>CM062918.1:104337061-109337061 GCA_031878705.1 Tapirus indicus | reverse complement strand
TACAATTACAAGAATTACATGGAAGGAATATAAATTAACCAGTAAAGCAATGTGGAGTTAAGGTGCAAAAATACAATCTTTACCCATTCTTCTCTACTCCTGTGTTTTCAAGCACTGCAACATGTTAAATGCCATGGGTGGTAATACCAACCAGAACAGGTCTGAATGTCTGTAAATTTTCTAAGTGTTGAAAGTTAAAGCAAAATCCTTTCAGATCTATGATCACACATTTTGGTAGAAATTGCAGATTTACAGAGATGACTACTGAGCAGTAGGTAGTAAATGGAGCCAAGAAGTATAATCTTGCCCATTCATCCTCCATAGGAATAAGAATATTGGCTTCAATCAGTGACTCATCATTTGATATGATCTTCACCCTGAAAAATAAATCAAAGTTACCAATGTAAGAATGTTTTTAAAGTCAATGAAGTTTGGTTAATGTGTTTTAAAATGAATGTTTTTTTTTAGTTTAGTATCTGCAGGAAGACTATTTTTAAATACAAACCAAAAGAAAACTGAGCTGACTTGGCTATTTTTCATTCATTCAATTTAGATTAAAGCAAATGTTACCTCACCTAATAAAAATTATCAAAAGGCCAACCCTTCAATTTTATAAAATTTTTTTAGAACATAGAAAGTTTACAAATTCAAGTGCTCCCAAAACAATCACAATGGTGAAGAAATCAACACATGGCATCTTCATTCTAAAATCTTTACAGTCTTTTCAACAAATGGTGCTGGGACAACTGGATATTCACATGCAAAAGAATTAAGTTGGACCCCTACCTCACACCATATAGAAAAATTCACTCAAAATGGATCAATGACTTAAATATAAAAGCTAAAACCATAAAACTCTTAGAAGAAAATGTAACGGTAAACTTTCATGACCATGGATTTGGCGATGGATTCTCATATCTGACACCCAAAGCATGAACAACAAGAGAAAAAAATAGATAAACTGGACTTCATAAAAATTAAAATCTTTTGTGCATCGAAGGACAGTATCAAGAAAGTGAAAGACAACCTACAGAATGGGAGAAATATCTGCAAATCATATATCTGATAAAGGTATAGAATCCAGAATATAGAAAGAACTCTTACAACTCAATAACAAAATGAAAAACAATGTAATTAAAACATGGGCAAGAGACTTAAACAAATTTCTTCAAAAAAGCTATGAAAAGATGCTCAATCATTAGTCTTTAGGGAAATACAAATCAAAACCACAATCAGATACCACTTAATATCCACTAGGAAGGCTATAGTTTTTAAAAATGGAAACTAAAAAGTGTTGGCAAGATGGAGAGAAATGGAAACTTTCATATATTGCTGGTGGGAATGTAAAATATTTTAACCACTGTGGAAAACAGTTTGTGGTTCCTCTAAAAGTTGAGTACAGAATTACTATATGATCCAGCAATTCCACAGGTACTCAAACACATACTTGTACATGCATGTTCACAGCAGTACTGTTTACAATAGCCAAAAGATAGAAACAAAAGTCCATCAACAGATGAATGAGTAACCACAAACTGTGGTATACATACACAATGGAATATTATGCAGCCATAAAAAGGAATGAAGTACTGATACATACTACAATGTGGATGAACCTTGAAAACATGCTGGGTGAAAGAAGCCAGACACAAAAAGTCACATACTGTATGAATCCATTTATATGAAAGATCCAGAATAGGTAAATCCATAGAGACAGAAAGCAGATTCATGGTTGCCAGGGGCTGGAGGGAGGGGGTAAGGTGAGTAACTGCTTAATGAGTTTGGGTTTTCTTTTAGGGTGATAAAATTTTTTGTAACTAGATAAAGGTGGTGATTGTACAACATTGTGAAGGTACTAAATGCCTCTGAATTGTTACTTTAAAATGGTTAATTTTACGTTATGTGAATTTCACCTGAATAAAAAAGAAATCCTTACAGTGATGGGCTACTGTACTAGACAGAGCCTGGACTAGGTGAGGACAGGTTCTACCATTACAGCTATGTGACCCTGGGTACCTTACACAGCCCCTCTGCTATTTCTTCATCTATAAAATAAAAAGTATAATTCTTTACCATAATTATTGGAGGAAATACTTAAGATAAATATAAGTGAGAGTACTGTGTAAGCTCTTAATCAAAATATAAATAAAAGGTATTATTATTAACGATAACTAGGATAGTACACTCCCATTTATGGACTAAGTCTACTTAATTAAAAAATTTCATAAATTTACCAGTTGCTCTCTATAGACCCAACATAAAATGCATTTCAATATTTAGAATCTAACGCCATTTCACTTGCTTTTAGTGTATTCTAAATGACATCAACATTTTATTTTATTTAAAGACATACCAAGGAAGGTGGTCAATAAAAACCCTACCTAAAGACACTCCTCTAAATATAAACTCCCCCACAATACTCACAGGAATTGCTATTAGCATCTGTCTTCCCAGCTTTCGTGTGCCTGCTTGAGTTCTGCTGAGATTTGCTCTGCTCTTCTCCAGTGAGTAGGGCCTTTATTTCAGAAGGGATTTTTCCTTGGTCCATTGCCATGCACCACTGCTTGTACTGAAATATGTAAAATATATTTAAGTAAAATTTTACTAGTCAGAGTTCAGGAACCACTGGTAGAAATCCTAGACATAAGAACTCCCATAACTAGCGGTCACATTAGTCGCTGGGAATCCCACCCTCCATGTATTCCTATTTATAACCTAGGACATGGATGAGGTCTTCTATCTGTCAGAAGAGGTGAAGAATTGCTGCTGAATCTCCTTCTTGTGATATACAGGAGTGTTTCTCAGATTAAAAAGGCCTCTCCGATTAAAAAAACATCTCTCCATTAAAGGTAAAATCAAAGAATATCCGGCAACAAATGAAAAAGAAAACACCATACCACTCATATGGGATGCCGCAAAAGCAGTGCTGAGAGGGAAATTCATAGCAATACAGACCACCTTAACAAACAAGAAAACTTCCAAATAAGCAACCTTAAACTACACCCAACAGAATTAGAAAAAGAACAAACAAAGCTTTTTAAACTACACCCAACAGAATTAGAAAAAGAACAAACAAAGCCCAAAGTAAGCAGAAGGAGGGAAATCATAAAAATTAGAGCAGAAATAAATGAAACTGAAACCAAAAAAACAGTAGAAAGGATCAATGAAACAAAGAGCCAGTTCTTTGAGAAGATAAACAAAACTGACAAACCATTAGCCAGACTCACCAAAAAAAAAAAGAGAGAAGGCTCAACTAAAATTAGAAATGAAAGAGGAGAAATCACAATGGATGCCACAGAAATACAAAGGATTATAAGAGAATACTATAAAAACTATATGCCAACAAATTGGACAATCTAGAAGAAATGGATAAATTCTTAGACTCATACAACCTCCCAAAACTGAATCAAGAAGAAATAGAGAATCTGAATAGACCAATCACAAGGAAAGGGATTGAAACAGTAATCAAAAACCTCCCCAAAAATAAAAGTCCAGGACCAGATGGCTTCTCTGGAGAATTTTACCAAACATTCAAAGAAGATTTAATACCAATCCTTCTCAATCTATTCCAAAAAATAGAGGAAGATGGAACACTTCCTAACACATTCTACAAGGCCAACATCACCCTGATACCAAAGCCAGACAAGGACAATACAAAGAAGGAAAACTACAGGCCAATATCGCTGATGAACATAGATGCAAAAATCCTCAACAAAATATTGGCAAACTGAATACAGCAATACATTAAAAAGGTCACATACCGTGATCAAGTGGGATTTATACCAGCAACACAGGGATGGTTCAACATCCAGAAATCAATCAATGTGATACACCATATTAACCAAATGAGGAATAAAAATCACACGATCATCTCAATAGATGCAGAGAAAGCATCTGACAAGACCCAACATCCATTCATGATCAAAACTCTCAATAAAATGGATATAGAAGGAAAGTACCTCAACATAATAAAGGCCATATATGACAAACCCACAGCCAACATCATACTCAGTGGGGAAAAACTGAAAGCCATCCCTCTGGGAACAGAAACAAAACAAGGTGCCCACTCTCGCCACTCTTATTCAACATAGTACTGCGGGTTTTGGCCAGAGCTGTTAGGCAAGGAAAAGGAATAAAAGGAATCCAAATAGGCAACCAAGAAGTGAAACTCTCGCTGTTTGTAGATGACATGATCCTATATACAGAAGACCCTAAAGAATCCATTGGAAAACTTTTAGAAAAAATCAACAACTACAGCAAAGTTGCAGGGTACAAAATCAACTTAGAAAAATCAGTTGCATTTCTATACTCTAATAACGAACTGAGAGAGAACTCAAGAAGACGATCCCATTTACAAAAGAAACAAAAAGAATAAAATATCTAGGAATAAATTTAACCAAGGAGGTGAAAGACCTATACAATGAAACTATAAGACATTATTGAAAGAAATAGATGATGACATAAAGAAATGGAAAGATATCCCGTGCACATGGATTGGAAGAATAAACATAGTTAAAATGTCCATAATACCTAAAGCAATCTAGAGATTCAATGCAATCCCAATGACATTCTTCACGGAAATAGAACAAAGAATACTAAAATTCCTATGGGGCAACAAATAGTTAAAGCAATCCTGAGAAAAAAGAACAAAGCTGGAAGCATCACAATTCCTGGCTTCAAAATATACTACAAAGCTATAATAATTAAAACAGCATGGCACTGGTACAAAAACAGACACACAGATCCATGGAACAGAACTGAAGGCCAGAAATAAAACCACACATCTATGGAAAGCTAATCTTTGACAAAGCAGCTAAGAACATACAATGGAGAAAGGAAGTCTCTTCAATAAATGGTGCTGGGAAAACTGGACAGCCACATGCAAAAGAATGAGAACAGACTATTTTCTTTCACCACACACAAAAATCAACTCAGAATGGATCCAAGACTTGAAGGTAAGACCTGAAACTATAAAACTCCTGGAAGAAAACATAAGCAGTACACTCTGACATCAGTCATAGAGAGATCTTTTCAAATTCCATGTCTACTCAGACAAGGGAAACAAAAGAGAAAAATAAACAAGTGGGACTTCATCAGACTAAAAGCTTGTGCAAGGAAAATGAAACCAGGATCAAAATGAAAAGACAACCCACCAGCTGGGAGAAAATATTTGCAAATCATATATCTGACAAGGGGTTAATCTCCATAATATATAAAGAACTCATACAACTGAACAACAAAAAACAAACAACCCTATCAAAAAATGGGCAGAGGATATGAACAGACATTTTTCCAAGGAAGATAAATAGATGGCCAATAGGCACAAGAAAAGGTGTTCAACATCACTAATCATCAGGGAAATGCAAATCAAAACTACACTAACAAATCACCTCACACCTGTTAGAATGGCTATAATCACCAAGACAAAAAATTACAAATGTTGGAGAGGTTGTGGAGAAATGGGAACCCAAATTCACCACTGGTGGGAATGCAAACTGGTGCAGCCTCTATGGAAAACAGTATGGAGATTCCTCAAAAAATTAAAAATAGAAATACCTTATGATCCAGCTATCCCACTACTGGGTATTTATCCAAAGTTCCTGAAATCAACAATCCAAAGATGCTTGTGCGCCCCTATGTTCATTGCAGCATTATTCATATAGCCAAGAAGTGAAAGTAACCCAAGCATCCCTTGACAGATGACTGGATAAAGAAGATGTGGTATATAGAGAGAGAGAGAGAGTAGAATACTACTCAGCCATAAAAAAGACAAAACTGTCCCATTTGCAACAACATGGATGGACCTGGAGGGTAGTATGTTAAGTGAAATAAGCTAGACAAAGACAAACACTGCATAATTTCACTCATATGTGGAAGATAAACTAACACACGGACAGAGAGAACACTTTGACGGTTACCAGGGGGAAGGGAGTTGCAGAGTGGGCACGAAGGGTGAAAGGACACATTTATATGGTGACTGACAAACAAGGTACAACTAAAATTTCACAATGTGATAAACTATTATGACATCAATAAAAAAAGAAAAAAAAAAACTCTCCACAGTGGGCTACTAATTACAATTCATCTCTTTTTGCTAATTGTCAATTTCTACTCACCAAATAAACACTTTCGTATTTTCCTTTCTCTCTTTCATAAACATTTGCTAAACATCAACTATCTACCAGAGTGTGAACTAGGACTTTGTGGGTATCCCAAGATGAATCAGTCCAAAGATTATCCCTCAAGTAGCTTACATTGCAGAAGGTGAGAAATAGTGTATAGCATAAGTCAAATTCAATATATTAAAAAAAAAATCTACTGAATAGTGTACATCTGGACTCTCTTCACACCCCAATCTTATTATCTTACCTTCTAAAATTCTGAAGTAGCCTGTTTCAGTTTTGTAAAGATCAGGTAGCATTATCTCTCTCTTCTACCTGTCACCTCCTCCCCTGAGCTCACAGTAACGCTGTTTAATTCTCTTTTACCTATCCTCTTCTACATTTCTATAGCCACTTCCCAAAGTCTGAATGAATGAATAAAACATGCCAAACATATAAATATGTTTAAACACAAATGGTATCATACAATGCATATTGTTACATATTGTCATTTTGCTTTTTTCCACTTAGCAATATATTGTAAATGTCTTTCTCCATGAGTAAATATATATGTGCATTGTGAATTTCACTGGCTGCAAAGTAGTCCAATAGATGAATGCAGTATAATTTAACTAACCAATCTCCTATTGTTGTACATTTGGGTTATTTTCCATTTTTTCTTTCATAAACAATCCCTCAATGAAATAGTCATGTATATTCTGCTCCCACCAGCAGTGTATGAAAATGCTTATTTGCTTATATCCTGGCTAACAGATTAATATTCTTTCCCACGTTTGTCAACTGGATAGGTGAAAATTGGTATCTTCACGTTCTAATGTATTTCTTTGCTAAGCTTAGCTTGATTTTTTTCATGCATTTAATGACAGATTTTCTTACCATTTCCAGTTCCTCTCTGAGGGCACATATGGCTCTTTCCCGACTGGATACCAACTCTTCCAAATACTGATATCTCAGTTTTTTTCTGGCCCGGCATTCTCTTGCACTCTGCCGGCTCCTTTCAAGTTTTGCCTTCAAGTCAATTTTGGCTGGCTTCCGACCTCGTTTGCCAGGCTTCTTTACTTTGCCTCCTACCACCTTCAGCAAGAGAGAGAAGAAATAATTTTTTTCTTTTAGTTCTGCATCCAGGAAAGTGACTACAGCTGTATATTAGCAAGGAAAACATTTACAAGTAATAAATAAATGAAGCCTATGGAACTAAGAAAGCAGAATCCCATCAAATGCCTTATGAGTCTTTGATTAATGATTTTTTTTCTGATACTTTTGATACCATGAATTTGAGAGAAGAAATAATATGTTTTCATTATTTTTTCAATAATAAACTTTAAATAGTTCAACAGTAAACTTTATGAACCATATGTAGCTAGACAATAAAAAAACTAAAAGATTGCCACTAAATATTTTGTTCATGAAGAATTTTTATTGACTCAAGAAAATAATTACAATAAAATAAGTAAAAAAAAAATCAATATTCAAAACCATAAGTTCAGTATGATCTCAATGTTATAAAACAACACACAGAAGAAAGGATGTTAAGAAAAGGTCAATGAGGATTTCTCTGATAGGTGTGATTATAAGTAGATTTTTTCTCATCGGTATTTTATATGATTTTTAAATGCTTATTATCAGAAAAAAATTTAAAATATGTATGTGTATATATATATATATATACACACACACACACACATATATATATGTATCTTGAGCAATTTTCTATAAATTCCCTCTTCAAATTTGTTGAGCCCAAAGGAACACACAGGAAGTCCCTGAAATCTTCAGGATAATTCTCTCCTGCCTTTAGAAGCTTATAATTATAACCCTAGACTGTCTCAGGAGATTTCTACCTGCTCCCACTGGTGTCAGAAGATATCCTCTCAATATCCCTGTTATTCATTTACCTGCGTAGGCACAATTTTTAGGTGACTAGCAAAGTAATTAAATTTTCTTCATTGTTTAGCTTTGGAACCTCCCCTAGTTCTTATACAAGATTTAACTATGAGGTAAAGAGGATGAATTTTTAAATACATGAACCTGAACTTATACATCAAATAAGTGTTCTTGAAAGCAGTCACCTTGAAACAGGGTACATTTATTCCAATGAATAAGCTTTTTTGGAAAATGCTTTTGGAGCCAGTGTTTTTCAACTCACAACACAATATGCCTCATTACTGTAGAGTGATACATTATTCTTTAAATTCTCAAACAATTTGATTACCCACTTTGTTTATCTGACGAGGTTCTGAATGATGTCTGCTCTTTCTGAAAATCACCTTCAGAGAATAAAAATGGCATAACTTCAGTATACTGAAAGGAATATTACTGAGGCTTTAAATGCAATTCTAAAAGAGAAGATACAAACTCAAACACTGGCAAATCACTGGAATAAATGTAGAAGCCTTCCCAGGTAATAAAACTCAAAGGATCAATATTCACTTGGATATAAAAACTCTGATTTGTTTGTTTGAAGTCACTATGAATATACACCAACAATGCCCGTACCTTATAAAGATCAGATCATTACTAAGTAGAATGGTTAGGTGAGGAAAACCAAGCTTTAAATGAGAATCAGCCACATTTACCAGACCTTGTGTCATAGCATGATGGCTAACCATTGCATCTAGCATTTTATAGGGTGGCTCTGAAATGAGACAGAATGCTCTAAGGTTCTGGAAAAAAAAATCTTTCCTCTCCACCACTAGCTAGCTAGCTGCTTCAGTACTACTCCCAAATTAGTTTCAACTTTTCAAAAACTGGTCTTTTAAAGCTTTTCTATTCTGCATCATCATGTCTTTATTCCAATATAATAATACACACCTCAGGAAACTTTTCTTCAGAGCCAAATATTTGATCCCAATTGCAGGATGACTAGTTGATTCAAATATTACTATGGACTAAATTCTAAATTATGCTTACATCACATCAATTGCACAATTTTAATAAAATATTTTTAAATCACCCTGCATTAAAACAAAGTGAATTTGCTATTGCTACAGTTTTTAAAAAGCAATATATTTACAGCATAAACTCACATGTATAGTGAATTAAATGTTAATCACGTCTATTCTTTATGTAGTAAAATGAGTCATCAATCACACAACACTATAATCCAATACCTCATACATTGCTGTTTTTAATTAATTCAGGAGTGGCTGCCTTTGAGAAGCCAGCAACAGAACACAGTGTACTTCATAGACTTCACTGATTTTTGAAACTAACCTAGCACAGTCATAAAAATCAAACAAAAGTTATAACCCTTTGTTTAGTTTTCATAGTAGCAAAATATTTAAATTGGAACTGTTTTATTCCTTTTTTTATTAGAAAGGTATAGTAAATGAATCCAGGGTTCCAGTATTTTATGTCATCTCCTGTAAAATTGCATTTAAAACCACATAACCACGACTTCTCTAGCTTAATTTTTTCCCAGTAATAGACTGAATAGTCTGGCTTTTGGTGCCAGCTAAAATCTGATTAGTGTACCAGTTTTCAAGAGAGTCAAGTATAGCACAGGATTATTGTAAATATTAAGTATAATAACATCTGAGAGCACTTTGTAAAAATAAAAGATACTATACAAATGTAGGTTAGTAAACTAGTTACCTTAACTACTGAACTTTATATATTTCATAAGCCATAAAGACTGGGGGATGAATAAGGGAAGTTAATTAGAAACTAGGAACCAGAAACTAAAACTGAAATCAACTTCACAAATTCATTAAATATCTCTGAGCCAAAAATCATTCTTACCAATGTTTCATAAAATTTTCACAGACTCAGTGATAACCACATAGTCCTCTTGCTCTCTCCTCCTATTTCTTCTGTGAGGAAGCATATTAATGTGGCTAAATGAAAGTATTGATTTTTATGCACCAACACAAACTCCAAAGGGAAACAATGAAAATAACCCCAAAACTCAGCATTGTTTTTTTCTATTCTAATTTTATTTCTATTGACATAGAGCCACATGAAAATTTAAAGAGCTGTCCTTAAAACAGTGTACCATTGTTTTACCACTTTATCCACTATCCATTTTACATCTTTTTCCTCCCCAAAACTCATTTGTGAGCTGGGGATAGAAGGCCCTAAGGGAAACACTCAGAGGGCCTGTCTGCCTATTCCTCACCACTAGCTAGCCATTGGGTTTTTATTCTTTTTTTTTTTTTACCCTCCACAGAAAAATTATTTCACAAAGGTAGGATATTGAAGATGTCAGATTTCCATAGTGCCTCTGCAATACCAAGTTTGTTTTCATTATATGTTAAAAATGTTAAAATCAATCGTTTTTAAGCAAGTAAGAGCAAAGGTCCTACTTTTCTGTTAACTACCTGTTTTTAACACTTTCTCCTTTGAGACAAGCTAAAACTAGATGTCTTGATTTTTACAAAGTAAGCGCCAGGGACTGTGTCATATAATTCTATCTTAGTACACAGTAATAAGTATTTCATAAATATGACACATAGAAAACAAAAGACATTCCTAAGTAACCAATGGGTCAAAGAAGAGATCACAAGGGAAATTAAAAAAATACTTTGAGGAGGTTAAGCAAAGGGTTGAATGCTTCACAGCTAGCCAGCAGCAGAGCTGAGATTCACACCCTGGCAATCTGACTCCACAGCCCCCGCCTTGAACCACCACCCTCTACAAAGGAGAATTTGAATTCTGACCCACGCATTCACTAGCTTTGTGACCCTGGGCCAATTACTAAACTTCTCCAAGCCTTAGTGAAAAAAAAAAAAAAAAAAAAAAAGAAATACTTTGAGATGAATGAAAAGGAAAACACGACATACCACAACTTTATGAGATGCAGCTAAAGCAGTGCTCAGAGGGAGCTGTAAACACCTAAATTAAAAAAGAAGAAAGATTTTAAATCAATAACCTAATTTCCACCTTAAGAAACCAGAAAAAGAAGAGCAAATTAAACCCAAAGCAAGCAGAAGGAAGGAAATACTAAATATTAGAGCAGAGATAAATAGAATAGAGAATGGAAAAACAACAGAGAAAATCAATAAAACCAAAAGTTGGTTCTTCAAAAAGTTCAACAAAATTGACAAACCTTTAGCTAGACTGGCCAAGAGAAAACATTCAAAATACTAAAATTGAGACTCAAAAAGAGGACATCACTATCAAAATAAAAAGGGCTACATGTTAATACTATGAAAAATTCTTTGCCAAAAAACTAGATAACCTAGATGAAATGGACAAATTCCTAGAAAGACACAAAGCAGCAAAACTGATTCAGGAAGAAATAGAAAATCTGAATAGACCTATAACAAATAAAGAGATTGAATTGTAATCAAAACATTTCTTACAAAGAAAAGTCCTGGTCCGGGTGACTTCACTGGTGAATTCTACCAAACATTTAAAGAATTAACACTAATTCTTTACAAACTCTTCCAAAAAACAGAAGAGGAGAGAACATTTCCCAACTCATTCTATGAGGCGAATATAGCCTGATACCCAAACCAAGGATATCATAAGAAAAGAAAACCACAGACCAATATGTCTTGTGAATACAGATGCAAAAATCCTTAACAAAATACTAGCAGCAGACTGGATCTAACAACATATAAAGAGGATTATACATCATGACTAAGTGTGATTTACCCCAGGAATGACAGTTGGCTTAACAAATGAAAATCAATCACTGTAATATACCATATCAATAGAAAAAGGACAAAAACTCCATGTTCATCTCAATAGACTCAGAAAAAGCACTTGACAAAATCCAACACCCTTACATGATAAAAAAACACTAAGAAACTAGGAATACAAGACAACTTCCTTAACCTGATAAAAGGCATCTATGAAAAACCCACAGCTAACATCATAGTTAACAGTGAAAGATTGAATCCTCTCTCCCCAAGGTTGGAACAAGACAAGGATCTTGTCTTCTCTTGTCATTTCTATTCAACATTGTATTGAAGGTTCTATCAACAGCAAATTGGCAAGAAAAGAAAAGAGAAGGCATTCAGATTGTAAAGGAAAAAGTAAAACTATTTCTATTTGAAAATGGCATGATTTTGCATATAGAAACTTCTAAGGAATCCACAAAAAACTATTAGATCTAATAAATGAGTTGAGCAAGGTTGCAAGATACAAGATCAATATACAAAACTTAGTTGTGTTTCTATACACAATGAACAATCTGAAAGTGAAATTAAGAAAACATCCCATTTACAACAGCATCAAAAAGAATAAAGTACTTAGGAATAAATTTAACAAAAGTGCAAGACTGGTACATTGCAAGAAATTAGAGATCTAATAAATAGAAAGATATTCCATATTAATGGATCAGAAGACAATATTGTGAAGATGGCAATACTCCCCAAATTGATCTACAGATTCAACATAACTGCTATCAAAATCCCCGCTGCCTTTTTGCAGAAATTGACAAGATAATCCTAAAATTCATATGGAAATACAAGGGACCAGGAATAGCCAAAACAACCTTGAAAAAGAACAAAGTTAGAGGGCTCAAACTTCTGATTTCAAAACCTATTAGAAACCCACAGTAATCAAGATAGTGTGGCACTGGTGCAAGGATAGATATACAGATCAATGGGAAAGAATTGAGAATCCAGAAGTAAACCCTTATATTTATGGTCAACTGATTTTCAACAAGGTGCCAAAATAATTAAATGGGGAAAAAACAGTCTTTTCAATAAATGATGCTGGGACAAACAGATATCCACAAGCAAAAGAATTAAGTTGGACTCCTACAACATGCCACATATCAAAAATTAACTCAAAATAGAACAAAGGTCTAAATGTAAGAGCTACAGCTATAAACTCTTAGAGGAAAACATAGGAATAAATATTTGTGACCTTGTATTATGCGATGGTTTCTTAGATATGATACCATAAGCACAAGCGACAAAAGAAAAAATAAATTGGCCTTCACAAAATTAAAAATTTTGTGCTTCAAAGGACACCACTGAGGTAAACAGATAACCTACAGAATGGTAAAAAATATTTGTAAATCATACACATGATAAGGGACTTGTATCCAGAATATATAAAGAACTCTTACAACTCAACAATAAAAAGACAAATAATCCAAGTAAAATGTGGGCAAAGTATTTGAATAGACATTTCTCCAAAGAAGACATACAAATGGCCAATAAGTATATGAAATGGAATCTTCATACATTGCTGGTGGGAAGGTAAAATGGTAGCAACTTTGGAAAACAGTTTGGCAGTTCCCCGAAACTATTAAACATTGAGCCTACCATGTGACCCAGCAATTCTACTTCTAGTTATATCCCCCAAAGAAATAAAAACATTATGTCCACACAAGAACTTGTACACGAATGTTCATAGCACCATTATTCATGATAGCTAGAAAAGTGGAAACAACCCAAATGTCCATCAACTGATGAATGGATAACAAAATGTGGTGTATCCATACAATGGAACATTATTGAGCCATAAAAAGGAATGCAGTACTGATACATGGTACAACATGGATAAACTTTGAAAACATTATGCCAAGTGAAAGAAGGCAAACACAAAAGGCCATATACTGTATGATTCCATTTATATGAACTGTCCAGAATAGACAAATCTATAGAGACAGAAAGTAGATTAGCGGTTGCTTAGGACTGTGAAGGGAAGGAGAGAGTGGGGAGTGACTGCTAGTGGGTTCAGGGTTTCTTTTTTTTCTAATTAATAGGCTTTGTTTTTTAGAGCTGTTTTAGGTTTACAGGAAAATTAAGCAGAAAGTACACAGAGGGGACTGGTCTGGTGGCATAGTGGTTAAGTTCATGTGCTCCGCTTTGGTGGCCTGGGGTTCG
Organism: Tapirus indicus; assembly: GCA_031878705.1. Taxonomy (NCBI): domain Eukaryota; kingdom Metazoa; phylum Chordata; class Mammalia; order Perissodactyla; family Tapiridae; genus Tapirus; species Tapirus indicus. The sequence goes on along the minus strand of CM062918.1, from coordinate 109,323,152 downwards.
CAGGTTAAAATCCCAGGCGCGAACCTACGCACCACTCATCAAGCCATGCTGTGGCGGCATCCCACATACAAAATGGAGGAAGATGGGCACAGATGTTAGCTCAGGGCCAATCTTCCTCACCAAAAAAAAAAAAGAGAGAGTACCCAGAGTTCCCATATATCCCCCTCTCTCTGCTCCCACAGCTTCTCCTATTATTAACATCTTGCATTAGTGTGGTACATTTGTTACAACTGATGAACCAGTGCTGATATATTATTAATAAGTAAAGTCCATAGTTCACATTAGGGTTCACTCTCTGCATTGTGCAGTTCTATGGGTTTTGACAAATGCATAGTGCCATTACAGTATCACACAGAATAGCTTCACTGCCCTAAATATCCCATGTACTCCACCTGTTCCTCCCTCTCTGCCTAAACCTTGGCAACCTTTTTTTTTCTGCCTTTTTACTGTTTCTATAGTCTTGCCTTTTCCAGAATGTCATATAGTTGGAATCATAGAGTATGTAGCCTTTTCAAACTGGCTTCTTTCACTTAGCAATATGCATTTAAGTTCCTCCACATCTTTTCGTGGCTTAATAACTCGTTTCTTTTTACTACTGAATAAAATTCCATTATATGGATATACCACAGTTTGTTTATAAGGGTTTCTTTTTGGAGTGATGAAAATGTTCTGGAATTAGATAGTGGTGATATTTCACAACTTTGTGAATATACTAAAAACCACAGATTTGTATACTGTAAAAGTGTGAATGTTATGGTATGTGAATTATTTTTCAATAAAGCTGTTATTTTTAAAAAAAGATATGGTTATTTTTTAAAATAAGGCATGAACCTTTAAAAACAGAAAGAAGAGTAGAAAAGGAAGAATCAAGGTGACACAAAGACAAAAGCTTATGAGGAGAAAGAATATTATGAAGGGGAGGGGTCAGCATGGGATTGTAATTTATCAGTTTAAAAAGGCTGACCATTAAGATAAACTACTGGATCTAGCCAAGAGGGAGTTCCTGATAATTCTAAATTTAACCATTACAGAGAAAGACAGAATAGAAACTAATCTGCTGTCAGCATTCCTTGATTTGTGGCCACATCACTCCAAACTCTGTCTCAATGGTCACACTGCCTCCACGTCTGTCTGTCAAATCTCCCTCTGTCTTACTCTTATGAAGTCACTTGTCAATGGATTTAGGGCCCACCCAGATAATCCAGGATAATTTCTTCCTCTCAAAATCCTTAAGTTAATTACATGTTTTGCTCATATAAGGTAATATTCACTCTTGTACCATATAAGGTGATAGTCACAGGTTCCAGGGATTAGGATATAGATATATTTTTTTCTGGGGCCACCATTCAGCCTACTACATCCAGGCACCCGCTCACAAAGCCAATCTTCTCTTTCATTATTCCCAACAGGAACCCTCTCCATCCCCTGCGTTCTGACCTATACTCACCATTTCCCTCAACGTTCCCCCTCCATCCTCCCACCATCCAAAAGGGCAAATATGCTTTCTTTGATTAGGATCAGCTCTAGCCCTCTTTCTCTGAAGCTCTTGCTATCACCCTCTGCCCATATATCATTTTTCTTCTCCAAATTTCTGGAACATATAGTTGATATCACACTGAATTTCTGTTATTTTTTTTTAGTGGCCTCATATATTTAAGTTCTATCTCCTCCAAGTAGAGTGAGCTCCTCAGGCACAGAGGAGCTCACTTTTCTACTTCTTTTGCAACCCCATAGCATCCAGCATGGAGCCAGGTATTTATTAAAAGACTGATAATTGAATGAATAAATGCAAAGTTAGCAATATTTTTTAATTGCTTTAAATTGATATCACTACCAACAACAACTACTTAACAGAAGTTGTAAAAAAAAAAAAAGTTCCCTCATAAGGGATATAAAATCTGAAAAATCAATTAATAACTTATTATTTTACTACCCTTTTTATACTTATTTACATCCTAATGTTCTACTTCTTAAGGCAACTTATAAAAGTTTCAAATTGTTAAGTCTAAGAGAATTATTGCATTTATATGAAATGGTAGCATCAGCCCCAGCTAAAAAGGAAAATAGCAGAAGGGCTTGTTTCATTTTTCTTTTAAAAAACATAATGTGAAAAGTTCTCTCTCTTTGATTAAAGAAAAATAAGACAGATGTGAATGTGCCCAGCCACTGCTCTTTACCACTTTAAAGAAAAAACAAAACAAGCGGCTATATTTTCATCTGGTGTTAAGGCTCCCCTAACTTCCTTCACAGCTGTGGGTTAGGCTTTCTTTTATTTACCAGGACTTCAGAGAGAAAGTCTAATCACATCTTCCGACTGCTAACCTTTCTGCCAGTTTTTTCTAGTCAACAGAAGGAGAAGGAAGATAAAGTAGGCATTTCTAAACTGAGAGTAACTCCTGCCTTTCCTCTCCCAATCCCTATGCCTGCCCTCCGCCCAACTATTACTGCTTGAAGCTAAATATACTACTACATATATTTTAGCCTGAGCTGTTACAAACTGACTCAGTAAGAGTGGTCTGTACTTAATAATCCTTCTTTCCCACTTACCTCTTCCTCAACTGCTACATTTTGGCTTCTGCCCTATCAATCCACTGAAATTTCTCTTGCTAGGTTCATAAACAATCTCCTATTTTCCAAGTCCAATGGATACTTTTTTTTACTACTTACTTTACTTGACCTTTTTTTGGTAGCATCTCATATTGTAGACTAAGTCCCCTCTTTAAAATACTCTCCTCCCTTAGATAGATGGCATAACAGCTCTTCTTTCTGGTTCACCTACATCACTAACCTCTCCTTTTCAGTTTATTTTGCTGGGTCGTAGTCCTCAGCCTTTTCTATCATTTTAGAGTTTTCTAGGGCTGTCTCTTTAGCTCTCTCTCCTGTCCACATTCTTCATGGATTTGAAGGATTTTATGCATGCTGCATCAGCAACAACCTACATTGTACTAGTCTCTAGTATGGTCTTCAGCTCAGCCTTTCTTCTGAGCAATCTAACCAAGCTGGTGAGGAGTCAGAAAGGACTAGCATTTATTGAGAACCCATTACGTACTAAGTTCTTTTGACATGAGCTCACATATAGGTTACATTTAATTCTCACAATAACCCACTAAGGTTTTACTAACACATCCAATTTATAGGTGAAGAAATTCAGTTCTGAAGAGATTAAACAATCTGTCGGAAATCATAGAAGCTAGAAAGTGGTGGAAATGAGACTGAACTCTGGATATACGCCAAAACCCACGTTCTTTCCTAATTGGACCCTCAGCCTCTAGTTTTGTCCCAGTTCCTACATCTTTACCCTAATCCATTCTCCGTACAGCCATTAGCATTTTTTTCCTCAAAAACACAAATCTGATATTGTCACATCTGCTTTAAAAATCCTTCAATGGTTCCCCAACATCTATGAGTATGGCCTTGGTTTTCAAACTTCAGTAAGCATATGAGCCACTCAACTGGGGAGTCTATTAAAAATTCAAATTCTCAGGCTCCATTCCCAAAAATTCAACAGGGGTCTTCTTTATTCCTCACTTTGAAAAATACTGACCCAAATGTCTTAGCTTAACTTGCCAGGCATATCATGGTCTTGCCCCTGATTATCTTTCCATCCTTATCTCTGCCCACACCTCTACTTGTGCCTTATGCTCTAGCTCAGGGGTCAACAAACTACAGCCCTGCTGGCAAGGCAAAGTCAGCCTGTTGCCTGTTTTGGTAAATAAAGTTTTATTGGAACACAGCCACATCCATTCATTACATTCTGCCTATGGTTGCTTTAGTGCTTCAATGGCAGAGTTGAGTAATTGCAACAGTCTAGCACAATGCCTGGGACATATTTGGTGTCCAACTAATGTTTGATGAATTAATGAATAAATAAAAAAACTTTTCTGAAAACCTTAAAGAGCTAAACATTCTGAATAAGGTTATTTAAACTTAGATTTCAGCTGTTTTCTATGGTATTAAAATTACTCCTTAGGGTTAAACTATCTGCAAAGGTACCCTAGTTAAAATAGGGTAACCTAGACAGGAAAGGAAGGCACATTAAAACATTAATATCTACTGTAAGAGATTTGTTTAGTAGATGAGCTGGCTCTTCTGTCTTGGTCTTGTGCAAAGCGCTGATGGAGTAGGAGGACAGAAAAAGTAGAAAATGTCTGACCTTTGTGGCACTACCCAAGGAGGGGAGCTCCAACTGTAGCAAAGGATGGCTAAGGGGCCAATAGGAGGGACTTCAGGAGCCAAAGGACAGGTCTGCGAATGTCAAAGAGATTTTTTTGGCCAGGTTAAAATTTTTGTGAGAACCAGCACTACTCAGAACAACTGAATGGAACAGAAGACCTTGTCTTCTTACCTAAGGGGTAAGGAAGGTGGAAGAAGCATGGCTGGCCCACTCTCTCACCAGTCCCTCACCTGGAACTTAACACCCTACACTGTCAGGCTGGGCAATACAGTAGGGTGGTCTTTTACCAGCTTATAGGCTGTGGCAGGAAAACATCTGGTCTAGGATATTCAAATTTACTCATTAGTTCATTTAATAAACATAAAAGTCAAATATAAAATAAGAAATAAGAACCTTCTGTCTATGATCAGCGCCTCTGAAAAGAACACATTCTGACTTTTTTGTAATTGAATGCAGCAGGTCAGGGAGAAGAGGCTTTTTCCCCCTAGTGGTGGATGCGCACTTGGGCTTGGGAGACCACCTTTCTCACACAATATGACCATTTAGGGCACACCGTAAGTTCATTTCATGTCCCATCCCATTGCCCCTGTCCCACCTGGGGATGCAGTTAGGAGCAAAGGGTAGTGGAGGTGTAAATTGGCAGTACGGCTGCCGATGTTCTGCAATGGCACACACTTAAGAATTACTACAACGAGCATCTCAGGTGCCTACCCCATTGTGCTAAGGAGCAAGGAAGTCACTGCCGGGTAATATAATAACGATAACATTTTCCAGTGCCTGCTATGTGTTAGACTCTGTACTTGATGCTTTATATGCCTTATCTCTAATCATCAACAAAGCCTGTGAAGAAAGTATTGAGCATTTAACAGATACGGTGGAAGCTCAGAAAGGTTAAAAACTTGGCCAAGATTTTTTCCTTCCCAGCTAGCCTAGTAGGGATCTACTCAGCCAGTATTTGAGTTTTGCTACTTAGCACTTCCCCTAGCCCTTGGTTTTAGATGCTCAATCTATCTCTTGCTTTAGTTTTCCCATTTGCTATTGTCTGTATACTCCAGCTGGTTGGCTCAACGGAGTTACACTGAATAAATAAAGCCTAGGTCCATCAGGGCTATCTCCTTAACGCCACTCTGTTCCAATTCAGTTCAGTCACACCTAATTAGTACTCTATGCTGTATCAGGCACATTGCAAGACGCTTGGGAGGCAAAGCTGTGCCCCCATTCAAATCTGTCCTGCTCTTCCTCCAGGAAGCTAGATGGCAGAATGTGGAGAGCTCTTGGTAAACTCACTCACCACCCCTGATGAAAACAACTCAGAGTACAGAACCTTTATAAGGACAGATCCTCACATCCTCATCACCTGTTTCCGACCTGCTCATTCAATACTGCCTCTCTCTAACTGCTGCTATTGCCAACTTCATCCTCTTCCTGTTGCCCTGGCCTTGCTGTCAGCCAGTGTGTCATCCTTTATGCTCTCACCAGCACAGCCATCATCCTTCCAAGCCCCAGCCCTCACCTTCCCTTGTACAGGGGAAAATGGAACCTGCGGCTCCATCACCCATATATCATGTGAGAGAAAAGTGGGTTTTGTGTGTGAGTATGTATATATATACTAAGAGGACAATACAATTTGTAGGACTGTAACAACTAGAGCAAAGAGAAAGGCAGGCCTGAGGTCTGCCAAAGCCTTCCTTAAGGGCTGTTGCATACCGCCTGATTGCTGAAAGAGCAGTCCAGTCTTGCTGTACATGGCATTTAAATATTACTCACCCACAACTATGCCATGTATTCAAAGTGAAAGTAGTGTATTCACAGAGGCACTATCATCCACAGACATTTGAAATGGATTTTCTTTTCCATAATCAGTAAAAATTTAAGAAACTGCAGGTTTCTAAATATGCTCATAAAAACAATGAATTAATAAAGTATGAGAACTGAATTAATTTTGCTTACCTGTGAACCCTATAGAAAGTAATCCAAATTTAACGTTACTCTTTTAGGCAAAAGAATAAAATTTTATCCTCCACTAAAGTTTGCTAGTTTTAGAAATAATTCCTATGTGATTTTATAGGTAAGTAAAATAACTCAAAATCCCATGTATTTTTCTTGGACTTGAGATTATTGAAGACTTTGAGAAAGTTATTAAATGTTTCAAAGGTCTGAAAAGGAAACAACTGAAAATTATGTAGAATATACTGGGAGAGTCTCAAATCCAGGAAATTCAAGAACAATATGTTATTAAAGCATCCTTAAGCAGCCATAACATTATTTTTTGGGATAGTGGATACAGTATGCAGATTTAACTTCAAAATTAACACTAAAAGATCAAGTGAGCAAAGACCTTTAAGGAAAATTTTTTTCTGGAAAACTTTGAGAACTCCTCCTTTCTGTCTTGGAAATACCACTTCCTATTAGAAGAGCTCTGCTACTTCACAAGCAGACTGTTCCTCTAAGGTGAGTCCCAGTTCCAGAGTGGTACTGCATTGGGCTTTCCCTCTGTCTATCACTTTTCTCAGAGCCCTCTGGAGGAACAAGAGGAGATGACGTAGAACAACACAAGCAGCAGAGAAGCTGGAAATTTTTTCAGTCTCTCTAAGGATGGGTGGAACAAAAACTTGACAGCGCAGTGTTACTGGTTAGGGGGTGGAGAAAAGGGTACCCAAAGGAAAACGCTATCACGAGCAGCATGCCAGAGATTGTGGAAAGTAAGACCTCTGGAAAGCATGGGGAAGGAGGGATTTCTACTTTAAAAACTGGCAAATTCTAGAAGTCTGATTCCTTAAAGAAAAAAATCCAATTTCCTAAACATTCTAAAACATCAAAAGTTGATTAATAAGCTGACGGCCCGATCTTCATGAAATAAAACTAGACAACACGAATGTGGATAGATGTAAGACAGAAAGAGTAGGTTATACATAGGTAAACTCCATGAATTAACCAATAATGAACATTGTCTGTTATCTTATAATCATACAGTAAGTGATCTGGATAGGGAAAGGGGGATACGGTGATGGGATATAAAGATAGATTAACAAGAAGGAATTCATTACTTTCCTTAGAGAAGGCTTTCTAGAGGAGGTTAGATTCCAGACTCTGGACGAATAGTAACAGGAGCTTAGCAGAGTGTTCCAACCAACCACAGAAAAATAGCTCAGAGGGGGAGTGAACTGATCATATGAATGGGGCATTGAGTAAGGGAGCCTGAGAAGAAAGGGGAACCGTCAGGGGGAACAGGGCTGGTTCAGCGTGCCCTAGTCAAGGTCTCCAAACTGGAGAAAGGCTGGGAGGGGGCAAGAGAAGCCAAAAAGAAAAAGCACAGTCGTTTGTTTCTTCACTTATCTCGGGAGGCAAGTCAAGAACTAGAGTTTGCACTACCTGAAAAAGCTGACAAACAGGCTGCTCTGGGAGAGAAAAATTTCCAGAGGAGAGGGCCTTTTCTGGAAAAACCCAGCCCTGGTGTTCCCCGAATTCCTGGCTGGGTACTATGGGGCAATAACTGAAGAGGCGCAGGGATGTCTAAGGCAGGTGTTTCTTGGGTGTTGGCATGGACTACCGAGCTGAGGCTCAGCGGTGGGACTAGCACTTAGCGACAAGCAGGCGGCGGCGGCAGCTGCGCGTGCAAACCACAGGACTTACCTTACTGTCATCCATCTCGGCAGACAGGCCGGCCTGGCCAGGCGCTCCCTCCCCCTGCCCTCCCCCGGCTCAGCCGGCCTGGCCCGGCCCGGCCCCCGCCCCGGGGGAAGAAGGGGATATGGTTCTGACTGCCTCCTCCTCTCGCCTAACAGTTCGCTTTTCTGATGCCACAGTCACGGGGACGAGGGACCAATTCAGGAATGGCAGAGCAGACTCTGGAGGCGGCCCAAAACGCCTCCCTTCGCCGCCGCCGCCTCCTCCTCCCCCTCCATGACACTCTCTGGGTGTGTTTACAGACGCCCTGGAGAGGGGCCGGGACGGGAGAGTGGGCGGGAGCGGTGCACGCGGAATGGCCCCTTTGGCTGCCGTAGCACCGCGGTATTCTGGGGATTGTAGTTTTCCCTACCGCAGTCTCTGCGCGGCTGACTAGAAAGAAAACTACAATGTCCACATAGCCTCCGCCAGGCGTCTGTTTTCCTCTTGCCCGTAAGCGCTGCGCAGGAGGGGCCAGGCAGGAGGTCGAAACTACGTTTCCCACAGTGCGGTTCCTTGGATGTTTTGGCTCCTGAGTTCCAGCGGCCTGGGCAGGGAGAGGAGGGAGTTTGGAGCCCCGCGGAGGCAGCCCTGAAGGAGGGGCCCTGGGAGCAGACCCTCCGCAGGGACATCGAGGAAACCCTGAAGGTTGCTTATTAAAGAAAAAAAGGATGTAAAATAGTGTAGCTGCTTTGGGAAACAATTTGGCATTTTCTCACAATATCAAACATAGAGTTACCCTATGGCCAACGATTCCAGGAGAAATTAAGATATATGTCCAAGCAAAAACTTGTACACGAATATTCTGTCCTAGAAGCATTATTCATAATAATCAGAAAGTGGCAACAACCCAAATGTTTATCAATGGATGAATGGATAGGCCGATTGTGGTACACATGTACAAAGGAACATTATTAGACCATGAAAAGGAATAAAGTGCTGACACTTGTTAAAATGTTGATGAGCCTTGAAAACATGCTAAGTGAAAGAAGCCAGACACAAAGGCCAAATATTATAGATTCCATTTATAATGAAATGTGCAAAATAGGTATGTTTACAGAAACAAAAAGTTGATGAGTGGTTGCCAGGGGCTGTAGTTGTGGAACAGCAGGGAAGGAGGGGCCCAGGAATGGGGAGTGATTCTTAATGTGTACTGGGTTTCTTTCTGAGGTGATGAAAATGTTCTAAAATTGATTTGGTGATGGCTGCACAACTTTGCGAATATACTAAAAACCACTGAATTGTACATTTTAAATGAGTGAATTGTATAGTATATGAGCTATATCTCAATAAAGCCATTAAAAAAATAACTGTCTTTAAGTTCTCCTGATTTAATAAATTCAGTGAGCTTATTGTTGTTTTAGCCTATGTTAGGCCATTGAGAACTTGACAAAGATTGTGTGTTCCTTAATGTCATTCTAGAGAGCCCTTTGACTTACTCCTTTTGAAAGACTCCTAAAGTGCTTTGCTTAACCCTTCCAAAATTCAATTGAGGTAGAATTCCCAGATTTAACAATAAATATACAGGACACTCTTACATTTGAATTTCAAATAAATACCTTTTTAGTATAAGTATGTCCCATACAATATTTGAGACACACTTTTACAAAAAAATATATTCGTTGTTTATCTGAAAGTCAAATGTAACCAGATATCTACTATTTTATGTGGTGTTGACCTTAAACAAATAGCCAGTTATTTCTCCAGCAAAAATGGATTTATTTGGGATCAACAAAGTCTTGCAGTTTGAGATCTGCAACCATGGTAAACCACCTGCAAGTTCCTGAGTAAGAAGGGGACTAGAAACTCTTTTATAGAGGGGAAGGGGAGGTTGGGAGAGCATTGTAAACAAGAGTCCATCGGAGGAGTTTGAAGTGTAGTGGCTTTTCATTGGCTGAGTTGTGACAGTCTCTCATTGGCTGAACTCTTGCTGGACAAGAAGAGGAAGTTCTTCCTGTTGGGCTCAGCCAGTCATCATAGGGTGTGACAGCTCCCCCTTCTGGTCTCCCAACTTCATTTTAAATGAGGGTTCTGTTTAGTAATTTTTCACACTGGCAACTCCAAATTGAGGAAGAGTAATAATAGGAAAGTTGAATTGTGTCTGTCCCATGTATGTAATGCTTCAGAGGAACTAAAGTAGGTCAGTTCCTCTAAGTAAATGCTGCCCAGTCAGGCCATGCAGTTGGTAATGGGTTTGCCGTGCTGGGATTGCTGTTGTCCACACAGGGGTGCACACTTAACCCCTGAACTGCATTCCTGGCAGTCTGAGAGATGCCTAGCCACATCCTCTCTGATGATCAGGGGAGCAAAAGTCAATGCTCTGCAGGCTGTCTTCCTCTTCCTCCTAATACCCATTTTGTTGGACACCTCCACAAGCTGCTTTCCACCTCCTTCTAGCCTCCTTGTCCTGTAACCAGCATGGCCTCACTTCTGCCTCCCCAGCTACACCCTTCCCGCTGCTCAGCCCTCTTCTTCCGGTGGAATTGCCTTTCCCCTGGGTTAGTCCTCTGCCACTCTCTCTTCCTGCATCCCAGCTGACGAAAGCACACTCGGCCCTCTGTAATGGCTCTCATCCACTCTGTCCTTCCACAGATGGCCATGCTTGGCTGCAGTGTGAGCAACTCACAGATCGAATGGCCAGCCCCTCAGGAAGGAGGAATAAGACTTTTGAACCATGTAGCGGAAACCTAAAAACATGCAGGGAAGTATGTACACCAGCTTCAGGAGAGTGGTTTTCTCTAGAGAGGGAGGGGAATGGGATGGGCAGGGGTGTGGGCACTTAGTTGTATATTTAACTTTTTTTTTTTTTTTGAGGAAGATTAGCCCTGAGCTAACATCTGCACCAATCTTTCTCTACTTTGCATGTGGGACACCTCCAACAGTATGGCTGATGAGTGGAGTAGGTCTGGCCGGGGATCCAAACCCACAAACCGGGGCCACCAAACTGGAGACCATTCTGCCATGGAACTGGCCCCGATATTTAACTTTTAAAGAGATGAAGCAAATATGTTAAATGTGGTGATGGAGTGTATGTTGTCTTGTGTTCTTTGTATTTCTTTACATTTGAAATATTACACAATTAAAATAGAAATTTAAATTCTTTTTAAAAACTATAAACATGCTCACTTTAGAAAGGGTGAAAATACTTTATGTTTTAAAATTTTAATTTCTAAAACTAAACCTTAATCACATCACAAAATAAGACTTTGTGAAAGGAGGGAAATCTTATGAAAAAGTACTGTGTAGTCATATGTTAAATGTTTGCTGAGAAGTACCCAGAACTGGTAACAAAGAGATGAGAAAGAACAAGAGGGAGTATTAATTTCTATAAGTATAAATCCTCAAGGACCTCATAATCCAGGAAGTAGAAATTCACACATACAGGGGACTATGAACAGTCACTAAACAAGGCATCTGGTGAAATCTTAATATAGGTCAAATTTAACATCTACGTGCTAAGTTGTTCAGAGTGGGTGGGAGAGTCAAGCATCAGACTGATTGCTGGAAAAGGAAAAGTGAACACAGCAAAAGAAAAAATTTTTTAAAGGAGTGGGAGGAAGTTTAGAAGAATATGCTCTCAGGGTCCTGAGCATACCTTATATCCATGGTTTTCCATCTTGTCTTCCTATATCACCTTCTCAAAAGGAACCTCCAAGGCGTGCAATTTCTTTCAAAAATGCATGTAATTGTCTCCTCCCTCCCCTCCCCACCCCTCCCTCTCCAACACACACACAAACACATTTCATACACTCTCAGACATCCCACATAGAGGCACTGTTGGCCTGTGATGCATCAAGCCTCTGTTCCTGCCGTGGCGTTTCTTGTAGTGAATTCCTAAACAGCATGGCACACACCCACTCCCACTAGGTTTGCATGCCTTCCATGCCCTCATCTCTCACTCTCTTGTTCCCCTTACCACTAGGCTAAAAGAGCACAGGTGTCTAAACAGAGCCAAGATGATCATGTTACTCCCTGGGCCACATGGGTCTGCTTGGCACATATCCCCTGGGGAACATCAGAGAGAAAGGAGGCTCATTAAAATAGCTTGTTAGGCTCCAGCTGGCTCTCCATGAAGACACATAAGAGTCTAAGAATTTAAAAATTATCCAGCCCTTTCCAAACTTTCATTGGAAATGAAAATTGTTTGATTCAATTCTGGCATGGAAATTTTTGCTAGACCCATCTCCAATCTAGAAATAGCAATAATCAAAAAGAAAGACTATCAAAAAAGAAACAAAGGTGGCCATGAAATCTACGATGGTAACTTCTGACCCACCGTATCACACATCACACATTTGGGGAAGAAGGTATCCCATAGTCATCCTAGAAGTGGCCAGTCGTTACTTCTCTTCCCTGGCTTGTCTTTTCAAAGAGTTGATCATCTCTGGCTGAGTGATAAAGAGTTTAAAATGCAGCATGGCTGTACAGTAAATTTGTGGATGGTTCAAATTATGACACAGAGACTGAGAAAGGAAAGGAGGAAAACTATTCAAAGAGAAAAACAAACCACTAATTGAAGAGCAGTAGGGGGTGGCATGAGATTAAGTGAGGAGGATAAGGGAACAAAAATTAACCTTCTTATAGAAAGTACAAACAATGCAAACAGTACAATATTCTATATTTGGGAATGCCATGGCTACGTTATATGTAAATCTGGCACTCAAACAACAGAGCATTATTGCTGCTGATATGGTAATCTCCAGAGGTACAGAGCAAAAGTGGGTGGGTCATGTGAAATTCATGAAATGCTTGAGGTGAACTCACTGTTGAAGTATTGCTCATGTTTTGTTTTGTGTGTGGTTTTTTTCCCAATTTATTTTATAGATAAGTATTCCTCCGTACTTTTTGTTTCCGAAAAGTTTAGCTTATTTTCGTGAGGCTATAAAAGATTCCATCTCAAAACTCTGTTTCTGTTCTAAAGGCATTTTGCAGAATGCCTCCCCTCCTTTGGCCTACACGGACAAATATGCCTACATTTGCATACAGCACAGTACCTATTGACTCTCTGCATTGGCTAGAAAGTTCAGAGGCAAGAGCCTACAGGAACATTTTCCGAGTGAGCACATAACTCAGCCTCCAGCTTGTCAGCAGGAGCAAAATAAATAAATAATGCCAAGAAGGACTGAAACAATCTGTTGACAAGGAAGGAAAAAGAGACCCAATCAGCATAAAAATAAGGAAGAGAAAATGAAGCTCAAGGAACCAAAACCTTCTATGTTCAAACTTTCCCTTATCTCTTCCCCTTCACCACCATACTGAAAGCTTCTCCTCAAACGCAGCAACAGCTTTTCTTAATATTATCCTAACAACCATTTCTACTTAAAATACTGCTGCTCTTCCTAAGCCATCTATATACCTCACCCGGTAGGAAAACATAAAGTGTGCCCTTATTTGAGGAAATAATAGGGAATCTATTTATTCGGCCAATAAGCAACTGTTTGAAACGAACTACTCTTTGTAAAAGATGGCTTGTTAAGCATCACTATTAGTCATTTACACTTTAGTATGAATGTGCCTCTTTTTTTCTTTTACTTGCTACCTAAAGATTAGTTTAATATGGGGTTTAGGTGTGGGAGAAAAGAGGAGTATATGGTCTTGAAGCATATGTTATAAGAGGAGGAGAGATCTGGGTAGATCTGATTGCTGTGGTGGGCTTTGAGCATTTAAAGAGCAGCAAGTAGACACTGGATACCTGTGATGGTTAGGGTGGGGGAGACAGGAGACAGATGAAGAATGAACAAGTGACCATTCTTTCACAATTCTCCCGATGGTTTACCCAACAGATACACATAAGACAGGCACATTTTATTCTACTGACTCAGACCTGAAGAAGTTTAAGCATACCATGGCACGTGTTATGGAGTAAGTAAAAAAACTCAGCCTGCATTTACAGCTGAAAAACCTTTTTTTAAAAAGCAGCTTCCTTCCATCAAAGTTTACTTTAGGGGTTGTTTCCAGTGTGAGGTTTGATAAACCCAGAGTTGCTTGCTGAATGGAAATCTGACAGGGCTTCTCTTCCGGATCTTATATTTTTTGTTTTTTTTTTTTTGGTGGGGAAGACCAGCCCTGAGCTAACATCCGTCGCCAATCCTCCCCTTTTTTTTTGCTGAGGAAGACTGGCCCTGGGCTAACATCCGTGCCCATCTTCCTCCACTTTATATGGGACGCCGCCACGGCATGGCTGACAGGCAGTGCGTCGGCGGGCGCCCGGGATCCGAACTCGCGAACCCCGGGCTGCCAAGCGCGGCCTAAACCGCTGCGCCACCGGGCAGCCCCCCGGATCTTATATTTTAAGGGTAATCCAGAAGGAAGCGTAGTTTTGGTACCTGGAGATTTCAGGAGAGCAGCAGAGGAGCCATTTCTTATTTTATGAATAGCCTTAACTGCTCTAAATTTTGCTTCAATCTTCTCCATTTCTAGGAAAAAAAAAATGCAACCTAAAATTCACTATTGGGACACTATCAGACCTACTCATGACCCTAAAGATATTTACAAAAAGCCACAATATTTATGAGAATTTAAGTGTTAACAATATGTCCTGCCTCTAGTTAGGTGCTATCTATTGCTAGATGTAAATACCTTCGACTCTGTCTTTCTGGCATTCCTTTCTAATATTATGGATATTTTGATTTTTCTATTTGATATCACGTATCTTCATTTATTTTTTGACTCATCTACATATTTAGGTTAATAATTTTTTTTTCGCAGGGAAGATTCACCCTAAGCTAACATCTGTTGCCAATCTTCCTCCTTTTTTCTTCCTTCTTCCCCGCTAAAGCCCTAGTACATAGTTGTGTACAGTTGTAAGTTCTTCTGGTTCTTCTGTGTGAGCCACCACCACAGCATGGCTACTGTCAGACGAGTGGCGTGGTTCCATGCCCAGAAACCGAACCTAGGCCACTGAAGCGGAGAATGCCGAACTTTAACCGCTAGGCCATCAGGGCTGGCTGAGTTAAGAATGTTTTTAAAGCATATTTTCAATTCCTTTGATTTTTTTCTTCCCTTATCTACATTAGAAGACTTCCGTTCCAGGATATATCTTTAAACCTTTTTGCTTATACATAGACTTGTTTCCAAAAACATTTAAGTCTGATGGTGGTTAATGTCAATCTCCGTTGGTCAACACAATATCACCTGAAATGTATAGCACCTACTATTCTGTGTGATAAAATATAATATTATTAGTAGCAATACCACTTGGCAGTTTCCACAAATGTTTGCATGAATATCATCTTATAAGAATGAAGGTATTGCCACCTGGAATCCGACCGGTCGTGCTACCGGTATTTCTGTCACCAAAAGCAGTCCCTTGGTAGAACCGCATGGTTGTTCTAACCATTGTTATCCTTAAAAGATAGATAGCAAGTTCTGCTGAGCAGCCATTTCTGTCTCTGTCATTCATAAATGTGTCCAAGTCATTTAAAGATTTTTTTCTGCTTGCTATGTGAAATAGTCCTTTAAAAATATGTAATCTAAGTTTATCTCAAACAAGTTTCAAAGGACACCCTTTGATCCTTATTTTGTAAACAAGCCTATGTTGATTCTGTCCTCACTGTTTATGGTTTTTATAGATTCACATCATGCTATTTCTCACCCTTTATCTATCCAAGATGAAACGCAGTTTTAAAAAGTCTTTCTCCACTCCTGACCCCTGTAAAATTTTGCAGTGGCCTTTTTGAGCAATTTCTGATAGCATCGCCCCACTTTCCAGGGACAGTCACCAGAACTGCATCAGCAACATCTCCCATGTGTGGATGTGTGTGGAGGAACCAGAGTTCTGCTTGCTTATTTGTCTGTGTTTTAATCTGAGTGAAATCATTGTTCTGTTTACATTTCTGTCCTGGACTCGGTGCTGCACGGCATTTTCTGGTGTCTTCTACTCGAACTCTTGGGGCACGTAACCACAGTGATCTATAGGAACTTTGCATAGGCATATATATTTTTTCCATGCAAATACTAAGCTCTTTATTCCTTTCACTTTTTCCCTTTAAATTAGATCTTTAGAAGCCACCTTGTTTTCCCAACTAGATGGTATTATCAGAACTGAGAGTTTATACAACAAGCTATTCTGTTAAGGATTCATTTTACAATGCAGTGTAGGGACGTAAAAGTCTTAAGAGTTTGGTGCTACAGCCTCTCCTGACACTCCTGTTGCCCTCACGATTATGAGATTCAAAACACAAAAGTAGCAACACCCTCCTTCCACTTCTTACCAGGAGTACACACATGTCATTGCGAATGTTATAGATTTACTTTATATTTAAGCTCTGGCCTCTAGATACTTTTCTAAGCTAGAATAGAAAGTCATTTTGTCTTAAGTAATGGCGTCTTCCTCAAATAAGCTTCTTGAGTTGTCCCGTTGCCAGTTCAAGATGGCCTTGCACTGGCTGACGTACACGCAGTTAGGGATTGTGCAAGAAATGTTGATCTTGTGCTGCCGAGTTTGGCACCCTGGTCATCAGCCTGGACTCTCTTACCCTCTCCTCCACCCTTTCCCCTTTTTCACATGGTTTTGGTGTTGTGCTCTGGTGTTGTCCTTGTTGTTTTGTGTTTTCAGACAGCAAGTCCTGGGAAGGGGTCATCCTTTCCCTAATCCTGTGAGATTTTGTCTGGCTTGTTTTGTCTTGGAAAACATCAGGCCTTCTGGTGTCTTTCCCGTAGATAGCTTCCATTCCTACTCAGCACGGAATCTGTCTGTTGATCTGCTCTGTTCTGGCTGCTGCATGTGAGTTCCCAATACGTGCCTGCTCCCCTCCCGCCCCGTCATAGCTTGCAGAGGACACGACCATACCTCCTCCTCATGGTGACCCCATCCTCCCGACCCCTCCCCACTGACACTGTAGGATCCCCGAGGGAAGATGCAAGTACTACTAGCCACACTTGCCCAGTTTCCTGCCCTATTGTGTTTTATCCCCACTTCCCATCCCTTCTCTCATTCTCGCTTTTCTCCCTCGTTTCTACTCCTAAATCAAGATCTACTTCTCTCCTTGCCACTGATGCAGTGCTGACAGCTCCCTCAGCTCCGCCATCCTTTAGGCTTGGGAAGAGCTACTTCTGCAGTTTCTCCAGGGGCCTGCAGGACAGCTCAGTCCCCAGCCAACCAAACGCTAAGGTCCCCAGCCCGGCTGTTCTCTTCTTTCCACAGGTGCTATTGCTAAGTTTGGAGGAGGCAGTTTGTTGTGGGGGAGGCTGGTGATGGAATCAGACCCCCTTCGGTATTCTTCAAGGGAGCTGCCTGCCCAGATTTCCCACTTGAACGTTTCCAGCAAACAGGTGGTCACTCCGCTGGTAGCAAATTCCTGGATATTTTTACCCAACGCCCCATGAACAAAATGACAATGTTACTGGGTATGTCATACAACCAAGCATATGAGTAATGTCCCCATTAATCAATTTGCCAAAGAAAACAGGTTGCTATCTAAGCTTGTGTGGAGAGATACTAGCTATGTGAAGGAAGAAAAACTCAGGCATCTGCTTAAAAACACATTGTCAAGGTTAAAATGATACATACTTGGTGACTTGGTGTGTTTTTAAGTTAACCTTTCCCTATGCAAGACTGCACCAACAGTACAATTGACATTCAAGTAATTGTTACAAGAACCTCATTATAATGCCTTGGGTAGTGCCTGTTACCCTGGGACTGAGGAAGAGATAAGATGGAATCCAAGAGAGATGCAAGTTTTACCAGATTTGTCACTATATTAGGAAATGTCATACTACAAAGAAATCCTTTGGCTGTCGTATGGTCGATTCATTTTTTTATCCATCCATTCGTTTATAAAATGTATTGAGCAGCTCCTTCTCACCAAACATTGTGCTATACACTAGACACACAAGGATGAATGAGACAGGGTCTCTGTCCTCAAGGAGCTTACACACTAATGGGGGATTCGTTTGCATACTTCTCTAAGTATGTAAATGAATAACTGCAGGATAATGTGTTAAGTGTGATGATAAAGGTATACATAAAATATAGAGAGGATCTAGGGGGAGTCTTTCCTGAAGGGCTGATTTCTGAGCCAGGTCTCAAAGGACGAGTACAAGTTTTTCAAGCAGGCAAAAAAAGAAACATTTGCAAAGGCATGCTGGTGTGAAATAACAACGGGAAACCGCAAATAATTTGGTTTGGGTGTAACATAGGCATCTCAGGAGATGGGAAGAGCAGTGCCAAGAGCTAGGGCCAAAGAAGTAGACAGGAGAAGTAAACATCATATAGATGATGAAGCCCGTTGAATGTCAAGCTTGAGAGGGAGGGCTTAACATGAAGGTGCATGGGAGCCACTCAGCATTTAGTCAGAAGAGTAACAGTTGAAGCTGGGGGAAACTGGCTCTTTCGCATGCAGTTGGTAGCTCCTCAATACCTTTTAGTTTTATTTTGTAATATTTTATTATACCATATTATGTCATACTTGTAATATATGCTATATGATGGCATGGTATATGGTATATGGAATTTAATATTATAGTAGAAGGGTCTGCATACATTAAGCTCTTACTGAATATCTGATGACTGAATGAAGACTCTGACATAAGTCTCTCACCCTTGGTCAGCTGTTGATGGTACCGGCCGGCCCACAGGCCAAGCCTCCTGACTTCCTTCCCCTCCAGGCTCTTTCTATCACATGCAGGCAACAAGTGACAAAGGAACTGTTGGGATGTCTCCATGGGTATGCATTGCAGCTACATGACAATGCGCAATATATGTTCCAGAAATTATCTTAACCCCTCCGTCACCCAGAATTTTAATTCAACCTACTGTAATATCCTGGGGAAAGGACATTAAGTTTTAAACTGTAAGACATGAAATTCACTCCAGAGAATTCTTTTATTTTCAAGTTTGCTGAAATATGTCCATTTTGCAAGGTGAGTGATACCTATAATGGATATATGGAAGACAGACTAAAACTTCTCAGTGGCCTTCATTTCCACATGCTGTGCCTATAACAAGTATTACCAAGAACTGACAGATGGGCAGACAGAGGGAATGATAGAGAGACCAAATTTAGAATCTTCCATTTATTCAATAGAGTTGAAAATATATTAAGAAAGGTGACAAAATAAAAGAAAACTCAATGTTCTCTATAGAAACTTTCCTTAGCCAGATGGAATTTCTCTTTTTCATTTGTAAAAGTAAAAGAAGTAGCTCTTTATTTCAAAAGTAATATATGTCCATGGTAAAACATTCAAACAGTAAAAAGGTTAAAAAGTTAAACATCTACCCCATGTCTCTGACTCACTCTCCAGTTAGCCATTGTATATCCTTCCAGAAATTTTCTGTGCACTACAAGTATAGGTATCTCCCTTTCATTTTTACACAAATGGTATTATATTATCCACACTGTCGTGCATTTTTTTCAATTAACAATATGTATTGGATAGTATTCCATATCACTGTATATGGAACACTATCTCCTTCCTTTGGTGGTGTTTTTCTTTCCTTTCTTCCAGAATTTACTTCTTGTTTTACTTTTTATTTTGACTAAACAATGCAGAAATACACAACTTTGATTTTACATCTTTCTCTTCTTGTGTGAATTGATCTATAGGACAGATTCCTAGAAGAAGAACCTCTAGATTAAGTATATATGCGCTTGAATTTTGGCAGATATTGCCAAGTTTTCCTCCCAAAGGGTTACAAAATATATACTTCCACCAGTAGTGCACATTTCCCTACTTGCCAGACAACATGTTTTGTTATCAAACTTTTAAAGTTTTGCCAATTTGATACATTAAAAATGGTATTTTATTGATATTTTAATTTGCATTTATTGAATTAGCAGTGAGGTTGGGAATTCTTTATGTGTGTATGGGGGGGCATTCATCTTTCTTTTTCTGTGAACTACCTATTCATGTTCTTTGCTCATTCTTTTATGGGTGGTTGGTCTTTTTATTATAGATTTCTAGAAGCTCCATATATGTCAAAGGAATTAGTACAGACATTATATGTTAACCATTTTTTTTGCCCAGATTGTTGTTTGTCTTTGACTTTCTTGACTGTATTTTTTATTCAGAAGATTCCATTTTTAGGTAGTCATATTTATCAATCTTTTCTTTATGACTTCTAGATTTTATGTCATACTTAGAAAAAGCCTTTTCCATAACAAGATTATACAAAAATTCATTGTTTTATTCTAGTACTTTTAGGATTTCATTTTTATATTTAAGTCTTTTGTCCACCTGGGATTTATTTTTGACGTGCAGAGACAAATACAGCTCTACTTTTATTTTTTCTAAAAGACTAGCCATTTATCCCAACACCATTTATTAAATATTTTTCCTACTGATTCGGAATGCTTCTTTTATCATAATGGAGCACTTGGGTTCATTTCTGGACTGTCTATCTTTTTCCACTGATCTGCCTGTCTATTTCAGCACTGTACCAACTATTTTAATTATTGTAGCTTTAGCATACATTTTAAAAATCTATTTTTTTTTTTTTGCAGGGGAAGATTTTCCCTAAGCTAACATCTGTTGCCAATCTTCCTCCTTTTTTCTTCTTCCCCCTTCCCCCAGAGCCCTAATACATAGTTGTGTATAGTTGTAAGTTCTTCTGGTTCTTCTCTGTGAGCCGCTGCCACAGCATGGCTACTCACAGACAATGAGTGGTGTAGGTCCATGCTTGGGAACCGAACCTGGGCCGCCAAAGCAGAGTGTGTGAAACTTTAACCACTAGGCAAGGCAGTGAAAATACTCTGTATGATATTATAATATACATGATATTATGACATACAGATGTATGTCATTATACATTTGTCCAGACTCCTAGAATGTACAACACCCAAGAGTGAACCCTAAGGAAAAGTATGAACGTTTAGTGATTATGATGTGTCAATGTAGGTTCATCTTTGGTAAAAAGTGTACCATTCTGGTGAGTGAAATTGATAATGGGGAGGCTATACATATATGGGGGCGGGGATATATGGGAAATCTCTGTACCTCCCTCTCAATTTTGTTGTAAACCTAAACTGCTCTAGAAAAATAATGTCTTTAAAAAAATAAAGTAAAATAAAAACTTTAAAAATTGAATGGAACTAATTTTGTTTCATCACTCTATTCTCATGTTTATATTTCCAGATGATCTATAGGCAAGTGCCAATAAAAATGTAATTATATGCTCTGTTTGTTCAGTGTAACAATGACTGGTAAGATACTTTAATGATTCTTAATAGCCAATACAATTTTTATTGTTGTTTTCATTTCCAATATTGCAGTGTAAACAACATTGATTCATATCTATTTTTCTGATTTGTTCATATGTATTACAATGCCTTCTTGTACTTCCTCAAAGTAAACTTTTGGCTGAAAACTATTTGACAATGTCCCAATGTTTACCTAGTCACCACACTGAACTGTCTAAGATACACAAAAACAGGCAGTGCCTATTGGAAATTGGAAACACCAGGCCTGTGCTAGAATGTGAATAAAGAAAACTCATGTTCATCGCGCTTATTATCCCACAGTCCCAATAAGTGTAGGGTCCCAGAATCAGCCTTTGTTCACTATTTTTCCTCCATACCAGGTATCTCCCATCTATGTATTTAGTTAGAGATACAAGTTTTCAGTCTTGGAAAAAGAGAGATTTACCAAAAAAAGCACTAACTAAACATTTGGAATCTTAGTAACTGTAGTCACTGTGGCCAAATTCTAACTCCTATGTGGTTTACCATAGGCAACATCCTCCCTCTACCCATGCCTCCCCCTTCTTGAAGTCCACAGGCATTCTGAAGGTCGTGTGAAACATCTGTGAGTTACAGGTAGGGGGTTCAGAAATGAAAAGCCAGAAAGTTCAGAAATTACAACCAGAAGGAAATGACCAATGGCTTGTTGGCAAGTTCTGTTCTTCCTCATCATCATTTCCATCCCCCACTCCCTCCCTTCTACAAGATCTGAAACCTCAAAGCTAGACACCACATCTATAGGACCTTCAAGAGAATTTCTCAGTTAGGTTCCCAACTTCTAACTCTCCATTCATCTTGAAGCTTTAGGTGGGTACTATTCTAACCACCATCCACAGAAAAGCTGGGGGGACAGGAACTGATAGACTCCTTCATTAAACAGAATAAGAAGTGGCTTTGACTGGTTTATGTGACCATGAGCACAGTCCAAAGTCAGTTGCCTTGTGAAGTCAGGAGCTCTTCCTTTGATGACTTTCTGCTTGGATGCCTTAGACAGACTTCCTGAACTGGGCTAAAGATTGGACTAAATGATCTTTGAGTTAGGGTGTGCATCAGTCATAGAAAGCTTCCCCAAGGAGTTGGCAGCTGAGCCAAATCTAGAACGAGATTCAAATAGGCACAAAAGGGAAAGGAAGAGAAGAGAAAAGAGCATTCCAGGTAGAGGGAAGCGTATAAACAAAGGCATGGAGATGTGATACAGCATATCAGGAACTACAAACAATTCAGTACTGTATTTTTGGAGTATTAAATGCCAGGGAATGACTGGCAGGGATGATGTTGAAGAAGTAGGGAGTGGCCAGGTCCTGGGGGTCCTGGTATACCATAATCAAAAGCTTGGGTTTTATCTTACAAATGTTGAAGGGTTTTTAAGCAGATGAATGACATATGGTAACTTGGATAGCCCCATATATAGACATTATAATGATGACCTTACCAAAAAGAATACAAGGCAATTTTAAAATTAGCCTAATTAATGAAAGCTGGTGAGATTCTTGTCATTTATATGCTAGAGGATCATCACACCTTTTCTAAGATTGACAAAAAGAAGTCTCCACCTAGCTTCTTAAACTGGGTTATGACGTAGTTGGATTTACGTATTGGAAAGATCATCCTGGTAGGTTGCAGGAAATCGTTTTAAGGGTATTGAGACTGGAAGTAGGGAAATACATTAAAGCATTATTGGAATCGTCTAGGTGAGCAATGACAGAGGCTTCAACTAAGGTAGTAGGTAGAGACATCCATTGAAGACAAAATCAGCAGATCTGCTGGAAGAGACAATGCGATATAATGTGGCAGCAATGAAAATTTACCTCTTGGAAAGGATCACAATTGACTGATAACCCCAGCTTCTGTGCTTTTGAATCCACCACTGCTTCTTGCTGAGGTCATGCTTCTCACAGGCTGCTTCATGACTGAGTGTGGGAGGGATACTAAGGCAGGTCCATTCCTGGGAAATGTGGGACTTCTCTGATGGGCAACTTTAGCTCCAAGATGTTCCATCAGATCTGCCAAACTTTCTTAGAACTGCACTGTAGTCTAAGATTCTTCCACTCAACCAACCTTCCAACCAACCTACCTTCCTTCCTTCCATGATTCATAATGGTCAGACCTATACCATGGTCTGATGGCTGTCTCAGAGAAACTGGACTAGACTTATGGTGGCTAAACTTGGGGCTCTGGAGTCACAATAACCTGGGTGTGAATCTGGCCCCACCATTCCTAGATACGTGAGTTCAAGCAAGTAATTCAGTCTCTTAAAATTGCCAGGCTTCTCATCTGTAAAATCATGATAATTGTGAGGATTAAGTTAGTCAGGCTTACAAAGTATTTAGCATGGTATCTGGTGCACAATAACTGCCTGATAAATGTTAGCCATTCTCATTATTCAGTATAGGGAGTGAAGGAGAGGAAGAAGTCAGGGATAATTCTTAGGTTTCTGGCTACTTACAATATATAAAGTGATCACACATATTTCACTCAAGTTAATTCTCCCTTTGCTTGTAGCAGATATCCTGAGTACAAAAGAGATTAGGAATCATTCCTTTCTTTCCTCCCCACTCCTAAATTTCTTGACTTCTCCAGCTTTCATGGCTAATGGAAGATAAACTATTAAATGACACATCAAAATGGACATTTTGACTCCTCCACTCTGGAGTTCAGCAGGTGGCCTTTCACCATGTCACCCCAGGCACACCAGTTCCTGGTGGGAGACAAGCTAACAGAATATTCTTCTGCCCTGTGGAGAAAAGGCCCATTCTAGAGCCATTCAAGGAATAAAGGATATCCACATTCCTTGAGGATCTGAAAAACTAGGTGAAATTCCAAATTAAATGCTTTTTATATAGAGTTTTATTCAGAAAAATTTAGCTATTAAATATGAAATAGCAAGTACACTGTCAAGTGCACAATAGCAAATGATCGTCCCCTTCCTCAAACACACTTAGAAAGCTTAAGACAGAACCAAAATTCAAATCATAGGCTGGAATATGGAGTTAACTAGCAAAATGGAATGGAAAGGGAAAATGTAAACTCTTGAACAAAATTTTAGGGAACTTATGGTATAAACCTGGGATAAGGAAAATCTGGCTGAGCAGTGGTTTACATGAAAAATACCACGGGTTTTAGGTTAACCACCAGCTCCATGAAGCCAACAGTGCAATTTTGGCTTGTAAAGAAATGAGTGTAATCTCAGGCTGCGTAGTAGAAGTACAATATCCTAATAACGAGAAACTTCGGTTTCCTCATCTGCAAAACTAGGGACTGGATTAGATTATTTCCAGGTCCGTACAGCTCTATTTTACGAGTATATGACTATGACTTTAAAGTTCTAAACTTGAATTCCTGCATTTTCAGGAAATGACCACGGAAAAGATACATAGGCTTGATGAAAACAGATAATCCATTTCTCTGGTTAACTTTAGAGCTTGAATAACCTCCAGGTTAAAAAAAAAAAAAAGGATCTTTTTGTGTGCTAAAGTGACTCAGAGATGCCTCCCCAAATGAGTGTGGTAATAAACTTGCATACATCTATTTTGCACCATGTCAAGCTTTACACAAAACTATTTTTCTTGAGGTGGCAAGCTTGAGCAACCAGTTTTTCCTGAAGTTTGCCTGATAAATATGTTTATGATGAGCTGTACTGTCATTCTTCTATCTTGCCATAGCCTTGGAGGGCCCCTCCCAAGCTGACTAGCTGCCTGTTGTCACTGGTAATCAAGGATTTCAGAGGCAGAGATCAAGGTCAGCATGAGGCAATGACAGAAAGGACTAGAGAGCTCTAGTACACAGGGCCCCCTTACTAGGCTCACTGTACGAGGGCTGAGGGAGGGCATGGATCCGAGTTTTAACCACAGCATAAGAGGCAGTCTGTGATGGTTTTGTGGGTAACCAGTGAGCTTCCCCCCTCCATCCCTGCTGCTACCATTCTCTTCTGGACCCCTAATCTGGCATTTTCAGCCATTTTAAACATCTTTTGAGATAAAGGCAGCAAAAGAGACCAGTCATGGGGAAAGCAATGCTTTAATAAAAATAGAATTCCAAATATTTCATCTGGGATCTCTTTGTCTAGCTAAAAAGATATTTAGAGAATGGAGCAGAAGACCTGAATCTCCTTGTTCTGCAATTAACCAGGTGCATGCCCTTGGGCAAACTACTCAAGAAACTTGGGCCCGGGTTCTCTTACTTGTAAAACAACCCCACCTAGCTACTTCCAAGAGTGTAGGAGCTGCCCTGGTTTATGCAGGACCCCTGACCCAGGACCAGGTTATATACTGAGCAGGAAAGGAATTGTATAATGGGCTTGGAGATGACCTCTGTGAAGCCAGTTAGAAGAAGGACCCAGGAACCTTAAGAAGTGTCTGGAGGGCAATAAGCAAGAACTGAAATCACTGGACTCCCAGGTCTCTGCCTCAGGTAAGGCCCTCCCAAGTATTGGCTGAGTTGCTTTGTCTCACTTTCTTAATTCTGTCAGGCAGAAGAGGTCACAGAGGGTGGGGCTAGAGCCAATGGATCATGTTCTCAATGTTCTGGAAAAAGGACTGAAGTAGCAGAAAGACCAGGAGAGGAGTTTCCACTGCAAATTGACTACAATTGACTATCCCATTCTCTTTCCAGATTGCAAGGGACATAGGAGCCTGGTAGCTACGGCATCCCTGGCTTCATAATTACCTTCATACCCTCAGCAGCACAGCCACCAACTTGGGCAAGAAAATCAAGATTTTGGACAAAAAGGGGTAAGTCCAGGAGATGATAAATTAGATGGGCTTTTGGAGATTTTTGTGGGATCCATTGACATTTATATTTTCAGGGGAGTGGCCTTCCTTTTTTTATTGTGGGACAATATACATAACATAAATGTTACCATTATGACCATTTTTAAGTGTACAATTCAGTGGAGAGGCCCTTTTTGAGGACTTCAGTTCTCTCCCTATGCTGATGTAGATTGTGTACTCCCTGCTATAACGTTCCTGATTGTTCTGCAGGGTCAGACGGCAGGGTCCCATCGGTTAAACTGGGTTTGGCTTCTGCAATAGGAGAATACCCCAAAACACCAGAAACAGGACAAGAAGTTATTCAGTGGTCATTTCTTCTTGATCCTGCTGAGATCTCATTTGCCGCTGTGTTCCTTTAATTTTTTTTTTCCTTGTGAGGAAGACCAGCCCTGAGCTAACATCCATTGCCAATCCTCCTCTTTTTTGCTGAGGAAGACTGGCCCTGGGCTAGCATCCGTGCCCATCTTCCTCTACTTTACATGGGACGCCGCCACGGCATGGTTGACAAGCAGTGCGTCGGCGGGCGCCCAGGATCCGGACCCGCGAACCCTGGGCTGCCAAAGCGCGAACTAAACCGCTGCACCACCAGGCCGGCCCTGTGGTTCTTTAGTTTTTATCTCTGTCTTGGCCCAAACAACTTGTCCAGACCTGTGACTTGCCCTTGAGTCGACTTTCTTTTGTTAGGCTATATTTTTGTTTCTGATGACTCCTGGCTTATGCTGACTATGAAAAGCCTATTTTCTATGGGATCTGACTTGTCTGCCCCTTCAGTGGTCCTGCGTGGCTTGTTTGTCAGATATGACTGACAGCTTCTGCTTTCTACCTGAGTGCCAGTCCCACATCCCTAACTGCCTACTGGTCATTTCCTCCAGAATGTGCCAGTCATTGTTCTTCCAAACAGATTGCAACATGTCCAAAAACAACCTTCATTTTTTTTCCCACAAACCAGTTGCTCTTATGACCTCTCAGGCCCTGTCAATAGTCCATTAGGTCATTTAGACAAGAAGCAAAGTCCTCTTTGATTTAATCTCCTTTCATTGCCCTCAGCCATTCATTCCCAAGAACAATCAGATTTTCCTTCAAATATTGATCATTGTTTCTGTACTTCCCTCCCTCCTCCCATGCCCATTTCTAGGTCCTTACCATCTCTAATATCATCTTGTGCTTGTGTCCACTCTTTCCCTGATTCAATTTCCTGTGCCAAGCCGATGCCAGACCTAGACCCGTCTTCATTAATCAAGTCATGTCTGTTCAAAACCCTGAAGTTTTCTCCTATTCCTATCATATAGGCTTCTTGTCCTTATCAGGCTGTTCAAGTTTCCCCTAATTTGATACCATTCTAGAAAAACCTTCAGCTAAGCAGCTGTATTGTCATGGAAAGTTTAATGGGCTTGGAATTAGTGGACCTGCTTTCAAATCCCAGCTCTGCATTTAGCAGAACCACCTCGGGCAATTCACTGCCTCTCAGAGCCTTGGGTCCCCATTTGCAAAATGGAAATAATAATGCCTATGCCACAGAGAATTTTACAAGGGTTTAATGAGGTAATAGGTGTGGAGGCAGGTTAGCGTTGTGTTCAGAACCCATATTGGAGCTGACTCCTTTGGTTCAAATCCAGGTTTTTCCACGCAGTAATTGTGTGAGCTGGAGCAAGTTCCTTAACCTCTCTGGGCTTCATCATTTTCATCTGTAAAAGGGAGATACCAACAGTGCATACCTCATAGGTCTATAGTGACAATTAAATGAGATAATATATGTAAAGTGCTTAACACAGTGCCTGGCACATCATAAACTCTAATAGGTATAAGCTATTATTATGTGTAAGATACCCAGTACAGTGCTTGATACCTAATCAGCACTTAATAATGTTTGCTAAGTTTGTTGACGAATTCATCTTATCCATATGATCTCATTTTCCACTAATTCTTGCTCTGCACATTCTTATGCTACCCTTCCCCCATCAGGCTGAGCGTCTTGGCTTTCCATGAATACATCTTCCACTTTTCTTGCCTTTGGTTATGGTATTTCTCTTTTCTAGAATGTCAGAATTTCTCTTCCCTGCCTATCCAAATTCTTCCCATTCTTTAAGGTCCATCCTAAACCCTGCCTCCATGAAACTTTCCCTCATTACTTCCATACTTACGGATTTCTCACTTTTCTGAACCAGTTTCCCTTGACTTAGCATCAGGTATACTTAGATACTGTTTCTCGTGTATTCGTTTTGTGTTTTCAACTAGTTGAGAAAATATCCCTCAGTCTAGCATTGTTTCAGAATACACAGTAAATATAGTGAATATTTAATCTACTAGACTACCTTGTCAACTCAGCCTATCTTTTGGGATTGTATTCCTAGATTATATTTAGGGTGGAATTTGGAGAAAGGGACACATACTTGTCCTAGGGTGAGGAAGGACCCAGAATTCTGAAATAGTTTTTCAGACCTAGAGTCTCTTATCAATAGAGTGGCACATGACTGTGGGCAAATGAGGGGGATATGGAGATGAGGGGTTCCTGCTACATGGGACAAGGTCTTATGGCCTCTGGACCAAAGCGTTGAGAAATGCTTAAGCATAGGGTCTCCACAGGTGAGGGACTGGAAGCAAGACCATAGCTGACACAGATAGGACAGTGTCCCCATTCAAATCTTGTTCTTGCTGTGACAGGCTTTGCCTTTAACTAGTTTCTCAAGCTGCTTACACCTTTACACAACATTTGCCCTATTGAGAAACTGGTTTTGCATGAAACTTCTCATGGCTTGAAGCAAATATCCATGACGGTGTTTGCATACCATTGGGGTTTTACCCCTCCTGTATGTGCCAATAAAGATGAAGTGGCATTCAGATGACGTGATATGAAGGACACCACTGCAGCCTCCAAGACTGAGAATGTTTGAACTATGTGAAAGGTTCATACCAGGATTTCACAATTACAGAGAAGGCCAAGAAAGACTAGTCCAGAATGAAAGGTAAAGAATTTTGTCTTTGCCCCAGTTCTCACGAAGCCTTCTCTGAGTACTGTAGCCTACGTTGATCTGCCCTGTCTCTGGACTTCTGTAGTACATACTGTCCAGACTACACAGTTCAGTCCTGCATTATTCACTGTCTTCTAAAAATTGCTTTATGTGTTAGTTATGGCCCCCCAATTCGTTGTAAGTTCCCTGAGAACACAGACTATCTCTTATACTTCCTTGCCATCCCCTGTGGAGCTTCTCAGTACAATTTAACTCACTGTTGGGCACAATAAGATTCTCAGCAATAAGTGTTGATGGATTTGTTTTTGGAAATGTAATTCATAAAAAAATGGCTTCACAAAGGAGAATTAGAAGACCTGTTTCTTTTTTCAAGTGGTGGGCATTGAGAATCCCATCATCATTTGTGGTGTTGTCAGCAGCAGCAGCCTCCTTTCATAGGTCAGGAAGTCAAGACAGCGCAGGTAGGACAGGGGGCCCCAGTGCTTTCCCACTTGGGAGAGAAAGATGTTCCTCCCAGTGCCTAGACCTCTTCCCAATTCCCCTTTCTCCTCCCAACTGCAAAGGCCATACAGTGAGAGCTGTTAGGGGCATCAGATATTGTGTGACTCAACACACTTATTGTGTAGATGAGGAAACTTGGGGCTCAGAGGAGAGCAGTTGAGGGTGGTGGAGAGAGGATGTAAAAGATTTCGAGTCAGGTAGAGTTGGACTCTAATCCCAGTGCTCCCACTTTTGACCTGTGTGATTGTGGAAGAGTCTCTTTACATCTTGGAGCCTCAATTTCCTCATCTTTAAAGTGGAGATAATGATGCCTACCTCCTGGAGTGGTAGTTTTGAGGATTAAGTGAGATAATGTAGGTGAATACAGTGTTGGCAATAAGGCTCCCTCTCCTTTCCTTCTCTTGAGTGTCCTGCCCAAAGTCATAAAACAATTTAGTGCTAGCCTCTCCTGTTTTTTAAAGGTAAATATTCTTTCCATTGTATACTAAGGCTAGCCTCCTACCCACTAGAAAATTAGGATCAACTATTAAAAAATTTTTAAATTACCTTCACTGGGGATTTGAACCAATTTATTTTGAGCACCTTCATATGCCTCAGAGATAAAAGAACTTAAAAGACAGGAATTTCAGAGTGAAATTCAAAGGTACTGAGGTTTTACCCATTTCCAACTACAGTGTCTGAACCCCCGGTACTCCTAAAATAGTACCGATGGCCTTTTACCCCTTAAAAAAAAATTCCAGTCTCTGATATATTTACATGCTGCCTTGCAACCTGATATTTTTCACCTGTCTTTCTCAAGACATATTCTGCTGTCTATTAATCATCAATGGAGCTAAAATGAAAACAATGCTGTTGAGGTTCCGCTAAAGAAATAAGAGACGTTGGTAATGACATGGTGGACTTGTGGGGTGGTTTAGTCTCAGAAATAAAATGCACATTATATCACTTACAAAAACTAATGTTTGATGATAAACCTTTCTTTCCCATGCTGGAGAAGATTTACTGGGATCGTTATTCTTTAAAAAATTTTAGTTAGTTAATATTCATTGTGTTTGGCTGCAAATACAGCTTTAAGCATGGAGCAGAATCAGGGTTAGATTAGAAGAAAAATCTTACCATGAAATACTTCCTAATTGGGACTATTATAATTGTCAAATTGTGATTGACGGTTCATCATCTGGTAAAGAAGTTTGGTCCTACAATGCAGAGGGATAAGGCAGGGGCAAACCTGAAGTTTTCTTTGTGGAAGTTGTGGTCAGCAGAATCATGGTCCCTCAAAGCCTTTGTCCCAATCCTCAGAACCTGTGAATGTTAGGCTACATGGCAAGCGGGGTTAAAGTTGCGAAGGGAACTGAAGTTGCTAATTAGCAGACTTTAACAAAGGGGGATTATTCTGGATTTTCTAGGTGAGTCCAATGTAATCACAAGGGTCCTGAATAGGGGAAGAGGAGAGCAGAGGAGAACCAGAGAGAGGGTTGGTGATGTGAGAAGAACTCAACTCACTGTTGCTGGCTTTGAAGATGGAAGAAGGGGCCACGCGCCAAGGAATGCAAGGCAGCCCCTAGGAGCTGGAAAGGGCAAGGAAATGGATTTTCCCCTAGACCCTCCAGAGGGGATGCACCTTGCTGACACCTTGACTTTAGCCCAGTGAGACCCATTTTAGATATGTGAATTCCAGAACTATAAGATAATAAATTTATATTATTTTCAGCCACTAAGTTTGTGGTGATTTGTTTATAGCAGCAATAGAAAACTAAGACAGAGGATCTCTCCAAACAAAGGCTGACAGACCATTTTGCCCCAAAGATGCTGCCTGGCATCTGGGATTTCACATCATGCTGGGCAACAAAGTTCCCAAAGAGACTGAGACACAGGGAGAAGCTGAAGACCACTGTCAAGGGGCAAAGTGATCAGCAGTTAGTAGAGAGTGCTTCTCACGTTTGGCACCATAAGAGATGGAGAAGAAATATAAATATAACTCATAACCTCCAGGAAAGACAGGATGAATAGCCATACTTGGTATTTATATCACATCTTATATTTTGTCCAGGGTTTCACTTAAATAGTTTCATTTAATCCTCCCATCAGCCCTATGAGGTGGAAAGTTTTTTTTTGTTTTTTTTTTTTTGTGGGGAAGACCAGCCCTGAGCTAACATCTGTTGCCAATCCTCCCCTTTTTGCTGAGGAAGACTGGCCCTGGGCTAACATCCGTGCCCATCTTCGTCCACTTTATATGGGACGCCACCACGGCATGGCTGACAGGCAGTGCGTCGGCGGGCGCCCGGGATCCGAACTCGTGAATCCCGGGCTGCCAAGCGCGGACTAAACCGCTGCGCCACCGGGCGGCCCCCCTGAGGTGGAAAGTTTTATTATTCCATTTTGTAAACAAGAAAACTGAAGCTTAGAGAGTTAATTTTCCTGAAATCAGACAATAGTTAAGTGGAAGAGTCAGGATTCAAACAGATCTGGTTCCAAAGCCTGGGCTTTGATATCTGTCCTGCCTGGAGAGCCACTCAGCCAGGAAGTCAGCACATGCAGAGATTGCTCATTAGCTAGGGTAATTTCATCTCCTTTAGGGAGATGTGGGGAGAGGTGCAGATCATACTTTGCAGTGGGTATCCACTCTCCATATGTCTGCTTCTCATGAATGTGGAGTCTTTTTCTAGAATGTACCTGTCGTCCAAAACATCACTGGCCTATGATGGCTTCTTGCTGAACAGTTTTAATTCACTATCTACCATATATCTAAATTTGACACGTCTAAAATATAGCTCAACCCCACCTCCACCACCTCAATCAGACCTCCACCCTGACTTTCCAGTTTCTTTTAAGAATTTCATTTTTAACCCAGTCATCTAGATTCAACAACTGTAAAAACAATAATAGCTAACACTTATGGAGAGTACATTCCAGTTATTGTGCTAAGCGTTTAAGACGTCATCCATTTAATCCTCCCAACAACCCTATGAGGAAGGTACAATTATTAACCCCATTTTATAGAGGAGGAAATTGAAGCTTATGTAAATTGCCAAAGGTGACACCTTAGCATTATCTTTCATTACTCAGCTACTTCACCCTCCATAGCTCACGAATCACTAAGTCCTCTCAATTCTCCCCCTGTACTATTTCTTCCATTTGTTGCCTTCTTTCCCTGTCTATTGCCACTGTAACAGTCTTAACCCTTTTTGACTTATGTCTGACTTGTTGCCACAGCCCAATATGGTCTCTCTTGTTCCATGATCCCATTCCTTCGATCTTCCTAATATGCTTTGGTCAGACGAAGCTGCCTAAAAGCTCACTTTTATCCTACCCTTTTCCAAGTTCAAACCTTTAAACTGGAGAAGATACACCCAAATGTCCCCAGAGGTTATCCTTGGACAATGTGATGGTAGCAATATTTTTCTGAAAAATTAAATAACTTCATTATATTAAAATTGAAAGGAAAAAAATTTTACAACTATAGGTTGAAATTATAAGACAAGATACCCCATAATAAAGATAAGTAAACATTGTACCCTATAAATGGTTAGCTCAAATTTCATTTGTTCCAGCACTGGGGAGCTCTCACTGGTCATCTGACCATCCCAAATACGCAATTCCATTTTTTAGAGGCAGACCTTTGCATAAAAAAACAGTTATGGGGGCAAGCCCTGGGTCCTAGTGGTTAAGTTGGGCATGCTCTGATTCAGGCAGCCTGGGTTCAGTTCCTGGGTGTGGATTTACACCACTTGTCAGGTGGTCGTGCTATGGCCGAGACCCACATACAAAATAGAGGAAGATTGGAATCGATGTTAGCTCAGGGCGAATCTCCCTCAAGCAAAAAGAGGAAGATTGGCAACAGATGTTAGCTCAGGGCCAGTCTTCCTCAGAAAACAACAACAAAAGTTATGTAAATGTGTTTAGTGTTTTCCATGTATTTATAAATGTCATTATTTGTATTAAAACAATAAATGTACACGGTAAAAGAAAAATTGAATCAAAATGCCACCAAAGAATATAACAATAAAAAAAATTTTCTCTCTCCCAAGGGTAACCACTGAATAAAGTGATTTGTATTTTCTTCTTTACACTTTACGCTTTTCTGTAATTTACAGACTTTCAGCAATGCACATGAATTGCTTTATAACAGAAAATAAGGGCAATAAAGCATAATTTTAAAAAGGAACCAAATTTTCCATCATTTCTTGCTACTTATAATATAAAAGCTAAATTCTTTGGTTAAGGCCTTATGTAATCTGGCCCTAAACTGCTTTCTAGGCTTGTTATATATTATTCAATACAACTGTTTTGCTTCAGTTAAACTATTTTAAACAGCTTTCCTCTGCTGTGTGTTTTCTCTTCCTGGAATGAGCTTCGCCCTTCTCTTTTAATATCCCAATTCAACCTATTATTCAAGATCTAAGTCAGTTCTACATACAGCCTTTCCTAAAAAGGAAGGAATCAGTACATAGTGATTATTTACCATGTGGGCTATGCACTATATTGGGGGCTTTACTTGGTATTCATTTGAACCTCACAACAGCTCTGGAGGGTTGGTATTAATTACCTTCATTTTACAGAGGAGGAAATTAAGTTTCCCTTAAGTCACATAGCCAGGACGTGGCAGAGCTGGAATTTGTAGCTGGCTGACTGTTCTGCCACAGCTCAGTGAGCTTCCTCTCATTTTTTTCCAACTTTTGTAGCACAAATCCAAGTAAGTTTGACTAATCATCACAGAAGTGCATTCTAAGATAGTGGCATTGCTTAAAATATTATTATTATTATTATTATTATTGGTGAGGAAGACTGACCCTGAGCTAACATCTGTGCCCATCCTTCTCTACTTTGTATGTGGGATGCCGCCACAGCATGGCTTGATGAGTGGTGTGGGTCTGCGCCTGGGATCTGAACCTATGAACCCTGGGCCGCTGAAGCAGAGCATGAGAACTTAACCACTACACCACCAGGCTGGCCCCTTAAAACATTATTTTGAACTACTTATATGCGTATTTCTGTTTATCTTCTCAACAAAACTTCCTGTAGGGAAATTGGGTTTGAGTTCTAACTTGCGATTTCCTAGCTACGTGTCTTTGGGTCAACTCCTTAAACTTTCTCAGCCTCAATTTCCTCCACTGTAAAATAGGAAAGATAATAATACCTAACTCTTAGGGTTGTCATGAGAGTTAAAAACCCAGTATACACCTTGTACAAAAGAGCTGATCGTTGTGTATTTCACTTAACATGGTAATATTAGTTTATTTTCAAATTCCATTAATTTCTAGTTTCTTTATAGTGGTGGTTTGAGGAATTCCTAAAGCCTAAAGAGGACTAGACCTTTTCCTCCAGCACATTAAGAAACTGACTTTACATAAATTTAAAAAGTACTTTTGAATCAAAATAGTATTTTGCTATTTGGTCAGAATATCCTATCTTGCTGTTTAACCAACATTGAACAAGAGGTACAGTTACTGGTTAAAGACTGTTCTTGAAGGTAAATGTTTACATTTATAAACACGAATGTTGTTATTGAATGTTGTCATTGTTAGTCCAGAAAGCCACTGCAAATTTTAAAACTGAGCACACTGAGACCTACATTTACTTGGAAAATGGAAAAACCATTTAAAAATCGCTGACCTTCAAAAACAGACACTATTTTTTTTTCATGTTCTTTATATCAGCAAAAAAAGGACATCACTGTATTCATTCCAATTATTTTCTTTCGGGGTCAGATGAAAAGAAGCAAAATTCACAGATATTTTCTAAGCTTTTATTTATTTACTTCCCCCCCCCGCTACCAACATCATTTTTTTTTTCTGGTTATAAAAGAATTTTTCAGCCTTTTGAAAGATAAATTTATCTGATGTTAGCAATGGTACTTCTTTTATTCTTAATATTTTATTTCATATATATTTCTTAATATTTTATTTATTAAAAGACTTGTCCAAACAACCTTGACAAAAACCCCAAATGTGTGTTCTACATAATACTGAAAATAAAGTTTGGGCTGTAGACAGCAGAAGTCCAACTGCAACTTTTCTGAGATTGCAATTGAGAAATTCTCATTTCTCAAGAGTACTTTTCTAATACTTGTTTGTTATGCATTGTTTGATTAAAACAAAACAGTCTGGTTATCAGGACATTAGGATCTTTGTTGGTTTAAATGTCCTATATCTATCTGCAGCTAGGGATTATCCTTTCTTTCTCCTTCTCTTTACAGTCAAGCTTTTTGAAAGAGTAGTTTCTATTCCACTGTTTCCATTTTCTTCCTTCTCATTCCCTTTTCATTTCACCACAATCTTGCATCTGCAAGACTGTCTTTGGTCAAACCACCTTCTCCATGATCACTTTATTGCTAAATCAAAGAAAGACTTTTTAGACTTTATCTTATGGGGCTTCTCTGAGCATTAACTCACTGGAAACATACTCTTTCCTTGCTTGAAACGTTCTTTTCTTGGCTTTCTGTTACAGCCATGTTCATTGCTTTTCTTTCTTTTTTTCTAGTTTCTCCTTCTCAGCCTCCCTATGAGCTTCTCTTGGGCTGCCTCTTCCTTAAACATCAGTATTCCCTTGATTCCCAACACCTTTTTGCTTTCACTCTTCCTGCATGATCTCATCCCCTGGCCTGTCTGCAACTAAATATGGCTAATGAATCCCAAATCTTTATCTCTTGCCCAGACATGGCCTCTGAGCTTCAGAGCCATAAATGCAACAGTCTATTCCTCTTGAGGTTCTATGGGGACCTTGAACTCAACATGCTTAAAATTCAACTTCTTATCTTTCCGATCACCAAACTAAGTAGCACCACCATCCAACCATTTGGTCGAAGTCAGAAACCTCGGGATCATCCGTGATACTGCCTTTCCCCTTAGCTCAGTTCTAACTGGTCACCAGGTCCTTTGGATTCTAGTTTTTTAATATCTCATGAATCTGTCTTCTCTCCATTTACATTTAATTCTCTAACTTGTCCGAGTGTCTCCTATCTTGCTTTATGTCCTCCCCACCAAACCATTCTTTACATAGCAAAATGCAAATCTGATCTTGTCATTTCTCCTGCTTAAAATCTTTCAGTGGCTCCCCCGTTGTTTACCTTGATGAAGTCCAAGCCCTTTGGCATAGCTTACAAGGCCTCTACAATCTTGATTCTGCTTAGATATGTAGTGCATGTTATTCAGATCCCAGCTCTTCCATTTACTGTGCGACCTGGAGCAAGTTAACTGTAAAATGGAGGTAATAATAGTCGTGAGGATTAAACGAGATAGTT
Organism: Tapirus indicus; assembly: GCA_031878705.1. Classification (NCBI taxonomy): domain Eukaryota; kingdom Metazoa; phylum Chordata; class Mammalia; order Perissodactyla; family Tapiridae; genus Tapirus; species Tapirus indicus. The sequence continues at coordinate 109,286,655 of CM062918.1, read as the reverse complement.
TTCAATAAATGTTAGGTATTATTTTAAATTATGATTAACATCTTTATTTGTCTTTGGGAAAGAGTATTATCATTTCCTTAAGACAAATTCTTAAAGTGGAATTGCTGGGTATGCATTTTTAAGGACTTTGAAAACATACTGCCAAATTGTCCTGCAGAATAGTTACACCAATTTATACTCTCACCGGTGGTATTGAAAAGGCCTGTTTCGGGGGCCACCCGGTGGCGCAGCGGTTTAGTCCGCGCTTGGCAGCCCGGGGTTCGCGAGTTCGGATCCCGGGCGCCCACCGACGCACTGCCTGTCAGCCATGCCGTGGCGGCGTCCCATATAAAGTGGAGGAGGATGGGCACGGATGTTAGCCCAGGGTCAGTCTTCCTCAGCAAAAAGGGGAGGATTGGCAACAGATGTTAGCTCAGGGCTGGTCTTCCCCACAAAAAAAAAAAAAAAAAAAAAAAGAAAAGGCCTGTTTCTTCACACTCTTGACCCAATCCTGGGATTACCCATTCTTAAAGTCTTTGACAAATTGATAAGTGAAAAATTATCTAGTTTTTATAACTTATAATGTCTATTTACCTATTTGCCACAAAAAGATCAGATATACACTGATAACACAGTGTTTTTGCTATGTACTCTTTCTCGGTTGTACGTCTTAATTTGACCTTGAGGTTTTTCAGAGCTGGGATTTTCGGTTTTTGAGCCCCTTTACCTCCTTCTTTCTTTCAATTTCCTTAGGAATGAGCGTGCATTTGTTTAATTTAATTGAATGAAATTGAACACAATGCCTATTAGACTTTTAAGCACTATATTTGGTTCAGTGTCTTTGTAAACATTTAAATGAGGAGCACAGAGCGCTATACTGAGAGTTGGGAGAGCTGTTTCTAATCCCAATTTAGTCTCTCACTAGCTGTGCATCCTTGGGCAAGCCACTTACCCTCTCTGGACCTTCACTTTCTTATATGTAAAGTGAATGGGATGGTATCAGGTAATGTCTTAGGTATCTTGTAGTTCTGACATTACATAGGTAAAATTTTTCTCCCATGAAGTTCCTTCAGAGGCAAACTCTTGGAATGTTCCTTCCTACTCTTTCTCAAATACTGCTCTCCTCCAACATAGTGTCACCTCTTTGAGGCAGAACTTGCTTCTTTCCAGAACTGTGATTTATTTGTATGGTGCCATGAGCTCTAGGACAGTAGAAGCAATTACTATCCAAAAAAACACAGCCAAGACTTAAATGTAAAATAGGTCTTCTTCATTTTGTGTGTGTGTGAGAAAATCTTTTGAAAATCTTTTAAAAGCTAGGAACCCACTCACAGAAAAACACACATAGGTATATGCACAAAATCTTAGGAGGCTCCCAGACCCTCTTGAAGCCATCCATATACTCCCTAGGAATCCATGAATCCTAGGCTAAGAACACTTGATTTGGGGACATTAGAGGGATCCCTGGAGATTAAATGATCAAAATGCTTCCTTCCTATTGGAAAAGGGAGCTGCTAAATTAAATATTTATAGAAAATTATTAAAACTCTCTTTTTAAAACTAAACTATTATGCATACTTACAAATATCCTCTTCACAAATCAGATCATATACTGACCTGCTTATATCTTTTAGAATAGAATGCAAACTCCTTGCCATGCATTCTTAGGTCCTACATAGTCAGGGTCCTGCCCGCTCTCATTTTAGACTTTATTTTTTTGCAGGAAAAGATTCGCCTTGAGCTAACATCTGTTGCCAATCTTCCTCTCTTCTTTTTCCCCTCCCAAAGTCGCAGTACATGGTTGTATGTTCTAGTTGTAAGTCCTTCTGGTTCTTCTATGTGAGCTGCTGCCACAGCATGGCAACTGACAAATGGGTAGTGTGGTTCTGTGACTGGGAGACGAACCTGGGCCGAACCCAGGCCGCCGAAGCAGTGCAAGTGTGGAACTTTAACCACTAGGCCATCAGGCTTGGCTCTTATTTTAGACTTTTGAGCCCCACTGGCCTCCCCTTTGCTCTGGGAACACACCAACTCCCTACGAGTCACTCTGTTCCTGCTGAAGAGTCTCAAAGTGACCTGTCTCCTCTGCCCAGACCACTTTTCTGGTTGCCATCCTTCAAACCTCAGTTCAAATGTCCCCATCTCATGAAAGCCTTCCCCAACCACCTTTGCCTCTACCCTCAATCATTCGCTCTCACATCACCCAGTTTTCCCCCCCGGTATGGTTGATCCTGTCACAGTCCTGGCCGTTGATTTTGTTTATTTGCTTATTGTCTTCTCTCCCCACTAGAATGTTAGTTCCATGAAGGAAGCGGCCTTGTGTCTCTTATTTATAACCATATTCTCAGAGCCAGGCACAGCCATATACTGGTAGTAGGCACTCAATTAATAATCGTTGAATGAATGATTAAACTTCAGCCAGGGATGGAGTAAAACCTCAACAAGCTCTAAGCACTAAAGATCATGGCATTCCTCCTTCATATTTAATTCTAACTAAAAATTTTGGTGCTCCTCCCCCATATTTGACTTAACTAATAACAATACTAAACCATACGCTAGCATGTACTGAAGTGAAAATAGCTTCTTTCTAGATTATCTGATTGTAAGACCCTGGAGCCCCTGCTTTGCTGGTGCCCTAAGTATGTGAGCTCTTTGCTTCTGGGGAATCTAGCACTCACTCATCCCTTTAAACATGCTAGAAGTAGTTTTGGTTAAGCTGGTCTACGTCCACAAAAAACCCTGCTGGGATTTTGATAGGAACTGTGTCAAATCTAGAACAACTGGGGAAGAAGTGACATATTTACTATATGGGTTCTTCCAATCCATGAATATAGTTAAGTCGCTCCAACGATTTGTCTTCTTTAATTTCTTTCATCAGCATTTTATAATTTTCAGCATACAGATTCTGAGCATCGTTTATTAGGTTTACACTTAAATATTTCATATTCTTTGGAGCAACTATAAACGGTATTTATAGCATTTTTAATTTGTTTCCACATGTTTCTTGTTAGTATATAGAGAAGGTCTTCCAGTATAACAAGGAGAAATGTACTCTTTAGTGAAGTAAACTTGTTCAATGTTAACTTGCTGGACTAGTAACAAGCTATTTATCCTAATATTCAAGTACCTTCAAAATGTGTCTCTCAATCTCTTAAATTTAGCCTAATTCTTAGTTAATACACACTAATCTCTACCACTATTAGAAGGGTCTACTGGTCCCTCACCTGAATACACCTATTCATTCCACCTCCATGCCCTCGCTCAGGCCATTCCCTCTCTAGAGTAGTCCCTCTACTGAGCCCTCTGACCCCAAACTAAATCTTAACTATCCTTCAAGGAGGAGGTCAAAGCTCTTCAGAAGATGCCTTCCCCGACAACCCCAGCCTACAATGCTTCTTGTCTCCGCTGGACTCTTTTAACCAGTATTGTATGCCACTCAATCATTAATTTAGTTTTAATCTATATCTTGTTTCTCTAATTAGATGATATACACTGGGGAGGCTCCCATAACAGCTATTATAGCCCCACATACATGGAAGGCACTCCAATTTAATTGTGTATAAATGAAGAAAGGGGAGAGAGGGGTCAAGACATGTCAGTTAAAGTAAGGCTACGGAGCTGCATGTAAAGGGTACTCCCTAATTCTCTCCGAGTCTTTCATCCAGCCAAGATCCACCTCTAGGATAAGAGTTCTCTCTCTTTTCCTTCCTTCCTCTCAATCCCAACCTCTCCAACTAAGCAGATTTGAGATGCAGATCCTTTCTAACTACCCCTTAGAAACTGTTCTAAAAACAGCAGGTCTATGGTGAGTAGATTTTTGGAGGTTTGCTTGAAGAGCACAGGAAATCTCATTGAAGCTGCAGTAACATCCCTGGCCACCAGAGGACAGGGGGGCAGCTGGAGAGATTGCTTCCCCTCAGAAGTCTTCAAGAGGTTAAAGGCAGACGCAGAAAACGGGCTCTGCAACTACGGCCTTCAGACTGCTTTTACTGTCTGAAGCGCTCAGCGGTCTCCCATCTCCAGAAGGGCTCCTTCTCCTCCTCCAGAAGATGGGCCGGAAGTTCCCAGAGGCTTACCCCAATACTAACCTTAAATGATGATCGATAATAACGAATGCACTTTAGTTGCGGGATTTAAAGGCAGAAAAGGAGTATGGAGGTGTTATCTTTCTAACCCACCCCAAACCTGCTTCTCAGTTCTTTTGTCAATTAAAAAAGTTCCTCAGGCAGTGTCCAAATGGACATTCCGCAACAAAGATGTCTTTAGGGACCAATGTCCCAAATCCAGTACATTGCAAATGGAATATTTTTGGAGCTAGGTTATTCCTACACATAAATTCTGGCTCACGGAGCAGTCCACTCGCAGTGTGCTTTTCCGTCATTAATCACATCTTTGTTATGTGATATCCACGTGAGTACTTCTCAGTAGAAGCAGCTTCATGCTCAAATGCTCAAAGAACACTAGAATAAAGCTCCGATTGTCCTATTCAGTGATTCCAAGTCCTGGTTTGTCACCACCTCAGGTCTCTAGGTTTCCAGAGTGTATAATATAGTCTCAAAACAAAGCTGTTTTAATGAATCCAAATAAAAAACGCAAGAAGTGTGTGGAGTTAAATCAACCGGGTCTTGGCACCTCTCAAGAGGCAGTGAACCTCTGGTCTGATTTAAAGATGATTCTGTGCCGCCCGATGGAGAAAACATTTTTAAAGAGAATTTTAGGCTGACCATACTCATTAAATTTATAAGTAAATATATGCAAAGTAAAATAATGGAAGTTAGGAATATTCAAGTGGGGGCTTTCGACGACAAACACATACAGATGGCTGAATGCCTGACAGCACTCTTGTGATTTTTCTTGAAGTACCTGTAACTTCTCTTTCCTAAGAGACGGCAGTGCCCTGCATTTTGGATTCGTCAGACTATTTCAAGGGCGATTGTAATTCTCTCAAATCACTGTTTGCGTTTCTTCACGCTGGAGAGGCAGCTGGAAACAGCCCAAAGAGGAGGCAAAGGCTCTGCGTCTCGGTGGGGAGAAACCCTGAAATACCTGTTGGGGCGCAGCGCTGGGGGCGCGCGGCCGGGGCGAGGACCCGGGCCCCGGGGTCGCGGGCCGGGAGCCCGGGGGCGGCGGGCGCGCGGGCGCGGAAGGACGAGGCCGCGGGGCCGCCTCCCCCGGCAGCCCCGGCTCCTCCCAGCGGCGCCCGCGGAACCTGCCTCGGAGTCGCCGAACTCTGGGGCGGAACGTGACCTGAGCCCTCCCCGAGCTGCCCAAACGAGGCGCGGAGGCGCGCTCGGGGCTCGGGCGGCCGCGCGGCCCCGCCCGGCGCCCACCGCCCTGCCCTCGCCTGTCTCCTCCTTTCCCCGGGGCTCCGCTGAGTTCATTCACTGGGATTGGTTTCAAGTGACGCCATCTCTTTATTTTTAAACCAATGACCTCATCCGCGCTTGAAGTTTCCTGACCAGCGACTCTTTCTCTTTCCCCCCAACCCCCCACCCCCCCCCCGCCTTTCCCCCTCTTTCTGCGTATCACTGTTTGGGGGGCTTTCACCAGTTTTTAAACGATTATTATCACCTCTTCCTCCCCCCTCCGCTTTCCCCACGGGGGCCCCCACCTTCACCTCCCCAAGTTCTTCACCCCTTTCAACACTTTTTTCAAGGCTGATGGGGGGGTAGTGGAGGAGAAAGAGTGAAGAAAAGTTGCAAACGTCTCTTCTCTTCCTAAGCCTCCCGCCCCCACCCACCTCGCAAAAGGAGAAGATAATATAGTGAAAAGAAGAGGAGGAGGAGAGCGCGACGGGACGGACGCGGGCGCGAGCGCAGCCTCCCTCCCGGCTCCGCGGCGGCGCCTCGCCAGTCCGCGAGGCGCGGGGGCCCGAGGGGAGACGCCGTGACAACCTTCGTTTCCCCCAGACGGAGTCGGGAGGTCGGCGGCCCCCAAGTAAGTGGTCTCCGGCCGGCCGCGCGGACCGTGCGGGCGGGAGGGTGCGGGGCTCGCGGCGCCCGCCCGCGCCGGCAGCATGGACGCTCCGCGGCGCGCCCGACTGCGGGCGCCCGGCGCTGAGCGCTCGCCTCGCCGGCTCTGCCTGCCCCCGCGGCCGGGGCACCTCTGCGGGAGGCGGGGTGGGGGCGACCGCGGCCCGGAGCCGCACGAGCGTTTGAGGCGGGGGTGTAGGCCTCGCTGGGGGCCGGCCCGAGCGGGAAGGGGGCGGGCGGCCGGGCGCGGGGTCTCGGTCCGTGCGCCCCCGGCCGCGCCGCAGCGAGCGGGCCCAGCGGCCGGTTCCCGTCGCGAGGAGCCGCCGCCGCGGGACGCGGTCCCTTCGCGGGCGAAGCTGCTCACTTCCAGGCGCGACTGTTAGACAACACGCCTGCCAAGTGGGGCCCCGGCCTGACTTCCCATTATCCCCAATTCGCCTTTGGTGTAAGCAGCGAGGCCACCTGGGTGGTGACGGTACTGCTTTCTTAAACCAAACCAACCAACCAAAAACTCGGTTTGCATACTGGGGCCCGAGGCACGGTGTTGGGGGGCCCGGTGCGCCAGTGACTTCTTTATTTACACTAGCCGTACAACGTGAGAAATAAAAAAGCCTAGGGAGACAGCCGAGGGTCTGTTTATCATGTGTAGTTTTATGTAATAAAACACTGGGGAGGAAGATATTTATGCAGAACTGAAGTTTTCAAAGGCTGAGTTTATTTCCTAAAAAAAAACCCCCAAACCAAAAAACAAAATACAAGTAGATCTTAAAATGAATGGATAGTGCAAAATTCTAAAGAAGTTTATTAAACGTTAGCAGCAAAGATCCTAAAGTCCTGGGTGTCTCAAATTGTTGGGAGGAAGCACACCTCCAACCAGCGTGTGATGAATAAAGTGGAGAGGAAAAACCTGTTGCATAATCTCATTTGTCGTGGGGTTTGCTGTGCCGTCCCCTTGAACCAAGGGGAAGTGAGTTAAGATGCAGGGTCTTTAAAACTCTCTGAAGTTTTTATTTACCCAGTGCTCTGGCTGCCACTTCTGCTTTAAAAGATTATGAGTAAATACTCTGCTCTTACAAGTGAAGCAAACCTATCAAACCTGTTTAGAAAATGACCAGGTATGTTTCTTTTCTTTCTTTCCGGGGTGTGTGCGTGTGTGTGTGTGAAATTTACCATCCGTGAAAGACCTTATGACTACTATTTAGGGAACTTAAGACGGTCAGAAAAATGCGTCTTTCTGCTACTCATTTTATGGGGCTGGTTGAGAGTACACATAGGTGACAACTGTTTCTTCAAGGATTTATGCTATTTCGAACTCCATCAAGAAAAGAGATTTTTAAAGTGAAGGTAAATTTTTAAAATAAGAAAAGGTTTCTTACCAATTGAGTTACTTTTTAAATTATTTACTTTTCCTTGAGAGTCATCGATATTGGTGGACACACAGTTTGGGAGTCAGTAATTAACTGAGACTTGTGGAGTTTTGTATTTGGTGAAGGCAGTAACCTGGAGAAGTAAATTGAAAAACTGAGAATTATGGCGTTGTGTAGGTATTTTAGTCAAAATGTGACTAGGCATTGTGAAAGGTTTTGTTTTTTTAAAATAAAGTGGAATTTACTGAGTTTGAGGACTGTGTGGAAGGTTGCTATTAAGAATTTTTTTGGGGGGGTTAACATTTAACATCTTATGTAAAAAATTGGGCTAAATAACAGCAGCCCACAAGTTGGTTTTTAAGTAAAATCATTTGTACTTATCGAAGTTCCACGTGGGAGAAACATTAAAAGTGAGTTTATTCTTAATTCTGTTGGTAATATGGCGAATAGCGTATGAAAAAAAGTCGGTTCAAGCACTATAAACCTACATTAAGATGTAAAATAATGGCATACCTAAAAACAGTCATGTGAAATTGAAGATTAGGAGTCTCTCTGGCCAGAAGCTTAGTGGCAGTAACTGAAAAGGGGGCAAAAGAGAAGATCCTGTTAACCTAGTTAACAGGATCCTTGTTCTTATACATTGAAAACCTATTTGTGGAAGTGAGGCTAAGATCAGGTCTGAGATGGGTGCAGAGTTTAGGCTGGGGTCAGGAGAAGGGCCAGGATTTATGTGTGGCATTGTTTTGATGCTATTTTCTATAGATGCCTGTACTGGGAATTTAATTCCATAGAGTTTTTGGCCTATGGGATTATATATTGTTGAAGCTGACTTACATAGCTGTCCAATATTAATGTTTTCCTCTTTTTCAACCAATCATAATATCCTACTAAATATAATTTGCTAGAATTACCAGTGTAATTTATCCTAGAAACCCAGCTTTTCCTGGAGTCCTAAAAAAGTGGAGTTTTCTATCCTGTGTTATTTGGACTAAAAATTTTGCTGGACGTTTAATGTTTTTAAAATGCTTTGCGTTCTCAAGCAAATGATACTTTGAATTGAAGAAGTAAATTAATACAGGCTAAGCTGATTTGGATCAGAATCCCAAGAAAATGGAGGAAATAAATCAGGAGAAACAGAAACCAGATTTTATGACAGATTTCAACAGGTTGAAAAAACTAGTTAAAAAGGCTTCATAGGAAAAGCCACAATTGATACTTGGTTGGCTTTTTTTTTTTTTAATTCATCAAAATTTAAAACAGACAGATATCCACCATTATAAAAGAAAATGTTACTAATGTTGGCTTAAGCAAAAAACATAATTAAGAATGTAAATCTTGCCCAAAGCCACATATGATACGTTCCAAAGCCAGATGTCAAATTTTTCTGATTTTTTTGGGTTGTGGATAATCTGATATTTTTGTACATTTCATTAGCCCAGATAATCAAGGGTTGAGTATATAAAGGGATGAGGTTCATAAAGGTTGGCCGGATTTAAAGAAGCAAGCTCAGGCTTTAAGAAGAGGCCATTTTCATACATAGACTGAGTAGGGGAGTTCGAAATTTAATCAAATAAATGACTGGAGGAAACAGGAGTGGCTCAAAAAGAAGGATCTAAGGCAGATTACCAAGGACAGGTACAAAGAAATAATAAAAGCTTGCCAGAGGTATGATCAGTAAAGAAGGAAATGGGATATATCTTGGTCTGAAAGGAAAAAGGCATAATGGGAAAAAATACTCTCCAATACCTCAGCAACAAGAAGAGGGTAGTGAAACTTGACCTCCTTCTTGACTGGGGTTAGATACTTCATTCTAGGTATCACCAAAAAGCCACATGATTTTTTACTACATAAAAAACTTAATCTTGGAGGGGAATGGATAAAGTAAATTATAAGCATAAGTTATAATTACATGAGAATGTAAAACTTAAAATTACTGGTGATAAATTTAAAATAGAGGGGGACTCATTGCAATTTCAGTTGAGTTATTGGAAAGGGAGGAATAGGTTATAAAAAGTTAAAACTTAACTAAATTGATTTCTGGATTAACTACAGATATAAATCAGTCAAGCAAAACATTTATTGATGGTACACTATTTACATGTACTGAGGTGGATACCAAAAATTGGGGACGTAGGTCCATGCCCTTCATAAGGAGAGAAGGCATGTAAGAATTTTAAGGGAGGTATGTACATATGCAAAGATAAACAATTACTAGACAGCTGGGAAGGGCTAAATTCATGGTGTAAGGAGAAAGATTGGAGGATTCGGGGAGGTAATTTTCATAAAGATAATAGAATTTGACCTTGGCCTTAAATTAAGGATGGTTAACATGTGTATGGAGGAAAGGAAGTGGGGGAGGTCCAAGGGGGAGGTCATTCATACATCTCTTCATTCAGCAAATTTATTTGGAGCCTCTAGTATGTGCTAGACACAGTTCTAGGAACTGGGCAAACAGTGGAAAGTAAGGTTTTTGCTGTTATAGAATTTACATTCTAGTGGGAGAATTTGAATCGAAGTCTACACATTAACTTCGTCTTAACCAATTTTTTTTTTACAGAAACATAATGTTTTTTAGATTGAAGCTTGCAAGCTTTGAGTTTTTAACTCCTCATTAACAATTTATCTACAGTTCTTTTGCTGCCATTTGCTAAGAATCTCATGATTTTACAGTGAGGTTCACGTCATTGTTCAGAGTGCTGTGTACTCAGGGTTGTGATGTACCGGGCTGTATACTTAGGTTAGATTCTCCATTAAGAACAATGGTCACAACAGTGCTGTAAAGGGAAGCTAAATTCCAAGTGTGTTTTGATGGTTCCTTGTATGAGAACACACACAATGAAAGAGGTCCAGACAGCATAAGTGAGCTATTCAGCTTAATTACCAGATAGGTGAAGTAGGGTCAAGGATGACACCTCTCCAGGTCTTGTCCACATGGTGCAGGAAGCGAGTGGTAAATTTGAACTGCGCTGGGCTTAATTATGTCTCCTTAAAGATTGGTAGGAGAGTTAGTGGTCTCACTGGAAGTACTATCTTAAGCTTAGAATTTTTACTGTTTTTCTACAAAGAGTAGAAACCTGAAGCAAAAGTGTCCGTTCTGAAATGGGGAGGTCTGGATTCTTACTCTAGTTATCCGACTGCCAGGTTTCTTTGTTGTTGAGAAGATGTCCTTTAGATGTCACTAAAAATTTCTTAGTGACTATTTCATGTTTTTGGACACATTTATGAAGTACTTCTCAAGCATTCTTTAAGAAATATGTTCCCTCCCCTTCTCCACTCTTTCTGCAGTTTTAAACTTAAAAAAATTTATAGGTGAAATTGAGGTAAAGAATTCCAAAAAGGATTTATATTGTGTATGTGTCTATGGAACCAAATCATGTTCTATATGCACCCAACCAATTTTCATCTACAATACATTCTGACGTACTTGAGGTAAGCCTATGGAAAAGAAAACAACTGTCAGAGGAGGTAGGAAATTATTTAGAGTTCCCTTGATTTCCTTCTAAATGAAATACTCTGTTCAGAAAAGAAATGTAGATGTAAATGCCAGGAGTCTGTGATGTATGTGATAAAGCTAATGTGATGTGTACTCTGCAAAAATATTTGGGAAGGACAGTAGAACTCAGATTTGTTTTAGTGTCTGGATGAGGGTGGGACAAAGTGCAGTTTACAGAAAAAAGATGCACTATAAATTGTAATGGTATATGGCAAGGTAATTAGTATTAAATATCTCTATTCTTTCCCTTAAAATTAATAGGGAAAGACATGCATAGAGAAGTATATGCTACTTATTGTTTGTGTTGTATAAATTAAAGAAAAAAGACAACTCCTAGGATAGTGCCTGGTAGAGTCGGCTTTTGATAAATGTTTGCTGAATAAATTGAATTAATTTTCACAACTGTTTCTTTTGACTGTGGTTCCATTATATCTCTAGCTTAGAGCGGTGTGTTTTGAGCTTTGAGTTGAAACCTGCAGGAGGTTGCCCTGCAGCCTTGGGCACCTGGCTTGTTTGAGCAGTCTGCTCCCTCTAGAACCTGGACCCTGACCTCACCTCCAGCTTGCCTGACCCTGTGGCTGACCTGACCTTTTCTGAAGTGGCAGGTGGTTGGCCCCCATTAACTCCTTCTCTTCCTGAGCAGCTGAGCTGTATCCTCCTCTGGCTACTTCTTAGACTGCTGAACTGTGGCCTATTCTGTAGTGGGTTTCTTTTGTTATTATAATTTTTTTTTTGCTGATGAGGAGGTAACATCTGTTGCCAATCTTCCTCTTTTTGCTTGAGGAAGATTCGCCCTGAGCTAACACATGTGCCAGTCTTCCTCTGTTTTGTATGTGGGTTGCCGCTGACGAGTGGTGTGGGTCCGCGCCCAGGAACCGAATCCGGGCCACTGAAGCAGAGAGCGTTGAACTTAACCACTAGGCCATGGGGCTGGCCTCATCTTTTGTTGTTTTTGTTTGCTGTTTGGTTGGGGGAGAAGCATATTCCTCAGGAAGATAGTTCTTCACTTTGTTTTGTAAACTGCGCGTAGTATATAAAGCATGGTATTATTTCCTCTTCCTTCCTGGCTTTAGGTAAAAATCTTGTGTTCACTTGAGAATGAACTGGTAAGAATACTTTGATGATGCAAACCAACTGAAAACTAACAAAGATCTTTTTTTGGAGACAATCAGGAAATTAAAACATGGAGTGTGTGTTAGGTGGTATTTAAGAATTATACCCATAAAGTTTTTATCTATATTAATGGTATTGTGGTTATGTTTAAAAATTCTCATCTGTTAAAGATACATATGGAGGTATTTATAGGCAAAATGAAATGATGCCTAATATTTATTTTAAAAAAACTTCAGGATAGGCACCAACACACACAAATGGGAAATAAATAAAACAGTATTGGCAAATTTAATTGTTGCAGCTGAGTGATGAGTGCATTGGAGTTTGTTCCTATTTTCTGTACTTTTGTGTATCCTTGGAAATATCCATAATAGTTAAAATATACATTGCCAATTATAACTGTAGGGGGAAAAACTTAATACAGTAAAATTATGTGGTTGGACATTTGAGCTATTTGTCTAATCAAAAATCTCCACTTTGTGTTTTCTGTAAGTTCTGCTTTTAGTAATAAATTTTTAAGAATAGGGAGAGTTTTGTAGAAATATTGTCACAAGAAGTGTTTAAAACTCTAAACTTTGAGGCTTTGTAATAATAATATAGCTGTAGTTTATAAATTGCCTTGACATATTTTGTCTTTTATCCTCAGAACAAGACACGAGTTACCCATTTTACAGATGAGGAAACTAAGACCTTAGAGAGACTGAGTAATTGATCCAAATCCCAAAGCAAGTAAGAAGTGGTGCTGGAACTGGAGCTGAGGTCTGCTGACTCCTTCTCAGGTGCCCATTCTCTTATAGACACATCCTTACAAGTGCTCTTTTTTGTGGTGTTGTAAACCAGCAGTTTTCAAACATTTTGGGGTCAGGGCATCTCCGCACTCTTAAAAATAATTAAGGATTCCAAAAATCTTCTGTTTATGTGGACTAGATCAATATTTAATGTATTAGAAATTAAAACTGAGAAATAGTTGAAATATTTATTCATTTAAAAATAAACTCATTAGAAGTTAACATAAATAACATACTTTTATGAAAAAAGTATTCCAAAACAAAAAATGTAGTGAGAAGCATGACATTGTTTTACATTTTGCCACTCACTTTAATGTATTGCTTAATAGAAAACAGGTGGATTTTCATAACTCCTTTTGTATTCAGTCCGTTGTGATATGTTGTTTTGTTTGAAGTGTGAAGGAAACCTGACCATACACAGATATATAGTTGAAAAAGGGTGAAGTATTTTAATATCTTTTCATGTAGTTGCTAATATTCGTTGTTACATCAAAACCCAACAAATGGTAGATTCTTAAAGGTTGGTTGTAATGGTTGAGTCTGAAACTATATCACTGAATTTTTTGTACTCTATAACATTAAAAATCTATTGGTCCAGCTTGCACTTTGAATGGATCTTTGCCCTGTATGTGATTTTGTAACATTGTACATAGGTCATTTGAAAAATAGTGGTTTACTGAGTTATGCAGATCTTTTAAATGCTGTCATATTTGATTACACAATATTTAACAAATCACTTTCATTAATATGACCATTAATCGTATCAAACAAGTCTTTCAGAATTGGGAAGTGATCAATATTTTAGAGTTGAGTTCAAGTTTTCCAAAATCCTAATTTTTTTTCGAAAGTTCAAATTTTACTTTGGCAACAGATACTGTCAGTTTTTTCCTTGAAGTGTCAGGCTCACTTTATTCATTTTAGAGAAAATGTCTGCCAGATACTTAAGTCTGAATAACTGTAAGTTGTCTGTCAGTCATTCTTTTAAGCAAAAATTGTATTCTGTGAAAAAAACGTATTGTTTAGCTCACAACTCAAGCAGTTGCATAAATGCTTTCCCTCAAGAGACCCATTGTGTTAGGTATGTAACAGATGTGCTTTTGTGTACCTCCCATTTCATCTCACAGAATATTACAAAGACTGAGTTCTCAAGAGTGAGATTTAATAAAATTAATAACTTTTATTGGTTTATCAAGGACATTGTTAAGTAAAACTGGCTTTTTAAAAATCATGGATAGATAGTGAAGAATATAATCATTGCTGGTACAGTTTTGTACCCCTGCCTTGATTCATGCTAAAGTGCCAGCAGTTTTGCCCACCATTGCTTCTGTGCCATCAGAGCAGATATCAACGTGGTTGTTTTCAGGATAAGTTGTGAGGTTCAAAAGTTATTTAATACTTTGAATAATTCAGCAGCACTTGTGTTTGTTGCCAAGCATTCACATGAAAGAAGACCTTCAATAATTCATTGGTGTGGATACGGAAATAATAAAAACAGTAAAACCACCCACATCTGTGGATTTGTCCACTTATAAAGCAAAATTACAATCCTTAAGGTGAGGTATTAACTTATAGTTCATTTTTGCAGCAAAATCTTTAATTCAGGGAGATACTGCATTATTGGCAAGGGGCGTTCCCGTGATTTCATTTTACTGACTTGTCATCCAGCAGCGTCAACCACACAAAGCTTTATTAGTGTCTCAGCTATTGTGTGCACTGCTCCAACCAGTGCAGTCTGATCGTTTACCCTGTATGATGTGGCAGTGGCTTTTTTATTTCTAATTTGAAAATAATCTTTTGCTTTAAAAGAGCTCATCATGTCAATATTCAAAACATTCCATTTCTTTTTCTTTAAACTCTCCGTGAATTCATTGGAGGGTGATAATGAGGTTATGAAGATTATAGCAGATATAACCAAAGCTTGCTATTGCTGGGAATGTGGACGTTCTCAGTGAGAACACGCAGACTTAATTTCTGAAAACATGGATATTTGTACCCTAAACTTGCTACCTTAGGAAATTCTAAAAAACACAAGAATATGCAAGCATGTGTTTCGTTGTACCATCAGAGCAGGTATCAACATGGTTGTTTGTTTCAGGATAAATTGTGAGGTTCAAAAAAGTTATTTAATACTTTGCAAGCATATGTCAGAGTGATACATTATCATCACACGCTGTGTATCCTCTGGATTCAGTGTTGTACACTCATGAGAGAACAAGAGCGAAAAAGGTACATAACATCTTTGTGTCACTAAAAATAGTTTTGACACTGGATCCCCTGAAAAGCTCTCAGGGACCTCCCCCCAGGGGTCTCTGGATCACACTTTGAAAATGCTGATATAAACTATAAACTAGTGCCCTGTCCTAACATATTAGAGCAGTCTAACACAGACATCTGTATCGATAAAGTGATGTTTCCATCTTAACTGGTTAATTTGTCAGAAGAAGAGAATGTGCTAGTGTGTGGGATGAGCCATGTGACCTAGAGACCATAACGGGTGAAGGTCATATAACATCATGGAGTGGTGGATAAAGGGTAGACAGTAGGGAGGAGTTGGTAAAAGCACTTTACAACTTAACAAAAAATGAGCATTTGCTCTCCCTGTGTTTTGTTTTTTAACTAAGAAAGCACTGGGCCCACATATATATATATATATGTTCATACTCATTTGTATCTGTGCTCAAAGTCAGGAATACTCAGCCATTGTTTCCTTGAATGACAACGGGAGAGATGGTAACATACTTGAGAGGAAACGGCGGATGCTTATGGCAGTCGTTTGTTCTTTCCAACTGGGGAGGCTGTTGACCTTTTTTTTTTTTTTTGAGGAAGCTGAGGGATGACAAGACAAATGAGGTTAGAAAGAAGAAATTGTGAAAGAAGACTGAATGGAGTAGATGTTAGTGATCACGGGAACAGCTATAGGCAGAACTGGGCTGTGGACAGAGTGAAGATAAGCATTGGAGGGCAGAGAGGAAGACCGTGGGGTGAACTGGATTCTCCCGGCTGCTGCACACAGGAAGAACGGGGCCCGGGGTAGTGCAGAGATGTGTGCGATAGGAGTCATGGAGATGAACATATATTTTAAATGTTTGTCCAGATATGGTTAAAATATCTTTTTAAATAACTGTGCTGGATAGTCTGACTTCTAACATCTTACCAGTATTCAAATTGTGTTATTATAACCCACATGTTCAGTTATAGTAGGAGAAAACAGCAACTCCATGAATTTAGTGTAGTGCTGGTGAGTCTCTGAGCTTTGGTTATAGGCATCAGTGTATGAAAATATTGACTGGGCCAGGTTTGGGGCTGCAGATTCAAAAATGAAATTTTAATACTTTATTTTTTCCTAACAGGCAGTTAGGATTAAAGGAGACAAGAATTTAATTCAAATAGATAGCATTTATTAGTTTGTTATTTATATGGCACTTATTTCCACAAAGGATTTGAGATGGCAGAAGGAAGGATCAGTAATCAAGAAGAAACTGAATCGTGTTTTTTCCCCTGATATTTTCTCTACTGATGACATTTATTTTAATAGGGTCATATAACTATAAAGTAGTTGAATTGGTCACATTAACTATGCAGGAGAAATATAATCCTGTCACTTTTTAGTTGCATGTAGTATAAGCAGAATATATGGTTGTAATGGGAGTGAGATTGGGCAGGAAAATCATAGCATGCCACAGAAAAAAGCGTTTTAAATTCAGGACTGCTTTCAGCTGTAGTTAACAGAAAGCCAGTAGCAGAAGCTTAAACCATAAGCTATTTATTATGTAGTTCAGAGAAGTTCAGAGGTAGGTGATCTCGGAGCTGGTTCAGCTGCTCAGCAATGTCCTCACGGCCCCGAATTCTCTCTAATCTTTGACTCTGCCATCTTTTGCATGTTCACTTATTGCCACTAGGTCCCAAAATGGCTGCCTCAGCTTTAGGCATCACATCCCTTTTCAAGGCAAGAAGGAGAAAGGGGACAGAACAAGCAGTCACTCCTCCTGTGCTTGCCTCACAGAGAACAAAGTCCTTTCCAGAAGCTTCCATCTGATTTTCTCTTAAGTTTCATTTGCTTGAACTGTTTCACAAGACTGCCCCCACTCACAGGAGAGCCTGGGGCAATGAGTATGGCTAAGGAGAGTGGGGTTACCGTGGTTGGTATAACGTGCATCATGTATCACTTCCTATGCTGAGGCACATTGCTTTCTGCCCAGGAAGAACTGGGATTCTGTTAGCAAGTTAGAGGGGAAGAAATGTCTGTTGGGTAGCTAGCTTACTGTGTGTCTGTCACAACTGTGCAGACAGGAAAGCACAAAGAGTATTAAGTAACTTGCGAAAACAACTTTCCTTTAGTCCAGAGACTGTTTCAAGTGTGCCCCTCAAGGAAGGCCATATCCGTTTTCTTTCTTATTTTAGTGGAAGATTATACAGACCTGTATCCCAGTTAGTTGGAGAGCTAATTTAGAGACAGTTAGGTCTCAGTTTTCTCAACTGTGAAACAAGAATATACTATTAGATAATCTCCGAGGTAACTTTCCAGTTCTAGAATTCTTGTCTCTCTCCTTTTTTTCCTGTCTTTTGACCATTTCACATTTTATTACCTTTTTTAATCAAAACAGTAGACAGGAATGGTGTATTTTTAGGCTTCTTGATAGCTGGGTAGTATCTCTAATTAAGATCTTGATGCCATGGAATGTTAAAGCTAAAATTAGGTTTTACCTTTTTGGCAGTTACTCATATTACTTCTGCCCCAAATTTCCATTGAAAATGGAAAACTAATTGCATTTTTATTTTAATAGGGGAACATATACATATATATATGTATAGTCTATAATCAAAATACCCTCAGTACAGTGTTCTGAGAAGATGCCCTCTGTCCCAACAGAGGAGGCGTTTTAAGCACTGTTGTTCAAAACCGGGTAGAACATCCCCTTTTGCTTGTTGGGCATTTGCTCTTATTTGTTGATAGTGTTCGGACTGCATATTTGCCTTAGATAAAATTGAAGGACAGCTAAAGGAAAGTGATTCCCTTCCTGCATTGTAGCAACTAAACCTTACTTGAATGTTTACTTTGATGTTTCAAGTACCTTAGAATGGGATTCTACTTGTGTTTCAGAGAGAGGGATGACCTCATTCCTCATATAGAATCCTGTCAAGATTATATAAATTTGGATATACAGTGAGTTGAAAATCATATTCTCACCTCTAACAATTACAAAACAATTACACTGCTTACAAGAGAGGCTGTTAAAATGTTAACCTAAAAAATACTAATCTTCTGCCCAACAAAAATCTTATAGAAGGATCCGAAGGCATTTTATTTGTAGTTTATTGATATTGGGAGATCCTGGAGATAAACATTATTAATTGTGGCACTTAAGGGGCCAAAAGGCATGTGCAATTGGGGTATATTTTTAAGAATAGAATACATGTACGTATATAACAGCTGCCTTAAACAGCTTCGGGGCAGTGTCTAGTTTCATTACCACGGAATAGCCAAATATCTGTTAGAAACTTTTCCTTCTACTGAAACCCTTTAAAGTACGTACTTAGAGCAGTTGTTTTCATTTTCATTATGTGAATGACTAAGAGCCTTGTTAATGTAAATATTCAGGAAGCTTGATTTTATACCTTTTTTGGTTTTATAACCAACAATAAAAATCATGTACAGTGGACAACCCCTTCTTCTCTTGTCTACAGACCCAACTGGAGGACAAACTCAAGTGATTTTTTCTGACAAATGAGTGACCTGTGTGGCAGGGCCTTAGATGCTGCCGGTGGCTATCTCATTAGTGTGATGTTAAAGAGATACGTATTTTGGGGGAAATTTCCAAGTACTGAGTGTTAGGCAGTATGGTATCCACTTGCCAGGAAAAAGTTTTGTACAAGTTTTTTTTAAAAGTTACTGTGAAATCAGTGGAGGTTTTTATTATCAAAATGACCTTGTTTCATTCATTAAAATAAGCACTTTGGCTTGAGCCTGGTAGGCTTTTTCTGGACAAAAGATCCATTCTTTTTGCCAGTGATCATCAGTAGGTCATTGTCATCAGCATGAACAAGTATTTACAGAGTGACTTCTAAGACTGAGGTATCAGAGGGATGCAAAGAAGCATAGCATGTGGCCTTGGTCCTCAAGGAGTTTGTTGCCAGCATCTCTTTATTGACTATCTACTCTTCATGGTTTAAACAAATCACCGCAAAAGACTCCTTATTCTTTGCCCTAGGGGTTTTTCGACTGAGGGTCCAGCACATCTATCTTCACTTTCCTAGGCCAGGGGATGAAGTCACAATTAGAAGTGGGGGTCGGCTCACCTGATGTCTTCTCCTAGCCGTTTCCCCTTCTGTCCTATGAGGGCAGACCTGCCCTGTTTACTCTTGAGAGCAGCGTGCTAGCTGGCTGCTTCTGTAGGGTAGTTGGGAGAAGGAAGACAGTGTTCTGGAGCCGTTCTTGGCACCTATGGAGTATGAAAGGTTGGGGGGGACACAGCAAGAAGAAGTAAGAGATCTATTGCTGTTTTCTTTTCTTTTTTTTTTATTGTGGTAAAATCAAATACAGTCGTCCTCCCTTATCCATGGTTTCAGTTACTTGCAGTCAGTCACGGTCCAAAAATATTAAATGGAAAATTCCAGAAATAAACAATTTATAAGTTTTAAATTGCACGCTGTTCTGAGTAGCACGATGAAATCTTGAGCCATCCCGCTCTGTGCAGCCTGGGATGTGACGCATCTCTTTGTCCAGTGTATCAACGCTGTATACTACCCACCTGACAGTTACTCAGTAGCCCTCTCGGTTTTCAGATTGACTGTTGACGTATCACAGTGCTTGTGTTCAAGTAACCTTTGTTTTACTTATAATGGCCCCAGATATCCCAAAGAGAAACCGTAAAGTGCTTCCTTTCAGTGAAGAAGTGAAAGTTCTCAACTTAATAAGGAAAGAAAAAAAATTGCATTCTGAGGTTGCTAAGATCTACAGTAACTTTTATTACAGTATATTGTTATAATTATTCTATTTTATTATTAGTTTTTGTTGTTAATCTCTTACTGTGCCTAATTTATAAATTAAACTTTATCATAGGTATGTATGTATAGGAGAAAACGTAGTATGTGTAGGGTACCCTACTATTTGTGGTCTCAGGCATTCACTGGGGGTCTTGGAACATATTCCCCACAGATGAGGGGGGGGCTACTGTAACATAAAATTTACCATCTTAACCATTTTTAAGGTTACTGTTTAGTAGTGTTAAATATATTCACACTGTTGTGAAACAGATCTTGAGAACTTTTTCATCTTGCAAATCTGAAACTCTATACCCATTAAATAAACCTGCCTTTTCCCTCCCCCCAGCCCCTGCCACCATTCTACATTTTGTTTCTATGAATTTGACTATTTTAGATACCTCATATAAGTGGGAATCATACAGTGTTTGTCTTTTTGTGACTTGTTATTTTACTTAATGTCCTCAGAGTTCATCCATGTTGTAGCATGTGACAGGATTTCCTTTTTTTTTTTTTTTTTTTCTGTAAGGAAGACTAGCCCTGAGCTGACATCTGTTGCCAATCCTCCTCTTTTTGCTGAGAAAGATTGGCCCTGGGCTAACATCCATGCCCACCTTCCTCTACTTTATATGGAATGCCACCACGGCGTGGCTTGACAAGCAGTGCGTTGGTCTGTGCCCAGGATCTGAACCTGCGAACCCCGGGCTGCCAAAGCAGAGCACACGAACTTAACCGCTATGCCACTGGTCTGGCCCTGATTTCCTTTTTTTTTTTAAAGCTGAATAATTATGTATTATCATAGTATGTATAATCATGTTTTGTTTATTCAACTATCGATGGACATTTGGGTTGCTTTTGGCTATTGTGAATAATGCTGCTATAACATGGTATACAAATATCTCTTGAAGATCCTACTTTCAATTCTATTGGATATATACCCAGAAATGGAATAGCTGGATCATACAATAGTTCTATTTTTAATGTTTTGAGGAAACACTCTACTGTTTTGGATAGTGGTTGCACCATTTTATAGTCCCACCAACAGTGCACAAAGGTTCTAGTTTTTCCACATCCTTCTCAACACTTATTATTTTCTGTTTTTTTTTATTATAGCCATTTTAACAGGTGTAGGTGATATCTCACTGTGGTTTTGATTTGCATTTCTTTGATGATTAGTGAGGATGAGCATCTTTTCATACACTGTTGGCCATTTGTATATCATCTTTGGAGAAATGTCTATCTAAATCCTTTGCCCATTTTTTAATCAGGTTATTTGATTTTTTGTTTTTGAGTTGTAAGATGCCATTTCCTTTTTAAAATATGAATCAGCAACTTAGAACTACTCACAGATCAGGTGTGACATAGCACAGGGATACAAGAATGGAAGGAGTGGAGTATAGTAACCGTGGAGTAGCCTCTCCCATCTCTAGCCGTTACCAGTATACAAGGACTTCGTACTCCAGGGAGGATTTGAGGCCTGAGATTCATTCTCCTCTTCCCCCTCCTCCTCATTACTTATAAAATCGGGGTGGTGGACAAGATGATAATTGAGATGTCTTCCAGCTCTAAAATCCGGCGTTTTGAGAGTATTGCCTTTTACCAGCTGACCTCCAGCATCTAAAATTTCTGTGAAACCTCAGGAATATCTAACCCCTGGACTGAGACACCTTTGTTGATTGCTGGTAAGAAGCACTGCACCGGAGCTCTGTTGGGTCTTTGGTTTTCTAACTTTTAATCTTACTCGTTTTATAGTTTATCTTTATAGTATGGTATCACGTTCAGATCCTGGGCCTAAAGGTTAGTTCCTTCATTGCTGCTCTTGCAAGTCCGGCCGAGGGTGTGTGGTAGAGCTGCAGAGCTTGTACTTTGCTCTAGAGATAGACAGCAGTTGGTTTTTTTAAACCTACTCACGGTTGTGAGGAAATAGAAGCCAAAGTTCATTGACCAGTATATTTGTTGTTGTTTTAGATACATAGGGCAAGTAACAACCAGTCCAAATTCAGGGAATTTTTATTTCTGTAAAACTAGCTATATTTTTGTGTTAAATGACAACTTTAAAGAAATATTACCCAACTGATTTGTTTATTCTCTGTCCGTAGTGATATTATGGTAGTAATTGAAAGGAGGCAGTGTGGTTGTAGTGGTTGAGGTTGAAGGGTACTGTGGACTCTGCTGTGATATGCTTAGAATTACTTTTAGATTTCAAGTACCTGATAGTTTTAATTTTTTGCATCTTATAGATACTATCTGACAGAGAACCAATCTTTAGGGAGCTCATCTTAGTTATATGGAGTCATATGTTATCACCATATGGTGTGGTGACTTAAAATGCTCTAATACTGACAGTGCTCTATGACATAATAAGGTAAACAAGCAAAATCCGGTAAACCAAATAGGGATGGGTGAGGAATACGCATGATGACTCAGAAGGAGTGAGTTGTTGGTAGTGCCTGCGATAGAACCTAAGATACCTAGTCCAGCATTGTCTCTGGGCTTGGCTCTCTGTGGCGTCTACATTGCTTTCTGGCACGTTGCCAGGCCTTGATGGCCCATTACCAGTCCCTTTTTTTTGCCAAAATACTAAATATAGCTGGGTGTGTGAACAGGGGAGGTAGTGCAGGAGACTGAGGCAGCTTCAGAGAGCTACGCTGCGGGAAGCTGCCTAAATGTTCAGAGCCGCCCTAGGTCATTCTTAACCTAGCTTATACAGTCAACTCAAGGATTGAAAATGCATTTGGTAACATGACAATTCCATTGCAAAAGATTGTCTAGGCCCTGTGGGGCTCCTCCTCACCATCCCTCTGATCATAGGTTGGTCATTTATTGTGAAAAAACCACCACCAGAACACAGGTAAAGTGAAAAGAAAACTAACTTATGGTTGGTAATTAGTAGGCCAGAATTAATTAATGTCATCAAAAGAGTGTAAGATTTCCGGGGCCGCCTGGTGGCGCAGCGGTTTAGTCCGCGCTTGGCAGCCCAGGATTCGCGGTTCAGATCCAGGGCGCCCGCAGACGCACTGCCTGTCAGCCATGCCGTGGTGGCGTCCCATATAAAGTGGAAGAAGATGGGCACGGATGTTAGCCCAGGGCCAGTCTTCCTCAGCAAAAAAAAAAAGGGGAGGATTGGCAACAGATGTTAGCTCAGGGCTGGTCTTCCCCACAAAAAAAAAAAAGAGTGTAAGATTTCCTCTCCAAATGATCGCATTTCATAAATTTACAATATATAAAGCTATCAGATGTTTTCATTATTCATCCATTTATTGCATGGGAAATATAACTTATTTCTATACTATAATTTCATTTCTGGTTTCTAAACATGTATAATGTTACTATTATTACAACATCAATATTACTTGTAATGGAAGTTCTTTTCCTTTTGGATGCTTCAGAATCCACATATTTAACGGCAGAGTGGTACCTAGGGCTCTAGGACTGTGGTTTGGTCGTCATTTCTCTGATCTGCTTTGCATTTGGTGGGAATGATTTGCTAGGAAATGCGACTGAAACAAGCTTACAATTTTGGCCAGATGGTAGCTTTTAGAACATCATTAGACTTCATTTATCCATGTACCTTTTTATCTATTATTAGAGTAACTTATGATTTGATCATGATTTGTGTAATAATAAATAAGTAAGCTTTTCTAATTAAATAGAGAATATATGTATAAAAACATTTTGATAGTACAAAAATCAATTAATATAATTCACCATGTTAACTATAAAAAAGTAGAAAAATCATATGATTCTCTCAGTAGATTCAGATAAAGCATTTGTTACTCTAGTGTCTGCTCATGATAAAAGCTCTTAGCAAACAAAAATAGGGACTTCTAAATATGATAACAAGTTCTGGTGAGGATGCAGAGCAAATGGAACATTTGTATATTGCTGGTGGGAGTGTAAAATGGTACAACTACTTTGGAAAACAGTTTGACAGTTTCTTATAAAGATAAACATACATTTACCATATGACTCATCAGTCCTCCTCCTAGGTATTTACTTAAGAAAAATGAAAACTTAGGTTCACACAAAAACCTGTACTCAAATGTGGTCGCCAGGAGTCAGAGTCAACTAGATGACACATAATAAAAATATAATTAGTGCATAATCACCAAAAACTGGAAAGAACCCAAATGTCCTGTAACTGGTGAATGAATATACACACTGTGGTACATCCCTGCACACAAACTGTTGACACGTGCAACAACATGGATGAATCTTAAGGGCATTATGTTGAGTGAAAGAAGCCACTCTCAAAAGGTTATGCACTGTACGATTCAATTCAAGTCATATTCTAGAAAGGCGAAACTGTAGCTGTGGAGAACAGATCAGTGATTGCCAGGGTTTGAGGGCAGAGAGAAGGTGTTGATTGCAAAGGGGTGGCATGAGGGAATATTTTGGGGTGATGAAACTGTTCTGTGTCTTAGTTGTGGTGATGGTTACATTATACATTTGGTCAAAACTCATAGAAGTGTATACCAAAAAAACGTGAATTTTACTTTATGTAAATTAAAAATACTTTTTAAAGAGTTAAGTTTAGTAATATTCCTAGGTACCAGATCAGTATACAAAATATATATTTCTGTAGAACAGTAATAACCAGAAAATGAAATTTTAAGAAAGTTGACATTTATAATAGCATCAAAAGATATCTAATACCCAGGACTAAATCTCATGAAAGATGTCCAAAACCATTACACAAGCTGATTCTAAAGTTTACATGGAAACACAAAGAGCAAGAATAGCTAAGGTAATAGTGAAGAAAAACAAAATTACGGGATTTATACTATTGGATATGCAGTATAGAATAAACAGATCAGTGGAATAGAATAGAGACCAGAAACAGACCCACAAATGTATATAAGTGTATGTGTATATATGTATATATAAATGTAATAAATATAAGTATATATATATTTCTGTGTATATAAATATACATTCACACACTAAATTTCTGATTCAGATGGCGTTATACAGCAATGTGGAAAGAAAAATCTTTTAAATAAATGATCCTGGATCAATTGGCTAACCATATCGAAAAAAACTAATTTTTATCTCTAACTCATATCACAAAAATAAATTCCAGGTCGATTGTTGATCTAAATGTGGAAGGTTGAAAAAGCTTCTAAAAGTGCTCAACATATTAGTCATCAAAGAGCGCAGAGTAAAACCACAGTGAGTTACCACTGCACACCAACCAGAATAGCTAAAATTTAAAAACAAACAAATATAACAACAAAAAAACCTTGAAAATATCGGGTGTCAGCAAGGATGTAGAACAGCTAGGACTCTGAAACACCGATGGTGGAATTGTTAATTAGTACACTACTCTGGAAAATTGGTAGTGTTGTATTAAAGCTCTATATACTCATCAGACCTCTGACTCAGCACATCCGCTCGTAGGTGTATACCCAACACAAGTGTGTACTTATGTTCACCAAAAGACAAGTACAAGAATGTTCACAGCACAATTCACAATAACTCCAAACTGGAAGCAACCTAAATGATCTGTCAGTAGAAGAATGGGTAAATACGTTGTCATATATTCGATGAACTACTATGTAGCAGTGAACAGGAAAAACTTTGCTATACAACAACATGGGCTCAAATATAATGTGGAGCAAAAGAGTTCAGACACAAAAGAGTTCAAAAACAGACGAAACTGATTTGTGGTATAAGAAGTCAGAATTGTGCTTTTAGGGAGAGAGATGAGTTGATGAGACGGTATATGAGGTTGACTTCTGGAGTCTTCTATTTCTTGATCAGGATGGTAGTTACATGAGTATGTTAACTTTTTTTTTTTTTTTTTCTTTTTTTTTTGGTGAGGAAGACCAGCCCTGAGCTAACATCCATTGCTAATCCTCCTCTTTTTGCTGAGGAAGACTGGCCCTGGGCTAACATCCGTGCCCATCTTCCTCTACTTTATATGGGACGCCGCCACGGCATGGCCGACAGGCAGTGCGTCGGCGGGCGCCCGGGATCCGAACCAGCGAACCCCGGGCTGCCAAGCGCAGACTAAACCGCTGCACCACCGGGCCGGCCCCTGAGTATGTTAACTTTGTAAAAGTTCTTTAGGCTGTACGTTCATGATTTACATGCTTTTAGGTATATGTGTTATCTTTTAATAAAAAGAGGTTTAAAGAAATTTTTTGAGTTAACTATAGGAGTGAAAGGCATCCAAGATTGTATTAGTTTCTTTTTTCTCATTAGTAAAGTTTATATTATCCATGTTGTAAGAGAGAAAATTATTTGCATCTACAAATACAAATAACTAGCTCCATAAGTAAATATAGAGAACAGGCTTAAATTCTTCCCTAACTAAATCAAGACATTCCTAGGCTTCTTGAGTTCTTTATTGCTTTTGTTGCTGGGGATTATCCCATTCTTCCTGTATCCCTGGTTTTTTTTTCCTTCATAAAAGAATATATTTTTGGAAACCATTCTACATCAGTACATATATAGATAGGCATCTTTCTTTTTACACAGCCATGTGAATAATCCCACATTGGTATAATCATATATTTAGCCTATTTATCATTCATTGACATTGAGGTTGTTTCTGCTTCTGACTTTTTACAATTACAGACATGTTTCAGTGAACAATACTTTATATATAATATACTTGGGCAAGTATTTATGTAAGACAAATTATTGGAAGTAGAATTTTTGGATCTTCGAGTATGTACATTTTAAACTTTTTGGAAATAATTTTAAACTTATAGAAAAAAGATTAGAATCTACTATCAGCAGTTTGCTGCCTTTGCTTTATCACTTTCTCTCTCTTCACATATATACATGATATATAGTTTTCCATTTGAGAATAAGTTGCATGCATCATGGGCCTCTGTCCCTAAGCACTTCAGTGGGTTCCTAAGAACAAGGAACAAAACAACTCCTGCCCACAGGAGAGCTGTCAACCCCAGTAAAGCTAACAGTGATTTAATACCTCTATCCAGCCCACCATTTGTATTCCAGTCTGGTCAGTTGATCCAACAAGATTCTTCATAGCATTTTTTTCCCACTAGGACAGGATCCAGTTGAGGATCAGACACTACATTTACTTGTCACATATCTGTTTCATTTCCTTTTATTGGGTATAGTTCCTTGGCCTTTCTTGGTCTTTTTTTTTCCCGTAATAACAACTTTATTGGGATATAATTCACATAGTGTAAAATTTACCCTTTTAAAGAAATTGAGATATAATTCACAACTATAAAATTCATCCTTTTACAGTATATAAGTCAGTGGGTTTTGGTGTATCCACAAAACTGTGCAACCATCACCACTATCTAATTCCAGAACATTTTTGTCACCCCCAAAACAAACCCTGTACACATTAGCAGTCACTCTTCATCACTCCTCCCGCCTGCAGTCTCTGGCAACCGCAAATCTACTTTCTGTCTCTAGATTTGCCTGTTCTGGGCATTTCATATATACGGATTCATATAATGTGTGGCCTTTTGAGCCTGGCTTCTTTCACTTAATGTTTTCAAAGTTTATCTGTGTTGTAGCAGGTATCAGTATTCATTACTTTTTATGGCTGAATAATATTCCACTGTATGGATATATACCACATTTTGCATATCCATTCATCAGTTGATGGAATTTTTGGCTATTCTAAATAATGCTGCTGTGAACATTCTTGTACAAGTTTTTGTGTGCACATGTTTTCAACACTCTCATATCTAAATTCCAATCTCGGCTTCATATCTCACTATAGCGCTCTGCAGAACTTTCTTGGCCATTGTTTCCTCTAGGGTTTTTAGGGAATCAGGGGTAGTCAGAGGAACAATTGTTAGGAAGACGTGGACCAGGGCAGTTTTGTCATTCTGAAGTGGTCTGTAGACTAAGAAGCTTGAGGACCATGGGTCCCTAGACCACTAACTTCTCCTGTCTACGACTATTACAGATTGTCTAGCTCATGAGAGCTTATGTCTTTTGCCTACCTTACTGGGCCTTCCAATAAAATGAACCTTCCTGCTTTCACTTTGTGGGAGATGCTGTTGGGCAGAAATAATATCAGAGTAATCTTGTCTGATAACTGTCAGTTGTAAAGCCACTACCTCCCTTTTATTCTTCTCGTCTTTATGTTTGTATTTGTGTTGGAGAAGGGGACCGTTTGTACTTGGGGTCTGAAGGAAGATGAACTGTCTTCCCCCTCCTCCATTTCCCTCTGCTAAGTCTGTACCACAATGAGAATCAGCACCCTATGTGCCTCCTGAAGATGAATCTGTGTTAAGTGTTTCCTGGCAGGAAGCAACCAGCCTTCAGGGACTCGCTGAAAAGAAGTTGCCTCCAGAATTCGTAGGTGAGTTTGCGGGCTAGTGATGTTCCCACTCCCTCCAAACTTCCCTCGGCCAGAGCTGTTTATGAATACAAAGAGATTGTGTAGCGCCCTAAGGAGCTGGGGTGAGAGAGCATCCAGGGTAAATATATGTTGGTGAGATTTGTCACCTCCTCCCTGTTGACTTAAACCTCACCACTGGAAATGCTCTCCCTTCTCCCACTCATGGAGCATTCCTGCCACCCTGAGCCATGCAGATACCTGTGTACAAATTTTATTTCTGTGATGTTGTCTTAAGTTGTGTTCTCCAAAGGTGCCTGAGCAAAAAGGCTTGCACAAAATAGATCTTCAAAAACTGGTGTTTAAGTGAATGAGCCACAAGGTAGACCTACTAATCAAGGGAGACAGCCAAATGAGCATTTTCTAGTCCGTTATTTCTTCTGTTGTGTGTTAATAAGGTGTATTATGAATAAAAACTCCTGACTCTGGTTGAATGCCACCTTTTTTTTTTTTTTTCAAGTAACTGCTGGCACAACCTTGAGAAGGGTGGGGATGTCCTTTATTTAACATAATATAGATTGTTTGGCTGGAGGCCCAAATCTTGGTTTCCATCGTCAGCTTACTAAATGAAGTTTTACAGGATTGGATTAGAGGGAGGAATTACAAAAGATTGTATGCCCTTGTAATGGTGATTTGCCCTTAGTAATGGGAAATTCCTGGGTGGAGATATTTGTTTAACTTGCATTCATACACAGGCCAACACTGAGCTCTATCTTGTCTCCTCCCAACCTTTAAAAATCTTTTGTTGAAACGTCTACCTCTAAAAAACGGCGAAGGAAGATTGGAAACCAGATTGCTTCAACCATAAACTGTTCTATTATGCCCGATGGGGCTCTGTGCCCCAGCATATCCTTGTGGTCTTTTCTTGGGTGTCATAAATGAATTGTTGTGCTCCTTTATTATTTTTATTGGAATTATAGAAACTGACATTGAGAACATGATCTATTACCTGATAATATACTCAGAACCCCAGACTTCCAGCAGATATTATAAAACACACCTCAGAAATAGATCAAATGAATTATAGTACTGTGCGTGTCTCCAAAGTTTTCCTTTGCTCCCTCTTAAACTCTGCCTTCCAAGTGGCCTGTCCTCGGTGGGAGGAGGTAAAGAGTCCACCTCTATCTGTTTGTGTAAAAAATACTGATGCCTGGGTCCCACTCCCCAGATGCTGATTTATTGGTCTGAGTGTATCAGGATGTTTAAGAGTTCTCCAGGTGATGTTAATGGGCAACGAGGGTTCAGAACTACTGCATTAGCCAAAACGCTCCTCCATGAATCCTGTATTGTTATTCCCTTTTTAGCAAATGTTACAATTCACAAAGTACTATTCTTCTACATACTTATTGTATTCTCATAGTGACCCAGTGAAGCAGACAAGCTTCTGCTTCCAGGGTTCCTTATTCTTCATGAGTGTTCTGGGAGGGCTTGTTTTTTGATTGTTTTGTTCTCTATTTCATACATGGCTATTTATCTGTAACTTCTTTGCAGGCTGGCATTTTGATGAGGCCTCCTTTTGTCACAGCCACACATATCAAGAGTTTAAAAGGGTGCATTATTTGTCATCTTTTGGAATCTATTGCTTAGGAACAGGCAATGTGCCTTTCAGGAGCCTATTAAAATTTACAAAGTGTTTGGTAAGCCCCATAGGGTTGTGGAAGGCCCTATAAGGTTGTGTTCTATTCTATAGAAGCTCTAGTTTCTGTTGCACCACGGACGAATTGTGTGACTTTGGTCAAATACTTAACATTTTGTAAAAGGGATATTATTAACCTGCAGGAGGCAGGCACTAGACTAAATGGAAGCCCTGCTTCAGCTGTGAGATTTGAATCATCTCTGGCTGACTTCCCATTCCTCCCATTATCGGCAAGTCCCATTGCCGTTATTTTCAATTCAAACACAGCTTTTGCACCTGTATGTCGTCTGGGTGAGAGAGACCGAAAATCAGTAGGTCTTGACAACTGATTGAATGTGAACACTAAGAGAACCAAACATGTCTTTAGGACAGTTTTTCAAACTTGCCTGTTCCTAAGAACCTCCTGGGACATTTGTTAAAAATGCAAATTAGCACAGTCTCCACTCCAGACCCCAAGTATCCGTCTCTAGGGGTGGGGCCTGGGTGATCGTATTTATCTTATTTTTTTAATCAAGTTTCTAAGTGATTCTTGTGATTAGACAAAAGTGGGAAGTTCTATAGGGAATTGAATGTAGGTGCTCAGTAAATGAACTCATGTCTATTCTACTAACTCATTTAATTTTTCTTCCTGTAATTTTACAGATTAACGAAGGTCTACAACCACGGAATTCACAGAACAAACACTATTTGCAAGAGAAAAAACTGTCCTTTTACTGCATTGTACTTAGAGGGCCTTGTAGTCTCTGATACTTAGTGTGCTGCGATGCTTAGATGTGTTGATCGCAAATGGTGATAGGTTTTGTCTGAACCTATTTAGGAATCTGTGCAGTGGGATAAAAGAGTAGAACTTTGTGAGCATTATTCTTAGGGTCTATGCCATGGACTACATTTTAGATGAGATGATGAAATTGGATATTTTGGTATTTTGGTCATTGAGTTTCTTAATAGACAAACCTGTGGTCTGCTTTAAACTAAATTTCACTTGTGGCAGGCTTATTGTATTTGTAATGATTTTGCTTTTAATTTTAATTTTGAATGTGTGGTCTTTGATACTGAAGGTTGCATTTGGAAAAGGAACATTGCCCTATACCAAATCATATATGCTTATATTGCATTGTATGGAATGCCTCATGCCTTGGAGCATGGTTTTCGTAGGGATATGTAATCAACATTTTTTAAATCTCCTTAATGTTTTCACACTACTAAGTCACTGTTGGATGAATCCCATGATTCTGTATTAAAACTTATTTTGGTTAATGATTCATACAAAATAATTTTAATTTAGCAATGCAGAGAATAGGCCCCAGTATTTTGACTTCCAAATCTTCTTTCTTCCTCTGAACAGCATGAGCAGGATATGAGTTATAATTGATTAAAACTATATATATACTTTAGTTTTCTGTTGTAAAAGTTGTATATGTATATAATGGAAAACTTGGAAATTACTGAAAAATATATAGGAGAAAGTCACCCATAATGCCAGCATTCAGAGTCCATCTCTGTTTACATTCTTCTTTCTTTCTTTATTTATTGCTGAGGAAGATTCGCCCTGAGCTAACATCTGTGCCAGTCTTCCTCTATTTTGTGTGTGGGTTGCTGCCACAGCATAACTGCTGATGGCTGGTGTAGGTCTGCACCCGGGAACCGAACCCAGGCCGCTGAAGTGGAGTGTGCTGAACTTAACCACTAGACCACGAGGTCAGCCCCTGTTTTGGCCTGTTAATACACCTAATTCTTCTGGTTTTAAACAGTGATCTGACTAGTAAAACTTGACCTGTACTTACTGCTCATTTTGCTTGGTATTGGTTCATCTGAAGTAGGGACAGAATAGGGTATTGAGATATTTTTGGATATTTTTATGGT
Source organism: Tapirus indicus (assembly GCA_031878705.1). Taxonomy (NCBI): domain Eukaryota; kingdom Metazoa; phylum Chordata; class Mammalia; order Perissodactyla; family Tapiridae; genus Tapirus; species Tapirus indicus. The sequence goes on along the minus strand of CM062918.1, from coordinate 109,255,122 downwards.
GAAATAATTTAATAATATTGTCTAAATAGCCATTTTCATGGGCACTTTCAGTCAGGAAGCCAGTTATTTAATAAGGGTCTATTCTGTGTCAGGCACACTGCCTTGGCTTTAGACCATCACCAGTCTCTTGGATCTTTCCTTTCCTGTCAGATTTTATAGTCACCATTCTAGGCAGAGCCCATCCTTAGACGACTAAAACTGTATGGGTTATAACTAGTTAGTCTCCTTACTTCCGTTTTCTCCTCATTTCAATCCATAGGAAGTAACCAGAGTGGAATTCTTTTGGTAGTGTTCTCATGTTGTGTTCATAAAGCTCACAGTGGCTTAGATGGCTTTAGACTTCAGGATTCTTCACCAGCTTACTTTGTTACTTGCTGATATAGTCTGTGCTCTAGCCAGGAAAATCTGCACACAGCTTATCCCTCTACCTTTGCGCATGCATTTTCTTCATCTGGAATTTTCTTCCTTCTCTCTGGCAGTTCATGTCCCTCTTTTCCTTCAGAACCCTAAGAAGCCTTCCTCTTTGACTTGCTGAACATCTGCTAGCACGTTATCTTTTTATATTTGTCCAAATATCATTTTTCAACTATTTACTCAACTAATTAATATCAGGGACCTGCCATCTGTTCTGTTTTTCCCACAGTGCCCTGTATTGGGTTAAAAATCTAAATAAGTTAAGGTAACTTAAACCAGTACAGACACTGGTATTTTTCAGAGTGGGAAATCGAGCCTGTGATGGGAAGGTGTTCCCTGCTGGTGTGGCGTGCCCAAACCCACTGACATCACACCAGAATTTATAGAGGGAGCAAAGTGTAGTCCTGTCCAAAGATGACAGAGTAACCTCTTAAAAAAGAAAAAAGCAAAACAAATGGTAAATAGAAACACCATCCTCTCAAACTTTCATTGTAGAGCAAGTGTTTTGTGGTAAATCTCTTTTTGGACTCATGAGTATTTATTTTATTCTGTGGGTTATAATTCATTACTATTTATTTTGCTATTCAAATTGTGGGGGAAATCCTTTTTTTAAAAAAAATTAGCCAATAGAGTTACTGGGAGCTGAGAAAAGAAGCCTGTAGTTATTTAGTTTTCCACTCTGCCTCATTGCTCTTTGAAGGCCCTCTGGACGGGGTTTGTGCTCAGCTGAGAAGAGGGCTAGTGGCTCACTCGAGGCTGGTGGTGGAGGAAGGGCAGGCAGGGCAGGGAAGCTGCTGCCGCGAGTGTCGCCAGAACTCGCCAGTCAGACTCTTGATGAAGACTTTGTGTACACGTGTGGAGCTTACTTCTGCTTTAAGAATCTGAGCACTAGATTATAAAATAATTCAGATCTTCTTAGTTTTCTAAATAATCTAGAGTGAAAACGTTGAGAATTTGTGTCGTCCTCTGAGGTTTAGATAGGTTTTACCCTTTGGTATCTAGGTCATCAGGGCATTTGAGGGCTGTTGAAAACGCAAGATACTGAATTAATCATCTCTACTCAGTGTTATAACCATGTATGAAATACCAAACTGGAAAAATTTTACTTCTCTCCTCCAAAATAAAACTTTTTATTTTACAGTAACAAATAACCAAAAGATTTTAAAGTTTGATAAGCCACCTGAATCCGTGGGTGACTGTCTCACAGTTATGATTACTTGTTATAATAGCAACACGTCAACGACCTTGGCAGTTCCCCCCCAAAAAACAGAAAATGGATTAGTGATGAGGGCTTAACCTTAGCAAGGAAGAGGCTTGGTTATAGTCATGAAGAGAGAGGTTAAGATGAATATGAAGAGGAAAGGAAGAGAGAGGGAAACGGCAAAGCCTGTAAGAACAAATAAGGGCACGAAACTGCAGTTAGATGATGTGATGGAGCCAAATTATAGGGAGAAGAGAGAAGATGAAAAGGACAGAGCGGAAAAAGTGTGGGATGAGAACAGGGAACACTCTGACTCCCAGCTCGGCTCTTCTGCTGGACTTGGTCTCCTTGCTCTCCTGTGGTGCTATGATTCTTCGGCCCAGGTCCTGGCTCACCCACTTTGCCCCGTGGTGCTGTTCCTGGTATCATGAACTCTCGGAGCCCAGAAGGGGAGGTGTGAGGACAGATGCAGTGGCTTAAATTAGCACGGCCAAGGAGCCGGACTGAACCGTGATGCTGCCGCCGCATCTTCATCTCACCCTGGCCTGCCTCCCTTTCTGGAATCTTTACCTGGTAGAATAAGGAGCCCCAGAGAGGGCTCCTGTATGCTATGGGCCAGCAGAGAGAGGAAGTCATTGTGTCAGCAAACCTTGGAAATCCCCCACCACAAAAGAAATTATCTGGAACAGTTGCCGTGCTGTTTGTGGAGCCGTTGCCCAGGAGTTACCCATTTTAATTTGTGTGTTGTAGGATGTAAACTCCTTAACATGACTGCTAATGTTGGAATCAGCCCTGGTACTCTGTCCCTGTTAGGGCGCCTTACTAAGACCTGAGATGCGCTGACAGCGATATCATCATGTTCTTAGTGAAATAATCCTGAGATGGTCAGTCATCACAGGACTCCTCCTTTCAGGTGAGGAAGAAACAGGCTTGGGGGTGTCAAGTGACTTGTTACAACGTTACAGCATCTTCACAGAGGAGCTGAAGTTAGGAGCAATGTCTCCTGAATCCTGGTCCACACCTAAGGGGCAAAGAAGCTAAGCAGGCCTAGGATGGAGGTGATTGGCACAGAGACAGTAGGAAGCCTGTGGTGGAGTCTTCTGTGATGGTGGAGTTTGTAGCTCCTGCTTTTACTGGTAGTGGAGCTGAGCAAGGGGCCTGCAGCTACCTCTGGGCCTGGCTGGTGTCCCGTTTTTGAGGCCCCAGAGTTATTTTTAGCCTCTGGGCCTTGGAAGCAGGTGTGGTCCAGGCTTGAAGGCCACGCCTGGAATGTGTTCAAGTTTTGTTGTGTGTGTCTGTTTAGAAGCTGAGAATAGTGACAAGGCTGCTGTATGTACTTTGTTAAAAGAATTTGTGCTTTTCCAGTGAGAGGAATGAATGTCATACTGTGTTTCATTTGCGATGATTTAGCAGGTTTATTTTGGAAACTTTATAAATTGAAATATAGTTTGAGTGTTAGGGAATATATTAATTTTAAAAGAAAACTAGCTATGAATTCTTTGTATACAGAAGAAACCTTTTTATTAAAAGAGTCATACCCTAACTGACCTATTTTAAAAGTCCAGGTTTATAGTCACAAGTGTGTGATTTAAAATTTAGTTTTTCTCATTTCAAACATTACTGTTATTGAAAATAATTCTTTGTAAGTCATTTTGTGAAGCAGACATTCACCTTTTACCTGGAGAGTAAACATCAGTTTCTCTATCTTGTATTTGTCCGTCTTCTGACCTTGCCCAAAGCACTTTTCTTAACGGTGCTAATGAGACGAGTGTGGGCAGGACGTCTGCAGCCATGGTACCCGGCTGTGAGTGTATCTCATGCCCTTTTTCTAACATTTTTTTGTACTTTCCAAGATTATGGAAAAGAGTATAACGTTATCTTTAATTACCCAAGTGAAACTATTGCGACATTTTGAATATATCCATCCTATGTGTTTGTATGTGGGTGTTTGAGGTTCTGCTTTACTTACTGTTCTGTAACTTGATTTTATTCTCTTACTATATTGTGACCATCTTTCATTGTCAAGAAGTACACTTTTACACCATCGTTTTTTTTTTCATTTTTATTGATGTCTTAATAGTTTATAACATTATGGGGTTTTAGTTGTACACTATTATTTGTCTGTCACCATATGGATGCATCCCTTCACCCGTTTACACCATCATTTTAAAATGTTGCATGATACTATGTTGCAGAATTTATCATAATTTATGTTACTTAGCCAGTCCCCCTCTGTTGCACATGTAGGCCTTTTCCAGTATTTTTCACTGAAAGGTGAAGTAGTTTCTTGTAAGTCACTTTGAAAAGATCATTATAAGCCATTTTGAAATTATCTTCAGGGAAATATAGTTTGGCATTCTAGTTTTGCTTATTTTAGTATTAAGAGATTTAAAGTAGATAAAATTCTGGAATATTACTATTATAAACTTGGGCTCAAATGGCGGTGGTGGGAGGTTTGATAATGATTTCTGTTGTTTTCCATTACTTGTTCCCAGAGCCTTCTGATCTTTGGAAAAATTAAATTATGATCCCTGTCCCATTAGACTGTGTTCCAAATTGTCCAGATGTTTTCTCTAGTTGTAATATCTTTTGTAATTTAGCTCTTCGTACACCTTATCTTTCATGTAGTGGAATTTTGTTGTTTTGGGGTTGGAGTGGGCTAAAGGTGGTGCATAGATAAAGATTATAAACCTATATTAGTGTTACCAACCCCTTGAATACAGTAATCCAACTTACAAAGTTCTTGTGGTAAGTGTTTGATACACTTCTGGCAAGGAGAACTCCTTGAAAGCATTTTTCTTTATTTTAATGTAAAGATCCTTTAAACTACTTCCTTATTGTATAGATCTATTCGAGCATACATCTTGTTTAACATGTCTTCGATATTTTACTACATTCTATGCTGTAAAACCAAGATTCTCTTATTAGGTACAATAGTTTTGTGGAGATGGAAGAATTGTATTAAATTAACATTAATAGTAATCTTTCTTATTACAGTATTTCTTTCCATTTCTTTGCCAAGTAATGCACTAATGTAGGAACCACAGCTTGTCCCTTTGTAGTTTTAAGAAGGAAACTGTACTAAACTTTCTTGTATATATATATATGTTTCACACTGAAGTTAAAAGTTCAAGAGCCTGGAAACGCTTCATTTCCAATAGATATAACCATCGTTCTGAAGAAAGACTGAACACCTGCCACATCTTTTATTGGCGTTTGCCCAGTTTGGCATTACTTTGGCCAGGATGTTCATTGGCCTCAAGCCTTTGACATAGACAGAGAGCTGCAGTGTCTAGGTATCCACATAGCTTACTCTCTCACCTCCTGCATGACCTTTATTAAACATCAGAGGAAGGCCTTCTCTGACTACTCTATAAAAATTTTAATCACGCCCCCCAACTCTTCTTCTTCATTCCTGGCTTTATTTTCTCTCCATAGCACTTAACACCATCTGTCATACAACATATTTGTTTTTGTTGTTGCTGTTATTATGCATCTCCCATCACTAAATTAGAAACTCTAGGAGGACAGGAACTTTTGCCTAGTTCATTTTTGCTGCATTTCCACAACAGTGCCTGGCACTTACTAGGTGCTCCATAACTGTTAGTTGACCGTAAAGTTACAATAGGCCTGACAGATGCTCAAGAAAACCAGGATGTATAAATCTGACTTCGGTCTGGTTTGTTCTGGATCTCTCTTCTCCTCCCTCCAGCCCATCTTTATTGCAAATATCCTTCCAAAACATTTCCTCCTCAATTCTCAGATTAAACCAACTCCTGGCCACATTTTCTCTCACCCAACCACTCCATCCAGAGATCCTTCCATTCCCACTCCCTGAAGACCACCTCATATCCAGGCCCTTCTTCTGGGGGTAGAGTCCTTGGTTTTCAGGCTGGGTGCCAGGAAGAAGCATTAAATGTAGAGGGGTAAGTGAGGGAGCCCTGGGGTCGAGGAGTGTGTCTAGATTGATACATGGTGTGGCAGAAGGAAAGAGGAGGTGGGGAGGGAAGGAAGAGCTCAGGTGGATCAGGGAGGGGCAGCTGGTGAAACAGGTGAGCTTCAACAGGAGGCAGTGCTGAGAAGGAAGGATGGAGGCCCCAGCTGAGCCGGTACCCAGAGTGCAGTGCTCTTCCTTAGCAGAAGCTCGGTGAAGGCTTCTCGCGGATCTGGGCTCTGCCTGGGCTGGCCTGTGTCTGAAGCAAAGATGTTATATTTAGTCTTTGAAGGATGGCTGCTCTTCCAGGCTTTATCTGTGGTTCTTTGACATGTATGTAAACAACCTGAGCCTCTGCTAGGAGTGGCTCCTTTCAGCAGTGCTGTAAGCTGGATTTTACGGTGCTAACAAGTGTTGCCTCTGTGTCTAGTACTATCTGACGTTGTGCTTCATGCTGTCTGTCCCATTGTTGCCACCGCTTGTCAGAATGTGTCCTTGTTTTGGGGTAAGAAAATATGGTCAAGACATTAATAGGCAATGAAAAAAACACATTAAGCTCAGATAGCCTTCTTGGCTTTTGGTGAGAGTGGGTGTTTTTTAATTGAATATGTTTTACCAAATATCAGACCTCAGAATTTCTGTCAGCGGTAACCCCCCAGCATATGAGGCAAAGTTGCTTTAATCGATGTAGAATTAAGATGGTCCAAGTCTAAGATGTTTTTGCTTGCTTCCAGACATCATAGCCTGCTTTGTTCCCTTTTGATTTGTTCAGTTTTTCTGTTACTGAAAGACTATGTTTAAGGCTCTGCTGAAAGGCTTTTTGGTGTATCTTGTTGCCCGCTTCTTTACTTTTATTGGAGGAGAAAAAGTTTAAGACTGGCTTGTAGTTTAATAAAAGTAAACTTCTCACTTGATTATATCCTTTCCATAAATTCTCTGAGAATTTGAACTTGACCTCAAACCCAACCAAATAAGGCTCAGTCGCTCTCCTCACTGAACAGGCCATTTAAGCCTCCCATAGCCATAGGATCCTTTTCTTTCTTCTGAGAATTTTTTTGTAAAAGGAAGTGTTTAAAATGGAAATATGCCTCTCTGAGGGGGGCCCCTACTTCCTCATGGATCCCACTTCTCAGAGACTAGCAGGCATGTTTCTGGAGCCCGTCCCTGACCTGCCTGCTGGAGGCATTGATGTGGGCCTGGGGAGTGGGTATTTTAGGGCAGCAGTGCCTGGTGACAGACAACTGTTGCTGTTGGCAAAAAACTCATGGGTAGACGGGGAAAATTCTGTGTGGGAGGGGTTCTCACCTTTTTTCTGGTGGGATATACTCAGTGTCAGTATGACTGACCTAGAAGCTGAGAATCGTGTCTGGGAAGTTGAAAAGAATGACACTTCATCTGAGAAGAGGAGGGAGATGCTTAATAGAATCATTTAAAAGTGACCTTAATTTTTAAAAAATTTCTGGTTGGGAAGTAGCCTTAAAGGCTACAGGTCCTAAAGAACTCAAAACAAAACATTTTTCCTCTTAGCTAATTTCTCTAATAGCAAATATTGTTTTTATACAGTCAGACTTTATATTGTTCTTTTAATTAAAACAGACTACACTTGTTTGTCTTATCATTAAAATAGTAGACTTATGGTTCTTTGACATAATTAAATCAGTAGTATACTTTACTCCATTGATATTCTTGCAGAGTTGGGTGTAGAGTGAATTTCAATAAATAAAACTCCATTGATTTCCATCATAAATCATAGATACATTTCCATAGGTAACTGAATGGAATCTAAAACATAAATTATACAGAAAAACTTAAAAAATTGTATATTAAAGGGGGAAGGTTCTTGTACAACTTATGTCAATATTAAATGTTATAAAACATAAAACATAAGTTGATTTCTGAAATGTAAAATATACCAAAATTGGCATTTCCTTAGGGGATTTGCCCATTTTGTTCCCTGATCTGTATAGTCATTTTGTTATAAAATGTTGCCTCAGCCTAACTCTATCTCTTCGTAAATAAAGTCTTTTAAAACCTTTATTTCTGAAAGTGGGATACTTCGCGAATATTTGTTTAGTGGCCCTGGTTAAAGTTACTAGTCTTCAGTATGATAAATATTGGTTTATTGACTTTTTTTTTTTTTGGTGAGGAAGAGCAGCCCTGAGCTAACATCTGTTGCTAATCCTCTTTTTGCTGAGGAAGACTGGCCCTGGGCTAACATCCGTGCCCATCTTCCTCCACTTTATATGGGACGCCGCCACGGCCTGGCTGACAGGCAGTGCATCGGCGGGCGCCCGGGATCCGAACTTGCGAACCCCGGGTTGCCAAGCGCGGACTAAACCGCTGCGCCACCGGGCCGGCTCCGACTTTTTTTTTTAGAGGAATAGAAGACTTTATTGTACATATGTAAAAGGGTTATTTAGCTGTCTTCTGAAGGGCCTGCTCCCTCCCAGATTTCCTCGATGGTAGACTGGGGCACCCTATCAATCTCCTCAGAAAAGATTCTGTCTGTGGTGCTAGCCCGGTGGTGTAGTGGTTAAGTTTGTGCGCTCTGCTTCAGTGGCCCAGGGTTTGCAGGTTCGGATCCCGGGTTTGGACCGACGCACCACTTATCAAGCCATGCTGTGGCAGTGTCCCACATGTAAAGTAGAGGAAGATGGGCACGGATGTTGGCCCAGGGCCAATCTTCCTCAGCACAAAGAGGAGGATTGGCAACAGATGTTAGCTCAGGGCTGGTCTTCATCATCAAAAAAAAAAAGTCTCTTTGTTGCCCTGACCACCAACCCCATCTCCTGGTCGTCGGGGTGGGCCAGAGACCCCCTCAGCGTCTTCCCCTGGCAGCAAGAGGGCAGCACAGCTGGAAGGCCACGAGCACCTTCTTCAGGATCAGCAGCAGAGTGACACAGTGATGGCCAGCGCCACCGCCAGCAAGTCCTTCAGCATCTTGCAGGAGGCTTCAAACCATGACACTGGTGGCTTCTTGACCTTCAGTGGCCCCACGACCACCATATAGGTGTCCCCTTCCCCCAGGAAATCATGGTGCTGCTCTCTCTTTGGATGGGAACAGCCAAAGTCACAGCAGGGTATCGTTTAAAAGATAATTCCATACTTCCGTGAATGTGCACTGTCACATTTAAGTCAGAGTAGTTATAGAGGACACTCCCTCATTAGGATGCCATAAAACAATTTGCTGACCCTTCAAGCACACTGTTATGAATTACTCTTCAGCTTTCAAGTCCTCAGGTAAACAACTAATTGAATAGGTGTAATGCTAGGGGAATGGGGGAGTTGCCTTTCAAGGTTAGGTATTTCTACATGTTTTATTTAGATTTCTAAAAGTGCACATATGAAGACCCATGGATATATAGATTGTATCACGTTCTAATTAAATATGGAAAAAACCCAAATTGGAGTATTTTAAGGGAAAGAAAAAGCAAGATGCACAACAGTGTGTATACTGTGTAACCATTGAACAAAGAAGAGAAAGGAAAAGAATATATGTATTTTATTCTGTATTCATTTAAAAAAACTTTGGAAGAAATCAGGAGAAACTGTCAACAGTGATTGCCAGTTAGAGGGTAGGTGTGGGGAGACTTGGACAGATGGAGGACAAGGATGGAGAGGATATTTAATGTATTCATTTTTTTCATTTAAATGTATTTGTTGGAGTTTCAATATCATAGCATGTTTTAACAGCTTTATTGAAATGGACATACAATAAACTATACATATTCATAGTGTATATACATTTTTATACTTTTTATTTTTATGAACCATGTAAATATATTGCCTATTAAAAATGGAAAGAAATTAATTAAAACTTTAAAAATTGGCTAGGTAAATAGATAAATAGCAAAGCCGGCCTGTCCTGGGTTTTATTATATGTACTTAGGCCCCTGTGGTTCAGTCGAAGAATTTTTATTCCTTTGACTACTTGTAGAAATTTTGGGTAAGATTAGCTTGGTCGTTTTGCCAACAATAAAATACTCGCTTGTCATCTTTTTAATCTTATTTGATGCAAAAGATTTTGAAAACAAAACTGTCACAGACATGTCCCTGATCTCAGGGTATTGACGTTGTTCAGAATGAGCAGGGAATGCAGAGAAATTTCTAAATTAGAGTTGTAGCCTGGGATGAGGACTTAACCAAAATTCTCTAGCTGTTAAAAAAAAAAAAAAAGAGGTTTAAGGCTATTGTTACCCCACCCTCCACACCCCCTTGTCAGGGCTCTGCCTCTCACATAATCGATTTGGGGTTACAGAAAATCAGACTTTGGGCATAAAGGTGTAGTAGGCTGGCTCCGGCTGGCCTCAGGCAACATGAAAGCTGTAACTTCATCCTCATTTCACATTCACTCCTTTGCTTCAGTTACGTCCTCATATTAGAGTCACTTTGACCAGACCTTTTCTTGGTCAGAGAAGGGGTCTTTTTGTATCTGGAACTACTGACTAGTGCTCTGGGGGGAATGACCATTTTCTGCCCTGTAGGACTGTTGGCCGTAGCCTATCTTTGGTTTCAGTGATTGGGCTTATGAGATTTGGTTGAAGGGAAGCAAAGATGAGAACTTTCTAATTCACCTTTTGCATGTTTGCTGTCTTCTCCCTCCCTTTATCCCTCGATCTGCTAACCCAGATAACTGCTTTGTCCCGTCTGGATTTTATCATTGAGAGGAGCCAATCAGACTCGGAGACTCAGTGCCATTGTTGGAATCAGCTTGCTCTTGTTCTCAGATTTCCATTTTCTGTGCCACCCGGGCATCCTCATGGACAAGTCACGTCATTCTTTCTCAGTCCACTTTCATTATGGGAACAGATACTTAGGGGAAACAGGGTAACCCAGTGGTAGGAGCCCTCGTTGGGGAATCAGACAATCTGAGCACAGGACCTTACATTGCTGTGAGCTGTGTCACCGAGCAGTCAGGACTTGATTCAATGCTATATCTTTGGTAGGTGCTTTGCAGAAATGTATTGGTTGATTGACTATGACAAATTCTCTGCTTTGGTTTCTTCAGCTGAAGATAGAGATGACTTTTGTACTTCATTGCCATTAAGCTGTATGAAAAATAAATACATTAATATAATGAAGACAAGAAATGGACAAATCATGTATTATGTGGAGCTGATTTGTAAAATGTGGGGGTGGATGAGATGATTTCTCAGGTGCCTTCTAACTCCCAGCTGTGTCTGCTCTGTGAGAAAGGGTGCAGCTTGGTTGAAGCTGGACTTTGGATGGAATGCTTCTGTTTTTTCTGCTGAATGATGTCATTTAGGTTCCAGATGGAGGGCAGCTCAGTTCACCCGCTGGCCTCTTTAGAGCATTTTTCTTCCTTTCTCTATATGATGAGTAGGTACTTATTTACTTACTCACTTTAGATAGCTTAGATAATTTTGTCCTCAAAACAAACTTTGTGAGGAGACAAGGCCAATATTATACCTACATTTTATAGATGAGGAAAGTGTGGTTCAGAGAGGTTATAGGATTTGTCCAAAGTTACATAACAAGTCAGTGGCGAGGCCACTTCTCTTTTTATCCTGCTCCCTCTTCTCCATGCTTCAGTTTCTAACTTGTAAGTCTGAAATTAGGAAGTAGGACCCAGTGAAAGTGGGGTTTGAGGGTTCTATCCTGATCTGAAATCAGTTAATTATTTATTCAGTATCTTAAATTGTGTTTGGAACAAGGAGGATTTTACTTACTTGTAACAGTGTAAATTGAGTATCTTACGTGCAGAGCACTGTGGAGGTGAGAAATACATACAAAACCTCTGCCATCAAATAGTTTGTTCTCCAGAAGTTGAATGCCAACAGTAGATAGACATCTAGTTTTATGTAGTAGAGGATTTCATATAAGGAAAGATGGACCAGGGAAGATAGGAATCTGAGAATATTGAAGGTCAGGGTGAGGTCCAAGCTATGAGCACAAAACTCTGACTAATGTTAATTAGGAAATGGTTGAGTATAGGAGTTTGGCAAGAATAGGGACACATTGGGTCCAGTATTAAGGGCTCTGTATGTGTAGGTTGCTGACCTAGAGTCCTAGGTTAAGGTGTGAGATTTTCTAAGGCTGGCAGTCAGTGATTCTCTTAATGAGGCATAAGCAAGTGAGAGGTAAGCCTGTGAAGGGTCAAGGACAGGAGGGAACGGGCCAGCCAGGGTCACAGCTGTGAGATTGCCTTGGGTGGACTGGGGTACATCACAGGCCCCAGCAATTAGCTCAGCAGTTGGTATGACAGGCATATCAGCCATTTTTGTCCCTTCTCTTCCTTAAAAGGCAGCTTAAATTTGTAGAACCTCTCATTTTCCTGCCTCTCCTCGGGCTGCTGTTTCACCTTGCGGGGGGTGGGGGGTGGAGTGTGTGTGCACGTGTGTGTGTGGTCACACACACGTGCACACACCCCTACCATCGGTAATTCTCAAGCCATCAGAAAAGATTTTCTGTCCTGATGATATGGGATTGCCAACCTGGTCCTAGGCTTTTGTTCTTTTTGCTCTTTTCAAGAAATAAGCAAATAAAATGAAGGAAACCCATTTGGAATAATAATACTTCAAGCAGCTTTTTATAGCTCTTTTAATTTCATATTACACGTCATTTAGTTCTGGGCCCCAGGGGATTATAATTCATGAATATGTCTTGTTTTGTCGTCTTTGAGTTTTTGTGTTTTGAGTTAAAACTGAATTATCATTAGTATCTGAAGCCATACCTATTTGTCCTTTTTGTTTGTTTATTCCAATGAAACAGTGCGTCGTGTGGAATTAGATTAATGGAGTAAATATTATGAATCATACACTCTGTCTAATCTGATGCTCTTTCTTTTTTTGACCCCATGTTTTGTTTTCTGTCTCTCTCCCTTCGTGTAGGCTTTTCAGTTCAGTGCGAAGCTGTCGGAGCGAGGGAGCAAAGGTAAAGAATGATGTAATGCTCTGGCTGCCCCAAAGCATCTTTTGTTGTGGCATGGTTATTCCAGTCATCTCTTTATGAATCAGATGTGAGGGGCTGCTTTGTGGAAGGAATCCTTTGCAAGAGTACATCAGCGGGAAAGAGAAAGAGACATTCACTTGGAGGGCTCTTGCTGAAAATGGGTTTAACTCTCCTTTTGCCAGTCACCACCAGCCTGACCTCATACAGTTGTAGTACAATGGAGTGGCTGAGCCTTTGAGCACACCACCATTACATCATCGTGGCAAATTAAAGAGGGAGGTGGGAAAAGAGGACTTATTGTTGTCATGGCCCATGAGATGATTGGAACTCAAATTGTTACTGAGAGGTTGGTGGCTCTGCTGGAAAGTGGAACGGAAAAAGTGCTGCTAATTGATAGCCGGCCATTTGTGGAATACAATACATCCCACATTTTGGAAGCCATTAATATCAACTGTTCCAAGCTTATGAAGCGAAGGTTGCAACAGGACAAAGTGTTAATTACAGAGCTCATCCAGCATTCAGCAAAACATAAGGTAAAGGCTTTCTTTTTTTCCTTTTTAAAAGAAATGGACACACTGAAGGGGGAATAATTTTAAATGAAGTCTCATTTTTAAGGGGAGACAGTAATTTGAAGAAGTTTTGTTTGCTTTTTAAACTTTGGTACCTTATGATACCTCAAAATAATTTACTAACCGTATTGTCACCATTAAGAGTATTTCTAAACTATACAGAAAGGTTAACTTGTTTTAATTTGGTCAAGTGCTATGTTTTCCTATTAATGGCTTGCTAAAATTGTTTTATTAATTTAAACACTAATAAAATGTTATAATGAATACATTATATTATTAATTATTAGTGATTCTGTGAATATATAATATATAGCATGTGTATTAATTAACACATCAATATGTTATTTTGTATTATCTACAAATTTACTGAAAGGAAATCATTCTTCAAAGTGCCTTGGAAAAAAGTAGAAACTAATTATATTAAAAGCGCTTTTATTTGTGGGAAGGTAAGGTAAGGTTGGTCAAGACTTAAGGGTATTATCTTCATGGAAAGTTATTTCTGGGATACCAAACTGTCATCTTTGTGGTAGGTAAGGCTCTTTCTTTTCTTCAGGAATAAAAATGAGTTCGTGTTTTAATTTTAATAAATGACTCTTTTCTTTGTTGTTATGTAGAAACCATCTTTTATTTATTTATTTTTTTTGTGGGAAGACCAGCCCTGAGCTAACATCTGTTGCCAATCTTCCCCTTTTTGCCGAGGAAGACTGGCCCTGGGCTAACATCCGTGCCCATCTTCCTCCACTTTATATGGGACGCCGCCACGGCATGGCTGACAGGCAGTGCGTCGGCGGGCGCCCGGGATCCGAACTCGCAAACCCCGGGCTGCCAAGCGCGGACTAAACCGCTGTGCCACCAGGCGGCCCGAAACCATCTTTTAAATGTTTCTTTAGTTCAAGGATCATTATGTTTATTTTGCATATTACTTTCTTGTACACATTTTACCTTTTTAGAGCATTAAAGGATTTAGAACCAAGGAGTTTTGAGCACATCTACACAGAAATAGCATCCAGTTTGCCTTTTTTATTATTATTTTTTAAATTTTTTAATTTTTTTTGCGAGGAAGACCAGCCCTGAGCTAACATCCATTGCTAATCTTCCTCTTTGTGCTGAGGAAGACTGGCCCTGGGCTTACATCCGTGCCCATCTTCCTCCACTTTATATGGGACGCCGCCACGGCATGGCTGACAAGCAGTGCGTTGGCAGGCGCCCGGGATCCGAATCCGCGAACCCTGGGTTGCCAAGCGCGAACTAAACCGCTGTGCCACTGGGCCGGCCCCCAGTTTGCCTTTTAAAAGTTAATTTTTACAAGCATTTAAACCAGTTGTATGTTAGGTCTATCCAGCAAGTCACCTGCATCTCATTTGTATTCAGATTATTAATTGAAAACGAGAAGTGGCTGTTTGCTTCAGCACCAGTAGTTTATGGGATTATTTTCCTCGCCTTCCTTCCTAACAGCTCACATTTGCATTTTAGGTCGACATCGATTGCAGTCAGAAGGTTGTAGTTTATGATCAAAGCTCCCAAGATGTTGCCTCTCTGTCTTCAGACTGTTTTCTCACTGTACTTCTGGGTAAACTGGAGAAGAGCTTCAGTTCGGTTCACCTGCTTGCAGGTAATTCTCGTTGGAGCGTTGAAAGGACTCGGAATCTCGCTGAGTTCTATGAGTAAGCAGTATTTCACAGTGAGCTCAAAGTACAGTCGATCCTCACAACTTTGAAGTTATTCTGTGAAACGATTTATTTATAGCCTTTGATTGATGTAACTGTTCTATTTAACTTGAATGGTGTCATTCTTCCACATTGGTCAATGAGTTTTGACTTAGCTCAAATGCCTCTTTACTTGCTATTTATTAGCTGGAAGTGGCACATGGATCTGTGTGCCCGTAGAGATAGCTCAAAGCCAGCTGCTTCTGCCCAGGAGTTTTTCCGTTCACCGGTGATCAAGACACCAGATGCTCTACATCTCAGCCCCTGCTCTTAGTTCCCACCCCCTATGGCAAGAACCAGGCCAGTATTCCAGTGTGCAACTCTTATTAAACATTTATAGTTAAAGTGGACTCCAGCAATCAGATCACCATTCTTGGATGTTATGAACAATGAGATAGGGAGAGAGTGTGTGTAGAATATTTCTTCTAATAATTAGGGGGAATATTTTAAAACTTATTTACGTATGTGTTTTTGTGGGTTTTTTTTTTTACAACTAAAAAAAGTCTCAGTCTGCAAATGCTAAGCAACCAGATGATTTTATAAAGTGCATGAGAAGGACTAAATATTTTATATCTGCCCTAAAGAAGGGCGGTGTGAGAGTTCCATCTCCTTCAATTCCAAAGCAAGGTGTTCATCCATTACTTCCCCTGTGTTGCGGACGTTACTAAAGCCCTTTCACTCATACTGGCTCCGAGTGGGGAATACAGTTTGAGAATGCACAGTAACCTTTAACATAAAGCTGCTGTGTCCGGCAGATTCTGCCACAGTGATAGACATGAGTGCTTTTAAAAATTGGAGCTAAGAAAAACAAAATACTGATGGATATCATTTTCACATCTTTAGTCTTTTGTTGCAAAGAGTGTACAGTGAACTTTATTTTTGGCAATTGATTGTTAGAATTATAAACATTTCAGTTTTAAGAGACTAGGATTAATCAATTGTTGGTGTGTTAACACTTTTAAACTGCAGGTTTAAATAAGATTTCCATGTCTCCAGTTCTCTCTCATCAGCTTTTGCTTCAGTTCTCAAAGAACAAGCATAGTTTCCTGTCTCTTTCAGATCATCTCTTGCCACACCTTTTGTTTATGCTGTGTTTCTGTCTCATCTCTTCTTAGTATCCTTAAGTGAAGCCAGCTTGTTTTAGAATGTAGTTTTTAGAATTCTGTAACTGAGAATTGTAATATTAGGTTCTGTCTCCTGTCGATGGGCACATTCTTTTATTGGGAGTATAACTATGTTCAATATGACAACTGTTATTCGAGTTCCACTAAACTAGGTGGGTGAGTTTAGGAACTCGTTTCATGCGTCTTGTAGCCACTGTGAGGGACTTTACCTTGGAATCTTCTTAATGGGACCAGGGTTTTTCTCAAGGAGGACACACCAAGATGTGCCTCATGGCAAAATGGTTATCCCACCTCACTCTTGTTTGAGACTCGTTTCCCTCTGCAGGGCTCTGACTTGACAGCTTGGCCAAGCAGACACACCCATGGAGGAATGAGCTCATGTTGAGTTTCTAGCACAGATGTTTTAGTTACTTGAATGCTCTTTCTCCCCTTTAGCAAAGAACACTCCTTTGTTACCAGGGAAGGTTCTCATCAGCCATATATTGGCTTTGGGAGGGGCACTCATTGGTTGGTAAGGAAGAAAAGGGACTCAGTCTGATCATCTAGATCCACCCTAGGGACACATGGAATGACACACTGAGTCAGAACACCCTGACATTCCCACTTCATACAGGAAATGTTTCCTAGGCCTAAACGAAAGTCCATTGAGGCAGCACCAAGAACTACACTGAATGTATTGATGGCACCATATCATCATCCACACCTTAGAATCCTGTATTTCTCTTAGCCTAGGAGTTGGCGTCAGGGACTAAATTGCCTTGTTTGGGAGTTTCTGAGCAACTGGATCTCTTATGATGCTGAAGAGAGAGTTCTGGATAAAAGCCTCCTCAGCCATCCGAAAGCCTCTGACCAACTGGAAATTCCCTTGGTTAGTGAGTCTGTTCCTTGGAGAGACAGAAAAGTGGAATAAGAGAGAGAACGCTGGGGAACGTGTGGCCTTCAGTTCATGGCAGCCTGTTTTTTTTGTCAAGATCCAACTGCTCAGAGGACATTCCAGGAATGTGGGACAGAAGGACATATCAACAAATGTTTCTTAAATATTTTGCTTTGGGGGAAATCACTGACCGTGATAAAGCACACTAGCTTCTCACAGGTACTGCAGGAAGTGACAAGGTCACAAGACAATTTTCACTACACACTGCCCCTATTGCTTCAAGTTAGAGATGCTTGTCAGCCTCATGTGTATGTATGTGATAATAGAAAGACTAAGTGGTTTCTTGGAATAATTTCTCCATTAGTTTAGAGCTTTCAGCTCCTCTGAGATTATTCAGGAAAAAAGCATCAGCTATGTGAAATAGTTTTTTATGGTTATTATATATGAAAGTGAAGAATTGTGGCCTGAATTCCATTCACATTCTCAGCGCTACCTTACCCAGAGAAAAATGACTTTGAAGAAGGGGAACAAAAGGCACTCCCCAAGAAACTGATAGAAGAAGCATCTTAATGAGCTCTTCCCTCAAGCAAGAGAAGACCCAAACTTACCTATAGGACTAGTTACATGGACATAAAAAGTGAAGGCTTCCTGAAGCGGGGGGATTGGATTAGGGGAAGCTACACTGGAATGCATTGGGCTTAATTCTGTAATATGGAACAGTTTCTGCTTTGAGGGGGTGGCTAGCCCAGTAAACTTTAACTTCTACCAGGTGAGAGGGGTTCTGTTAAGCCCCTTTGACAGCTGGTTGTCAATGACTGATTCCCAAGCCTTCTAATCCTGAAATTTAGAACCTGGTTCTGCAGCGAACTCTGCCTCTATTGGCCACATCTGTGGGCCTACGCGGTCAGGGACCTGGACTCCTACCTGACTAACTTTCCATTTTTCTAAGCCCAGTCAGTATTCTAAACAAAATGTTTAATGTTTGACAGCCATATGCCATCCTGTCACAAGTATTTGATTATTATCTTAAAATCTTATTTAAACCTTATATTGTTATCTTTTTCATTTGTTAGCTTTCCTCCCCTACTGGATTCTCTTTTTCAAGCTGAGGACTATGTCTTGTTCATCTTTGTGTTCCCCACAAGGCCTCGTACTTCTTAAGTTTTTAATAAATATTTGAAATATAAATTAGCTTACATGCAGGCTTATACCGTTTATATTTCATATGATTTATTTTATTAGTTTAGAATATAAGTGATTGTATTAAACAGTGATGAAACTAATCTGAAAGTGTAGTGAAAACTTGAGATTGTTTTGAAAACAATGATTTGCGAAGTGTCTGCTCAGAGCAAACATATAGCTGTTATGGGAAGAGTATCTAATATGAAAATGTTTCCATCTGTTTAAGTAGCTTTAAACATGCTTTTAAGAGCTAATAAAAATGCTGCTGCAATTAAACAGGGCCAAGTTTGTGTGATCCTTAAATACTGAACTTTGATAAAGAGCTAACAGCTCTAGTAACCTAGCTCCATGCGTAGGAAGATACAAGTCCTTGAATCCATATGAATTGAGAACAGTTGAAATCATTTATTTTATATTTTTATATTTATATTTTAAAATGTAAATGCAAATTGATTATTCATTTAGCCATTAGTAAGTCTCCCAATAACCAAGCCAGACCAAACCATAGCATTGTTTCCCCCCAGAGGACTAAAGGGTTTTGATTATCAGTAGCAGCCTCATCTTAGCCAAAAGGAATGAATTTGAATCCCTTTGGAAAGTTGTCCATCATCATTGATGGATAGGTAATGGCAAAACCATTTTTTCCCATTTGAAGTCAGTTATTGAATAAGCACAGTTTAAAGATGCATGTACCCTTCCACAACAGTCTTTAAAAACAAGACTTAAGATGGATGGAAACTAGACTTGTGGTGGTGAACACAATGTAGTCTACACAGAAGCTGAAATATAATGATGAACACCTGAAATTTACACAGTGTTATAAACCAATGTGACCTCAATAAAATAAAAAAAAGGTTTAAAAAAAACACAAGACTTAAGAATTTGAATTAATGGAGTGACCGAGTGGGTATGACATAAACATTTGTTTCACAAAAGGGACTTTGTAACTGAGGATCCTATTGTGAGGATCGTATTAGATAATGCATGTGAAATCTCTATATCAATAGTCTTTTTTTTTTAACTATTATCATTATGAGTTAGAAAACAAACAGTTGCCAACATTGACTTATTGATCAACATTTTTGGTCTTGTTAACCTTCAGAAAACTAGTTCTTTTTAAAAAATAATCTTGTTTCTTAGCCTTCACTTATTCACTATGTATTAATTTATTCTACTTGTTTTTGTCTATTATATTTCTAAGGTGCCTGTTGAAAATAAATATAGAAGAAAAAAGGAAAACTACTCAATTTGGACTTTTATTTTGTGCTAACATAGAGAAAAGAGAATAAATGGATTAATTTAGTGGAAATAAAGATCATCCTACAGATGAAAAATGCTGTGTTATATTTCCTTCTCTTTCCTCACTGTTATCACTGAGTAAAAGCAGAAGGGACTCGCAACAGTTTACTAGTTCTGTAGCGCTCATTTCTGTCCTGTGAGGAGGCACAGGTTAGAACCCTACAGCCGTAAATAGATCACAGACTTCAGCCCTTTCATTTACAAGTGAGGAAAATAACAGAGCCCTTGAAAGGCTCTCCCAAGCTCAGTGTTCTCACTGTGCACCCAGGCCGTATCTGCAGTAATCCCAGAGTCTTCTGGAATTTCACCAGGAGGCTGGACTGGGAATCAAGGGTGCCCATTTCAGATCAGGCTTATCCCGAAAGGCTCTTTTTGTGGTAGCTCTTTCTCAGCCTCTTTGTGGATTTCAGAGTCATATTCTTACTTCACATTCTATGGAGGAAGCAATATATAAAAATATACTGTATGTAAATGATTTTAAAGCATTAAAGTATTTTAGAAAGGGGGATCATCAAATACAAGTTTGACTACTCGATTCTGTGAAGTATAGCCCTGAATATTGATAGACGATACCACGTATTAAGCACTTATTATTAGGCACAATGTTGTGTACAGTGCTTAGGGCTTTTATAAACATTTAGTCTCTGAACACAGCTATGGTCTTAGATTAATGTTTGCTGTGGTTAGAGGCAAATACATATTTCTTTGTTTTGAGTTAGATTTGCTGTTGTAGGTGGAGCTGGGAGTGAATAAAAATGCATTTGACTCTACACATTTTAAATTTAACAGGGAGCTAGATTCAGTCAACAGTTCTGTGTAATTAATGGATAGCTTTGGTTTAATGGAATCAATTATTGTCCTTCCTAATGGAAGTATGGTAGAACCTGATCTTCCTGGTTACAGACTGAGCTGTATCTGCTATTGTTATAATGAGTTCTGTTATCTAGTTTGGCATTTCTTCTGTCCCTTTGCCTAGAAAAGGGGAATCTTCAGTCATTCCATTTCAAGCCCCGTAGTAGTTGGTGAAAGAGATTGAAATGAATAGATTTCAGTAAAAGTACTACAGTTATTCAGGAATTGGCTCTTCTTGTGTTTAAAAAGCTGCAGTGACCGAGAGCCACTGAAAACAGACTAAAAATAGGTGCTGTTTTGCCCGCTGGTTGCCATGTATTTGCTGGCTCTGCTTCTGTGCTTGGTTTGCATGAGGCTAACCAGACTGGATCATCTTCTCCCCGTTGCTGCCTGCCGTGTAGTAAACCAGCTTGCGTCACTTCCCAGCTACTAATGGCTAATACGTAATGCCTGAGGCTGTGTCTTTTTAAAAAATGGACTGCAGACCAGACCAAAGATAGCTCCTTGGTTCCTTATCCTTATGTTTTGCACAAGCCAAACAAAAGCACCCTAGATGACAGCAGTGACATCAGTCTTCCTTTGCCCCAGTCGTGTCACCTGTGTGCTCCAGAGGAACGCCAGGTCCAGGCATTTTCACCCAGTCAGCCTCTCAGTGTTTCATGGGCACTTTTGTGGTTGACCCCCGGGCTGGGCTCTGGGGGCAGGAGTACTGGAAAAGCAAAAGGCTTGCCCCTGCCCTTGGGAACCTGCCGGTTAATTTGGGGAAACACACCTAAAGTGAGTGAAACAGAGAAGCACATGGTTATGTGCTAAACTGTGTGATACAGTGGTGAGGGGTGACTTGGTGTAGTCTGCAGAAGGTGGGGAAGATTTGATTACAGCAATGGAATTTCAATTGAACCTTGAAAGATGAGTAAGATTTTGGTGGGGAGGGTCCTTGGCATTTTAACTGAGCGGGGAAGAAACATGATTAAAAATGTCAGGAATGAACATAGATTTTAGGGGGCAGTGAGGGGACTAGAGTGGATTTTTTGTGAAGGGGAGAAAGGGGAATTGAGAGGAGAAGAAATCCAATTATGCAAGCCCTTTATACCAGAAGGACGAATTTGCACTTTGTTATGGTGGGCATTTTGAGCCGTTGAAGATTTGGCTGCAACATCTTCTGATCTCTCAGGCCTGTCTGCTCTTCTCCTCCTCTTTTGCTACCAATTGAGTCAAACCAACATCATTCCTCCCTTGGATTGCTCCAAGAGCATCTTGACAAGTCTTCTCATATCCTCTGTCTTGCCACCTTCCAATCCATTACTCACACTATACCAAAGTTATATTTTTATTTTATATTTTTAATGTAATCCAGATTATATCACTCTTCAGTTTAATAGGCTTCAGTGCTCTTAGGATAAATTCCAAAAACCCTAACTGACTCACAAGGCCCTTTAGTGGCTGGCTCCTGCCTACCTCTTGTACTTCATCTGATGCCACTTTAAGTCTTCAGTTTGTTTCAGCTCTTTAGGCCTGATCTCAGTTGCTCTAAATCTCCAGCATCAATCTCTCTGGCCCTTCAAAGAGGTACTCTTCTTTCCCGCATTCACCTAGTGTAGTTGTCAAGCCTTCCTGAGCTACCAGGCAAAGTTGATTTCCTCTGTTATACACACACTCCTTTGGCCACCTACCATAGTTAGTTAGTTATTCATCTAATTATTTAACATTTGTCCACTAAACTGTCAATTCTTGGAATTCTTGGTCACCACTGTCCTCATTGCCTAGCACTATGTCCAGCTCACAGCAGGTCCTCATTAAATGTCTCTTTGAACTTATGTGTGACTCCAGTGGTTTCTAGTGTTGTTTGGTTTACTGAACAGGTACCCCTTCCTCACTGCTCTCTGAAGTCCCTAGGGAAGCTGTGCAGTTGGCCAAAGAGGAGGATAGAGTAGAATACGCAGAAGTGGACTTATGGGAGAGCCTGCTACAGGATAGATTAGAAAGCTTTGAGCTTCACATAGAAAGGCCTAGAAATGAGTTGTGTAGTGATTCATGGACAGTTCACATGTTAGTCAGATTTGATTCTTGAGTCATTCTCCAGACACCAGGCTCATATTCTCTTTTCCTCTTGACTCATAAGAGTTATCTCCTGATGGATAATGTCATTTCGTTGAGCCCTTTGATGGTCACTGTAGACATATCCAGCAGCCACTTCATACTCATCTGGGGGATGATGGTAGTTGGTCTGTTTTCCTTAGGTATGTGCCCCTGATTCCCTGAGCCATGGAGGTATTGCTGGACTCTCCAAGCCATTATGGAGTTCTGAGCCACTTAGGGACACCAGAGAAAATTCTCTCTCCACCTTTCACATCAAGTCCTCTGGATATCACAGAAGCACAGTGAGGATTCAGTGTTGCTTTTGAATGACCAAAGCAGCATTGACCAATTTTACCTTTTTTTCCTTTAGTAGTAGAAAAATGTTTTTCTTGCCCTGTGCCTCCTCTCTCACCCTGAGAGTCTTCTGGGGCATTGTGGTCGAGGAGTAGGAAGCAGATTCTGCGCCCCCACCCATGCCAACATAGCTTTCAGCTTTGAATGGAATCAGGAAATCCTTTTGAACACCAAAAATATACAAGACTTATGTCCATCAACAGCTATTCATTGTAACAAGGAAGGATTCAGTAAACATTTATTGAATTCTAGTTATGTGCCAAGCACTGTGCTAAATGCTGAGGTGATTACAAAGGAGTGTGAGACATAATTCTTATCCACAAGCAGTTTACAATGCATTACAGCTGCAGTAATGAGGTCATAACACACAAAGATAATTCACGGTTACCAAGTCAGTGGTAAATACGTATTGCCAAATGATTGCTGTAAATTTTATAGAAGTTCTAAGTTGGCAAGACCGTATCTAGATACCCTGGTCAGGGAAGGTTTTTTTTTTAATGCAACAAAATAGAATTAAAACCATCAGAGAGCAGCTCACATAGTAAGGGAAGATTATATCGTGAAATTTGTTTCAGTGGTGAGTGTATGTGGGTGTTCAGAAGGTTTTGATGTAAAATGTGTTTTATTGGTTATGGTAAAAAAATTTTGGAATACTCTGCTGTAGAAGAGGTGTGTCTTGTGTTCGCCTGTGGTTTGGAAGGAGTTATAAAATGGATTCGAAGGACTGAATTGCCAAAGGCCTGGGATGAGATAGCACAGGTGTGTTAGGGCAACAGTAAGAAGACTAATTTGCCTCTTACACGTAGGGTGGTGGTAGGGGGAATTAGGTTGGACAGTAGATTGGGATTAGATTACGAAGGTTCTTGAATGTCTGGCTAAGGATTTTATTATGTGCAGAGAATACATCAAAACTTTATTTTAGGATGCTTGATCTGGCAGCAGACTGGAAACAAGTCTGAAAAAGGACAAGTGGATCAGAGAGAGCCATTACTGAATTTATCTAATAATGAGTTGCATAGGTCGTGGACTAGGGTGGTGGCAGGAGAGTGGAAAGGTGGGGACAGATAAAGAGAGACATTATATTATATATAAAGGAAAATCAGTGTGTTGGCATCCCAGCTGAATGTTGCTGAGATGACTGTGACTGGGGCTGGTGTGAACAGGGATGCAGAATGAAAGAGAGGGAGATACTGGCTTTAAATTTATTTTAAAAGTATCAGTAAGTCTTTCAAGTGAAAATGACCAAAGGAGGTTGAAAATGTTAGATTGGAGTTTGGGACATCAAGTCCGAAAATACAAACTTGGAAATCTTTGGTTTTCAGGTGAAAATGAGCAAATCTGATCTCCTTAATAACCTCCCACTTCCATGCTGATGGAAGTAGTGGCCTTCTAAATCCTTCCTGCTCAGGAAGTCCTAGGGTACTGTTCGCTTGGCTGTTGTCTTCATATCTTAAAGTCACTGGAGGACCAGTCGGGGTTGCTTCTGTGAATCTGGCTCTAATACTACTGCACTTGTTGATTTTATTCTGCCGAGTGGTGGATTCTGGCCACATTGCTTTTGATTGGTTATTCTGGTTGCAGTCTTTGAGGGCATCTATAAAGAGTCCTACCTGGCTGTGTGTGTGTGTGTGTGTGTGTGTGTGTGTGTGTTTTAAGAGGAGGAGTTTCTGGGCATAGTTATGTATTGCCCATTTGAAAGATCAGTAAAATAGTAAAAATACCACTCTACATCTTCTGAGAACTCTTTACTAAACAACACTTCTGGATTTTGCCAATTGAATTGATCTTGAGGAATAACAAGTTCTAGATGTTATGAATCACAAGATATTATAAGTGCATTATTTTAGTACTTAGTTTTTTTATGATAGTACTCTGAAAAATTTTAATTTATTTGTTGTGTATGATGACTGTTAATCCAAAAATTCGATTAGATCGAATTTCCTGTTCGCCAGCTGTGCCAGGTGATAGAGTTGTTGAATAGGGAGTGAGCTTTGTTTGGAGGTGTCATTTACAGGACAAGTTTTATGAGATGTAGACTACTTGTCAGGCTTCCTGGAGGGTCTCCACAGAAATGGATATCTGTCCACTTGCCTCTTGAGTGGATGGAATAAAAGTTAAAATTAATGCTTTATATTATGTGGGATTTTTGTTTTCACTGCTGCTCATTGATTCAGTGCTGCTCAGTGGAGAGTTGTGTAGATAGGACGTAGATGGAACGCTGCTAATGTCATTGAGAAAAATATGCCATGCTCTCTACCCTCCCAGAAATGATTTATCAAACCTATGTGGCTTGGCTTGCAGACCAACCTGTATACATTGGAATATTACAGTTACAGATTTTTGCTTGCTTTTTTGGGGGTACAGAATTGTTGCCTTTATTTTTCTTTTCATTTTGTTTAACTAGTTTCAACTCTGCATGTAAGTAGTCTGCTGACCCTGGAAGAATTGTAATCATGCTTGTCTGTTTTTAAGTGGCTAGAGAACAAAGTTGCATCAGTCACTCCAGACTAAAGCATAAAATAATTACCCTTAGGAGCAATTAAAATACTTTATTGTGAAATATACGTTTCAACATTTCAATTTTTAATATTAGGGTTGTCTGCTTTGTGTAATAGCAAAGCAGCGGATTTCATTTTCAGTATTTTATGTCCACAGGAACAGGTAACCTCCACTTAAATCTTTCACATACATTCTAGAATAAGTAACTGAATGGGTTGCATTTACGTCATAGTCTTTCTTTTACAAAAGGATTAAACTACTTGAGAACTATATTTAAAAACTATGAAACTATATAAACTACGAAAATGATTTAATATACAAAAATTAAAATTTGCATATGACTTTTTAGAAAAATGTCTCAGAGTAGAGCTTTGTGTAAATGCTGTTTCTTTATAGAACCACAGAATCCATTCACAGTGTGGGAGGGAGTTGCCTCTAATTCTCCCTTCCCGCTTTGGGCAGCTGTCAATTGATGAAACTGTAATGACGCGCTACCTATTTGAACTGAGGCATTGGTGGAGAATCCTCTGTTTCTCCCTGCAGGGAACCATGTTTAAAGTGATGGAACTGACATTTATTTCTAGTTTAACTAAAAGGATACAGACCCGTTTTTAGAATTTGGGACTTAAAAAATTTTCTTAACGTCACTAAGTTGTAGTAAAGTGCTGCTTTTGCTTATTATGTAAATATTCTTTCATTTTAAGAAGAAGCACTGATTTGTAACTGATTGTGCAAGGGTCAGAGGGAAGAGAAAAGAGTGACTAATTGGAATTGTTTAGTAGAGTTGTATGTATTTTATTTACCTGGCAGATTTATTTTCTGTGAAAATTGAAAGGTGGTTCACATTGGCTTTGACAGAAAATGGTATTTATGATTGGAATTGTGAAGGAGGTGCTCTTAAGGGAAGACATTTTTCTTGGCTGAATTAGAATAAAGTGATATGCAGATTATGAATGCCTTTAAGCTATGCCAAGTGTTTTCTTTCTCCAAAGTAATATATACATTTTTATTTATAAACACGCGTTCTACTGGTTGAATTTGTGGAAGACTAACAAACAAATGTGGATTTTAAGAATGCAGTTTTTCTGCCTGTCCATCCAAATCTGTAGAGGCCAAAGGTGTCTGCATGTCTGTGTCTGCCAGTCTACCCATCCATATTTCTCTACAGACCAAGGGTGTCTGCATATGCATCTTCCTTCCTCTTAAAAACAAATAGTTCCAGCATGAGGGGGAAGAGCAGATAACAACCGTTCCTAGATTCAGGTCTGTCTTAGGGATGTGCAGGTGGGTTATACGACTTTCTATTTTCTACCTTCCCAGATGATAAACAGCATAAAAATCTAGGGATAGGAGAAACTTGGCTGGAGTCAGATTATTGCACTGTGAGTTAAATCCTTGAACAACTTTAAAAAATATTTTAAAACTTTTTCAAGAAGCTTATCAGTTTTTCAGTACTGTTTTTCACAATAAACAAAGGAGGATAATGAACTGATGTTATGTCTTCTTGTGATGAAATCTATCTTGGATTCTCTGGGAGGGCGGAGAGTTACGACAAGGGCGGATGAGATGACTCTATTCTGTGTATCTGTCAGCCATTTGTAACAAGAAGTTTACATAAGTGAATTGTACTTTTCTTCTTATTAGATTTAGTTTGTAAGAGGAAGAGGGACATTTTAGACATATTTCAAAACTGAGTTGTTGATGAGGCCACAGATAGTTGTTCAAGGGTTCGGGGAAATCAGGCAGTGGCTCATCTGTTGTTAATTAATGAAATGAAACTGGGGTCACCAGAGTACAACAATGAATGAAAGGTCAGCGAATGGAAAAAACTGTCAATGAAGGAGTATGTCAGCAGAGTGGAACATTGTCAGAGATAAAGATCAGGGAAAATGTACTCTTTGGCTGAGGTAGTGTTTTCTGGAAGTGACTAGAAGCCACGGTTTGGGACATTTCAAGCCAGACTAAGCACTAAATGAATGGTCTGATTTCGACGGAATCTCTTAAATATTTTAAGGCTGTTTGGGTCTGTGCTAGAGATTAGTTGAAAAGATTTGCAAAAAAGAAGTTTCTTTTTGTTTTATAATGTGTTTTACAATGTGTTATTGCTGTTTTGTTTGGCTTTTGGGTTTTGTTTTGAGGCTGAATACTAGTTTCTTTCATTTATTTCTGTTCTCTGTCTTAGAATTTTCTAGAGCCACACTCACTTTTGGGCTCCACCAAAGTTCAACTAATTGAAGGTCACTGCACTAATTAGTGACAGAGCTGACCTGGGCCAGCCCAGGCTGGCTGGCTGACAGTTGTGATTGTTGCAGGATCGCATCCCCTCTGACGGTGGTTCTGTGCGGGTGGCCTGAGAGTTGTCCAGAGCTTCAGCCTCACTACCAGCTTGCAGACTGTGATTGTGAACAAACCAGTGACTGTAGTGATATTTCAACTAGTTCATCTGGAAACTTTGTTGTTGGTTTCATGCGATTTGCATTTAAAGCTCGCTTGTGTCTCTGGTCATGTCAGACCTCCTTCCCTTTTTTCTCAGTGAAGCTTTTGAACCAGATGGCTGTGGGGAAGCAAGGCTCTTCTCTCAGTTTGGGAGAGGCCTGTGCCCGTTTTCTGCCTGGTATTGAGAGCTAGCAGGTCACGGCCGGTGAGGGCAGGACCCCATATGTATCAGCAAGGCTGTCCCCGCATGGAGAGAGTTATCCCGTGGAATTTAGAGAAGTGATGGAGCCCAGCAATTCAGGGTGCGGTCTCCAGAGCCAGACTGCTGGGCTCACATTCCTGCTCTGCCAGTGTTACCCTGTGTCTTTCTGAACCTCTGTTTTCTTATCTGTAAAATGGGAATAATAGTAGCACCTTCCTGATAGGGTAGTTGTAAAGATTGAATAAATACTGGTAAGGTGCTTAGAGCAATGCTTGTCACGTAGTAAATGTTCAGTAATTCTCTGATTACTTACATTTAAAATGGAATTCAAGTGGAGTTTCCTTGGATTGTCTGGTTTCTCTTTTCTCTGAGAACGTTTACTAGAATATTGTTTTGTTGGATTTAAATGAGAGGCCATCCCATGAACTGTTTTGGAACCAGAATAGAAAAAAATATGAAAACAGTTCTTTAGAGAAACACCAGAACCACAGAAGTTAACATTTAAACTCATACAGTTAATCAAAATAGTGCCTGTTATTTTGTTGGGTAGGTATAAGATAGGCAAAGAATGATGAGACTCGTGAACATTTATTATTATGAGAACTACTTTGGGAAAATATCCTCACCTTAAATAACTGTATTATGTAATTAGAGAGACTGAAAAGGAACAAAACACTAATAGAAACAAAACGATAAGTTCTAAACAGTGACACTCATACACATGTGCCAATATCGGCCAACCCCTGTTTGAGATGGTCTGTGGGTTATACTCGTGGGTGTGGGAATTCTGACCCCGTTTCAGTAGCTGCAGTGGCCTAGCATAGCATTCCCTTAAGTGTGAGTTAGGTTAGCTATTAATAGATTTTTAGGGGGGGAAATGGGAGGAGGCATTCCATGGTCAAATAAGTTTGGGAAACTTACTTGAGTTAAGTGAAATTAAACCAGTTTGTTTGGAGATACTTTTCAGAGCCTTTAACATGCTAATATCTGCTGTGACTCTCCCAGGGAGATACGAAACACAGCATTTCTCTTGCTTTTTGGACCACTGTCTTGTCTGTCAGCTTCCTGCAGGGCACTGGCACTCTGGAGCACACTTTGGGAAATGCAGCCTTAGAACCATTGCCTCTTCCACTTTGTGTCTCGGGTGAATTCTTACAAGGTGTAGCTGCCGATCAAGGGTGGACGAGGGCCTCACGGAGAAGGCCGGGTCCTACGTATATGATCGCTATCTTGAAATAATAATTACTGATATCTGGGGAGTGCTTACTCTGTGCCAGGCACAAGTACTTTAGACGTATTAACTAATCCTCCTAACAACTCTGTGAGTTAGGTATGATCATTATCCCCATTTATAGATAAGGAAACTAATAGCCAGAGGGCTTAAATAGCTTGCCCAAATCAGACAACCAGAAAGTGGTGAAGCCAGCACGGTTGTGGGGCTTGTGTGTGTGTGTGATTGTACGCTGTGTGTGCATGCATGGGGCAGGGCAATGGTGGTCGTCATACTCCTGGATGAGAAAACCGTGTGAAATAACAGTGAGTTTTTTGTGGCTGGAGGTCATGTTTGGAAATGATAAGAAATGAAACTGTGAAACTGTACAGGTACAGATCCCGAGGGCCTCGTCTGTCACATGAAGGAATTTGGGATTTCTATAATTTCCATCAGGTTACCTTGAGAACTTCGGTAAGCAAACTGCTTATGAGTAAAAACAGTGCAGACTCTTGGTCAGGTTGGAGGCTAGGAATGCACACTTCTACATTTTGCGGGTGGCACAGTTGTCACCGACTTCCTCCCAACCCAGCTTGCTGCGTTGTGGAACCTGTGATGAGCATAGACGATAGACACAGGGTCCAGCGGATTCTGCTTGAGTTGGACATAACACAGGGGATGACGAGGGATGACGCTCTCCCTGTCGATTCCCTGCACTTCTGCAGGTTTTGAGGACGTGTTTTGTATGCTTCTGAAAGTGGACTCAAGGCTAACAGAATGTAACTCAAGGAGACGGAGATAAATATTTAATGGGATTTTAGGGTCTTCTTTTAGGCTTGATTAAAGAGTTAAAAGTGAGGCAGCCTTGTCTTCTAATAAGACTTAACATGTTAATTGTTTTTTGATTAAATAGTGTGAAAAATATGCCAGTGTTCTCTGTGATCCAAATCTCTTTGGTTCCTGAGTTTGAACCTAGTGAATAGTGAGGGTTTGGATAGCAAAGGATTTATCTGAAAATTTATCAGAATCTGTTTAGTTCCTGGTTTGGATTTGGATAGCAAGGAATATGTAGATTGGAAAACCCAGTGAAGACCTTATTCTTTTTTTCTTTTCCCAAAGGAGGTGAGTGTCCCTCTATGGCTAGATAGATTTCTCTTCATTAAGGAGTCACAAGATGGTGACTTAATGAAAGTCAAAGAGCAGATCACTATAAGGATAGGACTAGAAAAAACAGAATTCTTTTGAGTCCAGGAATCTTGCAATCAGGGCTTTGTATACCCTAAGCAATTAGGGTCTGTCAGCACTTCTTTAAAGTGCTCAGCAAAATGAACAGGAGACCCCAGGAATCAGTGGTAATTATGGGAACTTGATATGGAAAGTATTTGTAAGAGTAGGGATGAGTATGTGTGTGATACCTTTGAAATAAAAAACCTACATAGTAGGAAGATTTAAGGTTAATTCTAGAAAGAATTTTCAAATCAATTTTATTCTGAAGAAATAACATCTGGCCTCAGTTCATACTTTTTTATATCCCCATTTTGCTTCTGTGCAGAGTTGTCTTGACTTGGTTATTTGCTACTTTAAATCCTCTTTAAGTTCCACAAGAAAGCATTCACATGGGGGTTGGGGAGCAGGGAGAAAGTGTAGGATATGGGAGGACAAAGAGAGTGAGGGAAGGGGAGTCATTTTAAGTGCCTCCAGGGCTCGCATATCCCTTTTGTGGCCCTATAACCAAGACTCGGTGCTGGATTATGCATCAGACTCAACAGCTGGCAGCTGAGACAGGAGTACATGTGCAGTGGTGTCCCCTTGCATCTGTGGGATTTGATTTTTCTTTCTAAACGGTTTTATCTGAGTAGTTAACAGAAGGCTGATTTTTACCTTTGTGCATGGCATAATTGTATAATGTTTGTTCTTAGGTGGGTTTGCTGAGTTCTCCCGTTGTTTCCCTGGCCTGTGTGAAGGAAAGTCCACTCTAGTCCCCACCTGCATCTCTCAGCCTTGCTTACCTGTTGCCAACATTGGGCCAACCCGAATTCTTCCCAATCTCTATCTTGGCTGCCAGCGAGATGTCCTCAACAAGGTGGGTGCTTTGAAAATATCCTTCATTGCGGGGTTTATTGTTAGCAGCTGGAGAAACAGCGCTTGCACCTGAGCTGTCGTTGCAAACACACTGGCTCCCAGAAAGGAAGTACACCGTCCTCTGTGACTGCCCAGTGGGCAGTTACATCATCTTTTGGAGTCTCTCTTGTTTGATGGTGTTGATTGCCATAGGAGACCTAGACTGCTGTCATGTTTGCTTGTTCCTCATGGGTCCGACAGACCTGGAATAGCACAGGATTTTTCAGAAGTTTAGCCTTATTTTCTTAGGGTGTTAATTGTTCTGTTGTAGTAATTGGGCACCCTCGGGAAGGCTGATGCCTCCCAGGTTATTTCACAATTAGAAATGTATTTATTTCCTGCAACGCACCAGGAAGGGACTCAGGTTGGGCTTGGATTGAGGAAGCACCTCGTGATGACTGCTGGCTGCAGGAGTGGGGGGAGGTGGTGAAAAGATGGTGAGGGCAGGGGCAGGAGCAGGCGCTGCAGGCCACCCTGTCTGAAGCTCGATGGAGTAGTTAGGTTGAGAAAGAAGAGGGAAGAGCATGATTCTTGCTGGAAAGGATGTGTGGGCCATACGGAACGACGTGTGCCCCGTACAGGGCCTGATAGAGGCCGTTGCATATAATGGTACGAGCATGACAATAGTAGAACTAAAATCTGCCTGCCTCCACGGCTTTATGCTCTTAACCAGCAGTGCTAGAAAACAGTGCTCCCACTGCCTAGAAAAGTGATTTCTCTCTAAAGCCTCTTATTTATATCACCTCTAATTGAAAAAGCAATTGAAGATCTTAATTCAGCTGTTCGTGATTTGCAAGCGCTGCTTTCCTCTGTGCAGGGCAGTACCTTAACATTTGCTCCTTGAGTCACTGAAAGAATTGGGCTGACTGTAAAATAAGCTTCCAGATTGGCTTGGTTTAGCACATGGAAAGCAAAAATACCCTGTCATTGGGCAGCAATGAGGCATTTCTTTTTCTCTTTTTTGTTCTCAGAATTCCTACCTCTTCAAAATTTTGCCTCAACGCTGTTGTTACTGTGTCTGCTCGCACTATGAGATGTTTGAAATCTGATAGCCAATGCCCGTACTGAGCCTTTCTGGTGGGGTCACAATGCCTTGAGCATGTGATAATTATTAATTCTCTTTTAGAGATAAGCAAACTGTGTCACAGAAAGCAAAATTAATTTCCCAAAGTCACATGCATCTCTGGGACAAAGCTGGAGATGCTTCATTTAATCCTCAGGTCAGAAAAAATTTAAAAAATGAAATAAAATACTTAGTTAAGGATCCTGTTCAGAATTACCCCAGGTAAAACTTAACCAGTCAGCAGGTGGTTTTACAAATAATTGTGTTACAGATCATTTCTGTTACTTTTGACATTAAATGGTACATTCATTTTGCTATATACCTTTTCCAGGTTTAACAAATGTGTCAGTTAACAACTCTGTGAGCGCCTGCAGGGTGAGAGCAGGTCAACTGGAACCTAGAGCTGAGGGCAGGGAGGATGGTTATTTTTAATTGGCTTCTAAATGTATATTAAACAGGATGCATCCACAGATGCATTGGGAGGAAATGGTTGTAGGGTTCATGGAAGTTCATGGGGAAGACAACTTGGGCGAGGAGTTGTTATGGGAGACAGTCAGAAAGCTTCTGTAAAACAGGTGTGTAGACGGGACAGTGAGAGATAGGGCACTGGTAGGCTGGCAGCTTTGAAAGCAATGAATAGAAATTGATCTTTAATCTCTGGATTCATGGCTGAGAAGAGTCTTAAGTGCTGGAAGTGATTTTAGAGAGCATTTGGTCAGCCTCTTTTATTCAATAAAGGAGGAAATTGATGTTCCAGAAATGTCAAATGAATTCTGCGACATCACCGAGGTGATGATGAGCTTTAGATCCAGATTTGCCTCTGTTTCACAGAGAGCATAACCCAGTCTTCCTGCTCAACACTCTGATTTAAACTTTCCAGAAGAAATAATATGCATTTTTTTCTTAAAGAGATCCAAAGATGAAGATGGTGTAATCTTTCTAATAGTACATTCCTTTTAATTAAAATTTAAAAGCTGAAGTCTTTAAAAACAGCAACCACAAAGCCACTAATTTTATTACTTTTTTTAAAATAAAGTACCACCAAAATATGTTAAAAGTATGTCACAGAAATTTTCTTAGGAGGATCATAATATTTACCATTTAAAAATGCTAGGCTTTTTATGTTACTGCATTTAACCCTCATAATGGATTAGGAGATGAGTTGGCCCTGAGCCGTTAAGTCAGGTACCCAAGGTGTTTTGGCTGGGAAGTCACTGACTTCAAAGCTGGTCACTGGTGGAGATCATACTCAGACCCAAGCTACTCTGGCTTTAAGTTTTGTGTTTATATAACGCCAGAAATACTCATCTTCTGGAAAATGGAACTCTCTGTCACAGGCTGTAATGAAGGAAGGACTGACAAATCTTAACAGTCTATTGAATCACAACTGAGATTTTCTTTCCCTGGTTTTTCCACTTCATATTCTATACCAGCACTGTCCACTAGAAATATAATGCAGGCCCACGTACACAATTTAAAATGTTCCAGTAGTCTTATTAAAAAAGTGAAAAGAAACAGATGAAATTAATTTTAATAACGTTTTATTTATCACAATATATCTGAATATTATCATTTCAACATGCAATCAATATAAAAATGATTGCTGTACAATTTTCTTTGTGCTCAGTCTTTGAAATCTGGTGTCTGTCACATAGTTACTGCACATCCCAATGTGGACGAGCCACATTTCAGGTGCTCAGTACCACGTGTGGCTTGCGGCTACCATATTGGACAGTGTAGACCAACATTCTCAGCGTGTGTTAATTTTTACTTAGGTTTCAAAGACATGGCTCTTCTGTAAAAGACCATGAGAAGTCATTGGTAGTAAAAAGAATACTTTTATTTTCCTTTTCCCTCACAACTGTACTTTTGTTTCTCACGGTCTTTCCCTCTAGTCTTTGTACTAGAGTTGGAACGGGAGCACGTATTCTACTAAAAGTGGTTTGCTGTTGCCAGTTCATATCTGAACTGAGTGGGATTTGAGCAAGAATCTCTAGTTACCACGTGAAAGACAACAGTTCTTGATTTTTCTCCCTTACCACTTAAAATGTCAAATAGGGACTTTTTTTCACACTTAAATACATGTAACGTATGACGGAATTGCTTACTGTGAGTAGTTACAAACCCGGAGCTGTACCTGCGGTGAACCACTTCAGCTTCTTCACTAAAGCAGTTCTGTCGCCCCCCTCGTCCCCATTTTAAACAGTGTGCTGTCAGCATTCTCTGTCTTTTAACATGCGGAGTTGGTTTTCCTGTGCTACCTTATTGTTCTGCCTGCCACTAGGACTACTGCTACTTTCTCTGTTGTTCTCTTATGAGAGTTACACAATAGCCTAGACACCAGATAGCCAAATGCTGCTTTCAGGATTTCCATATGACCTTGGAAGACAAAAGGTCATCAAAATTATCAGTAAAAATATTTATTCACTGCCTACCATGTGTAGAACCATACAGTGTGCAAGTGGTTAGACGAGAACTGTTCATTCAACAGTAGTTCACAAGACAAGGTTGACGGACTCCCGATACTGAGGCAGCAGGGCAGAACGGTTGAGATCCAGCTTTAGACGTGGGCAGTTTTGCATCCTGTACCAGCCATGTCACTTTAGCCAAGTTCCCGAATCTCGGTTTCTTCCTCTACAAACTGTAATGATTCCCGCCTCCTAGTGTTCATGTGAAGTTCTAATGAAATGACATATGCCAAGCACCAAGTACAGTTCCTGGTTTATAGGGACACTTGTTATTACCATCATGAGGTGGAGTACACAGATGCCAGGGTGGGCGGTGGATGCATTGGGTGTGGTGGTTGGGGAAGGCTAGTTGGAGAAAGTGGGACTTAGGGTCAATTGTGGAGGCAAAAGGAGGGACAAATGCAAAATTATTCACTGAATTGAAAAATTACAATTCTGTTACCTAGAATTGCAATGCCCACAGCTATTTAATGGGATCTCTGTCCTCAGCCTAGCTGAACAGGGAAAACCTGACCAAATAGAGCAGTTTTATTGAGGCCATATATTAAGCTGTACTCCATCTATTACTCCACCGTCTACATCAACAGATCATAGAGCCCATATTTAGAAATTAGTCCTACTACAGGGGAAAGTTTATTTCATGGTTTAGGAGGGAGAAACTTTTTGTTTGTTTTGTTTTTTTAAATAAACTTTATTTTTCAGGTTGAAAGGACCTTACTAAAATTCCTCTTTTTTTGTTGTTGTTGTTGAGGAAGATTCTCTGTGAGCTAGCATCTATTGCCAATCTTCCTCTTTTTGCTTGAGGAAGATTCACCCTGAGCTAACATCCATGCCAGTCTTACTCTATTTTGTATGTGAGTCACTGCCACAGCGTGGCCACCAGCGGGTGATGTACGTTCATACCCGGGAACCAAACCCAGGCTGCCAAAGTGGAGCACGCCAAACTTAACCACTAGGCCATGGGGCCAGCCCCACAGAGAAACTTCTTAAGAGAAAAAGTACTGAATGGAAATCATAATCAATAATAAAATTAAGATTTTTTGAATCACAAACATTATTTTTTGGAAGTTTTCTTAATTGTCTATTGAAACTAGAATCAATTTTTTAAATTCTTAGGGGGTGGTCTCTTCTACTTTGCAGATGAATGCTTTTTCTATCCAGCCTGCTCCATTCAGTGTAATTTCCCTGCTTAAGGCCAATTAGGAGAAAGGACAGTTTGAATTAGTGAAAAATATATGTTACTGGCTTTTGGGGGTGGGGGGGCAACAGCTTTACTGAGATATAATTCATATATCATATGATTTATGAGCTATTTTTTATTGAGGTATAATTGACATGTAACATTATATTAGTTTCAAGTATACAAAATGATTTGATATTTGTATATATTGTGAAATGATCACCACAATAAGAGTAGTTAATAGCCATCACCACATACAGTTAGAAATTTTTTTTCTTGTGATAAGAACTTTTAAGATCTACTTTTAGCCACTTTCAAATATGCAATATAGTATTATTAACTATAGTCACCGTTGCTATACATTACATCCCCATGACTTATTCATATTATAACTGGAAGTTTGTACCTTTAGACCCCCTTCATCCCCTTCCCCCCGCCCCCTGCCTCTGGCAACCACCTGTCTGTTCTTTGTATGTATGTGTTTAGTTTGTTTGCTTTTTTTTTTTAGATTCCATGTATAAATGAGATCATACGGTATTTGTCTTTGTCTGACTTATTTCACATAGCATGATGCTCTTAAAGTCCATATGTGTTGTCACAGATGGCAGAATTTCCTTTTTTTTATCGCTGAATAATATTCCATTATACACACACACACATACACACACACACACACACACACACACATTTTTTTTTATCCATTCATCCATCGACACTTAGGTTGCTTCCATGTCTTGACTATTGTAAATAATGCTGCAGTGAATGTGGGGGGTGCAGTTATCTTTTCAAGTTAGTGGTTTCATTTCCTTCAGATAAATACCCAGATGTAGAATTGCTGGATCATGTAGTAGATCTATTTTTAAGTTTTTGAGGAACCTCCATACTGTTTTCTATAGTAGCTGCACCAATTTATATTCTCATGAGCTATTTTTAAAATAAGATAAAGGGAACTAACATTTAATGAGATTCTTTCTTATATTATGTGCCAGTCACTTTATCCTCGTAACAGCTTTATAAAATGTACATCATTAGCCCTATTTTACAGTTGAAGAAACTAAAGCTGAGGGAGGTCAGGTAACCTACCCAGTATCACTCAGGTAACGAACAGTAACGTGCTAAGCTGTGCTCTGGTTTTTTGGGGCCACTACCGTTTCTTTTCATTATTCCATGCCACAGTGAGTTCATCCACAGTGACAGGAGGGAAGGGAGAGTGTATAGGTACATGTGCTGGTAGAGGGTAAGTGTGGTGGTGGAAGTTTATCAAAATTTACTTCTGTTTCAATTTTTCCAGTGTGGGAGGAAACAAGATCATCCATCGGCTGAGAGTGAGAGTGAAGGGGGGACATACAGAGGGTTTGAAGAAAAAGGGAAATGGGTGGAATGGCATCTAAGAGAGAAGGAAAGTGAATGGACTATGGAAATAAAATGATTGCCAAGGAGCATGGATTGAGAGTGCGATCCGGCAGCGCTGCCGAGTGTTTTTCTCTGGCCATGTTCAGCGGCATGGGTGCAGAAGAAGACTAGGCAGAGAATTAGATTTCACCAGGGTTGTAATCTTGCCAAGTGAGTGTGAAGAAGTGATAGTGGGATAAAGGAATTGAGGGTGAAAGCAAGGAAGTGATTATAATAATAGACCACAGAGTTTAAGTTGGGCAAGGAAGGCAGACAGACATGATGAGGATGAAGGACAGAGAGAAGGAAGTAGGCTAACAGCTTGTAGGTGCTGGGGGCACTGAAGGATTCCAGGAGTGGTGGCATGAGAGAGAGGAAGCTGAAGGAGAGGGAGAGGAGTCCAAGAGTGGGTTGTGTGAGGTGGAGGTCAGGGAGAGGTTGTGGTTACTGGTAACGGCAGAGACCACACTACGTCTCTTGGGAGTGAGGGGTTAAGGTGAATGGTTCAAGAACTGAGAGGCCAAGGTGTTGGAAGGGTATTTGAAGGCCAGAGAAGAAAGATTACTTTATCAGCAGAAAGAATGTATTAGCAGACTTAGCACAGAGTTGTTCTAAATATTAAACAGTATAAGGTGACTGCTTTCTGGAAGCTTAAAGATTATGATATTTAATTATGGGACAGAGTAATGCTCAATTGTGATGTTTTTCACAACATGCTGAAACAAAACTGAATGAATTACATAAATAACTTTATAATTTAGTAAGAGTCATTGACATCCGTCTGTGAATAAAAGCAATCATTCTACAAAACAGTCGGACCCATTCTTCATCATTGTGGTTCCGTCCCTGTTCCGGTCAGAAACATTGATGTGAGATGCCCTCTCCGCCACTTATATGTACATTCATAAAAATAATCAGGAGAGCAAGTTAATGGGATAGTTACATGAAACTTCAGCAGAAACTTAACTGACTTCAGAGATTCACTGACATCTCCACCCCATGCCCCCAGCAGGGGAACACTGCCTCAGGACTGGCGGGAGGCTGCTTGCTGTAGCCCGTCTCCTTGCACCATTTGAATGGTGTGCTTGCCAGGAGGCAGCTGTATTCATTCTCACACCTGTTTAGGCCAGTGTACTTGTTATTATAATTATGTACAATAATTAAAATATTACATACACCAGTGAAATAGGAATGAGGGAAGAGAGTTTTTTTTCTATGGCATAAATTAAATGTTTCTGCAAGATTTGGGGAAGACAGATTGCTTTACTTTTTTTTTCTGTCTAAACTGGGAGTGGGAGTAAGGCAATTGTAAAATATTTAGGAGACAGTCATCATCTAGAAGGGTTGTGTACTGATGTTTCACAGGTTCTTGCTCTTTAAAGAAATGGAAACTATAAGTGGTTAGTGTGTTTGGTTGTGATTTGCATAAGAACTCCAGTCAGCTAATTATTAAGAAAAAAGAAAAAGCCATGGGCCATGGTCCTGCATCAGAAATTAGCAAATTAATGTACATTTATTTGAGTTAAAAATAAAATGTTTCAAGTATATACGTATCATTTTTTTTTCTTTCTTTTTGTGGGGAAGACCAGCCCTGAGCTAACATCTGTTGCCAATCCTCCCCTTTTTGCTGAGGAAGATTGGCCCTGAGCTAACATCTGTGCCAACCTCCCTCTATTTTCTATGTGGGATACTGCCACGGCATGGCTTGATGAGTGGTGCATAGGTCTGCGCCCCGGATCTGAACCTCCGAACCCCGGGCCGCCAAAGTGGAGCGCATGAACTTAACC
Organism: Tapirus indicus; assembly: GCA_031878705.1. Classification (NCBI taxonomy): domain Eukaryota; kingdom Metazoa; phylum Chordata; class Mammalia; order Perissodactyla; family Tapiridae; genus Tapirus; species Tapirus indicus. The sequence goes on along the minus strand of CM062918.1, from coordinate 109,216,264 downwards.
ACTATGCCCCGGGGCTGGCCCTTAAATTTTATATGATGACATTTTAGGATTTGTGTTTGCTTTTTTGTGTTTAAAATTGATCATGTTTTATTTATCAAGTCCCATCGTATTACAAAGAGTATTTCCAGTAGCAGCTGGATAATAGATTTAATAAATAGATTTTTTTATGTAAAATTTTTATAAATCAAGCTGTATTTACTATTGAAGTTATTCCATTTGTTTCTCATTTGATTTTGTGTTTATTTTATCATCACTCAATTTCAACACATTAATGTCTTTTTTTCCCCTCCCCCTTGTGCCAGTTACCTAAAATAAAGCTGCTATTTAAATGCATCTTTTGTGGTACGTTGTTTTATAAGTGAAGAATACTTTTGAGATATAAACAGCATTGTGAGCTGGGATTATTGCTGTTTCAGAAATCAGGTGCGTGCGTGGGGCGGTCAGCATGAGGGCAGGGGCGTGCATGTGGGTAGCCCGTCCTCAGCCCGCGGTGGTACCGGGGTAAACGCGGCAGAGAGACCAGCTCTGGACTGCCTCCGATTGCAGCTGCAGTGACAAGAAGGGGGAAAGGGGGCAAAATAAGACTGGGTTAAGTCCCCTCAAATAGCCGTCTAGCATCCTGAGTCACTCCAGAAGTCTCCAGGAGTCCTTGACCAGAGGGGTGCTCCTTTACTTTCTAATTTGTTATAGTTAAAAAGGGTAAAAAAGAGTGAAATTAAAACTTTATATTCTAATACTTCATTTAGTTTTAAAAAGTCTCTATATGTAGGCTAGTTACTTGATTGCTCCATCTAATTTGCGTCAGAAAGGACTTCAGGAGAGTGTGGTGAGTCAGAGGACAGACGCTGGAGAGGAGTGTGCTTGGATTTGGATTTTGACTCCATTCCGCTGGCCAGCTGTGTAACTTTGGAAACATTGTGTAACCTCTCTAAGCCTCAGTCTCCTCATTTTTAAAATGAGAATAACAAGAGTACCCACGTCCAAGGGTGGTTGAGGATTAAAGGAGACAGTCCATTTAAATGCTTTTTAGCACAGTACCCAGCGTATAGTAGGCATTCATTAAACGTTAGATGTTATTTTGTTAATATGTACCATGTGCCATAATAGTATATTATTAATAGGCCTCTAGCAAAGGTGCCCTGTAAGTATTTTTTTATTGAATTAAGGTTGATTAAGTGGTCATTTCTACAAAATGTAGGTTATTAGGCTACTTCTTGAAAGCATCCATTGTTATATTGTTTCTATGGGGAAATCAAATGGACAGTCATTATTGAATCGTGACGTGTTTTGTCCTTGGTGCGAACTGCCTATTGATTCTGTAGCAGACAACTCTCTTAGTCTCAGCCCCTTTTCCCGGAAACTTCTGTGTCTTCATTATTGAATTGGGTGGAAAGCGATGTTACTACTTCCTTTAACTTTTAATTTAATAAATCTTTGTAGTACTGTTGGTGGAAAGGAGAAAGAAATATAAAATCATTCCTTTCTTTAAAGTCCATTGGTGAGAAAGGCCTGAACCTTTCCAGTGACCCCTGCTGTTCTGCAGGGGAGACACTTTGGTTGGTCAGACGGTAGTAGATAATTTCAGCGTAGAAAAACAGATGTGACCTTTGCTACGTGTACAAAAGTTTAAAAGGTGTAGGAGCAAACACAATTAAGATCTTCTCAGCCTGATGATTAACCTACAGAAACACATGAGACATCGGAAACTGAAGGGTTGGTCACTCTCAGAAGCTCACCTGGTTCCAGAAGCTTTCTTGACAGTGTCATCTCTGTTGAGAGAGGGCTGCACACATGATCTGGATTTATTAAGTCTACCTTTTATGTGAAATAAAGCATATTTATTGTGCCAAATGTGGTAAATGAAAGGATTAGGGAATTGACATCTTTCAGAAGGGTAAAATAGGAAGGAAATTACCCACTGTCTTTTAGGTAGTTGGAAAAGACTTGTAGAGGAGTGGCATTCCACAAAAAGGAAGAAGTGACCAGAGTTGCTTAGAAGAGAATTATTTCAGGCTTAGAGCATTTCCTGAGAAATGGATGACTAAATGAAGTGGGGCTGTGTAGGCTTGCCTGGAAGATGGCGGACGGGGTGTTAGGTGAACAAACCCTGACTGCAGCTGTGTACCTGGTGCTGAAGGGAGAAAAACATGCAAGAATCAGTCCAAGATCTACTTCACTACCTAATGGGAGAGACAAGAATTCTCTGCTAATTGTAATACACTATGCTGGCTGCTTCTCTATAGTGTGAACAGAGTACTTTGGAAGGACAGAGGACGGATGGTGAATTATGCATCAGGGGGAAGGAGTTCATAGTAAGGTTCACTTAAACAAAGTAGGAAAAGTGGAAGAGAGTCATCAGGAAAAGGACCAGCACTTGCTAAGCACAGGAATGGTGTAAACAACAGCGCGGAAGGGTGTGTATATGTGACATTCGGGGATTGGAACTTGTACGGGATAGGAGCAGGCAATGAGACAATGGATGAAGCCCTTAGCCCGTGTTTAATTGTAGGTAAGATTGCTCTAGTTTTTGTTTGGTATATGGTTTGGAGAGGAAAACACTGCAAACTTCAGGAGCTCCCTGGTGGCTCTTTTGTCATCATGGTGAGGGCTGACCACCAAGCAGCCACTGGGAATAGAGAGAAGAGGATAAATACGAGAGGTGATACCAAAAGCTATAGGGTGGGGGTCATGAGAAAGAGAAGCGAAATGAAATGATCGTATTTTCTAACTCAAGTGTCTGGTGGATGTTATTACCATCAACCAATTTTGGATTACAGAGAGAAATCAGGAATTGGGGAAAAGGGAGAAAGATAATGTGTTGAGTTTCTGACATTTTGAGTTTGAAGGGCCTGAGGACCATCCAAATAGAGACATCCAGTAGGTAATTGGAAATAACGGGTTGGAAATTGAAGAGGAGATATATATCTAAGAGTCATCAGCAGGTAGAACTGATAATTAAAGCTATGGACATAGATTCAGCCTTCAAAGAGAGGATGTAGGGAGAGAAGACTGCCTAAGACTGTGTCTTAGAGAACAACCCACATGTTCAGTTTGGGAAGAAAATGTTCTTCTGTGTGCATATACTCTAAAGTCATCGTAAACGGTTATGGTTTTATTTTATATTCTTTATCCCACTGCTGTCTCTAGTCATGAAGATACTAGAGAGTTGACTGTACTAATGACGTGTGATCTTCACGCATACTATTTTAAAACAGCCTTTTTTGCCCTTAAAAAAAAAATCTGCTTTAAACTTTAGTCTCTACGTGTCGTTGTGCCTGCTCGGCTTTTGGATTTCACTGATTGAATGAACTCTGATTATTTCAAGGAAACTAGTAATCTTTATCATTACGTTCAGACTTTGCTCTTTCAAAATGATTGCGTACTTGATAATGAGCATGTATGTTATTAGTCACTTTCACCATCCATTCCCTCCATAGGAGCTGATGCAGCAGAATGGGATTGGTTACGTGTTAAATGCCAGCAACACCTGCCCCAAGCCTGACTTCATCCCCGAGTCTCATTTCCTACGAGTGCCTGTGAATGACAGCTTTTGTGAGAAGATTTTGCCATGGTTGGACAAATCAGTAGATTTCATTGGTAAGTAGCTCAAGTAATACCACAGGTCCTTTGGGTTAGAGTCTCATGTATAGGTGTACCCCTCTCTTCCTCCCCTTTCTTTTTCTTTAAAGAAAAGGAGCCTATTTCAGAGATTTCAGAAGTCTGAAAACAACATATGATGCTGCTTATCTCATTCAGTTGCCAAGGTGATGTGTGTGTGCCATGCCGCCCCTAAGGGACTGGCCATGTGACATTCCAGCTAATTTAACACTACCAAGGTTAAGCTTCATGGGATCTGTGATTATGTATTTGCAAGTGTTGGAAAATCAGTGAGACTTCTGGGGTTAAATTTTTTACCCACTTTTTCAAATCCTATGAAAGACTTTGGAAACTTTGGTGGCATTCCTTAAACTGTTTTTGCCTTGCTGCTATGTTTTCCCCAGAGAACAGTCAAATCCTGTGAAAACAAATCCCATTACATTTAAAGTCTTTATGTCACAAGATTTCTAAGCCCCAGTCCATGTGCCAATAATTTCAAGTAGTTATTGGATCTAATAAAATTCCAGCACACACATACACACACACTTGCTCATTTCCTTGGCGTTGGTTGTGACAGGATCTGATCTGTCCACACTTTTTCTGCTCACTGGGCCTGTCAGTCCTGGAGCCTCCCTGAATTTTAGCTTCAGGTGCTATTGTGACATTTTAGTGTCACCGGATCAGGTCTGCTGGTAGTAAACTGGTGACGTGTATTTGAAATTTGGTTTCACTGGAGAGTGGCTGAGCGGAGGAGAATCACGGCTAGCTCTTGAGCGACATAACAAGGTGTGACTCCTGGTGCTCCGTGGGAGGGGTGGTGGTTGTTTTTCTGCTAGTCACCTAAGTGTGAGCACTCAAATCCGTAATTAAAGACTCTGAATTGGATACTGTAATTTAAAAAAAAGAGAACTAGTTCCTTTAAAAAGTGAAATTATGTAAATGAAGCCTCTCACTATATCCTTTTGTCTGCGAGAGGAATTTTCTAGATGATGTTTTTGGAACTTCAGGTAATTCTGAAACAGTTCTCTTTTTTTTCAAGATTCCAGATTCCCAAGACTTTGCATCTTTAATTGCGATGCATTCTGTGAACCATCTGAAGATAAATGACTTAGATAATTCACATTAAAATCACACACAAAACTCCCCAAGTTAATCCCCCCACCATTGTACTTCTAGGAAATATTCAGCATATCATTCAGTTTTTGCCTCTTTAAAAGATAACAATTATGGTCAGTGTACCCATTGCATGTCACATCAGTCCAGAGACATTTGGCTCTAATTTCAGCTAAAAGTGTGATTTTAGAGTCTATTTAGAAGAGAACCTGATTCTGTTAAGTCGTGACAATGTCTAAACTTTAGGAGGGTTAGTAGAAAAGAGAGGATATGCATAACCTTGCCCCCACCTTAAGTTTTCCTTTCATGGGAGATATTGGGGTCATCCTGCCACTTTTGTTTCATACAAAAGGAATTTTACCATGTTCCAAGTTGGTTACACACACAAACACATCATAATTTATTTGTAATATTTGAAAATATTTTTACCTATCAGTATTTCACTTGCTTGGCTCTGTTTTCTAGGGCCACCATCCTTATCCCACCCAAATAATTCCAGGCAAAGTCTTCAGCCCACTTTTGGAATCCAGCCTACGTCCGCTATAGTTGCTCGTCTCCTCCAGGGCCATGGTTAGTCATGGCAGAGTACGTCGTTTGAAGACGTACCCTCATACCAGGACATAATAACGTATAGGCTCGTAGGGGTTTTTTTGTTGTTACTTAGATTAAATTTCAATAAGTGTCTGGGTTTGTTGGAAGGACTCAGGTTTTCATGGAGTTTTCGTTTTATTTTTAGTTAATGTAGGCAGCACTAAGCATATCTGCCTGTTTGTGCTGTGGGACACTCATGAGGTGCCCCCAGTCCCAGCTGCCTGCTGGTATGAGCTCTCCCTGCTCCTCTGTCTCCCTGGCTCCTGCCCCACCTCACCCACACCTAACTCATGACTTTGCATGTAGGCGATACAGGGAGGTAATTAAGAGTGTGTACTTTGGAGCCAAACTGTATTTGAGTCCCTCCTTCCTTGGTTATTAGTTAAGTGATTTGGGGTAAGTTACTTAAAACTTCATTCCTCAGTTTCCTGATTTGGAAACTGAAGATGATGTATCTATCTTATCAGGATATTTTGAGGATTAAAATAGATAATGTATGTAAAACACCTTGCAAAGTACCTTACCCATAACTGGTCCTTAATAGTAGCTGTTTTAAAAATTATCTGAGAAGTTCCTTTTTTTTTTTGCTTAGAGTTGTATTCTGTCACCTCAGTTATGATTTCATTCTTTTTGGCCTTTGTAACTTCTCATCCTCGCTGGGCCCCCCTTACTTTTTTCATTTGTTATCTTCTCTCCCCTTTTTTTTTTTTTTGTGAAGAAGACCAGCCCTGACCTAACATCCGTTGCCAGTCCTCCTCTTTTCTGCTGAGGAAGACTGGCCCTGAGCTAACATCCGTGCCCATCTTCCTCTACTTTATATGTGGGACGCCGCCACAGCATGGCTTGGTAAGCGGTGTGTAGATCCGTGCCCGGGATCCGAACCTGCAAACCCTGGGCCGCCTCCGTGGAGCACACGAACTTAACTATGCCACCGGGCCGACCCCTCTCTCCCTTTTTTTAAACCTAGATTTTATTTCTGAATCACTGTGGTGGCAGCCTGCTTGTTCTATTTCTGGTTTACACCATCGGTGCCTTCTTGTTTTCCCGTTCAGGGACCTGCAGAGGCTCCTTAATCGCCTACGAGTTCTCAGCCCACCATCCCTACTCTGCAGCTGCTGCGCACCCCCGCCCCGAAACCTTCCCCCTGGTCGCTGCCGGCACAGACGCCAGCACCAGCCGGGCAGACAGTTCTGCACTGTGGGTCCCGTCCCACCACAGGGCTCCTGCACATGCTCCCCTTCTCCTCTCGCTGGGTCCCTGGGTGTTACTTCCTTTGCCTTAAGACTCCGGTTAGCACTCATTTCTGCCGAGATGTGTTCTGATGAACCCCACTCCAGTGTAATCACTTTTTAATCAGATTTTTTAAAATGCATCATCAGAAGAGTTCTAACTGTAAAAACAGTGTAAGTACAAGGCAGAAAATTTGAAAAACAGGGAAAAGGAAACTATAACCGCAACATCCTAACACATCTGTTATCATCATTGTTTTATTTCCTTCCAACCTTTGTCAAATATTTTCTAAAGATTGCTTTTTAAAATATGTATCAGTCAGCCAGCCAGTATTTTCTGGGTGTACACTGTGTGCCCAGTGTGAAACCCTTCGGGGGATGTTACAAGAAAAACCCTTCTAGGTCCTCATAGTCTAGTTTTGAGATAATTACTAAAGATAATGAGAGAAGATTGTCAACATTAAAAAAAAATTTTAACCCAGCCTACTTCCAATAAGAATTTGAAGCAACTTACAGTAAGAGATTGGGATCAAAAGATACACTCATTCATACACATACACATTAAAATGGATAAAAGGGCAAGAACCAAGTAATATGGGGCTAGGAAAGGTACAGTAAAATCTGAATTACAGTTGCCTAGTGAAATTGAGTAAAAATCGTAGCTTTGAGCTTAGCAGCCAGGGCAAAAGGGGAAATACTAAGAGTAGTGTAGGCTAAATACTGTAGAGTTGAGGGAAGGAAGAGAACTGTGTAGGCCCAGGAAGGAAGGCATGGACTTTATGTACGTGGGTTTATATAATGTTATGTTGTATGGTACACACTTCTTTGTTTCAACGTTACTTTGTATTCATTTGTTATTGTTTTATTGTGTTACATTTCCCAATCTAAAGGGAAGCTGCTTGATTGTTCGTTCACATACTGTCTGAAAGCCCTGTGGTGTTTCGTACATAGTGAAAAATAAATCATATACATTAGAAATTTGTAATATTTATGACAGAGGTGGTGAGATTGTTCAGCTGCCAGGGCAGATAGCCCTGGTCTCCGTTAATTACAAGAATTGTAACATAAAGTTTGGTAGTATCAACTAAACAAGAATGACAAGGGGAGACTTGAGCTCCATGGCGGCAGGGTAAGCGCACATGTAATTGTTCAGAACTGAGGCAGGCAGAGTACTGGCTAAAATGTCAGTTGCTTCCAGGCTGTGTGAGAAGTTCATCCACGTAACTTCATCCTCTCTCAGGAGAAAGCTTTTCAAGTTCTTCAGCAGTAAGATGGCAGCACTGTTTGATTGAGTGTCCTTGGTTCCATGAGTCCTTCCACCATTATGGAGAATTAACATGATGCCATCAGACAATGACTCCTGGATATCAAGGAAGGGATAAGATTCCCTTGTCCTCGTTAAAGGGACCTTCTAAACCTGACTCATAGTAGATACGTGGTTTTCTTCTTAAATTCAGCAAATAAAGTTGAGCCAGTTTATGACACTCAGAAAAGTCTCCTAAACAAAAATAGGGAAACCAGAGGAAGATAGGTTCTATGAGCCGGCATTTAAAGGAGCTTGACCTGGCGTCTTTCTGTGTCGTAATGTGGTATCATTGTGATTGTCTCTCGCCCTCCCCATCTCCCTGCTTTTTAAATAGTAATGTATGTCACGTACATTTGACACAAAAAAAAATTCTTAGAAATTTAATATCTCTTATGTATATAAAATCATTATGTTGTACACCTAAAAGTAATATGTTATATGTCAGTTGTATCTCAAAACTGGAAAAAAAGTTAACATCTCCTCCATAACTAGAAAAAAGTTGAAGTGTTGTGGGTAAATGAAATATTAGCTAAATCTTAGGATTTTGGATGTTATTTTCTTTATAGTTTTCAGTATTTCTGAAATTTTCTACTCTAAAGGAGAATCACGTAATCACAATGTAGGATTTATACTCAAGGAAAGTTATTAAAATAATAAATAATGTAAAAAATACGTGATGAAAAGTACTAAGAGGCAGGTGATCTGAGTCCAAACTGCATATTAACATTTTGTTTGGACCTTCACTGTCCTATACGTAAATAGTGGGGAAATTATCTTCCACTACCTCCTTAAAAGACTACTGAAAGGAAAAATAGGTAAATAAATGAAATTTACTTTGAGTTATCAGATGAAAGACATTGAGTAAGTAAATGGAAACAAGATTTCACTGCTGAACAAAGTTGTTATTCGTGACCCTTCTTGAATTTGACTCGTACAGAGAAAGCGAAAGCCTCCAATGGGTGTGTCCTCGTGCACTGTTTAGCTGGGATCTCCCGCTCCGCCACCATCGCTATTGCCTACATCATGAAGAGGATGGACATGTCCTTAGACGAAGCTTACAGGTGAGGGCGCGAACACGGCTTGTGTGATTGACTTTTCATTTGACCCGAAACATGAAGAGCCATGATGGTGAGAAACCAAATTAAAGCAGATCGTAATGATTTTGGTTACACTCTTGTAAGTGGGTTTTTAAATGTTCTTTCAAAGGCTGGAGAAGGCATTTTTATAATTTAGCATTAATTCTACCCTACCAAGTGTCAGATTCATCCTCAGCTACTTTTTACGTTTAAGGAACAAGTCCAAACAGAGATCTCTGTCCTGTTATGTGAGTTTATATTTTTCCCTAATTGGGGAAGTACCATTTCTTCTAATTTACATATGATAAAAAAAATCTCCTGGAGAATACTCATTATAGAATTTCTGCTCTGCTTCAAACTTGTATCTCTTTCACTGTGAGGAAAGAGCCTAATACATGCAAGTGTAAAACCAAATAATTGTCAAACTCCATTCGTTGAGTAAAATTTCCTGCCTTCTGGAGTTGCCCAGATTTTGCAGTGTGTAATCTTGACTGAGTTGCCCCGCCCCCCCCAAAATGGAAGGCAAATGGTAATAGCACCAAGGACTGGGGTGCTGTTTGGTGATTGGTGAATCTGAGTCCTCTGCATGTCTTGTTGGATAGAGGTGGGTAATTTTCATGTGATAAAGGATCAATAAATAAAGATACACGGAGCAGGCCTCTTGTAACTATTGAACTTTTTCTCAAAGTGGAAAATTTGGAAAAAAGAAACGAGCTGCCTGAACAGCTTCTCACTTGAGGAAGGAGACTGAGGAAATGAGCCCTCCATTTGGGCTCTTCTCTAAAGTCCTCTTGCGCCACGTAGAAACCAGAAGAAAAGTCACCTTCATATTGTGTTATGGAGTCCCATTATAAGTATCCTACATTTATACTTGTTATAGTTGAGCCAGTTATTTCTGGGTTTGTTAACTTGCTTTAGGTTACTTGATTGCCAAGGAGTTTATTTTTGATTTTTCTCTTTCCCTTTTCAAATACAAATTTTCAGTACAGTTTCACTCCTGCGTCTTCTGAGAAGTGTCCATGAGGGTCAGGGGCCACTAAAGAATTTATCTACTATCTCTAAGAGTCTTTATTTCCGCAGTGAAACATAAAAGCTATTTGCTACAAGTTTTCATCCCCTGATGAATCTTCTTTAACATGGTGGCTACAAAAATGGACCCAGACTTTAGACCTGGTTTTGAATCTCAGCGCCACCACTTAGTAGTTGTGTGATTTTGGGCAAGTCACTTAAGGACTTTGTGTACCTATATGATGAGGATAATTACACACACCTCACTTAGGAAAGTTTTGAGGATTGAATGAGATAATGCTCTGTTTAATGCATTAGCATAGTGCTTGGCACACAGAGACCATTTTGTGGCTGGTTACTCTGTCATGTTGAGTACAAAGAGAAGTAACTTGGAAATATATGCTTTGATGCTCTGACCATCTGAACCCTCTTTTTCGGTCATTAATTAAGAATGTGAAATGTCTTGAGGAAGTGACTTTGGGGACTTTGAGAAGCATGATATTGGAAAATTGAAGCTGAAGTTCTGATGGTGGCACCATGGGGGTGTGTGTTGTCGGAGGGGCCCTGGTGGTGAGGAAAGAATCATCTCTTATCAATTGCATTGGAAGCCTCGGGTCCTTGAAAATAAGGGGGCTAAAACTAGAGCTTTTGGGGACTTGGCCCCCCTCTTTCTAGGCTGTTCCAGGGACATGGTATAAAGTTCCCCCATTGAAGAAGCCCTAGTATTCTGCACCTTGAGGTGTCTCCCTGATTAAACCAGTCATCTTCCAAAGGTATTTGGGAGGGTCTAATAATTCCCTGTCTCATTTATTCACTTAATATTAAGATAAAGTGAGGTTGTAAAATTTAGATTTTTTTGTTTTTTCCTCTCTTCATAGATTTGTGAAAGAAAAAAGACCTACTATATCTCCGAACTTCAATTTTCTGGGCCAACTCCTGGACTATGAGAAGAAGATTAAAAACCAGACTGGAGCATCAGGGCCAAAGAGCAAACTCAAGCTGCTGCACCTGGAGAAGCCGAATGACCCTGTCCCTGCAGTCTCAGAGGGTGGACAGAAAAGTGACACATCCCTCAGTCCACCCTGTGCCAACTCTGCTACCTCAGAGGCAGCAGGGCAAAGGCCTGTGCATCCCGCCAGTGTGCCCAGCGTACAACCATCACTGTTAGAGGACAGCCCGCTGGTACAGGCGCTCAACGGGCTCCACCTGTCCTCAGACAAGCTGGAAGACAGCAATAAGCTCAAGCGTTCCTTCTCTCTGGATATCAAATCCGTTTCGTACTCAGCCAGTATGGCAGCATCCTTGCATGGTTTCTCCTCATCAGAAGATGCTCTGGAATATTACAAGCCTTCCACTAGTCTGGATGGGACCAACAAGCTGTGCCAGTTCTCTCCAGTTGAGGAAGTGTCAGAGCAGACTCCAGAAACCAGCCCAGATAAGGAGGAAGCCAACATCCCCAAGAAACCTCAGACTGCCAGGCCTTCAGATAGCCAGAGCAAGCGATTACATTCAGTCAGAACCAGCAACAGTGGTGCCACCCAAAGGTCCCTCTTATCTCCGCTGCATCGAAGCGGGAGTGTGGAGGACAACTACCACACTAACTTCCTTTTTGGCCTTTCCACCAGCCAGCAACACCTCGCGAAGTCTGCCGCGGGGCTGGGCCTCAAGGGCTGGCACTCAGATATCTTGGCTCCCCAGACCTCCACCCCTTCCTTGACCAACAGTTGGTATTTTGCCACGGAGTCCTCTCACTTCTACTCTGCCTCCGCCATCTACGGAGGCAATGCCAGTTACTCCGCCTACAGCTGTAGCCAGCTGCCCACTTGCAGTGACCAAGTGTATTCCGTGCGTAGGCGGCAGAAGCCAAGCGACAGAGCTGACTCGCGGCGAAGCTGGCATGAAGAGAGCCCCTTTGAAAAGCAGTTTAAACGCAGAAGCTGCCAGATGGAATTTGGAGAGAGCATCATGTCAGAGAACAGGTCGCGGGAGGAACTGGGGAAAGTGGGCAGCCAGTCAAGCTTTTCAGGCAGCATGGAGATCATCGAGGTCTCCTGAGAAGAAAGGCTCTTGTGACTTCTATGGACATTTTTTTTCTTGTTCACAAAAAATATTCCCTGTAAATCTGAAATATATATATGTACATACATATATATTTTTGGAAAATGGAGCTATGGTGTAAAAGCAAAAGATGGATCAACACAGTTCTCTTAACATCTGCATTTGAGAGACCCGCTAATATTTCTCTCAACAAAAGTGGAAGGGCACATGCTAGAATCCCCCTAGACAGAGGAAACGGTTTTATGCAATGAATTGCACATCCTCTTGTTCTTACTAAATCAAGTTTTGTTTGGTGTTGGAGACAGAATCCCCTACCAGTTTCATGTTGTGCTACAAAGAAATCTCAAATGCTAGTCTTTGTCCAGTCCCTTCCATAGTGCACCTTAGTGCTGAGACTGAGCCAGCTTGAGGGTCGGGTGGGTAGACCCTATTAGGGACAGAACCTAATGGTAAATCCAAGAGAAATGATCACATCCAAAGCTAACAAATTCACACTCACCTGACAGCTGAGTGACGCGAGCATCATTCTGCTGGACGGACCATTAGGGGCCTTGCCAAGATTGCCTTTAGAGCAAACCCAGTACCTCAGACCGAAAGTCAGGCCTTTCACCACTCCCACGTCTGGTAGCCCGTGTTCTAGGCATTGTGAATAGGTAGGTAGCTAGTCACACTTTTCAGACCCTTTTCAACTGTCTGTGCACAAATTTCCAGTTGGGCCTGGATGGAGGGAGTTCAGTTTTTCTTTCTTCTTCTCAGCTTTATGAAGAAAGAGAAGGGAAAACATCTGGGATTCAGTTCAACAGCCAGGAATCTGGCAGCATAATGATTTAAGCTAAGGTTGGGAGGCTAAACGAGTCTACCTCCCTCTTTATAAATCAAAGAATTGTTCAAAATGGGATTGCTAATCCTTTATGGAAAGATTGACTTGGTTTCAAGCCAGATGTGAATCCACTTGGTAGCAGAGCAGCAGCACCTTGAAGTTCTCAGCCAAAGTAGACGTGTTCCGTTCCTGTCTCATCGCACAGATACACTTTGTAAAACTGTAACAGTAAGGTAGAATTTTATAGGAAACTACCAATAAGGAGAGAAACTATGGAAAGATTAAAGAAGGTAAAATTGCTGGGGAAAAGCAGGAAACTTTTTTTATCAGTGGTTTCCCCCTAGCATGTGATGAGGTGGTACTGCTATGATTTCCTCAGACTTTCACATTTACTGGTGGGGCTGAGAGGCTTGAGTAAGCAAGGAACGTCCAGAATCGAACAGCGTGGGGAGGTGAGGAGAAGGCGGTTGGATTTTGTTTCTTGTGAGCAGAGTGGAAAGCCACAGCCAAGCTATTCTCAGAAACTGTCCCCAGCATTTTTTTAGGGACATATCAGAGTGGAGCGGGACCAAGGCCGTCTCTCAGCCCTTGACCTACAATCACTGTATGGAATCAATCCTGGCAGCTGAAATGGGAGGTGACGAGAGCGAGTACACCAGTGATAGTACGTATCTGCTTTTAAACTTCCTGGCTTGAGCTCTGTCGACAGCGTGTTCCTCTTCTGAAGCCTTAATTCACGTCAGCAGCTTTTTGGAGGGGGAGGTGTTACCATTGTTCTTTACTGTAAGTGTAGCTAGTTGCTGACTCATATCTCAGGTTTTTCTCTGTTTGAGAAATGGACTGTCCTTTGACTAGGATGTGACTTAATGTTTCCCATGGTGACTGCTAAAACCAGCACAGAATGACGTGATTCAAAACTGATGTGGTCATGATGATGATGACCTTCACCGAACTCGTTATGCACAAGTCGTGTGCTGTGAGGTGGGTATAAGGTGAAGGCAGAAAGAGGGTAACTGAGCGCATTGTTACCATATTGAAAAAGTTCTGTTAAATTATCTGAGTTGGTTTTTCTATATACATTCAAATTTTGGATGTAATCAGACATTCTCAAGGTTTCACACAGCAGTTTATGATGTGTTATATATACATACACCAAATTGGTAACAGCTTAGTTTCCAGAGTCTGGTCACAACTGTCAAACATTTTTAAGAAATGAAAGCAATAGCTCCAACGTTAGTATGTTTCAGGAGGATTGGGGACGTGATTTTCATAAGATCTTTGGGCAGAAATTTCCCTTCCGTCATTTGGGATTTCTCTTGGTCCCCTTCCTTCCTGTGACTGTGATGTCATACACTACAACCTTTAGTCCTTGATTGCTAATGTCAAATAATCAGTTCTCAGAATCAAGACTACCCTGCGGAAGGGGCAGCCTCAGAGCAGCTCTGGAGCTGCCTGGGTGTCTGCAGGCCACGTGGGGCTGGCCTCTTCAGCACGTAATCGTAGGGGAGGCCCAGGAGCCTACTAGGATGATACAGAATGGTGATTTTAAAGAGCAAAACTAGACTTCTATGTGAGAAATGCTGGAAAATGGTTTAGGACATTTGTAAAATTAGGTGGAAAGACTGTATAAATGTTTAATATGGATATAGTGTTCTTTGGGAGTAAGGCAAGCTGTTGAATGGTTAAATTGTGCATTTCTCGTTTTGATGTGTCATGTATGTTAATATGATGAAATAAAATCAAAACTGGTACCTGTTTATACATAACTATGAGAAAGGACCTCTCTTTGCAGCTATAAACTTGGTGGGAACAGCAACGTCCAAGTTGTGAGAGGAGGTGGCAGTGGAACCCGTCCTGATGTTCTCATGCCAAAGAGGATTTAGCTCAAAATCAAGTGGTGAGGTCATCAGATGTGTGCTCTGTCAGTCACACCAAACACGGGATCATTAGCCAACATTTGAGTGCCAGCCTTCGTTCTTGACTGTGCGTACCATATGAACACTACACTGGAGAAACCTAAGGCGCTTGGTAAATATTTGCTGATTGAATCCAGAATGAGTACAGGGTAGGAAGAAAAGAGACCAGATACACATTCATGGTACATTTGAATGTTAATACATAAACGCCTTTATAATTCTTATAGGAGAAATAGTTATTAAGGATCTGTTCTCCATCCTTGCCATGTACATCTTAGTGACGTCTCTGCTTATAAATGACACTGGACATGATTTATGAGACTAGAACTTTAGTCTCATCAGTTTGTCAATAAAGAATGATGCATTAAAGGAATAAAGCATTCATCTCCAGTGCCAGCAGAGGGAATAATGACAATAAAGAGAATCACAGGTGACGTCATGTAAGTTGGTTGTGAAAGGCTTTTGAGTTTAAGTTAGATTTAAGAAAATTTAAAAGCAATGATTGGACTGAGTGAGCAAAGACTAGACGAGCTGTGTTGGCCAGGACCTTGCAAAAAAATGGAGCTGGGCGTGGGATAGGAGAATGAAAGGAGTGTGGAATACGTCTGCCTCGATGGAAGGTGGCCGGAGGGAGCAGTGTTTCAGGGAGAGGCTTCGGATGAGGGGGTGTAGATCCCTGGGACGGGTTGAAGGTCAAGCCAGTTACTACTGAAGCACAGACAGTAGAGGCCAGCCTGAGCAGGCGCGTGCTGGAGGACTCGTTTGGGTCTGACAACTGAAATCGGAGCAGAGCTTAGACTGAGGGGAGACGGAAGGTGTAGATGTGAAGGGGGGGTGTGCATACTGGGACTAGTTGATGAAAACTTTTCACCCTCAAAACTTCACTGTCATTTTATTTTAAATACTCCTGTCTGGTTTTGTTTTTCTGACACTAAGCAGAAATGTTTTAGGTCTTGGAAACAAAATTCGTCTAGGTGCTTTCCTCTGAATGTTCTCTTCTGCATCTATAAATGGAAGAGGGAAGTAAGTTATTTCTAGTATTCTGCAGGGGCCATTCATCCTTGTACAGCATAATTATACTTGGTTATATCTTTAAAGTGTTGCAAAATCAACGGAAAATTACAGCCCGTACAGCCCCATCTGGGAGGATGTTTACAAGTCAATCATATTGTTGCAGTTTATGTGCATAGACATCCAGTTGGGTTTATGCAGAAACAAGTTTCATCCCTTTGGTTCTCGCTGAAACACTAGGGTCAACTGGAAATGCTGTCCCACAGGAAATGCAGGTGACCTCATAGGAGCAGTGTCACAGGCAAACAGGGTAACCCGGATGGGTTAGTTTAGCTGTGGCCTGGGTCCTTTCTGGTCCAGGAATTATGACAGTTTCAGAAACTGAACTAAAAGTATTTGGTTCACAAAAGCCTCCAGCATAACTCGTGCCTCACTATATAACAACAGGTAGCAGTAGGAATATGCCTTGGTGAAAAAAATGGAGTCATCTGTAAATTCCATCAGGTGTTTGATGGATTGACACTGATGACCCTGAGCAAATTCCTAAGAGTAACGGACACACACACACACACCAGCAGACCATGAGATACCATTATACTAGTGAGCAGCTGGATTTAATTGCCAAAAAGGTTTGGTTTTTTGGTTTGAAGCATGTGAATAATCAAGTTACTGGTCAACCTTCCCCTCTGTAGTGATGACATTTGAATGGAAGGTGGTGCATGCCTTATGTGTGTGCAAGAAATTCAGTGTTATAAATTAGTGAACAACAACGACATCTCCAGGGCACTGTGTAGCTCTTAACAAAGGAATAAAAGTCAGGGTAGGGGAAAGAAAAGCACAATTACTTAAGAAAAATTTTACACCTAAAAATTCCACAAGAAGAAAAATTTTCACTTCACTTACCTTTCAATCTTTAGTAGCAACATTTTCAGTAACTTCCTAGTGAATACTCCATATCTGGGTTTAGCTGGGGTGTAAACAAATTGGGAAGACAAAACTTTCAATCTCTAGAATTTTAATACGTGTTTGCTCCCAGCTCTCATTTCTGAAGATTCCTGGTTTTGCCTTGGGACGTGCTGGGGGAAATGCCAAGGCTAAGTAAGTTCTACAAATCAACACAACAGTGGCAAGTGCCAGTCCCCCGGGGCCATTAGTTTATGTAACCTTGGAAACGGCATGTTTATAATACCTAGAATGTACCTTTCTCATACATTGGAGGAAAAAGCAAGGAAATACCTAGAGAATGCTTTACTAAAAAACTCCTCATCTCTTGAGTGCACTCCTCTCTCTCAGGGTATGGAGCCTGCAAAACTCCTTTCATCAGATATTTACTCTGGCAGAGAAGAATATAAATTAAGTTACTAAGAATGATACAACTTTTGAGGGAAACAAAGACGTGAAATGTGTAAAATAATTGAAATATACTGAAATAATTAAAATATATCTGTAAATATAAAGGTGCTCATGAACTCTACAATCTCACTTGCTCTTAACCCCACAATTCATTTCTTGTAAATTTATATATACATAATAGAAGGGTGAAGGTCAGCTTCTACTGACCTTCTACTTAAACTAGTGAAACAAGAAGACTGCAGTATAGAGGCCTACTTGGTGGTGGTCATAAATCTAGCTGAATAGACTGATAAGCAAAACAGGTTCTTAAAAGAAGGGAGCCACTGGACACCGATCTAATTTATAATTAACAAAAAGAGGGAAAGAAGGTCTCCCTTAAGAACTCAGAATTTGAAGTCACTTCCAAGACCTAGGGCCACTGTTCAGAGACAACAGGTAAAGATGCACCTCATCGTTGCTAAAGAATGAAGTATGGGAACTGCATACTTGGAATCTTAGAGCTTAAAAGGGGCTTGAGAGCCCATCCAGACCAGCTCATGCTGTAGGGCTGTGGAAACTAAGGCTCGGGGAAATTTAAATGACTCACCAAAGATCAAGGCTGGAAACTTCCAGCCAGGGCTCTTTGACAACTCCAGGCTGCCTCCTCATCCCTGAAACATCCTATAGCATCGAGAGGTCATTGGGCATTAACCAACGGAGATCCAGCATGACTGTCTCGAAATAGCAAATCACTCAGATTCCCAGAATCCATCAGAAAAAGTAAACTACTGAGGAGGGAAAGGATTGGTAATGCCATCTTACCAGTTAGGGTTCCATCAGAGAAGAACCACTAGGAATGATGTAGAATAAGGGGGTGGTTAAAGGGACTGACCTTAAGCAATTAGTTTCAGAGGCTGGTAAAAGAGTCCTGATTCAACTGTTTCCTTTTCACTTGAAGTCACCAGGCAGGTGGTTGGGAAAGAAGCTGGATATGCAGTGGGGGAGAGCCAGGACAACCCAAGCCTGCAAGCAACAAGCTGGAGCCAGCATCTGCCTCATCAGAACCCACATTGGCCTCTCTTCTCCAACCCTGCATCCTTCCTGCTGCAGATGACCCGAAGGAGAAGCTAGTAGCATAGCTGGCCTGGGATTTGGAAAAGCTGAAGCGTTCTACGGGAGCTGGAGGAGCTGTGGGCCCAGTTGCTGTCCACACCAAAGGTGCAGCAGATCCCTGAAAATGTGCATGAGATGCAACAGGGCATGACCTACAGTGACTTTCAGTGACTAAGCACAGCTATCGCTTTACTTCCACTAACACATCTCATGTAAATTTCTCTCGTGGCCAGCCCCACGCAGGAAGGAACAGGGAAGAGCATTCTGGGGAACACAGTTCAGCTTAGCCAAGTTGACAACACTGCAAAACCACATACCATAAATATTAAATTAACTAGAATTCCTTTTAAAAAATATCGAATTTGCTTATTATTGTTCTTCTCTGCTTCTGCCCAGTAATAAGTAGCCTATCTACTTAGGACCCAAATCTAAGTTAATACCATGTTTTGTCTAACTTTATAAGAAAAACTTGGTTGGAAAGCTGGCTAGCTGAGGTTTTCATGCCATGCTAGGTCACCTTTCTGCCACGTTCACACCATTAACTGCTGAAACACAGTGAGAAAGCTCCATCCTCATAGGCTCTGTCTGCATCTCATTTTATTTGTCCTGTGCTTTTAGTTGTAAGTTGTATTAAGTGCAGTGAGGGTAATGGCACCTGATTCCTAAGCTTTTTTTTTTCTCTTGGTGAGAAAGACCAGCCCCGAGCTAACATCCGTTGCCAAGCCTCCTCTTTTGGCTGAGGAAGACTGGCCCTGGGCTAACATCCGTGCCCATCTTCCTCTACTTTATAGGGGACGCTGCCACAGCATGGCTTCACAAAGCAGTGTATCGGTCCACGTTTGGGATCAGAACCTGCAAACCCTGGGCTGCCAAAGTGGAGCGTGTGAACTTAACCACTACACCACCGGGCTGGCCCCTCCTGAGCTGTTTTTATAGCTCTGTGGACAACCAGCCATTCATTCTTCAAAAGCTACAAGCAAGTCCCTGTATTCAGAGCTGGGATTTACTCTGAATATACTCCAGGAACTCAAAAAAGACAACGATGGTGATGACTTAAAAATGCCACTTCCTGTTAGTCTAGGCAAAGGGAACATGAGTCTTCCTTGTATTATTTTTTTCAACTTTTCTCCAGTTTGAAATTAAAAAAAAAAAAGATAGGAAAAAATAGTAATGAGGGTAGATGGGACCTAGTCTAGCCATATCAGATATTAAAATGTATTGTGAAATTATAATATTAAAACAGTATGAAAAAATGAAAGACAGCATGAAACAGTATGGAGAGAAAGATCAATGGATTAGAATATAATCCAAAACTAGATCTTCAGTTATATGGAAATTTAATACAAGATAGTGCTGATGTAATAAAAAGAAACCTAAACTATGTCTGCATCAAGGAAACCAGTTATCAGTGGGAGATGAACCCAATGAAGGTGTAGAAAGGGAGTCTTCAGTTTCCGATGACAACACACAAGGGACACCATAACCTGGCACAAAACAAAAACACCAGTGTTTCACCAGGGCAGGAAGAGGGTGCCCAGATAAAGACCCGAGAAGGTATGAATCATCAGGGTAGGAAGATTAACAACACACAGACCTGGATTAAATTAGTTCTTTATGTTTACAACCCATAACCCAGACAGCCTATTGAGTACAATTTCATAAAGGCATCGAGGACACAGAGCTTCTTAAAATATTTCTCCCCTTCTCTCCATATGTTCACTCCACAAACAAGACTAGATAATATACACTTTCAATTAAATAAAAAATCTACACAAAATAAAAATAATTCCCAATGCAGAGTTCTGTAACGAATTTCTAATAATTCGAACGCTCCAACTCGGTTATCAGTGAGAATTAGT
This sequence comes from Tapirus indicus, assembly GCA_031878705.1. Classification (NCBI taxonomy): domain Eukaryota; kingdom Metazoa; phylum Chordata; class Mammalia; order Perissodactyla; family Tapiridae; genus Tapirus; species Tapirus indicus. Next base: position 109,196,235 of record CM062918.1, on the reverse strand, counting down.
TTGGTTCATTTTGCACAGAGAGAATGCCGAGGAAAGGGGCAGGACAAAGTCATATTTTCAGGCCAGCCGGACTGCTTCACCTCCACTTCAGGGAGAACCGAAACCTCCAACCATCTTCAAGCCCTGGTCACGTCACATGGCTTTGCTTCCAAATGTCCTCAGGGTATTGGTGGTGCCAGGCCCTGTCCCCACAGAACCACAGCCTGGCAAGAGGCGGAAGCAGCTCTACAGCTTGAGCTCCCGGTCGGGTTTCATGCTGAAGGGCTCCAACCTCTCGCCCTCCGGCAGCATGCTGTTGAGCCTCTCCATCAGGGGCACAGTCTGGTCAATGCCCATCTGTATGCGGCGGAGGATGGCGGACATTTCATTGACTTTCTGGATCTGCTCCGCGTATTTGGCATATCTTTTCTGGCGCTCTTGCATGAAGCTAAAGAGAGTTTCTACAGACAGATCCATCTGTACAGAAGGGAAAAGAAGTGAAATATGTTAAACCTAGTTGAAATAAGTCCTCTCGAGAGGATCAGGTGATCAACATGAGGTACAGAGTCCCACAGGTCAAGTGGAAGCTGCCTAGCTTTCTAGGAAGCACTGGGAGATAAAACAAACCAACCCTTCACAAACACACTGGCCTCTGCCCCAGAACCATCTTCAAAGGGAGACGAAGAGATGACGGTCTCCGGCTCTGTGTTTTGGGAGTGTGAGCCATTTATACCTTGTTGAGACCCTGGGACTTCTCTCTCTCTCTACATGAAAGAATCCTGGGTTTGGAAATCACAGACTAGGGTCTAAATCTGGCTCTGCTCTACTTGAGCTGATAATATGTATCCTTTCCATCTCAGGGTCTTCATCTGAGGTCCCAAAACACAGGGACCTAATTCCACAGTTGCAGGGTTGTTGTGAGGATGAAATGAGATGCCACATGCAAACCCATCGACCATGGGACCGGGCACAGCACAGAGGAGCTTTACAACGCGCTCTTCATCCCTCCCTCTCCTCCCTGAACGGCTAAGACTGGCAGTCACTCGGGGGAGAACTGCAGGGAAAGAGGGGCCTCTCCCCGCCAGGACCACACCATGTGAGGCAAACTGTGAGGACACTTTTTGCGCCCTCTCCCCCGGTTAAACAAACTTTAGGCTCTGGGCTCCCCTTTTATGTGACCTCTTTTCTTCCCCTGGTGAAGTTCTTTGGAACCCATCATCTGGATAAAATAGGAGGAGGGAAGGAACTTCTAGCATGTTGGATGCCTGTACCTCTCCTCTACATGGACCCCACATCCTCTCCCTCCCCACTTGTTTCCTTCCCCGCCCAGGGAAGAAACAAACTACCAAGACTCACATTTCTATCCCGAAGTTCAAATGCTACTCCAGCCCTTCCTTGTCTATTCCAGGAGCACGCCCCTTCCCAACCCCAGCATGATGCATGCTGGCACTCAACGCATGCTACCACAGCACCTCTGAAAATGGTGTGATATAGACAAAAACAAAATGAACCAACACCTAGGAGACCAAAGCCAGCCCCAGGAAACAACAACCTGTTCCATTTTATACTGTGTGTCGGGGAGAAAGGGATGGTGAGGAGGGCAGGTGTTAGAAGAGCTTAGTGCTTGTTTTTTCTATGTTGGTTCTTCTCTCACTTGTTTTGAAAGGCCAAGGGTACAAAAAGACAGCTAGTGGGAGGAGGGCACAGGGGAACAAAAATCCATCTGAACGGGAGATTCTAAATAATGTGGAAACAGTTTATACCTTCTGAGGGTCCTCTGCCACCCTGTTCAGTCATTCAGCACTTTGGAGGTACTGAGCCAGTAAATCACTGTGTTCATAACTGTCAACCGCCAGGCCTTTTCAGGGCAGCAATTCAATCCAGCACCTAGAAATACTCCACCTTCTGAGAGACAATGGGAGATGGGAGCCAGCTGGAATCCTCACAAAAACCAGCACGCCTCATTGGACAGCCTGCTCCAGAACTCAGAACCTTCTCGGGCCATCACATTTCACTTGGCAGAGGCATTCCCATCCCCCCACCCCGAACTCTACCAGACTGGACAGACACCTGAGGAGTTTCTCTGAAATGGCCTCCAAGGCTCTAACTTATCATGTCTAAGGCCCTTGGCAATCAACCCATTGCCCCTGATTTATACCTGATCAGACAGGTTTTACAACTATCTTAGCAAGGTATTTGTTCAAATGGCATACACTTCCCTCCACATTTCCACATCCAGCTGGGTTTAATGTATCCAGAGCTTCTGTCCAAAGCTACATCATGCTTAATGCTCAGCTGGGCACACCTAATTCAAGCATGTTGTTCGTACATGCCTATAGTATATGTCTTTAAAGAGCCAATTCCATGACAGTCCACAGAAGAAAAAACCACAGAAAAGGAAACGTAAGGTTGAGTGACCTCCAAGGTCGCACAGTGACAGAACCAAGACTAGAACCCAGATCTCCACAGTCCAGCATCTTCCTTTTACACGTATTTCCTAAGCGAGAGAGTGTACCATCAGTGGTACAGAAGATTTTAGTTGGTACATGGCATGGCATTGAAGAACATCAAATCACATGACGGAGAAGTTATTGCCTTTTAAATCTTTTCCCATTCTTTCTGATTGCTGCACAGAAAGTCTCAATTTGGTGCAAGTAAGACTTTAACACCTGGAAAAGTGTAATAAAACTGATGACATGCCTATTTCTCATGCCCTTCCCTTTGCTCTCTTGAGCCAACACTGTTCCTGATCCCTAATCCCTAATCCCTAATCCCTATCTCTGTAGGTACCATGAACCCAGGTACAGACTTAGTCCAGCACATCTGACATGACTTCAGGAGTAAGTCAGTATCTCCTGCAATCTGAATCCTACCACTGTGACAATCTAGAACATATCCTCATTCACTGTTCCTAGTTCTACTTTTGGCACACAGATTCTGACAAGGAAAGATATATTTAATACACGTAGTCAACAGACATTTACTGAATACTATCATGGGCCACATGAGGTCCCAGGGATACAGATATTGAGAACCAAACTATATGCACCCACACAGCTTACCGTGTACATTAATATGACTTTTCTTCACTGTCTTTGTTAACGTGACTTTACTATTCCAAGAAACTCAGGCCCAGAAGGAGAAATGTTGCAAATAACTTTGTTTCAGGAACTTTCAGAAAAACAATTTAAATGAGAAAACGATTAGATTTTCCAATAAACAGAGAATGACTATTCATTCTCCATGACTCTTGCCTCAAAACCTTGCCTTGCTGTGACCACACTGATTCAGTTCTTGTCACTGGTATGTATACATGGAAGTCTCTCCTGGCAGCTTCCAGGTATCTTCCTCCTCCTGTTCGTCATCCCTTCCCTCACTCTGCTACTGCTGAAATGCAGATGTGGCCCCCTTAGACCACGAGAATAACTGAGGTCACATCCTTGGGTTGGCAAAGCAGTCAGCTAGAAGTCCGGGTCGATGAGGACTTTTGTGGGTGAGATTAGTACCAGGCCTGGGAGAGAACAATAAACTTCCATTCCACACAAGCCAGTTGAATTCAATCTTATTCTGATAGAATGAATGAGATAAAGTCCCTGCCTTCAAGGAACTCACTGTTTACTCTTAAATTCAAACTTCAAACCTTGCCCTACATATTCATATACTGTCCCTGGTGGCAGTACATTTCAAAGGACAGGTGAAAAAGGAGGTTAGGGTATTTGTAGGTGTCACTGCAGGCTTTACTAAGACATTAGCTCTCTGTAGACTGTGTTCACACTTGGTCCAAATACCTTATATGGATGGTGCAGCGTACTTGCCCACCTGGTCGGTCCACTGCCAGAAACAGATACAAATATTAGCAAATCAAATCCAGCAATATACAAAAAGGACAATACATCACAACGAAGTGAGGTTTATCTCAAGGATACAAGCTTTAGGGGCATCTGAAAATCACAGTTATTTGCCATTTCAACAGAATAAAGGTTAAAAATCATATAATCATTTCAATAGATGCAGAAAAAGCATTCAATAAATTCAATTATGAAGAATTCCAGCAAATTAGGAATAGAATGAACCTTCTTCAGTCTGATAAAGGGCATCTATGAAAAACCTACAGCTAACATCATAGTTAGTGGTGAAAGATATTCTTCTCCCTAACATCGGGAATAAGGCCAGAATGTCCACTCTCATCACTTCTATTCAACACTGTACTAGAGGTCCTAACCAGTGCAGTAAATCAACAACGGAAATAAAAGGCATAGAAACTGGAGAGGAATAAATAAAAAGGTCTTTATCTGAAGATGACATGATAGTGTACTCAGAAAATCTTAAAGAATCTACCAAAACCTTAAAAAACCAATATGTGAATTTAGCAAGGTTGCAAGATACATGGTCAATATACAAAAGTCAACTGTATTTCTACATACTTGCAATGAACAAATGGACAATGGAATAAAAAAATACTATTTACAATTACATCAACAATATGCAAAACTTAGGAAAAATTTCAAAAAATATGTACAAGACCCATACTCTGATATTATAAAACTCTGCTGTGAAAAATTAAAGGAGATCTCAAAAGATGGAGAAGTCTACCATGTTCACAGATTGGAAGATTCAATATCACTAAGATGTCAATTCTTGCCACATTGATGTATAGACTCATTTGCTATCTGAATCAAAATTCTAGAAGGCATTTTTTGGTAGGGATTTGATAAGCTGATTCTAAGTACATAAAATGGTCAAAGGAATTCTGAAAAAGAACAAAATTTAAAGACCTGTAGTACTTGCTTTCAAGAACTACTATCAAGCTACAGTAACCAGGATAGTGTGGTATTGGCATAGAGACAGACATACAAATCAATGAAACAGAACAGAGAGTGTAGAAATAGATCAAACATATGTGGTCAATTGATTTTTTTTTTTACAAAGATTCCAAGATAATTTAATGGAGAAAAGAAAGTTTTTCAAAAATTTGTGCTAGAACAACTGGTATCTATACACGGAGAAAAAAAACCTGGACCCCTACACCTCTCCCCATACACAAAAATTAACACGAAATGGATCACAGACCTAAACATAGAAGCTAAAACTATAAAACTTCTAGAAGAAAACATAAGAGAAAAACCTTTGCTACCATGAGGTAGGCAAAGATTTCTTAGGTCCAAAAAGCACTAACCATAAAACAAAAAATGGTTAAATTGATCTTCATCAAAATTTAAAACTTCTTTTTGAAAGACGCTATTAAGAAAATGATAAGGCAAGCCACAGACTAAGAGAAAATATTCACTATATCCATGATAACAGACATATCCAGAATCTGTAAAGAACTCTTACAACTCAATATTAAGAAAAAGTCCAAATTTGGGATCTTTTCAGGAAAACTGACCTGGGGCCTCTGTCTCACTACAACATTAACTGAATTTCTAAGGAAGATCTCCTTTTAAGATCCTTAAAAAAGGAATTAAGATCCCTTCCAGGAAAGTGGGCCTCCAACTGATCAGCTGAATATCAACTGAATTTATTAAAAAGAAAAGTAGGGGAGGGGGCCAGTGAAGAGCCACTGGCAATGGGCTAGGAGCCCAGGGAAAGTCCTGCAGGTGATCACCTTGAAGTGGCATCTGGCTCTTTTGGGACAAAGGATCCAAGGAGGTATAAGAGTGAAACTTGCCTGAAAACTGTACCCACGGGCACAGTTAAGTAAGCTGGACTACAGATCAGGAAAAAATGAGTAGCTAGATGTCAACCAGACAGTTGTCTCAATAGAACTGCCTTGAAGCCCTGACACAGTGTGGAAGGAAAAAGTCTGGTCAAGTCTCAAATCACTCTGAGGACTCGGGAGACTTGCAGCCCATGACCAAGATGACCCTGGATCCGATCCTTTATCACTGGGTAGTTACGGCTGCCAAACGAGAAGTGGCTATTCATGACGTGAATGCCCACTGAGGTTGCACACTTAACCTCAGGAGGGACCTGTTTCATGGAAACTTCCGTCCTGACTGAGCTGGAATGGCAGAACACGACTCAGTTGCTTTCAGACCCACTGGATTAAACTCTCAATAGTTCACCTTCCAAGGTTTAGCCAGAGCTTTCACCTCAGGTGTGAACTGACCGTCCAGATTCTGCAAATGACCTATTTAGACATCTTGAAGGCATTCGTGAGCTGGAGCTGAGTGACTCCGAGCCACCCTGAGAGGAGTGGGCGTCTCTCAGAAGGGCAGAGGACTTCTAGAGAATTAAGGTGAAGCTGAGTAACCGTTCCAGCTTTACAACCAACTATTCACAGCTTACAGATGAAGACACTGATGTCAGAAGTGCGTCAAAATCTCGGTTCCGCATACGGCTGACTACTTTGTAACCTTGAACCAACTATTTAACTTCTTCGAACCTCAGCTTCTTCACCCTTAAACTGGGGATAATGATAGTACCTACACCTCACAGGGCTGATGTGAGGAGTAAGGAGATAACATGTACAAAACACCTACAACAGCTCCCAGAAGAACAGAGCTCCATAAATTACAAAATATATGTGAACTGAAATAGAAACTATGTCTAAAAACCTCTTTTACGTGAAAAATGGAAAAGCAAGGTAAGAAATTTAGTAAATGGGGGCAGGAAAAAAAAGACGACATTTCAAAGTATCCAAATAGACACAATAAGATCTTTGGTGCAAAGGCGGGGAGCTATCGTTATGCCTCATCTCTATTACATGAACTATCTGCGAGGCTTACACAACCACTCAGATGACAATCTACCATTGTTTTCTTTGCTGACATGTTTTATTTTTGTTCTAAACTTCTGCTACTGAAAATCTTACAACAGAGTCACATTACTCATCCCAAAGTTTCCTTACAGAAAAATTTCACGCTATGTAGTAACTGAAACCATTATTTACCTACAAGTCCGTCCATGTGTTTTTGATTCATATATTCAGCCAAGAGAATGAGGAACTATTACCACTATTTGGTGCTACCCAACATAGTAAAATAAAAATATATAAGTGGACATGCATGTATATATGTTTTTTCAAAAAATATTTTGAAAGCAAGCACAAGAGCTTTAATAAATATCTTCTCCAACAAGAGTACATTGCTTTGAAGAATTTGTTACATAGAATTTCCTGATAAAATAAGCTTTGATGATGGTTTAGGATAGGAGGGCCATTCTATGGAAGATGTCTAAATGCTTGATGTAATTTCCCTTTCAAAGTAAAGGTAATTTTTTCAAAGTACTGATACATACAACAAGGGCCTACAGTTTTAAGTTAGAAATGATACGTGATACAACCATAAGAGCTTCATAAAGATATTATACATCTTCTAAATTCTAAAACCTTAAGTTGTAGATATGTACAAGACAGTCACAAGCAAGTTTTATAACCTTTTCACAGGCCAAAAGAAAAATGAGTAGGTAAACTGTGTTCCACAGTTAACAAAATTCAAGTCTATACAATCGATACATTGTTGGATTTCCTCTCCCTAAGGTACTTAAGTTTTAAAAAAATGTTTAAAACAGAAAAGACTGCTTAAGGACTTAATTGAGACTACATTTTAAAAAGTCACTCATCTTTTCTACCCTTTAAAAGTAACAACATTCAGCTTTTAAACGTGATGTCTCTCAGTTAACAAGTCTCAAGGTCAGTTTTTATTTGGTCTCAATAGATAGTTCATTCTCTCTGCACTCATTCTACATTTAAATTCCTGTTTCCCAAGGAAGTCAATTTAGGAATAAAGGGATTGGGAAACTAAGGCCATGATGGGCCGAGGCCAGCTAGCCAAGGACTATCTGCCTATCTTCTCACATTCCAAATCCAGTCCCAGCTTTGTTCTTCCTTTAGATGGACATCCTTCTATGCCCCAAAATGTAATGAATACACAGTGAGGTACAATTCTGCTCTTTTTTTTTTTTTTTTTTTTGCAGAGGAAGATTCGCCCTGAGCTAACATCTGCTGCGAATCTCCCTCTTTTTGGATGTGAGCTGCTACCACAGCATGGCCACTGACACAAATGGTTAGGTCCGCGCCTGGGAACCAAACCTGGGCCACCAAAGTGGAGCACACTGAACTTAACCACTAGGCCACTGGGGCTGGCCCTACAATTCTATCTTTTATTGTAAGATTTTTCTAGCTAAAGGAGCTAAAAGGAAAAATGATGATTCAACCTATTTTAGAGCTATATAACTAATGACTTCTGAGATCAGTAACAATGTGGGCACTTGGGCATGCCTCAAATGTCTATTTGGAGATGGGCATATTACTGAGCTTTTAGCAATGTAGGCTCACCCCGCAAAGCTTTGACATGGCTTATAATTTATTACCATAAAAAGATAGAAGTCAGAAGGCTTGAATTTAAATCCTACTAGTCGTGCAACCTTGACAAATCACAAACTGAGTCTTGGCTTCTATTTTCAAAAGTGGTAATAATAATATTATTGATACCTATCCATCCATCCATTGTATCTCACAGTGGTATTGTGAAGATTATAAAGAAGAAGATATATACAAGAGTGATCTAAAAACAGAACAGAGCTACAAAAATGTAAGGCTATATTATTATAACAAATTCCACTGAATGGCCAAATATGCAGGGAGATTTGTTTTTCATGGCACTAAAATAAAACTAAGAAATTCTCAAATTATATGACCACATTCAAAGGAAACTGCTTCAGTGTTTTACATGAAGCTTCACCCTTTCACATGTTCTGGATCTCAGAACTACCTATTCCCCTGATGAGAAAACAGCTAGCATAGCTACATAAATTAGTACTGTCCCAAGGGCAAAATCTGTATTGCAAATATATCTCATCATTCCTCCAAAGAAGATATACAAATGGCCAGTAAAGACATGAAAAGATGTATCAACATCACTAGTCATTAGGGAAATGAAAATCAAAACCACAAAAAGGTACCACTTTACACTCACTAGGGATGGCTAAAATAAAAAGACAGACAACAACGAGTGTCAGTGAGGATGTGGAGAAATTGGAACCTTTGTGTGTACTAGTGGGAATGTAAAATAGTATGGTGCTTTGAAAAACAATTTGGCTGTTTCTCCAAAAGTTAAACATAGAGTTACCATATGACTCAGCAATTTCACTCCTAGGTATATACCCAAGAGAACTGAAACATATGTTCATGCAAAAACTTGTACACAAATGTTCTAAGCAATACTATTCATAACAGCCCCAAAGTGGAAATAGCCCTCACGTCCAACAGGTCATGAATGGATAAACAAAATGTGGTATATCCATACAAGATAGTATTATTCTCTCAGAAAAAGGAATGTGATACTGATATAAGCTACAACGTGGATGAGCCTTGAAAACATTATGCTAAGTGAAAGAAGCCAGGCACAAAAGGGGACATATTGTATGATTCCATTTATAGGAAATGCCCAGAATAGGCAGTCAATAGAGACAGAAAGTAGACTAGTGGTTGTCAGGGGATAGGAGAATGGGGGATGGGGAGTGACGGCTAATTTATATGGGGTTTCTGTTCGTGGTGATGAAAACGTTCTGGAATTAGATAGCAGTGTTGGATGCACAGCTTTGTGAATATACTAAAAACCACTGAACTGTACACTATGAAAAGGTGAGAGGTCTCAAAGTAGCGTTGTCAGCAATCTCCTGGAAACTTCCTTGCTTATTCTTAAACTGACTCAGTGATGGCCGCATTCTTAATCTCCCTTCTGACTGGAGGCACCTTCTTCTTAATATCTTTCTTCCACTCTAAGGACCTGGTGCTTGGGCTTAGCTGCTCTAGCTTTCATACATCAACTACCTCCTGGTTTTGTGTTTGACTCATATTATTAGCTCTCTCCACTCAGAGAGTGGAATGCCCCTTGCCACCAATCAGAGTCTGGCACATTCTAGCCCACCCCCCATCTTCTATCCCCACCATACCTTCACCATTTGACCTCTAGTGGGGATTATAAAGAGATTATAAAGGTTAGGGTATGCCACGCTGCAACAAAAACTTTTCCAGGTCACCTGTGTGTTTCTGGTTTTCTCACCCTCCTCCAGATCACCAATTCCACAGAGTTCTCCGTGGGAATCCTCTCTAGGGTGCCTCTCTCTTACACAATGGACAAACAATGAGCAGATGGTTTCATTAATTACACCACAGGCTAAATGGCACCGATTACCACATACTGAACATTTTGAAGTGACGTTGTTTCTGAAGACAACAGTTTGCAATGACAGCCTATAAGAGTAAACTCTTGCCATTTATTCTCATATCATACCTCTGATCTGTAAATCAGACAAAAATCTCTGGCAAATCTCAGTCTACAGGGATGGTCAACCAAAACCAAAACCTGAAATCTATATTCGTGAGACTATTTCTTTGAGTAATCTATGTATATCATATTAGGATGACTAGGTAGGTAGAACACAGTATGTAATATTCAGCAATTCCCTAGTTATTTTAATTAATTTAATAAAATAATGCATAACAGTTACAACTACTATCCACTGAGTATCTATTGAACATCAGGCATTGTACTATGTACTATATGTGCATTATCTTTATTCCTCACAACAATCCTATAGGAAAAATATAATTCTCCTACTAGAGTTGTGGAATTGGGGATTCTGAGACCACAATATGTGCCCAGAGTCACACAGTTAGTACTAGCAAGGAAGCCAGAATTCAAACTCAGGTTTTTTCGCCTAATCTCTGCCTATTTTTTCTACAGAGCTCATTCAAATGTCAATTTATTTCAATTAAAACATACTACCTTGAGCAATGTGTTCAATACCTTTTTGAAATCCTTAGCAAATGAATTTAAATGGCAATTTTTACAGTTTTCAAGTGGAGTGAAAGAACACTTTTGTTTCTAATTTAACCACCAACATTTTTTAATAACAAAAATAGCAAATTACCAGACATAGTATGGATATTTACAAAACAAAAACTGAGAACAGAGACCAAAGGGAATAAACTATTTGTCAGCAGATAAACTTGCATGGCATTTTCACTGGCAAAGTCCATCTGTACACTTTGTACTCTGACATTTCACTTGTACAAGCATTTCACAATCCTTGACTTCACCAAGGGGGCTTAGCACATACATTTTCGACCTGCGAGGGTCCTGAGAGATCATTCTATCCCGCCCACCTCACTTTACAGATAAAGTGAGTGGTTAAGCCATTTGCCTAAGTCCACAGAGCCAGGACTGGATTCCAGATCTCTTGAGCCCAAGGGCCACCACACCACACTACTGTCAACTGTCCCAAGCAACAAAAGTCAGCCAGTGACATTTCCTTGTCCATAGTTAGTTCTACCTTGTCAAACAAATTAAAACTGTGGGTGAAAACTGTGATCTAAAACAAAGCTTTTCAAGACACCATTTCTGGCCATAAGGAAAACAAAAATCTCTTGTTAATTGATGTCAAAATCAAATGACAAAGTTACATCAAACAAAATCTCCATGTCTATTAGGAATAGGAACTTGTTCAGGTGGGCCTAGGTCTGCAATTAGGAGGATATCAGTCAAAACTGTGCGCAGTTTCTGCTTCCTTCTGGAATTACGTAAGCCTTCTCCAGCTCCTTATTAGTCTGCCATTTCCTGTTGCGCAACGGACAAACAATGGGCAGACTGTCGCCAGTGTTTTCATTAATTACACCACAGGCTGAACGGCATCGATTACCACACAGTGGACATTTTGAAGTGACCCTGTTTCCTTTGTTCAAACAATGTATCTAAATACAATGTCTCTGTAAAGGAACAAATTTTATTTGAGTCTTCAAAAGAATTAAGAGACACCAGGACCTCAGGAATTTGAATTGCATCATTTTGTTCCAATAACTATTTTATCATTTGCCTGCTGCCCCTTATGCCTTCTTCCCCTCGGCCTTATGTTTAGGAGAGAAATCTCAAAACCTTTAAGCAGTTCCCAAAGCTAAACGTGTTAAAGGCAGGCAGAATACCCTCCTTCCCAACCCCAGGAAACGGTTAGAGAGTGACACTGAATGGCAGCAAATCAAGAAAAGAAAAAGATTAGGGTAAAAATAAAAGCTTGAGGGCAGAAATTGCACTCCCCTCTCTCCCTTGGAAGAGCTTTCCCTGGACTCCATGAAAGATCTTAGCTCAGGGCAGAAAGGTATCTTAGAAAACCTTCTGCCTCCTTGAGAAGTCCTCTTCTGCTTTCTGTCTGACTAACTGAAGACCCCTCTCTGCAGTCCTTCCAGAGTCGGGTGGGGAGTATGGAGCCCCTCCGCACGAGCCCACTGTCCGGCTTCACCTTCATTCCAACTACAGTCCTCTGAGGTACCGGTAAAAGGCCCTTTTCTCAAAAACTGATCAGCTGGGAGTGTGGAAAAGTTAGCCTCAAAGCAGGCAGAGGTGTCATTTTAAAGATGTAAAGGTGGGGTCTTCAGGGATTTTTTTTTTAAGTGTAGCTGCATCCTGTAAGGATTGCTTTTGAAATATAAAAGTATACTGTGAAACCACGAAGGGAAGATCATAAAGCAATATTGGGTCAGGGAAAGTATTTGAGCGTTACGCGCAAATAAGGAGAGGGGCTGGGAAGTAAAACACTTTTGGATAAAGAATTGAAGAGAAATGAGAAGAACAGTAGAAAAAGCATGGGCTGTGGAGTCTCAAATGTGGGTTTCACATCTGGGTCTGAGCCCTAGCTCCACCATTTAAGAACTGTGTAACCTTGAATGGTTTGCCTTCCAGTCTCTGAACCGCAGTCTCTTTATCTGTCTGACGCAGATAATAACATATGTAAAATGCCCATTTCAGACCTGACACATGGAAAACATGTAAAAAATGACAGCTGTATTATTATTACTACTACTCCTACTACCTTAGGAGAGGAGTTGGAGAAGCTGTGTTGGTAGAGGGAGTAGGTGGACAGTCAAGAAAATCTGGGAGCCCATCAGTAACCTGGACTCTCCTTCCCAACATCCAGGATTGAAGGGAAATAAAAGTAAGTTTGCATGACCTAAGTGACATACTCAATATTTTAAAATCTGAGCTAAGGTGACTAAACAATGTAAAACTGGATTATTTATGTGTTCTATAATTCCCTCATTTATGTACCTAAACTATCCAGGAACACAACCCCTTGTTTGAGTTAGAGTAGAGAACAGCCTTTGGAGGTGTGTGAAGGTAAATATTTTATAGCTAAAATCCTCTACCCTCTGCCTGAAGAAAGAATGGGGAGATAGTCAATACGTGATGCTGCTGCTGCTGATACTAATATAATACTTTGGTATCTCAGTTGATGCCACAGTCTGTGTTTTTTTTGTGTGTGTGAGGAAGACCAGCCCTGAGCTAACATCCGTCGCCAATCCTCCTCTTTTTGCTGAGGAAGACTGGCCCTGGGCTAACATCCGTGCCCGTCTTCCTCTACTTTATATGGGACGCCGCCGTGGCGTGGCTGACGAGCAGTGCACCGGCGGGCGACCGGGATCCGAACCTGCGAACCCCGGGCTGCCAAGCGCGGACTAAACCGCTGCGCCACCGGGTGGCCCCAGAGTCTGTTCTTAAACGTGCCAGATGACTTCTGACGTGCAAGAGCCTGATCTAATCCACGGGCCCATATCATTCCCCAGGCAGAGAGCTGAGGTGACAACTCAACTTCACTACACAAATGCATCCAGCAAACTTCCTAGGCACTAGGCGAGAGATGAGGCAAGAGATCCCCTCTGACCAAGGGAAACCAGGAGTGCTTTATGTACAGGCTGTTGACATAAACTGATAGGAGTACAGGAGTCATCAGGCAGAGATGGGGAGCAGATTCTAGCAGAAGAGTGCAGTAGAAGGCACGGAGCAGGAGTGGAGACCAGAGAGCAGCCCGAATTTAGCGGATTTTGGAGAACACAACTATGACTATTACAAGTTGGAAAGGCAGGCAAGTGACTGGCTACAGAGAATCTAGGTCTCAGCAAGGGTGAAAGAGAATGGCTGAGGCCCTTAGGATATAGGAAGAGATCATTACTGAAACCATGATGCAATTGTGCCACTGACGTTCATGCTTCTACAGAATAACATCTTGCAATCATCTCCTTGTTGATCTTGCTGCATTTGAATAAATGACTTTCACTCCCCAAAATAATCCTTTCCTTTACACAGCTCCTTGTTGTCCTGAAGAGTACCGGCACATTCATTGTCCCATTTGCTCCGGGCTGCAGGTTGGCTGTCACCTTAATTTTCTGCGTGAGCAATTTCTAGTAATGTTCTGATATGACCTTAGACAGTTACAAGCTCTCCACTCATGTGTAGAATAAGAACTGGGGAGTAATGCCAGGATGGCATCTAAAATCTTACAATATTAAAGTATAGTCTGTCAACATGAGCAGAAAAAAAGTTAACTGCTGCCTCAACCTCTAGGGACACATCCTAGAGAAATCCTTTGGGAATTCTTGAGACCTGAAAGAATAGAGATGTCTTTAAAAGCAGTATGGATCTGCAAGTGTCCTCCAACTGGTAACAGAGATAGCAAATAAGCCTCCAGTTCAGAATATCCAGAGAAGTATGACAATGAATAGACTGTTAATAACTAATAGAATCTTGGGTACTGTGATTGTCATTGGTCAAAAAATTTGATAAATTTTTAGTATAGAAAGAGTTTTGAGGAAGAGTCTCCTGGCTCACTCTGTACTAGCCAAGGGGTCTTTATATTAAAACTTCCTTTCTAGTAAGGCCTTCCTGGCCCACCCTACCTAAAATTTCCATCCCGCTAACATTTCAAATCTCTTTTCTTGCTTTATATTTTTATTCTTGGTACTTATCTTACATGCTACATATTTTACTTTTTTGTTGTTGTTGAGGAAGATTAGCCTCGAGCTAACACCTGTGCGAATCTTCCTCTACTTTATATGTAGGTTGCTGCTACAACGTGGCTGATGAGCGGCATAGGTCCATGCCCAGGATCCAAACCTGTGAACCCGGGACGTGGAAGCAGAATGTGCCAAACTTAACCACTATGCCACAAGACCAGCCCCTGTATTTTACTTTTTTACCCTGTTTATTGTCTGTGTCCCCAGTGGAATGGCAGGCGTATGAGGAAGGGATTCTGGCTGTTTTGTTCAGTGATATATCCTCAACACCTAGAACAGAGCGTGGCACAGAGCTGAATGAGTTCACAAATGAAGTAGACCTGTACAGGCACGTGCATACAAAGTTCTAAAAGGCATATTCTTACGTCAGTGAAGCAAAAACCTGAAGCCAGGGAGACAGAACCCTAATAAGGCTCATATATTATGAGAAAAAAAGAAAAGAAGTATTGCAAATTGGAAAAAAAAAATGCATGTTCAAGGTTTGTTCATAGTGCCATTGAGTTGATTCTGACTCCTAGCGACCCTGTGTACAGCAGAGCGAACCCTGCCCAGTCTTTTTGCGCCATCCTCTCACCTTCTGGCACTATATCAGACAGTGCTCCACTGCTATTCATAGGTTTTTCATGGCCAGTTTTTTTTTTTTTTGGAAGTGGGTGGCCAAGTCCTTCCTCCTAGTCTGTCTAGTCTGGAAGCTCGCCTGAAACTTGTCCACCACGGGTGACCCTGCTGGTATTTGAAATACAAGTGGTATGGCTTTCAGCATCACAGCAACACACAGCCATCACCATATGACAACTGACAGATGGGTGATGATGTTTCCTGACCAGAAATGAACCCCAGCCATGAGAGCCACTAGAATCCTAACCACTAGACCACCAGGGCTGGCTATGTTCAAGACAGAGATTTGTAAAATATAGGCAAACAGAACAAACCAGGCTAAAAACAAATACCACTGATCATCTCATCACTAAAGGGCAACCACAACTGTCATATTTCCTTCTAATCTTTTTTCAAGGATGTTTAACATAGTTGAAATGACCAATATTGACTATATAATGCTGTGTCCTAGTTTTTTCACTTAATGTTAAAAACTTAAGTGTGTTCTTAATATCACTTGGTTTTCATTGACGGGAGGATTTAAACCAAGTGAAGTTTACCATGGAACCCTGCACGAGCTTTTCTGAATCTCAAGGTTGGACTACAGATGCATTTTTGAGATATAAATTCCAAGATGACACAGATGCTCAAAATGTAGCTTAAAATTTAGTATGACCCTGGGCACAGATATAGACTACATTTCCCAGCCTCCTCTGGAGTTGGCTGTGGGCACGTGATTGAGTTCTAGCCAAAGTGATGTGCAACACTTACAGGTTTGGCCCATAAGAACCTCCCATCTGTGCTATTCCACTCTTTTTCCCCTTCTGCCAACTGGATGCCATCAGCAATGTGGTCTTTGGCTATGACAGAGCCACAAGATGGGAGGAGCCCAAATCCCTGAACTCACCAGAGCAGACTCAACTGCTAACCAGAAACATGAGCAAGAAATAAACTTCTGTTATATTTGAGCCATTACACATTTTTGAGTCTATTTATAGTGGCAGTCTAGCCTACCCTACATAATACAACTCTTATAACCTTTATTTTCTCTGATAGAATAAGAAAGCTTATTAGTCACTATGATAAGGATATGGAAATAATCAAAGAACATATTAAATTGTTCATTTAACAAATATTTATTAAATGTTATTACATGCCAGGCATTGTTCTCAGCATTGCAGCAACACTCAAATTTGCTAAAATTCTGTCTTTCTTCACTAAAAGAGATACAGGAGACAGCGCCTGTGTCACCTGTGGCGGCGTCCCATATAAAGTAGAGGAAGATGGGCATGGATGTTAGCCCAGGGCCAGTCTTCCTCAGCAAAAAGAGGAGGATTGGCAAGGGATGTTAGCTCAGGGCTGGTCTTCCTCACAAAAAAAAAGAAAAAAAGTAATCATATGGTGGGGGCCATCAAGAGACAAATATTGAATATTCTAAACTTTGATCTGATATCTTTTCACCTGAAAAAAGCTTGTTCAGCCCATTGATATCTGAAGTTCTTCTTAGATGACTTGATAGTGTGACTTTCAGTTTCAGAGGGAATCTTTTCCCAGCCTACTTCCAGTTCTATAACCCATGTGCCCTGAATACTTATAGACTGCAGTTACTCTGACATTCTTCACATGAGGGGTGGCTATGTGGGGCCTCCAGCATTGCTGAACCTGGCAGACTGGAAATTAGCTGCGAGAGGGAGAGAGGAGACAGGGGCTTGAGTGCCTGGCACATGGGGCCAGTATTGGGAGAGCCGGCAGAGGCACCAGCGTAGGGCCATGTCTGGGGCAGGCAAACTGGGGGCAGATAGGGCTGCTCTTCACACATGGTCATATGTCAGTGCCCAGTATCTGCATGGAGTTAAATCTCAGAGCAGTCAAATAACTGGGCTTTGCTCACGCGTTGCCAAAAAACACAAGCCTACATTTCCAAGAGGCAAGTAATAAACTATCCTGGGCCCTCTTCCAGGATTTCTGCCTTTTGGCAGGACAGTGCTGGTGTAAGGGAAGTGTGGGGCTAGGCCCAAGGAAGTACCGCACAGCATACCTTATAGCCAGACAAACCAGAATGAGCCCAATCCCCCACCTGTATTTCCTGCCACCCAAGGGACCAGATGTATTTCCTACCAAAAGAGAAGGTTGCCCAAAGGACAAGAAAGAGGGAAAACTATAATTATATTGTAAGATCTCAATCTGAAATTTATACCAGAGTAACTTGTAAGATAAAAAGGGAGGGGCTGGCCCGGTGGCGTAGCGGTTAAGTTCGCGCGCTCTGCTTTGGCCGCCTGGGGTTCGCTGGTTCGGATCCTGGGCACAGACCGATGCACTGCTCATCAAGCCATGCTGAGGTGGCGTCCCACATAGAGCAACTAGAAGGATGCACAACTATGACATACAGCTATCTACTGGGGCTTTGGGGAGAAAAAAAGCAAAAAAGGAGGAAGATTGGCAACAGATCTTAGCTCAGGGCCAATTTTCCTCAAAAAAAAAAAAAGAAAGCAAAAACAAAACTTTCTTGAAATGCCTACCCTTCAGTATTTCAGCAAAAAGAAGCCCAACATCTCAATGCTCTTGTCAAAATTTGTACTTTTAAACAAACACGCCCAACCCATTTTATAATTTGAGGTCAAGCAAGCAGCAACCAATGCCAGAATATGTTTAAAAGCAGCAACAGGAATCCAACAATGTCGTCATTTAAAGGAGATTCAGTTCAAGGTGGCAGAATAGTAACAGCCTCACCTGGCCAATGGTTCACTAGAACCAGGCTTTTAGTTGAAGGAGCTCAGAATGAATGCTAAGGCCAGTTCAGACACTGATTCTCTGTGTAACACTGTAAGCACCTCTAACCTTGATCAATCTCTCCCCCAGCCCCATGGGAGGAAACATGCTACAGGAAGTCAGATCAAATACTTGGAAAATGGCTCCAGCTAGGTCTCAAACATTACAGTACTGTCGACAGAAAGGAATCCCTGCTCAGCTCTATGTACAGGCCCACGAATGGTCGCTCACCCCCTCAAACACCAGTTGAGTGCCTACTGCATGAAAAAGGAACAACTAAAAATGAAACGGAAGATTCCAAAGAAGCAGAACATAAGTAGTATGGTAAACTGGCAAAGAGGACTGGCAATTGGGAAGACTCATATTCTATCATCTTAGTCATTAACTAGGAGAAAAACTTTGGGCAAGTCCCAAATAAACTCCTAGGACTTTGGTTT
Organism: Tapirus indicus; assembly: GCA_031878705.1. Taxonomy (NCBI): domain Eukaryota; kingdom Metazoa; phylum Chordata; class Mammalia; order Perissodactyla; family Tapiridae; genus Tapirus; species Tapirus indicus. The sequence goes on along the minus strand of CM062918.1, from coordinate 109,177,665 downwards.
CTTTATTTGTGCAATGACAGGACTAAATTAGAGAAACTTGAGGGTCTTTTTATAATCCTATGTAATCATACTCTAGGAATTGCAATTCTTTCTTACCTGCTCATCTGAACCTCCATTCAATGCTTCACATTGGTTTATGCTAAAATAACCTGCTTATCAACACATCTAAGAATGAAAAACACAGAGACTACCAGAATCATATCATGAATTTAGTTTCAAGGCCTTTAAGCAAGCACACAGTAACTGTAACAAAATAAACCTAGTGGTTTTATCTTGGTTAAGAAGGTATTGTAATCTATGAACATATGTACCCACTGACAGCAACTAGAGTGAAGCAGAAACATGATCCAGGTCACCGGCAAGTACTCCAAATGTCTCAACTATGTGCTCCAGGGGCTGTGTACTTGCCACCTACCTTCCTTCCCCACCTCCCACACCCCGGGGGAAAGCACTCACATTAGGAGGATGCATGTTTCTTTCTCCTTTCATTTAATGCAAATTTCAGTGACAGATGGGACCTAAAACTTAAAGTGTTTGCTTGTCAACTCGAATCCTTAACTAGAAATGATGAGATATCACAGAACATCACTGAAATGATGACTCCACAGCCTAGAAGCCAAGGACTAATCATTTGCTGCCATTCAATTCCACACTTCTCATGATCCGTGTTCCCCAGGCACCAGTTTGCTATTCACAAAGCAGAGCAAACAGTTAAACTGACTACAAAAATTCCACAAGTCACATATCCATGGCATGAAAAAAATCATGCAAGGTTTGAAGGAAACCAGGGTGGGCTAAAAATGATCGGTCTAGCCTCTATTTACTTCTTTATCACACTTGGGTTGTTGAGACTAGAGTTTAAAATGAGCCAATAGTTAGGCTGCTACTGGTATTAAGAAACTTCATATGGGCCAATTCATGGCAATAAGATTAGGCTTTTCTCCTTTAGTCATTATTTATATTTAAAACAATAACAAGAGCTAACATTATAGTGTTTACTATATGGTAGACACGCTCTTAGCTACTTTACATAGAGTAACTCATTTAACTCTCATTAAAACCTTTCTGAGGTGGACACTATTCTTATCCCTACTATATAACAGAAGAGGAAACTGAGGCTCAGAGGATTAAGTAACTTGTCCAAGGTCACACAGCTAGTTAGAGGCAGTGCCAGGATCTGAACCCAGGCAGTGAGGCTCTGGAGTTCACACTCAGATCCACTATGCTAAATCGTCCACAAACACAAGGTAGAAGATTCCCCCCTCAGCTGAGCCCTCCATGAGTGACTCCCAGTGCTCACAACTGTACTACTACCCAATTGTCACTCCCGACTAATGACCTCTCCTCTTCAGAGAATAGACAAACTCCTTGGGTGTGACTGATCTCTGCCAGGTATCCTCTTTTTATAAACATGCCTATCCCCTCCCTGTTCTCTCAAAACAAATGCCCCCAGGGCTCTAAATCCTACCCTCTCTCGCCTCCTCAAGGACCTTGCTCTAAGAATCCGCTTTCTGTCCTTCACCTTTGATCTCGTCTCTTCTGTCTCTTCCCCTCAACCTGTAAACATGGTCAAGTACGCCACCTGCAAAAAACAAAACAAAACAAAAAACACAAAACCTCCTTTGATCTTCATCCACTTTTCATTCCATAATTTTGGCCACTATGTCACTCTGACCCTGGATAAATTGCTTCCTTTCTCTAAAAAGCTTCAATTTCTGCATCTAAATAATGAGGGCACTGGACCAGAAGGTCCCTAAGGTCTTCCAAGTTCAACATTCTGTGGTTCTTATTCAGAGAAGATTTCTTTGAACAAGTTTAGTTTCTTCACTGTCCCCTCAGGCCCCAAAGTCAATTTTCTTCTGACTGTCAAGCTGTTCCCTCAGCCAGCAATACTCTCCCCTTTCTCTCCATTCATTTCCCAAATCCTGATTTTCCTTTAAGACCTAGCTAACACCTCACCTGCTCCAGGATGTCCTGATCTTGAACTCATACAGACCTTCTTAAACCACAATTGAGTACTCTCCATCGACAGTGCCTCATCTTTCATATGACTGTTCCGTCTATCTTTGTTCTCTTACCTAAACTGAGCTCTCAGTGAGCAGGGACAATGTCACATTTCTCTGTAACCCCTAAAGGACCTCACACTACTTAGTTGCTGGAATAGCTGCTCAGCAATGCTGGTTGGCTGACTGAGGGTCATCCTATAGCCATTAAGGGCACTAGTGGTCAAAGTATATTACAAGACTCTCTGTGAAGGAAGACCACCTCTATCTTCTACTCCTCTCTCATACGCACACGTCTGTAAAACAGAAACTTTCCATTCAAGAGCATCATCCCAATTTAGCAAGAGGAAAGCTTAGCTAACTCTCTGATTTTCTTTTATCTAAATCAGAAACAGTTCTAGCCATGTTTCCTTTCATTCAAACTTCAGTGATCACAAACACTATAACTTCATGGGCCTCTGGCTGGTCCAGTTCTACCTTTCCACTAATACATAGTCTCCATGGTTATTAAATTCCCTTACTTTTCAACACATATAGCATTATGTTACTTCCTCACACTTGCAGCCAAATTTCCAGGAAACATCTGGAATAATATCAGAGTTGGTGCTTGATCAAAACTACATCCTCTGCTTTATTCATTTGGAAGTGACTAATTTCAGCCTTTAGGTTTGAAGTGAGCACAGATGGATGTGTGTTTCAGCAGTTTGCTAACACTTACCAACAGAGACAACAAGTCACCAATGAAAACCCTAAAACAGTGCTCACCTCCTCTGCCCTAACAGAACTGCCAAGGTACTGCTCAGTACTCTGAGTACTGTTCTGTTTTGCAACAGTGCTAGGTCACTACTGTCTACTCAAAGTGAATCCCAAAGTTCCTCAAACAGAATTTTAAACTCAGTTTAATTGTTTTAAATGAATACTCCACAACACTGGTTCTCAATCCTGGTTACATGTTAGAATCATCTAGAGCAGTTTCATAAATATCAATGTCCAGCTCCCTCTCTTGCCCACCTACCACCCTTCAAAGATTTCAATCTAATTGGTTTCAAATGAGATCTAGACAGCAGTATTTTCCTCAAAGCACTTCAGCTATAGTGAATGAATTAAGTATTATTGTTAAATATTTTAGATATAATAATTGTATTGTGTCTGTGTTTTAAAAAAGGAGTCTTTTGTTAGTAGAAAAACTGGCAAAGTTCAAATAAGGTCTCCGTTTAGGTAACAGTGTTGTACCCATGTTAATTTCCTGGTTTTGATCATCGTATTAAGGTTTTGAAGATGCTCACTTTAGAGGAAGCTGTGTGAGTGGTATATAGGAACTCTCTGAATTATTTTTGTGACTTTTCTCTAAGTCTAAAATTAATTCAAATTAAAAAGTTTTTTAAAAGACTCCTGTACTTTTAAAGATATATACTTAAATATTTATGAATGAAATGATATGCCTGAGATTTACTGCAAAATAACCCAGCTGGGGAGGCAGCAGGGTGTGAGTGGGGAATGGATCAAACAGCATGTTCACAAGTTGATGCCTATGTAGCTGGGCAATGAGTACACGAAGGTTCCCAGTATTTGTCTACTTCAGCGTGTGTGTAAGATTTTTCATCACACATATTGGAGGAAAAAAATCCCAGGTGATTCTAACACACATTCAGGGCCAAGAAACACTGCTCTGGAGTCTTGAAAATGTAGTATAATGAGGACCTCTGTCTGGTACTATCAGCTACAAAATACTGTACCCTGCTCTTTGACAATGAGCTAGTCACTGATTTTTCTGTACCACACTTTCCTAAACTACAAAATGACAGGTATGAATTAGAGGACCTTTCAAAAAGAAGATAAGAAGCATTAAAAAGTTGATTTATTCTAAAATCTTCTTTCTGAGTTAATGTCATAGTTAATTTTTACCACAATAGTCAAAAATGGTAAGGTCTTACATCTGCAAAAGCATTTCCCAAAGAACGTTCTAAAAAACACTACCTCTATAAGATGTTAATAGATGTTACCTAAAATAAAGGTTCTGAAATCAAGTAAGTTTGAAAAGTGTTGGTTTTCTTTGCTGTAAGATTCCTCAGAATTATTAAGATAACATGCATTTAAGTTTCCAAGGGTGGTGTTGGAGATACACAAAAAGTTTGACCTTTACATGGAACTAGTTTTGTAAAACTTCTTTTGGAAAATAGTGCTCTAGACCGGTGGTTCCCAAATCCCCGGTCATGGAGAAAGGCATCAGTATCATTTGGTAAGTTTATTAAAATAAGGATTCACAGATCACATCCTAGATCTACTGGGGGGAGAGGAGAACTCAGTATTAAAACAAACAAACAAAAAACCCAAGTGATTCTAAAGTATAGTCATGTTTGGGATTCAAAGCTCTGCAGTTCATAATGTAGTAAAATAAGTTTATAATTGAGAGGCCACATCAATGCCAACCAATACGAAAGGTCATATTTAATAGTCTTCCAAATAAAAGTATTTAACCCAAGAGAGAAGCACATATGCATACAACATTTTATGAAAGATAAGTACTAAAATACTGGAGATGTTAGCAAACTTAAATCTATCAATATAACTGATGAAAACTTTGTAATCTCAAGGATGTACTAGGTCTATTACTAATTGATAATTAATTTATAGTGATTATCAACCCTTTTCCTGTGTTTCCTCATGTCCATCTTCTTCTCTGGCCTGAGTCAATGATCAGGACTACTTTGTTAAACAACGCCAGGACTATTCACATAAGTGGTTTCTCCAAAATAGAGCTCTTGACCTTTTCTTTACATGACACTACTTCAAGGCATCAGGAACATAAATCCCTTCTTGACCGAAAACTTTGGAAAATGTATTTACTTATACCTTGGTGCTCCCAGAGCTGTGCCACGCAGTGGCCCAGTCAACGATATATTTAAGTGCTTAAAAGAAGTACCTACTTACTCTTATTAACAATTACTCAACATTTGTACCATGCTCTTTAGTTAACTAAGTACTTTCACACGTGAATTATCTTGCGTCTTTCCTCACAAGACCTTGTGGGTTAAGTAGGCCTAATTGTTTCCATCCAACCAATAAGAATCACTGAGCTTTTTATGTGCTAACACAGTGAAAAATATAATTGAGGGAGATGTCAAGGCCCCTGCTCTCACAGAACTGATATGCTATTGGAAAACAAAATATAAATTACATATAGGAAACAGCTCAAGTCGATTTGAAGATATAATGTTAGCTAGAGCAAATTAGTATGGCAGGACTTTATACACACTAATAATAGCTAACACTTACTAAGCAATTGAATCTTCACTCGACCCTTGGGGTAAGTTACTACTATTGCCCCATTTTTCAGATGAGGGAACTGAAACCAAGAGAAGTTAAGTAATTTGCCCAGCAAATAAGCAGTGAACCAAGATTCAATCTCCAGATTAGTCTAACTCCATGGACCACTCTTTTTTACCATCCCATTTTATTGCTAGGAAAGACAATCTCCTCGAAGCAATGGGGACAAATGTCAAGACTTAGATAGAAAATGACTACTTCCCATAAAGCTGGGATCACTGGCTCTACTGCCTGGTAGAAAAGAACTCAGGAATCAGAGGGAATTCCAATAATGAGTCAGAGAAGTTATTTTCCCACAATACCTTACCTCTTTGATTCGTTTAACTAAAGCATTCTGATCAAAAGCCACGGCCTCTGCACACTGATGGAGGTGATCCTGGTACCGGAGGCAGAGCTGCAACACCTGCTGAGAATCCAATTTCTCCAATTTGGCATTTGTTGGGGAAGTCTGGCCACTTAATAGCCCTTCAAAGCAGAAAAAAAGAATTTAATCAAGTAAAATGGAAATTACTGCTAATAAACTTGTGAATAAAGTAGCTTAATAAAAAGTTTACTGAATACAGGGTAAGAGATTTAAGTTTAATCTTGCATCTTTTATTATATGCTAATGACAATCATAGCAACTATTATTTATGGAGCATCTATAATGTGCCAAGCACTTGGCAAAGTGCTGCATGTGCATTATTTTTCATACTCATAACTGCCCTGGAAAGTAAGGTATTACTAGCCCCATTTTACAGATGAGGAATCCAAGACACAGAGAGGTTAAATAACTTTCCTGAAGTCACATAGCTAGTAAGTGTTTTTTCCAAGACAGAGCTACCGAGCTTATGACACTACTTCAAGGTATCCGGAATATAAATTCCTTCTTGACTGAAAACTTTGAAAGATGTGTTTACTTAATTCCTTTTAACAATTAAAATGGTTTACTGAGAGACTGAGAAAAATAAATAAAATGTATACGGAAACTGTTAGGAGGAGATGCAAAAATGAAAAAATTTAAAAAGTGAACAGTATGTCAGTATTCTTTACATCTTCCAACATCAGTTTAGTTGTATAACTATTAAATTCCCTTAAATCTGCACAAGACATTATATTGTCAAAGCCTTTCATATAGAATTATCTTATTTTTATTTAAGGTTTATAAAGCAGGATAATTATTAGCATTTACAGAAGAAAAAAATCAATTTAAGAGGCTAAATGACTTGCCCATGGTCACCCAGCAAAGTCCTGACTAGAACTCAAGCCTACCAACTTCTGGCCAAGTGCTTTCTGCCAAGCCAAAGGTTCACAAACTTTTTGGTGTTAGGACCCCTTAATCCTCTCAAAAATTATTGAGGACCCCAAAGAGTTTTTGTTTATGTAGTTCATATCAATATTCACCTATTAAAAATTAAAATGAGAAAATTCCTCAATATTTATTAAATCATTTAAAAATAACAATAACAACCCCATTATATGTTAACATAAATAATGGATTTTAAGGAAAATAATTATATTTTCCAAAAGAAAAAAGTGAGAAGAGTGGCACTGGTTTACATTTTTGTAAGTCTTTTTACTGTCTGGCTTAACAGAAAACAACTGGAGTCTTGTATCTGCTTCTGCTTCTGCATTTAATCTGTTGCTATTTCACATCACGTAGCCTCTAGCAAGCTCCATTGTACACTTGTAAGAGAATAGACTAATTAGCAAATGTCTAAGTATCATTGTGAAAATTGTTTTGACCTCAGAAAATTCCTATCAGGGTCCTAGGGATCTCAGGGATCCCCCCCACACTCTGAGAACCACCATGCTAGGCCATGCTCTGTCTTATACCAGAGCCAATGATACAGCAGCACAAGGTACACGGAAATAAACATGACAATGGGGCACACGCTGGGCATGATCAGGACAGACGACTCCCATTAAAGCTCGTCTTGGAAACTCTTCCCCATTCTTGTCCCCCAACCACCAGTGTCAAACCCTCACTGATTCTGAGGTATTGGAGCATAAGCCAGTGTTCTTTTCCCCCCTAAACAGGCTGTAATATGGGCTACCCAGTAGTGATGTCCCAGAGAATCCTTGGAAATGCCGTGGTCTCAGATCTTCATCAGGCTGATAGAGTAGAGTGTGGGGTTGAACTCAAGGCACTGCTCTGCTCCCCCACATTCCACCACCAGCACTAGGTCCCTCAGGTGTTCCCCTGCTGATCCTAACACAGCAGAGCACCCGTTACTCCAACTAAACCTGCCTCTATATAGTAGCTTTTGGTGGGACTGGTAATTGCAGAAATGGGGATTTATTTTCTAATTGAAATTTTTATTGAGATCCTGTGTACAGGATCTTGTGTACCCCTTTACCCAGTTTCCTCCAAAGGTAACATCTTGCAAAACTACAATACAACATCACAACCAGAATAGTGACATTGATACCATCCATTGATCTTATTCAGATATCCCCATTTTACTGGCACTCATTTGTGTGTGTGTGCCTGCGTATTTAGTTCTATTTTTATTCAATTATTATTCTATTATTCAATTTTTTCACATGTGTAGGTTCATGTATCAACCACCACAGTCACATACTGAGCTGGTCCATGACCACAAGGATTTCTTGTGTTGCTTTATATAACCATATCCACTTCTCTCTCATTTCCCTCCCCATCTTTAACTCCTGGCAACCACTAATCTATTCACTAGTTTTAAAATTTGTCATTTCAAAAATGTTTTGTAAATGGAATAATACAATATGCAACCTTTGGGGATTGACTTTTTTCACCCAACATAATACAACAGAGATTCATCTAAGTTGTTGCACGTATCAGTAGTTCATTCATTTTTATTTCTGAGTAGTATTCCATGGTATGTATGTACCAGAGTTTGTTTAACCATTCACCCACTGAAGGACATTTGGGTTGTTTCAGTTTGAAGCTATTACAAACAAAGCTGCTATGAACAGTCATGTACAGGTTTTTGCGTAAACATAAGTTTCCATTTCTCTGGGATATATGCCCAAGAGTGCAATTGCTGGGCTGCATGGTAATTGCATGTTCAGTGTTATAAGAAACTCCCAAAGAGTTTTCTAGAGTGCCGGTAATTAAGAAAATGGGGGATTTTTCGTAGACGAAAATCTCCTAACAAAACTATCCAAGGCTACCCTATCACCCTGTCACTGACAAAGAATACAGTCCCAGGAACAGACTTGGGGAGGAAGGTACCAAAAGCTTTCTGCTGTCAATCCAAAAGTGAAGTAGGAAAAGAGTAAGGAGGCATCATGGAAAGAGGAATGAATGATTTTGTGCCACCAATAGTGGGACAGGATAATGCATAAAGGAAGCACTGATAAATTCAACAACATAAAAATCAAGATTCCTCATGGCAAAAAATCACCATAAGTTAAAAAAAAAAAAACTGGGAAAAATATTTGCAACTCATATCACAAAGGGTAAGCTTCCTATTACATAAAGAGCTCCTAGAAATTGGCAAGTAAAAAATCAGCAAAAGAAAGATGGACAAAGGATATGAAAAGGCATTTCACAGAAAAGGAAATACCAATGCCTCAACTATAAGAAAAAATGCACAACCTCACTCATCATAAGAAAAACAGAAATTAAAACTTCACTGCAAGCCGGTAAAACTCGGTAAAAATCCAAAAGTATGATAAAAATTCCATAGGTGGAACTATGAGGAAACAGGCATTGCTGATCATTGGGTAAGTCGTTAACATCTCCACAGAGGGTAATTTGGCCTGGATATCAAAATTGCAAATGTATAAAGCCTTTGACGCAGCAATTTCACTACTAGAAATTTACACATACATTAGCACACATGCTAAATGAAGTATAATATATACATAAGATTATTCGTTGCAGCAGTGATTGTAATAGTAAAAAATGAGCAAATACCTCAATGTCCATCAATAGGGAGCTGGTTAATTAAATCAAGGCACATCCATAAATAGTGTTATATGACCACAGAAAAGAATGAGGAAGCTCTGTATGTATTCACATAGAAAAATCTCCATAACATATTAAGTAATAAAAGAAAAGTATATAGGATAGTGTGTAGAGTGTGCTACCATTGGGTAAAAATGGGGGAGGGGGGTACAAGTAAATAAAAATATATATTCCTGTTTGCTTATATTTATATAAACAAACTCTGAAATGACAGGAATTAGACAGATAGGGAACAAGGGTAGGGAGGGAGACTCTCATCATGTTTTTAACATTTTTTTTAACCATATGAACGTATTTCCCTTTCAAAATTTTTTAAATAAACTCGTTTTAATAAAAAAGTGGCTAAAGTCCTTCCCGTCTGTTAGTAATGTCTCCTTGAGCAGTTCTCCCCTCTTCCCTCACCCCAAGCATCCCCAACTCTATAAGTCAAAACCAGTTCCATAGCTTTCATTCTCACCAAGGTGTATATGGCTGAACACATCTCACAACAACATCTTCTCCAAGGCAATTAAAAGCCTCATAACAAATGGTGAGCTGGGAGAGGACAGGGACCATGTTTTACTCATCTTTTTATCTCTCGTCTCTAGCATATAGCAACTGGTACATAACAGGTTTTCAAATTAGGTTAAGAGGACGCAGTTCTATTGCTGGAATTCCCAGGAAAGAGTGAGCTGAGGAAGATTTCAGGAGGAAAAAAGGCTTTTCAGGGTCCCTACTCTGTATTCTCTACAAATACTTAAGAGTGAGGCCTGGCCCAGTCTGAATCCGCTCTTCCAAAGTGAATAAGGAACATTTCCAGTGCTTGAGAAGACTCCTGGGAGCTGTACTGAAGAACGGGGAGCACGGAGAGCAGAGAAGCTACAGGGCCAGCCTAAGCTTCCCAACTTCAGCTCACAAAACAAAACCCTTACTCCTCCTCTCAAAAAAACAGACAGACAAACAATGAGGGGGGGAGGGGATTTCAAGAAAGCTGCCAAGTCTAGAAGGCACACAAAGGTGTCCACATAAAGTTGCCCGGCCAACTTCAAAGTCAAAGAAATTATACTTTAAATCACTTTTATAAATAACAATTGTACCCTCCCCCTAATTAATCATCTAAAAACAAAGCCCAGGTACATGGGTTTTTTATCAGAATGTGCTTTTTTTGACTCACAAAATCTCTGAAAACCACAAATCTTGCTCCATACCGCAGAAGGAGCAAGACAGAAAAAAAGAAGACAGGCCACTTTTTTCCTCAGCTAAAGCTACAAAACTATGGGAACTCAGGCCAATTCTAGAGGCAATGAATACAAAGTTTTCCCATCGCTCTCAAGTGTCAGGAACTCATCTCCTGATTTTGATGACTGAACCAACCCTGCATCTTCTGATAAAAGAAGGAAGAACAGAAAGCTGGGTAAATTTAGAGATGGTAAATTTTGTCATTTTTTGCAGACCACAAACTGCCAGCCCTCAGAACTGTTTTTATTCTGAATGCGCATTAAAGTTTAAAAAAAACTGTAGATGCTTTCAATGAGGTGTGTACTCTCCCCACCACTTCCTAGTGTCTTATGGCCAGCCAGCTTCACTCATTCATATTACCTGCCTGGCCTCCGGGGGCCTCTAGTTTACACCTCTGTTTTAAATCTTACTTACCAACTGTAATAACCTAAACCCTTAGGTAACAGAGAACGAACCATAGACCACCTTGAAATTATTCTTTGTATAGTTATATAAATGTTCTTTATGGATAAGATTTTTTTCTTTTTTTACTTTTTATTATATAAATTTTCAAACATAGAAAAGTAGGAAAAAATATATACTCAAATACTCACCATTTAGACTCAACAACCAGTATTTTAACATATCTACTTCATCTTTCCCTCTGTATTTTTCTTTTCCTGAGCCATTAAAAAATTATAGACATCATGACACTTCACTCCTAATACTCCATTCTTCCATATATTTATGGTAGGTTTTTCATGTTAAATAAAAGTTTCTAAATTATGTCTTTTTTACTGTGCTAGGAACAGGGCCATTACCCTCAGTTTTCTAGTTCTTCTTTGGCTTAAACCAGTCATACACACAAAGTAGATGTTTACTGAGTTAAAAACCTGATCTAATAGATTCCATATATTAAGGGTTGGGTTTGCAAAGGTAAATACTGGAGACATTTCCTAAGACTCTGTTGAAACCACTTTGTTTATACAGGAATGGAGAGTGGGCTCCAGGGGATGGGTGAGGACCAAGACTGAATATTACACAGATCCAGCAAACTGCCATCTGTACCTACCTCTTTGTGTAAAGTGTTGAGTGGAAAAATCATCAGGGTTAGAAATTTGGAAAATATTTTGCTGAGCAATCTTTTTCTTTCTGAAACGTCAGGTAGAAAAAAAAGTTTTTCTAAAGAATAGTACATATGGACAGCTAATCTTCGACAAAGGACAAAGAACATACAATGGAGAGAGGGAAGTCTCTTCAATAAATGGTGCTGGGAAAATTGGACAGCAACATGCAAAAGAATGAAAGTAGACCATCTCCTATCGCCATATACAAAAATCAACTCAAAATGGATCAAGGACCTGAAAGTGAGACCTGAAACTATAAAACTCCTGGAAGAAAACATAGGCAGTACACTAATTGAGATTGGACATAAAGGGATCCTTTCAGATTCCATGTCTACTCAGACAAGGGAAACAAAAGAAAAAATAAACAAGTGGGACCTCATCAGACTAAAGAGCTTCTACAAGGCAAATGAAACCAGGATCAAAATGAATAAACAACCCACCAGCTGGGAGAAAATATTTGCAAATCGTTTGTCCGACAAGGGATTACTCTCAGTAATATATAAAGATCTCATACAACTGAGCAACAAAAAAACAAACAACCCAATCAAAAAATGGGCAGAGGATATGAACAGACATTTTTCCAAGGAAGAGATACAGATGGCCAATGGCCACATGAAAAGATGTTCAACATCACTAATCATCAGGGAAATGCAAATCAAAACTACACTAAGATATCACCTTACACCGGTTAGAATGGCTATAATCACAAAGACAACAACAAATGCTGGAGAGGTTGTGGAGAAACGGGGACCCTCATTCACTGCTGGTGGGAATGCAAACTGGTGCAGCCTCTATGGAAAACAGTATGGAGAGTCCTCCAAAAATTAAAAATAGAAATACCGTATGATCCAGCAATCCCACTCTTGGGCATCTACCCAATGGACATGAAATCAACCATCACAAGAGGCTTACGCACCCCTATGTTCATTGCAGCATTATTCACGATAGCCAAGAAGTGGAAGCAACCCAAGTGTCCCTCGACTGATGACTGGTTAAAGAAGATGTGGTATATACATACAATGGAATACTACTCAGCCATAAGAAAAGACACAATTGTCCCGTTTGCAACAACATGGATGGACCTAGAGGGTATTATGTTAAGTGAAATAAGCCAAAGAGAGAAGGACAGACACTGCATGAACTCACTCATATATGGAATATAAATGAACACACGGACAGAGAGAACTGATTGGTGGTTACCAAGGAGAAGGGGGTTGGGGGGTGGGCACAAGGGGTGAAGGGTTACATCCACATGGTGACGGACAAACAAGAATGTACAACTAAAACCCCATGGTGTTATAAACTACTAAGACATCAATTAAAATAAAAAAAAAAAAGGAAAAAAGGAATAGTACAGAACCATATGGGTGTTAACCTAGGCTATCACCAAACTGAACTCCTTAACTTTTAGAGGCTTAGCCACTTCCAGGACTAGCAATGAGTATTATGAGTAGTGGGGCCCATATTTGAGAAACAATATAACAAGCTCCACTTCCTGCTACAGAATCCAGAAAGCAGAATCTATGTAACTTTGATGAAAGTTATTGTAAGGTTCAATCAAGCAACAGATTAAGAAAAAAGAAATTCCCAGCAGAAATAATAGGGATTTTTGACTCTGTTGGTCATGCTATATTTCAAAGACAAAAGCACATAAGCCATGTGTATTCTTTACTTAATATAAACTCTGATTCTCAAAGTCACTCCCTCGCCTTCTCTTAAAGAAAGGGAAAAGTCTAAAAACACTTGCACAACTTGGACAGGATCTTATGATGTGTATTAGTGATCAATTTCTTTGGAGTACTTATAAAAAGGTTGCCCTCTATGACTGGTTCCCTTAGGGACTTTCATCTCCATTTCGTCACCTCAGAGGAGCACCAGTCATCCAGGAGGAGCCACCCAGAATGGCTATCATCATTGTTTTGGTTAAACTATGTGGCAGAGACTGCAAGTGCAGACAAGCCCAATACAACATGGCAACCCACCACAATTTCCGGCGTGGATAGAAACAATGTTCCCAGGATCTCCCGCCTAAAAGTTTCCAATAACTACCAGAGGGCCAAGAGAAAATAACTTTTTCATTGAAGTGGTGCCATAGATGGAATACATGTGTCCCCCCAAAATTCATATCTTGAAACCTAATCCCTAATGTGTTGGTACGAGGAGGTAGGGCCTTTGGGAGATGATTAGATCATAAAGGTGGAGCCCTCATGAATGGTATTAGTGTCCTTACAAAAGAGACCCCACAGGGCTTGCTTGCCCCTTCCACCATGTGAGGACACAGCAAAAAGACAACCATCTATGAACCAGGAAGCAGGCTCTCACCAGACACTGAATCTGCCAGCACCTTGATCTTGGACTTCCCAGCCTCCAGAACTGTGAGAAACAAATTTCTGTTGTTTATAAGGCTCCCAGTCTATGGCATTTTGTTATAGCAGTCTGAATGGACTAAGATAGGGAGCCTGGGAAAAGCTGAATTCAGCCCCATTATTTATTAGCTGTGCAAATTTGGACAGTTTACCTTATATCTCTGAGCCTCAGTTTTCTAACTGGGATAACCACCACCACCCTTTTAGGGTTTGCCTGGCATACAGTAGGATCTTGATAAGTATCTGTTCCCCTTACTCTTGCCTTTCTTAAGACTCAGAGAGGTAAAGGGGCACTCAGGCTTCAGGGGAATTTGTGGTAGGTTATGGAAAGTACTTCATCCATCTAGATTCAGGCACCCATTTGTCCATGGCCAATGACCATGGTTTATGGTACCAAAGAAACAAGAACAGAGGTTGTCACAGCCAAAAGTACATACAGCTTTTCCAAAGATAATCAGTATCCACAAATAAGACACCTCAAGGAATCTTGGAAATCAAGGAAAGTCTTCAAGGAATCCTGTCCACTGTTATGAACTTAACTTAGCTTTGCATAATCTCCTCCACTTTTTCCTCTCAAAGAATTAAGTAAAATGTTCAACTCATCCCCCTTTAACAATTTCCAGGTTCAAAGGCTTGCTCTCTGGTTGAACTTACAGGTTAGGGAAGGGAGGCAGCATGATATAATGAAAAGTATAAGCTTTGGAATCAGGTAGATCTGCGACTTTGAATCCAGGGACTGCCATTACTACCCATGTGATGTAAGGGTAGTCATTTAACTTCTCTGAACTCAAACCCTTCATCTATAAATTAAATACTATCTACATTAAAGGAGTACTGTAACAACTATATGAAGTTATGCTCAGCACAGTATGTGGCACAAAGTAGGTATTCATGTTAATTTCCTCACTGTCCCCAAGTCTTCAACTAACAACTGTTGCCATAGTCAAATAAGCAGGGTTTCAAAATCTGGCTGTATGACTGGCCAACCCTACCATACTATGAGTACTTGCTAGCACCTCCTTCTATGTACCAGCACTGTAAGAAAAATAAAGAGGTGATCCCACTCTTCAAGCAGGTTACCAGAAGAAGCAGGAGTTAAATACAATGAAGGCAGATGTGAATAGGAGCCCAAATTAAAAAGTAAGATAGAACAACAAAAAAACCCAAAAACCAGGGGCTGGCCCTGGTTAAGTGGCGTAGCGGTTAAGTTCATGCGCTCCACTTCTGGTGGCCCAGGGTTCGCAGGTTCGGATCCTGGGGGTGGACCGACACACTGCTTGTCAAGCCATGCTGTGGCAGCATCCCATATAAAGTAGAGGAAGATGGGCACGGATGTTAGCCCAGGGCCAGTCTTCCTCAGCAAAAAGAGGAGGATTGGCAACGGACGTTAACTCAGGGCTAATCTTCCTCATGTACACACAAAAAAACAAAACCCAAAAAACCCAATTCAAAAATCAGCAAAGGAGTTAAGCAGACATTTCTCCAAAGAAGCTATACAAATGTCAATTATCACATTCAAGATGCACAACATCACTAATCATTAGGGAAATGCAAAACAAAACCACAGTAAGATACCACTTAACCATTAGGATGGCTATTATCCAAACAACAGAAAATAACAAGTATTGACAAGGATGTGGAAAAATTGAAACCCTTGTGCATTACTGATGAGAAAGTAAAATGGTGCACCCACTGTGGAAGACAATATGGTACTTCCCTAAAAAATTAAACACAGAGAAGAATAAAAGTAAACAGAGCCTAAGGGATCTGTGGGACATCATCAAGGAAACCAACATACATTCTTCAGGGGTCTCAGAAGGAGAAAAGAGAAAGAAGCAGAGATAATATTTGAAGAAATAATGGCTGAAAACTTCTCAAATTTGATGAAAGACATGAATATAAACATCCAAGAAGTTCAACAAACTCCAAGAAGGAAGAATTCAAAGAGCTACACACCAGGACATGTTATAATCAAACTGTTAAAAAGTCAAAGACAAAGAGAGAATTTTGAAAGCAGCACGAGAAAAGTAACTCGTTCCATTCAAGGGATCCTCATTAAGATTATCAGCAGATTTCTGAACAGAAATTTTGGAAGTTAGAAGGCTGATATATTGAAAGTGCTTTTATATTCAAATTGTCAACCAAGAATCCTATATGTGGCAAAACTGTCCTTCAAAAGCGAGGGAGGATTAAGACATTCCCAGATAAACAAAAGCTGAGGGAGTTCATTACCACTAGATTTGCCCTGCAAGGAATGCTAAAGGGAGTCCTGTAGGTTGAAATGAAAGGACATCTGACAGTAATTCAGAGCTGTATGAATAAATAAAGATCTCAGTAAAGGTAAATATATGGGCAATTACAAACGGTAGCATTATTATAACAATGGTGTGTAACTGCACTTTTTGTTTTCTACATGATTTAAGGACTAATAATTTTTTTTAAATTATTAGTTTATGTTTCTGGACAACGTATAAAATACAATTTTGTGACATCAACAACTGAAAGGGGTGAAGATGGAGTTATAAAGGAGCAGAGTTTTTTGTTATTGAAGTTAATCTGATATAAATTCAAGTTACATTGTTATAACTTTAGTATGTTAAATATAATCCTCATGGTAACAACAAATAAAATATTTATAGAATATACAAAAGGAACTGAAACATTTCACTACAAAAAAATAAACTAAACACAAAAACAGTAATGCAGGAAATGAGGACAAAATATTATCAGGCATAAAGAAAAAGAGGAAAATGACTGAAGTAAGTCCCTCCTCATCAGTAACTACTTTAAATGTAAATGGAATAAACTCTCCAATCAAAAGACAGAGACTGGCATTAAGGATTAAAAAAAAGCATGATCCAACTATATGCTGTCTACAAGAGACTTACTTTACATCCAAAGACACAAATAGGTTGAAAGTGAAAGGATGGTAACAGATATTCCATGCAAATAGTAACCAAAAGAGAGCAGGGGTGGTTATACTAATTCAGACAAACTAGACTTTAAATCAAAAAAGGTTACAAGAGACAAAGTAGGACATTATCTATTAATAAAAGGCTCAATACAGGAAGAAGACATAACAATCATAAACATTTATGCACCTAATAACAGACCATCAAAATATATTAAGCAAAAATTCACAGAGAAATAGACAGTTCTACAATAATAGTTGGAGACTTCAATACCCCATTCTCAATAATGGATAGAACAATCAGAGAAAAGATAAGTAAGGAAATATAGGACTTGAACAACTCATTAAACCAATTAGATCTAACAGACATATACAGAACACTCTACCCAACAATAATAGAACACACATTCTTTTCAAGTGCACATGGGACATTTCCCAGGATAGACCATATGTTAGGCCACAAATTAATTCTCAATAGATTTAAAAAGAAAGATATCATATGAAGTATCTTCTCTGACCAGAACAGGATGAAATTAGAAATCAATAACAGAAGGAAAACTGAAAAATTCACAAACTTGTGGAAATTAAACAACACTCTTAAAGAACCAAGATCAAAGAAGAAATCAAAGGGAAATTTAAAATACTTAGAGATGAATGAATGAAACTGAAAACACAACATACCAAAACTTAATGGATACAGCAAAGCTAAATTTACAGCTATAAATGCTTACATTAAAAGAGAAAAAAGGTCTCAAATCAACAACCTAACATTACAACTTAAGGAACTAGAAAATGAAGAACAAACTAAACCCAAAGCTAACAGAAGGAAGAAAATAATAACAATTAGAGCAAAGATAAATGATATTGAGAATAGAAAAACAGAGAAAAATCAACAAAACTAAAACTTTGGTCTTTGCAAAGATCAACAAAATTGACAAAGCTTTAGCTAGATGGACTAAGGAAAAAAGAGAGAAGAGTCAAATTATTAAAATCAGAAATGAAAGTAGGGACATTACTACTGAATCTACAGAAATAAAAAAGATTGTAAGAGAATGGTATGATCAATTGTATCAACAAATTGGATAGGGATGAAGTGGACAAATTCTTAGAAACACAAAAGCTACCAAAACTATCATAAAGAAATAGAAAATCTGCATAGACTTGTAACTAGTATGGGGATAGAATCAGTAATCAAAAATCTCCTCCCCAAAAAAGCCCTGGACCCGATGGCATTACTGGTGAATTCTACCAAACACTTAGAGAAGAACACACACCAATCCTTCTCAAAATTTTCCAAAAAACTGAAGAGGAGGGAATACTCTCATTCTTTAAGGCCATTATTACCCTGATAGCAAGGCCAAACACACTATAAGAAAAGAAAACTTCTGACCGATATCCCTTATGAATATTGATGCAAAAAGATGCTAGCAAACAGAATTCAGTAGCATATTAAAAGGATTATACACCATGACCAAGTGGGATTTATTCCTAGAATGCACAGATGGTTCAACATATGAAAATTGATCAGTATAATATACAACATTAACAGAATGAAGGATAAAAACTACATGATAATCTCAATTGATGCAGAAAAAGCATTTGACAAAATTCAACACCCTTTCATGATAAAAACACCACTAGGAATAGAAGGAAATTACCTCAACATAATAAAAGCCATATATGAAAAAGCAAACATCATTTTCAATGGTGCAAGACTGAAAGCTTTTCCTCCAAGATGAGGAACAAGGCAAGGATGTCCACTCTCACCACTTCTAGTCAACATAGTACTGGAAGTTCTAGCCTTAGGCAAGGAAAGAAATAAAGGGCATCCAAATTGGAAAGGAAGAAGTAAAATTATCTCTGTTTGCAGATGACATGATCTTATAGGTAGAAAATCCTAAAGATTCCACAAAAAAATTTTTAGAACTAATAAATGAATTCAGTAAAGTAGCAGGATACAAAGTCAACACACAAAATATCAATTGCATTTCTACACATTATAGATGAACAATCCATAAAGGAAATTAAGAAAACAACTACACTTACAACAGTATCAAAAAGAATAAAATATTTAGGAATTAACTTAACCAAGGAGGTGAAAGAGTTGTACAATAAAAATTCCAAAGCATTGCTGAAAGAAATTGAAGACATAAATAAATGGAAAGACAACTCATGTTTCATGAACTGGAAGACTTAATATTGTTAAGATGTCCATACTACCCCAAGTGATCTACAGATTCAGTGCAACCCCTATCAAAATTCCAATGTTTTTTGCAGAAACAGAAAAACCTATCCTAAAATTCATATGGAATCTCAAAGGACTCCCAGTAGCCAAAACAATCTTGAAAAAGATGAACACAGATGGAGGACTAGCACTTCCTGATTTCAAAACTTACTACAAAGCTACACTAATCAAGACAGTGTGATACTGGCATAAAGACAGACTTTTAGATCAATGGAATGGAACAGAGAGCTCAGAAATAAATCTTCACATATATGGTCAAATGATTTTCTACAAGGGTGCCAAGACCATTCAATGGGGGAAAGCACAGTCTTTTCAACAAATGATGCTGAGAAAACTGGATATCCACACGCAAGAATGAAGCTGAACTCTTATCTAACACTGCATACAAAATTTAACTCAAAATGAATCAAAGACCTAAAATTATAAAACTCTTAGAAGAAAACATAGGGCAAAGCTTCACAACATTGGATTTGGCAATGGTTTCTTGGATACGACTCCAAAGATACAGGCAACAAAAGAAAAAAATAGACAAATTGGAATTCATGAAAATTTAAAAATTTTGTGCAACAAAAGGCACCATCAATAGAGTGAAAAGGCAACCCACAGAATGGTAAAAAATATTTGCAAATCATATATCTGATAAGGGATTAATATTTAGAATATATAGAGAACTCCTAAAACTCAACATAAAAAAAAATCCGATTCAAAAATGGTCAAAAGACTTAGACATTTCTCCAAAGAAGATAAAAAATGGCAAATAAGCACATGAAAAGATGCTCAACATCACTAATCGTAAGGGAAATGCAAATCAAAACTACAATGAGATACCACCTCACACTTATTAGAATGGCTACTATCAAAAAAAGAGAAAAGAATAAGTGTTGGTGAGGATGTGGAGAAATTGGAACCCTTCTACACTGTTGATGAGAATGTAAAATGGTACAAGTCACTGTGGAAAACAGCATGGCAATTCCTCAAAATATTAAACATAGAATTACCATACGATTACCAGCAATTCCACTTCTGGGTATATACACAAAAGAACTGAAAGCAGGGTCTCGAAGAGATATTTGTACACTCGTGTTCATAGCAGCATTATTCATAATAGTTAAGATGTGGAAGCAACCCAGGCACCCATCAATGGATGTATGGATAAACAAAATGTGGTATATACATACAATGCTATATTATTCAGCCTTAAAAAGGAAGGAAATTCTGACATATGCTACAACATGGATGAACCTTGAGAATATTATGCTAACTGAAATAAGCCAGGCACAAAAGGGCAAATATTGTATGATTCCACTTACATGAGGTTTGACACAGAATAGTCAAATTCATAAAGAAAGTAGAATAATGGTTCCCAAGGGCTAAGGGGAGGGAGAATAGGAAGTTACTGTTTAACAGGTGCAGAGTTTCAATTTGGGATGACGGAAGAGTTTTGGAGATAGATGGTGGTAATATTGCACAACAATATGAATGTACTTAATGCCACTGAATTATATGCTCAAAAAGGGTTAAAATGGTAAATTTTATGTTATGTATATCTTACCACAAAAAAAGTCAAGTAGATTGATTTTAATTTTTGCTAAGCAGAAATATACCACAATACCCCTCTAATAAAGTGGGCAAGAAAAAATAATGTGGCCAATAGGAACCAAATGAAAAAATTAAAAGGATAAACCAAGAGAAAAATAAGTTTCACTACCTTCTCTGAAAACTCAGTTTAACCATGCTTTCTTCCAAGTCTAAACTTTGAAAATTCCATGTTTCTATGAGAAGAGAGATAAAGAATTATTCTATATTGCTATATCACGTTTCTTTTATTACAGGATCAAGATTAATTTAGAATTATTTGCAGAAAGAAACATACTTAAATTCAGAAGACCTTTACTCTAAGTTTGAAAACAAAAGAAATGTAGTCCACTACAAACATTCATAGTTTGGATGCCACAACCTTTCCACATCTCTCACTGAATGAACGCAGAAAGCCCACTTTGTCTCACTTGTCTGAAAGAATGAACGCCAGCCCGTAAAAATGGGGACCTGGGTCCTCCCTGCAACTTGGCAGCTAGCATACACCACACCAGGTGTTCTCCACTTGCTGAAATGTCAATACCCCAAAACTGCAGCTTTCCAGACAAAGTGAGGATGGTTGTTTGGATTCTTCCCTTTCTAAAAGAGTTTGCTTTAAGGAACTGAAAGTGTTCTCTTAAAAACTGGCATTTAACACATGGTTCTACTTACAGTAGTTTGAAGTATACACAACTTCTTAGAAATACAGACTTTGCAGGGCACATCAGGACTGACTATCAAAGAGGGGAGGCTATCTTTACAGAGTCAACAGCAATCACACTGGGAACCTGAATTTTTTTTCTTTTTAGGTTTTCAGAAAGATGAATCACAGATTCACTTTAAATAAAAACAAATGAAGTACTAAGAAAAGGATGCAACAAAAAAGAAATCTGAAATATTAATGCCAGGACTTTCTTGTTCAAAGGGGCCACCCTTCTTGTAGGTGTTAACTCATGGCTTCCTTGAAGGATTACACACCCTGCACGCCAATGGATAATGGGAAACACAGGATTGTTTACACTGGAGAAAACACCCTGATCAGATGGACAGGTCTCACTTATTAGGAGCTTAAACTGCTGAGGCAATACTGTTAATTTATAACAGCTAATTTCTGAGAACAAGATCGATTTAGGGAAAAAATTGATTTTTCCACAGACCAAGTCTACTAAAAAGGAAAACAATCTCAATTTCTACTCAGCTCATATATGATTGACAGGAAATATAGAGCATATACAGAGAGAGTTAAGACCCAAGGAGCTGGCAATAAAGTAAAGTGTCACACCTGAGAGCCTATTTGCCTATTATACCAAGAAGCTGAAGAATCAAGAGCCTCTTTTTCCCCACCTGCCCTGCCCTACAGCTAGAATACAAGCACATGACGGAAGTTCCACAGTCTATACATCCACCCCAGAATCTAAATAGGGAACAAACGTTGCAAAATAGGGACCTTCCATGAGGTACATTTCCTGGTGACAACACTTTCTGGAAAATCAGTGTCTCTGAGGCAGCAATAGAAGCAGAAGCAGTGGCAAAGTCCAGTCTCCACTGCCAGCCAGCACTGTTTGAGTCCAAGGTGTGTCAAGTGCTTGGTCATGACAGCAGTAGTGACCTCAATGGGAGGTTCCGTGGCATGATTTTGGCCATTATGCTTGGGTAGGTAGTCCAAAATCTGATTCTAGAGCTCTTCTGGAGATTCTGTAAGGTTTCCACTACTCTTTCAATAAATTCTGTATCTGCTTAAATCAGCCAGAACATCTGACTGATACACTTAACCTCAATTTCTCTATCAGTAAGAGAGGGGTGATACTACATACATTGAAGATAGCTGAGAGGATTAAATGAGATAATATATGCTAAAGCCCTTTATAAACAATAAGCCACATATTGTTATAATTTACTAAAATTTAACTATATGTCAGGCACTATATAAAGCATTATGTTTCATGAGTAAGAAAAACAATAGCTAAACATTAACGATGGCAATCTCTTAGCCAAGCACTGTACTAAGCATGTTTTTTATACATTTTACCTTATTTAATTGTCAGGACAACCAGAGGAGGCAGATTTTATTGTCCCCTATATTAAGTAAACTCATAGTAATAATCATCATGACAACAAATCACAGTGATGGAACTAAGTGCTAGAATTAACATGAGGAAAAATACTATAAATTAATGATTTTTGGTGACATAAATATTATTGCAATTTAAGGGAGATAATATAGTATCCAAACCATAAGAGCTCTGGAGTTGCCAATTCTTGAAATTCTAAAGTCCATAATTTGGCAACTTACTTGAGGAATTAAGTTAAAATACCATTTTCCTCTTAATTTATACTTAAGGCAGTTTTCCTTATTTGAGATTTGGTTATATTTTGAATTGAAATGTTTTCAACAGCAACATAGCTCATTTATAACTAAATCTTCCTCTTTATGGCTGTACCTCTGGAACACACTTGGATGTAGGTTCATTTCTGGTATTTACCATAGCATCCTTTTTGTGTGTTGTTTTTGTGTATTTGTATTTGTACTTGTATTTGTGTATTATTACTGACATTTCTGCTCTCTCCCCAGTTACCTGGTAAGATCCTTGAGGGAAGGAACCATATATTTTTATTTCTGAAAGACCCAAGGCACTGCCTTATAGAAGGATATACAAAGCAGTTCTCCACAGACGTTTGCTGTTTCAGATATTGAGAAATGCTCATATTTAGATAAGTTCTGCAAACACACAATTGGTGCCCCTTGGGCCTTGTCTAAGGATCCCTAACTTCTGAAAGCTCAGTGCCCAGTGACTCCATTCCACTTCCTCCAAAGTTCTGATTTAAATTTATTTCTCACCACAGCAAGAGACACACATTCTGTTCGTATCTCTCCAAAGAAATGAACTCATTCCTGACTCTAAAGTAAACTTACGTCACCCATATTTGAAGATATGGGCTCTTCTTGTACAAGTAGTGAATGAGGCCTTATCTATAAATCACTTGACTGCAGGCTTTGAAAATTCAGCAAAGGCAGTTATATGGAACTACAAGATAAAAGTGATACCAAAGGTCAACAATACCAAGGTTTAAACTTTGTTCCTTTCCCCTAGCAACTATGTTAAAAAAAACACACACAATATATCCCGTCATCACCAAGTCAAAGCTTGATTGATCTAGCATAATTAAATCATTTATTCAGCAAGTTCACTCCTTGGTTCTCTGACCCTTGGCCTCAAATTCACTGAGATAACATATCTGAATCCCAATATGACCATAAACACAGAGATTCCTACCACAGGGCTGAGGACGGCTTTCTACATTCCAAGTCCATCAAGCATGTGCGTCACTGTCTTTGTTGTAGAAGATACCCAAGTTATAAAAATTCAGACTTTTCCCACTATCCCTAAAGCACACAGCTGTGAAAACATCCTCCTTTATGGAACATATCAGTTGATAATATTAAAAAAAAATCATGTAATTATTTGTTACTCTTTTCTCATTCCGTGCTTCAGTTTCCCCAGAAACAGGAAGGAGCCCCATAGGGGACTAGGGAGAGATAGGCAATCCTGGGAAGGAAATCCCTGGTGTGCCCAAACCAAGGGGAAAGGAGCTGGATTATTAAAGGGAAGCAAGCAGAAGCAATACACCTCCAATCAGGACACACACAGTACCCGTGTGGTCCACTGACTAAGTAACTCAAAGACACAAACATCTTTTGAACAGATACAACTGATTTTATGATGGAATTAATATAAGTAAGTTAGGGAGACAGACTTGCAAACTGGTTAAATATACAGGGTTTAGAATTAGACCTGGGTTTAAATCCTGGCTCTACCTTTAAAAGCTGTGTGACAGGAAAGGTCTTTAAACTTCTCTGGGCCTCAGCATCCTAATCTGTCAAATGATGCAAATACTACCCTAAGAGGTTGTACAGGGATTAAAGGAGATAATGTACATTAACACTTCTGTGCAAAAAAAAAAAAGAGAGAGAGAGACAGGAATAAAAAAAGACAAAGGTGGTTGTTGTTATTAATGGAAAAGTAGGACTGTACATACCAAAACCGCAGCTTATGTGCAACTTGTAAGAAATAATAATAAAGTGAGTAGTACCTATAAACACTTTGGAACTTTTCTGTCCACCAAGTACAAAAACATGTGAAAAGTTTTTCTATCCTACCTATGTTCACATGTATAATTTTCACTATAAAGACAAGATAAAGCTAAATTATACCTTGGAAGAAAACAAACACTAAAAGTAGGTCAAACATATGTTTGTTTTCATGTTAATTAGAGTAGAAGCTAACAGATAAATACACACAGGTGAAATATTTCCAGAATTATTTTTAGGGAGCCTTTCATTCAAAAACAAACTAAACAATAAGTGAGAGTTATAGGAAATCAAACTTGGGCTTAAGTGAAGGAACCAGACTCAACTAAGCAAAGCTGTCCAATAAAGCAGCGGATCGCCTTGTACGACAACGAGCTGTTTGGAATTAGATGTTTGGCAAGTCAAGGCTGGAATTCTCCTTTTGAGACAGTCTGCAAAATACACTCAATTCAGGGACTCTGCAAGAAGTAGAAGACTGAATGATAAAACGTTAAATGTCCCTTCCAATTCTAAGATTCTGCAATCCTTGAACACTACAATAAACAAACCGCTTTTTGGTGTCCACGGTAGGGTCGAGTTTTCCTTTAACATTGTCCCTAATAAGAGAATGGTCTCCAAATTCAGGTGAGAGGCAGATTTGCCAGTCAATTCAAATATGAGAGAAGTTGAATTAATGGATCTCATGACCCCCTGAACTATGTTCTGTTTTTCTCTCCCTTGACTGCTTTTTTCCCTCCGTGGATACCCTCCTTATAATCTATTCAATCTAATTTCATAAATATTTACTGACTTCTTGTAGAAACCTATCCCAAAGAAACAAAGTGAAACTCAGAGGAAGATTTATGTATCAAGATTGTTTATTGCAGTACTATTTTAATTCAAAAAGGTCCTTCAAGCGGAACAATGATTAAACTATAACACATTCATACAAAGAAATGTTATGCAGCTATCAAAATGGTGTTTTCAAATAATATTCAATGAGACAGGAAATGCCACAATATAATTTTAAGTGAAAATTTGATATAAAATGACAAATTGAGCATGATTCTAATTGTAAAGTAAATGTATATCATATATATGTTTACGCTAGAAGGAAATGCATACCATTGTTAACAACGGCTATGTCTAAGTGGTGGAATTTTTAATTTTCTTTTTTGTAACTCTGTTTTCCAAATTATCTAAAATAATCATATATTCACTTTGTGATCACAAAATAAACATTATTTTTTTAAAAATATGAGCAAAAAAGGATATGTTACAGTTATCGTGGATTTGTAACCTTGACAGCAAAAACAGGTCCTTTAAAAGGAGGAAGCCTGGTATAAAAAAATAAGTTTGCATATGACCCTATGTTTGAGATGGTTGCTAAGCACAGTGCTGTCTTTAAATTAATCAGTAAACAAGGAACAGCTGGGACAATACCCAGTTTTATTGAGGATGTGGAACAACAGGGACTCTCATACACAGCCAGTAAGGATATAAATCAGCATAATCACTTTGAAGAGTAATTTTACTAGATCAAGTAAAGCTGAAAATACGTGTCCCCTACTAGACAGCAATTGATTCCTTGTTACATACCCTAGAGAAAACTCTCATACATGTGCACAAGGAGACATGTACAAGGATGCCCACTCCAAAACTGTTTAATAGTAAAAAAAAATGTGAAACAACTCAAACATCAACAGGACAATGGATAAACTAAAATATTAGTTCAATGGAATACCATAGAGCAGTGAAAAATGAGGCATACATCAACATGGATAGATCTCAAAAATATTAGCCCAAAAAATAAAAAAAATCTGACAAATTGATAAATGAAGACTTAGGTGTTTGTTATTTTTGCTCTATCCTGAGATATTCCAAACGAAAAAAGAAATTTTAGGTAGCAGGTGGCAATTTCTATTGAAGGCAAGGCTCTCTATCCACAGCAGTAATTCTTAAACTCTTTTGGGTCTGAGAGCCCTTTGAAAACCTGATGGAAGCTATGGTTCTGCTCCACAATGAGGTTCATTACACCACCACCACTCTACCCTCGGCCACCTTAGGAGACATTCAGGAAAACTTACACTCTCTCTTTAGCCATGCGGTTGACCAAGGTAATTTCTACTCATGCTAAGAGTTAGGAAGACTAGACAGGGAAGGAGGGAGTGATACACTGGCTGCTCAGAAAGACAGCCTGTGACAAAACAAGACTGTCACTGAAGAAAGACTGCCAGAGTGTTTGACTAGTGAGAAGGCTGAAAATCCAGTGACACACCCGCAACGGAATGTTTTCAAAACTAATTTAAAAGGTTTGGGAAGCATTAAAAGAAACATTCTTATACTTAATTAAGCCTTGGTGCAAAACCAAGGTTATAAGTTCAACAGTGACTGATAATGAAGATTAGTGAGATTTTTGTTCATATTTCTCAAAACTTTCCTCTATTTGCATAACTTATTCAATGACATTTGATTTGGCTAATTTTTATGTTAATATTTGGCTAATGTTTATGCTTAACTTTTCCAACAAAGCACTGTATTATCTCGAAAGTCAAGATGAATGAAAAATATGACGCTTTTGGTGAATGACTCAGTTAACAAAGTCTAAAGAAAATGGCTATTGAGACCAAGAAGCCATACTGAAGGCAATGGCTGACAGTGTATCTCAATGGCTGGCTAAGTATCTAGACAAACTTTTGAAGGCAGTCTTTTTTTTTTTTTTTTTTTTTTTGGTGAGGAAGACCAGCCCTGAGCTAACATCCGTTGCTAATCCTCCTCTTTTTGCTGAGGAAGACTGGCCCTGGGCTAACATCGTGCCCATCATCCTCTACTCTATATGGGACGCCGCCACGGCATGGCCGACAGGCAGTGCGTCCGCGGGCGCCCGGGATCCGAACCCGCGAACACCGGGCTGCCAAGCGCGGACGAAACCGCTGCGCCACCGGGCCGGCCCCTGAAGGCAGTCTTTTGAAGGAAAAGCTTAAAAATTCAAACCTACAAAGGGACAGTAAATATTACAATTCAACACTTATGTGAAGTCTTTAACTGGTTTAATAATTATCTCAGGGGCCAGCCCAGTGGTGTAGCGATTAAGTTCACACGTTCCACTTCAGCGGCCCAGGGTTCGCCAGTTCGAATCCTGAGCACGGACCTACACACCACTCATCAAGCCGTGCTGAGGTGGTGTCCCACGTAGAAGCTACAACTCTACAACTATGATGTACAACTATGTACTGGGGCTTTGGGAAGAAAAAAGAAAAAGAGGAAGATTGGCAACAGATGTCAGCGTGGAGCCAATCTTCCTCAAAAAAAAAATTATTTCAAATGAGTTTTTCCCCTGGAAGTTCTAGATCTGCGATACACAAAATTGTCCCAGAAATATCAACGTTGTAAGCTTAACAATGCCATGTAAAATCTCCTGTTTCTTTGTTATTGTCTTTCATTGTCTCCATGTCTTCCCTCTTTATATTCCAATCCAAATCTCTTCTTCATGTATGCCTCTTCCCCCCATAGCCTCTGCCTTGTTATTTCCCCCTACCTTATCTCCTACCCCTGCCTCTACTCCTGGCCTATACATTTGCTGCCTCTCAGAAAAAGAGGAACCACCCACTGATTTAGAGATTTAGGGAAACAATAATGGGCTAGTAAAGATGCCATTTCCACCTCACTCTTTTCTTTCCTGGCAATGTCCTTCCATGCTACCCACCTTTCCAAACTTCTTTTTCCAATAATGTTTTTAACGAAATCTATTCTGAATGAAACCTATGTTATAAATGCACAACTTCCTAAGATCTTTATGCAAAACAAACAAACAATAACAAAGGAAACTGTGCTGCTTAATAATACCATAAGTCACATACTGGTTTTAGTTCTGCCCCCTTTCTGGGGTGGAGGGGGTGAGGGATTTGGAAGATTAGGGCCCCTCTCGCTATCAGAAAGAGTAGGGGCATTACTGTAGTCAGTGGGAAGGGATTCTAAGCATCCTCTAGAACACAGAGCAGTCTCACACAATGAAGACTGGTCCATCCAAAATGCCAGTAGTGCCCCCAACCCACTCCCCGACACTTGTTATGCAACACCGGACCACAGACGTTCACTGAGCCAGATAACTCAAGCTAATTTCAATAAATATTTGGCTAATCTTGACATTTCCTGAATTTTAAGAATATGTAAAATTGGCCATCAGGCCCAAATTCCCGATGTTTCACAGAATTTTGGGAAGGGGGAGGCAGGTAATGGTGGCACACACTCCAGGCTGCAGTACGACCTCTTGGTGTTTGGAAATCCTAATTAAAATGACTATTCTGAGTTTGATATCACTGTTATAGAGACTTCTTCACTCATACTTGATATAGCTCTCTATTGAGCCAAAACAGCTACAGGGGCCATTCTTCCCTGAAAATGAGTCAAGGCGGTTACACAACCCTCCACAGGGATCAGCGCACAACAGCCTCAGAGGGAGTGTGGGAGGAGCCCGGTAAACATCTCTCCCCTTCATCAGTTCATGTTCCAACTCAGATTCCTCCTGACAAAACAAACATGGCTTTTATATCATAGTAATTCTTTTGTAGCAAGCAACTCATTCTCACATTCCTTCTCCTGCTTATTTTTTCCCCATAATTCTTTACCCTTTGCCCGCAATCCCTCCTCCCCGCCATGTTGTACTATTTGTATGGAAAAAAAATTTAAGAGTTGCTTCTTGCCAAGTGTGACATCAACTCATTCTTATTTAGTGATGTCCAACAAGAACTTGCTCTCCCAAAACGTTTGCTCGTTTTGAAGCAACAAGGTTACTGACTGCATTTTGTTTTTCCTGTCACTTGTTTTTGATGCATTAATGTATCTTCGGAAACAAATGACATAACATCTCATTTCTATGACCCAAGGCACTATACAGACCTTTTCAAACAGCTTCAGGAAGACAAAGCATGGCCTCTGTTACTAAGAAGGAAAAAGATAACATGATAACGGTTAACTCGATAATTTAAACCTCCCTTTAAAAGATACCTCTGCTTTCAGTAACAAGAAAAAGCTATCAATATTTAAGAAAATGCAAGCCCAAAATTCTTTTCTAGGTGAAGAACTTTCGTTACTTAGGGGGGAAAAAAGAAGAAAAATAAGTGACCCTTAAAATAGTAAGACAGACATATTACACTCCTTCATGCTTAACAATACTTTGGCAAAGTACTACTTAATGAATAATTTTGTAAAGCCAACAATTTTATTCTACACATAAAATAAGCTAAAATTCAGAGTTATTTTCAGTTAGCTTATTGGAAAAAATGGTGCCGGTATTCTTAACATGTGTCCAACTATGATGGAACTACTAAACGATGTCAGGTACTAATCCTCCCTCATGAAGTCTTTAAAACCCTTTCCATTCCATTCCTCTGTTAATTAAAAGGCACAACTGGAAACAATATTAGTCCCTACTTCTCCTTCCTTTGGAGAATATTAGCAGCAAACCTCACTTAATTATCAGAGTGCAGAAGTTAATTCCCAGTGTGGGTTGGTGCGGGGCATGAGTGCCAATTCTGTCACATTCCAGTATTTGCTGACTAGGGTGGCACCGAGGAACCTAAAACACACACAAAATGTTGTGCGATGATGCTAACATTTTCCTGGCTCATTTCCTAGGATGTCAAGGCATTTTGGGGTTTCCAATGCTACCGTAGAGTCAGTGCAGATCCAAAGCACTTAGACATACTTTCAATGGGGCCACTTACAGCTTGGAAGTCTTTAGGTAGACAGCTAGCTCTGTTTGGAGGATTCCAAAGTCCTCAGAGATACAAGGTTTCAAATACACTAGGAGAGGAACAAGAAAACATATAACTTCCTGGGGGCCTGAAACAATTTGACAGAAATAAGTGCAAAAAGTCCATAGAGAAAAATAAGACAATCATAGGTTTGTGCTTCTGGGGTGTGTGTGTGTTTGGTGTGTGTGTGTGTGTGTGTTTTAAGTTAGCCTGAAAAAGACAAAGGAAAAGGCCTTGAAAGTTGTAATTATAGAAAATTGCTCAGGTGACTTCATCCCACCCACACGCTTTTGATTTTCAAAAAGTATGACGAGCGCTTTTTAAGTTATTGTTCCGGAAAGACTGCAGCTGTTCAGCACAGATTTCACATGCTCAGTTAAGAACATTATTTTATCAACATAAAGGTTAATGGCTGCTAAGTGAAGGTAGCAATTTCCAACACGAGTACCGTAAATTCATATTAGCATTCACTCTGCTTAGAGACACAGACCCAGAAGGATGAATTGGCCCTTGGCATGAACAGTAAAGTAATAATACAAAGATTCATAATCCCCCCAACTCCCCTCCCAAGATTTTTAGCTTCCCTTTATAAAACATTACATCTGTGTTTAAGCACATCAGCATAGAGGCATTTGTCATGACTGTAACACTGCATTTAATGGACCCACGGCAAACTGACTCAGGAAAACAGAGCAAATTTTGAAAGATATCTGCTCCCCTCAATCCCCACCACACTCCCCACCCCACCCCATCCCCAGCACCACCTTCTGAAGTGTTCTCCTCCATGACTAGAGGGGCACTAGGCTGGACTAGGCACACCATAAGTGTGTGGCACCAACATGGCTCCTACTAGCTATGGTTTTGCAGGGCCAATTTAAAAAATCTCCCTTCCCAATTCTGCCAGTATTCTGCTTCCCCAAGCAAGCAACCCTATAGCTGTTTTCCTTTTCCTTTATTTCCTATACCCAATCTGTCAAGTCCTGTCATTTCTTCCTTGAAAGTGTCTCTCAAATATGCTCTCCCTTCCACTGTCCTCACTCCAGTCCAGACTTTCATCAGCTCATCACTAGAAAACTACAACAGTCTCCTAACTAGTATGCCCATCTCTGGCCACTGTCACACCAATCATCCAACGTGTCAACACCCTGCTCCCTATTGCAACAAACAGAAAACTACAATTGCTTCTTATAGCATCTCCTCCAAATTCCTTTCCCTAGTATTTAAGAGCATCCATAATCTGGCCACAGTGTTGCTTTCTGACCTTACTTCTTGTTCCCCCTCAAGATGCACCTTTCTCTTGGATCAAGCAGTTAGCTCACTGTCTCCACCCCACCTCCCCAAGAGCAGCATACTCAGGCCCACTTTGCTCACACTATCCTTCTGTCTAGGAGTTCCTTCCTCCACCCCTCCTGACCCAAGCCAACATATCCCACCAAAATCCTGCCTGTTCTTTCAGGCTCAGCTCAATTAATCATTCCTCTACATAGTTGTTTTCTATGACTATGGTCTACCTCTTCCAGCATGATGAAAAGAACTGGGTCTCTGGAATATGACAGACCTGAGTTTAAATCTCCATGGAAGTTGAACAAGTTGTCTAACCTCTCTCATTCTCATAGCTCAGCATTCTTACCTACAAAATGAGGATGATGTTAATACCTCCTTCACAGGACTGTTTTGAAGATTAAAAAAGATTCTGCATGGAGAGCAACTAGTGTAGCACTTGGTACATGGTAAGCAGGCACTCAACAAATGGTAGGTATTATAACATCATATAATATTATATGAGCACTATGCTTCTAAAATCCTAGGCTTTAAGTCAATTATGATGGGTTTTTTTTTCTACTAGGTTGTAAAACTCCTCAAGAGCAAAAACAGTGTCATATCGAGTTGCATCTCACTTATTTAATAATTTCAATTAGAAACAGAGAAAGGGCCTACAGGTCACCCAAATAATTATTATAAATTCCATGCATTAACGCCCATGTATTTTAGTAATAGGAAGCCCTTCGGACAGCCCCTGAAGGCCTACTCATTTTTATTTTGGTTTCCAAGCCAACATTGGCAAATTAGAGGGTGGCTGCTACTTGCTATCAGCAAGGGAGACAACAGAAAAACTAAAAAGTAAATATGCACAGCTGATCTGTACAAAATTGTAAACAGAATCAAGTCTAGCAACCAAAGCTTCTGTTCTAATTGGGGTATTAGCAAGTATTGTTTCAGAGATAGTAGCCCTAATGTTAAAAAATACAGAGAGAAACATACAAAGTTAAAATAACGGTGGCCCAAGTCCAATGATCATAATTGTTAAAGTTAGAAGGAGTTTTTGCACAATTAGAGGAATTATTTGTTGGGCCCCTGATATATACCAAACACATACTGCACATAAGCCATGCTGCTCACATAAATTAATCCTTCCACTAACTCCCTGAGGTAGGTATTAGTGTCTTTATTTTACAGAGGAGGAAAACAGGGCTCAGAGAGGTTAAGTGACTTCCCCAAGATCATATGGTCAATGTGTGACATTTTCTATCCCTGAACTAACTCCAAAGTCTGTGCTCTCTTCCCATTATGCCACACTCCCCCTCCACACTCTGTGAAATTGCAAGAATTGATTCTAAGATATGAAAAAGTATCCTTTCAGTTCTGCTTAGAGGTATCTAGTAATGGAGAGTTCATTACTTTGCAAGACAGCATATTTTGAGACCAGTCAGATCTAGTTTAAGAACAGCCATTTGGCTACTTTCTAGCTGCACAACAGTGAACAAATCAATTTCTCTACACAACAGTTTCCTTACCTATAAAATGGGACTAAAAAGTACCCATATGACAAGGCTGCTGTGAGGATTAAATGTGAGATGCTGCATGGAAAGTTTTTAGTTCACTGCCTCACATATTATAATTGCTCAATAAATATTACCATTAAAATGATTAATATAGGAAGTTCTTTATATCAAACCAAATTCTACCTCCAAATAACTTCTCCCCATTGGCCTCAGTTCTGATTACGGGGACTTCACAAAAGTAGATCTAATCCTATATCTATTCGGCTGGCATTTACTATTAGAAGAGAGATGTGTTCCCTTAACTCATCTCTTCTCCAACCTAAAAACTCTTATCTGCTTCAAGACTTCTTTACATGACAAGGTTTCCAGACAACAAACTTCTGGTCACTCTATTCAGGATATACCCTAGTTTATAAATGTCTTCTTAAACATGACACCCAGAACATTCTCTCAGGTATAGAGTGATCAGTGCCAAGTACTGGGCCTGAGACTACTGCTTCCAGAACTTTCTTATCTTGGTATCAATAAAAGCCCCCACTGAATTGCTATTGAGCCTGTTTTCCCACATCTTGTCGTTATGCAACTGATTGCTTTTCATCTAAATGCAGGACTTGACATTTATTGCTTTTAAATGTCATTGTGGTTTCAGCCCATCTTTCAAGTCTGTTGAGATCATTTTGAACCTTGGATCTGTCATCCATCATGTCAGATATTCCTTCTAACATTTTATCGTTCGCAGATTTGATTAATATGCCTCTACCTCTTTATTCAAGGTCAATCAACAAATCTTTAATGAGTATCAAATATGTCCAGGGTCCTTTGGTAGGAGCTAAGTCAATTGATAGGATACTGAATAAGATAGAGCTCAAGGTCAGAACGCTGTGGCATCTTTCTTGCGATCTTGTGGGTTTATCTTGAAAAATTTTAGTTTGCAAAGACAAGGCTGATGGAGGCACAATAATAGTTTCTAAATATTTTTAAAGGCAGTAAGCCTTGTAGGTACAAAGAGTTAGAACCAACAGATAGAATGTTACAGTGATGCACATTTTGGAATCATCTCCCCTTTTTCAATTGCCCCCCTCCCCCCATCCTTTCCCTTTTTAATGGGAATACTTTTTTCTATATCTGAGCTTCTGGCACCTCTTTTGTTCTCCACAGTTCATTAAAGATGGCAGTTTAGTAATTTCATCTACAAGTTGTTTCAGTTCCCTGGACTGGACGGGTGGTGAAGGGGTGGTGGGACAGAGTGAGGGTGAAGAGACAAACACCACAAAACAATGCATTTTGATCAGCTAATTGCGCTTACAATGTCTTCTACATGGGATTTTAGCTACTCCTTTGTTCTGTCATTTCCAGTTAATTATCTTACTTCTTGACAGAAAATATGGAAGCAAAGGGGTGTTAAATAGTTCTGCTCTGTCATACATTAACATGACCTCAGCTGGCACAAGAAGCTAACTCCACCCACTTGCTGCTGCTTTTGCTCTCAAAATAGCTTTTTGTATTTCTAGTTATCCTTCATGTCCCTCACTTCAGAAGCCTCTATTTATCCTAGTTTTTATATATCCTGACACTATTCATTCAAGTCCATATCACTCTTTTATACCTGTCTTTGGTTGCACTTGCTTCTCATGTACAATATGTGGGGACACATAAACTTTTAAAACTAGAGCATTATGGAATGTTCTCTGCCCAGCTACAGTGATCACTTCAAATGTCTTACCTTTTTCTTTTTCATCATAATGATTTGTGTAAAGATGTATCATATCAATTGAGAGAAAGTAAAGAAGACAATGAAGGAGATGGTTTGAGACAAACTTACATTCTAGTGAGGTGAATTATTAGAAAGTAAGCTTTATGAGAGCAAAGATTTCATATTTTGCTAGAAGCTCACCTACTAGAACAGTGCCTTGAGCTCAGAGTAGCCATTCAAATATTTGTCGAACAAAAGAACAATCAAAATCTTAAAGAATCGTAAGCTTTTATCAGGCCGCAATGGAGAAGCCAGCTTTCAGATAGAACAGCATGAGCAAAGGCTTGGAGGTGCCAAAGCAAAGGAAGCAGTCCAACCTGGAGCTCAGAACACATGCACGCAGTGGGAGAGGAGGATAGAAAGACTTCTTGAGATCTTCATGTCAAGCTGAAGAGCTCAGATCTGAATCCGGCAGGCAGTAGGAGCAACCATTCTGAGCAGGAATCACATAACCTGAGCTAGGGTTAAGAAAGATTCTGGCAGAGGTGGGCAAAATTAACTAGAAAGAATTATGTTAGAAAGAATTATAAATGTTCGTTAAAATGTATTTATTTGTACAGGCCTAGGAAAAAAACTCTGGCTAGGAAGAGTTAATATCTTTCTACATACTTTCTATTTGAACCCAGAGTATTTGCCTCAACAACCTGTGTCCTGTCCCCATGTTGGAAGGAGTAAGAGTCAATGAGTGTTACCAAAACAAAAGTAGGGATAAAACATAGCCAAAATAAAGAGGCCCCAGAACTGTAGCTTCTTGCCAGAATTTACTGCAAGTTGGAGGAGGATTGGCTTCAACTTGCTAAAAGAATGGCTTAGTTGTCTAACCAAAGGGAGTTATGCTCATATCTGGGAACATTTTTTCATGTCCATCGAACACTTTTAATGTGTAAGGCTGCCTTGATATTCTGTTTCAATCTCTTCCAGTATATTGGCAGGAAATGGAAAGAACAGCAGAAAGATAAAGCCTATGTGCCACAATGTTAATGTCAGCCTTCCTCCAGCCCTCAGAAACTTTCAAATGACTCTTACCTTTTCTTATATGTGCCCTTTATGAGTCTGGTTTCCTTTCCATAATTATTCATGCCTTGTCCTGTTTTTCCTAATTGCATTGCTATGGAACACTGCCTGATACAGTGGTTTTACTAATATGCTTATCTACTACTGCTCAATGACCAAAGCCAAAGAAAACAGTTGACGTCATGATGAAATTTATTTTATCTTCTTTATTTACAGATATATTTCTTTTGCTTTTGGATATTAACTATCCCTGGCTAGCAGTTCCTCTTTGTTGATTTCATGTAGTCTAAATTAGCAGCAGCCATGACACTGCTATCCTATCTAGGTTTGGGGCAGGTCTTAAAACAGAATTTTTACTCTCCCTTCAGTGGTGTGATTTTTATCTCCTTGGTCACTGCCACCATATGTGTGGCAAAAGTGTGGTCCACAATATGGTTTAAAGTCTCAGAAAAAACATTTCAATGTATTAAATAAGTACTGTAGTAATAATAAATATACATGGCGGTAACACATAGGATACCACATAAATACTGCATTAATGATATGTATATAATAAAATATGGTGCTAATAAAAAGATACTAAAAGGAGTTTCAGTAAATTTTACAACATTGGATACTACTTCTCAGTAATTACATATAAGATGGCAATCTCGTTATTCCCAAAAATACTAAATAGAAATTATAAGATAAAAAAATATCCTTAACAGATGGCAAAAGTTCTGTGTCTGTTGACTATGATATGGCATGAGCTCTCCTCTGGCTCTCTGATCTGGGTTCTGTCCCTTTAAACATTTTTCAGTGACTTGAATGAGGTCACTCATAGCATGTTAATCATGGGGGTTCAAAAAAAGCCTCAACGAGCTAGAAACACAGGTTACATCTGACACTGAACTACAGATGATTGTAAAGTCTTGCACTGAAGGTCCAAAAAACTATCTGGAGAAATACAGAGTGAGGGAGGTGTGGCTTAACATCAGCACATGCAAAAAAGACTTTAGGGTTTTAAATGATTCAATATGACTCAACTGCATGTGGCTGCCAAATAGACTACTTCAAATTTGGCCTGTATTAAAAGAAATACAGCATGCAGAATAAGGCAGAAGATCCAGTTCACACCTGGAATACTCTGTTCAGTGTTAGGGGTCACACTCTAAAAGCGCCAAAGTGGAGTACGTTTAGGTTTCAGATCAGAGGGCTGGGTGACACATAATTATACATGTTATACAAGGAACTGAAACTGTTAGCCTAGAGAAGAGACTGTTCAATTTTTAAATGAGCACATATTACTTTTATGGTCAGAATAAGGAAATTTCCATTTTGGAGAAAAAAATATTTAAATAATGCCCAGTGCTGAAGAGGATATTATGAAACTGGTATGTTCAGACACTGCCAACCTTACTCTGAATTGGTTTATTAAACCCTTTGGAAAACGATCCTGCCCACACTGTTACAGCCTCAAAACTGTTGTTATAGTGGCTTTATAGACAAACTATGGTAGATTCCTAAGATGGAATATTGATCAGCAATAAAAAGGAACAAACTACTAATACAACCACATGGATGAATCTCAAATGCATTACGCTAAGTGAAAGCCAGATTCAAAAGGGTACATACCATATGATTCCATTTAAATGACATTCTGGAAAAGGCAAAAACTATACGGACAGAAAACAGATCCGAGTTGAGGTGAGAGGTGAAACTGACTACAAAGGGACATAAGGGAAGTTTGGGGGAACAATGGAACTATTTTATATCTTGATTGTTAGGGTGGTTACACAACTGTATGGAAACATCAACATTCACAGAACTATACACTAAAATTAGTAAACTTTACTGTATTTAAATTATATCAGTTTAAAAAAGAGAAAATCTTGAAGACAGCCAGAGGAAACAGATACATTACATGCAGAGGAACAAAGATAAGAATTATCTTTTAAAAATTAGAGAGAAATAAAGACTTTTTCAGACCAACAAAAACTGAAGGAATTCATTACCAAAAGATCCATACTACAAAAAATGTTGAAGTTGTTCAGGCAAAAGGAATATGATATCAAATAGAAACCTGGATCTATATAAAGAAATGAAGATCTCCAGAAATGGTTGGAATGAAGGTAAATATGAAATACCTTTTTTCTTATTTTTAATACCTCTAAATAATTATCTAAAGCAGGGGTCAACAAAGTATGGCTCAAGGGCCAAATCTCACCCACTTCCTGTTTTTGTAAGTAAAGCTATATTGGAACTCAGTAACACCCATTCTTTTATGTATTGTCTATGGCTGCTTTCACACTACAACAGAGTCGAGTAGTTGAGACAAAGACCAGATGGCCTACAACGCCTAAAATACTTATTATCAGGCCCTTTACAGAAAAAGTTTGCTGCCCCTGGTCTAAAGCAAAAATAGCAATGTATTGTGGGTTTACAGTACATGTAAAAGAAAAATGTATAACAACAATAGCACAAAATATGACAAGGAAATTGGAGTATAAAAACCTTCCTGTAATAAAAACCCTACACTATATGTGAAGTGGTGATTAATTAAAGATGTGTATTATAAACCCTCAGGCAGCCACAAAAAAATATTTTAAGATTTAAATAATAAGCCAATAGTGGAAATAAAAATTGGATCATAAAAGGATTTGAGTAATGCTAAAGCA
Organism: Tapirus indicus; assembly: GCA_031878705.1. Lineage (NCBI taxonomy): Eukaryota > Metazoa > Chordata > Mammalia > Perissodactyla > Tapiridae > Tapirus > Tapirus indicus. Next base: position 109,138,948 of record CM062918.1, on the reverse strand, counting down.
GACAGAAAAAGAAGGAAAAAGGAATAAAGAACAGATGGAACAAATAGAAAACAGCAAGATGGAAGAGTTTAATCCAACCATATTGAAGTTACATTGACTGGAAGAAGGCTAAAAGATATTGTTTAAAAGACAGAGATTTTCAACATGAATAGAAAAGCAAGACTCAACCACACGCCGGCTACAAGAAACGCACTTTAAATATAAACACAAAGCTAGATTAAAAGCAAATGGATGAGACAGGTATGACTTCTTGCTATAGCCAAGTGAGGCAATCAACAAATCCTCTCCGCAAAAAGCAACTATAAAGCTGGACAAAATCCGTAAAAACAACCACTGTGAGGCTTGAGACATCAACCAAAGGCATACAATAATCTGAGAAACACTTATGTCTAAAAAACAGATGAACTTGGGTAAAAACAGTGGGAATCTGTGGCATTCTGACCTGGGGCTTCTCCTATCCCTCCTGCCTCAGTTGAAGCAGATGTTGTGCCAGAATGGGGCAGGTTATAAGAATAAGTAGCTTTTCTGCTGCAGTAGGAAGAGGCTCACTTGATTTGGAGCAGTAAGTAACACCCATGGCCAGCAGTGGTATCAGTGGAGTTAACTATCTCAGGGATGGGCAAGTGAGAAGGGCCAAAAGCTCTACCAGCACAAGGATGTGATTATGGTTAGGGCAAGTTTATTTCTGGGTGAGGATGTGTGCATTTGTAGCAAAGACCCAAGAGAGAGACCCAAAGTCCCACACTCCTGGCTGACAATGAGGCTGTGTGCATGCCAAGAGAGGTGAAAGGGCTCACTGGAATGTAAAAGATGGAGAGACTTGAAAACAACCTGAACTTTGAAAATGCTACTTACCCACACAGAGATCCATTGACAGATGACAGAAACCTTACTGGATCAAGGTGATTGAGTATAACCTCTAGTCAATCACTGGCTGACTAGTAAGCTATGTAGACATAGGGACAACCCCTGGGAAAGCAGACTTAAAAATAAAAACAAGTTTAAAAAAATGAGAAAAGACATCAATGGCCGCAAATCACAGGGAAGAGAGATTTCATAGGTTTAGCAAGCATGTTACTTAACAAAGATACAACAAACAAACAAAAAAGTAACAACAGGATATGTTAATTAGCTTATGGTGGTTATTTCACAATGAATATGTATATCAAATCATCAAATTGTACACCTTAAATATATACAATTTTTAATTGTCAAATAGTCCTCAATTAAAAAAACAACAAAACAACAGAAATCTTGGGGAGATCAGAATCCAGAGCTGCTATATTATCTAAAATGTCCAGTTCTAAACAAAAAATTATAAGACATACAAAGAAACATGGAAGTATAACTCATACTCAAGAAGAAAGCAGCCAACAGAAACTGTCTCTGAGTATCCTAGATACTGGATGTAGCAGACAAAAATTTCAAAGCAGTTATTATATATAAGTTCACAGGACTACAGGAAATCATAATGAAAGAAAGAAAAGTATGGCAACAATGAATCTACAAAGAGAGATTCTTCATAAGGAGATAGAAATCCTGGAGTTGAGAAGTACAATAACTGAAATGAAAAATTCACTAGAGCAGTTCAACAGCAGTTTGGAGATGGCAGGAGAAAGAATCATTGAACCTGAATATAGAAATTATCCAATCTTAAGAACAGTAAAATAAGACCAAAGAAAAATGAACAGGGCTTCAGAGATCTACCCAACAACATCAAACGTATCAACACATACACAATGGGAATCCTAGAAGGATAGAACAAAAAGTGTACTGAATTTGATGAAAAATATTAATCCACAGATTCAAGAAGCTCAATAATCTCCACAGGAAAAATACAAAGAGATCACCACCTAGATATATAACAAACTGTTGTAAGCCAGAGTCAAAGAGAAAACCTTGAAAACAGCAAGAGAAAAGTGACTTATCTGAAACAGTGAAGGCTAGAAGAGAGTTGAACGACATACACAAATACTGGGGAAAAATTTTGTCAACCAAGAGTTCTATATCCTGCAAATTTATCCTTCAAAACTAAAGATAAAATAAAACATTCCCAGATAAACAAAAACAGAAAATTCATTGCTAGTAGACCTATACTACAAGAAATACTCAAAGAAGTCTCTTCAGGCTAAAAGAAAGTGACACCAGTTGGTGACTTGAAGCCACAAGAACTGAGGAACACCAAAAATAGTAAATATGTGGGTTAATATAGAAGATTCCATAGATGTTTTTAATAATTTCTTCTCAACTTCCTTGAAAGATGTAAACATTTTAAAGCAATAACTATGACACTATATTTTTGGGTTTACAATATACATAAGTATATTTTAATATATTTATATTTTTAGATACAGATATTATATAGATAGATATTATAGATGATATTATATAGATAGATACTGTATATGATAATAGCACAAAGGAGGGGAAAAGAATAGAGCTATATTGGAGCAAAACTTATATGTTTTACCAGAATTAAGTTAGTATTAATCTGAAGTAGATTCTGATATATTACGATGCATACTGTAACCCTTAGAGCAACCACTAAGAAAATAACTTCAAAAAAATATATGGTTTAAAAAAATCAACAGAAGAGTTAAAACAGTACACTAAAAATATTTATTTAATACGAAAGAAGGCAGTCAAGAAGGAAACAGAGGAAAAAAGAGACAAGAATAGAATGTATGGAAAAGAAATAGCAAAAAGGCAAATGCAAGTCCAAAATGCAGACAGTAGGCAGAGAGTGTTAGACTGGATAAAACAGCAAGATTCAACTATATGCTTTCTATAAGAGAGACATCTTAGATTCAAAGACACAAATTTGTTGAAAGTAAAAGAATGAAAAAAGATATATACTATACAGAGAACTATAAGAGAGTGGCTATACTAATATCAAATAAAACAGACTTTAAGACAGAAAGTATTATTAGAGACAAAGGACATTTCATAATGATAAAGAGTGACTACATTAGGAAGATATAATAATTATAAATGTACACACACCTAACAATATAGCCTCAAAACAAATGAAGGGAACACTAATAGAATTGAAAGGAGCAATAGACCATTCAACAGTAACAGGTGAATAATTCAGTACTTCACTCTCAATAATCGATAAAACTAAACAGAAAATTAGTAAGGAGAGAGAACAATTGAACACTATCAACCAACTTGACATAACTGACATGTTTTGAACACTCCATCCAATGACTGCAGAGTACACAATCTTTAGAAGTGCACATAGTTTACACCTTTCACAAAAATTAACTCAAAATGGATCAAGACCTAGAGGTAAAATGCAAAACTATAAAACTGCCAGACAACAAGAGAAATTCTAGGTGACCTTGGGTTTGGTGATGACTTTTTAGATACACCATCAAAAGCACAATCCATGAAAGAAAAAATTGGACTTTATAAAATAAGTTAGACTTCATTAAAATTAAAAACCTTCTGTTCTGCGCAAGACACTGTTAAGAGAATGAAAAGACAAGCCACAGAATATCAGCAAAATGCACATCTGATAAAGGACTGGTATCCAAAATATACAAAGAACTCTTAAAACTCAACAATAAGAAAATAAACAACACAATTAAAAAATGGGCAAAAGATCTGAACAGACACCTCACCAAAGATGATATACAGATAGCAAATAACCACATGAAAAGACATTCAACATCATATATCATTAGGGAATTGCAACGACAAGACAGCACTACAAACTTATTAGAATGGCTAACAACCAAAACAATGACACCACCAAATGCTGGTGAGGATGTGGAGCAACAGGAACTCTCACTCACTGCTGGTGGAAATGCAAAATGGTACAGCCTCTCTGGAAGACAGTCTGGCAATTTCTTACAAAACTAAACATACTCTTAACATATGACCAGGAATCATGCTCCTTGGCATTTACCCAAATGAATCCAAAATTTAATGTCCACACAAAAACCTGCACATGAATGTTTATAGCAGTTTTATTACAATTGCCAAAACTTGGAAGCAACTAAGATGTCCTTCAATAGGTGAATGGATAAACAAACTGTGGTACATCCAGACAATGGAATATTATTCAGCCATAAAAAGAAATAAGCTATCAAGTCACAAAAATATATGGAGAAATCTTATTGCTAAATGAAAGAAGCCAATCTAAAAAGGCTACGTACTGTATGATTCCAACCATACAAATTCTGAAAAGGAAAAATTATGGACACAGTAAAAAGATAGTGGTTGCCAAGGATTCTGGAATAGGAAGATAGGGATGAAGAGGTGGAGCACAGCGGATTTTTAGGGCAATAAAGCTATTCTGTATGACACAGATGTAACGGTGTATACATGTAATTATACATTTTTCAAAATCCATAAATTGTACAACACAAAGAGGGAATCCTAATGTAAACTATGGGCTTAAGTTAATAATAATGTATCAAAATGGTATCATCAATTGTAATAAATGTACCACATTAATGCAAGAATGTTAATAACAGGGAAAACTGGAGGAGGAATGGTTATGGAAGTGCATGGGAACTCTTGTACTTCCCATTCAATTTTTCTGTAAACCTAAAACTGCTCTTGAAAATAAAATCTATTAGTTGTTTTTCAAGTGCACATGGACCATTTTTCAAGATAGACCATAAACCCAAAAAGCAAGTGTAAATAAGTAGGATTTAAATCCTACAAAGTATATTCTCTGACCACAATGAAATTAAATTATAAATCAAAAATTGAAAAAAAATTGGGAAATCCCAAAATATTTTTAACTTAAACAACATACTTCCAGATCACCCACTGGTCAAAGAAGAAATCAAAATGGAAACTAGAAAGTGTTTTGAACTGAATGAAAATGAAAACACATCAAAATTTATGAGATACAGCTAAAGCAGTGCTTAGAGGAAAATTTATAGCTTTTAATTGCCTATTTCAGAAAAAAAGAAAGATGTCAAATCAATAAACTAAACTTAAATCTCAAGAAACTAGAAAGAGAAGAGCAAATTAAATTCAAACCAAGCAGAAAACAGGAAAATAATAAAGATTACAGCAGAAAGCAATGAAATAGAAAACTGAAAAACAATAAAGAAGATCAATGACACCAAAAGTTGACTCACTGAATAAATCAACAAAACTGACAAATCTGTAGCCAAAGTGACAAGAAAAAAGGAGAAAAGCCTCAAATGATCAAAATCAGGAATGGAAGAGGGACATCACTATTGACCTCACAGAAATTTAGAGGGTTAAAAGGGAATATTATGAAAAACTTTATGCCCACAAATTAGATAACTTAAATGAAATAAAAAAATTCCTAGAAAGACAAAAATTATCAAAACCAACTCAAGAAGAAATAGAAAATCTAGACTTACACCAAGTAAAGAAAATCTCAGGCCCAGTAGCTTCACTGTGAATTATACCAAATATTTAAAGAAAAAATAATAACAATCCTTCACAAACTCATTCAGGAAAGAGAGGAAGAAATACTTCCCAACTGATTTGATCTACCCAGTATTACCCTCACACCAAAGGCATCACAAGAAAAACAAAACGAAAAATACAAACTAATCACTTGTTTATGACAAGTCAAAAAGGTCTCAATATCCAGATATGTACATGCAAACTTTCCTTTTATTCTAAACATTTAAAGTACAGGAGTATGTATATTTTTAAAGTATGCTTTATTGAGGATTTAAAAAATTTCAAAGGTTATACAAAAGAAAAAATAAACAAGTGGGGCTTCATCAGACTAAAGAGCTTCTCAAGGCAAATGAAACCAGGATCAAAATGAACAGAGAACCCACCAGCTGGGAGAAAATATTTGCAAATCATACACCCGACAAGGGGTTAATCTCCATAATATATAAAGAACTCATACAACTGAACAACAAAAAACCAAACAACCTGATCAAAAAATGGGCAGAGGATATGAGCAGACATTCTTCCAAGGAAGATATACAGGTGGCCAATAGGCACACGAAAAGATGTTCAACATCACTAAAATCATCAGAGAAATGCAAATCAAAATTACACTAAGATATCACCTTACACCCATTAGAATGGCTATAATCACCAAGACAAAAAATAACAAATGTTGGAGAGGTTGTGGAGAAACGGGAAGCCTAATTCACTGCTGGTTGGAAATGCAAACTGGTACAGCCTCTATGGAAAACAGTATGGAGATTCCTCAAAAAATTAAAAATAGAAATACCTTATGATCCAGCTATCCCACTACTGGGAAACTTAACAATCCAAAGATGCCTATACACCCCTATGTTCATTGCAGCATATTCACTATAGCCAAGAAGTGGAAGCAACCCAAGTGTCCCTCGACTGATGAACGGATAAAGAAGATGTGGTATATACACACACAATGGAACATTACTCAGCCATAAAAAAAAGACAAAATCGTCCCATTTGCAACAACATGGATGGACCTGGAGAGTATTATGTTAAGTGAAATAAGCCTGACAGAGAAAGACAAACACCGCATGATTCGCTCATATGTGGAAGATAAACACACGGACAGAGAGAACAGTTTGGTGGTCACCAGGGAAAAGGGGGTTGGGGGGTGGGCACGAGGGGTAAAGGGACACATTTATATGGTGACTGACAAACAATAATGTATAACTAAAATTTCACAATGTTATAAACTAGTATGACATCAATTAAAAAAAATTTCCAAGGTTATAAATATATATAAAATTCCTGCATTGATTTTAGAACCTAATTGTGCCCAACACCTCTACAAACGGGAGACATTCCTCCACTGTTGTTGGGCCCAGGGGGTAATCTAATCTAAGATGATGAGATACAGAAGAAAAGCCCACAGGCAGAATTCTGTTAAGAAAGCATTTTTTAATTGAAATACAGGCTATGGGTTGATGGTAAAGCCCTGGGAAGCCCCTTTAGATTACTGTGAACATAATGAAAAAGGGGGTGAGGGTATTAAATAACCATTTGAAGAGTCAAAGTTCAAGTGGCCTTCAAAGCCAGGACATTGGGCAAATTTATCTATTAACTACAATACGAACATGAGTGTTAAAATGGACTCGGGGCCCTCAGAAGCCCTACTTGGCTGTCTTCAAGGGAACTCACTCTTGCCTTAAGCCATCCTAGTAGTCTATCCTAAAAATTCTACAAGGTAGGAGATTCTAAGACCTTTCTTCTAACACCTGACCTCTCAGTAGAAAACAGTCCAAATATGCAACTGTAATCTTTTCTAAGACAATATTATATTTCTAAACTTTTTATATTTAAAATAATTTAACTTCAAGAAAATTTGCATAAAGTATAGGGTTCCTGTATGTCCTTCACCAGTTTCCCCTAATGTTAACAAAGTACAGAACCACAGTACAATTATCAAAACCAGGAAATTAACACTTTTACAATACAATTAACTTAACCACATACTGTATTCAAATTACCATTTTTTTCCACTTACGTCCTTTTCCGTTCTAGGATCCAATTCAGGACCCCACATTTCATGTCTCCTTAGTTTCCTCCAATCCATGACAATTCTTCATCGCTTCTCTCTAATCACCAGCTCCAGCGCCCAAGAGCCAGGGATCCTCTGAAATCCCACAGAGTTTAACGACTGCAGTACTCACTTGGTACATACACACTACCCTGAGCTGTGGCTTATGTTTTTGTAGATTATTGTCTCCAAAATGAGACTTTTTAAGAGGAGGTCTCGTGGCCTTTTTTCCCCTATGACATCTAGTATACTATCCTAATGCTTAATAACATTTACTGCACACTTACCAAGTGCCAAGCTTTGTGCTAAGCCCTGAGAAATTAGAGATGATTAAGACACAATCCCAACTCTTGAGAAATTTTTGGTGTAGTAAGTATTTCTTTGAGTATAGTGACAGACTGAAAATAAGATTTTTCTCTCCAAAAAATTAAGGTCACTAAAAGTTTCCTGTGGCAGTCAATTTTTTCCTTTTCTGTCCTGATAAACACTAAAATAACTAGTTATAGAATACTAATGTGTCACAGAACATGTATATTTTCCAACCAGCTTGCGCTCGAAGCAAGCCGTGACCTGGTTTTATGAGAAATCCAGATGCTACAGAGCAAACTTAATTAACCAAAGGCCTTTGCGAATATTGCCATAGGTTGCAGCAGTTTCAACTAGCTTACCAACTGTTTTAGTCTAGTGACATCTAGTGGCAAAAGAGTTGTTAAAAAGAGCACTGCTGTAAATTAAACTACATTAAAGGGAGGCCATCTTATGAAAAAAAATTGGCAAAATATGAGAAAGAATTATGGTATTTATTAGCATTAAAGAATGTTTTAATGTCTCTTTGGCCTATATAACTGTTAACTCCTCTCATTGGGATTTATCATTTTATCCTTCCCTTGTAGCTGGTAAATATTAATCTTGATAGACCATAAGATTTACTGAAATAAAAGATACTACTATTTCTGGGGCCGGGCCGGTGGCGTAGTGGTTAAGTTCGCGCACTCCACTTTGGCAGCCCAGGGTTCACAGGTTCAGATCCCCGGCGCAGACTGATGCACCGCTTGTCAAGCCGTGCTGTGGCGGCGTCCCATGTAAAGTAGAGGAAAACGGGCACGGATGTTAGCCCAGGGCCGGTTTTCCTCAGCAAAAAGAGAAGGATTGGCAATGGATGTTAGCTCAGGGCTCATCTTCCTCACACACACAAAAAAGATACTATTTCAACTGTAAATTAGAGAAAAGCCCTCAGTTAAAAAGACTGAATGAAGAACAAAGCAACCCGCAATTGTTATATGTCTGCTCCAAAAATCGTGCAAATCAAAACTGCATTTTTGTTTACAGATATTTGCTTTCATATGTCAGTAAACATGTTTAGAAACATGTTAGAAACTTTTGTTAATGATTTTCACCAGCTCATGTAAGGCAAATAATTAATTACCTATCCAACCTTATTCTTTAAATTATCACTTTGCATTTCATTGGCCTTCTGTGAAACTGAATTTTGGTGGAAAAAATATCTAAACATTATCAAAAACCTGTGATTTTTAAGAGATTCTTCTACAAATAATGAATTCTCAATGAGTCCAAAATTTAATGTATAGGCATTAAATATGAATCATAGTTTTAATAACAGAGTTCATCCCAAAATAGTAAAAACCTAATAACATATTCCAAAATACTCTTTTGATAACCACAGCTCTAAAAAATATCTAGAATCATTCAGTTGAATGATCTAACAGTTCTGTGATCTCAAGAAGGATTAAAGTTCATAAACTTCTAGCTCAATGTTTTCCAAAGTGTGGTCCATGAACCCATTTCAGAATCACCTGGAATGCTAGTTTAACATACAAATGGCTTACAACTGAACCTGCTAAATCAGACTGAATTTAGGGCCCTATAATCAGCATTTTTTTTAAAAGTTTCTCCAGGTGGCTTCTTATATGGAATAAAGTTTTGGAAATAATTACTATTAAGTGACAAATATAAATTCTTCTAAGTTGTTCTGATTCTAGTCAACCTTCCTGCTTCTTTCAGACAGAATAAGTTGCTCCATCCCCTAGGTTCTCAAAAGGGTTACACTTTATTTATAGCACTTACCATGCTGAATCACAATTTACCTGTTAACAATATAGTTTCCCTCATTAGACTGTGAGCTCTTCACGAGTAAGAATAATGTTTTTTGTTTTTGTGTCTCTAGGCTAACAATATCTGATGAACAGCACGAGCCCAGTGAATTCGGTTAAATGAATATCAGAAACATCACAGTTCTAAAAAGAGCATGTGACTTCCACTTGTGCCCAGGAGTGAAAAACCTTATCTATTACCAATTCCAAATACCAAAAAATTAGCATCAAATTAATTTGTCCAATAATCAAAGTTTGGGAGGGTGGGAGGAATGGAATTTTTTTAAATTCTAGGAACACATTTAAAACCTCAGTGTTCTGAAATAGATATATCAGTCTCAAATGCTAATGTATTTAAAAACAGAAGAATTTTTTTATTGAGGTATAATTGACATAAAACATTATATTAGCTTTAGGTGTACAATATAATGATTCGATTATTTGTATGCACTGCAAAATGATCAACACAATAAGTCTAGTTAACACCCATCATCATACGTAAAAAATTGACAAATTTTTATATATGATTTTTGGAAAAGCAGAAAATTGAAGATGACTGACAAAATTTTATACTATTTAGCCTTAGAGTGCTTCTAGGCTGTCACTTAGCAGAAACTACTGACAAACCAGGGCCTAAAAAGGAAATATATACTTCTATCTTTCCAGTCATATTCCAGGAGTCATTGGCTAGCTCAGGCAGGAAATGATATTGCTCAGAAAGATATATCCTTGGATACTAGCTGAAGTAAACCATGTATATTTTGTTTAAATTCACAATATAACACAAATTAAAAGTTAAAAAAACAAAAAAGAATGAATAATCAGTACATAAACTATTTGACTGTTCATTACTCCAGGAAGTTAATGTTTAATACAGCTGGATATTAAAATCAGAACTTAACCTGCATAAATATGGGTACCTAGACCAATAAAAGAAAATAATGCTGTACATCCCAGATATAATTCTGGTCAAGAATTCTTTTGGCTTTTTATACCTTTTTATTTATATGGAAGACTCTTTAAACCATGAATACCCTCCTTGACCTCATCTTCTCTATGTGGCTATCTCTTATTCATCCCTCAAAGCCCAGCTCAAATGTTACTTCCTCTGTGAAGCCTGCCCCAAATTCCCAGGTCAAACTAATGATTCTCTCCTCCATATATGCCTAGTCTTTTGGGCATATGGCCAGTATTACTCATACTATATTATTATAAGTTATTTCCCTGTCTAAATCATTCACAAAGCTCCTAGAGGGCAGCAACTGTGTTTTATATTATTTGAATCTCCATTGTCTGGAACACACACTTGGCAGGTGTTTACCAACATATTGTAGAATGAATGACCAACGTAGTAATCAAAGGCTATTGGCATGATGTTCTGAAGTAAAATGGGAGAAGTAATGAACAAAAATATATGGACTAAAAAGTATTTTTTAGAGGATTTCTGCTTTGTCCATGAAGGATTAACTGCTATAATGCCTTCCAGTCATAAACAACTAGAAAACCAGACAAAATATCTGAAAGTCTTTTCAGACATTGTATAACAGGCAGTGCAGGACTTTGATCCCTGAGAGAAGGAAACCAGCGAGCCCTATCATTTCCCCAGCTTACTGCCGGAAGGCAGTTTCCAGGATGCAGACCAGGGAGGGATACCCACAAGGAGCCCAGCAGCCTCAGTGAGTTGAAGAGAGAGTGAGCGGAGTCTGGGGAGATTAAGGTATCAGAATTTACATGGCAGAATACGGGAGAGGAAGGAGCTCAGTGAGAGCGCATTCTGGGGATCTGCACAGGGTACCCTCGAATCTCTGGCTGCACCCCAGCTGTAAATTTATGAGGTAAAATTGCACAAGGCTGGAGAAAGAACTACAGGAAAGCGGTAGGCCAAACAATTTCTGCAACTCACATAGGGCTACGAGTAGTTCATGCTCCCACCCGCCAGAGTGAAGAGACCCCTTGGGGAACAGTACAGTACTCAGAGGGTATTGCCTTCGTAATGAAGCTAAATTATGCTAGACTAAAGGCTGCTCTGGATGAGCCCTAACAAATTTAAAAGCAAGCCTAGAAAGGGTCAAACTGATTACAAGTAACTTAACCCTATCCCAGAACGAAGTCCAATATCCTTTAAAGGACTAAAACAAAATCCAGCACCTAAAAACAAAATATACAATGTTTGGCACACAATAAAAAATTTCCAGGCATGCAAAGAAGCAGGAAAATATGACTTGTAACAAGGAGAAAGTTTGTTCAGTAAAAAACAGATCAAGAAATGATGGACTAGCAGACGAGAGTTAAAAGAGTTATTACAAATACACTCTATATGTTCAAAAAGTAGAAGAACACATAAGCATGATAAGCAGAGAAATGAAGACATTTTTTAAAAGAGGGACATCTAAAGCTGAAAAATACAATGATCTGAAATTAAAAATACATTGGATAGGATAAAGAGTGGTATAGACACAACCAAAAAAAGACCACTGAACCTGGAAACATAGCAATAAAAATTATCCAAAATAAGGATAGAAAGGAAACAACTAAAAAAAACCATGCAAGGTACAACAGTGACCTGTGAGAAAATATCAACTGGTCTAACATAGAAATTGGAGTCCCACAAAGAGGGAGGGGTGAGGGCAGAAAAATATTGGAAGAAATAATGGCCAAAGTATTTGATAAAAACTACAAACCTATAGATCAAAGAATATATGGAGCACATCAGTGTGAACTCATCATTTTAAATATAAAGGTAAATACAGAAACAAACATAGGTGTAAATGTGTGAATGCGTATGTATGTATATACACATATACATAGTTCCTTGCTAAATCCACTGAGAGGGCCAGAAGTGGTTTCTAAACACCACTCTCCACTAAAAGAACCAGGGTTCCTGGAGAAACCTGATTCTAGGGCTGGGGCCAGGGAAGGACAAGAAAAGTCTGGAACATTATATTGTGTCAGAAAATAAAAACATGTTCAAAAGATAATGAGAATATGTCAAAAGGACACAGAAAGCTAAATTGATGGTGCTCCGACTGGCCAAATTTGGAGTATTTTGAGATTGACAATAATGATTGCCACAGATTATAACTCATTGAGTAATTAAGAATTCACTGTTCCAGACCGACTTAAATAAATGGGAGAAGAGAAAGCTCTTCCTGACAGGATAATGCAAACTAATAAACATAGAAGGAATGATAAACTTAGAAAATCACTGTTTGGCAACCACCTCTGTATAATTAATTCAAGCAAGAAACATCAATGGATAACTGGTGAAACAAAGTGTGCTGAAAAATGAGATTTCACAGAGTCTCATAATATCTCCTCAAAAACTCAGTAATTACAAAAAAAAGGGAAAAAAACTTTATAACAAAACTGGACAAAAACTGACATTTTCATGTAAATAAAAACAGAAAGAATTTGTTTCCAACTGACCTGCCCTACAAGAAATGCTACAAGAAGTTCTTCAGACTAAAATTAAATGACATCAAATGGAAAGCAGAATCTACAGGAGAGGATTAAGAATTCTGGAAATGGTAGATATGTGGGTAAACATAACATCCTATATATAGTTTTTTCTTTTCATAATTTATTTAAAAGATATACAATGGTTTAAAATATATACATACATATATAAAACCACATGGGATTTCTAACACGGAGGTACACTATATACAGCTACAGCAGAGAAGGGGGAGTGAGTGGAACCATACCATTGGAAAGTTCTTATATTTTATGTGAAGTGATACAATATTAACTCCATGTGAACTATAAGTTAAGGATGTACAAAAGAGTACAACTAAAAAAGATAATAGAGAAATTAAAATGGAATACTAAAAAATAGTCAACTGATCCAAAAAAGTAATGAAAGGAGTATGAAAGGAATCAAAAGCAGCACAAATAGAAAATGAAGAACAAAATGGTACACCTAAACCCAACCATATCAATCTACACTCCAGTTAAAATGAAGACTGTCAGCCTAGATACAGAAGCAAGACCCAACTGTATGCTGTGTACAAGAGATGCACTTTAAATATAAAGACACAAACAGATAAAAATATAAATAAAAGAATGGAAAAAGATATACTATGTAAACAGTAAGTGTAAGAAAGCCAGAGTGACTATATTAGTATAAGACAAAATAGACTTTAAGATGGGGATGATATCATAGATAGAAGGACATTTCATAATGATAAAAGGGTCAATATAATAGTCATTAATGTGTACATGTCTAATAACAGGCTTCCAAAATACAAACAGAATAAAAGGAATAGACAAACTCACAATCACAGCTGGATATTTGAATACCTCCCTTTCAGTAAGAGATAGAATTAATTAACTAATTAATTAAACAAACACCATACACCACACCTTGACCTAAAACACTACACCCAACAACTACAGAACACATTCTTTTCAATTATGCATGAATGTGCCAATTATTACTCACCTAATAAAAATAAGGTCCTGTAAATGTTTGTTGAATAAATAAATGAAATGAATAATACATACACAGGAGGAACACGAGGCATGCTGAATTTAAAGTAACAAAACTTGGCTGTATTGATTAGTTCATAGTTGGAGAAATGGACATGAAGTCGAAGCTGATGATATAGACTTAGAATCATCTAGATGTCCATATTTCAAAATATTTAAAGCTCTTAGAACCTCAGTTCTCCAAAAGAGCACTAGGCAATGCTGTGCAGAGAATAGAGGCTAGTGAGTGAGACAGATAAACCAGAATATGATGGGGGGGAGGGTTATGAAACTAAAGGAAGGGACGTTTAATAAGTGGGATGGAAACCTTTGTTAAATATAGAGAAGAATGTGAACTGAGAAAAACTTTAGGGATGAAAAGAGACCACTAGTAACCCTCCAAAGAAGCAAATGTTAATGAAATGATGTATGTGAGAGCCTGACCACAGAACCTCAAGAATGGAAGAGGCAGAAAGGATGTAGTGACAGCATGTAGTGGCCATGTGGTCAGTAAATTTGGCAGCAGAGATAAGAAAAGAGAAAGCATGGTAGCCAGGAGGGACCACAGAATCCAAAGAAGGTATTTTTGTCTTTCCTATTTACAAGATGGGAAGATCTGTGTATCTGCACAAGAGGAAAGAGGCTCACTAAGCTAGATGCTAGAAGCAAGTAAAGTACAGAAGCAAAGTCCCAGCAGATAAAGGAAAAAGTGAAATGGAGAGGCGTTAAGTTTCAGAGAAAGACACAGATACATCTTCTCTGAGATCTAATGGAAAGAAACAAGAACGGATGCAGGTACAGGGATAACTGGAATGAGGGGAAAAGTGGGGCTGCTCCTGCAAAATGGCTTCACCTTCTCAATCGTTTTAAAGCAGTCGCCTGCCTGGTGCTTCCCACGCTTCTGCGTAAGGCTCACACGCTGCTGGTCAACAGCCATATGTAAAAGGTTAACTGAAGAGCTATTACATAAACAAATAAATCTACAAGGTAATCAGGAATACGTTATCAACTCTTCAAATGTGGTGTTTGGGGAAACTATAACTCTTAGGATCAACCCTGGGCTCAGAGGTCACCTTTAAGCCATTCGGAGAAGACTGTGCTCTGTTTAAGATCCATTCTCTCAGGGCCGGCCCCGTGGCCTAGTGATTAAGTTGAGCGCACTCCACTTTGGCGGCCCAGGTTCAGTTCCCGACTGTGGATATACACCACTTGTTCACGGCCATGCTATGGTGGCAACCCACATACAAAATAGAGGAAGATTGGCAACGGATGTTAGCTCAGGGCAAATATTCCTCATCAAAAAAAAAAAAGGTCCATTCTCTCATCCCCTCCTTTGGCACTCCATTTTCCAAAGCAGTGATAAGGTCTGACAGCTGGCAGAGACAGGTGTCTGATAAATGCAGAGACTTTCTACCTGTATTTTATTTGTCTGGCTAATAGATGAGTGGGTGAGTAAGATGTGAATAAACTGGTCATTTGAAATGTAGCTCATTTATGTTCTTCTTATCACCATTTTCCATTGATTCATTCTTCCCCAGCTTCAACCTCAACACTGATTCTCAATGTTCCATGTGTTTGAAAGCCTTCACTGCTGTTCCAGGAGATTTTGCTCCACCAAAAAAAGCCCAGGCTCTTTTTAACTGTCAAAATCTACTTCACATATATTATGTTTTTAACAACCAAACACAGAATTCCCAACAAAGCTGTCAGTATCACTTAAGCAACTACATTGTATATGTTTGACCTTCCTTGTTGGTAACAAGGACAGTCCCTTCCTCAGGCAGCAAGACAATCTTATGTTGTATCCAAGGTCAGTAATAAAAACAATAGGTCAGTTGCAAAGAATGTCATACATGCACGCCCATGTATGCGTGTGTGTGTGTGTGTGTGTGTCTGGTGTATGTATGCATATGTTCATCACCAGGAGTGAAGAATCATTTTTATAACTTTATATATAAAACACCAATGTTGCATTTCTCTTGTTGAATATTTCATTTCTATAGAATTACATAAAATAGTGTGATTCATTAAAAAATATGAGTAGTTGCATTTTAAGTAAGAAATGTATAGGGCTTATTTAACCCCTGGGAATCTAACTAATCTGCATCATATTACATTTTGCTTTTGTGTTCTGTTGTGGCCATTTATTGCTACCTTGTAATTTTTTAATTTTTCATTTTCTACTAAATGCTTTACATTTCAAAATAAAGTGCTAATTCAGAGACTGCTATGAAAAACAGAAATTCTTTTGGCTAAAAAAAAAAGCAGATATTTGGCACGAGTATGAAGCATAAATTATACTCTGGTATATTTATCCAAAAGAGTTAAGACCAAAGAAAGAATCTGCTTGCTTATTAAAAATGCAAACATTACCTCAGTCATACAAATAGCCCTAAACTCGCCCAGCTACTGCCTCTGCAGATCACCCACCAGCATTAGCATTACATCATATGACATTATGGAACAATAGTGAACTCTGTGTAATACTGGAATATATTGTTTTGAAAGAATAAACTGTCATTAACTTGAATAAAAGCTTTCTGAAATCAAACCTGGGGGGTATAGTCCTCACTGTGTGGCCCTTTTACTACTTTGAGAAATAGCCTCATCCTGAAAGCAGGGAAGGGGAAACGAGATTAGAGTATAAAGGCGGCAGTGATGAGTGGCCCCTGCAGCAGCCCAGCAGGACACGGCAGGGCTTTAAATCACCAGGCAGAACAATGTCAAAGCAGGAGGCTCTCCGACAAATGCTGCGCTGAAAAATCCAAACCCCTCACACCCATCACCCTGCTTCCTATGACAGCCTGGAGGTTTTTATAGGGCTTTGCTAGAATTGGAAATTGAGTCTTATTCTATGTACAAAAATACTTAAAAAGTCGATGTCCTGATGCCATCTTGAGATGGCCACCACTAATAGCCACGTGACTTTATGTGATGAATTTTAGCTCTCTGAGCCTGGACGTTTTAATCTATAAAATGGAAAGAATAATAGCTATCATGCAGAGGTATGGGGGGTGGGGATTAGTTACAATTATTATCATAATTATACTTATTATTATTTCCACCCAATTATTCCCTTTGCCTCTTTTTTCTAATCACTGTCCAAGATGTTTCTTCTTCACAAGTGAAACACGAGCATCAACTGAAATGCTCACTGGTCTTTTTTGTTTCCTGCAGTCTGGCCACTGCCACATGTTGCCATTTCTATTTTCATGCCACTCTCATCAAGCAATTTCCTGACCTAGCCAAATCCCAGACCACCTCCTAACCTGCTCCTCGCCAGCTTTCCTCTCTCCCACACCTATTCTTAATGTTCCCAACAACCAAGCTTCAAAGAAGTGAAAAACAAGGCCAGGGCAACACAGCTAGTTGGTGGCCAAGTCCCAGTTAAAATCCAGGTTATCAATGCAACCAAGTCCAGCTGCACTGCATTAACTGCACTACATAATTATTCCCTCTTAAGGTTCCCAGTGACGATTTTAAATCTGAGGTTAGCTTCCCTTAACACCAACCCTTCTCCTAGATGTTTCTCCTACTAGTCAATTTATCATCATAAAATGTATTATTTCAAAAGCTTACAAAAGAAACACTAATCGCAAAATATTATTAAATATATCTCAAAGTTCTGGGGGTTTTGTTGTTTTGTTCTTACTTGTTTTTAGTATTTCCCTAAAGTGGGGACAAAAATTGGTCACATAAGGCCTCACTCAGGACTGGAAGACTTTGGGAGGAGAAAGGACGTAATTAACAGGAAGTAGAGGTGTGAAGATTGTAAGTGGGAATTGTAACTGGGCAGTACTACCTGCAACTCCAGAAGGGATGGAGTACAGAATACAAGTGTCCACCTCTAGGTTTCTAAAGACAAATTGAATCTGATTGTCTTTTAATCTGATTGTACAAGGATATGTGGAGATGAAAATTTCATTAATGTTGGCTTCTTTGGAGAATCACATTATTCCTTAAAATAATGAAAACTAATAAGATGGGAAACAGGAAATAATGTGTTGTTTTATGTGAGAGCTGGAAGAGTTTACCAAACTCTAAGACCGGGCCTGCGGGAAAAGATCGAAAGCTTGTATTTCCTCATCTGTAAAGCAGATAAAGCACTGGGAAGAATAAGGTGATATATGGATCATCTATAAAGCACCATTTGTTTTAATTTATTTTTATTATTTTTTTTGGTGAGGAAGATTAGCCCTGAACATCCAGTCCTGAACTAACATCTGTCTCCAATCTTCCTCTTTTTTTGCTTGAGGAAGATGCACCCTGAGCTAACATCTGTGCCAGTCTTCCTCTATTTTGTATGTGGGTTGCTGCCTCAGCATGGCTGATGAGTGGTGTTGGTCCAAACCCAGGATCCAAACCCAGGCTGCTGAAGCGGAGTGTACCGAACTTAACCACTACGCCATGAGGCCAGCCCCCATTTGATTTTATGTTTGTTTTTTTAAGTACGGTGTGGAATAGTGTAACTAGTATAGTATTTCACATCAGTGATGAAGGTTCAAGTTCAACCTCTCTGCTATCCGGCTGATCTAGCACGAATCATTCAAACATATTTAACAATGCAAGAAGGGATGATGTGTTTGTCATGGGGGGGTGGGCAAAGGACCTTTTAATACAAATAGCTATATAGATGTAAGATGTTTTATATTATTCTGTACCAGGTTAAGTAAACCAAGGCCTTAGGTTCATTTATATTTCCTAATCTTTTGTGGGGAGAGGGAGACAGAAAGAGGGATTCTTATAGGAGAAACCCCACTCAGTTAATAGAAAATTATTGCCACTACTCAATGGAGATATGAAAATAATAAAATAAAATAATATATTAATATAAAATTAATAAAAATATATAACAAAATTATTAAATAATAAAATTCATATTACAAGGTAACTACCTCAATATACACGAATCAGGAGGGCTGATGGTTCGTAAACACTCTCTTCTCTCATACAAAACAGTTGCCAGGATGAATGACAAGTATACCAGTGGTCACAAAGATTTTCTCTATGGATCTGAACTAGTCAACCCATAGTCCAGACCACAAAAAAGAATGAAAATTGTTTCGTGGAAATAAAACAGGTGGGTGCGAACTCCAACATCATTCATGCATTCATTCATTTGCTCAGTCTCTACTTTATCCGGGCTCTACTCCAAGTGCTGAGGATTCAACAGGGCACAAAACAGGAAGTCCCTGCCATCACGGAGCTCACATTCTAGCAGAGAATACAGACAGTAAACAAACAAGTAACCTATGCAGTAGGTCAGTGGGGATTAAGTGCTACAGAGAAAAACTGGCAGGAAAAAAGGTTGCAATTCTAATAGGGCAGTCAAGGAAGGCTTCACCAAGAAGATGCCATTTCAACAAAGACCTAAAGGAAATGAAAGACTAAGACATGCGGATATGTGGGGAGAGAGCAGTGGGGCTATGCAAACCTTTCCATCAAGTCCAGATACGATAAAATGCAAGTCCTTACCTTTCAAAAGCGGCTGGAAGGTTGGAATCTCTTGCAACTTGATGACATCGGGATCGTTGCTGACGTTCCGTGAGGCCTGGGAGCCCTGAGCTACAACTACGATATCATCCATCTTGGCTCTATGCTTAGCTGGAGAAGGGGTCACTGAAAATAAAGTTATATGCTCAAGAGTTGCATGTCAGTTAGCCACTTCTGCCTCACCAAAGCTGTTTTCAGTGTAGTCATTAAAAGGAATATTTTTACACGCAAAAATACTAATTGTAGTTATCCTGCAGCAGCGGCTGGAGTAGGGGGGATGAATTATTTTACATATATTTCATATATATTTATATATAATATATATTCTTATATATATTTACTCTATTATTTACTATAGTATTAAAAAAACGCAAACATTACAGGAACCTATAACATGTAAGAAACTGCTTTTGTAATTAAAAATATTTTATTATTCAGTACATTAAAAATACAGGCAGATTATATTTTTAATTTTTACTTCTTTGATCCTCCTGACATTTGTCCCTATTTTACCAATGAGGAAATGAGGGTATGAGATTTGGTTATGACTTACCCAAGGTCAACAGTGCTAGAAACAGAGTTAAAGGAACTGGAGGTCTATGGTTGTTGGTATACACGGCCCATCCCGGTGACACTGGGGTTGCAAAGCTATTTATCCATCCTATCACAGCAAGCCAGGAACGTTTAATAGATGCTACTCATGGGAAAAACCCCTGATTCTCTACCCGAGATGACAGGTCTATTCCTGAGGCACCAGCCCCCTTACTCTTAAAGTTACAGGCATTAGTCCAAGAAGGGCAGAAATAAACAAAAGGTCCATTCAAGGCTGAGGCAAAATACATAAATTTTTAGGACTGCTAGAGAGGCAGGGTCAATTTCAGGTCCCTTGTGAGAATGTAATCCATTTGGAGGGAACTGATTCAAACTATCAAGGACTCCCTAGGCCAAGACATCCTCCCCTTCCCAAGTATCTTTCTGGTTGCAGCAAGAATGAACCTTGCAAGTGCTTTACACACTAGAGGGTAGTATTTGCCTGCTCCTCACAGTCATGTCTCAAAGGTTGATCCTGGGATGCCACAGAACTGCTCTGCCTCCTGGAGGCTAGAGTCTCCTGTGGCTTGGATTCACTCTTTTAGAATCCCTGATATTTTTATTGCTCCACAAGAAATATCTCTTAACCTTTTTTTTTGTAATTTACCTAACCTTTCACAAATCTCAAGCCAGAAATCTTTTCCTGCTACAAGTGATTCCTCCTTCCCCAGACCCCAGAAGAAAATGGCTTTCACTAAATTCTAGCCAGCCTCTATCACCTTGTCTGTGAAATGTGCTCACTGTGAGGATTAAATGTAAATGCACGTAAAGTACTTGGCACAGAGGAACAGGAAAATTCTAACCTATGCCATGGGTTAGTATTGGTTAGTGTGCTATAGTATTGGTTAGAGCCCATGCTGTTGGTTAGTAGGTGAGCAAGCACATTAAAAAGATGCCACAGGGGCCAGCCCTGTGGCATAGTGGTTAAGTTCAACACACTCTGCTTTGGCGACCCAGGTCGCAGGTTCGGATCCCAGGCGGAGACCTACACCACTCATTAGCCATACTGTGGCAGCGACCCACATACAAAATAGAGGAAGATTAGCACAGACGTTAGCTCAGGGCAAATCTTCTTCAGCCAAAAAAAAAAAAAAGGAAAAAGAAAAAGATACACTTCTTCCTGCAAAATATGCTTCCGGCCTGACATAGAGGCAAGAAAGTAAGGAGTACCAGTTATTACTGTATTTGTATAAGGGATACCATATTCTGGGTCTTCCAAGGAAATAGAAGAATGTAGCAAAGCTAGTAAATGCTGCTCACCATGAAAAGCTGTCCCAATCTAGCCCCTAGAATGCAAGTCTGAACTAGTCTTGAAGGGCACACTTCAGTGTGGAATACCCCCAGATCTGTCAGCTTCTATATTTTTGAATTACAGATCCTACCCAGAACAGAGAAGTTCTATGACCAGGGGCTCCTTTTAGCCTCCAGATTTAACTCAATTTGGATTAGCAACCCCAGAGTTTATCCAGAGCAGTCTCAGTTGTCCTAAGGCTTGTGGGTAACAAAAAAAGGAGCAAATGATCCTCAATTAAGCATCGTTTTATTTATTAAGTGCCCACTATATTCCAGGCACAATAATTCTCCCATTCCTACTCAAATGACAAGAGAAATCTTAAAAATATGGACAGGGAGGAGAATATAGGAAAACACCAGAGCCCGCCGTCCTGGCCAACTTCCATAATATTAGAAAAGGAGCCAAGACACCTTTTAAGGGGAAAAATGTAGTTTCTAGAGACATTTGCACCCCAGGATTCAGAGCGATTGTACACCCCTCACACATCCCTTCTGAAAAGGAACCTCTAAGATCCGTTTTTAAGAAGAAATCTATTGTTAGAGGTCCTGTCTATGATCCACCCACTGTGTGAGCCAAATGTCACCGAATCAGTCATGACTACTAAAGGCAAAAGTCAATTAGGTCGTCCTTTAAAGAGTGGGCAGTAGCTGGGAGAAACAGTGGTTTTGAAGATAAATAATGGGCATGGGCACCCACGCTGGCTTAGCTTGCAGTCACAGGCACTGACTTCTTCCATCAGGGGAATCAAGGCTAGGGCAGATGGTGACTTTTTTTTCTTTTTTAAGAAAAAAGCATGGTGAGGGTTTTCTGTGCGTTCCTGTCCGCAGGTCCCGGACCCCACTAGCCCGGGAGGCATCGCCCTCCGCGAGCAGACGGGGTCGGCTGGAGGAGGGTTGGGAGTTAGGACACCGACCTGAGGAGTTCAGATCGTTGGGGCGGCTCTCGGCCTCGGAGCTCTGCTCACTGCCCATGGTGCCGGCAGAGGTGGCAGCGGAGGAACGGTGGGACGGGCGGTCACCGCTCCGGCGGCGGGTGACAGAGCAGGGGCCGGGGACCGGGGCAGGGATGCTACACAGTCTGGGCGCCGCGGCGGGGCCGATGTGTGGAGGCGGCGCGCCCAGCCCACGCGAGGGGCGCGGGCGGAAGGGATGGGGAGGCCCTATTTGGGGAACCAACGCGCCAGGAGGCGCGGCACGGCTGCACGCCGCTCGCCCGCCTTCTTTGGGGGTACCCAGGGAGAGGAGGCGGGGTACGCCCGGCTCCAGCCGCGCCTGCGGCCGGCGGGCGGCGCCGCTTTCACTCACTTGCTCCTGCGTCGCAGGCTCGCTTCTTCCGGAACGCGGATTGGTGGCGCCGGCAGCGCGCGGCCGTCAGTTCCGGGTTGGAGAGCCCCCGCCCCCGGCCCGAGGGAGGGCGGGGAGACTTGTGCTCGCCACTAGGCCGACGCAGCCTTAAAGGGCCAGACCGCCTCAAAGCCAGAACCGCCCCAGAGGGTAAGCCCTTTTCTGGTGTAATGATGCGTCACCTTTAAGCATCACCCACACGTTAGGCACTTTATCCCTATGGATAGAACCTTACAAAATGGGTTTTTGTTGTATGTATGGGGTTTTTTTGGTTTTGTTTTATTGCGATATAATTGACGTATAACATTATTTTAGTTTCAGGTGTACAACATAATAATTCAATATTTGTATATATTTTGAAATTTTAAACCCTGTTTTACAGATGGAGAGAGGGCTAGATAGACTTAGGATTAGAATCCACAACTGTTTGGATGCAAAGCTCTTGTTTCAATTCCTAAAGCTGGGAGTTTGGCAGTGGACGACCATACGAAAAATACTAGATGGTGAAGGAAGGAGATGGAGTTGAGACAAAAATAAAGAAATAGAAAATGCTGATTCACGTATTAGGGTGTGTGTGCATCCTCAAAGGAAAGTGGATGCCTCTATAGTCTAGGCACTTTCTGGGGACCTTGACAATTTTCCACAAGCCATTCTGAAACGAGCAAAGGTGAGGAAGGAGTACAAGTAATGCAAAACAGAAACTGCCAGTTTGGGCAGGTCAGGGACGTAGACCTAGTAATGCAATGCCATCAAGGAGGTGAGTGGCTCTGGACTTCTCAGAACTTTGCAGCTCATTTTATATTGTTTGCTTCACGAAATTTCGAGCAAATGCCCTGACATTTTGTGTATATAAATATAATCTCAGGAGTGCCAAACTGACTGAATGATTAAGTCCATTCTACTCTACTATGTCATAGACATTTCCCCTCATTTAATTTTCACAGCAACCCTCAGGCCCACAAACAGGTAACTTCCTCATGGCCACCAGGTAGCAAGTGGTGAAAGTGGGATTTAGGACTGTCTGATTTGAAACCTCACGCTCTTTACTCACCGTGACAATACTGTGAGAAAAGTGCAGATGAATATAAATTCAGTATTGTGTGGGATTATGAAGATAGAACTAAAAACTGCCTGAGAGATCAAGTAGGCTCCTAGGAGGTGGTGTTTGACTATATAGTTTTGAGGTTTACATAAACCACCAGGCTAATGGGACTGAGGAGTGCCCACTAAGCAATGTGACCGCTCCCTCCTGGATAGCCCTTGGCTCCTCTCCCTGACTGCCCTCTTTGTGGGTGGGTGAGAGAGATGGGAAAAGGAGGGAGTATAACTTGTATTCTGGCTCTTGTTCCTTCTCTTCTACAACAAAGTTTATTTATCTTGTGTTTCATACCCTAGTCCATACTGATGCGATGGTGTTTTTCATGCTTCCCATTGGATGAACATTTCATTCTAAAAGGGATATTCTGTCCATCAACTGAATAAGAGACAAATATATCATCCTATTCTCTCCTGGCCTGCAAGGTCTCTGCTGAGAAATCTGCTGATTGCCTTATGGGTGTTCGCTTGTATCAGAGAAAATGTTTTTCTCTTGCTGGTTTTAAAATTCTCTTTGTCTTTGATTTTAGACAGTTTTATTATAATATGTCTTGGAGAAAATCATTTTGGATTGAAGTTTTGGTTTAACCTATTAGTTTCATAAATTTGAATGTCCAAATTTCTCCCCACATTTGGGAAATTCTTAGCCATTATTTCTTTTTCTTTTTCTTTTGTTTTTGTTGAGGAAGATTCACCCTGAGCTAACATCCATTGCCAATACTCCTGGTTTGTTGTGTTTTTTTTGCTTGAGGAAGATTAGCCCTGAGCTAATATCTGTGCTAATCTTCCTCTACTTTATATATGGATCACTGCCACAGCATGGCTGACAAGTGCGTAGGTCTGCACCCAGGATCTGCACCTGCAAACCCAGGCCACCAAAGCAAAGCATACTGAACTTAACCACTATGCCAAGGGGCCAGCCCCAACCATTATTTCATTAAATAAGCTTTCTATCCCTTTCTCTCTCTTTTCTCTTTCTGGGACACCAATGATGTGTACAATGTTTCTCTTGATAGTGTCCCGTAAGTCCTGTAGGCTTTCTTCATTCCTTTTCTTTCTTTTTTCTTTTTGCTCCTCTGATTGGGTGATTTTAATTAATCTGTCTTCTAGTTCATTGATTCTTTCTTCTGGTTGGTCAAGTTGGTTGTTGAAGCTCTCTATTAAACTCTTCAATTGTTGTATTCTTCAGCTCCAAATTTCTGTTTTGTTCTTTTTTGTTTTCTATCTCTTTGTTGAACTTCTCATTTTATTCTTTTATTTGTTTTCCTGATATTGTTAAATTGTCTATCTGTGTTCTCTTATTGTTCTCTGAGCATCTTTAGAACAATTATTTTGAATCTTTGTTGGGCAATCCTGGATCTCCATTTCTTTGGGGCCAGTTACTGGAAGTTTATTGTATTTCTTTGCTAGAGTCATGTTTCTCTGATTCTTCATGATCCCTGTAGCTTTGCATAGATGTCTGCACATTTAAAGTAGCAGTCACCTCCTCCAGACTTTATGGTATGACTTTGGTAACAGAAGACTTTCACCTGCAGGTGGAGGTATGCTGGAGCATGCTGTGACCCTGGGTCTAGCGGTGCAGGGCACCAAGTGTGGGGGTGTGTAGTGGCTCTGGTTCTGGGGAGGAGGGTATGATGTCTCTTTGGCTCAGGCCACTGGGGTCCACGGCACTGACAACTATGCAGTCCTTGGTGAGCACCGTCGGGGGGTCCACAGTGTCTTCAAGGGCTGTTGGCGTCCTCAGCTGTACCATCAGGTCCAGCAGCTAGGGACATGGGCAGTCAGCAGTGGTGGCGAGAGCTGGTGGTGTGTGTACACTCAGCTTCAGGGGGCCAGCCACGGGTGCCTGTGTAGTGGCAGGGGCAGGTTGCAGACACGCAGTATGGAGTGGTGGGGGCCAGGACATGCAGCAAGGGCAAGTGCCAACCATGTTCTCACCGGCTGCTGCAGGGGCCCTGGCTGTTGGTGTGCACTACCATGACTGCTGGGTCTTGCCATGGGGGCATAGCAGTGGAGGCCAGTGACAGGAGTAGGGCTGGAGTGTGCAGGTGCACACTGGAGGGGCAAGCTGCAGGTGGAGCTCAGTGGTGCAGGCCAGTGACAGAAGACAGGGCCTGATCCAGGCCCACAAGCAGCAGCGGGGGCCCTGGATGTCAGTGTGCTTTCCTGTGGTTGCACAGTCTCCCCCTGAGCATGTGCACTGCAGCGGAGGCTGGTTATGAGCATCAGGTAGATGGTGTGCAAGCACACAGCTTAAGGGGCTAGCCCTGAGCATGCACATTTGATGGAGATCAGCCATAGGGGTCTAGGCTGGCATCTTGCACCTGTGTAGCCATGGATGCCTGGACTGGCTGCCAGTGTGGTTCCTGGGCTCCAATTGGGGGTGAATGGGAGCAGGCAGGGACTCAGGTGGCTGGTGTCAGTGAATGTGAATGCCTGTGAGGCTAAATCTGGTGAGATCTGCAAGGGGTCTGTGGTAGTTGTGCTAGCCATTGGTGTCTTCAGTGGTGAAAGCTGTTGCGTTTGACTGCAGAGCAGGTCACTATGAATTGGGATCGCTCCCACTGCGTGGCTGCTATTGGTAGCTGTTACTTTTCTTCCTTGTTCCTAGCCATCCCTATATATATCTTTATGTCTCAGATTTGCCAGTCTGGGTGGGGTGAACCTGAAGCAGGACCTTCACGAGGCACCCTGAAAGGCTGCGAAAGCTGGCCACTCACCCAGCTCTGTCCTGGGGAGGGGAACTCTTTCTAGCTGGGAAATTACTTCCTGGTGCTGAGCAATGCTGGCTTGGGGAATGGGATGATGCAGTCAAAATGAAGCTATCTTCCTCCTCATGTGCAGTTATTCTCAGGTTTTTGTTTCTACTTGTTGCTGAAGTTTCTTAAGTGGACTCCAGAAGAATCTCAGAATTTTTGTTTTTGTTCATGGATAGCTGTCTAATTGTTGACCTTTGTGTGTTGGGGGCTGGGGGGAGGCTGAGGTCTCCTACATTGCCATTTTTTCCCCCTGAATGGATAGATAAAATGTGGTATATCCATATAATAGAATATTATTTGTCCCCCCCCCCAAAAATAATGAAGTACTAATACATGTTACAACATGGATAAACCTTGAAAACATTATGCTATGTGAAAAGAGCCTGTCACAAAAGACCATGTATTGTAGATTCCATGTGTATGAAATGTACAGAAGAGGTGCTACAGAGACAAAAATAGATTAGTGGTAGCCTAAAGCTGAGGAAGAGGGGATTGGAGGGGAAAGAGGGAGTGAGCGTTAATGGGTGTGGGGCTTTCTTTCTGGGGGTGATGAAAATGTTCTAAAATTTATTGTGGTGATGGCTGTACAACTCTGTGAATATATTAAAAACCACTGACTTGTACACTTTAAATAGGTGAATTGTATGGTATGTGAATTATGTCTCGGGAAAGCTGTTATTCGGGAAAAGGATGTCAGAAAATAAAATGCCTTCATTCGGCGACTCAACATTTATTAGTAGTGTGTAAGGTACCAGGCACTTGCTAGAGGCTAGGGATAAAAGATCCAACAAGACCCAGTCCCTATCCCTAGGAAGCCTACAGTCTGGTGGCAGGAAAATTAAGTGGGCATTTATAACACAAGGATTCTGCTGGAGGGGCGTTAGAGGTAAGAGACATTTGGGACTGATGCCTTTTAGCACCTTTAAAATCACTTCCACATGAGTAGCAACCTATGTGGCCTATACATAAAATAACTAACAATTGAACAGCCTTTTCTAGTTTATAAGGAACTTTCATATATATTGGCCCTGAATGACCTACTTATAAAGTAGATAACAATTTCCTAATTCTACATAGAGGTGAAGGATTTTATTCTTGATCACACAGCTAATAAGTAATAAAACCAGGGTTCAAGTCTTTTAAAACTCATTATGCCTCTGTCCACTCCAGACTAGCTTCTTCTCCCATGTTTTCATAGTGCCTGGCGCTCCATCCATCCAGTCTCCCAAGCCAGAAATCTGCCTACCCTTACCACCACATCCAACCGGTCACCAAGTCTGAAGAGCCTCTCTCTTGAATTTCTCTTCTATCTCCATGCCCTGTTTATAGCCTCCTCACTTATTGCATTTCGTGGAAAACAGAAGGCCTCACCTTCTTCAATCCAGCCTACATGTGGCTGGAAGAGAGAATTTTCTAGAATATTAATCAGGTCTCAGGACCTATCACTGCCCTGTAAAAACCTTAGATAACTCCCCATGGCTTCAGGATAAAGTTTAAAATTCAGCATATGAGAAACTTCTTGCTCTAACCCCAGCACCTCTCTCTCTGTTCCTCTATGTACACAGGCAACCTTTGTGCCAGTCAGGATGAAATTGCCTGAATAGTCATGATGTTTTCTCTGCTTGGAATACTCAGCCTTTTTCTCTCCATCTAGCTCACTGAACTTCATTCTTCAAAACTTAACCTATGGTTGAAAACTTATGTCCACACAAAAACCTAAACACAGATGTTTATAGCAGTTTTATTCATAATTTCCAAAACTTGGAAGATGTCCTTCAGTATGTGAGCAGATAAACAAACTGGTATTTCCAGACAATGGAATATTATTTAGCACTAAAAAGAGAAGAGCTATCAAGCCGTGAAAAGACATGGAGGAATGTTAAATGTATATTACTAAGTGAAAGAAGCCAATCTAAGAAGGCTGCATACTGTATAATTCCAACTATGTGACATTCTGAAAAGGTAAAACTATGGAGACAATAGAAAGATCAGTGGTTGCCAAGGATGGGGATGGGGGGAGGGATGAATAGGCTGAGCAGAGAGGATTTCTAGGGCAATGAAAATACTTCATAGAATAATGTAGTTATGGATACATGTCATTATACATCTGTCCAAACCCACAGAATGTACAACACAAAGAGTGATCCCTAAGGTAAACTCTGGACTTTGGGTGACTATGATGTGTCAGTTAGGTTCATCTTTGGTAAAAATTGTACCTCTCTGGTGGGGGATGTTGTTAATGGGAAAGTCGCTGCATATGTAAGGGTAGGGGATACATGGGAAATCTCTATACCTTCTTCTCAATTTTACTGTAACCCTAAAACTGCTCTTAAAAAATTAAGTCTTTGAAAAAAAAAGAAAGATTGAACTCATGCACTTCCTCCCAGAAGCCTGGTTACATGTCCCTCTTCTGAGCTTTCTTAGTTAGCATTTTCTATTATAACATTTATTCTTTACACAATTGATTTACTTTTCTGTCTCCCCTACTGAACTATAAGCATCTGAAAGCATGCCGTGTCTTATTGATCTTTAGTTTCCCCTGCAAGTGCTTAATACATGTTTTCTGAATAAAATACTTAAAAAAAAAATCTGCCTCTACATAAATGGGACTTCTAAGTATCGGGAGAAGAAGATCAAGAATCTCTTCAGGCAATGAGGTGACAATGGATATAATTTCTAATTTAAACACCTAGTTTATATCAATAGAAAAGAGAGGTCACATTTCTCTTTATATCAATAGAAAAGAGAGGTCACATTCTTTGTGAATTCTTTGAATGTGACCCCTCTATACCCTGGACGCTCAAGTATATCATCTGCTGAGATAAAATGTACTGTGTACATCAGTCTCTCATTGCAACAGGAAAATCACTCCAATGGGAAATGACTGTGGAATTTCCTTGTCTTTGGTAACTTTAAAACCAAGTTTTCGCAACATTATTGTAATTCAAGAGCAGGTCATCCTCTGGATACAGCTGGTAGGGTTAGTTTCACACAATGGACCATTGTTCACAGGCATTCTCTGTCAACATATGCTTCCTGTAGCTATTGGTTAAAACTAGGATGTAAACTGTTGGCTGTATCAGGCCTAGAATAATAATCTACAGTTGCATAGTACTTTAGGTCTGAAAGCTCTTTCACACCAACCAAGGTGGAGATATCTTCAAAGGTTAGACCACTTGGCAAGTTATGTGTCAGTGGTTTACATAATGTTGCATTTGTGTGCATATACAGTATATACGGGGGTGGGGGTGGAGTGAGCAGTGATTTAGAAACACACTTCTACAACCTATGCCCTAGTAGTTCTTTTCCATCCATTCAATCCACAAATATATTTTTGTTAAATATTTACTGAGTGCCTATTACATACCGGGTACTATGCTAAATGTTAGGGATACAATTTTAATAACTATAACAGACACTATTGTTTTCGTTGTTATTATCCTGTGGAAATTAATAAACAGAAACCTCATTAAATTGGAGTCTAGACGCCAAAAGGGGAGGCTGTCATGCCATACTTGATAGCAGAGCCCAATAGGAAGAAAAAGGACTTCCTCTTCTTGACCAGTGAGAAGCTCAGGGAATGAGAGACTGTCCCAGCTTAGCCGATGAAAAGCCACTACACCTTTGTTTACAATAGCCCTCCCAACTTCTTCTTCCCCTCTATAAACGAGTTTCTCCTCCCTTTGTTGCAGGGGACCTACACGTGGCTCATCATGGTTGCAGACCCTGAATTGCAGTTCTTTGCTGATCCCAAATAAACCCTTTTTGATGGAGAAATAACTGGCTGTCTGTTTAAGGTCAACATTTTGGTGGCCTGTACAGGGATCCAGAGAAGACCCCTGATGACTCTAACGCTGGTGAGCAAACAGGTGTGGTATCCACAACAGAGCCCATTGAGCTTGCTGCTTTTCTTGCCAACCTGGAGTTTCAGAATGAATCTTTCTTCTGGGTTCAAGCTTCCACGCTCTTTGCACTTGAGGCTCCTCAGGCTTTATTCAAGATTTTGTTTTTTTGCTGAGGAAGATTCACCCTGAGCTAGCACCTGTGCCAATCTTCCTCTACTTTATAGGTGGATGCCACCACAGCATGGCTGATGAATGGTGTAGGTCCATGCCTGGAATCTGAACTCGTGAACCAGGGCCGCCAAAGCTGAGCATGCCGAACTTAACCACTAGGCCACAGGGCTGGCCCCTCAAGAGCTATTCTAAGGCTTCATTCTTTTCTGGTTAAGGCTTTGTTTGTCTGTGAGTACTCAGGTAGCACTTCAGCCTGACTTTTTGAGTCAGGATGTTCCTTGGAACTGTGCTAGCCTTCAGTCCAATTCCTTTTGGAACTGGACTGTTTCTATTGAAACCGTGCTAGCCTTCAGGCTGACTTTGGGACTGTTTCATTGGAGCTGTGCTGGTCCAGTCTTTGGCCTGACTCCCTTTGGAACTGGACTGTTCTTTGGAACTGCGTTGATTCAACCTTCAGTCCATCTTGATGAAATCGGACTCTTCTATTGGAACTGGTTGGTCATAAGCCTGCAGGCTGTTTGAGCTGTTTACACTATTTGAGAATTATTCCCTTGCTCTAGAGAAAAAATCTCTAGGAATGGGATCCCAGTTATCTAAATATTTAGAGGACCCCCCCCCCCGCCCCGCCCAGGGATCCCTACAGATTTTATGTTTAAAAACCACGGTTATTCCTCATGTGCATTTCTAACTAAATGGAACGATTCAACCAAAAGTAACTTAGAATACCAATGGCCATTGTGGGGAACTTTTGAACTTCCCAAACTTACTTTTCTTAAAACCAAATTGGACAAGCATAGATCTGTAATTTCAAAAACTGAATGGAACGCATATTTTGAGGCTTCCAAATGTTGTCAGGAGTCTAAAATTGCCTCTTTGAAAGATAAAAATTGTTTTTGATCGGTGTCATAATGCAAGATAAAATTTAGAATTATCTGAGGCAAACAAACAGTTTAAAAAATGGCCTCAGAAGCCTCATATTCCTCTCCTTCAGCACCATGTTGTTCCTCGTCCCCAACTTCTTTGTCTCAGGCTGCACCTCTGGTGCCATCTTCCTCCTTCCCTTCTGGACCGCCTACACCTCCTCTGTACCCTCAGTTCCCCCATACTAACTCACCAAACTTCCCCTTTTCCCTGCACCTCTCCCCACTCCCTCTTCCTCTGAACCTATCAGAACCTGTCCCTTTAAAATTAAGCCTTCTGAGGATCCAAAGGTCAAACCCTTAATTTCTGATACTCCCTGAACTAAAGCCGAACTGTGAGCCATAGTCAAATATTTTTCCAAAGTAACTGAAGATCCTCACAGATTTGCTGAGGAATTTAAAATAGTCATTCAAACTTATCAGCCTGGTTTCTCTGACGTTTATCAGCCAGTTTATATGCTTGTTGGTGAAGACAGGCCCAGCGGTGGATGAAAGCTGCTAACTGGGAAAATTTTGACGGTCTCTAAGATTAACAACCAGGAGACCAACCCGCTGACGTGTTGTAAGATCAGGCTCGGGCAATCGCTAGGGAACTTCATCGGGCAGTTCCTAGGGCTTTCCCGAAGCCTGTTGATTGGCACAAAATTCAGTCTTATGCACAAAAACCTCATGAAGCTGTTCATGACGATTACAATTGACTTCAGATTGTTTTTAAAGAAAAATCTAGTCTTCCTTCAGATATTGATTCCTCCCACGTAGCTTTCAACTCTATGTTTATTAATGGGCTGAACTGGGACCTTTCCCTTGTAGTAAAAGGACCAGGATGGAATGGGAAACTATGTCCGCTCCAGATTTAGTTAGTTGGCAAACCAACTCTCTCCCATTCTAGGTGAGCCACCTAAAAGAAACACTGCTAAAATTCTTAATTTTCAACTCCAGCAAATGAAGGCCCCTAAATAAAACCAAAAACCTCCTACTTTCTGCTATTATTGCAAAGAGCCAGGACATTGGAAAAGAGATTGTTATAAATTTAAGCACTTCAGGCGCCTTCAGCCCTCCAAGCAGCCTTTCCAGTGTCCTCCAAATTCCCAATGACAGGGCTCCGAGGAGCTACAGGGGCTCTTCCCAATCCTCCCTCTTAATCGGCTTGGAGAAACATTTCTCCAGATTGGAGATGAATCTCTTTCTGTCCTAACTGACACCAGAGCCACACTCTGTGCTCCACCGCACTACCACAAAGCAGCCCCTACCTCAGAGTGTTAAACAGTTCAGAGAGTGGGGATTTCTAATAAACCTCAAGAAGTTCCTTTCTCTGAACCTATTCCCTTTTCTTTAGGCCCTTTGAGGAACACACACCCTTTTCCCCTTAGTTCCTCCACCCCTATTCATTTATTAGGCCAAGACTTCTTGGAAAAGTATCAAGCCACAATTTCTTTTTGCTGAAAGGGGGAAATAATTCTAGAATTTGACAGTAACCATCAAAATGGTCAACCAGGTGAATTAAACGACCCTTTCACTTGCTTTATTTACTCCATCTCCGATGGTACTAGAGCTGATTCTGGAAACACTGATCATTTGTCCCTATTGAATCAGCTACCACCCTCCCTATGTGCAAAATATTCAGCGGATATGGTAAAATTCACAGCGTACCTCCCATCAAGTTCAAATAGATCCCTCAAAACCTCTCCCCATAATTTATCAATACCCTATAAGTAAAGAAGCCCTTCAAGATATAAAGCCCATGTTAGAGGATTACAAGGATCAAGACCTCATTATCCCTTGTACTAGTCCCTGTAATACTCCTACTTTACCTGTGGCCGAGGGTGGAGGTTTGTTGAGGACCTCTGAGCAATAAACAACATCATTATCCTTTGACACCCTGTTGTTCCTAACCCTCATACACTACTAACATCCATTCCTGCTGGAAGGAAATTCTTTACGGTAATTGATTTATGTAGTGCGTTCTTTAGCATTCCAGTGGATGAAGTTAGCCAATACCTTTTTGCCTTCACTTGGGAAGGAAAACAATTCACCTGGACAGTAATGCCTCAGGGTTTTACTGAGAGCCCTTCTTATTTCTCACAAATCCTGAAGGCAGATCTAGATAATATAAAGTTCCCTAGGGGCTCTACTTTGTTGCAATATGTGGAGATTTGCTTCCTTGCTCTCTTTCCCAAACCTCCTCCCAGGAAGATAGCATCTACTTGCTAAAGCTTTTAGCCTTAAAAGGACATAAAGTCGCCAAAGGGAAATTGCACTTCCCCAAACCAAACCCAGGTTCAATGTTTAGGGCGTCTGATATCAGAATAAGGGCTGTACCTAGATCCAGCTGGGCTTCATGGTGCCCTAAGTTTCCCAAACCCAAAACTAAGTGCCACTGCGAGGTTTGCTCAGCCGAGTTGGTTATTGCAGAAATTGGATTCCAAATTTCTCTCTTATGGCCAAGCTTCTGTATGTTTTACTAAACAACAACAACGCTGACCCAATTTTAGGGAAATAACTGCGTGACATAGCCTTTAAGGCCTTAAAGGAGAGTTTGATGAGCACACTTGCCTTTGGACATCCTAATTATCAGATTCCCTCTTTCCTTTTTGTATATGAAAAAGGAAAGGAATACTCTTGGGGTATTCACCCAAAAACACAGGGACCACCATTGACCCATAGGGTATTATAGCCGGCAACTGGACCCAGTGGCACAAGGATACCCACCTTGTCCTAGAGCCATGACTGCCACTGCCCTTTTGGTTAATTGCACGAAGAAAACTGTTGTGGGATCCCTTTGTCAACTTAAAAAGTAAATTTGCCAGTTATTTTACTCTCAAAATGAGTTCATTTGGGAATAGCCAAAAGAATTGCAATTTGAGATGTGAATGCTATGGCAAACCGTAGGCAAATCCAGAGAACAAAGGAGGGGAACTTGCTTTTATAGAGAAAAAGGGGGAGTAGGGAGGGGCTGTTCTAAAGGAAAGTCCAATGGGGAAAAGTAAAAGCTCAAGATGGCATCGGCTTCTCATTGGCTGAGCTGTGGCCTTTCTCATTGGCTGGGCTATTGCCAGGTAGGGAGAGAAATCTTCCTTCATTAGTAAAGTAGTTGTACTTCTTGTCAGAGATGTAAGTATATGTCTCTTACTGTTTGGAGTAATTAACAATGTATGATAGGGCAGGAGAGCTCCCCCTACATGCCTTCCCAACTCCAATTTAGTTGAGGTTTCTCTTAATTCATTTCACACCTTTTAACCATTTTTGTACCTTATGCTGTAGAAGCCCTACTGAATTCTTATCACACTCAATATATTTTAGCCAGCCACCTCACCTCCTATGAAATCCTTTTGTTAACTCATCCTCACATAACTCTTTTATGTTGTAACAGCCTTAACCCTGCTATTCTTCCCCCCTCCATTACTAACAAAGTCCCTCACAACTGCTTAACGCTGACGGATCACGGCTTACTGATGGTTCTTATTTAAAAGGTGACAATGGCAAATATTGTGCTGGGTGTGCTATTTCAACTCCTTTTGATATCGTTGAGGTAGCACCTTTACTGATGGCTACTTCGGCCCAATAGGCTAAATTATATGCTCTTACACAGGCTTGTATTTTAGCCAAGGGCAAAACTGCCAATATTTATACTGATAGTAGACATGCTTTCGGAGTAGCTCATGGTTTTGGAATGTTGTGGAAGCAACGTGGCTTCCTTATTTCCAGTGAAAATAAAATTAAAAATGGCCCCTATGGGGGCTGGCCTGGTGGCATAGTGGTTAAGTTTGCATGCTCCACTTTAGCAGCCCAGGGTTCACGAGTTTAGATCCCGGGCACAGACCTACACACCACTCATCAAGCCATGCTGTGGCGACGTCCCACATACAAAACAGAGGAAGACTGGCACAGATGTCAACTGAGGGACAAACTTTCTCAAGCAAAAAGAGGAAGATTGTCACAGATACTAGCCCAGGGCTGGTCTTCCTCACACATAAACACACACAAATGGCCTCAGGAATTATTAGATGCTGTTCTTTTTACCTGCTGCTTTAGCTATTAGTAAGATCCCAAGGCATGCTAAATTTGACTCTCTGGAAGCTAAAGGAAATCACCTTGCTGATATTTCTGCAAGAAATAGAGCTCTTAGAGGAGCCAACATCAGCCAAGCCTCTGTCATGGTCCAAAGGGATATTTCCCCAAATGATAACTTAGAAAAACTGACTACGGAAACCTAAAAATTGGCCTCAGAAAAGGAAAAACAAGATTGGAAATTCAACAATTGTTGGGTTGATAAAAAGGGAAAGTTCCCGTTTGGACCAAATAACCCAGTCCTAACTACTGCACATTCATTAAACCATTGATCTACTGACAAAATGATAGCATTCATGAATCAATGTTAGTGGGGAAATATTAACAAGGCCGCAAAAAGTGCCTACCTCTCTTGTCCCACTTGTCCAAAATACAACCCAGGGAAGCCTTTTCATATTGCACCTGGACATTTTAAACTGCCCAATGGACCATTCAAGCTTTGGAAAATGGATTTCATACAACTTCCCCCATCTCATGGATATAAATATGTTTTAGTCATGGTTTGTATGTTTTCTCACTGGACCGAAGCCTTTCCTTGCAGAAAGGCTACTGCCTCTTCTGTGACTAAAGTCCTTTTGGAAAGGATTATCCCTACCCGGGGAACTCTTCTCAAACTTTGTAGTGATTAAGGAACCCATTTTACTGGTCAGGTACTTCAACAAGTCTGCATTATTTGGCCAGTTTTACAACACTTTCACTGTGCTTACCACCCTCTCTCCCTTTGAGATAGTCACAGGATGCCCAATGCACTTGGCTTCTGTCTCTTTTGACCCACAGATGATAAAAGCAGATATACTCCAATATTGCAAAGGCCTAATTGCTTCTATTAAAAATAACCATGTTTTGGGGCCGGCCTGGTGGCATAGCGGTTAAGTTCATGTGCTCTGCTTGGGCAGCCTGGGGTTTGAGGGTTTGGATCTCAGGCACAGACCGACACACCGCTTGTCAAGCTATGCTGTGGTAGCATCCCATATAAAGTAGAGGAAGATGGGCATGGATGTTAGCCCAGGGCCAATCTTCCTCAGCAAAGAAGAGGAGGATTGGCAATGGATGTTAGCTCAGGGCTAATCTTCCTCTCACACACACAAAAAAACAAAAACCATGTTTTGGGGCCAGCCCGGTGGCATAGTGGTTAAGTTCCCATGCTCTGCTTCAGCTGCCCAGGGTTCACAGGTTCCAGTCCCAGGTGTGGAGTGACAAACCACTCATCAAGCCATGCTGTGGCAGCATCCCACATACAAAACAGAGGAAGAAGGGCACAGATGTTAGCTCAGGGCCAATTTTCCTCACCAAAAAAAAAGTAAAAAATAACCCTGTTTTGGTGGAGCAATCTTTTCACAGTGCGCTCCAGGGAAATGAAGACCTTAAGCATCACCCCTTGCAGCCTGGAGATTTTGTCTGTGGGAAAAGACACCTCCAGAGGGATTCTCTTCAACCTCGCTGAAAAGGCCCCTATCAGGTATTGTTAACCAACCCTTGTCCTGCCAAAATCCAGGGAATAGACTCTTGGCTTCATGTGACACACCTAAAGAAAGCACCAAACACTGACTGGACCTGCACATCATCTGGTGACCTGAAAGTAAAGATTTCCTGGAATTGAAGCAGAAGATGTCTGATGAGACAGCTTTCCCAAGATGTCCAGACCAAGCCTGTTGGAAATCTGTCTGCCAAACCTTTGATGATGACATAACGCTTCAAATGTTCTCCAATGCCTGTGATCTTAATAACATACGGACTTTAGATAAAAAGTGCCTGAGAGCTCTCCCTCCTACCCTTCCTTGTTACTCCCATGTGGCCACAATAGGTTTCCAATCTATGCACTTTCCCTCCAACATGGGACACGGCTCCCTGGCATCAAGGGACAAAACACTACTGAAACTGGAAAAACCTGACTCTTGATCAGCAATGCTTTCAGAGAAAGATCTTGATCAAAAGGGAAAAATGTGGAAATTAATAAGCAGAAATCTCATTAAACTGGAGTCCAGGAGCCAAAAGGGGAAGCTTTCACACCCTAAGTGACAGCAGAGCCCAAGAAGACTTCCTCTTCCTGATGGACAGGAAGCTTAGCCAATGAAAGATTGTCACAACTCAGCCAGTGAAAAGCCACTACACCTTCAATTCTTTGTTTACAATAGCTCCCCCAACTTCCTCTTGGTGTTGATGGAAGAGTTTCTCCTCTGCTTGTTGGGGAAACTTGCAGGTGGCTCACCATGGTTGCAGACCCTGAATTGCATTTCTTTGCTGATCCTGAATAAACCCATTTTTGCTGCAGAAATTAACTGGCTGTCTATTTGTAACTGGCTGTCTATTTGTTTAAGGTCAATAATCCATGCCTATAAACAATAAATCCTGCAGAATCTCAAATGTCTTCCCTGAGGCTTGATTTGCATATAATATTTAACTCAAGAGTTGCCAACTCTCATTGAGGACCCTCCATGCTTCCGATTATCAAAATAGGATTCTCCTAATTATGCCCCAGATAGAATACACTGTAAACCCTTGAACATGGAAAAACTGCGCTCAGTGGTGGCCTCTGGGGGGAAGAACTAGACTAGGACGCAGAAGCGAGAGGCAGATTTCCACTGTATACATTCTTGCACTGCTTGACTTTCGTCATGTGTATTTGCGCGTTCTCTGGCCTCCGAGAAGCGAGAAGGCACAGCTGCAGACCCCCGGGCAACCACGAGGGTCCGGCAGCCCCCTCGCAGCGCCCACAGCCTCCGTGCTTGGCGTGGGTGAGCGGGTTGGGGCTGCAGGGAACGCGGCTTCTGGGCTCAGCGCTGCCGTGGGCGCCCGGAGTCACCGCGGGGAGGGGCTCGAGGCTCCCGCCTGTGCCCGGAGGACCGCGCTCCAAGTTGCTAGGAAGCAGCTCCGGGTTGCAGTGCAGGAATGTGCCCTTCCCCCCGGCAAACTTTTGGCCGCTGCAACGGAAGCAGGAACTTGCGAACCACGAAACCTGCCGGGCGTGCCGGAGCTGCGGAGCATCCCCCGCTGCCCTAGCCGAGACCCTGGCGCGGATTCGCCGCTCCTTCCCCGCGAGCGCGTTAGAGCTGTCCTCGCAGCGGGAGGGCAACGGGGGCCCCCGGGGTCGTCTCGCCGCCAGGTAAACGCGCCTCCGCCCTCTCCTCCCGACCGGCCGCAGGCAGCGTCGCCACCTGCAGAGAGCAGCTCCTCTCCTTTCCCCGGGCGAGGCTCCTCCACCCCTCCGGGAGCACGCGAGGAACCAGGCCGGGGCGAAGAAGGGTTGACCCGGGTCTGCGGCATCCCAGAGGGGATGTCCAGGCAGGCCAGCAGCACCTGCCATAAATGGCACTGGCTCCGCGTCGTCATCAGGAGAGGCAGAAGAATAGTTTAGCGAGCGACCTACATTTCCTCAAAGGAAGGGAAATTTTCCCATTTTTTTTCTTGCATGCTTTGTCTCCTGTATTCATTATTGAACCTGCTAATTGTCTAATATTCTATAAGGTGTGTGTGTGTAGTTATAAACATCTTGATAAATTAGGTTAGATTGTGCTGTGAGTAAAATGATTTGCGATATATGACACAGTTGTGTACACAGATGTTTGAATGTCCGTCGTAAGCAGGTATTGCAGCTCGGGTGCTACCTCTCCCTCCTACTTGTATCCTTTTCCCTCTATCTTTCAACAGGATTCACCTTGACTTTGGACCTTTAAAGCCTAAATAATAAGGGATTAGAAAAATTAATTTACTTAATAATTGTTGAGTATCTTTTGTGAGATAAACTCTTGAGTTCCTTTCGTAGGCCAGGCGCTGTAAAGATGCTGCCTACTGAAAACACAGCTCCTACCCCATCCCCTTGCATCGTTCAGGTTTCTTTGAAAGAGCTTGAGTAGAGATTCTGTCAGAATGCACTCAAAGTGTTGGCCCGGTTTTTCTCTTTTGTTTTCTTTAGGGCTAGAAAAGAGTCTTGCAAAATGTGGCAGCATAAAAAGGTAAACTATGCCAGGATTCTTAACCTGGGGAGTCCATGGATAGTATTCAGAAAGTCTGTGAACTTCTGTGGAAAAGTTTGTTACTTTGCTAACCTGTAACTGAAATGTAGCATTTTCTTTAAGAGGCGTGTAGGCAAAAGCCATAGTAGTGTTAGAGGTATCTGTGATTTGCCACCATTAGAAATCACAGATATTTTCATGTCATATTACTTATTGCACATATCTCAAAATACCATTTATACATTCAACACTACTTCAAAATTATGGCAGTTCTTAGACATGCCACTTGTTATTTAATAAGTTAATAAAAAGCACATACATCACACAGTTGTTTTTATTTTAACTAAAAATAGGATAATAACGGGATCTGTCTCAATAGAATTTTTATAAGGATTAAATGACATGATCTGTGCGTGTAAAGTGCTTAGCATAAAGATTGGCATGTAAGAAATATAAATGTTACCTGTTATTTTACTATTTCAGAAGTTGGACATAACAGTTAGCAAGGAAGGTGCTAGCACAAGGCCTTGTGCTCTATTACCATATACTGTTTTTTTTTTATTTTTAAACTATTTTGTTATTTTTTGCTAACTAAAGTCTATTTACATTTCACTCTTTGTGTTGTACGGTTCAATGGGTTTTGACAAATGTATCCACATGTATCTGGATGACATGTATCCACAATTACAGTATCATATAGAATAGTTTCACTGCCCTAAAAGATCTCCTGTACTCCACCTGTTCATCACCCCCCTTCTCCTGGCAACCACTGATCTTTTTACTGTCAGTGTAGTTTTGCCTTTTCCAGAATGTCATACAGCTGGAATCGTACCTTTCAGACTGGCTTCTTTCACTTAGCAATATGCAATTAAAGTTCCTCTGTCTCTTTTTGTGGCTTGATAGCATCTTTCTTTTTATTGCTGAATAATATTCCATTGTATGGATGTACCCCACATTTTGTTTATCCGTTCACCATTGAGGAACATCTTGGTTGCTTCCAGTTTTTGGCAATTATGAATAAAGTTACTATAAGCATTTGTATGCAGTTGTTTGTTGGGATTTGGTACTGTCAGTTTTTTGGATTTTAGCCATTCTATTAGGTGAGTAGTGGTATCTCATTGTGTTAATTTGCAATTCCCTGATGACAATGACATTGAACAGCTTTTCATATGCTTATTTGTCATCTGTATATCTTCTTGGGTGAGGTGTCTGTTCACTTCTTTTGCCCATTTTTAATTGGGTTGTTTTCTTATTGTTAAATTTTAAGAGTTCTTTGTATATTTTGGCTACCAATCCTTTATCAGATATGTGTTTGGCAAATATTCTCTCCCAGTCTGTGGCATTTCTTTTCGTTCTTTTAACATGTCTTGTGCAGAGCAGAATTTTTTAATTGTAATGAAATCCCACCTATCAATTTTTTCTTTCATGGATTGTGCTTTTCATATATCTAAAAACTCATCACCTAATTTAAGGTCACAAAGATTTTCTCCTATGCTGTATTCTAGGAGTTTTGCATTTTACATTTAGGTTTATGATCCATTTTGAGTTAATTTTTGTGAAAGGTCTGTGTCTAGATTTATTTTTTGCATGTGGATGGCCAGTTGTTCCAATACCATCTTTAAGAAGACTCCCCTGTCTGCACTGAATTACCTTTGCTCCTTTGTCAAAGATCAGTTGACTATATTTGTGTGGGTCTGTTTCTGGGCTTACTATTCTGTTCCATTGATCTGTTTCTTCTTGCACCGATATCACACTGTCTTGATTACTGTAGCTTTATGGTAAGTATTGAAGTCGGGTAGTGTCAGTCCTCTGACTTCATTCTTCTTCAGTATTGTGTTGGCTATTCTGGGCTTTACTGCATTTCCATGTAAATTTTAAAATTAGTTTGTTGAGATCCACAGAATAACTTGCTGGGATTTTGATTGGGATTGCATTGAATCCATAAGTCAAGTTGGGAAGAACTGACATCTTAACAATATTGATGAACATGGACTATCTCTCCATTTCTTTAGATCTTTGATTTCTTTCATCAGAGTTTTTAGGCTCATTTAAAAAACTACTTTGATAATTATACTGCAAAATAACTGGCTTCCTTTGTAATCCTCTATATTTCATTTTATGCATTTTAAAATGTGTCTCTCAGAAGAGATCCTAAGCGTCTCCAGACTACCAAAGGGTTCATGACCAAAAAAGAAAAAGATTAAGGAAGCAGTAATTCTGCTCTAGGCCATCATTCAGTGAACAATTTGTATTCTGGAAATGTGAAGGTGAGTGGGAGAGGATAGTTTCTGGTATTGCCGTGACAGTTTAACATTTATTTTTATTTTTCTTAGAAGAACTAGCTTACCAATGGAGTTGGCGTCATGCATATTGTGACTTTTGTGTTTTTAGGAATGTCGAAAAGAATGCCTGCCCCTAAACTTTTCTTCAGCTGAGTCATAATATTCCCCCTGCTGACTGGCGAATTCCTAGAATTAGATTTTTAGAGTGACCTGCCTCTGGTTTGGTGCTTA
The DNA here is from genome assembly GCA_031878705.1 of Tapirus indicus. NCBI lineage: Eukaryota > Metazoa > Chordata > Mammalia > Perissodactyla > Tapiridae > Tapirus > Tapirus indicus. Next base: position 109,096,866 of record CM062918.1, on the reverse strand, counting down.
AAGAGAGGCAGCAACAAGAAAGGCAGCCTCAGTTTCCTCATCTATGAAATAAAGAAAATAATAGCTTTTCTGCAGAGCTAGTATAAGGATTAAATAGGACAATACATGTAAATTTCTTAGCACATTGCCTACTACCTAGTACGTGATTTAAAAACGCTCATTGTTACTACTGAGAAAGGAAATATGCCCAGTCCTATTGTCACTGCTTCATCAGTGTCTCGAGATTTTGTGTCCTCTCCCCTTCTGTCAGGAGAGGCAACAGGAGGAGGGATTCCAGAACTCAGAGGCAGGCCTTCTGTTTATACCTTTTCCTTCACAGACACTTGTCAGCTTTTAAGCATTGGTGGGATAGTATATGTGTTTGTGCTTATTAGTTATTTACCAAGTTTTTAATGAAAGGTTGTCTCAAATCCATTAAAAGTGAAATGAATTTAAAAAAACTTGTTTATTTCTGTCCTTCTATACATTGTGAGTCATTACGTTGACTTGATGAAAATGAAATGTATCTTCCCTAGATTTGTTAAAAGAAACAAAACTCATTGATGATTTCCTATTTTTGTTCTAGAGAGAAATTCCATCATCTGTGCAATCTTCTTGAAGCAAACTAAGACCAGAGGGAAGGTTATCCTTGACCTTTGAAGGCTGACTACACTGAAATTTAAAATGTTCTTCAGGCAAGAATGGAGCTTGACTTACACTTTTGTAGTAATTTGTTTCCTGACACTAAGGCTGTCCACCAGTCAGAATTGCTCCACCAAGAGTCTAGAAGATGTTGTCATTGACATCCAGTCATCTCTTTCTAAGGGAATCAGAGGCAATGAGCCCATACATACATTAACTCGAGAAGACTGCATTAATTCTTGCTGTTCAACAAAAAGCATATCAGGTAAGTGGTAGTCGCATGGCAACTCTTTATTCCATGTGTTTTGTGACATACGTAGCTGGTTGATGTGGGTAAATAGTTTATACTAGTGAATCTCAGTGAAAGAGAACAGTGGGTGACACAATCACTGTGGGAATGTTCCACAAATGTTCCCTCCCCTCCCCTAAGCTGGTGAGTGTGTGGGTATATCACTCAGGTGTTTGGGTAGAAAAAAGGTTGAGAATGACTGGTGTTATGTTCTAACAGGCATCTAAGACATTGAAAACAAAATCCTATTTAAATCTTTAGCTACCATCATCATGGAGTATTGGAATACAGTGTGATATTACAAAGAACATTGAGTTGAGACAAAAAATAAAATTCTTAACTCATCCCACAGAAAAATCAGCCTATGATTTTTTTCTTTTTTGGGGGGGGAGGATGATTCACTCTGAGCTATCATCTGTTACCAATCTTCCTCTTTTTTGGCTTGAAGAAGATTAGCCCTGAGCTAACATGTGAGCCAGTCTTCCTCTATTTTGTATGTGGGTCACCACCATAGCATGGCTTGATGAGTGGTGTAGGTCCGTGCCCAGGATCCGAACCCCCAAACCCAGGCTACTAAAGCAGAGCCTGCCAGGCTTAACCACTATGCCACAGGGCCAGCTCCTAGCATTTGATTTTTAAGTGGAAGCACAAAACCTCATTTTATCTCCCTTCTCTGGCGCTGGTGGCATAAGGTGAGTCAGGAAGCCGGTAGCTACTAATTGCAGCTTCCAGGAGTCCAAGGGGCACGGGAAGTCATTCAGTCTGACCCATTCCCGTGACATTTAAGGAAACTGAGGCCCACAGATTTGAACCATGCCTTTGCATATTTCAGGCTCCAAAACTATGACCTGAAAATAGAATTATATATCTAAGTGAAACGTGGTCATTTTTCAGTTGTTTATGACCCTGTCCTAATTCCCTAAGTGAAAAAAAAAACGCTAAATTTATTGAGTACCCAATGCCTTGCTAGGTGCTGGAGATGAAGCAGTGAATAAGATGGAGAAGGCTTTGCTGTCAGAGCCTAGAAGAGGTAGTGAATGTTGGACTAGTGATTTTTACTTGACTTATTAGCCAACCAAATCGTATGTTTTCTTTTAGATCTTTACTTCCTTTTCTTTCTGTAATGGTTGTGGTGGAAGGAAGGGAGGGAGCAAGGGAGAGAAGAGAGGGAAGGAGGGAAGGAAGGCAGGGAGGAGAGGGAAGGAAGGGAGGGAAGAGAGAAGGAAGGGAGGGAAGAGAGGATGGAGGGGAGGGAGGGAGGGAGAGAGGAAGGAAGGAAAGCAGGTCTTTGTCTTCTGGGTAGACATATTTGGTGTCAGGAGGCAAAAACCCTTCAATAGTCTTCTCAAATTGAGCATTGTGCTTTGGACACTCTTTATAGAAGTGATTTATGGAAATTACAGAGATTTCATTTAAATATATTTGGTCTTTGTCTCTGATTCCTGGCACAGAGTTTCTAAAACCCTTCAAATTTCCTGAGCATAGGAGCTTCTTTTGTTATTCATAATAAGCCCCTTTCAACCATACCTGAGTTTATGCTAATGAGAGGACCCTTGGTGGGGCCTTAGATAGCTTCAGGATGGGTGCTGGTCACCAGAAGGACCAAACCTTGGTTAGAAGCTTAGACCTTTCAGTCGTCTCCCCCTCTCGCCTCCGGGTAGGGGAGAGGGGCTGGAGATTGAATACAGTCACCAATGGCTAATGATCTAATCAATTATGCCTGTGTGATAAAACCTCCATTAAAACCCCCAAACAATGGGTTCTGGGAGCTTCCAAGTTGGTGAATACATATCCATGTGCCAGGAGGATGGTGTACCCCAGCTTCACAGGGACAGAGGCTCCTCTGCTTCCGGACCTCACCCTATGTGCCTCTTCATCTGGCTGTTCATTTGTATCCTTTATAATAAACTGTAATAGGAAGTATAGCATTTTCCTGAGTTTTGTGAGTAGTTCTAAGAAATTATTGAACTTAGGGTGGAGGATTGTGGGAACCTGAATTCGTAGCTAAATTGGCAGAAGTTTGAGTAACCTGGGGACCTGATACTTGCAACTGGCATTTGAAGTGAGGGCAGTCTTATGGGACTGAGCCCTGGAACCTGTGGAATCTGACGCTAACTCCAGGTAGTTAGTGTCAGAATTGAATTGAATTGTAGGACACCCAGTTGGTGTCAGAGAATCAGAGAATTGGAGAATTAGCGTGGAAAAGACACCACATATTTAGTGTCAGGAGGCAAAAACCCTTCAGTAGTCTTCTCAAATTGGGCAGTGTACTGTGGGACACTCTTTATAGAAAGGATTTGTGGAAATTATAGAGATTTCATTTAAATTTCTAGTTTTTCTTTAAATGTTGATATCAACATTTATGTGAAATAGAAATTTCCCCTGCAGACAGGACTGAATGCTGTATGGGTATTTCCTGGCAACACAGGAAACCTTGCATTTCTCTTCAGTTCCATGATGCACATTTAGTAAGAAATGAGGGTTTGCTGCTTTATTCTGCACACAAAAGTAGTTACTGCTTTACTGTAAGCAGAGGTAATTGTGGTCTCAGTTAATGGATTTGACTTTTTCCTCATTTATTGAGCAATGGTTTTTAACTGTGTAGGGTTCAAAAACCACTTTAAGAATTTGATTATAGCCACAGACTCTAGAAAAAATACCTATAAATACAAAGGGCACAAAATTTTGCATACAATTCGGGAGACTTATGGACCCTCCCCTTTACCCAAGTGCCCCCCAAAAATGATATTGCGGAATTATCACATTGCTGAGAAAGGAAACCTAGAGTACCTTTCTTGTTACCTGGGTGGTGGAGAGCTGACATGATAAAGCCTCTGCAGAAGCTAACTAAGTCTTATTTCCCATCAAGAGAGTCAAGGATCAAGGTTGATCCCTAACCATTGCTTAATTTGAAGAAGTGGTAGTGACAGTTGGCAGACCATGTGGGTTTTTCCTCCAGTTTTATTGAAATCTATTTGGTGCATAACACTGTGTGAGTTTAAGATATACAAACGTGGTTCGATATATGTATGTACTGTGAAATGATTGTCACAATAAGCTTAGTCAATACATAGTTACCTTTTGTGTGTGTGTGTGTGTGTGTGTGTGTGGTGAGAAAGAGCATGTGTTTTAATAATTAGCCCACATACCTCTTAACCTTCAACCTGTCCAGAGGTATATTGATCCCTCAAGGGTCACAGGCCAAGACATGAGACTGCACCAGATTGAGGCCAAACCAACTCTAGGCCAGGATGAATAGAGAGAATAATTTCTACTGGATATCAGAGGAAGAGAAAAAGAGGCCAGAAATGAAAGTTAAGAGTGAAAAGTGAGGAAGGAAGGAAAATAGAAGAGCAAAAATGATAAGGAAGAGCAGAAATGCGAAGAAAGAACCAAAAGAAGAATGGTTCTGATAAAAATAAAAACTTGACTTTGCATTCCATACACTACTCAGCTCCTATTTGGAAGGAGGCGTGGTATGAATGATGCTGAATTTACTGACTCCACCCAAGAAAGACAGACTCCTGGCTCCACAGGTGTCTGAGATGCCTTCCGGATGCAAGAGATACATGAAATCATTAGGGTTAGAGCCATTTCTTAAGGCCCAACTCAGTTGTGAGTCATGTAAAGATCGCAAAGTCAAGATTTCTGTGTGTACTTTGATGGATATTTTAGCAAATAGAAGGCTTATTTCTAAAGAATTAAATGTACTATTAATAATTGGTGTTGCCAAAATTACCTTACTTCAGATTTTTAAACCCAATGTCTTTATAAATTGCTGTAAGGACTAAACTAAGGAAAAGGAAATGATTCAGCGGTCAGCAAGCAAGTGAACAGAGGCGTTTGTTTTGGACATCAGAATAAATGAAGTTCTTCCTGCTGGCCTTACTCTTCAGAGAATCCTATTTCAAAATAATGCTTATGAAACCTTTCGTTGCAGGGGACAAGGTGTGTAACCTGATGATCTTCGACACTCGAAAAACAGCCAGACAACCCAACTGCTACCTATTTTTCTGTCCCAGTGAGGAAGCCTGTCCACTGAAGCCAGCAAAGGGACTTATGAGTTACAGGATAATTAGAGGTAATAAAAATATTGTTCTTTTTCTTTTGTGGCTGGAATTATTTAAGGAAGTGGTTCATGTGAAAGATTTTCTACAAAAGAGTCGAAATTAAATTACTGAAGGGGGTCACAAATATAGAGGCACACCAGAAAAAATCTCATCATTTAAAATTCAATTTATTAAACCAATCATCTTTTTTCCAGTGAAAGACCTCTGAACGATAGTATTGTGTTTTTGTTTTTATTTTTGCCTTCCTAAGATAAAAGGCACACAGACCTTTCATGAAAACATTTTGATACACCCCTTTAGAACAGTGTCGGCAATATTGGAGTCTCTTGTTTTGAAAGGGTTGAGATCCATGTGAATATATAAAATTCTAATATGTTTGTCATTAGGTTCCAGTTATTTTATTATCACATTATCTGAAATCAAACTCACTGGATTTTATTGTCCAGGCCTGGAGGAAAGTTCACTCAAGAAGTATTTATTGAGCATCTACCATGTGCCAAATGCTGTGCAAGGTGTTGGGAATACAGTTTCCCTGCTTGGAACTTACATATTTGTTCAGCATACAGAACATAAACAAACAGTAATATCACTATTTGGACACGTCTTGGTGAGATTTTCGCTTATTAATTTTTCAGGATAAAATGCTTTCAGTATCAAATTTCCTTTTATTTAAGTTTTTGTCATTAACCCCTTGGCTATTAATAATATTCTATTTGTTTATTCAATAAACAGCAAATATTATTTAGCATCTCCTGTGTGCCCCCCACTTTTTATGCTCCAAGAATACAAAGATACAACACTAAACATGAAAAGCAAGGTTCTCACTTCTGGAATGTATGTTTTAGGAGAGAGAGAGACAATAACCGTATAAATAAATAATCAAGAAAATATAGTCACAAGTGCTATGAGGATAATTAAGCTAAGACAGTCTAATAGATAATCACTGGGTGGACCCTCTTCATTACTATGAAGAAGTAACCCATAAACTGAGATCTGAACAGTAAGGAGCCCGGTGTGAGAAGGTCGTGGGAAGACCTTTCAGGCAGAGGAAATAGCCTGTTCCAATATCCTAAGGCAGAATGGTTTTGGAGTGTTTGAAGAACAAACTCCCAGCTGGCTGACTCATAGTGAACCATGTAAAGAGTGACATGCAAGAAGGAAGAGAAGGAGGGAAGTCACATACAGCTTTCTAGATCAGGGAGAGAGTTTCTGTGTAAGGTGTGTAATGGGAAGCCGTTGGAAGTTTTTAAGCAGGCATGTAGCATGGTGTTTTAAAGGTGATTTCTCAAAGCTCACTGTGACTGCTCTATTGAGAAGGGACAATGACGCAGCAGCAAGAGGGGATGTGGAAAGATGGGTAGGAGGCGGGGGCGAGATCCAAGTGAAAGGCTGTGGCATTGTGGACCAGGGAGGTGGTAGAGGAGGTGGAGAGAAGTCAACATATGGGCTGTTGCAGAGGTGGAGTTGACAGGATTTGCTGATGGCATGGCTGTGGGGGACAAGGAAAAGAGAAGCATTGAAGCTGAGTCCTAGTTTTTGGTTTGAGCTTCTAGATGGATGGTGGCACCATCTGCCGAGCTGAGGAAGATTTGAGGAGAAGCAGTTTGGGGTTGGAAGGGGGAGTGTAATCAAGGGTTCTCTCTTGACTATTACCTGCAGGTACTTTGGGGAATGGTATTGCCCAGGGCGCCTGGGCACTAACTCTGCTTCGTCCCCTGGGTGAGGCTGTGTCTGAGTTTTGTTCGTGAACCAGGAAAACCTGATGTATCAGACATTCCCTTAAAGAGGAGCATAAAGCTCAGATTATTTGTGTGAATTCTGCCTAAGTAGTGATGTAAGCCTGAGTAGAAAAGGACCAGCAGCTAAGGTACAAAGTTTCAGTTTTGCAAGATGAGAAAAGTTCTGGTGATGGATGATGGTGGTGATTGCACAACAATGTGAATCTACTCAATACCTCTGAACTGTACACTAAAAAAGGGTGAAAGTGGTAAATTGTATGTATATTTTACCACGATTTTAAAAAACAATTTTTGTAAAAGACTATGGCAGAGGACAAATTAGGCTTCTCAGGACACTCAAGACCTTACCTTGCGTGGACAGTGTCTTGTCCTCCTCCTGCCTTTTCTGGGCTTCGGCAGCCAGGATAGCTGCCCCCATCTGTGTGGCTTCTTCACTTCTGTTGCCTGTATGTATACAATCTCGGCTGAAAACATTGGGGACCTACAGTGTGGTGTGGATGTGGCTTCTCGCTGTTCCTCTTTGATCACCTGGAACATTGCGGAGCCTGTTAGACACCCGGGGGGTGGGGGGTGGTATCTGAAAGAAACGGATATCCCGGTCTGAGTTTCCAAAGGGGTCAGGCCTCAAAACACTGATTGGAACATTTGTTCTTCAACCTCAGGCAGGAGCTCCCATCATGTGGAATTTGGACCATCACATTTCTGTATTATCCCTTCTCACTACCTCTTCATTCTGTCCTTTCTTTCACTATCAGTGTGTATTCTCTATGTCTATCATCTATTTCACAATTAAAGCAGAATATTCAAGAAATTATAGGTAATTTAATCTAGTAATTCTAATTCCATAAAATCTATACCAAAGAAACAACAGCAAAGCAAGAAAAAGCTATTGGTATGAAGCTGTTTATTGTATAATTAGTTTCAAAAGTGAAAAACTAGAAGCAGCGTAAATGTCCTATTGTCAGAGAATGGCTGGGTGTAAAGTGTGATGGAACTTGAGGGAACATGATGCAGATATTAAAAAATAAGTTTGAGGTATAGAAATAAACCATATGTCACCTAAATTTCCAGTGAACAGCATCCAGTTATTTTTCAATTACATGAAAAAGAATTTTCACTTTGAGGTATACAGAAAAGTTAATAGTTGCTAGGATATAATGTTAGAAATTATAGTTGAATTTGTTTTATGATTTTCATAATACTTCTATAATGTGGTTACTTTTCTAATGCATATATAAAGGAGGGAGTATGTGGTAAAGATTCTCTCCAAAGGAAATGGGAGAAAAGAGAACTTGGCATGTGCATAAACTTAATTTTAAGGTCAAGTGTGAAGATAATGAAGTGGAATTAGAATCAAACAGTTCCTGTGACAGCCACCAGGGGGTGCCATCAGCTCAGAGCAGGTGGACTGATATCTAGGGACAAAGTGGCACCAACCCTGGACATAGTGTGTAGCAGACTATTTATATCTACAGGATGTTTACAAATTGTGTTTGTAATTCTATTTATGAATCTTCCCATGTTGATGGACTGAGATTACCCCATAAAAATAAATGACCTGCCTCCTGATTAGAGTGAAATTAAATAGATATCTGTTGGGTAGTTTGTTTCCAGATGAACTCTATTTCCTATAAATGATTGACTAATATTTACAGACTGAAAGTTTGAAAGATGACAGTGTACTCTGTTCATTCTATAAAACCATCGCAGGGGCTGGCCCAGTGGTGTAGTGGTTAAGTTGGCACACTCCGCTTCGGCAGCCCGGGGTTCGCAGGTTCGGAACCTGGGCGCAGACCTATGCACTGCTTATCAAGCCATGCTGTGGCAGCGTCCCATATAAAGTAGAGGAAGGTGGGCACGGATGTTAGCACAGAGCCAGTCTTTCTCAGTAAGAAGAGGAGGATTGCCAATGGATGTTAGCTCAGGGCTAATCTTTCTCACCAAAAAACAAAAACACAAAACCATTGCAGCTTAGCATTATTTATTTATTTATTTTTTGCAGCTTTGTGGTATGTCATTTCTACCAAGGATTAGAATAGGGGAATTCAGAAATAGAATAAATTGGGAGTCTGTTTGCTCAGCTGGTTTCCAAGTAATAGTCAGTCCCTAAGTTTTTTATTTAGTGAAGTCACTTAAAAATAAAACTCAAAGAGGGGTTGAGGGCACAAGGCTGTTCCCAGTCCCTTCTGTGGCTCTCATTTCTATGTGACTGAGAGAAAGCACCACGCCCCAATGGCAAACATCAGTGGTGAGGTAAATGGAGCAGGTGTGGACGGTCCCTGTGCAGTTCTAGGATCTTTGCCCATAGATGAATCTTATCAAGAAATGGGACTAGCCCTAGCTTTGTTTTATTTGAGCTTGCTTTTTTTTTTTTTTTTTTGGTGCGGAAGAGTGGCTCTGAGCTAACACCTGTTGCCAATCCTCCTTTTTTGGCTTGAGGAAGATTCGCCCTGAGCTAACATCTGTGCCCATCTTCCTCTGTTTTGTATGTGGGATGCCACCATAGCATGGGTTGATGAGTGTGTAGGTCCGCATCTGGGATCCGAGTCTGCGAACCCCGGGCCGCCGAAGCAGAGCATGCTGAACTTAACCACTATGCCACCTGGCCAGACCCTGAGCTTGCATTCTTGAGAAAGAAAACAGCTGTTTGGTCATTCTTGTCAATGGCTTTATTTAAGTTCTGAGTTCCACACATTACAGAGCATTTTCTCAAAACAGTCTTTTTTTATTTTTTTATTTTTATTTATTTATTTTGTGTGTGTGTGTGTGTGAGGAAGACCAGCCCTGAGCTAACATCCGATGCCAATCCTCCTCTTTTTTGCTGAGGAAGACTGGCCCTGGGCTAACATCTGTGCCCGTCTTTCCTCTATTTTGCACATGGGACGCCGCCACAGCATGGCTGACAGGCGGTGCATCGGTGGGCGACCGGGATCCGAACCTGTGAACCCCGGGCTGCCAAGCGTGGACTAAACCGCTGCACCACCGGGCGGCCCCCAAAACAGTCTTTTTTTAAAACTTTAAAATGAAATATGTCGAGTCTTGCTCTCTTTTTAAATATCTGATACTACCTAAAAATATGGGTGCTGTTTATCTCATGGTGATGCTATGTCTATGAATGTGAATTCACCTGCAGCAGAAACTCGTGCGATTGTTGGAGGAAGGAGGAATTTGAGGCATTCAAATTCTATTTTATAGTAGCGTACTATATCCTAGAGCAGATGTCTGCAAACTTTTCCTGTCAAGGGCCAAATAATAAGTATTTTAGGCTTTTCAGGCCAGTACTTTAGGCTTCGTGGGCCACATGCAATCTGTTGTGCCTACTTACCTCTGTCCTTGTAGTACGAAGCAACCTTAGACAACACGTAAAAAAAATGGGCATGGTTGTGTGCCAATAAAACTTCATTTATGGACACTGAAATGTGAATTTCATATAATTTTCCTGTCACAAAATATTATTCTTTTTGATTTTTTTCAACCATTTAAAAACATGGACACCATTCTTAGCTCCCACACCATAACAAGAGAGGTGGCAGGCCAGATTTGCCCCTCAGGCCATAATTTGCTGACCCCTGTCCTAGATGGATTAATAAGTGATAGTTCTAAAGGACCTCTCGGAGGTGTGAAGATAGAGAGTAGTCAAAGGTATTACAAATCTGAGGTTGCCTCTGGATCTGTTTGTTGGCAGAGAGGAGAGTGAGGTCTAGTTTAGAAACTGGCATTGAGGGGAGTTGAAGAAGAAAAGGGAAAGAGAACAGGGGAGAATGAGCCAATAAATACGAAGAAATTCCTTTGCTTCCTTCCTTAAGTTTTCTGCAGTTCTAATCTAAGGGAAACGATTAGCCAAGTAGCAGAGCAATATAGAGTAATTCCAATGATCATTCCCTGCGCCTGATTGCTTTAACAAGCCTTTCCAGTTTGAGCGGTAGTAAATGGTGTGTGACTAAGAGCAAAACTCTAAACTTTCTCCCACGTGAGGAAGGTCTGAGGCTGGGTCTTCCTCAGCAGCCGTCGGGACTGTGTGGTTTTCTGCTCTTTATGTCAGCAGTGTGGCCATCATGATTTCAAATACTGGTCTCATCATCCTCAGACCCTAAGACATTGGGTCTAAAATTTTAATTTTTGAGAGTCAAAATTAAATCTCCCAGATTGCCTCCCTCCCCTGAGCATGGTGCTGAAACCTGTTTATTGATTGAAGAACGTCATCAGCCTTCTGCTGCTGCCTTGGCCTCTCCCCTCAGAGGAGACCAGACCCCCCAGCTCCCTCCTCCTCCTCCTCCTCCCTCTCAAAGGCAAAAAAACAGGGTTCTGCCTCTTCTCCTCATTGTTTGTCCCATGGCCTCCGTTTACCTTTCTTGCCTGCGCTCTCCACCCCTGCCCCACTGTGACGTCTCTCCTAGTGATTACTTGCTTTCCAGTTATCATCACAATCCCAGCTGGCACAGCCTGCAGGAGCTCATGCTTCACACCGGCGTTCTCCCTGCCAGTCTTCATCTTGCCACATCACCGTGGCCCAGCTTTCTTCCCTGGCCATGACCCCTTAAGCGTCCCCATCTTCCTAAACCTCTTGCTGCCCATGCTGAGCTCCTCTTAGTGCCTCTGCTCTGCTTCTCCCACCTCTTCCTTAATTTGCCTGATCCTCCTCCACACATTTCTTTTCTCCTGTCCCATCGCTCTAGAAATAAACCACAGCATCTGGTGGAGAGGCAGTGTCATCAGGTTCTGATTTAGCAATTTGTATTTTTCCATTTTGCACAAGTTTCAGTGAAATGGCAAGTATCAACGGTTTGGGGACTTACGGAACATGCCGATACGTCTGTCTTTTTTAACCTACCTCAGCCTGGAAATATTTCAGTCTCCCTTTTATTTTCTTTACATTTTCAGATTTTCCATCTTTGGCCAGAACTGATTTGCCAAGCCCAGAGTTAGCCCAGGAGGATTCTCTCTTCCATGGCCAGTCTTCACCAGCAGTCTCTCCCACAGCCCCTCCTCTGACAGGTGATTCAAAGCCCACTGATGTCCTATGGAGAGAGGCATTTTCTCAGAAGTTTGGATCCTCAGATCACTCGGAGAAACCATTCAAGATTGATCAAGCGAGTACACAGTTCCCTGTTTACAAAGAAACAGGCCGTTCTCAGAGTTCACAGTTTTCCTCAGAACAAAAAACAGCTCGCCTGCTGCCTGAAAATGTGACGGCATTCCTCACAGCAGTGGCTGGTGCTCCCCTACCTACCACCTCTGCCACTCCAGAGCCTGCATTTCAGGCTCCGGTGGTACTTTCTGTGACTTCTCAACCGCAGGAGGCCGCCTCAGCTCCACCTGTAGCCACGGCCACTTCTCAGCCTCCCACAGTCCTCACTTCTACAATTTTGACACATGCTGTGGTTACACCCCAAGCTGGCGTGACTACAACAGCAGTTCCGACTACTGTCTTTCAGGCACCTGCAGATTTGTCAGGCCCACGAGACATGGTGCCCTCTAGAGAAATTTCCAACCCAACTTTGAACACAGAGGCTGCCCGTAACCCTGCTACACTTCCTTTGTCCAGTGTGGATCCTTCCACTATGAATGAAACTGCTTCCCAGGGAAATAGGAAGCCCAGTCCAGGTGGTTCTTCCCTGAGCAGTGTTCCACAGCGTCTGCACGGCCTTCCATTTGAAAAGTGGCTCCTCATTGGGACCCTGCTCTTTGGTGTTCTGTTCCTCTCCACAGGCCTTGTCCTCCTGGGTAGAATGCTTTCAGAATCCCTCCGCAGGAAACGTTATTCGAGACTCGATTATTTGATCAATGGGATCTATGTGGACATCTAAGGACAAAACAAGATGTCTCTTAATTCCTGTAGTTCCCAGTGGCCCAAATGCAGAGAGTTTCTGCTGACTCGCTGATCATAGCAGGATTTTTGAGTATTTTGAAGACAGGCAAATGCCGTCTACCACTTTCTTTTTGCTTGTTTTTTGAAGAGAAGTGGGGAAAGTAATTTGAGTGATCTGTCTCTAAAATATTACCTGCAAACAAAGCTCTCCCTAAAGTAATAAAGTGTAATTGCCATATGAATTAGAAAACGACTGGCTTTTTGCAAGGAAAAATGGTTAAGACTTCTAGGCTCCAGTTTGTTAATATTTCTGGTTCCAGATAAGGTCAACTGTTTATGATATTAATTCTCGTAGATTTACTTTCCTTTTTATATGAATTCCAATAAAACTTATTCCAGATGTATTTCCTTCCAATTAAATATTTGAATAAATCTTTTGTTACTCAGTAATGTTCTTGTAAGTGACACATCCAGCTGGATAACTTTCAATTTATTCCCACCAGCGAAATGATTACATGATGAAAATATGTGTTCTAAGTTAAAATGACAAACCCCCCTTTTCCCATCAATGAGCAAAGAGGTTCCTTTGGGAGAATTCTAGCAGAATATTAGCCTACGTGGAGACGATGATAAGTCAGTTCTGATAAATGGCCAAATCTACTTTGGGTCTGTTCTGGTTAACTGTTTCCCTCCCCCTACCCGCCCCCAAAAGTAACATAGGCATTTTCTAGACTTTACTAAGTTTAAAGTGTAACTATTATTTATAAATCTTTCTCTAAACTTGACCAAGAGTCAATTTTGGCTTTATTTGGAATAACCTTGGAAATAATAGATAGCACTTAAAATTATCATTAAGTGATTAGTATGCTGTAATTTTTATTGATTAGTTATTGAAATATCTGAGAAATGCTTTTAATAGAGTTTGCCAGACTCATTACAGTGGGGTAACTCAGAATTCAGGAGGCCGTCTTGGTCAGTTTGACGCCTCACCTCTCTGGACTGCGATTTGCTTATCTGCAAAGCAGTAAGTCTGGTGTCACTAGAGTTTTTAAAGCTAAAAATGGAATTCAGGTGACATCCTTATACAGTGGGCGCTAGAGGGCGGTAGCTGGCTAATAAGTCTAGTAATGAAGACAAATGTAGGAAATGACAGAAAACGGCTTTTCTCCTCTCTCCTCACCTCCTCCTTCCCGTCCTCTCTCCTGGAAGCTCCCCTTCCCTGCCCCCCCCCCCCCCCCAGTTTACACTAAGCTCATAAAGCTCATTAAGAGGAAAGCCGGTCTATTGAAAATACTACTTTTCATATATTTTCCAACTTAACAGCTTGACACAAATCTCCAAGGGGTTTACATAAGCTTTAAGTAGTTTGAATAAATAAAACCTTGAATCAGTTTAATTTAACATGTATTTATTGAATAGCCACATGTAGGCCAGAATCAGATTAGTAACTAAGTGCATTGGAGTTTTAGAATTTCTCCTCTCTTTGTTAACGGAATTAGATAGTGGAAATAAGGCTTTTTGAGGGTTTTTATAAAAGCTTTCTCCTGGTTCTTTTATAGCTCTCCGTACACCTTGCTGCATGCAGTCTTTCTTGTGATGGAGAAACTTGATTGGGAGCCCGCAAGGGAGGTGGTAGCAGTGGTCCAGATGAGAGATGCTATGGGCCCAAGCTCTCACAGTGACTGTGGGGATGCAACTGTAGGGGAACAGCTGGATTTAAGAGGTACTTCTAAGGAGGAAAGACCGGCTCTTCTCACACACTTCTCTGCTTATTACCTCTATCACAGTGGGTGAGGCTGCATCAAGGGGCAATCAAAGTGGGAAGCCTGCATTTGCTTTCTTTTAAATAACTTTAACAGTGACTAGCCTAGCCCAACCTTTTAGACAAGGTGCACTGAATTATAAGCCCCCTCCTCTATTTTGTGGGAAGGGAAGGTGACAGACTAGAACCAGTGAGAAGACCAGGAAGGACTCCCTGCTCAAATATATCCTCTCTCCGTATCTCACCAACAAAATACCCTCCTGGGTTAAAAAGCTGTTCTTAAAAAAGCTAAGGACCCCTGGAGGATGAAGCCAATGGCTCATTCACTCTGGATAAATACTGCCATGTTCTTGTTTCTCACTGACCCCTGGCCTGAGTGAGGCATCCTTAAACTCTGGCTCCCAGACTGTGATGGGCACTACAGGTTATCCACACAACAGCCAGCCCCAGCTCCACTTTTGCCTCCCCTGTTATAGGTTGGAAGTATTTCTTTCCCAGCCCCTCTTGCAATTAGGGGTGAGCCTTTGACCCAGTTCTAGCTGAAAGGAAACCTACTGGGGGCTTCTAGGAAAGATTCTTCTCCTTAATAAGTAAGGAGTACACAAGGAAGAAAACCCTTTTTTGCCCCCAACCCCTTATTTCCTGCTTAGAATGCTGGTCATGTAAGGACTTGATACTTGGAGCTACCGCAGCCTTTCTGCCACCATGAGGGGAGAAATCACTAACGAGCTGAGCATGGCAGAGTGGGATATGGGAAGAGTCTGGTCCTTGATCACTTGGTTAAGCAACAGCACTAACCCTGGAACTGCCCACTTCCAATCTCATTCTGTGGTAATAAATCTCTAATATTTGTACCACTTTTAGTCTAGTATTCCATTACTTATTAATAAAAATAGCAAACACAAAGTACTTACACTATATGCCAGGCACACTTTTACATATACTAACTCACTGCATTCCTATAACAACCTCACGAAGAATTTTTATCCTTATTTTGCAGGAAACTGAGGCACAGAGAGCTCATTTGCCCAGGTAGTCTGGCTCCAGAGTTTTCACTCTACATTCTTATAACTGGAACGATACACAGTGTAACCAAAAATGAGGTTTGCAGTAGATCAGGCATATTCTAGATAACAACTTTTAAATGGCGTTGAACTGAATGTTACCTTGAGCAAAAGCATGAAAATTAAGATCAGTGGTCTCCTTCATCTACTTTCTCAGCCGCTGACATCCTGTCTTCTTGTTTGTCACTGACTGCCTGTGCCAAAGTTAGCGGTCCCTCTTTAGTCAAGGGCTCACTGGAGTGGAGAACCCATCCTGTTCCCATGTTCTTGCACCTCGATTATTGGTACCTCCAGCCACCCAGTCTCCCTGTATTGAGCAACTTCAAAGTCCTACCCTACTTCTCCCTCTCCCCCAGCCTCCGCACTCGGTGCTTACCACATATTATCTATTCTATTTCAAAGATGCTTCTCAAAGTCAACCCTTCCCATTGCCACCTCCTGTTTGGTCTCCCTAACTTGTTTCTCCTTGCTCTACTCCCAAGTTCCACACTCCCTCCATATGACCTCCGGTTACCTTAAAACACAACACGCACAATACATCACGTATTACACTCCGTGCCTCCCTAATACCCCCAGGGGTGATTCCCCATTGAGCGCAGCATAACAACCCTCCAGCTCCAACCCTCCCTACCACAAAACCCGGGCTGCAGTGACACACCCTTCTCACTCTCTCGCTTTCATGAGCCATGCTATTCCCTCTGCTTGTAAATGCCCCTTTCCTTTCTTCACCTGGCACATTTCCACTCATCTTTCAAGACTCAGCTCAAACATCACCTCCACCACAGTTTTCCCAGACCCTCCGGGGAGAGCTGTTATTCCTCACGGATTTCTGGCACGGCTCTTGATTTATATCATTAGCAAGACACTTCCATGGTATCTCCTGACGTATCAGTTTATATATTATGCTGCTAGCCTGTGATATGTGAGAGAGCAATGTTTCTCTGATTCTCCCATACTTAATAGTGCCCTTGGTACATGGCAGATACTCGATAAATGATCACGAGTGAATTTTAAAACCTGTTTGTTAAGGTTCATTCCTTTCTGCAATGGGCAGTAATGTGATCGGCTGTCCATGCAACAGCTTCTATATCATGAAGAGAAAATCCAGGCAAGACCCCAAGTATACGCATTTTTTAGGAGACTAGGATGCAATCCAGGTGCACAATGATGAAGTGTATACTCTTATTTTAACGAAGACCATGTGCCGAGGAATCAGTAGATAAGCATTTTGATTTTGTTTGTTTTTCTCCTTAGAGTTTAGGTAGTACAGTTTACTTAGCCTATATGAAAGTGAGCTGACAGAATGTGTTTTTGTTTGTACTCATATTTTTGGTTAATTTTTAAATTAAGGTAATTTTGAGAGCACTTTTATAACCAAAATGAGGCTCAGAATCAAAGTGATGGCTCCCCAAATTATGATGCTGTTTAGCAAAAGAGTCAAAACTGAAACCGAGAACTCCAGCCTTCTGATTAAATATTCTCTCCACCGCATCGCACTTTGGTGAGCAGGGCTGTGTCCCGACAGAAATAATGCGTCACATAACACACACACCCAGAGTTTGGGGGAGGTATCCAATTTTGAGTTTTAGGTTCATTGTATATTATGTAATTTATAAAGTCATTAGTAAACATTTGTTTTTCATCTGTTCTCAATGAGAAACATCCATTTACACGTAAACAAAAGAAAATGAGGACACATAGGACTAATTAAAGACTAAATTCTGTTTCAATGATTATATGCAAATACTGTCTTATCGAGGCCAACAGAATTACCTATACAACTTTATATTTATATTCACCTTTTTATGTGGATAATTTGTCTTCCCAGCAATACTGAAAGTGCCTTGAAGATCAGCACTGCATCTTCCTTTTTTTTTTTAATCTGTTAGAATCAGTTATTGTTTGCCACCTGTGGCTAGAGCTCATGCCTATTTTTTTCTCATCTAGTTCTAATTTCAGTGCAATAAAGGATAAGAAAACCACAGCTCAGAGAATGGAAAGACTTGCCCAACCTTGTCCTCTGCTCTCCATCCTTGCTTTTTCTGCTGTGACAGCGCCTGGCACCCTATGCATTGAATAGGTCATCGGTAAAGGTCTGTGAGTGTTAACATCTTCTAGACTTCTAAACTCTTCAGGTTTTTGGCCTCTCTTTCACAGGATGAAAGGAAGACCAAATGCAGCCAGACAAGAATTATAGAAGTTAGGAGGGGTGGACTTTTCCATAGGGCTGGCCTAGGCCACCCCTCATCCCTCTCCTTCTTCTCCCCTCTCTTCCCAGCACCACCCTCAACTCCTCAGGCTCTGAGACCTGCCTTCCCTGCCAGCATCCCCTCTGCCTTCATAGGCTTGGCTCCAACGGGAGTGGGGAGACAGACGGAACGGGCAGGCTCTGCTTGAGCTGCCTGTGTCCTCAGAGATGGCCTGTTTCCACAGGCACTGAAAGCTGCTCACTTGCACCATCAGAGGAAAAAAGGAAACCCCTCCCAGCTACCACAACCCACACCTGATCACACACTTTTGTAGGCCTTTTATTCAGGCTTATGCACAATAAGCTTTAAAAAAAAAAACCTAAAAATGAAGAACTCTGAAAGGATCATGTAGAAGAAATAGAATTTGGAGCTAGTGCATAAGTTTATAAGTGAGTGAGTGAGCGTGAATAAGAGGATTCCAGGGACTGGACAGATGAACCACTAGGCAGCACACAGATGTTATTGTTTAATATTTAATGGAACTATACACGGTGCTAAATTTATCAGCCTCTGTCAGGGTCCCCTAACAGACCACTAGGACGTTCCACACTGGGCTAACCTGGTACAGTGGCACACAGGCCACATGCTGCGGCCACACAGCCTCCTATGTGAATGCCCCAGGGTAGAGAAGAAGAGAGACAGCTGCATTTTTTTGTAGACAGCAAGGAGCTGCGAAGAATCATCCTTTCCCACCTCCCCTCCCTTCCAGGCAGGCCTTCTCAGACTCTTGTGAGGTTCTTCACATCTCAGTTTTCTTCACATCCCCTTCAGTCAACATCGTCAGCAAGCCTAAGACTTGGGGAGAAAAAACCAAAAAGCTTCTTATCTTTAAAAAAAAAAGGAAAGCCCTTGCATTAGTAGGAGGACTTTGTCCAGTGTGGGCACAGTTACCCTCGCCTCCCCTCACCCCACCCGGCCGCAGTGACAGAGCGTACGCCCTTGGCTGGATTTATGACTCCCCTCCATCCCCCCTGCAGTGGAGAGAGAAAGGGCACAAGTTTGAGAAAAACAAGTATCAAGGGTGGATGGTGTGTGCTGAACTTTAAAATGTTAAATTACGGTGAAAAATATTTTGGAAAAGAAACTATCTTCCAAATTGTGCTACATGGTAAAGTTAATGGAGCCCATATGTCGTCTACTAAAACTTAGAAAAACAAACTAAAAACAATACTTTAGCGCCTGCCAGGCTGAAATGTGATCTACTTCTTAATATTCACTCAACCCAGAGTAAAATGCTTTAAAATGGTAATGATTCCAGAGTGCAGCCGGAGCCCACGGCATAAACAACAGACCTCAGACGCAGGGGGGTTTGTGTTCTGAGCCCAGCCCTGGGCAAATAACTTAATCTCCTGGTTCCTTCTCAATTTTCTCAGCTCTAGAATGGGGATATCAGTATTTCACAAGGTGTTTACAAGGCATCCTAAAATGATTGTGAAACACTTTATGAATGTTCAATAACTGATGATTTTTCATAACTTGGCTTTATAACACCCCCCATTATTCATTCAGTGGTGTGGAAATAAATGAAGACAAGCCAAATGAGCACAGAGGCTATTTATTCAGAGCTTGCTGTCGTAAGGGACTCAGCCACCATCACTTGCAATTGGCAGAGACTCAAGGCAGGCGGAGGAGTGGGGGAGCTTCATAGTGGAAAGAAAGGAAAGCTTCAGCTGTGCTCTGATTGTGGGGTGTTGGCATGGGGAAGGTGGAGTCGGGCTACCAAGAAGCGGGGCATCCTGTGTGGTTGGTTTGGGGGGCATATTTGGCTTTCTCAGGCTGGTCCTGGTTGGAGAGTGGGTGGGGATCCTGAGATGGAAGCCAAGGGGTTTGGCTTCCTAAGCTGGTTGTGGCAGAGGTTGTAGGTCAGAGTTCTGTTTGGCCACTGTCTGTTTGCATATTCAGTCTCTCAGTGGAAAACGTAAAAGGTGAGAGGGGTCGGACTACCCCAGAAGACAACTAGGCACCTGCCTAGTAGCTAGGGAATGACTTGTACTTTTTATACCTTTCGATCACTTTTAGAAGCAGCAAATTTAGAAGACAGACTACTAAACCAACAATTTTCACTCTCCGGAATCAATGGGCACATGATTGGACTAGCCATCAGGACAACTGGGTTGGTGGTGACTCTGTTACTCCCCCCATCCCCCTAGGGGCCTGAGACACGTCACATAACCTCCGGAGGCTTCAGTTTCCTCATGAAAATGCTGAGAATCCCTATCTGTCTAGCCTGTCACATCGTTTGGTTTTGAGGATAAGTGGTTAAACGTTTGTAAAAGAACCCATAAATCAGGTATTTAAAACTCTATAAAGCAGGTATTTTAGAAGGCCTTTTAGAAGTTTGCAAAGGAACACAGGGCATAAGCCTTTGAAGTTCCACCTCGTGGACTGGAGTCTCAAAAAATTTCTGTGTGTCCTGTGGAGAGACTGGCTGACTCTCCCTCAGACTCCCCATCTTTCCCCCTCTACCTCCATTAAGTCTGCCTCTTTCCCACCCCTCTGCTCCTCCATTTCCCATCTCAGTGAACGGGACCACTAGAAACTCGAGAATTTCTTCAGTCCCTGAAGGAAAGTTGCATTCTTGACTTGCACCTCTCACTAATTCACCCATTTATTCAAAAATAATGAGTTTCTTATTGTTCTTTTTGTGTGTGTGTGAGGAAGACCAGCCCTGAGCTAACAGCCGTCACCAATCCTCCTCTTTTTTTGCTGAGGAAGACTGGCCCTGGGCTAACATCCGTGCCCATCTTCCTCTACTTTACATGGGACGCCACCATGGTGTGGCTGACAAGCAGTGCGTTGGCAGGCACCCGGGATCCGAACCCGCGAACCCTGGGCTGCCAAGCGCGAACTAAACCGCTGCGCCACTGGGCCGGCCCCATCTTATTGTTCTTTTTAAATGAAGTAATAAATATTTTTTTAATTTCTCACTTTAAATTTCTAATATAGTAAATAGCGATAGCTATAACCAATATAAACAAAAATCTCTTTAGGTCTTCAACAGTAGTTAAGAGTGTAAAGGGATTCTGAGACTAAAAAATTCGTAACCACTCCTTTAGATAATCTTACCCTTTGTCCCATCTAGTAATTCTACATCTAGGATTCCATCCTAAGGACACAGAATTGCACATAAAAATTAATGCACAGTATGTTGATTGTAGCACATTTATCAATAGCATCAACCTAAGTCTCTGAATAGGATTAAATAATTCATGGTACAGTCATAAGGTAGAATATTATATAGTTAGTGAACATATTTTCAAAGAATTTTAATGAATATGGACAACTAATTTTCAACAAAGGTGCCAAGAATACACAATGGGGAAAAGACAGTCTCTTCAATAAATGGTGCTGGAAAAACTGAATATCCACCTGCAAAAGAATGAAATTGACCCTCTTCTTACACCACATAGGAAAATCAACTCAAAATGGATTAAAGACAAGTTTAAGACCTGAAATCATAAAACTCCTAGAAGAAAACATAGGGAAAAATTGCTTGGCACTGGTCTGGGCAATGATTTATTTGGATCTGACACCAAAAGCACAGGCAACAAAAGCAAAAACAAACAAGTGGGATTACGTCAAACCAAAATGTTTATGCATAACAAAGCAGGCAACAAAATGAAAAGGCAGCCTATGGAAAGGGAGAAAATATTTGCAAATCATATATCTGATAAGGGTTTAATATCCAAAATATATAAGGAACTCTGACAACTCAATAGCAAAAAAACCCAAATAACCCAATTAAAAAATGAGCAAATGACCTGAATAGACATTTTTCAAAAGAAGACATATAAATGACCAACAGGTACATGAAAAGATGCTCAGTATCACTAATCATCAGGAAACTGCAAATCAAAACCACAATGAGATATCACCTTGGCACCTGTTAGGATGTCTGTTATCAAAAATACAAGAGATAACAAATGCTGGTGAGGATGTGGAGAAAAGAGAACTCTTGTGCATTGTTGATGGGAAGGTAAACTGGTGCAGCCACTATGGAAAACAGTATGGAGTTTCCTCAAAGTATTAAAAATAGAACTACCATATAATTCAGCAATTCCACATCTGGGTATATATCCGAAGGAAATGAAATCACTATCTTGAAGAGATATCTGCACTCCCATGTTCATTGCACCATTATTTCCAATAGCTAAGATATGGAAACAACCTAAATGTCTATCAACAGAAGAATGATAAATGTGGTATCTAGCTACCTATCTATCTACAATGAAATATTATATAGCCATAACAAAGAAGGAAATTCTGCTATTTGCAACAACATGGATGAACCTGGAGGGCGTTATGCTAAGTGAAATTGGACAGACCCAGAAAGACAAACACTGTATGGTATGACTTATATGTGAAATCTGAAAAAAAGTAGGTCGAACTTATAGAAACAGAGTAGAATGATGGTTGCCAGGAGCTGCAGGGAAGCAGGGAGGGGAAATGGGGAGATGTTGGTCAAAGGTACAAACTTTCAGTTGTAAGATAAATTCTGAGGATGGAACACACAGAGTAGTGACTATAGTTAATAATATTATATACTTAAAATTTGGTAAAGGAACAGATCTTTAGCATTCTTACACACAAAAAGGTATCTGTGAGGTGATGAATGTGTTAATTAACTTGATTGTAGTAATCATTTCACTATATATATGTATATCAAATCATCACGTTGTACATTTTAAAAATATTATAATTTTACTTGTCAATTATACCTCAATAAAGCTGGGAAAAAAAGAATTTTCATGATATGGGGAAATGCTAGCAGGATAATATTAAATGAAATATGAGCCATATTAGGTATGATCCCAATTTTGTATATATGTGTGTTTACGTGTGTGTTAAGGCTTAAAGAAAATTTACCAGATACACCAAAGCGTTCACAGTGACTATCTATCTTTGGGTTATTGGACTTTGGGTGATTTTGTTTCATTATATTTATCTGATTTTACATGTTGTCTCTAAAAAACTCAAATATTTTTATATTTAGAAAAACACAAAAGTTATTTTTTAAAAAATAACACCACCTTTATATTTTTAACACAGAAGCTTCTAGCCCTCCAAAAGGACAAGGATCCACAATTTACATGTTTTTTGGAGAAGGAGCAATTGCTATAGCACTTATGAGTATGAAAATTTGTATAACCACAGCTTAAATATCCAATCATGTGTCTGAAGTCTGAAAAGTCATCTATTTCATAAAACACATCTTTCATAAACTACAAGCAGGATAGACCAGAAATTAGGCATACCAGTGGGAACAGGCAGAGGCCACTGGCCTGGACATAGGTGCATGGCTAAGGATATAAGCGTTGGAGAAAATGCCAAGACCAAAAGATAAGCCTAAGGGAAAAAGACAGATGAACTCTCACTTCTAGAAACAAAGTCACAGTAGAATGGAGGGTCAGCCCAAGCTGGAGTCGGGGAGGCAAAGGCAGGTGATTGGAAGAAGGCCAAAGAGGCCATTGGCAACAAGGAGATTCAGCAGCAGGAAGTCAGGTGCCAATCTTAGGTGCTGGAACTTGTGGGTCATCTAAGGCAATTAAAGAAGCAGAGCTACAGTCCTCAGCTTCAACGGGCCTTGGATAAAAGTGGGAAAACCTGGGTTTCAGAGACACAGCTGAAAGACCCAGCTCAGACATACTCGTTCAGCCAAGTGACCTGGTGCTAATTTCTACCTCACAGGGTTATGATGGGGATTAAATAACAAATGGTGGATGAATATCCAGCACAGAACAAAATGAAGTCACTATTTATTATTATTGTTTTTATTGCTTTCTCGACTCTCATAACATGGGGAGTTGAGTGCATGTAGGTAAGAATCAATGTTCCTCGGGGTCATTTTGCCTAATGGACCAAGCCTAGACCTTCTTCAGTCAAGACCACTTGGGATTCACATTCCTTCCAGACCCGCGGAGCCTAAGTCAAGGGGAATTCATAGTGACACGCTGATTATTTGATCTTCAGGCAAGGCTTTCTCACCTGGAACAGCAACGCCTTCTCTGCACCAGACCTGTACATGCAACCTGTAAAAATGAGGCTTTACTTTTATTAGTTTGTCTCTGCTGGAGTAGAAGGAAACCAAAGCAGAGTTCCCTTTCTTCTCTTAAGCCCTAAATCATAACATGGACAAATATAACACATTTAATGATTAAGAAACAGAATTACACATATAGATTATGAATCATATCTTAATCCAATTGGCCATACGTTATATAACACAGTTGAAACTTTATTGAGGGGGATTATAAATGTTTACCTTCAAATTTCCAGGATTATATCAACCTTAACAGAAAAAAAAGGGGGGAATTTCCCTCCTGATTTTTATGCCCTTCACTCAAAGCTAAGAAAATATGCCCACACCTTTTGCTGCTACCTGTATTGGATCCTGTGTTCCCAGCCTTGTTTACTTAGAGGTTCAAGCTCAACTCCACCCAGGTCCTGAAGTAAAATAAGACTTAGGCAGCTAGTAACTGCTACTGAGGCCCAGTGTATGAACTTTAAGCCCTAGGAATGATTATACCAACTATAGTCATTTTTTTCCCTGCCCAGCATCCCTCCCGCCTCTTCCAGTAACACTATCCTATTTTTATGGTGAGTATAGGGGATAGTAGGTGGCAAAAGGGGGGGACAATCCCTTCCTGGCACCATATAGTCATGGTGGAACTATCATAGTACTCTGCTTCCTTCACATGGGGGTGGGCACCCTGTTTATGAAACAGAGACTTTTCAGACTCCAGATATATGATTGGGATATTTAAGCAGTGGTTGTACCAACTATCCCCTGAGATACTGATTCATTTGGGGCCAGGGCATCAGTATTTTTTAAGTTCCCCAAGTGTTCCTAGTGTGTAGACAGGGTTCAGATCCACTGGACTGGGGCAAGCAAGTCATGACAGTGGGGACCCTGAGATCTTCTGTCTCACCAATTCAAGGGACTCTTTCCCCCTGCCCTTTCTCCATTTTTCTTGCTCTTGAACTTCCATCTGGTTTATCCATATTATAAAGTGGATATCTGTGCTGTAACGTTAATGTAGAATTAAGATTTTAGATTAAAAAACCCATTAGAGTTTGTGACATTTTTATTACTCTCAGACCCAACGACAGGGTTTGTGTTATCCTAAACAGACTCTTCAGTTCCCCAACATGGCATATTTGGGTTAACAGAAACATTATTCTGTCAATCTTGTGAGAAGAAGACTAGTGATAAGAAGCAGCAAAGGCAGTTTAGAGGCTGTTGCTGGGGTGGAGTGGGCATATTCTGATAGGAGTACTCGAAAGTGGAGAGAGATGTCGCCCAATGAGATAAAAGCGAGCCTTGTAATTCTGTGCAAGGACACACATACTCTTCTAATTTTTGTGCTGTCTGGATACCAGAATTTTGATTCAGATACTCACGCAGGACTCATATGGTCTGGTATTAGATATCTCTATATCTCCAAAAGACATATTTTAAATTCTTTAAATCAAGACTTTACAAAGATAACAGACGAATTTGCTTGAAAAGACTGAGCCCATCTTCTGGGATGCAAACCATGCGCACTTTACCCTCATGAACTCACAGAGGTTCATGTATAACACACAATAACATGATACTTTCTGTGGATCATCATTCAATATCTCCTTGGCAGCAGCAGCTGGAAATTACTGCTTAAACACTTCGTGCTTGCTGATGCATGGGCTACCAAGGCACAGTGCTGAAAGTATTTAATTCCGTGTCCTGAGGTTAGCCTTCCACCTGCTTTCCAGTTTAGTGACAGAGACACCTGTTGTACACCCAGTCTGAGTTAATAAAAGCCGATGATCTCTGGCCAAGCTACAATTTTTACTGGTGAAAGTTAAAGGTACTCCCGGGACAGTTTTTCTCATTTCACTCATCCATTTAACAAGCCGTAATGGAGCAACTTTTCTGTCAGGCTTTGTGTTAGGAACTGGGGATTCAAAGGCAATTAATATACAAACAAGTACAACAAATTGTGCCACACATAATCCTAGAGGTATGAACAAAGGAGTATGGAGAAACAAAGTTTTCTTAGAGAATTTAAAGCCTTTTTTTTTTTTTAAATAGGGGGAGTCACGTTCGAGTTGGGTCTTGAAGAGTCTATGGGAGTTTCCCTAAGAGAAAAATGGAGAATGGTCCTCTAGGCAGAAAGACTAGCATGGACAAAAGCATATGGCAGCTTGGAGAATAGTGAGAAGTTCAGTATCACTAGAGCAGTAAGTTCATGAGAATAGGATTGTACATGAGACTAGCAAGGTAGTATTTTGTGAAGGGTTTTTGTAAGCTTTACTTGAGAGATCAGATTTTACCCTATGAGTGCACAGAATAAAGTCATTATTTCCAAGCATGGCATGTTTTTGTTACAAAAGAAAATCTATCAGCCTTGTGAGAAGAAGACTAGAGGTGAGAGGCAGAAAAGGCAGCTTCAAGGCTCTTTCTAGAGCAGTGGTTCCCAACCGGGCACAACTTTTGTCCCCTAGATGTTCGGCAATGTCTGGAGACATTTTTTACTTCATGACAGAGGGGTAGTTAGTGGGTAAAGAGCAGGGATGCTGCTAACATCCTAGAATGTACAGGAAACCCCCCTCAACCGCAACAAATAATTATCCAACCCAAAATAACACCAGTGCCAAAATCAAGACGCCCTGTTCTCAGGTATAGTGGACAATTTCTGCTTTTGGTTGCTCTGTGTCCACCCCCTCCTCTTCTTTTCTTCAAGGAAAAGCACCTTGATTTTTCATTCAGACGTTCACCTTCCTCACTAGAATCCATGTGCTTTTGGGAGAAGCTGACCCGACCCCCAACCCTGGAGGTGGGCCCTGATTGGATTAAACCAATCAGCTCATCCCATTCCCGTAGTGTATTAATTCGAGTAGAAAGGCCAAACTATGGTAACAGAGACCCAAAAATAGTGCTTTAAATAAGGTGGAAATTCACTTCTAACGCTCATGAAAGTCAGTGCACAGACGTCCACTGTTCTACCTGCCATTAAGGAACACAGATTACTTTCGTTTTACTACACCATCACCTCCTAGGATGCGGCTCTGCTCGCAGGTTGAGACTGGCCCCGCTCCACGTGCACATCCACGTTCCAGGCTGCAGGAAAAGCAAAGAGAGAGTTCACCGCAAGCAGTTTTTTATCTTTAAGGCGACGATCTAGAAGTTGCACACATCACTTTCCTTCTCATCCCATTGTTTTGAATTTAGTCACATGGTCATGGCTAGCGGAAAGAGAAACTGGGAAGTTGCTGTGCTGTCAGCTAAAACTGGAGAAAGTAGAGGTTCTTCTGCTAAAGGGAAAAGGGAAGTGTGGAAACTGAGGGAGAATTAGCATCCCTGCCACACCTAGATTGATTCAGTGTTTGGTTCAGGACCATGACTTAATATAGGCCCATGAGATATAAAAATGTATGAAAAGGACATTTTCTGGGAAAGAAGCTAATAAAATTCAAATCAACCTAAAAATAACTTACAGTGCCCTGAGATTTTCCCCTAACCTTATTAGATTTCTTCCTCCAAGCTGCATTTTTATTTCTTTCAGTTTCCACACTGTCCTATTTCCATCAGTGGAAATCACTATCATATTCTTCCTATCATAATGAATTGACTACTTGACATTCTCTGTCTCCTTCCTCTCTCTAGCCCCCATAACTGGACACTCATGAAGTTCAAGCTGTATTTTCTAATGTCCCTCTTTTTTCAAACAACTTTATTGAGATAATTCACATACCATACAATTCATCCATTTAAAGGGTACAATTCAATGATTTCTAGTATATACATATGTGCAACCATCACCTCAGCCAGTTTTAAAATATTTTCATCATCTCAAAAAGAAAGGCCATACCCCTTGGCTATCACCTTCCTATACTCCCATCAAGTCTCAGACTTAAACAACCACTAATCTACTTTCTGTCTCTACACATCTCCCTGTTCTGGACATTTCATATGAATGGAATCATATAATGTTTGGTCTTTTGTGCCTGGTTTCTTTCACTTAGCATAATGTTTTTAAGGTGCATCCATGTTGTAGCATGTATCAGTGCTTCATTCCTTTTATGGTTGAAAAATAATTCATTTATGGACATAGCACATTTTGTTTATCCATTTACCATTAGTGGACATTTGGGTTGTTTCTACCTTTTGTGTAGTGTGAATAATACTACTATAAACAGTTGTATACAAGTTTTTGAGTGGACATATATTTTCATTTCTCTTGGGTCTATACCCAGGAGTGGAATTGTTGGGTCATATGCCAACTCTATGTTGAATCATTTCAGGAACTCCTAGAGTGTTGTCCAAAGTAGACGCACCATTTTATATTCTCACCAGCAGTGTATGAAGGTCTTGATTTTCCACATCTTTGCCAACACATTAGTATGACTTTTTGATTCTGGCCGTCCTCTGATGTGTCTTGTTTCCATCTCTTTTCCATTCTCAGAGGCATCATCCTAGTCCATGCCCTTAACTGGCCCATTGGTCCCTGACGCCAAACCTCTTCTAGCACTACCAACCTCTGTGTTTTCCTGTCCCAACCCCTCAGCTACTCATAACGAGCACCTGGCTTACTCCAGTCTGCCTGACCTTGCCCTCTTGAGCCAATGAGAGAGACCCATTAGGCAATGTGTAGGTGATTGCCTACTCCAGAGCCACCCAGTCCTCCTCGTATGTACTGAATTGGGGAACATTAAAATATCATGACATTGTTGCACATTGTTGGTGGGAATGTAATATGGTACAGCCATTATGGAAAACAGTGTGAGGATTCCTCAAAAAATTAAAATAGGATTACCATATCATCCAGCAAGTCCACTTCTGGTTATACACATGTGATGGTTAATTTTATGGGTCAACTTGACTAGATCACAGGGTGCCCAGATATCTGGTTTAACATTATTTCTGGGTGTGTCTGTGAGGGTGTTTCTGGAAGAGATTAGCATTCAAATAGGTGGACTGTGTACAACAGATTGCCCTTCCCAATGTGGATGGCATCATCCAATCTCTTGAGGGCCTGAATAGAACAAAAAGGTAGAGGAAGAGAGAATTCTTTCTGGCTGACTGACTGAGCTGGAATATCAGTCTTCTGCTGTTGGAATAGGACTTACACCATCAACACTCCTGGTTCTCAGGCCTCAAACACGGACTGAACTTACACCATTGGCTTCCTGGTTCTCAGGCCTTCAAAACTGACCTAGAACTCACACCATCAGTTCTCCTAGTTCTCAAGACTTCAGATGTGGACTGGAACTACACTACCAGCTTTCTTGGGTTTCCAGTTTGCAGATGGCAGATTGTTAGACTTCTCTGCCTCCATAATCGCATGAACCAATTCTTCATAATAAATCTCTTTATATATTTTATTGTTTCTCTGGAGAGCCCTAATACAATACACAAAAGAATTGAAGGCAGGAGCTTGAACAGATATTTGTACACCCATGTTCATGGCAGCATTATTCACAATAGCCAAAAGATGGAAACAACCCAAAGGCCTATCAGTGCATACATGAGATGTAGTATATACATTTGAGATGGAATATTATTCAGTCTTAAAAAGGAAAGAAATTCTGACACAAGTTGCAACATGGATGAGCCTTGAGGACATTATGCTAAGTGAAATAAGCTGGTCACAAAAGGACAAATACTGTATGCTTCCATTTACATAAGGTACTAGAGTAGTCAAATCCATAGAAACAGAAAGTAGAATGGTGGTTACCAGGGGCTGGGGGAAGGAGGAATTGGGAGTTATTGTTTAATGGGTATGGAGTTTCAGTTTGAGAAGAAGAAAAATTCTGAGATGGATGGTGATGACCATTGTACAACAATGTAAATGAACTTAATGCCACTGAACTGTACACTTAAAAATAGTTAAGATGGTAAATTTTATGTCACGTGTATTTTACTATAAGTAAAAAATTTTAATGATTGCAAATACGTGTACAGTGGAGTATTATTGGGCCACAGAAAGGAATAAAGTAACTGAAACATGCTACAACTTAGACGAACCTGAAAACATTATGCTAGGTGAAAGAAGCCAGACACAAAATGTCATATTGTATGATTTCATTTATATGAAATGTCCAGAAGAGGTAAATCCGTAGAGACAGCATGCAGATGGGTGGTTGCCAGGGGCCGAGGGGAAGGGGAAATGGGGAGAAACTACTTAATGAATAGAGTTTTATTTTGGAGCGATGGAAATGTTTTGGAAGTAGATAGAGGTCGTGTTTGCACAACATTGTGAATGTACTAAATGCCCCTGAATTAAAATGGCTAATTATGTGTCATGTGAATTTCACCTTAAAACGTTAAAAAATTTAAAAATATATTTACCTTGACTGACATCTGCTTCCTGCTTGACACCAAGCACTGCAGCTGCTCTATTAGGGGACGGCCCCAATTATATTCCCCTGAGGGGAGGCTGGCCACTTACCCTCTTCTCCCCTTTCTTAGGTACCTCCTTTTTCCCTTCTCTCCATTCCCCATCCCTCTTGCCACTGTCATTACTATGCCAACAGCACCCTACTGGACCTGGCCTCTGAGTGTTCTCTGAGCTCTTTCCTAGCACCTTCCCCTTTGCCTACTGTCCTCCATCCACACTGGCCAAACACGCTGTCCCCTCAGCGTTTGCACTTGCTGTTCTCTTCGCCTGGAGTACAAGTGTGTGGACGTTCGCATGCTTTACTCTTCCTTCATTTGGGTCTCTGCTCTAACGTTACCTCCCCAGAAGGGCGTTTTGCAATCACTCTATCTAAATTTTAAATATTATCCACCAACATTCTGTACTCCTTCCTCTACCTTTTTTTTTCCCCTTCATAGAAGTTATCACTAGACTTGTCATATTTGCTTCAGATCTTTCTAAAATATATATTTGAAGGCTCCTTTTTCCATCTTCCCCAACATCATTCCCTTTTCCTCCTTAATCAGAGGAAACTACTATCATAGTTTTCATCTCTCTGACCTCACGCATTCTACTCATGTTTTTCGTTTGTTTGGTTTTTGGGATTTTTTTGGTGAGGAAGATTGGCCCTGAGCTAACATCCGTGCTCATCTTCCTCTATTTTGTACGTGGGACGCCGCTACAGCATGGCTTGATAAGAGGTGCGTAGGTCCGCGCTCAAGATCGGAACCTGTGAATCCCAGGACGCCTAAATGGAGCGCGCCAACTTAACAACTACATCACCGGCCGGGCCCCCTACTCATGTTTTTATACTTCTACTACATATAGGTAGGTGTAAACAATATACAACAATTGCTTTTTCTGTTTGTTTAGAATATTTTTATACAGTTATCTATTATACTATCTACACATGTATCTCTCTACAACGCACACACACATGCTTATATATATCCAGTTCATTCATTTTAATGGCTGCACTATACTCTAATAAATGCACATAACTCAATTTATCTAGTCCCCTACTGATGAACATTCACGTTTCCCTTCAATTTATGGCTACTGTGAACAAGGCTGCAAGACAATGTTTGTGCATGTCCTTTTGTACACGCGTGGAAGAGTTTCCAGAGGGTGTAAACCTGGAAGTAGAATTGTGGGTCATGTGGTATGCCGCATGTTTTCCATTTGCCCCTCGGATCCACTCTCTCCTCCACTCTGCTCTGTGCTGTGGGAAGCTGACCTTTGTGGACAGCATCAATGAATTCCCTTTCCCTCTGGCTTCTTGTTGGATTTGGCCAGTGGGAGGTGCCAGCAGGAAAGCAGGGTCTGGGGGAGGAGAGTGAGATCAGGGATTTATTCTCCTGGCTTCCATCCTGCTGGGTCTCTGTGGGTTGCTGCATTCCTCGCCCTAAGGCTACTGCTCCTTGGGTTCTGGGGATCTGGTGACCACTCCCTCTCTTTGCCCCTTCAGCCCTAGGGGTAGCAATGAAGTTCCCCAAGCTCCTCTGCTTTTGTGACCCTTGTTGCTTTTTAAAGTTTTCGTTAACGCTACCCGTGTTTTTGCAAATAGTCCTTTTATTAAACTGTCCTCAAAGACCCCACGTGACCCCACAGCGCATTCTATTTCTTCCAAGACGCTGACCTGTACATATACGTGCATTTCAACTTTACAAGATGCTGATCAATCAAACTAACCTTCCACTCTTGATTTCTTCCAGGGAACTTGTTGATGAAATCTTACATGTTTCTAACTCTACTCAAATATGACTGCCTTACTTTTCACCATCTGAAATCTCTGCTCCAGTCAGAATGGCCTCTTCACTGGTCCCTGAACAGGCTTTTGCTCTTAGATCCTCCTTGAAAAGAACATTCTCCTCCCTTCTATTTACCCCCTTTTTTGTACTGTGATCACCTGAGCCCTTCCACTTCTCTTTCTCTCCGAACTTTCTAGGAGGGAATCTTACGTGCTTCATGAAATCAAATAGCTGAGGGAGCTAATGCCTGTAAATTCCTAGCACTTATTGTCCCCCCCAACTCAGTTGTCACTCTGCTTCTCAAAATCTCTTGTGTGGTTGTTTCCCATTATTAATGAGTTTTTCCTTTGCATATGTATAATGTCTTCAACTATACTACACTTCTCTTAAATGTAACTGACTTTGAGCTCTATTTTTTAGTATTTACCCATATTACCTACGTGCTGTGTACTCAGTTACAATTTTAATGAATTTACTGCACTAATATCAGTAATCAAGAATTGGTAATAACATGCAATCTGACAACCTGAAATCCTCTCTGCAGTTCTAGATAGATGTAATTTTCATTTTTCGTGCCTGTTTAATTTATTCTTATGTCAAATATGTCCTGTTAAATGGCGTGTGTGTCTGAGTTCTGAGAAGCATACATTTTGGTAGTGAATGAATTAATGCAGTTTACTGCAGATATAAAACTGCCATTAAAATAAAAATATTCATATTCTCATTAGGAAAAAATTTCTTCGCAGTGAAAACAACGATGATGATACCCAACCAAGTTAGTTAATAGGGATCAAGGGCCTTCCACTCTCCACCCACTCCAGTTTGAAAATCTGAGGCTCCTTTATTGACTTTGAAGTATCTGTTAACATCTGCAGACATCCTAAGGGAAATTGGCACAAAATAAATAGATCTATGCTATTTTTAACTGCCCTGGGGGAAAAAAGTGAGAAGAAATTAGATTTCTCTATGTGAAAACAGAAAGAGAAATGTTTTACAGGAGTCTACCTAAGGAAAAAGAAAAAATAATTAGTCCCCCAACCTCCTTCATGGCCACCCCAAATGCAACAATAACAACAATCACCTATCTCTATCTAACATATACCCAGGGTACAAAATATCCTGGGTATAATGGCTGTTAAAATAATTTTTTCTCTCCTTTCACATTGGGCTTTAAGCTTTTTTTTTTTTTTTAATGAATCTGTGAGGAGCACTTCAGTTGCATTTGTGAGCAGATGCTCAGAGCAGTATGTAGATGCTAGAGGTGTGTTATCAGTCAGGATGCATTAGGCTGCAAGTAACAGAATGCCCGACTGAAATAGCTTAGATCCTGCTACTCAAAGTGTGGTCCTTGGATCAACAACATGAGCATTGCTTGGGAGTTTGATAGAAATGCAGAATCTAGGCTCCACCCCAGGCCTACTAAATCAGAATGTGCATTTTAACAAGACACCCCCCACCCCCCGGTGTCTCATGTGCACATTAAAGTTCGAGAAGCACTAGCTCAGACTAAATGGGGGTTTATCATTTCACCCAGCAATAAATCTGCAGATAGATAATTCTGGAGTTGGTTAATTCAGTTGCAAAAGGATGTTGTTGATAACTCAGGTGCTTTACAACTTCCTGCTTTGGCATCTTTAATGTGTTGGCTTTTGTCCTCAGACATAACCTCTCCTTGTAATAAAATGCTTACTGCAGCTCCAAGTATCACATCCTCATGCAAACTGTATTCAAAGGCAGGCAAAGCAATGTCTCCTTGTGCTTCCTTTTTTCTAAAGGTGAAAAAAATATTTCCTAGGAGTCCCCCATCAGATGTCTCCTTATGTCTCATTGGCCAGAACGGAGTCAAAGACTTGTCTTCAAACCAATCACTGGTAGCAGGCAAAAGTATTACTATGTTGCCTAAAATAAAAATAATCAATCATGGTTCAGCCCCTGGAGCTAGGAAGGGGCCTATCTACCCTCCCTGGACACCTGAACCAAATTGGGGTTCTACTAGCAAGGGGCACTTACCTCTGTTGGGTAAGTAGTAACCAAGTATGTTACAGGGAGTAGGTATCATTAGTAAGGAGAAGCAAAAAAGAGTTAACAAAGGGATAGAGACATGTGGAAAATGTTCTAAACATAGAGCTTTTTCTTATAAATCCTGAGAATGGGTGGTCAACAATATCAAATCTGTGTCACATAATAAGTTTGACAGATAACAACCGGATCTGATGATCACAAAGTTACAAATAATCTTTATGAAGTAAATTGGTGGACAGGGGGTGGAAGAAAGATTACAGGATGATAAAGAGAGAATGGATGGTGAGGAAACGAAAGTAGTCAATATAAACAATTTTAAAAGTTTACAAGAAAAAGAGAGAGAAATAGAGTGATGGCTACTGAGTACTGTATCAGGGGAAGATGTTTTTGTCCTCCCCTTGACAATTTCTCCTGTCCCCTCCCCCACCACAGCGTAGACTGAGAATGTCAAGAGGAGAATGAATCACTGAAAGGAGAACGAGGGATATTGTTAGCAAGGAAAGAGGCAAATCTTGTATCACGGGGGTTCTTGCTTGCCTCAGTAAAAGGATAGGCAAGATTATCTATTGAGGAGAGAGACGTGGAGTGGGTGCTAAAGTAGTGGTCCTCAAAGTGTTGTCCCCAGACCAGCAGACCACCTGGGAACTTGTTAGAAATGCAAATTCTGGGGCCAGCCCAGTGGTGTAGCGGTTAAGTTCACGCACTCTGCTTTGGTGGCCCAGGGTGTGTGGGTTTGGATCCCGGGTGCAGACCTATGCACCGCTTATCAAGCCATGCTGTGGCGGGCATCCCACATATGAAGGAGAGGAGGATGGGGACAGATGTTAGTCCAGGGCTAATCTTCCTCACCAAAAAAAAAAAAAGAAAGAAAGAAAGAAATGCAAATTCTTGGGCCACACCTTAGACCTACAGTCAATCAGGATCTCTGGGGACGGGACTCAGCAATCTGCATGTTAATCAGCCCTGCAGGCTATTCTGATACACCCTCAAATCTGAGAGCCACCGGGCCAGGGAATTGTTTATGCGGTACCTATCTGTACGCGTGCCTCTGCAGTTCAACTCTTTGAGTTCTTCCTGTCAGGAAATGTTTTCCACTTTGTCCTTCATTGCTCACTCCAGCCAGCTGTCCCTGTGGGCTCAGAAAGACTCACTCTGAGGCGCTTCTGGCCCTGAGGAGGGTGGACAGAACTCCAGGTAGATGAGGAGCTCTTTCAAGTAGCATCCTTGTTTCTATTCTGGCTGGGCTGGTTACCTACATTTCTTTTTTTCCTGCCCAGACTCTTCTTGAGTTCATAGAAAAAGGGCCACTGATGGTGTCATTTTTCTGTTTCTGTTCCATTAATGACTCTCCATTGCTAAACCAGGAAAGTCTGTACCCCTTAGCATGGAAGCCCCCTATGACCTTACCTCTGCCCACTCCCTGAGCCTTCTACCTGTTGCCCTGAAGGGGAACCTCTTCTCTTTAGCAAGAAGCCTGTGGAAGGGACTTGAGAAAACTTCTTACAGATTGTTAGCACCATTTGATCTGTTCACAGATCTGTATTACTGGCCTACTATATGCCAGGAACTCTACTAGGACTGGGATAAAAAGATGCTTTACAAAGGAGTAGAACATATTCTGGAAGAGACAGCCAAAGAAAACAAATGGTTTAAATACAGTGAAGTTAAATGCTATGACAAAGGTCTGTGTGGGGTGATATGGAAGCACAAAGAAAGGACATTTAAGTCAGGAGAAATCAGTACCTGCACTTCAGAACATAGTCTTGAAGAAAAAGTAGGAAGCAGCTGAGAGAAAAAGGTAGAGGTATGTGTTTCTGACAAAAGGAACAGCAGAATCAAAGACAGGGAGTTGAAACAGCAAACACTAGGACACAGAGATTCTCAGAAGTTGGAGTTGGAGAGCGGGAGATTAGGCAGCTGGAGAGGGAGATATAGGGTGATCAACCGTCTGGCTTTCCCCAGAACTGTCCCATTTTTAGCATTGAAAGTCCCCTGCCCCTCAATTCTGGGAAAACCAGGAAGGTTGGTCACACTAGGATAGAAGCCAGAATGCAGAAGGTCATATGTGCCATGAAAAGAAGTATACATACGATCCATCTGGAGGTAAGAGTCACCGAAAGCGACAGGATATATTTGGGAAAACCTTACAGGGCTGCGTTAACAAGCATGGGGACCCAAATGGGCTAACCCTCCACAAGAGAAGGGAAGCAAAATCAAATCTCCTGGCTTCTGCTGTCCTACACAAGTGGGAAAATTAATACACATATAAAGAAACATTGTTAAAGAGAGAGGAAGGAAAGGCAGGCAGGCATGGAGGGAGGATAAGACCTGAAGTCTGGAGTTCTGTGTTCCTTGTTTCTACTTACTCACATGCGATGAGCTTCGGCTTCCACATCTGTGAAATGGGTTAATACCTACCTCCTTGGTTTGTTTTGATGATCAAACAACAGAGTGCCTGTGAAAAAGCTTGGTAAACTATAAAGCACTATATGAGTATTACTAAGAGGACTACTATCACACTCACAATGTATCCGACCACATCAATCTGGGGAGTGTAATTTTGGTTGTAATTGCATCACATTGCTTGCTGCTTTTCCCCAGCACTGTCATCATTAACGACTCTTGTATGTCAGCTGGCTTAAGTGGGGTTGCTAGGGAGAATTCCTAAGGGAGAGGCAGTCCAGACCCTTCTTCTTCTTTCCCCACACAACAAACATTCAAAGCAGGTCAAGTGGGATTAAAAATAACAAGAGGGGGGCATGGGGACAGAAAGGAATGGGAGAGATTTGTTCTAGATCCTCAAATACCATTTTAAGGGTTGATATCAAGTCAGATCATGCCCTGCTTATGGCCTTTTAATAAGTCCCTTTTGCCTGTGGGACAAAGCTCACACTTCTTGATCTGGCCCCTATTTACCTCTCCACGTTCTCTTTAGTCCTCCCACGTCCCCACCCCGCCAACTCCCACTACATTTCTACCACAACAAACTGCTAGCCATGGTGGAATTTGTCCTGGTCTCTTCTGGCCTGTGCTATTCATTTCTTTCCCTGACTTTCCTCCTTGGACTTCAAATAAGGGCTCAGAACTACCTCCTACACAAAGTCTACTTTGGCTTCCCCGGGCAAAGTCAGGTGTCAGTGAGCCCACTGCACCGTGAGTACTTCTCTAGGACAGGGGAGAGTACGTAATGCTGTGCAGCAGACAGGAGCATTGGGTTGTCAGTCACACTGGCTTTTACGCCCAGATCAGCCATTACTCCTTCGGGCAAGGAAAAAAAGAAACACTGGAGTGGATTGTGAGGAGCATAGACTCTGGAGCCAGAGGACCTGGTTCTAGGACCTTGGACCAAATTCTTGGTCCCTCAGTATCCACATATGTAAACTGAGGATGATGATATTAGTACCCACCTCATAGGGTAGTAGTGAGGATAAGATGAGTTAATATATAAAAAACACTAACAACATTGCCTGACACATACTTGTTAGCTCTTGTTATCAATCTCCCAGTTTCTTCTTTCATGAAATGGGAATAGTACTTGCTGGAGAGAAGTGATGTGAGAATTACTTGAACTAAGCAGAAGTGCTTGGCTTAGGGAAGGTTCACGATAAATCTTTTACTTGCTCATTTAGCTCTTGCCCTCTATATTATAATTCTTTATTTGAAGATATTTCCACCACTAAAAACTCATAGCTCTTCCAGAGAAGAGAGAGATTCATCCATCTCTGTGTCCTCAGCATCTGACACACACTAGGTGTTCAAGAAATGCTCGGCGAATGCATTGATAAAAATGTCATCACGGGAAACTTCAAAATGGCCTTCATTGCCTCTCAGCAATATCCTAAAAGGCCACAAAATAGGAATTTAATCCCTAAAAATCTGCATCTTTATAAATCTGTGT
Organism: Tapirus indicus; assembly: GCA_031878705.1. Lineage (NCBI taxonomy): Eukaryota > Metazoa > Chordata > Mammalia > Perissodactyla > Tapiridae > Tapirus > Tapirus indicus. Next base: position 109,059,194 of record CM062918.1, on the reverse strand, counting down.
GAAATTCATGGTTTGATTATTAGGTTTTTTTTTTTTTTTTTTTAATTTTGTGTTTCATGTTTGTGTTTCTTGGTATGGTTTTTTCCCCCCTTGTCTTCTCTCTTCTCTGTATCCACCTCGGGCAGAGTTTCTCTATCTCAGCACTAACAATTCTTTGTTGTGGGGACTGTCCTGTGACTGTACGATGTGAGCAACATCCCTGGCCTCTACCCATGACATGCCAGTAGCATCTCCCACCCCTAGTGTTGACAACCTAAAATGTCTCTAGGCATTGACAAAAGTTTGGAATAGGGGGCAAAATCTACCTCCTTTCCCCGCCATTGAGAACCAGTAGTCTGGGGAACCTGCTTAAACATTTTCAGATAAAGTACATTTTGGTTGGACTGATTGTTTTTCTTTTTATCTCCAAGGGGAAATTTAGTTTATATGCCTCCACATTGAATAGATTCTGACAACGGTGAAGGAAAAAGAATTTCTCCTTCCCTGATGGGCAGTATTCCTCTCCTTTCTCACTCTCGGAAATGGCAGGGGAAGGGGGAGGAGGTTAGGACCATGTTTTATTTATCTAGACATATGCCCCCAAAATAGCAATTGCATATTTCTTTCATTTCATTTTGTGGGAAAACTGAAAGAATGCAGTGTTTTCCAATTCAGATTAGAGCTAAAAACACATCAAGCTGTCTGATTTTCTGGGAGTGAGAAGCGGGGGAGGGGCTTTATTATGGCAGAGCTGCATAAAAAACTTTTCAACATCAGAAATACTTTTTATGGCATGAAAGAAAAATGTATATGTTGAGAAAGAACATGAATGCTAAAAACACATTGTTACTATAAATCCTTGAATCTAAGATATAATTCACAATGCTGCTCTACTAATAGTGCAATTTTAAATCTATTTAAGCTGGGAAATTTGTTATCAGGTGACTCATACACGTGGGGAAATCCAGTTCATCTGTGCCAGAGATGAAAGAAGGAGATTAGGTATTTAAATGTTGAGATTCCATTCAGTCTTGTGAATGAACCGCAGTAATTGCAGGATGGGGAGAAAAGTAAGAGGGCAGTTACTCATCAAGTGAAAAAATATTAAAGGGCTCTCTGGATTTAAACAATAAAACTTTATATTTATAATACATTTATCTTTCAAATAGCATAAGTACTTTAATTTCTTTTTCATTTTGAAACATTCAAAAAAAAAAAAAAAAGTTGAGTACGGTACAAAGAACTTTTTGTCCTTAACCATTTGAGAGTAGGTACAGACCTGATGCTCCATCACCCTCAAATACGTTTTAGTGTTATTTCCCCAAAAGGACTCTCCTACATAATCACAATGCCACCATTAAAATCAGAAAATTAACAATGATTCATGACCACTATCTAAACCTCAGACTCCATTCAAGTTTTGCCAGTTGTCTCAATGTTTTCTAGCAATAGGATCTAGTTCAGAATCACACACTGCATTGAATTGTCAAGTCTCTCCAGTCTCCCTCAGCTGGAACGATTCCTTGGTCTTTCCTTGACTTTCACGACCTTGACAGTGTTGAAGAAGACAGGCCAGTTATTTTGTAACTTATCCCTTCATTTGGGGTTTATTGATGTTTCCTTATGATTAGATTCAGGTTATACAATTTTGGCAGGAATATAGAAGTGATGCTGCTTTCTTTTCATTATATTCTGTCAGGTGGCTCATGATTTCAGTTTGTCGCATTGCTAATGATGTTCCCTTTGATTCCTTGATTAAGGGGGTCTTTGGCAGACATATTCTCTGTGGACACACTCTTTTTCCTCTTGAAACCATGTAAACATCTCATTCCTCATCAAACTTTGCTGTACTCATTTAGTTATCCGCGTCTGTTTATACTCATAATTTTCTATTTTATTCAATGGGTGATAATATTTTACTGTCATTTTTAATTGACATTTAAAAATTTAAATTTAAATTTTGATGCTCAAATCATTCCTGATTTGGCCAGTGGAAGTTCCTTCAAGCTGGCTTCTATGTCGTTTGGACATGTTCACATCATTCCTCGAGCCCTTCCTTGCTTTCCGTCACAACAAGGTGTTCTAGACTCATCTTATACTTTCCCTGCCCCAGATGTGGGGTCAGCTGTTTCTCTTGAGAGCCCTGGTTCCTTTCAAAGGAAAATATTATTTAGAAGCCAAGATCTCCACACTAGTTGTGCTCACTGCTAGTAGGCTGTCACTGCTCCCAGGCCTGCTGTGATGGCTATAAAAATGTGTCATTCAGATCTCTTGCTACAGGGAGCATAATTGACTGACAGCCCCAACTACCACCCCCCTGGATCTACCATCCTGTTTGGAAGTAACCTATACTTCCCAAGGGTTACTCCCAGTCAATGTCTGAGCACAGCTTGGTACTAAAGTAGGCCCATTTGGCAAGACACAGGAATTCTTCAATGGGCAACTTTGGCTTGGGAGCTCCCCATCCACCTAGTAAATCCATTCTTGGAACTGTGCTGCTGTCCAAGAATTTTCCAGCTCCAATCCTCCCTTCCTTGTCTCCTTCCAAAAACGGCAGACTTACATCTCAGTCTGCAGGATCTCTCTCCCTTCTCTTGCTTCCTACTTGTATTAGTTATCTATCACTGTGTAGTAATTACCCCCAAAATGTAGTGGCTTAAAACAAAATAAATATTTATTATCTCACAGTTTCTGTGGGTCAGGAATTGAGGAGCAGATTAGCTGGTCTGGAATCTCTCATGATGTTGCTGTCAAGATGTCAGCCACAGCATAGTCATCTGATGGCTTGACTTGATCCTGGAGGATTTACTTCCAAGATGGCTCACCTGGCTATTGGCAGGATGCCTCAGTTCCTTACAGTCCTTGTGACATGGCAACTGATTGTCCCCCTATAGCAAGTATTCCAAGAGAAGAGGCAGATGCTATTATGCCTTTTATTGTCTAATCTTAAAGTTACACTCTGCCATTGCAACAATAGGTCAATCCTATTCAGTGTGGGAGGGGGTTTCATACGGGTATTACTACTAAGAGGTGAGAATCATTGGGGGCTACCTTGGAGGCTATTATACTTGCCTAATAAATCTCTTGCACATCTAATCCTATCTTGGTGACTGTTTCTCAGTAGACATGGACTAACACGTCTGCTTGGTGGACAGTGCCAGGGAACACACACACAAACACACACACACACACTCACACACTCACATACACATTTACAGCTATGTTTATTTCTATATCTATCCACATATGTTGAAAACCATGAGTTCATATCAATGCATCCAATACTAATACAGCATCACAGGGTCCGTTCTAGTTTTCTCTGTTTCTGTATTTGTAACTCCTTTGTATCTGTTGAGCTTCTTGAATGTGTAGATTCATGTATTTTATCAAATATGGGAAGTTTTTGACTATTATCTCTTTAAATATTCTTTCTGCCCCTTTCTCTCCCTCTCCTCTCCTCCTGGGACTCCTATTGTGCATATGTTAGTACACTTGATGATATTTCACAGATCTCCTAGTCTCTGTTCATTTTTCTTTCTTTCTGCTGCTCAGACTGGATAACTTCAATTGACCTATCTTCAAATTTGCTGATTCTTCTGCCTGCTCATATCTGCTGTATTTGGTTCCTTTTTTATAATTTCTATCTCTTTATTGATAGTCTATGTTTGTTAAGACCTTGTTCTCCTGGTTTCCTCTACCTTTTTGAGCGCATTTAAGACAATTTATTTAAAGTCTTTGTCTAGTAAGTCGTGTCTATGCTTCCTCAGGGATAGTTTCTAATTTATCCCCCCCACCCCGTGAATAAGCCATACTTTCTTGTTTCTTTACATACCTCATAATTTTTTGCTGAAAACTAGACATTTCACATATGTGGTGATTCTGGAAATCAAATTCTCCTCCTTCTCAGGATTTGTTGTTGTTGCTTGCTGTGGGTTGTAGTTTGTTTAAATTTGGTGACTTTACTAAACTATTTTTGTAAAGATTTTATTCTTTGTCTTGTGTGGTCTCTGAAGTCTCTGTTCCTTTAGCTTAGCGGTCAGCTAATGGTTTAAGAGAGATTTTCTTAGAATTCTGGAGCCAAATAAATAAATAAACACTCTCCAGATCTTTGCAAATTGGCTATATGTTACAGCCAATGCTTCAATGCCTTGTCAGGCCATTTACAACTCTGCTTTAGCCTTCACTCCTGCTTGTGCTGAGCCAAAAGATCAGTCAGAGGTGAAAGCTTATGGGCTTTTGGTCTTTTTTGAGGATGTGTCCTACCTGGGCACATGCACAGCTTTCTTGGCTCCATGTATACACGGGAGCTTTCCAAAGCCCTTATTCCCCAAGTATATCAATCCTCAGCTTTTCCTCCCAGGCTTTCTACATGTCCATTGTTTGTCCTGTTATCTTTTTTTTTTTTTGTGTGGGGAAGACCAGCCCTGAGCTAACATCTGTTGCCAATCCTCCCCTTTTTGCTGAGGAAGACTGGCCCTGGGCTAACATCCGTGACCATCTCCCTCCACTTTACATGGGACGCCGCCATGGCATGGCTGACAGGCAGTGTGTCCGCGGGCGCCCGGGATACGAACTCGCGAACCCTGGGCTGCCAAGCGCGGACTAAACCGCTGCACCACCGGGCGGCCCCCTAACTGTTATCTTTTGCCTTACGTAGCAGCGATTTATTCATCGGCCTTTCAATATTTTTGAGGAATCTCCTCCACATAGCTACTTCTCTGCTCTGGGAGAGTCCTGGGTCAGGCGAAACAAAAGGAGGCCCCTGGTATCAGTCCTTCAGGGAGCCTCCAAACATGTCAAAACATACAAACACAATCCTTGGGAACAAGGTCCCCTCTGCTGCCTCCAGAACAATGAACCTGCACTGGGAACTCCGGCTGCCATCTTCTAGACTGCTGCTGCCCCAGGGATGGAGGGCTAGGCAAAGGTAAGTTACAATATGACAAACCTCTCCTACCATGTTTGAGTGGCCATTCTCCTGAATAAGCATTTGCTTCGTTGCTGTAAACCCTGGACTATTTTCTAGAGTTTTGATAAAGTTGATTCTGACAGTTTTTGCATTTTTTTCCAGTGTTTCTGAGAAGAGACAGGCCTCTATATTAACCTACTCCACCATTTTCATGGACTTTGGCACCGATACATCTCCCTTGTATTTGTAACTCCCTTCTCCAATAGCTAGAATCCCAGCTTCCATTATCCTTCAAGTGTTTACTTATTTGATTAATTTCTCTGTATGTGACCGATATTCTAACTCCACCATCATCCCCTCCCCTGCATAGACACCCTCCTCTCTGCTCTGGGTCTGATTCCCTGTCACAGGGTACCCTCTCCTCCAGGTGTCCTCTCATCCTGCTGGGACTTTAATTTGCAGTGTTTTTCTTTATTGTTCATGTTTTAATTTTATTAGGTCTTACTAGGGGTTTATATAGCTGATGTTGAAATAAGAAAAAAATATTATTAGAAACAAAATATACTTCTTTTCAAATTATAATGAATTCCTCTTAGGCATCCACTGAGATAGTCTCATGCTGTAGGTAGGAATAAGTATTATTTCCATTCAAGGATGGAAAAACAGAGGCAAGAAGGTCACTCTTCATGGTATCCACCAAATTTATGGTAACCAGTTGCAGCAGTACCCTCTCTGATCTTAGGGAATCCCACAACACGTCGTTCGTTAGCTCCCTCTTCCATTTCCATCAGCAGCTCTTCCAAATTGCCATCACTTTCCTCAAGCCCCCATCATATTCTTTCTTTCTTGACAAAGTTAATAGATTAACTTTGCTTTTTGTTTATTAAGAAAATTATTAAGAAAATTAAGGCAATCAAATGTAAACTCTTTTCAATTTTGGTCTCCACTATCCCCTCTCCCCTATTTACAGCTACCAGGGGCAGATTCATGTTTGTGGTGCTCGAGCATGTATAACTGGGGAAGGGGGAATTTTAAAGAAAATGAATACAAAAAATACCTTACTTCTGCAAATTTTATAAAAACATATGACCGTGTTACATCATTGCCAGGGTCCCTCCTAGGGCTTCTGGAAGAAGCCTGAGATACTGGAGGCAGGAGGAAGGGAGCTGAAACTTCAGCAGCCTGATGGGCACACTCATTCTCCTCTCATCCACAAGGGGTGGTCCTTCTCCCCTTCCCACCCAAGGCCGATCCATCCTGCTGGACTCTAGATCCTCTGGGAAGTCTCTGACTCAACTTTTTTTTCCCTCTTTATTGGATCAGTCACTTCGGGTTATAAATATGATTGTGTTCCTCTTAAAGTTAAAAATAAAGTAACCAATCAACCCTAACCAAGTCAACCCCCAAATTCCTCCACCTCCAAGTTCCTCTCCAGCCATCCAATTGCACTCTTGCCTTTAACAACAAAATTCTAGAAAATCCACTGTCCTCCCTCCCCATTTCCCATTCGTTTCTCAATTCCCTGCACTCTTGCTTTGGCTCTCACAACTCTGCTGAAATTGCTTTGGCTAAAGTCACAATGACTATTTTTTCATTTTAAGTTTATTGGTGATTTAAAAGAAGCAAACCAGCCATTTGAATTAAAAAAATAATAATGATCCTCGTAGCATCTCAAATAATAAAGTCTCTGAAGTAGATTTAAGTCTCCCTCTACCTCCTGTAAGTACACTCCTCTGAGTGTTCACTCAATAATTTCCTGTTTACCATTCATACTTTTTGCTTTGTTCATTCAAATCCAAAACAGACAGGTATGCAAGTACATACGATTTCTCTCTTTTCTTATCTCCCTTTCTCCCTCCCTTCATTCCTTCTTTTCTTGTAAACAAAAATTCCATCACACTTTACAAACTATTCTCGAACTTGCTCTTCAATTAACACCATATCATGGCTACACTTCCAAATCAATATATAATTCTTTTTAACAGCTGTATAAAAGGATATACCATTGTTTATTCAACTATTCCCCCATTGAAATGCATTCAGATTCTTTTGATTAGGTTGAATCATATAAAACTGCCATTTTTGTAGGATTGTTTTTTTGTTGTGTTTGTTTTCTATGACAAACAATGTAATAAATATCTATGTATGCATATCTCTATAAACTTTTGTTTCTGTGGATAAATTCCAAGAAGTGGGATTCTAGTTTAAAAGGTGTGTATATTTTAGTCCTGGATTGCTTTCCTAAAATGTTGGCATAATGTATGGTCCCATCAATGATCTTCTGAGAAGTTATAGGTCACAAGGGCCTCTTTTCAGTGCTTCTCTTAGCAGACGTCTCCACCGTCCACTGTATTTGCCATTATTGACATACCTTCTCTCAAGGCAGCACTTTCAACCAGTTTTCCATCTGCCTCTTTTGGTCTCTTTCTGTAGCTTCTCTTTTTCTGTTTGTTCCTAGATACTTGTACATCACATGGTTCTGCCCTGGCTCACTTTTCTAGTCACACTAAGTATTCTCTCCTTAGGTAAGTTTATGGTTTCAACTATAATCTCTACCCTCAACCCACCAATGAGGTGGCCCAAGGGTGACTTCACCTGAATTAGAAAAGGGTTTCCCTCCCTGACGACATCTGTCATTGTCCAGAAAACTGTGGTAATAACTATTCAATCACCATTTAATATTCTACAATATGTCCCCTGGATTGCGTGGTGTGCAAGCTCCACAATCATTGAGAGCTGTGTTTTCCATTCCTCTCCTGAGTCCAAACTTCTATATCAGAACTGTCTACTGGATGTCTCCAACTGGATATTTTACCGATACCGCCAATATAAAAGACCCATTGTTTAACTTATCATCACCCTGTCTTGAAATACTCCTTATGCATTTCTTTTCTTAGAAAATGAGACTCTCATTCACTGGGGTGCATAACTTAGAAATCTGGAAATTCATTCTAGACTACTGTCTCTCTCAATTCACTGATGGGTTACAAAATCCTGCTGTTTTGATCTCATAGTCCTGAAACCCATCATCTTTTGTCAATGCCCAGTGCTGCTGTCCTGACCATCCCTTTCACAGACTAAAAATAACCTCCCCACTGGTCTTCCTCCTTTTTGCCTCCCTCCCTTCTATTATCCACACGCTGCCAGAGAAATTATTTAACATGCAAATCAATTCTCCACCATAAGAAAAATCCTTCAGTGTCCACATTGTCAAGAGGCTAAAATCTAAACTTCTTAGTATGTATTAAAAAGCTCTTTATTATCCAATACCTACTTATGGTCTTGCCTCATTTCCTGACACTCTTTAAAAGCACCCTGTGCTTCAGCTATATGGATCTACTTTCAAATCCCCAACATGCCAAGCTCTCTAATAATTCAGTGCCTTTGCGCCTGCCATCCTTCTGCTTGGAATTCCTTGTCAGTCTTCTTGGCTTGACAAACTCCGACTTATATTTCAAGACTCAGCTCCAGGGTTATTTTCCCTTCCTTAAATTGTTCAGGACGACTTAAGTGCTTCTGCACTTGAGTTTCTTGTTGATATGGTACAAACTTGCACTACAGCGATTTTAACATTTTAATTATTTATATTAATAATTAGCATTTCCAAAACAGGTTGTAAGCTTCTTGAGGGTAGGGACTATGATTAATCTCCTCTTTGCATCCCCAGCACTTAACACAGTGACTGGAACTGAATATTTTTAATAGGCACTTGAATGAATACAAAAGCAAATGAGGGAAGTAGTAAGAACAGCATCTTCGCTAGGGCTTAAGCTTAAGCTATAGATTTTTCACTTAAGTACCTTAAAAATTGCAAAAAATATATAATACACTAAAGGAAATTTAAGAACAGAAAAATAAAGTAAATCTCATATTATTTCACCATCCTAATCCCTGTTTTAGTGCACTTACTTTTGGTCTTTGCTCAGAAATGTGATTATATATGTGTTTATGTTTACACATGTATATATATTCCCATTTTACATAGCTGTAATTAAAATGTACATGCACTTTCATGTTTTAAGCTTAACTAACTGTAAACATTTTCCAACATTGTTGTGTAATCTAATACCTCATTCCCTTACTTAGGTTGACAGCCTAAAGAGACTTAAGTTGCAATCAATTTTTCTATGATAAATAGGAATAGATCCAGGTTTTGTAGGATTTGAAATTTATATAATTTTGAGGGATGCTTTCAGAAAAAGAAAACAAAATTATCTTACTTTTGCAAATAGGACCATGTGAACACATTGTTAGGGCCCCTCCCCAGGGTTTGAAAGAGGCCTATGAAAGTGAGGGGCCCAGAGGGTTAATTTTCATTAGTTCTCTACCTCCAATTATAAATAATCCTGGAATAAACATCTCGGGCATGCAATTGTTTTCTCTCTTCCATTATTTCCCAAGGATTCCAAATTACTATGACACTATTCATCTTGAAGGAGTTGGGAAAGGAAATGATCATTTATTGAGCACCTATTATATATTGAGCAGTTTATAGATATTATTTAATTTAATATCCACCACAAGCCTGAAGGAGGTATTATCCCCATTTTACAGAGGAGAAAACTGAGGTGCAGTGCATGTAAATATGTCTGAAGTGACACATCTAGTAACTGGGAGGGTTTGGATACTAACCTTCTCATTCCAAAGCTCCCGCCTTCCCTGCTACATCATGGTGTCTTCACAGCCTCATTAGCTTCACCATAATACATTCTCTAGGCTATTGTTGAAAAACCTGGTTCTCAGTTATTTGCTTTGAGGAGGCCAGAATACAAAACTTGCAGAGTCCTGACACAGTTCTTGGGAGAAGGCAATTTAAATCAATGGTGGTTAGACTTTCTCCGGGACTTTAGGTAAAAGTGATTTGACTATTTCTGCCCTACTGTCTGATTACAAACGGGCGCCCGCTTGTTGCAGCGTGCATTTCTTGGAAGGAGCAGAGTGCGTTTCTTGTAACGGGAGGCCTGGGTTGGGTTCGAGTCCTGCTATTCACTACTTGAGTGGCCTTGGGTAAGTCACTGAGCCCCTCAGGTTCTCATTTTCCCCCTCTGTGCAGTGAGGATAATAAGTCACAAACCCTGCCTTACTTTAGGGGAGTTCTGAGTTCAAATCTGATAACGTGTGTGCAAGCACTTGGCGAACTCCAGTGTCACTGAGATTTTAGTAACATTGCGGGAGTAGCTCCACCTCCTCGCTCATCTGCCCTCAGGCAAGGGCGTGTGACAGCTGGGCAGAATGCACCTGATGGCTCCTTTACGGTTAACTCTCGGTGGAGCGCCCTCCTAGACTGAAGCTGCCACGTGATTGCAGGGAGCGTCTGGGCCGTTATTCCTGAACGCCCTGTGCACGGAGAGAAGCAGAGACTGTGCAAAATCAGATTCTGACATTCTGGGGAATCCTTTCCTTCTCAAGCTGAGAATTGATCATCAAAACATGCCAAACATTCATCATTCAAAGCAGTTTGTAAAATCCCAAATACAGTCCTGACCAACTGTCCCTTCGCTCTGTCTTAGGTGTTGACGCATTTATTTTGGAATTTTATCCGTCAGTTTAGAAATCTTTAGTACTTGTCAGACTTAACTGTGGGGGCAGCCTGTAGTTCTGGGAAGCCAGGAGAAAATACAAATCTCAGTCTGAGTTGGCGTTTGAACACCGTTCGCCAGATTCACGTTTAAAGCTGGTGCAAACAGCATTAGTTTTTATTTTCCTTGAAAAAAGAAAAAAGATGCTTACACCAATTTCCAACCCTGAAGATCGAGCTCATCACCCCGTGTCGGGCTCCGCGGGGCTTCGGGAGCATGGACCTGCTGCTTCGCCACCCCGAGCCCGCCACCCCTTCCCTCCGGCCCAGGTGGCAGCCGGCGCGGACCCAGAGCTCCACCTGGCTCTGCAGGCGTCGGCCGCACAAAGACTGGGGCAGGCGGCAGCCCGGCCGAGCCGCAGAAAGTAGTCCCGACCACGCCGGTCCGATGTTGTTCGACGTCGTCTCACGCCCTCCGCGGGGAGGGACGAAGCGGCGGGCAAGGGAAAGAATCCCATCGGAATGTGCCGCCTGGCAGCCTTTCTCCTCCAGCTCGCTTCTGCTCGCCCGGCAGATTTCCCGGGGTCTCCAAGCAGAGGCCGTGCGCGCGGCACCCACCTCTTTTCATAACCGCACGGGAGGCGGCGCCGGAGGGGGGCTCGTCCGCGCGCAGGGAGACCTTAGCGGAGAGGCGTGGCGGCGGCGGCGGCGGGCCGGCCGTATCCCTGCGCCGCTGCGTGAGAGGAAGAGACTGAATGAGAAGCTGCGCGGGGGAAGCGGGGCGCCGGGGGAGGAGGTGGCGGGATGGGAGCAGACGCTGGCGTCGCGCGAGCCCGGAGCAGAGCGGCGCGCTAGAGAGGGCGGCGGCGCGCGCGGAGCCTTGACGTGCCCCTTTCTTTCTTCTCTCTCTGGAAAGCTGGGAAGCATGAGCGTGCAAACCTGCCGCTGCGGCGGCCGCCCCGGCTCCTCGCCTCCCCCTCTTCTGGCCGCCCCTCGCCGGTGAGAGGAGAGAACGCGAGAAGGGAAGATGGGGGCCGTCCTGAGGAGCCTCCTGGCCTGCAGTTTCTGTGTGCTCCTGAGAGGTGGGAAGCCGGGGGGGGGGGGACGTAGACGGGAAAGTTGGTGGGATTTGGGGGGGAGGTGGCCTTGTGTGTCTGTGTCTGGGGGGAGGGGAGGCAGGGAGGGAGGAGAAGGGGAAGAGGAGCGAGGAGAGGCCTGGTCGTGGGGAAGGCGAGAGAGAGGGGCCCGGGAGAAGGGGCTGTGCGCTCTGCCTGGCCACAATGCAGACCCCCGCCCAGGTTTCCCGACCTTATCTGGACAGATCGGAGCCTCGATCGGGCAGCCTGGCTTGATGACCCCCTGGAGCCCCATTCTCTCGGAATGACTGAGGGTCTGTGTGTCTCTTTCTGCCTGCAGTCAGCAAGGAGCAAGGTCTTTGTATGTATTTTGGCTTTTAAAATGTTTGCGCCCAAGGTGCTTTAACCTTGGCCTTCTCCCTCGAAGCCCCCACCTTTCCCGTATCTCTTATGTGAACTTTGAGAGCCCTCTTCCTATTTTTCCAGGCCGTGTTACAACTAATAATTGGCTTCCGTGGGGGACATAATGATCCTGGGTGAGGGCACAGTTGGAAAGTGACTCCGAGGTTATAGGTCGAGCGTTTCAGCACTGGGACTCTTCTGAGCTTCAGCCCATAATAAAATAGAAACGTTGCCCTTGTAACCCCTGATGTTCAGGACTTGCCCCTATTTTCGGAGCGTGCAAGTGTACAGTTGGCACTAAGTAGGAAAGTTATCCTTGTGTGAAGAGGAGCCTGTCCTGGGACCTAAGTGATCATTTGCTGCGCTCCCCTGGGGACTGCTTGGCACTTTGGTAAATAACATAGGCTATTCTAGATAATTTGCTCCGAGATCGCATAAATTCGATGGCCTTGTGGTTTTTGAATTGGCCTGCAAAGCTGTCACATACGCTGTGACTTTTATTTTGTGACAGTTCACTAAGGTTTTTGACAGGCCTGCAAGATTTCAACAGCTTTTCTCAAACTTGTTAGTGTTGAGGTGGTGATGAGTCTGATGCTGTTGAGCGTTTACCAGCAGAGGAATTGAAGTACTGATGGATGCAATGGCTTGTCGCTTTGGTTTCGTTAAAATTCTCACTTGTGCTCAATGGTCAGTTCTTTTCAGGTATGGGACCTCTTGAGTCGATGGAGATTTTTGGTTAATAGTTTAACAAGCTAAACTTTGTTAAGCGTCCAAAACTTACTGAAGTTTACAAAACACGATAGTAACCAATGATTTTGTGCAATAAATGAGACATGCTGTTTCTGTGTGTATATATTTATTTTGGATGAGAGTGATTGACTTTTTTTTTAGGAGGAATTTTTTCTTTTCTGCAGAATTATTACGTTTGCATTGTTATAGCTACTTAATAATTACGACTCACTGTAGGTCTATTCTGAACTGTTTACACGTGTAAATTCCAGAAAGATAGTGCTCATTTAATTTTATTTTTTATTGATGTTATAACGGTTTATCACATTGTGAAATTTTAGTTGTACATTATTGTTTGTCAGTCACCATATAAATGCATCCCTTCACCCCTTGTGCCCACGCCCAGACCCTCTTCCCCCTGGTAATCACCAAACTGTTCTCTCTGTGTGTTTATCTTCCACATATGAGTGAAATCACGCAGTATTTGTCTTTCTCTATCTGGCTTATTTCGCGTAACATAATAGACCCTCTGGGTCTATCCATGTTGTTGCAAATGGGACGATTTTGCTTTTTTATGGCTGAGTAGTATTCCAGTGTGTGTGTGTACACCACATCTTCTTTATCCAATCACCAGTCGAGGGACACTTGGGACGATTTTGCTTTTTTATGGCTGAGAAGTATTCCTGTGTGTGTGTGTGTGTGTGTGTGTGTGTGTGTGTGTGTACGTACCACATCATCTTTATCCAATCACCAGTTGAGGGACACTTGGGTTGCTTCCACTTCTTGGCTGTAGTGAATAATGCTGCAATGAAGAGAGGGGTGCATAAGCCTCCTGTGATGGTTGATTTCATGTCCATTGGGTAGATGCCCAAGAGTGGGATTGCTGGATCATATTTTTAATTTTTTGAGAAATCTCCGTACTGTTTTCCATAGAGGCTGCAGCAGTTTGCATTCCCACCAGCAGTGAATTAAGGTTCCTGTTTCTCCACAACCTCTCCAACATTTGTTGTTTTTTGTCTTGGTGATTATAGCCATTCTAATGGGTGTAAGGTGATATCTTAGTGTAGTTTTGATTTTGCATTTCCCTGATGATTAGTGATGTTGAACATCTTTTCGTGTGCCTTTTGGCCATCTGTTTATCTTCCTTGGAAAAGTATCTCTGTCCATTTTTTGATCAGGTGGTTTGTTTTTTTGTTGTTCAGTTGTGTGAGTTCTTTATATATTATGGAGATTACCTTGTCAGATATACAGTTTGCAAATATTTTCTCCCAGCTGGTGGGTTGTCTTTTGATTTTGATCCTGGTTTCATTTGCCTTGTAGAAGCTCTTTAATCTGATGAAGTCCCACTTGTTTATTTATTTTTTTTGTTTCCCTTGTCCGAGTAGACATGGAATTCAAAAAGATCCCTTTATGACTGATGTCAAATAGTGTCTGACCTATATTTTCTTCCAGGAGTCTTATAGTTTCAGATCTCACTTTCAGGTCTTTGATCCATTTTGAGTTAATTTTTGTGTATGGCGAAAGAAGATGGTTTACTTTTATTCTTTTGCATGTGGCTGTCCAGTTTTCCCAGCACCATTTATTGAAGAGACTTTCCTTTCTCCATTGTATGTTCTTAGCTCTTGTGTCGAAGATTAGCTGTCCGTAGATTTGTGGTTTTATTTCTGGGCTTTCAGTTCTGTTCCATTGATCTGTGTGTCTGTTTTTGTACCAGTACCGCGCTGTTTTGATTACTATAGCTCATTTAATTTTCTTGACAGAGAATTTAATGTAGTGTTATGAACTTAGAGGTTTAATAAGTATATGTTTATTATGGTATACTCCCTGTTGAAAGGGGATTTAGCTGTGAGAAACAATTATATTTGACATAAGAATAAGTATATATTTTAAGACAGAAGGTTAATAGAGTTAACAAATATGAGAGTCAGCTGATTGGTTAGAATCTTGGGGGAACTCTAAATCCATAACCCAGGATGCTTCTGGTTGCCCAGTTGTATTTCTTGGAGAGGAAGGGTGTGATGTAAATGCTATTTTTAAAATTTTAACACCAAGTTTGAGCCTAGAGTCGGGTTTTTTTCATTACTGGAGTTTAGAGAAGTTGCACTTCAAGTAATGTTTTGAAGTGTGGTGTTACATAACAAGACCTAAAAGAGCTAATAGTTGAAATTGCCTCGTTTATACTAGCAAAGTTTCCAAAAGTGGAGCTCTCATTTTAAATGTAGCATAATAAATGGTATTAGGTGGTCTTTGAATTTAACGGTACTTAACTGTGTGTACATATTATTTGAACTTAAACTGTCTTTTGATATGAAAGATTTGTATTCATAATTTAGATTCTTTTCACTCCTTGATAGTGTCATCTTCTGTTGTAATAGTGATATTAGTTAACCTTGGATACCAGGGAGAAATACGTGATTAATTTGTTGCATTAAGATTTTTCCTCACAGAAGAGTTGGAGCTTTAACATTGGGGAGATGGGATGATGAGAGAGTTTGGGAGATGTTTTGTCCTGTACCCCTCTTAGGTCAATAGCTGAAAGCCAGGGAATAATGCTGTCATCATCTGGGCTGCATCCCTGTCCCTGTCATTGGAGGACAAGTTGCATTGGAAATATTTGGGGATTTCAACACTAAAATCTTGGGTATAAAGTCCAAGCTTCACTACTCAATAACTCTGGTCTTGTCAGTTAATTTCTCTGGGCCTCAATTTCTTTGCCTGTAAGATGTGGGTCATACCTATCTGACTAATTTGCAGGTTTATTTGGCATATTAAATGAAGTAATGAATGTAAAGTTCTTTGCAGATGTTTTTTGTTATAATTTTTGACTGGACATGTCCTCAAATGCTGGGAATTTGAGACTTAATTTGTATAAGATTCACAAATTCTTAAAGGTAGGAGAGATCTTGATCATTCTGGTTTAATCACTTCAGTTGCAAGTGGGGAAACTCAGATTCAGAGATTATAACTTGATCAAGATCCTACAGCTAATTAATGGTAGAGCAGGGATTTATGGTTCATTCTTTTAGCAAATATATGTGGAATACCTACTAATATATCAGGCTCTGATGATATAGTGGTGAGCAAAATAGACCGGACCCCTGCTCTAATGGACCTCACAATCTGGTTTGCCATTCTCTTAGTTCCGTGCAAGTAGTGATTGGAAAAGATTATATCTGATTTTTTAGAGGAAATATTTTTATAAGAATATAAGTTTTGGAATACTATTGGTGTGTATAATCTGTAAATACTGTATCCCAGCTTACTTTGAGGAGGCTTTTGTTGTTTTATAAAAATTCTTTGCTACTTTCCTTTTTGTCGTTATTTGTTTTGGTGTGGTGGTGGTCAGAACAAGCCACTAGGCTTTCTCATTTTATATTTTTATAGAAGCAGTCCTTGGAAAAGTTTTTTCTTTAATTTCAGATATAACGATGTCTTGGGGAGGTAGAATGAATTTTGGAGTGGGAATCAGGAGAACTAAGTTCTGGTTCTAAGTTTGCCATTAGCTGTGTGACCTTGGATAAGTCACTTAATCTCTGTGTACTTCATTATCTTCATGAGGATAATGAATCCTTCTTTTGGAGATTCATAGTTCATATTAACCCGTTAAGGGCTCTGAGAGATCCTGAGGTAAAGAGACCAATTTTAACTTTGTTTTACCCACTATTTCCCAAACTTGACAGTGAATTGTCTCATAAATCCTTTTAACTGTTCTGCTGAACCTTTGTTCCAAGCAACATGCTTGGATAGAGCCTGGACTAGATAACCCTTTAAGCATTAGGTTGATTCTTGTGAATTGATTTTTCATGACAATTTCATATAGTTGAATCTGACACTTTAATCCCTGCTTACTTACTTGGCTTTATGTTTGCCCATTTGGCTAGGGAATAATTTGACTGGTTATGAAACTTTAACGTTCCAGCTCATTGTTACCATCAGGCCTAACAGTGATTTCCCATGGTTCAGTTTTTCAGAGATTTTTTTTTTTTTTGCTTTAATTGGAGGTTTTTCCATTTGCTGAACTGAAATACTGTTTCAGTATAGTTATACATGCTTTGGCTTTCAGAAAAAACTGTCTTTTTTGAATATCAAAGGAGATTCTGTGAAGGCATATATAAAGGAAAATGTTTTATGTGAGCTTATAATTTGAACATATCGGAAAAACAACCCTGGTTGTAGTTCTGTGTAGGCTATGGTAACGACTTTGAGAAAATCGGTTTTCATCATAGAAAATTTATTGCAAGTTTATATTCAGAAAATATTGTAAAGAGGGGCACTGTAGCAGAAAGGTATGGGTTTTGTTGACAAAGTTCAAAACTTCTACCACTTTACCTAACCTTGGACAAGTTACTTAGCTTTAGTTTCCTCTCCTGTTAGATGAGGATAATACCTTATAAGATTTCCCTGAGAACTGATGAGATAATGTTTGTGAAGGAATAGTACAGTGCACAGGCAATAGTAGACTTCGAATAAATGGTCGCTTTTATTAAGATGGCTAAATTAAAAGAAACATTAATGCTCAAAAAAGACCAGTAAAACATTTAAGTCCTGAGCACTGTTTTAGTCAGTCAATAGTTTTAGGCCAGTGGTTTTTGACTCTTCTGCAACTGAAACAAAAGCTCCATGAAATCTTTTACTTCTGATATTTTCTACTTTGTTTTATATAAACAAGCCACTATCTACTAAACTTACTTTACATTCTAAAGGATTGTTTTAGGCGGCTTTATAAATAAGCTAGAGGATAAATAGTTCAGTTGATTGTGACACTTACTTATTTAAGAGTCAAGTATGGGCAATATAATTTTATCAAAACGTTGTCTAGTTGAGAAATTTTATTATTGTGTTATTTATTTACAATAAGTAAAATTATTCTGATTCCTTCATTGTATGTTTCACTCTGTGTAACAGTCTTTATGTATCTTCTTTAAAATAAGCCTTATCTTAATGAATAGAACACTGCTTCATGTGAATAACTTTGAAATTTAGTCAAATACATGGATTAGGTAACCTAAGAATAGGATATTTACCCTTGAAATTATTAATTTTAAATATAATTTGTCTTAAATATAAGGAAAACAGTGTTATTTGGTATCATTAGCACATGCTTTTGTTTCTCAAGCTGTTCGTGTTATTTGTGGTAGTGACTATCCTCACAAAAGGTTCAAGACATTCAGATGTCAGACTGGAAAATATTAAAAATGTGCCTGGGCTCTATTTGGTGAAAATTACTGGTACTTTGATGCTCTGATCCTATTAGCTGTAATGTAACTTGCTAGTTTTTTGTTTCTATGATACGTTGCTTGGAAGGGCCAGGAGATTGGGGATGCAAAATGAAATATTTTTAGGCAAAAAAATACATTAAGTGAATTTTTAAGTTATTATTTGACACCAGGCCTAAAGTTGTTGATTAGATTCTCAATAAAAATAAAAACGCAGAGGTGAACATGATTGTGAGAAGTCACATTTTTTAAGAAAATAGTCACCCAGATATTGGAAAACTGTACCTTTATCAAATTATGTAGGTTTGACCAGGAGGCCATTTTCTCTAATGGCCTTGTTTGTCATCACTTTGTCACTCCTAGACCAAAGCTGCATCAAGTAAAGGATGTAGGGATAGGAGTCTTCCTCATTATTGGCCAGCTTTATTGGGAGGTGTAATTTAAATATAAATATATCCGTATATGTATCCAGTTTAAAGATACTATATTTTGCAAGTCTAAAAAAGCTAACGGCTGAACTTCATTAGCATGAACTCTTAGCTACACATTATATGGTCTTTATTTGTAATAGTTCCTTGATTTATGCCAGTGAAGATGATAGCTCTTAGATAAAGTGTTTCAAGAAGAGATTTTTTTTTTTTCCTTTCACATGCCACCAGGAACCCGAGCTTTGCTCATATTAGGTATTCTAAATTTTACATTTAAAACAGTATAAAAAGATGTGAATTTTTGTGACATTCATACAGTCTAATTTGGATCTTCATTTTATGTTTTGTCTCAAATCATTTATTAGACATTGTTATAAATTTGTAAGTACTATAAAGTTTTTTTTTTTTAGCACAGATTAGATATGGAAAATTAATCATGCTAACCAGAAAAAAATCAGCATGTTTATATCTGAGCTTGAATTTGAAGTGTGGATTATGTAATATATTTTCTGGTTTTAAGATATAACTATTGAATTGTTAATATAATTAGTGTGCCTAAGTACTTTTTTAATCCAATTTTTCTTAAAGACATAATTCGTATACCATAAAGTTCTCCATTTTAAAGTGTCCAATTCAGTGGTTTTAGTATATCTATAAGGTTCTATAATCATCACCATTATCTAATTCCAGAACATTTTCATCACCCTCAAAAGAAACCCCATTCCCCTTACCAGTCACTTCCCATTTCTCCTTCCCCTCAGCCTGTAGTAACCACTAATCTATTTTCTGTCTCTATGGATTGCCTATTCTGAACATTTCATGTAAATGGAATCATACAATATGTGGCCTTTTGTATCTGGCTTCTTTCACTTAGCATAATGTTTTTAAGGTTCATCCGTGTTGTAGCATGTATCAGTACTTCATTCCTTTTATATGGCCAAATAATAGTCCATTATATGGTTATGTGAAGTACTTTTGAATAAGTGTGGGTTTGATCATTAGAATCTTTGTTTTGAGAAATTATTTCTGAAATCTCCACTTTTGAAGTTACAGAAATAGACAAAAAAAATCTCAGTTCTTGTTTTTCTGTTGGAGAAGCACTCAGTGGTTTACCAGCATCTCGTTTCTGTGTATTAACTTAAGAATAGCTGTCTCAGTTAAACCTTTTTACCAAATTCATATCTAGATTAATAGGATAGAAGGAAAAATACAAATTACCTGACCCAACTTCTTCGTTTTATACATTAGAAAGATGAATGACTAACCTAAGGCCAGATTGCTGGTACTCTAGACAGTAATTTTACATGCAGTACTTTTTATGTGTACCTGATTTTACCTGGACCTTGTTATGGTTTTGAAAATGATATTAATCACTTTTGATAGAGGAAAATAAATATTAATGTAATTTTGGAGTTTGCAAATAGGCGGTTTGTCATAGTACTGTTAAATAAAACATCTGAATTTAGGTAAAGAGAGACTTTATTTTGAAAGGATTATTGCAGCAGGGAGAATGCTCTGATGGCAAGATCTGCAGGCATCTCAAAATCAAACAGAAAAACATTTTTTTATTAGAGAGAGTAAGCAGCGCTAGCAGAAACTTTGGAGGGGTGTGGGCCAAGTGGATGGGGTGAGCAGATTGTACAATCAAGATAGTTTAACTGGAAATTTTTTTCCCTGTGGTCAGCTGAAGCTTGGAATGAGTTAAGGGTGGAAGTTCTGCATCTACTTCCATAAGCGTTGGGTAAGCCAAAGTTTAGGGGCTTGTGGGAGAGAAGAAGAGCCTGACTAAAGTTTGGTGAAGCTAAGTCAGTAGATAAGTAATTGGCATTTGTGAGCGCTCGGTCAATCCCCCTGTTGTTTAAAACAAAATCTGTCACTATTAGGGATAGTGATATTTTAGTCAACTCAGGCTGCTATAACAAAAATAGCATAGACCGGGTGGCTTATAAACAACAGAAATTTATTTCTCACAGTTCTGGAGGCTGGAAGTCCAAGATCAGGGTGCTGGCATGGTCAGGTTCTAGTGAGTACCCTCTTCCAGAAGAGTTTGCAGAAGAGAAGAGATTGCAGACTGCTGACCTCTCTTTGTATCCTTACAGAGCGGGGAGAGGAAGCAAGCTGTCTCTTGACTCTTACAAGGGTACTAATCTCATTCATGAGGACCCCACCCTCATGACTTTATCTGATTACCTCCCAAAGGCCCCACCTTCTAATATCATCACATCGTGGGGGGTAGCGTTTCAACATATGAATTTACGGGGACACAGACATTCAGTCCATTAATAAGATATAGAATAAGAGTCATTGTGAAGTTGGTCTTATTAGATTTGGCCTGATTATTTATGTAGGTGTAGGCCTTTTAAGTTTCCTTTGCTGGAAGTTTTTAGATTTTCCCTTTGCTGGAATCTTAGATTAGACTTTTAAAAGCCTCTTAAGGCCAGGGAGCCATGTCAAGAACTCACCATCAGGTTTCACTTGCAGTACCAATAGATTTGGGTGAATTCCTGAGGTTCCCAGAATGTCCTAGGATTCCTGGGCCTGCTTGGTAATGACCTTCCTTACTTCACCTGTAAGGCCAGGAACTCTCTAAGCCAGGTACCGGTCTGGTTTTCCCAAGAGGACAGTGAGCATTGGCTCCATAAAGTCAACCATAGCTCCTTAAAAGTGGTTATCTCTGATTAAATGAGCATCATTTTCAAATATGGCATTCCAGTCGTAACCTTGGTTGCATAACCAATATTTCCAGCTAGGAGGACAGACTTTCTTTTTTTTTTTGGTGAGGAAGACCAGCCCTGAGCTAACATCCATTGCTAATCCTCCTCTTTTTTGCTGAGGAAGACTGGCCCTGGGCTAACATCCGTGCCCATCTTCCTCCACTTTATATGGGACGCCGCCACGGCATGGCTGACAAGCAGTGCGTCGGCGGGCGCCCGGGATCCGAACTGGCGAACCCCGGGCTGCCAAGCGTGGACTAAACCGCTGCGCCACTGGGCCGGCCCCGAGGACAGACTTTCTTATTGAACCTGTGCACTTAACTATATTGCCATGAAAATAAGAATACTCAGTAAGAGATTTTTGAATCATGGAGAATTCAGGGAGGGAGAAAAAGATAAATGTTTTATTTCTGTTTACAAAAGCACAGTCTGTTTAAATTGTTAGAATTACAGATGGATTAAGAGAAAAGAGTTCCTTATATTAGAAAATAGGACATTAAAACATCAGCAATGTTTTAAACAAAACCCATAATCATCCTTCATCAGTTTATTCAGCCCTATGTAATTAATTCTTGTTCTGCTAGCTCTTGGGTTAGCAGTGTCATGAATCCGTCTGCTTCTCCATTAGATTTTTGGAAATCCTGGCTCATTGTACTGGGATGGTCTGAAAGCTATTTAAGTGATGCCATCAGAAGCCTGTGCCCAAGAGTACCTTTTCGGACAGTCCTTTTTTGGTTGAACACAAGCACTCTGTCCTGTAGCTGATTTGCAAGCACTTCGAGGGAAGTATCAGAGTAAGACAAAAAAACTATCTGTAGATGACAAAAGACTTAAAATGGTGGTGATTAACTTATTACTAATAATTTTAAGAAAGATCTGATGAGTGTGTTATAAGAAATAATGCAGTTGACGAGAAAGTTTGGTTGTTATTGTGGTACGCAAACGAAAATCAAGTCGATCCAAAAAAGTTTTAGGAAAATATAAGTATAATGATTAACCTTATTTTAAAAAGAGTGGATATTAAATCTAATTTATGAATGTGATCTTTGTAGAGAAGAATATCTCAAGATATATAATAATACTGAGACACAATGTGCCGTCAAGCGTATAGTTAGAATATATCAAGATTATCAAGTGAAAAGATTTAGGAAATCTGGAGTAAGTCCTAATCATCTGTATGATAAAATTCCATGAGTAAGTGATGTGAATCCCCAGTTGAGAACCACTGGCCTATCTAGAATATACTGTATTCAAATTAAAGAAGTCAAATTGTGACCATGTTAACAAAAAAAAATCATAAAAAAGTAAAAAGAATAACTGAAATTATGACTGATGACACTACACTGTTGTCTGATATCAGGCATAGCAGTGCCAGGACTCTTGAGTAGTAGACCTATATAATAGAGAGTATTGATAAATTTCTAGAAACTTCATACAATTTCTGAAGTAATCATATTAATGACATTTTACCCATACAAATTTAACCTAGGGGAGGTAAGCATCTCTTCTGACTTGACAGTGCTTCCCATGCAAATCATAACATTGATCAAATAAAATGAATTATTTTTAACACCTCTCTTTTTATAAGGTGAAAGAATGAATTCTCTGAACTTCCAGGGGCCCTTTGGGAAATTTCAAAGACAGTTGTATGTGCAAAAGACATTTAGGATTTGATTTTGAAAAGGCAGAATGTTAAAAGTTGTCAGGAGGTTTGAACATTTGATTAAATAGGATCGTAGGTCAGTGAGAAAAAATACTTGACTATCTATTTAACCAAAGTCTCAAAAAAAATTTTTTTAAGTAAAAATAGGAAGGAACATGATGGTAAAGTGCCTTAGCTCTTTCAAAAGTGAGAAGACTGTTTTTTTAAATAATCGAGGATGTGATAAAGTCACCATCAAGCAAAGGAAATTCTGATAAGACACAGAATATTTGCCTTCTAGGGAGATTACTCAGAAGGCAAAGAAAAACTTTTTATAACCTCTTTATTAAGAGCAGACCAATAACCCAAGAAAATTTTGTCATTTTAATGGAAAACCAAATTCTGGTTTTGCGAAAACAATATTTGATACTAAAGCGCTTTTTAAAGATCTTACAAGTAAACCAATCAAATCTTACCCAGCTTAACCATGGCAAAGTTCCTTTTTCATGAACTTTTTATAATTTTCTACATCCATTCAGGATTTGTCCTTCATATTCCTCTTTCTTATTCTGGAACAATTAGTCATTTTACTTTAGGATTGTTTTCTTTTTCCTTAATAAAAACACATCCTGCATACCTTGCATACAGAGTTGTTCCCTTTTGTCAGTATGTCTCCTAGTAGAGTCTTATTTATATGTAAGATTATAACTGCTCTTTTGCAAGGTAAACTATGAGGTGAATAATTGTGAACTATCATACACCAGCATTTTGTAGTACACTGGCAGAGCTTATGAATATACATCTTAAAACGTTTTATAGCCATGCACTTCCTGCTAGTACAGCTTCTCAATGTGGTAAAAATGAATGTGTTCGTTAATAGACTCAAATATATGTAGTTTCTTGGTACTATAAAAGTAAGAGGGAAGAGAGTATATAAACTTGAAATGCTTATGCTTCAGTGTTCTGTCTTACTTAGAAATGACCTAGGTATTTAATGAATATCCATAAATTAACTTAGCATAAGTCTAGGGTTTTAAGTTACTGAAAGATTTTGGAAACTGCCTTCAAGTTGGCTTATTACAAAACATAATTACTGTTGAAATAAAGTTTGTCAGAATAATGATTCAGTTTGGTTAAATACAAGTGTAGATGTAATGCTCCTTTATTCTATCAGTAAACCTGTAAGAGTTCAGGAAGAACATAGCCAAGTAGAATGAAAATGTGTGCTTGTGTTATAACTCAGAAGACATAGCTATTTTTGTTAAACCAACAGTATTGAACTAGTCTTATTTACCAAAGATTTACGTAAATGTATGTTAACTTGGACTCCTGAAACATTTGGGTTAGTCTATAAAAATACTTTGGAAAGTATAAGAAGTTTAGTTTCCTTAATTTCTGGAAATCTTAGGGATATTTAATTTATTTGAGCTCCTTTAAAGGATTTGATAATCTAAAATTATAATTGCTAATACCATCTGAAGGTAGGAGAATACATATACATATATAATGTACATGCGTGTATTCATGTGAAAACATATAAATAGACACAGACAGATGGCTTATAGCTTCAGTTTGAAAGTTTCAGTTCACTGGTGGTTTATATAAAAGAAGTAGCTCTTGTTCTTCTTTGCCTTTACATTTTGACCAGGATCATGTTTTTGGCAGATGGGGCAAGTTGAGGTTACCTGCTCAATCAATAAGAGGGCTGAAGTGGCCCTACCAATATCTGTGGACGAGATCTTTAAGATATTCTTTGCCCTGCTGTGTAATCTTACGGAGCCTGTGGACTAAATTTTGGGTGAGGGACCAAAGAGAGACCAAGCGGCTGTCTGGGTGTCTCCCAAGCTCATCTGAGTGGATAAAAGGTCCAGCCTGTTTGCAGTTCATATTTTTAACTTCAAGTCCCTGAGCTCCTCCTATGGGGAAAAGGGAGCCTTAAAGCCTGAGTGACTACAGGGAGTTGAAGGGTTGGAGTGGAAAGGGAAATGTCTGACAGGGGTGGAGAGAGGGATGGAGGAGATAGGGGTATTAAAAGAAGATAGATAAAGAATTCAAGGGGGCTGAAGGGAAGGTCAGGAGTAGTAAAAAGGAAGAAGGAAGAGCAGAGGGTATCGGAAAGGGAGAAGTTTTAGGTGAGCCAGTTTGGGGAGATCTCAAAGAGGACATTGAAGTTCTGAATTGTCTTTAGTAAAATTTTGCCATTTTTGAAGATACTGAACTGAATTAGTGCTGTAATGGTGAAGAATACAGTCAATGGGAGAAGAAGAGAGAAGGCACCCAATAGAGTGAGAGTTACCTATGGGATTAGATAATTAAATTAGACATAAGGATTTGAAGGAGCTGGGAAAGAGTATTCCCTTGTGAGGAGCCAAGGAAATTCCTACTAGAGGAGTCAGGGGACAATATAAGAGGCCTCACCGAAGAGCTGGGAATGTTCTCACTCAAGAATTAGGGTGTGATTCTCCATCAAAGAGTCAGAGAAGAAATTTCTTTGCTCAAAAATATCAAAGTAACTCCTTACCATGTTGCAACAGTAAGATATCTGGAGCACTGGTTTAAGAGTTGAACTCAAGGAAAGATCCCTGAATCTCTGATTAGGAGAGGTGTTTAAATGACCCACAGAATGTCATTAATGAGGTGGGGATGGCACAGGTCCATAGGTGAAGTCCAATCCTCATCCAAGTGATGTCACTATACAAATGTCAAATAAAAATAAATCCCTAATTAGGCAGGGAGACACTTTATTTGAAAAGACTATTACAATAGGGAGATTGCTCTGACTACAGGATCTGCATGTGTCTCAATGAAACAAAAAGGCTTTTCTCTTATAGGTAGAAGTGAATAGTGCCAGCAGGATCATTGTAGGAGAGTGGGACAAGCAGATAGGGGGTTAGCAGATGACATGACCAGGACAGTTTAACAGGAGATGTTTTTTTCTGCCGTCTGCTGATGCTCCGAATGAGTCCTTAAGAGAAGATGTCCTGCATTGGCTTGCTTAAGCTTAGAGCTAGCCAAAGTTTAGATGTTTGTGGGGAGGAGAGGAGCCTGACTAAACTTTGGTTAAGCCAAGTCAATGGGTAAGTAAGGGGCATTTGTGAGCACTTGACCAGTACTTAATGTAAAATCGTTTTGGGTTTATGGTAAATATATTTTTAGATCAGGTTCTGGAAAATTCCTTTTAAATATTAGTAAATAAGTGCAAAGTGTTCCTGGACCCAATTCCAGCGTGTGTGTGTGTAGGCTTCCTCACACCAACAAGCAGTTCTTGGATGCCAGCAGGGTGTCTGAGAATTCAACTCAATTCTGACACTGTCTACCTGGAGATAGAATCAGATTCCACAGGTAAAGGGTCCAGTCCCACAAGATCGCCCTCCACTTCAGATCCCAGTCTGGCTCTAAATCAGAGGTTCCGTGATCCCCCTCCTTGGGTTCAATTAATTTGCTAGAACAGCTCCGTGGCATGTGGAAGCATTCCGGTTTCCCAACATGGAAGCTCTCCAAAAAAGGGCGATGAGCTGTCCTTTTGGGTATTTATGGAGGCTTCGTTAAGTAGTCATGATTGACTAAATCACTGGCCATTGGCAACTGATTCAACTTCAAGCCACTCTCCCCTCCCTGGAGGTGGGGGCTTGGGACTGAATGTTCTTCCCCTCTAATCATATGGTTGGGTCTCCTGGTCACTAGCTTCCATCCTTAGGTGCTTCCCAAAAGTGACTTCATTAACGTAACAAAAGACCTTTATCTCTCTCCACACTTAGGAATTCCAAGGGTTTTGGGAGCTGTGAGCCAGGAACTGTGGACGAAGACCAAATAGATATGAGAAACGTATTTTGGTCATCTGAAAGACCAAATGTATATTTTTTTATAAATCACAATATGTTTACTATATTACTGTCAGTGAACTGAGCTAGGGATTATAAATTAGTTATAAGATATGGTTCCTGTTCCCAAGGGGCGGGTATCTTAGTTGAAGTAGGAAATATACTTTTAAAAATGCTAATATCAAATAAATGGTGAAGACTATAAGGGCTCGAAGAAGGAAAGCTGAGGCAATTGGAAAGATTTATGGAGTAGATAAGATTTGAATCTGGCCTTGAAGGACTTAGGTGTGCTTACTGGGGTAATGAGAGAGAAGTATAGAGTGAGCAGGAAAATGAATAAATACACTGTGATGATGGAGTAGAATGTGCTCACTGTTTATATGTTAAAAGCCAATTTGTATGATGCAGAGACTGTAAAAGGTACGTTTAGAGTCATAGGTAGAAGTTCCATGGTGGAGGCCTGAGGTATTGAGGCTTTATATTTTAGGCAAAGGAAATCAAAAAGCTTTTTGAGTTGGATAGAAGTAGAAGTATTAAGTAGAAAAGGGAAGGGAGTGTTGAGATCACTTACTATTAGGGTAGTTTAGGTGTAAGATCATAAAGGTCTAGAGTAGGATAGTGGTTCTAAAAATGGAAAAGAAGTGGCAGATTTAAGGACATGCTAAAGAAGAATCAGCAGGACAGCAGTTTTCCTGAGGGAAAAGGAAGTCATCAAAGATGGCTCCAGGGTGCACTAGTAAGATTAGGAGAATTGTGGTACATTTACTCTTGAGGGTTTTTTTGCAGGGAGGAAAGGTGATGAACTTAATTTAATGGCAGGAAGGAATGGCGAACAAGAAATTATAGGTTCAGAACTGAAGATTAGGCTAGAGATGATGGTTTGAAAATTACCTGCATTGTTGCTTGTTGGCCAGGTCAACTTTGATAATTTCCTCTTCTACACTCTCTTATTTGGGGCACAACAGAGAATCTTGGGAATACCTATATTTGGGAAGTGGGAGGAAGGTTTGAAACTAAAAAGCAGGCAAAGCATGACCAGAAAAACAAGAGTAATAGGTAGTATAGTATAAGGAGAACAGTCTACATATGTAGGATCAACATTGTTGAATGCTGCACAGAGGTCAAGAATAAGGACTGAGAAAAGGCCATTGGTTTTGGTTATGAAGACTTGGAGAAAGCAGTTTGAGTTGAGTGATGGGTGGAGTTAATAGCTGATGGATGGTGGTATGAAGTGTGTACCAATGTAAGATTTTGTGGTTAGGAGAAATACAATCATTTTCTTGGTCGTAACAAGGTTAGGGTTATTAAAACAAGGTTTTTTTGATAGCAGGGACCTGGCAGGAGCCACTGAAGATACAAGAAGTAGGGAACAATTGATAGAACAGAGATGCATAGAGGAGGTAGGGAGACTGAGCCACAAATATTGCTTTAGTGTTAGAAAGGAGGAAGGGCAACTTGTTATTTCAGACTAAGGACAAGATAAAGGAGGATGGGTGGGAAATAGAGAGATTTTTGAGAAATTTAGGATGTTGGGAATGTGTGACATTTACCTTGCTTCCTGCTTCACTGAGATTATTTTATGAGATGATCTGAGAATGAAGGATTCAAAGCATGAAATCTGTCTTCAGGAAAGTAGGAAAAGTTTAGAAAGGCTACCAGAAAAAGTTTGGTAGGAAGTTAGTAAAGGAAAACAAGGATTCCTAAGCACCTGTGATGGTTCCACTAAAGAGAAATGATGGTGGTATTTGGGTTATCTGGGTATTAGAAATCAGAAGGAAAGCTCTTTGGAATGGAAGATATTGAGTGCGTGGCATATATGCTACAACTAGGGGCAAGTGTCTGTGGATCTAGTCTATTTCTTTAGTAGATTAAAACAATATTACAGATGAAATTACACCTTTCAGATATCCTATTTAATGTATTGCTGAGTAGATATTGGTGACAATATTGTAGAAAGTAAGCATCAGAAGGGTGGTTGAACAGGTTGAACTCTGGGATTTCCTTCTAATAGTGTGTAGGTTTACATACAGTCCTTTAAAATCCCCAATTATAACCAGTAATGCCACCTTAAAAGAAATTAACTTGTTCCTTCCCTGATTTTTTTTTCCCCTCAGAAGTCTTGTGAGCCATGAAATGACCAGAAAGTTTCTTTGGATTTTGTAGACTAAATATTCAGTACAAATTTTAATGTTTGACTTGAAAGTGCCAAGGACAGTGCCATAAAGAAAGGTGCCTAATACATATTAGATTATTATCACTTTTGGATTTTAAATTTTAAGTGCTCTGGGACTATTTCTTAGCCTTATGCAGCACTTAGCTTCGTACCCTTAACTTGTAAGGATGTTTTTTTCTGATTTTTATAATTGACCCATAGTATAAGGGGCTCAGTATAAGATCATGCAGTGAACTGAGGGGACTGATAAATCAATGTGACTTGTGAAGGCCTGATAAGAGGTGAAAGTGAATTTGTGAGGGAAATTTATTAATTTGCCAATAGCAGCAGCAGATGCACAGAATAAGCAGAAAGAGCTCTAAGTCACTTTTTTCTCTTTTTGTGAGGAAGACCAGCCCTGAGCTAACATCCGTCACCAATCCTCCTCTTATTTTGCTGAGGAAGACTGGCCCTGGGCTAACATCGTGCCCATCTTCCTCTACTTTATATGGGACGCTGCCCCAGCATGGCTGACAGGCAGTGTGTCGGCGGGCGCCCGGGATCTGACCCGCGAACCCTGGGCTGCCAAGCGCGGACTAAACTGCTGCACCACCGGGTGGCCCCTCTAAGTCACTTTTTAAAAAGCTGTCTGCCCATTTGTTTTTGACTAAGAAAGTTGGAATTTCAGCTTAGTTAGAGAGAAATTTGTGTTGTACTTATAGATGAAAATAGTGGACTTCGTTACTCCATTTGGCAGACATAATCCATAAACTGGCTTAAACATCGCTTTCCTTTTTTACACTTTTTTGACTACCTTAATTTATAGAAATTAATTTCTTAAAAAAGAGGGAGTGGTTACTTTTAAATGGTACTTGGTCTTGATTTGAATGACACAGTTTTAGACCTTTAGTGAATAATTTTGAGAGAAGATCATGTAGATGATTGCATCATAACTCTGGTCTTATTTTTGCTTCCTCATTTATGTTCTTCATCTCAGCCTCTAGATCTGTGCTATCCAATACGACCACTTGTTTATTTAAATTTAAATGAATTAAGATTAAATAAAATTAAAAATTTAATTTCTTAGTCAGAGTAGCCACATTTTAAGTGCTCCATAGGCACATATGGCCAGTGACTACTGTATTGCACAGTGGAGAGACATTTCTATCATTACAGAAAGTTCTGTTGGATAGTGGTGCTCTAAATGTTTAATTATTATTAAAACCAGGAAAGTAAATGTCAGAAGCTTGGAATAGATACTTAAGAAAAAAACCCCTAAAACCATAGAATTTATACTACTTCATTCCTCAGCTTCAGCTTTCTCAAAGTTAAATATTATTTCTTTAGGACAGGCTTTGTATTTAGTTTTGGTATTAGTCCTAGTCAAAGGTCATTCTAATAATGATATAAAACAGAATAAAATAGTTGTATTAAGAGCGATCTCAGACTAAGTTTTATTAAAAAAAATTATACTTGTTAAGGTACAATTGATATACAATAAATCGTACATATAAAGTGTAAAATTGAATAAGTTTTGACATGTGTATACCTCTGGAAACACCATCATAATCAATATAACATAGCCATCATCCACAAAAGTTTCCTCATGCCCCTTTATGATCCCTCCCCCAGTTCTTTTCCACCCTTTCTCCCCACCTCCAGGCAACCACTGATCTACTTTCTGTCGCAATAGATTAATTTGAACTTTCTAAAATTTTATATAAATCGAGTCATGCAGTATATACCCTTTTTTGTCTGACTTCTTTCACTCTGCGTAATTATTTTGAGATTTACCTCTGTAACATGTATAAATAATTCATCACTTTTTATTGTATGGTTCTGTCACAATTTGTTCACCTATTAGTCTGTTGATGACATTTAGGTTGCTTCCAGTTTGGGTTATTACAGAAAGGTGCTACAAACATTTATGTACAGGTCTTTGTATCGACATATGCTTTTATTACTCTTGAGTAAATAGCTAGGCATGGAATGGCCAGATCATTTGGTAGGTTGTATATGTAACCTTTTAAGAAACTGCGAAACTTTTCCCAAATGGCTGCACTATTTTACATTCCCACCAGTAGAGTCTGAGCGTTCCAGTGGCTCCATATCCTTGCTAATTTTTGGAATGGCCAAGCTTTTAAATGTTATCTGACAAACTATTTTAACAAGAAAAGACTGTCCTGATGGAATTAATTGCCTCTCTTGGAACTTTTTATTTTCAAAATGCTGCAAAAATAATACTTTGTTTGTGAAAAGATTTTAGATAGTCTTCTATAGATTTATTTACTCTTATTTTTGATAGTATTTGCTCACTGATGCTGATTTGAAACTCAGTTTATAAGAACCAATGCATTTCCTTCCTTTTTACTTATTTTTCTTTTTTTGTTCTAGCGGCCCCTTTGTTGCTTTATGCAAACAGACGGGACTTACGATTGGTTGATGCTACAAATGGCAAAGAGAATGCTACGATTGTAGTTGGAGGCTTGGAGGATGCAGCTGCGGTGGACTTTGTGTTTGGTCATGGCTTGATATACTGGAGTGACGTCAGCGAAGAAGCCATTAAACGAACAGAGTTTAACAAAACTGAGAGTGTACAGAATGTTGTTGTTTCTGGATTATTGTCCCCTGATGGACTGGCATGTGATTGGCTTGGAGAAAAATTATACTGGACAGATTCTGAAACTAATCGGATTGAAGTTTCTAATTTAGATGGATCTTTACGAAAAGTTTTATTTTGGCAAGAGTTGGATCAACCCAGAGCTATTGCCTTAGATCCTTCAAGTGGGTAAGTTTTTGTATAATGTCAAAGGTCATTGCATCTTCTCCTGGTTTCTCTCCATTAGCATACATACTTCACCCCCAAGGGAAAAGAAAGCTCAAAAACTGAATTTTAGATTCTTTGGGCTTCTTTGTCAAGTAGACCTGAACGTGGGAAGTTATATTGTGAGGTGTTTCTGTAAATAATTTTGTTTTTCTAGTAGCACTTATGGGAATAGCCATATTTATAGTTCTTTGTTTTTCTTCTGCATTTATTTTTCATAATTATGGGAGGATAATTAGAAGGCAGAGTTGAAGAAATGAAGGCTTAACAAGAGTGCTATTTGGTAGCTTGAGACAATATCAAAAAATCTTCTGGATCTTATAACTTTTATTATATACACAATCATTTTGTAATACTATTGTCTTTTTTTTTTGGGTGTTTATCATTTATTTGCATACGAATTCATAAACAATGCATGGTGTTTTACATATTTTAAAACTTTGTACAAATAATATAGTTCTGCACGTATTATTCTGCAAGTTGATTTGTTTTGGTTCAACATTATATTTTTAGATTTATCCATGTTGATACATGTAGCTCTAAATGAGGGAGTTAAAGAATATGCCTGTAGAAATGTTCAACTCACATGTTCAACTCAACCCCAGATGTTCAACTAGGTGTAAACAGAGAACATGTTATATTGTGCCATCACAATTTTTATAATTTGTCTGCCTCAGTACCTGATGTTCCATCATTAGCCTTCCTTCTTTTGGCTACTATACAGGAGACCATGCCACTATACGGTACAGATATCTCTGAAGAGACAATACATTAAAAATTAGGATTGGAAAACATCTTTCATAAACTATAGAGACGTACTAAATACACAAATTAGAAATTTAACAAGGACAAATGTAAGGTGTTGCATTTGGGTGAAAAAAAATCCAATGGCACAAATATAGGATGGGGGGACGTGGCTTAGAAGCAGAACATGAACAGAAAATGGAGTTTAGTTGATAAGTAAGGAAGGCTGTGAAAGAAAGCTCCAGTGGAGAACCACTGAGGTGGAGCCTGGATGAGGATGTTTGGTGACAGAGTGAGCTTTTTGGGCTGCATGGACTACACCTGGAAGAGCCTTCAGTTTCTGAATGTGGAGCTTGTTCAGGAGAAAGGAATGAGAATAGCTGAAGGAAAAAGTGATGTTTCACTTCAAGAAAAGAGGTTGAGGCCCAGGGGGATCCTGATGGTTGATTTCCTTGATGGAAAGGGCGTTCTGTACGGCCCTGAGAGAGGACTGGACCAATCCTGCTCCTCTTCCTGAATTCCTACCTCAGTGCCACCACCCACCCTGTCCCACAAGCTGGAAACCCAGGAGGGGCCTCAATTCTCCCTCGCATCTTCCCCTTCTACCTATCTGGTGGTTTTTAAGTCCTGTCAGATCTACATTTTGACCATTGTCTTACCTAATCACTCAGCAGCCTTTAATATTTGGAACCAGTCCTCCTACATGAAACACTATCTTCTGTCGGTTTTGTGTGTTGCTAGTTTTCCTAAATTTCCTCCTTCCTCCAAGAATGCCAGAGGCACAACCAGAATATTTTCCCAGCAAATCTACCTCAGGCCTTTTTTATACCCATTTTCTTCTAAGCCCTGTGGTGGAATTCCTAAAGACACATCAAAGCCCTTTGCTCTTTTAATTCCATCTCCTCTCCTGGCTTGGAGGATTTCATTCACATCTTAGACTTCCATGACTAACTGGTGACTCCCAAGTTTATGTCCCTAGCCCTGGCCTCTCCGAGTCTCATGCTCAGACAGTCATCTTGACTAGGGTATCTCAAAGACACTGCAAACCTCCTATGGCTGAGACTGAATCATGACCTTTGTACCTCTTGTAGGGCCCCCAACCCACTAAATGGCACCACATCTACCCAGTCCCAAAAGCTGCATGCATAGGCATCATCCTTAACACCTCCTTCTCTCTCACACTTATATCCAATCCATCTTCAGTCCTGTTCCATTTACCTCGTGTATCTCTATTCTCCTCTCCATCTTCATTGCCACCCTTCCAAGCCAAGGTACTGTCAGGTCTTGACCGGACCTCACAACAGTCTCCTAACTGGTCTTTCTATATACTATCTGACAGCTTCCTCCACCCCTTCTCCTCTCTACACAGCTGTTAGGGCATCTTTCCAAATGGCGTAGCTGATATGAACCTGATCTTAGAACCCCTCAAAGGCATCTATTATTCTTAGGTCAAGGGTCAAATCCTTAATTAGGTCAGGAAGGCACTGCCTGGTCTGGCCCTGCCCAGCTCTCAGCTCCTCTCACCAAGCTCCCTCTGCTCTCCAGTCTCTCACTCTCTCCTGCATCCCAGCCTTTGCTTGGAAATCTCTTCTTCACCCTCCTCACTCCTAACTCCTCAGTCTAGGTCAGGTTCCCATATTATTCACTCTTTTTTTATAAAAAATATTTATTTATTTATTTATTTTTATTGATGTCTTAGTTTATAACTGTGGGGTTTTAGTTGTACATTTTTGTTTGTCTGTCACCTTGTGGATGTAACCCTTCACCCCTTGTGCCCCCCCCTTTCCCCTTGGTAACCACCAATCAGTTCTCTCTGTCCGTGTGTTCACTTATATTCCATATATGAGTGAGTTCATGCAGTGTCTGTCCTTCTCTCTCTGGCTTATTTCACTTAACATAATACCCTCTAGGTCCTTCCATGTTGTTGCAAATGGGACAATTGTGTCTTTTCTTATGGCTGAGTAGTATTCCATTGTATGTATATACCACATCTTCTTTAACCAATCTTCAGTTCAGGGACACTTGGGTTGCTTCCACTTCTGGGCTATAGTGAATAATGCTGCAATGAACATAGGGGTGCATACGCCTCTTGTGATGGTTGATTTCACGTCCATTGGGTAGATGCCCAAGAGTGGGATTGCTGGATCATACGGTATTTCTATTTTTAATTTTTGGAGGACTCTCCATACTGTTTTCCATAGAGGCTGCACCAGTTTGCATTCCCACCAGCAGTGAATGAGG
The DNA here is from genome assembly GCA_031878705.1 of Tapirus indicus. Taxonomy (NCBI): domain Eukaryota; kingdom Metazoa; phylum Chordata; class Mammalia; order Perissodactyla; family Tapiridae; genus Tapirus; species Tapirus indicus. Next base: position 109,024,799 of record CM062918.1, on the reverse strand, counting down.
GTCCCCGTTTCTCCACAACCTCTCCAGCATTTGTTGTTATTTGTCTTTGTGATTATAGCCATTCTAACCGGTGTAAGGTGATATCTCAGTGTAGTTTTGATTTGCATTTCCCTGATGATTAGTGATGTTGAACATCTTTTCATGTGGCCATTGGCCATCTGTATCTCTTCCTTGGAAAAATGTCTGTTCATCTCCTCTGCCCATTTTTTGATGGGGTTGTTTGTTTTTTTGTTGCTCAGTTGTATGAGATCTTTGTATATTACTGAGATTAATCCCTTGTCAGACAAACGATTTGCAAATATTTTCTCCCAGCTGGTGGGTTGTTTATTCATTTTGATCCTGGTTTCATTTGCCTTGTAGAAGCTCTTTAGTCTGATGAGGTCCCACTTGTTTATTTTTTCTTTTGTTTCCCTTGTCCGGGTAGACATGGAATCTGAAAGGATCCCTTATGTCCAATCGCAATTAGTGTACTGCCTATATTTTCTTCCAGGAGTTTTATAGTTTCAGGTCTTTGATCCATTTTGAATTGATTTTTGTATATGGCGATAGGAGATGGTCTACTTTCATTCTTTTGCATGTTGCTGTCCAATTTTCCCAGCACCATTTATTGAAGAGACTTCCCTCTCTCCATTGTATGTTCTTTGCTCCTTTGTCGAAGATTAGCTGTCCATAGGTGTGTGATTTTATTTCTGGGCTTTCAATTCTGTTCCATTGATCTGTGTGTCTGTTCTTGTACCAGTACCATGCTGTTTTGATTACTATAGCTTTATAGTATATTTTGAAATCAGGGATTGTGATGCCTCCACCTTTGTTCTTTTTTTTCAGAATTGCTTTAGCTATTCGGGCTCTTTTGTTGCCCCATACGAATTTCAGTAGTTTTTGTTCTGTTACCGTGAAGAATGACATTGGGATTCTGATTGGGATTGCATTGAATCTGTAGATTGCTTTAGGTAGAATGGACATTTTAACTATATTTATTCTTCCAATCCATGTGCATGGAATATTTTTCCATTTCTTTATGTCCTCCTCGATTTCTTTCAATAGTGTCGTATAGTTTTCATTGTATAGGTCTTTTACCTCCTTGGTTAAATTTATTCCCAGATATTTTATTCTCTTTGTTGCAATTGTAAATGGGATTGTCTTTTTGAGTTCTCTTTCTGTTGTTTCATCGTTAGTGTATAGAAATGCAATTGATTTTTGTAAGTTGATTTTATATCCTGCCACTTTACTGTAGTTGTTGATTGTTTCTAGTAGCTTTCCGATGGAATTTTTGGGGTTTTCTATGTATAGGATCATGTCGTCTGCAAATAGTGAGAGTTTCACTTCTTCATTGCCTATTTGGAGTCCTTTTATTCCTTTTTCTTGCCTAATTGCTCTGGCTAAAACTTCCAGTACTATGTTGAATAAGAGCGGTGAGAGTGGGCACCCTTGTCTTGTTCCTGTCCTCAAAGGAATGGCTTTCAGTTTTTCCCCGTTGAGTAGGATGTTTGCTGTAGGTTTGTCATATATGGCCCTTATTATGTTGAGGTACTTTCCTTCTATACCCATTTTGTTGAGAGTTTTTATCATAAATGGATGCTGGATCTTGTCGAATGCCTTCTCTGCATCGATTGAGATGATCATGTGGTTTTTATTCTTCATTTTGTTAATGTGGTGTATCACGTTGATTGATTTGCGGATGTTGAACCATCCCTGTGTCCCTGGTATAAATCCCACTTGATCGTGGTGTATGATCTTTTTGATGTATTGCTGTATTCGGTTTGCCAATATTTTGTTGAGGATTTTTGCGTCTATGTTCATCAGCGATATTGGCCTGTAGTTTTCCTTCTTTGTATTGTCCTTGTCTGGCTTTGGTATCAGCATGATGTCGGCCTCATAGAATGTGTTGGGAAGTATTCCATCTTCCTCTATTTTTTGGAATAGTTTGAGAAGGATAGGTGCTAAATCTTCTTTGAACGTTTGATAAAATTCTCCAGGGAAGCCATCTGGTCCTGGGCTTTTATTTTTTGGGAGGTTTTTGATTACTGTTTCGATCTCTTTACTTGTGATTGCTCTGTTCAGATTCTCTATTTCTTCTTGATTCAGTTTTGGGAGGTTGTACGCATCCAAGAATTTGTCCATTTCCTCTAGGTTGTCCAATTTGTTGGCGTAAAGTTTTTCATAGTATTCCCTAATAATCCCTTGTATTTCTGTGGTGTCTGTTGTAATTTCTCCTCTTTCATTTCTAATTTTATTTATTTGAGTCTTCTCCCTTTTTTTCTTAGTGAGTCTGGCTAAGGGTTTGTCAATTTTATTTATCTTCTCAAAGAACCAGCTCTTTGTTTCATTGATCCTTTCTACTGTTTTTTTGGTTTCAATTTCATTTATTTCTGCTCTGATTTTTATTATTTCCCTCCTTCTGCTGATTCGGGGCTTTGTCTGTTCTTTTTCTAATTCTGTTAGGTGCAATTTAAGGTTATTTATTTGGGATTTTTCTTGTTTGTTAAGGTGAGCTTGTATTGCTATGAATTTCCCTCTCAGGACTGCTTTTGCTGCATCCCATATGAGTTGGTATGGTGTATTTTCCTTTTCATTTGTCTCCAGATAGCTTTTGATTTCTCCTTTAATTTCATCAACGACCCATTGGTTGTTCAGTAGCATGTTGTTTAGTCTCCACATCTTTGTCCCTTTCCTAGTTTTTTCCTTGCAGTTGATTTCTAGTTTCACAGCATTATGATCAGAAAAGATGCTTGTAATGATTTGAATCTTCTTAAATTTGTAGAGGTTTGCCTTGTTTCCTAATATATGGTCTATCCTTGAGAATGTTCCATGTGCACTTGAGAAGAATGTGTACTCTGCTTTTTTTGGGTGGAGTGCTCTGTATATATCTATTAAGTCCATTGCGTCTAGTTTTTTGTTTAAGTCCATTATTTCCTTATTGACTTTTTGTCTCGATGATCTATCCATTGATGTAAGGGGGGTGTTAAGATCCCCTACTATTATTGTGTTCTTGTTAATATCTCCTTTAAGGTTTTTTAGCAGTTGTTTTATGTACTTTGGTGCTCCTGTGTTGGGTGCATAGATATTTATAAGTGTTATGTCTTCTTGGTGAAGTATCCCTTTTATCATTATATATTGCCCTTCTTTGTCTCTCATTACCTTTTTTATCTTGAAGTCTACTTTGTCTGATATAAGTATGGCTACTCCTGCTTTCTTTTGTTTGCCATTAGCTTGGAGTATTGTTTTCCATCCCTTTATTTTGAGTCTGTGTTTGTCTTTAGAGCTGAGATGTGTTTCCTGGAGGCAGCAGATTGTTGGATCTTGGTTTTTAATCCATCCTGCCACTCTGTGTCTTTTGATTGGAGAATTCAATCCATTTACATTTAGAGTGATTATTGATATATGAGGGTTTAATGTTGCTATTTTATTGTTCATCTTCTGGTTCTTTTGCATTTCCTTCGTTTCTTGTCCCTTGTGTTTCGGACTGCAAATTCAATTTGGTATTTCTGCATGCTCATTCTCTTGGTTTTCTCTTTATTTGTCATGTGTGGTTCTCTTCTGGTTGTTTGTTTAGTGGTTACCGTGCGGTTTATATAAGCGATCTCCTGGATAAGAAAGTACATTTTCAGATGCCTCCCCTTTTCCTGAGGCTGGGTCAGTTCAATCCCTTACCTCTTCCCCTCCTTATTTGTTATCTCTTTATTCCAGTTTGTGTCATGAATGTGTGTTTCCAGTGATGAGCTTGAATTAATTTTTGATGTTTTCCAACTGTATTTTGTTCTGGTTTAGTCTCCTTGTTTTTCTCCTTGCTGAAATCTTTGTATCCCCTTTCTCATTTGTTTTTTTTCAGGCCTAAGGGCCTTCTTGAGCATTTCTTGTAGTGGGGGTCTTGTGACGAACTCTCTTAGCTTTTGTTTATCAGGGAGAGTTATTATTTCTCCATCGTATTTGAAGGATATTTTTGCTGGATAAAGTATTCTCGGCTGAAGGTTTTTGTCTTTCATGATTTTGAATATATCATTCCAGTCTCTCCTAGCCTGTAGAGTTTCTGTCGAGAAATCAGCTGAGAGCCTGATGGGGTTCCCTTTGTATGTTATTTTGTTTTTTTGTTTAGCTGCCTTCAATATTATTTCCTTGTCACGGGTATTCTTCAAGTTTGCTACTATGTGGCGAGATGATTTTTTATTCCTGTTTATATATTTAGGTGATCTATTGATTTCATTCACTGTTATTTCCCTCTCATTCCCTAGGTTGGGGAAGTTCTCAGCTATTATTTCTTTGAACAATCTCTCTGCTCCTTTTTCTCTTTCTTCTCCTTCTGGAATACCTATTATCCTTATGTTGCTTTTCCTCATTGAGTCTGATATTTCTCGAAGAATTTCTTCATTTCTTTTTAGTCTTAGCTCTCTCTCCTCCTCTACCAGGAGCATTTCTGCGTGGCTATCCTCAATAGTGCTAATTCATTCCTCCATATTGTCAGTTCTGCTCTTTAAAGACTCCATTTTTTCCACTATCTCGTTGATTTTGTTTTTCATCTCCAATAATTCTGATTGGTTTTTCTTTAGGGTTTCAATCTCTTTTGTGACATAATCCCTGAATTCATTGATTTGTTTCTGTGTGTTCTCTTGTATTTCGTTGAGCTTGTTTATGATAGCTATTTTGAATTCTCTCTCGTTCAGGTTATCAAATTCTGTGCCTTCAGGGTTGGTTTCTGGGTGTTTGTCATTTTCCTTTTGGTCTGTAGCCCTGACATATTTTCGCAAGGATCCAACGGGGACGGCTTTATTTTTACCCCTCATGATTAAAGTTAGTCCTGCAGTTTCCCCCTGCTGCCACTAGATGGAGATCGCGAGCGGTTTGCTCTGAGGCGGCTGCAGCCCCCGGAGGGATTATGCTGAAACGCCGGGTGTGTGTGGGGAGGGGTCCTCTCTTTCTCCTGCTTGACCCGGGGGTTTCCTTTCTGGCTCTCTTAGGGTGTTTGCTACACCCCCTAAACAGTCTGTCGTCGCTTCCCAGTGGGGATCTCGCGACAGTCTGTGAGAGCACCTGGATGGCGCTAGTTTTCCCCGCTGTGGGCTGCCCCTCCCCCCTCTGTCCGCGAACCGCGCTGTTTTTGCCGATCGATTGGGGAGGGGGAGTACAACCTCCTACCTCTCCTCCCGTTCTCCTGGGCTTCCCGCGCCTCCACCGTCCGATGTATGGCAGCAGGGGTTTCTCAGAAGTCCTTTGTAGTATTTGATTGAGCTCTGTTGGAATGTGAATGATGTTTTCGTTGTGTCTTAGGGGGCAGAGATTCAAAGAGGGAATCTCACTCCACCATGATGCTGACGTCCACTATTGTCTTTTAAATTAAACTCTGAAGTATTATTTAATATGTCATTATTGAATGAGAAATAAAAGTTAAGTTGTTAAATAACTCATTTCCAGTTAGCTAAACATATATTTGCCATAAAGATTTATTTTTTATTGAGAAGGGAAACTTAAAGCTATGGGTAAATTCCATTAGGAAATGTGAACTGTGTCCCCACATTGCTTGTTTGTTACTAGGCCTCAATCTTACCATACACCATTCCTTGGTATTTCTCTATTGAATACATTGGCATGCTAGAGTCTGTCATGGCTAGGTATAGATAACTTATCTAAACATGAACCTGAAAAAAGTTACTAATAGCTGGTCAAAATCTAAAGATAACCTGTGAATAACTATTTTAATACTTTGTTTTCTTTGACTTTAAAGTATGTTGGGATGCCTTAAAACTCATTTCATTTATAGAAGGGAGTGGATTAATATTATGTAATAAAGTAAAACTTAGGGAAAATGAAAGAAAGGTTTATATGTGCTCCTTTGTCTTGATATCTGCCCTCATTTGGTGATAAAGGTTAAAGAAGATGCCATGTTGTAGGAAAAGGAAAAGATTTGTCTGACTATAAAAAATATCAGTGGACGATAGTGTAGTAGAATTTTAGGGTGAGAAGTTTTGGAAAGCACAAATATATATATTTTATATAAAATATAAAAATTATATAATTTTTAGAGGGGCATTAAGAGGTATCTGCTACAGTCAGGTGGTGCTCTTAATAAAGCAGCAGAAAATATTATAGTCGTTCTGGTGGTAGGAAAAAGGGTTGAGTGTCCCGAGGAGGAGGTCTTAGATGTTGTGTGGGCAGTAAATATACTGATTGAAGAACTTGGTTGCTGAGAACTTGCAAGATATTTTTGAGAAGCGGAGTCTGTGTTTTGCCAACAAAATATGTAAGTCTCAGAGAATGTTGAAATGTTTCTGAGGTTACTGTTTTGTAGAACTCTCAGAATTTTGGTGCTTTCAGTGTTCATTAGGGAGTAATACTTTGGTGAAAAGATAGGTTTTTTTTTCTTCTTCTTGACAAATTCAGTCTTATAACTGTAAGGGTGGTGATGGAAATTCACCCAAATATTAATTAAATGGTTGGTATGTTCAGAGCTCTGCTTTTTTGTACTCTTGTTGGGGAGAAAGGGGGAATGTCTTTAAGGATTTGCTGTCTAAGGATAGAAAACTTGGGAGAGACAACTTTTCCTTCTTCAAAGCACATTTATTTGTGTTTGTGTGTATGTAGTGAGAAAAGTGTTCCAGGAATTGGAAGGGCCACAAGAGCTCCTAAGGAGGATGGGTGGATAAAATAGCTTGATGATCACAATTCTGGAGCAGCATCTTGATCATTTCTATAAGGGATAGTGATTATGTGATAGCACATATTCAAGGGCGCTGAATTTATAGGCAGCTCTTGACTGTTCACAATCTAATAATTTAATGAGTAAATGAATCATTCTAATTTTTTGCCCCTAAAACACCCCTTGCTTCTGGGTGGCAGCTCTGATAGTGTCTTAGTAAATCTGCCATATGATTAGAAAAAACATAGAGTTTCTGTAGTTTTAATTTATCCGTGATACTTCCCAATTTTGAAAGTGAGAATTTGCCAAAGATTCAGCTGATAAAGGATATTACTGGGAGAATCAATAATAATGTGCTTTGAAGATAGGAGGTAGTGTTATTTAAGCTTCTAAGGGACGTTCAGTAAAGGATAACTATGTTTCCTGAGGCCTAAGGGTTTGGTCAAACACCTGATGAAATCTCTTTAGTTATTTTTGATGTCTGTGGTTAGTGTTGAGTGTGTGGGGGTGTGTGTGTGTATGTGTATGTGTATGTGTATCTAAATTCACCTTTTTTCCCCTTTAACAGTTCTTCTCTTAAAATTCTCTTAATTTTTGGGGGGGTTACTTTGTATCATATGGCTATTGTAAAAATTATGCACCTGGAAACAAATAGAATGCAGTCTAATGGTGTACATTTGGTAATTAGCATGATGGAATGTTTTTAAAATTGTATTTTAAACTCATGCATTTAAAAGTATAGTCTATTAAACAGTCTTTCAGTGTTGATCTTAGATATGTGTTAAGGATTGTGGTTTTAATATAAAAGTAATTTTAGATTGAGTACATCACTTATCAAACATGAGATGATTTCTAGATGGATCTTTTTTGGGAAAAATGGTTTGCTTTCCAGAGAAAGTACTTGAAAATAGTGCTGAGGAAAAATGTACACTTTATCAGAGTTCCAGGATCCTGGGTTATGAGGTTCAGAGGAGCTGACTGAACTCTATCACATAAGCTTATGTAAAAGGAAAGCTTTTGAATGACTGGTATTGTTTGAGTCCTGGGAACTAGTGCAGACATCTGTGTGCTTTTGGATGTATGGAGTTCTTTGTGTAATCAGTCCATTTAGCCTAAACTGAAGGATTTTTATTTCCCTCCCTAAATTTGGCCTCTATTAGTCTGAGATTTTTTTTCTTTTGGGTGACTGGCAGTGTAGAATTTAGCATAAGGAACAGAAGAACGTGTGCATGGAAATTGTTCCAGAAATGAGCAACCATAGTTAAGAAAGCAGTATCGTTACTTTATAGTAAAAGATAACTCCAGACTATGTGACTGCTCCTAATGATGGAGTTCCTTAATCTGTTCCACAATGACTATACTAATCTTAGTGATATTGAGGACCTGCTGTTTCAGGTACAAATAAAGCAGTTCTAAGGGTTTTTTGTTTGTTAAGGATCTGTTCAGATTCATATCATTTTGGATATTTTTTTAAAAGGTAAGCTTTAGTGATTGTCTGAAGTGAATTCATACTGAACAGCTTTGAATGATATCTATTTTAAAAATACATTTTTATCATTGTAAAGTATAATATTAACAACACAAAGTTCTGCTTTAAAAATGCTTGCAGACCTAGCTCAGTGGAAAAAGAATGATTTGTAATTTCTCTATCAATTCTATACATATAATTGTCTTGAGTATATTTAAAAGTATTTTCTACAATGGTTTATCCCAGATGACTAAACTAGTTGTGGCCATGTAGTAGGTATTCAGTAAATATTTTTTGTGACTAAACTTTGTATTTTCTTTTATAATCCTATTAGTTTTCCCCGTTAGGGGAGAAAGTGTTTTCTAAGCAAATGTAAATTTTAGCATGGTCTCTTGTGAATTCCAAAAATCAGTATGACTTTGATTACAATTGCTTATTTAAAACTTGGTTAAGATTTTTGGTCTTTTCAACAAAAGTTATCAAGATCCTATTTTATAAAAATAAATTCCCTGGAGCTTGTTTTATGTCACATTTAGTTCTATTTACCAGCAAGTTGCTTCATTTTCTTGGATCTCAGTTTCCTTCTCTCTAAAATGATAGGTTCCTTTCAGTTTTGACATTAGGTTTGAAAAGTGAGAAATTTAAAGAAAGTACTCTGTGTATCGGTTTTTAAAATTTTATTTTATAGTTACACATTTAAGTCAGTAATTTAGGTATGTTACACTTAGAATTGTGTTTCTGCAGAACAGATTCTTCATAAAATTTTGTTTCTACTGCCCTTATTGCATATGTCATCACACTTGACCTCCTTTTTTAGGGCTATTCCACCCCTAAAACTAATTTCAGCCTTTTTTCCAGTTCCACTTGATGTAAACTGAAAAATACTTTAAAATGTCAAATGATTCTTTTGTAGAAGAGTGGAAAAATGTAGCTAATTACTTTTAGGCAGATTATATAGATTCATTCATATATGTTTTGAGGTAGGGTGTTTTGAGATTATTATCTAAAAATTAAGAGAAATGTGTTAGAAAAGCCACTAATCCAGGAAATCTGGATTATAGGTTTAGCTTTATCAGCCTCTGGCTGAGTAGTATTCCATTGTGTGTGTGTGTGTATGTGTATATATATATATATACACATACACACACACACGTGTACACACCACATCTTCTTTATCTACTCATCTGTCGTGGGACTCTTGGGTTGCTTCCACTTCTTGGCTGCAGTGAATAATGCTGCAATACACATAGGGGTACATAAGCCTCTTTGGATTGTTGATTTCAGGTTCATTGGATAGATACCCAGTAGTGGGATAGCTGGATCATAAGGTATTTCTATTTTTAATTTTTTGAGACATCTCCATACAGTTTTCCATGGAGGTTGCACCTTTTTGCATGCCCACCAGCAGTGGATTAGGGAATCCCGATTCTCCACAACCTCTCCAACATTTGTTGTTTTTTGTCTGGTGATTATGGCCCATCTAACGGGTGTAAGGTAATATCTTAGTGTAGTTTTGGTTTGCATTTCCCTGATGATTAGTGATGTTGAACATCTTTTCATGTGCCTGTTGGCCTTCTGTATATCTTCCTTGGATAAATGTCTGTTTCACCTGCCCATTTTTTGATTGGATTACTCAGGTCCACTTTTATTGAAGAAATATTGAAAGGGAATATTTGCAGTTAACTAGATGGCTTTACCTAGCCCAGTTTTTTAATAGGTTTGCTTTTTAAGTAAAAGCTTTCCTTGCTTGCAGCATTGACCTTTTAATTTGTTCTTAGCACGGAGAAGAACAAAATTTTGTGATAGTAAACAGTTATCTTGATCTTTAACTGAGTATTACGTATTCTCTGCATTTTGAGGATCTTATGTATTCTTGCTGTATTCCAGTGTGGTTGGCTCTTCAGAAATTATGGTAAATTAGTTTTAATCTTATGCAGTTTTTGTGTCATTGAGCCTTTAAGATTTTGGAAGGAGGAGTTTATGAGATAGCTAATTTTTCAAGTAGGAGTAAAACGATAGTCTTTAGTTTTTTTCTCGTTTGATATTGAGACTATATTCCTTTAAAAAATTTTTCTCTAAGACTTCCTGATTTTTATCCTGTTTTGGTGTACCTACCACTTGGACCGTCCTTTTCTTTCCTTCATCAGCTCTTGAAATATGGAACAGTTTAAAAGTGCGTTTTCTTTATTCTTTCCCTGAGAACATCTCTATTTCCATAGCTTTTGCATAGAAGCAGATAGCCAATTATCCTAAAATCTAAAGCTCCATACTGGACTTCGCCTTTGAAGCACTGGTGCTGTGTATGAAGGATCTTCCTCTGAACTCTCAACAACTTACAGTTCTAAACTATGTCCTGGTAAATTGAGGGAGCCTATTTTCTACCCATTAAATCCTAGAACTGATAGGGAATCTTAAGTATCTTCTAGCTAAATGCCTTTACTTTTTGGCTGAAGAAACCAAAGCCTTTGGCCAAGACAAGATAAGAGACAGCCAGAGTCTTAGTTGAGATTTTTCTGATTCCACATTTGGTGCTTTTTTCCTTTATGAAAAGTATCTTGCTGAAGCCTTGTAGTTTTGCAAATTGAATTATTTAAAAAATGCAATATGGTAGCTTTATTTAAAGGAGGATTTTATAAATTCTGTGTTTTTAGATATACTCACCGTACAATTTCTTATTTTACTGTTGCTTTTTGCATCCCACTTAATCCATTTGGGTTCAGCTTCCTTCTGCCTGAAGTATGTTCTTTAATATTTCTTCAGCAATGGTCTGTTAATGGAAAACTCTTGGTCTTCGTTTGAAAATGTATTTATTTTCCCCTCATTCTTGAAATAATAATTAGTTGATTATAGAATTCTAGGTCATAGTCATTTTCACTCAGTCCTTTGATCCTTCAATGATATTATGACGTTAATTGTTGCTGTGAGAAGTCTGTTATTTTCTAATTCTTGTTGCCTTGTAAGTATTTGATCTTTTTTTTTTCTCTTCTGGTTGCTTAAAAGCAGCCCTTAAGCATTCCTTATTTTTTGATATTTTACAGCTTTACCTCCCCTGGTTTTAGATATGAATATATTTTTATTTATACTGCTTAAAACTCGTGTTTCTAGAATGTAATCATTTAAATTTGTTAATTCTAGAAAATTATTACCCATTATTTCTTAGTTTTTTTAGTTTGCACTGGGATGCCTATTTAATATGTGAGGGACCTTCTAATTTTTTGCTTCATGCCTCTTAATCTTGCTTTCATATCTTCTTATCTGTTTATCTCTCTTGGCTACTTTCTGGTTCATTTTTGTACCTGCTTTTAGGTAATTCATTCTTTCTTCAGCTGCGCCTAATTTTGCATTTTACTGAATCAACTGAGTTTTTAGTATCAGTGACTATTTTACTTTCTAGAAGTTCTTTGTACCTCTAACTTACAAAACTTATGAGAAAATTTCAACATACATAAAAGTAGAACAGTATATCAATAATTTTACACCTAGAACAAAGTTACAAAAAATATACACAGTTCTTGTATAACCTTCATCCAGCTTCCCTGATATTAACATTTTATATAACCATAGAACAGTTATCTAGACCAGGAAATTAATGTTGATACAATACTATTAACTAATCTGTATACAGTATTTGAATTTCTTCAATTTTCCCACTTGTGTCCTTTTTCTGGTCTAGGATCCCGTTTTGCATTATAGTTGTTATCTCCTTAGTCTTTTCTGATCTGGGACATTTTACCAGTCTTTGTCTTTCATAACCTTGACCTTTTGAAGATTACTGGGGAGTCATTTTGTAGAATGTCCCTCAGTTTGGGTTTGTCTGATGTTTTCTTATGATTAGTTTTAGGTTATACATTTGGCAAGAATACCACAGAAGTGATGTGCTTTTCTCGGAGCATTATATCAGCAGGTTCATAATGTGGATACTGGTCATGTTACATTTGATCACTTGCTTATGGTGGTGTCTGCCAGTTTTTTTTAACCGTATTTACTATTTTTTTCATTGTAATAAATATTTGAAACTATGCAGTTATCCTGTTTTTCATCATACTTTTATCCACTGATTTTAGCATTCTAGATGGTTTTGCCTGCAACAGTTATTACTGTGGTGTTTGCCAAATAGTGATTTTTCTAGTTCTCTTGCTCCTCCTACATGCATTAATAATTAAAAATTCTATCTTGAGGAAGAGCTGTCCTATCTCTCCCACTTGTTTATTCAATTATTTATATTAGTATGGACTCATGGGCATTTATTTTATTCTATAGATTATAATCCATTACTGTCAGTATTTCTTGCTCAAATTGTCCCAGATTTGGCCATTGGGAGCTCCTTCAGTTTTGTTTCTGTCCTTTCAACAGGGCCTCATCATTTTTTAAGCACTGTCTTACTTTGGCAGCATAAAATATTCCAGACTCATCTTTTTTTTCTGCCTCACCCTTAGAATCAACTATTTCTCCAAGGAGTTCTGTCTTTTATTGGAAAATGGTATTTAGAAACCAAGATCTGGAAGCTAGGTGTGTTCATTGCTATTGGGTTTTCATTGCTTTTAGGCCCTCTCAGTGGACAGTTAGGAAATACATGTATGCATAGAACACCTAGTTCTATGTGTTTCTGTTTGTATCTATATATTAAAAAAATAGGAGTTCATGTTGATACCTCCAATTCCAATCCACCACCACAGAATTACATTCTATCCTGCTCCCTTTCTTTGTTATTCTGTTCTATGGTAGTGAGAAACCTGATTCTCATTATCCATAATATATTTTCTTGTTGCTCAATCCAAGTATACAAGGGTTTCAAAATTGCTAACCTATACCCTTGTGAGATATAAATTTATTATTTGGAATACTGCTGTGAAGATACTGTCAGTTGAGTCAAATACTGTCTTGCAAATTTATTTAGGTAATTTCTTTCCCACCTGTTGCAATGTGGCTATGTTATTCATTTGTAATACATTTATTACTGTTTGTATTACATTTTGAATCCCCCCTGCCCCCAATATCCTGATTGATTTTAATTATCAATTTATTTTGGGGTTATGTGCAACAATTGCCATGTTTCTAGGAATTAGAAATGACACAGAAAGTTATACTCAGAGTAGTGCCCTTCCTCCCCATCCTTTCTATCCTGGTCTCATTTCCCCTTTCTTTCCAGTCTGTTCCCACCTATCCCTTGTAGATATCTTGATCTCATTAATTTCAGGTTTTGTCTTGAATTTCTTTATGCACAAGTGAGCTGGTATATGTATACTTTCTTATATTACTTTTTTCTTACATGAATAACATATTATAGATGCTCTTTTGCACTTTTTTTCACTTAACAGTACGTCTTGAATATCATTCCATATCATTTCGTAGAGATGTTCCTCATGCTTTTTTTTGCTACTGCATAGTTATTGCATTGTGTAAGTGTACCATAGTTTATTCAACCACTCTCCTATGTATGGACATTTAGGCTGTTTTGTTAGCTGAGCTATTTTAAAGCAAATTCACAGAGTGACATCTCACTTGTGAATACTTCATTTTGCATCTCTAAAAGATAAAGACATTTTCTTTCATAACTGCAGTACCATTATCTTCCATACACCCCAAAAGGAACAATTCTATAAATTAGTCAGTCCACATTCAGATATCTATAGTAGTCTCAGAAATGTCATTTTATAATTGGTATACTTGAATCAGGATCCAAAACAAGGTTCACAAGTTGCATTTGGTTATGCCCTTTAGGTTTCTTTAGAACAGTCCTCCCCAGCCCCCTTTCTCTTACCCTGATTTACTGAAAAAGATTCTACAGAGGTCCTGTAGAATGTTCTAGATTTTGGATTTTCTAAGAGATCCTTGTGATGTTTGACTTATTTTAATCCATTTATGTTTCTTGTAAAATGAAATTTAGATTTGAAGATTAGCGTGGAATTTAACATTTTGACAGGAATGCTTCATAGGTAGTACTGAGTATTTTCATTACATCAGAAATTATGTAATGTCTTGTTCTGCTTGTAATGATGCTATGTCCAATAGGTTCAGTTGGTGAAAGTTAATATTTTTATTGTAAAGTTGAGCTTTTCCTCTTGTATCCTTCAGGTAATCTGTGGGCTGATCCTTTTGTACCTTGCCAATATCCAGTTCCTCATCTATTGATTATTTTAACACCCACCGAGGATCATTTCTTGTATTATTTCACTTGGGATGTATGTTACTGTTTTATGATGTCTTGTTCTTGTCTCTTGTATTTTATTCCATCTTCTATGTGTTTTAATCATTTTAAATATTTATAATCTCTATCAAATTGCTCAGTTCTCTAAAGTTCTTAGAAATCCACCTCTGTTCTTTGTTGTATTTGCTGATTCTTGCTTATGGTGAACTGTTTCCTTGGGTGTTTTATAATTTTGGATTGTGAGCTGATCTTCAGAGGGTTTGCCTGTGAGAATCCTGAGTGGCTTCCTGGGGGTCATATTCCTCCAGAGAGGTTTTGGTTTGCTTTTGTCAAGCACCCTAGAGGTATTTCCAGAGACCACTTTATTTTTTATTTTTAAATGGAAGTATAATTTATACACAGTAAAATGTGCCAACTTTAAGTGTGCAGTTTTGACAAATGTGTACACCTATGTTATCACCCTGTCAAGCAGAGGTCACTTTTTATGTTTAATTTTTGGAGTTAGGAGTTCTTGTACTATGTAGATAGAATAAATTCAAACTCTAAACCTACATGAGGCAGTCTAGTGGTTACAAAGTGTTTGGAGATTTTTCCCACCTTTTCAGAGCCTGGGCCAAGACAGAAAAGCTTCTTTGCCTCCCTCTGCCAGTGACAAATTTTTCTACTTCATTGTTTCCTGAGGGTCTGTGCTCTGCAAAAATCTTCCCTCTCACATAGTGTTTCTTGTGTGTCAAGGCCTTATTTTCTTTGTTGCTTTGCCCTTGAAACAGAAGTCCCTCAATTTCTGAGATGAGAAAATCCTTCAGGATTGTGTAGCATCAAGCATTTACTGCTTTTTACTTTTCTGTTCATTTTTGGATCTCTAGAGATTTCCCCTACTTTGATGATACCTCAGCTCTACGTGTAAAGGAGTGTTTATATATTTTTATTTTGTGTATATGTATATCTAAGTCCGTCTGCTGCTATAACAAGATACCACAGACTGAGTAGCTTATAACAGCAGAAATTTATTGCTCACAGTTCTGGAGGCTGAGAAGTCTAAGGTCAAGACTCCAACATGGTCCCCTTCTGATGCGGGCCCTTTTCCTGATTTATAGCTGGCACCTTCTTGCTGTATCCTCACATTTTACAAGTGCCTAGGAGTCTCTCTCGAGCCTTGTTTATAAGGCATTAATCCCATTCATGAGGCCTGCCCTCATGACTAAGCACCTTCCAAAGGCCCATATCCTAATACTATCATCTTTTTTTCCTTTTCTGGTGAGGGAGATTTGGCCTGAGCTAACATCTGTTGCCAATCTTCTTCTTTTTTTGCTGAGGAAGATTTGCCCTGAGCTAACATCTATGCCAGTCTTCCTCTATTTTGTATGTGGGTTGCTGCCACAGCATGGCTGATGAGTGATGTAGGTCTGTGCCTGGGATCCGAACCCATGAACCTGGGCCACTGAAGTGGAGTGTGCTGAACTTAACCACTATGCCATGGGGCTGGCCGCTAATACTATCATCTTTGTGGGTTAGAATTTCAACATATGAAATTTTTCTGAGGGGACACAAACATTCAGACCATAGCAATGTGTAAATCAATAAGACTAATCAGTGGGTCTAGGTATTTTGTAAAAGGAGGGTTTTCTGATTATCTTGTTACCAAATTAACAGAAATAGAAATTCTAACTTGTATATTTTTAAATATTTCCTTTTCTTATTGGGGATATATGTGCCTGATAGTTGGGCATTATTCATACTTACTAATATGTTATTAATGACTTCTTTAAATTATAGGTGGGATTGTATAAGTAACTTCAAGGATCGTGAAGTGATTTATGGTCTAGTATAGATCTGGTTCACTTAGTTTTCATGATTAAATTTTAAATGTTGTCTTAATTAGCCATCTTTATGTGTAATTGCATCTTGTAAAGGGTGAAAATTTATCCCTTCAGTTTAGAGTTATTGAAATTGAACTTTTCTGAATATTTTTGTTAGGGGAAATTGGATTCAGATTGAGTGTACTTATATGACTTAGGAGTTTGTGAATATTTTGGAAAATTTATGATTTTATCCTTAGCTAATTGTAAAAATTACATGCTTTAGATTGTAATAAATTTGTATAAAATAAATATGTATAAAATGGCTGGTATTTAGTCTGATTATCGGTTGAGATAATTTTACTTTACTGATGTAAAACATTTTGATGTCTTGAAAACTTAATGTTTTCTTTACTTACTTTACTTCCTAATTAAAATGAGCCTATCTTCTACTCTTTACCCTATTTAAAAATAATTTTCCAGAAAGCATTGCAAATGGATATCAGGCCAGACACAGCAATAAAATTACATTTGTATGGAAACTAGTGAACAGCATATGACATGCTGGTACTGGTTTTCATGATTTTTGATGAATAGCAGATGTGCATACTATTGGCAAAGTGGAGCTGTAACCACATATATTTAATTCTTCAGTATCAAGTAAATATGTTTATCTTCTCTTAATTCAAAGCCAAAATAGAACTCATTGAAGCCAAAATAAATCATGGGCCAAATAGACTGCATAATTGGAGAGTTAGTAATAATTGTTGCTGAAGCGAGATTTCTTTTATATGAGCCTGTAGCCTGGCTTTTTTTTTTTTTTTTCCATTGGTGAGGAAGATCAGCCCTGAGCCAATATCCGTTGCCAGTCTTCCTGTTTTTGCTGAGGAAGATTAGCCCTGAGCTAATATCTGTGCCCATCTTCCTCTATTTTGTCTATGGGATGCCACCACAGCATGGCTTGATGAGTGGTGTGTAGGTCTGTGCCTGGGATCCAAACTTGTGAACCCAGGGCCACCGAAGTGAAGTGTGCAAACTTAACCACTACGCCACTGTGCTGGCCCCTGTAGCCTGCCTTTTGAGAAGTCATGGGAAGTACTTATTAAACACTCATGTGTTTCCTAAGGATCCTAAAATTGGCCTTTAAGTATGATGCTGATAAAGCCTTTGCAGAATATATTATACAGCTAGTTGTATTTAGCAACTTTATTAAGTACTTTTAGGTAACCATAGATTTCTAAGCTAGGTTAACTGCCCAAATGAAAACAAAACAACTAAACCAACCCAAATCTACTCCTTACTATGTGCACCCCAATTATTTTTTATTTTTGGAAAGAGTCCAAAATAAAATGATGTAGTCAAGGAGTTTTTGCCTCATAGTCTAATTTTTAGATAGCTAAGTTGCGGAGGGGGGTGTTTCAAGCCTCAGTGTCAAATATGCTTCATTTTAATAATAGAAAATGTTTCTATCATATCCTAGGAGAGAATCTGGAGAATGTTGTTTTCCTCAGGAATTTTCTTTTTTCCCTGCATCCTGAAGTCTCTATTCTGCTAGCAGTCTGATGTTTTCCATTCTACTATCTCATCTTCAAATAAAAAGTTTATATGTTTCCCTTATTGGCTGGTGTGCCCTCCTTCATACCCTCCCCCCTTTTTAAAGGTTAACTCTGTCTTAAAAGTAGCAGCCCCTAAATATTGCTCCTTATTAAATCCAATACTTTAGTATGTTGTTCAAGTTCTTAGCAGGTGCCCTTTGCCATATATACCAGATTTCCTCATATTCTCTTATGCAGTTTAACAGTTCCAGCCAGTGTTACATATTTTAGCACAGGAAATGGCCTTTCACTTCTCCAGTGCAGGTATAACTCTTGATGACTTATTTGACATTCATTGCCCCCATGATGCTTTCTGTTGGCAGCTTTACTCTAGCTATGTGAAGTTTCTGGAAATTTTGAAATCATAGAATTATTTTGAAAAATGATGAACGAAGACTCCTAAAGGATCCATTTTTGTTTTTAAATTATCTGTATAATAGATTGATGTGAAAAATTGGAAAGTTAAAAATGTTTACTGGGAATTTTTTAAGCTCTTGTAAGCTTCACTTGGAATTTTTCACATAACCTCTTTCTTATACATAGAATGAACCTTTAATTTCTTTCAATACCTGAAGTAGTAGAGTCTGTTACATTTATAGAGATAATTGTGTATTTGTGGCATGTCTGGATTACACATATTTGAGGGCAGAGCGTGCTAGTCTTGTCTTGGATTGCAGTTGTACTAAGATATAGTAAATTGGTATTCATTCAACAGTGTTAAAATATCGTTAACTCAACTTTGTCCCCTCACCTGACCCAAATAAAGTCCTCAGATACTCATAACTCAAGATATAGAGTGGATCCCCTGTATCTACTTTGGACGCAGAGGATACTTTGTCTGATCCTGGAGGACAAATCCCAGTGGATGTTTTCTTTCCTGTCTCCAGGGTTTTTCTCCTCCCCTCATACTGGATGGTGACTTTGGGTTTGCAAAGTAGAATTCCCAGTGAGAATCAGCTGCCATAGTTCTCCAACATCACGTCCCTCTACCGTGTCTTCTGAGCAGGGCTCAGTAGCTTCCACTCCTTTTGGATCAGCTTCAATGCTGCATCTCTGAATGCCATGAATGCTTCTCTCCTGGCTCTCTAGGAGCCATTACTATTTTTCTGTGCTCCCTGGGGAAGGGTAAAGTCTCATAAAGCAGATTCTGAGCCTGAAGCCTAGGGAAAAATAAAGTGTGACTGCTGCAGAGAAGACCCAAGCAAAGAGCCCCATTCTGCTGTCAGGTCATTTCATTGACTGGACACACCCACTTGTTACATTTTAGGAATAATATTTCTCTCTTTTAAGCTCTGTTTCTTTTTATTTTTTAAATTTTTTTGTGAGGAAGACCAGCCCTGAGCTAACATCCGTTGCTAATCCTCCTCTTTTTGCTGAGGAAGACTGGCCCTGGGCTAACATCCGTGCCCATCCTCCTCCACTTTATATGGGACACCGCCACGGCATGGCCGCCACGGCATGGCTGACAAGCAGTGCGTCAGCAGGCGCCCGGGATCCGAACTGGCGAACCCCGGGCTGCCAAGCACGAACTAAACCGCTGCGCCACCGGGCGGACCCTAAGCTCTGTTTCTTAATCCTTCCTTTGGATGCATAGTTTAGCTGCCTTTGGGGAATATGCCAAATGAGGATTTGGTACCAATTTTACTGACCACTGAAAATGAGCACAAAGCTTTATAAAATAGCAAAGTGAAGCAAAAAGGGCTTTGCTTTGCCTTTTTTTTTTTTTAAATACATTTAATTTTTTAGAGCAGTTTTAGGTTCACAGCAAAATTGAGTGGGACGAAATAGTATTCTTACTTACTCCCTTCTGTTCCTTGTATCATTGCTGTCATTCATTTCATTTATACATAAGCTGTAATCATTGAATATGTTGTTGGTATTGTTATTTTGAACAAACTGTTATCTGTTGGATCAATTAAGAATGAGAAAAATAAAAGTTTTCATTTTACATTCACTATTCCTTCTCTGAGGCTCTTCCATTCTTTATGTAGATCTGAGTTTCTTACCTGTATCATTTTCCTTCTCTCTGCAGTACTTCTTTTCTTGCAAGGCAGATTTATAGGCAATAAATTCCCTCAATTTTGTTTGTCTGAGAAAGTCTTTATTTCTCCTTCACTTTTGAAGGATAATTTTGCAGGGTACAAAATTCTAGGTTGGTAGGTTTTTTCCTCTCAGCTCTTTAAATATTTCACTCCAGTTTCTTGCTTGGATGGTTTCTGAGGAGAATTCAGATGTAATTCTTATCTTTTGTACTCTATAGCTAAGGTGATTTTTCTTCTTTTTTTTTTTTTTCAAGTTTCTTTGTTTTATCTTTGATTTTTCTAGAGTTTGACTATGATATGCCTAGGTGTAAGTTAGTTTTTAATTTTTTAAGTTTTGCTCTCTGCTGTTTTCTGAGCGTCTTGTATCTGTAGTTTGGTATCTGACTTTAATTTGGGGAAATTCTAAGTCATTATTGCTTCAAATATTCCTTTTTCTCTTTTCCTTCTGGTAGTCCCATTATACATATGTTATACCTTTTGTAGTTTACCCACAGTTCTTCGATATTCTGTTCTGGTTTTTTCCCCCCCTAATCTCTTTTCTATTTGTTTTTCAATTTGGAAGTTTTTATGGACATGTCTGTAAGCTCAGAGATTCTTTCCTCAGCTGTGTCCAGTCTACTAATGAGCTCATTAAAAGCATTCATTTCTGTTACAGTGTTTTTGATCTCCAGCATTTCTTTTTGCTTCTTTCTTTGAATTTTCATATCTCTGGTTATATTACCCATCTGTTCTTGCATATTGTCTATCTTTTCTGTTAGAGTCCTTAGCATAAATTCCTGTCTAGTAAGTCCAGCATCCTGCTGTATCTGAGTCTGGTTCTTAAACTTGCTCTGTCTCTTCACACTTTCTCCCTTTACTATGCCTTGTAATTTTTTGTTGAAAGCTGGACATGATATACTAGGCAAAAAGAACTGCAGTAAATAGGCCTTCGGTAATGTGCTGAGGTGTTGGGAGAGGGGAAGCCTTCTGTAGTTCTGTGATTAGGTTTCAGTCTTTTAGTGAGTCAGTGCTCCTGGGCTGTGAGCTTCACAAATGCTTCTCAGTTTTTTTCATCCCCTTAGGTGGGGCAGGATGGTTAAAGGGGGCTGGAGTTGGATATTCCCTTTCTCTCAGGTCAGTTAGGCTCTTATAAAAACCCAGTAAAATGGTTTCTCTTGAGGGCAGGCCTTGTTAAGAAGAATAGAACGCTCTGATTTATTTCAAAGTGGTTCCTTTTTCCCTCCCTCTGCTAGGGGCATGAGGGGATTTTTCTTTGATCTTCACTGTGAGGACTTGGTAGAGCTCCTGGAGGTAAAACTCACAAAAGTGTGAGGGCTCCTTCATGACTGGTTCCCTCTGGAGTTTTTAACTTTCAGATTTGTCTGCACTGAGCCTCTAGCAATTCATCAATTACTTTTTAGGTTTTCCTGCCCTTGTACTGGTTCCCACAGAGGTTTCTGCTCATGTGTTTTTGTTCTGGTAAGTTGTGATTCTCTATGTCTTCCTGTCTGTCTCTCCAATTTTAGGGGCAGCAGTTTGTTCTATGATGCTACTTCTCTGATGAATCTAAGAAGAGTTGTTGATTTTTCGGTTTGTTTGGGGTTTTGCTTGTTTTTATGATGGAGTGATGACTTCTAAGCTTCATACATGCTAGACTGGAAACCAGAAGTCAGGGCTTTGCTTTTTCATATTAAAAATCTGAATACGTGCAGCATAGTTAAAGAATAATACAATATTTATTAACTAGAAGGAATCTTACATAATATAGTCTAGAATCTTAATTTCAATAGATGAGTTCGAGGCATAGTCAGAGGTTTTAATTTGGATTGGGGCAGGCATCCAGGTAATAGAACCTGTATGCTCTTATGTTGGATCTAGTAATACTGTTATTTATTACAATAAACGGTCTATCTACAGTAAACAGATACTGTTTAGACTAGACTGACTTTGTTTAAAAATCTTTACAGTGAGACTGAGCTGAGTAAGTGAATCCACATCATTTCAGTTTATATATAGAAAGACTGAAGTGGAAGTGAAAGCAGTAAAATGAACTCAGCTGTCTTTTTAAGCTTTCATTAATTTATTAATGATAGAAGCACAAATGAAACTCTCAGAACTTGGTTGTAAAATAAGATATGAAATCTGTTTCTTATATAACTCTAACTTTTTTCCTTTGAAGCTTAATCATGAGCAGACAATTGTTAATAACCTGAAAGCAAAGTTTTCTGAAATGAGTCTCCTCAGAGATTGTGAAAAAAGTGGTATGTGCATGGAGATAAGCATGCAAACACGTAGACTCTGTACTCTGTTTAGCAGAATTGAAGATGACTTTGGAAATGCATATGTTTGCTTGAAGAATGAGTGTTAAAATTTTTTGTTAGATGTTATATAAATAGAAGATGAGAAGCATAAAAGAAGCATAAAAAAGAACCCATAGAACTTTACAGTAGAAAGTGAACCTTAATGTATGCAAGTTAAAAAAACCATTTAGGAGGTTGGATGGAATGCAGATTGAGACAAAAATTTAATTCTAGAAATGTATGAAAAAAATCTCACTAAAGAGAGTGGGAGAGGAAAGGTGCTGAGCTAAGTAACTTTGGAAATGCATTGAACCTGTAAGACTAAAGGCAAAAGGAGCTGCACGTAAGCAGTATACTGTGGTTGATAATGTTGCTTCCCATAGAGGTACAGTTAGCAATTCTGATTCTATACTGGAATTAAACAATTAAGTAGATGGTAGGTGATGGGAACCGGGTTTCTCACTGTTGGTGTGGGAAATTACAGACAAGCAAGGGGAGGAGGCTAGAACGATCCATATGGTAGTGGATTAGAATTGGAGACATCAGTGTGAGCTCATGTTTAACTTAATATAGTAAAAATTTTATTTATTTACTTATTTTTTTGTGAGGAAGCCATCCCTGAGCTAACATCTCTTGCAATCCTCTTTTTGCTGAGGAAGACTGGCCCTGGGCTAACATCCGTGCCCATCTTCCTCCACTTTATATGGCATGCTGCCACAGCATGGCTCGACAAGCGGTGCGTTGGTCAGTGCCCAGGATCCGAACCTGCGAACCCTGGGCCGCTGAAGCAGAGCACACGAACTTAACCGCTACGCCACCGGGCTGGCCCCTATGGTATACATTTTAAATGAGTTTAGTTCATTAACCTCAAAGCAATCAAAAGTAAAAATTTCAGCCCTGGAATTAATATGCAGGTTTTTAAAGTTAAGGTAGAAGTAGTAGAAAAGTATATTATAGTTAATCTTTACCACATTTGCTTTAAAAAGTATTAAAGAATTTAATCTCACAGAATGGGAGAGTGCTAAGTCTAAACTCATCTATTGCCAATCATATTGTTGAATGACCTCTGATATGAGGGAGATTTGTATTGATACAAATCCTCTGATCATAGAGTAATGCTTGTGTTTTGCAGTATTTGTAATTTTATTTAAATTATTGTTAAGTATTATGTGGTATGCTCCTTCCTTCTGCCTCATTTCCAAGGGGAAACACAGCAACAGAGTTTCAACGTAGCTAATACTTCTTCCTAATTTTCACTTAAACACTTGGTTGTGGCAAGACTTTTAGAAACACTTGGTTGTGGCAAGACCTTTAGAATGGCCATTTCCAAGTCATTCTGGGAGACTGAGGTAAATGACTATAACATGCATATAAAGGTTTGGGAAAATTCAGGTCTTATTTTTTCTTTTGATGAAATGAAGGGTTTGAATGAAATGATTAGGGAAATATTTCTTAAGAACCTTGGAGCATCTTTATAATTTTTATTATGCTTGGCTAATGGCATGCATGTTTACCACATTTTCTGGGAGAATGACTTGAAATATTTTATCTTGGTGTTGAACTGTGTTTGTGTTCTGGGGTTCAGAAAATATAGTCACAATGTGATTGAAATTTAATTGATGGTTTTTCTCAATTGATCTAGGATCAGTTTGCCAGTGCTTTATAGATTTATCCTAGAAATATTGCTTAGTGTTTTCTAGAGTTGTGTTTACTACTTCTATTACTGTGTATTTACTGTGTATTTTCTGATGTAACAAAGACACATCTATAAGGAAAGATACTCCTTTGGTTTTATTCTCTTGTTACAATACAGGTTCTGATTTAGTAGTTCTAGGGTGGAGCTTGAGATTTTGCTGAGGCTGTTGGTCCATGGACCACATTTTGAGTAGAAAGGCTTTAGAGCAAGGGGCGGGCAAATGTTTTTTTATAAAGGCCCAGATAGTAAGTATGTTTGTTTTGGTAGCTTATAGGGCCATCCAAAAATAACGCATGGGTTAGATTTGACCCCCTTGCCGTGGTTTGCCTATTCCTGCTTTAGAGAAAGTGTATGCATTTAGTTCTTGACAGAAACAAAAATTCTGGAATTGATGTTTGTCATGACTTTTCATATGATTTTCCTTTGACCTATTAATGAGGTGAATTATTGCTGATGGTTCAGAAGCTTCTTTTGGTTTACAAAAATTTGTTTTTCTTATTTTAATTGAGGTATAATTTTACATATACTATTGGAATGGAGAAGAGAGTCCAGCATGAATGCAACTGGACTTTGATTTGTACAGGGGTGACTTGGTGATTTAAAGGGAGAATGAAGGATTAGGGAGGTTGAGCAGGGGTTCAGTAGAGTCAGGGGGAGTAATACATTACAAAAAGCTGTAGAGGGAGATTGGTCCATGTGAAACCATCTGGGTTGGTTCACTGGTGCTTATGGAAAGCTCTGTCTTTCCACAGACTGGCAGACCAGGGTTCTATGTTCTGGTGTCGGCTGGAACAAACAGTAAATTCTTTTGGCAGCTTTGAGTTTTCTCAGGCACGCACTTTAAGAGAGGCTGAGGTCATCCTAGGGATGTGGCCGTGAGCTATTAGAAACTATGTTAGTGTTTTATTCAAGTCTGTATAGACCAAGATTGAGGCCTAATCGAGAAAGGACTCAGAAGAGCCTGGCTAGAGTGTAGTCAAAGGGAGAATCTTTGTCCGTATCACCACCAAAACTGAGATAACAAAACTGTTCCATCACTCCCCAGCATTTCCTTGTGTTCCTTTGTACTTAACTACTTGCCTAACCCTCAGTTTCTGACAATTACTGATTTGTTTTCTGTTCCTATAGTTTTGCCTTTTCCAGAATGTCATATAAATGACATTATACGGTATGTAGCCTTTTGAGACTTCTGACTCAGCATAACGCATTTGAGATTCATCTGCGTTGCTGTGTGTATTACTAGTTTGTCTTTTGTTGTTGTTGTGGCTGAGTGGTATTCTATTGTATAGATATATTACAATTTGTTTATCCATTAATCAGTTCAAGGACATTGAGTTGTTTCTGATTTTGATGATTACAAATAAAGCTACTATAAACATTTGTGTACAGGTTTTTGTGTGGACATAAGTTTTCATTTCTCTTTCATTACTCTTGGGTAAATACCCAGGAGTCAGATTGCTGGGTTCTGTGGTAACTATAATTAACTTTATAAGAAACCGAAATATTTACAAAGTGACTATACCATTTTTCATCGCCACTAGCAGTGTATGAGAGTTCCAGTTGCTTTGCATCCTCACCAGTATTTGACATTGTTAGTTTTCTTTAAGCCATTCTTATATACATGTAATGATATCTCATTGTGGTTTTGATTTGTATTCTCTAATGCCTAATGATGTTGAGCATCTTTATGTGTTTAATGCCATTTTTATGTCTTCTTTGGTGAAATATCTGTCAGATCTTTTGCCAAGTTTTATATTGTTTTTCTTAATTATTGTTGAGTTTTGAAAGTTGTTGATACAGTCTGGATACAAGACCTTTATCAGATATTTATTTGATAAATCTTTTCTCCTAGTCTGAGGCTTGTCTTTTTACTCTCTTAACATCTTTTAATGGGGAGACATCTTATGTTTTATCAGTTTTTTTCTCTTAGGAATTGTGCCTTTGGCTTTCGATGTCAAATCTTAGAAACCTTTGCCTAATCTAAGGTTACAAAGATATTCTCCTAATTTTCTTCTAGAAATTTTAGATTTTTACATTTCATTCTATGGCCCATTTTGAGTTAATTTTTGTATACGGTGTGTGGTATGATTGAGGTTCATCTTTTGGCATATTGGTGTACAATCGTTCCAACACCATTTGTTGAAAAGACTGTCCTCTGTTGAATTGTCTTTGTTTCTTTGTTGAAAACCAATTGGCTATATATGGGTCTATTTTTGGACTCTGGTCTGTTCATTTGACCTTTGTGTCTGTTGTTTTGTCAATAACATGCTGTCTTGATTACTGTAGTAAAGATAGTAAGTCTTGAAATTGGTTAGTATGAGTTCTCCAAGATTGTTTTTCATTTTCAAAATTGTTCTGGTAACTCTAGTCTTCGAGTTTTCAAATAAATATTAGTATCGGCTTGTCAGTTTCTAATTAAATCTTGCTGGGATTTTGATTAGGATTGTAAATCCTGCTCAGCTTTGGGAGAATTGACATATTAACCATACTGAGTTGTCCAGTCCGTGAACATGGGTCTCTTCATTTATTTAGGTCTTTGATTTCTTTCATCACTGTTTTGTAGTTTTCAGCATACAGACTCTGCGTGTGTTGTTACATTTATGTTTTATGATTCTATTGTAAATAAAATTTTAATTTCCAATTGTTCATTGCTTTTGTATAGAATATAATTGATTTTTATATCAACCTTGTATCCTGAGATCTTGCTCAACTTACATAGTTCTAGTAACTTTTTGTAGGTTTTTCTTGATTTTATACATAATCATGTCTGCTAAAAGAGACAGTTTTTTTTTTCAGTCTACGTACTTTTTTCTTTGCTTTCTCTTCTTCTCTCCCTCCCTCCCTCCCTCTAGCTAAGACATTCAGTAGGATGTTAAATTGGAATGGTGAGGGCAGACATCCTTACCTTATACTCCAAGTAGCATTCAGTCATTCAACATTATTTATGGTGTTAGCTGCAAGTGTTTTTGTAGATGTACACAATCATGATAGGAAGTTCCCTTTTATTCTAGTTTGCTGAGAATTTTTGTTGTGAATTGGCGGTGAAGTTTTTCAAATGCCTTTCCTGAATCTATTGAGGTTATGTATGGTTTTTCTTGTTTAGTGTGTTGCTATGGTGAATTTCACTGATTTTTTAAAAAAATATTGAATCAGCCTTCCATTCCTGGGATTAACCCCGCTAGGTCATGATGTATTATCCTTTTTGTATATTGTTGGGTTTGTTTTGCTAAAATTTTGTTGAAGGTTTTTGCATTTGTGTTTTTGAAAGGTACTGGTTTGTAGTTTTTTTTTCTCTTGTAATGTCATTTTCAGATTCGGAATCAGGGTAATGTTGCCTTCATAAAATGCATTGGGGGGTATTTATTGCTTCCTCCTATTCTGTCTTTGGGAAGAATTTGGGTAGAATGGTGTTATTTAGTCTTGAAATATTTTGTGGAATTCATCAATTCAGTCATCTAGACTTTGAGTTTTTTTTATCGTAAGGTTTTATGGATATAGAATTGTTTATATTATCTCTGCATGTGAGAGCTTTCATAGTTTGTGTCTTTAAGTTGTTAAACTTTGGGAAATAAAGTAGTTTGTAACTGTTTGAGTATACTTTTAATGTTTGTATGGTTTGTAGTATAGTCCCTCGTTCATTCCTGATATTAGTAGCTTGTGGCTTTTTTTCTCAGTCTAGCTCAAGTTTTATCAATTTTATTGATATTTTCAAAGAACTTGCTTTTGGATTTATTGATTTTTTTCCCCCTCTATTTTTCTATTTTCAATTTCATTGCTTTCTACTATTATCTTTATTTCTTTCCTCTTGCTTTGGTTTTAATTTATTCTTCTTTTTCTAAGTCCTTAAGGTGGAAGCCTAGATCGTTGATTGAGAAACTTTATTCTTTTTTTAACGTAAGCATTAACATTCTTATTTTCTTTAAACAGTTTTAGCTGGACCCCATAAAATTTGATACATTGTGTTTCCAGTTTCATTCAATTCAAAATGTTTTCTAATTTCCTTTGTTACTTTTTGACGCGTGTTGTGAAGACCATTCTCCCTTTTGACACCAGTTGCAAATTTAGGGTCCTCAAGACTACCCTTAGGTTCAATAATTCACTAGAAGGACTCGCAGAATTCACTGAAAGTTGTTATATGCCAGTTATAGTTTATTTCAGTGAAAGGATACAAATGAAAATCAGCCAAGGGAACCAATGATTAGGGCGGGGTCCAGGAGAGGTCCAAGCGCAGAGCTTCCAGTTGCCTTCTCCCAGTGGAGTTAGTTGTATGGACAGCCTTTACTTCTCCCAGCAATGATGTGTGACAGTATGCACAGAGTATTGCCAACCAGCGAAGCTCACCTGAGCCTTGATTTGCAGAGTTTTTATTGAAGGGGCTTGGTCATGTAGACGTGTTGACTGCCTGCTTCGCTAACCTTAGTCTCCAGCTGCCCCCAGAGGTCAAGCTGATACTGAGTGGCCTCAAAGCCCCCACCATAAATCGCATTGTTAATATAGATTATCTGAAGTGGCCCAAGGCCCTGGATAAACAAAGATACCCTTGTCAGTTAGGACAGTCCAAGGGTTTAGAGATTACCTACTAGCTGAGGGCAAAGGGCAGCCGTCTCTTAAGGCAACGTTAATCAATTACTGCACACATGTGTTCAGAAATCTCTTGGTTAATTTCCAGATTTTTAGGATTTTCTAGATATGTTTCTCTTATAGAGATCTACTCTAATTCTCTTGTGGCCAGAGAACATACTTTGTATGATTTCAGTTTCTTCTTTGTTGTTTGGCCCATATATTTGTGAATATTCCATATGTACTTGATAAGACTATTTTTTTTTCTTCTGTTTTGGATTGTTTTCTTCTTTTCCTGTACACTGGAATGTTTTTGTCTAAGATTACAATTATTTGGTCCTTGAAAATTTTATAGAATTTACCACTAAATGTTTGGGCTTTGTCCTCCCTATCTTTCCCACCTGGGAAAGATGAATTACTCTTTCAATTTTATTAATGGTTGTAGCTCTATTCAGGTTTTTAAAAACTTGACACAATTTTGGTAGCTCATTTTTTCCTACACTTTTCTCTGTGCTACAGGAATATCTCAGAGATATTGCAGGTTCGGTTCCAGACCCCCACAATAAAGAGAATTTTGCAGTAAAGCAAGTCACATGAAATTTTTGGTTTCCTAGTGCATATGAAAGTTATGTTTACACTATACTGTAGTCTGTTAAGTGTGCAATAGCATTATGTCTAAAAAACAATGTACATAACTTAATTAAAAATACTTTATTGCTAAAAGTTGCTGTCATCTGAGCCTTCGGAGGAGTCCTAATCTTTTTGCTGGTGGAGGGTCTTGCCTCAATGTTGATGACTGCTGACTGATCAGGGTGGTGGTCTCTGAAGGTTGGGGTGGCTGTGGCATTTTTAAAATAACACAACAGTGAAGTGTGCCACATTGATGGACTCCTCCATTCACAAATGATTTCTTTGTACCATGTGATGCTGTTTGATAGCATTTTAACCACAGTAGAACTTTCAAAAATGGTCAGTCCTTATAACCCTGCTGCTGCTTTATCAACTTTTCATATATTCTAAATCCTTTGTTGTCATTTCGACAGTGTTCATAGCATCTTCACGAGGAGTAGGTTCCATCTCAAGAAACCACTTTCTTTGCTCATCAGTGAGAAGCAACTCCTCATTTGTTAAAGTTTTGTCATGAGATTGTAGCAATTCAGTCACATCTTTTGGCTCCACTTCTACTTCTAGTTCTCTTGCTAGTTTCGTCACATCTGCAGTTACTTCCTCTACTGAAGTCTTGATCTTTGCCCTCCAAAGTCATCCGTGAGGGTTGGAATCAACTTCTTCCAAACTCCTATTAATGTTGATATTTTGATTTCTTTGCCTGAACCATGAATGTTCTTAATGGCATCTAGAATGGTGAATCTTTTCCAGAAGGTTTTCAATTTACTTTGCTCAGGTCCATCAGAGGAATATCTATGGCAGCTATAGCTTTATGAAATGTATTTCTTAAATAATGAGACTTGAAAGTTGAAATTACTCCTTGATCCATGGGCTGCAGAATGGATGTTGTGTAGCAGGCATGAAAACAACATTAATCTCGTTGGTCATCTCCATCAGAGCACTTGGGTGACCAGATGCATTGTCAATGAGCAGTAATATTTTGAAACGAATCTTTTTTTCTGAGCAGAGGGTCTCAACAGTGGGCTTAAAATATTCAGTAAACCATGTTATAAACAGAAGAGCTGTCATCTGGGTTTTGTTGTTCCATTTATAGAGCACAGGCAGAGTAGATTTAGCAGAATTCTTAAGGGCCCTAGGATTTTTGGAATGGTAGATGAGCACTGGCTTCAACTTAAGGTCACCAGCTACATTAGCCCCTAACAAGAAAGTCAGCTTGTCCTTGGAAGCTTTAAAGCCAGGCATTGACTTCTCCTCTCTAGCTACGAAAGTCCTAGATGGCATCTTCTTCAAATATAAGGCTTTTAGGTCTAGATTGAAATTCTGTTTAGTGTAGCCACCTTTGTTAATTATCTTACCTAGATCTTCTGGATAATTTGCTGCTTCACCTTGCACTTTTATGTTATGGAGGTGGCTTCTTTCCTTAAACCTCATGAACCAACCTCTGCTAGCTTCAAACTTTTCTTCTGCAGCTTCCTCACCACTTTCAGCCTTCACAGGATTGAAGAGAGCTAGGGCCTTGCTCTGGGTTAGGCTTTGGCTCAAGAGAATGTTGTGGCTGGTTAGATCTTCTGTCAAGCCCACTAAAACTTTTTCCATATGAGCAATAAGACTGTTTCTATTTCTTACTATTTGTGTGTTCGCTGGAGTAGCACTTTTAATTTCCTTCAAGAACTTTTCCTTTGCAACTCTTCCATGCTAGAGGCCTAGCTTTTGGCCTCTGTCAGCCTCCCACATGCCTTCCTCACTAAGGTTGATCATTTCTAGCTTTTGATTTAAAGTGAGCGACTTGTGACTCTTCCTTTCACTTGAACACTTAGAGGCCATTGTAGGGTTATTAATTGGCCTAATTTCAATATTGTTGTTTCTCAGGGAATAGGGAGGCCTGAGGAGAGGGAGAGAGATGGGGGAATGGCAGGTCAGTGGAGCAGTCAGAATACACACAACATTTATCGATTAAGTTGGTTGTCTTATATGGACGTGGTTCATGGCATGCCGAAACAATACAATAGTAACATCAAAGATCACTGATAACAGATCTCTGTGGCAAATATAATAATAATGAAAAAGTTTGAAATATTGTGAGAATTACCAAAATGTGACACAGAGACACAAAGTGAGCAAATGCTGTTGGAAAATGGTACTGGTAGTCTTGCTCGATGCAAGGTTGCCACAAACCTTCATTTTGTAAAAAATGCAATATCTGCAAAGCTCAGTAATGTGAAGCACAATAAAACGTAGTATGTCTGTACTTTTCTTTTTTCTCTTTTTCTTTTTTTTTTTAAACTTCAGGGATTGCTTCTCCATTCTTTTTTTTCTTTGGATTAACTCGTTACTTTTCCTCCTTCCAGCTTTTCTAATTTATACATCTTTAGTACTGTTTTACCTGTATCTCAGTTGCATTATTTGCATGTAATAATTTAGTATCTTGTTATAATTTCCATTAGGATTTGTTTGTGTTATTGTAGAGATGTGGTTCTTAATTTCCAGATAGATAGGGATTTTTTCCCCCCTAGTTATTATTTCTACCTTAATTACTTTGCAGTCATCCTATATGACATGCATATCATTCCTCTGATACTTAATATTTGCATTATGGTCCAGTGCATGGTTAGATTTTTAAAATAGTCCATGTGTGCTTGAAAAGATTGTATATTCTGCAGTTTTTGAGTGTGGTGTTCTAGAAGTGTCCATTAAATCAAGCATGTTTGTTATGTTGTTGAAACCTTCTGATTCCTAACTGATTTTTAAGTCTGTTTGATCTGTCTATTGCTGAAAGAAGTTAAAAATCTTTCAGTTGGTAATTGATTTGACAATTTCTTTCTATAGATTTGCTTATTTTTCTTTATGTGCTTTGAGCTGTGTTTTGAAGTACAGGTAGATAGGGTATTATTTTCCTGATGAACCTCATGCCATTATTTAGTGACTGACTTTGTTGCTACTAATGTGTTTTTACCTTAGAATCTATTTTGGGAGATATTACTAGTTACACCCACTTTCTTTTGGTTAGTTTTTGCCTGATATGCCTGATAGTTTTCCATCTTTCTACTTTCTGTGTTTTTATGTTTTCTAGGTATTTCTTTTTTTAAGTAGCATAAAGTTAGATTTTTTGGTTTGATGTTAACTCCATCTTGACAGTTTCTCTTTTACTGAAGCTTTTAGTCCATTTGTGCTTATTGTGATTACTAATATATTTGGATTTATTTCTGACATCTTCTTTTGTGCTTTCTGTTTGTCCTGACCATTTGTTCCTTTTTCTTTTCTTTCTTGGCTTCGTTCATGTTGATTATATTTTTCATTCAGTTTTTTTCCCTCTACTAGTTTGCAAATTGTACAAATTCTGTTCTTTTTGAGGTTACTGTAGAAATTTAACATGTATACTTCTGAAATTCTTAGTACGCTTTACCTCTGCTTATTACCTTCCTGGCTTATATATTATTATTATCATGAGTTTAAGTTCCACTTTATTGTTTCTAAGCCACAAGACATTATTTTTTTAATTTAGTTTTTTTTTAAGTGTAGACTTATCATTCCATCTTACTTGTTAGACCTTCTATTTGAGAGAATTTTTCTGAATCTTTAGAATTTCCTTTAGTGAAGGCAGGTTGGTGGCAGACTTTCTTAGGCTGTTTGTCTGAATACACCTTCATTTTGCCGTTGTTTTTTATTTTTTTATAGTGTACAGTTCCAGGTCAACGGATATTTTGCTTTACCATGTTGATGGTATCATTCTGCTGTCTATTGCCTTTCTTTGTTGTTGTGGAAATAGTCTGTTGTTCTTATCTTATCTCTGACTACAGTTTCAGTATGATTTGTCTAGATTTTTATTTATTATGCTACTTGGGATTTGTTGGGTTTCTTTATTCTGTGGGCTGATGTCTTTCATCAGTTCTAAAAATTTTTTTTCAAATATTGCCTTTACCCCATTTTTCTTTTCTTTAGAACTCTAACTTCTAACTAGACATCTGTTTGTTTTCTTCATTCTTATCTTCTATGTCTTCTAATTTCTTTTATGAATCCATTTCTTCTTTTGGTATTTAGTAATAAAGAGATTATCTAGAATTCTCTTCATGTTCATTAATTATGTCTTCATATAGTCAAATATTCTTGTCATTTCCTTTGTGTGTGTGTGTGTTTTCCTTTTAGCTTACCCACTGACAATGTTCAAGTTGGAGTTTCTGGCATTATGTCTATTCTCTCATCTCTAATCTTGTGTGGGTTACAGAGACCATCTCTCCTTCAGTGCTATATTACCTCTCTTGATTTTTCCTTCCTGTGCTCAAAATATTTCCTTTAATTTTCTGTGGGTGTAGACATGCACTTAAAGTATTATTTTTATAGTTAATAGGAAGGCTTCTCTGGACTTCCAGTCTGCCATATTGCCAGAAATAAACTTTAAAAGTTTTCTTGCCCCCTCCAAGTACTTAATTTACTATATATTTCCTTTATGATTTGTTATGTTGCACTGTTTCTAATACCGAGAAGAGTTAAGTATGTTCAACTTGTTTTCTGTCACCCATTTTTTTTTATGGTTTAGTTTTTTTGTGCATTCTAAAGCACTCATAAACTTTTAGTTCATACATACAAAAAGATAAAAAGAATAACATAATGAACAGAGTATACCTACTATACAGGCTAAGCAATAGAGCATTAACAGTACAGTTTGCTCCCTATCCTGATTGCCTCCTCTCTTGCACCATATATTGTACTTAATTCTTTAATTGTTTTGGGGGATGTGAAGTAGGGTGAGACTCTAAATAGGCTGAACAGTATCAACTTTTTTTTTTTGTGGGGAAGACCAGCCCTGAGCTAACATCTGTTGCCAATCCTCCCCTTTTTTGCTGAGTAAGACTTGGCCCTGAGCTAACATCCGTGCCCATCTTCCTCCACTTTATATGGGACGCCACCACGGCATGGCTGACAGGCAGTGCATCTGCGGGCGCTCGGGATCTGAACTCGCGAACCCCGGGCTGCCAAGCGCGGACTAAACCGCTGCGCCACCGGGCGGCCCCAGTATCAACTTTTAAAGTAGTATTTATATAGAACTTAACAAATTAATCTCTCACCTATTGCTTTAAGTTCTTTTGTAAACTAAATCTTTGTGAAACAGGCCTATTTAAAGTAATAATCCTTTTATTTAGCTCCTTTCCTAACTGGAGAATATATTAAAAATACATGTTTCTGGTACTGTTTTTTTTTTTTTTAGTTTTAAATAACGTTTCTGTTTCGTTTTTTTCTGTGGTTACCTTGAAGTTTATTCTTTTGACCTGTTTGACCCAACCAAGGTGAAATTGAAGGTAACTTATTCTTGCCTTTTGGTCCTAGATAGTGTCTTGGTAGCTCTAAAATTAGCACCATTATCAGAAGAATGGAGATCTTCTACATGCTATTTCATTCTGATGCTTGGAGTCTCAGGCAGAAATTGAGTCAGTCATTTTGTCAAAGATCTTAATCACCCCCTGCCCCTGCCCCCACTAAAAGTGGGGGTTGGCTTTGGGGTGTGTCTACTGTGGGTATCTGAGCAAGATTGCAGACTTTTCTGTGCTGATTTATGTGGATTTGAAAAAAGAGGGCAATAAGTGACAGCTTTTATTTTCAGGAGTGTTTTAAACATTTAGAGGTACACCAATTCTTCCTGGTGAAAACTCAGAATAATCAATTGCTTTTTGAGTAATGCAGTTTTGCTTAAGGCATGATGAGTTTTTAAATATTGATCTCTTACTTGACTGGACCCACTTAAAAAAAATTCATAATTATTTTTAAAAAACATTAGTTTTGTGATCTTTTTCACACTTTATTTAGCATAGCTAAGGATAAATGCAAGTCAACCAGTGTCAAACTGACTATATATTATTTATATTGTATATATATTTTGATGAAAATTCCTAGGTAACCTAACATAATCCCTCTTACCATTTTGGCAACATCTTCTAAACTGAAGACAAAAGCTTTGTAAGGATATTTATTTGTTCATATCTCTATTTGTTCACACTCTATTTGTTCATATCTTATAAGTAAAATGAGACTCTGTTGAATAAATTAGCAAATTAAAACCTTCAGTTGAGGGTTACCACCATGTATAAAGAATTGGATACCCAAAGCTTGAAAAGTTTTAGAAGAAATTTAAAAATTCATTTTTATTCTCACAGATCTTTGTATATTTATACTTAGTAAAATTTAAGCAGTAATTGTGAACTTTTAAAATCCCATTTCTCAAATTATAAAACTTTTGAAGGAACTATGGAAGGCTTTTGTGTAGGAAGGAATTTATTTTGTGCTTTGCTTCCTTATGTGGTCTTGCACAGCCTAAGGACTGAATGCCACCTGGGGCTTATTAGCTAATATTTAGGATCAGCTGGTTAATGAGTTAAACACATTAACACCACCTGTACAAGAACAGAGTGCTATGAATAAACAGGTATTTGAGAAAGTCAGATTCTTCTTTACTGGTTCTAACCCCTGCCTGAGTGCATTAGAATTCCTTGGGGAGCTTTTAGACACTATTGTTGCCTGGGTTCCAGTGCAGACCAATTTATTCAGAATCACTGATGGAAGAACCCAAGCTATTGATATTTTTAATTATTTTCTCAGCTCATTCTCAAATGCTGCCAGGGTTGAAAATTTAGGTATTTCCTGCTGCTGCTGTTGGTGGAGATGCTATTATTGTTATTATTATTATTATTATTATTGGCGTGTTTGTGTGGGGAGGGCAGTGCACAATCTAAGAAACATTGTGCTAAAGATAACTTGTATTAGTCCCTTCAGGCTGCTATAACAAGGTACCATAACTGGTGGCTTATAAACAGAAATTTATTTCTCACGGTTCTGGAGGTTGGGAAGTCCAAGATCAAGGCACTGGCAGATGTGGTGTCTGGTGAGGGCCTGCTTTCTAGATGGCCATTTTTTCGCTCTAACCTCGCGTGGTAGAGGGGCAAGGGAGCTTTCTTGGGCTTTTTTTTTTTTTATAAGGACACTAATCCCGTTCATGAGGGCTCCACCTTCATGACCTAATCACTTCCCAGAGGCCCCACCTTTTAATACCTATCACCTTGGGAGTTCATATTTCAACATATGGGTTTTGGGAGGGGGAACAAACATTCAGACCATAGCATAACTGTTAATTATATGTACAATTCTAGTTTTTCAGTATTCAAGAACTGGTTATCTCATGGTCATTATGTATCGATGATAATTGGATTTTAAAGTTATGAAGGTATGGATGAAGCAAACAGTTCAGTTGGGTTTTCTTTTACACCTCATTGTTTCATTGTTTATGATGACATCAGTATCAAATTTTAATGTTAAATTGGCTTTTCCACCCGTTCCA
Source organism: Tapirus indicus (assembly GCA_031878705.1). Classification (NCBI taxonomy): domain Eukaryota; kingdom Metazoa; phylum Chordata; class Mammalia; order Perissodactyla; family Tapiridae; genus Tapirus; species Tapirus indicus. The sequence continues at coordinate 108,988,633 of CM062918.1, read as the reverse complement.
AATTGTTCTCTGTGTATCAGTTTTCATCAAGATACTGTTTTAGATAAGTATACAGATGGAAAGGTCAGGATGTGATTTGCCTGACAGTTTTCTGCCAGTCATTCTCGTGAATGTTGACATTGGCCCTTAATGAGAGGAGTCACAGGTAGATTTAGGGAAGAGCTGTGAGACTTTTGAAACATGCCATTTGTAAGATGAGGGAGTGGGGGTGTTCTAAGATAAGAGGCTTTGTTGGGGCAAGAGTTGAAGTGACTTTGTCTAAAGTGATGCTTTGAGATGGTATTTGGATCTAAAATTATGCATTAGTGTTCATAGTTTTCAGCAATAGAAATCCCTCCAATTTAGACAGAAAAAGTATTTTTAAAGAAGATCTTGGGTTACTCATAGAATTTCCTAAATGATAGGAAAGCAGGCTTGGAATCTGCAGCCAGGAACAACGCTACAAATCATACCACAGACCTGGTCCAGTGAAGGCCCCACTGTTAGGTGCATGTTCAACACTACTCTTTCACTGACATGAGGCAACAGATACTCTTAAGACTGCTGCTGCTGCTCCCTTATAAAACTGGATTAAGAAGGATGAATTAATTCAAATTGGATTGAATTAGCCGTTGCTATTGCCCCCAACCTCACGAGAATGGGTTGCTTTTTGGTCTTCGCTGCTGCTGCTGCTGTTGTTGCTTCCTCCTTTTCCTCCTCCACCTCCTCCTTTTCTTGGTTTGTCTGACAAAACCCAGATCTTATGCCCCTTGTCCCAGTTGCAAGGGAGGTTTGGAAAGCAAATACCTGGTGTTTTTAGTTTCTGGAAGTGGTTCTGCCTCATAAGGTGGAGGATTCTTCAAACACAGGACAATAGTTTAGATGCTGGATAGCCCCCTAAAATGCCACGTGTCCATGACAGAACATTTTGTGAGTGAATGGTTATGGGATTTGTGGATATCTTTGCCACGAATCGTTTGTGTTTTTTTCCCTTTGTAATGTTGAAAGAATGAATGAGATGTGATGGTGGATATAAAAGAAGACAGTTAATAGAAATATAAAGTTTGTAACTGGAATTGGCCCTAGGAATAATCTAAGCAAATCTAAAGAAGAAAATAGCTGTTGTAAGAGTTAATGTCCTTTAGGTAAATGCCATTTGCTGAGAAATCATCTTCACGCTTGATCATGAAACCAATTTCTATCCCCGTTAGTCCTCATGAAGAAACTGCTATATAATGTAATGAACAACACCCTTACAATATCCACAGTGACAAATTTCTTTGGCATTTTGTCCTGGCAGCATCAGGGCAAAGTGCAGTTCAGTAAAAGCAGGTAAAGTGAGCTGGAGAGGTGAACTGAGAGAATACTCAGGTCAATGGGAGGATTCTCCTCAGAAACTGATTTTGGGATTCCAGTAATAAATCAGACAGGTAATCGAAGTCCTCATAAAGCATGTCTGAAATAATTTTACATTGAAAAAATAAATTCTCTCCACCAGGCCGTTAAAAAAAAGTGAAGCTATGTATGTATAGCTTCTAGGTTTGAGTGATGGGATATTCTAATATACCCACTGAGGTAATCTAGTTGCAAATGTGTATAGAATAGACACTAATTATATGGATTTATTGGGTCTAAACCAGTTTTAAATTTAGGGAAATATTGCTTTGCAGTAAACCTTTATGGTTATTGCTATGGAAATTTGTACAGTGGGGGCACAAAGGAGAGAGTATTCAGTTTTACTTGGGGGCTGTTTCAGGTTGGTGCTTTCTAGCTGAGCAGTTGTTGGTCAGAGAGACAAGGTGTGGAAACGGGTAATAGCTTTTAGTTAGTAGGAACACTGCGTACCAGACTTTCTCATGCCATTGTACATTCAAGGAGTAGCAAATTGCTTGTTGTAATTGCAGCATAGTAGAAGAATAATGGTATTCATTAAAGTGAAATTCTACCTGTATTTTTCAAGGATGTGGTCTCTGTAATAAGACACCTATACAAGGTGACTGAAGAGCAGGTGAGTGCAGACCATTATCAAACATTTGAGCACTGACTATAAATACACTTGCCATTATATCAGATTGTTTTAGGAAAGGGGATACAATGAATAAAACAGGGACCTGGAATCTAGAGGGGTGGGAAACATGTAAACAGTCCTAATATTGTACATATTTGAAGTATACAGAGTACTGCAGGAGCACAGAGGGGAATGTGCTTTTGAGGGAGTCATGAAGTGCTTTACTGGGGTGGTGGGGTGGCATTTGAACTCTGCTGAAGAATCAGTATATTGATGAGAGTCTAGATGGAGGAGAGAGGCATTCCAGACAGTTAATATATCATCTTTATTTTATTTAGAAGACCTCAAGTTGTCTCACCTGTGATTTTTTGGAAATAAGAATGTGGATAACAACAATTTGGGAAAATTACTTCAGTTAGCTTTTTCTTTGAATTAAATTGAATTAAACTGATTTAGTCTGTTACTTATTTTCAGGTATATAAGCTTTATTTTCCAGTAGTGGTATACCAGTGTTATTTCTGAATTAAATATATTTTTTATATTATGTCCACTAACTCTTTTAAATTAATTGACTGGACTGGGTGCTTAAGGAACATTGTTAGTCTGAATTTTCTCCAGAACAACCAGTTTATACATGCTGAATTCTATTATGATGCATATTGTCACAGCAAGGATTCTATTTAATATAGCCATCCTCATGTTCTTTCCTGTCCCTTAATAGTAGAATCTTTTTCGTCTGATTACTGTACATTCTCTGTAAAAACACATCCTCTAAAATGAATGCTTTCACCATCTTCCATTAATCACCACTTATTAAAATGTGATAACAACACAAATAATCAAGTAGAGGAGAAGCAGGGAAGTATAGCAGATTTCTTCACAGTTCTTTTTTTCTTTGCAGGTCTTTCAGGAAACAGATATCCTTGATTTCTCCAACCTATTCACTTAAAAGCCTAGTCTACTAGTGAGAGTAAGACAGAACTGGTCAGGGATCAGGGGAAGGAAGGGTGTGTGAATTTTGCATGATGCTTTTTCTTTTCATGCTCATTAGAGTCAGAATTTTTTCCACTGGCTATAGTTCCAATTTGATTAATGATGGATGTGGTTTTAGAAATTTTCCCATAATAAGTTACATGGTAAGAAAATGTTTTTGGGGACTCATGGCTTTTTATGCTAAGATTTTACCTTACGTCTGTCACGTCATGTTCTTAGAATGTGGCATGATTCTTACACTTTGGAGTTGGCTTGGTTTCCTAGGCAACTCCTAATTGTAGTTTCTTTTGCCCTGTTACTATCGTTCAACTTCTTTTGACTATTAACATCCTTTTAATTTTATATACCTTTTCTATCCAACTCTCCCTTAATTTTTACATTAATTTTTTTGTTACTCTGTTGGCTGGTTTTTTGGATATAGAAGGAAAAACAATGAGGTGAGAGTGCTCATTTCATCCTTGAACTCATCATGTTGCCTCCTAAACTCTGTCTATATTCCATATTTTTTTGAATGACACCAATATGGACTCATTCACATTCACCAAATCTTGGGAGCCATCCTAGTCTGTCCTTTATCTTTCTTCTCCCACATTGGTCCATCCCTTAACTTTTCTCTTCATCAGTTCTCATTTGGAATATTTCAGAAGTTTTGTGCCTTATTTTTCTTTCTCTAATTTCTTCCCCCTCTAGCCAGTTGATCAGTGTTAACACCAGTGATTACTAAAAGGCTAATCTTGCCGGTTTTCTTTTCTGCTTACAGTCTTATGTAACTTCTTGTCACCTACAGGCTGTGAAGTCCAAGCTTCTTAGCAAAGCAAAATAGGTCCCTTCTGTGGGACTTAAGGTGTTGCCAGGTGGTCCCTCAATACACTATATGTGGCAACTCTACTGATCTTTTTGCTCTTTCTTGAGTATGTCATGCCTTCTGATGTCCTTTGTATATGCTCTGTCTTCTTTCTGGAATGCTGTTTCCCATTTTGGCAACTATCTAACTGAAAGTATTACTTTCTCTGGTAAGTTTTTATTGAAAACTTTTACATTTACTGGCTTGATTGGATATCGCTCCCCTGTACTCTCATGGCACCCCATTCATGCCTCTTTTGATACATTTATCACTTCTTGCCTAGATTGCAAGTTTCATAGGGGCAAGAGTTTGCCTTGCTTATTTTTGTATTCCTTATGTCAAACATGATGCTTAGCTTCGAATAGGTGCTCAGTACATTTAAAAAAAATTGAATAATATCTTGGTAACTTATAAAATACTCTTTTTCTACTTCCTGTGCTTCTTTCCGTTTCTATATTAAATTTATAATGAGCTTTTAACTTAGAAGTTAATCAGATAACAAGTGGAAATGTTTAGTATTTATTGATGAAATTTGTTACTTTAAATTTTAAATACTTGAACAAGAAAACATCAGTAAGCTTCATTTAAAAATTCAAAATTTTCATCAGATTCTCATCTGACAAATGTCTCAATTTCATTTGTTGTAGTTGAAGCCTTTATCTGAGTGTCATCCTTGAAGTAACATAACTTGATATTTTTTTAGGGTTGAATAATGGAAGGGTTATTTATTAGCTTTGATAAACAGTGGCATGCAAATAATTTTGTTTATTACTAAAATTCTTGTTCAGCTGACCAGTTATTTGTAACGACTTTTTTATTTCACCATAAACTATATACCAAGTTCTTATTTATAAGTTTATACTTAGACAAGGTTAGTGACAATTGTGAGACTTACCTAAATTGTATTATACAAAGAAGACAACAGCACTATTGCTATGTCCATCTTGATAATGTACAAATTGCTTATGGTCAGCCCATATGAGTTCTTTATAATTTATCTACAAACTGTGATAAGTACTATAGCACAGTGAAGTCTGCTACAGGAGCACATAGGAGGCAGTAATTCTCCTTTGTCTGGGCAAGCTAGTAAAGGCTTCTATAGAAAAGAAGTTACCTTTGAATTAACTTTTAAAACTAGTCTCTTGTTTCTTATTTGTGTTTCAAGCAACTTAACTGAGGTATAATTTATATGCAAAAATATGCATATTTTTACATTTATAGCTTGATGGGTTTTGATAAATGTATGTACCTAGGATTTCCCAAGAAAACATTGTCATCACCTCACTCCGGAAAGTTGCCTTAGCCCCTTTTAAGTCAACCCCTACTCCCACCCCGGTAACTACTAATCTGATTTCTATCACTATAGATTAGTTTTGCTGAATCTTGAACTTCATATAATAGTAGGTGCTCTTTTGAGTCTGGCTTCTTTTTTTCAACATAATTTAAAAAATTCATCCTTGTCATTGAATGTATGTATAGTTAGTTCTCTTATATTGCTGAGTAGTATTCCATTGTATGAATATACCAGAGTTTATCATCCTATTAATGGACATTTGTGTTGTTTCCAGTTTTTGGCTGTTATGAATAAAGCTGTGAACTTGCATGTACAAATTGTTGTCTGGATATATATTTTTATATCTCTTGAGTAAATACCTAAAAGTGGAATTGCTGGTTCATAGGGTTAAATGTATGTTTAACTTTATAAGAAACTGCCAAACTGTTTTCCAAAGGGATTATACTTAGCAGTGTGTGAGAGCTGCAGTTGCTTTATCCTCACCAACACTTAGTGTTGTTGGTCTTTTTTAATGTTAGCCGTTCTAGTGAGTGTGAAATGGTGTCTTATTACCATTTTTAGTTTGCATTTCCCTGATGATTAATGAGATTGAACATCTTTTTATGTGCCAATTGGCCATTCATGTATCTTCTTTTGTGAAGTATCTAGTGAAGTCTTTTACCCATTTTAAAAAATTAAAGTAAAATATACATACATTAAATTTACACTTTTTGGTGGACAGTTCCGAATTTAGACAAATGCAAACATTTGGGTAATCACCACCACAGTTAAAATATAAGAAAATTCCATGACCTCCCCCATTCACTCTTGTCTTTTGTCATCAACCCTTTCTCCCACCTGCAGCCCTAGACAACCACTGAGCTGTTTTCTGACTCTGTATAGTTTTGTCTTTTCCAGAATGTTATATAAATGGAATCATATGTCATGTAGTGTTTTGAATCCAGCTTCTTTCTCTTACCATAAAGCATTTGAAATTTATACGTGTTCTTGCGTCAGTAGTTCTTTTTATTGCTGAGAGTATTCCATTGTACAAATGTACCACAGTTTGTCCCTTCATCATTTGAAGGACATTCACTAGTCTTGGGTGATTATGAGTACATCTGCTATAAACATTTGCGTGCAGATTTTTGTGTGAATATATATTTAAGTTCTCTTGAGTAAATACCCCCAGAGTGGGGTTACTGGATCTCATGGAAATGTTTGTTTAACATAAGAAACTGCCAAATGATTTTCCACTGTGGATATGCCATTTTGCGTTAGTACTAGCAGTGTATAAGAGTTTTGGTTGCTATGGGTCTTTGCTAGTTAGCGCTTTGTATTGTCAATTTTTTAAAGTTTAGCCATCCTAGTAGGTATGTCGTAATATCTCACTATAGTTTTAATTTGCATTTCTCTGATGAATAATTATGTTGAATATCTTTTTGTGTGCCTTTTGTGATTTGTATGCCTTTTGTTGATGTGTCTGTTCAGATCTTTTGCCCAGTTTTTAATTGGATTGCCTGTCTCCCTTTTATTGAGTTTTAGGACTTTTTCATATGCTGAAGCTATAAGTCTTTTGTCAGGTGTATATGTACTACAACAGATTGAATGCAGAAAGCTCCAGTTTTATTATAAGTCTTTTGTCAGGTATATATATGTACTACAACAGATTGAATGCAGAAAGCTCCAGTTTTATTATCGGCAACAAACTGAAGTGACAAGTTCATTTCCTTTATTTCCAAGAAAGTGTCTTCCTGATACTTTATTTATTAACCATAGTTTGTTAGTCATTTTTTTTAAAGTAAAAATGGTGTTCGATTAAAAAAAGCAGCTAGCTCAGCTCATAATTTAAAGAGTTGGCCAAGTGCTTTACCTCAAGACAGCCGTTATATTTTTGTATGCAGCAGAAGTACTTTATCTACAGATCCCAATTTGTCACACAGAATATTAAATGTATAATCAAAAGTTGAGATCTAGGGGCCACCCATTGGCGCAGCGGTTTAGTTCGCGCTTGGCAGCCTGGGGTTCGCGAGTTTGGATCCCGGGCACCTGCCGACACACTGCTTGTCAGCCATACCGTGGCGGCATCCCATATAAAGTGGAGGAAGATGGGCACGATGTTAGCCCAGGGCCAGTCTTCCTCAGCAAAAAAAAAGAGGAGGATTGGCAATGCATGTTAGCTCAGGGCTGGTCTTCCTCACACACACACACACACAAAAGTTGAGATCTAATGAATTAATAAATTTTCTGTCTTACCAAACACAGTGTTCATTGAGACTGACTTTTCTTTTGTGTATGGTAACAAATGAATACAGTGACTACTAGTACAGTTGGTTGCCACTGCCTTGATTTGTATTAGGGTGCTAGCAGTTTTACCCATCATTGCTTTTGGACCATCAGTGCAAATATCAACACAGTAGTTCAGGGTAATTGTGTGCAATTCAAAAAAGTTATACACCGCTTTGAATATTTTGGCACCCTTTATGTTCATTGTTCTAAGCATTCACATAAAACATCTTTGACGATTATTTGGTACTGACACCTGATGAACAAGCAGAACAGTAAATCCAGCCATATCTTTAGCTTCATTCATGTGTAAGGCAACAGCACAGTTCCTCAGATGACATATTAACTTTTCAGGTTTGCAGCTAAATTTTTAATTTGCTGTGTTACTGTATCATTGGAAATTGACAGTGCAGAATTTTTTTTACTGACTTTTCATCTAGGAGGATTCAACAGTGTTAACTGGAGAAGGCTTTAATAGCCTCTCAGTTGTTGTGTGTGCTTCTTCATCTGGAAAGCTGTGATGAACATTGTTTGGCTTTTAACGAGGTCATTTTTACATTTGAACTATGCAGTTCCTTTTTCTTTAAACTCTGAATGGTTAGTCTCAAAATAATGCCTCAACTTAACTGAAATAATACTATTCACAATAAGATAACATGTATAAGCCAATGTAAAGATTGCTTTTGTAATACTTGTTTCTTATTTCTGTTTCACTTAAGATCTTGGAGTAGACTTCTTCCTTTCCCCAAGTCAGAGAACTCTCTCTCTGATAGATCAGTTTCATTTTTTCAGCATCTTTAAATGTAGACAATATAGCTATGGATTGAGGAAGTGAGTCTTCTAATTTCCCTTTTTTAAGCCACGATCCATTCTTATACAAGACAAATGTAAGTAAATTTTCTGTTATTTTAGAATGGAATACTAGTAAATTCCAAAATAAAACAGTTTAAAATGAAATTTAAAAACTAAGAAATATTGAACAACGAAGCAGTGTATTTACGTCATAGTGTGTCTCTACCTAGGCACAAGGAAAATTTTGGGACTTCAAAAATAACAATTTTTTAGATGATACTGAGATACAGAGGTTATAGCAGGTATAATCAAAGCTAGCTAGTAAGAGCTCAAAAGTACTAAGAACAAACTGAGTTAATCTCTGAACATGTATGTATTTATATCCAAAACCTGTTTTCCATGAGCCACCAGGGTGAAGTTATCATTACACCTTATGTAGTCTCTGAAAACTCGAGAATGAGAGTGAAAAAGGCTAAATAAATACATACGTAAAACTTACCAATATTATGAAAACAGTTTTGACCCCGCAGACCCCCCGAAAGGATTCCTGAGATCTCCAGGTGTCTTTGGCCCACATTTTGAGAACCACTGCTCTAGGGTGTGGTCCATATTTTCTGTGGTGTCTCAGCTGAATGCCCAGGGTGTTGTTGAGGCTGTCTACTCTGGCTTGGCAGAACATTTAAGACCACTCACACTGCTTGACTTCTGGTGCTTTGGTTCTGTTCTCAATCTGATAGCAGTAGTACTCTGATAATCCTTGAGCAACCTGTATATGCATAGCCTGATTCTTGGCCAAGGACTCATGGAGATCCCTCATGACCACCCCACCCCGCCCCGCCCCAGTGTAACTCCCCACTGTTTGGAGCCCTGCAGATTTCGGTGTTTTCTGCTGCCTCAAACTCTCTCTGCCTCCTTAAGCTCGGTGGGACCACCATTCCTTACTTTGACTCCAGCTTTCTGCCCTTTGGTTGAAAAATGGTCACCAGGTTGAGCAGGAGTGATTGTGGAGCTCACCTAGTGAGTTTCTCTTGCCTCACGGTTTCCAGTCTTCTGCTGCCTATTTTCAGTTCCTGGAACAGCTGCCTCCTATATTTTGTTTAATTTTATGATTATTAATTGTGGAGTAGCTAGCTCAGAGAAGTTCCTGTGTAATAGCTGCAACTTCCTGAATTAATTATTGATGGTAGTTATTAGCATTTTAAATTAGGATGGGTTAAAACAGTATGCAAAAACCAAGGGACAAGAAACTTCATGGTGTTTTCCTGGAAGAGCATGTACTCACTGTGTTTCGAATGGGATCAACAAAAGCAGGTCTGTTGACACTCTCCTCTCCTGGATTGTTGGCAGAAGTCATTAACTAATCACTGAGTTCCCTCTATAGCTCTGAGTAGGCTTCACAGTCTTTACCAACCATTAGTGACTTGTTGAAGTACTCTGTTCATAATTAGTGGGAAGGAAACCTGTTTGTCAACTTGGAGCTATAACCATAGGATTCAAGGTAGGGAACAATAGGAGATGAAACTGGAAAGGTAGGCTAGGCCTGAAGAAAGGCCCTAACCCTTTATATAAATGAATATTTCTGTTATTTTGTTCTACTACTATTGCTTTAATTGTGCCCTCATCCTTTTTCACCTGGAAGATTGAAGTAGATTCCTAACTAGTATCTATGTTTTTCTTCATTTAAGTCCAATAAGCTGCCACCATGATCTATAGAAAATGTAAATGTTTGACCATGTCATCCTTCCCACCTAAATAATCCAATTTATCAATGATTTCCCATTGCCTAAAAAGTCAAGTTCAAGCTCCTGACTACGTATATCAAGCTCAGTGTGAGATTTGATCTCTTTTTTCTCCAGCCTGATCTCAAACCTTCCATTTCATGCTGTAATAGTATTGGAATGCATGTAGTTCCTTTTTCACACAATTTATGCCTCAGTGTAATGTTTTCTCCTCCTGATTTCCTGTGAAACCACCTGCTCCTCCTTCATGGCTCAACTTGTGTCATTGTCTCTGATGGGACTCACAGCCCCTCTCTGTTGCTTTCAGAGCACCAGGGTCATACTTACCTCTCTTTAGCTCTTGCTATATTATTTGAAAACTGTCTATTCTGAAAAGCCTGTGAGTGGCAGGACTACATCTCAAGGGATGTTGGTTGTGTAGTAGGTGCTCAGTGTTCGTTTAGCTGTATTGAACTGAACTGACGAATATGAAATAATGATTAACCAAAAAAATGTTTTTCCTGTGGAGGAAAATTTAGTAAATACTGAAATGTGCAAGGCTATGCAAAACCAAAACTATACAAAGCAATCTTAATAATCAATGGATAAATTACAGTTCTTTGGTGACCTTAAAAATTTTTTTTTCCAAAACACTAAGAATTATTACTATCTGATACAAATGTAAAGGGAAATGAAAAAAAAAATAAAACTAATATTTACTTAGTATACTGTAATTTAAAATGTTAGAAATATTGAGAATTAATTTTTTTTTTCTTGTAAAAAGTTGTCAAGAGTAGTTTGAACAGAGTGTGCCATTGCCTTCTGATTGTATAACTTACCATACGGAGCAAACATCTTTTCTGTGCCTTGGTGAATTGTCATATTCCTTTTTTATGTTTGGATCGAACTTTCAAAACATTTCATCCTTCGTGTTTTCAGTGTTGTGAAATATCTTAGAGAGTTCCTTCAATGTCAAGGTTTTTTGCTGACATCGCTCTGGGATGTGTTCGTCCTTTTTCTTGCAACCGGTTTCCTCATTTAAGTTGACAAGCTGGCCTTGACTAAGTTCTCCTGGCTGTGTATGTATCTAGAGTCTTGAATGGCAGTAGTGTCAACATTCCCACGGTCAGCTATTTCTTCTATAACTCTATGTTCAGTTCAGATTCACTTCCTGTATTATCACTTTTCATTTTTTCGCTGCACCTTCATCTTTCTCTGCCAATTTCCTTTTGATAATCCATTTTTAAAAAATGTTACATTGTTTTATCAGTACAAGGAGGCAACATAGCTGCACTCTTTGCTGTCTGTGAACTGAATAACAGATGAGCAGGGACCAATCAGACTTTGAAAGAAGAATGTGATCAACCACTGATCATCATGTACATCTGTTATTTACATAGTGATTTGTGGAGCTGGCAGTGAAATTTGTACTTTGAGCACTCACAGTTAATATACTATGATAACTGAGATTTCACCATGTTGAAGGGAGACTAATGTTATTTAACTAAACTGTGGTAACTGAAATTCATACATATTGGAACCAGGCAGAGTGATGACTGCCTGTACAAAATTAAGAACAAGGTAGAAGTAGAGGGATCCTGAAGTTTGCTTAAGCTTTATTTTTGGTAAATCTGCTTCTGAGTTGTTATATGCTATATTTATTTAACAACTAAGGAAGATTTGAGAAATTGTGTGTTTTGGTACAGATAGAGTTTAAATTTTAATTTTAACTTTTGAAGAAAGTTTCTACATGATTTTTTTGCCATTTTTAGGTTCTTTGACCATATGTGTAAGATTACTTCTCAGCTGAGCACTTAATTTACGGAAATTATAGCTGATTGGGAAAGGATATATACAGATAGTCAGCTTATCCCCTTCCCCCCTTCTCCTACTCCTTGTAGAGATCCAAAACAGTGAAAGGACTTTCAGGCAAAAATGAAAAAAATCTAGGCTAGCAGAAGCAACAAAAGCAAAAATTAACAAGTGGGATTATATCAAACTGAAAACCTTCTGCACAGCAAAAGAAACAATCAAAAAAGTGAAAAGGTAACAGTGGGAGAAGAAATTTTTTTTTTTAATTTTCATTTTTATTGATGTTGTAATAGTTTATAACATTGTGGGGTTTTAGCTGTACGTTATTTTTTGTCCGTCACCATGTGGATGCATCCCTTCACCCCTTGTGCTCACCCCCCAACCCCTTTCCCCTTGGTAACCACCAACCAGTTCTCTCTGTCCGTTTGTTTATATTCTACATATGAGTGAAATCATGCGGTATCTGTCCTTCTCTCTCTGGCTGATCTCACTTAACATAATACCCTCTAGGTCCATCCATGTTGTTGCAAATGGGACAATTCTGTCTTTTCTTATGGCTGAGTAGTATTCCATTGTATGTTTATACCACATCTTCTTTATCCAATCATCAGTCGAGGGACACTTGGGTTGCTTCCACTTCTTGGCTATAGTGAATAATGCTGCAATGAACATAGGGGTGCATAAGCCTCTTGTGATGGTTGATTTTATGTCCATTGGGTAGATGCCCAAGAGTGGGATTGCTGGATCATAAGATATTTCTATTTTCAATTTTTTGAGGAATCTCCATACTGTTTCCATAGAGGCTGCACCAGTTTGCATTCTCACCAGCAGTGAATGAGGGTCCCCGTTTCTCCACAACCTCTCCAGCATTTGTTGTTCTTTGTCTTGGTGATTATAGCCATTCTAATGGGTGTAAGGTGATATCTTAGTGTAGTTTTGATTTTGCATTTCCCTGATGATTAGTGATGTTGAACATCTTTTCATGTGTCTATTGGCCATCTGTATATCTTCCTTGGAAAAATGTCTGTTCATATCCTCTGCCCATTTTTTGGTCAGGTTGTTTGGTTTTTTATTGCTCAGTTGTGTGAGTTCTTTATATATTATGGAGATTAATCCCTTGTTGGATAAATGATTTGCGAATATTTTCTCCCAGCTGGTGGGTTGTCTATTCATTTTGATCCTGGTTTCATTTGCCTTGTAGAAGCTCTGTAGTCTGATAAAGTCCCACTCATTTATTTTTTCTTTTGTTTCCCTTGTCCGAGTAGACATGGAATCTGAAAGGATCCCTTTATGACCAATGTCAATTAGTGTACTGCCTATATTTTCTTCCAGGAGTTTTATAGTTTCAGGTCTCACTTTCAGGTCCTTAATCCGTTTTGAGTTGACTTTTGTGTATGGTGATAGAAGATGGTTTACTTTCATTCTTTTGCATGTGGCTGTCCAATTTTCCCAGCACCATTTATTGAACAGACTTCACTTTCTCCACTGTATGTTCTTTGCTCCCTTGTCAAAGATTAGCTGTCCATAGGTGTGTGGTTTTATTTCTGGGCTTTCAATTCTGTTCCATTGATCTGTGTGTCTATTTTTGTACCAGTACCATGCTGTTTTGATTACTAGAGCTCTATAGTATATTTTGAAATCAAGGATTGTGATGCCTCCAGCTTTGTTCTTTTTTTCAGGATTGCTTTAGCTATTTGGGGCCTTTTGTTGCCCATGTGAATGTCAGTATTTTTTGCTCTATTTCCATGAAGAATGACATTGGGATTCTGATTGGGATTGCATTGAATTTGTAGATTGCTTTAGGTAGTATGGACATTTTAACTATATTTGTTCTTCCAATCCATGTGCATGGAATATTTTTCCATTTCTTTATGTCCTCCTCGATTTCTTTCAATAGTGTCGTATAGTTTTCATTGTATAGGTCTTTCACCTCCTTGGTTAAATTTATTCCCAGATATTTTATTCTTTTTGCTGCAATTGTAAATGGGATTGTCTTTTTGAGTTCTCTTTCTGTTAGTTCATTGTTAGTGTATAGAAATGCAACTGATTTTTGTAAGTTGATTTTATACCCTGCCACTTTACTGTAGTTGTTGATTATTTCTAGTAGTTTTCCAATGAATTTCTTAGGGTTTTCTATGTATAAGATCATGTTGTCTACAAATAGTGAGAGTTTCACTTCTTCATTGCCTATTTGGAGTCCTTTTATTCCTTTTTCTTGCCTAATTACTCTGGCTAAAACTTCCAGTACTGTGTTGAATAAGAGCGGTGAGAGTGGGCACCCTTGTCTTGTTCCTCTCCTCAAAGGAATGGCTTTCAGTTTTTCCCCGTGGAGTAAGATGTTAGCTGTAGCTTTGTCATATATGGCCCTTATGTTGAGGTAATTTCCTTCTATACCCATTTTGTTGAGAGTTTTTATCATAAATGGATGTTGGATCTTGTCGAATGCCTTCTCTGCATCGATTGAGATGATCATGTGGTTTTTAGTCTTCATTTTGTTAATGTGGTGTATCATGTTGATTGATTTGCAGATTTTGAACCATCCCTGTGTCCCTGGTATAAATCCCACTTGATCATGGTGTATAATCTTTTTGACGTATTGCTATATTCGGTTTGCGAATATTTTGTTGAGGATTTTTGCATTTGTGTTCATCAGTGATATTGGCCTGTAGTTTTCCTTCTTTGTATTGTCCTTGTCTGGCTTTGGCATCAGGATGATGTTGGCCTCATAGAATGTGTTAGGAAGTATTCCATCCTCTACTTTTTGGAATAGTTTGAGAAGGATAGGTGTTAAATCTTCTTTGAATGTTTGGTAAAATTCCCCAGGGAAACCATCTGGTCCTGGGATTTTATTTTTTGGGAGGTTTTTGATTACTGTTTCAATCTCTTTACTTGTGATTGGTCTAGACACATTCTCTGTTTCTTCTTGATTCAGTTTTGGAAGGTTGTATGCGTCCAAGAATTTGTCCATTTCCTTTAGGTTGTCCAATTTGTTGGCATAAAGTTTTTCATAGTATTCCCTAATAATCCCTTGTATTTCTGTGGTATCCATTGTAATTTCTCCTCTTTCATTTGTAATTTTATTTATTTGAGTCTTCTCCCTTTTTTTCTTAGTGAGTCTGGCTAGGGGTTTGTCAATTTTATTTATCTTCTCAAAGAACCAGCTCTTTGTTTCATTGATCCTTTCTACTGTTTTTTTGGTTTCAATTTCATTTATTTCTGCTCTGATTTTTATTATTTCCCTCCTTCTGCTGATTCAGGGCTTTGGCTGTTCTTCTTTTTCTAGTTCTGTTAGGTGCAGTTTAAGGTTATTTATTTGGGATTTTTCTTGTTTGTTAAGGTGAGCTTGTATTGCTATGAATTTCCCTCTCAGGACTGCTTTTGCTGCGTCCCATATGAGTTGGTATGGTGTATTTTCGTTTTCATTTGACTCCAGATAGCTTTTGATTTCTCTTTAATTTCATCAGGGATCCGTTGGTTGTTCAGTAACATGTTGTTTAGTTTCCACATCTTTGTCCCTTTCCCAGTTTTTTCCTTGCAGTTGATTTCTAGTTTCACAGCATTATGATCAGAAAAGATGCTTGTAATGATTTGAATCTTCTTAAATTTATAGAGGTTTGCCTTGTTTCCTAATATATGGTCTATCCTTGAGAATATTCCATGCACACTTGAGAAGAATGTGTACTCTGGTGTTTTTGGGTGGAGTGCTCTGTATATATCTATTAAGTTCATCATGTCTAGTTTTTCGTTTAAGTCCATTATTTCCTTATTGACTTTTTGTCTGGATGATCTATCCATTGATGTAAGGGGGGAGTTAAGATCCCCTACTATTATTGTACTATTGTTAATATCTCCTTTAAGGTTTTTTAGCAGTTGTTTTATGTACTTTGGTGCTTCTGTGTTGGGTGCATAGATATTTATAAGTGTTATGTCTTCTTGGTGAAGTGTCCCTTTTATCATTATATATTGCCCTTCTTTGCCTCTCATTACCTTTTTTATCTTGAAGTCTACTTTGTCTTATGTAAGTATGGCAACTCCTGCTTTCTTTTGTTTGCTGTTGGCTTGGAGTATCATTTTCCATCCTTTTATTTTGAGTCTGTGTTTGTCTTTAGAGCTGAGATGTGTTTCCTGGAAGCAGCAAATTGTTGGATCTTGGTTTTTAATCCATCCTGCCACTCTGTGTCTTTTGATTGGAGAATTCAATCCGTTTACATTTAGAGTGATTATTGATATATGAGGGTTTAATGTTGCTATTTTATTGTTCATTTTCTGGTTCTTTTGCATTTCCTTTGTTTCTTGTCCCTCCTAATTCATTTTGGTAGTTCTGCATGATGATTCTCTTAGTTTTCTCTTTATTTGTCATGTGTGGTTCTCTTCTGGTTATTTGTTGAGTGGTTACTGTGAGGTTTATATAAAAGATTTCCTGATAGATAGTACATTTTCAGATGCCTCTTATTTCCTTTGACTAAGTCGATTCGATCCCTCTCCTCTTCCCCTCTTTATTTGTTGTTGTCGCTACTTATTCCACCTTGTGTCATGAGTGTGTGTTTACAGTAATGAGCTTAAATTCATTTTTGATGTTTTCTAACTGTAGTTTTTCTGGTTTAGTCTCCTTGCTCAAACCTTTGTATCCCCTTTCTGTTTTGTTTTTTTTTCAGACCTAAGGGCCTTCTTGGACATTTCTTGTAGTGGGGGTCTTGTGGTGATGAACTCCCTTAGCTTTTGTTTATCAGGGAGAGTTATTATTTCTCCATCGTATTTGAAGGATATTTTTGCTGGAAAAGGATTCTTGGCTGAAGGTTTTTGTCTTGAATATATCATTCCAGTCTCTCCTAGCCTGTAGAGTTTCTGTCAAGAAATCAGCTTGAGAGCCTGATGGGGTTTCCTTTGTATGTTATTTTGTTGTTTTGTTTAGCTGCCCTTAGTATTGTTGCCTTGTTACTGACTCTTGTTAACTTAGCTATTATGTGGCGTGGCATTTTTCTATTCCTGTTTATATATTTAGGTGATCTATTGATTTCATTCACTGTTATTCGCATCTCTTTCCCTAGGTCTGGGAAATTCTCAGCGATTATTTCTTTGAACAAACTCTCTGCTCCTTTTTCTCTTTCTTCTCCTTCTGGAATACCTATTATCCTTATGTTACTTTTCCTCATTGAGTCTGATATTTCTCAAAGAATTTCTTCATTTCTTTTTGGTCTTAGCTCTCTCTCCTTCTCTATCTGGAGTGTTTCTACATGGCTGTCCTCGATAATGCTAATTCTTTCCTCCATATTGTCTGTTCTGCTCTTTAAAGACTCCAGGTTTTCCTTTATCTCATCCATTGTGTTTTTCATCTCCAGTATTTCTGATTGGTTTTTCTTTATGGTTTCAATCTCTTTTGTGAAGAAATCCCTGAATTCGTTGATTTGTTTTTCTGTGTTCTCGTATTTCGTTGAGTTTGTTTATGGTAGCTATTTTGAATTCTCTGTCGTTCATGTTATAGATTTCTGTGCCTTCAGGGTTGGTTTCTGGGTGTTTGTCATTTTCCTCTTGGTCAGTAGACTTCATATATTTTTGCATAGATCCTGCTGCTTTACCTTTGCTATTCTTCATCTTGAAGATGGTGCTGCAGTTTCCACTTGCTGCCACTGGATGGAGGTCATGAGCAGTGTGCTCCGAGCCCAATGCAGTACCCAGAGGGATTGTGCTAAAGCACAGGGCCTGTCGGCGGAGGGGTTCTCTCTTTCACCTGCCCGACCCGGGGCTTCCTTTCTGGCTCTCTTGGGGCATGTACCACACCACCGAAACAGTCTGTCGTGGCTTCCTGGTGGGGATCTCTTGACAGTCTGTGAGAGCACGTGGAGGGTGGTAGTTTTCTTCGCAGAGGGCCGCCCCTCCCCACTCTCTGTGAGCTGCGCTGTCTTTGCCGATCGATTGGGGATGGGGAGTAAAACTCCTTACCTCTCCTCATGTCCTTTGGGGCTTCCCGTGCCTCCACCGTCAGATGTACTGCAACAAGTGTCTCTTAGAAGTCCTCGTAGTGTTTGATTGACCTCTGTTGGTATGCGAATGATGTTTTTGTTGTGTCTTAGGGGGCAGAGACTCAAAGAGGGAGTCTTACTCCCCCATGATGCTTGGGAGAAAATATTTTAAACCATATATCAGATAAGCGTTACTATCCAAAACATATGAAGAACTCATATAACTCAATAACAACAACAACAAAAACAATCTGATACAAAATAGGCAGAGGAACTAAGTAGACATTTTTCCAAAGAAGATATCCAGGTGGCCAACATGTACATGCAAAGATGCTCCACATCACTAATCATCAGGGAAATGCAAATCAAACCCTCAATGAGATATCACCTTACACCTGTTAGAATGGCTGTCATCAAGAAGATAAGAGATAAGTGTTGGTGAGGATATGAAGATAAGGGAAGCTTAGTACACTGTTGGTGGGCATGTAAATTGGTTCAGCCACTAAAACTAGTATGGAGGTTCTGGAGCGTCACAGCCTAAGTGTTCTTTAACGGATGAATGGATAAAGAAGTTGTGGTATATATATATAATGGACTATTATTTGGCCACGCAAAAGCAGGAAATCCTGCCATTTGCAACAACATAGATGGACCTTGAGGGCGATATGCTAAGTGAGATAAGTCAGACAAAGACAAATACTGTATAATATCACTTAGATGTGGAATCTGAAAAAGTCGAACTCATAAAATCAGAGAGTAGAATGGTAGTTACCTGAGGTTGGAGGGTTGGGGAACTGTGATAGGTCGTTTAAGGGTACAAACTTGGAGCTAGTAGATAAATAAGTCCTGGAAAGCTAATGTACAACATAGTGATTATAGTCAATGATACTGAATTATAAACTTCAAAGTTGCTAAGAGACTAGATCTTAATTGTTCCCACCACAGAAAAGAAATGATAATTATGTGACGTGATAGAGGCGTTAGCTAATGCTGTGGTGGTAACCATATTGCAATATATAAATATAGCAAACAAATGTGTACACATTAAACTTACAGGATGTTATACGTCAATTAAAAAAAATTTAGGCTAGGAATGCCTTGAACTTCGCTTGCATGATAATAAAAGAACAAATGGTACATTGATATCAGGCTAGGGACTGTTATGTCATTGAATGGTTGTTGCCTTTCTTTTTAAAACTCTTATTAATGGTGAAAGATCTAATTTTCTTATTATACATTCATTCTCTAAAATCCAACGTTTTTATTTTTAACTTTCTGAAATATATAAACCAGAAATGAGCTATTAGTTAGAACATTATTAAAACGTTTACTGATAGAACGGCATTTGAACAGTTGGCACTCAGATTTTATAAATTAGCATGTCAAACTACATAATGAAATGCTACTTCGAAATTCAGTCTGTGATTGTTGGAAATCTCTGGTCACTTTCTCTGCCAGCTTATTCTTCAAATGTATTATTTCTTTTCTGTTAGCTGTTGTAGACAAGAGCTCTGTCATATAATCATTAGCATTATTAAGAATGAGGCATTTGTATGCCTCAGCGAAAGGAATACTTTACCAAACCAGAAAGTGGAAGATTTATCTTTCATTTACTTATTCTTTTAAACCTGCCTTAATCCAGAAAATACATAAAACATAAATATGTAAGTTAGAGGTAATAAACAGTAAGCATTAAGCAAATAATCAATTATAGTTGTAAATGCTATGAATATAAAGTACTCTGAGAGCTTATAAGGGAGCCTATAATCTAACTTGGAATTTAAGGGAAGGCTTCTTAGAGGAAGTACTATTTAAGCTGAACTCTGAAAGAGGAAGATAATATGTAGAGGGAAAGCCCTATAGTGCCAGGGATTGTGGCACCTACAAGGGACTGGCATGTAATGAAGAAGGTGAAGAATGGCATAAATTGAAGCTGAAGAGATGGGTAGGAGCCAGATAGTACAGAGTTAAAGATTTTTCCCAACTGATCATTCTAGAATCATGTACTTTATATAATATGTTACCATATCTCTTTATTCTCATCTAATCTAGATCAGTTCCTTAGCCTTTTTTTGACTTTTATGACATTGATATTTTCAGTCCAGTTGTTTTCTAGAATGTTCCTCAACTTGGTTCTCTCTGTTTCCTCATAATTTTGTTCAGGTTATGCATTTTTTTGGCAGGCATACTATATAGGAGAATCTACATAAAAGATGATATGTCCTTTCCAGTGCATCACATATATGATCTAGTTTGTTCCCTTATTGATGATGTTAACTTAGATGATGTGGTTAAGGTGGTGTCCAGCAAGTTTATTTCCTCTGAAGTTATCATTTTCTCCTCTCATTAATAAGTAATCTGTAGGGAAATAAATTGAGAAGTGTAAATATCCTTTTTCCCAATAAACTTTTATCAAATGACTTTTGCATCTGTGATAATGCTTGCCTGAATCAATTATTACCATGATGGTGGCAAAAAGGTAGATTATTACAATTTTGATAGCAATTTTTAGGGGTTTCAGTTTTAGTGTTCTGAGAGAACTTACTTTATCTAATAGTGATAGTTATAAAATACTTGGCTGTTAACCTGCTTATGTCATGGGTTTATTGTTTATATGATTTTTAGGTTCATGTACTGGACAGACTGGGGAGAAGTACCAAAGATAGAACGTGCTGGAATGGATGGTTCAAGTCGCTTCATTATAATAAGCACTGAAATTTACTGGCCAAATGGACTGACTTTGGATTATGAGGAACGGAAGCTTTATTGGGCAGATGCAAAACTTAATTTCATCCACAAATCAAATCTGGATGGAACAAATCGGTAAGATTGCTTTATAAATTTATAAACTCCATGATGTCTTGACATGGTAATCAAATTATAAAGCCTAATTTTATTAAGAAGAAATTAGTGTATTTTTGGCAAAGTATCACAGGGGAAGAATAGACTTTTAGTTTGCTCTTAAAAGAGGTAACTACATTTCTCATCTGTCTTGGTAGCATTTAGAATTTATGGATTGTATTTTCTCCTTCTTTACTCTGAGCTAATTTATTTCTTCACTGGTTCTCAACCAGAGATAGTACTTTTCCTCTCGCCCAGAATGTTTGGAAATGTATGGAGAATTTTGGTTAACACCAAGACTGGGAATGCTACTGGCATTTTAGTTCCTGAGGGGCCAGGGATGCTAAACGTTCTACAATGTGCTGGACACCCCATACAACAAAGAGTCGTCCTCCTCAGAATTACCCATAGAACCACCCGGTGCTGCTCATGGAAGCTCATTTAATAAGTCTGTAGACTAGGACAAGGTCGGCCAGCTTTTCTGTAAAGGACCAGATAGTAAATATTTTAGGCTTTGTGGGCCATATGATCCCTGTTGCAACTACTTACCTCTGCTGTTACGATGTCAAATCAGCTGTAGATAACACGTAAGGGAATGGCATGACTTTGTTCCAGTAAAACTATTTATAAAACATATAGTGAGGGGGGCCGGCCCGGTGGCGCAGCGGTTTACTCCGCGCTTGGCAGCCCGGGGTTCGCCGGTTCGGATCCCGGGCGCCCGCCGACACACTGCTTGTCAGCCATGCCGTGGTGGCGTCCCATATAAAGTGGAGGAAGATGGGCACGGATGTTAGCCCAGGGCCAGTCTTCCTCGGCAAAAAGAGGAGGATTAGCAACGGATGTTAGCTCAGGGCTGGTCTTCCTCACCAAAAAAAAAAACATATAGTGAGCCAGTGAGTTGTAGTTTGCTGACCACTGGAGTAGGTGAAAACCGACTGCAGGTATGCTACTACACCCCCACTATTCAAGGAAGACAAAGTTATAACACATAAAAATGGAATTTCTACTCAGATCATATTCATATATATATTTTTTAGTTATTTGACCGTTTTAAATGGGCAAGTTGGTTGTTCTCTCAGATAACACGAAAACAGGCCCCAAATTACGTATTTTTTTAGCATATCTTTTTTTAATTGATGTCATAATAGTTTATAACATTGTGAAATTTTAGTTGTGCATTATTGTTTGTCAGTCACCATATAAATGTGTCCCTTCACCCCTTGTGCCCACCCCTCAACCCCGTTCCCCCTGGTAACCACCAAACTGTTCTCTCTGTCCATGTTAGTTTATCTTACACATATGAGTGAAATCATGCAGTGTTTGTTTTTCTCTGTCTGGCTTATTTCCCTTAACATAATACCCTCCAGGTCCATCCATGTTGTTGCAAATGGGATGATTTTGTCTTCTTTTTATGGCTGAGTAGTATTCCACTGTGTATGTGTGTGTGTGTGTGTATATATATATATATACACACACACACACACACACCACATCCTCTTTATCTAATTATTGGTCAAGGGACACTTGGGTTGCTTTCACTTCTTGGCTATAGTGAATAATGCTGCAGTGAACATAGGGGTCCAAATGATGTATTTTTAAGTTGGAGTGTCACCATTATTTTCTGCAAACCAATTGGCCTCTAGTAGTGATAGAAAGGAATTAAGTCCACGGCTTTGGGTATTTGAGGGATTGACTCTAAGGCTCACTTCAGGGAAAGGGATCCTGGTGCTGTGGCTTTGAGTGGCCCCTCAGTGAAGCCTTCCTCCCTGCCCCCCAACGCCATGGCATGCGGATCTTGTGGAGCAAGTGCCACCTGTACCTCTGGGCCCAAATTCTGGGTTCTGTGCCCACCTATCACGCCTCCCAGTTGCCCCAAGTGGTGGACTGAGCCTCCAGCCGATGCCTGCAAACCCATCACACTCCCACATTCATATTTTTAAAGACAGTTTAAAATTTACGTTCTTGTGTTTGAATGATTATTTGGGGTTCTAGAGGTCTCATTCTAAGACCCCACTGGAAACGGAGAGCCTTAGGTAGTTGAAGGAATTTTTCGAAGTGTAAACGTTTATAAGTTATCTGAACTGTGAATAAGGAAGCATTTAGAAGTATTGAAAACCAGGAAAGATTTAAAGAACTTATTAAAATAAACTTTTTGTAATCATGGAGTTGGAGTATTTTTTGCCTTGTTTCAAAAAAGAATGAAGTGACTTAACAACAAGATGGTTTAAAAACAATTAGAAATAAGTGTCAAAAAAAGTAATAAGTATGTGATTGAATATAAAGACATAATTGTTGTGTTTGAACTTCAGATTTTGCTTTGAGGGATGCTAGGAAGTAAATATGGCCAACTCATAGTTAAAATTAAAAAAAAAAAAAAACCTTGCTTGGAATACCCACACAAAAGCCAATGAAACTAGATAGCAAATCCAAAAACATGTCATAGAACTAACCTCAGGCATCCAGAGATGAAAGCAGGTCAGAGCAGACCACTAACAGTCAGAAGACCTCCCTAGTATCACTGTCTATGCGAAGTAAGCAGAGAGAGTGAATGGGGTGTCTCATGGAACTTAAAAGCAGAAGACCTTCAGAATAGTCTCAACTATTTACTAGACAGTGTGGTGGGCTGTATTAAGAGTAACAGCTGAAGCAGTTGCCCACTCCAGTATCAGGCAGGTCCACTGTGTCCATGGTAAAGAAGAGGATACAGCAGTCTAACTCCACAGTGTTCTTGAAATGGACCTGCCAAAGTGCTCTACCAGGACAGGGTACCACACTGAGTAGAAACAAAAGTGAATAGGATAGTAGTAACATCAAAATTGAGTAATATAGGTAAAATTGAGATGAACAAAAGGGAAAGGAAAGAGAAGGTTCAGATAAGGATGGGAAGAGGGACAGCTGGGAGCTCTCAAAGAAGCAAGTTACCATATTTTTTGATATTACATGAAAACAACAGAAGAGTGAATTCTGTAATGTTAGGAAAACTACCTTGAATACCTTGTAGAAGTTCAGAAAAACTAATGTCACATAAACATGAGAAATATACAAGTATCAAGGTAAAAATCTCATTTAAGTTTTTTATAAAGAACATCTTGCATTTATCACAGTATTTTAAGCTGATAACTTAACTTTGAATGCATACTTAAGCTCTATGTTTTTACTCTCCCCCCACACAGATTTAATATTTCTGACGTTGCAATTTACATCTTTTTACCTTGTGTATCCATTAGCACACTATTGCAGTTATAGTTACTTTTACTATTACTACTTTTGTCCTTTAATCTCCATGCTAGATTTATAAGTGATTTACCCACTACCATTACATCATTCTGAATTTAACCATGTATTTACCTTTACCAGTGAGATTTATACTTGCATATGTTTTCCTATTACTAATTAGCACCCTTTTGTTTCAGCTTGAAGAAATCCTTTTAACATTTCTTGTAAGGCTGGTCTAGTGATGATGAGCTCCTTAAGCTTTTGCTTCTCTGGAAAACCCTTTATCTCTCCTTGCGTTCTGAAGGACAGCTTTGCTGGGTAGAGTATTCTTGGTTGGCAGTTTTTTTCTTTCAGCACTTTGAATATATTGTGGCACTCCGTTCTGGCCTGCAGAGTTTCTGCCCATGGTCTTATGGGATTCCCTTGTGTGAAACAAGTTGCTTTTCTCTTGCTGCTTTTAAGATTCTGTCCTTCTCTTTAACTTTTGACAATTTAATTATAATGTGTCCTGGTGTGGGTCCTTTTGGATTAATTTTATTTGCAACCTTCTGGGCTTCCTGGATCTGGGTGTTGGTTTTTTTCCCCCAGGTTAGGGAAATTTTCAGCCATTTTCTTTAAATAAACTTTCTTCCCCTTTCTGTCTTCTTCTGGGACTCCATCATGCGAGTAGTGGTCCACTTGATGGTGTCCTGTAAGTCCCTTACGCTGTCTTCACTTTTTCGTTCGTTCTTCTCTGACTGGATGAATTTCACTGCCCTGTCTTCGAGTTTGCTGATCCTTTTGTCTCCTTGATCTAGTGTGCTGTTTTACCCCTCTATTGAATTTTTCACTTCAGTTATTGTATTTTCCAGCTCTGTGATTTGTTTGATATTTTCTTATATTTTCAATCTGTTTGTTGAAATTCTCACTTTGTTATATTGTATTATTCTCCTGACTTTGATGAGCATCTTTATGACCATTATTTTGAACTCTTTATCAGGTAAATCCATTTTGTAGGGCTCTTTCTGGAGTTTTATCTTGTTCTTTTGTTGGGAACATATTCCCTTGTTTCTTCATTTTCCTTGACTCTTTGTGTTGGTTTCTGCACATTAGATGAAACAGCTACCTCTAACTGTCTTGACAAAGTGGTCTCGTTTAGGAGATGAACCTTATCAATCAGCCTGGTTTGAGCTCTTGGTTGTCTCTCAACTCTTTGTGATTGTCCAAACTGCCTTCTTTGTTCTTACTGGCTCCCAGTAGTTGATGGTCTGCTAAGATTTGTCAAGTGTTCCAAAGGGGAGGATCACACTCAGCACCTAGGGGCAGACTGTTTGGAAGCCAGACCTTCAGGCAGCGGCTGGGAAGCTATATAGTTAGGGCCCTTCCAGGGAGAAATTTGGAGACGGGCTCTTTTTTCTGATCCCTGTGCACTGGACCTGTGTATATAGCCATGGAAGAGGTTGCTCCTGTACTCATTAAGAACTGCTTCATCGTTTGCTGCAGTATTGTGGGACTTGTGAATACAAGCCCCATTGGCTTTCAGAGCCAGGCAATCCAGGGGCCCATCCATTGGGTGGCATCCTCAAAAGCTGGGGCACCAGATGTGTGTACAAGCTCCTTCCATGGAGATACTGGTGATTTGGAGTGGGCTAGAGGGAGAAGGCAGAGGTGGTGTCTGCTGGCTTCCCCAGTCTCCTGGGATGATTGCAGTCAGCCTTTGGAAGTCTGCTAAATTAGAAGCCTGACCATTAGACAGCAGCTTTTAAAGTATGAAAATAGGCCTTTTTCAGGGAAAGACTGTGAGATGGGCAATTCTGACTGCTCCCTCTGCACTCAGCCCTGCTGGGATAGATGTCTTTTGTAAGCCTCATGGTAACCAAAAGCAAAAATCTATAGTAGATACACAAAAGACTAGTAGAAAGGAATCTAAACATACCACTACAGAAAATCATCAAATCATAAAGGAAGAGAGCCAGAGAAGAAAAAAGGAACAAATGAAATACAAAACAGCCAGAAAACAATGAACAAAATGGCAATAGTAAGTCCATACCCATCAATAATTACTTAATATGGAAAAGGACTTAAATTCTCCAGTGAAAACACACAGAGAAGCTGGCTGAATGGATAAAAACAGAAGACCCAAATATGTGCTGCCTACAAGAGATTCACTTCAGATTTAAGAAAACACACGCTCTGAATGTGAAGGAATGGAAAAATATATTCCATGTGAATGGAAACCAAAAGAAAATGGGTAGGTAAACTTACATCAGACAAAATAGACCCCATGCCAAAGACTATAACAAGAGACAAAGAAGGTCATTATATAATGATAATGGGATCAGTCCAACAAGAGGATATAACTTTGTAAATATTTATATACCCAAGGTAGGAGTACCTAAATATATAACACAGTAGTGAATAAGTGGAAATGATCTTTATGTGGAAGTTGAAAAGGAGGAAAAATTTTAAGACCAAAAAGAAATGTAGAAAGATAAAAGAGAAAGTGACAAATATTGAAGATAGGCAAAAAGGAAGCAACACACAGATAATAAGACTCTTTTAGGAAGATAACCAAAGCAAGGGAACAGAACAAATATGAAAAACTATAATTAAGGAAGAGTTTCTTAAAAGAAGATTTGAAACTACAGAGAGTAATATGTATCTGAGAATATAAACCAGAGCAAACAACACCAAGACATATTCTAGTAAAATTACTCTATTAAAGAAAAAAAAATTCTCTGGGCTTCTAAGAAGAAAGAGTAAATGACTTAAAAGAGAAATAAGATTGGATTAGAGTCACACTTTCTCACAGGACACTCCCTGTCAGAATAAAATGAAGTAGTATTTTTAAGATACTCAAAGTGAGGAAATGTGGGCCAATGATTTTTTTATCCAGCAAAACTGACTTTTTCGTATAAAGCCATAGACAAACTATTATCAACATGCAAGAAGGGAAGAAATACTGTTTCTCTGAGTCGTTTCTGAACAATGGGCTAGTGATTGAGCTTGAGACAACCAAAATGATGAGCGAGATATCAAAATAAGGCTTGGTATTGAGCATTAAACATGTGATTACTTGTAGAAAACTAAAGGAGGATTAAAATTGAGAGAGTGTAGTGTCCAATGGGTATATTTCTAGATAACGGAAATAAAGTACTGTCAAAAAATTGGAGCAGGAATAGAGGTACTGTATGCAGAAATTTTGTTAAAAGTCTTTATAGTAACTACAGTGGTGTATTGATTGATACAGTCATGTGTTGTATAATGATATTTCGGTCAATGCCAAACCGTATATACAATGGTGGTCCTGTAAGATTAGTACCATATATCCTAGGTGTGTAGTAGGCTATACCATCTATGTTTGCATAAGTATAATCTTTGATCTTCACACAATGATGAAATCACACATTTCTCAGAACATATCCGCATTGTTAAGGGACACATGACTGTCTTAATATTCATTCTGAGTTCTTCAGATATGTTTATAACATTGGATCAAGTAAATACGAGATATATTGATTATATTCCCTTGCATGGACAGGGTGTGGTGTGGAAGAAAGGAAATACAGATGCAATGCTGTAGAGGTTGAGTAGGAGAAACTGATAATTCTGAGTGTTAATTGAAAGTACTGGTATGAGCTCATTTGGTATTTTATGTTACAAAAATACCTATACACAAATATGAATATGTATTTTTATTTTTAACTATGACCACTGAAGAGGGCTAGAAACAAAAAGCACCCAGATTGTAATCTTGGAAAACTATTCCACCTTAAAAGAAATCATACTTTTCAGGTGAAGTGGTTGATTCTAAGTCTCTGGCAAGAAATGTATAAGATGAGCTGGAACATTGTTATCCCAGAGGGCAAGGATTACAGACTACTAGGGTTATATTAGAAAGCCTGGAGAAATAACTTGAAAAGCCTCTCACTGGTCAAGGATTGATAGAAATGCATCAAGTATGTTTAAATTCTTCAGATCATAATAATGTTTTAAAAAGGAAGTGGTCACTTTCAGAGAATGATGGGGACCCAATTCATTACCTTCAGTGTTGGTAATAAAGAGAAAGAATCAAGCAATTTACCTTCCCTTTCCTATATGAATATACTGGTAGCTAACAAGATAGTAGATACAAGAAAGCTATTCCAGCTAATAAATGAAAAAGAAATGATATAATGAGAATATCAGCATTTTATAACTTCCACTGAACCACTGGATCTCGGCAGTGCACATCAGTGGCTGCAAACATCACAATAAAAAGAACAGACATTATTTGCCTCCTGATGGAAGAAAAGAACACCACCTTTCATTTTACCAAAGGGATCAATTCCACATGAGTCTGATGAAACTTGAAATTTGCAGGAAAGTCAGAGGACAGAAACATACTGAACTGCACCATGAATATGCATCAGCATCTGCACATATAGATCAAATATCCCAAGTCCTTCAACAGATAAACTGTAATGAATGCTGAGGGAGCCTGTAGATTAAAAGAAACTGAGAAGGGGATTGGAGGACGGACGATGAAGATGCTGAGCAAAGAAGATTTTTAGGGCAGTGAAAATACTCTCTATGATACTATAATGATGGATACATATCATTATGCATTTGTGCCAACCCATAGAATGTGCAATTCCAAGAGTGACCCCTAAGGTCAACTATGGACTTTGGGTGATTATGATGTTTCAATGTACGTTCATAAATTGTAACAAATGTACCACTCTAGTGGGGGATGTTAATAATGGGGGAAGCTATGCGTTGTGGGGGTTTAGGGAAATTTCTATACCTTTCCCTCAATTTTACTGTGAACCTAAAACTGCTCTAAAAAAATAAAGTCTTTGAAAAAAGAGAGAGACTTAAAAGACATAGCATATAAAAAAACAGGTAGTCAAGACTAAACCATTTTTCTATGAATGCACACTTGGGTAATAAAAGTACAAAGAATTGTAGGGAAGTGACTACTGTGAATTCAGAATAATGGTTAGTTTTGTGGAGATGAAGGGATTGGGATAGGCTCCATGAAGGGCCTTCCGAGATGGTTGGCAAAGTTCTTTCTTGATGTGGGTGAAGGTTACAGGGTGTTTGCCATTTAGTAACTCATCAAGTTATACCTTTGACCTGTGTAGTTTATTCTGTATCTGCTTTATTTTATAATTAAAGGTTTAAAAACAAGTTATCTGTAAACTTCCCAGGAGCTAGAGTAAAGTGAGTTACCAGCACACATCATTGGAAAGATGGAAACTTACTAGTTCTTTGCAAGAGAAGGTTTTCATCATATTAATTTGAGAAGAAATTTTTCATATGGAGTCAGTAATGAATGTAATGGGTACCAATGTAGTTAGCATTTTCTTTGTGTGTTAATTTCATGTTACTTTCCCATGGTGGTCTTTGTTTAAAATTGGGGGCATAATTCAGTAAAGGTAACTACAGATGATTAAGCTAATGTTATTCAAGATGGTAATCACCTGGAACTTAAAATAAGGATAAACCTTAGAGTACTCAGGGAAGGGATAAACTCCATACCCCTTAAATGGTCTTCCTTTAACATGACTATTCTAATTTTTGCTTTTGATAAGAGCATGTAGCAGAGTGCAGTGCCTAGCACTCATTAGGTGTTCAGTAAAAGTGTCTCAGATGTATTATTTTAGTATAAGTACTGTGTGCTATTCCTTATGAAAATTGTGCTTTCGATCAGTCATCAGCAAGGGATGAACTTTTAGCTGCTCTTCCAGTGATAATGGATTTGTCCTTAAACTTCTACACTTTATGAATTCCTTTTGAGGTGAACACCAATGCATTTGCCAAAAAGCCATCCAGCAGTTTAAGGATGCGATGAGGTCTTGGAAGGATAAGCTAATCGATCACCAGTTGGCCCTTGGGAACGATAGCTATAACCTTAGATTTGTTAAACTCTCCAAAGAAATCTCACACACAAGTAAAAAAGAGTCTTACCATTCATTTCTGGGAAAAGCTGATTCCAAGTCTTTTTTCTTATCTGAAAAACGCACACAAGCTGTACCATTTCCATGATAAACGGCAAAGATTTATTGCTGCCCCTATTCTTTAATAGAAAAGAAACAACAGGAATGTATAGTATATGCTTAATTATTCTATATTTGTATATCTCATTTCAAACATTCTTCATATAAGCTGTGTAGGATAGTTTATCAGTTTATTTTTGGACACAGATTGCTCAAGGCTGTCATATGCATTTCCTAACATGCATTGATAATGCCTCCTACACACTATCCTTGAAGAAAGTACCTTACTTTTTTTTTGCGAGGAAGACCAGCCCAGAGCTAACATCCACTGCCGATCCTCCTCTTTTTGCTGAAGAAGACTGGCTCTGGGCTGGGTCTGGGCTAACATCCGTGCCCATCTTCCTCCACTTTATATGGGATGCCACCACGGCATGGCTCACAAGCAGTGCGTCGGCAGGCGCCCAGGATCCGAACCCGCGAACCCTGGGCTGCCAAGCACGAACTTAACCGCTGTGCCACCAGGCGGCCCCGAAAGTACATTACCTTTAAGACTCTTATGTGCCTCTTAAGATGTAAAATGCAGAGTTCTTTCCTCTCCAGTTGCAACAGGGGGACAACTGCAATATTTATCTTGTAAGAAAATAAAAATAATCAATATATTGTTAAGATGACAGTTCTCCCTAAACTGGCCTATAGATTCAACACAATCTCAATGAAAATTCCAAAAGGCTTATATTGTGTGTGTGTGCTTTTTACAAAATTCAGTTTATTTGAACTAATTAAAAAAGAAAACAAAAGCAGTTTACTCAAAAGAGGATAGATTTTTTTTTCCCATAAAATGACAAATTGAATCTAAAATTTATATGGCAATGCCTAGGACCTATTAAAATAGCTCAGTTGATTTTGTCAGATTAAAAAAAGTGTGATGACTTTCCGCTTGATTTCAAGACTTACCATAAAGCTCGAGTAATTAAAACAACGAGGTGCTAAATATAAGGATAGAGATCAATGGAACAGAACAGAGTTCAGACACGGGTGCACATATCTATGGTTAACTGACTTTAACATAGGTATCAAGGATGTAAATATGTTCTTTTAACATGCCTTGATAGACACTGAAGAAAAATAATAAACTTTAAAAACTGGGAAGACTATAAAAGCCCTCTCTGTGGAAAATTTTAATTCCTAATAATAGAGTCAGGTTTTCAAATTAAGGTTATTAAAGAATACTTTGTTTTGTCAGTGTAATTCAGCAGCAGAAGGAAATGTGGCGGAATGGTTGGAAGCAAGTCTAGAGAGATAGATAGGATCCAGATCATGTAGGGTCTAGTATTCTAAGATAAGGCATTTGAGTTTTATCCTGAAAAGTATTAGGAGTCATTGGAGATTTTCAGGTAGTGAGTTTTGATGGTTGTGTAGAAAATGGTTTGAAGACTAATTATTTCACTTCCTTGTTTTAGACAAATGTTTTCACCACTTCCTCCCTTGCACACTATGCTCCATCCTAATCAACTCCTTGTGGCTCCCTGAAGGTGGCTGTGGTAACTCCTAGGCTTCTGCTTTGAGTGGCTGGTTGAATGGAAGTGCCATTCACTGAGACAGGAAATTCAGGAAAGGAGGATAGATTCTTTTTCCTTTCTTTACTTTTTTTTTTTAATGTAGGAAGAGCATGGGGTTGAATTCACCTTTGGACATGTTTATGTTTGAGTCAGTTATAGAAAACTATGGTGATAAAGTCTGGAGAGCTTTGGATATTATGAGCTTGCAGCTCAGCAGAGCAGTCTCGGAGGGAGATACAGATTTATGGTCATTATCAAGTTAATAGTTATTAAAGCCATGGACTGTAAACATAGGGGAATTTTACATCAGTGCTAGGGACTAAGGCAAAGATAACAACCACATACCAGAAACCTTGAAGAATTTCTGCAGGTTTCAGCATTGAAGGATATCCCAATCTGACTGAGCTGTTGCATGACCAGCCATCTTTGTTTGCCTGGGTTCTAGGAAACCCCTCAGAACCAGGCAAACTGACATGGTTGGTCACCTCCTGAGTTTGAGATTCTGCTTCCTAAAGAAGCAAGTTGGAGATTTACCCAAATAAGCAATAATAACCACAACCCAGGAATAATGGCTGGAGGTGAGGGTAATGAGAAGGAGGTGGGATGGGGTGGAAGGTAAGTCTCATCTGGATTCCATTAAAACCTCTGGGAAATATACCAGGCACTGAAGGACACATAGGTTATGGCAACCATGCTTGACATGATTCAGCATTTTAGGCAAAGGTCAGAGGTGTAGTAAAATTGGGTATGAGTGAGCACAACAGTGCCAGAGAATAATCAGGGTCACTATATCTGCAGACCTCTTGGTGTTACCAGAAACACTCAAAAGAAACACACAAACATGCTGCTGTTATGGCTAGCTTCAGATCCCCCCTCCCACCTAGGGTGATTTAATTTCCAAATTAAAGTGAAGCTGTAATAAATAAAAAATGTATTTGCCTTCTCCCTTCTTCTGGATCTGAAAGCTCATACCAGGAATTTACAGGCTATAACAGAATTGATCTCAACTTTCAATAAAGTACAGACCTCCCTCTGAAACACTAGCAAATAGAAAAAAATAGCAGGGCACAGGAGAAGATACAAGAGTTCAAATGAATGACCCACATTAAGGAATCAGAACAGATGTCTTCCTATAATTTCCTGTAAGATGAAGGAGAATAAAAATCACCAAAGTTCAAGAGGACACAATAGGTTAGAAAACAGAGTAAGTAGTTGTGAAAGAATACATCCAAGATCAGTAAAAACAGAATGATAATAAAGAGCCTGATTTGTTTAATTTAAAACACAGTTTAAGCAGTGGCAACTGGATAGATGACTTAAAAAAATCAAAACAGTGAAATGGAAGATAACCTTGAGAAATTCTCCACAACTTAGAGGCACGGATGAAAACGATAGAAGAAAAAATTTGAGACATGGAGATTGATCCAGGAGTTGTGTATTACTGCAGCAGGAAGACATTATTATTAGATATGCAAGGAGTCAAAATATACGATTTACGTTGCTCTTTCTGAAAAAGTTACTTGGTATATACTTCAGACAACTGATAGAAATGAGTCAAACTGTAGAGCTCAAGAGTGAGGAAGTCAGATAATTAAATATTTGTCAAGAATGAGACCAGTTCAACATGGAGTTAAATCTGTTAATTACTGTTAATGTGCTTTTAAAACTTAATGCAACTGTGAGATATTTTGAAATAGATAAAAATGAAAGCACATAACATCTAAAATTCCAGGTTTTATCAATAAAAAATGAGAAATGATAGTGGGATGGTTAGACGAGGAAGAAGAGCAGGCAGGAGTAAAACCATGTTAACTTTGTACCTTACACATGACCGTGTCAGTAGGTACCGTCTTATTCTTGAAGCTGGTAATTATCTAAAACAGGATCAAATATGGTTTAAAAACATAAAGATGATTAAAATTGAATAAAGCAGTTTGTGTATCCTCCAAATTCCTAGATACATAAAGAGAGAATATAAATTCAGTCTAGTCGGAAAAATCCAACAAAAAGGGGAGAGGTGGAGTGTAAGGAAGAATAAAAATTGGTAAGCATAAGAAAAGAGTAAGATCAAACAGTTATGATATTAAATATAAACGGAAGAAATGTGAATGTTGAACAGTCTGCGTATTTAAATTATAGCACAACCATTCAATGCAGTGTTATATAGTCATTAAAAATAATGTTAAAGCAATCTTTAGTAACATGGTGAAAATCTTTACATTATTAAATGAAAACATGTCATTATGATGCAGTAAATGCCTCGAACACTTTTGTAAAAAATACAGTCACAGGTACTGATTAATCAAGATGAGTGGATCAACTGGAGTCTTTCAAAATAAATTAACCATTTTTCTTGGGTCAAATTAACCATTGTTCAGGTACAAGGACCTTGGGGCCTGCTGCATATATTCTCAGTGAAGAAGCTCAGTAATTAGGGGGGGGTAAATGCTTTTTATTCTTGTTTTAGTGCAGGTGCCTCCATCATTTTTTTTTTTTTTTTTTTTTTTTTGTGGGGAAGACCAGCCCTGAGCTAACATCTGTTGCCAATCTTCCCCTTTTTGCTGAGGAAGACTGGCCCTGGGCTAACATCCGTGCCCGTCTTCCTCCACTTTATATGGGACGCCACCACGGCATGGCTAACAGACAGTGCGTCTGCGGGCGCCCGGGATCCGAACTCGCGAACCCTGGGCTGCCAAGCGCGGACTAAACCGCTGCGCCACCAGGCGGCCCCCATCATTTCTTGTTTTGGCTCGGGTCTTTTCCTTCTGTCCTGTTGGGGGCTATGATTTAGTGCTAATGAATTTTTACCAAGTTATTAATTCTAAACCCATTGGTCTGTTGGTTTCCTGTTTGTGCCTTAACTGTTTTAAAAACAGAAACTAGTTTTCCATTCCTTAATGGTTGGGAATTGCTTGTATTTGTATATATTTGTGCACGTGTTGTACACGTGCCCATAATAAAGGACTAGGAAGATAATACTTTATATTTCTATTACCAAATTTTTGTAGTGAACATACATATATTTCTTTTGTAATCAGGAGAAAATAATTACTTTGGGAAAAAGTAAATACCAGATTTTGCTGAAATGGTTAGCTGCCTTTATGCTTCCTTCTTGCTTCCACTTCAGATACATTATAAACTTTACTTATGTCTGGTCTGCCTATAATCTTGAACATAGCCTTCCCTCACATGGGGCTTAGTTAGATGTTTAAGACACTATTCAAGTCATTTGCCCATTTTTAAGTTGGGTTATTGTCTTATTGAGTTGTAAGAGTTTTATGTATTCAGCATACAAGTTCTTCATTGGATATATGATTTAGAAATATGTTCTGTCAGTCTCTCGCTGGTGTTTTCATTTTCTTGTTGGTGTCATTTAAATCACAAGCTTTTGATTTTGATAAAGTCCAATCTATCAGTTTTTTCTTTTGTTAAAAGTGCTTTTGGTGTCCTAAGAAATCTTTGCCTAACCCAAAGGCATGAAGATTTACACTTATTTTTTTTTAGGAAGACTGGCCCTGAGCCAACATCTGCCAATCTTCCTCCTTTTTTCCTTTTTTCTCTCCAAAGCCCCAGTAGATAGCGGTATGTCATAGTTGTACATCGTTCTAGTTGCTCTATGTGGGACGATGCCTCAGCATGGCTTGATGAGTGGTGCGCAGGTCCGCGCCCAGGATCCGAACTGGCAAACCCCAGGCCGCTGAAGCAGAATGCATGAACTTAACCGAGCAAACTTTACTGCTATGCCACCAGGCCGGCCCCTATACTTATGTTTTTTCTAAGAGTTTTTATTGTTTTAACTCCTACATTTAGGTCTATGATCCGTTTTGTTTATGGTATCTTATACTCTTTTGTTAGATTTATTCCCAAGTATTCAGTTCTTTTCTGTGATGCTGTGAATGAATTAATTTCAATTTTTGTATTTTTTTTTTAAGATTCTACCTGTAAGTGAGATCATATGGTATTTGTCTCTCTTTGTCTTACTTATTTTACTTAGCATAATGCCCTCAAGGTCCATCCAAGTTGTTGCAAATGACAGGATTTCCTTTTTTTTTTTATGGCTGAATAGTATTCCATTGTGTGTGTCTATCGCATTTTCTTTATCCATTCATCTCTCTGGGCACTTAGGTTGTTTCCATGTCTTGGTTGTTGTAAATAATGCTGCACTGAACAAGGATGGGGGTGCAGATTTCTCCTTGACATAGTGCTTTCGTTTCCTTCAGATACATATCTATAAGTGGAATTGCTTAATCATGTGGTTCTATTTTTAATTTTTTGGGGATCCTCCATTCTGTTTTCAGTATTGGCTTTATCAATTTATATTCCTGCCAACAGTGCACAAGGATTCCCTTTTCTCCACACCAGCGTTTGTTATCTCTTGTCTTTTTGATAATAGCCATTCTAACAGGTATGAAATGATATCTCATTGTGGTTTTGATTTGCATTTCCCTGATCATTAGTGATGTTGAGCACCTTTTCACATACCTGGTGGTCATTTCTATGTTTTGTTTTGAACAATGTCTATTCAGGTCCTCTGCCTATTTTTAATTGGATTATTTGTTGTTTTGCTGTTGAGTTGTAAGAATTTCTTATATTTTTTGGATATTGACCCCTTATCAGATATATGATCCGCAAATATTTTTTCCCATTCCTAGGTTGCCTTTTCATTTTGTGGATCATTTCTTTTGCTGTGCAGAAGCTTTTTTGTTTGATGTAGTCCCACTTGTTTATTTTTCATTTTGTTGCTTGTGCTTTAAGTGTCATATCCAAAAAATCATTGCCAAGACCCATATCAGGGAGCTTTTTCCTTGTGTTTTCTTCTAGGAGTTTTATGGTTTCAGGTTCTACATTTAAGTCTTTAATCCATTTTGAGTTAATTTTTGTGAATGGTGTGAGATGGGCATCTAGTTTGATTCATTTACATGTGAATATCTAATTTTCCCAGGACTTACATATTGAAGAGACTATCTTCTCCATTGAGTATTCTTGACTACCTTGTCAAGTATTAGTTAACCATATCAATTTTTGTATTTTTCATTGCTAGTATATAGAAATTCAATTTATTTCTGTATAGTGATCTTATATCCTGTAACCTTGCTGAATTAATTGGGTCTAGGAGCCTTTTTTTTTCTTTTAAATTCTTTAGTATTTTCTCTATACAGAATCTTACC
The DNA here is from genome assembly GCA_031878705.1 of Tapirus indicus. Lineage (NCBI taxonomy): Eukaryota > Metazoa > Chordata > Mammalia > Perissodactyla > Tapiridae > Tapirus > Tapirus indicus. Next base: position 108,952,224 of record CM062918.1, on the reverse strand, counting down.
ATTAGGGGAATAATGACAGTTTTACTTCTTCCTTTCCAATCTGGATGCCTTCTATTCTTGCTTGATAGTACTGACTAGATCCTCTGGTACAATGTGGAAGAGAAGACATTCTTGCCTCATTCCTGATCTTTGGGGGAAAGCATTACATTTTTTTTGCCACTGAGTACATTTGTAGCTGTAGGTTTTTTGTAGCGACCTTTTTTTAGGTTGAGGAAGTTCCCTTCTATTCCTAGTTTCTTCGAAATTTTTACCATGATTGGGTATTGGATTTTGTCCAATGCTTTTTCTGCATCTATTGAGGTGATCGTGTGGTTTTGTTTATTTTCTGAGCATGATGAATTACATTAATTGGTTTTCAGTTGTTAAACCAATCTTGCATTCTTGGGATAAATCCCACTTGGTCATGGTTTACAATCCTTTTTAGATGATAGTAGATTCAGTTTGTTAATATTCTGTTGAGTATTTTTTTTTTGTCTTTATTTATGAGAGATATTTGTCTGTAGTTTCTTTTTTTTTTTTTTTGCGAGGAAGACCAGCCCTGAGCTAACATCCGTCGCCAATCCTCCTCTTTTTGCTGAGGAAGAGTGGCCCTGGGCTAACATCTGTGCCCGTCTTCCTCTACTTTATATGGGATGCCGCCACGGCGTGGCTGATGAGCAGTGCATCGGCGGGCGCCCGGGATCCGAACCTGCGAACCCCGGGCTGCCAAGCGCGGACTAAACTGCTGCGCCACCGGGCGGCCCTCTTTTTCTTGTGCTGTCTTTGACTTTGGTATCAGTGTAATACTAACCTCATAGAATGAGTTAGGAAGAGTTCCCTCTTCCTGTTTTCTGGAACAGTGTGTGATGGATCGATGTTATTTCTTCTGTAAATATTTGGTGGAAGTCATCAGTGAAGCCATCTGGGCCTGGAAATTTCTTTATGGGAAGATTTTTAATTAAGTCAATTTCTTTAATTGTTCTAGGTCTTTAGATTTTTTTATTTCTTCTTGAGTCAGTTTTGGTAATTTGTTTCTTTCTAGTAATGTTTCCATTTCATCTAAATTGTCTATTTTGTTGGCATAAAGTTGTTCATGGTATTCCTTATAATCTTTTAAATTTATGTAAGGTCAGCAGTGATGCCCCTCTTTTATTTATAATTTTATTCACAAATTTCCCAATTTGTATCTTTTCTCTCTTTTTTTTGGTGAATCTAGCTAAAGGTTTGTCAATTTTGTGGATCTTTTCATAGAACCCATGTTTGGTTTTATTGATTTTCTTTTCTGTTTCATTGGTTTCCACCCTCATACTTTTATTTTCTTTCTTATGTTTGCTTTGGATTTAGTTTGCTCTTCTTTTTCTAGTTTCTTAAGGTTGAAACTTAGATTGATTTGAGATCTGTCTTTTCTAATACAGGCATTTAGGGGTAAATTTAATTTGTGATTTCTTCTTTGACCCATTGTTTATTTAGAAGACACTGAGGAAGAATTTAGAAAATTTATAATTAGGAAATTCTCATTTGTGGATTTCTTGCATTTTTTTTTTCTGTTGTTGATTTCTTAATGAATTCCATTGTTCTCAGAGAATACACTTTGTATGATTTCAGTCTTTTAAAACTAGTGATACTTGTTCTCAACCTAGCATGTGTTCTATCCTGGAGAAAGTTACGTGTGTATTTGGGAGAATGTGTGTTCTGTTGTTGGATGGAGTGTTCCATAGATGCTGGGTTAAGTTGGTTGATAATGTTCAGATTTCCATATCCTTGATGACTTTCTGTCTAGTTGTGCAATCCTTTAATGAGAATAGAATGTTGAGATCTTGGACTGTTATTGTTGAGTTGTCAGTTTCTCTCTTCAATTCTGTCAGGTTTTGTTTCATTTTTTTGGGACTCTGTTTTTACATGTGTGTATGTTTATAATTGTATCTTCTTGATGATATGACTCTGTCATTATAAAATGTGCTTCTTTACTTCTAGTAATATTTTTTTGTCTTAAAGTTTATTTTGTTTGATAGAGCCACTCCAGCTCTCTTATGGTTACTGTTTGCTGTAACTTTTTACTTTCAACCAGTTTGTATCTTTGAATATAAAGTATGTCTCTTGTAGTCAGCATATAGTTGAATCTTGTTTTGTTTTACCCAGTCTAATAACCTTTGCCTTTTATATGTGTATGTAGATATTTAAATTCATTTTTGACAAAGAAAAAGTGTATATATTTAAGGTTACAACCTTTTGCCTTTTGATTGGAGTGTTTAGTCTGTTCACATTTAATGTTATTAATGATGTGGTTGGGTTTACATCTGATGTTTGGGTGTTTGGTTTTTTATGTATCTTTTGTCTTTTTTTTGTTCCTTTTGGTTCTTCTTTTCTGCATTCTTTTGTATTAAGTAGATATTTTCTAGTGTATCATTTAATTCCTTTGTTGATTTTTTAAAACTATATTTTAGAAATTAAAAAATTTTAGTGATTATTCCAGGGATTGCAATATGCATTTTGTCAAATCCACTTTATGGTATACTAAGTTAATTCCTTTAAAGTATAGAAATTTTACTCTAGTATATATCCATTCCTTCTCCCCTCCTTTGTGCTATTGTTGTCATTTATATTACATTTCTGTTATAACCAATACAATGTTATAATTATTGCTTTGTATGATCTTATGTATTTTAAAAAGGTTAGGAAAAAGAGAACATTCTTTATAGATTCTTTTGTATTAAACTACATGTTTATTGTTTCTAGTACTCTTTAATTCTTCTTGAAGGTTTGAGTTAACCATTTGGTGTCATTTCCTTGCTCCAGTATAGTTCTATTCTATCCCTGGTCCTTTGTGCTTTAAATCTTTTATTTTTTTTTAATTTATTTTTTATTTTTATTGATGTCTTAATAGTTTATAACACTGTGGGGTTTTAGCTGTACACTATTTTTTGTCCGTCACCATGTGGATGCATCCCTTCACCCCTTGTGCCTTGGTAACCACCAACCAGTTCTCTCTGTCTGTGTGTTCATTTATATTCCACATATGAGTGAAATCATGTGGTGTCTGTCCTTCTCTTTCTGGCTGATTTCACTTAACATAATACCCTCTAGGTCCATCCGTGTTGTTGCAAATGGGACAATTCTGTCTTTTCTTATGGCTGAGTAGTAGTCCATTGTATGTATATACCACATCTTCTTTAACCAATCATCAGTCGAGGGACACTTGGGTTGCTTCCACTTCTTGGCTATAGTGAGTAATGCTGCAGTGAACATAGGGGTGCATAAGCCTCTTGTGATGGTTGATTTCATGTCCATTGGGTAGATGCCCAAGAGTGGGATTGCTGGATCATAAGGTATTTCTATTTTTAATTTTTTGAGGAATCTCCATACTGTTTTCCATAGAGGGTGCACTAGTTTGCATTCCCACCAGCAGTGAATGAGGGTTCCCGTTTCTCCACAACCTCTCCAGCATTTGTTTTTTGTCTTGGTGATTATGGCCATTCTAACGGGTATAAGGTGATATCTTAGTGTGGTTTTGATTTGCTAAATCTTTTATTTTTAAAAAATCTTTTTTCCTGTTTCTTTTTAATCTTTAAAAATTCCTCCTTGTCACCTTCTGCTTATTTTCTTATCTGTTGTGTTTATTCACTCTTGTGTTATTTCTAGTTTATATTTCATTTCTGGAATGATTTATTCTTATACTTCTAATTCTTTCATCAGTTCTGTCACCTCAAAACCTTTTGAGGTTTTAAATTTTAATTTGTGTTCTTCTTTTATGGCTAGTATATTATTTTAAAGTATTTTAGCTTATTTTGAAATAGGTTATAAATTTGATTTGTTTTAGGACCATATCTTTGTGGCATATTTTATTGTCTATCGGGATGTTTTTCTTCTCTTTAGTCTTTTTTTGTTTTTAATATTAACCTTTTAAATGGGATTTGACCTTAATACTTTTATTTTCTTATTTTCATGTGAAATTGTTTTTCTTGAACTTGTGGAAGAAGACAGAGTTTATCATAACTTTTCTCACTTCACAGAACTCGCATGTGCGCGCGGGCATGTGAGACAGCTTGCTTTCTGAGATTTCTTGGCTTTTTCCTTCTCCCACTTTTTTCTGTACCTTATTTTTCCGTCCTCTCTCTTATAGCTATCCTACTCGCTTTTCATTCTACTCCCAGTGTAGCTTTGTCTCACATGGGGCTTTGTCTGGAAGGGAGCCTTGAAGGGTCAGTCTTGAGAGTGCACAGTGGGTTAAAGTGTGCTAGCCCCTTCATTGCTAACCATGGATTCATTGTATTCATTTACTCTTGGGGTTCAGAGTGGCTAGAACCCCTCCTAGTCAGCTGCTGTTCTCTGATTGATTTGCCACGCTTTCTCTTGTTATCTGTCTTGTGTGTTCTCCTGTTCTTAGATCTGCCAAATGTCCTATTTTTTGTGATTTCTCCTATAGAAGTGCTGATGCCGGTCAGGTCTTATGGCACTTTTCCACACCTTTTTGTATCTTGGGTTTTGTGGTGATACTTTTTCACCTAGCTTTGTTGTGAATGTTGTTCATGGGCTTTTGGGTTTGCTACCTAGTGGTTCTCTCTGTTTTCATGTGTAAGACTTGTGGAGATTTTTCAAAAACTGTGCCACACTACCACGGCTGTCATTTCTTAGGTGTTATAACAACCTCACTGTGATGTGGGAAGTTCCCTTCCAAGGTTAGGTTCAGATGTCAAAATCTGTGCCAGTAATGCTTTGGTATGATTAAACAAAGATTTATTACCCACACAGGGGGGAAGCTCTGAGACAGGGGCAGAAGACAACTTTCTGGGAAGAGGTCCAGAAACGGAGAGAATGCAAGTGCACAGGTGATTCATAAAGGATAAGTCCAGTTGGTGCAGAATTTTAAAGAGGCACCTGCCAGGCATGGAATCTGAAAGAGGTAGCAAGGACGCTCATGTACTTGGGGATATTGGTGGTAGTGACTTCTATCAGTAACGTGCAGAAAAGGACAGATACCTGGAGGAGATGACCTCAGAGGTTGCCAGCATTAGATCAAACATCAATAGGGGTCTCAGTTTCTTTCCTTTGGTCTCTGTAGTAGAGATCATTTTTTTTTTAGCTTCTGTTATTGTTGTGGCACACTATTGAAGAACTGGGCTTTGATCTTGACTGCCATGTTTGTTCTCAGTACCTGTGATCAGCTCCTCCTTGAAGTAACTTGTTTCTAGGGGGAAACCAACAGGTTGGCCTACTTGGTAATCCCAACCAGAGAGAAGAAAGGTGAAGACTTATGTACAGTTATCTCCACTTTCAGGAACAAGTCACCATTGGCTGGACAAACCAGTAAATAACTGAAGAAGATGACAAGAACTTGATAGGCTTCTTAGCTCTGCTTTTTGTTCAGCTCTGTTACATATTTCATTGAAGACATTTAATTTTATCAAGTATTCACTGAGTATCTAATAAGTCCACCTAATTTATGCACATAGTGTTGTCTGAGATCCTGGTAATATAAATAAGCCAGAGTCTAGTATTTACTTGATTCTAATAAATTACTGATTTTAAGAACTTTTTATTAATTTATAAACTACCACAAGAAATGTTCACTTCAGTTGTAAAGTGTTACTTCTAAATCAAAAATATTAAAATAATTGAAAACATATATCCTACAACTAAGGAATAATTTATAAAATGTTTATTAAGTACCAAGCGTAATGCTCAGTGCTTCTGCATACATTATCATTTAATCTTTACAGTAACTCAGGTTAGATTATTATCTTCCATTTACAGATGAGGAAAACAAAGCTTTCAGAAATGATGTAAATAGTAAAGTGTGTGGGGAGGGCATCTGAACTCAGCTCTGTCTGACTTCTTATCAATATATAAATGCTTTCAGTCAATAATAAAATGAGTATATCTTTTAGGGAGGGATTTTGTTTTTCCTATCTGTTTATTCTCCTATGTTTAGTTCTCCTGTATTTAGTTCATTAGAGTGAATTTTAACTTTTTATTTAATAATATACGACGGACTTAGAAGGCTTTTTCCCCCCAAAGTTTTTCAAAGATCTGATTATGTAATTTGCAGTTCTTTAGGATGGTTAATGAAATGCTAAGTAACTTAGTATTTCTATAATTTATTTTTCAGTTGTATTACTTGTCTTTCTTGGCAGCTTCTTAGAACTTTCTCTTTATGTCCTAATATGATGAATTTTGGAAGACTTTAGTATGAAATATGCAGGCCTATTTAAATTTGGACTTAAACTATGATATCACTTCTATACATAACAATCACTTTAGTAAAATTAAGTTCTTCATTTAAAAAGTGGAAGAAACATTTCAGAAGTAGACATTGTGATAGTTCTTTTGGGGAAACGAGAAGGAAAAATAATCTGCTAGGGAAGAGACAATATGAAAAATGAGAGGATAAAATTGTGGTGATATGGGTTGGCAGCGTAGGTATGAGGTTCCAAAATAGAAAGTAAGTTTGTTTGGTAAACTGGTCATGCTAATCTTGTATTCAGTTAAAGAAAATCTGGCCCACATTTAAAGCACCTTAAGCTAAGACCATTCCATGTGCAATAACAGCTGCTAATTCTGCTTAGATAAAAATTAATCTATTCCTCTTGAATTTAATTTAGTTTGCTGGTAGTCTCTTAGATATTAGAGAGAGTCAGATAACCTTAAGGACCGAAAAATTGGATTATCTTCCCTATAATATGTGATATTCCTTTTTTCTCTTCAGTTGATTACATTTTTGAATATTATTTTCACTTAAAACATGATTTATTTGTTATTCAAGGGTATTTACTAATTATATAACTCTCCATGACACTCTGCAAAGTTCTGTGCCTTGAGTACTGATCAGGCTCTCTGCCTTTCCTTTCATGTAGTATGGATTGCTTGTGAAATATGTGGGTCTGCTTTGTCTCATGAACACATTCTGCCAGTGGCAGGACTTCCTTTTTGCTACCTGACTTGTGGAGGTTAAGTAACCATACAACGAAAAGCCAGCAGAGATGGTTGTTTGCTGGAGCTGGACTGGGGTTTGCAGAGAGCTCTACCAGAATGCCTTTTTAGCCTCATGTGTATGTTTTTACTCTCAGTTATCAAAACCGTAAGAAGTGATGGAAGAAACAGGCTCTGATTCTTGGTTCTTACACATCAAGAAGGGAAAAATCTATTGCTGATTTAAATCTGCTTCCAAGTGCCTATGGTAAAACCCTAGGATTTTTCTTTTTACTCACCTTTCTTCTTCTGACGACGTGAATTACGTGGAAGGATGGAATATGTGAGTCCAAAGATGGGAACTGACAGCAGTGCTAATACTTGGGGCTTCTCTCTCTGCTGACTTCTAGTGAGCCTGGGGCCTGCTTCCCATTTAGGGACCATTCTAAAGTACTTGATTGGGGTTTTTGGATATGATGAAAATAGATTTGAATTTACTATGTGACTTATTTTTCATAGGTGTTTTTGACCTTAACATAGGTGTTACTCAGGATTTGTATGTGTTAACGTGGACTACACAAGACCGTTTTAATGGGAGAGATGAAATTTTGATAAAAGAAGAAAATTTAGAAATGTTTGTTTTTCTCTTTGTGTTAATAGGCAGGCAGTGGTTAAAGGTTCCCTTCCACATCCTTTTGCCTTGACGTTATTTGAGGACACATTGTACTGGACTGACTGGAATACACACTCCATTTTGGCTTGCAACAAATATACTGGCCAGGGTCTGCGTGAAATCCATTCTAACATCTTCTCTCCCATGGATATACATGCCTTCAGCCAACAGAGGCAGCCAAATGGTAAGTGATCTTGATTTTTAAATTGCAAATTGGAATAGCTTTGTAGCACTCTGATGTCTGGCTTTAATGAGGAGCAGGAGGAGGGAGGACATATCCAAGGGAGTGGGAAGGAGTTAAAAATAGAGAAAATGTCAAAATATAATTCAGGTTAAACAATTTGTAGCTTGATTATCATTATAGACCACCTCAGCCCTTTGTTTGGAGCTGTGATTATGGAGGTGGAGAAGAGAGAAATAGTAAATTGAGATGGCTCATATGCTAAGCTTATACACAAATGCATTTCTTGTTCATATTATTTCTTTCCATTGTGTGTTTGTGTTCATGGGAGTGTGTTTAAAAAAACAGACATACACTTGTCTTGAATGGAAACCTCTGTTAATCTAGCTGGTGAGTTTAAGTACTTCAGCTTGCTGAATAAAATACCTACTTAAACTACCTGTGCAACCCCCCCCCCCCTTTTTCTTAGTTTTGCTGCTACTTTTAGTCAATGATTTGGGCTGTGACTGCTGACAATAATTTCTTGTAAGAGAGGACTAGAATTAGGTTTAAAAAGGAATATGAGAATGTTAAGTGTTTGGCACTTGAGTGTAAATAAATGTCTGGCATGTGTGAGTGTATTTCAGATTGTATTCCATAGCCAAAAATGAAGCATTTTTGGATTATGCATTGCTTTGTGTTAGCTCCTTCCATTTAGGAGGAGATAGTCAAGTACTGAATGTGTTATGATGGAATCTGGTGATCACGAGTCCATAAAAATGGTTTTAAATGTATGTGTTACTCTTTTATAAAGGGGAAAATGTTCAGTCACTTGTATGAATTTTTTATTCTCATGGTTAGCCCTCAGGAGAGAATTTCCCTATTGTTTTTTTTTTAATGGCACTGTTGATCCTTTATGTTTTACTTGTTGAAGAATTTGCAGTTATCGGTGATATTGTTCTCTTTTATCTTTCATACCTCGTTGGCCTCCATCTTATGTTTATTTTCTGTGAATATTATTTTAAATCCACCCCTTTCCATAGTTTCTACAAATTTGCTAATTAATCTCTGCTGCTTCTCAGTTTTCCCTCTTTTAATCCATTATACGTATCTTTTCCATGTTAATCTTTCCAAAGTGTGATTTTTCGACATTCTAATTACTTTTCTTGGCTTTTAGGTCTCCTCCACCACCGTCTGTTCCCATTCTCTGAACTTATTCAGCTTTAGTTCTTATTAGTCAGCAGAAACATTAATCTCCAGTTAGAGTATTTGCCTTATTATCTCACCCAGTGTACAGCCTCCAAGCTTTTATTCATGTGGTTTTTTTGTTGTTAGTGCCATCAAGTTGATTCTGACTCCTAGCGACCCGGTGTACAGCAGAACGGAACCCTGCCTCATCTTTTTGCACCACCCTCTCACCTTCTGGCGCTGTATCAGGCAATGCTCCACTGCTATTTGTAGGATTTTCATGGCCAGTTTTTTGAAAGTGGGTGGCCAGGTCCTTTTTCCTAGTCTGTCTTAGTCTGGAAGCTTTGCTGAAACCTGTCCACCATGGGTGACCTTGCTGATATTTGAAATACTGGTGGCGTATAGCTTTCAGCATCACAGCAACTCACAGCCACCACAGTGTGACAACTGACAGACAGGAGGTATGGTTCCCTGACTGGGAAACGAACCTGGGCCATGGTGCTGAGAGCACTGAATCTTAACCATGAGACCACCAGGGCTGGCCCATATGGTTTTCCCACACTTGACATGTCGTCCTGTCTGTCCTTCCTATCCTTCAAGGCTCTTGTCATGTCCTCCATGAAGGTTTTTTTAAAATTCTTTAATCTTTAGTGATTTATCTCCTATTTGAGTCTATGCTTGTTAGCAGTCTGTGATGTGCAAGATAGCTTTTAGTTTCATTGTTTTGTATTGTTTTCTAGTTTTATTGCTTTGTTAATTCTGGCATACTGACTAGATTGAAGCTCTTTTAGGGCAGAGACGACCTGCTTTGTTTCTTGTTTATTCCTCTTTGGATACAAAATATTTCTCACTGATTAATTCCCTTTCTTGCAGATGGTCTGGTAGTTAAGCACCTGGATGACATTTGGTAATAATTCGGTTTATCACAGTTGCTCATGTTATGGTTGTTAACCTTTGTGTACCTTGAGTGAAGGAGGTCGTGCATAATCATTGGTATTAATCAGTGTGATTTATGTTTGACAGCTACAAATCCATGTGGAATTGATAATGGTGGTTGTTCCCACTTGTGTTTGATGTCTCCAGTCAAGCCTTTTTATCAGTGTGCTTGCCCAACTGGGGTCAAACTCCTGGAAAATGGAAAAACCTGCAAAGATGGTAAGAAGATGGTCTCCAAGATGGAAAATTTTTAGATAGCAATTGGGATTCTTTACGATTTATTGTGTTTCTCTATAATAAGCTCTATAGGTTACAGTGCTTTGGGAGACTAGTCACTTTAATCTCACAGTCTTCACAGATGGTTATGTAACAGGGGTGTTTTGTGTTTATAGCATTTCTTGAATACTTTTTTATAAATTATTTTAGTATTTAGACTGAATTTTTAACATGCTGTTTTTGAAAACAATTCTCTACCAAATCTCATAGTCATTGATATCACAATTGATTCCTGTGGAAACGAGTATTACTTCTCATAAAGCATACTTTTTTTTTTTTTGGTGAGGCAGATTAGCCCTGAGCTAACGTCTGTTGCCAATCCTCCTCTTTTTGCTGAGGAAGACTGGCCATGGGCTAACATCTGTGCCCATCTTCCTCCACTTTATGTGGGACGCTGCCACAGCATGGCTTGACAAGCAGTGCACCGTTCCACCCCCAGAATCCGAACCTGTGAACCCCAGGCCACCGAAGCAGAGTGTGCAAACTTAACCGCTTCACCACCGGGCCAAAAAAAGAATACATTGTTAACAGTAGGTAGCACTTGTAAACAAAGAACTTCTGTGCTTGAAAAAGATGTTTATTAAATTTTTAACTATAAAGACTAGCATGAGGTAGATATATTTTCTAAAAAATGATTGAATGATATTTTTAATTGCCTTTTAACAACAGAAAAGTGTTTTCAGAAGAAAAAAAAATTCCATATTGTACTGTTTAAAGCAAGTTTTTTCTCTACTTAACAACCACACTGCCTCTTCTCCTTACTCTCTTAATTCCTTATAGAGAGAGGGCATGTTGGAGAAGTATACTGATTTAGGACATTTCAAGGGACTTCTGGTTTGGGAGAACACCAGTTCTTCTCTTTTTCTTCTTAATGAGAATGTTATCCTTCATTCTTACCCCTATGGATCACCATCTGGTTCTGTAGCCACCAGCAAGACCTGGTAAGAAAATTGTTATATTTAGCAGTGGCTTCTTTATCTAACTCTGAAAAGCAGAAGCCTTTATTTCGGAATGGGTTGGAGAGTTCCTGGCAAGGGGGTCAGGGAGTCAGAGAGATGGAATTGAGTTCGTATACAGGATATTTGTCATGACTTGGCATTGATAAATTATCCTCGTAGTCAAAGGTGAAGCTGGCTGACTCTTGTCAGACGGTTTCCATGGCAAACAATAATTTGGTTTCAATTTAAAACAAAAGGTTTTTGTAATGTTGCTTTTTTGTTTAAAATGTAGCCTGACTTTAAAACAGAGGATTTATTTTAGCAATAGTGGTCTGTCTACTCCCTCACAGCAATGCAAATGTACATGTTTAACTAGTATTTTGAATTTCGGATATACATTTGGCATGTTGTGGCCTTAAGTTAACTATTCTGTTTTGATCACCTTGTTCAAATTTACAGCTTCACTTTCTATGGCTTCTTTGTTTTCAGAGTTTTGGGCTGGCTCCTTTTGGTAGTTAGCAGGGGCAGTGCATTGTACAGTTATCCCTGCTTGGTGCCTGCTGTGGCATTTAGGGTTGTATTCTGTCCCAGATAGAGTTCACTTATAGTTAGTCCTAGAGTCAAAAAGCTGATGTTGAGATCTTCACTCCTCGGTTTTTTCAGCTGTAATGACAGATTGACGCTTGAAGTTTACTGCCAATGTTTTCTTTTGAACTCATTTCTTTTGTTGGGAATCTTTTTTCACTTTTTCAGTTGTCAATTTCTGTACTGTCTTTTATTAACTTTTATAGTTAGATGATTTTTTTGCTGGTGGTTTACTTGAACATTAAAAATCAAACAAAAAATTGAAAATCAAAACAAAAATTGAGCTTAATATCCTCATTCTCAGCTATTTTTATTGGGGCTGACCCGGTGGTGTAGTGGTTAAGTTCATGCGCTCTGTGTTGGCGACCTTGTGTTCGCAGGTTTGGATCCTGGGTGTGGACTGACGCACCGCTTATCAAGCCATGCTGTGGCGGCATCCCATATAAAGTGGAAGAAGATGGGCACGGATGTTAGCCCAGGGCCAGTCTTCCTCAGCAAAAAGAGGAGGATTGGCAACGCATGTAATATCTCAGGGCTAGTCTTCCTCACAAAAAGAAAAAAAAAAAGAATTCAGCTATGTTTTTATTAAATACTAACAGGTTAAAAACAATTATTAAATAAATCTGATTTAAAACTCAATGAAATAAAAATTTGAAAGTCTTTGTTTTTTTAATGATAATAATATATTAGTTAATATTTATTGAGTACTTGTATATTCAGTACATTCCTGAGTTTTACATTTATCTCCTTTAATCCTCACAGCAACCCTGTGAGATATAGATGAAGAAAGTAGGTTTAGAGAGATGAGGTGTTTTGCCTAAGTTGAGTGCATCCAGTTCTATCAGAGCCTCAACGTTTACTCTTAAACACTGTGTTTGTTTATCTGATTCTCCCTCTGCTACTGCTTTTTCCTTCTCTGTGGCCTCCTTTGTCCTTAATTCTGTCAGGCATTGCTTTATAGTTCTCTTTGTTAGAACAGCTTTATTGAGATGTAATTTACACATCATAAAATTCAGCCATTTCAAGTGTAAATTTCAATGATTCTTAGTAAATTTACAGAGTTGTGCAACCATCACAATCCATTTTTGGAACATTCTCATCAATCACAAAAGATCCTTGTCCTAGATTTATCTTTTAAACATACTTCTTGAACAAAGAACCTATATTCTATGTCTTCTTTCTTTAATATTCAGCTGCTTATCTTATTCATTACTTAGTTATTATTCATTATACCTTTAAGTAGCCGTTATTAATTCCAGGAGCTATATAATGAAGGAAACCGGAGAGTGAATCACAACTTGATTTGGAGAGCTCAGCCGTTATGGAGCTTGACCCCATAGCGGGCTCTTCCTATTTCACTGCCTTTCTTTCCATTTTCACCCTAAATAGACTGTAGTATCCTTTTATACTCATTTACTTTTCAATTCCTGAGGAAATTCTGCATTTTTTATTTAGAGTAGCTAAATTTTGCCTGTGGGTTTCAATTTTTTTCTTCATTTTTTCCACTTTGTTGTTCTAGGTGCCACTGAATTATTGCTTTTAGCCCGAAGGACAGATTTGAGACGCATTTCTTTGGATACTCCAGATTTCACAGACATTGTTCTACAGTTAGAAGACATCCGTCATGCCATTGCCATAGATTATGATCCTTTGGAAGGCTATATCTACTGGACTGATGATGAAGTGAGGGCCATACGCCGCTCATTCATAGATGGATCTGGTAGTCAGTTTGTGGTCACTGCTCAAATTGCGCATCCTGATGGTATTGCTGTTGACTGGGTTGCCCGAAATCTTTATTGGACAGACACTGGCACTGATCGGATAGAAGTGACAAGGCTCAATGGGACCATGAGGAAGATCTTGATTTCAGAGGACTTAGAGGAACCCCGGGCTATTGTGTTAGATCCCATGGTTGGGTAAGAAGCTCTGCTGATAGAGAATTTTTGCTTGGTGTTTCTGTTTTCTACAGGTCCCTAAAAACATTGACAAAAACAATATGAAGTATGTGTTGGTTTCCAATAAACAGCTCTTTAATGGCTGTCCATTTTTCGAATATAGTGATTGGAATAAAATCTCAAGTTAAAGAATTGCTAGTTTTTTTCCTTGAATATTTTGAGTACTTTTTCTTTCCAAATTAAGTCCATGCTTGCTAACTTTGGGTGTTGGCTGCAGATTTTGCTGTGGTTGCATCATGACCATGAAAAATGTGGAAAGAAATTGTTTTCAGAACTCTTTCTCTTCCCATAGATTTAATATTTCTCCCACTTTTAGTACTTCTAGAAGGATTTGTTAAAGAATATATCTTACTTTATATATGCTCAAATATATGAATGACTCAATTTCTAAAAGTTTGTCAGACCATGCAGCTTTACTCCTAGTCCTTGTTTTGTTTTGGCCATGCCACCCTGACCACAGTCAAGGGAAACACAGCCTTTTACGTACCCACCAGTGTTATTTGTTACTGTGAGATTTGTTCTGAGGGCAAACATAGTGTCAAATTATTACACTTCAGTGTATGCCAATGCCTTGGAGCCAGTTAAACTCCCAGGAGCCACAAGAATCACTTAGCACTACAGGAAGAGTTAGTTATTTTGGGAATTCAGTTTGTTATCTGAATATTTCTACTGGGATAACCATTTTTGCATCAGAGATGACAAGGCAGCCAGGAAAAGAGAGGACTGTTTGTGGGAAGGAGTACAAAATATTGTGAAAAAACATAACTAAAAATGGAATCTCAGTATTGGAAGGCATTTTTGTTATCAATTCTAGAAAATAGTGTTTGATCTGAAAATTTCCTACAAGGTTATGCACTGCTACTATGTCTTAAACATACTCTCGATATATTTAGGTTCTATGTTTTTTTCCTTCTATGCTGTTAACTGATGATACCAGTGTAATATGAGGGGTGGATCTCACCTTTAGGATATCTGAAAGTTACAGTTTATCATCTATTTTTAGCTCATTTTCTGTTTACTTCTATAGGTACATGTATTGGACTGATTGGGGAGAAATCCCAAAAATTGAGCGAGCAGCTCTGGATGGTTCTGACCGAGTAGTGTTGGTTAACACTTCTCTTGGTTGGCCGAATGGTTTAGCCTTGGATTATGATGAAGGCAAAATATACTGGGGAGATGCCAAAACAGACAAAATTGAGGTTTGTTTCTTGCTTTTTTGTTTTAAAACCGTTTTATAATGGTGTTTGAGTTGATGATAATTTGATGCAGATATTCTTGCCTCTTGTCTGGGATGCCAGAGGTGTCTTTTACAGAAATTTTACTCAACCTTCAGGATTCTGGGGATTATGTATTTTCTTCCACCTAATCGTAGGATTTCTGAGTTATACAGGCATGAGAAATGGGAGTTCACCTATTTCTAAAAAGCTTATGTGAATTATTTGCCTCATCATAGGTAAAGCCACTGCCTGAATTTCCTAGGGGCAGTTTCTGCTCAAACCAAATACTATATAAGATCTATACTAGAAGAGCTGGTAGTCATGTGAGGAAAGCAGCCCATACGTGTATATGTAGCTTTTTTTTTTTTCCTGAGGAAGATTTGCCCTGAGCTAACATCCATTGCCCATCTTCTACTTTTTGCTAAGGAAGATTTGCCCTGAGCTAACATCTGTTGCCAGTCTTCCTCTCTTTTGTATGTGGGCTGCCACTACAGCATGGCCACTGACAGACGAGTGGTGTAGGTCTGTGCCTGGAAATTGAACCCAGGTCACCGAAGCAAAGCACGCCAAACTTAACCACTAGGCCACTGGGCCCAGCTTTGTATAGCTTTTTTTGTTGTTAGTGGTGTTGGGGGTAGGTGGTGGCATATATTAAGTATTACTATGCAAACAATTTTAAAATTGATTTATGAACTGTGTGGGAGAAAGATGAATTAACCAAAGCTTGGGAAAAAATATTTACCAAATGATAGAATTAAGTTGTGGCAATCAGAATAGAATTATGGTGGAAACAACCAGTGGTGAATATTTTATCACAATATTTTGTAAAAGGCATATATCCTTGATATTGACTGTGAAGTCTAGGCTGTGCTAGAGATCTTATGGATCACGTACTTAAAACAGAGTTTTGATTATAATTTTCTTTTGGGGGATGCATGTCATATTATATAAGGAAAGGTTTTGAATGGCTCTTCAAAGCCACAGCACATATCTCCTAATGGATAATTTGGGCTCTAGAGCAGTTATTTTAAAAGGTAATTCTTAGGAGTGCCTGGGATCTGAGGGAATAATGAATTAAAGGGTCTTTCTTTCATAACGAAAACTTGGAATGGAAGAAACCCATTAGTGTTCCACCAGGCTCAAATATTGAAAACTGTATCTCTTATTCTTGCAGCTGGTTTCTATTAATAGAAAATTTTGTGTAGACTTAACTATATAAATTTTCTCCCTGTTGTTAGTGTTTCACTGCTTTCCCCCCTTAAATCCAAGTTAGTGTTTGAATCTTTAACAGCTGGAGTACAGTGCTGAGACAAAGGTTATGGGTTCACTTTTCAGACAGACTGTTAGCTCACTTGGGTCGGCTTGAGTACATATTGTACACTCATTCCCAGCCAGTTCACAAATGTGTATTGTTGATTAGCTGTGGACTGTACATGAGTATATAGGTGTTACTACTCTTAGAAAAACAGTTTAAAGCTCCTGGAAGAATGTCTGTACAAGGGAAAAGCACTTGATTTATTATTTTGTAGGGATTTTAAAAATTTCATATTTTGTCTTTTTTAGTTTATTATGACTGATTGACCAGATTGTAAATAAAACATTTGTTTCTTACTGGGAATTTTTCAAGTCTTATTTTACCCAGTTCAGGCACTTTTAGCACTTTACATACAGAAATTTATTTAAAATCACAAATAGTTGAGGAGGGATTCAGGTAGAGAAATGAGAATTTATGGAGGTTCTGAGTGACAGTGTTTAAGAATAAAGATGAATACACATTCTATAACAATATATAATGTTGATTAAAAGGATTTATTTTCTTAGCTTGCAGTGAGTGCAGATCTCAAAATTAGTATTCATATTGCCTCTTTGTGCTGTTGTCTTGAGCTATACATGTATATACAGTGGTATTATTTGCTCCCTCACTTCTTTCTTTCTTCACTGAGTGGTACCAGCATCCTTAAACCTGCCCTTCAGATCTATTTCCCTTCTTCTGGGTTTGCTTGAACACAGCTGCTGTTTGTTCTTTGTCCTCTTTCTGAGTTAGTAGTAAATCTGCTTTCACCAAATTATACACACAAAAGACCTCCCCTTATTCTTTCCTCTGGAGATTGTGATGATGTTTCCCAAATTGAACATCAATACTTTTGTCATTTTCTTTCTATAGACACATCTTGGAAATAAAAAGAGCAGGTATTGTTATTTTTTCCATTCTTATGATGTGTAAAATTGCTGGTACATGGCAAACTAAGGAAAGAGCACAGCTCTTCATCTAAATTAATCCTGCATAATTGTGGGAGAAAAACTTTTAGTTTCCACTTCTGAAAGTAGCAGTAATTATAGGAGCAACTGCCACCACCAGCTTTTCATTTTGCTTTATTTGATAGTAGGTGGATTATAGTGAACTTGAAAACTTTTGGAAAGATATATACTTTTAAAAATGCTTCTTTTTCTAAGATTATTTGCTAGCCTCTTGTTAGGTAGCAGCTGATCCTAGGTACTGATGACCCTAGGTCACATGCTCCCTTCTAGTCCCATCCTCTTAAGAAAGCTTTGCAGTTTTTGTCATGCTCAAAAACAAAAGCTACTTTTTCCTGGGACTATAAGAAAATATCAAATTATGGTTGTAGTAGACCTGTTCTCTTTTGAAAGACTTAGAGTTTGCTTGGGATCAAACTGCCCTATATGTGTTTGTAGTACATTTGGGAAGAAAAGATAGCTGTTTGGTAAATTATTATGTAGCAATGTAAGACATAGTAAGCGCTTGTATTTTGAGTGGAACTCATGGGAAGAGCTCAGCATGTTCATTTGCTTTTGTTCTCTGCTCCCTCAAGGGAGATTCCTTAGATCAGGTTCTCATTCCCTTTTTCTGTAAGTGGTTATACCCAGATACTGAGTCTAAGGATTAGGGAAACCAGAGAAAAGTGATGGGCAGCTCTGGGTTTCAGACTTGAATTTTTTTGTGTGTGTGTGAGGAAGATTGGCCCTGAGCTAACATCTTTTGCCAGTCTTCCTCTTTTTGCTTGAGGAAGATTGTCATTGAGCTAACATCTGTGCCACTCTTCCTTTATTTTGTATGTGGGATGCCACCACAGCATGGCTTGATGAGCGGTGTATAGGTCTGGGCCCGGGATCCGAACCCATAAACCCCGGGCTGCCGAAGCAGAGCATGCGACTATGCCACAGGGCTGGCCCCTCAGACTTGATTTTTATTGTACAGAGTTGCAGAAAGAATGAATAAGTTTACCTAAGGTTTATAACCAGTTTCTGCCAAGAGGGACACAGGGAGTTGCCTAATGATGTCACAATTTTAGTACATAGTGTTGGCTAGTGCTTTAATATAAGAATGTATCTGTGAGGTTATGTCGGATTTCCCTTGTCAGCTATTGGTGACAGCTTATCTGAAGGTGTTATCTGTTTAAAAGACACATGCTGGTATTTGTTTATGTTTCTTCTTCATTATACTGAAATTATTTCATTGCCTTTTATGAGTCAGCTTCTAGTTTACTCGTCTCCACTGGGCTCCCTGCCCCCCTCCTTCCTAACTATTCCTGTAGTATTCTGAGGCTTCCAGATAATAAATACTAAACCATTAGCAGAAAGGGTAATTTCTGTTTTTCTGATAGGGGAAGCATCAAACAAGCCTTTATTTCTATTTTATAAGACCCTGCAGTAGGCAGAAGCATGTTGTGTCTTAACAACATTCTAATTTTTCTTGGTCAGGTTTCACTGCCAAAACCGTCTCTTGCACTGAGGGCCTGCAGTCCTGCTTACCAATAGCAAATATGTATCGTTGATAATTTATAAGTTTAAAGCATTTTCTTGCCATTATAAGTTTAAAGCTTGTATTTTCTTGAGGATGCTTTTCTCATTACATACCAATTTAATTGGCAAAATTAATGTGTTTTGAATCACTTGTTTTATTGAAAATAATAATATTGTCATAGCTGAATTTTTGTCACAGTTTATTTTCTCATTATATTCTTGTTATTTCATTTTCCCCCCATTCATTTCTGAGCTTCTGCTGACAAATGCCAGCAACGCCTGGTAGTTAGAGGTAGAAAGAGAGATTTTCTTGTCTACTCTAAGGGCATGTCAATTTGTTTTGAATCTCTCGTTATAAATTTCCCTACTTTAAAGAATACAATGTCCATAGGTAGTCTTGTCCAAATTTAATTATACCTGATACAACTTTGTTGGGAAACAGAAACGGACATTATTAGAACCTTGAGTACCAAGAAATTGTGAATAAAGAGGGCATTATTGTGTAGGATGTGTGCTGAAAACTTGGCGTTTGGTGAATGTTCTATTTCATGTTCTAAGCCTGAAATTGCAGGGCTACATTTTCCCCCGATGACAACTCTTTCTATTTTATCAATACCCTAATAAGGAAATTTGTTTCCCAAGTATTCAGATTTCTTTTTAAAGTAACTTCTTTGTCTGGCATCTTTAACCTGTGTATTGTGAAAGTCTGTTACAACACACAAGGACCCATTTATGATGATTTTTCTTACTGTTTGCTTCTAAGATTCCTCCTTAAGAAATTGTAATAATATAATCATCCATTGTTGAGATAAAGCTCTTCTGATTATATGACAAGTACCAACAAGTACTTCCTCTTGAATCTTTGCCAGTTTATAACATTGTGTTCCTTGAAATTGTTTACACTTTCAGTTTTAGAGAAATATTCAAGATAATAAACTTAAATACCTAAACCTTTGCCCATTTCTACTACTTTACCACACTATATGTTTGTATGAGAATATATATATATTTTTCCCCACATCATCTTGACATATAACAGAGAAAGATATTGATAACACCTGGACTTGGGGCCTGTATTCATTAAGTCGCAAACCTGGTGCTGTCCTATTAAATCATCTTACATCTGTTTGGGGTGTATCTTATGATAATATATATATATGAACTCCTATTTGAAGGTTACTTGTTGATGTACAATTCTAGCAATGTTATTTAACTTGTTATAATCTACAGCAGCTGAAGTCATACATCATCCAATTACATGCTATGTTGTCTCATTATCCACGCTACTTGGTCTGGCTCTAAAAAAATTATTGCACACATATAATGAGAGAAACTTGCTTGATGATTTGTATAATCATGCTTTCCTGAACTACCACAACAAATCCAAGAGCCTCACCAAACAAGATGCTGTGCCTCACGTAGGAGTCAGTGTAGTTTTATCTGCGTAAATTATGAAAATCTGATGCTTGTTGATACTTAGCATTTTAGTGACCAAGTTTGAACTTGCTCTTGGATCATTTTTTAAATGTTCTGCTGTTACACTTTTTCTCCTCATGTTTTAGTATAAAATCATTTAATATGTGTGGAGATATTTTTATTTTCAATCTGATTATTTTAAAAGTACTTTTTTATTCCTTTGGTTTTTGTACTCCTAAGTAAAAGAGTACTGATTTTAGAGTACTGATTTTAATGTTCTACTTTCTTGAGCAGAATACCTACCTCTTAATAATTTATAACTATTTTTAATTGTTATGACTGGTAATCTCTATATCTTTATTGAAACATTTTTATAATGTTGGACCCTGACTTTGATTCTTGTTTGATTTTGCCATTTAACTGGGTGACCTTAGATAATTCACATAATTTCTGGTCTTTGTATTTTGGCCAATAAGTTCATTTGAATCAGGTGATCTTTAGATTCCTTCCAGTTATAACATTTTCTGGTGTTTTTTGTACTAGCTGTGTATTTTAGGTTAAGAACAGATAATACATTATGCTTTGGGAGAGTTGCTAAAAGGAAATTTATGTTGCAGATGACATGGAATATTTTCTTTTTTTCTTTAAACTTTTCCTTATTTACTGTGCGTTAAATCTGGACTACAGAAAACTTGCCTGTTGGGGGTTCAAAATCTTTAGTAACTCAGTTTTACTGAAAGCAACTTCTCCTCATTTAGATTTTATGGTGACCTGTATACAAGCTACTCCATTATTAACTTGCTTGGTAGGTTTAAATAAATGTTTAAAGCTGTCGTTGGGAGCCCGCCAAACATGTAAATGTTTTTTTTTACTAATGGAGTCCATGTAAGACATTATTTTTCAGGAGGTTATTTCTCTATAGATGGGAAACTCGTATACTTTTGAAGGAGTCATAGAGATTTTATTATTTTTACAAGGTTTGGGAAGGATAGGCAGTCAGATAATGGCAAGGACCACAGTTTGGGAACTTCTTAGGAGGGAATTTGCAAAACATTGGGCATTTAACAGTGACAGATATTTTAATTTCTTGTTCCAATTTAAAGTTATCACAAGCTATTAAAAGATTCTGTGGGGGCCGGCCCAGTGGCGCAGCGGTTTAGTTTGCGCTTGGCAGCCCGGGGTTCACAGGTTTGGATCCCGGGCGCCTGCCGATGCGCTGCTTGTCAGCCGTGCTCTGGCAGCGTCCCATATAAAGTAGAGGAAGATGGGCACGGATGTTAGCCCGGGGCCAGTCTTCCTCAGCAAAAAGATTAGCAACGGATCTTAGCTCAGGGCTGATCTTCCTCACAACGACACCAACAAAAAAGATTCTCTGTAATGGTCATTCTTTAAGTTATCCGTAATGAACAAAGGATTCTCCTTCAGTTTTTTTCCACTTTCAGTGTAGTCTACAATTTAAAAGTTTAGACCTGCTAAAAATGTTATAAAGCAGGCACTGTAATTTTTTTGTTGAACTCGAATATATTTCCCAAACTCTTCATTCGTTGTAGTATAATTTGGTTTTTTTGTTAGATTTGATCTGAAAAAACTAAATCTCAGAGAAGTTATTAGAATTCCTTTTATTGTACTCAGATTTTCAATAGACTGGTCTTTGTTTAGTATTTCATTTATAATTTTGAGCTTCTGAAATCTGCCAGACTCCTGGAGTTTATAAGTAGGAATGAAATTAGAGGCTTTATGCAATTAATATAGCCCCTATTCAGAGTTTTTTTTTTTTTTGTGGGGAAGACCAGCCCTGAGCTAACATCTGTTGCCACTCCTCCCCTTTTTGCCGAGGAAGACTGGCCCTGGGCTAACATCCGTGCCCATCTTCCTCCACTTTATATGGGACGCCGCCACGGCATGGCGGACAAGCAGTGAGTCGGCGGGCGCCCAGGATCCAAACTTGAGAACCCCGGGCTGCCAAGCGCGGACTAAACCGCTGCGCCACCGGGCGGCCCTAGAGTTTTTTGTTTTTATTGTTCATTTGTTTTTGATTTTGGATTGATTAATGACTTGGCTTTTATATTTGGTTGAGATTTGTAATAATTGCTTCTGTGTTTTAGTTGCAGTGTTTTTCTTAAACTATGAAAAAACCCTTCTGTGCCAGAGTAATTTCATTAGTCCACAGATAGTAAGTAAACATGTTTCATGGGTTTTCAAACTGTTGTTGTCTTTGAAAAAAAAGAAAGGTATTTTCAGGTCTCTTAAAATTAGCTATGGTTTCTAGATAGTGCCATATACTCACACAAACATTTGTTCTTTCTATCCTAGGTTTCTCTTCCTAAAACTCAACAGTGCTTGGTGCCTTTTGCTTAGTTAGCTTCTTTTGTTTGCCCAAGGTCACATAGCTTTCTATTTAGAAAGAAAAGAATGGAATTCAAGTTTCCTGCTTCCTAATACAGTACTTTTTGTGTTGTGCTCTGCTGCCTCTTTTTTAGGCTATTCATTTTGAAATAATTTCAGACTTACAAAAAATTTGCAAGAATAATGTATCTTTCACCCAGCTTCGTTTTACATACTCATAGAACAATTATCAACATCAGGAAATTAACACTGATACCATTTCCATTATTCCTATTATGTTTATTAATTAGAATTCTCCTGTAAGAAAGAGCTGTTCCCTCTCCTCTATTTATTCAGTTATTCATATATATCAGTATGGATTCATGGATGTTACTTTATTCTGTAGGTTAATTCCATTGTTATCATCATATTTTTGCAAAAATTGTCCCAGAATTGGCATTTTGAGTGTCTTCCAATTAATTCCTGTGTCCTTTTCACATGCTTCCATCTTTTTTTTTAATTGTGGTAAAAACCACATAACATAAAATTTACTATTTTAACCATTTTTAAGTGTACAGCAGTGTTAACTATATGCACATTGTGCAATAAGATCTCTAGAACTTTTTCATCTTACCAAACTGAAATCTATACCTACTGAACAACTCCCTTTTTCCACCTCCCCAGCCCTTGGCAACCACTATTTTACTTTCTGTTTCCAAGAATGTGACTACTTTAAATACTTCATATCAGTAGAATCATGTGGTATTGTCTTTTTTGTGTCCGGCTTATATCACTTAGCATAATGTTCTCACGGTTCATCCGTGTTGTAGCATATAACAGGATTCTCTTCTTTTTAAAGACTGAATAATATTCCATTTTATATATACCACATTTTCTTTATCCATTCATCTGTTGATAGACATTTAGGTTGGTTCTGCCTCTTGGCTGTTGTGAATAATGCTACAGTGAACATGGGTGTGCAAATATCTCTTCGAGATCTTGTTTTCCATTCTTTTGGATATATACCTAGAGGTGGGCTTGCTGGATCATATGGTAATTCTATTTTTAATTTATCAAGGAGCCCCCATTTTTTAAAGCACTTTCTGGAACAGCAATATATTGTTCTAGCCTTATGTTTCCCTTGCCTCAGCCCTGGAATCACCTCTTGCTCCAAGAAGCCATAGTTCTTTTTAATGAAGAATAATATTTAAAAACTAATATCTGGGTGTAAGGCTTGCTCACTGGTACTGGAGTAATTTGCCTTTTAATACCAAGGTGTTATAGTTGATTGATTTTTTTTTTTCTACTCAGACTGCAAATAGAATTTATTTTAGCTGTGCTTGAAAAGAATGAGAAGAAAGGGGACAGTTTTCCTTTGTTAACGTGCTAATGCTTTCCCCTTTAGGGTTTATTGAAGGCTCCAGGACAGTGGGGCTCTCAGAAGTGTTTCATGAAGCAATTGAGTATCACTGATCAAGGTGTTATTGGTGTTCATCATAATGATGCCTTTGTCTGGAAATCTGTTCTCAATTTTATGGTTTTCCTGAGTAATTCAGGTTTTAGAAAGTTTTGGTCACAATAGCAATTCTTAGCTTCATCTGTAAAAGAGCATAGTAACTGCAAATGTTTAATATTCTAAGCATGACTCCTTGCAGAAATGTTATAAAGCTACCTAGTGCAACTGCGATACTGTAATACTCTTTTCATATTAAAAGTCATTTGTATTTGACTTTGAATGCAGCACTGTAACTGCATTTACTGCTCTCTTAAACAGGTGCATGGCATCCCTTTACTTCCCCTACTGGGTCTAAAGCATTTCTCTTTACTTGTCAATCCAATGAGATTCTGCCTGATTGAAATGTTATTTCCATGGATATATATTCCATTTTAAAAAAATGCCATTTTTGTGAAGTTATATTGTGTACCCTATGAAGTGTATCAATCAGTCCCCAATGATATCTATTTGTCTTATACATAAACTTGTAATTCACTAATTATTTTGGATATTGGCTGGAACATTAGAAGAGGAATGGTTCATTGGGAGCATAATTTGAGTTTCTCTTTTGGGACTTTATAGCATTCCCACTTCAGCTTATTTTATGGTGGGTACCTGATTGTCCTGTTGTCATCTATTTCTTGAACGTGTCTAGTCAAGTGAAGTTACATAGCAGCAACTTTGGTCGTAGACTGGCTGCATTCCAAGATTTCATGGGTAATCCTGTCTTGACATTTAATGAGCTGAAGAAACTGCTCAAAAAACCAGATGTGATGTCTATACAAGGTTTGCCATTACCTCCTCTCTGTGGAGATAATGTTCTGGTTAACTCATGTCTATTTCCTGTTGTAGCCTATGTTCTCAGTGTGGTTTGCAGTATTTGAGAATGCCTTAGAATGTTAAATCCATACCACAATGTGGTTGAAGCAGCTGAAACCACTGGAGACACTGGTTCAGATTTGGAGGTAGATTTTAGAAGTGACAGAAGCCTAATTTCAGTTTAACTAATTAAACCACTCTGAGGTAATACAGTGAAGCACACCCTCAGGAGTTGCCAGAAGATTTAATTAGTGTTGGCTCAACTTGTAAAGCATAAGGGTAATCTTTTGGAATCGCCTAAAATGGTTCATTTGTTCTGGGTTCAGAATGTACAAGCAAGCTTTTACCAGGATTTGTGGTGTTACTTTAAACATAAGGGGCTTAGAAGTGCATTTGTGAACCTAGTAACCAGTCCAAAACTGTTACTTGTTGGGTACGGTACGGGAAATGTAACAGTGATTTTCTTTGCGACAAAGCAGTGTGTTCTTGTTTCATTGTGTTGCTTCTGCCCAGCAGAAAGAGATTGGGTGGCTGGTAGAAGGAAAATATTTAGGGGAGAAGCCAATTTTCTAATAGAAGTGTCAAGTCTGCGAAAGTAACTGAAGGAAACAGGTTTCAGAAAGTAATCATTGGATTCTGTGTATAAAGGGAAATACATGGTTCTTAGGTGTAAAGTCTCGCTATCAGATTTTATTTAAGCTGTTGATCTCTTAATCTCTTCAGAGGATTCTTAGAATTGCTTTCCATATCATATCAACAACAAAAATGATAGCATTTATTTTTTAAAAATTATTATTATTTTTTGGTGGAGAAGATTGGCCCTGAGCTAATATCTGTTGCCAGTCTTTCTCTTTTTGCTTGAGGAGCTTCGCCTTAAGCTAACATCTGTGCCAGTCTTCCTCTATTCTATTCATGGGATGCAGCATGGCTTGATGAGCAGTGTGTGGGTCCGGGCCCGGGATCCAAACCTGCAAACCCTGGGCTACCGAAGCAGAGCGCATGAACTTACTCACTATGCCACCGGGCTGGCCCCAATAACAGTATTTATCAATAACAGCTATCATTATTACTATTATTATTATTCAGGTGCCTTTGGATTTGCTCCTTATCCTTCCTCTCTTCTTTTTTTGTTTTTTTTTTAAATTAGGAAAATTTCAGTCATACAGTAAAGCAGAGTAAAGATTCTCATGAACCACCCAGCTTCACCTGTTATCAGTACATGGTCAATCTAGAATGCTCTTAAGAGGAGAGCCAAGAAGATGGCAGCTATGGATTCTCTTATTAATATAACTGGTTTTAATATTTCTATTTTGAGATAACCTAGAAGAAATGAATCAGGCTTTTGTCCTTGCTCTTACAAATCTCAGCTAGTACTTTGAAATGTAAACTTGCAAATGTGATGTAAGATGGAAAAAAAAGTGAAGTTTTCTTCATTTTTTTCATCAGAAATTGTTTTTGAGGTAATTTTAACCCATATTAGAATTAAGTGTAATATGGCTGAGGAGGAAGGAAAGACCAAATGGAAGATACTTGTTTGTGGCTTTACTGAGCCTGATGGGTCTAGGGCAACCCTGAAGGTGGCAGATGTGACAGAGGACAGAGATCTGACCTTTTGGAGTAAATTAATTTTGTTGTAGGCTGTATAATCACCACTAAAACTCTAATCCTGGATAGTCCATTATGGTAGCCAGTAGCCACGTATAGCTTTCGAGCACTTAAAATATGGCTACTCTGAATTGAGATGTTTGAAGTGTAAAATACATACTAAGAAGACGAGTAAGAAAAACCGGTAAAATTTTTAGTATTGATTACACAATGAAATAAAAATATTTGGATATATTGAATTAGATAAAGTATTATATTAAAATTAATTTTACCTATTTCTTTTTACTTTTTAAAATCTAGGTACTAGAAAATTTAAAATTACATACTACACTCACATTTGTGGCTTGTATTCTCTCTCTCTTTGACAACACTGTTATAGACCCAACCCTGTAAAAACTACAACAGATGAGAACAGGAAGATAGGGAATTAAGGGAAACAGTGTCTTAACAAAGTTACATTAAAAAAATCTTTAGCACATTGTTTAATTTGAAATAGATGTGGTATATCTAGCTTTAGCGTGCACTTTATTTAAAAAAAAAGACTTAGTTTTTGCTTTTAAAGGCAGAGAACAAGGAATAGCTGGAAGGGACTAATGCTCTAGTGGGTAAAGCTACAAAATCTTCAGTCGTGGCTTTTCAGGAACTGTATTTGAGTTCCTGGCCACGGTACTAGTCTAAAGATCATCTTCAGACCTTTATTACCATTTGTTGTTGTTGTTCTACCAGATGTTGTTAAAAACCTTTTCTTTTTAATATGTCCTTGACTCTTTTTTTCTTCTTCCTGAGACCCTTGCTTGCACTTAGAGCAGCATTAACACTGATCCATACCCCAGTTTGGTCTAGGAACTAGAGTGGAGATCAGCAAGACATTTCTGATCCATAGTCCTTTATGTGAATTCTGAAATTCAAAAAGCTCTCAAAACCAAAAGTTGTTTTTGTTAATTCAGTTGGTGGAAAACCTGACCTGAAGCAATATAAGACTATTTGTAGTCTTTATCTATCCCACTTTGTGGGAACATTTCTGTGTTTTGCTGTGAAAATATTAATATGTTTGGTAATGAAGTGCTGCCCTAGACCCCTGTAGAGGTGATATGCCATGTGCATTATGTTAACCTTTCTAAATATCAAAAAAAGTCTGAATTCTGACATATAGGTGGCCCCAAGACTTTCAGATTAGGGATTTTGGACCTCTATTACCATCCCACAGGAATTGAAAATATTTTAATAACCATAATTCTATATTGAAGATATTTGTCTTCAGCACAAACAGTCTGAACACAGTGACAGCAGTAAATGAGCCTTCCTGAAATACAGCTTTGTTGTGTAAGCTGTGTTGTTTAAGCTTCTCCTTAAAGTGCTTTCAGAAGTTTCTTTTCTGTAGTTCTCCTTATCCTCTAATTTCATACCTGCCATAGGATGGGATCTTCCTGTTGCTGTCTCCTTTGAGCCCCTTTTGTGTTCTTTCTGCCTCAGAGCATTTCTTTTTTTTTTTTACCATTTTTTTTATTGATGTCTTAATAGTTTATAACACTGTGGGGTTTTAGTTGTACATTTTTGTTTGTCCGTCACCTTGTGGATGTAACCCTTCACCCCTTGTGCCCCCCCTTTTCCCCTTGGTAACCACCAATCAGTTCTCTCTGTCCGTGTGTTCACTTATATTCCATATATGAGTGAGTTCATGCAGTGTCTGTCCTTCTCTCTCTGGCTTATTTCACTTAAAATAATACCCTCTAGGTCCTTCCATGTTGTTGCAAACGGGACAATTGTGTCTTTTCTTATGGCTGAGTAGTAGTCCATTGTATGTATGTACCACATCTTCTTTAACCAATCATCAGTTGAGGGACACTTGGGTTGCTTCCACTTCTTGGCTATAGTGAATAATGCTGCAATGAACATAGGGGTGCATACGCCTCTTGTGATGGTTGATTTCACGTCCATTGGGTAGATGCCCAAGAGTGGGATTGCTGGATCATACGGTATTTCTATTTTTAATTTTTTGAGGACTCTCCATACTGTTTTCCATAGAGGCTGCACCAGTTTGCATTCCCACCAGCAGTGAATGAGGGTCCCCATTTCTCCACAACCTCTCCAGCATTTGTTGTTATTTGTCTTTGTGATTATAGCCATTCTAACCGGTGTAAGGTGATATCTTAGTGTAGTTTTGATTTGCATTTCCCTGATGATTAGTGATGTTGAACATCTTTTCATGTGTCTATTGGCCATCTGTATCTCTTCCTTGGAAAAATGTCTGTTCATATCCTCTGCCCATTTTTTGATCGGGTTGTTTGATTTTTTGTTGCTCAGTTGTATGAGATCTTTATATATTACTGAGATTAATCCCTTGTCGGACAAACGATTTGCAAATATTTTCTCCCAGCTGGTGGGTTGTTTATTCATTTTGATCCTGGTTTCATTTGCCTTGTAGAAGCTCTTTAGTCTGATGAGGTCCCACTTGTTTATTTTTTCTTTTGTTTCCCTTGTCCGGGTAGACATGGAATCTGAAAGGATCCCTTTATGTCCAATCGCAATTAGTGTACTGCCTATATTTTCTTCCAGGAGTTTTATAGTTTCAGGTCTTTGATCCATTTTGAATTGATTTTTGTATATGGCGATAGGAGATGGTCTACTTTCATTCTTTTGCATGTTGCTGTCCAATTTTCCCAGCACCATTTATTGAAGAGACTTCCCTCTCTCCATTGTATGTTCTTTGCTCCTTTGTCGAAGATTAGCTGTCCATAGGTGTGTGGTTTTATTTCTGGGCTTTCAATTCTCTTCCATTGATCTGTGTGTCTATTCTTGTACCAGTACCATGCTGTTTTGATTACTGTAGCTTTATAGTATATTTTGAAATCAGGGATTGTGATGCCTCCAGCTTTGTTCTTTTTTTTCAGAATTGCTTTAGCTATTCGGGCTCTTTTGTTGCCCCATACGAATTTCAGTAGTTTTTGTTCTATTACCGTGAAGAATGACATTGGGATTCTGATTGGGATTGCATTGAATCTGTAGATTGCTTTAGGTAGAATGGACATTTTAACTATATTTATTCTTCCAATCCATGTGCATGGAATATTTTTCCATTTCTTTATGTCCTCCTCGATTTCTTTCAATAGTGTCGTATAGTTTTCATTGTATAGGTCTTTCACCTCCTTGGTTAAATTTATTCCCAGATATTTTATTCTCTTTGTTGCAATTGTAAATGGGATTGTCTTTTTGAGTTCTCTTTCTGTTGTTTCATCGTTAGTGTATAGAAATGCAATTGATTTTTGTAAGTTGATTTTATACCCTGCCACTTTACTGTAGTTGTTGATTGTTTCTAGTAGTTTTCCGATGGAATTTTTTGGGTTTTCTATGTATAAGATCATGTCGTCTGCAAATAGTGAGAGTTTCACTTCTTCATTGCCTATTTGGAGTCCTTTTATTCCTTTTTCTTGCCTAATTGCTCTGGCCAGAACTTCCAGTACTATGTTGAATAAGAGCGGTGAGAGTGGGCACCCTTGTCTTGTTCCTGTCCTCAAAGGAATGGCTTTCAGTTTTTCCCTGTTGAATAGGATGTTTGCTGTAGGTTTGTCATATATGGCCCTTATTATGTTGAGGTACTTTCCTTCTATACCCATTTTGTTGAGAGTTTTTATCATAAATGGATGCTGGATCTTGTCGAATGCCTTCTCTGCATCGATTGAGATGATCATGTGGTTTTTATTCTTCATTTTGTTAATGTGGTGTATCATGTTGATTGATTTGCGGATGTTGAACCATCCCTGTGTCCCTGGTATAAATCCCACTTGATCGTGGTGTATGATCTTTTTGATGTATTGTTGTATTCGGTTTGCCAATGTTTTGCTGAGGATTTTTGCGTCTATGTTCATCAGCGATATTGGCCTGTAGTTTTCCTTCTTTGTATTGTCCTTGTCTGGCTTTGGTATCAGCATGATGTCGGCCTCATAGAATGTGTTGGGAAGTATTCCATCTTCCTCTATTTTTTGGAATAGTTTGAGAAGGATAGGTGCTAAATCTTCTTTGAACGTTTGATAAAATTCTCCAGGGAAGCCATCTGGTCCTGGGCTTTTATTTTTTGGGAGGTTTTTGATTACTGTTTCAATCTCTTTACTTGTGATTGGTCTGTTCAGATTCTCTATTTCTTCTTGATTCAGTTTTGGGAGGTTGTACGCGTCCAAGAATTTGTCCATTTCCTCTAGGTTGTCCAATTTGTTGGCGTAAAGTTTTTCATAGTATTCCCTAATAATCCCTTGTATTTCTGTGGTGTCTGTTGTAATTTCTCCTCTTTCATTTCTAATTTTATTTATTTGAGTCTTCTCCCTTTTTTTCTTAGTGAGTCTGGCTAAGGGTTTGTCAATTTTATTTATCTTCTCAAAGAACCAGCTCTTTGTTTCATTGATCCTTTCTACTGTTTTTTTGGTTTCAATTTCATTTATTTCTGCTCTGATTTTTATTATTTCCCTCCTTCTGCTGATTCGGGGCTTTGTCTGTTCTTTTTCTAATTCTGTTAGGTGCAATTTAAGGTTATTTATTTGGGATTTTTCTTGTTTGTTAAGGTGAGCTTGTATTGCTATGAATTTCCCTCTCAGGACCGCTTTTGCTGCATCCCATATGAGTTGGTATGGTGTATTTTCCTTTTCATTTGTCTCCAGATAGCTTTTGATTTCTCCTTTAATTTCATCAACGACCCATTGGTTGTTCAGTAGCATGTTGTTTAGTCTCCACATCTTTGTCCCTTTCCTAGTTTTTTCCTTGCAGTTGATTTCTAGTTTCACAGCATTATGATCAGAAAAGATGCTTGTAATGATTTGAATCTTCTTAAATTTATAGAGGTTTGCCTTGTTTCCTAATATATGGTCTATCCTTGAGAATGTTCCATGTGCACTTGAGAAGAATGTGTACTCTGCTTTTTTTGGGTGGAGTGCTCTGTATATATCTATTAAGTCCATTGCGTCTAGTTTTTCGTTTAAGTCCATTATTTCCTTATTGACTTTTTGTCTGGATGATCTATCCATTGATGTAAGGGGGGGTGTTAAGATCCCCTACTGTTATTGTGTTCTTGTTAATATCTCCTTTAAGGTTTTTTAGCAGTTGTTTTATGTACTTTGGTGCTCCTGTGTTGGGTGCATAGATATTTATAAGTGTTATGTCTTCTTGGTGAAGTGTCCCTTTTATCATTATATATTGCCCTTCTTTGTCTCTCATTACCTTTTTTATCTTGAAGTCTATTTTGTCTGATATAAGTGTGGCTACTCCTGCTTTCTTTTGTTTGCCATTAGCTTGGAGTATTGTTTTCCATCCTTTTCTTTTGAGTCTGTGTTTGTCTTTAGAGCTGAGATGTGTTTCCTACAGGCAGCAGATTGTTAGCTCTTGGTTTTTAATCCATCCTGCCACTCTGTGTCTTTTGATTGGAGAATTCAATCCGTTTACATTTAGAGTGATTATTGATATAACAGGGCTTAATACTGCCATTTTATCATTTGTTTTCCAGTTGTTCCATATTTCCATTGTTTCTTTTTCCTTCCATTTCTGTCTACTATTTCAGTTTGTTTTTCTCTTTATTTATTCAGTTGGTTTTCTCTTTATTTATGATTTATCACTCTGCTGTGATTTTTTTGTTTTGTGATTGCCATGAGGTTTGTATAAAAGATTTCATAGATGAGGGACCGCCCGGTGGTGCAGCGGTTTAGTCCGCGCTTGGCAGCCCACGGTTCGCGAGTTCGGATCCCGGGCGCCCGCCGAAGCACTGCCTGTCAGCCATGCTGTGGCAGCGTCCCATATAAAGTAGAGGAAGATGGGCACAGATGTTAGCCCAGGGCCAGTCTCCCTCAGCAAAAAGGGGAGGAGTGGCAACAGATGTTAGCTCAGGGCTGGTCCTCCCCACACACAAAAAAAAAAGATCTCATAGATGAGATAGCTTATTTTCTGATAGCCTCTTATCTCCATTAACCTAAGCAGGTTTCATCCCTTTGATATTTTTGTTGTCACAAATTATTCTTTTTTGTGACCAAATTGAATTGTTTGTAGTTGTTCTTGGTGCTTGCTTTGCCTTTATCCTTTATGTTTTGTTTGCTAATCTGTTCTGATAGAGAGTTGCACTTTTCTGATTTTGTGTGTCTGTTTATCTCCTAGCTCTAAGCTTTGTAAACCTTTGCCTTTTTCTTTCATGTAGGAGGGCTCCCTTGAACATTTCTTGTAGAGCAGTTCTAGTGGCAGTGAACTCCCTCAGCTTTTGTTCATCTGGGAAAGCTTTCATTTCTCTGTCATATCTGAAGGATAATTTCACTGTGTAGAGTATTCTTGGCTGAAAGTTTTTGTTTTTCAGTATTTTGAATATATTATTCCACTTTCTCCTAGCTTGTAAAGTTTTTGCTGAGAAATCTGCTGAAAGCCTAATAGGGTTTCCTATGTAGGTTATTTTCTTCTCTCTTGCTGCCCTTAATATTTTTTCTTTGTCATTATCTTTTGACAGTTTTAATATTATATGCCTTTGAGAAGGTCTTTTTGGGTGATTTGATGTAATTAGGAGTTTTGTTAGCTTAATATGCTCGCATCTCCAATTCCTTTCTCAGGTTATTCTATCTATTATTTCTTTGAATATGCTCCCTGTTCTTTCTTCCTCTCTTTTCCCTCTGGGATACCTATAATCTTTATTTTAGTTTTCCTAATTGAGTAGGATATTTCTTGAATAATTTCTTCATGTTTTAAAATTCTTAGTTCTCTCTCCACCTGAATCATTTCTATGTTTCTGTCTTCCAGTTCACTAATTCTCTCCTCCATAAGCTCTACTTTATCTTTCATGCTTTCTACTTTATTTTTTATCTTATTTATTGTGTTCTTCATATCCATATTTTTTTTGTTTTATAGCTTCAATCTCTTTGGTGAAGTATTCCTTCTGTTCATTAATTTTATTCCTAAGCTCATTAAACTGTCTTTCTGAGCTTTCTTGTAACTCATTCAGTTTCTTTATGACAGCTATTTTGAATTCTCTGTCAGTTTGATCAGGTTTGGTTTCTGGAGAATTGTCATTTTCCTTCTGTTCTGCAGTGTTACTGTAGTTCTTCATGCTGTTTGATGATGTGATCCTCTATAGGCGCATTTGTGGTAGTAATCACCATTTCTTTTTTGGGTATGGCTTTGCTTACTTTGGTTCTGGGCACCTGGGTCTCATCTTCCTCCATTGGCTGTTTGTGGGCTTAAATGTTGTTTCCTGTGCACCACCTGTGTTGCTGTTTCCGAGTTGTCTGGGGGTGCTTGTTGCACTGCTGCTAGGGGTGCTGGGTTCACAGGTGTCATTGTTGCTGGCGGAGGTCCAGGGACCTGGGAATTTGTATGCAGCCCCTGCTGCTTGTGGAGTTGGTGCTGGGGGTGGCAACACTGGGGATTGGGTGCTCCTGTCTGGTATGCTTGCAGTTGTGCTAGTCTGGGCTTTTAACACAATTTATAAAGCTTTACTAAATGAAATATTTGTTCTAGAGAAACATGTATTGACTTATGTGAAAATAAACAGTCCCATATCTCTAAAAAAAAACTTCCTAAAAAATGCTGCTGTGCTGTGTAGGGAATCCTCTGTTGGTCAATGGATGTCTGTTTGTTTGTAATTTAGAAGGGAGAAACAAAGGGAACAACTCACTCCACCATGATGCTGATGTCACTCCTAGTATATGTGTTTAGATCAGCAAGTAAAGTTTTAATTGGAAGGCAAAATTTAGGTGTAGTAATCAGCAAAATTAGTGTTAATTTATTAAATGTAAGATAATGCAGGATAATTGATTTAAGATATTTCTGAAACTAGGAATAAAATCAAGTCAGATGTATTTTTATATACCATAAGCTTGTAAGAAAGTAGTATTTTGGAGTTTTATGATGCAGAATATTTTACAGAGCTCTGTGTTAGATGCTCTCTGATAGGATGATGAACTCCTCCCAATGGAGAACATAGGTTCACTGTTAAGGATATTTCATTTTAGATGAGATAGCAATACATTTTTTGGGAAATGCAGGTGGAAATACTGCAGTAGCAACTGATGAGACCTTAGACTAGAACTTCACATATTTGTAATTTTTCTACATAAATTAATAGTAGAACCCATAGAACTTGACGGGCTTTTGAAGGGTATTTTACAGACAGAGAAGAACTCAGGAAACTTTGGAAAATATCCTATCAGCTTTCAAAAAGGAAGGAGGAACCAATGAAATGAAGAGAGAAAAAGCAGTCCTGGCTATAGAAAAAGAAATAAGATAATATTGTGTCATGAAAACCCAGTGTAATGTTTCAGTGGGTGGTTGAGAGTAGCAAATGTTAAAAAGAGGCAAAATAACACAAGAACTGAGAAAAGCAAGAAAAGTAGTCATTGACCATTTTCAGTAGAGTTATTTCACCTGAGTCATAGATTGTAAGCCAGTTGTAGGGAGCTAAGGGAATGAATGCTAAGAGGTGGAGGCAGCTGTTACAGATCACATTTCAAAGAACGTGACAATAAAATAAGAATGATGGAATACATTCAGAATCTTTCAGCTTTTAAACAGTGTCTTTCTAAGATTGGGGAAATTGTGTTGTGCTGAAGGCAGAAAGGAAGGACCCTGTGGAGAGGGAGAAATTGAAGGTACTGGGAAGGAAGGAAATAGTATTGGGAGGAAGTTCTCGTAAGGGGAGGTAGAGGAAGATACTAGAGTCAAGAGGTAGTCTCCATATTAGGACAGAGGCAGAAGCAGAGAGTTTTAAAAATAAGCTTCCCCCACATAGAATAAATACTTTTCTAAATTGTATTTCTAATAAAGGAAAGATATTTCACCCTGATCAAAGTTTCCAAGCTGTAATAGAATGAGAGCAGAAACTTCTTGGATTCTGCTTTTAGTGGGGACAGGAACGTATTCATTCTCCAAATGTAGGTAGTAGTATGCATTTTTACATCAGTTTAAAATTTGGGCAGGAATACGTTTCATTCATATAAATTTTTGTTTGCATTTTTTAGGAAGTTTTTCTTTTTAGAGATATGGGACTGTTTATTTTCACATAAGTCAAATACATGTTTCTCTAGAACAAATATTTCATTTAGTAAAGCTTTATAAATTGTGTTAAAATGAAGCAGGGAAACATTTTTTAACATAGAACAGAAGTGACTTCATTCTTTTTTGACATCAAAAATGTTAACAGTTGATTCCTAGTATTTGTGTACTTTTTTGTAGCAAATGTTCAACATCACAAGTTACCGTGTATAGAATGTAGGCTGTCATGTTGATAGATTATACAGTGATATATCATTTTTGTCAGCAGGCATTTCACCAATTTATATACAATACTGCATTAACAAGTGGAATGTTTGTTTCTTTCCAGAACAACATATTTAATTTCTACTGTGAAGACTTTGTTATACCTTATTTCCTATAAAGTTGTATACCCTCTGAAATTGATCAAATCATTGCTGCTTTAACTTAGCATTTGCATCATAAACATAATTATGATATTTCTTTAGGAAGATTTCTTGAGTGCCTTAGGAAACCTATCTCCTTTTAAAAATTATTTAACAAATATTTATTGAGTTCTTTGCCAGGTCCTTTAATAGTATCTGTGGAAGACACATAAATGGATGAATTAAGGTTCCTGCTATTCTAGAGCATATTCTAGTTAGATCTGTAAACAAATAATCGACCCTTTTTCTCTGCTTAGTCCTTTAGTCTTAAGCACCAAAGTAATTTTAAGATATAACATAAACGTCATAAAATATATCTGGGAGTGGTATGTTGCAAGAAGATATGAATGTAAAAATATCTAACCTCATGTCTCAAATTAAGGAGAAGTTGTTGTCTTTAAAAAGTATTTAATGTAGGAGTTGGAGTAGTGTTTAATTCTTTTTAACTAAATGTTTTTTACTTTTAAAAACATTCTATTTTAAAACATTAAATACATATTTAACAAGTCCTATTGTATCTGATATGAACAAATAAACATTCAACTAATATAATCTCTCTTCCATCACATATAAGTCAAGTATTTATTGATATTTACAAGTGAAAATACAAGGTTATAGCACAGTTTTGCTTGCTCAATTTTTAATTACTTTGTCATTTCCAAGGTTTGACTGTTCTTGGGAGGTCAGCAAGTGTTAAAATTTTTAGAGAGGAGAGATAAAGGTAGCATCTGGTTATCATTCCATCTAAGCAACCATAGTATTGACTTACATGGAATATTTCTTATTAATTTTATGGATAAATAATTAATACTTGCATGTAAGGTTACATCTGATACTTTTTTTAGGTGTGGGGGGGCAGATATTGTTTGCATGTGTGTGTTTTTCGTACCAGAATAACACTTCTGAAGGCTGATTTGCCTGGCACACAGGCCAATTTAAGTGGTAGAAGTGGTTTCAGTAGGAACTTGGAAGTTGGTGCTTTAGAAGACTTAACTCCATCTTTTAGAACAGAAGATTAGTACATGTTGGTGCAATATCAGAGACAGAAAAGATGCCTTTGCCACTACTAGGGAAATTGCTGATGTTTATAATGAGAGTGTCAGAATGAATTTAATAATGTCACTATAGGGGAGTTGGAAAAAGTAGGTACATTCTAGTTAGAACTCTCTTGCAGGGAATGTCATAAACTCCATATACTTTTGTGATTATAACCTTAGGGGAGTGAGTGATTTATTGAGAGCCCTCTTATCTGTGTGTTCTATTTAAAAAGAAAAAAAAAGAAAGAAAGAAAAAATATACTAAGTGGAAAGAGTCCTAAAAAAGACATCAACTCTGTTTATAAGCTGTGTGACCTTATATGAATCTCAGTTTCCTTAGATGTAAAAAAGGAAAAATTCTCAGGATGAAATAAAATATGCTATATATTAAATAATGTGTGTGAAGGTACATTGTAATTTGAAAAGAAATGTATGAGCAAATCTAAGGTGATGATATTGTATTAATTTTTACCTAGTCATTTAATAGAAGAGATGCGTACTAAATCTAATATAGCCAGAATTTTTAGAAGAAAGGTTAATAAGAGATTGGAGACATAGAGGTAAAGTATGAGCTTATATTAAATCAGCATGTTGTCATTTTGTGAAAGCTTTGTAATAGGAATAACTAAGATGACACTTTAGGATTTTGATGCAACAGGCAGTTGAATTTGTCATTTTTACTTACATTTGAAGAATAAGTATACATCTTTTCCTCTTCCTTCTCTTTATACTTAAACTTGAAGGTTATGAATACCGATGGCACTGGGAGACGAGTACTTGTGGAAGATAAAATTCCTCACATATTTGGGTTTACTTTGTTGGGTGACTATGTTTACTGGACTGACTGGCAGAGGCGTAGCATCGAAAGAGTACACAAACGAAGTGCAGAGAGGGAAATCATCATAGATCAGCTCCCTGACCTCATGGGCCTAAAGGCCACAAATGTTCATCGAATTATTGGTAAGTAATTCAAAAATTCTCTTAGAGATGGAAACCAGGAATGAGAAAAGGTGGAGATAGTCAGCAGTTTGTAAAGCGGCAACATAAATTGTTGATGTTTTGAGGGGCTATAGAAATCATCTGTGAACCCTTTTTTAACCCAGAATGGGCCTTTTATGTTGGCTTAGTACTCTGGCTACATAGTTTGAATCAAAGGGCTGAACACACACACACCCAAACCCACACACCTTCATCAAAAGAATTCAGTCTTATTGTATGAATAATGTAGCTTATTTTAAAGCTTACTGTGGGTACAAAGCAAAGTTATTTTGCTCTGCTTGTATTCCCAATTGATCAGCAAGGGAATTTTTACCTGCTTCATTTCCAACCTGGGCCAGTTTACCCCTTCTTAGGCAACCTGGTGGTCCCTACACTTGTGGGAGATCACCATATCTCCCATGTGTGGGAGATGCCAGCTTAGTGCGGACACCCTATTGGCATAGCACACTACAACTCAGAACTCCTGGGCTCAAGCGATCCTCCTGCCTCGGCCTCCAGAGTAGCTGGGACTACAGGCCTGTGCCACTGCACCTGGCCTTTTATTCCCTATTTATCCTCATAATGCTTGTTTATGAGATTAGAGTTGAAACTCTAGATTTGGGAGCTGATGTAATTATAGGTCTTTGTGAACCAAATACTTAGTCATTTTAAAGTGAAAATGTATTGATTGTGTCAATGTGTGTGTCCTTCTATAATTAATTTGTCTTTTAGGTTCCAACCCCTGTGCTGAGGAAAATGGGGGATGTAGCCATCTTTGCCTCTATAGACCTCAGGGCCTTCGCTGTGCCTGCCCCATTGGCTTTGAACTCATCAGTGACATGAAGACCTGCATTGTCCCTGAGGCTTTCCTTTTGTTTTCACGGAGAGCAGATATCCGGCGAATTTCTTTGGAAACTAACAATAATAATGTGGCCATTCCACTCACTGGTGTCAAAGAAGCTTCTGCTTTGGATTTTGATGTGACAGACAACCGAATTTACTGGACTGATATATCACTCAAGGTTAGTGAAAGAATTGAAATTTTAAAACTGGGGACTAAAAGGGAGAGCTTGTAGAATTTCTGAGTCTTTATGCTTTGGTAAACCTCCTTCCTTGCTTAATAGGCAGAGTTCAACAAAAACCCTTAACTTTCTAAAGGAAGTCAAGGGACAGTCCCATTCAGTATTTTTTTTCTTTTCTTTTTTTGTGAGGAAGACCAACCCTGAGCTAACATCCTTTGCCAATTCTCCTCTTTTTGCTGTGGAAGACTGGCCCTGGGCTAACAATGATATAACTGGATAAAAGGCTCTCTCTCTCAGTAGAACTTATATGTTTACCCTGATTAAAAAAAGAGGATGGAATATACAATTGTAAAGGATATACAAGAGGAAACTTGGGGACCAGTAGAAGAGTGAAAATAACTTAATTGTTGGTTTTTACTGTTTGAAGAATTCTTATTGTAGAGGATAGTGACCCACTGCTCTTTAATCTCACTGATAAATGAGCAGGTAGGAGTAGTTAAGAGATTAAGAGAGATGATTTAAGTTGAACTTCAATAAAATATCCGTGTTGCTTATTTCCTGTATCATAGATTTTTCAAGGTAGGGTATTTCTTATCTGGCTAGTATGATTTAGGTATCATCTTATGACAAGAAAAAGGCTGTAATGGTGGAGGGAGGGTATGTTCAATGCAGTGGATTAAATAAATATAAGTACCTACTATGAGTGAAGTACTATACTTTTTTTTACATACACTATCTCATTTAACCAACACTCCTATAAATTAGGTTATTTCTACATTTATTTTACAAATGAGAAAACTGAAAATAAAAGAGGCTAAGTAACTTGGTCAATGTTATCCATGCCCATCTTCCTCTACTTTATATGGGACACCACCACAGCATGGCTGACAGACAGTGCGTAGGCAGGCGCCTGGGATCCAAACCCGTGAACCCCAAACTGCCAAGCGTGAACTTAACCGCTGCACCACCGGCTGGCCCCCCCCATTCAGTATTTTAAGTGCCTTTTGATACAAGATACTTTGCTTGAGTGTTATAAATCTGCAAGACATAATCTTCCTGCAGTTTGTTCCATTTGAGGATAATGAGTGACATTTTCTGCAGTTAGTAACTGTATGATTCACATAAATGGCTTATAGAGACTTTACTCTTATTTTAAAGAAAATTTTGGAGCCTGAGGTAGAGAATGCCAATTGTGAGTTACAGCATACCTTTATTTTCTTTTTTCTAGAATAAATATTGAAAAGCATACCGAGTCAATAAGGAGGAGCTCTTGACCAGAAAATCTGGAGAATAATCTTTCCTTATTCCAGATTGTTTTGGCCTTGTTTCAGATAACTTGTGTAAAATTTGTCTAATATGCAAAAATCATGGGATGTTGGAGCCGGAGTTGGATTCTGATGGTGTTCAGTAAAATCTATTAAATGAGAGAATAAGTGGAGTAAATAAATCTTGGCTTTTATTGTGTGGCTGTCTAAGTTTCTTAATCTTGAAAATAGAGATAATGCCTATCTTGCAGGGCTGTTGTGAGGATTAAAGGAGAAAATATCTGTACAGAAAGTACTTAGGATAGTGCTTTACAAAAAGTAGCAGCCATTATTAATAGCTTGAATTATGATTGTTTTAAATTTTAGGGGATTCGAAGCTACAGTGGTAATAATATATTAATGGTTGTATGCAAGGTATGTAAGGTATAAGGTTGTTGAGATCTTCTCAAACTGACACAATGACAAGGCATACTCTCAAGCACCTTCAGAAAGCTGACTGCCAGTTAAGAGTCTGTTCACGACATTTTCACTTGATTTTAAAAGAAAAATCATTCCACTGTCTTACTAGAATAAATTTTTGGTCTTCAAGAATTTCAAAAATTTCTCCCTGAATTGGCAGTAAAACTTGAGGTCACAGTTGCATTTATTAGGTATTGACATCAATTTTTTTCTGTGCTCATAAAATGTGAATTGTATTAAGAAACTGTATGCCTCTGGCTGTTCTGCATCCCACCCCACAAAAACCAAACCAAACCAAACATTTTTTTCTGTTTAGTGTTTTGTGCTTAAGCCATGTGACTTTATTGTTAATCTTATTTTTGCAGACTATCAGCAGAGCCTTCATGAATGGCAGTGCACTGGAACACGTGGTAGAATTCGGCTTAGATTATCCAGAAGGCATGGCAGTAGACTGGCTGGGGAAGAACTTGTACTGGGCAGACACAGGAACAAATCGAATTGAGGTGTCAAAGCTGGATGGGCAGCACCGACAAGTTTTGGTGTGGAAAGACCTAGATAGTCCCAGAGCTCTTGCGTTGGACCCTGCTGAAGGGTAAAGAACTTTATGTATGCATTCTTTGCAACTGCATTATACATGGCCTAGTTATGGGTTATATTCTTGATGTCTTAAATAATGCTTATTAGGAATCTGACAACTAAACCATAGATAGACTTTATTTTAAAACTGTTAGTTGAGATTTCACTGTTTTAGAATTAATAATTATTACCTAAATTTTACTTTTGTCAGTTAACATTGGGTGAAAAAAAGATTAGTGAAGTGGATTAATAATAAAATATTACTGATCATATTTATATACTAAGTAAACAACCTTTTAAAGGTATCATCAAGTCTCTATTTGCTTGCACCCTCTACCAAGTTGTACCAGATTCCAAACCTATTAAAGTAAATCCACTGAAATAATGTTGTGTATTAAGAAGTAACTGCATTTAAAAATCTCCATTTTAGAATATTTATTAATTCAAAATAGACAGTTAGCTTGATCATTATAAGCTTGGAGAAACTTTGATGTTAAACAGTAAACAGTTTGCTGTTTATTTACAACATGACATGTTTTTCAAGGGTAGGTGATCCTTCTTACATGATTTAGAAGTTTTAAAAAGGCAGCAACTAAGAAATCTGAAATTTGAAGGATAATTCCACTTTTAAAAGCAGAAGTTAACAATGTAAACATGTAAGCATATTTACCATATCTGTGGTTAAAAATAGTTTCTCTGAAATCACATTAATTCCATGATTTAGCTCGTTAGCCATCTAGTTGGAAGGCCATATCAAAGACAGCTTCTCTATGCTGATATGTTGTGGTTGGATTGTGGTGATTTTTAGTCTAAGCGTTAGTTACCAGACAGATTAAATTTAGTAGTTGGGACTAAGGACTCTAGTTTATGTGGCTGCTGGCAACTCTGAAATTTCTCTCGCAGTTGTTCTTTGGCTCTTGTGGCGTGCACGTGCCTGTCAACTGACAAGTGCAAAGGCAGACAAAGCCTGAGGCCAACTTTAATTTCAGAAAAGCATGTTCATATGTTGCTACCAAGTCAGCCATCAGCTGACGGGCTGATGCGTGAATGTCTGTCCTCGGGTATTTGATGAGAGCTGGCACATGGAGTGCTTTCCTACTCCCAGTATTCAGAGTGACTCAAAACTAGCACCTTACGAGTTTAGTTGAAAGGGCATTTGGCTAAGGATTAAGTTCTAGTTCTAGCTCTGCCTTGTGACTGGCTTGAAGACGTTAGACAAATCATTCACATTTCTTTTAGTGCTTTGGCCTCGTTGTAAAAAGCCTATACTGTAGGTCTGCTTCTAAGGTTAACGTGAAAAACTCGAAAAAGTAAAAGCAAAAGAGTATTCTACAATTTCATGGGGATTGTAGTAGTAGTGTTCACTGCCCAGCTGACACATGAAGGGGTGATTCATTGCTCTTACACATACAGTATGTTCTCTTGCACCGTGTGACCAAATACATTTTCAAACTTTGCTTTTTGATTTCAGTTAAAGTCTATTAATTTTTACCTTTGAGATATTCCTGTAAGTTGTTTTGGGGGAGAGTTGATTGCACAAGTTGAAAAGTAAGTTTAAAAATTTAAAAACTCGAATTACTTGTATTCAGAAATACATAAAGATGTTTTATTCAGAAGTGAACCGGATTCTGAGACCAGAGGTTTAATCCTTTGCTATCTTCTTGAATATTAGTTTTATAAATGCAAGTGCTTCAATAAGGAAATCATTGGTTTGTTTCCAATTCCTAGGTTTTGGGTGGAACAAATTCATTGGGAAGACTAAGGAAAGCTGACTCACTTCCTTTTTAGGATATGAGAAAAAATATTTAGTCGAGGGTGCCAAAATCATTGAAAAGAATTGTAGCCATGATTTTGTTTTACCAATTTTCTTGATTTAATGGATATTTTCTTTAAATTTATTTAGTTACTATGCATGAATATGACGCTTTCCTCCAAATTATCACAAGTAAAATGTTAAATATTCATTGTTCTGAATTTAGATTTATGTATTGGACTGAGTGGGGCGGAAAACCTAAGATAGACAGAGCTGCCATGGATGGAAGTGAACGTACTACATTAGTTCCAAATGTGGGCCGGGCAAATGGCCTGACTATTGATTACGCTAAAAGGAGGCTTTATTGGACAGACCTGGACACCAACTTAATAGAATCTTCAAATATGCTTGGTAAGCTGGGCTTCTTTATATTCAGATAGATAGTATATTATTCTTTTTTTTTTTTTCTTTTTTTTATGTGAGGAAGACCAGCCCTGAGCTAACATCCGTTGCTAATCTTCCTCTTTTTTTTTTTTTTTTTGCTTGAGGAAGACTGGCCCTGGGCTAACATCGCGCCCATCTTCCTCTACTTTATATGGGACGCCGCCACGGCGTGGCTGACAGGCAGTGCGTCAGCGGGCGCCCGGGACCCGAACCCGCGAACCCCGGGCTGCCAAGCGCAGACTAAACCACTGCGCCACCGGGCCAGCTCCCTATATTATTCTTTTAATGCAAAAATCAATTGGCTGCTATTCACCATTGGTTAGATACTATTAATAAAATTTGATGTGACTGTCTAGATGCTTCCTCTGGTGTTGTATTCTGTTTATTGTTATTAATGGTGGGCCAGGTACTTGGATTCACATCTCCTTTTTATGTGGAAATTTCGTTATTGTTGGTCTTGTAATGGAATTTATAACTCCCTAGATATTCCTGAAGTGACTTTTTTGTACCAGTAAGATACAATATATGCATTTCCATCTTTTTATGGAAGGAAGAAGAAAAGTTGAACTATAGACCCTTATGGAAAGAAAATAAGACACAATCAAAATAGACCATTTGCAGGAGTTTAAACAAACTCAGTGATTCATAGCAAGAATAAAGGTTTTGAGGCATGGGGTCAGATTGCAGATGGATTGATTTCGGTCTGATTTTAGAATTGGTTTTAAATGCAGTGTTCCATTTTAAATTGCGTACAAGTATAATGTTTTATATGTTACTTTTTTTTGCCAACAAGACTCTTCTCACCTGTATCATCCTTCTGCTTCTCCCCTGTCTACTGCCTTTCTGAAAATAGGACTTAACCGTGAAGTTATAGCAGATGACTTGCCTCATCCTTTTGGCTTAACTCAGTACCAAGATTACATCTACTGGACGGACTGGAGCCGACGCAGCATTGAGCGTGCCAACAAAACCAGTGGCCAAAACCGCACCATCATTCAGGGCCATTTGGATTATGTGATGGACATCCTTGTCTTTCACTCCTCCCGGCAGGCAGGGTGGAATGAGTGTGCTTCCAGCAACGGGCACTGCTCCCACCTCTGCTTGGCTGTGCCAGTTGGAGGTTTTGTTTGTGGATGTCCTGCCCACTACTCTCTTAATGCTGACAACAGGACTTGTAGTGGTAAGCTTCATTTCCCCCCAAGCAAACCAGAATTAGAGGAGAAAGCAGAGTTTTGAAAACACTGTAGTTTATGTTCTTTCTAGAGTAAAAAGTTGTAGAAGTCAAGAATTGATCATTTGTTTAAAAAAAAGAGAAGAACTAAAGATGGAGAAATGCAAGTTTTTGTTACTTATTATTTGTTTGATGATAGCTAGTTGATCTTATAGAAAAATTAAGTCTTTTACCCTTGGACATTAAATATTTAGTGCAAAATTTGCATAGCTTCATTGATAGTCATGCGTGTGTGCTATACCTAATTCATATTTATTCATTATAAAGGAAGGGAAGAGAAGTACAAACAGTATAACAAAGAGAATCTCCAAAATATAATCTCTTTGTCCTTTGAAGTCCATAGAATAGTCTAAAGATAAAAAATTTAAATGTATGAGAGGCCAGGCAGAAAATGCATATGAGTAAATTTAGCCCAGTGTGAAACAATAGCAAATAGTTGAGGAATCAGAGAGCACATCATCTGAACATAGTGGGTGGTTGCTACTTAATTCCAGCTGATGTTACCAGATCTTCTCATCCCGTCATGAATCCAGATTTTTTTTGGAGGCTGT
Organism: Tapirus indicus; assembly: GCA_031878705.1. Lineage (NCBI taxonomy): Eukaryota > Metazoa > Chordata > Mammalia > Perissodactyla > Tapiridae > Tapirus > Tapirus indicus. Next base: position 108,907,263 of record CM062918.1, on the reverse strand, counting down.
AGTATCTCCTGATTTTTAAATGTTTGCAAGTAATACATACTAAATACACACACACACACACACACACACACACACACTCTGTGCTAACAACAACAAAACACAGTGTGTAACAAAACATTGTTGGCTTGGGGAAACCTGGTTTATGACTCAAGTGTGTATGAAGGCCCATGTCTTAGTGGATTGACAAAAACAAATTTGTAGATACAATAAAGACATAGAGAATTAGGGGCTCGCCGGCCTGGTGGCATAGCGGTTAAGTTCGTGTGCTCTGCTTTGGGGCCCAAGGTTCACAGGTTCAGATGCCGGCTGCGGACAAAAGCACCACTTGTCAAGCCATGCTGTGGCGGCGTCCCATATAAAGTGGAGGAAGATGGGCACGGATGTTAGCCCAGGGCCAGTCTTCCTCGGCAAAAAAGAGGAAGATTGGCAGTGGATGTTAGCTCAAGGCTGGTCTTCCTCACAAAAAAAAAAAAAATAGAGAATTAGATCAGAAAGAGTAGATTCATGGAAGAAGAGTAGGGTATGGTTCATTAGGGTAGAAGGTAACAAAACTGCTCTAAAATACTGGATATAATTAACTATTGAAATTATCTTATTCTATGCCTGAAAGTGTAAGAAGTCACAACCTAGGAAAGGATTTAGTCTGTCCTGACACAAGGCTTCAGTTGTGAAAGAGAAAAAACATAAGTTTATAGTTTAGTGATTTGGAATCTCTGCCACACGTTAGTTTTGTGTTTTACTAAAGCAACTCATTAATTTTTTAAGCCTTAAATTTTCCCATTTGTAAAATGGGAATAATAATAGTAACTACCTGATAGGGTTACTGTGAAAATTAAATAAGATGTAACATGATTTTATTGCTGTAGAGAATGGATTTGAGGAGGAAAAGAAGTGGTAGCAGGGAAGTCAATTAAACTAGTGTGGTAATGCAGGTGGACTTGGACAGGAGTGGTGGCAGTGGTGATGGAGAGAAGCTGATGGATTCAAGGTATATTTTGAAGCTAGAATTTGTTAATGGGTTGTATGTGTGGAAGAAGAAAAGGAAAGAAGCAAGTGACTTCTAGATGTCTTCTAAAAGGGACTTCTAGATTTTTGGTTTGAGCAGTTGAGAAGATAATGAGGAAGACTGGAGAAGAAGATCAGTTTTCAGGAAGAAATAAAAAATTTAATTTTAGATAGTTTTATCTTGATTTTCCTATAGGACATTGAAATAGGTAAATTAGTAGTTGGATAGAAGATTCCAGAGCTCAGAGGAGAGAGATGAGGTTGGAGATGTAAATTTGGGAATTGCCAGCATGTGTTTAAAATGAGTGAGATTACTTAGGGAGAAGGTGTAGAGCTGGGGTCAGCAAACTTTTTCTGTAAAGGGCCAGAGAGTAAATATTTAGGCTTTTTGAGCCCTATAGTCTCTCACACCTATTCAACTCTGTCCATTGTAGCATGAAAGCAGCCATATTTTAAAATGTTTGAGGATTTTAATGTGGCTGAATTCTGATAAACTTTATTACAAAAACAGATAGCAGGCCAGTTTTAGCTTGTGGGCCGTAGTTTGCCAGCTCCTTGTGTAGAGAAAGGAAGGGATCTGGTAACCTAAGGAACTCTGGTTGAGGGGGGAAAGCTCACGGTGGACACTGAAAAGTAGCAGCCAGAGAGGTAAGAGGAAAACCAAGACAGAATAGTGGCACAGAAGACAGGAAGTGAGATTGTTTCAAAAAAGAACTGTGTTGAATGCTGCTGAAAGGCTGAGTAAGGTGAAGCCTAAGATAGTATCCATTGGATTTTTGGATAAAGACTTTGTTAGTAACCCTGAAGAGATTAATTTCAGGGAAGTAATGGTGAAAGATTGGAGTAGATCAAAAAGTGAATGGAGAAAAGGAAGGGGAGGTAGTATGTGTAAGGTGTCTTTTTCAAGACTTTTGACTTTGAATGGAAGGAAGAAATAAGGGTAATAACAGAGAGGATGGAGACAAGAAGAATGTGGAAAGACCCTTTGAGATCATTGTTGTTTTAGCTGCTTATACTCTTGCATGTTAGTTTGTGAGTGAAGGCCATGAGCAATCAGTGCTGAGTGTCCCTAATATCTGTCTTTGGCTACTTTTCTGAGACAGATCAGTAGTGCTTCAAGAGGCTTCCTGGTGTGTGCTCTTTTTAGAAAGAATACCATTTAACATTTGTGTAGTGATGTATTAGATTTCAAGGCAGATTGCAAGAGAAGTTTAATGCAAACTACTCGCCCTCAAAAAGTTTTCTAACGTTGTGTCATTTACTCCTTGACCTGTGTTTCAAAAGCTAAATTGATGATCATGTTGTTTCTCTGCTCAAAACCTTACAGTGGCTCTCCATTTCACACACAGTAAAAACCTAGTTCTTATAATGGCCTACAAGTTTCTACACGATTTGCTTCTCTAACCTCAGCTTTTGCTATTCTCTCCCTTGCTTTCTCCATGATGGCCACACTTGCCTCATTGCCGTTTTCAAATATGCCAATCATTCCCTCCTCAGGACTGTTGTACTGCTTGGTTCCTCTGCTTGGGATGTTTTTCCTGCAAATATTTGCATGGATATACTTCACCTCAAGTATTTGCTTAATTGTGACCTTCACAGTGAGACCTAGTCTGCTTTATTTAAAATTGCAAATCATCCTTCCACCCTGTCTAGCATTGCCAGTGCCCCTTACCTGTACTTTTTCTTTTTCCCATAACACTTACCACTCTTGGATATACTAGTTTATATACTCTACTGTTTATATGCTGTAACTTTTTTATTATGTTTATTGCTTATTGTCTGTCTTTTGGAGTAAAAAATGCTGCTTCATAGAGTCTAGTTTGTTTTTCACTGATATATCTCAGGTGCCTATGACAGTGCTTGGTAAATAGTGGTCTTTCAAGAAATTATTGTTGAGTAAAAGAATGAAGAAGCAGGACAGGATTTGGAAAAACATGTGCTCTTCCATTCAACAGCTTTGTGACCTTGGAAAAATTACTTAACCTTTCTGAGCCTTTCTTTAACAATTAGTTTTCCTTTCTGAGTTTGCTCACCTGTAAAATGAAGATGATAATTTTGGAAATTAATATCTAGTATGTGTGCGACATGTTAGAGGTCCTAAATAAATGTTTGTTTCTTTTCCTTACCAATTCTCTGCAATAATTTTATTCTCTTACTTTCAAAATCAGGGCTATAAGGCTCTCCTTAGTTATTGCATCCGATGCTTGTTTCTTCATTTAGTCAGTCAATGAATACTTATTGAACACTTACTACATACTGGGCATTATTTGAGCCAGTTGGGAAGTAGCAATGAATGAAATAGATATCAGTCCTTGCCCTCATGGAGCTTACATTCCAGTGGAACAGATAACGACCAAATAAGTAAACAGTATCATGGGTTTGATGAAGATAAGTGTTATGGAAAAATATTAAGAGTAAGAAAGAGTGGGGAGGAGGATTGCAATGTTAAATAGGGTGAAGTCCCTACTGGAAAAGTGACATTATTTCAAGAACTGAAGGAGGTGTGGAAATGAGCTATGTAGGTATCTGGGAGAAGACCTATCAAGCAAAAGGGGGCAGCAAATGCAAAGGCCCTGGGGGGAATGTTCCGGCATGTTAAAGGAACACCTGGGAGGCCAGTGATGCTGGAACAGAGTGAATAAGATTGTCAGAGAGGAAACAGGAAGCCAAACTGTGTAATCCCTTGTTTAGTACTGAAGTGGCTGGCCTCGATGGCCCCTTTGTGCAGGTTGGAAAAGATGTAACTCTGGGCAGATGCAGTCACACAGGTGCCTGGCTTGGCTATTAAAGTGTGGACTGGACTTCAGTCCCTGCTCAGCACCTTGGCACAGTGCACAAATGGCACAGTCGGATGTGATGGGGTTGGCCTTGTAGTTTGTGCTGTTCTTCCACAAGAGCAGCGCTTTCCTTTAAGCTACAAGTGAACACTTGTGCCTTCAAAAGAGAGCTGAAAAACTTCCTCCTACTTATACCTCATCCTCCAGCTTCTGCATGTGGCTGTCTTCATTGTGGGAATGGAAAACTCAGACAACCTGATAGGACGGTTTTTAAAGCACCATTATGTAGGAGACGAGGGAGTGGTGGTTAGAAGTTACATAAATTAGGATGGATTTAGGCTTACAAAATTGCATATTGTCAATTTAAGTACTGAATGACTTGTAAATAAGCCGAAACATCAGCTTCCTCTTACAAATATTGAGCTAGTTAATTGTAATTGTTAATGTCATCTGTAGACTTTTTGAAATGGGTGTTTATTTGGAACCATATTTGGCTTTTTCTTAATCCACGTTTCTAGAACACTTAATTGTGGAATCTTATTGAAAGTTAAAACTTGACTCAAAAAAAGTACCCAGTAAAACATAGTAGGAGCCAAATATATATTTGATTAGCTGTTTCTCAGGCAGGAAAAGTTGGCAACTAAAACTCTGGGATCTTTCTTCTAAGTCTCATTGTATGTCATTGTATGGTGCTTATTCTGTTGGAAATTTACAAATTAGAGGCTTTTTTTTCTTTTTTATTGATTTACAAGGAAGTAGTATACTGCCAAAAAATAATTCTTTTGAAAAAAAGATGGGAGATTTGTTAGCTACTCTGTTTTGACATGTGTTCTTACTACTTAAGGTGTGGGTTCTACTAAAATTGCTAAAAGTTGTTAAATCAGTATGTGATAGACTCCATATAATAGTTCCAGTGGGATTATTGGAATACTTTCTAAATCTTCCAAGCTAGGTGTGAGCTTTTTGCCAGTGAAGAACTTAAAGCAGAATTGCAGTGTTGTGAATACATAAAGCAGAATTTCAATGTGGAGAATACCAAGTTTTTTTGTGAGTACCAATGAGTTTCTTTGGGATTTAAGCCAATATACATTTGGGTGTAAATGTAAAGTAAACCAAGGCACCACAAGTAATGGAGCTGTGAAGAATGAGGTTTGGGGGAAATAAAGCAAGGAGTTCTGGCTTGGCCATTTATGTTTATACCCTTGAGAAGGACAGAATTCTGCTGCCTTTAGATGATGGCTGAGCACCAAGAGAACAGAGTATAATTGTGGCATTTTTATATATATTTTAATGAAGATTTAAAAAATGCTATTAGACTTTGAATTTGTCAGTAACACTGTCAAATGCTGTTCTTTTCTAGATGTTTTCCTGCATTAAAGATGATTATGTAATAATCAGAGGCCTAGTCCCTAGGAAAGGGTAATGTCTCTGTTACATTTCCACTTTTCATAAATTTAGGTCATCAACTTAGCATCAGAGCAGAATTTTTTTTAGTGAAAATACAAATACAAGGTTTATTATGAGGATTAGAGATAATGAGTATAAAGCATTTGTGTTTATTAGCTTTGTGTGTATGTGTGGCTTTTACCGGCTCCCTCTCCCTGCAGCCATCACATACACACAATGTAAAATAAAGCCTATTTCTGCAATCCATAAGAGTTTCTTTAATTCCTGTTAATACCAAGTTTATTACTGCTACTACTGATAATAATAAACAATAGTTATTGTTACTTTACATTTATATAATAGCTTACAGTTTTTTTATTGAAGTATAATTGACATAATGCCTTACAATTTTTAAAGTATTTTCACATGTTGTAGAATTCTTATAGTAACTCAGTGAGCAGGACAAGATAGCTATAACCTTATTTTAGAGTTTAGTAAACTTTGCCCCAAAGAAGTTCAGTGACTTAATTAAGACCAAGGGACTAGACAGTGAAAGAGCTGAGACTAAAACCAGTCTTGAAATTTCTGCTTTGACCTATGGAGGCCCAGGCTTCCTACCACCCACAAGAATAGGTAATGGAGGAGTAGGATTATTCACTTGGTAGACAAGGAGAACTTTTGTATATCTTTATCAAATGCTTCATTGAAATCAAGTCTCCTGTGATACCACTGTGGACAAGATGGAGGAAAATAGGCTTGGTGGCTGTATCATTGGGTAATTTCATAACTGGTTTGGTAACCAGAGTGCTGATAAGTGTCACCTTGAAGGGAGTTTCTGTGGGCATACCAAAGGATTTTGTCCTCAACCTTACCTCTTCAACATCTGTGTCTCTTTTGTATAAGATACAGATAACAGGCTGATCACAAATCTTTGAGGGATACAGGACTTGGAGTAACTGTGTTTCAGATTTGCTCTTTTTTTTTTTCTTTAAGCTCCAACTACCTTCCTGCTCTTCAGTCAAAAGAGTGCCATCAACCGCATGGTGATTGATGAACAGCAAAGCCCTGACATCATCCTTCCTATCCACAGCCTTCGGAATGTCCGGGCCATTGACTATGACCCATTAGACAAGCAACTCTATTGGATTGACTCACGACAAAACATGATCCGAAAAGCACAAGAAGATGGCAGTCAGGTAATTTAGGGCTCAGTTCAAAATCCATTTCTTCTGCCTAGTAATTGGACTAACCAGCCATCCTATTTTACTTAAGTCTTGACTCTGCTGAAGTGTGTGTGTGTGTAACTGAAATTCTGGATCTAGCAACTTTTTTTTCCTCCTAATGATCTTTGAGTAAACAACTGTTTGATAAATGCTATTGGAATGAAAATTGTATTAGGATAACATATGCTTATATGTTGGTAATGACTTTGTCATTGCCACCCATATCATTATGGTTCCATTTACATGGAGTGTTGGAAGCTTTGAAATCAGATAGACCCTGGTTCTGATCTCAGTTCTATCACTCACTAGGATTCTTAAGAACTTTTTAGCTGAAAGGAATGTAAAGCACATAGCCCATTACCTGTTACATTGTAGGGACTCAATAAATAACAGTTCTATTACTAGTTAGCTATTATTTAAAAGGTTCAGAGGATGGGAAGCATACAACACAGTCTCAGTAAAATTAAAAACATCTAGGATATTTTATCATTAATCCAATGGTTTTTTTGGGGGGAGGGTGGCAAACATTATTTGGTGACTATGGGATGGGAATGAAAATATTATCAATAAATCTTATCTATGTTTACATACCAGTCATGGCTTACATACCACTATCCATACTTTTTTGCCTTCTTTCTGTGCCAAGCAGTGTTAGACTAGGATTACTATAAATAATTACTTGTCATCTTCCTTATAGCAGTGATATTAAGTTGGATTTTGAATATATTAAGGTTTAGGGAGATTACTGATTTTTTGATACGTCTTATCTCACAAAAAAGATCAAGGAGATAATATATTTAGGGCTGCTGAGGAATCATCTAAGGTATAGCTATAGAGGTATGTTACTGATGCACCTTATACTGTGTAGGCCAGGACTAACAGGCTAATAACTAGTGGATAGAAATTATAGCTGTTATTATACAGCCAAGGACACAGCAAATAAATGAGATAGCCTCATTAAAGAATATGTTGCCTCAGAGATACTGAATAAATAAAATGTAATTTATTCAGATAGAACAGATGAACAAAGCCTCTCTTTTTGCCTGGCTTTGTAAAAAAAAAAATTTCTTTTGGTGGATTTGGGGGTTAGAGAAAGACATGATTATCCATATAGTTTGTAGCCCTGACTAATTGCTATTGTCTCTAGAGCAGAGTTTCTCAACTTCAGCACTGTTGACATTTTTGGGCTGGATAATTCTTTGTTGTAGCGGGCTGACATGTACATTGTAGAATGTTTAGTGGCATCCCCTGGCTTTTACCCACTAGGTGCCAGTTATACCCCCATAGGTGTGATAATCAAAAATGTCTCCAAACATTGCCAGATGCCCCTGGTTAAGGCATTTGCAAATGCAAAATTGCCCTGATTGAGAATCATTTCTTTAGAGGTATTTTGAGGGTGTGGTTCTAGCCACAGTTGTCTCCAGTTTACAGAAGACAGCTGCCACCTTCTCACTTTCGTCTCTAATCAATGCACTGTCAGGTTCTTAGAGCAACTAATATGGTCTCAGCTCTCTCTTCCGCCCCATGTCATAATAACCAAAGGGAACATTTGAAATGCCTGTTAACAGAGAAGCACATTACCCATTAAAAAATGTATCCGTAAGAAATGTCCCTTGAGACTTGAGAGTTCCTACTCAGGTGTGTGACCACATAAGTGTAAGCATTGTGAGTGATCACTTCAGGGCTCTCTGGCTTGGAGTCTAATTTTCTCTCTGTGTGTGTCTTTTTCTTTCCTCAGGGCTTTACTGTGGTTGTGAGCTCAGTTCCGAATCAGAACCTAGAAATACAACCCTATGACCTCAGCATTGATATTTATAGTCGCTACATCTATTGGACTTGTGAGGCCACCAATGTCATTAATGTAACAAGATTAGATGGGAGATCAATTGGAGTGGTGCTAAAAGGCGAGCAAGATAGACCTCGAGCCATCGTGGTAAACCCAGAGAAAGGGTATGTTACTAAAATGCCATTCAGATGTCTTGGCATCTGAGACCCTTGTCAACCTTCCTTTTCAGCCTATTAGTTATATACCTTTAAGTATTGTGTGCTACAGTGAAATATCGATATTCTCCATCTACCTGCCCCTGCATTTTCTTATATCCTTGCATTCTCTGATTTTACTGCCTAAAATTTCCTTCTTTAGTCACTTTTGCTTTAGTTCTAATTTCTACCCGTACCTCCAGGACCATTTGAACTGCAATATCCTGTATGAAGTTTTCCTTAATCTACCCCACACCCAGCCAGGTGTGATTTCCCCCCTTCAAATACCCAGCCCTCCATATCTGTGCCTCTCTAGTACTTTCCAATTTACCTTATACCGAATTGTTTTTAATCTTATATTTCCTACCAGACTTTAGGTTCCTTTATGAAAAGAACTAATATTTTTTTTTCACTTAATACAGAGCTTTTCATTTAATAAATAGTACTTTTTTGCATCTGAATGAATGATAAGGAATTCAACAGGGAAAATAGCTTACTTCAGAAGAGTTACAGGAAAGAGATGAACTCAAATATAAGAAATGATTTATATATGACATTTTTAGTTGTGAAATGGACTACTTAGAGAAGGAATTTAAAATTTTGTGTCCAGATCTCTCTGGTTACTGCTTTTTTATCTTACTTTATGTATTTTATTGTATTGTATTATTCCAAAAGCATAGATGTGCCTGTGTCTAACACTTTGTTTTTATTAATCCATGAAAGTTAGCTTTCTAAGAATTTCTGTGTACTTTTTATTACTATTATTGAAAGTGATCAAAGTATCCCATAGTCATCTAAAAAATATATTCTGAAATTAAAAATAAGATTTTAAAATATTATTCTACCTTCTTTTATCTTAGTCAACAAGAATATTCTCATTTTGTATGGTTTCTTACTTTGGTAAACTTATTGTTTCTTCCTTTCTCTTCAGCTATATGTATTTTACCAATCTTCAGGAAAGGTCTCCAAAAATTGAACGGGCTGCTTTGGATGGAACAGAACGAGAGGTCCTCTTTTTCAGTGGCTTAAGTAAACCAATTGCTTTAGCCCTTGATAGCAGATTGGGTAAGCTCTTCTGGGCTGATTCAGATCTCCGGCGAATTGAAAGCAGTGATCTCTCAGGTACCCGAGAAATGTGTTTCCTTATTTTTATTTGAGTTATTGAGATATTCATCATTAGCACTTGTATTTTTCTTCCATTGTATTATTTTTGTACACATTTCTTTACAGTTTTATTCACTAAGAGTAGTCAGCATCAAGTTGGTTGGGAAGCACTCTTTCTTCAGCCATCAGCATGGTTACTCCCTTTGTTATCTAATAACTTGCCAATTTTCTTGATTTGGGTTCTGTAAATAATATATTTCTAATGCATCTCTTCTCCTTTCCTAATTCCTCTGCTCTAGTTTATGGTCTCATCATTGCTGGCCTGAATTCTAGCCTATGATTAGTCTCCTCCCTGCTGATTTCCCCCCCTGAAAGTTTACACACTGTTTCTAAATTAATTTTCTGAAGCATGATTTCTAATTATGTCATTATTGTAGTAAAAAAAATCTTCAGGGTAATCTCATAATCTGAAAAGTCTGATGGTACACTTAAGTTGGCATTTGCCTTTCACAAACTGATCATCAAACTCAAATGATCTTAATGTTCCTAGTGTCTTAACTAAATTAAATCATTTGTTGGTCTTCAGATGTACTTTTACTTTCTCATTTCTCTGCAGACTTCTGTCTACAATCATAGTTACTTCCCCTCCCCTCAATTTCTGATGTCCAAATACTCTGTGTGGCCTTTCTAGTGATCAGGGAAATGAAATTAAAATAATACACTGTTTATATCTGTCAGAGTGGCACTGTTTTTTTGAGAGGACCATCCTTTCCCCATTTGTTTTCTAATGTCAACTTGGTTATAAATTAAGTGACTGTATGAGTTTGTTTCTGGACTCTAATGTTCCCTTGGTCACTTTGTCTTATGTGATATTATATTGTCTTAATTATTATAACTTTATAACAGATTTATCTGACAGTGTATGTCATTAATATTTCTTCAAGTTTACCTTGACTATTCTTGACCCTTTGCATTTCCATATACATTTTAGAGTCAGCCTCTGAGTTTCCCCCAAAAGAAAATACCTACTAGAATTTTGACTGGGTTTGGTTTGAATTTTTAGATCAATTTAGGGAGAATTATTATCTTTATGATATTAGTCTTCTAAACCATGAACATGGTGTATCCCTCCATCTATTTAGAACTTTAATTTCCCCCAGTGTTTTATGGTTTTCTGTGTAGAGGTCATGCCCATCTTTCATTAGTTATTCCTTGGTATTTGATGCTTTTGAATGCTGGTAGTAAAGAGTATTCTAAATTTTTAATATTATATTTTCTGATTGTGACCGGAATATAGAAATAGAGTTTCCTTTTTCCCTCACCTCTGGTATATTGAGCTTGTTCCCAGGGACCTTGCTAAATTCACTTACATGTAACTTCCTTAGGATTTTGTACATTACGGAGTCATTTGTATACAAATAATGAGAGTTTTATTTCTTCTTGTCTTTTTTCATTGTTGCCTTATTACACTGGCTGGGAGCCCCCAATCTAGCATTGAATAGAATAATAGAATTCTTGGATTTTTTTTGTTTTGTTTTTGATTTTGGGGAAAGCATTCAATGCTTAATGATTAGGTATTATGTTTGCTGAAGTTTTTCTGTAGATAACTTTTTTATCAGATTAAGGAAGTTCCTCGTTTGCTAGACTAAATCAAATCTGGCATGATACATTATCCTTTTTATATATTGCTGGATTTGATTTGCTAATGTTTTGTTTAAGATGTTTGCATCTGTGTTCGTGAGGAAGATTACCCTATAATTTTCCTTCCTTATAATGTACTTCGTGGAGTTTTGCCCTCAAGGTTACATTGACCTCATAAAAAAAAATGTTTCCTCTTTTTCTGTTTTCTGAACAAGGTCAGTGTAATGTTGGTAGGTTTTTTTTCCCCCTTCCTTCCTTATATATTCACAGATAATCATGCACTTTTATCATGGGATCTTTTTCTACTTCCTATTTTTAGCCTCCCACAGAGCCTTTTATCCTGGATTGCATTCAGTGCATGCTTAGTTTGTTGAATACATAAGCATGTCTTTTCGTTGTTGGTTCCAGTGTTTTACTTATACTCCTTTTATCACTGCCCTCAAAGTAGATGAGGTCCTCACCATGTCTGGGGTCCTGCAGTGACACTGTTGACGTCTCTTTTTCCCTGGTTGTCCACTTGAGGCCATCCTTCCATTACCACCAACTAATCTTTTGTAGTTACTCCTATTATTACTGTTTTAAATTTAATTTTCATCAAGGTAATACAGTAAATACTTATAGAAATCAAATGGTTCTACTTGGCTTATAAAAAATAAGTCTACTGCTCTTCTCCTTCCTACTCTCAGTTCCCACTCTCAGAGGCATTCACTTTCAGTTATTTTAAAATAACTTGGTTAAAACTGTTATTTCTTGATTTTTCAATTTTAGACATCGCAAGTTGACTTCCTTTGTTGGAAGATAAAGATTTTGCTATCTTAAACCGTATATCCCCAAAATACCTATATGAACTCTCCTCCCATCCTCCAAGCATAGTTATAGCATAATTTTATATTGATAGTTATATCATAATTATTTGCTATTTATGGCTATGCAGATATTACCATCAGCTACATTTCCTTCTATAGATTTCTTTTTCTCCCTGAAGTTAATCTTGTCTAATGTAAATATTGTAAATATTGTTTCAATACGTAGAGATGCATCAAGCAATCCATCTTTTTTTCTTATTAATTGAAAGCGTACCTCACGAATTTCTTTATCATCTTGCTCCAGTCTGGATTTCCTTTCCTTTCTAGGCCAACTTCCTTTCACCATTATCCTGGGAATGCACCTACCAGTCTCCTTGGTGCTGAACCTGCTGTTTCCTGGATTCCACTACTCTGGTTACTTCCTTTTTCTTGACAGAACACATCCTCTATTAGCTTCTTGAAAAGGGGTTCATAGGAGGTTAAAATTCTTGATCTTACTTGTCTGAGTGTTTCTTTTTCTTCACACTTCGTTGATAATTTGAATGTGTACAGAATTCATGTTTCATAGCTATTTTCTCTCAAAATTTTGAAGACAGAACTCCATTGTCTTCAAGCATCTCATGTCATTGGGATGTTTGATGTCATTGTGGTTCCTGACTTTTTATATGTGATCCTTTATTTTCCCCTCTGGAAGCTTTTAACATCTTCACTTTTTCCCCAGTGTTCTGTAATTTGATGGTAATATGCCTTTGTGTAATCCCTTCACCCTTAACTCTTTGATTCTTTATTTCATTGACCTGACATTTACTAGGTGAGTCTTTTCTATCTGGAAACTTACACCTTGAGTTTTGGAAAGTTTTGATTTGTTTTCTATTTTCTTATTCTGTAGCTTTTACTCTAACGTTGGACCTTCGTGACTATAACTGTATTTTTGTCTCCTATTATCTCTTTGTCTTTTTGTTCTGCTTTCTGAGAGAATTTTTCAAATTTATCTTCCAACCTTCTTGGGGTTTTTTTGAATTTTCAAGTATCATGTTTTTAATTTCCAAGGGGTTTTTTATGTTCTCTGAATGTCTTGCCCTACTAAAAGCGTCCTGTTCTTTAGGTTTTTTTGTTGCTTTTGGTTTGTTTTCTTCTGCTTTTAACAGTGTCTTTTTCTCCAAGTTCCTTTGTTCTGTTTATCTTGGGCTTTGAATTTAAAAGTAGAAATTTTCTTTAAATATCTGGTGATCCTTAGTTGTCTCTTTATATTTAATAGTGAGGCAGTAAAAATGCTGATTTTCACATTGCTGCTGCTTGTGAAGTGGTAGGATTCTTATATACACCTGGCTGTTTTCTATTGGGACTCCCAGGTGATACCATCTGAAGTTCTTTTTTCTGTATACTTCAGGTTTTTGTTTGATTATTGGTGGTGGTGGTGGTTTGTTTTTCCTGTAGGGAAATCTTCCAGTCTTCTGTAAGAGGATAAAAGCTGGCTGCCAGTTTTCTTGGAGTCTAGTGGGAGAGGGGTATTGGGGAGAATCTCACCAATCAGAAAGTAGAATTTTAAGTAATTCCCCTCTAAAATCCCATGTATGGCGCTGTCTCTTTGTCTTTGCCTGGTATGTTAAAGTCTGATTCGACCTCTTTAGAAAGTGTATCTTCAATCTTCTGCTAGAGGAAGGGAGGAGATCCAGGAGCTGCATAACTTCTTGTGCTTATTTTCAATTGGTACTCTTCTTTCAGCCTCAGCCACATAACTCCTCCCTTTGCTCCATCCCAAAATACCTGGTGCTTCCACTTCCTGAGCTAATCGATTTTGTTGTTGTCTTCACTGACTGCAGGCATTTAGCTTTCTCTGGGCTCCTGTGTCATTATCCTTGATCTGTCTGTCCTCCAACTGCTAAGTTTTATATCACTTTTCTGCTCCTATGTCCTATTTGTCCTTATGGGTTTACACCTTAATTATTTTTTTTTGGTAAGAAAGATTAGTCCTGAGCTAATATCCATTGCCAATCCTCCTCTTTTTGCTGAGGAAGATGGGCCCTGAGCTAACAGCTGTGCCCATTTCCCTCCCTTTTATATGTGGGACACCTACCACAGCATGGCTTGATGAGCTATGCGTAGATCCATGCCCTGATCTGAACCCATGAACTCTGGGCCGCCGAAGCAGAGCACGTGAACTTAACCTCTACACCCCTGGCCAGCCCCTATGCCTTAATTTTTTACCACCATTTTAGTAGATTTTTAGAAGGGAGCATAAGTAAACTCCTGTTTAACCCACCATGGAGCTGAATGTTGGCTTAGGCAATGCCTTCTCATCTGAAATATCTCCCAACTTTTCTCCATTTATTTAAAACTTAGCTTTATGCTTGCCTCTTTCTTGGAACTTTCCCTGATATTTCCAGAGTATAAGTTAATATCTTTCTTTGATTGAACTCATCACTTAGGAACCATGAAAATGTTCTATAGATATTTGGAGGACTATTGTGAGGAAGGGGGAAGGAATGAATATATTTTTTCTTTTTGAATGAGGGAGAAGCTGTGGGGGTGGGGAGTGGGGCACAGATTTCAGCCCATTATGTGAAAGAACTTTCTCACAGTTCAATGGTAGAATAGGTTGCCTCTTCAGAGTCTGGGATGTTGTGGAAAGACTTGTTTGAGGTGAGACTTGAACCAGGTAACCTGTGAGTCAGTCATTTTTTCTGTGTTCTGAGTGGCCAGGTAGGGTTAGGGTGGAGTTGTCCTTTACGGGTGCCTTAGATATGCTTAGCGAGTTGGGGAGGCCAAGAACACAGAGCTCTGGGCTTACCACCACTGCTTCATGCAGAGAAGTACCATCTGTTTTATATGTTAGAGCTTTTCATAACATTTAATTTGAAAAATGGATTTAAAAAAAAAAAACATTTGAAAACTGCTCTGAGTTCTTTTCTATGTTCCTATGAACTAGAATATTTACTATGTATTGGGCATTTATTTGCTCTTGATTGCACTTGAATGTCTAGTCTACCTATTTTCTAATATGTATATATCTTTTCTTCTCAGGATGATTTTTAAGTTTTGAGGTAGAGACCTTATCATGTTTTCCTTTGCAGTAATTTTAAAATCTAACTGGTATTCAATAGATAGTTGTTGTACATATGACTTGACCCTTATGAATCATTTCTGTTTAACGTTCTCCTTTCCAAGGTGCCAACCGGATAGTGTTAGAAGACTCCAATATCTTGCAGCCTGTGGGACTGACTGTATTTGAAAACTGGCTATATTGGATTGATAAGCAGCAGCAAATGATTGAAAAAATTGACATGACTGGTCGAGAGGGTAGAACCAAAGTCCAGGCTCGAATTGCCCAGCTTAGTGACATTCATGCAGTAAAGGAGCTGAACCTTCAGGAATATAGTAAGTGCTGACGGTGTCCTGCTCATTGCAGGATTCATGTTTGTTCTCAGAAATTAGGATAAAATTAAAGTGTTGAGTGTCGTCTTACCTCTTATCTTCAAGATTTTCATGCACTTTTAATATTTCCATTTTTTTTAAACTCTTCATGTTTTTAAAGCCTTATATCAAACTCACCTCAGAGCTTTTTCAAATTAAACATCTTTTCCCCATAAAACAGGAGTGGTAGAAAGGAATGGCCTTGTTAATTTTCATAAATTTCCCCAGGTACGACAAAGACGCTGCTTGTCATGCCTTCTCTTGCTCTCCTTCAGACCCTTTAAGAATACTGTTATCAAGCATATATTTCTTTTGTTCCTTGTACACCCCCAGAGTTTGAACAAAAGCAAAAATTATGTAATGCTAAATATATTATTATGGAATAACCTTATTCTTAAGCAAAAGCAAAACAAACTAAAAATTAGTGTGTAAACTTAGATAAGACTGTGCTTGATAAGCGCTTGTTTTTTCCCCTCTCAGATAAATTTTTCAATTCTCAGCTTAGAAAAGTAGCCATAAATATTTTTTTAATCTTACTGAAAACTTTTGAAAATGGCTAATTATCTTGGCCTAGTTTCTTGTTAATATGTGTAGGCAGTCAAAAGTACCCTTGTAGCAATCACTGCTGTGTCTTACATGATTATACCAGGAATGCTGATGTTAGATGGAGGCCTGAAGGGAGAACTGTTGGAACTCCTTAACTTCTCAGCACAGTGCTTTCAAATCAAATTAGAGTATGAAAGGAGAATTGAGGAATGAGAGCACCATTGCTTGGTCAAGTCTTCATTATGTAGTCACTGTTCATGAACTTAGAAGTTAAGTTAGAGGTATTGAGAATTAGAAAGTTAGACTTGTTGTCATTGTATGTTATGACGTAACTCATGCTGAACATTTAACAGAAATAAGATAATAGCACAATACCTAAGTTACTTATTCAGTTGCTATATGAATATTTTATTGCAGGAAATCTCAATGGACATGTTCAGAATTTCAGGGGGGATTTTTTTTTTTATAATTTAACATTTAAATATGGCTTTATATTTGGAAAAATATTTTTTCAAATTTCTAATAACATTCAAGAGAATGAGATTTTTGTTTATCAAAAGTGTCATGGAATTAAAAGATTGAAAAACACTACTATATAGGTTGTATATTCTAGTATAATGACTGATGTCTGTTTTGGGACATGTGTGTAGTATAAGTAGAGCATATCTGCTCATTTGTAGAGAGCTGACTCCCTCAATCTCATCAACACATGCTAAAGCAGTGCTGATGTGTTTTTGAGAAGAGGGTCAGATAATAAATGGATGGCTATGTTAGATGTTGGTATTCAGTGATGACAAATGTCAAGTTGCTTTTTTAACACAAGCTAAGTAGAAAATTCAAAGCAATGATTTCGTTAAATACAACTTGTGAGACAGACTTTGAAAAGT
Organism: Tapirus indicus; assembly: GCA_031878705.1. Lineage (NCBI taxonomy): Eukaryota > Metazoa > Chordata > Mammalia > Perissodactyla > Tapiridae > Tapirus > Tapirus indicus. The sequence continues at coordinate 108,890,494 of CM062918.1, read as the reverse complement.
TGTCTGACAGTGTATTTGTTTAATTTAACCCCAATATGAGGAAATTAAACATTTGTAACATTCAAGTTATATTTTGCAAATGACTGAGCAGATGATTTTGATTGTCTCTGAGTGGCTGAGTTCCATGTGAACTTGTTTTTTCTTCTAATAACTCTTTAATTTTCAGTGGATTCCTCGTTAAAATGTACTTTTTGAGTAAAGTCATCTTTAAGAAAGGTAGAATTTCTGAGTTAAAATCTTTACTTTAGGAGAGTTTTTATATTTTAAATAGAATAATATCCAGGTCTCAGCATTCTACCAAGCAAATTTTTTAGTTTCAATACAGCTTTTCTTATTCACAAAAATTAACAAGAGCTGTACCGTTACCTTGTTTAAAATACTTAAAAAATATTTTAGATGTAAATACGTAAAGACAATGGTTAGATATGAATATTTTGTTTTTAAATTGTTGTCCTCATTTTCTTATAGATTGTGTAGGGATAGAGTGAGGAATTACTTTATGTAGAAATATAGTCCAAGGTGATTTTACATTTGATTTTCTTGGTAATTCATAAATTGATTTTGACTGGGCTGTTCTTTCTTCCTTCCTTCCTCCCTCCCTCCCTCCCTCCCTTTCTTTTCTTTTTCCTTTTTTTGGCAGGACAGCACCCTTGTGCTCAGGATAATGGTGGCTGTTCACATATTTGTCTTGTAAAAGGAGATGGTACTACAAGGTGCTCTTGCCCCATGCACTTGGTTCTGCTTCAAGATGAACTATCATGTGGAGGTAAATATGTTACCATTTTCTTGTGCAGGTTAAATGCCAGTTAACATGTTCCATAACTTAGTTTAGCATTCTGTGATCTGGCAGTGAAATTGCTCTTTTTCTTAACTTGATTGGTCACTTGTATTCTATTCATCTGCACTATACCAGGCTTTTGGGTTATTCTAAGAGTGAATCCATCATGACGAGTGATAGGTATAACTTAATCCTGGGACTAAGGAGAAAGTGCCCTTATTGGGGGAAACTCATCCTGTGATGAGTATTTGCTAATTAAAAAGTTGCTTTTTCTACTTCAGAGGGTAACAAGATGAATTAATTCTCTCTCTTATAATCTCCATCCACTGAATTCTAGATTCTGTCAGTTTGTGTATCATTTTTGGGAATGTATCCACTGAAAAGAATATTCTTTTGTTCATATCCATCAGCAGTTCCCTTTTGTTTTTCTTACTTATTTATCTTGGGGGAAAAATTGTTTTTAAGATGTCACTGGGTGGTAATAATGTAGTGAAATTAGTTCAGTCACTCATGGGAGCATAACAAATTGGTACATTCCTTTGTTAAAGCATAGTATGGTAGCATCAAACACCATGATAATATTCATTCCCTCAATTCAGAAATCCTCTTCTTGGGGATAATTCTAAGTTAATTCAACTGAAGGAGAAAGACTGTTCTCTATAGTGGCAGAAATCGAAAAAACAATCTAATTTCTGATGATAGGAAAATTAAGTAAAATAACTGAGTTTATATAGCTGTTAAACATTATGATCATAAGCTGATGTAAAAATGTAGCCAAAATTTGGCTCAACTGGAAGAAAAATTATTAAAATGGTGTTTTCTACTATGATGACACCTACATAGAATGCATATTTCTATGAACAAAGATTGAAAGAGCATGTACACTCAAAATATAAAAATTGTTGATAAGATGGTATTATAAGAATGTTTTATTCTTCTAACTTTCCTTTAAGTTTTTAAAAATAAATGACATGTATTGTGTAGTAGCTATGGGGCACTGTGCTTGGACTACAGGAGATTTGAAGATCTTTGAGATAGAGCATACAATTTAGTTAGGGATATCACATACGTACAGAGTAAAAGTTAAGCTCTGGTACTTGAAGTATCCCTCCAAAAATGGCAAGTCCACAATGTGGGTGTGCTTAATGCCACTGAACTTATACTTTAAAATAGTTAAAATGGTAAACTTTCAGTATATTTTACCACTAAAAAAATAGCAAGTATTTCTGTATCAGGGTGCTATATTGTTACTCTAAAAAGGCAAATCCTAGAAAAATTTGCCTTTATATATTCCTAACATAGATAAAACTGAAGCAGGGATATCACCTTTCATTTAGAAAATGTTTTTTTTGTGTGTGTGTGAGGAAGACCAGCCCTGAGCTAACATCCGTCGCCAATCCTCCTCTTTTTGCTGACCCTGGGCTAACATCTGTGCCCATCTTCCTCTACTATATATGGGATGCCGCCACAGCATGGCTGACAAGCAGTTTGTTGGCAGGCACCCGGGATCCGAACCCACAAACCCCGGGCTGCCAAAGCGTGAACTAAACCACTGCACGACCGGGCTGGCCCCTAGAAAACGTCTTTTAAGAGACCTTTGATTATTCTATAACATATGCATTAAATAAATAGTATGTTTTAACAAATGAGTACAACTATGTTACCAACACCCAAATCAAGATACATAGTGTTGTCCTTAAGAAAAGTACCTTCATGTCCATTAGCAGCCAATTCTCCTATTCCAAAAGTAACCACTATTAATTGATTTTTATCCCCATAGTTTAGGTTTGCCTGTTCTTGAACTTTATATATTTGTGACATATACTCTTTTTATGTTTAGATTCTCTTGCTTAATATAATATTTTTGAGATTCAACGGTATAGTGGAATGTATTAGTAGTTTTTTTCTTTTTATTTGCTGAGTAGTGTTTCATTGTATAAATATGCCACAATTTATTATTTTTCCATTGAGGGACATTTTGTTTTCAATTTTTTTGTTATTAAGGATAAAACTGCAGTGAGTGTTTGTGTACAAGATTCTTTTGTGATTTAACATTGATTTTACAATGTTAAATGTTCATTTGTGGAGACAAATAAAATACAAAATCTAAATTCCTCTGCCTGACCTTCAAGATGTGCTTTCGTTTGAGCCTGTCTTATTACTTCATCTCATTTTGTATTTCTTCCCAGCTTGCTCCCTTTATTTTTCTTTGGCTGTTTAGAATTTGATGATCACTGTGGGATGTTCTGTTTTGTTTTTGCCTCTGTGGATTTACTTGTGGTATTTCAGGGATGTATTTCTCTTCTTGCATGCCCATCCTAAATCTTACTCATTTTTCAAGGTGCAGCTAGTCTCATGATCTGTAAAACCTTCCCTAGCTGTTATTGTTCTCCTCTTTCTCTGAGTTCTAGCGCTTGTTACCACAGTTTGTATGACATGCAGTTCTGACTGATGTAATCACTTGTTTTGTATTCATTACTCTCTTCCTGTCGCCAGCCAAATTAAAAGCTCTTTAAAGACGTGGACCATGTTTTATCTTTTTTTTTTTTTTTTTTTTTGTGGGGAAGACCAGCCCTGAGCTAACATCTGTAGCCAGTCCTCCCCTTTTTGCTGAGGAAGATTGGCTCTGGGCTAACATCCGTGCCCATCTTCCTCTACTTTATATGGGACGCCACCACAGCATGGCTGACAGGCAGTGTGTTGGCGGGCGCCCGGGATCCGAACTCGCGAACCCCGGGCTGCCAAGCGCGAACTAAACCGCTGCGCCACTGGGTGGCCCCCTGTTTTATCTATTTTTATTTTCCACATGATCTAGTATAGTGCTGAATACGTAATAGGCGCAAATTCCCTCTGTAAATAATCCCTCAAATTCCCGTGTAAAATGTTCACCTGTAATCGGCAATATTCTCTATTTTAAGGATAAAAGTTTTCTGATCCATAGTCAAATAATAATGTTGTTGTGTTCTTTAGAGAATTTACTAACAGACAAGTTTTTAAAAGAAATCAGTGAGCCTGTGAAGTAGTGGTAAAGGCAAAGGGCTAAAAGTAAGGTGACTGCTCTTTTAGTTCTATCTTTTTTTTATCATCCTTTATTATAGGAAGCCCTGTGACCCTGGGCAGTCACTTAGCCCGTCTGAGCCTCAATTTCCTCATTTACAAAATAAAGAAATTGGGATTGAATGGCAATTCTCAAACTGTTTGGTCTCAGCATATTTTTATATTTTAAAAAATTATTGAGGACCCCAAAGAGCTTTTGTTTGCATAGGTTATATTTATCTACACATACTGTAGTAAAATTTAAAACCAAGAACATTAAAAAATATTTATTAAAAATAACAATAATACTTACGCGTTCTCAAACTAAATCTGTTAAAATTAACTATATTTTTTAAAGCAAAATAATTTTAGTGAGAAAAGTGACATTATTTTTACATTTTCGCAAATCTCTTCAATGTTGAGTTGGAGTCTCAGTCTACTTTTGGATTCAATTTGTTGTAACATGTAGTTTTGGTTGAAATATTTGAACAAATTTGGCCTCATACAGATATGCAGTTGGAAAACAGAGGACTATAATAATAACCTTTTCAAATAACTATGGATATTCATCATGAATTCTATACCAGATCTTGGCAAGTGGTAGTTTTCTATAGGTTTAGTTGCAGTGTGGAATTTGAAACCGTATCCATTAACTTTTCAGTCTCTTATATTAAAATCCATTGATCTATTTTGTGCTCTGAATGGATATTTTATTCATGCATGATTTTGTATCCTTACACCGTAGTCATTTGGAAATATTAGAATTCCATTCAGAAATTCCCAGATCTTCAGATTTTGACACATTTCATTATACAATATCAAAAAATCACATTAATATCACCACCAATCTCATCAGAAAAGTCTTTCAGTACTGGGAATCTGTCAAGCTTACAGTATTAGATATAGGTTTTCCAATATTATGGTTTCTGATTGAAAGCTCCAGTGTTATAATTTGCCACAAAATACAGCGTTACGGTTTGCCATTGTTTTCTTTGAAGTAACAGGCTCATTGTTTTTTTGTTTTAAACTTTCTGCCAAATACTCAAATGTAAATAACTATAGTTCATTTGTCAGTTGTTCTTTCAAATACAAAGGGTATTCCATTTTGGGATGAGTTTACAACTCAAAATGCTTTTCCTTGAGAAACCATCATGCTTAGGTATGCAATATGCTCTTTGTGCATACTTCTCATTTCATCAAACAGAATGTTGAAGAGAAGTGTACTCAGAGTTGGTTTTAATATTATCGATATTTTTACTGATTCATCAAGAACATTCTTAAATGAAACTGGCGCTTTTTTTTTTTTTTGCTGTGAGTGTGTGGCTGTGTAGAATGCAATGACTACTAGTACAATTTGGAGTCATTGCCTTGAGTCTGCTAAGGTGCCAAGAGTTTTATCCGCCATTCCTTTTGTAGCATTAGTGTGAGTATAGTGAAAAAGGCAAGTGACATCTTACTATTATTATAAAATAGTTTTGACATTGTAGATCCCTCTGAAAGAGATCTCAGGGACTCCCAGGGGTTTGAGGATCACTCTTTGAGAACCTCAGAGATAGAAAATTTATGAATTCTAGGCTAACTTTAAAATATTTGGATGTTGATGATTATAGTGATTATTCCTAGGTTATGTGTGAGATTCTAATGGATTGCAAATATAGTAATCCTACTTGAAAACTTCTGCTATTATAATGTTTTGCAAGTTAGTGAATCTAAATGAAGTAGTGTAAAATTTTTATTTCTTCTCTGATTAGATGAGATAGTTTACAAGTTTTATCTATTATAAAGTGTTTTGTATATGATAATTATTAAATAAGCTTCACTCAGGTGTAAATGTTTGTACCTGTGTGTGACTATTATTGTGTTTTTGTCACTCCCCTCCTCTTGTTCATTTGAAGAACCCCCAACATGTTCTCCTCAGCAGTTTACTTGTTTCACTGGAGAAATTGACTGTATCCCTGTGGCTTGGCGGTGCGATGGGTTTACTGAATGTGAAGACCACAGTGATGAGCTCAACTGTCCTGTGTGCTCAGAGTCCCAGTTCCAGTGTGCCAGTGGGCAGTGTATTGATGGTGCCCTCCGATGCAATGGAGATGCAAACTGTCAGGATAAATCAGATGAGAAGAACTGTGAAGGTATCCAGATTCCTAGGGCCTGGATATGTAGTCCTTTTTCCATTAAGTTGTTTGAAATTCAGAGTATTGCTTTGGCTCAGTGGTAGATTTGGAGTTTTTCAAATCCATTTGACTTTATTATGTCTAAACATAGTAGCATGTTCCAAATTGTTGTTCTAATTCACTTAACATGCATAAGGTTTATATATAATAATAAGCTTTGCACGTTGAGAAATGAGGCCGAAAGATTAAAACTTCAGTATGTAAAAATACTCCTTCCAGTGAACTCTGAATTAGTGGATTTATTTATTACAATGTAAAGTAATTCCATATTTTCCTCTTCCTTCTGCTAACCTTTAACACAGTAAAAAAAAAAAAACCAAAAAAACAGCAGCAACCAAACCAACAAATTCTCTAGAATATTTTAGTGGCTAGAAATGCATGTAGAATTCTTTAATTCTTAACAGAATTATTAGTGAAAGATAAAATTTAACATAAAGAACAAAATAGGAAATTTCCTGCTGGATTCCTTTCTTTACTCTTTTTCTCTCTACCAATGGAAATCCCCAGAGAATAATTTTTTAACTTATATCTAAAAGTTTGTTTTTCATTTGCACCCAGAAAGCACTTTTTGACTCTTGCCAGAGTTTGGCTTTAATGATAGTAAAAATAAGAGAACTATTTGCGTTTTTTCCTCAGTGCTTTGTTTAATTGATCAGTTCCGCTGTGCCAGTGGTCAGTGCATTGGAAAACACAAGAAATGTGATCATAATGTGGATTGCAGTGACAAATCAGATGAACTGGATTGTTGTAAGTAGGACTAAAGCTTGAATATTACTCTTAAGGGAGAATTTTAAAAATACTTTTTCCTTTTCTTTATGTGTGAGGTTCACTTATAATCAGTATTTCCACATTAAGAAACAAGTATTAAACTAGTTATTTGTACCGAGGATTTTTTATATTTGCTTTTAATAATTCCTTAAAGACAGCAGTTTTCTTGTGTGCAAGAATCTTCACAGAAACATTTAGTAAAGCATCAGAAAAGAATAAATATTGTTTTGCCACAACTAAGGTTAGGACAGTCTCAAACAGTTGAGATACATAAAAATTAACCAGTTTTCTCAACTTAAGAATTTCTAAACATTACTCCATGTTTAAAGTCTCCCATTTTTTTCTTGACGTGTTTCTACTAGTCTCTCAGTGAGTTGAAGAACTTTCTTAAAATGCAGCCTGAGGATACTTTGACCACCATGTACCCCTAGACCTAGAGACCCTAAGCTGAATACCCTATAGTTTGTTCAAAGTTCATAACTGTTGACCAATGCCCTGACATAAAATATATCCCAAATAGATAAACAATTCTGAATGGAATTCAGCATAAGCCAGGTCTACCCTATCAAAATTGGATTAATGAATTTAGATAGAACTCATTTAAAAACTCTTGGATCTTAGTGAAGACTTTAACCTGGTATGGTATTTTTACAAAATTCACATGGGATACACACTAAGACTTTTAGAATCTATTTATTTATTCGGCACGCTTTTACTGAATACCTGCTATGTGCTGAGGATACATGGTACCTGTACCAAGTTTCTCAGTGTCCTCTGTGGTTGAGGTAGTAGAAAGAATTGGGCTTTCTAAGCCCGGCAGAGATGGGTTTGAATTCTAGCTCCACCTCTTACCAACAGATGATTTGTTATTGTTAAACCTCAGTTTCTTCCTCTTTAAAATGAAGATAATAATATTTAGCCTGGTGATAAATGATTTAATGTGTAGTATGTAAATCATATAGCCTGATTCACAGTAGGTACTCTTGGTAAAGGAGTGTGATAAGTGATATCCAATGTGCTATGATAGAGACCTATACAAGTAGTAGCACAAAGGAGTGGTCATATCTTTAGAAATGAAGATGGGGTTTAATCAAGAAAGACTTCTTAGAAAAATGCTACTTAAGATTTGGTGTTGATCAGCGAGTAGCATTAATTATGCAGATAAATAGAGAGATTGCATTCCCTGCAGAGGGAATATCTCCTTCAAAAGCAGAGTGAAACAGGCACCTTTGGGAAACCACATGTAAATGGGACACCAAAATAGAGTTTATGTCTTTAGGGATGTCAGCAAGTGATAACTTATGTGAAGGTAAGATTATGGAGGACTTTGCTTTTCTTCTAAAGAGCCTAGACAGTATCCCAGAATAATGGAAAGTCATTGAAAAGCTTAAGGAAAGGACTGTCATACCTACGTCATTGTGAAAGCTGTAAAGCAGATAGATTGGAGGTGATAAGATTACAGGCAGGGAAATCTGTTAGATTGGTTGCTTTCAAACTTTTGTGACCACATCAAGAGGAATACAAAGATGTGGGTGCACACATAAAGAAACAAAAGTGCCATACAACAGTATTTACCCATATTGTGTAGAATGCATTCTGAAGTTTTCTGTTTTAAAATGCTGGATGCAACCCACTAAATTGTTTTCTTCACCTAATGACTTGCAGCCTGTAATTTAAAAAAGTGCTTAGGAGGCTATTGTAGTTCAGGCAGAAGATGATGAAGATCTAAATCAGGAGGAGCAGTGGTGGTGGAAAGGAGGGGACAGGTTTCAGAAATAAAATAAATAAATAAAAAGAGATTACCAAACCCTTAGATACAGTTGATAAGTTTAGGTTGACTCACAGGTACCTCAGGGAGTAAGTGGAGTCATTAGCTAGAATATGTAACAGAGACTGAAAACTGAAGTATCATTCCATGTCTTGGCTGCAGATGTAATGTTTGGCTGATGTAGGTTTTTTATTAATTTATTTTTGTTTTTAATTTAAATGCCTCTAATTTACCACAGGCACCATCATTTATTTATGATCTGCTTTACCCCTGGAATCTAGGAAACATGGCAGATGATGTTGATGATGAGTTCAGTTTAGATATGTTGCATTCAAGTTGCCAATGGGGTATCCCATTGAAGCTGTTCAGGAAGTAGTTGACTAGATGGGTCTGTAGCTTAAGAGAGAGATTTGGGCTCTTCAGTTTATTAATGACAATTAAGGCTGAGGGCAGTGGATGAAATCTCCCAGGGAGAGTCAGTGGAGGGGGAAGATAGCAGATGGTAGATAGAACTCTAGGAAGTACCTGCACTTGAGGCAGTCAGAAGAGAATGAAGCCCACAAAAGGAAATGGAGAAAGAGTAATCAGAGATAGTAAAACTAAGAGAGTGGTATTTTGGAAAGATATAGATCAGACATTTTTGAGAACACGAGCCAGCAGTAGTGAATGTATAGAAAGGTCAGTGAGATAAAGAGTTTATTGAATATGGCAAATAGGAGAACTCTGACTTTTGCCAGACTAGTGTGTTGGTGAGGATAGAAGCCTGATTTCAGTGATTTAAGATGTGACCCAGAGACTAAGAATTGGAGATAGTTAGTGTAAACTATTCTTTCTTGAAGCTTGGCTTTAGAAAGGAATGCCAAGGCACTGAAAAGGAATGAGAAAGATGGGATGGTTGCTCAGAATGACTAAGGAGAGTCTATGCCTCAGAGTCCACAGAAGAAATATGTAACTGGCAGCCCCTACATATTATGTAACATAGTGATGTCATTTTCTCTCATTTCTTTCATTTAATCTGTTGGAGGGTGAGTTTAGCTATGTGGATGGGAGATTTGAGGTAAAATGAAGCAGAAAGAAGGTTTTTAAAGGATCTGCAATTATAAGGTAGCCTGGCTATTCAGATGGAAGAATTTTCCTTCTAAATAGGAGTGATGCTCTAAATTTGATGAGCCCTTTTGCTATTTCCCTCTACCTCTAATATTTGATACCCTTATCTTCTCAAGCCTCAGATAGATAGCTCAGGGATCCTGTGAAGGTGGCTGCCATGGGCAGGGTCTTCCTCTGATGCTCTCATGCTCTGGCCTTTCTTTCTGAGGACTCAGCTATCAGAGACCTTCTGTTCCTTACCCTCGGGCCACTAGACTCACCCTGAAGGCAGCAGTGTATTGGGCCTGAGAGCTAATGCTCATCTTTAGGTTCTAATTTCCCTTCACCAGGCCTTAGTGTCACTTTTCAAACCTAAAATCAAGCTCAGAACTGCTCTTGGCTTCTTCACTATTCCAGGTAAAACATTTGATGACTTTTCTAGGTCCATTACTTCTGGTGCTAAAGTTTTCTCTGAAATTCTAAAATAACCTTGTTGATTTTTATGATATGCAGAATGAAGTAGGATAGATTTAATCCATATATATATATTTAAAGCTTCTTAATGGTGTTTAAATCTGTAATTCACTTAATGTCTTTGCTTCTATCAATTTACAATTGTACTTTTCAATATATTTTATTTCTTCACTTAGGGTAGTTTGTTTTGATTCCTAATGATGACATTTATCCATATATCCGTGGGGCATGTTGTATATGTATTCATAAAAAAGAAGAATGTTTATGAGTTGTCTTCATTAGGTTCACGTTCTGCGTGCTAGCCCTCTTTTCGATTACTCTTTTGAATCTACAGTTGTTTTTCCATTATATGACTGTACTGCATTCCCATTTTAGATCCAACTGAGGAGCCAGCACCACAGGCCACCAATACAGTGGGTTCAGTTATTGGAGTAATTGTCACCATTTTTGTGTCTGGTACCATATACTTTATCTGCCAGAGGATGTTGTGTCCACGTATGAAGGGAGATGGAGAAACCATGACTAATGACTATGTAGTTCATGGACCAGCTTCTGTGCCCCTTGGTTATGTGCCACACCCAAGTTCTTTGTCAGGATCTCTTCCAGGTGAGTTAAGACTGGTCCATTGAGAATCAAGTCTTGGGTCCTGACAAGATTGCTAAGTTTCCATTATAGAAATAGGATACTGCTTAGAGTCTGTTTCAAACTAGATTACTTAGGGTTTAAAAAATTATAAGAACAAATGTTCTCTTTTAGTTTTAGCACCTTCCCTATACACAAAAGACCTTATGTATGGTTTGGTAGAAATTGCCAAAAGATGTAAAGCAAATACATATGCAAGCATTTATATATATACTGCATTTCTGGGTGTACTCCACTGAAAGTGAATCAGCTAGTCATTTGGTGAAAAGAGTCATGTTCTTTAGGTTCACTACCAGGGACCTCAGTGCTGCTGAGCCCAGGAATTAAAGGAGGCCAAAAAGTAGGTAAAGATTCCTTTTCAGCAAATAAGATTTGGAAATATCTGGGTGATAGGGAGGGATATATTCTTATGTTTTCTCCTAACTTTAGGTGATGACAGTGGGCCTAGAGTTTGTTTAGGCATAGCCAAGTAGCCAGAAGTTCTGTACTGAGGTAGACCATATTGCTCTAAGGAAGTACAGCGGTTTTTTTTTTCAATGCTTTTTGGTGCCCTTAGTGAAAAGAAGCATTCTTTTAATGAATATGGAAAAAGTACCAGGCAAAACCCCTCTGAAAATAAAAACTTATTTTGGTTTTAGCTCTAAGTAAACAGATGTGATTTTTAAACTGTTAATGATAATGATTCCTTGTTGCCACTCCTGTTTTCAATTAGTGGAATTTGGGGAGTCACCGGAAGAAATAGGATTTCTTCTTTAGCGTTAGTGGTTATGGTTCCAACAACATTTGCATCCAGTAGATGAAGAAATAATTTTCCATACGTTGTATTTATGGCCTTAAAAATGGGTTTAGTTTCCTTATGAGCAAATCTATTGTTTAGTTTACCCTGCTTCACAACCTCCACTCTCCACAGTCCTTTCTTCCTCAAATCCTCTAAGCGGTTGAAAACCTCTCATTTTGCAGAGCTCCGCTTCCATCCTAGAAGCTATTCTTGGCCTTGTTTTAGGCCACTTCTCAGTGGAAGTGTTCACTTCTAGAGAACATGCATTTCCTTTCTCCGTTAAGTGTTTTCAATTGCTATAAGGAAAAGAAGGCATAAATTGTTTTAAAATCAAACTATTTCACTATTAGTATTTATAATCCTAGTTTTGAATAAAATTACTTCATGCATTTTTATAGATCTTTTTCATCTTCAGTGTATATCCTCTTTCATTTTAGGAATGTCTCGAGGTAAATCAATGATCAGCTCCCTCAGTATCATGGGAGGAAGCAGTGGACCCCCTTATGACCGAGCTCATGTCACAGGAGCATCATCAAGTAGTTCTTCAAGTACCAAAGGCACTTACTTTCCTGCAGTAAGAGTCTGTTTTCCTTTGAATTCTAAGATAAATAGGATCTTAGATTTGTAACTCATTTAAATGTAGGTATGCAGTGACGGTAGTGTAAAAAGTTTTTTAGTATAGAATTTAGGCATATAAAGCTCAAAGAAGGATTTACCATTGCCATGTGAGCACTTATAAATCTTTCTTTAAGTTTACTGTGTAGTAACCAGCATATTTGAAAGAACTGGACATTAATTTCATATTTCAGGTAAAAGTAGAATGACTAAATAGTACCTGATAAGAGGCTTAGGACCTTCATTTCATGACCTCCCCAAAGAGGAAGCATACCTGGTAGTTCTCCTAAGTCGGTAATTTTTCTCTAAATATTCATAATTTAAAAAAAAAAGAACCCAGCTGTGCTGAACTTAAACCAGTGACTTGTAGATTATAGATTTCCTTCTCATCACCTTGTGCTGTTTAGCCATGATGAAATTGTGTCTTGGGGAGTGGAGAGCCACAATCCTAAAGTACTATTTGAAATCAATTCTTTGGAAAAGAAAGATCACTGATAGTGTAATGGAGAGGAATACGAACGGAGATGAAGGGAGGAAAGTTCAAAGAAAGCCTAATAGTCTCTGTCTGGGATAGTTTATTGTTTTAATAATTTAATTATTTTTCCTTTTAGATTTTGAACCCTCCGCCATCTCCAGCTACAGAGCGATCACATTACACTATGGAATTTGGTTATTCTTCTAACAGTCCTTCCACTCATAGGTCCTACAGGTAACACACATCCTCCTCTAATATGTTGGTGGTCCCATAAGATTCGTACCATATAGCCTAGGTGTGTAATAGGTTGTACCATCTAGGTTTATGTAAGTACACTCCATGATGTTTGCACAATGATGAAATCGCCTAATGATTCATTTCTCAGAACATATCCCTGTCGTTAAGCGACACATGGTTGTAAGTCGAAGTTTTTATTAGAAGGAAGAAGTATTCTAATTGTGGGCTTGATGTAGCCCCGAATAAGTAGATGATGGTCACTGAGAGAGAAAAGGCGTCTTGTCTTGGTAATGTTGACATTGCCCCTACCACAAATCCTTCTTTTTTAGGGCATTATATTGTTTTAAAGAGAGTCACAAATGCTGGCTTTTAGAGTAATAAAGTAGAACCCCCAGTGCTTTGGCAGTATTCTAAGAATAAGTTACTCACCAAAGTGACTGATTTCAAAATGTTACCCTCAGGTTAGGTTTGATTCATAGTCTAAATGGAATATTGGGATAAGACTGTGGTTCAGAGAGTTGTGAGAGCTCTAAAACAGCAGGGGTATTAAGAGCACAGAAGTTGAGAGAAGCATAAGTTCAGCGTTTGCTTACATATGTTATTACAATCTGGAATGTAAGATTTCTCATATAGTTGCATGGAATAAATCATGACTCACTAAAATAAATGAAATGTGTTTGTAAGCCAAAAAGAGGGAAATTGTGCCTTTGTGCTGATTTGTGAGTCTGTAGAGCATGTTGCGCAGGTTAAGTACTAGTGTGTCATCCTTACTCTTTCATCTTATTTGAAAGGCCAGCAGAAAGTCAACAGCTTGATATTCTTTATCTATCACTTACTGTCCGGTGTTTATTGGCATCCCTCAAGTGCCTATTGTCTTCTAGATAAGGTGTTTTCTAGCATTCTAGTACAAATTGCCCTGATATAACCTTACAGATATATAGAAATCAGGGGGAAACTGTTTATAGTATCTCATTCAGATCTCTCATTTTAGTCTGTAGATAAGACTGTTGGACATGGGCTTCACTCTGAGCTGGTTGTTTTTATGTTTCACTGTAAATGTTGCTTTCTCTGTCACAAGTTGTTCTAAAAAGCCAAAATAGAAAGTCAGAAACCTGAAAATTGAAGAAACAAAAGGGAAAGACCTAAAATTTTATTTTAAAAAAATTAATTTCTTTAAATAAAACACTGTTTAAAATAAACACAATTGCATCAAGAACAATTCTCATTTTACCATTTCCCACATCTCAAATTCAGTTAATTTATTCTGAGTAAACTTTTTATCATTTCTTGAGATTTTTGTCTAAACTGGAACTTAAAAGAATTTTGTTAATTCTATTTCCTTTCTTTCTTTCTTGTTTTTTTTTTCCTCCATGAAAATGGAAGTGTTGGGCCTTTTAAATGTTGAGCCAAGAAGTTTCACCAAGGCTCAACACCTGATTGGACAGAAAGATAACACCTAACAAAATACTATGACATCATGTCAATATTGGTAGTAAGAACGCTTGAGAACCTGCTCAGCAGGTCATGTAACATTTGGTCTTTTGGCAGCCATTTCTTTTGAGGCCAGCCCCAAGTGACATCAAATGGTTTGTATCCTGGGATATTACCTTGTGGCACTCCATATCACTGGGTATTTTATGAATTGTTACTTAAGTTTTACACTTGCTCTTGCCCCTTTCTTGCAGTCGCTTTGTTTGATGAGAAATCATATGATTAAATCTTGACTGGGATAAATATGAAATAAGATCAACTTTACCATATTTAAAATATAAATGATATAAGAAGTTACAGATAGAAGTAGAAATGATAGAAAAGCCAGCATTTTTCTTTTTTTTGAGGAAGATTGTCCCTGAGCTAACATCTCTTGCCAATCTTCATCTTTTTTTCTCCCCAAAGCCCCTAGTACATAGTTGTATATCCTAGTTGTAGGTCCTTCTAGTTCTTCTATGTGGGACACCACCTCAGCATGGCTTGATGAGTGGTGAGTAGGTCCACGCCCAGGATCCGAACCGCCGAACCCCGGGGCCGCTGAAGCAGAACCTGCGAACTTAACTGCTGCACCACTGGGCTGGCCCTGAAAAGCCAGCAATTTGTTAGCTCTTATTTTCACTAGTACATTCCTCTCTTTCCAGTGAATGGCTTTTTCATTAGTTAGCCATGCTATAACACTTGATTAACAGCTACAGATTATTTGAAAAGGTAGATAAACCATGTATAAGAAATAAATTAGGTCTCTGAAATACTTATTAGAAAATGCCCTGGTCCTATGTAAGTATTTAGAATTTGTCATTTTGATGTTCAGTTAAAACTGCTTTTATCACAGTATGCTTCTCTGCACACAGGGAATCAAAACTCTTTCCCCCAGACAACAGCAGTTTCCCCTTGCTGATAGTAACAGGAATGGGATAGATAGGCCCCTTAGACTGTCTACCACAACTGAGCCTGGCTCGTACAATATTTGAGTTTTAAAGAGAATGAAGTCTTTGGACATCATTAAATTATTCATCAGGTAAATTATAGAGCGGTTAAAGAATGTTGAGGGAATGCTAACATGTTTGAGTAGTGTAAAATATGTAAAGACCTATTCTTCTCACAGATCAGGAAACGGCAGAAATTGGTGACGTCCACTCTATAGACTAAATGCAAAGTGTATAACTGAGATTTTCCAAAGATGACCATGAAGTACAACTTTGAATAGTTCTTTTTTATTCTGTGATAACAGTTTAACTTAAAAGATATAACAACACATCCAGAGGCTAGATTGAGTTCACCTTTGCCTTATCATCCTATGCATTTTTAATTGCCTCTAATTGCATTTTATTTGCAAATATGAAATATTTTCCTCCTCCAGTCTGCCATTGAAAATTGCCTCTTGGTCTGTGCAAATTTAAATTGTAGTAGCTTATCTTCAAAGTGAAGTTTACATCTAATACCTTTGTATGCTGATAGGGAAAACCACTTTTCTATAAAACTAACTTTGCCTCTCTTGATTTTGTTCCTATACCAGCTACAGACCCTACAGTTACCGGCACTTTGCACCCCCCACCACACCCTGCAGCACAGATGTTTGTGACAGTGACTATGCTCCCAGCCGGAGAATGACCTCAGTGGCAACAGCCAAGGGCTACACTAGTGACTTGAACTATGACTCAGAGCCTGTGCCCCCACCTCCCACGCCCCGAAGCCAATACTTGTCAGCAGAAGAGAACTATGAAAGCTGCCCACCTTCTCCATACACAGAGAGGAGCTATTCTCATCACCTCTACCCACCGCCACCCTCTCCTTGTACAGACTCCTCCTGAGGAGGGGCCCTCCTCCTCTGACTGCCTCCAACACAAACATGTAAATACAAATCTGGTTGAGATCTGGAGGGGGGGAGGGAGCTACTAGAGAAGGATGAGGCAGACCATGTACAGTTAAAAATTATAAATGGGGTAGGGAATACTGGAGATATTTGTACAGAAGAAAAGGATATTTATATATTTTCTTAAAACAGCTAATTTGCTGCTTGTGCCATAAAAATTTGTATAAAAAATAAATTTGTACTAAAAGTTTTATTTTTGCAAACTAAATACACAAAGCATGCCTTAAACCCAGTGAAGTGACTGAGTACAAAGGAAACAGGAATAATAAAGGCATCACTGACCAGGAATGTCTGGACTTTATTGATACCAAAAAAAAAAAAAAGAGGAGGAAATTAAGTTCATCTTAGAGCAGCAAACCATAGATACTTGGAAATAGCCAAATAGCCTTGATGATAACTAACATTTGAGGGCCAAAAAGTTTAAGAAATCATTAAAGGAAAAAAAAAAGGAATTAATACTAACTTTGGACAAAGGGCTTTGTTTTCTCTAGTAATCCAACAATTTTAGCAAGGAAAATTGATATTTATAAAAATCCCTTCTGGGTGTTGCTGTTGTAGGAGAGATCAGCTGTCTGGTAAGGTGCTGTGGGGCTGTTAGTGTGCAAGTCTTCTGCCCCTACCTTAGGACACGCACCTCTGTCAAAAAGTAATTTTTCTTCTAGGTGTATTCACCTTGCTTCCTTCCCCAGCAGCTTTGTAGGCCCTTTGCCAACATATCATGATTTATTCAGAGCTTTTTATCTGAGGATTGATTAAACGGAATTTTCTAAATTAAAGTTTCATTTTAATATTTCCACTAGCTCCATTCCCCAGTAGGCTTAGCTCTTCAATTTGACTGCTATTTTTGCATAACAATCAAAGGTTACACATATTATTGCTCCTCTTTACTTCCAAGATTATTTTAATGCTCATTAAAATGTTAACAGTTTACAACACATATAGACAATGTTTAAAATTTACAAATTTAACCATTATGTTTTTGTTGTAAATTAATCATATATCCTTGCAGTACTTTAAGCATATGATATCACAATATGAAATCATTTTTATATATATTTTTCCTAATAAAACATTTAAATATGTTCTGGTTAGAGACTATTTAAAAAGAGAATTTTTTGTTATCATTAGGTTTTCCCTTTATTAACTGTTTGTGACATTTTTGTGTTCTTTAGGCCAATTTTTCTCTGAAGATATCTACCTACATACCTCTTCTAATGTGTGACATGAGTTTAATATCATTCTGTTATCTAATGTGAATGTTAGAGTGTTTTCAAATTATCCACAAATTATTCTTATTATCACCTCTTATATATTTCTATGTGTGTTCTCTCTTATCCTATTATGGATTAAGATGATTTAACAAATTTAACAATATGGATTAAATGAGAAGGCAAACTGTTAGCTTCTCAGTTGTCAGAATTTGGGTGGAAGGGAATAATGGAAGGCTCCTATGTATCTGCCTGACCTGCACGGTACTGGGGCTGCTACATCTTCAGCTATTAGGGCTGACCTGTGGAATGATTCTAGCACTGCTCTGCCACCTTGCCAGAAGTTAGTTTCCTACTTTTTACATGTTTCCAGCACTTCTCTGCTAAAATTGAATGTGTTTTTAAACTAGTGTATTTTTACCTTAATAGATGTTGGTCAGTTATTAAATGATTTTTTTTTAAATTATTCTGTCTTTTTGAGGCCTCTCTAGATTTCAGGGCCCAAGAGAAAACAACAAAAGATTCAGAATTTTGGCAGGGTTGAAGTAACTTTTTGAGCAATTAAAAAATGCCTAGGTAAACTTTTTAAAGAGAAAAAAATGTGGTTTCAGAATAATGGTTAGATTGTTGGGGACACCTTATATGAATCAGGTGCACTTGATTTTGCATATAAATAAATGGTATTCCATCAGTGTCTTGCATTTCAGTCAGACAAGTGTTGATTCTTCCTGTTGATGGAACAAAGTGCTCACAGTCTAACAGAATGGACATTAAAGTTGCATTCTGTGACACAGAGGGGCACTTGATGCTTAAATGAAGGTGGAAAGGTTAGCAATAACTGGGTATCAATTAGAATTTGAGAATTCTGTATGTTTACATTTTTTAATGTGTATCTTTATCCGGTGGGCTTCCCATGTGGAAACTTGCACTGTAACGAACTAAGAAGAATATCGCCTGTTGTATCTCAGTCCAAGTGCTTGTACTGCGATGGCAATGGCCTCTTCTTGCAAAATACTAATTTGTGTGCCAATTTGTTTGAAATTATCTGAAGGCAGTTCAGCTTAATCTCAGAATCTTCTTTCTGGGATAGTTGAGATGGATTCTTAATATTTTTGGAAGCACCTTTAAAGGAGAGAATTGTCAAAATTGGGAAAAGATTTATTGGCCCTCAGGTTACATGGACAGTTAAGCTTAAGTAAACTACCTTGGTTATTAAATGCAAGAGCTTTCATTGGAAAAACTGAGGATAAAAAATAAACATATAAGAGGATAAATCAAGTGAAAAAGGTTCAAGGGGGAAAGTGAAAAGATTCATTATCCATGGGGGAAAAAATGAATAAAATTTCATCTGATTCCTTAAATTCAAAAGTGTTTATTTTGAACATATGTCTTAAAGTATGCCCACTTATGGACGTGATTAAAATTATCTGAGAAATGAACTTCAGCATAGCATACTTCCAGTGCACTGTAATAAGCTATTCTGCATTGAAATGGTCTTTCATAACTGTGAACTTCTATAAATTTGAAATTGGCTCTTGCAGAGCCCTGGTCTTCTGAACAGTGGCCCAAGGGGTTTTGCTGTGTTAATCAGATAATAACATATTCACAAGAAAAAAACAGAGTTAATGAATAGAATTTTCTGAGTATTAATTTAATTTTTCTTTCATGAAATTTTATTATGCCTTTGACACTTGCTTACCACTCTTCTATACTAGCATATCATGAGATGTCTATCTGTTTAGCAGAAATTATAGTTATTTTAACTTTAATAGAAAAACACTTTGTGATATTCCACCAAGAGATATCTGACCTTTTAAAAAGTTTGAGAACAACTTATCTAAAGGGATGATATATATTTAGAAATGAAGACTTTACAATACATTTTCATCTAATATAGGACAGTAATGGGGGGCTCTTTGAGCAGTAAAATTTTAAGATGATTGAGGATTGTATTTGTTCATCATTTAAAAATACTCTCAAGTCAATAATTTGTAAGGTCGACTCATTCGATATTGAGATATAAAACTAGCCACCATCTACATTAGGTATCAGTTTGTTTTGAGGGAAAATCTTTTTGTTTTGCCATAAGGCCCATTAATGAAGAATACTTCGAGGAGAGTTAGTAGGTGCAGCTGACTCAGCCTCTTAATGAACTGTGTGTATTTATGTGACCTGACACCAACAATCATAGTATAAACTATTTCCTTCTGATACCAGAGAGGCTCGCCTTAAGCAAGCCTGCTTCTCTGTAATAGACGTGCTGCTATTGTCTCCCTGTCTAGTCGGGTGCCAAGATTAGATTCTTAGAAATGTAGCCTTTTAAGTTGTTTTGTCTCTTGCAGGGGAAAACTTGCCACTTCATTGATTTACATGCATATCATATTGGTTACCATTACACATTTAACAAGATTCAGAAACAAAAACCTTGGGCTTTTCACACCCCAAATATGTCATGCTTTTAATAAGTACAGTGCTTAAGTCTGTATAATGGCATACATAAGTGTGTCTGGAGTGTGGATATGAGTATGTGAATGTCAGTTGGCCAGCAAATGTTTGGGCATCCACATGAGACTATACCCTAAGTGTAGATGTGAACAGAGTCATAAGGAAGTTTATAATCAAGTGTTGTTTAAAACATGTTCTCAAAATTCTTAAAGCTCAAGAAATTTAATTTTATTTGGTATTCCTTTCATTATCCCAAGCCTAAAGTGAACCAAGAGAAGTAACAAATAATTTTAGAAAGTACTGGTAGCATATGTATGGTTCCTGACTTCTGGGATGGGATGATTTCATAGTAGTCTCAAAATTTAGCTTTTGATATTCTCAAAGTTCTAGAGGATTTGGAACCTAAAGCGTAACATTTATAATTCTTAAAAAATTTTAAATTATGAGCATTGTGAATCCATGTACTCAGGATATTTCTGTTTGACTTGATTCTGCATCTCATTAAGCTGAGCCTGTACCTGAGTGAGGGAGGAGGTAGATTCTTAGGTTAATCCAGATGACTTAGAATGAAATTACTGACTGTCCTCACCCTCCTTCAGTCCAGGTAAACTTGACTCTTTCTTTTTCATAAGGCATCCTTAAACCATTCTTAAGTTTATTGCTGAAAAAAATCCTTATGACTTTACAGATAGAATTATAAACTGAGTGATTTCTTGTACTCAGAAGTGGAGTATAGACCTAACAAAAATGAACTTATAGATTTCCCCCCGTTACTTAGGGGGTTTGCCCAAAAGTTAACAGCAAAGAATTATAGACAACTTGCTTTTGCTCAACTGTCCATTTTAAAAAAAATGAAATATAAGCAGGGCAGGGAGATATAGATATAGCAGTGTCTAAATATGAATACTAAAAAATAAAGCAAAGAGAGTCTGATTAAATCTAATGTTACATGAAATTAAGTATCTGGGGTTAGTGAGGAAAATTTAAGAGGAATAAAGAGGATACCAAGAAGCTTAAGCTGGACTAGCCTTATTTGCAAGTGAAGGATCTGGTGCTGCTTTCAAATGTTTATCCTTTGTGTTTTTAAATTTTTTCTTAAGCTTTAATCTTCGTCATTGTCTTAAAGTCAGCTGGTGTTTCTTGTTCATGGACTTTGGTACGATGGTGCTTTGCAAGGATGTATTTATATTTTAATGGCCAACATTTGGTCAGCCCTTGTCCACTATTCACTTCCCCCTTTTTGTAAAATAAGTGCTTTAATTGTAAACTGTATAAAAATACCTTGTATAAATCCCCTTTTTGATTATCACAATAAGCTGAGTTGTAACAAATGAAATGTTGATTTTTATAATAAAACAGTGGAAAAATAAAAGTGTCATTTTTTAAAGCAGGAAATTAAAACAGCTGATTGTGCTTTGCTGTGTTATACGACTGTGGTGTTTCAGACACAACAAAACTGTTATTGTTTGCACTTCAAATAAAGTACAACCTTGGAAGAGAGGTTTGAGAAGGGCTATTGCTTACTTGTCAGTTGTCAGTGCTGACAGTACCTGTGGTTGGGAACAGAGAATAAGGAAACGAGTTTGTGCTTCAGGGCTGCTCTTGTTTTTAGTAAACTCCTGGAAGGAGTCCTGATGAAGACCCTGAGTACCCCTCCCTCCTCCAAATTAGCTTTAAAAATCAACATTGTCGGGGCCAGCCCAGTGGCGCAGCAGTTTAGTTCACGCTTGGCGGCCTGAGGTTCGCAGGTTCGGATCCCAGGCGCTTCCCAATGCACTGCTTGTCAGCCATGCTGTGGTGGCGTCCCATATAAAGTAGAGGAAGATGGGCACGGATGTTAGCCCAGGGCCAGTCTTCCTCAGCAAAAAAAAAGGAAGATTAGCAATGGATGTTAGCTCAGGGCTGGTCTTCCTCACAAAAAAAAAAAAAGAAAAAAATCAACATTGTGGGCTGGCCCTGTGACCTAGTGGTTAAGTTCAGTGCATCAGTTCTGGTGGCCCAGGTTTGGTTCCCAGGCACAGACCTATGCTGCTCATTGGTGGCCATGCTGTGATGGTGACCCACATACAAAATAGAGGAAGATTGGCATAGATGTTAGCTCAGGGCGAATCTTTCTCAGCAAAAAAAAAAAAAGCATTGCTTTTCTTGGTGCAGAGCCCAATGTGATATGATGATACTGAAGGGTAGCAGAGTATACCACCTCAAAATATGCCACTTGAGTATCTTGATAATTTTGAGCTGTAGTCACTTAATGGCTTTCTCTGAACTCTCCTTATCTGCCTAAAGACAGATCCTCCAAAAGAAACACAATCCTCATAAAGCATAAATCACCTCCCTAGGAGTTCCACCGACTAGGGAAAATTGACTCACCACAGGAGAGGAGACTAAAAGTGGACATCACACCCAGACAAACTTTGTCACAAGCTATCATAACTACTATCTGTTCTTCTAAGGGCCCATTCATCGTTCCTAAAAATCATTTACTTTCACCTAAGAGGCCTATATCCTCTGTCCCTTTTCATTTTAAGATTGTAACTATGGGCGCTCCAGGACCAGTTCAACTGACCCCATTTTATCAACAGAGTGATTGAGAAATTGTCTTTCAGAAAATTTGCAAAGTCATGTAGCCAGAGCATGCGCAGAAGAAGTCTTGACCTAAAAAGACTGCATTCTCCTTCCCATGGAACCAAAGGACCAGGACATGACAAGAACTTAAAAGTCAGACTCTTAGAAGTGAGGGGTCTGTCATTCAGGAAGATCCAGTGTTAAAATTCCTTTCCCACCTCATCATAAATGTTTAGAACCTTACCGTAGATGCTTGAAGCCCACCAATCAAAACATGTCCTGCCAGCATTTCTGAGTGCCATGCTGTTCACCCTAACTTCTTTAATTTCACCCCAAATCTTGAATCAGGGAGACAGATCTGAGGGTATGTGACACCTGTCTCCCTGCAGATCGATTTTGCAGAATAAAGCTGATTTCTTTTCCCAAAAGCTGATGCCATAATTAATTGGCTTTTTTATGCACATTGGGCAAGAGAACCCCAATTTTGTGCAGTAACAAGATGGTATTTAAGCCTGAATTCTAAGCCACCTTGGGGAGTTACTCACTTTTCTCCCAGTATCTCCCATGTACACATAAGCTATACATGTTAATAAACTTGTTTGTTTTTCCTTCGTTAATCTTTTCTCAGCTAAGAACTCAAAAGGGTAGAGGTAAAATTATTTTCCTCCCCTACAATACTTTTTCCATAAGGGTGGATGGAAAAACCAATGAGAACTCAAAACTACCACATCCTGCTTGAGCCTAAGTTACTCGTTTGATAGGAAGAGAGGAAAACTGCTTTTTCATTTGGCAGTAGTTGAGCCCAAACATTAGGTTGTTAAATGGAAACCAAGTTTTAATATAAAGGTCTTTCCTTAGCAGATGCTCTTGAATGAGTGAGCTTCTCGTGGCTTCTTTGCTGACACCTCCCATTCTTTCCCCTAGAGGGAAAACAAAAATCACATGTTTTGCTGTTCCCAGTAAGGCGAAGAAAGGAAAGGCAGAACTGTGGTTGGTTTGCCTGATTTAAAGGCAGGCTCAAGGATGGGGAAAACATTGAAAGTTGTTTTGGATTTTTCCAGATAGATTTTTGGCTAAGTTTAGACAGTCTTTTCCATTTTAATTCTTTGCCTTGTATATGGTTTCATTATTTCTGTAAATTTAAATCAAAGGATGAATTACTGTTGAGTTCAGGACATGTCATACCAAAATAAAGCAATTTGGCGTATTAAATACTTTAAGCTGAGGAAATTGGAGAAATGGCCTGAGCAAGAAGGACACCCTGACCTTCCCCTAAAGCAGGTCATAAACCCTCATGCGAGAGGTGCCCTTGCTGTACCGAGAGGAAAGGAGCGTCCTTATCTTGGAAGAGGAAGGGACACAGAGAGGAATCTGAACGAACAGGCCTTGCTAAGCTTCCCCCAGTTTACTACACTTATCTCCTACTCCTTGTCCTCTCATATCTTTCCATGACTTCCCACTCTTCATCAAACCTAGCATAAAAACACTCAGGTTTAACCATTTCTTTGGGTCTTCATTTCTTTATGAGGGCTCCTGTGTCCCATAAAACTCAAATACATTTGTATGCTTTTCTCTTGTTAATCTGTTGTTACAGGGGTCCCAGTCAAGAACTCAGATATATTTCCTCCCCTACACTGTGCTCAGATCTCTGGTTCCATCCATTTGTACCATCATGCAGGATGCACAATCTCCCCCCTTCCCCTGGGAAATTTTCCACCTGAAATTTGCATTTGTAAATCCAGATTTAATCACCATATAAAGCCAATCTTCCCCAATAAAGAGACTAAAAATAAAGGATGACTTTGCTAACATTTGGCCTACATTTACTGTGCACCAGGTACTGTGCTAAGTATTCCACTTTTTTCCTCAAAATAATCAATTGATTAGGGACCAAGCTTGACAGAAAATGCCCAGTTCGCGTATGAAAAATGCCAATGCAAAATTTGATGAGAGACAGTTGGCAGTGGGTGGAAAAAAAAGTACACTGAATTGAGATTTAGATTCTTATCTCTGCTTCATTTTAATAGAACTAAGTCTGTTCCAATTTAATTAATCAGTCAAGGCATGTCTGAACCCAAGTATTCCCTCAGTATTTGTTGTATTAGTCTTGAATAGAATTTTCTGAACCTTGACTCTTCAATCCGCCAGTTCCACTACCTGTTCCAGAGAGCTCCTTGTACATAAAGCATTCTAGGCAATGAATAGTATTACAAGGCAGAGTCTCCTGGAGGCCAAACACCTACATGGTATCCTGTGCAGATGGCTTTTTGATGCCTGCTTTCCCCTGGCCTCTTCTCTGATCTTGCTGTGCATTCCGAAGAAGTTTATACCTCTCGAAAGAGACAGCCCAAGGCCTGTCATACAGCACTGCTGTATGGCAGACAAAAGTGATTGTCTTGAGAGAATTTTGACTTCTGATCAACCTACCAAAAGCTCCCGCACTACCATTACCCAACCACATGGCCCTGAAGACTTTTGCATTTTGTCCAGTAATGAGTCCTTTTTTCTTGGTTCCATGGGAAGGAAAGGGTTAGGAGCTCAAGTTCTATGCAGTGCTGTGATTCTTAGGAGCAGATGTGTATATTTCACAGTAAAGTTTTTAAGTCAGAACGCAATTTAGATCTAGGGCTATTTATATTTCCTATTCTTATGTC
Source organism: Tapirus indicus (assembly GCA_031878705.1). NCBI lineage: Eukaryota > Metazoa > Chordata > Mammalia > Perissodactyla > Tapiridae > Tapirus > Tapirus indicus. The sequence goes on along the minus strand of CM062918.1, from coordinate 108,865,427 downwards.
AATTTGCGTCATTTACGTGTTTCAAGAAATCTGTTCATTGCATCTAAGTGGTCAATTTACTGGCATAAAGTGTGTCCCTTATACTTTTAATACCTGTTTTCATTTTCGACATTGACGTTTATGTCTTTCCTTGGTCAGTCAAACTGAAGGTGTATCAATATTATTGATTTTTTTCAAAAAATCAGCTCTTGTTCTAATTTATTTTTCTCTATTGTATTTCCATTTTCTATTTCATTGTTTTCTACTCATTATTTCCTTCCTTTTACTTATTTGGCTTAAATTTGCCAGCTGCTTAAGATGGAAGCTTAAATCACCAATTTTAGACCTTTGTTTTCTGATATAAGCATTTAAAGCCATACATTTTCCTCTAAAGCATGCTTTAGCTGCATCCCACAAATTTTGATGATTTCATTATCATTCAGTTCAAAACATTTTCCACTTTTCCTTGCAATTTCTTCTTTGAACCATGGATTACATAAAAATGTGTTTAATTTCTAAATATTCAGGGATTTTCCAGATATCATTTTGTTATTTTTAGATTTAATTCCATAATGATCATAGATTTTAATGATCCTGATTTTAATCCTTTTAAATTTATTGACACCTGTTTGATGGGCCACACTATGGTCTATAATAGTGACTGTTTTATGGGCAGTTGAGTAGTCTGCAGTTATTAGATGCAGTTTTCTATAAAAATCAGTTAGGTCAGTTTGGTTAATATTGTTGTTCAAGTCTTTTATATCCTTATTGATTTTCTATCTGCTTCTATTAATTACTGAGAGAAGAGAGTTGAAATCTCCAAGTATAATTGTGGATTTGTCTATTTTGCCTTTTAGTTTTGTCAGTTTTTGTTTTATTTTGAACTCTGCATAATTTAGTGTGCATATATGTTTTGCACATATTTTTCTATTCTTTTACTTTTAACCTGTTTCTCTTTCATGGTTAGACATAAAACATAGAGTGTAGTTGGGTCTTCATTTTTATTCATTCTATTTCTGCCTTTTAATTGGAGTGTTTAGCCATTTCCATTTAATGCAATTATTGCTATGATTGGGTTTGCCTACCATCTTGCTGTTTTCTTTTTGTCCCAACTGTTCTTTTTCTTCTTCTCCATCTTCTTTTGAATTGAGTGTTTTTTAGTATTTCATTTTATTCCCACTATTGACTTACTAGCTATGCTCTTATGTAGTCGTTGCTGTATGATTTACAGTATGCATCTTTAACTTGCTGTAGTCTACCTTGAAATAATACACCACTTTGCATATAGTGTGAGAACCTTATAACAGTCTATTTCCTTTTCCCACTCCAGTCCTTTGTGTTTTTATTGTCGTACTTTTTGCTTCTGCATGTCATGATACATTGTTATTTTTTGCTTTAAACAGTCAATTATCTTTTTTAAAAATTTAAAGATGAGAAAAATATTTTTACTTACCCACACATTTATCATTTTTTGGTGCTTTTCTTTCCTTTGTATAGATCTGAGTTTCTGTTTCGTATAGTTTTCCTTCAGCCTAAAGAATTTCCTTTGGTATATCTTATACTGTTAGTCTGCTCATGACAAATTCAACTTTTGATTATCTGAAAATGTTTTCATTAAAAAACATATAGCAGCTTTATTGAGGTATAACTGACATACAATAAACTGCATGTATTTAAAGTATACAGTGATTAATTTTGTGATGTATACACCCACAAAAAAATTTAGACAAGGTAATAAATGATTCCACCACCCCAAAACTCTCATGCCTCTTTGTAGTTCCTTCTTTCCATCCCTCCCTGTTCCCAAGCAACCAATGATCTGCTTTCTGTCACAATAGATTAGTTTGCAAATTCTAGAATTTTGTATAAATAAATTTATACACATGTTTTGTTTTGGGTTTTTTTGGTCTAGCTTCTTTTTCTTAGAGATTCATCCATGTTAGAGCATATACCAGTAGTTCATTCCTTTTTTTTTTTTTATTGAATACTATTATATTGTATGGATATACCACAATTTGTTTATCCATTCATCTGTTGATGGACATTTGGGTTGTTTTCCCTTTGGGGCTTTCACAAATAAAGTTACTATGTTTGGTACACGTTTTGGACCAAATTCATTTCCTTTGAGTAAATTCCTAAGAGTAAAATGGTTGGGTCATCTGGTAGATGTTCATTTAACTTTTTGTGTGTGTGTGAGGAAGACCAGCCCTGAGCTAATATCTGTTGCCAATCCTCCTCTTTTTCTGGAGGAAGATTGGCCCTGGGCTAACATCCTTGCCCATCTTCCTCTACTTTATATGGGACACCGCCACAGCATGGCTGACAAGTGGTGCATTGGTCTGCACCTGGGATCTGAACACAAACCCTGGTCTGCCGAAGCAGAGTGCATGAACTTAACTGCTACACCACCGGGCCGGCCCCATGTTGTTTAACTTTTTAAGAAATTGCCAAAATGTTTTCTATTTTGGAACTGAAAATTTTGCATTCTATTTTTCTTGAGTGAGCTTTGGTAGTTTCTGTCTTTCAAGAAATTTGTCCATTTCATCTAAGTTGTCAAATTTTTGGCACAAAGCTGTTTATAATATCCTCTTGTTATCCTTTTAATCTCTGTATAACCTATAGTGATACCACCTCTCTCATTCCTGTTATTGGTAATTTGTACCTCTTCTCCTGATCAGTCAGGCTAGAGGTTTTATTGATCTGCTCAACAAACCATCTTTTGGTTTCATTTTCACTATTTTTCTATTTTCTATTTCTTTGATTCCCTTTATTTCTTTTCTTATGCTTACTCTGCATGTGCTGTTTCTAGCTTAAGGTACAAGTTGAAGCTATCAATTAATGACTGTTCCTTTTAATATTGGTGTTTAGTGCTATAAATTTCACCCTAAGTACTACTTTAGTGCCTCTCATAAATTCTAGTGCCATGCTTTCATTTTCTTTAAGTTCAGATTTCTTCTTTGACCCATGCGTGATTAAGACATGGTTTATTTAGTTTCCAAACATTTGAGGAATTTTCTAGATAACTTTCTCTTACGATTTATAATTTAATTCCACTGTGATTACCAAACACACTTTGTATGATTTGAATCCTTTTAAATTTATTGAGATTTGTTTTATGACCCAGAATATAGTTTATCTTTGTAAACGTTTCATGTGCACCTGAAAAGAATGTGTTTTCTACTGTTGTTGGGTGTAATGCTCTGTGATGTCAATAGGTGAAGTGGGTTAGTAGTGTTGAAGTCTACAGTATCCTTCTTAATTTTCTCTCTACTTGTTCTATCAGTTATCAAGAGAGGCGTATTGAAATTTCCAACTATAACTGTGAATTTGTCAATTGCTTTTTGCAATTCTGTCAGTTTTTGCTTCGTGTATTTTGAAGCTGTTATTAGATTGTGATATTGTGATTTATAAAAAGAAGTATATAGATGATGTCAGCATTATGGCAGAGTGAGCTTTCCCACTGAGACTCTCCCCCAGCTGAGATACAACAAAACGGACATTCAAATACCGACAGAGGACACTCACACAACACAAAAGATGTCTGAGAGACCCACGCAGTCTTAGGGTGGAGGTGCTGGTACCCACAGAGGAAGTGGAAGGAGGTAAGGAGAACTCCTCTCCTTCCCCAAAGACAGCAACCCTGGGACCAGGACCACATGGCTGAGAAAGAGGGGGGAGGGGTGGCCTTCCATGGGAAAACCGTTGCTCTCCAAGTTCTCTCACAGCCTGTGGGAAATTCCCATTCAGAGGGGACTGAACTGTTGTGGGGGTGTCTTTGTCAAGCTAGCACCCAGGAGAGCAGATAAGAAGGGAGGAGTGAGAAGCCCCTGGGACAGGGCCAATGAAAGAAAGAGCCCTTCCCCTCTGGAACCATGCATGTCTCTCAGAGAGAGAAGGGGGAGGGGCAGACCTCCATGGGAAAACCGTTGCTCTCCAAGTTCTCTCACAGTCTGTGGGAAATTCCCATTCAGAGGGGACTGAACTATTGTGGGGGTGTCTTTGTCAAGCTAGCAGCCAGGAGAGCAGATAAGAAGGGAGGAGTGAGAAGCCCCTGGGACAGGGCCAATGAAAGAAAGAGCCCTTCCCCTCTGGAACCATGCATGTCTCTCAGAGAGAGAAGGGGGAGGGGCAGACCTCCATGGGAAAACCGTTGCTCTCCAAGTTCTCTCACAGTCTGTGGGAAATTCTCATACAGAGGGGACTGAGCTGTTGTGGGGGTGCCTTCATCAAGCTAGCACCCCAGGAGAGCAGATAGTGAGGGAAGAGCAGGAAGCCCCCAGGATTGGGTAGGTGAAAGAAAGACCCTCCTTCTGCCTGGAGCACCAGGACAGCCAGTTGACCAGAGCACCTGTGGATCAAGGTGGGCTCAGAATACACAGCTCTTGACCCCCACCCAGTGGGGGAGGTGGAAGCTGCAACCAGATGTCTTCAGAATGAGGAAAAATAAGCCCACGCTCTCAAGCACTATACAAAAATATATTAAATCTCCAAACCAGAAGGAAAAGGACAAGCACCCAGAAATCAATCCTGAAGGCACAGAAATTTATAACCTAACTGATACAGAATTCAAAATAGCTGTCATAAAAAAGCCCAATGAACTACAAGAAAATACAGATAGATAGACAATTCAGTGAAGTCAGGAATTTCTTCACAAAAGAGATTGAAACTATAAAGAAAAACCAATCAGAAATGTTGGCGATGAAAAACACAATGGAGGAGATAAAGAAAAAGAACAGAGCTGGCAACATGGAGGAAAGAATTAGCAATATAGAGGATAGGAATGCAGAAATGCTTCAGATGGAGGAGGAGAGAGAATTAAGACTAAAATGAAATGAAGAAATCCTCTGAGAAATATCCAACTCAATTAGGAAATGCAACATAAGGATTATAGGTATTCCAGAGGGAGAAGAGAGGGAAAAAGGAGCAGAGAGCTTGTTCAAAGAAATAATAGCTGAGAACTTCCCAAACCTGGGCAAGGAGCTGGAAATACAAGTGAATGAAATCAATAGATCTCCTAAATATATCAACATGAAAAGACCCTCTCCAAGGCATATAGTAGTGAGGCTGGCAAAAGTCAATGATAAAAAATATTAAGGGCAGCTAGACAAAATAAATAAATAAATAACGTACAAAGGAAGTCCTATCAGGTTCTCAGCCAATTTCTCAGGAGAAACTTTACAGGCTAGGAGAGAGTGAAATGATATATTCAAAATTCTGAAAGACAAAAACTTTCAGCCAAGAATACTCTGTCCAGTGAAACTATCCTTCATATATGATGGAGAAATAATAACCATCCCAGATAAACAAAAGTTAGGGAAGTTCATTGCCACAAGACTCTCACTACAAGAAATGCTCATGAAGGCCCTGATGCCTGGAAAAATAAAGAGAGAGAGAGAGAAAAAGGGGATACAAAGCATTGAGCAAGGAGAAAAATAGGTAGACAAAATCAGAAAAATTGCAGCTATCTGAATAGGTTAGCAAACAATTATAACACCAAAGATTAAGGAAAGGAAAACACCAAAAATAAATATAACCTCATCACTTTAAACACAAACTCATAACACAAGATGGAATAAGTTGTTACAATAATAACTTAGAAGGGGAAGAGGGAAGGGATGGAATCAACTTAGTCTAAGGAAATAAGAAGCCATCAGAAAATGGACTATCTCATCTACAAGATTTTTTTATACAAACCTTATGGTAACCACTAAACAAATAATCAGAACAGACATACATACAATAAATAAACATAAAACTAAGAAAACCATCATACAGAACTACCAAACTGAATTGGTAGTCTGAAACACATGGGATGAGAAACAAAAGAAATGCAAAAGAACTAGAAAATGAACAATAAAATAGCAACATTAAGTCCTCACATATCAATAATAACTCTAAATGGAAATGGATTGAATTCTCCAATGAAAAGACACAGAGTGGTGAGATGGATTAAAAGACAAGATCCAACAATATGCTTCCTCCAGGAAACACATCTCAGCTCTAAAGACAAACACAGGCTCAGAGTGAAAGGATGGAAGACAATACTCCAAGTTAATGGCAAACAAAAGAAAGCAGGTGTTGCCATACTATATCAGACAAAGTAGACTTCAAGATAAAACAGGTAATGAGAAACAAAGAGGGACAATATATAATGATAAAAGGGACACTCCACCAAGAAGACATATCACTTATAAATATATATGCACCCAACACAGGAGCACCAAAGTACCTAGAGCAACTGTTAACAAATCTAAAAGGAGATATTAACAACAACATTATAACAATAGGGGACCTTAACACCCCACTTACATCAATGGATAGACCATTCAGACAGAAATTCAATAAGGAAATAGTGAACTTAAATGAAAAACTAGATGAGATGGACTTAATAGATATATAGAGAACACTCCATCCAAACACAGCAGATTACACATTCTTCTCTAGTGCACGTGGAACATTCTCAAGGATAGACCATATGTTGGGAAACAAGGCAAACCTCTATAAATTTAAGAAGATTGAAATCATAACAAGCATCTTATGGTTGGCCATAAGGCTATGAAACTAGAAATCAGCTACAAGGAAAAAACTGGGAAAGTGACAAAGATGTGGAGACTGAACAACATGCCACTGAACAACCAATGGATCTTTGAAGAAATTAAAGGAGAAATAAAAAAAATATCTGGAGACAAATGAAAATGGAAGTACACCATACCAACTCATATGGGATGCAGCAAAAGTGGTCCTGAGAGGGAAACTCATAGCAACAGAGGCCCACCTTAACAAACAAGAAAAATCTCAAATAAGCAACCTTAAACTATGCCTAACAGAATTAGAAAAAAGAAGAACAAACAAAGCCCAAAGTCAGCAGAAGGAGGGAAATCATAAAAATTAGGGCAGAAATAAATTTAAAAAAAAAAAACAGTAGAAAAGATCAATGAAACAAAGAGCTGGTTCTTTGAGAAGATAAACAAAATTGACAAACCCTTAGCCAAGCTCACTAAGAAAAAAAGAGAGAAGGCTCAAATAAATAAAATTAAAAATGAAAGAGGAGAAATTACATCAGATACCACAGAAATACAAAGGTTTATAAGAGACTACTATGAAAAACTATATGCCAACAAATTGGACAATCTAGAAGAAATGGATAAATTCTGAGACTCATACAACCTCCCAAAACTGAATCAAGAAGAAATAGAGAATCTGAATAGACCAATTACAAGTAAAGAGATTGAAACAGTAATCAAAAACCTCCCAAAAAATAAAAGTCCAGGATCAGATGGCTTCCCTGGAGAATTTTACCAAACATTCAAAGAAGACTTAACACCTGTCCTTCTCAATCTATTCCAAAAAATAGAGGAAGATGGAACACTTCCTAAAACATTCTACAAGGCCAACATCACCCTGATACCAAAGCCAGACAAGGACAATACAAAGAAGGAAAATTACTGGCCAATATCACTGATGAATATAGATGCAAAAATCCTCAACAAAATGTTGGCAAACTGAATAGAGCAATACATTAAAAGGATCAAACACCATGATCAAATGGAATTTATACTAGGGACACAAGGATGGTTCAACATCCACAAATCTATCAATGTGATACACCACATTAACAGAACAAGGAGTAAAAACCACATGATCATCTCACTAGATGCAGAGAAAACATTTCACAAGATCCAACATCCATTTATGATAAAAACTCTCAACAAAATGATATAGAGGAAAGTACCTCAACATAATAAAGGCCATATATGACAAACCCACAGCCAACATCATACTCAATGGGGAAAAACTGAAGCCATCCCTCTGAGAACAGGAACAAGACAAGGTTGCCCAGTCTTGCCACTCTTATGCAACAGAGTAATGGAGGTTTTGGCCAGAGAAATTAGGCAAGAAAAAGGGGTAAAAGGAATCCAAATAGGCAATGAAGAGATGAAACTTTCACTGTTTGCAGATGACATGATTTTATATACAGAAAACCCTAAAGAATCCATTGGAAAACTATTAGAAATAATCAACAACTACAGCAAAGTTGCAGGGTACAAAATCAACTTACAAAAATCAGTTACATTTCTATACTCTAATAACAAACTAACAGAAAGAGAACTCAAGCAGACAATCCCATTTACAATTGCAAGAAGAATAAAATATCTAGGAATAAATTTAACCAAGGAGGTGAAAGACCTATACAATGAAAACTATAAGACATTATTGAAAGAAATCAATGATGACATAAAGAAATGGAAAAGTATCCCATGCACATGGATTGGAAGAATAAACATAGTTAAAATGTCTGTACTACCTAAAGCAATCTACAGATTCAATGCAATCCCAATCAGAATCCCAACAACATTCTTCATGGAAATAGAATAAAGAATCCTAAAATTCATACGGGGCAACAAAAGACCCCCAATAGTTAAAGCAATCCTGAGAAAAAAGAACAAAGCTGGAGGTGTCACAATCCCTGACTTCAAAACATACTACAAATCTATAATAATTAAAACAGCATGGTACTGATACAAAAACAGACACACAGATCAATGGAACAGAACTGAAAGCCCAGAAATAAAAGCACACATCTAATCTTCAACAAAGGAGCTAGGAACATACAATGGAGAAAGGAGAGTCTCTTCAATAAGTGGTGCTGGGAAAACTGGACAGCCACATGTAAAAGAATGAAAGTAGACTATTTTCTTTTGTCACACATAAAAATTACCTCAAAGTGCATCAAAGACTTGAAGGTAAGACCTGAAACTACAAAACTCCTGGAAGAAAACATAGGCAGTACACCTTTTGACATGGGTCATAGAGGGATATTTTCGAATTCCATGTCTATTTGGGCAAGGGAAACAAAAGAAAAAATAAACAAGCGGGCCTTCATCAGACTAAAGAGCTTCTACAAGGCAGAGGATACCAGGACTGAAATGAATAGACAACCCACCAGCTGGGAGAAAATATTTGCAAATCATATATCTGACAAGGGGTTAATCTCTGTAATATATAAAGAACTCACACAACTGAACAACAAAAAACAAACAACCTGATCAAAAAATGGGCAGAGGATATGAACAGACATTTTTCCAAGAAAGATATACAGATGGCCAGTAGGCACATGAAAAGATGTTCAACATCACTAATCATCAGGGAAATGCAAATCAAAACTATGTTAAGATATCACCTTACACCAATTAGAATGGCTATAATCACCATGACAGAAAACAACAAATGTTGGAGAGGTTGTGGAGAAATGGGAACCCTAATTCACTGCTGGTGGAAATGCAAACTGGTGCAGTTTTATGGAAGACTGTATGGAGATGCCTCAAAAAATTAAAAATAGAAATACCTTATGATCCAGCTATTCCACTACTGGGTATTTATGCAAAGATCCTGAAACCAACAATCCAAAGAGGCTTATGCACTCCTATGTTCATTGCGGCATTATTCACTATAGCCAAGAAGTGGAAGCAACTCAAGTGTCCCTCAACTAATGATTGGATAAAGAAGATGTGGTATATACATACAATGGAATACTACTCAGCCATAAAAAAGGCAAAATTGTCCCATCTGCAACAACATGGATGGACCTGGAGGGTATTATGTAAAGTGAAATAAGCTAGACAGAGAAAGACAAATACTGCATGATTTCACTTATATGTGGAAGATAAACCAACACACAGACAGAGACAACAGTTTGGTGTTTACCAGGGGGAAGGGGGTTGAGGGGGGCAAGGGGTAAAGGGACACATTTATATGGTGACTGACAAACAATAATGTACAACTAAAATTCACAATGTGATAAACTATTATGACATCAATTAAAAAAAAAGAAATATGTATTTGCTCTTTGTCCCTATTCCTTGTTCGGAGCTCCTGAAAACCTTGGAATTTCTTAAGTGATGAGAATAGTAAAGGTGTCTTTTGTTATGTTAAAGAGATGACCTTTGGAAAGCCCCTAGGTAATCTATGGACGTGGACTGGTTGCCAGGGGAACCAATCAAGTGATTAGAGGAGTGGGAATTTCAGTCCCACCTCCCCTGACCTCCAGGCAGGGGATGAGTCAATTGCCATCGGCCAATGATTTAATCAATCATGCCTATGTAAAGAAGCCTCCATAAACCCCCAAAAGAATGGGGTTCAGAGAGCTTCAGTTTGGTGAACACGTGGAGGGACTGGGAGAGTGATCTACTCAGAGAAGGCATGGAAGCTCCATGCCCCTTTTCTCATACCTTGCCCTATGCAACTCTTCCATCTGGCTGTTCCTGAGATATATCCTTTTATAATAAACCAGTGATCTAGTAAGTAAAATGTTTCTCCAAGTTCTGTGAGCTGTTCTAGCAACTTAATTGAAGCCAAGGAGGGGGTCATGGGAACTTCTGACTTATAGACTGTCAGTCAGAAGCCCAGATGACAACCTGGACTTGCAATTGGTGTCTGAAGTGTGTAGGGGGAGCCAGTCTCATGGCTTTTGAACCCTTAACCTGTGAAATCTGACACTATCCCCAGGTAGATCATGTCAGAATTGAGTTGAATCATAGGATACCCAGCTGATGTTGGAGAATTCTTGGTGATGTGAAGAACACACACCAGAAGATGCATAAACATTAGAATTGTTATGTCCTCTTGATGAATTGACCCCTTTATTATTATTATTATTATTATTTTTTTTTTTTGTGAGGAAGACCAGCCCTGAGCTAACATCCACTGCTGATCCTCCTCTTTTTGCTGAGGAAGACTGGCCCTGGGCTAACATCCGTGCCCATCTTCCTCCACTTTATATGGGACGCCGCCACGGCATGGCTGACAGGCAGTGCGTCGGCGGGCGCCCGGGATCCGAACCCGTGAACCCTGGGCTGCCAAGCGCGAACTTAACCGCTGCGCCACCGGGCGACCCCAGCCCCTTTATTATTATTAAATGACAATATTAATTAACATTAATATTAGTATTCTCTGCTCTGAAGTTTACTTTGACAGATATTAATATAGCTACTCCATCTTTCTTTTGATTAGTTTTATAATGGCATTTCTTTTTCTATCCTTTGACTTTTAATGTAATCATATCTTTATATTTAAAGTGTCTTTCTGTAGGCTGCATATGGCTTGGTCTGGCTTTTTTATTTAATCCAGTAATCTCTGCCTTTTAATTTGGATGTTTGGACCATTTTCACTTATTGTGATTATTGATATGGTCTGGTCTAATACACCAACTTATTTGTTTTCTTTTTGTCCTGTCTGTCTTTTGTTCCCCCTTTTCTTCTTTTTTTTTTGGATTGAGTATTTTTTTTTTATGATTCCATTTTATCATCTTTGTTGACTTATCTGCTATAAATCATCTTGTGTGAATGTGTACACGTGTGTATATGTTTTAGTGGGATTTTTTAGATTTATAGTATACATTTTACCACAGTCTACCTTCAAGTGAAATTATACACTTGACACATAGTATAGAACCTTACAATTACACTTCCATCTCTCTCTTCCCAGCCTCTATATTATTATTGTCATACATTTTATTCTACATGTTATAAACCCCACAATGCCTTGTTATTATTTCTCCTTTAAATGGGCCATTATCTTTTAAAGAGATTTAAACAGGAAAAAGAGGCTTTTATATTTACTCACATATTTATCATTTCCAGTGCTTTTTTTCTGTAGATACAGATTTCTATTTGTTATAATTTTCCATCTGCCTAAAGGATTTCCTTTAACATTTCTTGTAGCTCAATTCTGCTGGTGAGGAATTCTTTTAGCTTTTGTACATCTCAAAAGGTCTTTATTTCACCTTTTTTAAACATCTTTTTGTCAGTTATAGAATTTTGTATTGACAGTTTTTTTTTCTTTTGATACTTTAAAGATGTTACTCCATTTTTCTCTGTCTTGTATTGTTTCCCAAGAAAAGTTTTCTTTCATTTTTTTTTTGTTTCTCTGTATGCAATGTGCCTTTTTCTCTGGCTACTTTTAAGACTTTTTCTTTATCACTGACGTTGAGCAATTTATGCTGTGTCGTAGTGTAGTTTTCTACATGTTTTTTGTGCTTGGCATTCATTAAGTTTCTTGGTTCTGTGGGTTTATAGTTTTCATCAAATGTGGAAAATCTTCACTCCAATTACACATATAGTAAGCCAGTAGAAGTCATCCCAGATTTCACTGTTTCTCTGTTGTCGTTTTCTCCCCAGTCTTATTTCTCTGTGTTTTATTTGGGATCTATTGCTCTGTCTTCAAGTTTACTTACATATTCTTCTACAATGTCTAGTCTGTTGTTAATTTAATCCAGTGTATTTTTCATCTCAGAGTTATAAATTTCTTCTCTAAAAGTTTGATTTGAATCACATTTATAATTTCTATGTGTACTTGACATGTTCAGTCTTTCCTCTGGCTTATTGAGTATATGGAATACAATTATAATAGTTTTAATGTCCCTGTCTAATTCTATCAGCTGTATCATTTCTGGGGTGGTTTTTCTTGATTTTTCTCCTTATTATGAGTCTCATTTTCCTGTGTCTTTACATGCCTTGTAATTTTTGATTGCATGCCAGACATTGTGAATGTTACCTTGTTGGGTGTTGGATATTTTTGTGATCCTATAAAGATTCTTGAGCTTTGTTTTGGAACATACCTAAGTTACTTGATAACCGTTTAATCCTTTTGGTTCTTACTCTTTACCTTTGTTGGGCAGAACCAGAAGTATGTTTAGTCTAGAGCAAATTTTTTCCCACTACTGAGGCAAAATTCTTCAGAGTGTTCTACTTATTGCCATGTGAATTTTGAGATTTTTCCATTCTGACTAGTGGAAATAGCCACTACTGTCAGCCCTGTGTGAGCTTTAGAGAGTGTTTTCCTTAATATTTTCAGGTGGTTCTTTCCCAAGCCTTGAGTAATGTCTTCACATGCATGTGTTGAATAGTATTCACCTGAAAACTTGAGGGGACCTGCCTTCTGATCTCTGGGGCTTTGTGTGCCATTCTGTTCTCTCCAATATTTTCCCTGCAAATTTTAGCTCCCTTGGCCTTCCTGGACTCCTAGGCTCTATCTCCTCTCTTCAGGGAGACTGCTGAGCCCTTCATGGGTTCTCCTCCTTCCAACATGGCCTGGAAACTCTACCTGCACTTCTCTAGGACAGTCATAGGGCTCACTTTGTTTCTTATCTCTCAGGGACCAGTCCTTCATTACCTGATGCACAATGTCTTGAAAACTGTTCTTCATATATTTTGCCTATTTTTTCAGTTGTTTTAAGCAGGAGATTAAATTCAGTTACTATTACTTCATCTTGGCTGGAAGCCACAGATGATGTTGGAACACTTGGAGAGCTTGTTAAAACTACACATACCTTGAGCCATACTCCAATCTTACTGATTTACAGGTTATAGCAGTGAGGCTAAGGTATGATTCTGCAATTGTGCACTAAAAATATGCCAGGCATTATGTATACAAAGTTAGATTAGAGATAATACTTGTTTACAAAAAAGTTTACAATCCAGTGTGAAAGACTGGTTCTCATGGTATTCTCATGTATTAAGTATGATATCTATATACAGGGTGTTATGGAGGATCCTTATGAGGAAAGGCATCCAAATTTAGCCCCATGGTGGCCAAGGGAGGGTTAGCAAATGCTCCCTGTAGAAAATGAAGTAGTAAATTTGTAAAGATGGGCTGGAGTTAGTTGCATTAGTGGAAATAGGGGGAAAGAAGACCAGCATGCGAGAACATTCCAAGGGGAGAAAATATTGTTATGAAGGCTCAGAGGTACAAGCTTGCATAATACATTTGGGGGATGCAAATAGTTTGGAATGCTTGGTTCAAAGTGGGAGAAGAGGTGTTCTCCAGTGTCTCCATCTATGAAAGGAGACTCTTTTATCCCCAACATTTATGACTTTCAGCGTGGGGGAAGAAAGTAAAAGAGAATAATTCATTTTAATTGAGATGGGTAGGGTAGTGAAGCATGTGATAATAGATAGGTCCAATTTCCCCTTGAAGCTGAAAGTATGTCTGATGAACTCATTCATTTACTCATTCATCAAAAGTTTATGAGGCTATATGCTGGGTGCTAGGGATCCAGAAATTTGTAAGACTCCATAATTTGACAGTATTTGTTTAAATTTTTGTGTGTCTTGAACACTTACTATGGAACATATTTCACTTACTAAAGAACCTCATTCTGAACAATATCAATTTCAGAAAAACAATCAGTGATTGCTTTGAGAGGAGAGGGCTTAGCTGAGGGCAGCCCAGAATAATGAACATAAGTGAACACTTAGCACCAAACACCAACCACTGTTCTAAGCACTTTCTATAAATTAACTCATTTGATCCTCACAGAAATCTTAGTACTATTACTTATTTTAACCTTTTTTTGTTTTGACTGGTCTTTCCACATACTTATTTTGCCAGCTACTAATTAATACACTACCATAAGAAATAACTAAGAAAGTCCCAGAGACGTTGAGAAGTAGAGGTGGGATCACCGAGAGAGTTGAGGGTGGTAGGAGTAATTGTTTTTTGCCAAATGGAAGTTTTTCAAACTGCCAAAGAATTTTCCCAGAGAAATGAGTCAAAAAAGTAGATATGGCATTATCTCCCCAAACTAGTGGATACAGCAGTAAACTTGAGTCTCTTTGAGCTACGTCTACCAACATGAACAGCAACATCTTCCTAAAGGTACGCTTGAAACAATGTCATTATTAGGCTATCCCAGGGGTACTTTGACAATAAATAGTACCAGAAACCAAAGAGTAAGCACATGCACAATTTATCATTTCGCCCTCATGAGATCGGCCAATATCTGTAACACACTTTCCCTAAAGTGGGCAACAGAGGCAGGATGATGGTTTCTGTTCTGAACATTTGAAAGGAAAATTACCACTTGTCTTTCTAGACTTCCTCACACACTCAATGGAGGGCTTGAAAAACACAGATGACAAGGACCATGCTTCTACACTCTATGAGCTGGAGGCGAGCAAGGCCTCTCCTCATGCCTCCTGATTCACAGGAATAATGGGTGTGAACACTTCAGTGCTCCATCTGTCTTGTACATTTTTATTTTCTCCCATAGTCTATGCTGAGACCGATGTACACAGGACCACAGCTGGACAATGAGTATTCCAGACAAATCTTCTGATGTTTCATTCTACCTCTTCATGTGATATCCCAAGTACTTTTTCCTAGAGGGGAAAAAGAGAAATAGATTCTTAAAATTCCAAGTTTGATTCACCGTTGAAGTGAAAACATATGCCTGTTAACCCTGCTCTCTTATCCCAGGCATGGCCTGAGGCTCGGAGACTAGGTTGGGGTTGGGGGAGGGTTTGGAAAGGTAACTGGCATCCTTGGTATGCCTGAAAGGAAAACATGAGCTAAGGACTTAGGATACGCATCCAGGGCTAACAGGCTAGATGGAAAAAAACTTTGATGCTGTATTTAAAATTCAAAAAAGTAGATACTGAAAGGTTAATGACTACTGAGGTTGCAAATCTCTCCTTTCAAAGTGCTGTAGAATGGGTGAGGTTGCAGGACTGCAGGGTAACTATGTGAATGGTGCTCCACAGTGAGGAAAAAGGGCCAAGGAGTCAATTAAAATCTTAGTAGCTTGTTCAGCATGCTTGGTAGATAGAGTTGCTATTCATTCATTTGATCGATTCGTTCATTATTCTAAAAGTATTGTCTGAACATCTATGATGTATATAAAAATACTGGCAGCTATAGGAGATAAAAAGAGGCATGAAATACATAATCCCCTCACGGATCTGCAGTTTAGTTGGGAAGATTGGATGCACTCATATGAAACGTGGAATACTGAGATAGTTAGGAACCTTGAGCTCCTGGAAAGCTTGTGCCAAAGGAATCATTTTCTTCCTTCCACGCCGCTACAAGGACACCCCAGAGAGAGCCACCAAAATACGTGCAGCCAATGGAAGTCCCTGGAGGCTTGTCATTCAGTGTCATCTTTGCTGTTCAGGGAGACTGAGCACAGGTATCAAACCACATTTCCTTCATACTTTTGTAGTCATACCAATTCATAAATATTCTTTTATCGACATCCTCCTTTACATTTTGCAACTCTTTCTCTGTCGCTTTGGAAAAATTAGCGCTTTCTCTCTCATTCTTTTTCCTCCCTCTCCTAATTTGCAGGCACATGCTCCAAATTAAACTTAACTATGGCCAAGACTTAAGATTAGGATCTATGATGACCTGGAAAAGTAAACTAATACATTTTGAATTGAAACTATAAATGATAAATAACTGGTGCCATCAACTTCTAAAGCCTTTGAAAATTCCCTTTATTATTTCTACCAAACAACCCATCTATTTTCTCTCATTGGAACTGTTTTTCTCTCTAGCACCGCAGCCAAATTAAAAAATAAGTAGATAAAAACATTTGCATTCTTTTTTTTCCTCTTTTTATTTGCTTACTAGAATTAGAGCCACTATTTTTCATAATAGATTTATTGAAATATACCATAAAATGCACCTTTTTAAAGTATATAATTTAGTGGCTTTTAGTATATTCACAGAATTGTGCAACCGTTACCTGTATCTGATTTTAGAACATTTTCCTCACCACAAAAAGAAACTCCTTATCCATTAGCAGTCATTCCCCATTCCCTCTCCCTAAAGCCCAGGAAACCATTTATCTGTCTCTATGAATTTGCCTGTTCTGGACATTTCATATAAATGGAATCATACAATAAATGGTCCTTTTGTCTGACTTCTTTCACTTGGCATAATGTTTTCAAGGTTCATCTCTCTGTCAGTACCTCATTCCCTTTTATGACTGAATAATATTCCATTGTATGGATATACCGCATTTGGTTTTTCCATTCGTCATTCATCATCGATGAACATTTGGATTGTTTCCACTCTTTGGATACTATGAATAATGAATGCTGCTTTCAACATCCATGTACATGTTTTTATGTGAACATTTGTTTTCAATTTTCTTGGGTATATATCTAGGAGTGGAATTGGTAACTCTGTGTTTGACATTTTGGAGAACTGCCAAGTTGTTCTAAGCCCATTCTAAAATGGGCTGGACCATTTTAGAATCCAAACAGCAATGTAGGGGGTTCAAATTTCTCCACATCCTCACCAACACTTGTCTTTTTTATTTAGTCATGCTAGTGGGTATGAAATGATATCTCATTGTGAACCCAATTGGTATGTATAATCTCTCTGGAAAAATATATTAACAGGCCCAACAATGATGGTGTTTTCCTGATATAATTATAGTGCACACAGGAAGTTTTGTAAGAGGTCAGAGGCTGGTGAGGACCTTGAGCTGGGATGGTCAGGAAAGGCAGAGGAGGGTCTTGAGGGGGTTCTGGAAGGAAGAACAATTAAAGCTGAAATAATGTCAAGGAATCTATTCTCAGCATGAGTTAAGATGGCTTGAATTTAGAATACGTAAGAGGCTTAGTTGTTCAGATCAGCCACTTAAGGACCACCATATCTGGTGCAAAAGTGGAAAATAGGAAAGAACAGAAGACTGGATAAGCTCAATGGGCAGCCACTGAAGACCACGGCAGGCACTTCAGCCCTTTGGCAAGATCAGCTGCACTTTCCTTCTGGGAGCCAAGAAACTAAGCCTGTTTGGAGGGCCCAGGGTCATGCTGGCCATGCCTAGAGCAGACTCAGACCTGCTGCTGGGCCCTGGAGCATTCTAGTGGAAAGAGGACCAAGGATAACGAGGGGCAAAGGCCTGTCCTCTGAGGAAGGGTTTAAACAGACAAAAATGCCCTATGCCTATTGAGATTTAAAGCTCTGGGGTAAAGCATTTTGACAAGGTTGAGCTTATGAGGCCATTTGAACATGGCAGTTTTAAGGAAATCTCAAAGAATGGGGATAAAGGATGGGGGAGGGGTTGAGGCTGAGGCACGGGGGTGAAGATGTCTGTTTTGCTTGATATCAGGTAATTAAAAACAGATGAAAATTGGGGCTGCCCGGTGGCGCAGCGGTTTAGTCCGCGCTTGGCAGCCCGGGGTTCGCCGGTTCGGATCCCGGGCGCCCGCCGACGTGCTGCATGTCAGCCATGCCGTGGCGGCGTCCCATATAAAGTGGAGGAAGATGGGCACGGATGTTAGCCCAGGGCCAGTCTTCCTCAGCAAAAAGAGGAGGATTAGCAACGGATGTTAGCTCCTAGGGCTGGTCTTCCTCACAAAAAAAACAGATGAAAATTTAACTGTTGCTTTTTAGTTTGTATCAAAATGTCCCTGTCAAAATGGCTGGGTCCAAGCAGCAAGGACAAAATGTCCTGAACCCTGAATCTCTGCATGAGCATTAGCCCCACACCCTGTCAGCATCTGAGAGTATGAGGAACTGTCTGCCTCTCCTTATCTCACTGCCAGACTTCCAGTGCCTGCAAAATTTGTGAAAACAGAAATTATATTTATCTAAACATTTTATATCTCAACATCTCTTCATTTCCTGTTACATCTGACCAGTCCCTCTCCCCCACACACATACCCTACATACCCTTTGGGAGCTCAGTAAATATTTATTGATGATGAAGATAATCACTAAAAATATGTTCCCATCAATGGGATATATCTCTTGTCACTCAAGTGTCCTAAACCCATGAGAACTGCTTCACAGATGTGTTCCCTTCACTTAAAAAAAAACCAAAAAACAACAAAACCCAAAACTTTCCATCCCATCTCATCTGAGTTCTGGGAAGATTCAGTTTTAAATAGGATGCACTTACCCATCCACCGTGCTGCTGGATCCAGGGTGAGAAGTGCTCTTTCAGGTACCTGGTTCCAAAGCCCAGCATCCTGTTCATGGGGTGGTTGTCGATGGCAGTGAGCTTGGCCATGACGTCTATTGCGAGAGCAGCCTTAAAGCCCTGAACTTTGACCTCTGATTCTCCCCTGGGGTCCACAGCCCTTAGGAACTGGTCTGTGATGGTCTCAATAACAGAGTAGGACAGTCTGTGCTGGAAGCTCTTCTTCAAAGCCTTGTCCTTCTTCAACTGTATACAAGAGAATAGACATTCAGCAGAGCAGCTTGGCCCAGTGAGGCAGACTCCCTGGCTCAACAGTGGGCCACTAAAACACCCAATGGAAAAACCCTGGACCCTAGTCTCACCACGGCACAGTGTCCTGCAGAACCGGATGGAGCATGTCCCTGTTCCGTGAATTCATTTCATCGGGACAAATAAGTGATAAAACTGAACCGCCCATTCATTTGACATTCAGTGACTGTTTCCTGCAGCACATACAGTGGGCAGGTACTGTGGGTGGTTAAGACCCAGGCCTCACTCGACGGGCTCACAGTCTAGTGACAATCACAATACACTGTCAAGTGCTTTGCTAGAGGTCTCGTCACGGACAGAATCTGAAGCCTGGACATCACTGTCTTGGCTCAAAGCCCTGCTCCACCTGTTACTGGCTGTGAAATCTCAGGGAAATCACTTAACCTCTCAGCTTCAGTTCTGTCTTCTCTAAGCTGGGATGATGACAGTACTTGTACTAGAGGGTAATTGAGGAAAACACCTCACATAGTGATAGACACGGAGAAGAGCTCTCAAAATGTTAGTAATGTTTCAGGATGCTGTGAAAGCACAGAGGCGTCCGGGAAGACTCCCGAGGTGCATATATTCACTTAAAAAAATCCACTGATTTCTCTCCATTGTTCTATCTATTTTACCTCATACCACTCTCTTGAACCTTGTATCTCTCTGCTTTACCTCCTTTGGACTGCTGTACCTTCAGAAAAAAAATCAATACTGCCTCTAC
This sequence comes from Tapirus indicus, assembly GCA_031878705.1. Taxonomy (NCBI): domain Eukaryota; kingdom Metazoa; phylum Chordata; class Mammalia; order Perissodactyla; family Tapiridae; genus Tapirus; species Tapirus indicus. Next base: position 108,845,724 of record CM062918.1, on the reverse strand, counting down.
TTCTTTTGACAAATCAGAGCTTGTGTCATAAATCCTCCTCATTTAAAACCATCCTTGCAATGTCCATTAATATGATGGTTGTCATGTGAAAACAGAACTTTTTGGTGAGCAGGGACTAAATATTTATTTGAAAATCCTCTAGTTCTGTCCTTGAGGAATGACAAGCTGAGCAGGTTTTCAACAAATATTCTTTCTAAAAGGGATATTCTGGGGATGAGTCAGATGCTATGTAAAGATTTTGGTGGAGTGGTGTTCTTTATCTGAGCCCAGCCCACCCCCCAACTTCCGGGAGACACAGGGGCCTATGTGAATTATAACTCTGAAGCAGGAATGACCAGCATCCTCCACACCAAGAATAGACTCCTCTTAATCAGTGACCAGTTGAAGCTATACTCGAAACTCAGCAGGTGGCTGGAAGCCTGGACTGGGCCAGAACAGTAAAAGAATCAAACGCCAGAAAGACACACTTTCCACAGAGTACCCCTGCCACTTTCGGCTGCACCTGCTCTTTGACCTCTCAGGGAGGTGCAGGATGAGCCTGCATGTGCTCCCAGGGATGGGCGGCTTTGCAGACACTCTGCAGCCACAGCAGGGCCCCTCCTCATGTCACTGTCCCACTCTGGTGCGAACGCACACCCACAAAGCACAAGTCAGACCTTCCGTGTCCCTACCACAGACCTCTACTGGGGAACCACATAAAGGGAAAAAAAACCATGCTTCCTACATAAATAATGTAAAGTATGGCCCCAATTCATCAAGAGAGTGCCTCAGGCAAAGTGAGGTTTTTTTAAAGTGGTAATTTGTGGGGTGAAAAGGAAAACATCTCTCTTCATAACCAGAAGGGTCGTCTTCATACCACCTCCAGTCCTCGGCCCCCCTGACCTACTGCAAGTCACTGCTTAGGGAGGCAGGGAAGAAGGTTGTCCCAAGAGCCACAGAAACTTCAAGCTGTAAAAACTCCTCGAGGACATCTAATGGATCCCTCCCAGTTCAGGTACTGAACTGCTGGGTGGTTATTGGCCTCTACTTGAAATTCTTCTAGTGACGGGAAGATCATTCCTTCGTGAGGCAGTCCTTGGCTTTGATAGGCAGCCTCAAGTGCTAGAAAGTTCATTCTTAAAATGGAAAGAATTTAATTGCCCCATAACTCCTATCCATTGATGTTAGTTCTGGAGAAACACAGGGGTGTCCTTAAGTCATGTACCATGTTCTATTTTCTGCTTCCTCTGCAGCCCTATCCATCCTTTACTTATGGCCCCAAAGCTCACACATCCTCTTCTCTTTTCTTTAGTCTGATATCCCAGGTTTTCTCACTGTTTCTCATTCTGCACCATCTCCCATGATCTTCACCCTCCTGGTCACCATCCTCCGGGCACACCTCTGACAGAGGCATTGAGAGGGGAGCCGCTGAGCATGCTGTCACTAACGTAGAGTGGCTGGCCATTAGTGCTGTTTCCCCGTCCTGCAGAAGCCCCACAGGGCCTGCCCTCTTCCTCATGGATCCTGGCAAAACAAGGAAATGGGTCCATAGGCCAGCCCCTGATTGACAGGCCCTAGAGACTACTCAGCAGCCTGCAGGTGATGGACACAGAAGAGACTGCATTCAGAAGCTCTTCTGACTCTGGTGGGGGCCTGCTCACCGACTCTTTACCTGAAGGCAACTCTCACATGTTCCTCACTGGAATGGTGGGTCTCGACTTCTAAATGGCAGGGAATCCAGAGTTCTCCGAGTGACACTAGCCCACCTCCCTGGCTGAAGTGCTAAGACAGACCTTGAGCAGAGAACAGTCCAGCCACTCTAGGGGGAGATTCAGAAAGGACTCGAGCCTTGGAGCAGCTGTGGGACACAGATATCTGGGCTGCAGGGCAAACGCAAGAGTCTAAACTTCCCTAAGGATCAGTTACACAGGGAACTAGATTAATAATTCTCTTCAGCTAATTTTAATTTATATCAGTGTCTTTTCTTGCAATAACAAAGTTACTGTTTTCGTTTCCAAAAATTCCAAGGAGGCTCCAGAAGGTTTACTTATGTTTTCCAAAGTGATTCATTTTTGAGATGCTGCCAGCATGAAGAATTTTGTCTCCAAGAGAAATAAAATTTAGGACTAAGTGGAAACCAGAACTTTGAAAAGGAATACAACCTGGAGTACAATTCTGTTCTCGTGGACCAGTAGTTAGGCACAGAAAGAAATCAGATTAATTCAAGAAGCTCCATACCTTTCTTTCCAACTGATCCCCTGAATATTTCAGCAGCTCAACAATTTTGGCTATTATTTGGTCTTCTTCATCTGTCAGGGGAAAATTCCAGTTATTTTTTTTAAGAAAAAAAATCTTGAAGTTTTCCAGTGACAACGCCTGTGGCCTGGTTAGATATGGAGGAAGAAGTGTCCTTGCTTTGTAATTCTTAGGAAATTAAATTTTACCTCACCTCTTTGATTAGGCACAAATCCTTCCAGACACCCCCTGCAGTCCTCTCTTCCCTTTTTTCTCTCAACCCCTCAATTCTCAACATGAAATTCATTTGCTTTAAGAATTTTGTTGAGATGTTAGTTCCACTATATGTGATCTCATCTCTAAAGATATTTAGGAGAAATTTCTCTCTGGTTTTTAGGCTTCTCCTGAGCGGATTGTGTTTTTTCCAGATGGACACCATAAATCTCCTATTTGATCATATTACCCCTTGTGTTAGCAGCTAGAAAGTGTAGAGACAAATGTGTGGTCCTATCTAAGAGGCGGTATGGTCTTCCCGGCCTGCAGTTTGGGAATTAACCTCATTCCATTTTCCTACTCTTTGCTTTTTACACTATCTTTCAAACCTGATTTATTTTATCTAAACTTTATCTTAAAATTTATCTTAAAATGTATGCCATGTCTTGAAAACAAGGTGGTGTAAAAGTAACTAAAACTAATAAGTTCCCCCACTTCAAAGGCTAAAATGGCAGACAGAAAGATGGCTACAGTTGGTGTGCGGTGTGTAAGGTGGAACGGGGGATGTGGTGTATGATTGTTCTTGTCTCAGACATGGTAACAACTAAATATGATGAAAATGGTCATTGCTATAGAACAGAATCCAAACAGAAAAGTCAGTTACTGAGAGAACAGCATATTTCATTTATGGCACAATGTCCGAAGTCACAAAATCCTCATGTTTGTCCCAGATAAGAGGAAAGAGGTGCCAGGAAATTAATCCAGCACCTCACGCCCCAAGAAGGTCTGGTAAAGGGCAAGGTAAGAGGTAAGTGGGAAGTCTGAGACTCAAGTCACTTGGGAGAAGAAAGCAAGCGTGTCTCCAACGCCCATGTGTAGTTTTTATCTGATTTTAGCCTCTCTCTGGGGACGTTGCTGTAAGAGTGGCCCAGATTTCTCACGTGCACAGAGGACAAGAGCCTTAGCTTTAGCTTGGTTTGGGGTATTGCTTTACTTCGCCCTGACACACATGGATAGCAATAAAGTGGAGACACTTTGTCTTTCGCAGACTCAGAGGGCTCCTCCTCTCCTCCAGCTCCTCACTCTAAGAACCCGTGGTAGTTTGTAGTCCCAACAGTACAGCACGGGGTGGACAAACCCAGCACTCTGCGTCTGGGGTTGGAAGACACCAATACCTTTGGAGGGAGAACTTTTGCCCTATGCTTTGGCATGCTGCAAACCCAGGAGCCACCTCTGCTCCTCATCCTCCACTGGAGTTTGGGGAAAGAGCCATGAGCGAGGACCATCGTTAGTAAGAGATGCAGGACTGAACTTCTCTTCCTGTGGCACCTGATCCTGCTCCCCTCAACTCCAGAATTCTTACCAATCTGATGGGATCTACAGTCCTAGCTACTGCTACAGTTTTGGTGACAAGTGACCCAGTCGGGTCATTAGTTCTCAGTTCTGCCTCATGTTCTGCACCAGACCTGGTATCTGACAACCCTCTGCTTTTTTATGGGAGCCCAAGGCAATATTATAAATCCCTGGGTGGATGCTCCATCTACACCCTATGCACTCCCATGAGCAAACTCATCCTTGGCCATTGCTACCATGGTTAAATCTAACACCTTATTTCCCCCTGTGGACAAGGTCGAGTACACGCTCTGTACTTTCTCCTCTCCCTCGGTGGGAGACTTGTCTTTGGACTAAGCAGTGAGCTTGGCATGTTGCTTGAATCTGCTGGTGCACTCCCCTTGGCTTGGGCTGGTCTCTCAAGCTAGAGAGGTCACTGCCTCCAGCATATTGCTGTCGTGCCCTTGGTCCAGGTCAGCAGAGATTCCCAAGTCGCAGAGCCCCAAGCTGAATAAATACATAAATGCTCATATACCTCTGCCTGGCAAACATTCAACCCAACACAAATGCTCGGAAGGGAAGTTTACCTGTCTTGGCACTTGCAGATCCAGCCTGGGAGCTCTCGGACTGGAGGTGGAGAACCCCTTGTTCAACAGGCTCTTCAAACCTGATGCGTCCTCCCAGGTTCTGGGGCTCTTCTGGTGGCGGCCAGGAATAAACAATTTCAGCAACTCGGTTGGCAATGGAAACAACTTTGGAGTTCACAGCTGAAACAAGATAAAATGGTGCTGAGAGGCCCTTCCCAGAAGAACTTTGTCTAGCTCATTGGTATGCACAGTTGCCTGAAATGAAAAGACCAGGCCAGAGTGAGAGGAAACTGCCTGGGAGTGTGTGCATGGGGGAGGCCCATTCTTCAGAATGCACTGGCAGTTGCCTGGCAGAAGCTGGGAAGAGGGGGGAGTACACAGAGGAATGATTGCCACCTTGAAACAATTGCCCTTCTGCACCCTTTTTTTGAAGTCTTGCAAAATTAGGGTCTCCTTTCCCCTTTGCAAGGGAGGAAACACAAAAGGGAGTGCTTAGTTCTTTGCTTGAGGGAATGCTCATTAAGCTTTTATTTTTATTCTTTTTTTTCTTGGACATCCTTTATCTCTTGGAGAGCTGGCCTCTATGTGCGTAGGAGGGCATTCAGTAGTTTGACAAGCCTTTGGAGGTTGGTCACTGAGGAAAGAGAAATATCCCCGCTCTCAGGCCATGTTCATTACTCAAGCCCATTGTCAAGTAAACTCCAAACTCCCCCAGCTTGTATAGTTACGTGTCTTCTCTCTCCCCCATGTCTACTGGGAAACACCCAATTAATGCTGATAGGTCAACAAGGATGCATAAAGTGAAACCCATGGCCTTCAAGAATTTATAATTCAGAAAAAGAGTTATGTCACGTATTTGCACACATAACTATAGAATAAAGCATTTTGAGATGTGAAGGTTTAAATGGCATTGACCCAACGATTGTCAAAGTCTGTGAAAGATGTCAGCTTTGTGCCTGATCAGGGATGAGTGGGGAGGGCAGGCAGTGTTGCTGAGCCATTCAGGAGTACAATTTTCATTGTCATTTGGTCATTAAGTTCTTAACTTTTAGAAGCTTGTACAAACTGTCTCGGATGCCATATGCAGCAGTCGTATCATGTAATGTTTGAAAAACAACACTAATTCACAAGACTTGAAGAAAGTAACAGAGTGGGGTTTTGGCCAGAAGGTGGGTGTGCCCAGGGGAAGTCCTGGGCTTAGTAAATCCAGGTAGATAAGAGAGGCAAGGCCTGGGTCCTGGGAGGGATTGTGTCACTTGAAAAGCAGCCTCTGACATCCTGTGTAGCTGCCAACGTGATTTCTGGTCCTTTTCCCCTGGATTCCTCCATAGCATGAAAGCTTTGGTGCTCACCCTCTGTCCCTCTGGGCATTCACTGAAAGGCCACAGGAACTAGTGCTTTGTCCATATGCCTTCCTTTAAAAAAGGCACTATCGCTTCCTTAAGAAGCTGTATTTTTCATGCTCCGTCCATAGGGTTGAAAAACACGAGTGAAATTACAGAGAGAAGAATTGGAGAGGTCAAGGGGAGAGGGATCAATGCTTTTCCTTCCCATTTTAACAACCAAACCAAATATACTTTCTACTCTTAAATCACCTTGTTGCAGCCCAACCAGCCTCCTCTTGAATGCTGGTCATCCATGGCCCCTGGCAAGGAAATGGCAAGAAGCTGGATCCCAGAGCCTCTGGGAGCCTTCGCTTATGTCCGCAGGAGATGGGAGAGGAACGCTTACATTTTCTCCCTCTATAACCTCGTGCAGCCTGTCTAGGGCAATCAGCGCATGGCTCTTCCACCGGTGGGAAGTCACACTGTGCCCATCTTGCACTCAAAGGAGGCAGATGAAGGCCCTAAAGGCTCCCTCTCATCCCCCAGCTCCCACTATGTGGCAGGGCAATCACAAGACCACCAGCAGGCACAGAAGTACCCGATCTGATGAACCTGTGTACGGTGTATCGATTTCTATGAATTGGTAGGCATGGAGGGAGGCATGCAGATGAAGTATGTGCAGGAAAAAACTATAAGCAAACACATTTTGACTCAGATGAGCTAGCTCTAGTTAAGATTCCCATCTTGAACACATTAATTTTAAAAAGTGAAAAAAGAAAAGATACCGCTCTTGTCAGAGTTGGTCTCATCTGATAGGCAAGGGAAGATTGGATGGGGGTGGGGAGAGAACAGAAAGGCTGCCCATCCTTTGGAGTCTATTTTGGGGATCACTGTGGGGCCAAGAAGAGCAGGAGAGCAGGGTTGGGAAGGTGACAGTCAGCCTTTGGCCTGAGGCATTTGTTTTAAAGAGAAGGGGCAGGGAGTTTGGAACAGACTTCCATATGGTTGAGACTGCTATTTCCCACCCAGTTTCCATTTTCTTCTTTCTAAGTAACAGACCCCTGAAATGTCAGAGGTAGCAATGGACGCAGCTGAAAAAACTACATTTCCCAGCCTCCCTTGCAGTAGGGCATGGCCAATGAGACGTAAAAAGTTGGGTGCAGTTTTAAGAATGTTCTCTAAAAGGGAGCTGAATTATCTAGAAAGAGGACACCCTTTTGTCCTTCCCTTAAGAGGACACCCTTTTGTCCTTCCCTTGCTTCCTCCTTCTTCCTGCTTGAAATGTAGACATGATGGCTGGAGTCCCAGAAGCTACCTTGGAATATAAATTTGGAAGCCACTAGCTGAGTGATGGCAGAATAAGAATCTCTAATGACTGTGAAGCTGCCATATCAGGCCTGGGCTGCAAACTTTGGTCTTCTTTTATGCGAGGGAAAAATAACCTCTATATTATTTAAGCCATAGTTATTTGAGTTTTCCGCTATATGTCACTGAACCTAATCTTAACTGTAACATTCCACATGTAGCGAATCATAACTGTGGAGGAAAAAAGGTTCACAAGTAAAAGAACCTGGGTTGGCAGTTTCTAAAATTGGTGTTGGGATTCATTTTTCTACTTCATAAGGCCTCTCGCTACTAAACTTTAGTTTTGGGACATAACCTTGTAGTTCTCACTTAGCCTGGTGTCTGAGTCCTGGAAATGGCAGCTCAGGCTAAATTGTGACCTTTAATTAAAAGAACCCAGGTGAAGCCAACTGCTGAGCTCTGATTTATGTGTGGCAGAACAGAAATAGAATGCGAGGCTGTCATGAGTCACATCCAACATAAAACCTGCTAACCACCCAGATAGTTAACTAAACAAGAGAGCAAGGAAAGAAAGGTAAGAAGAGAGGACCCTCTGTACATAAATGTTTAAAGCTAAGCCTCCTTTGGAGATAATCATTTCTACTTTTTTAGGGTTATCTGTATATCTATATAGAGCTCTTGAAGTTTTTGAAAATAAAAAAGGTCAAATGACACTTCAGTAATATTGAAATACAGAATGTCATTTATCTCAGGAAAGCCAGAAGATGAAAGTCTGTAAAATCCTCCTCTGTCTCCTGGCAAAGTCCAGAGAACAGGCCAAACAGAAAAGCCTATTTCGGTGCCTCCAAACTCTTCTGCTTTCTCCAGAGCTCAGCTACCAACCCCAGCAGAAGGGGCTTGGTGTACCACTGCGGGGAGGAGGAGTGCCCCCAGATAATCCGACCCTAACTTCTCCTGTCCCCAACTCTATGTCTAATGGGAAATGGAAGTTTCCTTGATCAGAGTGAATGATCTAAAGCTGTCCACGTCAGTCACAACATTTTAAAACTGAGACATTACTGCCACCTGTTGACTAATTACTGACAAATTACACAGTCCAATCAGCCCAGCAGGAGGGGGGTTTTCTGTTAAAATCTGGGCGTTGGGCACTGGGCATTGTTGAAGAGGAAGAAGATCCTTATGCCAAGGTTTGTGGATGAAGGGCAACTCTTTATGATAAAGCCTTTTGTGAAAATGTTTTATTCAACATATGTATTTTGTCTCACTGAGGGAAGATTTTGTCAAAATGCTTCTCCGTTCTTTTTTTAGAGTGGTTTATACCTTGAAAAGTATTTTTGTATATAGCTACCTGATCTTTCCATCCACCCTAAGAGGTCGGGAGGGTGGGATACCCCACTGTATGGATGGAAACAGAGGTCCAGAGAGGTGAGTTGACTTACCTCAGGAAGAGTGGCAGCCTGAGCCCCTGTTTAGAGGATTAGGGATTTGGGCAGCAAGCTTATTTATAGACAGTGGACCCAGAAAGCGAGTCCTGTCACCCTTCACTGCCATCCTCTTCTTTTCTGCTCTGGCTTGAGAAAAGTAGGGCAATTATTATTGACTATTAATAAGTTGGGAGACTAAGGCACAATGAGTGCCTGCCTAAGGCCACGTTATTAATGGGAGGAGGTGAACACACACACAAAGAAGAGAAAGATTTGGTTCCGGGAGAGAAGGAATTCCCAAAAGCCTACCTTCATTCTCTGAGTGCTGTTCCACATTAGAAAGGGACCTAGATGACGGCTGACTGCGAGAACCCTGAGATTCCACTATTCCAAGACCCTGAGTGTGGTATACTGTAGGTGGGCTCAATGCACCTTCCTCCTTCTCTACTACTCCAAAGAGTGTTTTCCAGGAAGACTTTTTCTTTGCAAGGTTTATGGTCTTCTCACTAGACTGGGAATTTCTGCAAGGCCACGACACCTGTGTCCATGAGTCATTTGCTGAACAAGTCACCAATCTTTTCTGGGACAAACTTCTTGTTCTCAGCAGCTTTGGTGAGAAGACAGCAGAAGTGTTCTTGAAGACGTGGTGTTTGACGTAGAATGCCAGGATTTTGAATTCTATGCTGTTTGGGTCATCATCATCCAGGGGGATCTCCTCCAGGTCACACGCACTGGTGGTGCACATGGCGGGCCTGCAACAACAAAGTGTACGTGCACTGGGGCAATCTACTCTTTGTAGGTCGGGGGAGACAGGTGTGAAACTCAATAAGCATTTATTGAACACACATTTTTGTTTGTGCTGAGGGGGGGGGTAATCAGAGTTGGAAAGCCAGGGTTCTTTCTGAAAGTTCAGTCTTAAAGAGATGAGGAAGAGAGGCGTGTACATAGATAACTCCAAACAGAGAGTGAGCTAGGAGCTGGAGCATAATTGCAACAGCCAGTGTGGGTGATGGGGGAGGACTAGACAGCTGCCAATAGAGGGCGAATGAAGACTCCTTGGAAGACAGGAAGGGTTTAGACGGGTGGATGGGTATCGGGGCTAAGAACAGGATGGGCAGAGGGTACACTATGGGTGACCTTAGCATGTGTTTGAAGAGTGGTGAGAGAACTGTATAGAATAAGTATGTGCTTTGTGGATAGCTGGGGCTCAGGGATGTGGAGGGGCAATGAATGAAATGACAGTTGGGGCCAGGTTAGGAGGGACTTTGAATGTCGGGCTGAAAGCTTTGCATGTTCTCATGTCGGATGGATCAGTACATTTCAAAAGGAGCCCTATACTGGGAGGGCGGTTAAAAGTCTTCTTGGGGGAGGGCAGGTGGGCAAAAGGGGAGGCTCCATCAGGAAAGGGGAGTGTCTGGGGTCCCTGGTCCTTCCCATCCTCTCTCCCTTCTTCACCCTCTGCTTTAGCTGGAACAGGTTTGCGTCTACTTCTTGCGTATTTGGCATTCCATGTAAGATTTCATCTGAAAAAAATCCTGCTATTTTTTACAAATTTGAAGAGCACCGATGGAGGCAATGAAGAGTTTTTCAAAGGTTTGAGCGGGAAAGGATGTGCTCACAGGTATGTTTCAGAGAGATCAATACAAGCACTAACATGACAAGGATGGAGAGGTTTCATTTTTATTTCCATATGAATGACTGGATAGATATAATAAACTGATTTTGTTCAATTTAAGCTTTCATGATATAACTCCTTTTCTGGTTTCCAGCTAGGAAATTGTTTCCTTTTGTTAATAATCTACTTTGCTTTCTTCTGTTGTATGTTAAGGACTACATTTTCCTTTTTGTCCCAGATGCCAGAGAGCCCAGATCTACCAACTCTCACTGGATTAAAATTTCGCTGGCAGTGGGTGTACTGGAAAACAGCTTGGGCTTCTCAGTCTGACAGTCCTGAGTCCAAATTCTGGCCATACCACTGACTAGAGTGTGTGACCTGGGGCAGGTTACTTCGCCTCTCTGAATTTATGCTTCCTATAGGAAAATTGAAAATAATAATAGTCATCTTGCAGGGATATTGTGAAGGCACAAGATCATGCATGAGAAGTCCCAATCCAGAACCTAATTCAAAAATGGTAAATACTATTTTTTTTTCTAGTACACCTGTCATCCCAGGCCCTCTGACTCTGTCCTTGATGTGGCTCTCAGTCATGTCCCCTTCCCTTAACAGTCCTAGTTTAAGACCGTCTTTTGGCATGTAAGCCTGGTGTGATAATAAATAAGCTATAGTGATGTTAACGGGATCGACTGGCATAGTCCTCCTATTCTTTCCACTGAACCCTCTCATACCAAAAATGGGACAGTGACTGCAGACAGGTTTGAGGCAGTGTGACAGGTACAGATAAATTGGACGGGGTGTCTGGAGGTTGATGGTCAGGGCTGGCTCAGCTTCTAACTTGCAATGTCCTTGGGCAGTCACTCAATCTCCTTGGTCCTCAGTTTCCACATTGGGTATTCTCTAACTTTCCCCTCTGATTCCACTCTCTGAAGGAGGTATAGGGGCTGAAACAGCTCCCCTGCTGGCCTGCCAGGTGCTTCCCATTTCCATCTTTGTTTCCTCTCCTTTATTTGAAACAGACTCACACTGGCTGATACAGAAGCTGTTCCTCTGAGGAACCGCTCCTTGGCCAGTCCCCAAGAAAGCAAGAGCCCCTGGCTGGGTGAGTTCTGATGGAAGTGAGGCCAGGAGGGGGCCAAAGGGGGCTATGCCAGAACATCAGGTGCAGAGGGAGAGGACAGAAATGGATTTCCCAGTGTTGCCAAGGGCAGAGCTGCAAAACCTGGGATGCCTACTACACACACAGACACATTCACACGACTCCTAAGCTCCACAAACCTAGCTCAGGTGACTGAATACAAGCAAATGCTCCAGGGGGTGGTGTGAAGTGGAGCAAGACCACTAGGCTTCCTCCTCCCCTCTGACTCTTCACATTCCCCTCCTATTCCAGGGCTTCGGCTTTGACAATCTTTCCTCCCTCATCTTCTCCTGGTTTCACACTCCCTATGCACCACGGGAACCTTTTGCTGTCAGGAGTCACTTCAACATCTGCACAAAGCACGCGCTTCTCCCAGCTTTTCCAGCCTCACCCCCTGCCATCTCTAGCCCTCCCTGACACGCATTCTCTCAGGTCAACCATTCTCCCCTCTCTTGGTGCCGGTTTAAGTCACACCCATTAGGATCCTTTCCCAGGTCTTCCAGTTTTTCTAGCTATAAGTACCATGAAGACAGGCGTGTTTGTGCACTGTTATTTCTGTGCTGTATGCCCAACGCCTACAATAACGCCTGATACAAAAAGGCACTGGACAATGACTTGTGGAATTTTTTCCTCTTCTGAAATTGTCTGGGTTCAAATCCTGGCTCTGCCACTAGCAATTCTGTGAATTACTCTCTATGCTTCACTTTCCTCATGTTTAAAATGGGGATGATAACAGTACCTATTTCATACGGTTATGAAGATGAAATGAGTTATGAAGATGAAATGAGCTAATGCTTGTAAAGCATTTAGAATGGAGCTTGATTTAAGTGTTGGAACAAATATTTGATTTAAAAAAATATTTATGAAACCCACGGAGGGCAACACTGTTCTAGAAGAGCTCCAAGGAGTTTTCGGATGATCTAGCAGGGAGAGTGCAGGATTTGGAATGAAAAGATGGGGTGAAGAATTGCTTTTCATACTCACTAGCAAAGTGACTCAAGCAAATCACTTAACCTCTCTGAGGTGTAGTTTTTCTATTTATAAAATGCAATTCATATTATCTACCTCACTAAGCATAGAGGAGAATAAAATTACAAACTGTGAAAATCCTTATAAACTACAAAGTAATAATACAAGCGTTGGTCTGTACAGAGTAGTAGTTAACATGCTGGTCTCTTGATTCACACAACCTAGTTCAAATCCTGGGTTGTCTGCTTACTAGCTATGTGCCTGGGTACATTTCTTAATTTATTTGTGCCTCTACTTTCCCATCTGTAAAATGGGGATGAAAGAAACCTTCTGCTTCATCAAGTTGGTATGTGGATAAAAAGAATTAGTATGGGTAAAGCACTTAAAATAGTGCATGGTAGATGATAAATGCTCAAGAAATATTGGCATCATTATTCATTAAAATTATATTATTTTTATAGGGTGACTTTTCTGTAAGTAAATTTTAATATGTTTATAAAAGCAAGCTCATCAAATGTAGCCATTAAGAAAACCATCTAGCAACACGCAAATATTAGGTTTAGCACAAAATCCACACTGTTTTCCTATATATATAGTGTGTGTGTATATGAATATATATATAGTGTGGTGTGTATATGAAATATTTCTGTAAGATATGAAGACTGGGACTTGGCTGGCTTTCCCAGCACCTAGCATAATGCCTAACACATGGTAAGTTCTCCATAAATATTTCCAGATCAAATACTGCACGCCCAATGTGGGACATACTTATACAAAAGCAAAATTATTTGCTGTTTCTCTGACATTCAAATTTAACTGGATGTCTTGTTTTTATGCAAATCTGTCAACCCTATGAATGAAAGGTGTTGCTGAGAAATATTGAGACCTGAGGCACGTACAAGCGAGTAAAGGGGCCCAAGGTCAAGACTGAGCAACCTGAGACAAGCAAGAGAATGAGCCAGAAAGAGTGAGGAGAGGGCTGGATGTGTGGTCTGAACTCCGGGCAGTGGACTCGGTGAGGAAGGGGCTGAGCCCAGGCAGGACGCCAGAGCTGGAATGTGTCAGGAGAGGATTTATGAAGTTTTAATCTCGAAGCTTCCTTTTGAATTGGGCAGCTCAGGATGCTGCAGGCAGGAAGTGCACCCGGGCTCTACAGGAAGTATGTCCTTGGGTAGGAGGGTGAGCCCTCTTCTCAAGCCATATTACTATGCTTCCGAAGAAACTGCTGTGTGAGTTAAAAAAAAAAACCCCAAACCTTTATGATGTAGTGGGAGAACTTTAAAATTGTGTGTGTGTGTGTGTGTGTGTGTGTGCGGGTGTGTGTGTGTGTGTGTGGTGTTGTTGGAGATGGGAAGGGTCTCACTTCTTTAAGAAATAAGTTTGCTAAATGCTGATTCAGGAGCAACATCAGAAAAGGGAGAAACCACTGAGGTCAAGATAGAGCATACAGGCCTTCTATTTTGTAAAAGAAGAAATTTTTGTCCAGTTACAGGTTAGAAAGGCACTGGGTACTTGGCCCAACCAACAGGCAAGGCCAAGGAGGAGAGAGCAGCAGAAAGCACAGCAGTGCTCAGGCCACTGGATTGCCTGAGGCCACCCTACTGACGGGGTGGACAGGGGTGTGACCAGGGCCTGGGAAGCGCCTGGCTAAAGGAGAATACATGGAGACACAAAAATATTAAAGACACTTAAATGCATTTAACACGCATAGGTTTTTTTTCCGTACTAATCCTCATGGTAAATTAAGGGAGCTGTTGTTAAATGTAGAGCTAAGCCTTATTGTAAAGCAGCTGTGAGCTAGTGGATGGTGCGTTGGATCCCTTCTGCTCTCAGCTATTCCTGTCTAAAGTAAAAGCCCAGCGTCTGGGTTTATGGGCACCTACAGGCAAATGTTATGCCTATGTTTATGAAGATGAAGCCCTGGATGGGGCCCCTGGGTGCCAGTTCAGGGCCTGGAGGGGGGACTGGCTCCAGAACAGGAGCTGTGAGGCTTGTTCTAACTCAGTGACTCAGTGGACACAGCCCCACTCTTACTCCTGTGTATTTACACACTCCCTCCTTATCTAGAACAAACGAGGGCAAACCTACTCTCAAAAGCAAGGTTAAAGGGCTTCTTTCATTGGCCTCTTTTCCTTCCCCGAGAGTCCTTTCCCTCCAACCATCCAAACGGCCAAAGTCCTTCTGGTCTCCCAGCAGCTTGTCCTTTAGCAGCACAGGCAGAGAAGGTGCCGCTTGCCAGGGTGATGCGTGTTGAGCTGGGAAGCACCTAAACTGTTATCGCCAGACACTCTTTTGGGATTTTTCTAGCTCTGGATTCATGTGTTGAGGTTAGATTTCACTTCCCTTCCCGTGGCAGGTAATGGATAAGCACATGGAAGAAAGAACACTAGTGCGTGCTTTGTGATTCCATGCACAGAGGCTGCCACAACTGGTGCCCAAGGTAAGCTGGACAGAACTTACAGTCGGTTCTCCTTGCGTCGGCCTGTCCGGGGTGCAAGGGGTGTGGAGGACCCCTTGGCAAAAGGTCAGCAAAAGAGCTGACTTCCATTGCCCCGACATACAGACAAGGCCCGAGTGTAACTCGTGGGTGTAGACACTCATCCCCAAGGGTGGTCCCCAGCCCACATTAGGAGCTAAATTTTGTCTGGTTGCCTTGAGCCTCTCTCGGCACTCTGTGCCCCCTTATGCCCTTCAGAGGCTGCCTTATCCCTTCCTTTCCAGAACTTCAGAACTTGCAGTGTCTTCATTCCTTCTCCCCTGTTTGTCATCTCTGAGTATGACAGGTTCTTTAATCCTAAGGGTGAAGTGAGGGATGAGGTAAAATGTCTTAACTTCCTACAGTAGAAGCTAAACTGAGAGACAGAGCCTGTGGTCATATCAAGTAACAAACAAAGGACTAAGGCTCCGACTGGAGAACAGAGGGGCAGGGAACTCAGGAGAAGAGGGAGCTTTCTAGAAAGGAGGGAGAGGGATTTCCCATTTTACCCGGGCTTTGTACTCAAGGACCTTGACCTAGTGCCTGAGTTCCCACAAGGTGCTCAAGACTCTGGGCTCACACCCGGGGATTCCTGTCCCCGGCCCCGTCCTGCTCTAGGGGAGAGAGCCAGCATCTCCATGGGCTCCTGCCACTGACCGGCTCTCATGTCCTCTCATGTCTTGTCACATACTCACTGAAGAGGAATGAGTAATGTTAACAATGATGCATCCACTTACATATTCTTAACTGAACCATCCAAACCTTCTGTAGCAAAAGAGAAACCTAAATAGCTTTCTCTCCCTTTCCTTGAAACCCAATAAACTAGATTCCTAGCTGTTGTTTTACTTCCTGAGACTTGCATAATAAGACATTTTTGATAAGCTCAGTAAACCTCTCCCCCAGTTAGATTGCCTCATTAGCAAAACCAGGACGAAAGGCCCACTGTGTCCTCCTGGGCAGGCCGAGAAGGAAGATCGGTGCCTCCTGGTGTTACCTGGTCTCGAAGCTGTCAGTGGTTTCTCCTGCTGCAGCTCAGGTGAGGATCAGGTCAGTAAGGATATTTCTATACCTGAGTCTTTCCATGAAAACTTAAGGGGAAACTTTCACCAAGTCTTCTCAGCTTCTCGTTTAGGAAGGCTCCTGTGATCTAAGACTACGTCCAGATGTAGCCTCTTCAGGTTCAGGACTACCTCTTAGGGAAGGATTGCCACTTCCTTGTTAAGCCCCGCCCCAGCTTTTTAAGTGAAGGAGGGGCTGACCTTTGCCCATGTAATTTAACACTAAAATAAGTTCTGTGTCATTTACCAAGGAGTCTCACTCCCTTGGGGACAATTATGTGGGTGTTTTCCTGATAGTTCTTTACTTTCTTTCCATGTCATCAGTTTAGCAAACGTTTACTGACCACCTAATATGTGACAGGTATTGTACACATGTTTAATCTTAACAATGTGGAGAGGCAGGTGTTATGATTCCCATTTTGCAGATGAGGCTTAGAGAGGTAAAGTGTCTTGCTATTGGTCCCTATCAGTTGACCTGAGATCCAAACCCTGGTCTTTCTGCCTTCGCACTATACCACGTTACCTCTGCTGTGAGATTCAAAAATAGTATTCAAATAGAACCGCTGGAAAAGCTTTAAAAACAGAATCTGACCCTAGCCATAGAAAAAGCCATAAAAACTCATTTAAAGACCACAGAAAATGGTCACAATTTTAAGGATAGAGTTCCCTAAGTATATGAAAGAAGAAACAATTAAATATGATTTTCTACTCTATCCAGATTCTTAACTGAACTAGACTTTTATGGCCACACTTGTCATCTTGAAACCATGAGTGCTGGCTGGTTGAAATGTGAAGATAAAGGAAGTGTGAATGGTGAAAGAGGAATTGAAGTTAATTTCACAAAAGTGAGGGAAGAACTGGCCATTTAAATATTAGGCAAACAGATCCACGAGAGACAAACGGAGAGTGGTTACGGGAAACCAGTTCCTTGGTGACTCAAAGTGAGTTTTAACCAGCAAACTAATATTTATTGCACATAATGTGCACCAGTCTAGTCAACTGAAGGGGTATTAAGGAAATATTAAGAATGTTCTTTTTTCTTAGAAACTTACAGTCTGTTTTGGGAAAACGAGATATATTCATTTGAAACAATTCAAGAATCAACAAATGCATGTAATCAACAACTAAATCACATAGTATGGACTACAGTTGTTATTGGAGTTCAGGGTTATGTAACTTAATGACACTGGTTGTAGAAACCATTCAGAATCCCACAAGGTCTTGGCAAGGCAAGTAGGAACACAAGGAAGGGACAATTGGCACAAGGAGGCAGCCTCATTGAGGACAGAGAATGTCCATTAACCATTTAACTTGGCACCTCCCACACCCAACAAGCTGACACATAATAGGGACAGGACTCAATACATGTTGTACATTAAAAAACAAAACTAAACCTAGTTTTCTCCTGATTCTAAAAATACACAGTGTTGTAGAAAATTTGTAAAACATTAAATAGCATACCTAAAATAAAGACCACCAAGATCCGGTCATTCAGTGATACATATTGTTAAAAATGTGTTGTGTTTCCTTCCTTCTATGACAATAATAGCTGGCAACATTTCAGAGGTCTGCCTGGCCCACTGCCCTTTCCCTTCACACTGCCCTCAATAATGCACCTACTGGGATGTACCCCTATAGCTAGCAGGACAAAATGTGCCCTGCCCCTCTATAACTATATCCATTGGGACAAGAAGTGGTCTTGCCCACCCAAGCTGGGCCAATTCAATTCTATGTGCCAGAAATTTGGAATTGTGTTACAGAGATTCTAGCCAACCTCTGCTGTTTCAGCTGGGAGGTCCTGTTTGGGTTCCATGCAGCAGAGGAGAAAAAGCTGGTGGGCAGAGAAAGTGATGAAGGAACTAATCAAGAGACAACTGGAGAGCTTGGGGTCCCAGGGGGCAGGAGAGATACTGCCCTGGTTCCTGAGAGCTCTCCACTTGCCACCTGGGGTCCGGGAGACTCCTTGTGCCCCTGCATTTTTTGCTTAAGCTCATTTGAGGGTTGCTGACAACCGGATGGATCCCTCAGAAAATATAATGTACATAGTTTTACACAGTTAAGATGTTATTGTAGTTTTGTCACTTGTTTTTCCATTTAACATCTTTCTTAAATGTATCTTCATACCAACAAACATGTTCTGTAAATAGAATTTTTAATGGCTGCATAAGTTTGGTGAAGGAAAGCACTAAAGTTATTCAATCAGGCAACTATTTTTAAATGTTTTGTTTGTTTTCAAGTGCTCACTATTATAAATAATGTTGCAGAGTATAGTTTTGTCATCTTTGCCCATATTTTGTATTGTTTCCTGAGGAATGATTCCCAGGAGAAGAATTATTGGGTATGGATATTTTTGAAATTGTTATATTTATTTTCCATTTGCCTTAATCTTGGATTCTGGAGTTTATTCAAATTGTTACTGGGAATATGTCTCAGGGAAAAAAAAATCCCTAAGTGTTTGAATGTATGGATAAAAAGCTCATCTTCAGGAAAATGTGGGTTTTTTTGCCCATCTTTATAAGTGAGTAACCAGATAAGACTGGAAAGGGCAGATGAGCAGATTTTAGAACGGGCTCCATGTTACACTGGGGTTGTGACTCTCATCCTTCTTTCAGTCTCAGTGATGAAACTTGAAATGGCATCAGAGATGAAATGAACAAACAAAAGAACCTGACTGGGTCAAATGAAACCTTTGAAAAAAGCAGCCGAGGAGAAGCACGATTTGTCAGGAAGTGTGCCTGCGAAGGGGTTTGGAGTGTGCTACCCCAAAACCTGCCACTTTGGCATAAGGAATATTTTGAGCTGAAGGCAATTCAGAAGAAGCAAATGCAAGAAAAACTCTCTGCATTCTGCCTCTCTACCAGGAATCGAAGGAGGATTCTTAATCACTGGAGACAACTCTAGACTCTCATTAGCCCAGAGCTGGCACCAGAGGAATCTACACAACAAACCTGGCTAAAACAACCAGAACCTTCCGTCACTGTTCCCCCATATATTTACCTTTCCACAGTTTGCCACCCCTTAAGCCTAAAGTCCTTTTCCTTTGTCTTGTCACTTCTCTAAATTTATTCTTCTCGCCCCCCAGCTTTATTGAGGGATAATCGACAAATAAAATTGTAACGTATTTAAAGAGTACAACATGCTGACTTGATATACGTATACATTATGAGAAGATTTCCACCATTGAAGTCCACCATCACCCCACATATTTCCCTTTTTTTGGTGAGAACACTTAGGTTCTACTCTCTTGGCAAATTTTGATTATACAGCACAGCATTATGAACTATAGTCACCATGTTATACATTAGATCCTCAGACCTTATTTATCTTATAACTGAAAGTTCATACCCTTTTACCAGCCTCTTCCTGCTTCCCCCACCCTCCGGCCCTTGGCAACCACCATTATCATCTCTGTTTCTATGAGTTTGACTTTTTTTTTCATTTTTTAGATTCCACATATAACTGATACCATACAGTATTTGTCTTTTTCCATCTGACTTATTTCAGTTAGTGTAATGCCCTCCAGGTTCATTGATGTTGTTGCAAATGGCAAGATTTCCTTTTTTTTTGGCTGAAAATATTTTATTATATATATATATGATAAAAGCTTTCTTATTTGGATGCCTTTTGGTTCTTTTTCTTACCTAATTGCACTGGCTAGGACCTCCAGTATTATGCTGGATAAACGTGGCAAGAGTAGGCGCCCTTGTCTTCTTTCTGATCTTTCAGCTTTTTACTGTTGAGTATGATGTTAGCTGTGGGCTTGTCATAATGTTGAGGTACATTCCTTCTGTACTATATATATATATATAATATACACACACAGTCATACATTGCTTAATGACGGGAATATATTCTGAGGAATGCATAGTCAGGTTATTTCATTGTTGTGCAAACATCACAGAGTGTACTTACACAAACCTAGATGGTATAGCCTATTACACACCTAGGCCATATGGTACTAATCTTATGGGACCACTGTCATACATACAGTCTATGGTTGATTGAAATGTTGTTATGCAGCACATGACTGTAAATCACATTTTCTTTATGCAGTCATCCGTCGACAGACACTTAAGTGGTTTCCGTATCTTGGCTATTGTGAATAACGCGGCAATGCACATGGGAGTATAGATATCTCTTCAAGACAGTGATTTTGTTTCCTTTGGCTACATATATCCAGATGTGGGGTTATTGGATTGTACATTGGTTCTATTTTTAATTTCTTGAGGAACTTTCATACTGGTTTCTGGCTGTACCAGTTTAAATTCCCACCAACAGTGTGCCAAAGATTCCCTTTTCTCTGCATCCTCGTCATCATTTGTTATCTCTTGTCATTTTGATAATAGCCGTCCTAATAGACAGGTGAGGTGATAGTTCATTGTGGTTTTAATTTGCATTTCCCTGATGATTAGTGATGTTGAGCACTTTTTCATGTGCTTGTTGGCCATCTGTATGTCTTCTTTGGGAAAATGTCTGTTCAGGTCCTTTGCCCATTTTTAAATTGGGTTATTTGCTTTTTTGCTATTGAGTTGTATGAATTCCTTGCATATTTTGAACATTAACCCCTTATTGGACATGTGGTTTGCAAATATTTTCTCCCATTCCATAGATTGCCTCTTCATTTTGTTGATGATTTCCTTTGCTATGCACAAGCTTTTTAGTTTGCTGTAGTCCCACTTGTTAATTTTTGTTTTTGTAGCCTTTGCTTTTGGTGTTACATCCAAAAAATTATCGCCAAGACCAATGTCAAGAGTCTTACCCGCTATGTTTTCTTCTAAGAGTTTTATGGTTTCAGGTTTTATATTTAAGTCCTTAATCCACTTTGTGTTGAATTTTGTGTATGATATAAGATAGGGATCTAGTTTCATTCTTTTGCATGTGGATATCCTGTTTCCCAGCACCATTTATTGAAGAGACTATCCTCTCTCCATTCTATATTCTTGGCTCCTTTGCTGAAAATCAATTGACCATGTATGCATGAATTTAATTCTGGGCTCTCTTTTCTGGTCTGTTGATCTATGTGTTTGTTTTGATGCCAATATCGTATTGTTATGATTACTATAGCTTTGTAACATAGTTTGATATCAAGAAGTGTGATCCCTCCAGTTTTGTTCTTGCTCAAGATTGCTTTGGCCATTTGGGATCTTTTTTGGATCCATACAAATTTTGAGATTGTTTTTCCTATTTCTGTGAAAAATTCCATTGGAATTTTGATAGGGATTGCATTGAATCTGATGGCTTTGGGTAGTACAGACATTTTAACAATATTAATTCTTCCAATCCATGAACATGGAATATCTTTCCACTTATTTGTGTCTTCAATTTCTTTCATCAATGTTTTATAGTTTTCAGTATACAGAACTTTTGCCTCCTTGGTTAAATTTATTCCTAGGTATTTTATTCTTTTTGATGCTATTGTATATGGGATTGCTTTCTTAATTTCTCTTTCCAATACATTTTTGTTAACATATAGAAATACAACTGATTTTTGTATATTGATTTTGTATCTTGCAACTTTACTGAATTTGTTTATTAGGTCTAATAGTTTTTTGGAGGCATCTTTAGAGTTTTCTATACATGTCATCTGCAAACAAACAATTTTACTTCTTCCTTTCTTATTTGTATGCCTTTTATTTCTTTTTCTTGCCTAATTGCCCTGGCTAGGACTTCTAGTATTATGTTGGATAAAAGTGGTAAGTGTGAGGGGCTGGCCCTGTGGCCTAGTGGTTAAGTTCAGCAAGCTCTGCTTTGGCAGCATGGGTTTGGTTCCCAGGTGTGGACCTACACCTCTTGTTGGTGCCCATGCTGTGGCGGTGACCCACATACAAAATAGAGGAGGATTGGCACAGATGTTAGCCCAGGGTGAATCTTCCTCAAGCAAAAAGAGGAAGATTGACAATGGATGTTAGCTCCGGGTAAATCTTCCTCGTGAAAAAAAAAGTGGTAAGAGTGAATATCCTTATCTTATTCCTGATCTTTCAGCTTTTTACTATTGAGTATGATGTTAACAGTGGGCTTGTCATATATGGCTTTTATTATGTTGAGGTACATTCCTTCTGTACCCAATTTATCATAAAAGGATGTTAAATTTTATCAGATGCTTCAGATGCATTTATTGAGATGATAATATGATTTTTATCCTTTATTTTGTTAAAGTGGTATATCACATTGATTGATT
The DNA here is from genome assembly GCA_031878705.1 of Tapirus indicus. Lineage (NCBI taxonomy): Eukaryota > Metazoa > Chordata > Mammalia > Perissodactyla > Tapiridae > Tapirus > Tapirus indicus. Next base: position 108,823,890 of record CM062918.1, on the reverse strand, counting down.
TGTATATGTTGAAACATCCTTGCATTGCAGGGATAAATTTCACCTGATCATGGTACATGAGCCTTTCAATGTTTGTTTATTCAGTTTGCTAATGTTTTGTCATGGGTTTTTACATCTATGTTCATCAGGGATGTTGACCTATAATTTTCTTTTCTTGTAGATTCCTTGTTTGGCTTTGGTATCTGGGTAATGCTGCTGGCCTTGTAAAATGAGTTTGAAAGTGTTCTGTCTTCTTCAACTTTTTGGAAGAGTTTGAGAAAGATTGGAATTAATTCTTCTTCAAATGTTTGGTAGAATTCATCATTAAAGTCATCTAGTCCTGGACATTTATTAATTGGGAGGTTTCTGAGTACTGATTAAATCTCTTTCCTGGTAATTAGTTTATTCAGATTTTCTATTTCTTCATGATTCAGTGTTGGTAGGCTGTATGTTTCTAGAAATATATCCATTACTTCTAGGTTATCTAATTTGTTGGCATATAATTATTCATAGTAGTTTCTTATGATTCTTAGTATTTCTGTATATCCAGTTGTAATGTCTTTCATTTCTGATTTTATTTGAGTCTTCTCTCTTTTTTCTTAGTTAATCTAGCTAAATGTTTGTCAATTTTGTTTATCTTTTCAAAAAACCAGCTCTTAGTTCCTATGATCTTTTAAATTGTCTTTCTAGTCTCTATTTCATTTATTTCTGCTCTGATCTTTGTTATTTCCTTCTTTCTACTAAATTTGGGCTTAGTTTATTCTTGTTTTTATAGTTCCTTGAGGTGTAAAGTTAGGTTGTTATCTGGGGTCTTTCTTATTTCTTTTTTTTTTGGTGAGGAAGACCAGCCCTGAGCTAACATCCGTTGCTAATCCTCCTCTTTTTGCTGAGGAAGACTGGCCTGGGCTAACATCCGTGCCCATCTTCCTCTACTTTATATGGGACGCCGCCACGGCATGGCTGACATGCAGTGCATCGGCGGGCGCCCGGGATCCGAACCAGCGAACCCCGGGCTGCCAAGCCAGATGAAACCGCTACGCCACCGGGCGGTCCCTCTTTCTTATTTCTTAATGTAGGTATTTATCACATAAATGTCCCTCTAAGAACTGCTTTTGCTGCATCCTGTAAGTTTTGGTATGTTGTGTTTCCATTTTCATTTACCTCAAGATACATTTGATTTCCCTTTTCATTTCTTCTTTTAAGATTCTGTCCTTGTCTTTAAATTTTGAAAATTTAATTATAATGTGTCTTGGTGTGGATCTCTTTGGATTCATCTTATTCGGAACTTTATGGGCTTCCTGGATCTGGATGTCTATTTCTTAACCAAGGTTAGGGAAGTTTTCAGTCATTATTTCTTTGAATAAGCTTTTTCTCTCTTTCTCTCTCTATTCTCCCTCAGGGATCCCTCTAATGCATATATTGGTCTGCTTGATGTGACCATTTACACAAAAGCATCATCCATTCTCTGGCTGGGCCAGTTATAGCAACTCCGTGGGACTTACATCCCATGATTCCTTTAAACTATCTTCACTCTTTTTCACTTGTTTTTCCTTCTGTTTCTGAGATTGGATGAATTTCACTGCCCTGTCTTTGAGTTCACTGATCCTTTCTTCTGCTTGATATAGTTTGATGTTGAACCCCTCTTGAATTTCAGTTCAGTTATTGTATTCTTCAGCTCTATGATTTGTGTTTGGTTCTTTTTAATATTTTTGATCTCTTTCTTGAAATTCTTGCTTTGTTCATATACTGCTTTCCTGACCTCTGTGAGCACTTCTATGACCATTATTTTGAACTCTCTATCAGGTAAATTACTAATCTCCATTTCATTGAGATAAATTTCTGGAGATTTATCTTGTTCTTTTGTTTGAAATATATTCCTTTGTTCCTTCATTTTCTTTGTTTCTGCACATTAGAAAAAAACCCACCTCTTATGGTCTTGACAGACTGGTCTTATGTAGGAGATGGACCTTATCAATCAGCCTGGTCTGTGCTCCTGGTTGTCTCTTAAACCTTTGTGACTGTCCAATCTTTTCTCTTTGTTCTTAGTTGCTTCCAGTAGTTGTAGGTTGTGCCAAGACCTGTCAGTGTCCCAAAGGGGAGGATTGCAGTCAACACCTACATGCAAGCTAATTAGAAGCTGGGCCTTCAGGCAGCAGCTTGGAAAGTACACAGTCAAACCACTTCTAGGGAGAAAGTGGGAGGTGAGTGTTTGTGCCTGCTCCCTCTAAGCTAAGCCTAGGTGAATAGGCACAGGGGATGCTCCTGCACCCATTTAAAACTGCTTCTTTGCTTGCTGTAGTCCTGTGGGACTCATGAATGCAAGCCCTGTTGGCTATCAGAGCTAGATGATTTGGTAGCCTGTCTCTCAGGTGGCAGCATAAAATTTGGAGTGCTAGCTGTGGACAGGCTCCTCCCAGGGAGATATTGGTGACTTGGTTTTATTGTTGGAATGAGCAGGAGGGAGAAGGCAGGGCAAGTGCCCACTGGCTCTTTCAGGTTCTGGTAAGGATCATAGTTAGCACCTAGATGTACGCTAATTAGAAGCCAGACCCTCAGGCAGCAGCTTGTAAAGTATGCAGTCAAACCCCTTCCTAGGAAAGACTGGGAGATGGGCATTTTTGCATGCTCCTTCTGTTCTGAACCCTGGGTTAATAGCCAGAGATAGTGCTCATGTGCCCATTAACAACTGCTTCTTTGTTTCCTATAGTTGTGTAAATGTATTGTTCTTTTGTTAAGATGCTACATAAGCCCCCAGTTCTAACCACTCCTTTGAGTTACTCATCACCAAGTTTCTCCCACACTTATGAGAGCTGTATGTGTTAATAAACTTCTGTTTGTTTTCTTGTTAATCTGTCTTTTCTCTGTCTAATTTGCAGGGTTCCAATCAGAGAATCTAGGTGGGTCAAGAAAAAAGTTTTTTTCCTCCCCTACACCTGTAAGGAAATCCTGTAACTTGTGGTTGGAGCATTTGAGTGAACACAAAATAATAGAAGGAATTGAAGTAATGGTGTTGGAGGTTGCTATAATTGGCCCAGCTAAACAGAAGATGGATGATGCTTTTGGTACAGAGATCACGCTGGCACAGAGGCAGGATATAATTGTGATAGGAGGCTTAAACTACCTTGACTCCCTTTAAACACTCCTGATAAACAAAGAGAATCTCATACTGGATGCTAATGTCATCTCTTAAGCAAAAGGAAGCAATAGTGATAAATGTTTTCTATACTTGAATCTTACACTTGGCAAAGAGGAACAGGTTAGTCTACTGGAATCAATGGAAACCTTGGGAGAAAGAATTAATGTTCATCTTATTGTAGAATTTGTGATCATTAAGATAGAATTCTGGGGCTTGTCAGGCTTTACCTTTTAGAGTAAAGATAGGCATCCTTTCATGGTCACAGGCTCCAAACAGGCATAACAATAATGCCCATTTTACTGGGACTTTACCAATGATTAACTCAGTTATATAGTAGGTACTTATTGTTATGCCCATCTTACAGATGAGGAAATTGAGGCACAGAGGAGTTAAGTGAAATTGCCTGAGGTAGCACAATCACATGTGGCAAAAGTGGAATTTGAGGGAGCTCAGGCAATCAGTCTTCAGAGTTCAAGAACCTACCACTAAACTTGACCATCTTCCTAATACTGTAGAGATGTATCCCTGATTATTGATGCTCTTGATAAATAAATGGCAAGCAATAGGATATATTGGAGTATATGAGGAAGTCATTTGGTGTAAAACTAATTTGGCCTGACCTTGTTTTTCCAAAAGGGCCTGACTTGGCCTTTGAACATGCATTGTATATCTGCTTTGAGCATTTACCATGTCCCAGAGACAAGAAAAAATGCCCTTAAGATAAGGATGGAACTTCCCCCACATTGGCATTTCCTTAGGATAAGCATTTCTCCCTAGGCTAGGATTTGATTGCTGTGCTCATCTTGTGACCACCCAACTCGAGACAACAGACCTGCTACCTGCTGTGCCCATCAATCACTGTGCCAACAGGGCAGTCTTATGACTATTGTAAAAAGGACATTGCAATCATATGTGATATATGCTCTTTGATGGTATATAACCACTCTCTACACTCCACTTCTTTGGTGCCCTTCCTTCCTTGGGGAAGGAAGGCCCCAGGCTATATGGTCCTCAAATTTGGCTCATAATAAACTCACCCCAATTTTGATTTATAGATTGATTATGGATTATTTGCATTGACACTCTTCATCTTTTTGATTTTCTGGACTTACTTTTACTACTGTTTGACCTTGGTGTAGGGAAAAACTGGAAGATTTTGAAATGGGCAAGAGAGATTGCTAGATATCCTTTCAATGGAATACTGGAAACCTTGGGGATTATTTGATTTTATAGACGTATGCACCTTTGCTAACTTTTTTTTTTTTGGTGAGGAAAACCAGCCCTGAGCTAACATCCGTTGCTAATCCTCCTCTTTTTTGCTGAGGAAGACTGGCCCTGGGCTAACATCGTGCCCATCTTCCTCCACTTTATATGGGACGCCGCCACGGCATGGCTGACAGGCAGCGCGTCGGCGGGCGCCCGGGATCCGAACCAGCGAACCCCAGGCTGCCAAGCGCGGACGAAACCGCTACGCCACCGGGCGGCCCCCTTTGCTAACTTTTGATTGGGCTATTTTACAAATCAGTAGAGACAGAAGTTGACTTATAGGAAACTGATAGTAATGCAAATAATTCCTTCCATTAAAATGCAAATTTTCTCTTGTGGAATGCAATACCTTTGGGTATTGACCAGTTTTTCCTGTTTTGCCTCTATTTATAAATTCATTTCAGCATTTCTCATCTGACTATAAACGTGCAGTAGTTTGATTTCTCCTTTGAACTGGCTGTAACATTTTACTGGTTCCATCATTACATCAATTAATGAGTTAAATACAATATTTGACGCATATTCTTTTACATGATGTGAGAATTGACAAAGCTTCTCTCCTTGAACAAACTCTAGCCAGGTGCCTCTAAGCCCTTTCTTGACTTGGCTCAACCTTGTCCTATAAAGACATGATAGTTAGTGAAAAAACTCTAACATAATATCTAACAGCTCATGGCCACATCCCTAGAATGACCCTAGTCCCTCTTAAAGTGCCTGCCTGAGAAAACCCAAGGCTGCCAAAACAATTTACTGTTTGTTCCAGCCAACACCTGAATGTAGGGTCCCTGTCTCCCAGTCTCTGTGGGAAGGTAGGAGCCTAACAAAGCCAGATGGTTTCACATGGACCAATCTCCCCTTACAGCTTTTTGTAATGTGTTACTCCCCTGAGTCTACCGAACTTCCACTCACCCCCTCCCTAATCCCTCATTATCCCTTTAAAATGCCGAGTCACCCCTATACAAATCCAAGTTCAGTTCAGTTCACACTGGACTCTTTTCCCTATTGCAATAGTATATTACTGATTAAAATCTGTCCTTACCACTTTAACTAGGGTCTGGCTTTTTTTATCTTTGGCAGAGTCATGATTTTACCCTTAAAAAAATTATCTCCTAACGTTGGTTAAATTACTTAAATTCTCTGAACCTCATGTTCCCTTCAGGCTCTTTGACTGTCTGCTTAATAGATTGAGAGGCAGGTGGGTAGAGATCCCAAGATTCTGTTATTGGTCGCATTTTAATCAATGGCTTAGGTATTGACACATTTGCAGAGAATACAAGGCTAACACAGCATAGTAGTTAAAGGCTCAGACTCCACAGGCAGTTTGGAGTTGAATCCTGATTCTGCCTCTTACGAGATGAGGGGTAGGAGAGAACGATCTGGAGAAGGAAGCAAAGGGAAGACACTTGATTTTAAGGCTAATAGGAAGTTCTTGGATAAGCTCTCACTCTAAAAGTACATATAAAAAAGATGTCCAAAGGAGGTGTTAAAGAAAAAATTATTCCGTCACTTGTTAAAACATTAAGGCAGACTATATTCAGGACTGTTGCAATAGGACTAGTGCAGTGGGGTTTTGCAGTAGGAAAGGGAGACTTGACTGAGCTCTGAATACAACAAGGAAGAGTGAGAATTCATAGCCAAGGATCAGGGTGGGAGTCAGTGGATGGAAAATTGCTAAGAGGAAGCATCAGAGGTAAAGGGGGATTCTGGCTAAACTGACATCATAGCATTCTTGCTGAAGGCAGGCCAGGGTGACTAGACATTACTTAGGAGATGGTTGGAGATGAAGAATTTGATCAGATATCAAGGATGATCAGATATTAAGGGTGGGAGATTCTGGCTATACTGACTTAGCCAGATTCTTGCTAAAACTGGGCTCTTGGAGAACATGCCCGAGGATTGGGCCTAGTTGGGCTCAGAGGAGGCTGATTAGAGTTTGGTCAAGGAGAGAGTCTTTGTCAGTGGCTATGACCAAAAGCAAATACAAAAGGATGGAATAGGTCTGGAGTAAGTGTCGGACTGAGCTGGGGTTCTTGAAAATGTTAACGACAAAAGAGGGACTTTTTCAGATTCATTCACAACAATAGAAGGCAGAAAGAAAACAGAACCACTCTGATCCAATTTGACTTCTCTTCTCTACCAAGGAAAACAGTCTCAGTCGGAAATGACTGAGAGAAGTTGAAGCTTCAGATAAAGAGTAGATGGCAGAGGAGTGTTTAGCAGCTCTAAGTGAATCTCAGGCCCAGGGTAGGGAGACCCGGGGCTGCTGTTGAGTGGTGCCTGATGACTGGAGATGACTTGCACAGTTTTTAGGGAGTTGGCAGGTGTCAAAAGACCTCACCTTAATGCCAATTCCCTGCAAAATCCTTCACTGGATTATTAAATGGATGATTTATGAGCTGTTAGAATGAAGAATTCCATGTGTTCCCTGAGAGTTGGTCAGGACAAACTAATCCCATCTCCACAGATCGGGGTGTCTTTGATGAAGTGCACGTTCACTCCAACAGTGTTTTTGATAAAGATCTCATGAGACGCGTGTGAACAAGTTGGAGAATTGCAATCTAGATGATGCTGTAGTTGCAAAACTTTTTGGATGGTTTCTCATTTGTATTTGAAGTGTGTGCTGATGGGATGAATGAAGGGCTTGACTTCTCTGGATTGTTTAGTCTTCCATCTCCTTTCTTCCCTAGGTGTATGAGCTTGGGGGAATTGATCAACTTCTCTGGCCCTCAATATTATGTAAAAAATGCCTCAATCTCCAGCTGTTTATGATGACACGAGTAATTGGTTCAAGTAGGCCTGGAAGGATACAATTTACCTTTGAGTTCTGCCCTTGGTTCTGTTTGATACTTTTTGTGATTGACTTAGATAATGACAAGTTTATAGCTGATGCAAAGAGGTGGGAGAACATATGGACAAGAGGTCAAGTTCCCGAGTCAGACAATCCTCGATATGAATCTTGGGTCTGTCACTTCCTAATGGATCTTAAGCAAGTTTCTTAACTTCACTAGTTTTGATTTCCTATTCTCTTACATGCAAATTATAATCATAGTCATAATTGGCTTCGTGTAAAGACTAAACTGCTATATAAAATACTACATGAAAAACATTTAGCAGGATACCTTGCACAAAGTTAATGGTCCAATAACTGTTAGTGGTTACTGTTATATTATTACTAAGCTGGGAGATATAACATTGGATAACATATTATGTTTCAAAATCACTGTAGGGTGAAACTTTGAGCTAAAACCTAGAATGTAGTGGGGCTCAATGAAAAGCCTAACATTTAGGATTAACTAACTAATCAGTTGCATGTGAAGAGAATGGGACTGACCTGGCCTAAGAGTGTCTCATGTCAAAAGCATTTTAGGGGTTTTAGGTGACTGCCAGCTCAATTTGAACCATCAGTGTGCTGTGGCTTCCAAGAGAGCTGATATTGTCTTAGGCTAAGTTAATGGGAATGCAAAAGAAGCTACAGTGCCACTGTACTTTCGTCCTGGTGAGGCAGAACATGCCTACAGAGCTGTGTTCAGTTCTGCCCTTGTGTTTTTTACTGACGAAGTAGAGCAGGAAGCCAGAATGCCTGAGTTCAAATTCCAGCTCTGCCATTAGGGTAGCTCTATGAACTTGAGCAAGTTATTCAATCTCTCTGCTTTTAATGCCTCTGCTTTCTCATCTGTAGAATGGGAATAATAGAACTTGTACCCATCTCATATGGCTGTTATAAGGATTCAATGGGATGTAACAGTAAATACGTTAAATGCTTCCAAAGATGTCTGGCTCATAGTAACTGCTAAAGAAATGTTGTTGCTGCTGGTGGTGTTGGTGGTTCCATTCTCACCATTCTAAGGACATTGTCAGAGTCCTAAAAGGATGTGATCAGAATGGTGATGGGTGCTGTATCAGTACAACAGGCAGAATATTGAATGAATTATCCTCCTCTTATGCCCCCATCCCTGCTCCAAACACTCACACACCATTTCCTTGATATGGGTAGAGCTTAACACTTTTGGACTCTTTCCTACGTTGGAATGCTCACATTTATACCCTTTGTGGTCTCTATCACTAGACTTTAAAGATCATCTAGTTCAGGGCCCTCATTTTAAATATGCTCAAGGTCAAACAGGAAGTTAAGAACCAAGGTCCTCAAGCCCATGTCTTGTGCTCTTTCCACTCACCGCCTGCCTCCTTCCCCACATCTTTCAAACTCTGACTCAAATCCCACCTCTTCTTAGAAGACTTTCCAGTTCCCGCAAGTTGACTGAGTCTAGTCTTTCCTCCTAGCTACACCATAGCAAGTTTGAACATTTATTATAGTACTTATCAGTCTTCTTTGTGTTAGAGTCCATTGTCCATGCCTCTGTCTTCACCCTGTTTGCCTGAAGAGCAAGGAGATAATTTATTCACTTTAGGATCCCACTTAGCACGTGCACAGTGCTTTGCATACATTTGGCCACCATGAAATGATTGTTGACTTTGTTATTAAAGCTGTGTAATATAGACTATTTATCCTATATGACAGAAGATTTAGGGGGAATGGAACCTACTCTCATTGGGAGGAAGGATTAGATTTGGCTACTTAGCTCCAGAGAGCAGAAAGAGGACCAGGGGCTAGAAGTCACCAGAGGGCAGGTTCGATCTGGCTGTATGGAGAGAATTCTTCACAATGACAGTCATTTAGTAAGGAGATGGGTGCCTCCTGAGGAGTGAGGTGCCATCAGTAAAGGTATTCAAGCAGAGGCTTGATGACCACTGTAGGATACATCCTTGAGATTCCGTCTGCTAGCTGAATTTCAACATCACTAAGATCTTGGTGTCATTTTGGGGTCCACAGGTAGTCGCAACACAGCAGATGTGCAGGATGCCTGTTGCGCTAACAGGGTTGAGACGGGGCCCAGCACTGCCCAGGTGGACCCGGTCTCACTCAAGCTCATTCTTGGCTGTCACTAGTCCAGTGTGCAGAAGAGCTGTGCCTCCACCAAAAGCCAGCTCCTTTCCCCACTTCCTCTATTTCTAGCAATATCCCTTCCCACCCTTTTCCACCCTGCTTATTGCTGTCCTGTGCACCCAGAAGGCCAACTTCATGCTGAACTTTACTACAGTGAGAAGTCCCGAGTGTCTCCCAAGTGTATCCTGAAACCTCCCAGCTTAGCTTCAGGTTATAGTGTTCTTCAAACCACACCTCGCACTTCCACATGAAAGCCTTGAATCCATCTCTTCTAGGCGCTTAGCCTTGGAGCTATAGTTTTTGTACTTTTTCTGGTCACTTCATTTCATTTTTAAATTATGGGTCTAGCTATTCCTTTTCTGTTTGCGTCCCAGATATACTTTTATAAGCTTCTGGTTAAAACCTTTCTGTTTTCACAGCGTCCTCACCAACAAGTTGTACCCACCCCTCTGGCATTGCTCTTAAGAGCCTGTTTTCCCCATTTTTGAGGCTTCTTTCCAAAACTCCTCCCCAGCCTCTGCATACCAAGGTATTGATTGTGACCTCCCATTGCACGCCCCCCTCGGTCCCCCCTGACCATCTAGTTTTCTTTTCAACACAGTTTTGCTCCCCACCCTTGGCCCTGAGCAGCTCTGTTATCTGGCTCATTCCTAAGGTTCTTGCTCAGAGAAATCAGGTCAGTAGAGTATCTACCATTCACCAGTCTGATAAATTTACAGTCTCTAAAGCATCTTGCCTCACAACATTAAATTCCAGGCAATACCAAACTTAAGAGTTGGGTTCTATTTCAAAAGTTCATTTGTAAGGGACTTGTTTAGAACTCACATTTTTCCTTTGAAATAATGTTTTTCATGGTGGTTAGTTTTGCCAGTCCGGTCCAGGAGGGCCCATGTAACTTGTAGGATTAAGCTGAAGCATGAGGACTATAAAATCTTTAGGGGTAATAATGGTAGTATAGAATACAATTGCAGCGTAGAACAATGTTGCCATGGGAAAGTATTTTCAGAGTTCCAACTTGGAATACTGGGTTTGCTTTAACTCTTTGCAGTTAGACTAAGCATGCCTCCTGCCTCCATATTAAAAGAAAAAAAGAGCTATAATTTATTGAGGGATTACTGTGCACCAGGCAGTGTAAACTCATTATGGAGCAATATAGGTACTGCTATTATTCACCTTTTACAGATGAGGAAATGGAGGCCAAAAGAACTGATTTCAGTGACTTTGGACAGGGATTCTAATAAAATAAAGTCTGATGAGTGCTAGGAAAGGAACAGGAATTCTAAAAGATTGAAGGGGTGAGAAGAGAATCAGAAATGGGGCAGTAGATGGAATAAAGATTGGGTCAGGGCTGGGGAGGGTGGAGACATGTGGCAGGGGCACAGTCTAGAGGCAGCTTGGCTCATTGTAGGAAGTTTTTAGACATCATTTATTCTCTTCCCTTGTGACCTGCCATTGGCAAATGGAGACTCAGATCTTGTTGTATGATCCTTGAAACAATGGAGAATAGCCACAGTCTGCCTATGAGAAGGAAGAGTGGCAGTAGGTATTTTTAATCCTGGAGGGGATCAAGGTTGGTGCGGTAAAGTCCATCACAGCCCCAGCTTTTCACTGCTCCCTGTGTCCACACCTGTAACTTTGCCATGCCCTCCCATTGTGAGTAGAATGATCTGCCCTGTCCCTTGATTCTGGGCTCAGTCATGTGACTTGCATCAGCCATGATGTAGAAGCTCAGGATTGAGAGAAGTTTGTCCATCAGAGCTTGCTTTCTCGTGTGCCTCTGCTATAGCCATGAGAACATGTCCAGGCCTGCCTGCTGAGGATGGGAGATACATGGAGCAGAGTCAAGTTCCCCAGTTGACCCAGAGGAACCCAGCCTAGGTCAGCTGAACCCCACGCACATGAGTGAAGCCAGCCAAGATCAACAGAGCCATCTGGTCTGTATCAGCTGAACCTTGCAGACTTATGAAAAAGAAGTTTATTTTTGTATGCCCTGAGTTTTTTTAAAAAATTAACCTTTTTATTTTGAGAAAATTGGAGATTGACATCCACTTGTAAGAAATAATAAAGATCCCATGTACCATTTATCCAGTTTTCCTCAATGGTAACATCATGCAAAACTATAATACAGTGTCACAACTGGGATATTGACGTTGATACGTTCAGGATACAGAATATTTTCATCACAGTAAGGATCCCTCATGTTAACATTTAGAGCCGCAACTGCTTCCCTCCTGCTCCCACCCCCTCTATAACCCCTAGCAGTGAATAATCTGTCTTCTATTTCTATCATTTTGCCATTTTAAGAATATTGTATAAATGAAATCATACAATATGTAACCTTTTGGGATTGTTTTTTTTTCACTCAGCATAATTCTCTGGGGATTCATCTAGGTAATTGTTTCTACCAATAGATTGTTCCTTTTTATTGCTGACTAGTATTCCATGGTATGGATGTAGTACAGTTTGTTTAACCATTCACCTATTGAAGGACATCTGGCTTGTTTCCAGTTTTGGGCTATTATGAGTAAAGCTGCTACAAACATTTGTGTACAGATTTTTGCGCAAATATAAGTCTTTATGTCTCTGAGATAAATGCCCAGGAGCTCAATTGCTGGGTTGTATGGCAGTCACGTTTTTAGTTTTTTAAGAAACTACCAAACTACTATTTTACATTCCTGCCAGCAATATATGAGTGATCCAGTTTCTTTGAATCCTTGTGAGAATTTGGTGTTGTCATTATTTTTTATTTTAGCCATTCTGGTAGATGTGTAATGATTTCTCATGGTGGTTTTAATTTGCATTTCACGAATGGCTAATGACGTTGAACATCGTTTCATGTGTTTATTTGTCATCTGTATATCTTCTTTGGTGAAACGTCTCTTCAAGTGCTTTGTCCATGTTCTAATGGGATTGTTTGCTTTTTTACTTTCGAATTTTGAGAGTCATTTATGTATTCTAGATACTAGTCCTTTGTCAGGTATGTGGTTCGTAAATATTTTTCTCCCCCTCTGTAGCTTCTCTTTTCATCCTCTTAACAGAGTCTTCCACAGAGCAAAAGTTTTAAATTTTGATGAAGTCCAATTTATCAGTTTTTCCTTTTATGGATTGTGTTTTTTGTGTCTTTACCAGGCTCTACAGCCCGAATTTTTTCTCCTATGTTTTTTCCTAAATGTTGTATGTTTTATATTTTACATCTTTCCATGATCCATTTTGAATTAATTTTTGTATAAAGTGTGAGACTTAGGTCGATGTTCATTTTCTGGTCACAGATGTGTAATTGCTTCAGCACCATTTGTTGAAAAGTCTGTCTTTCCTTTACTGAGTTGCGTTTGCACATTGTCAAAAATTAGATGGGCATATTTGTGTGTATCTATTTTTGGGTTCTCTATTTTGTTTCATTGAGCTATATGTCTATCCCTCCACCAATACCATATAGTCTTGATTACTGTAGACTAATCCCTTCCACTTTTTTCCTTCTTTTTTTCAAAGTTGTTTTTAGCTATTCTAGTTCCTTTGCCTTTCCACTTAAATTTTAGAATAACTTTGTCCATATCTACAAAAAACCTTACTTGATAGGAATTTCATTAAATCTATGTATTTGGGGAAGATTGACATCTGTGTTGAATCTTTATCTATGTTCTATGTTTATATACTTCACCTCTATTTATCTATCTTTATATATCTATATTTCATCTATATATATACTTATGTTCATTTATCTTTATCTATATTTCATCTATGTTCTAGTCCATGAATACACAATGTCTCTCCATTTATTTAGATCTTTTTTGATTTCTTTCATCAGCATCATGTAGTTTTCAGCACAAAAGTTCTGTACGTGTTTTGTTAGATTTATGCCTAAGTATTCCACTCTTTTTTGAGTGATTGTAAATGGTATAATATTTTTATTATTGGTGTCCACATGTCCATTGCTAGCATACAGAAATACAATTGATTTTTGTATCCTTATCTTATATTCTGCAACTTTGCTGAACTTGCTTATTAGTACTGGAAATTTGTTTTTTGTAGACTCCTTGGGATTTTCTGTGCATAGACAGTTATATCTTCCTTTTTATTTCTTCTTCTTTTTTTGCCTTATGATACTGGCTAAAACTTCTAGAACTATGGTGAGTAAGAGTGGTGAGAGTGAATATCCTTGCCTTATTCCTGATCTTGGGGGGAAGCATTCAGTCCACCATTAAGTATGATGTTGCTGTAGGATTTTTGTAGATGCTCTTTACCAGATTGAGGAATTTCCCATTTATTCATATTTTTCTGAGAATTTTTATCATGAATAGATGTTGAATTTTGTCAAATACCTTTTCTGTATCAATTGATATGATGATATGATTTTTCTTTTGTAGCCTGTTAATATGTTTGATTACACGGATTGATTTTTGAATATTGAAACAGCCTTGCATCCTTGGAATAAACTCTACTTGGTCATAGTGTACAATTATTTTTATGTATTGCTGAATTCTATTTGTTGACATTTTGTTCAGGATTTTTGTATTTATACTCAAGAGAGATATTGGTTTGTAGTTTTCTGCCTTTATCTGGTTTTGGTATAAGTCAAATGAGCTAGGAATTGTGGCCTCCTCTTCTACGTTCTGGAAGAGATTGTGTAGAATGGGTGTTAATTCTTTCAACCTGTGGCAGATGGTCTAGTAAAACCATTTGGGCCTGGAGATTCCTTTTTTGGGAGTTTTAAAATTATGAATTCAGTTTCCTTATGGTTATATGATCTATTTCATATTGGGTGAGTTGTGGTAGTTTGTGTGTGTTTTGTTTTTTTAGGAATTGGCCCATTTCATCAAAGTTGTCAAATTTATGTGTGTAGAGTTGTTTGTAAATTTCTCTTGTTATCCTCTTGATATCTGCAGGGTCTATAGTGACATCCCCTATTTCGTTCCTGATATTGGTAATTTGTGTCTTCTCTCTCTTTTTCTTTGTTGGTCTTGCTGGAAGTTTGTCAATTTTATTGATCTTTTCAAAGAACCAGCTCTTTTGATTTTCTCTATTGTTTTCAATTTCATTTGTTTTGCTCTTATCTTTATTATTTCCTTCCTTCTGGTTGCTTTGGGTTTATTATCCTTTTTTCCCCCCAAGTTCTTGAGAGGTGAGATTAGATTATTGATTTGAGATTTTTTCTTTTTCTGTCTTTCTTTTTGTGAGGAAGATTAGCCCTGAGCTAACATCTATCACCAATTCTCCTCTTTTTGCTGAGGAAGATTGGCCCTGGGCTAACATCCGTGCCCATCTTCCTTTGCTTTATATGGAATGCCACTACAGAATGGCTTGACAAGTGGTGCATTGATTTGTACCTGGGATCTGAACCTGTGAACCCGGGACTGCCATAAGCAGATTGTGCAAACTTAACCACTATGCCACTGGGCCAACCCTGAGATTTTTCCTTTTTTCTAATGTATGCATTTAGTGCTATAAGTTTTTCTCTTAGCACTGCTTTGGCTGTGTCTCACAAATTTTAATATGTTATATTTATATTTTCAATTAGTTAGATGTGCTTTTTGATTTCTCTTGAGACTTCTTTGACCCACGAATTATCTGAAAGTATGTTAGTTTCCCAGTATTTGGATATTTTCCTGATATCTTTCTGTTATTGATTTCTAGTTTCATTCCATTTCGTGTCAGTTCTTTTAAATTTGTTGAAGTTTGTTTTACAGCCCAATATATAGTCCATCTTGGTATATCTTCAGTGGGCACTTGAAAAGAGTGTGTATTAGAATGTCTATTCTGCTCTTGTTGGGTCAAGAGTCCTATAAATGTCAATTAGGTCCTGCTGGTTGATGGTGCTGGAGAGTTCTATACTCTTGCTGACTTTTGGTCTAGTTGTTATATCAAGTTGTAGTTGGAGTCTCCAACTATAATTGTGGAATTGTTTATTTCTTGTATCAGTTTTTTCTTTACATATTTTGCAGCTCTGTTGTTTGGTACATACACAGTTAAGATTGCTGTGACTTGTTTGTGGACTGACCCTTTTATCATTATATAATGTCCCTCTCTGTCCCTGGTAATTTTCTTTGCTCTGAAGTCTACTTTATCAGATATTAAGATAGCCACTCTTGCTCTCCTTTTATTAATGCTTGCATAATATATCTTTTTCCATCCTTTAACTTTTAATCTGCCTATATAATTATATTTGAAGTGAATTTATCATAGATGGCATAAATAGTTGGGCCATATTTTTAAATCTGATCTGCCAATCTTTGTCTTTTAATTGATTTATTTAGACCATTTGCATTTAATGTAATTATTGACATGTTACAGCTTAAGTCTGACATTTTGTTTTTCTGTTTTCTGTTTGTTCTCTGTTTACTTCTTCCTGCCTTCCTTTGGGTTAGTTGAACATTTTTTTCCCCATTTTGACTCATCTATAGTGTTTTTGAATGTATCTCTTTGTATAGCTTTTTTAGTGGCTGCTGTAGGTATTACATTATATATACATAACTTATCATAGTCAACTGGTATTATTATTTTACCAGTTTGAGTAAAGTATAGAAATCTTTTCTCCCTTTAAATATCTTTACCTTCCCTGTTTATGGTATAATTGTCTTAAATATTTTCTCTATGCACATTGAGAACTACATCAATGTTATAAATTTTGCTTCAACCATCAAACATAATTTTGAAAACTCAAAAGAAGAAAGCCTATTATATTTACTCATATTTTTGCTTACTGTGTATTCTCTTCCTTGCTTCATGATGTTCCAAGGTTTCTTCTGTTTTCAGCTCATTTCTGTTTAGAGAAATTCCTTTAGCCATTCTTTGAGGGTAATTCTACTGGTAACAAATTCTCTTAGTTTTCCTTCATCTGAAAATATCTGGATTTCCCCTTAGTTCGGGAAGGATATTTTTTTCTGGGTATAAGATTCTGGGTTGACAGTTCTTTTCTTTCAGCACTTGAAAAATATTGCCACTTCCTTTTAGCATCCATGGTTTCTGATAAGAAAGCTACTGCCACTCTAACTGTTTTGTCCCTGTTTTTCTCTGGCTGATTTCAAGACTTTTTCTTTGTCTTCATTTCTGGAAATTTGGAAAATTCCTATATCGTTGGAAATTTGACTGTGATATGTGTTGGTGTGGATTTCTTTGGGTTTATCTTATTTGGGATTCACTCAACTCTTTGCAACTGTAGGTTTATGTCTCTTGGCAAATTTGGGAAATTTTCAACCATTATTTCTGTGATAATACCTTTTTTTTTTAGCTCTGCCTTCTTTCTTCTCTCCTGGGGCTCTGACAACATGAATATTAGATCTTTTGTTATTGTCTATGGGTCCTTGAGGTCCTATGTAGTCTCCACTGACACCACAGTGGGAGTGGCCATGTAACCCTGGGTGATGGTAAAAATTCTGACTCTCCACTAGACCTCCTCTTATACAAACCCAGCAGGGAAAGGAGAGGCTCCTCTTTACTGCCAGGTGGAGGAGGAAGTCCAGGCTCCTGCACCAAGGATTTATTCAGTCTAAAGAGGTCAGTCTGGTTTCCAAATGCCAGGCAGAGTACTGGAGAGACTGAGAGCACCAGCAGCCGCAAACCATCACTGTTTAATGGGTCCTGCACAGTCCAATGAGTCCTCACTCACTGACACACCAAAGACCCTGCTGGTGCTGAACTCTGGCTCTCCCTTGGATGCCCAGGGTTATAATCTGTGGTTTACACTCATAGCTCAGGTGTCATTCCTGTGGCCACTGGATCCCTGGATCTGGTAAGTCTTATTGAAGGATCTATAGGATGTTTCCATTTTGCATTATTATTAAAAATGCTCCAAAATAAACATCTTTGAACATATATAATTGAACACTTGGTCAACTGTATCTGTAGAACAAATCCCTAGAATTAGATTTGTTAGACAAAAGTATGTTTACAAGCCATTCTTAGGAGGTAAGCCCTAGGTGCGTTAATTTTATCCACATGGTTAGGCTAGCTCCTTTTCCCCGGTGACTCTTAACTTCTGAAAATGCATTTTATTTTGTATAATTATCTTGAAGTCATTTGTACAATTTCATAGTTTGATTTCCCCTGGAAATGATATTTTTTGTAGGTGTTCAGCTATTTCTTGAATGTACAAGCCTAGTTTGCTTTTATCTTGACCCTCCAGATCTTGTAATATTGGAAGATCTGAGTTTATTCTCAAAATCCTCTCCATCTTCGAGTTATAGAACACAAACACAATTTGGATTTGCCTCATCTTCTTCTTCTTTAACAAATTATTTACTTTGGGGATTACTGACCAATTGTGGGTTTCCAGAATAATGTTTGTCAAACTTTTTCAGTCTGGAATAGGCCTATAAACTTGCTAAGACATATTATGACTGAAGGCCGGTGCCACATTCATAATAAAATAGTTATATGGGTTTTTTGGGAAATATGTTATGAAATTGGACAAATTAAAAAATACATATTTAGACTTCCAGTTAAGCATGGCAGATTAAACACATAGATATGAGCTCCGTCCTCACCCTTCCCTCTTTATCCAAAATTACAGTGAAGGAATAAAATGCATAAACCCATAAGTACAAAGAGATTGGAGGGAAGACAAGAGTGGAGAAGAGATGTGGTCACACCTGGGAGATGAAAAGTGATTTGAAGAATGGTAACTAACTTAGCGGAGCAGAGGTGGCTGAAACTCAAGTGCTTGTGGAGGGGAAGACTGATGAGCGGCAAGAGATTTGTTCACTGGAGCTTCTAGAAGGCTTCTAGTGTTGGAGACAGTAGGACAGTGCGAGGGGCAAGGGTAAGTCATGGCGCTGAGGATAGGGAGATGGTTTGAAAGTTTCTCTAAGGATCTATTATACTTCTGATCCATGCCATTAAGGGACGACCTCTCCCTAATTCCTATAGAACGTGGAGTTCCTTCTCTGGAGAAACTGAGCAGTCTTGGGCTCTGAGGTAAGCTAGCTGGGGAGAAAATACTCACACATAGTAAGAACTGGGGGGGAGGGTGTCTCCCAATGACAGAGTGCCTTAACCCCTGATCACTCTGCAGGCCACCGGGGGCGATTCTGATCTAATCACACAACCTTTCCAAACAACTTCTTGGTGTCGTTTTTAAGCATAAATCAACAACCAAAGATCATCAGACTTTTGAGAGATACCACCAAAATAAAAGGCAGAGATAGAAGTGTGTTTGGGGAGAAACTATTAATTGAAGAAAAAGAAAATATCGTAAAGAAGAGGCAAAAAACTTAAAAATTATAAGTATCTTTAGAGAGATGAGAAAATATAGTAGCCATGAAATACGAATGGATGCCATTAAAGCAAAAACAAAAACAGCAAAAAAAGGAAATACCAGGAGACAAGAACTCATAGAAATTAAAATGATTAGAGCAGAAATAAAAAATTCAGCAGAAAGTTTGGAAGATGAAATTGAGGAATTCTTGCATAAAGTAGTGAAAAAAAAAAACAACAAGACTAGAAACTAGGATACTGGATTGGTTCATTCCTCCTCTACAACCCCCTCTTCTCCTAAAGGATACCTAAACTTCCTTTCCTAGATACTCCTGTAATTAGATTTGCCTTTTGACACATTTCTGGTCAATGAGTCGTAAGTTGACGTCTGCAGAGGATTTCTGGAAAGCCTTTATTTTCCTGATACAGATGCAACCCTTTCTGCTTCCTTCCCCTTCCTTCTTATTTTTTCCTTGAATGTGGGTGTGGTGGTGGGAGCTGCAGCAGTTATCTTGTGGCCATGGGTTAGAGGCCAAGAGAGTCCCAGAGATCTTTGCCCTGACATTCTTGCGCCTCTGAAATAATACCAGTCCAACTACCTCCTGGTTTCTTGTGTGAGGAAAAAAAATAAACCTGCATTTTTTAAAGCTACTGTTTAATTGGATATTCTTTTACTTCTAGCTGAATCATATTCTCTAATACAGAGAGAAAGTTAAAAAACTAGAATATCTATTCAAGTGGTCCAATATTCAACTATTAGGAGTTTCAGGAAGAGAAAACAGAGATAATGGGTGGGAGAAAATTATCAAAGGAACAATAGAAGAAAATATCCCAGAACTGAGATTTCATATCTTGAAACAACACATTAGCCCAAGTCACTAAAAATTACCAGGATGTAGAATGGAAGTACTTCACAGTCTACTTTCAGATAAATGGACCAGAAGTCAGAAAATTGGCTTTACAACAATAAATGAATGCATAGTAAGAAGAAGTAACATTGCACAGATTTTCAAAAGGTTTGTCAATAAATACTAAACCAAAAATGTTACAAATTTTAATGTAACAAAAAAGTCACATTTTAAAAAGATGGGAACTTGTGAAACCATAGTAGTGCCTAGGCATCCATTCAACAAAGTGGTTTAAGTTTGGGCTGTTGGTTCATAACTGGAAATTGCCACGATTTATTTTAAAAGTTGGCTGTTTTGAAAGATTATGCACTCTAAAATCATACAGATCTAGTTCTGATCCCAATTGTACGGTGCAGGCAATTTCCTTAACTTCTCTCATCTGTATGGCTACTTTAGAGGTTATTGTGGGGACTAATGGGGATTCTGTATCTCAAGCTCCTGGCACAGAGCTGGCATTTTTCAAATGTTAATTTTCTGCAATGTTTCTAAAACTGTGAGTCTACCTGTACACACACATCACAGCATTCTTCTCTTGTTTTAGTTCATAAAAGCTTAAATTACCCTCAAGATAATCCAGTCTGTTGGTTCCCAAACTGGGATTCCCCAGCCCTTAGGTCCTGGGAAAGTTGTAACTAGGGTCTGTGAGTTAGTGTCGAAAGCCTAACAGAAATCATCCATGTACCGGGGGACAGGATAAAGAGAGATCGGCGTCTCTGCTTTTGTCTGGAATGGAAACTCATTGTGGTAGCTCTGGCGGCTTCATGACGATCAGAAGCTCTGGATGACATTTACACATCTGATTCCTAAAGATAGAAAAGTCATTAGTTACTTTTTTACAGATGCATTTTGGAAGGCAGTCTTTTAAAACTATGGAATTTATGGGGAAAATAGGGAAGAGGGTAACAGGTCTGGGGCACTCAGATCCACAGAGATTAAGTAACTTGCCCAAGGTCACACAGTGAAGGTTAGCAGCAGCGCCAAGACCAGAATGGATTTCTCCTGACGTCTGGTTGTCAGTATGTTGCACCACCCACAGCAGTTCTCCAGACCCTCTTTTCTTTCCACCACCTGTGTCCTTCAGGTCTATCAAATTTTGCTTTGGAAACTTGAAACCCAAGATATTGTAGTGTCAAGGGTGCCTCAACTCGCCTATATGCTAGGACCCCAGGAATCATGGTTAGGGAGAGGGTATCCTTGATTTATAGGTACAGCCAGAAATTTCTCACTTGCTTCCTTTTGTCAATTAGGAAAGAGAAAGAGAAAACTCTGTTGCTTTTTTACATTGTCTTTTATGCCTGTGAGAAGACAGGAGATTTTCAGCCAAGGCTGAAATTCCCACGAGAAAGTAGACCAGGTATGAGAACTGAATGTGTACCTGTCTGGGAGCTGGAGTCTGATACAAGAGAACGAGGAAGAAAACTGTTTTGATAAGCTGTGGTCACCAGGTGGCGCTACACACACGCTGTCAAATCCAGCAGTTTTTCCAAACCTGGGGAATTTTCCCGGATTTACTGAAGCAGGGAAAAAAAAATACACGTAGGCCCAAGTACTTCAGCTTGGAACAGTGGAGCTGAAAGGAGGTGGTAAAAATCCTAAAGAACTTGCCCTCTTTAATTGTGTGGCAGAGAATCCACTCGTGTTCTTCGGAGTCATTGAGTAAATGAGGAGCTGGCTGACTCAGGTGAGTGGGTACTCGGGAGGTGACCGGCTCCAGCAGCAAGAAAGCCCCGAGTTATTTTTCGAGGGCAAATGAACTCCAGCGTTAGGGCTCCAGCAGCTGCTGTCACTGAGTGTACTTCTCCTTTACGCCTGACCATCTGACCTAGAGGGGAAAGGCAATTTCCATTTCTCTACCAGGAACTCGTTTCCTTTGCTGCTTCCTTTGTTTTATTTTCCTCCCAGGAACTGTGGTTTCCCAACTGGGTTGGGGCCTGGGAGGAGCAGATGGATGAAGATGTGAACCAGCAGTGCCCTTTCTTCCTTCCCACCCCTCCCGACGCCCCTAAGACCCTCCAGCACCTTAACCTACCTCTTTCCTCCAAAGAAAAATGCAAATGGCATACCCATGCCCACCGACATCATGGATTTTCCTGCCAATCCTCATGTAAAATATCTTGAAAATTTGCTTTCAAGGGGCCACTTTGTATTAAAAGGAGAAAATAAACAAAACTCAGTTCCTCCCTTACCCTAAAGCCTTTTCTTGGTACCACAAAAAACAGCTGGGCTGTCTGCCTTCTGGCACCTTTGATTCTGGGCCAACGTGATGGCACCCAGGCCAATTCCCGGTGTCTCTGCTGATTAAGCAGTGACTCCACCAGGCTCTGTGTGCAGCCTCCACATAGGCAGAGCCACACCTAGACGCTGCTTGGCTGCAGCTTTGGAGAAATCATTGTTCCAGAACAGTGGTTCTCACACCTTAACGTGCAGCAGAATCGCCTGGGGGGCTTGTTAAGACAGATTGCTGGGCCCCACTTTCTGATTTAGTAGGTCTGGGGTGCAGCTGGAAAATTTGCATTTTTACCAAGTTCCACTGTGAGGCTGATGCTATGGGTCTGGGGACCATACTTTGAGAATCGCTGTTTCAGAGCAAAAAACTGGTAGGAGAAAAGGAGCCGCAGGAAGAAGCCCATGGCTGTGTTGTGGCTGGTCTTTTCCCAGGGGAACGTGTGTGCCAGGATTGCAGGGGCACCAAGAGGGCCTGACCTACGGGGATGCTGCAAATCCTTATTTTTTCTTTCTGGACTAGTGGTTCTGAAACTTGGCAGTACATTGGAATCACTTTGGGAGCATCTACAAAAATTCTGATGACTGGCTTCCAGCCCTAAAGATCTTGATTTAATTGGTTTGGAAGGTGGTTTGGGCATTGGACAGTTTAAAACCTCCCCAGGTGTTTCTGATGTGCAGCCCAGGTTGAAAAACCACTGTTCTAGGCTCTCCTCTCATTGCATTTGTGTATCTAATCCCCAGTAACTGGAAGTACTAATCATCCATCCTGGGAAATGTCCAGCCTTCTCACACCTCCCTCCCTCTGCCTGTCCTCAGGTTGGAACACTCTTGCATCTGTCTCTGACTACCGAACTCCTAGGTATCCTTAAAAATCCAGTTCAAATATTTCTTCCATGGTGGAGACTTTCCCGGCTTCCCCTGACAGTTAATTGCTTCTTTCTCTATCTCACTCCTAAAGCACTTTGCACACACTTGAATTATAACCTTTATTTCACTGTCTTGTAATTATTTGCATTCATATCTTCCCTCCCCACTTGATGGTGTACCCCTCAGGGGACTTAAGAAAACTGTGATTGAGTGAATCCCATAGTTGGAGATAAGGTTTAAAATACAAAAGTTCTGGATAAGGAAGTTTATTAATTTCAAGTCTCTTCAGCCAGCTGGGTGCCTACTGTGGCTCAGACTCTGGGGGGTGGTGGTGGGGGGCTTGGGAAGTAGAGCCGAGTGAGCGGTGGACCCTGCCCTTGAGGAACTCCTCTTGCAGTTGGGCTCTCCGGGGCTAGTGGTGCTCTCATTGAGTCCAGCTGGGGGACCACTTTCAGAGACACTACCTGGAGCACACAGTGAACCCTGGGCCTCCCTTCCACACCCTCCATGCTGCTCACCACCCACAGGATGAAGTGAGTTTCTCACCTGCCTCCCTCTCCAGACATACGATTCCCTGACAGTTTCGTGCTTGGATTGTAGTTCTCTGCACACCTTACGCTATTGCCAGCTCAGACCTTTCTGTTCCCCTGAGAAGCCCACTCACCCTTCTTTGCCTGGCTGACGGCCATGGCCTGTGGGTCTTCCCTGTGCCCCAGGCTGAGTGCCTCCTCTTTGTACTCTCTTGGCATTTTATACATACCTCTGTCATTATGGTGAAATAATATTAACTAGCTGTTTATGAACCTGCCACACGGTAGGTTCTCCGTAAGTGTTGAATTGCATCTGATGCTTACACAGTGATTCTCAAACTTTGTTCTGCGTATGCACCTCTTCTGGGGGGATCAGGATGCCAAGGGGGAGGGAGGCAGGGTATGGTCAGAAACACCCCCTACTTACCACCTGGATTCTAATATGTGTCCTGCTCTCAAGTTGAGAGTCACTGAATTTCTACAGGCCAGGCAGCGTGCTAGGTGCTTTTAGAATAGCAGACACTACAGTCTTGCCTGGCAGTTACTATTCTCCCCATTTTGTGGATGAGAAAACTGAGGTTAAGTGATTTGCCCAGAGCCACCGAGCTGGTAAATGGCAGAGGGATACAAGGACCAAAGCCACACTACTTTTTGATTTGTTTCTTTGCCCCTTTCCGCCACTAGAACTGGGTATTTCTTGAAGGCAGGGACCTGGTCTTAATAATTTTCGTGCCCCCAGCACCTGACACAGAGCCTGGTGTCAGAAAGTGCTAAGTGAATGAAAGCTGAACCGAACAGGATTACACTTGCCATGTCTCCCTGCGATTAGCTACAAATCGTGTTTGGATGACACATTCAGACAAGATGTTGCTGTGTCCCCATTCCCAGAGCCTTTGCTGAGTTAAATAACCGACAGTCTGCCTACACATACCACACAAGAGCCCTGTTTTAATTGATCTTTTGCCCATTAAAAATCCCATCAAGTACTAATTTTACAGTTACCTGTTCCCTATGTCCTGTGTTTGATTATGATTTTCCTTCTAGACCTGCTGTCTTAGTTCTCTTCTGCCATCTTCTTGCGCCATCCTTTCAGTGGACAGAGCCCTCTGCTTTTTTGGTTCGGAGGGCACTGTCTTCTCACCAAGTGTTCACATTGAGCAGAGAGATTTGGAAGCTTGTCTTCTGCCTTCCGTGCATCTCGAACAACAGCGCTGAAGACCAGCTCAGCTTCCCATCTTGTGGGGGTTAATCCCAAGCCAAGTGTGTGAGGTTTTCCGTAAAGCCGTGGACGTGGTACCCGTTAGCCAACCCCATGCCCCATTAGTGAGAGTGGTGCACAGCTGTGCATGTCCAGAAAAATCAGCGGGGAGTAGCAGGGCCACCTAAGACCTATTCTGTGAGAGTTTTCATATCCCCCCACTCTACTTTTCCCCTTCCTTTAGTACTACCCTCCTCCCTTCCATCCTGAAACATACTGCCAAAACCTCATATATAGTTTGAGGACAGCTTTATAACAGAGTTCCACTTTCATTATTTCATTTTATTTCCACAACAGATCTGTAAGTCAGGTTGGGTCTAATTCTAGCCATTTGCCATTTGTTCTTGATTTTATCCATCTACTCTTTGTTCCTTTTCCCCTTTCTCCCATCTCCTTTTGGATTAATGGAGTATTTGTTAGTATCCCATTTTATCTCCTCTATTGACTTTTTAGCTACAACTCTTTGTTTTGTTTAAGTGGTTGCTGAAAATATGCATCTTTAGCTTATCACAGTCTGACTTGAATTAATATTATAAGACTTCATGTGAAATATAAGTCAAGCAACAACATACTTCCATTTGTCCCTCTCCTATCCTCTATGATATTATCAGGTGTTTTACTCCTAGATATATTATAAACCCAGAATCACATTGTCATTATTTTTGCTTTAAACAGTAAATGTATCTTAAAGAAATGAAAAAAATAAAAAAAAGTGTTTTCTATCTACCCCACATATTTACCATTTTTAGCACTCTTCTTTGTGTATTGTCAATCTATGTTTCTATCTGTCATTATTTCCCTTTGGCCTGAAAAACTCCCTGTAACATTTTTTGGTGTACATTTCTGCTGGCGATCAATTCTTTTAGCTTTTGTTTATCTAAACATACCTTTCTTTTGCCTTCATTTTTGGAAGATATTCTCTGTGGACATAAAATTCTAGGTAAACAGTTTTTTCTCTCCCAGAGCTTCAAAGATGTCCTTCCACTACCTTCTGGATTGCACTGATTCTGAGGAGAAGTCAGTGACAATTATTATTGTTCCCCTATAGGAAGGTGGTTTTTTTGGTTCCCAAGATGCTTTTAAGATCTTCTCTTTGTTTTTGTTTTTCACCATTTTGACTATGATATGCTTAGATGTGGTTTTCTTTGTGTTTATTTTGCTTAAGATACATGGAGATTCTTGGATCTGTGGATTGGCATTTTTAATTATATTTGGAAGTCATTATTTTTTTGAAATATTTCTTCTGTCTCAATTCGTCTTTGCTTTCCTTCTGAGGCTTCAGGTATATGTATGCTGGACTGGTTAATATTGTCCCACATGTAACGGAAGCTCTGTTCTTTTTTTCATCCTTTTTTCTCTATGTGATTCAATTTGGATACGTTCTATTATTCTGTCTTCAAGTTTACTGATCTTTTCTTTTGCAGTATCCAATCTGCTGTTAAGCCCATCCTGTGAATTATTTCAGTTATTGTATTTTTTTGAGTTCTGTAATTCTCATTTGGTTCTTTTTCACAGCTTCTACTCTCTGATAAGACTGTCCATCTACTCATTCCTTATGTCCATTTTTTCCATTTAAATTCTTTTCTTAGTCATTTTAAAGTCCTTGTCTGCTAATTCTGTCTGTGTCACCTCTGGGACTCTTACTCTTGACTGCTTTGCTTCCTCTTTGTTACATGTCATAATTTTTTATTGGATTTTATTGTCTTTCTTTCAAGAGTGTTGACTTTGTTTTGGCAGGTAGTTGGTTTATTGGTAGGTCAGCTTGATACAGCTGAGTGTCGGAATTTGGCTTTGTTGTGGTGGCTTCTCTACGGCCAGATGGCTCAACTCCTAAGGTGTGGGTCTTTCCTGGGTCTCAGTTGAATGTCCAGAGTGTTCATCAAGCCCTGTCCGCTATGGCCACTGGGAACATCAGTGTCTCCCCACTGTGGGACCTCTGGAATCTCTGTTCAGGACACAGCTCCCCAGTACCTGTTCTCTCCTAGGCCTTGGGATTTCCCCCTGCACAGGTACAGCTTTATTTGCAGCCACAGACTCAGGTGGTCTCCGTGTGGATTTCTGGGTTTCTTCTCTGTGCAGCTCCTTCCTCTCCAGCACTGTGCCCCACTAACTTCCGCCCCTTCAGCAACTCTGACCTTTGGTCTCCTATTCCTTCCGCCTTGGTTTGGGTTCTACTACCCTGTGCTGTGGTTTGGAAAGCCCCCCGGCAGAAGGCCAGAGTAAATGTGGATTTCACATCTTCTGTTTTTCTTCTCTCAACGTTCCCATTCCTGCACCATCTGTAGTCTAGACCTGAACACAGTCGTTTCATACATGTCCAGTTTTATTGTTTGTGGTGGGAGGGTAAGCCTGATATCCCTTACTCTGTCATGGCTGCAACTATAAGTTACTCTGGAGTTATACAGACATTGTTAGTCTATTTTATAGTTGAGGGACCTGAGGCTCAGGGTCCATAAGCACCTTGTTCAAGATCACATCAGAACCAGCTGAGTAAGGGGTGGACTCGGACTAGAGCCCCTGTTCGTCTGCTTCTGAAGCAGGGCCCTCAACATTACTTCCTCTTTTTGCTTCCCACTTTCCTTTTCCATCTTGTTCCTCTTCGAAGAGACTATACGGCAATCTCCTATCCACCTTCACATCTTCAGTTCTATCATTTTAGAGGTTTTCTCATTTTCATGCCTTTGAACTTTGCTCCTCTTATCTGGAAAGTTCCATATTTTAAATATTCACCCTCCCCTTTCTGCTTCTATTTATGTCAACATATCTAACCATGTTTCTTATTTATTTTTGTATTTTCTCAGTATCAATCACTGTGTTTGGCACATAGATTTTTTTTAATATAAATGTTGACTGAACCAAAGAAGAAATGAGTTCATTTCATTCATCTTTTCACTCTTTTCCTCACATGCCATTGAAAACAGGTGCTCAGGAAGGCCCAAGTGAGGAGCCGAAGTCCATGGGCGTCAGAGGGAGGCCCCAGAGCCTGGCTGCTTCTCCACACACAGCTTGAACATGGCTCTCTGGATATGGGCTGTTGGCTGATGATTCATGCATTTCTTTATTATCCTTGGCATACTGGAATTAGCCCACTGCCTTTTCTCTTCTTTTTATACCTTTCTTCTCCTGGAAACAATTTCATAAAGGTCCTTTTATTATCCATTTCAATCATGCCACTAAAATCTATCCACTTCATTTTACCATTACTCTTTTTTTCCTTACATTTCCAGCACGTTCTAGAATTTTGTATGCAATTTCTTTATTTTTGCTCTTTCTCTTTTTCCTCATTTCCTTCTCTGTACAAACTTGCCTAGAAACCTTTCTGTGGCATTTTAAATTTCATCATTTCTATTCCGATTTCTTCATCCTGGTCTCTCTGTTTATTGCTTCTACTTGAGGGACTCTGGTTTTCTCTTTAAAACCTTTGATTTCAGGGCCATTTTCCTTGAGCACTTCCTCATATCATTTTCTAACACGCCCACCACTGCCAGCTTGGGAAGATCAGAGGCCTGCCCTGCCCTTCATCTCTCCCCTTTTGTTTTTAATCTCTTCTTGTTCTATCAGGAATTTATCCCCTTTATACCTCTGCCAAACTTCTAGTTTTTGAGAAGTGAATTTTGGCTATTACCTTCATAAAATAAAAATGGGAGCATCCTTCATGTTACATGTCATAACCTCTATTCTTTTTTGCTCATAAACAATGTCAACCCTCCTGGCTCCATTCCCAATTTGGTAATCATGTAGCCAACTGTAGGAGAGCATGTTTAAATAAACATCTTTCAATCCTGTATTCTTACAACCTGAGTTATTTGGTTGGGGCACTTTTCTTAGATCTCTCATTTCATTCTTTTAAGAATCAGTAGAAATCTTCCTTTCCTCCCCCCACCCATATCCTCTTTGTGGTGTTAAGGAAGTGAGTCATATTTTTATATATGGGTTTTCTTTTTAAAATTTCTTTTGGGGGTTATAAGGATTTCTTCTGGGGGATATGCATATCCATGAAGCATTTATTCTTCAGTTCACGAGCATCATTATGTATCATCAGATCCAGATCCCATAAATCTTTGGAAACTTCCCATTATAAACTATAAATAAAAATCTCATTCTTTTAAAATTGTCTGGTAAGAAAACCCACAGATCCAGTTCTTCTCCGTGTTCCTGGTGAAAAATCTGCTCCAAACAGGTAACATCCAGACTGCTTCCTGCACAAACTGATGTCCACTTTATCTTCCCCTAGAGTCCTTTAGGTGGTAACTCTTGCCTTCTTTTTAGTGGTAATTTTATGCTTCTACTTTGAATTATTCTTTATCCTCTTTTTGTGAGTTTAATTAATCTTTGAAGGCTTCTTTTAAATTTCTTTTCCTTTGTCTCCTTTTCTCTGCCTATTCCTCCAGGACTTGGGATCCATCCACAAGCTGGCCAAGAGAGTCGGCCAAGCCTCTCTCTATCAATTTCAATAGCTATTCCTCCTTCTCTATTTCCTCTTTCATGTACTTCACAGACCCCAGCTTCTTTCTTTGTTTTCCTTTTCCTTTTTTCCCCACCACCTGCTGAACTCAATTTTCTTTATTTCTCCCTGAAACTCTGCTCATCCCCTTTCCCTTCCCTCCCAGCCAGGTAGCTTCCTTGAATCCATTAGGGCAAACGTTTCCAGCTCACCTTTCATTTTGCATCTTTGAGGCCAGCCCAGCTGGTCCAGCCTCCACGTTTTTATGACCTATTCCTGGGCAGTCTGCCTATCCTTTCTCCAACAAAGGCCACATGCTAGGTAGTTACGGTTTTATTTTCAACACCTGAATGTTTGACTTCACATTACACTCAAATGATTTCTTGAGTTTCGTCTTTTGCAGATCTTTATCCTATACAAAAAGTGTAGGAAAATATCTCAAGCTTTTCTGATAACAGTTCAATTTCATATTTCCCCAGTCTAAACCCCAAATGATCAACCATTATTGGCTCTACCAAGATGGTTAATATCTCACCAAGTCTCATTAACTAAGTCGTAATGTATTTATGAACAAGATCTTTAGATTTGACCTGCCCAGTGGGATCACCAGAAATGGTGATTGTGACCCCTTACTAATAAAGTCTCTAAAATAAATCAGATTTCTTTGGTGGTCTGAACTTACTTCACACTTCTTACTATTCATTTCTAGGAAGGTCTGCAAATCTATTCTTCAGGTTCATCCATAATAAATTGAAAATCAGGTTCTCTACTGCAGGTCTCAGACCCCAGGGGACTTTAGAAGGCACTGAAAGGTTGCTATTCTGGAGTGTGGACAGCATGAGAGGACCTCTTACTATGTCCAGTTCCCTATGTTATTTGGATGAAAGCTGAGACTTTGGCATATGGTTATATGCCCCAATTTCTGATTCAGAATTTCTCTAAGTTTGGGGGCTTTGTCATTTTCAGTCTCCAGACCCATGGGATTGGCACTTCGTTTACATTTATGGTTGGTTTTATGGTAAGCAGAACTGGTGACTCTCTAATTGGTGTAGATAGAGACTCCCACATTTCAAACCACTGGGTCCTCTGTATGATGGTCTCAGCAAATGTTGGTTATGGCCTCTTCGAGCTCTGTTGGCTGGGTTGTTAGACTCTCGTTTTAAGACACTGCTGTTAAAAAGCAAATATTCTTGAAGATTCTTATCAGATAATTTCTAAGAGAGGGCCCTTGGAGTCCAATGAACATGGATTCCCATTCTGGCTCTTCGACTTAATAGCTGAATGATCTATAAAGTCTTTGAGCCTCAATGTCCTCGTGTGTAGAAATGAGTGTAACAATACCTGCTTCATTGGATTGTTTTCATAATTCAGTGAAGGCTTTGGAAGGATATTGTTATTACAAAGTGCTATGTAAATGGTAGTAATTTATGCTTCTTTTTTTTCTTCCTCTTGTCTTAACCTTGGTGGGTGGTAGGGAGCATGACTGGCATCCAGGATAAACAATAGACACCGATAAAGAATGACTATAAAAATAAAGGACTCAGGGCAGGTGGCAAAAGTCTACCCTGAGGTAGAGAGGCAGCATAGGACAGAAGGGTGAGAACTATGTGTAAAGAAGTAAAAGAAATATATATGACAGCACTTATTTTATGGCAGGAGGTAGGGAGGGGTAATACTATATAGCTTTTTGATTGAAGTGTTTTCTTTCGGAGGGGCAGGACAGTATTAAAACAATGAAGACTGTTAGATTCCAAAAGAATAGACATAGAATTATGGACAGGAGGTGGGAAGGCTCACTGAAGGTAAACTGTACCCACTCATCAACTTTGCTAGGACAGACCCTAGCTTTCTTCTCGATGTTGCCCATATTCATGTGGGGCACCCAGCTTGGGGATGGGAGTCACTCTGAATGCGATTTGATGGGTTCAACTGGTGAGCCAAAGGGACATGAATGTTAACCAAGGAGTTGTGTCATACCCAGAGGAAAAGCTGGGGGGCTCTGATGTGGGATCTTGTTGTAGCCTCTCACTCTCAGGGGTCTGCATGGAGTGTTAGGTGTCAAGAGGAATGAGCCCGAGTCTGGTTGGGTTGCCTCCTGTCCATGTGACCTTGGATGTGTTTCCCAATCTCTCTCTGAGCCTAATATTATCTAATATGACTAATTATGTCACTTATTACAATATCATGTCTAATGTTACTGCTTATGTTTTTTTGTGATGATTAAGTGAAAGGTACTTGGTCATTTTTAAAGTTCCACACAAATCTTATTTTTCTATAAAATTTGTATGCAACTTTATTATTTTAAAGTCCAACCATATTTATGTAACAGACAAGGAAACTATAGTTGAAAGAGGTTAAATGAATGTTAAGGCAATAGTGGCTGAGGTAGGAATGGAACCCAGGGCCCCCATCCCCCTGGGAAGAGAGTGGAGGGAGCTCAGAGGATTGTGTGAGCATCTCTGGACAGGTGAGTGGGTTCTGAAAGCATGGGACAGTAAAGCTGGCAGTAAGGGGTTCTTTATGTGTGTCATATGTTGGATGAGGAGAGAAGTATACAGAATGAAGTCTTTCATAAGAGCCCTCTTCCTAGAATGGATGCTAAGCTGAAAATGCCTAAGGGAGTGGGCCTTCATTCGCCCACAAATCCTTAGATACTCATTTAACAAATGAGTTTGTGTGGACTATAGAGAAATCTAAGGAGTTGGAGGAGGTGAGGTTTTCCTCCCTCAACCAAGAAGAAGTGTGTTCAGTGGGACTTAAAGAGAGGGAGGCTGGGGAGCAGAACAAGGAGAGTTGTAGCAGTGGAGGGCAGCATGATTCCATCCTTGGTGTCCCCTGGGCCTGGCCAGGTGGACAGAGCAGCCCTCTGTGTTCAGGGGACAGATTCCTCGATGGCAGCCACCATCTCTTCTTCAGCATGTTCTTCACCTCTTTTCAGGGCTATGGAATGGCTGCTTCCTAACATCCTTGATTAAGACTTTACCTGGAAAGTGATGGGCTGAGACAGGGATGTTCTTAGGAAATAGGAAGGGAGGTGGCTAAATCCCATACAGTTTTGTATTTTTTGTGTGTGTAGACCACACAGAGGTTTGGGGCGTCTGCAGTTTCTAGCACTTACCCCCGCTCCCTCCTTCCCTCCTACTGGCGTTGGCTGTGGGCATTTGAGGGCCATCACAATTGTGATGTGCTTCAGGCTCAGAAAGCCTGTGGCTTCGCCAGAGATCTACAGTTCATTTTGATACCTGGGCGGCCTGCTCTGATTTCTGTTCTCACCTTGGGTTCCAAAGGGCTCAGGGCAGTGGTGGACTGGAGCTGGCTCATTCTGACTTGCAAGAGCTTTCAGGATTTTTGTGACCCAGTGACATCACACCTGCAACTTGAAATTGGCCAAGCTGGGAGTATTTACACCATGGGAATTGGCAAATGTTAGAAATTAGGGCCTTTTTTTCCTGGATAGTTGGTTGTTAAACGTTTACCAGCACACTGTTAGCTAAGCAGAATGTGGGATTCAGTGTAGTTCTTTGGAGTGGCTTCTATTCAAGTTCCCAGAGGCCCCTAGAGCTTT
The DNA here is from genome assembly GCA_031878705.1 of Tapirus indicus. Lineage (NCBI taxonomy): Eukaryota > Metazoa > Chordata > Mammalia > Perissodactyla > Tapiridae > Tapirus > Tapirus indicus. The sequence goes on along the minus strand of CM062918.1, from coordinate 108,791,577 downwards.
CTGAGGTGATCCAGTGACCTAACACCCAACTACTGAATTTGGTATTGGATACCCGGGAGAGAGTAGCAGAGAGAACCAACACTGAGCACTGCTCTGGGCAGGACAGTGACCAGGCTCCTGATCCGGGCTCCTGGCCACCATTGCCCTTGCGTGACTAGAGGGAACTGCTCTGGGCAGAGTGGCCACATTCTTGAATGTGATGGCAGGGACAGGTCCAGGGCTCCAAGCCTGCTTGGACTCCATGCCAGGACCCTCCCCTTTCCCTTCCTTATCTTTGGATGGCAATCACACAAGACCCAGATGTCAAATTGTCACGAATTTCCTAACCAAGGCATCTGGCACTTGGCAGGTCCCCAGGCTTCTGACTGTATGACTTTGAACCACCTTGACCTTCTTTGTACGTTCAGCCTCTGGAGGCACTGTACATGGGCTCTGCTGTTTTTTCTCCTCCAAAACTTTCTCTCTTGATCCTCTATCTCCAACTCCTCATTAAAACAAATCACAACAAAACAAAACAAAAATGAAAACAACAGCAACCAAACAACATCGATGAAAACTAAATCACACCCCCCTTTAAAAGATGAAACCCCAAACATCAGTTTCACCCACCACCCCAGGGGGAAGCTAACTTGCTGCCTTCCAGAAAATGATGGAAACATGCCATTCAGAAAGCACTCAACACATGAATCATGTGTCCTCCCACGACTTCATCTGCACAAAAATAGACACTTCATCTGCTTCCATTTCTGGTTTTCCTGCCCAGAAGTCATTATCCTTTGGTGACATCAGAACTGGTTGCTCCAAGGGATGGTTGCTGGTGAGGGCAGTAGGCAGTGCCAACTGGTAGAGTGCCAGGACTGAAATGTCCCCGGAGAGGGAAAGGCCGAGAGCAGAGCTGGGATAAGGGAAGGGAGGCCAACTGACAGAGGACACACTCTCAGAGATGACGAGTCGGGTTCCCATGTTTGTACTTTCTGTTAGGGTCCAGAGAGGGCAGTTGACCTGCCCCAGGTTGTCCCATGAATGGGTACAGAAATGGGACAGAGGTGGAGCATGTCATGTCCAAAAGTTCTACACCACATGCAACAGTTGGCAGGGTTTGGACAGGCTGCTGCCCTTGCAAAGAGGCCCATGGTGCCCAAGGGAATGGGGGACACTGAAATATCGCTTTGCAGGGGAAGGAGCACAGCTGGAGAATCAACTATGCAGATTGTCATCCTAGGCTGCCCTGCCAGTCATGTACCAGGAAGGGCCAGGACCAGGATTGAGAAACTATGGCCCAAGGCAAAAATCCAACATACTGCCTATTTTCATACAGCTGGTGAACTAAGAATGGCTTTTACGTTTTTAAATGATTGGAAAAAATTTTAAAAAGAATAACATTTTCATGACATGGGAAAATTATATGAAATTCAAATTTTGGTGTCCATAAAGTTTTATTAGAACATAGCCGTGTCCATTTTACACATTGTCTATGGCTGCTTTTGTGCTACACAGCAGAGATGAGTCGTGAGGGAGACCACATGTGGCTCCCAAAGTTGAAAGTATTTACTCTCTGTCCCTTTACAGAAAAACTTTGCCAGTCCCTGGAGTAGATGGCTCTGGAAGGTCCTTGCAGCTCTCACATTCTAGACGGGATACTACAGTTAACTTTTGGAGGCTTCCCGCCTCCCCCTTCTGCATCAGTTCTTGTGAACTCTCCATCTCTTTCTCAGCGCTTGTCTCTACCCATTGCTGTCCTGTGTGGTTGGATTTAGCCAAAGGGAAGGGGAGTGTGGCTTAAACCCTGGGCTCTCTTATAGGATGCCTTAGCACGGGGGCAGGGAAGAGTGGGAGGAAGGGACACTGGACATCCAACAGAAAACCATTTCTCAGTCATCATGATTATATTCTGATCAACCAAGAGTCGAGCCAGCATGTTGGTGCGGTTGCCGTGGGGTCTCGAGAAACTCAGACTCACAGCAGAATGTCTAGTGAGCTTGAGACAAGGATCACTCTCTGGGAAGGGTCTTTAACAGGGCAGAGTTTTAGGAGGGGAAAGGCCATTTTCTCCTGAGTTCTGTCTTCCTGTGTCTGCCTTCATGCGTTAGACCAGATCAGGAGACTCGAGTCTGGAAGGGTGATTCCTCCGCCTGGAGAAGAACGCTGGGTTGAGCGCTGCCCCTGCGGTGAGAGGCGTCGGTGACGGAACTTCTCCCAGCCCTGGTGTGTCACGTCTCTGCCTGGGACCCGGCCTTGCTCCCCGGTTCCCACTGTCCTGTGCCCACTCGCTGTGTGCTGTGCCTGGTGCCTGTTTACTGCAGGACAAGCCGCACCACCTGGGGCTGTGTCTTTAACCCTGGAAGCCAAGCAGTTGTGAAAACGATTCCAGCTACAACTTCTGGGCAGCTCTTACTGCACTACTGCTGCTCAGTACCCATTGTCAAAGGAAAATAAAACAATAACTAGCTTTTGAGAGCCCATGGCATGTAAGAGATGGGGATAGAAGGATGGGGCAAGTGTGTAATGGGCACAGGGCACTGTCTCCATCCCTCAGTAGCGGCCGGTCCCAAGTACATAGATTTTAGAGCTGTTTGGACCAATGTCCTACCCATCCAGGAGTCTCCACACCTCACCTGAGAGGTGACACTGTGTCTCAGCATTCCCCCTTCAAAACGTACTCCTCTCTCTTGGATGACTGCTGCCGTGTTCTCCTCACTCCCCACCCAGCCCATCACATGCGCCTGGGCTTCTCCAGGCTGAACATCTCATTTGTCATGATTTTAGACCCTCCCTCTCTGCTTGCCCTTTTGGGGAATGCTCCAAGAGGCATGTTGGTGTAGCAGAAGGAAAGCAAGCTTTGCTGGGGGTTTGAGTCCTGGGCCTTTAGCTGTGTGACTTTGGAGAAATTACTTAAACTGTCTGAGTCTCAGTTTCCTCGGATGTAAAAGGAGTATAAATAATTATCTTTATAGCACAATTGTGATGATTAAATGAGATAAATATGTAATATGTCTGGCGCAAAGTTAGCCCTCAAAAATATTATTTCTATCCCACCCCTGCCATATTTGCTTTCCTTTTTGTTTTTCTTTAATGTAGCTTCCAGAATGTAACACAATCTTCCAGATACGACCTGAACAATGAAGAGTACAGTGGAGTCATTTCATCCTTATTTGGGATGACAATCTTCTTCTAAGGCAGCCTGATGCGACCTTGGCTTGTGTTGTTGTTTGGGACAGTCACACCATTGGAAGAGCCATATTGGGTTGGGAGTCAAGATATCTGGAGAGATGTCTTGAATTGAATTTAAAAAAAGAGGAGGAAGCATCTAACAGGTGAGGAAGCAGATGAAATTGAGGTGGAGAGGATGGAGGAAAAGAGGTTTGAGTTTCATAGACCTTCAAGAAATTTGGTAGGATGTATTTTTCCCCCACAATCTTTTCCCTTCCAATTCTGACTTTGATTTCAGATTTCCACTGGTAGCTGCTGAATTAGGAGAGTGTGATTTCTGGGTTTGTACCAGGAGCAGTGGGACAGCAGTGATGATTTCCATTCTCCCTAAGGAACTCTTACACCATGACATGCCTCCTTCAATTTCACCTGGCTGGATCCTTCCTAAATGTGTGGCTTCAGTTTTGAAGTCAGTATTTGCCTGTCACACACTTGTCTGTTAAGGTGACTAACTTATTCTAGTTTGCCAGGGACTTCCCCAGTTTTCATGATAAAAGTCCTGCCTCCTACGAATCCCTTTAGTCCCAGGCAAACCTGGGCTGTTGGTCACCCTAGATGTATATGAGGTGCTAGGAGTGCCTGGTGTGTGCGCAGAACATCCTAGGTGGCATTGGGTAGTGTGGACACAAATGATCCATAAGCAATCTATAAATCAAAATTGGGGTGAGTTTATTATGAGCTGACCCTAGGATCATATAGCCCAGGGGAGTACCTTCATGAAGGAAGGAAGCACTCCAAAGAAGCAGGGTGTACAGAGTGGTTATATAGTGTCCTGAAAAAAAGAACATACATCACATATGATGGGAAAGTCCCTTTTACAACAGTCACGAGATTCCTTTTGCTGGCACAGCAGGTTGGTGGTCACAAGGTGAGCACAGCAGGTCGGTAATCAATCCTTAATTTCTAGGAAGAGATGCTTATCCTTAAGGAAATCCTGATATTGGGGAAGATCCATCCCTATCTTTAAGGGCATCATTCTTCTCTTTGGGACATTGTAAATGTTTAAAGCAGATGTACAATGCATGCTCAACAGGCCATGTCAGCCCTTTTGGAAAAACAAGGTCAGGCTGAATTAGTTTTAAACCAAATGGCTTCCTCATATACTCCAATATACCCTATTGCTTGTCATTTATTCATCAGTAGGAAATACAATTGCTGGAACAAAGTGTAGCTGTTAAGTCTTATCTGCCCAGACTGGGAGAGGTGCATGGGGCCTGGGAGGCAGCTGGGAGGAGACAGGGTGGCTTTGTGTGTTGTTGTTCCCACGGAGGTCACCCCCGGGCAGAAAGTGCACGGCAGAGCAGAGGGGCTTTGAGCACAGCCGGGCTGCGGTGGATCCAACACCTCTCTGCAGGGCTGAGCCAGGCCTTCCCCACTTTACTTCCCTGAGCACTTAACTGAATGGAGAAATCCAAGAAGACACAGCAAAGGATCACGCTGGGTTCTCCATCCCTCAGACCACAGCTGCTCACATGCAAAGTTTCCTGGGAGTACTGCTTTGCCCCGTGAGCTCCTTATCACTGGAGGACACTTACTGCTGCAGGAAGCTGGGGAAACAAATCAGCCAGAGCCTCAGTCCTCCATGAAGACGTTGGGTCAATAAAACCAAGTGACCGTGGATGTGCTGAGAGAGAGGTGGACGAAGAAGGCATGTGGAAGATTTTTACTTCTGCCTTCTGCCTTCCCTGCCCACACGCTCACCCACCAGGCACGGATGCAGGGCAGTTACATTATGCCTCTCTTCACTTCCTGTATGAAGCAGAAGAAAGTCTTTGGCAAATCTAATCCTAAATTTATTGCTGAGGCCAAATCCAGTACCCCCTTCATGACCCTCTTCCCCCAAAAAGGTTAAATAGTTCCCACAGGGTGCAAGAAAGGGTTATTGAAAACAGCGGGTTTTTTTTTTTTTTTTCCTTAACTTCAGCACTTCTGGTAAATCTCTGATCCAGCATCTAGCGGTTAACCACTGATACAGGAAATGACATTTAACGTTTTTATCACTCAGCCAGAAATGGAAGAACAAGGCGAGTCTGTGTTTAGGGAAGATGGATGGTTGCCCACCACCTTCATCTTAAAGGCACACCATCTCCTTTTCTGATTGCTTCGGGTGTTGGTGGCTCACTTCCCCTCGGCCTGCTCGCTTCACTGACAAGGAAGCAGGGGCGGCAGAACATTCATGGCCTCGCTGCTCAGAATGGGAATCCAAATGCTGTCAGCTATTGAAAGGATTCTGAACTGCACTTGGTTCCCCTTTTTCAGGGGCCGTTGCGTGTGGGGACAGGCAGGCAGGAAATGAGTGTGGACGCCCGTGGTCCCAGCACTTTAAACCACAGCATTAGCCTGGGGTGGCTGAGCCGCGGCCACCTGGTTGGGGTGAGACTTTGAACAGGGCCCCTGTCCATTGCCAAGTGGAGGACAGTCCGCAGAGGGTCATTAACCCCCTCCCAGACAATCAGCAAAGCCAGAGCGCTGCACACCGCAAACCACAGTGAGAAATTACACTCCTTCTCACTTTCAGTTTCCTTCGGGCACTGGGTTCTTCTCCACTTTTTTGGTGCCCTTTGGGGATGAGGAGTTTTCAGTGCAGCTGAGAAGTGGATTCCTTGTAAGAACAATAATGACAGGAGCAGGAACAAGAATAGGCACCGACATTGTTGAGTGGTAAACAGTCTAGATTCATGATCTTTACTTGCTCAAGGTCTAAAGATGGCCAGGGCTATAGCCAGTCAGGATTTGAACCCAGTTCTGTCTTCTGCCAAAGCCATCCTGCTGTCCAGACATCTAATAGTCAGCCCAGCCCTGGCCCCACCTTCTTGTCCAGCCTCTGTCACACCCACTGGGCAGGGAGTCAGGAGCCTGAAGATTCTAACCATGGGCACCCTGGTGGAGTGGGTGGGCAAGCGCAGTCAATGCATTGTTGGCAAAGAAGGCCGTCTTCCCATATTAATTAGGTCCACAGATTCTCTGATAAAATTCCCCAGGTCCCTCCCTTCTCTTAGTAGGAACTGACGTGATCCCATTTTTATGAAAAGAGTCACTCAGGTGCAAAATTATCCTCCTCCAGCTCTCTGCAGTCCCCCTGCACAGATGCCTCCCCTGCAATGCATCTCCATCAGCACTAGGAGGCAGATGGTACAGTGGGTGGTCTCTGCTCTAGGAGGCAGGAAAGTTAGGGTCTGGGTCCATGTCACCACTATGAAGCTGACTGCTCTTGGTGAGTCCCTATTGATTTCTGCTCTGCCTCGTTCTAGAGAAGATTGAGGTGAGGGCTACTCTATAGCCTCTTCGAGCCTCAGTTTATCCATTCGTGTATTTGGTAATGAAATCTAAAGGGTTCTGAAAAGTGTATTTGTCCTTCCAGATTTATACCCCCCTCCATGCAGAGAGATAAGTTGCTGTTTAACACCAAAGCCTTCCTAATAGGACAGAGTTGTGCATGGGTGTTACATTTCCAGGGGCCGTACCCACAACTCCAGTTGTGTGACTTTGCACCAGAATGAGCTGAAGAGGCTGATTTCCACCCATGCTAGCTCGGGGTGAGACGTGGATCCTCCCCAGGGCAAGGTTCTTCTCCAAGCCCCGTCTTTTCTTCTCCATGCCCTCTCTGCAGAACTGTCACCCTGCACACCAACAGATCAGAGATTTGTTCAGGTAACAAACACTGAGCGTTATTTCCTGTGCAGGGCACTGGGGAGCAAAGACCAATCCAGCATGTCCTTTGAGTTCAAGGAATTACAGTCTACTCAGTGGTGCCCATCTCTGGTCCCTCACTAGACTTATTTCGGGGAACTTACAAAACACCGATGTCCAGACCCACCTTATTAAGAGCTTCTTGTTTAATTGGCATTAGTATTTTTATAAGGTCTCTAAGTGATTCTAATGTGCAATCAGAGTAGAGAACCACTGATCTAGATGGAGACACAGATAAGTTTAAAAAAAACAAAACTAAATCTACAACACAGAGTGTTATATGCTCTGATTTTAGCAAATACAAGTTGCTATGGGAGCACATAGTTAGGGCCACTTACCCAGCCTAGAAAGAGTTGGAGAGATTTTGTGAAGTAGGAAACATCACAGCTGAGATTTCGAGAGTGGGAATTAACCAGGTAAATCAGGATTGAGTGGGCTGAGGGTGACTGGAGGTGAGATTAAGAGAATTTCCAGGAAAACAAGAAGCATTTTCTGAGTCCAGGAGTGAAAAAGAGTGAGGCACCCATGTGGGATTGCTAGTAGTTCAGGATGGCTGGAAAAGGCCAGTGGGAAGCCCCATATCTGGAGATGTGACCAGAGGCCAGCTCACAAAGGGTATTAAAAGCAGTGTTAAGAACTTTGGACTTTGTCCTGAGGGTGAGAGAGAGCTACTGAAGAGTTATAATCAGAGGAGGGACTGTGATCAGTTTTGCAGTATGAGAAACAGATAGGAAAGGAGCCAGAGGGAGGTAGTGAGGAAGTTAAAACATGCTTCAGTGGTGGTTGGTGGGGAGGTGAGTGGATTTGAGAGATATTAGAAGATGATAGAATCAATTTGACATGGGAAGTAAAGTGAGAGAGAAGTCAAGGATAACTTCCAGATTTGTCATGAGCAGTGGGATGGATGGTGGCTGTTCCCTGGACTGGACATGCAGGAGGCTCTCCATGCAAGTGAGTGGGATTGCCTACCGGCTGCTCGCGCAGAGTCCTAGAAGCGAGTCAGGACTAGGTGGGCCTCTGCTGGCAGCTCTGGGGCTACTCAAGTCCCCCATGGGGGGCGCAGGGCTCCTGGGAGCCTCAGGGGAGGGTGCATATCTCAGTGCAATGATTAGGGCATTCATTGCATTCTTTGCAGCTTGCTAGGAATCTGCCTATTCAGATTCCTATGTATCTTCTCCCCCACCCACCTCCTTGCCCTGCCCACAGTCAAGATGCTCATTTCCCCAACTAGACCAACCCCAGATACTGATGGAATCTCCAAGACAAACAATAATAACTAATTTCATTTTCTGTGACCTGTTTCCTAATCTCCATTTTACTCCTCTAAGTAAAACCTTCCACCCCCACATCTACTCATATAAGAAAACTTTTAACGATACAGACACCTAAAAATACCCTTTCTGTTCCTTTCGGCTCCCTATAGACTCCATGTCTTTCCTGCCCCAGGGACTTGCCCCTCTAAAGACTCCCACTCATTTCTTATCCCGCGCAGATGTGTCTCCACTCCCTACAACCCATTGACCCCAACTCCAGAGATCCTGGCCCTCTCTTCCCTGCTTTGTGGCCTGTCTTAGTTCAGGCTCCTAGAACAAGTTACCACACCCTGCGGGGCTTAAACACTGAATATTTATTTCTCACAGTTCTGGAGGCTGGAAGTCCAAGATCAGGGTGCCAGCATGGTTGGGTTCTGGCGAGAGCCTGTTCTGGGCTGCAGATTGCCAACTTTTGTCTGTGTTCTCATAGGGCGGAAGGAGAGCGAGATTGCTCCTTGGGGTCCCTTTTATAAGGTCACTAATCTCATTCGTGAAGACTCCACTGTCATGACCTAGGCCCCACTCCCAAAGGCCCCACTTCCTAATACCATCACATTGGGAGTTAGGATTACAACATAAGAATTTTCGGGGGACAGAAACATTCAGTTCAGTGCATGGGCCCTCCCTGCATTATTTGTGGGCTATACCCCTCCTCCTATTCCCATTCCTTTGATTTTTTTGTCTTCTGATCTCGCTCCCTGTGCCATCCACTTTTCTTGCCTTTCTTCTTTTTGCCTTACCTGCCATTTTATTATTCCACAAATATTTCTAAAAGCTGTTCTGTAAAGATGTCAAAGTCAGATCCTATGACTTTAACCTTGATTATTAGGGTTGTTTAGTGTTAAATATAACAGCATAAGGGAAAATGCTTTGTATATGGTAAGTCACCAAATAAATGTTAGATAATGATAACAGTAACAGGCTTGAAAGGTCTCTCCTTGTTTAAAGAATTAGGTGTAAATTACACCTAGAGATAAACGTTGAAAAATAATGAGATTATATCCTTAAACTCTCCTGGAAATCCAGTGTCTACTGAGCTGATCTTTCGGAATTCAGATTCTAAACTGAGAGGAAACACTGGAAGATTTATGTAAAATTTGATTTACCACCCATGCTCTTCTTGTCATTCATAAAAAAATTTGTCTTGCAGACAATGTGAATTTTTTTGCTTTTGGTTTTCACTGTTGTCCCCTCTGCTTAGAATTCTTCAATCTAACACACATACATTGAGTATCTCATTATGTTCATTCATTCATTCATTTATTCACTTACCCTATATTTATTGAGTCCAACTATGTGACAGATGATATACCAAGCACTAGAGATCCAACAGTGGCCAAAAATAGGTAGGGTTCCTGTCCTCATGAATTCACATCTTAAGATCGAGACTGGGGAGAAACACAGTAAAATAGTCATACAAATAACTGCAAAGCTCTAGTTGTGCTGAGTGCTATGCAGAAGTCCATGGTGCTATGAAACCATATGATGGGGGGATTTGACCTAGGCTGGGAATGGGTGGTAGGAAGACTTCCCTGGGGGAAGTGATGCTTCTGCTCGGATCTGAAGGATGAAGAGGGGTTAATTAGGTGAGGCAGAGGGTGGGGAACCAGGGGGTTTCAGGCAGAGGCAAAGATGTGTGGCTTGAAGTCAGAGGGTAACGGGGAGCATGATATAAGCTGAGGCTGGAGACGGGATGGTCAGACTGTGTGGGCTTTGCAGGTATGTTAAAGATTTTGTTTTAGTTTTTAACCTTAAGGAGTGGAAATCCTCTGAACTATTTTAATCAAAATGGTGTGAGGTTTGCATAAAGGTAAATAAAAAATCATGGGCCCATCCTCTGTCCTCTCAAGAGATCTTGGTTTATGGAAGGAGTCAAATTCATTAACCAGTATGAAGCAGTGGGTTCATTACCTTGACGCAACTGTGTAGAGTGCTGTGGAAGGGTAGGGAAGCAGTATATTTTTCTGGGTGAGGAATGGTCAGAGAAAGCTTCAAAAAAGAGGTAATATTTGAGCTGGTATTGAAAAATAATAGGAGATTTCCAGGTAATAAGAGGTGTGGGAAGAGGTGAAGAAGCAGGGAGAAGCAGCACATTTGGGGAAGAAGGAATTGCGTATCCAAATACACAGGCATGAGAGAGCACAGCAGGTTTGCATAAACACCAGTCATCTGGTGTGTATGGAGACCAGGGTGCTCTGGTAATCACTATGTATATTTAGCAATATCCCAACTCTCTTTCCTATGGGCATGTAGTAGCTTTGCACTTTCCACCACGCTTGAGTTTAGATGTGGCCAGTGAAAGTAAGCAGAGCAGGGGCCGGCCCGGTGGCACAGTGGTTAAGTTTGTGCGCTCCGCTTCTGCGGCCCCGGGGTTCTATCCCTGGCGTGGACCGACGCACCACTTGTCAAGCCATGCTGTGATGGCGTCCCATATAAAGTGGAGGAAAATGGGCATGGATGTTAGCCCAGGGCCAGTCTTCCTTGGCAAAAAAGAGGAGGATTGGCAATGGATGTTAGTGCAGGGCTGATCTTCCTCACTAAAAAAACAAAAACAAAAAAAAAGAAAGTGAGCAGAGGGGATGTCTGTTACTTGCAAGTGGAAGATTTAAAAGGTGGTGCCTTCTTTGCCACATTCTCTTTTCCTTTGGCTACTAACAATGTTCCAGAGAGTGGATGTTTGTCAGATTGTATCCTAGAATGAGGTCAATGATGATGGAAGCAGAGCCACCAGCTGACCTGCAAAGAACACAAGGATGAGCAAGAAACAAACCTTTGTTGTAAGCAAGCCACTGAGATTTGGGGGATGTTTGCTACTGAAGCATAACTTAGTTTATCCTGACTGTTACAGGGGCCTGTCAAGAACTGTGAAGGGTCTGAGATTTTACGTTGCATGTGAGCTAAGAAGTTAGCCTGCCACAGTTACACAGATACTGGCAGAAGACATGAGATTTCTGAGTCAGAGATAAAGGATTTTATTACTCACAGCACAGCAAGAATAACAAGCATCATTTTTGCATAGTTTTCCCTTGCCCTCCAAGTCCACTGTGGCAATGAAGAGTGGCACAGATGGATGCTTCACCCAGCGGATTTGTGTCACAGTTGAGGAACCCCAAGCTTAGGAAACCCCAATCTTTTATAGTGGACTGCAAGCCAACCTGCCTAACCTTTGTCCTGGAGGGAGATATCTTTAATATATGGGAAAGCAAACAAACTTCTCCTCCACTCTGGAGGGAGTCACTATCTCTATTTTCCAAAGCTCCTCACCACACAAATGTTCTTGAAAAGACACTTTGGAACAAAATTTATCAGTGCCTGTGTTTGCAGAAGTGCAGAAATGTGAAAGACCCATGGAGAATTGCCTCCCAACGATATCTTTGGGTAAGTGGAGGAAAATGAATGATGGAAGGCATTTGGAGCCCAATTGGGAAGAATTTTGTAGGCCATGTCAGGAAAATTGGACTTTATCGAGTAGGCAATGGGGAGCCATCAAAGGTTCTAAAATGTGGTATGGAGAATAGAGGATGGACTGAAGAAGGAGAATACTAGAGCTAGGAGAAAGGTTAGGGTTAAATATGTAGGTTTGGGAAATTTAACATCTGAAGGGAGCTGAAGCCACTAGACTGATCTCTCCTTGGATAAATCCTATACCTTTCAAAACTCAGATCAAAGGGCATCTTGTTTAGTATTTAAAAAAAATATATTTTTCAACAGCAGAAGGTTTTTGTCAAAGAAGCCTAATGCAGACTTCGAACCAATAAAACAGATGGAATATACTTTGATATAACTGAGATATACTTTGGTCAAAGCAATAAGGGGCACCCTGGAGCCCTGCCCCTCAGCTCCCCACTGTCCCAGCAGACAGCCAGAGACTCTTTTCTGAAGCCATAAACCACACTTTGAATCCACTCTTCTTTTCCCAGTTGGCCCAGGCAGGATTAATTGCTCCTTCCTCTCTGTTCTCTCAACAGTTTGATCTTATCACCAGGGCAGCATTTATCACCTTGACACATGTTTGTGGAAAGCATCCTTAACCTTCATCTCTGTATTTCCCAGGGCCCAGCACAGTGCCTGTCCCATTGGAAGGCTCTCAACCAGTGTTTGCTGAATTGGATTGAACTGATGTGAAAAACACATCAATGAAATAACTACAGAATTACACTTTTTGGTAAAGCTTTGCATTTTAAATTTAATGAAATATAATAGACAATGCCTGAGACCTAAGCATGGGCAAATAAGAATCAAGGAAATAATGAAATAAAGAGATGCTTCTTTCTATAGTGAAACAGTTTTAGTTTTAATTAGTCTAATGTACCAACAAATGCTTATTCAAGACACAAAGAGCTTTTTCTTAGAAAGGAGACCACAGTCCAAATAAATAACATCGTCCAAATGGGAGTGAGACAATTGCCAGACCTGCGTTAAGTATGTAAATCCATTCAGTCACCTGTGTTTTCATCAGGCAGGGAAGGAAAGCCCTGTGTTTACTCTGCTAATTTTTGCCAGCAGAATATTTACTTTTGAGAAAACTGAAAAATTAAAAAAAAAAAAAGTTGAACATGTTCTATCTGTCATATCTGTGTGGAGTTCTAGGTGATTTGGTGAAAACAACAATTCCTGAAATCTCTGAGTAGTCTGGATTTTCGTGGGGCTCTATTCTTGCTAGCGAATAAATCCATCTGACTTTTAAGGAAAAGAACACAGCAAGTAGAATTTCCATTTATCCTGCTCTGGTTCTATCCTAGCTACTGTCTGTGTGTCTGTCTGGAAAAGAGTCAACCATGAGTTAGGGTGATGGGAGGGAGGGACAAACCCAAGATCCCATCATGAAGAAGAATGCAGGGTTTGTAGGGCTGAAACTTAGGCAATGTTTGGAGCCCTCTTTAAGTAAAATAATGCGAAATTAGGTATGAAAAATGAATATTTATTTAGAATGAGAACAGAAATCATAACAATAATATTTTTATTAACTAACTACTGGACACACCTTTATAATATCATTTTAAAAGCTATTTTAGTTATATACTTTTTGTGATTTTACATGGCAGCAATTTTGTGATATTTTCTATGGAGAGAATAGAAAGATTATTGAGTCTTTTATCTAGCATAGTTGATGAAAAAATTATTTATTTTTATTACTAATAGCTTAGAAAAATTTCTTCCAGCTTCACAACTTGTTATTGGTAGTGCCAAGAAAATGTTTAAAATTGTCCAATTTGGGCAAACCACTATCATGTTTTTTTCCTATGGAAGCTGTAAGAATTCAGGGCATTTGAGATTTTCTTGTGGGTTCCTATCTAAAATACTCTTTTAATTGATGACATTCATATTATCATTTTCCTAGTATATTATGAATTTTATATTATCTTCATCCATACCAATATTTTGTGTCAAATCAGTAAGAAATTTAAATCTTTTCTCAATGTATTTCTATGACTCACTTTTTCTCATTAATTGGATTATCAAATGATCCAAGAGCTTATGACTTATCATTGCTTCTATTTGAAATGTATCCTTTCTCTTCCTCTTAATATTCATTCACTTACTGCCCTTGGTATGATCTAATTTTTTTTTTTTTTTTTGGTTACCATTTGCTTCTTGATGTTAGGATAATATCTATTGATTTTATTACTCATCTTTATTGTTTTTATTTTATATTTCATTGCTGTTTTAATCTGAATGTTGTCATAGTTCTTTAAAAAATGAATTTATTAAACTTTAATCAGAAGCCTGTAATTTCTCATTTGTTTTATTAAAACAAGTTGAATTATGACCTTAACCTAACACCCAGATTGAGCCAGCATGGGCTTGGGAGGATTAGGCAAGGGCAGGTGGGGTTTGGTGAGTGTTGCTCAAAAATATAAAGACTTGATGGAGGTGGGGGCAGTTAATTTGGGTTGGAATTGCTACTACCTTGTCAAACCAACCCAAGGAAAGGGAGTATCAGGATGGGAAACCCAAGATGAGGATGACCCAGCCAGAACAGAAACAAGGTGGATTCTCCTTAGAGAGTAGCAAGGATGCTTTGGAGAAGAGTCACATACCACAGAAAAGGTCAGCTGGCCAGGAATTCATGGAGGAAGACTAGAGGCCACAAGAGGATGGTTAGGTTGGAGTAATTCAAGGTGGGGGCAGGACCAGGATTCCTCCAGCATTTGCAAGTGGGGCTGACAGCACTGCACTCAGTGTGGTCTTGCTGATGGTTGGCGAGGTTCTTCTCGGGGACCCCTGGGTAGGAGAAGACTCCTTCCTTCTTCAAGAGACGATGAGTAATGGGGAATCCTAGATTCCCTCCCACCACCCCAGGCCCTAATGGCCTGGGCTTTTCTCAAGCAGATTGAAATATTTTGAAAAGAAGCAACATTGTATAAATGACCATGAATTTTGGAGTCAGAAAGACCTGGGTTTGAATCCCGGCCACGTAACTTCTTATCAGCTAATTTCCCCCTCAGCAAAAATGGGGATAATAGTACACCTCTTTCGGGTAGGTATTACATAAATCTTATAAAATAATAAGATTAAAAGCATAATAAATTCCATCATTGTATCATCAAGAATCTAGGTGGTTGTTAATAATGTTACAGTTTTTTAAAAAATCAGATGCATTTTCATATTTTTGATATTTTTTAATTAATTTAATTATTTTCCAAATGAAAAAATGACATGAGGTTGACTTATCTCAGACAGATCTTAGAATTCTCAGTTTCTACATTGGCCTGTTTGCTTGTACCGTCAATGCTGTATGTGTTACACACACACACACATGAAGTGACATCATCAATAAATAGAGCCAGAGTCCTTGAACTAATTCTAGAGTTTAAAGAAAATATCTGAGTTCTGATCCCCTCAAGTTTTTTTTTAAGTAGATATTTACTGATACGATGATTCTTGTTTTTGGAAAGGAGTCTGTTTTGGTTCTCTGTGTACTGATGCTCACTGGCTAAAATTTCTTGGATTGTTAATATTTATTTGACTGTTTTCCTTATGTCATTATTTGGGTTTATTCTATTGATGTGCTTTGCTGTAATGTAGTCACAAGTTTAGCTCCAAGACCCCAGGTGCTCCTTCCTCTCACGAGGAAGATGTGAGTTGGACTCACCCGGAGCGTGTTCTCCTGAGCTAAAGCTGGTAAGATGCCCTGGGATGAGGTGGCAAAGAGCCTCAGATCTCTTTCCCTTGTCCCATTGCGCATCCTCACTCTCTCCCACAGTGTGTATGGGATTGCTTTAAGCTCTGTTTGTGATTGTCCTACCTTGAGAAAGTAGGAAACAGGACACAAGAATCAGTTTGGGAGGATTTAGTTATGTTAGACCAGGAATTTCCCACAGAACATTGTTATTAGACTTTACCCTTGGAGAAAGGTGAAGGAAAAGCCACCTTGATCATGTTTGGTGTCACTACAAAGTATGATTTGGTTTTGAAACGAATGATGACTCATTCAGCAGATATTTTGTTCTGCTTACTGAGACCCGGCTCCTCCAAAAGTTCTCTTCCTGAAGGTATAGGAACCTCAGTTCCATCAACTAGTGCAGCCAATAACAGTTCTCAATTCCTCTGACTGGATCTTAAGAAGAAACCAGCTGATAAAAGGCCAGACCTGGTTCTGATGTCATGGTCATGGAGAGGGGGAGCCTCCAGAAGCTGGCTGTCTCCTAGCCAATAGGGTGGCGTGGGAGCACCCTGACTGTTGTGAGCCCTGGGTAGGGTGAATGTTACTTTAAGACTCAACCTAATATTTACAACTTCCCCCATAAAGAGAAGGCAAGAAAAAAAATAACATAAAATAAAAATAGAGCCAAGTCATAATTTGAGAGGGCTCATTACCATCTTCATGCCTCATTTTTCCTGAGAAAAGGATACAGTAGTTCCCCCTTATTCAGGGGGGATACGTTCCAAGACCCCCAGTGGATGCCTGAAGCTGTGGATAGTACTGAACCCTACATATACTATGTTTTTTCTTACACATCCATACCTATGATAAAGTTTAATTTATAAATTAGGCACAGTAAGAGACTGACAATAACTAATAATAAAATAGAACAATTATAACAACATACTGTAATAAAAATTACCATAGGTCTTAGCAACCTCAGCATATGATTATTTTTCCTTTCTTTATTAAGTTGAGAGCTTTCACCTTTTCACTTAAAGGAAGCACTTTAAGGCTTCTTTTTGGCATATCTGAATTGCCAGCATCACTCCTCCTGCATTTTGGGGCCATTATTAAGTAAAATTAAGGTTACTTGAACACAAACACTGCAATACTGCGACAGTGGATCTGATAATGGAGACGGCTGCTAAGTGACTAATGAGTGGGTAGTGCATACAGCGTGGATACGCTGGACAAAGGGATGATTCACGTGCCGGGGAGGACGGAGCAGGATGGCAGGAGATTTCATCATGCTACTCAGAATGGCACACAATTTAAAACTTGTAAATTGTTTGTTTCTGGAATTTTCCATTTAATATTTTCGGACTGCACTTGACTGCGGGTAACTGAAACTTGGAAATCAAAACCGCGGGTGGAGGGGGGACTACTGTACCAGACTGGAAGAATATCCTGTCTTGGGATCCGGAGTAGAATACAGTGATACACTTTCTATATTTTCCTTTTTTGTTTACAACCCTTAAAGCCCTATCTTTTTAAAGTGTAGAGCGGCCAATTTAATTAAACCACACAGGAGGACCAGGGAGGATTTGGATAAGCCATTGTGCAACTGTGTGCTGTTGTCACCATGGGGGCCATATGAGAATGTGGATGACTCATAGCAAAACTCTGTCTACAACTGGGGAGAACAAACCTCCTGCCAATGATGGATCAACAGAATAATCTCTGAATATTGAGAGATGCATTATAATTACTATTAATAAGAATAAAATTAAAATAACAGTAAACAATACACTTGACTTCCCTCCAGGATTTCTTGTTCAGGAAAGTAAATGTCTCCCACAGAAGGCCTCACTAGACTGCGAGGAGCCCCTCCCCGGGGGGGAATGTGACACCTTCCTCAGGCTTGTGAAGAACAAACACAATGTGCGGAAATTTTACATTGAAAAGAGAGAACAGGGGGCTGTCCTCATATTGACCCCTGGCTTTTTCCATCTCACGTCTTATCAGCTAGGATGCTTCTATTGCAAGTGACAAAAACAATCCTACCCCAAATGGCTTAAGCAAAAAGGGCATTTATTACTGATGTGATAGTCCCAGGCTCCAGGGGCTACTGTTGTCCCAATGCTGTCATCACATCCCCTTTCTATGTACACCCTGACTCAGCTCGCCTTCGTCATACGCTGTTCTCAGAGGCTCTCCCTCCGGGGTCGTCACGGCTGCACAGCTCCAGACCTCACCTCTTCTTGCCTCCACATCTCAGGGGAGAAGACAACAGGTCACTTTTCAAAAGTCCCATTTCATCTCCTTGGCGCTATTGGATTATATGCCCATTGTGGCCAGAGAATGCAGTGCTTGGATTGACTGAGAGTGAAGGGAGGTGGGTTCCCCCCCAAAATTGGGGGCTATTGGCAGAAGAAGGGAGAATGAGTGTTAAGGCGGCAAATCACAACTGTCCACTCTATATGTGAGCCAGTGGCCACCAGTTCTAGAGCCTTGTTGTTCTCTGGGATCCTCTGACTTTCTTGTCTTGGATAAGTTCAGAACACAAGGGGTAGAAGAAGATGCACAGGGCTCCTTCCTGAAGGCTGGTTGGCAGCCGGGCTAACTCTTGCTCCTCTCTGCCTGGAGAAGAAGGTTGATATAAACAGCAATTTTACATGTGCTGCTGGAGTATAGGTGCACGTGTTTCCTGAGCTAGCAGGCATATAAGAAAAATGCTTGTTCAATTGATCTTTGCCTCCCAGCAGGTGCTTGATGACCCACCAGAGGTCCCCATTTTAGCATCTGACCATTCCCAGACCAGTAAAAGTCTATGCCTTTTCTTCCCTTCCAATCTCTGTCCCCAGATGAATGGCATAGGAGTCACAACGGTCTCTGGTGAATCATTTTGTCAATGAGGAATCTGGCAATGGTTCTGCTTCCTGGTTGGCTACTAAGAAAGCCTCAGGCCATTTGATTTGGTAATTACTGAAAAGCAGAGGAAAGTGATTTTTTGCTCCCTATTCCTGGGAAAGGAACAAATAGAACAATACCACTCTTTTTTTCCCCAGGATTCCATAGTTTTGAGAGAGGTTTGACCACTGTTAGGCCCATGTATTTTTTCATGTGAAGACCAAGTGGACTTCAACTAGAGTTTCTCTTGATTGATTATCTCTTAATTCAGCTCTTGATGCCAATTTCCACTGGATGGTTATGGCAGCTGTAAGGACCTTTCTAACTAGGGGGCATATGGCAGCTGTTGGCATCTTCAGCAGAGCTACAGGGAAGCACATCAGGCAAACCTGGGCGACACTTTACGTCCTTATCAATTGTACAGCTGTTGATCCAACTGAACTATAGTGGTGGCTCATGTAAGCAGGGGGAATGGTAGCAGTAAGAATGGGAGGAACCAAAAAGGTCCTATTCGAATGGTTCTCAAATCTTCACCCCATGTTCACTTTTGGGAACATCTCCCCTTCTTGCCAAGTATTGACAGCCCCTTCTCATGGAACCATAACACACCCTTCCTGGCATTGTTAGGGTACATGTGATGGCATGGTATGACTTAGAGACGTTATATTCAGTTAGCCTCATGATGGAATGACTACACTATAACAATTTTCAAGAAATAAAAGTGTAAAAATATTCATATGACAAAAGATCAGCCAGAGAATCAGGCTACCTGAGGGAACTTATTGGCTGTAAATCATCCTAGCAGAGGATGAATTCATTCTATCACCTGGAGGGAGACCTAATCTTGAGTCTATGTCATTCCAGGGAGATAAGAATGCATGACGCACACTCTTTAGTTTTTAAAATCTTCTATTAAATGCCATTTCTAAAATTAGAATTCACATATGTTCTCTACAACTAGTAAAATAATATGAAGAAAGAAGGAAAAAATTTAAGCATCTTTCCCATCATCTTTGCATTTCTACCTCTACTCCTTTAAGGTAACCGATGATAATGACCTATTGTGTATCTTTGCACATCTTTCCCAAGTTAATATAAATATATATATTATTTTCACTTTTAAAAATTGAAATCACACTGTATACAGTTTTATGCAACTTGTTTTTCTCACATAACAATTTGCTATGGATGTCCCTCCAGATCAAAATAGCTAAGTCATTCTTTTTAATAGCCTCATAGTAATCCATGGTACAGATGTACCAAAGTTTAATTTCCATTGGATGAATATTCAGGAAGTTTCCAGATTTTCACCTTTAGAAGAAATGCTGCAATAAATATTCTTTTAAGTAGATCATTACTAACTACTGCTTTTTTCTCCCATGGGATCTATTCCTAGAGGTGGGATTCTGGGTCAAAGGTTATGTGTATTTGAATTTTTAGTAGCTATGGCCAACTTGCTTTCTAAAAAGGTGTAGCAATTTCCATTCCAATAGCAACATGTGAGTGCTTGCTAGCATAGAATGCTATAGATTTTCAATTAAAAAATGATTTTAAGGGGCCGGCCCAGTGGCACAGCGGTTTAGTTCGCGCTTGGTGGCCCGGGGTTCGCGGGTTCGGATCCCGGGTGCCCGCCGACACACTGCTTGTCAGCCATGCTGTGGCGGCATCCCATATAAAGTAGAGGAAGATGGGCATGATGTTAGCCCAGGGCCAGTCTTCCTCAGCAAAAAGAGGAAGATTAGCTATGGATATTACCTCAGGGCTGGTCTTCCTCACACACACACACACACACACACAAAGATTTTAAATTTTTGTCAGTCTGAAGGGGTGAGAAAAATGGCATCTCCTTTATTTTGCATTTCCTTACCTACCAGCGAGGATGAGCATTTTTCATACGTTTATTGGCTATTTGGATTTCCATTTCCTCTTGTATGAATTGCCTGTTCTATTGTATTGAGTCAGATGTGAGTCATTATGTGGGGCAGATATTTTTTTCCAGCTATCATTTGATCTTGACTTTGTTTACCTTTGTCTTTTGTCAAAAGATATTTAAAAAAAATTTGTACTAGGTTTATCTCTTCTAAACATTTAAAAATTACCAAAGTATTAGTAGTTTTTTTACAGAAAATTACTAAACATAAGAACCAAAAGAAGAAAAATCGCCTGTTAACACACCACTCATAGATAACCATTCACAGGTAGCTATTGATATTTCAGGGGATTGTCTTCTACACACATTTCACTCCTTGTTTTAAAACGTCACCACCAAAGGAGAGAACTCTGAATGGGTATGCTGGTCAGAAGAGAAAGGGAAATGCAACGTGGGATCCTTTTCATAGCTATATGAGGCGTTTAGAAAGACACATACAAGAGATGGGGGAGTGATGGGTAGTACTGATCAGGAGGGAAATTTATTGTTCATATTCTAACAATTCTAAAAAGCACATTTTCTTGCTCATCTTAACCTCTCTGAAATCAGGAAGTGTCTTTTAAGCAATGGTGTCTCACAAACATTGTCGCCAAGGCAGAAGTCAGAATGTAGTCATTGTTTTCTGCACATGTGTGAACTTGTTCATAGCTTTTCACAATGTCTACACTTCACTTGGGTTATGCTCCTTGTTAGTAGTACAAATATTGAATTTAATTGCTATTTGAAATCTCTTCAGAAAGATGACACTATGATTATATTATCACACACTAAACAATGCGACCTAAGGCAGGAGGAATAGGTAAATCTTAGATTTCAGGATAACAAGAGGCTTGTGTGACTAATTCATGTATTGCACATGACTATCCTTAATATATTATGTCTATATTGTGGTGCTAAAATAATGGTGCATCTTATAATTGATGGTGTCTTACATTTGATGAAATATGATATTAAATTGGTTAAGTAGTATATATGGGAAATGTATTTTTTTGAGTGGTTCTATAATGTGGCTACATCCATTTGGGAATATTTCACATATTATGTTTTTGGTACCAATAAGATATGAGTGAAATTAGACAAACATGACCCGATCAATAATAACACTCAACAAGATGCTTGGAGAGGCAGAGGTGATAAAAAAGGAAAAGATTGCATAGTTTTGACATGCTTGTGACCCCAGAGAAAGGGAAGCACTGGATAGACTTTGGGAGGCATTTTGTGTTGAAGTCAATGACTTAGATTGCATGGGAAAGTGTTCAAGTTATGGATAAAAGGAGATTATGCATTCATCTTGCAAACTCAAGAGCTTCTTGGACATGGTGTATGTGGTTATTTCTCCTGTTACTGTAGATGAAGCAGCATAAATAATCTATAAATCCATGTTGCCTCATCTGTCCCGCATGTCAGCATGGCATCTTGGAAGCAATCCTGAACTAGGAGGAGCCCCCATCCTCCTGGGGGTTTTGGTCATCAGTACATTTGTGGGTGGAAGCCTGTTGCTTTGCTTGTTCTTCCTGCCCCTTGATTCAACCATAGGATCAAACCTGCTTAGACTGGATGGGAGTGGTTTGGTAGTGGGAAGATAGGTAGACTAAGGAGTCAACTTGCACAACCATCCTTTGTTACCCAATCTAACACCTAACAACACAGCTCTGGGCCATCTAATGGGGCTTGAATCTTTCCTTAAGAAAGACAAGACATGAGCAGGAGCATCCTAATATGAAAACAGTCTCAGTCCATTCTTATTTTCACCTCTGTTTCTAGTTTCATATCAAGACTCCTGTTTTTTTCTGGCTTCATCAGGAACTTGCCAGGACAAATTTTCCTAAAGTGGCTGAGTTAGGGCTACATCTAAGCGTTTTTCTCAGCTTCAATTTGCCAGGAAAAAAAAAAGGAGACAAAGCATTTAGAAATATTTCCTTTCTGGTAGACCCAGGTTGGTTTTATGCACTGCTGCCCTAGCAGCATATTTCCTCCATTCAAGCAATCCTAAGAATATTTTTAAGCCCCTGAATGACTTTTTAATTTCAGATATTATATATTTTTTATTTCCAGCTTTTCCGTTCAGTTCTTTTTAAAAATTTTCATCTCTCTGCTGAAATTCCCCAACTGTTCACTCTTGTTGTCCAACTTTTCTGCAATATCTTTTAATACATTCATCCATATCTGATAATTACAACATCTGGGCCATCTCTGGGTCTGTTTCTACTGACTATTTCCTCCTTTGACCATGGGTCACATTTTCTTGCTTCTTCACATGTCTTATAAATTTTGATTGTATGCTGGACTTTGTGTGTCAGAGAGCAGTAGGTTTAAATAAATGATATTTATTCCCAGAAAAAGGTACATTACTTTTTTTGTCACATCGCTGGAGTGGGGGCTGAGTCAGTCTACTCTGTAGCTGAGCTGGGTCTGGGCTTCATTGTAGTTTTAGTTAGATTCAATTCACCATTACCTTTGGGATGAGAGCAGGAGCAGGACTTTCCTTTCAGAAGTGCTTGGAATCTGAACACTGGTAGACTCTTGTTCTCCTTATATTTTATAACCACCTACCAGCTTTCTGCATGTCTGAGAGTTTTCTTTGCTCTCATTGCTCTGACTTTCAGTTCCTCAGGAGATCTCTCTCCACCAGGCTTCCCTGCCCTTGGCAGTGCACTTATCAAAGGCTCAGAGTATTTTGCAGGGATTCCTTTCAGCTCTCCTCTGCTTCCCCCAGCCTTGGGAAGGCCACTGAAGTATAGTTGGTAAAGACTCAGGTGCCTCAGAGGTATTTTGTTCTGCTCTGCTGTTGTTCCCCTTCTTTGGAAGACTCTGCCTTGCAATCAGTGAAGGCCTGGAGAACTTGGGAGGAATTTCTTCCAGCTTTCCAGCCCCATCTCCAACCTTAGGAGGGTCACTGCCCTCAGAGCACTTGGTGAAGTCTGAGTGTGCTCTGAGGATATGATCTCTCAGCTGTCCAGCCCTGCTCTTAGCCTTTAGCAGGCTGCTGCCTGGCACTTGGAAAAGGCTCTGTGTGTCTTGCTGGAGTAGGAGGTGGGACTGGTGAGTGGATCTCTCTAGGTCTCTTGCCTTGCCTCTAACTTTTTGCATACCGTCCCCATGCACTCAGTGAAAGCCTGTGGAGAAGAGATGGGTAGGTGCCAACCTGCTCAGTGGTTCGAGCTCATTGGTACTCTTGTCTGTCGTGTTAGCCCACACACAGCTAAAAGTTTATGAAAAATTTGACTGGTTTCTCCCTGTATCTATCTATGGCAGATTCCTCTTTACTCTGTCAGGGATGAAAGCAGCCATAGTCTCTTCTGTCCTAGGAAGTGTTTATCACCTTCTGGAATTTACTTTGTTTAGATTTTTTTTGTGTCTGCAGCTCTCTGAAGAGTTTTAAAACTATGATTAGTAGCTTCTCCAGTGTGTCCTCAATATTAGTGGGGAACGATGATCTCTTGTGACTTTCTATGTTCTAAATGGAAGCATAACACCTGGGAATATTTTAAAATATGGAGCTACCATAGCCTGCCCCTTGCTCGTACTTTTATCATTTTTGTGGGTTTGTAACCGAAGTTTCATTTGAACAAGAAATATTAAATGACTGACATTAGATCAGGAAATGCACATGGAAGATGAAATTCCAGATTTTGGGGGACCCATTGCCTCTTTTCATGAAGGTGGAGAGTCTACTAAACTGGTCTTTGTCCTGGCCGCAGTGGCATGCTCAACAATACAATGTTCCTGCTTCTCACCTTCTCAGTGGCCTTCACATGAGCATCTCTACAGGCCTTCCAGGATCCATGGATTGGCTTACTCTATCTCTAGGCTGTGTTGCTGACTCATTAAGTAATTTTGAAATCAGCCATTAGATCTCAAAACTTTAATGGAAGAAGAAGAAGAAAAATAGTATACTCTCTTTTGCAAAGTATCATCTATGCTTTGCTCATGTATGCTGGTACTTCTTCCTTTTTTTCTTTGCATTTTTTTTTACTGGGCAGAGAGTCTGCTCTTGGAAGCTCTTTCCAGTCAAGCCCACAGACACCCTCTGAGAGCGAGTGTCATATCCTATGTCTCCCTTACTGCCCTCACCCTTGGCAAGGTAAAAAATGTTGGGAAAGTTATTAGCTTGCACGGCCATGTTTAATTACATTATGTTCTCCTTCAGTAATAACACTACTTGAATAAGGTTGAAGACAGAATAATAGACTATCAGTTAGGATTAGCCTTGACTGTGTGTGACAAAAAATCCAGAGTAACAGTGGTTTAAACACAATAGCAGTTCATCTCTCTTTCAGACATAAAAGTCTTAGACCAGGACACTCCTTGATGTCAGGGACCCAGAATCTCCACTTTATTGTTCAGCTGTGTGTGACCTTGGGCTCAAGGTCTAAGAGGGTGGCATTCACATTCTAGAAAAAAGAATAGAAGAAATATAAAGAAGCTGGGCAAAGGGTACAGGTATGCTATTTCTTAGAGAAGGTTCTCAGAGGCTCTCCAATGCACTCTTACTCATTCCATTAACAAGAACCTTTTCACAAGGTGACACAGCTGCATGAGAGGCTGAGAAGCATAGCCTTTATTGTAGGCAACTATTTGTCCAACTAGAAATTAAGGGTTCTATTGCCACAGAGGAAGAGAATGTATTTTGGGGGTCAACTAGCAGTCTTGGTCACCAATCAACTTTCTGGAAAAGAATATTACATAGTTTCAGTTTAGTTCTAGACCTGGGAGCCATTTTGGCCGGGGGAGAGCACTGAATGTATCAGTAACCTCCATTCCAACAGTTGCTCCCTTTCCTGTTAGCTGTGTGGATCTATAGAACCAGAGCAGTGATGTGTTCAGAGAAGAGCACCCAAGATAACAAAGGAACTAAACACCATGTCACACAGAGAACAGCTGAAGAAACTGAGGATGTTTAGCCCAGAGGAAAGAAGAGCTGGCGATGACACAATGCTTTCACATATTTGAAGGGCTATCTTGTGAACGATCTGGATGAACCAGAAGGGCAGAATCCAGCCAGTGGCTAGAAGTTATACGGAGAGTAATATGAGTTAAATATACAGAGGGAAACTCTAATAATAGAGTTATCTAAGAAGGTAGTGAGAATACATTTACCTCCATCTTCTTATCACAGAGGATTTGTGCTCATGCAGGGTCTTAACTAAACGACTTATGATCTCTCCTGGTTCGTTTCTAAAAATATACTTTAGGTAGTACTGCAGTAGGAAGAACGAAGAGATTTGCATTGGAGGGCAAAGTGAGTTCCAAATTTGTGAGACCTTCTAAAAGGTACTTTCTAAAATTCCACAATAGGTCACCATAACTAAACCAGGTTGCGCTAATCTCTTGCCTGGATACAGGAGGTTGGTTCAACATATGTGAATTCAATGACTTGAGAACTTGAAGACTTGAAACAGTCAGTTTGGGAGAAGTTTTAAAGACCCTCTAAAATCTGTAAATTTTCTGAAGTTTCTGAAAATTCTGAGAAGTTTTCCCACTGAAGACTTTTTTAAAAAACAACTCTGTTTTGCCCAAGAAAACAACCAGGAAAGAAGTCATAAAAACTCTTTTTCAGTTCTCCCACTGTCTAAATATATCAATATACAAAACATGGTAATTTTATGAGTGAAACAAGTTATACATAATGCATTTTTATGTTTCTAAACGAACAGCATGACTTTATATCTGTAAAGGGCACTAAAAATAAGCTTTGCGTGTATTTCAATCCCCTGCCCCCAAATTTTTTTTGAAGAAAAAAATTTTTTTGTTCTTCCACGGCTTAAAATTTTTGAAAATTCTATGTGTCTGGTGTGTTCCTTTGTTCTCGCTGCCTTGTAGCTTGTGTTCTATTCCTGTAAAGTTTATGGTTATGAAATTAACTATTCTTTTATTCTAACTGATATATAAGGTTTAAGTCTCTGAAATGCCTCGCATTTTCCTGATCGGGTATCTAGAGAGCTAAAGATTGGGGATGAGTGTTCTGTCAATGGTTTTGGCCAAGGTGGGCTGCTTCATTTCTTCCCAACTTTGTTTTCCATGGTAGCCTGCCAGGCACACTGATATGCAGCAAGTTTATCCAAAGGACTCAAGAGCCATACAGCTAGAGAGTAATTTGTCTTCATGACATCCCCGAGAGGCATTCAGGCAAAAAGGCTGTTACCACTGTGGGGCATTGGCAAGAAGATCAGCTTGGAGTCTGGACAGAGTGGTTGGGAGCCAAGCTCTGCCACCAACTCTGTAGGACCATGGGCAGGTCACTCACCCTCTGTGAGGTTTCCGTTTGCTCGCTGAAGGATGAGGGTATCAGACAAAACCTCCGTGGTCCTCATAGGCTCTCACTTTCTATGAATCTATTATCCTGACCACACATTCCAAAGTAAGAAGGTCAGAGGATCGATTTAAGGTTATAAAATGGATTAATGAGAGAGTTGAAATTTCTTATTTCTGAATGGTACTGTAGTCTTCTGGATAAACATGTTTATCTGTGTAAAAATGCTGGACAATCTTGGTTTACCATGGGAAGGAGTGAAAATAAATCTAGGGGAAAGCAGGGTTGAGAAAAGAGGATAAGTTCTTCTGGTGCCAAAATGACTCTGTGCCATAGCAGTAATAATTTCCATACCTACTTTAGACTGTGTCACCTTGATATCTCTTGGGGCGTAGAGTTGGAGAAGGAACGGTCCCTCAGTTTCTGGTGCTGTTTTTTTGGCTTATCTCCTTCAAAAGCCTTCCCTTGAATGCCTGGCTTAGTTTGTAATTAGCCAGCTTGATACAGGCTTTGAGCTATTCCTGACCAATGTAATAATGACTGGGCTACTCTCTCCTGCTATGGTGATGGAGATGGGCTGAGGAGCTGGGTGACATTTCTGTCCTAGTGGCACAAGACTTCATGGGGCTCCTTTGCCCTTCCAGAAATGACTCTGAAGGCAGGATTTCCAAGAGGCCACCAGCGAGTCTGGCCTTGCTTTGTCTCCAGACTGGTAGACAGACCCAAGAGGCTGAGATAAACATCTGAATTTAGGAGTGCTTAACACTGATTCAAAACTTAAGCTGCGTTCTGGAACTAACCTGTCTCTATAAACTTTTGAGTGGATTGCAGTCAATATGTAAAATGTACATACGTGCTCTTTCAAAAATGACTAATCTCCACCCAACCACACGATTTTCTTTCTTGATGCCCACATTCTAACACCACAAGGGTGGTTCTATTTATTGTCAATAACAGCACTTTTTAGATTTCTTAGATCTGAAAATGAAAATAAGTGCCTTAGTTTGTATATGAAGTGACGTGGGTAATTATGCATGCAGAAAGTAATTCTGAAAAATTGGAAATAACCTAAACTTCCATCAATGGAGCATTGGTTAAATAATTTATGGTAATTCATAAATGAAATACAAGGAAGTATTTAAAATGATTATACATATTTACATATATATCTTTGTGGGTAAGGAAAACTATTCTGATCTGTGAAACAAGTAGGTTAAAACTATATATAATAGATTAACCTATTTTTGCAAAAAAAAGTATATATGCATACACTATAAACATTGAAAAAGGTCTATAAAAGAGGACTCACCTAGGCATCTTCAGTTGAGGGATGAGAAGAAGAATTTCTGGTGTCCAAGTGGCCTGGACCCAGACCCTCAATGTTTTCATGACATTAGTAGGGTACTGTCACCTTGATTTCAGATGCTCTGTAGTTGTGCATGTATAGAATGTTTGAACAGTGGCTAACTATGGATGATGGGATTATGGATGATTGTGTTTTCTGCTCATCAGATTGATTTTTTTCCACAATGAACATTTACTGCCTCTGTGATAAAATAGTAAAAATAAGAAAAAGAGATTCAGGAGAATGTTCTTTCCTTGGGATGTTTTGGTTGAAATTAATTGAACTTCATTTCTAGTTCAAACTGCTGACTCTACTTCCTCCCCTTACTCTCTTTTTGGCTCTAAGTTCTTTACACTCAGTTATTTTGCATAATCGTGTCCCTTTCCAAATAATGGAGGTGTCTTGACACGTGGCAGGATGGGTAGAGTCTTCCCAGAGAAAAGTTGTTCCTTTTCCATTTGGGTGCGTAATACTGACCTCTTGGCAATTTGGCTCCCCTGTAGGCATGAAAACATTGTCTGGGAAGCCAGAGGAGAAAACCAGAGGTAGCCAGAGGAGGAAGAATTGGTTGATATGTGAAGATTTAATTATCACTGTGGAGAATTGAATTGCTGTTCTCAATTCTTCACAGCATTCAAAGAGAATCAACACCCTTGCTATGGCCTCATGGTGGGTGGAGTATACTTCCTGTCCCTTAACTTTGGGTTTAGCCAAAGAGAATGTTAGTGGATGGGACATGACAGCACCTTGAAAAGAGCCTGTGGATCCAGGCTGTTCATTTTGTTCATCAGTGATCTACTGCGAGAACTTCCCCCAGGCAGCTGTTGCCCATTCAGCCTGGGACCCAGAATAAATATACACGCCTACAGACCAATCTATAGTCTGGAGCCAAGGAGAGCTGAACTGCAGGATAGCTGAACAGCAGCCTGAAGCAGATCTCCCCAGCCCAGCCCAGCCTAGACCAGCCAAACCACAATCAGTCTTGCAGACTTGTGAGTATGAGACTAAATCCTGTTGTTTTAAGCCACTGAGTTTTGGGGTGGCTTATTAGGTAGCCTTATTGAGGCAATGGCTGACTGATACACTGGTCCAAGTCTGCTAAACAGACCCTCCTGAGTCCCTGATGTCTAAAAAGGGATTTCTGGCTGCTTTTGGATAATAGGTATGCAAAAACTATCCAGAGATGTTATGAGGATAACTTGGGAAGGAAAAGAATATGGTCAACCTGACTTCCCCGTCTTGCTAACCGACTGCCACTAATTTTTCATCCAGGGCAAATGTAGCTTTCCCTACTTGATTATAAATGCATTACAACATCATTTGAGCTCTTTAAATTAAGGATGTGTTGCTAACATTCTAGCTCTAGGGCCACAGTAATTCAGTTTGCTGTCAATGCCCGACCAGTGAGCGAGTCATGAACAGCTTACAAGCCAGGAAGCCCAGACTAAACCATTGACTCTGGATTTTCCCTGTTGTTTTTCATAGGACCTCTTTCCTCCCATTTTTTGCTTTGCTCTCACTCTGCTGGACAAGTCAGAAGTCATGGTGAAGGAAACCTCACAGACATGGTAGCAGGGATATTGGATGTATTTTGCTTTCTGTCCAAGAACTTTGCAATCTGGGGGGTTTCCTTGAGGCCAGGATTGTGTTTAGATTCCCAAGGACAAGCATTATCTAGATTCACCTTCTCCTTCTGTGCTTGGCAAGAAATGTAGAACTCTCTTGGATGCTTGCCTTGTGTGCAATCAATTGTTAATGCTTATTAGATGGCTGCAACACAGTCTGGGGTGGCGCTCTCGAGGAACACAGACTCAGGGACATTAGTGCACACAGGTCATCTGACAGCTTCCTGTAACAAGGAAATGAGGTCCAGTCAAGGTCTCAACACAAAGCACACCCAATAAGCCGTAGGCATGATCTAGAAGCCAGAGCAGCAAGACCTCCTCCCACCAGCTTTCAATGGCACCCATAGATTTTTACCTTTCCTATCTTTTCTATGCAGGATACTCACTGAAAGTGAATTTACTTATGGGGCTAATTTTTTAAATCAATGAACTTAAAAAATTATAAAAGTAACAAATTCTCAGTTTAGATAGTTTGAAAAATATAGAAATGTACAAACAAGAAAACAAAATCACCTGTGATCCCACAGCCAGACATAAGCACTGCTGGTGTTTTTGTATTACTTGGCCTCACAAACAATTTGGTGCTTGGCACATAGGTCATTTCATTTAAGAATTTTGTAGGGATCATTTTTCTTTGCCATTTCATATTCTTTGAAAACACTCAATTTTAATTACTGAAAAATAATCCATCATGATCTATTTAACTTTTCCACTATTGATGGGTGTTTATTTTTCCTCCAACTTTTGCTATCATAAATAATGCTGTGATGAGAATTCTTTCCTAGAAGGGGAATGGGAGTTACTTTGAAAAGTCCTTGTATTGTGCAGTGAGATGGGCATATCAGTACACAGATGTTCACAGGTAAATTTATGTTACATTTTTGATAAGCACTATGAGAATCATTGAACAGTTTCCCACATTTTGACTATAAATTATTTATAGTCCAAGGAACTAATTTGAAATATGATCAAAAATCTAGGCTCAAAATTTCCTTTGCAACATTTTTTGTGTGTGTGAGGAAGACTGGCCCCAAGCTAACATTCATGCCCATTTTCCTCTACTTTATATGGGACGCCACCACAGCACGGCTTGACAAGTGGTGCGTAGGTCCATGCCCAGGATCTGAACCAGTGAACCCTGGGCCGCCGAAGCAGAGAGTGCAAGCTTATGCCACAGGGCCAGGCCCCATTTTGTTTTTAATAATACTAAAAGATTGAAAAGATAAATTCCTTGTATAAGAAAATTAGTTAAATAAATGATGGTTTATTCTTCTGATTGAAAGTGATACTTATGAGAGTTTTAAATAATGGAAATGTTGGTTGTAAATGCAAAATAAGGATACAAAATTGTGTGTGTTTATGAGCTGGACTCTGTGAAGCAACGTGCATGGGAGAGAACTCTACCAAATATCAGTGCAATATTGAGTGATGTTTTCCTCTCTCTGTACTTTTTATATTATCTTAAACATATTACTTTTACAATCAGGAAAAAGATTGTTTTGTTGTTCTTTATACTCACATATTAGAGATGAGGTCACTTCCAGGGAAGGAAGGTGTGACTGGTCTGTGTGGGTTCCATTTCCTTCCTAATAAGAACCATTCAGAGCATGGCAAAAGTCATAGCCCAGTACGCTTCCCTCGTTAACATAGATAAGTGCCTTATTTTACTTGGATTAACATACTCTGACCTCTGGTTTCATTTTCCAGAGTATATTTTCCCCTAATTCAATTTTTCTAGATTTCAGATATTTTAATGCTTTTTTCCAGAAAAAATAAAAGCCCATATGTTGGGTCTATATGCCAATTTTTTCTCTTAATTTTGTCTTTGTTTCAAATCTCAGGTAAAGTAATTTTTCATATATCAACTTTTTTGAGATGTAATTTACATATCATACAATTCACCCAATTAAAATGTAAAATTCAATGGTTTTTAGTATATTCACAGAGCTGTGCAACCATCATGACAATCAATTTTAGAACATTTTCATCACTCCAAAAAGATACTGTATGTCCCTTAGCGGTCACTCCCCATTTTCTCCCATGCACTCACCCCACCCTGCCCTAGGGAACCCACTCATCTACTTCCCTTCTCTATAGATTTGCCTACTCTGAAGGTTTTATATAAATTAAATCATACAATATGTAGCTTTTGTGACTAGTTTCTTTAACTCAGCATGTTTTCAAGGTTCATTCATGTTGTAGCATGTGTCAGTACTTCATTCCTATTGACATTACCAATAAATGCCAAGTAATATTCTATTGTATAGATTTACCACATTTTATTTATCTATTCATCAGTTGACAGACATTTGGATTGTTTTCACTTTTTGGCTATTATAAATAATGCTGCTATAAACAATGTGTACAAGTTTTTGGGTGAACCTATCTTTTCGTTTCTCTTGGGTATAGACCTGGGAGTGAAATTGCTGGTTCATATGATAACTCTGTTTAACCTTTTGTGGAACTGCTGGTCTGTTTTCCAAAGTAGCTGCACCACTTTATATTCCCACCAGCAATGTGTGAAGGTTCTGATTTCTCCACATCGTTGCTCACACTTGTTATTATCTGTCTTTCTGATAGCCATCGTAGTGAGTGTGAAATGGTATCTCATTGTGGTTTTGACTTGCATCTTCCTGATGGTTAATGGTAAAGAACATTTTTTAATGTGCTTATTGGCCATTTTTATATCTTCTTTGGAGAAATGTCTATTCAGATCCTTTGCCTTTGTTTTAAGTGGGTTATTTGCCTTTTCATTATTGAGTTGTGAGAGTTCTTTATATGTTCTAGATACAAGTCCCTTATCAGGGATTTGCAAATCCCTGATTTGCAAATATGATTTGCAAATCTTCTCTCCCATATTTTGGGTTGTGTTTTCACATTCTTGATGGTGTCCATGGCACAAAAGTTTCTAATTCTGATCAAGTCCATTGTATCTTTTTTTCCTTTTGTCACTTGTGCTTTTGGTGCCACTTCTAAGAAGAAGGCTTTTTCTAAATCAAGATCACAAAGATTTACTCCTATATTTTCTTTTGAAAATTTTACAGTTTCGCTCTTACATTTAGGTCTCTTATCTATTTTGAATTAATTTTTGTGTACGGTGTGAGGAAGGGGTTGTAATGGACTGAATTGTGTCCCCCTCAAATTCATATGTTGAAGCCCCGATCCCCAATCTGGAGGCAGGGTCTTTAGGAGGTAATTAAAGTTTAATGAAGTCATAAGGGTGGGGCCCTAATCCAATAGGACTGTGGCTTTATAAGAAGAGGAAGAAAGAGAGATCTCTCTCTTCTCTCTCTCCACCACATGAAGACACAGTAAGGCAGCCTTCTGCAAGCCAGGAAGAGGCCTCGCACCAGAATACAACCACGTTGGCACCTGATCTCAGACTTCCAACCTGCAGAACAGAAAAAAAATTTCTGTTTTTAGAGCCACCTAGTCTATGGAACTTTGCTATAGTAGCCTGAGCTGACTAATACAGGGGTCCAACTTCATTGTTTTGCATGTGGATATCCGGTTGTCCCAGTACCGACTGGTGAAAGAACTATTCTTTCATGTTGAACTCTCTTGGATCCAGTTACTCTTAAACTAGCTCAGGACTGAGAACACGTTCTATCCAAATTGTCTGTGAGCAGAGGAGAAACAGTGAAATAAATAACTCCATTCCTCTCCCTGATTCATAAGTAGATCAGAACATTGTAGAATTTTGATCTGAAGCTTTGTCCCTGCTAAGTATGAACTTTTGAATCTCCCTTTCTTTGCCAGCATTTGATAGAACCTCAATAACCTTGCATCTGTTTCTATTGGCAAGATATTCAAGCGACGTCAGGCACTAAATACTTCAGCACTTTAATAAAGCCTGTTTCAGTGTTCTGGAGCTCAGCTGGCGCTACTGTGAGGAGTAAGAGGAGGAAAGCGGAAGGAGGATCGAAAGAGTATCTGTGTATAAGTGAATAGATATTTAGTAACAATTTTGGTTGTAAATCTATAGATTTTTACGGAAATCCAAATACCAACCAAAGAAAGAAAAGCTTTGTCTATCCAGTACTTTTTCCTCATAGCCCATGGCCAAGTCTAATTCCTGCTCCAAACCAACATTGAAAGAGAAAAAAAGCAACAACAACAAAAAACCCTTTTGCTCCCTGAAGCACACAATGGATTCATTGATCTGAGAACAAGTTAGTTCAATTTCTTGCTTTACCTTGCCGCTGGGAAAAAAACAAAAACCTCTTATAAAAACATGGCTTGTGGGAAAAGGTGGGATTACTGTAAAAAGCTTTTCTTTGTTTCCGTGGACACTGTACTCTACAGAGCTTGAGTTGTGTAGCAAGCAGGACACGGCTAAAAGTCAGGCCTTGCAGATTGTTCCTGGCTGAGCCACTGATCCAGCCTATGGCTCGGGCAAACCCACAGGTCTTCTCAGGTTACCCAGGAAAAATGGAGACAGGCACAGAGATTCCTTCGTGAGGCCACACTCTTGGATGTCTACCTCCAGCTTTCAAGGATACCACCGTGAGCCCCCTAGAGACACAGAGAGGAGGAATCTTTCCTCCACCCAGTTCTCTACTCTTGGATTGAACAGACGACTGAAAACCGGAACCAGTAAGGCTGACATTTTTGTGCATGCCTCAGTCAGCAATGTGGCCAAGTGTCCCCAATTAGAGGGATACTTCTAGGGTGGATTTTTCTGTTGGCATGTTCAAAGCTGAGATAAAGTTTGCACAGACCCTTTTTTCCAGGGCATGGAATGCCACGGCCATGTTTCAGATTTTCAGATTCTATATGCATTGGCATCTTCAAGAAGTAATGCAAGGAAAGCGACTGAGGCAGCCATGATGTAATCTGTCCCCTCTTCTTGGTGGTGGGAAATCCTGACTAAAGCTGCACTTGCCCAGCTCCTTCTCTACATTGTCAACATTGCATTTCTGGAAGCTGACGTGGCTTTGGGTCACAGCTTGCTACAAAGATCGCCTTTTGTAGGATTTAATAGCCCCAGGTGGTTGTTTTTTCCCCCTTCTTTATGAAATTATGCATAACTAGATGTTAAATTTAACTCTTCTTGTTGCTTAGGAGATGGGCAGAGTCTCTAAAGTCTGAGAATATTACAATAGGTGCTAAGTAACTCCACATTATAAAAGAACATGAAGTTGGATCACTATTCAAGACATGCCAAGAAATGGTAACACCAGATCTGCTAGCACTAATAGTCACCCACCTGCTACCTTTAAAAAGAGTCAAAATGAAGAGCCAGGGGTGAGGATTCTGTGGACGCAGCTGTTGGAGTGCTGTGCCCTCTCCCACCACACGGGAGAGGAATGGGGAGACATCCCTCTCACTTCAAGGAAAGTGAGAGGGCCTTCAGGCTAACTTCCATGTATTCTCTGCAGTGAGAGGAGTGTAAGGACTGGTACGGAAGGTGAGAGTCAGGCCTGAGGAAGGAGAGAAATAAAGAATGAGAAAGGGAGATTGAGCTGCAGTGGGTGCAAGCTGCACTTTCTTAGACAATGGTGAGGAAAGGGGGTCCATTTCCATGGACACCAGATGTGAGCCATGTGGGAGATGATCCAGCCTGGAGCTGGACTCCCTGGAGGGATGAAGTGACCAGTAGAGCGGACTTCTGGGAGGCTACAGGTCTAGGGGGAGTTGAAACGTGTTCATCCATGTTAAGTAGGATGAATATTTAACTAATCATCTAAATCAGGACACTTTTGAGAAAGAAAGGGGATGCTATTAACAGATCTGCTGGGGACAACAGGCCTAAACTGGAACTGTCCCTACAAACAGGACTAAGGTCACCCTGGTGTTAAGGTAACTAAGTTGGAGGTTCCCATAACCACCTGCAACTGCCTCCTACAAAAGGGTCAGCTTTGCACAAATGCCAGGCCCCGTGAGCACCAACACCAGGTCGTGTTAGTCCCAGCTGTGTGAGACAGATGCTCGTTTCCTCTCATCCCCACCTTCCCTGAATCTGACTGGAAGGGGTCAGAAGCAGCAGCTGGTGAGTGAGTGAGGGTCCAGTGGGCAAGATGGGGAGCAAGATGGCCGTGCAACCCTCCCCGCCTACAGGCACACAGTCAGAGTCAGAAGTATTGTCTGGCCAGCAGAGGAGAATCTCCATAATTTAGATAAAAGTTCAGAATTTTGATTATTACCGTGACCTAGATATTTAAAATACTGAAATGAGTATTTAACATACTGAAAATATTTAAATGATATTTAAAATACTGTTTTTGTGGCTGAAAATGACCTGGGTGCCTAGGAATGACCAGAAAGACTACTAGGCCTGTCTGAAATTTCAATTAGCGCTAGAGAAAGAACCTGCTTACAGAGTGGATTTGAAGGGACAGTGGGAGAAAGAATAAAATTACTTTATGCTTGCAACCTATTGGATCTATTTCATTCACTAAAATGTAACTAAAAGGGGACAGGAGAACCTCATCTATATTGGGCTCAAGCAACTACAACACAAATCTGGTGTGAGGTTTTGAGAATCTCCCCTTGATGCTGCACATAACCATTCCTTATGTCCTGGGATGTAGCAGGAGTAAAAACTGATCAACTCCCACTGAATTCAATGCAGGAGATGTGTATCTAGGGCCTAGCACATGTCTTGCACCTGAGAAGCATCAATGAATATGAACTAGGGAAATGATTTACTGAGCACGTGCTGTGTGCCAGAGGCATGCATGATCTCACTTAATAGTTAAACACAACTCCACAAGGGGGCCAGCCCGGTGGCATAGCAGTTAAGGTCGTGCATTCCACTTTGGTGGCCCGGGGTTCGCAGGTTTAGATCCTGGGTGTGGACCTGCTCACCGCTCATCAAGCCATGCTGAGGTGGCGTCCCACATAGAAGAACTAGAAGGACCTACAACTAGTATATATAACTATGTACTGGGACTTTGGGGAGAAAAAAAAAAAGAGGAAGATTGACAACAGACGTTAACACAGGGCCAATCTTCCTCAACCCCCCCCCCCGAACCCTATAAGGTTCAAGGTCCAAGGTCCCATTCTTCTTGCAGAGTTGGGATTCCAACCCAGGTTTCTTGCTGCTGTAGCTTGTTGCCATTCGAGGAGTTGCTAAAATTCTTAAAGAACAGAGAGAGGAAGATACACTTTACTAATTTTGTGGACTGCTTTGCAGTGGAATGTGGGAGGTCAAGAGTAGGGACCTTAGAAACAGATGCCCTGCATTCAGTCCTGCCTCTGAGCCTTATAAATTGTGTGACCTTGAGAAGGATAGTCAACCTTTTTGTGCCCTGTAAAGGGGAGTGATGATAATGGCATCTGTTTCATAGGATTGTTGTGAGGTTTAAATTAGTTAATATATGCAAAAGTCTTAAGAAAATTTTAGTACATGTTTAAGAATGTTGACTGTTATTATTAATATGCTTTGATGATCTCGTTTCCTAGATGCTTGGAGCACAGAACTCTCTGTGGTCCATGGGTTTAGTAAACACTACACTCTGACACTGCAGACTACAAGCTGCCTTGCAAACCTTATTTTGTCCTGCTGTCTCTCAGCTGGGCCAGGACCCCTCACTGCACCTCGAGGAGGTTTGGCTCATCTTGTCTTTGGTCTTTGCTCATGCTGCATGCCCGCTTACTACTCCCACCTCCCCTCTGTGTGTAGCATTTACGTCTAGGTTCTTTCCAGTGTATGTTACCCCAGAGATTAGATCTGTGTCTGTGATGACCAATCTTTTGTCTCCTTGCTTCTCTCTCTTTTCACGTTATTTGCTTTTCTGAACAAAGGAAATTTGCAACTTCAGTTCAAATTTCCTTCAGCAAAATTTTCCCCAAAGATAAAGTCCTTCTCAGGAGGCTTCTTGGAACAGGAATCTGGGAGCTTCCTTTTTCCTTTTGTCTGTGGGCAGAATTTCCTGTTTGCCTGTAAGGTTGAGCTGGCTTATCCCCCAATCATTCTGGGAGGAAAAGACCCTCCAGGAGGCCTCCCCCAACTTCTGTTAGAGACGCCTTCCTATGAACTCTAATTAGCCAGATCTGAGAAGCTGTATTCCCTCCTCTCCCTGCAGTCCTCATCTTGCATTTTCAGATTATACCACCATTGGTATTGGTTCTACCACCAGGCTAGGAATCACAAGCAAAGAAATGGCCTCCTCTCGGATTCTCATCTGTCTTCTCAGTGCACCCTACTCTGTGGTAGACAAGTCTATATTAAGGGTGCTAAGTGTGAGAGTGGCTTCAAGAACACTGGCTTCAAAATGGGCCTAGAGTTCCCTGTTAGGCCGCCAGACAACAGGTGACAATGCCTGAAGTTGTACCAAGTGTCTGGTCAAAGAAGAGATGGTAAGATTTTAAAAAAGCTGCTTAGAAACCGAGAATTGGCAGAAGCTAGAATTTATTCCATGCTGAGCAGCACGTAGAGGAGATTGAGCTCATCTGAAGGAAGGAGAAATGACTGGGGGTGAAAGGCTAGCTAGCAGGAAGCAGTTCCAGATGGAGCAAAAGCCAAGTGGGGAGGGTGATAGAAGACAGCTTGGAAAGCGGTGCCAGAGGAGATTCTAGTAGAGCAGGAAACTGGATCCACATGGCTGCAAAGAGGACTCTCGACCTGAAACAGAGGTTGGGCCTAAAGTATACCAAGAAAGAGGACTTGTTCCAGAAAGGCCTATACCATGCAGTAAGCATAGTGGACGAAAACTGAGTTTGAGTCGCTGCTCAACAATTGTTAACTGGTGACCTTAGTCAAGTGACGTAATCTTTCTGTGCCTCGTTTCCTCATTTTTGAAATGCAGCTGATAATAGTACCTACCTCTTAGGATGTTGTAAGAACTAATTGACATTATGCGTCTCAAGTGCCTGGTGGAGGACATGACACAGACCGAGTACTCAATCAATAAACGTTGACTGGTGGCAGGAGTCGGTGTGGCGTCTCCAGGGGTAGTGCCTAGAATGAGCTGTTAGTCTGGAAGGGGGGAGGGTTGTGCTGATAAAGAGAACTTAATACCAAGTTGGAGTCAATAGCTAAGCTATGATTTCCCTCTTCGTGGGTAGCTAGTGTCCTGGAATTCCTTACAGCATGGGAAAGCAGATTCCACTCTAAACAATTGACTGATTGGTGTGATAACAAATCCAGGGTAGCCAACTGAGACGGAGGTCAAGTTTAGAGTCCAGGGTGAAGAGTTACCTTTAATTCCTTGGACGCATCTAGGTGGAGAAGTAAAAGCAATCTATTTTTCTGGATGATTCCCTCATGGAATTTTTTGCATATGGATAGCAGAAATGTAGAGATGCAAAATAGTGCAGAGGTTAAGGGTACATGCTTTAAGCAGTGGTTCTCAGTCTTTAGTGTCCATTAGAATCACCTCGAGGGCTTGCTGGAGCACAGATTGCTGGGCCTGACACTCCCCCCACTCCAAGTTTCTGATTCAGTGGGTCTCCGATGAGTTCTCAGGAGGTGCTACTGGTCCAGGGACCACATTTTGAGAACCACAGTATACAGTCAGAAGGCCTTGGTTTTAAATTTCCGTCATTAACTACGTTTATGACCTTAGGCAAGTTATACAACCCCTGCGAGCTTCAGTTTTCCCATCTGTAAACAGAATAGTAACACTTACCTCTTGGACTTGTTTTGAATATCAGCTAAAAAAATACATGAAAAGTGCCTAGCACTTAGAAGTAACTATTAATGAGTGGATGTTAGGGCCTTAGCAGGAGTAGGAGGCTTAAAGATCTGGAAAAACTGTAATTAAAAAGGGCACTAAGAGGCAGGGCAGAGAAGCTGAGGTGATTTCCCTTTTGGCTCCTCTCTGCTTACGCCCTTAGTCATGAATGTGGGAAGGGATGGGAGCTTGCGGGGGGCAGAGGCACCAGAGGCAGCGCCGGAGAACCTTGTTATTTTTAGCAAAAGAGATATTTCTGGCTGTTTTTTCAGCTTAGTAACTCAAGTCAAAAATCACACCACAGAAGTGTTTTGAAGGCAGAGAGGAAACCTCCACCGAGGTGGCGACCCCTCCCACCCAGAGCTCCAGGACTGGACTTGGCCTCTCAGAAGAACACTGTGCGTCCAGGCCTAGGTGCTGGGGCTCAGGCTGTCTCCTCTGCTCAGCTTATTCTTATCCTTTGGCCCCATCTGTGGAGCTTGTAAGCATCCTTTGAGATTCTTTGTCTCTGTGAAGCCAGTGGCCCTTCATAGGCTGATTTCATTTTGAACTAGTCTCTGATTTTTTTTGAGACTGTCAGCACCTCAAAAGCATGACCTATAACTTATCTTTATATATCTTTTGTGCTCTGTAGCAAAGGACAGGCTCAATAAATGTTTGGTAAATTATGGAGGAAGGAAGGGAGGGAGGGACAGAGGGAGGAAAGAAGGAAGGATTTGCATTTTAAAACTTAAGTTTCTAGGGCCAGCCCAGTGGCGTAGTGGTTAAGTTCACATGCTCTGCTTTGGCAGCCTGGGGTTCGCTGGTTCAAGATCCTGGATGCGGACTTACACACCGCTTGTCAAGCCATGCTGTGGCAACGTCCCACGTACAAAATAGAGGAAGATTTGCACAGATGTTAGCTCAGGGCAAATCTTCCTCAAGCAAAAAGAAAAGATTGGCAACAGATGTTAGCTCAGGGCCAATCTTCCTCACCAAAAAAACCCCACAAAAAACCAAAAAAACACCCTTAAGTTCCTAGAAGGCAGGATGATATCCTCTTCTTTCCTTGTATCTTCCATGCTTTGCTCAGCCCTTGAATACATCAGGCATTCAGTAAATACTTTACAAATGTTCCTGCTTTCAATTAGGATTTGCACCTGAATTTGGGTTTAAAGCGTACTTAATAACGTCCGATTTAGTTTTCTCCTTTCCCTCTATGAACGCTTCCTTTCTGTACTCTTTCACCTGTTCAAGGCTTTATTTCATTTCTCTCTTTTCAAAAAATAAATTAATATAGTGAACACATAGCCAGGGCCATAATAAATAAATTTCTATTTAAATTTTGCTTTATTCTACATTCTCATATCTTATAATTACAGCATTGAGTTATCTTAAGAATCTAGCTACAGTGGGGAACTCTT
The DNA here is from genome assembly GCA_031878705.1 of Tapirus indicus. NCBI lineage: Eukaryota > Metazoa > Chordata > Mammalia > Perissodactyla > Tapiridae > Tapirus > Tapirus indicus. The sequence goes on along the minus strand of CM062918.1, from coordinate 108,751,188 downwards.
CTCTCCCCGTGTTCTGCCTCAACCCGTAAAGGAAGGAGACCCAACTAACACTATCGCCATCTCGGGGAACTGCTATGCCTTGTATATCTGTCCACTCGGGCTGACATAACAAAATACCATAGCCTGGGAGGCTTAAACAACAGAATTTATTTTCTCCCAGTTCTGGAGGCTAGAAGTCCTTGATGAAGGTGCCGGGTGATTCGGTTCCCAGTGAGAACTCTCTTCCTGGCTTGCAGACGGCCGCCTCCTTGTTACAACCTTTCCTCTGCAGTGCAGGGGGAGAGAGAGCTCTGGTGTCTCTTCTTATAAGGACACCATTTCTGTTGGACTAGGGCCCCACTCTTATGACCTCATTTAACTGCCTCCATAAAGGCCCTTCTCCAAATACAGTCACACTAGGGGTTGGGGATTCACCATATGGATTTTACGGGGACACAGTCAGTCCACAACACCTTGGCTGCTCCTTTCTACAAGAGAAGGAGGAGTTAATTGGATGACTGAGAGCCTGACATGCCCCTTAGTCTGAATTTTAGGGGCTGGGACATGACATAAAGGTGGGGCTCCTGTGCCCAACCTCCTGCTCTCCTGCCCTCTCTGTGGAGACTCAGCGGGCTGCCATTGTGCTTCTCAGCCACAAGCAGGGAGCAAGACAGTGAGTAGACGTAGGCTGCCCCAGCCAGACCCCGCTTGGTCTCTTCCTGCTTTCAGTCTCCCGCTGGGTGGATGAATCAGGCTGGTGCTGCACTGCGGATCTGTCTGTCTGCAACTCGGAGAAAGAGTGGGCATGCTGCCCTCCGCTTTGGTCCGAGCCACGTTCTCCAGTCAAACTTTATGAGAAAGCCCAGTCCTTTGAGCTTCTGAGCAAGTCCACTACTCTTTTCACTTGCCCCTCTCCCTCCGCTCCCCATCCTAGCCTTTCCCATCTCTTTTGGTCCTTTTCTTTTCTCCATGGCACTTTTCACCTAACATTTCTCCAGTTCATCCACAAGAATCTTTTAATACACTTTCAAATGGCTTTCTGAAGAAAGATACATTAACTGAACGGTTTGAATGTAATTCTATTGAGGAAGGTGGGAGCATATTTAACTTAGGGAAAAATGCTTTTTAGGCATAGTTAGGAGAGAGTATATAAACTGATATTAAGTATCAACACATGGCTTGGGAGCAGAAGTATTACAAACAGGCTCTGGAAATTTAGCTATGTAGGAAAGCTGTGTAAGGAAATGGTGACAATGACAGTGAACATTTATTGAATCTTTCAGGGTCCCAGGCAGAATGCTAAGCTGTCTACATGCATTTTCTCCTCCAAGTATCCCTGTGATGTAGCTAACACCCCTCATCCCATTTTACAGCTGAGGAAACTGAGGCCCAGTGAGGTTAAGTGACTAGTCCTAGAGTCCAACTCAAGTCTGCCTCATTTCTGGGCCTGTGTGCATGCTGCTTGGCTTAAGAAAAGAATATTCCTACAATTAGAGCTGGACAGGGATGGAATGGCAAGAGTTACCATGTGGTCTCTTCTCTGCTCTGAGCCTCATCCGGCAGAGGCTGAGTGACCATCTGCTGGGGCTGCTGCAGAAGGAAGATCTATTTAGACGACTTCTGAGTCTCTTTCCAACCGTAAGATCTCACGAAAACTTGACGGGTAGTCCTGTGGGAAAGAAGTTAGATTTGTTTTTTGTAGTTCTGTTCAATGGAGTAGCATTTCCCAGGCTTTTCCATCTAGAAATCCCCAATGTCAAAGGCAAGTGAATAGACACTCCTGGGAGGTCTGGGGCAGAACTAGCAGTAGCTGCCAGAAGCAAAATTTTGTGTCTGATCTGAAAAAGAAATTATTTGAACTTTATATTATACACTAAAATATGCTTGCTTGTTTCAATGAAAAGTATTTTAAATTAGAAAATCTTTTTAAAGCAAAGACATTCAATGCAAAGCTTAAATTCTACCCCCCTCCTCCAGATAAATCTTCATTTCAATTTGGTTCATCAGGGAAACATGTCATATTTATTTTATGGGTTTACACATCACCAAGTCTCCCTGGGGGAGCATTTATGTCAGTATGAGAAATAAATAAAGCAGTAGTGTTAAGACCAATGGGGAGAAATTATAGAGAGGCAGATCTGATTTTATCCCAATGCAAGAGGGATCTTTCTAAGAGCTGCAGTGGTCCAGCAGTGGAAGGGACCCTCTAAGAAAGTAGTAAGTAAGCAGCCACTGAAAAATTTCCAAGTAGAGATGGGTCATGGGCCTGGGGAAGTTATCAGAGGATTCTGCTTTGAGAGTGCTAGTAGTGCCAGAGCAAATTCACAGCCATGATTAAAGGAACAGGTGAAACCCGTGCTCTCCACCACTTGAAGAGGCCGGTAGAGAAGCCATCACCAGAGTAGTAACAACTAATATAGTCCTTACTACACGCCAGACCCTATTCCCAAAGCTTTAACGTATCATTCGGTTCTTAGAGTGACCCATAGTATCATCATCCCCATTTTCCAGATTAGGAAATGAGGCACAGGGAATTAAGTGAATGGACCCAACATCTCACAGCTGCTAAGGAGCAGAGTTGGATTTTGAACCCAGGTGTGGGCATTAGGGCCAGAATTGGCTCTCTTTGTGCCCTCCTTGTCCTTTCTGCCTGTCCCCCACCACATGATGCCGTCTCCTTGGTTCTCAGATCTGACCCAGAAGGGATCTTGTCCAGGGGAAGGAGGACTGGTGGTGAGTGGTCAGGACACCTGGACTCTGGTCCACACTCTACCACAAACCGGGTGATTCTGGTAGGTCACTTATGTTTTCTGTTTTCTCACATGCTAATTAATTATTTCTGAGTCTGCCATGGAGGCCATAGTTTTTTACACGGCTTTTACTAAAACTCAGGGAAATCGTGCCACGTCATGTAGGAGTCGCACTCTGCTACCAGTAGAGCTGAATTATAGTAAAACAAAAGAAAGCAAAGCAAACAACCAAAGAAAACCCTAAAAGCAAAAAGTCTACTGGGAAGTGCCTCTCCCTCCCTTACATTTGCTTTTCTAGCAGGTGAAATCCTGTGCCCCCGGTGCCCTAGACTCTGTAGGGAATGTGTCTTTCGCTAGATCAGGGAATGTCTGTTAAGACAGCTCCCAGCATCAACGTTATAATAGGGGTCTACTGGACTCCTTTCACTCACTGTGTATTTCCAGCTTCCCCCAAATATGGAGAGATTGGGTCCAAGTGGCTGTCTGGCTTCTAGTTTAAATGGCCACAGGATGTATTGATGTGGGGCAGTGGCTTCAGCTGTGAACCATTTCTGGGTTCCCCTCTGCTGTAGTCAGGTGATGAGGAATCTTCAGGGTCTCCTAGGGAACCTCTGCTCTGATATTCTGCCCTCCAGAAACAATGGAAACAGGAGGAGCTCCTGATATGGAGCCACACTGACCACTGAGAGCTTTACCATCATAGCCCAGGATGGGTGAGGCAAGTGCCACAGAATTCCTTCCAGGATGCTTTTCAGTCATGAGAGGATCTCACAGGGATGCTGAGCCACTGGAGGAATCTCTCACCCCTCATCTCCATTTCACCTTTGGAAGAGACTCAGCTCATGAGAGTCAAATGCACTTGGGCATGGTGTTTCCGAGCATCCTGGAAAATCCGCCTAAGTGACCTGAGGGTCTGACACACTTTACATTGTGTAGGTGGCAAGAGAAGGCAGCATTGATCTGGTGTCCCTGGAAATTCTTCCAAGGGGCCTAGCAAGACTGGAACCAGCTCAGAAGAAATAGTCTTCTCACTCATTCATCCCACAAGCATGCCTTGAGTACCTGCTACGTGGGGATACGTAGATTAATGTATGCATTGACCTATAGATAGATCTATATATATATATATAGCTCACAATATGACTAAGAAGTGTATTCCATAAACAAGACTTGGCAATACATTGAGACAAGTGCATACGAGAGGTGGCTGCAAAGAGCTGTGGAGTGAAGGACCGATTGTCGTGAGTAGGACAAGAGGAGAAGGGCGTTCCAGGAAAAGAGCACAAAGGGAGTAAGGACAGAGCTGCCAGCACTGAGGCCTGGGAGGAATGCAGTGTGGCCAGTACAGAGGGTGAGTTTATAGAGCGAGGGAATGTCTGGGGCTGGAAAGATAGACTGGGGCAACTTATGAAGGGACTTGTCACCCTGGCTCAAAGAGGTGGGAATGACGGCAGAGTGGACCGAGGGGGTAAGGGAGGGTTACAATGGGAGGAAATTAATATTAAGAAATTTATGCAGCTAATATGAATAATATTAGCAGCTAACATGTATTGAATACATTCTATGTGCCAGGCAGTGTGCTCGGTGCTTCATTCACATTTAATACTCATAGTCACCCGAAGAGATGGGTGCTGTAATTAACTTTTATATTACAGACAAAGAGACTGAGGCTTCTGGAGGTAAAATAAATTGCCCAAAGTCACAGATAGCAAGTGAGGGAGCTGAGATTCAAACCCTGGCTGTCTTATCCAAGGGAAAAATAGCTCATGACAAGAAAGGTAAAGAAAGGAGAAGAAAGGCAATTTACTTGTCATATTTCTCTGACTATTTAATTATACAGCATCCATTTAAAAAATGTTTTATTTGTCCTAGATGACCCTTCTTTCCAAAATCTTTGGTGGAAATGTTTCTCTTTGCCTGTACCTTTTATTATTTCTCTCTCTCTGCAATTATTACTACATTTACACAGTTCATTGTGAAAATCTTTTTAGGATGCAGTTGTATGAAAAGCATAATGCAAAATAAAAATTAGTTTATAAAATATATTGACAGGGTAAGCAGCATCTATTTGTGGTTTTCTGTGGACAGGTAATTTGTTTCTCAGTGCTGAGGTTTGGAGAGAATATTCATAGTGTCTGTTTTGTTTTTCCACAGCATCTCCTGAGCAGGACATGGGACTTTCAGAACTCACGCATATCCACCATATCTCAGTATAAACCGAGGTGCAAAGTAATTGAACAGGATAAAAAAAGAAAGAAAGGACAAAGAAGGAAATACCTTGTCACCCCCATGAGTCTGACTTGTGCATCTATGAGATTTTTCAGTATATTTAGACATCTTAGTGTCTGAGTCCGTCTTTCTCCACAAGGTGGGTGGGGAGAGAAGGTTGTGGTAGCATATGCATGGTAGATAGAGGTGTCCTCTCACAGGGGAGATGCTCTGAGCACAGTGTACCTGTGCTCCTTCATGAGGTCCAAGTCCTCTCCCTAATGGACATTTAACCTTTCATTCAGAGACCCTTACTGCAAACTCCAACAAAGTATGTTTTCGGGAGTGGAAGAGGTGGGTTGAAGAGCAATTCTTGGCCCACACTGTGGGCCTTACCAGCAGCTAGGGACTTCTGCTGATTAGCTGAGTGGAAGGCAAGAGCCATCTGAGGTAGGGGGTCCTGAAGAGAGGCTCTTTGCCTTTCTCTCAGACGACAGTGTTCACAAGGGAAGGAAAAACTCCACATAATATTTATGTGTCTCCTTAGAAGTTGTCACAAACGTCTTCTAGATTGGGCATGTTTATATGTGCAGCGTTCTTAAGACTGTCACATCGCAGCAGAGGCAGCAGAACTGCCATCACCTCTTGAGGCGGACCAGGCTGGGAGGGTGTTTGGCCAGTCATGAAACAATGCAGGGGTTCTAGAGAAGAAGGGTTTTCAGCTATTATACCCAAGTCTCTTGCTAGTGGAGTTGAGGGGGCCTGATTGGAGTGGGTTGAGAGAGTTTGGAAGAAAACTTAGACAGTGAGTGCAGACACACTTTCAGGAAATTCTGTTGCAAAAAAGGGTAAAGAGAGCAAAGGAGAGGACAGTGAGTGGTTGGCAAAGTCAATGGAAAGTTTTTTTTTGGAGACAGGAGAAATTATGGCAGTTGGGATGTATGATTCAGAGTTGCACGTATCATTATGGATATATTTCAAAGCCTAATGTTGAGCGAAAAAAGCAAATGCAGAACAGAACATACAGTATGACACAATTTTATTAAAAATGCAAAATACAAAAAAATATATAAAATACAAAAACCCCATCATTTCTTTATGAATAAATATGTCATAAATATTTTTAAAAAGTCTTCATGAGACTGATACCATTAGCCTCAGACCAATGGTTACCTACTGGAGTGGAGAGAAGTGAATGGGATTAGGGAGGAACATTCATGCATAATATATATCTAAATGCTTTATTTTTTACAAAGGAAACTGAACAAAATATGGGAAATTGTTAATGTTAAAGCTAGGTGGTAGGTACACAGATATTTGTTTTATTATTGTCTATACTTCTCTCTTTACATTAAAGTACTTCATATGTAAGACAAGCAAACAGACAATATCATCCTCTTCCTCCTCCTCATCAGCAACAATAAAGGAATTCTCTGCCACTTGGAAGATTTCAAATTAGATCTACCAGAATGTATGGGATATGGGTTGTGATTTCATGAAGTCTTTTTTTCCCAGCCCATTAATGCTATAAAAACAAAAAGTTCATTCAATGCAGGCACATTGAGTGAAAGGATGTATTAATTAGTTAATGTTCTGCTCTCCACCATCTCCCTTCCCACCATAGGGGAGAGTTCTGGCATATGAAGGTGACCGCGAGAAGAAGATGGGGTTATTTTCTGATCACGGTTCATGTCAGGAGAGTATACCTGTACCTTTTATTTAGAGCAATCTTGACGTGTTTGTGCAAATAGTTTTGGAGAGAGGTTGAAGCTATGGGCCAATGCCTGGACTGAGCCACATGACCCCACCACTGGAAAATGTAAAGTTTATCATTATGGGTTTTACTCTGTCCTTAATAAGCATTGAGAAGCAGCCACAATGGTCTTTTTCTCGATGTTCACAGTCACGTTGGCCTTTGCCTCGAATTCTCTGTAGTGTACACATGCTGGATATGATGCAAGGATTGGAGGGTTATATTGATATCCAGGAGGACAGATGAGGGGGCACAGAAAAGGAGAAAGCCAAGTTGTGAGTCAGAGTACTTGACTTTCTAAAACAAGTCAGAAGACAAGCTAGAACACCTCTGTGGGGATAGATTAGGAGGAGGATCTGGAAGAGAGAGGCACCTGTTACTCTTGTTTTGGCTGTTCATATTTTCTGAAGATATGATACAAATGTGGTATATCTGATGGACCAATGGAAGAAAGTTCTAGAGAAGCCGGTTCCATTGCAATATAAGGAAGCTTTTGTTTTTTGTTTTCAAATAATTGAATGCGTATCAGGGCCCAGGGCTGCCTCATGCAGTGGACTCCAAGGAGGTTTAAACAGATCAAGCTGGGAGGCTCCCTGTCCATGATGTCATGGGTAGTTTCAGGTTTGACCTTGGGAGGGAGGCTGTATAAGGAGGTCTAACTCCAAGGGTGGGCTGATTCTCTGAACTGGAGGGACTCTCTCCGCTGTTCTCACAGCACTGTCTCCTCTCCCCACCATCCCACAGGCACCAGGATGGGAACGTGGAGAACAATATTATAATCTCTCCACTGTAAGGACGCTGTGATACTGTAAGGACACTGTCCACATGCAGATGAGCCTATCACAAATATTCTTGACCTTTAGGAGAAGATAGCAGATTCAGGTAAATGTTATTGGATGTTCATCCCTGGATTCCCATAGGCAAATTGCCTAAGTCCTCCTTTAAACAACTTGAGATAGCTAAGGAGGAAGGAACAAGTCACAGTGTAGACAATGTTTATACAACACCTGGGGTTTAGCTATGTTTCTTTCTGATAGGTGCAAGAGTTTAGAGCTGGGCAAATACATTTGACTGCTCATCTGTCACATCTGATCTGGTTGTTGAAAGGACTGAGATGCCAGCCAACTATTCCTGACCTGTCCCATCAGGAGCCCAGCAGCTGGCTGCTAACGGTCAAGCACACAGTCCTGGCCGGGGTCCACAATGGAAGGTTGGAGCACTTTGCTTGAGAATTGCTCAGGATGGAGCCCTTTGGAAGGACACCAGCCAGATGTCCAGGCCCATTCAGCTGGTGGGGCAGCAGCCGCTTTGTTGTTCTGTGAGATGAAGCAGCATTCCTGACCTGTGGAGCTCCGTGGTCAGGGCACAGCCGTTCAGACGAAGAGTCAGGGCAGAGTCACAGGCAGGATGGCAGCACCTGCGGTGTCAGGGGAGCTCCAGCGTAGCTAAATACTTCTGCATTTCTAGCAAAAATTTTAGAAATTCCTCTTCTGCCCACCTGGCTCTTTGTTAATTGAAACTACCCAAACTTCCAGCATGTGTTACACAGATCCATGCTCAAGAAGAGCTGGAAAGAAGGAGCTGGCATGGAAAGATGCCTGGCACTCATTTTCCTTTGTGGCTCTTTACCTTCTGCAACACCACTCCCGCCTCGAGGCCAGAACCGTGTGAGACACTCTTTCACGCGACAGAGGAGCAGTTTGGAATATTCAAAGGTCGTATTTGATGGAGCCTCACAGACTGAGGAAAACACAAACTATCCTGGGTTTGATTAGCAGAAACATAAAGGGATAATAACAGTGGACTTTTAATAAATATTATTTTCAAGGCACTTTTGGACAATGTCTCACCAGCACCTCTCTATTCAACAATATCCCCATTTACAAACGAAGGGACTGACTCTGGTTGAAGGGCTTACAGAAGGTCACAGGCCTAGTAACCATGAAGACAGACTGGACCCAGGCTCCTGCCTTCAAATCCCTGTTCTGTCATTTCCATGCCAGCCTGCCTGCTGTCTGCCAGTTTCTGGATGCTCAAGTCTGGTGATGGCTGCTTGGGCAGTAGCTGCAGCCATGGACATCCAATGACAAGAATGTAAGGGATTCACCACCAAGAGCTAGCAAGGGGCCCTGCAAGGCCTCCAGCGCTGGGTCTACACCACACATATGGCACTCACCTCATAGTCACTTCCAAGAGCAAGGTTTCATCTCTCTCGTCTATCTTTGGATCCCCAGCACTTTGAACAAAGGTGCCCAACAAATACTTGCTGAATTAATCTGTTGCACTACCATCTCTCCTAGAAGATTACAAGAGAAAAGGACCTTGTTATGGTCAATGTTGTATCCCCATATGAACTATGAAAGGGAATGACAGAGTGAATGTTTTGATGGCTTTTAAGAGGTAAATAAGCTTTAAACTTTGGCTGTATGCATTAGTAGCTTTGGAACCTTGGGCTAGTTACTTAAGCTCCTCTGAACCTTAGTTTCATTCTGTGTAAAATGGGGAACACAGAAGTGTGGTGAGGGTTAAAGGAGATAATGTATGGTGGATGCTCAGTCTTCATACATTTAACACCTTTGGTTCTCATCGTGAACTTGGATCATGTGGACTACAAGGGTGTCACTGCGCAGAGGAAGATTAAGCCACCACCTCTGCACAACATTATCCTCACATATTCGGGGAGTCAGGGCATCCTTGGGATTTAACCCTCAGGTATGTCGAGGTTCTGTTGCACATGACACACTCTCAAAAATAGTCTCTCCTGCCCATGGTCACTTCCCACTGCACGAATATTTATTGGTGGATGCATGAATTCTACAGGCACTCTCTCATCAAAATACTTGACATTTAATGCTCCTCCTTTTAAGTGGACTCTCCTGTTGACAAACCAGAGAAAGATAAAATGCTATTTAATAACTAAAGGGATATTTATTTACCTTGCGCAATATATTTAAGTTGAACCCTATGAAATTCCATTGCTGATTTCATGTCCAACCCAAATACCACAGATTTTCTTTTCCATTATTTCCAAATCCTAATTCACCCAACCTATCCCAGCTCTTATGCTGTTTAGACTCACTTACCTTTAATTCTCATTTCTGAGTTGTAATTACTTGCATTTGCTGTTTGTCTTTATAAGGACCAAATACTCTCATTATTATGTTTAATCCTCAGGACAACACAATGATTAAGTAGTAGTATCCCCATTTTATAGATGGGGAAAGGGAGGTCTGTGGAGGTTTAGTGAGTTTGCCCAAGGTCACAGCCAAGAAGTAGCCAAGCCATTGAACGAGGGTGTTCTGGCTCTCAAGTTCAGCACTTTTCCCATCATATTCCGGCTGTCCCCTCTCCATCATCATCAGTCACCATCACTGGCTATGATATAAGGATATTTGTATAGCTGTGTTATTACCTGTCACTCTTTATCTCTGTTGCTTCCTGATTTTCACTTCTCATTTTCCCTAGCTGTTCCAGCCATTTGCACTTCCAAGATCTGTTCCAGCTGATTTATCTTATTACATCCTGAAAAGGAGAGTAAAGGAAAAGACCTCGGTGTTTGGTCTGCTTCACCTACAACGTTCCTGAAGATCCCCAGCTTTTTGTGCAGCCATCTTAACCATCATAATGACTATTATTTCTGGGCTTGGAAGGTACTTTCATTACCTGCCTTTCCCCTGGCACAGCTAACAGGCCATCCATGTGGGTAGAGGGCTTTTTGCCTCAGTTGTAATAAAAATTTTAATTATTCATCAGTACAGTAGCTGTTAGACAAATGCTCAATTATTATTCATCCATAGCTAAGTAACCTCCTGCTCTTTTTTGGAGCTGTGAAAAACACAGCCCTTCCAGATCTGTCAGAAGGCTGATAGAGAGCTTTGTGTCCTGCTTTGACCAGGAAAGGAGGGGAGAGCCAGCGCTCCCTGCTTGTGCCTGGGTCTCCTCCCTCACCTGTCCCCGCTGCGCAACGCAGAAAGCCTGGAGTCAGGAAAGCTGGGAGGGGAACTGGGAGTCCTGCAGCCCGCAGCTGTGTGATGGCGTCTTGCGTGGCCCCTGGTTCCCCTGGCAAAGGCTCTCTGGGCGGAACAGCTGCGCGGGGCCTTTCGCCAAAGGAGCAACTGAATTGCAAACAAGGCTATAGAGAGTGGTTCTTGGTTAGATTGATTCTGTGGCTTCTTCTCCTTCACAGTCGGTGGCCTCCCCCCTGAACATCCCCTGCAGGCCCAGGTCTCTGGGAGGGCAAAGCCACGAAGGAGGAAGTGTCCCAGGTTGTAGGCTTTCACTTCCTCCTTTTCCTTTCTCCGTTTGGCTCCTCTCTCCCCAGCAAGCTCTTCCTCCCTGCTCAACAGTCATCTGAACCTTCAGGCCCACCCACATCCCATGGGGTGGGGGCTTTTCTGGGCTGGGCAGCTTTCCAGGTTTCCATTTTTTTTCTACTTTTTCCCCTCAAAATTTACCAGACTTGGCCAGAAAATCTCTTGCACTCCTGCTGTCCAGGGTGCCACTCTGCACATTTGGGAGGTGTCCCAGCTTCCCCATGTCCCCCTCAAACATCCTGAAATCTTGTGGGAACTTCTCCTGGGGCTTCCACATTATACCACCACCCTTTCTGCCCCCACAGACCCAGGTAGCTCTCTCCCTCCACGCTCACTCCCGGCCCATCCTGCCAGAGGTATCTTGTTCCAGTGCTGCCTCTCAGTCCCTTTGTCTTGGATCTCCAAGGCAACCTCCATATCTCTGTCCTCTCTCTCGCTCTCTCATGCCCCTGCTGCTTTGCCCTCCCTCACCCTGGCCCTCCTCACCTAAATCATTCCACTGTGCCCCCGGAACCCTCACTTCAAACCACTCTTCCTCCACCTCCCTGTCTTCCCTGCAACCTGTCTTTCTCCTAAGGAACACCACATGTGTAACTTTCTCCACTGGAGGTTTTCCATTCCCTCAATTCTGAATCATGACCCTTCTCTCCTCATTGACGTATAGTAGCTTTCCACCTCGCTCAGAGTAAAAGCTGAAGTTCTCACAATGGCCCTATGTTATCTGTCCCTGCTATACTCCAATGACAACAAACCCTACCACTTTCCTCCTTTTCCCTCTCTCCTCTCCAGTTTCACAGGTCAAACCTGATGCTGCCTCAGGGCCTTTGCAGTTGCTGCTCTCACAGGTTATAACACTCTTCCACCAGACAAGTGATGTCTCACTCTTTTCCACATTCATTCTATACATAGTAATGCCCTGGTTCTCCCTCACTTCACGAACCTAACTTTTTTTAGCACTTATAAGCCTAACATATTGTATAGTCATTTTTTTTGTTTATTGTCTGCCTCCCCCCAGTAGAATATAAGCTCCATGAGAATAGGGACTTTGTTTTGTTCACAGATGGTGGAGTGCTATGGACTGAATTGTGTACCCCCTCAAATTCATAGTTTGAAGCCCTAACCCCCAATGTGATGGTATTTGGAGATGGGGCCTTTAGGAGGTCATTAGGGTTAGATGAGGTCATGAGAGTGAGGCCTTCATAAAGGGATTAGTGCCCTTATAAGAAGAGACACCAGAGAGCACTCTCTCTCTCTCTCCACCATGTGAAGACATAAGGGGAAGGCGGCCATCTGCAAGCCAAGAAGAGCGCTTTCTCCAGAGCCGGCTCATGCTGGCACCTTGATATTAGACTTCTAGCCTCCAGAACTGTGAGGACTAAATTTCTGTTGTTTAAACCACCCAGTTGGTGGTATTTTGTTCTGATAGCCTGAGATGACTAAAACACAGAGGTTCACTGACTACTTGCTTAAATGAACACATCAATGTCCTGTGCAATGTCCTAGCAAGGGGCCAGGAGAGGGAAGTCGGGATTTTGTGGTTGCTACCTGTTTGCTCCCAGCTGTTACTTCCACCCTTGCATGAAGTCCTTCCTGTTTTGAGGTTGTTGTCCTTCTCCCAGTTGCTGTCACCCACTGTCTTCCTGTAACTCTCTCACAGAGAACTTTGGAATGTGGCTCCTTTTTCCTCTGCCTCCAACTGGATTTTAAGATCGACATAGATGGTCTGTCTCTCAAACAGCTTCCTCAATTTCCAGGTCTCCTCAACTCCTCTGCACTTCACCTTCCCATGGGAACTTGTTATTCCTGTGCTGAGAGGTCCCTCTCAGAACTTGCAGACTCCCGTGTTCCATGCTGTGACCGTAATGCCTACCCCTCTGGCTCCCCCATAGTCTCCTTCCTGCCACACATGATCTTTGACTCTGTGGAGACTTCTTGGTCCTTGATCCTTTTATTTCTTTTCAGTCAGTGAGCTCCAGGGTTGTCACAAATGGTTGTGCCCTGTATGTACTGCACAGAATCTGCCACCTAAGGAGGTGGGTGGGGGCTGAAAGCCAACCTGAACTTTGCTCCGTAAGCTGTGCACCGGGGCAGGGCGATGTCTCCCGGAAGAAGGGGCACCTTTTTCTTCTTATAAAGGACAGACCTTGCCAAGCCATGCGCCCACAGGATTGCCCTGTGTCCAGCAGGGCATTTTAAAAAATGTTCAGACAGGCAGCTTGTAGGCTGCAGCCGCCTTGATATGCCCTAGAGTGGATGGCTGCCCCAAACCTCTTCAACTTTTTCTACACTCCTTGAATGCTTCCTCCACAGTGCAAATACCACCCTCCCAGTTGCGGGTGTGGAGGGGAACATAGACAAAACACACACACAGGTTCTAGCCTCCCTCGACAGCAGGGGCAGAAATGTGACTTAGCTTCCACCAACCTAATGCACCTTGATTCGAAACTGAGTTATGCAGAGAAGGCAGAGCACAGGCATCAGTTTTCCTGGGAACATGATGGCTGAGGGTGTTTGGTTCTGTAGTTGGCAGCCATGGTGGCCAGTCTCTGAACTAAAGCTTCGTTATTCATTAAAGCTCCTCTGGTGGGCCAGTCCCACAATGTTGGGGGGAGTCATTCCTGGATGTTCAGCCAGAGTCTGTATCTTTACACCTCGCAGTGATTTTTTGAGCTATCTATACCCCTTTCTGCTTAAACTAGCTGGAGTGGATTCTGTTCCAACTAGAACACTGGCCACCATAAGCACCTTCCTTGCATCTCCCCTTCCTGCCCCAGTGACAGTCCTATGATCATCTGAGCTCCTCTCCTCTCATCACCCTTGATGTCTTTGCCTTCCCCACCTGTCCTTCCTCTGCACCCACCCAACGAAACATCTACCACGCTCTCCTCTCCCTCTGCACTGGGGAGCTCAGTAGTTTGTGGGGGGAAATCACATCGCCAGGCAGACGGCTGCCATTTTTGTCTCAGCCTCAGTTGGGTCATTGTGGACACCCAGTGATCCTTTTCTTTCTCTCGTGTGTCCATCTCCCATTCTCTTCAACAATAGCTTAAAACTTTCACCATTCCCTACTTACAGGGAAGACAGCCCTTTAACTTCCTATCCTATGTCCCCCTCCACACCCCTATACCTCCTCCCTGCCAATCTTATACACTGTCCCTACATTTCCTCCAGGGTCAGAGCAGGGGGACCCCTTCTCCTACCTAACCTCTGACCAGATCTTCTCCCACCTTCTCTGGACCGTGCTTCATCAGTCATCACCATTTGCTCCTGCATCTTCTGCCTTTCTTTCTCTGCTCAAAAAATAACTCAAAAACATTTAGTTAGTTTGGGTGTGGATTAATTATTTTGTATGCAAATTGTTTCCTTATACATGAGAGAATCAGTTCTTAAGCTGAAGTCAGAATTTATTTGTAAGAGTTGGGGGTGAGGAACACCCAGACTATCTGTACACAGTAAATCTTTGCACTTTTTTGGGGGTAAACTGATTAGCTGGCTGCCAGCAAAGATGCCCAGTCTGGGCCTCCTGTCCTTGAATAGGTCAAAAAGGGAGATCAAAGAAAACAATTCCAGTTGTTTATGGATTCTTGAGAAAACCTTGAGAGTCTGGCTGAGGAGCACACATTCCAGGCTCTCTCTGATGTCTACGAGTGTCCTTCCGTCAGCTCCTCCACCCGTTAGGACTTCTCACTCCCTACTGGATCTTTCCCCTGAACCTCTCATCACGCTCAGATAATTTCCATCTTGAAAAAAAATTATTCTCCCTTGACCCTCCCCTGCTAGCATGTGCAAACTTCTCTGAAAACCCACCTCTCTTCTCCGTGTCTGCTTCCTCCCCTCCTTTCTCTCCTATTCCACGTGGGTCTGTCTTCTGAATCCCACCACTCTACCAAAACTCTTGTGCTAAGGTCATTTATGCAGCAAACACAAAAGCCATTTTTCAGTTGTCTTCTTCCTGGATTTTCCTGCTGCCTTTGACTTCTTGGGACTCCCAGGACACCTTGCAGTCCTGGTTCTTTATGTACATCCATGATCACTTAGAGTTCATGGGCTCCTCTTCTGCACATCACAGCCTTAGAGGGTGGCACTCCCCAGGGATTTTCTTGGCCGATTCTCTTCCCTTTGGACTCTAAGTATCATTCACTGTCATTTTTGCAGCTAATGACTATTGCCAGTGACTCCCAAACCTGCCAAGTACCGCCAGAAAATTATACAGAAGAAAATTACAGTTGGGGGAGGGGAGAGGGTTTGTTTTATCCTGAGACAGAAATGCTGACACTTCACTGAACTCCTGCCATTTATTACCCACCTTTCACTGGGTAGTTACTCAAACGTTTAAGGGGAGGTGATCAAGTTTGCTAAGGTGAGAGCGGAGGACCATTGTCTCTGAATCACTCCTCCCTTCCTGCTCCTGAGACCTCAAAATGAAGTCCGGGAAGTGGCCGCCTTTTGATTCACTTCATCCATCTGTTGTCCCTGGGGTTCCTTGGTA
This sequence comes from Tapirus indicus, assembly GCA_031878705.1. NCBI lineage: Eukaryota > Metazoa > Chordata > Mammalia > Perissodactyla > Tapiridae > Tapirus > Tapirus indicus. The sequence goes on along the minus strand of CM062918.1, from coordinate 108,735,696 downwards.
AATATTGGCATTAGTTGGGCCCATTACAGGCGTGGGGAGTATTCTCTGCCCCTGGAAAGCTGCCATCATTCAGATGGGTGGCTGGGCCTTGGGAGTGGCAGCCACCTCTTATGTCCACAGTCTACCGGCTCAGTCAGGCCACCGTGGGCCATTTGTCTGCTATTAAAGCATAACCAGGAAGCTGCGCTGTGCAGCATCAGATAAAGAGACTCCTTGAGGGGCTGTTGCTGCAGTTTATAATTTTTGTACCAGCGTTTGTCTGGGAGCACTGGTAGACTTCCATGGAGGCAGCTAGAGGGACGTGATGCTTTAAGAAGGACATCTTCTCCCCTTGGCACCATCACCCCCTCAGACTGCCTCCTCCCCTGCACGGATTATCTCTGCCATACATTTGGGCACTTAATTACCCTTTGGCTTGGTATTTTCTTGTCCCCCACTATCTTATGTATGTGGCTTTCTCCTTGAAGGCTGAGGCCGTGGAGGTTACACATGACATCCATGACATGTTTCTAGCGTGGAAAGACACAGAAGAGTGAGCCCAGACCATGAAACGGAAAGAGCATGAACTCTGAGTCAGACAAACCTGTGTGTGAATTCTGCTCAGTTGTTTACAGATTGTGTCACTTTGGAGTAATTACTGATCTGAGACTGTACTTGGTTAACTGTAATGTAGGAATGATAATTCACTTAATCACATCGTGGTTGCAAAAATTAAATGAGGAAGCACAAGTCGATCACTTGGCATTTATTAAATGCTTCCAAATGGTAGCTGTTACTATATCATTAGTAGATGCTTAATAAATATTTCTTGCTTCTATTGCTTTCTCCTTTCTCCCTGGAGAATGTACTCAGTCCTGTGATTCATTTATCACACCTACATGGTGGACAATTCCTCTTCTCTACTCTTTACTGGCTGCATCTCACACTTGGGTATTTATTGTTGCTGGTGAATATTGATGCATGTGTTTTTATGTTTATGGTTTGCGTCCTAAACTCTAATGTAAGGTTCCTGGGGTAGGATCCTATTTTATAGCTTTAGAATCCCTACTGGCCTGCACAGCATCCCAATCATAGTAGATGCTCAGTAAATATGTGGTGACACAGATGGATAACATTTCACCTTAGAATGTAATCAGACACATGCTGGAAAATACTCCCTGACCCTTCACTCTGTATTCCACTCCCACCCCTGCCCTCCACAATCCCTTATACAGCCCTAACCCCACCCAAGCTGGGCTGACTGTGGTAGCCTAGGCCGTAACAGATTGCTGTGCAAATACTTGGCAAAGTGATAGTCTATTTGTGGATAAGCAGAAATTGGCTGTATTCTCAGCAGAGTTATGAACTGTCACTATTAACACCCATGAGTCACTAACATCATGGTGGGCTGAGCGATTTTTCTGCAGGCTTATAGGGCATGTTATACTAAAAATGCCACTGCCCATCTGTCTAATTGGTGTCTGTTCCATTGATGTCACAGATATTTAAATGAGCTTCTTTCTTCATGACCAAACACACAGGAGCTTTATGTCATCCCTGGACCCCACATGTGAGTAAGATTGCGGTTTTCGATGGTGGCTTGTTTTTCTTTTCATGGTGTCCAGGACACGCCATGGTATGATGAGAGAAGCTAAGCAGAAAAAGTAAGAAAATAAACTAATTTTGTGCTCTACTCTCTAAGCCAGATCATTGGCCTCATGTCCTAGAAACGGAAGCAGTGAGGACTGAGTGGGTATAGATGAGTTGAGTGGCCCTTAACTCAGCAGAATTTTAGCCCCCCAAAACTATACTTAAATGATTATTCTGCTTCCTGTCCACCTTCTAAATCACTCACAAATTTCTCTTGTGACCAGCTCTACCCCAGGATATATAGGGAAGGGAATTCTGGGAAATATGGTTCCAGCTTAGCTAAGTTGATACAGTACAAAGTCACCACAGCTAGTAAACTTGGTTAGCTTCCAAAAAAGAAAATTCTAGAGAGAAAGAGGAAATATCAATTATATATCTCAACTGTAAAAGTGACTTCCTCCCTTCGTAATTAGTAAGCAATCTGTGGGTAATACTTTGAGATGATGTGAATATCCTCATGCCCAACAAAGTTTACCCAGTGGTTTCATCATCTCTTGATGATCTCTGCCTGAATCAATTTTTAAAAATTGCCTGAATTGACCCAAATGTGGTCAATGGGAGCCCCTTCAAGCCAGGCCCTGCGACCCTTTAACATGGCCCTTGGTCTTTGCGTACTTCCTTACTAAAGGGTGAAACAAAATATCTGAGGCCCAACTTGTATTTTTCTGGCTCCAGACCTAGGAACAGACATTTCTCCAAAGAACTCTGGTCCCTGTTAGTGGAGAATGGTATTTAGACACCAAGATCTCATTGCTAGGTGTGCTCATTGCTATTAGTATGTTATTGCACCTAGGCCCTTTCAATGGAAATGATAGAAAATATATTTTAAAAATTATGAGTTCATACTGACATTTCCAATTTAAATTTATCCTTACTTTTTTTCATTGTAAAATTTTATCTCTTTTCTCTCACAGTGAAAATCTTGGTTCCTAATAACATTAATATATTAATTTATTTGCTTTACGCTATGATATACATAAAATATTTTCAGAACATAATACCATATTACTACTGCTACTGATAAACCCACTAAGTAAAATTTAAGATTTACTTGCAGTTCTTTTGTCCTTAGAATATATATCCCCCATTGACTATATTTATGTGGGTCTATTTCTGGGCTCTCTGTTCTGTTCCATTGATCTATTTGTCTGTTCTTTTGCCAATACCACATTGTTTAGATTACTGTAGCTCTATAGTAAGTTTTGAAGTCTGATAATGTCAGTCCTCTGACTTTGTTCTTCAATATTGTGTTGACTATTGTTGATCTTTTGCCTCTCTATGTGAACTTTAGAATCAGTTTGTCTATATTGACAAAATAACTTGCCGGGATTTTAACTGGGATTGTGTTGAACCTATAGATCAAGTTGGGAAGAGCTGATATCTTGCCAATATTGAGTCTTCCTATGTATGAACATGTAATATCTCTACAGTTATTTGGTTCCTCTTTGCTATCTTTCATCAAAGTATTCCTCATATAGATCTTATACATGTTTTGTTAGATTTATACCCAAGAATTTCATTTTTTGGATGCTAATGTAAATGGTAATGTTTTTTAATTTCAAATTCCACTTGTTCATTGCTTTTATATAGAAAAGTGATCGACTTTTTTATGTTAACCTTGTATCTTGCAACTTTGCTATAATCATTTGTTAGTCTGAGAATTTTTTGTCAATTCTTTTTCTCCATAGATGATCATGTCATGTGAACAAAGGCAGTTTTATTTCTTCCTCTCTGGAGAGGGAACAGCAGTGAACCAGCCAAATATCAGTGTCTGAAGGTTGTTTCTATGGGGCCACTCAATTTCTCCAGGGAAGAAAATTCCAATCTCTTGCCTGGGAACTCACCTTTGACTTCTGTTGTTCTGAGAGCATGGCAGGGGAGGGGGGCTGGGTCTGCTTCCTGTCATAGACCATACAGACTTTCTGTTAATTACCTTATTTTCAGCTCTGAATCTCACTTGCACCCTCCTCTGTGGCTGGTGTCCAGAGGTAGAGAACCAACCTTCAATTTCCCCGAAGATTGAACTTCTAGTCTCCTGGCTGGTTTAGGAAAGGGGTTTGGTCACTTTTATCCTGAGGGTGGAGGAGTGGGGAGACTCAAGAAATCCAGTTTTGAACATGTTATGAGATATGGGTAGAGCTGTGAAGTATGTGGTTGGGTGTAAAGTTTTGGGCTCTGAGCGGAAGAGATTATTTGGAGAGATAAGTCTGGAGTCATCAACACTGGAGGGTATTTAAGGCCATGGAAATAGATGCCATCATTTGGGCAGTGTGGAAAGAGATAAGACGAGGGTACAGGACCCAATCCTGAGGAGCTCCAGCGGGGAAGCAGGGAGCCTGCGGGCCAGGAATGAAGGAGTTGGGAGAGGGAGGGTATCCTTTCTGAGGTGAGGGGAGGGAAAAGGCCTACCTCACTGTGTTTGGAAAAAACTGGTAGCTGAGAACCCAAATGTCCATTGACAGATGAGTGGATAAACCAAATGTGGTATGCATAAACAATGAAATATTATTCAACCTTGAAAAGGAAAGAAATTCTGACACATGCTACAACATACATGAACTTGACGACATTTTGCCAAGTGAAATAAGCCAGGCATGGCTTGGTGGGTCAAATTCATAGATGCTGAGAGTAGAAATGGTAGTTGCCAGGGGCTGGGAGTGGGGAATGGGGAGTTGGTATTTCATGGGCAAAGAGTTTCAGTTTTGGAAGATGAAAAGGTTCTGGAGATGGGTGGTAGGGATGGTTGCACGACACTGAATGCATTTAATGCCACTGAATTGTACATTTCAAAATGGTAAATTTCATGTTATGCATATTTTACTGCAATAAAAAAAAGGATGTTAGAAAGTATCAGATAATGCTAAGACCACTGATGAAATAAAACAGAGTGGTATGAAAAAAAACTCCCAAACTGGTAGCTGAGAAAAGGCAATTGAGCCCTGTAAATTTTTTTGTTTTGTTAGTTTAGGCTGGTCCCCCCTCCTGGCTCCCTGGCCTTGCCCACCCTTACATGATGTTTTTGTTTAGTCATTATGAAGGTGGGTGTGGTATGGGGAGAAAAGGTGAGAGCAGAGAGAGCTGGAGGGGAAATAGGTTAAAGAAGACAGATCCAGGGGCTAGCCTGGTGGCACAGTGGTTAAGTTCATGCGCTCCGCTTCGGTGGCCTGGGGTTCACAGGTTTGGATCCCAGGCATGGACCTATGCATTGCTTGTCCGCCATGCTGTGGCAGGCATCCCACATATAAAGTAGAGGAAGATGGGCACGGATATTAGCCCAGGACCAGTCTCCCTCAACAAAAAGAGGATTGGCAACAGATGTTAGCTCAGGGCTAATCTTCTTCACCAAAAAAAAAAAAAAAGAAGAAGAAGACACATCTGGGGTGGGTGAAGCAGAAGGAGTCGGGGGGGAAGGAAGAATAAAGGTAGAAGGAACGACAAAGAGGCTGAGGGAGAAAACCTTCTTGTAAGCGCAACAGCCAGGCAAGAGGACAAAGGCCGGCGAGCCCCTTGTTGTCCTGGGCTTGCTTCACAAACACATGACAAGGACTCAGGATGTGGTTCCCACAGAGCTATGCCACACAGCTGGATAAAGTCCAGGTAAAGTCACTGAAGCGGTGTCTTTCTGTACCTGCAGAACCTGATTCTGCAAAGTGGGCATGCTACAAATGAATAAAGTGTCCTTTCACCCTGTAGTCAGAGGTTAACCACAGACTTCTCACATGAGGCATCGTTGTGTGGAGAGTTGATGAAAAACATGTATGGATATATCTCTGAGCTTGGTCACTACTTCAGACTCACAAGGAAAATACATGGGAAACATGGTTTTGCTGTACTGCCCAGAAGAGAATCTTAAGAGACACCCATGATTTTTCTAAAACACTTATTTTATAACACAGGTAATATTTGCTTATTTAGAGAAATTAGGAAATAAACGTAGGCCAAAAGAGGAAAATTAAAACCTCCCCATATTCCACAACCTAGAGATAACCACTGTCACCAGATTGATGTACCTCAATTTCCATTTCCTCATTCCTTGAATCTGAGCAGGCTTGTGAATTCAACCAATAGGGTGTGGTAGAAGAGATGCTCTCTGGTTTCGGAGGCTACTCATAAAAGGCCGTGCAGTGCCTGCTTGCTTGTTGGAACACCCGCTCTGGGGCTCTGAGTTGCCTCTTGGAGGTCTGACTACTCTGAAGCTGTCATGCTGTGAGGAAGCCCCAGTCACGTGGAGAGGTCGCTTGTGGCACACTGTTTAACAATGGCGGATGAGTCACCACAGCCTAGGGGAGTGAAGGAGCCTTCAGATGTTTCCAGCTTCAGTCATTTAAGTCACATGCTGCCAATCAGTTCACAGCTGGAGCTCCAGACATCAATGACCAGAGATAAGCCATGCCCCAGCCCCTGTCCTGTGCCCCACCTCACACCCTGCGCTGTGCCCTGGCCAAATTCTTGACCCACAGAATCTGTGAGCATGATAAAATGGATGTGGTTTAATGCCGCTGGGCTTTGGGGTGGTTCGTTATGCACCTGTAGAGAACTGGGACACCTAGCTATTCAGTTCCCCTTCTCAGGGACAGATACCATTACCAGGTTCTTGTATATTCTGTCAAAGGGATTTTATTAATATAAAATCACACATTTTTCCTTTTAATGTATTTTTAGTATCAATGGTTGCATACCAGATATTTAGTTCTACACCTTGATATTTTTCATTGAACATTTCTTGAAGATTCCTCAACTATACATATAGAGCTTCTTCATTCCTTTTTATAGACGTGTAATATTTTATTATATAAATATTTCATAATTTAAAGAACTAGCCCTATGTTGATGGCCGTTTAGATTGTTTTCAATCCTTTAGTTTTATTAATAGGCAGCAACTGCTGGGGTGGCATTTGTAATCTTTGTGACATTGACAAGTAGCTCTCAATGGAGGTTACTCTGGTTTTCTCTCCTAATAGAAATGCCCGAGAGTAAGAGTTTCCTCAAAAATACAATGTTTTGTCAAACTTTGTTCTAAACCTCTGCCAAACAAATTGATAGGAATTATATGTTACTATGTTTAAATTATTTTGTTATTATTTATTTTATTATGAGTGAAGTTGAACATTTCATATGAGTCAGAGCCAGCTGTATCCCTTTTTTGGGTGAACACTCTGTTTCTATCCTTTGCCCATTTTCCTGCTGGGTTATGGTCTTTCTACTTTTTATTTGTTGAACTCTTTATATAGTAAAGATATTAACCCTTTGACTCCAGCATAAATTTAAAATATCTCATCTCAGTTTTTTTCTTTTTGGTATCCTTTATTTTGCAAAGTGTTAAATTTTTTTTTTTTGCTGAGGAAGATTCTCCCTGAGCTAATATCTGTGCAAGTCTTCCTCTATTTTGTATGTGGGTTGCTGCCACAGCGTGGCCTCTGATGAGTGGTGTAGGTCTGTGCCCAGGAACTGAACCTGGGCCACTGAACTGGAGTGCGCTAAACTTAACCACTAGGCCATGGGAAATTTTTAAATTTTAATGTTGTCAAATTGCCTTTTTCCTTTAAGGTTTCTGACTTTTATGGCATTGTCAGCATGTCAGTTAGGATTGCAAATATCATACAACTGCAAGAAACCAAATGTCTAAACACAGTAGCTCAAATAAATAGGAGTTTTCTGGTCTCATAGTGACAAGTCTCAGGATTGGTGGTTGCTGGCATTGGTTCAGCTGTTCAATCACGTCAAGGCCAATATCTCTTATTTTACTCTCTTGATGTTTCCCTTCTGGTCCCAAGATGATTTCTTTAGGACTAGCCTTTCACAGGAGATGGGATGCCAGCGTGTTTGTTCATTTTTATTGGAAAAGCCAAAAAATTTTCCCAGCGAATTTCTACTTGAGTGTCATTGACCAAAACCAAGTTACATAGCCACTATACCTGCAAGGGAGGCTGGAAAAGTGGAGAAGAAGACTGCCATATGACTCATTTTTGGGGGTTGAGCCTATTGCCACCCTGAACAGAACTACAGTGTTATTTGGCTGGGAAGAAGTGGGGAAGTGGGTAATGGATGTAATGCACAAACAACTCACAGTGTTTGGCACGTGAGAAAGTACTTTTCCCCCTGCAAGGTTATAAAAACAACTTCCCCATGTTTTCTTCTCATACTTCTGTGGCTTAATTTTTCACATTTCAATCTTTTGATTCACCTGGTTTTTATTTTATTATTAATTTTGGAGCACAGATAAAATTTTTTCCTGAGATGACAACCCAGTTGTCTTAACACTATTGAATAATCCATTTTGTCGTCACTGATTTAAAATTCCATGTTTATCTTATACAAAACTCCTGTATGAATTTGAGTCAATTTCTTCATTTTCTAGTCTATTCTATTGATATATTTATGAACCAGTACCATACTGTTTTAATTAGCTGAAATTTTGTAGAATAGACTTCTTTCACTATTTTCCCCCCAGAATTATGCTGGCAATTCTTGCGTGTTTATTTTCCAAATGAAGTTTAGAATCACTTTGTCTAGTTCAAAAACAATTCTGTTATTTCATGAGGATGACATACATTTTTAGATTAATTTAGGAAGACTTAACATCTTTAGGTTGTTGAGTCTTCCTGTCTAAGAACACATTCTGTTTTTCTTTTGTTTAAGATTTTGAGGGGGATTCTCTCAATAGCGTTTTACACTTTTCTTGCATTTTTTTTAGAGTCATTCTTATGTGTTTTTTCTTTTGTTCCTGTTATAAATGGGATCTTTTCTTCCATTATAAATTCTAAGCAGATGTTGTTTATAGACACAAAAGCTTTTGACTTTTGAATATTAATTTTGTACTTAGACAACTTCAATTTCTTATTATTTATAATAATTTTTTAGTGGATTTCTGTGTGTTCTCCAGGCAAATATCATAGTAGAACCAAATGTTACACATTTCATTTTTTCTTCTTGTCTAATTGATTTGAAAATACTTACAGAATAATGTTAAACAGAAATAGAAATGGTGATAGTTGATGGCTTTGTCTTATGAATTTAGCAGAAAATATATTTACATATTCTCTAAGAAAATATATATATTCTTTGCTTTATATATGTGTATGTGTGTACATGCATATGTAATGTTCTCAAGGACGTTCCCATCTATTCCTATTCTAAGAGTTTTTGACTGATGCCTTTTTAGAAACTTTATTTTGAGAAATAAAGTTAAGATAAAGCCCCTGAATTTTAGATTTATCGACCAGATGGGAGATATTCCAAGCAGTACAGAGGAGAGGTTAGTGAGAAAAAGATATCTTATCCAGACAGTAGTGTGATTACTAAGTTTATAAGAGGGTCAGGGGAATGCTTTCAGAATGGAGCATGTTGCAGTAAAACACATTTTTATTTACTGGAAACGAGATCCATTTCTGCATTGCCCAGATACTTAATCGTCAGACTGAATCACTGCTCATAATTGAAGGTTAAATCCAACATGGTATATTTTGAAATGACCCCATGTTCTTCCACATACCTGCACTGCTTAGATCTTCCTGGAAAGAGATACATTTTTTAAAAAAGTAATGTTTTCATTCGTGTTTGCTTTTTTGTTAGTGTGCTTACAATTTGTAGAACCTTGTGTAAAGCCTCCTTTTTGATGTGAAAAATAATAAAACTGCTGATTTGGAGTTAATGAAAGAGAAGAATGTGGACAATGTACAGGAAAAAAAATAGTGTCTTTCCTTCTGGGGAAGGTTAATATAGGCACAATAGTGCTGCCTGAAGACCAAGGCCTCCTTTGATGGTTTCAGTTTTGCAGAATCAATGTGTACTGTTGTTGCTCTAGTTTTTGCAAAGAGGCTGAATTCATGCTAAGCCCCCCAGGGTGTGCTTTGATGCTTGGGAAGTGGACACAGGTTTTTATGTTATTTTCTACTTCCTGGAGTGGGCTTTTAATGGACTTGAAACAAACGGCAGCAGCAAAGAATGAAGAATGGTTAAACCAGATTGAGTAACTATGCACAGGTGATAAAGATGGGAGAGGAGGACCCAAGAGAGTTAGTGTCGATAAGGATCCCACATGCTTTACTGTCACTCAAGCTCTCTAGGGAGTTCAGTGGATGTACAGCATGGTCTGATTACCTCTCCCAGCAACTCTCGACCATAGGTAATGAGTAGAAAGGAAGCTCTCATCTTTGGTAGTGAATGCTGGACATGGAACAATGAGAGCCCTGTTCTTCTAGCATTCCCCAGACACTGTACAATGGAAGCCCCAGCCTCCTCTGGATTCCCTCTCTAGGTGAAGTGACACTGGCCAGGAATCCTCTTGCCCTCCTCTTTGTTGAGTCAGTTTTGGTTTCCCCCTTGTGTTACAGAAAGTGAATCCCACACTCTTTTTAATCATAATCGACAATACTGGCTTTGTGGATTCAGCTGTCTCTCCAGTGCCTGCTCTTGATGAAGGGTGAAAAGTGATAAGTTAGAAACTGGACCCATTGAGCTAGTTTGGCTATAAATCAATGACCCCAGGCAAACAAGTCTTATCAACTTTCCTTAGATCAATTCTAATCCCTGAACTGTGTAATTCTTCCTGAGCTGCAGGCCTTCCCCTATCTCTAGATGCAGAGAAACATTGAAAAGAAACCTGCAGGTGTCTGGATGGGAGATTTGAGAAGGAATGTGTCACTGATAGATGGAGGTTTTGGTGACTGCTAATAGTGACATCTATTATATAGTTTTAAAGGTTCTGAGGGAGCTCAGGTTGCTTATTTTTGTAAAAGTGAAGTGACAGTAAAGGGGAAAGGAAGAGGAAAACTTCTCAGAAACTGAGTTTTTGAAGAAGAGAGATGCAGTTAGTATTTACCTGCTAATTACAGTTGTCATTATTATAGTTGTATCACAACAGTGCCTCACACCTTGAGATAAGAATTTTGGGTAGTATGGCTGCCCAGATTATGCCTCTGAATCCAGAGCTTCTGAGAGTGAGTAATTCACTCCACAGAAGAGACACAAAGTCCCTCTCAGGACCTCTTAGACCACTTGTCTTAAAATTGAGTGTAAAACATAGTTCCTTTGGAAATCACAATTTATTCCCACTTAATAGATGTCATTGGATATGAAGGAGAAAGTCTGAGAGGGAATAGATGGGATGAGGAACAGAAAGAAGAGGTTATAGAAATAGCAGAATCACCAAAGTGTAATGCAATCTGAAGTCATCTTGCGGGGGAGCAAACAATAACACACATGTTTTGGAGTCAGGAAAAAATTAAAAAATATAAATAGGATATGTTTAATAAGCCAAGGAATTATAACAGTGGTAAAGCTTCTATCCAAAACATATTTTAATAAATTTTAAAAAGTCATTCAACCAACACAACAGCAAAAAAGAACAAAGTTGGAGGACTGACACTACTCAACTTCAAGGCTTACTATAAAGTTACAATAAATAAGACAGTGTGTGGGGCTAGCCCAGTAGCATAGTGGTTAAGTTCTCGTGCTCCACTTTGGCAGCCTGGGGTTTGTAGGTTTGGATCCCAGGTGTGGACCTATACATTGCTCATCAAGCCATACTGTGGTGGCATCCCACATACAAAAAATAGAGGAAGATTGGCACAGATGTTAGCTCGGGGACAATCTTCCTCAAGCAAAAAGAAGATTGGCAACAGATGTTAGCTCAGGGCCAATCTTCCTCAACCCCCCCCCCCCCCAAAAGACAGTGTGGTATTGGCAAGAGAATAGACAGACCAATGGAACAGAATAGAGAGCCCAGGAATAGAGCTACATAATATAGCTGACTGATCTTTAAAAAGGAGCAAAGGCAATATAATGGAGCAAAGATAATCTTTTCAACAAATGGTGGTAGAACAACTGGACATCCATGTGCAAAAACATACATCTAGACACAGACCCTACATGCTTCACAAAAATTAACTCAAAATGGATCACAGACCTACATGTAAATTGCAAAACTATAAAACTTCTAGAAGATAACACAGGAGAAACTCTGACCCTGGATGACCTTGGCGCTGATGATGACTTTTTAGATACAACACCAAAGTCACAATTCATGAAAGAAAGAATTGATAAGCTGGACTTCTTAAAATTAAAAAATTCTGCTCTGTGAAAGACACCATCAATGGAACAAAAAGACACACCACAGAGTAGGAGAAAATATCTGCAAAAGATACATCTGATAAAGGACTGTTCTCCAAAATACACAAAGAACTCTTAAAACTCATCAATAAGAAAACAAACTCAGTTAAAAAATAGGCCAAAGACTTTAACAGACACCACACCAAAGAAGATATAAAGATGGCAAATAAGCATATAAAAAGATGCTCCACATCATATGTCATCAGGAAAATGCAAATTAAGACAATAATGAGATATCACTACACACATATCAGAACGGCCAAAATCCAGAACACTGACACCACCAAATGCTGGCGAGGATGTGGAGCAACAGGAACTCTCATTCATTGCTGGTGGGAATGCAAAACGGTACAGCCACTTTGCATGACAGCTTGGCAGCTTCTTATAAAACTAAACATAGTCCTACCATATGATCCAGCAATCTGCTCCATGGTATTCACTCAAATGAATTGAAAAATTATTGCCACACAAAAGCCCGCATACAGATGTTTACAGTAGCTTTATTCATAATTGCCAAAACTTGAAAGCAACCAAGATGTTCTTCACTAGGTGAATGGGGAAATAATCTGTGCTTCATCTGGACAATGGAATATTATTCAGTGCTGAAATGATCAAGCTATGAAAAGACATGGAGAAACCTTAAATGCATATTATCACATGAAAGAAGGCAATCTGAAAACGCTGTATACTGTATGATTCCAACTATATGACATTCTGGAAAAGACAAAACTATGGAGACAGTAAAGATTAGTGGTTGCCACGAGTTAGGGGGAGGAAAGGATGACTAGGCAGAGCACAGAGATTTTTAGGGTGTTGAAACTACTCTATATGATACTATAATAGTGGATACATGTCATTCTGTATTTGTCAAAACTCATAGAATATATACCACCAAGAGTGAACCCTAATGAAGACCACAGATTTGGGTGATAATGATGTGTCAATGTAGATTCATAAGTTGGAACAAATGTACCACAGGTACATAGCCAGCCATGGTGGTCTAGTGGTTAAGATTCAGCGCTGTCACTGCCATAGCCAGGTTCGTTTCCCGGTCAGGGAACCACACTACTGTCTGTTAGCTGTGTGTTGCTGTGATGCTGAAAGCTATGCCACTGGTATTTCAAATACCAGCAGGGTCACCCATGATGGACAGGTTTCAGTGGAGCTTCCAGACTAAGGCAGACTAGGAAGAAGGACCTGGCCACCCACTTCTGAAAAATTGGGCATGAAAACCCTGTGAATAGCAGTGGAGCATCGTCTTATATAGCACCAAAAGGTGAGAGGATGCTCTGCTGTCCACAGGGTCGCTAGGAGTTGCAATCGACAGATGGCACTAACAACAAACCACCCTGGTGGAGTATGTTGGTAATGGGAAAGGCTACGCATGTGTGGGGGCTGAGGGTATGTGGGAAACCTCCATGATGTGAACCTAACAACCTGATCTTAAAAAATAACATATATAAAAACAAAAAACAAAAAAGTCATTCAAGACTTAAAATAGTGATTTCACTTTTCTGAAAATTTTATTTACACTTCATATCACCAATATGCATGACAAATAAATTATTTCTTTAGTAAACAGAATTTTGAATTCTAAGAATACTGAAAATAGGATAAGTTGGGGATTTTGCTAAATATTGTAGTTTTGGGTTTCACTCGGGCTGCAGAGAATCCAGTAGGAAGTATTACAAATATGAGTTAGGGAAGGGAGTAAGAATATTCTCCTTGAGTTATTTTCCAACTTACCTAGGGAAAATGTGTTTCCTTTTTACAAAAATGAAGCACATTCTCTGACCTTCTACTTCCTAGATCCTCACTCTGTTATTGATTTATATTTAGGCAAAAGTGAGAATGGTTTGGCCACCCTCAGAGCTCAGCTTTAATTGGTGATTTGTGTGAAGGAGCAAAGCCCTTGCATGACTATCAGAAGATGAAGAACTTACTGCAAGGAACTCCACAGGGGTTGCATTTAGATACAGCTCATTTGGCCTTTTTTTTGTTGCCTGGGGAATGTCTCAGCTGAGCGCTTGGGTGGAATCTGGGTTGAGTCTATGTGTCACTGGGGCTAGGAATGTTGACTCATTGACAAGGGCTGAGCTCAGCAGAGCTGGAGGTCACCCAAGGGAAGAGTGGTCGTAAGGAGTCAAACCCCAGGAGCAAGTAGAAAAGCAAGGTGGAGTCTGAAAGAAGATTCTGGTAGGTGACTCGTAGTAAAAGCCAGAGGTCAGTTTCAGAGACAGAGACTGGCCATACTATGTACAGACGTTGCTTCCTCAAAACGGAACAGATTATTGCCACTTGAGCTGGATTCCATCATGGCATTTGTACCTGTTACTCTATCTCTATTTGTACCTGTTTCTAAAGGGGGAAAAAGGATATAGTTTATGACAGGGAGAAACAAAGATGGCTGTGAGGGTATAGGATCTATCTAGTTAGTATGACGGACTCTAGTCATTGCTAAACCAGTCAGTCTAATGAGTGACTGGACAACTTGACTGGATGGAGTGTAACCATCCAGGTTGACCAGAAAGAGGCCAAAATTATTTAGAATGCATTGTCAACTCTTTGCCTTTTCTCAGATACCAGGCAGGTGAATCTTGCCAGTGGAAAGCCCAAGGGACTCTTGGATGGATCAAAGAATGACAAACGTGTCCTTTAAAAGCAATGTGTTTACATTTGATCTCTTCAAACTACTGGCTGTTCCCTTTCTCCAACCAGACAGGACTGCCTTGGAGACAGGATCTCAGTAGTCATCATATGGTGGTGTGGAAGAGCCTAAACCTTTTGGGAGCCCCACCCAGCTTTCCCACCTGAGGTGTTCCCGCCTCCCCCCCCCCCCATCTCACACCCCAGATGAATTCTTGGCTTGTTGATTCATGCATGGCTCAGATCCCAGCTTGCCACTCCCCTTCTGGACTTGGTGATTTGGATGATCAGATCAGCTTTTATGTCCCAGTTCATTCCTCCAGAGCTCCCATAGGGACACTAGGTCTTGATGCGTCTTTCTTTAGAGTATTTCCCATATGCAAGGGCAATAAAGCACAGACATGAGTCAATCATTGTTCTTCCTTCTTGGAGCTTAAGAAATTTGGGGTGGGATGGGGGCAGCAAAGAAATACATAAATAGTTAGACGTCAAGTCAGAATCTGAATAATCATCATTGGGACCCAGTATATTCATAGAAATAAGTAGTCAATCAGTCAATCAATCACTATTTATCAGAGCTAATTTGGGGCTAGTTGTGGTTTGGAACTTAGTTTCTGGACATATTCAAAAAAAGACAGTCTTCTCTCTTTCTGGCTGATGCACCTTCATGAAGTGCTGAATATAGTGGAAAGAGCTACAAGAAAAAAATGGAGCAATAGCTTCCCGTGAGGTGATATACAGTAGTCCCCCCTTATCCTTGGGGGATACGTCCCAAGACCTCCAGCGGATGCCTAAAGCCGTGGATAGTACCGAACCCTATATATACTATGTTTTTTCCTATACATACATACCTATGATAAAGTTTAATTTATAAATTAGGCACAGTAAGAGATTAACAACAATAATAATAAAAGAGAACAACTGTAACAATATACTGTAATAAATGTTATCATAGATCTTAGCAAACTCGGCACATGATTTTTTTTCTTTCCTTATTAAGTCAAGAACCTTCACCTTTTCACTTAAAGGAAACACTTTAAGGCTTCTCTTCTGCATATTTCAATTGCCAGCATCTTACACTTTGGGGGAATTATTAAGTAGTATTTTACTAAAATCTAATAGTAAATTTTTTTTTTTTTTTTTTGTGGGGAAGACCAGCCCTGAGCTAACATCCGTTGCTAATCCTCCCCTTTTTGCTGAGAAAGACTGGCCCTGGGCTAACATCGTGCCCATCTTCCTCCACTTTATACGGGACGCCGCCACGGCGTGGCTGACAAGCAGTGCGTCGGCGGGCGCCTGGGATCCGAACTCGCGAACCCCGGGCTGCCAAGCGCAGACTAAACCGCTGCGCCACCGGGTGGCCCCTCTAATAGTAAATTAATATATATTTACTTAATATATCAAGGGTTACTTGAATGCAAGCACTGCAATACTGCAACAGTCCACCTGATAACCAAGATGGCTGCTAAGTGACTAGGGCAGGGAGCATATACTGTGTGGATATGCTGGACCAAAGGGTGATTCACATCACAGGTGAGACAGAGTGGGACAGTGCGATATTTTATCACACTACTCAGAACGGCCTGCAAGTTAAAATTTATGAATTGTTTATTTCTGGAATTTTCCATTTAATATTTTCAAATGGTGATTGACTGTGAATAACTGAAACTGGAGAGAGTGAAACCACAAATAAGGCGGGACCTTCTGCTGGTAATGGACTCTCATGATGGAAGCCTTAGTTATGTCAGATACTCCCAAGTCACGCCATTCTTTTCCCCTCTGCTACAGAATTTAACACAGGGGAGCTAGCACGGAGGTTCACAATGCATCAGTGTGCTTTATCTAACTGTGAGACAGAACTCCTCTTTCGAGTGGGGAAATCTGGTTCCACCTTTGGATGCCAAATTGACTCTGAAGTTTGAGCTTCCAACATGTCAAACGTTAGATGGCTTTGGTACGGACTTAATGATACTTAGATGGACCAAGGAATGATAGAGATGTCCTTTAAAAGCAACATGTTTCTATTTGATTTATTCAATCTAATAGCTATTTATTAAGTTATTAAGAGAAGGCCTGGGGTTTAATGAGATCCTTTGTTAGATATCAGCAGCCAAGATTTGTAAAAGAAAGAGATTGTTTATAGGATGAAAAAAAGGACTGACCAAAGGCCTTCAAACTCTACTCGGGAACAAATAAAATTAAGCCCTTGAGCGATACTTGCCCCTCCAAGTATGCTTCAGAATCTATAATTAGTCTTTGTATCATGAACATGATGTAGTCTATACAGAAATCGAAATATAATGATGTATACCTGATATATTGCGCTATGTGTAACTCATTGAGATTTTGTATCAGGGGCACTATTTCCCATCATACCTCTCTGTACTTCTGAGAGATCAGCAGTCCTAGAACATAGAGCAAAACCTTTCATTCTACAACAGAAAGAAATGATTGAATTCTTGCTCCTTTCCAAATGCTATAGTAGACATCTACCATGCATTACTTCATTTAGTCATTGTACAACAACTAGAGGAATTAGGTATTACCATTATTTTACAGAGAGGTAAATGGCCAACCCCAACCCAAAGCCTTTCCTGAAAGGGAAAAGTAGGACCATTCAAGGTGAGACTGTGGGCTGAGGGCAGGGAAAGGAACAGTTTCGGTTCTAAAGGCAATACTTGACTATTTACAAATTTGTACAGTGCCAGTTCTCTTCTGCAATATAAAATCTGAAACCTGGGCGTCTCCAGGACCATAAGTGCTGCCCATTATGAATTTGTTTGCTTTTCAGTCAGGTGCAAATTTTCCGGTATTAGGAAAAGCAACAGTGAATTGTTTTGTCAGTTTTCCTTTTTTTTTTTTTCAGGTATACATCATTATATTTCGATTTCTGTATAGATTACATCATGTTCACGATCCAAAGACTAATTATAGTCCAGCACCACACACGTGTGCCTAATTGCCCCTTTTGCCCTCCTCCCTCCCCACTTCACCTCTGGTAACCACCAATCCAGCCTCTGTCTCTATGTGATTGTTTGTTGTTGTTTTTGTCTTCTTCTTATGAGTGAGATCATACAATATTTTACTTTCTCCCTCTCACTTATTTCACTTAGCATAATACCCTCAAAGTTCCATCTATGTTGTCACAAATGGCTGGATTTCATCATTTCTTATGGCTGAATAGTATTCCATTGTGTATATATACCACTATTCTTTATCAATTCATCCCTTGATAGGCACCTAGGTTGCTTCCAAGTCATGGCTATCGTGAATAATGCTGCAGTGAACACAGGAATGCATGTATCTTTATGTATTGGTGTTTTCGTGTTCTTTGGATAAATACCCAGCAGTAGAACATCTGGATCATATGGTAGTTCTATTCTTAATTTTTTGAGGTATCTCCATACTGTTTTCCATAGTGACTGTACCAGTTTGCACTCCCACCAGCAGTGTATGAGAGTTCCCTTCTCTCCACATCCTCTCCAACAATTATTGTTTCCTGTCCTGTTAATTATGGCCATTCTGATGGGCTTGAGGTGGTATCTCATTGTAGTTTTGATTTGCATTTCCCTGATATTTAATGATGTTGAACATCTTTTCATGTACCTGTTGGCCATCTGTATATCTACTTTGGAGAAATGTCTTTTCAGGTCTTTTGGCCCTTTTTAAATTGGGTTGTTAGTTTTTTTTGTTGTTGAGATGTATGAGTTCTTTATATATTTTGGAGATTAACCCCTTATCGGATATATGGTTTGCAAATATCTTCTCCCAATTGTTAGATTGTCTTTTTGTTTTGTTGATGGTTTCCTTTGCTGTACAGAAGCTTTTTAGTTTGATGTAGTCCCATTTATTTATTTTGTCTGTTGTTTCCCTTGCCTGGTCAGACACAGTACTTGAAAATATGTTGCTAAGATTGATGTCGAAGAGCATACTGCTTATGTTTTCTTCTAGAAATTTCATGGTTTCATGTCTTACTTCAAGTCTTTAATCCATTTTGAGTTAATTTTTATGTATGGTGTAAGATAATGGTCTACTTTCATTTTTTTTGCATGTGGCTGACCAGTTTTCCCAACACCATTCATTGAAGAGACTTTCCTTTCTCCATTTTATGTTCTTGGCTCCTTTGTTGAAAATTAGCTCTCTATAGATGTGTGGGTTTATTTCTGGGCTCTTGATTCTGTTCCATTGATCTGTGTGTCTGTTTTTGTGCCAGTACCATGCTATTTTACTATAGCTTTGTAGTATATTTTGAAATCAGGGAGTGTGATTCCGCCAGCTTTGTTCTTTTTTCTCAGGATTCCTTTGGGTATTTGGGGTCTTTTGTTGTTCCATATAAATTTTAGGATTCTTTGTTCTATTTCTGTGAAAATTGTTGTTGGAACTTTGATAGGGATTGCACTGAATCTGTAGATTGCTTTAGGAAGTACGGACATTTTAACTATGTTAATTCTTCCAATCCAAGAGCATGGAGTATCTTTCCATTTCTTTGTGTCTTCAATTTCTTTCAACAATGTTTTGTAGTTTTAGTGTATAGGTCTTTCACCTCTTTGGTTAAGTTTATTTCTAGGTATTTTATTCTTTTTGTTGCAATTGTAACTGGGATTGTATTCTTAAGTTCCCTTTCTGCTACTTCGTTGTTAGTGTATAGAAATGCAACTGATTTTTGTATGTTGATTTTGTATCCTGCAACTTTACTGTGTTCATTTATTATTTCTAAAAGTTTTTTAGTGGATTCTTTAGGGTTTTCTATGTATAAAATCATGTCATCTTCAAATAGTTGTTTTGTCAGTTTTCAAAGTGTGATGCTTTGGGCTATTTTATAATACCTCCCAGGGCCTATAAAAGTGTTACTTTTATTATTTGCTGGATTTGGGATTTTTATGTCTATTTGATGAGTGAAATTGTTCCATAATTTCCAATTTTGTATCATCCTTATAGGATTTTGGGAGCAAGGTTATGTTAGGCTTTTGAGTCAGGAAAGTGTTAACTTCTTTTTCTACTTTATGGACAATTTTATATAAGATTGGATGTTATGTTCCTTGAAGGTTTGGTAGAACTCTCCTGTAAGATTTAGTCCCTATCTTCCTTCCTCTGGGCTCCAGCCAGTCTGACTCAGTTCCTTAAAAACTCTGGAGCTCTCTTCCTCCTTGAGTACCTTTGGACATACTGCTCCCCTGTCTACCCCACCCACTATGCAGGCTTTTCCTAAATGTCACCTTCTCTGATCATCCTATCTCCGGCAGGTTTCCTCTCTCCTTTGTTATTCTCCATTTTAGCATCATGAGTATTTTCTTAGTAATAATTATCATGATTTATAGCTGATTTAGTGACTTGTTGGTTTATTTGCTTTATCAATGTAAGAGCGGGAGCTGTGTTTATATTATTCAGCAAACCTTAGCCCAGTACCTGGCACATAGCGAGAACTTAATAAACATTTGTTAAACAAATTATTGGTCATCCTCCATTCGTTTAAATTATACATAAAGCTGGAGAGTCCACACAGCTCAGTGTTCCCAAGTTTCTCTTCTAGTTGAAGAACGTGTTCTCTTTTTTAAAATTTACCTTTTATCTTTCCTAATGAGAACTCAGCAAGTTGAGTGTGCTCGAACGAAGCCGTCTTAAATTGTTTTCCAGATAAACTAGAGGGAATTTGGGGAAGTGCTGTACATACTTCATCTTGTCCTCCCTTTGACTTTTTCAACTCTTTAGGTTCTATAGTTAGCAAACTAAGGCCTATTTCCAGAGGCTCCCATTTTGTTTATATCCAGTAGTACCTTTTGCCTTGAAGTCTACTTTGTCTAATATGAATACAGCCACTTCAGCTTTATGCTTGCTATTTGCATGGCATATTTGTTTATCCATTTATTTTTAACCTATCTGTGCCCTTATATTTAAAGTGTGTCTCTTACAGACTTGAGTCTTGAGTTTTTTATCCATTCTGAAATCTCTGTCTTTTGAGTATTAAATCTTTTACATGTATTGTAATTATTGATTTGATACATTTAGGTCTACATTTTGTTTTCTATTTTTTCCATCTGTTCTTTTTCTCTGTTACTCCTTTCCTGACCTCATTGGGGTTAATAAAATATTTTAACAATTCCATTCAAATTTATTTGCATTTTAAAAAGTTATTGCTTAGATATTACAATATATATTCCTAACTTTTTAGAGTCTTAGAGTTAATACTGTATTACTTATGTAAAATTTAAGAGCCTGGTAACCATACAGGTCCATTTACCACCTTCCCACGGTCGTTTATGCCTTATGTGTCAAAAGTATTGCATCTCTCTGTTATAAATCCCCTACTACAGTGCTTTAACTTTTGCTCTAATCTCATTTTTTTAAAGTTTTGTGATTTTAGGCACTAGTCTACCTAACAGTTTTTGGGACAAGTATGAAAACCAAGGCCTAGTTTATAGTCTCAGTGAGCTCCTTGTTTCTGAAGCTGTCCATGTGTATTTATAAATTGCTGAGAAGTCTACAAGAAGCCACTTTATTGGAACACCCAATTGCAGGCTTTCACCTAATAAACTAGATTTATTCATCCTCTTTTTAAATTTAAATTGCAATGAGCACCCAAGCCTCCTTCCTCTCACACAAACCGGTTTCTTGTACCTCTTCATGTAAAATCAAATATTTATGGCATGCACTTTGTTGTAACACTTTGGCATCAAGCTGCCCATAAAGTTAATCTTTCTTGTGTTCTTTTACATCTCCTTCTGAGAGAGTATCTTATGCCTTTTCCACTTTCTGGATCTATTTTTCTTAAGACGAAATTGTCTTCTCATGTGTGGTACTTTTCACATCTGAACTTGTGCTTTCCAGAACATTTTCCTCTCTTCTTTTTGACTTCATGTTTATGCTGTTGGTTGGTAGCTTTAAAGGACTGTTTTTAATTCTTTGCCTCTGATTCCTTGCCGAGGTGTTTTCCTGACTCTTTGCGCCAAAGCCAACGAACCATACAGAAGCATGCTAGCTACGCCACTGAGTAGCTGTGTGACTTTAGGTTAGTCACTCAATTCCTCTGAGCTCCAATTTACACGAAATGATCTAAGATTCCTTTTAGTTCTAATATTCTATGTTCCTATGGCCTGAATTGCACTTTTAGTGACACACAAACTCTGCCCAGCAGGAGGTGATGTTGAAGCTGCTATAGCAATATCATCACCTGCTCACACACACAAGCACATACAAGGACACAAACACACACATACAGCCCTCCTCTCTCATTATCCTCTGACACTTCTGGTGTTGCTCATTCTCACTCTCAGAAGCTGCTTCTGTATGTCTCCTGATTCTCCCCTCTATCCAGCTCCCTGTTCCTTGCTCTTTAAATACCCTCAGTGTTTATATTCTTGGATCTATCTGGCTTTTACCCATTTCAGCTACCTGGTAATTCTCACAGCTCTGCTCCTGGCCTCGTACTCCACCTCAGCCTGCTGAGTTCACCAGTTTTCCTCCTTAATCCCTTCACCAGACCCTCTCCTTCCAGATGGCCTCATCTGGGATGGTGGACTTCCATTCTGCCATGTCCCTGGCCCTTCTCAGTATATGAACGAACTGGGCTGCATTCTTGTGGGTACAGGACTCCTGAGAAAAGGCCATGGAAAAAGTTGGAAAAGTTTATGAAGTCAGTTGGTAAAGAAGTGAGGTGGGACTGGTCCAAGGTGAAATTCTAACTTAGGCAAAGTGTATTTTCAGTACTGTTCCATATCTCTTTCAGATTCATTTCCTTTCCTTGGTATCCCACATGTCAAGACATCCAGTGCTCTCATACTACTCCTTGCTGCCTTAGGACACACCAGTGGCACTCTCACCTACTTCTCAGGACTCCAAATTCTAGATCACGTCCTTGTCCAATCCTTCCCTCCAGCCACACTTACCTGTCCTGTGTTCACTCCTGAAGAGCCCTGTTCTCTACTAGGCAAATTAAGAAACATCTGTGTCAAAGGCTGACAGTGGTTTGAAGAGTGTCCTTTCCTGGATGACATGACAGAATATGAAAAAAGGCATTGGAAGATCTTGGTTTGAAACCAAGCTCTCCTGCTTTCTGTCTATGTGAACTTGACCAAGTAACTTACTCTCTCGAGCCTCACTTTCCTTTTCCTTAAAATGAGAGAGAAAATATCTTTGTAAGTACTGTGCAAATATAGCGATTTTTACTCAGGATCCAAAAATGCTTCTCATCTTCACCATATACATTACTAATCAGGAAAGAGGTTGGTTCATTTGGAAAAAGATAGATCTAGAACAGTCCCTTTGCTAAAGTTTCTTCTGTTTTTTTCCCTTGAATAAAGAGGGGAAAAAAAGAGAACAAAATGTGAAGAGAGAAGCTAGGTAAGATTGGTGAGTGCAAGATAAGATTTTTGGACAGAAGATTTCGTATCCACCTATCCATTCATTTTCTGGAGAAAGGACCCACCCAGTTGAATAATAATGTGTACTATTTATTGAACATCTACAATGTGCCAAGCCTTTTACATAAATTATTTCCACTTTTCAAAGAGACCCTTCAGAACTGTAGAGAAGGAAATGGCTACTCAGAGAAGATGAGTAATTTTTATAAGGTTGTATCACTGCAGGGGGTAGAGCTAGATTCTAAACTCAGCTCTCTCTGATCCCAAAGCCTGTGCTCTTTTCACAGACCGCCTTGGTCTTACTTCTCTGAGGAAGCTTAGTGATCCATCTCAGAAGCTACGCACCACCTGGGGCATCTAGATCTCCTTCAAAATATGTTCTAAAAACAAAGAGCAGGCATGTTTCAAAATAATTTGAAGTTGACTGGCCTGAAGGCCCTTGGGCTAGACCTGTTAGAACTGTGCTGTGGCCTGAGCAGTCTCTCAGAACAGGGTCCTCTGTGGAGCACCCAGGAGGGAATGTGCGTTGGCAAGTCTGAGCCCATCCAAAGGTTGGCACCCAAAATTATGAAGTGAGGGAGACTAAAGGAGCAGCTACATCAAGATACTGTATAATTATTTTACACTGGTGTAATTCCTGCTTGACTGCTGGTTAACCCACATTACATGTCTGAAATGGAAGAAGCTTTTTGTAGGGAAGCGTAGAATTGAACTGGCTATTCTTCATGGCAAATGTCTCAGCCAAGTGTCCTAGCCCAGGAGTCTTTGAAGGTGCCATCTCTTCCTCCACTCATGTTGAATTTGAGTCTGAGTCCACACCCTTCACGGGAAAGGGCTTACTGGTCCTCACGGGTGGCCAGATACCACGTCATCACAGGCCTGAGGCAATATTTGAAGATGACCACGGTGGGGAATGCTGGGAGCAGAGGGAGAGAATGAAGCATCCACTATAAGGGAGCCTTATTTGCGTGTTTAAAATCCTGATTACACCTAAGCAGGCTAAACCAAAACCATTTCCCTTTCAAAAGAAAGTCTTTGGTTTGAGGATAAAGCCGTCTCTGGAGTTTTCCATATTCTCCTGGGTTTTCCTCAGGCAGGGAACCAGTTTTGGGGGCTGTAAGGGAGGGGAGAGGAAAGAGCTCCAAACTGAATTGCCCAAAGCAGATTTCAAATTCCTCGGAGAATTTACATTCATCTGCTGATTTGACTAACCAGCTCCAAGCTGATGCAAATGGCATATGCAGGCTTTTACCAGGAGAAGGAGGCTGGGGGAGGAGAGAAGCTTGCAGACTCTAATGTTGGGGAAGGCTCCTCCTTTGGGAGGCTGGTGGAGGAAGGACATTCTCACTTCCCAGGTTATGTTGCAAGGTAATCTACCTTATTTTGGTCAAGGTCTTGACTAAGGGCCATATATGTCTTGAGGAGGTAAAGTGGCAATTCAGTTGATTAGAAACAAAAGGTCTAACATCCCTCAGTGGTTGTCATTGGGTGATTTTCTCACTTGGAATTCTATAGAATCAGAATTACAGAAATTTAGTGCTGGAAGGGCAGCGTGTATGTGGGTTGTGGGGAGGGTTTGGCAAGCAGGATAGAGGGAAGGGAACTAACATGTATGTGCTAGGATTGTTACATGTTTCCTTCTTTGAATCATTTCAGCAGTACTTTGAGGAAAATAATTCTCCAAAAAAATGAAGGCCCAAACCCTCAGTGAATTTCATGAGATAGTAGTTAGATGGGACTAGAACCCAGTACAGCCACTGTTCCTCCTATTGTTCTGTAAGAAGATTCATCTCTGACGAGATGCTCAACCTGGTCGTGTGCACTTTTCCCTTTTCCAACAGGAAAGCAGGAGTTCAGCAGTGAGCAAGATGGACAGGAGCATCTCATGGCTGGACCTCCCAGTTTCCCAAATGGCCAGACTTCTAGGGCTTTATGACGTGGCTCCCTTATGTTCAGGGCGCTCCTCAAAAGTAATGTTCTAATTTCCCAGTCCCCAAACTGAACTCAAATCACATTGTTTTGTGCACATGTGAGCTGAGCCAGGACTTCCTTAACAAGGAGAAAACAAAATCAAGGAACCTTGCAAACCAATTTTAAATAGAACAAAACCTACACATTTCCTAAAGCTATTGAACTGGAACGAAACCAGATCAAAATATCCTCAGTCAACTCGAATCAAGCCAATATTTCTCTTGGGTTGAGTCCATTGCCACAAGTAAACATCACTGAGTGCTCAGGTGCTCGTGGGGCTGAGAACTTGGCCCATGAGGACACCGGGCTGAGGGCCCTGGCTCAGATGACCCCGGGGTGTGGGAGGGCTCGGGGAGCCCCTCACCTGGTTAGGCCTCTGACCCCTCATCTGTAAAGTGATGGGGTTGCTTTTATTCCATGGTGTTTAACTAAAACCAAATAAAACAAAAGCAGTGGAAACTTTTCCCAGAAGATCTCTTTTTGGGGACTCCTGATGTGCAGAACTGATAAAAGCAGAGCTGCTCGGGGTGAAGCAGGAACAGTTGGCTCAGCAGATTCAGAGTAAAGATAAAACTAGTAACAGGTAATATCTAATGTGCCATGCCCTTTCTAAGCCCTTTCTCTGTAATCACTCATCTAATTCTCATAAGCATCCTTCTGAGGTAGGTACTATTAGTAGCATCATCTCAATTTTACATTTGAGGACACTGAGGCACAGAGAGGTTAAGCAAATTGCCTGAGGTCATATAGCTAGTGAGAGGGCATGTGGGGTTTAGATCAGGCATTCTGACTAGGACTGCACTTGCTTAACCACTCCGTTCTGGTGCTCTCTCGGGCCAGCCAGCCAGCTGTGTCCGGCACCAGTCTATGTAAAGGATACAGAATCAGAATGGAGTCAATCAGAAACTTGGTACCAGTGAACTCAGGTCCTTAGCTAGGAAGTAATTAACAAAACAAAAGTTGGACCTCGAAGCTCAAGTAGACATAGTCCTCAGGTGGACAAAACCAACATCCGTGCTGGTTCTGCCCTATCTCTGATGGCTGTTTTGCTGCTGACCCAGCAGGTCACATGTTGAGATTGCAGGCTGTTCCCCCAGCCCTGAGGCCCACTGTCTAAAAGTGTTGCTTTGCCTATAGTTGCAATAGGCTGAAATTCTGAGATCAAATAATTCAGTGTGTAATGCTGTTTACCAGGAATGAGAAATTCATTTTATTATCTAATTTTAAAACCGTTTAATATGCCTCCCAAGAGGCTGCCTAGTTCAGAAATTCACAAAAGGAAAGGGAAGAGGGAATATAAACTACAGAACAGGGAAAAGTGTTTTGCCAACATGACAGACAGAAGAAATAATTTTAAAACACACTGTGAAGATGGTTTCATTACAGTAGATATGTCATATATCTCCGTCTTTTGTGTATGAGTGACTAACAATACTCAGCTATGAATGGAAGGATAACTGTCTTTCAAGACAGTTTTAAAGTAAAAATGTGAAGATATGTTCAGTGCGTGTAATAAATTTCTTGTTTTGTACATAAAAGAGTCACATTTTCTCCCAGTCTGTACCTTGTTTTTTCATTTTCTTAATGGTGTCTTTTGAAGAGCAAGTTTTAATTTTGATGAAGTCTACTCTGTCAATTTTTCTTTTCTTTTATGGATTGTGTCTTTGGTGTCATATCCAAGAAATCTTTGTCTAACCCAAGGTCACAAAGATTTTCTCTGACTTCACTCCCTCATTCAAAACACTTATTAAGATGCACATGTGCCAGGCACCATGCAAGGGGCTGGTTGTGTGAAAGTGGGTCAAACACTCTCCTCCCCTCTGAGAGCTCTAGCGGGGGACAGAGGCGCATGAGCGATCCACTGCAGGGGGGCATTCAGTTGCTTTTACAGAAGCACTTGCAGATGGGACAGCAAAGAGGGAGAGCTTAGCGCTCCCAGAGCCATTGGAGGAAGCAAAGGCCAACTCAGGTGGTCTGATATGGGATGTCATGACCTAACTCTGGTTGAGAGGAAAGGCACAGAGACCTTCAAGAGGACTCCAGAAGAATGTTGTTAAGAGGGTTTAAGGAAGAAAGAATAGTCTTCTACTGCCTTGGAAGAGATTAAGCAGAATTTAATTGGTGGTTTTTAATAGCAGAGATTTACCTCTTCTATCTAGCAGGGCTGAAGACTTATTAAAAAAAAAAAAAGGGGGAATCTGTAAGTACTGACAGTAAGACCACTGCCCCAAGAATGTCTACTTTTAACGTCAACATCTTGGGCAGTTTAAATGGAAGATCTACTCATCTATCCTATTGTCTTTTGGAACATCAAGAATGGCAACGTCAACTTTCTATCTGCTTACAGTGATCAAGACTAGTCTTTCTAGAGTCTAAAAGAGAGGCAGTGATGCCAGGAATTCTCATTCCCTCCCATAAGGATGGTGACCATGAGGCATCTGGTCGTGAGTGCCTGCCTGTATTAAGGTCTAGTACGTGCATAGCTCTTCCTTCACTTGGCGAGGAGACTCGATCACAGTATTTACTCTTGCTGCCCTGAAAGGATAACAAGCAAACTTCTTGCAGAGCAGGCTTGGCCCCAGGGACTACTCAAGGGAGGAACTGGCAAAGGAATACACCAGAGAGAGGCCAGCTCACTTTTGCATTAGGGTCTGGATCTCAGGGCTTGAAGGGAGATCACTGTCTCTCGTTACTCAAAATGTGATCT
The DNA here is from genome assembly GCA_031878705.1 of Tapirus indicus. Taxonomy (NCBI): domain Eukaryota; kingdom Metazoa; phylum Chordata; class Mammalia; order Perissodactyla; family Tapiridae; genus Tapirus; species Tapirus indicus. The sequence goes on along the minus strand of CM062918.1, from coordinate 108,708,276 downwards.
GGACCAGCAGCATGAGCATCACTGGGGAGCGTGTTAAAAATGCCAAATCTCAAACCTCACCCAGAGAGTAGGGTAAAACAGATCTTCTGCCCATGCTTCCCAAGATGGTGATGGCACCAGGAAAATCTGCTTTTTACCCATGTCCCCAGGTGATTCACAAGAACTTTCAGATTTGAGAAGCACTGGTCTAGTCCAGCAGTTCTGGAGTCTCCTGCAAAAACCCTGGCTGATGGTCATCTGGGCTCTGCCTAATAGGTCCAGGGACAGATAGCCAAGGTCAGTCGGCAGATGAGAATGATTCTTTTGTTTTTCTTCTTAGATTAGGCTGGTTAGGCAGATAAGTGGACATAAGCGAATAGATTGCTGTGCTCTAACTTGCAAGGGCAGGTCAGCTGTTGAGTTACCCTTTAAAAGAGCTCATCTTGATAGCAAACAGACTGCTTAGAAGGTTCGGAGGAAGATGAGGACTTTGGTATGTTGATTCTGTGTCCATGTAGCCTCATTCCCCAGTATATCTAGGATTAGGAAAAATGCGCCTTTATTGTGTCTAAGAAGTATTAATGCAAATTAGTTGTCATCAATTAATCTGTGTACTTACTGTTTTAAGTGGCCACATACTCTTTTTCATAAGATGAACACATTGATGCAGGCAGTGGTTCCCAAACTTCAGTGTGCATCAGAACCACCCAGAGAGCTCATTAAAACAGATTACTAGGCCCCACTGCCAAGGTTTTTGATTCAGTTTATGGGGTGGGAACCGATAATTTGCATTTCTCCCCATTCCCAGGTGATGCTAATGCCGAGTTATAGAACAGTAGCATCAGATGAGTTATTAGCACTTCAGTAAATATCTAGACCCTTATTATTTGATACTGTGTTCAGACAATATAGAATATAGGGCCAAATTTCAGCAATCCACGGTCATGGGAGACAGAGTCCTTGGGACAACTTAAATACAGAAATAATCTGACAACATTCTCTGAAACCATTGATTTCAAACTTCTGCTTCTCAAACCTACATCTGGGTTGCTAACAAGCAATGTAATTTGCTTCATTTTTCATTCTTTTCTTAGTTTCTATCCACTTCTGATTGCAGATAGATAGTTCTGATTGACCACGGTATGTTTACTGTTGAAATCACAAGTGCCTACTGGTTGGCAAGTGGCTCCACTGGCCGCTGTGACTGAGATATTCTGAGCTTGGGGGTCAGCTCTGAGCTGTGTGATGACCTTCCAGGTCATTACAGTCCTGTGCGTAGTCAGGGGCTCTACTCCACATTTATGCCCTCATCACCGATAGGCTCACACCCATGATTTCAGTAAAGAGAGTTATCCTGTGGGAAGATCTAAGGCCCTTTAACTCTTGGAATCACCTTAGTCCTCAGTGAACTGATAAATCTTCAGCACAGCACAAGACCCAAGCACCTTTGGTTGGGGTTCTTTCTGGCAAATTTCTCCACCTGTGGCAGCTGCTCAGATTGGAACTGTTTGCTCTGACTTTCCTGGGGCCGCTTGTCTGAAGATTGCCTGCAGACTGTTCTGGGACATGGGCTCCCTGCCAGTGAGAAATCATGAATGCACTTTACATCGTAATTGAGTGGACACAGGATTTACCTCACTGGAGCACCTTGCCTGTCTGACTCCATTTCATATTATTAAAAACAGAGACTTGAGTTTTTTTTTATAAAAAATTTATTGAGATGATGCAATTATAGGCTTTTCTTTAAAAATTATTTGCAACTCACTGGCCCTGAGAAAAGGCATTTTTTTGTTTTTCTTTTTTTGTTACATTCATTTGATTCAGTCCCTTATAAACCCCACACCTCATAAACAACAAGAGATTAGAAATTAAACAAAAAAAAAAAAAAAAAAAAGAAATTCTAGATTTGTCCTGGTTTGCAGGTGGTTGCAGTCACAAAGAGAAATCTTCAAGAATGTTCACTTGGCAAGTGTGAAAGATTCAGGGAGTTGGTAGTTGTTTAGTGTTGAGCAGATGGGGCCAAAAGAATATCAGGTTAGTCTCCTGTAGTTTTTCAGACAGGCAGGGATCATTGTCTCCCCCCTCCCATTGGCTTTCTTGTGTCACCCCCTTCATTCCAGGTTTCTGCTGAGTGGGTGAGAGCTAACTAGCACCGAAGGCTTGGGCAAAGAAAACTGCCCTTGTTGTGTATTTTCCCAAATCTTTTATCTTCAGCTTCCTGGGTGGGAATGGGTCAAATGGGGGTATGGCCAGGCTGAATCCCAATCCTAATTCTGTCCCTGGCATGCTGTCTGCTCCTAGGGCAACCTCTCTGATACTCAGTTTTCCCTTCTGCAAAAGGGAGTTAACGTTTCAAAAATGTATTCAGAGTTGGGTCCTAGGCAGTGAAAGGTGGAGACAGTGGTGACTTAGTCAATCAGGTAAATCCCGTCAGAGCCATTTAAGTGTCAGCTAAATCTACATTCTCATTAGGACAAGGTATCAGTGTAAAAAGACAATGGGTCAGAGGGTTCCAAACATACTGTTGAAAGGAGAAAATCCATCAGTCTGCTATTCCTCTCTTCCTGTGGGGACCTCCCCAACAGGATCTGGAATATTGGTGATGCTGCCTTGGGCAAGACCAACGTGCCTTGGGACAAAAAGATCTTAGTGATAATGTTACTTCCACACAGCCAGTCCAATGACCACTGCTTTCTTCTGATGGAGAGGGGGCCGCCTGGTTAACTCGAGGTGCAGGGAGGAGAAGAAGCTAGACAATTTAAAAATGCAAGTGAGAGCGTCTATCCAGGACACAGCTGCAGGAAGCTCTCCTGAGTGCTTTTCTGCATTTTCCTTTCCTGATTTCTGATCTTGCAAGCCAAGAACTCTCAGACAGCAGCAGGGAAAGGCCAACTATTGGTATCACAGACGTGCTTTTAATTTGGTTCCAGGTGACATTTTCATCACCCTTAGTACTTAGTGTTGAATTGAGAAATTTCATGCTAGATAGATTCGGCGGTAGAATATAAACTCTATGTGGGCAGGGACTGCGCCTGATTCATCTTTCAATCCCTCACAGTGTCTAGCACATGCTCATCAAGGTTTGCTAAATTCAATCTGAAATCTTTGGGGTATGCAGTGTCTAAATACTGAATCCCTGGTGTCAGCACTGCCCAGGTAGTCTCTCAAAGAACAAATGAGGAAGACTTTTGCCATTAAGGAATCAATAGGAAATCATTATTGGTAATATCTGATGGGAAATAAAGACGCCATTGGAATTAGCACATTCTATTTTTTCTTCAAGTGGCTAAAGGTGTCATCCTAAGTCTTACATACAATCTTACAGGATATTACTTTAAATACAGAAATCCTTGGGGCAAAAGGGAATTTCCCTCCATAACTCAACTGTAAGATTCTTTGAACAGTAAGAGCCTGAGTCCTTACACCTGGTCAAGTGAACAGAAGGAGATGTCCTAATCTTAGAAAAGAGCAGCATCATGCCTTGGTCTCTGATTTCATGCTCACACAAAGGGCTTCAGTGAAAACCCATCCTTTCTCTCCAGCTCTTAAACTCAGTGGTGTTTACAACACACCAGGAATTTGGCTTAATCTCTCCATGTGAGATACAACATCAGTCATCTTAGAGGCTGGAAAATATATCACTGTGTGCTGCTGAACACTCCGGAAAGACATCTGTGGTGTGCTGGGATCCAGGTGCATTTCATCACCATCCAAGCAGGTTGAGACCAAACCGTTCATAATGGGACCCTCTAGCCTCACCCAGAAGGTCTCTGACCTCACCGCAAGCCCAACATCATGGAAGGTAGAGTGGGGGGAGCGTGTGACAGTGGGAGGAGGCTGGCCACCTCCAGGTGTCTGTCTGCAGTCTGACAAGAGGCAGGAACAGGGAAAGACTGAAGAGCCTTGATGAGCTCCTCAATTCCAGTGTCCTTGAATCAGAAGTCAATCTTTTTATTCCCCCCCTCCTCCCAGGCTGGTGTCCTTCTTCCCGCCTGTGTGCCCCCAACCCCCATGTGCCTGACTCTACTCAGAAATGGCTTGAGGAGATGCCTGGGGGTCTGGCAGCTTCACTTGGGAACTGCTGCTGACAACGCACACAGATACCCGGGGAGCCGGCAGATGCTCACCTAACCGAGTCCAGCAAACAGAGAAAAGAGGAGGGGGCGCTTTGTAAGGCAGGTCTGATCTTCTGGATTAAAAAAGAGTGTACTCTTAATCTTGGATTCTGAACCTATATTGAAAGAGTCCACTTAGATGGCTAGAAAAAAGAAATCTAAAACAGTTGTCTAAAAATATTTATCATCAAAAGTACTAAGGGGTGGCACTTCCCTCATGTTACAAGACACTATCGACCTTATTTTGAGGTGAAAAAGAGCCACAAATGGGTCCATTCTGAAACACAGCTATGAAAGAAGGAAAGAAGGAAAAAGTTATGTATCTGAGGAATTTCCTGTCTGCCCAGGCTGGGCTGACACCAGTAGGAACCAAGACTACACACCAGGATCCTCCCCTCGCAAATGCCCTGTGTCCTCTGGGGACCAGGAAACTTTAAAAAAGGCTAGAAACTGAAGAAAAGTTAGGTGAGGGCATGAAACTGACCACAAGATGGCCTCTGGGATGGAGCAAAAGACCCTACCTTCCTCACTAGCCCTCAAAACCAATAAATCCCCATGATAGAAGATTTTTCACCCAGTTTCTGGACCATCAAGCCTGTGTGGTCTTTTTGTATTTTCCACTTTGCAGTACTTTCAAGCTAATCCCAAGGTGCTGGGGTCTTCCAGATAGCTTGGAAGACCCCATCATTATCTTCCATCCTTGTCTTCTGCTCCGTGGCACCACCAAGCCTGTGGTTCTCACAGCCATGTCAGGGGCTGGACCAGCACTCATCTTTCTGGAGGACAGCAGCATCTGTAATGTTTCTGGCCTCCCTCCAATGGGTAGCCAGATGCTGGCACGTAGGTTTGATTTTGTGGTGCTGGCCACAAAGCACCCAGGCCACTGATTCTGTTTGCCAACAACTCCCAAGACTCTCCAAGAGGCTGACCTCTGCTGAAGGGCATCTGAAGCTCCACAGCAGGTGGGGAGGGAGGGCAGAGGGGAGGCAGGGAAGGAGCGAGAGCAAGAGAGAGAAAAAGAGAGCTCTCTTTTTCACTTTATCCTTTTTAAAAGCATCTTTTTTTTTTTTCCTCCCAGCTAAGACCTAAGAGCAACAGGAACAAACCTGATCCATGTGGCAGGATAGAGAGGAACCTGAACCCTTTTGCAAGTATTCTTTCCTGGCCAGCTGGGCTTGCCGCACTTTGTGAGATTTGCAAAAAATATATATATATAATAGATATATATTTCCATAGGAAAACAACCTCGGATGTCTTCCCCTGTATGAATGCTGAAAAGTCAAACTGCATGTTCTTAAAAAAACAAAAACAAAAACACCATGAAACTAACAATAGGTGGAAGGGTGAGGGTGAGGAATTACAGATGGAGAGGTTCCCAATGGGTAGGAAACGTGAAACGCGAGTCCCGGGCTCGTGCCCTCGGCCAGAACTCCAGCCCCGCCTTTGCTGGGTGGTTTGTCTAAGGTGCTCTGGGGTCCCTCCTGGTACGCAAGAAAGGCGTCACTCCCATTTCTGGGTCTCTTCCTTCACTCTCCTCGGCCCGCCTGCTCCATTGTGCCTCCAGCAATCCTGGTGGGAAGGGGTTCCCTTGGCTGCCGGCCCGCGGAGGTGGGGGGTTGGTTCCTTCAGCATTCATCTTCCTGGTATATTTGTTCATCCAGCTCCTGGGACTCAAGGTGCTCCAGACGGTCTGTTCGGCCACTCATGATTTCATCCGGGGTTTTCATAAACCTTTGGAAGAAGAAATGGAGGAGTAAAGAGACTACATTTTCCTAAAGTTGTCTTCACCTGAAATCTAACCTAGAAGAAGGCCCCATCTCACATAGCTGGAGAGCTACCAAACCCGGCCACTGATGCTAACTCAGCACAAATTAGAAAAAGGTGCCCCTTCCTTTGACTGCCTGAAAAGTGGTGAAATAACTATAAAAAAGTCTAGGATGACTGTGAGGTAGAGAGCGGCCCTTGGAGCTGTGCAGTGCACTCCTGCATGACCATACGGGGAACCCTGGTACAGCTCACCTATCTGCGTTTCTTATTTTTAGAGAGTTAGATTTTACAAAGATCCATGAGAGCTGTATATCCATTTCCAACCCGGACTGTGAGCCCAGGGAATGGTATTCAAAATTTGAATTTAAGTCGAAGGATACACTTAAACGCTGAACGGAAAATTTTGATAATAGGGCAAGTTAGTAGTGCTTTTGGAAATTAGAAAGGCAAAAAGAAAGAGAATCTTTTTCAATGTTATCGCTGATCCACCCAAAACACTACCAATTAATCCCCTTTAGTCTATCTTCCATTGCAGCTAGGTGCACACAGCAAGCCTCATCTTCTTATTCACTGGGTTCACTTGGAAATAACATCAGTGACCTGTTTCCACCATGATTTACATGGTGCAGGAAGGCAGCCTGGGTGCAAACGTCCTGCCCTTACTGGGGGAGTGCCTTTTTCACAGCCCCACTCTTGTACCTGCACACCTTTCCCTTTCCATATACTCTGCCCTACACCAGATGAACTGTCTTAGGACACACATTTTCTCTCATCACTCCATGTTCAAAAGCCTACGATGACCACTTATCAAGTCAAGGATACACTCTTTGGCCTGCCCATCGGTGTCCTCTGTCATCTCTGCCCAGGAAGCTCTTGTTTTCCACTATTTGCTAGCACGAACCCTCCACTCCAGTCGGGCCAGTCTTTTTTCTTATACAAATCATGGCTCACGCCTTCCTCCAAATCTTTAGCTTTGCGCCCTTATTTGGAACCTCTTTAATCCTTTCGCTCTCTGAGCCCTACTCAATCTCTAAGCTCTGCCTCATCATCAAAGAGCTGCCTAAAGGCACCAGTCCATACTGAAATCTTCCTTCCCTTAACGCCCATAAACACTGTAAAGAGTACCCACAATTTAACACTTCACTTGATTATACACTGGGTTTTATACCAAGAAGCCTTCATTTAGTGGCAAGTCTGGCTTCCAACACTCATTTCCTCAAAAATGACTAATCTCTCCCCCCTAATAGCACTATTCTTCCCTTTTATCGTGTTGAAAATCACTATTGGAAGCCTATGAACCTTTCAACTACTACCTTTTCTTTTCTGCCCACTATTGCTGAACTTCTCAGGCAGTGAGATCTGTAGGATCTGTAGTCCGTCGTCGGCTTCTATCCCCTAGCTAAACCTCTCCCGAATCTGAAGTCACTAACAATCCCTCTAGGCCAAGTCCACAGACATGCTATATTTGGCCCTCCAAACGACCCCTTTCTTCTTTTGACTACTTTTTTCATATTAAGCTTCTGATATTCCATATCAGGCTTGTCAAGAAACATTTATTGAAAGCCTCCATAAGGTATAAAACAGAATTATATAAAAGATAATCCTCTGCTTTCTAGGAGCTTACGACCTAGTTGTGGGGAGAAGGACTTCACACATATAACTATTAAAAGTGCAAATCACGATGTGGTTTAGGGCCAAGGGAACCCAAGAGATGATGGAAGAAGAAATCTGTGTGTCTTTGAGCAGTTGAAGAAGGCCTCATAAAGGGCATGGACCTTTATGGTCCATAAAGATGGACACAGAGGATATACATATTAAAAAAGCAAAAGTTAAAGGGATATGTTTCTGGCATAGGAAATCATATTAGTGTTGTAGGGCAGCTGGCAGTGTGTATTATGAATTCAGGAGGCAGGAGAGTGGACCAGAGGTAGAAGGAGCTTGTTGAATTAATCTAGATGTGAATCATGACATCAGCCTTCATTGCAGGGCAGCAATAATAATGCTTTTGCCTTTCTTTCATCTTCCAAATCTCATGACAGTGCTTGTCATTGGTAGACTCCAACCTGGAACCTGCTGGTAGGAAATCTTGGGAAATGTGGTTCCCAGGCTTCTAGCCCCTGCAACATAGAATGGAGTGGGAATGGTGCTGAAGAGCCAATGGACAATCCAGCACAATGACTGCCTTGGATATAGGAAGAGTCAAAGATAACTTTAGCGTCAAGGTTGGTTGTGTAAAACAATGGTAATGTCACTGATGAGTAATAAGAATTCTGGAGGTGAAAGGCAATTTCTAGTATGTGAAGAAGATCTATCTTGAACGTTTCATGTCTGAGATACTAATGTGATATCTAAGTGGACACGTCCTGGAAGAAGCTCTTGGAAATTCAGATTTGGAGTCTTAGAGCTGGATATAGAGATTTGAATCTAACCATTGAGGTGATAACTGAAGCTGCGTAATGGGATCAATTCATCCAGGAAAAAGGTGTAGGAGCCAAGGACTAAGTTTAGGGTGAAGGATAAAGAGAAGGTATCAGCAGAGCCAGAGAAAGGAGGGTTCTTTTTTTACTTCATTCCATTCTGTTGCTATTTCTTGAACAGCCTTTTCTGGTCCCTTTGGAGATCTCAATTGTTTTTACTACTCCTAAGTTACCACCCCTTCCCAATGCTAAAGCCCAGATTCTTGGCTCTTTCCAGAAAGTTCTTATCTCAGTGAGCCTACCTGCTCATCCATACTGTCGTTTTCTACTTGTATATAGATAATTCCAAATCCACATCTCTAGCCCCAGGTCAAACTCTCTTCTGTCCCACTTGCCAAAAACCTAAGGTTGTGTTTGTTGATCCCACCTTCTCCCAACCTTCACTTGGTCTCACCATGTCAATTACCACCAGTGTCAGAGGTCTACTTCTACCTCTCCTGATTCGTCCTTTAGATCCCTTCTTCTTCCTCTTCTAATTCTTTCTCCTCTCTTGCATAGTACTTGGAATCACAATCTATGTGGTAGGTTAAATGGTTGGAACTCATTAGCTGTGAGGAATTCTGGAAAGAGGAATGTCTAGTGCAGCAGCTTTCAGACTTTTTCTGATTATGGTGCATTGTAAGAAAACATTTTATATCATGACTCATCTCACACACACACACACACACACACACACACACAAAAACATGCACACAACCCCCCCCGGAACAAAATTTTCATGAATCAACAGTCACTCTTAATTCATGTGATACAGTCTGATATTTTTCAACTTTATCCTATCCTATTCAATTCTGTTCTATTTCATTAAAAAAAGTTGTGACTGACTCATTAAATCTATTTCATGATTCACTAATGGGCTGTGACTGCAGTTTGACAAACACTCGTTCAGAAACTAGCTTACAGAGTTGGGAACCTGGAAGTCTAGGTGTAATTCCTTGCTTTGCCATTGACAATGTTACTCAGGTTGCTCCCCTTAACTACACTGGATGTTAATATGAGATAATACTATTTGATCATTTCCTTATTTTAAAGGTGAGTCAGACTGTGTTTATTTTGTTTTGGCTTTACTATAGACAGACGTAAGTGAAAAAAAAATTTTTTTTTTCTAAAATTCGAACAAACTAGCATCTGGTATCCAATTTGTAGCAATGATGGCTTTGAGTGTCAGACAGGCAGGTAGAGATCTTAACAGTCTCCCTCCTCCCTCTTATTTCAAGAAAACAGTATCCTCCCGAAAGAAGGAAAGGAGAAAGAGGAAATGCTACCTGAACAAAAGCCTTTGTCCTGGCTCCTTCCTGATAATGTTTAGTTTGTAGTAGTGGCGCAGGGCTCTGGACATTTTCTCATAGGTCATGTTTGTTCTGTTCTGTTTGTTCAAAGGAGGAAGAGAGAAAAAAAGCACAAAGACACAATGAAATGAACCTGAGAAAAGGCACTGGGGGAGCTATTAAAATAAAAGCTCTCAGCTGCTCCCGTGGCCCTGCCATTTGGGAAAGCTACCTGCAAATGTGCAGGCTTCCAGGCCCTAGTTCCCACCCTTTGCTTTTCTATGCACCGTCACCAAGATTTCTCCTGAGGTGAATCACCCTTTGTCAGAAGTCTCAGAGCTCTGGCTCATAAAGCGTATCCCGCAGCAACCTCCCTTGTTTCCTTTCCCAAGACTGCGCTCTGCTATGCCCGAAGAATTTCCTGCAGATCCCCCTATCTGTGGGTCATCCTTCACCTTCTGACCCACACAGAATTTCTTTTTTTTGTTGCAATGACCTTTCTCAAACTTGTGTTTCTGGTTTGTCATTTTAAGGAAGAGATTTTTTTGTTTAAATTCCTGTTGTGGAAGCAAGAATACAGTGGTTCCAAGCCCTGGGCTATGGCTCAATGTGGGAGTTGCAGAGGGATTTTTCTCAGTGACTCACACATTGAAGTGTCTGTCAGAGGGGTCTTGCCATATTTGGGCAAGGCCTGCATTAGGTCCTCCTCAACAGGGCCAGAGCACAGGCTGCCCACCTCGAAGGCTGCGGCCAGGGCAGAGCTCGGCTGTGCCCCCTGTCCCCTCTCATTCCGCTGACCCGGTGGTGTGCCACCACGGTGCCCTGCTGCCTCTGCCCCACATCAACCTATCTGTGGTCGGGCCTGAATCTTGGTTACTCACTATTTTTAAGTAGGAATGCAGGTTTATTAAGTAAAAAAAAAATTTGGGGGAGGGGGGAACTGTTCTATTTATTTATTTCATTTTATTTTACTGTGGTAAGAACACAACATGAGATCTACTCTCTTAACAAATTTTTAAGTGCATAATACAGTAGTGTTAACTATGGGTACAACGTACAGCAGATTTCTAGAATTTACCCATCTTGCTTCATGGAAACTTGCCCATGGAAAATGCCCATTGATTAGTAACTCCCCATTTCCCCCTGCCTGCAGCCCCTGGCAACACCATTCTACTCTTTGATTCAATGAATTTGCCGATTTCAGATACTTCTATATAAGTAGAATCAGGCATATTTGTCTTTCTGTGTCTGGCTTATTTCACTCAGCATAGTGTCCTCAAGGTTCATTCATGTTGCTGCATACTGCAGAATCTCCTTCCTTTCTAAGGCTGAACAGTATTCCATCATACGTATACACCACAGCTTCGTTATCCATCAATCCATCAATGGACATTTTGGTTATTTTGCCCACTTTTTACATCTACGCACTTTAACAGTTTTCCTAACTATGAAAGACTTTATCTTTTCAATTCTATGCCCTTTTCTCAGTGTGGAGAACTGTGGGGCAATCATACTTCTTGCACTGTTGGCTTTTAAAGGGCATGTTTGAAAGTCAGAATATAACTATTCTCTATGTAGAAATGGGCTGTTATGAACATGGGAATTTCTAACCGAGCGGAACAGAAGCACCACTTCCCAAAGCTCCCTGGTGAGTCACAGAGTCCCCGAGCGCTTCCCTGTCACCCAGTTCCTAAGGATACGTGGGTGGCAGGGCCAGGCCAAGGGGATGGGAGTGAGGGTTACTCATAACGCAGCCCCATTAGACCCAGACATGCTGAGTTAACTGGCACCTGGCACAAGTAACAAATGGAAAGGGGCATCTTTAATTATTTCTTTCTCTTTGCAACTGTCTAATTGTTTGCCCAGAGAAGAATAAACTAAATAATGATGGGAAGACTTAGGAAGCAGAAGATAAGACAATTATCCTCCAACCCAGGGCTAAAGGCTTGCGTTTGGCACTAGTTTACAGAGCAAATATCTGGGGCCCTTTTACCTTATGGTTTCCCCACAGTCGAGCCAGTCCATTGGGATCCACTATCCGGAATATTTTGGATTCTTTGTCTTCCCATCGGATGAAGTTTTCGTACCGGCTGTCAGAAAGCAACTGATAGACGTAATCCCAAAGCAGTCTACAGTCTACAGGGTAAAAGGGCAAGAAAACACTGTTGAAAAGGTTTCTTGTTGAGGCATTAAGAACAAGAATCAGAAAATAACTGAGTAACTGCTTTTGCCTACTTTGGATTGATTGTCTAACCTCCTTGTTTTACAGTGAGGAAAGCATGGCTCAGAAAAACCTATGAGATGGTATTGGAGGAGGGTGACCTTTGACCTGTGCAGGCCTTAGGGACCACTCAGGCCAAGTGCCTCCCTCCATAGATGGGGACACGGCGACCTAGAGAGAGGAAGCAACTTGTCCACGGTCATGACCAATGCCTTGAACTTGAGCAGAGCCCGGGTGAGAGATGGAAAGCAACCTCTAACCGCAAAGGAGTCGGCTCTGAAAGTGGGCTGAAAGCAGGCTGGCAGGGTGAAAGGGCAGGAAGAGTCCTAGTGTTCCAAACAGAGCCATGTGGTATAAAGGGGGGGCTAAAAGATTACCTTGGTGTTGGAGTGTAACACCGAATGGACAGAGTTGTGAAGTTTGGGGTTGCTAAAAAATGGCAGAAAAAGAAGCAAGATGTGTGAAAAACTGGGAAAGAAAAACTACGTGGCTTGGAGACTATGACTGTGGGAACTGGGGCTCACAGGGTTTCCAGAAAGAATATAGATACTTTCCTTACAGCCTACTTCGGAGGTCTTTGAAACTGTTTTATAATGGAATCACTGTAGAAAGAAACCCAGCGCAAAAAACCCACTTTCTCCATTTGCAGAACTGATGTTCAGTAATTTGGTCAGACAACAGTACTTACTGAGTTAGTACAGGCCAGGCGCTGTGCTGGCCTCGGCTTTTGGCTGTGGGTTGGCAAATTCAAAGGGAAGGCCTGCACTGCACACCTTTCCCTGGTTCTAGTGCTTTCTCGGTTTGTGCCTAACGGTGCGGGGTTTCCCCTCTAGCACAGCCTTCATAGGTGAGTGGGGACAGATGTGTCCTAAATCCAGTTGATGCTAGACTGGCCTCCAGCTGAGAATAAGAGGCCCCAATTTCCAGATGGTCACTGTTGATTCTGGGAGCTTTGATGGGCACTAGCCAGAATGGCTAGTAACAAATGATTAATTATTGAAAGCCAAGTGTGTGCTCGGCACTTCCCACGAATTATTTCTAATCCTCACTTTATGTGCATTATTTCTAGTCCTCACTTTCCATGCATTATTTCTAATCCTCACTTTATGTGCATTATTTCTAATCCTCATTTTCCATGCATCCTTTCTAATCCTCTAATGCCCAAGGTCGCTGGGATCTGAGCTCCGGGCTCCTGCACTACAATGTGCTGACTTCCTGAAGTTGGGTCAGGCCTGGCACACCTGGGAGGGGAAGGGCCAATCCAGACTGGGAATATTTTAGAGCCAACACATTCACCTCCCAGAGAACAAAACACACCCGTCTCTGGAGTATATTTACAAGGGAAATTGAGTCACGTCACCTTGGGCAAGTTTCTCATATGCCCCTGAGGTTGTTTCCTCATTTATGCAACGAGAATAACAACACTTACTTCACGGGGTTATTGTATTAGCGACAATGCGAGTGAAGTGAAGTAATGAAAAGAACATCGAGGACATTTGCTGGGTGTTTTGCAGGCACTGTGCTGTGTGTGCTACAAGCATGGCTGCATGTGAGCCTTGCGACACCTCAGGAGGCAGGTGGTCCTGCTATTCCTGTTTTATGGATGAGGAAGCTGGGGCAGAGAGGGTTTGGTAATTTACTCAGGGGGCACAGTTCCTGAGTGACACGTGTAGGATTCTAGGCTCTGCGTGACTCCAAAGCCCTGGCTATGCCACACTTCCTGATGCGATTTCTATTCTCAGAGAAGCTGGTTAACAGGCCTATATTTGTAAAATTTTAGGACTTTCCAGAGCAGGGTTTAACTCTGCGTAGTGCATCCTTAGTGAAATCCAGCTTTCTCTCTGAACAGCAGAAGGAACTGGCACAAAATGTAGCATTTTTCAGGAGGCTTAATCTTTCAAGAATTACCATTAAACTTAAAATGACCATAAATCTCTAGTGTCCCTTACTGAATCTGTTTTTCCCTGATCATCTGTGTCTAAACGTTAGTGTGATGTATGATTTATTGTGTTTTGGAAAAGGACAAATGGTGTTCTTCTTAAAACAATGACACCATACTCCTGGAGTTTGAACCCCATTCTAACCGAAGCTGCCAGCCACTTCTATTACCCGCCCCCCCCCACCTGCTCCTGTGTTCTTTATTGACAGAGGGTGGGCTGAGGAGGGGGACAGAACAGGAGGACCAATCCTAGCCTCATAAGTACCTCGAGAAGTCAGTGTCACACTACTGCAGCCTGAGAATAATCTAGCTCATTTTTAAGGCACTCATAAGAGGACGACTCCAGTTTCTAGGCAAAGCAGTGAAGTAGGCAATGTGTCTTAACCCTCCTTGCTTGCAACATTTTTACTACAAATGGAAAACTGAGCTGTGGCTTAATTGTCTAGTTTTGTCCTATCTTCAAATGGCAGATACATTTTGATTTCCCACAATCTCTTCCACCTGAAAAACGTTTGATAAAACCAAACATTATCATATAAAGTGCCAGTAAATTAGGAGGAACAAAGGGGTTTGTGTCTAACTCCTCTGCTGTTTCCCTATAGGGTTACAATCATTTTTACCACAAAGAGGCTTGATGACACCTTTGAATGCGTCTGGATTGGGAATGTGCTTCTCTAGAGTGTTCATTTTAATAAAATTTAATAATAAAAAAACTACCCAGTTGTCTTTTGCAGTTTGATATAAAGAAACTTTGCCCCCATGAAGGTGAGCAACATATAGGCACTTCTCTTATCTCTAGCCCACCTGGAGCTAAAACTTAAGGGGACGGTTCTCCTCCCATCCCATCCCCATCTGCACAAGGAATTTCACTTTCATTGTTTCTGTTGCTTCTCGTTTACGGTCTTGGTACATTCTATTTCTCATAAATAGTGAAATGCGAACTGGACCATTTCTCCAAGTAAGGGATAACCAGCACTGGGGTACCATGTTGGTTTTTCAGAGGCATCAAAGTGGGACTTTTATGTAAACCATTTACTACAAAAGATCTAGAATTTTCTCTGCTCTTTGGTTGGCAAATGAAGGGCAGGGCTTATTAGAGAACAGACTTTACCTGTAAGTTTCAAGAACATTTGTATCTTGCAAACTTTTCCCTTTCATAAATGTGAAAATAATCCTGAATGAGCTGCCAGTTGATCATTTTGAATGACATTTAATCCAGCAAAGCCAACTTTAGCCGAGTAATAAAAATATGTTGACATACTGAATTCAAGACATACTGAATTACTTAGTCACTAATGAAGGTAGCAATAGGAATTTTGTGGCATAAAGTGGTTGTTTTAAGCTCAGAGTGTAAGTGGCTTTTATAACACTATTGATTGTTTCTTTAGTTAAAAATGATGCCAGATGATAAAAATAAATGTCGGAGCACACAACAGTTTTTTTTTGTTTGTTTGTTTTTGTTTTTTACAATTGAAGTTCAAGCCATAGGAGTTATTTTTGTTTTTAAGATCTCAACTGACTAAAAGGCACAATCCTTTTTAGTTCCCTAGATCCTCTGCAGGCTGTTACCACAGCCCATCTGCAATTTTTCAGCTTTGTTGAAAACCATGTCTGCACAGATACAGTATTCTTTGATCATCAGTGAAAATGCTTAATACTATATAAATAAAAATCACCAAACTCTATAAACTAAAGTTCATCCCATTACAAAACACTTGAGCATGCATGCGAAAAAGAATTTATATCACAAAGTATTCATTAATTTTAAGTGTGTGTCTCTTAAACTAAAGGACCTTCTATATCAAGGCATGTGGGTATTTTAAACAAATGTCCATGATTTGGATTGTCTCTTCCATGAGATGAAGTTTATGAAAGGCTTTGCTGGAGTGATGTGCCATGTTCCGACTGCGGAAAGAGAGTGCTCTCTCTTTCTCGTTGGGTGAGGTACGTTGGGTATCCGTGGCTAAAAGGCATTGTGAAAAATCCCTCCTGTGGTTAGGGAGAAATATTTTCATTCCCACGTCTGTCTCTTAGCAGAGACTCACTGTATAAGCTCACCGAGCAGAGACTGTAAAAAGATGGGCAATTCACACATAACCAACACGATTCCTAATGAAAAAAAAAATCATGCTAGACAAGACTGATGTTTAAAAAATCTGAGTGGGTAAGCCAAGTTATTGACAAAGGGAATGTTTAATGATGGTGGTTAATTTAAATTTCAGGAAAGCTTCTAAGAAAGTAATTTTGTGTTGTTTTAACTGCTCCAGTGGAATTTTAAATGAAGGTCTGCAAACCAGAGTTCTGGGGATACAATCACCAAGAAGAGGCTGAGTGTTCCTGTTTCATTCCTTTAAATTTATTATGAAAAATTAACAAATTCTTCTCAGGCTCAGCAACAGAACAGGTATATAACATGCAAAATAAAAAGTTGCTACTCTGCTTTATCAGTGGTTCTAAACTAGGGGCAATTTTGCTCCCTAGGGGTTACTGGCAATGTTTGGAGACAATTTTGGTTGTCACTGGGGTGGAGGATGCTCCTGGCATCTAGTGGGTACAGGCCAGGGATGCTGCTAAATATTTTAGAATGCACAAGACAACCCTTCACAACAAAGAATTATTTGGCCCAAATATCCAGAGTGCCAAGCTTGAGAAACCCTGCTCAGAGAAACACGGGGTTTACAACATGCAGGG
Source organism: Tapirus indicus (assembly GCA_031878705.1). Lineage (NCBI taxonomy): Eukaryota > Metazoa > Chordata > Mammalia > Perissodactyla > Tapiridae > Tapirus > Tapirus indicus. Next base: position 108,691,819 of record CM062918.1, on the reverse strand, counting down.
GGCCATCTGCAGCTCAGTTTTTGTTCCTCCTCAATTCCAGATCGGCCATTACCTAGAAGGAGAAAGTTGATAAATCCAGTGCGGGCAACCCTGTGTTGATACGTAGAGGTGTGTTTACAATGGGCAATTGCTTGTGCGCTGCTGTGGCTTAGGAAAACAGAAACCATATGTGCACAGTGGCAAGCTGGGGGAGGGAGAAGCTAAGGCAAAGATCTATGCTTCCTGGCTTCATCGTGGCAGAGACCACAGCTGCAAATAAGCCTGGACCTTTTCACCTCTGGTTGCACAAGGTGTGGATTAAGGCTGGGAATCACTGCTTTCTGCAACTCAGGCCTTACAGCTGAGATTAAGCCCACAGCTGGGACGTAGTGGTCTAGATTAAGACCACAGCTTTGCTCAGGTGTGGGGGCAGCTTGGGAATTTGCATCCAGGGACTGCCGGGAGGGAGGGACACTGCATTACAGTAATGTGCGCCCTTAAACAAACGAATTCCCAGTCTCCTCAAGCCGCTTCTATTATTTTCCACCCAGCCACTGGGCTGTTACTGTTTTATCTTTTAAAAACGTTGTCCTGAAACTTCCTTCTCTTCTAGGGCTCTTTGATTTCTCAGTATTTCACAGTGAAAATAAAGTGCAGTGACTCAGAGAGTGTGAGAAGTCAGAGCCACTTGGGATGTTCTGGTTGGAATGAAGGACCCTCCCCTCCCCAAGGGTCTCATCCATCTCCTCCAAATATGGGCAGCAGGCAAAGCCTCAGAGGAGGGGAAAGGGAGTGCAGAAGTTAATCTCCAGGAAATAGGAATCTAGGACACCTTGAAGGGGTGCACTTTGCAGGCCAGCATCACTTGAAACAAACGTCCCAGACACAGGCCTTCCAAGTCAATGCCCCGTGCCAGCTCTGGGTGCGCCATTGTGCTGGCTGTGCCCACTGCTCTCCCCTCACTCTCTGTAGCCCTGGGGTAGGGCAAAGAAAAATGGAGCAGAGGAGGGACACTAACACTTAGTAATTAACCTACTTGTGCTACATATTCACATATTGTCTCATTAGTACTCAAAAGTGTGCAGAAATGGGTAAGTATTCTCATCATTATGGATAAGGAAACCAGGCCTCAGGGACATGAAGCACCTCTGCTTGGGAGACAGGGACTGGACTCCAATCCTGCTGACTCCAGAGACCACACTTTCCCACTGGCCCGCACTGCCTCCCCAGGAACACTCCAGGCTGACTGTAGATCAGGACCCTAGTCCACAGCCCTGGAGGTTCTGGGCGCAGGGCTCTGCAGAGGGTATCTGCCTGAGATGGCACAGGAGGACATGGCTCTTTCAGCTGGTACTAAAACCCTGAGCCCCTTTGGCTTATGGAGACATCCCACAACCCTGTCCTTCCTTTCCTCCAAACACAGATATTTACACACACATGCGTGCATGCAAGGGCACACACACGCATGCACACTCCCACTCCTTACCACAAACGCCCAGGTGTGAGACTGAACTTATCACTCTCATACTAATCCCTTTAGACTTCTCTTTTATGACGTCTTTTTCCCTTCAAGGCTGCTCCTGAGGCTCATTTATAAAAGAAAATAAAAGTCCACGAGCCTCATTTGAAACAATTTCACCAACACTAAATACTGCTGGGGAGGAAGCAGAGATGGAAGCAAGAGGGCAGAGTACAGTATGATCCCCTCTGGTTCTTGAAGCCCCAGAGGATGAACCTCCAACTGCTGGCCCTGGAGTCTCAGGCTTATTTTTCTTCATCTGATTTAAGATTAGGGGCTTCTAGGATTGAATTTCTGTGCATATAAAACTCATCCAGTCAATAAAACCAAATCAGGAAAGTACATTCTTCTAGTCAGGTGGCAAATAAGCAATACAGGAGATGCGACGTCTCGCTGATAAGAATCTTTTTGCTTCTGTTAAAAATGTAACCTCGAGAGATAACAAACATATTTTTTCAAGTCCCTTTAAGGATCTGAAAGACTGCCACGACATGTGTTATAAGAGGGTTGGGACTGAAGAGAACAAGAGCTGGGAGAGGATTCTACGTCTCATCTACTGTAGGATCAACCAACTTATGATATCCTCACAAAGCATGACGAAGCTCATGTTTGCAAAGAAAATCGAGAGACTCAAGCAAAAGTTGTGAGATGAGCACAAGAAAAGAAATATTCTCTATGAGGATGGGTCATGGACTTGAAACAACCAAATCTGTAAAACCTCTAAAGTCCCCACTTTCGTGCAGCAAAAAGAGCTATGAATGGATTATAAACCAGTTTGCCAAGAGTCTTGCTTCCTTAGCAGATTTTTGGATTAAGGCCAAGGAAGGGACAAGCAGACAGGAAGTCTGGTAACTCAGGTTTTAATGGAATTGAAGAACTTTAAGAGAAAGCCAAGATGACAACATTTTTCCTTTAAGACTTAGTTGTCTATAGTTAAAATCAAAGCAGGAGCTTAGTTTGTTTGACGGCATAAAGTAAGAGGGATATTGCCTTATGTCAGCCAAGATGCAAAAATACGGCACTTAGAGATGCTGTACCCTGTCAGCTAGAAAAATGCCTGCCATATAGAGATACATGATAATTTTTGAATAAATGAATGAATGATTTAACTACATAATTCAAGTATGCAAAGAAACAACTTCTTTTACTTAGCTGTATTTTATTTATGTTAATGATGTTATTGTAACTACCCTGACTGGTCTGCAGTCTACAGCCTGCAGTCTAGAACTTGTCTCCTTTCTTACATCACTTGCTATTGTTCCTTCCACATATCTTAGGCATGCCTCAGCCTCCGAAGTGCAAGGAATTCCTTGAGAGCAGGGACTGCGTTTTCTACTTCCGCATCCTATCTTATGCCTGTGATTCCAAGCATACCCAACATACATGTAAACAATGCTGTAGAACAGGGGCTGTAACGTTACATTTTCTGGAAAAGGCCAATTAGTAAATATTTTAGGGTTTGCTGGCCATACAATCTCTGCTGCCACGACTCAACTCTGCCATTGCAGCGCAAAAGCAGCCCCAGACAATACTAAGTGAACGGGTGTGGCTGTGTGCCAACAAAACCTGATTTACAAAAACAGGCGGTGGCTGATTTGACCCATGGGCTGGGATTTCCAATCCCTGCGCTAGAGTCCCAGGTCAGAAGGAAACAAGTGTGTCGGAAAGAACACTGGACAGAAGCTAGAGGCTGGACTTTTGATGTGTCTGAATCTCAGTTGCTTCATCTGTAAGTTGCTTCATCTGTAAAAGACCCTGCTAGCATTGAAATCATCGAGTTCTAAGAATGAATTTCAATATACACTGAAAACACGCCTCACGGCATCACCAATGTACCTCATCACCTTATGGTGCTCACTGCCAATATCCTTGTCATCTGTGAAACACATTGGTGAGATACAGGCCAGGGAAACTTTCGTGGGCTGAGAAAAATGTTAGGAGGTTGACAGATGCTGTCCCCCTCCCCCACACTCCAGCCAAGCAATCCCTTCCCGAGGATAATAAATAGAAAATAAGCACAGAAAGGAGCAACTTGCTCATTGTGACATATACCATTGGCTATTCAATAAAAAAATAGAACCCGGGGATCTTGTCTCACTCTGTCTTGTGTTAAACTCTCTCTCGTAAATGCCAGCCATTCCAACTTGTTAAACTTTTTATTCTTTGAAAAATAAGTGACACCTTTAAAAATAAGCTACATGTTATATTTAAATAGATCTAATTTGCAGTTTGTATTTAAACTGTCAACTACCTCTTGAATTTCCTCTCTTGATTATTTTAGTCTTTCCACAAGATAAATACCTAAGTAAACTATCATAACTTTGGATATAATCTTTAAATTGTATGATGAATCCCAGTTTCAGAGGTACTAAAAAGGGAAAAAAGAATCGATGAATTATGATGGATTTTTAATGGCTCAATTCTTGGATTTATATTTCTACCTGAAAGAGAAAAAATACACTGGGCTTTTCTTGCTCTGGAGTTTCCTCCATCTGGAATGACCTTTTTCTCTAATCTCCACTTGTCCACATTCTAAGCATTCATCCAAGCCGAGCTAGAAGCCAGCCCTCCCACAAAGCCTTCCCTGACATCCCTGCTCTGACCTTCTACAGTACTTAATAGGAGTCCTTCAAAGACAACACATGCTGCACTTATAGCTAACTGTTCAGCTCTTTCATGATAAAGATTGTGTCTTACACCTCCTCGAACACCCCACCACCGGGAATGCAGTACAGTGCCTTAAACACAGAAGGTGTCCAAATGCATTAATCTTAGTGTACCTGAGCAAATTATATCTGAATGGATAAGAATTTGGCTTTACTTTTTGATCCACATTCATAAGTAGTGTTTCTAGCCATATCCTCCAGCTACGGTATTCATCAGCGTGACATTCAGCAGCACCTTCATGTCTTTCTGTGCTGTGCTCATTTAAAAAGATTAAGGAACTAAGTTTTCTCATCTAACAGCTGCTTTACAGAAATCTGAAGGATTTTAATGGCTGTTCAGTAATGACAGAACTTTACATTGTACATGGGAATCATACAAAGAATTTGACCTCCAATAAACAGAATCAGTTTTACAAGGGTCGGAGTAATCCAAAAACACACCAGAAGGGCTGGGGTGAGAGACAGCGATGTCCCAAATGAAATAGAGGAGCTGGAATTGTGATGAGTTCTCTTCGGAGGGTTAGAGAATCAAGACTAAGTGTTAGATTATAGACTTTCCAACTGTCTCATTTCATCCCTGAGAAAAACAGTGCCTTTTGGTTAAATTAGCTAATCCTGGATTTGGTTAAATTAGTTAATACACACATCTGGAGATTTTTAAACTTTTGAATACACCATTAGAGCATTAATAATGAATAATTTCAGGAGATTTGATCATACTGAAGGAGTTAATGCATCTCCCCAAAGGATCTGGACCCTAGGGTTATTTTACATGAATATTCTGACTTCCTAGAGTCATAAAGAAAAGCACAGATTCCCCTTTTCTGTGTGTTCCTGAGAGAGAGAGGGCATCCATAGGTGCCAAGGTCATCACTTGGTTGGTACAATATTCCATGGAGCATCTTACTGATCAGACTACATCCATCATCAAACAATTCTGATGTTCAGGAATAAAGTTTAAAAAAATAGTAGCACAACTTTTAAAATCTACAAACCTATTAAGCAAGGGAAAAATAACTCCATAAGTCGAAACAACTTAACTTTCTGGCTCTATAGGCTTATCTAAGATTCCTCAGACGTCTGTGGTGAAGACACCATCACGGAGGAGGCGGACAAGACAGATCTTGATGAGGAAGCCAGGCCCCACAAGGGCAGCACTACAGAGAGCAGCCAACGGGACAGTAAGGACTGTCCTGCAGATCCCGTTACCCAACCCCTACTTGACCTTTGCTTCTCTGGGGCTCAGTTTCCTCTGTGGTTTCCCCTGTCCAAATGACCTTTCCATATAAAATGAGTATAGCAGTTAACCTCAAAGAGCTGTCCTGAGAATTATAAACAAGTAGAAAATATCTGCAAAATGTCCAGTACTGCTGTACAGACCATGCAGGAAACAAAACAAGAAGGGTCTTGCCTGGAAAGCATAAGACAGGTCATTTATATTACTCAGAGTAATATACTGACCCCATCCTCTTCCCCACTTAGCTGTAGAAACTGACATGTGTTTCCTAAGCTCTTTGCTTCTTTATCCCCTATTCTTTCTCTTTTTCTTTTTATCATTAAAAAAATACTCATATGTACATAAAGGTAGAGAGAACAACAGTGTAAACCTCCATGCATCCATCATTCAGCTATACAGCCATCAGCCCATGGCTAACCTTATTTTACGTATATGCCACCCATTGCGTACATTCCCCCAACCCTGTGGGATCATTTTGAATCAAACCCAAGACATAAGTTATTTCATTCTTTATAGCTTTCTTTGTTTTTTTTTTTGCTTGAGGAAGATTGGCCCTGAGCTAACATCTGTGCCAATCTTTCTCTACTTTTTCGTATGTGGGTTGCCTCCAGAGCATGGCTTGATGAGTGGTATTGGTACATGCCCGGGATCCGAACCCGTGAACCCTGGGCTGCCGAAGCAGAGTGCATGAACTTAACCACTATGCCACCAGGCCGGCCCCAATTCTTCATAGTTTTTTTCAACACATATGTCATATTTGTTTGCCATTTTATTTTCTTGATTCAACATTCTTGATGTAAATTATTTATAACAATAAAATTGAGGCAACATTGGAGGTGTACTTGGGGCCAGAGAAAAATTTAGAAACAAATGATTTAAATAACAAAAGAGACAAAGAGTCAAGACAGAGGTAGCTAAGGGAGCCTGCAGGACTCTGTGTTGTGCCGTTATGAGTGTTGCTCCATCCTGGGTTCAGCTGGAACTCTGTCCAGGGCGTCAGCTCACGGAGGAAGGGGCATTTCTCACCTCTCCCTCAAAGGGTCTGACCTTTCTGCCTCCAGGCCTCCCTCCCACTGTTGAACACACAATCACACTCCGCATTGAGCTCCCTCGCTGCAAAGCCTTTCTCAATTCCTCCAGTCAAAATGCACCTTCTCTCTGCACTGCCTCCACAGCACGTACTTATTCTGGCACACAGTAAGTACTCAATAAATGTTTGTGTTGAATGAATGGGACATAGAACTTATTTCATCCTGCCTTGTATCTTAGTTAGTGATTTTCACATCTGTCTCTCCCAGTAAACTTTAAATTCCTTCAGGAGATAATTGTGTTAAATCAGCTCTGTGTCCCCTACTTCCTAATGCGTTTTTCTGTGCATAGTAGGTGCCCAACCAATGTCTCACGAATGGAGAGACGCTCTAGGAAAAGGGCGAACCTCGCCAAATGGCTGGAGGATTAAGCTTCCAGAGAACAACTTCATGTAAATTATGGGCAGACTAGCAAAAATACAATGTGTAGATTTTCTCGTCTTAGGGAAGCAAATTTGGGCTTGTCATCATAAAAGTAAAAGAATTCGGGAGTGGTTTCCTCTGTCCAAACGACCTAGCAACACCTGCCTCCAACACCATAATCCTGTTTTTCTCTCCTATCCCCTCCCCAAGGTGAAGGCCACATTGAGTTACTGCCCACAGGATGGAATTACAGGCCCGAATCTGAGACAAAAGTTCTTTATGCTGCGTCTGGTCATTAATTAGCTGCTGGAAACTTCAGGACAGGGCCATTAACATGCTCATAAACCTTTTATTTTAAATGTTTTCGCTTAGCCATGATTCTGATGTGACTCTCCTTGTAAGCTGGACGTAGGACATTTGTTTCTTAACATTTCTGAGGCTCATTAACTACTCCATCCCAGCGGCTCATTAACTAGCCCATTAGGGATTTCGCCTCATCCAGGCAGAAGCCTCCAATCGCCCTCACAGAGCCTTTGAGGCACCTAATTGGGAATGCTGTGAGGCTGGCTGTGAGACTCTAAGAAGAGAGCGGGGCTTTGTCAGGCCTCCCCTGACGCTGAAGTGGCGGGGAGAGGGCAGTACTCACTCACCTGCTATTCTCCCAATGGGCATGGCGTGCTCCTCAGGCGGGGAGACGGAGACCATGATGTGGTTCATGTATGCCAAGTCTTCCCGATGGGAGAGGTTGATGGGTTTCCCTTCTCTGTGCAGCCCGTCCTCAGAGAGCCTGGACTGTTTGAAATCCACGGAGTGCCGGGGGTTCAGGATCAAAGGGTGCATGATGGGACTGGGCATCAGCTGGATCACTCGCGTGTTCTCATGCCGGGGGCTGGACGGCTTCTGGTGGGACTCGGAGGACGGTGGGCAGTGATTATTCTCCATGGGAGACACTGACAGGGGGTAGGACTCCTGGTGGTTGTTCTCCTGGTGGAGCCTCGGTCCCTGGGCCCTCTCGGCGGGGGAGAGGCGGCGGATCATGTTGTCCAGGGGGGACCGGAGGGGCCGCTGCTCGGGGTCAGGAGAAGGCCGGTGATTTGTTGTGATGGGTGATCTAGAACGGTGTAACAGTTCAATGGTGGGAGGGTTGTGGTGCACACTCTCCACTGATGGCCTTGGGGTCCTCTGGACACAATTATCTGTGGAGCAGAGGGGAAGACAATCACAGACCCCCATGAATTGTCGGGAGAGGGACCTCACTGGGGTTCTAAAGACAGTAAACAGCGGCGCGTGTGCAGTGTGGCACCTTTCTTCGCAGGATGCAGTGTCTTTCTCACTGCTTAAAAAAAATTAGAGTGGACATACTTGAAATTCTTTCCCTACCACTAGACAAACTAAGAATGTCTGCAAACATTCCATTAATCTCCTACTAGTGGCTTATAAACCCAAGGAAGCCAAACTTTCATGTATCTTTTTGTTACTTGACTCTTCGAAGTGGCTTTTGGGGTCCTTAAGGCTTTCTCTCCAGATGCTCTCGCTGACTTATATTTTCATAACCAAATTTGCACATTCTCTACCTCCAGGAGTTGTTGGTGTTAATGATAATGATAATAATAATAAAGCAATTACTATATTCTAGGTACTGGAGTACACGGTTTAAAATTGACAAGACTCCTAAGGAGGAGACACTACCTACCATTACTCCTATCTTACAGGAGACAAAATGGAGGCATGAAGAAGGTAAGAAACTTACCCAAGGTCACACAGCCAGTTAAGGGATTAGAACCAGACCCCAGTTGGATTCTAGAACCTATATACCCATGACAATATCTGCCACTTTGCTATGTAGAAACCAGGGGAAAACGTCATATCAAATCCTGCTCTAAGCATGAACAGTGGGCCTAATTTAGAGAATTAGAGTCTGGTTGACTTGAAAGAACATTTAGGATCCTCTTGTTTCTGAGTGCACAGACCCTACAAATACTGAGACAGGTAGAGGTAAGTAAGAAGGAGGAGGGATGGACACCTCTAATAATACCTCTACTGCATCCCACTTGAACTTTCAAGCTGGTGACATTTGAGCAAGGACAACATCAGAAGTGCACATGGCTCAGCAACAGAAGTAGCTCTGTGGGCTGGGTGGAACGAGGGACCAGCACTCACATGCATTAGGAGACCCTGCTAACGGCAGGAAGGATAGAAATCTGCCTAGAAAAAGGGAGCTTTCTACAGGGCCCCACACTCATCTTAATGAGGCTCCCCTGGCCATATTTGTGCCCAGAGCTGTCTCACCGAAAGGATGTGCATGCTTGCAGGTCCCTGTTCTGGTCAAAGACTTGTCCATGGTTCTAAGTGATGCAAGTCAAAGACAACTCCTTCGTCCATTACGACAACATCTATGTGAAGAACATATAAAGGGGATCTGGGAATCTGACAGGGTTAGTAAACAGAGACAGAGGCGGTCGTTTCTTAAAGTTTTACACAGGTTAACAGGAAAATGGGGACTCCATGAGATCTCACTTATCATATGAGACAGTGAACAAAAGAAGTATTGTTCATGAGCATTAACAGATCATCTGCTTGAAGGCAAAGGGTTTATTTTGTAACTACTGTATAACCTGCTGATATGAATTTAAAAGTGCTTAATCATTGAACTAGCTATCAATAGGAGACTGGTTCAATAAATTATATCTCTAAACAATGGAGGACTATGCAGCTATAAAACAGAGTGAGGAGTATCTCAATATTCAGCTAAGGACTGGTCTCCAGGCTCTACGGTTAGAGAGCAAAGCAAGGTGAAGTGTATGTGGTGTGCAACCACTTTTCTATGAAGAAGAAGGGGATTCCAGTTTCAATAATGGCAGAGTGGCTTGTATTGGATTAACCTTCCTACAAATAGAAATGATAGAATCTGGATAAAATACATTTATAAAAGTGATTTGAAGGTACTAGAGAAAACTGAAGGGGATTTCACTCTTGAAAGCAGGGAACTGCACTGAATGAAATCCAAATTCATACAGCTTTCACCCTGAGGGTCCTCCCCAGCCCATGGAGCATGGGGCAGTTAGAAAATGAACATAAAGCTGTTTGAGACGTCCGGGAGCAGAGTATGGCACTGTCAGAATGGCAAAAATTTGGCAAAGCAAATCCCATAAAGGAGGGAGCCTCAGAGGGAGCAGCCACTTAACTGGGACATAAAGTTCCCTCAAATCCTTCACATGTGCCCCTGAACAGCACATGTGCAGGGGGAACTCTAAGGAGCTCAGTGAAAAGCAACAGCTGTATGGTTGAAAGATATGAGCAGAAATCTCAGCTACTGGCCACTGTATTAGAGAGAGAATTCAGAGTTTCAGTCCTATCAGTGAAGGCTCTGGAAACACCTCAGGCTGTTTAATACCCCAGAAGGACCACACCTTAGGAGTAAGGACTATGCTACAGGACAAAGGGATCTGCTGGAAGGCTAAAGGCAAAACTGAAATAGATCTGCCCTAAGCAAATGTAAGATCAAGCTTCCACAAATTGAAAGTGATCGGCTAGTCATCTAACTGCCTGCTAGAACAAAAATCAATGCTCTTCAGAGGAATATAACATAATCCAGAGTCTCTACAATGTGTTATCTATAATGTCCATTATCCAATAAAGATTTTCTAGACATGCGAAGAAACAGAAAAACACGATCCATAACCAAGACGAAAGGCAGTCAACAGAAACAGACTCTGAAATAGCAGAGTCTGCTACTTGTAATTAGCAAAAAAGAACTTTAAAGTAGCTGTTATAAATAAGTTCCAGCATTTAAGGAAATGATGGTCATAAGGAGCGATAACAGGTGGAGACTGTCAGAAGAGAAATGGAAACTGTAAAAAAAAAATTCTAGAACTGAAAAATAAAATCTGAAATGGAATATTGGACTGGATGGACTTAACAGCAGATTGGAGATGACAAAAGAAGTTAGTGAATTTGAAGCCAGATCAATAAAAATTAAAAACAAATAGATCCTCAGTGACCTGTGGAACAATATTAAATGGTCTCATAGACATGTAACTGGAGTCCAAGAAGGAGAGAACAGAAAGAATGAGGCAAAAAAAATTGAAGAAATAGTGGGCAAACTGCCCCCAAATTTGGTAACAACAGCAACAACTTAAAGATCTAAGAAGCTCAGCAAATCCCAAGCATGATGAATACAATGAAAGCTACACCCAGGCACATTATAGTCAAACTACTGAAAACCAAAATAAAGAGAAAATCTTGAAAGCAATCAGAGGAAAAAAAATACATATGTACATGATACACTATGTATGGGGGGAAAGTTATATTTATTATGGCTGACTTCTTTTTTAAACACCCAGAGAGAGAGAGGGTGTGCAAGCACGTACACAAGAAAGGTATGGATGGAGACCTATAGATTGAAAGAGACTTAAGAGACACATCAACCATTTGCAATGTATAGACCCTTGCTAGGATTCTGATTCAAACAAATTGTAAAACATTTATCAGATAGTTGGAAAAATGTGACCATTAATAGGATATTTGATGATACTGAGGAACTATTAGCTTTCAGTGATGTGATGGCTCTGTGATTATGATTTTATAAAGGGTCTTTATCTTCTCAGACGTGGACTGATATATTTACTGATGAAATTATATATTTGGGATTTGCTTTAAAATAATCTGGGATGGTGAAGCAGAGAGTAGGTGAGGTATAGAGGAAGCAAGATTGGCCATGAGTTGATCATTGTAGCTGGCGATTGGTAGTTGGTGGTTATTATACAATTATACAATTTTCTCTACTTTTGTGTAAGTTTGATATTTTCCACTATATAAAGCTTTTTTTTTTTAAGTGCTTAATCAACCTTGCAAGGATAGAGGTTGGGATGACAAGTTATAACTTCCTCACTTTAACCCAGTGCAAATAAATGCTTACAGGACACTGATTAGGCACACAGAGTTAACTTTAACGGCTGGGATTATTAGTATGATAGAAATGATCTGCAATCTTTTGGGAATGAGGCAAGTTTTCTTTTCATGGCTAATATGGATCTCAATTCTTCTGTCCATAAAAATGAATTTATCTTTTGTCCAAGGTTCACTTTTCATTTGTCACAGAATATGATCATCATAACTACTATTTAAGAGAGTTACATTTTGAAGTTTCATATATTTTCTTCTAAACGCCATTTACAGAATGTCTCCCTTTACTTAAAAGCTTATTAAGGTTTAAAAATACTTAAGGATGATGAAGACCATGTATTGAAAAACCCTATTTCCTGAATCCATTTCCCGTCTTACAAATTTCAAAATGAACACAGGCGTCAGCCAGCAGTCTTGTTACCTGCAGGCTTTCTTTGATGTCTTGAGCTTCAAGGCTCAGTGTATGGGTGTGCACTCAGGGCAAGCCTTAGGAAGTCTGGGAGGACTATGAGAGGAAGAACTTTCATGCCAAGGGTGAAAGAGGAACTGATGTAATGTCCTGAAGAGATTTCACTCTCTGTTCCTGACCAGATCTTGGGGAACAATGAAGGAAGGAGACAGTGCTCTGGATAATCCAACTCAGATTTTACTTTTAACTCAAGATCCGGGCAGGAACAGGACTTGGAGGAGCTTGATTTATTTATTTCTCTGCAGACACCACTCAAAGAGGAAGTACTTGATGAAGTTGATGACATTAATGGTAGAGAACTGGATCTCAGGGTATTTAATTCCAGGCTCCTGGTGGTCTGGGCACAACCACTGTCAAGGCTGAAAGGCCTGCAGTGAGATCTTCCAAGTTTTGTTTCAGTTTGCAAGGCATGTGCCCACGTACGGAGTGGGCTATGACGTTCCTACCCTGCTGCCTGCTGCCTCTGTTATTATAAGTTGGCAGCAGGGTATGGAAACTTACGAGACCAGAGCCGGCAGGCAGAGAAGCTCCGGACACAGGAAATGCACTGAGCGGACAGTGGGTGCATTAAATCCCCCAGATGTAGGAGTCTTCTGTCTAAAACAAGAAGATTTTTTTGGTCTGGCCTTGATGTCTGGGTTTGTTCTTGGTGAACTGCCCAGCTGGAAAACTGGGAAATTATCCACATTGCCCTTGGTCTGAAGGTCTTGATATGGGAGGGAAACGCACAAGGAAGAGGGAGGGAAAGCCACACATAATTAGTCAGTGTGGGCATAGAAGGAAGGGGGGAGGGGGAAAAAAGACCAAGGACTGGTAGGGAACCCATTCTGGCTGAAAGTGTTTTCTGATTCCAAACCTTTCTCTCTGTAGACCTCTTTTAGACACAAATAATCCCTTCTCACTACCAAACAGCCCAAGATAAATTAGGACTTTAAATGTAATGAATACAAAAAAAGGGTCTGATTTCTTTTCTCGTCCTTTTACTTACTAGAAAAGTTTCTCTACTTAAAATTCATCAAAATTTGACCCAATTTAATCATGTTATAAATAATGAATACCTAGTAAACCTAAAAAAGCCAAAAACTGCCCTTGGTTAAAGTCATGGCTTTTGACTAGGAAATTTCCAGGGTAGAGCGAAGGCTAAGATCCAGTTTATTATCTCACATGCCAGGATTACATTTCCACTCTCAGGCTTTCCTGAAGGCCATGGATGATGATAAGAGAAGTGAGTCAGAGAGATGCCAATCAACAGACCCAGCAGGTAACTCGCACTCCTCAGCCTCAGTCTACTGTGTTCCACATTCTTCCAGAAGGGACCATTTCCCAGCACAATTTTGTAAAAGACTAGTGGGAAACACGAATGGCATAAAGAGCTAGATAGAAATTAAAAGCTCTAGGTTCTGATGTGAAATTCAAAATAGATTTCACACACACACTTAGGTTCTGTCACTCTGTTAAGGGTTGAATTGTGCTCCTTCCCCCCCAAACTGATATGTTGGAAGTCTCAACCCCCAGTACCTCAGAACATGACCTTATTTGGAAATAGGGTCATTGCAGATGTAATTAGTTAAGATAAGGTTATAATGGCGTAAGGTGGGCCGCTAATCCAGTATGACTGGTGTCCTCATGGAAAGGGGAATTTGGACACATAGACATACATACGTTGCATGACTAGAAGGGGAACGTTTTGCCAAGCACGATTACAAAATATGAGTTGAATCATCAAACCTTCAGTGATGTCAACCATATTTCAAGTGGTGTCTCGGATGCAGAATATTCAAAGAGTAAGAAAATGTGGTCCTTGCCCACAAGGATATCATAGTCTAACGGAGAAGGCAGACACCAAAAACAAAACAAAACAAAAAAACAACCCACAACAAAAGGCTGTAGGTGCTGAATTAAGAGTCAATGCACACAAGGAACATGCCATGTGAAGATGAAGGTGGAGATCTACAAGCCAAGAACACTCAAGATTGCCAGCAAACCACCAGAAGCGAAGAGAAAGGCATACCCTCACAGCCCTTAGAAGGAACTGATCCTGCCTATACCTTGATCTTGGACTTCCAACCTCCAGAACCGTGAGAAGATAAATTTCTGTTGTTTCAAGCCACCCAATTTGTGGTACTTTGTTACGACAGCCCTAGCAAACAAATACCCCTTCCCCACCATCTCCCCATTCCCCTTCTGAGAAGTTCAGCGGAGAGTTTCCACTGATCCTTTGCCTGCCCATTTCAGTCTGTTCATCTCAACATGTTGCCAATGTCACTGAATTCCTTTGGAGGGCCTGAGAAGAAAACCGCCCTAGTTTGGAGTGTATGATTCACAGATGTTTGAGATCTCATAAGCAATAAATCCTATGTAAGCTCCTAGAACTGTATAAGCATTTGGTGAAGGGGGCTGAAAGAAACAAAACAGGTTACCTGCAGCACTCTGAGGCTTAATCTTAATTTCTGTGGGTGGGACAGCCTCCAAACAGGCTCCCTCTGCCAGTGGCTCAGTACAGAGTGTAAGCAAGTTTGTATGGGACACAGGTGTGTGCTCCTGGCTGCAAGCTGTCTTTGCTTTTCCCAGGCAGCATAGAGGAGTCTCCCTCAGTCTCAACAAAGCACCACAAAAGAAGTGAATGAAGAAATCAAGGGATCAGATTTCAAATGAGCCAATTAGACGTGTGGGGGTAAGCCTTGTGAGTCATTCATAGGGAGGGGGTCAGGGTAGCACAAAGATAAGGCAGAGAAGCGCTGGAGAGGGGAAAGAGCAAGACAGTGTCAATTACGGGCTTCCATCTCTGGAGGTGAACCCAAACTACTCCTAGTCCCCTTATTGCAAAGGAATCAGATGGCATTTCTTTCCCTGGGAGGTAAGAGGAAGTCTATTCAAGACTTCCGGGCTACCTTGGGAGAGTTATTCATGCATATTAGGGAATCTCTTGACCCTAAAACTTCTGCCTTAATAGAGCCAGCTATTCCTCGGGCTAACAGCCTCCACACCACTGGAGGAAGCAGAAATGGCAGGAAAGGTGAGCGGGGCCTCCCTGAAGCAGACTGAGGCCCAGATGGATGAAGAGAGACTGCACCATCCAGTGCCTCCACACTTTCCCATCACCATTAAATGCTGCACTGGGGGCAAGGGTCAGAGGGTAAAAGGTCATGCTGCCCTAGACCCTGAAATACAGGAAGCAAAGCAGGAAGAAGAGGTGCTGGAGAGGAAAGGAAGAGTTAGAGAAGAGTGGAATGAGGCCTGGTGAGGGGGAGAGGTGTTAACTGGTGCCCTGGGGACAACAGGAAGTCAGGAGCTGGGCCTGATGTTCCTCTGGTGGGACTTCATTACCTCCTGCCAGATCCAGGAATCACAGAATTGAAAGAGGCACAAAAAGGTTAATCTTATAGTTCTTAATGTGAGAGGAGACAGCCAGAAGATTAATAGGTTCCAAAAGGGTCATGGAGGACCCACAAGGTGCTGGGGACTGTGAGGTAACATAAAGTAAAGCACTGCTCATTTTCACAACAGGCTGTGTCCTGAAAGTAATTAAGATTGGCACTTTCAATGTATTTTCCCATAGAAACAATGCTACAGATGGTGCCTGGTTAATCCATGAAGGAGTTCTAGGATGATGGCGTGGGTAGACAGCAGGCCCTTCCTATGTCCGGGATGGACAAATCTGGTGTTTGCACAATGCATGCAGTTGCAATGATGGGAATGGTTAAGAAAATTGGGATTGGAGGTAAGAAAAAAACCAAACATCGCATAACAATGTGAATATACTTAATGCTACTGAATTGTACACATAAAAATGGTTAAGATGGTAAATGTTATGTGTATTTTATCACAATTAAATTTTTTTAAGCTTAAAAAAAGAAAGGAGAGAGGCCAGCCTGGTGGTGTAGTGGTTAAATTTGCGCACTCCTCTTTGGTGGCCCGGGGTTCGCAGGTTTGGATCCCGGGCGTGGACTGACAAACTGCTTGTCAAGCCATGCATGCTGTGGCGGCGTCCCATATAAAGCAGAGGAAGAGGGGCACGGATGTCAGCCCAGGGCCAGTCTTCCCCAGAAAAAAGAGGAGGATTGGCAATGGATGTTAGCTCAGGGCTAATCTTCCTCACACACACACACACACACAAAATACATAAATAAATAAAAATTAAAAAGAAAGAAGAAAAAAGCCCAACCAAATACTGGTAAGAAATATCAAATAATGATAACGATTAACATTTACTGCATGCTTGCTATGTGACAGATGCTGCTCTAAGGGCATTTCCCATATTAACTTGATTCTTTCTTACAGCAATCATATTCTATAGGTCCTGCTATTTTCCTTCTTTTACAGATGGAAACTGAGACACAAGGAAGTTCAGTAACTTGCCTAAAGTTGCTCTGCTGGTAAACTGGGGAGCTGGGATTTGAACCCAGGTGGTCTGGATCCAGAGCGCGCACACACACCATTACGCTCTCTGGCTCCATCATGCATTACACGGTTAACATGGATAACAAGATGTCACACCCCAGTCAATGGCCTCCTTGACACTTCATTCATCAACATGATTCCAGCAAGACTAGAGAACTGGGGAAGTTTTTACAATCACCAGTAATAGGATGTGGCCTGAGCAGCTAAAAACTTCATCTACCCAGGTGTCTACTCAGCAGCTGTACTGCGGGGCCGGCTCCCAAGGAGCGACCTGTAGTGAGGGGCTGGTTCCCAAGGGGGATGATAACCAGAGCTGCTCTCAGAAGCCAGTGCCTGTCTCAGGACCCACATCTCTCACAGACTGGGGGGTTTTTGTCATGCTAAGTCCTTTCAGCCTGAGGCAGTCAATGATCTGTATGGGTTAATTCAGTCCAAGTTTGTTTGAGTTTTTAAAATCATGAATTGAAGACATACACTGGTGTCTCAAAGTTATCTTTGACTTTTTTTTGGTTTAGATTTGGCAGTTTTAAGTACTGCAAAGCAGAAACATTATAAATAGGAGTGCTGGGACCTGCCACACCGTACCCCGCTCAGGGGAACCTGACGGCATCCTAATCTCCACAATTCTACTCATCGTTCAATCAGTTGTCCCATTTTCAGGATGCTTGCACAAAAAAACATTAATAAAAATGTTATTTTGGTCGGCTTATTCATGCTGCAGTGGAATGAACACAGGCACTGGAGTTAAGCAGACCTGGGGTTATGTCTTAGCTTTGCTACTTTATAGATTTGGGGGCATGTAACTTTACTGCTCTTAGCCTCTATTTCCTCATCTATAAAGCAGAGATAATATTACCTTCTTTACAGGGTGGTTGTGAAGATTAAATGATTTAAACACGTAAGAGATTAGAACAGGGCCTGGCACACAACAAGGACCCAATGAATTCTAGCTATTATTTTGTTATTATGAAGCAGATTCATACCTCATCTTTAATTATCTCATTAAAATTGTATAAGATTTCTTTCCTCCAAAGCAGTCTTTGGGCACTTGGGTTTGGAGGTGGTGGTGGTGGTGGGGAGGAGGGGTAATATCCCTCAATAAAGCAATCATATAAATGAAACTTCTGTGGGTCATCCCAGAATGCATGCCACCCACCCCTAATGAAATGATTTCTCTCTACTCTCTGGGCCATTACCATGTGCTAGTTGTAAGAAGAACTGCGATCAACAGTATTTCGGCACTTGAAATTTCTCATCATCACTTACAATGTCCATGTCCATCTGGTGACAAAGAGCTGCCCCAGAGCAGAACTTTCACCTTAAAACTGTGTCCACTGTTGAATAACAATCAAGCACTGCATGTTTGAATATTTTCAAAATTAAATGATTAAAAATCACCTCCCACTCTCTTAGATGGGGCATAGGGGAGGGTAGGACTGAGGAGCTGAAGTTACAGGAGGGTCCCCCAAAGGGGACATGGGATGAGAGCATAAGAAAAACAGATCTTGTTCGTTCTCCCTGCAGACTTATGCATGTCTGGTCCAACAAGGGTAACTCTGCAGAGCTGACCCCATTTGGAGACTAGCCCAGACTGAAAGTATATTTTACATTGCTCAAGGAGCTTTTAGGGAAGCACCATTCAAGTAGCTTTAACACCAAAGGACAAGCGGCAATTGAAAATATACTTTGGGACAAAGCCTTTTTAAAAATTATTACATGGGAGCCAAAAGTAACTGATTTGGGAACCTAAGGTGTCCAAGAAGTTGATATTATAACTGTGTGTGACAAAATAAATTTATTTTATAATCATTTGAGGTCTGAAATTTCTAAAAATGTTTCATCTCCTGGTTTTGGTGAAAGAAGTAGTATCATTATCTGCGTCTCCTTCCTACATAGTTATTTACATAACAGCTAACTAATTTGTATTACACAGATAAATTGAGTCACAACAATCAAAGAAAAGGAAGCTACTTAAACTAAGATTTTCATCATGAAACAAGTAAATGATGCTACTCTTGATTTGCCTACAGGAGGGGTAATATTATCAACAGTTCTTGATTAGGTGAGACAAATGAGAATAGAAGAGATGTTCAACTGTTTCTGAGAAATACCAGGCAGGACATTGTTACAATTTTCTGAATTTTAGTTACCCAAGACCCTGAGGGTAAAGAACGTGTCCTGTTCATCTTCATATCACCCAGGGAGACTCAGACCTTGGAGAGAATGTTAAGATTTGAGAGTTGTAAGAGATCGGAGACCATTTTGTCTAATCTCTTGT
Source organism: Tapirus indicus (assembly GCA_031878705.1). NCBI lineage: Eukaryota > Metazoa > Chordata > Mammalia > Perissodactyla > Tapiridae > Tapirus > Tapirus indicus. Next base: position 108,672,914 of record CM062918.1, on the reverse strand, counting down.
CCTACAACTGGGGAAACTGAGGGCCAGAGAAAAGAGAAACTTGGCCTTTATGATTTGTTCTGGCAGAATGGAGGATGAGAACCTGGTTTCCTGACTTCCAGATCCCATCCTTTTGAAAATTTTATCCAAACTGACCATGCGTCCCAGTTCGTCTGGAATGGTCCTGGTTTATGCCTATTGTCCTTGTTTCTTATTAACAGAGTACTGTTTCACTGTCAGAAGTGTCTTGATATGGATGAAAACTTATAAGATAATTATATAATATTGTCTTCCCTTCCCATAACTAAGTAAGGGAAGAGAGTGGAATGCTGGTTCTCCTAGACCTAGGTGGTAATCTGAGGAGCTTTGCCCCAGGCATGACACAATTTCAGAATAGAGTACATTATAGGGATAATGAATGTTTACAAAATAAAGGTTTTGAATTAGCATGATCCTCGCCCCCCCCACCCCAGCCTGGAGGGGAGCCAATTTCCTAGCTTCTGGCACTGCCACGTGGCTGCTAGTAAGGAAGGCGAGATTTCAGTGTAATGTACTCATACGGGACATTTGCAGGGAACTATTGCTAGATTAAACAAGATATGTTTGTATTGTGATATCAATTCCCATTGTGAAATTATGAATGTCTGGATTGGTTAAGTCGGTGGCAATGATGAGGTGAAGTCATGGGGGGCTGAATGAAGCTCTGTGTCTGCACTCGACTCTGCATGGCTCGCTGTGCCAGGCCGCTTAGGGGCTGGATTGGGTCCTCTCTGGAATGCCTCTGTTCTCCTTTCATTCTGTCATACTTATCTCTGTGCCAAGTCAACAGCAACATACTTTTACATGGTACTATATCCCTAATTATGTAAAATAAATCATTAGGGATATAATGTTTGAGAGGTATAATTTCACTTCACAGACTCTTTTTTTTCAGGACCAGATCTTTCTGTCTGTTAACATATATCCATATTAATGTCTTACCATTCACAAGTAAATATAACAGTATTGATTCTAGAGATAATTCATGTTGAGCTACATATTCTTATAGCTGGTGGAGAAGAAGAGAAAGAGGTGGGAGGTGGTTGGAGGTATGGAACTTGTACTGGTCCATTCACCTCTCTTCTTGGTCCCTTTGTCACCCATGGCACCCATATATCTGGAAGCCTGGGGGCAGGCAGCCTCTTCACATCACCTCCGTGCCTTGCACAGCTCTCCTCATTTGATACCACTTGATGAAGACTCGCACTTTCCCTTCTTGTGTGTCCACCCGCTCATCTGACAGCTTGCATCGTGTCTGAACAGGCGAAGGAGCAGGGCGCATCCTCTCAGATCTCGTTTCCTAGCTGACAGCTTTAAGGAACCATCTCTGAGAACACACTACTTTTAAGAGCTGGGTCTGAAGCAGAGCTAACTGGGCCACAGGGCGATGAAGCCCTTGACCTTGGCCTCATTAGCTCCATTCTTTTACCTACCGAGATCACCATCACCACCATTATAACACTTGAGAGCACAGCTCATTATGGCGTATGGGGTGGCACATCTGTATTTACTTGGTTTGAGAGTAGCTCCGAGTAAGCCAGCTTTCTCTATTGATTAGCTCCTGCAAATGAGAACCACAACAAACACACCTACTTCTGAGTCAAATCAGGCAATTGGCCAAAAGAGGAAAGATTTGTGATGAGGTGAGACCATGGCCTCCAATCACATTTGGGAATAAAAAAAAGGAATTTTTTTTTTTTTTTTAATAATGAGAAAAAGAGAGTGAGAGAAAAAAACACCTCATCACACACCCTTTGTATCTGAAGAGGCAGGGGAGGTAATATGACTCTTGCTTTAATGTCAAGCTTCAGTAAACCCACCGCCTCTGCTCTGGAGTAGCTGTTGGCTATTATGCAAGCCGGAAATGCAGGAGGCAGGAAGAGCTAAAAAACCGAATTGAGGGTGGGAGACAGCTGCTCAGTTTAGCAAAGGTGAAGCTAGAGGAAGAAAGGATGAAAGAAACAGGCAGGGAGCACGCAAGAAACACTCTCGTTTACCCTCCATCACGGAAGCGAGGGGACTTGCTGTGAAACACTTGGCACGAGGAAAAGACGCCGGGTGGGCGCCTGGAGTCAAGGCTCTCTCGTGAGGTGTTAATTAAGAAAACAAATAACTTCTCGTTTTTTAATTTGCCAACAACAAAACAAAAATTTAGCCCTCCTCTTGGGGATGATCAATCAATTTAAGGGAATACCCCAAGGGACCAGGGTTCTAGGCCTCGTAGTAATCCGGTCCTAAGAAAAAGTACTAGTTTAAAAGTATTACTTTGTGTCCTCACATCTGTTATCTAACCAACCGGGCAGGAAGACTTGGACATGAGCCTCCTCAGAGGCTTGATGCATGGCTGTTCAAAGGAATGGTGCTCAGAGTAAGATTTTTATACCCTATTTCTGTACCCAAACACCTGCTTTGGAACGATGTCCAGGGCCACAATTCAATCCTGGTCTTTTGTTCTGTTTTCTATTAATGATTTCATGCGTACTGTGACTCACAAGAGAGGAGCAGCCCCTGGGACATCTGAAATATGCACTTACACTGAGTGCACTGTAAGAAACCGCCTTTGGTACATGATGAGAAACTCCTGGTCCATCACAGAGTTCATAGGGTTTGGGTCTTTTTTCCTTTCTCCAGCTTTTATTACTCTCTGCTTAAAAACCTTCCATGACTCCCCATTACTTTCCTCCATCAAAGTCCTCCACATTCTGGTTCCAACCTAACCTCCATGGACTAGTTCTGCAAAGGCCAAATGTTGGTCATTGTTGAAGCAGGGTGATGGCTCACAGGGGTATATTTAGTTTATTCCATTTGGGATATGTTTGAAACTTTTCATAACAAAAGGTTGGGGCAAAAAAAAGATAAGCTCTACGACCCAAGTCATCTGACTGCTCTCTATTCCAAGGACTCTCTCCATCCTTTGTCATTCTCTCTGGAATGTTCTCCACTTCATCCCTGCTTATCAGAAAGAATCCTGCTGGACCATCAAGGAATCCTCCAGGGCCATCTTCTTCATGAAGCTGACCCTGATGCTTGTACCTGGATGTAATCTCCCCTTCCAATACCTCTTTCTGGGGCCTATTACTCTAGTTATGCTTTGATACTTATGTGTATATCTATCTCATTTCTTCACCTAGATTGTGAGCTGCAGAGAAACAAGGGTATATCTTATTCATCTTGGCATTTCCCTCAGGGTCTTATACATAGTAAGCACTCAATAAATGTTAGTTGAATGAAAAAACGAATCACATGAATAAGAACAACTTATCAAATTAACAGTTAAACCTCTTGGATTTGTCTAAGCCTCAGGCAAGGGAAGAGAAGACTCTTCTGGTACCTTCTTCATGGTTCTGATGTAGTATGACTTCCGGCTGTGTGTGTATAGAGTTTCCAGGGTGGAAGAATGGTGAAAAAAGAATCCGAGGTTTCCTCTGCTTCAGAATATGCTGAAGGAGTTCATAGAGCACATCACCTAGAGAGAAAGAGGGAAGAGAAATGGAGAAATGGAATACTTTATTTGACAACTATTTACTGACAGCTTCAACTCTATGCCTGGCATTGTACTAATAAGGACACAATGGTGAGCAAGACAGGCATACCTCCTACACTCATGGAGCTTACAGGGGACAGGATGTGCCACTTGAAACTCAGAAGGTCAGGGCCATGTGACTTTTTTTATTGAACGTTTTTGATTATGAAAGTAATATACAAAAAAAGTTAAAAAATGCAAAAAGCCAGAAAGAAAACAAAAATCACCTATAATCCTACCACGAAGAGAGATAAGCCCTGTTTATACTGTATACAGTTATATAATTAGAACCAGGCTTGTAAGAGTTTAGTATCTCTTTTTTCCTCCACATTATTGAACTGTTCTAGTAGCTGCATAAGGATAGCCCATCAGAGAGATGCACCAGACTTCACTGGAAATTTAAACTGTCCCAATTTATTGATGTTATTTTTGTGAAAAATATCCTTTTCATGTCTATCTTTGCTTGCATTTCAGATTATTCAAAGAATTTTGAGTATGAAAACTAAGTATGAAAAGTTTTAATGTTCCAACGACAAAAACTCATAGATTCTTCATAGAAATCTTCCAACAGAAAACAACATGCCTTTCTAACCCACCCCACTCCCAGGCAGGAAGACAACAAATATGAAAAATATTCACAAGTCTGGTCAGAGGTGCTAACCTTTGAAGATATCCTATATGGAACTGGCACATTCTGTGATGCTTCCCTCCTTTAAAAATACACACAGGCATTGCTCCAAGATTCTACAGTCTCTAGAAAATCATCTTTAGACGTCAGGCCCTTGCAGAGGGCAGCAGGGGCTGGTCTGAGCTGGGGCCCTCTGTTCTGAGATATTTGGTACTGGAAGTGTCCACTGAGTAGTTAATTAGCAAAAAAACCTGTCATGGTCTTGTTCCACCCCTTTGGATTAAATCCAAGTTCAAAAATGCAGGTGCATGCCTCAAAACCCCTTAGGGGTGGGTGATTAATCTTTAAAATACCAAAGGCTTCTGACTGTCCCCCCACGCCCTTCCACAGACAGATATGCAGTCAACAATTGTACCAAACAATGGGCTTCTGTCTCTAATTTTAGCCATTTTTTAACAGATACCTTAATTAACAACTTAATTTAACTGCATATTTTGGGCTATTGCTAAATTATTCTTTTCTTTTAAATTCAGCCTGAATCTGAGAAATGCTCCATATTAATTTCTTCCTTTCTGCAAACCTCTACTCCTTTTCCATTTGTACCAAATAAAGTTCCATGATATTCTATCTAAGTGATGCTCAAGGTATCCTTGTGTCTTTGCTTTGACGTTGTTCCTTCCTCTACCTTTGAATTTTGGTTGTTATTAATATAACTTAGTGCCACGATTTACAGTCAAGCGCCACATAATGACATTTCAACTGTCCACATATACTACGATGGTGGTCCCATAAGATCAGTACCATATAGCCTAGGTGTGTAGTAGGCTAGTCCATCTAGGTTTGTGTAAGTACACTCTATGATGTTCCCACACAGTAAAATCGCCTGACTCATTTTTCAGAATGTATCCCTGTCGTTAAGCGATGTATGACTGTACTATTACGATTAAAGAAAGCCAAAGACTTTAAAGACCTGAAGACACCATGTCACTTTTAATGAAATGAGCAAGGAGATGCAGAGGTTTTCTGAACCAGACTTTTACAAATATTCTGTATAAGGTAGAGATTGCGTTTTTAGAGCTGGGAGGGCTTCAGAGCTCATCTAATCCAAACTAGTAGCCATGGTAATGCTGTCTCTGACGAGACGAGGATACAGAGCCTGAAATACAGTCCTATTTTAATGATTCATATTTTAATCGCTTACAAAAATAAGTCCCTAATCAACACTTTGTTTCTTTTGGTTTAGTGTAACGTTTTCCTGAACTTTCCTTAATTTACATGGCCTCACACTCACTGGGTTTTATCCTGTCGGTTTGAGCAATGCTTTATTTCGGTAGTAAGCAAAAGAGAAAACGAAAACATTGAAAAATGTGTTCCTGATGATCACTATTACTAAAAAAATGGTCAGTAATTAGTGTATCCATTTTGGAAGGGGAGGCCAGGAAATATAAATTTAGTGTCTGTGAGGATGTTCAACTTTGTTCGTGTAGAGAGGCAGGCTGCTGTGGCGGGGAAGGAAGAGGCTGCATGGGCACGCTGCTGGGCTGGAGTGCCAGCTCCTCTGCACCCGGTGACCTTGAGCAAGTCCCTGAACTTCTTTGCAAAACGCAAGCAACAACATTTACCTCAGAAGTTTGCTGTGAGGATTAAATGAGGGGAATGTCAAGAAGCACCTAGAGCAGGTCTGGTGCACATGTTACCCCCTGGCCCTCCTCTGAGGTCACTCCTGGGGCTGGAGAAGCTCTGCCATGTGGTGGCTAAAGACTGGGCTGCAGAGTGGGCAGGTCACTTTCTTTTCTGTGTTTCTATCTCTCTGTGTACATATAGACATGAGGCAACAAAATGGGATGGGGAAGAGTCTACACTCTGGAGTCAGACTGGAGCCTCAGGCACGTCCTTTAACTTCTCTAGGCCTCAGTTCCCTTGTCTATAAAATGGCAATGTTAACAGCATCTACCTTGGAGGACTACTATGAAGATTCAGTGAGGTCATCTGTGTAATGAGCTCACTACGGCATCCCGCAAACAGTAAAAACTCAGCAAACACTAGCTGTTGCTGTGACCACCGCTATCACCACCACCATTACTGTTATTGATATTATTAAAGTAGTTTAGGACAGACCTGTAGACCCCTAAGGAGGTCTCACATGGAGAACAAAGGAGGAGTGTCTAGGTCATCGTCATTGTTATGTTCCCCCTTCAGAAAGGGCAAAGGTTAACTGAAGTCATTCACCTATTCTTGGTCTCTCATGACACCTCACCCTGGCCTGGTGGGCTAAGCCCATAGCGGGGCTGACCTGTGCTCTGTTTCATACTTTCCCAGGCCTTCTGGGCTGGCTCTCTTCAGCCTCTCATCCCAAAGCTGGCAAAGAGTGCCAGGCAGAGAAGGTTCCTCTCTAAGTGCATAGGAGAAAGCAGAGGGAAGGGCCGATCAAGCAGAACTCTGCCAGTTCCTCACCTAAACCCTAAGCCTATTATGAGAACTAGTAAGATATTGTTTGTAAGTGCCACTTATGACAGCTGGCTAATAGGTGGGGGCACGGGTCCAAGGTCTCTGGTTCTAGGCCATGAAAAAAACTTAATTCTAAGGCTGTAGAGTACGGCCATAGCTAGATCAGTCCATTCAGACATGTTTCCTCAGCAACCAGGGGCTTGGTTGGGGAATGTGGCTGGCTTAGCACAGATGCATCTGTATTATGGAGGAAAACCCAACTTACTGTGTGTGCCCTGTGTGTGTATGATCAGCAGTAATAATGTGTGCCCACTAATAGCTTGGATAATCTTAGACCTAGAAAGGATTCTAGAGGTTTCTTAAATCAACTCAAACTTGTGTTCAGGAAAAGTCCCCTGCCTCCCCTTCCCCTGCCAAGAAATAGTTTTGGCTGAGTACTTCCAGTGATGGGCAGCCGGCCACAACATAAGCAAACCAGTTTTGGATAGCTCTAGTTGGTAGAAAGTTCTTTTGTTGAGTTGAAATCTGGCTTCCCTGAAATCTCATGCACCTTGGTTCCTAGTTTTGGCTTCTGGAGCAACACAGAACATGTGTCCCCTCTACAACAGTTTTCTAAACAAATAAAGATGGCCTCCTGTCCTTTTCCATCTCCTAATTCCTCCAACACCCAGCCTATTCTCTTGGTACATTCTTGAAATCTTCATATATGCAGGAGATCATACCTAAAAAGTGATATTAACAAAAAAATCTTTGGAATAAAGAAGATATTTAACAATAAGTTATATTTATTTGCCTGCTGGAAATAAAGAGCCCAAGCCATAGATAGCACTGTATATCTAACTTAGCTAATGATCATTGGCTTGAATTCAGAAGTCACTCTTCAAAAAATTCTTGGCCCATTTGATTCTTGATAAATCTTCTCTGTCTTTCCAGAAAAGAAATAACTAGTACTAACCATAAAAGGTGCTTCTATTGTACTAAGCAATAGAACCAAGGCTATTGTTTAAGGGACAATAGCTTTTGTTGGTTCTTCCATATATCTTCATGCAAACAGACATAGTTCATGTACACACATGCACGTGCAGAGGTGGATTTGCCATGAAGGTAGTAAACTTCCGTGCTCTTCACTTGAATAGGTCCTTGGGAGGAGCCTTAGAACTATTTGTGTCCCCCAAACTATAAGCTTCAGGCCCCATAAAACCTAGATAAACTCTTGGGGGCATGTACACACATGACACATGCAGCACTTGCTTGCATGCATACATATGTGTGTGCACACATACACACAAACACAAACCCACAAATACACACACATTCAATTTTGTACCGGTGATCTTGACTTGAAAAGCCAGGCATCTACTTTGAGAATCCTAAATTCTATTATTTTATTTGCAATTTGTTTCAAACGGATAGTAGAAACAGTGAACAAAACTGCTGAAAGTTGCCTTATCAATTTTATTCGTGTCTGAAGACCAAGAAGAGATGCTCTTTGGGGGGTTACATTTCTCTAAGTCTCTTTACTTTTAGAGGAAAGAACTTGGGCTCCGAGCAAGGGCGTCCCAAGTTTGAGTCCTGGTTCCTCTATTTGTCAACTGCTTGTCCTTAGGCAAACTATTTTTTCTCTTTGAGCCTTAGTTCAAGTCTTAGTTAAATATTCCTTTGTCTCAAATAAGAATAGTGCCACAGACTTGGCAGGGCTGTTATGAGGATTAAGTGAGATGATGTGAACAAGCACCAGCCCAGGTCTGCTATAATATGTGCTCAATAGATGGTACCCCTTGTGATTATGATAATTATTAACAGATGTGTCTCAAAAAATCTGGAAACTATTTGCTTTGCTTCAGTACTTTTGTATTTAAAGTACATACATAAGTTTCATAAAGTCACATTCATATGTATGGAATATTTATTTTTCCAGGTGACATCATTTCATATGGACAGACATTTCTAGTTCACAATTTTTCATTCTCTCTCTTTTACAGTTGTATCTTCAACCTCTTTCTACGTGTTTCTTCCTTTCAGCATTTAAGTAGTTTCAAGTTTTTCCTGTCTTCTACACACACACACACACGGATGCGCCCACATACACGTGCATGCACATGCACGCGCGCGCACACACACACACACACACCCCTTTATCTTCATCTTCCCCTCCAGGTACTGCTCATGTTTTTCTCCTCCCATGGTAGCAAAACTTCTCCGAAGAGCTGTCCAACCCTGTTATGGGTCACTTCCCTCCCCTTCCACTCCTCAGGGCCCTTCACCTTGCTCTCCACTCCAACCCTTCTCCAAACTGCTCTTGCTGAGTCATCTCCCTGTTGTCAAACCCAAAGGGCAATGGTCGGTACTCAGGGACTTGCCTGCCTTCTCAGCATCATTCATCACCAATAATCACTACTTCTTCCCCCTTAGAACATTCCATGCCTTCTGAGATTCCTGCTTCTCCTGGTTTTCTTCCCATCTCTCTGCTCTTCCTCCCTCTCCAACCATTCAATAGTAAGGCTCTCCAGGACTCTCACTAGTCTTTCTTCCTGGGTAACATCATCAACTCCCAGGGCTTCAATCAGCATGCCCATGCTAAATCTACTCCAGCCAGGCATTTCTTCTCAAGTCCAGAACCTTCAGTTTTCTCCTAGACGCTCCCTCTTGCATGCCATACAGGCACCACACATTTAAGGTGTCTAACATAAAAGTCTTTACAACCCACATGGTGTTTCCTAGTTCAGTAAATGCCCAGTTGATTGGGTTAGAAACCTGGGAGTCATCCTTAACTCCTCTCTCCCTCTCATCCAACATCTAATCAGTCACCAAGACTTATAGATTCTGTCTTCTAAATATTCCTTGAATCATTCCCTTCTTAGTTCAAGTCACCACCATTGCTACTAGATACCAGACAAACCGACTGCCCCATATCCATTTTTCACCTCTGCACCTTGTCATGCCAATATCTTCTTAAAACCCTCAAAGGTTTCTACCAGTCTTTAAAATAACATTTAAAGCCCTAAACATGATCTGTAATGCCCTGTATAATCTACTGAATAAATAAATGACTCGATAAATGGTTGCAAAGCTACAGCTTATTAATTTACATTTACATCCTTTAAGTTTGCTTAGCAAGTCCCATATTGGGAGTGGCTTGGGAATTTTCCGTTTTTACAACTATAAATAGAATTGCTAATGGCATCTTCCCCCCCCATTGGATTCTTTCCTTGGAATATTTTCTTAAAATGGTTTTATCAGTGAAAGGGTATGATTAGTTTTAAAGTCTTATTATACATTGCTCATTCTCCAGAAGGCTGGGACCAATGCATTGTGTCATCTACAATGCTATCCAGAGCCTCTTCCCCGAGGTTCACAATGTTTAACCTCTTGAGTTCAGCGGGTTTAAAGCAGAATCCTAACATGGTTAAAATTTGCATTTTTCAGGTGATGATTTACTATGTACATAGCCTCATATGAAGATTACCTGAAATAACACATTCTTAAATTTGCTAACTGTTCTCTTTTCTCTTTCTCTCTCTTCTGTTTTTATTCAGAGATTTTAGTTTCCTTCTGAACAATTCTTTAAAAAAAAATAAAAGCATGCATGGTGTGGGAGGGATACTTTTAAGATTTGTCAGAAAATTCTTTCTGCTGGGTCCTTTTTGCCTGTGATAGGTTCAGGATGAAGTCCTAGGTCTCAGTCCCTTCAGCTTCACCATAAATTTAACAGTGAAAACACGAATGCAGTTACAGGTCTGGGGGATCCCACTGTTGGCCATAATAGGCCCATTCCTGTCATGGGACTGCCTGGCTTTCTAACTCGGCTCGATCTTATTTTCCAAGCATTCCATTCAATCCATTTTTGTAGGCTGATTAAATTACAAACCTTTTAATTTAATATGAAGTGCCTTCTGTGACCATAAAAATAAACTAGTCTTTTACTTAGGAACAAATATTTGAAATTTAGCTTGATATCTATGTTTTAGACACAGAGATCCTGAGAAAAAGGGAGCAGGTTGTGGGAAAATTTGAATATTCTATTTAAGACAAGAATAAATCAGTTAGAAAAGAGATATAGTAAGACAATTGCCTTTAGGTGGATACAGAATATAAGATAAGATAAACAAAAGAATAAGCTCATAAGAAAATGAAAATATTGTGGAATAAGTACGCACTTTATCAAAGGGTGTACTGTATGTTTTACGTGCTATAATATCCCTCTGTGTGGCAGAGGGATCAGCTGTCACCACCATTTCACAAATGGGACAAGTGAAGTGCTAGGAAATTAAATGACTTTAAATCAAATTAATTGACATATCTAAACATTTCTCTGATGTGTGATACACATTTTTTTTGTTTGTTTGTTTTACTCAAAGACACAGTAAGAGAAGAAAGGGCCAGCTCTGGGTGTCTTCAGTTAGGGTCATGTCTGCTGCAACTCCCACACTTCAGGGCTACAGTGCCCCTCTGTAATCCATACCCTCAGACTCTGCAACTTGATTCTAAAACAGCCAGTCGACACAGCCATTCAATCCAGCAAAACATCAAACATTGCTTAATAGAAATTAACAGGCAAGTTGGTCCAAGGAACCATAGATAGATAAAGGCGAGTATTTTCAGCTTAATCTTGAAAGGGAATTTTACTATATTTGAAGGGCACAAGCAAAGCTTATTTCCAAAGACAAAGGTTCTGCTGGGTTGGAAAGGAAAGAAATAATTTGTAACATCACACTCTAGTGTACTAAAAGACTGATTTACTTAGTAAATCCCCAATACCAAATTGCTGAATTGAGGGAACTTTAAAAATATGTTTATTTTCCTCTTTTTTATAGCATTGATAGAAAGTCTAACATGAATTACATTGATAATAACTTGTGTTTTTTTTGTTCATATAAATAATGGTTACAAAAATCCATTCCACCTGCATGTCTTGCAATGCATAACTCTAAATAAGCGTTAATGTCAATGCTAACTTGTCTATTCCTTATTATTGATGTGTTTTCTCAGAGTCTCAAAGTGGTCAAGTAATCAAATACTCTTTTGAATTTAAATCATCCCAGACCCATTTAATGTGGTAGCTATTTAGTGCTCGAGGACGAGGTAAAATTATCCTGTCTGGGTGAGGTTTTCTGAAATTGAGATTCCTTTTTATTTATTCTTTAGCTTGGCAAATACTATAAATTTGTCATCTTGCTGTATCCTCTGATTGGAAGAATATTCCAAAGAAAATATTCCATTTATCTTCCACCTTGAAATCTTCTGTTTAGAGATGATATAATTATTTAAAGCACATTCTGAATGTTTCCTGCTTCATTCTACTGGTTGAAAATGGAGGACCCTTGTCCTGGAAGTGGACGGGATGAGGGTAGTTTGTTAAATTGGTTGAAGAATGTGGAGATCAGAGAGGCTGCCGTATTTGGACCGAAGGTACATTACTACTTCAGGTAATTACAATTCATCGAGTTCCGTTCTCTCCTGTCTACATCTGAGGTGAGCTGTGTTAAGGAATGTTATTTCCATGTACAGAGAGCATAACTCTGGATGAGGCCAGGCAGGAAACGAGGCCAGGCCACCATCCATTCATAGTGACGGGGCAACCAGATACTTTTGTTATGTTCCATCAGCCCCATGACTGGTGAGATGCTGCTGCTAATCCTTCTTAGGCAGCAAAAAAGATTCAAGGAAAGACAGGAAAAAATTGGGTGAAGTGTAAATTTTTCAAGGTATATTGGTTGAAGGAGATGAAAGTATTTATTTACTCCCTGTAGGGTAGGAGGTTGTACTGCTTACTAGAAGCTTAACACTGTTTCAGTGGTTGAAGTTGGGCTGAACTCTTAAGAATTGAAGGGAGCTTAGGAGCCAGGTGGTGAAAATCCTATTTTATGGGTGAGGAAAATAAGGGCAAATGAAGTGATGTGATCTGTGGAAGAGCCACATGTAGGACCTGGCCTCAGGACATCGACCACACCGAATGCTAAGAAGAAAGCCCAGGTCAGAAGAAGTGGTGGCAAATGTTACATCTGAGAGATAAAAAAGATTTTCTACGTATACCTTGTCTCTGCCTAAGGAGAATGTGAGCAGGTCTACCATGCCTGCATTACCTTGCTGTGTGGCCACTTCATGAGAAGGGTCTTCTCAACTCCTTCTTAGTTCTGTCTTCCAAACCCTCTGACAATACTCCTTTGTTTTGTGATGTTTTATTGTAGCCCCTATGGGCAGGTATCACCTTGATATTCTGTCCATGGCTTTCTGGTTGATGCCTTAATTAAATTACCTGCAGTATAAATTTATCTTTATTCCCAGCTGAATGCTGGGAATGGGGAGGATGCTCATATCTATTATTCCCAGCCCTTGCCTCAAATTTCCAGCTGCAGAGCAGGACATGTCTTCCTGGATGCCCTGGCATTGCCTGGCCAAAATGAACTCTTACCACTACTTCCAAATCAGCTCCCCATTTTAGCCAACCACTCTGTGCCTGAAGTACTATTATTTTGGTCTTATTGATCCAGTTTTGGACTTCAATGTCTCCCATTAGGACTGTAGCAATAGCATTCTAACTAGCTTTCTTGCTTTTAGTGACCCAATGAATCTACCCCATGCACTGATGGCATGTGTCTGTTCCAAAGGGAGTGCTCAAATCATATCATAATCTTTCAGTGGTTTCCCATTACCTGCAAAATAAAATTCAAAGAAGTCAAGCCCAGGTTAAGAAGTTGGGTCATAATTCCATCAATATTTATTGCTGGATGCCATGCACTGTGCTAGAAGCTGGAAACATGGCAGCTTAACAGGACACAACCCATACCCAAATTGAACTCCCTACTCTAGGAGAGGGATGTGGAATAGAAAACAATCACATATAATATAGTGTGTGTGTGTGTGTGAGAGAGAGAGGAGCCATGACAGAATTAGGAAATGCTCTGGGATGTAAGAGGAACAGCACCTAACCCAGGCTGAAGCAGGGAGAGGTGGAGGAAAGGAAGGCAGCGTGGAATCAGGGAAGTAGGGATTGGAGTTGGGGAAAGATTTCCTGGAGAAAGGAGTAGAACTTGAAATATGAAGAAGCGATTAGACAAGTGCGGGAGGGGTGATGAGTGACAATAAATAGTGTGTCACAAGACAATAAATAGGGAGGACCTAGGTTGTGTGGTCTTATCTCTGAACTCCTCCACACGAACTGGCCTATACCTCCTTACATCTTTCCTTACCTCTCTTGCTTACTTTCAATGCTTTCAAAGGCCAGCTCCATTACCAGACCCTGGAGCTTCACTTGATAATCCAGCTAGAAACTGCCTCTCCTATCCTTCAACTCCCTTAGCCCATACTCCTGTAACTCTGGCACATTGTTGCTCAGAGAATACTCATGGAATGAATTTCTACTTCCCCCACCTAACTGTGGTCTACAGCATCTCATATTTGGACTAGTGCATCAAGCCTTAGCTGGCCTTCCTGCCTTCTGCCTCTTCCATTCATCAGGTGGGCTCTGTCACTGTCACCCAGATATACTAGGCTAATGCTGCTCCAATTACCAGAACATTCTCCTTCTCCTCTCCACCTACTCAGTTCCACCCATCGTTCATGTTCCAGACCAACTCCATTCCTCCTTTCATGAGACCTATCCTACTCTGCTCTTTCCCTTCTCCAGCTTCCTTTTGCCTTTAGGTTCAGTGCAATTCTGTCTCTCCAACTGGACAGCAGGATCCTGTCCAATCTCCCACATGGCCCAGCCCGGCAAAGACTTGACAAAGTGGCAAGGAACTACGGACAGGGTTTTGCATATTCTTACTTCCAGCTTTGAGCAGAGAGAACCTAGTTTCATAAGTAAAGTTGAAAGGTCACTGGAGAGAAAAATAAATCAGCAATAAAAAGGAGCACCCAAGATATGATGAGGGGGGAATTTACAAAGACTCGGGGAGGAAAGCTTGCCCAAGGTCTAAGTCAAATCAAGTCAAAACACATCACTGTGCTTTTCTCTGTTTTCCTCACATGAATGGTTTCTCTGGAACACTAACAAGTTAGCGTTCTTTTCCTCCAGGTAGGTAATTTTGCTTCTTTGAGTATAATATCTTTGAGTTTCCACTGGAACAGAAAAGGGAAGTATTTTTGCATTAAATTAAAAGGAACAATTTAGGTTCCTTTTATTTATTTATATGGTTGTTTTACAGTTTTCTTATTCTGCAACTACAGAAAGAATCAATGATTTGAGACCAAATGTTTCAGGTATGTTTGTGTCCCTTATAAAACCTTAAAAATAACCTGTTTTTCAGATATATAAGCTTTCAAGTGTCAATAACATCTATACTTTTGGGGGAAACTTCCCCTTTACCATTTCCTCATATAAACGGTCTGCTGCAATTGGGAAAAGCAGGGGAGGTACTGTTCTATATCCTTATCTCACCCCTGTGATGGGGGACGTTTCCTCATGACGGTTAGTTTATTAACTTCTGGCAGGCCTCCAGGAGTAAATAAGGGTTGAACGTAGTTGGGGACTATGCCAAGACCTTTTGCAGGATCTTTGCCCTTTGTCAAGAGAAAAAGGGTCTCCACCAGACAAATTACATCAAAGTTGGGGGCTGCAATGAGACACGATAGAAGGAGGGCCCACTGGTACTAGAATAACTAGCCTCTCAAGAGGCATAAACCTGAGACCAAAGTTCCCCTTTGACACATGGAGTTCCCAAATCATTATCTTCTAAATATTCATAGAATTTAAGAAATGAAATTGGAAAGTATATATGAAGTCTTATCTACATCAGCAATACACTTTGCAGGTACAAACGCTCCTTACTGAATTAAATCTTCCCATGTGCTTAGGAGCCCCCCCCCCTTTTTTGAGGAAGATTGGCCCTGCGCTAACATCTGTTGCCAATCTTCCTCTTTTTGTTTTTTTTTCCTCCCCAAAGCCCCAGTACATAGTTGTGTATCATAGCTGTAGAGTTGTAGCTCTTCTATGTGGGATGCCGCCTCAGCATAGCTTGATGAATGGTGAGTAGGTCCACACCGAGGATCCGAACCAGCAAGCCCAGGGCTGCTGAGGTAGAATCCACGAACTTAACCGCTACACCACCGGGCTGGCCCCTTGGGAGCCCTTATTTTGACAAATCTTCCTAGTTAGATGAGCCTGAGGAAACTCCACTTGTGTTTTTCAGGATTTCTACAAGCTACAAGATGCATTACTTCAAAAAATTCAGTACTTCCAAAGGAAATCCCCTGAAGCCCTTTGAATTCACTTCTAAACTTGCCTTGGCCACCAGGATCTCCACCTTTCCCAGTCTTTATCTCCTGTTCCCTGGTTTCTACCTCCATCTTCCTCAGTGGTGCTCACTGACCTTCCTCTCCTGTCTTTGTTTTTTAACTGAGCAGTTCACAGCCTACACTCATCTCAAGTATCTCTTTTAAAAGTCTGCAGAATCAGGAGTAAGGCAGAGTGAAAGGACCAAATGCATTTTCTTCTTTATTTGGTGACACAACTAGATCCCTTCAGTTCCAGTGTCTGTAGGTCCTAACTGGGTTCCTTCTTCTAGCCTTAAAAGCTTCTTCTTGATCTAGAAATTCTTTCTCTTCTCCCCTCAAACTGGCTTATATCAACAAGATCTTTCCTCTACTGAGCTAGGTCATTGTCCTTGGGCTCATGGTGACCCACTGTGGAGATTTCTTGGCAGAATGAGTGGTGGCGAAGACCAACCCCAGCTAACAGATTTTCCAAGCTGAGCACGTGTCAAGAGTCCAGACTCTCACCTGAATGAGGAGATCGATAGCGAAAGTCCTCTTTGGTCAGCAGCAGGAGAGCTTTGCCATTCATTTCAAATGTGTTGCTGTCAATTGGCCTTAAAGAAAACTCATTTTCAGCCCACTTGAGCCACTGGGCTACGTCATCCCTGCTCCAGTAAATTGGCTGCAAGCCTGTTGGAGAGAGAGCAAAGCAAAAAGAAAGAGAGAGAGAAAAAGGTCTTGTCAGTGAGATAGTTGGAATAAAGGGAAAAGACTTCTGAATGGTTAACAAAATTGAGTGCCCATGTCTGAAGAGCCCTTACATTCAACTCTGAAACCCAGGTTAAAATACAAGCTTCAAAGTGTGCTATCAAATGAACTTTTTATTTAGAGGCAAAATGAGAAAAAAAAAAAAATCTTTTTTTATGTCTTTAAGGGACCGTAGGTCTTTAGAGCCCTGACCTTCCTTGCCCAGCTCCAGGAGCTGGCTTGATGCCAGGTCTGTTCCGAAGGTGCAGCTCTGTGGTGGCCTGAAGCATCTAAGGGGGCTCAGAGTCATAACAAATGTTAATGTGCTTTGGAGAGGACCTTAGAGCTGATCTGACTGTAGCCCAGTGTCCTTTTGAAGTGAGAATGTTCCAGAGCTGGGCTTGACCTTCCAGAGCTGCCAAATAATGAAGTGTTCCCTGAAACTTCTTCCAGGAAGAGCCATTCACTCGGCCTCTGGGAAGCTGCCAGGCTAGCCTCTGGGAATGAGAGGGCAAGGTATGGATAAAAGGTCTTTTGCCTTTTTATTCTACTTGCTGATGTTAGAACTTCTGGGTAAGGGTGGTACTTGGACTCTGAGTAGGACAGAAGTAGGCCAAAGGAAGGGCTGAAGCTGAGGCCGAGAGGATGGCTCAGGCTGGATCTCTGTCTGGAAGCCTGACTGGGAGTCTATATTTTTATTTTACTTTGCTGTTGTGGGAAATCTTTGATATATCATTCCAAGTGGTTTAGAACAGTGGTTCTCAAAGTGTGATCTGGGGACCCCTCAGGGTTCCCAAGACCTTTTCAGGGTGTCTATGAAGTTAAAACCCTTTCCATAACAGTATTAAAAGGTTATTTGCCTTTCTTCACTCTCATTCTTTTGTGAATATACAGTGGAATTTTCTAGAGGCTACACAACATGTGATATTGCAGCAGATATGAGAATCCAGCTATCTTTGATGATGCTAGACATTAAAGAGACCTGCAAAAATGTAAAACAGTGCCACTCCTCTCACTAGGTTGTTTTTGTTTTGGAAATATACTCATAAGTATGTACTTATGCTAACATATGCTTGACATTATTTTTCAGCAAGTAACAAATATTTTTTAAATTCTCAGTTTTAATTTCCAATATGGTAAATATAGATATAACCCATATTAGCAAAGGTCTCTGGGGTCTTCAATAATTTTTAAGAATCGAAAAGAGTCCTGAGACCATGATGTTTGAGAACCGATGGGTTAGAAGAAACTAGATGCTCAATAGAGCTTTACTCTAAAATCGTATTGTATGAATTAATAGTTCAAATACAATGGAATCAGTGTTGGCTAAGAGGAACTTCAGGCTCTCTATTTAGTTACTTAAACTTGCTAAGGAGACTCCACGAGTGTGTTATTAAAGTGTCCTTCAGTTTGACTCTGAAAAGAATCTCCTTTCATCCTTAAATCAGGTACGACAAAGAACTGTCTGGGCTACTTGGATGGGCTGCTCTTCCTCCCTGGTTGACTGGGGAAAGAATGGCTCAGATCCCTTGAGAAGGTGCAGTGCCCCTGGGCATGACTGTTGGCTCTGTCTTCCAGGTGGCTCCTTTGCAAAGTCTAGTTGTAAATAATGATAGCTGGCTTCCTTGGTCTCTGTGGAAGTCCCTTTGAAACTGGTCCATCATGTAGGGCACCAATAAAGAACTACGGGAGATGGAATAATTAAAGATGGGCATTTAAGTTTTTTTTCTTCATTTTTAAGTTTTATGATTTTCTTTTCATATGGAAAAAAAGTGGCATTATAAAATAATAATGTAGTATGTTACTGCTCTATGATCTTTAGAAGAAAACATGGCACTAAAAAAAATTCAAGGTTTAGTTTTTGACTCTTGACTAGGCCAAGAAGCAAGGCCTATTAAAAATGGTCCTTAGATATAGGAGGTGCCCCAACTCTTCCCAATGACCTTGAAAACATATCTGCAATCACAGTGAGGTGGGAGTGGGCGTGAGGATGGCTCAGCGAAATCTCTACTTTTGAACTGGTAAAAAACCTTAAAGTCTACTTCCTAATGTCACCGGTTTGACCTTTGAACATGAATAGCATAGTGATTTATTATTAGGGACTTTTCCTCCCTCTCCTTTACACGAGGAGTATGAGTACCCTGAGCTGTTAGGGGACAAATGTGAGGTTCCAGTCAAGCTTGGCCTAGGAAAGCACCTGGTGGTGAGAGGGCCACAGAGCAGAAGATGCTCGGTAAGAAACAGGAAAAGTCTGGGGCAGCTTATTGGAAGTGCGAGCGCCACAGCAAATACAGAACTGAATCCCTCTCAAGAGGGGAAATGAGAGTAAAATGCTGAAGTTTCTGCAGAGGATTCACTGAAACGAAGGGAGGCGGGTGAGAAGGAGGTGGGGGCCGCAAGTAGTAATTTGAGGTTCTTTATATTCTATGGAAGAAAATACTCATGAGTAATCTTTTCCCTAAATACAAGAAGAGTCACACACTCCAAACAGCCCTGCTGGTTAAGAACAACAGTTTCTCTTTTCACTTCCCATTAATCTCTCCCACAGGCCAGCCCCTGAGGCAAGCAGAGCCACCGGGCGGAAACCCCCTCACCAGGAACCGAGGTGAATGCCCTGGGCTTGTGTGCAAAAGGGATCCAGCAAGTAACAGTCAGTCCAGGGAATACCATGGCAATCCGAGCAGTTCTATAAAAGTGACCCCGACAGAGCAAGCTACCCACTTGAGGCCACTCAATAAATTTAGCAGAGCCACTACTCTTCCATTGGCATAAAGAGAGAAGGTGGACACCCTCACTGAGCTGGAAAGAGCCTGATAAACTTTGGTGTTCAAAGTGAAGACCCACTGCTATTTCCTTTTTAATTCAATAGAATAAAAAGGTTGTGGTATAACCAATTCTACTTGGGGAAAAAGAAGTCCCCTTTCTTCAATCCAAAGATCCCTAAGGCCTGGGTGTTACAGCATCTCAGCGGAAAACAGCCTTGGACCCAGAGGCAACTCTGGTCTTTTCAGGACCATTTAATTTACTAAATAGTCATTTATTAAGCACTTCTATCATCGAGCACTATTCTAAGCACTTTACACACATTAGTTCATTTAACTGCATGCTCACAGCAACCCTATGAGATAGGGTTTCAGATTAGGGAACTGCGGGCCAGCGGCCCAGTGCACTTAAGGGATTTGTCCAAGGTCATACGGCCAGAGGAGCTGAGATTTGAACCCAGAAAGTCTGGTTTTAGAGTCTGTGCTCTTATCCATCACACTGTGCTTACCCATGTGTTTTCCATCCACATTCAGAATTGAGATTGATTTTCAAAGTCTATTAGGGATTCAGAAAAGACTGAGTGAACTGAATCCTCCCCATCCAAGACTTTGATCTTTGGAGGCTTTCTCAAGTTATCAACAGACTAAAAATAGAGCAAAAAAATCTGTAGATCCCTGTAGATCTAGAAATAGATTTATAAATGGGAAGAGGAGGGAGGTGTAGGTGGGACTCCGTTTTTAACGCATCCAGGAATAAAGCGCCGCCTTCACCGGCTACTTGCTCAAAGGCACTCACTGCTCCTAACGCTGGTCTTGAGACTTCACAGCTCACAGCTGCTTGCTGTAACAGAAGCTGCATGGGCAAGATGAGGGAGGAACATATCACATTTAACTCGTTTTACAGTTATCTCTTGCAACTTTAACTCAACAGAGGTGAAGAACATAGATGTTAACGATCGTTAATAAAAAGAAAAGAGAGACCATTGTTCTTCACCTACATTTTGCTACTCCCTGTGCACAAAACAAGCCTGTTGAGAGCCATACTAAGACTTGGTTTTTTTTTTTTTTTGGTGAGGAAGATTGGCCCTGAGCTAAGCTCTGTTGCCAATCCTCCTCTTCTTGCTTGAGAAAGACTGTCACTGAGCTGTGCCAATCTTCCTCTACTTTATATATGGGATGCCGCCACAGCATGGCTTGATGAGTGGTGTGTAGGTAGGTGCCTGGGATTCAAACCTGTGAACCCCAGGCCGCTGAAGCGGAGCATGTGAACCCAAACACTACCCCACCGGGCTGGCCCCAAGACTTGTATTTTTAATGCCAATTAATTTCAGAGCATATTTGAGAAGAATTTTGTACAGAAGAAATGAACTGCTACAATTAAGAAAATAACGAAAAGTTCCACAGCACTTTTTCCCCCAAGGGGGTCAAGTTCATGGTGCCATACCGTTCAATGACACACCCAGGCCCCTCAACTTCCTTCTAATATTTCTTCGATTCCATGTTCAAAGGAGCAGCCACATTCATCAGTACATTCTTAGCCTCATTTCAGACTTTCTGAGTTATGTTTAAACTAACGATGAAAAGCATGCTGGGAGTCAAGGAGCCAGGATTTTACTCCCAGATCTGCCATTTATTAACGTGTGATTCTGGGCAGTCCACACAATTTCTCTTTGCCTCAGTGACTTCATCTGTAAAATGAGGGGCTTAGAGCATGTGATCTCTATTCCCTTCTGGGTTTAATATAGTCAATATGCTCCCATTTAATTTGAATCCTAAAAACCAAAGAAGCAAGCAGCCAGGATCTTTTCTCTACAGAACTACTCCATGCTCACGACAATGACCCCGAGATTTTGTAACTTCCTGAAGGATCTTCTGAATCACAGAAAACAGATTAAATTACTAAATAGAGTTTAGTGCTTAAGAGTGTTTATTATATTCTAATTCTTGGAAAAGTTATAACCCGGCTATGGCAATAACAAACATAACATTTTGACAAAGTGCTTTCACACGTACTACCTCACGTAATTCTCACAAAAGCCCTGCAAAATCAGTCATATTCTCATTTCAGTTTAACAGATGAGGAAATAGGGACTCAGAGTCGTTAAATGATTTTACAGGTTTGAACAATACTGAGTTCAAGCTCTTTCATCAAAAACACCCTTGTCCCAAACTTTCTGTTTAAACAGGAATTTTCTAAGATTCAATGGCTTAGAGGATAGAAACATAAAAATGTGAAACACAGAATACACCAGAGACGATCTAGTCCAACCCCCACCCCATCTTACTTATTAGGAAACTGAAGCCGGGAAAAGTTAAGAGACTGAACCACAGTCAAGCTGCCCCAGGTTCCCTGATTCTTCCCGACATCCCATGTTGTCTCATAACCTGACTCGATGACACAGAACAATTCCGTAACCTTGATGTCAGTGAGGACAGTTATCGCTTCCTCGCTTAGTCATCCTGCCTTCAGACTAAACGTCCTTAATTGGTCCAAACATAAGGCCTGTACTGCAGTATTTAGACCCTCACCAACCCGCCTGCCTCCTCTGGAGGGAGATCCTAACCAGCTCTCATTCCTAAACATAGTATCAGAAGCAGAACTAGAACCTTTCTTTCTCTGGACAATATACTTCTATTGATAATGATAGCTAACAATTATTGAGCACTTACACTGAATCTTCACAATGGTGATTATTCTTATTTACAGATGAGAAAAGCAAAGCACACATTAATGGAAATGGTGGTGCCAGGATTGACACCCAGGTGGTCGGGGTCCACAGTCCCAACTCTGAACACCCCACCATATTGCTTCTCAAGTGGTCTAATAATAACAAGCAAACCCACTTACTGCGTGCCAGGCACTATTCTAAATGCCTTCTGTACAGAACTCATTTAACCCCCACAGCAACCCTGTACAACAGAAACATTCACTCGCCCTATTTACAGAGGAGAAACCCGGAGCACAGGGAAGTTAAGTGACTTGGCCAAAGTCTCACACCCAATGGAAGAGCCAACATTGGAACCCAGCTGGTCTAGGCCAAAGTCCATATCTATTAACTACTCTGTCTAAGCTTATCTGGTGTTTTTGAAGGACATCAAATTAAATTCATGATTTAAAAAAAAGAGAGCAAAAAGTTCCAGTGAGTGTGTGAACTTTCACAGTGGTTAAGTGTGCAGGCACTGAGCACCAGCATGGAAACTCCATTTCCCAGCTGTGTGACCTTGCACAAATTACTTAACCTCTGTGTCTCACTTGCCTCAACTGGAAAATGGGGACAGCTTTCAACCTGTGAAGAAAGTACCACTGAATCACAGATGGCGTGCTTATCAAATTGGCAGATGACATCAAGCTAGTATAGAGTAAGATTATATAAATGATGATGATATAAAACACACAGGACAGACAGTATCTGTCACAGTGCAAGAATTTAATAAATATTCGCTAGTTTTTCTACTATTGTTATTACCATTATTGTTTTTACAATTAGCCTACCCTGCACATCTATAGCTGGTGTTGGGAACCCAGCTACAAGAATGTATGTTCATCAATACTAAATGTCATCTTGTGATTTTTCACCATCATTCCAGCCTGCTGCGGTCTCTCCAGACTTGGATCTATTTCTAGTATCATCTATACTTTGTAGCTTCATGTCATCTGCAGCTTTGATAAGCATCTGTCACCTCAACATGTTCTGACAAAGTGCTGATTAGCTGAGGGCTGAGATGAGAGCACTTTGGTGACACAGCAGCCACTTCCTTTTGGATGGATACTGATCAAGTTATTGGCTCCTTTTGGGTACGAGGGTTCAATTATCAACCCATCTAAATACTCTGGCTGGGGCCGGCCCGGTGGCATAGTGGTTAAGTTCACATGCTGCGCTTCGGCGGCCCGGGGTTCGCAGGTTCAGATCCTGGGCGTGGACATACACACTGCTTGTCAAGCCATGCGGGGGTGGCGTCCCATATAAACTAGAGGAAGATGGGCATGGATGTTAGCCCAGAGCCAGTCTTCCTCAGCAAAAAAAAGGAGGATTGGCAATGGATGTTAGCTCAGGGCTAGTCTTCCTCACACATACACAAAATAAATAAATAAATACTCTGGTATTTGGACTACATTTTCCGAATGTGCCATAAAGGCACCATCTGAGGTTCAAATGAAATGCTTTCCTGATGGCCAGAAATACAGTAACTACAAAATTTACAACAACCACATTGAAGAGGGTGAAGAGGAAGAGAAGGAGCAGGTGGTTGGCTCCTGGGGGATAACTTTTCTCTCAGTGCTTATAACACATATGTTTGAAAATCTGTCCTGAATTTCATCTGGAAATTGTATCAGGTTAGTTGTTTTTAGTCTGTATACACTCTTTTTTCCTTTTCTTCTGAGTATCAGGTAAACAATGGTTCAGATTCTTTCTTTTAGTACCTCTTCCATTTCCCAGAACCCTTAGGGATCACTGTCAGTCGCCTGTTTTTCACCCTTGTAAGTTCCTCTATTCTGAGATATCATTTGTCTGGGCCAGGAGCCTTGAATTTATTTAGAACAAATTAGATTCGCTTTTACAATCAATTCACCCATCCTGGGCTTCAATTCCCTTATGTCAATGTTTGCACTACCTGTTTCAGTCTGACGATCATCCTCCTTCATGAAAGAGAGGGAAGAAAGAGACAAGTTGAAGTTTTGGTTTTTCTTTGCCATTTGTTAATGTCGCTCCATCCAATCCAATCTGCATGCTGATACCAGGCTTATTCTTATATCCCCCAACACACTGTTTTCTTAAGCATCTTCCATAGTTTTCAGCTCACTTAATTTTAACATTCTAGATCTAAAAATCTCTCTTTCCTGTTTTTCTTTTCAGTAAGTGTTCTTTCAACCACTACAAGCATCTTTTAAAATAGCATGTGTACATATATATTATAATCTCAATGTACAGAAAAATATTATAATGAAACATAAAAATATTAACAGCAACTGTCACTCAATAGAATTATAGGTGATGTTTACTGTCTTTTCATTTTTTACTTCCCAATTCTCTATATTAAGTATGTGTTACTTTTATATTTTAAAAAATCTATTTAAAGATTGAGCTCATCACGGAATGTCCCCAATACAGCCTCATCAGATTCTTTAGTTGTCTTTCTCCTTCTCATCCCGAGAAGTGCTACATGCAGTCGATGTGTCAGAATTTCATTTTCAAGAGCACCCTGACTCTCTTGACTTGTTTTTCAGCATTTCAGATCATGGGACCATAGGTACTTTTTCTCTAAATTTTTAAAATTTACACTCTTCAAGTCAAGAAAACACATCTGATCACGCCTTTCATTTCCCTTCCTCAGTTGTAAGATGATGTTTTCATTCTCACCAAAGTTCCCATCATTTGTATTTTGCCAACCAATTCCTCCTAATTTGTCAGAGTTGAGTCCAAATTAGGGGTGCCCGTCATTGCTTCTTCTACCTTCTGGGAGATAAAATTGCTAACTTTCAAGTGCATGTATTAAGAGTTAAAATGTTCATGCATGTAGCTGAAGGGGATTGCTCAGTATTCTCACATCATGCTTGGCACACAGTGGTCCCCCAGTAATGCCAGACTGTACAGCCAAAGATCCCCAATACTAGGTAATCCACCTGTGGGCCAGCTCTGCAGCCTGCAAGTGCCACCCCCCTCCCACCCGACACCATTCTCATGACGCAGGACACTTCAGATCTATGCAGTTCTTTACATGACCAGATGCTTCCACATCCATGTCCTCCCAGCAACTCTTCTGTGAGGGAACTAAAGCTGGCACAACTATATTTGCAGAAGAAACTGAAGCCCAGAGAAGTTGAGGGACCTTCCCATGGTCACAACGGGCCTGGGATCAGAACTCCAGCTCCAGGTCATCAGTCCAATGAACTTCTTCCGGGTCAAAGGCAATAATGGATATAAAAGCCCCTTGCACTTAAAATGCACGGGAATTAGGAATAATAAACCAGAAACTCAACTTCTCATGGCAGGTCTGGTCTTGCTGTAGATCCAGAACTCTGAGCAGTGTCCAGAGAGCTCCTTATGACCTCTGCAAAGGGGTTGCAATGGGCAGCATTTACCTTAGGATAAACACTCCAAAATAAAACAAAGTATCATCAGAACCCTTCAAGCTGCTCCCAAGAGCACTTTCCAGGGGCCCTTTCTGACTCCTTTCTCTTCCCCACAGGCTGGACCGTGTCCTCCAGGCTCCCACTCCCTCTCAGATGTACTCCGACAAGCTGGGGCATTCTCGTTCCTCTGGGTCCGCCTCTAACCTTGGCTGTGCTATTTGATCAAAACTGCTTTCGGCACACAAATTCTGTCACTAGGGTATTGGAAGTTCCAAAACACTTCCTATTTTTGTCCTCAAGGTTACCCTGAACCTCAGCAGTTTCTAAGTGGAGGCTGGAAGGTTATACTCATGTCTTTCGGCCAAAACCCAAGAGCAAGAATCCTATATGTTCACATTTAGATCCAAAGTCATATCCAATTCCCTCGAACAATGTTTTTCTTCTAAACTTCATTTTGTGGATTTTTCTGGCTTTCACTCAGTTTTACTCACAAAGGTTTTTTTTTTTTTTTTTGTGAGGAAGTCCAGCCCTGAGCTAACATCCATTGCTAATCCTCCTCTTTTTGCTGAGGAAGACTGGCCCTGGGTTAACACCCGTGCCCATCTTCCTCTACTTTATATGGGACGCTGCGAACCCTGTGCTGCCAAGCACGAACTAAACCGCTGTGCCACCGGGCCAGCTCCTCACAAAGGGGTTTTTATCAGCAGACCTGTTGACAGCAAAGCTGGCCTGAGGCCTGCCACTCACCCTTACAAATGTGACATAAAATTCCTTCCCATTTCTGCTTTTGGGCAGCAAGCCCAACATGGTGAGAGGCATGTAATATTTTAGATAAAAACTTGGGTTTGGGACTCAAACAATCCTGAGTTCAAATACTGGTCCTGCCATTTACTTGGTCAGTGGCCTTGGGTAAGTTACATCTCTGAACCTCAGTTTTCCCAGCAGTAAAATGGGGCCAAGAAGAGTACTGACCTCCTAGGGCAAATTTAGGTATGAAATGCGATAATCCACATAAAGACTTCATGCCGTGCCTGGTACATCATGGGGAGTGCTCAGTGCAGTTTTGGGGTTGGGTAGGACAGAGACTGGATGGCAGATTAACTGTACTGTCATATGTCTCCAGGCGACTGAAATACTTTCTGCAGCTCATTGGAGCCTCAGAAGCTAGAGTAAGGATTCTTGTAAACTGTGTGAGGGCTCTGGCAGGAGCTAGGAGCCTAGCACCGAGCTTTAAGGAGAGGAGTGGCATCATCAGTGTGCAGATGGGGAATGTGGCTCAGGAGGAGAGGTAGAGAAAGGACTGGAGCAGGTGAGAGGCCGGAGGAAGCAAGGCCGGATTAGGAGCCCACTCAGGTCCGGGACTAGGTGTAGGCAAATGAGGCACTCATCTCGGGTGCAACATTTAAGGTAGTGCCAAAAAACTCAGTAATTGTGAAAAACATTAATAGTTTAATGCATTATTTAAAAAATCAAAATAAATGCAAAAAGTTCATGATGAACAAAATATCAACATTTTAATTAAAGTTATATTCAAAAAGAGAGATGATGGGGAGGGTATAGTGATAATGCAGGGGGACAGATTAGAGCAGTACTTCTTAAGTTATGGAGGTAATGGATCCCTTTGAGGATTCAGGGGGAGTTAGTGACCCTCTTGTGAAATGCACAGGCACGTGCACACCAATATTTGCCTGCAATTTCAAAGTTTACAGACTAGTTCAAGTTTATCATGGACCCTAGACAATCAGTTTAGAATTTTTTAGCCTTGTGTATGCAAATGAGTCTGATAATACATACTAGCGATATAATGCAAAAACCGAATTAGGTTTGAGAAGACAAACACACACACATCTCTCCTGTGCCTGGTCCCTTCCCTCTCGGGTTCTCTTTATTCCACGGAAACTGAACAAGAGAAGAGAGGCAGGAAGGGTGCCCTCCTCTTACTCTGAAGTGGAGGGACAAATGAAATGATGAAAGCCGACTCTGGGTGTCATTTCCTTATGAAAGGTACACACCTGACCTTAAATATGAGTGCCTCTTCCTCAGGCATTTTAGAAATCATTGCTAACATTTTGCAAGTTTTTATTCATACTAGTGAAGGTTAATCACTGCAAATTATCTTAATTTACGAACAGTGGGGCAACTGGGCTGCGCAAGGAGAGATACTATGGAAAGACATTTCTAAAGAAAAGAGGCAATTAAGGGCAGAATTTCTCATATTGCAGGGCAGAAAGATACATTTTATTTTCAAATTTACTGATATTTATGTACACAAAGAAGCCTAATTTTAAGAAGGAAAAAAATGTAGGAAAGTAGATATTAAGAGTTGAACTCTTCCTCAGATAGATTTAGCGAGCAACTTGAAACTGCTAGTGCAAAGCTGGTGCAAGGTTTTTTAATCCTCAGTGGAAAGGGATGGGGTGCAGAGCACATAAAGATCGTGTTGGATCTGCATGTTTCACAGAACACAGATGATCTACTATGGGTGTCTGAATTTCCTTTCTTTCCCCTTTTGGTCTTTTAAACCACACAGGATCATCTCCTGTGTCCACCACCGTCTACGGAACATTCCTTTGCAAAGTGTAACAAGAGCAGAACTCATTCTCATTCTGGACGGGGCCTGCTCTGCCCAGTCACCGGCGTGGAGAGGCTTTCCTTTGTGTGGTTCAGCTGTGCCTGGTCCCTTCCCTCCCGGGTTCTCTTTATTCCATGGAAACTGAAAGGCAGGCTGCCTTTTCTCAGGATGGAGACTGCCCCTATTATCACTGAATCCTATGAGGTGAACAGGAGGCTGGGGGGTGGGGGTGTCTGTGGGGGAGGGGCCAGGCAAAGGGAGACTGAAAAAAGTGTTTTAACTTTTACAATGCTAACTCCACAGACCTCAGAAAATGCATACAGGACCCAAAAAGCCAGATCTGACCTAACACACTGGTAAAACAATGCTTTTCTGGAAAATGTCTTCTTTCAAGGAGAATTCCACAATGCCCTCACCCTTCTTTCTCCTCTTCCCTGACTCTTTGGAGAGTGAGTCCAAGTGTTTTCAAAGACCCTGCTGGTTGCCTTTTGGTGCCGAATCAACTCTCCTTTGCGGGACTGCCTGAGCCGATGCTGAGTCAGCATTATGAGGGGCAGACTCACTGTGGTGACACAGGCAGGATGAAATCATTTTAACAGCGTTGCTGACGCCTCATGAAGCGAAAAAAAAATCAAACTTGGAGAAGCAACTTGTATTTAAAGATAACTGTTGCATTTGTGTGTGTGCGTGCGTGTGCATGTACGTGTGCGTGTCACAGACTTCTCTCCCTTCCTCATCCCCTTGTTTTTTCTTTACGGGGAATAATCGCAGGGAAATGGCTTTTGTAGATTTATCCATTAAAAAAACTGTAATCTTTTTTCTCCCCAGCTACATTCCCTGGTTTCAGAGTTGTGAAGGTTACTAATCCTCTGAGTTTCAGGGCTTAAGATGGTCACTTGGAGTCAGGAAGAATTAAAAACAAAACAAACCAACCCCATGCCCCCTTCCAGAGCAGCAGACATGCAACTGGAGACAGAGACACATATTGTCTTCTGCTTCACTGGCCCTGGGCTGGTCTGAGACTCCAGATATTGGCAGATGGGGTGGCCGGGCTGGCTCAGTGGCCAAGGGGGCGCCAGGAGATCCTCCCTTGGCTGCAAAATATCTTCCTCTTTGGCTCTGTCATCCTGTCTTAAGTTTTATACTATTCAGTCCTTTGGATGAAGGCATGAAGACCTCTCTGTGGAACAGGAAGCTGGTAAAGGGAACACACCAAATCAAGAAAATCTGTTCACACTTCAGCTTTATTAGGCAGATGAATGAGTCAGAAGGAACGAATGAGAGAACCCCCCAGTTTTAAGGATGGTGGAGGTGTGGAGCAGCCTGGAGGCAGAATGGTAGAGGTACCCAAAGGAAGGAGACTTTGCTCATTTCTGCCTATAGCTGTTTATAGCTTATGACTCTTCAAAGGAGCTTTGAGTTCTGCACTAGAATAGATGTGTTACAATATAGATGTGAGCACTCTGAGTTCTGGAGAGAGGCCTATGTCTGTTTTTTAATTTTTACTTGAGAGTCTGAAAAAAAAGAGGAACAGAATGAGTGGCACAACAGTGATGGCACAAGTAACCTCCACTCACAAAGTGCACAAACGCTTCCCTGGGGCTGGGCACTTGCGTGAGCCAGGGCGAGGTCTCCAGGTGGTCTGCCGGCTTACCTCCCATTGTCCTGCTATTTATAAAGCATACTGGCTACTTCTGTTTCTTGGCAAGAATTGCTAATTTGTTGGAAATATTAAAATTTTCCTTTAGCTACTTCATTATAAAATTCAAATCCTGTTTCTGTCACCTACTAGCTCAGCAGCTATAGAGGGTTGAATGGGGACCCCCAAAAAGATAAGTCCATGTTCTAATCCCTGGAACCTCTGAATGCGACCGTATTTGAAAAAAGATCTTTGCAGATATGATTACGTTAAGGATCTCAAGATGAGATCATCCTGGATTATTTGGGTGGGCCCTAAATCTAATGACAAGTGTCCTTATGAGAGACACAGAGGAGAGATAGAAAGCAGAGGCCACGTGAAGACAGGTGGAGACCGCAGTCACGCAGACACAAGTGAGCTTCGGTTTTTTTCTTCAGACTCCTGTTGTCCACATGTTGAAATTCCTTTGCCTCTCTCCAATATTTGTCACTTTCTCTTGAATTATTTATCTCTTTTTTATTTTTAAACTGTTGCAGTTTTTCACCTTCTGTTTCTCTTAAAAATTACCTTTTGGATATATTCATCTCATATTCTTACTAGCTTACTCTTCATTTCTTTCATTTTTAATTCTTTCCTGAGTCCTGTCATCTCACTTCTAAGCCTTCCTATTTCTGATTTATTTTCCATGTTTTATACCATTTTCTTAATGTCTTTTAGCTCATATGGACGTAGGTTACAGCTTTGAATGGTTCCAAAACTATGTCTTTTCCGCATGCTTTCTTTAGGAATGCCATTCTGCTCCTTATTTTCTTTTATCTTACAAAATCTTTGTATGGGGTTTGACCTCACTGTTTTTTTATTGCTCATTTTCATGTGAAATTAGTTTTCCTGACCTTTCAGAACACGGTGTGGTTCTGACTTTCCAAAGCTCTCTCTTCCACTATGTTCACGTAATGTTCAAATATGTGGCAGCTTGATTGCTGAAATTTCCTGGTTCTGTTCCCTTTGGGGGACCTATTTTCCTAAGTCTTTGTTGTTCCTATCCTGTTCAATTTGATTCTACTCCCGGCAGCTTCTCAGTGTAGGGTCGTTGTGGAAGGAGGACCTGGCTGGTTAGTTCCAGAGTTCACAGCAACTGAGAGCTCTGGATCCTTCAGACCTCCCTGGAGGCCACCTGCACTCACCGTTCCTGGAATCAGACAAAGGACTCCACTTTCAGCTGCTCCTCTCAAACGGACCCTCCCTGCCTCCCAGTGAATACCTCTTGGCTATTTAGGGCTTTTCCTGCTCTAATGATGGACATCTCTAATGTCCATTAAAAGCCCCACTGTATCTTGGGGCTATCTTGTCACCCAGTTTTGTCATTGTCCATGGGTTTTTGGTTTTGCTGTTGAGTTTCTCTGCTCTAACCTGGGGGTTCTAAGAGATTAAAAAACTATGCTGCTGCCCATGGTGTCTTCCCAGACTCTGTACTGGAATACTTCATATTTGCAAGGACAGCATCCCTCTGGTGTCTCATAAAAAAGAGCACCAATCTTCTTGCGTCTCTTGGTGAACTGTTGCTGGATTTTGTCAATAAGCAAAAGAAGGGTGATAATTAATCTGAGGGGCCTGTGACCACACCAAAGAAGGTTATAGCCCAAAGTGCAGGAAGCACACAGACAGCACTGAGAGGGACGACATGTGATAAAATGGCTGTGAGCCTCAACGGGCATCGGACATCAAGGGAGGGAAGACATGGCTTCTCTTATTTAAAGGGCTAAGGAACTATTCTAAGGAAGATAAAACTTCCAGATGGAAGGCATTTCTAGTGGGAATTAAAACAACAGCCAACGACAACAACAATTAAGACACCCAACCTTTCACTGTCTTTCCACACCTCCTATTTATTACAAAAAGTCAAGACTGTCCGATGTCAGAACTACAGAATTTTTAAAAATTCACAAAAATTTGAGTGACTCAGCCTGTAGGCTTGTCATCTCAGTAATCCAAGATCACAGTGAAGATTTCCCCAAGTGAGTCTTTCTCATGATCAGTGACAAATTGCAGCTCAAAGGAATATGGAGTCGTGTGCTCATCACAGACTTCCCATGGAAGCCCTCGGATGAGCCAGTCAGCTGCTCATCTCAGAAAAGAGCACAATGAAGCAATGAGGTGTGCCCTGCCAGAGGCTCTGCAGGTGCCACTGGCCTTGCTGTCAGCTCTAATTCGCTTTCCTGCTTTTAAAAGCCTCCTTTCTCATTAGAGTTTGCCCGTTTGGAAGACCCGGCACATCCCTGACACACCAATCTCATCAGAGGACACTGCTACATAATGATAATTTTTAAAAATGGCTTTTTTAATGCAGCCCTTGGAAACTTTGCAAGAAATGTATTGATTGGAAATACTCAAGCTGAATTATTGAGCTTTGGCAAAGGGGAATAAATCTTTCCCATTCCCCATGCCTGTTGCCAAGGGCAGCTTCCAGGAAGCAATGACTGTCCTTTCTGGAAATGAAGCACAATGCCAACATTCTATCACCTTCCCTTCATTTCACCCCTTTCTCTCCTCTTCACTTGCAATTCACTGACAAAAGCACTTTACATTCATTGCTCATTTGCCTGAATAGGCCTCTGAATTAGTAATGCCCAAATTAGTAATGCCTGGCTGAGGCGGCTTCCTAAATAACGAGGCCTGATCGTTTTGGCAGACCCAGAGGCCCGAGGAAAGCAAGCTTGCAGCACGTCATTAGGTTAAACACTCTTCCGGTTTTATAACCAAAATTTCCCCTACAGACCTGGATGTGTAAAGTAGAGGGTATATGTTCACTGATGCTAGAGACGGACAAGACCAGGAACCAGAACTGGGGTCGGAAGGCAGGGAGACAGTGCGGGAAAGGCGGATCCACGCTGGAGTGTTCTAACACACACATCAGGATTAACACAAAAACCTCCTGACATCTGCTGTTTCTTTCAGTCTGGGGTGATCATCTCACCTGGCACTGTTCCAGGGGAATTCCCATCATTACCATCAAAACACAGTTGGGTCTAACTGTGCCGAGCGCTCCTCTGTCCGTCTCTCCACCCATGCACCCACTCCCCCGTCCATCTAAGTGATTAGGCTCCCATGATGCACTGCATCTTGTATTAGGTACAGGGTACATCAAGAGCAATGGGAGACAGATTTTAAAGTCTGGTGAGGAAGAAAGGAATGTAAAGAGACACTGACAAGTCAGTGCATAAGTGCAGGACCAGGGAAGACTTTCTGAACTGAAGGATGGGGTGACAGCTTTCCTGGCAGAAGGAACAGCAGATACAAAGGCCTGGACACATGCAAGAGCAAAACCAGCTTGCGAAACTGAGTAACTCAATTGGATAACACACAAGATGCATGCGAGCGTGTGTTTAAATGAGGGGAGGGAGCCATAAACAGCTCCATCTTGATACATAATGGGCATGTTAGACTTAATACGTCCCAAACCACCCTCCTGCCATCATCTGTCCAAATCTGCTGTTCCCAGTCTTTCCCATTTCAGAGAACGCCAACTCCATTCTTCCAGTTGCCAAGGCCCCACACCTTGCAGTCATCCAATCCATCGGCAAATGCTGTTGGCCCTGCCTTCAAAATGTATCCAGAATCTGACTACTTTCACCACCTCTCCTATTCCCACTTCAGTTCCAGCCACCATCATCTCTCACTTGGATTATTATTACTGGTCCCTAACTGGTCTCCCAGCTTCTACCCTTGTTCCCTACAGTCTATTCTCAACATACCAGCCAGGGGGATCCATTTAAATATGTCACCCCTCTGCTCAAAATTTATAGGATGTCACTCCTCTGCTCAAAATCCCCCAGTGGCTTCCCATCTCACTCAGAGTTAATGTCAAAGTCCTTAAAATGACTTTTTGGGCTCCACATGATCTGACTCCTGTCTGAGTCCATCTCCTTCCATCCTTCCCTCCCTTATTCTGCTCCAGCCACAGTGACCTCTTTGCTGTTCCTCACACATACCAGGCCCATTCCTACCTCAGGGCCTTTGTACTTGCTTTTCCTTTAGTTGGCTTATGTCTTCTCCCAGACATCCTCACTTCCTTCAAGTCTTCCCTGAACATTCCATAATAAACTACAAATCTCTGTTCTCTGACTCTTCCTTATCCCCTTTCTTGCTTTATTTTTTTTCTTAGCATTTATCACTATCTAACCTACATATTTTATTATTTATCTTCTTTATTATTCATTTTCTTCACTAGAATGTAAACAGATTTTTGGTTTTACTTTTTTCCCTTGTATTGTTTTTTATTTATTTGGTATTTTGGTGTTCACTGGATCAAAGAATATGCAGATTTTTAAAAGATTTTAAAGGCAATTTTATTTTCCAGAAAACTAAATGAAGCAAATCTTACTATCATTAAAGTCATTTTATCTTGACATCTAGTCTCTGAATAGGCTTTCAAAAAGCCTTTGTGATGACACCACAGGTAGACTCCTGATTAAATATATTTTGATCTTTATTGTAATTAGTTACAAGAATCTAAGATAGCAGCGAAGGAGCTGTTTTGATTACCACTACATCCCTGATGCTTCGAGCAATTTCTAGTACATGGTAAAACAGTATCTACTCAATAAACCTTTCTGAATGAATGAGAAGCTATGCCCTGTGAAGGAGAGATGGTGTAACATAGTGACTAGGGGTGTGGCGCTGGAGCCAGGCTTCCTGGGTTTGATCTTGGCCCCCCAACTTACTAGCTGTGTGATCGTGAGCAAGGGACTTACCTTTGTGTGCCTTGGCTTCCTTAACTGTAAAGCTGGGGTGGTAGCAGGCCCTCCATTGGGGAGTTGTGAGCATTAAGTATGTTGAGATGTGGGTAAAGCACTGAGAACAGTGCCTGCCATACACTAAGCACTTGATAAATGGCAGCCATTATTAGGAAGGGCCTTGTCTGCTGTACTAAGGAGTTCAGACTTTATCCTAAGGCTACTTGGAGTCGTTGAAGGATTTGAAACAAGGGTTGAAGGATTTGAAACAAGGGAGTAACATAATCAGATATTGTTTTCGAAGGATCACTCCATCTGCAGAGTGGAGGATGATTTAGAACAGGACAGGACTGGTATGAGGAGATCAGTTAGAAGGCCATTGTAGAAACGAAGATGACAGATATTGTTAGCCTGAACTAAAGCAGAAGGAATGGAGAAAGGATGGGCTCAAGATATTAGGAAGGTAGGATTGGCGGAACTTGAATATTAACTCAATGTGGAGGAAGCAGTCAATGACAAAATCCAGGCTTCTGATTCCTGCAACTAGATAGTGGTGCCCATCCATCCCAGCCCACGGGACTGATGGGGAGAAAATACATTTGGTTTTGTTTAATGTGAGGTGACTGGGACAGCTAGGTGAAGAGGCCAAGTAGGCGGTTGTATACATGCATCTGATGCTTAAGGGAAAGATCTAGGCTAGATATAACAGATATTTGGGAGTCATCATCATACTGGTGATTGTTGAAGCCACAGGAGTAGACGAAATGTAAGGAAAACAGTTAAGGAGCAAATTGTTTAAAAAAGGTGTACCCTTGAAGGATGAGGCAGCAGCAGACAAACCAAGGGAGAGTGGTATCTTGCAAGCCAAGACAGAGGGAGTCTCAGGAAGCAGTTAGACAGATCACGTGCCATGCCATAGAGAGTCAAGAAAGGGAGGAGCAAGGTGTGACCAAAGGATTTAGCATCTGGTGATTCCAGCCAGAGCAGAGGTGTAAAGGGAGTGGAAACCAGCTCATAGGGGGTGGAGGCATGAATGGGAAGTGAGGAAATGAGTATGTGCGGATAACGCTTCCAAAAACTTGGCTGTCAGGGAGAAAAGAGATGGGGTGGTAGTGAGGAGCGATGTAGAATCCAGGCAAATTTCTTTTAAGACAGAAGGAACCAAACGCAAATGAGAAAAAGGCTGAGGGCAGAGAAGGGAGAGGATAACCGACTGGGGGGATGCTGGGGTATAGGGGCCAGAGCTCAGGGGAAAGGGCCCTGTATACAGCACAGGAAGACGTCTCACACAGTGTGCAGTAAGCTCGGAGAGGAGGATGAGCAGGGCTGACTGACGCCTGTGAAGGAGGAGGGGTGGGGTTGCAGGTTAGGACACACGGCGCCTGACTGCCATAACAGCCGTGGGGAACAGAAGGGTGCTGACTAGTGACATCCTAAGGCTTGGTGAGCAGTGTCCAATTGAGGGACATGTAGTGAACAAAGCAAAAACTGACCCATTCTCTTCTGGAAATGCAGATTGTAGGCTCTGAGATACCGAGCTCCCTATAATACTTGGTATAAAACCAAAACCACAAAAACTATTCAGTAAGAATATACAGTGTTCCCAGAGAAATCATCCTTAAGAACCATCCCATTGCTCCTTAGATTAAAAACCCAAGGCTCCCGGGGCTGGCCTGGTGGTGTAGTGGTTAAGTTCACGTGCTATGCTTCTGGCGGCCCGGTGTTCGCAGGTTCGGATCCTCGGCATGGACCGATGCACTGCTTGTCAAGCCATGCCATGGCAGCGTCCCACATAAAGTAGAGGAAGATGGGCATGGATGTTAGCCCAGGGCCAGTCTTCCTCAGCAAAAAGAGGATTGGCAACGGATGTTAGCTCAGGGCTAATCCTCCTCACAACAAAAAACCCAACCAAAAACCCAAGGCTCACCACCAAAGGCAGTCAGAATAAAATCACTCTCTTTAAAGAGGCGTTCAACACCCTAACCTGCCCCCCATCCTTAGACCTTTTACCTGACACTCCCTACACCTGCCCTGGTCCAGCCTCCCTGGCAAACTTTTGCTCACAGGACGCTGCTTCTGCCTGGAGTACACTTTCCCTCCACCTTTGCTGAAACTCACCCCTCCTTTAAGGCCTCGAACTAAAGCCACTCTTTCCACGAAGCCTTCTTCCAAAAGTGTCTTTCCTCCTGTCTTTTTGCTTCCGCAGCACTCTGAAGCTGTATACAGAATTTCCAGAAGCGTTGTCAAATTAGATTTATCCTGCTTACGCCTTTTTTTCCCAGTAGGCAATCAGCTCCGAATGTAAGCCTATTTGTGTTTGCCTTGGAACCCCGTGTGGAACCTGGCCTGGTAAGTGTTCACACACTTGAGTTGGCACGGTGGCGGGCCTCGGTGTGCTGTCTGCAGCCACAGAAAGAGCAAGAAGACTTTTTGACAAGTCATAATGATTTGTATGTTAAAACTGAATATACCCTATAAATGTTGTCTTTCTGGCTAGAAAAGCATATCATTGGTTGGGTGGGCATTGAGCTCATCAGTGGAAATTAGTCCTTGGAGTTATAATACTAGGCCGGTGTATAGGACATTTTGACCTCAGAACTAATTTATTTATTGGCTCTTCTTCCTTCCTAAGTTTTTCTTGCTTGGCATCTTAGAGACATTCTCCTTTCTAATAGACTTCATCATTAACTCCTATTTCTTCAGCTTCCATAATACAATACAGCAGACATAGGAGTATCACACACACAGGATCTCTTTCATCTGCCTCTAAGAGAATAATTACTGAAAGAACAGTAACTGCTAGCATGTAAAGGAAAGACAGAAACTCAGATTTTACTACATACCCAGTGCTTTGGAGGTACTATCTGTTTGATCCCTACAACAGCTAAGGAGGGTGGATATTACTGTTCTCACTTTACAGATGAGAAAATGCAGACACGGGCCAAGGGGTTAAATGATTTATGAAGATCTTGAATCCAATGGGTGGTGGAAGCAGACACACAGCCCAACCTGTCCGACTCCAAAGTTCAGATCCCCCACCCCACAATGTCACAGCACATCACCAGATGGTTCTACAGGCTAGAAGTAGAGCCCCCTCCATCCACCCTCCACATGGTAATGGCACATGCCATCTCTGGCTTGGGACTTTGAACATCTGAACTGGGCTGTGAGTCCAATGGAAGGATGGAAAGAAGTTGGTATCTGGTTAAAGTTTCCATTTGCTACAGAGAATATCAAAGGAAAAGCAGGAAACAGTTTAATTTGAGTGACTTAATGTTATCAAATTGTTAACTGCAGTGTGGACCATCCAGACAACTCCCTCTCACCTATTCTAACTCCTGGCTCTGTAGCTCCCCACCTTCTTTGGCTTAGAGAAAGATGGCTGACGGCAGGCACACAGAGGGAGGGGGCCAGGGAGGCCAGGAAGACCTCTCAGTCCCTGCTCATTATTCTCTGTGCATCTTGAGATCTCTTCTCTATCCAATAAAAACTAAAAGGCCAGGTAGCTGAGCATAGAGTTTGAGGCAGTGATTTTTTTAAAACATAAAGCTGACTGTGTTACTGCTTAGCTTAAACATTCTCAGAAGCTTCCAGGGCCTCTTAAGTTCCCACCTAACTTGCCATGTCGCCCTCTAGCTGACCCAGCTCCAGCCACAAGGACACGCTTGCAATTCCCAGAGGCGTTGCATTCTCTGGCCTTTGCACGGGCCACGCCCTCTTGTCTGGGATGGGCTGCTTTTGTTCTCTGCCTGGTGAACCACGCACACTTCAAAATACACTAAAATTCCTCAAGGGTCACCTTCTTTATGAAGCCTTTTATAATCTACCACCTCAGGAAGAACTGACTATGTCATCCGTAGAGGTGGTGAAAAAAAAAACAAACCAAAACAAAAGCAGAAACTGTAATGGGACTGCCTTTTTCATAATTTTTGAGTTTCAAACTCTACAACGATTGCAGGTTCCAGGTGTTTCTACTATACCTGGCATACTGTTCTCTGCCCCGAGTTGACCCCAGTCAAATAAAGATATTTGTTGTCCACAAATATCCCCAAACCTAAGTCATCAGATCTACCAAGCTCTTCACCCGATGTCCTTCTCCTCTGAGCCAAATCACGGGAAATGGAGGTGTGACTCTATATCTGGCAACAAAGGGCTTTCAAACATTTTATCTCAGTTGGCCATCACAATAGCCAGGTGGGTCACTGGTGCAGACATTATTGTTCTGATTTCCAGCTGAGCAACCAGATTGGAAGGAGGCTGACTGGCTTGCTCAAAGTTGCCCAGCTAGTTAGAGGTAGGGCCAGGATTAGAGCTGAGGTCTTCTGGCTCTTGGTCCACGGTTTGTCTAATACACTGAACTCTGAAAGTTGAGGTGGCCCCATGGGTCAGTGTTCTCAAAGGTACTCTCCACACTCAGCCACCTGTTTACAACCAGGCACTGGGGGACCAGTTGCCTTAAAGGGTGACCCTATTCCATCAGGGGATTATGGGCATTGGGGAATTAAGGATAAAGAATTAAAAGCCTTGTGCTTTAGTCCTGGCTTTGTCACCTGCCTTGTTGGGATAGGACTTTGCTAAGGCACTCACTGTCGTTGAGACTGTTTTCTCATCTGAACGTGGGAGTAACTATTTCCGTCGTCATGCCCACTTTGAAGGACTGTTGTGAGATCAAATGAGGCAATGGACATGAAGGTTCTTTGACATTACCATACAGCACCACTGAATGATAAGTAGATATCTACTGGTGGTTTTGACTTCTCCAGCTAGGTGTGTGAACTGATAGACCACAGGAGAGGAGGGTACATCCTTTTCTGTTGTTTTAGGTCCTCTATTTCCTTTTCCTTTAGCTCTTGTTGGGCTCCAGCTTTTGGCTTTCTGAGCTTAACATGCAGAAGGAGCACCAAGGTTGCTGCCCCTGTCCAGGCTATGCTGGACGGCAGTGTGCATCACTCCTGACGCAGGGCAAAGGCAGTGGGGGAGGGGTGTTCTGCTCACATCTCCCACCCTGTGCCTGCATTTTGTTGTCATTAACCCCTTTCACAGATGCCTGTAGAATTCTAATTTCTTGGTTAAGTCTCCTCATTGTTTACTGCATTTATTTTTCTGTATAAGGTTTTCTTCAAGGAAAATGATATCAAACACACTCACAAAGCCCGAGGGAGAGCTGCAGAGTTCAAGCAGGGCCATGGATCTGAGCCATTATGACGTGGATGCTAAACTACTGCCAGAGTCAGAATGATGGTGTCAAACTCAGAATTCCTGCAGAGACTTGGGCTAAGATCTCAGAGTAACAGTGGGGAGTGTTTGGGTGATCGGCCCTACACTTTGATGATCATATTTATAATATTTCATATCTGCCACATCTGCTCTGAAAAAGAAATTTTGTTTCCCTGTCAGGTTTGAGACTTAATCATCTGTAGTTTGGACCCAAAATATTGAAATTATTTTTTTATAAAGTTTGATTTACAATGCCAAGAAAGGATGAACTATTTTAAATTGGTACTACCCTGGAAAATCATGGTGGACATACACTTGGACTCCTCTAATAAAGATTTGAATATAATAAAATAGATACAACATAAAAACTCTACTGAATACAGTTTAATCTTTCTTTGATTCCTGAGTGGGTAATTCAGGATCTTAAAGAAGTTCAGGGTCACCATTATAAACATCAGCTGTCACTGTAACTGGTGAAATATATAATGTGCCAGTTAATAATAGCTTTACAAATTCACAGAAAATCAGATAATAGAGGTTTTACTGTAACTGGGATCATGATGGTTAAGAGAATCAATGCATTTTCCAAAAGAGTCGAAATCATTTCTAGGAAATAATTCATGCTCTGTGAGAGTAGGGCAGAATTTACAAGGAAGTGCTTAGTACTCCCTGGAAGAAAGGTGCTATATAATTGTAAGTTCTTCTTCATTATCAAGTTTTTATTTTGCAGGTGTATTTCTTTGCATTATTGTTGTTGTTAATCCCGTGCCCGAGGCCCTACCCACTAACCAGACAGGCTCTCCTTAAATGGAGTGGAAGATTTCTCCAGCCTTCCCTAATTCCAAGGAACAACATATAACTCTGGATGGGCATATCACAAGAAGAAATCTTTTCAAGGTCATGTTCAGGAGGACCCTTTGCTTAAAGGAATTTGGGCTAGAATTACAGTTCTCAGCTCTGATTCGAAGAAAGAAAAAAAGAGGAAGCAATGAAGGAGAGAGGAGGGGGAGAGGGAGAGGGAGAGAGGCAGAGTCACACCACTTAGCCACCAAGGACAGAGTTTCTGCGTTGTTTCATTAGAACATGAAACCCTATTCTGTTGACTACGAGTCCGCTGTGAGCCGAAAAGAAGTTAGTTCACTTCCTTAGCATCTGGGGTCCCATAATTCTGAGTCATGGCCACATTAACTCTGCTACTGGAAAAGCAGGAGCTTGGCAGCACAGCCAAGCCCACAGTTGACAGTGCCTGGCACCATCAGGCAAGGAAGCAGGTTTCCCTCAAATGCAGGACAGAGTGCCCTCTGGGGTGGGCTGCAGAGGGGAGGGGAGGGGACTTTCTTTTCAGTGCTTGTTACCTTCTCTATAGAATTCAATTCTCCCCAACTGGGAAGGATGGAAAATTCTGATTTCCTGTTATCTCTTGTAAAACAATGAATCCCACCATCACGGGAGGGCAGGTTAGCTGTGGCTGTGGGCTCTGACTGGAGAGAACCAGCCAGGCTGAGCCCCAGTGAAATGAAGGCGCTGGGTCAGAGCCCAGTCCCCACAGGCGCCCAGCTGGGTTTCCTGGGGCCTCCTGAATGTCAGGGAGCCCCAGCACTTGCTCGCTGGGGTGGCAGGAAATCACTAAACTATGAGGATAAAGACCAGTCAGGGTCCCTGTGCAGCTTTAGGGCAGATTTCTATTTCCCCTTGTGGTGGAGAAGCGGATTCCAAACTGCATTCAAACACAATACAGTCTCCAGCAAGGAAGAAATGAAACTTTAAATCTTCAGTCTTTCATGTACCCTCCCCTGCTGCTTTCAAGCTCACAGAAGCCTTTTGTTATAGTCCTAGGAATGTGCACTTAATAGAGAAAGCGTGGTTTTGTGGTTGCTGTGAAAGAATACCGAGTTGGGGAGAACAGACCGCCTCTCACAAGATCTTCTTCCAAAGTCTGATGGCGGCCTGTTTCAGGAAAACAGGGAAATTCACCCGAAGATGGTGTACCCCCAATGCTCTCCCAAAAGTGCCAGAGTAAGAGGAAGGAAATAATCCCAGAGAAGTATTAAATGTATTTGAGTGAGTGAGTGTTGGTGAGAGGAGAGGAGTTAAGGGGCTTTGCATACTGGTTGCTGTGACTAATGTGGGGGACACCTGAGAATTATTCCCATATCATTCCCTAAGGGGACCTGTGCACAAAGTCGGCAGTCTGCTTACTGTGACCTAGTGTAACAGCACACAGCCAAAATATGGCAAGGAATTAGAGGTGGAAGGGACCTCAGAGCTGATCTTCACCAGCCTTCTGGTAATAATGCAAGATTTGTGCAAGATTCACATGAAGAGTGTGAACACAGTCCATTTCTCCAAAAACGGGGAATATCTATGATAATAAGAAAATAATAAAAGTATTCTGATCAAGTGGAGAAAGCTTCCTTACAAACAAATACCTCATCATAAGCAAAATATTTTACAGTGTTACCTAAATTTTAAATAAAGCCAA
Organism: Tapirus indicus; assembly: GCA_031878705.1. Classification (NCBI taxonomy): domain Eukaryota; kingdom Metazoa; phylum Chordata; class Mammalia; order Perissodactyla; family Tapiridae; genus Tapirus; species Tapirus indicus. The sequence goes on along the minus strand of CM062918.1, from coordinate 108,630,877 downwards.
AGCTTAAAATTAGCATTAGGAAATTTTTATTGCCACATGTGTATGATTTCAAAGTGATGCATTTAGACAGGGTTATTAGCCTTATGCAAAATTCTAAAGTAGGGAAATTCCATCCCAGCCTTCCAGGTCTTTGTCCTCCTTCAGTGACGGGACAAGGAACAATAAGAGAGCACAGGCTTCGCATCAGGCAGCTCCGGTTTAAGTCCCAGCTCTGGCCCCGACTGGCGTGTGACCCAGGCAGGACACTCATCTGTACAAAATGGATCCCAACTCACAGGGATTGTTGTGACAATTATACATGTCAAAGCGCTGGATCCTCAGCAGGAACTCAGAAATGTTACCTTTCTTTTCTTCTTTCCTCCCTACCCCCACCCTGAAACCTGTGCCCTAGTGATGGACACATCCCTGTTTTCGGTACTGCTTCCCCGCCCCCTGCTCCATTAGAACACACTTCCAGGAAGAGATCTAAAAGTGATTAATGCTCAAGTGAAATGACCACCCAGAGCTTAATGAGCCATGTCCCTGGTCTATGGGCTTTTTTTTTTTTTTTTTTAACAAAAATCCATGCTCAAGGAGTAAACTGCCAAGGGTAGAAATTCAGGCACCAAAGCAAGGGCCAGGAAGTATTCTGAAAGCAGCAAGTCTTTTCTGGAAACTCTGAAACCAAACAGATAAGCAGATAACTCCAGTGGCAGGGTCACCATAGAATGTTCCAAAAGACACTGCTTCTTGGAATTATCATTAGCCTTTGCTAAACCGCCTTTCCTTTTCCTATTACTTGCCAAGCTTTATATTTATGGAAACAGAGGATTTCTCATTTTTAGTTAGATTCTAAATGAGTCCTGTAATCTAGATACCACCAGAGCATGAGGCAAAGGCCGAAAGACTGGTTGAGGTTGAGATCCTGTTATAAAACAACGCCTAGGTGATGATCAGAGTTGAAGAAAAAACACCGAGAACCAACTGTTGGTTGTACCACAGAGATGGAAGTGGCAAGGCTTTGTTTTAACAAATGTTATGTATCTAAGAGTTTCTGACAAGTGGTGTTTAAAAATGGCAAGTCTGCCTGAGAGACAGTGAGGTCTCATCCTCAGAAGTGTCCAGGCAGAAGGGGGATGGTCATCACTCAGCAATGCCCAGATGGAATGCCCACACTGGGTGAGTGTAGACTAGATGACCTGGAATGTCCATCTAACCCCAAGAGTCCTACTATAAATCTATAAAAGCAGCAGCAAAGAAAAAAGAAAATATTATTTCAAATGTTCCAGAAGATGTAGGTTATTATTAAAGATGGACTCAATCCAGCTTTCTAGATTAATACTAAACAGAAACAGAGAGGAAAGTCTGGTGTGTGGATCTCACTGATGGTGACAGTCATACATGTTTTAGATTGGATCTTGCCAACTAGAACCTCAAGACACAGCAGGTATTTTTGTTTTAGTGTGGCTTCTCTTACATTCATACTTACAGTTTTTGCCTCTGTGACATTTAGAAACCACGCAACATGGCACACAGATGCTTGATTCTGAGCTGTAGAGCCACCGATAAAGACACGGATACTCACACATGTACCCTCCATACCTAAGCCATGCCTAGCTCTTTCTAGGTCTTCAAAAACGCATTTGAATTATTGGTCTTCTGTGCTCTTTCTGAAGTAAAGAGGGTTTTTCTTCATGGGTTTACTTTCAAGGGTTTTCTGTTTGAGACATGGTGCTGTTGCATCACTTTCAACCCCTCTACGGATTCTCACTCTGGAATCCCACAGTCCAGAAGGAATCGGGAACACAGGGGATGGGGAGTTCACCTCCCATGCTCAGGGTCCGCTCACAGAAGTCTTTAAGTAAAATGTTCTATTCCCTTCCAGTTTCCAAGTAATCGCCAAGATTAGGATTTTACGGAGGGTGGATGAGGGATATGACCTAATGATAGATTAAGAGACATCTGCAGATATTGATCCCTCCCAGCCCAAAGGAGGAGGCAGAAAGGAACTAAACGCGGGATAAAGAGCTGGTTCTACCCAATCAACTATCCTGTGGCTTCTCTGTTTTTTTAAAAAATTGTACTAAAAATTTTTTAAAACAATGTACACACAAAAAGACAAATATATAGTTCAATATAATTATAAAAATGTAACCTAAGTCAAAACATATTAATAGTTTCAAAATGATTCATTATTTTGGATTATCCATATCATTCTCCTCTTCATTAGAACAGAAAATCAATTGTTGATTATACCCTTCTTCTATAGCTATGGCTGAACAAATCAAAAACTTAATTTCTATTTTACTTCTTAATTTTCATTCCTCCCCTCTTACATCATTTTTTCCTTTTTCCTTCACATCTCTTCAGTTTCCTTCCTATATTCATTTTGTGTCTTTCCTTCTCATTCCACTATACTTTTGTTCCTCCTTCATCTCCTTTCCTTCCTCCTTGCTGACCATTACACATCCCATGATCCCTTTACCTACAGCCTCTCTTTCACCCATTTCCATCATTTTTAAATAGACCATCCAGCTATTGATGAGTTCCCTGTGGTCACATTTCTCTACTCATCCTTCCTCTTCTGAGCACTCCCTTATTTTGCTAGGTACCCCACTCTCTTCTATTATGTTCTCTTAGCACTTTACTGCCTGCTATTATCCTCCTCAGTACAGGTTTCTGGTATGCCTTGTTTGGTACTTTTTCTTCTTGTATCCTATAGGGGAAATGGGTGGAGATGGTGTGGCTGGAATTGTGGAGAAAAATATAAAATTCTCGTTAAAGCTTGAGTTACTCATATGGCACAATAGTTTATGGGGCCCAATTCCACTCCCCATGCATCTGCCATATAGTTGAGATTTTGGACTGAACTGTGTTTGCCATCCTTGTTACCAAAAGTTTGAGAACAATTAACTTTGTTGACGAAAAATGATTTACATTAAAAATTCTAGGACTGTCTTATAGGTATTCTTTTTTTTTTTTTTTTTTGGTGAGGAAGACCAGCCCTGAGCTAACATCTGTTGCTAATCCTCCTCTTTTTGCTGAGGAAGACTGGCCCTGGGCTAACATCCGTGCCCATCTTCCTCCACTTTATATGGGACGCCGCCACGGCATGGCTACAGGCAGTGCGTCGGCGGGCGCCCGGGATCCGAACCAGCGAACCCCGGGCTGCCAAGCACGGACTAAACCGCTGCGCCACCGGGCCGGCCCCAAAGGTATTCTTTTTCAAGTGAATTTTATGTTTCTCTTTCATGACCCTTTCATTGATTTATGGGTGGGTGATTATGCTGGTGATCATTGAGGAAGGAGGTGGCAGGGTATGAAAGAGAAAAATATATACTCCTATTAATTTAGAGGAATGTGCTATGGTACAAAAAAAATGTAGGTCAAATAACTGGTTTCTCAAGTTCAAGAAGTAATCCCAATTTTTCCAAAAGTTTCTGGGGCAAGAGAAAAGGTGATTTTATACCACCTACAATGATTTTTTTCCAAAAAGGAAATAAAAACTGTCACTCCAATCAAACATCCCTTGCTCTAGTAATAAAGACTCCTCTAGACAGGTGCATCCTGTTTCATTGGTAAGGTAGGGAGTTTACATAGGCACATTTAGGTAAAGCCTTCCCTCCTTAAATATGTGTTCCTGCCTGCCAGTGAGTAAAACCTGAAGTGGGTTATTTGGTTAGTCTTTACATATTATTTTATTATGAGACTGTCCTTTTCCTTCTCATCCACCTTTCAACAGGCTTAGAAATGAAAAAACTCTCATTTCTGAGGTTTTGTGGCACAGCTGTTGACTCATAGCTTTGAGCCTCACCTGCTCCTGCCTAATGAGGCCCGCAAACTTAGAGGTCTCTGCCCAGAGCCAGCGCTTCCTAACCAGAAGCTTGACCATGCACGTGTTTACTGAAAGCCCATGTGAATCTGTCTGTACTTTTCTTCACTCTACCAATTTTCTCTACTACTCTACTACACATTTCCGCATGTGCTTAATAAAACGGGATGTTTGAAATATGCTATCAAAATCCACCTACTCTCTAGTTTGCATTTATTTTCTTTGAAATTCTTTAAGACCAAAATGAAGTGGATGCCTTTACAACTGCAAGTAATTTCTACTGAGCTGTAAAAAGCAGTACAATTACATCAATCTCATGTGAACCACACTGCCTATTTATAGATAACTTTACAGCCTGAACTTACCTGGCAATCTGAAATTGGTGGGCCTCAGAATCGGCCCACATCTTTAAAACCCAGAATGAATTCTAGAAACCCAAGACCATTCGCCAATGTGACAATTTTGTTTACTGACTTGATTGGTGGGACACCATTCAAGTGACTATTAAAAGTCACTGCCTTCCTTTAAGAAATGTTCAGCATGTTCAGAAATGTCAGGTCATGAGTTAAGGCTGATTCCCAGGCTCCAAGGGTGAGCTCACAGTGTTGAGCCCATCAGCTTCTCTGGTGCTGGCTGGCAACAGGCAGGACGGACACCACCTATGTGTGCCGGGAAGTTCAGAGGCTTGAAACTTGCCAATTTACCCCTGCACTGAAGGTGCAGCTCTCTGGCTAATTCTTTAAAACAGCAAATACGTTATAATTCAAATAAAAATATATTAAAGCTTAAAAGTTCCTTGAGGACAAGAGCCTCCTCTTTACTATTTTATTGTCTATTGTCTATAGCGTTTAGCACATTGCCAGGCACATCATCAGGAAACCTTTTTAAAGGAAAACCTAAGATGATCGGTTCGTTATCAACTTACATTGCACAGGACAAAGGTGTGTAGAGCTATTCGTCTTTCCTTGGTGCCTGCTTCCTCTAGAGTTCCCAACTGCCAGTTGATAAGCTTCTTAGTCAATCTTCATGCATGATTCGTTTTGCAGTGTAGCTGGAATACTATCAAATTCTTATCCTTTAACCTTGACACCATTTTGCAAGTCTACTTTAGTCCAGGGTGTGGACAACTGAAACTCCCCTTTTATTAGACTTTTGGGTCCCAGAACAATGCCTCTCAATTGTTTCTTACTTTATACCTTCTGCTTAGTTGACTTCAAAGATTATTCTTCAACTTGACATCTTGATTATGCTGTTCTACTGAGGGGCTACAATGACTTGTCACTGTCCCCAAAGATCAAATTCAGCAAACAAGTGTGACAATTTTAGGTTGATATAGTATATACAAGATGTCGTTTAATGCTCACAACTCTATGAGGTAGAGATTACTGGGCCTGGTTTACAAAGAAGAACCAAGATTTTCTGAGGTCCAAGCTTACACAGGTAACACAGTCATGGCTGCTCGTTGCTCTTAGGATAAAGACCAAAATTTTTAATGTGACTTTGCCTCATTCTACCTCACTGTCTTCACCCCTTGCAATTCTGTAACATGTTGCTCTGGTTTTCCACAGCAAATTGACCAAATGCCCGTTGGCTGGCCTTTCGATTCCTTGAAGACCAAGTCCTCCTCTAGTCTCAGAGCTTTCACATACCCTATTCCACTTCCCAGAAATAATCCTACCTCTTCTTTACCCCATTAACTTCTACTAAGCTTTTAAGTCTCCTCTTAAATGTATGCCACAGACTAGGGCAAGTTCCTGCACTTTATGCTTTCAAGGCACCCTGTAGTGTCGCATTGATGCACTTACCCTCAAGGGTAACTAAATAAATGAGTCATGCCTGTGTCTATCCCTGCTCCTGTCCAAGGTCCACAGCAGAGGAATAAAAAGGGTACAAACCCAGAGAGAGAGAGAGTGGGAGAGGAAACAATGGCAGTGGAGAGAGGTACACACAATTCTGGAAGATGGAAAGCAGACAGACAAGCAGTATCTGATTTAGCAGAGTGGAACAACTGAACCCTACCCTACCTGCAGAAGGAGACACCACAGAACAGGCTGGTTGTCCTGACAGAAGCTCAAAAACTCTCAGAAACTAGAGGTACCTCTGAAGGCGGGAGGGGGACAAAGGAGGCTACCAGTAAAAGGATCTGTGGCATGTCTGTATTCCACCTCCCCCAGCCGAGCAGCTGCTCCTCTGGTAGACGATGGGACATTTGCTTGCTTGAATCAGGTTGAGTTAGAGAGTTGCAGGTCCAGGAGAGAGCAAGGATGAGAACACAAGGTAATTCAGTGGAAATCTGCATAATGAATGATAAAAGCTCAGGCCCCTTCCCAGCTTGGCTCCTTATAAGCAGGAGACACAGGATCTCTTCCGGGGCAAATTCACTTGCCCAAAAGACTTCTGTGGTTTCCCCTGAGACAGCCAGAGTCCCATCCACTTGGACCACCACAGTTGGACCCATGAGGCATCAAGCCCCACCTGTGTACACAGAACTGCCAATCACCTTTTTAAATAGAGACCTATGGTTCACCACCCAATTAAAAAAAAAAATCAAGTGGTGAAAAGTGCTATGAAGGAAAATAGTACAGGGTAAAGGGGATGGGGAGTGAAAGAGGGTGCCATTTTGGATAGAGCTGTCAGGGAAGCCTCTCTAAGGAGGTGATATTTGAGCAGAGTCCTAGATAGGATGAGAGATAGGGCCATGGGAAAATCTAGGGGAACATCTTTATAGGCAGAAGGACAGTAAGTGCAAAGGCCCTGAGGTAGGAGCATAGTCAGAATGTTCTAAGAATAGCAAGAAGACCAGTATGGCTGAAGAGGAATGAGCAGAACAAGAGGCAATAGAGAATGAGGTTGAAGAGGTTTATAGGGTCCAGATCATACAGGGCCTGGAGTTTCATACTGAGAACTCAGAATGTTTCTAAATATAACTGGAAGCCAGTGGAGGTTTTGCAGTAGTGAAATGACACAATTTGATTTCTATTTTACAACAGATTACTCCGACTGCAGTGAGGGAAATGGACTATATGGCTGGTGTTAATTCCTTGGTAAGCGTCAATCTCGCCTACTACACTGTAAGCAACATGAAGGCAGGGGCCATACGTGTCTTGGTCACTGATGTATACCTAGCCCCTCACAGTATACAGTAGTCATGTGATAAATTATCTGTTGAAACAATGAAGAGAACAGCAAAAGTAGAACTAGAAATTAGTTCCGAGAATCCAAAGTCCCTGGTCCTTCTAATACATTAACTTCCAGAAAAGATAAGGATACCTAGCAGAGAGTCCTGTAGTACCTTAACACAATTTTGATGAAGACCATGATATAATAATAACATTTTGGTTCAGTCTATAGATATTATGACATCATTATGTTCTATTTTAAAGTAAGAATGGACTGAAAATGGCAGTTATTCTTATGTAGACGAATGGTGCTAATTAGTGTTACAATGACAGTCTCTCTCTATTTATAATATGTTCCAGTTAATCCCATTCTATGACATAAAATGAAACAGAAAATCAAAAGTAAGTCATATTGCAAAATATTTAAACAGGCCCTATTCTTCTTCTGAGTGCCCCAAACTAAATCATTGTTTTGCATTTCCATATTTAAAGCTTATTCCAAGGCATTTTTACAAGGATTTTTTTCCTTGCCTTTGTAAGTATATTACATGCAGCATCACTCATCATTGATAATTCACCATTTTGAAGATCAATACCCAATTCATGAGGACAGCTAGAAACAAACTAAGTCCAAAAGCCTGCTCCCTTTTGAATTTTAGGATTCATTCATTCAAGAAACATGTATTAAGACAATGTGCCAAAAAATTATAAAATATCGTGTATACAAAGATGAACAATGATCTCTATCTTCTGGGATTCTAACAGGCAGACTTCTTATCAGCCAACAAATTTCTTCCTGGTTAATTGTAATTTCTTTCATGCTTCCCTAATTTGCAATGTGGACCAAAAATATAACCACAAAACCCCACCTAAAAAATATGTACAGTTCATTGATTTATTCTGATGCTAGAATGATAATTTCCTATAAATAAAGCAGGAAAAAACGGCAGCTTTTGGCAAAGTTTGGGGAGGTGCGTCTAGTAGAAGATTTCATTAAATTTAGTGCATTTCAGAAAGGAAGGCCACATTAACCCCTAAACCAGGAAAACAGCACCTATTAGAGAAATGGACTTGAGTTAGGGCAAATCAAGTGACTAAGAGACATCCTTTAAGTAACTGTCTACCCATATGAAAATAGATAGAAAGAGGACAAGGGTCAATTATTTTTATTATATGACAAGGCAGGGCAAGTAGTAATGGGTCTACAGGTCACCAGAGAAAATGCAGGCTAATTAGGAGACCAAACTTTTAAACTATGAGCTGAGCTATGAGAGCTGCTAAGGGAACCTACAGAATTCCCAACATTGGAGATATTCAAAGCTAAGTTCAACCCCAAGGGATGATTTATGAATAATTAACTTTGCCCAAATGCTAGCAAACAACAAACTAATCCACCAGAGGTCCAGAGTAGGTCAAATGAATGTAAAGCCTATTGAAGAATTTTGTGCTATGGCTCTAGATTGGTCATCCTGCAGCATATACCCCAGATGAATTACACTTGGTGTTAAGTGAACCACATTGCATACATAATCAACTGTGTCTGTCAAAGACGAGGATTAATTCAAATTCTCTGTCCATAAGTGATAGCCGAAAACAAATGTTTGTAGTACTCATAAACTCATAACATTGAAGAGTAATAGGAGTTTGTTTTACAATGATATAGAAGGAATCAGATCCAGAACCTTAAGATACTTTCCAGAATCTTCTTAATGCTTCTAGACAGAATGCCCCTGAGGGTTCCAGTCCTGTTAGAAATCTAGGCAGTCCATTCAACCACGAGAGCTGATCTTCCAGAAGAACTTGCTGATCACAGCTGTAGCTTTTAGCTTCTGGATAGTGCTACCCAAGTGAGACTCTTGAGGCTTCTGTATACTTGCACTTCCTTGCCCTCCCAGACTTTGAGAAAGCGGGGAAGAACCATCCCATCCTCCTTGGCAGCTGAGGTTTGGAGGTTTCAGTGGTTCAGGTTATCAGCCCCCTGCAGTGGCCTAACCAACAGGAAGTTTCCCCAGAGTTTCCATCACAGGAAATTTCCTGTGAGGAAGCCCTTACTGCACAAACAAAGAGTTCCTCAGCCCCTCACAGAAACTGCAGAGGCGGCTGAGGCAGTGTGGGCAGAAGGGGATGGCTATGAATAGTGGAGGAAGGCGGCAGGGGGTTGAGGGTTGAACTGCATGGGAAGAAATAGAGGGAAACAAAGAAAAGTTATTTTATTTCCCTTGGCCTTGGATTTGTCAGAAAACTGCTTACTAACTGGCACATGTTGGCTTTCACCTCATGGCCAGCAGCTTCACCCCAGGCCAGACTGAACTTGGAGAGAGAAGACCTAATGTGAGTGCAGGTCCTGCTGGTCGACCTTCACTCTCAACCGCTCTGAGTCTATTTCCCGATCCATACAACAAGGGGCATTGTGATGATTAAATGAGATAGATTAATACATACATTAATATTAATAAATTGTGAGGTATCATATAAATATAAGATAGTACTAGCTTAACCAAAACAACATTTTCACTATAACAAACGCCTGGATGATAGCATGTGATCCACAGAATAGTGAGGTCTCTCCCTGGGAGGACCATTCTCTCTCCCATGCTTTGTCAAGGCAATCTGAATTAAACAGAGCACCAGCCGTGGAAATGCAGCATTCTGATCACCTGAATTTTTAGGTGACATCAAGATTCATCAAACAAGCTTTTATTTTTCGAAATGTAAGAAACATTTTCAAAATGTAGGGAAGTGGCCCAGTAGCTCTAAGCCATAACCAGAAAGTTGCCTAAATCAGATAACTTTCTTTGGCGGCCGCCTGGTGGCACAGCGGTTTAGTCCGTGCTTGGCAGCCCGGGGTTCGCAGGTTCGGATCCTGGGCGCCGGCCGACGCACTGCTTGTCAGCCATGCCGTGGAGGCGTCCCATATAAAGTAGAGGAAGATGGGCACGATGTTAGCCCAGGGCCAGTCTTCCTCAGCAAAAAGAGGAGGATTGGCGATGGATGTTAGCTCAGGGTTGGTCTTCCTCACACACACACACAAAAACAGATAACTTTCTTTGTCTTTAAATTCTGCCTTTGTCTTCTAAAGGCCAAGATCAGAGTTTTAAAAAGAAAGGTCAGTGAAGAGGTCTACTTTGTTCTCTTCCAGTTGGTTTTTGTTTCTCTGTTTGCATATTTGCTGTTCTGATGTGGGAGTCTTCTCAGAATAATGTAAAACAAAATCACCTGGGATGAGGGAGGACAACTTTTCAATGAATACAGCTTATTTTGTGTTCCACCTATATCTTTAAAACCTTGATATAAGTGTACTACTTCGGAGTGTGGACTAAACACTCAGACACCATTTGCTGCAAAATACTCGCACTTTTTAATTCTTCCTGGTGAACACATGGTCACATACTCTTGAAGAACATTTTAAAATCTGAACCCCATTTTTCAAGATAATTTGGGGGGAATCTATCAAGGGTCAATATCCTTGCCTTTTGTTTACAGACCTGTTGCAAAAATAGGCCTGTATTTCAAGCTTCTAGAGTAGAAAAGAGGGAAACCAAGAAAAAAAAAAATAAGGAAAAGAAAACACAATTTCTGAAGAAATGGGGCCCATGAAAATGGAAAGTCAAAAATGTGACAATGGAGCATACAGGCCAAATGGCAAGGGAAGACAACATATAGTCAGCAGAGCACACAGACATATTTTTAATAATAACAAAGAATATTCAGCCTGGTTAGTATGACATTGTACGACATAATATCATGAGAGTCTTTTAAGTCCCATGTTAAAGGCCTCCCTGGAACCCTTCCCCTCAAATCAAGTGGATTCAATTTCACAAGCTTTTACTAAGCACATACCATGTGGGTGGCAGACATGGGCTCTGTCCTCCAGGAATCATTCTCTAGCAGGTGATATAGACACACAAATACATATAATAAATTCAAGTTTAGCAATCAGCCCCATCTACGAATAGGGTCTGTGCGTGTTAGGGCAGAGTGAGAGGGATGGACAGTGAGACATTGATGTACAGAGGACAGGATATTCTACATGACCCAGAAAATGGCTATTTTTCAGTCCTTAGACGGTCACTCCCCTCCCCCACCCCTGCTGGAGATCCCCAAGGACTCACATATATAGCCAGACATAACCCGCCACCAAGCTGTGACTTTGATTCTGAAATGCAAATATAAGCCCTGCCCTTCAGAGATGGACTCCATAAAGCAGTGAGTGGAGGCTGTAAAGAAATAGGCACTTGGATGCAAAGTAGAAGCTCTAGAAAAAAAATTCCTTAAATACAGATCACAGAAGCTGAGGGTGAAAGGCCCCTCAAAGCCTTTCCTCTGACTCGAGCCAGAACCACATCTAATTTCCAATCTGTCAAGACGATGGACTCTAGGGAAAATGTATCTAAAACTCTCAGCATCTACTTTGTGTTAGCCACTTTTCTCTACATTATCTGATGTAATCCTCGCACCAGTCTTAAGAGGGGAAATTTTTTTTATTCCCCAGGTTAGACAAAGAAGCCGAAACATGAGGAATAAAGTGACTTGCCCTTTACACAGCTCATCACAGCCCTGAAAACCTTGAGGCTCCAAGCCCTGCCATCTGACCTCCCTATCACAGTGCCACAGAAACTTGCCTGCGGAGTGGGATCTGGTTCTGCCATGCAGTCCACTCAGGGGGCCGAGGTTTGGTTAGGAGGCATTCAACAGGACTTCATTCCTAAATGGCACTATAGAACAAGAATGCACGGTTCTCCCATTGGTTTGATTGTGCTTATACAATGGATTTATTAATCCAGTCTTTCATTATAATTTGGTAACATTTCTTTAATGTTTTCTGAGTCAAACAGAGGTAAGCCAAAGAGCCAAGGGTTCTCTTCTTCTCTCTTCCATTCTTACCTGGGGATGGAAAAAGATCACCACTCTAAAGTCTGACACCACTAGCCATGAGTGGTTCTGGGGCTAGTCAGGGAATTCCAACCAGTTGGTGGGGCTCAAGAGGAGGTAGACACTTCATGCAGGCCTACCAGGGACTGGGGGACAGGAGGACACACATGGATAATGTGACAGTGCCTGTTTTTAGGAACCCTAAGGAAGCATCTGGGATGCTGTGAAAGATGGGTGGCAATCAAGGAGACTGGGCACCAGTGACCTTGTTATGCACCAGACATTTAGTTCACTTGGACAATTCTGAACCTGTATTAGCCCATTCTCTCCTCAGGCTACATGGATAAAAATGTCTGTGGGTAGCTGTCTCCTCGTCTTCCTCTCCCCTCCCCCCTTGCCTTTAGTTAATTGCAGCTGTGGTCAAGGGCCTGCAGCCAAAAGTCCCACAATGCACTCCTCCACAGGAAGTTCCCAAGATCTCTTCCTGAACAGGAAATTTCCTGTGGTCCAACAGACATTCCTCTCAGCGTTTATCACTCACATACATTTGTTTTGGCAGATACTGGGTCTTGGGTAAGAACAACAAGAAACGGTTAGAGGGAAAGCTACCTCAGAAAAAAAAAATGCAGTTATTGTCAGGAGAAGAAAGTGTGATTGAACTAACTCCTATCTCAAAGGAAGACAAATACTAGCAAAATGAACTCAAGAGATCCGAATATGTGAGAATGTAAATACCACTTACAGCTATGTAACATTTGAATTTTATTGGTAACTCAAAGTGAAGGTATATAGGCTTTTTGGGGGCAACTTCAAAGCATTTTGTAAATTTTACTCTTGTAAAATTTTGGTTCTTACAAATATCATGGTTACAAAGTGATTTAGATTTTAAACTTTTCTGCAATTTCCTTAAATTTATGCCCTAATATAACTTATTTTCTTGTCATAGAATCATTTCAGTCTCCCCCACTTCTAGGCACCAGGATACCCACTTCCTGAATAGGAGAGAGCTACCCTCGTGGTTCACAAGCCAGTATTTCACAAGTTGAGTCTACACTTCTGGAAGCTATAATAGGTGGTATGAGAAAACTGTGAGCATTACCAGCATCATTTTCCCTCCTAACTGGCCTTTCTGAGTCCTGTCTTACAATCCATCCTACACATAGTTCCCAAAGTATTCTTTCTAAACACTAATAGGAGCATCACTTCCCTGCCTAAAATCCTTCAATGGCTGCCCACAGGTTTTGAGGTGAAATTTAATTCTTCAGCTTACCACAGTAGGACATTCAGGCCTATCTTTCCAGTTTTCTTTTCCTCCACTCCCGTTCACTCCAGACACCAGCTTCTGGTGGTTTCTAGAACCAGTCATGCCTCTTCACTTCTGTTTGGACTCTTCTTACTTTTACTTTCCTTCATGACCCAACTTAAACAACTTCTCCTTTCCTAAGTCAGTTGCTTCTTTTCTGTGGGCCAGTGACATGAAACACATCCCCAATCACCCTATATTCTAATTTGCATGTTAATTATCTGTCTTCTCCAAGAGACAACAAGTTCCTTGAGGGCAAGAACTCTTATTTGTCTTTGGAATCACAGTACAAATACTGTGCCTGACACAGATAATTGATAGGTATTTGTTGGAAAGATAATCTGAAATTTTATCCTTGTGTGGTAATAAAAACTACAGGGAATTTTATTTTGTTTCTCCTATAAAAAAAACAGATCACACAAAACTATCTTGTATCATAAGCATTCTAGCAATCTTGTAACCTAGTCTACAAGACCCATGGAACTGAAATCCTTTCCTTCAAATCATGCAAACTTGGAATGTTCATTTTGTCCTGTATGAGAGATTTGTGTATAACATTAGTCCTATTTATTTTACTTGGGTTTTAGCAGTAGTGAGATGCTTGGCTGTCTGCCCCTACGGCGCTATAACCTTTCCATTTGGGCTTACTTAACCCCTTCTCTGTAAGTTCAGCTCCACCCAGACTTGAGGCCCAATCCTGCCCTTTAACAAAAGGAAGCTTGGGACCACTCATTCAAGGAATCAGTACTGAGTCACCCCAACTGCTGGCTTTACTGGGCCTTACTCTGACACCCAGAAAAAAGTCTTTGCTATAATAGGGTCTCTTATCTTGGTTTCCCACCAAGCTCTATCTTCCAGTCCTTCTCCATAACAGAAGTCCTACAACTGAATCCCCGTTTCTATGGCTGGGTTTCTGTTACCTGCTCCTTGAGCTCATGTTTCCAAAGTTAATGTTAGACCCCAGCTCCCAACTACCAACAGCCTGCCTCCCTACCACACTCACCAGCGACTGGTGGTCCTGGCCTTCCTCCCATTATCTGACTCGGAAACTTCCCTAATTGCCCTGGCTCTGTGGGCACAGCTGAGGTTTGGGAGCTGCGAATTTCTTAAAGAGAACATCCTTTCATTTCTATATTCCTAGTGCCTGGACTAGCGCTAGGCACATTGTGTGAATAAAAATAATAGTGTTTGAAAGAATGAATGGCCTTTCACACACTGAGCTTTATTCATGGCACAATTTGGATTTCTTAGGAACATCATAGCAGAGGGACAAACAAACTATTTCTAGGTTCTTACAGGAGAGAAAGCCCTACTTTAAGAAATTATCCCTCAGTGCTATCAATTTCTTAAAACAAAAGAAAGAGAAAAAGAGAGTTTGTAGAGAGAAAACCTGTCAGTGCACAGCCTCAGCATCCTTGATGGGTTCCGGCGTGGACGACACACCGCAAGAGCTCTGGTTTTATGGTAAGGGATGCACAAGACTAAGTGCTGCCTTTAAGACTGTCAGTACCTTTAATGCCCGTGAACACTTTGGGAGGGTTGGACAGTTGTTTTCACGCTTTATTCCTACCTCACTGGGCTGGGAATCGAAGGTCTGGGCTCAAATCCTCACTCTGCCATTTATTAGCTCCATGACCCCGGACAAGTCATCTCAGCCTGCTGAGTCTCAGTTTCCTCACCTGGAGACTGTGAGTAACACCACCCAGCTTGTGGGTTGTTGCGAGGGCTAAAGGAAATGATGACTATCATAGGGCTGGCACACAACAGGGCGAAGATGAATCTGGCACATGACAGGTGAATATGAATCTCGGCCAAGGATCAGAAGATGATTGAGAGCAACATGCTTTCTCCTTTCCTTGGTGGTATGTGCATAAACGCCTAAAACTCAATCTATCCTCTTGTCTTGAATGCATCATAACTAGTCCTTTTCACATGAGTTTCACTTGTAATGTACTTTCCTTTTTTTTTTTTTATTTTTTTTTTTTGTGAGGAAGACCAGCCCTGAGCTAACATCCGTTGCCAATCCTCCTCTTTTTGCTGAGGAAGACTGGCCCTGGGCTAACATCGTGCCCATCTTCCTCCACTTTATATGGGACGCCGCCACGGCGTGGCTGACAGACAGTGCGTCGGCGGGCGACCGGGATCCGAACCCGCGAACCCCGGGCTGCCAAGCGCGGACTTAACCGCTGCGCCACCGGGCGGGCCTGTACTTTCCTTTTTGACAGGACAGTAGCTGACCTGGAGGCTGAGATGTCTGCATTTTATCTGGGGTAAAAGGGCTTCTCCACTGAGAGGCAAAGGGAAACATCTGAAGAACGTGGCCGAGGTCCCATGAACATCATCAGCTGAGGGAATGGACTTGCTGTGGCCACTCAGATCAAACTCACCATGTTATTTTTCTAGTTGAGCTAACAGATAAGGCTGGGAGCCTCTCCACTTCTCAGCTAACATTTACTGAGTCCTCACTATATGCCAGGCACTGTCCTAAGTGAGAGGTTTTTAGGAAATCAACCATTAAAGCTCTGCACTGGCTCCTGAGTGTAACTCAAGACGCTCACTTTGGCTCTACGAAGTCTCCATGTGGTGTCCTGATTTCCTCGGAGGGTGCCCCTCCTCCGCATGGCACTACCAAGGCCAGAACAGCTGGTGCTCTTCTGCTTGCAGGGCTCTGGTTCCAAGGACAGGGAACTGAAGGCAGGATATTTTGTGAGGAAGGCCCTGTGCTGGGGCGCTCCGGCCACCGGCAGACTGACAGAGCCCCTCTCTGCAACTTCAGGGCCTTCTCCAATTTACCCAGGTTTAAACTTATATTTTAAATATATTCTGCTTTAACTGCTCCTGCTTTATTTTTACAAATATTATACTCTGAGGTTCAATTCAAAGGAAGTAATCTTAGAAATAAAAACAAAAATGGCCATAGATGCAGCTCATATCCAATGAAACAATTAAACACACACACACACACACACACACACACACACACACCAATTACTCTCAGACTAGTAGCAAACACAGAACCTTAAATAATGGAATGTTAGGCAAATAACACAATATTTATGCCATTCTCTAGAGGAGTGCCACGGACATTAAAGGAAGGTTGTTTTGGTCAGTTCAATTAGTCACAAAACACATTAAGACATGTAAGATGATTTATTAAGTTTTGTGGGCAGTTACAATGAAAGTAGAGGACATGGTTCTTTTCTTTGAAGTATTTACCACCAAAAGAGAAAACAAACAAATATATGCATCAAAAGCAAATGCAATTGGAGTCTGCATGAAAAGATAACTAGACACAATTTGTTTCTGGGAACCACCAACTAAAATAACGGCTTTCTCCTGCTAAAATCCAGACTCATAACGACACTGATGCCCACAAATCTAAGACGACTGTTTTATCTTGCATAGCTGTAAAACTATGGGCAATGGTATAGCAGAACACTAGAATAACCTCAAGAGATGAAATACTTAGGTGCAATGAAACCCCCAGGTAGGAAAGCCAGATGCCTTGAGTAAAGCTGACCTCTCTGCTCACTGAGTGTCTCTCCTTCAATTCCACAGCTAGCACAGGAGGCTATTTTTAATCCCCAGGCTTTAGACAGCTGAGTCTGGTTAGAATAAGATATCTGGGGACGGAGGCAGCAGAGAGGCACCAAACCTGGAGCTCACACTAGAAAACTGCTTGTGCCCAAGCAGCTGGGCTGAGAAAGAATGTGGTCCCGAGATCCAGAATGGTCAAAATAGTTCCGGGCTTAAGGGTCAGACAGGGGCTGGTTTTATAGGTAGCATCTTCCCTGTCTTTGAGCTTAGCCAGTGTCCAGTTCCAAGAGCTATTTTAAGTACACTCTTAGAGCTGCTGCTTCTATCCTTAGAGTCACGCTGAGGGCTGGAATGGAGAGAGAGAGAGAGAGAGAGGGAGGGAGGCTGATTGACTGACTGGGCTTTACTGCTCCTTCCCTGACTTCCGTGGGTTCCCATTGTGCTTCTAAGAAAGCAGGATTCAGAGGGCGTCAGTGCTGTGGGCTATATTTATACCCATCCAGCTGCCCAGTTGCTGAGCTTTTCACAATTACAAACAGCAGGAGAACAAGATGCCTTCCAGAGGGACCACTTTTTCATGGTATTTACTCTAGCTGTCTCTGGGATGATCTCAGCATTCACATCTTTTGGATGAAGGAAAAAAGAAAAAGGGAGAAGAAAGAACCCAGAGGTGGTGGGCACAGTGCAGAAGAGTTCTTTCTTCCAGGCACACAAGGCGAACGCTGCCTTCCCCCCTGTGCAGCCAGGTTAATGCCTGGGAAATAGACTTATGAGTCATACAGCATTACAGAAGGTAATTGCGAGTAGAGGTACCTACTCAGCCTGGCTTTCTTTCCTGCCTCCTGAGAGGCAAAACAGAGCAAAAGGTAATACTACGAGAGGAAGGAGGCACTCCACTGGCTTTGAAATCCAACCTGGATTGAATCCTGGCTGCCACTGTCCATCTGTGTGATCTTGAGTAATTTACTTGAGTTCTCTGAGCCTCACCGTCCTAACAGTCCCCTAAGAGACTTACCGTTCGTTTTGAATGAGACAGCACGGGGGAGGAAGAATGGGCATGTATTGGCTTCCTTTGCCTTATGTCTAAAACACCTTCTACAGCCCTGTCCAGCCCAGTGTGGAACACGATGTCCTCTGGGCCAGGCACCTGTGGTGAGCAACCCAAAGCAGTAGAGCAAAGTGGTTAAGCGAACTGGGGAGCTCTACCACGTACCAGCAAGTGAGCCTCCTGTGCCTCAGTTTCCCTATCTTAACAGAACCTTCTCAAAGGTGAGGATTAAACGAGTTAGCTTAGTGCTTAGGACAGCACCTGGCCACAGTCAGCACACAGTAAGTGTTTGCTATTGTTATCTTACCAACCGAAAGCTCTGATATTATTCTCCATTGTTCCAACACTACAGTTAGAGAATTTGAAGACAAATTTTTTATAAGTTATAAAGGAATACTCTTAAAATCAAGCATTAAAATTTTTATAATGTAAAAATATTAGTGGGTGTGAATTTGGTCATTGTGCAATTTTGCATCTCCCACCCCTGCCCCCAGCCCCCAACTATGATTTCTATCAAATTATTCTATAAATATATAATATAGAATTCTATAATTCTATTAATTATTCTATAAATTATTCTTCCAACACTGTTTTAGTTAAAGGGTTGCTATTAATTCTCAAATAAAATAACCATTTAGAGCCTTCTGAGTCACTTACATAGAAATAAAATGTAATGCTTTTTTATTTCCTCCCTTAGCTCAGCCTCAAATAAGGGTTATTGGGTTTTACAGTAGATGAATGAAAACTGAACTCCATTAGCAGATGAGACCTGAATCCGAACAAGGATTAATTTAAATGTAATCCATCAGAATCATGTGGGGCCCACTCAGGAGTGTGGATTTTGTTTAAAGTAAATGCTTAGCAGACTCTGGTCAACACATCAAAAATGTCTGCCACTGAGAGAGCAGGAATAAATGCACATCCATCCACATGAAACTCTTCTACTAATTCTCTCCAGGTAAAAGCTGATTGAAACACAGGGGCAAAACAGCATAAACAAAGGGGGCAACACACTGCTTAAACGTTCCGTACAGAAGGAGGGCCAGGCTTAGTGTCTTTGTTTTCAGTCTATATATGTGTGGGTGCGTGAGTGTGTGTATTTACCATAAAAATACATATTTATTTATAAATTTATTTACTTGCTGTGTATACATACTTTGCTTTTAGTCTCAGCTCTCAGAGCTGGCTCCCTTGCTTCATCTTGTTGTCTTCATAAACTACCATCCACACGATAAGTTCCATCAGTGATGTGATGACCCCCCCCCCCAGAGGGGTTCTCAAAATGTCTCACTTATCTCTTCCCCAGAAAATTGGAGCTCTGTTTTGTTATGTACTTGGAACCCACCCCTGAAGATTCTGATTAAATAGGTCTAAGGTGGGAAATGGAATCTTTTTAAAAAGATCACCAGGTGAATCTGTTGTGTAGCTGGGTTTGAGAACCATTAAATATAACTCTTGGAAAATTTAGAATTATTATAAAAACAACAGTATATATATTATATATAAAAACAACAGTAGCAATTAATACTTACATAGTGCTATGTGCCAGTCATGGTTCTAAGAGCTTTACATAAACTGGTTTATTATTAATTTATAAATTGATTTCTTTAGTGAATTAAAGGTGTTGGTGAAAACAAAACAAAACAAAACTCTAACTGGGTTTTATCCAGCTCCTTCCATTGATTTCTTGTAACAAAGGAGATGTAAAAAGCTGTTTCTATCAACAGGATGTAGGAATACAAAGATACAACTACCTGTCTCTTAAGTAGCACCTTACACAGGCAACACTGTAACACAAGCTGTACTTGTCTAAGGGCAAAAAAATGTCAATAGTAATAATAATTTCAATTGACAAAGAATTTTATTCCTGAGAAGCTCTAGTGTGATATACACAAGAATACACATATTTTAGACAATCTCCCTACAGCAGAGAGATTGTCAAAATTCTTCAGAGTTTGAGGAAGTTAATTTTAGCTCTAGTCTCTTTCCCCAAACTCCTCTAAAATAACAGCAAAGAGATTCTTAAGAAGGCACAAGGACAAAGACACCAGGAGAGGAGATAAGGAGATAGGGAGAAGGAGGAGGAGAGGGCAGGAGTGAGAAATAGGTGAAGGGGAAGAAGAAAAGGAAAACCAGAAACTTGAAAGCAGATGAACCCATGGTAATTTACTTAGCAGACCCAAGAAAGTGGAATTCTAAGGAAAGCTGTGAAATAATCAGATTTACAGGGCAGAACTCCTAAAAGGCTTGGGAACTGGGGGCACTAGTTACATCTGAAAGTTTGGACAGCCGAGTCACTGCTCCCCCCCTACCATGGTAGAAGAATAGAAGTGTATGCTCTGGAGACAGCAAAATACAGCGACATCAGAAAGAGTTGATATCAAAATGACTAGGTGAAATTAATGAAAATTTTATATATGGAGGATTAAAAGAATGTGTGTATGTTGACTGAGACTACCCTCTACCCCTTCTCCCACTGTGCTCCCAGGAGGCTGGCAGCTAGACTTATACCCTCCAGGATGGCTACCAGAAGAGTTGTCCATCTCTGAGGAATGTGAGTAGCCAAAGACAAGAGACCTGGAGATAGTCACACCAAAGGTCTCAAGGAAACGCCTAGACCAGTTACCTTCATGGGCAAGCCCACCCATGCATGTAGAACGTCTAATCAGTGTTGAGTGCTCCGTCAACTCTTGGCCATGAGCCGACAAGCAGAGATCACCAGATGTTTGAGGATAAAAGGCAGAGAGCAAAACCAAACCAAATCAAGAAAAAAACACAGAAAAACCCCCCAAAAGAGAAAAAGGCAACATGGAGAAAACAGAGACAGTGCAGGGGAAATAAAAAAATAAATATAATTACAATTATCCTTAGATAAATAAGAGAAAATATTGCATCTATGAAACAAGAACAATTTGCTGTAATGAGAAACATGTGCAGAACAACAACACAAAACACATTTGAATATTAAGATTATGACGTCTGGAATAAAAAGTCAAAAGAAGTGTTGGGAATCACAGTTGAGGAATCTCCCAAACAGGAGCTCAAAATATAAGCAAGTGGAAAATAAAAGAGAAAAGATAAGAAAATCATAACACCAACATCCTAAAAATGGGAGTTCCAGAGAAAGAACTGAGAAAACAGGGGAGGAAATTTCCCAGAACCCAAGGAAATGAATGTGCAGTTGAAATGGCAAGAATGGATTAACACAGACCCACACCAAGGCACATGACAGGGAAATTTTAGAACTTGGAGGATAAAAATACTCCCAGAGGACAAACAAGCAAACAAAAAGAGTTAGACACAAAGGATTAACAATCAGAACAGGTGGTCTTCTCAATAGTAGCCCTGAAAGACAACACAGTGGAGCAATGTCTTCACAATTTGGGGGGAAAATTATGGCCTGCCTAGAATTGTATACTCAGTCAGATGATCAAGTACAGGGAGAGAATAAAGATATTTTCAGACATGCAAGGTCTCAAAAGATTTACTTCCCCTCTAGCTCTCCCCACCCCACCCCAGGAAGCTACTGGAAATTGTGCTGCATTAAAACCAAGGAATAAACTAAAACAGGAAAAAGCATGGAATTCAGAAAACGGAATCAAACTCAAAGGAGAGGTAAAGTGAAGAAAAGTCCAGATGGCAGCTGGGCACCAAGCTAAAGCCAAGCCTGGAGCAGGTGGAAGGTTCTGGGCGACTTTGCTTCAGGATTTCTAACACCTACTGCCTCCGAACTACTGAGAGAAAGGGGAGGCAGAGACTGTGAATCAGCAATAAGTGTGTAAAAAATATTAAAATAGTAAGTACATGGTAAAAGCACCATAGTTATTAACTCCAGGGAAAACTACAAGTTACAGGAAAGGAAAAGTACTCTTAATAAAGTAGATGAGTCAGATGCAAATAGCATTTACATAATCATAATATGTAAACACTACTGATCTATCCAAAATGATGATTTCTGGGACATACATGTCTATGGGAGGGGCTGGGATGGGGGCAGAAGGGCTGAACTGCCATCTTCCATAGTGAGACAGTAATAATGTCTAGAACTGAAAAATGAAGTAGGAACATGATCATGTGATTTAACAATTGGAGGTAAATGACAAAAGAATCAGTTAAAAGATATGAAAGTGGTTGCCTCTGGTGAGCAGGAAATCAAGAGTGGGGGGCGAAGAAGATTTTTGTAATAAACCTTGTAGAATTGTTAGCTGCTTTAAACTTCATACATAACAATATTGATAACCATAAAAACCAAACAAAGTTATCAAAGGTGAAATGATGGCTCAGAGGAGAAGGGACCAAGGACCAAGTGTACTAGATGCTAAGTTTCCTTTCCATTCACTGACAAATTCCTCAAGTGTTCATGACCTTGCTACACTTCTTAGACTGCTTTTCACAACTTTTTTTTAAGGTAGAGTTGTTGGGCTTGGTTACACACGGAGGAACAGAAAGAAAAGACCTCATTTGTGGGCAAAATATTACGATTATTAGCCACATTCAAGTCTTATTCAGTATTGTTTTAAATTATTTAAAAACTTTTCAGAATACTATGTAGTATTAACATAGCTCCACGGTAAACACATATTGTTGGGGTCCC
The DNA here is from genome assembly GCA_031878705.1 of Tapirus indicus. Taxonomy (NCBI): domain Eukaryota; kingdom Metazoa; phylum Chordata; class Mammalia; order Perissodactyla; family Tapiridae; genus Tapirus; species Tapirus indicus. The sequence goes on along the minus strand of CM062918.1, from coordinate 108,608,593 downwards.
TATTCTTGAGGAAATGATGTCAGATGAACTGCCTGGGGACCAAGAAACAATTTATTCTTGGTCAGCCTTAATCTCTTAATGGGTATTTGTTGAAGGGATTCTTGCTGTGCTGAAGGGAAAAGCATGATGAATGAGGGCTGGACTCCCTGTAAATGTTTTCTTATTGTGGTTTCCTTCAGCAATTAATGTTCCACGCCAGGGTGTTGAGGTGAAAGAAATCTGCTCAAGAATGAAAACTGGGATTTCTCGTTAGGTCCTATAAAAGGCATCTTTTTTTCTTTCCTTTTCTTCCTTCTTTTCTCTTAATTTTTGGTTGGATTTGATACTGGAGCGATACAACTTGGGGTTCGTGCTTGGAAAGCTGCTAATAGTCTATACAAGAGCCTTGGCTTTCATGCAAAGTAGCAATTTTACAGACTCCCAGTAAAACAAATTGTGATCCCCGAGGCTGTTTTCTGTAATGGAAAGCGTGCTGGCCTAACCCCGGCTCAGCTCTCAACTTGCTGCGTGATCTTAACAAGTGGCCTAACTTCTCCGATCTCACTCTGCACGTCTGCAAAAATGAAGAACGAGTTCCAGCCTTTCCACCACCCAGAAGTCTCTCACTATAAATGAGTGCTTCCAATAGAAATATAATGTGAGACACAGAATGTAATTTAAAGTGTTTTAGTCCCCACAGTAAAAAGAAGAGAAATAGTTGACATTATGTTTAATAAAATATTTTATTTAATCCAATATATCTAAAATATTATTTAAACATGTAACCAATATAAAAATTAATGAGATATTTCACATTTTTATCCTGAGTTTCTGAAGTCTGGTGTGCACTGACACTTCCAGCATAGCTCACTAAGGATCGCATGTTCAAGTGCTCGACAGCCGTACGTGGCCAGTGGCTAATCATACTGGACAACACAGCTAGAGACACTTTGTTTTTGAAAGATTCTGCTTACCCAAGAGCAGTTACTAGGAATAACTGATTTATTCTCACATTTATAACTCCAGCCCAAAGCAGAGCAACCTCATGCTTCCCGAGCTCGCTTAACCTGACAGTATTATCCTCAAACAGAGAATTACCGTGGGGCATTTGGAACTCTAAAATTGGCTCACGGACCTACCCCCATTACTCTTTTCAGACTCTTGGGGGTCTGGGGACATAATTGGACTAGATAATACCTTAGAGTCTCATCCAGCTCTGTCATTTGGTAATTTCAGCGTTTGATCACTGACAACAGTATCAATTATGCAGTATCGGTGACGTCAATATTCAGGGTTTTAAATAGGGACTGGGCCATCCTCCCAGGCAGAGTACTAGAGGGGACTGGCATCTGCTCTCTTGACATGAGCCAGTTCCCTAAGGTCACAGTGCTCCTGAGAACTCTCCTCCGCTCCGAGCACTGCAAAGAGGACGGTCCTTTCATGGTGGAAGGGTCTTCAGAAACCACCTGGTTCTGTACTCCCCATGCATCTCTTCTCCAAGTGACTTGCCCAGGGTCACGTGTCCGTTTAGGGACAGAACTACTGTCCTGACCCTTGATGCACTTACAACTTAAATTCCACACATTACAAATGAAACAAACAACCGGAAAGTCTCTCCTCTAGAAATGAACCGAAGGTTCCCAAAAGGCATCACTTTTGTCTATTGAAAAATATCAGAAATCCTATTATTGATCCACAATGAGGGTGTGAGGACTAAACCTACAAATTCTTTCCTTTTGTTCTGGAATTATGTCAATTACATGTGCTATCTCCAGTAATTTCATACTTATGAGAAATTCTGAATAGCAGGCTATATATATTATATATGTGTCTTTAACTAGGGATAAGTGGGAAAATAAATGATGTTGTACCTAATTAATACAGATTTTGTAGGAGGGAATATATTGCAAAACATGGTTTCAGGCATGAAACATATAATGAAAATGGAAACTTGGTATGAAAGGAGCACAAACAATAGCATCATATCATACTCCCCAAAGGAAGTAATATTCAGTGATGGTTGATGCATAAGGCCTGGAATAATCCCAAGGCTACTGGAAATGGAGGTATATTTTTAAAAACAAGAACCCTAGCCCATCCTCTGAATCCCTAGAACAGCTTCCATCTTGTGCCTCCAAATCCTCCTTCCCCCCCGGATATGTGGTCACTTTTTGTAGCCAACGACTGAATTATGCAATCAGACCTGTGAAAACAAGTGCCAAAATTAGACGCCAGGCACATAAGGCAGCATCCTTCATGCGGTTCTCAAGTTCCCAGCTCACTCCAGTGTCCAGAGTTACTCAGGAGTTTAAGCTGGAGGATTCTGAAGAGTGTGAGCGACGTGACTAAAAAAAGATGCAAAGACTGACAAACCAAATGCGAGCCACTTGCCACACAAGGAGCCGAGAAATCAACTCCGTGGCTTAGTGACACACTTCTGCTCTGCGGAGGAAGGTGTATGAGGCTTGATGTAACATGTCTTTCCAGAAGGGGAAAAAATAATATTAGCACTGCCATTATTCTTACTAAGGATAATGGTGGAGGTGGTGGTGCTAATGGAGACAGAAGCACTTCATTCCCTAATTGATTCCACCAAGATTTATTGAGCACCTCCTCAGTGCAGGCATTGTTCTAGGCGGTAGGCATACTGCAAGGAACAGAGAGAAATACCTGTTCTTAGGGACCTCACACTCTACTCAGGAAAAACAGACAATCAATCAATACATGATCATACCATCAAATGGCGGTATGTTATGGAGAGAAAAAATGTCATGGAAAGGGTATGCTGGTGAGGGAGTGAGGGCTACTATGAAGGCTTCACATTTAAGCAGAGATCTGAAGGAGGGGAGGGTGTGCACCATGGGAGAAGAGCATCCCAGAGAGAACAGAAGGTGCAAAGGCCCTGAGGTAGGAACGTGCTTGCTCTAACCTTCCATCATGTCTTGCCAGATTTCTTATTAACAGGCTCTTAACGCCTCCCTGCTTTCACACTCCCCCCTCCCTCCTCCCGCTCTCCCTCCTCTAGTCCCTACAGCAGCCACAAAGATCCTTTAAAAATCAGTCAGATCATGCCAGTCCTCTGCTTAAAATTCTCACTGGCAAATTCAAAGCCAAACTCTTTACAAGGCTTGCAGGGTCCTCCCAAATCCTCCTGTTCCCATCCCGCCTTTCAAATCCAACTGTTCCTAACCTGCCACACATCACTTCAGACACACTTGCTTCCTCGCTGTTCCTTTTAAGACAACATATTCCGTCCTCAGGGCCTCTACTGCTCTCTGTGCTTGGGATACTTTTGACCCAGATAACCACACGGCTTGCTTCCTCACTTCTCTATTTTGTTAACTGCTGTCTCTCAACGGTATGGAATACCTGGCACACAGCAGGTACTCAATATTCACTGAAACAATGTCCCACCATCTCCCTTCTCCCCTATTACACCATGGTGTTGGACGGCACAGGGGAAACCACAGACAAACAGACTTGTACCAACACAGACTCACGGTCTCCCACTCAGAGGCCATGCCGGGCCCCCCACTTGCCAAGGAATCTTTCTCCTGCTCCACCAGCCACACTCCTATTTCCTTCACCGACACCTCCTCCATCTATGGCTTCTCAGGAAAAGAAAATGGAATTTTTGTGGGGAATTCCCACCAATTATTAAGCCCGCCCTCATACAAACAATTATCCTATATTTATACTTGCCTTTCTTCTAGTTTCAGTAGAATGACTCCATCCTCCTATTGAATACTTAAGAATATCTCCATTTTTATTTTGCATCTCATTTTCCCCCACTTCTGCAAGACCCAGTTCCATAAATCACCCCTTATTTCTCCTATATTTTCAACTCTCAACTCTTACCAATAATTCTTCATGGCACATATCTTCCATTAAACAAACAAATCAAAGGAAAACCTCCCTTGACTCACTGTTGCCCTCCGGCTCCTCTGCTCTCTCTCTATTCCAATCGACGGTTAATCAAAGAGACACCTGTCATCACTTTTTTCCACATCCAACCCACAACAATCATGTTTCCCCTCACCTCTCCCCAGCCGCTGATGACCTCCTCACTTGTAGAAGCCAAGGTCGTCCTCAGTCCTCCTCTTATCGACTTCTCCACAGCCTCTGGTGGTGCAGGATCATTCTTTCCTTCCTGAAATTCTTTCTTTGGTCTCTCCATGATCTTCCTCCTACATCTCAGGGCACTCCTTTATAGGTTCTTCCTTCTCATCTTTCCACCCTACATAACAGGCTCCACAGACAGCCATCTTTTCTGCTTCTTTCCTTTTCTCTCCTCTCTGATCTGTCACTAACCCTTGCCCATTCAATCTTAACATCACCTGAATATTTGCCCTTCACACCATCCCCGCTGAAGTTGCCTTAGCTTGGACTTGTATTTTTTCCCACCTGAATCACTGCAACAGCTTTTTACCTCATCCTATCCTCTGTGTTGCTACCTACAAAAGCTTTTAAACATAAATCTGATCATTTCTCTCCCCTATTTAAATTCCCTGAATGGCACCCTACAACTTTCAGGGATTTAAAATCTAAACTCCTTAGCATGGCATACCCTAAGCCCCTCAAAAACTAGCTCCTATTTCCTTCTTCAGCCAGCCAATAGATTTATATTTATTGTTTTACATATATATATAGATATATATATATCTCCCCCATATTTTTCTTACACATGGAAATAATTTAATTGCATTTCTTGCGTCAACACTCTGGAGGTTATCTTATATTTAATTTTATGCACATACAAACCAAGGTGGCATATTCTTTGGATGTTATAGTTGTAAGTTATTTTTTGAGAATTTTCTGAGAAGATATTTAGAGAGAAGTAGTACATAAGCAAGAAAAGCTGTCCTCTTCTGAACTTGTTACCTTGAATACCTACATAATGGATTGATTCCAAGCATTTCCCAGGGATCCCCAAATCCTGCCGTCTTTCCATTTTATTAGTGAACACTTCACAGAATCAATTTTAAAATGAAAAATAAAATATAAAAACCCATTATCATAAGTGTTCAATGGGAGAAAACACACAAAAATACATATACACGTACTGTCATGAGTAAAACAATAAAATATACTGTCTCTCACTCAGTTGATTTCAGATGTGTCTCAGCTGTCTTGCCGAGTTAAAAACTCCTCTCAGACAAAACTACAACTCTTCCTTTTCTCTCTTGAAAGCATTGGGAGTACATAAATTGATTAACCATCTGTTTATTACCACTGACCCAAGAAGACCTCTTGCATAAGCATAACTACAGGGTTTTAGGTTCATTATGAGCAGATGAACAAAGTGAAAGAAAGAGGGTACTTGGTAAAGATTTTTCAGGAGAGCCAAGGAGTACATCTTGATTTCAGCAAATAATCTGATAGTCTATCTTGACATTTTCTTATGGGTTAAATTGAAAAGTAGTACCACTATGCATATCTGAAAAAATGATGATGTGTCATTTATGGCATATAAAAAGAGATTTATATGCCATAAAACACTAACTAACCACAACATACTTGTTAATTATAAAGATCAGTCTGTGCCTACCTAGAAGGCAGTCTCTAGTGGTATGCCACAGGGCTCTTTCACTGATCCTGTCCCATTCAATCTTTTTCCCTTCTAAATAAATAACATAAAGGCATATAGGGAATATTCATCTGAACTGGATTACATAAAGTAGAAAAGAAGAGATTCTAGAGAGGGATGAAGACATAAGATCAAAATTACCTCAGCCAATTTAAATGAAATTTAACAGGATTAAATGTAAAGGCATATATTTAAGTTAAAAAAAAATCCACAAAAGCATAAGGGAGGAGAACTCTGACTTTGGCTGTAGTCCAGGTAAGTGATCAACATAAATATAACATAGTAACTAAAATGCTAACATAACCTTATGCCACATTGTAAAATAATTGCCCATTTATTCATTCAACAATTAGTTTGCATCTATTAGAAGAAAAACACTGATATAAGAAGTAATAGTCCCATTCCCCTTAGTCTAGTCAGTGTGCAGACCACATTTTCACACAATCATTAATAAAATTGAGAGAATAGTGACAGAAAGGATCTCAGGAGGAAGACCAGAATGGTAAATTACACAGGAGGATTCATCTCAAGTGAGAGGAGTTTTAACATGGAAAATAGATGACTGAAGGGACAAGATAATCATCCTCAAATGTATGACTAATAATAAGGAAGATAGCATTCATTAAGGATCTACTCTGGGCCAGGCACAACGCAAGCTACTCTCTATTGTATTTTAATCCCTTCAAAGTAGGTTATTATTTTTCTCCATGAAGAAACAGTAGTTCAAAAAGACTATATAAGGTGCCTAAAATTCACCCAGCTGATAAATGGCAAAGGTAAGAATCAAATCCATAGCTGACATCCAAATTCAGTTTTGTCTGTTTCTAGAATGGAGAAGGAACATGTCTCATTTGGTCCCACATGACAAAACTTGAACCAAGGAGCCAAGTGACAGTGAGGTGAATTTCAGAAAAGTCTTCTCACATCTGGAGACATCCAGGAATGGGATGGAAATGGGGCAGCGACATGCTCCTCACTGAGCATCTTCAGGCAGAAGTTGAATGCCCTGCTCTATCTGGGATGCTGTAGAGACACTCATGACGTGGGTGACAAGTCATGAAACATATCATCTCTGAGGTCAGCTCTGAGACTCATTGATATGTATCAGAAATTATTAAAAGCAGTTTTTAAAAAGTAAATAAATACTTCTAAAGAGTTGCATGCTGTACATGTTAAGAAGCCAAGCCCATCGTTTTCTGGAAGTAAGGCTCTGCCATTGTTTCACGGAATAAGCAAGCTTCTTAGCATGCTAACAGAATTTGGAAACAAAAACTCATAGAGATTTGCATAATTTGCTCAAGCCTCACACATGGAAGTGGAGCAAAGACGATAAAGACAATCCACTGCCGTTGTGTGCTGACCCGGGGAATGGCAACGTGCAACTACTGAACTTTGCCATGAATAAAGCTTCCACAGGACATAAAACCAAGATGAAACACACTACCCTGCAATAATCTATACTCTTATGCTAGACTTCTATATTTTTTTGTTCAACATCCACACACCTCTTCTGTTTGGGGGATCCCAGATTGGCAGGGCTTTCTTACCTGTTCTCTGGAACATAACCTGGAACAATCAGACGCACCTGCCTCAGTCTTTGAATCTTAAGGGAGTGACCAATTCCCCAGGGACGGTGAGAGAGTATTCATGGCAGTGGCGTCAGCCTCATAAATTCATGTGTCTGCTGGCAGCCATGCCACGGTGGCATTCTAAGAAGACTGTCCCTGTGGTAAGATCGTGGCCGAGCTCTTGGCTGCTGAGCCTGCCTTGGTTTCTGCTACTTTTTTTTTTAAATTAAGCCAATGAACTATCTAAAATCTTTCCAATAAAAACTTTTCTGATTAAGTTATACATAACCTTGTTGTTATTTTCAAGTAAGAACTGGTACACTTCCACCAGTGTTATATCACAGAATGAGTTTGGGTGAATATGCGCTCTCGTCCCAATGCACTAAAAAAGGATATAAGGTACTGAACCTAAAAACTACTTCTAATATAAACCCAAGATGTTTGTTCTAAAAAGCTGGCATCCCAGTGACAGAGAAAATCCCAACTTAAAAAAAAAGAATCAGCTACATCTATTAAACCAGAGGAGATAACTATACTTCCATTAATCAACTGTGTGATAAATTATGACCCAGACTGGTTCATTCATTCATTCAGCACATAGTTATTGAAAGCCTTCTCTGTGCCAGGAAGAGAGAAAAGAAATGATTCCTGATGAACCCTTTTGCTTTTTGGCATCTACGTAACCAAAAGCAGAGAAGGCTAAAGGCAGAGCATTTGTAATGTTACAGACTCAGAAAAAAATATTATGGGCAAAAGCTTTTTAAAAGTCATGTCGTTTATTTGATACCGCTTAATACTTTATTTCATACAGATTTTATCCATTCATTTAATTATACAGCACACTAGGGAAACACAGAAGAGAATAATTGGTCACTTCTCAGCAATTCTCTTTACACTTTCTACCTCCATGAAGGATCTCAGAATGCAGTGAACTGTAACAGTGGGAACTGCTGCACGAACCAATTTCTGAGTAAAAACCTGGCTATTTGTAAAACGTTAGAAATAAACCATCCAAGCTTTCCAGGGTATAATATGAAGCACCAAAGGTTATTTCAGTAATTATTTTAACAACTTTGGGGAAATTTTTTGACGTTATACTATATATTTCCCTGCTGGCAGAAAAGAGAAAATAGCAGGCAGCCAAACGGTTGTATCAATTGCACTATGTCATTTCCATCCTGAAAATGTTTCTGTCTTGATTTCCTAGGTACAAAAGTAAGTGGGCCTTAGTGTGGAAGCTATTTTTAGCACCTGACTTCTTTTTTGAGAAATTCATTCCTTTCTTGATGTGAATGATTACCAAGACTACCTTTCAACTACAGTTTTAGTTCAGAAATGAGCACATCACAGGAAAAGTCAAAGGAATTTCAAGTTTTTAAAACAGGAACTCAGCAAATTTGGTATCAAGTTCTGGAGAAGGGCTTGTGTGCTAACTTTCTGCCAAATATATATGCTACAGCAATCCTCCAAGAACCATAAAAAGTACAAGCTGTAAAACAGCAGACCACTTCTCAAATGATGAAAGGTTGAGTTTTGAAAGAGGACCCGTTCAGGGAGGCACGCACACAGAAATGCAGAGATGCGTGTGTGCATATACACAGAGGGAAGGCAACAGGCCCAATTTTCATGTTTGCTTGAAGCCCAAATCTATGAAAATACAGAGCAAAGTATTGAATCCAATTCTGAACTATTCGGGGCCCAGATATAGGAAGGATGAAAACCACACTAATATCTACTTCCAACGTAAATCTGGTTTTGGTTGTTTGGAGACAAAATAACCACCAGCCCAACTCTGACAGCTTGACAATGTTCCAGAAGCTCCAATAAGGGGATAGCCCTAGGGCTGTCATGCTCAGACAATCAGTTTTATAAAAGAATGATGAGGCTGTGCCTCTAAGACCTTTTACCTGAAATCACCCACATATAGGGCTCCAACCTCAAAGAAAGAACTTGGCTTTGATACTGTGCAATTCAAGCCCAATGCACACAATTGGGCACCTTTAATGGTGTTTGAAAGAACAGCGACTTTCAGAAAGGAAAAATAAGAGCTCTTTGGCCCATCAGGGGAGTTCTCTGTCTCTTCTTCCGACCAGGCATCACGCGATTTCAGGCGGAGTTCAGAATCACGTGCACCCACGAGGGAAAGGCAGCAGACAGAGACACAGGGCTCCCCCAGTGCCTCAGTCTGGTGCTGGTCAATTCAGCATGTGTATCGGGTGTCCACTGTGCTGGACCCCAGAAATCTCACACCACCTTAGAGCTCATGATGAGCACTAACTAGACTTCATTTCCTGGAAAAAAAAAGTTTCTTCTGGGGAACCTCTCCTCAAGCGGCCTACAACAGACACGGTCATATTAAAAACAGGCGTATGCCAGGCCTGGCTGCATGGACGAGCACTGTGGGCTGCCCAGGATGACGGTATTGTTTACTGCGGACCTGCCATGAACCAGACACTCTACCAGACCCTTCATAGCATTAACTCGTGTAACTTTACAACAACTGTCTAGGGTAGGCATGGTGATCCTCCTGTTAGGGATGAGGGAAACGAGACTCGGTGACATTCAGGTCTGGAGGGCTGCAAAACCTACGTGTTTTCTACTGCTGGACATGGCTTGCCCTGAGAACAGAAGCTCCAGTCCAAGCGCATGAACTTCACCCACTTATCAATACTTAAGAACCTTCTATGGTGAGTTGAGCCCTGTGCTGTGTTCTGGGGGAATGCAGTGGTGATCCATATGGCACAGTCCCAGCCCTTATGGAGCTTGGTGAGGACAGACCAGGAATCCATGTTGTAAGAAGGGAAGTTGAGGGCAGGCTGGAAGCACCTTGGGGGTGCTGGTGAGGCCTCAGTGAAGCCCGGGGTAAGTGACTTAAGTTGAAGCCTAAAGGATGAGTTGGAATTATCTTGAACTGAGCTCGATAAGTTCAGGGGGTGGAGAGGGCTCAGTATAGAGAAGAGTGTTGCAGCCAGAAGGAAGATGAGAGAGAATGTGATCCATACAGGAAACTGAAAAAGGCCCAGTACGGCTGGAGAACAGAGAGCAGGGAGGTGAGCGTACAAAATGAAGCTGCAGAGGTGAGCGGGACCCAGAGCCTGCAGGACTCGCAGGCTGCCGCATTCATCCTAGTACAGTGGAAAGGTCCCGAGGGGTTTTAAGGGGAGGGGGGGAGGGGAGACAATGGAAAACACATGCCCAGATTTGCATTTTAACACAATAAATGTAGGTGCAAAGCGGCCAGTGGGGGACAGAAGCGACCACTATTTCAGAGGCTCCTATGGACAAAAATAATCCTAAACAATGCTAGAAAAAATTACAGTAAAGAGAGAAAAAATCTACTCATAATACTTTTACCTAGAGATACCCACAATAACTATTTTCCTGCATTTCTTCTGGTCTATTTTTATAGATTAAAAAAAATGGGATTATTTTGGGGAGACAGATTTGTATCCTGTCTTTTCAATTAATTACATTAGAAAAACATTTCAAAAAACTTTTAATTTTTAAGTGCTGCATACTAGTCCGGCATAACGACCTGCCCTAATTTATTTAACCAATTCCTTGTTGCTGGCTCTTGCTGCTCTGTACATCCAAGTCTAAGAATCTCCGTCAGCATCTGAGATTGTTTCCTAGTGATGGATTTTTAGAAAAGCAATGACTGAGCCAATGAGTACAACTATTTTAAGCTTCTTAATCTGTATTGCCAAAGTGTTTCTATAAAGGTTATGCTCACCGAGTTCTAGTTTTGTTTTCAGGTCGCTGCTGGGTGTTTTTCATTTCACTTACATACATATAGCTCTTGTGTGAGCTGCTGAAAGTTTGGAGCGACCAGCTGGGTCAGGTACAAATGAATGTGCCCATCTCTGCACAACTCCACCCGACTTGAGAATTAACATAAAAAAGTGTGCTAGTTAAAAAAACAAAACTTTGCTATTTGTAATATATATTGGTATTTATTCTTTGGTGAGCTACTATTAATGCTCAATATAAGGTAGAAGTCAGGTCCCCACACTGGGACTTTGTAGTGCTGCTATGATGCAAGGGCTTTGTCCTCGCATGCCTGTCTTCACCTCACTGGAGAGTCACTTTAATATAAGAAATCAATTTCCCTCACCCCATAACTTTCTGAGCATGGTCCTGATCCCCTCCTGCTCCGTGACTACAAGCTCCCAGGCTGAGCCTTGACAACTCCAGCCCTGGCAAATTGGTTTGCAAACCCAGTGCTGATAATAATCATCCCTTTCAGCATCACCATCAAGCATAGTAAGCAGGCTTGGTCCTGGTGCTGTGGCAGACATGGCAGAAAGTGGACTAAATAGTTCCCCAGAACTCTAGAAACATTATTTGAAGACGGATCCCAGCTTGGACAGACCTAAAGAATTACAGATCAGCACAAGGAAGCAACCAATAACACATCGGTGTGTATATAATAAGAACAGAACGCTCAGTGCAGGGAACGCCTGCTGCCTCACAAACCATTACTTGGATGCGATATTTATCAGGTTCCTCTGGTCCTCCAGTGGCTCCCACAACGGGAATATTTATAAACGTGGACTCAACATGGACAGTGACATAAGCAAAGACTCCTAACTAGGGCAGTGACGGTGTCTTCTGTACACATCTGGTGGGCTGGGTGTCTCCCTCTAGATTGTCAATTCCATGTATTAACAGGGAAACACGTCTGCTCCTGTTCACCACGATTTCCACAGCGCCTGGCATCTACCTGGCACATGACAGGTGCTCTGTTAACATTTGCTAAAAAAGTAAGTGAACACAAACACGTAAAGATATTTTAATAAGTAATAAAGAGAGCAGTGTCTGTATTTTATTCATAGGATAACCCAGGCACGCATCGCAGGGCCTGCCACAACATGAGTGTGGTACATGTTTGTTGTGGATGGCTAAGTTTTCTTCCCAGATCAGGTCTGCAGGATTAGAACCCATGTGAAGGAGACTGCCACACACTATCGGCCTCCCCGCCTCTGCCATCAGTTCTGCAGCCACATCCACAGTTCAGAGTCCTCAGTCCAGAGTCCTGGAAATATCAGCCTTACCCTTCCAGATCCCAGCATTGTCCTTTACTCTCAATCATTAACAGCCAAATTCTCACATCGTACTTTTGACGAGAAAACAAACTGTCCTCTGGTGCAAGGTGTCATGCAAGGTCGAGATCACACAGGTAGAGAATTAGAGAGACAGCACTTGGTGGAGGCATCTCAATACGCCCAAATCTGCAGAGATCACGTTTTAATACACAGAGTTCCTGAGTAGAGATACTCAGTAACGACCCACACGCAGGAAGAGGGAGGTCTAACTCCCTAGCCCGCCCCCATGGGGCCACTGTCCCCCACTGCATCATTCAGAAGTCCTGGGGGCTGTCTAAAGCAGCAGCCTCCCTCATTCAGAGGCTAGTTAACAAGTTACTAGTTGTTCATTTTCCCCCAAGTTTCTCCAAGGGGCATGGTTAGAATCTGGGCATGTATCTTGCCAGATAAATGATGCTAGAAAAGGGAGTTAGTGGAAACAGTACTATATTTCCGATTATGATTTATATATAAGGTTTATATAATATAAGGTTTCTGTGAGCTAAATGGACATATGAACACCATTTATTTACATTTATTTATCTTGAGGCGGGGCAGAGAAATACGCTCCAGGTACCAACAAAATTTAGGGACACAAATTCTAAGATGCAGATCCACCTGGCAATTTCATATCCCTACAGGGCCTAGGACAGGCAGGTGTGTAGGACACTTTGATGATATGGAGGTAGAGAGATTGTAGTCTCTCTGCCCAAATCCAGCCCTGACTTTCTAAGTTCTGTCTGCCCAAGCCCTCATGTTCAAATCGTAAACTCTCATGGTTCTCTCCTAGGGAACGTAGGATCTCTCTGTAGTTCCCTAGCCGGGTGGCCACACTTCAGGCCAAAATGAAATCCAGGCAGTTTGCTGACTGCAAAGAACATCTCTCAGCCCTGGACATGCAACTGTCTAGAACCTTCCCAACTCTCACCTTCCTTTCTCATTTAACTCTCCCTGTTTCATTAAAAGCAAAAGCAAAACAAACAAACAAAACACCTCTTCCTTTCCTCCCCTTTCTGAGATTGGCCAATTTCTTCTTCCATTGGCCTTGTGGTTGGGTCGTGCTCCCACAGTCCTTCCCCTCGTCCATCTGGGCTCTGGGTCTGCCCTCATGATGTGACAGCATCCGTCCATCCCTGCTTTCTTCACACTACCTCTCATTTCTCCGTGGCAGCGGCAGGAGGTGGAGGAGGACACCCGACAGCACAGCAGGAGGCCACACGCCCTTTCCTCAACTTTCAGGTCAAATACATCGTGCTGCAACCCCAGAAACACTGGTGTTTGCACCGTAAGCCCTGGGGGAGTGTGCTCCAGAGAAACATTACACTGATGGGATTTCCTTCCCACACCTGGGACTGAGAGTCTGCTTTTCTTTTTTTGGTTTATTTATTTGTTTGTGTTTTGAAGGGAATGAAGCTCTCCTTATAAATACATGCTCTGTTTTCCTCAACTCCCTCCTTTTTCTACTAGAACCTTATTTTGAAAGCCCTGTCAGCCGGAGCATATGAAAAGTGCCTCGAATATCAGCTTAGCTGGACCGATCCATGTATAAAGTCTCCTTTAAAAGGGCCCATAATTACCAATTATTTCTTCATTACAAGCAGAACCAAAACTATAAACTAGCAGATAACAATAAAATAATGCATATTTACATTTGAATATAGACAGTGCTGATGCTCTGGAAATGGAATTGCACAATAAGGAAACTATGCTCTAAAATTCTAACTCTCTGCTTTGTTCATTCTGATATCACCTCAAGAACGTTCCCATTTTCAACAGAAACAGTCTCAGCACAGTTGATTCTCAGGCAGAAAGATATTTAAAAAAAAAAATAATATATATATATATATATAGCTTTTTTAGCTCTTGCTGAACTAACCAAAACTTCTTTTTATGTCAACAAAGTAAACTTAACACAAAGAAGTGACAAGGGAAATAAGATAAGATCAAGCTTTTTCATACTTAAATCCTGATCACGGACCGTCTTAAAACCAATCTTAGAAGCTGCGTTATGATGTGGGCAATCTAAAGATCTTCCAACGTTATGATTCTAAATAAAAATTTCAGACTTTTGTTGGTTAAAGATAGAACAGAGAGAATCACAGGAGAACTTTAAACTGAGCACTCCCATTATTGGTTGTTCTTTTTAATCCTGCAAAGTGTAGTAAGGAAATATTCTGACTTGGTGGTAGAAAGGAGCTGCTGGTTTGCTTCAGTCAATATCAAGTTCATAGCTGTTTTTATAGGAAATACGCAATCAGTTACTTCCTTGACTCATAGAGGGTTTAACTCCCCCACAGTCCTAGGAATAAATTCCTTGGAAAAGAAATTTCCCTTCGGGGGAAAAATTGGCCCCCTTTAAATGTATACAACCGAAACTATCACCCAAATCACCCATCCCCAATCTCTCTGAGGTCTTGGCCATGCAGAATCTCACTTCAGAGTGCACCCAGCCCAGCTATGGGCAAGGACCTGACCACAGAAAACTAACTTCACTGTTCTGACACCCTTGATCATTGGCTCATAAGACTCCCTAGGAAAGAGGCAAATTACATAATTGTCCTTCTGAATTCACAAATGTTCTCTCGTGGTTTAAGATAAACGAGTGATTGCTGATTCTTTCTTCAAACTAATAAACTTTTGTAACCAAGGCTCCAGAAAAATTAACCCTTCTGTTGTCTGCCCAGCTTCCAGATTTTAATTGCTACATTCAGAGATTCATCTTTAATAGAGATGAATCCCACCTTCTACTTTTCAGATGTTTGAAAGTTTTCATACACACGATCACAACATTGTCATACCTTTGATGGTGGGGATGAAAAACTGTATTATATTTAATCAACTACCTTCTTTACTGCCAATCTATCATCCTGGGGACTTTCAGTATAATTAGATGACTGATTATTAGAACTAGAGGGAATTTGAGAATCTAGAAAGTAAGGACCCGCAAGGTAGTGTCAGAGCTGGATCTAGAGGCCAGGCTTCTTGACTCCGAATCACATTCTCATTCCACTGCAATATAGTTCTTTGTTGTGAACACCTGTTCAAATCTTGTATGAGTTTAGTCGAAATTCAAGAGAACACTGTGCATTCTCTGAAGAGTCTCGGTTTACTCAGAGGAACCCAAGTGGCTGAACAACCATGTCTTGGTTATATGAACCGAAACTTCATGACCAGAACTCTACAAGGAAGGGGAGCGTGCATCTATAGTCCTTGACTTCTTCCCCTCTGTTTGCTGTGAGAATCCACTTTCTCATGGGAACCCAAACCTCTGAGCGTAGAGCTGTCACTGGCGCCATGTTGATCTGTTACCACGGAGATCACTCTGGTAACATACAAACCTGCCACCAGTCCAGACACACAAGTATCTCATTCTGACTCTCAGAAGGGTTGCTCTACCCCTCACTCCCACCATTTTAATGTTCATCTCTGCTGCGATTTAGCTCTAAGGGGCTTGGAGATTGACTTTTAAATGTCATTAAAAGTATAAATACTAGGTGACAAGGAGGAAGGTAAGGAAAAATGTATCTCAAGATGTTAAAGCAAGAAAGTTCACATACAGCAATTACTCCCTTGGTTACAGTTATAGACTTAGTCATGACATTACCTGACAAAGAACCAAAAGTAAAATGTGGAGGGGGACACCACTGGAATTACTGCCTATCACTTATTGGTCAACTGATCATTTGCCATGCACTGTTTACACAGTATCTGTCTTGACTGTGAGCTGTGAAATGTTAAAGCAGTACTTGGTATTAATCCCTACAAAGTCCCACTAAGTTCTCAGAAACTGGAGTTCCTATATGTGCAGGTGGATGGCAACGCTGTCACAATCAGTCTCTAATGGGAGAGACAAATAGATTTCCTGCTGGTCATCAGTTAAAGCACGTCAGATTCATTCCGGGTCTTGTGCAAGTCCACCGGATCTTCCGGGAGGGTGCAACATAGCCATCACTTATTCCTTATTCACAAAAGTCAAAAAGGCTTTCTTTCTCCAGCATCAAAAAAGGCTACATTTGTGCATGCGACTTTGATACCTTTCTAGAAAGGCTATTATTATTTTTAAATTATTTTTATTGTTTTTGTGAGGAAGACTAGCCCTCAGCTAACCTCCATTGCCAATCCTCCTCTTTTCTATTTTTTTTTTTTTGCTGAGGAAGCTTGGCCCTGGGCTGACATCCATGCCCATCTTTCTCTACTTTATATGGGACGCCGCCACAGCATGGCTTGACAAGCAGTGCATCAGTCTGCACCCGGGATCCGAACCTGCTATCTGAAGTGGAGCGTGCAAACTTAACCGCTACGCCACAGGGCCGGCCCCTAGAAGGTTTATTTTAATTTCCCCTAAATCTTAAGGTTATTAGAGGGCAGGTAGGTGGGGAGGGGCTATGGTTTGACAACACAAGTCTATCATCAGGCTGACAGTGGCTGGATATGACCCTCCCCGTTAGGAATTCCCAGGAGTGCTGGAAGGGAGTCTAGAACTGCCATGTTTATGTTCAGAAGCCTCAGGCTTCAGGATGGGCCTGGACCACATAGAGACATAAAGGTCTCTGCTTTCCTTTAAGATGGACAGAGGGAGCTCTGGCATCCACCAAGAGTAAGGTACACAAAGGAGGCATGGCTTCCTGTCTCTGCAGGCCCAGCGTTAAACCTGGTCCACTGCCTCAGTCACCTGGGGTCTCAACGGTACAGTGAAACTGTTAGTCCTGTGGGAAGACACTGCCAGCTCCCCACACCCATGGCCTGGTGGTCTACTCAGGGATCTCAAGGCCCGGTGGGTTTTGCTTCTTTTCCCCATAGCTGCTAACTTAACATTTTGCTGATCATCAGCACCTGTGTCTGAAGAGCAGGGACTATTAAAAAGAAGATATAACTCAAACTCACTAATTAGCAACTTTTTTTAAAATTTGAATGGGAAGGATATTGAATTTCATCCACCTATCAGTCATCTTGCTCCCGTTTGCAGCTCTTCAGCTCCTGCAACTCCTCCATTAATATTATCTTCCTCCCCTTGCAATGCTGCCTGAGTGCCAGGTAAGAAAAATATCCCAGGAATCACAAGATTGGGATGCAGGAGAGTGCACCCCAGCTCTTACTCTAAACCCCCCTCCACCTATCTTCCTTCTTCTCACTTCCAAACAAAATAGTAATAAACCAATCAATCTCTTCCACATCCCCCCACTTCCTCACCAGAGGAGCAAAGGAGCATATTAAAGTGTCAATTTGGTCATAGCATTTCAACAGTACTTTCTTTTTTCCACCTTAAGCCCAAATGGGGAATGTAGAGTAATGAGGAAAAGGAATTTTTTTTAAAGACCCCACTGGCTACTAGAGGCCAATGAAAGATTAAAATGTGAGACTGCATTTCTCTACAGGAGAAATGACACCATTCCTCCCCTTACTATTAACTCAAAACAACACCTGCAGAGTGTGTTGCTACATATGCCAAAGAATTACTTAGTACTGTGCATCTTTTATAATTGGGTACCATCGAAATCATTATTTTTTTCTCAGATTTTTCTCCTGGATATTATCTGTGTTTAAATATCAGTAAATTAAAAAAATATTTTGGCCTTGATTGAAAAATAATCTTGAAAGTCTATATTCTTTGGGGAAGAAAAATGAGATTAACAATGGGAATGAGGAGGAGAAATTCTTGAGCCATTTACATGACGGTCAAATAAGTGAAAAATAACAAAACTTTGGATTTAATAGGGCAAACACTACAAGCTTACTTGTACAGAGGAAAGTTAATAAAATCAAACATAGAATCCAGAAAAAAATAAACTTTTCTGTGGAGATTTAAAATATGTCCTTGTAAGTTTTTTAGTTATTTATCTCTTTTAATTACCACTCTATTGGGCACAGCAAGTGCTCAATAAATACTAGTTTTGTTGAATGATTATCCAAGTTTTTGCTTTCTTAGACTGAGTTCCTACCTCACTCATCTTTGTATTCCTAGCACTGAGCAGGGTGGTTCTTCAATCAATGCTTGTGTAACAGAAGATTTAAATTTTCTTCAGAACAAGCCCAGGAAGCCACAAACAGTATCTCCAAGGAATTTTACAAGGAAAAGGATGTAATTTGCACTGGTCGCTCTCCTTACATATCTGACACATGGCCGGCAGATTTCTGTCCCAATTTGCAAGGTCTGGCCGGTGAGGTTCTAGGCCAACGTGGCCCCAGGATGAACCAGAGCAGGCTCTCCTCCAGAGGCAAGGGGGAGGGTTATGTTTGCTCGCTGTATATTATTTTCCACAATGGAAAGCTGCCATTACAAGAGTACGCTATGAGGTTATTAGTTTTGTTTCTTTTCAGGGATAATCAGTATAGGTTTGACTTCACTTCTAAGCACTGAGGTCAATTTAATAACAGTCAACAACACAGATGGGATGCACCGAAGGGATAAAGAACACAGGTGCCGGAGCAGACAGACCTGGGTTCAAATTCTGGCTCTACCACCAACCAGTTCTGAGGCCCTGAGCAGATTACTTAGCATGTCAAAGCCCTAGTTTCTGTATCTGTAAAGCGAAGATAGTATCACCTACCTCTCAGACCTGTCGGGAGAATAAAATTAACGAGACGATTTATTAAAGCACTAGTAACACAGAGCGCACACCCGATAAAGGTCAGCTGTTTTTACTCAATGCTTGGGTTGTGACCATTTTACAATTGTGATCTTATGCATGGTATCTAATTTTTCTAATACCTTGGTTTTCACAAACCAAAAATGGGTGCTGAGAAGACTGTTCTGAGGCAAAATTAGTAATAGTCCTTTACTCACACAAACTGAAAAGTAGAGGAAGAATAATGTAGCAGTTCTAAAGTTACATATCAGAACATGATAAAACCTAATTGGCAGGACCAGTCACCATTGTGGCCTCTACCCTGGAAGCGTATTTGGACAATGATATCCACGATGGGAATGGCTTCAATGAACAGCCATTTGGAAGCATCGTGAGTGTCCCCTGGAGCAGCTGGGAGAAGGTAAACCAAGGACCCGAGACAAGTTGTCTCGAGGAAACTGCCATGTCCAACCCATGATCCTAGTTATTTTCAAGTCAGCACTCACTCAGAAACACCCCAAAACAAATCACTATAGTTGACATATCTGGCAAGCACCAATTTTTCCTGTTTACCTCAGATATGCTAATAAAAAAACATCTAGATTTTTGATGCAAGTTTCTTCATCAGACAGTTATACAGTGAATATTTTTTCCTTTCTCTTTAGAATAAATCCCATAAGCACTGCAAAAGGCAGGGACCTCTTAAAATTGATTATACAATGTCAGAGTTGGACAGAATTTATTAAAGTCATAGAATTTGATTTCCCCCAATTTTACAGATGAGCAACTGAGTCTCACAAAGGTTCAATAGTTCGCCACAAGCCACAGAGCTATTGAGTGACAGCCGGGATTGAACCCTGGCCTCCTAACCCCAAGTCCAGGATTCTTTCTGCTCCACAGTATGGCTGCTCTAAACTTCACACTTTGTTTATTTTCCCTACAGAGCCCAGGTATGCTGCACATACAGAAAACCTCTAATAAATTAACATTTGCCAAATTGATCGACAAATTCTACAATTCTGCTGTTTCAACCTAGCACTGTATTTCCATCCCAAAAGATCCCAATAGTGACTACATAACAAGTACTATTTGGTGAAGGCTTTAGAGCTAGCTGTTTACAAAGTGTTTTCAAATCATAATCTAATTTCCTCACAACAATGCGAAAAAGGTACTGACGTCCTCATTTTAGAGAAAAGGAAACTGAGGCCGAGAAGTTGAGTAACTTGTCCAAGAATATACTGCTCACTGTATGTTGCTAGAGCTGGCGCTTGAACTTAGACATCTGATTCTAAAACCTGTGCTGTATCTACTTCATTAGCCTAAGCCTAATTAACACTGCCCCCAATGGTACTGCCATTCTTTCTTCCACTCTGTTCCATTAAAGAAAGAAATTTAATTCATAAGGCATCTTCATGTCAATTTTTTAAAAAAACGCAGGCTGACTGAACTGTAGAAAATGATACGTTCAGGTAGAATATCCCCTGCCCAACACAGAGCCCTATTTCCTTCAACAAAGCAAGGGCTTCAGACCAGCTCCCAAGACCAGAATAGCCCTTACATTTACTGCCTACAAGATTTTAAAGGCCAGCCTGAGGAATGGCTGCGTTTTTTTTTCACCCCATTGCTGAAGATATCTTCAATCACAGCTTTGTGTCAAAGGGGGAAGGAAAGAGGTCATTTCTGCGAGTCTTGGCAGCATGGGGCTGTAACATAACCTCTAAGGCCTCCGTGTAGGTCAGGGATGGGCGAAGCCACAAAGAAAGGCAGCAAGGGAGACGCTCCAAACCTCCTTGCCGGCTGCTCCTGAGAGCTGTTAAAGATAGGGCTGGTGGCAGCTAATGGCGGGGGTGGGAGGCAGAGATGAAGAAGGCTGTGAAGGAAGGTGCGGGGGGTGGGGGGTGGCGGATATAATCCAGCATACAGAAACCTGTCAGGATGGGATTTATTTTTGTTCTGTGAGGGAGTATAATAGGGCTTTGCCTGCACTCTCAATAGCTGTTTTGAAGTGAACCCGGCTGGTATGTCTTTAATTTGTCATTTCATTATGAAACTGTTTCCCTTCCAAGAAGCCTTCAAGTCAGGAAGCTCTGTCTGCCCACACAGGAAATTCCTTTGCTTCAACTTCCCCAAAAAGGAAATTTCCCTCAGAAGTGAGCCCAGCATATGCCTTTGAGCAGAGCTGTTTCAAGAAACTTTTGGCAGCTGAGTCCTGAAAACACCCCTGGCTTTCTGCTGCTGCTGGGATGCCGGGATAAACTCTTCGGCTCCCACCCAGCGGGTGGGGACCCCACCGAAATGGACCCTGGTCCACCTCTTCCTCCCTCTTCTTCATTCTTCTGTGCCCTTGTCCCCCCTCCTATCCTGTGTGACACCAAGAGTTTTAATTTTCTAAGAGGGAATCAGTACCTGCAACTTTCATCAAGAAATAGGCCTATCAGAAGACTTACCTACACCACACACACAGACGCACACTGACAGACAGGCACCCCACAGCACTTCAACACAAAGTACCTATTCTTGTTCCTCTCAGTACCCCCCACGCACTTGAGACTTCTGGTAGAAAGACAGCAGTATTTCAAATGAAGAGGGTGCAAGAAAATAAAAGAGCCAACTACAGGTCCTAAGGCACATACGTTACCAAATTACCTTCTACCAAGGACGGTGGGTTTTTTCCAAACAAAATTCCCCAGTGAGGATTTTAAGTAAAACACGGAGGAGGAAAATATCTCAAACCACAGTCTTATCAAAATTAATCTCTCAGACATATTGTGAATGACGAAGAGGGTGAGAGCCCAGAGCAGCTGTGCTGAAGCGAATAACAATATACAGTATTTTATGAAGCTTCTTAGCAGAGAGAGGTATTAGCAGGAAACTGCCAGACTCATAGTTAAGTTTTTAATTTTCCATTTCAAATCACTTCATTTAAAGAAAAAAGAAGTTGTGAAAAGGAAACAACACAGAGGCCTAAAGCACAAAAAGAGGGAGTGGTCTTCAAACTGTATAGCAAGCAGTGGGACAAAGAGAGACATAGACAGATGAGGAACTAAGATGGCCCTGGATTTTCACCCTGCAATTAGGTTGCACTAGAATGGCGGAGCAATAGGATCTGATCTTACTACACTATTCATGTGCCAGGTCTCTGTAAGGGATATTATTTACCAGGAAACAGAGAGATATTTAAGGGACTAGTGAGAATCATATAGCTCACTGAAATCTGAATATATTAACCCTGAGGTTTTAAGTTGTGGGAGATGTTTTCTGTGGAGTGGATTTATAATTTTATTTTAGTGAGTTATTCTATTTTTCTAAAATTTATGAGGTTTTTAACCACAGTTGGATCTCAGAGGGGGACCCAACACTATTTTTCTTGTACTAAAAGAGAATGGCCTAGGGAATAGGTCTTTGGCTTATTTGGGGAGGAAAGGTGTAGGGTGGAAAGAGTCTGATGGACCTACTCTGCCACCTACCAGCTCTGTGACTTTGGCCTAATTCCTTAACCTCTTAAACCTGACCTTTCATCAGTAAAGTGAGGATAATAAAATTCAGTTCATAGGTCTGTCATGAGGATTAAACAATATAATATATGTGAAAAGTGCCTACCATAAGTACTGAATAAAGTGAAGTTATTACTCCATAAGGAGAGCCATGAAGGATTTTGCTCCCAAATTCCACACACCCACTCCTCACATAAGCCACCTACCTCTGGCTAGCCCCTTAAATTTCCACACAAGTCAACATTTTCCTGACCACTTCACCTTGAGACTAGACCCCCTGTACACGCACATGGTCTTGCCATTACAATCCAACATTTAGCCACCCCAAAGGTACAGACATTTTGGTAAGAATGGTTGAAAGGCTTTAAGGATTCAGATAACACACCTCAAAAATTCACTACTCCTCTCACGGAAATGCAGATGACTTGTACCTTCTCAAGCTGACAGTGTGCTAGAGGAGGTCCAACATTGTTCGGCCAATACTGATGTTGGCAATGTCTTGAGACCCATAGCCCGGCGTGGTAAGTATCAGATTAGTCATCTCGGTCTCAGAGGTCCAGGTTCACAATGTTTTGTCTAAATCAAGGGACCCGGATTTTCCATCTAATTCTATGTCTGACTCCTCCATGGAGAAGGCCAGCCCCAAGCAAAATTATGGAGTTTATTTCCAACTGTACCCCCTCCCTTGAACTTCCATGCTGGCCATGGTTCTTCTATTTCAGAAGATTCAAGAGATTTGATAAACTAATTTTCATTAAGATATCAGGGACTTAAGGTATTACTTATCTGTATCTGAGGTGCCATCTGCTATCATAACTATTTACTTTTAAGTGGAGCTAGGTGGAAGCAAGGACTGATCCCAAAGGAATATATCTTAACAGTGGAATTACAGGCACCATAGTAGTTCACCACGGGAGATGTTTAAGTTCAGGACACTCTTAAATCACCACAACTGGGTGACTCCTATACCCTGCTGAAGCATAACACTGGCCCTGTTCACAGACAACTATAAGCCCTCTGTCTTGGATCCAGAGGAGTGTTATCTGGATAATTAAGAGTCTGGAAGCCAGTCACTTTCTGAATCTCAATACTCCTTCAGCAAAAAAAGAAGAACCAGACATGAGATTGCTACACAGTTGGAGCACGGGGCCAATGGTACAATACCCAGTGGTGTCTCTTCAAGTTCTTTCCCTGGATCCCATTCGGTGGTAGGAATCATCACAGAATCTCCACGAAGCAGATACCTGGAATAATAGCTGTGAGACAATCTGAACCAAATTCACACACACACACATACACATTCTCACATGGATTCATTTGAAATAAATTTTTTCTTTGCCTAAGAATCAAAATAATTTTTCTTTTACAAGGTCCAAACAAATTTCACATCTCTTTGGATTTTTGTGAGTCTTTGAAATTCCTCTCAGCACAATCAGAGAACTGAAGTGTAGTCTAAAAGAACATTTATAACCCATGACTCTCAAGTGAGGAATATTTCTCTTAGGAAATTTCTACTTTTGTGTTCCTAAAAGACCTTTAAATAAAACCCCAAATATCTGGGTGAATATTTGAGTCATGGCCCGATTTTAAGGTCAGCAGGAGCCCCACACAAAATACCTGATGGAGTTGTAAATAGGGGAACGAGAACTATCTGTCCAGGGTGGGGATTTTGTGGGGTGGCTTCACCACCACCTCACACGAGAAGTGAAAAGAGTAAGAGTGGGAGTTCAGTTCTGTGAGAACAACAGTGTGGAAGGAATCAGAATGAAAAAGAAAGGAAAGAGTGTTTTCCCCCACTTTGTTCACATCTAGTAGGAAAATATGCCCAAAACAGATTAACCTTCCAACCCCGTCAGAATAACAGGTTTGTGAACTTACTCTGCCTTAGGGCTACTTCCTGAGGTGAGGCAGACCAGGAGGAAGGAAAAAGAGTCATTTTATTTCCTCAAGAGGTTGGCACCAAGTCATTTGCTCATATTTGTTCCTCTACAAAGAGCCCCTGACATTGGTGACCCAAGAGCTACTTAAGGAGGCAAAATAAAACCCCTCATCAGCTTTGTTTGAGAATCACTGCTGCTTTGGGCAATTCTTTTCCCCTTAATCCTATGCCCCCTTTTCACAGCCTGTGGAGATGAGGAGATGATTCGAGTAACTAGTTCAGGGCCTCTACTTACAAACAGTTTCTTGGGTGTGAGTTTTCGTGCCCAGGGGATGGTATAAGTGTCACAGATTCTCTCTGCTGGCTGGGGGGATAGAAATGTACTTTAAAGCGCAGCATCAAAGCGTTCACTTTAGAAGCTGAAAGCCTTCATTCTCTTGCCAACTGTGCTTTTTTCCCCATAATTAATTAATGCAGTATTAATTGTGCATGTGCTATGGGGCCAGCTGCGGGAGGATTGTGTGGCCTATCCATGCACATCAGCTGGCTCTGGAATGCCCGAAACCCAGTGGACACCATCTAGAGAGGGAGCAGAATGCAGACTGTCATTTTTACAGGTTACAGGAAAGCAAACGCCTCAAGTTACAGAGGGGATTCCCACCAATCACGCAGTCGGGGTCAAGAGGTAGTTACCAGAAGCCACACCTGTGTGTAATGCACTGGGCAAAGCGCCAACTCACAGACAATTCTCTGGCTAGAAGGGGGTCGATGAAGACAGCAGAGCAGGCCTGGGATTCGGCTCTAAGGTCCAGGGAACCAGCGTGCGGTGCGAGCGGCTGAGACAGCCTTCAGAAGACCCGCAAGGCCCAGGTGTTGGCTCCGGTTCCCATCCCACAAAAGCATTAACCGGATCTCAATCATGGGCAGTGCAGGGAAGCCTCCAACAGCGTCGGGCGCAGAATTTCCATATGTCCTTGCAGGAGGGCCTCCTCACAAAACAATCACAGTAAAGCAGAGGACAATTTCCTGCACCATTAAAATACCACCATCTGCACTAAAATTTGATGTTGAGTGCTAGAAATCAAGTGAACGATCGTGATACTCAGCATTTACAGACAATGCTCCACTGCTAATATCCCTTGTATTTCTCTTCTGGAATTCGAGAACAATAAAATGTTTGAGCTGTGAAGAACCTGGGGAATCATACACTCAGGCTACTTCGCTTTCCAGATGAGGAAACTACAACCCTGGGAGAAAGAATGAACTGTTTGGGGTGACCCCCACTAGTAGCCATGCTGGCCAGTGACCCCCAGACAGGTACACTCCCTGCTCTGGTTCCCTGCAGTGAAGTTTCCCAGCACATATGCCAGGAGGGTAAACTAAGGCACCAAAATGTCAGACAATTTTCCTGAAGCATGTCAGATTAACAATAAGTATTAGGAAGTGAAATGTTTTAATTTGGGAGCCCAATAATACAATCTCCATTCAAGCACATCATCTTTCTTACTATTTAATAGTAATCTTGGAGCAAGATCATCTCTATTAAAAAATGGAAAATCGTGGACAACAAGAACCTCTTTTTATTTCATTTAATTTTGTTTCCAATACTCCATAATTTATACAGATACCTGAAAATATGTTGCAGATAACAGTCTGCATAGAGGACTGAATTTGAAAATTTATCTTCTTCTAAGTTCAAAAGATAATTTAGTTTATGTCTCTGATTTTATCCTTTTGGCCTTTCTTGTCCTTAGTTTATATAAATTTTGCTTAAATTTAAAAAAAGCAACCGGTTAGCTTGGATTTTCTCCTAACCAACAGCTAGAAGGAAATAACTTTCATCAGTTTCTAATACTTTTAAGAAGAAACATGGTGACGTGAAAAAAAGTCTGAGTTTTGGAATTAGATCTGAATTCAAATCCTGGCTCCTCCACTTTCTCTCTGTCTGACCTCGGGCAAGTGATTTACCACTCTGAGCCTCAGGTATAAAATCTACCTTGAAATGT
This sequence comes from Tapirus indicus, assembly GCA_031878705.1. Classification (NCBI taxonomy): domain Eukaryota; kingdom Metazoa; phylum Chordata; class Mammalia; order Perissodactyla; family Tapiridae; genus Tapirus; species Tapirus indicus. The sequence continues at coordinate 108,582,430 of CM062918.1, read as the reverse complement.
TAGTGATTATTCAGAATAATACGTATAAAGTTCCCGGCACACAGAAAGTACTCAATAAATAGTAGTGACAATGATTACTTATTCTACACGTTATCGCAACAGAGATTCTCCAGTGGCTTCTTATATACAGTTGACCTCAGAATGGCTCCTAAGGAGAAGCACAGTTCCTGTAAACTGACAGGTGGGGTATGATGGCAAAAAAAGAAACTTATTTGCAAAGGTAAGCCACTCTTGGAAAACAAATGGATAATTAAATCCTAACATTGTTACTTCTAAAGTGGAGCTACATGAACTGCCTGATACCACTGTAATTTTTCTTAAGATAATGCTATTCAATACCCTCAACACTCCTCTAGGTACCATTTTTTTTCTTTTTTTCAAGTGATTGCTACATATCTCCCTCCAAGCCTTCTCCCTCCTCAGTGAACCACCTTAGTGAATGCCCCCACCCCAGAGTAGAGAATTCAGCCCCAGCTGAACTGGTGAAAAAAGCATTTCCTGCACATCCTTGTACAGGTTAGACTTCCTTCTAAGCATGCAATCTGCATCCACCACACATCCACAGCTCCTTATCCAGCATCTCTGTCTGCAATCTGCATTTCTATTACTGAAATCTTAGAGCCCCACATGAGGCCTATTCTATCCACGGTGTAGAGGAAACAGAAATCGAGACTCATTTCAAAAGAACGGCGTTTAGTCCACCCACCCAAGATGGCAGCAGTAAATATTGGGGCAGGGTGACTAATTATTCTTGGGAATTTACAGTCAGCATGTGGTCAGAGACAGGGACAGTTTAAATCTCTCAAATCCTGCTCTACCCTGCTTCAGAAGAGACGAGAAAAAACAACCCCCAAAACACACATGGATGGTTCAGGCAACTGGATCCGAATCCTCCAACGGCAACAGTGAAATCAGTAACTGAAGGTCCTCGGTAACATGTACCTCTGGAAACACATCAAGACAAAGCGGTCAAAGCCATTCCTGTCAAAAACTCCAAGAGTCTGAGTTACTGATGAGGTTAAACTCAGGCATGAAGCAAAATGGAGAAAATACCTGTTATTTGAGAATGGAAACTTCATCATATATGCATAGACTCAGCCCAATCAATGCTTTGTGATAACGAAGAGGAGGTGAGGAATAACCTAGGAAAGCATAGTTCAAGTCAACATCATATTGAATCTTTATCATACCAGCCAGCAAGTGTTATGTAGACATATGTGAGGCTGACCATGGAACTTAGGGACAGGGACCCCTCAATTTGCAGAAGTCTCATATGCCAAGAGAAAGAGCACAGAAATACTGACGGTTGGGAAAATCCAAGGGGAGATAGAAGAGAAGAGACAGAAGAAATGGAAATATCATTTCTTATTTCCTGTTGTTCATGTCTCTACTCATAGAACTGACTGGTTCTCACTGGCTTTTATTTTTAAATGGCTCTCTGGCTTAGTCTGTCATAAACTTTCAATACTGAGTGTAGACTAGAGCTGGGCATCTCCAGGCTCACATAAATAACCCACAGCACCAGGTAGGGACAACCAATTGCCAGGGGCTTCCACACATTTACCTCAGAATTCCAAGGAAATCGAGAGTTCTCCCCTCCCCATCCCCACAGGATCGGAGCCACTTTATCAGAGCTTATGCTGGAGGAACTGCCTTAAATGTACACGGAGCACACAGCATGAAATGTGAAGTGAAAGAAAAGGTCAATAGACCTCTGGTTATATGGTTTTTTTTTTAAAAAAGACATCTATAAATAGCTGCCTTTATTGAAGCTGCTTCCTTATCAGGAAGCATGGAGCTAGGAATTAACGTCTGCCCGCATCGGAAATTCTTTCAGACAGCAAACCCAAAAAGGAAATTTCCCTTCCAAAGCATCCTGGCTGTTCTGTTGTGGGCTGTTTTTTCTCTTTAAGCTGTTTGAAGCAGCTAACCAGGGCCCTGGTGCAGCCGCGTGTACTGCTGGAAGAGTAGAAAGCCTTCAAGCATTTGAATGTAAAAAGTGTAGGCCCCTGAAAGCAGGCATAAAGGGGAACAAAACATAAAACACTAGTGGCTGGCCATCTTTGCTAGAAGTCATTATTGCTTTGCCAAGATAGGGACTGAGAATTAAATCTTCTTCCCCATGTCCTTGCCTCAACTCTGCTGGTGATGTCACGATGCATCACAGGCAGCTGTGTGTGGAGAGGCCATTTCTGGAACATTGATAATGGCAAAGGACAAGGAGGATTTGCTAGGTCTTAGAAGAAGGGTGGGGAAGGTTGAGGAAGGAGACTTACATATTCAGGTAAGGCCAGTGAAGAAAATAGTTCCAGACAGAGGTACAGCTATGGTGTGGCTAATAAAGGCCCTAAGTGGAGGGCCCTAGAGCAGAACTGGGCTCCCAGAAATCAGAGGGAGTGGTTAGAAAATAAAGCTGATTTCTACTGTGACTTGGGGAAGTCAGTCTCAACACTATGTAGACAGAATTCTAGGCCCTTTCTTTATCGAAACAGACAAACAAGGACATAACATGCTTCTTTTGACCCTTGAAAATGGGGAAGCCACCTCCTAATCTGGCTGTTTCCCAGCTTTGGAAACTGAAATAGAGTTCTAGTGAGTTACTGGCCACTGTCTGCCAGGCACTATGCTAGGTGTTACACATAAGTTAGTGCATACTTATAAGAAACCCTCATCAGTAGGTGTATTAGAAATTTGAGTCTTAGTGACATTAAATCATCTCTCTAATAGAGAGAGGCAGCCCTAGAATGCAAGCCCACTCAGGTCTGTCTGAACCCAAGTCCTTTCTATTACCATGCTTTTCCACTTGGAAAATCTAAAAAAAAAAGCAGTGGGACCTGTTCCCAGGAGGTCATCCCTGGTGAAATGCCAGGGAATGTGGGTGCTTGGTGGAGCCCCACTCCCAGCACTGGCCCTCTGAGGTCTTCATGGCCAGCTCTGTCCTTTTGGTTGCAGAGATAAACTGAACTTCAACATGAGCTCACAAGAGAGTAAAGTGGGAGGAGCAGCAGAAATGGGCAAGCAAAACCAGAATGAATGATCCAGAGTAACAGGCTCTCACTCCTGACGGAAGCCAGCCCGTTGAGGGTTCAGCACACATGAATGGTCAAGCGCATAACCAGAGCCACAGCGACTCCCAGTCCCTGCACCCGTGGTCGCCCAGACTCCAATGCTGACCAGGGCCTCCAGTTTCAAGCCCATGAGATACGACCATTACGTTTTCTCCTAAGAAAGCTAAACGTTAACTTCTGAAGTAGAAGTCCCATCAGACTCTTTACATGCTGTACAAATCTGGACAGTTCAGTGGACCTATCTGAGCCACAGTCATCTCATCGATGAAACAGGATTAGTAACATCTCCTTTAAGGACTGTTGCATGATTAAATGAGAGTACACGTATGAACACATTTTATTACTTATAAGAATATAAAATACACACTATTATACTGAATTCCCATTTGTGCCTCTTCCTCTGGGAACAAAAATAACCTGAAAGTATACAAAATTGTTGCTCCAGCTAAGTAGAAAAGAGAGACACTGCATCGCTTTCTACTGTCCTGGTTCTAATACAGCTCCACTTCTCATGTGACTGTCTTAAACTCAGTGACTCTGCTGAGAATGCAAAATCGCCAAGTGGGTGAGCAGCGAGGTAACGTTTCCAAAGGAAGGCATTAAATTAAATCATTAAACACACCCAAGGAGTAGTAATGTAAGAATTTTGAAAGATTCACAAGGAAAGGAAGTAGAGCCAGGGGACTATTTCTGGTCTTCTGACTCTAGAAAACTCTGAGCAGCTATTATGGCTATTTATTAACCCGTAACGTTGTAAACTGTAGCCCTGTCAAATATGATGAATGAGTCCTAGGTTCCGATTTTTAAATACCAATTCACGGGGATTTTAAAAGGCCAGACTGGCACTGTAAAATGCAAAGTCTTTGGGCAAACAGCGTAATGTCAACCTGTGATTGGACGCAATTATATCAACTAAATGTGACATGATGATGTAAAAAGGAATTTAAAGTAAAGACGACATTTACTTATTTAAATTCTGACCCATAAATCTGAAACATACTTAATATCAAACGGGCAGCCCTGAGCATTCACTGTTTGAAGCCAAGTGTCTCACAGGCTGGAACCACCTCAGTAGGCACCTTTAGCTGCAGCATCCACTCCTCCACGAATTTAGAAAAATGTGGTCTCTAGGAAGACAAATTAGAAAAAGTCTCTCCCTCACACCACGAGGCCCTTAGTGAGAATTAGAAAAAGGCATCCCTCGTTCCAGGCAATAGCCGTTCACTGCTCAGAGAAGAATCAAGAGTGATCTTGTCCAGGCACTCTTGGGGGTCCATAAGTGTTTTTAAGGTACGATATTCCCTATAAAGAATGGAAATTTCATTTTTCACCTACCTGCTGCAATTGTCGCACTTCAGCTCTTCTACCCTCAAGCTTAAAAAAAAAAATTCTATGCCCTTTATGAAAGAAGAAAAAAAAAACGAAGCCCTTTCTATCTTCTCAATAAACATACTTGTGTTTGCTCTCCTGGTACAACAGGGAAGTGCCAGGAAACTGCTATAGGATGGCTGAAGGACACCAGCCTGCAAACTTGGGCAGTGAGTAAGCCAGACCAGGAGAGCACAGGTCTGGCCCTCCTCCCCTCGGCTCTCCTCCTCCCCTAGGCCCAGACTGCCCCTGCCTGTCCCTGTCAAGTCCTCCAGAATCACCACTTCACACTTTGCTCCATTTATCACTTTGTTTTTATCACAGGCAAATAAAAGGAAAAGGCATTACTTTCTACTTCTCAATAACTTGCTAATTTGTCACACTAGGTCTTCAGTTTGGGTATAGCCCTGTGTGTACAGAACAAAATGGTGAGAAACCCTGGGCATGAGAATCTTAAATACTGTGATCCCTGCCCTCTCACCAACCAGGAAAAGATATATTTTGATTTAAGAACGAAAGGAGTAAAAGAAAGAGTTAAAAGAGAGTGTTTATCTGGAGATCAGTGAGGACAAATGGTGAAAAGAAGCCACTTTGAGGCAGACCAGTCTGGTGAGTATCTCTTTAAAACAAGCAGCTAAAAATGCTTTCAACCTAGCAATACCATAAATGTCCTGCTGCTGTCTTGGCTTTCAGATTCTTCCCCGTACTTTCCATGAGCATTCCACTGGGAATTGTCTGGAATCCCAGATTAAAACAGCAATAACACAATTCCCTTGTTAGAATATTTATTTTCTTTTAGGTTTGGAAACCCAGCTGGGATGCATCTTCAAGTGTACAGCACAGCTTCAACCATCCTAGGGGCTACATTAGCTGTTTCTCAAACAGCACGATGGGCAGCCGAGTCCTGGAACAGGAGAGGGAGGAGGGCAGCTCAGCCTCATGTGGAAAGCCCCAGCTGAGGACAAAGAGCAAGAGCCTGGGAACCTCCACTTTCAGAGGATTCATTCCAGATGTAGGAACCAATGGTGTTTCAACAGGGCTCATGCAGATTACCAAGGAGGTCTCCAAAGTCAGGCTGCCAGACAGCAGACATTCAGGCAAGATCGTCACCCTGACCTGAATCCATAATCTAACAACTGATTATATTCTAAGGTCGGCAGTAACACGCTACAGTCTTATATCTGACAATTATCTATGTGGAGATCCATCCATCCAACCATCCATTCATCCATCTAATGGAGTAACTGATTGACCAGTTAGAACAGATTCCAGCCATAAACCAATGCTATAGCCACATCAGTAAACACTGGCTAAGTGTCAACCCTGAACTCATCCGTCCATCCATCCAAAAAATATTCATTGAACTCACTTATATGGTGGCATAATACATAAGAGCCTAGGCTCTGGAGTCAGACAGAACTGAGTTTGAATCCTTACTTTATCTCTTGCTAAGTCTGTGACCTTGGCAAGGTACTTAAATTCTCTAAGCCCTAAACTCCTTATGTGTGACATGGATATAAAAAGGATATCTACCTTACAAGTATTGCTGTGAGAATTAAATAATTTACATAAAGGACTTCACACAGTGCCTGGTACAGGGTAATCCCACAGTAAATATTAGCTATGATGACTGCGTGCTAGGCACACGGTAGGGCCTGGCAAAACACTGGTAAGCAGCACAGTCGTGGCCCAATGAGGAAAGGGTCTACTCCAGAGAAAAGCAAAGGGTTGGTATGGAAGAAACAGTTCCAAGCAGGGAGAATGATACCTTAAGTGAGATCATAATATTTTAAAGTTAAGGGCACCATTAAACATTCTCCTGTCCAATCACAATATGGTATGGTAGGAAAACTGAGTACTATAATGACAGACTCAGTCAAACAGCTAGTTTAACAGCAGAATTAGTTAAGAATTAAGATCTCCTGGCTGCCAGTTCGGTGCATGTGTTAGTTCACTTGACCATGACAACTTCTTATGGAGAGGCAGTTCTGTGGTGAAAGAGCTTACAACTGTAAAGGCATCCAGAGGTGAACCAGGAGTTAGGGCCATCATGGGGGAACGTCTCAATGTATAGGAATAAAAAGCCATGAAAGAAACTTCAGCCTGTTTAGGACAAATGTTCATAATTTTTTTTCACTCTGTGCTAGACTTTAAGCTCCATAAGAGCAAGAGATTTGGCCTGCTTTGTTCATTTCTGTATCCCCGGCATCCAGGAGAGCGCCTGGCACAGCACAGGTAAATCAATAGCTATTTGTTGAATGAATAAATGAATGAAATTTGGTAGTGGGAGAGCTTTGCCTGCATGGCATGAGTCTGTTGCATCCTGAAGTGGATATTCTTGAAGTGAATACAATGATCACAGGACAGCTTCTGGAGGAAAAGATGCTATTACCTGGCTCTGGTTTCTTCTCCAGTCCTGTCTGCTCCAACTGGGCCATAACACTCCAGTTTACTAAAGACAACTGTGGCCGCAGTCACATGACCCCGGCATCTTTACAGTACCAACCTCTTCTTTAAAAGTTCATTGTGGAGAAGGCAGTAGACTGAAGCTGGAATGTGCTGACCACAGTATACAGCAACTTCATAAATACTGACAGACACAGCAGGCTGGAGGAGAGGAAGGATTCTCATGGTCCCCAACTCCTTGCAAAACTCCCAGCAACCCTCCTCACTGCAGAGGAGAAGGGATGAGCCAGCAATGTCCTCCAGTATGTCCTGGCATCACAGTCATCTGATTCCCTGAATTATCACAGAGAGAGAAAAGAGAAGCCTGCATCCTCTGTATCCTGTTGTTCTCCACCCTCAGCAAGCAACCTTCTGGCTTCTGAGGACAGACAGAACAAGAGGAGGAGAATAACCTGGGGAGCATCACCATGCCAGAAAGAGAGGGCAAGCGCGGCCATGCTACAACTTCAGTTATTAGGAGTCAACTAGGGAAGGGCCAAGGTGACCCTCAATGTCCTCCATAACCTGGACGTGTGCCCTCGGGACAATATTCAAGCCAGAGAATCTGGCATTTTCTTGGACATTGTGATCAGGGTGGGAATCAGGTGATTCATCTCCCCAGCTGCCCCCATCACACTGTATCATCTGGGCTGGGTGGCAGCACAGGAAAGAAAGACAAAAAAGCAATGACAGGTGTCAGCTGCCCTGGAGACCGGCCCCAGTAGCAGCAGTGTGTGGGCCCCGAGGCTCTGCCAAATTGCAGTTGAGGATTCGGACAGAGGAGGTGGTAGAGGCAAGGGGTCCAGATGATTTGAGAGACAGATGAAAATACTACAAGCTGCCTGAAGCTGTGGTGGCAATGAGGGCACAAGAGAGGCAAGAGAGAGGAGTAAAGAAAGGAGGGGAAGAGAAAGGCCACATAAAAGGAAGAAAAGAGAAGCAGCCAAGGCCTAAAAAGAGGGAGGCAGAGGCCCTGCAAACAAAGGAAGTGCACACAGCTTAAAAGCAAAGCTGGGAGTGAGTCTGACTCAGAAACCGTGCACACTTCAACCAAGAAAACATTAAAGGAGAGTAAGTGTGAACTTAAGAAGACAGGCAAACCTTCCAAAAAAATTCACACCTCTTAGGAGATTTAGTTGACTCTGCTATATATTGCACATTTCCAGATTTTGGGGGTAACATAGCATAGTCAGAGACGAAATGAATACATGGAGAAACAAGGGACAGGAATCTCCAGCTTTGCGATGCCATTTTGGGGTGATTCCAAAGCAGCTTCGCCAAGTGGTGTGAAAACAATCTCAGCGCTTGCTTCTTCCATCCCAAAGCCCTGCCCCGTGCCCCCGCGCAGTCAGTCATTCTGACCCTGTCAGTCTGTCTGGCCGTCTGGCCGTAGGTCGGTCCGTGTTTCCCCGCCCCCGCGCGCGAACACTCACGCAGGTGCGCGGGCAGGCGGATCGAGTCTTCCTCCATCCTGAGCGCTCGGGGCACTGGAACATGAAGTGGAGTCGAGGAGGCGTAACTGGGCACCGGGCTCTCTGGAGGTGTATATGAAATTCGTTCCTGCTGTTGAAAATAAGGGCAGGAAGAGGGGAGGGGGAAAAAGACAATGAAAGCTTGGAACTGAGGTGTGAAATCAGCAAGAGGGGTGGGGGGGCAAAAGGGACAGGCGACATTCGGGCACTGGCGGAGCCAGGCTTCACAGCCGTCTGGCTGGCCCCCTCTACGTACTCTATACAGTCGTCTTTCAGATCTCTAGCATTTGGAATTTATAACAAAATTCTGGAAAGGTTTAAAATAGGGCTTTTCCTTTGGACTCAGGGCAATAGGTGTCCATTTTTTGTCTCTCTGTACTAGTAGTGGTTTGTTCAAGTAAAGAGGGGAGACAAGACGGAGGAAATGAAAGAGTATGTCCAAGAGAATGGCTTTATAGATGACTCTCTCAAAAATTACTTTTCCAAGTCACATAATTAATGCCACCAATACATTAAAACCATGATTCGTCTTCTCTAGCAATATCCCCAGCTTCCAATACAAGTATGATTCTGTACTCAGATCCAATGAGAGATGAGCTCAAAGTGATGGCTTATAAGTTCTAGATTTAGTTAATAAATCTACAAGCAAGATTTTCCCTATGGAGTAAGATTTTTCTTCCTATCTCATTATACAACAATGACCAAAAATATCCAATGTTTAATTTTTTCCTTCATAGCAGGGAATTATCTGCAACATTAACTGGGATCTCTCTGTCCCTTCATTGTCCATCTCAGAATCAATATTTCCTTTCTTTCTGAAGTAGTTCACAGCTCATCAAAAGAATTATCTGCTTTTAAGGAAAGTACTGTTTAACTGAAGATACTTATTCAACTGACAAGGAACGGCAGAAGGGGCGTTGGGCAGATCCACTGTTCAAACTCAAACAGGCAGTGTTTGTTAGATCAATTAAAACAACTGGATGGAATGGAAAGGATTATTATTAGTTTTAAGTTAAAACATGGCAAATAATGGCAAGAAACCAACTACTGTGTTGAGCTAGAAGAGCAGCGCAATTTGCATCTTAGATCTACATACCAGCTAGTTGCAGGCCATACATAAACACAACTTCCGTCAGTTTCTGTGGTTTAACTGGGCAAAGTAAAGTGGGACAGCAGAGTCCAAAAATAAGTTGGGGGAAAAAGATCAGTAAGATGCCATTATGAAAACAGAAATCAAGAGCATAAGAAAAATCACAGATTAAAATAAAGTGAAGGGGGTGTTTATGTTTTGGAAAGATAGTTCTCTAACATGTCATATTTCAACAAATGTGCAAAGGGAAGCAGGGGAGTCCCCCGGCCCTATAACCAAATTAAAGCTTCTCTTCTGCTCATAGCCTGGAAAGTTTGGTGGTTGTGGTAGGAAGTTTCGATTTTAAGTGAATATATACATATTTTTGTAATTTCTGGATGGAATTGGCATACCTTCCCTGAGGCATCCTCTACCAGCAACTAGGGCATTTGGAATATTTCTGTTTAAACATACATCCTAAAGTTTCCTGGTCAATTTCTTAGTAAGGGCAGGCACATACATCCTAGATTTCATTTCTGTATCAATCAAGATGTCCTGTGAAAGGTCACCCAGAGGTAAAACCGTCAACTTCACTTTTCTTGAACTTTACCAAACATGACACATATTTTGAGAAACTCTAACTTAAGGATGAGTTATATTTTTGGTGTTTGGTTTGGGGTTTTTGGTGTGAAAGAGGCAAAGACATAAAAACACATATGGGAAACATACAAAATCTGTTTAGGGGTTTTTCAAGGTGAGATAGGCTTTTAAGTATTTTAAACATACCCTGTTTTTTTAGTTTAACAAATTCTCCATAAGCTTTAACCCTCGAAAAACCTCCCAGTCCCAAAATATGTCTAGATATCTTATCTACCGTTAACTTTATTCCCAGAAATAGCTTTCTGTTTTGTTAGGGTTTTTGCAGAAGTGAAACTGTTGATGAAGAAAACATTGTGCAGCCAAAGAGTTTTCAAATGGCATGACATGAGTGCAAGAAAAAAAGAAGATGGCATTTCATAATATGGTCACTTTCTCTTAAAGCAAGGAGAAACTCACAAGATCCTGTAACTAGTCCATAGGAGTGAGACACCACCTCATCCTGGTTCCCCCACCCCTCTCCATCAAGGACAAGCTCAGAGAAACCTAGCCGTCGAAGTGGATTTTACTTTTTCTCTTGGGAAATCTACCTCGAGCCTACTGATGAGAGTCACGCTAGGCATCATCTTTAAAATGTATATATTCTGACTTGCTAAATTATATTGTGTTGTACCTTCATTTCACTGTCCTTTCTTTGGAGGCAACCCCAGTGTGTTTGCACTTTGGCATGGTTCTCTGTTCTTACTGCTACACTGAGATGCCACACTTTAATGCTTGCCCTGGGATTTTATGCCACCCCTACCTCCAAACAATTTGAGATGGAGACAACTGTGCTATTTCATGATAAAACCTAAAAAAAGAAGGCCAGAGACTGAATGACTATGGACCCTGAACTTCTCTCATTCCTGATGATGGTTTCCACTCAACAATAGTGTGACACCATAAGCTCGGGACGAAAGCTCTTTTTAAAAGGTTCAATAAAATGACTTGTCAGTAACGGGAGAGGGTATCTTGACCAAGAGAAGGAAAAGCAAAATGTGCTTCTAGAGCCTCGAGTAATTTGCTAGCAGCCATTACACACCTACCCGTGACCCTGGTTTCACCAGCCTGCGGAGCACTTGGGAAACCCTAGAAAGGATGTTGCCCAGTCATGGGCTCCTTTGTTCTTCCGAGGAGAACAAAACACACACCTGGGAATCCCACACCACAGACTTATCTCCTTTTGTCTCTCTTTTTGTTAATCCCTAGAGTGACTCACATGGTCCTCACTTTTAATTTATTACTATAACCATGAACTTAACATCTACACTGGCACAAAAAACAGACCATCAGCAATTAGAAATATGAAACAAATACTGCTATCGCAGATGGCAACAACTAGACAGAGCGGTTTAAGGAGATTAACATCCAATTTCCCAAATAAAGGAAACCTCTTTATTCTCACAACTGCTTCTCTTGGGGTCCAACCCCAAGAAAGCGAAGGGGAGTATCCGATAAAGCAAATTGTCAGTCGAATGAAAACTAGAGGTGTTTTATTTTAACATTACAGAGGGGATAACGATTTTCCCAAGAGGATTATAGCCATTACTCTAATTAAATTAAAATGCTACAGTGATATTAATGCATTCATGTGGTGAAGAGGGGAGAAACAGCCAGTGGAGGTCAGTGATGTGACTAAAAATGCCGTGATGTGGTTACATTATTTTTCAGATGCTGAAAAAAAGCCATACTGCTCTCAAATTTGCAGACACAACCTACCAAACCAACCGGCGGAACAAAAGGGAAGCCTTGCCATTTCTAAGGCCAATTGTAACACCCATGAGAAGGGGGGTGGGGAGCAGCACAGAGCCCTGAAAAGAGAAAATAAGGCTAAAAATAGTTTTAGGCAAGGGATGAAATGTAAATTTTACTAACCATTATAGAAAGCTTTTTATTTGTTCCGATTTAAATGGAATGTGGAGTAGGGTTGCAGCAAGCCCAACTATCCAAACCAAAACAAGTTACATTCCCTCTCTTCTTTCCTCCCCCTAATGGTGAAGGGCCAATGAAGGGCACCCATCTATTCTGCTCATTTTTAAACCGAGTGCTTAGGAACCTGTGACAATCACACAGAACAAGCGTATACATTTTGTGCTCAGTAGGAGAATGGCATTTCTCCTCCCCCCTACCCTAAGCCACGGCTGCATATAACAGAAGAGTCAAAAAATGAAGATTCTTATTATCATAAAAGTCTTTCCTTTTTAAAATTATTTGATATAGAGCTTTTATAAATCATGGGGATCCCCCTAGTGCATTTGTTTTTACACCATTAACTCTTTGAAAAGGCTGAAAGGTTGAGAAACATAGAGCCTATTGCTAATTAAATATTAACTTTCTGGAAATAAAGATAAAGCATTTCTGGAATTGAGAAAAACAGAAATAAAGTTTGGTTGTACTTGCAAAAAAGATGGTTTACAAGTAATTTCAAAGATTCCTCTACTGCAGAGCTGAGATGTCCTTGATGTAGGAACTTTTTCCAGAAATAGCCCCCATCTCCATTGTAAATGCCAGAATTATCCCCAGTGACGGGTGCTGAAGCCTGTGTCAAGTCCTGAGGAGGAAGAATGTCATGGAAAGAGTGGTGGCCATGATCATTTTCCGGGGAACTATGGTAAAAATGCTACAGGTGCCCTTTGCATCCTGCTGCACTTAGGTGTCCCGTCACTGCACTGAAAACTGGCAACCCTGGCAAGATGGCAAAGTGCAGGCACCAGAGACACAGTGGTCACATTGGTAATATTCAAGATTTTGAGGGAAGGACTCTTTTCCACCTTGCAGGTTTTTAGGAAAGCTGCCTGTGAAAGCTGATGCTTGTACTCCAGTGTCTTCTATAGACTGAACAGAAGAACCTCTCCTATGGGAAGCTATTTATTGAGATTTACTAAACCGAAGTCTGCATACACAATTATTTAAGTACACTCTTCTGGCTGCAAAATGATTCAAGGTGGTGGCTTTAGCTTCCTTTAAATAAGCTTTCATTAACAAGCAAAAGCGATGCATCACCAAAAAACTGAACAAGACCGAAATTTGAGCTGCACAGTTTTCTAGGTTTTTGGACTCATGGATGCAAATAGATATACACAGGAACCTAAACTAACACATTCTTGAAAGTCAATTTCTTTCACTTGAACAACTACATTGAATATTTTATTCACCTCAAAATTTAGGAAGATCAACTTAAAGAACTTGAGAAAAGATGCAAATGTCAGTCTTCTTTTCTAAATACACATTGTGCACACAGCCACAGACCATGAGATTTTTGGTATCTCCCCAGAAAGAAACAGTATACCTTAGGATCTGGGGTGAGAACAGTATACCTTAGGATCTGAGGTATTCAAAGATGAATCCTGAAATAGAAAAACCAGATCCATCAAATCACAGCAGTGAAGTTGTGATGCTATTTTCCATCCCATAGAGGTTCCAGAAGGCATCTTAAACCAGCAGCCTGAGTTGGCTTTCCTCTTAGTGTCTAGCTCCTCTCCTGAGAGAAACATCCCTCTGGATGCTGACTTTTACAACCCAATTGGTCATTAGCTTATAACATGCTTGCAGTAATTTCAGGGGGGGAAAAAAAAAGAGGGAGTATCTGAGAAAATTAGGATGGGTGGGAACTATACTCCTGGTCTCTGGAGCTTCCTCCTTTCATTACCTAGACACCCATTCAGCCCTTGCGGGGAGGGTACGCTGGACACACCACACTCACACCAAAGTGGGGATCTTCCTATAAGCCTGGCTTCACTAGTCCCTTTCCTCACCTTCCTGGCTTATTACATCTTAAAATCAGAAGACAGTGTATTGTGTCTGTCAAACAGATACAGTCAAGTCAAAGCATCTTAAGTCTTCCTTTTACCCAGAACTATGTTAGCGATGCACAGTGAGGTGAATAAAAAGAAGGATTAGCAACAGTCCCTGTAATCAAGCCTTGGTGTAAAAGGTCATTAAGGTTTTTTTCTCCCTATGATTGTTATAAACTATTTCAGCATTCATCAAGGGTCCACTAGGAGCCAAGACTTATACTACGCATTAGGAATTCTGTAACCATAAGTCCTAGTATTTCCAGGATGGCCCAATATTAAAAGTTCTGTTTCATTTTTCCCATAAATACATATGAGTACTTATATAAAAATACTTATATCACTCAGAACATATATCCCAACCTTAGTTAGAAAAAATAGTCATTGCAACAATCAGGAAAGGGAGCTAGCATGAAGGGAGCACTTGGAACGTGCTGTCCATGGAGGCTTTCTTTTATTTCAGACTCACAATAACCCTGCAAGGAGGGCATCATTGTCTCCATTCTACATGAGGAAGCTGATCTGAAGATCGCAGGGGTTAAGCAGTCTCTTCAAGTCACCAGCTCGGGAGATAGTATAGCTGGTATAAACAGGAGAAATAAGGAATTACATTTCAGTAGAGCCTGCCAGTCAATAATGGCTTCCCAACTTGTGGGGAATCCCAAGAGATTAGCTCAAGCTTGTAAGAACTGTTGCAGCTTTGGAATATTTCATTGCTTTGTTCCCCCACTCCTCACAGAATTCCAGTGGGGTTCCTAAGGGTCGCTCAACAGAGCCACCTAAGTCAGAAAGCTGACTTTCTTACACCTGTTGCTTATCCTATTGGGAACACAGACGGAAGGAGTAATGCATCTAGCTGAAGGAAGGGGACTAAATATGATGTACAAGAGAAGTTCTCCTGGCATGACCTCTGAGCAGGGGTGGCCATGAGAATTCATCCAGGGAGATCTATTACCTGTGGGACACAATCAGCAGGGCCCCCAGGGCATTTACAGATTGCCTGTGCATATGATGACCACCTTGTATAGAAATCTCATCTTAGGGAATTTTTGAGTAAATATGTAACTTTTATCTCATATTTTATTTAACAACTACAGAAAACATTTCCCTTACCCAATTCTTTTCCATTTATCCAAGAACAACAAACGTAAATGTACAGGTGAGACAAACAGGAGCAGTGAGGAGGAAAGGCCCCGTCAACATTTATTTGGTGCCTGTAATGTGGAGATCCCTATAAGAAGGAGCTGAGTCTGTCTCCAGAAATCACAGTGGCCACAGTCCAACAAGGCTTCTCCGGTGGGCTGAGGGTGCAGACTTCCCATTCTCTCAAATGAGGATGGATGAAGGCACTAAGGATATATGTGGCCTATGGGGAAGAAAGACTTAAAGGATCCTTGTAGATGTCTTCAAGTATGGGAAGGACTAGTGTAAGAAGAGTTAAGGCTTACCTGTAGCACCTCAGAGGGCAGGGCCAGCAACGTATACCTGTGCACTAGAAATATGTGTGTGGCTTAATGTTCTCCCTAAAGCTGATTTAAGCTGAGGCTGAAAGATGACTCTAAAAGGGCTTCCCACGCTGGGAAGGAGCTCACGTAGAACTTGAAGTTGCCTTATAACTCCAAGATGCCGCTTCTATATGACCTTATATCTCCTGGCAAGTCAAGCTTATTAATTACAGTGTGGGCAGAACAGATCCAAACAAAATACGAACCCCACAATCCTCTCCTCTATCAATTAGTCCCCTGCGTTCTCTCACAGATCCCTAGGGTTCTACTGGATATAATTAGAAAAAGCACCAGTGTCTAGAACTAGGGGCAACCCCTTAAGGACAAGCACCAAAGCAAAAACCTCAAATAGATTTCTTTATTGTTCTAATTTTAAAATATTTTAATTAAGATCCTTCCCAACCCTGAGATGCTATGGATTTTTTTTTCTGAATTTCTTAAATATTTCTGACATGAATAGTAAGCAGAATCTCAAGCTGTGATTCCTTTTCATGCCAGGTTGTGGTTTCCAGGGAAGTCGGTGCCTGAAGAATGCTCAGCTCGTTTGGCTGGAACCCAGTGCTGATGCAGGCAAGGTCACACAGGCTTTAGGGCTGGGTGGGAAAGTTAAAGGCCCCTCCATGCCCCAGACTCTGCCCCGATCCCTGCCATGAGGTAGATGATGGCATTCGCTCAAAGGGGAAATCAGGTGAGCTCAGCAACACACATCACTCCTCCCTGAAACCCCCTGAAAGTGCGTGTTCTACTGATGGAGGGTCACTCCAGCATAAGAAAGGGGGTGTGAATTTATTTATACAGAACCAGCAGGTAGTACCTCTGGGGAAAATAAAGTCTTGCTGTTGGATTTATCCAGAAATGCCCCTAAGCTTTTGATCAACCTTTTGAAAGAGGGTCACTAAATCCTTTCTTCCTAGCTAATTCTAAAAGCAGAAGAAACAGGTACTTAAATTAACAGCACCTTATATCCCTGGCACAACAAAGTGGCCAACTTCAGCTCTTTATTAGCTGCTTTCTTCTCCATTAATGCTATTCCTTTAATGGTTTGGCTATTACAATTAGCCAATCTGCAGTGTCCCTGTCTGGGGCTAACGAGTAATGAACTGAAAGAGTTGCTGTTTATTTGTATCAAGGGCACCATTAGAGAGCGCTTCCCAATTTCTCCCCCAACAAAGAAGAGGTACCTTCCAGGCATGTTCCACCTGCCTGTGATGCTCTCCTACACCACTCACAGCGCCCCTGGTTGGGGGAGCTCCCTGGGGAGTCATGGGACTTTAAAACCTGGGCAGAGGAAAGGATGAGCGTCAGGCTTCTGCCGAGCCCGGAGGCCGAAGAGGCAGAAGCAGCCCAGGGGGTTAGCCATGTACATTAACCATTAATTCCTCCCTCCCTTCCCACCTGCCTTCTCATGCCTCATAAACCCTTCACCCCCATCCCCAAGCAGCTCCTTCTTCCTGTCACAGCATCACTCTGGGCTTTGCCCATCTTCATTTCCTTCTTGAATGGCTGTATCCCGGAAGTCTTGTAAAAGTAAGAAAGAGAGACAAAGAGAAGTTATGGCTCCAACCCACAACCCCAGCTGGTTGCTGGGGGTGGCTGGAGGGAGGGCAACTCAGACCTCCTTTAAAAAGGTTTTTTGCCCTTTGATTAATCTTTACAAAATATCTATAGCTTAAATGGACCACATGCCTTATAAGAAACCTTAGGTTTCAAAGACTTGCCACCAGAGCAAGATTTACATTCTAATTCAAATGAGGGTAATCCATAGAAATGCTGAATAAAGTCTCTAAAATGGCAGCAGCAATGAAGCTGTGTACATGAAGTCCCACAGGGTCCTACCTGGATCCAGCCCATTTCCAATGAACCAGGAGACTCCCCCCTCCCAATGCTTCAATGGGGAAGGAAGAAGGCTGGGTTACAACCACTACTATGGTCAAATCGAACAAAGTCCCCTGCTCTACATATATCAGATAATTCCTGGGTTGCCTCAGGTTGAGAAATAAAGAGAAACAGAAAAAGCCCTGTAAACTCTACCTAGAGTAACAAGCACAAATTCGATCTGGAAAAGATTTATATCTCTGGAAAATGTTTACCATCAAAATAATTTTCAACAAGACCATATAAGAACACTATACTTAAAAAGCAACGTAAAAGAAATGTCAACATCTCCTCAATGTTGCTGTCTTGAGAAACCGGCATAACAGTACCCAACCCTCACTCTCACATCATGTTATTTTAAAGATAAATGAGATGAAGCTTCTGAAATATTATGAGTTTCTCGAAACAAAGGCTCTTTATAAATGCAAGACACTATTATAACGAGGAATCTGAGACATCCCAAATAAAGCACGACTTTTTATGTATGCTTTAAGAATTAAACCCGTCTCTGTGCTGTAAAATGGGAAATTAACTTAACTGAAACCAAGACTGAAGATTGACAAGGACCTCACTATATGACTGACTGAAGAATTAGGGCAGAATTTATCTTTTTTCCCCCAGCCTCTATAACTCTAAAAAGTAACATATAAACAACCTTGAACACTAATGAAGAGTGTCACACACCTGCATTTCCTCTTTTAGCAACACTTTTCCAGAAGTAATAACAATCTTGGCAAGTAATTTCTACCTTTACTTGCAAACATCATAGAAATTTCCCGATTCTTAGACACAAGACTCCTTATAGGAACTCAGAAAAGGCATCTTCCCCTTCAGTGTGGCCATGGTTAGAAAGATCTGGGCGTTTTGTTTTTGACAACTGATTACTGAAAACAAGTTCTGCTGACAAGGTGACTATTACTATGAAAAATGCCATCGGCATTAGTACCTTTCTAAAAACTTAATGAGAGGAATGAGAATGAAATACAGACGTGTGTGTGCGCGCATGGTGACAACAGAGATTAACAGAACATTAAGCAGCTTGAAATAATGAGGAAACTCGTGTGCCGCGCTCTTGTAGCCCTGCTGTTGAGGCTCATTAATAGTTTATTTTACGTAAGATCTTGTGCCTTCATTAAAACTATTAGTGCTCAATAGTACATGAAAAATATGCATGAATTTTCATATACTTCAGGGACTCAGGACCAGTTAACAATTCAGGAAACACACATTTTAAATCAGGTATTCTGAATCTCGGCTGCACAACAGAATCATCTGGAGAAGCTTTAAGAAATAAAAAAATCCCAGGAAATCAAGCAGGCATCAATATTTTCAAATCTACGCATGTGATTCCAATATGCAGAGGGGTAATGCTGAGAATCACTATCTCCAATCAAGATATAAATAAATACAGTAAATCAAGATACATATTAAATAATTACCTTTCACAATACGTTTTTATAAACCTTATTAACCAATTTGCTAATTGTCCTTCCCTCCTGAGTAAATTGCTATTGTTCTGCCTTTAACCATAAAAGAGAGATTATCAGTGTAACACAGGAAGTTCCTGAATGATGACTACCTGACCTACATATGAACAACTGCCCCAGACAGGTGTGTCTGCGGTGGTTCCTCTTCTCTCCCAACTGCCTCTGGAGTTCCCCCCATCCACGCCCCAGCAAGGCTGCTCAGCTTCACTTTCTGGAGCTCTCCACATAGAGCCCATGTTCTCAGCACTGGCTGCTTGAAGTGTGTAGCAGGAGCAAGACAAGGTTAATGAAGGAGAAGCAAGAGGGAATGAAAACCCATTCCACTTCTGGCCTGTCCTCCCTTCCTCCTCTCCCACCCAGAAGGGTCTGTCTGTGCTCAGGCCCCAGACTCCCTTCTCCTGCTCAAGAATGAATCCACATCAAGTAGATTAGAGATTGGGGAGACTCTTTTCCCTAGGTGAGGTGCATGATCCCCATGATGGTTGTCAGGGCTGCCTTTGTGTCATTCTAAAGTGGCAAGTGGGACACGTTTTTTTCCCCAAAGTAACCCTGCCATGAGTGGTTAGGTCTTTATTTTTGCACACCAAACTATACACTGATTATAATCTGGAGAAATGCCTTGAACTCCAAGTAGCTGACTCCTTAATAAAATCTTAGAACCCTAAACTAGTAGAAATCTTGAGCCTGCTAAGGCTCTTTACCAAGATAGCTTAAAGCCCTTCAATTACATGCTGCTGTATCTTCCTAATACCCGTAGGAATCATGTCACTAGAACTAGCACAAAACCTATTTGACATAAGAACTGAGGTTGAAGGGTTAACAAGATTCTGGAATGAAGCATATTAATTGCTCTGGATGGAGTTAGCAGTCCTAAACCCAAAGACGTCATCTTTCTCCAGAGTTACCTTCTGCCTATAATGTTTTTTAAACTCTTGGTCATCATGATAAAGCCTGTGTATAATGTGGCCCTGAAAGGGAAGGGTAGCTTATTTAAGAACCCTAACTTAAGATGATTTATTCATTCATTCTTTGATAAAAACATTCTCGAAAAAAGCCACTGGAAACTTATAAAACAAAATTTTCAACAGTCTTCAAGCATCTCGATGTTATTAGTATTTCATCTCTTCTTCCTTTAAGCAAAATACAATTCTAAAACAGTGATAGAATTGTGGCATGAATATGGCTTTATCACCTGAAATTCACTCAGGTGTTGACACTACCAGAGTGGGTAGTAATTCTTGCATCTTTAGAAAGCAACTTGCAAACCAAGCTGTGAAAGCACGCTACAGCCTCACCAGTCAAGCCTCACCAGAGGTGTCAACAACAGTTCTAGCATGGAGCCACCAACAATTGAAATCTATAAATAGGAAGATCTGGAAAGTTTAACCAAAAAGTTGAAATAGAGACTCTGAAAATCACTTGGAGCTTGTAGAGCTGGAACAGGAGCTAGAAAAGGGCTAATATTTCCTTTAATGCTACCGAATTCCCTGTTAGTTGTATGACTTTATATTCCTTGCAACAAGCAAATCAAATCTATGCTGACAATCACCAGGATTTCTGTCTGGAGAAAAGGTGAATGGACTGAACACACACATGACAGAGCACTAATGTAGTTCTTTGTTCTCTTGAGAATCAGTGGTTTCTGAGTGGGTGAAAATCCATTTGAAAATCATTCTGATTAACACAAGCAAAGCTATCTTCTCAATTAACTTACTCTTATAACCTATTTTTCAACCCTTAAGTGTCATAAAACCCATCCATATAAAAGAGTGTAGTAACACAATGGGAAAAATGTGTCTCTAACTTTTGAAGTCTAGCAACATTCCCTAGAAAGTTCTAATAACACTTTCAGTGAATTCTATAAGGCATTATCTAGACTAGCCCTGTCCAACAGAAATATAATGTGAGCCACGTGTGTAATTTAACATTTTCTCATAGCCACATTAAAAAAAAAGAGACAGGTAAAATTAATTTAAATAAGATATTACATTTAACCTAATATATCTAAAATACTCTTTCAACAGATACTCAATATATAAAATTATTGAGATATTTTATTTTTTTAATACTGTCTGAAATCTAGTGTCTAGTCTATATTACAGCACATTTCAAATCAGAGGCTAAATTTTCACTGGAAATACTTGATCTGTATTTAGATTTCATAAAATTTACATTTGAACAGGTAAATTCTCACACCCAAAGCTGTTGCAAACATATTTTAAAAGATTTTTAATAACTGAATCAAGCACATTTTTAAATTAAAATTTAAATTAGTTAAAATTAGATAAATTAAGAATTCAGTTTCTCTGTTGCATTAGCCATTTCCAGTGCTCATTAGCTGCATGTAGCAACTGGCGACCACATTGCAAATTGTAGGTTAGATACTGGGGCAGTGAATACCCCACAAGGATGAATGAAGGCCATGAGGTGTGGTGCTATCCCACATCTTTCAGAAACATCATAAACTCTGGACAGACAATGACTGCAGATAACTCACGGTCCTCTTCCTTCATTTCTCCAATCGCAACAGTCAGCCATTAGAGTCCTCCAAACTGGAAGCCATTTATAGAGAAGGACATAGGGGACAGAGGTACTTCTTGCCCCTGTACTCAGAGATGATGAGCCTCTCAGCTCTCAGCAGAAAGAATACAAAGGAGTTGAGGCGCCATCAAGTAAAGTCTTTTACATTCTTCTCAATCAACCTCTCTCTCTCTCTCTCTCTCACTACCTAACAAATTTCCCTGGGAGCTGAAAAACAAGTTTGTTCAGGATGCCACTTTGCAGAGTTTCAGCTCTCCTCCCCAACACAAATTATCATGTGCATTGCAACCTTTCCTCATTTGGATCATTCTTGAACTTGGCCACAATCCTTCTTAGGAGAGCCCTGTAAATATAACCCAGCTGCAACTCCTAAAGCTCTGGGCACTCTGTTTAATACTAATTATTTCTACCATTTAGAAGTTTGAACCATAAAAGAAAAGTTTAAATTTCTCAAAAGATAACATAGCACTGATCACAGGAAAGACATATCTAATTAGCAGAAAATAGAACTAAAGCAGAAGGAAAGCTCAACACAAAGTACAAGACACGATTCTAAGTCCCTTGAGAGCAAGTCTGCATCTGACCTGCCGTACCTGCCTGGCCTGACTCCATGCAGCAGGTAAAGCAGTTGCTGAAAAGGAACACAGGCTTCCTAGGCTGTGACTGATGTTCCACCTGAGGACTCTCCTAAAAGGAAGAATGCTCTTATTCACAACAGCTAAGACTTGGAAACAACCCAAGTGCCCATCAAAGGATGAATGGATCAAGAAGATGTGGTGTATATATATACATGATGGAATATTACTCAGCCATTAAAAAAAGACAAAATCGTGCCATTTGCAACAACATGGATGGACCTTGAGGGTATTATGCTAAGTGAAATAAGTCAGACAGAGAAAAACAAATACCGTATGATTTCACTCATATGTGGACGATAAACAAACACATAGATAAGGAGAACAGATTGGTGGTTACCACGGTTGAAGGGGGTGAGGGGAGTGTGAAAGGGGTAAAGCGGCACATATGCATGGTGACGGATGGAAACTAGACTTTTGGTGAACATGATGCAGTCTGTACAGAAGCTGAAATATAATAATGTACACATGAAATTTACACAATGTTATAAACCAATGTGACCTCAATAAAATAATTTTTTTTCTTTTTTTTTTTTGTGAGGGAGACTAGCCCTCAGCTAACATCCATTGCCAATCCTCCTCTTTTTGCTGAGGAAGACTGGCCCTGGGCTAACGTCAGTGCCCATCTTCCTCTACTATATATGGGATGCCGCCACAGCATGGCTGACAAGCAGTGCGTCAGTCAAGGATCCGAACCTGTGAACCCCAGGCCGCTGAAGCAGAGTGTGCAAACTTAACCACTATGTCACTGGGTCAGCCCCAATAAAATAATTTTTTTAAAAAAAGGAAGAAAGCTCCATAAGGACCCTTGATAAGTCACATCCCCTCCCCCTTACTAAGACTAACCTTATAGTTTTAATGCATCTTGCATTTATTCTGTTACTGATCTAGCTGTCCTTATCTGTTTTCCCCCATTCGCCAGACTAAAATGCAACACAAGTATCAGCCTGAACAAACAGTCAATATTTCCTCCACACTGATTCTTCGCACTAAAACTACAAAAACTACAAAAAGAAGGGAGGGGCTGAGATCTGAGTCTCAGTTTCCTCTGCTATAAAATGGAGACAGTTGTGCTAATTGATTGATAAGGTTCTGAGTAAATCAAATGAGTTAAAATATGTGACAAAGGCCATGCAAACCATGACGTATTAGTCTTCTGCAATGATTTCCACTTCTTTCAGACCGAGGTTCAAAGACTAACGCTGCTTCCCTTGTCCACTCCTATTATCAAGAGCTTAAAAAAAATGCATTGTCTCACGCATTACAACATTTTATGTACATACATTAGATTGTTGGGAGACAGAGGAATGGGTAGTTTCCTCAGTTCAGACACTATAAAGTGGTTATGCTTACTCCAATGATGCCATCATTCCTCAAAAATACTTTAGAAACACCTCTTTTAGGACTTTCAGAACCAGTTATGGATAATGGTTTATTGCTATTTCTTGTATCTGACCAAAACCAGTTTCAAATCTAACTTGAAAACCTTACTCATTGGACTTGACACCAAATGATTTCGGCTGTTTCCAAAATTTAAATCCCATCTCGAGGACCAAAGTTGTTCATTACTCTAATTATCTATGTAACTTTTCTCTCCCAGCTAGCCTTTAAAAATAGACTATGTTTGTGTTGTTGACTGCACCACCCCACACCTGATACACTGCAGATACGCAAGTAATAATTGGTGAGTGAATGAACGAATGATCTGAAGAACTTTCTAAAAGATTTTTCTTTGATTCAACAAATATCTGCCTGTCACTGCTAGGTTCTGAGAAGATGGAGATGAGTAAGAAAAAAAAATCTCTATCTTCTTTAAGGAGCTTAAAGTCTAGAGGGGAAAAAAAACTTAAGGGGAAAGGAAAAGAAGGTATTATTTATTGTCAACTCTTATATAACAGGCACATATATTATTTCACTTAAATTTCCCAGCAATCAAATAACCATGACATTTTAATCTCCATTTTAAAGCCTAAAAAACTGGGATTCAGCAATGTTACATAAGTTGCATAATGTTAATAAGTGACAAGCCAGTCTTTGAACCCAGAGCCTACGGACAGTGAAACCTAGGTCCTTTCTTTCACGACACCAAGCCAGGAGTGTACAGTTCAAGTAAATTTTGTCTTTTTAAGTGACTACTTTTTTTGTGTGTGTGAGGAAGACCAGCCCTGAGCTAACAGCCGTTGCTAATCCTCCTCTTTTTTGCTGAGGAAGACTGGCCCTGGGCTAACATCCGTACCCATCTTCCTCTACTTTATATGGGACGCCGCCACGGCGTGGCTGACAGGCAGTGCGTTAGCAGGCGCCCGGGATCCGAACCAGCGAACCCTGGGCTGCCAAGCGCGAACTAAACCGCTGCTGCGCCACTGGGCCGGCCCCTAAGTGACTACTTTTGAAACTCTGAAGGAGATGACACTTACGTGGATATTTGAGGGCTGCTATGGGGTTAAGTGCTCAGTCATACTCTTTTTTAGCCTCACGCCATTCTACTCTAGAAATCACATTAGGTGACACAGCAGCTCTGATCTCACTAAGAAGTACTCCAAAGACCAGCTCCCTGAGCCCTACCTCCCACACGCATCAAGAAGCCAAAGACTTACTCCATTGAAGGTCCGTGACCCCTGTTCTGTGCTGATGTTGTGGCGAAGGTACTTTTAGTTGAAGTTGCCATGTGAACGCTGGCAGACCGACAAATGCGTAGGGATGGGTGGGTAGATTAAGCAGCAGATAAACAGTGGTACACGTGGAATTGGAAGGAAGAAGGAGGCTTGGGAGCAGGAACTAGTGTCACTAAAAGGGGCCACCTTTGGAACACATGCCATAAATTACCAAGACATTTTGCCCATTCTTACTAAGAAGAAGATGAAGAATGGAGCCATTCAAGTTTCATTTCGATGACATTTTAAAGAGATGAAAGTTTTGTACTGTTATCACAAAAGACATTAGAATCTAGGGACCATGTTTTCCTTTCCATTAGATTTTTTCATTCAGTTCTAAAAATATTTTTGAGCAGTACAGAGTGGTGGTTAGGATCGACGGCTTGGAGGCACCCAGGCTTGTTTTGAATCTTTGTTCCGGCATTTACTGCATGACTATGTACAAGGTACTTAACTCCCTAAGCCTCAGTTTCTTCATCTATAAAATGGGGTAATAACAACACTGGCTCTTCCTCAAAAGGTTGTGAAGATTGAAGGAGATGATATGCTAGAACTTAGCATAGGGCTTAATGCATAAAAAGCTTAATGAACATCAATGACAAGTACATGTGTCAGCGTTGTGGTAAATATTAAGGACATATAGATAAATACACATATAGATATGGTCATTTCTGAGATGGCTTGATGGCCCCACCTGTGGTTGGCTCAAGATATCACACAATTACATAGAGGACTGTAAGATAAAAGACACAATGCTCATGTAAAACTATTATCTATTGTAGAGTGTAAGTTACTTTCAAGTGCCTTTGCAAATCATCTGTTTTTTTTGTGGTTATTGTCGAGGAAGATTCGCCCTGAGCTAACATCTGATGCCAATCTTTCTCTTTTTGCTTGAGGAAGAGTGGCCCTGAGCTAACATCTGTGCCAATCTTCCTCTGTTTCATATGTGGGTCGCCGCCACCAGATGGCTGAGGAGTGGTGTAGGTCCGTGCCTGGGATCTGAACCCATGAACCCGGGCCGCCGAAGCGGAGCACACCGAACTTAACCACTATGCCACAGGGCCAGCCCAGCAAATCATCTGTTTTTAAGCAGGGGAAAAAATGGGAAAATGGAAATCAAAAGACTTGATTCCTATAAAGATACTGCAATAGGAGAAGTGCCCTTGCCAGGTCTGCATGTCCTGGCATGATCAGATAATCCATCTATCTGGATTGGGTAGATACTCGAGGAGAGATATTTCAAGGTAGTTTCTGTAACACTATTACGCATGCTCTACCCAAAGGGAAAACATGCATTTGCTTCTTTTGATTAACATGTTAGTGACTGCAGCTGAAACATCAAATGGTCTGCTGAGCAGAGGTTTTCCCACTGTCTGCTGTAACAATCAGTACAGAGGCCATCTGTCAGAGTCAGCTTCACCTGGACTTACAGACCAACTCTTCAATATAGCTGAGCATGGGGTGGGGGTGTGGCAAGTGCCTACCTTGCTCTAATCATGAACACATTTGATCTCTTGCACTGAGGTAACTGGTTCTTTGCTAAGGACACCTCTTTCCCAGTTGGTTCCATAACATTCAGGGGCAGTGTGGCCTAGTATGAGCTGTCAGGAGGAGAGACTGGTGTAATGATTCAATCAGCACCCAATCCCTGTGCACTCGCTCTGTACCTGTAACATACACCTCTTCCGTGACCTCTGAAACTAAACGGAAGAGAAAGAATGAAAACAAAGTGATACGTCAGGGAGCAAGGTGCAGGGGGAAGGGCTAAGGGAAAATGAAGAGGTAAATAAAATATATTCAGCATCTTCTACGTGCCAGACACTTGAGGTATGCTATATTTCTGTTTTATAAATGAAGAAACTACATCTCAGCAAGCTTTAAGAACTTGTTTTCCAATGTCACACAACAAGTGGTGCTAGAAATTGAATCAAGGTATGTTGGATTCCAAAGGCAAGATCCTTTTACATTTTCTCCCCCAAATGAGGAGTAAGGATCTTTGGCAAAATGATAGTGGTACCATGGACTCATGGAAGATAGTAGAAAATATACTAGAAAGTTTTTGAAAGTTCTAGTGTTTCACAAGGTGATTGCAAACCTGGAGTTGGGCAATTTGAATAGAGAGCATATTCTGATCCAGGGTAATGTATTTAGGCCCGATATCAGGGTGTCCTAAGAGCAAGGTGCACCTGCAGAACCATGGCAGCCGCCCACTCCCTCCCTGGCACTGACAAGCAGCACATTCAAACAACATGGTGTAAGATGGTAGAAAAAGATGGGGTGCGATATGATGGGTGGAAATGCCCTAAGTATGTCGAAAGATTTATAGTGAAGGGAAAATGTCCTTGTGAATAAAGCTTATTAAAAGAGATGGAGTCCATTTTCTTTTTGACCTCTCCTACTTCCTGTTTCTTCCCTAGTACATTTGAGCAGAAAGGGGCCCTAGAAATCAGACTAGCATCCTCATTTCTCAGATGAAAAATCTGAGACCAACAGAAGTATCTGAAATTATACTTCTTGTTTCAGCAATCAGGTAGTTATCAGTTCTTGTTTTTGTCTTTCACCATATACTATAGTAAAGAGAGAAAGGCTAGACAAAAAACAAGAAATCAGAAATTTTACTTTGTAGACACAAAGATCTCTCCTACTTATCTCGAATCTCCCTAATCCCATGACTGTGTGCTTTGAATCTTCCTCTGCCAAGTGGCATTCAAGATTTGCACTGCACCGTTCACACACCATTGTCTAGGGCATTTCCAAGCCAGCCGGCCAGGCTGAAGGTGAGGACTGTGGGGTGGAAGGATTTCTCTCTATGCAGGGCTATCTGCAATGGTCACCTTCTTGGATGGTCAACTGTCCTCGTTTACCTGGGACTGAGGGGGTTCCTGGGATGTGTGATTTTGGTGCTAAAACCAGGAAAGTCCCAGGGAAACCGGGACAGTGCCCCTACTGCTTTCAGAAGAGCCACATTCTCAAGTGAGCTAACAAACCCGGACGGATAAAATGCATTTAGCTGGAAGTTTTAGCTGGTATGACACCAGCTAAATGAGAGTTAACATTTCAAGTTTTTAAGAAAAGGAGCAGGATGAAGATTAATGACTATAAAGAGCTTTGAGCCCTTGGGGAGGAAGGTATTCTCAAAGTAGGAAGTGTTAAGTCCATAAAAGAAACAATAAGAGAATGCAGCGGGGCTCTTTCATACCTAACAAGTATGACTAAACCTCTAAACACTTCCTGTTCCGTCCCATGTTTTTCTGAAATTCGCTTTTCCTTATCGGCCAAGAAGGTAGAAAAAAAATTGTTCTCTCTTCTCTTCCGAAGAATAACAGTGGGTAATTTCAAAACCTCCAAAGATTTGTAAAGTTTAGCAAGCTCTTGCTTTCATATAGAAATATTATGGAGAAACAAACAGCACTCATTTTTCTCCATAAGCATCCTAAATTCTTGCCACACATAATTTTGGATAAGTAGAAAAGCATCTGATTAGAAAAGAGAAATACTTGCACTTAAGTAGCATCCATTCATTCATCCATCTAGTTACATTTCCAATCAAAATTTTTGTTGTTGTTGTTAAACACGGTGCTAGGTGCTAAGAAAGAACACCGAATAAGGAGAATCTGCTTTTATTTTATATCACAGCATCCTAAAGATCAAAAACTGCCTTTTGAGATTTACTCCTGACTCTTCTTATTGTAGTAGAGAAAGCCACCCCTAACATAAACCTCCACACTTAAATAATTTCTCCCAGGTAGCATTTCCTATTCACAGAGCAGTGCCACAAAAAGTGGTCTGACCTTCACCTTTTCTGGGTCACCAAATACACTGGAGGCACTTGGCCTAGAAGCGGGTAGAAAGGATGTGAACCAAGGAGGGGGTTACACCCGGGAGCATGTCAATAGGTTCCCCTACTCACAAGAACAGCTTAAAGCTGCCCTGTATACATATTTGGGAAAGGCATTTTCCCACCTTCTCTGATCTCCTGGACGCATGATTTAAACATAATTTTCTAGGGCAGGGCAAATGGCAGCCTACTGAGGGGACAGGGGCCATGGGAAAGGCTTTCTCTCCTTCTACCTCCACTCAAATGGGTTGACTGTTGTGTCCTCCAAAGCAAAAGAGGAAAATCAAAGCCAAGCTCACAAATCTACCCACGTTCTGCAGTGGAGGGAGCTGTCGACACCATTATCGGCACCTGTAGGATGAAGGCTAGAGGACCGAGGTGACAGAGTCACGGGATTCCTGAACAGGAACAACTGTCAGGTGTCCACCCCGCAACACGGCCAGTTCAGGTAACAATGCCACCTCACCAAGGAGTCCACAGGCATTGAACTCAGCTGGCCCCCGACGCTGCGATGGGCCTTCAGTCCTTAGAACTCGGGGTCCCGCCTGCGTGCACGCCTCCTAGGAGCTCTCTGGGCCGCAGTGCCTTGCACCTTTGTGCACACTACAAGTGGTTTCTTTGAGCTTGGCTACCCCAGACCAGGAGCCTTATTGGACTTCCTCTGTTTATACAAGACTTGTCAAGCAGGTTATGCTGCTTTTCTGCCACTTTTCTTTCCACACACTTCTAAAATGCCAAGACATCAGGAAGCAAGTGAAAGTAGGATTTTTCACCACAACTCAGAGACCTACAAAGGCATGCGTAGGCCATAGGCTTCGCTGAAGGCCTGTTGCTGTTCTCTTCAACGGTTTTTAAGGATTGGAAGGGAAGAGTTGTCAAAAGTAAGGTCAAAGTCAAATGCACCGTGTTTCTATCATTACTGCTGGCCTTTTTCCAGAGAGAGTAAAATGCACCCCTTGAAGCTGGCAGCAAGTCCTGTGGTTGCATCAATAATAATTTTCACTTGCACAGAAAAATCCCCCAGAAGCACATAAATGTTCATGAACTCCCCTCTCTATTTTGCAGATCTAGAAAAAGTGGTAGAGAGAAATTAAATGCCTTTGTGAATCAGCAAAAATCCTAGGGATGGAACCCAGGACAGCTAGTCTTCCTGCTGTAACCCACACATCTGGCACACCACAGGGAAAATGGTTATTTTTTCACTACAAAAGAAGACCTTCAACTTCAGGCATGTAAGGTAAAAAAAAATAATCTTAAAAGACGCTAGTTATTTTGTGGAGAGAAGAATCAATAATAAGTAGCCCAGGGTACAGTTCTTTCCAGAGGTCACGACAGTATCTAACCAAAGCCAAGATTATATTGAATCAAGAGTTCAAAGGCCACTATCTTCTCCATGGCATGAGTCAGTCACGTTGAGATTGGCTCAAGGTTAAGGAGGGAATCATCAAACTGCTAGCAGTCAGACCAAATAGGACTGGGAAACTGGCTACTCCTGTCACATCTCCTTTTCCATTCACAGTACAGCAGCTGACCCAGGGAACAACCCTCTCAGATCCTGGGAGAGTCCACTTATCCCAGGGAATGGCAACCCAACCCCGACCTGTTCCAAGATGGCCGCCTAACAGCTGTAAGGACCTTCAGAAAGATTCTTCAGCTAAAGGTACAAAGCCCTTGAACAGGTCTCCAATCTAAATATTCCCACCCACAGGAGTATACTCACCAGTACACCCAGGAGATCAGATAAAATCCTGAAAACATGAGCAAAGTTCAACTGACAGCTGCCCCTTCCAGGCCATGAACTGGCACACCTGGCCATTTGGCAACTGCTCCTTCCTTTAGCAGATCTTACCTCCCTGAGCAGGAAACAGTGATAAGGCTAAAGCTAGTTCATGTTCACTGCGACGGTTTCTCACACCCGAGCCGAACTCAGTTTTGAAACAGAACCTGAAAAACTGTTGCAGATCAGTTCAGTGGGATGTCATAGAGCCATCAAAAATAACAGAGATAATGCGTGTCAAAGTGTTTTGTAAACTATAAAGCCCTACATACAATATTACTTACTATTATTTTGATATTAAATAAGGCTAAAAGTAGAATATTAAATTGTAGATAAACTATCAATAACAACTATGGAACAAAGATGTGAGCATAAGTTTAAAGACAAAGAAGTCAGGCACAGGTAGTTGGTTACTATGTAAAAAGCCTCAATTAAAAAAATCTTTTAAAGTGGTTTAAATGTTTAATAAACTATAAATAAGTTTAAATGACTTCCTTTAATTATAAATGTATATGATCCAATTTGACAGTAAAACTAGTGTCATAAATCAACTTTGAAGGGGAGCACCCAGTAGCTTCAAGGCCAGGCCCATCTCCTCTGTCCCTGTAAAGTAAATATCATCTAACTTTTAATGTGTAGACTATTCTCTTGTGAGGCATACTAGTGCTTCCTAGTGTATAATACATCCCTAATTTACTTCTCTGTGCTGAACGAATATCCAGCTTAAAAGAGGAATGGACAGGGAACAGGAGCCTTTAATAAGCCCCATTTACTAAAGTACAGATCACCAAGTCTTGTCACTGGAAACAGAACCACCTTCCCCCACCAGGGTCAGCTCCCATGGAGCCCTCAGAGGGGCACTTGGTCATAGCACCCTGCACAGACCTGTGGACCACCAAGCCCTTGGGCTTCTTCCTCATACATGTGATGCAACCCATATAGAACATGTGCTATAATGCTTTCTTCACTTTTTGTAACGATGGAAATCAGGTTCATTCCCCACACTTTTAATCAAGCCTCTTAACTGGAAAACCAGCTCCAAGTATGCTGGAGGCTGTATTTTCTTTGCTCTTCATATCTCTTATTCTCTGAGTCTTTCTTTAGGATTAGTATTCCCCTCAAGTGACTTCATGAGCAACATGGATGAAGGAGATGAGGAACAAAGTGATGTAAAATGATCTAAGGGAACATGGACACCACAAACTGAACAGGAAGCTCCCGTACACTGCTACGGGGAAGAGGGCCCTAAAAGATGGTTTTTATGTGGCGCCCATGTCACAAAAGCTAATTCCGTGAGGTGTGCAGTTGGTTTGTGCTTGAGTACAAACAGCCTTCATAGACTATGGGATACAGGCACATTGGGAGAGTCAAACTCCACATTCAACAGCCTGTCATTTGGGGTGGTGTTTATATATACGCTGGGCAGGCTACCTCCGCAGAGCTACAAGGCAGGGCCTCTGCAAACTGGTGTCCTTCCCCCTCTGCCCATTCATAGCCTGCCTACCTTCCACAGTATAGATAATGTCACTTCCCTGACCACAAGTTCAAATCTTGGCACTGACATTTACTATCTGTGTGACTTTGCTCAAGTGACTTGGCCCCTGAATCTCAGTTTCCTTATCTGTAAACTGGAGATAAAGACATCTATCTTGAAAGGCTGTGAGGATTAAATGAAGTCATGTGTGTGTGTCTAAGTCTCTGACCTCAGTGTTATACAATATCTGGCACACAGGAAGGGTTTCTTTTCTTCTCTCTAGCCTAAGCACTCATATGCTTAATCCTGAACGGATTTGTACTTTTAAGTTATTTGTGTTTATATATTATTTCCCCACTTAGATTGTAAAGAATCACATCATTTTAATGTTCCCTATCCACCGTATGAGCTGTGTGCTAGTGGGTACCCAACATAACCATGGCCGAGGATATTGAACAAGTGCATCATTTCCCCCACATCCAATAATATCTGGTAATGTTTCCTGATGAAACTATTGTGCATTCTGGATACAGCTAATCTCTCCTCTGTCCCTTTGGCTCCTCATGCCCCTTCTTCCAAACACATCCCTCTGCCATTTGGAATGCCCTTAAGAACTCTCATAAGCCAAGGTATCCATTCATTTGATCACTTCTTGAGTACATTTCTCTTGAGTACACTTCTTGAGTACATAAACATTTCCTGAGCACATACTGTGTGTCGAAGAGAGGCACTATGGATCCATACTTGGACACAGAAACGGTAAGACACGATTCTTGCCTACCCTTGAGGCAACTGGAGGGAGTCATATGGGATGGAAACAAACACAAAATAATACAGCATGCCAGATGCTAAGAGAAGAGTGTATACGTGAGTCCTATGAGACAAAGAGGGGGAAGTTGTAATTCAGCCTGTGAACACTATTCTGAAATTTTAAAAATATATATTGCCTTTGAGATAGACTTTTAATGCACTTAACTTTGTTGAAATAGTAGGTAAAAGGGAAACCCCATCCTGGTCTGTTACAAAACAGGCCAAGACTTATTAAGGCAAATGTCACTCCAAAGAAACCTTCAGGATTGCCAAGTCCTTGTCAGTACCTTTTCTCATGTCAAGCCACGTCCAATGCAAAACAAAAGAATTTTCTTACAACTCAAACTTGGAATTCTGACCAATCCATTCACACACATATTCACAGCATGACATGTAAGTACCAGACTAGGCACTGCATGAAAAGAAAAAAGAAATGTAAGTCTTAAAAGCTCCCTGCTGGTTCCTGGCAGGGAATGGATCCTGGAGAAAAGATGTGCCCTGACCCAAGGTTAACCTGATAGGGAAAATGGGCAGAAATGTAGGGTGGTAGCCAGTTCATGATAGAAGAAACACACGGTCATAAAACTCTGGTCTGCCCAAATGGGAAGTTGGAGAACCCAAGGGCAACAGGATAAAACTTATCCGTGTGGACACTGGAGTAGCTCTACCCTAAACCATGGTGTCATATAATAAAGAGAGTCTCCTCTGCACTGTTTCATGCTAATGCAGAGCACCCAGTCAAACGAGGTTTGGGAAGCCTGCAAAGGTCTCATGCATGGACCACACAGCCAGACAATCCCACATCTAGATACATACCTACTACAAACACCTTAATGAACTATCTAAACAATTTTCCAAGTTCACTCCTGCTTCTCTAAGGGTTATCATTATTTCTCAGTCCCCCTTCCCCCAGCTCTTTATTCTTGTCACCAATTCAGCCCTCTACTGATACACAGAGCAGAAATAAAGGCTTCCTGAAGGCCAGGTCTTATTCATCTCTGTATCCTACTCCCCACCCCCACTAGTACCTAGCAGAGTACCTGGCACAGAGTAGACTCTCAATCAATGTTTATGTAATACCCACTCATGGGACAAGCAAAGAGAAACAATGAGAAAATGAACTCTTGAAACATCACAAGAGTTTACAGATTCTCCCCCAAGTATGAATTCTCCTGGTGCTGACTGGCATAGATCCACTCCACATGATTGGCTCCAAATACTAAAGATCCATGAACACGCCTCGCATGGAAGGAAACTTCCTTGCAAACCTTCAGAACATACTCCCTCTCCAGGAGCTGCCTGCTAAGAAGGCTATACACAGAAATCCTAAACCTTGCCATAAGCCCTGGCCACATCAGCTCTGCAAGCCTGGCCACATCAGCCCTGGTCCCTATCAGGACCTGTCGGAGGGAAACCTGAGCTGCAAGAGTAACTGGAGACTCGGGCAGCTGACCTGCTTGCAATCTGGAGGCAATCATAGTTTAGCTGCGAGTTTGAACCAACTGTAACTGGGCAATACCTGACAACCAACTGCCCTACAAGAACAAGAGTCAGGTGACCTGATGTGTGCATCCCTTACTTTGAGGGGTGAGCAGGGAGGGAGCTGTTGTAGACCAATGCCAATTCTGCTGAGTCAGGGAGCAAAGGCAGGCTTCAGAGGGCCTGCTGTCACTCCAGGAACCCTCAGGAGGGCGGGTTCCACCCTCCCCAACCAAGGGTCCCATGCGCTTCCTGGAGGCTCTCAAGGAGACCTGGCCTTGTCCCAAGGAACACCTGTTTTAAAAATTTTGACACGTAGTCCAGGTAGCAGCCAGTGAAATAAAAGCTTTGTAGATGGTTGGCAATACCACCTTGGCTTGGCCAGTGTGTATTGCAGTTGAGGGAAGAAAGAACAGTGGCTAAACTCATCAACGTGTCAGTCTAGGAGAAGCTAGGACAGGATGAAGAACCAGGAGGGAACCCTGATGGATAAATCTAGTTTGATTTGTAAGGATGACAGGATTCATGTAATAAACATTCACCAAACTCCGACTACATGCCTGGTACCACAGTGGGATACAGAGATGAAAAAGCGTGGACTGTCCTCAAAGAGTTCATACTCTTGAAGGTCACACTTTATGACAACAAATGTGCATTTTCTTTTTTATTCCAAGTTTTATTACTTTTATTACAATACTGTTTATTAAGAGCAAGACAGAATAGGAGGGAGGTGGGGGGGAATAATAGAAAGAAAGAAGGAAGGCAGGAAGCAAGAAAGGAAGCAAGAGGGTTGTAGGTATTAAATGTGATAATCCTTGCAAAGGGCTTCTTCAGTCTCTGGCATATAGTAAGTGCTCAATAAATATTAGCCATGATATTCATTGTTATAGGGAACCCGCAACTGCGTCATGCTGGTCTACACTGAACACTTATGACACAGCAGGCAGTATTCTAAGGGCTTATCATGTATTAATTCAATTAATGCTCGCAACCCTATGAGACATTAGTATTACCATTTTACAAATGAGAAAACATGTGCACTAAGAGAGTCCCTAAACTATAACTACCCAGTTACACCACTATCAGGTGAGAGATCTGGGATTCAAACCCAGGTAGTCTGATTTGAGTTCATCTTCTTATTCATTACGTCTGTGGTTCTCATGGTGTGGTCCCCAGAACCTGGGAACTTTTTAGATTTGCAAATCTAAACCAGAAACTCTACAGGAAGGGCCCAGCAAACTGTTTTTAAAAGCCCTCTAGGTGATTCTGATGAACACTAAAGTTTGAGCACCACAGAATTAATTACATTATAGTACTTCTCCACATAGTTGCTAAATTAAGGCAGATAATAAAACACCTCCCCTTCATTGGGATTAGCCTCACCTGGCAATGGGCAAAGATTGAAATACTTGGGTCATCCATTTCTCTCAGTTTAGGGAGTGGCCTAGGATCGGGGCTCGGGAGAGCAATCTCAATTCTCTTTACTTTCAGAGAAGTCGATTTGGTTTCTCTGACTCTATACTTGGAGGTAAGGAGCTAGGAGAGGGTGAGACTCCTTGGATATTCTTACAATGGTTTAACTCCTTTGGAGCATCCCAACATCAGTCAGCAGACTTAATAGGCTGCAGTGTCCCAAAATATCTATCACTAGATTTAAAATGAAACTTGAAAAGGAAAGCTTTACTTCTAATGTGTTCATTTAGCTTCTGACAGTGCATTGCAGGTGGATTTGTCTGTTCTTTCTACTAGAGTTAATTCAATTATTCAAACCGATTATCCACTTTGTGGGTTATCTAAGCCTTTTGCTTCTCCCTGGAGCAGCTCACCTTTTGGCCATTTCACTGTTCATTAGCACCTCTACTGAGGATAAGCAGGGGAGAATAAAAGGTGAGGAAACTCCAACCAGTCAATTTTTCTCCTTGTTAGCAGTTCTGGTAAAGACTTGGTGGGAGAAGGATTGTTATTGGCTAAAATGAGGCACTGAGATTATCCATGGGCTTCAATTTTCCAATGCTCTCCCTGCCCCTAATTATCACATACAGTCGAGCCAGCCTAACTTTACAGTGTTAGCCCAGTCTACAAGTGAACAGAAGCATAATGTTCAAATTCTAGAATTTCTACAGAGCTAATCTATGATATCTTCTTACCTTAAATTACAGCTCTTAAAAATGCCAAGGTAATGGACAATTTTGATCAGGGGTGAAAAAGCTCAGAAAAGTGATCACATTTCCATAAACCCCATTTTCATTTTAAGAGTTGACTTTTCCCACCATTCTAATTTTCCATGACCTGACTGAATACGTGCATCTTTACTCTTATAAGAAAAACAAGAAATCTAACATTAATTAGGCACCTACTATATTCTAGGGTGCCAGACCCTCTGCTGGATCTTATAAACATTATCTCGTTCAATTCTAAAACAACTGGGCAATAAATGTTTATCCTGACTTTATAGGGAAACCGATGTTTAGAGAATTTAAGTCCCAGAGTTAGTAAAGTTAACAGAGCTAAGAGTTGAACACAGAACTATCTCCCCTGCCCCCAAAACCTATGCTCTTTCCACCACACCAGTCAGCCTCACTGATCAGATTTTTCACTTCCACCCAGAACTCGGCCTGTGACAGAGGTCTAGAGGCTCATCTGGGGGACGACTGTGCTAATTGCTCTTTGTGACTTTTAAAGATGAAGGCTGCACCTGAACATGCTAACAGCATCCTCAGAATTGCCTCATAATATTTTCAGATACCTACTCTTTCTTTCTATCAGCACTAACACAAATAACCACCAGCTTCCACCCCTTTGCCAAATCTGCACAAACTGCCACTAGTCTTGTTCATAGCTTCTGATTAGTGGGAGACCAGACATTTCCTGCACAGTAGAAGCCTGAGGCCATGGTGGGAGAGGAGGTCCCACAAGACGCCTTCACTTCCCAGATGACTCAGGGCCAGCAAGTGTGCTAGGATGCCCATGCAGCAGAAGCCCATGCCCGCCCTGTCACCACATGACCACTTCCCATTTCAGTGAGGGAAGGAGCCGAATGGTCCAGT
Organism: Tapirus indicus; assembly: GCA_031878705.1. NCBI lineage: Eukaryota > Metazoa > Chordata > Mammalia > Perissodactyla > Tapiridae > Tapirus > Tapirus indicus. The sequence goes on along the minus strand of CM062918.1, from coordinate 108,545,456 downwards.
GTGGAGGCGGAAGGAAGAAAGGAGGAAGAGACTCTGCTAACAGTCCCTATCTTCCATTCTCCCGTTTCTGCTCGTGTCCCTCTCCCCAGCGCCACCCTTGCTGGATTTTAGTGCCTCAACTTGCTTGTCTCCTCCCCAAGCCTCGCTGGCCAGGCTGCTCCCTGCCCTAGCACCCCAAAGCAGCCACAGCACCTTGAGACTCTCACTGTGCGAAACACTGAGGCCTCCTGGTCTTGGCCAGAGATAAATTCATCTTCTTCAGTGTCCTGTAAAATTATAAATGGGCTTGCTTCACTATTTTGTCAGCCAGTCCTTCCTCGCCATCCCTGGTGAGTGATGACGGGCTGGCGTGACTTAATCTCAGTGCAGGAAACACTACAAAAACGTGTCCTTCAGGAAGGAAAATCTCTTCACTCCCTAACCACAGCACTCACTGTCTCTGTCGCCGTGTAGGCCTAGACTATCAGCATCTTCCACGGGTCTAAAGTTTGTCAGTATTTTTAATATATGTTACATTGCCCAAAGGGACTGTACCATAATTTTGAGCAAGGACCACATTTTTTCCCTGAAGAACATCAATATGATGCTAGACATCCAGGCAGTGCCTCCTAACTGGACATGCAGGCCTCTGCCCGGAGCAAATGGATCCCAGACTCCAGTAACATGGCCCCCCACGGCCTGGGCTTCGGCTTCCTCTCCCTGTGGGCTTGCTGTCAGAGTGGCACCTTCACCAGCCCTTGGGTAGCTTCAACATCCTTGATTTAATCTGGGCTGATTCCAGTTCTGGAGATGCCAGAGGAACCACAACGATGGCCCTAACAGACTGGACAAAACACTAAACAAATACATTCTGCACAGCCCCAACAACTGCAGAAAAGAGAGAGAAACCCTGACCCTGGGCAGGTCCTGTCTGAATGACTCTGAATCACGGGTCAGGGATCTGCCAAAGGCTCTCACAGTGACTGGGCTTGAGAGTCGGGTAGCCCTAAAACCGACCCCCGTGTATTCCAAAATACAATATTGAGCATCAGGCTGGCTTTACCTGCGGAGTCACACAGGGGCCCTGTGCTTGTCTGAGCTTGCCTGAGCTTGTTTTAATGCTCTGTTGTGGCTATCCTGAAATTCTTCATAATTTTTGAACAAGGGGCTTGCATTTTCATTTTGCACTGGGCCCCACAAACTAGCTGTTCCCACCATGCACTTTTAACTCCAATCAAAGAGTCACTTCGAAGTATCTAGTAAGTCTAGGAAGCTGTGCCAACAGAAGTAGGGTGCAGTCAAGCAGGGTGTGAGGCTTTGGGCTGGCAGGGATGAGGTATGGAAGGTGAGGTATGGAAGGATGACTGCTCTACAGAGGGGAGGTAAGGCTACTGGATGCCCCGTGTGGGGCGATGCCACCAGTACAATGGCAGCACCAGAAACAGCTTCTCAAATACATATATCAAGTATTGCTCACTTTGGAGCACTATTTTTTGGAAACTCTTCAAATCTATCTCAAATCTTTGATTATGGGCTTCATTTTCTCTCTCTCTCTCTCATATTTATACAAAGTCTGACTTTTCCCCAATGTTTTATAGAAGCTTGTTTCAAAAGTTGGCATTCTATTTGTTCTTTTCAGCTTGAAAGAAATTTGCATGAGATGAGGGTTGTTGAGATTGAGAGAACTCCACTTTCAGGCTGTTAATTCTCTGCTGAAAATCCACACTCCATCAGCTACAGAATGCGTTGCTGCAGTGAGTAGTAGGGGTCAGACAGCACCGATCAGGAAGATAGTTGGGAACATCAGGGCCACTCACAGCCTAGAGTCTGTCTGGGTGCGAACTTCCCAACGATCATCAATAATAGCAAACTATAGAAGAACTGTCCCAAAGAACATCCGCTAAGAAGTGGCCTTGGACAAGCTTTCCTAAGTTTTTCCAAAAGGAGCCAGAAAACAAAGACATTGTCCCTTTGAATGCTTCAATAGCTGTCTTGTGATCACCTGCAGGCACGTGAGATTGAGCCTTTTATTAATGTTCTCAGACATGACAGCTAGAGATGGATGGATGCTCCTTACTCCTCAGCATGTGCGCACACACCCCACAGCATTACAGTGTTATACGATGGGGGAAAGCAGCTGTGTTCCTTTCAAAAGGACAGTTATTCTCTTTAGTGTAAGTCAACAGTCCATAGCACCTCTGCTTGTTGCTCCAGTCTATCTTAATCCCCGTACACAGCCTCTCCTCCAGAAACATGAAATCAGCAGGAAGTAGATATGGTTTATGGGCTACGTGTCACTTAGAGCTGCCTGTACATCCTAATCGGTAACGAAATAAGGAACCAAAGCAATCACCATCAGAGCTGTAAAATGTGGCACACTTGGCTCTAGGCGGGTCCTCTCTTGGGAAGGCAGAGCTGGTTGCCTGCTTCTTGGCAAAAGAAAGAAAATGGAGCTGAGCAGACACTGCTGTCTTTGGGGTAGGAGAACATTAACATACACAGTGCAGGAAGAGCAAAGACTGGCAAAACACAGGTTTTCCCCGAGGCTCAGGGGAATCCATCTACCTGTGTGCTCTGAAGGCCAGAAGTACCCAAGCTCCACCTTCTGCAATACCTGCTTAGACAAGAGCGCGCTGCTAACCACATTGGCCCGTTTACTCCTGGAATCAAAATCCACCCAACTATTTTAGATCTAAGAGAGAAGGACTCTGCACCTACTCATAAGACTGTGATAAGTGGCTGCGTGGTTTATAGTCTGTGTACACTGCTTTATGACCACTATGGTGTTCTTAGAACTGGACAACATGAACATGTAGTTGAATCACAAAGATCTGTGATGAAATAAGCAAAACCTAACAAAGCAGCTCAGGTGGCTATTTCACTCACTGTGTAAAAGAAAAATTATAGAATTTTAGAGCTGGAAGGGAAAGGAGTGATCCACTTGACTGGTACCTTAGAGAAATGGAGATGTCTAAGGTAGTTGAGCTGCTGGTCTGAACAGTGAGTCTTCCCGAGCCTCCTCAGAGCATTCCTAGCACAGAGGAGGAAGGAGAGAAACCAATTCTGCTCTGCCCACCTCCACCAATTTCAGCCAACAGTGGACCAACTTCCACCAAATACTAATACGAACATCAGTGCAGAAACTGAAGCAGTCTGGACGGATCCCACTCATTCAGGTCAATTCACCTGGATGACTTAAATCAGCCCCAATTCACCAGATCACAGCTCTGGTCTCCACCTAATGGCGTCCAAATGGTCTTCAACACAAGGGTAATAAGCAAGATGTTGCCTCCCTCAACTTTTCATTACCAGACCCACAGTGCTCAGCAAATGCCCTTCTACCAAGATTGCAGGCTTGATACAGTTAGGCCAAAGGGCTCTTCCCTGGGCTCTCCTATTTATGTGAAGAAAGAATGGCTGAAGATTTATTATTATAAGAAACCTAAGACAGAAATCTGATAGAAATTCTTTGATTTGGGTTAGTTTTCCTTTATCCTTTCTTACAATTTAGATTTTTTAAGGAACTCAAAGCCTTTACTTCCAAAGGTCACACTGTGTAACTGTGACCAAAGTTACAGAGAGAATCAGCTGTCATAAATCCCAAATTTATGATAATCAGAGAAAACAAAACTTTGTCCAAAAAGAAGGAAAACAACATTTGACCTTCCTTTCTAAGGTTGACTCATCATCAGGAGCGACAGAGAGTGCTGATTCAGGGGCCAGCAGGGCACAGCAGTAAAGAATACAGTTCAGATGGGACAGACCTGGGTTCAAATCCTAGATATGCCACTTAGCTGTGCGACCTTGGATGAGTTACTTAACCTCTGAGTCTTGGTTTTCTCATCTTTGAAATGAAAATAACTAAGTGAAATAAATCAGACAAAGACAAATATGGTATGATCTCACTTCTATGTGGAACTAAAAAAACCTAATTCATGATGCAGAAATCAGATTGGTGGTTGCCAGAGGCAGGGGTGGGGGGGGGTGCGGAGGGGTGAAATGGGTGAAAGTGCTCAAAAGGTACAAACTTCCAGTTATAAGATAAATAAGTCATGGGGATGTAATGTACAGTATGGTGACTACAGTAAACAATACTGTGTTGTATATTTGAAAGTTGCTAAGAGAGTAGATCTTAAAAGTTCTCACCACAAGGAAAAAGTTCGTAACCACATGTCGTGACAGATGTTAACTAGACTTATTGTGGTCAACATTTCACAATATATACATATATCAAATCATTATGTTGTACACCTAAAACTAATACAATGTTAATTATATCCCAATAAAAAAACAATAAATTGAAAATAACACTACCTAGGATTATTAGTAGGATTGTTGTGAGGATTAAAGGAAACGATGTGCATACAAACTGCCTGGCACTCAACGTCTATCCAGTAATGGTGAGCACGAGCCCCATTCCTGGCTCCAATGATCATTTTATATCTTGGTCTCATTCTCTTCATCTTCAAAATAAATAACCACTAGGATCCATCTTGACTGGAAGCTCTAAGAAAAGGAGAGTGCTCAATTCTCTACTAATCCAGTCTATCTGATGGTCAATGAAAGACAACTTACAATTATACAATATTGCAGAGTTTTCAAAGTATCTGCTCAAAAAATCATCAAATTTTGTCATCCCGAAAATTCCTACTCGTTTACGTTAAATAACAAAGACAGACATAATCTTCCACGTTTGAAAAACCTCTCAAAACTGTCTCCACATTTTACATCCTACTGTCACTGCCCAAGATCAGGGCCTTGTCCTCTAAGTTGGGTTTTATCTGTAATCATCTCCAAACCGGTTCTGATACATCCATCGTCTCCCTTCTCCAATCCACCTTCCACAGCCATCATCATCTTCCCAAAACAGAACTGACCATGCTCCAACACCTTCACAGCCTTCTAACCATCTCCACGATAGCCCAGACTCATGAGCATGCCTCACCTGCCCTGTGTTCCAGCCACGCACATTCCCAACTCAAACGTCCCCTGCCCTCTCCACCGAGAAGTCTACTCTGATCTCCAATCTGAAACAATCACTTACTCTTGACCTTCCACAGCCCTCTGTCTACATGTGTCTTAGAACACTGACCATTTTTTGCCTCAAGTTAGAATTATTCACCTAAATGACTGTCTCTACGGCTGGACTGTAGCAGTGTCTTTTCCATCTTTGGTTCTTAGCATCTTGAGCCATGTTAAGCCATGTATGTAGCAGGTAGTCCATAAAGTCTTACTGAATTATTACTTAATTGGTTAATTGGTTTCAGCAGGCCCCTAATCAAACATATGCTTAACGAGAAGGAGCTGGGCTGGCTAGTTAGGCAATTCATTATCACAATATCTTTGATTAGTCAGCTATCACCTTGGAAAACACAGTGAGCTGGAGGCAAGCCCATGAGATATTGGACACGAGGCTGGTTAAGTTTTGACTGGGAGCAGAGAACAAGGAAGAGCAGCCTTGGTTATACCTGTGCCCAGGGAACATGGGCAGGGCAGAGCTGTTTTCTTGTCTGTCTTCCCCTCCCTCTCTTTCTGTTTCCTCTCTCCCTTATCACCTCCTTCTTCCTCTTATCACCTCCTTCCTTCTCTTATCACCATTCATCCAATAAATATTTAGTGAGTGCTCAGTGTGTGCTAGGCACTGTTCTGGCACTAAGAATACAGCAAAATGATGCCACTAGCTTACATCCTAGTACAGGGCATCTTGGACTTCAATGTCATCTGAATCATCTGGGGATCTTCCCAAACAGAAGAATCAGACTCAGGGTTTGGGGTGGGGCCAAGCCCCTGCATTTCTAATAAGCTCCCAGGTGATGCTGATTCTACCAGTCCACATTCTCCATAGTAAGGTTCTAGACTAGAGCACTGGTTCTCAACCCTGGCTGCACATAGGAATCATCTGGAAAGTTTTATAAAATACTGTGCCTGGGTCACTTCCCGAGAGTTTCTGATTTAATTGTTCTGGAGTAGAGCATGGCATTAGAATTCTGAAAAGCTCCTATGGTGATTACAGTGAACATCCAAGGTTGAGAACCACTGCTCTAGTAGAAGGTTTAGAGAGAAAATAAATATTTATTTCACATAAGTACCATGAAGAAAAATAAAGCAAGGTAAGTGCAACAGAAAGTAAGAGAGTATATTATTTTATATAAGGTGGTCAGGGAACACCCTTCTGAGGAGGTGACATTTGAACAGATACATGAAAGACGTGTAGGAACAAGCAGTGCAGTTATCTGGGGGAAGAGCTTCATGTAGAACAAAGAGCACATGCAAAGGCCCTGAGGTAGGAATGTGCTTTTCATGTTTGAGAAATAGGAAAGGAATCTAACATACAAGAACATTCACTAGGAGACTTTATTAAAACAACGGTTTACACTTATAGTAAAATAGTTAATCTGATCTTAATGGGAAGTCTAGGCTCACAAAGCCTGAAAGAGCTCAAAGTGAGCAATGTTTTAAATCTAAAAGACACTCTAAGATGGGCAAATGTTTGGAAGCAAGGGAAATGTACATGGATATGTTAGGTCATTTCATCATCACAAGAATTATATCAGATAAATATCATTTTCCTCATTTTAGAAATAAGTGACCAGAGGCTCAGAGGGGTATATTCACTTGCCCATGATCATAAAAGGGCAAGAGTAACTTGAATTAATTTGAATGTGAATTATTGAATGTTAATTAACTTGATTAACTTGAATGATTCCAAGATCTGTTCTCTTTCCATTATAAATTAACCACACACCAGGTTGTTCTCCCTAATTCTCACTTCACACACGGCCCCCATCTCGGGCAGAGTGGGTGGGAGAAGGAGGGCACATGTCAGAAATAGGAGGAAAAGGGTAAAAGTGAGGGAAGAGAAAAAATTCAGGAGGTAAAGGAGGCAGAGAGAGAAGAGATGAGGGAAGGCCTGAGGAACAGCTGTCTCCCCCACACATGCCTTCAGCTCCTGACTATTCATAGCTGATGCTCACAAAAGCCCTGCGAGATGGTGTAAGGGTTAATTTTATGCATCAACACACTGGGCCATGGAACCCAGACATCTGGTCAAATACCAGTCTAGATGTTGCTGCAAAGGTAATTTTTAAAATGAGATTAACATGTAAATCAGTGGACTTTGAGTAAAGCTGATTATCCTCTATAATATGGGTGAGTTTCATCCAATCAGTTGAAGGTCTTAGAAAAAACAGACTGAGGTCCCCCAAGGAAGAAGGAATTCGGCCTCCAGACTGCCTTCGGACTGGAGCTGCAACATCAAACTCTTCCCTGGGTCTGGCCCTACAGATTTTGGACTTGCCAACCTCCACAACTGCATGAGCCAATTTCTTAAAATAACACACACTCTCTCTCTCCCCTGACACTTACACACATATACATAACACATGCACCTATTGGTTCTGTTTCTCTGGGGAACGCTGACTAATACAGATGGCACAACCAGTAACATCATTCCCGTCTATGATGAGGTGATGCGTCTCTGAGAGGTTTTCCAAGATCACGTTTCTAGGAAGCAGTGGGACCGAGATTGGCGCCCAGGTCCTTTACTCCATGCAGGGTCACTTTTAGAGTTGGCATTTCATCTTAAGTCTCAGATCAGGTTAAAATGCTAAAAGTCTGACCACAGATGGAATGTTTTTAACAGCATTTTTATCCCTTAAAATGGATTGGGTGGATGAAATAGGGAATAAGGTAAAGGCAAATAAAAAAACGTACTTCACTTTGCCTACAGTTGATGAGATCACTATCTTTCTGACTTCTGGGATTTCTGGGATTGCTAAGAAGTAAGACAGGAAGGTCCACGTTTACCAGGGTTCAAACCTCCACCTGAGGATTAAACAAAATGCTTTGTTTTTATAAGGCTTCCCTGATGAGCTGGAAAATAATGATGGGACATTAACACAATCCCAGATGCCAGCCTAAAATTTCAGGACTGAAAAACACCGAAAAGGGGCTGGAGTTTGCTGAAGCCGTGACAAAACAGGAGACAGAAAGTGGAAAAAAACAGAGAAAAGTGATTCAGTGATGCAATTCCACCCACAGGGGGAAGGTTGGGAAATACCATACAATTCTTCCTCAAAAAAATGTTGATCAAAATACTTACTGGTTCAAAAATAATGATGTTGAAGCAAGCAAGGAAATGACATATAAATCACAACTTCAGATGAGTCTTTCTCTATATTTTATTCATTTTTGAGTATATAAGAATGTGCACCTAAAAGGTCTCAGAAACCACTGTTACCTTGTATGACTGACATTTTGAAAATGCTTTAGGGAAAAATGTTTAGAAAGCAGAGGGAGCAGCATGAATCTCCACAGAAAACAATGGCATACACAAACATTCTCTTTCCTTCCAAAAAGGAATTTGGGATCAGAAATAATCTCTCTACGTACCAGTGTCTACGTGAGAGTACAGGAGAGAGACCAGGATATATGAAGAGAAAAGAAGAGAGGTATTTTAAAAAGAAAGTTTCTACACTTAAATGGAATAACTTCTGCTCCCTCTGCAACTGGGATAGAGAAAATAACCCCTCAGGGAGAGACACTGCTAGGCTCCTGGTATGTGATCTCTCTCAATGTCCCGCTGTTACTAAAACACTCAGTTAGTCTCCATGAAAAGATGGAACTCATTCCTTCAGAATCAGTTTTGGAAACTGAGTGGTATGGTACCATTTCACTTCTCACCAGACAGGAAAAAGAGTTAAAAACACTGAAGGAACAAGAATAACGGGCGGTAGGGGGGTGGGGGGGGGCACAAGGGGTGAAGGGTTACATCCACAAGGTGACGGACAAACAAAAATGTACAACTAAAACCCCACAGTGTTATAAACTAAGACATCAATAAAAAAAAAAATGGAAAGGGAAAAAAAAAAAAAAAGAATAACGGGCGGACTTAGTGTCAAAAACCTGGAGAAATATGGTTGGGAAAAGAAAAACAGAAAAGAGAGGCAAGACTTACGCAAGGCTCAATTTTCTGGGGGCACCCAGATCTCTGGAAGAATGGCCAAAGACCTTTCATGCTATTTGTCCAACTCAATCGGTTAGTAGTGGTTATTCTGAAGAGCGTATTTCACGTTTGCCATGGTCTTGGGAGGAAGAGGAAGTGCCAGTATTTGCCACGCCTTGCTGAGGCCTCTGACCCTCCATGCTAAGGCATCTTCACCTGAGTCAAGTATGGGGTCTAGTCTCAGTGGGCTACACTGTAGCCTCCAGCACCTCTTTAAACACAACATAGGGGGTGGCTTCCTTGGCGTGATCTGAGGGGAGGCCCATGACCCAACCTACCACTAACCATCATATCCGAAAGGCCCCCTATACAACTTCTCCTTGGTGTTCAGGAACTGTGGCTGCCACACAGCTTCTGTCAAAACACCAGCGCTTTCCAGGAAGGGCACTACATTCATACCCATGACCTCATTAGCCTGGATCAGCTCGCTATCAACTAGCAGAGCACAGGGCCCCAAGGCAATGGCATATTTTAATAACAGCTGGATCTGATATTTGCAGACCACCTTCTGATTTAAAATGTGTTTTAAAAGTGTTAGCAGCAGGGGCTCTGAGGTCAGACTGCCTGGATTCAAATCCTATTTCTATAACTTTCTTGACATTTTCTCACTGCAAAGTGAGCACGATGATAGCAGATACCACCTGGGATTGCTGTTGCAAGGAAAACAAGGGATAAACAGGCAAACCACCTTGATCAGTATCCGGCACATGGTGACACAGAATAAATACAGACTGACTGCCCCAACCAGGGGCAGACAAGGAAACAGGGGCTCAGCGAGGCTAAATGTCTTTCCTGGTGATCAGCAGAACTGGGGTTCCACACAGAAGGTAAGGAAACACACAGATAGGACTGTGCACGTGTGTTGGCAAGGGATGGGTGTATTTGGGGGAGCATGGGAGAAGGGGGTATTTGAGTGACCAGAGAAAGCCACAGGACTTTGGAAGGGGACAGAGTACTAAAAAGGAGAAAAGAGTACTCCAAAGAGTCTTCTGCAGAAAATCAAGGTTTCTCTTCCAAGGCCTAGACCAGAATCAGCCAAATGCTTTCCCAGCATGTGACTAATATACTGTTGATCCCCTGACGTAAAAATACTCTGTTCTGTAATGTTACCCATGTGGCATGCAGAGAACGTGATATGCTGTATTAGTCAGGGTTCTCCAGAGAAGCAGAACAATGGGATGTGTATATATATATGGTAAGAAATTTATTTTAAGGAATTGGCTCATACACTTATGGAGGCAGCAAGTCCAACATCTGAACAGTGGGCCCGTGGGCTGGAGACCCAGGCAATAGCCAACACTGCAGCTCAAGTGTGAAGGCTGTCTGCTGTAGAATTCTCTGTTGCTCCTGGGAGGTCAGTCTTTTATTCTATTCAGGCCTTCAACTAATTGGATGAGGCCCACCCACATTATGAAGGGCAACCTGCTTTACTCTATAAGTCTACCAATTTAAATGTTAATTTCATCCATAAACATCTTCCCAGAAACATCCAGAATAACGTTTGACCGCATCTCTGGGCACCATGGCCCAGCCAAGTCGACACATAAAATTAACCATCACATATGCCCTTGTTTGCATTCAGAGATCCTGTATCACAGAAAATTATGAGATTTCCAAAGAAAACATGTGTGTTCTACAAAGACTTTCAAAACAACAAAAAAAAGGCAAGAGAATAAACCCCCCAAAATTCAAGACAGTGGCTAACTTGGGTGGGAAGGCAGGGGTTGAATTGGGGGAGGAACACACAGGCAGGGCAGTAGTATTGTTCTAGATCCTAAGTTGGATGGTAAGTTCAGACATGTTCATTTTATCACTATGCTTTGTAACTCACATATCTTCTTGTGTATATATCAAATATTACATATAAAATAAAAGGGGGAAAAGTCAAGCTTTCAGGTCATAGAGCGAGACCACCATCTCATTATAGCCTCCCCTGACCACTCCTTAAGAGAGATCTCTCCTTCTCTGATCATACTGTCTAACCCACCTGTGGGCTGATATTGCTAGATGACTTTTCATGTGCTTAGGCCTTCCCTTCTCAAACGGATTTTAAGTCCCTTACGTTCTGGGACAGTTTCTTACAACATCTTTTTATTCCCCCACAGAGTCTGGCTGAATGTCTGAGTAACTCAATAAAAACTCACTGATGCCTGAAAAACAAGGTGGGTGGGGGCAAGGATAAGAAAAATAAACCAGCAGAAAAGCAGAGGTGCTTGAGCGGCACTAGATTTCAGCTTTACGGAAGGCATTAACAGCTCCAAAAGTTGGCTTGAGAGATCAGAAGCCAGGCAGGGTCACATAAACGATTTTCACAAGCCTAGAATGAAACAATGCCCACCCGTGTGGTGGTGTATTACATATGGTAGCCATGTTAACAAGGATAACACAGCAAGGCTTGTAGAAAGGGATGCACACAAGATAAGGTAAGAACTTGGATCATCTGTGATGTCCAAACTATGAGCAGCCAGTGGGAAGCACCTCCCAGGGATGAGGCACCTCGGCCCCAAGTCCCCTTAAGAAAACATAGTATGGCACCCTGGCACTTCTAGTCAAGTCCCCAAACAAATTTCCAATCTTTCAGCAAGCTTCCTGTCCAGTCTAGTCAGTAGCTAGGAAGACAACAGAACTCCTCCAAGAGCCAACAGTGAGGAGGTCTTTATGTGTCTTCAAATCCCTAGTCCACACCGGTAATTTTTCTCATCATGACTCCTCAGCCCTAAACTTGAGATGCTCCTACTGGTCCCTTGAACCCTAGCTGTGACTTATTCCAATTTTGGTTAAAGGAGATCAAGACCGTGTGTGGTGGCGAGAGTTCTCTTCTGCTGGAAACGAAGGTTAACCTGGGGAGAAAGATAGCTTTTGATGTATGCTCACTACATAGATGAGGATAACAGGATACTGGATGGGGATAATGTCTCTGCTCAATGAACTCTGGAAGATCAGGCTGAAGAATCATAAATACAACTGCTAAGAGAAGAATGGATAGACTTCAAGTAGCTTATAAATGAATCCTGTCAAAAGGTCACTGTATATGCTATGATTTAGGAGAGAAGGCTGAGATGAAAATTACTGTAGCTATGCTCTAGTCCAGCCTCATCAATTAACAGGCAAATATGGTCCTGTGAAGTGACACAACCAGCTCAGAGACGAGTCAGGTCACTGGCAGGTCTCACCACTCCAGGGCCAGTGGCCTTTCCAACATGATGTACTCTAGGATAGATAATTTTGGCCACTTGCCACATATATGCCTTGGAGTTTGTGTAAGCTGGCACTGAATCAAAGAAAGGTCCGGATTAGAATACATAAATCTATATGAAGGAGGTTGGAGGGCAGTAATTGAAGGGAAAATAATTCTCTCCTCACCCTAAGAGAAGGGAAATCGTCAGAGACTAAAGCAAACTGAGATCATTTCACAGAACCCCCCCACAAGGAACTACACACTGGTTCAACAATTCCAAAATTTCTCACATTTAGAAGAAAATGCTCCTTCATGATGACAGAATTCTCAACACCAGCCTGCTATGTGGGACTGGAGGAACAAGTGAGAGCATGAGATGGATCACTGGCAATGCAGTGCACAACTAGAATAAAAAAGTCTGTGTCCAGCTCACATGACGAAATCCTGCAATTCAGATAGGGTGTGGTTCCCACACGCACGCCCCAGCTCTGAGCAAAGGAGACCACCTCCAAAAGAGGAAGGCTGCCAGCCACATCAATCCTGGTCATGGAAAATGAGCCCACGCCTCAGGATTTCTTTATGATTTTTAAGACTACCCATTTGAGAAGCAGGAAATGAGAATTTTTTTTTTCTTACCAACACATTTGTTTTTCTTCTGTAGCCTCTTTTACACTACTGCTCTTCTTCTAGAATCTGAAATTGAGCACTTTTGTTTACTTTCTTATGAGTTCCCTGAGGTTTGATTGTTGATGTCTGTGCAAGTCAGTGATTAGCATTCTGACTTCAATTCCTTCTTCAGAGTCAGCCAAAGGAGCCCAACAAGTTGGCCACAACCACTCCCCAGGAACAATAGGCCCTTTCTACAAAATACAGGTTTGTCTTCCTTTTCAAATACACAGGAGTCGGTCCTCTGGCGGAGAGGTCTACCTGACTGTACAAAATGTTCACTGTGAGGCAGAGAGCTCCCCAAACAGGAGAAACCAACTTGTAGGTCACATGTCCAACGGAGTCAAAACTTTACCCCTGGTTCCATTTATAGAACTTGAAAGGTAAATTATATGCCCCATCAGAAAGCCAACAGACACAGCCATGGAAGCAACCGTGCTGGAAATACCCGGCTCTTAGCAGTCCGGGCCTGGAGGAGCAGCTGGGTGCAAGAAAGCAAGCCTTACAGGGACTCTCCCACCCTCTCCACCTGTCAATTTAAGAATTCCTTAGTGCTCGGTTCACTTAAGACTTACTCTCTGATCTATCCCACTCCCCAAAGACAGTCCAGTTGGCCCTGCTGTTTCTCTAGCACTTAAACCTGAGGTTTTTAGAAAACTCAGTGCCCGTCTGGACGAGGCCAAGGTGGCCGAGAACGTAAGGAGGCCTCTCCAGCACAGAGGCTCAGAGCACACTGACTCACTATTTTATCAATGAGGAAAAGTGAACAATCGCCTCCAAAAGCTAAAGTTCACAGCATCAGGCTCTCTACTCGTAGTTTTCTTCGGGACTGCTTAACGAGACACGATCTTGCACCTGATCTTGCTTTCAGGGCAAGAAGACATGGACTCTTGTCCCTGCTCTGCCCTTTACTAAACTAGGGGACTTAACCTCTTTGAGCATCAGTTTCTCCGCACGTGTACAAGGACAATAAGAACACCACGCTGCTTTTCTCACAGGGTCATTATCAGGATGGAACAAAATAACAAAAGCAAATATTTTAAAAGCTGCTTTACAAATGAAAGGCACTGTTATTTTCATTCCTTTCACCAACGTGGATGCAGGGCCTGAGGGCATCAGGGGCTCAGACACATCAGCAGAAGGAATGATTGCTTCTTACCATCCCTATTCTAAGAGGTCTTGGCAGGGGACCTCCAGCCACTGAAATCCAAGGGAAGATTTGTAAACCTATGGAAACCAGGGGACGGTTTCAAAAGATGGGACTCCCACCACTACAGTAAGTCTCTCAAAACAATTCTGTAAAAGTCCATAGGTTCAAGGCTCTCGCTTTCATTTCTCTGTGCTTCTGCGAATATTAAAAGCCCTTAAATACAGGCAGCTGAACTGACTCCCAGCCTGTCTTCTCACGGTAAAGGGAGTAAGAGTGATGAGAGTTGTCTTCACTGTCCTCTAATCTTCTCCTTGGAATATTCTTCTAGATATGAGGGAACCCTGTGAACATTTCCTTGAAAAGCTCCATCAGCATGGGACAGTTCAGAAGGTGGAATTATATGGGTTTGGGGAGGACTGTTTGTTTTAGAAGAGGTGATTTTTTTTCTTTTTTGTTAAAAAATTTTTTTTTTGCCCTTTTGTTAATATGTTAATGTTTGAAGTTAAGAATCCTAAGGTCTGGGACTTGATGTCCTTAAGTCAGACTATCACAGACCAGACCAGACTAAATCAAGATATTTTTTTGGCTACTCAGGCCGAGAAGAGTCAAACAGTCCAAAGCACAGTGGCAGTTTGCCGCAAAATTGCTCCATTATCCCAGTGCAGATAATCTAATCTAAAGCTGCTCAAAAAACATCTCAAGGCCAGGGCAGAGAATATAAATAAAGGAGTCAGATGCTTGAAACACACACACACTCCCCCCCCCCCCCACTACCACTAAAACTTCCAGATGATTTACATACCAGGAAAACTTGGTTTTAAGGGAGGCTTTGGCTGTTTCAGAAAAAATTAATAAAATTTACTCAGTGGCAAGTCATTATGAACTGTTTCCCAGAGCTACCGCATCTGGGCACTAGCCCCCATCGTCCCTCGTTTTTATTTAACACAATATGTCTCCCATTTTTAGCACATTCTTACCTGATGTACCGGCAACAACAACAGGAAAAAAATGGCTTGTGAATTCACTCTCTTTCCCTCACTGTCCACTCTTACCCTCTCTTCCTTCTCTCTTTAATCCCCAGACTAGCATCCCTTCGAGGCGGTCAGCATCCACTGACTGGTCTTGGGAGCACCCTTCTCCCCAAGGCCCACCCTCATGCATTCATTCATCCAATCACTATTTCTTGAATACCTACTATGTGTCAACACTGTGCTTGATGCTAAAAATACAGTAAAGAACTAAACAGACACAGTCCCAGTCCTCACGGTGCCTACCTCGTAACAGCAAGACAGACAAAAGAATGAGGAAACAAACAAAATATCTGCAAGTCGTAATAACTGCTAAGAAGGAGACAAACAAGAGTCTGAGGTAAAAACTACAAAAGGAGGACCTGAAAATACTTTGAGATGACCAAGATAGCTTTTCTTTTCTCTTTTTACTTTCAAAACATTAGAAATATACATTCATGTTAGGTGTCGGTTCTTAATACTCACAGGGCAGTCAACGACATATCTCTTCCTAAAGTTTCCTTCCAACCTTAAAATGGAAAGGGATTACATAATTGAGATCATTCAGTCCAGATTCCTTCAGGAAGCTCTCCAGCTCGGCCCTCAACCTCCAGGAAGGAAACTCATTTCCCAATGGGTAGTTACAAGGCGCTCTGCTAGGCTCTGAGGATCATTCAAAATATCTCCTACAACTTAACATGGATTTCCTTTCATTTAGTGGTCTTGAGAAATAAAAAAAGAATAAACTGATCAGTCAACTGCATAATGAAAATCTGGCCACTCGATTAAAGCCCCATAAGGGGACAGTGTGTATAAACTTCCTGGTATCATTCACATTATTGTACCCATAAATATTCTTCTGATTTTTTTATATTAAGACAACAAAATCAGCCCATTTAATCCGCAAATTTCTCTAACCTTTTCTTTTAAAATTCATGTTCTACATCTTAAATTATTTTTATCACACTTCTCTTGATCTTCTATATTTATACACACTTTTAAGTAGTGACTAAAACAGGAAAAAATACTCTAATAAGGAACTGACTAATGCAAAGGTTAGCAAAAGGGTTATTTTCCTTGCAACTCATATTATTTTTAGTATATTTCAGCACTTTTTCCTCACTCAACTTTTAGTCAGCTAATGACTCCTGGGTATTTTCTTTCGATACTTGTACCGTGCAGTTTTTCCTTTCTGCATGTGAATGTTTGGGGCCCTCCTGATATAACACTTTTAAGAGTACTAAGTTCATTTTTTCTAATTTTCCAGAGTCATTTCTGACATTTTACAACTTAGAATATAAACTGCATTATTTATGGGCAAGGACTAAGTCTTTTCCTGTTAAGCTTACTATCAAACCACTTCGTGAAGAGCCAAGTTCTTTACGGACCATTAGATAGGCTCTGACAGCCATGCTGACGATTTTTGAGGCCAACCCAGCTTTGTTCTTCAAAGTTAAGTTTATTCACTTGTCTGAAAGTTTTGTTTGAGTTCTTCTGTTACCAAGAGATGGGGGGGGGGGCACTTCTAACGTAGCTCGGCTGATCTGTTCTAATTATAGTTATATTCTAACTAGATCTGTTCTAATTATAGTTATATTCTAACTATTCTACATTACATACAATCCTAACAATCATATCTTTCTATGTGCTAGATACCACATCACTTAGCACATGGAAGATTATTAAAAAGTACCCCCAAAACTACATTACTGAATGGAAAGCCTGGAGGTAGGAACCTATCCTGTTGTCTTTTATAAATCAATTCCTTTCTGCTACTGTGGTTATAATAAGGAAAGATATAATAGAAATTTTACAAAAACAGAACTCTAAACTGAAGTTGAAATTACAAGAATTTCAGAAGATAAAAAGGCAGGCTAGGTGGGCGTGATCCAATGAACTCTGATGTCCACATACCTGAGGATATTGACCGCGAGCAAACTCTTGTCTGTGGCTGCCTTGGTCCAGCCCTCATCATCTCTTGCTTAAATTGTTGCAACCACATTGCCTCTGGCTCCCAACCACACACACTGGTCTCCAGTCCCCATCTCTCCTACTCTGATCCATCCACCACCCTGTCAACCCACAGATGTAATTGGGTCAGCCTAACTGCACGAGGCCTCCAAGTGACCTGTTCCCCCAAACTCCTCAGCATGGTGTTCAAGCACCTCTAGCCTCCCACCATTCCCCCCACTCTCTACGCTTTCTACATTCACAGCACTCCTCCTTGCTATTCTTCCAAGCAAACTTGTGTTTCCTTTCACTTGCCTTAGCTCAGGCTATTCACGGAATGCCATCTCTTCTTTCTCTATCTTGAACACCTCTTCATCCTTCAAGACCCATTTAAAATATGACCTCCTCTTTGAACCTTTCCTAAATTTCCCTCACAGTCCTCAGCAGATTAAGTGGATCCCTTCTGGTACCTCCTTTAGTACTTAGCAGAAGGTACTACAGTTAACCAAGTATACAGTCGTCTCCTCCAAAACACTGTGCAATCTCTGTTCATAGGCAGAGCCCCTATACACAGTAGGTGCTCATTTGTTGCACTGACATTAATTGCCTCAGTTTTCCTACTCAGCTCCCCCAAAAAATACCACTCAGGAAGACGGGGCATGCCCTTGGAAATTTCACCCCAGGAAAAGGCCAAGGATAGGTCTGGAAGAAAAATCTACCTCTGGCTACAAAAACTAAAAACACTGAAACTCTTGAGTCTTAAAAGACAACGGCTGACTTAAAAAGGAATAAAGTTCTGATACATGCTACAACATGGAGAAACCTTGAAACATTAGGCTAAGTGAAATAAGCCAGTCACAAAAGGACAAATACTGTATGATTCCACTTATATGAGGTACCTAGAATAGTCAAATTCATAGAGGCAGAAAGTAGAATAGCAGTCACCAGGGACTGGAGGGAAGGGAGAAGGGGGTGTTATTATTTAATGGGCATGTTTCAGATGGGCAAGATGAAAAAGTTCTGGAGATGGGTGGTGGAAATGGTTGCACAACAATGTGAATGTATCTAGTGACACTGAACTGTACACATAAAAATGGTTAAAATTGTAAATTTTAGGTTATGTATAGTTCACCATGGTTTTTTTGTGTGTGTGTGTGTGAGGAGGACTGCCCGAGTTAAACATCTGTTGCCAATCTTCCTTTTTGCTGAGGAAGATTAGCCCTGAGCTAACATCCATGACCACGTTCCTCTATTTTGTACATGGGACGCTGCCACAGCATGGCTCGATGAGCAGTGCATAGGTCCGTGCCTGGGATGCGAACCAGTGAACCCTGCGCCGCCGAAGCAGAGTGTGCAAACTTAACCACTACACCACCAGGCTGGCCCTTACCACAATTTTTTAAGTGGAAAAAAAAGACAATAGCTGAAAGCCCCTTGCAAAACAAAACAAACCACCACATTAGAACATGAAGGATAGTGATACAGTGGATTTGAATTTGTTCACCAACTCTCAGATTCCTGGAATGAAGGGATCCTTCTCAAAGCCTTTTAGAACTAATGGCTGGAAGCCCTGCCTTCCACAGTAGGAGAGAATATATGGAATGTATTCGAATACCTTTCATTCAATTCAACCAACATATTGAGCACCTCCAGTGTTTCAGGCCTCGTGCTAGGCACTGAAAGAAGATCAAAGTTGATTAAAAATAGACTAGGGCATCCTAGAGAGAACAAGACATACACCCATAACTATAGCACCAGGCTGACTTGGATTGAGGTTTATAAAAAGAAGTACAAATGCAGTATAGGAGAAAGGACAACAGTGAGTTCAAGAAAGCTTTCCAACACAAGTTCAGGGAAGGTGAATTTGTAAGCATTGAATGAAGGAAGTTGGATGTGTGACCTTGGCCCACTTGCACATTTGCATCCCTACTAGGAAATGAAGAGAGAGAACTCGGTATGCTCAAAGGTCCTTCTAGCTGGAGGACTCTGCCATACAGAATGGCCACAGTGCTTTTAGATGTTTGGCTGGATCTGACCCATCAAGGCATTTTTCTCTCCTCTTGACCTCTCTCTGCAGCTACTCCATCCTGCTACTCATGAAGAAGCTTGATAATCAACAAACCTCCTCTGTATTTTATTTCTCCTCTGTATTTATAGATTTTAAAGTATCTTGAATGATAACTCTCCAGGTTTCCAAAAATATAGAAAAAAACACACACAACTAGATATTTTTATACTGAAGTTTCAGTTTCTAATATTCAAATCAAATCTTACACATCTTTCAGCAAGATCTATCTACATAAGTAGTTTTATAGGGTGGAAAATAGATTTGTTCTGCCTTTTCCATATTATTGGTGTTTTATGGAATAATAAAATGCAAATGCTTACTTAATTAAAATGGACATTTTAAATAAATTAAAATGAACAAGCTGTATTCCATCAACTTTGAGGAGTTTGTAAGTTTGCTTTTTTTTGGATGTATATACAGCAAAAGTATTATTAATACATGCAAATCCCCCTAAATTCTGGTTTCCTTCAATTTGTCCCATGTGTCTTCAGAATAATAAGAAAGCCTGAATCAAGGAGAAAAGAAAGAACAATGCCCTCCATTTTATTATTGCACTTTTAAAGGGGCAATCTATTACAATTATCCCTTTGCAATGCTGCAGTGATTTAAGTATCTGACAAAAGAGAGAAAGAATTCTGAACATGAAGAGCATCATGTTCTAATGGAAAGATCCTCAGAGTAGGATGGGAGGGGCTTCTGGAATCTGCCTGCCTGTGTTCAAACCTGCGCAGTTTCTGTCTGTGAACCTTGGGCAGGTTATATAAACTCTCTAATCCTCAATTTCGCCACCTGTTAAATAGTTTAGTAATAGTAATACCTAACTCAGAGCACGGTGCTGAGAAATGGATGAGCATGCAGACATAAAGCTCTTCACATAGTATCTGGTATGTAGCAAACATTTAGTAAACGTTAGTTTTTGTTATTAATCAACTTGTATTCTTATTCCAATGCAATCACTGGCTGCTTTGCAACCTTAGACATTTCATTTAGCCCTTTTGAAGCTTCTCGTTTCTCCCTACTTCTATCTTACCTTATAAGGATAATACGGGAAAAACTGAGGTCACATCTGTAAAGAAACTGGAGCTATTGGAAAACATTAAACTCCCTTGCTAGTTTGAAGGAGTAAGCTGCCATGTGTGGGGTGCCTATGTTGGGAGGACCATATGGTAAGGAGCTGAGGGCAGCCTCTGGCCAACAGCTAATAAGAAACTGAAACCCTCTGTCCTATAACCACAAGGTACTAACCTGCCAACAAAAGCAGATTCTTCCCCAGTCAAGCCTCAGATGAGACCACAGCCCCGGCTGTGAGAAACTGCAGCCTTGTGAGACCCTAAGCAGAGGACCCAGATAAACTGTATCCGGATTCCTGACACACAGAAACTATGAGATAGTAAACGTGTGTTGTTTTAAGCCACTAAGTTTATGGTAATTCATTATGCATCAATAGAAAATTAATATTAATGTGGAGATTGGGAATACAGGCAGATGCACAGGTACAAAATACACATTCATGCACACACACAAGGACTCCTATGATTTAATATTGTTGTGGTGATTTAGCCTTATTGGAACACGATGGCAGGGAAGGACAGTAAACCAAAGACAGATATTTAGGAGTGAATGGTAACAATCTTCTCCATAGTAATGGGGTATGGAAAAAAAATTATAGTTTTCTGTGGCATTTCATCAAACATGTAACAACCAAAGGTTTTGTTTTCAATTTATTTTCAAATTAGGTAAGTCAGCCTTTCTGGAAACCAAATTGGGCAAGAGATTCTGTCAAGGTCCAAATCCTCTTGCCAAATTGCATTACCTTATGGGCAGGATTGGAAATCTCTTGGGACTTAGTTATGGGAAAGGCTCAGAAAGCAGACACCCAGATTGGACAGCCTACATGCAACTTAGTTCACATTAAATAAACTGACCCAAACCAGGAAATCAGAAAAGCCTTTTGTTAAGATGTGGGTTCTGAGTTCATTTTCTATTTAAATACTATAATTTTCCAGTTCCTCTCACAAACGGACACTATATGCCACTTAACCACTTGCCCAAAGCTTCTACAGTAACATCCCCTTTCATTTTATCAGAATCTCCACTTAAACTTCTGCCCTTAAATTCTTAATCAGTCTAGGGCCTTCTTAAACAATTTCCACAGAATCAGGAAATTTAAAAAGTAAGATGGTTCCTCGGAGATCATCGAGTCCTATTCTCTAATTTTACCAGAAAAACTGTGAGGCCCATGGAATTCAAATGACTGGCTCAAGCTTAAAAGCAGAATCTTTTTACAACCTTTCATGTGTTTCTTGAGAACAAAGAGGAGGAGTATGTTTCTCTCTTAACCCTCCCTTTCATCTTTCCTGAATCTGTCTGTTCAGACACCTACAGCCTCTGCTAAGCAGCCCCTTTGCCAGGGAGGCATTTCTGTGAAGTACCAACTATGAATGGAAGAGATCTCAAGTAACTGTTGTGTATGTTACAGGCTAGGGTGACATTCATCACCCACCAAGTGTCTGCCATTGCTGTCAATCCCCAAGAGATTTCAGCCAAGTCACAGCAACAAAAATAAATTACTGGCCCCCTGCTTAAGTGATGAGCTAAAGGCACCACAAAATCATACTATTCCATACAGATTCACCAACTGCAGCTTGGATAAAAAGATAGGCAGGAAACCTATTCATTTAAATTGAACAAATATTTACAGAGGTATTGCCTACAATTTCTCTATAATTTATTTACTTACCTACTTAAAAAACACTGAATATAGCTACCAGGAATACAAAGATGAAGTAAGAAACAGTCTCTGCCCTCAGGGAGTTTGTAGTCTAGTGAGGAAGTCAAATATTCAATAATTATTATTATAATAGGGAACTTTATTGAGTATTTACTATGTGCCAGGCTGGTTCTAAGTGCTTGAGACGGATGAACTCCCTTAGTTCTCACTGCAACTCGGTGAGGCAGGCTCTATTTTTAAACTCTGTTTTACTCACAAGAAAACTAAGGCACAGAAAGGTTGAGTTCTTTGCCTGAAGTTCACACATTCATTCTTCCAACAAATATTTGCCTACTGTGTTCCAGGCACTGCTCCGGGTGCTGGGGATCCAGCAGTAAACAAAAGAGATGAAAATCCCTGTTCCCATGGAGGACACACTAGTGGAAGGAGAAACATATTAAGCAAAGAACAACTAGAATCAATGTCAGAGAGTGACAAGTGCTATACAGAAAAACAGAGCAGAGAAGGGTCATTTGGAGGGGGTGGGATAGTTGCTATTTTGAAAAGGGTGACCCAGGATGGCCTCACTGATAAGATGCCATTTCAGCAGAGACCTCAGGCGGTCCATAAGCACCAAGGATTCACGGACAGGTGGCCTGGCTCCAGAACCATGTTCAAGCATCACACTTACTGCCTCTCCACCGTAACACGGCACACAAAGAGCTGGATGGGTGAAGCTTTGACTTTCCTTCTGTCAATTTCTTTAAAGAGCTTCATTTTCTCTTCTGATTATAAAAGTAATGTGTTCTTATTGAAAAAGAAAACAGGTTTAAAATTGGGTTTTCATAGAAGCTTCCATTCTTATGGAGGTTTGAGGTTCATCGGCTACAAACACCAGAGGGATCCTCCAGGTCTGATGATCCGAAGTGGAAGAGAGAAAGGGCATCAATTAATGGAAATAGCCCTGGACGAAGATTCCAGAAACTCACGTCTGGTCCTAGCTCTGCCTCTAACCAAAACATGTTTCTGCAGGCCTGTCACCTCCCCTCCCCTGCCCAGGCCTCAGGAGTTAGACCACAGGAACTGCAAGGCCCTTTCTCATGTTCCATGAGTCGATGATTGGGAAGAGGAAAGATGTCACTGATAATGTGGAAAAGACCAACTGAACACACTAAGGGCTGCTGAACACATGAGACCCCAAAGCTCCCTGAACCTGTGGCCAGGTCAGAGATCAGGGGGAGTGGTTGAGGTTCCTCACAATGCCCCTAGGTCAACAGCACTGGAGGAAAACTGATGAGGAGGAGGTGCCATTAGTATACTCCCTCCACCTACGTACTAGACAAGGCCAGCATGAGGTGAGAGCTGAAAACTCCTCAACATCTGACTCCACATCTTACGGGCCCTATCAGGTGCAACACAGTTAAGTTGAGACAAGAGTGCCTTGCCGGCTCTTGACTAGGGCAAACTCCAGAGCCTGGCAGGAAGAATTCTAATTATCTGATGAAAGAATTCCAATTGCTTAAAAGCAATGGCCTCAGCGGCTGTTCTTCCCTTCTTTTTCTCATTATTATTCCTCTCTCCAACTTTCTCCATACTATTCTATCCCTGTCTGTCCAAATACTCCATTTTATCACTTAACTCTCAAAGTGCTAATTACATAAGGTACAGAAATTGCCATTTCAATTCATTAGAATCTGTTCATATCACAATAATTTTCTTAAGAGTCCTCTGAATTTGGGCTAGATTGGATAAACATCATGAAACAGAAAGACAAGGTACCTTCAGTTCACACAGATCAGTTTGACATGTAGGAAAACACCAGAAAATTAAATGTTTCAAATAAGCCTGTCTTCAGTATCCTTTGACAGGCTTCAGCAAAATTCAGTACACAGAAGTTACAGATGATGTACATGAAGGGACACGCACCACCTTTTCACGACCATTCCTCATGTTATTGTTTTTAATCACATGGTGATCTAAAAGAAGAGCACAGAGATGTACTGCTACGTAATGAATGTCGAGTTGAATTCTCTCTTAGCTCCTTGAGGAGAGGGAAAATAGCATTTCCCTGGGGAAGGAAAAGAACATCCCCTTCTATGCACCAGCAGGGATATGTCTTCTAAAAGGAGAGATAGGACAAACACACACTAAAGTACATGTGGATAAATGATTATGACTTTGCAGAGCTAAGTATATGAAAGCAGAGAGAAGGCTGTAACAAACCAGAGACAATAACCAGGTGGAAAAAGAGTTTTCACTGGGAAAGTTTCGTAGGAGAGGAGATTTTTCAAAGCATTGTTTTGAAACAGAGAGACATGGTTAGGCAGAGGGGTGCCCACGCTGTACATAATCATCCTTCTACTTAACCTCTGCACTGAATGATACTAAAAATCTATTAAACACTACAGAAGACAGTGCATTTGGTTTCAAGATGGCCACCAGACAGAGCTCAAAGGATGAAATGAATCTTTTTATTAAAGCAACAAATGGGTCCAAAATTCAAATAACTCCATTAAACGCTATTATAAGATATTTTACATGCATCATATCTCACATAATCCTCACGATAACCCAATGGAGGAGCTGAGTATTACTGGCCCATTTTTCAGCTGAGAAAACTGAGCCTCAGAGGTTAAATAATATGCCAGAAGTCACAGAGCTAAAAAGTGGCAGAGGAAGAATTCAAACACAGGCAGGTCTATCAAACTGTAAAGTCCGTGTTCTTAATTACCATGCTAAGTACAAGAATACAAAGAAATTAGATCTCTAATAAGATGAACCTAAAATAAAGACTTCCAAAAAGTCATCCAAAATATAACACGAAATTATGCCATGGCATCATAAAATGTGTTTCTCTATCACCATCCATTCCAATTAAAAATTTTATTTGGTATAACTTCATCTAATCTTCCCAAGTGTGCAGTGTCTGTATAATCTCTCCAGTTAGAGAGAGAATTGGTCACAAAGGACTAGCTGTTTTCTTTGAGAAGACAGACTCCCGCTGTCCACCAGCTCTCCCCGGTGCTCTTCCCCCAAATCATCACTCTCTCTGCTAGCCATAGAGTCTCTGAGAACGGATGGTCAAGGATGGGTGCGGGTGAGGCCACCATCCCTGTAGCTTCCCCCACTGCTTCATCACTAGAAAGCAAGTATGTGAAAGCAGCTGGGGACAGAGATAGGGTAGAGAAAGATCACTGGGGCTAAAAGACACAAGAAGTAGAGGCAGACTTTCCCCAGCATGTACTTTGCCACCCCTATGACAGAGTTATCTTGTTGGTCCAGTCCCTGAAGAGAAAAACACTACTCCATGACCATTGTTCATGAATCCTAACTTGGGTGAATTCTACTGTCCAAGTAAACAAGCCGACTAGGGACAGAGGTAATTGGGATCTTCCCACTCTGGGCACATGGTCAGGCCTGCTCTCTTAGCCAACTGGATATGCCACCAAGAGGAAAGGTAAAGGATGTCACTAAGTACCACAGTCCCAGATGACTAGTGGGATAGAGGTTGGGAGGAAGTGAAGATGACTTTGGTTCATCTATCATCTTCAAAACTGAAGAGACTCACAAAAACATTAGCACACTTGATTTCTCATCTGCCTCCACTTAATTGCACACAATGCATGGTCTAGTCAAAACCAACCACTTGCCATGGCCTGAATGTGCCATGCCCTCCCACGCCTCTGACTTCCCTGAAACAGTCCACCTCATCCACCTCTCTTGTGAACTCTTATTCACTTTCCAAATATCAGATCCAACATGCTCTCCCCCTCCCACCCTCAGAAGTCTTCTCTTGCAGGGAGACGTAAGCACTCTTGCTCTATGATCTAAGTGTTACAGCACATGTCATAATGCATTATAATTCTCAGTCTGCACACATTCTATCCCCAAAAGATAGGGAGTTCTTTAAAGGCAAGAACCACGCCTTATTAAGATCGTGCCTGCCCAGTTCATGGTAGGTGCTAAATAACATAATGCAAAGAATTGACCTGATTAGACACATGGAAGCACAAAAAGACTGGTCTCATAAACAACATGGTTTTACCTTCAAAGAGTTTAAAATAAGATGCAGGCACTGACTGCATCGAAGCCATGTATAAAGAAAGTGCTTGCTGTGTGCCCAGAATTTTTCCAAGCACTGGGTAGGACTGGGAAGATGGTAGGAGGGATAAAGTAAAAATAAGATGGTGTCTTGTCTCATGCAAAGTTTATGTGCTACTTCTTCACACCAAACTGAAATAAAAAGCAGTGAGGATTTGCCTTCATTGTGCTTCCCACAAATGTTCCTCTGGCTCATAGTACTACTGAGGTTTCAAAAAAATGAAGTCATATATACAAAATAATCTCGTGCACATGGACAATTGATTCTACATACAAGAATATTTATAGCAAACATGTTTGCAATAGCCAAAATGCTAGCACCAACCTGAATGCCCATCAACAGGAGAATGAACGAATAAACTGAGTATAATCACACAATGGAACATTATGTAGCAGACAAAGCAAATGAAATACAGCAACATGCAGCAATACAGATGAACGATACCAGTAAAAATATTAAGTAAAAAAGTAAGTCCCAAAAGACTATATATAGTCTGCTCCCCTTTTTATAAAGTTAGAAGACAACTAAAATTAAATATACATCTGTATAGATACATAGTTTTTGTGTGTATATGTGTTATGTTTTTATGTGGTCCATCTTAGGACCACATAGGTGAAAGAAACTACAGTCATGCATTGCTTAACGATGGGGATACACTCCGAGAAAAGTGATTTCGTAGTTGTGGGAACATCAGAGTGTACTTACACAAACCTAGATGGTATAGCCTACTACATACCTAGGCTATGTGGTACTAATCTTATGGGACCACCATCGTATATGTGGTCCGTTGTTGACCAAAACGTCATTATTAGGCACATGACTGTATATAGAAAAGAAAGTAACGGAATGATGCACACAGGATTCAGATGATGGTTAACTTGAAGGGAGGGGGTTAAGATAGGGTAGGAAAGGGAGGGGGATAAGATGTGGGGAGGACCATCATCTGGTCAGATGTAAGTTATTTTCAAGATCCTAGCGTTTGTTTGGGGGATGGGCTTATGGTTTCTTATTACATTACTTTAAATAAGTAAAAATGTGAAGAAAAGGTGTCACGAAGTAAGGATTATGATTAACTCAATTCTCTGCATATAAAGTCTAATATAAAACAACAAAAAAAGAATATACAGGAATATTATAACATGTTGCCTGAATCTGTGCAAAATGAACAGGTGTTCTGTAAGGGAGTGAGGAGGGTGGAGAGAAGACAGCTCATGCCACATTCTGCCACTAATTGATTTCCACCAGCCAGCCTGTGTCCAGATCACCAGTTGAAAGGAAGCAAGAAATAACACATCCATACATCCCAGTCTCAACCCAGGAGCGCTCGTTTTCTTCTTGGCATTTGCTGGAGGAACTCGAGTGCTGGAGACCACCAGATACACTTCAGTTACCTCAGTACCACAAAGCACTCATGGACCAGCATTAATCTCATCTTTGAATATTCTGACCCTTTTCAAATTGCATCATAAATCCATGCCTCTGACATTGAGTACACGGAGCTTCTGGCAAGAACATCACTGTACTTGCACATGAAAGTCAATCAGTTCTACCTTCTTCCAGAAGTTATACTAAGCAGACAAAGCTCTCTCCAAATGGTTTGGACCGTATGTCGTGGAGAAAGTGTGCAGCAGATGTCTAAGAAATAGGCAAAGGGGAGGCAGGGAAGAGTCTCCCAGTGGGAGACAAATGATTCTGGAGAGAAGGTGCCCCAGGGGGAAATGTGGTCAGCCAGGACACCAAACCGCATCCAACGTCCACAAAAACATGGCAAAGAACTCCCACTTCTCCAAACACCCTCAAACCAAGCCCCTAACCTGAAATTTCAGTTGATGGCAGTTTATTTTTTCTTTTATAAAAAGCTAGGTGGTGAAACGTTGGAACCAGAAAGGCAAATTTTCTTGGCTCACCTAAGCCTGCCTGTTAGCATAACTGTGGCCATTTTTATGCCAGGATGACTGCAAACAATCAAGTTTTCTTCCTAAAGAAGAGTTAGCCATGGTTTAAAATAAAATAAAACAAAAAAGTAAATGTTCTGTGCTGTGTCTTCAAATATTCAAAGCATGCCTAATGAGCAGAGTTCATGTTCGAGCGCCCTCCTCCCCACCTGAGTCTGGTCTCTAAATTTCCAGCCAGACTCTTCCTCTACTTATTTCGGCTTTTGCAGATCCCTTAACAGCACAAAACTGTATTATGGTGCCCTCACTCTCCCCCTCCAGACACAGGCCTTCATTCTACTTCCATACTTTAGAATGTTCTTCTTCCACACTCCCAGCAAACACCCCACATCTTCCTGCCTGGCTGAGTCCTGGGCCTCCTTCCCAGTAAATAATCTTGGTGAGATCTTGCCAAAACATTCCTTAATCACATATTTTCTTTGTCTAAAAAGAGTTATAGATGTAGTAAGTAACCTTTGTTCCCAGTCCTTCCCACATTTTCAGGAGCCCCATGGCATTTAATGTTAAGCTTGGTTTGCTTCTTTGAGCTACCACCACTTACACTTTATTTTGGAGCCTGTATTTAAATCCTAGATTAATCAGCATGGAGTAGAAAATTGTGGTTACTCCCCCTAACTTCGTTGTCTAAATATATGCAGTCTTGACCAGGTGATCACAAAGGATTCTTCTAATTAGCCCCTGGGGAGCCAGAGCCAGGCCTTAAGGGGCAGCTGGGGCTGCGATTATTCTGGAAGGGTCTCCACACACTACCACTCTTCTCTTGAGTTTCCAAGGTTGCTTTGAAATGTGGTTTTGCATTCTTTGGCCCAAAATCCAGAGACAAATAAAGGAATCCCTGAGGGGGAGTGACACCACCTGGCGTTACCTTCTGCCATCTAAGAAGGTTACACCTCAGCACTTGGGCCTGTGAGTTGCTGGGAAGACAAGTTGTGTGAGTTGCTGGGAAGACAAGTGGGACAGTAAGCTCACACTGCCTGACAACTGAGATTTTGTAGTTATTGATCCTGCATAGCCAAGGGAGAAAGAGCTAATGGAAAGTCAAACAAATCACTGGACAGCTACAAGACTGAAGCAGAAATTATTAGAAAGCCCAAACTCGAACCATAGAGGTTGCCCTGCAACACATCCAACATTCCTCTGTGAGATCTGTCTTCCTAGGGTGTTGGGAGGTCATGTTATTTTCTTGGTAAGTTCATTCACTGGTTCTCCAACTGCTTTTCTGATCAAGTTCAAATGCCTTTAACCTGCACTGAAGGCCTTTTACATATGTCCCTGAAATCTCACCTTTCATTCTTTCCCTGTATACATACACTGGCTGCTTCTGTGAGGTGCTCTGCTTCCTTTGCCCAAAAGGTCTCCCATTCACTCAAGTTTTCCTACACCACCCCCCGGTATGGATAAGACTGTGGCTCTGGAGACAGGCAGCTCAGAATCTAACAAGGGCTCCCCCATTTCCCACCTGGGACCCTGGGCCAATTAGCAAACCTTGCCTCAGTTTCCTGATCTGTAAAACAGGAATAATAATATAAATGCTAATCTCTCATGGCTGACAGGAAGATTAAATGAGTGAATACCTGAAAAATACTCAAACGGTACCTAGGACACAGTAAGCACTCCATAAATGCTGACTGCTCTCATTACGGATTATTCTAGTTCTAGTGCAATGAACTCTCTCCCTCTTTAAATCCCTTTAGCACCCATTTGCATTTGGCATTGATTACATACAGCTTTTTGATACTACTTATCTTCTTATACCTAAGTCTTATCTCAACTAGGCTACAAGTTCCTTAAAGGTAAAGACTAACTCCTCCTGTGCTTTTCTTTCCCTACAATGCTTACAAGTGTCTTAAATGCAGGAACACAATGAATGTTTGCTATTTAACAACAACACACTAATACTGATAAAGCCTTACTTTGGCCAGAACTGTGCAAAGTCCTTCACATGCATTAACTCCCCTAATTTAGTGATTTCTCATACTCAGTGATCTTGACTAAACGAGTGTCAAACTCCCAGGGATGTGTCTACCATTTTCTTATTAAAAAAAAATTATTATGGCCAAGCAAACAAATTTTAAGAAAATAGATACTACAGAGCATTGAGAGTCACAGCAGACTGAGTTGTTGATACACAATCGCTGTACCACTCCGAAGATATCCCAGACCCTTTCTGACAATCAAGGTGTGCACAATGGTCTCTGAAGGGCACGAAAGCTCATAAAACAGAGAATGGTGAATTCCTGACAGATGTAAACAGTAATTTCCTGGTTTGCCTTGGATGGCTCCAGGCCCTGGAAGAGTGGTTGAGTTAATAAAAATGAACTGAATCCATCAGAAACTCTCTATCCCACCTACTGGGAAGAAAAATCCAATAGCTAAGTCCCTGGTGAACACAAGGGCACTGACGTCTGGCAGACGAAGAAGACAAATGAGGAAGAGTAATAATTTCATAAATTGCAAAACTATCCATAGACTTTAATGTAGCTGATGGTTAAACCTAAAGTGCCAGAACCTTTTTCAGGAGTGATAATAGAATTTTCTAGATTAAATCAAAGATAACATTTTAAGCTGTTTTACAACACAATGGAATTTTACTTTGGGTTAGATCCAGTGATGAATACTAACCTTGAAGGTTTTCTTGTAAAAAGAAAATATGAGAATCAACAAATAGCTGCAACTGTGGACTAAATGAAATGTCTACCAATGTTTAGTCTGACTGCGGCTGGCTGTGTTTGAAGAAAGGCTGACAAACTCTTTGCATGTAAAGACTGTTTCTTTCAAATTCTTCTTTTAACGACTGAGAAGAAAAATGCTGGAATCATCCACTTTTGTTCAATCATATGAACATAATACACCATTTTATCTTTATTACAGAAAAGACGAAGACAAGGACGTTCTCTAATTTGCTACTGCATTTAAATCAAATTTAATAGAGACTATCTTCTCTATGCATCCCTTCTCTCCTTCCTATTACCCACATATCTAGTCATATGTACTTGAAAATACATGTGTGTGTGAGTGTGTGTGTGTGTGTGTTGTTGGTTTCTATACATTCATTTCCTACTTCCTGGTTTTTACCCAGAGAAGAAGAAGTATCAAAAAGTCACAAGGAAAAAAAAAAGTTCTCACTTTTATTTTACCCCAAAAGAATCAGGAAGTGCCCAAAATCTCAAGAGGGAACCTGCCCTGCAGAAATTAGAGCTTTCTTACTACAGAGAGATAAGGGTCTGTGCCCTTAGGAGTGTGTATATTTCAAAAGGTCTTTAAGTAGCCTGAATTTTCAGTTTCATTTTTTTCTGGAATGTCCAGGGGCAATTAAGCATAACTGGTCAGCCAAAAACTCTCAGAAAATTCAATATCGGTGTATTTTGTATCCTGCCGAAAAGTTACCCACTGCAAATGACTATAACTAAAGTCTGCATTAACGGTGTAAAAAGTTTGCTTGGTTAGATACACACTTCGCAGGCCCTCCAAACTCAGTGCACCGACACATCCCTCCGCCCGGGAAGCTGTTTCCAGCTCCTTCTCTTCAGCGGGTCTCGGCTCCCGTGACACTTCCTCGGGAACCCCCTAACCAGCTCCCCCAAACAGCCCACTCTCGGCCTGAGTCATTCTTTCTGTGACCCACTGTGTTTGCTTCACAAACTCATCACAAGCATCTTCTTATTTTACTTATTTTTTGTCTGTCTCCTCACAGGAGAATCTTGGCTCACGGGTATTAAATACATTTTAGGCTTGTATCCTCAGTGCCTAAAACACTAGGCATCATATTTGAACTCGTGGCACTAATCAGATAACATAAAGGAATTACTGTGAGCTTTGTTAGGCATGATAATGACATTTTGTTTATTTTTTTAAGTCTGTTAAAGACACATACTTTAAGTATTTATAGATGAAATTATGTGAGAGATTTATACTTCAAAATAATAGGGTGGGATGGGGTGAGAAGTGTGGTAGGATATAGATAGAACAAGATTAGTCATGTATTGATAATTGTTAAAGCTGAGAGATGAGTATATATAGTCTATCATACTGATCTCTTTACTTTGGAATATGTGTGGAAATTTCTCTAATAAAATCTTAAATCTAAACGGAAAAATAAAACAGGCAATATTCCATATATTTAGCTGAATATTTACTTGATCTTAGGGTAGAGAAAGCCTTTCTAAGTAAAATATCAAAGGAAAAAAACAACAGAGGTTTTTTTTTTTTTTAAAAGCTAAATAAAATTAGACACTCATGCAGTTTATCAAATTAGCAAGATTCAAAGCATGCCACAGATGAGAATCCATCTATGATGCATCAATTTATCTACCACTAAGAAAAAAAAAGTTTTATCATTTATAACTTTTGTACTTATTGAAAGAACTTTTAGATGTACATATGATGTTTACATTCATCTTGTGCAAATATTAAAAGGAAAATAAGTGAAATTAATTGGTATGGTGTTCGTGAAACTTCTTACATGCAGGGCCAACTCCCTTGAATTACTCTTGACTCAGTCGTCAATGTCTTTGAAAAATCACCATCCTCTATCCACGTGGCAATAGATATCTGTGGAATTAATTATCAATTAATTTTATACCACAGTGTTTAGAAAGGTCAGGCTTTCATCTTTATGCACATGTTCGTACAGTAATTCAAGAAATGCCTCTTGGAAAGGGAAGCTAAGCAAGGAAGTTTGGGAGGCAACTTTATGATACATACTGTTATACAGAATCCCACAGGAAAACCAGTAACATAAGAAAAAAAATAACAACTCTTTAGGGAATTTTTCTTTGGGCTGTCTGTTTCTGAGTTTACATTCTGCTGACATTTCTAGGAAAACAAACTTTAAACTCAGGCTCACAGTTTGCCCTCAGTTCCTTGAGACATGAGAGTTACAGAAAGTAATAGCCAGACATAAAAAAGAAGTCTTAACGGAAAGCTGATGCCCCCTTTCCTCTTTCCATTCCTAGTATTCTGAACCTATACGTAAATTAGAAAGTAATACAGTCTAGTGGTATATATATTATGGCTAAAAATGGATCAATAAATTAATAAATGAATTAGTAACTGACTTTCTCGAGAAAGAATGAACAAATTCATTAGAGTTCTTTTTACATTTTTATTTACCTTAATTGCATTATAATTTAAATATCATCTATAATGGAGGCATCTGTATGAAAAGGGTGGCTAAGTCTATGTGTTATCTGTGAAATGTGAAATTAAAACGGTCTTGTAGAAATTCAAACAAATTTCATGAGTTTATGTTTAGTAGGGATTACTGAGTCTAATCAAGGCAGAATCTTTACATTAAAACAATTAGCCTTGACAATCAAAGTGTAAACAAAAATATGCCATATAGTTTTACTCATTGAACTGTGGTGTGAAGCCTTTTGCCAGTGGTGAAAATAGCATCATATTTACAGTCAGGAACTTCCATTCCCAACTTCGGTCTTCCCTCCTGATTCTCTGCATCACCCCATGCAAGTCACTGGGCTTTGTGATTTATGATATGTGAAAATAAAAAACACAGAAACCCACCAGAAAGAGGCATAACATTTGCTAAGAAGTGTTAATTGCTAATTTTAACTATGTAAATGACTATCTAAGGCCACAGAACCCAAATCTTTAGCACATTATAACAGAAAGAAAAGGTGGGGCTATGTCTGCTACTCAGTATATGAGCCAAACAAAAATTATCCTGAAAAACAGAGAAACCCAATGGACTTGATGGTGCTTCAGGCCCTATGGAACCCAGATGCACTTGGCTTATAGCTGCCTTGGTATGACAAAGATCATCCTTACTCTCTATCCAGAGGGTAAGTTTGCCGGCCACATTAGAAAAAAATAAAGTCTAGACTCAGTGGGATGCAGAGAAGAGAGGCTGGCCTAGCAGGCTTCCAGAGAAAAAGTCAGCTTCATTCCTGTGCCACCAGAAAGTGTGGACCAGACTTTGAGGACCTTAGAGTCTCCTACCTACCTACGTATGATATTAAAGATGATGTGTGTTTTCCTTGTCCACCCTGGGATCCAAAAACAAACATTTTGAAAAGCAGAAAGTAAGGAGCATCACAGAGGAGTGAAAAACCTTCTTAAACAACAAGCCTGAAATAAAAGGTCTGAGATTCATGTGAAGGAACAAGCCACTCTCAGCATTCTTCTATTTGAGGGAGACAGGCTAGAAAAATGCAGAGATGGGCGGCTGCTTTATGGCCAGGTCCTGACACGTGGCGCAACTGTCTAAGAAACTACAGGAGTATTCAAATTATAGCCAGGAGGAGAAGTAGATCATCAACACCATTGGGAAAATGCTCTAATTAGTTTCTAAGCAGATCACTTTGCCACCGGAAGACAAAATAAGGACAGTCCATCATTTTAACAAAGACTCTGCTATCTGTTCTCCCCCTCATATGAGTCTTCAATGGAGGCAGTTAATCCCTGGCTGCAGGGAAATCAATGTATTGAGGCTGAGTCAAATTATATGACAGATGCTTGCCCTGATGCAGTCCCTGTCCTAGCTGGACACGTATGAGGTCAGCTATAGCACCATCACTAAGGGGCAAAGGTGTTCGTAATCAAAAACAAAGGAAGCAAAATGCTCCACCACCGGAAGTAGCTTAGAAATAAGAAAAATGTAAACATTGATGATGCCAAATCATATGCATGGGTCGACTTTGCAATTTGGTTTCTTGCTTATTATCGACAGACCTGAAATAAACTGATTACCCTCAACAACTGTAGGGTTTTTATTTCTAGCAGCTACCATCCGAAGAGACCAGCGTAGTTCCCTTTGTTTCTCACGGGCACAGGATTTTCTGAATCATCACTCAGATAGCTGACCAAAATGCTCCCAGAAAGCATAAGATGTAAAAGATTGAAATCCCACCTGCATCCCTTCAGCATTCAGAGGTCAAAATGTCCTTAGAGCCAGAGAACTATCAAGCTGGATGTCTCAACTTCTACAGAGGAGAACGCTACATACTAGGAATGCTGAGTCTCTTATCCAAGGGCACAGCTAGTCCTAATTCCCAGCCAAGCGCTAGTCCCACTACATCATGATGCCAAACTAAAATGCAATCAAAGAAAAGAGATTTGTAAACTTGAGAAGAGTAATATGATGAGAAGATGTGTGAGACCAGTGGATGTCACAATGATGGATGGAATGGGAGTGTGGTCACTCTCCTAGACCACTCACGTACCCTAGAACAAGCATGTTTGAAAGTAAGGAACTGTCCATTTCTCTAGCTCCAATACCAGGAGAGACACGTAGTCTATGAAAGACACAAATCATCAAATGTTACCAATGAGGGAAATTCTGTCTAAACGTGCCATTTCCCTGTGAGACGAGAGGAGAATGAGAGAGTGACAAAAATAAATACAGTCAAATCCCATGATAGCTCCATTTAAAAAAGTATTTATTTACAGACTGGAGAAACATCAAGATCATTTAACATGCCCTAAGTGAACTTAGTGGCAGCCTGGCAAGGAGGGAGGAGAAGATCCCTCTATCGCCCCAGTCCGCAAGAACTAGGGAAGGGATGAAAGGAGACCCTGTGGGAAGAATTTTCAAGCTTTACTCAAGAAGGATTGTTCCTTCTCAAAATGTATATTCCAAAGAGTCTAGATGTGTATGCTACCTATGTTCTCTTATTCAGAGCCAGGAAAGAACTTGGATTCTCAGTGGCAGTTCAGTTCAGCTTTGTAATTACTGGCAGAGAGACACAGAGCAGGAGGGAAGAGAGAGAGAGAAGGTTCCTCACAAAGCCAGACTCATCTCTCTTCCTCTCCTTTTTCAGAGGCAGTAACTAGAATTGATCCCTCTTCCTGTCTTAGAGGAACAGCAAGAGAGCCACAGTCTTTGTAGCGAGGAGCAAACAATAAGGGAGACCTTCCCTTAGTTGACTTGGTTTGGATTTAACAATAAGCAGAAACTCAATTTAAAAACCAAACCACTGCAGCTCATGTATAACTCAAGATTCTGAATTCACAACTAAAAATAAAAAACCCCATGTTGTTCTCTGCATAAGCAAACTTCTAACAACCTGGCTACATCCGACAGTACCACAGATATGCATTCCCCTCAGCTAACAGTCCTGTAGAGTCTTAGGGACTGATAACAAGGATCGAGAGAGCATCAGACACTGGCCCAAATACAGAATTAATCAAAGACCATGTTCTGTTTTCTACACGTTCCTCCATTCAACAAATATTTATGGAAAACTAACTCTGTGGTGGTAGGCACAAAACCAAGATGGGCCCTGACTTAATGGGCTTATGGTCAAGTGATGGTTATAAACAGGCAATTAGAAGATCATGTGACAGAAGTTTCAAAACGGGTGTTACGAGAGTACATGAGAGGGACATCTCATCCAGACTCACAGAGTCCACGAAAAGACCCCTGGGGAGTGAAACCTGAGGATGAGCAGTCAGTTGGGAGAAGGAAGATGAAAGGAGTGTTTCAGGAAGAGGCAATGCAAATGCAAAGGCTGGGAGATAAGAGGACTGAATCTTCACAGAATCCTGAGGAGTTGGCGTGGGTAAAGGCGATCTGAGGAAAAGAGGCAGGGGAGGGACGGGGGTCAGAGGTAAACAGAGCCAGACCACACAGGGCGTGGAAGCCTTGTCAAGGTTAGCTGAGCTTTCACTGGAAGGCAATAGGGACAATACAGGACTAGCGGGAGGGAGAGACAGACTGAATAGTGCCACTACAGCTCCCGCATTTCCAAGCTGAGACCAAGAAAAAGGCATAAAGCCTCTGTGCCCCACCATAGCATTCTCTTGGCAGCTCCCAGTCCCTAATGACTGTTTGCAGTCATGTCCAAAGTCATCACCCAGCCTGGGCCCATTTGAAACTAACAAGGAAGGTGACATGCACAAGCAATAAGTGGCCACAGACTGTGGCAAGAAACACAGGGCAACGGATAAGACAGGAACCTTCAACTTGCCTTCAATGACTTTTTCCTTACAGTTTATTTCATTTAACCATTTCCAGGTACAAAGAGCTCCTCCTTAACTACTTTTTTCTAGGGGAAAAAAAAAGTCCCATGTCTTAGCCTTAAATTAACATTTCCTTTGAATGTATAATATGTACTAACTTTAGAGGGATATATCATGAACCTTGGGAGGTGCATTTTTCAAAGGACTGAAATGTATAAATGCCCCTGCTCAGCAATATACAATACTTTTCAAATACACATTACTACAACTAAAAGGGCTTTTTTGTTTTTGTTTGTTTGTTTGCTTTATTTTTGCCCTTTGTAGCAGAAGTACAAACAGTAATCTCTACAAGGCCCTCTCTGAATGCTTTCTGGATAATTCTGAGATCACTGTGAAAACACCTGGTGGCTGCAGGTGCTTTGGGGCAACAGAATACTTAAAAAAAATATCCCAGTGTTCTTGTTCCTGTAGTAATAACCTTTCACAGGTCAGAGGACTAGGCTCACCACTGTGCCTAGTGCTAGGTCTATGACTATTAATAAATACGTGCATGCAAAAAGCCAGGCCCGCCCTGGGGAGCTGAAGGAGGGCTTACCGTACCTACACAGTCCGCAATCCATTCAATGCCTTCAATTAATGTTGACTGATGGGCTGGAGCTTCCCTGCAACATTAGGGGTCTGTAGCCCCCATCAGATTACCACCAGGTTCCACCACTCTTAGTGAGGCAGGGACACGGTCTCAGGCCTCCTGAGCATCAGGGCCCAGTTCCTGGCTCCTGGAGGACGTGCGAGCAAGGAGAGAGTGGGGGCTGAGCTGTCGCCCTCCCTGCCCCCTAGCCCCCATCATTACTCCAGAGATGGGCATTCATGCTCTCCTGGAAAAGAGGAGCAGGAAGCAGCTGGCTTCCAAATACAGGGTTTTACAACCAGGTCATCATGGGGAAAACACCAAAAACAAACCTAAAAAAATCCCCTAGGCCGCGAGCCACAACACACATTTTAGCATGGCTGCAGAAGGTGCCAAATAAAGGGTGTTTCCATTTTCTCTGGCTGTTTCCTGCACATCTTCATTACATTAAAAACATTATCTCCTCTTTGAGTTGTAAACCACTGAGGACAGGCCCCCTATGACCACTTTTGAAATTCTCCCACTTGGAGCCATAGTACTACTTAATGACAATCACACATAAAGGAAAATATTACTATTTTTCACTTTAAAATCCCGAGCTTCCCCTCCTAGGTCACCGGCTGGCCATCTGCTCTCTGGCCCAGAATTCCTGCTTTCCCTCTTCCTCCACACGCCCATTTGAACATCCTCTGACATTTTATATTGCTATGTCCCATGGCCTGTGGAATTAACAAGCCAGGACTTCCCAAAAATCAAGGCAAAAAAGGAAGGAAGCTAACGATCTGGCCACGCGAGCACATGCTCTTCATTGTTTGCTGGATTCCGCGCATTGTACTTGCTGGGGAGGTCTGCGGTCCCCAAGGAAAACGCCGACTAACTGTCAAACAGGCATTACTATTAACTTGTATCTTTTAGAGGAAGGTGGTATGGAGGTCATTCTTTCTGAGGAAAGAAAAATTCTCTAGGAGAGATTTGCATTGGCAGAGGAATCAAAACTACACCTGCTTCAAGCAAATTCCATAATAAGGCCATTCCATTCCTGCGTTTTATGACTGAACTGCACTCACAACAGTCGGGAATCACTGCCAAATCCCAGTTTGGAGACCATGGGACATCGTCTGTCTAGGCTGAGGGAAAGGAAAAGATCATTCTAACAATAGTCACTGGCAGTATCTGGCCAGGATCTAATAGGGGACCATCAGGCAAGAAAACAATCGAAAATGGAATATGGCAATGAAATGAGACAAGCTCTCTTACGTAAGAGATAAACCGACGTATTATTTGGGACAACTCAACTATAAAATTTGGAGGGCTTGGGAGGAAAAAATATTGACTTGTGAAGGAATGCATTCATTCATCCAACATACTTTTCCTCTAATCACTGCTCCTCAGACACCTCATATTTGAACTCTGTATGACTAAAAAGTTTAAGGTTTAGACCTGATTTGACTGCCTTTTCACATGGAGAACTCTTCCAAGTCTTCCCTCAGTCATTCAGGCAGCAAAAGGTTTAATATCCTATTAAACAGTGGCTTCCTTTTGATACTAAGATATCTTTTCTTTCATTCTGGTTGGCAATATGAGCTCTTCTCTCCTACATCAGCCCACTCTCAGTAGCCATTTAGATTTTTTTCCTCACAGATATCCCCAGATTGTTTCTCAGCAGAGTAAACTCATGTCACATCCTGCCCCACCACATCCCCTCCTCGTTCACCACTCCCACCTGCTCCGAGAGCTGCCCCTTCCGCAGTCTGGATCAACACCCTCTGGTTCACACGCCCTCAGAACACTACAGCTTGGCACCATCAGAGCCACAAATGGCCTGCTGCAGGAGCAGCTACACAAATACCCAGCTCCAGCAGCTGAAACACTCTCCCCTTCCCTTCTGTCACTGAATGTTCAAGTTCAAGGTTAGTGAGAAGTGCCAGATTTTAGGGTCTGGAAAGTCCTCCAGTCAATGAA
Source organism: Tapirus indicus (assembly GCA_031878705.1). Taxonomy (NCBI): domain Eukaryota; kingdom Metazoa; phylum Chordata; class Mammalia; order Perissodactyla; family Tapiridae; genus Tapirus; species Tapirus indicus. The sequence continues at coordinate 108,506,178 of CM062918.1, read as the reverse complement.
AAGGCTGAGAGAATGCAGAGGGCTTTCTCATCACACAGCCTTCCCACAGCAGTAAGATGGCAATAACTTTTGTTCCTGGCTAATTCAGGGTTTCCCACATAGCAACTGCTCTGGACTCTTCCAATGTTCTAAGCGATTCTGCTCACCACCTTCCTTCCCACACCCCAAGGACATCTTACTTCCAATCTGAAGCTCAATATTGCTGAGTGGTCCTTTTCCTTAAGACATGGCAACTCTGTAATAGCAAACACTTCATACCAGTGACCCTACTGTTCACACATGGCAAGGGGCAGTGAGATTTCAATATGTTGGCTGTCTGCTATGGGTAGCATGGTTTATGGGCTATACTTTTGATTCCCTCTTAAACTCTCCTTTAGCTCTGCATTTTGGTGAACAGCACTGTATATTACATGCAAGCTTCGTTTCACCCCATTAATGGAGGACAATTGTATTAGCCATATGAGTCTGAGTTCCTATGTTACTTAATTGCTACACTGCTGTGTTAACGAAGTTAGGAGGGGGTTTGGCAAGAGCGTAGATCACCTTCATGTACAGATATTTGTGATTTTATTTTTCCTTTTGCCAGCTTGCCTCTTTGTTTCAATTGCCTACCATCTGCCTTTGAACAATCTAAATGCGAGCAGATAGATTTTATTTGGAGGATGAAATGCTTTGAGCTCATCCTAGAAAAGCATTTTCATACACTGGTGTTCAGGGCATTCGCTCTTTAATAGGATCTCGGAGGCGAATCGGTTTGGGTTGGGAGCTGGTTCCTTCTCGTAGTCAAAGCATATCATAAACACTTCATGATCACATTTTTTTCAGCAGAAGGAAACAGGGTGGTCAGGGGGCCAGAACTAACTTCTCACCTTAAAAATGAGCCCTGAAACACCCAACGGGAGTGCAGGAGGCGAGACGGGTGAGCGGATGGTGGGTTATGTATATGGTCTATTTCCTACTCCACTGTCCTTAATTCATTTTGAGTTTAGAAAAAAAAAAAGATCCAAACATGAAGCATTCAAGACCTTCTGAGTTTGTGGTTTTCTTTACATGACCAAAAAATACCCAACTGAAAAGTAAATATGTTCACTCAAGTTTACCAGGTTGATTTTTTTTAGTTTTTTTTCCCCCCTAATTACAGTGATTTGACTTGAACTGATCTGTTATCTTGAAACTACAGCCTAAAATAAATAAAACCAACTACTGAGTCAAAAATCAGTAAGCTGGCTGGGAGTCAGAAGACCTGGGTTCTATTTTGGGCCTTAGTCTGAAATTCCTCAAACTGTAGCTCTGAATGTCTAAATTCTGTTATTCTAATGACTATCTTCTGAATTACAAGTGCTCAGCAGTTGGAACTGACTGGATAGACATCATGATGGTGCTTGTTCAATCCTTTGTCATTGTGACAGGAGACCCAGAGCACTAGACAGCAAACCTAGGTTTAATGAAAGAGTCAAAGAAACAAGGCTTCCAATTCAGGCCCCTCTTCAACAACTCTCAGACTAGAGCAGCAGTCTTCAGCTAGAATCCCAATCTGCTACCCCAACTAGTAAACCCCACTGGACTCCCAAGTCTAACTTGGTGAGTCCTCACTGTTTTGGAATTGCTGTGGAGGCTAAAACAGAGTTCTAAAAAAATCAACAGCTCTTTCCTCTCCCCCTTGGCAGGACCATTGGGATGCAAGTTTCAGGGGTGGGAGGTCCCTGTCCTGGGAAAGAGAAATCCACAATAACCTTCAAAGTTTTGGTTATTCCCATCACTTCTTACGAGTAAGATAGATAAGGAAAAGCCAGAACAACCCACAGTCCCTGTTCCTTCACCTGTTGCTCTTCAAAATGTATACATGGCTTTATAAAATGCTAGTGGCTCTTTGTTTTATTATAAATGATTAAAATCCTGAAAAGAACATTTTTAAAATCCTACAAGGCAAGTTTCAAAGTGTAATACTTACAGAAGTGTCCTGCTTTCAGTGGAATAAAATTTCACCTATTCCCCTAACCTAACATTAAAGCTATTAAGGTTACTTCTCATTTACAAAGGGGGAATTAGTATGGGTGCCTGGCCTGGTCTTAGAACTGATCTTATAAGCCACCTCCCTAAATCTTCTCCCATTATTTTTAGAAGAGTGAGAACTTCTCTGTTTTCATTCCTAAAATGATGCTGCTCTCTGATAGGGTATGACTCAAACAGAATTCCCTCAACTCCTTCCATCCATTCCCAGAACAGGGTATGTTGCAAACAGGATGAAACTGCCCTTACACACAAAAAAAATATTACAAATGGGTAGTAATAAAAGGTCAAAGAATATGGCTACCTCAGTAAAAGTCTGAATACGAATGCCTATTTAAAGAAATGCACTTTCACTACTTAAATACAGCACAGCACACATTATAAACTCTGCTATAAAATGAGAAAATTATAATTCCCAATGGGCTAATACTGCACAGTAATGTATCATAAACATTAAAACTCTACATACAGAAAGTAATTACTCGTTGTTGAAATTAAAGAATTATAATAATTTCTAATGACTATTTGAAAAAGTCATACATTTAAACTTGGTTTCTTACCCAAACTGAGAGATACCCACATAAATTACAAAGAAAAGAGTACTTTTTAAGCTTTTATTCTAAAAGAATCACAGGAACTACTCAATTATTATAAATTTGGAATTACTGTTATATCAGAAGCTGCCAAAAGTCTACTTTTCTTCTCCTATTTCTGAAGGGCATGCTTGGTATAAGTACCAAATACTCACTATTATGTCCATTTAGCAAATTTAGGTAATGAAAACTGGTATAATCTCTAATTAACAGGAATACCAGTGTACCCCAAAGAACAAGAAAAACTTAAAGGGAAAAGGGAAACAATACAAAACGAACAAACCAACGTGAACAATTAAGTACTAAAACAGTAATCTGGGGAAGGAACATGACTAAGGTAGAATCATCAAAAAGCTGAGAGAAGGGTAAGAGACAGTGCGAAGACGAGCCGGTGGCCCTGGTGGCTATCAGGGCCCCCATCCCGGGATGTAGCAAGCCTGTCTTCAGAGAACTCAGTTCAGCACAACCTGTTGTAAAGGTTCACAGGCCAGACATTACATGCGGGAGGGCGATGGTTTCTATTTGGGGAATATGAATGCATGCATGACGAAATGAAGGAGAAACAAATTTATTTTAATAAAGAAAAAGAAAGTTCATATCTGAATATGCTCCCCAAAGTAACTTTACAGAGGTGAAGGGAAAACGAAGACTGGAGGAAGATGAGGGGGCACCAGGGAGAGGTGGGGAAGTGAATGGTAGAGCTAAGCAGGCTAATAATAGAGACAAGGAAGAACTGCACCACAGGAGATAGAGACGCAAGGGAAGAAACGCAGGCAGCGAGCCTGGGAATCGCTGGTAATTATCTTATTGCACAAGAGGCGGCACAGCCAGGCCTTAAAAAAAAGAAAAGAAAAAGTCCATCGCCCCCCCAGCCCCCAGCTTCACAACACAAGCTTGAGATTGGCAACCGTGGGCCTTATGCTCAAGAATCCTACTGTTAGTTGTGAACAGTATTTTGATGTTCTGGGAATGCATAGGGGTTTGATGTGGTGTAGGAACTAAAATAAAGCCCAGGAAAAGGGAAGCAAGTTTATGGAAAACTCTTTCAAGATGTGTGTGCAGGCGTGTGTGGATGTGTACATACTCATGCCCAATTTCAAATCTCCTGCAAAGGGAGAGTTGCAAAGAATTGTTGGGGTCAGAAGACGTGGCCCTGAGTTCGGTACAGCATAGCCGGAGGAAAGCCAAGTGCAGGAACTCATGGGGCAGCTGCCATCCATCTTAAGGGCAGGACTTGCCAAAGGAATTAGGCTGCTGGGCCATGGAGTCCAATATCCTGCTCTGACGATGGCCAGTAAGGAGGCGTGTGCTTGTGTGTGTTTGTTTAACAGAGGTAGCACACCTGGCCGGGCAATTGTGCAATCTGATACCACAGGGGGAAAATTTCTTCCTGATCTCAGGTTGTGATCAGATTCTGCCCTGAAGCAGAAGGCTTAAGTGTCCTTGAAGCTTTTATCCAGAAGAAAGACAAACACACTAACTAGTCCTTCTCAATACCAGCCAGGGGTCGTAAAAATGAAGGAAGTTCGGAGAAGATCCACGGTGTGGTATCTTTCGTCACTGAGTGGCACCTTTGCCACACTAGAAGACAGGTCGGAAGTAAGGCTATTCCTCAACAGCCGTGATCTCACGCGATTTTATTTTCAAGAAAAGTAATTTGTTAAAATATAACAGCATACCCTTTTGTAAGGCTTGCCACACAAAAGAGTAAGAAGTCCTTTATCAGATCACACATCACAATTTAAGGTTTGGAAAATAAGATAACTTCTGCTGGGGGTGTGTGTGCCCCTCCCACAACTGCATAGCACTTGTTATTCCATTCCTATTTACATTTCAACAGCCCATTAAGAAGTGTCCTGGAATCTTCTCCCAGGCAGGTCAAATTTTAAGCAACTTCAAGTGAAAACAATGACTGATAGCCCTAATATAATCAGAGAGGTTCAAAAGTTTGTTCTTAAGCAGCTTGCTAGAACTAGGACTGTAATTCCTCACAGAAGTAAATGGGGGACAGTCCCAAGGTTAGACTGTGACATAGTAATTATCAGGAACCCTAAGTTCCATCAGCGCTAAGTCCTGGGTTCCTGTATTCCCGGAACAGTAGGTTTACCATTGGGTCCGGTAAGGCAGGAAGAAAGAGAGAGCAAGTGGACAGGGAAGGAAATGGCCTCTATAGATCAACAGCCTTGGCAGGGGAGATGTTGAGCAAGGATAGTAACGGTGGGAGGAAACTCGACAGCAGCATATGTCCAAGTATGAGGTGTCTAAGTTGGGTGTTTATAAGAGGGCACAGGTTCACCCTTAGTGGCCACCCCCTATGTTGGCAGCTTCATAAATGTGTATTTTCACTGGGAATATACAGGCCTGTGCTTTGCTGCTCCCCAAGGTGGCCTACATCAGCATTCCTGTAACAACTCCCAATTGCCACACAACCCCTCTTGGATCCTGTCCGAGAGAGGCAAGGGAAACCTGGATTCCCTGCAGGACAGAAAGGCCTAGAGTAAAGCAGTATGGTGATGGACCCACCTGCAGCCAAGATGAGATCAAGGCCAGGAGGGCTGGCAGGCAGCTGCAGCGTGCGTCTGGAAAAGAGAGCCCCTGGCAGGTGGCCAGGAAAACCCGGCAGGTGACAGTTTTAGGGGACCTCTAAAAAGAACTCTTGCTGGGGTCTGGTTGGGTTCAGGAAGTTGAAACTTTTCACCTGAATCCCAGCTGTATGTCAATGGAAACAAGAGTAAGGAGAAAATCAGCCATTTGGGCTTGTGTGGAAGGCCCAGGTGTGTCTGCTTATATCTGAAAATACCTGGCTTCTCCCGACTGGTTCATTTCACACTTATCGGTCCACTGTAAACAGAACTGAGGCTGTCATACCATCCATTAGACATGACTTTGAGTTGTTTTTCTAGTTCTGAGGTACATTCAGGTGTTCTCACTGGTTTAGTCCTTCAGGGCACAACACTAGGAGTAAAATAAGAGCTCCAAAGAGATCATCTCAGATAAGTGTAGAAGAGAACATGGGAGCTGGAGGAGAAGGCTGAAAAAAGCTGACCCAAGTGAAGAGTCCGATTCCTCCCTTTACTTGGAAAGGCAATCACAGACTCCAGAGAAGGCGCAGGAAGCTGTGCTGCTCTCTCAGGTTATCTGTACTGACCAGTGGGAGAGGAATGAAGTGAGGGAACAACTGGGAGCCCCACGCAGTGGTGACAGGCCACTGGTTCCCAGAGCTAAGACTGCACACAGCCACAACAAACAGCCATCACCTCTTTCTCCCTGACCCAGGAGGCATCCTGAGGGGAGCCAAGAAAGAGGATGGAGCAGTGAATAAGTCCATTCATTTTGGGCTGTCCATGCTTCCTCCTGCACATCCAGTCTAAATGTTCTCAAGCCTCTTCTCCAGCTGTCTACATTCCTCTCTGGAAGATGGGCAATCGAGAGGAAAAGAATGAGTGGGTGCTGTGTGTGGACGTGTGTGTTCAGTGTTCAGGTCTCACAGGGGCCCCTTAGGTATCCTGCCAGATGGTCCAGGTACTGCAACAAAATTAGGTCTCTAACCTTTCTTCCTTCCTCTACCTTCAAGGGGTATGTGCTCAGGATTTCAACTGTGCTAGGTCTTTATCTTACGTTTCTCTTACTTATCACAGAGCTCAGCACTCACTAAGCCCGTAATAGAAACTTAAATACTTGCTGATTTAAAAAATCCTATTCAACTAACATACATCGGAGCTTCTCTGTGTCAGGCGCTGTGCTGGACACTGGAAATATAAAAACGAATCCATCTGACTGCTGCTCTCAGTGGGCTTTCACTCTAGTTAGAGGATGATAAACAATTAAACTATAACAGGATCATTGCCAATAACAGGCACGTTCAATGAGCTGTAGGATGTTGTGCCTGTCAGCAACAGGGAAGGCTTAAGAAATGGGCTTCAGATGACAAGTTGGCTACCAGGCAGAAAAAGAATCAGGGGAAGATTCCAGGCATAAAAGTTCATTATGTGGTTTGGGAGGAGAGCATGTATTGCTTAGAACATAATGTGGAGGGGGAGGCTGGAGTTGATTCTAGAAAGGCAGACTATTCAGGGCCTTCCATGCCATGATAAGGAGCTGGGTTTCATCCTGAACTGCAGGGTTAGAAAGGGAATGACGTGATCAAATTTTTATTTGCAAAGAATCATTCTGGGCTGGGCTGGAGGGTGTAAGGAGCGGAGATAAGAAGATCAGAGAGGAGACAAATGACGAGTCTGGGGCCAGAAGGCAGACGGTCTAGTTAGGTTGGAACAGAAAGGAAAGCAGGAGAGATATGGGGTGTGGAACACTGCACCAGATTGCCTTGCAGGCTGGAGAAGACAGTACCTCTGCCCTCCAGGAGCTTATGATCCACTAGCCCTAAGAAGCAACAGTGGATGTGTCAGTTAGCGTGCTGTGGACCAGAGACGGGCCATCACTCACTCCCCTTAGTCCTGGATGGCTGTTATGACAGTGTTGGCTTTAAGTTGGCCTTTGAAGAATGACAGAGAGACGACTTGGCAGAACTATTCATTACTATCCTTCCTTTGGCTGTCCTCCCCTGTGATTCGCATCCTGAACAGTTTTACTTAGCTCTATCTTTATGGTATAAGACTCTTAGATGGATTCTTTTAACAGAAACCTCCACCAAGAAAAGCTGCCGTCTTCTCTCACATTCATCCTACTCATCAACAGCGCTTGGTAGTGTCTGACCTATGTGGGACAAAAATAAATAAATAAAAACAATAATAATAAGGCTTTGCCAGGCTAGCAAACTGATCCCGTCAGAGGATTATAAGAGACACCTGTTTTTTAACACAGCAGCTGCGAACACAGTAGAAGCATGGCATCCTAGTAACAAGAAAGAGTTCTCATTAAAATCTAATAGTAGCAGAAACTGGCATGGACCAATTTTCACCTATGTCACCCAAATGTGAAAAGAAGTTCAAATAAGATTAGACGCATAAAAGGAACCCTGCTTTGCTGAACTTGGGAACCTGAATGCTAGTTTGCTTACGGGGAGGTGATTTATGTATTCATCCAAGTATTCTAAATCCTTAAAGCTGCTATTACATACTTCGAGTATTATCATAAACATACTGAAGCTTTTTGAAATTCAGTTGATTCATACACACATGGTGGTTGACCAAACACCTCTTCATTCAAGGCAGCTTAAAAACAAACCTGAACATAGCCCACCGTAGAATGTGGACACTGACATAGGAACAAATACACAACATGTAAAATTATCTTTTCAGCTCATTCATGACTGAAGACACATACGCACAATCTACCAACATATAAACACCACCGGCAAACTATTTCATAGCTCCAATATGTACACATTACCTTTTCAGACCAGACCAGGGAGATGCTCTTAGAAACAGCTTGTTAGCCCCTCACATTGCTGTTTAACAATCCATTTACGGCCCATCAGAAAGCTAACCCTCCAAAGAGATATATTTCACATCTACATGTAAGGTTTCTTTGCCACAGGGCTGGGTTTTGCGCAATCTTTCACTCTATAAGCTAGAAAACAGATTATACCATAATTTCTGTGACTTACGATCCTGTGAGCAAGCAATACGTGTGCATATATGCAAACGGAGTCACAAGAGGAAACCCTTGGAATAAAAGCAGAACGATGCCCAAGAAAGCACACACCATACCACAGAGTCCTGACTGGCACTAAAAATAACGCATAAAGGCAAGGCGTCAGCTACCTTCTCGCTGTTCTCCTCAGAACATGCTAATCCTAACAGCCAGTGTTGATTCTTAAGCTTGAGACTTTAGTAACTTTATGCAGAAACCCTTCCCTAACCCAAAGAAAGTACTTCCTAGGCTTTGGAGTGCGGAGCAATCTTTCAATGCACTTCAATTACGAGGCAATTAATGCAAACAAAGAGTGAACCTGAAATTGCGAATTTCCCCCCAAAGCCTAACATTTGTGCCCTGGGGACACTAGGACCAGCTGAGAGACTGCCTTTCTGAAAAATGGTATACCAGAACCCCCTGAAGTGCCAAGCATCATCAACTGCCCAGTATGCAGCCAGCTGGACTAACACTTGCCTCACCCTGCCTGGGGAAGTGTGCAGCTAGAACTTCCCCAAAGAAGCATAATCTCGTCAACACAGGCCCCATTCAGAGTCCAAAAAGGATTAAGAAAAGAGAACCCTAAGAACATGAGACCCCCAAGAGGAATCAAAGACACCAGTTTGGGTGCCAGAGCTGTGACGTGAATTCTTTCCAATCATCCATTTGGCATTCAGCCTGGTAGTCCACAAACACGTGTGTCAAGGCAGAGCAACTGGATTTGCCCTGGGCTCTGCAGGTCACCCTAAAATGGATCCAAATAGAAACCAGAAATGTGTCGTGAACTCACGTTCACCTCTAACCTAGATAGAAATGAACCAAGAGGCAAGAGGACCACACTCTCACCCACCCACACCTCCTCCACGGTGAAATTTAAATACCACAGCTGAAATAGAAACGTACACGGAACCACCTTTCCCTTAAATCAGACTGCTCAACATGATGGCTAACCACAAAGGCATACGCAGGCACTCCCCCTACCTTAGAGAAGCTCCACTTGGCCATTTTACCAAATTTTTCAAGACAGACAAGTTCTCAGAAGAGCTGGCTAATGTAAACAGTGACTTGCATCCCTGGACCCATTTCTTCCCTCTCTGCTGGAACAAGGCCTTTCAGTGGGGTGTGCATGGCTCTCCACCTTTTTTCCTTCTTGCATTGTTAAGGTTCCTTTCCCTCTGAGGCCTTGTCCCACCTATTTCCAAGCAGAGCATGCTGCCTTACCCCCAGAGGATGATAAATAAGTATCCTGCCATTGATGTCAGTGAATCCTTGTTCATTCTCTAGGGTAGGTGGCTTAGAAAAGCCAACGTGCCAGGAAGGGTGGGAGCATGTATACGAACAGGTGCCCTACTTGAGATGTAACTGAACACCTAGGTCCCTCTGCCCATCTCCCTGCCTGTCTGGGTGAAAGTTAAAGATACCCTTACAGCATGCTGAAAAAGATTAGAGGATCATCACTCCAGCCTTGCTGTGCTTGCCAACATTCCCCCTGGATTCCATCGTGTTCAAAAGCTGTGTCTGACCTGCAGCTGACTCCTGCCTGCAGAGAAGCTCACCCTCACCACCTAACTCACAGCTCTGCCAAAGCACAGAGCCTGAGAGACGCAAAAAAAGCAGAATGTGAAATTCAGAAAGCGAGCCTGTGTTTCTCTGGTTCTCTGAGGGTAAAGACTCTTACCTTCCAACTGGTATGGTCTCTCCTTCTACCTCACCCTAAAGTATTCAAGTCAGCAGACTAAGGGAAGGACTAAATGGCACAAAGTCAAATATGGACCTGGCAGCTTTCCAGGGGATTTGAGATGTAGTCAGCCAAATCAGGTCATTCAGGTCTCCAAGTCGGGGAGAAGAGGAGACTTACCCTGACTGGGGATCTTCGCTACTCAGATTTCACCCCCAGATGACAACTTTCCCACCCAGTTCACCTCACTTCGAATATAGACCAGATCAAAAGGTGCAAAGTGACGGTGACTCCTGACCTGCTGTCTCCACCCATCCCTGGCCATTACTGTCAAGACCGGTGAGTCAGGAGAGCCCCGGTCTCCACATTGCAATACAAAAGTCAAGTGAACTCACGACACGGATTTTTAAAATCTCCCAGATCTCAAGTCAAAAGGAGGGCACAGCAGCTGCAAGATGCACTAGGGGTCCAATCCTTCAGATTTTCCATTTCCCAAAACCAGATGTGCCAACTCTGTGGCAGGACGTTGAGCATGAGCACACAACGAGGTCCAAAGAAAAGAGAACTCACTTCTGCCCTTTGGGTGCCTGGCCTGTGATCACCAATCTATACAGGAAAATATGTGACTGAGTCAGGAGACACTACAGAGTGGTCTGCTCTGGCAGGAGTCTGATGTGATGGTCAAGGATAGTCTGGGAAAGACAAATGGTCTAGAAGTAACAGTGAATAATGAAGGAACCAGTGCTGAGAGACACTTCCTTCCCTCATCTGAGCTCCTCAAAGCAGGCAAGAAAAGAACTTAGCAAACTCCCACTCCCCTTTCTATAAAGTGTCTATTACATTTCCTCCTGCCCACTCCAGTGCAGACCTATTTATCTGACTATTAATCATTAGGCTTGGAACAATACTAATTCTAAATTGTCTCTTGACCTGGATTCTTCATTAGAGCCTCCAGCACTATTCTGGGCTACAGGCGCAGCAAGGCAGCGGATCTGGGCCCACCCTCTTCCTCATCTCTCAGCAGCCCCACAACTTCAGCTGCCCCACCTAGACCCTGCACTTTCACTAGGGAACAAGGGGAAATGTTAGAGAAATGGGTAACTTCAGAGAAAAACAGGCTGCTCTTTGGGGTTTGATTATTTTTTATACAAAGCTGATTTCTATCTGTAGCTCATTGCTTCCAGGAAATACTTTAGAGTCAGCATCTCATCTCTGGTTACTGCTTCCTCACATATAGGGAATGGGAGTGAAGCAGGGATTACTGACTTCATTATACAGATAAGTCTTCAGAAAGATAACATTACACGGACCGTCGTAACCCACTGGAGAGGGTACGAGGCAGCTGAGAAGAAAATCACAAACTTTCACTTGTGTTTTCCAGGAGTGCAGAGGAACATTTCTCTTTCTTCAACAGTCTGAAAGTGCCCACACCTGCTTCATGGGGTCGGCGGAAGAGGCAGCTAACATTCTCCTCACTATTCCTCAAAAAGGGTCACCTTCCAGTCTATATTTCATCTTTTCATTGAACATGGACGTACAAAGGAGAACTCAGGAACGCATTTTAAGTCCACAGCAAAGAGAATAAAGCTGCTGAAAAGAGATACTTCAGTCCCTTAACATCTACTAAAAACAAAGGTTTCCTCATGCCCCCAAAGTAACAAATTTGGCTTTTTCAAACTCTTCTCTATAAAGGTCCACTAAGAGCCATCTACTGCCCGCTCTTGAAACTGGAAATTCACCACCCCACAGCAAACAGTGTCTGTTCTGTGGTCAGACAGACATGGAACTGCTGGTTAAACAAAAGCAGACTAAAGAATTGATGTTCTCTTTCAAGTCTTGCCCCAGTCGCAAATAATAAGCAACTGTATGAACAAGCAGATCCCTGAATAGGTTCAAATACTTGAGTGCTGAGTAATAATGCTAGTTAGAGTCGCTCTACAGTACTTCCAGGCTTAGGTTTTTTTCCTTCTCTTTCATCTCTGGAAACTTATTCAGAACCGTACTAGCTATTCCCTCAAAACTTGACTGTAAGATGCAAAAGGCATTTGTTATTATCATGTAATTGCAGTTGGCTCATCTCTCCTGTTGTTGAGACTTGTATTCAATTAAAGCTAAAATAAGAGCTTTGCTGAACGCTGACTGAGTGACCCCAGCCCTGTGAGAAACTCAATAGGACAGTGACAAGAGCACTTGCTGGGACTCAGCCAACTTGGGAGGCCTAGATTTTAGTCAGGCAGTGCCACGAACCAGTCATGGGAGCTTGACCAAGACCATTCACTTCTCTGGCCTCTGTATTCTCAACTGTATAACATAGGCACAGACTAGAAAATCTCCAGCCCCGTCTACATCCATATGATGTAGAGGATCTATAAAGGGGAAGAAGAACTAATTTCTCTTTTTAACAGTGTAGTTCAAGAACCAGAATTCACACTCAGGTCTGTCTACTCCAGTGTCTGCTCTCTTCCCCTAGAAACACTCCACAGTATGGCAATGACTGGACCCCTCTTCTCAGCAATTTATAATCCTCTTAAGAGAAGTTGACTCTACAGAAAAGAACCAAAGAACAACATCAGACACAATGAAATGCAAATCAAAATCTGAAGTAGAGGTGATTGGAACTACATTGTGGCAACACTTACATCATTGAGCACGGTCACTCACAGCGCACACAACAGCAGGGCGACGTGTCCTTTTCAGGTCATTCAGGAAATGAGATCGTTTTCCGTATGTTTGACTCCCACGCACCAAGGGAAAATACCCCCAAGGAACGCACAAGGTCTAGTGAGCGTGCAGATTTATTAGATAGCTCTTTCCTATCTTCACTGGGGAGTCAAGGATTTTTCATAAGTCATTTGTCCAGATAACTGAAGCGTAGCCTTTTAAAACTTAACATTATTTCTAGGCCAACCAGTTTTGTTGGCTAGCTTTCCAAAATGCCTTGCATTATTTCCTCACTTCCTAAATCTCATAAAGTTTGTCTTTAACTTGGAAGTCATAATTAATATCATCAGTCATTGTGTGATGCCACAGAAAGGGGTTTAACTCCTCTCTCCCTCTCTCTCTCTCTCTCTCTCTCTGAGTCCTCATGATGAAGTTATGCTCTCTGAATTCTTGTCTGCTTTTTATCCATTTTCCTCTGCCATAGTGTTAGAGAGACAAGGCCCTAGGACAGAACACCTGACTCTGACTTGGCTACAATGAGCAGTATGATCTCCAGGCATGATACTTAAATGCCACAGGACCTAGTTTCCTCATCTGTTTCATGAAAATTGGGGACGACGCTTTCTTAATCCCCTCTTAGTACCTCCACACCATATCTCTCTCTGCTCCCTTCCATAAATCTGCTCTGAAGACATGCTTCATGAAAACCACTCAAATCCAGAAATTTATGAAGTCAGATGGTCAAATTCTCTCTTCATTCAAGTAAATTATAACAAGGCCAGTACCGTCAGGCTATCAAGAGAGAGGAAAAGAAAAAAGATTATTCCTTTGGTCATGGGGGACAGTCAGGGAATACCTGCAAAGACTTCAAATAGATTCCTAGAAAACACAGTTTTAAAGATGTACATGAAGGATGGTTTTAGAAAAACACTGTTCTCATGAATTGTTAAAAAAAGTTGTGGAAGGAAAAGAGACTAAGTGATACAGACAAAGGCATCTAGCACCGAGGCCGGGCAGGATGAGAGGACACAGCCTCAGCCTGTCACCCACTTAAGAAGGCGTAGTTAGGCACTGGGGGAAAGAAGAGAAAAGCCGAGAGGGAAAAGAAAAGTTTCTGAGGAAAACATGAAGGGCCCAAAATGAAACTCATCAAAAGACAAAATATCACTAGAGAACGTAAGGCATTGGTGTAAAAATGGAAGATCTGGACATTCATTCCAAGGTGGGTGGCGCAATGTGACCATTTGGTCACCCCCACTATGAGAGGAACAGCAAGAGGAACAACCCACCTTCAGAGAAGACCAGAGAGGGAAGGAAATTCAGGACCTGAGTAAACATCTCTGCCTGCTCTATTCCTGCCTCTTGGCTCAGCTTATGTGAAGCTCCGCCATTGCCCCATCACGCTCAGTTTCCTTCTTTTCTTCACAAAGAGGGCTGTACCTGAGATGAATGTCATGGGAAATACTTTGGAACTGTAGATCCATGATGTAGATTCTGGTCCCACCTTTGCCACATACAGCCTGTGAGATCTCAGGCCAATTTAGCACTTAACCGCTCAGGGCTTCAGGTTCCTAAGTTGTAAAATGGGGTGAAAAACTGCACTCCTGAGAGAGTTGTGAAGAGTAAATGATGTAATGTAGATAAAACTCTTAGCACAAGGAGCAGCACGCAGCAGTGTTCAATAAATGATGGTGGTAATGAGGAGGAGGAAGGAGAAGAGGAGGAAGTGTAGGAGCAATGACCACTAAGACAGCAGACAACACCTTTAATTACAAAGAATTTATAAAGCTCCAAAAACGCAAGTGTTCCACAGTTTTCCATAAGCATAGTCCACAGGACTGAGTGAGTGGTTACGTTCATCTGAAACACGGGCTCACGCCTTCCTTAGTCAACCCCACCCCCATTGTCTGAAGATTCCAGATCATTTAGACAAAGACCAGGCTGAACTGCATATTTTCACTACCTAAGGAGAAAGGGTTATCAAGCAAATTAACAGAGCAAGTAGTGTATCTGTGGTGACATTCAACACTGAAGGGACAATTTCAAGCACATGGTAGCTCTCATGTCTACCCAACAGATGGTTGGCACACAAGCCATTTTTGCCTGTTCATTGAGGCTCACCCAGAGGTGCCTCAGTAAGAACACTTTAGTAGTCTGTTCCTCTATGTTCAGAAATCAATAAAAATGTGTTTTTAATAGGCTATAATTCTAACTTCTCACTAATTTGGTCTAGTCTCTCCTCAAATACTAGGTTTGGCAGCAAACAGTCTTTAAGCTGGGCCCCTTTTGGTGTGGGAACTTGGAGTAAACTCGCTCTCATTCTCTTCAACAAATACGCACAGAGACTGATTTCTTACACACATCTAACAACAAACACAGCCGTGAAGGACTCAGCCAGAAAACAAACTCCAGTGCTTTTTCTAAAGCAGCTTTCACAGAGAAAAATCTGTCATTTGTATACTCCACACCCTAGGGGGCTTCACTTGACACTGATTCACTCAGCTGGGAGATCCACACCAAAGGGAAACTTTTGAAAATCGGTAAGAGAAGGCAACTGCTCTTCAAGTTAGTCCCAAGAGCCCCTTGCCCCCCACCTTCCTCAGTGTGAATAAATGCAGCTCAAGTCAGATTTGCAGAATTTGTTTTAGTTCTACCTTCCTCTGGTGCCCACATCTGGGGTATTTCTTTCCCTTGACTTACCTATGCTAAGGAGGGAAGCTACTTCTCTAGGACCAGCTGCCATGTTTTTAGCAGATGCCATTTGAAACAGGCAGCTTACTACACATAAATTAAGGTGTAAGTTTGGCTGCTTCTGGATAAAAGAGCCTACGGCCCACTCAAGGATTTCTCAGAAAAGGCCCTCATAAGGGGCCCAGTGCCCTCAGCCCAAAGCAGAAGTACCAGTCCCTCAAACACTGTAAAAAACGTATTGCTGCATCCTACCCATCCCATCTTTGAGATCCTGCTTTGAGTTCCTTGGATATATACCCAAAGAGATATTTGCACACCCATGCTCACCACAGCATTATTCACAACAGCCATGAGATGGAAGTCCAAATGTCCACTGACAGATGAATGGATAAAGAAAATGTAGCATATACATAAAAGAGAATATCATGCAGCCTTAAAAAAAAGAAGGCAATCCTGTTACACACTACAACATGGATGCTAAGTGAAATAAAAATAATGATTCCACTCACATGAAGTATCCAAAGTAGTCAAAATCATAGAAACAGAAAATAGAAAGGTGGTTACCAAGGGCTGGGAGGAGGGAAGAAGGAAAATTAGTGTTCAGTAGGTATAGAGTTTCAGTGTTGCAAGATGGAAAAGTCCTAGAGATCTGTTACACAACAATGTGAATATACTTAACACTATTAACTGTATACTTAAAAATGGCTAACGTGGTAAATATAACATTGTGTTTTTTACCATAATAAAAAAAATTATTGCTGCAAATAGTGGTGCAAATACAAGTCCATCAAGCCCTTCTTCCCTCATCCCCTACTCCTACTACTTCCTCTTCTCACATCTAACAATACACCCCTCAGCCCAATGCTCCCCCCACACACCATCTTACTTGGCACATACCTCCGTGCCCTCACACCAGCTGGCTTGTGATTAAAATGGACCAAGCTAGGAAGTGCCAGAGAGAGCGGGGCCTATTGTATCAAATTTCCTGGGCCTTTTATAGGGATGTACCAGGACCCCAGCAAATGCGATGCAGTGGCCTGAGAACCAGGAGGCCGGTGTTGCTCTAAATCAGGATCGGTCATCCATCAGCTGAAGCAAACCATTTAACTCTCTGGACCTCCTCTCTATAAAAACAGGAGGCTGACCCACGTTACCTCTGAGGTCTTTCAACTCTGAAAGTCTAAAAGTTCCCTGATTCAACTGTCAAAGCAACTGGCCTGCTAATCTGAACCTTCTCAAGTGATTCCTCAAGCCCCTTCGTTGTACCTTTTACTCAATTCCTTTTTTCGTTTGTTTAGACACAAAAGCAATTTTTGGTATAATTTTATCAAAGTAATAAAACATTATTATACCAAAATTCTACTGATAATAATTTTTAGACAGACACCCAGGTAGTGTTCAGGCCTCCCTGAGACAGCAGAGCAGCCCTACTAAATACTTCATGCAAGCTAGTGGATGAAGGTGTTGTCACCCTGAGGTACACAGGGACAGACAGGGGAAAGGGCACCGACCTCATCCGTCCTGTGCCTCACTTCAAATCAACAAACATTACTGAGAAACATTTCTGTGCCAGGTGCCAAGTCATGCACTAGGACACAAAGATCATCATCACTAAACCCAAGGAGCTCAGAGTCCAGTAGGGGAAAGGCAGAGAGTCTCCCAGTTAGTAGTAAAAGAAAAAGAGAGTCCATTCTGCTAAGAAAGCCCAAAATTATGGAGGGTAGGGCCCAATACGACCAATACAGAGGGCAGGGAAAAGGGACCAGGGAAGTTATGAGCCGAGTTTTTGTAACCTGGATAGCCCTCACCGACTACAGCGCCGTGCCAAGCCTTATGAAGAACTGTCTGCTGGGCCATAACCACTTTCCGTTGCAACTTGGCTGAACTTAAAACTGAACAGGTGACTTGAAGGTGAAGGCTGATGATGGAAAAGACAGCCTCTTCCTTCCTCCTGTGACCAGCACAGTCAGCCAGGCAATCCTCTGAAAAAAATAATTTGACTTTTTATATGTTGCTTGACCCTGTCCTTACATTTAAACCACCCCAAATGGTGAGGAATAAAAGCATTTAAACTCCCACGATGAGAGTGCCACTATACAGGAGGGGCAGCCCGGTGCAGTGAAACAGTAGGGCTCGGAGAGAGTTTGGGTGACCTTGGGGTATCAACCTGTCTTCTACTGCAAAATGTGTGTCTTATATTAACTTCCCTAGGTGATGGAAACATGCTTATAAAGCACAAAAGAAATATAAAAGCCATTATCAGGCATTCATTGTCAACTGCCACCACATAAGTGATACATACGAAGGTGTCACTCATTTACTGATTCAGAAACTTTCACCTTGGAAATTCCACCTAAATCGTACACTACTCTTTTCTAGTAGAACAGACACTGCTCAGAAGTAAACAAAGTACTTCCCTCTGTGGCTGCCTCTGGTCAGGCTCCTCTGTGCTTCACCAGACCAGCTGCTGAGGAATTTGCTGCCTGCTGACCAGCTGCTTATAAGCAATGAGAGCAAGTGAGGAAGGTTTCAGGAGTGGAGAGGAGGAATAAGGGCAATCTCTCCACACACAGAGAACCTTTCACGTCACATGTCCTCAGTACATCAGATTCATCAGCTCATCCTTGAAAGCTCTGACATTCATCTCTGCTCCACAGAAAAGTTTATTGTTTACTGGACTCTAGAAGCAATCTCAGTACTCGCTTGTCAGTTAGCAGCAAACATTTTTTATTATGCAGTCACTGTACCACATCCCAAGGACTAGATGAAACACTGCACACATCACCAGAACATTTTCAGATGACCTGGAATAATCCCAGTCCTAGATCTCCAGCACTTATTATTGGGACATTGTGAATTAAACAACCTCCGTGGAAAACTACACTTCATATATGTGCACCTAAACATATACACAGTCTAAGCCGACAGTCATATACTGTTTCCATAAAGAACAATCCAAAAGAAAAGTGATCCTTTCATCACTAGTGAAGAACATTAAATCTACTTTAATTACATAGAAATACACAGTCATGAAAAGAGGCACCTAAAAAGAACTGAGAAGGTAAGCAATAAAAATAATATGCAAACTATGGATGTGATTTTTATGTCACATTTGAGAAAGTGTTTTGTTCGGGTTTGAGATTGGTTGTGTGTGTGTGTGTGTAAGGAAAGGGGCGGCTGTACTCTTTTCCCACTCGAGTACAATGAAACCATCCACTCGGCAGCATTTCTGCCAGCTGCACACAGACATAAGCCCATCAAAACAGTGGGGATATGCAGTCTCCTTAGGAGAGGTACCAAGAAAAGTCACAGGAAGGATTGCTTTTTGTTATTTTCAGCCTAAAATTGCTGCCCCATAGTTGATCCAGGTTTTCCTGATGTCAGATTTATTGCCATCGAGCTAAATATAATTTATTGATTTAATACCCTATTATTTAGTTACCTCTGTTCATGTTATGAAGTGTCAAATAGATTATCCATACCATAGGATTTTCCTGAACTCGTTTCGTTTGTTGTAGAATCTAATTTATACAGCAAAAGAAACTAGAGTATCAAAGTACCCTAAGATCTCTCTGACACCCGCTCCACCACAGATGTACTGCTACCTCTAGATATGTACAAACACAGAAGCCGGAAAGTTCCATTGGGCATTTTTGTTAGGCAAAACAAAGAAACCCAACCAATCTTTTCAGTTCATATCAGCCCGACCTCAAACCCATGAAAATATTTCCTGATAAGAAACACTAAAATCTGAGTATAACTACGAAAACCTAGTAATCAAATATGATAAAATACTGTTTCCTCTAAACAGATCCAAATGGAAAAGCAGTGTTAAAACAGGAAAGGTTTCTCTAATTCCCCACAGATGAAGAAAACAGGTTATTTGTGCATTGTTTCTGCAGTGTCCACTCGATGAACACATATTAAATGGGCCAAGCCCCAAACAAACTTCAGCAGCTTCAGCCTCCCACAGAAGCAGAAGGCTTTTCCACCTGGGTACTGATGGAAGTGTGAATCGAATAAAGTGCACAATAAATGCAGCGATGGGAAAAATAATTGAGGGAGATGGACACATCGTTCTGCCTCCTCACGGTGGCAAACTTTACAACAACTTTTTAGAAGCAACAAACCGCAGCCCCGCCAGCCCTTATTGATTATATGTATACATGCACACACACAACTACTTGGACGCCAAGTACCGTGTTTGCAAACATCCACCATCCCGCATTTACAATACTGCAAAACATGTCCAGTCTTAGCTATCCTCTCTGCACTGTCAAACAGGGAAGGTCATTTTGCCTGGTCACTTAGATAATTCTCTCCCTGCATCAGTAGAGTTTTCTACTTTGGGATTGCTCAACGTTCATATGTATCGGAGTAAAATAACCATTCAGCAACTTTATTCACCTTGGTTTAAAAAAAAGAGAGAAAGAAATTCATTGTGCAATGCCCAGGAAAAGCTGACACCAGGACTGTCTCTCCGGCAAGCGCTTGCAATTACAGTCGTTGGGGGGGGAATCTTGTCTGATCAGACCCAGGGAGTCCTTGAAAAAATAAATGATTCCATCCCCGATGGGGGCTGGAGAACTTTTTTTCTAAGACGACCACTCCTCGGGAACAAAAGTTACATTTCAGTCACATGTTGGGAGTAGGAGTAGGGAGCAGGTTTTTTAAAAAGCGCTAATTACGGGGGTGTTTTAGTTCCAGAGACCACTCGGGTTCCTCCTGACCAATTGTGACAGGCATTTCATTGTCAAAAAGAAAGGGGTGGAGTGGGGGCCGAGGAGCCGATAGGGGGCTCAGCGGGGGGGAGTAGCAAGGTTACGCTAAAGGGTACAGCAGCCGCCGCGCGCTGCATCTCCTTCCCTGGCGCCCCAAATAATTTACTGCGAACAGAGCAACTGCAACAGTCCCCTCTGAAGAGCCCAGCACGACTGCCCTGGCCGGTGCAGCGCAAGGTTTTCGAGCACGGAGAAGGAGGGGGAGAAGATCTTTACCTTAATGCTACACTGAGCAGGAGTCTCAGACATGTCTCACAGCGAGAGAGATCAGGAAGTTCTCAGTTTTTTTCCACTTTCCTTTCCTCTCCCCAACCCAGAAACGCTCCACGGCCAGCCGGACGCGGTCATTTAATAAGTTTCTTCCAGCATCTCTCCCGGCAGCCGCCCCGAGGGTCTGCGAGCGCGCGGGGCGGGGCGGGGCGGCCGGCGGAGTTGGGTGCGCGGGGCGGCGGGGGCGTGGGAGCCGGGCCCGAGCGCGGCGGCGGGGTCTGCAGGTCGCGGCGCGGCGCGGCGACCCGGGGCGCAGCCCGGCCGGCCTCCCGCTCTCTCCTCCCACCCGCGGCCGGCGCCCCCGCCCCCCGCCCTCCCGCCGCTCTCCCTCGCTCTCTCGAATGTTTTCCTTCCTGGAAGAGAGAAACTGAAAGGCAGAACTGAGAAAGCTCTCTGCTCATTGATCTTGAGAGTTTCAGTGCAGAAACTGACGTGAATTCCCAGCACTGAGCTCTGCCTCTTAAAGGAGCCACCAGGAAATAAAAGCTCGGGTTACAGCCCGGCATCGGGGAAATAAAAGCCGGACGGGGGGAGGGGCGGCGGCGGGGGCGCGGGCAGAGGAAACCCGGGGGAGCCGGGCCGCGCGAGGCCGCGGCTGCTACCGAGGCGGGCGGCGTAGCCCACCGCAGCGCGGCCCCCGCCCTCCCCGCCGCGAGCCCTCCCCCAGCCGGGAGCGGGGCTTCCGAGGCTCAGCCCAGCAAATGCCTCGCCCAAGGAAGACACGTTTAAAAAACGTTACATTGGAAAGACACGTTTAAAAACACAGAACAGGTTTATTAAACGCCTCCCACCTTCCCCAGCTCCATCTCTTAGAAACCTTGAAATGCATAAGGTGTTTGTTTTTTTTCCCCTAAGCGCAGACGCAAAGAAAATAATTATATATGAAGGGACATTCCGGTAAGGAGGCGGAATCCGAAGGAGGAAATAAAACAATAGCCTTTGTTCTGCTTCTCGACCGCTGCCTCTTTAAGAGAATCCACCAGGAAATGGGAGATCGGGTTACAGCCTGCACACCGGGAAATGTGGGGAGAGCGAGCGCCCGAGCGCGACGCCGGAGACAAAGCCGGGCCGCCGCGCCGCAGACGCAGGGGGACGCCCGGGTCGGGGGATTCCCCGCGAAGGTGGGCGCCCCGAAACGAGCAGGCGCCGCGCGCGCCAGCTGGGGGATGCGGCCGCCGCAGGAGCTTCTCCGGCGGAGCACGCGTTCTGGGGAAGGGAAGGCTGCTGGGCAGTTATCAAAAGCAGTTGAGTTCCTTTTCCTGACCCCCCTTCCTCCCGGTTTCAAAATCCGCTGTCCATTTAAAGAAATAGCGGCCGCTACCAACCGAAATAGGTGACTCGACTACAAAGTTGACAGGACGTGTTCCTGAAGATAACACCCCTCCCCAGGACCGCTTCTCTGAAATCGTCATTGGCCGCTTGGATGACCCTGCGATCCTGCCAGGGGAGGAATCAATTGGAAAAACAATTGAGGGCAAGTTAGAACCGGTGGGACTGAGGGTTCTAGCCTTGAGTACGTGTGGTCCGATCACTCTATTATTTTTATTGCTATTTATAGTCTCTTAAAATGCTCTGCAGAAGACTGAGGACATTATAATTATGTTTAAATTCTAAACCCTGCTAATACATACATAGGATTTTAATGTATGGATGTGTATTATAAATATATAAATACATAGTGTAAATATGTATATATATTATATACATATACATATATATACAATGTAACTTATGTATAATACATACAATAGAGAGAGAGAGAGAGAGCAGGACAGATTTCCCAGATCCTCTCCATCCTACCCTAGGATTTTTCCTACCTGCTTTCCTTCATGTCTCCACATAATAAAATGTGTTCAGACTTTTTCACACACTCGTCAGAAGACTGAACCAGAATTTATTAAAGGGGTTGGGGTGGAAAAGAGTCCTGTTGCTGGGAAGGTGGGAATAATGGGTTTTTGTGAGCCTACAGGGACCTCAGCAGTTTGTCACCTGGTAGTCCTATCCTCCCCAAGAAATCTGAAGTCCACACCAACTCCTCTGCCTTGGACCACCTGCTACTCGCCCCCCCCTCCCGCAACAATTATCTGCCTTTGATCCCTGGACTGATGTTGTAGACATTGGGTTCTGATGTCCCATTGCTGGGTTAAATCTTAAAAACCTGTCTGTCACTTATATATGATCTTTGGCAACTCACTCAGCTTCTATAAAAGGAGGGTGGGGTGAGTGTGGGGAGTAGTATCTACCTCATAAGATTCTTGTGAGTATTAAATGAGCAAATATATACAAAGTACTTTGTTACCTGAGTGCTTCCTATGTGTTATATGTGCTCAATTAATGTTAGCCACAATTATTTAACCTCAGGACTGAATTAACTCTCATCTTCCTTTCCTGTTTCCTCCTTACCTTCTCCAAGTGACTCATAGACGTGGTAGTTTAAATTAGAATATAGTGGTTCCAAAGCAAAATGTACAACAGCAGCTGTGGCAAACGCTGATTTTAACCAGGTGTTGGCTAATATCTTAGGCTTTGTGCACCAAGAGGCAAAATTGAGGACAATATATAGATACTTATATGACTAGAGAGAAAACAAATATTTACAATTTTTTATTGACAAAATGTAAGCTATAATAACAGTTGTAATACAGGTGTAATAATGAGAGGAATGGAACTCTTTTAGGGGGATAACATTTCACTTAGTTGAACCCCGGTTCTCAGTAAATGTTCTCTGTCATCAAAATTGATTGTAAATGTTTATCTGTTAATGCTGATCTATAATGAGATTTTACATATTTCATTTTTGAAAATATCTTTTCACCCAGATAGGTACTGCCAAATGTATCAATTCATGGGCGTATGATTTTACTTGAGCATATTCATTTCTTAGAAGGCATTTATACAATTCTGTTAGAATTCTATAAATTCTCTTGATATTTCCTCTTTAGCATGCCATTACATTGCAGATTAATCACTTCAAATTGACGGTTAGGTGGAAGCGCCTCAGTTGCACAGTTAGGTGGCTTTTTAAATATGGAAATTTCCTTTTCACTTGCATCAAAATCCAAAAACCACTGTTGGAACTGTAGTTTGTGTTCAGAAAAATATAACTGCTGCAAATTTGTTTTGGAATGGAGATCTTGCTTCTTGTTTTAACTTTTGACAGCAAGGGAAGTGTATAAAACAGCTTGATAATATTTGTGATTCAAACAATGTTAGTTGTGTCAAAATAATTTAACTGCAGTATAAGCTTCATATATAGCTATATTTTGCCTTGTAGTTTTAGGTTGATTTCATGAAAAACATTATCAAGTCTGTAGCAAAAGCTAACTTCCAAAGCCATTCAGTTGTTTGAGGGAAGTTCTATCCATGCATTCATTCACATTTGTCCATTATTTCTCTAGCCCTTGTTTCCTGACTTCTTTTGGGTAAATTGAGTATTTTTTTTCATATTCCATCTAAATTCCTAAATGGTCTTTCTAGCTTTTCTTCTTTATGTCACATATAGTGGTTGCTCTAGAAATTACAATTTGCATCTTTAATTATCACAGCCTATCTTCAAATAATATTATTCTCTTTTATGAATGTACAAGAAACTTACAACAGCATAATTCCATTTATTCTTCTCCCATCCTTTATGATATTGTCTTATATTTTATTTCTACATGTTATAAAACCCAGCACACATTGTGGGGTTTTTTTGGTATTTAAAAAATCACAAATATATGTATAAAATGAAGGTACTAGAATATATGTCTCTTTTTTAATCGGCCCAGGATCATTCCCGGAATTTTTTTCTTTCTTCTCGTGGATCTGGAATCATTTCTCTTTGGGCTCAAGAATTTCTTTTGCCGTTTCTTGTTGGAGATGAAGTTCCTCAGCTTTTCTCAGTGTGAGAAAGTCTTTATTTCACATTCATTTTTGAAGGAAAATTTTCAGTGTATACAAAATTTTATGTTGACAATTTTTTTTCCCTTTGGCACTTTAAACATATCATTCCATCTCTGTCTGCATTATTTTTTATTAAAAGTCATTTGTAGTTCATATTTTAGCATCCTGTATGTGATGTCTTTTTTTCTTTGGCTGCCTTTAAGATCTGCTCTCTAAATTTAGATCTGTCTCTAAATTCAGAACTTTGACTATGATGTACCTAGGTGTGGTTTTCTTTGTATTTATTCTTTTTGATGTTGGCTACAGTTCTTGGACCTGTAAGTTGATATCTTTCATTAGTTTTGGAAAATTCTCATCTATTATCTCTTTGAATATTGTTTCTGCCCATTCTCTCTCTCCTCTCATTTTATTACTCCAATGATACAAATGTTAGACCATGTGACATTGTTCCATAGATCTCAAATATTCTGTTTTATCTTTTTTTTTCTCTTTGACTTTCATTTCGATGCTTTCTATTTGTGTTTTTTCAAGTTTCTTTCCTGTGTATTGTCCAACTTACTATTAAGCGCATCTAATTCTTTACTTCTGATGCTGTATTTTTTATTTTTAGCATTCCCATGTTTTTATACTTCCATCACTTTTCTGAAGTTACCCATATCTTCATATGTAGTTTCCACCTTTTCTTTTAAGTCCTTTAACATTTTTGTCATACTGTGATAATTCTAAAATCTGGGTTTTTCTTGATTAATTTCTATTGCTGGTTTTCTTTCTTGACTATGGTGTCTTTATATTTTTACTGTGTGCTGGACATTTAATGTAAAAATACAATGTAGACAATGAATTAAATGATATTTTCCTCCAAAAAAAGAATCCTTCTCCTATAAGGCCACTAGAATTGGAGATAAGTCAATGTGACCTATATTTGAGCTGTATTTGGGCTTTATTGTCTTTTTTAGTTTGATTCAATTCACTACTGGTTTCAAATATTTTGAAGGCAGAATCAGGACTTTTCCTATGAGCAAGTGTTGTCTTAAAGCTGTCATTCTCAGCTTTTCTGCCCTGCTTGATGTCTTCCCCAGCTTCAGGCCTTGGGGTAGGATCTCACTTCTCTCCTGTCCCCACCCTCAGTCTTTCTTAGCTGGAGGCCTGGAGTGCCATGGGTTTTCCTTCAGCTTTCCTACTCCTCTACAAGTCTTTCTTAGCTGAAAACCTATTGTATCTCTGAAAGTGTCTCTCAGGTCTTCTTCACTGCCCTTGTTTTTGTGGTCCTGTCACAGTAGTTAGTAAATATCAGTGAGAAAATTTGTGAGGTGGTGTAGTTTTGCTCTGTGCCCGTGACTCCTCTGGATTCTAATCTATCCCATCAGCCCACACAGTGCCATTTAAATTTGTTAAAAGTTAGGCTGACTTCTAAGCATCATCTATGGTGGATTCCTCTTCTCTGCACTTCAGTCAGGGGTGAGAACCACTGTCGATCTTTTCTCTGCTATGAAGGATTGTCATTTTCCAAAATTTAGTTCACTTAAGTTTCTTCGTGCTCTCATCTCTCTGATGGTTTTTTTTTTTTTTTCTTTTTAAGAAAAACTATAACTATGTAGATTATCTGGTTTGTTTTGGGTGTTAGGAAGTGAATTATGGTCTCTTGTGACTTTCTACATACAAATGGAAGAGGAACCTGAATTCTAATCTTTATCCTCCAAAGGAGTGATGAGGAGGGGTGAGGAGTGAAGAAGAATGAACAGTTAAGAATATGTGGAAGTGGATGAGTTTAATTTAAAAACCTATAGCCATTATCATAATATAATGTTATTTTATGTGTTTTAAAAATGAAAATAACATTTTAAACAATACAAACAACAATAAGAAACACCATCCATATAGCTCTACCAAACCAGAATTCCTTAACTTAAGGGGCATGCTTCTTTAAAAGGGGTCCGTCAAAAATGATGGGGTGGCATAGAAGAGGAGAGATGTTTATGCTTATCCAAATAAGACATGGATTTTGGAATCTTGAGAATCACTGCTTTAAACCATATATTTTCTTTATTATATCAGTCAGGGTGCAATCAGAGAAGCAGATTCATGATTGTGTGTGTGTGTGTATAATATATATACATATATGTATATAGTGATTCTGCTTCTCTGATTGCATACTGACTGATATAGTAAAGAAATATACGTATATATGGAGCAGGAAGTTGGGAAGATGAATGGATGTAAAGTGGGTGAAATCAAGAACGAAATCAAGAACTCAAAAGCATGAGGTGGATCCCATGAGGATGCACTGAAACCCATGTCAATTCTCATTGTCTCTGACCTTGATGGCCTGGGTATCCTACACAAGCTGCGGCCCTTTGTCAGGGAACTAAACACACACACACATCTGGCTCAAGAGTTGCGGAAGCTGAAGGAGGATTTGGCAAAGAGGGAGAAGTCGCAGGCTCAGCTGCTGCCACAGACCAACAAGGTGAGACCACAGATAAATGACAACGTGTGTGAGCTACAAAATGTCTGCTGCTTCATTTCTACCCTCCCACTCACACCGGACTCTCTTGTGGCCCACCCTAACTGGAAACATCGAAAAAAGGCAATTCTGGGAATGTAGTTCAGCCTGGCCAAGTTGTCACATTACAAAGTCACTACACAAAAGGATCAGCTTTCCATAAGCCCCCTCTAGCAGTTATATTTTTAGAATTTTTCAGTACTCTGTCACATCTTTTCCCATCTAACCTTTAAACTATTGTATTCCATATGCCTTCTCCCTATGGCTTCCCCATCTTTCTTACTAATATTATCAACTTCCGACTTAATGAAGCTCAAAATAGTTTTTGACATGCTGCTCTCTTTTGTGCCATGTATATTGCCTATTCCCAAATCTTTCTGTTTCTTTCACAGATTTTCATCTGTCTTTCCAGACGTAGCAATTCTCCAGTTTGGATTATTGCCACTTCCTTTTTTCCACCACCAAATTTCTATAGTTTATCTATAATCACTACTGAATCTTTCATCTCTCATACTTCATTACTCCCATTTCTATCTTTAGGCCTTGCCCCATATTACTCAAAACTCCACCCCCACACACAAACTATAAAACTATTTGTTTTCTGTCAAGTAGTATCTGAAAACCATCTCTTTCATAAATCCATCCCAGAGTATATAGGTGAAAGGTACACAGAAAATAAGGAGTTGGAATGCTGGAGTGGATTTATTATGTACAAACTGCTCAGCTGTCCACTAATTATGACTTGGGAAGGTTCAGAAGACACTCCCTTCATCAAGGCTTTAAGGAATGTATTGTTGAAGCAAACACCAGCATCCTTGTAGAATTCTGTAGTAGACATTCTCTGTGAGCCATTAATGCTGCCATTAAACTGGGCTCCCTGAATTCACTGGGGATGGTGGGATACTGGAGTGACAGGTGCCAAGTGACATCACTAACTATCTTAACTACAGAGACAAAGGAAATGTGGTTGTCATAATGGACAGCAGGGCTGAAGTGATAATCAGCATGGTTTGATCTTTAGTATTATCTATTGTGATCTCCATGGGATTGAAATAAATAGACACCCTATTAAAGTCTTACTTGATTTGTATACACAAAAAAATCTCTAGGTCTAGAGTCAAAAATTCTGACTTGAATCCCAGAACAGATAATGCTGGGTCCTCAACTGATGCCCAGACTTGATTCAGTCCCATCAAGTTGACGCAAGTTCTCTTAAATTAAGGGGAGGCAGATCTCCTTAAGGAAGAATTCTCTTACGCTGCCAAAAATATATACTGTAAATCTTCCACCCACCCTTCCCCAAAGGCCACTTACCAGTGTGATTGTACATTGGGAAAGGGGAAATAACCAGAATTTGGGGCAATTACTGCACATTAGCTCTGAATTAACACTGATTCCTAGAAACCCAAAATGTCACTTGGTGTGCCAGTTGGAGTAGGCCCTGAGAAGTCAGGGAATAAGTGACTTGAGCCCAACTCATAGTGGGCCTGGTGGATACCCAAACCCACCCCATGATTATTTTCCCAGTTCTGAAATGCAGTGTTGGAATTCACATATTCAGCAAATGGCAGAATCCCCACATTGTTCCTCAAACTATAAATTGAGAGATTTATGATAGAAAGGCCAAAAAGGAGTCTCTAGAACTGCTTTTACTTGCCAAAATAGTAAACCAAAGGCAATATTGCATTTTTGGAGGAATTACAGAGAAAAATGCCACCATAAAGGCCTTAAAGAATGGAGAAGTGGCGATTTCCACTATATTCCCATTCATTTCACATATTTGGCCTGTGAAGAGATAGATCTTGGAGAATGATGGTGGATTATGGTGAACTTAATCAGGTCATGATTCCAATTGCATCTGCTATTCCAAATGAGGTTTTTTTTTATATATATAAGCAAATCAATACAACCTTTACACCTAGTATGCAGCTCTTGATCTGGTTAATACTTTTTCTCTTATCTCTCATAGTAAAGACCACAAAAAACAGTTTGCTTTCAACTGGGAGGACTAGCAATACACTTCACTGTCCTGTCTCAAGCCTTTGTCAACTCTACAGCCCTCTACCATAAACTAGTCTGAAAAGACCTTGATTGCCTCTCCATTCCACAAAATATTATTTTGGTCTATTTATAGTAACGACAGCATGGGTTAACTGGAACTGATGAGCAGGAAGTAGCAAATATGCAGAGGGTGAAAAATCAATTTCACCAAAGTTTAGGGGCCTTCCCCCTTCGTGACTGCCTCCTCTGATCTGGGGTACGGTCAAGATATCTCTTCTAAGGTGAAGAACAAGTTACTGCATCTAGCCCTTCCTACTCTAAAGAAAGACATATAACATCTAGTGGGCTTCCAGTTTTCAACAGGGCTCACTGTAAGAGAAGGCTCTGCAACAGGTCCAAGTTGTGTGCCAGTTCCTCTGCCTCTTGTGCCCTTTGGTCCAGAAGACCCACTGATATTTGAAATGTCTATGACAGACTGGGATGTTGTATGGGCCCTTGGCAGGATCCTATAGGTGAATTACAGTGCAGACGTTTAGGATTTGGGAGCAAAGCTATGCCATCTGCTAAAGATAACCACTCTCCTTTTAAGAAATAGGTTCCAGGTTGCTGCTGAAGCCTAGAAGCAACTGAATGCTTGACTTTGAACTACCAAGGTGTCATGGAACCTGAACTTCCCATCTTGAACTAGGTATTGTTTGCCCTACCAAGACACTATGCTGGGCATGCACAGCTGTACTCCAACATGAGTGGAAGTAATATGTACGAGATTGGGTTTAAGCAGGTCCTGAAGGCACAAGTAAGTTACACGAGCCACTGGCTTAGATTCCTATGGCTCTTATTCCTATTAAATTACCTCCACTCTTTCAACCCACACCTATGGCCTCATAGGAAGTTCTCTATGTCCACTACACTAAGGAATAAAAACCTCAGGCCTGATTGCAGACGGCTTTTTGGGGTATGCTGGCACCAGCCGAAAGTGGACAACCGTGGCACTACTGCCCCACCCAGGAGTGGCCTAACGGACAGTGGTTACAGAAAATCCTTCCAGTGGTCAGAACTGGATATGGATTTGTCTTTTCTGTCTGCAGTGCTTCTGGAAAAACCACCCTTTGTGGACTTACAAAATGCCTTGTTCATCCTTGTAGTATTCCACACAGCATTGCTTCTGAACAGGAAACTGATTTTATACCAAATAAATTACAGCAATGGCTTGAGCTTGTCCTGTTCCCATCATTCTGAAGTAGTTGGCTTGACAGGATAGTGGGATGGGCTTCTGAAGACTCAGTTGTGGTGTTAGCTGGCTGGCAACACTTTGCAGGGCTAGAGTAATGTCTTCCAGGATGCAATATATGCTCTATGTAAGCAATCACCATATGATGCTCTTTCTCTCAGTTCCAAGAATTAAGAGGTAGAAGTGGGATTGGCCCCTCTTATTACTAACTCTAAGGATCTACTAGCAAAAATTGTGCTTCCTATTCTCTCAACTATGTGCTCTGCTGGTTTAGAGGTCTTGGTTCCCAAAGAAAGAGTGCTTTCACTCTGGACACTATGATCCTACCAAACTGGAAGCTGAGACTGCAACCTGGCCATTTTGAGTTTCTCATGACACTAAACCAACAAGCAAAAAAAGTGGCTTACTATATTAGCTAGTGTGATTGGTCCTGATCCTCAAGAGGAAATTGGGTCTCTACACAATGGGGGCAGGGAGAAGTATCTCTGGAATTCAGCAGATCTTCTGGGGACACCTCTTCATACTCCTGTGTACAATGAAAAAAGTTGATAGAAACCTACAACCCAATGCAGCAGGACTGCAAATGGAACAGGGAATGAAGGTTTGGGTCACCATCCAGGAAAGTTGAGGTGTTTGCTGAGAGTGGAGAATACTGACTGGATAGTGAAAAGGAGGTTATAAATACCAGCTATGAGCATGTGACCAATTGCAGAAATGAGGATTGTCATAGTTGTGAGTATATTTTTTCTTTGATATGAATGCATTCATATGTGTGTGTGTGTGTGTAGTTTTTTTTCTCTCCCATTCCTCTACTAACATGTTAACTTTATACGTTAGTATGTAAGTTAAGGATAGCAAAGGAGGAGTGAGATCAGCTATATGACAAATGGACATCATCTAAAGACAGATCTCATTTGTGTATCCTTTGAGGGAGAAGATCAGTGCCTTTTCAGTTGTATGAAGGGTAGTTACATCTTGTTAAACAGACGCATGATTTTGCTATTATCTCTATTTGGAAATGGTTAAAAGAAGGTGTACAGCTGCTGAATTGAAAAAGAGTGGCCTACACTAAGTTGGGCTGCTGTTTCCCTGAATTTCCTTTCCCTTATGGTTCTGAGTTAGAGTTGGCCAAAAGAAGAGCCTGCATGAAATCTGGAAGGCGGAAGTGAAGTAGTGGCTGCTGCTTTCAGAAGTTTGTTGCAGTCAGATACGGTGATGGATAGATGCAGAGGCCCCCATTGGATGCAAGCTTGTTCTCGCTGTCTTTAAATTCCATGATTGGCTCACAGAGGCAACAGCTTCCCATAGACCTCTCAGAAAGCTCCCTTTTAGTGGCTTCATTTGAGCATCTGGATATGATTGGCCTCTTGGGTTTCTGTGTACGTTTCAACTTGTCCACCTGTGCCAGTGTTTCCAGTTGATTGAATATTGACTGCTCGCTGGTACAGTCCATATAGGAAAGGCATGACAAATGTTTGATTTTTTTCTCTTTATTTACCTGCTGTCAACATAATGAAGGATTCTCTATCATCTTCCCAAGGTAACCTACTAGCTTTTTTCCCCAAGTATCTAAACTCATGGATTTAAACATATTTTTTGATCTGTTTTAATGCATTGCAATTAGTGCCCTTAGTGATGTTCAAAGTGTCCATCCTTGGCCGTCTATCAAGTTTTAATATATAATATTTTCATGATCATTTACTACATACTACATACATTCTAAAATTCTCATCATTATTTCTCCTTTCACCCATGCATTATTTAAAAGTATGGTTTCCTTTTAAATTTTTAAGAGTGTGAAATTTTGTTCACTTATTTTAATTTATTTTTTATTGACATCTGACTTAATTGCATTGTGGTTCAAAGATTGTTGTCATTTGAAACTGATATTTTGAAATTTACTGAGATGCCTTATGGGCATGTACAGAGGTCTACAAACTTTTTCTGTAAAAGGCCAGATGGTAAATACTCTAAGCTTTGTGAGCCCTATTGTCTCTTCACCTTACCAATTTTTATTTTATATAATTTGATACTATTTTATTAGGTGGACATAAGTTTAGAATTTTTAATATCTTCTTGGTGAATTGGGCTTTTAAAAAACTGTTATGAGTGTCCCTCTTTATACTTCATAATTTTTTAGTCTTAACATCTATTATTTCTAATAAAAATATAGCCATATCAGCTTTCTTTTGGTTAATATTTGCACATTATATCCTTTTTTGTCTTTTTTATTTTCAAGCCTTGTTTGTTCTAACATTTTTGGTAGATCTCTTCTGAACATCAGATGACTAGATTAAAAAAATTCTTTCTAACATTACCTTCTTTTTTACTTATGCGTATACTCCATTGGTGTACTGTGATTATAGACTTATCTGGACTTATTTATACCATCTCATTTTAAATTTCTATTTGTCCCACTTTTTCTATGTTTCTTGTTTCTCCTTTTATGGCAGATAGGCACGATCAGCAAATATTCCTTGTGCTGCCTACATGAACACTTGCATCGAGGGGAGGCAACATGAGTAATCCTACAATATGAATGAAAGTGACATGTCACTCCTGGTCCAAAGATGGAAAGAGTGGGTTTGAGTTCCCCATAAGCTCTTTTATCTTGTTGCAACAACTTAAAACATGCCGGATGGCAAAGCCTTCATCGGTCAAGTCCTTCAATGGCTGTGTAGAGCAGAGTCTCCTACCAACGTGCACTGGTGTGCAGCAAAAGTGAGAAGTAAATTTTGTTTGTGTTATATCAGTGAGATATTGAAGTTAATTTATCATCAAAGCATAAAGTAGCCCATTGTGACTAATGCATTATCTTAAAATCTTTGGAATGATTCTGTTTAAATTTTTTTTTCTTTTTCCATTTTTTCTCTTGGTTTGAAATGTGTTTGGTCTAGTTCTATTTATTTTGTATTTAGTGTGTGTGTATTGGGGAGGAGGGCTGGAGATTTCCATTACTGCTTGGGAGCCCAGCATGCCATTGAAAGTATGTTTTATTCAGGGTCTAATTGTTTTTATTTATATTGCTGGATCCTTCAGAGTGTCTGGAGCACCACACTACTGCAAGTGGAATCACTTCTCCTCTTTCTTGCAAATACACAGATGCCCACCATCAGTCTCCTGTCACATGTGACAGGTTTGTAGTCCCTAAGCCAAAATTGTTTGGCCAGATGTGCTTCTGAATTCAGATATTTTGGATTTAGAAAGGTAATATAGTGCAACTCTGAATCAAACATTTAAATAATTTGGCAGCCAAAAGTCTGAATACTCAGCATAAACAGGATAAATACAGATAATCAAATAGCCTCCAGTGGTTCACATCAGATTCTGCCACCAAATTAGTTATGAAAAAATTTGTTTTTCATAGTTTTCTGGAATTACGAATGAGGGATTCTTGACCTGTATTTCTTTAAATAGGCTACAAAGAAATTGATTAACTTATTGATTTGTTGGTGACATTCTAGTTCTAGGGATAAATTCTGGCCACTTTAGTTGAAATTAGTGTTTCCCAAGGCTCTTTAGCAACAATACATTTCATATTGGTTTTTACTAGCAATATCAAGGTCACCATTTCCTGATGACCCCCTTTCAGCATCATGTTTGCCAATTATAAATTTTAATTTTGGATACAAAATTTTAAGGATATTTATTACATCAACATGCTTTCATAGCAGGTCAACTAAAATAGTGAAAAGACCTGGAAGCTATAGGGTATGAAGGATATTTGAAGAAGCCAAGTATGTGATGGAGTAGAAAGTCATGAAGAATGTCAAATATGTTAAAGACTTTTAGAATTTTAGAAGGAACTTTAGAGGCCATGTAACTTAACTTTCTATCAAATGTAAGAATCCCATCCTGAACACTTCTCAGTAGATAATCACTGCTCTCCCCTGGAACAGGTGCTCACTACCTCTTAGGGAGGGCCTCCACATTATCTAATAGCTAAACTAGTAGGTAGTTTTTCCTTATACTGAGAAGCTTATTACTCTTACCCACAATCCATCTAGGACACACACACATTTTATTTTCTCCAGGATAAATATACCCAGTTCCCTCAAAATATGCAAGGATGGAAATGTTCAAATTGCAAATTTCAGAACTAATGTCCAAAAATGGAGGTGATAAAGTGACAGAGTAAAACTCACAGTAAGAAAGAATTTTCTAAATTGAGTTTTTCAATAACGAAGCATACTCTTCCAGCGTGGGGAACATCTCATTTTTGGTGGTAATAAAACAGAGTGGGGGACCATTTGATCTGAAGAAGAGATTTCTTCCGTGAGAGGAAGGCATAACCTGCTGACCTTGAAGTTTCTCTCCAGTTCCAAAACTGCATGATTCTTTTATTCCAAATGGTTGGGAAATGATGAAACAAAACTCCTTTCCCAGTTTCCTTCCTTCCTCACTTAATGAATAATTGACCTCACATTAAATCATCATTCCTAAGAAAAGTTCTGAGTTTGTTATACCTATCTGTCTTTTAGTCAGTTTTAACTTAAAAGGCAATTTTTACAAAATTCCCAGCAGAGGTGCCAAATGTTGATTTGTGGTTGCCAGATAGAATGTGTGTCCTCTTCTAATCTGTAGTAAAGTATATTTCATAAAGTCAAATTAGATTCAAAAGAACATTTTTCATATTTTGAATTGGTTTAGATATGATTGGCTGGCTGTTATTGAGGATGGCTTTTCTCATGTGATACATTATTGCTTTGTTTGTCAAAAACAGCGTTAGCAAAGGCAGATATGCTCTAGGATACCTAAAGTTGCACGGAAAGGCATCACAAAGGGGGAGGAGCTACTACACAAAAATCTCATTAGGCTCTAAATAAAATTCTATAGAAGGCTTCTTATATGACATGATCTGGATTGTTTATTGGTTGATGGTTAATTAACTGGAAAGATTGATTAAAATAGCACACACATTTCTTAAGCATGTGTTTTACCTTAAAACATGTAAGTATATGTTTTTCGATATAGGGCTAAAGGTTTTTTTTAAATATTTAATTGTTTTTTGCTTTTAACATGGGTCTGCAGATTACAGTGACACAACTTTCTTTTATAAACTACACCTGTAATTCATGGTCTATGATCTCTTGATTGAGTTTCTTTAAAGTGAATCAAGGATTTCAAATCACATATAAAGTAATTCACGTGCAGAATCTGAGATTTTGCGTTCTTCTTCTGCCAATCTTTTATAGCTGTCTCCCCACCGCCGAATCAACATCTATTTCTAGTACTCTCCCCTTCCAATCTTTGCAGTGTGGAACTTAGTTTTCACAGAAACCACAAGTCTCTTTTTACACTACGTCATCAATTTATTCAATATTTAATTAATTTGGATAATTAAAACAACAAGTACAACTGGTAGAAACCAGTCTGGGAGCAAATAGGGATGCCTGATATACATACAACATAACTGGAGGGAGTGGATGTGCCTAGAGCACACCAGACAGTGTTTACCAACTGCTGGCATGGGTGTGGCGTGGGCACTGGTCAGTGTGCTTTACAGAGGGAATGAGAAGCATGGGTTAATCTAGAGAGTATGTTAAGAGGAGTTTCTTTAAAGAAAACTACTGTCTTGTCTGATGTGCCCAAAAATACGATGCAGGGATTACTAGCATGGTTGTGGCTAGCTAATAGGGTACCTTGTGTGTGAGCTAGAAAAACGCACTTCCTCAACACAGGGTGTGGTGGGGGAAGCCTGGGCTAGATTCCAGCCTCCGTTTGCCCCCTCTTTATGGTGCCACTTAGGTGGGCCCTTTTGTGTAGGGTACAACCTATGTAACTGTCACAGCAGCCCTGGCTCCTGGGACAGAAGATGGATTATGATTAGGGGGAAGGGAGAGGAGCAGATCTGTACTCATGCACAAAACGATGGGGCAGAGAGGCAGGAAGGATGGGTAAGATCTGACCTGTAAGGCAGGAAGACTTCAGTCCTGGAAGAGACTCTGTACAGATTTCATGACAACTGTTACAGACGGTCTTGCCTAGCCAACCTGAAGATTGCCCTTCCTGTGGAAGAAAGTTCTTTAGCAAAGAGGCCAGTGTAGTTTCTATTCATTTACCACAGGCTCCTGAACTACTCCCCTGTCCATCTCCCCTGCTACTCCACCTTCTCTGCTGTTCCACCTCCCCTGCTACTCCACCTCCTCTGCTACTCCACTTCCACTACTACCATTGCTCCCAGTTACGCTAAGAAGATCACTAAGTCTGATTGACTTTCAGAGCTCTCCTTACTGATCTTGGAGGCCTTGCTCCATTCAAAAATTTCCCTGTGTATTAGGTAATACCTGTAGTTCCTTTCACAGATGGCAGTACCTTTCATTCTAGAATTTATTATGAAAAACAAAATGAAAATGATCGGTTGACATAGTACATCATGAAGTTTATTCATATGCAAGTGTTAGCAGTCAATGAATTAACACACATAAATGACTGACAAGGAAAAGAAATTAAAGAGCAGGTCCCTGAAAGTGAAGGGGAAAGACCAAGAGGGATGCTATGGAAAGCAAACTGAAATCTCTCAGTTTTGCAGTCTCATTCATCTTCAACTATGCCTGGACAGAAAGAAAGTGATTATGAAGTTGGTTTTCATTATTTATTTTGCTTCTTGGCTCATGTGTTTTCTTTGCTTTTTGGTATTATAGCTCAACCTTTGAACCCTATGACATCACTAAAACTTCCAATGAGCCTTGAAGATTTTATTTCTGTAAACATAAGCACCATTAATATAAAGTAGCTAATTATAAAGTAGTTCATTAACTGAGCTAAAAGCGAATTAAAAAAAACAAACTGTAGAACTTAAACACTGCAAGGGAAGGTCCTTCTTCCCTTTTCTGTCTGCACATTGACCCCGTCCTATTGTATGCGCACCCTCATAGGGAGATGACTGCGATGTGTGTGATCGTCCTTGTCTTGCCACTTGTGGTCTTTAACTCACTTCTTTTCATCGTTGGAGTGCTCCCTGCCTCTGTGCATGGCGTTCTCACATCTCACAAAATTGAACGGCTAACCCAACACTTGCACCATTTGAAACAAATAATCATGTCTTGTCCTGTTGAATATCTTTAAAATATCTTTTATGCCAGCTGCTACAGTAACCCAGCTCTCTTTCCTCTTTCACTTAGAATGAGAGTGTTAACAGCTGAGAGAAACATAGGGCTCCTCTGGCGGGTGGTTTGCTCAGTGGTTCTCAAACTTTACTGGTTTCTCACCCAGAGGGCTTGTTACAACACAGATGGCAGGGCCTCACCCTGTGTTTCTGACTCAGTAGGTCTGGGATGGGGCCTAAGAATTTGTATTTCTACCAAGTTCTCCAGTGATGCTGATGCTGCTGATCTGGGGATAACGCTGAGAATCAGCCCCAACCTCTCCCTTCACAGTTAAGGAAACTGAGCCATAGAGAAATGAAGTGTTTGACCCAAAGTGACTCAGCCCATTAGGGGCAGAGCCAAGACCAGCACCCAAGTCTTCTGACTTTCATGTGCTAATTACACACATACCCTCTTGTTTTTCTTAAGGTTTATCAATTGACTACATCACTGGCTCCCTTTTGTTTTGGCACTGGTCAGCATCTCAAATATCATTCTGCTACTTCTGTAAATTTTACAGTGAATTCACACAATAGCATTTGATATGGATCTGTGGCCCTGCAGCAGCGCCAGTCCTGAGGTCCTCCCTCTCCCTAAGAAAGAGTCGTGTGCCACAGTCTTGGTTCATTTTTCTTTCTAGAAAAACTCTTGCTGAACCCCTAAAACAGCAAATTCTTGGTAAAATTCCCCAGTTCACATTTTGGTTTCAGGAAGATTCTTTTTTTCTTGTGGACTATGTTCTTTCAGATAATTGTTTTGATCTCTTTCTGTTAATAAGTTCTCAGGCAACCCTGAGAAGCCTTCTCTGTTTTTCTTCATATGTCTTTTTTTTTTTTGGAATAAATATATCTGAAGAAGAAATCTATAGTCTCTAATTACTTTTTCCAATCAGTTTAGATTTTGGAGTCTCTTTTTGGCAGCCTGCTTCTTTCTGTCAATTGCTGCTCTTCCAGCAAGGTTAACATCTCTGTGGGAGCAGACCCACCGGGTGCCTCCTTTGCTCTTTCTCCTCACCTCACCTTAGCTCTTCACATATGCTTCTCTCATTTGTTCTTGTTCCACGTGTAATCTCTGCCTTCCTTCCAACGCCTCCCATTAATAATTTTCTATTGAAGTCTCTTGGGTTCCAGTTAGTGAGCCTCTAACTTATCCTCTCTTATCATCTTTGTCTCTTCCTGCTTTAAACATAATTTCCTCACACTGTAGGCTTACTTTCCAAATCTCTTTGGGATAAAGTATGGGATGGAGAAAGGAATGTATGGCAAGAGCACCACCGTATGCATTATATTAGATAAAGTGGTGTGGATGGGCGAGTCACTGGCTTCTCTGGGCCATAAAACATGAACAGGTTGGTCTAGCAACAGTTGCAAACTCCCAAGCTGTCAACAGAGTCCAGGCAGGTTATGTAAACGAATTGAAGCGGGACTGTGGAAAACTGAGGAATATGTGCAACATCCAAAGGGCACAAGTGCTGCTCAGCTCTAGTTACAGCCGTGGGGAAACGCTGGCCACTCAGGGTTCCAGATCTTCTGATTTTTCAAGAGTGATCAGGAGTCTAGATTTTTTAAACATATGAACTCTCCTTATTTTAAATGTGGACAACTAATTCAAATAATGAACCAAACAAAGCACATCCCATCTGTGGGCCTAGACTTGGCCTAGGCTGCCAATATGTGACCTTTAGATGAGATGGAACTTTTAATTTCCTTGTGAGTCTAAACTCTCATGATTCTTCAGTAACATGTTTTAAAACTGACTAGCTCTCCCTGGGTGCATTTCCTAAATTGTTTCCTTGTCATTCGTGTTTGTATACTTGGCTATCAGTCTCCTAAGTGAACGCTCTGGAGGTTGTTGTAAGAGGAAGGTGCAAGTTCTTTCCCCGCGCCCCAGTTTAAGTAACCAAAAATTTCGCCCCCAGACCCAGCATCAGAATCAGCTGAGCACGCATCCTCTCCCACGATAGCTGACCCTCTAGTGTGCACTCTCTGGTCCTGGTGTGGGCAGCCTCTGTGCAGTGTAAAGCTCACTCCTCTGTTTCTTCACCTGGAAGAAAATTTTAGTCCTTTCATATATTCTATGTAATGTTAATTTGCAGACTAGTCTAACTAGGAGGAAACTCAACAATCAAAGAAACACTTGAGGTTCAGAAGCCCAAGGAAAGGAATGGATGCTAAATGGTGAAAGATGGAGGAATTGCCTGAAGATGAGCTGAGAGCCGAACAATATTCATGAGATTCCGCCTTATCCCATTTCATATCTTCCTTACGATTTCCTCAAAAGGAGTCCCTTTGGCCATTCCTCGCAGGCCAGCATTCCCTGAACCGGGACTCCTCTGTTAGAGTTCCTCTCTGTCTTCTGTCCAAGAACTGTCACTTTTTTTCTGGTTAAACCCTGGCTGACTGGCATTCTCTCTCTTGTCACCCTTGGTCATTCAGGGGGTGGGACCCATCATTTCCTTGCTGTAACGGGACCTTGAGAATCTTCACCTTTCAGTATTTTAGTGAGGTAGCAGTAGAAAGTATTACTGATAAAGTTAGGGATCCACACATTATTGAACTGGGAAATATTTTTCAAACTGCAAGTTCTCTATAAGAATCTTTAGTTTTTAAAATTTTGATTATATAAAATATATGTCTATTTTAAAAAGCCAGCCCTGGTGGTCTAGTGGTTAAGATTCGGTGCTCTTACCACAGCAGTCCAGGTTCATTTCTGGTCAGGGAACCAAACCATCGTTCTGTCAGTTGTCACGCGGCTGCGTGTTGCTGTGATGCTGAAAGCTATGCCATAGCTATTTTATATACCAGTAGGGTCACCTATGATGGACAGGTTTCAGTGAAGCTTCCAGACTAAGACAGACTAGGAAGAAGGAGCTGGCCACCCACTTCCAAAACAGTTGGTCATGAAAACCCTGTGAATAACAGCTGAGTATTGTCTGATGCAGCACTGGAAGATGAGAGGATGGCACAAAACAGACTAGGCAGGGTTCTGCTCTGCTGTACACAGGGTTGCTAGGAGTTGGAATCAGCTGGATGGCAATAACAACAAATATTTTAAAAAGCATGTTCTGAATGATTTGATAGCCTTTTAACCAAGGACTGACATGTAGTTTTCAGGTAATTCATTTATATTTGTGTTTATGATTGTATTGTTACCAACTATGATCAATAACTTCTAATTCAGGACTTCTCAACTATTTCTTCAAGAAACCTTAGGGGTTGTGAATTTTAACTTGGAAAAATAATTGGTGTATGGTTAGGAACTAGGCCCCAGAATGACCCTTCTAAGTGTTGTTTAATTCAGCAGGTTGTTTAACTCCCTAAACTGCTACTTTCATAAAATTGGCATAATGTTAGTGAGGTTTAAACGAAATAATCCTTGAAAAGTGTTCAACATAGTGCCTGGCATATAGAAACCATGAAAAAAAAAATGCTAGCTATTTCTACTATATGGTAATTATTACCATTGCTGGCTACGTAAAAAAATTATATCACCTATTCTTGCTTTTGATTCAATTTTTGTCACGTATATTTCATCTAATATTTCAAAATAACACTCGGTGGGGGCCACCCGGTGGTGCAGCAGTTTAGTCCGCGCTTGGCAGCCCTGGGTTCGCAGGTTCGGATCCTGGGCGCCCGCGACGCACTGCTTGTCAGCCATGTTGTGGCGGCGTCCCATATAAAGTAGAGGAAGATGGACATGGATGTTAGCCCAGCGCCAGTCTTCCTCAGCAAAAAGAGGAGGATTGGCAACGGATGTTAGCTCAGGACTGGTCTTCCTCACAAAAACAAACAAACAGAAATAACACTCAGGCATAGACTTAGAAGACACAGTTGGTGGTTAGTGATATGTTATGATCTGAGGCCCTCTGTGAGGAACTCCTTAATAATATTATTGAAATTTCTCCCCTGCCACAAAATTTCTATCATTCAAGATTGAATTCTCATCTTCTTGTATCAGAAACAGCTAGCTGTCTGCCAAAATTTGTGCTCCCCCTGCAGAGAACTGAGTTGTCACTGGAAGCAGCTACACAGACAAGGACTAGATTTCCCCATTCCTCCTGCACCAGAAGTTGTCTTCCCTCTGATACCAACCAGTGGAATGTGAGCAGAAGTGATGTGTGGCATTTTCAGGTCAAGATTTAAGAAGCAGGTGTTAGTTCTCCATTATCTCTCTTCTTCTACCAGCTGGATTTATTTGAAGATGAGGCCCTAGGAGAAGACTGAACCACAAGATGGGAGGAGACTGAATCCTTGAATCACAGCAGGAAGGAAAGCTGCTCACCAACTGGGAACACTTGCCCTAGGTGTTTAATGAACGAGAAATAAACCTCTATTATGTTTGTGCAATATATTTTGGGGTCTATTATTTACTGCCCCTAACATTACCCTAATTAATCCAGAAATTGGTACTTTGAAGGAAATGGTGTTGTAACAAAAACCTAAAGTAACTGTATTTAGCTGAACGTTTGGGCAACAGATGGCAAAGAAACAGATGTTGGATGCTGGAAAGATGGAGGCCCACGTTATGCATTGGCAAAGCATTCTTAAAACTATGTCTATGATGACTTAAAAAGCAGAATCCATTACCACAAAGGACCAGTGACTGCCATATATTCCTAATTCTTCTCTTCCTTAATAGGATTTTTTATTATGATTATCTTATCTCTGTTTTATGATCATATGATATGAGGTGAGATAACTTCTCTATATGTTGCTATATCACCATATTTAGAAGAGCTTTAGATAAGAAGACTTCATATCACCCCAAAATACTGGACTTTGAGCTGTATCATTGAACTGGATTGGATTTTTGTTTGTGGCCTTAGAGTGAGAAAAGAAGGATGTGAATGAATATTTGGTGAAAAGAATGGCAGAATGAGGAAGAGCCAAAATTTCTGCTCCCTCTTCTATATTATACACCAAATTTCATCTAACCTAAGATTTCATTCGTTGTCAAACACACAATTTTTATGTACTACTAAGATAGAAAAAATGCTGCCAACTAAATATGAATTTACACTGAATAATCATCCTTGATTGAACAATGCATTCCTGTCAAAGAGATGTTTAAGTGTGAAAAAAATGTGTAGATTAGGAGTGATGAAAAACACTAATTTCTCTGGGAACTGACTGTCCCATCTTAGACAATTTTCCTAATTTTCTTTGCATCCAGGTGTGCCTTGAGACTAGTTCTCATCAACAGAGTGTGAGTGGAAGTGAGGTGTGTCACTTCTGGACCAGACTCTTTAAGATGGGCCTACCTTGTCTGTACTCTCTTTTTCCTTCTGTAGCTGAAACCAGATTACTGTGAGATCCAGGAGATGGCAGAACCAAAAGGGGAAAAAAAAGCCTGAGTTCCTGGATTACCAAATGGAAGAACACCCATCCTGGCTTGTGATACGAGTGAGAAAGAAACTTCAATTTTGTTTAAGGTATGTATTTTCAGCATTTATTTGTTACCACAGTTAATATGGTCCTAATTAACACACCCTCTTTCCTGTGTTAGGAATTATTATATGTAAAGCTCTTAGAAGAGTGTCTGGTATATAATAAGCATTAAATGAATGTTAATTATTATTATTATTTAGAATGCTCTTTAAAAATTCCGAAAGCTTTGGAGGGGCGATCTTCAACTTTTATCTTTGGAAGTTAGAAAGTTATACTAAAAACCAAGAGTCAATTAATCCAAGCTTCATCACTTTAGAGATAAGTAAATGTAGTCCCTGAGAGGATGAATGACTTGCTATAAAATCACTTTATCAGTCATAAGTACTTTAGCATGAATTAGTTGCTCTGTTTCAGCCAGGAAAGAGCAGATCGCTATAGGAATGAGACTGTGGATGGGAAGAAGGCATGCAGATGCCTTTGGAGTTGGGTTAGTATTTGGGAAGGAAAACCTGGGATTGAAGCTCTTGGCAGCCAGAGCAAGGAACAGCAGGATACTTGGTGAGAAAGTTGGGAGAGACAAGGAAGAACTACCCAATAACATTTTCATCCCTGTTACCAAATATAATGATTCATCCAAAGTTGCTTCGTAAAAAGTAATAAATACATTTTGGATACTTGTTGGCACAGATTTCCTTTATTTGGAAGTTACTCCTAGAAACAAGGATGAACACTTCACCGAAGCTGAGACAATCAGCATCTTCTCTTGGAACCAATGTGGAATTGGCTCTCTCAGAGTTTGTGTTAGCTGTGGGGTGCCTATCTGTTACATAGCATCATGCCTGGAGTCAGTTTTATGGCCTAGAAAAAGCCACGTGCAGGCCAAAATCATAGAAGAGCAGACATTTTGAATAAGTGAAAGGATCTGGTCTGCAGAGATAAGAAAGGGGCAGATATTCAGAAAATAGCAAAGAGGAAAGACGATGGTGGCTCCAGGACTTATGGAGCCTGACCCCCGCTCCTGACAGTTTACCAGTTCCCATCCTCAGCTCCCGTGAGGCTAGACTGAATAGTATTTTCATGAGTTCTTTCTGTCCTTAAAAATAAAGCCACTTTAAAAAAATCTGAGCTGAGTTACTTTCTGTTCCTTCAATCAAGAAAATTGGCATTAACATAGTCAATGACTAAATCAATTAATATAAGAATCTCTTAACTATTCTTGATTACTTATTGTTAAGCAACAACAATAAAAGTCACCTCTGCCAGAGGGAAGGGGTTATGAAAGCCACCACTACCACTGGAACTATGTCCTCCAGGTTCTAATTCTAAGAGTCTGGGTTTGATGTCCTTCTGAATAGTCTAATTTCCTAGAGATCATCTTAGCAGTGATTTGAGTTGATGGGATAAAATTTTTCATATTTCTACCACAACAGATGAAATAAAGCAAATTTTTAGATGTTATCTCATTCAGATTTTTTTTGGGGGGGAGGGAGAGGGATGGAAGGGGAATTTTTCTTCATTACTGTAGTAATACATTGTATTCTTTGATGTATACAATTTTCTTTGTGTACAAAATTCTTTGCTACATTGTATACATGGAATGAAGTATGTATTCTTCATTGTGCAAACTTTTCTGGGTTTTTTTTTTTGTGAGGAAGA
This sequence comes from Tapirus indicus, assembly GCA_031878705.1. Classification (NCBI taxonomy): domain Eukaryota; kingdom Metazoa; phylum Chordata; class Mammalia; order Perissodactyla; family Tapiridae; genus Tapirus; species Tapirus indicus. Next base: position 108,462,151 of record CM062918.1, on the reverse strand, counting down.
CCAGCCCTGAGCTAACATCTGTTGCCAATCCTCCTCTTTTTGCTGAGGAAGATTGGCCCTGGGCTAACATCTGTGCCCATCTTCCTCTTCTTTATATGGGACGCCGCCACAGTGTGGCTGACAAGCAGTGTGTCAGCCGGCGCTCAGGATCCGAACCCACGAACCCTGGGCTGCCAAAGCGTGACCTAAACCACTGTGCCACTGGGCCTGCCCCTATAGAAACTTTTGATAATAAAAATAAGTCAAAGAAAAATTCTAAAAATCACAATTTTACAACCTACAGATGACCATCAGTAATTTTTAGGGCAAAATTCCAACAATGATAAAAATGCAATCACATCAGTATCTTGAATTATCCTCAAGAATTCACCTAATTTTACTGGTTGTATTTCTTCAGGTGCTCATAGACATTCTCCTTCAGAGTTCACCGAGGACCAGAATTTCATTCACTGGGAAATACTTTTGGAATCAGACTTCTTTATTCTTCCCGATGACCAGTAAGTGCCTTCACTTTATTCAGTTCCTTTGTTCTTTAGGAAATGAAATAAATATCTAGTTGAGATATCCTGTATGTCATAGAGACAAGGAAATTTAAACCATGTCCTTAGTACTTTATATTCCCTCACCTGCCTTTTATCAGCAATTTAATAGAAACGTATTTTTTTTCTTCCTAGCTGTCCTCTTGTGTTTCTTGTTAAGACACCAAATCTAAAATGACCAATTCCAGAAGGGTCTGCTTGGCCACTCTAGAATCAGGATCTGTTTTATCCCCTCTTTATTCTGGTCTTTCATTGGACTCACCTCTGTTCATTTTCTAAGATCAGATATTTCATTCTTTTCTCCTTGGGGCTAACAATCTTTGCCTTTGTTCCTCTTATCATTTTCCCTTGTAAGAGAAAATTGACCCTCTCTTGTTTTATTTACCATATTTTCTGAATTATCCTGATCCCAAGTAACTTGCTCCTCACACCAGAGCTTTATTGTCTTAGTGAAATCCTACTCTTTTAAAAATCAAAGTAGAAATATATGAGTTTTAGAGGTGCTTTGCTTTCTTTCACAATATGATATTTACCATTAGCGATATTTATCTCTGTTTTCCACTGATGAAGGGGATGCAGTTGAAATACTAAATTTCCTAAAATCTGGTAACTTTTCATTGCAGTTTTCTGAGTTCTTCCCCTTTTAATTCCAAACTTTTTTGGAGATGCCATTTTAAGAGAACAACATTCTCTAGATTGGCTGCCAGGGGCTTATGTTCCCATTCTGTTTAATTATTGTAATCTTTTTTAACCAGAGAAGTCTCACACTTTACTTCTTATGTGAAGATTTAGCTACAGTTTTGTCCAGAGACTGGAGGATTATCTAATCTGATTACACTTGACTGTCAAGCATCAAAGCTGAAGTTTGGAACTTTCAGTTCCTCTCAGCAGCTGGGACAGGTGGAACATAGGAGTCCTTCAGTACTTGTGCAGTTAGCAAATATTTATGGAATTTCTGCTATGTACTGGGCACTATTCACCTACGAATAGGACAGATGTGACCCCTGCTCTCAAAGAGCTCATAGTCTAGTGGGAAAGATGAACAGATGTGTTGCAATATCCATCAGCATCTGTGACCGGGGTAAGCGCAGTGTTAGAGGGACACAGACCAGGTGGGGAATAACAGAGAGAGGATACTTGCTCTGAGGCTTGAAGTACTAGAAGAGGTGAGCAGAGGGAGAAAAGAGTAAACAGCTGAAAAATATTAGAGGTATGAGAAGGTAGGTTTGGGGAACTTCAAGGATTTGATGTAACTGGTGTTGGTGTTTGTGCACTGGGGGCGTGGATGGTATTGGGGAAATAGGGGAAGATGTGATCAGATTATGAATGGTTTGTGTGCCATGCTGAAGAGTTTGCATCTTATCCTGGAGATGCTGAGAAGTCCCTGGAGAATTTCAAGCAGACACGTAATGAGCAGATTTGTAATTTAAAAGGAGTGCTCTAACACTGGGGGATGCTGACATGGTTCAGAAGGTCCTTTTTCACACATGTAGTTGGTGAGCTGAGCCTAGCACCAGTGAAGGTCAGAGAGGTCAGGACCACCACCACCACCACCCGAATATTTACCTCTCTTTTTCTTCTTTCTTTCTTTTTTTCCCCTCTTTCCTCTCCTTCTTCCTACCACCTCAGCCTCCTCCTTCTCTCAGACATTCTTTTAAGAAGCTCTTAAAACTTGAACAGTTCATGGGAAGTCTTTTAAAAATGTCAGTGGAAACTTTCCAATTTAGTTGTGAACGTCTTCTTTTTCTCTATGGTCAATGTCAAATTACTTACTGGCTGAATTTCCTTTTATGAATGCTCAAAGCTCCTACTTTCCCTTTTGCTACCTGTATTCTTTATCATTGTCCATTATCACCTTCCACATTGGGAGGGGGAAAAACAGAAATTCAAGTAAATTGATTTCACTATTGACTTGTGGTTCTTGTAGAGAGTTTATTAGTAGAATATGAAAGCTACAAGTGACTTTAATGTTTTTCATAATGTTTTTTAAACTGTAAGTTGTGACCCATGTGTAGGTCATGAAATCAGTTTAATGGGTCATAACCTTCATTTAAAAAAAAGAAAAAAACAGGACATAATCTAGTTGAATAGAAAATATCAGGGTGCCCTAAATATACTAAGGGTCAATATTGTTTTATGAAACTTTCATATCAATTATAGGCATATATGTTTATTCATGCAGATAATATAAAATATGTCTGACTATGGGTGGTAATCAAAAATATTTAATTAAAAAAAAAATCAAAAAAAGTTTGAAAAAACACTGCCCAAGATCACCTTTTTTTTTTTTTTTTTGGTGAGGAAGATTCGCCCTGAGCTAACATGTGTTGCCAATCTTCCTCTTTTTTTTGCTTGGGGAAGATTAGCTCTGAGCTAACATCTGTGCCAGTCCTCCTCTATTTTGTATGTGGCTCACCACCTCACCATAGCTAATGAGTGGTGTAGGTTTGTGCCTGGGATCTGAACCCATGAACCTGGTCTGCCAAAGCAGAGTGCACCAAACAACCACTATGCCATGGGGCTGGCCCCCCAAAATCAACTTTTTTTCCACTCTGAAGATGGAAAAAATTGAGAACCAGAGAAGTTGACTTGTCCAAGGCCGTGAATTAGTGGTAAATGCAAGATTTGAACTCAGGTCTCCTAACAGTCTGATGTTCTTTGAACAAAAGTTGATTAATTGCCTAACATGAGGACTGGAGATTGTGGATTTCATTAATTTATCCTTGAGACCACATTGCGAAAGATAATCAAGTGTTCACAATGCTTTGTTATCTTAGTATCTATAGGAAAACACTCCGTTTCTTTTTAGCTTTGCATCATAGATGAGCAGTAGACTTTGATAGATTGTCAGTTTATGCCTTTATTATTCTTTTTAAAATTCTTTTTTGTGGACAACTTTGATATACATTCCTACTTATGTTTTGAATAAAGATAATCTAGTTCTTTTTGTTTCTCAGCTGAATACTGCATAATTATTTTGGTCCTTTCTTTCATATTCCTTAACCATCTTGAATAATAAGCATTCCAGGATGTTTAGAGGCGTCTTGGTATATCTCAAGGCTCCTCTAGCCTTATGGTTCTATTGCTTCTACCTTTGTAATCAATCTCTTTGGATTTTCTCTTCTTTTTTCCAAAAAATTAGACTTTTCTTTCTTCTTCACACAGTATTCTATGACAATTTCAGGAAGACACTGAGGCCCAGCAAAGAACACTGGATTGAGAATTGAGGGACCTGAGTCCTGGTCCTTCTTGTCACCTAATTTTTTGTTTGAATTTCAGCAGATCCCATAACAGCTTTGGGCCTTGACTTCTTCATTTGAAAGCTGAGAAACTGAGTCTAGATTATCTATAAATTGCTGTAATCAATTAACTTTTCCTATCCATGTGGAGGTTATGGATTCATTTCCAAGTATGAGAGAAATTATTGCCTAGAAATTTGTGTATGAATATAAAAACACTTTTTTGTGTAAAATTGTATGGGGTTCCTGGATTTTTGTAACCCATTTACAGATTCACAGTTTCAAAAACCTGCTTTAAATAACTTCCTATATGTCATACAGTGTGGCAGATTCTCTACACTTCCTTTTTTGAACTTCCTAAGGAATTCCTGATTTTGCTTCCTTCCTGTTTCCTGAATGATACCTTCCATAGTTCAAGGACTCTTCAAGCTGGAAGGAAGTTTGAGCAAACTAGATCATCCATCTCATTTCCTTCCAGTCTATTATCGTCACTTATCAGTACTTCTCATTTGTCCATTTAGTAACTTGATAGCATTTTTACTTCCAATAATGACATGGACAATACAACCTTAAAATCCATTTCTCATGTAGGAACCCTTTATTCATTCATTCTACAAGTATTTATTGAGCATCTCCTTAGGTCAGGCACAGTGTTCCATGTTGAGGATATAATAGGAAATAAGATAGACTTTCTCCTTTCCTCAAGAGGCTTACATACTACTGAAGAGACTGACAAAAAAGAGGTCACCAAAGAAATTAATAAAATTACTTCAAGTACAATGAAATGCATAGACTTTGAGGCCAGGCTGCCAGGGCTTGAATTCCGGCTTTATTACTTACTATCTGTATGTATCAGCCACTTCTTGTGCACTACTTCAGATCCCCTGGCTTCATTCATCTGCAGGGTCTTTGGCTATGAATGGAAGGAAAGCCTTTTTTCCCTCTACCTTCCTAGGTTCGTTGGCTGGATCCTCCAATTAAACTGATAAGAAACAAATTAGCAAGAGGAAAAAATACAGATTTAGTTACATACATATGCATGGAGACTCACAAGGAAATAAAAACTCAAGGAGGCAGTCAGATGATCGAGGCTTGACATACCATCTTAGGCTAAACAAAAGAAAAGAGGTTGGGCTTCTGGGCAGGGGAGGAGGTTATGGAAAGGGGAAGGGCAGAAATGTCTGGTAAATAAGGGTGTCTTGTTATGTAGATAAGAGTCTCTCAGGCGATAAGAGTTGTCTCTGGGTGTAGCTCTTGCCCTGGAAAGAGACACCTTTACAAATGGAAATTCCATTTTTTGTGTGTGTGTGTGAGTAAGATTAGCCCTGAGCTAACATCTGTTGCCAATCCTCCTCGGTTTTATGGTTTTATTTTTGCTGAGGAAGACTGGTCCTGGTCTAACATCCATGCCCCTCCTCCTGTACTTTATACATGGGATGCCTGTGATGGGGAGAAAGAGCATTCTCTACCCACTCTGGGTCCTTTCTGGCTGGGCTACAAATTAAATCGACATGAGGCTGAATAGAATGAGAAAATCAAACAAAGCTTTATAAAACATGTACATGGGAGAGACCAGGGAGTGTCTCTCAACAAAATGGTGGAGATTCTCCTCTTATATATAAGCAAATGAGGATTTTGGGGGAGAGCTGGGAGTGTCAACCATGAGGGATTACAAGAAAAGCACAATAAAGTTATTATGCAGATTTAAGGCCTCTCCTTCCACACTGACCAGTTTCTAGAGATAAGGTCATCCACCTCTCTTCCCCCTACAGAGAAGGAGATATCTTTACAACTGGAGCTTTTCCTTACAAATGTACATGTTTGGTACACAGCACTTTGATAAGAATGGGTGTAGCAAAGACCCTCCTGGTTTATTGATACCCAGAGTCTTCCAAGGTGAGGCCTGTCCTTGGGCCCATCCCAAATTCCTTTAGACAATTGGGAGGGGGAAGGTTAAATGTCCTTCAGCGCAAGGTAGAGAGAGACACATCTTGAGATGGCCAATTCTGATCCCCCACACCTGCCACAGCATGGCTTTATAAGCAGTGCATATGTCCGTGCCTGGGATCCAAACCAGTGAACCCCAGGCTGCCAAAGCAGAGCATGTGAACTTAACCACTATGCCACCGGGCCAGCCCTAGAAATTCCAATTTTAAATGCAAATCCCCTTTACAAAAGGGGAAATTTATACTCCATTTTTAGGCAGGTAGGGGGAGGTAAAGAGCTTTTCCTGCACCTGCTGGTTCTTAGTTTCTTTTAGCTCAAAATAATCCATATACCAAAGAGGCATATTTTGGAGTGGCATATTCTGGCACCCTTCATTCTGCCCTTTGAAACTTCTTCTTTTTCAGGAAGGGGCATTTCTGTGGAAACAAAAAGAAAAAGAAGGCTAATGGATGGAGCAAATTATAAACCCAGTTTGGGTGATCAGAGGGAAGTCAGTCAAAAAGATTTCTAGATGTTAGACTCAAAGCATCTTTAGATGGTAGAGTGAGTATGGCCATGACAATACAGCTTCCAATTGCCTGGTTGCAGTTTGAATGTCTTTGGTGATGGCATATGCATCAGTGTCACAGTCATGCTTATTTTTCAGAGCAGAGCACAGAAGCATCCAGCAGTAGCTTGTAGGGCTCATTGAGATGATCCTAATAAGGATTTGCGTGGTCAGGTTTCACTTCTCAGTGGTGCCAAGGCAGAAAAGTGAGAGAAAAATTGGAAAAGTTAATTATTGACAAAATGTACAAAACAGCAGGAGACAATTTATAAAGAGGTGAAACAGCTCAAAGATAGCAAACATGGCTAGAGTTCAACAACCCACAGGATGTGCTATATTTTTTCATTAAAACATAGACTTTTTTCTCTACAATCACTTCAATTTCTATCAAAGATAATCAAAGTAAGACTAATTTGCAAAATAAATCCAGTCTCATTAAACTTGACCTGATTATTTACATAAATACAGCAAGAATAGTAATTGGCTATTTAGGCTTCTTTAAGTCTGCTTGGCTGGAACTTTAAATATGGGAACTCAGATTAGACTTTTTTTTTTTTTTTTGTGAGGAAGACCAGCCCTGAGCTGACATCCGTTGCTAATCTTCCTCTTTTTGCTGAGGAAGACTGGCCCTGGGCTAACATCTGTGCCCATCTTCCTCTACTTTATATGGGACGCTGCCACGGCATGGCTGACAGGCAGTGCGTCAGCGGGCGCCCAGGATCCAAACTCGCGAACCCCAGACTGCCAAGCACGAAATAAACCGCTGCGCCACTGGGCCGGCCCCTCAGATTAGACTTTTAAAAGCCTCTTGATAAAGACAGCAAGATATTTCTAAATTATCTTATAATAAACAATTTACTATAATAAAATATTTAAAAATTTAAATAAATAAAAAGAAAAGCCTCTTGAGGGTAAGAAGCCAAGCTAAGAACTTTCTATCAGTCTTCACCTGCAATACCTATAGATTTGGGTGAATTCCTCCTTTCTTAAGGTTCCCATTATATTTTAAGTTCCTGTGCCTGTTGTGAAGTGCTCTTCCATGCTCACCTGTAGGGCCAGGAACCCTGTAAGCTAAGTATCAGGTGGATATTCCAATAGGGCTTTGTAAGCACCAGCTCCATACAGTCACCTTTGGTTCCTTAATATTGTCTGGTCATGTCTGATTTTATGCACATCATTCTCAAATATGACATTCCAGTCAAAGCCGTGGTAATATAGCCAATGTTTCAAATTGTATCCTATTTACAAAAAGAACAGATTCTTATTGAACTCATTAGAATAATTATATTACCACAAAAATAAGAATATTTAACAAGAGTTTCCAAATTCTGGAAGGATCATGTAGAGAAAAAAAAGTAAACGTTTACTCTTTGTTCACTTTAACATACTGCTGTGAGTTATAGATAAGAGAAAAGAGAAAAGGGGCTCCTTAAATCTGGAAAGCAAAACATTGAAGAACCAGGGATACTTCAAACAGAAAGCTCATGAAAGTTATAATCATCCTTATCTCTTCATTCAGTCCCATGAAATTAATTGTTTTGCTCTCCATTAGGGTTTTGGGGATTTTTACCTAGTCTAGTGGTATGATCTTAAAGTTGTCATAAACCTGAACTCCAGGGCCATCCCTGGTGGCCTAGTGGTTGAGTTTGTCATGTTCCACTTTGGTGGGCCAGGTTCAGTTCCCAGGAGCAGACCTACATCACTCATCTGTCAGTGGCCATGCTGTGGTGCTGGGTCACCTACAAAAATTAAAAAAGAGGAAGATTGGTAGCAGGTGTTAGCTCAGGGAAAATCTTCCTCAGCAAAAAAAAAAAGAGAGAGAGAGAGAGAGACCTATACTCCAAAGTATTGCCAGAGTTTTTTCCATGAATCTCCTTGAAGATGAAGCATTTCTACCTGTAGTTGGCTGTAAATGCTTTCAGAAAGAACAAGAGTCAGATAGTAACTGTGTGTAAATGATGAAACACTTCAAAATGGCCATGGTTAAAGATCTGGTGAGAGTTCATTATAGCACAATTGACAAGTAAATTTGGTTCTGTGACATACAACATTTTATAACAACTGTATTTATGACTGATGACTATGCAAGGACATATTATGGATAGCAAAAATACTGACAAATTTCTAGGAACTTAATACAGTTTCTGAAACATTTATATTAGTAACATATATCCATAAAATATAACCTAAAGAAGGTTAAGAATCACTTCTTACTTGACAATGCTTCCCATGTAATTTAACATACAAATAAATCTAATTAGTTTAACATCTTCCTTTCACAAAATGAGAGAACAAATCCTCTGAGATTTTCCAGGTGCCTTCTGGGGAGTCTCAAAGTTATCTTGAGTTTAAAAAGACTCCATTTAGAATTTGATTTTGTGAAATTTAAAAAAAATGTCAAAAGTTTTGAACACCTGGTTGAATAGGATCACAGGTTACTATTAAACAATACTTGGGTATCTATTTAACCAAAGTGACAATAGATTTCAAAGGCAAATACAGAAAGTCACATGACTGTAAACAAACTGTAGCACTTTCAATATTAAGAAGTCTCAGTTTTCTTAAGTACTCAAAGACATGATAGAGATAACACAAAGCACAGTAAACTGTTTTGGTAAGACACAGAATATTTGTTTTCTAGGCAGATTACTCAACTGGCAAAGAAAAACCTTTTACAATATCTTATTTAGAACAGACCAGTAATCCATACTCCAGTTCTGTGTCAATACACTATAGATATTAAAATTCATTTAAAACCTGTTGATAAAAACATTTAATTTTAGCCAGTTTGACCACATGAGAAGATTTTCTCTCTCTCTTTCCTTTTACAGATTCTTATATCTTTCTAGGTTTTTGTCTTTTATTTTCCTCTTCCTCATCTGAAACAACCTGTAAATAATCTTAAACTACTTGAGGACAAAATTATTCTTTTTTTTTTCTACAAAAAGACATCCTTCATCTCTCATATCTTGCCTTACCAAAAACACCTTATTTTCCTTGCATAGTTTGCCCATGGAAATTTTTCCTTCATCCTTATTATTCCTAGTAGTTCATTTATATATATTGGTTAGATTTCTTAGCCCTTGGTAACCTTAATTTCCAGTATAAACAAGGAAGTAGGCAATTGTGAACTGTGTGTTGTATTCAACATTCTGTTGTAGATTAGCAAATTTATGAATATGCCAATTTTACAATTTTCAGGGGCATATATTTCCTCATAGCACAATTTTTCAATGTGATATTTAGTGACAGACCCAAATATCTCTAGTCTCTCTGTAATAAGAGGTTGAAAGTAGATAAACTTAAACGTACATTTAGTGATCGATGTTTTAGTATTTTATCTTATTTGGAAATGGTCTAGATATTCAATGAATGTCCATCATTTAGCTTAACTTAGTGTAACTTTAAAGTTTTGAGTTACCAAAAAGATTTTGGAAACTATTTTGAAGCAGAAAAATTCATTTATAAACTTTTATCCCACTTCCATTTAACTCACATGTTCTTAACGATTATGCTTGGATTGTTCACGAGACATTAGACAAAAGTAGCCACCACCCAAAGTTATTCTTTGTTAACAAATTTTGTAACATATGCATGTTAGGCAAATGTTAAAAATCACAGAAGTAAAGAACCTAAGAGTTAAACATGTGCCTTAGAATGAATTTATAATTTTATAATCTTAGATAACTAGTAGAGATAACACAAGCTTATTTGACTAGTAAACCCAAGTAGAATAAAATTGTATGTCTGTATTATATTTAATGCTGACAAATCTTAGAACAGACCTATTTTTATTTAACCAATAATATTAAACTGACCTATTTACAAAGATTATCTGAGATCATGTGGACTCGAAAAAAAAAACATTTGGGTTAGTTCCTATTTTTCTGGCAGTTTTAGAAATACTTAATTTATAAAGTATTTTTCTTTTAAACCAATTAAAACAGAGCTCTTTTATGAATTTTGGCAATACTATCCAGAGGTAGAAGTGTCACGTATAGAAAACATACATATGTAGACGTACATTAACACACAGACACAAATATAGATCTTGTAGCATTCATTTAAAATTTTTATCCATGAGTCAGGCACAATAACACAAAACCCACTAGTTTTTATAAAGTAGTTGGATCCAAATTGTGTTTCTGGCAGATGGAACAAGTTAAGGTTACCTGTGTCGATCTAAATAAAGAGGTAAACTGAGGCAAGCTCAAATTACCAGAAATTGAGTTTATTTGGGAATAGCAGAGGAACTGCAATTCAGGAAACACATGCTGTAGCAAGCTACAGGTGATTTCATTGAGGGTTTGGGGTGAGCTGTATTTATGAACATGGAGTGCAAAGAGGAAGTCCAGCCAGAGCCCAAGCAGTGAGTTCCTTGGCCTAAGGATGGAGAGAGATACTTAGAGATGTTCCTTGGTCAGCAGATAAGTCTCAGTCCTCTGCAAATCAGGCATTTACAGGAAATCAGTGCCATGGTTCTTAAATTTTGTTCTTCTGAGGGTGCATGTGTGAGACTCTCTGTTTCATATCTTCCCATTCCATTTTAGATTGAAAAATCCTTTCACACCTGCTCAATGATGGCTAAAACATTTTACCAATATTTATTGAGAAGACTTTTAAGGTTTTCATTTGCCCTTAATAAGCAATCTTATGAAGACTATATACTAAATTTTGGGTGGATGACCCTTTGAAAATATCAAGTAACGGTTTGTTTTCAAAAATGCTCTTTTTTATTTATTTATTTTTTTCAGTCTTAGGCAGTTGTAAATAGATGTTTTAGCCAAAAGTTTCTTCTTGGGTATTTACATTTTAAGGAAATGGTAAGATTTACATTTCCAAGGTACAGAGAAAGGACATATGTTTTCTCTCAGGAAGAGTTTAGAGGCATATTTTCTTAAATACAAGACAATTGCTATTTAAGTTTTAAAGTTTTATTTTAGGTGTAGGACAGCCCAGTGAATTCTTTGTGGTGGAGGTCCAAAATACATTCACAAAGGACACTGAATGGGAAGGCCTAGAGCTGATGAGGTTTGATTAGAGTAAGGAACAGTAAAACAGCCTTGCTCTGTGTTCTCCTTAAAGTGATTTCCTGGCTATCGGTGTTTACATAAGTCTCACAAAATGAGTCTTTTGCAATTCTTAAGTTTTGTTTTAAGTCTGATCTCCATTCCCTAATCTTGTTAAGGGAGTTTTGTTGGTTGTTTCCATAGGCCAGCCAAGGTACTCTCCAATTCTTTTCCCTTTTTTTTTTCTTTTAATCTGATCTTCCCATAGGTAACAATTGGATATTTGTTTTAGGGTGAAAGCTCTCTTAAAATAAAAATCCTAAAAGCATATATGACAAGCCCACAGCTAAAATACTGATAAGTAAATGACAAGCAATAGGATATATTGGAGTAGATGAGGAAGCCATTTGGGTTAAAACTAATTTGACCTGACCTTGTTTTCCTAAAAGGGCCTGACATGGTCTGTTGAACATGCATTGTACATATGCTTTAAATATTTACTATACACCAAAGACAAGACTGATGCCCTTAAAGATAGGGATGTAGCATCCTCCATGTCAGTATTTCCTCTATAAAACTCCAATGGCATTTTTCACAGAAATAGAACAAATGATCTTAAACTTAGTATGGAAACATGAAAGACCTTGAATTGCCAAAGGAATACTGAGAAAGAAGAACAAAGCTGGAGGCATCACACTTCCAGAATTCAAACTATATTACAGAGCTATAGTGATCAAAACACTATGGTATTGGTATGAAAACAGGCACATAGATCAATGGAACAGAATAAAGAGCCCAGAAATAAACTCACACAAAATGGTCAATTGGTTTGTAACGAAGGAGCCAAGAATATACAGTGGAGAAAGGACAGACTCTTCAATAAATGGTGTTGAGAAAATTGAACAGCCACATGCAAAACAAAGAAACTGGACCACTATCTTACACTATACACAAAATGGATTAAAGACTTGAATGTAAGACCTGAAATCATAAAACTCCTAGAAAAAGACATAGGTGGTAAGCTACTTAACATAGGTCTTGGCGATGATTTTTTGGATTTGATGCCAAAAGCAAAAATAAACAAGTAGGACTACATCAAACTAAAAAGCTTCTGCACAGCAAAGGAAACTGTCAACAAAACGACAAGGCAACCTACTGAATGGGAGAAAACAATTGCAAATCATATATCTGAAAAGGAGTTAATATCCAAAATATATAAAGAACTCATACAACTTGATAGCAATAAACCCCAAACAATCCAATTAAGAAATGGGCAGAGGACCTGAACAGACATTTTCCAAAGAAGACATCCAAATGGCCAACAGGTACATGAAACGGTGCTCAACATCACGAATCATCAGGGAAATGCAAATCAAAACAATAATAAGACATCATCTCACACTTATTAGAATGGCTACTATCAAAAAGACAAGAAATAACAAGTTTTGACAAGGATGTGGAGAAAAGGGAACACTTGTGCACTGTTGCTGGGAATGTAAATTGGTGCAGCCACTATGGGAAACAGTATGGAGGTTCCTCAAGAAATTAAAATAGATCTATCATAACATCCAGCAATTCCACTTCAGAGTATTTATCTGAATGAAACAAAATCATTATCTTTACGAGATATCTGCACTCCCATGTTCATTGAAGCATTATTTACAATAGCCAAGACATGGAAACAACCTAAGTGTCCCTCGATGGATGAATGGATAAACAAATGTGATATGTGCATACAATGGAATATTATTCAGCCATAAAAAAGAAGAAAACCCTGCCATTTTGTACAACATGGATGGACCTTGAGGGCATGATGCTAAGTGAAATAAATCAGAAAGAGAAAGACAAATACTGTCTTTCTTGATCATACTTAAATGTGGAATCTAAAAAAAGTGACTCAACCTCATAGATACGGAGAGCAGATTGGTGGTTCCCAGAGCTGAGGATTGGGGTGGGGGTGGGGAATGGATGAAGGTGGTTAAAAGGAACAAAATTCCAGTTAATTAATAAGATAAGTGAGTCCTGGGGATGTAATGTACAGCATGATGACTGTAGTTAACAATGCTATCTTGTATATTTGAAACTTGCTAAAAGAATACAGTCATTGGGGGCCGCCCGGTGGCGTAGCGGTTTTGTCCGCGCTTGGTGGCCCGGGGTTTGCCGGTTCGGATCCCGGGCGCCCGCCGACGCACTGCTTGTCAGCCACGCCGTGGCGGCGTCCCATATAAAGTGGAGGAAGATGGGCACGATGTTAGCCCAGGGCCAGTCTCCCTCAGCAAAAAGAGGAGGATTAGCAACGGATGTTAGCTCAGGGCTGGTCTTCCTCACAAAAAAAAAAAAAAAAGAATACAGTCATGTGTTGCTTAACGATGGGGGTATGTTCTGAGAGAGGCATCGTTAGGTGATTTTGCTGTGTGAACATCATAGGGTGTACTTACACAAACCTAGATGGTAGAGCCTACTACACACCTAGGCTCTATGGTATAGCATACTGGTCCTAGGGTACAAACCTATACAGCATGTTCCTGTACTGAATATTGTAGGCAACTGTAATACGTGATAAGTATTTGTGTATCTAAACATAGAAAAAGTACAGTAAAAATATGGTATAAAAGATAAAAAATGGTACACCTTTATAGGGTACTTACTGTGAATGGAGCTTGCAGGCCTGGAAGTTGCTCTGGGTAAGTCAGTGAGGGAGTGGTGAGTGAATGTGAAGGCCTAGGACATTACTGTACACTACTGTGGACTTTATAAACACTGTACGCTTTGTTGTTATTGGTGCCATTGATTCTGACTCCTAGTGAGCCTTTGTACAGCAGAGTGGAAACCTGCCTGGTCTCTGTGCTGTCCTCTCACCTTCTGGTGCTATTCCACTGCTATTCATTGGGTTTTCATAACCATTTTTTTCTGGAAGTGGGAGGCCAGATGCTTCTTCCTAGTCTGTCTTAGTCTGGAAGCTCCCCTGAAACCTGTCCACTATGGGTGACCCTACTGGCATTTAAAATACTGGTGGCATAGCTTTCAGCACCACAGCAACACAGAGCTGCCACAGTGTCACAGTAGGACAGTCAACCTGACCGGGAAATGAACTCGAACTTTCGCAGTGTGAGCACCTAACCTTAACCACTAGACCACCAGGGCTGGCCACTGTACGCTTAGGCTACACTAAATTTATTTTAAAAATTTCCTTCAATAACAAATTAACCTTAGCTTATTAAACTTTTTTATTTTATAAACTTTAAAATTTCTTTTAACTTTTCAACTCCTTTGTAACAACACTTAGCTTAAAACACAAACACATTGTACAGCTGTACAAAATATTTTCTTTCTTTATATTATTATTGTATAAGCTTCTTTCTATTTTTAAAAATTTAAGTTTTTTTTTACTTTCCAAACTTTTTTGTTAAAAACTAAGACACAAACACACACATTAGCCTAGGCCTACTCGGGGTCAGGATCATCATCACTCCTCATCTTGTCCCACTGGAAGGTCTTCAGGGGCAATAACGCATAGAGCTGTCATCTCCTATAACAATGCCTTTTTCTGGGACACCTCCTCAAGGACCTGCCTGAGGCTCTCCTTGAGGAGCTGTCACTCTTTTTAGAAGTATGTCCCTGGTGGTTTGCTTGGTTGTTTCTTTTTTTCATCATAGATTTGCTTGTAAGCAGATAATGCACCATGAATATTCCTCTCTGTTAATGAAAACCTTTCAGTGTTGGGGTCCATGTTTTCAAACCTTTAAAGGAGACTGTTGAGGTCGCAAAAGCTTCTGCTAAACCCTTCACTGTGAATTTTCTTGGGGGTTCTTTTTCTTCTCCTGAAGTTTCCTTTTCTCTTGCCTCTTCTTCAGCTATGCATTCCTGTTCCAGTTCCAACAATTCCTCATTAGTCAGTTCCTCAGGAACCACCTCTAGGAGCTCCCCAGTGTCATCCTCATCCACACCTGGGTTAAAGTTGTTTGTTTGCCATCTCAGCCACAGCCTTGTTGATTTTTGCAACCTCTTCATTCTTGGAGAATCTTTTGATGTCATGGACAGACCTCTTGAGTGTCTTCTTCCAGAAGCCATTCATATGCTCCTTGGTGACATCACCCCAAGACCAAGCAAGGTTCTTGAGGCAGTCAAAGATGTTGTAATCCTTCCAGAATTGCATCAGTGTCTTTTCAGTGGCAGCAATAGCCGAGGCAGAGGTTCTCCTCAGGTAGTAGGTCTTAAAAGTTGCTTTAACTCCTTGATCTATTGGTTGGATCCATTGGTTGGATAAGTGTTGTTTGGAGGGAGAAACACTGCTTTGAGATTGGGATGAAGATCACCAATAAAAGGAGGATGTCTGGGAGCATATCAACAATAAGCAAAATCTTGAAAGGTATGTTATTCTCCAAACAGTACTTCTCCATTTCTCTGGCATAACAATTCAGGAGAGCATCTTGGAAGAGAAGCTGGGTCATCCGGGACTTCTTATTTCACCTGCAGTACACAGGCAGTGTGTGCTTATTTATATGCTTGAAGGTCCTAGCATTCTCACTGTCCCAAAGGGTTTCAATTTGTAGCCTGCAACATTGCCTCTGAGCAAGACTGTTATCCAGTCCACGCCTGGGATCCAAACCTGCGAACCCCAGGCCGCCAAAGTAGGGCACATGAACTTAACTGCTGCACCACCGGGCCGGCCCCTCATCACTCACTTTCATGTTATGTAATGAATAACAATTCTTGAATAGTTTAAACTGCCCAGAACTAGCAATAACTTCAACATTGTAATCGGGTCCAGCTTGTTCTTTCAACATGGAAACAAACTTTTTGCTTTGGCTGTGATCATTATGGTGCTGAGAGGGATACACTTCTGTGTCTGGTCTTCAATCCAGGTCATTAGAGGTTTCTCCGTGTCTGATATAGGCCTTTCCTGAATTTACTTTAGTGTTGTTGCCTTCAATGAAGCAGATCCTTTAATGGCTTCTGTCACTTTGTTCTTGTTATTCAAGATCATGGCTATAGTGGAATGGGACATGCCTGACTGGTGAGCAATAACCACCCCTGATTTTCTACCTTTGTAGTCCTTAATCACTTTTAATTTCATTTCCAGGTCAATCACTCAACATGGCCTCTTACTGGCAACATTAGCAGTGGGTTTTGTATGCTTAGGGGCCATGACAAACAAAAAAAATGAGACTAAATCAAGCACAAGAGAAAATGATGCCATCAAGACATGTGGTAAACACGAGATGTATATGAGGCTCCTGCTGGTGTAACATGGCATTCTGTTTTACAGGAAACTTTTTTTTTTAATAAGTAGAAAGAGTACACTCTAAAATAATGATAAAAAGTATAGTATAGTAAATATATAAACCAGTAACCTAGTTTATTATCATTATCAAGTATTATGTACTGTACATAATTATATGTGCTATACTTTTTTTTTGGCTGAGGAAGATTAGCCCTGAGCTAACATCTGTGCCAATCTTCCCCACTTTATGTGTGGGTTGCTGCCACAGCATGGGTGATGAGTGGTGTAGGTCTGCGTCTGGGCTCTGAACCCATGAACCCAGGCTGCTGACGTGGAGCACGCCAAACTTTTAACCACTATGCCAGGGGCCAGCCCCAGTATGTGCTATACTTTTACACAACTGGCAGTGCAGTAGATTCATTTCACACCAGCATTACCACAAACACATGAGAATGCATTGTGCTATGATGTCATGACAGCTAAATGTCAGTAGGCAATAGGAATTTTTCAGCTTCATTATAATCTTATGGGACCACTGTCATATATACAGTCCATGGTTGACCAAAATGTCATTATGCAACACATGACTTTTTAAAAAAAGTTTTCATTACAAGAAAAAAATTGTATATGTGTGGGGCCGGCCCAGTGGCACAGTGGTTTAGTTCATGCTTGGCAGTCCGGTGTTCGCAGGTTCGGATCCTGGGCACCGGCCAACGCACTGCTTGTCAGCCATGCTGTGGCAGGGTCCCATATAAAGTAGAGGAAGATGGGCATGAATGATAGCCCAGGGCCAGTCTTCCTCAGCAAAACGAGGAGGATTAGCAATGGATGTTAGCTCAGGGCTGGTCTTCCACACCAAAAAAAAAAAAAAAAAAAAATTGTATATGTGTGGTGGTGATGGATGTTAACTAAACTTATTGTGGTAATCATTTTGCAGTGTATACATATATCAAATCATTATGTTGTACACCTAAAACTAATATGATGTTATATGTCAATTATATCTCTATTTAAAAAAATAAATATAAAAAAAATCCTTTTAGATATAAAGTCCAAATTTCCAAAGGCATATCTATGCCAATGTGACTCTAAACCAATAAGCTTTTTATGACTTAACCATGAACACAAGAGGCATCTCCAAAGAGGATGCAAAAGATGAAGCACACAACATCCTCCACCGCCCCCCACCCAGGGTCCAGAGTTACTCCCAAAGACAGCTTAAGAAATCAAATACCTTTGTTGTCACAAGCAGTAAGGAAGCTCTAGTCTCCCACAAAAGCAAATGCCTTCAATCATGCACCCACTAATCTGTCACACTGGATAGGCTCTACTGGGATGGGACTTCTCCCTGCACAAACAAGAAAATGAAAGGAGATGACAAAGGCCCCTTGTAGACTAAGACCTCTCAGTAAGACCTCATACCCCTGAGAGCTGGTATGGTCAGAAAGACTTATGCACTTATGACTTGTGCACTTCATGTGTCAGATTTCCTAGCCTGATAGTTAGCCACCAGACATGGATCTGACAACCTGCGCACCACCCCCACGGCTGTCAGAGACCAAGGAGACCACCTTCTCACTGGTTACAAGCCAAGCTCTCAAGACACAAAACAAAATGGCAAGAGAGTCTCTTATGATTTTCCTCCTTATGACAAATCATATGAAAGATACAGACAGAGGAAAACAATGATTTTTCCTGGGAGGCTAAGGATTAATAAGCAATGAGTACTCACAACCAAATTTTACAAGACTCATAATCCAAAGAATTAATTCTTACAGCTGTTTATCTCCTGCTAATCTAAATTTGGAAAGGAAAGGCAAAGAGGCTTTTACCACCCTTATTTAATCAGACTCTGAAGATGGAAATCAGGGAGGCTGACTTTGGTAAGAATTGTTACCTTTTGCTAACTTTATCAGAGGTCTGGATCTCACCAGACCTTTTTTCCCCTCTACCCTGCTAGGTTCACTGACTAGGCCCCCAAATCAAACTGATGAGAAACAAATTAGCAAGAGGGGAAAAAAAACCAGATTTAAATATGTACAAATGCATGATTGTTCATAAAGAAGTGAAAACTCAAAGTGATGGTCAGATGATTGAGGCTTATATACCGTCTTAGGCTAAACAAAGGAAAAGGGGTTTGGGCTTCTGGGCAGAGAAGACAAGGTGTGGGAAGGTGAGAGGAAAAAATGTCTGATAAATAAGGACTGCCTTATAATGCAGTTGACAGTCTCTCGGGTGATGAGAGTAGTCTCTGGAAGTAGCTGTCTTCCTGGCATGAGACATCTTTACAGATGACAATTTCCTTTATAAATGTAAATTTCCTTTACAAAAGGGGAAATTTATACTCTATTTTTATGCAATTAGGGGGAAGTAAAGAGCTTTTCCTGCTTCTGCTTGTTCTTAATTGTCTTTAGCTCAAAGAAGTATATTTTGGGGTAGCATATTCTGGTACTCTTTAGCTACTTGTTCCGCTCCAGCCAGCAATGTGACAGGCAGCTCTGCCAGCCTCTGATAGACTTTATGTGGACAAATCTGATAGCATCTTTCCTTGTGCCCACACTCTGCACCTGTCATCTTGCAACCAGGTGTATTCCCATTGGTGCTAAGTCTTGCTTGTGTGCACAAATGCAAGGGAGCTAATGCCCCAGAGGGTAAACTCTGACCAAAGAGAAAGAGGGGCCGGTGAAAAAGTTCTTCCCCTCTTCCACCCAGATGAAGTGTCCTGAGATGCATTTATTCATACAGCTTCTCAGAGATTGTCAGGCAAGGTCAAACAATCAGTTGTACTTGACACCATGCAGTGGTCATCATCGAGATAATGTGTCACTTTGTATTGGCTGTCCCTCTTCACCTGACCCACTCCTACTTTCCTGAGATTGAATTTCCTAATAAAGTCATGGTGCATATGCGTTTACTGCAGGCTCTGCTTCTGGGAAAGCCAGGTTAAGACAGGCCTCTTGAACAAATTACCTCTCAGTGCCTCAGTTTCCTCATCTGATAAATATAGTAAGTGTACCTGCCTCATAGGGTTGAATATTAACGAATTAATCTATGTAATGCTCTTAGTAGAGTGCCTGGCACACAGTATGTGTCACAGTTGTGTTGGTTTTGTTATAATTTATTCTAAGTGCAATAGTGAGCCATTAAAGAATTTTAAGGAAACTATCATGATGTGATTGACATTTTAATAAGTTTCCTCTTGTTCCTGTGTGGGAAATAGGTTACAGGGAGACAAGAAAATAAGAGATATTTAGGAGGCTGTTGCAAGAGTAATGAGAAGAGATGTTAGTAACCTAGAATAGGGTATTCGCAGTGGAAACCAATAGAAGTGGACAGATCCAAGAAACACCTCAGAAGTAGAACCTACAGGTCTCAAAAAATAGATTGGATGGGGGAGTGAGCAAGAAGAAGGATCACTCAAAAAATACATTGCTCTTCATGACACATGGATGATACATTCCAAACCTAGCCCCTTTTTCTCAAGATGTGTAGTAAATTCCTCCCCATCCCTATATCATGGGTTTAATGTTCTCTTTTCACTTGGATTATCTCTGCTGAAATTCTTGCCTGCTCTTCGCTCACACTGCCTATGACTACCACTAAAATGGTATTGTCCACCACTGATTTTTAACCTGCTGCCCCTTCCTATGGCCCCAGTGATGGAATCTTACAATAGCAAGACACAAATCTTCATTTTGTGCTACCTCAACTTCTTGACTTCTCCTTGCAAGTCTTCAACTCATTCATCCCCTCTGCCTTCCTCTAGCAAGCTCACTAGGTGGGCCCATCACCTACCCTCCAAAATTTGCACCATGGTTTCAACCTAATCTTGGAATGCCATTTTCATTCTGATTGGCTACATTCTTTCTCCACCTTTATTGATTAAATCCTAACTCCCTCACTTAACACCATCAGAAGAGAAGTAGAAAAATTATCCTTGACTTTTCAAATCAATTCCTGTGAGTTCATCCCTACTCACGCTCGTTTCAGTAAAAGTCAATTGACCCCTTCAGTTGTTCAGGCTGAAAAACTTGGAGTCTTTTTATATACTGTCATTTCTCTTACACCCCACATCCAATTTGTCAGCAAATCCTGTTGGTTTTACCTTCAAATTATATCCCAAGTTCAACCACTTTTCACCACCACTGCTCCCACCCCAGTCCAAATCTCCATATCTCTCCTCTGGATTATTTCAATAGTCTTTCACTGATCTCTCTGCTTCCGCCCTCGTTCCCTGCAATCTGTGCTAAATGCAATGGGCTGAGTGATATTGTTAGAACATTCAGATCATGTTACTCGTCTTTCAATGGCTCACCATCTCACGCAAAGTAAAATCCAGTGTCTTTCATAGTCCCCAACATTTGGTCCAGTTCCCTCTGATTCCAGGTTTTACTAGCCCTCCCCCATTCACTCCACTACACCCTCATTGACCCCCTTACTAACTCTCAAACACACCAGACATGTACCCAACTTGGGATCTTCCTCTCCTTGTTCCTTCAGACAGGCATGTAGTTGCCCCAGATCTCCATGTGGATGGCCCCACCACCTCCTTCAGGCCTTCACTCAGACACCATCTTTTCAGTGAGCCTTCCTGACTATCCTCCATTCCCACCAACAATGGCCCTCCCTATTTCCCTTCCCTATGTTACTTTTCTCCAGGACATGTCCTATCATATTATGTACATTAACTCCAGATATAAGGCACTTGGCTCCCATCCTCTGCCCAGCCTCTGTTCTCAGTTCTTCACCAGCTAAAGTTCTTATGGGCAGGGGCAGGGTGGTGGTGGGGCTGAGTTCTGAAGTGACTCTCTCCTGATAATTTGAGATTTTCTCAGTTTAGTGTCTATCAATTGTGTATACAGTTTGTTTTATTATCTTTATCTTATCAACTAAAAATATCATTCTGCATTGACTTCACAATAACATAACCTCAAATTTTGCACAAGTGAATTTTTGCAACCCTTCTTTTTTTCACTAGTTTGTTTATTATCTATATCCTGTCCACGAGGACAGGAGTTTTTATGGGTTTTTTTTTTTACAGCTCTGTCTCCAGCACTTAAAACACTCCTGGCACATAGTATGCTGTTAATAAACATTTGAATTAGTGTTGAATTAGTGAATGGCTCATGCTGTCTACACACGTACTGTACATGACTCTTCTGCTCTCAGAAACTGATAGAAACCATTTGCTTTATCATAATGTTAACGAGACTGTGGGGGATCAGAATTGGCCACCTCAAGATGTGTCTCCACCTTGCTCTGAAGGAGGCTTTGACCTTCACCCCCCCAACTGTCTAAAGAAATTTGGGATGAAGGCCTGTTCCTGGGACTGGCCATCACCTTGGATAACTCTGGGTATCAATAGACTGGGAGGGTCTTTGCTATGCCCATTCTTATCAAAGTTCTGTTTTACCAAACTTTTACATTTGTAGGGAAAATCTCCATTTGTAAAGGTATCTCCTTCTCTGTACTGGGAAGAGGGGCGGATGACTTCATCTCTAGAAACTTGTCAATGTGAAAGACGAGGCCTTAAATCTGCATAATAAACTTAGCGTGCTTTTCTGGTAATCTCCCATAACTGACCCAACCTCCAATATCCTCATTGGTCTATTTAAGAGGAGAACCTCCGCCATTCTATCGAGAGATTCTCAGTTTCCCCAAGTCTCTCCCATGTACACATGTTACAAAGCTTTGTTTGATTTTCTCCTGCTTTTCAGCTTCATGTAATTTCATTTGTAGCCCAGCCAAAAGGGACCCAGAGTGGGTAGAGAATTCTCTTTCTCCCCTTCAAGACCATAACCTAAAATTCATACTTTACGTTTACATAACACTTTGTAGACTATGAAATACTTTCACATACATTAAACATTATCTTGTTTAATCCTCACAACAACTTTGTATTCCCAATTTTTATAGGAAGATGAATCTGAGAGAAGTAGAGTGTTTTGTTCAAGGTCACAGGAAACTGAATCATAGAGAAATTGAATGATTTGCTCAAAGTCTGCCCAAGAGAACTGAAATTCAAACTCATGTTGTCCTGGCCACAAGTCTGATGCAGTTTCCACTCCAATATCCCACTCCTTGATTCTGCACTGGATCAGTTGCCTACGTATTCTTTGACTCTATGTCAGTATCTGTCTACTCCCCTTGGCCAGCCATGCTCAGGACTCATAATCTGGTTGTTCAGGTTTGCTTCAGTTCTTATTAACTGTGCTAACCTAGCAAAACTGGGGCTGGCCGAATGGCTCTGCCTGGTTGAAAAACCAGGATTACATAGTCTGAAAACAGATGCTCTCAATAAGCTCATCTGCAAAAATATAGATAAAGATTCAGGCTGTTAATACTTGGAACCAAAGACTCTATAAACTCAGTTTATACAGAATTGCATGCAGATAGGGACTTAACCAAGTTCCAGTCAAACCATTTAAATATGTCATCCCGTAACTTTAAAGCTACCATGGCCCTTTCAAAGGAATACTTTTTCTTATTCTCAATTCTAAGAAAGAAGGCTCTATCTTTTCAGCACTGTCCAAATCCTTGCATAAATAGCTAATTAGTACCTACTATGTGAAAAACACAATGCTATTTCTTCCCTTCCTGTGCATCCATAAGCAAATATTTAGCTTTCTTGGGTTTCTTTGTAAACTTCCATTGCTCTTAGTCATTCATCCTCATTCTTCTTCTCTCCCATCTTCCAAAACCTACTCCCACTCACGGAAAATTCATTATTATTAGGATTTTACTCTGTTTTTTAGTCCCTTGTGGCTTCCCCACTTCAACTATAGACTTCTTAGAGTTCAAAATCCATTTCTTTGTACTTTCACAGATTGTAAATATTCAAAAGCTGGTGACTAAGGAAAGGGAGAGGAGCCCCATTCATGATTTGAACCAGAGAAAGGGAGCAGGTATTATCAGATGCCCCATTTTAATGGCATACAAATAACATGACTCAAACTGGTTGGGGTGCAGTCTGCATACATCGGAGGAGGAGATGTACTGCTGATGTGGCAGAGGAGTTGTAAATAAAAGCTGTCTTTGGTGTGGCACCTATAATTACACCCAAGCTGTAGCTTGCATTTTGATTGTCTCCCAAAGAAAGAAAGAAAGAAAGAAAGGAGGAAGGAGGAAAAAAGGAGACGGGAATGTTACTGGTACTGGTCAGATCGGTGCTATATGATCTCATGTTCTTGGTCCACAGACACAAAAGAATTTGAGAGCGCACACACAGTGGAAGTTTTAAGAGAGGAGGATTTATTAGTAGAGTGAAAGTACACCCCCAAGGGAAGGGCAGGGGTGGCAGGCTCAAGGTGAGCATCTACACAGAAGTTGTGGCAATTGGTGTTTTTGGAAGGTGAGGGTCCCAGGACGGGTGAGGGTCCTGGAATGCTGACCAATTGGGGCATTGCCTCCACCTCCATGTCTGGATGGGGAGATTTTTTCCTTACATAGGTATCTCTGGAACTGTCATGGTGATGATCCCCCGCAGTGGGGTCAAAACTGCAATGCAAATGAGTGTATAATGAGGCCAGGGGTTACTCTTGGTCAGGATTGGGGGAGTTGCATGTCCAAAGAGCTGCTGCCTGAGGATGTTGCACCTTGTGGAGTGGCCTTGCTCCCAGCTCAGATCTAGGTTCCTACCTCTCTCGGGAAGGTGGAATTTTGGTTTTTGTTAATGCGACAAACTCAGACATTCAGTTTTCTTATAGAATTTATTTTAAACTGAGAATTCTCTTACAGAGGACATTTATGAGAATTTTAGAATAAAAAATGGTGTAATTATCTAGACTTTCATAATAATTGTCTCACAGATTCCATAGGAAGCATTAATTCCAACACCCAATTAAAATTTGAATGATTAGAAAAGAAAGAATCCCTCTACCTGAATCTATATGTTATATCCAGATCAATTCAACAGCTGTTTGGTGAAAACTTAATAGGTACAAAATACTATGTTGAGTACTGCAGGGAGGAAAAACTTTTCTCCTCTACCCTCCTAGGTTTATTGGCTGCACCCCCCAATCAAACTAATAAAAAAGAGAGTAACAAGAGAAAAAACAGATTTAATTGGTATGTATGCACAGGAGTTCACAAAGAAATGAAAGCTCAAGGATGTGGCCAGATGATTGAGGCTTATGTATCATTTTATGCTAAACAAAAGAAAATGGGTTTTGAGCTTCTGGGTGGAGGAAGCAAAGTGTGGAAAGGGGAAGGGAGGAAATGTCTGGTAAATAAGGGTTGTCTTGTTATTCAGATAAGAGTCTCAAGTGATAAGAGTCATCTCTGGGTGGAGCTCTCTTCCTGGTATGAGGCACCTTTACAAATGGAAATATCTTTATAAATGTAAATTTCCTTTACAAAAGGGAAAAATTTTACCCTATTCCTAGGCAGTTAGGGGGAGGTAAAGAGTTTTTCCTCCATCTGCTGGTTCTCAATTGCCTTTAGCTCAAAATAATCCATACACTAAAGAGTCATATTTGGAGTGGCATATTCTGGAACCCTTTAGTACTGTTAAAAACCAAAATTCAACTGAGTAAATTTAAAGATCAAATTGGCTTTATTTGATGATTTATGAATCAGGCAGCATCCCATCTAGCAAACAGAAAGGAGCTCCAAAGAGCTACACAAAATGAAAGTCTTTTATACACAGAGGTGGGTGGGAAAAAGAAATTTCTAGCAAAGAGTGGATTGTTTCAGGCAAGGTCACGTTCCTATGAGGGGCAGGGAGGGTCTATCAGGAGGATTACCTCACTAGTGCTAACCAGGTAATTCCAGATTGACTGGCTAAAGGTTACATTCCTGGGAGAGACTGAAACTTCCATTAGGATAGTTATTAGGTCTTCATTTGCTGATGTGGAGCTTAGCACAAGTGACTCCATTTTGGGCCTGTTGTTTCTTTTTTTAACAGTACTAATGGTTAATCCAGGAGAGTCCTTGTCCTCAAGGAATTTTATAGCCTAAAAGGAAAATAAGATGAATGAAAATAACTACAGCACAAAGCAAACATGTTTCAGTAGAGGTATAAAGTGCTGTAGAAGCCAAGAAAATGTAGAGTTTGTTGATGATTGAGAGGTTTTAGGTTTTATGAAGGTCATACTTTAAGAATGGGTAGGATTTGTGTCTCTAATAAGTGGAGAGAAAATGGCAACCATAGAGGCAGGAAAGTTCAGGAAATATTTAGCGATAGGTGAGTGGTTGAAAGACACATTAGGAGCGATAAGACAGAAAAGAAAGCAAATGCCAAATCATAGAGTATTTGAGGCTGTTTGAGCAGTTTTATTTTTATTCCATGAGTCCTGGAGAGCCACTGAAGATTATTCAAGAGACGGCTGACACATTGAGTATGAACTTTAGAAAGTTCTTTGACAGTAATTGGAGGATGTTTAGAGGAGGTGAGACTAGAGTCTGGGAATGTGGTAAGGAAGCCATTACATGACCTAGTTTACCGCCCAAGGTAGCGGTCTTCTGCCTGCCACAAGACATGCCAATAGACAAAAGGCACGGTGGTGAGAGAAAGGGTTTTTTTTTATTATGGCTTGGTAGCAAGGGGAAAGATGGCTGACTAATGTCCCAAAGAATCACCTTACAGAACAAAGATTACAGGTCAGTTATATAGGGGACTGGTCTCCAGGTGGGGGAGGCATCTGGTCTCTGCGTGGGGCATCCACCTGATCTCTTAGTGGGGGCAGACCTCTGGCCTTATTTCCTGATAGTCTTTTGTTTCACTGGATATGCAGCAGAGATGGAGCAATGGCCATACCCTGATCTTTCAGTTGTCATTGATGATGCCTATCAGCACAGTGTCTCTGCCTGGGGATCATAATATTCCTAAGGAACTCAAAAGAACAAAGTTGTCAACTTATAGCAGCTGGGAGGGGCCATAAAATCTATAGAGCATGTCTGGGTTAGTTATCAGAAGTCATTCAAAGTTACAATATGGTTTCTTCTCTACAATATGGCTTCCCTTATGTTGACCTTGTGTTGAGCCAGTATCACTAGGACCTGGACTAGGTGAAGAAAATGGGATATATATGAAGAGTGTTTAAGAGGTGGAATCCCCATGATTTGGGAAGTGATTAAATGCTTACTTATCTGTTCAGGGGAAGGGGAAGCATGTGGTGAAAAGAAAAGGTTTAAGTTACAATTTTGTAAATGACAGAGCCCAACTTGACTCATCTAAAAAGTAAAAAAGGGGAATTTATTGGCAAAATTAGGTTAATAACCTAACTTTGGGAAGGACAGAGATAGAGCCAGGTAGGGACAATTGAATCAGCCTCAGATGTCATTCTTCCTCCATATCCTCTCTTTGAAGGTAGCCTTTATTCTTTTCTCCTATAGAGAAGTTCTCTCCATGCTTGAGAATCATCGCCACAGCTGGCTCTTCTAGCTGATGGACTAAAGAAGAATGAGATCTTCCCCTGGGCCAGTTTGAACTTTTCCAGGATGGACCCTGATGGGTGGGCTTGTGTCGCATATCTGCCCCTTAGACCAGTCACTGGACCTGACATAAGAGGTGCTGTTTTTGTCAGGTCACACTAGAAAGTCACGGTTGGAGGTGAGGGAAAGTATTACAGGTGTGGCACAGATGAGCTCCTTTTGAGTTGTGGAGCCATGTCAGCTATCCCAAGGGGAGCATGGTAAAGAGGACAGAGGAATATAAATTGTGACTGGGGTTCTAGGCCACTATGTTTGGGAGGATGGCAATGTCCTTAACAAATCCAGAAATCAATTTGGGTAAAGTGACAAATTTTATTTTAGGCATCTTATTTTTAAGGTGTATCAGGCTATCCATGTGCCATTGTATAGGAGGCCCTTAGAAAGTGGGGTCTTTAGTTCTTAGGAGAAGTTGGTTTTAAAACTGTAGATTTGGGAGTCATTGGCATATATGTTATGATGAAATTAAATGGATAAGATTGCTCAGGGAGAAAATATACAGAGAGAAGAAGGTGGAGGGCAGAATCTAGGAAATTTACATCATTTGAATAGTGGCCTAGAAGGATAAAATGGCAAGATAGACTGGGAAGAAGCTATCAAATAACAATATCCAAGAGAGGGAAATCAGTAAGAAAGTGGAAAAAAATCACTGAGTGTTTTGCATGTTCCTTTTTATCTTCTTTAACAAGTCAACAAGATCTCACTGATGGACATATTATGATCATTGCAGTTTGATAGGACACCAAGGGAGATGGAAAAGAAATAGAAGACACAGATCTTGCCCTGAAGTGAAGAAAACTTTCAAACCTTCAAGAAAGGAGTAAAGTAATGGTGGGCTATTTGAGAATGTGCTGAGGTAGGGACCAAAACGGCTTTGCCTGGCCAGCACACTAATATTTGGCCCATTCACCACTTTTGGCATATGGGCCAGAAATTGCCATGAGAGAAAAAGGGGAAGAACTGAGTGTGACAACCTGTGGAAGCATTTGCTTGTTAGTTTGTTCTTTTTGTTTTTGTGAGGAAGACCAGCCCTGAGCTAACATCTGTTGCTAATCCTCCTCTTTTTGCTGAGGAAGACTGGGCCTGGGCTATCATTTGTGCCCATCTTCCTCTACTTTATATGGGACACCGCCACAGCATGGCTGACAAGCAGTGCGTTGGCGGGCACCCGGGATCTGAACCTGCGAACCCCAGGCTGCCAAGCGCGGACTAAACCACTGCGCCACCGGGTGGCCCCTTGTTAGTTTGTTCTAATAGAAAATTATATGTGGGACTTTGTGCCTAATGAGTGAATGGGGGATTTCAAAGGGTGATTACCCTCCTGGCTTGGAACAAGGCTAGGCTTAGAAATATCATATAATAGTTATCATTATTTTAAAGAAAGGAATCCCATTAGTCTGGGCAATAATGTTTTTGGCTAATATTTTCTTTTTTCGAGTTGAATTTCTTTAGTAAATGATAATAGATTAGTAAGAGGTGTCATCATGTAGTAGAAAGATCACTGCATAACAAGATAGGAAGCCAGGATTTTAGTTATGACTACCACTCTCTCCCCTCCCTGCCTCTGCACCACCACACGTACAAACCCATATGCTCCCGCTCTGAAACCCTATATAAGTCACTTAATCTCTGTGTTTCAGTTGCCTCAACTAATAAAATGAGAATGGTGATACTTCACTGGCCCAGGGGCAGATGATTTTTTGAATTTCCTTCTGCTGTGACTATGATCATTCATCTCTGTGACACATATACAGGGATATAAAGCTAAAATGATTGGTTCCTGCCTTCAGAGAGCCTATAATCTGGTTTGGGGAAACAGGAAACATACAATTACAATGGACAAGAGATTTTCACATATTAAGATATATGGGGTAACTACTTGGGTTCAAAACTGATTTGTCTTGAACTAAAAACCCTGACTTATGGTCTATCTAACATACATTGCACATCTGCTTAACCATTAAAGTAAAGAATGCACTGTCTTAAGATAAGAAGGCATACTTCCCCTCCTACACCCTATTGGTAACGCCCATATTAGTCTCTTTCCCAAAATCAGGACCATGTTGACCTGCTAATTTGCAACTGAATACCTCTTTGAAACTTTGAGGAATATGTATCCTGGGTGTGTTTAATGTATGTTCTCTGTCAAAAAAGATATTAGACTGGACTGAAAACCATGCTTCTCCAGAACACTTTCTTCCATTCTGGAAAAGGACTTCCTGGGTTATAATCCTCTTTCTCATTCAAGTAAAACTCACCTATCTCTCTTATCTGTAGAATGGTTATTGGTTATTTTGCACTGACACAATTTAACACAAAAGTGCTGTAGTGGAGACAAATGAGACGTACACAGAGCATATAAGGAACAGGATTCCCACATCAGTCCAGGGCAGTTAGGGAACTTCCTCGGGAGAAGTAACACTTGAGCTGAGCCTGAAAGGAGTTCCTATGACAATAGAGAGAATAGGGGTTCCAGGCAGGGAGAACAGCACATGTTTTAAAAAGGAGACACATTTTAAGGAAGAACTAAAAGTAAGTTCATATTAGTGTGATATAACAAACAAAGTGTAGGGTTGGAAAAATTTTCCCTTCTTCCCTTCTAGGTTCTTTGACTGGTCTAATAATTAAGTTGATATAAGACAGATTAACAGGAGAAAACAAACAAAATTACATACATAAGGGAGCCCCATAAAGATATGAAGACTCAAAAGGCAGCCAGGTAATTGAGGCTTGTATAACATCCTGAGCTAAGAAAAGGGGTAGAGGTCTGGGGATACAAAGGGAGGGAAGGACATTCACAGGAAGGCAGAAGAGATATTTGGAAAACAAAGGTTGTCCTGTTATGTAGATATGTTTCTTAGGTAAAAAGGTGTCTCCGGTAAGAGCTCTCTTCCTGGTACAGGCCCCCTTTCCAATGTAAATTTAGGCAGTTGAGGGAGCGATAAAGAGCTTTTCCTCAATATGCTGGGTTTTGATTGCCTTTGGCTCAAAATAATCCACATGCCAAAGTGGCATATTTTAGGGTGGCAAAACCTGCTCCCCTACAGTCTTGCCTTTGTAACTTCAAGTAAGTTTCACAACCCAGAAGCTAAATTAATAGATTGCTCCATATCTCTTTAAATCAGTCTCAGTTTTGAGAATAAGTCAGTTCAGTTAAACAGTGTGTCTCATTTCAGGAGGCAGTCTTGCAGGTGAGATCCCAAAGATAGGCCTAGATTGTACAAGCTATCCAGTAATTAATAAGAGGCACTTCTACAGAAACAAAAGGAAAACAAAGGTTATTGGTTGGAACAAATTCTAAAGCCAGTGTCTCAGTCCTGAGAGCTGTCAGGTGAGAAGATTTCTAGATATTAGGCTCCAAGCATCTTCAGATGCAGTGAGGACAGGCAGTGGCAACCTGCCATTTTTCCTGGTTTGCTGTTTGAATGTCTCTGATGATGTCATCGGGTGTACCAGTAAACTTTCTGAGTGGCCCATACAGCAACAGGCATGAAGAAGATTGTCTAAACATGAGCTATTGTGATGATTGCTCTGAAGTTTGTATCGAGTTGTTCAGCTTCAGTTTGCAGGGCTTCAGGAAAAGGGCACTTTTAGTTCTCCATGATTCCAAGTCAAAAAGATGGGAGAAAATCGGAAATGTCAGTTTGCAGATTTGTAGTCAGATATTTGAGGGAACTAGAGGAATTCAGGATCCAGCCCATTTCACAGATAAATAACAAAAACCTCAAAGAAGTTAACATGACTAGAGTCTATATCTGCAAGTGGGTATTATAGTTTCTACTGAAACATAATTTTTCTGTCTAAAATCATACTCATTCCTGCCAAAGATAACCAAATTAAGACTAATTTGCTTGCAAAGTAAGCCTAGTTTTAATAAACTTGGCATGATTATTTACATAGTACAGCAAGAAGAGTAATTGACCATATAGGCTTTAAAATCTGTTGCTGGAACTTTTCATAAGGAATCTCGGATTGGACTTTTAAAAGCCTCTTAAGGCTAGGAAACCCAGCCAAGGACTTGCCATCAGACATCACCTGCAATACCTACAGATTTGGGTGAATTACTCTCTTCTCAAGGTACCCCAAAATCCTGAGGTTCCTGCCCCTGCCAGAAAGTGACCTTCCTTACTCACCTGGCTAGGCTGTTGGAAACCCTGTAAGCAAGGTACAGGATGTTTTTCCAAGGGGCTTTATTGGAAGCCCAGTCAAAGAGTTGGTAATATAATGAATATTTCAAGTTGTGTCCTGTTACAAGTAGAACAGATTCTTATTGAACTTATGCAAATAACTATATTACCATGAAAATAAGAATGCTAAGAGTTTCCAAATTCTGGAGGGATCAGGTTGGGAGAAAAAGTAATCATTTTATCTTCATTCACAAAGGTAGAGTTTACCAAATTGCTCTACACCATAGAAAGCTTAAGAGAAAAAGTTTCCTTAAATCTGGAAAAACAAAACATTAAAGAATCAGCAATGTTTCAAACAAAAAGTCATAAAAATTATAATCAACCTCATCAGTTCATCAAGTCCCAGGTTATTAATTCTTGATCTGCTTGAATTCAGTTTCTCCATTAGTTCTCTAAATTCTTCAGTTTTATGATCTTAAATTTATCAGAAATGTGTGCTTGCCAGAGTTCTTTCCAGGAATTTCCTTGAAGGTGAAGCACTTTTGCAGGAACACTTTTGCAAAAGTGTCAGAGTATGGGGGCTGGCCCAGTGGCATAGTGGTTAAATTTGTGTGCTCTGCTTTGGCAGCCCGGGGTTATCAGGTTCAAATTCCAGGTGCGGACCAGTGCACCGCTCATCAAGCCATGCTGTGGCAGGTGTCCCACATGCAAAATAGAGGAAGGTGGGCACAGATGTTAGCTCAGCACCAATCTTCCTCAGTAAAAAGAGGAAGACTGGCAACAGATGTTAGCTCAGGGCCAGGCTTCCTCACACACACAAACAAAAAGTGTCAAAGTAAAACAACAAGTGTAAATGGGAAAAGACTTAAAAATGGCCATGGTTAAAGATCTGATGAGAGTATATTATGATGCAATTGACGAAGAAATTTGGTTATTTCTGTGACACACAACATTTTAATAACTGGAATTAAAAGTGATAACATTATAACAGGACACATCGAATTTCTAGGCATTTCATACAATTTCTGGAACACATATTAATAACACATATCCACAGAAATGTAATCTAAGGTTTAGTATCACTTACTTAACAGTGTTTCCCACATAATTTAACATATCAAGTAAGCCTAATTAGTTTAACATCTCCTCTTTTTTTTTAATTTTTAAGGTGAGAGAACAAATCTTTTGAGATGTCCCAGGGGCTCTCTGAAAAAAAATCCCGAAGTTAGTTCAAGGTCAAAAAGGCTTCATTTAGAATTTGATTTTGGGAAGTTTGTCAAAAAATATCAACAGGTTTGGCACTTGAATAATAGGATCACAGATCATTATGAAACAATGGTTCTTACAATAGGTACTTTACCTATTTGACCAAAGTGGCAATAAAACCTTTCAAAAGCAAATACAGAAGGCTATATAGTTGTGAGCAAAACTTAGTTTTTTTAAGAACAAGACTCAGTTTTCCTAAGTAATCAAAGACCTGATGATAAAGATAACATGAAGCACAGAAAATTATTTGATAAAGCACAGAATCTTTGCTTTCTAGGCAGATTACTTAAAGGTAAAAAACAAAACAAAACAAAAAAAACTGTTCATTATCCCTTATCAGGAGCAGACTAATAGTTCAAGAAAACTTTGTCCTTTTAACAGATGAAAGAAAATTCAATTCTAGTTTTACAGAAGTACACTACTGATTTTAAAGCTTAATTTTATAACCCTTTCAATAACAATTTGATTTTTAGTGAGCTTGACCACTTACGGTAAAATTCTCTCTCTCTTCCCAACTTTCTATTTAGTTTTTCCTTTAGTCTCCTCTTTCCCATTTTGAAATAACCAGTTTTACTTTGGGACAAATTTACTTTCTTTTCCCTTAACAAAAATGCATCTTCATATCTCATACCTTTTCTTAACCAAAAACACATCCTATTTTCCTTGCATGCAGAGTTGTTTCCCTTATTACTTCTAGTAGTTATAATTACATACATTAAATAGAATTCTTAACCCTTAGAAACTTTAATTTCCAGTGAACTAAGAAGTAAGCAATTGTGAACTATTATACCAGTATTCTTTAGACTGGCAAATTTATAAATACATTTCATAATTTCTACAAGTATATGCTTCTTCATAGTACAACTTTTCAATGTGGCACAAGACACATTTCATAATGGATCCAAAGTTATCTTTAGTTTCTCTTTAGCAAGGAAGCCCAAAGTAGATAATCCTATGTCTAGTAATTGATGTTTCACTATTTTATCTTATTTGGAAATGACCTAGATATTCAATGAATTTCCATCATCTGATTTAACTTAGAAAAACTCTAATGTTTTAAGATACCAAAAAGATTTGGGAAGGTATTTTTAAGTACACATACAATAAAACATAATTATTGCTAAAAAGTTCATCTATACACTCTTATTCCACTTATATCTAAATCACTTGCTTCCAACAATTATGTTTAGACTACTTACAAAAACTTCATGAAACGTTAGACAAAGTCTTCCATCATCCCAAACTATATTCCTTGCTGACAAATTTTGCAATAGAGGTAATATGAATTTATGAATATGAATAAACCCAGGTAGAATAAAATTATATGTCTGTATTAATTTTAATGCTGATAACTCTGAAGACATACCTATTTTAATTAAACCAACAAACAAATTAGCTTTAATACCAAATATTTTCCCAGATCATGTGAACTTGAAAAGCATTTGGGTTAGTTTTTATTATATTTCTGAGAGTTTTAGGAATCCTTAATTCATATAAGTGCTTGCTTGTTTTTAAGCCAACTAAACAGATCTCTTTCACAAATTAATTTGGCAATACCATCCAGAGGTAGAAAAATATCTCACATCTACAACTTACAGATATAGACACTTGTAAACACACAAACACAAACAGAGATCGTACAGCTTTTGTTCTAAAGTCTTAGCCATAAGTCAGGTAAAATAATACAAAACTCACTAGTTTATAAAATAACAGTTGGATCCAAAATTTGTTTTGGCAGTTGGAATAATTAAGTTCATCCGCTCAGATGGCTAAAACTTTTTACTAATATTTGTGCAGAGGGCATGTAAGATTTTTCATTAGCCCAGTTTCCAAATAGTTCCTTTTTTTCCCTTCTGATGAGAAACTTCTCCCTAAAGTTTTTATTTCAAAGAATGTCTCTTAGGTCCTAGAGAAGATGTAGGTAGAAAATCTACATCACAAAGGCACAGAGAAAGTATTCACATTTTCTCCAAGGAGTTTTGGAGTATATTTGCCTATTGTCAGAGGTCTAGAGTAATTACTATTTAAATTTTTCCTTCTTTTTCTCAAGTTCAGGACAATTCTGCTTCCAATGTTCCAATATCTACAAGCATTTTGAGATGAATAGGGGAGGTTTTGGGCTTGATAAAGATAGGTGAACTTTGAAGTGCTTCTAGAGCCACATTTCTGGTTTTGTAGAGATTTACAAAACAAAGACAGTTGTTTCCAATTCCTCAAAGAATTGCACTGTAACCTAAATGATATCAAAGGGTGACCTACCCATCCAACTGCATTTTCTTTAATTTGCTTCCCTTATATCAGGGAGAAGACTTCTCAGAAAGGCAGAAATTAAAAGATTTCTATGTTCTGGAGCTCAAGGGTTTAGCACAGTATGCCTTTGAAAAGTCTGTATAAAGCGTTCAACAAAGGCCTTCAGATGCTGGACTGATAGGAATTACAAGATCCTGGAGAATGATTTGGGAAGGCTTCAAACTAGAGTTAGAAAGAATAGAAATAATGCCATTCAGGGAGATGATCCAGGGAAGACACAATAAAAGTCTATAAAAGACAATGGGTGTGGGAAAGGAGAGAGATTTAGGAGATACAATCAACCTGTAGTTTATTGAATGAGGCACAAGGAGAAGGGAAGAATAAAGGATCACTTTAACTTCTTAGCTTGGGAAACTGGCTGGATGATGGTGGCATTCATTGACATAGGAAGTATAGGAACAGAAGTAGTTTGGTGGAGAAACATGAAATTGTGACATTCACATCTTTTACCTGCTTTTGTTTTATGGATTCAATATCATTCTTAATATTTCTGAAGATACTACAGTACTTTTGTTTGTTTTCTGCTTGTTTCTCACTCTTTTACCTTCCGTAGAGTTTGGAGTCTTCAAGTTAAGAGCATTTCTGGATTTATTCTAGGCAGATGGGCGCCTTCATTGGCTGTAATCTCTTTCTCAGGTGTTCTAGGCTGCAGCTTACTCTGCTCTGATCATCAGTCACCCCTCTTCATCAATCTCCTGATTTCCAGAACTTTGTTGGAATGTTACTCCTCTAGTAGCTTCTATCCCATTTTCTTTGTTGGGTTGGGTTCAAGGTGTCCACAACTTTTTATTTCTTTACTATAATTTTAATGTGTTTTTTGGAAAAAAAGATAAAAGGATATGCTCCATCTGCCATCTTAAAACAGAAGCTCCTGAATTTGATCCTTGATGTGGTATGTTTAAGGTAGTTATGGTACGTCTAGGTGGAGATGTATAGCAGAAATTAGCCATATGCATGAACTTGGAATTCAGCAGACAGATCTACATTACAGGTAAAGATCTGCAGTTACTGGTATAGAAATGATACGTGGGGATGAGATTGCCTAGGGAGAGCGTGCAGAATGAGGCGAGGACCACCAATATTTAAGATAATTGTTTTTAGGATACTATATTCCTCCAGAGATAGGGAAACTAATGATAACTCAGAACTTTTCCCTTGTGGATAAAAAGGACTCAAATGGGCTCTTTGAGTTCATAAAAGTTGCATTTAATATGTAACAAAGGTGTAAAAGCAGTAGTAAGATGATTAGGTGTAACAAACTTGAACAGGGCGAGGACAGGAGTTCCTAAGATGAGAGAGATAATCAAGGGTGTCACCATTTCCAGAAGATACTATCAATTTTTCTGGTTCTGGGCCCATTATTACGAGCCTGCTCAGTGATGGCTCCCATGATCTGCTCTCCCAATCTTCTACTGAGAATGTGACTTTGATCCAAGTGCCATTGTTCAGTAAGATATGTCTTGATAGTCTCCACACATTCAGTAAATATTTACTGAGGCCTTAAAATATGCCAGACTCTGTGAGGTGCTGGGGATATGAAAATATATAAGTTAACATTCCTGCCCTCAAAGAACTCATATATATGCATAAACTGCCCCTCATGCTCCAGTTCAGTGTTGCTAACTGCCATTATTTTATTATCGAAAAGTCTTGTCATTAGCTTTTAGGGAAAGTTTAGCTATCTGTCACTCTGACAGGTATATATGGAAGGTCTTATTTTGGTGCCCAATGTGGACATTTTGTGTCCCTGGTTAAGCAAAGGGTGAGGATTTTTTTTTTTTGGTGAGGAAGATTGGCCCTGAGCTAGCATCTGTGCCAATCTGCCTCTATTTTGCGTGTGGGATTCTGCCACAGCATGGCTTGATGAGTGGTGTGTAGGTCCATGCTGGGGATCCGAATCTGCGAACCCCAAGCTGCTGAAGTGGAGCGCACGAACTTAACCACAATGCCACCGGGGCAGCCCTGAGGATTTTTTCACTCTATCTCAAGAGTGATAGAAAGTCATTCTCCTAACCCAAAATAGCACAGTGCCTGGTGCATAGTGAGCTCTCACTACATATTAGTGTATTTAGTCTTTTTATTTTTATGACCTCAAATTATTATTATTAAGCAAGGATTCTAAAAAAGCACAAACCACAGCACGGTAGCATATTTTGGAGAAGGCCAATGAAAGATAAGGTTTTTTTAAGAGTAAAACTTAAACACAGTTGGCAAACAATCAATGGTTAAAAAAAAATACATCTAACCAAAGAACAATTGTTGCTGTCTATTGCTTTCTTTACCAACATCACATCCAAACATAAATGAATTCTTTTGAACCTGGAATTTTAGCTGTTGTGGCTCTAATCTCAGGGTGGTTTTTTTTAAAACCCTGCGATTTTTAAGTCTCCAAAAGACATAGGAAACATGTAATTATATAGAGAAAAAGGATGTAGGTTGGCAAAAGGGTGAGTAGAGAATTAATCTAGTATGGTGCTTTATTATTCTTACTAAAACTAATTAAATTTGTAATTAAAAGGACAATAGTAGTGATGGAATAAGAAGAAGGTAATAGGTTCACTTTAAATGATGACTTTTTTCTAGTTTAGGTGATTTTCAAAGTATCTTTATTTGTTTATCCATTCATTCTTTGATCCACTCAATCAACAAATAAACCCAGCATGTACCAGGCACTGTGCTAGGTGCTGGGACTACAAAGATGAACTCGGGGCCTCTTCCTTCTCATGGAGATATCCACTAACAACAAATGAAATCCCACCAAAGAAAGTTTCACGCAGGGTACCCAAGATGAACTACAGTTTTGCGGTGCAGCCTTGCTTTACTCCAGTTATCTGGTGCTGCCACCTGCTGGGCAATTTCTTTTTCACAGCATTTAACCACAGGCATGGACAGAAAAACCAGAATTTGCTGGGTGGAGAAAGCTCCTGTTTCCATCTTTGCATGGTGGAGCATACACTTTTTCTTGCCGAGTACACCTTTCCTCTTCCTCTCCACCAGCCCTCGTGGCACCACCCCTGACTCCTCCAGAATTGCAAGCTCCTCTCTTGCTGGCGTGATGAGTCACCTGCCCAGTATGCCCTGGGCAATTGCCTCACTTTTTTCTCTCCCATAGTTTTGCTACTGAGCTGTTGGAAGGTTTTGGCCTTCTTTGGCCTTCTTGCCACTCTTGTGGGAGTTAGTTTCTTGCCAAGACACCGGTAGTGTGTGCCTGAGTTGCTTAACATGGGCAGGAAGAGGCCAAAGGCCTTTGCAGCTAACACTTCCACCCAATTTTGAACTTACTCTCACTTCTGTATAGGGGGGCGGTGTCGTGGGTGGGGGTAGTCTACTTACTTCCTCATAAGTAGCCTGGCTCAGGTCCTCTGGTGCTGCTTCAGAATGCTGAGCAGAAGTTAGGGCTCAGGGGATTAAACATTAAATAGGTCATTTGCTTTGCATCATCAGTTCTTGAAGTGAGTTGAATGCTTTCAGGGATGGTTTCATCATTAAAAAGGAGCCCAGTAGCACCAAGTCTGCCACTGACTGCATGCCCTCTTGCCTCATTTTGCCCTGCTTCAAGCCAACGGCTTCCCGTGAATTGCTTATGTTTTGCCCAGAAAACATCTATCTACTTGGTTATTAGACTGCTTGGTCGGGCACAAAATCACAGAGCCCACCTTCTCCCATTGCTTGTCATCACGTCAAAAATGATTCTGGAGTTAAGTAGATAAGAATGACTTTTGGAATATTAAATATGCTTTTTTTTTAAAAAAAAAATGCAATGCTTACTTTATGCTTTTTATCCTAAATTTTAAATCAAAAAGTGGAAAGTACATTTATTTCTATCTGATGAACCCCTCACCCACCCTCCTGCAAAAGCTCCTCTTTAGGAACCCTTCTTGACTCTGAAGCTTTAAGAACATCCTGAGATCAGGGACGTGCACTGAACCACAGGAAAAAGGCCAAGGTGGACACCGTATTAAACAAATTAATCACCAAATCTCTTTTCTGATACTCTATTTCTTTGTTCTTCTTTTTTTCTCTTCTTTAAGCCTGACAAACCATTCCATCAACTACTTCAGCTCTCTCCCGATTCTGATCTTTCCTCAGGCTCTAATTAACATTCTCCTTTCCTCTCCCTCCTTGCTACAATTACTAGCAGTTGTGGACTGCCTTCCCCACCGCCTGGAACACTCCGTACCTGAATTGTTTTTGGACACAGCCCAGCCCAGCCAGTGCTGCTTCCTTCTTTTATTCCATTTCTGAGCATGAAGTGATTTTCACAAAAAAGTTCGCATGAAACTTGGTATGGCCTCCAGGTGCCCCCATGGGTGCTCCATCCAACAGACTAACGTTTCCTCCCGTGAAGTTAGGTGTTCTCGAGGACAAAGGAAGACACGGAGTGAGGAAAGCAGGAAGCCTGGAGGTAGGCGATAAGAAGGATTTAGGTCACAGACAAGGAGATCTGGGGACGTGAATGTGCGGAGTATGGGAAACGGGAAGACATGAGGCCTGGGGTGGGGAGGGAGGCAGAAGGAGGGGAGGCGTGGAGCAACTCGAAGGTGAAGGGTGTTAGCACAGAAAGCCGGAATCAGCTCCTCAAACCGGAAGTAGTCCTTGAAAATGCGGAGTCAGAAACAGTCAAGATCGAGTCTTATTTCTTCAATATATTCCATAGTGTGAACGGTTTAAGACCTCTCCCCACTTCTTCCCCCCGTTTCACTATGTTTCATCACTTTCACCAGAGGTGCAGTTGAGAGAAGACAGGCAAGAGAGAAGTGAAAGGCTCCTGTTTCAAAATCATATTCATTTTTTTAATAGAAATTTTTGAGAGTATCATTTGATACTGATTGCTAAACAGAGAGTTTTTTTTTCTTCTTCTATTTGTTCTTTTCACATTTTTATTTTATTGCTTAAAATATATTACAAAATGACAACATGCTGTTTCTTTCATGTCAAACAATATTGAAGTACATTAAACAAAAATGAATGGTCTCTCCTCCTTTTTCCAACACCACCCATTAAAGAGCTAGTGTTAACAGTTTGATGTATTTTTTTTTATGTTTATAATAACGTATATAAGGACCCCCTTTTTTCCAAAAAGTGAGATAATATATACACACTCACATTGTAGCTTGCTTTTTCATTTAATAATATATATCAAATATTAGGAGCTACAAAATATTTTGGGCTACGGATGTACAGTTCTTTATTCATCCCATTCTGTGCCAATAGATATTTAAGCTATTTCCAAAATAAAAATCTTTATATACATGTCTTTGCATTCTAGTTCTTTTACTTTTAAATTTTTCTAAAATTGGGATTGCAGTGTTAAAGGGTTTATGCATTTTAAATTTTAGCAGCTACTGCCGGCTAACTCTCCCAAAATATTTGGAGTACAAACTTTGCGTCATCACAAGATGGCTTATATAAAAAAGTAATAATTTCTCTGTGACTGAACCTAGCTTGGCACATGAGCCTCTATTTTCACTTGTATCCTGATAACTTAATTTACACTCAGTTTCTTATGAATAGCTCAAATTAACCCTCCAGCCCCGCTGTTCTAGTTCTTAACGTTCCTGGATGGCCTCTGAGTTTGAGGGACGCATGTGTGAAACTGTGGCATCAGGGGTGGGTGTGACTCATTCCGTCAGGCCTCGAGTGTTGCTCTCTGTTCCTGTGGAACCCTGCCATGACCCCCAGTTGTCACATCTAAATTCTATATCTTCCTTGTCCTAATCTCAAAGACACGTCTGGTGCACTCAGCTTGTCCCACAAACTCTCAGGGAGACTGGAGATTCCAGCTCCTTTCCCTGCACCCTGCTGAGCGAGGTGTAAGAAACTCCGTGAGAACTCCTTGGGCCTTTATGGCCAGCCCCAGCCCTGAGCTTTGCTGATCCTTGTTCTGCTCAGGTGGACTCAGGGCTGTTCTCTGAAGTTTATAGTCACTCGGGTTGTCTGTACAGCCAGGCAATGGTTCTGTTTGCTCTGAATGCCTCAAACTTATCTGAGCTTATTCTGCCTCTCCGCAGAGCTTATTGGCCTTGGAGGGCGGGGTGACAGCACCAGGCCCCACCGGTAACTGAGCCCTCAGCGCATCCCCCACAATCCTCACTTCCCTGCCTGCTGGCCAAGCTCTATCTCCTTCTGAGCAGGACATGGCTCTTAGGACGTCACATACTCCTCTCTGTGGTTATGGTACAAATATTATGTATTTGGTCCTGCAAGCGTTGGCTCTGGATATTTCAAGTCAGACTTTGGGGATTAAAAAAAACATGTTTCTCTCTCAAATGCCTGGCTCTTGTAATTGAAAGCCATGGCTTTTAAGACGTTTTTCTCTGCTATGGACTTTACAAAATTATTTTCAAGAGCTTAAAAGTTAAGGATTTAATTGTTCTCTCTGTATCATCTCTGTATCTCTATCTCTAAAAATCCTAACACTCCTTGAATGGTGGGAAGCAAGAGATAAGTAAAAAGAATTTTAAAAAACCATACAGTTAAATATCAAAATATTACCCCACTAGAAGAACAAATATATTCATTGCACAATTAATTATGTGATGTGATGAAAAAATTTTATTCACAAGAATTACATCTTGGGGGAGAAATTTGATTGGAAGAAAACTCTTAAATCACCCTGGAGTGAAGACTGAGATCCTAGGGCCATGGTTATAACAAAAGCTGGTGTCCAAACTACTATCCCTAAGACAAAGGGAAGAATTTGTTTACACTCAAAGGAGCCAGGAGGTTGATGAGTAGAGAGATTGAGGAAGAGAGAAGGCAAGAGAGATGGCAGGATGATGTGCACTGCAAAGTGTGACATACTCTATGACTTCCTAAGTCTCCAGTACAGTCCTACGAGCTATGAGAAAAATGTTTGGTCTGAGTGTGTACCAGTGCGTAGCTGAACTTTGCACCCAGGGTGATGCAGGGCTAAACAGAACCAATACAAGTAGACAAAAAGTGTCTAGTTACTGGGAAGAGTAAAGCCTGGTCCACATACAGCCTCACCATTGTGTTGGCAACTTCCTGGCTCCTTCTCCTTATTTAGCATCTTCCATCTCCCCTTGCACCTCCTTTGCCCGTGGAGGTGCTGTGTTTTCCTACCCTTATGGAAGAGATCTGCCTTTCTTCTGCTGCTTCAAATGGGAGCATCAGAGAGCTACACACAGCCACAGACCTGATCCCAGGATCATTTAAAAAAAAAAACCCTCTTAATTTACCTCCAGGAACATTGTTTTCACTTTCACTTCTAGTCTCAGCAAGCAACAAGAGGTTGTACATGCATTCGATCTACGTTAAGTGTGATGCTTTCACGCACGCACATGCACACACTCGTGTGTATTTGATAGATATAGTATGATTATTATTGCATATTACATGTCTCAAATGATACATTATCAATGTATCCCCAGATATTGCATCTTATATGTGTATATATGTGTGTGAGTTTTAAATATTATATGTATATAAATCTTTCAAATAATTAAATTTATATTTGTACTTATAAATATTACATATAAATAGACACATGGACATTAACTGGCTCTCATTAAGGCCAACCCCAGCATGGTGTCATGTTCAAAAGAATCACAAATTTCACTCCAAAATGACTTTTGAAAATAGTGTTTTTATCTAAATGTTTCTTTCTTTCTTTCTTTCTTTTTTGGTAAGGAAGATTGGCCATGAACTAACATCTGTTGCCAATCCTCCTCTTTTTTTTTGCTTGAGGAAGTCTGTTGCCGAGCTAACATCTGTGCCAATCTTCCTCTATTTTTTTCTTTTTTTTGTTATGTGGAATGCTGCCACAGCATGGCTTGATGAGTGGTATATATGTCAGAGCAGTGTGTATGTCTGAACCTGGGATCCGAACCCCCGAACCCCGGGCCACTGAAGTGGAGTGTGGGAACTTAAGCACTAGGCCACAGCACTGGCCCCTAAATGTTTCCTAAAGAGACAGGAACTGGAGAAATGCATACATAACACATGTCAAAACTTCTAAAAATCCTCTTTAGGCCCCTCCTGTTCCTGAAGTTTCATTCATCTTGTGAGCAACTCAAATTTCTTTGTGCCGTCTCTCCAGGACATCTACTCTCGTACTTGCTTCCTCTGCAGATCTCCTTCTCCTGTCTCATCTGCCACCTTTTGCTTCCAGGATCTTTTTTCCCCCCAAGTAGCTCCTATTTTATGTAGATAGATCTACCCCTTCTCAAAGCTTCTTTAATTCTGTGTCTGCGCCCACTGTATTTATAGCTCTTCTCAAATTAGGTCAACAAGGTCCCTAGCTTATAGCTGATCAGCCTCTTAGAGGCAGGAAAGGGGAAAATAGTTTAAATTCTTATATTTCAAAAAATGTGTTTTGGGCCCACGTACATCTATCTCTGCAGCTAGGCTTGATCTTCCGCTGGTGTGCCTACCTTCCAGAGAGTTCTGCGGGTCAGTGCCCTTGCAGGAGCGGCTGTTCTGTGATTTGAATACCAACCACTTCTGTTGTAACAGAGAGGGATCAGAAGTTTCTAATTTAAGAGCTTTGGAAAAATTTCTGATTAAGGAAGAGAACTGTCTTTGTTAAGCATTTTGGTGGGGAAAAGATAGCCCACGAGGCATGGCCCTGATGAACTAGCAGTGGGACAAAGAAAAGTAAATTTCCCTGCAAAAGAAAGGTAGAATTTTGAATTTTAGAAGGCAACCCAAGAAGTTAGGAATAAATAGGAGGAAATAGAGCTAAGCCACAAGGCATTAGTTTAGACAGAATTATGTGCCCTCTTCTAAGTATTCAACTTGTATTAGCTGATTTGATCCTCACAACAACACTAAGAGTTAAGTACTATTATTATTATCCCCATTTTTATTTTATTATTATTTTTTTTTGTGAGGAAGATCAGCCCTGAGCTAACATCCGTTGCTAATCCTCCTCTTTTTGCTGAGGAAGACTGGCCCTGGGCTAACATCCGTGCCCATCTTCCTCTACTTTATATGGGACACCGCCATGACATGGCTGACGAGCAGTGCATCGGTGGGCGCCCAGGATCCGAACCTGTGAACCCTGGGCTGCTAAGTGTGGACTAAACGACTGCGCCACCCGGCGGCCCCCATCCCCATTTTTAAATGTAGAAACTGAGACGCTGGGAAGTTAAGTAACTGAACCAGGTATCAGGGAAAAAGCCCTAGTGCCATAGAGTATGGCAAAGAGGAATAAGATGGCA
This sequence comes from Tapirus indicus, assembly GCA_031878705.1. Taxonomy (NCBI): domain Eukaryota; kingdom Metazoa; phylum Chordata; class Mammalia; order Perissodactyla; family Tapiridae; genus Tapirus; species Tapirus indicus. The sequence goes on along the minus strand of CM062918.1, from coordinate 108,418,327 downwards.
AAGGACGTGACTAAGCCAGCAGCCGGGTTGACTTGCCATCCCTTCATAGGTGCGAAAGGAGACAATGAGATGAATGGACCAGAGTAGGTCAGTCTGTTACTCACAGCTCAGCAAGACTGGGAACATCAGCATGGTGACTCTGGTTCCCCTGCCCCTAAGTCCCATGGGGTGGTCATGGGCCCAGAGGGCAGCCGGTCACACAGTGGGCTGTGCCCCATGGGAGGAACCTAGGGTCAAAGTCTCAGCACCTTTTATAACCAGCAGCACACAGCCCAGCCCCTCTCCCCACGGAATGAGCTGTAAGGTAGTCACACTGTCAGGGCCTTAACCAACTTAATTGCTATGTGACTGGTACAGAAACTGCTCAGGGTCCACGGATGGTGAGGTGTTGTGGTTTGGCACACTCAGCAAGGACGCTTGGGGCCCATGGCAAACTGCCTCTCCCAACACCGAGGTCATAGGTAGTGAGTGATGGAACTAGAATTTAAACCTGAGCCATCTGGCTCAGAGTCCACACCCTCCACACTCGCCACTGCATGGAGGCCTAGTATTGGATGTTAACGTGTCGGTTGTTTTGTCGTGCGCTGCAATGTGAGCTCCTCTTTCTCCACCACAGAACTTAGTAAAGCTTTCATACACAGCTTTAGGTCAGCAGTATTTTGGAGGTGAGGGATTTGGGGTGCTGTCTATTAGAGTGACAAATTGTTTCAAATGAACAATAAACAGCCCAGGAGGTGAAATGCAGAGTGGAGAGAAAGAATTCTGTGGGAGCAGCAAATGGGTCCAACAAAGACTTCCCAGGGATATTGGGAAGGATGCGGAGTATCCCACCTTAAGTGGGACTGGGCTGTGAGTCAATTTTTATTAAGTTTTAAAGGGCAAGATGATCTTACAAAACTGGAGGACTTGAGTACATCCAAGGGCTGACATCTGGGGAGGGATAGATGGATAGATCAATAGATGTATGATAGACATGTAGACAATAAATTGATAGAAAGGAAGGAAGGAAGGAATGCCATGGCATTCACAGTACTAGAGGGTTTAACAGTTACCATAAGCCTATGAAGGAGCAACCATTCTCTCCATTTTACAGAGGAGGAAACTAAAGTTCAGGGAGGTAACTTGCCCAACACCACCGAGAAATTGTCAAGCCCAGAAATTTAACCCAGGCCTTTCTAACTCTAAAATCCAGATTCTTTCCATTCTACCACACTGCCTGTTTAACTTGGGCAGGAAGGAGAGTGTGCCGAAAACATAAGTAAAGGGTGAAACCAGTCAATGAAAGCTAATCAGACGCCATCAACGCCCCCTACAGTGTGGGCTGGGCACATCTCCACGGGCTGGACCCAGAAGTTGGCACTTTCTCCAAGGCAGAGCGTGGCTCTTTTCCTTCACCCCTTTAGAAGATTTAAAAGGATAATTTACTCCACCAACTTCTGGAAAAAAGAGTGATGTACCCTTTGGGGTTATCTAATCATAAATATCAGAGTCATACTGTGTTTCATCAAATCTAAGATAAAATATAGGACACATCCCGATTTCAGAGGTGCTAAAATGTTGACAGTGAGCGTCTTAGAATTGATGAAGTACTACATTAAAAGAAAACAAAACAGGGGGAAAATCTGCCTAATACCTAAATTTCCCCCTTGCTCAGGGTGACTAAGTAAAATGTTTTTTTCCTGTGACTGTGCTAAAGATTGATTTTGTTTTGTCATTACAGTAATATTGGTGTGTGAATTTGAACTCCTACACCGACACCTACACACACATGCACGCACACGCACATGCATAAAATATCTCCTGATAATGAAATTGATGTCAGTGCTTGTTTCAGAAAAGGGGACTGAGGATCAGGGGTGGGAGTGAAATTTACTTCTCAATGAATATCTTTGTGCGGTTTGAGATTTTAGTATGTGCACATTTTACTTTTTAAGAACCCTATAAAAATAAATAATAGATAAACCATATTGCTATTGATGGCAACTCAAATAACTAGACTCTGATTAACCATATTATCTATTCCCTGACCAAATTTGATGGTAAATATTTTCCTATATTATGCTTTCTGTGTCCTTAGGAAACTGTTGATCAGTTTTAAGGTAGCTGGAAGCACTGAGTCCATTTCTATCAAAGTTAGATATAGGATCCTTGTTTATACTAGGGGGTGATCTGTATTGTGGGTCCCAACCTCTTTTGAGACATCCTTAGAGATTCTCTGGCAACTTCCATGAGAGAAGTTCTTATTCTCTTCCTAGAGATAGAGGCAACTTCCATGCAGACAATAAACTAGATCCCCTTTATTTAAAATTTTTTTTTTTTTGGTGAGGAAGATTGGCCCTGAGCTAACATCTGTGCCAATCTTCCCTATTTTGTATGTGGGATGCTGCCATAGCATGGCTTGATGAGCGGTGTGTGGGTCCACGCCCAGGATCTGAACCTGCGAACCCCTGGCTGCTGAAGTGGAGCACATCAACTTAACCACTACACCACTGGGCCAGTCCCTAGAATGCCCTTTAAATACCACCTCCCTACTCTTTGCATATACATTATCTCATATTCTTTGACAACACATTGGCAAAAACACAGCATTAAAAAATATAATAAACTGCACAGTTTATGAGGCTGTTTTATACACATTATAACATTTATGTTTCTCTTACAGCTGTGGTTTTCAGTTGGGGATAATTTTGCCCCTCACTTCCTGGGAACATTTGGTTGTCACAACTGGGTGCAGGGCTGGAGCTGGGGTGGGGGTGGTGAAGGAATGGGTTGGAATGCTACTGGCATCTATGCTACTGGCATCTAGTGGGTAGAGGCCAGAGGTGCTACAATGCACAGGACAGTCCTCCACAGCCCCAAATGTCAATAGTGCTGATGTTCAGAAACCATGTTTCACTATTTTCTCACATTATTCCAGGAAAACTTAATTAAAATTGCCCAAGAATGAGTGGAAATCAACTGGTGGAGGTGGAGGAGGTGGGAAATAGATATATCCAACTATTGCAGTAGCAGTAAAGCATCACTAAGTGTTTTAGTACTTTGTAGATTATAAAATAATATAAATGAAGAGGATTTAATCTTTATGGCTAGAACAGACGTTAGCTGATCTGGTATTTGTACATTAAAAGAAATCTGAGGCCCTAAAATCTTGTGACAGGCGTAGCTGACCAAAAGCAGAGCTTCTCCCAAAAGCCGTGGCTCCAGACAAGTGAACCTCTGCAAGGGAGGAAGAGCAGCATGTGAAGACAGGAGCCATCTAGGTGGAGAGGTACTGGCAGAGTTATTTGCCACAGTTCACCTCTGGTTGAGATAAATGTATGTTTTCCAAAGTGCTCTATAGCCTTTTCCATCATGACAAAAGAGTGAAGGCTTAGAGTTTTGTCCATAAGAGCAATTTAAAATTACTTCAAATTTTAGCAAGTCTAAAATATTAATAAATTTTAAATAAATCAAAAAACAAAAGTGTGCATGACCCTTTATCAGTGATTCTTTTTATCGTGACTTATAATTTCATTCAGGCAGATGACAATAAAATGTAGAATTGCAGCATAATCCATGGAAAGAGTGGTAAGGAGGAACTGGTGTTGCAGCACATTTTAATGTTGTGTGAAATTAATTTACAGTCATGCAGCGCATAACGACATTTAGGTCAATGAGGGACCGCGCATGTGATGGTGGTCCCATAAGATTAGTACCATATAGCCTAGGTGTGTAGCAGGGTACACCATCTAGGTTTGTGTAAGTACACTCTGTGATGTTCACACAACAACAAAATCACCTAATGATGCACATCTCAGAGTGTATCCCCGTCGTTAAGTTACGGGTGACTGTAATTGAATTATCTAAATTGCTTGGCATTCTGTATTCAGTTTAACTGTTGGTGTTTAGTATCATAGCTTTCCCAGCTATGGTGAGAACAAATTCCTTCACTGTTCTTGGAAAGGACATCCTGGAGATTCTTGAAAATTGGAGAATCTGACATTCTGCTTGTGAAAGTTAGAGAAATCCCTAAATTCAGGAACAAATTACGTTATGCCAGAGGGAAATGATGGTGCAAGAACTGGTGTCACCAGGTACCTCTGGGCTTGTATAACTTTGAGAAAAATAAAATAATAAAATTATTTTGCCTTCTAGTTTTAAAAAATGGGCTATGACCAAAACTCCATTCTCTCAAATTCCCACAAAAATCCTAAAAAATGAGAGAAAATTGAAACTTATATTAGTACTAATATTAAGAATGCTATTCAAGATATTGCCAGAATTCATTTGTGTGGAATTTGTGGTAGACAACTCCTGGGAGCAGATTCTCTCTTTTCTGGGCTTTGCTCCTTCTATCCAGGCAGTAGGTCACGGGTGTCATATGACTGTTTCCCTGGCCCTAATTAATTGATCGGGAGTGATCATTTTTCATTGTTTATGGCCCTTTTAGCCACACAGATATTTTTACTTGTATGCAGTCAAATATTTCAGTGTTTTTCACTTTTACTTTTGTTTCCATAATTAGAAAACTCTTCCTCATCCCAAGGTTTTATGGTTTTATGCATATATTCACCTACAGTTCTTCCAGTATTTGTGAATGTATTGTTTATTCTTAAATCCTGAACCCATCTGTATGATGTTGGCTATTGCCTTGAGATAGCAATTGCTGAGTCAGATTAAGAAAATAGGCTTTTATTTTGTGTTGAAAGTATCTATCAGGAGACACTTAAAAAATAACCAGATATAATACTTGAATCTTGACTGAATCCTAAATTGGGCAGATAAAAAAGTAATAATAATACCTATAAAACCTATATTGGGGAAATTTGAATATGAATTGGTTATTAAACAATTTTATGGAATTATTGTTCATTTTTCTTAGGTGTGGAATAGTATTGTGGTTTTGTTAGAGAAGTCCTTATTCTTAGGACATTCATGCTAAAGTATTTAGAGGAAAAGTGTCACAATGTCTGAAATTTAATTTCAAATGATTCAGCAAATAGAAAATGTATGTATATATTTTGATTTGTATTTAGATTTATAATCAGTTATTTAGATTATACACACAGAAGGAAAAAGCAAATGGGCATAATATCCCAATTTATGAATTTAGGTGAAGAATACATGGATATGTATTGTACTATTCTTTCAACTTCTCAAGATTTGAAACCCTTCAAAATAGAAACTCAGGGAAGATTGCTTATCAGCAATATATATTTAATTTTATCAAATAAATTTTCATCACCTATAACAATGATTATACAAATTTCCTCCTTTGATTTATGGAAGTGATTGATTATTTTGAATATTTTCAAATGCTGAACTATCCTTACATTCCTAATGTTTGATAGTACTTGCTTATAAAACTCTTTGGTGTTGGATTTGTTTGGGTGTAGAACATGATGACCATTCATTTTTTAAGTGTTATTAATTTATTTTGATCTTGTAATTATTCATAAGTTGATTTTAGTCCTTGAAAATCATCCACTTTAATCATAATTTCAAACTACATTTATACATAGAATTTATTTATAATTTAAAAATGTCCATAACCTTGGATGGATCTTTTTCTCATTCCTAATATTTTGTGTTGGTGTTTTCTCAATTTTATGATTAAAGTTGCCAGAAATTTATTTAATATCTTAACTTTTTTAAAGAACTAACGAAAGATTTCAGAGATTCATACACTAATTCTTTTCCTCCTTCTTAATTTATTAATTATTACTTTGATCTTTATTCTGCTTTTTACTTTCTTTCCTTTTGTTCATTTTTTTTCCTCTGTAGTGGAGGATGGGGAAAATTAAGATTGTATTTCTTCACATGAGCCAAATGCTAAAACCAAATGCTGCCTTGGACCAATCACATCCCAGCCTAAGAAAACATGCATTGAGAGCAAAGTAAAAATAGTAACACTTTTTAAAAGGCTGTGACTTCAGCTTCCAACACAAGTTCAGAACCGTGGTGAGCTAGTCTGAGTCCTGAGAAGAATATTCTTAACCTAAACTAGATTGACTTGAATAGCTCTTAGAACAAGGGGGGCAAATAGGTTTCACTTTATTCTCCAACTCTAATCAATTGGTAGTGGCTTCTATACCATCAGGGATTCTAAGACTGAAGCAGAATTTAGTGGGAGAGCATGTCATGATGTATTAACAATGTCTGTCATGGGCTTGAGGATGGATTATGGTGGAGATATTTGACAATTCCTGACTTAAAAGCAAAGCAAGTCAAAAGGACTCTTCTATCTAATTCTGTCCCAAAGATTGAACCCAAGATCTTACCATTACGATGAAGTGAAAGGCCACACTTATTTAAAACAAAAGTAGAGACTTAGCAAGACACAGAGCATGAGTAAGACAATGTTTGTCCTAATGCCTGTCTTGTACAACTCTCTTGGGACATCCTTGGTCAATTTCCCCTTTATGGGACAAAAAAAAGATGCCTACCAAATGCAAATGAAAACCACAAAAAGATATCTTCTCACCTATTAGAATGGCTTCATCATAAAGACAAGAAATAACAAGGGTTGGCAAAAGGGAACCCTTGTGTACTGTTGGTGGGAATGTAAATTGGTGCAGCCACTATGGAAAATAGTATGGAGGTTCCTGAAAAAATTAAAAATAGAACTACCAGATGATCCAGCAATCCCACTTCTGCATATATAACCAAAGGACACAAAAAAACAGATCTCAAAGAGATATCTGCACTCCCATGTTCATTGCAGCATTATTCACAATAGTCAAGATATGGAAACCACTTAAGTGTCTATTGATGGATGAATGAATAAGGAAGTTATGGTATATACATGCAATGAAATATTATTCAACAGTGAGAAAGAAGGACATTCTGCCTTCTTTTTGACAACATGAATGGGCCTTGAGGGCATTATGCCAAGTAAAATAAGTCAGACAGAGAAAGGCAAATATTGTACAATATAATTTATATGTAGATCTAAAAAAGCCAAACTCACAGAAACAGACACTATAATGGTTACCAGGGGCTGGGGGTGTGGAGGAAAGGAAGAGATGTTAGTCAAAGAGTATAAATTTCCAGTTATAAAATGCATAAGTTCTGAGGATCTAATGTACAACATGGTGATTATAGTTAATAATGCTGTATTATATAGTTGAAAGTTGCTAAGAGAGTAAATCTTAAATGTTCTCACCACAAAAAGGAAATGGTAATTATGTTACTTGATGCAGGTGTTAGCTAACACTACATTGTTAATCATTTTTGCAATATATAAGTGTATCAAATCAGTATGTTGTACACCTCAAACTTATACAATGCTATTTGTTGATTGTATCTCAATAAAGCTGAAACAAAAAAAAAAAACCCTATCACTCACCATACACCATAATTACAAATCTGTGCTGATGGGCACACACTGTATATATATATTTATTATTTATTTTGAGGGAGATTGGCCCTGTGCTAACATCTATTGCCAATCATCCTCTTTTTCTTTTTTCTCCCCAAAGCCCCAGTAAATAGTTGTGTATCATAGTTGTAGAGTTGTAGTTCTTCTATATGGGATGCTGCCTCAGCATGGCTGGATGAGTGGTGAGTAGGTCTGGGCCCAGGATCTGAACTGGCAAACCCCAGGCTGCCAAACCGGAAGGTGTGAACTTAACTGCTATGCCACTGGACCAGCCCCTAAACTATATTTTTGTAAGTTAACATATTAATAGTAATCCCCAGGGAAAACACTAAGAAAATAACTCAAATATATATATTAAAAGATACAACAAGGGAATTAAAAGGATACACTAGAAAATATCTATATAACACAAAGGAACACAGTAATAGATGAACAAAAAAGACATATGACATTTAGAAAACAAATAGCAAAATGGCAAGTAAATTGTACCTTATTAGTAATTACATTAAATGTAAATTGATTAAATAGTCCAATTAAAAGGCAGAGATTGGCAGAATGGTTTTTTAAAAAAATGATCAAATTATATGTTGTTTACAAGAAGCACACTTTAGATCTAAAGACACAAATAGGTTGACATAAAAGGATGGAAAAAGATATACCATGCAAACAGTAACCAAAAGAGAGCTGGAGTAGCTGTATATGATGAAATAGACTTTAAGATAAAAATTGTTACTAAAAATAAAGAGGGATATTATAATGATAAAAGGGTCAATCAATCAGAAAGTTATAACAATTATTAACAATATATGCACCTCACAACAGAACCCCAAAATATGTGAAGCAAAACCTGACAGATCTGAGGGCAGAAATAGAAAATTCAACAACAATATTCAGAGACTTTAATACTCAACTTTCAAAAATGAATAGAACAACTAGACAGAAGATCCACAAAGAAATAGAAGACTTGAACAACACTATACAAAAACTGGACTTAACAGATATCTATAGAACAGTCCATTTATCAACAAGAGAATACACATTCTTCTAAAAAACACATGGAACTTTCTTTAGTATGGACCATATTCTCAGCCATAAAACAAGCCTAAATAAATTTAAAAGGATTAAACCCTACAAACCATATTCTCTGACTACAATGGGTTGAAATTAGGAATCAATAACAGAAGGAAATTTTAAAAATTCACCAATATGTAGAAATCAAATAACATACTCTTAAATAACCAGTGGGTCAAAGAAGAAATCTCAAGGGAAACTAGAAAATACTTTGAGATGAATGAAAACAAAAATGCAACATACCAAAATTTATGAAATGCAGCAATGCAGTGTTTATAGGGAAATTTATAGCTGCAAAATACTTATATTAAAAAAAGATCTCAAAACAATAACATAACTTTCCTCCTTAAGATAATAGAAAGATAAAACTAGACCCAAAGCCAAGTAAGAAGGAAATAATGAAGATGAGAGGAGAAATAAATGAAATAGAGAATAGGAAAACAGACAAATTACAAAAACAAAACTTAGTTCTTTAAAAAGATCAACAAAATTACAAACTTTTAGCTAGACTGATGAAGAAAAAAGGATAGATTCAAATTACTAAAATCAGGAATGAAAAGGAGACATCATTACCAACTTTATAGAAATAAAAAGGATTATAAGAGAATACTATGAATAATCGTATGCCAACAAATTAGATAACCTAGATGAAATAGACAAATTCCTAGAAAGATACAAACTACCAAAACTGACTCAAGATAATATAGAAAATCTGAATTGAAAATACACAAAATAGAGAAATTGAGTTAGTAATCAAAAAATTTCTCACAAAGAAAGCTCAGGCCCGGATGGCTTCCCTGGAGAGAAATCTACCAAATGTTTAAAGAATTGACACCATTCCTTCACAAGCCCTTCCAAAAAATAGAAGAGGAAGGAACACTTATCACATCATTCTATGAGGCCAGTATTACCTTGATACCAAAACTGGACAAGGACATTACAAGAAAAGAAAACTACAGATGAATATCCTGCATGAATATAGATGTAAAAATCCTCAACAAAGTACCAGCAAACTGAAACCAGCAACATAGAAAAAGGATTATACACCATGACCAAATGGTATTTGTCTGAGCAATGCAAGGTTGGTTCAACATATGAAACTCAATCAATGTAATGCATCACATTAATAGAATAAAGGACAAAAAACACATCATCATCTCAATAGATGCAGAAAAAGCATTTGAACAAATCCAGCACCCTTTAATCATTAAAAAAACACTCAATAAACTAAGAATAGAAAGGAACATCTATAACCTGGTAAAGTACATCTGCAAAAAACTCACAGCTAACATCATACTTAATAGTGAAAGACTGAAAGAACTCCTCTAAGATCAGAAACAAGGCAAGGATGTCTGCTGTTTTTACTTCTATTCAGTATTATCCTGGAGGTTCTAGCTGGGGCGATTAGACATCCAAATTGGAAAGGAAGAAGTAAAAATATCTCTATTCACAGGTGACATGATCTTATATGTAGACAACCCTAAGGAATCACTCTCCTCCCTCCACACACACAAATATTAAACAAGTAAATGAGTTCAATAAGGTTTCAGGATATAAGATCAATATATAAAAATCAGCTCTATTTTTATACACTAGCAATGAACAACCCAAAAATAAAATTAAGAAAACAATCCCATTTCCAATGGCGTCAAGTAGAATATCATACCCAGGAACAAATTTAACAAAAGAAGTGCAAGATTTGTACACTGAAAACTACAAAACATGAATGAATGACAGAAATTAAAGAAGACCAGTAAACAGAATTTTTGTGCTCGTGGATTGGAAGACTTAATATTGGTAAGATGGCATACTGGTAATACTGGCAAGTTGCTCTTAAAATTCATTTGGAAATTCAAGGGATCCACAATAACTAAAACAATCTTGAAAAAGAGGAACAAATTTGAAGGATTCACACATACCAATTTCAAAACTTGATATGGAGCAAGAGTAATCAGGTCAGTATGTTACTGGCATAAGGATAGACATATACACCAGAATTGAGAGTCCAGAAATAAACTCTTACATTTTTGGTCAATTGACTTTTGACAAAGAGATCCAAACCATTCAATAGGGAAAGAATAGTCTTTTCAAAAAATGGTGCTTGGATATTTACCTGCAAAAGAATGAAGTTGGACTCTTACCTCACACCATATATAAAAATGAACTCAAAATTGATCATAGACATAAATATAAGAACTAAAACTACAAAATTCTAGGAGAATATGTAGGAGTAAATATTTGTGATCTTGAATTAGGCAAAGCCTTCTTAGATATGATACCAAAAGCACAAGTGACCAAAAAAAAGTTGGATTTCATTTAAAAACAAAAACTTTTTTGCTTCAGAGGACACTATCAAGAAAGTGGATGAAGGGCCTGGCCCCAGGGTGAGTGGTTAAAGTTCTGTGTGCTCCGCTTCAGTGGCCCAAGTTCGTGGGTTTGGATCCCAGGCACAGACCTACTCCACTCACCAGCCATGCTATGGTGGTGTCCCATGTACAAAGTGGAGGAAGACTGGCACAGATGTTAGCTTAGGGCTAATCTTCCTCAAGCAAAAAAAGAAAAGAGGAGGATTGGCAAGTGGATATTAGATCAGGATGAATCTTCCTCAGCAAAAAAAAATAAATAAATAAAGTGGATGGGGCTGGCTCAGGGGCATAGTGGTTGGGTTCATGCTCTATGCTTCAGCTGCCTGGGGTTCATGGGTTCATATCCCAGGTGTGGACCTACACACCACATGTCAAGCCACACTGTGGCTGTGTCCCACATACAAAATAGAGGAAGACTGGCATGGATGTTAGCTCAGTGACAATCTTCCTCAAGAAAAAAGAGGAAGATTGGTGATAGATTTTAACCCAGGGCCAATCTTCCTCACACACACACACACACAAAAGTGAAAAGACAACCCATAGTATGGGAGATGGTATTTGCAAATTTGATAAGGGACTTATATCCAGAATATATAAAAACCTCAAAACTCAACAATAAAAAGACAAAAACAAAAGTGAAAATAGGCAAAGAATTTGAATAGACTTTTCACCAAAGAAGATATACAAATCACCAATAAGTACATGAAAAGAGCTCAACATCGTTAGTCATTAAGGAAATGAAAATCACAGACACAATGAGATATCACTTCACACCCACTAGGAAGGCTATACAATCCAAAAGATGGCCAATAACAAGTGTTGGGAAGGATATAGAGAAAGTGGAACCCTCATGCATTGCTGGTTGGAATGTAAAATGGCGCAGCCGCTTTGGAAAACTGGTTGTTCCTCAAAAAATGAAACATACAATTGCTATATGATCCAGCAAATCCAATCCTGGATAGGTACCCAAGAGAATTGAAAACACATGTTCACACAAAAACTTGAGTGCAAAAGCTGACAACAGCATTATTCATAGCAGCCAAAAAGTGTAAATAATCCAAATGTCCATCTACTGATGAACGGATAAACAAAATGTGGTATATACATGCAGCTGATTTCCTCTTTCACTCAAAAGGTATTTTAGGGAATTTTTAAACCTAAATTTTAAAATTAATGTCTCTTGCTTTATACTGAGAGAATATAAGATGATCTGTTCAGTTTATGATTCTCCAAAATATTAAATTCTGGCAAAATATTACATTATTATAAATATTTCAGGCACACCAAAAAAGAAGGTATATTATTTTGGAGCATACATAATTTGTAAGCATTGATTAAATCAAACATGTTAATTATATTATTCAGCTCTCTCTGTATTTATATATTTATTTTACCTGTCTAAGAGTAAAACATGTTAAAATGTCCCACTACAATTGTGTTTCTGTAATTTTCTTCTTGTGTTTCTATTGTAGTTTGCTCTGTATATGACTATTTAGTGTTTATGAATAAAATCACAAGTCATATGATGCTGCAACTTTATCAATAAAATGGTGGTTTGGGCCTACTTATTGTTTTTTGCCTTAAATTATACTTTGCCCAATATTAATCCTTGCTTTCTTTTCAGTTTGATTCCTTGGTATATCTTTACCTATCTTTTTGCTTTCAACTTTTTTGGTCATTTTGGTTTGAGTACATTTTATAAACAGTGTGGATTATGTGTGTATATGGGTGTGCATCCAAGGTTGTGTGCTTAACCAAGGTTGAGAACTACTGTCCTTTAACAGGGAAGCTTAAGAAGTTCAACCCATCTTCATTGTTATTACAATATACATGTTATTACAGTGTGTTACATATGTTTTGTTTTTACTATTCATTGCTGTTTTCTGTTTTACTATTGATAAACTATGTTTCACTTTGTTTTTATCTTCTTCAATAACTTTCAAAATTATCAATTACATTTGTCAATTTTTCAACTGAGTAAATCACAGAAAAAATGGGTACATTTAATAGCATAAACATAAAACCATATGTATATTGAAGAACATTGTAAACAAACTAAAGAACAAACAACTAACTGGGAAAATATTTACAACAAACATAATACATTTCCACAATACAAAAGAAGTCTTGATAAATGGGTATTACAGTCAAAATTGTATTTAGCTAAAAGAAACAGGAAAACCTACCACGGTGGCAAAACAGGTAAAAGGACTGTTTTACTCAGGTAACAAGAAGTCCATGGGAAACAGTCCAGGGATGATACATTGCCTCCAAACATCACCAACGTCCAAGGTGGAAACCTTTTGACTCACATTCTTAGCATGTAGATTTATCTTTTTGATTTCAAAATGACTGCTGCATCTCCCAGCAGTTCAAGCAGGAAAAAAGCAGAATTCAGAGAATGCACCTTATTTCTCAACAAGGGAGGGAAATCAAAATTTAGCTTTTACCTCCTCCATAGTGAAGTTAAGTAAGGGAGAAACATATTACAAATGAAGATTGGTTCCACCAAAATATAGTGTCAACCATACAGACACAGAATAGAAACAGAAAATGCACAACACATGAAATTAAAAGATAAAAATCAAACAAATATAATAAAACTCAATAGTACGCAAATCAGTTTATGAAAAGCTGTTTGGCAGTATTCAAAAAGTTCTTTACGCTTTGGCCTGTCAATTTTTATTCTAAGGCTCAGTCCTAAGGAAATAACTTTAAACACAAACAAGATTTATCTTCTAGGCTGTTTATCACAGTGATTTTTGTTGTTGTTGTTGGATGCATGCTAAGTATTTGTCCGTGCCAGTTAGCTTCTTGTAGGTTGCAAGGAGCAGCTACATCTTCAGGTTGCCTCAGTTGATGGTTTGTGTTGTAAAAGAACTTATGGAAAGCAGAGAGAGAACAAAATAATCTCATCAGCCACAGAGCTAAGGAACAGGACACACAGGCCTCAAGGAGCACTAAAAAGCTATTCTGATAAGCAGCAGCTCTATCAATCTTGTTATCTTGTCCCTTAAGAGTAGAGTCTGATGCTATCTATGAAATACTCTGCCATTGTGATGACTCAGCTTCTCTTTGTCTCTGCCCCTTCTGCTTCCACTGCTAGTTTCTAGACCAACTACTAGTTCTCTTCAACCCTCTCTACCTTGTTGGTCTCTGCTTACTCTTGCTGTTCAGTCTCCTGATATGTTTCTGATCACAGGCTCTCTGATTCAGGGGCTATGTGCAGCCAGCACAATAAAGAGATTGAAATTAAACATGGGTCACATCAAACTGCTTACAAAAGTGAGCACTTAGGAAATGCAAAAAAATATACAAGAGAATAAAATGACCCACAATCCCACAATCCCAAGATAACCATTATTGATATCTTGGTATTTTTCTTAGGGCCCTCTTACCTGGGATAATTTTTTTTTTTTTTTTACCTTTTCTCCCTAATATGTGGGGGAAAAATTCTGTTTTCTAAGTAACCAAAGATTAGAGTACTTATGACCAAACATAAAAATGAACTAACTAAGGGGCCAGCCCTGTTACCAAGTGGTTAAAGTCCCGTGCGCTCTGCTTCAGTGGCCGGAGTTCACAGGTTTGGACCCCGGGGGTGGACCTGCTCCACTCATCAGCCATGCTGTGGAGGCATCCTGCATACAAAATAGAGGAAGATTGGCACAGATGTTAGCTCAGGGTGAATCTTCCTCACCAAAAAAAAAAAAAGGAAAAACAAAATGAACTAACTAAATCACTCATTTTTGATGACATGCAGCATGTGAGACCGAATATGACCAAAAGTGGGATACCAAATACTATTTGTGTCTTTCCATTTAAATAAAACCTCAGGCATTCAGTCCCATCCATTTGTAATTGTTTTTAAGTAGGTTGAACTGAATCTTACCTTGGAATTGCAAATGAAAACAAAGTTTGCCAGGCAAATTCATAGTGTAAACAAGATGACTACGGACATATTTGACTTATGTAAGGGCTTTTAAGGATTTTTAAACACTTTAACAGCACTCTTAAATGTTTATATACTCATTCATTACTAGTTTTCAATGGGTCTCATCTGTTTGTCAAGTAGAGCAATGAATAGTGAGTGACGATTACTGGTTTACTTTCTGAGACATCCTTCATAATCCAAAACCAAAACATGTGATCTAGTATTTTCTTCACTTTTCCTAATGGTCCAAACAGTGTCTACAGTTACTAAATAAATATTTGTTTAATGAAAACAAGCCATTGAATCTTGGGAGTCACACTTAAGATGAAGGATATAACTCAAGGTTTAACTCTTATTCTTTCCTTTAAGAAGCATTCTCTGACTTCCAACCAAGATTTGCATTTCTTGACTGTATTTCTCATATCACAAGTCACATTCTATTATTTCAGTTTCTCTGTAAGTCTTTCTTGGTAGATTCTAAGCTCTATTATTACTATATTTTCAATATCTAGCATAATATTTAGCCCCTAATATTTTCTCAATGAATGTTGCTTGAGTGAGTGCACCAACACATAGTTTAGTGGATACATTATATTTGTTAGATTTCTAAATTTTGAGATCACAGTCTTTCATTCTCAAATTTTTTAGGGCTTGCTATTCTGCTTTGGTGAGGTGCTGATTCGTCTAATTATTACCTAAAGTCACTATATTGGGTGAAGCAGGACATGAAAAGGGCCTTATCAGGAAGCTAAAATAGTTCTCAAGAAAAACCAGAGGTAAATTTGTATGTGTGGCAGGCTATACAATTTGAGGACTGTTTCAGGTGCCAAACAAAACCACATTGTATCAATATTATTGAGTAGAAATAAATTCATTTTGCCACAATTAAGCTAATTTATCTTAAAATATTCTGTAAAACAGACTAATTCTTAATTAGAATACTTTTCAATATTTTTCATCCTTTCCATGTGGTAAAGTCTTTAATCAGCCAAGAATATATATTATTGACAAGGATCTAAATCTGATAAATATGTTTAATTCTCTTCTCTTAAATTCTCAATACAATTTAAGCTTCTTATTTTTCACTTTTCCTAATTATTAGTGGAATAAAAGGTGTATGTGTGTGTCTCCTCACAAAAAAATAAACACTCGGAGGGCAAGAACCATTTTCTTATTCATGTGATACCACCTTTATCTCCTGTCTTAATGCATTTCTCATCAAAGAAGCATAGTAATTTTAACTGAACCAAAATAATCTCAATTCTTTGCAGAAAATCACTGTCAGAAAGGAAATTGATCCTCTACCTGCTTCATGTTCTAATACTTTCTGAGATTCTACAGGTGCTCACTTCTCTTTTTAAACAAAGAGCAGATTATCTGAGATAACTTCAGAGTGAGAAATGAACAAAGTGAGGCACTGAGTGAGAAACCCTGGATTCTAAGTCTTCTCTCTGACATTGACTGTCAGTGTGACCCTGGATAAAGCACTCAACTCCTCTGGTTTTGTTTTCTACTCTGTTAAACATATTTGAATTAGTTAACATTTACCATTCCTTCCAGGTCATTCTATGTTAGCCAATCAATTATCCATCTTCAATTCATCTTTGTTCTTCTTATCTATCTTATGGAAATATGTTATTCTTGCCTCCTCCCACACTCAACTACTATTTTTCTTAAGAGACACCTTGAGTTCTCTGGTTCTATTATCTATGAAACTTTCCCAGAGAAATGTTAAGCAAGTCACTCAAACTCTCTGGTCCGTAGTATCTTCATCTGTAAAATATGGGAATGCCAGATGATCTTCAGGTTTCTCACAGCTCTGAAAATCTCAGCAAGTAACCCTGGTTCCTACTTCCCCAAGAAAAGAGATGTCATCAGGCAATAAGCTTTCAGCTTCCTCTTTCTGAACCCATATATTTAGCTGCATCAACTTAACCTCTTGAGCTAAACCTCTAGCTGGGTTCCACCAAAATAAATAGATATGTAAAACTGTAATGGAGATGCATGCAAATAGCATGCAATCCAACAAATCCTTGTAGGATTGAAAAAAAGCAGCAAATACAAGGATAGACCTTAAAACTCCTGCTAAATTCTAAGAATGCGCCTCTCAATGTCTTATGAAAATCTCACCTTGGAAACACTATCCATATTTAAATAAAATATAGTAATTGAAGAATGATTGCAGATAAATTATCAGTAAGCACATCTTAATGGTTGTGATTAAGCTCTTTGTCCTAAAAAAAAACCCAGCTGCATGCTATTAGAATAGAAGTGGCTATTCAGTGTACAAATTAACAAAGATATGAGTGTACTTGACTTGCTTTAAGCTCTTTTTTGTATACTACCACACTGGAGCTCTGAATTAAATAGATTTGAATGCTGTCTCAGTAAAGCCATTTGTAGCTCAAAACAACAAAACCACCCACCAAATATTCAGTTTTAAATAGTTGAATTATTATTCTACTGATTTTGCGTATGGGACCTTGTGTGATATTTTGATTTAGATTAAATGATCTGTCAATCATTTAGATTAAATGATTTTAAAAATTTGGAAAGCCTGCTGAGACCATTAAAACAACAGCTCTACTTTTTAAGTATCCAGCAAAACCATAATCACTGAATCATAGAATTTCAGAGTTGGAAGGAATATGTAAGCACCGTTCCTTTACTGTCACTTCCTTGTTATACAGAAAAGAGAAGTCAACTCCGGATTGGTTTGGTGACTTATCCAAGTGCAGTGAACTACCTCTTCAATCAAAGAAGTGAATCTGCTGAAGGAGAGTTGGGAAATGCTCTAGAATGATGTAAATCAAATTGTCCCTAAGATGGTGGGTGAGAGGAACATAACACTTGGTGGTTTGATGAGGCTGTACACAGCTCTCTCCAGATAAAGAGAGAGTGGAGGACACTCTCAAATGAGGGACTGCAAGAAGTAAAAAAAAGGGGAGAGGCTCCAGAGTCTGGTCACAAAGATGGC
Organism: Tapirus indicus; assembly: GCA_031878705.1. Classification (NCBI taxonomy): domain Eukaryota; kingdom Metazoa; phylum Chordata; class Mammalia; order Perissodactyla; family Tapiridae; genus Tapirus; species Tapirus indicus. Next base: position 108,400,622 of record CM062918.1, on the reverse strand, counting down.
GTGGGCAAGGGGTCTTCAGCTGTATTGCCAAAGTCAAAAGCATAGAGGGACATGTGGCAAGCAGGCAGTAATCACAGGTGCAGATTGACCATGAGTGCACAGATGGAGAAGCAGTTACCAAGTGGGGCCATGAATGAATGACAGTGGTCAGTTTTAATTTTTTTTTTTTTTGACTCACCAGCATTTGGAACCTCTTCTTACATTTGGGTATTTCATCTTATGAATCGTGGTCTCTAGAAGCTGAATAGGCAAATTACTCTCTTTCCCAGCCCTGTGACAGTTAGGATGTAGATGCATGACCTGCTCCATTTTGTTTTGTTTTGTATTTTAAACTAAACCTCTTTGTAAAAGATATGTTAGCAAAACCTTGGGTTGAGGGTATCAGTGGGTGAGTGAGTCATCTTGTGCTTGCAAACAAGTGTTAGAATTCTTCATCTACTGCAAAGTTCTTCTGAAGTCATCCAAGGATTGAGTGGATCACAGGCTTGTCTCACTCCAGGCGGATTTATCTAAAATAACACTTCCAGTCTTTCTCTGACGTCTCACTGGCTCCGCCAAGGGGCTGAGTGTGTGGGCTCAGCCCCTCTCCCTCTCTTCTGGGGATGGGCTGTCTGCCCAGGGTGTGCTTTCTCACTACCTCTTGGCCATGCAATGAGCCTGTGGCCTAGGCTCTGTCACTTTGAGTGTGGCTTGTTAGTTTAGAAGGTTAATTCATTTCATTCAATTCAGAGGAGCATTAACAAGCCCACATGGCCCATATTTAAGGCACCTTCTCTAAATAGCTTTATCAGTATTAAATGTGATATTTTGATCTCTAAATCCTTTACTCTTATGTCTTAATTAGTTTTCAATTCAAATAAGGAAAACACAAGTTGTGTACTACCCCACTAAAACCTCAAAGCATGTATTATCGCTCGTCATTTACAGTTAGAACCTTATACAAAATGCCTTTTAGGCATTAGGTGATAGACTTATTTTTCACTACTCTGTAATGTGTTTCTGAGCCCGACCTGCAGGCAACAGTTTCGGGTCGCAAAGGTAGTTGCATTCTAAGTATGCTCTAGCTTTGGTAATGGAAATGTGGTCCGGGAGAAGAGCACTCTTGACGTCCTGAGGAGCTTGTTAGAAAAGCAGAATCCCAGATCTATGGAATCAAAATCTGCATTTTAACAGGTCCCTCTGGTTGACTTGTGTGCACATTAAAGTTTAAGACAACAGTACTGTAGAAGATTTTGTGTGAGGTCTTCTGTGCAGACTATTCATAGAGACTAATTCTTCAGTCACTTCAAACTCTGCATTGAGTCCTCAAATAAACAACTGAGCAGTATTTGTAACATCTGTTGACTCATCAAGAGCCAAGAAAAACCACTCAAATCATTTGCCTTGTTTTTTAATTGACTATTGATGTTGCTCCCAATGTCCTCAACTCTGCCAGCAACTGTTGTCACCAAAAGGCTAATAGTCTTGAAGAAGTTTATTTTCTCTGGACACATTTCTTTGGCTGCTGCAAACAAACATGATTTAATTAACTCACCCTCCGTGAATGGCTTTCCTTGCTTGGTTAACAAATGTGTCACTCGGAAACTTACTTTGATTGCAGTCTTATTTTCATGTTTTATTTTTGCGAAGGAATTCTGCTGTGATGGGAAATTCCATTTTAAATTTTCTAATTTTTTCTGACCGCTGCTTCTCTGTGGGTTAGAGATACTGTGATGAGAGCTTAGTCTGACAATGTCAATGTACAGTATATTCTTTTAGCACAGCTATCGTCATCCTAAACACAATGGTTTGCCATCTAACACAAGAACAAAATAATCCTCACTCCACTGTGCCTTAAAGTGTGATATTCGAAGCCATAGTTTGTCAACCCCAGAATAGACCACTGAATTTTACTGAAGGATAGTCTCCAAGAATGGGAATGGGGAAAGTTAGCTCTTTTCTCATCCTGTTGGAATTGTGGTAAAACCAATGCGGGGAACAGAGGGAGGTGCGTGAGAGCAGCAATTGTGGTTTGATTTCCTCTCTCCTGGCTTTGGTCCACAGAGGTGAGATGCAATGGCTTAGAATGGTGTCACCAAGAGTAGAGAGGGCTCTAACCTCCCATCATCAGGTGGACAAGGGTCAGAGCCCCAGAGACAAGTTGATGCCAGTCAGCTCACGTCAAGGACTTTTATGAGACAGTGGCCTCCTCACTCTCCTCCCCAAAGCTGTATTATGACTGAGAATTTTCTAAAGGGATTGTTTAAGTTACTTGAGCAAACTAAACTTCAAATTAGAATCTCATTTTCTCACCTGCACTAATCAGGAGGCAGGTGCTTATGTAGGGAACCAGAATAATTAAATTATTATATTTCCTCTAGAGGGGTACTGTGATTCAAGATATGTGATTTTATTTATGGATTATCTTTAATGGGCCAAAGCCCATGTGAAAGAGTCTCTTTCTTGTGTGTGTGAGGAAGACTAGCCCTGAGCTAACATCCGTTGCCAATCCTCCTCTTTTTGCTGAGGAAACTGGCCATGGGCTAACATCCATGCCCATCTTCCTCTACTTTATATGGGATGCTGCCATAGCATGGCTGACAAGCAGTGCATCGGCCAGCTCCCGGGATCCTAACCCGTGAACCCCAGGCTGCCAAAGCATGAACTAAACCACTGCACCACTGGGCAGGCCCTGAAAGATTCTCTTTTTGACCTTTAAACAAAAACCTTGCTTATTACCCTCTTCCTGTTTAATGGAGCTTGTTGAGGCCCAGACTTTCCAAACATGCTGGCTTGCTCTCTCCTCCTGTGCTCAGTGGTGGTTTACATTCTCAACATTACATACATAGACTGTCCTGACACCTCTGTCATTGTAACAGGGACAAAAACACACAACTTCTCAGAAATCACATTCCTAGATATTTACCCAGGTGAACTGAAAATATATGTTCACACAAAAACCTGTAAGCAAAGGTTTATAGCAGCTTTATTCATAGTCTCCAAATCCTGGAAGCAACCAATATGTCTTTCAATAGGTGAATAGATAAACAAGTTGTGGTACATCCATACAATGGAATATTATTCAGCTATGAAAAAGAATGAGCTATTGATTCACACAATGACATGGATGAATTCTAAATGCATTTCGCAAAGTGAAAGAAGCCAGACCTCAAAGGCCACATGTTGTATGAGTCCATTCAGATGACACTATAGAAAAAGCAACAGTATAGGGATGGAGAACAGATGTCAGGGATTGGTGGGGGGCCAGTGGCTGATTACAAAGAGGATTCATGAGGGAATTTTTAGGGTGATAGAACTGTTCTGTGTGATACTGGGGTGGTGGATAAATGACTCTGCATTTGTCAAAATCCATAGAACCGTACATCACAAAGAGTGAACTTTAATGTAGACAATTAAAAAAAATCCACCAGGATGTTGGGGGATACCAGGATGGAATGCAGACTTTGACAAATGACTCTAACTGTATTACAAATGTATGATATAATACCATGAAGGAGAAGGGGGAAAAGGAGCTCACCTAAGTAACTTCAGAAATGACCATTTAGACTTTAGAATTGTAAAGCGCAAGACAAAAGTAGCTGTCTGTAAACACTGTCCTTCAGCTGGTAAATTTGTGTCTCATGGGGTTACAAATTAACAATTCTGAAACTGTTTACATGTAAAATAAGTAATAATGGACAGAGAAGAAAATGGATGGTGGATAGTGGGGCCAGGTTTTCACAATGGGAGAAGGAAGTTATAAATAAGCAAAGGGGGAAGACTAGAAGGAACCCTATGGTCCCAGATTAGAGTCAGGGACATCTGTATGATGTTTAAATACGAGTTCATACTGATGTATGATATGTGTATGCCCACAGATAGGTATAGAAATAATTATAGATATGTGTATAAATTTGGGTTAACATATTATATGTTATTTATATATTTATAATAGATATAGAAATAATGTATCTGTACATATCTATATTTTTCATACAGATATAGAAATAATTATAGATATGTGTATAAACATGTAATATATTTTATATGTATTATTTGTGTTGTATAATATATTATATAATATATATTATGTATATATTGTACTATATGTTTATATAGTGTATTGTCATTATATATCTCCTAGCTCTGTCCTAGAGGGGGCCTAGAAGCAGTGACAGCCAGTATAGGATTGCCAGATAAAATACAGGATGTCCAATTACATTTGAATTTTAGGTAAACAATGAACACACACATGAACCTATAAAGCAAACTGTCTTTGGAAGGGCGTATGAGAAAACTGGAGCTAGGTGGCTGGGGGACTGAGGTGGAAGGAAGATTACTTTTCACTATGTATCCTTTTACCATATGCCTGTATTTCCTTTTCACAAAACAAACAATTTAACAAAAATTAAGCAAGTAAAACTTTGTAGGTAACTTAGTAAATAAAAATATTTTCTAGGAAGTAAATAAAAATATTTTCTAGGAATCAGAAAAAAAACTGCCTAAGTAGCTTTTAAAAATTTCATTTCTTCTTTGGGACACCATTTATTATTGTTTAATTGTTTTGTGTAATTGTTTTGTAAGCTTCAGAGCCCATCTTTCTCTCTCCATGTGGAGGTCTTCTCTGCTTTTCTGCAGACTGGCTCGTGGTGGCAGGCAGTGTAACATCTCCTTTCCATATCTCTCCTTCCTGGAGTCGAGGAAGGGAGATGTGCCGAAGATCTGGGCCTGGAGACAGGAGGAGGGCGTGCTCCCTGGGATAATGGCTGTTTCTTTAATCAAAGTCTCCTCCTGAGTTAGAGAAGTGAGACTGTTATTCTCAGCTGTTGACACACGAATATTCTTTAATTAAACTCAGCCTGGCTACTTGTGCCAATCATCTCAGGCCAGTAGCAAGGCAATGTGCTTTAAATGATTAACAGGATACTTTTTTTTAAATGGAGAGTCTAATTAACCTGTGCAATTTACTGTTAGAGAATCTCATGGAGACAAGGTAGCTTATTATAATTCTTTAAAAAAAAAAAAAAGCAAGCTTTCAGCCCTATTCTGGTTAAGAATGGCCTCCACTGTGACACTGCAAGCCAAGATGAAGCTTCCTAGGTCTCTAGAGCATATGATAATTGTCAGAAAGAAATGCTGAGGTCAAGGAGGAATTTCCTCCCACTGAGCAAGCACAAAAAACAGTGGACCAGAACCACTGTGGGGAAGTGGGAAGGGATAGTTGGCCTTCTGCAGCAGCAGGCTGCGCTGATCATGCTGAGTGAGATATTATAAGAGAAAGAAAGTAAATAGGGCCACAGGACCTGCCCAGACTTAGCAGGCTGGGCCAACAGACCAGGCTTTCCTGTCCATAGAACTGAAAGGGGCTGGGAAGTTGTTCGGGAAATGGAGTATACAATGCACTTCTCTCTCTTCTACCTCCCGGTCAGCAGATGTGGAGGATGGACCAAGCTTTCCTCCTGCCTGTGGGGACCTATGCTCTCCTTATGAGAGACTCTATGTAGAGGATGATGCCCTCGATCTGATATGAAAGTTATAGGACTGACAAGTAACTTCACAATTCCTTTACTTCGGTCTTGTTTCCTGAATTGCAGGAAGTAATGAAAGATGTCTTTATGAAGACAGGGGAAAATTTAGATATTCTTCTTCATGTTCTTCTCCCCCTTCTTTACTCTCTTAAGTGAAGGAAGAGCTTCCTAATCAAGTACTCTGATCTAGCTGCCTTGATAAGTGTTGGCTGGGACTAGACAACCTGCAGTACTTTGTGGGCTAGAAGAAAACACCTACAGAAAACCGTCACCCCACGGAGCTCAGAGAATTCACTGTCTGCACCACTCCCTTTAAAACAAAACAAAACAAACACATCTCTGATACTATGGTGAGCATCAGCCTATGTCCCACAGACACTTCCTCTTTCTCTGCTTTGGGTTGGGAGAACAGAGGTTACCCTTTAGCAATTGCATTGCCCTTCCTTGCATTGCTATTTGTCAGTGCTTTTATGCAATTTTTTCCTCATTTGCTGCTGACTAGCGAGGTTAGGTAGCATGGCACTATTGATGACAAGTGACTGTGTGTGCTGCAGTGCAGTCCCCTGCCAGATTCTTTTTGCCGGGTGAGAAAGGAATAACAACTGAGGTATGGGGGAAGACAAAGAGAACAGCTCTAACAAGAGTGGAGGAAACTGTTCCTACCTTCATGATAGCTCACCTGTGAGAGTCTCTACCTTCTGCGTTAAAGCTTAGGTAATCAATCACACACTCCACCATGGGGTATTGGAAAGAAGTGGACTTGAAAACAAAAGACCTAGGTTTGAATTCTGGCTTTGCCACTTGTATTATTAGTACAAGTTACTTAACACCTCTAAGAGTCTGTTTCATCATCTATAAAATGGCTCTCCACAAAGATGTTGTAAGGAATAAATAGAGAAATTAAAATTCCTGCCAAATACTATTTTCTCACAAAGTGCTTGTTGAATCTGAATGATATTCACCAGAGTCTCATCATCATTCATCATTCCTAAGTATCTAGATTCATTCTTCCCAAAGACAGAGTTTCTGATCACTAAAGGTTCACAGTTGAAGGGAATACCCCACAGAGACCAGGAAGTCAGTTTACAGAGTTTCAAAATATTCAGCAGGAAAGGTCAGTGGTTAAAAGAAAAGGATTATTCAGAGAGCACATAGTATGTCACTCCTTATATGTGTGACTTGTAAACACTTATTAAGGAATCAGTTATACTATAGCATTTGATACGTCTATGTTCAATAAGTGTTAACAGAGTTAAGTTATTAGCACACAAAAATAATAGTTTTTCTATCTGCTTATAGCTTGATACATTTTTTTATTGCCATCCATTTTGATCAATCTCACAGAAATTTTATTTTCAAGTTCTAAAAAACCATTTCTCTCCAACATCCTTGAATGCCTTTGACGTAAGTGACTAAAATATCCTTTCACTCAAAACAGCATTCGTTTTAATGTATTTGGCTAAAAAGACGTGGGATTCTAAATAAGTTTCACCAGATAACAGAAAATCATACAGGATTTGCATACTTCACGTTACAGAGCCTTGGAATTTTCTAAAGAGGAGAACAAAAATGTCTATGACTTTCACTTTGGTCTGACTTCCTCTGATCTCTAATTTCTAGCCCAGAGTCAAAGACACAAGAACACCGTTGTCTGAGGGGGACAACTTTTCTAGTTCTTTCTACATCCTAGCCCTGTTGCATCAAGCACAGGCTCATCTCTCACCCATGCTTTTTGGGCTTCTTGTGGCAGCACCACCTCTCCTCGTAATGCATATGTGGACATGGATTCGTGGGTTCCATCTAGTGGTTACTATTCAAATAATCTAAAAGTTGAGAACATTTTATAGGTGGATTCTGTGACATTTTATCCACCCTTTGTTTGACATTTGGGGAAACCTAGACTTAAAGAGATGAAACAAAGCACTCTTGGCATTCAGTGGGTTAGTGGTAGAACTGAGGCTAGAACCCGACCTCCCGACTCTGGACCATTCTCAGCTGCATTCACTGTGTTCCCCTCCCACCTGTCCCTCCTCCCTGATTTTACCAAGAGAGGTACTGTATGACACTGTTTAACAATACAGTACTCTCCAGGAACTTAAACATTCAATTCTGATGTAAAAATAAGCAGGCACCATAAAAAAGAACGATTCAGATGATCAAAAATATAGCAATACAAAAGATTGTATGTATGGTAAAGGTTAGTATGCTTTAAAATTCAACAATAAGATTTGTTGAATGAATGAAAGTTATAGTAGATTCCAGTGTAGGAAGAGTCAACAGAGGAGATGGAAATCCATTATTTTCTCGGATACAAAGGAGTGGGTAAGATAGAGGAAGTTTCTGGGATAGGGCATTCCAGGAATGTGGAAAAGCATGACAAAGAAAGTATTCATATGATGAAGAGGTTGGTTGGATTCCCTAGGCAGATATGTATTGGGAATTTTAAAAATATTTCTATTATTTTACCTATTAATAGATTTTTAAAGTGTATGGTATATGTTTTGACATAGGTTTATACAAAGAAATCCGTTGCCATACTGAAGATACTGAACATATCCATGATCCCTCAAAGTTTCCTTGTGCCCCTTAGTAATCCTAATTCCTCCCTTTGGCTCCTCCCCACTCAGACAACCAGTGATCTGCTTTCTGTCACTGTAGATGAGTTTGCATTTTCTAGAATATTAATACAGTTAAATTTTTTTATTTTAAAATAATTTCATACTTACAGAAAAATTGCAAGAATAACATGAGAGCTTCCATACAGCCTTCATCCAGATTCCCCCATTATTAACATTTTAACACATTTGTGTTATCAATCTGTTTACTTATACATATTGTTGTAATTATTTTTTCTGAACCAGTTGAGAGCAGTTGCAGACATGATGCCCCACTGCCCTTTATTACTTCAGTGTGTATTTCCTTAAAACCAGGACACATATAACCAGAGCGAAACCATCAGGATCAGGAAACTCATGTTGCTGTAATACTGCCATCTAATCCATAGATCCCATTCAAATTTCAACGGTCATCTCAGTAATGTTCTTTATAATTTCAGAATCCAACCCAGGATCATGTATTTTATTTAGTTGTTTGTCTTTTTTTGTCTCCCTCAACCTGGAACATTTTCTTATTCTTTCCTTGTTTTTCACAACTTCAACATTTTTTAAAGAGTACAGGCTAATTACTTTAGAATGTCCCTCAACTTGGGTTTGTCTGATGTTTTCTCATTATTAGATTCACTTTTGGCAGGAATTTCATGGAAGTGATGCTGTGTTTTATCAGGAGTAACTTAATGTTGATTTATCTTGTTACTGATAACGTTATATTTTATCGCTTGATTAAGATGGTGTTGGCTAAGTTTCTCCACTATAAAGTTAATTAGTAAGTATTTTGTAGTTATTAATTAATAAGCACGATAATAAATATTTTGGAGAGACACTTTGAGACTATGTCCATATCCTCATCAAAGCTTCACCTAAAGTTTTAGCATCCAGTGATGATTCTCTCTGAATTAATTATTACTATGATGGCTGCAAAGTAAAGATCCTTCTGTATTTATTAGTTGGCGTTCTTCCATAAAGGAGGGCTTTCTCGTCTCCTGCATATTTATTTTTTCATGTATTTATATCAGTATGGACTCAAGAATTTTTTTCAACAGATTATAATCAGTTAGTATCATTATTTATTTTGATGCTCAAAATGCCCCAGATTTGGCCAGTGGGAGCCCTTTTAAGCTAGTACCCCGACTCTTAAAAAAGGGAAGGTGAAACAGAAAATTATTTTCATGCTTCTCCTTCCCCATTCCCTACATGTACATTATTATTTTCTCTTTTAAACATTGCTCAAATCCCTTCTCTCTTCTCCATCTCTACTTCCTGAGTTCAAGCTGTTAATAGGTGCGACTGCTCTGGTCTTGCTCTCACTGATCTATCCTGCATATAGCAGCCCAGAGGATCTTTCAAAACATGAATATGACTGTTGTTCTTCTATTTTAAACTCTCCAATGACTCCTCATTGTCACAGGGTTAAATGAAACTGTCTTAACTTTCCCTGACCTGGCCCCTGTCCGCACCTCCATTCCCATGTTGGCCTCTCCCTCCCTTAGACCATCAGTATAAATGAATTTTTGCAGTTGTCTGCATATACTGTGTTCTGTCACTACCATTTTGGTGTCATGCTTCCATGATTCAGCAACTGCTTTTCCTGAACTCACCCTTAGAAATCCTGCTCAGCTGTTTCTGACTCCAAGAAACTTTTCTTGACACCCTCTTTTGTCAACAGTTAATTTCTTCTTCTTTCTACTAGTCCTGTTGCTTGTAAACACATTTATTGTTGCATGTGTCACTCTCCACTATTTTTATTTGTTTTCACGTCTGTCTCCCCTACCAGGTAACCAATTCAGAGGACAGGAATAGACTTATTTGCTATTGTAGTTCTAGTTTCTAGCATGGTTTCTGCTATTTGCTATACACTTAATAAACGCTTATTAAACTGAAAGAGACTTTTTTTTTGGTCTAGAAAATATAGAGAGAATGATGTGGCAAAGAGGAAGTTAGGTGTATGGTGTTTTATTCATCTATTACTGCATAACAAAGCACCCTAAAACGTAATGCTTACCACAACAACTGTTTATTATTTCACATGATTCTGTGGGTTGACCGGGCAGTTCTGCTTCATGAGTTGTCAGCCGGGCACTGGGTGGCTGCACAATTTAAATGGCCTCACTCTTATGGCTGGATGTTGGTGCTGGTCCCTGGCTTGGAGCTCAGCTGATGCTATCGGCCAAGGTCTCAGTCTTTCTCCACATAGGTCTCTTCATATGGCTGCTTGGGCTTCCTCACAGCATGGGGGGCTGGGTTTATAAAGAGCATTCCAAGAGGACAAGTCCCACATGAAAGTTTATCAAGAATCCATTGCATCATGTTTGCTAATGCCCCAGTTGTCAAAGCCAGTCCCATAGCTAAGCCCATTGTCAACATGAGAGGGGACCACACAAGGACATCATACTGAGAGGTGTGGTTCATTGGGGAAATCAAAGTAACGGTCTACTATGGGGGGATGTTAGATCCTTTTGAGTATTGTAGTAAAAGACTTTGAAATGCTGAGGATGAGCATTTTAAATGTGAGAAGATAATGAAATGAAACCTCAATGCATTATCTTGAAAAGAGAATTACCTTGGGTCAAATACAATGCAATCTCTGCAAATACAACGACCAGCACCCACACCTGACACTTTCCTTTCAATAGACTAAATTCATGGGGCAGCAACTTGAGCCGGGAAAGTGTAATCTATATTGGAAGTGAGTTAGCTAATCCAATATTTAAAAAAAATAGTAGCAGAAGTCTTATTTCAAATAGATTCTTATAATATAAACAAAACAGAAACAAGTAAGGCAAAATACTCATGGTTATTTTATTTAAAGTTGACATGTTTTGGGTCCTCTCTTTTCATGTATTTTTGGCAATTTTAATAACAAAAAATAAATAATGAAATAAAATTTAAAATCCATTTTATAAAATAAGACACACAAGAGGAAAGTTGCTAGGAGTAGAGGTGTGAAGTTTTGCCTGCTCCATTCTCTCTCACGACGGTCTGCTGCTACCCCTTATGCTGACAACCCTCAGAAACCACAGAGGAATTCAGGGCAGCCATAGACCATATTTGGAAAACTGTAGACTAGAAGATGCCCTAGAGGACACCAGGTATGTATTTTGGTATGGTCCTGATAATATTGATTTAAATCACCAAGTAGAATCAGTAATCTCTGTTGGATACTGTCACACAGGAGGTGACCAGGTTAATGGGGCTGATTCAATAAATGGTTCTTTGAATTGGCCTAATGATATATGCAGCAACTGAAGTTCCAAACTGTACTCTTATTAGTTTGCTGGGACTGCTTGTAAGCCACAAACTGGGTGGCTTAGAACAACAGAAATTTATTCTCTCACAGTCTGGAGTCTAGAAGTCCAAGAGAGAAATCTGTCCATTACCTTTCTCCTCATTTCTGGTGTTTGCCAACAATCCTTGGCATTCCTTGGCTTGTAGAGGCATCACCCCACTCTCTGCCTCTGTTGTCACAGCGTATATTCTCCTTGTGTGTCTGTCTCTCTCCTTATAAGTACACGGGTCATATTGGACTTAGGGCCCACCCTAATCCAGTATGACCTCATTTTAACTTGATTATCTGCAAAGATCCTATTTCCAAATAAATTCCCAGTCACAAGTTCCAGATGGACATGAAGTTTGGGAGGACGCTACAACCTAGTACACATACCTATAACTGGGGGTGGTGGTGAATGTCATTCACTTAGGGGGCCTCCCTCTTTCACTTCACACATCAGGCCCACCCTGGTGACTGAAAACTTCATGGGCCTGATCATCACTTCCTAGCTCCTCACACAGAAGAGAACACTTTCAAAAACAGTTTTTGAGAATCATTTCCAATCATTTAATATTATCATAAGGTAATATAAGAATTTTCTTTTAAATGAGTGCTTAAAGGAGAGTGAAAGCCCCACCGAAGTTCAGCAGTGAATGTTTTAGGGGTGTGAGATGGGGGTTAGATATGGTTTTCGATGATGCAGCAACCTGGAGCCCAGATGGGAAGCTCTTTGGGCAACTGGATAAATTAATATTCCTAAATATTTTGTTCAAAGACTAAGATTGGATATATTTGCAGTCTACTCCACCAGCCAGCATATCCCTGAATTCTGAAGTCCCAGAACACATGAGGAACTGCAATAGGTATGGGCTCTCCCTTGGCCCTGGAGACAGTCCAATGACCTTAAAGGACTGGTCCAGCTGAATCTCGTTAGGGTATTTCACCTCCTGTGGGCACTTTTTCCCCAAATCCCAGAAAACGGCTTTTAGTTCCCCAGGCTGCTGCTTTAAGAGGCAGAAATGTATTACTAACTATTAGAAGGCTGTAAAGGTGCTGCTGGGTGGACAAGGCAGGGAGGAGCTGGGGAAGCGGTAAAGGTTTACCAAATGCTGCTGCTCTACATCCTCTGCTCACCCTCCAACCTGGCAGCTGCCCAGGAGCCAGCAGTTCTCTGCTGCTTACTGCTACCGTGAACACAGGAAACAGGGGTGGGGACCTTCTGATTTCTGACTGAGGATGTGGAAAGTGATGCTGCAGGGATCAAAAGTAGAGAACTTTCTAAGCCATTTGAGAAACTGCATTCCCGAGGCATTTGCTAAATGGATTCCAGCAGCAGCAGCAATGGCCCCCAGACAAATCCAAAGAAGCATTAGTCTGTGCAATGTTAACATCGTTGTCCCGTGAATACTTTCCCAAAGAAGGCTGGAGGCAGGTGGCTCCCTGCCAGGGGCACTGAGCAGCAGAGAGAGGAAGGGTAGGAAGCTGTGCTTTGTGCTCTGCTTGCTTTTCAAGAGTCATGCTGTTTCCTGTGTTAAGAGAGCTGTGTGGTCTCCGTGGGGTGCTAGGAAGCCTTGGATGGGATCATTTGAACATACTTTTCGTTCATCATTGAGTTAATGCTAGCTCTACTCATTTCATCATACCGTTATTGTGTTTTTACTGTGTTCTGTGCTCCGAGCTCAATCTTAAAGGGCTCGCAGATAGGAGTAAGGTTGACTTTGTCCTGAAAATGCTCTCAGTCTGCCGTGTGGTTGGGATCAAGCCTGGCTGAGTGCCCACTAGACACACAACGCGTGCACTTGGGAAACTAGAAAAACTGAGAAACAAAGTGGTTTTTTTTTGTTTGTTTTAAAGAATGATATGTTTTCCTCCAAAAGCATAAATCTTTAATTGTAGAAACCATGAATGTTGTTTAATTTTAGGACACCAAAATATTTTAAGATTTGTAGGTTTCAACCTGGCCCTGTAGCGGGTGTGAAAAATATGTACACAAATAACTCTAACATAAGACAGAATGTGATAAATACCATAAGGGAGTGCTGGAGTGCCAATGTATTGAGATACAGAGGGACCAGAAAGGCTCCATGGAGGAGTTGGCATTTGAAGTGGACTTTGATGAATAGCAGAAGGTGTTGGATCTCCTAATGAGATGATCTCCAAATCCATTTAAATCTCTTTAATGCTGATTTGTGGTGTGTGTGTGTGTGTCGGGGTGGGGGGTGGTGGATGGGTAAGGATGCTCCAGGCAGAGGGACTATCTTGGGAGCAGAGAGGCATGCTGGGAGAATTATGAGCTTTCTTGTGTGCCTGGAGAAAAAGGCACATGAGAGGTCAAGGATCTCAGGGTCCAGGCTGGTCTAGCAGAGGAAGGGTTCCTCAGAACCTCCTTTAGTCTCCTCATCCCGGGCACTGCTTCCAACAGGAAAGTCAGGAGAGACTGCTTTCCTTTTCATAGGGCAATCTGCCCAGGGGCAAAGGCCAGGCTTGTCCCCCATGTACCTGACCCTGCTTGGGGTAGAGGGAAACCACTGTATGGCTTTCTTGTTTGATGTGCCAAGTGCTCAGCCCAGTGGTCTGTGTTCCTAGACTGCTTCTGTGTACTTAGAGCTGACCTTTAGAGGATGATATTTGAGCACGCAGCGCCGAGCTTCCTGTGCAAAGTACAATGAGTTCATGACTGACTACAGACAGTCCCTTTTGTCTCTGAGCTGCCTGACCAAGGTGTTTGGCCTCATTAAGAATGAAGTGGGCACATGGGAAGGTTTTCAAGGGCATCAACTGGTGCTACTTGGACAGAGGAGAACCACTGGGTTAAAATACACCAGTCTTCTTCCTAGCGCAGGGCATTCCCTGGTTCAAAGTGTGGCCTTATCCCCGGTGCTTCTGAGACTATTCTTGATGCATCCTGGTGCTGACCCACGCCACTCCCCACCCCACTGCCGTGTGGTGCTCCTGCTACCTCCCCTAGGAGCACCCTTCTGGAGAATTCCTGTGTCTCCCCTTGTGCCCTTACACATTACTGAAACTTTCATGTGCATTTTATTCACAGGGTTATGATGGCTTCTTTCTACCCAAATTTATTTCCTCCTTGATCTCCTTCCTTTTGCCCTGTTTCTATCAAGGGTGAAAGCCTAATATAATTCACATAGGGAAACTGATGTTTCAGTAACTTGAGGGATACACTTCTAGAAGCCATATGACCTGCTGACAGAAGTTCTGTGTGGTCCCAGCAAGAGAGGGAGGTATGTATGAACATCATAACAAACTTAACAGAGCAATTTAAAGATGAAGGTGAATAGTGTTAATGTTTAAGGAGCTCAAAGGTAAAACATCTGCACATTTAAAACATACTTACACGTGTATCCCTCTCAGGGACTTGGAAACATAGTTTTGCAAAGTAACTCTACCTGCCAGTTAGCAGGGGAAGAAAAGTGTTAGATGTTAAAAACTGTTAACTGTTCACGGACCAACAGAAATTGAGTCATAGAGGAGAGAATGTTTTCACATTTGCCATATTTCTTATCTCCACTCTTCCCCTGAATATGCATATTTACTCTAGATTAATATTTGAGATTATCCAGCACTTGTTGTATGTATATACAAAGACTAAGGAAGAGAAGCTTGAGTTGCTAGTAAAAAGCTAACTATGTGACCATGGGCAAATTACTTGACCTCTCTCTCTTTCCTCACTTTTAAAATAAGGAAGTTGGACTAAACATTCTTCCGTCTTTGACAATCTGTGAATAACAGAAGAGAACACTGTACAGAGTAGTAAATACTGTCTCAGCCTCCAGAATTGGCTTTGATCTTTTTTTTTTTTGCGAGGAAGACCAGCCCTGAGCTAACATCTACTGCCGATCCTCCTCTTTTTGCTGAGGAAGACCGGCCCTGGGCCAACATCTGTGCCCATCCTCCTCCACCTTATATGGCTTTGATCTTATAGCTGTGTGATCTGAATAAAGTGATTTCTTCTCTCTGGACCTACTTCATCTGTAAATTTACGTGACTGGCCTCTATATTTTTCATTGTCCCATGGAGCTCTAATGTTTTATAGTTTTCCTCAGGTAGGGTAGAAATCTTACTCTTCCCTTCTTTGCATTCTACTCTCACACTGGGGGAGAGGGGAGGGAGTTAGGAGAGGCCTGATATTAATTGCTATTAATTTTCTCTCAATCTCTCTCTCTGTTTTGTCCTCTCTCATTTTCCTTTCTCTCCCCTCTCCCTCCCTCCCCAAATTTCTCTCCTATTATTCTTCTAGAAAACTGGGAAAGTTTCCTCATAATCAACTTTGCAGACCCAGCTTTCCCCAGTGAGTCCTGAAACTGAGCTCTGGGTGGGAGTAGAAGGGGGTAGAAATCCTTAGATCTTTGTCTAGTTTGTTTTTAAGACAGTTTACTGTAAGCTCTGCAGCTTGCAGGTCATTAGGCTCCCTAGGCCATCAACACTTTGAGCCCTGTATTGCTTAGGAGTAGGTTTGGCTGAGGGTGATATAGAAAACCTAAAGTAACAGTGGCTTCAAAAAATAGAAGTTTATTTCCTTCTCAAGCAACAGTCCAGAGTTTGCAGTCCAAGGCTGGTGTGGCAGCTCGGAGCCTGAAGTCCTTGGGATCCCGTGCTCCTTTGGCCTCCCTGCCCCACCATCCCTAGGCTATAGCCTTGACCTTTCGATCCAGGCCAGAAAATGATGTGGAAAAGCATAGAAGAGGCCTGGAATCTACCGCACTGTGCTTTGTTTACATCCCATTGGCCAGATGTCAGTCACATGACCACACCAGCTGCAAAGGAGGCTGGGAATTGAAGTCTCCCTTCTGGATGGCCGTGGATCCAGGCAAAAATTGAGGACTCTATCACCATGGAAGAAGGGGAGAATGGTTATTGGGAACAACTAGCCATCTCTGCTATGATCTCCCTTTGGCTAGTGAGTCTTAGATATGTTCTTTCAATAGTTAGAAAGCAGAGGGGAGAGGGAGTGAGTCCCAGGACCTGCAAAATCCAGCACGCCCCTATTTCTCTTCATTCTTCTTGTCCTAAAAGACTCCTGGCCATTCCACTAGGAATTGCCATCTCTCAAGAACTTGAAACCATTCGTGTATTTACTCATCTACAAATGTTTGTTGAGTACCTGCTCTGTGGCTGGCACTGTATTAGGTAAGGAGATCAGAATGACAGATGAGGTACAGTCCTTTCCCTGAGGAGCCTATGGTCTAGCAGACAGAAGCACACATGTAGCCCAATTGCCCTGAATTGTTATGGAAGCACTAATAGACATGTGAACTAGGTATAGTGGGGTATAAGAAAAGAAGTAGTTAACTCTAACTTCAAAAACCGATGGGGGAGGGGTAAGGAAACACTTCATAAAGGAAGTCTCCATTAAACTGAATGCTTAAAGTTGAATTCCTTGGATGGAGGGGACAGGCCAGGGTCTCTGCCTTTTTTCTTCCTTTTTTACTTCCTCCTCCATGACTAATATGTTTTGCTTACAACCACCTGTATGTAAACAGATCAAATTGGCTGCTGTGCTATTAAAGATACAGTATCCCTTGCATATTTATTTACATGGCAATTCCTGTAACCTTGCCTCTTACGAAAACCAGACAAAATAAAGTTAATTACCAAAGACAAGCAACTGCAAAAATACCCAAACTTTAATTCTAGGTAAAGGTTACAGAACATGGCATAATGTAAAATCTGGGGGAGGGTCTGTAGAAGAGGTGAAGCAATTGTTTTTATGTGGAGAAATTACTGGGTTTCTGGGCAAATGCTTTGTAAGCAAGATAATGGAATATGGCCTCACATTTACTAAATTGTTGAACCTTTCTCCACTCAACTATTAACATTCAGTTTAAAGAGTTTTTTTTTCTCTAATTATCATAAAGGGAAATATAGATGAAACTGAGAAATTTATGAGCAGTAAAACTTGATGTTTCAGAGAATATGACTTATCCACAATATATAATTTTGAAAGATTAAAAATATGTTTATTTCACCACAAAAATTCGAGACTGCTTGAATTCTTTCAGTTAGACCATCTACGGTGAACTTTCAAGTTCTTACAAAGTCTTCTTCTCCATGAATTTTCATTGACTGACTAAGTTAGCAAGAAATTCTCCATTGTTTTTAAAGTTTCCAAATATGTATTTTTCTATGTATGAAACTTATCTTATGCTTCCTTATGTATTATTTTTACTTTATAATTTTAAATTCTTTGGAGAAGATCTTGTTTTCAAGTATAAAATTCAATTTTATAAATGTATTCATTATCTAATAAAGGAATATGAACTATATAAAGCAGAGGTCCACAAATTTTTTCAATAAAGGGCCAGAGAATAAATATTTTAGACTTTGCAGGCCACATACAGTCTCTGTTGCATATTCATCTTTGTTTATCTCATATTTTTCTAAACAAGACTCAAAAATGTAAAAAGCATTCTTAGCTCATGGACCATACAAAAATAGGCTTCATTTGACCTGTGGGCCTTAGTTTGCAAACTCCTGAAAAGCCTGATTTCACAATCTTACATACATTTAAATCACTGTAATACAAAGCAGGTATGTTAACGCCACATAACAGAAGTACATGTGTGAACATGCAGAGTTTGGTTCTCTTCCAGGATTCTTCTTCTTAGTGACAGTGTCATTATCCACATAATCGTGAAGCTAGAGACCTCGGAGTCATCCTCATCACGACCCTCACCCTTCCCCTTACACCTTGTATTTAATCTGTCATCAAGTTCTATTCATTTTTACCTCCTAAACATCTCTCAAATTGATCCACTTCTCTATCTCACTGCCACACTCCTATAAAACTGTCACCATCCTTGACTTGGAATGCAAGACTCCTAACTGGTGTCTCTAACCTGCCCTCCTCTATTTTGCTTCCCTACTAAAACTGTATTATGTCTCCTTCCTATTTCTCTTCCCCTTTCCCCTCTTTTTTCCCTCCTCTCCCTTCTCCTCATGTTCCTTTCCCATCCCTTCCTGACAATTCAATTCTAATCCATCTGCAGTATGGGAGGAGGTGGGGGAACTTAAGTGGCTCCATGTGGGTGTCTGAGCCTGAACTGAGTGAAGACTGTCCATGTGGGGCAAGAGTGTGTCCTGATGTGGGGTGTTAGAGCCCAGGCAAATTAAGGAAGGCACCCCAAGGGACAATGGGCTGGAATGGGGGTTCAAGGCTGGAGTGGGGAGGGAAGATCGGAGATAAGTTACATACACTGGGACTGGTCAAATAGGTAAATATATTTAAGGATACTGGAAGCCAGGCTTTTCACTCTCTGAGAATGAAATTACACGTACAGAAAGAAAGAAAACTAGAATGAGCTCAGTGATCTGTGGTGCTGGATTGGGATTGGAGGTATCAGCAAATTTGTGGCTTTCAATAGGTAGATAGACATAGCTATAGACGTAAATGTGATTGTGTGTATGATTTTGTGTATAGGTGTATTGTGTCTCTGTGTTCCTTAGCTCTGTCCACTGAGAGGGCCTGGGAGCAGTGACAGCCCAGTAGCAATAAGCTCATCTAATATCCAGATCTTCACTTCTAAATACCATTTTCCAGTAAAGGACACCAGGATTTCTTGAAGTAAAGGCCAAGTCTGAGGCTGGATAGAGAAAGTACAAGATGAGCCTAGAATATCTTGTTGTGCCCCCAGACAAGGAAGTATTCAAAACAAACAACAACAAAAACAACAACAACAACAAACTAAGGAAAAATGGCAAAAGGACATGAAGCCAGTTTGAATGGGCACCCACTGGCCAAATCTTCTTTGTGATGTAGCCCAGTACATCTCAAATTTTCTGTGTGATTACCAACAAAAATATTTGCTTAAGATACAGATTTATGAGCCCCATCCCCTAAATTTCAGACACATTTGTCTAGAGTGGGATCTAAGGATGTATATTTTTCTCAAGCCCCCAGGTGTTTCTGATGCAAGTGGTCTATGGACTTCACTTTAAAAACTGTGGATCCAGCCTCTGACTAGCTCTTCTTCCTCTTGTCCATTTCTCATCATTTCTTTCCCCTGTGCTACATGTGCTGCAGTGGTTCTACTTTGGCTGAATTACTTTCAGATGATTAGGAAAGTCAACAGTGAACTTCTTGCAGAATATTTTTAATAGAGTAGGAATACGTGAAAAGCAGATTACAGTGGGCTGAAGAATAGAAAGGGTCAGAAGCAGTTGAAGAGCTTGTTCTTGAAAAGACAGGAGGGAAAGAAAATATGGGCAAACACACTGGGAAGGTTTGATGTAGAAGGGAGGGACTTCCAGGGACTGGGAATTGGAAGGGCCCATGTGGTCAATAAAGAAGGCGGTGGTGGAAATCCTACCATCTGCAATAACATGGATGGACCTTGAGGGCATTATGCCAAGTGAAATAAGTCAGACAGAGAAAGCCAAATACTATATGGTCTCACATATGGAATCTAAAAAAAGAAAAGCCAAAAAACCCAAATCAGAAACCAAGAACAGATTGGTGGTTGCAGAGACCAGGGGTAGGGGGTGGGCAAAATGGGCAAAGGTACAAACTTCCAGTTATAAGATAAATAAGTCCTGGGGATCTAATGTACAGCATGGTGACTATAGTTAATCATACTGTATTGTATATTTGAAAGTTGCTAAGCTAGTAAATCTTAAAAATTCTCATCACAAGAAAAAAAATTTGTCGCTATGTATGGTGACGGATGTTAACTAGGCTTATTGTGGCAGTCATTTCACAATATATACATATACTGAATCATTATGTTGTACATCTGAAACTAATATGCTACATGTCAATTATATCTCAATTTACAAAAAAAAGAAGACAGCGTTGTTATCTATTGGGTGTAAGCTAGAGGTCAGACTGGGTGATTGAGGAGATTGAAGTAAAGCTGTAACAACTGTTGTGGGAATTCCATAGTAAATCAGTTAGGGGCAAACAGAGAATGACTGAGGCTTTGGCTGCTTTAGACTCACAGGGTCTTAAAATTGGAGGATAGAAGAGCCTGATTAAACTCTGAATTGAATGCTTAGATCTCCTCTGTAATGTCCCTTCAAACTGACAGGCAATTATTATCCCAATGCCACCCCTTCACATCTTTGGCCACCTCAGACTGTTCTTCCTCTCTGTAATTTCCCCCTTTGTCTGTGTGTACTCCAGCAGCAGGCTTTATCCACCTTCCACATTGGAACCCTTCAAATATTGGAAGATGCTGAACTATTGCCAGCAAGTCTTCTCTAGGGTTAGTGTCCCTAGTCTTTCTGATTATTCTTCACTTATTTTGTGTCCCATCTTTATTACCATTTTTCCCTTAGATTGTATTTTTCTTTGTATGTTTCCCTCTTTCCGTTCTAATGGAATGGCTTGACTAGTGCAGAATAGAGCAGAATCATTATCTTTTAGAGTCCAGATATGGTAATTCTGCCAAGACAGCCTAGGATTACATTAGTAATTGGGGTGGCAGAGGGGTATGGGAGGTAAAATGACATTGACTATTGACAATATCAAGTTCCTGTCTGCTAAAATGTTCATATCTTTTCTTCATGTCCTACTGCTAAGTCATATTGTATCCAAACTATATGCAGCTGAGACATTTTGGTGGCTCATTTGTTCTCATTGTTCTATTGATTTATAGGAGAACATTGTGAATATGAAATAATGTCCAAGGCTTTATTGTGCTAATTTGTGGCCATGGCCTGAAGAGTGCTGCTGATCCCTTCCCTCTATGATTTCAGATTGCATTTACATTCTTCAGTTTCAACACTTATGTGGCACCATAACAGCTTTTACATGTCTCCTACTCTAGTTTGCTGCCCAGTTGATTGCAAACTATTTTTGGGCTAAGAACCTTATGTTACCCATTTCTACATCTCCAGCACCCATGTATATAGTAGGTGCTCATTGCTGAGTTATGGTCTGGTGAGCAAGCATAATGAAAGGAAGGGCACGAGAATGCGCACTTATGGATCCAGGTAATGGTTCTCAATGACTGACAACATCCAAACAGAGAGAAAAACAGACATTAAGTGCGTCCTGAAGCAAGAACCCACTGCTACCTTTGATATAGTCTTGCAAAACAAAAAAAAGTTTAACTCTGAATTGGATCAATTCTCTGGATATATAAGAAATGGAACAGAAGAATGTGTTAAATTGCACTGCAGGGATGTGTAACAGCCGGCCCTCCAGGACCAGTTCAACTCACCCCATCTCTTATCAACAGAGTGATTAAGAAGTACTTTTCAGAAAATTTGCAAAGTCATGTAACCACAGCATTCACAGAAGAAATCCTGACCTGAAATGACACAGAACCAAAGATTCTCCTCCCTGTGAAACCAAAGGACTGGGACATGATTGAAACTAAAAAGTAGGACTCTTATCAGAAATGAGGGGTTTGTCATTCAGGAAGAACCCCATTTTTGTGCAGTAACAAGTTTGACAACTGTGACGGGACCACCCACTTGAGGCTCTGGAGCCCCCAGAGGGGTACAGGGTCTCTTCATTGACCCTAAGTGGCCACCTAGACAATTTTGTCCAGAGGCTCAGCTGATTGGATTCCCATTTCCCACTGCAGTGCTCCAGGCTACAAGGCATTTTTTTTTTTTTTCCTTTTGAGAGAAGAAAACAGCTCCAGGATTGGATGTCATTTGGGTGAGTGACCTCATTAAAATGCACTTGTGCCTAAAAATTGTTTAATATCTCATCAGGATCATGGGTTAGAGGCCCCACTGGAGAGATTTTTTTCTGGGTTAATGTCCCAAGGCTAGAATTGTGGGTTCAAGGGAGACAATATAAAAGGGTTACAGCTGCTGGGACACTCAAAGGATTGGGTTAGAGGCCCAAATTTCTGGGGCCGGTTCCCAGAGTATCCTGGGTTAGAGACCCAGAGAATTGGCTTTCTGTGTCTGTTCATATTTGTCTATGTCTGACTGTTTTATTTGTTAAAATTGGCTGTCTGGGGACTGAGTTTCTCGGTGATCATAACAAATTCTCTTTAGAAGTGACCTTGTTTGTTGCAGCTACCTTGGGAAAAGTCCTCTAAATGGGGATAACTGTAAACAGCTGGCAAGATAACCCAGGAAAATTTAAAATTACAGTAGCCACTTTGGGGGTCCTTTTTAAGAGCTAGGTAATAATAGAAACTTTTTTAAAGAGTGGAACTCACTATCTTCCAGTACAATTGTTCAAAACTTAAAGGTTCCAGGAACTGTAAATATTTACAAAGAACTATAGAATCTTACCAAGCTTGTTTTGTGTCCTGAGGGCTTGGCTTGATAATTGTCAGGTTGGAGGAGTCTCAAAAATTCAGTCAAGAAAAATACAGTTGCACCCCATTTTGTGGTCAGAGATGGTCAGACAGAAATGCGGGTTGCACTCCCTTTTGTGGCTAAGGGTCCTACCAAACTGCCGTCAGTCTCAGGGGAATTACATTGGCCATTAGGAGGAATGTGATAATTAGATAAGATCATTTAAAAGTGCACTTAAAAGTAAAGACTTCAAAATTTCAAAGTAACCTTATTGAAAGTTTTGTTGCAAAAAGCTAATAGAAAATTAAGTTATAAAAGATGCCTAAAAGAAAAGCCTATTAGGTCATGGCCTTATGGACATCCCATAATCTATCTTTGAAGGAGGCCCCAAAATGAGCTCTTCCCAGAGTTAAGGAGACTCAGAGATTTTCTGGAAAACTGCTACATTAAAGATTACTGGAATTGTTCAATACTGCTAGGTATAATTACTGCTCATTCCAGCTGAAACCTGACAACATATCTAAAAGGATTTAGCAACTTTCAAGCAGAAATTTGGCCAAACCAGAAGCTGATATTCAGAGCATGATAGGAATTTTCTTTCCAGGCCTTCTTCCCTAAATTAAAATAAAACTAAGCACCCAGAGGGAAAGAAACAAATTAGGGATGATGTAGTTGGATGGGTAGATTAACCTTTAATGTCATTTAAGTTGCAGTCCAATTTCTGAGGAATTAAGAGCAACTGTCCTTAAAAAAAATCCTTGCAATATTGGAAATGCAGCTCTAGAGGCAGTTCATATTCCACCAATTTCCCCTTATTCCAAGGAGCTTGCAAACTCTCTGGGAACTATCTAGCCCATCACCAATTCCTAAGACTGAAGCAAAAAAAAAAAAGGAAACAGGAAAGAAAAACAGCAATAAGAGCACCCTCATCCAAAATCTAGCACCTGGAGTATCTTCACAAATATTTGTAAAAAAGCTTAAAACAAAATTTGAATTCATAACTAGGGAGACTTGTATCACTGTACCTGATTTATGGCGGTAATTTTAAAACAATAGCTATGGAGTCTCTGTGTATGTGTGTCTATATATATGTATGTGTGTGACATCTTACCTCTGGATGGTATAATTTCTGAAAAGCTGATTCAATTGGCTTAAAGTAAGTGCTTATGCAAGTTATTTTAAAGTGTAATGGAAACTAATCCAAATGTTTTTCAAGCTAACATGATATAAAATAATTTTTGGTAAATAACAACTTGTTTGAGTTTGTTGGTTTAATTAAAATAGACATGTCCTCAGGGTTATCAACATAGGATATGATGTAAACATACAGACTTTACTGCTTCTTGCTGGCCGGTTTTGTAATGGTGAGAATGTGAGTCAAATAAACTCATGTTGTCTCTGTTGCAGAATTTGTCAGCCAGAATAATAAGTTAAAATAATAGCTGATTTTGTATGATGTCTCATAAAGTCTTTATAGGCAATTTAAACAATTACTGGGAATGGGTAAACTAAATAGATGTGAAAAAGATAAAAGCGTTGGTTGAAATTTTTAAGAATAATTGTGTTATGGCATGTGTATTTAAAATAACTTCTAAAATCTCTTTGGTAACTTGAAACTTTGAAGTTTTGCTAGGTGAAATTAAATGATAAAAAATTCATTGAATTTCTAGGTCATTTTCAAATAAGATAAAATATTGACACATTATTGCTAAACATGTCTAAATTTATCTACTTTTGGCTTCTTATTATAGAGATGTTTGGGTCTATTAGTAAACATGTCTTGTATTTTACTAAAAGATTGTACTGTGAAGTAGCATGTTTCTAGGAATTATGAAAAGTATTTATAAATTTGCCACGCCACAGCATGCTAATGTAAAAAACAGTTCATAATTGCTTACTTAGTTTTCACTAAAGAGAAAGGTCTATAAGGGTTAAGAATTCTAATTAATATATGTGATTAAAGCTACTAAAAATTAATAAGAAAAATATCTTTGTATTCAAGGAAAGTAAGATGTATGTTCTTAGTAAAGAAGGTATAAATAATGGAAATATTTTTGTTTGTTTTTTAAGAAAGATAAATTTGTCCTAAAGTACTAGGAGGGAAGAAAGAAGGCATGGGACAAATTCTGAATGTAAAAAGAAAGTTATAGAGGGTTTGTGGAAGAGGAATCCTGAGGAAAGAATTTTCTGCATGGTCAAGTTGGCTGGGATTAAAATGAATTCAGTTAAATAAATGAGTTTTAATATAGAAAGTAAGCTGGTGCAAAAATTAGAATTTGGTTTTCTCTCTCTTAAAAGGATAATTTTAATGAATTTTTAATGCTCTTGATAAAAAGATTATAAAAGGTTTTTCTTTACCTTTGAGTAAGTCTACCTAAAAGATGGAAATTCCATGTTTTGTCAAAATAGTTTCCTATGTTCAAAAAGCTGAGGTCTCTCTATTAAGAACATGAAGAATTTTAAAAATGTGTTTAATTCTCTTTGTTTGCCTTGACATCTTCTGTTGTCACTTTGGTTAAAAGGATAACTAAGCATTGTTTCACAGTGAGTGTTGTTTCCTATTTGACCAAGTGTTTTACAACCTTTTGAGGGCCAGCCAGTGGCATTGTGGTTAGGTTCCCATGCTCCACTTCAGCAGCCCAGGGTTTGTGGGTTCAGATCCCAGGTGTGGACCTATGCACTGCTCATCAAGCCATGCTGTGGCAGCATCCCACATACAAAATAGAGAAAGATTGGCAACAGATGTTAGCTCAGGGACAATCTTCCTCACCAAAAACCCCCACAAAAACCTTTTGATATTTTTGACGTTTCCCCCAAATGAAGTCTTTCTTTTGACCTAAAAAAAAATTTTGGAGTGATGTCAGCAACATGGCAGAGTGAGCTGTTCCCTTTGTCTCTCCCCTTTTTAACTATGACTAAATGGACATTCATTTATCAGCAGAGGATACCCACATAGCACATTAGGACACCTGAGAGACCCATGCAGCTATACATTTGAAGGTGGATGGACTACCCCCCAGGGAAGTGGTGGAGATAGGTGAGAACTCTCTGGCCCCCAGAAAGCCTAGTGCACATGAGCAACTGCTCTCCCAGCTGGAGTGCTCATAGCACTGCTGTGGCCTCAAGGGTTGGGAGCACACCTCAGTGTGACTGCAGAAACAAGTGATGGCAGCCCTGAGGCCCTGTGTGATCACTTCTACATCTGGTGGGAGAGTCCTCAGGGTCATGCAGTCCACAGGGAGTGGCTCAGGCTTGGATCCAGTGGGGAGGCCCCACCCATCAAGCACAAAGGCTGTGCAACTTAGGAACAGATCTAGAAGCAGACAGTGGCAGATCTGCAAACCCAGGTGAATGAGCTCCCAGCTGCCTCAAATGCCCATGGTACTGCTGCAGCCCTGAAGGGGGAAGTGCAACTCAGCAGGACTGTGGGAGCAGGTGGCAGCAGCCCTGAGTCCCCATGTGATCACCCTATCATCTGCTGGGAGAGTTCACAGCCCCACCACAGTCCCAGGGAGTGATTTTGACTCAGACCCAGTGGGGAGGCCCTGCCCACCAAGCACAACAACTAGTGTGACCTAGGAGCAGATGGCAGCTGAGCTGTGAGCCTGGGCAAATCAAGAAAGCTCCTGGCTGCTATGAATGCCCATGGTACCACTGTGGCCCTGAAGGGGGAAGCACATCTTGGCAGGACTCTGGGAACAGGAGGCAGCAGTGGCTGCTTTCCCATTCAGTGGGAGACACCACAGGGCTGCTGCCATCCCAAGGAGTGGCCCAAGCTCAGACAGGAACAGCTGACAGAGATCGTGGCAGTGGGCTCGGATTACACAGCTGCTACCCTCCCCCCAGTGGTGGCAACCTGCGAACAGATACTATCACTGTGCACCAGTACAAATCCACTCCATCAAATGGTATAAAGAAATATATTAATACTCTAGACCTGAAGGAAAAAGACAAACACCGAGAAATCAATCCTGAAGGCACAGAAATCTACAACCTAAATGACAAAGAATTCAAAACAGCCATCATAAAAAAACCTCAATGAGTTACAAGAGAATTCAGAAAGACAGTTCAATGAAATCAGGAACCAGATTAATGGACAGAGGGAATTCTTCACAAAAGAGATGGAAACTATAAAGAAAAACCAATCAGGAATGTTGGAGATGAACACAATGGGTGAGATAAAGAAGAATCTGGAGTCTTTAAATAACACAGCTGGCATTATGGAGGATAGAATTAGCAATCTAGAGGATAGGAAGACAGAAATGCTTCAGATGAAGAGGGAGAGAGAAATAAGACTAAAAAGAAGTGAAGAAATTCTCCAAAAAATATCTGACTCAGGAAATGCAACATAAGGATTATAGGTATTTCAGAGGGAGAAGAGAGTGGGAAAGGAGCAGAGAGCTTGTTCAAAGAAATAATAGCTGAGAACTTCCCAAACCTGGAGAAGGAACTGGTTTTACATGTAAATGAAGCCAATAGAATGCCTAACTACATCAATGTAAAAAAACCTTCTCCAAGGTATATATTAGTAAAGATGGCAAAAGTCAGTGACAAAGAAAAAATGTTGAGGGCAGCAGGGCAGAAGAAAATAACCTACAAAGGAATCCTAACAGGCTTTCAGTGGATTTCTCAGCAGAAACTTTACAGGCTAGGAGAGAGAGGAATGATATATTCAAAATTCTGAAAGACAAAAACTTTCAGCCAAGAATACTATATCCAGCAAAAATATCCTTTAAATATGATGGAGAAATAAAAACTTTCCCAGATAAATAAAAGCTGAGGGAGTTCATTGCCACAAGACTATCCCTATAAGATTTGATCAAGCAGGCCCTAACACCTGAAAAAAAAAAAAAGAAGAAAGGGTTTACAAAGCCTTGAGCAAGGAGATGTATAGGCAGACACAATCAGAAAATTGCAACTCTCTATCAGAACAGATTAGCAAACAATTAATTATAACTATAAAGATAAAGGGAAGGAGAATATCAAAAATAAATATAATCAGGGGTGGCCCCGTGGCATAGCAGTTGAGTTTGTGCATTCCACTTCGGTGTCCTGGGGTTTGCCAGTTCAGATCCTGGGCTTTGTCCTACTCACTGCTTGTCAGGCCATGCTGAGGTGCTGTCCCACACAGAGGAACTAGAAGGACCTACAACTAGGATATGCAACTATGTACTGGAGCTTTGGGGAGAAAACAGAAAAAGAGGAAGATTGGCAACAGATGTTAGCTCAGGGCCAATCTTCCTCAAAAAAAATATATAATCACTTCATTTTAACCACAAATTCACAATACCTAATGGAATAAGTTGTGACAACAACAACTTAGGAGGGGAAGAGGAAAGGGATGAAACCTGCTTAGACTAAGGGAATGGACTCTCATCTACAAGATCTTCGTACAAACCTCACAGTAACCACTAAACAAAAAATCAGAACAGACACCAATGATATATAAAGAGAAAATTGAGAAAACTGCCATAGAGAGCCACCTAACTGAACGGGCAATCTGAAATGCAAGGGAAATACATAAAAACTGAAAAACAAGTGATAAAATGGCAGCATTAAGCCCTCAAATATCAATAATCACTCTAAATGTAAACAGATTGAATTCCCCAGCCAAAAGACACAGAGTGGCTGGATGGATTAAAAAACAAGACCCAACAATTTGCTGCCTCCAGGAAACACATCTCAACTCTAAAGACAAACAAAGACTTAGAGTGATAGAATGGAAGGTGATACTCCAAGTTAATGGCAAACAAAAGAAAGCATGTCTTGCCATACTTACATCAGACAAAGTAGACTTCAAGATAAAAAAGACAATGAGAGATAAAGAGGGGCAGTATATAAGGATAAAAGGGAAACTCCACCAAGAGGACATAACACTTATAAATATATATGCACCTAAAACAGGAGCACCAAAGTACATAAAGGAACTATTAATTGACCTAAAAGGAGACATTAACAGCAACATAATAATAGCAGGGGACATTAACACCCCACTGTCATCAATGGATAGATCAACCCAACAGAAAGTCAACAAGGAAATAGTGGAACTAAATGAAAAACTAGACCAGATCGACTTACCTTATATATATAGAACACACCATCAAAATCAGCAGAAAACACATTCCTCTCAAGTGCACATGGATCATTCTCAAAGATAGACCATATGTTGGGAAACAAGGCAAGCCTCAATAAATTTAAGATTGAAATCATAACAAGCATCTTTTCTGACCATAATGCTATGAAACTAGAAACCAACTATAAGAAAAAAGCTGGGAAAGTGACAAACATGTGGAGACTAAACAACATGCTACTGAACAACCAATGGATCATTGAAGAAATTAAAGAAGAAATCAAAGAATATCTGGAGACAAATGAAAATGAAAATACACCATACCATCTCATATGGGATGCAGCAAAAGTGGTCCTAAGAGGGAAATTCATAGCAATACAGGTCCACATTAACAAACAAGAAAAATCTCCAATAAGCAATCTTAAACTACATCTAACAAAGCTAGAAAAAGCAGGACAAACAAAGTCCAAATTCAGCAGAAGGGGGGAACTAATAAAAATTAGAGCAGAAATAAATGAAATTGAAACCAAAAAAGCAGTAGAAAGGATCAGTGAAACTAAGAGCTGATTCATTGAGAAGATAAACAAAATTGACAAACCCTTGGCCAGATTCACTAAGAAAAAAAGAGAGAAGGTTCGAATAACTAAAATTAGAAATGAAAGAGGAGAAATTACAATGGATACCACAGAAATACAAAGGATTATAAGAGAATACTCTGAAAAACTATATGCCAACAAATTGGGCAATCTAGAAAAAAAGGGGAAAATTCTTAGACTTATGCAACCTCCCAAAACTGAACCAAGAAGAAATAGAGAATCTGAATAGACCAACACAAGTAAAGAGATTGAAACAGTAATCAGAAACCTCCCCCAAAATAAAAGTTCAGGAGCAGATGACTTCTCTGGAGAATTCTGCCAAACACTCAAAGAAGATTTAGTGCCTATCCACCTCAAACTATTCCAAAAAATTGAAGAAGATGGAACACTTCCTAACACATTTTATGAAGCCAACATCACCCTGATCTCAAAGTCAGACAAGGACAACACAAAGAAGGAAAACTACAGGCCAATATTGCTGATGAACAATGCAAAAATCCTCAACAAAATAATGGCAAACCAAAAACAGCAGTACATCAAAAGGATCACACAGCATGATCAAGTGGGATTTATACCAGAGACACAGCGATGGTCCAACCTCCACAAATCAATCAATGTGATACACCACATTAACAAAATGAATAAAAACCACATGATCATCTCAATAGATGCAGAGGAAGCATTTGACAAGATCCAACATCGATTTGTGATAAAAACTCTCAATATAATGGGTATAGAAAGGAAGTAGCTCGATACAATAAAGGCCATATATGACAAACCCACAGCCAACATCATACTCAATTGTGAAAAACTGAAAGGTGTTCCTCTGAGATCAGAAACAAGACAAAGGTGCCCACTCTTATCACTCTTATTCAGCATAGTACTGGAGGTTTTGGCCAGAGCAATTAGACAAGATAAAGAAATAAAAGGTATCCAAATTGGCTAGGAGGAAGTGAAACTCCCAGTGTTTGCAGATGACATGATTTTATATACAGAAAACCCTAAAGAATCCATTCGAAAACTATTAGAAATAATCAACCACTACAGCAAAGTTGAAGTGTACAAATTCAACTTACAAAAATCAGTTGCATTTCTATACTCTAATAATGAACTAACAGAAAGAGAACTCAATTATACAATCCCATTTACAATCACAACAAGAAGAATAAAATATCTAGGAATAAATTTAACCAAGGAAGTGAAAGACCTATACAATGAAAACTATAATACATTATTGAAAGAAATTGATGATAACATAAAGAAATGGAAAGACATTCCATGCACTTAGATTGGAAGAATAAACATAGTTAAAGTGTCTATATTATCTAAAGCAATCTACAGATTCAATGCAATCCTAATCAGAATCCCAATGACATTCTTCACAGAAATGGAATAAAGAATAATAAAATTCATATGGGGCAACAGAAGACTCTGAATAGCTAAAGCAATCTTAAGCAAACATAACAAAGCTGGAGGCATCACAATCCCTGCCTTCAAAATATACTACAAAACTATAGTAATCAAAACAGCATGGTACTGGTGCAAAAACAGACACACAGATCAATGGAACAGAATTGAAAGCCCAGCTATAAGACCACACATCTACAGACAGCTAATCTTTGACAAAGGGGCTAAGAACATACAATGGAGAAAGGAAAATCTCTTCAATAAATGGTGTTGGGGAAACTGGACAACCACATGCAAAAGAATGAAAGTAGACCATTATCTTTCACCATACACAAAAATTAACTCAAAATGGATTAAAGACTTGAAGGTAAGACATGAAACCATAAAACTCCTAGAAGAAAATGTAGGCAGTATACTCTTTGAAGTTGGTCTTAGAAGGATATTTTCAAATACCATATCTACTTGGGCACGGGAAACAAAAGAAAAAATAAACAAATGGGGCTTCAGCAGACTAAAGATCTTCTACAAGGCAAAGGAAACTGTGAACAAAGTGAAAAGACAATCCACCAACTGGGAGAAAATATTTGCAAATCATATATCTGACAAGCTGTTAATCTTCAAAATATATAAAGAACTCACACAACTCAACACCAAAAACACAAACAACTCAATCAAAAAGTGGGCAGAGGATATGAACAGGCATTTTTCCAAAGAAGATATATGGATGGCCAACAGGCACATGAAAAGATGTTCAACATCACTAATCATCAGGGAAATGCAAATCAAAACTGCAATGAAATATTACCTTACACCTGTTAGAATGGGTATAATTACCAGGACAGAAAACAACTAATGTTGGAGAGAATGTGGAGAGAAGGGAACCCTCATACACTGTTGGTAGGAAGGCAAACTGGTACAGCCACTACAGAAAACAGAATGGAAACTTTTCAAAAAATTAAAAATCAAAATACCATATGACCCAGCTATTCCACTACTGGGTATTTATCCAAAGAACTTGAAATAAACAATTCAAAGAGACTTATGCACCCCAATGTTAATTTCAGCATTATTCACAATAGCCAAGATGTGGAAGCAACCCAAGTGCCTATTGATTGATGAATGGATAAAGAAGATGTGATATATATATATATATATATATATATATAGTGGAATACTACTCAGCCATAGAAAAAGACAAAATCCTCTCATTTGCAACAACATGGGTGGAACTTCCAGACAGAGAAAGACAAACACGATATGATCTCATTCATATGTGGAAGATAAACAAATACATGGACATAAAGAACAGATTAGTGGTTACCAGAGGGGAAGGTGGTTGGCGGTGGGCATAAAGGGTAAGGGGGCACATATATATGGCGACTGACAAATAATAATGTACAACTGAAATTTCACAATGTTATAAACTATTATGACACCATTAAAAATTTTTTTTTGGTAGAATTTTCAAAGGGCCCCTGGGACTTCTCAAAGAAATTTGTTCTCTCTTCCTATACAGAGAGAGATACTAAACTAATTAGGCTTCTTTGGTATGTTAAATTACATGGGAAGCATTGTCAAGTAAGTGATGATAAACCTTCTTAGATTATATTATGTGAGTAAATGTTATTGAATTGTGTTTTAAAAATTGTATAACATTCCTAAAAGTCTAATCTGTCCTGGTTGTCAGCCATAATTCTAATTATTATCTTGAAGTCTTGTATGTCACAGAAATAGCCAAGTTTCTTTGTCAATTGCCCTTTTTGAGTCTTTTGTCATTTGCAGATAATTGTTCTTTTACTCTGATGTTTTTGCAGATGTATTTCATCTTCAGAGATTCATGGAAAGGACTCTGACACTTACTCTAGAATACAGGTTTCTGATAAACTTTCAGATCATAAAATTGAACTGGGTAAGAAATCACAAAACTGTAATGGAGAAACTGATGACTTCATGAAACTACTAACAGAACATTGAGATCAAAAATTGATTACACAAAGAAGGAAAACTACAGGCCAATATCACTGATGAACATACATGCAAAAATGCTCAACAAAATATTGGCAAACCGAATACAGCAATACATCAAAAAGATCATACACCATGATCAAGTGGGATTTATACCAGGGACACAGGGATGGTTCAACATCCGCAAATCAATCAATGTGATACACCACATTAACAAAATGGAGAATAAAAACCACATGATCCTCTCAATAGATGCAGAGAAGGCATTCGACAAGATCCAGCATCCATTTATGATCAAAACTCTCAACAAAATGGGTATAGAAGGAAAGTACCTCAACATAATAAGGGCCATATATGACAAACCTACAGCAAACATCCTACTCAATGGGGAAAAACTGAAAGCCATTCCTTTGAGGACAGGAACAAGACAAGGGTGCCCACTCTCACCGCTCTTATTCAACATAGTACTGGAAGTTCTGGCCAGAGCAATTAGGCAAGAAAAAGGAATAAAAGGACTCCAAATAGGCAATGAAGAAGTGAAACTCTCACTATTTGCAGACGACATGATCCTATACATAGAAAACCCCAAAAATTCCATCGGAAAGCTACTAGAAACAATCAACAACTACAGTAAAGTGGCAGGGTATAAAATCAACTTACAAAAGTCAACTGCATTTCTATACACTAACGATGAAACAACAGAAAGAGAACTCAAAAAGACAATCCCATTTACAATTGCAACAAAGAGAATAAAATATCTGGGAATAAATTTAACCAAGGAGGTAAAAGACCTATACAATGAAAACTATAAGACACTATTGAAAGAAATCGAGGAGGACATAAAGAAATGGAAAATTATTCCATGCACATGGATTGGAAGAATAAATATAGTTAAAATGTCCATTCTACCTAAAGCAATCTACAGATTCAATGCAATCCCAATCAGAATCCCAATGTCATTCTTCACAGTAATAGAACAAAAACTACTGAAATTCGTATGGGGCAACAGAAGACCCCGAATAGCTAAAGGAATTCTGAAAAAAAAGAACAAAGCTGGAGGCATCACAATCCCTGATTTCAAAATATACTATAAAGCTACAGTAATCAAAACAGCATGGTACTGGTACAAGAATAGACACACAGATCAATGGAACAGAATTGAAAGCCCAGAAATAAAACCACACACCTATGGACAGCTAATCTTCGACAAAGGAGCAAAGAACATACAGTGGAGAGAGGGAAGTCTCTTCAATAAATGGTGCTGGGAAAATTGGACAGCAACATGCAAAAGAATGAAAGTAGACCATCTCCTATCACCATATACAAAAATCAATTCAAAATGGATCAAAGACCTGAAAGTGAGACCTGAAACTATAAAACTCCTGGAAGAAAATATAGGCAGTACACTAATTGCGATTGGACATAAAGGGATCCTTTCAGATTCCATGTCTACCCAGACAAGGGAAACAAAAGAAAAAATAAACAAGTGGGACCTCATCAGACTAAAGAGCTTCTACAAGGCAAATGAAACCAGGATCAAAATGAATAAACAACCCACCAGCTGGGAGAAAATATTCGCAAATCGTTTGTCTGACAAGGGATTAATCTCAGTAATATACAAAGACCTCATACAACTGAGCAACAAAAAAACAAACAACCCGATCAAAAAATGGGCAGAGGATATGAACAGACATTTTTCCAAGGAAGAGATACAGATGGCCAACAGACACATGAAAAGATGTTCAACATCACTAATCATCAGGGAAATGCAAATCAAAACTACACTAAGATATCACCTTACACCCATTAGAATGGCTATAATCACAAAGACAAATAACAACAAATGCTGGAGAGGATGTGGAGAAATGGGGACCCTCATTCACTGCTGGTGGGAATGCAAACTGGTTCAGCCTCTATGGAAAATAGTATGGAGAGTCCTCAAAAAATTAAAAATAGAAATACCGTATGATCCAGCAATCCCACTCTTGGGCATCTACCCAATGGACATAAAATCAACCATCACAAGAGGCGTATGCACCCCTATATTCATTGCAGCATTATTCATGATAGCCAAGAAGTGGAAGCAACCCAAGTGTCCCTCAACTGATGATTGGTTAAAGAAGATGTGGTATATACATACAATGGAATACTACTCAGCCATAAGAAAAGACACAATTGTCCCATTTGCAACAACATGGAAGGACCTAGAGGGTATTATGTTAAGTGAAATAAGCCAGAGAGAGAAGGACAGACACTGCATGAACTCACTCATATATGGAATACAAATGAATAAACGGACAGAGAGAACTGATTGGTGGTTACCAAGGGGAAGGGGGGTGGGGGGGCACAAGGGGTGAAGGGTTACATCCACAAGGTGACGGACAAACAAAAATGTACAACTAAAACCCCACGGTGTTATAAACTATTAAGACATCATTAAAAAAAAAAGAATTGATCACACAGAACTGCATGAACTGATGAGGATGATTACAATTTTTATGACTTTTTGTTTGAGATATTGCTGATTTTTAAAGTTTTATTTTTTTTCAGATTTAAGGAAATATTTTTGTCTTAAGCTGACTATGACTTATAGCAATTTGGTAAGTTATACATTTGTAAGCGGAATTGAAAATTTATCTTTTTCTCCCGAACTGATCCCTCCAGAATTTGGAAATTCTTAGTGAATGAGTATTGTTTTCATGGCAATACAGTTATTTGCATAAGTTCAATAAGAATCTGATCTCCTTATAGCAGGACACAATTGGAAACACTGGTAATATTACCAAGGCTTTGACTGGAATGTCATATTTGAGGCAGAGACATGCATAGACTGAGATGTGGCCAAACAGCTTTTGAGGAACAAAGATTGACTTCATGGAATAAAGTCACTTGGAAATATTGGCCTGGTACCTTGCTTTAAAGGTTTCCCAGCAAGCTTACCAGATTAGTAAAGCAGGTCACTTCCCTGGCAGGTGCAAAGAACCACAGGATATTTTGGGGAGCCTCAAGAGAAGAGAGAAATTCACCCAAATCTATAGGTATTGCAGGCAGAGTCTGATGACAAGTCCTTGACTTGGTTTTCCTGGCCTTGAGAGGCCTTTAAAGTTCAATCTGAGATTCCTTATAAAAAATTCCAGCAAAGCAGATTTAAAAGAGCCTATATGGTCAATTGCTATTCTTGCTGTACTTATGTAAATAATTGGGCCAAGGTGATTAAAACTAAACTTATTTTGCAAACCAATGAGTCTTAATTTGGCTATTTTTGGTAAAAATGAAGGTGATTTTAGAGAAAAATTATGTTTCAATAAAAACTATAGTATACATTCATGGATATTAGATTCTAGCTCTGTTAATTGTCTTTGAGGTCTTTTTTTTATATCTGTAGACTTGTCTGGATCCTGAATTCTTCTAGTCTCCTGAAATATCTGGCTAAAAATCTCCAAACTAATGTTTTCAATTTTTTCCATCATTTTTGTTTGGAATCATTGAGAACTGAACCTGCCCTTCTTCCTAAAGCCCTGCAAATTGAAGCTGGACAATTTGATATAACCTTAAGAGAGTTTCATGCTTATTGCTGTATAAGCCATTCAGAAAGACACTTGAACACCTGATGACATCATCAGAGACATTTCAAACTGCAATGGATGCTTCCACCCTAACATCTAGAAATCTTTTTGGCAGGCTGCCTCCAGGGCTCAGAAACTAGTTTATAATTTGTTCCAACCATTAACTTTGTTTTTCTTTTTGTTTCTCTAGAAATTATTCTTATTGAATACCTGGTTACTTACTTACACAATATAGGCCTAAGTTTGGGAGCCCACCTGCATCATCATCTTACTAAGATACTGGGGCAATGAAATGGAACAACCTATTCCCCTTATCAGCAGAAAGAAGCTAGAGCAGTCATTGCCCTATATCCCTCCAGATTGAGGAATGAACAACAAAAAGAGAGGGTTTGTAAACATGGGCCCTGCAGGACTAGTTCAACTGACCCCATTTTTTGTCAACAGAGTGATTACAAATTGCCTTTCAGAAAATTTGCAAAGTCACATAGCCACAGCATGCACAGAAGAAGAAATCTTGACTTGAAATGACCACAGAACCAAAGATTCTCCTCCCCGTGGAACCAAAGGACCAGGACATGACTGGAACTAAAAAGTTGGACTCTTATCAGAAGTGAGGGGTCCATTATTCAGGAAGATCCAGCATTAAAATTCCTTCCCCACCTTACCATAAATGTTTAGGACTTCATTACAAATGTTTAGAACCTTATCAAAAATGCTTGAAGCCCACCAATCAAAACATGTCCTGTGAGTGTTTTGGCATGACAGCCTGTTCTCCCTAAGCTCTTAAATTTCACACCAGATCCCAAACTGGGGAGACAGATCTGAGGGCACATGCCCCCTGTCTCCCTGTGGATTGATCTTGCAGAATAAAGCTGATTCCTTTCCCCAAAACTGATGCCATAATTAATTGGTTTGTTTCTGCACATCAGCTAGGAGAACCCCATTTTTGTGCAGTAGCAGTTGCAGCTCAAGGAAATCTAGACTGTGGGAAAATTCTACAGGAAAAACAACCACTTTCTTCAATTAAAATAAAAAAGCAAGAAAAACTAGGTGTAAGGGGGAGTCTATAGATAAAAAGAGACTTAGGAAATATATCAATTCATCACAAAGTTTGTGTCTTTTTTTGATCACAATTCAAACAAACAAATGGAAAACATATTTTAAGAGAATCAGAGAAATGTGAACCCTGACTACTTAATGATACTAAGCAATCATTAATAGTTTAGGTGTGATAACAACAAGTCAAATGGACTCTATTCTGTTTCACTGATCTCTATGTCTATATTTATGTAAATAATATACTCTATTGATAACTATAGCTTGATTTTATTTAACAACAAACACAAAGAATTTAAGTCCTACTTTAAATTCTTAAATAGGATACAAAACACATGAACTACAAAAGAAAAATAAAGATAAATTGGACTTCATCAAAATAAAAAACTATTCTTTGTACAACACTGTTAAAAAATGAAAAGATGAGCTACAGGCTGGGAGAAAATACTTGCAAAATGCATGTCTGTAAAAAGGCTACTATCTAGAATATAAATATATGAAGAACTTCATAATAAGACAAACAACCCAGTTAAAAAATGGGGAAAATGTTTGGACAGATATTTAAGTAAAGGTGATGAATAAGCACATGAAGAGATACCCAACCTTATTAGTCACTAAGGATATGGAGGTCAAAGCCACAATAAGGTGCCATTACATACTCACTAGAATGACTAGAATGAAGAAGACAGACAATACCAAGTGCTATTGAGGAGGTGGAGGAACTGGTGCTCTTATGACTTTCTTGTGAGAATACAAAATGGTAGAGCCACTTTGGAAAACAATGTTGCAGTTACTTTTAAGTTAAATGTAAAAACTTTCATATGACCCATCAACCCCACTCCAAGGAAAATAAAACATAGATGTACACCAAGGTCTATATAAAAATGTTTATAGCAAATTCATTCATACTAGCCTCAAACTGGGAACTATCTAAATGTCCACCAACTGATGAAAGGATGAACAAATTGTGGTATATCCACGCAATGACACACGACTCAGCAACAAAAAGGAACAAACTACAGATCCTTGTGACAACATGGATAAATCTCCACAGCATTTTGTTAAGTTAAACAGTCAGACACAGAAGACTAAGTACTATATGATTCCATTTATGTGACATCTTGGAAAAGGCAAAACTATAAAAACAGAAATCAGATAATGGGAGCCAGGAGGTGGAGGGGGGTGGGGATTGACTTTGAAGACAAGGGAACTCTTTGGGGTGATAAAAATTTTCTATATGTTAATTGTTATGGTGATTAAACAACTGTATTCAAGTGTCAAAACTCCTCAAGCTATAAACTTTAAAAAGGTAAATATTATTATATATAAATTATAACTCTATAAACCTGACTTTAAAAAATTAATGAATAAGGTGGATCAGAGCACAGAAGTTCTGAATTCTCCAGCACTTTACTGGGACAGTCAATTTACGGGCTAATTATTCTTCACATGGCTAAAAATGGTGCCTGCCTACAGTGTTTCAGTGAGACCAGAGCTATAATTTTCATAGTGACAAGAGGGAAGCAGGAAGGAAAAATGAGAAACACTCTCAGGCTGGATATTTGGGATTAAAAAATGAAAACAGTTTTTTTATTCACACAAAAGGAGTGTGGCCTGTTGAACAACCTTCATGATGAGGAAACTTATGAGTATCTAACTCATTGTTGACTAAATATTTATGAAGCAAAATGGTTCCAGTTTGCTATGATGACCACTTTGTAGAAAGTTTCTCAGATTCTACAGAGAGTACTAGATAGAAGTAGCTGTAATAAATTGTAAGTTGTAAAGCAGTGAATTCTTACAGGATAGCCTTTATCTGTAACCTTCAACTCTTCTTCAGGGCTCCCTCTTCCTTTCCTTTCAGATAGAAAAATGACTTGGAAAATGTACTACCTGAGATACTGGGAGCTTTGTGGGATATTTCCTCTAAGATGGTGGGCTCCCAAAGAAAGAAATGCCTAACACAAAGAAATTTTTAGTTAATAGAGGTTTGTCACTTCAGTGGGGGAGGCATGGCCTGGAGCAGGCTTCCCATTGACACTTGTGTTGAGTTATAGCAATGATAATCTACTCTGCTAATGCACTCACTCCAGACAAATTTGAATTTCTATCCAGTGAATGCTTGTTAATTGTTTTAGCTCACAAGATGGGTTAGCAGGCAGAGATGTACTGGAACGTGCATCATCTAGCTGTTATCATGGGCACTATGATTTGATAGCTTTCCTTGTAGCTCTAGGGTTGGTTAATCTTGGGTCTGTGCTCATAGGTTAATATGTGGCTCTACCCTTAGTTCTCTTTTGGTCTCAAACTTCATGCTCTCCCCTGGTGATGTAATTCTGTCCCACAGCTTCAACTACCACCAATATGCTGACAATTATTAGATTCATTTGCCTTGGGTCAAGAACCATAGACCTGACCAACTATTGGCTTCTTCACTGACATGTGACACTACCATAATGTAACATGTATACTTTTTGTTATAGTCTTTATTTGAGTGATGGCTCATAGATCAACCCCATCACCAAAGTCAAAAAATTGAGATTCATCTCTCTCTCCTCCCCTAGGTTCAGTCAGGCTCTCAATCTTAAAGAGTGTAGCTTCTTCATATTTTAAAACATTTGCTCCCATTCTCATCTTCACTGCCTTGCTTCTGGTTCCTATTATCCAGTATACAGATGATTAAAACGTTCTTCCACCTAATCTACCTGCCTGTACCAGATATTTGACTTTTATATTTTGGCCTTTCCAGAATCTAGCCCCTTACTTCCTATTTTGAGAATCCTATAGTTTCCCCCAATATGCATTTCCCTTCTTCCATAGTAATAGAATTTTAACTGACCACATGGCCACAGAATCTTGACGACATCTGTCAGCTTTTCTGGCTGCTAGGTATGGCCAGGTCACCAAATTCTGGATAACGGCTTTGTAGGTGGAAGTAAGACATGCAACTTTCAGGTTGTGCTCTTAAAAGAAAGAAGCATGCCATATCACTTTCCCCCTTCTTCCACTGGCTGGAATAGAAAAGTGATGGTGGGAACTGGAGTAGCTATCTTGGACCATGAAACAGAAACTACATGTGGAGGATTGCAGAGTAAAAGTACAGGGGGAGGTTGGGCCAGTGCTGGCTTCACAGAGGAGAACTGCTGAACCAACTTGGGCCTTTATTTGAGGGAGAAATGAACATCAACCCTGTGTATGTCATTGTTAATTTTGGTTTTTGTTACTGCAGCCAAACAGATATCCTATCTAATACTCTGTTCATGAAGGCAGAGTGGCCCGTTATCCCCCACAGCTACCTAGCAACCAAGTCATAGGCAGATGACTGAGGGCTGACAATCCTGTGCTCCTGCCGGGGTGATTAGGACAAATTCAGGACAGCACTGGCAGTGATGTCCTGCTGCAGCAGAATCTTCTTGGTCAAACTGTTCCTACTCTGAGACAACTGCTGTGCCTTCTCCCACCTGCCTTTGCTTCTGCCCATTTCCAAGCCTGCTTTTCCAGCCTCTTGACTATCTGGTGTACTCCTAATATCCGTGCAATAAATTCCCCTTTTCATTTAAGTGAGTAGAATAGATTTATGTAAATTGCAACAAAAAAATTCCAAATTGGTGCACTAAATTCCAATTTCGCTTTCTTCCAATCTGTTCTCTGCACTGCTGCCTGTGTGGTATTTGTAAACAGAGGTCTAATCCTGCATTTTCCTTGCTTAATACCCATCAGTGTTTCCTCAGTCATTTCCTACAGGGTAAACTCCACAGGGTGGCATGTGAAACCTTCCAGGATCTGACCCAAGCCTCCCTCCTCAGCTTTCTCTCTTGGTGTCTGTCTCTACACCTCATGGTTTAACCCTACTAAGTCACTTGGCAGCACAGTGTCTATACCTCACCTCTCCTTCTGCCTGAAACTGCCAGTCCCTCCTTCTCACATCTGCTCATGAATTCTCATTCAACAGACACCTTCGGGTTCCTGCCTCAGTAAAGCTTTCCTATCTCCCCCTACCCTGGTCACCGCTAGTTGATTGCCAAGTCTGTCCTTTGGGCTGCACAGTGCACCCTTAACCATCTTTCTACCCCCTCACCCGGATCTCCACTGTGGGCTCACCCATCTCCATGACTGCCTCCCCCATCTTGTGTTATCTATTTTTCTATTTCTAGCATCTCTTATATGGTTGGTGCTTAATATACATGTTTTAAATGAAAGCAAACCATCTTTCTGTAAAACATTTGAAAAGTTTAAAACAAATCAGTAGGTGGCGGCCGAGTCATTCTGTTAAAACCAACCATTGCACTTCTAGAATGTTTTTTTAACCCACATGAGCCAGCAGGTGGCGCTCTCTGACACAAAAGGCTTTCTCACTCATTGAGTCCCTCCCTGCTTCATTTTCTCCCTCCCTGGTTCTTTCTAGGAAACATTGGACGCTCAGTATATTGTAATATATATATGTGCGCACCTATATTAGAAACTGGAACCATCTACATGCACACAGTTTACTATCAATATAACTTTACTATTCACTGT
Source organism: Tapirus indicus (assembly GCA_031878705.1). Classification (NCBI taxonomy): domain Eukaryota; kingdom Metazoa; phylum Chordata; class Mammalia; order Perissodactyla; family Tapiridae; genus Tapirus; species Tapirus indicus. The sequence continues at coordinate 108,358,831 of CM062918.1, read as the reverse complement.
CTTCACCGACAAGTCTTTGCTATTACCAGGAAACTCTTGCCCAGGGAGATAAAATTTGCAGAATCAGACCGTTCAAATTTCCAGTCGGTAGCATGAAACCGTTCAAGACTCTTCAAAACCCTTGCTGTCTACCAATTCTTATTTGTTATTATGTCAAAATCTTTACCAAATCCTGATGAAGCCTCCGCATTGAAAGACTCACCTGAACCAAACACCAAAATGTCGTAAATATCTTGACTTTGCCCTCTGGCTCTGAGACGCTACTAGGACTTAATCTAGGTAGTTATCTCCTTCATGGTGGTGAGCAATCAACTCAACCTGCCTGATCAACAGATTGTTTTATCGGTAATTGGGAGGAGCTAGCATTTGACAATATATGTAAACCTGAGCATACAGGTGTATTCTAGGACTCTGCTACTCAAAATGTAGGGTTTGTTAAAATGCAGAGCCTCAGGCCCTCAATCCCACAGAATCAGAATCTGCTCTTCAACAAGATGTCCAGATGATTCTTGTGCACATTGAAGTCTGAAGTATGTTCCCAGGGCATTACCTCGGTTTCTTTTAAAGAATGAATGCAGCCTGAAAGTTTAAACTTTAAAGAACAACTGTATTTTTTCTTTTGTTTTTAGTTGAAGTTTAGTTAGTTAGTATTAAAACCAGCAGAATAGAAGAAAGATTTGGATTCAAGCCTCTGCTTAATTAGGAAATCTTCAGTTTTGTTTTAGACAGACCTGCCTTAAGAGGATGGGTGGGTTTTTTGAGTATTTGGGTAAACATTCATTTAAATCATTTTTCCTAGGTTTCCTGCCCATGTTTCCTAGGACAGACCTGTGAATAATGGATGTACAATATATCATAATATGTGGAACCATGGGCTTGTATTTCCTAGATACAGTGCTTAATCCACAGACATATTGTATACTCAGTAACATTTAAGCAGCTATTGATATGAGTTTTTTTCAAAAAATATTTTTAATCTAGATTTGTTATTTACACCATACTCTCTTATATCTTGTATTAGTACCTTTTTTGAGATGTGAGCCCCATTTGTCTTAGAGATTTCTGCTGATGTACCAAACAAATGTAATGGAAAGAATATGGGATTTGAGGTCAGAAGACATGGATTAAAATTACAGTTCTACTACTTCCTGGCCTTTCTCCTTAATCTCTCTGAGCCTCAGTTTTCTCACCCTAAAATGGGGAAAATGTTGTCTATGTACAAGGGCTGATTTGGGGAGCCTTTGGCAACCCCAAGAGAGATAAAGTTTGTGATAAAAATTTTATAAACCAACCTTTGTGCACATGGTCATTTATCTTAAACACACTGCCACAGCATCCACTATTACTATGCATTACAATAATGGATATTAATGAATTAATTAAGGCCTCACATCATTTTAATAAGGATAGAAAGAGAAGGCCAGAGTTTCTAGAGATAATGGCTTAGCACTCAAAAAACTGTTTCTAATGGTGGAAAATTTTGGCAACTTGGGAAGTAGGATAGGTATGTGGTTTTGGTCAAGGATGTCTCATACCACACCCCACATTAGCTACCTACCTAATTCTGCATCAGATAGGGTACATGCATTTTGTTTAAATTATTAAATCAGAAAGTACATCTATCCTTTACTGAATTTTCTTTCTTCAAGTCAGCCTCTCTGAAATCCCCTGTGGTTTTCTGTTGCTATTTAATGAGCTTGTTTTCCCCACCGTGAGTGGTGCTGTGCTTACACTAAGGCTTGTCTACAAATTCTTGGACCTCCTCCCATGTTATGCAGAAAAGAACAAAGGAGAGCCCTGACTGGACCGCCCAGGTCAGAATGCCTGGAGGGAGTAACTGCATTTCGTTTTTGTGTTTCAGATCTTGGTGCTGTGCGTAGGCCATTGTGAGATCTCCGGAAAATACTAGAACCTTACCCAACCATATCCATGAGTGACTCTATAAACATTACTACTAGTGAATTTGGGTATGACTTAGTCATAGAAAAACAACAGAAGCAGGAAACAAGGCCCCTGAGCTTTGGTTCTGTCTTTATTTTGTTGTGTGACAAACTTGGAACCTGAGTCCTGGGACAAGTTTGCATCCTGACTCAGCCAGTGATCAGTTGTTTGGCCTTGGGTGAGTAACTTAACTTCTCTGAACCGTCATTTCCTCATGTAAGAGCTGGGTTCGATTCTAGGAAGGCTTTCAGCAATATAGCTCTCAGATTCTGTGGAACAGGCATAGATGGTTGGCTGTAGCCCAGTGTCACCCCAAGGATCTACTGATTGCCCAGGAGACAGATGACTGCTCTGAGACCCACTTGGGTGGTGGTTTCAGAGCAACAATTTACCAGGCAAGTGACTCAGGAAGACAGCAGGTGGTACTAGAAAAATCTGGGTCTTACAGGGTTACAATTAGCCCATAATATGTCCCCCTTCCCTACCTCCCCCTCCGTGTCCCTGTGTTCCTCTGTGAATGTCCTTGTTATCTAGACTAGAGATCTTCTCCTCTCCCTTTTCCAAATGACCCTTTGCACCATCACAAGAATTATCTTTGGAAAATGCAAATAAGATCATATCACCCCTCTGTTTTAAATTGTTGACAATTTATTGTTAATGATTTGTATTTGTCCTGACATTTAATGCATTCGGAATCTGGCCCCAGTTTTACGTTTTACTAATGGCTTTTGTCTCTATCTCCAAAGCATATCTTCGGACTGTCCACATAGCACTTGTAAGTGTTGTCTTAGCCTACCATGTGCTTTCCCACTGTCCCACACGCCATTAATTTTATAGCAAACATACTTCTTAACATTCAGGTGAACTGCTCCTCATATTTCAAGTTCTAGCTCAAGCATCATCTCTTTTGATCCCTTTATTCCCTCTGCTTCCATTGCACTGATCAAAATGCACTACAATTATTGATTGTTTTCATGCCTAGTTCCCCAACTAGCAGATGAGCTTCAAGGATGACAGGCATCTGGTTTTATTCTTCTTTATTTCCTCCAAAGTGCTTAGCACACTTCCTTGAACAAGGTAGTGTTTAATCAGTGCTTGTTGGATAAACAAATACTCTCACAAAGCAAAGCAGGAGGAAAGGTCCCTTCCTCTTCTCTTGACACATCCACTAGACTATTGCTCTGTGAATTATTTTTGAAGTTTTCCCTCAATATTTATTTTAAAGTATTTCATTAACAAATTAGGGCAAAACCAATAGGCCCAGCAGACATTTAGGATAGTTTTCTCAAGTGCAGGAGTTGGGCATGGAAGTGGGGTGGGGGTGGCAGGATGGAGGGTGAGTCAGGAGTAGGTGATGGATTTGACCATTTAGCTCAAGACTTCTATTTGAAAAGGTCCTTCAAGAGAACCTTTCGATGTTATCTCCAAATGAGATTTATACGTACAGTTACAGGTATACACGTCTGGGATTGAAGATGTTCATCATAAGACTTTAAACTTGCATTCCATTCCTGGAGGATCACACTGCTTGTAATGTACCACAGATTATTTTTTAATTGAAATTATCTTGTAAATAACACAATAATACTGTATTATATTTTTGTCTTTTGGCATTTCTTAATTTTTTTTTTTTACTGTCATAGGAGCCTCAAAAAATGGAAGTGACTGATGGCCTCTCTTGACTTGTGAGGTTCCTAGGCCAAATGGGCAATGCAAAATAATTCACTATCACACACCCACAAGGTCAGTAAAAATTTAAATGGGGTCACACCAAATATTGGTGAGGATGTGGAGTACTGAAAACTCCCATACACTTGTGGCAAGAATTTAAATTGGTACAATCCCTTTTGAAAATAAATTTTAATGATTTGGTACAATTGAATATATGTAGATCCATGGTCCAGCAATTCTACTCTAGAATCTATATCTTAGAGAGACTCTAGCACATATTCACCAAGATAATTGAATAAGAAGGTACTTAGCAGCATTGTTTGTAATAGTCCTAAACCAGACGTAATTCATATACCTATAATACTAAAACAGGTAAGTAAATTTTGGTAAAATCATAAAATGGAATACCATGTAGCAATGAAATTGAATGGTCTGAAGCTACATGAGACAATAGGGTTGAATCTCACAAACATAATGTTAAGTGAAAGGAGCAAGTTCAATGAATACATATATATTAAGTTGCAAACCAGCATGTCCTGAACTCCTTCCAAAAGAATTCAAAGTAGAATCTTGAAGAGGTATTTGCACATCCATGTTCATTGCAACGTTATTCACAACAGTCAAGAGATGGAAGCAACCCAAATGTCCATCAACAGATAAATGGATTAAGAAAAGAAATTAAATGGAATATTATATAGCCTTTAAAAAGAAGGAATTCCTGTCACATGTTACAACATGGATGAACCTTGAGGATATTATGCTAAGTGAAATAATCCAGTCACAAAAGGACAAATGCTATATGATTCTACTCATATGAAATATCTAAAGTAGTCAAAACCACAGAAACAGAAAGTAGAAAGGTGGCTGTCAAGAGCTGGGGGGAGGAGGAGGATTAATGTTTAGTGGGTATACAGTTTCAGTGATGAAGAAGTTGTAGACATCTGTAGCACAACAATGTAAATATACTTAACATTACTGAACTGCACACTTAAAAATGGTTAAGTTGGCAGCAAATTTCATGTTATGTGCTTTTTTAACCACATTTTTTTAAAAAAGGAAATATGTGAAAAAAATCAGATAACATCACTGATGTCTTAAAAATATTGTTTAAATATTTTAAAAGAACATTTAATATGCAAACTATACTTTTTTGTAATTCTTTAAAATAAGTTAATAGCAAAAGAAAAAAAAAAAAACAAAAAACTCGGGCCTGGAGTTAGGCGACAGTCTTCTGTATTGAACAGAAACGATAAAGGCAATTGGCTTCGGTAGAGACTGAAAGATCTGTGTGTGATGGAAAAAGTATACCTATTTATTCAACGAATAAATAAGTATGTAATTTGAGAGATACTGAGTATCACAGTCAGGCAAATGAAAACTTATTCTCACTTGCCAGATATTTCAATTATTCAACAAATATTATTAACAGCACACAATGGACTAGGACCTGGGGATGAAACTGTGAAACACGAATGAACTCACTGTCTTATGAGTGTAAGTAAATATGAAACTGAATCACAGAGGGAGGATATATGACTCTCTCTGGGTCGACCAAGGAAACCTTCCCTGAAGGAATGACATCTAATCTGAAGCTGACAGAGCAGGATATAATAAGCTGAATGAAGGTTGGGGATGGGGAGAAGCAGAAGCAGAGAGAGCATGGTGCTTTAGAGAACAGAAATACTTTAGTGTGGCTGCAGTTTACATTGTGTGTTTGTTGGGCGTGGGTGCAGGGATCATGGTGCTAGAGGGCTGAAGAGAGTTAGTGCCCAGAAATGAACTTGGGGAAGTAACTAAGGCCTTTTTATTAAAAGTACGGACTTTATTCAGAAGGCAATGAGGGAATCAGCGAAAGGTTTTTAGTGGGACAAAGAAGCAAAAAGATTCGGTGTTTAGAAAAAAAAAAATCACTCCCTGTATACTGTGTTCACCAAATTGGAGGGCACAAGGCTGAAGGCAGGGAGATCAGTTAGCAGGTTGTTGCCAGTAACATGATGGCATTCAACTGGGATTGGAAAAAAGGCACAGATTTAAAAGCTACATAAGAAATAAAATCAACAGGATTAGTTTATTAGATCTGTGGGATAAGGGAGGAAAAGGAGACAGGGTAACACTTGACAAATTTAGGGCCTGGGTAGAGATGAACAGTAGAGAGAAGCAGAGATGAGTAACATTCACTAAATGAAGTGATGCAGGAGGGGAACAGGTTTTGAGGAGAGAAGATAAGCCCTGTTTTGAACTTTTTTGACTTGAGGCCCTTGTAGAAAATCCATTAGTTGGATATATAAATCTGGGGTTTGAGACTGATTTGGTCTAAAGATATAAAAGCTCCATTAAGGTATGGCCTTGTTACTGAGCCAAACTGGAACCCTCTTCCTTAGACAGTGGGGCACTTTTATTATTAATGTTTTAGTTGTTAATGTTTAGCGTGGAAGAGATGTGAAAGCTTACTGCACCTAGGAATGGGTTGCCACCGAAGGCAGGTAGTGTTCCAGTGGGAAATCCACACTCTTAATAATGTTGCATGGAGAGAAGTCCCTTTTCCTTGGGAGTGAATCTCAAGGTCTTTTTGAAACACGTCATCTCTGGAGTCAGTTTAGCATTGCTTACGATCCGAGTCTTTCCAGTCTTTTCTGGACACGGTTTCTCTCGCATCTTTCCTAACTCCTCTAAAGAGAGATCTGTCAGGGTAGCAGCAGTAGATAGATATTCTCCCCTTCTTTCTGTTGCCTCTTGCTCCTTTTTCTTCTCTTTCTTCAGGAATCCCTTAAAATTAAAAGCAAGCGAGTTCCGCAAACAGCCAAATCTAGGTTCTGGTTTGGTTTAAACAAGAATAGAGCTTCACGTTGTCTTAATTCAATCCTATGGAACCAAAGTTATGCTGAAATACACACAAACAAAACATAACAGGACAACAAAAGAAAACAAAGCAGAAAAAAGCCTCCATACATCCATTAGGAAAGAAAAGAATTTACTTTTTTTGTGTGCCTGCTATGTGCTTAGCACTCGGACATGCATTATGCTTTGTTATTTTGTTTGATCTTATAGTAGTTCTAAGGGGTAGTATCATTTCCATTTTTAAATATGGGGAAACAAATTCAGGGAGGATAAGTTACAATAAGTTTGAAACATAATTGCTTTCTATTTTAGCTTCTCACAAGGAGGTTTCCATGTTTTTGTCAGCAAATTTGTAATGTCACAACTCTCAGGATCGCCTTTTCTTTTACACAAATCAACAGAGAAATTTTTACTTTTCAACTTTTTAAATATGAGTTTTTCCGTTTATACTAGTGATTCTCAATTAGGGGCAATTTTGTCCCACAGGGACATTTGTCAATGTCTGGAAATGTTTTTGGTTCACAATTTAGGGAGGTGCTGTTGGCATCTAGTTGGTAAAGGCCAGGAATGCTGTACCCTTTAACCACAGGAGCCCCCACAACAAAGAATAATCTAGCCCCAAATGTCAATAATGCCAAGGTTGAAAAACTCTGGTGTCACAAAGTTATTAAATGTAAGTTATTAAATGTTACACTTTTCAATATGTGTGCTTTCATGTAATTTTCTTTAGAAATAAAAATAATGCTATGAGTAGTAACATTTCTTTGTTCTCTGCTTTGGTAATTAAAACAGGGTAAATCTCAGTTTAATTCTAGGAAAGCTGGATTCCCGACTATGACACTGCTTCCATTTCACCAAAGAGGACAAGATAATCTATGAAGGGAATGAGACTAGCTGGTTGCAACCAAGTATTTTTAGAGATAATTGAAGCATCAACTGCTCTTTTAGTAATTTCTTTATGTCAAGAGTTTAAGTTTATGTTAACATTCAAGGCTAATGTGAATGAATTTTCAATTATCCAATTTTCCTGCTGTGTCATCTATAAGAATGACACTTGGTGAGATTATATCCTAGGCACTTCCTAAATTACTCCAAAATGTCAAAAACATTTTATTAGAGTTTGTGACATAGTGAAAATACTGTTGACTTGTAGTTTATTAACAAGAGGATCTTTGCAGTGGGCTGAATGGTGGCCCCCAAAAAGATATGTGCATGTCCTAATCTCCAGAACCTGTGATCGTGACCTTATTTGATAAAAGGGTCATTGTGGATGTAATTAAATTAAGGATCTTGAAATGAGATCATCCTAGATTATCAGGATGGACTCTACATCCAGTGAGAAATGTCCTTATAAGAGACACACAGAAGGAGAAGCCATCTGAAGATGAGAAAAAGATTGGAGTGATGCTGCCACAAGCCAAGGTACACCTGAAGCCACCAGAAGCAGGAAGAGGCAAGGAAAGATTCTCCCCCTAGTAGAGTCAGAGAGAGCGCAGCCCTACCGACACTTTAAGTTTGGACTTCCAGCCTCCAGAACTGTGAGAGAATAAATTTCTGCTGTTCTAAGCCAGCCAGTTTGTGGTACTTTGTTACAGTATTCTTTGGAAGCAAATATAATCCTTTTTCTGCAAAGAAGGGTTCAAGAGCATAAATAGAAAAGAAAAAAATGGAATGAGAAAAGAAATTTAAAAACTTGTTAAGAAGAGCTTCTATTCTCCAAAAATTAAAACAAAAAGCCACCAAGAACATTATATCTCATTGGAAATTGCTCAACCAGGAAGGAGAGAAATTCTATTGATTGGTCATTTATGTGGTTGTTATTTTCAGTTTAGTATTAATGAAGCATGCTAAATATATGAAGTGCTGCAAAAGACAGGATAGTGGTGGGAAAAGGAGCTGTTTCACTGGTACTACTCCTCTCTGTCAGAACTGAAATGGTGGCCAGATAATAATTGAACGATGTGATGTAATTGAAGTATTTCTCTCAGATGGAATCGAAGACTTCACAGAGGGGTGACATCTAAGCTGGATCTTGAAGCATGAATAGGAGTTTTCAGGCAGAGAATAGAGTAGAGTGAGGGCAGTTGACTACTGCACAGAAAATCCAGCATGTGTAAAGGCACAGAGATGAAAATTGTATGTCTTACACTTGGGAATAATAAGTGGTTCCAGGTGGTTAGTCCCTCAAGTGCACAGGTGGTACTGGTAAGAAATAAATTAGGAAAAGAAGGTAGGGACTAGATTGAGATGGGTGTTTATGCTTTATCTTGGCATTTGGCCTTATTCCTGTGGATAATGGAAATCCATTCAAGAGGCGGGGTGCCATGATTAGATTTATCAGACTTATGGTAGATAAAGTAGCAGCCCTTCAATGCTGGAACATTGGATAAGGTGCTGAAGACCCTGGGGCCAGTATGGATCTCAGAGTGAGCCTGGGTCTTAGGAATGGCCTTTTCCCCTGCTTGGGTACCCCTGCCACCTGTGCTTGAAGACACTGAGGCACCACTGGCTATAGTTCGAGGAGGAGTCATTAGCTGATGACACATGTTGGGGTAAGCATGGTTTTTCTCTCTTAATGGGAAAAATGAGATGCCCGCACATGGAAAATAGTTTTGAACTAGTACAAAGGTTAGATATGGAACACACACATACACACACACATAGTATGTATATATGTAATATTTTTTAAATGTCAATTTATTTTTCTGTCATGCTTAACATTTTTCAAAGATCCACTTATTCTAGCCATTGTTATCAGACTTTATTTAAGAATCACCTGGGGAGGCTGCCAAAAATGTAGATCCCTTGGTCCTACTCTCTGGAGTAGGGCTCAGAAATTCCTATTTTTAGCAAGTCACCCTGTGGATCTGAAGGAAGGGATACTTGTCCACTGAGCTACAGAATGGAGCCCAAGCTTCCCAACATGATGTTCAAGGCCCTCTCTCTCTCTCTGGTTTCCCAGCAAATCTCCAGTCCTGAAATGTGTGCTCTTGTCTCATCAAACTCACCACTTTGTTTTAAACCCATTTGGCTTTATTCTGCTTTAAATGTCCCCCCCCCCCCACTGCTTTTCTACATTCACTCCCTCCCTTATTGGCAAACCCCTTTCTGTGAAGTGTCTCAGCCAGGCTTTCCTCAAGATATCCCTTCCCAACACCATAGTTACTTAATTTTTACACCATATCGCCACAGATTTTATTCACACATGCATTCTTGCTCATGTTATATGATATGCCACCATTTCTTTGTATGCCTCTCTCTCTCATGAGTCTTTGAAATCTTGAAAGAGAGAACTCATGTAATTTTATTCTTTTTGTGAATATGGTTCAGCATATTGCATGGCGTCCAGTATGTGCTCAGTAAATGATCCATGAGTGAGGATTAGGGGGATGGACCTGGAGTCAGACAGAGTTGATTAAACAAAGAAAATCTCATTTCAGTCTCGTTGCCTAAAGAACCAGAACAGAACTTTTCCTTCCTCTACAAGTGGGAGCAATTACATAAAGAATTCCTGTCTTATGGCCTCAAGGAAGAATAAGGACTCCTTATCCTTTCAGTGGAATCTCTTCAAAGGAATTAGCAAAGGGATAAAGCAATGAGCAGACCACCTCCCACCCAAAGGCTAATTACTTATCTTTTCTTAGTGGTTGACCTTAATGGTTTGGTGAAACGGGGCTTCAGGCTCAGAATGTCCTGTCCCATCTCTAATTTCCCAATCTTCAGAGTTCAAACCAAATGCTACCTTCTCCAATATAAGTTTCTCAATTCCTAATTTCAGTCACATGTCCTTCTGAATTCTGATAGCATTGCTTCTTCTTTTTTATTTATTTTTTTGCTTCATTACACACCTGCCTCCTAAACTAGACTGTAAAATCAAAGCCTGGGACCCTATGTTCTTTCCTTCTCCCTATTTTTCCTTTCAAATGAGGGTGGGAAAGGGTAGGAGGAGAGACTAATCTGTCCTCTTAATTTTGCTCATAATAAGTACTCAACAAACATTTTGTGGAAAAGAATTATGAGGAGTATTTTGTGTTATATTTACTTCATTCCAGCCTTAGGAATGACCATTATTGTGTGAAGTTGGACTTGTTACTGAATCAAACTATAGGGAACTATTCGTATTAATGGTTTAGTTATTGCTGTTGTGACTAGAAGAGGTATGAAGACTAGCTAAGCCAAGGAATGTATCAGTAAAAGCTAGTGGTGAGTCAGTGGAAATCTAGCCTTGAAATAATGTCAAATGGAGGTGATTCCTGCCACAAATGGAGTGGATTATAGGATCTTTTTTGAATAATGATATTCATGGTATAATTTTGGCATTCTTGCTTTTGCTCTGCGTCTTTTCCAGTCTTTCTGGAACATGGTTTCTTCAGGTTCTTTCCTATTTCCTCTTACCTTTGTTTCTGTTTTTTATTGCTTCCCTGGTAAGGTTCTTTCACAACCCATTCTGACTGTTCATTTCTTCCCACCCTTCATGAGCTCATTTAGCTTTCTCCTCCAGATTCCCCTTACCCTTCCTCTTTAGCTTACCTCAGAAATACTGAGAAATGCCTCCTGAATAAATTAATCAATAACTGCATTAGTATTTGCTTCCTGTTGTCTATCTTTTGAGTCTTAGTCCTTTGTGTTAAAATTTAACTGCTTCCTTCATCCACAAGGATCGTGTCTCACCCTTCTTTGCAGTCTCCACAGTATCTAGCCCAGCGATGCACAAAGCAATTCAAAACGAATACTTGTCCTGTGAGAGAATCAAAGGACAGAACTCACCTGGGCAGGTGTTTCTCGGTATGTATGAACACACAGCCTTGGTGCTGGGCAGTGTCAGGCTCATTCTCCTGGAAATTTGATTGCGTTGATTCTGTTCTTAAGTAGGTGCATTTAAATTGGGGCTCCTGCCCAGCAGAAGGTGTTCATCATTGATATTTGAGGTAACTAGGAGCCGCGGGGCTAGAAGAATTGTGGAACATCCACCAGATTAGAACGGTAACGTTCACAGGTCTTTATGAGAGTGCATTCTGTGAAAATCTGGCTTCCTAAGTACCAAAGGCCAGACACACCCTGCTAGGAATTTTGTTTATCTGTGATTTATAGATCTAGACACATAGCCATGAACGATAGCTAACACAGCACATTGTATGGAAAAAGAGGCTAGTTTGGGACTTAGAACACTTGACAGCTGGCTTTGGGCCATTCATTCTGAGTCTCTAAGATCAGGGTATGTGACAAGATTTCTGAAGTCATTTCAAGTTCTAACATTGTGTGATTCTGAGTCATCCTTATCTTACTGTGAGGTTCATTACATACAGTTTCCTTTGTTCTGGCAGTGGAAGCAGGACAGTATATTACAGTGGTTCAAAGCTTGCCCCTAGATGTCAGATACCATGGGTTTGTGTCCTAGGTACAGCCACTTACTAACTGCGTGACCTCAAACAAGTAGCTTAACTTTTCATTTTGTTCATTCATTGTGTTCATAAATTGGGAATAGTAGTACCTACTTCATGAAGTTGCTGTGCAGATAAAAACCAGTTTTATTTATATAAATTAAACATACATCTGTCTAGCCGTTGGAATGGTGATTGACACAGACTAAGTGTTCAATAGGTGTTAGCTATTATTCTAGCAGACGTGATTCCTTAATTATTCTTTGCTTAATCTAAGCTTACCATGAGTGGGTGTTCCTTGAGTATAGGCCAGCTACCCTGTGTAAAAGGAGGAAATAACATGGAAAATGGACTTAAATTGAATTAAGAACTTTGTTGGTGTTTTGAAATTATGATCTTTATTTCTCACTATTAAGTCATACTGAAGCACCAATTCCAGTGTAGAAAAACCAGCTATGTGTCCCGTCGTCTTTGGACTTGCCTGTGTTCATTTAAGAATCCATCTAGGTTCTGTGTCTCTTCCCCTGCCAACACGCACAGTCCCTGTCTCTCTTTTCCACCACACTTTCCTTCTTGGCGCTTGTCCTGTATAACATACAAAATATATATTTTTTTAACTTTCTTAACTTGTCAATTGCTCCCTCTACAATATTACGCTTCATTAGGGCCAGGGACTTTGCTTGGTCCCTAACATCTAGAACAGTGCTTGGTATCTTACAAGCACTCAATAAATATTTGTTGAGTACGTTAAGTCTGGTATATATATTTACCTCATGAAAATTTCTCTCTGGTGGCTCTCAGTTTTACTCATAATATATATTGGGAGAAAACCAGGCAACAGTGCATGAAGAAAATTAACCAAGTTCATTTCCCTGTCACCTCGGGGCCTTTGCACTCACTGTTCCTGCTGCCAGGAACAGTCTGTCTCCAGATAGCATATGTCTCTCTTACTCACTTTTTTGAAAGCCTTTCTCAGAGTGACCTTCTCATAGCCCCTACATAAAATAGTACATCTACTAACTTCCTCCAGACCTGCCACCCCAGCACTATCAACAGATACTTCCTTGAAGATTTTTTTTCCATACTACTAATCCCATCTGATTTATTTATATTTACTTGTTTATTGATGTCTCTCTTTCTTTACCATGGTGGCAGGGACTAACCTATTTTTTTTTCTACTAGTACTTAGAACAATGTCTGATATTCAATATATATTTGTTAAATGAGTTAATATACATGTCAGAACATTTAAAAAGAATGGCAGTATTTATATGTTCTTTAAAAAATAATTTACCCCTAATTATAAAGGTAAGTCATGCTCACTCAATACAATTATTGCTAAAATAAATGAGAGACATCCAAAATCTTATTATACAAGTACAATCACACAATACGTAATTTGATATTGTTCCTTCACAGTCTTTCATATACACCTCTTATGCCCTGTTTTTTCCCTTTATTCAGTTATAGGCAAGTTGAATATATACTTTTGCATTTTGCTCTACCCCTCATTACAGATTATTGTATTAAAAGTGCTGCCCACATTGTTTTTAAAATCACGTTGTTTTGCCAATGCAACCTTAAAGCACAATTCAAAATTCTTTATTTTCTCTGCCATTTCTTCATGAATTATAATTTTTTTTTTTTTATCCCTGAACTACATGGTAGAGAGGAGGTAGGTATATAGTTCTAGAAAAGAGATTGAGAAAAAGGCACTTCCTTCTTTTTCTTCTACCTAGAACATCTCCCTACAAGACCCACCCCATTCACAGGGCAACACTCATCCTTTGGGTTTCATGTCTTCATGCCTTCCCTCAGTCCTTCTAAGATCAGAGAAAGTGCCCCTCATGCACGCTCCCCTTTAAACAAAAGGCATTGCAATTAGTGCCTGCTTGCTTCTCTTCCCCTCGGGACTGTAAATTCCCTAATGGCAATGATCATGTCTTATGCACCATTGTATGCTCAATGCTTGTGACAGGGCCTGGAATATGGTACTCAGGTGATTTTGTTGACTGAAAGGCCATCATGGACATGCATGATCTCATATCTCAGCCTGTATTTGCTTGAAGTGTTTTCTTCCTCTTCTTAGACATTTTACTCCTAAGACCCATTGTATAACACACTTGTCTGGCCCATTTGATCAGTAGCTCATTGAGGGTAAAGAAGAGAATCCTGTCTCTTTGGTGCTTAGGGCAGTGCCCGGCCCTTTATAAAATGTACTCAACCAAGGATGTAGGAACGTGTCCAGAAATTGTAAGGAGCATATATTACTCCTCCTCCTCCTCATTATTATCATCATTATATTCTTTATGGCTCGGGATATACAAACAGGGGTAACAGTGTGTCCCTGCCCTGGTAGAGTTTATGAATTTAGTCTTAGAAAGGAAAGCATAACAACAAAAATGATAAATGACAAGGTAAGTGCCAAATTTATGATGCAAACTGCAAGTTCTCTAGGAAGAACAGGGTGTGAGTTTGTCTGGTTGGAAGCAGCTTCTTGGGACTTGATTGACGTGTAGGACTCAGCCAAAGGGAAGTGGGTGTGGTGGGAGCCGAGGTGGTGAGGCCTAGGGCCCAGAGCTGAGCCACACTTTTCTCAGCAGCCTGGATCCGGGCTTCGGGCCCTTCAGGAACTGGGCACACAGTCCGGGCTCTGGTTATACTCAGGTGAGGCTTGGGAACTCCCCTGGGGGGTGCTTCAGCTCAGGGTGGAACAGTTGAGGGAAGGATGAGAAATGGTTGGAGGGGAAGTATGAGGACGTGTGAGCCAGGGCCACTGTGACTGCCTTGACTTCCTTCACTGGTGGGTGTGCTCTGCAGCAGCGCAGAACCTAAAGCGAGGATTGCGAGTCTCTCCTACAGCCCTTGTGGAGCGCACCCCTTGAGGAAGCGTCCAAGCCATCCGACCAGAGGTCCAGGAGCAAAGGAACTGTCTGGTGGGACCTGGGCAGTGAAAATCATGATGAGGTCCCAGTTTTTGCAGGAAGCTTGGGGCCTGGGTTGTAAACAGTATAATTGGTTGGGGGAGGATTTGGTCTCCTCTGCTTTCTATTGTCCACTCTGCGCCTGCTTTCCCAATGACCCTAGTGCGTGTGGCCGACAATATCCCCGAGGCTCTTGCTGTTTAAATGTGCTTCCAGGTTTCAGGCTGCGTGCATTTTAACTTACGGTTACTTTTTCAGGGAAACACCTAGTCCTCACTTGACCCTGAAATTCCATTATCCTGGAGCCTTCTGTGCCCTAACTTTTTTTTTTTTTTATTCCCCACATGTGTTTGTTCTCTTCACTTTCAGTGAATAAGAAGACTGCAGCATTTAGCCTTGGGACTTGTGGGCGTGGTATAGTAAAGGGAGATGATGTTCCTGGAGGCTCCTGACCCGGGATCCGGGACCAAGCTGGCAATTCTTATATTTTTTCTAATTCTTGTCATTTTCCTTGGTCTTTCTCATTCCTCTGCATTGGTAGAAACAGAATGAAGAATGAGCAAGGACACTGCCTTGCTTCTAATCATCAGGGTCATGTGCTTGTTTATGTGGGTTTTCTTTCTCTGTCTTTCTTTCTTGGAAGCTCATCATTAAATCCTCTTAGTATTGGTTAGAAGAGTTTGGGGTAAGAAAATTTTGTTGGAATGTTGAGAATTAGGCTCAGGTCTGGTTTATAAGCTGTGAATCAGCTTTTGAGGAAGCCATCTGTTGAAGTTGTTAGGGATATTTCACTGGCCCTTGGAATTGTCATTAACTAGCTCTGTGTCCTTGGACAAGTTATTTAACCTCTCTGTGCCTCAGCTTCCTCATCTGACCTGGGTTGCACCTAGACATGGTCAAGACTTCCTTTGTCTTGTTACTTCTCAGAGTTTCTTCAAGCTTGCTACTTCTTTTCATCTTATCTTGCAACTGAGATCTAGTTTATCCCTGATTTTTTTTCCTTTACTTTCTTCCTTTGCTTCCAACAGACTTTATTTAACCAGCATTCCAATCTTCCTCTCATCTTCACCCTCCTCATCCCCTAACTTTATTTCCTCAATGGAGGAAAACTAATTTTAAAGTCAAAACATAGCTCAACAGCTAATTGGATTTGGCCAGCTCTCGTGTTTCCAGAGTATACTTCGCAGTTACGGAATATATTTCATGTTTTTCCATATCTGTGGGTTTCTTTTTTCCAGTTCCATTGTTCTTTTAGCTTTATTTATTATGGTTATTTCAAATAAGAGGACGTGGCCATAATGATTTGGATTGGTCTCTGGTGCTTTGTGCTTGCCATTTCTTACAAATCCTTCCATTGAATTACTAAACTGTCATCTCTGCTCAATTCCCAGCAGTACTCAATGCATTTTTATTTGAAAGTAATGACCGTGTTTAATGTGATTCCAAGTTACTTCCAACTTACAATCTTCCTCCTTTTACCTTTCTCATCCTTGACTTGCTTTGAAATCTTTGATTTGGTCCCTTATATGCCATTGACTCCTACCCATTCAGCCCTTGGTGATGGTCTCAATGAATTTTAGTGGATCATCAATCAATTATCGTTCTACCATAAAGAGACTGGAAAGTGGGGGAAGGGCCTGGGCCTGGGTTTTGCTTTACCTTCCCACAGCTAACCCCTGCTTTGTTTCCCAGTACATTTCCCACCAGAGACCAAAGACTGCCCGCCATGAGGTGGGAGACCTTGGCCCTCTTAAGCCTGCTTCCTCTGTTCCAAGGGAGTCCAGTTCCAACCCCAGATAGCTCAGTTGCTTTCTGGGTCCTGCAAACTCTGCCTTCTCACTGTCCCCTCTGCCGCTGGTCAGCTTATTACCACTCTTAAACACTTCAGTAATGCTTGGTATTTCCAAGGTGTTGAAATCGCATTTTCAGGAAATCATGGAGACAGCCCAGTTTCCTCATAGCTAGCTTCCTCACTCACCTTAAGGAACTCGCCATGAATCCTCCTCACCTGGGTCTGACTGAGCTTTTGGATCTGTTTCCCATCCCAGTAATTATTTCATTTGTATAAGAAATGTTTTTTGAACATCTGTAATAAATTCAACATAGAGTCTGATTAAACAAAGCCTGCCAGGATCATGTTGGGTGAGTGACAAAGAAAAAGTCTTAGAAGAAGAGCGTGGGGTAACTCAATGAGGAAATATTAGCATTAAATCTGTCATCAAAGTTGCAGTAGGGGAGGGCCTGTGAGGATTGCTTTGCCTTCCAAACTAAAGCTGTTTGGGGCCCTGAAAATAATAATAACAAAAAGTAACATTTGCATCTTTTTTTTTTCCCTAGAGAACAGCATAACAGTTCTTTAGATGGTTCTCAGTGTTATGCTGCTTTTCTCCTGGAGGAAGGAGCTTAAGGACACTGTAAGTGGTAAAATCAGGGAAGGAGCCCAAGTCCTAAATTTATTCTGGTTGTTGGTAGGCTCCTGATTCTTGCTTATATGAGTCTCTGACCTCAGCCTTGGACAGGTGGAGGAGAGCCAGAGGGAATGTGATGGAGGGAAAGCCATTGTGGGAGTTCCTAATGACTCTTCTTGAGCTTGCTTGGATACTTGGGTACCTCATCTGCCAACCTTAGTAACTTTTTAATGAATGATAATTCTTCTAACTGAGGCCGCAATATGAAAGTATCTGGAAACAGAACAAAGTTAAATGTTCTATATCAGTATTGGGCATGATTACTTCCACGTGTTCTTTTTTAATATCACCACTAGGCTAAATTTGGATAATGATATTCAGTTTGGTCTGCGGATAGAACAGGACCATAAGAATGGTCTTATGGGAGTGTATCAGAGTATGTTTGTGCTAGTGAAGTCCCAAACATCTCAGTTATTTCTAAATTTTTTTCCTTTTTTCTGAGGAAATTTGCATTCCTGACAGGGTAAATTAGAAAGGCAAGTAGTGGGGAAAAGGCATCTGTTCCATAATTGAGAAGAATTAAGTCTCTCTGTCACACATGCAATATAGCAAAGTCTGTGCTGTCCAAAACCGTAGCCACTAGGAGTAGATAATTATATAAATTAAAATAATAACAAAATAAAAAATTCAAGTGCTTAATAGCCACATGTGACTAGTGGCTATGGTATTGCACAGGACAGATAGAGAGTATTTCCCTCATTGTAGAGATGTTGGAGAACTACAGGTGTGCCCTCTCCTCTCCTGTCTCAGCGTGAGGGAAGTGGGAGAGAGGCTTACATAGACTTTGCTGAAATGCTCAGTCTTTTGCTTGTGTTTGGTTCATTGCCTTTTATTTAGTGTCTTCCACATGGAACAATGCCCATAAACTGAGGCAGACCAATGGAGAATTCAGTGACATTTTGGAACAGGATTTCAGTTGTGAATTCATTGAAGATTCATTTGAACCATTTAGTGAAGAATCCAGAAAAGAACTCACTGAGAAAGCCAGAGAAACAATCAGGAGAATAACCTCAGGGTCACTCCACTGAGGAGTACAGCTGGGAAGGCAATCGTGATTATAACTGGGGGTAGACCAGCAGCCTATTTGGAAATCCAATGGACAAGGAACGTGGAAAATGTAATAGGAAGAAAACTGGCAAGTAAACTCCTCTTTTGAATACTATTTGAAGAGTCTGGGACTCTCCCTCTACTTCCAGTAAGATTTTTCTTTGACAACTCCCTTTAAGGCCTTTACTGGGTTACAGCAGCATCATTATTCCCTTGGGAGTCAGACCCTCTTGACACTCTGCTCCGGATCAAGGCTCTTCCTGATCAGGGGACAGCTGGAAGATTTGAGATTTATCCTGCTTTCTCATGTAGTCCCAGGAACTGGGAAAGGCTACATGCACTATGTAACCAAGGCACTGCACCTTATGGGGCAGGTGGGATGACTGGGACTTGTGAAAGAAGGGATGTGAAAGAAGGGATGTGATCAGCAGGCTCTAGAATCTGATATCATTCTCTTGGGCGCTCTAGTCACATGGGACCCCAATGCCACAGTGGACAAATGGGGTCTTATGATCACATCAATATTAATTTCACGACTGTTCTACCCCAGAGAGTTTCTTCCTGTTCTTTACCAAGCTTTGAGAACCTACTCTCTTCCAGGCCTATGGCTAGGCTCTGGGGAACAAAAAAAGGATTTAGACCAACCTTCTTCTCTAGATTCTTCTATCTAGTATTCTGCAACTCTATTGCACTTGCTTCTGTAGCAGAATTTTTCTGGAACGCCATGACTGGCTTCTCCTCTGATGAGACTGTCTCTTTAGTAGGTCTAGCTCCTCTAGCTCTCTTCAGGTGAAACAACTGTATCTTGTTATACATATTATTCCAGGAACATTTAGCCTTGGGATGGAATCAGCCAATTATTAACACCTCACTGGAGTGGTACATTTGTTACAGTTGATGAACCTGTATTGACACATCATCATCCAATACCCATAGTCTACATTAGGGTTCACTCTTGGCGTTGTACATTCTATGGATTTGGACAAACGTGTAATGACACATATCCCCCATCATAGTATCATACAGGATAGTTTCACTGCCCTAAAATTCCTCTGAACTCTGCCTATTCGTGCGTCCCTTCCCTCTAACCTCTCTGTAAGTTTATTTTTCTTTGTCTGCAGTAACTCTCAAATGTCAACTTTCTGATTTTTTTAATATTCCCCCCTACTCCCTTTTCACAAAGGACATTGGGAAATCAGTCACTAGAAATGAGGAGGGAGAATTATATATTATTTGACCCCATCACTGAAATTACCATATTTTTTTTTCTGTAGCTCCTATGTCTGAAACTCTGTGACTAATAAAGATTCCAGATCAGCTGATTGTGCCTTTGTTTAGGATGAAGGTGGCTGTCTTCCCGATAGCACGTTTCTCAGACACTCATTGCCTCAGGACTTCTCTCAATTCAGTTTCAACTACGCATTTAGAAGTGGAAAACAAGAATTTACTTTTAATGCCTTTGGCACCTCAAAGAGAGCGAAAGAGCTCCTCCCACAGAAATTGACAGTGTCCTAAGGCGGGAAGACTACTGGATTTAGAGTCAGATTTTAGTCCCAACTCTTCTATGTGTGCTGGGTAGATGATGTTGATTGTAGTAGTGGCTATTTATTGAGTACTTCCTGAGTGCAGGCACTTTTCTAATCCTCACCACAATCCTACGAGGTAGGTATCATTCCCATCTGTAATATGGGAAAACTGAGGCACAGAAATGTTAAGGAATTTGCTAAGACGCAGGGTTGGGATTGGAACTCAGATAATCTTACCTTACCTTTCTGAACCTTCATTTCCTTCCCATTAAAATGAAGGTTTGATCTCTAAATTTATTTCTATTCTAAAATGCTATGGGTCTGTGAGGTTTTACAGATGGGGACCCCACCATGACAATTACAGGGTGTTTGGTTTCATGTAGTAATCATGAAAAGTGGGTGCCCTGGATGGCTGCTTTTATCAGGACTGCAGAAACCTTCCTTTCTGACCCCCTGGGTGTTTCTGTTTTTGTTCTTGTTTTTTAGGGCATGAAGATGGCATCAACTGAGACAAAGGAGCCAATGTCTGTTCCTTAAAGGGAGGCATGGATTGACCCATTTTTCTCACCTTGATACTCTAGAACGAGTATCAAGTCCTGAAGATATTCAATCAAATTGGAGTAACACCCACCCCACAGGACTGTTGTGAGACTCAGCTAAAATAATGCTTGAGAACTGTTCTGTCACTTGTCAAATTCTGTATCAATGCAGGCAATTGTTAGTATTGTCTTACTACATTGATTCACAGTTCAGAAACTGGGGGACTAGTTTTTCCATTTGATTTCTATGCATCTTGCATTAAGGAAGCTTGAACAGACATTCTGCCTGCTCAGATTAGTGCCTGTGCTAACTAAAGGGTGAGACCCCAGCTTTCCTTTAGCTTTTCGAGGGTCAAGACACAACCACCTCTGTAAACAAACCTTTAGGATATTTGGTCACTAAATAGAATTCCCAGGCACAAATGCCACTACATTTTCCATTAAATGTCCCTAAATGATTAAACATAAATTAGTTAAACATAAAAAGTGTGGGAGGGCAAAATTCCTGCTAGTTTCACTTAAAATGCTGCTTGAGTTGTGACTTTATAATTCTGCTCTATTCCAGGCATCTCATCCCCATCCCTATATCCTGTCTTTGTTTGCTTGCATGGAAAAGCAGAATACCTTGCTGAATTTCCTGGGCTCTTTTTTCTGGCTTTCTGAATCTTTGGGCTTGTGTTACACACAACTTTCTTGTTTTGGGGCACCCCTTACTGGATCACACAAAATGGCTGTCATAGGATGGCCCACTGAATTAAGAGCAGAGAATATCTAAAAAGCTGGCTTGAGAAGATCAATTTCTTCATCAATTGGCTTATTTATTCAACGAGTATTTATTTTATTGCTCTCCCACTATATGAAGAATGTGGCTGGGGACATAGAAAAAGGGATTGATTTTGCTGGGCACACTGGGGCTCCTTGCTGGCTATGGAGGGTTGGAGGAAATACATAAAATTTTCTTTATCATTGATGTTGGGCAACTGCCCACACAAGGCCACCTGGATGAGGCACTACCTTAGTCATAAATCACAAAGCCCTAGAAGGCAAAATACCTGTCTGGCTCTCCTTCCAGAAACTTTTCCATGCCTAAGCTTTAGCAGATTCTTGTGGTTCTTGAAAAATATTTGATGGTTTATGGTTTAAACCATCAAATATTTTTCTGTGCCTTAAGCAAGAGAACTTGCAAGCTTACATGCTTGCAATAGGACTTCCTGGCTAAACACAGAGCATGAAAATGAAAAAGTGTTTGCTCTTATGTGGATGGGCTGCTCTTCACGGAAGCAAAGAGTAGAATAAGTTGAGAATGTATTGATCTTAGTTACTTGGAGATGAATTAGAATTTTCCTTACCTTTCATTATTTCCCACTGTAGGTATAAAATACATTAGGAAAATGTGCTTGTATGTATTTCCCTATAAGTGACGGTGAAAAAAATGCCAGTCATGAGACATTTTGGGTTTCAAACAGAAATGATAAGAAATTGGATGCTTTCTAGTGTTTCCAGAGAAACCTTATTCTGAATGAGTTGACTGAGACTCTTCAGAAGTCATTGTCCATTCAGTCTGGCATGATTTGGCGTGAAAAGAATTCTAGAGGCCTTGGTTCTACCTCTTGGCATTGCACCAACTAGCTGTGACCTTGAGCAGGTCACTTACCAACTTGAATTTCTATTTCTTTGTTTAGCATTCAATATTTAACTATTTATAGAGGTGGCAACATATTCTTTCTGCTTATATACTCTGGGAAATGCAATCTTCATATTGGGCCATCCTGTGCCCAGCTAAGCATCAGGGATGCTATTACTGTGGGAGAGAAGGGGAGAATAGGGACAACAAGCAATCTCTGTCTGGAGTGCAAACATGAACAACTCTTGGGTCTTTTCCTAAAAGTTTCTTACTTTGGTGAGGGAAAACAGGAGTGTAAATAGGGAATTAAACGTATTTTTTGCAACTCTGTGCTGTCACTTATGCCCATACTTTTACCATCTAACACTTGCATTCTCTTACTCTCTTTTAACTCCTTTCCCTCTGCCTAAACTATGCCCTTGTCAACTGTTAAAAAACAAAATTCAACTGAGTAAAATTTAAAGGTCTTATTGGCTTTATTCAATGATTCATGAATCAGGCAGCATCCAATCAAGCAGGCAGAAAGAACCTCTGAGGAGCTGTACAAAATGGAAGACTTTTATAGGCAGAAGGGAGAGAGAACACGAAGTTATACTAGGTAAAAAAGCAGGTTGGTTTTTGCAAGGTCACTTTCCTTTAGGGGATGGCAGAGGTCTATTAGGCAGATAACCTACCCAGTGCTCGTCAGGAGATTCCTGATTGACTGGTTTAAGATTCCATTTCTGGGAGAGCCGAACCTGTAATTGAGTTAAGTCTCAGTTTGGTGATGTGGGGCTTAGTGTAAGCAACTCCATTTTGGCTCTATGGTCTTGTTTTTAACATGCTTTACCTAAAAACCAAAATAACTGTTCCCCCATCCCCCCAAGAAACCTCTTCACTTTTTCTCTTGATCTTTTTGCCCCTCTGCTTACTCCTCAATTTTTCTCTATTCTTGACCTTCCTTGGCTGTACCTGATGCTGTTTACTATCTCCTTGAAATTCTCTCCTTCCTTGTCTTCTGTGTCCATGTAACATTCCAGTTTTCCTACTTCTCTAACTTCTGTTTCCTTTGCTGACTTTTCCTCCATCCTCCTAAAAGAAAGCATTTCCCTAGATCAGGTTCTGCCTGGTCCTTCTGTCTTTCCTCATCTCTCTTGGAATCCACTGTTTGGTCACAGTCATCACTTTGAAGCAAATGAATCACACATCTCTGTGCATAAAGCAAGATCATGATTTACATCTGAAGCCTCATGGACTTCAACCTCATGTTTTCTACTGCCTGTGGGATATTTCTATCAAGATCCTCTTAAAGCACCTAAATTTTCACTGGGCAAACTCATCTTGCCCACTCCTTCTGCAAATCTCCTCCTCACCCACCTCCTTCTCCTCCCGATGCCACTCAGAAACTGGCTCCTGGTTTGACTACTATATGTTATTGGAATAATTCATGCTTTACAACCTGGAGTTATCTTTTCTCTCCCTGGACACTCACTTCTCATATCAACTCACTTCAATCAACTTACTTCTCACATCATACATGTCAACATAAATTGCTGGTCGTATTGCTTACTACCTTCACGGTAAACTTGCTACTCAATGTCTTGCTTGTGCTATTGTGATGATGCTCTTCTCTTCTTTCCTCTACATTTTTTTCACTGCCTGTTTTCATTCAATATGACGTGGATCAGCTTAGTCTACTAAAAACCTTCGATAACAGGCCATTTTCTATCAACGAGTCAAATCTCCTCCATCTACCATTCTAAGGTAGGTTTTGCATTACATGACCTCAAATTTCCGCATTATCTAGAACATCCCTTTAAGACAATTAGACTAATTGCTGTTGTCTGAAAGTGTCCTCCACTCTCCTATCTCTACCTCTCTGTGTATCTACTTGGACTATTCATTCTTCTTAATATTCCTCCCTGTTTTACCCATCATTTTGTCCTGATGAAATCTTCTCCATTTTTTTAGGGTCCAATTAAAATGCAGCATCCTTTATGAATGTTCCCCTGAACTTCTATTAGCCAGAAATACCTTTAGGGTCAGAGACAGTAACTTGTTTGTCTCTGTGTAGGTAGAGTCTAGCATAGTTCTTGACTCACTGAGTTGCTCAACAACTGTTCACTTAATGGGCCACCATTAGTTGAAGGTAATTTCTATTCCCTCTGGATCACCATAATACCTTGTACTTCTTCTAGGGCTCTTGTCATTATTACATCTTATACTTCATTTATTTGTAATCATAGCTTTGAGATCTTGAAATAGTAAAGAATTTTGCACAGAACAGATGATCCATTAATGTGCCTTAAATGAATAAACTCCAGGAGGTATTAAAGTAGGGAAAGGATTGTGTTGTTAACCAGGGTTTTGCTCAAATGGTTAGAACTGGTGCTAAGAATTAATTTCTCCTGAGATTATATTCTGTAACCTTTCCACCTCCCTACTAGATTGTGTGATTCTTGAAGGCAGGGTACATTCAACTCTGCATCCCCAGTACATTTTATGGCACTTCATTATAATTCAATTAAATGTCGGTTCAACAGAATTGTTTGGGTAATGGTAGTGATGGTGGAGTGGTAGTGGTATGATTCTGTAAGGAACGAGTGGGAGACAGGCCGCGTGGTCAGTGGGACTGTAGCACTGTTGGCAGAAGCCACTATTTCAGGCTTTTCCTAAGAGAACAATGAAACTCATGTTCTTAAGAAAGATTCTCTTGATATGCTTTTTTAAAGGAAAGGGTAGGAGGCAATACTGCTGGAGGAAATCCCAGTGATCAAGAGAGAAACGAAATTTTGTATATAAAAGATTTTGTGACTTTGTTTCGATTGCCTTGGGGATTTACCAAATATGATAATGGGATCTTCCATTCCTTTCCATCCTTTAACCTCCTTTCAGCTTTACTTTAATGAGTGTTGGGGTGGTTAAGGGAGAGTTTAAAATGTATGAACTAATTTGGTTCAATGATAATGTGCAAAGCACCTACCTAAGTGCTGTTAGAAAACATAATGTTGTAAAATTGTATAAGTCTGTGTCCCTGCCCTCTGAAGTTTCAATATAGAGACAAAAGGAAGGAACTAATCCCAAACTATCAGAATAATTACCCTTGACACCAAGATGATGAGTAGAGGTGAATCTGTGTAAATTATAGGAATTGATTCTGAGCCATTCTGCCTGGATTGAATCCTGCCTCTATCTATTACTAGCTCTGTAACTTTGGGCAAGTTACTTAAATTCTGTGTGCCTCAGTTTCCTCATCTGTGAATTGGATGCAGTGATAATAATTTACATGCCTTTTAGAATTGTTGTGAGGATTAACATGAGTAAATATTTGTAAAGTACTTAGAATTTGTAAAATATTTAGCATTGTGCCTGGCACATAGTAATTGTCATTTAGCCATTATTAACTGTTATAAGTATTTTTAAAATTTTTAGTTGTGGTAAAAAACTTATAAAATTTGCCATTTAATCATTTTTAAGTGTATAGTTCAGTAGTGTTGAGTATATTCACATTGTTGTGCAACAGATCTCTAGAGGTTTTTCATGTTGCAAGACTAAAACTATATCCATTGAACAACTCCAATTTCTCCCTCTTCCCAGCCCTTGGAAACCCCCATTCTACTTTCTGTTTCTATGAGTTTGGCTATTTTAGATACCTCATATAAGCAGGATCATACAGTGTTGGTCTTTTTGTGATTGGCTTATTTCACTTAGCATAATGTTTTCAAAGCTCATCATGTGACCTTGCTTGTTCATCCATATGACCTTGTTCATAGCATGTGATGGCATTTCCTTCCTTTTTCAAGGCTGAATAATATTCCATTATATGTATATACCACATTTTGTTTATCCATTCATCTGTTGATGGACATTTGGGTTGCTTCCATCTCTTACCTATTGTGAGTAATGCTACAGTGAACACAGATGTGCAAATATCTCTTTGAGATCCTGCTTTGAATTCTTTTGGGTATACACCCAGACATGAGATTGCTGGATTATATGGTAATTCTATTTTTCATTTTTTGAGGAATCTCCATACTGTTTTCCATAATGGTTGCACCACTTTACATTCCCACAACAGTGCATAAGAGTTCTAATTTCTCCACATCCTTGCCAACACTTGTTATTTTCTGTTTTTTTTAATAGTAGTCATCCTAATAAATATGAGATGATATCTCATTGTTATAACTATTTTTTTTTTCTTATCAACTAGCTGCTGGAAACCACCCCCGCCAATGACTTAAAAGGGTCTGATCTTGAGGCAAAATATTTAGCAGGGACATTGTAGTCAGTCTCAAAATTTCCCATGAGGATGTGTACTAGTGCCAAAGAAAACATGGGCCCTAAACTACATTCAAACCCAGTGAAATCCATTTTTTAGTGTCCCACAGTGTGTTTGCCTCCTTGCTCATTCACCAGCAGGCAAGACTCTCAGTCAAACCTCAGGAATCATCATTCTTTTCATTCTCCTCTTGTGTCTCCTTTTCATTTTTAGCATAGGGGTTTTGACTCTGGGAATTCATGTCCTACATGAACTAAAAGGCTAGAAAACCAACTCTTGGGAGCATATACATACCTCTCGGCAAGGGTGCCTTGCCCCACATTCAATCAGCCACCAAGTCCCTTTAATCTCACCTTCATAATGTCTTTAATATCTGTGTCCTTCTTTTCATGCCTAGGGCTACCACACTGCTCAACCTGCAGTAGCTCTTGCCTGTGCAGTGCTATAGCTGACCTGCTTTCTCTCTGTGCAGGTTTGGTTAGTCTTATCATGACAATCCTTGATTTAACAACCTCAGTGACTCCATTTTCTGGCAGAATAATGACTCAACTCTTCAGCTTTTGAAGCTCTCTTTGGTCTGATCCCAGATGTTATTTCAGACGATCTCTTACAACCTCCTCTCCTACTACCCCCTTTCCCTCCCCCTCTTACTATATTCTCCAGTCACAAACTTCTCTTTAATGAGCGTGGTTAATCTTATAGTTTTAGTTCATTCTTCAGGATTCATGTTAAGTTATAATAATGATAGCTGCCAATCATTGGTCATTTACTATGTATATGCCAGTTACCAGTTTACACAGATTCATTCTTTAATTCTCCCAAAGACCCTATGAAATGATTACTATCATCACTTGCATTTTGCAGATGAAGAATACTGGCAAGCCCAAGTTCTCATAAGGACCTGGATTCATGTACAGACAATCTGAGTCCAGAACCAAAGTTTTTAGCCTCTATTCTACTGTTCAAATGGTGGATTTGATGATGCTTTCCCATCTACCCCTTGTTAGAATTCAGTACAAATGAATAATCATTTATTTGGCAACTGCTATGCATAAAGCACTATAAATAGAATCTGTAGGAGTGGGCAATGAAAAGTTGATTTCGATAGCTCCAGCCTTCAGTGGTTTATAGTCTAGGAATTAATATATTCTTCTTCTATGCTCCCGAATTTATTACAATTGACATGACATGACACCTTGAACATTACTATTCATGCACATTTTTGTCTCCTCCAATACACTGTTACTTCCTTTTGCCTAGAGGCCTTTCTGTCTCTCTATAAATCCAGAGATATGTTTACTGAATTCAAACAAATCTGACTTTTACTTCTACTTTGGAACTTTGCAGGGCAATGCTCCTTTATGTTCTCACCTTAAAACAATATTATCAACTCACTGGGGACCTGGGCTTTTTTCATCTTCAGCACCCAGTAATAATAGCTAATTTTTATTGTGTACTTTCTCTATTCTAAGCATTTTATGTGAATACATTAATTTAATCCTTACACCAATCCAATGAAGTAAAAACTACTTTTATCTCCGTTGCATAGAAGAGAAAACCAAAGTACTGTGAGTTAAGAAACTTGCCCAGACTTGCCTAATTATTACTGGCAGAGCCAGGTTATACCCAGGCTCTGGACTCCAGAATCTGTGATTTTGACCTTTTTGCCTAGTGACTCTTCTGCTCCAGTCATTGCAATTCACAGTCACACTGTAAACGTTTGGTAAATGAAGACTTTTTTTGTATCCCTGGCACTGCATTAGATTTCTTAGTATCTTATTATAAACTGCCTTTGTAATATATATGTTGACTTACTCCGTGGTCATAAATTTAAAGAAGGAATCCAGTTTTGAGCTTCTTTTGAATTGCCCAAGGTACTTAGTGTAATTGTTGGGTCACTGAACAGATGCTGGAAAAATGCTTGATCCAACCATAGACGACTGGGCTAATCCTTATCCATATCTAATCTGTGAGGTCAGATGGCCCAGGTCACAGTATATTTATCCCATTCTCGGCTTCTTATTCCCCAGGGGAGGAACTTGAGTCTTAGTCTCTGGAAACTGCTCCCTGAGGGGAGAATGATTATTGGGATTTGGAATGAAAGAGGCACCTTGCCCTGGGTCAAATGCCTGGTTCCATGCTTCCAGGTGCTTCAGGGCTTGTGTCTGTTGAGGTGGGAATGAGGGAAGGACAGAGACCCATCTGCAGAATATCACTCCCAGCTCAACCCACACGCCAGAAAGTAATCTCACTCTGGAGAAAGTAGATGCAAAGGCTTTTGAGTTCCTTTAATGCTGTCAGGAAACTTTCCACACTTTCTGCCAGGCCTAATTCTTAGCATTCAATGTACAAATCAATTTAATACAATCAAATTAATACCACATGTTTTCCAGAAGGAAGGATGGTGATTATTTTTTTTCCTGCTCTAATCAGGTCAAATCTGTGATAATTTGTTTTAATTCTAGTGTTTCCTTTTTAGAAGACCATAGACAAATGAGATCAGAGACTAGTGACCAGGAGTCATCTAGTCATTAATTTATTAATCAATATTTTTATTACCTCCTATGTACCAGACACCATGCTAGGTGCTGGAGAAATCTGAGGGAATAAGACAGGAAAAAAACTTACACTTTTTTTAGGATAGCGAAGAAACTGGAAAGTAAAATGATAGCTACTTTTGACATCTGAAGACAGAAGAAGGACCTAATTTTATATATGTGGCTTCCAAGAATAAAACTGAGGCAAAGTTGAAATGACAACAAGGCATATTTTAGCTATTGGAAGGAACAATTGTCCAAAGATGAACTATTCATCTCAAGGTAGTGAGTTCTCCATCACTAGGGCTGTCGGGCCACTTGACAGGTGTGCTATACAAGGGGAAAAAATACTCTTATACTTTAAAAAAAGACATTGGATGTCTGATTGAGCTGGATACAATTTAATATACCTTCAAGTGTTGAGATTACCTGATTCCATAACATTTGATGGCATATGTAAAGTCAAGAAAGTCAAAATATTTTAATAGTGAAACAATTATAACTCCATATTAATAAAAAAGACCCTGTAATTATTACCTTACAGTTTTATTAGGTCTCACCTTAGCAGAGGCTTGGGTTCCTCTCTGGGACCCATTGTGTCAATTACCTCACAATACTCAGATGGTGAGAAAGAGTAACACCTCTTCAAAGGGAGACCAGATTGCTCCCATAGTTCAAAATAGAGGTCACCAGGTAGCCACTCTTTCACTGACTTTGGGGGAAACTGAGGCACATAAAAATGGTGCCATGACCTTTGGAAGAACATCTAAAGCAGTGTCTGTATTTTTAGGTAGTTAGCTGCAAAACAAAGCTTCTAGAGGAAGTTGGTCATTTCTGTCCCTTCAATACCTTAACTCCTAAATTCAGTTCTCCTCAAAGAGTTCAGAGATTCTAATTTGCACAGTTGGAAGTCGATTCTTGCATTTTTCCGAGGTAGGAAATATTCTTATATTGTGGCAGATGCAGATAAAATCCCCCCTTCTTCCATTGGCCCCTGACTTACTGCATTATTGTCTCATTTGAGTCCTATTGTTTGCTGCTGTTATTTGCCTACAAGTTTTTCATGAGCTTCTTGCTTCCTAAGCTCCTGACTATTGTGTTTGTGTTACACTTCATTACACAGGACTTGCCAAGGAAATTTAGTTTCCAGAAAAACAAAACGTTCCCTAATGTGTGTGTGTGTTTTCCCCCTGCCTTTACAGGGAAGCCTGCGCAGTGCTGCATTTCACAGAACAAAGCCTGCAACGAGATCAGGGAGATAACTGCGGGGGTGGGGCACGACGGGACGACCAGGACCGGGATGGGGACAGGATGACTGCGACACAGGACACAAATAGAGTGGTTGAAGGCCCCAGCATCAGACTTCCAGAAGATTTGCTTCTTGATTCTATAACACTTACTGTGAGACTTTTCATAAGTTCCCTAACCTCCCTGTACCATGGTTTCTTCACCGAGAAGAGGAGAATAATCAGATTACCTTAGGTTCGGTATTAGGATAAAATAATATATACCTATGGCACATAGTTAAGCTGTTAAATGTTAACTGTTATTATTATTACTGAGCGGTTTCTCCCAATGGTATTGACAATCCTGTGGTTTCTGAGGAGCAGGAATCAGCTGTGACCTTTTAAGTAATGAAAAGTGAGACCTAAAGGCATCATGGGAGTTTGACCCTGTGATGGGAGTTGTGCGTAAGCGACGCAGACCTCCTTTCCAGGTAATGGTCGTGACTTCTGGTTGAGCACTGAGGCCGGTGTACGTGAGCCAGTTCCACTCTAGCCTGTTCTCAGTTTATTTGGCATCTACTGTGAGGGTTAGAGTCAGTGCTTCTGCCAAGGATGCATCGCAGCTTAACACTGCCCCCTAGAGGACTGGGAAGGTCACTAGCAGGAGCCAGGTCCACAGAACCAAGAAGTACTTGCTGTTAACGACATCCATATAGCGTGAATATCTTTAGGTCAATCTGGAGTCATTTAATCTCTCGGCTCCTAGGTTCCTCGCCAGAAAAATAGGGAGAGTAATGCCCCCCACATAGGAGCCTGGTGAGAATCAAATCAAGTAGCACATGTGAAATCTTTAATTTTAGATATTTCTGTTATTATTATTGTAGTAGTAATTATTATTCTCTTTGAGAGACCTGCTGGGGTTAGAAGACTGTTTACAATAGGACTCTTATAGTCAAAGTATCCAGCAGTGTCCCACCACCATTCTTAGTCCCGCACTCTGATACAAAGACGCATTTAGGGGCCTCAGGAAAACAATATTTTGCTCCAGCCTAGATGACAAACTTGCAACCTTGGGCCAGGAGGGGAGTCGTCTGGGACCTAGTGGAACTAGAATTTCTCTCTGCCCCTTTGAGAAGCAGATAATTGGTGCTGATGGTAATGGGGCAATGCAACCTAATTTTGCTGCCAAGGACCTTATCAGAGTTTTCCTCCAAACTCCTCCTTGCTTCTCCCTCCCCCACAGTTTCCTTTTCTGCGCTCCAGGGGCATTCTCATTGTGTTTGGGCGAGGCTTACGCTTTTTTTTTTTTTTTTTTTGCAACCACCTGGGAATGCCTCCTTCGGGCATCTGGGGCTGAGGGTTATATAAAAGCCCAGCTGGAGCTCTCGGTCCAGCATATCCAGGACCAGCCACCTGCCTCCACACCTTCAACAGCCCCCTGCACTCCCCTCAGGCACCATGCTCAGGCCAGCCCTGGTCCTCTCTGCCTGGTTCGCCCTGGCTGTGGCTTATCCCGCACCACTTTCAGGTAAGTAGACCATTGGCAGGTCTTTTGGAGAATGGGACTCAAATCCTTTTATGGGGTGTGTGTGTGTGTCTTTCCGCGCACACCGAGAGAGACAGAGACCTGCAGCGAATGGTGTAAAGTGAAACGGGTAAAATTTATGTCAAGTTGGTCTCAAGGTGGGGGTGGGCAGCAGAGATCTGAGGCCTTGGGTGGTTGAGTGGCTAAGCCTAGATGTGGGTTATGTGTTTGAATTGACCTTATAAAGGTAATAAGGCTGGGCCTGATGGGCTTAAGGTGGGTGATTAGAGAACTACTGAGGGTTTTCTGTGGTCCTATTGACTACTGAGTGCTAAAGAGGCTTTATCCTATTTAATTCAAGTTAAAAAGTCCTTGCGGTGCCCTTACTTTATATTAGAGTAAAATTCCAAGTGCTTCAGCAGCTAGCTGAAATCACAGGTGGGAAATCAGTGGGTCTGGAATGGAAACTTGTGAGTCACAATGAGAAAGGAAAGAAATAGGTGTCCTCATGAACCAGAGAAAGAAAGCTTTCCCCCAAAGACTTTCTTTTTCTAGTCTTTCCTGAATTCAATTCATTTCTCAGGAGGAAGGGTGTTCATTCATTTGCATAAAATGGTTACTTTCCCCCATCCTCTTCCTCCCAGCTTTCCCTCTGGTAGCTCTTAATTTATCAGATGCTGGGTTTGGGGTTCTTTACTGCATATGAATGAATGATAAAGCAAAGTAACTAAATTAGCTAATGATTTTGGCCTCACCGACAGGCTGCCCATAACCTGCTGAACTCGACAGCCATGGTGACCACGTGTCTTTCACTATAGTCCAAGAAGACCCTGGTTGTATGCCCAGCAGGCTAACACAGTTATGATGCTTTTATGGTTAGCAAACACCAAAATGTCTGGATTGTGCATTCTATGGGAAAAACTGGAAAATGAAGTCCTAGATATAGCCCATTAAATGAGAAAATGGTAGGAGTAGCCCATTTTAGAGTCGATGCCATTCTTGCTCATGCATTGGGAAATAGCAGTTTTCCTTGCTCTGAACCCCCTTTTGTTTTTGCTTAGTTTTCAGGAACCTGGAAGGATTATAGAGGGGGACTCTTTGGAATTTTTTTCTGTTCCAGTCTGACCAATTCACATTTGGAGGCACAATTCTATCAAACGCTACTTCCTAAACTGAGCCCCTCAAATGGGGGTGGTATAGGGACACTGGGCATATTCCTGGGTGGCAGTTAGTCTTCTGGACTTTCTAGAAGTTGGCAGAAGAGAGACTTGTGGTGAGACCATATTTGATTCAGTATACCCTTTTATGTTCCATGTTTTCCCCAGGAAAAGATCTAGCTGGGAGTGGGAAGCGTGTGGAGATCGTGGAAACATTCTTGCTAGAAAGTGCTTGAGCTGTTCTTTTCTTTTTTGTCTCCTCTAGAATTCCTAGAGATTATCAGTGACCCAGCGCTGTCTGCTGAGGTCGCACCGGTCGTTGTTGTAGAGCCGTCTGTGGTCATAGAGCCGCTCTTTAACGGACAGCCGGTCATTGACGGAGAGATGGTCATTAACCTAGAGCCGAGCGCTGAACTAGAGTTAACCACTGACCTAGAGGCGACCACAGACCTGGAATCGGCCACTGACCTAGATTTCATTCATGATGCAGGATTGACCACTGAAGCGTACTTGCAGAACACACAGGCTTTTGGTAAGTGAGGGTTCTGGCTTCAGAGGAAGCCTGGGCAGGAGTTGGTTGGCTTTTGTATTTCTGAGGGAAAGCCCGCTTTCCCTGCTTTCCTCCAGCATGCTTGATTCCCAACGTCAGCTTGTGACCACACCCATCTTCCATTTTGTTTTCCTAGAATTGTCTACCGCTGTGGAATCAGACACCCTCAGCTTTGAGGAAGAAGCCACCGAGGCCACAGGTAAGGATTCCTGTCTTCAAAACTGCAGAAGTCTCTCCCTGCCTCCCTCTCCTTGTTTATAGCTCATTGCATAGGAATGTCTTATGGTAACTTATACATCTGGGGATACTTTCGCTGCTTTGTTCTCTGAGGTGAGTAAACTTTGCCAAAAGATCTTTGAAACTTGAGGAAAATTGAAGCATTTTCCCAGAGTGTCAGGAGTTGAAATCAGTTGAATACCAACATAGCTCCAGCCCTGAAATCTGCCCTGACCTGATCTCCAGGACCAGCCTTCTGGGCTTCTCTAAAGAGGACCAGCTCCTTGATATCTCCAAGGGGTTGATGCATGTAGTGGCAAGAAAAAGGTTAACAATTTCCTTTTCTTTTCCGGTTGACTACAATTCAATTCACACAGAGAACTTTTCTAATGAAGATTATGGTAAGTGTAAATCTTATTTGAATTTAGACTGAATAGAAGAAAAGGAGATTTAAAAGCTTCATAAATTAAGCAGTGGACCTGTCCCTGCCCATCTCTCTCTCAAGCCTCCATTGGTTTTCATTTTTCTGTCCGCCACTTAGCCAAGGGGTCATAAGATTCAGTGTCTTCTCCCCCTACAAACAAACCCCAGTAGTTTGAGGGATAGCTGGGGCTTTTGCCGTGAAAGAACCTTGGACCTTACCTACAAAAACAAATTTCTAAACAATCGGGTTCTTATGTCTACAAGTAATAGCTAATGTGTATTGAGATCTACTATATTCCGGCACTGCTCTAAGTGTATTGGGGGATTGCAGGTAGTAGTGGAGGAGTCTAGAAATTGTATTTTAGTGGAGGCTGAAGGGCCTGTTAAGAAGGGTTGGTTATCTGGCTTTAAATTCTTGCTCTTACACTAATTGTCTTCCTTGAAGAATGTACCTCATTTGCAAAATGAAGGTCTACCTCAGTATTGTTGTCTAACTGCCAACCTGTAGTGGTTGATGAACAAGTTAAAGATGTCTCCTGTCCCTCCCACCCCCATCCCATGGGGCATTAGGAAAATTCTCATGTTTGACTCTGAGAGCAAGAAGCAGCTTCGTGGCCCAGATCTGTCTGATCGATTCTGCTAATATACTAAACCCCATAGCCTGCTTATCAAGAGATACTTTCTGACTACGGCAATCGCCAATAAACCAAGAAGATTTGTTATTGTTTTTTTTTTCTGTAATGCATTTATTTTGTATTTTTTCCAGTTTTGTTGAGATACAATTGACATATAACATTATATAAGTTTAAGGTGTACAACATAATGAGTTGATATATGTACATATTGAGAAACTTTGGTTTTTAATAGGAAGAGAAAACCCATGGAGGTTTTAACTTTTTAAATTAAGAAACTTCTTTATTTCTAGAAGGTGTCACTACTGCTTATTTCGATGAGCTCATCCCTGGAGCATCAGGTAAGTCCAAAGATCTTTGACTTTTTTCCTATTCTTGGTCTTTGAGGAATTTTTTTCTTGGGAGGCTTTCTAGGACAGAGTCAAGAAGTGGGTCTCTGGTAGGTACTCTGCATGTGTTTACACCCTTCTCAACCAGGCACCACATTCACTTAGCTGAATCCACTTTTGGGGGAGAAGAGAGAATATGGCTCTTGCACATGAGGATGTGACCAGTTCATGTGCTACTCTCAGGGCTTCCAAGTGTGGGTGGAGACCAACGCTTTACCCAAATCCTTCTCACAGAGTGCATTTGCCTTCCATTTCCACTGGTAAGATTTCAGGCATGGCAAAGCGCCTTGGTGGTTTGGAGAAGGAAAGTTTCAGTGCCACAGACTCAGTGGAGTCCTAAGTCAATTAGGGCTAATTGAGGGTGTTGGCTGAAAGCTAGACACACATTACCGGACGTGAATAAAAACCATCTCTTTACTTAATTGCAGATGAGCCCGTCACCTCATTTGGAAGCGATGAGTCCGTCTCAGTGCTTTTTTGTAAGTTTCTTCTCTCTTGCCCCTGATATCTTAGAGATTCGATACCATTTTCAGTACTGGTTTTCATCCACTGGGAAAGGATTCTAAACAGCTTTCCCAGATGCCGAGATCAGCTATAAAATCTAATGTGGAGGATAAAGACAACTTCTTTTCTCTCTGAGGTTTATCTTCTTCCAAGTCAAATTATCTGGATTTTTCAGTAACCAAATAGGCATAGGATAAATAAGTCCTCTGCCTTCAGTTTTCCAAAATTCCTTTTCTTCTTGTCTCTCTAGGATATGCATTCCAGTCCAGTCCATGGAACGTTTTTAAGGGAGAGCCTGAAGAAAAGGCATCAGATTTTCTCATGCATAGAACATGTAATTTGGTTAAAAACTGTAAAGCCTTGGGGCTCTGAATCAGAAGGTGCTAGTTTTAATACTTGGCCTCACTCTTGGTTGTTTTGGAAGCCACTAAAATGGTTTCTTCACAAAATAAAATGGATATCCAGTGTAAATATCTCACTTAAAGCACAAAGAGAAGAAGGGAGAATAAGAAATTAGACCTTAAAGAAATTAAGTCACATGCTGAAGGTCATACTGGGAAGTGGGAAAGATGGGCCTGATCTTTTGAGCAGTAGGTTCTCTTGTTTCTCATGGTAACTCCTGTTTTTTTGTTTTAAATTTAGAAAATGAAGCAGATTTTCCATTGGTTGTGACCATCACTCTGCTAACAACTTTCTAAGAAGATTCTGAGCTTCTGAACGAGCCTCCCATTCCATTATAGGAAACTGCAGAATTGTAAAAGACTCTGACACATAGGATGCACCCAGTTGAGGATAAACGGTGGAGGGAATTGTGTACAGACAGAGGAGGGGCATATTTTAACCATGTCCCATTTAATATGGGGTCAATAAATGTTCCTTTGAAATAAATGCTGAGAGAGGTTTTTATTTTATGAGGGAACAGGTTACTTGGTTGCCTTATGTTAGTACCAATAATCATTTAGTCCTCTTTGATAGATTCTTTATAACCAGGCTACAGCTCTTTTTTTTTTTTTTTTTTGTGAGGAAGACCAGCCCTGAGTTAACATCCGTTGCCAATCCTCCTCTTTTTGCTGAGCAAGACTGGCCCTGGGCTAACATCTGTGCTCATCTTCCTCTACTTTATATGGGACGCCGCCACAGCATGGCTGACAGGCAGTGCATCGGTGGGCGCCCGGGATCTGAACCTGCGAACCCCGGGCTGCCAAAGCGCGGACTAAACCGCTGCGCCACCGGGCGGGCCCCAAGTCTCCAACTCTTGATGGTCGCAAGAAAGCATGAAATGAATCTATGGAGAGTATCTTAGTTTTCTTATTCCTACTACAACAAATTACCACAAACTTAGTTGCTTAAGACAACACAAACTTGTTTTACAGTTTTGTAGCTCAGAAGTCTGAAAGGCATCTGACTGGGTTAAAAACCATGTGTCGGCATGACTGAGTTCCTTTCTGGAGGCTTTATGGAAGAATCCACTTTCATGCCTACTTTCCTTGGCCCTCTTGTGTCCTCAAAGCCAGCAGGGGCCTGTTGATTCTCACATTACATCACAGTCACTGACACTGACTCTACTGCCTCCCTCTTCCACTTTTAAGGACCCTAAGGACACATTGGGCCCCACCTGGATAATCCAGGATAATCTGTACTTCAAGATCAGTTGATTAGACACCTTAATTCCCCTTTATCACATAATTTAACATATTCACTGGTTCCTGGAATTAGTGGGTGAGCATATTTGGGAGGCCATAATAACTCATACCACAGACAGGATAGGACACCTTACTCTAGAACTGATTTGGTTCAGTGGGGAGTGGAGACAATTACCCATGCTTTTTTAATGTTTACACTAGATTTTTGCAAAAGGGTATATGTGAGTTTATGTTAAATTAGTTTATATTGCACATATTTCTACTTCACAGCATGTATATGCAATAGTGTAAATGACAAAAAAGGCAGAAATTTAGAGTGGTGTGCAGACTTGGGAGTGAGGAGATGTAGATTCTAGTCATATCTCTGCCACTTATGAAATGAATCAATAACACACCTGTAAAATGAATCAATTGTACCCAATCAATTGAAAGTTCCTTTGTTCTCCTTAATATATTTCAAGATCTGATACACCAATGTTTGGAATCATTAACTTAAAGAATTATTAACTTATTAGCTTGTCTCAGGAAGAAATATTCCATGTTCACTAGTGGTTTTTATGCAACATTCAATAAATCCCTTACTCTTTTTTTTAATTTATTTTTTATTGATGTCTTAGTTTATAACACTGTGGGGTTTTAGTTGTACATTTTTGTTTGTCCGTCATAAATCCCTTACTCTTAAGATGAGTTTGTACCAGAATACATCAGATTTTTGGATTCCTTATCCTGACTCCATCAAGCCCCTTGTCTCAAGGCTTTTCCTCTAAACAGGAAAGTAGTTCCAAGGCCTCCACTGATCTCTTTTAAGACTGTAAAACTTTCTGTTCTTCCAGTCACTATTTTTCCAATTTCTCTTTCCATTTGCTTTTTAATTTTAAGCAGATTTCCGCATGGAATTTTATGATAGACCATTGGCATGACTTGTGAAATTTAGCCAGGATCAGGTGTTAGTGGACTCAAAATAGGCACTCATTAGTATCTATCCAGAATGGAAAAAAATTTCATTTCAAATTCCAACTGATCAATTAAAAGTGGCAGGCTGGATAATAATGCAGTGAGTGCCAAACGTGCGGATTTGTTGAAGGGGGAATTTGTAGCGTGTGTGCTAAGTATTTGCTGATCCTGGTGTTAAGTGGCAGTTGAAGCTATAGGTTTAGATGAGGTCACTTAGGAATAGTGTATATATTAGGAGGAGTTAGGTGCTTGAGAGAGCCCTGTGGAAACTTGACAGAGCAAGCAAATGATGAGGAGCCCCACCCAGTTACTGCCCTCAGAGTAACAGCTGCCGCTGTGCAAGGCATGGACTAAGTTGAGAGGTTTACCTGAGTTATTTATGCAATATACAAGTTCTGTAAGGTATCAATATTATTGATTATATAAAATTAATTTGTATCAAAAATTAATTGTACAAAATAGTAAGTAATACTTGATGTAAATTTTGTGCAATTTATATATAAATATAAATATTGGACAAATTTTGATAATGGTGAAGGCTATTCTGTTTCTGCAATCCAGAAACTCCCCCAATTTTCAACCACTTGATTTACTTTAGACCATTTGTATTTAATGTAATTATTGATATGTTGGGGTTTTAGTCTGCCATTTTACTTTTTGTTTTCTGTTTATCTTGTTTTTTTCTTTTTTCTATGTCTTACCTTCCTGTGGGTTACTTGAATGTTACAAAAAAACTTTCCATTTTGGTTTATCTATAGTATTTTTAAAGTATATCTCTTTGTAAAACTTATTTTAGTGGTTGCTGTAGCTGTTATGTTATATACACATAACTTATCACAGTCTAATTGGGTTAACATTTTACCATGTTGAGTGAAGTGTAGAAATCTTACCTCTCTGTATAGCTCCCTCTACCCTCCTCTGCTTATAATATAATTGTCTTAAATATTTCTCTATATGCATGTAGACCCATATCAAATAGTGTTATAATTTTTGCTTCGACTGTTAAACATTTAGAAAGCTCAAGAGAAAAAGAAAGATGTATTTTATTTATCCATATTTTTCCCTTTCCATAGTTTTCTTCTTTCTTGATGTTCCAAGGTTCCTCTTATCATTTCCTTTCTGTGTAGAGAATGTCCTTTAGCCATTCTTTTCAGGTAGGTCTGCTAGTAACACATTCTCTTGTTTTCCTTCATCCAGTGTCTTTATTTCCCTTTCATTCCTGAAAGATAGTTTCACCATATACAGAAATCAGGATTGACAGTTCTTTTCTTTCAGCACTTAAAAAACATTGTGCCACTTCCTTCTGGCTTGCGTGTCTGATGATGTTTTCCGCTGTCATTTGTATTGTTTTTCCCCTATAAATAAGTTGTTTCTCTTGCTGCTTTCAAGACTCTTTTCTTTGTCTTTATTTTCAGATATTTCATTGTGATGTGTCATGGTGTAGATTTCTTTGGGTTTATCTTGGTTGGAGTTTTCTTGCCTTTTTAAATCTTTAGGCTTATGTCTTTTGCCAAAATGGGGAAGTTTCAGTCATTATTTCTTTGAGTTCTTTCTCAGATCTCCCATTTTTCCTCTCCTTCTAGGATTCAGATGACATGAATATTAGGCCTTTTGTTATCATTCAACAGGACCCTGAGGCTCTGTTATTTATTTTTTTTCCTTTCTGTCTATTTTCTCCCTGTTGTTCAGATTGGATCATTTCTTTTGTTCTATCTTCAGGTTCATGGATTTTTTTCCTCTGCTGTTGAGGCCATACATTAAGTTTTAAAATTTGGGTTATTGTAAGTTTCAATTGTAAAATTTCCTTTTGGTTCTTTTATACATTTTGATTTCTTTCCTGAGAATTTCTCTTTCTTTGCTGAGAGTTTCTATTTTTTTCATTTGTTTTAAGAATGTTTGTAATTGCTCATTGAAGCATTTTTATCATGACTGCTTTAAAATCTTCATCAGATAATTATAATATCTGTCATTTTTGTTTCAGCATCTACTGATTATCAAGTTCATTCAAGTTGAGATTTTCCTGATTCTTAGTTTGACAAGTGATTTTTCACTGAACCAGGATATTTGAGGTATTATGAGACACTGAATCTTATTTAATTCTGTCTTAGCTGGCTTCCTATGACACCAATCTGGCAGGGTGAAAGGTGGGGGCACTACACTGCTTCCAGATGGGGGTAGACGTACAGGTTTCCCCCTCAACCTCTGTTGACACCCAAGCAGGGGAGGGTGAGAGATGGAATTCTGGCTCCCCACTAGGCCCCACTAGGGCCTCCCCTGATACCACCATGTCTGAGAGGAGTAGGAGTGCCTCATTACTGTTTCACAGGTGGACTCACTGGCACCACCCTAGTGTGGAAAGGAGGGGTATTTCTTTACTGCTGGATAGGGGAAGAAGTCCAGGCTCCTCCAGTCCAGTGGTCTCCATTGACATCGTGGGGTTGGGGGGAGTGAGGGGCTCAAACTCCTAGATGGGGATGAAAGTTCTAGTTCCTACTTGGCCTTCTTTGACACTACTCTGGCAGAGGGTTGGGGCACCATATTACAGCCTAGCAATTGTGGAAGTGAATGCTCCCCACTTGGGACCATAGTTTTTTCTATGGTGTTTAACTGTGGTAGAGTGGTGATTGTCTAAATATTTTCTGCCTTGGCAGGCTGTCTGTTTCCTGGTCCTTTGGTTAGAAAGAATAAGCTTTCACTGGGGCTTTTTTCATCTGTGCCTGTTGGTATTTCTGTGTTACTGGCTTTTTCAGCTACAATTCAGGGATTTATAAAGCAAAAAAGAAATCTAGAGAACTTGCCATCATGTCATTTCTTGGGTCCCTAGCTCAACTGCCTTTTTCTCTCCAACTGTCAGAGTCTTCTTGTGTTTGTTGTATATGTCATGTTCAGGATTTTTAGTTGTATGCAGTGGGAGGAATAGGAAAAAGTGTGTATACTCCATCTTTCTGGAAGCATAACTTGGTTTATTTTAGACATAAATAAAGAGGAAGCAGGCAATTTTTCAGGTGGGACTGGGCTTTGTTTCCCGTATTGAAACACCTGAGAGAAGTTGACTTGGAGATGCCACCACTCTATGTATAGGTAGAGAAGAGGCTGAGTCTTTTATTT
This sequence comes from Tapirus indicus, assembly GCA_031878705.1. Lineage (NCBI taxonomy): Eukaryota > Metazoa > Chordata > Mammalia > Perissodactyla > Tapiridae > Tapirus > Tapirus indicus. The sequence goes on along the minus strand of CM062918.1, from coordinate 108,317,750 downwards.
GTCAAAGTGCAGAATCATTGGCGTTTAGATAAAGAAGGAGACTTAGATATTAATGTTCACAAGCAATCAGATGACATACCATGATGGATTCATTCAGCAGCATTCCTTTTAGATGGCCTTTCTGCTTCTTTTTTGAATGCTTCTAGTGTTAAACAGAGAAGCTACTTATCAAATCACCTATTTGTTTGATAATTCATTATTAGAAAGTTGTCATGAGAGAGAAAGAACAAAACCACTCTCTTTGAATAAAAGAATAAATAAATGAATTTGCATTTGTTGAACTTTTATTGTCATACATTGTGCATTTAACTCTTATAAATAACCCTGTTACATTACCTATGACAACATAGGTTAAAATTATAAAACTTAAACCAATTCTAAACTTTTTCATATAAATCAATTTTTTGATTATGGCAGGAGGTTATTTTCATTGTAGAAAACTTGGATAAATAAAAAAGTCTGGACAAAATACCATTCATTATCCATAGTCCTTATCCAGTGATAACCACTATTAAGTATTTTATTTTTTTCCTCTCATTCTTTACATGTTGTTTTATGTAGTAGTAATCATACTATATGCATGGTATTATTTATTCCTTTTCCACTTACCATTATTATTTAATAAACAACACTTCACCATGTTATTACAAAAGTTTACAAACATTTTTAATGATTGCATGAGTCCATTTTTATCTTATCATTTCTCTGATGTTAGCTATTGGGTTTTTTTTTTTGTTGTTGTTCAATGAGGAAGATTAGCCCTGAGCTAACATCTGTTGCCAATCCTCCTCTTTTTGCTGAGGAAGATTGGCCCTGGGCTAACATCTGTGCCTGTCTTCCTCTACTTTATATGTGGGATGCCTGCCACAGCATGGCTTGATGAACAATGCGTATGTCCAGGCCCGGGATCTGAACCTGTGAACCCCGGCCCTCCAAAGCAGAGCACACAAACTTAACCACTATGCCACCAGGCTGGCCCCAGCTATTTGTTTTTTATTTTGGAAATAATAGATAGCACTGTATCAAAAATTCATTTATTTGATCATTTCCTTCTGAATTCTTATTTCAATTTGTAATTACACATCCATTAGTGTATTTATTTGATTTATAGCCCCATTTATATATATGCAAGTATAATAACTGGCATAAGGAGGGGACTCGGTAAATATTTAAGAAGTAATGAGTGGAGCAACCAGAAAGTTAGAATATAAAACAGGTAGGTACAGTATCATGGAGCCAAAGGAAGAGAGTGTTTTAAATAGGACAGAATTTTAAACAATGTCTGTTTCTGCTGAGAAGCAAGTTAAGATGAAGACTGAAAAATGTTCATTGATTTTAGCAACCTGGAAATCATTGGTTACCCTGGTGTGAGCTATTTAAATGAAATGATGTGAGCAGAAGCTTTGGTTTATAAGTCTTTGGCAGCCTTTTGTTTTGATTTCTTAACATATTGGTAAATTGCTTTCCTAAAATGTAACTGAGAATGACTTACAGTTTAGTAGTAAAAACATTTCTTATCCCCTTTCTTCTCAAAGACCCTCCCAAAACAGAAACAACAAGAAACAGAATGACAACATCATCTTTGTAAAACCCATAGGACAGTTATAAGCTACAAGATCTGAAGACTGAAAACAGGCAGAAAAGTTGATGACATAACAGAAAGGAGAAAAGTAATTCTCAAGTAAACATGGATGTCTGGTTGGGGGAAAGAGGTACCAGTTAGAAGTATACGGATTGGTTTTATAGAACTCTGGGAGGCTCAAGGATCATAGACACCAGGTGATGTGAAGATTAGATTGGAGGATGAGTGATAATGGAGGAGACAGGTGAGAGGAAACAGGTTTATATCCTCCCTTATTCCGGCAGGAGAGAGTATGTTTATTCTCTAGAAAAACTGAACCAGCTGGACTTGGGGACAACTGCCACTGAAGAGGATACAAGTGAAATGCTGCTCTAAAAACAGGGTAATCAAGCGACAGTCTATACATGTAATGAATGGAGAGACGCCCAACCTCTTACCCTCACCAGCTTCAAAGTGCCAGCAGTGAAGATTATGCTTGCCAAGCAGCAGACAGGAAGTTTCATCTGAAGACTCAGAGCTGTCTCAGAGACAGCGTCTGGAGACAGAGCTTCAACAAAAGAGACTTCAGGTCACCCAGTCACCCTATTGTGAGGCACATGATTCTACAAAACTCTTGCACGTGATTCCACAAAACTCTTGCAAGTGCACATAGAATTTTCTGAGTTTCTAACTCTCACATATGAACAGAAAGCAAAGGATCAGCAGACATTTGAAGAAAATCTCCATCAAGTAAGACTCAAGTAAAGAAATAATAAAAAGGGAATGCAGAGGAAACATAGACAATATGAGGAGCAGAAGAAACATTTAAGAAACTGTGATTAACATTCTGAGGGATAAGAACAGACATTGCATTCTTAATGCAAGAATAGGATGCTATTAAATAATCAACCAAAAACCAAAAAGAAATATTGACAATTGTAAATTCAGTTGATCATAAGTTCTATAGAAGATAAAAACTCCCCTATAAAATAGAACAAAAAGACAAAGAGATAGTCAATCAATAGGTGAGAAAAAAATGAGAAAATTCAATGAACACAAATTTCAAAGAAAACAGAGAATACCTTAGGAAACAAATTATCAATGAAACACTACAATACATCTCTCAGAACTCAAGGATGATTCTCCATATTGAAAGTGTCCTGTGATTATCCACAGGCCCACACTTACCATCTGTAAAGTCCAGAGCAGGAATACGAAGAGAGGTCTGCATACTATATCTCTAAATATTGGTGGGTTATAACACAGCTAGAACCAAGGTTCAGGTGCTGTTTCTGCCCATGTCCTTCAGCCTGTTCCTTGGAGACTGTCCTTTTGGCCAAGCCTGGAGACTAAAGGAGCCATTGTTCCTCTGCACCAACCATGACCCTGCAAGCTATGAGGGGGGAGGGGCCAGGCTGTCTGCTAGAATAGCAGTTTGGAAGTTGGTCTGGGCCCAGGACTGACCTGATCAAGCTCCTGTGGGAACCTGCTAGGCAACTTTTCCTCCTTCATGCCTCTAGGTTCTGATTTAGGATTTCCAGGAAGTTCTAAGTACCTCCCCAAACTACACCACTGAGCACAGGAGTGGCAGGGAGAGCAGTTACCTAGGGAGTGAGAGAACCTGCCTGCCTAGGTGTGATTTTGATCATTTGAGGTGACTCAGTTTAAGCAAAAGTAGTCATTTTTTCTCTGGTGCCCCAGGGCAGAAGTGGTGAATTTATTCTCTTTACACATTCTCAATCCTACATCTTCAGGTCTGGAGGGCCTCAGTTCAGCTTGAGCCCCTCTCCCATAATTCCTGCTTATTTTATCTACTTCCTAAACTATAAAAATATTCTCTCTTTTTTTTAAGGTTTGTGTATTTCATTTTTTCATTTGTTTTTTTTCTTTTTTTTTATTGCGGTAACATTGCTCTATAATATTATATACATTTCTGGTGTACATCATTATATTTCGATTTCTGTGTAGATTACATGATGTTCACCACCCAAAGACTAATTACAATCCATTACCATAAACATGTGCCTAATCACTCCTTTCACCCTTAACCCTCCCCATTTCCCCTCTGGTAATCACCAATCCAATCTCTGTCTCTATGTGTTTGTTTGTAGTTGTTTTTCTCTTCTATTTGTGAGTGAGATCATATGGTATTTGACTTTATCCCTCCTGACTTATTTCGCTTAGCATAATACCATCAAGGTCCATCCATCTTGTCACAAATGGCCAGATTTCATCCTTTTTTATGGCTGAGTAGCATTCCATTGTGTATATATACCACATCTTCTTTATCCATTCATCCCTTGATGGGCACCTAGGTTGCTTCCAAGTCCTTGCTATTGTGAATAATGCTGCAATGAATGTAGGGGTTCATATATCTTTAAGCGTTCCTGTTTTCATGTTTTTTTGATAAATACCCAGCAGTGGAATAGCTGGATCATATGGTAGTTCTATTCTTAATTTTTTGAGGAATCTCCAGATTGTTTCCATAGTGGCTGCACCAGTTTGCACTCCCACCAGCAGTGTATGAGAGTTCCCTTTTCTCCATAACCTCTCCAACACTTGTTATTTCCTGTCTTGTTAATTACAGCCATTCTGATGGGTGTGAGGTGATATCTCATTGTAGTTTTGATTTGCATTTCCCTGATAATTAGCGATGTTGAACGTCTTTTCATGTGGCTATTGGCCATCTGTATATCTTCTATGGAGAAATGTCTGTTCAGAACTTTTGCCCATTTTTTAAATTGGGTTGTTAGTTTTTTTGTTCTTGAGTTGTATGAGTTCTTTATATATTTTGGTTATTAACCCCATAGCAGATATATGCTTTGAAAATATCTTCTCCCAACTGTTAGGTTGTCTTTTCATTTTGTTGACGGTTTCCTTTGCTGTGCAGAAGCTTTGTAGTTTGATGTAGTCCCATTTGTTTATTTTTTCTATTGTTTCCCTTGCCCAGTCAGTCATGGTACTTGAAAAGATGCCAATAAGACTGATGTCGAAGAGCATACTGCCTATGTTTTCCTCTAGAAGTTTCATGGTTTTAGGTCTTACATTCAAGTCTTTAATCCATTTTGAGTTAATTTTTGTGTATGGTGTAAGACAATGGTCTACTTTCATTCTTTTGCATGTGGCTGTCCAGTTTTCCCAACACCATTTATTGAAGAGACTTTCCTTTCTCCATTGTATGTTCTTGGCTCCCTTGTCAAAAATTAGCTGTCCATAGAGGTGTGGGTTTATTTCTGGGCTCTTGATTCTGTTCCCTTGATCTGCATGTCTGTTTTTGTGCCACTGCCACGCTGTTTTGATTACCATAGCTTTGTAGTATATTTTGAAATCAGGGAGTGTGATACCTCCAGCCTTGTTCTTTTTTCTCAGGATTCCTTTGGCTATTCAGGGTCTTTTGTTGTTCCATATAAATTTTAGGATTCTTTGTTCTATTTCTGTGAAAAATGTTGTTGGAACTTTGATAGGGATTGCATTGAATTTATAGATTGCTTTAGGAAGTATGAACATTTTAACTATGTTAATTCTTTCAATCCAAGAGCACAGAATATCTTTCAATTTCTTTGTTCAGTTTTTTTTCAACAGTGTTTTATAGTTTTCAGTGTACAGATCATTCACCTCTTTGGTTAAGTTTATTCCTGGTATTTTTAATTTTTTTGCAATTGTAAATGGGATTGTATTCTTAATTTCTCTTTCTGTTACTTCATTGTTAGTGTATAGAAACACAACTGATTTTTGTGTGTTGATTTTGTACCCTGCAACTTTACCATATTCATTTATTATTTCTAAAAGTTTTTTGGTGGATTCTTTAGGTTTTTCTCCATATAAAATCATATCATCTTCAAATAATGACAGTTTCACTTCTTCCTTTCCAATTTGGATCACTTTTATTTCCTTTTCTTGCCTGATTGCTCTGGCTAGGACTTCCAATACTATGTTAAACAAGAGTGGTGAAAGTGGGCATTCTTCTCTGGTTCCTGTTCTTAGAAGGATAGCTTTCAGTTTTTGTCCACTGTGTATGGTTTTAGCCTTGGGTTTTTCATACATGGCCTTTATTATGTTGAGGTGCTTTCCTTCTACACCTATTTTATTCAGAGTTTTTATGATAAATGGATGCTGTACCTTGTCAAATGCTTTCTCTGCACCTACTGAGGTGATCATGTGATTTTTATTCTTTTTGTTAATGCAGTACATCATGTTGATTGACTTGCAGATGTTGAATCTTCCCTGCATCCCTGGAATAAATCTCACTTGATCATGGTGTATGATCTTTTTAATGTATTGTTGTATTCAATTTGTAAGTATTTTGTTGAGGATTTTTTCATCTATGTTCATCAGTGATATTTGCCTGTAATTTTCTTTTTTTGTGTTGTCCTTCTCTGGTTTTGGTACAGGGTAATGTTGGCTTCATAGAATGAGTTAGGAAGCTTCCCCTCCTCTTCAGTTTTTTGGAAGAGTTTGAGAAGGATAGGAATTAAGTCTTCTTTGAATGTTTGGTAGAATTCACCAGGGAAGCCATCTGGTTCTGGACTTTTATTTTTGGGGAGGTTTTTGATTACCGTTTCAATCTCCTTACTGGTGACTGGTCTATTCAAATTGTCTATTTCTTCTTGATTCAGTTTTGGAAGGTTGTATGATTCTAAGAATTTATCCATTTCTTCTAGATTATCCAATTTGTTGGCGTATAGCTTTTCATAGTATTCTCTCATAATCTTTTGTATTTCTGAGGTGTCGTCATTTCTCCTCTTTCATTTCTGATTTTATTTATTTGAGCCTTCTCTCTTATTTTCTTGGTGAGTCTAGCTAAATGTTTGTCAATTTTATCTTTCCAAAGAACCAGCTCTTAGTTTCATTGATTTTTTTTACTGTTTTTTTTGTATCTATTTCTTTTATTTCTGCTATGATTTTTCATTATTTCCTTCCTTCTACTGATTATGGGCTTTGTTTGTTCTTCTTTTTCCAGTTCCCTTAGGTGCATTGTTAGATTGTTTATTTGAGATTTTTCTTGTTCGTTGAGGTAGGCCTGTATTGCTATACACTTCCCTCTTTGAACCACTTTTGCTGTATCCTGTAAATTGTGATATGTCATATTTTCATTTTCATTTGTCTCCAGGTGTTTTTTGATTTCTCCTTTGATTTCCTCATTTACTCAATAGTCACTCAGTAGCTCCTTGTTTAATCTCCACATATTTTTGACTTTTCCAATTTTCTTCTTGTAGTTGAGCTCTAATTTCATATTATTGTGGTTGGAAAAGACGCTTCATATTATTTCAATCCTCTTAAATTTATTGACACTTGTTTTGTGGCCTAATATGTGCTCTATCCTGCAGAATATTACATATGCATTTGAAAAGAGTATGTGTTCTGCTGTTTTTGGATGTTCCATGTATGTCTGTTAAGTCCATCTGGTCTAATGTGTCATTTAAGGCCAATGTTTCCTTATTGATCTTCTGTCTGGATGATTTATTCATTGATGTAAGGGGGGGTATTAAAGTCCCCTACTATTATTGTGTTACTGTCAATTTACATCTTTTAATATTTGCTTTATAAATTTAGGTGCCTAGATATTTACAAATGTTGTATCCTCTTATTAGATTGTCCTTTTATCATTTATGTAATGCTCTTCTTTGTTTCTTGTTACAGTTTTTGTATTAAAGTCTATTTTTTTTGATATAAGTATTGCTGCCCCAGCTTTCTTTTATTCTCCATTTGTATCCCTTCACTTTCAGTATGCGAGTGTCTTTAGACTTGGAGTATGTCTCTTGTAGGCAGCATATACATGAATCTTGTTTCTTATCCACTCAGCCACCTTATGTCTTTTTACTGGAGCATTTAGTCCATTTATATTAAAGTAATTATCGATAGATGTGTACTTATTGCCATTTTGTTACCTTTTTCTGGATGTTTTTGTAGCTCTCCTCTGTTTCTTTCTTTTTCTCTTTCTCTCTCTCTTCCATTGTGATTTGATGACTTTCTTTAGTGTTGTGTTTGGCTTCCTTTTTCTTTTTTGTGTATTTATTATAGGTTTTTATTTGTGATTGCCATGAGGTGGAACTCTTTTTAAACAGTTATTAAAACTGTGAATCCATTCTCTATGTCTCTAAAACTTTCTTTTATATTTATTTTCTCATTGCTCTTTTCCAATGTATTCTGGGACGATACTTTAACATTCTCTTTTCCTCACTAAATGAATCTTTGCATTTATTCTGCTGTTTAGATCATCTACTTTAAAATAATGTTTTAAATTTATTATAATTGTTTTCTTTCTATTAGGGAAGCCTACTTTCCGAAATTTAGTGCTCCTGAGAATACATTTTATTTACTATTTATTTTTTAGCCTCTTTTCTTATCTGTTTTCTGCAGTTGGAGGTAGATTTGCTTTTGTGTTTAGTAACTACTTGAAATGATGCATGTTTCTTCATAAGTTTGGCAAAATTTGGGGAATTACTTATGTGGATGAGAGTGATCTAGATTGGACTATATTGACAGCTGGAATAAACATCCTCAGATCAGAAAAGAAATCCTGTTTGAGTCGGGGAATGCAGTTCCTGATAGGAAGATCTCCATTAAATGTGTAAGGCAACATTTAAAAAGAAGGGAATATTTTTAAAAAATAAGCTATTCTTATTGGTGTGTTAAGCTGGTGCTACTATTGTGTAGAGTAGCCTATCTCTGACTTCTATCTCAGGGTTATTAACAAATACATTTGATTTTCTACTGCCTACCTCTCCCACAACTATTTGGTTCTCAGGGCCTAAAAGAGTGCTTTATAGCTATTCTTGGGATTTTCATTCAAGCCAATGACAATCACTCTACAGATATTGCAAATAGCATTCCTGACTTTTGCATATGCACAAGCAATGACCCATCTGGCCAAAAGAGATTGTGAGATGTCATTAATTTTATGAGACGACTGATTTCAGAGGTGCAATAAAAATATGTCTCATAACCAACAAAATATTGTTTTCAAGCAAAAATTGTTGGAAGAAATGGGCAGAAACACTATAATATCACAATGGCTTTATATACATTTGTTGGTTTACTTTACAGATATAGACACAAAGAGCTATAGACGATGTAAATAACAAATAATAAGGCTGTTCTACTATGTTAATGTATCCACAAATATTCCCTAAAGAAATTTAACCATTTTCTCTAGTGCCTATGCAATAATGACCAATATTGACCATTTATTAGACTATCCCTTAGACTGTTGTTTTTAGATCATCTGCATCAGAATCACTTGGGATATTAATAAAAAGTGAAAATTTCCGGAATCTATTATAGACATACTAAATCAGTACATATAGGATTAAAGTTCAGGAAACTTTATTTTAAACAAACACCAGATGATTTTGATACACTTTAAAATTAGAGAACAACTATCTAATTAGAATACTAAGAAAAACTCAACATATCCTAAAAAAGAAAATTAGTAAGCTTCTTTCTCTCAGTCATGTGCCACAACTTAGACTTTAGTAATTAATTATTGACAAATTCTTCTAACAACATGAAAATGAAAGAGTTTCTGAGAAACTCCAAGGTTAAAAAAAAAGATCAAACCTGAAAATAAAAGACTACTCAAAAATTTACAAAAATGTGAATCCTATGTGTTAAAATATATGGATTCAACCAACATTTTACTCATAAAACATCATGGAATTAAATATTTTTGCTACTAAACAAGATGTTAGGAAAATAAGTGAAATAAATATTAAATTTAAGGAAATAGCAAAAGAACAACAAAATAAACTCAAGAAAAACAGGCAAAAATATAAAGCTACAATCAGAATAAAAACAAAAAAATAGAACTTTAAGTAACTCCAAGACTACTCATTGTAGTAAATAAATAAATAAAACATAAGCTAACATAACTAAGAAAGAAACCATGATAGATGAAATGAGATTGATTAAAGAAATACGTAGCACAACTCTATGCCAACTAATTTTCAATTCTGAATAAAACAGACTATTAATAAGATATAAATTAATGCAACTGAGTCAAGAATATGTGATTTATGTGACTAGATCAATGTCCATGGATGTTAAAAAATTACTTCTGTTGAAAGGGACAGGTTCACATGGTTTTAAGGATTCTTTTAAATCTTCAAGGAATAAATAATTATTATGCTATTTAAATTCTTCTACAGCATAGAGAAAAGAAAAATTTCACACATTTTCATAGGCTATCATTATTCTGACAATACAATGTTCTGTATAAACAGACGTATTTAAGTTACAGACATTGTAACAAAAAACAAACGAATACATATGCTTATATATTTCTTTAAGAGTTTTTTTAAATAATGAAAAATTGAAAACAATCTTGCTGGTTTTCAGTCATTTCACATGACCATTAAAAATTATTGTGTATGAGTTTTAATCAAGAAAATGAAATAGAACACACGAATTTATACTGCCCTTTGACCCAAGTTCTCTGAAATGATAGAAAGTACTTTTAAAAGAATGAATTTATAACATTCCTGAAAAATAACAGAGTATTAACTGAAAGTATTAACAGAGATCATTAACTGAGAGTATTAACTGTGGATTAGAAATTTTTGAAGACTTCCTAAGGGTGGAAAGCATAGACTATAGATGAACAGAGAAACAGGATGGAAGGAAACTCATACTTGAAAGCACATATAAGAGAAGACAGCTAAGGAGGTGAGAATGGTTCAATATCCAAGCTCAGAGTTGAGTGGATATCAGGAGGGAGAGGTGGCCCTATAGAAAAATTTCAGGTTTATTAATTGAGGTAATGTACACTTTTGAGAATTTCAATTCTCTGCCTCTCCCACTGATGCTGAGCAAAGGACCATAATACTCTTACCATTAGGTTAAAATGCTGAGAGTGTGTTTTCTGTCCTAACACCTAAGAGGCAGCAAAGTACCTAGATACCAAGATTATATATCTGGAGATGAAGGAAGTTGTTTTGCAGACAATGATCATAAATCTTCTGGATAATGGTTTGGAACAAATATGTAATAGGTGTACAGAAATGAATGGGGAAACTCAAAGGTCATTTCTGCTTTATTGACCATCAGCGGATAGTGCAAGACAACCTGAAAGGACTCCTAACTAAATCTTTTAGTACTCCTAATAAGATAGTATTTTCAGAAGATTTGGGAAGGGAATTGAAGCCTTGCCAGAGTTTACTGAAGAGATTCATTTCCTTATGATTTATAGGAAAGCATCAATAAAGAGAAGGGCATGGACAGTAGTTAGTTTAAGACTCCTATCTCGGATTCAAAATTTAATTAAAATGTAGAAACTCTTATACAGAACAAGGCACACGGTAGCCAATATTCCTGTAGAAGTGAGAACAGATATATTCTTTATTCTTTAAGCTTGGACACGCCAGCTGGGATAAAGTTTAAATGTTGAAGCAGATCAGGGGAAAGTCATTCTGCCAATGATGATTATAGTCAACCATGAGAAGCAAGGGTGCTTCCAAGGCATGACATTTCCTTGTTGGGGATAGACGACATTAGACCCTGGACTCAGACATATGGTTGAGAGGCTGCAGAATGGGTAAGTATCCAAGGCCAAGAGAAGTAAAGTCCTGATGGCATATCTTATGTGTCTTGGATGTTGAGACTGTTAATGTCCTCAAAATAAACTATGTGACCACTGTGGTGTCTTGGGGGCCTATTGAAAACTAGAAATCAAAAATTGTCCTGTTAAAATAGCAATGAGGTGGAAATTTCAGGACATCAAAAGTCCTAGAGGTCATTCAAAGTGTTCTTCTGTTACCTCTTAGTTCTCTAATTGAAGAAATATTACATGGTACTAGATATTATTACCATGTTAATTTCAGTGCCTTGCATGTGAGGGATATTTTTATATGTTTGAGAATATATTGATACTTGACTTATTGAAAAATTAAGGGGACATAAGGGATGATAGAATATTCTCACATTACACAACAGTCTCAGAATAACTACATTAGTACCACCACCAAGAATACAACTTTTGACAGCAATTGAATTTTATCACCAGTTTTTGGCCTATGCTCTCTTCATTTTCCGTCCTATTTTTAAATGGTTTTTGCATGTCTACATTGTCAGATCATATAACCATCACTTTCTCTCTTTGAACCTTTACTTAGGTTTAGTTCTACAAATAACTGTATGTTTAATGCTCTAGCAATACTTACGTTGATTCTTTCTAGGCATTTTGGTGTCTGAGACTCATTCTGCAGTAATTGCTTCTGGAAGGGCTCATGAGAACAACATTCCCTTAGTTAACAACAGTTTATTTATGCCCTGGACATTACCGGAATTGACATTACTGGAATGTCAATTTTGCAGATAGAAAAATCATGTTTTCTTTCTTTCTGTGTCTTAAATGTTACTTCATTTCCTTTCTTTCTTTCTTTCTTTTTGTGAGGAAGACTAGCCCTGAGCTAACATCTGTTGCCAATCCTCCTCTTTTTTTGCTGAGGAAGACTGGCCCTGGGCTAACATCCATGCCCATCTTCCTCTACTTTATATGGGAATGCCACCACAGCATGGCTTGAAAAGTGGTGTGTCTGCCTACGCCTGGGATCTGAACCTGTGAAACCCTGGGCTGCTGCTGAAGCAGAGCATGTGAGCTTAACCGCTATGCCACCGGGCCAGCCCCTACTTCATTTTCTTTTGACAAAGAATGTTGTTGTTGAAAGCTCTTAGGATAATCTACATTTATTCCTGTTATAAGTCACTGCAATTTTTCAGAGATACCCAAGGAATGTTTTCTTTTTCTTTATAGTCCAATTATTATATTTATATTTGGCTTTGTGTTGGTTGTTCTGGGACAGTATTCTCAGATAGGTAGTTCTTTCAATTTCTAGTTTCAAAATTTTTTTAATTTCAGGAAAATTTCTTGAGTTAGTGTTTTTAGAACTTGTCCTATTATCTTGCTGTGGTTTTCTTGTTTAGGGACTCCTATTAACTGTAGATTGGCTCTTCTTTGGCTATTTCTCAATATTTTTTACTTTCTCTAAAATCCCTATCTCTTTCTTCATTCCTTTGTGATTTCAAATTTATTTTTTCTTTTTTCCCCCAATTTCTTTTAAGGTACTGTTCTTCACTTGTATTAATTTTTGTGCTTCTAGTAGTTCAGACTTTGTTTATGAATTGATTTTTTTCTTTTATTTCTAATTCTTTCTTGAGTTCTGTTGTCTCATTTCTATTACAAGATTATGTTTTTTATCTTTTCTGTGGGCATGTCTTTTTGAAGTGCTTTCATTGTCTGTAGAAATGGTATGTTGCTTCTTATTCTCCTTTTTCTCGTAATAATTTTATATGAAGTTTGACTTACATTCTTTAGCATTTAAAAAATTTTTATATATAGTCACTTTTATATACACCTAAACTTTTATAAGAAGGCATGGATCAGGCTAGTTTTTCTAACTTCACAAAGCTTCCTCTTTTGTTCTTTTCTTATAGTATTAGAAATGCAATGGCTTGTTTTATAAAATTTCTGGGCTATGTTCCTCTGCTCCATTTTTTTCTGGAATGTCTCTCTATCTCTTTTGTCCCTGTTCTGCTCGATTGTGATTACTCCCTCAGCAGTTTCTCTTCACTGTGGGGCTCTGCCTGTAAGGAAGATGTAGGGGTTCAGTTTTGAGTGTAGACCTGGCGCAGACTGCTGCCACCCTTTACACCTCATGTAGGACCCTTGCACTCAGCTGTTACTGGAGTGGGCAAAATCCTGAGTTTCAACTGTATTTCTTACTTTGGTCACTTACTTTTTCTGCTGATTACTGGTTGGGCCTTGTTCTTAGGCTGATCAGAAGCAGCTTCCCTCTGCTTCTTACACACAGCCAGGACATGCAGTTCTTGAAGCTCTTGGTTGGTTGTTCTCACTCACTTATATTTTGTGTTCTTGGGGAATCTTGCTCCATAGATTCATGATAAATGTTGTCCATGGGCTTTTGGCTTTGTTTTCTAGTTGTTCAAGAAGTTTTTATGTGGGAATTTGAAAAGATTCAAAAATAAACCTCCATTGCTACCATCTTTTCAAAATTTCATGACTTTGATTTTTTTATGGAATAAGGAATTTATTTTTCCCAACTTTATTGAGATGTAATTGAGGTAAAAGATTGTGTAAGTTTAAGGTGTACAATGTGATGATTTAATACACATATATTGCAAAATGACTACCACAATAAGTTTAGTTTACAAATCCTTCACCTTGTGTAATTACCATTTTGTTGTTGTTGTTATTATGAGAACATTTACGATCTAATCTCTTAGCAACTTTCAAGTATACAATATGGTATTCTTAATTATAGTCACCCTACTCTGCATTAGATACTCAGAACTTATTCTCCTTAAAACTGGAAGTTTTTACCAACATCTCATTTCCCCCATCCCCCAACAACCACAAGTCTACTCTCTGTTTCTATGGAATTGGCAGTTTTTAGTTTCCACATATAAGTGAGATTATTTTTATGTCTAACTTATTTTACTTAGCACAGTGCCTTCAAGGTTCATCCTTATTGTTGCAAATGGCAGGACTTCCTTCTTTTTTATAGCTGAATATTGTTCCATTGTGTATATATACATACCACATTTTCTTTATCCATTCATCCATCAGTGGACACTTAGGTTGTTTCCAAGACTTGTCTGTGAATAATGCTACAATGAACGTGGGGGTGTAGATATCTCTTGAAGATAGTGATTTTACTTTATTCAGATATATACCCAGAAGTGGGATTGCTGAATCATATGGTAGTTCTGTTTTTAATTTCTGGTGGAATCTTCATGCTGGTATCCATAGTGGCCATAGCAATTTATATTCCCATCAACAGTGCACAAGGGTTCCCTTTTCTCCACATCTTCACCAGCATTTTTTATCTCCTGTCTTTTTGATAATAGCCACTCTAACAGATGTGAGGTGATATCTCATTGGATTTTGATTTGATTTCCCTAATGATTAGTGATGTTGGATATCTTTTCATGCACTTGTTGGCCATTTGTCTGTCTTCTTTGGAAAAATATCTATTCTGGCAATTTTCCCATTTTTAAATTGGATTCTTTGTTTTTTTGCTATTGAGTTGTATGAGTTTCTTATATATTTTGGATATTAACCACTTATCATATATGTGGTTTGCAAATATTTTCTCCCATTCCATTGGTTTCCTTTTCATTTAGTTGATTGTTTCTTTTGCTGTGCAGAAGCTTTTTAGTTTGATATAGTCCCACTTGTTGATTTTTGCTTTTGTGGCTTGTATTTTTTGTGTCTTATCCAAAAAATAATTGCAAAGATCAGTGTCAGGGAGCTTTTTCCCTATGTTTACTTCTAGGAGTTTTGCAGTTTCAGGTCTTACATTTAAGTCTTTAATCCTTTTGAGTTAGTTTGTGTGAGATGGAAGTCCAATTTCATTTTTTTTGCATGTGACTATCCAGTTTTTCCAGCACCACCTATTGAAGAGACTATCCTTTCCCTTTTGAACAGTCTTGGTTCCCTTGTCAAATATTAGTTGACCATATATGTGTAGGTTTATTCCTGGGTTCTTGATTCTGTTCCATTGGTCTATGTGTCTGTTTTTATGCCAGCACCATGCTGTTTAGATTACTACAGTTTTGTAACATAATTTGAAATCAGAATTTAACTTTTTGTAATTTATAGTCACTTTATGTACTTAGGTAATATATCATCCAATATATATTAATGGAAATATATTTGATTTAACCTTAAATTGTACAAAACACATCAAATAAAAATTGGGATAACTTTTACCATATTTAAAAATCTTAGGAGCTAAAAAAATGACAGGCTGACAGCTCATTTACACATTTTATATATTTTTCTACCCAAGTACTTCTTTTAAAGTTTTGAATATTAATTAAAAATGAAGAAAATGAACTAACTGAAGTAAAACTGAAAGCCTAATTAAAAACAGACATTTAACCTTGTCCTCATAAACAGAGTTGTGTTTAATTTTCATAATTTCAAGTTTGAAAATGGCAAAATTATGTCAAACATGGCGTGGCTGGAAACTGTATACTAAAAAATAGTACATAGAACTGTATAGAAGTATAAATTTTTATATAGCAATAACAAAAAACAAGAAAATCATGACAACTGAAAACTAAAAGAGGTCAAATAATAAGTGAGAAACTGGGATAAGTAGTTGCAACATTTTTGAGAGAGAGTTACTTTTTACAAATACTGTAATAAAAGGCTCGAGTCTGTCTTCTTTGTTCAGTGTCCAACACTGTGATGCATGTATAAAGCTCGAGACTTCTAGATGCAAGATGCAGGGTCACAGTTCTTGCTGGGATGTGGGATGTTCAGTCTGAAATGTTCCTGGTTAGGAGTTTGTTTCTTCTTTTCTTAAGAAAAGAAAGAATGGTCTGAACTCTTCTTCACCAATCAACAAGTAAGAACACATTCTGCGTTCTGTCAGACGTGTCCTTCTCTTTGTTACTCCTCATCCCATTTTGTGCTCAGGAGATTATGTTCTTATTTTACAGGACATTTTCCTACCCAGTCATTGATCCAAAAGCATCATCAACAATCATCTCTGCCTCTGTCTCGGCCTGGTGGAGTCTTTAGCATCTGCTTTGCAGCATGCCTTGGGACCTGGAAATAGCTTATTGAAGATTTAAAGGGGGCAGAAACCAGCACATCTCTCTCTCTCAACTTTGGTGCCAATTGAGATACAGTCTCAGGAATATTTGAATGGAAACATCAACTTTACCATGGATAAGACTGAACTGGAGAAATGATGTTTCCTGGGGCCAAATTGGACTATCAAATATAGTATCTCTGAATGTAAGTTACTTCCCAAGATGGGAAACCTTCCTTTTTTAGGGAAGAATCTGTCCCAGGAAGTTGAAGTTGATTGCACGAGGGAGCAAAAAAGATATTTCTCTCCTGGAAGAATCACTTGGAAAAGGTTAGAGAAAATTCAGGAAGAGCTGACCTTCACAGGCCCAGTGGTTTCCTCAGTCTCATTGATTAGGTAGGTAAGAGTAACTTAGGGCCAGAGATAAGTAGTGTTTCTCCCATTCTCTGTATGGGGAGTGAAGGTTCTCTCCCTACTGTGGAATCATGAAGACAAACAAGTCTCTCTAACACTCTCTGGGTCTTTGTTCTACTATAACCCATTTAGTGTAACAATCACAACCTTGGTCAATCAGGAGTCTGTCTCTTTTATTTTTATTTTTTTTGTGGGGAAGACCAGCCCTGAGCTAACATCTGTTGCCAATCCTCCCCTTTTTGCTGAGGAAGACTGGCCCTGGGCTAACATCCGTGCCCATCTTCCTCCACTTTATATGGGACGCCACCACGGCATGGCTGACAGGCAGTGCGTCGGCAGGCGCCCGGGATCCGAACTCGCAAACCCTGGGCTGCCAAGCGTGGACTAAACCGCTGCGCCACCGGGCGGCCCCAGGAGTCTGTCTCTTTTAGATGAGGAGACCAGTGCCAACCCATGTTCAGAAGAACTGTCTTCCAAAACCATGCACTACTTTCTTTTGTTTTCTAAGGGAACTGCTGGAGGACAGTTAAACTTTTACCCCTAGAAGGCTCTGAAATTGGTCAGAAGAGTTAAATAAGCTTCAGGGTCCAATTCTATAAGTTGCCTGAAGTTTTCCTCTTATTCTCTTTCCTGTCCAAATTATGCCTGGCCAAATGTCCCAAAGCAGTTCAGCAGGGCTTAGGAAATGATGTTAAATGCTAAAATGTTACAATGCACAATGTTGACAATGCCTTGAATTTTGATATAATTCCCCATTATCAAATTTTGGAGTAAAATTAATTCCACCCGTTCTTGTAAATTCATGTACAAATTAATTCTCACCAAGATTTATTCTGCTCATTGTTGACTGGAGCCCCTCACTCTGATGCCTGAGTACAGTCATGACAAGATTGCCTTTCCCTGCAATGGTGCTGTTCTTTTAGGACATCATAAGTCATCTTTCATATGTCCTAAGTTTTCTAGAGTCCAGAGAGTTAATAAGGTCACAGCGTCAACCTAACACACAGAAAATTTAGCAAACAAGACTGTTTTCAACTCCTAGAGCAGTTATTCTAGGCAAAACTGTGGTCTCAGAACCCAGGGTGTAGTAAATTTTAGACTAATTCCTATTGCCATCAAAGACCCTATCAGACCATGCCTGAGGGAAGAAGGGTAGGAAGAAGTTTTCCTGGTTTAGCCTCAGTAGGATGTCAGTCAGTCTTGCCACCTGTCCAGTAATCCATAATTGGAGAATTTAAACTCAGTTGTGAGAAATATCCCATCAACAAGTTAATTGTAAAGAGAAACATTGAATCACACTGCAGGGATGGGTCAGCAAAATCCAAAGTGTGAGAAACTCTTCAAGACAAATGATCAGATTTTTTCAACAAATAAATCCCAAGGGGAAAAAAGAGATGAGGTGAGATCCTACTGATTAAAAGAGACTTAAAGATACATCCATCAGTTGCAATGTATGAGGTTTATTTAGATTCTTACCCAAAAAAACCTTTTAAAATAAATAAACATAACTATTATTTATGAGACAGTTAGATATTTGAACACTGACTAGATATTTGGTAACATTAAGAAATTATTAACTTATTCTTGGTATAATAATAATGGTTAAGAAATAGTTTTCTTATCTTTTAGAAAGATACACACTGAAATATTTGAGAATAAAAAACTGATATAAAGTCAAAGATATGCTTTAAATTAACATAGGAGGGGAGGAGAGGATGATGATATTGATGTTGATGTAATAAGATTGGCTATGAGGTGATAATTGTTGAAGCTGAACTATGGGTACATTGATGTATATTATTCTATTCTGTATTTTTTTATGTATTTGCATTTTCATAATAAAAACTTTTAAAAATATTAATTATGGCTCTGTGCCAAGCTTACCAGGGGAAAAATTCAGCTATTCAAATTGTCATCTCTGTAGAAGTGGAATTTAAGTTAGGACAGCTGTATTGGGTATTTTTTTCTTTATTCTTCCAGTCAACTCTCCACTCCTATCCACCATGCTCTGCACTGGGGAGGATGACTTGCATCAATGGACTCACTTTACTTTGGTTTCCAGCTGGGTTTGTCCAACAGGAAATCAGAGAGACACAGGACGGTGAGGGTCACAGAAGAGTTCCTGGATGGAAGGTTACAGCTCGTATCACACAACTTCTCCATTCAGCTCTCTCTGACTTGGAATTATGGAAACTTCTCCTGTACTTGTTCTCTCAGGTCTAGGGGTGATAATGGCAATCTCTTTCCAGCCCCCAGCCTTCAGCTCTATCCCTTATGGTTTCTCTATATACTGCCCTTTGTTAATTTTATCCTCCAATTACCCAGTTTGAGTGTATTTCCTATTTCCTGCCAGGACACTGATTGATAAAATACCTAAAACTTATATTCATTTCAATAGATCTCTGGTGTCCTACTGCTGAGTTGACTTGGGCCCTATGTGGTGACACAGTCTCCTAACTACTGGTGAGCAGGCTTTTTACTCCCTGCTGCCAATGTCTCTTGCTGTAAAATTCCTTAGACAGAAAAGCCTTGTCAGGTAGGATGATCTCCATCAGCAGGAGAATCCCTGGCACTGGGGTTCTAAACCTACCGGCAAACAGCGCTAAACCTGCTGTTGCTGCTTCTGATCTTTAACCCCAAAGGGCCTGATGAGGCCCCTCGCCTTTGTCATTTTCTCTTCAAGACCCTATCTTCCTTCTGCTTCTGATTGTGCCAGGCCATGAGTAAAATTTCTGTTGGCTACATCCTTTTTCTCCCAGTAGTGGGATACTCCTCTAGGGTTTAAAGGCCTCTTCTCAGTCCCTTCTCCTTTTAGGAATGGCCAAGTGATAAATTACAATCTTCATCTATTTCTAAATGTGGTCTGTTTCCTTTTCTGGTATCTTGTGGCTAACACTATTGGTTCAAATGTTATACCTTTATTATTTTAATATATCTTTTGCATTTAAGTTCTCCGATTTTTTTCCCCCAAATACTTTTCTTTTTTTTTTTTTTGTGGGGAAGACCAGCCCTGAGCTAACATCCGTTGCTAATCCTCCTCTTTTTTGCTGAGGAAGACTGGCCCTGGGCTAACATCCGTGCCCATCTTCCTCCACTTTATATGGGACGCCGCCACGGCATGGCTGACAGGCAGTGCGTTGGCGGGCGCCCGGGATCCGAACTCGCGAACCCCGGGCTGCCAAGCGCGGACTAAACCGCTGCGCCACCGGGCGGCCCCTGAAAAATGTAAATATAGTATAGAGAATTTCCGTACCCTATATCCAGTTTCCCCGATTATTATCCATTACTATGATATATTTGTTACAATTAATGAATCATTATTGATATATTATTATTAATTAAAGTTCATATTTTAATCAGATTTCCTTAGTTTTTCACTTAATGTCCTTTTTCTGTTCCAGGACCCTACCCAGAACACCACATTACATTTAGGTCAGGGCTCCTTAGGCTCCTCTTGGCTCTGACAGTTGCTCTGACTTTCATCGTTTTGACCTTGACAGTTTGGAATAGTGTTGGTCAGGTATTTGGTAGCATGTCTCTTGACTGACATTTGTCTGATATTTTTGCCACAATTAGACTGAGGTTATGCGATTCTTGGTTAGGATACCACAGAGGTAAAGTTAACATGCCAGTTTCATCACGTCATATCGTGTCCATACTATCAACATAATTTATCACTATTCATTCAGACATTAATCACTAGCCTGAGACAGTGTTTATCAGATTTCTCCACTGTGAAGTTTCTCTTTTTCCCCCCTTTCATAGTGTAAGGAATGGAGAGTTATTTCCACCTCCTTGAGGGGGAGGTATTTTACACAAATTATTTGGAATTATTCTGCATGGGAGATTTGCCCCTCCCCCTCCTTTTTTTTTTTTTTTTCCAAATAAGGACTTCCTTACTTTCTGGTACTGCAGGAGGCTTCAGGCTTATCTTGTATATTTTCTGCCCCAGTCCCAGAATTGGCCATTTCTACAAGGAGCCCTAGTTCCTTTCACTGAACAGTAGCATTAGAAACCAAGGTCTGGGTGCTGGGTGTAATCATTGCTCCTGGGGTGTCATTGCTTCTAGTCCCTTACTAACTCATGTTTATAAACTTACAATAAATATTTCTATGTGTAGAAATATTGGTTCATCTATATCCATATTAAGCTAAACATGAGTTCATACTGATGTCTCCAACTTTAATCCATTACCACATGGATCATTCTAGCCCCCTTCTGTTGCTTATCTGCAAACTCCCACTCCAACAGTGAGAAATCTGGCTCCCACCATCTGCCATCCATTTACTCAGTTGTTCAATTCCAGTATACGTGTATAAAAGCATCAGAATTGTTAACCAGTACCTTTATGGGAAACAACTTTGCCAGCTATAGTGCAGTGCTTATGTACAGTTTCTTTTGCCTTTTGTTTTACAAATTCCACTCATTTTCTAAGTTGCATAGGTCTACACCCTCCCTATCCTCTTCAGTGAAGTTGTTTCATACATTTGTATCACACCTAGATTGTATTGTCATGTTCTGCATTTCACTGGGAGAATTGCCTAAACTCCTAAATGATTTTTTTTTTTTTTTGGTGAGGAAGACCAGCCCTGAGCTAACATCCGTTGCCAATCCTCCTCTTTTTGCTGAGGAAGACTGGCCCTGGGCTAACATCCGTGCCCATCTTCCTCCACTTTATATGGGACGCCGCCACGGCATGGCTGACAGGCAGTGCGTCGGCGGGCGCCCGGGATCCGAACTCGCGAACCCCGGGCTGCCAAGCGCGGACTAAACCGCTTGGCCACCGGGCCGGCCCCCCTAAATGATTTTTAATACTCAGTGGGTTTTGAAAAATGTGTAGTGTCATTTAGCCACAATTACAGTATCATACAGAACAGTTTTGCCACTCTTAAAAACCTCCTGTGTTTCTCCTATTTAATCCTTCCTCCCTTCCCTCCTGGCAACCATTGATCTTTTACCAGATCCATAGTTTAGCCTTTTCCAGAATGTCTTATAATTTGAATCATAGAGAATGTAGCATTTTCAGATTGGTTTCTTTCACTTAGCAGCATGCACTTTAATTTATCCATATCTTTTCATGACAATAGCTTATTTCTTTTTCTCACTGAATAATTTTCCATTATATGTGTATCCAACAGTTTATTTGTCTATTCACTTATTGAAGGACATCTTGGTTGCTTCTAGTTTTTGATCTTATGAATAAAACTGCTATAAACATTTGCGTTTGGGTTTTTGCATGGAAGCAGATTTTTAAATCACTTGGGTAGATACCTAGGAGCACAATTGCTGAATTGTATGATAAAACTATGTTAAGATTTGTAAGCAACTGCCAAACTGTCTTCCAAGGTGCTTCTGCCATTTTGCATTTCCACCAGCAATGAATGAGAGTTCTTGTTGCTCTGCATCCTTGCCAGCAATTGCTATTGTCAGTTTTTTGGATTTTGGCCATTCTAAGATTTGTGTAATGATATCCCACTGTTTTATTATGCAATTATTTATTGACATATGTTGATCATCTTTTCATATGCTTATTTGCCATCTCTATATCTTTTCTGGGGACGTGTCTCTTTAGATCTTTCACCCACTTTGTGTGTGTGGTATTTTCCTACTGTTGAATTTTAAGAATTCTTTGTATATTTTGGATACAAGTCCTTTATCAAATGTGTTTTGCATTATTTTCTTTCAGTCTGTGGCTTGTCTTTGGATTCTTTTCAGAATGCAAGTATTTAATTTTCATGTTGTTCAACTTATCAATTTTTTCTTTCACGGTCACACTTTTGGTGTTGTATCTAAGAACTCATCACCTGGCTCACCTAGATTTTCTCTTTTCTTCTACAAGTTTTATAGGTTTTCATTTTACATTTAGTTTATGATTAATTTTGAGTTAATTTTTGTGAAAGGTGTAAGGTTTGTGTCTAGGTTCGTATTTGTGTTTTGCATATGAATGGCCAGTTTGTTAAAGAGAAAAGCCACAGGCCCAAAATGGCATCACTTGTGCTAAAACCCATAACACCAAACCTAGAATTAATGCCTGATCTAATTGCAGTTTTGACCTTCTGCAGAAATGTAATCTTAATCAACCATCTAGAATTTTCTGGTCAGTACCAGTGGGATAATGTGTTATGTGGCCCCTATGTACACCTCATAGGAAGAAGAGGCAACCTGCATGATAAAACCCTTGGTATTCTCTTTCCCCCAGAAGAAGATATCCTGGCCTGAAATAATCCTTTCTTTTCTTTTGCTAATGCCTTCTTACACCACCCTCCATCTGCTTATAAAAACCTTCCATATTGCACACCCCTCAGATTGCCCTTCTGGTTGCTAGATGGGATGCTGCTCAATTCATGAATCATTTAATAAAGCCAATTAGATCTTCAAAATTTTTTGGTTGAATTTTGTTTTTTAAAAAGTTATTCCAGCACCATTTTTTGGAAAGACTATCTTTTCTCCCTTGCATTGCCTTTGTTCCTTTGTCAAAGATGATTTGGCTATTTCTAGGATCTCTACTCTGTTCCTATGATCTATGTGTCTATTCTTTTGTCAATACCATGCTATGTTGACTACTCTAGCTTTATAGTAATTCTTCTAATTTTGTTTTTTTTCTTCAGCATTGTGTTGGCTAGTCTAGGTCTTTTGCTCTCTATGTAAATTTAGAATGCATTTTTTAATATCTACAAAATAGCTTATTGGGATTTTGATTAGTATTGCATTGAATCTATACATCAAGTTGGGGATTAAGAACTGTTGTGAATTGAAATCTTAACAGTATTGAGGCTTTCAATCCATAAACAGAATATCTCTGCATTTATTTTAGGTATTCTTTGATTTCTTTCTTCAGTGTTTTGTAGTATTCTGCATATCTAGCTACATTTTCATTTGAAAGTTTTGGCTTGTGATTTTCCTAAGTAATGTCATAAGGAATAAAAATCTTTCTGTTCATCCAGTGCACATAAAGCTAGACACTGAAATTGTATTTTTCTTGTTGTGGGCTTCACTGGAACTAAAGTATTATTTCCCTAAGTAATGTTAGCCTCTTTCCCAAGTTCTGTTAAGTCCAAAAAGCTAAGCCTCAGTGAGTGGGGTTAATGCCAGTCTCAGTGGTCTTACACTAAAGTCACAGAGGATCTCCTACCAGGGCTCTAGAAACCTTCCTCATTAAGGCCATAGAGGTCCTCACACTAAAGTCACAGAGGCCTTATAATAAGGCCATGGAGGTCTCACTAAAGCCACAGAGATCTCTTACCAAGTTCCAAATGTCCCACTCAACTTTTGGGTCCTATGTACTTCTTGGTTTAGAAACCCAGGAAGTTTTGCATGATTCTTTAAGCAAGAATCTCCCAGGCAGATTCTTCAAATTTCAACAGATGAAAATTGTCAGGTGTGCTTAGGGATTTGCTCTTGTCACTTGAATACAGTGAAAACCACCAGACTATCTCATGCTGCTCCTTATGCCTTACCTAATAGGCCAAATAGAGATTACTAGTCTGCCTATAATAGTCTTCTGGATTATTATGATGGGAAGATAAAGAGTTTTTGTTTATCTGATTAGTTCTTAGTCATTGAACTCAAATATCAATCTTGTACCCAGTTCTGCTGTACCGATCTCACAGTATACAGAAATGATTGTTACATAATTCCTGGTCTTTCACCTGGGTAGTAATGACTGTTAATAGTAACTAATACTTGTGTATAGTTTAAAATTTTACAAACACTTTTACATATTCTATCCTTCTTAATCTTTAATTTTGTGACTTAGGAACTGTTTGTTCCATTTTAAGAGAGAATGTTCATAAAACCCATTAGTAAATTGTTAAGTTCTAAATTCACTTTACTTCTCATATGGGAAGACGCTGAGGCTCAGAGATATGGGTCAGTCAGTCAGTATGAGGAAGCTGGTCTCCATTCCAGATACCACCTATTACTTTACATAGTACTATACATCCTTCCCTGCCCATTTACTCTTATGCCTTTCAATGGGGAAATTGCATGAGAGTCCCCAAAGGAGGAGTGAATAAATCAAAATAACAGCAGAGATCAAGACCTGGAGGCCCTGAAGGGAGATGCAGCTCACTGACTCCCACTCAGTTGGAGGTGCCAGGGCTGGTCTATCGTATCTAACATAATACACAATGGGAAAGTGGCATTTAGACACAGAAAGTGCCTGTTCTCCAGCTAGGAGGAAAGAATTTAATACATTCAGTTTCAAATATCTCCCCCTAAGTCAAGTTTGAGTTCCTTTGGATGCTAAAGATGAAGATAATATGAAAAAGGTCTTGCTGAACCATGAAAAGTGACATGATGTAGGTATTAAGAGCCCAAACTCTGGAGCCAGAGGGTCTGGGTTTGAATCTCAGTCCATAACTTCCTAGCTTTGTGACTAACTTTTCAGATCACTAATTCTGATGTGTTGGGATTTTTCCCCATACCACCTAGCAATTCTCTGACACCAGCTAGATGATAGTGAACCAAGTGGACTGGCCTCCTGGTGAGTTAAATAAGACTACACCAGTGGAGGTTGTCACAAAGTAAAGTGTATTTGCAGCAAATAGGAAGCCATGAGGAATCATTTCCCCAAACAAAGGATAGCAGGAACTTTTGTTTTGGTTGGGGACTGAATATTCAAAAGGGACAGGTGGGTACACTGCAGATTATGGTAATGAAACTTAATCTCCTCTTGAAGAGGTCTTTGTGTTAAAAATAAGTCAGGGTCATGTGTGTAGCTCTTGTCAGGAGAATTGGTTAGCTTCAGTGTGGTTGCTGGTTGTGTCTCCTTAACCTAAAAAAACAAGTGGGAAGAGCAGTTAAACGCTTCAGACCCACCCTTAAGTTCCTGGGGGCACTAGTCAGTGACATAGAAGTCCTATAAATTTACTAAGTTTTGACACTATCTACTTAGAGATAGCATCGGATTCCAGAGGTTAAGATTCAAGCCCAGAAGACTGCCATCCACTTCAGAACCAGCTGCAAGTCCAGGTTATTACCTGTACTTCTGACTACAAATCAGAGTTTTCTACAACCCCCTCCTTGGGTTTGGCTAATTTTCTAGAGTGGTTCATGGAATTCGGGGAAACACTTTACTCACCAGACTACTGATTTATCACAGGGGATATTAAAGGATGTGAATCAACAGACAAAGAGATACATGAGGTGAGGTCTTGAACAAAGGAGTTTCTGCACTTGAGGAGTTTGGGGGTCAGCACGGTGGCACATAGAAGCGTTCTGACTCCACAACCTGGAAGCTCTCTGAACTCTTTCATTTTTTTAATGGAGGTTTTATTACATACGCATGATTGATTAAATCATTGGCTATTGGTGTAAAAAGAAAAAAATCAAACAATATTCCAAACCTGGGTTCTGAGAGTCTTCCTTAGGTCAACTTATGTAAATTAAACATTAGTTATTTCAATGCAAAATTTCTAGCTCACTTCTACATGTACATTGTATATTTCCTTGGTATTGAACTGTTTGGTCTGTAGGGCTGGGGTGGAGGAGGGAATTCAGAGACAATTTATGATAAGAGATTTTCACATATTGAAGTATATGGGGTAGCCATTTTGGTTTAAAACTGATTTGGCCTGAACTAAACAAGTCTGATTTATGGCCTATCAAACATACATTGTATTCTGCTTTAACCACTAAAGTGAAGAGTGCATTAAACATTATCTCAAAGTAAAAGAATGCACTCTCTTAAGACAAGAATGCATACTTCCTCTCCTGGGACACCAGTATAGGTAACCCTCTATCAGTAACATCCTATTGGTAATGTTCATGTTAGTACTCCTGAAGATAAGTTCTCTTTCCTGGACATCAGGGTCACGCTGCCCTGCTAATTTGCAACTGAATACATCTTTGAAACTGTAAGAGCTAGATTTTAAGTTAGCATGGGGGAAGCCATCTTAGGGAAAGGGAGCAATAGTGTAATTATATATGACACTGACTCACTAGTCTCTGTGAATACATTCTAGTCTGCACGTAGCCTACATGATTAATCACCTCTCACTTTTGCAAAGTACATGATCTGCTAGTTCTATGACTGTTCCTTATGTATATCTCCTTGCTGTGATAAGACAATAACTTTGTTCTCTGAGTCCTCAGAAACATGACAACCTCCACAAAGAAAAATTCTGCATTGGTATCCATCATGAATGACAGAAGAAAGAGATAATGTGGTGCCTTGAAATTCATCACAATGGGTGATTGATATCCCTAAACTCCCTCCTTCCCTGCCCATTTCCCCTATATAACTGCCTCAAGATTCTGTATGATTTTAAGATGGTTCTTTAGGACACTAGTCCACCATCTTCAATTATGCTAGTTAATCATATAAACTTTCCTTTCTTGACCACCAGCTCATTTGCAATTGATTGGCACTGGATTGCAGCAAGCAGAGCAAGCCCCTTTCTGCTCAGTTACAAAACTTTGATGAATACATATCCTGGGCGTGTTTAATGTATGTTGTTTGTTCTAAAAAGGTATAAAACTGTACTGAAAACTGTATTTCTCTGGAACACTTTCTTCCTTTGTGGAAACTGCCTTCTGGGGTTGTAATACTCAGCTTGACTCAAGTAAAACTCACCTCAACTCTCTTACCTATAGAAGGATTATTGGTTATTTTGCATTGACATTTCTTGGAATAGTGCAGCAGGATTTCAGAGAAACCAATCAGAGACCACCTGGAATCTACACTGAACTGGTGTTGGTCCAGCATGGGCCCATTGAGACTCTTTAGCCTCACTCCACACTTCAGAGTGCCCCTTCTGAGTTCTCCTGAAACCTGGACCTTCTTATTCAAGTCATATGTCCTGACTTTTACTTGAGCTGTTTCAAGTCTTAAGACTAGGTGTCTTAAGGGGGCACTGGTACATATGCTAGGTAAGAAGAACCTAGGGGTAATGTCCCAGGTAAGAGGAACCTGGAGGGAATTTCCTAGGCCAGGGGAGCCTAGTGGGAACTTTGGAGTGAATGGGACAGGTTGACCATTTAATTTGGTTTTAAATTGGAAAGAATTGTGTCTATAAAGTCTGAACAAATTATTTAACAGCAAAATGAGAGGCTGAACTCATTCAGCTCTGAAGAGAAGGGACACCAGCTCCTTCTAGGTATAAGGTGTTCTCAGGCAACTTAGAACCTAGTGAGAGTGTCTGAGGTTGAGCCTCAGGACATGCAGCAGTCCCAGAGGGAATTCCATTGTGATCATTCACATTAATTAATTAAAAGCTTCTCTGGGGATCCCCACATTAAGATTAGTCATCCAGTGCTCTGAGCCCCACGGTAGATTTAGAGTGCTGGTGGGAGAAACCAAGACACATAAGAGAGTGTTCATGGCCTTTTGGAAGGCACACTTCTGATCCACTACACTGTCCTTAGGAATTGTTCAGAGTTTATAACAAGACAAAACTAAAAACAGGAAATCATGCTTCTAAAAGCTGACCAGTTCCTGAGTGGGCAGCCTCTTGTAATTATGGATACTTCCAAGCGTTTAACAAAATGACGATAACTGTAAATGGCTGCATATTTAGATCAGGATAACCCAGGACAATTTAAAATCACAGTGGCCACTTTGGGGCTCCTTTGAGCTTTCAAAACTTGTCTTTGGCATACTAGGTTTAAGAGCCATGGAACAGAAAAAACTTCAATCTCTAAAGAATCAAGTGTGCCACCTTCCGGCACAGTTTTCAAAAACTGAAGGTTCTGGAAGCTGTAAATATTTACAAAGAACAGCAAAATCTTACTAAGCTTGTTTCATGTCCTAAGGGCTTGATTTGATAATCATCAGGTTGGGGGCCCCCTCAAAATGTGGTTATACTCCACTGCAATCAGAGGTGGTCAGACAGAAATTTGGGTTGCACTCCAATTGCAGCTAAGGGTCCTACCAGACTGTAATATCCTCAGGGGAATTACATTGGCCATTAGAACAATGTTCCAATTAAGTAAGATCATTTAAGAAGTGTACTTAAAAGCAAAGCCTTCAAAATTCCAAAATAACATTACTGAAAGTTTTGTTGCAAAAAGCTAATAAAAAATTAAGTTATAAGAGGCACCTAAGGGAAAAGTCTATCAAATCATGGCTTTACAGGCACTCCTATTATCCTCCTTTGAAGGATGGCCTAATATAAGCCCTTCCCCAAGTTAATGAGACTCTGAGAGATTTCCTAGGAAACTGCTACCCCTAAATGGTCAAGGGGAAGCTAAAATTAGAAATTAGCAGAGCTGCTTAATGCTGCCAAGAATAGTTACTCTTTGTCTTGGCCAAAACCTGACAAGATATTTGAAAGGATTCAGCAACTTATCATCAGAAATTTGGCTAATTTGGAAGCTGACATTCAAAGCCTGATAGGAACTTTTTAGGTCTTCTTCCCTAAATTAAGATAAAATTATGTACCCAGAGGGAAAGAAGCAAACTAAGGATAATGTAATTGGATGGTGGGTGTTAGTCCTTTGACAAGTAATTAACTTCCCCTGTTTAACTCCAAAATCTTTTGGCCTTTCTGGGAGCTATTATCTAGATCCTCCCAGATTCCTAAGACTGAAATAAAAAAAAGGGAGAAAAACTTTTGGAGATATAGACCACTATGAAAGCACCCTTGCCCAAAAATCTAAGGAAAAATTAAAAAACAGAGGCTATAAAATATTAGTTGCATCTGTCTGTGTGTTTATGTGTGTGTCTCTATATATGTAATATATATGTAATATTTTTCTATCTCCAGATTGTATAATTTCTAAAAGAACTCTACTTAATTGGTCTAAAGTAAGCACTTACATAAGTGCAAGAGAAACTAACCCAAATGTCTTTCAAGTAAATGTGATCTAAAATAATCTTTGGTAAATGAAAGCTTATTTAAGTTTGTTGGTTTGATTGAAATAAGCATGTCCTCAGAGTTATCAGCATTGGGTATTATTCAGAGGTGCAATCTTCATTCCACCTGGGTTTATTAGTCATGTGAGTTCATGCCATCTCTGTTACAAAATTTGTCAGCAAAAATAGTAGCTTAGAATGATAGCTGATTTTATCTAATGTCTCATGAAGTTTTTGTAGGCAATCTGAACATAATTATTGGAAACAAATAAACTAAATAGATGTAAGCTAAAAGTTTTGGTAAATTTTAAATAATTATGTGTTATGCCATATGTACATGTAAGTACATATAACTACTTATATGTACTTAAAATAACTTCAAAACCTTTTGATAACTTGAAACCTTAGAGTTTTGTTAAATTAAGTTAATTGATAGAAATTTATTGAGCATCTGGGTCATTCCCACATAAGATAAAATATTAGACATTGATTACTGAATATAGGTTTATCTACTTTTGGCTTCTTATTATGGAGAAACTAAAAGATGTTTCAGTCTATTAGTAAACATGTCTTGTACTTTATTAAAAGATCATATTATGAAGGGGTGTGTTTCTAGAAATTATAAAATCTATTTATCAACTTGCCAAGCCACAGAATACTGTGAAAGACAGTTCATAATTGCTTATTTCTTAGTTTTCAATAAAAATTAAGGTTTTTAAAGGTTAAAAATTCTAATTAATATATGCGATTAAGGCTACTAAAAATTAATAAAGAAAACATCTTTGTATTCAAAGAAAGTAAGATGTATGTTTCTAGTAAAGAAGGTAGGTATAAAGAACGGAGATAGTTTTGTCCTAAAGCATTAAGAAGGAGGGAAGATATGGGACAAATTCCAGATGTAAAAAGGAAAGTTATAGGTTTGTGGAAGAGGAACCCTGAGCAAGGAGTTTTGTGCATGGTCAAGTTGGCTAAGATTAAGATGAATTTAAGTAAGTGAATAAGTTTTAATATCAAAAGTAAGCTGGTGCAAAAATTAGAATTTGGTTTTCTTTCTCTTAAAAGGATAATTTTATCAGACTTTTAGCCTTCTCTTGATAAAGAGATTATGGAAGTGTTTTTTATTTACTTTTGAGTAGCCTACCAGAAGGGGAAGGATTTTGTTTTATCAAAATTAATTTCCTATATTGTTTTCATCATGTTTTAATCAGAGGAGCTAAGGCTTTTCTTACAGCTATTTAATTTTCTTCATTGGCCTGAAAGTCTTTAATTGTCATCATGGTTAAATGGATAATTAAGCATTGTTTCAAAGTGACCTATGATTTTGTTTGATTGTTTTAAAACTGTTTGATATTTTGACAAGCTTCTCCAAAATTCAAATCCTAAATGAAGCCTTTCTTTTGATCTGAAAGTAACTTTGAGAATTTCCAGTGAGTCCCTGGGATTCCTCAAAAATTTTTTGTCTCTTCCTATAGAGGGAGATACTAAACTAATTAGGTTTGTTTGGTATGTTAAATTACATGGGAGTATTGTCAAATAAGTGATGCTAAGCCTCCTGTATGAATATCTTTGCATGCATGTATGTTATAAATATGTTTTTTAGAAATTATATGAAATTTTTGAAAAATTTCTTGTTTATCCTGGTATAATGTTATCACTTGTAATTCTAGTCATTATCTTAACCCTGCTACCTTGCTTCCAGCACCACAGGAGGAAAATGACCATGGTTGCATTTTATTATGCCCACTGCTGTCTGTTAACCCTGTTAACCCAGTGAAAGATTTCCTGTACAGGCTCAAGAAATCACCATGGAAGAAGAGAAACAAATATGGCAACAAAAAGGGAGAATTTTTGACACCACCAGGCAGATGTTGTTTGGGTTCAACAAAAAAACCCATAGTGCCCATTGGAGCACAATTGCTACTGCTCCAGCATATACATTACTTCACCCATTGGCACCTGCAAAGATGATTTTATAGGCAAAAATCATATTTTTGCAAAATTTATCCTATAATGGCTCACAAAGCATACACTTGTTGTACTATATGCCCTAAAAATAATCCAGGGAAACACTACTTGGGTCATAAGGCCACTTTCCCCTTCCTAAGGAACACTTTGAGGTATGGCAATTGGACTTTGTTTAAATGTCACCATCTCAAGGATATAAATATATCTTAATAATGATCTGTATGTTCTCACATTGGGTTGAGGTCTTTCCTTGTAGAAGAGCAATGGCTTTAGCAGTAGGTAACTATTGGAAAGGATAATTCCTGTTTGAGGAATTCTTATCAAGTCTTATCATCCCAATCCTCAGGATTGGTGGAAAGAACTAATGGTACCATCAAAACTCAATTGGTAAATCTTTCAGAAGCATTTAACCCCTCATGGCCAAAAGCTCTTCTGTTAGTGCTCCTAAATCTTAGATCTACACCCTTTGGTAAACATTGGCTGTCTCCTTTTGAAATAGTAACAGGATGGCCTATACAATTGTATGAAGGAACATATGAACCAATTTTACCTAAATGAGATATCTTACATTATTGTCGAGGTCTCATTGGAACACTTAAAAGAAATGAAAAGCTAGTAGGTGGTTCCTTTCACAATGAGCTCCCCAGAGATGAAGACCTTCAGGATTATGGAGATTTTGTGTATTGGAAGAGGCATCAAATAAAAGATTCTCTGCCACCCAGTTGGAAAGAACCATATCAGGTAATTTTAACCAATTCATATGTGGCAAAATTAAAGGGCATAGACTTACAGGTTCATATTTCTCATTTGAAAAAAGGCCTCTCTGCCTGGGCCGATTTCAATGCCTGTTTCTGACACCTGATTTTGACTGACCAAGACAAATGCCTCCAAACCAGGATGAGAAGACAGCATCTGTTGTAGATAGCTGTCCCAAGACTCCAGACCAGGCCTGTATTTCCAACCTTATATCTCCTCATTTAAACCTTTTTTTGTAAGACTGGCATGCAGGATAGAGTGCTGATTGTTCAATGACTTGAGATAGTTGATCAATTTTATAACTCTGGAAGAATTTCTTTTCCTGATAAAGACTATGCCTAGAACTCATTCTTCTAAACTAATCATAAGAAATCATGTAAAAGTACATGTACGATGTTTGTGTGATTGTACAAAATAATTGACAAATTACATAACCTATGAAATGCTTCCCCTGTCAATATATACTGTGCCTGTCACCTATACCTGACTATTTTCTCCCAACATGGATAACTGGGCAAATCAATAAAATAAAAGCCTAGCACTGAGGGACATGATGTATCCAGGGCAGGCAGCAACCACCTTGGCACTGAGGGACAATATCTTAATCATTAATGCTTTCTATTAAAAGACTATTGATCAAAAGGGGAAAATAACTGAAGCTGGGTACCTGAAGGTAACTGTAAATATTCAATAAGAACATGACTGCCCTTCAACCTTGTTCACAACACAGACACAGATGAAAAAAGTTAAACTTGTTAATTTTCTGTTTTCCTGTTTAACCTGAGGGGTGAACTCAAGGATCACAAGGATTTATGGGCTTCTTTTGTAAAAGAAAAAGAATGCTTTTAAGGATGTTATGATCACCAGATAACCAGCCCCCAGCTACCATTGATACCCAGAAGTGTGATTGCTGAAGGGCTTATCTGGAGTGAAAGAAACATGGATTTCCCCTTTGTTTCTCCAAAACTCCTCCTCCCAAGCCCCTTGGCTCTATAAAGACCCCCTGCTTTCTTCTTTTGTTAAGGTGGATTTGAGGGAACCTATCCTCCTTCCTTCTCATTTGGGCCAGTTCAAATAAACCTTTCTCCATCTCCAAGCACTGATGTCTAAGTGATTGGCTTATTGCACATCAGGCACACAAACTTGATGTTAAGAGGTTTGGTATCATAGCAACAGATTTTCACATATTGAGGTATATGGAGCAGCCATTTTGTTTTAAAACTGGTTCAGTCTGAAGTAAACAAGCCTGATTTATGGCCTATCAAACATGTGTTGTACATCTGCTTTAACCATCAAAGTAAAGTATGCATTAAACATTATCTCAAAGTAAAAGAATATAATTTCTTAAGATAAGAATATATACTTCCAGCACTAGAGCAGGGCAGCATTGGCACAAGGACAAAGGACTGAGTTAAGATGGTGGCATGGGTGGACTCTGAACTCACTTCCTCCCACAGACACAGCAGACTTACAACTACTCTTGGCATAATTACCACTGAGAGAGAACTGAAAACTGGATTAGAGGAACCCCTGCAACAAATGACAGTGCTGACTGAGGTGGAAGAGGCAGAAATTCCCTTCTGGAGAGAAAAAACACCACCATCACAAGCTTCAGTGCTTCACAGCTGCCTGGGAAGAATCCAAAGGTACACAGCCTTCCCTGGAGGAGTAGGGGACATGAGTTGGGGAGCATTGTCACTATAAGCATTTTTTGGACCCAGCACAATCAAGATGAGTGTCATAACATCTGGCTTTGTTGGCTACTAACAACAATGGGGAATACCCCCAGAAAAGCTGGGACATAAGGAAATTAAAGCTGGCTCTCAAAGGGCCTATGCACAAATTCACCCATTTTGGAGAGGAACCTAAAATTATCAGAAAGAAAGGTGCACAGTCCTTTGGGGAAAAGAGACTCACCTGATAGGCTCTGAGTTCATCTTTGTGAGAGGTGAGACCTCTCCAGGGATGGAGACATTGGTGGTGGCCATTGTGACCTGGTGCAGGCATACTGACACAGATGCTGGCAGACACCCTTGGAGTTCTCCCCTGGGACTGCTAGCCAGAGTCAGCCCCAGCCACTAGAACACTGATTTAATCCAGCTCAGCCAAGGAAAACAGCCCAGCCCACCCTAGGGAGTGGCCCCACACAACCACAAGCCCTCAGGCAACTTGTGGGCCTACATAGGCTAGGTGCCCGGATTCTCTGCAGGCTGGTAAGTAGGCCCATATATGTGGGGCAGGGTGAGCATGAAGAGCAGGTGGAGTGTGTGTGGCATTTGTGGAGTGTGTGGGGCCTCTGCCTTAAATGACACATTAGGCCAGATGGACTTAGTAGATATACACAGAACATTCCATCCAAAAACCAGACAATACACATTCTTTTCAAATGCATATGGAACATTCTCCAGGATTGATCACATATTAGGCTACAGAACAAGTCTCCACAAATTTTAGAAGACTGAAATAATATCAAGCATCTTTTCTGACTACAACAGTATGAAACTAGAAGTCAACTATAGGAAGAAAATCAGAAAAGCCACAAATATGTGAAGATTAAACAAAATACTACTGAACAATGATCAGATCAATGAAGAAATCAAAGGAGAAATCAAAAATCACCTGGAGACAAATGAAAATGAAAATACTACATGCTAGAATTTATGGGATGCAGCAAAAGCAGTTCTAAGAGGAAAGTTCATAGCAGTACAGGCCTACCTCAACAAAGAGGAAAAATCTCAAATAAATAATCTAACAGTGCACCTAAAGGAACTGGAAAAAGAAGTACAAACAAAGCCCAAAATCAGTAGAAGGAGGGAAATAATAAAAATCAGAGTAGAAATAAAAGAAATAGAGACTAAAAAAAAAAAAAAAAAAAAAAGAAAGAAAAAACATCAATGAAACCAAGAGCTGGTTCTTTGAAAAGATAAACAAAATTGACAAATGTTTGGCTAGACTCACTGAGAAAAAGAGAAGGCTCAAATAAAATCAGGAATGAAAGAGGAGAAATTATAATGGACACCTCAGGAATACAAAAGATTATAAGAGAATACTATGAACAGCTATATGCCAACAAATTGGATAATTCAGAAGAAATGGATAAATTCTTGGAATCATACAACCTTCCAAAAGTGGATCAAGAATAAATAGAGAATTTGAATAGACCAATCACCCCTAAGGAGATTGAAACAGTAATCAAAAACCTGCCAAAAAATAAAAGTCCAGGACCAGATGACTTCTCTGGTGAATTCTACCAAACATTCAAAGAAGACTTAATACCTATTCTTCTCAAACTCTTACAAAAAATTGAAGAGGAGGGGAAGCTTCCTAACTCACTCTAGGAAGCCAACCTTACCCTGATACCAAAACCAGAGAAGGACAACACAAAAAGAGAAAATTACAGGCCGATATCACTGATAAACATCAATGCAAAAATCCTCAAGAAAATACTAGCAAATCAACTACAACAAAACATTAAAACGATCATACACCATGATCAAGTGGCTTCATCCCAGGGATGCAGGGATGGTTCAACATCTGCAAATCAATCAACGTGACACACTACATTAATAAAATGAAGAATAAAAATCACATGATCATCTCAATAGATGCAAAGAAAGCACTAGACAAGATACAGCATCCATTTCTGTTAAGAACTCTGAATAAGAAGGAAAGTATCTCAACATAACAAAGGCCACTTATGACAAACCCACAGCTAATATCATCCTCCATGGTGAAAAACTGAAAGCTATCCCTCTAAGAAGAGGAACCAGACAAAGATGCCCACCTCCACCACTCCTATTTAACACAGTATTGGAAGTCCTAGCCAGAGCAATCAGGCAAGAAAAATAAATAAAATGGATCCAAATGGAAAGGAAGAAGTGAAACTGTGACTGTTTGCAGATGACATGATTATATATATAGAAAACCCTAAAGAATCCATGAAAAAACATTTAGAAATAATAAATGAATACAGTAAAGTTGCAGGATACAAAATCAACATACAAAAATCAGTTGTGTTCCTACACACTAACAATGAAGTAGCAGAAAGAGAAATTAAGAACACAATCCCGCTTACAATTGCAACAAAAAGAATAAAATACCTAGGAAGAAACTTAACCAAAGAGGTGAAAGACCTGTACACTGGAAACTATAAAACACTGTTGAAAGAAATTGAAGATGACGCAAAGAAATGAAACGATATTCCCTGCTCTTGTATTGAAAGAATTAACATAGTTAAAATGTCCATACCTAAAGCAATCTATAGATTCAATGCAATCCCTATCAATGTTCCAACAACATTTTTCACAGAAATAGAACAAAGAATCCTAAAATTTGTATGAAAAAACAAAAGACCCCGAATAGCCAAAAGAATCCTGAGAAAAAAGAACAAAGCCTGGGGTCTCACACTCTCTGATTCAAAATATACTACAAAGCCACAATAACCAGAACAGCATGGTATTGGCACAAAAACAGGCACACAGACCATTGGAACAGAATCAAAAGCCCAGAAATAAACCCACACATCTATGGATAGCTACTTTTTGACTAAGGAGCCAAGAACATACAGTGGAAAAAAGATAGTCTCTTTAATAAATGGTGCTGAGAAAACTGGTCAGCCACATGCAATAAAATGAAAGTAGACCATTATCTTACACCATACACAAAAATTCTCTCAAAATGGATTAAAGACTTGAATGTAAGCCATGAAACTTCTAGAAGAAAACATAGGCAGTACGCTCTTTGACATCAGTCTTAGCAACATAGTTTCAAGTACAGCGTCTGACCAGGCAAGGGAAACAATAGAAAAAATAAACAAATGGGGCTACATCAAACTATAAAGCTTCTGCACAGCACAGGAGACTGTCAACAAAATGAAAAGACAACATAACAATTGGGAGAAGATATTTGCAAACCATATATCTGATAAGATGTTAATACCCCAAATATATAAAGAACTCACATATCTCAACAACAAAAAACCTAACAACCAATTAAAAACTAGGCAAAAGACCTGAACAGACATTTCTCCATAGAAGATATACAGCTGGCCAATGGGCACATGAAAAGATGTTCATCATTAATTATCAGGGAAATGCAAATCAAAACTACAGTGAGATATCACTTCAACCTTGTCAGAATGGCTATAACTAACAAGACAGGAAACAACAATTGTTGGAGAGGATCGGAGAAAAGGGAACGCTCATACACTGCTGGTGAGAGGGCAAACTGGTGCAGCCACTATGGAAAACAGTACGGAGATTCCTCAAAAAATTAAGAATAGAAATACCATATGATCCAGTTATTCCACTGCTGGGTGTTTATCCGAAGAACATGAAAAAGTGCATGCATAAAGGTACATGAACCCTTGTGTTCATTGCAGCATTATTCACAATAGCCAAGACTTGGAAGCAACCTAAGTACCCATCAAAGGACGAATCAATAAAAGAGATGTGGTATATATACACAATGGAATACTACTCAGCCATAGGAAATGGTGAAATCCAGAAGTTTGTGACAACAGGGATGGACATTTAGGATGCAGATAAATTCACCAATGACAAAATCTGTACACATTGAAATTACGGAATAAAACACAGGAATAGAGTGATTTCTGTCACTCTTAGGAGTGCATTTTGTCTGAGTTACACTTGCATTTGCTCCCTTCAAGAAAAGCAGATGAAATCAGAATCCTAGCTGTATAGAGTTTGGAGTGGGGAAAAATGATGGCAATCATTTAGTTCAATCACCTTTAAACAGTTTTTTAGGTAATTTTTATTTTGATATAATTCCAAATTCACTGGAAAGTTTCAAGAATAGTAGGAATAACTTCTGTGTACCCTTTACTCAGGTTCACCAATTGTTAACATTTGACTCCATTTGTTTTCTCATTTGTGTTCTCTCTCTCTCTCTCACACACACACATAAATACACACGTATATATATATATATATATATATATATATATATATATACACACACACACATATATATATATATATATATATGTTTTCTGATGTATTTAGCATAACTTGCAATATGATGCTCCTTTACTCTGAAATACTTCAAAGTATACTTTTTAGGTACAAGGACATTCTCTTACATTACCATGGTACAATGATCAAAAGTAGGAAATTTAACATAGAAAAACCCACTTATGTAATCAACAGTCAAACGTAAGTTTACTTAATTATCCAGTAATGTCCTTTATAGATAAGGTTTTTGCCTGGTCCTGGATCCCATCCAGAATCATGCCGTGCATTTATTTCATGCCTCAATAGCTCTATAGTTTTCTTTAATCGGGATCAGTTCCTTAGCCTCCTTTGTCTTTCACAACCTTGACATGTGTGAAAAACGCAAGCCAGTTATTTGTGAAATGTCTCTCATTTTGGGCATGTCCAGTGTTTCCTCATGATTAGATTCAGGTAATGCATTTTTGAGAGAAATGCCACAAAGATGATGTAGTGTCTTTCCCAGTGAATCAGAGATCAGAAGGCAGTGATGTTGGTTTGTCATTAGCTTTGATCACTTGCTTAAGGTGGTGTCTGCCAGGTTTCTCTGCTTTAAAAGATTATTTCCTCCTTTGTAATTAATAGGTAATTTGTGGGGAAAACTTTGAGACTATGTAAATACTCCGTTCATCAAAATTTCACCTACTACTTTTAGCATCCACTGATGATTCTTAACAGATTGTTAATTACTATGATAGTTGCAAAATAGTCATTTTCTAATGCTGTCATTTCTTCCACACTCAAATATTGCCTTTAAAAGGTAAGGAAGAGCTTTCTCTTCTTTCTTCCTTCCTTCTTCCCTCCCTCTCTCCCTACCTCTTTCTTTCCTTTTTTTCTATCTCTCTCTCTTTCTTTTTTTCTCTCTTATCAGTATGAGCTTTAGATTCATGTTTCATTTAGTGGACTATAACTCATTGCTATTATTATTTACATTGATGCTCAAATTATCCTGAATTTGTCCAATGGGAAAGGTTCAAGCTAGCTCCTGTGTCATCTTGTTATGTCTCCATTTTTTTTTTTTTTTAGTCTATCCTTATTTTATAGACCAGTAAGGTATTTTAAGATCATCTTGTGTTTTATTGTCTCAGGGGTGGAATCAGCTATTCTCCCAAGGATCTCTAGTTTCTTCTAGTGCAGAGCAGTAATTAAAAAGCAATATCTGGGAGGTAGTTATGCACATTACTAATTGTGGTATTATTTCTTTTAGGTCTTCTCAGCAGATAGAGCTAAGAGAAACACAGGCACACATATACACATCTATTTCTGTCTCTGTCTCTTAAAAACCATGAGTTCAGTGGCCGGCCTGGTGGCGCAGTTGTTTAGCTGCAGTTCGCTGGTTGGGATTCCGGGTGTCCCCTGACCCACTGCTTGTCAGCCATGCTGTGGCGGGGTCCCATATAAAGTAGAGGAAGATGGGCATGGATGTTAGCCCAGGGCCAGTCTTCCTCAGCAAAAACAGGAGGATTGGCAACAGATGTTAGCTCAGGGCTGGTCTTCCTCACACACACACACACACACACACACACACACACACTCAAAACCACTCAAAACCATACTGTTACCTACATTCTGATTCAAGACTACAACCAGTTTTCCCCTTTCTATATTTACAACTTCCTTCTTCAATGTTAAGAAATCTGGCTCCTACTATGCTCAATATATTTACTCATTTGCTCAATGTTAGAACATCTGAAAGTGGTTTCAGAAGTGCTACTTATCAGTGGGGGCAAAATAACACTAGAATTTAATATTTATTTACAGCTATTTTTTGTCTTTAGATTGATGGCATGTGGTCATAGTACTATCTTGCAAGGTGAATTCTTTTAGTTTGGTTATTTGTTAGAAATATCATTAGGTTTATTTGTTTTGTGTCTTTTAAATTTCAATTTTATTTCCCCATCCTTGTTTTTATTCATTTTTAGAGTATATGAAACATTAAAATGATACCCAAAGTCAAAATTATACCAAAAGTTATATCTTGCTGATCTCCAATCCCTTCAACCCTCTTTCCACCCACCTCCTGTGGGTAATAATTCCTGGTTTATCTATCTTGTGTTTCTTTCTGCAAAAATTAGCAGATATATGAACATATTATTTTCTTCTTCCTTTCTTACAAAAATGGTAGCATTTACGCATTTCCCCTTTAACATTATATCTTGGAGTCATTCCATATCAGTTCCATGAGATCATCCTCATTCTCTTTTGCAGCTGCTTAGTACTTCTCTGGGTGGGTACACCACAGTTTCCTTAACCGCTCTCCTAGGAATTAGCATTTAGGTTGTTTCTAATATTTTGGGAATACAAACAATGCTGTAATGATTAACTTTGTTCATATTTATTTCCTTGTGGTTGGAATCACATCTTCAGAGTAAATTCTGGGAAGAGGAAATGCTGAATCAAAAGATAAGCACATATGTCATTTTGTTAGATTTATGCTCTGTAGACATTATACAAATTGGCAAATCTACCAGCAATGATTGTTCCTCTTTCCCCACAGCCTCATAACTGAATATGTTGACAAGCTTTTTAAAATTTCTGCCAATCTAATAAATGAGACATAATTCAAATTTGCATGTCTCCTATGAGTGAATTCAAATATCTTTTTATATGTTTAAGGGCTTGAGGCCTGTTTATAATGACCCAGGAGAATATCTTGTTTTTGCTCCACACAGGAAGACCCTCAGCATCCATTCATAAAATTTTGGTTTTCACATGCTATTTTTATTTCTATTTACCAGTTGACTCCCAGTCGACACAAGGGGTTGGGTTAAATGACTCTGAGGTTTCTTTTTGGAAAAAAAAGCATGAGACTTTGGCAAAGATCTTGAAATAATTCAGTTTGAAAAGCCAGAATATTAAAACGGAAGTTTTGCCATACTTTCCATCTTAACGCACAGTGTTATTACTGTATTTTTTATAGGATTGCCTAATGTGGTGATTAAGAAATGCTAATTCTGGGCCAGCTACATCAGAATCATTAGGTATCCTAAACAAAATGAAATTCTGAGGCCCTGTCTCCAGAGAGTCTGAATCACTAGATCTTAGGTTGGACCCTATAAACTGTGTTTTTCACAAGATAATGATTTTGCCAGGAACAGTGTTTGGGTGTTTAGAAACACTGATTTGGCGTGTGCCTCCAAGATAAATCCTTTAGCAAGTGGCAAACGGAATTAGTGATTCCTACTAGTTATATCCCCAAGAGACAAGCTTGTGTAATCCAAAATTTTATATGATGTAAAAATGGTTTTTCCTTCTTTTGCAGTGGGGAGGGGCTTCCCTTAGGCACATGTATCCACCACCACAGAAACCCTTAGCCTTTAACTCCCAGACACACTCAGCCAGGCTGCCCCAGGCTGTCCTGTTTTAGGCCTTTAATTGACAGCCTCAGCCCCTGAGATCAGTAGGAAATGGAGCCACTAAAATTTCTCTCTTGTTACCTACTGTCTTGCAACCTAGAATTTCCCATCCAGACAAGAAACTCAGCACTGTGGCCTTTGAGTCAGTTCATGTCTCCTTTCCACAGCATTCTCACAATGGTGGGAGTGAGACAAAATAATTCATATAAATGGTCTGAATAAAATAGCACAAATAACAGTGAGAGGCAGTCTGCGATAGTGAGTAAAGGCACAGATTCTGGAATCAGACAGCCTGAATTTGAATCCTGCCTCTTTCATTTACTAGCTGGTGAATCTGGGCAGGTTATTTAACCATTCTGTGTACCCGGGTTTTGACATATCCCCCCAAATGGGGCTAGTGATAGTACTTACCTCCTAGAGTTGTTAACAGGTTTAAATGAATCAACGTTTGTAAAGTACTTAGTTTATTAGATAGGAAGTGCCTTATGAGTATAAAAGTTACTACACATAATTTAATACAGTCTCAAGAATGAGGGAGAAAGCATCAGGATATCCCCATAGAGGAACAGAATAGAATGCACGGCACAGTACAAAAGAGAAACATGCTCAGTGACATGTAAGATGGGGAGTAGACCTGGTCTTCTTAGTGTGGTGAACTGCCCAAGGATCCCCAAGAAGAGTAGGTTTTGAAGAACTGCCTCTCCCACTGTGACCTTGGTGAACTGAGTGTGGGAGACAGAATAGTGACCCCCAGTGATGTCCACGTCCCAATCTCCAGGACATGTGAATATGTTACCTTAGGGCAGAAGGGAGTTTGCAGATATGATTAAGGGTATGGGATTTGAGATGGGAGAGATTATCCTGGATTTTCTGGCTGGACCTAATCTAATCACCAGAGTCCTTCAAGCAGAGAACCTTTCACTGCTATGGTCAGAAAAAGAGATGCAGTGATGGAAGAAGGATCAGAGAGATGCTATGCAGGTGGCTGTGAAGATGGAGGAGGAGGCCCTGAGCCAAGGAATGTAGACAGTCTCTAGAAGCTGGAAAAGGCAAGGATCATCTCTTAGAGCCTCCAGAAACAAAATGGTGACAACACGTTGATTTTAGCTCAGCGAGACCCGTTTCAAACCTCTAACCTACAGAACTGCATAGTAATAAATCTGTATGCTTTTAAAAA
This sequence comes from Tapirus indicus, assembly GCA_031878705.1. Taxonomy (NCBI): domain Eukaryota; kingdom Metazoa; phylum Chordata; class Mammalia; order Perissodactyla; family Tapiridae; genus Tapirus; species Tapirus indicus. Next base: position 108,275,156 of record CM062918.1, on the reverse strand, counting down.
TTTTGATTCAATAAACATAACATAAATGTTACTATTTTACCCCTTTTTTAAGTGTACAGTTCTGTGGCATTAAGTGAATTCACATTGTCGTGCAACCATCACCACCATCCATCTCCAGAACTTTTTCATCTTCCCTGTTTGAAACTCTGTACCCTTTCAACACTTTTAACTCCCCATTCCCCGCCCCAGCCTGGGCAACCTCTATTCTACTCTCTGTCTCTATAAATTTGAATGCTCTAGAAACCTCATATAAGTGGAATCATGCAATACTTGTTTTTTTGTCACTGGTTTATTTCACTTAGCATAATGTCTTCAAAGTTCATCCATGCTGTAGCATGTGTCAGTATTTCTTTTTAAAGCTGAATAATATTCCATTGTGTGCATATACACACCACATTTTTAAAATCTAGTCATCCATTGAAGGATACTTGGGTTGTTTCCACCTTTTGGCTGTTGTGAATAATGCTGCTCTGAACATGCGCATACACATATCTGCTTGAGTTCCTGCTTTCAATTCTTTTTGGGTATAAACCCCAAATTACAATTACTGGATATATGGTAATTCTATATTTAAGTTTATGAGGCACCATCATACTGTTATCTACAACAGCTGCACCATTTTAGATTGCCACCAGCAATACAAGGGTTACAATTTCTCTACATCCTTGCTAACACTTGTTATTTTCTGTGGGGTTTTTTTTCATTTTAAATAATAGCCATTCTAATAGACTTGAAGTGGTATCTTATTTTGGTTTTGACTAGCATTTTCCTAATGCTCAGTGATGTTGAGCATCTTCTCATGTGGCTTACGGGCCATTTGTATGTCTTCTTGGGAGAATTGTCTATTCAAGTCCTTCGGCTATTTTTTAATTGAGTTGTGTTTTTTTACTTTTTGAGTTACAGGAATTCTTTATATATTCTGGATATTAATCCCTTTTCAGATTTATGATTTGAAAGTATTTTCTTCCATTCCTTGGGTTGCCTTTTTGCTTTGTGGGTATGTCCTTTGATGCAGAAGTTTTGAATTCTGATGAAATCCAATTCATATTTTTTTTTCTTTTGTTGCCAGTACTCTTGGTGTCATATGCAAGAACATTGCCAAATCCAATGTCACGATGCTTTTCTCCTATGTTTTCTTCTAATAGTTTTATAGATTTAGCTCCTATGTTTAGGTCTTTGATCTATTTTGAGTTAACTTTTGTATATGGTGCAAGGTAAGCCTCCAACTTCATTTTTTTTTTTTTGCATGTGGATATCCAGCTTTCCCAACACCATTTGTTGAAAAGACTATCCTTTCCCCATTGAATGGTTTGGCAACCTTATCAAAAACTATTTGATCATATATATGTAGTTTATTTCTGGACTGTTTATTCTATTGTGTTGGTCTATATATCTGTCTTTATGCCAGTACCACAGTGATTACCATGGCTTTGTAGTAAGTTTTAAAATTAGGAATGTGAGATTTCCAACTTTGTTCTTCTCTTTAAAGACTATTTGGCTATTTGGTGTCCCTTGAGTATCCATATGAATTTTAGGATAGAGTTTTATTTTTCTGCAAAATACATTGTTGGGATTTTGGTAAGGATTGCAGTGAATCTGTACAATGTTTTTGGAAGTACTGACATCTTAAGACTATTAAGTCTTCCAATCTATGAACATGGAATGTTTTCCCATTAAATATGTGCATTTGAATGCATTACATTTGTGGTAATTTTTCAGCAGCACTAGTAGACTAATACATTGATCAATTAAGTAAATCTATGTTCAGTGTGTCCAGTAGATTTATTCATTTTAAAAAATCACTTAAAGATAGAAAGTATTAGCTATTCATCACTAATGTGTGTCACTTCCCACCCATCTCTGTTTACCATGAGCCCATGTTTTTCTCCTGCTGCTGGGAACCCCTCTGCCATCACCTGTGGAGAGAAGCCCAGCTACTCCATCCATCCAGGCTCAGACCTCAGCCTGTGGATCAGGCCCTCCAATATCATCGAGCTGTAGCTGAGCCGGCCTGGATGAGGAGAATTGCCCAGCCCACTCAAAGATGGGTGAAGAATAGTCCATATCTGTTGTTTTAAGCCACTAAGGATTTGAGTGGCTGTTATGCAGTAATTGTTAATTGAGACATCCTCTCTTCAAAGAGGCTTTCTCTGACCATCCTAAGTTAAAAGCCCTCTGGCTCTTAAAATCAGTCTGTCCAGTTATTCTGCTTTGTTTCCTTGCAGCCCTTATCTCTATCTGAAAGTTTACTTTTTATTGATTTCTTTAGTTATTTCACATATGCACACATAGGATACAAACTCCACAAGAGCAGCGACCCCATATTGTGCACTGCGACACCTCCAGCACCTAGAGCATTTCCTGACACTTAGCAGGTGCTCAGTAAATAGTTGCTCAATAAATGTCTGAATTAATAAAATGTTTTACCTCTTTCCAAATAGCTTCTAGTTAATGCGCTGAAATCTGAGTATAAAATAAATAGCATTATTCGGCCAATGAATTCTCCTTATAAACAGTAAAAGTTGCTCCCAGAGTTTTGCAATTGTTTTGAGTTATTGTTGATGTTCAATATGCTTGTAATTTGTACTTTTCTTTTGCCTTTGTGAATAAATTTGCTGAAGCTTGGGAAAAACTGCCAGGAGTTGCTTGTTATTTACAATTTTAAACTAGAAATCTAATTTTGCCTTCTTAATAGATACTTAATAGATGATCTCATCATGCATTTAGCTTTATAGATTCAAGCTTGGAATTAATTCCCTTCCCGAAAAACTATTCCTGCGCTTTAGAAATGTTGCCAGCAGATAGCACTCCTGACCCACCATCTATTAGTGTGAATTGAAAAAAAGTTACTGTGTATATATATTTTTCAATTTCACCTTTACTGAGATATATTTGACATACAAAGTAGTAAGATATTTATAGTGTACATCATGGTGAACCCATATGTAGATACACTGTGAAAGGGTTCCCCCCATCTGGTTAATTAATACGTCTATCACACCACATAGTTATCTTTTTTTTTGAGACAGCATTTAGTTTTACCCTTTAAACAAATTTCAATTATACACTATAGTGTTACCAACTATAGTCACCATGTTTTACATTAGATCCTCAGATCTTATTCATTTTATAGCTGAAAATTTGTAACCTTTTACCAACCTGTCCCTATGGACCACCCCCCAAGGCCCTGGCAACCATTTTTTTACTGTCTATTTCTATGGCTTGACTTTTTTTTTCTTTTTTGATTCCACGTATAGGTGATGCCAATAAGTATTTGTTTCTTTTTCTCACATATTGCTTTATGTTCTTCGCAGTTCTCAGCGTACACCACTAGATGCTCCCTCTGCAGACTCAGTCAAAGTAATTTGATACGACAACCTTCATAGTTTTGTGTCTGAGATCTTGTTCCTGATTCCGACTGTCCAGATCTTGGGGTTTGAGGAGTCACTAATACTGGGCATATGAAGAAAGGAACCTTTTCTTTTTTTAAAAAAAGTCATGTTTTTATTAACTTATTCCTCAGTCATATTCTAAGTGCTGTAAATACAGGAGTGAGCAAGATTGACGAAACTACTGCTCTTATAGAATTTGCATTTTAGAGGCAAGAAGGACAACAAACAAAGAAAAAAGGAAACAATTTAATCAGCATTTGTTAGTAATAATGCTATGAGAAAAAAACAGCAGGGGAAGGGGATATGAATTAACAGCCTTGGGTTAATCCCTCCCCTCATTGAAGAGGGGAGTTTCGCATAAAGACGTGTGGCAGTTAAAGTGAACCATGTGGATTATAGCAGAAGGAATATCCCTGTGAGGCTGGATGGGCTTGGAGTATTTGAGGAACAGCTGGAGGGCAGTGGAGCAATAGAGACATGGGTGAGGAAAAGAGTGGTTGGCTGTGAGGTCAGACACGAGGGTTGGAGTAGGGGGGACAGACTGATCATGTAGAGTCTTGTAACCAATGAGGGCTGTGGATTCTACTCTGAGTGAAGTGGGGAGCCATTGGAGGGTTTTGAGCAGGGAGCTGACATGACTTGATCTACATATTAATGGAATCACTCTGTGGGAGCTAGAGCCAAAGCAGGGAGACCAGTAGGAGGCTTCTACAATAATCCAGATGAGAGGAGATGGTGAATTGGACCAACCACTATCCCAGCGAGGTGACAGTGGGAGGAGTGAAAAGTGGTCAAATTTGGATAAATTTTGAAGATAGAGCCAAATAGGTTTGCTGGTCCACTGTAGGTGGGTGTGAGAAAAATGCATTCAAACTATGATGTCTTTGTTCATACCAACAATTATAATTTGCATTTGTGATTTATTTTTACTTTTTAAGCCACTTTCACAAATGGTTATTTATTTGATGCTTAGCAACCCCATAGGTGGAAATTATTTTATTTTTACTAATGGTGAAATAGAGTAAAATAAAGCATTAGTAAGAAATAGACTTTTTAACAACTTTTGTGAAATAGGTCAGATTCCTGGCTCTCTCCTTACTCCAATTCTGGAGATGTCATAGAAGTGAGGGGAGAGTATCTGGATTTGAAGAACTAAAGTAAAAGTTGCAAGAAACCTGAAAAAGATAGAATGTGGTTGTGACTTTGTGTGGAGAAAATAGTAGCTTGAGCCTAGGAATAGACATGGTCGAGGGAGATATTTTGATTTATACTCTCTTCTATCTACCATACTGCATGATCAGTTTCCAGCCATCCACTATAAGGCAGATAAGTAACAATGCCAACTCAGGGTCTATAGTATAATATCTGGGCTCCATAGCCCAGGCTGCAGAAGGGAAGAGATAATCACACGTGATAGGCAGGACTTGAGCCATTCCACCTTCCTCTTCATACCTCAAAGGCTAGGGAGTTATAATTAAGTGATAAAAGATCTTATAAAACAGCAATGGCTGGTGTAGAGATATAGCAGGTCCCCAAGGTGAATAGTCATTTGGTGAGGGGTGAGCAGATCATGTGGTTTCCCTTAGTGGCATGAGTGTCCTGTTCTGGAGTGCACATCTTCCACCTTCTTAAAATCATCAGGATTATCAAAACCTTGTGTCTGTGCTTTGGCCACTGTTTGGTACTCACTGTCAGACAAAATAACTGGTGCCCTTAGGGGAACATGAGAGCATGGGAAAAAATAATCAGACCACTGAAAAGAACATTCCCTCAAAAAATATAAGAAAGTCCCGAGCAACCTAGACAAAATGAATGAGAATTATTTGAGTATGCAGATAAGGAATTTAAAATATGTTTAATAGGTATTCTTAAAAACATAAAGGAGGGGGTGGAGGGAGGGAAAAACGAGAATAGTTGTCTGATTGGTATAGAATTTCAGTTTTGCAAGATGAAACAGTTTGGAGATTTATTGCACAATAATGTGAATAAACTTAGCACAACTGAACTGTATGATAAAAATGGTTAAGATGGTAAATTTGTGTTATGTATTTTTTACCATAATAAAAAATTAAAAAAAAGATAAACAGGAAAATTGGTAATATCAAGTAGGAAGAGAAGGTTATAACAAATAAAAATTCTAAATACTGGGCAAGAAAAAATACATAAAGAACATAATTATTGAGACAGGTAGTAGAATAGATCCAGCTTTAGAACAAGGTAGTGAGTGGAAAATCATGTGAAAATCTCCCCTAGAAGGTATCTAAAAGAAATAAAGAGACTCTGTCTATATATATACAATATTTCTATATATACAGAGAGAGAGACAGAGAGAGAAGGAGAGAGAGAGAGAGGGAGACGAGAGCAATAAAAGTGTAGAAGTGTCAATATCTATGTAATGAGGATCCCAAAATTAAGAGAAAAAAATAAAACAAAAGACACAATGGAAGAAAAGAAATAATAAATCATTCCCTAGAATAAAGATGAAAGACCCATCATTGAAAGAATTCATAGATAGACAACAGGAACAACAGGTGAAGGACAGCCAGACAAAACAGGCTATTGGAAATTTAGGAGCATCAGAGGTGATCAGAAAGTATTAACAGCGACTAGGGAGAAAGAGAAGATAGTGCACACAACGAAAATATCAGATTGACAGACTTCTCAACAGCAACACCAGAAGCAGGAAGGAGGTGGAGTAATTCTTGTTTTTCAAGTATTGAAGGAAAAGACTTTAAAGATCTAGTGTATATCCATTCAACTATCCTTTAGTTGAGGGAAAAATGATTGTATGTTCTGGTATAAGTCCTCAAAAGACCATGTCTGAAAAGACTTTTTGGAGGATGGACTCCAGAAAGAAGAGAGCTGTGTCCAGGAGGTGGCAGTGGGCCCTGTGGGCTGTAGGGTGAGTAAAAATCACATAGTTAATTTAATTTCTTTCTAAAAAGGAAATTCCCTTCCCTTGAAATTATAACCAGAATAATCAAGAACCAAACTGGGTAGATACCAAGATCATCTGGGGTAAAGGTGGGGAAAAAATGACACCCAAAGGAATAGACAGCATGTTAAAATCCTACTGTCTTTTTCAGTGAGAAGACACTATTTTGATAACTTTCAGAAATTACAGGAAAAAATAAACACAATTCAGACTTTTTTAGACTTTGAGTCAAGCGTGTGACATTCACATCAACATAAAACAATTTGATCTGTGCAATGGAAGGCAGGAAAGAAGTAAAGAGAAACAACAAGAAATGATGGAAAACACAGACTAGGAAATAAGCTGGTAGAAAAAATACTGAATATAATAGTAATCAAAATAAATTGTATAATTAATTGAACCCCCTAGATCAAAGGCAGAGACTTTAGATTGATTAGAATAGTCCAGTAGAAATTTGTTTATAAGAGAGAAAAGAATACAGACAAAAGAAGAGAAAGCCAAATGAGAACAAAGGAATGAGAAAGTGGGCACCAGGAAAATATGAACTGAAGGAAATCTGGGGTAGTAAATTGGTATCAGACAAAATAGAATGTAATGGCAAAAAAATAAATCTCAAAGGAAGGAGGCAAATTTTTCATGGTAAAAGGAAGGACATGTCAGGAAGCCATAGCAATTATTAACGTATTGCCCCCAAGGGAGCTATCACAAATATATACATTAACAAATGACAATATTGTGTAAGAAAGAGATAATAAGCACAAGGGAAGATTTGGACACATTTCTTGAAAAACTCATAGCTCAAGGAGGCAAAAATAAGGAACGATATTTTTAAGCTTGAACATATACAATACATGAAACTTTATCCTAAAGTAGAGAATACGTATTCTTTTTTTTTTTTTTGTGGGGAAGACCAGCCCTGAGCTAACATCTGTTGCCAATCTTCCCCTTTTTGCTGAGGAAGACTGGCCCTGGGCTAACATCCGTGCCCATCTTCCTCCACTTTATGTGGGAGGCCGCCACGGCATGGCTGACAGGCAGTGCATCGGCGGGCGCCCGGGATGCGAACTCGCAAAGCCCGGGCTGCCAAGCGCGGACTAAACCGCTGCGCCATCGGGCGGCCCCGAGAATACGTATTCTTTTGAGCGCCCGTGAATCATTCTCAAAAACCTACCATGTACAAAAATGTTAAGGAGAGAACCTCATATAAAATCTGAAAGTTCATATCGATATGGCTTGAAATTAAATAATATACTATAAAATAACCTTTGGTTAAAGAGAAATTTATTAGGAAAAAATGTACTGTTGAACAATAGTGAAATCATTACATGGTAAATATTGTGTGATAGAAATAAAGCAAATCCCTTTTGAAGGAGATATGGCTTTTAAGAAACATCAGAAAACAATAATACTTAAAAAAATTCTTATAGTGGTAAAATATACGTAACCTAAATTAACCATTTTCCATTTTTAAATATACAGCTTTGTAGCATTAAGTACACTCACATTGTTGTGCAACCATTACCACCTTCCATCTCAAGAAATTGTTCGCCTTCCGCCACTAAAACTCTGTGCCTATTACACACTAACTGTCCACTGTCTCCTTCCCTAGCCCTGGGCAAACTTCATTCTACTTTCTACATCTATGAATTTGACTACTCTAGGAATCTCATATAAATGACATCATAAAATGTTTGTCCTTTTTTGACTGGCTTATTTCACTTAGCATAATGCCTTCATCCATGTTGTATCATGTCTCAGAATTTCCTTCCTTTTTCAGGCTGAATAAAACAGTCATATATCTGTTAACAACGCGGATATGTTCTGAGAAATGAATCATCAGACAATTTCGTTGTTGTGCAAACATCCTGGAGCGTACTTGCACAAACCTAGGTGATGCAGCCTATTACACACACAGGCTGTATGGTGCTAATCTTATGGTACCACCCTTGTACATGCAGTGCATCATTCACCTAAATGTTGCTACGTGTCACGTGACTCTATTCCACTGAAAAGTTCCTGGACCCAATTCCAACCTTTGTGTGTGGAGGCTTGTCCAGCAGGTTGTCTGAGAATTGAATGCAGTTCTGACACAGTCTACCTAGAGATAGAATCAGATGCCACAGGTGAAGGGCTCAGTCCCACAAGACCGCTCTCCACTTTGGATGCCAGCTGCAGGTCAAGGTTGTTGCCTCTGCTTCTGACCCACTGGCTACAAATTGGAGGTTCCAGAGACCCCCTCCAACTCAGGATGCCAAACGCAAGATCAGGTTGCTACCTGCACTTATGACAAACTGGCTATACACCAGATGTTCCCACAACCCCATCCTTGGGTTCCATTAATTCTCTAGAAGAGTTCACAGTGCTGAGAAAACCCAGTCTGCTTACTAGATTACCAATTTATTACCAAGGAGATTAAAGGATAGGAATCAACAGCCAGGTGAAGAGATACATAAATTGAGGTCCCAAACAAAGGAACTTCTGTCCTTGTGGAGCTTGGGCCCGCCACGGTGGTAGGTAGAAGTGTTTTGGTTGCCCAAATTGGAAGCTCATTGGACCCCCATCTTTTGAGTTTTAACAAAGGCTTCACCACATAGGCATGACTTATTAACTCACTGGCCATTGCTGATTGATTTAACCTCACCTTTAGGACACTGAACCAGTTTCAGGACCTGAGGACATGAGACCAAATATGATAACAAAAGATTCTCCCATTGCTCTTCTCACTCAGAAAATCCCAAGTGTTTTGGGAGCTGTTAGCCAGGAACTGTGGATGAAGACCAAATATATCTGAGAACTATATTTTTACCATCTGAGTGACCAATATATATATTTCTTATAAATCCCAATATTGCATCCATATACCACATTTTGTTTATCTAGTCATCTGTGGAGGGACATTTTTGTGGCTGCTGCCTTTTGACTGCTATGAACAATGCTGCTCTGAACATGGGTGTGCAAATACCTTTGAAATATTTTTGCAGGTCTGCATATCTTGTTTTGTCAACCACACTGAGTGAATCTTGAAATTTTCTAAACTTTTCCATATTTGAGAATAATTTAGTATTACAAGAGTTATGTGTTCTTTAATGATGTAAAAAGTTAGATGTTAAAATTTGCTCTGTCCATCGAACTGGAGGTAATAGTGATAGGTTGTTGGAGACAGTTTCCTATCAACTTCTTCCATTCCTTTCACTGTTACTTTCTATTCAACTTTTCCTAAACTTCTTGCTTCAAATTTGGTAATCTACATCATCTTAAAAAATGTCAACTTCATTGAAATTTCATGTCAGAATAGAGTTTTGCGTAATGTTTTTGCACTATTTTTAAAACCTATGCATCTAGACTCACTCTACCCTTTTTATTTCTGAAGTTTGTATTGTTTTCTGTTCTTTTTCCCTTTATTAGTTATGTGAGAACTTTGTCTCTTTCATTGTTTTTGTCTAAGAACCACCTATGCAATATGTTCTAAAAGAGGCTTTTTTTTTCTGAATTCTCATTCTAGATACTCTAATTTGGGTGGTGGACAAACTTTGATATTATATGGGCAATGCTTCATTATGTGAATTAACACATTCCTAATCTGGTAGAAGTTTAAGAAGACTTTACATTTCAAATTGTCATGAATTAAATGTCAATATAAAGTGTGAAACAATATATGCTACGGACTAGTAGATACTCTTTCAAAAAAACTAAGACTTTTAAAAATAGAATGGTAATAGAGAAAATGCTGGAAAAACTAGAGAGAGTGATTTTTTCTTCTCATAATAAAATCTGGAAGAGACATTGTCAGAGAAAATAGCATTTCGATCTTTTGACAAAGCCTTCTGAAAACTTTTAACTTGGAAGCATTTAATTCCTTACAATTGCCAATCTACTATTCTTTCCTAAAATGACTGTTAGGATAGGTGAAGGCAATCTCTGCCAGGGTTTTTGTTTTTTATTTGGTGAGGAAGATTGGCTCTGAGCTAACACCTCTTGCCAATCTTCCTCTTTTTCTTTCTTCGCTTGAGGAAGAGTGGCTTTGAGCTAACAGCTGTTCTCGTCTTCCTCTATTTTGTATGTGGGACACCACGACATCATGGCATGATGAGTGGTGTAGGTCTGTGCCCAGGATCTGAAACTGCAAACCAGGGCTACCAAAGTGGAGTGCACTGAACTTAACCACTATGGCACTGGGCCAGCCCCTGCTAGGTTTTTATATAACTTATCTTGTTGCTCTGGATCACTTAGCCTAGGTATTATTGTTATCCTCATTTGATAGGTGAGGAAACTGAGGCTCTGAGAGTTTGAGTAGCATGCTACAAGTCCAGAGCTGGAGAAAAAAAGAATTAGGACTTTGACTCACGTCTGAAGGACTCCAAATTCCTTGCAACTATTTTAAAAGGCGTCACACTACCTCTTTTATGAAATCCACTCAGGTTTATTTAAAGAATGGGGGGGAGCCAAGGGAGGGAGAGAACTGAGCAATGATAAAAGTGAGAGAAAGGGGTATAGCGGTTTAGGGGGAGAAGAGGCCTAGAGCCACTTCATTTCCCCAGCAAGCAGGGTAAATTATTTTGTAATTTTTAAGAATTCTATCAACCTATGGAACTTACTCACATTTGTTATGTTTTCCTTCCTCCTTTAAAATTACTATCATAGCAGTAAGAGTTCTGAAAACTAATTAAAAAATAGCATTTGTGGTGTAGAATGCAGAGAAGGGAGGAACATGGGAATTCTTTCCCTTGGCAGCTGGCTGGTGAATAAAGGTGTCAGGGGGAAGGAGGAGGCAATAGCAGGGAGAAAGAGGGGGACCTATTCCCATCCCCAAGCAAAGAACAAAGCACAAATGTGTCTGAGGAAAGTGGCTCGGGATGAAGCATGCTGGAAGCATCAATGAGAAGGGGTCTTGATGTTCCTGCGCTGCATTCATGGCCCTCAAATTCCAGACTCACAAACACCCAGAATGAGAGATGGCACTCAGATATTGGATGCTGATTATTTTATTGGTATATTGAAGATAGACTGCATTGTTCCGATGTCATGACTCTCTGAAAGGCTACCTTCATATTCGTTATCTGAAGCACAAAAGAGAAAAGGAGGTTAATAGAGAAGCCAAGACACGGCAGGTCATTTCTAATCCCTTGCTGCTGTGACTGAAGTGAAGGAGGTGAGACCCCATCTCTCTCCCTCTCCCTTCTCCCTCTCCCTGTTCCTTCATTTCTTTTTGTTTCCTGTTTTTATGCACCTAAGAAATCATGTGCTTTGAAGAGTTGCTCGCAAGATGAATGAGAAAGATTATCTTCAGGTGGTTTATCTTTTGGTTGCTATTGAAAATGTTCAGAGATATATTTACAAAGATGGTTGCTTCAGCATATTCTATAATCATCAAAAATGGAAAGCAGCCAAAATATCCATTGGCAGTGAGTTGGTTAAAGAAGTCTTGGCACAGTCACACAATGGAAGAGTATACAGTGTGGAAACAGAGACAAAAAGACCCAATAGAGCCATGTATCTCAATGAACTGAAACGGAATCTCTAAGAAATATGTTATTAGAGATGAACAACATTAAATCTGCATACAAAGTGTGATATCATTTGTGATAATAAAGGATTGTTCTATGCTTCTATAGTTATAACTTTTTCCAAGAAGATGCTCAAAAGTGTGAACAGTGGTGGGTTTTGGGGAGGGATATGGGCAGATAGGATGAGATATGTCTTTAAGATTTAATTTCACACCATTCTGTTCTATTAGTTGTTTTCTCTTAACTTCATCATATATCAATTTAAAGTAATATTTTGAAAAACTAGATAATACTTAGAAGCATAAAATTAAAGTATCATTTAGCAGGGGCACTGGACCTGAGAGCCTGGTATGAGGCAGGATTGAGCAAAGAGTGGTCAGGTGGAAACTGGAGATGGGATGCCAAGTCTCCTGAGCAGGAGCAGAGGGGAGGACCAAAGGGAGAACACTGCTCTACTTCCTCATTACCAGTCCATTTTAAGACAGGTAACCATTGGGAAAAAGGCAACTTATGGCAGTGTTTCTCAAAATCAGAATTACCTTGGACATCTTGTTAAAAATACAGGGTCTTGACCTTATCCTAGAATATCTGAATAGAAATCTTTAGAAATGGGTCCTAGGACTAGGCAATTTCAACATGTTTACAATAGATTCATTGGCACACTACAGTTTGAGAACTGCAGGAGTTGGGGCTTTTGATGGAGAGTGAACTAGAGTCCTACCTGTTAGTGAATTCCAGCTTACTGTGGTGGCTGGCCTTCAGGAGGCCTTGGTGGTCCAGCCCCTGGAGATGGTGATCTCTGGGGCCATCCAGACGGAGGTGGGGCGGGACTGTTTTGACTGCCTTGTTGTGTGGGTGGTCCCTGCTCAGGAGCATCCTCTAGGTTTACATTGTCAGAAGGGCGTCTAGCCGGGCGTCCTCCTAGAATTGGTCTCTGAGGCTCCTGATCTGGACTCTGGCTTGAGTTATCTTCATCTGCAAGGGTATGGCAGAAGAATAGATGAGCTTAGTGATCGAAGACTCCCCTCTCATTTTCATCTCTGATGACCTTATCTGATAGCCCCTTTTCCCCAGAACCTGTCTCAAAACTTCTAACCACGCCCCCTGCCCACTGCTTCCTTATGTAGCACTCCTCTTAATCTGCATACCAGTGATATTGAAATTCTAGTTCTTTGCTCCTGAGACAAACATATGAGTTTAGTTTTGATGTAAAAGCAAGTCTTAGATACCTTCAAATTCCCAGAGAATGTCTCCAAGGACAGAATAAAAACAACGGGATTCTTAATGTCAGTTATGTTGCCAGTTCTATTTCAGGCCACTGACATTACTTGCCAACTGTGACTCCAAGTCTGGCCACTTGGGCTCTTTGGGGAACCTCAGGCTCCAAGACCCAGGTCGAGAAATACTAAGAGAGAAAGAGAAAGACAAAATGATGGCCCTCACAGGATTCACTAAAGAACTGTGGCAAATTTTTATCCACTACAGGGACACAGTTGAGTGGAGAGATGCAGAGGAAAGGGACCCAGACCCTTATTTCTTTGCATTTCTCCTTAAACTATTGATTAATCCAGAGGAACACTGGGGAAGCAGGAAACAGTTGAGGGGTTGGTTCTCAGTAGGATGGAGGAGTCAGAATTAGGACCACTGCCCTTTTTCTGTCACCTCTCAGCAGTCATTCCTGGCCTGAGTAACAGGCAGCACATTCCTGTTGTCATCCAGGCAGGAGATGTCTCTGCTATTCAAGATGGGGCCCTGCTCACTGTCCCCAGAATCAAGGTTGGTTAAAGAATTGCCTATATCTCTGGAGAACTAACATTAGTCAATTCTTGACAGGAAAATGATGATAATAAGACACTGGAGAACTGAAAAGTTCCTGTGAATAACGGGAAAGAAAGTTGATTGAAGATTAATTGGGGTTTACCTGATATGAGCGTGAGAAATTCTTCAGAAGAGTCTTCTAGGAAAAAAGCACAAGATGAAGTGAAATGTTAAATCCCAAATCTTTCAGAGCTCACAACTGTTCTGCAGGGAAAGGAACCCTTCCAACCACAACCTGTATATCTAATAAGTAACTTGTCAGCCGTGGGTTGTGAGGCCACTGGAAAGGGAGGAAGAAGTAAGGAGGTGTCAGGTTGTTACTATGCTGAGAATCAACACAAACTCAAGGTAGAAAAGGCCCTGTTTATCCTCTCTAGAATCCCTCAAACCCTAAGGCTAATTTAAGCTAAGTGCTGTGGTATATCATGTTTTTATTTACTTCTGCTCTCTTCCTTCATTAACTACTTCACTTTTATTAACATGCTTTCTCAAGGGGTGTGACCAGGGGTAAACATTTGGATCCAATCTTCCACATATCACTCACAGCACATTGAAATATTAAATGTGGGTGGGAGAAAAATGAGAACATTGGACCCTGGTATCTCCATATCTCTATGTAGAGAGAGAGACATTTCGTATCCTATTCTCTACCTCTGAAAGAGCTCTGATGTGTGTTTCTCTTCATCTATACTGCATCCCCTAGCAAGGCCGCCTCATCCATTCTCTACATTGATTGCCTAATATCTTCACGATTGACCTTGCCTGTACCAGTCTCACCATCCTCCAGTGCATCACTCACAGTACACTTGGAGAGACTTTTCTGAGAATGTAAATCTTACCTTGTCATTCCCCTGGCCGAAATTCTTTACTGGGTTCCAACTCCACTTGAACTAAGGTATAAGGCCTTGCCATGAAATCAGGACATGACTGCCCTTATCCTGTCTTAAGAACTCTGCAGCCTCCTCTTTCCTCTCATTTCTCTCCCCTCCCACTCCCTTTCTCACTGCAGTGTGATGTCCCAAGCCCCAAGCACAGTCACAACGGCCCCTTCTCCAGTTTTGTTTCTTACCATGTTTTGGGCTGTGAGCTGAGCTCAGGGCCAGCAAGGCCACTGAGAGCAGGACCAGCCGCATCTTGGAGGAAGCTCTGGAGTTGCTCCCAACTCTGTGCTGGGAGAACCCGGGTGGCTTCCTTTATAAAGACAAGCAGAACAATGGAATCTTTGAGCTCCACACTGGATGGACCTCATAGCTGACAGACTAGGTGATAGTTTACTCAATCAAGTCAAGTGCATCGCTTATTTCTATTTGGGACTTTGCCCAGCAGGATGGGGTGGAGAGGATGTTGTTATTATTTCATTTCTCAAAGGTACCACATGTGACTTGGGTAGTTTTTGAAGGAACTACTAATTGTGGATATATTCCAGAATGAGGAATATATTAGCAGTTGGCAATTCTTCTCTGGCTGCACTGGAAAACAGAATCGTTCTAGCTGGGCTTTGTGGGAGAAGGGAAGTTTCTGATTTCTCCAGACATATTTTAGAAGAGAAACTGGAGATGAGTAGTCCTGACCAAGTGGCTTATGGCAGACCTTCACATAGGAAATGTGGGTCAGAGAGAAGGAAGAGAGGGGAGTGCCAGGCAGACTTATTCACATTGTATGGATGTCTGCAGAAGGGACAGTCCTTCTCTTTGGCAGACTTCTCATTGGCTTAGTGACTACCGGAAGAGAGTGGGGGATTCTAAAAATTATCACTCAGTTCAAGTCTTTCACTAACCTTCTCCAATGTCATTGAGGAGATGAGTGAAAGAGAGTAGTGTGCTGTGAAAGAATAAATATCAGCTATGAACTCACTAGACACAACTAAAAAGGAGGTTATGAAAGAGCTGAAAGAGAGGACTGTTAATTAGGAGGGGTGGGGAAGAAGCCATGAGTAAATCTATAGCAGGAGCTTAGGCAGCTTATGATGAGTTAAAGCTCTCAAGCAATCCACTTGTCTTCTATTTGTATGTTTAACTTAACATGTCACAAATAGAATTCCTGATTTCCAGATCTTACAGGTTTCTCTCCCTCAATCTTTCTTCAGTTAATGACACTTGTTTGTTTTAGCCATTTGTTCAAAATTAAAGGAGTCGTTCTTGGCCTTTCGCTCCCCTCCACCCCACTGCCCATTAGTAATGCCACTTGGCTCTATCTCTCAAAGTTTACCTCAAATATGACCACTTCCATAATCTCTGCCACAAGACCCTGTGGTTTGGCAATGATTCTCTCTCTCCTGGAGAACTCCAGCAGCCTCCCTGCTGGTTCTGGTAAGTCTTGCCCTCCACCACCTCCCGTGTCAGTTCTCCTCACAAGATCCAGAGTGATCTTTGAAAAATGTATATTAGATCATATGACGTTCTTGCTTAAAATCCTCCAAAGTTTTCCCATTGCACTTGTAGTAAGATGTACATTTCATACCTCAGCTCTTTCAACAACCACAGCTCCCTGTCTTTCTTGAGAAGTGCAAGCTCTCTGAATGTGACAGAAAGCAGAATCTTCTTATACTTTATCAGGAACTAGTTTGGCTGGAACACTAAATGGTGGTTTTACCAAGAAAGATGAGTATTGACAGACTGGATAAACTTGCGCTAAGAGACTGAGTTAATTTCTTTGGGTCCTTTGCTCTAGGAAGAGTTCACGTGAATTGGAAGAATTGACATGTCCATTGAAGTAAATAAGTATTCTGATGATATAATTAGCAAATAAAAGTAGTTGTCTTTAAGGAGAATTAAAGTCCACTTAGATTTTCTAAAACTTCTGGCTATACTATTATGATGCTGGTCCATATATTTCAAGTTCATGTTGACTGTCTGCAAATATATATTTCACAACTATGTCAGTGTATCAATATTCTCTCAGCCTTTCCTAGCCTAGGCTGATTATAACAGGTAACATCAAGTAAGCAGTTACTATATACATTTTAATCTTCTGGAAATCCTTATTAAGTTGGTATGGTTATTATTGTTATCTTGGTTTCATAGACGAGATGGCTGAGGCACAAGCCAAGGTTGTTATAAAGGCATTGGGTGGTGGTCAGTTGAAGGCATTTCGGCTCCACAGCCTGTGTTCATACTGACTGTGCTCCACTGTCTGCTTGCTTGTTATGCATTTATTTATTTAGAAAGTGAGAGGAACTGAGGTCCAGAGAACAAATGGTAGTGTTTGTGTTAGGAGATGGTTAAGGTCAAACTTTTCCTGAGAACTTAATAAATGATGTGAGAAAGAATTCTTTTCTGAGTAAATATCTTTATTTTAAAATCATAAACACACTTACACATGTTTCTAGTATCTTGTTCTTCTCCCTTTTCTATAAAAATACTCATATAGATTAATTCCTTTCTTTTTATTTTGCAATTACAAAAACCATGGCAATGAAGATCATGCCTATGCTTCTTTACCCAAAATTATTTGAATTTCTCTGGGGAGGCATATTAGCATTGGTTAAACTTGTGGATGCCTCTTTTAGCTGGGCCAAACTTTGATTCTTTTAATCACAATAAATCTACAATTTTAGAAAGTGAAGAGAGAGACTGGTCCAAGAGTTGTCAATCAAAGCGTATGTTTGTATATCACTTGCACAACTTTCAGTCTTTTGCCTGAGAAAGTCTCCTGGATTCTGGGCCCTCAAGCTGGTGTCACTCCCTCAGTGATTAGGGCTACAGAAGGAGGCATTGCTCGCCATTTCTGTGGTCAATTGTCTGCAGCCTCAGCTCACCACTGTTTCGGCAATGTCGGGAGTCAGGGGCTCTGAAACTTTCAATTACTCTTCCTCTGAGTGCATGGAGAAATACAATCACAATTTTTTAATCACGGTACATAATGTAACACATATCTCCCTCATATTTTTATGAAGATATACAAAATGCAAGTAAGCAGATATTCTTAAAAGAGAAAGTTTGTTCAAATGACTAATTAATGGCTCACTTTTCCTCAAGTGGGATGTGTAGCTCTTCTTTCAGAACAAGAACTGTGTCCCTCCTGTTTATGAATGGTGGTTTTACCCTAAAAAACTATCATATCTTGTTGATGTCATGATGCACACTTTTGCATATTCACCTTGGAAATTGGGATGTGGCGGATTATATTTTCCGAAGTTGGCCATAACAAAATCTCTCACTTAGTGTCTCTAATTACAATGAGACCTCTCCCTTCAAGGAGTGAGGTGTGTGTCCTGCCCCTTGAAACTGGGCAGAAGTTTGGAATTGCCTTGACCAATAGAATATGTCAGAAGTGATGTTTTGTGACTTTTGAGTCTAGGTCATCAAAATGCCATGCAATTCCAATTTGTTCTCTTAGGAACTTGACTGCATTCTATGAGGAAGCCCAGATTAGTTTGTGCAAAGAGACCACATAGGGAGGCCACATGTATGTATTCTGGCTGAGAGCTCAGCTGAGGTTCTAGCCTATAGCCAACAACAATTGCTAGACGTGTGAGTTAAGGTGGCTGAGGTGATTCTTGCCTCCAGATGTTGAGTTTTCACCAGTCTTAGAGTTGTTCTAGTTGAGGCTCTAGCAATGTGGAACAGAGGAAAGCCAAATCTTCTCTTCCTTGTTCAAATTTCTCACCCACAGAATCCATGAGTATAATAAAATAGTTCTCTTGTATCACTAGGTTTTGTTCTAAGAAATAGTGACTGGAACAGAATGAGTCTTACAATTGATAATCTGTGACAGCTTGACTGGCTTTCCTTTTTCTCTCTTAGTGGCACATAAAATGATGGTGTATTTGACAATCCATAGCACCTTAGATTCTGTGAAATGCAATGAGAATGAAAAAATCTTTATATGGTAGTGCCAACAGTATCTAAAGACACTAAATACAACTTTTGTTTATTTTATAGAGAGTTATGTAAATAACAAGTAAATGTCAAGAAATGGAATTCTGTGTCAAAATGTCTACAGTTATAAAATGACTCCCCACAAAATAGCTGTACTAATTTATGATGATAGGAGCAGTACACGAAGATACTTGGTTTGCTCACATCCTCTCCATTCCTTGATATCTGATACTTTCATAATTTTGTAACTCTGATATTCAAAAAGTTACTTAATCTTAGTGTGTATCTTCCTGATTATCAGTGAGAGTGAAGTTCCTTTTGTGTGACTATTAGCACTTTGCGTGTCATTTTGTGTGTGTGAACTGACTGCTGAGATCTGTCTCTGACTGTTAGAATGTTCACAGGCACCAGATGTATAAATCATATAAGGCTAACTTGTTGAAAGAATAGAGAGGACAGACTGTCATAATATCTCATGGATGGGTCTGCACCATTATCCAGAACAGTGGAGGTACAATATTCTGAACCCCCAAAATCCCCTCCAGTGTATTCATGGTTATGGTTGATGAGCCTGAGTCAGTGAGTGTCAGATTTTTTGTAAGCTGGACTGTCCCCTCCAGGCTCAGCAGTTCATAAGTCAGGCAGAGGTGACCGTGCGAGTATGTCAGCTAATGTGGATGAATGCCACACACAGCTCATAAGACCTGGACCATCATCTATCTTAGAGTTTTATAATTTTCCAGGTGATGACAGAGTAAAGCACCATGAACACAGTTATCATCCTTAGCTCTTCAGCCTAGCCACCTGGTCCAGCACATTCTTGAACATAGACCTGTAGACTTGAACCAATAACATTAGCAATGACATTTATTCCTTTTTCTACTGGTTATTTTGTAGTTTTCTTAGTGTTTGGTTTAATTTCTTTATATATTATGGATAGCAAATCTGTGTATGACATATATTTTGTAAATATATTCTCCTAATCCTTTAATGTCTTTTAAATTTGTTCAGGGTGTTTTTTATTATAAAGACTTTAAAGTTTTGATGTCCTTACAGGGGTCAGCCTGGTGGTGCAGTGGTTTAGTTCGCACTTGGCAGCCCGGGGTTCGCCGGTTCAGATCCCGGGCGATGGCCGACGCGCTGCTTGTCAGCCATGCCATGGTGGCATCCCATATAAAGTAGAGGAAGATAGGCACGGATGTTAGCCCAGCACCAGTCCTCCTCAGCAAAAAGGGGAAGATTATCAACGGATGTTAGCTCAGGGCTGGTCTTCCTCACACACACACAAAAAGTTTTGACGTACTTAAATATCCTAATCTTTTATTTTGTATCTGTGTATTTTGTATCTTGTTTCAGAATGTTTCTCCTACCTTACTACCATATACACCTCTACTTCATTACTCCACCTCAGCATTACAGACATTCCCACTCTACTTCTTCAGTTCAACATCATAAACATACATGCATTTTTAAAAATAAATCACATTTACCTCTTTAATCCATTCAAAATTATTTTTTGGTGATTTCTAATCAGTAGAGCTCTAAAATTAGTGTTCAAAGATAATGGAATAGGTAATTATCTCTAAACTATATTCAGTAATCAAGTTTCCTTCAGTGATTTGAATTGCAATCTTTATCATTTATTACATTTCTCTACTTGTGAGGCTATATAGCTAAACACCTATTATTGATGGTGCCTTTTCTGCCTGGCATGGCAATAAATGCTTCATCTTCATTAGCCCTTTGGTGATTTTCTGCATTATGGTCACTTTTCAGTTGAAGGAATAAAAACGTAATATGATTGAATGATTTTCCCAAAGCCACACACTTTGTAAGTATCAGTACAGTTAGGAAATACAATAGAGACAGCAAGAGAGAATGAGAGAGAGAATGACCTTATTCATAAGAACAATTTAAAATTCAGGACCAAATAACAAGAAATGTAGATTATATACTAAATGTAAATAAAAATAAATTTCTGGATAGAAAAATGCAATATTCTAAAAATGTTTTTTGGAGTTTTTCAAATTTGCCTAAATCCAGTTGGAATTGTGTTTTTCCCCAAATTTGTCACAAGATTGCTGATATCATGAGGAATGGGTACTTGTCTCATAACTTTTCTTAGAGACAATTAATACTAAAATTGGAGTATTTCCCCTATTAACAAGTCTCTGGTCTTGTGTTTTGGAAACCACGGTTCTCCTCTATTGGGCCAAGGACCACTGGGGTCTTTCTTGCTCTTCCTCAGAATGACAGCATCTTAACAGAGCCACACTAGATTTCCATTGTGAGTCTGTTGGTTGAAAAGGATGCTGGCTCTGATTAAATTCTTTTCATTTTTTTGATCAAGTCTATCTCTGGTAGATGGGGTTTGGGGGTTGCCAGTTCTATCTCCTGCAACAGAATAACTGTGACCTGGGTATGATCAGCCTTCCTTTTCCATCTTGGAGGATGTCATTCACTGTTCCATGAGAGGCATTGAGAAATTTTAGTTTTATTCCCTACTGTGCCTTCAGTTGTCTTCTCCTCTCATCTTAACGTCTATTCTCCACTTCCAACAGTGTATAATATTTCCATTTCCAGCCTTGTTCACACCAGAGTCCCTGCAGAATAATTTGGTATATTTACTACTTCTTTCCTGAATATCTTCTGTGTCTCCATTATGTGAAAGACCAAAAAAAAAAAAAAAAAGGATTTTTAGGGAGGAACATATAGTTCTTTAAATTAGAAGGACTTTCTAAAGGACAGTGTTAAACATGGGATGTACAGGGATTATATCTTTAACTTAGTTTGAAATCTAAGGTGTTTAGAAAGAAGATGTCCTACAAGAGAAACACTTTCCATCTTTTTCCTCAATGTCATCTACTTTACCCACGGTTCCCTTTACCACATATTCTTCCCTTTTCCCCTTGGGAAATCCACCTTCCTCACACAAGTTAGTTTTGTTGCTCAGGCTCTTATTATGACTTGAAAACTGGAACACCTCAAGCTTTAATTGAATGCAAGGGGGGATCTTCTGTGTAGTCACTGACAATCCAAAGGGGAGGGATAAGGCCCAGTGCCATGAATGCATTTCAGGATCCCTTCCAAGTTTCACTGTGGCTAAATCTTCACTTTTTTTTTTTTAATCTTGGAAGCGGATATTGCCACTAAGGCATGTATTAATTAGTATCAGAGACACACAGTGTAATTTCACATGAGGAAAAGTCAATGTCTCCTGTGATTACTTTTAAAATATGTCCACCAATTACTTGATACTCCTCTTCTGCAGTGGTGGAGCTTAATTTCTTCTCCTAGAGCTGGGACTCGACCCACTTCTAGTGAATAGACCAGGGCAGAAGTGATGGGATGTCATTGCAGACATTAGGTTACATAAAGACTGTGACTTCCATGCAGGCTGTGCTCTCCCACCCTGTCAAATCATAGCTTCCTCTAGGGGAAGTCAGATGTCCTATCATAAGGCAGCCTGGGGAGAGGGAATCTAGTTGCGATGTTCTGAAGACCTCTATGAAGAGGTCCATGTGGTAAGAAACTGAGGGCTGCCAGCAACCATGAATGATTGTGGAAGCACATCTTCCTCTGCTGAGCCTTGAGGTGACTACAGCCTTGGCTGACAGCTTAGTGGCCACCTCCTGAGAGACCCTGAGCCATAACCATCCAGGCAATGCACCTCTGGATACCTAACCCAGAGAAACAACAAAATAATAGATGCTTGCTGTTTCATGCTGCTAAATTTGGGGCAATTAGCTGCATAGCAACAAATAAGTAAATCACGTCATGTTAATATCTTGCCCCTTTCAAGGCAACAACTCTTGCAAGTGACTCAAAGAAACAACTCTGTGTTAAGGAAAACATACCTAGTTCCTCAGCCTGGCTTATATCATCAGAGTTACCATTCAGGGTGTAATTTTTTTATTTGTTATTTGTAATTTATTTGTTATTTGTTATTTATGATTGATGTTGCCAACTCAGGAATATATTAATTTTGTTTGTTATAATACTTAAATGGATATGGGGCTTCCCAGTTCATTCCACCACAAATATTATTCACTAGGAGGAGACTGCGATGTGCAGAAAAACATATTACAGAGGAACTTAAAATCCAAGGTGGGTAATAAGAAAGTAGGAGAACCCATATATAACTTCAAATATATTCAACGCCCACAGTCTTATGAATAGTGTCTGTGATTATAGGGAACTTGTACCTGTGATCTTAAAGTCAAAAATTGTTGAGAGAGGAAGTTGCAGGAGAGATGGGAGCATAAGGACAAGCTTTTAGAACCCCCACTCCATCCAAATTGAACAAAATAACATAAGGAAAAAGGGAAAAAAATTGGGTGGATGATCAGTGGTGAAACTATAGGGGAGGTGTTAATTGTTAGCCAGCCTGCCAGCATTCCTTCCTTGGGGGAACTACTTCAATCCTTGTGGTCCCTTTAGAGCTTGTAATTATAGTTGCCCAAACCTAAGGCCACTGCGATTGGTGTATGATCTAGTCTGGGTCAATCATAGTGAAACCAGTAGACAGCCATTAAAGATTAGGTAGATAGTAACCAAAGTTTTTTTCCGGCAGTTATTAATTGTAGTTTTTAGTTGTTCACCGACTCATTGTTAGCTGTGCTGCTTATTTTTAAAAGTCATATGGGTAGGCAATATACTATGGCACTCCCATTAGGTTCCTCATAGATAACATCTCCCTGACTCCTGGGTCACCATGGTAACATGCCTGAGTTGTTTTTCAGGAACTAAGAGTCAACCCCTGTCTGGTTCAGGCTGGTCAAGATCAGCAACCCACCAACTGGGGCTGCAAACCTGTCCAATAGGTGACCTCCTAACATCATGGAACCAAAAACTCCACACTTAGATCACGTTAACACCACCACTTGAGCACATGTGTCCAATGAAGAGCCATGAAGGTTGACTACACTTACACAGATCATCAATTACCTCACTCCTTGCCTCCATTCATCTGTCCCTATACTTCAGACCACCTTGCTCCTCTACCCCATAAACATCTCTAGCCCCCATCTTTGGGGAGGCAGATTTTAGATTTGTTCTTTTGTCTCCTTGCTTGGCTGCCTTGTGAATAAACCCTTTCTTTGCTTCAAACTCATCATCTTGGTGATTGTCATTCTGTGCCAAGGGCAAAACGAACCTGGTTCAGTAACAATAGTATTTAGCTTTTATCACAGTTATTGGCTGAGGAATTGCTGCATAATTAAAGCACATCTCATCAGTGTCTTCCAAGTGTTTCATATATGAATGAGTTGCTAAGATGAGAGGCTGAAATATGGAGCTGCTGGCACTTATTTTGGAAGCCACATGGAGAGTGAACAGAGATTGATCAAAGCCTTTTGATATCATTTTTGAACCACTAAATCCAGTCATGTTTGAGGTCCCCATTATTTGCATATTCAATTTTCCTTTTTTACTTAAGCTAATTTTAGTTAGGTTTCTTGCATTTGGAACCAAAATGATCCTGCTGCATAGAAGAGTACTAATTGCAAAGAACAAACTTTGAGATATTTCTTACAGAATAAAAACTACTGTGCTTCTCTCGGTAAGGTAGTAGCACACGTTTTGTGAAACAATTCAGAATTATTCTGTCAAATTCCATACATTTGACTTCCTAAAGCTGGAGGATTGGCAGCAACAAGAATCATATTCTGCCCCTTTTGGAGCCCCTTTTTCAGTCACAGACCAATCATATTTGGAGGTGTTTTGGGGGGCTAAAGGGGAAAGTTGATATTGCATGCCATGTTTTTTCCAAACTGGCTTTTTGTAGGTGCTCTTGCTTTATGCCCTTTTCAGTATGAATAATGTGAGCCTTCTATTTTGAGCTTGGTAGAACAAACACAATATGCAGAAAGCCTTATTAAGAGTTACCAAAATTAAAAGCATGTCTATTTTGAGCAGAGATAAAGAATATATTTATCAATTTGAGGACATAAAGCTGAAAGATCTATTAAATTTGATAGATACCAAAATCAGAATCTTAAATACTGTCAGTTCCAAGCTATAATCACCCATGTATGAAGTTCTGTATGAGATTTAAAAACTAATTACTCAAGTAGCAGATTAAGCAAAAATCTATTTGTTTCAGTTAACAGCTAGCTCAGTAAGAGTTAAGAGTGTGAGCCACTATGAAGAAAATAAAATCATAGCTAGCATTCATTAACAGAAGTATAGTGACTAGAGTTTGGAGTTGTGAATAAATCTGAGCCCGAAGGAATGTTTCTCAAATCCTCTCCTCCGCGCACATGAGGTTTGTCATTTTTTTTCCAGAGAATTTCATGACTGGGCTTTGTGCCCTCACAGAGATCCACCTGGATAGATTCTCATCATTCGATATGATTTCAAGATAGGCAGAAGAGTCAGAGGAAATCCAAATTTCCTTTTTCCACTCAAGGTCAGCAATCTTATTGTGTAGGTTTCTTTTTTAATACTGATTTTGTTATGCTCCTTGTAAAAGTGTCATTTAACCCAGGAAGTTTTCCTAACATTTTTCCAATAATGGGAATGCGTAGAAGTTATCAATGTACCGTTACAGAAAAAATATCCCCAGATGAAACAAAAAGAGCACCAGAGAGGAGTAGATGAGCTTCTTGCCAAGGATGAAGGTCAAGGGAAAAGGAAAGTGCTTAGAGAACAACTTGTAGCTTGGATTAACATAAACTCTTTAATCCTTGTTTAGATTCCCAAGCAATCCAGCTTCAATCCCTTATTCTACTCATTTGTGACAATTTGGGGTTTTTCATTTTTCATCTGAAATATCAGAAATGTGTTGACTGATACCCTTTATTATGAACTATCCTTCAATATTGACTTCTAAGGGATTTCTGTTAGGAATAAGTACAGAATTTTAAAATAAACCTTTCCTGTGACTACTGAGAGACGATGCACTGAGGGTTTAAAACTTCAGCACAATGGCAGTTCTATTGACGAAGACTTTTAAGTCCATTAAATCAGAATATTTTGTTTGTACTCACATAACATATGAAATATATCTGAGCATATATAACTGTATGAGAATGCCTTTGTACACATCCAACCAAGTGCATTTTAAATACTTATCAGTTAGTAATTTAATAAACTTTACTCTTTAGGGTAATAGAATTCCTGCCTACTTTTCCTTAGATTTCTTCTATTGTTGTTATTCCATTCTTGTTGAGATGAATATTTAATTTATTTTCAATCATCTGGCATTTATTTCCTTATGGCATGAGATAGGAGATTAACTTTATTTTTTTATGCATAAATGGCTTGCTTGGATTAAGGTTTTTACATTTTTGTATTAGTATTGATAACTAATCAGTATCTATTGAGGTCCCATCTGGACACAACATAAATCCCCTCTGAAGACTGTGTTTTCCCTCTTTCTCCAATACCATTTCTTACTCATCTTTGATAAAAATCAACTAGAATATTATTTTAGTTTAAAAAATTATCTTCACATTCTTGGACATTATTTCTGATTTCTTTAAGTTTTATTGCTATTTCATTAGTAATTATTGGGACAATTATTATTTCTAATCCTCTTTATTCTACTTTCTTGGTCCCTTTTGTGTTGGTCTTAGTGGGCAAATTCTTTCAAAAATCATTGCAAGTCTGAAACGTTCTTATTTGCTTTGACAATTATGTGGTAGATATCTTAGTTTAAGAAGACGTCCTCAGGAATTTCAAAAAAATTTAATATCTTAAAGCTTCCAAAATTTCAGATGAGAAGTCTAAAGTCAATATTGTTACCAGACACATACACAGGTTCTTTACCCACCACACAAGAGGGGCCAAAATAAAACTGGAACGCCAGGCTTATGGCAAGGAAAGAGTTTTTATTTCAGGTGACATCAGCCTGGAGACGAGACTGAGCCCTCAAATTTGTCCCATCTCCCCGAAAGATGGGAGGCAAGGGGTTTTAAAGGTTGGGAGGAATGCAGCTGCTTGTAGAGAGAGGGAGCCTGTGGCCTCGCTGGTCTGCACTTTCCCACCAGCCTGCATTTGGCCTTGTGAGGCTGCTTGCAGGGAGGGGGATGGCGAGATAAGGGAATCGCAGCTGGGTGTCCTTGATTGTCTGTCCCCATGGTGGAGGGTGGGTCCTGGTGCCAGGAAGCCAATGAGTTGGGGTCTGGGAAGCTTCAGCTCCTTGACTGATATCCTCTGGATATCAGTTTCCCTGTAACAAACCTCAAGAACTTTTGATTTTAACCCCATATATGCTGTGTTTAATGTAGGGGAACTGATATCAGGGCCGGCATCAATATGATGCTCATTTATTTGTTGGCAATTTCTATTTTTCAGTTTCCTGTCATACCTTTTGAAGGCTTTTAGAATTTTCTTGTTATATTTTAATTCAGAAATGTCTCCAGGGTCTTTCTGGGAGTGTTTTAAACATTATTTTCTCTTAGCGTTTAGTGAGTCTGGAGTCATTTTCACTTTGAACAATTTTCTTCTATTATTTTATTGATAATTTATTCTTAAATTTTAGAACCCTTTTAAACAGTTATTAAAACTTTTGAATCTATTCTGTATGTCTCTAAAATTTTCTGTTGTAGCTATTTTCTCTTTTCCAGGGTATTCTTGTGAAATACTCTCACATTCTCTTTATCTCACTAATTTAATCTTTATCTATGTTTGTTCTGCTACTTAGACCATCTACTTCAAAATAGTGCTTTAAATTTGTTGTAATTGTTTTCCTTCTATTATGGCAGCCTGCTTTCCTAAATTTAGTGCTCCTGAGAGTACCATTTCATTTACAATTTTTTGCCTCTTTTCTTATCTGCTTTTTACAGATGGAGGTGGTATGGAGGTGGATTTGTTTTTGTGTATAGTAACTTCTTTAATTGATGCTTGTTTCTTTGTTTGTTTCATAACATTTAGGGAACTGCTCTGATGAAATGGGTCTATATTGAACTATATTGACAGCTGGAGTACACATCCTCAACCAAGAAGAGAAATCCTATTTGTGTCAGTGAATGCAGTTCCTGACAGTAAGATCTGCATTAAATCTGTTTGGTAGGCAGCATTTAATAAAAAGGTTTTACTTTTTTTAAAAAATACTGTTCTTATTGATGTCTTAAGCTGGTGCTACAATTGTGTAGAGTTAGCTCATCTTTAACTCCTGTCTCAGTGATGTTGACAAATGTATCTGATTTGCTACTCCCCACCTCTTCCACAACTATTTGGTTATTATGGTCTAAAAGAGTGCTTTACAATTGTCCTTGAGACTTTCATTCAAGCCAATGACAATCACTCTACAGATATTTAGCTGGCACTCCTGATTTTCGTACGTGCACAACCAAAGACTCATCAGGGCCAAAGAAACGGTAAGATGTCATTCATTTTATGATATGGACTGATTTCAGAGATGCAATAAGAAAAAAAAATGTCTAGGAATCAATGAAATATTGTGTTTAAGCAAAAATTGTTGGAAGAAATGGGCAGAAACACTATGATATCACAATAGCTTTATATACATTTGTCTTTTTTTTTTTTGCCAATGTTGTATACACAAAGGTCTATAGATGATATAAGACTGTCCTACTACGTTAATGTATCCACAAGTATTCCCTACAGAAATTTAAGCACTTTGTCCAGTGCCCCTAGAATAGTCAACAATATTGACTGTTTATTACAATATCACTTAGACTGTTGTTGGTAGATCACATGCATCAGAATCACTTGGAATATTTATTAAAATGTAAATTTTCAGGCTCCATTGGAGACATCAGAAGTCAGTAGCTATAGAACTAAAGCCCCAGGAACTTCATTTTAACAAACACCCAGATGATTTTGATACACTTTAAAATTAGAGAACAGCTATCCAATTAGAGTACTAAGAAAAACTCAACAAATTTTAAGAAAGAAACTTAGTAAGGAGCTTTCTTGTCCACCATGAAACACAACTTTGATTTCAGTAATGAATTATAGACACACCCTTCTAAGAACTTGAAAATGAAAGAGAAAACATTTCTAAGAAATTCCTAGGTTAAAAAAAACATCAAATATGAAATCACAGACTACTCAGGAATTTACAATATGGGACTCCTATACGTTAAAAATCTATGGGTTAGATCAACATTTTACTCATAAAAATTCATGCAATCAAATGCATTTATTACTAAAGAAGATATTAGAAAAGTGAAATAGGTATTGAAATCTAGGAAACAAACAAAAGAAAAGCAAAGCAAAGCAAAGAATAATATGCAAAAATAAAGCTAAAATGAGAATAAAAATAAAAACAAAATTTTAAATGAATCTAAGACTATAATTTGAAACAAATAAAATAAACTTCCTTAAGAAAGAAACTATGACTGATGAAATGAAATGGATTAAAAAAATATACTACAACTCTATGTCAACTTATATTAAATTATGAATAAAACAAACTCAATAAAATACAAATTAACACAACTTAGTAATATATGATTGACACAAAGAGACCAATATCGATGGATGAAATTGAGAAAGTTGTTTAAAAAGTACCTCTTTAACAGAGATAATTCCACAAGATTTTAAATGTTAGTTTTCTAAATCTTCAAAGAATAAACCATGAATATGCTATTCAAAATATGCTACAGCATAGAGAAAAAAAGAAAATTTTGTCCTTGTTTTCATAAAGCTACCATTATTCTGATAAGAAAATATACTGTATAGGTAAAAGTATTTAATTATGGACATCATAAGAAATGAACCCGTATATAGGCTTATGAATTTCTTTTCTTTTTTTTAAATATTGAAAACAACCTTGCTGTTCTTCAGTCATTTCATATAACCATTAAAAATGATGGTGCATGACATTTGATCAAGAAACTGAAACAGAACACATGTGTTTATATGCCTTCTGATCCAAATTCTCTGAAATGGTAGAAATTACTTTTAAAAGAATAAATTCATAACATTTCTGAAAAATAACAGAGTATTAACTGTAGAATAGAAATTTATGAAGAATTCCTAAAGATAGAAAGCATAGGCTATAGCGGAACAGAGAAAGAGGATGGAAAGACACTCATAGTTAAAAGCACATCCAAGATAAGACAGCTAAGGAGGTGAGAAGTGTTCAAAGTGTTCAAA
Source organism: Tapirus indicus (assembly GCA_031878705.1). Lineage (NCBI taxonomy): Eukaryota > Metazoa > Chordata > Mammalia > Perissodactyla > Tapiridae > Tapirus > Tapirus indicus. Next base: position 108,245,617 of record CM062918.1, on the reverse strand, counting down.
GTGTTCCTACTCAAAGCAGAGTGGATATCAGGAGTGGGCAGTGGGCCTGTGGAAAATGTCAGGATGATTAATGTATATCAACTGCATGTTTAAACATCTGGCTCTTCAGTTCTTTACCTCTCCCTCTGATGCTGAGGAATGGACCCTAGTGCACTCACCACCAGGTTAAAATGCTGAGTGTGTGTTCTCTGTCCTAACTCCTAAAAGGTACCATAGGGCCTAGACACCCACAATTATAAGTATAGAGAGGAAGGCAATTGCTTTGCAGACAATGACCATAATTCTTTTGAGAAATTGTTTGGGACTAATACATCACTGGTGTACAGAAATGAATGTGGAAACTCAAAGGTCATTTCTGCTTTAGTGATCATCAGTGGATGGTGCAAGACAACCTGAAAGGACTCCTAACCAGATCTTTAATACTCCTAAGAAGAGGGTGAGTGTTTTCAGAAGTTTCAGGAAGGGAATTGAAGCCTTGGCACAGTTTACTGAAGAGATTCATTTCCTTATGATTTAGAGGACAGCATCAATAAAGTGAAGGGCATGAACAGTAGTTATTTTAAGACTCCTACCTCAGATTCTAAATATTGTTAAAATATAGAACCTCTTCTATAAAATGAGGCACACAGTAACCAATATTGCTGTAGAATTGAGAGCATATATATCCTTTATTCTTCAAGCTTGGACATGCCAGATAAGGTTTAAATGTTGAAGCAGATTAGGGAAAGTCATTCTGCCAATGATGGTTACAGTCAACCATGAGAAACAAGAGTGTTTCCAGGGCATGACATTTCCTTGTTGGGGAAAGATGGCATTAGACCCTGGGCTCAGACGTGTGGTTGAGAAGCTGCAGAATGGGTAAGTATCCAAAGGCAAGAGACGTAAAGGCCTGATGGCATGTCTTATGTATCTTGGATGTTGAGACTGTTAATGTCCTCAAAATAAACCATGTAACTGCTGTCGTGTCTTGGGGGCCTATTGAAAACTAGAGAGCAAAAATTGTCCTGTTAAAATAGCAATGAGGTGGAAATTTCAGGACATCAAAAGTCCTAGAGGTCATTCAAAGTGTTCTTCTCTCTCCTTTTTGTTCTCTAACCAAAGAAATATTACACGGCATTAGATATTACCATGCCAGTTTCAGTGCCTTGCATGTGAGATATTTTTTTTCCTATGTCTGAGAATATATGCATTCTTGACTTACTGAAAAATTAAGGGGACATAGGGATGATAGAATATTCTCATGTTACATAAACAATCTTAGAATGACAACACTAATACTACCACAAACAATTCTATTTCTGACTGCAGCTAAATTTTATTATCCCTAAGTTTTAGTGTGTTTTGTTTTAAGCAATAGTCACTGGAACAGGAAGAGTCAACAGCTAATGTGTGATAGCATTTTTAAAAAATTATTAATTTATTTTTTATTGCAGTAACATTGGTTTATAACATTGTATAAATTTCAGGTGTACATCATTATACTTCTATTTCTGCATAGATAACATCATGTTCACCACCCAAATACTAATTACAAACCATCACCACATGCATGTGCCAAATCATCCCTTTTACCCTCCTCCTTTCCCCCTTCTCCTCTGGTAACCACCAATCCAGTCTCTGTCTCTATGTGTTTGTTTGTTGTTATTTTTATCTTCTGCATATAAGTGACATCATACAGCTTTTGACCTTCTCCCTCTGACTTGTTTCACTTAGCATAATACCCTCAACGTCCATCCATATTGTCACAAATGGCTGGATTTCGTCATTTCTTATGGCTGAGTAGTATTCCATTGTATATATATGCCATGTCTTCTTTATCCATTCATCCCTTGATGGGCACTTAGGTTGCTTGCAAGTCTTGGTTATTGTGAATAATACTGCAATGAACACAGGGGTGCATGTATCTTTACATGTTGGTGTTTTTGTGTTCTTTGAATAAATACCCAGCAGTGGAATAGCTGGATCATATGGTAGTTTTATTCTTAATTTTTAGCGGAATCTCTGTACTGCTTTCCATAGTGTCCACACCAGTCTGCACTCCCACCAGCAGCGTGTGAGAGTTCCCTTCTTACCACATCCTCTCCAACACTTGTTTTCTGTCTTGTTAATTATGGCCATTCTGACAGGCATGAGGTGATATCTCATTGTAGTTTTGATTCACATTTCCCTGATGGTTGATGATGTTGAGCATCTTTTCAAGTGCCTGTTGGCCAGCTGTGTATCTTCTTTGGAGAAATGTCTGTTCAGGTCTTTTGCTCATTTTTAAATTGGTTGTCAGTTTTATTATTTTTTTTTGTCATTGAGACATATGAGTTCTTTATATATTTTGGAGACTAACCCCTTATCAGATATATGGTTTGCAAATATCTTCTCCCAATTGTTAGGTTGTCTTTTCATTTTGTTGATGGTTTCCTTTGCTGTGCAGAAGATTTTTAGTTTGATACAGTCCCATTTGTTTATTTTTTCTATTGCTCCCTTGCCTGGTCAGACACAGTACTTGAAACTATGTTGCTAAGGCTGATGTCAAAGAGCGTACTGCCTATGTTTTCTTCTAGAAGTTTCATGGCTTACAGTGAAGTCTTTAATCCATTTTGAGATAATTTTTGTGTATGGTGTAAGACAATGGTCTACTTTCATTTTTGTGCATGTGGCTGTCCAGTTTTCCCAACACCATTTGTTGAAGAGACTTTCCTTTCTCCATTGTATGTTCTTGGCTCCCTTGTTGAAAATTAGCTCTCCATAGTTGTGTGGGTTTATTTCTGGGCTCTTGATTCTATTCCATTGAGATCTGTGTGTCTGTTTTTGTGCCAGTACCATGCTGTTTGTAGTACTATGGCTTTGTAGTATATTTTGACTTTCATGATTTTGAATATATCATTCCAGTCTCTCCTAGCCTGTAGAGTTTCTGTTGAGAAATCAGCTGAGAGCCTGATGGGGTTTCCTTTGTATGTTATTTTGGTTTTTTGTTTAGCTGCCTTCAATATTATTTCCTTGTCACAGGTATTCTTCAAGTTTGCTACTATGTGGCGAGATGATTTTTTATTCCTGTTTATATATTTAGGTGATCTATTGATTTCATTCACTGTTATTTCCCTGTCGTTCCCTAGGTTGGGGAAGTTCTCAGCTATTATTTCTTTGAACAAACTCTCTGCTCCTTTTTCTCTTTCTTCTCCTCCTGGAATATCTATTATCCTTATGTTGCTTTTTCTCATTGAGTCTGATATTTCTCGAAGAATTTCTTCATTTCTTTTTAGTCTTAGCTCTCTCTCCTCCTCTACCAGGAGCATTTCTGCGTGGCTATCCTCAATAGTGCTAATTCGTTCCTCCATATTGTCAGTTCTGCTCTTTAAAGACTCCATTTTTTCCACTATCTCGTTGATTTTCTTTTTCATCTCCAATAATTCTGATTGGTTTTTCTTTAGGGTTTCAATCTCTTTTGTGACATAATCCCTGAAATCGTTGATTTGTTTCTGTGTGTTCTCTTGTATTTCGTTGAGCTTGTTTATGATAGCTATTTTGAATTCTCTCTCATTCAGGTTATCAAATTCTGTGCCTTCAGGGTTGGTTTCTGGGTGTTTGTCATTTTCCTTTTGGTCTGTAGCCCTGACATATTTTTGCAAGGATCCGACGGGGACGGCTTTATTTTTACCCCTCATGATTAAAGTTAGTCCTGCAGTTTCCCCCTGCTGCCACTAGATGGAGATCGCAAGCGGTTTGCTCTGAGGCGGCTGCAGCCACCGGAGGGATTATGCTGAAACGCCGGGTGTGTGGGGGGAGGGGTCCTCTCTTTCTCCTGCTTGACCTGGGGGTTTCCTTTCTGGCTCTCTTAGGGTATTTGCTACACCCCCTAAGCAGTCCGTCGTCGCTTCCCAGTGGGGATCTCGCGACAGTCTGTGAGAGCACCTGGATGGCGATAGTTTTCCCCCCCGCTGTGGGCCGCCCCTCCCCCCTCTGTTCGCGAACCGCGCTGTTTTTGCCGATCGATTGGGGAGGGGGAGTACAACCTCCTACCTCTCCTCCCGTCCTCCTGGACTTCCCGCGCCTCCACCGTCCGATGTATGGCAGCAGGGGTTTCTCAGAAGTCCTTCGATGTATGGCAGCAGGGGTTTCTCAGAAGTCCTTCGTAGTGTTTGATTGAGCTCTGTTGGAATGTGAATGATGTTTTCGTTGTGTCCTAGGGGGCAGAGATTCAAAGAGGGAATCTCACTCCGCCATGATGCTGACGTCTGTAGTATATTTTGAAATCAGGGATTGTGATTCCTCCAGGTTTGCTCTTTTTTTCCTCAGGATTCCTTTGGTTATTCAGGGTCTTCTGTTGTTCCATACAAATTTTAGGATCCTTTGTTCTATTTCTGTGAAAGTGTTGTTGGAACTTTGATAGGGATTGCATTGAATCTATAGATTGCTTTAGGAAGTATGGACATTTTAACTATGTTAATTCTTCCAACCCAAGAGCATGGAGTACCTTTCCATTTCTTTGTGTCTTCCTCAATTTCTTTCAACAGTGTTTTATAGTTTCCAGTGTACAGGTTTTTCACCTCTTTGGTCAAGTTTCTTCTTAGGTATTTTATTCTTTTTGTTGCAATTGTAAATGGGATTGTATTCTTAATTTCTCTTTCTGCTACTTCATTGTTAGTGTATAGAAACCCAACTGATTTTTTATGTTGATTTTTGTACCCTGCAACTTTACCATATTCATTTATTATTTCTAGAAGTTTTTTCATGGATTATTTAGGGTTTTCTATATATGAAATCATGTCATCAGCAAATAATGACAGTTTCACTTCTTCCTTTCCAATTTGGATCCCTCATATTTCTTTTTCTTGCCTGACTTCTCTAGCCAGGACTTCCAATGCTATGTTAAATAGGAATGGTGAAAGTGGGCATCCTTGTCTGGTTCCTGTCCTTAGAAGGATAGCTTTCAGTTTTTCACCATTGAGGATCATGTTAGCTGTGGATTTTTCATATATGGACTTTATTACATTGAGGTACTTCCCTTCTAGACACATTTTATTGAGAGTTTTTATCATAAATGAATGCTGTATCTTGTCAATTGCTTTCTCTGCATCTATTGAGATGATCATGTGAATTTTATTCTTCATTTTATTAATGTGGTGTATCACATTGATTGATTTGCAGATGTTGAACCATCCCTGCATCTCTGGGATGAATCCACTTGATCATGGTGTATGATCTTTTTAATGTATTGTTGTATTCCATTTGCTAGCATTTTCTTTAGGATTTTTGCATCAATGTTCATTAGTGATATTGGCCTGTAATTTTCTTTTTTTGTGTTGTCCTTATCTGGTTTTGGTATCCGGGTAATGTTGGCTTCATAGAATGAGTTAGAAAGCTTCCATTCCTCTTCAATTGTTTGGACGAGGTTGAGAAGGGTAGGTATCAAGTCTCTGAATGTTTGGTAGAATTCACCAGGGAAGTGGTCTGGTCCTGGACTTTTATTTTTTGGGAGGTTTTTGATTACTGTTTCAATCTCCTTACTGGTGATTGGTCTGTTCAAATTGTCTATTTCTTCTTGATTCAGTTTTGGAAGGTTGTATGATTCTAAGAATTTATCCATTTCTTCTAGATTGTCCAATTTGTTGGCATATAGCTTTTCATAGTATTCTCTTATAATCTTTTGTATTTCTGAGGTGTCCATTGTAATTTCTCCTCTTTCATTTCTGATTTTACTTATTTGAGCCTTCTCTCTTTTTTTTTCTTGGTGAGTCTAGTTAAAAGTTTGTCAGTTTTGTTTATCCTTTTCAAAGAACCAGCTCTTGGTTTTATTGAGTTTTTCTATTTTTTTTAGTCTCTATTTCATTTATTTCTGCTCTGATTTTTATTACTTCCTTCCTTCTACTGACTTTGGGCTTTGTTTGTTCTTCTTTTTCCAGTTCCTTTAGGTGCACTGTTAGAATGTTTATTTGAGATTTTTCTTTTTTGTTGATATAGGCCTGTACTGCTATAAACTTCCCTCTTAGAACCGCTTTTGCTGTATCCCATAAACTCTGGTATGTCGTATTTTCATTTTCATTTGTCTCCAGACTTTTTTGATTTCTCCTTTGATATCTTCATTGACCCAATCATTGTTCAGTAGCATTTTGTTTAATCTCCACATATTTGGGGCTTTTCTGATTTTCTTCCTATAGCTGATTTCTAGTTTCATACCTTTGTGGTCAGAAAATATGGTGGGCATTATTTCAACCTTCTTAAATTTATGGAGACTTGTTTTGTGGCCTAATGTGTGATCAATCTTGGAGAATGTTCCATGAACATTTGAAAAGAATGTGTATTCTTCGGTTTTTGGATGGAATGTTATATATATATCTGCTAGGTCCATCAGGTCTAATGTGTTGTTTAAGGCCAATGTTTCCTTGTTTATCTTCTGTTTGGATGATCTATCCATTGGTGTAAGTGGAGTGCTAAAGTCCCCTACTATTATTGTGTTACTGTCTATTTCTCCTTTTTTTCTGTTAATAATTGCTTTATATATTTAGGTGCTCCTATGTTGGGTGCATATATATTTAAGAGTGTTATACCCTTTTGTTGGATTGTTCCCTTGATCATTATGTAGTGTCCTTCTTTGTCCCTTGTTACAATTTTTGTTTTAAAGTCTATTTTGTCTGATATGAGTATTGCTACCCCAGCTTTCTTTTCGTTACCATTTGCTTGGAGTATCTTTTTCCATCCCTTCACTTTCAGTTTGTGAGTGTCTTTAGGTCTGAAGTGTGTCTCTTGTATGCAGCATATATATGGGTCTTGTTTTTTTACACAGTTAGCCACCCTATGCCTTTTGATTGAAGCATTTAGTCCATTGACATTTAAAGTAGCTATTGATATGTATGTACTGCCATATTTTACTTTTTTTCTTGGTGTTTTAGTAACCTCTTTTCCTTTCTTCTCTTGCTCTCTTCACCCGTGGTTTAATAGCTTTCTTTGGCATTATGTTTGGGTTCCTTTTACTTAGTTTTTTGTGTATTTGTTATAGGTTTCTGGTTTGTGATTACCATGAGGTTCTTATATAACAACCTATGTATATAGCAATCTATATTGAGTTAATGGTCTCTTTAGTTTGAACTCTATCTGAAAGCTCTACTCTTTTACTCCCCTCCTCCCACATTTTATTTTTTTGGTATCATATTCATTTTTTTTGTGCTTTTGTATCTGTTACACTCTTATCATGGAAATAGATTATTTTTTCATATTTGCGGTCTTCTCTTTCCCCCTTAATCAAGTCCCTTTAGCATTTCCTGTAGGAATGGTTTCTTGGTGATATTCTCTAATTTTTGCTTGTCTGGGAAACTCTTTAGCTTTCCTTCCATTCTGAATGATAACCTTGTTGGGTAGAGTATTCTTGGCAGCAGGTTTTTTCCTTTTATCACTTTAAATATGTTGTGCCACTTTCTTCTAGCCTGTACGGTTTCTGCAGAGAAGTCAGCTGATAGCCTTATGTAACTTATCTTTCTCTTGCGGCTTTTAGGATTCTCTATCTTTAATTCTGGACATTTTAATTATGATGTGTCTTACTGTGGGCCTCTTTGGGTTTATCTTGTTTGGTGCTTTCAGTGCTTCCAGTACTTGGATTTCTGCTTCCTTCCTTAGGTTAGGGAAGTTTTCAGCTATTATCTCTTCAAACATATTCTCTGCCTCTTTGTCTCTCTCTTCTCCTTCTGGGACCCCCATAACATGGATGTTAGTGCACTTGACGTTGTCCCAAATGTCCCTTAGACTGTCTTCACTCTTTTTAATTCTTTTTTCTTTTATCTGTTCAGCTTGGGTGATTTCTTCTAGTCTTTCATCCGGCTCACTGATCCGTTCTTCTGTATCCTCAACTCTGCTTTTAAGTCCCTCTAGTGAACTTTTCATTTCCAGTATTGCATTCTTCATTTCTGATTGGTTCTTTTTTATAACTTCCATTTCTTTGTTGATGTTCTCAGTGAGTTCATTCATTCTTCTCCCGAGATCAATGAGCATATTTATGGCTCTTTGTTTGAACTCTGTGTCAGGTGGATCGCACATTTCTATTTCATTTGGTTCCTTTTCTGGGGTTTTGTTTTGTTCCCTTACTTGGAAAGTATTCCTTTGCCTCCTCATCTTGCCTCTTTCTCTGTACTTTTTTCTATATATTGGGTAGGTCAGCTACATCTCCTAATCTTGATGAGGTGACCTTATGTAAATGATGCCTTATGAGGCCCAGCAGTGTGCCTTCCTCTCATCACTAGTTCCAAATATTTCAAGAGTGACCCCTGTGTGGACTACTTGTGTCCTTCTGTTGTGGCAGAATGTGTGGTAGCTTGAATGGCTATCCTTTTTCTTTTTTAGTGGCACATAAAATGATGGTGTGTTTGACAATCCATAGCATGCTAAATTCAGTAAAATGCAATGAGAATGAAAAGCCTTTATATGGTAGCACCAATAATGTCTAAGGACATTAATACTACTTTTGTATATTTTATAGAAAATTTCCTATAAAACAAGTTTATGCCAAGAAATGGAATTCTATGCCAAAATGTCTGCAGTTAGAAAATGTTAATATATACTTCCCTAAAATTAGCTATACTAGTTTATGATGATAGGAGCAGTACATGAAGATACTGATTTGCTTACATCTTCTCCATTTCTTGATATCTGTTACTTTCATATTTTTGTAACTCTGATATACAAAAGGTACTTAATCTTAATGTATATCTTCCTGATTATTAGTGAGAGTGAAATTCCTTTTGTATGATTATTGGCCACTAATATGTCCTTTCGTGTGTGTGAACTGACTGCTCATATCCATCTCTGACTGGTAGATGGAATGTTCACAGGCACCAGATGGATAAATCATATAAGGCTAACTTGTTCAAAGAATAGAGAGGACAGACAGAATATCTTATGGAGGGATCTGCACCATTATTCAGGTCAGTGGAGGTACAATATTCTGAGCCCCCGAAGTCCTCTCCAATGTGTTCATGCTTGTGGGTGATGAGTCTGAGTCAGTGAGGGCCAGATTATTTGTAAGCTGGACTGCTCTCTCCAAGCTCAGCAGTTCACAAGTCAGGCAGAAGTGGCCGTGTGAGTGTGTAGGGCAATGTGGATGAACGCCACACCCAGCTCATATGACCAGGACCACCATCAATCTCAGAGTTTTATAATTTTCCAGATGACAACAGAGTAAAGCACTATACATCCAGTAATGAACTCAGTTATTACCCTTAGCTCTTCAGCCTAGCTATCTTGTCCAGCACATTCCCAGACATGGAGCTTAGACTTGAAAGAATAAGACTTGCAATGACATTTATTCATTTTTCTATTGGTTATTTTGTAGTTTTCTTAGTGTTTGGTTTAATTTCTTTATATATTGTGGATATCAATCCTGTGTGCTATATATATTTTGTAAATATTTTCTCCTAATCCCTTGAATATCTTTTAACTTTGTTCAGGGTGTTTTTTGTTAAAAAGACTTCTAATTTTTGATGTACATAAATATCTTTTCTTCTTATATCTATGTGCCTTGTGTTTCAGAATTAGAGACATTTTCACTCTACTTCTTCACCTCAACATCATAAACACATATACTTTTAAAAAATGAATCACATTAACGTCTTTAATCCATTGGAAATTATTTTTTTATGAGTTTTATGTGGTAGAGCTCTAAATTTAGTGTTTAAAGACAGTTGGATAGGTAATTGTCCCTAAACTATATTGGATAAGCAAGTTTCCTTCACTGATTTGAGTTGTCATCTTTATCATATATTAAATTTCTTTATGTGGGTGGCTATATAGCTAAACATTCATTAATCCTTCCTTTGGGCCTAGCACAATGGTAAATGTTTTTTGTTCATTAGCTCTTTTAGTCTTCACAATAACCCTTTGATATCTGCATTATGTTCACTTTTGAGATGAAGGAATAAAAGCTTAATGTGATTGAGTGACTTTCCCAAAGCCATACATTTTATAAGTATCAGCATAGTTAGGAACTACAATGAAGAGAGAGAATGACTTTATTCACAATAATAATTTAAAATTTCTACAATCAAATAAGAAGAAATGCAGATTATACAGTGTATGTGTAGAAATACAAATTTCTGGATGGAAAAATGCAATATTCTAAAAAAGCCAATTTTTCTGGAATTCTGGAGTAATTGATTTGCACTGCTACCCTCTCTTACATGCTTGATTTCAGATTTCTAGATTCACTAACAGTTAACTTTCACCTAGTTATTCCAATTCCACAATTTTGTTCACATTTCTTGTTTGCTGTCACCTCTTCTACCATTCTTCTTATCCTTGGGCATGAATTCCTTTTCTATTTCATCTTGTAGCTCTATTGGGGTATTTGAAAAGAGCAAGAATAAACACATGTGTTCAATGTATCATGTTTGAATAAAACAATTAATGATCTTTCTGATGTGCAGTTCTGACCCTGTAACTTCCTGGCTTAATACTCTGAGATCATTCCAATACCCTCACATTAAAAGGACAAAGTCCTTGACAGAGCTTAAAAGAGCTTCTATAAATGGTCCCTTTGCTTCTTTTTCTATTGCTTTTTCTTTTTTGTTCATTTGTTCAGGTTACTTACAAAGCAGATTGCTATCTATATTCCTATTTTAACAAAAGAATCTGTGCAGTCATTTTTTATCAGCTGCATTAAACATAATATGACCATGATTATACTCATACTCGGTTAATTTTCACAATTTTCTGGGTAACTCAACTTATTTTTCAACCCTATCAACAACAACTTTAAGTGAATAAATACTGTTTTCTATGCTAATAATCTAACTAATATAGTTTCCCCAAACAAACATCCGTGGTTTCAAGTCTACTGTCCTTACAAGTACAAAAATAAACTTCTCAATATTATAGGAAAATCTTTTGTCTCTTTAGTAACAGACATAGACAAGAACTCCAGTTTATGACAAGGTACAGAAAGCCTTTGGATTTTTCTTAAAATTTCACTTTCTTTGCTTTCTAGCTAAACCTAGTTTATTCTAGAATTTTCCTGATTGTCTCAAAATTGTTTTACATTTTTCTGTAATAAATGCTGGTTTATTTAAACTAGGATCTGAAGAAGTTTTGCATGTTGGATTTGGTCAGATTTGCACTAATGAAGCTCAAGCTTTGGGGACCCTTATTTGCACAGGCCCTTTCCAAGGCCCTGGGAGGGGCCTAGCAATTTTGTGTTCATCATTTTGTATATTTTCTTAAAGAGAGCAATTCAAATTATATAAGCTTTAGGTTCCACCAAACCCAGATTCTTCCCTTATTTGGAAACACAGATTCTTCCCTTATTTGGTTGTTGCAGTTCTTAATCTAATGAAGGGCATCCTCTCTCCTTTCTCCCCATGCCATTAACTTGCTGATGCAGGTAGGTCATATGTCTTTAGGATGGTCCCACATTCTGGATATGTTGGTTTTCTTTTTGTTGTCCTGTTTAACTTCTTACTCTATCCCCTGTGTTTCCTGGAAACTGGAAGTGAGTTCTAAAGGCTTTTGGATTCAGAGCTCCAGCTTCATATTGAATTATATCTCTCCCACTCCTCCATTCCACTCCATGCTCCCCAACCTTAAAAATCTTAAGCCCTTCTTCAAGGGCTCCATGCTTTATCCCAACTCCAGTCCTTTGCATTATACTGTTGTCTCAGCATGGAAATTCTTTCCATCAGCTTTATTTCTAGAATTCCATTCATCTTTCCAGTCTTAATTGTCTTTATGGAGGAAGGAGGTGTCCCTTCCTCAGGCTGTCCTGCAGTGCCTCAGATCTCACTGCTCTGTGGTCCCTTAGCCCCCTCTACATCCCTGTCTCACCTATTGCCATGGTGTGTTTGATTATATAGTGGTTATGATATCCAAAGACTATGAGTCCAAGCATGTGAAATGTATCTCTTTATTTTTCTCTGTGTGAACTTAATTTCCTTCTCTTGCTCCAATTATGTTTAACTCTAGTCAATGCAGGGAACATCCAGTTGTTTCAGGGTCTTTCTACTCCCACCTTCATCCAACATTCTTCCTCAAGTGGCATGTAAGTTCTATCAAGACATTAATGGGGATGGTGTATTTCTGGTTAGTAGCCATGTGCTGCTGCATCTTTATTCTCACAGGTCTCCATTGGTTGGCTTCATAATGGCACTGGTGGAGACCTTCGAGGTTCTCCCTGGTTCTGGATGTTAGTCCACACTGGCATCCACCACTGTGCCCCTCTGTCCACTCTCTCTGCTTTGATCTTCTTCCAGGTCAGTTCATACCTATCTTGGTCACCTGGGAAAAGATTTTTCCCTTGACTGTGCTATGCTAGGGTAGACAGGGACTGTTTTTTGAAGCATCTTTATGCAGTCATTTCCAATCTGTTATGTGTCTTCCTGCTGGACAAGAGGTCTTTTGCACAAGGCTTGCTGCCTCCTCAGGCTTCCCCAAAGGTGAGACACAGATACCATTTGCTTTCATTTTTCAGAGCTTATTTTAGTGTCTGTTACTCTCTCTTGGGTACTTCAAATCTGTTTTAGGCTTTGAGGGTGTGAGCCAGGTTGTAGGGGGCCCTGATCAGAGGCCTAAATTGTATCTATCTTCATTGCTTTCCTCCTAGTCATTCTTTCCTACCCCCAAGTCCAGGTAGTTTTATCTGTGGGAGGAAACCCTTGCTCTCGAAGTATTCTTTAAAGCCTACAGTTTAGGCCCCAGATCTTGTCCAAGAATAAAGTTCTTGTTTCTCTTTGTATTTTTACAGCTTCAAACACCTAAGACAGAGGATAATTAGGATTATTGTCAATGTGAGGAGTCAACATTACGCTAAAAATGTGGAGTTAATTGTCATATCAGAATTATAAGGTGAGATGCAAATAGGAATGTAAATAATGATCTGAAAAATCAGGGTGATCAGAATTGGGTGAGCATATGGAGTAAGGGCAGACTTGGGATAATGGTGACAGGATATTTGAAGTTTGGAGTACCTGGAATGCTTTATGAGGAAAGAGTCTGAGGAAGTTTCACAGGTTGAGGGATTACAGGAGGGAAGATTGAGAAACAGAAGTGTTATTGGAGCTCTCAGAAAAGCATATGAAAGTGAGGGCCTGAGAAAAAATTGAGGTAGAAAGTTTTCCCACAGAAGAATCTTACTTTACCAAGCTCATCTATCTTCTTCCATCTCCAATGAGACACAGAGAATTTGACCAGAGCCCAAAGCTATAACCTCATGGAAACCTGTAGTGTTTCTCCAATTTACCTAAAGCTGGTTGGAATTGTGTTTTCTCCCAAATTCAGTCACAAGGTTCCTAACTGATGTCATGAGGAATAAGCACATCTCTCATGAACTTTTCTTAGAGATGACCCATATTAAAATTGGAGTACTTCCCCTATTAACAAGACTCTTCCCTGTTTTTTGGAAACCATTGCTCTTCTATAGAGTGCAAAGCACTGCTGGGCTCTTTCTGGCTTTTCCTGAGATTGACAGCATCTTAATAGAGCCACACAAGATTTCTATTGTGAGTCTGTTGGTTGAAAATGATGCCAGCTCTGATTAAATTCTTTTGATTCTTTTGATCACATGTATCTCTGATAGATGGAGTTTGGGGGTTGCCAAGTCTATCTTCTATATATCAGAATAATTGTGACCTAAGTATGATCAGCCTTTCTTTTTCTTTCTTGAAAGATGTCATTTGCTGTTCCATGAAAGGCACTCAAGAATTTTAGTCTTATTCCCTAATTTGCCTTCAGGTATCTTCTCCCCTCATCTTAGGGTCTGTTCTGCACTATCAACAGTGTATAATTACATTTCCAGCTCTGTTCATGCCAGAGTCCTTGCAGAATAATTTTGTATATTTGCTCCTTCTTCCCTGAATATTTCCTGTGTCTCCTTTATGTTAAAGACCCCAAAAAAGGGATTATTAGGGAGAAACATATAATTCTTTAAATTAGAAGGACATTCTAAAGGACTGTGTTATCCATTGGACATGCAAAGATCATAACTTTAACTTAGTTGAAAGTCTTAGGTCTTTGGAAAGAAGGGAAACACTTGTTCCTACAAGGGAAACACTTTCCATCTTTCTCCTCTAAGTCATCTACTTTACCCATGGTTCCCTTATCACATGTTCTTCCCCTTTCCCTTGGGAAATCCATCTTTCTCATAGAAGTTAGTTCTGCTGCTCAGGCTCTTATTATGACTTGAAAACTGGAATACCTCAAGCTTCACCTGGATGCCAGGGGGTGTTTTCTGGTAGGCACTGCCAATCCCAAGGGGAAAGGATAAGGTCCTGTACCATGAATGCATTTCAGGATCCCTTCCAAGTTTCACTGTGGCTAAAGTTTCACTTTCTTTTTTTTAGTCTTGGAAGCAGATATTACCACCAAGGCAAGTATTAATTTGCATTGGAGACACACAGTGTAATTTCACATGAAGAAAGTCAATGTCTTCTGTGATCATTTTAAAAACATGTCCACCAAGTACTTGATACTCCTCTTCTGCAGTGGTGGAGCTTAATTTCCTTCTCCTAGAGTGGGGACTTGATTCACTTCTAGTAATAGAATAGGGCAGAATAGATGGGATGTCATTGCAGATATTAGGTTACAAAAAGACTGTGACTTCCATGGCGGCTGCGGTCTTCCACCCTGTCAAATCATAGCTTCCTCTGGGGGAAGTTAGATGTCCTATCATAAGGCAGCCTGGGGAGAGGGAACCTAGTTGCCATGTCGTGAAGACTCTCGGTCTATGACGTGGTCCATGTGGTAAGGAACAGAGGCCTGCCAGCAACTGTGAGTGAGTGTGGAACCAGATCTTCCTCTGCTGAGCCTTCAGGTGACTACAGACCTGGAAGATGACTTGCCTGCCACCTCCTGGGAGACCCTGAGTCATAACCACCCAGCCAATGCCCCTCTGGGCACTTAACCCACAGAAACAACAAAATAATAGAAGCTTGTTGTTTTATGCTGCTAAATTTGGGGCAATTAGCTGCATAGTAACAAATTAGCAAATCACCTCATGTTAATACCTTGCCCCTTTCAAAGCAACAACTCTTGTAAGAGACTCAAATAAATAACTCTGTGTTAAGGAAAACATACCTAGTTCCTCAGCCTGACTTATATCATCAGAGTTACCATTCAGGATGCAATTTTGTTGTTGCTTTGTGTGATAGATGGTGCCAACTCTGGAATAGATTATTTTTATTTCTTCTAATAAATAAATGGATCTGGGGCTTCACAGTTCATTCCACCATATATATTATCCATCAAGATGAGACTGTGCTATGCACAAACATTTTACAGAGGAACTTAAAAGTCCAGAATGGGTAATAAAGAAGTAAGAGAACCCATATAACTTCAAATATATTCAAGTGCCCAGAGTCAGATGATTTGCATCTTTGTTTATAGGGAATTTGTAGATGAGATCTGAATATGAGAAAGTTTTGAGACAAGCATGTTTCAGAAGAGATGGGAACATAGGACAAGCTTTTAGAACCCCTGTCCCATCCAAATTGAACAAAATAACATAATAGAAATGGAAACAAAGAGTGGAGGAATGATCAGTGCTGAAACGTTAGAAAAGGTGTTGATTTGTTGGTCAGCCTGCCAGCCTCCCTTTCTCAGGGGAAATTACTTCAACACTTGTGGTCCTATAAGAGCTTCTAATCATAGTTGCCCAAAACCTAGAGCATAGGGATTGGCGTATGATCCAGTCAGGGCCAATCATAGTACTTAGCCTTTCCTATGGTGATTGGCTAAGGAATTGTCATTTGATTGAAGCATATCTAGTCAGTGTCTCCAAGTGTTTCATGTATGAACGAGTTGCTCAGATGAGTGGGTGGAAAATGAAACTGCTCGCAGTTATCTTGGCAGCCACATGGGGAGAGCTGAGAGATTGATTAAAGTTTGTTGACAACATTTTTGAGCCACCAAATCCAGTCATATCTGAGGTCTCAGTTATTTACATATTCAATTTTCCTTAAGCTAATTTTTGTTGTGTGTTTTGCATTTGGAACCAAAATGACCTTGATGAAAAAAAGAGTGCTAATTGCAAAGCACAAACTCTGAGACTTTTCTTCCAGAAACAAAAACTATTGGAGTTCTCTCAATAAGAAAGCAGCACACATTTTGTGAAAGAAGTGGGGGTTATTCTGTCAAATTGCATAAATTTGAACTTCTTAAACCTGGAACACTGGCTCCAACAAGAATCATATTCTGCCCATTTGGAGCTCCTTCTTCTGTCATAGACCAATAGTGTCTGGAGGCATTTTTGAGGGGCTAGCAGTGAGATTTGATATTGCATGCCATTTTTCTCCCAACCTGGCTTTAGGTAGGTAGTCTTTGCTTTTATGCCCTTTTCAGTAGGAATAATGTGAGCCTTCTGTTTACAGCTTGGTAGAAAAAATATAATTTACAAAAAGTCTTATTGAAACATACAAAAAATTAAATTAAAAGCATGTCTATTTTGAGAAGAAATAGAGAATATATTCATCAATTTGAGGATATAAAGTTGAAATTTCTGTTAAATTTGATAGATACCAAATCAGGATCTGAAATACTCTCAGTTCCAAGCTGTAATTAATCATAAATGAAGTTCTGTATGAGATTTAAAAACTAATTACTCAAGTAGCAGTTTAAGCAAAATCTACTTGTTTCAGTTAACTGCTAGCTCAGTATGAGTTAATGGTGTGAGCCAGTATGTAAAAAAATAAAATCATAGTTAGTATTCATTAACAGAAGTATAGTGACTAGACTATAGGAATTGAGGATGAATCTGACTCTGAAGGAATGTTCCTCAGATCCCCTCTTCCTGGCACATGAGGTTTGTCAATCTGGAGATGTTCATGTATGATCTCTGTGACTTTGTAGAGATCCGCCTGGATAGATTCTCATTATTCAATATGCTTTCAAGAGAGATGGAGGAGCGAGAGGAAATCCAAATTTTCTTTTTCCACTTGAGGTCAGCAACCTTAACATGCAGTATTTTTTTCCTAATACTGGTTTTGTTATGCCCATTGTAAAAGTGTCATTTAACCCAGGAAGTTCCTTAACTATTTTCAATAATGTAATGAGAAGAAGTTATCAATGTACCATAACAGAATAGATAAACAGTATCCACAGATGAAACAAAAAGCACCAGAGAGGAGTTGAATGAGCTTTTTGCCAAAGGTGAAGGTCAAGATTGAAGGAAAGTACATAGGGAAAACTTTATAGCTTGGAATGGCATAGACTCTTTAATCCTTGTTAAAATTCCCAAACTATCCAGCCTCAATCCCTTATTCTCATCTGTGACAAGCTGGTCCTTTTATTTTTTTCAGCTGAACTATTAGAAATGTGCTGACTGATTCCTTTCATCAGGAATTGGCCTTCCCTAATTGATTTTTAAGAGATTTCTATTAGAAAGAAGTACAGAATTTTAAACCAACACCTTTCCTGTGGCTACTAGGAGGAAACACACTGAGGGTTTAAGAACTTCAGCACAGGCCAGGCCTGTTGACAAAGACTCATTAGTCCATTAAATCAGAATATTTTGTTCTTATTAACATATCATATGAAATATGATATATCTGAGGATACATAACTGTCTGGGAATGCCTTTGTATGCATTCTAACCAAACACATTTTAAATGCTTATCAATTATGTAGTTTAATAAACTTTGCTCTTTAGGGTAAACGATTTTCTGTCTGCTTTTCCTTAGGTTTCTTCTACTGTTTCCCATATTTGTTGAGATGAATAGTTAATAATTTATTTTCAACCATTAAAATTTATTTCCTTATGGCATGAGATAAGAACTTAAGGTTTTTTTTAATGCATGTACAGCTTGTCTGGGTTAAGAGTTTTCTATCTTTCTATTACTATTGATAACTAATCCATTTCTATTGAATTCCCCTCTAGACACAGCACAAATTCCCTCTGAAGGCTGCTTTTTTCTCTCTTTCCCCAAAATACCATTTCCCACTCAAGTTTGTTTAAAAACAGCCACAATTTTATTTTAGTATAAAAAATTATCCTCATAGTTTTGGATATTATTTCTGATTTCTTTGTTTTATAGCTATTTTATTAATAATTATTGAGACAATGATTATTTCTACTCCTTTCTTTCCTTATTCAACTTTTTTGATCCCTTTCTGTTGGTTTTAGTAGACAAATTCTTTCAAAAATCATTACAAGTCTGAAATGTTCTTATTTGCTTTAACAATTAAATGTTAGAAATCTTAGTTTAACAAATTATTCCTTAGAACTTTAGAACAAATTAGTCTATTACCTTTAAGCTTCCAAACTTTCAGATGAGCTATCTAAAGTCAATATGATGGTCATTTATTTGTTGGTAGTATTTACTTTTTGGTTTCCTGTTTTACATTTTGGAGGCTTTTAGAATTTTCTTTTTAAATTTTAATTCAGAAATTTCTTCAGAATCTTTCAGGGCATGTTTTTAATATTATTTTTTCTTAGCACTTAGTGAGTCCGAAGTTTTTGTCACTTTAGGATATTTTTCTTTTCTTACTTGATTGATGATTTATTCTTTATATTTCTTTATTTTGGACCCATATTGAAGAGTTATTAAACTTTTGAATCCATTCTCTATATCTCTAAAATTTTCTTTTATGCTTATTTCTACTTGCTCATTTACAATTTATTCCAGGAAAACTCCTTTTTTTAAGAGAAATTTTGATATTATTTATTAATACAAAAAATGGAAAATGTACGTGCTATGTGCTGCAGCAATTGTATCTTTTTTAAATTGATGTCTCAATAGTTTATAACACTGTGGGGTTTTAGTTGTACATTATTGTTTGTCCATCACCATATGGATGTCACCCTTTACCCCTTGTGCCCACCCCCCACCCCCCTTCCCCTTGGTAACCACCAATCAGTTCTCTCTGTCCGTGTGTTCATTTATATTCTATATGTGAGTGAGTTCATGCAGTGTCTGTCCTTCTCTCTCTGGCTTATTTCACTTAACATAACACCCTCTAGGCCCATCCATGTTGTTGCAAATGGGACAATTGCGTCTTTTCTTATGGCTGAGTAGTATTCCATTGCATGTATATACCACATCTTCTTTAACCAATCATCAGTCGAGGGACACTTGGGTTGCTTCCACTTCTTGGCTATAGTGAATAATGCTGCAATGAACATAGGGGTGTATACGCCTCTTGTGATGGTTGAATTCATGTCCATTGGGTAGGTGCCCAAGAGTGGGATTGCTGGATCATACGGTATTCCTATTTTTAATTTTTTGAGGACTCTCCATACTGTTTTCCATAGAGGCTGCACCAGTTTGCATTCCCACCAGCAGTGAATGAGGGTCCCCGTTTCTCCACAACCTCTCCAGCATTTGTTGTTCTTTGTCTTGGTGATTATAGCCATTCTAACGGGTGTAAGGTGATATCTTAGTGTAGTTCTGATTTGCATTTCCCTGATGATTAGTGATGTTGAACATCTTTTCATGTGGCTATTGGCCATCTGTATCTCTTCCTTGGAAAAATGTCTGTTCATATCCTCTGCCCATTTTTTGATCGGGTTGTTTGCTTTTTGTTGCTCAGTTGTATGAGATCTTTATATATTACTGAGATTCATCCCATGTCGGACAAACAATTTGTGAATATTTTCTCCCAGCTGGTGGGTTGTTTATTCATTTTGATCCTGGTTTCATTTACCTTGTAGAAGCTCTTTAGTCTGATGAAGTCCCACTTGTTTATTTTTTCTTTTGTTTCCCTTGTCTTGGTAGACATGGAATCTGAAAGGATCCCTTTATTTCCAATCTCAATTAGTGTACTGCCTATATTTTCTTCCAGGAGTTTTATAGTTTCAGGTCTCAGTTTCAGGTCTTTGATCCATTTTGAATTAATTTTTGTGTATGGTGATAGGAGATGGTCTACTTTCATTCTTTTGCATGTTGCTGTCCAATTTGCCCAGCACCATTTATTGAAGAGACTTCCCTCTCTCCATTGAATGTTGTTTGCTCCTTTGTGGAAGACTAGCTGTCCATAGGTGTGTGGTTTTATTTCCAGGCTTTCAATTCTATTCCATTAATCTGTGTGTCTATTTTTGTACCAGTACCATACTGTTTTGATTACTATAGCTTTATAGTATATTTTGAAATCAGGGATTGTGATGCCTCCAGCTTTGTTCTTTTTTTTCAGAATTGCTTTAGCTATTCAGGTTCTTTTGTTGCCCCATACGAAATTCAGTAGTTTTTGTTCTATTACCATGAAGAATGACATTGGCATTCTGATTGGGATTGCATTGAATTTGTAGATTGCTTTAGGTAAAATGGACATTTTAACTATATTTATTCTTCCAATCCAGGTGCATGGAATATTTTTCCATTTCTTTATGTCTTCCTCGATTTCTTTCAATAGTGTCTTATGGTTCTCATTGTATAGGTCTTTTACCTCCTTGCTTAAATTTATTCCCAGATATTTTATTCTTTTTGTTGCAATTGTAAATGGGATTGTCTTTTTGAGTTCTCTTTCTGTTGGTTCATTGTTAGTGTATAGAAATACAATTGATTTTTGTAGGTTGATTTTATACCCTGCCACTTTACTGTAGTTGTTGATTGTTTCTAGTAGTTTTCCAATGGAACTTTTGGGTTTTCTATGTATAGGATCATATCATCTGCAAATAGTGAGAATTTCACTTCTTCATTGACTATTTGGAGTCCTTTTATTCCTTTTTCTTGCCTAATTGCTCTGGCCAGAACTTCCAGTACTATGTTGAATAAGAGCAGTGAGAGTGGGCACCCTTGTCTTGTTCCTGTCCTCAAAGGAATGGCTTTCAGTTTTTCCCCATTGAGTAGGTTGTTTGCTGTAGGTTTGTCATATATGACCCTTATTATGTTGAGGTACTTTCCTTCTATACCCATTTTGTTGAGAGTTTTTATCATAAATGGGTGCTGGATCTTGTCAAATGCCTTCTCTGCATTGATTGAGACGATCATGGGGTTTTTATTCTTCATTTTGTTAATGTGGTGTATTACGTTGATTGATTTGCGGATGTTGAACCATTCCTGTGTCCCTGGTATAAATCCCACTTGATCATGGTGTATGATCTTTTTGATGTATTGCTGTATTTGGTTTGCCAATATTTTGTTGAGGATTTTTGCATCTATGTTCATCAGTGATATTGGCCTGTAGTTTTCCTTCTTTGTATTGTCCTTGTCTGGCTTTGGTATCAGGATGATGTTGGCCTCATAGAATGTGTTGGGAAGTATTTCATCTTCCTCTATTTTTTGGAATAATTTGAGAAGGAGAGGTACTAAATCTTCTTTGAATGTTTGGTAAAATTCTCCAGGGAAGCCATCTGGTCCTGGACTTTTATTTTTTGGGAGGTTTTTGATTACTGTTTCAATCTCTTTACTTGTGATTGGTCTGTTCAGATTTTCTATTTCTTCTTGATTCAGTTTTGAGAGGTTGTACATGTCCAAGAATTTGTCCATTTCCTTTAGGTTGTCCAATTTGTTGGCATAAAGTTTTTCATAGTATTCCCTAATAATCCCCTGTATTTCTGTGGTATCTTTTGTAATTTCTCCTCTTTCATTTCTAATTTTATTTATTTGAGTCTTCTCCCTTTTTTTCTTAGTGAGTCTGGCTAAGGGTTTGTCAATTTTATTTATCTTCTCAAAGAACCAGCTCTTTGTTTCATTGATCCTTTCTACTGTTTTTTTGGTTTCAATTTCATTTATTTCTGCTCTGATTTTTATTATTTCCCTCCTTCTGCTGATTTGTGGCTTTGTCTGTTCTTCTTTTTCTAATTCTGTTAGTGCAATTTAAGGTTATTTATTTGGGATTTTTCTTGTTTGTTAAGGTGTGCTTGTATTGCTATGAATTTCCCTCTCAGAACCACTTTTCCTGCATCCCATATGAGTTGGTATGGTGTATTTTCTTTTTCATTTGTCTCCAGATAGCTTTTGATTTCTCGTTTAATTTCATCAATGACCCCTTGGTTGTTCAGTAGCATGTTGTTTAGTCTCCACATCTTTGTCCCTTTCCTAGTTTTTTCCTTGCAGTTGATTTCTAATTTCACAGCATTATGATCAGAAAAGATGCTTGTAATGATTTCAATCTTCTTAAATTTATAGAGGTTTGCCTTGTTTCCTAATATATGGTCTATCCTTGAGAATGTTCCATGTGCACTTGAGAAGAATGTGTACTCTGCTTTTTTTGGGTGGAGTGCTCTGTATATATCTATTAAGTCCATTGCGTCTAGTTTTTCATTTAAGTCCATTATTTCCTTATTGACATTTTGTCTGGATGATCTATCCACTGATGTAAGGGGGGTGTTAAGATCCCCTACTATTATTGTGTTATTGTTAATATCTCCTTTTAGGTTTTTTAGCAGTTGTTTTATGTACTTTGGTGCTCCTGTGTTAGGTGCATAGATATTTATGATTGTTATGTCTTCCTGGTGAAGTGTCCCTTTTATCATTACATATTGTCCTTCTTTGTCTCTCATTACCTTTTTTATCTTGAAGTCTACTTTGTCTGATATAAGTATGGCTACTCCTGCTTTCTTTTATTTGCCATTAGCTTGGAGTATTGTTTTCCATCCTTTTATTTTGAGTCTGTGTTTGTCTTTAGAGCTGAGATGTGTTTCCTGGAGGCAGCAGATTGTTGGATCTTGGTTTTTAATCCATCCCGCCACTCTGTGTCTTTTGATTGGAGAATTCAATCCATTTACATTTAGAGTGATTATTGATATATGAGGGTTTAATATTGCTGTTTTATTGTTCATTTTCTGGTTCTTTTGCATTTCCTTTGTTTCTTGTCACTTGTGTTTCGGACTGCAAATTCAATTTGGTATGTCTGCATGCTCATTCTCTTAGTTTTCTCTTTATTTGTCATGTGTGGTTCTCTTCTGGTTATTTGTTTAGTGGTTACCATGAGGTTTATATAACCAATCTCCTGGATAAGATAGTACCTTTTCAGATGCCTCCTGTTTCCTTAGGGTGAGTCAATTCAATCCCTTCCCTCTTCCCCTCCTTATTTGTTATCTCTATTTATTCCATCTTGTGTTGTGAGTGTGTGTTTAGAGTGATGAGCTTGAATTAATTTTTGATGTTATCCAACTGTAGTTTGTTCTGGTTTAGTCACCTTGCTTTTCTCCTTGCTGAAGTCTTTGTATCCCCTTTCTCATTTGTTTTTTTTCAGGCCTAAGGGCCTTCTTGAGCATTTCTTGTAGTGGGGGTCTTGTGGTGATGAACTCTCTTACCTTTTGTTTGTCAGGGAGAGTTATTATTTCTCCATCATATTTGAAGGATATTTTTGCTGGATAAAGTATTCTTGGCTGAAGGTTTTTGTCTTTCATGATTTTGAATATATCATTCTAGTCTCTCCTTGCCTGTAGAGTTTCTGTCGAGAAATCAGCTGAGAGCCTGATGAGGTTTCCTTTGTATGTTATTTTGTTTAGCTGCCCTTAATATTATTTCCTTGTCATGGATGTTTTTCAAGTTTGCTACTATGTGGTGAGATGGTTTTTTATTCCTGTTTATCAATTTAGGTGATCTATTGATTTCATTCACTGTTATTTCCCTCTCCTTCCCTAGGTTGGGGAAGTTCTCAGCTATTATTTCTTTGAACAAACTCTCTGCTCCTTTTCCTCTTTCTTCTCCTTCTGGAATACCTATTATCCTTATGTTGCTTTTCCTCATTGAGTCTGATATTTCTCGATGAATTTCTTCACTTCTTTTTAGTCTTAGCTCTCTCTCCTCCTCTATCTGGAGCTTTTCTGTGTGGCTATCCTTGATAATGCTAATTTGTTCCTCCATATTGTCAGTTCTGCTCTTTAAAGACTCTATTTTTTCCACTATCTCATTCATTTTGTTTTTCATCTCCAATAATTCTGATTGGTTTTTCTTTATGGCTTCAATCTCTTTTGTGACAAAATCCCTGTATTCATTGATTTGTTTCTGTGTGTTCTCTTGTATTTCATTGAGATTGTTTATGATAGATATTTTGAATTCTCTGTCATTCAGCTTATCAAATTCTGTGCCTTCAGGGTTGGTTTCTGGGTGTTTCTCATTTTCCTTTTGGTCTGTAGACATAACAAACTGTTGCATGGATCCAACTGCTTTATTTTTGCCTCTCATCTTGAAGTTTGTCCTGCAGTTTCCACCTGCTGCCTCTGGATGGAGATCACAAGCGGCATGCTCTGAGCCCACTGCAGCCCCCAGAGGGATTACCCTGAAACGCAGGGTGTGTGGGGGGAGGGGTTCTCTCTTTCTCCTGCTTGACCCAGGGGTTTCCTTTCTGGCTCTCTTAGGATGTTTTTTGCACCCCCAGAACAGTCCACCATTGCTTCCAGGTGGGAATCTCTTGACAGTCTGTGAGAGCACCTGGAGGGCGATAGTTTTCCCCACAGTGGGCCGCCCCTCCCACTTCTGTCTGTGAGCCACTCTATTGGGGAGGGGGAGTACAACTTCTTACCTCTCCTCACGTCCTTTGGGGTTTCCTGTGCCTCCACCTTCCAATGTATGGCAGCAGGGGTCTCTTAGAAGTCATTTGTGGTGTTTGATTGAGCTCTGTTGGAATGCAAATGATGTTTTCATTGTGTCTAAGGGGGCAGAGATTCAAAGAGTAAATCTCACTCCACCATGATGCTCCAGAATTTTCATTCTTTCACCCACAATAGTATATTTAATATGACTCAAATTCTGAATAGACGTAGTAGGAATACTTCTATAGAATGACAGAAACAATGTCTGACCTGACAAGTCCATAATCCTGGAAAAACCACTTTTGTCCCCAGAAGTCTCAGACTTTCTCCCTCTGGACTCATTGAACACCTGCAGCTGGACTTCATTCCACTGCTACTTAACTGCCATGACTATGGGTTATCAATATGTTCTTGTTATTGTATGTATGTTTTTCAGAGGGGTTGAAGCATTCCTTTGCCACAAGGTCAATGCCTTCATGGTGGCTGAAACTACTGGTCTCCTTTGGCCTAAGGCATTGTCCTCACCTTGCTAAGTATTCAAGGAACCCCTTTGGGAAACATAAACTTACTCTACATGAGATAGTCTCTGGCAGACTCATGTTGATTGGTAAACAACCTTCTGCTGATCTCCTGTTGTCTCATGCATGTATGACAACCTACTGTAAATCTTTAATGACTTATGCTCAGGGCTGTCATCAACAGGTGAAAGAAGCCTTCTCACATCCCAGTTCAAAGGACCCTTCTGTTTATAGTCTAGAGCCTGGCGACTGGGTATTCTGGAAGTGTCATCAGAGGAAGACAGCCCTCGAGCCTCAGTGGAAAGGACCTTACCCCAAACTCCTGACCCCTAACATTGCTACAAAACTAGAAGACATTGAGCGTTGGATAAACATCTCACAGCTAAAGAAGGCTCCACCTGACATCTGGTCCTGTACAGATGCTGGAAATCTCTGGATCCAATTGACATGGAAGAAAAGTAGCTGATATTGAGGTAGACTGCTTCTGCCCAAAATGATGGTTCAAGACTTCAATATGTTAAGTAAACATAAAACCCTTTCTTTGCTTTCTTTCCTTCCTACTCTAGCATTGGCCTGGAAAGACAAACCCATCATCCTTATGTCCCAGGCCATTCCTATGGGAGGTAACATCTGGAAGATAGTACAACATTTTATTTCAAGCTAGGAGAAAAATCTAACTGACCCCTGGCTTGAAAATGCAAATCCAGCAATTTCTGTGAGTGAATCCATTAACAGTGCCACCTTAGTGGAAGTGGTTTGTGCCCTGACAGGATTTAGTTTTGTTTGTGGTGACTGTCAATCTCCTTGGACTTATGAATGCCTAGATGGCTGGTGCACAGCTGGGCAATGCCTCTTCAGTTATCTAATTGTGACCCTACCTGTTCTCAAAAGGACCTAGGAGAAGGTTTAAGCTTTGATGATTATGGATGGACTTCGTCTGGTAGGGCTCTACTGCCCTGGTCAGGAATAAATACAAATGAGGCTATAATCAGGAATATCTCCTTAGCTCTTTAAACTATTGCAGAATTTACTGTTAAAGCAGTAGCTGTCCAACAAAGTTCTTAGACTCTCTGGCCAAATTTGTCCTTGATAATAGAATAGCCCTTGATTGTCTTTGAGCTGAGGAAGGAGGTGTCTGCATTGGCCAATACCACCTGCTACTTCTATATCAACACTTCTGGAGAGGTTGAAACTCGGTTACATAAGATCACTGAGGAAGCCTCTTGGCTTAAAAAGATGACTCCTTGAAAGTGTCTTTCTTTGGCTTATTTGATCTTGATTGGTTTGGGTCTTGGGGACCATGGCTCCAATGTGCACTCCAAACATCAGAAATTATCTTGTTTGTAGTTATAAATATCCCACTGAAGCATTGTATTCTCTCAAGGTTCAAATGCATGTGTGCAGCCAATAGCTACTAGGCAAATGATCTCCCTAAGCTGGGAACACCAGAAAAAAAGTGAAGAGAACAACCGATTTAAGGATTATGATCCTGCAACCATGACCTCTGAATGTCACAGATATTAAGCAAAACATCATGACCTATGCATCCCATACCATGATTCGACAAAGCTACGAGAACTACAAAGCACTAACTGAGAGCAGCACTAATGCCTTAAAGATTTTGTGTGTGTGTGAGGAAGGCCAGCCCTGAGCTAACATCTGTTGCTAATCTTCCTCTTTTTGCTGAGGAAGACTGACCCTGGGCTAACATCCATGCCCATCTTCCTCTACTTTATATGGGACGCCGCCACAGCTGGCTGACAAGCAGTGGATTGGCAGGTGCCCGGGATCCGAACCAGCGAACCCCGGACTGCCAAATGCTAACTAAACCGCTGCACCACTGGGCCAGCCCCTAATGCCTTCAATTTTGATCACATCCATCAGTCAAGGTGAGAGTCTGATCCAAAGGGGGGATTTATTAAAGAGAACAACCACAGGACCTAAATGGCAGCACTTGTCCTAAATCCCATGATGCCAAACCTAAATTTAATACCTGATCTAATTTCTGTTTTGACCCTCCAAGGAAATGTAATATTAATCAACCAGTCTGGAGTTTTCTGGCCAGTACCAATGAGGTAATCTCTCATATGGACCCTGTCTATCCCCCAGAAGGAGCAGAGGCAATCTGCGTGCTAAAACGCTTTTTGTTCCCTTCCTCCCTAAAGAAGATGTCCTGGCCTGAAATCACCCTTTCTTTTCTTTAGCTAATACCTTCTTACTCCATCCTCCTTCTGCCTATAAAACAATTCCATTTAGTACAACTCCTTGGAATGCCCTTCTAGTTGCTCGATGAGATGCTTCCTGATTCATGAATATTTTAATAAAGCCAATTAGATCTTCAAATTTACTTGGTTGAATTTTGTTTTTTAATGACTTGCTCCAGCACCATTTTTTGGAAAGACTAGCCTTTTTCTATTGAACTTCATTTATTCCTTTGTCAAAGATCAGTTGGCCATTTCTGGCATCTCTATTTTAATCTTATGATCTATGTGTCTATTCTCTTTCACTACATGGTATCTTGACTACTGTAGCTTTAAAGTTAGTCTTCCAATTTTGTCTTTTTTCTTCAGGACATGTGGACAGATCTCAGTCTTTTGCTCTCTATTCAAATGTTGGATGCATTTTTTAATATCTACAAGACAGCTTGCTGGGATTTTGCTTAGTATTGCACTGAATCTATACATCAATTTGGGAAGAATTGAAATCCTATCAGTACTGATTCTTTCAATCCGTGAGCACAGACTATCTCTGCATTTGTTTAGACATTCTTTGATTTCTTTCATCAGAGGTTTGTAGTTTTCCGCATATCTAGCTATCTTTTCATTTGTAAGTTTTGGCTCATGGTCCTTCTAAGAAACATCATAGTAAGTAAAAATTCTTCCAGCTATCCAATGCTCATAAAGCTAGACATTGAAAGTGTACTTCTGCCCTTTTGAAGTCCCAAACCACTACCCCAACATCCTCCTCTGTCTTTAGTGGAAAATGGCATTGGAGTTGGTGGCTTTGGCCATTCTGGCTGAGTGACTCAGTTTTCCTGGGTTTCTCCCATGCATATAAGTTTTTAAACTTTGGTTGATTTTTCTCCTGTTATTCTGTCTCCTGTCTACTTAATTCTTAGACCAGCCAGAGAGACCTAGAAGGTAGAGGAATTGTCTTCCTCTCCTACAACCACTAGATTATCTGATGCTGCTCTTTATGCTTTACTGAATAGGCCAAATGGAGATCACTAGTCTGCCTGTAACAGTCCTCAGGATCATGATGATGGGAATGTAAAAAGTCCCATGGGATTTTTTCTTTGTCTGATTGGTTCTCAATCCTTGAACTCAGAGATTCAATCTTATATTCAGTTCTGCTCTGCTGATCTCACAGTATATAGAAATGATTATTACATAATCCCTGGTCCTGGACCTGGGTAGTAATGACTGTTACTAGCAAATGATACTTGTATAGAGTTTAAAAGTTTACAAGCATTTTTCCATATTCCATCCTTTTTAATCTCTAATTTTGTGAACTAGGAAGAACTGTTTGCTCCATTCAAAGAGACAATGTCCACAAAATCCATTAGCAAATTGTTAAGTTCTAAATGTACTTTACTTCTCATAAGGGAAAAAGCTGAGGCTCAGAGACATAGGTCAGTCAGAATGAGGAAGCTGGTCTCCATTCCAGGCCACCCAATGCTTTTCATGGTACTATTCATTCTGCCTGTCCTTTTTTACACTATGTCTTCAGAATGGGGAAATGACATCAGAGTCCCAAAGGAGGAGTGAATAAATCAAAATAACAGCAGAGATCAAGACCTAGAGGCCCTGAAGGGAGATGCAGTTCACTGACTCGGTCTCACTTGAAGGTGTCAAGGCTGGTCGATGGTATGGAGCATAATACACAATGGGAAAGTGGCATTTAGACACAGAGACTGCCTGTTCCCCAGCTGGCAGGAGAAAGTTAATACATTCAGCTTCAAATATTGCCATGAAGTCAACCTTTTGAGTCCCTGTGAAAGTTATAGAAGAAGATAATATGTAAAGGGCCTTGCTGAACCATGAAAAGTGGTATAACATAGGTATCAAGATCCCACCTTCTGGAGGCAGAGGGTCTGGTTTGAATCCCAGTCCATAACTTCCTAGCTTTGTGACTAATTTTTCTGATCACCAACTCCAGTGTGTTGAGGTTTGTTCCCCACACCACCAAGTAATTGTCTGACACCAGCTGAGTGTCCTACAATTTAACTAATTTTGATGCTATTTACCCAGAGACAGCATCAGATTCCACAGATGAAGCTTTCAAGCCCACAAGACTGCCCTCCACTTCAGAACCAATTGCAAGTCCAAGTTGTTACCTGTACTTCTGACTGACCAGCTACAGATGAGAGGTTCCCACAACCCCCTCCATGGGTTTTATTAATTTGCTAGAGTGGCTCACGGAACTCAGGAAACCAGTGTACTCAGTTGATTACTAGTTTAGTACAAAATATATTAAAGGATATGAATCAATGGCCAGCTGAAGAAATACATAAGGTAAGGTCCCTAATAAGTAAGCCTCTGTCCTTGAGGAGTTTGGGGCTTGCCACGGTGGCACTTGGAAGCATTCTGGCTCCCCAACCTGCAAGCTCTCTGAACCCCGTGCTCCTGGTGTTTTTATGGAGGCTTTTTTACATAGGCAGGATTGATTAAATCATTGTCCATTGGTGATCTATTCAACTTCCAGCCCCCTCCCCTCCCTGGAGGTCAGGGGGTGGAACTGAAAGTTCTAACTCTCTATTCACATGGTTGGTTCCCCTGGCAACTGGCCCCCATACTTAGATGTGGTCCCAAGGTAACTTCATTAACATAATAAAGGTCACCTTTATTGCTGTCTTCACGCGAAGGGTTTTAGGAGCTCTGTGCCAGAAATTGGGACAAAGACAAAATGTTATTACTTCTTATAAAGCCCAATATCACAGTGACCTTGGGCATATTACTTAACCTCCTCATGCCTTGGTTTTCCTTTTCTAAAAAATAAGGATGGTAATATTGTAATAACTAATTACATTATTAATGCATTAATTTAATAATTTAAATTAATTAACACATGTAAAGCACTTAGAACAGTGCCTGGCACCTGCTATTTGTCGTTGTTGTCATTATTATTAGTATTCTACCATGGGGTTTGAGGAGAAAGATTGTGCTAATTGGAAACAATTGACTTGAGGTGAAAAAAAAAAAAGCAGATAACACTCTTACCCTGGGCTCTGAGAGTCTTCTGTGGGTCAACTTATGTAAATTAAGCATCAGTTATTTCAGTGCATAATTTCTTGTTCATGTCTCCAGGTGCATTGTGTGTTTCATTGGTATGAAACTGTTTGGTCTGTAGGGTTGGAGCTGGGGAGGGAATTCAGAGATAATTTCTTTAACACCACCCTTGGAAATTTCAGTGCAGAGACAGGTAAAATATTACACATGAAGGCTTAAAAACTATGCTTGTTGAAATTGAAGCCAGGTTTCCAAAATACGGCCCTTTGTGCCAGTGGTTCCTCTTCTACAGCTGATTAAAATAGAGACAGGAATTATATTTAGACATTATAGCCTCCATTGTTACTTAGAATTATAGAGTGAGAGATAATTGCAGCAATCACAAAATCTATAACACATTGAAATCATGGAATTAAAATATGAATAGAGAGATTTCTGTCATTCTTAGGAGTGCATCTTGTCTGAGTTACACTTGCGTTGTCTCTTTACACTTGCATTGAGTCCTTTCAGGAAAAGCAGGTAAAATAAGAATTCTAGTTGTATAGATTTTTGAGTTGGGAAAAATTATAACAATTGTTTAGTTCAATCACCTTTAAAAAGTTTTTTTCGTAATTTTATTTTGATGTAATTCCAAATTTACTGAAAAGTTGGAAGAATAGTGGAATAACTCCTGTGTATACCTTACCCACGTTTATTAATTAACATTTTGCCCCATTTGTTTCTCATTTGTATTCTCTGTCTCTCTCTCACAAGCAAACACACACACACACATCTTTTTTCTGATGTATTTGGTATAAGTTGCAATATGATGCTCCTTTACTCTGAGATACTTCAAAGGATATATTTTAGGTACAAGGACACTCTCTTACATTATCACAGTACAATGATCAAAATTAGGACATTTAACATAGAAAAACCCATTATCTAATCCATGGTCATGTGTGCATTTAGTTGAGTGTTCAATAATCCTCCTTATAGATAAGGTTTTTGCCTGGTCCTGGATCTCATCCAAAATCATGCCCTGCATTAGTTTCATGCCTCTGTAGATCTATAGTTTTCTTTAATCTGGATCAATTTCTCAGACTTCCTTTGTCTTTCATAACCTTGAAAAATACAAGCCAGTTATTTGTAGAATGTCTCTCATTTTGGGCATGTCCAATGTTTCCTCATGATTAGATTCAGGTAATGCATTTTTTGAGAGAAATGCCACAAAGATGATGTAGTGTCTTTCTCAGTGAATCAGAGATCAGAAGGCAATGATGTTGGTTTGTCATTAGCTTTGATTAGTTGATTAAGGTGGTGTCTGCCAGGTTTCTCTGCTTTACTGTGATTTCTTCCTTTGTAATTAATAAGTAATTTGTTTGGAAAACTTTGAGACTATGTAAATACTCTGTTTATTAAAATTTTACCTATTAATTTTAGCATCCATTGATGATTCTTGTTTAAACAGATTGTTAATTACTATGACAGTTGCAAAATAGTCATTTTCTAATGCTGTCCTTTCTTCCACATTCAAACATGGGCTTTATAAGGTAAGAAAAAGTTTCACTTCTTTCTTCTTCTCTTTCTCCCACCCTTCCTCCTTCTTTCTGTCTTTCTCCGTCTCTTTCTTTATTTGTATGGACTTTTAGATTCACATTTCATTTAGTGCACTATAATTCACTGCTATTATTATTTATGTTGATGCTGAAATTATCCTGGATTTCTTCAATGGGAGAGCGTCAAGCTGGCTCTTGTGTCATTTTTTTATGTCTCCATCAATTTTTTTTAGTCTATCTTTATTTTATGGCCCAATCAGTATTTTAGGATCATCTTGTACTTTTGTTACCTCAGGCCTAGAATCAGCTATTTTCCTAAGGATCTCTAGTTTCCTCTAGTACAGACTGGTAATTAGAAAGTAATATCTGGAGGGCAGGTGTGTTCATTACTAGTTGTGGTGTTATTTCCTTTTAGGGCTTCTCAGCAGACAGAGCTAAGAGAAACACACACACATGCACACAGCTATATCTGCCTCTCTCTGGTAAAACTGTGAGTTTTACTGATACCTACATTCTGATTCAAGACCACGTGCTGTCTTCCCTTTTCTATATGACAACTTCCTTCTTCAAAGTGAAGAAATCTGGCTCCCATGATTCTCAATATATTAACTCATTTGCTCAATGTTAGAAGAGCTAAAAGTAGTTTCAGAATTGTTACTCCATATCACTGGGGGCAAAATAACAGTAACCACAGTATAATATTTATTTGCAATTCGTGTTGTCTTTAGATTGAGGCGTGTAGTCAAAGGACTGTCTTACAAGGTGAATTCTTATAGTTTATGTAATTATTTAATATAATTAGGTTTATTTGTTTTATGTATTTTAAAATTTTATTTTATTCTCCATCTTTGCTTTTATAATTTTTTGAATATATTAAACATTAAAATGGTACTCCAAAGTCAAAATTAAAGAAAAAGTTATATTCTGCCACCCCAAACCCTTCAACCCCGTTTCTACCCACCTCCTGTGGGTAACAAATCTCATTAATTTCTGGTGTATCTGTCTTGTGTTTCTTTCGGCAAAAGTAGCAGATATATGAATGTGTTCTCCCCTCCTTTCTTACAGAAATGGTGGCATACATATATTTCCCCTTTGATGATGTATCTTAGAGTCATTCC
Organism: Tapirus indicus; assembly: GCA_031878705.1. Lineage (NCBI taxonomy): Eukaryota > Metazoa > Chordata > Mammalia > Perissodactyla > Tapiridae > Tapirus > Tapirus indicus. The sequence continues at coordinate 108,212,839 of CM062918.1, read as the reverse complement.
ATGCCAGTTCATGGAAACCCTCCTCATTCTCCTTTACAGCTGCTTCATACTTCCTTGGGTGGGTACACCACAGTTTACTTAACCACTCTCCTAGGAATGAGCATTTGAGTTGTTTCGAATATTTTGCTAATCAAACAATGCTTTAACCTTGTTCATATTTATCTTTTTGTTGTTGGAAGTGCATCTTCAGAGTAAATTCCAGGAAGAGGAAATGCTGGATCAAAAGATAAGCACATAAGTCATTTAGTTAGATTTACCCACTATTGGTGTGGTACCAATTGGCAAATCTACCAGCAATGATTGTTCTTCTTGCCCCCCAGCCTCACCACCTGTATATGTTGACAAGCTTTTTAAATTTATGCCTGTCTGATAAATGAGACAGAGCTCTAATTTGCATTTCTCTTATGAGTTAATTCAAATATCTTTTTATATGTTTAAGGGCCATGCTGTCTGTTTATAATGACCTAAGAGAATAAAACCTTCCTTTTGCTCCTCACAGGAAGACCCTCAGCAACTATTCGCAACATTCTGGTTTCCACACGCTAGTTTTGTTCTATTCACCAATCGACTCCTAGCCTACAAAAGGTGTCGGGTTCAATGTTTGTGAGGTTCCTTTATGGAAAAAAAAAGCTTGTGACTTTGGCAAAGATCCTAAAATCATTCAGTTTGAAAGCCAGAATATTAAAATGCAAGTTTTGCTATGCTTTCCATCTTCATGCACAATATTATCACTGTATTTTTTATTGGATTGCCTAATGTGTTCATTAAGGAATGCCAATTCGGGGCCAGCTACATCAGAATCATTGAGGTATTTTAAACAAAACAAGATTCTGAGGCCCTGCCTCTAGAGAGTCTGAATCACTAGATCTTAGGTTGGACCCTATAAGCTGTGATGTTCACAAGCTAATGATTCTGCCAGGAGCAGTGTTTGGGTGTTTAGAAACACCAATTTGGCATGTGCCTCAAAGATAAATCTTTTAGCAAGTGGCAAATGGAATTAGTGATTCCTACTAGTTATATCCCCAAGAGACAAGCTTGTGTAATCCAAAATTATATATGATGTGCAAATGGTTTTTCCTTCCTTTGCAGTGGGGAGGGACTTCCCTTAGGCACACGTATCCACCACCACAGAAACCCTTAGCCTTTAACTCCCAGACACACTCAGCCAGGCTGTCTCAGACTCTCCCTGTTTTAGGCCTTTAATTGATAGCCTCAGCCCCTGAGATCAGTAGGAAATGGAGCCACTAAAGTTCTCTCTTATTACCTACTGTCTTTCAACCTAGGATCTCTCATCCAGACAAGAAACTGAGAACAACCTCCTTTGAGTCAGTTTAGGTCTCCTTTCCACAATGTTCTCACAATGGTGGGAGTGAGACAAAATAATTCATATAAGCTGACTGAATAAAATAGCAGAAATAACAGTGAGAGGCAGTCTGGGATAGTGAGTAAGAGCACAGATTCTGGAATCAGGCAGATTCGGTTTGAATCCTGCTTCTTTTATTTATTAGCTGATGAATCTGGGCAGGTTATTTAACCATTCTGTGTACCCGGGTTTTGACATTTCCCCCCAAATGGGGCTAGTGATAGTACTTACCTCCTAGGGTTGTTAACAGGTTCTAATGAGTCAACATTTGTAAAGTACTTAGCTTACTAGATAGGAAGTGCCTTATGAGTATAAAAGTTATTACACATAATTTAATACAGTCTCAAGAAGGTGAGAGAAAGCATCAGGTTGTCCCCATAAAGGAAAAGAATAGAATGCATAGCACACTACAAAAGAGAGACATACTCAGTGACATGTAAAATAGGGAGTAGACCTGGTCTTCTTAGTGTGGTGAACTGCCTGAGGATCCCCAAGAAGAGGAGCTTTTGAAGAACTGCCTCGCTCACTGACCTTGGTGAACTGAGTGTGGGAGGCAGAATAGTGACCCCCAGTGATGTCCACGTCCCAATCTCCAGAACCTGTGAATATGTTACCTTAGGGCAGAAGGGAGTTTGCAGATATGATTAAGGGTATGGTATTTGAGATGCGGGACATTTTCCTGGATTTTCTGCCTGGGCACAATCTAATCTCCAGAGTCCTTCAAAGCAGAGGACCTTTTGCTACTACAATCAGAGAAAGAGATGCAGTGATGGAAGAAGGATCAGAGAGATGCTATGTGGATGGCTGTGAAGATGGAAGAAGAGGACCTGAACCAAGGGATGCAGATAGTCTCTAGAATCTGGAAAAGGTAACGATCATCTCCTAGAGCCTCCAGAAAGGATGCCACTGGCCAACACCTTGATTTTAGCTCAGTGAGACCCATGTCAAAATTCTAATCTACAGTACTGCATAGTAATAAATTGGTAACCTTTTAAAATTGTGATTCAATAAACATAACATAAAAGTTACTATTTTAGCCTTCTTTTACATGCTCAGCTCTGTGGTATTAAGTGAATTCACGTTATTGTGCAACCATCACCACCATCCATCTCCAGAACTTTTTCATCTTCACCAATTGAAACCCTGTACCCATTAAACACTAACTCCTCATTCCCCCTCCACCAGCCCTGGGCTACCTTTATTCTACTTTCTGTTCTATGAATCTGACTGCTCTAGGAACCTCGTATAAATGGAATCATACAGTACTATTTTTGGTGACTGGTTTATTTCACGTAGCATAATGTCTTCAAAGTTCATCCATGTGGAGGCAAGTATCAGAATTTCCTTCCTTTTAAGGGCTGAATAATACTCCCTGCATGCATATACACACCATATTTTGTTTCTCTAGTTATCCATTGAAGGATATTTGGGTGGTTTCCACCTTTTGGCTGTTGTGAATAATGCTGCTCTGAACGTGGGTGTACAGATATGTGTTTGAGTTTCTGCTTTCAATTCTTTGGGATATAAACCCAGAAGTACAATTGGTGGGTATATGGTAATTGTATGTTTAAGTTTATGAGGAACTGTCAGACTGTTTTCCACAACAGCTGCACCATTTTAGATTCCCACAAGCAATGTACAAGGGTTACAATTTCTCCACATCCTTGCTAATTCTTGCTATTTTCTGTGTGCATATGTATGTGTGTTTTTTAATAATAGCTATTCTAATGGGCTTGAAGTGGTATCTTATTTTGGTTTTTACTAATATTTTCCTAACGTTTAGTGATGTTGAGCATCTCCCAATGTGCGTATGGGAAATTTGTATGTCTTCTTTGGAGAATTGTCTGTTCAAGTCCTATGGCTATTTTTAAATTGAGTTGTGTTTTTTCTTTACCTTTTGTGTGGTAGCAATTCTTTATACTTTCTGGATATAATCCTTTGTCAAATTTATGATTCGCAAGTACTTTTTTTCAACTCATGGGTTGCCCCTTTACTTTGTGGTATTGTCCTTTTGATGCAGAAGTTTTTAATTCTGATCAAATCCAATTAACCTTTGTTTTCCTTAAGTTACCATTATTTTTGCTGTCATATCAAAGAAACCATTGCCATGTCCAATATCATAGTTTCTAATAGTTTTATAGTTCTAGCACTTATGTTAAGGTCTTTGATCCATTTGGAGTTAACTTTTGCACAGGGTGCAAGGTACGGTTCCAGCTTCATTTTTTTTTGCTAGTGGATATGCAGCTTTCTCCCCACCACTTGTTGCAAAGACTGTCCTTTACCCATTGAATGCTTTGGCATGCTCGTCAAAAACCATTTGACCATATATATGGAGTTTATTTCTGGACTCTGTATTCTATCACACTGTCTATATATCTGTCTTTATGCCAGTACCACACTGATTACCATGGATTTGTAGTAAGTTGTGAAATCAGGAATGTGAGGTTTACACATTTGTTCTTCTTTTTAAAGATTATCTGGGTATTTGGTGTCCCTTGAGTATCCATCATGATTTTAGGATAGAGTTTTCTTTTTCTGCAAAAAACACTTTTGAGATTTTGACAGGGATTGCATGACTCCATAGATTGCTTTTAGTGTTCATGACATGTTAACAATATTAAGTCTGCCAATCTATGAATAATCTGTGATGAAGTGGGAACCCACTGAAGGGTTTTGAGTAGGGTGCTGACATGATCCGATCTACATAATACTGGAATCACTCTGTGGGGGCTAGAACAGAAACAGGGAGACTGGTAGGAGGCTTCTTCCATAATCTAGATGAGAGGTGATGGTGACTTGAGACAGCCACCATCCCAGCAAGGTGACAGTAGGAGGAGTGAAAAGTGGTCAATATTGGATATATTTTGAAAATAGAGCCAGATAGGTTTGCTGGTCCACTGTAGGTGGGTGTGAATAAAAGGCATTCAAACTGTGATGGCTTTGCTCATACTAACAATTATAATTTACATTTGTGATTTATTTCTACTTTTAAAGTCACTTTCACAATTGTTTATTTATTTGATGCTTAGCAACCCTGTGGTGGAAATTATTTTATTTTTTACTAATGTTGAAATAAAGCGTTAGTAAAAAAAAAATAGACTTTTTAAAAAACTTTTGTGAACTAAGTTGGGGTCTTGGATCTCTCCCTACTCCAATTCTGGAGATGCCATAGAAGTGAGGAGAGAATATTTCGATATGAAGAACTAAAGCAAAAACTGTGAGAAACATTAAAGAGAGAGGACATGGTTGTGACATAGTGTGAGAGAACATAGTAGCTTGAGCTTAAGAATGGATGGGAAATATGGATAAGGGAGCTATTTTGATTTATACTCTCTTCTGTGTACCATACTGTAAGATTAGTATCTGGCCTATCCACTCTACAGTGGACAAATAAGTATGCCAGCTCGGAGCTGCAGGTCTATGGTATAATATCTGGGCTCCATAGCCCAGGCTGCAGAAGGGAAGAGATAACCACATGTGATTGGCAGGCCTTGAGCCATTCCACCTTCCTCTTCAGACCTCAAAGTCTAGGGATTTACAATTTAAGTGAGAAAAGATCTTGGCAGGGAGCAATGGCTATTGTGGAGGTATAGTTGTTCCCCGAGGTAAACAGTCATTTGCTGACGGGATAGCAGACAGGAGGTAGTCCCACCCTGTGACACAAGAGTCCTCCTTGGCAGTGCACATCTTCCACCTTCTTATAATCATCAGTTGTATCCAAACCTTGTGTCTGTGCTTTGGCCACTCCTTGGTACTCATTGCCAGAAAAAATAACTGACACCCTCAGGGTAACATGAGAGCATGGGAACACTGAAAAGGACATTCACTACAAAAAACCCATAAAAAATCCTGAGCAACCTAGACAAATGATTGAGAATAATTTGAGCATGAAGGTAAGGAAGTTAAAATCTATTTAATAGATATTCTCAAAATGATAATAGCTCAGATGGTGAAAGGAGGGAAAAATGAAGAATAGTTGTCAAATGGGTATAGAATTTTGGTTTTGCAAGATGAAAACGGCCTGGAGATTATTGCACAAATTGTGAGTATACTTAACATGACTGAACTGTACACTGAAAATTGTTAAGATGGTAAATTTATGTTATGTGTTTTTTACTGCCAAAAATTTTTTTAAAAAGGTAAATGGGAAAATTGGCAGCATAAAGTAGGAAAACAAGGGTTAAAGAGAAAATTATAAATATTGGGCAAGAAAAATATATAAATAAAGAACATAATTATTGAGGTAGGTAGTAGAATAGATCCAGGTTTAGAACACGGTAGTGAATGCCAAATCATGTGACAATCTCCCCTAGAAGGTATCTAGAAGAAATAAAGAGACTACATATACACAATATATATATTTATATATTTCTATATATATGGAGAGAGTGAGAAAAGAGTAATAAAAGTATCGAAGTGTCAATATCTATATAATAAGGAACTCAAAAGTAAGAGGAAAAAATGAAGCAAAAGACATAATTGAAGAAAAAAAATGACAACTCATTCCCTAGATTAAAGATGAAAGACCCATCGTTGAAAGAATTCATAGATAGGCAACAGGAACAACAGGTAAAGGACAACCAGACAAAACAGGTTGTTGGAAATTTAGGAATATGAGAGGTACTGAGAAAATATGAACAGTGACTAGGAAGAAAGGGAAGATAGAGCACAAAACAAAATATCAGATTGACATTAGACTTCTCAACAGCAACACCAGAAGCAGGAAGGAGATGGAGTAATTCTTTTTTTTCAAGTATTGAAGGAAAACACTTTAAAGAGCTATTGTATATTCATTTGACTATCTTTTAGTTGAGGGGAAAGTAATTGTATTTTCTAGTATAAGTCCTCAAAAGACCCTGTCTGAAAAGACCTTTTTGAGGAAGGACTCCAGGACTTTCTGGAACATGAGGCAGTTTGGGGAGGGGTGGGGGACAGGGTGGGAATGCTGGTTTGTACAGCAGGACAGGAGGCAGGTATGTATGGGTGAATTGTTTTGGGCCTCTAGGGTTGACAGGGCCTTACAGTCAGTAAGAGTGTTTTAAGAGCTGTGTCCATGATGTGGCAGTGAGCCATGCAGGTATAAGGTGGGTAAAATCACCTAGTTAATTTAATTTTTGTCTGAAAAGGAAATTTCCTTCCCTTGAAATCATAACCAAAACAATCAAGAACCAAATTGGGTAGATACCAAGATCGTATGGGGTAAAGGTGGGGAAAAAAACGACACCCAAAGGAATAGACAGCATGTTAAAATCCTACTGTCTTTTTCAGTGAGAAGACACATATTTTGAGAAGTTTCAGAAAATTACAGGAAGAAACAAACATGATTCAGACATTTTTACACTTTGAGTAGAACGTATGACTTTCACACCAACATTAAGCAATTTGATCTGTGCAATGGAAGGCAGGAAAGGCGAAGTAAAGAGAAACAACAAGAAATGATGGAAAACACAGACTAGGAAATAAGCTGGTAGAAAAAATACTGTATATAACAGTAATCAAAATAAATTGTATAATTAATTGAACCCCCTAGATCAAAGTCAGAGACTTTAGATTGATTAGAATAGTCCAGTAGAAATTTGTTTATAAGAAAGAAAAGAATACAGACCAAAGAGAAAGCCAAATGAGAACAAAGGAATAAGAAAGTGGGCACCAGGAAAATATGAACTGAAGGAAATCTGGGGTAGTAAATTGGTATCAGACAAAATAGAATGTAATGCCAAAAAAATAAATCTCAAAGGAAGGAGGCAAATTTTTCATGGTAAAAGGAAGGACAAGTCAGGAAGCCATAGCAATTATTAACATATTGCCCCCAAGGGTGCTATCACAAATATATACATTAACAAATGACAATATTGTGTAAGAAAGAGATAATAAGCACAAGGGAAGATTTGGACACATTTCTCTAAAAACTCATAGCTCAAGGAGGCAAAAATAAGGAACAATATTTTTAAGCCTGAACATATACAGGATATGAAGCTTTATCCTAAACTAGAGAATTCTTTTAAGCGCCCATGAATCATTCTCAAAAACCTACCATGTACAAAAATGTTAAGGAGTGAAGCGCATATAAAATCTGAAAGTTCATATCAATATGGCTTGAAATTAAATAATACACTATGAAATAAACTTTGGTTAAAGAGAAATTTGTCAGGAAAAAAAATGTACTGTTGAACAATAGTGAAATCATTACATGGTAAATATTGTGTCATAGAAATAAAGCAAATTCCTTTGGAAGGAGATATGGCTTTTAAGAAACATCAGAAAGCAACAATAATTAAAAAAATTCTTATAGTGGTAAAATATATGTAATCTAAATTTACCTTTTTCCATTTTTAAATATACACCTTTATAGCATTAAGTACACTCACATTGTTGTGCAACCATTACCACCATCCATCTTCAGAAATTTTTACCTTCCGACACTAAAACTCTGTACCCATGAAACACTAACTGTCCACTGTCTCCTTCCCTAGCCCTGGGCAACCTTCATTCTACTTTCCACATCTATGAATTTGACTGCTCTAGGAACCTCATATAAATAACATCATAAAATATTTGTCCTTTTGTGACTGGCTTATTTCACTTAGCACAATGCCTTCAAGGTTTTTCCTTCCTTTTTCAGGCTGAATAAAACAGTCATATATCTGTTAACAGTGGGGATGTATTCTGAGAAATGAATCATTAGACAATTTCGTCATTGTGCAAACATCCTAGAGCGTACTTCCATAAACCTAGATGACGCAGCCTAGTACGCACACATGCAGTGCATCATTCACCAAATGTTGCTATGTGTCATGTGACTCTATTCCACTGAAAAAGTTCCTGGACCCAATTCCAACCTTTGTGTGTGGAGGCTTGTCCAGCAGGCTGTCTGAGAATTGAATGCAGTTCTGACACAGTCTACCTAGAGATAGAATCAGATGCCACAGGTGAAGGGCTCAGTCCCACAAGACCGCCCTCCACTTTGGATGCCAGCTGCACGTCAAGGTTGTTGCCTCTGCTTCTGACCCACTGGCTACAGATTGGAGGTTCCAGAGACCCCCTCAATATCAGGATGCTAAACACAAGATCAGGTTGTTACCTGCACTTATGACAAACTGGCTATACACCAGATGTTCCCATGACCACATTCTTGGGTTCGATTAATTTTCTAGAAGAGCTCACAGTACTGAGAAAACCCAGTCTGCTTACTAGATTACCGATTTATTACCAAGGAGATTAAAGGATAGGAATCAACAGCCAGGTGAAGAGATACATAAAGTGAGACCCCAAGCAAAGGAATTTCTGTCCTCGTGGAGCTTGGTCCCGGCACGGTGGTAGGCAGAAATATTCTGGTTGCCGAAAGTGGAAGTTCATTGGACCCCACATTTTGAGTTTTAATGAAGGCTTCACCACATAGGCAGGATTTATTAACTCTGTGGCCATTGCTGATTGATTCAACCTCTAGTCCCTCTCTCCTCCCTGGAAATCAGGGAGTGGGACTGAAAATTCCAAGCCTCTCCTCCTGGTTGGTTTTCCTGGCAACCAGGCCCCATCCTTATGTGCTTTGCAAAAGTCCCCTTCATTAACCTAATCTCGGTTGTGGTGGAAAGAGTTTGTGATGAATAACAAGAAACTCCTTTCACCTTTAGGGCACTGAAGCAGTTTCAGGACCTAAGGACAGGAGACCTCCTGACAGGAGACAGGAGACACATGATAACAAAAGATTCTCCCGTTGCTCTTCTCACTCAGGAAATCCCAAGGGTTTTGGGAGTTGTGAGCCAGGAACTGTGGATGGAGACCAAATATATCTGAGAACTATATTTTTGTCATCTGAAGGACCAAATATTTATGTTTCTTATAAGTCCCAACATTGCATCCATTGTATGCATATACCGCATTTTGTTTATCTAGTCATCTGTGGAAGGACATTTTTGTGGCGGCTGGCTTTGGGCTATTATGAAAATGCTGCTCCGAACATGGGTGTGCAAATATGTTTGAAATGTTTTTGCAGGTCTATATATCCTGTTTTGTGAACCACCCTGAATGAATTTTGAAGCTTGTTAAGCTTTTCTATACTTGAGAATAACTTAAGTGTTATAAGAGTTATGTGTTCTTTAATGATGTAAAAAGTTAGATGTTAAAATTTGCTCTGTCCGTCGAGCTGGAGGTAATAGTGATAGGTTGTCGGAGACAGTTTCCTATCAGCTTCTTCCATGCCTTTCACTGTTACTTTCTGCTCAGCTTTTCCTAAACTTCTTGGGTCAAATTTGGTAATTTACATCATCTTAAAATAAAATTAACTTCATTGAAATTCCATGTCAGAAGAGAGTTTTACATATGCTTTCGTATTCTTTTTAAAAGCCACACATGTAGAGTTAATCTACCCTTTTCATTTCTGAAGTTGGTGCTGTTTTCTGTGCTTTTTCCCTTTATTAGTTATGTAAGAACTTTGTCTCTTTCATTGTTTTAGTCTAAGAACCAGCTATGAAATCTGTTCTAAAAGAGTTTTTTTTTGTTTGTTTTCTGTATTCTCATTCTAGATACTCTAATTTGGGTGGTGGACACACTTTGATATTATATAGGCAATGCATCGTTATATTAATTAACACATTCTGAATCTGGTAGAAGTTTAAGAAGACTTTACATTTCAAATTGTCATGAGTTAAATGTGAATAAAAAGTGTGAAACAATATACACTGCAGACTAGTAGATACTCTTTTAAAAAAACTAATAAGACTTTTACAAATAGAATGGTAAGAGAGAAAATGCTGAAAAAACTATAGAGAGAGTGATTTTTTCTTCTCTTTATAAAATCTGGAGGACACATTGTCAGAGAAAATAGTATTTCTGATCTTTTGAGGAAGCACTCTAAAAATTTTAATTTGGGAGCAGTTAATTCCTTACATTTGCCAGTCTACTATTCTTTCCTAAAGTGTCTATCAGGAAGAGGCAATGGCAAACTGCTGGGATGGTTTTTTTTTTGGTGAGGAAGATTGGCCCTGAGCTAACACATATTGCCAACCTTCCTCTTTTTCCTTTTTTTGTTTGAGGAAGAGTGGCCCTGAGCTAAAAGCTGTTCCCATTTTCATCTATTTCATATGTGGGACACCACGACATCATGGCTTGATGAGTGGTATAAGTCTGTGACCGGGATCTGAAACTACAAACCAGGTCCACCAAAGTGGAGTGCACTGAACTTAACCACTATGCCACTGGGCCAGTCCCTGCTAGGTTTTTATATACCTTGTCTTGTTACTCTGGATCCCTCAGGCTAGGTATTATTGTTATCTTCATTTGATAGGGGAGGAAACTGAGGGTCTGAGATTTTAAGTAGCATGCTACAAGTCCAGACCTGGAGAAAAAAAGAATTAGGACTTTAATTCAAGTCTGAAGGACTCCAAATTCCTTGCAACTATTTTAAAAGGCGTCATGCTACCCCTTTAAGAAATCCACTCAGGTTTATATAAGAATTGTGGGTAGCCAAGGGAGGGAGAGAACTGAGCAATGATAAAAGTGAGAGAAAGGGGTATAGTGGTTTAGGGGGAGAAGAGGCCTAGAGCCACTTCATTTCCCCAGCAAGCAGGGTAAATTATTTTGTAATTTTTAAGAACTCTATCAGCCTATGGAACTTACTCACATTTGATATATTTTCCTTCCTCCTTTAAAATTACTGTCACGGCAGTAAGAGTTCTGAAAACTAATTAAAAAATAGCATTTGTGGCATAGAATGCAGAGAAGGGAGGAACACGGGAATTTCACTTGGCAACTGGCTCGTGAATAAAGGTGTCGGGGGAACGAGGAGGCAATGGCAGGGAGAAAGAAGGGGATCTATTCCCATCCCCAAGCAAAGAACAAAGCACAAATGTGTCTGAGGAAAGTGGCCCAGGATGAAGCTTGCTGGAAGCATGAATGAGAAGCGGTCTTGATGTCCCTGCGCTGTGTTCATGACCCTCAAATTCCAGACTCACAAACACCCAGAATGAGAGATGGCACTCAGATATTAGATGCTGATTACTTTATTGGTATATTGAAGATAGATGGCATTGTTCTGATGTCATGGTTCTCTGAAAGGCGATCTTCATATTCACTTTCTGAAGCACAAAAGAGAAAAGGAGGTTAATAGAGAAGCCAAGACACGGCAGGTCATTTCTAATCCCTTGCTGCTGTGACTGAAGTGAAGGAGGTGAGACCCCATCTCTCTCCCTCTCCCTTCTCCCTCTCCCTGTTCCTTCCTAATTTCTTTTTGGTTCCTGTTTTTATGCAGCTAAGAAATAATGTGCTCTGAAGAGCTGCTCGCAAGATGAATGAGAAAGATTAACTTCAGGTGGTTTATCTTTCGGTTGCTATTGAAAATGTTCAGAGATATATTTACAAAGATGGTTGCTTCAGCATATTCTATAATCATCAAAAATGGAAAGCTGCCAAAATACCCATTGGCAGGGGGTTCGTAAAATACGTCTTGGCACAGCCACACAATGGAAGAGTATACAGAGCTGAAAGAGAGACAAAAAGACCCAATAGAGCCATATATTGCAATGAACAGAAATGGAACTTCTAAGAAATATGTTATTAGAGATGAACCACATTAAATCTGCAAATAAAGCATGATATCATTTGTGATAATAAAGGATTGTTCTATGCTTCTATAGATATTAGTTTTTCCAAGAAGATGCTCAAACGTGTGAACAGTGGTGGGTCTTGGGGAGGGATGGGGACAGATGGGATGAGATATGTCTTTAAGATTTAACTTCACACCATTCTGTTCTGTTAGTTGTTTTCTCTTAACTTCATCATATATCTATTTAAGGTAAAGATTTTAAAAAACTACGTAATATTTAGAAGCATAAAATAAAGGATCAATTAGCAGGGACACTGGCCCCGAGAGCCTGGTATGAGGCAGGATTGAGCAAAGAGTGGTCAGGTGGAAACTGGAGATGGGATGCCAAGGAGCCTGAGCAGGAGCAGAGAGGAGGACCAAAGGGAGAACACTGCTCTACTTTCTCATTACCAGTCCATATTAAGACAGGGAACCATTGGTAAAGGGGTAACTTAGGGCGGTGTTTCTCAAAATCAAAATTACCTTGGATACCTTGGTAAAAATACAGGGTCTTAACCTGATCCTAGAAGAGCTGAATAGAAATCATTAGAAATGGGTCCTAGGACCAGGCAACTTCAACATGTTTCCAATGGATTCACTGCCAACTAAAGGTGAGAACTGAGGATGTTAGGGCTTTTGATGGAAAGTGAACTAGAGTCTGACCTGTTAGTGAATTCCAGCTTACTGGGGTGGCTGGCCTTCGGGAGGACTTGGTGGTCCAGCCCCTGGTGGTGGTGATCTCTGGGGCCGTCCAGACGGCGGTGGGGGTGGGCCGTTTTGACCGCCTTGTTGTGCCGGTGGTCCCTGCTGAGGAGCATCCTCTAGGGCGACCTCCTCAGGCGGGGGTCCCGGTGGTCTCCCCTGGGGGCGTGGTGATCTCTGGGGCCGTCCAGACGGCGGTGGGGCGGGACCGTTTTGACCGCCTTGTTGTGCCGGTGGTCCCTGCTGAGGAGCCTCCTCTTGGGCGACCTCCTCAGGCGGGGGTCCCGGTGGTCTCCCCTGGGGGCGTGGTGATCTCTGGGGCCGTCCAGACGGAGGCGGGGCGGGACCGTTTTGACCGCCTTGTTGTGCCGGTGGTCCCTGCTGAGGAGCCTCCTCTAGGGCGACCTCCTCAGGCGGGGGTCCCGGTGGTCTCCCCTGGGGGCGTGGTGATCTCTGGGGCCGTCCAGACGGCGGTGGGGCGGGACCGTTTTGACCGCCTTGTTGTGCCGGTGGTCCCTGCTGAGGAGCATCCTCTAGGGCGACCTCCTCAGGCGGGGGTCCCGGTGGTCTCCCCTCGGGGCGTGGTGATCTCTGGGGCCGTCCAGACGGAGGCGGGGCGGGACCGTTTTGACCGCCTTGTTGTGCCGGTGGTCCCTGCTGAGGAGCATCCTCTAGGGCGACCTCCTCAGGCGGGGGTCCCGGTGGTCTCCCCTGGGGGCGTGGTGATCTCTGGGGCCGTCCAGACGGCGGTGGGGCGGGACCGTTTTGACCGCCTTGTTGTGCCGGTGGTCCCTGCTGAGGAGCATATTCTAGGGCTACTTCCTGAGGTGGCGGTCCAGATGGGGGTCCTCCAGGAGGTGCCCTCTGAGGCTCTTGATCTGAGCTCTTGCTTGCGGCCTTTAGGTCTAAGTGGGTTGGGTAGAAGAATAGATCAGCTTAGTGGTCAAAGCCTGTCCTGGCGTTCTGATCTTTGATGACCCGTTGCTGATTCCTTTTTCCCAAACCTGCCTGTCAACTATCCCCCTCCTCTGCCCACTGCTTCCTTATCCCGTACTCGGTCTTGTCTGTGTAGCAGTGATATTGAGGTTCTAATTCTTTGGTACTGACGCAAACTCGTGACTTTAATGTTGATGAAATTCTGGTCTTTGATGTCTTAGAATTTCCAGAGAATGTCTCCAAGGACAGAGTGAAAGCAACGGGATTATTACTGTCAGTTCTGTTGCGAGTTATGTTTTGGGCCCTTGGCATACTTGCCAACTGTGACTCCAACTCTGGCCACTTGGGCTCTATGGGGAACCTCAGGCTCCGTGACCCAGGTCTAGAAATTCTGAGAGAGAGAGAGACAGACTGACAAAGTGATGGCCCTCACAGGATTCACTAAAGAGCTGTGACAACTTTTTTTTCAGCCACAGGGACACAGTCAAGTGGAGAAGCAGAGAGAAAAGAGATCCAGACCCTTCTTTCTTTGCATTTGTCCTTAGACCATAGATTTATAGAGACGAACATTGGGGAAGCAGGAAACAAGTGAGGGGGTTGTTCTCATAAGGATGGAGGAGTCAGAATTAGGACGACTGCCCTTTGTCTGTCACCTTCAGGCCAGCAATGACCTGAGAGAACAGGCAGCACACTTCTGGCGTCCTGCAGGGCAGACACATCTCTGTCATGAACGTTGAGGCCCTGCTCATGGTCCCCAGAATCAAGATTGAGCCAAGATTGCCTATGTCTCTAGGGGTGCTAACAGTAATCCGTTTTTGAAAAGAAAATGACGATAACAAGACACTGGAGAACTGAAAAGTTCCTGAGGACAGATGGGAAAACTGATTGAGGATTAATTGGCATTTAACTGATATGACGCTGGCGTGTTCTTCATAGATGATGTCTAGGAAAAGAAGCACAGGGGGAAATGAAATGTAAAGTCCCAAATCTTTCGGAGCTCGTAACTCTTTCAATGGGAAAGGAACACTTCCAGTCACAACCTGCATATCCCCTAAGTTAACTTGTCAGCCATGGTCTGTGATGCCTTTGAAAAGGGAGGAAGGTATAAGGGGGTTGTTACTACACTGAGACTCAACCTCAGACTTAATGTAGTAAAGGCCCCTTTTGTCCTCCCTAGGACTCTAATGCTAATTTAAGTGAAGTGATGTGGTATTTCGACGTCATGTTTTAGTATCCTTCTGCCCATTTTCTCATTAAGTACTTTACTTATATTAGCATGGTTTCTCTAGGCGGGCGCTAGGCGTAAGCATTGAGATATAATCTTCCACATATCACTCATAGCACTTGGAAATATTAAATACAGATGGCAGAAAAAGGAGAACATTGGGCCCTGGTGTCTCCATATCTCTATGTAGAGAGAGAGACATCTCGTATCCTATCCTCTGTCTCTGAAATAGCTCTGATGTGTGTTTCTCTTCATCTATACTGCATCCCCTAGTAAGGCTGCCTCAGACGTTCTCTACATTGATTGCCTAACATCTTCACGACTCACCTTGCCTGTACCAGTCTCACCATCCTCTGGTGTATCCTTCACAGCACACTCGGAGAGACTTTTCTGAGAATGTAAATCTTACCTTGTCATTCCCCTGGCCGAAATTCTTTATTGGGTTCCAACTCCACTTGAACTAAGGTATAAGGCCTTGCCATGAAAGGAGGACCTGACTGGCCTTATCTTGTCTTAAGAATTCTGCAGCCTCCTCTTTCCTCTCATTTCTCGCCCTTCCCACCCCCTTCCTCACTGCAGTGTGATGTCCCAAGCCCCAAGCACAGCCACAACAGCCCCTTCCCCAGTTTTGTTTCTTACCATGTTTTGGGCTGTGAGCTGAGCTCAGGGCCAGCAAGGCCACTGAGAGCAGGACCAGCCGCATCTTGGAGGAAGCTCTGGAGTTGCTCCCAACTCTGTGCTGGGAGAAGCCGGGTGGCTTCCTTTATAAGGACAAACGGAACAATGGAATCTTTGAGCTCCACACTGGATGGACCTCATCAGCTGACAGACTAGGTGATAGTTTACTCAATCAAGTCAAGTGCATCCCTTATTTCTATTTGGGACTTTGCCCAGCAGGATGGGGTGGACAGGATGTTGTCATTATCTCCTGTCTCAAAGGTACAACGTGCGACTTGGGTAGTTTTTGAAGAAACAGTGTCCAAGCAGTCAGTCCAGATAGTGGAAATGTTCTGTCATCATTTCATTTTCAGTCTGATGGTGAGACTGTTTCTCTATCCAACATGATGATTCTGTGTGTGTGTGCGTGTTGTTAGAGATCTTTTAGCCAAAAGTGAAGAATGTCAGTATCTCTGGCCATTCTTGGGAGCTAAATTTCATCATTCGTGATGTGTGTGTGTATACCTACGTGTATGATATTTAGCTATAATTTTTGATGATATGGCGATCATATCTGTTTAACTTAGAAATGTATGATTAAAACCATACTTGGGTTCACATGGCCAACAGAAGGTTCACAGGCCATCAGCCTGTTCAGACCCACAGAGATCCTCCAAGCTTTAATCAGGCAAGTCTTGGCGTTGTAGACCACAGGTAAACTAAAACTTTCTATTCTTCTTCATATCCTTGGCGGTTATGATATTTAGTGAAAGCAAATGTGGACACCGAACCCACCATGGGATTTCTAGATCTGAACAAAATGAACGCACACTTCCTTGAATGAGTCATGCTATTTTAGGTCTCTAAGTCTTCTTCCATGCAGTTTCCCCTTTCTCGAATCTTCTGTAACATTCAGTTTGGGCTTTCTTTCTTTTAGGAAATTTTGTTAACCACCCTGACTGATAAATTCGTGGCCACAATGAAACACTCCAATAGTATAGTCTGACGCCTTCTTCAAAGCCTCAATTGCGTTGCACTGCTCTTTTATTTTCAGTCAGTTTCTGAGTTGGAATCTGTTTTCTCAGATTATTCTTCAACACCAGGAATTTTCGCTGCAATATTCAGATGCTCATTTCTCCCTGCTGTCCTTCTTAAACTTATTTGTTGAAATTTTATCTCCTGAATCAATCTTCCCTGTGTTTATTTTCCATCTTATATTGAGCTTTTGTTTATTTCTTTGCTACCCAATTTGGGAGAATTCCTTTCTTTAATCATCTAAGTCAGGGGCTATTCTGCTCTTCCCTAGCTTTGTCCCTTTTATCTGTGAAGTTTGTCAACAATGTATTGTGTTATAGAGATTTCCCTAAATAACAAGTATATGCCAAGAAATAGAATTGTGTCAAAATGTCTGCAGGTATAAAATGTTAATATATGCTTCCCCCAAAATAGCTGTACTCATTTACGATAAGAGGAGTACATGAAGATACTTGGTTTCCTCACATCCTCTCCATTCCTTGATATTAGGTACTTTTATAATTTTGAAACTCTGATATTCAAGAAGGTACTTAATCTTAATGTATGTCTTCCTGATTATCAGTGAGAGTGGAGTTCCTTTTGTATGATTATTGGCCAATGATGCGTCCTTTGGTATGTGTGAACTGATCGCTCTGGTCTGTCTCTGACTGGGAGATGGAATGTTCACAGGCACAAGAGGATAAGTCATATAAGGCTAACTTGTTCAAAGAATAGAGAGGACAGACAGTCAGAATACCTCCTGAAGGGATCTGCACCATTAGCCAGGAGAGTGGATGAACAATGTTCTGAGTCCCTAAAAGTCTGTCCATTGTCTTCACGGTTATGGGGGATGAGTCTGAGTCCATGAGGCTTAGACTTTCGAAACACAACTGCCCCTCCAGGCTCAACAGTTCATAAATCAGGCTGAGATGGCTGTGTGAGTGCCTAGGCTGATGCGGATGAATGCCACCCACACCCCATATGACCAGGACCACCATCCGTCTCAGAGTTTTATAATTTTCCAGATGACGACAGAGTCAAGCACCATAAGTCCAGGCATGAACACAGTTATCACCCTTAGCTCTTCAGCCTAGCTACCAGGTCTGGTACATTCTTGAACATGGAGCTGTAGACTTGAAACAGTCACATTTGCAATGACGTTTATTCATTTTCCTGTTGGTTATTTTGTAGTATTCTTAATGCTTCGTTTAATTTCTTTATATATTGTGGATAGCAATCTTGTGTATGAAATATACTTTGTAAACATTTTCTTCAAATCCCTTGAATGGCTTTTAACTTTCTTTGTCGTGTTTTGTATTGTAAAGACTTTCAAGTTTGGTGTCCTTAAATAGCCTCATCTTGTCCTTTATATCTTTGTGTTTTGTATCTGATTTCAGAATTTTTCCTACCTTGCTACTGTAAACACCCCTATTTCTCTTCCCCACCTCACCACTACAGACATTCTCACTCTACTTCTTTACCCCAACATCATAAACACACACAAATTTTTAAAAAAATCATTCACATTTACCTCTTTAATCCATTTGAAATTATATTTTCTGATTGCTATTCAGTAGAGCTCTACAATTAGTGTTTCCAGGTTATTGGATAGGTAATTGTCCCTAAACTATATTGACAACCAAGTTTCCTTCAGTGATTTGAATTGCCATCTTTATTATATGTTAAATTTCCTGACATGCGTGGCTTTATGGCTAAACATCTAATGATCACGTCTTTCTGACTAGCATAGTGATAAATGCTTTATATTCATTAGCCCCTTGATGATTTTCTACACTGTATTTACTTCTCAAATTTGCCTAAGGCAGTTGGAATTGTGTTTTCTCCCAAATTCAGTCACAAGATTTAGTCACAAGAGACATAAGGAGGAGTATGCATGTGCCTCAAGAACTTTTCTTAGAGACAACTCATGTTAAAATTTGATTATTTGCCCTATTAACAAGTCTCTGGTTTTGTGTTTTGCAAACCATGGTTCTCCTCTACAGTGTGAAAGACCACTGGACTCTTTCTTGCTCTTCCTGAGACTGACAATGTCTTAATAGAGCCACACCAAGCTCCTATTGTGATTCTGTTGGTTGAGAATGATGGTGGTTCTGATTAAATTGTTTTGATTCTTTTGATCAAGTCTGTCTCTGATAGATGGGATTTGGGGGTTACCAAATCTGTCTCCTATACCAGAATAATTGCGACCTAGGCATGATCAGCCTTGCCTTTTCTTTTCTCAAAGATATCAATTGCTGATCCATGGGATGCCTTCAGGTAACTTTGTTTTATTCCCAACTGTGCCTTCAGATGTCTTCCCCACTCATCTTACTGTGCATTCTCCACTTCCAACAATGTATAATATTCCGATTTCCAGCCCTGTTCACACTAGAGTGCCTGTGTATTTGGAGTATTTCCCTGAATATCTCCTGTGCCTCCATTATGTTGAAGACCAAATAAATAGAATTTTAGGGAGGAACATGTAATTATTTAAATTAGAAGAACTTTCTAAAGGACAGTGGGATACATGGGATGCAGAGAGATGATAACTTGAACTGAGTTGGAAGTCTTAGGTCTTTGGGAAGAAGGTGTCCTACAGGAAGAGTACTTTCCATCTTTCTCCTCAACGTCATCTACTTTAACCCTGGTTCCTTGGATCATGTGTTCCTCCCGTTTTCCCTTTGGAAATTCCATCATTCTCACAAAAGTTGGTTCTGCTGCTCAGACTCTTACTAGAACTTGAAAACTAGAATACCTCAAGCTTTAACTGGATGCTAGGGAAGGAATCTTCTGGGTAGGCACTGCCAATCTGAAGGGGAAAGGATAAGCTCCTGTAGTGTGAATGCATTTCAGTATCCCTTCCAAGGTTCACCTTGGGTAAGTCTTCTCATTTTTTTTTTAATCTTGGAAGCAGATATTGCCACTAAGGCATGTTTTATTTTGTATCAGAGACACACAATGTCATTTCACTTGAGGAAAGTCAATGTCCTGTGATCATTTCTCTGCCAATTACTTGATACTCATTTTCTCTAGTGCTGGAGCTCAATTTCTTGCTCCCTGAGTGGTCACTGGACTCCTGAGTTGCCAACTCAGGAATAGATTATTTTTTATTTCTTCTAATAACTGAATGGATGTGGGACTTCCCAGTTTGTTCCACCACAGATATTATTCATCAGGAGGAGACTGTGATGTGCAGAAGAAGGTCTTACAGAGGAACTTAAAATCCAGGGTGCGTAGCAAGGAAATAGGAGATCCCATATAACTTCAAATACCTTGAAGTGCCCAGAGTCAGATGAGTTGCATCTTTGATTATAGGGAACTGGTACATGTGATCTTCAAGTCAAAAATTGTTGAGATGAAGAAGTTTAGGAGAGATGGGAGCATAAAGACAAGCTTTTAGAACCATCCAAATTGAATAAAATAACATCAGAGAAAGGAAAAAATAAAGAGTGGGTAGCTGATCAGTGCTGAAACTATAAGAGAGGTGTTGATTACTGGCTAGCCTGCCAGCATCCCTTTCTTGGGGGCAACTACTTCAATCCCTGTGGTCCTGTGAGAGCTTCTCATCATAGTTGGGCCCCAAACCCATGGCCACTGGGGTTAGTGTATGATCCAGTCTGGGCCAATCACATTAGTTATCTTTAATCATAGTGATTGGCTGAGGCATTGCCATGTGATTAAAGCATATCTAGTCAGCGTCTTCCACATATTTTATATATGAATGAGTTGGTAAGATGAGGGGATGGAATCTGGAGCTGCTGGCAATTACTTTGGCAGCCACATGGAGAGAGATGAGAGATTGATGAAAGCTTTTTGATGACATTTTTAAACCACAGAATGCAGTCATATTTGAGGCCCCTGTTATTTGCATTTTCAATTTTCCTTTTTTAACTGAAGTTAATTTTAGTTGGGTTTCTTGCCCTTGGAACCAACAAGATCCTGCTGCATAAAATATTACTAATCGCAAAGTATAAACTTTGAGATATTTCTTCCAGAAACAAAAACTACTGGACTTCTCTCAATGAGGTAGTAACACACATTTTGTGAACTAATTGGGGATCATTCTGTCGAGTTCCATAAATTTGACTTCCCAAAGCTAGAGGATAGGCTGCAACAAGAGTCGTAGTCTGCCTTTTTGGAGTCCCTTTTTTCTCTCACACCTGTAGTATCTGGAGGTGTTTTGGGGCTAGAGGGGAGAGTAGATATTGCATGTCATTTTTTTTCCAACCTGGCCTTCTGTAGATACTCTTTGCTTTACACCCGTTTCAGTAGGAAAAATGTGAGCTTTCTCTTTAGAGCGTAGTAGAAGAAATATAATATAGAGAAAGCCTTATTAACAGTTACCAAAATGAAATTAAGGGCATGTCTATTTTGAGCAGAGATAGAGAATATGTTTATCAATATGAGGACCTAAAGCTGAAAGTTCTATTCAGTTTGATAGATACCAAACTCAGAACCTGAAATACTCTCAGTTCCAAGCTATAATCAACCATGTATGAAGTTCTCTGTGAGATTTGAAAATTAATTACTCAAGCAGCCGTTGAAGCAAAATCTATTTGTCTCAGTTAAGGGCTAGCTCAGTAATAGTTGATAGTATGAGCCAGTATGCAAGAAAATAAAATCATGCTTAGCATTCATTAACAGAAGTCTAGTGACTAGACTATCGGAGTTGTGGACAAGTCAGAGCCTGAGGGATAGTTCCACAAATCCCCTTCTCCACGCACATGAGGTTTGAGAATCTTTTCCAGAAAAGTTTATAACTGGGCTGTGTGCCCTCGCAGAGAAACAGCTGGATAGATTCTCATCATTGTTTATGATTTCAACATAGACAGAAGAGCTAGAGGAAGTCCAAATTTTCTTTTTCTACTTGAGGTCAGCAACCTCTTTGCGCGGGTTTCTTTTTCAATACCGATTTTGTTATGCCCTTTAACCCAGGAAGATTTCCTAACATTTTTCCAAATCATGGGAACGCGTAGAAGTTATCAATGTACCATGACAGAGTAAATATGAGAAACGATATCCACAGATGAAACAAAAAGGGCACCAGAGAGGAGTTAGAGGAGCTTCTTGCCAAGGATGCAGTTCAAGGTTAAAGGAAAGTAGAGAACCATTTATAGCTTGGAGCGACATCAGCTCTTTAATCCTTTTTAGATTTCCAAGCACTCCAGCTCCAATCCCGCATTCTACTCATTTGTGGCAATTTGGGTGTTTTGCTTTTCCTTCTGCAATATTACAAATATTTTGACTGATACCCTTTACCACCAACTATCCTTCAATATTGATTTTTAAGGGATTTCTGTTAGGAATAAATGCCGCATTTTAAACTGACACCTTTCCTGTGGCTACTGAGAGACAACGCACTGAGGGTTTAAGAACTTCAGCACAGGCCAGTCCTGTGGGCAAAGACTCATCAGTCCATTAACTCAGAATAGTTTGTTTGTACTCACATAACATATGAAATATATCTGAGCATATAGAACTGTATGGTAATTCCTTTGTACACACTCTAACCAAACACATTTTAAATACTTATCAATTACGTAATGTAATAAACTTTACTCTTTAGAGTACATAGATTTTCTGCCTGCTGTTCCTGAGGTTTCTCTGATTGTTATTACACCATTTTTGTGGAGATGAATATTTAATTTATTGTCAATCATCTGGAATTTATTTCCTTATGACATGAGAGAGGAGTTGAACTTTAATTCACTTTTTATGCATAGACAGCTTATCTGGGTTAAGATTTTTATATTTTCCTATCACTATTAATATCTAATTGATATCTATTGAGGTCTCCTCTAGACATATAAGACATCTCCTCTGAAGGCTGTTTTTCCCTCTTTCCCCAACATACCACTTTCCACTCATGCTTGATGAAAATCAGCTAGCATATTATTTTAGTTTCAAAAATTTTGTCTTCAGAATCATGGACATTATATCTGATTACTTTAAGTTTTATAGCTATTTCATTAGTAATTATTGAGACAGGTATAATTTCTACTCCTTTTTTGACTTATTCTATTTTCTGGGTCCCTCTTGTGTTGGTTTTAGTGAACAAATTTTTCCAAAAATCACTACATGTCTGAAATGTTCTTATTTGCTTTGACAGTTAAATGGTAGATATGTTAGTTTAACAAGTTATCCTTCTGGAATTTGGAAATAGTCAATTTAATATCTTTAAGCTTCCAAAATTTGAGATGAGAAGACTAAGGTCATATGATCCTCATTTTTTTGGTGGCAATTTCTACTTTTTGGTTTCGTATTGTACCTTTAGATGGCTTTTAGAATTTTCTCTTTCTGTTTTCATTCAGAAATTTCTCCAGTCCTTCTGGAAATGTTTTTAACCTGATTTTGTCTTAGCACTTAGTGAGTCTGGAGTCATTTTCAGTTTAGAAAAGTTTTCTTCTATTATTTTAATGATAATTTATTCTTTCCATATATATTTTTTATTTTGGAACCCCTATCAAACAGTTATTAAAACTTTTGAATCTATTCTCTATGTCTCTAAAACTTTCTGTTGTAATTATTTTCTCTTTGCTCTTTTCCCGTGTATTCTTGAGAAATACTCTCACATCCTCTTTACCTCACTAATTTAATCTTTATCTATGTTCATTCTGCTACTTAGGCCATCTAGTTTAAACAGTACTTTGAATTTATTATAGTTGTTTTCCTTCTATTATGGCAGCCTGCTTTCCCAAATTTAGTACTGCTGGGAATAGCGTTTCATTTGCAATTGTTTGCCACATGTCTTATCTGTTTTCTACAGATGGAGGTGGTATGGAGGTGGACTTGTTTTTGTGTATAGTAACTTCTTTAAACGATGCCTCATTCTTCATTTGTTTGATAACGTGTAGGGAATCCCCTGGGTCATTGAACTGGGTCTAGATTGAACTATACTGACAGCTGGAGTACACATACTCAACTAAGAATAGAATCCCTGATTGTGTCAGTGAATGCAGGTCCTGATAGCAATCGCTCCATTAAATGTGTTTGTAAGGCAACATTTCATGACAAGGTTTTGTTTTTTTTAAAAGGTGTTCTCATTGATGTCTTCAGGTGGTCTTAGAATTTTGTGGAGTAAGCTTATCTTTGACTCTTGTCTCAGGGACACTGACAAATATATCTGCTTTGCTACTTGCCACCTCTCCTGCAGCTAGTTGGGTCTCAGAATCTAAAAGTATGCTTTATAGTTTTCCTTGGGACTTTTGTTCATACCAATGACAATCCCTCTACAGATATTGATCTGGGATTCCTGATAGTTGTACATGCACAAGCAATGGCCCATCTGGCCCAAAGAGATTGTAGTATATCATTCAGTTTGTATACAGACAGATTAGAGATGCAATAAGAAAAAATATGTCCTGGAATCAATGAAATATTGTGTTTAAGCAAAAATTGTTGGAAGAAATGGGCAGAAACACTATACTATCACGATAGTATACATTTGTCAGGTGTTTTTAGTGATGTAGAAATGAAGGGCTATAGATAATATAAATAATAAATAGCAAGACTGTGCTACTGTGTTTACGTATCCACAAATATTCCCTAAGGAAATTCACCACTTTGGCCAGTGTGTATGCAATAATTACCAATATTGACCATTCACTACAATATCCCTTAGACTGTTGTTTGTAGATCACCTGCATCAGAATCTTTTGAGATATTTATAAAAATGCAAAATTCCAGGTGCCCTTGGAGACATATTAAATCAGTGTCTGTAGAACTAGAGCTCTGTAAACTTCATTTGAAACAAACACCATGATGGTTTTGATACACTGTAAGCTAATGGACAATGATCCAATGAGAATGCTAAGAAAAACTCAATAAATTCTCAGAAAGAAAGTTAGTAAGCTGCTTTCTGCTTCACCATGAAACACAACTTAGAATTTAGTGATTAATTATTGACAAACTCTTCTAAGAACTTGGTAAAGAAAGAGAAAACATTTCTAAGAAATTCTCAGGTTAAAAATATCAAATGTGAAATCACAGACTACTCAGGAATTTACAAAATGGGAATCCTCTATGTTAAAGTCCATGCATTAGATCAACACTTCACTCATAAAAATTCATGGAATTAAATACTTTTTCTACTAAACCAAGTATTAGACAAGTAAGTGAAAGAAAACAAAATTCAAGGAAATAGTAAAAGAAAATCAAAATAAACCCAATAGTAATAGGCGCCATATAAAGCTAAAATCAGAATAAAAAGGAAAGCAACATTTAAAATATATCCAAGACTATTGTTTGAAATAAATAAATAAATAAGTAAAAATAACCTAACCTCATTAAGAAAGATACCATTTGCTGAAGTGAAATGGATTAAAATATATGTACTACAACTCCTACCAACTCATTTTATATTCAGAATGAAACAAATTCCTAATAAAATGTAAATTAACACCACTAGTCAAGAAGATATGGTTGACATGAATAGACCAATATCTATGGATGAATCTGAAAAAGTGGTGAAAAAACTAAGTCTGTTAAAAGGACAATTCCACGTGGCTTTACGTCCTAGTGTTTCAAATATATCAGAAATAGACATGATAATGCTTTTTAAACTACTCTATAGCATAGAGAAAAGAAATATTTTGCCCTTATTTTCTTAAAGCTACCATTATTCTGATAAGAAAATATACTGAATAGGCAAAAGTATTTAATTATGGACGTCCTAAAAAATGAACACATATATATGCTTACGAATTTCTTTAAGTGTTTTTTCAATATTGAAAAGAACCTTGCTTTCCTTCAGTCATTTCATTTAACCATTAAAAATTATGGTGCACAAAATTTGATCAAGAAAATGAAATAGAACACGTGTTTATATTGCCTACTGACCCGCATTCTCTGAAATGGTAGAAAGTACTTTTTAAAGAATGAATTCATAATATTTCTGAAAAATAACAGTATTTATCTACAGTAAATATCTATTTATCTAACAGTATTAACCGTAGATTAGAAAGTTATGAAGACTTCCTAAAGGTAGAAAGCATAGGCTGTAGGGGAACAGAGAACCAGGATGGAAGGCTACTGCTAGCTGAAGACAGGTAAGGAGGTGAGAATGGTTCAAAGTGTTCCAGCTCAAAGCTGAGCGGATATCAGGAGTGGGAGGTGGCCCTGTAGAAAACATTAGGATGATTAATGGATATCAACTGCATGTTTAAAAATCTGGTTCTTCAGCTCTCTATCTCTCCCTCTGATGCTGAGGAATGGACCCTAATGCACGCACCACCAGGTTAAAATGCTGCGTGTGTGTTCTCTGTCCTAACCTTTAAAAGGCAGCATAGGGCCTAGACACCCACGATTATAGGTGTAGAGATGAAGGCAATTGCTTTGCAGACAATGACCATAATTCTTTGAGAAATGGTTTGGGACTAATACATCATTGGTGTACAGAAAGGAATGTGGAAACTCAAAGGTCATTTCTGCTTTAGTGATCATCAGCAGATGGTGCAAGACAACCTGAAAGGACTCCTAACCAAATCTTTCAATACTCCTAAGAAGACGGTGAGTGTTTTCAGAAACTTCAGGAAGGGAATCAAAGGCTTGACAGAATTTACTGAAGAGATTCATTTTCTCGTGCCTTATAGGAAAGCATCAAGAAAGAGAAGGGAATGGACAATAAATTTTAAAGACTCCTATCTCAGATTCTAAACGTCAATAAAATACAGAACCTCTCCTAGAAAATGAGACACAGAGTGGCCAATATTGCTGTAGAAGTGAGAACAGATGTAGCCTTTATTCTTTAAGCTTGGACATGCCAGCTGGGATGAGGTTTAGACATTGAAGCAGATCAGGGGAAAGTCTTTCTGCCAATGATGGTAACAGTCAACCATGAGAAGCAAAGGTGTTTCCAAGGCATGGCATTTCCTTGTTGGGGAAAGATGGCATTAGACCCTGGGCTCAGACATATGCTTGAGAATCTGCAGAATGGGTAAGTATCCAAAGCCAAGAGAAGTAAGGCCTGATGGCAAGTCTTATGTGTCTTGGACATTGAGAATGTTAATGTCCTCAAAATAAACCATGTAACCATTATGGTGTCTGGGGGGCCTAATGAAAACTAGAGAGCAAAATTTGCCCTTTTAAAAGAAGAAATGAGGTGGAAATTTCAGGACATCAAAAGTCCTAGGCATTCAAAGTGTTCTATCACGTTTGTTCTCTAATCGAAGAAGTATTACACGGCACTAGATATTACCATGTCACTTTCAGTGCCTTGCATTTGCGAGTTTTTTTTTTTTATGTCTGAGAATATATGGATTCTCAACTCACTGAAAAATTAAGGAGATGGGAGGGGTGATAGAATACTCTCACATTACATGAACCGTCTCTGAATAACAATGCTAATACTACCACCGACAAGACAATTTCTGGTAGCAGTTCAATTTTATTGGAGTGTTTTGTTCTGAGCAACAGTAACTGGAAGGGGATGAGTCTTACAATTGATAACGTGTGGTAACTTGATTGGCTTAGCTTTTTTGTTCTTAGTGGCACAGAAAATGATAGTGTATTTGGTCATTCATAGCATGTTAGATTCAGTGAAGTGCAATGAGAATGAAAAGTGCTGACACAGTAGTGTCAACAATGTCTAAGGTCACTCATACTGCTTTTGTGTATGTTATAGAGAATTTCCCAAATAACAACTGTATGCCAAGAAATGGCATTCTGGGTCAAAATGTCTGCAGTCATAAAATATTAACATATGTGTCCTTAAAAATAGCTGTACCAATTTACGGTGATAGGAGTAGTGCATGAAGATACTGATTTGCTCACATCCTCCCGATTCCCTGATATCATTCCTTTGTGCCTAGCTTGGCAACAAATGCTTTATATTCATTAGCTCCCTTATTCTCCACAATAGCCCTCTGATTTCTGCATTATGCCCACCTTTCAGATGAAGGAATTAAGGCTTCATAAGATTGAGTGACTTTCACAAAGCCATATACTTTATAAGTATCAGCAGAGTTAGGAAATACAATGGAGAGAGAGGATGACATTATTCACGAGAAGAGTTTAATATTCTAGGATCAAATGTGAAGAAATGCAGAGTATACACTAAATGTGAATCAACACAAATTTTGGAATGGAAAAATGCAATATTCTAAGAAAGCCAGTTTTTCTGGAATTCTAGGGTAATTGATTTGCACCGCTGTCGTCTCTTCCATGCCTGATGTCAGGTTTTCTGGAGTCGCTAACAGTTAACGTTCACCTAGTCATTCCAGTTCCACAATTTTGTTCCCATTTCTTGTTTGCTCTCATGTCCTCTCCTATTCTTCTTATCCTTGGGCATGAATTCCTTTTCTATTTCATCTTATAGCTTTAATGGGACATTTGGAAAGAGCAGAAATAAATTCATGGGTTCAATGTATCGTGTTTAAATAAAACCATTAGTGATCTTTCTAATGTGCAGTTCTGACACTGAAACTTCCTGGCTTAATACTCTGAGAGCATTCCAATATCCTTAGGTTAAAAGGATGAAGTCCTTCACAGAGCTTAAAACAGTTTCTGTAAATGGTCCTTTGCTTCTCTGTTTCTTCCTTTCTATCCTTTCCTTTTTTGTTTGTTTGTTCAAGTTACTTACAAGACAGATTGCTATTTATGTTCCTAATTTAACAGAAGAATCTGCACAGTCCTTTTTACCGGCTGCATTAAACGTAACATGACCATGAGTTCACAATCAGTTGCTCAATTTTCACAATTTTCTTGGTGAGTAGAGTCTAGTTATTTTTCAACCCTAGAAACAACAATTTTAAGTGAATAAACACTCTTTTCTACTCTAACAATCTAACAAATATAGTCTCCTATAACAAACATCCATAGTTTCCAGTCTATCAGTTAACCATTCTTAGAACTATGAAAATAAACTTCTAGATATTGAGGAAAACCCTTTGTCCTTTTAGGAACAGACATAGACAGAAACTCGAGTTTATGGCAAGGTACAGACAGCCTTTGGAATGTTCTTAAAATTTCACTTTCTTTGTTTTCTAACTAAACCTAGTTTATTCTTGAATTTTCGTGCTTGTCTCAAAATTATCTTTTTACATTTTTGTGTAACAAATGCTGGTTTATGTAAACTAGGATCTGACCAAGTTTTTTTTTCATTATGTCATTTTTAATTGATGTCTTAGTTTATAACATTGTGAAATTTTAGTTGTACATTATTGTTTGTCGATCATCACATAAATGCTTCCCCTCACCCCTTGTGCCTGGTAACCACCAAACAGTTCTCTCTGTCCTTGTGTTAGTTTATATTCCACATATGAGTGAAATCATGCAGTGTTCGTCTTTCTCTCTCTGGCTTATTTCACTTAATATAACACTCTTCAGGTGTATCCATGTTGTTGCGAATGGGAGAATTTTGTCTGCTTTTTATGTCTTAGTAGTATTCCATTGCATATATATACCACACCTTCTTTATCCAATCGTATGTCGAGGGACACTTGGGTTGCTTCCACTTTCTGGCTATTCTGAGTAATGCTGCAATAAACAGAGGGGTGCATAAGCCTCTTTGGATTATTAATTTCAGGTTCATTGAATAGACACCCAATAGTGGGGCAGCTGGGTCATAAGGGTTGTCTATTTTTAATTTTTTGAGGAATCTCCATACAGTTTTCCGTAGAGGTTGCTCCAGGTTGCATTCCCACCAGCAGTGGATTAAGGTTCCCATTTCTCTACAACCTCTCCAACATTTGTTGCTTATTGTTTTGGTGATTATAGCCAATCTAACGGGGGTAAGGTGATATCTTAGTGTAGTTTTGATTTGCCTTTCCCTGATGATTAGTGATGTTGAACATGTTTTATCGTGCCTGTTGGCCATCTGTTTATCTTCCTTGGAAAAAATCTGAGTTCATATCCTCTGCCCATTTTTTGATTGCCTTGCTTGTTTTTTTGTTGTTCCGTTTTGTGAGTTCTTTATACATTATGGAGATTAACCCCTTGTCAGGTGTGTGATTTGAAAATATTTTCTCCCAGCTGGTGGGCTGTCTATTCATTTTGATCCTGGCTTCATTTGCATTGTAGAAGCTCTTTAATCTGATGAAGTCCCATTTGTTTATTTTTTTCCTTTCTTTCTCTTGTTGGAGTAGACATGGAATCCGAGAATATCCCTTTATGACCAATTTCAAATAGTGTACTGCCTATATTTTCTTCCAGGAGTTTTATAGTTTCAGGTCTGACTTTCAGGTCTTTGATCCTTTTTGAGTTCATTTCTGTGTATGGTGATAGAAGATGCTCTACTTTCATTCTTTTGCATGTGGCTGTCCAATATTCCTAGCACCATTTATTGAAGACACTTTCCTTTCTCCATTGTATGTACTTAGCTCCTTCATTGAAGATTAGTTGTCTGGAGATGTGTGGTTTTATTTCTGGGCTTTCAATTCTGTTCCATAGATGTGTGTGTCTATTTTTGTACCAGTACCATGCTGTTTTGATTACTATAGCTTTAGAGTATATTTTGAAGTCAGGGATTGTGCATCACCTTCAGCTTTGTTCTTTTTTTTCAGGATTGCTGTAACTACTCAGGGTCATTTGTTGCCCCATATGAATTTTAGTGTTCTATGTTCTATTTCCGTGAAGAATGTCCTTGGGATTGCATTGAATCTTTAGGTAGTATGGACATTTTTACTATGTTTATTCTTCCAATCCATGTGCATGGGATATTTTTCCATTTCTTTATGTCTGTGCTGATTTCTTTCCACAATGTCTTATAGTTTTCATTATATAGGTCTTTCGGCTCCTTGGTTAAATTTATTCCCTGATATTTTTCTTTCTTTCTTTTTTTTTTTTTTTTTTTGCTGTGATTGTAAATGGGATTGTCTTTTTGAGTTCTTTTTCTGTTAGTTCATTCTTGGCATATAGAAATGCAGCTGATTTTTGTAAGTTGATTTTATACCCTGTGACTTTGCTGTAGTTGTTGATTATTTCTAACAATTTTCCAGTAGATTCTTTAGCGTTTTCTCTGTATAAGATCACATCATCTGCAAATAGTGAGAGTTTCAAATCTTGGTTGCCTATTTGGAGTCCTTTTCTTCCTTTTTCTTCCCTAATTGCTCTGGCCAAGACCTCCAGTACTATGTTGAATAGGAGCGGTGAGAGTGGGCACACGTGTCTTGTTCCTATTCTCAGAGGAATGGCTTTCAGTTCCTCCCTGTTGAGGATGATGTTGGCTATGGGTTTGTCATATATGGCCTTTGTTATGTTGAGGTACTTTCCTTCTATACCCATTTTGTTGAGAGTTTTTATCATAAATGGATGTTGGATCTTGTGAAATGGCTTCTCTGCATCAGTTGAGATGATCATGTGGTTTTTATTCTTCGTTTTGTTAATATGATGTATCACATTGATTGATTTGTGGATGTTGAACCATCCCTGTGTCCCAGGTGTAAATTCCACTTGCTCATGGTGTGTGATCTTTTTGATGTATTGCTGTATTCAATTTGCCAATATTTTCTTGAAGATTTTTGCATCTATGTTCATTAGAGATATTGACATGTAGTTTTCCTGTTTTGTATTGTCCTTGTCTGGCTTTGGTATCAGGGTGATATTGGCCTCGTAGAATGTGTTAGAAAGTGTTCCATCTTCCTCTATTTTTTGGAAACGTTTGAAAAGGATAGGTATTAAATCTTCTTTGAATGTTGGTAAAATTCTCTGGAGCAGCTATCCAGTCCTGGACTTTTTTTGAGGGGGATGTTTTTGATTACTGTTTCAATCTCTTTCCTTGTGATTGGTCTATTCAGGTTCTGTATTTCTTCATGATTCAGTTTTGGCATGTTGCATGACTCTAGGAATTTATCCATTTCTTCCAGATTGTCCAATTTGTTGGCATAGTTTGTCATGGTATTCTCTTATAATCCTTGGTATCTTGGGTATCCCTTGTAATCTCTCCTCTTTCATTTCCAATTTTATTTGAGGCTTCTCTCTTTATTTCTTAGTGAGTCTACTTAAGGGTTTGTCAATTTTGTGTATCGTCTCAAAGAACCAACTTTTTGTTTCTTTGATCCTTTCTACTGCTTTTTTGGTTTCAATTTCATTTATTTCTGCTCTAATTGTTGTTAGTTCCCTCCTTCTGCTGATTTTGAGTTTCATTTGCTGTTCTTTTTCTAGTTGTGTTAGATGTAGTTTAAGGTTACTTATTGGAGATTTTTCTTGTTTGTTAAGTTGGGCCTGTATTGATATGAGTTTCCCTCCCAGGATGGCTTTTTCTGCATCCCGTATGAATTGGTATGGTGTATTTTGATTTTCATTTGTCTCCAGATATGTTTTGGTATCTACTTCAATCTCATCAATGATCCGTTGGTTGTTCAGTACCTTGTTGTTTAGTCTGCATGTCTTTGTCACATTCCTGGTTTTTTCCCTGTAGATGATTTCTAGTTTCATAGCCCTATGGTCAGAAAATGTGCTTATTATGATTTCAATCTTCTTAAATTTATAGAGGCTTGCCTTGTTTCCCAACATGTGGTCTATCCTTGAGAATGTTCCATGCCCACTTGAGGAGAATGTGTAATCTGCTGTTTTGGGGTGGAGTGCTCTGTATATATCTATTAAGTCCATCTCATCTAGCTTTTTGTTTCAGTATGATATTTCCTTGCTGATGTTTTGTCTGGATGTTCTATCCAATGAAGTGAGTGGGGTGTTGAGGTCCCCTACTGTTACTGTGCTGTTGTTAAAATCTCCTTTTAGGTTTGTTAATCGTTGCTTTGTGTACTTTGGTGCTCCTGTGTTGGGTGCATATATATTCATAAGTGATACATCTTCTTGGTGGAGTGTACCTTTTATCATTACATATAGCCCCTCTTTGTCTCTCATTACCCTTTTGATCTTGAAGTCTGCTTTGTCTGATATGAGTATGGCCACACCTGCTTTTTTTGCTTGCCATTAGCTTGGAGTATTATCTTCCATCTTTTTACTCTGAGTCTGTGTTTGTCTTTAGAGCTGAGATGTGTTTCCTAGAGGCAGCATATGGTTGGATCTTTTTTGTTTAAATCCAACCTGCCACTCCATGTCTTTTGATTGAGGAATTCAATCCATTTCCACTTAGAGTGATTATTGATACATGAGGGCTTGGTGTTGTTACTTTCTCACTCGTTTTCCAGATCTTTTGCATTTGCTTTGTTTCTGGTCTCATGTGATTCAGACTACCAATTCAGTTTGGTAGTTCTGTATGATGGTTTTCTCTTTATTTGTTTTATGCGTCTCTGCTTTGACTATTAGTTTAGTGGTTACCATGAGTTTCGTATAAAAAACCTCACAAATGAAATAGTCCATTTTCTGGTGGCCTTTGATTTCCTTTGTTTAAGTCGATTCTGTCTCTTTCCTCTTCCCCTTCTAAGTTATTGCTGTGACAACTTGTTCCATCCTGTGTTGTGATTTCATGTTTATAGTGATGAGGTTATGTTTATTTTGGATGTTTTCCTTCCCTTAATCTTTGATGTTATCATTAAGTGTTTGCTAACGTGTAGAGATAGAGAGCTGCAATTTATCTTATTTTGTCTACCTATTTTCTCCTTGCACAAAGCTTTGTATACCTTTTGTCTCCTTTTTCAGGCATGAGGGCCTTCTTGAGCATTTCTTGCAGTGGGAGTCTTGTGGCCATGAATTCCCTTAGCTTTTGTTTTTCTAGGGTAGTTATTATTTTTACATCATATCTAGAGCATATGTTCACTGGATAGAGTATTCTTGGCTGAAAGTTTTTCTCTTTCAGAATTTTGAATGTATCATTTCACTCTCTCCTAGCCTGTAGAGTTTCTGATGAAAAATCTGCTGAGACCCTGATTGGAATCCCTCTGTACATTATCTTATTTTCTCTTGCTGCCCTTAATAGTTTTTCTTTGTTATTAACTTTTGCCAGGTTTACTACTATGTGCCTTGGGGTTGGCCTTTTTTTGTTGATATATTTAGGAGATCTATTGATTTCACTCACTCCAGCTCCTTCCCCAGGTCTGGGAAGTTCTTGGCTATTATTTCTTTGAACAAGCTCTCTGCTCTTTTTCCCCTTTCTTCTCCCTCTGGGATAGCTATAATGCTTAAGTTGCATTTCTTAATTGAGTCAGATATTTCTCGGAGAATTTCTTCATTTCTTTTTAGCCTTACTTCTGTCTCCTCCTCCATCTGAAGCCTTTCTAGATTCTTATCCTCAATAATACTAATTCTTTCCTCCATAGTGTCAGCTCTGGTCTTTAGAGATTCCAGATTTACCTTTCCTCCACTGTATTTTTCATCTCCAACAATTCTGACTGGTTTTTCTTTATGGTTTCAATCTCCTTTGTGAAGTAGCTCCTAATTTCATTGAATTGTCTACTCATATTTTCTTATAGTTCATTGAGCTTTTCAATGATAGCCATTTTGAATTTTCCATCATTTAGGTTATGATTTTCTGTGCCTTCTGGGTTGGTTTCTGGATGCTTGTCATTTTCCTTCTGGTTGGAGATTTAATGTATTTTTACATTGTGGTGAAGGAGTGTTTTCATTTTTCCTCATCCCAAAGACACCCGGTCATAGATTCCACTTGGTGCCACTATGTGAGGGTCAATAACTGTGTGTTCTGAAACTGCTAAGATGTGCAGGTGTTCTGGCCAGACTGAAGCATGGCTGGGATGATGCATGGCTGGGCTGCAGCAAGTTGCATCATCGGCAGGCCACAGCGCCACCTGGCTGAGTCTCTGCTGGGGGGTGAGTTCAGGGGCGGGGCAAGGTGCACCTCCTGTTGGCCAGGTCTTCACTCGGTTGGATTGCTGCATACATCATCTGGGCTGCAGAACCCCTGGGCTTGGGTGCCGAACTGGTGTACGGAGTGTGGCTGAGCCAGGACGTCAAGGGAGGGAGAGGAGCCCTCACTTTCACCTCCCTGGTCCCAGTGTCTTCCCATTCCTCTCTCACTATCTGCTCTCCTGGAGTGGTAGTTTGGCGAGGGCACTCCTGCAACTGATCCATTCCTTCCATGTGGTGGTTTGCCATGCTCTGAGTGGGAACTTGGAGAGCAAAGATTTTCCTGCAGAGTGCCACCCCTCCACCTCCTCTCAGAGAGCCACTTGGCCTCAGTCTACAGACCGCTTTTGTTGAGGAAGAAGGGGAGTCTTCCTTACCTGCTTCCAATTCTCCCGAGGTTTCCAGCACCTCCAGTGTCAGATGTAAGGCTGTGTGGGACTGTCAGACATCCTATGTGTAGTTTGAAGCAACTCTGTTGATGTGTGGATGACCCTTTTGTTTTAGCTTAGCAGGGGAGGGTTTAGGAGAAAAAGCTCACTCTGTCATGATGCTGACGTCACTCCTGAACAAATTTTGTATGTCGTCTTTGGTCATAATTGCATTTTCTATGAAACTAGTGAAGCTTAAGCTTTGGGGTCCCTCATTTGAATAGGCCCCTTCCAAGGCCCTGGGAGGGGCCCAGCAATTTTGTGTTGATCACTTTGTATATTTTCTTAAAGAGAGCAATTCAAATTATGTAAGCTTAGGCTCCACCAAATGTAGATTCTTCCCTGTATTTGGTTGTTGCATTTCTTATCTAGAGAGGAGAATCCTCTCTCCTTTCTCCCCATGTCATTAACTTCTTGATGCAGATGGGTTGTAGGTATTTAGGATTGTCCCACATTCTGGATATGTTGGTTGTGTTTTTGTTGTGCCATTTAACTTCTTACTCTATCCCCTGTGTTTCCTGGAAACTGGAATTGAGTTCTAAAGGTTTCTGGATTCAGAGCTCCAGCTTCATATTGAATTATATCTCTCCCACTCCCCCATTCCATTCCATGCTCCCCCCACCTTGACAATCTTTATTCTTCAAGGGCTCCCTGCTTTATCCCAGCTCCTGTCCTTTGCATTATACTGTTCTCTCAGCATGGAAATTCTTTCCATCAGCTTTATTGCTAAATTTGATTCATTTTTCCAGTTGTAATTGTCTTTATGGAGGAAGGAGTTGTCTCTTTCTCAGGCTGTCTTGCAGTGCCTCTTAGATCTCACTGCTCTGTGGTCCCTCAGTCCCCTGTACACCCCTATCTCACGTATTGCCATGATGTGTTGGATTATGGAGTGGTTATGAAATCCAAAGACCATGAGCCCATGGGTGTGAACAATATCTCTTTCTTTATTTTTCTCTACATGAACTTAATTTCCTTCTCTTGCTCCAATTCTGTTGAACTCTAGTCAATGCAGGGCAAACCCAGTTATTTCAGGGTCCTTCTATTCCCACGCCCATCCAACCTTCCTCCTCAGGTGTCATGTAAGTTCTGTCAGGACACTGGTAGGGATGGGCTATGCCTGGTTAATAGCCATGTTCTGCTGCCTCTTTATCCCCTGGGTCTCCATTGATTGGTCCCCTAATAGCACTGGTGGACACTTTTGAGGTTCTCCCTGGTTCTGTATATTAGTCCACTCTGGCATCCACCATTGTATCCTTCTGTTCACTCTCTGGTTTGGCCAACTTCCAGGCCCATCATACCTATCTTGGTCTTCTGTGAAAAGATTTTGCCTTTGACTGTGCCTCGCTATGGTATAGACAGGAACCGTTTGTCTAAGCATCTCTTTGCAGTCCTTTCTAATCTGTTATGTTTCTTCCCACTGGACAAAAGGTTTTCTGCACAAGGCTTGCTGCCTCCTCAAGCTTCACCAGAAGGCCCGACAGAGACATTGTTTACTTTCATTTTTCAGACCTTAGTTGAGGGACTGTTACCCCCTCCTGGGTACTTCAAATCTGTTGTAGGTTTTGTGGGTGTGAGCCAGGTTGTAGGGGGCCCTGATCAGAGGCCTAAATTGTCTCTATCTCCATTGGTTTCATCTTAGGCATTGTTTCTTAGCCTCGAAGACCAGGTAGCTTTACCTGTGGCAGGAAACCCTTGCTCTCCAACATTCTTTAAAGCTTAGAGCTTAGGGCCCAGATCTTGGCCAAGAATAAACTTTTTGTCTCTCTTTGTATTTTTGCAGCTCAGAACACCCAAAACAGAAGGAAAATTAGGATTAGTGTCAATGAGAGGAGTCCATGTTACAGCTAAAAATATGGAGCTAATTTTCACATCCGAATTATAAGGTGAGATGCAAATAGGAATGTGAATAATGAGCTAAAAAAACCAGGGTGATCAGAATATGGTGAGGGTATGATGTAAGGGGAGACTCAGGATAAGGGGACTAAGACTTAAGATGAGAAAATGGTGAGAGGATGTTTGAAAGTTGGAGTACCTGGGATGCTTTATGAGGAGACAGTTAATCTGAGGAAGATTCACAGTTTGAGGGATTCTAGGAGGGAAGATTGAGGAACAGAGGTGTTACTTGTGACAAAAAACTGAGGCAGAAAAGTTTCTCAGTGAAAAATGTTACTTTACTAATCTCCTCTATCTTGTTCTGTCTCCAATCAGATAGAGAGAATTTGACCAGATCCCAGACCTATAGGCTCAATGAAACATACAGTGTTTTTCTAATTCACCTAAAGCCAGTTGGAATTGTGTTTTCCCCCAAATTCAGTCGCAGGATTCCTAACTGACATCATGAGGAATAGGCACATCTTTCATGAAACTTTCTTAGAGACAACCCATATTAAAATTGGAGTATTTCCCCTATTAACAACTCTTCTTTTTTTGGAAACTGAGGTTCTTTTTCATAGTGCTAAGGAACACTGGACACTTTCTTGCTCTTCCTGAGAATGACAGCATCTTAATAGAGGCACGCTAGATTTCTACTGTGAGCCTATTGGCTGAAAATGATGCTGGCTCTGATGCATTCTATTGATTCTTTTGATCAAGTCTTTTTTCCAACAGATGAGATTTGAGGGTTGGTAATTCTATCTCCATACCAGAATAATTGTGACTTAGCTATGGTCATTTTCTCTGTTCTTTCCTTTAAGAGGTCATTTGCTGTTTTGTGAGAGGCATTCAGGTATTTTAGTCTTATCCCTAGTGTGCCTTCAGGTGTCTTCTCCAATCACCCTAATGTTTATTCTCCACTTTAACAGTGTATAACATCGTCATTTCCACCCTGCTCACACCACAGTCCTTGCAGAATAATTTGGTACACTTACTGCTTCTTCCCTGAATGTCTCCATTATGTTAAAGACCACATAAGTAGATTATTAGAAAGAACATATAGTTCTTAAACTTGAAGGGCTTTCTAATGGACGGTGTTATACACAGGACCTACAGAGATTATAACTTTAGCTTAGATGGAAATGTTCGGTTTGGGGAAGAACATGTCCTACAAGGGAAACACTTTCCATCTTCTCCTCAATGTCATTTACTTTACACCTAGTTCCCTTTATCATGTGTTCCTCCTTTCTTCCTTTGGGAAATCCATCTTACAGAAGTTATTTCTGCTGCTCAGGCTCTTATTCTGACTTGAACACTGGAACACCTCAAGCTTTACCTGGATGCTAAGGAGGATCTTCTGTGTAGACATTGCCAATCCAAAGAGAAGGGATGAGGTCCTCTGCCAGGAATGCATTTCAGCATCCCTTCCAAATTTCACTGTGGCTAAATCTTCACTTTATTTAAGCCTTGGAAGCAGATATTTCCATTAAGGGAAGTATTAATTTGTATTGGAGACAGACAGTGTAATTTTACATGAGGAAATTCAATGTCTTCTGTGATCATTTAAACAATATGTCCACCAATTACTTGATACTCCTCTTCTGCAGTGGTGGAGCTTAATTTCTTCTCCAAGAGTGGGGACTGGACTCACTTCTAGTGAATAGAATAGGGCAGAAGCAATGGGATGTCATTTCAGACATTAGGTCACATAAAGACTGTGATTTCCATGCCGGCTGTGCTCTTCCACCCTGTCAAATCATAGCTTCCTCTGGGGCAAGTCAGCTCTCCTCTCACAAGGCAGCTTGGGGACAGGGAACATAGTTGCCATATTGTGAACACCTCTATGAAGATGTCCATGTGGAAGTAACTGAGGCCTGCCAGCAACCATGAATGAGTGTGGAAACAGATCTTCCTCTGCTGAGCCTTGAGATGACTATAGCCCTGGCTGACAGCTTGATGGCCACCTCCTGAGAGACCCTGAGCCATAACCATCCAGGCATGCTGCTCCTGGACACCCAGTCCACAGAAAACATGAAATAACTTAAGTTGTTTCAAGCTGCTAAATTTGGGGTAGTTAGTTGCAAGCAACAAAGAAGCACATCACATCATGTTAATTTCTTGCCCCTTTCAAAGTGACAACTCTTGTAAGAGACTCTAACAACGCTGTGTTAAAGAAAACATACGTAGTCCTCAGTCTGGCTTATATCATTAGAGTCACTATTCAGGATGTAATTTTGTTGTCGGTGGTGGTATTGCAGATAGATGGTGCCAATTATGGAATAGATTCTTTTTTCTAATAAATAGTTGGATATGGAGCTTCCAAGTTCATTTCACCATATATATTATCCAGCAAGAGGAGACTGTGATCTACAGAAATATTTTACAGAGAAACTTTAATCCACGGTCTGTAATAAGGACGTAGGAGAACCTATATTACTTCACATATACTCAAGTGCACAGAGTCAGATGAATGGCCTCTGTGGTTATAGGGAATTTGTAGATGAGATTGTAATGTAAGAAAATTTTGAGACAGGGATGTTTCAGAAGAGATGGGAGCATACCCCTACCCCATTCAGATTGAACAAAACAAAATAAGAGAAAGGAAAAACAAAGAGTGCGGGGATGATCAGTGCTGAAACTATAGGAGAGGTATTGATTGTTGGCCAGCCTGCTGGCATCCCTTTCTTGAGGGAAATTACTTCAATCCCTGTAGTCCCATTAGAGCTTCTAATCACAGTTGTCCCAAACCCAGACGATTGTGGTTGGTGTATGATCCAGTCTGGGCCAATCATTGTACTTAGCCTATAGTATAGTGATTGGCTGAGGA
Organism: Tapirus indicus; assembly: GCA_031878705.1. NCBI lineage: Eukaryota > Metazoa > Chordata > Mammalia > Perissodactyla > Tapiridae > Tapirus > Tapirus indicus. Next base: position 108,173,536 of record CM062918.1, on the reverse strand, counting down.
ATTGCCATGTGATGAGCACTTGTCTAGTCAATGTCTCCAAGTGTTTCATGTATGAATGAGTTCCTACGATGAGGGGATGGAAAAATGGAACTGTTGGCAGTTATTTGGCAGCCACACAGTGAGAGCGAGAGGTTGATTAAAGCTTTTTGAACACATTTTTTCATTTGTTTAGAGGGAGAGAGAAGGAGAGAGAGCAAGTTCTTGATTTCAGTTTCCACAAGGCCCAGGTAAATACACCACTCCCCTTCTCATCGCTTATTGAAAACATCTTTCAGCCACTGAATCCAGTCATACACGAGGTCCCCATTATTTACATATTCAATTTTTCTGTTTTACTTAAGCTAATTTAGTTGGGTGTTTTGCCTTTGGGCCCAAAATGATCTTGGTGGTAAAAAGAGTGCTAATTGCAAAACACGAACTCTGAGATATTTCTTCTAGCAACAGAACCTATTTGAATTCTCTCAACAAGAAATCAACACACATTTTGTGAAACAAGTGGGGGTTATTGTGTCAAATTCCATAAATTTGAACTTCCTAAAGGTAGGATTGGGTGCAAGTAGTGTCATATTTTGCCCCCTTGGAGCTCCTTTTTCTGTAACAGACCAATAGTATCAGGGAGTGTTTTGGGGGTGAAAAGGCAAGAGTAGATGTTGCATGCCATATTCCTCCAACATCACTTTAGGTAGGTACCTTTGCTTTATGCCCTTTTCAGTAGGAATAATGTGAGCCTTCTCTTTAGAGTTTGGTAGAACAAATACAGTTTGCAAAAAGCCTTATTCAGACTCGCCAAAATTAAATTAAGGGCATGTCTCTTTTGAGAAGAGATAGAGAATATATTTATCAATTTGAGGTTATAAAGCTGAAAGTTGTATTAAATTTGGTAGACACCAAATCAGGATCTGAAATACTCACAATTCCAAGCTGTAATCAACTGCGTATGAAGTTGTGTATGAGATTTAAAAATTAAATACTCAAGTAGCCATTTAAGGAAAATGTGTTTCATTTACCTGCTAGGTCAGTAATAATCAATAGTGTGAGTCAGTATGTACAAAGATAAAATCATACTTGGCATTCTTTAACAGACGTATAGAGACTAGACAATTGGAGTTGAGGATGAATCTGACTCTGAAGGAATGTTCCTGAGATCCCCTCCTCTCAGCACATGATGTTTGTGAAACTTTACCTGAGAATTTCATGAATGAGCTATGTGCACTTGTAGAGACCCACCTGGATAGATTCTCATTATTTGATGTGATTTCAAGAGAGATGGAAGAGCTAGAGGAAATCCAAATTTTCTTTTTGCTTGAGGTCAGCAACCTCAACATGCAGAGTATTTTTTAAAATATGATTTGGTTATGCCCACTGTAAAAGTGTCATTTAATCCAGGAACTTTTCTCAATTTTTTTCAATAATGGGAATGAGTAGAAGTTATCAATGTAGCATGACTGAATAGATATCAGAAGCAGTATCCACAGATGAAACAAAAAGGAGAGGAGTTACATGACCTTTTTGCAAAGGATGAAGGTCAAGGTGAAAGGAAAGTACCTGGAGAACAGTTTATAGCTTGGAGCAACATCACTCTTTAGTCCTTGTAAAACTTCTCAAGCCATCCAGCTTCAATCCCTTATTCTACTCATTTGTGACATTTTGCTTATCATTTTTCTTTTTCATCTGAAATATTAGAAATGTGTTGACTGATACCTTTCATCAGGAATTATCCTTCTCTAATTGATTTTTAATGGATTTCTATTAGAAATAGGTATAGACTTCTAAATGAACACCTTTCCTGTGGCTTCTGAGAGGCAATGCACTGAGGGTTTAAGAACCTCAGCAGTGGGCAGTCCTGTTGACAAAGACTCATTAGTCCCTTAAATCAGAGTATTTTGTTTGTACTAACATATCACATAAAATATATCTGAGCCTATATAACTGTATGATTATGCCTTTGCACACACTCTAATCCAATGCATTTTAAAGACTTATTAATTCGTAATTGAATACACTTTACTATTCCAGGGTAATAGATTTCCTGCCTGCTTTTCCTTAGGTTTCTTGTATGGTTGTTATTCCATTTTTGTTGAAATGAATAGTTAATTTATTTTCAACCACCAAGAATTTATTTCCTTGTGGCATGAGATAGGAATTTAACTCTTTTTTAATGTATAGACATATACTTGTCTGAGTTGAGATTTTTCTATTTTCCTACTAATACTGATAACTAATCAATTTCTATTCAGGTCCCCTCTAGACACAACACAAATCCCCTCTGAAGGCTGTCTTTTCCCTCTATCCCACCATAACATTTCCCACTCCTTTTTTATTAAAACCAGCCATAATTTTATTTTAGTTTCCAAAAAATTATCTTCACAGTCTTACACATTATTCCTGATTAAGTTCTATAGTTTTCTTATTAGGAATATTGAGAAAATTATTATTTCCACTGCTTCCTTTCTTACTACAATTTATTGATCCTTCTTGTGTTTGTTATAAGGGGGTAATTCTTTCAGAAATCATTGTAAGTCTGAAATGTCTTCACTTGCATTAACAAATAAGTGTTAAAAGTCCTAAGAAGTTATTCCTCAAGAATTTGGAAGAAATTCATTTATTACCGTTAAGCTTCCACAATTTCAGAAAGTCTAACATCAACATGATGCTCATTTATTGGTAGGCAATTTCTACTTTTTGTTGTCCTATTTTACATTTTGGAGGCTTTTAGAACCTTCTTTCCATATTTTAATTCAGAAATTTCCCCAGACTCTTTCTGGGAGTGTTTTTAATATTAGTTTCTCTTAGCACTTAATGAGTCTGAATTTATTTCACTTTAGAATATTTTTCTTCCATTCCTTTATTGGTAACTTATTCTTTATATTTCCTTATATTGGAACCCCTATGAAAGAGTTATTAAAACTTTTAAATCTATTCTCTATGTCTTCAAAGTTTTCTTTTATACTTAATTTATCTTTGCGCTTCCAAAGTATTCTGGGAAAATATTTTAACATTCTCTTTTCTTCACTTATTCTATCTATATCTATGTTCATTCTGTTATTTAGACCTTTTACTTTAAAACAACGTTGTAAATTTATTATAATTGTTTTCCTTCTATTATGGCAGCCTGTTTTCCCAAATTTAGTGTTTCTGAGAACAGAATTTTGTTTCCTTGTTTTTCAGTCTCTTGAGTGTTTTCTGGGAAGCAGTAGAGAGGTGGGTTTATTTTTGTGTTTAATAGCTCCTTTAAATGAGACGTGTTTCCTCTTATGTTTAGAAAAACTTAGGGAATCATCTGTGTTGATGAAGGGTGGTCTAGACTGAAGTTTATTGATATCTGGAGACTAGAACCTCAGCCCAGAAGAGAAATTCTGTTTGAATCAGTGACCATAGTTTCTAATAGTATGATTTCCATTAAATTTGTTAGTAATGCAACATTTAAAAACAAGATTGTATATTTTTATTTAGTTATTTTATTTTATTTTTTGTGTGTGTGAGGAAGCCCAGCCCTGAGCTAACATCCATTGCCAATCCTCCTCTTTTTTGCTGAGGAAGACTAGCTCTGGGCTAACATCCATGCCCATCTTCCTCTACTTTATATGGGAGGCCACCAGAGCATGGCTGACAAGCAGTGCATCGGTCAGCGCCAGGGATCCAAACCCGGGAACCCCAGACTGCCAAAGCGTGAACTAAACCACTGCACCGCCGGGTCGGCCCCAAGATTGTACATTTTTAAATGCTGATCTTAGTGGTGTCTTAAGCTGGTGCTACAATTGCATCGAGTTAGCCTATCTTTGACTCCTGTCACAAGGATATTGAAAAATATATCTGATTTGCTACTCCCCACCTCTCCCACAACTGATTGGTTCTCACGGTCTAAAAGAGTGATTGACAACTGTCCTTTGGACTTTCGTTCAAGCCAAGGACAATCACTCTACAGATACTGAAGCTCTCTATCCTAATTTCTGTACATGCATAAGTAATGACTCATCTGGGCAAAAGAGATTGTGAACGTCATTAATTTTCTGATACACACTGATTTCAGAGATGCAATAAGAAAAAAATTTTCGTAGAATCTATGAAATACTGCGTTTAAGCAAAAATTTGGGGAAACGGGCAGAAATATTGTAATATCACAATAGCTTTATATACTATTGTCAGGTTATTTATTTTTCTGTGACAGATGTTGTAGACAAAAAGGGCCATAGATGACGTAAATAACAATTAATGACAGCTCTATTATGTTAATGTATCCACAAATATTCCCTAAAATAATTTAACCCCTTTGTCCAGTGTCTATAGAATAGTTACCAATACTGATCATTTATTATAATATCCTGTAGACTGTTTGTAGATAACCAGCATCAGATTACTTGCAATTTTCATTAAAAATGCAAATTTCCAGGTTCCATTGGAGACATAGTAAATCAGTACCTATAGAACTAGAACTCTGGGTATTTCATTCTAAAGGAATATCTAGTTGATTTTGATACACTTAAATTTAGAGAATGACTCTCTAATTAAGGTATGAAGAAATACTCAACAAATTTTAAAAAGAAAATAAGTGAACTGCTTTCTTGTCCACCACGAAACACAACTTAGAATTTAGTAACTAATTCTTGACAAACCCTTTTAAGAACTTGTAAATGAAAGAGAAAACATTTCTAAGAAATTCCTTGGTTAAAAAAAGTCAAATGTGAAATCACAGACTACTCAGGAATTGACACAATAAGAATCCTATATGTCAAAATCTAGGGATTCCACCAACATTTTGCTCCTAAAAATTCATGGAGTTAAATAGTTTTATTACAAAATAAGACATTAGGAAAATAAGTGAAATAAATATTAAATTCAAGGAAAGAGCCAAAGAATGACCAAGTAAATCTGATTAAAACAGGAAAAAAATACAGCTAAAATCATAATAAAAATAAACAGAATTTTAAATAAATCTAAGTGGTTATTTACAGTATATAAATAAACAACCAATAAGCTAACCTATAAGAAAGAAATTATGATAGATGAAATGAATTAAAAAATATATATTGTACACTTCTATACCAACTGATTTTAAATTTTGAACAAAACAGACTATTATTAAAATATACAGGAACACGACTGAGTCAAGAATATATGATTGAGACAAATAGACCAATATCCAATGATGAAATTGAGAAAGTTGTTAAAAAATTACCTCTGTTAAAAAGTATAATTTCACATGGTGTGTAGTTCTTTTAAATCTTCAAGGAATAGACCCTTCTTATGCTCTTTTAACAATTCTACAGCATAGAGAAAAGGAAACTTTTAACTTATTTTCAGAGAACTATCATTGTTCTGACAATAAAATATTTTGTATCAGCAAAGTATTTAAGTTACAGACATCCTAAGAAAAACAAATAGATATATGCTTATAAATTCCTTCAAGAGTTTTTCAAATAATAAAAAAGTTGAAAACAACTTTGCTGTTCTTTTGTTATTAACTACAACCATTAAAAATCCTTGTGCATGGGGTTTGATCAAGAAAACTAAGTAGAACACATGGGATTACATTGCCATTTGACTGAAATTCTCTGAAATGATAGATATTACTTTCAGAAGGATGAAATTCATAACATTTCTGAAAAATAACAGATAGTATTACCTGTAGATTAAAATTTATGAAGATTCCCTAAGGGTTGAAGGCACAGCTATAGATGAACACAGAAACAAGGTGGAAGGAAACTCATAGTTGAAAGCACATATGAGAGAAGACAGCTAAGGAGGTGAGACTGGTTCATTGCTACAGCTCAGTGTTGAGTGGATATCAGCAATGGAAGGTGGTCCTATAGAAAAGGTCAGGATGATTCACTGGAATATACTGCATTTTTGAGATTCTGGGTCTTCAATACTCTGCCTATTCTATTGATGCTGGGCAGTGGACATTAGTGTACCTGTCATCAGGGTAAAATGCTGAGTGTGAGTTTTCTGTCCTAACATCTACAAGGCTGCATAGTACCTAGAAACCTATGTCGGCAGATTTAGGAAGTTGTTTTTCAGACAGTGCCATTAAGTCTTTTGGAGAATGGTTTGGAACAAATACATAACAGGAGTACAGAAATGAGTGTGGAAACTCAAGGTCATTTCTACATTAGTGACCAGCAGTGGATGGTGCAAGACAACCTGAAATGTCTCCTAACCAAATGTTTGAATAGTTCTGAAAAGATAGACCAAACATCTCAAGGAACACTGCATTAGTTTCTAGTAAAACATATTGGGATAATTTTTTATGATTAATAAAAGTCTCAGGAGCTTAAAAATGACAATTTGACAGCTCATTTACCCATTTGATATTTTTTTACCCACATACTTTAACATTCCTAACATTAATTAAAAATGAAGAAAAGTAACTATCCTGAGATAGAATGAAAGGCTAACTAAAAACAGACTTTAACCCTGTCCTCAGAATCCCCATAATTAGTTTTTACAATTTCAATTTTCTGAAGTATTAAGTTTAAAACAGTATTCAAGGTATGACATCCATATCATGGCAGACTGAGCTGTTCCCTTTGTCTCTCCCCTCTAAGTTACAACCAAACCGACATTCACTGAGCAACAGAGGATTCCGTACACAGTGCAACTGGATGTCTAAGGGATCCATACAGCCATACATCTGAAGGTGGGTGGACTGGACCCTTGGGAAGCAGCGGAACTTGGGGAGCGGCCCCCTCCCTGTCACCCAGTGGCAGTGATCTAGGGCATGAATCTTTATGCAGCAGATCACGTAGCTGTGAGTGGAGATGACAGTGGCCTGGCCCCCACACAACTGCCCACAGAGTGGAGATGGCAGTGGTCCTACACCACAACTGTGTGTACGTGGGGCAGGAGCAGAAAAAAAGGCCCCTGTCCCCACTAGTGGTGGCAGATGGAACCTGTGACCAGAGGCATCAAGACCCACAACAGAACCAGTGACCAAGCTCCCAGTAGTGGCACCACCAAGACCAGCTGCACCTGCAGCACGGGCTGCATACAAGTCTCTGGGACCCTAGGCCCCTGGCAGTGACAGCGACAACCAAAAAGTCAGCACCCCTGACAGTGGTGCAACCAGCACCTCCAGACAACCTTGAAAGGCAATGCAAGTGGTGCATGGGGCATCAGCATCTGAGTCAGTGGAGAAACAGTGCAGGAACATGAAAGCCAAGGAGACCCTGGAAGCAACAGAAATGCTCACATTTGTGACCCTGGGGGCATTAGCTGAGATTGCAGTGACATCATAAGCACCAAAACACCAGCATTCCAGAGACACAAACAGCACAAGGAAGCCACTGATGACACCTCTGGCAGAAGCAGTGAAGGGTGGAAAGTGTAGGCTCTCAAATACAATCAGAAGCAGCTCAAAACCAAAGTAAGCAAAGCCATAACCAAATAAGAACAGGTGGTTACTACCACAAATGCACCAGCAGACGATCAAGTCATCAAACACCATGAAGAACTATAGTAACATGGCAGAACAGAAGAAAATAACAACTCTCTAGAAACCAAACCTGAAGTCATAGAAGATTATGCTCTAGTTGGCAGAGAATTCAAAATAGCTGTCATAAAGAAACTCATCAAGTTACAAGAAAACTCAGAAAGACAGTTCAATGAGCCCAGAAATAAAATTAATGAACAGAAGGAATACTACACCAAAGAGACTGAAACTCCAAGAATAAACCAAACAGAAATTCTGGTGATGAAGAACACAATTAATAACATAAAAGATAATACGGAAAGAAATAAGTACAGAGTAGACCATATGGAGGAGAGAATTAGTGAGCTCTAAGATAAAAACCAACAAATTATCCAGGTGGAGGAGGAGAGAGAATGAAGATTTAAACTAAAAAGAAGAAATTCTTTGAGAAATATCCAACTCAATTAGTAAAAAGTAATGGAAGGATGATAGGTATCCCAGAAGGAGAAGAGGGAGAAAGAAGAGAGCTTGTTCAAAGAAATCATAATTGAAAAATTCCTGAATCTCTAGAAGGAACTGGACATGGAAGGACATGAAGCTAATAGAATTCCTAATTACATCAATGCAAAAGGACCTTCTCCAAGAAATATAATATTAAAACTGTCAAAAGTCAATGACAAAGCAAAAATATTAAGAGCAGCAAGTGAGAAGGAGATAACCTACAAAGGAACCCCCAGTAGGCTTTCATCAGATTTCTCATCAGAAACTGTACAGGCTAGGAGAGAGTGGAATGATATATTCAAAACACTGAAGGACAAAAACTATCAGGCAAGAATACTCGATCCATAGAAATTATCCTACAGATATGACATAGAAATAAAACCTTTCCCAGACAAACAAAAGCTGAGGGAGTTCATCACCACTAGACCTGCCTTACAAGAAATGTTGAAGGGAGCCCTCCGATCTGAAAGAAAGGCCAAGGGTTACAAAGCTTTGAGCAAGGAGACAAATAGACAGACAGAATCAGAATATTGCTGCCCTATATGAGAATAGGTTAGCAAACACTTAATTATAACATGAAAGATAAAGGGAAAGAAAGCATCAAAAACAACTCTAAGCACTTTATCTTGGTGAAAATCTCACAATACAAAAGAGAATAATTTGTGACAACAAAAACATAGAGGGGAAGAGGTAAAGAATGGAACTTGCATAAGCTAATTGAGATAAGGGGCTAAAAGAAAAAGGACTATCTCATCTATGAGAGCTTTTATACCAACCTCATGGTAACCACAAAACAAAAATCAGAGCAGAGTCACAAGTTATAAATAAAAAGAAACCCAAGAAAGCCATCACAGAAAACCACCAAACTGAAACGGAGACAGAAATACAAGGAAAAAGTAACAATGGAAATATGGAACAACCAGAAAGCAAAAGCAAAAATGGCTGTATTAAGCCCTCATATACCAAAAATCACTTTAACTGTAGATGAATTTAATTCACCAATCAAAAGACACAGAGAGGGGGGCCACCCGGTGGCGCAGTGGTTTAGTTCCCGCTTCCCAGCCCGGTGTTCGTGAGTTTGGATCCCGGGCGCTCGCCGACGCACTACCTGTCAGCCATGCTGTGGTGGCGTCCCATATAAAGTGGAGGAAGATGGGCACGGATGTTAGCCCAGGGCCAGTCTTCCTCAGCAAAAAGGGGAGGATTGGCTATGGATGTTAGCTCAGGGCTGGTCTTCCCCCCCCCACACACAAAAAAGACACAGAGAGGCTGGATGGATTAAAAAACAAGACCAAACAATATGCTGCCACCAGGAGACACATCTCAGTTCCAAGGACAAATGTAGGCTCAGAGTGAAGGGATGGAAGAAGATATTCCAAGCAAATGGCAAGCCAAAGAGAGCTGGTGTAGCTATACTTCCATCAGACAAAGCAGGTTGCAAGGTAAGAAACATAAGAGACAAAGATGGGCATTATATTATGATAAAAGGTACATTCTGCCAAGGAGACATAACACATTAATATATAGGCACCTAACACAGGAGCACCAAAGTGTAGAAAGCAACTATTAACAGTTCTAAAGGGAGAAAGTGAAAGCAACACAATAATAGTAGGGGACCTTAACACCCCACTTACATCAATGGCTAGATCATCCAGGCAGAAAGTCAACAAGGAAACAGTGGCCTTAATGGAAACTTAGGACCAGGTGGACTTAATAGATGCATATAGATTACTCTATCCAAAAACTGCAGAACACACATACTTCTCAAGTGCACATGGAACATTCTAAGAGAATACTATGAAAAGCTGTATGCTAACAAGCTGGATAACCTAGAAGAAATCGAGAAATTCTTAGACTCCTACAACCTCTCAAGGCTGAATCAAGACAAAGAGAGAATCTGAATAGATCAGCCACCAGCAAGGGCACTGAAATGGTGATCAAAAACCTCCCAAAAAACAAAAGTCCAGGACCAGATAGCTTCTCTGGTGAATCCTACCAAAGATTCAAAGAAAATTTATTTCCCATCCTTCTCAAACTCTTCCAAAAGATTGAAGAGAATGGGACAATTCTCAACTCACTTGACAAGCCCAACATAACCCTGATATAAAACCAGACAAGGACAAAACAATAAAGAAAGATTACAAGCCAATATCACAGATGAACAAAGATGCAAAAATCCTAAACAAAGTATTAGTGAATCAAATACATTAATACATTCAAAGGATCATACAGCATGATCAAAGGGATTTATTCCAGGGGTGCAGTGATGGTTCAACATCCACAAATCAATCAACGTGATATACCACATTAACAAAATGAAGAATGAAATCACATGATCATCTCAATAGACGCAGAGAAAGCATTGACAAGATCCACTATACATTTATGATAAAAACTCTGAATAAAATGTGCATAGAAGGAAAGTACCTCAACATAATAAAGGCCATATATGACAAACCCACAGCCAACATCGTAGCCACTGGTGAAAAACTGAAAGCCATCACTCTGAGAACAGGAATAAGTCAATGATACCCACTCTTACCACTCTTATTCAACATAGTACTGCAAGTTTTAGCCAGAGAAATTAAGCAAGAAGAAGAAATAAAAGGGATGCAACTGGAAAGGAAGAAGTAAAACTTTCACTGTTTGTGGATGGCATGATCCTATATATAGGAAATCCTTAAAAAATCCACCAAAAAACCATTAGGAATAATCAACAAATGCAGTAAAGCTTCAGCATAGAAAACCAACTTACAAAAATCAGTTGCATTTCTTTTTTTTAAACTTCTTTTTATTTTTTTTATTGCAGTAACATTGGTTAGTAACACAGCATAAATTTCAGGTGCACATCATTATATTTCAATTTCTGTGTAGATTTCATCATGGTCACCACCCAAAGACTGATTGCAACCCGTGACCACACATATGTGCCAAATCATCCCTTTTGCCCTCCTCCCTCCCGGCTTCCCTGCTCATAACCACCAATCCAGTCTCTGTCTCTATGTGATTGTTTCTTGTTCTTATCTTCTACTTATGAGTGAGATCACACGATATTTGACTTTCTCCCTCTGACTTATTTCACTTAGCATAATACCCTCAAGGTCCATCCATGTTGTCACAAATGGCTCGATTTCATAGTTTCTTCTGGTTGAATAGTATACTACTGTGTATTTTTAACCACATCTTCTTTATTCATTCATCCCTTGATGGGCACCTAGGTTGCTTCCAAGTCTTGGCTATTATGAATAATGCTGCAATGGACATAAGGGGTACATGGATGTTTATGTATGGGTGTTTTTGTGTTCTTCGGATAAATACCCAGCAGTGGAATAGCTGCATCATATGGTAGTTCAACTCAATTTTTTGAGGTATCTCTATACTGTTTTCCGTAGTGGCTGCACCAGCTTGCACTCCTTCCAGCAGTGCATGAGAGTTCCCTTCTCTCCACATCCTCTCCAACAATAGTTATTTCTTGTCTTGTTAATTATAGCCATTCTGATGGGTGAGAGGTGATAGCTCATTGTAATTTTGATTTGCATTTTGCTGATAGTTAATGATGATGAACATCCTTTCATGTGCTTGTTGGCCATCTCCACATTCTCTTTGGAGAGATGTCTGTTCAGGTCTTTTGCCCATTTTTAAATCAGGTTGCTAGTTTTTTTCTTTTTAAGATGTATGAGTCCTTTATACATTTTGGACATTGACCCCTTATTGGATATATGGTTTGCAAATATATTCTCCCAATTGTTAGGTTGCCTAGTCATTTTGTTAATGATTTGCTTTGCTGTGCAGAAGCTTTTTGAGTTGATATAGTCCCATTTGTTTATTATTTCTATTGTTTCCCTTGCCTGGTCAGACATGGTACTTGAAAATAGGTTGCTAAGACTGATGTCGAAGAGTTACTGCCTATGTTTTCTTCTAGAAGTTTCATGTTTTCAGGTCTTACATTCAAGTCTTTAATCCATTTTCAGTTAAGTTTTGTTTATGGTGTAAGATAATGGTCTACTTTCATTTTTTTTTTTTTTTTTGCATGTGGGTGAGCAGTTTTCCCAGCACCATTTATTGAAGAGACTTTCCTTTCTCCATTGTACGTTGTTGGCCCCCTTGTCGAAAATTAGCTTTGCACAGACGTGTGGGTTTATTTCTGGGCTCTTGACGTTGTTCCATTGATCTTTGTGTGTCTGTTTTTGTGCCAGTACCATGCTGTTTTGTTACCATAGCTTTCCAGTATATTTTGAAACCAGGGAGTGTGATACCTCCAGCTTTGTTCTTTTTTCTCAGCACTCCTTTTGGTTATTTGGGGTCTTTTGTTGTTCCATATAAATTTTAGGATTCCTTGTTCTATTTCTGTGAAAAGTGTTGTTGGAACTTTGATAGGGATTGCATTGAATCTATAGATTGCTTTAGGAGGTATGGACATTTTATGATGTGAATTCTTCCTATCCAAGAGCATGGAACATCTTTCCACTTCTTTGTGTCCTCCTCAATTTCTTTCAAAACTGATTTATAGTTTTCAGTGTACAAGTTTTTCACTTCTTTGGTTAAGTTTATTCCTAGGTATTTTATTCTTTTTGTTGCAATTGTAGATGAGATTATATTCTTAATTTCTCTTTCTGCTACTTCGTTGTTTGTGTTTAGAAATGCAACTGATTTTTGTATGTTCATTTTGTATCCTGGAACTCTACCATATTCATTTATTATTTCCAAAAGTTTTTAGTGGATTCCTTAGGGTTTTCTATACATAAAATCATGTCATCTGCAAATAGTGACAGGTTCACTTCTTCCTTTCCAATTTTGATCCCTTTCATTTCTTTTCCTTGCCTGATTGCTCTGGCTAGGACTTCCAATACTATGTTAAATAGGAGTGATTAAAGTGGGCATCCTTGTCTGGTTCCTCTTCTTAGGGGGATAGCTTTCAGTTTTTCACCATTGAGAATGATATTAGCTGTGGGATTGTCATAACTGGCCTTTATTATGTTGAGGTACTTTCCTTCTATACACATTTCATTCAGAGTTCTTAACAGAAATGGATGCTGTATCTTGTGAAATGCTTTCTCTGCATCTCTTGAGGTGATCATGAGATTTTCATCCTTCGTTTTATTAATGCAGTGTATCACATTGATTCTTTTACAGATGTTGAACCATGCCTGCATCCCTGGAATAAATCCCACTTGATCATGGTATATGATCTTTTTAAGGTATTGTTGTGTTCTATTTGCTAGTATTTTGCATTGATGTTCATCAGTCATACTGGACTCTAATGTTTTGCTTTTGTGTTGTCCTTGTCTGGTTTTGGTGTCAGGGTAATGTTAACTTTGTAAAATGAGTTAGGAAGCTTCCTCTCCTCTTCAAATTTTTGGAGGAATTTTAGAGGGGTAGGTATTAATTCTTCTTTGAATGTTTGGTCAAATTCATCAGGGAAGCCATCTGGTCCTGGGCTTTTATTTTTGGGGAGGTTTTTTTTTTATTACTGTTTCAATCCCCTTAGTGATGATTGGTGTATTGAGATTCTCTATTTCTTTTTGATGCAGTTTTGGGAGGTTGTGTGATTCTAAGAATTTATCCATTTCTTCTCAAGTATCCAATTTGTTGGCATATAGCTTTTCATGATATTCTCTTATAATCTTTTGTATTTCTGCAGTGTCTGTTGTAATTTCTCCCCTTTCATTTCTGATTTTATTTATTTGAGCCTTCTCTTTTTCTTGGTGAGCCTATCCAAAGGTTTGTCGATTTTGTTTATCTTTCCAAAGGGCCAGCTCTTGGTTTCATTAATTTTTTCTATTGTGTTTTGAGTCTTTTATTTCTGCTCTGATTTTTCTTATTTCCCTCTTTGTACTGATTTTAGGCTCTGTATGTTCTTCTTTTTCCTTTAGGTGCACTGTTAGCTTGTTTCAGATTTTTCTTGTTTGTTGAGGTAGGCCTGTATTGCTCTAAACTTCCCTCTTAGAATCACTTTAGCTGCATCCCATAAATTATGGCATGTCGTATTTTCATTTGTCTCAAGGTATTTTTTGATTTCTCCATTGACCCAATCATTTTTCAGTAGCACTTTGTTTAATCTCCAGAAATTTGTGGCTTTTCTGATTTTCTTCCTGTAGTTGATTTCTAGTTTCAGACCACTGTGGTCAGAGAAGATGGTTAGTATTATTTTAATCTTCTTAAATTCATTGAGACTTGTTTTGTGGCCTAAAATGTGATCAATCCTGGAGAATTTTGCATGTGCATTGGAAAAGAATGTGTATTCTTTGGTTTTTGGATGGAATGTTCTGTATACATCTACTAAGTCCAACTGGTCTAATGTGTCATGTTTCCTTATTGATCTTCTGTTTGGATGATCTATCCATTGGCGTAAGCGGAGTGTTAAAGTCCCCTACTATTATTGTGTTACTGTCTATTTCTCCTTTTATGTCTGTTAATAAATACTTTACAGATTTAAGTGCTCCTATGTTAGAAGCATAGATATTTACACGTGTTACACCCTCTTGTTGGTTTGTTCCCTTGATCATTATGTAGTGTCCTTCTTTGTCTCTTTTTCCAGTTTTTGTTTTAAAGTCTATTTTGTCTTGTGTAACTATTGCTACCATTGTTACCAAAGAAAAGCTTTCTTTTCATTGCCATTTGCATGGAGTATCTTTTTCCATCCCTTCACTTTCAGTTTGTGAGTGTCTATGTCTGAAGTGTGTCTCTTGTATGCAGCATATATATGGATCTTTATTTAAATCCTTTCAGCCACCCTATGCATTTCAATTGGAGCATTTAGTCCATTGATGTTTAAAGTAGCTATTGATAAGAATGTACTTATTCCCATTTTGTTACCTTTTTTCTGGGTGTTTTTGTAGTTCTTTTCTGTTCCTTTCTTCTTTTCTGTCTCTTCTGGTTTGATGGCTTTCTTTAGTAGTATGTTTGGGTTCCTTTCTCTTAGTTTTTTGTGTATTTATTACAGGTTTCTGGTTTGTGATTACCATGACTTTCATATATATTAGCCTACATATATAGCCGTCTATATTAAGTTGATGGTCTCTTTAGCTTGTCTTCTTTCTAAAAGCTCTACTGTGTTACTCCCCTCCTCCCACATTTTATGTGTTTGATATCATGTCTAAACTTTTTATTCTGCATTTGTATCTCTTACCCTCTTATCATGGAAATAGATAATTTTTTCCTATTTCTGTTCTTCTCTTTCCCCCTTACATAAATACTTTTGGGATTTCTTGTAGGACTGGTTTCTTGGTGATAAACTCTCAATTTTTTCTTGTCTGGGAAACTCTTTATCTCTCCTTCTATTCTGAATGATAACCTTGTCATGTAGAATATTCTTGCCTGTAGATTTTTTCCTTTTAGCACTTTAACTAGATTGTGCTGCTCTCTTCTAATCTGTAAGGTTTCTGCTGAGGAGTCACCTGATAGCCTCATGGGGTTTCCTTTGAATGTGATATTTTTCCTTTCTCTTGCAGCTTTTAGGATTCCCTCTTTATCTTTAATTCTTGACATTTTAATTATGATGTGTCTTGGTGTGGGCCTCTTTGGGTTTATCTTTTTCGGTGCTCTCTGTTCTTCCTGCAACTGGATGTCTGTTTCCTACCTTATTTGAGGAAAGTTTTTAGCTATTATTTCTACAAATAGATTCTTTGCCTCTGTGTCTCTCTCTTCTCCTTCCGGGAGACATATAACATGGATGTTAGGGCACTTGCTGTTGATCCAGAGGTCCCTTAGACTGTGCTCACTGTTTTAAATTCTTTTATCTTTTATCTGTGAAGCTTGGGTGACCTCCTCTAGTCTTTCATCCAGCTTGGTGATCCATTCTTCTGTATCCTCTACTCTGCTTTTGAGTCCCTCTAGTGAATTTTTCATTTCTGGTGTTGTTTGCTTCATTTCTGATTGGTACTTTTAAAATATTTTCCATTTCTTTATTGACATTCTCACTGAGTTCATCCATTTTTCTCCCAAGATCAGTGAGCATCATTATGACTCTTTGTTTGAACTCTTTGTCTGGAAGATTGCTCAGTTCTCTCTCACTTAGTTCTTTTTCTGGGGTGCTGTCCTGTTCCCTTACTTGGAATGTATTCCTTTGCCTCCTCATTTTGCCTCTTTCTCTGTGTTTATATCTATGTGTTAAGTAGGTCAGCTACATCTCCTGATCTTGAAGAGGTGACCTTATGTAAGAGACACCTTTTGAGACCCATCAGTGTGCTTCCCTCTCATCACCACTTCCAAATATTCCAGCAGCCACCACCATGTATGATACATATGTTCTTCTGCATGGCAGGGTTGCTCTTGCTGTAGATGCCCAGGGAGGCTGAACTGTCCCCCTGGTAGGCTGGTTATAATGGTCATCTGTGTGTGGCTTTTATGGACTCTTCAGTCCCTTTATTGCATGTTAGGAGCCCCAGTACAGTTTACTGCAAGGCCTAATAGCACATTCCTGATGCAGTTTTTCTGTTAAGTGAGCTGGCTCCCAGCATGGCTGGATGATAGTCTCAGGGGCTTACAATTGCTGTAGGCCTCTGGAATATAAGGTTCTTGTACACTCTCTCAGGATTGCAGCTGAGTGGGGCTTGCCCGGGGCAGGGGAGAACCCAATTGCTTCAGGCTTTGGAAGGAATGGCTGATCCCTTATGTGTCTGTTTGAGAAGCACACGTGTTCTGTAGCTGACAAGACCCACCGCCAACAGGGTCACACACACTGTTGACACATTCCTCCCCCATGTGTGCACCCTGACACTCTGAAGTGGACTCAGTCACCCCAATGCAGAAACCCCACACACTCCCTCAATGCCCTGCACACTCCAGCTGCTCCTTGTGCACACCCTGCTCCACCTATATGGACCCACTTGCCCAGCTGCAGAGAATCCAGGCAAATAGCCTACATAGGCCAATAAATTGCCAAAGGGCTTATTTTGGATGGGGCCTGCCCCTAGGGCAAGCCCCTTGCACTGGCTGAGCTGGATTAATTTGGTGCTCTAGTGGGTGGGGCAGACCCAAGCCAGAGAGGCCAGGGGGAGAACTCCAATGGTGTATGCCAGCCACTTTGTCTGCACACATGCACCAGGTCACAACAATGGCTGCTGCTAATATCTCAGTCCCTGGACAGGTCTTGCTTCTCACCAAGATGCACTTAGGGGCTATCAGGTGAGTCTCTTTTCACCAAAGGACTGTGAACCTTCTTTCTGGTGATTTTAGGTTGCTTTCCAAAATGGATGAATTTGTGCCTGGGCTACTTAAGAGCTGGCTTGTTTTTTTTCATATGTCCAATAGCTTTTGTGGGAGTATTCCCCATTGTTGTTAGTAACCAGCAAAGCCAGATATTATGACACTTGTCTCAGTTGTGCTGGCTCAAAAAAAACACTTATAGCAGCAACAGTCCTGGCTCAGGTCCCCCACTCCTCCAGGGAAGACTGTGTACCTTTGGATTGCTCTCAGGTGGCTGTGAGGCACTGTGGCTTGTGAAGGTGGCCTTTTTTTTCTCCAGAAGGGAATTTCTGTCTCTTCCACCTCAGTCAGGACTGTCACATGTTGCAGGGGTTCCTCTTATCCAGTTTTCAGTTCTCTTTTGGGAGTAATGGTTCCAAGATTAGTTGTAAGTCTGTTGTGTCCCTGAGGGAGGTGAGTTCAGGGTCCACCTACACTGCCATCTTGACACCAGACCCTCAGTTGCATTTCTACACACTAACAACAAGTTAGCTGAAAGAGAAGTCAAGAATACAATACCATTTGCAATTGCAACAAATAGAATAAAATACCTAGGAATGAATTTAGCTGAGGAGATGAAAGATCTATGCACTGAAAACTATAAGACATTATTGGAAGAAACTGAAGAAGACATAAAGTAATGGAAAGATATTCTGTGCTCATGCATTGGAAGAATAAATATAGTTAAAATTCCTATACATTATAAAGCAATCTACTGATTCAATGCAATCCCAACCATAATCCTAATGACACTTTCATTAAAATAGAACAAAGAATCCTAAATTTTATATTGAACAACAAAAGGCGCCAAATAGTGAAAAGAATCCTGAGGAAAAAAAGAATGATGCTGGAGGTATCACACTCTCTGAGTTCAAGATATACTACAAAGCTATAGATATCAAAACAACCTGGTACTGGCAAAAAGACAGACACACAGATCAATGGAACAGAACTGAGAGCCCAGAAATAAAACCATACATCTATGGATAATTAACCTTTGACAAGTGAGCCTATAACCTATGGTGGAGAAAGGAAAGTCCCTTCAATAAATGGGCTGGGAAAACTGGACAGCCACATGCAAAAGAATGAAAGCAGACCATTATCTTACACCATACACAAAGATTAACTCATAATGGATTAAAGACCTGAAACAATAAAACTCTTAGAAGAAAATATAAGCAATACACTCTTAGAGTACAGTCTTAGCAGTATCTTTTCAAATGCATGTCTACTCAGCAAGAGAAACAAAAGAAAAACAACAAATGGGGTTACATCAGACCAAATAGCTTCTGCACAGCCAAGGAAACCATCAACAAAATGAAAAGAAAACCCACACACTGGGAGAAAATATTTGCAAATCCTTTATCCCACAAGGGGTTAATTTCCAAAATGTGTAACTCAACTCAACAACAAAAAACTGGACAACCAAACATAAAAATGGGCATAGGATATGAACAGACATTTTCACCTAAGAAGATATACAGATGGCCAACAGGCCCATGAAAAGATGTTCAACATCATTCATTCTTACAGAAAGACAAAATAAAACTACAATGAGATATCACTTCACTCCTGTGAGAATGGGTATTACAAACAAGATAAGAAATGCCAAGTGTTGGAGAGGATGTGGAGAAAAGGGAACCCCCATATACTGCTGGTGGGAAGGCAATCTGCTGCAGCCACTGTGGCACAAGATATGGAGATTTCTCAAAAATTAAAAATAAAAATACCATATGCTCCAAGTTTCCCACTACTGGGTATTTATCCAAAAAGCGTGAAATCAACAATTCAGAAAGATTCAATGCATCTCTATATTGACTGCAGCAGCATTCACAATAGCGAAGATGTGGAAGCAACCCAAGTGACCATCAACAGATGAATGAATAAAGAAGGTGTGGTGTATATATGCAATTGAATACTACTCAGTCATAAAAGAGACATAGTCATGCCATTCGTGACAATATGAATGGGTCTTGGGACTATTATGCTCAGCAAAATAAGACAGAGAAAGACAGATATGGCATGATTTCACTCATATGTGAGATAAACACACAGATAAGGGGAAAAGATTGGTGCTTACCAGAAAGGAAGTGGGTGGGGGAGGACAAAAGCGATAAAGGGGCACTTAAGTTCGGTGATGAACAAAAACTAGCCTATTGGTGGCAAACATGATGCAGTCTATAGAAATACTGAAATAGAATAAAGTACATCTGAAATTTACACAATGTTATGAGCCAATATGACCTCAATACAAAAAAAAAAACCCCAGCATTTAAATGACAGAATTATATCAAGCATAGCATGGAACTAGAGATTACCAAGCAAAAAAAGATACTAGGACTTTATAAAAAATAAAGAAATTTTACATACCTGTAAGAAAATAATATAAAACAAGTGAAAAACTCAACCAGGAAAGTAGAAGAAAGTTAAATAACAAAGGAGAAACTGGAATAAGAAATTGCAACCTTTTAGAGAGATACTTTTTACAAATTGTGTAATAAAAGACTCAAGGCTGCCTTCTTTGTTAAATTGCCAACACTCTATTACATACGTAATGCTCGAGATTTCTAGATGCAAGATGCAGGGTCACTGTCCTTGCTGGGATATGGGATGTTCAGTTTTGGAAATGTTTCTGGTTGAGAGTTTGTTTCTTCTTTCTTAACTAAAGGTATAGATAGAAAGAATGTTCTGAACTGTTCTTGACCAACCAACAAGTAAGAACACGTTCTGTGTTCTGTCAGATGTGTCCTTCTTATTGTTACTCCTCATCCCATTTTGTGCTCATGAGATTATGTTCTTATTTTACAGGGCACATTCCTACCCAGTCATTGATCCAAAAGGAACATCAAGAATCATCTCTGCTTCTGTCTGGGCCTGGTGTGATCTTTAGTATCTGCTTCTCAGCCTGCCTTGGGACTTGGAAATAGGTTATTGAAGATTTAAAGGGGGCAACAAACAACACGTCTCCCTCTCAACTTTGATGCCGATTGAGAAATAGTCTCAGAAATCACACATATTTGAACAGAAACATCAGCTTTAATGCAGGTAAGACTGAACTGGAGAAATGATATTTCCTGTGGCCCCAAGTAGGCTACCAAATATAATATCTCTGAATATAAATTACTTCCCAAGATGGGAAGCTTTCCTTTCTTAGGGAAGAATCTGTCCCAGGAAGTTGAAGTTGACTGCATGAGTGAGCAAAAAGATATTTCTCCCCTGGAAGAATCACTTGGAAACAATTAGAGAAAACTCAGAAAGAGCTGAACATCACAGGCCCAGTGTTTTTCTCAATCTCACCAATTGGATGGGTAAGAGTAACTTATGGCCAGAGATCAGTAGTGTTTCTCCCATTCTCTGTTGGGGGGAGTGAGGGTTCTCATCCTTCTGTGGAATCATGAAGACAAATATGTCTCTCAAACCCTTCTAGGTCTTTCTTCTGCTCTAACCCATTTAGGGTAATAATCACCACCTGTGGTCAACCAGGGGTCTATCTCCCTTAGGAGAGGAGACCATGAGGTCTCCCTGAGGAGACCAGGTCCAGCCCATGTTCAGGAGAACTCTCTTCCAATACCCCGCACCGCTTTCTTTTATTTTCTATGGGAACTACTGGAGGGCAGTTAAACTTTTACACCTAGAAGGCTCTGAAATCGGGCAGAAGTGCTAATTAAGTTAGCTTCAGGGCACTATTCTACAGTTGGCTGAAATTTTCCCCTTATTCTCTTTCCTGTTCCAAATTATACCTGGCCAAATGCTCCAGAGCAG
Organism: Tapirus indicus; assembly: GCA_031878705.1. Classification (NCBI taxonomy): domain Eukaryota; kingdom Metazoa; phylum Chordata; class Mammalia; order Perissodactyla; family Tapiridae; genus Tapirus; species Tapirus indicus. Next base: position 108,152,679 of record CM062918.1, on the reverse strand, counting down.
TTCAGCAGAGCTTAGGAAATGATGTCTAATCACCTTTACTGCTATAATGTTACAATGCACAATGTTGACAATAGCTTCAATTTGGATACACCTCCTCATTATTAAATTTTAGAGTGAAATTATCAGCCCCAAATTAATTCCCCCATTCTTGTAAATTCACATACAAATTAATCATCACCAAGATTTATTCTGCTCATTGTTGGCTGGAGACCCTCACTGTGATGCCTGGGTACAGTCATGATGGGATTGCCTTTCCCTGCAATAGTGCTGTTCCTTCTGGATATTGTAAGTCATCTTTCATATGTCCTAAGTTTTCTAGAGTCCAGAAAGTTAATAAGGTTATAGCATCAACCCAACACACAAAAAGTTTAGCCAACAAGCCTGTTTTCAACTCCTAGAACTGTTATTCTAGCCAAAATTGTGATCTCAGATGACAGCATGTAGTAAAATTTAGATTCAATCCTTTTGCCATCAAAGATCCTATCAGACCACGTCTGAGGGAAGAAGGGTAGGCAGAAGGTTTCCTGGTTTAGCCTCAGTAGTTTGTCAGTCAGTCTTGCCACCTATCTAGTAATTCACCATCTGGGAATTGAAACGCATTTGGGACAAATATCCCATCAAGAAGTTAATTGTAAAGAGAAGCACATTAAATCATACCACAAGGTTGGGATCAGCAAAATTCAAACTGTGGGAAACTTTGAAGACATGATCAGATTTCTTTCAGCAAATAAATTACAGGGGAAAGAAAGAGGTGGTGAGTCCCAATTGATTACAAAAAGACAAAAGATACATCCACCAGTTGTAATTTATGAATTCTATTTCAATTTTGATTCAAAAAATTACTTCACATAAACTCATTTATTATTTATGAACAGTTGGATATTTGAACAATGACTAGATATTTGGTAATATTAAGGAATTACTGCTAATTTAATTTTGGTCTGTTAATGTGTTTACGAAAAATCATCCTTACCTTGCAGAGATAAACACTATATATTTGAGTATAAAAAATTGATGTGAAGTCTAGCATATGCTTTATATTAACAAAGGAGGGGAGGGCAGGATGATGATATTGATGTTATATTATTGGCTGGAGCTGCATTATGGCTACATGGATGTGTATTTGTCTGTTCTGCATCTTTTGTATGCATTTCCATTTTCATTATAAAAAATTTTAAAAACATTAAGTATGACACTGTGTTGAGCATACCAGGGGAAAATCCAACTCTGCAGATTGTCTTCTTTCCAGAAGTAGAATATAAGTCAGGCCAACTGAGGTTGTATTTTTTCTCTGTTCTTCCAGTCAATTCTCCACCCCTATCCACCATGATCTCCTACTGGGGAGGATTCCTTTCCCCAATGGACTCACTTTACTTTGGTTTCCAGGTGGGTTTGGCCAACAGGAAGTTAGAGAGACACAGGAGAGTGAGGGTCACACAGAGTGACTGAGTAACTGGATGGAAGGTTAGAGCTCATATCAGGCAACCTCTCCATTCAGCTCTCTCTGTCTTGAGGTTATAGTAACTTCTGTCCTTTTCTTTCAGGTCTAGGGATGACAATGGAATCCTGTTTCCTGCTCTTGCTTAATTCCTTATCCTTTATGATTTCCCAATGTACTGCCCAGTTTAGTAATTTTTCCTCTGATTACCCCCATTTCTGTGTGTTATCTGTTTCCGGACAGAACACTGAATCATAAAATATCTAAAACATCTTGTACTCATTTCAATAGATCTCTGGGGTCCTGGTGCTGAGTTGACTTGGGGCCTATGTGGTGACACAGTCTCCTAAACTCTTGTGAGCAGGCTTTTTACTCCCTGCTGCCAATGTCTCTTGCTGTGCAATTGCTTAGACCTAAAACCCTGCCAGGTAGAACATTTATTCCAGTAGGACGATCACCATGAGCAGGAGGATACCTAGCACTGGGGTTCTACACCGACCAGTAAACAGCACTAAACCTGCTGTTGCTGCTTCTGGTCTTTAACCCCAAAGGGCCTGGTGAAGCCCAACGTTTTTGCCAGTTGCTCCTCAAGACCATATCTTCCCTCTGCTTCTGATTGTGCCAGGCCACAAGTAAAATTTCTGTTGGCCACATCCTTTTTCCCCCAGAAGTGGGATACTCCTCTAGGGTTTAAAGGCCACTTATCAGCCCCTTCTCATTTTAGGAATGGCCAGGTGATATATAACAATCTTCACCTGTTCCTAAATGTGGTCTCTTTCCTTTTCTACTATCTTGTGGCTAACACTATTGGCTGGAGTGTGATACCTTCATCCCTTTAATACTCCTTTGGCTTTCCAGTTCTCTTTTCTTGTTCCCCCAACATACTCTTCCTGATTATATTTTTGGAGTTCATGAATTTGAAAGAAGAATTTAGTAATTTCCAGCTGTGATAAAAGAACTTGCATGAAACGTATTTTGTCCATCTTCATTCCACTGTGGGTAATGCCGCTTCAGAATTATTCTATCAGAGCAACATCTAACCTACACCTTGCAGCAGACCCGCCAGGTGTAGTAGTCCTGCTACACCCCCTCCCTATCAGATCTCATATTCATTGCTTCTTCCTTAAGAGACCAGCCTTCTCAAAGATCCTGAAGCTGTTTCCCTAACACACTGGAAATACTTGCATCCTTATCCACAATATAAGTGTCAGCCTGAAAATCATATAATTCTCTTTTCACTGATTTCCTGTTTTTTCCCTCTCAAATATATGAACATTTTACGCAATAGTCCTTGACTTTCTTCTGTTAATTTTTTTTGAAACTCAGTCACCCTTTCCAATCTAGAAACAATGAAAACATCTTCTCTTTTAAATAATTAAATTCAACCTCACCTCATTTTCCCTTTCAATTCAATTTAGCCTGGCCTCCTGATTCTCACTTTTCCCTAGGTTGCTCCCTAGCCCATGATACATTCCTCAACCTTTCTCCTAAGAAAATCTTTCTTCCACTACATTAGTTTTTGGTTTTTCCCCTTCATTTTCCTATGACTACATTCTGATAGTTATGTTGAAGTGTAGATAACAAAAAATAAACTAGATCAAGTGAAAAAAAAGCTTCTTTTTATGAGGCAGTATCCTAAAAATGAGACTTTTTGTATTTCTGCTTACTTTTTGAGGCAGTGAAAATTTGAGTTGTTTCAAGCCAAGAAGATTGCATATTCCCTCTATGATATGAGTCCTAATCGTATACATGGGTGAAACTACAGACTTGAATTTTTCAGAGGTACTAATATAATTAATAAATTGGAGAGAACATTTGGTGAGTGTGACTCATAGTCTGTGGACAAAGCATTTGAAGGTAAGAAGTTTTCCTTTTACAGACTTTACTTGACGTTCGAACAAGAGGCAGTTTAGAAAGTCCAGTGCTGATGAATTCTGGACTGAAATCTCATCCATGGGTACTCTGTCCTTTTTCATTCCTAAACAAGTTTTATTTTTAGAACAGTTGTACATTTTAGAAAAATTGCAAATATGTGCAGAGTTGTCATACCCTTCTCCCAGTTTCCCCTATTATTATCCTACATTATTACAGTATATTTGTTACTGTTAATGAATCATTTTGGTATATATTGTAATTAGTTAAAGCCCATAATTTATTTAGATTTCCTTAGTTGTTTACCTAATGTTGTTTTCTGTTCTAGGACTCTACCCAGGCCACCACATTACATTTAGATCAGGGCTCCTAGCGCCACTCTTGGCTCTGACAGTTGCTCTGACTTCCATTGTTTCTGATGACCTTGATGGTTTTGAATAGTATCTGTCAGGTATTTTGTAGCATGTCTCTTTACTGACATTTGTCTGATTTGTTTCCTTGATTAGACTGGACTATGGGGTCTTGGTTAGGATACCACAGAGGTAAAGTTAACATGCCTTTTTCATCATATCATCTCCAAAGTACATAAAGCTGCTAGAAACATTTGCATGCAGGTTTTTGCACAGATGTAAATTTTCAAATCCCTTGGGTAAATACCTAGGAGTGCAACTGCTGCATTGTATGGTAAAACTATGTTAAGTTTTGTAAGAAGCACCAAACTGTTCCAAAGTGGTTCTACCATTTTGCATTTCACCAGCATGAGTAAGAGTTCTTGTTCTGCATCCTCGCCAGCAATTGGTATAGTCAGATTTTTGGATTTCAGCCATTCTAATAGGTGTGTAGTGGTTCCTCATTATTGTTTTAATTTTCATTCCTTATTGACATATGATGTTAAGCATCTTGTCATATATTTATTTGACTGACATCTCTGTGTCTTCTCTGGTGAGTTGTCTTTTTAGATTTTTCACCCAGTTCTTAGTTGTGTAGTTTGTTTCCTCATTGTTGAATTTTAAGAATTCTTTGTTTACTTTAGATATAAGTCCTTTATCAGATGTGTCTTGCAAGTATTTTCTTTCAGTCTGTGGCCTGTCTTTGGAATCTTTTCAGAACATAAGGTTTCTAATTCTCATACGGCTCAACTAATCTATTTTTTCTTTCATGGATCATGCTTTTGGTGTTGTATTTAAAAACTCATCATGTAGCTCACCTAGATTTTCTCTTATGCTTTCTTCCACAAGTATTATAGTTTTGCACTTTACATTTAGTTTGTGATTCATTTCGAGTTAATTTCTGTGAAAGGTGTAAGGTTTGTGTTTAGGTCCATTTTTGTGGTTTTGCATATGAATGTCCAGGTTGTTAAGGAGAAGAGCCGTAGGCCCAAAACGGCATCACTTGTGCTACAGCAGATAATACCAAACGTAGATTTAACACCTGATCTTATTGCAGTTTTGACCTTCCTCAAAAATGTAATCTTAGTTAACCATCTAGAATATTCTGGTCAGCGCTAATAAGTAGTCTGTCATGTGGGCCCTCTGTATCCCTCAGAAGAAGAAGAGGCAATCTTCCTGATAAAACCCTTGCTGTTCCCTTCCCCCCAAAAAGGATGTCCTGGCCTGAAACCCTCCATCTGTGTATAAAAACCTTCCATTTTGTACAATGCCTCTGATTCCTCTTCTAGTTGCTAGAGTGGATACTGCCTCATTCATGAATCATTTAATAAAGCCAATTAGATCTTCTAATTTACCCAGTTGAATTTTTCCTCTTCCACAGATTTGATGGCAGCATCAGGATCTGAAGTGAACTTCTGAGAGCATTCAGGGAAGACAAGTGACAAATAAAATGGGAAGCAATAGGATATCTTGGGGTATGTGAAGAAGCCATTTGGTGTAAAAGTAATTCTTGGCCTGACCTTGTTTTTCCAAAAGGGCCTGACTGGCCTTGGAATATGCATTGTATATCAGCTTTGGGCATTTACCATGTCCCAGAGACAAGAACAAGTGCCCTTAAGAAAAGGATGCAACTTCTGCCACATTGACATTTCCTTAAGGATAAGCATTTCTTGCTAGGCTAGGATCTGATTGCTGTGCTCATCATCTGACCACCCAACTCAAGACAACAGACCTGCTACCTGCTGTGCCCATCAATCACTGTGCCAACAGGACAATCTCATGACTATTGTACAAAGGACATTGCAATCATATGTGGTATATGTTCTTTGATGGTATATAACCACTCTGTATGCCCCACTTCTTTGGTGCCCTACCTTCCTTGAGGAAGGAAGGCCCTGGGCTATATGGTCTTCAAATTTGGCTCATCATAAACTCACCCCAATTTTGATTTATAGATTGCCTATGGATTATTTGCATTGACAGAAGAAACACAGGCCTGGTGCCCTGTGGATCCTTTTGCATTCACAATCTTTCTCACCATTTCTGAGGGCCATGGGTGATTTCCTCTCAAGTTGAATTCTCCTCTCCTTTTGCATTTGAGCTCTCAATCTAATTGGCTTTCCTCTACAGGTCAGGTCAACTTGAGCTGGTAGATGATTCTGCCTGCAGCCCAATTGAGCTGCTAGAGAATCCTGCACAGAGCCAATGGAGCTTGCTGATGGTTTTGCCCTGCACCAGCCCCCTAGAATCTCAGACCATGATTCTTCAGATGAAAAACCCCATCCCTTAGCTCTGTCCCTGAATTCCACAGGCAAACTGTGGATATTTTCATCTACAGATTCCCATTTGTTTGGGATCGTTCCCCAGATCCCAAGTTGGGAACTGCTGGTGGCAACTGCCATTCTCCATTTTGTTTGGAATCAATCTGCAGTCTCCATTCCTTGGGGTATGCTGGTCCAATCCTTTCCTCCAATCCAAGGTTCCACTGGCATCATTGGTGGTGCACAGAGGGTCTTCTTGTTGCCAGAGCACAGTAACATCTCTTGGTTACTGATGATATAGTAAGGTGTACATGTTTGTCTTATTTGGGGTATGTAAAGGCTACCTGCTAGTGGGAATCTGCAAAGTCAGAAAAAGCTGCAAACATAGGTGGACATTGGTTGAGCATTTAAAGGCTTTTAGAGCACTTGTAGGTCACCAGCCTATCTCAAGAAAATTTCTGTGCAGTGAGGTCTCAACCCAACTGCATGTGCTTCTTAGGTATTCAGTTGGCTGTGAAAAACCCAAAGCCCTAACTAAAGGAAATGGGATCCTTTATATCCAAAGAATTGAGCATGCCACCTTCCCACACACTTGCTTATTTTCTGTCCAAGAGCTGTGGACCTAGAAGCTGTAGATATTTGAAAAAGAGTGAAAACTTGGTAGAGACAACCTAGAATTGCAATGGCCTTTGTGGGGAGCATTCCAAATATGTGAGAAAAGCAAGGGCTCCCACATTCAACTCACTGGAAGATTCATTGCAAAAGGCTAATGACAATTAAAGAGATAAGAGGTACTAAAACAAACAGACTGCTGATGTGACTCCTATTGCTCCCTTCTATTCTCCTTTATGTGAGTACTCGTTCTGGCCATCCTCTGTCTGAATTGTTTTTCTGCTTTGAAGAAACTACAGGAGGACAAACAAAAATCCACCAAGCTAGTAGCTTTACAGTTAACACAGCCCCAAGCCCAGAGGCCCAAAATAACACCTGGACCCCCCCATTACACCCTCCCAAGGGTCCATTATCAAAACACAAACCCAGAAATCAATGCCTCAATGGTAACCAACTAGGGCACTGGAAAAGAGATTATCCTCCAAGGTTCTATGGAAAATCTTCTCCAATGCCCTCATATCTTCCTTCAAAGGAGGGCCCTCAGCTAAGAACATTCCTATGTTGATGGAATTCTGAGTGATTTTCTGGAAAACTGCTATGTTGTTTCCTTAAACAGCCAATTTAAAACTATAATTAAAATTAATGGGGTTGTTCAATACTGGCAGAAATGCTTACTGTTTTTCCTAGCTAAAACCTGACAAGATATTTGTAAGGACTGGATGAAGTTTTGAGCAGAAATTTGGCCACATTGGAAACTGATATTCAGAGCCTGCTAGGAAAACTTTTTGGCCTTCTCTCCTAAGGGAAATGTACCCAGCAGGAAAGAAACATTCCAACAGTAAGTGGATGGGTGTGTCATTCCATTGATATCATTTAGATGGCATCCCAGGTCTTTGGGGAATTTGTGTTGAAAATCTCTGAAGGGCAAGAGGGGTATCTCTAGAGAGTGGGTCACAGTTCAACGTTTACAAATTTTGAAACTCCCCCTTTTTGTCTCAAAATACTTGTAGATATTGAGAGGTTAAAAACATTTTGTATAAATCTGTCAATTCACTGAATGCTGATAGAAAAGGAAATTCACAATTCTTTACTTCTTAATCTTCACTAGAAATTAAGATTTTTAAGGGTTAAGAATTCTAATATCCGTAACTAAAGCTACCAAAAATAGTAAGGGAAACAATTTGGGCTGCAAGGAAAGTAGGATGTGTTCTTGGTTAAGAAAATATATGAGGTATGAAGATGCATTCTTGTTAAAGGAAATGAGACTAATTTTGTCTAAATTAGAACTTCTAGTTATCTTAGAATGGGTAGCAGGAGAACAAGGGACAAATTTGAGAAGAGAGAGCACTATAACTTGTCCAGCCAAGCTGGCTAAAATTAGATTGTTATTATAAGGACAATAAAACTCTTTTAATATCATTAATATATGCATGCTTAAATAACATTAAAATTAAATTTTCTTTTATCTGCTAAAGGACAAACTTTTCTTGGACTGTTAGTCTGCTTTTGATAAGATATTATGAAAAGGTTTCTGCCTGGAGAGCAAAGATTTTGTGTCTTAACAACTGTGGTTGCACTGCCTTCATCAGGACATTGATTGTTTAACAGTAAGTCTAATTTGTATTAAAAGAGGTAAGCTTGGTAACAATATATGGAACTTCTGTGTTTGCCTTTAAAATCTTTTTTTGTTGCTTTGGTTGAATGGATAATTAAGTCTTGCTCCATGATGAACTGTGACCCAATTTAGTCAACTGTCCAAACCTTTTGATATCTTTGACAAACTTCCCATAATCAAATTCTAAAAGTAAAGTCTATTTGATCTGAAATGAACTTTGGGATTTTTCCAGAGGGTCCCTGCAGCATCCAAAACTTTTGTTAAACTTATTAGTCTTACAGAGTATGTTAAATTACATGAGAAGCATTGACAAATACAAAGTAATCCTGAGCCTTCTTTATATTATGTTCGCATAGGTATATGTGTTCCAGAAGTTGCATAAAGTTCCTACAAAGCTGATGTGTCTTGGAATAAAATGTTTTCATCCAAATGGAGGCTCATGCTAAAAGGACTGAATGTGAGTGTTGGAAAAATACTCTAGCTATCATGTAGAGGTAGCAGCAACAGAATCTGTAAAGATTTTGGCATGTATAGATGATGTCCTTTCTGTTTCTGCAAAAACCCAGGCCCCTTATTGCCACATTTTTCCAATCCTCATGTTTGGGTGACATGACAACAGTTTGGTCCTGAATCTGAGAAATGAAGATGAGTCAACAATGGCTGTAAATTAAATGTACAGCCAGGGCTACGGGAAATTCAAGATGACCACTTGGTTCTTCCCAGCTCCCTGGCAAAGCCTATTTTCAGAATTTGCATCCTTTGGCCCAGCATAGTACATTTCAGATGCTCAAATTATGAATAGACATAGTGGGACTCATTCTGTAGAATGACAGAAAGAGTATACCAGCAGTGTCTGACCTGACAGGTCCGTAAACCTGAAAAACCCTTTTTGTTCCCAGAAGCCTCAGACTTTCTCCATCTGGACCCAGTGAACACCTGCAGCTGAACTTCATTCCACTGCTACTTAACTGCCATAACTATGGGTTATCAATATGTTCTTGTTATTATATGTATGTTTTTTGGATGGGTTGAAGCATTCTTTGCCACAAGGTCGATGCCTTCATGGTGGCTGAAACTACTGGTCTCCCCTGGCCTAAGGCATTGTCCTCACCTTGCTAAGTATTCAAGGAACCCTTTGGGAAACATAAACTCACTCTACACAAGTTAGTCATTGGCAGACCAATATTTATTGGTAACAACCTTCTGCTGATCTGCTGTTGTCTCATGCATGTATGACTACCTACTGTAAATCTTTAATGACTTATGCTCAAGCCTATCATCAACAGGTGAAAGAAGCCTTCTCAGATCCCAGTTCAAAGGAGCCCAGTTCTCTCTACAGCCTGGTGACTGGGTATTCTAGAAGTGTCATCAGAGGAAGACAGCCCTCGAGCCCCATTGGAAAGGACCTTACCTCAAACTCCTGACCCCTAACATTGCTACAAAGCTAGAAGACATTGAGCGTTGGATAAACATCTCACAGCTAAAGAAGGCTCAACCTGACATCTGGTCCTGTACAGATGCTGGAAATCTCTGGATCCAATTGAAATGGAAGAAAAGAAGCCAATGTCAAGGTAGACTGCTTCTGCCCAAGATTATGGATCAAGCCTTCGCACTTTAAGTAAACATAAAACCCTTTCTTCTTTGTTTTCTTTCGTTGCTTTACTCCAGCATTGGCCGGGAAAGACAAACCCATCATCCTTATGTCCCAGGCCATTCCTATGGGAAGTAACATCTGGAAGATAGCACAACGTTTTATTTCAGGCTAGGAGAAAATCTAACTGACCCCTGGCTTGAAAATGCAAATCTGGCAATTCCTGCGAGTGAATCCATTAACAGTGCTACCTTAGTGGAAGTGGTTTGTGCCCAAACAGGATTTATTTTTGTCTGTGGTGACTCATTCTCCTTAGACTTATGAATGCCTAGATGGCTGGTGCACGGCTGGGCAATGCCTCTTTGGTTATCTAATTGTGCCCCTAACTGTTCTCAAAAGGACCTAGCAGAAGGTTTAGGCTTTGATGATTATGGATGGACTTCCTCTGGTAGGGGCCTACTGCCCTGGTCAGGAATAAATACACATGAGGTTATAATCGGGAATTTCTCCTTAGCTCTTTAAACTATTGCAGAATTTACTTTTAAAGCAGTAGCTGTCCAACAAAGTTCTTAGACTCTCTGGCCAAAGATGCCCTTGATAATAGAATGACCCTTGATTATCTTCAAGCTGAGCAAAGAGGTGTCTGCATTGGCCCATACCACCTGCTACTCCTATATCAACACTTCCGGAGAAGTTGCAACTCAGTTACATAAGATCACTGAGGAAGCCTCTTGGCTTAAAAAGATGACTCCTTGAAAGGGTCTTTCTTTGGCTTATTTGATCTTGATTGGTTTGGGTCTTGGGGACCATGGCTCCAATGTGCACTCCAAACATCAGGTATCATCTTGTTTATAGTTATCATAAATATCCCACTGAAGCATTGTACTCTCTCAAGGTTCAAATGCATGTGTGCAGCCAATAGCTACCAGGCAAATGAACTCCCTAAGCTGGGAACATCAGAAAAAAAGTGAAGAGAACAACCGATTTAAGGATTATGATCCCACAGCCATGACCTGTGAATGTCACAGATATTAATCAAAATATCATGACCTATGCATACCGTAGCATGATCCGACAAAGCTACGAGAAGTACAGAGCAGTAGCTGAGAGTAGCACTAATGCCTTAAATTTTGATCACATCCCTCAGTCAAGGTGAGAGTCTGATCCAAAGGGGGGATTTATTAAAGAGAAAAACCACAGGACCTAAATGGCAGCGCTTGTGCTAAATCCCATGATGCCAAACCTAAATTTAACACCTCATCTAATTGCAGTTTTGACCCTCCACATAAATGTAATATTAACCAACCAGTCTGGAGTTTTCTGGCCAGTACCAATGAAGTAATCTGTCATGTGGACCCTGTCTATCCCCCAGAAGAAGCAGAGGCAATCTGCATGCGAAAACCCTTTTCATTCCCTTCCTCCCAAATGAAGCTGTGCTGGCCTGAAGTCATCCCTTCTTTTCTTTAGCTAATACCTTCTTACTCCATCCTCCTTCTGCCTGTAAAACCCTTCCATTTAGTACAGCTCCTTGGAATGCCTTCTAGTTCTTCCATGAGGTGCTGCCTGATTCACAAATCATTTAATGAAGCCCATTAGATCTTCAAATTTACTCAGTTGAATTTTGATTTTAACAAGTTATTCCACCACCATTTTTTGGAAAGGCTATGCTTTTTCTGCTGAACTGTATTTGTTCCTTTGTCAAAGATCAGTTGGCTGTTTCTGGGATCTCTATTCTGTCCCTATGATCCATTGTCTATTCTCTTTCTTACCATGCTCTCTTGACTACTGTAGCTTTAAAGTAAGCCTTCCAATTTTGTTCTTCTTGTTCAGTACATGTTAGCTGGTCTAGGTCTTTTGCTCTCTGTGCAAATGTTGACTGTTAATATCTACAAAAGAGCTTTCTGGGATTTTATTTAGTATTTCACTGACTCTATACATCAAGTTGGGAAGAATTGAAATCTTATCAGTACTGATTCTTTCAATCCATGAACACAGACTATCTCTGCATTTGTTTAGACATTCTTTGATTTCTTTCATCAGAGGTTTGTAGTAGTCTACATATCTAGCTACCTTTTCATTTGAAAGAGTTGGCTTGTGGTCTTCCTAGGAAACATCACAGGAAGTAAAAATGGTTACATTCATCCAATGCTCATAGAGTTAGACACTGAAATTGCACTTTTCTTGTTACAGGCTTCATGGGAACTGAAGTCTTATTTCCCTAACATTATGTCCCTTTCCCAAGACCTATTAAGTCCAGAAAGCTAAGCCTCAGTGATTCAGGTTAATGCCAGCCCCAGTCATCTCACACTAAAGTCACAGAGGATCTCCTACCAGGGCTCTAGAAACCTTCCTCATTAAGGCCATAGAGGTTCTCACACTGAAGTCACAGTGGCCTTATAGTAAGGCCATGGAGGTCTCACTAAAGCCACAGAGCTCTCTTACCAAGTTCCAAATGTCTCACTCAGCTTTTGGGTGCTGTGTGCTTCTTGGCTTAGAATCCCAGGAAGTTTTGCATGACTCACAAGGAGAGTCTTCAAATTTCAACAGATGAAAATTTGAAGGTTTGCCTAGGAATTTGCTCTTGTCATTGAAATACAGTGAAAACCAAGTGGCGGGACAGAATTGGCCACCCCAAAATGTGTCTCTTTGGTTAGGGACAAGAGACTCTGAAAGAAACTTTGACTTTCTCCATAACTGCCTAAAAGAATTTAAGACAGAAAGCCTGTTCCTAGGACAGGCCATCACCCTAGATAACCCTGGGCATCCAAAGACTGTGAGGGTCCTTGCTAAGCCCATTCTTATCAAAGTTCTGTCTAATAAACATTTGCTTTTCCATTTCCATGTCAATTGCTTTCCTCCCCTTTGAAGTCCCAAACCACTACCCCCAACATCCTCCTTTGTCTTTAGCTGAAAACGGTATTTGAGTTGGTGGCTTTGGCCATTCTGGCTGAGTGACTCAGTTTTCCTGGGTTTCTCCCATGTATACATGTTATCAAACTTTGAGTTTTCTCCTCTTCTTTTGTCTCCCATCAATTTAATTCTTAGACCAGCCAGAAGGACCTAGAGGGTAGAGGAATTCTCTTCCTCCCCTACAACCACTAGATTATCACATGCTGCTCTTTATGCCTTACCGAATAGGCCAAATAGAGATCACTAGTCTGCCTGTAACAGTCCTCAGGATCATGATGATGGGAACGTCAAGATCCCATGGGATTTTTTGCTTATCTGATTGGTTCTTACTCATTGAACTGAGTATCAATTTTATATCCAGTTCTGCTTTACTGATCTCACAGCATATAAAAATGGTTATTACATAATCCCTGGTCCTGGACCTCAGTAGTAATGACTGTTACTAGCAAATGATACTTGTATAGAGTTTACAAGTTTACAAGCATTTTTACACAGTCTATTCTTTTTAATCTTGAATTGAGTCCCAAAAGAGGAGTGAATAAATCAAAGTAACAGCAGAGATCAAGACCTGGAGGCCCTGAAGGGAGATGCAGTTCACTGACTTGGACTCACTTGAAGGTGCCAAGGCTGGTCGATGGTACGGAGCATAATACACAATGGGAAAGTGGCATTTAGACACAGAGACTGCCTATTCCCCAGCTGGGAGGAAAAAGTTAACACATTCAGCATCAAATATTGCCATGAAGTCAACCTTTTGAGTCCCTGTGAAAGTTATAGAAGAAGATAGTATGTAAAGGGCCTTGCTGAACCATGAAAAGTGGCATAAGATAGGCATCAAGAGCCCACCTTCTGAACGCAGATGTCTGGGTTTGAATCCCAGTCCATAACTTCCTAGCTTTATGACTAATTTTTCTGATCACCAACTCCAGTGTGTTGAGGTATTTCCCCACACCACCAAGTAATCCTCTGACACCAGCTGAGTGTCCCTCAATTTAACTAATTTTGATGCTATTTACCCAGAGACAGCATCAGATTCCACAGATGAAGCTTTCAAGCCCACAAGACTGCCCTCCACTTCAGAACCAATTGCAAGTCCAAGTTGTTACCTGTACTTCTGACTGACCAGCTACAGATCAGAGGTTCCCACAACCCCCTCCTGGGGTTTGACTAATTTGCTAGAGTGGCTCACGTAACTCAGGATACTAGCTTACTCAGTAGGTTACTGGTTTAGTACAAAAGATATTAAAGGATATGAATCAATGGCCAGCTGAGGAAATGCATGAGGTGAGGTCCCTAACAAGCAAGCTTCTGTCCTTGAGGAGTTTGGGGCCTGGCACAGTGGCACATGGAAGCATTCTGGCTCCCCAACCTGCAAGCTCTCTGAACCCCGTGCTCCTGGTGTTTTTATGGAGGCTTTTTTACATAGGCAGGATTGATTAAACCATTGGCCATTGGTGATCTATTCAACTTCCAGCCCCCTCCCATCTCTGGAGGTCAGGGGGTGGACTTGAAAGTTCCAGCTCTCTTTTCACGTGGTTGGTTCCCCTGGCAACTGGCCCCCATACTTAGATGTGGTCCCAAGGTAACTTCATTAACATAATAAAAGTCACCTTTATTGCTGTCTTCACTTTGGCAACTCTAAGGTTTTGGGAGCTCTGTGCCAGAAATTGGGACAAAGAGAAAATGTTATTACTTCTTATAAAGCACAATATCGCAGTGACCTAGGGCAGATTACTTAACCTCTTCATGCCTTGGTTTTCCTTTTCTAAAAAGTAAGGATGGTAATATTGTAACAATTAATTACATTATTAATGCATTAGTTTAATAATTTAAATTAATTAACACATGTAAAGCGTTTGGAACACTGCTGTTGGTGGTGGTGGTGGTTATTATTATTACTTTCCCATGGGGGGTTGAGGAGAAAGATTGTGCTAAATGGAAACAACTGACTTGAGATGAAAAAAAAAAGCAGACAACACTCTTACCCTGGGCTCTGAGAGTCTTCTGTGGGTCAACTTATGTAAATTAAGCATCAGTTATTTCAGTGCATAATTTCTTGTTCATGTCTCCAGGTGCATTGTGTGTTTCATTGGCATGAAACTGTTTGGTCTGTAGGGTTGGAGTGGGGGAGGGAATTCAGAGATAATTTCTTTAACACCACCCTTGGAAATTTCAGTGCACAGACAGGTAAAACATTACACACGAAGGCTTAAAAACTATGCTTGTTGAAACTGAAGTCAGATTTCCAAAATACGGCCCTTTGTGCCAGTGGTTCCTCTTCTACAGCTGATTAAAACAGAGACAGGAATTATATTTAGACATTATAGCCTCCATTGTTACTTAGAATTATAGAGTGAGAGATAATTGCATCAATCACAAAATCTATAACATTGAAATCATGGAATAAGAAATATGAATAGAGAGATTTCTGTCATTCTTAGGAGTGCATCTTGTCTGAGTTACACTTGCGTTGTCTCTTTACACTTGCATTGAGTCCTTTCAGGAAAAGCAGGTACAATAAGAATTCTAGTTGTATAGATTTTTGAGTGGGGAAAAATTATAGCAGTCGCTTAGTTCAATCACCTTTAAAAAGGTTTTTTGGTAATTTTTATTTTGATATAATTCCAAATTTACTGAAAAGTTGCAAGAATAGTGGAGTAACTCCTGTGACCCTTTACCCAGGTTTATTGATTGTTTAACATTTTGCCCCATTTGTTTTTTCATTGGTGTTCTCTCTCTCTCACACACACATGCGCGCACACACATACACACACATCTGTTTTCTGATGCATTTGGTGTAAGTTGCAGCACACACACCTGTTTTACGATGTATTTGGTGTAAGTTGCAATGTGATGTTCCTTTACTCCATAATACTTCCAAGTACATATTTTAGGTACAAGGACACTCTCCTACGTTACCACAGTACAATGATCAAAAGTAGGAAATTTAACATAGAAAACCCCAATTATCTAATCTACAGTCACGTGTGCATTTAGTGAGTGTCCAATAATGCCCTTTATACATAAGGTCTTTGCCTGGTCCTGGATCCCAGCCAGGATCATGCCCTGAGTTAGTTTCATCCCTCTGTAGATCTATAGTTTTCTTTAATCTGGATCAATTCTTCAGCTTTCCTTTGTCTTTCACAACCTTGACATGTGTGAAAAGCACAAGCCAGTTATTTGTAGAATGTCTCTCATTCGGGGCATGTCCACTGTTTCCTCATGATTAGATTCAGGTAATGCAATTTTTGAGAGAAATGCCACAAAGATGATGTAGTGTCTTCCTCAGTGAATCAGAGATCAGAAGGCAGTGATGTTGATTTGTCATTAGCTTTGATCACTTGCTTAAGGTGGTGTCTGCCAGGTTTCTCTGCTTTACCAGGATTTCTTCCTTTGTAATTAATAGGTAATGTGTTTGGAAAACTTTGAGACTATGTAAATACTCTGTTTATTAAATTTTTACCTATTAATTTTAGCATCCATTGATGATTCTTGTTTAAACAGATTGTTAATTCCTATGATAGTTGCAAAATAGTCACTTTCTAACGCTGTCATTTCTTCCACATTCAAATGTTGGCTTTATAAGGAAAGAAAAGGTACCTCTTCTTTCTTCCTCTCTTTCTCCCTCCCTCCTTTCCTCTTTCTTTCTCTCTCTCTCTTTCTTTCTTTATCTGTATGGAGTTTTAGATTCACATTTCATTTAGTGCACTATAATTCACTGCTATTATTACTTATATTGATGCTGAAATTATCCTGGATTTCTTGAATGGGAGAGCTTGAAGCTAGCTCTTATGTCATTTTGTTATGTCTCCATCAATTTTTTTTAAGTCTATCTTTATGTTATGGCCCAATCAGTATTTTAGGGTCATCTTGTACTTGTCTTACCCCAGGCCTAGAATCAGCTATTTTCCTAAGGATCTGTAGTTTCTTCTAGTACAGAGCAGTAATCAGAAAGTAATATCTGGAGGGTTGTGCTGAGTTTTGCTGAACTGTGAATATCTGAGTTGTGCTCCTTACTAGTTGTGGTGTTATTTCCTTTTAGGGCTTCTCAGCAGACAGAGCTAAGAAAAACACATGCACACGCACACGTCTACTTCTGTCTCCCTCTGGTGAAACCATGAGTTTTACTGATACCTACATTCTGATTCAAGACCACGTGCTGTCTTCCCTTTTCTATATGGCAACCTCCTTCTTTAATGTGAAGAAATCTGGCTCTCATGATTCTCAATAAATTTACTCATTTGCTCAATGTTAGAGGAGCTGAAAGTTATTTCAGAATTGCTACTCCATACCACTGGGGGCAACATAACAGTAACTAGAGTATAATATTTGTTTGCAACTTGTGTTGTCTTTAGATTGAGACGTGTAGTCAAAGGACTGTCTTGCAAGGTGAGTTCTTATAGTTAGATTATGTAATTATTTAATGTAATTAGGTTTATTTGTTTTATGTATCTTAAAGTTCTATTTTATTCCCCATCTTTGCTTTTATTTTTTTGGAATATATTAAGCATCAAAATGGTACTCCAAAGTCAGAATTAAAGAAAAAGTTATATTCTGCCAATCCCCAAACCCTTCAACCCCACTTCCACCCACCTCCTGTGGGTAATGAATCTTGTTAATTTCTGGTGTATCTGTCTTGTGTTTCTTTCTGCAGAAACTAGCAGATATATGAATATGCTCTCCTCCCCTCCTTTCTGACAAAAATGTTGGCATACATATATTTCCCCTTTGATGATGTATCTTGGAGTCATTCCATGCCAGTTCATGGAAATCCTCCTCATTCTCTTTTAAAGCTGCTTCGTACTTCCTTGGGTGGGTACACCACAGTTTACTTAATCACTCTCCTAGGAATGAGCATTTAGGTTGTTTCAAATATTTTGCTAATACAAGCAATGCTCTAACCTTGTTTGTATTTATCGTTTTGTTGTTGGAAGTGCATCTTCAGAGTAAATTGTGGGAAGAGGAAGTACCGGATCAAAAGATAAGCACGTATGTCTTTTTGTTAGATTTACCCTCTATTGGCGTTGTACCAATTGGCAAATCTACCAGCAATGATTGTTCTTCTTGCACCCCAGCCTCACCACCTGTATACGATGACAAGCTCTTTAAAATTTATGCCAATCTGATAAATGAGACATAGTTCTAATTTGCATTTCTCTTACCATTCAATTCAAATATTTTATATGTTTAAGGGCCATGCCATCTGTATATAATGACATAAGAGAATAAAACCTTCCTTTTGCTCCTCACAGGAAGACACTCAGCAACTATTCGCAACATTCTGGTTTCCACATGCTAGTTTTGTTCTATTCACCAATCGACTCCTAGCCTACTGAAGGTGTCGGGTTCAATATTTGTGAGGTTTCTTTTTGGAAACCAAAGCATGTGACTTTGGCAAAGATCCTAAAATCATTCCATTTGAAAAGCCAAGCATATTAAAGTGGCAGTTTTGCCGTGCTTTCCATCTTCATGCACAGTATTATCACTGTATTTTTTTTACTGGATTGCCTAATGTGTTGATTAAGGAATGTCAGTTCTGGGCCAGCTACATCAGAATCATTGAGGTATTTTAAACAAAACAAGATTCTGAGGCCCTGCCTCTAGAGAGTCTGAATCACTAGATCTTAGGTTGGACCCTATAAGCTGTGTTTTTCACAAGCTAATGATTCTGCCAGGAGCAGTGTTTGGGTGTTTAGAAACACCGATTTGGCGTGTGCCTCCAAGATAAATCCTTTAGCAAGTGGCAAACAGAATTAGTGATTCCTACTAGTTATATCCCCAAGAGACAAGCTTGTGTAATCCAAAATTATATATGATGTGCAAATGGTTTTTCCTTCCTTTGCAGTGGGGAGGGACTTCCCTTAGGCACACGTATCTACCACCACAGAAACCCTTAGCTTTTAACTCCCAGACACACTCAGCCAGGCTGTCCCAGGCTGTCCTGTTTTAGGCCCTTAATTGACAGCCTCAGCCCCTGAGATCAGTAGGACATAGAGCCACTAAAAGTTCTCTCTTTAATTACCTACTGTCTTCCAACCTAGGATTTCTCACCCAGACAAGAAACTCAGCACAACCGTCTTTGAGTCAGTCCAGGTCACCTTTCTACAACCTTCTCACAGTGGCAGGAGTGAGACAAAATAATTCGTATAAACGGACTGAATACAATGGCAGAAATAATAGCAAGAGGCAGTCTGGGATAGCACAGGTTCTGGAATCAGGCAGACTGGGTTTGAATCCTGCCTCTTTTATTTGTTAGCTGATGAATCTGGGCAGGTTATTTAACCTTTCTCTGTGCATGGGTTTTGACATATCCCCCCAAATGGGGCTAATGATAGTACTTATCTCCTGGGGTTATTAACAGGATTAAATGGGTCAATGTTTGTAAAGTACTTAGCTAGTTAGATAGGAAGTGCCTTATGGATATAAATGTTGCCAAACATAATTTGATAGAGTCTCAAGAATGAGGGAGAAACCATCAGGATATCCCCATAGAGGAACAGAATAGAATGCATGGCACAGTACAGAAGAAAAACATGCTCAGTGGCATGTAAGATGGGGAGTAGACTTGGTCTTCTTAGTGTGGTGAACCCCCCGAGGATCCCCAAGAAGAGTAGCTTTGGAAGAACTGCCTCACTCACTGACCTTGGTGAACTGAGTGTGGGAGGCAGAATAGTGACCCCAGTGATGTCCATGTCCCAATCTCCAGAACCTGTGAATATGTTACCTTACAAGGCAGAAGGGAGTTTGCAGATATGATTAAGGGTGTGGGATTTGAGAGGGGAGCATTTTCCTGGATTTTCTGGCTGGACCTAATCTAATCTCCAGAGTCCTTCAAAGCAGAGAATCTTTTGCTGCTACGGTCAGAGAAAGAGACACAGTGATGGAAGAAGGATCAGAGAGATGCTATGTGGGTGGCTGTGAAGACGGAGGAAGAGGCCCTGAGCCAAGGAATGCAGATAGTCTCTAGAATTTGGAAAAGGCAAGATCATCTCCTAGAGCCTCCAGAAATGATGCCACTGGCCAACACCTTGATTTTAGCTCAGTGAGACCCGTGTCAAACTTCTAACCTACAGAACTGCATAGTAATAAAGTAATAAATAGTAATAGTAATAAAGTCGTATGCTTTTTAAAATTGTGATTCAATAAACATAACATAAAAGCTACTATTTTAGCCCTTTTTTAAAGTGTGCAGTTCTGTGGCATTAAGTGAATTCACATTGTTGTGCAACCATCCATCTCCATAACTTTTTCATATTTCCCAGTTGAAACTCTGTACCCATTAAATACTAACTCCTCATTCCCCCTCCGCCAGCCCCGGACAACCTCTGTTCTACTTTCTGTCTCTATGAATCAGACTGCTCTAGGTACCTCATATAAGTGGAATCATACAGTACTGTTTTTGGTGACTGGTTTATTTCACGTAGCATAATGTCTTCAAAGTTCATCTATGTGGTAGCCTGTATCAGAATTTCCTTCCTTTTCAGGGCTGAATAATATTGCCTGCATGCATATACACACCATATTTTGTTTCTCTAGTTATCCGTTGAAGGATATTTGGGTGGTTTCCACCTTTTGGCCATTGTGAATAATGCTGGTCTGAACGTGGGTGTACAGATATGTGTTTGAGTTTCTGCTTTCAATTCTTTGGAGTATAAACCCAGAAGTACAATTGCCGGGTATATGGTAATTGTATGTTTAAGTTTATGAGGAACTGTCAGACTGTTTTCCACAACAGTGGCACCATTTTAGATTCTCACGAGCAATGTACAAGGTTGACAATTTCTCCACATCCTTGCTAATACCTGCTACTT
Organism: Tapirus indicus; assembly: GCA_031878705.1. Classification (NCBI taxonomy): domain Eukaryota; kingdom Metazoa; phylum Chordata; class Mammalia; order Perissodactyla; family Tapiridae; genus Tapirus; species Tapirus indicus. The sequence goes on along the minus strand of CM062918.1, from coordinate 108,132,180 downwards.
TCGGTGAGTGCGTGTGTGTGTGTGTGTGTGTTTTAATAATAGCCATTCCAATGGGCTTGAAGTGGTATCTTATTTTGGTTTTGACTAATATTTTCCTAATGTTTAGTGATGTTGAGGATCTTCCAATGTCCTTATTGGCAATTTGTATGTCTTCTTTGGAGAAATGTCTATTCAAGTCCTATGGCTATTTTTAAATTGAGTTGTGTGTTTTCTTTATCTTTTGTGTTGCAGCAATTCTGTATACATTCTGGATATAATCCCTTTTCAAATCTATGATTCGCAAGTACTTTCTTCAACTCATGCATTGCCCCTTTACTTTGTGGTATTGTCCTTTTGATGCAGAAGCTTTTAATTCTGATCAAATCCAATTAATCTTTTGTTTCCTTTTGTTGCCAGCATTGTTGGCGTCATATCTAACAAAGCATTGCCAAGTCCAGTGTCATAGTTTCTAATAGTTTTATAGTTTTAGCTCTTATGTCAAGGTCTTTGATCCACTTTGAGTTAACTTTTGTGCAGCGTGCAAAGTGAGGTTCCAGCTTCATTTTTTTTTGCCTGTGGATATCCAGCTTTCCCAGTACCACTTGTTGCAAAGACTGTCCTTTCCCCATTGAATGCTTTGGCATGCTCGTCAAAAACCACTTGACCATATATACGGAGTTTATTTCTGGACTCTACTCTATTGCACTGTCTACATATGTGCCTTTATGGCAGTACCACACTGATTACCATGGATTTGTAGTAAGTTTTGAAATCAGGAATGTGAGGTTTACACCTTTGTTCTTCTTTCGAAAGATTATCTAGGTATTTGGTGTCCCCTGAGTATCCATCAGAATTTTGGGAGAGAGTTTTATTTTTCTGCAAAAAACACTGTTGAGATTTTGATAGGGATTGCATTGACTCCGTAGATTCCTTTCAGTGTTCATGCCATGTTAACAATATTAAGTCTGCCAATCTATGAATAATCTGTGTTGAAGTGGGAACCCACTGGAGGGTTTTGAGTAGGGTGCTGACATGATCCTATTTACATATTACTAGAATCACTCTGGGGAGACTAGAACAGAAGCAGGGAGACTGGTAGGAGGCTTCTTCCATAATCTAGATGAGAGGCGATGGTGACTTGGGACAGCCACTGTCCCAGCAAGGTGACAGTAGGAGGAGTAAAAAGTGGTCAAATTTGGATATATTTTGAAGATAGAGCCAGATAGGTTTGCTGGTCCACTGTAGGTGGATGCAAATAAAATGCATTCAAACTGTGATGGCTTTGCTCATACCAAGAATTATAATTTACATTTGCGATTTATTTTTCCTTTTCAAGTCACTCTCACAATTGTTTATTTATTTGACGCTTAGCAACCCTGTAGGTGGAAATTATTTTATGTTTTACTAATGTTGAAATAAAACATTAGTAAAAAATAGACTTTTTAACAACTTTTGTGAACTAAGTCAAGGTCTTGGTCTCTCCCTCCTCCAGTTCTGGAGATGCCATAGAAGTGAGGGGAGAGTGTTTCGATATGAAGAACTAAAGCAAAAACTGTGAGAAACCTTAAAGAGAGAGGACATGGTTGTAACATAGTGTGAGAGAACATAGTAGCTTGAGCTTGAGAATGGATGGGAAACATGGATAAGGGAGCTATTTTGATTTATACTCTCTTCTGTCTACCATACTGCAGGATGAGTATCTAGCCCATCCACTCTACGGTGGACAAATAGCAATGCCAGCTCAGAGCTGCAGGGTCTATGGCATAATATCTGGGCTCCATAGCCCAGGCTGCAGAAGGGAAGAGATAACCACATGTGATTGGCAGGCCTTGAGCCATTCCACCTTCCTCTTCAGACCTCAAAGGCTAGGGAGTTACAATTTAAGTGAGAAAAGATCTTGGCAGGGAGCAACGGCTGTTGTGGAGGTATAGTTGTTCCCCTGTGACATGAGTGTCCTCCTTGGCAGAGCACATCCTCCACCTTCTTAAAATCATGAGCAGTATCCAAACCTTGTGCCTGTGCTTTGGCCAGTGCTTGGTACTCATTGCCAGAAAAAACAACTGACACCCTCAGGGGAACATGAGAGCCTGGGAACAAATAATCAGACCACTGAAAAAAACATTCACTACAAAAAAATCCATAAAAAATCCTGAGCAACCTCAACAAAATGAATGAGAATTATTTGAGCATGAAGGGAAGGAATTTAAAATCTGTTTAATAGATATTCTCCAAAGGATAATAGCCCAGATGGTGAAAGGAGGGAAAAATGAGGAGTAGTTGTCAAATGGGCATAGAATTTTAGTTTTGCAAGATGAAAATGGTCTGGAGATTTATTGCGCAAATATGAATATACATAACACAACTGAACTGTACATTAAAAATGGCTAAGATGGTAAAATTATGTTATTTGCGTTTTACTGCCAAAAATTGTTTAAAGAGATAAATTCAAAAATTGGCAGCATAAAGTAGGAAAACAAGGGTTTAAAAAAAAGAAAATTATAAATATTGGGCAAGGAAAAATATAAATAAAGAACATAATTATTGAGGTAGGTAGTAGAATAGATCCAAGTTTAGAACAAGGTAGTGAATGCAAAATCATGTGAAAATCAGCCCTAGAAAGTATCTAGAAGAAATAAAGTGACTACATATATATATATAATATTTCTACCTCTATGCAGACAGAGAGAGAGAGAGAGAGAGAGAGAGAGAGAGAAGAGTAACAAAGTGTAGAAGTGTCAACATCTATGTAGTGATGGTCTCAAAAGTAAGACCAAAAAATGAAGCAAAAGACATTACTGAAGAATAAAAATGACAAATTATTTCCTAGAATAAAGATGAAAGACCCATCGTTGAAAGAACTCATAGATAGGCAACAGGAACAACAGGTAAACAGCCCGGCAAAACAGGTTGTTGGAAATTTAGGAACATCAGAGGGGATGAGAAAATATTAACGGTGACTAGGGAGAAAGAGACTACTGTGCACAAAACAAAAATATCAGATTGACTTTAGACTTCTCAACAGCAACACCAGAAGCAGGAAGGAGGTGGAGTAATTCTTGTTTTTCAAGTATAGAAGGAAAAGACTTTAAAGATCTAGCATATATCCATTCGACTATCCTTTAGTTGAGGGGACAATAATTGTGTTTTCTAGTATAAGTCCTCAGAAGACCGTGTCTGAAAAGACTTTTTGGAGGAAGGACTCCAGAAAGAAGAGAGCTCTCTTCAGAAGGTGGCAGTGAGCCATGTGGGTTGTTGGGTGAAGAAAATCACCTAGTTAATTTAATTTCAGTCTCCAAAGGAAATTCCCTTCCCTTGAAATTATAACCAGAATAATCAAGAACCAAATTGGGTAGATACCAGGATGGTCTGTGGTAAAGGTGGGGAAAAAAATGAGACCCAAAGGAATAGACAGCATGTTAAAATCCTACTGTCTTTTTCAGTGAGGAGACACATATTTTGAGAAATTTCAGAAAATTACAGGAAGAAACAAACACGATTCAGACATTTTCACACTTTGAGTGGAACATATGACTTTCACACCAACATAAAGCAATTTCATCTGTGCAATGGAAGGCAGGAAAGAAGTAAAGAGAAGCAACAAGAAATGGTGGAAAACACAGACTAGGAAATAAGCTGGTAGAAAAGATACCGAATACAATAGTAATCAAAATAAATTGTATAATTAATTGAACCCCCTAGATCAAAGGCAGAGACTTTAGATTGATTAGAATAGTCCAGTAGAAATTTGTTTATAAGAGAGAAAAGAATACAGACCAAAGAGAAAGCCAAATGAGAACAAAGGAATGAGAAAGTGGGCACCAGGAAAATATGAACTGAAGGAAATCTGGGGTAGTAAATTGGTATCAGACAGAATAGAATGTAATGCCAAAAAAAGTAAATCTCAAAAGCAAGGAGGCAAGTTTTTCATGGTGAAAGGAAGGACATGCCAGGAAGCCATAGCAATATTAACATATTGCCCCCAAGGGTGCTATCACAAATATATACATTAACAAATGACAGTATTGTGTGAGAAAGAGATAAGCAGAAGGGAAGATTTGGACACATTTCTCTAAAAACTCATAGCTCGAGGAGGCAAAAATAAGGAACAATATTTTTAAGCTTGAACATATATAATATATGAAACTTTATCCTAAAGTAGAGAATTCTTTTGAGCGCCCATGAATCATTCTCAAAAACCTACCATGTAAAAAATGTTAAGGAGTAAACCTCATATAAAATCTGGAAGTTCATACCCATAGTATGAGGATAGTTTAAACCACTATGGCTTGACATTAAATACTGTAAAATAATCTTTGGTTAAAGAGAAAACTATCAGGAAAAAAATGTACTGTTGAACAATAACGAAATCATTGCATGATAAATAGTGTGTGATCGAGATAAAGCAAATTCCTTCTGAGGGAGATTTATAGCTTTAAAGAAACATCAGAAAACAACAATACTTAAAAAAAATTCTTATAGTGGTAAAACATACATAACCTAAATTTACCATTTTTAAATATACAGCTTTGTAGCATTAAGTACACTCACATTGTTGTGCAACCATTACCACCATCCATCTCCAGAAATTTTTCACCTTCTGCCACTAAAACTGTACCCATTAAACACTAACTGTCCACTGTCTCCTTCCCTAGCCCTGGGCAACCTTCCTTCTACTTTCTGTGTCTATGAATTTGACTACTCTACGAACCTCATATAAATAACATCATAAAATAGTTGTCCTTTTGTGACTGGCTTATTTCACTTCAAGGTTCATCCATGTTGTAGCATGTGTCAGAATTTCCTTCCTTTTTCAGGCTGAATAAAACAGTCATATATCTGTTAAAAGTGGGGATGCGTTCTGAGAAATGAGTCATTAGGCAATTTCGTCGTTGTGCAAACATCCTAGAGCGTACTTGCACAAACCTAGATGATGCAGCCTACTACACACACAGGCTGTTTGGTGCTAATCTTATAGGACCACCCTTGTACGTGCAGCACATCATTCACCAAAATGTTGCTAAGTGTAGTATGACTCTATTCCACTGAAAAAGTTCCTGGACCCAATTCCAACCTTTGTGTGTGGAGGCTTGTCCAGCAGGTTGTCCAAGAATTGAACGCAGTTCTGACACAATCTACCTAGAGATAGAATCAGATGCCACAGGTGAAGGGCTCAGTCCCACAAGACCGCCCTCCACTTCGGATGCCAGCTGCACGTCAAGGTTGTTGCCTCTGCTTCTGACCCACTGGCTACAGACTGGAGGTTCCAGAGACCCCCTCAATCTCAGGATGCCAAATGCAAGATCAGGTTGTTACCTGCACTTATGACAAACTGGCTATACCCCAGATGTTCCCACAACCCCGTCCTTGGGTTTGATTAATTTTCTAGAAGTGCTCACACTGCTGGGAAAACCCAGTCTGCTTACTAGATTACCGATTTATTACCAAGGAGATTAAAGGATGGGAATCAACAGCCAGGTGAAGAGATACATAAAGTGAGGTCTCAAACAAAGGAACTTCTGTCCTCATGGTTCTTGGGTCCGGCACGGTGGTAGGCAGAAGTGTTTTGGTTGCCCAAAGTGGAAGCTCATTGGACCCCCACCTTTTGAGTTTTAATGAAGGCCTCACCACACAGGCAGGATTTATTAACTCACTGGCCATTGCTGATTGATTCAACCTCTAGTCCCTCTCTCCTCCCTGGAAATCAGGGAGTGGGACTGAAAATTCCAAGCCTCTCCTCCTGGTTGGTTTTCCTGGCAACCTGGCCCCGTCCTTACGTGCTTTGCAAAAGTCCCCTTCATTAACCTAATCTCGGTTGTGGTGGAAAGAGTTTGTGATGAATAACAAGAAACTCCTTTCACCTTTAGGGCACTGAAGCAGTTTCAGGACATAAGGACAGGAGACCTCCTGACAGGAGACAGGAGACACAAGATAACAAAAGATTCTCCTGTTGCTCTTCTCACTCAGGAAATCCCAAGGGTTTTGGGAGTTGTGAGCCAGGAACGGTGGATGGAGACCAAATATATCTGAGAACTATATTTTTGTCATCTGAAGGACCAAATATTTATGTTTCTTATAAGTCCCAACATTGCATCCATTGTATGCATATACCGCATTTTGTTTATCTAGTCATCTGTGGAAGGACATTTTTGTGGCGGCTGGCTTTGGGCTATTATGAAAATGCTGCTCCGAACATGGGTGTGCAAATATGTTTGAAATGTTTTTGCAGGTCTATATATCCTGTTTTGTGAACCACCCTGAATGAATTTTGAAGCTTGTTAAGCTTTTCTATACTTGAGAATAACTTAAGTGTTATAAGAGTTATGTGTTCTTTAATGATGTAAAAAGTTAGATGTTAAAATTTGCTCTGTCCGTCGAGCTGGAGGTAATAGTGATAGGTTGTCGGAGACAGTTTCCTATCAGCTTCTTCCATGCCTTTCACTGTTACTTTCTACTCAACTTTTCCTAAACTTCTTGGGTCAAATTTGGTAATTTACATCATCTTAAAATAAAAGTAACTTCATTGAAATTCCATGTCAGAAGAGAGTTTTACATATGCTTTCGTAGTCTTTTTAAAAGCCACATGTAGAGTTAATCTACCCTTTTCATTTCTGAAGTTGGTGCTGTTTTCTATGCTTTTTTCCTTTATTAGTTATGTAAAAACTTTGTCTCTTTCATTGTTTTACTCTAAGAACCAGCTATGAAATCTGTTCTAAAAGAGTTTTATTTTGTTTTGTTTTCTGTATTCTCATTCTAGATACTCTAATTTGGGTGGTGGACACACTTTGATATTATATAGGCAATGCATCGTTATATTAATTAACACATTCCTAATCTGGTAGAAGTTTAAGAAGACTTTACATTTCAAATTGTCATGAGTTAAATGTGAATAAAAAGTGTGAAACAATACACACTGCAGACTAGTAGATACTCTTTTAAAAAAACTAATAGGACTTTTACAAATAGAATGGTAAGAGAGAAAATGCTGAAAAACTATAGAGAGAGTGATTTTTTCTTCTCTTTATAAAATCTGGAGGAGACATTGTCAGAGAAAATAATATTTCTGATCTTTTGACGAAGCACTCTAAAAATTTTAATTTGGGAGCAGTTAATTCCTTACGCTTGCCAATCTACTATTCCTTCCTAAAGAGTCTATTAGGAAGAGGTGAAGGCAATCTGCTGGGGTGGTTTTTTTTGGTGAGGAAGATTGGCCCCGAGCTAACACATATTGCCAACCTTGCTCTTTTTCCTTTTTTGCTTGAGGAAGAGTGGCCCTGAGCTAACAGCTGTTCCCATTTTCCTCTATTTTGTATGTGGGACACCATGACATCATGGCTTGATGAGTGGTATAAGTCTGTAACCGGGATCTGAAACTGCAAACCAGGGCCACCAAGTGGGGTGCACTGAACTTAACCACTATGCCACTGGGCCAGTCCCTGCTAGGTTTTTATATACCTTGTCTTGTTACTCTGGATCACTCAGGCTAGGTATTATTGTTATCCTCATTTGATAGGTGAGGAAACTGAGGCTCTGAGAGTTTAAGTAGCGTGCTACAAGTCCAGAGCTGGAGAAAAAAAGAATTAGGACTTTGACTCATGTCTGAAGGACTCCAAGTTCCTTGCTACTCTTTTAAAAGGCGTCACACTACCTCTTTTATGAAATCCACTCAGGTTTTTTTAAAGAACGGGGGGGGGAGCCAAGGGAGGGAGAGAACTGAGCAATGATAAAAGTGAGAGAAAGGGGTATAGCGGTTTAGGGGGAGAAGAGGCCTAGAGCCACTTCATTTCCCCAGCAAGCAGGGTAAATTATTTTGTAATTTTTAAGAACTCTATCAGCCTATGGGACTTACTCACATTTGTTATATTTTCCTTCCTCCTTTAAAATTACTCTCATAGCAGTGAGAGTTCTGAAAACTAATTTAAAAAAATAGCATTTGTGGTATAGAATGCAGAGAAGGGAGGAACATGGGAATTCTTTCCCTTGGCAGCTGGCTCGTGAATAAAGGTGTCAGGGGGGAAGGAGGAGGCAATAGCAGGGAGAAAGAGGGGGATCTATTCCCGTCCCCAAGCAAAGAACAAAGCACAAATGTGTCTGAGGAAAGTGGCCCAGGATGAAGCTTGCTGGAAGCATCAATGAGAAGGGGCCTTGATGTCCCTGCGCTGCGTTCATGGCCCTCAAATTCCAGACTCACAAACACCCAGAATGAGAGATGGCACTCAGACATTGGATGCTGATTATTTTATTGGTATATTGAAGATAGACGGCATTGTTCCGATGTCATGGTTCTCTGAAAGACTATCTTCATATTCACTTTCTGAAGCACAAAAGAGAAAAGGAGGTTAATAGAGATGCCAAGACACGGCAGGTCATTTCTAATCCCTTGCTGCTGTGACTGAAGTGAAGGAGGTGAGACCCCATCTCTCTCCCTCTCCCTTCTCCCTCTCCCTGTTCCTTCCTAATTTCTTTTTGGTTCCTGTTTTTATGCAGCTAAGAAATAATGTGCTCTGAAGAGCTGCTCGCAAGATGAATGAGAAAGATTAACTTCAGGTGGTTTATCTTTCGGTCGCTATTGAAAATGTTCAGAGATATATTTACAAAGATGGTTGCTTCAGCATATTCTATAATCATCAAAAATGGAAAGCTGCCAAAATACCCATTGGCAGGGGGTTCGTAAAATACGTCTTGGCACAGCCACACAATGGAAGAGTATACAGAGCTGAAAGAGAGACAAAAAGACCCAATAGAGCCATATATTGCAATGAACAGAAATGGAACTTCTAAGAAATATGTTATTAGAGATGAACCACATTAAATCTGCAAATAAAGCATGATATCATTTGTGATAATAAAGGATTGTTCTATGCTTCTATAGATATTAGTTTTTCCAAGAAGATGCTCAAACGTGTGAACAGTGGTGGGTCTTGGGGAGGGATGGGGACAGATGGGATGAGATATGTCTTTAAGATTTAACTTCACACCATTCTGTTCCGTTAGTTGTTTTCTCTTAACTTCATCATATATCTATTTAAGGTAAAGATTTTAAAAAACTACGTAATATTTAGAAGCATAAAATAAAGGATCAATTAGCAGGGACACTGGCCCCGAGAGCCTGGTATGAGGCAGGATTGAGCAAAGAGTGGTCAGGTGGAAACTGGAGATGGGATGCCAAGGAGCCTGAGCAGGAGCAGAGAGGAGGACCAAAGGGAGAACACTGCTCTACTTTCTCATTACCAGTCCATATTAAGACAGGGAACCATTGGTAAAGGGGTAACTTAGGGCGGTGTTTCTCAAAATCAAAATTACCTTGGATACCTTGGTAAAAATACAGGGTCTTAACCTGATCCTAGAAGAGCTGAATAGAAATCATTAGAAATGGGTCCTAGGACCAGGCAACTTCAACATGTTTCCAATGGATTCACTGCCAACTAAAGGTGAGAACTGAGGATGTTAGGGCTTTTGATGGAAAGTGAACTAGAGTCTGACCTGTTAGTGAATTCCAGCTTACTGGGGTGGCTGGCCTTCGGGAGGACTTGGTGGTCCAGCCCCTGGTGGTGGTGATCTCTGGGGCCGTCCAGACGGAGGTGGGGGGGGACCGTTTTGACCGCCTTGTTGTGCCGGTGGTCCCTGCTGAGGAGCCTCCTCTAGGGCGACCTCCTCAGGCGGGGGTCCCGGTGGTCTCCCCTGGGGGCGTGGTGATCTCTGGGGCCGTCCAGACGGCGGTGGGGCGGGACCGTTTTGACCGCCTTGTTGTGCCGGTGGTCCCTGCTGAGGAGCCTCCTCTAGGGCGACCTCCTCAGGCGGGGGTCCCGGTGGTCTCCCCTGGGGGCGTGGTGATCTCTGGGGCCGTCCAGACGGAGGCGGGGCGGGACCGTTTTGACCGCCTTGTTGTGCCGGTGGTCCCTGCTGAGGAGCATCCTCTAGGGCGACCTCCTCAGGCGGGGGTCCCGGTGGTCTCCCCTGGGGGCGGGGTGATCTCTGGGGCCGTCCAGACGGCGGTGGGGCGGGACCGTTTTGACCGCCTTGTTGTGCCGGTGGTCCCTGCTGAGGAGCATCCTCTTGGGCGACCTCCTCAGGCGGGGGTCCCGGTGGTCTCCCCTGGGGGCGTGGTGATCTCTGGGGCCGTCCAGACGGAGGCGGGGCGGGACCGTTTTGACCGCCTTGTTGTGCCGGTGGTCCCTGCTGAGGAGCCTCCTCTAGGGCGACCTCCTCAGGCGGGGGTCCCGGTGGTCTCCCCTGGGGGCGTGGTGATCTCTGGGGCCGTCCAGACGGCGGTGGGGCGGGACCGTTTTGACCGCCTTGTTGTGCCGGTGGTCCCTGCTGAGGAGCATCCTCTAGGGCGACCTCCTCAGGCGGGGGTCCCGGTGGTCTCCCCTGGGGGCGTGGTGATCTCTGGGGCCGTCCAGACGGCGGTGGGGCGGGACCGTTTTGACCGCCTTGTTGTGCCGGTGGTCCCTGCTGAGGAGCATCCTCTAGGGCGACCTCCTCAGGCGGGGGTCCCGGTGGTCTCCCCTCGGGGCGTGGTGATCTCTGGGGCCGTCCAGACGGAGGCGGGGCGGGACCGTTTTGACCGCCTTGTTGTGCCGGTGGTCCCTGCTGAGGAGCATCCTCTAGGGCGACCTCCTCAGGCGGGGGTCCCGGTGGTCTCCCCTGGGGGCGTGGTGATCTCTGGGGCCGTCCAGACGGCGGTGGGGCGGGACCGTTTTGACCGCCTTGTTGTGCCGGTGGTCCCTGCTGAGGAGCCTCCTCTTGGACGACCTCCTCAGGCGGGGGTCCCGGTGGTCTCCCCTGGGGGCGTGGTGATCTCTGGGGCCGTCCAGACGGAGGCGGGGCGGGACCGTTTTGACCGCCTTGTTGTGCCGGTGGTCCCTGCTGAGGAGCCTCCTCTAGGGCGACCTCCTCAGGCGGGGGTCCCGGTGGTCTCCCCTGGGGGCGTGGTGATCTCTGGGGCCGTCCAGACGGCGGTGGGGCGGGACCGTTTTGACCGCCTTGTTGTGCCGGTGGTCCCTGCTGAGGAGCCTCCTCTTGGGCGACCTCCTCAGGCGGGGGTCCTGGCGGTCTCCCCTGGGGGCGTAGTGATCTCTGGGGCCGTCCAGACGGAGGCGGGGCGGGACCGTTTTGACCGCCTTGTTGTGCCGGTGGTCCCTGCTGAGGAGCATATTCTAGGGCTACTTCCTGAGGTGGCGGTCCAGATGGGGGTCCTCCAGGAGGTGCCCTCTGAGGCTCTTGATCTGAGCTCTTGCTTGCGGCCTTTAGGTCTAAGTGGGTTGGGTAGAAGAATAGATCAGCTTAGTGGTCAAAGCCTGTCCTGGCGTTCTGATCTTTGATGACCCGTTGCTGATTCCTTTTTCCCAAACCTGCCTGTCAACTATCCCCCTCCTCTGCCCACTGCTTCCTTATCCCGTACTCGGTCTTGTCTGTGTAGCAGTGATATTGAGGTTCTAATTCTTTGGTACTGACGCAAACTCGTGACTTTAATGTTGATGAAATTCTGGTCTTTGATGTCTTAGAATTTCCAGAGAATGTCTCCAAGGACAGAGTGAAAGCAACGGGATTATTACTGTCAGTTCTGTTGCGAGTTATGTTTTGGGCCCTTGGCATACTTGCCAACTGTGACTCCAACTCTGGCCACTTGGGCTCTATGGGGAACCTCAGGCTCCGTGACCCAGGTCTAGAAATTCTGAGAGAGAGAGAGACAGACTGACAAAGTGATGGCCCTCACAGGATTCACTAAAGAGCTGTGACAACTTTTTTTTCAGCCACAGGGACACAGTCAAGTGGAGAAGCAGAGAGAAAAGAGATCCAGACCCTTCTTTCTTTGCATTTGTCCTTAGACCATAGATTTATAGAGACGAACATTGGGGAAGCAGGAAACAAGTGAGGGGGTTGTTCTCATAAGGATGGAGGAGTCAGAATTAGGACGACTGCCCTTTGTCTGTCACCTTCAGGCCAGCAATGACCTGAGAGAACAGGCAGCACACTTCTGGCGTCCTGCAGGGCAGACACATCTCTGTCATGAACGTTGAGGCCCTGCTCATGGTCCCCAGAATCAAGATTGAGCCAAGATTGCCTATGTCTCTAGGGGTGCTAACAGTAATCCGTTTTTGAAAAGAAAATGACGATAACAAGACACTGCAGAACTGAAAAGTTCCTGAGGACAGATGGGAAAACTGATTGAGGATTAATTGGCATTTAACTGATATGACGCTGGCGTGTTCTTCATAGATGATGTCTAGGAAAAGAAGCACAGGGGGAAATGAAACGTAAAGTCCCAAATCTTTCGGAGCTCGTAACTCTTTCAATGGGAAAGGAACACTTCCAGTCACAACCTGCATATCCCCTAAGTTAACTTGTCAGCCATGGTCTGTGATGCCTTTGAAAAGGGAGGAAGGTATAAGGGGGTTGTTACTACACTGAGACTCAACCTCAGACTTAATGTAGTAAAGGCCCCTTTGGTCCTCCCTAGGACTCTAATGCTAATTTAAGTGAAGTGATGTGGTATTTCGACGTCATGTTTTAGTATCCTTCTGCCCATTTTCTCATTAAGTACTTTACTTATATTAGCATGGTTTCTCTAGGCGGGCACTAGGCGTAAGCATTGAGATATAATCTTCCACATATCACTCATAGCACTTGGAAATATTAAATACAGATGGCAGAAAAAGGAGAACATTGGGCCCTGGTGTCTCCATATCTCTATGTAGAGAGAGAGAGACATCTCGTATCCTATCCTCTGTCTCTGAAATAGCTCTGATGTGTGTTTCTCTTCATCTATACTGCATCCCCTAGTAAGGCTGCCTCAGACGTTCTCTACATTGATTGCCTAACATCTTCACGACTCACCTTGCCTGTACCAGTCTCACCATCCTCTGGTGTATCCTTCACAGCACACTCGGAGAGACTTTTCTGAGAATGTAAATCTTACCTTGTCATTCCCCTGGCCGAAATTCTTTATTGGGTTCCAACTCCACTTGAACTAAGGTATAAGGCCTTGCCATGAAAGGAGGACCTGACTGGCCTTATCTTGTCTTAAGAATTCTGCAGCCTCCTCTTTCCTCTCATTTCTCGCCCTTCCCACCCCCTTCCTCACTGCAGTGTGATGTCCCAAGCCCCAAGCACAGCCACAACAGCCCCTTCCCCAGTTTTGTTTCTTACCATGTTTTGGGCTGTGAGCTGAGCTCAGGGCCAGCAAGGCCACTGAGAGCAGGACCAGCCGCATCTTGGAGGAAGCTCTGGAGTTGCTCCCAACTCTGTGCTGGGAGAAGCCGGGTGGCTTCCTTTATAAGGACAAACGGAACAATGGAATCTTTGAGCTCCACACTGGATGGACCTCATCAGCTGACAGACTAGGTGATAGTTTACTCAATCAAGTCAAGTGCATCCCTTATTTCTATTTGGGACTTTGCCCAGCAGGATGGGGTGGACAGGATGTTGTCATTATCTCCTGTCTCAAAGGTACAACGTGCGACTTGGGTAGTTTTTGAAGAAACAGTGTCCAAGCAGTCAGTCCAGATAGTGGAAATGTTCTGTCATCATTTCATTTTCAGTCTGATGGTGAGACTGTTTCTCTATCCAACATGATGATTCTGTGTGTGTGTGCGTGTTGTTAGAGATCTTTTAGCCAAAAGTGAAGAATGTCAGTATCTCTGGCCATTCTTGGGAGCTAAATTTCATCATTCGTGATGTGTGTGTGTATACCTACGTGTATGATATTTAGCTATAATTTTTGATGATATGGCGATCATATCTGTTTAACTTAGAAATGTATGATTAAAACACATACTTGGGTTCACATGGCCAACAGAAGGTTGACCCTCAGCCTGTTCAGACCCACAGAGATCCTCCAAGCTTTAAATCAGGCAAGTCTTGGCGTTGTAGACCACAGGTAAACTAAAACTTTCTATTCTTCTTCATATCCTTGGCGGTTATGATATTTAGTGAAAGCAAATGTGGACACCGAACCCACCACGGGATTTCTAGATCTGAACAAAATGAACGCACACTTCCTTGAATGAGTCATGCTATTTTAGGTCTCTAAGTCTTCTTCCATGCAGTTTCCCCTTTCTCGAATCTTCTGTAACATTCAGTTTGGGCTTTCTTTCTTTTAGGAAATTTTGTTAACCACCCTGACTGATAAATTCGTGGCCACAATGAAACACTCCAATAGTATAGTCTGACGCCTTCTTCAAAGCCTCAATTGCGTTGCACTGCTCTTTTATTTTCAGTCAGTTTCTGAGTTGGAATCTGTTTTCTCAGATTATTCTTCAACACCAGGAATTTTCGCTGCAATATTCAGATGCTCATTTCTCCCCGCTGTCCTTCTTAAACTTATTTGTTGAAATTTTGTGTCCTGAATCAATCCTCCCTGTGTTTATTTTCCATCTTATATTGAGCTTTCGTTTATTTCTTTGCTACCCAATTTGGGACAATTCCTTTCTTTAATCATCTAAGTCAGGGGCTATTCTGCTCTTCCCTAGCTTTGTCGCTTTTATCTGTGAAGTTTGTCAACAACGTATTGTGTTATAGAGATTTCCCTAAATAACAAGTATATGCCAAGAAATAGAATTGTGTCAAAATGTCTGCAGGTATAAAATGTTAATATATGCTTCCCCCAAAATAGCTGTACTCATTTACCCTGATAAGAGTAGCACAGGAAGATACTTGGTTTCCTCACATCCTCTCCATTCCTTGATATCTGGTACTTTTATCATTTTGCAACTCTGCTATTTAAGAAGGTACTTAATGTATGTCTTCCTTATTATCAGTGAGAGTGGAATTCCTTTAGTATGATTATTGGCCAATTATGTGTCTGTCCTTTGGTATGTGTGAACTGATCACTCAGATCTGTCTCTGACTGGGTGATGGAACGTTCATTGGCAGCAGATGGATAAACCATATAAGGCTAACTTGTTCAAAGAATAGAGAGGACAGACAGTCAGAATACCTCCTGAAGGGATCTGCACCATTAGCCAGGAGAGTGGAGGAACAATGTTCTGAGTCCCTAAAAGTCTGTCCATTGTCTTCGCGTTTATGGGGGATGAGTCTGAGTCAGTGAGGCTTAGACTTTCAAAACACAACTGCCCCCTCCAGGCTCAGTTCATGAATCGGGCTGAGATGGCAGTGTGAGTGCTTATGCTGATGTGGCTGAACGCCACCCACACCCCATATGACCAGGACCACCATCCGTCTCAGAGTTTTATAATTTTCCAGATGACGACAGAGTCAAGCACCATACATCCAGGCATGAACACAGTTATCACCCTTAGCTCTTCAGCCTAGCTACCAGGTCTGGTACATTCTTGAACATAGAGCTGTAGACTTGAAACAATCACATTTGCAATGACGTTTATTCATTTTCCTATTGGTTATTTTGTAGTTTTCCTAATGCTTCGTTTAATTTCTTTATATACTGTGGATAGCAATCTTGTGTATGATATATACTTTGTAAATATTTTCTTTGAATCCCTTGAATGGCTTTTAACTTTGTTTATAGTGTTTTGTGTTGTAAAGACTTTCAAGTTTGGTGTCCTTAAATAGCCTCATCTTTTCCTTTATATCTTTGTGTTTTATATCTGATTTCAGGATTTTTCCTACCTTGCTACCGTAAACACCCCTATTTCACTTCCCCACCTCAGCATTACAGACATTCTCATTCTACTTCTTCTTCTTCTTCTTCTTTTTTTTTTTTTGTGGGGAAGACCAGCCCTGAGCTAACATCTGTTGCCAATCCTCCCCTTTTTGCTGAGGAAGACTGGCCCTGGGCTAACATCCGTGCCCATCTTCCTCCACTTTTTATGGGACGCCGCCACGGCATGGCTGACAGGCTGTGTGTCAGCGGGTGCCCGGGATCTGAACTCGCGAACCCCGGGCTGCCAAGCGCGGACTAAACCGCTGCACCACCGGGCGGCCCCTCATTCTACTTCTTTACTCCAACATCATAAGCACACACGTATTTTTAAAAATGATTCACATTTACCTCTTTAATCCATTTGAAATTATATTTTCTAATTGCTATTCGGTAGAGCTCTAAAATTAGTGTTTCCAGGTTATTGGATAGGTAATTGTCCCTAAACTATATTGACAACCAAGTTTCCTTCAGTGATTTGAATTGCCATCTTTATTATATGTTAAATTTCCTGACATGCGTGGCTTTATGGCTAAACATTTAATGATCACGTCTTTCTGACTAGCATAGTGATAAATGCTTTATATTCATTAGCCCCTTGATGATTTTCTACACTGTATTTACTTCTCAAATTTGCCTAAGGCAGTTGGAATTGTGTTTTCTCCCAAACTCAGTCACAAGATTTAGTCACAAGAGACATAAGGAGGAGTATGCATGTGCCTCAAGAACTTTTCTTAGAGACAACTCATGTTAAAATTGGATTATTTGCCCTATTAACAAGTCTCTGGTCTTGTGTTTTGCAAACCATGGTTCTCCTCTACAGTGTGAAAGACCACTGGACTCTTTCTTGCTCTTCCTGAGACTGACAATGTCTTAATAGAGCCACACCAAGCTCCTATTGTGATTCTGTTGGTTGAAAATGATGGTGGTTCTGATTAAATTGTCTTGATTCTTTTGATCAAGTCTGTCTCCGATAGATGGGATTTGGGGGTTGCCAAATCTGTCTCCTATACCAGAATAATTGCGACCTAGGCATGATCAGCCTCGCCTTTTCTTTTATGAAAGATATCAATTGCTGATCCATGGGATGCCTTCAGGTAACTTTGTTTTATTCCCAACTGTGCCTTCAGATGTCTTCCCCACTCATCTTACTGTGCATTCTCCACTTCCAACAATGTATAATATTCCGATTTCCAGCCCTGTTCACACCAGAGGCCCTGTGGAGTAATTTGGTGCATTTCCCTGAATATCTCCTGCGTGTCCATTATGTTGAAGACCAAATAAATAGAATTTTAGGGAGGAAAATGTAATTCTTTAAATTAGAAGGACTTTCTAAAGGACAGTGGGATACATGGGACGTAGAGAGATGATAACTTGAACTGAGTTGGAAGTCTTAGGTCTTTGGGAAGAAGGTGTCCTACAGGAAGAGTACTTTCCATCTTTCTCCTCAACGTCATCTACTTTACCCCTGGTTCCTTTGATCACATGTTCCTCCCTTTTTACCTTTGGAAATTCCATCATTCTCCCAGAAATTGGTTCTGCTGCTCAGACTCTTACTAGAACTTGAAAACTAGAATACCTCAAGCTTTAGCTGGATGCTAGGGAAGGAATCTTCTGGGTAGGCACTGCCAATCTGAAGGGGAAAGGATAAGCTCCTGTAGTGTGACTGCATTTCAGTATCCCTTCCAAGGTTCACCTTGGGTAAGTCTTCTCATTTTTTTTTTTTTTTTAATCTTGGAAGCAGATATTGCCGCTAAGGCATGTTTTATTTTGTATCGGAGACACACAATGTCATTTCACTTGAGGAAAGTCAATGTTCTGTGATCATTTGTCCGCCAACTACTTCATACTCATATTCTCCAGTGGTGGAGCTCAATTTCTTGCTCCCTGAGTGGGGACCGGTCTCCTGAGTTGCCAACTCAGGAATAGATTATTTTTTATTTCTTCTAATAACTGAATGGATGTGGGGCTTCCCAGTTTGTTCCACCACAGATATTATTCGTCCGGAGGAGACTGTGATGTGCAGAAGAAGGTCTTACAGAGGAACTTAAAATCCAGGGTGGGTAACAAGGAACTAGGAGATCCCATATAACTTCAAGTACCTTGAAGTGCCCAGAGTCAGATGAGTTGCATCTTTGATTAGAGGGAGCTGGCAGATGTGATCTTCACGTCAAAAATTGTTGAGATGAGGAAGTTGAAAGAGAGATGGGAGTGTAAGGACAAGCTTTTAGAACCATCCAAATTGAACAAAATAACATCAGAGAAAGGAAAAAATAAAGAGTGGGTAGCTGATCAGTGCTGAAACTATAGGAGAGGTGTTGATTATTGGCTAGCCTGCCAGCATCCCTTTCTTGGGGGCAACTACTTCAATCCCTGTGGTCCTGTGAGAGCTTCTCATCATAGTTGGGCCCCAAACCCATGACCACTGGGGTTAGTGTATGATCCAGTCTGGGCCAATCACATTAGTTATCTTTAATCATAGTGATTGGCTGAGGCATTGCCATGTGATTAAAGCATATCTAGTCGGTGTCTTCCACATATTTTATATATGAATGAGTTGCTAAGATGAGGGGATGGAATATGGAGCTGCTGGCAGTTACTATGGCAGCCACATGGAGAGAGATGAGAGATTGATGAAAGCTTTTTGCTGACATTTTTAAACCACAGAATGCAGTCATATTTGAGGCCCCTGTTATTTGCATTTTCAATTTTCCTTTTTTACTGAAGTTAATTTTAGTTGGGTTTCTTGCCCTTGGAACCAGCAAGATACTGCTGCATAAAAGAATACTAATCGCAAAGTACAAACTTTGAGATATTTCTTCTAGAAACAAAAACTACTGGACTTCTCTCAATGAGGTAGTAATACACATTTTGTGAACTAATTGGGGATCATTCTGTCGAGTTCCATAAATTTGACTTCCCAAAGCTGGAGGATAGGCTGCAACAAGAGTCGTAGTCTGCCTTTTTGGAGTCCCTTTTTTCTCTCACACCTGTAGTATCTGGAGGTGTTTTGGGGCTAGAGGGGAGAGTAGATATTGCATGTCATTTTTTTTCCAACCTGGCCTTCTGTAGATACTCTTTGCTTTACACCCTTTTCAGTAGGAAAAATGTGAGCCTTCTATTTAGAGCATGGTAGAAGAAATATAATATAGAGAAAGCCTTATTAACAGTTACCAAAATGAAATTAAGGGCATGTCTATTTTGAGCAGAGATAGAGAATATGTTTATCAATATGAGGACCTAAAGCTGAAAGTTCTATTCAGTTTGATAGATACCAAACTCAGAACCTGAAATACTCTCAGTTCCAAGCTATAATCAACCATGTATGAAGTTCTCTGTGAGATTTGAAAATTAATTACTCAAGCAGCCGTTGAAGCAAAATCTATTTGTCTCAGTTAAGGGCTAGCTCAGTAATAGTTGATAGTATGAGCCAGTATGCAAGAAAATAAAATCATGCTTAGCATTCATTAACAGAAGTCTAGTGACTAGACTATCGGAGTTGTGGATAAATCGGAGCCTGAGGGATAGTGCCGCAAATCCCCTCCTCCACGCACATGAGGTTTGCGAATCTTTTCCAGAGAAGTTCATGACTGACCTGCGTGCCCTCGCAGAGAAACAGCTGGATAGATTCTCATCGTTGTATATGATTTCGACATAGACAGAAGAGCTAGAGGAAGTCCAAATTTTCTTTTTCTACTTGAGGTCAGCAACCTCTTTGCGCGGGTTTCTTTTTCAATACCGATTTTGTTATGCCCTTTAACCCAGGAAGATTTCCTAACATTTTTCCAAATCATGGGAACGCGTAGAAGTTATCAATGTACCATGACAGAGTAAATATGAGAAACGATATCCACAGATGAAACAAAAAGGGCACCAGAGAGGAGTTAGAGGAGCTTCTTGCCAAGGATGCAGTTCAAGGTTAAAGGAAAGTAGAGAACCATTTATAGCTTGGAGCGACATCAGCTCTTTAATCCTTTTTAGATTTCCAAGCACTCCAGCTCCAATCCCGCATTCTACTCATTTGGGGCAATTTGGGTGTTTTGCTTTTCCTTCTGCAATATTACAAATATTTTGACTGATACCCTTTACCACCAACTATCCTTCAATATTGATTTTTAAGGGATTTCTGTTAGGAATAAATGCCGCATTTTAAACTGACACCTTTCCTGTGGCTACTGAGAGACAACGCACTGAGGGTTTAAGAACTTCAGCACAGGCCAGTCCTGTTGGCAGACTCATCAGTCCATTAACTCAGAATAGTTTGTTGGTACTCACATAACATATGAAATATATCTGAGCATATAGAACTGTATGGTAATTCCTTTGTACACACTCTAACCAAACACATTTTAAATACTTATCAATTACGTAATGTAATAAACTTTACTCTTTAGAGTAAATAGATTTTCTGCCTGCTGTTCCTGAGGTTTCTCTGATTGTTGTTACACCATTTTTGTGGAGATGAATATTTAATTTATTGTCGATCATCTGGAATTTATTTCCTATGACATGAGATAGGAGTTGAACTTTAATTCACTTTTTATGCATAGACAGCTTATCTGGGTTAAGATTTTTATATTTTCCTATCACTATTAATATCTAATTGATATCTATTGAGGTCTCCTCTAGACATATAAGACATCTCCTCTGAAGGCTGTTTTTCCCTCTTTCCCCAACATACCACTTTCCACTCATGCTTGATGAAAATCAGCTAGCATATCATTTTAGTTTCAAAACTTTTGCCTTCAGAATCATGGACATTATATCTGATTACTTTAAGTTTTATAGCTATTTCATTAGTAATTATTGAGACAGGTATTATTTCTACTCCTTTTTTGACTTATTCTATTTTCTGGGTCCCTCTTGTGTTGGTTTTAGTGAACAAACTTTTCCAAAAATCATTACGTGTCTGAAATGTTCTTATTTGTTTTGACAGTTAAATGGTAGATATGTTAGTTTAACAAGTTATCCTTCTGGAATTTGGAAATAATTAATTTAATGTCTTTAAGCTTCCAAAATTTCAGATGAGAAGTCGAAGGTCCATATGATGCTCATTTTTTTGGTGGCAATTTCTACTTTTTGCTTTCGCATTGTACCTTTTGAAGGCTTTTAGAATTTTCTCTTTATGTTTTCATTCAGAAATTTCTCCAGTCCTTCTGGGAGTGTTTTTAACATGATTTTCTCTTAGCACTTAGTGAGTCTGGAGTCATTTTCAGTTTAGAAAAGTTTTCTTCTATTATTTTAGTGATAATTTATTCTTTCCATATATATTTTTTATTTTGGAGCCCATATCAAACAGTTGTTAAAACTTTTGAATCTATTCTCTATGTCTCTCAAACTTTCTGTTGCAGTTATTTTCTCTTTGCTCTTTTCCAGTGTATTCTTGGGAAATACTCTCACATTCTCTTTACCTCACTAATTTAATCTTTATCCATGTTAATTCTGCCACTTAGACCATCTACTTTAAACAGTACTTTAAATTTATTGCAGTTGTTTTCCTTCTATTATGGCAGCCTGCTTTCCTAAATTTAGTGCTGCCGGGAATAGCATATTGTTTACAATTGCTTGCCGCATGTCTTATCTGTTTTCTGCAGTGGGAGGTGGTATGGAGGTGGACTTGTTTTTGTGTATAGTAACTTCTTTAAACTGATGCCTGCTTCTTCATTTGCTTGATAACGTGTAGGGAGTCCCCTGGGTCATCGAACTGGATCTAGATTGAAGTGTATGGACAGTTGGAGAACACATCTCCAGCTAAGAATAGAAACCCTGATGGTGTCAGTGAATGCAGGTCCTGATAGTAAGCACTCCATTAAATGTGTTTGTAAGGCAACATTTCATGAGAAGGTTTTGTTTTTTTTTAAAGGTGTTCTTATTGATGTCTTAAGCCAGTGCTAGAATTTTGTGGAGTGAGCCTATCTTTGACTCTTGTCTCAGGGACATTGACAAATATATCTGCTTTGCTACTTGCCACCTCTCCTGCAGCTAGTTGGGTCTCAGAATCTAAAAGTATGCTTTACAATTTTCCTTGGGACTTTTGTTCACACCAATGACAATCCCTCTACAGATATTGATCTGGGATTCCTGATAGTTGTACATGCACAAGTAATGGCCCATCTGGCCCAAAGAGATTGTAATATGTCATTCATTTTATGATACAGACAGATTTCAGAGATGCAATAAGAAAAAATATGTCCTGGAATCAATGAAATATTGTGTTTAAGCAAAAATTGTTGGAAGAAATGGGCAGAAACACTATAGTATACATTTGTCAGGTGTTTTGAGTGATGTTGTGGAAATGAAGGGCTATAGAATATGTAAATAATAAATAACAAGACTGGGCTACTGCGTTTACATATCCACAAATATTCCTAAGGAAATTCACCACTTTGGCCAGTGTGTATGCAATAATTACCAATATTGACCATTCACTAAAATATCCCTTAGAGTGTTGTTTGTAGATCACCAGCATCAGAATCACTTGGGATATTTATAAAAATGCAAAATTCCAGGTGCCCTTGGAAACATATTAAATTAGTGTCTGTAGAACTAGAGCTCTGTAAACTTCATTTGAAACAAACACCATGATTGTTTTGATACACTGTAAACTAATGGACAATGATCCAATGAGAATGCTAAGAAAAACTCAACAAATTCGCAGAAAGAAAATTAGTAAGCTGCTTTCTTCTTCACCATGAAACACAACTTAGAATGTAGTGATTAATTACTGACAAACCCTTCTAAGAACTTGGTAAAGAAAGAGAAAACATTTCTAAGAAATTCCCAGGTTAAAAAAATGAAATGTGAAATCACACACTACTCAGGAATTTACAAAATGGGAATCCTCTATGTTAAAGTCCAAGGATTAGATCAACATTGCACTCATAAAAATTCATGGAATTAAATACTTTTTCTACTAAACCAAGTATTAGACAAGTACGTGAAAAAAATATAAAATTCAAGGAAATAGTAAAAGAAAATCAAAATAAATCCAATAGTAATAGGCAATGTATAAAGCTAAAATCAGAATAAAAATGAAAGCAACATTTAAAATATATCCGAGACTATTATTTGAAATAAATAAATAAGTAAAAATAACCTAACCTCATTAAGAAAGATACCATTTGATGAAATGAAATGGATTAAAATATATGTACTACAACTCCTACCAACTCATTTCATATTCAGAGTGAAGCAAATTCCTAATAAAATATAAATTGGCACCACTTAGTCAAGAAGATATGGTTGACATGAATAGACCAATATCTATGGATGAATCTGAAAAAGTGGTGAAAAAACTAAGTCCGTTAAAAGGACAATTCCACGTGGCTTTAAGTCCTAGTTTTTCAAATATTTCAGAAATAGACGTGATAATGCTCTTTAAACTACTCTAGAGCATAGAGAAAAGGAATATTTTCCCCTTCTTGTCTTAAAGCTACCATTATTCTGATAAGAAAATGTATTGAATAGGCAAAAGTATTTAATTATGGACATCCTAAAAAATGAACACGTATATATGCTTAAGAATTTCTTTAAGTGGTTTTAAATAGTGAAAGCAACCCTGCTTTCCTTCAGTCATTTCATTTAACCATTAAAAATTATGGTGCACAAAATTTGATCAAGAAAGTGAAATAGAACACATGTGTTTATATTGCCTTCTGACCCGAATTCTCTGAAATTGGAGAAAGCACTTTTTAAAGAATGAATTCATAACATTTCTGAAAAATAACAGAGAGTATTAACCTTAGATTAGAAAGTTATGAAGACTTCCTAAAGGTAGAAAGCATAGGCTCTAGTGGAACAGAGAAACAGGATGGAGGGCCACTCCTAGCTGAAGACAGCTAAGGAGGTGAGAATGGTTCAAAGTGTTCCAGCTCAAAGCAGAGTGGATATCAGGAGCGGGAGGTGGCCCTGTAGAAAACGTCAGGATGATTAATGGATATCAACGGCATGTTTAAAAATGTGGTTCTTCAGCTCTCTCTCTCTCTCTCTGATGCTGAGAAATGGACCCTAATGCACTCACCACCAGGTTAAAATGCTGCGTGTGTGTTCTCTGTCCTAACCCCTAAAAGGCAGCATAGGGCCTAGACACCCACGATTATAGGTGTAGAGATGAAGGCAATTGCTTTGCAGACAATGACCATAATTCTTTGAGAAATGGTTTGGGACTAATACATCATTGGTGTACAGAAAGGAATGTGGAAACTCAAAGGTCATTTCTGCTTTAGTGATCATCAGCAGATGGTGCAAGACAACCTGAAAGGACTCCTAACCAAATCTTTCAATACTCCTAAGAAGAGGGTGAGTGTTTTCAGAAGCTTCAGGAAGGGAATCAAAGGCTTGACAGAGTTTACCGAAGAGATTCATTTTCTCGTGACTTTTAGGACAGCATCAAGAAAGAGAAGGGAATGGACAATAAATTTTAAAGACTCCTATCACAGATTCTAAATGTCATTAAAATATAGAATCTCTCCTAGAAAATGAGACACAGAGTAGCCAATATTGCTGTAGAAGTGAGAACTGATATAGCCTTTATTCTTTAAGCTTGGACATGCCAGCTGGGATGAGGTTTAAACATTGAAGCAGATCAGGGGAAAGTCATTCTGCCAATGATGGTTACAGTCAACCATGAGAAGCAAAGGTGTTTCCAAGGCATGGCATTTCCTTGTTGGGGAAAGATGGCGTTAGACCCTGGGCTCAGATGTATGGTTGAGAGGCTGCAGAATGGGTAAATATCCAAAGCCAAGAGAAGTAAAGGCCTGATGGCAAGTCTTATGTGTCTTGGACATTGAGAATGTTAATGTCCTCAAAATAAACCATGTAACCATTATGGTGTCGGGGGGGGGGGCGCTAATGAAAACTAGAGAGCAAAATTTGTCCTTTTAAAAGAAGCAATGAGGTGGAAATTTCAGGACATCAAAAGTCCTAGTCATTCAAAGCGTTCTTCTATCACATCTTTGTTCTCTAATCGAAGAAGTGTTACACGGCACTAGATATTACCATGTTACTTTCAGTGCCTTGCATTTGAGAGTTTTTTTTTTCTTTTTATGTCTGAGAATATATGGATTCTGAACTCACTGAAAAGTTAAGGGGGTGGGAGGGGTGATAGAATATTCTACATTACATAAACAGTCTCAGAATAACAATATTAATACTACCACCGACAAGACAATTTCTTATAGCAGTTCAATTTTATTGGAGTGTTTTGTTCTGAGCAACAGTAACTGGAAGAGGATGAGTCTTACAATTGATAACGTGTGGTAACTTGATTGGCTTAGCTTTTTTGTTCTCAGTGGCACAGAAAATGATAGTGTGTTTGGTCATTCATAGCATGTTAGATTCAGTGAAATGCAATGATTATGAAAAGTGCTGATACAGTAGTGTCAACAATGTCTAAGGACACTCATACTGCTTTTGTGTATGTTATAGAGAATTTCCCAAATAACAACTGTATGCCAAGAAATGGCATTCTGGGTCAAAATGTCTGCGCTCATAAAATATTAACATATGTGTCCTTAAAAATGGCTGTACCAATTTACGGTGACAGGAGTAGTACATGAAGATACTGATTTGCTCACATCCTCCCGATTCCCTGATATCATTCCTTTGTGCCTAGCTCATCAACAAATGCTTTATATTCATTAGCTCTTTTATTCTCCACAATAGCCCTCTGATTTCTGCATTATGTTCACCTTTCAGATGAAGG
The DNA here is from genome assembly GCA_031878705.1 of Tapirus indicus. Taxonomy (NCBI): domain Eukaryota; kingdom Metazoa; phylum Chordata; class Mammalia; order Perissodactyla; family Tapiridae; genus Tapirus; species Tapirus indicus. The sequence goes on along the minus strand of CM062918.1, from coordinate 108,106,879 downwards.
AATTAAGGCTTCGTAAGATTGAGTGACTTTCACAAAGCCATACACTTTATAAGTATCAGCAGAGTTAGGAAATACAATGAGAGAGAGCGTGACATTATTCATGAGAAGAGTTTAATATTCTAGGATCAAATGAGAAGAAATGCAGAGTATACACTAAATGTGAATAAACACAAATTTCAGAATGGAAAAATGCAATATTCTAAGAAAGCCAATGTTTCTGGAATTCTGGGGTAATTGATTTGCACCGCTGTCATCTCTTCCATGCCTGATGTCAGGTTTTCTGGAGTCACTAACAGTTAACGTTCACCTAGTCATTCCAGTTCCACAATTTTGTTCCCATTTCTTGTTTGCTCTAATATTCTCTCCCCTTCTTCTTAAACTTGGGAAGGAATTCCTTTTCTATTTCATCTTCTAGCTTTATTGGGACATTCGGAAAGAGAAGAAAGATGTTCGTGGGTTCAATGTATCGTGTTTAAATAAAACCATTAGTGATCTTTCTAATGTGCAGTTCTGACCCTGAACCTTCCTGGCTTAATACTCTGAGAGCATTCCAGTATCCTTAGGTTAAAAGGATGAAGTCCTTTACGGAGCTTAAAAGAGTTTCCATAAATGGTCCTTTGCTTCTCTGTTTCTTCCTTTCTTTCCTTTTCTTTTTTTGTTTGTTTGTTCAAGTTACTTACAAGACAGATTGCTATTTATGTTCCTAATTTAACAGAAGAATCCACGCAGTCCTTTTTACCGGCTGCATTAAACGTAACATGACCATGAGTTCACAATCAGTTGCTCAATTTTCTTGGTGAGTAAAGTCGAGTTATTTTTCAACCCTAGAAACAACAATTTTAAGTGAATAAACACTCTTTTCTACTTTAATAATCTAACAAACATGGTCTTCTATAACAAACATCCATAGTTTTCAGTCTATCAGTTAACCATTCTTAGAACTATGAAAACAAACTTCTAGATAGTGAAGGAAAATCCTTTGTCCCTTTAGGAACAGACATAGAAACTCGAGTTTATGGCAAGGCACAGACAGCCTTTGGAATGTTCTTAAAATTTCACTTTCTTTGTTTTCTAACTAAACCTAGTTTATTCTTGAATTTTCCTGCTTGTGTCGAAATTGTGTTTTTACATGTTTGTGTAACAAATGCTGGTTTATGTAAACTAGGATCTGACCAAGTTTTTTTTTTTTCATTATGTCATTTTTTTACCATTTTTTAAATTGATGTCTTAATAGTTTATAACATTGTGAAATTTTAGTTGTACATTATTGTTTGTCAATCATCACATAAATGCTTCCCCTCACCCCTTGTGGCTGGTAACCACCAAACAGTTCTCTCTGTCCTTGTGTTAGCTTATATTCCACATATGAGTGAAATCATGCAGTGTTTGTCTTTCTCTCTCCAGCTTATTTCGCTTAATATAACACTCTCCAAGTGTATCCATGTTGTTGCGAATGGGAGAATTTTGTCTGTTTTTTATGGCTTAGTAGTATTCCATTGCATATATATACCACACCTTCTTTATCCAATCATATGTCGAGGGACACTTGGGTTGCTTCCACTTATTGGCTCTTCTGAATAATGCTGCAATAAACAGAGGGGTGCATAAGCCTCTTTGGATTGTTGATTTCAGGTTCATTGAATAGACACCCAATAGTGGGATAGCTGGGTCATAAGGGTTGTTGATTTTTAATTTTTTGAGGAATCTCCATACAGTTTTCCGTAGAGGTTGCTCCAGGTTGCCTTCCCACCAGCAGTGGATTAGGGTTCCCATTTCTCCACAACCTCTCCAACATTTGTTGCTTATTGTTTTGGTGATTATAGCCAATCTAACGGGGGTAAGGTGATATCTTAGTGTAGTTTTGATTTGCCTTTCCCTGATGATTAGTGATGTTGAACATGTTTTATCGTGCCTGTTGGCCTTCTGTTTATCGTCCTTGGAAAAAATGTGTGTTCATATCCTCTGCCTATTTTTCCATTGGGTTGCTTGTTTTTTTGTTGCAAAAAAACCCCTTGTCAGGTATATGATTTGCAAATATTTTCTCCCAGCTGGTGGGCTGTCTATTCATTTTGATCCTGGCTTCATTTGCATTGTAGAAGCTCTTTAATCTGATGAAGTCCCATTTGTTTATTTTTTCTTTTGTTTCTCTTGTTGGAGTAGACATGGAATCTGAGAATATCCCTTTATGACCAATTTCAAATAGTGCACTGCCTATATTTTCTTCCAGGAGTTTTATAGTTTCAGGTCTGACTTTCAGGTCTTTGATCCATTTTGAGTTCATTTCTGTGTATGGTGATAGAAGATGCTCTACTTTCATTCTTTTGCATGTGGCTGTCCAATATTCCTAGCACCATTTATTGAAGACACTTTCCTTTCTCCATGGTATGTACTTAGCTCCTTCATTGAAGATTAGTTGTCTGGAGATGTGTGGTTTTATTTCTGGGCTTTCAATTCTGTTCCATAGATGTGTGTGTCTATTTTTGTACCAGTACCATGCTGTTTTGATTACTATAGCTTTGGAGTATATTTTGAAATCAGGGATTGTGATGCCTCCAGCTTTGTTCTTTTTTTTCAGGATTGCTGTAACTATTCAGGGTCATTTGTTGCCTCATATGAATTTTAGTGTTCTTTGTTCTGTCTCCGTGAAGAATGTCTTTGGGATTGCATCGAATCTGTAAATTACTTTAGGTAGTACGGACATTTTAACTATGTTTATTCTTCCAATCCATGTGCATGGGACATTGTTCCATTTCTTTATGTCTTTGCTGATTTCTTTCAATAGTGTCTTATAGTTTTCATTATATAGGTCTTTCACCTCCTTGGTTAAATTTATTCCCTGATATTTTTCTACTTTTTTTTTTTTTTTGCTGTGATTGTAAATGATATTGTTTTTGAGTTTGCTTTCTGTTAGTTCATTCTTGGCATATAGAAATGCAGCTGATATTTGTAAGTTGATTTTATACCCTGTGACTTTCCTTGTGATTGGTCTATTCAGGTTCTGTATTTCTTCTTGATTCAGTTTTGGTAGGTTGCATGACTCTAGGAATTTATCCATTTCTTCCAGATTGTCCAATTTGTTGGCACAGTTTTTCATGGTATTCTCCTATAATCCTTGGTATCTGTGGCATCCCTTGTAATCTCTCCTCTTTCATTTCTAATGTTATTTATTTGAGCCTTCTCTCTTTATTTCTTAGTGAGTCTACTTAACGGTTTGTCAATTTTGTTTATCGTCTCAAAGAACCAAGTTTTTGTTTCTTTTATCCTTTCTCCTGCTTTTTTGGTTTCAATTTCATTTATTTCTACTCTAATTGTTGCTAGTTCCCTCCTTCTGCTGATTTTGAGATTCGTTTGCTGTTCTTTTTCTAGTTCTGTTAGATGTAGTTTAAGGTTACTTATTGGGGACTTTTCTTGTTTCTCAAGTTGGGCCTGTATTGCTATGAGTTTCCCTCTCAGGATGGGTTTTGCTGCATCCCATGTGAGTTGGCATGGTGTATTTTCATTTTCGTTTGTCTCCAGATATGTTTTGGTTTCTACTTCAATCTCATCAAGGATCCATTGGTTGTTCAGTACCTTGTTGTTTAGTCTCCATGTCTTTGTCGCTTTCCCAGTTTTTTCCTTGTAGTTGATTTCTAGTTTCATAGCCTTACAGTCAGAAAAGATGCTTGTTATGATTTCAATCTTCTTAAATTTATAGAGGCTTGCCTTGTTTCCCAACATGTAGTCTATCCTTGAGAATGTTCCATGCCTGCTTGAGAAGAATGTGTAATCTGCTGTTTTGTGGTGGAGTGCTCTGTATATATCTATTAAGTCCATCTCATCTAGGTTTTTTTTGGTACGCTATTTCTTTGTTGACTTTTTTTCTGGATGATCTATCCAATGAAGCGAGTGGGGTGTTGAGGTCCCCTACTATTATTGTGCTGTTGTTAATATCTCCTTTTAGCTTTGTTAATAGTTGCTTCATGTACTTTGGTGCTCCTGTGTTGGGTGCATATATATTCATAAGTGATACATCTTATTGGTGGAGTGTACCTTTTATCATTGCATATAGCCCCTCTTTGTCTCTCATTATCCTTTTGATCTTGAAGTCTGCTTTGTCTGATGTGAGTATGGCCACACCTGCTTTTTTTGCTTGCTGTTAGCTTGGAGTATTGTCTTCCATCCTTTCACTCTGAGTCTGTGTTTGTTTTTAGAGCTGAGATGTGTTTCCTAGAGGCAGCATATGGTTGGATCTTTTTTGTTTAAATCCAACCCACCACTCTGTGTCTTTTGTTTGAAGAATTCAATCCATTTCCATTCAGAGTGATTATTGATACATAAGGGCTTGGTGTTGTTACTTTCTCACTCGTTTTCCATGTCTTTTGCATTTGCCTTGTTTCTGGTCTCGTGTAATTCAGACTACCAATTCAGTTTGGTAGTTCTGTAAGATGGTTTTCTCTTTATTTATCGTATGTGTGTCTGCTTTGACTATTAGTTTAGTGGTTACCATGAGTTTCATGTAAAAAAGCCTCACAGATGAAATAGTCCATTTTCTGGTGGCCTTTGATTTCTTTTGTCTAAGTCAATTCTGTCTCTTTCCTCTTCCCCTTCTAAGTTTTTGTTGTGACAACTTGTTCTATCCTGTGTTGTGATGTCATGTTTATAGTGCTGAGGTCATGTTTATTTTGGATGTTTTCCTTCCTTTAATCTCTGATGTTATAATTAAGTGTTTGCTAACGTATTCTGATAGAGAGCTGCAATTTATCTGATTTTGTCTACCTATTTTCTCCTTGCACAAAGCTTTGTATCCCCTTTCTCCCTCTTTTTTTCAGGCATGAGGGCCTTCTTGAGCATTTCTTGCAGTGGGAGTCTTGTGGCTGTGAATTCCCTTAGCTTTTGTTTTTCTGGGGTAGTTATTATTTCTCCATCATATCTGAAGGATATTTTCACTGGAAAGAGTATTCTTGGCTGAAAGTTTTTACCTTTCAGAATTCTGAATGTATCAGTTCACTCTCTCCTAGCCTGTAGAGTTTCTGATGAAAAATCTGCTGAGATCCTGATTGGACTTCCTATCTACATTATCTTATTTTCTCTTGCTGCCCTTAGTATTTTTTCTTTGTTATTAACTTTTGCCAGGTTTCCTACTATATGCCTTGGGGTTGGCATATAGGCTTGCTGCCTCCTCAAGCTTCACCAGAAGACCAGCCACAGATATTGTTTACTTTCAGTTTTCAGAGGTTATTGAGGGACTGTTACTCCCTCCTGGGTACATCAAATCTGCTGTAGGTTTTGCGGGAGTGAGCCAGGTTGTAGGGGGCCCTGATCAGAGGCCTTAATTGTATCTACCTCCAGTTTTTTCCTCTTAGGCATTGTTTCTTAGCCCCTAAACCCTGGTACTTTTACCTGTGGCAGTAAACCCTTGCTCTCCAACATTCTTTAAAGCTTAGAGCTTAGGGCCCAGATCTTGGCTAAGAATCAACTTTTTGCAGCTCAGAGCACCTAAAACAGAAGGAAAATTAGGATTACTGTCAATGAGAGGAGTCAACATTACAGCTAAAAATGCAGAGCTAGTTTTCACATCTGAATTATAAGGTGAGATGCAAATAGGAATGCGAATAATGAGCTGAAAAAACAGGGTGATCAGAATATGGTGAGGATATGGTGTAAGGGGAGACTCAGGATAAGGGGACTAAGACATCACATGAGAAATGGTGAGAGGATATTTGAAAGTTTGAGTGCCTGGGATGCTTTATGAGGAGACAGTCAATCTGAGGAAGATTCACAGTTTGAGGGATTCTAGGAGGGAAGATTGAGAAACAGAGGTGTTACTTGTGACAAAAAACTGAGGCAGAACAGTTTCTCAGAGAAAAATGTTACTTTACCAAGCTCATCTATCTGTTCTGTCAGATACAGAGAATTTGACCAGATCCCAGACCTACATCCTCAATGAACTGAGAGTGTTTCTCTAATTCACCTAAAGCCAGTTGGAATTGTGTTTTCCCCCAAATTCAGTCACAGGATTCCAAACTGACATCATGAGGAATGGCACATCTCTCATGAAAGTTTCTTAGAGACAATCCATATTAAAATTAGAGTATTTCCTACTGTATGATCCAGCAATCCCACTCTTGGGCATCTACCCAATGGACATGAAATCAACCATCACAAGAGGCTTATGCACCCCTATGTTCATTGCAGCATTATTCACTATAGCCAAGAAGTGAAAGCAACCCAAGTGTCCCTCAACTGATGATTGGTTAAAGAAGATGTGGTATATACATACAATGGAATACTACTCAGCCATAAGAAAAGACAGAATTGTCCCATTTGCAACAACATGGATGGGCCTAGAGGGTATTATGTTAAGTGAAATAAGCCAGAGAGAGAAGGACAGACACTGCATGAACTCACGCATATATAGAATATAAATGAACACACGGACAGAGATAACCGATTGGTGGTTACCAAGGGGAAGGGGGATGGGGGGTGGGCACAAGGGGTGAAGCATGACATACATATGGTGATGGAAAAACAATAATGTACAACTAAAACCCCACAGTGTTATATACTATTAAGACATCAATAAAAATAAATAAATAAATACTATTCCTCAAAAAAAAAAAAAAAATTAGAGTATTTCCCCTATTAACAACTCTTCTTTTTTGGAAACCAAGGTTCTTTTTTATAGTGCTAAGGACCACTGGATACTTTCTTGCTCTTCCTGAGAATGACAGCATCTTAATAGAGGCACGCTAGATTTCTACTGTGAGCCTATTGGCTGAAAATGATGCTGGCTCTGATAAATTCTCTTGATTCTTTTGATCAAGTCTTTTTTCCAACAGATGAGATTTGAGAGTTGGCAATTCTATCTCCTATACCAGAATAATTGTGACCTAGCTATGGTCATTTTCTCTGTTCTTTCTTTTAAGAGGTCATTTGCTGTTTTGTGAGAGACATTCAGGTATTTTAGTCTTCCCCTACCGTGGCTTCAGGTGTCTTCTCCAATGATCTTAATGTCTATTTTCCACTTTAACAGTGTATAACATTGTCATTTCCACCCTGTTCACACCACAGTCCTTGCAGAATAATTTGGTATACTTACTGCTTCTTCCCTGAATGTGTCCTGTGTCTCCATTATGTTACAGACCACATAAGTAGATTATTAAAAAGGAACATACAGTTCTTAAACTTGAAGGGCTTTATAAAGGACAGTGTTATACACAGGACCTACAGAGATTATAATTTTAGCTTAGATGGAAGTCTTTGGTCTTTGGGAAGAAGATGCCCTACAAGAGAAACACTTTCCATCTTCTCCTCAAGGTCATTTACTTTACACCTAGTTCCCTTTATCATGTGTTCCTCCTTTTTTCCTTTGGGAAATCTATCTTACTCACAAAAGTTAGTTCTGCTGCTCAGGCTCTTATTCTGACTTGAACACTGGAACACCTCAAGCTTTACCTGGATGCTAAGGAGGATCTTTTGTGTAGGGATTGCCAATCCAAAGAGAAGGGATGAGGTCCTGTACCAGGAATGCATTTCAGCATCCCTTCCAAATTTCACTGTGGCTAAATCTTCACTTTATTTAAACCTTGGAAGCAGATATTTCCATTAAGGCAAGTATTAATTTGTGTCAGAGACAGTATAATTTCACATGAGGAAATTCAATGTATTCTGTGATCATTTAAACAATATGTCCACCAATTACTTGATACTCCTCTTCTGCAGTGGTGGAGCTTAATTTCTTCTCCAAGAGTGGGGACTGGACTCACTTCTAGTGAATAGAATAGGGCAGAAGCAATGGGATGTCATTTCAGACATTAGGTCACATAAAGACTGTGATTTCCATGCCGGTTGTGCTCTTCCACCCCGTCAAATCATAGCTTCCTCTGGGGGAAGTCAGATGTCCTATCACAAGGCAGCCTGGGGAGAGGGAACCTAGTTGCCATGTTGTGAAGACCTCTATGAAGAGGCCCATGTGGAAGTAACTGAGGCCTGCCAGCAACCATGAATGATTGTGGAAGCAGATCTTCCTCTGCTGAGCCTTGAGATGACTATAGCCCTGACTGACAGCTTGACGGCCACCCCCTGAGAGACCCTGAGCCATAACCATCCAGGCAAGCCGCTCCTGGACACCCAGTCCACAGAAAACATCAAATAATGTTTGTTGTTTCAAGCTGCTAATTGGGGTAATTAGTTGCAAGCAACAAAGAAGCACATCACATCATGTTAATTTCTTGCCCCTTTCAAAGTGACAACTCTTGTAAGAGACTCTAACAACGCTGTGTTAAAGAAAGCATACCTAGCTCCTCAGTCTGGCTTATATCATTAGAATCATGATTCGGGATGTAATTTTGTTGTCGGTGGTGGTACTGATGATAGATGGTGCCAATTAAGGAATAGATTATTTTTTTCTAATAAATAGATAGATATGGAGCTTCCAAATTCATTTCACCACATATACCATCCAGCAAGAGGAGACTGTGATCTACAGAAATATTTTACAGAGAAACTTTAAGCCGGGTGGGTAATAAGGATTTAGGAGAAGCTATATCACTTCACATATACTCAAGTGCCAAGAGTCAGATGAATTGCCTCCGTGATTATAGGGAATTTGTAGATGAGATCTTAATGTAAGGAAAGTTTGAGATGAGGATGTTTCAGAAGAGATGGGAGCATACCCCTACCCCATTCAAATGGAACAAAACAAAATAAGAGAGAGGAAAAAGAAAGAGTCGGGGGATGATCAATGCTGAAACTACAGGGGAGCTGTTGATTGTTGGCCAGCCTGCCAGCATCCCTTTCTTGGGGGAAAATACTTCAATCCCTGTAGTCCCATTAGAGCTTCTAATCACAGTTGCCCCAAACGCAGACCATTGTGGTTGGTGTATGATCCAGTCTGGGCCAATCATAGTACTTAGCTCATAGTACAGTGATTGGCTTAGGAATTGTCATGTGATTAGCACTTGTCTAGTCGGTGTCTCCAGTGTTTCATGTATGAATGAGCTAAGAGGAGGGGATGGAAAAATGGAACTGCTGGCAGTTATTTGGCAGCCATACAGTGAGAGTGAGAGGTTGATTAAAGCTTTTTGAACACATTTTTTTCATTTGTTTAGAGGGAGAGAGAAGGAGAGAGAGCAAGTTCTTGATTTCTGTTTCCACAGGCCCAGGTAAATACACCACTGCCCTTCTCATAGCGTATTGAAAACACCTTTCAGCCACTGAATCCAGTTGTACTTGAGGTCCCCATTATTTACATATTCAATTTTTCTTTTTTACTTAAGCTAATTTAGTTGGGTGTTTTGCCTTTGGGCCCAAAATGATCTTGGTGGTAAAAAGAGTGCTAATTGCAAAACACAAACTCTGAGATATTTCTTCCAGCAACAGAACCTATTTGAATTCTCTCAACAAGAAATCAACACACATTTTGTGAAACAAGTGGGGGTTATTGTGTCAAATTCCATAAATTTGAACTTCCTAAAGGTAGGATTGGGTGCAAGTAGTGTCATATTTTGCCCCCTTGGAGCTCCTTTTTCTGTAACAGACCAATAGTATCAGGGAGTGTTTTGGGGGTGAAAAGGCAAGAGTAGATGTTGCATGCCATATTCCTCCAACATCACTTTAGGTAGGTACCTTTGCTTTATGCCCTTTTCAGTAGGAATAATGTGAGCCTTCTCTTTAGAGTTTGGTAGAACAAATACAGTTTGCAAAAAGCCTTATTCAGACTCGCCAAAATTAAATTAAGGGCATGTCTCTTTTGAGAAGAGATAGAGAATATATTTATCAATTTGAGGTTATAAAGCTGAAAGTTGTATTAAATTTGGTAGACACCAAATCAGGATCTGAAATACTCACAATTCCAAGCTGTAATCAACTGCGTATGAAGTTGTGTATGAGATTTAAAAATTAAATACTCAAGTAGCCATTTAAGGAAAATGTGTTTCATTTACCTGCTAGGTCAGTAATAATCAATAGTGTGAGTCAGTATGTACAAAGATAAAATCATACTTGGCATTCTTTAACAGACGTATAGAGACTAGACAATTGGAGTTGAGGATGAATCTGACTCTGAAGGAATGTTCCTGAGATCCCCTCCTCTCAGCACATGATGTTTGTGAAACTTTACCTGAGAATTTCATGAATGAGCTATGTGCACTTGTAGAGACCCACCTGGATAGATTCTCATTATTTGATGTGATTTCAAGAGAGATGGAAGAGCTAGAGGAAATCCAAATTTTCTTTTTGCTTGAGGTCAGCAACCTCAACATGCAGAGTATTTTTTAAAATATGATTTGGTTATGCCCACTGTAAAAGTGTCATTTAATCCAGGAACTTTTCTCAATTTTTTTCAATAATGGGAATGAGTAGAAGTTATCAATGTAGCATGACTGAATAGATATCAGAAGCAGTATCCACAGATGAAACAAAAAGGAGAGGAGTTACATGACCTTTTTGCAAAGGATGAAGGTCAAGGTGAAAGGAAAGTACCTGGAGAACAGTTTATAGCTTGGAGCAACATCACTCTTTAATCCTTGTAAAACTTCTCAAGCCATCCAGCTTCAATCCCTTATTCTACTCATTTGTGACATTTTGCTTATCATTTTTCTTTTTCATCTGAAATATTAGAAATGTGTTGACTGATACCTTTCATCAGGAATTATCCTTCTCTAATTGATTTTTAATGGATTTCTATTAGAAATAGGTATAGACTTCTAAATGAACACCTTTCCTGTGGCTTCTGAGAGGCAATGCACTGAGGGTTTAAGAACCTCAGCAGTGGGCAGTCCTGTTGACAAAGACTCATTAGTCCCTTAAATCAGAGTATTTTGTTTGTACTAACATATCACATAAAATATATCTGAGCCTATATAACTGTATGATTATGCCTTTGCACACACTCTAATCCAATGCATTTTAAAGACTTATTAATTCGTAATTGAATACACTTTACTATTCCAGGGTAATAGATTTCCTGCCTGCTTTTCCTTAGGTTTCTTGTATGGTTGTTATTCCATTTTTGTTGAAATGAATAGTTAATTTATTTTCAACCACCAAGAATTTATTTCCTTGTGGCATGAGATAGGAATTTAACTCTTTTTTAATGTATAGACATATACTTGTCTGAGTTGAGATTTTTCTATTTTCCTACTAATACTGATAACTAATCAATTTCTATTCAGGTCCCCTCTAGACACAACACAAATCCCCTCTGAAGGCTGTCTTTTCCCTCTATCCCACCATAACATTTCCCACTCCTTTTTTATTAAAACCAGCCATAGTTTTATTTTAGTTTCCAAAAAATTATCTTCACAGTCTTACACATTATTCCTGATTAAGTTCTATAGTTTTCTTATTAGGAATATTGAGAAAATTATTATTTCCACTGCTTCCTTTCTTACTACAATTTATTGATCCTTCTTGTGTTTGTTATAAGGGGGTAATTCTTTCAGAAATCATTGTAAGTCTGAAATGTCTTCACTTGCATTAACAAATAAGTGTTAAAAGTCCTAAGAAGTTATTCCTCAAGAATTTGGAAAAAATTCATTTATTACCGTTAAGCTTCCACAATTTCAGAAAGTCTAACATCAACATGATGCTCATTTATTGGTAGGCAATTTCTACTTTTTGTTGTCCTATTTTACATTTTGGAGGCTTTTAGAACCTTCTTTCCATATTTTAATTCAGAAATTTCCCCAGACTCTTTCTGGGAGTGTTTTTAATATTAGTTTCTCTTAGCACTTAATGAGTCTGAATTTATTTCACTTTAGAATATTTTTCTTCCATTCCTTTATTGGTAACTTATTCTTTATATTTCCTTATATTGGAACCCCTATGAAAGAGTTATTAAAACTTTTAAATCTATTCTCTATGTCTTCAAAGTTTTCTTTTATACTTAATTTATCTTTGCGCTTCCAAAGTATTCTGGGAAAATATTTTAACATTCTCTTTTCTTCACTTATTCTATCTATATCTATGTTCATTCTGTTATTTAGACCTTTTACTTTAAAACAACGTTGTAAATTTATTATAATTGTTTTCCTTCTATTATGGCAGCCTGTTTTCCCAAATTTAGTGTTTCTGAGAACAGAATTTTGTTTCCTTGTTTTTCAGTCTCTTGAGTGTTTTCTGGGAAGCAGTAGAGAGGTGGGTTTATTTTTGTGTTTAATAGCTCCTTTAAATGAGACGTGTTTCCTCTTATGTTTAGAAAAACTTAGGGAATCATCTGTGTTGATGAAGGGTGGTCTAGACTGAAGTTTATTGATATCTGGAGACTAGAACCTCAGCCCAGAAGAGAAATCCTGTTTGAATCAGTGACCATAGTTTCCAATAGTAAGATTTCCATTAAGTGTGTTAGTAATGCAACAATTAAAAACAAGATTGTATATTTTTATTTCATTTTTTAATTTTATTTTTTGTGTGTGTGAGGAAGACCAGCCGTGAGATGACATCCGTTGCCAATCCTCCCCCTTTTTGCTGAGGAAGACTAGCCCTGGGCTTACATCCAGGCCCATCTTCCTGTACTTTACATGGGAGGCCACCACAGCATGGCTGACAAGCAGTGCGTCGGTCAGCGCCCGGGATCCAAACCCCTGAATCCCGGGCTGCCAAAGCATGAACTAAACCACTGCACCACCAGGCCTGCCCCAAGATTGTACATTTTTAAAAGCTGTTCTTATTGGTATCTTAAGCTCGTGCTACAATTCCATAGAGGTAGCCTATCTTTGACTCCTGTCTCAAGGATATTGGAAAACACGTCTAATTTGCTACTCCTCACCTCTCCCACAACTGATTGGTTCTCACGGTCTAAAAGAGTGATTGACAACTATCCTTTGGAACTTCGTTCAAGCCAAGGACAATCACTCTACAGATACTGAAGCTCTCTATCCTAATTTCTGTACATGCATAAGTAATGACTCATCTGGCCAAAAGAGATTGTGAATGTCATTAATTTTCTGATACACACTGATTTCAGAGATGCAATAAGAAAAAAAAGTGTCTTAAAATCTATGAAATACTGCATTTAATAAAAAATTGTTGGAAAAAATGGGCAGAAATATTGTAATTTCACAATAGCTTTATATATAATTGTCAGTTTGTTTTTTTGTTACAGATGTTGTAGACACAAAGGGCTATAGATGATGTAAATAACAAATAATGACAGCTCTATTATGTTAATGTATCCACAAATATTCCCTAAAATAATTTAACGCCTTTGTCTGGTGTCTATAGAATAGTTACCTATATTGACCATTTATTATAATATCCTGTAGACTGTTGTTTGTAGATAACCAGCATCAGATCACTTGCCATTTTTATTAAAAATGCAAATTTCCAGGTTCCATTGGAGACATAGTAAATCAGTACCTATAGATCTAGAACTCTGGGAATTTCATTTTAAACGAACATCTAGATCATTTTGATACACTTAAATTTAGAGAATGACTCTCTAATTAAGGTACTAAGAAATACTCAACAAATTTTAAAAAGAAAATAAATTAACTGCTTTCTTGTCCACCATAACACAACTTGGAATTTAGTAACTAATTCTTGACAAACCCTTTTAAGAACTTGTAAATGAAAGAGAAAACATTTCTAAGAAATTCCTTGGTTAAAAAAAATCAAATATGAAGTCACACACTACTCAGGAATTTACACAATAAGAATCCTATATATCAAAATCTAGGGATTCAACCAACATTTTGCTCCTAAAAATTCATGGAGTTAAATAGTTTTATTACAAAAAGAGACATTAGGAAAGTAAGTGAAATAGATATTAAATTCAAGGAAACTGCAAAAGAATGACCAAGTAAATCTGAGTAAAACAGGAAAAAATATACAGCTAAAATCAGAATAAAAATACACATGATTTTAAATAAATCTGTTTATTTACAGTAAATAAATAAACAAGAAGCTAACCTCTAAGAAAGAAATTATGAGAGATGAAATGAATTTAAAAATATATATTGTACAATTCTATACCAACTGATTTTAAAGTTTGAACAAAACAGACTATTATTAAATTATGCATGAACACAACTGAATCAAGAATATATGATTGAGACAAATAGACCAATATCCAATGATGAAATTGAGAAAGTTGTTAAAAAATCCCCTCTGTTAAAAAGTATAATTTCACATGGTGTAAGTGTTAGTTCTTTTAAATCTTCAAAGAATAGACCAATCTTATGCTCTTTTAACAATTCTATAGAATAGAGAAAAGGAAAATTTTAACTTATTTTCATAAAGCTATCATTGTTCTGACAATAAAATATTTTGTATAAGCAAAAGTATTTAAATTACAGACATCCTAAGCAAAAACAAATAGATATATGCTTATAAATTCCTTCAAGAGTTTTTCAAATAATAAAAAAGTTGAAAACATCTTTGCTGTTCTTTAGTTATTATCTATAACCATTAAAAATCATTGTGCATGAGTTTTGATCATGAAAATGAAGTAGAACACATGGGTTTACATTGCCTTTTGACTGAAATTCTCTGAAATGATAGATACCACTTTCAGAAGGATGAAATTCATAACATTTCTGAAAAATAACAGATAGTATTACCTGTAGATTAGAAAGTTATGAAGATTCCCTAAGGGTAGAAGGCACAGCTATAGACGAACACAGAAACAAGGTGGAAGGAAACTCATAGTTGAAAGCACATATGAGAGAAGACAGCTAAGGAGGTGAGGCTGGTTCATTGCTACAAGCTCAGTGTTGAGTGGATATCAGCAATGGGAGGTGGTCCTATAGAAAAGGTCAGGATGATTCACTGAAATATACTGCATTTTTGAGATTCTGGGTCTTCAACACTCTGCCTGTTCTATTGATGCTGGGCAGTGGACATTAGTGTACCTGTCATCAGGGTAAAATGCTGAGTGTGAATTTTCTGTCCTAACATCTACAAGGCTGCATAGTACCTAGATACCTATGTTGGGAGATGAAGGAAGTTGTTTTTCAGACAATGCCATTAAGTCTTTTGGAGAATGGTTTGGAACAAATAAATAACAGGTGTACAGAAATGAGTGTGGAAGCTCAAAGGTCATTTCTACATTAGAGACCAGCAGTGGATGGTGCAAGACAACCTGAAATGTCTCCTAACCAAATGTTTCAATACTTCTGAAAAGACAGACCAAAACATCTCAAGGAACACTGCATTAGTTTCTAGTAAAAAATATTGGGATCATTTTCTACATATTAATAAAAGTCTTAGGAGCTTAAAAATGACAATTTGACAGCTTACTTACCCATTTTATATTTTTTTACCCACAGACTTTATTTAACATTCCTAACGTTGATTAAAAACGAGGAAAAGTAACTACCCTGAGATAGAATGAAAGGCTAACTAAAAGCAGAGTTTAACCTTGTCTTCAGAATCCTCATGATTAGTTTTTACAATTTCAATTTTGTGAAGTATTAAGTTTAAAACAGTATTTAAGGTATGACATCCATATCATGGCAGACTGAGCTGTTCCCTTTGTCTCTCCCCTCTAAGTTACAACCAAACAGACATTCACTGAGCAACAGAGGATTCCCTACACAGTGCAACTGGATGTCTAAGGGACCCATACAGCCATACATCTGAAGGTGGGTGGACTGGACCCTTGGGAAGCAGTGGAACTAGGGGAGTGGCCCCCTCCCCATGGCCCGGTGGCAGTGATCTAGGGCATGAATCTTCATGCAGTGGCTCATGTAGCTGTGAGTGGAGGTGACAGTGGCCTGGCCCCCACACAACTGCCCACAGAGTGGAGATGGCAGTGGTCCCACACCACAAGTGCATGTAGAAGGGGCAGGAGCAGAAAAAAAGGCTCCTGCCCCCACTAGTGGTGGCAGATGGAACCTGTGACCAGAGGCATCAAGACCCACAACAGAACCAGTGACCAAGCCCCCAGTAGTGGGACCACCAAGACCAGCTCCACCAGCAGCAGGGGCTGCATACAAGTCCCTGGGACCCCAGGCCCCGGGCAGTGACAGCGACCACTGAGAAGTCAGCACCCTTGGCAGATGTGCAGCCAGCACCTCCAGACAACCCGGGAAAGGCAGTGCAGGTGGTGCATGGGTCATCAGCATCTGAGTCAGTGGAGAAACTGCAGTAACTTGAGACCCAAGGAGACCCTGGAGGCAACGGAAATGCTCACCTCCTTGTGACCCTGGGGCCATTAGCTGAGATTGCTGTGACATCATTAGCAGCGTGGCAGCAGCAACTTCAGAGACACAAACAGCACAAGGAAGGTACTGATGACACCTCTGGCAGAAGCAGTGAAGGGTGGAAAGTGTAGGCTCTCAAATACAATCAGAAGCAGCTCAAAACCAAAGCAACCAAAGCCATAACCAAATAAGAACAGGTGGTTACTACCACAAATGCACCAGCAGAGGATCAAGTCATCAAACACCATGAAGAACTATAGTAACATGGCAGAACAGAAGAAAATATCAACTCTCTAGGAACCAAACCTGAAGTCACAGAAGATTATGGTCTAATTGGCAGAGAATTCAAAATAGCTGTCATGAAGAAACTCCTCAACTCCTCATGTTATAAGAAAACTCCGAAAGACAGTTCAATGAGCCCAGCAATAAAATTAATGAACAGAAGGAATACTACACCAAAGAGATTGAAACTCCAAGAAAAAACCAAACAGAAATTCTGGTGATGAAAAACACAGTTAATAAGATAAAAGATAATATAGAAAGAAGTAAGTATAGAGGAGACCATAGGGAGGAGAGAATTACTGAGCTCTAAGATAGAAACCAACAAATTATCCAGGTGGAGGAGGAGAGAGAATGAAGATTTAAACTAAAAAGAAGAAATTCTTTGAGAAATATCTGACTCAATTAGTGAAAAGTAATGTAAGGATGATAGGTATCCCAGAGGAGAAGAGAGGGAGAAAGAAGAGAGCTTGTTCAAAGAAATCATAGTTGAGAAATTCCTGAATCTCTAGAAGAAACTGGACATGCAAGGACATGAAGCTAATAGAATTCCTAATTACATCAATGCAAAAAGACCTTCTCCAAGAAATATAATATTAAAACTGTCAAAAGTCAATGACAAAGCAAAAATATTTAGGGCAGCAAGAGAAGGAAATAAGCTACAAAGGGAATCCCAGTAGGCTTTCATCAGATTTCTCATCAGAAACTGTACAGGCTAGGAGAGAGTGGAATGATATATTCAAAACACTGAAGGACAAAAACTGTCAGCCAACAATACTCTATCCATAGAAATTATCCTTCAGATATGACATAGAAATAAAACCTTTCCCAGACAAACAAAAGCTGAGGGAGTTCATCACCACTAGACCTGTCTTACAAGAAATGCTGAATGGAGCCCTCCGACCTGAAACAAAGGCCAAGGGTTACAAAGCTTTGAGCAAGGGGACAAATAGACAGACAGAATCAGAATATTGCTGCCTTATATCAGAATAGGTTAGCAAACACTTAATTATAACATGAAAGATAAAGGGAAAGAAAGCATCAAAAACAACTCTAAGCACTTTATCTTGGTGAAAAACTCACAATACAAAAGAGAATAATTTGTGACAACAAAAACATAGAAACAGAAGAGGAAAAGGTTAGAACTTGCATGAGCTAATTGAGTAAGAGGCTATCAGAAAAAGGACTATCTCATCTACGAGATCTGTTATACAAACCTCATGGTAACCACAAAACAAAAATTAGAGCAGAGGCACAAGTCATAAAAGAAAAGAAACCCAAGAAAGCCATCACAGAAAACCACCAAACTGAAATGGAGACAGAAATACAAGGAAAAAGAAATAATGGAAATATGGAACAACCAGAAAGCAAAAGCAAAAATGGCAGTATTAAGCCCTCATATACCAAAAATCACTTTAACTGTAGACGAACTTAATTCACCAATCAAGACACGGAGTGGTTGGATAGATGAAAAAACAAGACCAAACAATATGCTGCCACCAGGAGACACATCTCAGTTCCAAAGACAAATGTAGGCACAGAGTGAAGGGATGGAAGAAGATATTCCAAGCAAATGGCAAGCCAAAGAAAGCAGGTGTAGCTATACTTCCATCAGACAAAGCAGATTGCAAGATAAGAAACATAAGAGACAAAGATGGGCATTATATAATGATAAAAGGTACATTCCACCAGGCAGACATAACACATTAATATTTAGGCACCTAGCACAGGAGCACCAAATCATAGAAAGCAACTATCAACAGACCTAAAGGGAGAAATTGAAAGTAACACAATAATAGTAGGGGACCTTAACACGCCACTTACATCAATGGCTAGATCATCGAGGCAGAAAGCCAACAAGGAAACTGTGGCCTTAATGGAAACTTTGGACCAGATGGACTTGATCAACACATAGATTACTCTATCCAAAAACTGCAGAACACACATACTTCTCAAGGGCACATGGAACATTCTAAGAGAATACTATGAAAAGCTGTATGCTAACAAGCTGGATAACCTAGAAGAAATCGAGAAATTCTTAGAATCCCACAACCTCTCAAGGCTGAATCAAGACAAAGAGAGAATCTGAATTGACCAATCACAAGTAAGGACACTGAAATGGTGATCAAAAACCTCCCAAAAAACAAAAGTCCAGGACCAGATAGCTTCTCTGGTGAATCCTACCAAATATTCAAAG
Organism: Tapirus indicus; assembly: GCA_031878705.1. Taxonomy (NCBI): domain Eukaryota; kingdom Metazoa; phylum Chordata; class Mammalia; order Perissodactyla; family Tapiridae; genus Tapirus; species Tapirus indicus. The sequence continues at coordinate 108,088,279 of CM062918.1, read as the reverse complement.
AAAATTTATTTCCCATCCTTCTCAAACTTTTCCAAAAGAAGGAAGAGAATGGGACAATTCTCAACTCACTTGACAAGCCCAATGTGACCCTGATATAAAACCAGACAAGGACAAAACAATAAAGATTGATTACAGGCCAATATCACAGATGAACAAAGATGCAAAGATCCTAAACAAAGTATTAGCGAATCAAATACATTAATACATTCAAAGGATCATACAGCACGATCAAAGGGATTTATTCCAGGGGTGCAGGGATGGTTCAACATCCCCAAATCAATCAACGTGATATACCACATTAACAAAATGAAGAATGAAATCACATGATCATCTCAATAGATGCAGAGAAAGCATTGACAAGATCCACTATACATTTATGATAAAAACTCTGAATAAAATGTGCATAGAAGGAAAGTACCTCAACATAATAAAGGCCATATATGACAAACCCACAGCCAACATCGTAGCCACTGGTGAAAAACTGAAAGCCATCACTCTGAGAACAGGAATAAGTCAATGATGCCCACTCTCACCACTCTTATTCAACATAGTACTGCAAGTTTTAGCCAGAGAAATTAAGCAAGAAGAAGAAATAAAAGGGATGCAACTGGAAAGGAAGAAGTAGAACTCTCACTGTTTGTGGATGGCACGGTCCTATATATAGGAAATCCTTAAAAAATCCACCAATAAACTATTAGGAATAATCAACAAATGCAGTAAAGCTTCAGGATAGATAACCAACATACAAAAATCAGTTGCATTTCTTTTTTTTTAAACTTCTTTTAATTTTTTTATTGCAGTTACATTGATTAGTAACACAGCATAAATTTCAGGTGTACATCATTATATTTCAATTTCTGTGTAGATTTCATCATGGTCACCACCCAAAGACTGATTGCAACCTGTCACCACACACATGTGCCAAATCATCCCTTTCGCCCTCCTCCCTCCCCGCTTCCCTGCTCATAGCCACCAATCCAGTCTCTGTCTCTATGTGATTGTTTGTTGTTCTTATCTTCTACTTATGAGTGAGATCACATGATATTTGACTTTCTCCCTCTGACTTATTTCACTTAGCATAATACTCTCAAAGTCCATCCATGTTGTCACAAATGGCTGGATTTCGTTGTTTCTTCTGGTTGAATAGTATACCATTGTGTATTTTTACCACATCTTCTTTATTCATTCATCCCTTGATGGGCACCTAGGTTGCTTCCAAGTCTTGGCTATTATGAATAATGCTGCAATGGACATAATGGGTACATGGATGTTTATGTATGGGTGTTTTTGCGTTCTTCGGATAAATACCCAGCAGTGGAATAGCTTCATCATATGGTAGTTTAACTTAATTTTTTGAGGTATCTCTATACTGTTTTCCGTAGTGGCTGCACCAGCTTGCACTCCCACCATCAGCGTGTGAGAGTTCCCTTGTCTCCACATCCCCTCCAACACTAGTTATTTCCTGTCTTGTTAATTGTGGCCATTCTGACGGTCGTGAGATGATATCTCATTGTAATTTTGATTTGCATTTTGCTGATAGTTAATGATGTTGAACATCTTTTCATGTGCTGGTTGGCCATCTCCATATTCTCTTTGGAGAGATGTCTGTTTAGGTCTTTTGCCCATTTTTTAATCAGGTTGCCAGCTTTTTTGTTGTTAAGATGTATGAGTTCTTTATACATTTTGACCCCTTATTATACATACTGACCCCTTATTGGATATATGGTTTGCAAATATCTTCTCCCAATTGTTAGGTTGCCTAGTCATTTTGTTAATGATTTCCTTGGCTGTGCAGAAGGTTTTTGGTTTCATATAGTCCCATTTGTTTATTTTTTCTATTGCTTCCCTCACCTAGTCAGACGTGGTACTTGAAAATATGTTGCTAATTCCAATGTCAAAGAGCGTACTGCCTATGTTTTCTTCTAGAAGTTTCATGTTTTCAGGTCTTACATTCAAGTCTCTAATCCACTTTCAGTTAACTTTTGTGTATGGTGTAAGATAATGGTCTATTTTCTTTTTTTTGCATGTGGCTGAGCAGTTTTCCCAGCACCATTTATTGAAGAGACTTTCCTTTCTCCATTGTATGTTGTTGGCCCCCTAGTCGAAAATTAGCTGTGCATAGACATGTGGGTTTATTTCTGGGCTCTTGATTCTGTTCCATTGATCTTTGTGTGCCTGTTTTTGTGCCAGTACCATGTTGTTTTGTTACTATAGCTTTGCCGTATATTTTCAAACCAGGGAGTGTGATACCAGCAGCTTTGTTCTTTTTTTCTCAGCATTCTTTTTGGTTATTTGGGATCTTTTGTTGTTCCATATAAATTTCAGGATTCTTTGTTCTATTTCTGTGAAAAGTGTTGTTGGAACTTTGATAGGGATTGCATTGAATCTATAGATTACATAAAGATGTATGGACATTTTAACGATGTGAATTCTTCCAATCCAAGAGCATGAAGATCTTTCCAGTTTGTGTCCTCCTCAATTTGTTTCAACAGCGATTTATAGTTTTCAGCGTACAAGCTTTTCACCTCATTGGTTAAGTTTATTCCTAGGTATTTTATTCTTTTTGTTGCCAGTGTAAATGAGATTATATTCTTAATTTCTCTTTCTGCTACTTTGTTGTTAGTGTATAGAAATGCAACTGATTTTTCTACGTTGATTTTGTATCCTCCAACTCTACCATATTCATTTATTATTTCTAAAAGATTTTTAGTGGATTCCTTAGGGTTTTCTCTATATAAAATCATGTCATCTGCAAATAGGGACAGGTTCATTTCTTCCTTTCCAGTTTTGATCCCTTTCATTTCTTTTCCTTGCCTGATTGCTCTGGCTAGGACTTCCCACACTATGTTAAATAGGAGTGGTTAAGTGGGCATCCTTGTCTGGTTCCTCTTCTTAGGGGGATAGCTTTCAGTTTTTCACCATTGAGAATGATATTAGCTGTGGGTTTGTCATAAGTGGCCTTTATTATGTGGAGGTACTTTGCTTCTATACACATTTCATTCAGAGTTCTTTTTTTATTTTTTTTTTTGTGGGGAAGACCAGCCCTGAGCTAACATCTGTTGCCAATCCTCCCCTTTTTGCTGAGAAAGACTGGCCCTGGGTTAACATCCGTGCCCATCTCCCTCCACTTTATATGGGACGCTGCCACGGCATGGCTAACAGGCAGTGCGTCCGCGGGAACCTGGGATCTGAACTCACGAACCCCGGGCTGCCAAGCGCGGACTAAACCGCTGCGCCACCGGGTGGCCCCTCATTCAGAGTTCTTAACCTAAATGGATGCTGTATCTTGTCAAATGCTTTCTCTGCATCTATTGAGGTGATCATGTGATTTTCATTCTTCATTTCATTAATGCAGTGTATCACATTGATTGTTTTGCAGACGTTGAACCATCCCTGCATCCCTGGAATAAATCCCATTTGATCATGGTATATGATCCTTTTAAGGTATTGTTTTGTTTGATTTGCTAGTGTATTGTTGAGGATTTTTGCACTGATGTTCATCAGTGATACTGGCCTCTAATTTTCTTCTTTTGTATTGTCCTTGTCTGGTTTTGGTGTCAGGGTAATGTTAGCTTTGTACAATGAGTTAGGAAGCTTCCTCTCCTCTTCAATTTTTTGGAGGAGTTTGAGAAGGGTAGGCATTAATTCTTCTTTGAATGTTTGGTCAGCTTCATCAGGGAAGCCATCTGGTCCTGGGCTTTTATTTTTGGGGAGGTTTTTTTTTATTACCATTTCAATCCCCTTAGTGATGATTGGTGTATCGAGATTCTCTATTTCTTCTTGATGCAGTTTTGGGAGTTTGTGTGATTCTAAGAATTTATCCATTTCTTCTCAATTATCCAATTTGTTGGCATATAGCTTTTCATGATATTCTCTTATAATCTTTTGTATTTCTGCAGTGTCTGTTGCAATTTCTCCCCTTTCATTTCTGATTTTATTTATTTGAGCCTTCTCTTTTTCTTGCTGAGCCTATCCAAAGGTTTGTCAATTTTGTTTACCTTTCCAAAGGGCCAGCTCTTGGTTTCATTGATTTTTTTCTATTGTGTTTTGAGTCTTTTATTTCTGCTCTGCTCTTACTTATTTCCCTCCTTGTACTGATTTTAGGCTCTGTGTGTTCTTCTTTTTCCTTTAGGGCACTGTTAGCTTGTTTCAGATTTGTCTTGTTTGTTGAGGTAGGCCTGTATTGCTCTAAACTCCCCTCTTAAAACTGCTTTTGCTGCATCGCATAAATTATGGCATGCCGTATTTTCATTTTCATTTGTCTCAAGGTATTTTTTGATTTCTCCATTGACCCAATCATTTTTCAGTAGCACTTTGTTTAATCTCCAGAAATTTGTGGCTTTTCTGATTTTCTTCCTGTAGTTGATTTCCAGTTTCAGACCATTGTGGTCAGAGAAGATGGTTAGTATTATTTCAATCTTAAATTTATTGAGACTTGTTTGTGGCCTAAAATGTGATCAATCCTGGAGAATGTTGCATGTGCATTGGAAAAGAATGTGTTTTCTTTGGTTTTTGCATGGAATGTTCTGTATATATCTACTCAGTCCAACTGGTCTAGTGTGTCATTTATTACAGGTTTCTGGTTTGTGATTACCATGAGGTTCATATATATTAACCTACATATATAGCAGTCATAATATTAAGTTGACAGTCTCTTTAGCTTGTCTTCTTTCTAAAAGCTCTACTGCGTTACTCCCCTCCTCCCACATTTTATGTTTTTGATATCATGTCTAAACTTTTTTTGTTTTTGCATTTTTATCTGTTACTGTCTTATCATGGAAATAGATAATTTTTTCCTTTTTCTGGTCTTCTCTTTCCCCCTTACATAAATACCTTTAGGATTTCTTGTAGGACTGGTTTCTTGGTGATAAACTCTCAATTTTTTCTTGTCTGGGAAACTCTTTATCTCTCCTTCCATTCTGAATGATAACCTTGTCAGGTAGAGTATTCTTGGCTGTAGGTTTTTTCCTTTTATCACTTATCTTTTATCACTTTAACTACATTGTGCCACTCTCTATTAGTCTGTAAGGTTTCTGCTGAGGAGTCACCTGATAGCCTTATGGGGTTTCCTTTGAATGTGACATTTTCCTTTTACTTGCAGCTTTTAGGACTCCCTCCTTATCTTTAATTCTTGATATTTTCATTATGATGTGTCTTGGTGCAAGCGTCTTTGGGTTTATCTTTTTCAGTGCTCTCTGTGCTTCCTGTACCTGGATGTCTGTTTTCTTTCTTATCTGAGGAAAGTTTTCAGCTATTATTTCTACAAATAGATTCTCTGCCCCTTTGTCTCTCTCTTCTCCTTCTGGGAGACGTATAACATGGATGTTAGGGCACTTGCTGTTGATCCAGAGGTCCCTTAGACTGTGCTCACTGTTTTAAATTCTTTTACCTTTTATCTGTGAAGCTTGGGTGACCTCCTCTAGTCTTTCATCCAGCTTGGTGATCCATTCTTCTGTATCCTCTACTCTGCTTTTGAGTCCCTCTAGTGAATTTTTCATTTCTGGTGTTGTTTGCTTCATTTCTGATTGGTACTTTTAAAATATTTTCCATTTCTTTATTGACATTCTCACTGAGTTCATCCATTTTTCTCCCAATATCCGTGAGCATCCTTATGACTCTTTGTTTGAACTCTTTGTCTGGAAGATTGCTCATTTCTCTCTCACTTAGTTCTTTTTCTGGGGGTTTGTCCTGTTCCCTTACTTGGAATGTATTCCTTTGCCTCCTCATTTTGCCTCTTTGTCTGTGCTTATATCTATGTATTAAGTAGGTCAGTTACATCTCCTGATCTTGGAGAGGTGACCTTCTGTAAAAGATGCCTTTTGAGGCCCATCAGTGTGCTTCCCTCTCATCACCACTTCCAAATATTCCAGCAGCCACCACCATGTGGGCTACATATGTTCTTCTGCATGGCAGGGTTGCTCTTGCTGTAGATGCCCAGGGAGGCTGAACTGTCCCCCAGGCAGGCTGGTTATAATGGTCATCTGTGTGTGGCTTTTATGGACCTTCAGTCCCTTTATTGCATGTGGGGAGCCCCAGTACAGTTTACTGCAAGGCCTAATAGCATAATCCTGATGCAGTTTTTCTGTTAAGTGAGTTGGCTCCCAGCATGGCTGAATGTTACTCTCGGGGGCTTACAATTGCCATAGGCCTCTGGTGTATAATGCTATGGTCCACTCTCTCAGGATTGCAGCTGGATGGGGCTGTCCCAAGGTGGGGGAGCACCCAATTGTTTCAGGCTTTGGAAGGAAGGGCTGATCCCCTATGTGGCTGTTTGAGAAGCACAAGTGTTCTGTAGCTGAAAAGCCCCACCACCAACAGGGCCACACACACTCTTGACACATTCCTGCCCCATGTGGGCACCCTGAAACCCTGAAATGGACCCAGTCACCCCATGGCAGAAACCCCACACACTCCCTCTATGCCCTGCAGGCTCCTCTGGCTCCTCATGCATGCCCTGCTCCACCTATGTGGACCCACTTGCCCAGATGCAGAGAATCCAGGCAAATAGCCTACATAGGCCAATAAGTTGCCAAAGGGCTTATTTTGGATGGGGCCTGTCCCTAGGGCAAGCCCCTTGCACTGGCTGAGCTGGATTAATTTGGTGCTCGAGTGAGTGAGGCAGACCCATGCCAGAGAGGCCAGGGCAAGAACTCCAATGGTGTATGCCAACTGTGGCTGCTGCTAATATCTCAGTTCCTGGACAGGTCTTGCTTTTCACCAAGATGCACTTAGGGGCTATCAGGGGAGTCTCTTTTCACCAAAGGACTGTGAACCTTCTTTCTGGTGATTTTAGGTTGCTTTCCAAAATGGATGAATTTGTGCCTGGGCCCCTTAAGAGCTGGCTTGTTTGTTTTTCATATGTCTGATAGCTTTTCTGGGTGTATTCCCCATTGTTGTTTGTAGCCAACAAAGCCAGATATTATGACACTTGTCTCAGTTGTGCTGGATCCAAAAAATACTTATAGCAGCAACAGTGCCTGCTCAGGTCCCCCACTCCTCCAGGGAAGATTGTGTACCTTTGGATTGCTCTCAGGTGGCTGTGAGGCACTGTGGCTTGAGAAGGTGGACTTTTTTTTTCTCCAGAAGGGAATTTCTGTCTCTTCCACCTCAGTCAGGAATGTTGCATGTTGCAGGGGTTCCTCTTATCCAGTTTTCAGTTCTCTTTTGGGAATAATTTTTCCAAGATTAGTTGTAAGTCTGTTGTGTCCCTGAGGGAGGTGAGTTCAGGGTCCACCTACACTGCCATCTTGACACTAAACCCTCAGTTGCATTTCTACACACTAACAACAAGTTAGCTGAAAGAGAAGTCAAGAATACAATACCATTTGCAATTGCAACAAATAGAATAAAATACCTAGGAATGAATTTAGCTGAGGAGATGAAAGATCTATGCACTGAAAGCTATAAGACATTATTGGAAGAAACTGAAGAAGACATAAAGAAATGGAAAGATATTCTGTGCTCATGCATTGGAAGAATAAATATACTTAAAATGCCTATATGTTATAAAGCAATCTACCAATTCAATGCAATCCCAACCAGAATCCTAGTGACACTTTCATCAAAATAAAACAAAGAATCCTAAATTTTATATTGAACAACAAAAGGCACCAAATAGTCAAAAGAATCCTGAGAAAAAAAGAACGATGCTGGATGTATCCCATTCAAGATATACTACAAAGCTATAGAAATCAAAACAATGTGGTACTGGCAAAAAGACAGACACACAGATCAATGGAACACAACTGAGAGCCCAGAAATAAAACCACACATCTATGGATAATTAATCTTTGACAAAGGAGCCTATAACCTACACTGGAGAAGGGAAAGTCCCTTCAATAAATGGGCTGGGAAAACTGGACAGCCACATGCAAAAGAATGAAAGCAGACCATTATCTTACACCATACACAAAGATTAACTCATAATGGATTAAAGACCTGAAACCATTATACTCTTAGAAGAAAATATAAGCAATACACTCTTAGAGTACAGTCTTAGCAGTATCTTTTCAAATGCATGTCTACTCGGCAAGAGAAACAAAAGAAAAAACAACAAATGGGGTTACATCAGACCAAATAGCTTCTGCACAGCCAAGGAAACTATCAACAAAATGAAAAGAAAACCCACACACTGGGAGAAAATATTTGCAAATCCTTTATCCCACAAGGGGTTAATTTCCAAAATGTGTAACTCAACTCAACAACAAAAAACTGGACAACCAAACATAAAAATGGGTATAGGATATGAACAGACATTTTCACCTAAGAAGATATACAGATGGCCAACTGGCCCATGAAAAGATGTTCAACATCATTCATTCTTACAGAAAGACAAAATAAAACTACAATGAGATATCACTTCACTCCTGTGAGAATGGGTATTACAAACAAGATAAGAAATGCCAAGTGTTGGAGAGGGTGTGGAGAAAAGGGAACCCCCATATACTGCTGGTGGGAAGGCAATCTGCTGCAGCCACTGTGGCACAAGATATGGAGATTTCTCAAAAATTAAAAATAAAAATACCATATGATTCAGGTATCCCACTACTGAGTATTTATCCAAAAAGCGTGAAATCAACAATTCAGAAAGATTCAATGCATCTCTATATTGACTGCAGCAGCATTCACAATAGCGAAGATGTGGAAGCAACCCAAGTGACCATCAACAGATGAATGAATAAAGAAGGTGTGGTGTATATATGCAATTGAATACTACTCAGTCATAAAAGAGACATAGTCATGCCATTCGTGACAATATGAATGGGTCTTGGGACTATTATGCTCAGCAAAATAAGACAGAGAAAGACAGATATGGCATGATTTCACTCATATGTGAGATAAACACACAGATAAGGGGAAAAGATTGGTGCTTACCAGAAAGGAAGTGGGTGGGGGAGGACAAAAGCGATAAAGGGGCACTTAAGTTCGGTGATGAACAAAAACTAGCCTATTGGTGGCAAACATGATGCAGTCTATAGAAATACTGAAATAGAATAAAGTACATCTGAAATTTACACAATGTTATGAGCCCATATGACCTCAATACAAAAAAACCCCCAGCATTTAAATGACAGAATTATATCAAGCATAGCATGGAACTAGTGATTACAAAGCAAAGAACAATACTAGGAGTTTATAAAAAATATAAAATGTTTACACACCTGTAAGAAAATAATATAAAACAAGTAAAAAACTCAACCAGGAAAGTAGAAGAAAGTTAAATAGCAAAGGAGAAACTGGAATAAGAAATTGCAACCTTTTAGAGAAATACTTTTTACAAATTGTGTAATAAAAGACTCAAGGCTGCCTTCTTTGTTAAATTGCCAACACTGTAATACGTATATAAGGCTCAAGATTTCTAGATGCAAGATGCAGGGTCACTGTCCTTGCTGGGATATGGGATGTTCAGTTTTGGAAATGTTTCTGGTTGAGAGTTTGTTTCTTCTTTCTTAACTAAGGTATAGATAGAAAGAATGTTCTGAACTGTTCTTGACCAACCAACAAGTAAGAACACGTTCTGCGTTCTGTCAGATGTGTCCTTCTTATTGTTACTCCTCATCCCATTTTGTGCTCATGAGATTATGTTCTTATTTTACAGGGCACATTCCTGCCCAGTCATTGATCCAAAAGGAACATCAAGAATCATCTCTGCTTCTGTCTGGGCCTGGTGTGATCTTTAGTATCTGCTGCTCAGCCTGCCTTGGGACTTGGAAATAGGTTATTGAAGATTTAAAGGGGGCAACAAACAACACGTCTCCCTCTCAACTTTGATGCCGATTGAGAAACAGTCTCAGAAATCACACATATTTGAACAGAAACATCAGCTTTAATGCAGGTAAGACTGAACTGGAGAAATGATATTTCCTGTGGCCCCAAGTAGGCTACCAAATATAATATCTCTGAATATAAATTACTTCCCAAGATGGGAAGCTTTCCTTTCTTAGGGAAGAATCTGTCCCAGGAAGTTGAAGTTGACTGCATGAGTGAGCAAAAAGATATTTCTCCCCTGGAAGAATCACTTGGAAACAATTAGAGAAAACTCAGGAAGAGCTGAACATCACAGGCCCAGTGTTTTTCTCAATCTCACCAATTGGGTAGGTAAGAGTAACTTATGGCCAGAGATCAGTAGTGTTTCTCCCATTCTCTGTCGGGGGTAGTGAGGGTTCTCATCCTTCTGTGGAATCATGAAGACAAATATGTCTCTCAAACCCTTCTAGGTCTTTCTTCTGCTCTAACCCATTTAGGGTAACAATCACCACCTGTGGTCAACCAGGGGTCTGTCTCCCTTAGGAGAGGAGACCATGAGGTCTCCCTGAGGAGACCAGGTCCAGCCCATGTTCAGGAGAACTCTCTTCCAATACCCCACACCGCTTTCTTTTATTTTCTATGGGAACTACTGGAGGGCAGTTAAACTTTTACCCCTAGAAGGCTCTGAAATTGGGCAGAAGTGCTAATTAAATTAGCTTCAGGGCCCAATTCTCCAGTTGGCTGAAATTTTCCCCTTATTCTCTTTCCTGTTCCAAATTATACCTGGCCAAATGCTCCAGAGCAGTTCAGCAGAGCTTAGGAAATGATGTCTAATGACCTTTACTGCTATAATGTTACAAGGCATAATGTTGACAATAGGTTGAATTTGGATATACCTCCTCATTGTTAAATTTTCGAGTGAAATTATCAGCCCCAAATTAATTCCCCCATTCTTGTAAATTCACATACAAATTAATCCTCACCAAGATTTATTCTGCTCATTTTTGGCCAGAGACCCTCACTCTGATGCCTTGGTACAGTCACGATGGGATTGCCTTTCCCTGCAATAGTGCTGTTCCTTCTGGATATTGTAAGTAATCTTTCATATGTCCTAAGTTTTCTAGAGTCCAGAAAGTTAATAAGGTTGTAGCATCAACCCAACACACAAAAAGTTTAGCCAACAAGCCTGTTTTCAACTCCTAGAACTGTTATTCTAGCCAAAATTGTGATCTCAGATGACAGCATGTAGTAAAATTTAGATTCAATCCTTTTGCCATCAAAGACCCTATCAGACCACGTCTGAGGGAAGAAGGGTAGGCAGAAGGTTTCCTGGTTTAGCCTCAGTAGGATGTCAGTCAGTCTTGCCACCTGTCTAGTAATTCACCATCTGGGAATTGAAACGCATTTGGGACAAATATCCCATCAAGAAGTTAATTGTAAAGAGAAGCACATTAAATCACACCACAAGGTTGGGATCAGCAAAATTCAAACTGTGGGAAACTTTGAAGACATGATCAGATTTCTTTCAGCAAATAAATTACAGGGGAAAGAAAGAGGTGGTGAGTCCCAATTGATTACAAAAAGACAAAAGATACATCCACCAGTTGTAATTTATGAATTCTACTTCAATTTTGATTCAAAAAATTACTTTACATAAACACATTTATTATTTATGATCAGTTGGATATTTGAACAATGACTAGATATTTGGTAACATTAAGGAATTACTGCTAATTTAATTTTGGTCTGTTAATGTGTTTAAGAGAAAGCATCCTTACCTTACAGAGATAAAGAGTAAACATTTGAGGATAAAAAATTGATGTGAATTCTAGCATATGCTTTATATTAACAAAGGAGGTGAGGACAGGATGATGATATTGATGATATAGTATTGGCTGGAGCTGCATTATGGCTACATGGATGTGCATTAGTCTGTTCTGCATCTTTTGTATGTATTTCCATTTTCATAATAAAAAATTTTAAGAACATTCATTATGACACTGTGTTGAGCATACCAGGGGAAAATCCAGTTGCGCAAATTGTCTTCTTTCCAGAAGTAGAATATAAGTCAGGCCAACTGAGGTTGTATTTTTTCTCTGCTCTTCCAGTCAATTCTCCACCCCTATCCACCATGATCTGCTACTGGGGAGGATTCCTTTCCCCAATGGACTCACTTTACTTTGGTTTCCAGGTGGGTTTGGCCAACAGGAAGTTAGAGAGGCACAGGAGAGTGAGGGTCACACAGAGTGACTGAGTAACTGGATGGAAGGTTAGAGCTCATATCAGGCAACCTCTCCATTCAGCTCGCTCTGTCTTGAGGTTATAGTAACTTCTCCTGTCCTTTTCTTTCAGGTCTAGGGATGACAATGGAATCCTGTTTCCTGCTCTTGCTTAATACCTTATCCTTTATGATTTCCCAATGTACTGCCCAGTTTAGTAATTTTTCCTCTGATTACCCCCATTTCTGTGTGTTATCTGTTTCCGGACAGAACACTGATTCATAAAATATCTAAAACTTCTTGTACTCATTTCAATAGATCTCTGGCGTCCTGGTGCTGAGTTGACTTGGGGCCTATGTGGTGACACAGTCTCCTAAACTCTTGTGAGCAGGCTTTTTACTCCCTGCTGCCAATGTCTCTTGCTGTGCAATTGCTTAGACCTAAAACCCTGCCAGGTAGAACATTTATTCCAGTAGGACGATCACCATGAGCAGGAGGATACCTGGCACTGGCATTCTACACCGACCAGTAAACAGCACTAAACCTGCTGTTGCTGCTTCTGGTCTTTAACCCCAAAGGGCCTGGTGAAGCCCAATGTTTTTGCCAGTTGCTCCTCAAGACCATATCTTCCCTCTGCTTCTGATTGTGCCAGGCCATGAGTAAAGTTTCTGTTGGCCACATCCTTTTTCTCCCAGAAGTGGGATACTCCTCTAGGGTTTAAAGGCCACTTATCAGCCCCTTCTCATTTTAGGAATGGCCAGGTGATATATAACAATCTTCACCTGTTCCTAAATGTGGTCTCTTTCCTTTTCTACTATCTTGTGGCTAACACTATTGGCTGGAATGTGATACCTTCATCCCTTTAATACTCCTTTGGCTTTCCAGTTCTCTTTTCTTGTTCCCCCAACATACGCTACTTCATTATATTTTTGGAGTTCATGACTTTGAAAGAAGAATTTAGTAAATTCCGGCTGTGATAAAAGAACTTGCATGAAATGTATTTTGTCCATCTTCATTCCACTGTGGGTAATGCCACTTCAGAATTATTCTATCAGAGCAACATCTAACCTACACCTTGCAACAGACCCACCAGGTGTAGTAGTCCTGCTACACCCCCTCCCTATCAGATGTCATTTTCATTGCTTCTTCCTTAAGAGACCAGCCTTCTCAAAGATCCTGAAGCTGTTTCCCTAACACACTGGAAATACTTGCATCCTTATCCACAATATAAGTGTCAGCCTGAAAATCATATAATTCTCTTGACTGATTTCCTGTTTTTGCCCTCTCAAACATATGAACATTTTACACAATAGTCCTTGACTTTCTTCTGTTAATTTTTTTTGAAACTCAGTCACCCTTTCCAATCTAGAAACAATGAAAACATCTTCTCTTTTAAATAATTAAATTCAACCTCACCTCACTTTTCCTTTCAATTCAATTTAGCCTGGCCTCCTGATTCTCACTTTTCCCTAGGTTGCTCCCTAGCCCATGATAGATTCCTCAACCTTTCTCCTAAGAAAATCTTTCTTCCACTACATTAGTTAGTTTTTGTTTTTTCCCCTTCATTTTCCTATGACTACATTCTGATAGTTATGTTGAAGTGTAGATAACAAAAAATAAACTAGAACAAGGGGAAAAAAGCTTCTTTTTTTATGAGGCAGTATTCTAAATATGAGAATTTTTGTATTTCTGCTTAATTTGTGAGGTAGTGAAAATTTGAGTTGTTTCAAGCCAAGAAGATTGCATATTCCCTCTATGATATGAGTCCCAATCATATACATGGGTGAAGCTACAGACTTGAATTTTTCAGAGGTACTAATACAAATAATAAATTGGAGAGAACATTTGGTGAGTATGACTCATAGTCTGTGGACAGAGCATTTGAATGTAAGACGTTTTCCTTTCACAGACTTTACTTGACCTTCGAACAAGAGGCAGTTTAGAAAGTCCAGTGCTGATGAATTCTGGACTGAAATCTCATCCATGGGTACTCTGTCCTTTTTCATTCCTAAACAAGTTTTATTTTTAGAACAGTTGTACATTTTAGAAAAATTGCAAATATGTGCAGAGTTGTCATACCCTTCTCCCAGTTTCCCCTATTATTATCCTACATTATTACAGTATATTTGTTACTGTTAATGAATCATTTTGGTATATATTGTAATTAGTTAAAGCCCATAATTTATTTAGATTTCCTTAGTTGTTTACCTAATGTTGTTTTCTGTTCTAGGACTCTACCCAGGCCACCACATTACATTTAGATCAGGGCTCCTAGCGCCACTCTTGGCTCTGACAGTTGCTCTGACTTCCATTGTTTCTGATGACCTTGATGGTTTTGAATAGTATCTGTCAGGTATTTTGTAGCATGTCTCTTTACTGACATTTGTCTGATTTGTTTCCTTGATTAGACTGGACTATGGGGTCTTGGTTAGGATACCACAGAGGTAAAGTTAACATGCCTTTTTCATCATATCATCTCCAAAGTACATAAAGCTGCTAGAAACATTTGCATGCAGGTTTTTGCACAGATGTAAATTTTCAAATCCCTTGGGTAAATACCTAGGAGTGCAACTGCTGCATTGTATGGTAAAACTATGTTAAGTTTTGTAAGAAGCACCAAACTGTTCCAAAGTGGTTCTACCATTTTGCATTTCACCAGCATGAGTAAGAGTTCTTGTTCTGCATCCTCGCCAGCAATTGGTATAGTCAGATTTTTGGATTTCAGCCATTCTAATAGGTGTGTAGTGGTTCCTCATTATTGTTTTAATTTTCATTCCTTATTGACATATGATGTTAAGCATCTTGTCATATATTTATTTGACTGACATCTCTGTGTCTTCTCTGGTGAGTTGTCTTTTTAGATTTTTCACCCAGTTCTTAGTTGTGTAGTTTGTTTCCTCATTGTTGAATTTTAAGAATTCTTTGTTTACTTTAGATATAAGTCCTTTATCAGATGTGTCTTGCAAGTATTTTCTTTCAGTCTGTGGCCTGTCTTTGGAATCTTTTCAGAACATAAGGTTTCTAATTCTCATACGGCTCAACTAATCTATTTTTTCTTTCATGGATCATGCTTTTGGTGTTGTATTTAAAAACTCATCATGTAGCTCACCTAGATTTTCTCTTATGCTTTCTTCCACAAGTATTATAGTTTTGCACTTTACATTTAGTTTGTGATTCATTTCGAGTTAATTTCTGTGAAAGGTGTAAGGTTTGTGTTTAGGTCCATTTTTGTGGTTTTGCATATGAATGTCCAGGTTGTTAAGGAGAAGAGCCGTAGGCCCAAAACGGCATCACTTGTGCTACAGCAGATAATACCAAACGTAGATTTAACACCTGATCTTATTGCAGTTTTGACCTTCCTCAAAAATGTAATCTTAGTTAACCATCTAGAATATTCTGGTCAGCGCTAATAAGTAGTCTGTCATGTGGGCCCTCTGTATCCCTCAGAAGAAGAAGAGGCAATCTTCCTGATAAAACCCTTGCTGTTCCCTTCCCCCCAAAAAGGATGTCCTGGCCTGAAACCCTCCATCTGTGTATAAAAACCTTCCATTTTGTACAATGCCTCTGATTCCTCTTCTAGTTGCTAGAGTGGATACTGCCTCATTCATGAATCATTTAATAAAGCCAATTAGATCTTCTAATTTACCCAGTTGAATTTTTCCTCTTCCACAGATTTGATGGCAGCATCAGGATCTGAAGTGAACTTCTGAGAGCATTCAGGGAAGACAAGTGACAAATAAAATGGGAAGCAATAGGATATCTTGGGGTATGTGAAGAAGCCATTTGGTGTAAAAGTAATTCTTGGCCTGACCTTGTTTTTCCAAAAGGGCCTGACTGGCCTTGGAATATGCATTGTATATCAGCTTTGGGCATTTACCATGTCCCAGAGACAAGAACAAGTGCCCTTAAGAAAAGGATGCAACTTCTGCCACATTGACATTTCCTTAAGGATAAGCATTTCTTGCTAGGCTAGGATCTGATTGCTGTGCTCATCATCTGACCACCCAACTCAAGACAACAGACCTGCTACCTGCTGTGCCCATCAATCACTGTGCCAACAGGACAATCTCATGACTATTGTACAAAGGACATTGCAATCATATGTGATATATGTTCTTTGATGGTATATAACCCCTCTGGATGCCCCACTTCTTTGGTGCCCTACCTTCCTTGAGGAAGGAAGGCCCTGGGCTATATGGTCTTCAAATTTGGCTCATCATAAACTCACCCCAATTTTGATTTATAGATTGCCTATGGATTATTTGCATTGACAGAAGAAACACAGGCCTGGTGCCCTGTGAATCCTTTTGAGTTCACAGTCTTTCTCACCATTTCTGAGGGCCATGGGTGATTTCCTCTCAAGTTGAATTCTCCTCTCCTTTTGCATTTGAGCTCTCAACCTAATTGGCTTTCCTGTACAGGTCAGGTCAACTTGAGCTGGTAGATGATTCTGCCTGCAGCCCAACTGAGCTGGTAGAGAATCCTGCACAGAGCCAATGGAGCTTGCTGATGGTTTTGCCCTGCACCAGCCCCCTAGAATCTCAGATCATGATTCTTGAGATGAAAAACCCCATCCATTTGCTCTGTCCCTGGATTCCACAGGCAAACTGTGGCGATTTTTGTGTACAGATTCCCATTTGTTTGGGATGGTACCCCGGATTCCAAGTGGGGAACTGCTGGTGGCAACTGCCATTCTCCATTTTGTTTGGAATCAATCTGCAGTCTCCATTCCTTGGGGTTTGCTGATCCAATCCTTTCCTCTAATCCAAGGTTTCACTGGCATCATTGGTGGTGCACAGGGGGCCTTCTTGTGGCCAGAACACAGTAACAACTTTTGGTTACTGATGATATAGTAATGTGTACGTGTTTGTCTTGTGTGGGATAGGTAAAGGGTAGCTGCTAGTGGGAATCTCTGAAGTCAGAAAAAGTTGCAAACATAGGTGGGCATGGGTTGAGCATTTAAAGGGTTTTAGAGCACTTGTCACCTTGAGATTGAGAGTAGGTCACCAGCCTATCTCAACAAAATTTCTATGCAGTGAGGTCTCAACCCCACTGCATGTGCTTCTTAGGTATTCAGCTGGCTGTGAAAAACCCAAAGCCCTAACAAAAGGAAATGGCATCCTTTATATCCAAAGAATTGAGCATGCCACCTTCCCACACACTTGCTTATTTTCTGTCCAAGAGCTGTGGACCTAGAAGCTGTAGATATCTGATAAAGAGGGAAAACATGGTAGAGACAACCTAGAATGGCAACGGCCTTTGTAGGGAGCACTCCAAATATGTGAGAAAATCAAGGGCTCCCACATTCAACACACTGGAAGTCATTGCAAAAGGCTAATGACAATTAAAGAGATAAGAGGTAACTAAAACAAAATGACTGCTGATGTGACTCCTATTTCTCCCCTCCATCCTCCTTTATGTGAGTACTCATTCTGGCCATCCTCTGTCTGAATTGTTTTTCTGCTTTGAAGAGACTACGGGAGGACAAACAAAAATCCACCAAGCTAGTAGCTTTACAGTTAACACAGCCCCAAGCCCAGAGGCCCAAAATAACACCTGGACCTCCCCTTTACACCCTCCTTAGGGTCCATTATCAAAACACAAACCCAGAAATCAATGCCTCAATGGTAACCAACTAGGGCACTGGAAAAGAGATTTTCCTCCAAGGTTCTATGGAAAATCTTCTCCAATGCCCTCATATCTTCCTTCAAATGAGGGCCCTCAGCTGAGACCCTTCCTAAGTTGATTGGATTCTGAGTGATTTTCTGGAAAACTGCTATGTTATCCCCTTAAATAGCCAATGTAAAACTATAATTAAAATTAATGGGGTTGTTCAATACTGGCAGAAATGCTTACTGTTTTTCCTAGCTAAAACCTGACAAGATATTTGTAAGGACTGGATGAAGTTTTGAGCAGGAATTTGGCCACATTGGAAACTGATATTCAGAGCCTGCTAGGAAAGTTTTTTTGGCCTTGTCTCCTAAGGGAAATGTACCCAGTGGGACAGAAACATTCCAACAGTAAGTGGATGGGTGTGTCATTCCATTGATATCATTTAGATGGCATCCCAGTTCTTCGGGGAACTGAAAACAAGTATCTGTGTTGAAAATCTCTGAAGGGCAAGAGGGATATCTCTAGAAAGTGGGTCACAGTTCAACTTTTACAAATTTCGAAACTTCTCCTTTTCATCTCAAAATACTTGTAGATATGGATATGTTAAAAACGTTTTGTATAAATCTCTCAATTCACGGAATGCTAATGGAAAAGAAAATTCACAATTCTTTACTTCGTAATCTTCACTAGAAATTAAGATTTGTAAGAGTTAAGAATTCTAATATCCGTAATTAAAGCTACCAAAAAGAGTAAGGGAAACAACTCGGGCTGCAAGGAAAGTAGGATGTGTTCTTGGTTAAGAAAAGATATGAGGTATAAAGATGCATTCCTGTTAAAGGGAATGAGACTAATTTTGTCTAAATTAGAACTTCTAGTTATCTTAGAATGGGTAGGAGGAGAACAGTGGACAAGTTTGAGGAGGGAGAGCAATATAACTTTCCAGCCAAGCTGGCTAAAATTAGATTGTTATTATAAGGACAATAAAACTCTTTTAATATCATTATTATATGCATGCTTAAATAATATTAAAATTAAATTTTCTTTTATCTGCTAAAGGACAAATATTTCTTGGACTGTTGGTCTGCTTTTGATAAGATATTATGAAAAGTTTTCTGCCTGGAGAGCAAAGATTTTGTGTCTTAGCAACTGTGGTTGCACTGCCTTCATCAGGACATTGATTGTTTAACAGTAAGTCTAATTTGCATTAAAAGAGGTAAGCTTGGTAACAATTATGGAACTTCTGTGTTTGCCTTTAAAATCTTTTTTTGTTGCTTTGGTTGAATGGATAATTAAGTATTGCTTCATGATAAACTGCGACCCAATTTAGTCAACTGTCCAAACCTTTTGATATCTTTGACAAACTTCCCATAATCAAATTCTAAAAGTAAAGTCTATTTGATCTGAAATGAACTTTGAGATTTTTCCAGAGGGCCCCTGCAGCATCCAAAACTTTTGTTAAACTTATTAGTCTTACAGGGTATGTTAAATTACATGAGAAGCATTGACAAATACAAAGTAATCCTGAGCCTTCTTTATGTTGTGTTTGCATAGGTATATGTGTTCCAGAAGTTGCATAAAGTTCCTACAAAGCTGATGTGTCTTGGAATAAAATGTTTTCATCCAAATGGAGGCTCATGCTAAAAGGACTGAATGTGAGTGTTGGAAAAATACTCTAGCTATCATGTAGAGGTAGCAGCAACAGAATCTGTAAAGATTTTGGCATGTATAGATGATGTCCTTTCTGTTTCTGCAAAAACCCAGGCCCCTTATTGCCACATTTTTCCTATCCTCATGTTTGGGTGACATGACAACAGTTTGGTCCTGAATCTGAGAAATGAAGATGAGTCAACAATGGCTGTAAATTAAATGTACAGCCAGGGCTACGGGAAATTCAAGATGACCACTTGGTTCTTCCCAGCTCCCTGGCAAAGCCTATTTTCAGAATTTGCATCCTTTGGCCCAGCATAGTACATTTCAGATGCTCAAATTATGAATAGACATAGTGGGACTCATTCTGTAGAATGACAGAAAGAGTATACCAGCAGTGTCTGACCTGACAGGTCCGTAAACCTGAAAAACCCTTTTTGTTCCCAGAAGCCTCAGACTTTCTCCATCTGGACCCAGTGAACACCTGCAGCTGAACTTCATTCCACTGCTACTTAACTGCCATAACTATGGGTTATCAATATGTTCTTGTTATTATATGTATGTTTTTTGGATGGGTTGAAGCATTCTTTGCCACAAGGTCGATGCCTTCATGGTGGCTGAAACTACTGGTCTCCCCTGGCCTAAGGCATTGTCCTCACCTTGCTAAGTATTCAAGGAACCCTTTGGGAAACATAAACTCACTCTACACAAGTTAGTCATTGGCAGACCAATATTTATTGGTAACAACCTTCTGCTGATCTGCTGTTGTCTCATGCATGTATGACTACCTACTGTAAATCTTTAATGACTTATGCTCAAGCCTATCATCAACAGGTGAAAGAAGCCTTCTCAGATCCCAGTTCAAAGGAGCCCAGTTCTCTCTACAGCCTGGTGACTGGGTATTCTAGAAGTGTCATCAGAGGAAGACAGCCCTCGAGCCCCATTGGAAAGGACCTTACCTCAAACTCCTGACCCCTAACATTGCTACAAAGCTAGAAGACATTGAGCGTTGGATAAACATCTCACAGCTAAAGAAGGCTCAACCTGACATCTGGTCCTGTACAGATGCTGGAAATCTCTGGATCCAATTGAAATGGAAGAAAAGAAGCCAATGTCAAGGTAGACTGCTTCTGCCCAAGATTATGGATCAAGCCTTCGCACTTTAAGTAAACATAAAACCCTTTCTTCTTTGTTTTCTTTCGTTGCTTTACTCCAGCATTGGCCGGGAAAGACAAACCCATCATCCTTATGTCCCAGGCCATTCCTATGGGAAGTAACATCTGGAAGATAGCACAACGTTTTATTTCAGGCTAGGAGAAAATCTAACTGACCCCTGGCTTGAAAACGCAAATCTGGCAATTCCTGCGAGTGAATCCATTAACAGTGCTACCTTAGTGGAAGTGGTTTGTGCCCAAACAGGATTTATTTTTGTCTGTGGTGACTCATTCTCCTTGGACTTATGAATGCCTAGATGGCTGGTGCACGGCTGGGCAATGCCTCTTTGGTTATCTAATTGTGCCCCTAACTGTTCTCAAAAGGACCTAGCAGAAGGTTTAGGCTTTGATGATTATGGATGGACTTCCTCTGGTAGGGGCCTACTGCCCTGGTCAGGAATAAATACACATGAGGTTATAATCGGGAATTTCTCCTTAGCTCTTTAAACTATTGCAGAATTTACTGTTAAAGCAGTAGCTGTCCAACAAAGTTCTTAGACTCTCTGGCCAAAGATGCCCTTGATAATAGAATGGCCCTTGATTATCTTCAAGCTGAGCAAAGAGGTGTCTGCATTGGCCCATACCACCTGCTACTCCTATATCAACACTTCCGGAGAAGTTGCAACTCAGTTACATAAGATCACTGAGGAAGCCTCTTGGCTTAAAAAGATGACTCCTTGAAAGGGTCTTTCTTTGGCTTATTTGATCTTGATTGGTTTGGGTCTTGGGGACCATGGCTCCAATGTGCACTCCAAACATCAGGAATCATCTTGTTTATAGTTATCATAAAGGTCCCACTGAAGCATTGTACTCTCTCAAGGTTCAAATGCATGTGTGCAGCCAATAGCTACCAGGCAAATGATCTCCCTAAGCTGGGAACATGAGAAAAAAAGTGAAGAGAACAACCGATTTAAGGATTATGATCCCGCAGCCATGACCTGTGAATGTCACAGATATTAATCAAAATATCATGACCTATGCATACCGTAGCATGATCCGACAAAGCTACGAGAAGTACAGAGCAGTAGCTGAGAGTAGCACTAATGCCTTAAATTTTGATCACATCCCTCAGTCAAGGTGAGAGTCTGATCCAAAGGGGGGATTTATTAAAGAGAAAAACCACAGGACCTAAATGGCAGCGCTTGTGCTAAATCCCATGATGCCAAACCTAAATTTAACACCTCATCTAATTGCAGTTTTGACCCTCCACATAAATGTAATATTAACCAACCAGTCTGGAGTTTTCTGGCCAGTACCAATGAAGTAATCTGTCATGTGGGCCCTGTCTATCCCCCAGAAGAAGCAGAGGCAATCTGCATGCGAAAACCCTTTTCATTCCCTTCCTCCCAAATGAAGCTGTGCTGGCCTGAAGTCATCCCTTCTTTTCTTTAGCTAATACCTTCTTACTCCATCCTCCTTCTGCCTGTAAAACCCTTCCATTTAGTACAGCTCCTTGGAATGCCTTCTAGTTCTTCCATGAGGTGCTGCCTGATTCACAAATCATTTAATGAAGCCCATTAGATCTTCAAATTTACTCAGTTGAATTTTGATTTTAACAAGTTATTCCACCACCATTTTTTGGAAAGGCTATGCTTTTTCTGCTGAACTGTATTTGTTCCTTTGTCAAAGATCAGTTGGCTGTTTCTGGGATCTCTATTCTGTCCCTATGATCCATTGTCTATTCTCTTTCTTACCATGCTCTCTTGACTACTGTAGCTTTAAAGTAAGCCTTCCAATTTTGTTCTTCTTGTTCAGTACATGTTAGCTGGTCTAGGTCTTTTGCTCTCTGTGCAAATGTTGACTGTTAATATCTACAAAAGAGCTTTCTGGGATTTTATTTAGTATTTCACTGACTCTATACATCAAGTTGGGAAGAATTGAAATCTTATCAGTACTGATTCTTTCAATCCATGAACACAGACTATCTCTGCATTTGTTTAGACATTCTTTGATTTCTTTCATCAGAGGTTTGTAGTAGTCTACATATCTAGCTACCTTTTCATTTGAAAGAGTTGGCTTGTGGTCTTCCTAGGAAACATCACAGGAAGTAAAAATGGTTACATTCATCCAATGCTCATAGAGTTAGACACTGAAATTGCACTTTTCTTGTTACAGGCTTCATGGGAACTGAAGTCTTATTTCCCTAACATTATGTCCCTTTCCCAAGACCTATTAAGTCCAGAAAGCTAAGCCTCAGTGATTCAGGTTAATGCCAGCCCCAGTCATCTCACACTAAAGTCACAGAGGATCTCCTACCAGGGCTCTAGAAACCTTCCTCATTAAGGCCATAGAGGTTCTCACACTGAAGTCACAGTGGCCTTATAGTAAGGCCATGGAGGTCTCACTAAAGCCACAGAGCTCTCTTACCAAGTTCCAAATGTCTCACTCAGCTTTTGGGTGCTGTGTGCTTCTTGGCTTAGAATCCCAGGAAGTTTTGCATGACTCACAAGGAGAGTCTTCAAATTTCAACAGATGAAAATTTGAAGGTTTGCCTAGGAATTTGCTCTTGTCATTGAAATACAGTGAAAACCAAGTGGCGGGACAGAATTGGCCACCCCAAAATGTGTCTCTTTGGTTAGGGACAAGAGACTCTGAAAGAAACTTTGACTTTCTCCATAACTGCCTAAAAGAATTTAAGACAGAAAGCCTGTTCCTAGGACAGGCCATCACCCTAGATAACCCTGGGCATCCAAAGACTGTGAGGGTCCTTGCTAAGCCCATTCTTATCAAAGTTCTGTCTAATAAACATTTGCTTTTCCATTTCCATGTCAATTGCTTTCCTCCCCTTTGAAGTCCCAAACCACTACCCCCAACATCCTCCTTTGTCTTTAGCTGAAAACGGTATTTGAGTTGGTGGCTTTGGCCATTCTGGCTGAGTGACTCAGTTTTCCTGGGTTTCTCCCATGTATACATGTTATCAAACTTTGAGTTTTCTCCTCTTCTTTTGTCTCCCATCAATTTAATTCTTAGACCAGCCAGAAGGACCTAGAGGGTAGAGGAATTCTCTTCCTCCCCTACAACCACTAGATTATCACATGCTGCTCTTTATGCCTTACCGAATAGGCCAAATAGAGATCACTAGTCTGCCTGTAACAGTCCTCAGGATCATGATGATGGGAACGTCAAGATCCCATGGGATTTTTTGCTTATCTGATTGGTTCTTACTCATTGAACTGAGTATCAATTTTATATCCAGTTCTGCTTTACTGATCTCACAGCATATAAAAATGGTTATTACATAATCCCTGGTCCTGGACCTCAGTAGTAATGACTGTTACTAGCAAATGATACTTGTATAGAGTTTACAAGTTTACAAGCATTTTTACACAGTCTATTCTTTTTAATCTTGAATTGAGTCCCAAAAGAGGAGTGAATAAATCAAAGTAACAGCAGAGATCAAGACCTGGAGGCCCTGAAGGGAGATGCAGTTCACTGACTTGGACTCACTTGAAGGTGCCAAGGCTGGTCGATGGTACGGAGCATAATACACAATGGGAAAGTGGCATTTAGACACAGAGACTGCCTATTCCCCAGCTGGGAGGAAAAAGTTAACACATTCAGCATCAAATATTGCCATGAAGTCAACCTTTTGAGTCCCTGTGAAAGTTATAGAAGAAGATAGTATGTAAAGGGCCTTGCTGAACCATGAAAAGTGGCATAAGATAGGCATCAAGAGCCCACCTTCTGAACGCAGATGTCTGGGTTTGAATCCCAGTCCATAACTTCCTAGCTTTATGACTAATTTTTCTGATCACCAACTCCAGTGTGTTGAGGTATTTCCCCACACCACCAAGTAATCCTCTGACACCAGCTGAGTGTCCCTCAATTTAACTAATTTTGATGCTATTTACCCAGAGACAGCATCAGATTCCACAGATGAAGCTTTCAAGCCCACAAGACTGCCCTCCACTTCAGAACCAATTGCAAGTCCAAGTTGTTACCTGTACTTCTGACTGACCAGCTACAGATCAGAGGTTCCCACAACCCCCTCCTGGGGTTTGACTAATTTGCTAGAGTGGCTCACGTAACTCAGGATACTAGCTTACTCAGTAGGTTACTGGTTTAGTACAAAAGATATTAAAGGATATGAATCAATGGCCAGCTGAGGAAATGCATGAGGTGAGGTCCCTAACAAGCAAGCTTCTGTCCTTGAGGAGTTTGGGGCCTGGCACAGTGGCACATGGAAGCATTCTGGCTCCCCAACCTGCAAGCTCTCTGAACCCCGTGCTCCTGGTGTTTTTATGGAGGCTTTTTTACATAGGCAGGATTGATTAAACCATTGGCCATTGGTGATCTATTCAACTTCCAGCCCCCTCCCATCTCTGGAGGTCAGGGGGTGGACTTGAAAGTTCCAGCTCTCTTTTCACGTGGTTGGTTCCCCTGGCAACTGGCCCCCATACTTAGATGTGGTCCCAAGGTAACTTCATTAACATAATAAAAGTCACCTTTATTGCTGTCTTCACTTTGGCAACTCTAAGGTTTTGGGAGCTCTGTGCCAGAAATTGGGACAAAGAGAAAATGTTATTACTTCTTATAAAGCACAATATCGCAGTGACCTAGGGCAGATTACTTAACCTCTTCATGCCTTGGTTTTCCTTTTCTAAAAAGTAAGGATGGTAATATTGTAACAATTAATTACATTATTAATGCATTAGTTTAATAATTTAAATTAATTAACACATGTAAAGCGTTTGGAACACTGCTGTTGGTGGTGGTGGTGGTTATTATTATTACTTTCCCATGGGGGGTTGAGGAGAAAGATTGTGCTAAATGGAAACAACTGACTTGAGATGAAAAAAAAAAGCAGACAACACTCTTACCCTGGGCTCTGAGAGTCTTCTGTGGGTCAACTTATGTAAATTAAGCATCAGTTATTTCAGTGCATAATTTCTTGTTCATGTCTCCAGGTGCATTGTGTGTTTCATTGGCATGAAACTGTTTGGTCTGTAGGGTTGGAGTGGGGGAGGGAATTCAGAGATAATTTCTTTAACACCACCCTTGGAAATTTCAGTGCACAGACAGGTAAAACATTACACACGAAGGCTTAAAAACTATGCTTGTTGAAACTGAAGTCAGATTTCCAAAATACGGCCCTTTGTGCCAGTGGTTCCTCTTCTACAGCTGATTAAAACAGAGACAGGAATTATATTTAGACATTATAGCCTCCATTGTTACTTAGAATTATAGAGTGAGAGATAATTGCATCAATCACAAAATCTATAACATTGAAATCATGGAATAAGAAATATGAATAGAGAGATTTCTGTCATTCTTAGGAGTGCATCTTGTCTGAGTTACACTTGCGTTGTCTCTTTACACTTGCATTGAGTCCTTTCAGGAAAAGCAGGTACAATAAGAATTCTAGTTGTATAGATTTTTGAGTGGGGAAAAATTATAGCAGTCGCTTAGTTCAATCACCTTTAAAAAGGTTTTTTGGTAATTTTTATTTTGATATAATTCCAAATTTACTGAAAAGTTGCAAGAATAGTGGAGTAACTCCTGTGACCCTTTACCCAGGTTTATTGATTGTTTAACATTTTGCCCCATTTGTTTTTTCATTGGTGTTCTCTCTCTCTCACACACACATGCGCGCACACACATACACACACATCTGTTTTCTGATGCATTTGGTGTAAGTTGCAGCACACACACCTGTTTTACGATGTATTTGGTGTAAGTTGCAATGTGATGTTCCTTTACTCCATAATACTTCCAAGTACATATTTTAGGTACAAGGACACTCTCCTACGTTACCACAGTACAATGATCAAAAGTAGGAAATTTAACATAGAAAACCCCAATTATCTAATCTACAGTCACGTGTGCATTTAGTGAGTGTCCAATAATGCCCTTTATACATAAGGTCTTTGCCTGGTCCTGGATCCCAGCCAGGATCATGCCCTGAGTTAGTTTCATCCCTCTGTAGATCTATAGTTTTCTTTAATCTGGATCAATTCTTCAGCTTTCCTTTGTCTTTCACAACCTTGACATGTGTGAAAAGCACAAGCCAGTTATTTGTAGAATGTCTCTCATTCGGGGCATGTCCACTGTTTCCTCATGATTAGATTCAGGTAATGCAATTTTTGAGAGAAATGCCACAAAGATGATGTAGTGTCTTCCTCAGTGAATCAGAGATCAGAAGGCAGTGATGTTGATTTGTCATTAGCTTTGATCACTTGCTTAAGGTGGTGTCTGCCAGGTTTCTCTGCTTTACCAGGATTTCTTCCTTTGTAATTAATAGGTAATGTGTTTGGAAAACTTTGAGACTATGTAAATACTCTGTTTATTAAATTTTTACCTATTAATTTTAGCATCCATTGATGATTCTTGTTTAAACAGATTGTTAATTCCTATGATAGTTGCAAAATAGTCACTTTCTAACGCTGTCATTTCTTCCACATTCAAATGTTGGCTTTATAAGGAAAGAAAAGGTACCTCTTCTTTCTTCCTCTCTTTCTCCCTCCCTCCTTTCCTCTTTCTTTCTCTCTCTCTCTTTCTTTCTTTATCTGTATGGAGTTTTAGATTCACATTTCATTTAGTGCACTATAATTCACTGCTATTATTACTTATATTGATGCTGAAATTATCCTGGATTTCTTGAATGGGAGAGCTTGAAGCTAGCTCTTATGTCATTTTGTTATGTCTCCATCAATTTTTTTTAAGTCTATCTTTATGTTATGGCCCAATCAGTATTTTAGGGTCATCTTGTACTTGTCTTACCCCAGGCCTAGAATCAGCTATTTTCCTAAGGATCTGTAGTTTCTTCTAGTACAGAGCAGTAATCAGAAAGTAATATCTGGAGGGTTGTGCTGAGTTTTGCTGAACTGTGAATATCTGAGTTGTGCTCCTTACTAGTTGTGGTGTTATTTCCTTTTAGGGCTTCTCAGCAGACAGAGCTAAGAAAAACACATGCACACGCACACGTCTACTTCTGTCTCCCTCTGGTGAAACCATGAGTTTTACTGATACCTACATTCTGATTCAAGACCACGTGCTGTCTTCCCTTTTCTATATGGCAACCTCCTTCTTTAATGTGAAGAAATCTGGCTCTCATGATTCTCAATAAATTTACTCATTTGCTCAATGTTAGAGGAGCTGAAAGTTATTTCAGAATTGCTACTCCATACCACTGGGGGCAACATAACAGTAACTAGAGTATAATATTTGTTTGCAACTTGTGTTGTCTTTAGATTGAGACGTGTAGTCAAAGGACTGTCTTGCAAGGTGAGTTCTTATAGTTAGATTATGTAATTATTTAATGTAATTAGGTTTATTTGTTTTATGTATCTTAAAGTTCTATTTTATTCCCCATCTTTGCTTTTATTTTTTTGGAATATATTAAGCATCAAAATGGTACTCCAAAGTCAGAATTAAAGAAAAAGTTATATTCTGCCAATCCCCAAACCCTTCAACCCCACTTCCACCCACCTCCTGTGGGTAATGAATCTTGTTAATTTCTGGTGTATCTGTCTTGTGTTTCTTTCTGCAGAAACTAGCAGATATATGAATATGCTCTCCTCCCCTCCTTTCTGACAAAAATGTTGGCATACATATATTTCCCCTTTGATGATGTATCTTGGAGTCATTCCATGCCAGTTCATGGAAATCCTCCTCATTCTCTTTTAAAGCTGCTTCGTACTTCCTTGGGTGGGTACACCACAGTTTACTTAATCACTCTCCTAGGAATGAGCATTTAGGTTGTTTCAAATATTTTGCTAATACAAGCAATGCTCTAACCTTGTTTGTATTTATCGTTTTGTTGTTGGAAGTGCATCTTCAGAGTAAATTGTGGGAAGAGGAAGTACCGGATCAAAAGATAAGCACGTATGTCTTTTTGTTAGATTTACCCTCTATTGGCGTTGTACCAATTGGCAAATCTACCAGCAATGATTGTTCTTCTTGCACCCCAGCCTCACCACCTGTATACGATGACAAGCTCTTTAAAATTTATGCCAATCTGATAAATGAGACATAGTTCTAATTTGCATTTCTCTTACCATTCAATTCAAATATTTTATATGTTTAAGGGCCATGCCATCTGTATATAATGACATAAGAGAATAAAACCTTCCTTTTGCTCCTCACAGGAAGACACTCAGCAACTATTCGCAACATTCTGGTTTCCACATGCTAGTTTTGTTCTATTCACCAATCGACTCCTAGCCTACTGAAGGTGTCGGGTTCAATATTTGTGAGGTTTCTTTTTGGAAACCAAAGCATGTGACTTTGGCAAAGATCCTAAAATCATTCCATTTGAAAAGCCAAGCATATTAAAGTGGCAGTTTTGCCGTGCTTTCCATCTTCATGCACAGTATTATCACTGTATTTTTTTTACTGGATTGCCTAATGTGTTGATTAAGGAATGTCAGTTCTGGGCCAGCTACATCAGAATCATTGAGGTATTTTAAACAAAACAAGATTCTGAGGCCCTGCCTCTAGAGAGTCTGAATCACTAGATCTTAGGTTGGACCCTATAAGCTGTGTTTTTCACAAGCTAATGATTCTGCCAGGAGCAGTGTTTGGGTGTTTAGAAACACCGATTTGGCGTGTGCCTCCAAGATAAATCCTTTAGCAAGTGGCAAACAGAATTAGTGATTCCTACTAGTTATATCCCCAAGAGACAAGCTTGTGTAATCCAAAATTATATATGATGTGCAAATGGTTTTTCCTTCCTTTGCAGTGGGGAGGGACTTCCCTTAGGCACACGTATCTACCACCACAGAAACCCTTAGCTTTTAACTCCCAGACACACTCAGCCAGGCTGTCCCAGGCTGTCCTGTTTTAGGCCCTTAATTGACAGCCTCAGCCCCTGAGATCAGTAGGACATAGAGCCACTAAAAGTTCTCTCTTTAATTACCTACTGTCTTCCAACCTAGGATTTCTCACCCAGACAAGAAACTCAGCACAACCGTCTTTGAGTCAGTCCAGGTCACCTTTCTACAACCTTCTCACAGTGGCAGGAGTGAGACAAAATAATTCGTATAAACGGACTGAATACAATGGCAGAAATAATAGCAAGAGGCAGTCTGGGATAGCACAGGTTCTGGAATCAGGCAGACTGGGTTTGAATCCTGCCTCTTTTATTTGTTAGCTGATGAATCTGGGCAGGTTATTTAACCTTTCTCTGTGCATGGGTTTTGACATATCCCCCCAAATGGGGCTAATGATAGTACTTATCTCCTGGGGTTATTAACAGGATTAAATGGGTCAATGTTTGTAAAGTACTTAGCTAGTTAGATAGGAAGTGCCTTATGGATATAAATGTTGCCAAACATAATTTGATAGAGTCTCAAGAATGAGGGAGAAACCATCAGGATATCCCCATAGAGGAACAGAATAGAATGCATGGCACAGTACAGAAGAAAAACATGCTCAGTGGCATGTAAGATGGGGAGTAGACTTGGTCTTCTTAGTGTGGTGAACCCCCCGAGGATCCCCAAGAAGAGTAGCTTTGGAAGAACTGCCTCACTCACTGACCTTGGTGAACTGAGTGTGGGAGGCAGAATAGTGACCCCAGTGATGTCCATGTCCCAATCTCCAGAACCTGTGAATATGTTACCTTACAAGGCAGAAGGGAGTTTGCAGATATGATTAAGGGTGTGGGATTTGAGAGGGGAGCATTTTCCTGGATTTTCTGGCTGGACCTAATCTAATCTCCAGAGTCCTTCAAAGCAGAGAACCTTTTGCTGCTACGGTCAGAGAAAGAGACACAGTGATGGAAGAAGGATCAGAGAGATGCTATGTGGGTGGCTGTGAAGACGGAGGAAGAGGCCCTGGGCCAAGGAATGCAGATAGTCTCTAGAATTTGGAAAAGGCAAGATCATCTCCTAGAGCCTCCAGAAATGATGCCACTGGCCAACACCTTGATTTTAGCTCAGTGAGACCCGTGTCAAACTTCTAACCTACAGAACTGCATAGTAATAAAGTAATAAATAGTAAGAGTAATAAAGTCGTATGCTTTTTAAAATTGTGATTCAATAAACATAACATAAAAGCTACTATTTTAGCCCTTTTTTAAAGTGTGCAGTTCTGTGGCATTAAGTGAATTCACATTGTTGTGCAACCATCCATCTCCATAACTTTTTCATATTTCCCAGTTGAAACTCTGTACCCATTAAATACTAACTCCTCATTCCCCCTCCGCCAGCCCCGGACAACCTCTGTTCTACTTTCTGTCTCTATGAATCAGACTGCTCTAGGTACCTCATATAAGTGGAATCATACAGTACTGTTTTTGGTGACTGGTTTATTTCACGTAGCATAATGTCTTCAAAGTTCATCTATGTGGTAGCCTGTATCAGAATTTCCTTCCTTTTCAGGGCTGAATAATATTGCCTGCATGCATATACACACCATATTTTGTTTCTCTAGTTATCCGTTGAAGGATATTTGGGTGGTTTCCACCTTTTGGCCGTTGTGAATAATGCTGCTCTGAACGTGGGTGTACAGATATGTGTTTGAGTTTCTGCTTTCAATTCTTTGGAGTATAAACCCAGAAGTACAATTGCCGGGTATATGGTAATTGTATGTTTAAGTTTATGAGGAACTGTCAGACTGTTTTCCACAACAGTGGCACCATTTTAGATTCTCACGAGCAATGTACAAGGTTGACAATTTCTCCACATCCTTGCTAATACCTGCTACTTTCGGTGAGTGCGTGTGTGTGTGTGTGTGTGTTTTAATAATAGCCATTCCAATGGGCTTGAAGTGGTATCTTATTTTGGTTTTGACTAATATTTTCCTAATGTTTAGTGATGTTGAGGATCTTCCAATGTCCTTATTGGCAATTTGTATGTCTTCTTTGGAGAAATGTCTATTCAAGTCCTATGGCTGTTTTTAAATTGAGTTGTGTGTTTTCTTTATCTTTTGTGTTGCAGCAATTCTGTATACATTCTGGATATAATCCCTTTTCAAATCTATGATTCGCAAGTACTTTCTTCAACTCACGCATTGCCCCTTTACTTTGTGGTATTGTCCTTTTGATGCAGAAGCTTTTAATTCTGATCAAATCCAATTAATCTTTTGTTTCCTTTTGTTGCCAGCATTGTTGGCGTCATATCTAACAAAGCATTGCCAAGTCCAGTGTCATAGTTTCTAATAGTTTTATAGTTTTAGCTCTTATGTCAAGGTCTTTGATCCACTTTGAGTTAACTTTTGTGCAGCGTGCAAAGTGAGGTTCCAGCTTCATTTTTTTTGCCTGTGGATATCCAGCTTTCCCAGTACCACTTGTTGCAAAGACTGTCCTTTCCCCATTGAATGCTTTGGCATGCTCGTCAAAAACCACTTGACCATATATACGGAGTTTATTTCTGGACTCTATTCTATTGCATTGTCTACATATGTGCCTTTATGGCAGTACCACACTGATTACCATGGATTTGTAGTAAGTTTTGAAATCAGGAATGTGAGGTTTACACCTTTGTTCTTCTTTCGAAAGATTATCTAGGTATTTGGTGTCCCCTGAGTATCCATCAGAATTTTGGGAGAGAGTTTTATTTTTCTGCAAAAAACACTGTTGAGATTTTGATAGGGATTGCATTGACTCCATAGATTCCTTTCAGTGTTCATGCCATGTTAACAATATTAAGTCTGCCAACCTATGAATAATTTGTGATGAAGTGGGAACCCACTGGAGGGTTTTGAGTAGGGTGCTGACATGATCCTATTTACATATTACTAGAATCACTCTGGGGAGACTAGAACAGAAGCAGGGAGACTGGTAGGAGGCTTCTTCCATAATCTAGATGAGAGGCGATGGTGACTTGGGACAGCCACCGTCCCAGCAAGGTGACAGTAGGAGGAGTAAAAAGTGGTCAAATTTGGATATATTTTGAAGATAGAGCCAGATAGGTTTGCTGGTCCACTGTAGGTGGATGCAAATAAAATGCATTCAAACTGTGATGGCTTTGCTCATACCAAGAATTATAATTTACATTTGCGATTTATTTTTCCTTTTCAAGTCACTCTCACAATTGTTTATTTATTTGACGCTTAGCAACCCTGTAGGTGGAAATTATTTTATGTTTTACTAATGTTGAAATAAAACATTAGTAAAAAATAGACTTTTTAACAACTTTTGTGAACTAAGTCAAGGTCTTGGTCTCTCCCTCCTCCAATTCTGGAGATGCCATAGAAGTGAGGGGAGAGTGTTTCGATATGAAGAACTAAAGCAAAAACTGTGAGAAACCTTAAAGAGAGAGGACATGGTTGTAACATAGTGTGAGAGAACATAGTAGCTTGAGCTTGAGAATGGATGGGAAACATGGATAAGGGAGCTATTTTGATTTATACTCTCTTCTGTCTACCATACTGCAGGATGAGTATCTAGCCCATCCACTCTACGGTGGACAAATAGCAATGCCAGCTCAGAGCTGCAGGGTCTATGGCATAATATCTGGGCTCCATAGCCCAGGCTGCAGAAGGGAAGAGATAACCACATGTGATTGGCAGGCCTTGAGCCATTCCACCTTCCTCTTCAGACCTCAAAGGCTAGGGAGTTACAATTTAAGTGAGAAAAGATCTTGGCAGGGAGCAACGGCTGTTGTGGAGGTATAGTTGTTCCCCTGTGACATGAGTGTCCTCCTTGGCAGAGCACATCCTCCACCTTCTTAAAATCATGAGCAGTATCCAAACCTTGTGCCTGTGCTTTGGCCAGTGCTTGGTACTCATTGCCAGAAAAAACAACTGACACCCTCAGGGGAACATGAGAGCCTGGGAACAAATAATCAGACCACTGAAAAAAACATTCACTACAAAAAAATCCATAAAAAATCCTGAGCAACCTCGACAAAATGAATGAGAATTATTTGAGCATGAAGGGAAGGAATTTAAAATCTGTTTAATAGATATTCTCCAAAGGATAATAGCCCAGATGGTGAAAGGAGGGAAAAATGAGGAGTAGTTGTCAAATGGGCATAGAATTTTAGTTTTGCAAGATGAAAATGGTCTGGAGATTTATTGCGCAAATATGAATATACATAACACAACTGAACTGTACATTAAAAATGGCTAAGATGGTAAAATTATGTTATTTGCGTTTTACTGCCAAAAATTGTTTAAAGAGATAAATTCAAAAATTGGCAGCATAAAGTAGGAAAACAAGGGTTTAAAAAAAAGAAAATTATAAATATTGGGCAAGGAAAAATATAAATAAAGAACATAATTATTGAGGTAGGTAGTAGAATAGATCCAAGTTTAGAACAAGGTAGTGAATGCAAAATCATGTGAAAATCAGCCCTAGAAAGTATCTAGAAGAAATAAAGTGACTACATATATATATATAATATTTCTACCTCTATGCAGACAGAGAGAGAGAGAGAGAGAGAGAGAGAGAGAGAGAGAGAGAGAAGAGTAACAAAGTGTAGAAGTGTCAACATCTATGTAGTGATGGTCTCAAAAGTAAGACCAAAAAATGAAGCAAAAGACATTACTGAAGAATAAAAATGACAAATTATTTCCTAGGATAAAGATGAAAGACCCATCGTTGAAAGAACTCATAGATAGGCAACAGGAACAACAGGTAAACAGCCCGGCAAAACAGGTTGTTGGAAATTTAGGAACATCAGAGGGGATGAGAAAATATTAACGGTGACTAGGGAGAAAGAGACTACTGTGCACAAAACAAAAATATCAGATTGACTTTAGACTTCTCAACAGCAACACCAGAAGCAGGAAGGAGGTGGAGTAATTCTTGTTTTTCAAGTATAGAAGGAAAAGACTTTAAAGATCTAGCATATATCCATTCGACTATCCTTTAGTTGAGGGGACAATAATTGTGTTTTCTAGTATAAGTCCTCAGAAGACCGTGTCTGAAAAGACTTTTTGGAGGAAGGACTCCAGAAAGAAGAGAGCTCTCTTCAGAAGGTGGCAGTGAGCCAAGTGGGTTGTTGGGTGAAGAAAATCACCTGGTTAATTTAATTTCAGTCTCCAAAGGAAATTCCCTTCCCTTGAAATTATAACCAGAATAATCAAGAACCAAATTGGGTAGATACCAGGATGGTCTGTGGTAAAGGTGGGGAAAAAAATGAGACCCAAAGGAATAGACAGCATGTTAAAATCCTACTGTCTTTTTCAGTGAGGAGACACATATTTTGAGAAATTTCAGAAAATTACAGGAAGAAACAAACACGATTCAGACATTTTCACACTTTGAGTGGAACATATGACTTTCACACCAACATAAAGCAATTTCATCTGTGCAATGGAAGGCAGGAAAGAAGTAAAGAGAAGCAACAAGAAATGGTGGAAAACACAGACTAGGAAATAAGCTGGTAGAAAAGATACCGAATACAATAGTAATCAAAATAAATTGTATAATTAATTGAACCCCCTAGATCAAAGGCAGAGACTTTAGATTGATTAGAATAGTCCAGTAGAAATTTGTTTATAAGAGAGAAAAGAATACAGACCAAAGAGAAAGCCAAATGAGAACAAAGGAATGAGAAAGTGGGCACCAGGAAAATATGAACTGAAGGAAATCTGGGGTAGTAAATTGGTATCAGACAGAATAGAATGTAATGCCAAAAAAAGTAAATCTCAAAAGCAAGGAGGCAAGTTTTTCATGGTGAAAGGAAGGACATGCCAGGAAGCCATAGCAATATTAACATATTGCCCCCAAGGGTGCTATCACAAATATATACATTAACAAATGACAGTATTGTGTGAGAAAGAGATAAGCAGAAGGGAAGATTTGGACACATTTCTCTAAAAACTCATAGCTCGAGGAGGCAAAAATAAGGAACAATATTTTTAAGCTTGAACATATATAATATATGAAACTTTATCCTAAAGTAGAGAATTCTTTTGAGCGCCCATGAATCATTCTCAAAAACCTACCATGTAAAAAATGTTAAGGAGTAAACCTCATATAAAATCTGGAAGTTCATACCCATAGTATGAGGATAGTTTAAACCACTATGGCTTGACATTAAATACTGTAAAATAATCTTTGGTTAAAGAGAAAACTATCAGGAAAAAAATGTACTGTTGAACAATAACGAAATCATTGCATGATAAATAGTGTGTGATCGAGATAAAGCAAATTCCTTCTGAGGGAGATTTATAGCTTTAAAGAAACATCAGAAAACAACAATACTTAAAAAAAATTCTTATAGTGGTAAAACATACATAACCTAAATTTACCATTTTTAAATATACAGCTTTGTAGCATTAAGTACACTCACATTGTTGTGCAACCATTACCACCATCCATCTCCAGAAATTTTTCACCTTCTGCCACTAAAACTGTACCCATTAAACACTAACTGTCCACTGTCTCCTTCCCTAGCCCTGGGCAACCTTCCTTCTACTTTCTGTGTCTATGAATTTGACTACTCTACGAACCTCATATAAATAACATCATAAAATAGTTGTCCTTTTGTGACTGGCTTATTTCACTTCAAGGTTCATCCATGTTGTAGCATGTGTCAGAATTTCCTTCCTTTTTCAGGCTGAATAAAACAGTCATATATCTGTTAAAAGTGGGGATGCGTTCTGAGAAATGAGTCATTAGGCAATTTCGTCGTTGTGCAAACATCCTAGAGCGTACTTGCACAAACCTAGATGATGCAGCCTACTACACACACAGGCTGTTTGGTGCTAATCTTATAGGACCACCCTTGTACGTGCAGCACATCATTCACCAAAATGTTGCTAAGTGTAGTATGACTCTATTCCACTGAAAAAGTTCCTGGACCCAATTCCAACCTTTGTGTGTGGAGGCTTGTCCAGCAGGTTGTCCAAGAATTGAACGCAGTTCTGACACAATCTACCTAGAGATAGAATCAGATGCCACAGGTGAAGGGCTCAGTCCCACAAGACCGCCCTCCACTTCGGATGCCAGCTGCACGTCAAGGTTGTTGCCTCTGCTTCTGACCCACTGGCTACAGACTGGAGGTTCCAGAGACCCCCTCAATCTCAGGATGCCAAATGCAAGATCAGGTTGTTACCTGCACTTATGACAAACTGGCTATACCCCAGATGTTCCCACAACCCCGTCCTTGGGTTTGATTAATTTTCTAGAAGTGCTCACACTGCTGGGAAAACCCAGTCTGCTTACTAGATTACCGATTTATTACCAAGGAGATTAAAGGATGGGAATCAACAGCCAGGTGAAGAGATACATAAAGTGAGGTCCCAAACAAAGGAACTTCTGTCCTCATGGTTCTTGGGTCCGGCACGGTGGTAGGCAGAAGTGTTTTGGTTGCCCAAAGTGGAAGCTCATTGGACCCCCACCTTTTGAGTTTTAATGAAGGCCTCACCACACAGGCAGGATTTATTAACTCACTGGCCATTGCTGATTGATTCAACCTCTAGTCCCTCTCTCCTCCCTGGAAATCAGGGAGTGGGACTGAAAATTCCAAGCCTCTCCTCCTGGTTGGTTTTCCTGGCAACCTGGCCCCGTCCTTACGTGCTTTGCAAAAGTCCCCTTCATTAACCTAATCTCGGTTGTGGTGGAAAGAGTTTGTGATGAATAACAAGAAACTCCTTTCACCTTTAGGGCACTGAAGCAGTTTCAGGACATAAGGACAGGAGACCTCCTGACAGGAGACAGGAGACACAAGATAACAAAAGATTCTCCTGTTGCTCTTCTCACTCAGGAAATCCCAAGGGTTTTGGGAGTTGTGAGCCAGGAACGGTGGATGGAGACCAAATATATCTGAGAACTATATTTTTGTCATCTGAAGGACCAAATATTTATGTTTCTTATAAGTCCCAACATTGCATCCATTGTATGCATATACCGCATTTTGTTTATCTAGTCATCTGTGGAAGGACATTTTTGTGGCGGCTGGCTTTGGGCTATTATGAAAATGCTGCTCCGAACATGGGTGTGCAAATATGTTTGAAATGTTTTTGCAGGTCTATATATCCTGTTTTGTGAACCACCCTGAATGAATTTTGAAGCTTGTTAAGCTTTTCTATACTTGAGAATAACTTAAGTGTTATAAGAGTTATGTGTTCTTTAATGATGTAAAAAGTTAGATGTTAAAATTTGCTCTGTCCGTCGAGCTGGAGGTAATAGTGATAGGTTGTCGGAGACAGTTTCCTATCAGCTTCTTCCATGCCTTTCACTGTTACTTTCTACTCAACTTTTCCTAAACTTCTTGGGTCAAATTTGGTAATTTACATCATCTTAAAATAAAAGTAACTTCATTGAAATTCCATGTCAGAAGAGAGTTTTACATATGCTTTCGTAGTCTTTTTAAAAGCCACATGTAGAGTTAATCTACCCTTTTCATTTCTGAAGTTGGTGCTGTTTTCTATGCTTTTTTCCTTTATTAGTTATGTAAAAACTTTGTCTCTTTCATTGTTTTACTCTAAGAACCAGCTATGAAATCTGTTCTAAAAGAGTTTTATTTTGTTTTGTTTTCTGTATTCTCATTCTAGATACTCTAATTTGGGTGGTGGACACACTTTGATATTATATAGGCAATGCATCGTTATATTAATTAACACATTCCTAATCTGGTAGAAGTTTAAGAAGACTTTACATTTCAAATTGTCATGAGTTAAATGTGAATAAAAAGTGTGAAACAATACACACTGCAGACTAGTAGATACTCTTTTAAAAAAACTAATAGGACTTTTACAAATAGAATGGTAAGAGAGAAAATGCTGAAAAACTATAGAGAGAGTGATTTTTTCTTCTCTTTATAAAATCTGGAGGAGACATTGTCAGAGAAAATAATATTTCTGATCTTTTGACGAAGCACTCTAAAAATTTTAATTTGGGAGCAGTTAATTCCTTACGCTTGCCAATCTACTATTCCTTCCTAAAGAGTCTATTAGGAAGAGGTGAAGGCAATCTGCTGGGGTGGTTTTTTTTGGTGAGGAAGATTGGCCCCGAGCTAACACATATTGCCAACCTTGCTCTTTTTCCTTTTTTGCTTGAGGAAGAGTGGCCCTGAGCTAACAGCTGTTCCCATTTTCCTCTATTTTGTATGTGGGACACCATGACATCATGGCTTGATGAGTGGTATAAGTCTGTAACCGGGATCTGAAACTGCAAACCAGGGCCACCAAGTGGGGTGCACTGAACTTAACCACTATGCCACTGGGCCAGTCCCTGCTAGGTTTTTATATACCTTGTCTTGTTACTCTGGATCACTCAGGCTAGGTATTATTGTTATCCTCATTTGATAGGTGAGGAAACTGAGGCTCTGAGAGTTTAAGTAGCGTGCTACAAGTCCAGAGCTGGAGAAAAAAAGAATTAGGACTTTGACTCATGTCTGAAGGACTCCAAGTTCCTTGCTACTCTTTTAAAAGGCGTCACACTACCTCTTTTATGAAATCCACTCAGGTTTTTTTAAAGAACGGGGCGGGGAGCCAAGGGAGGGAGAGAACTGAGCAATGATAAAAGTGAGAGAAAGGGGTATAGCGGTTTAGGGGGAGAAGAGGCCTAGAGCCACTTCATTTCCCCAGCAAGCAGGGTAAATTATTTTGTAATTTTTAAGAACTCTATCAGCCTATGGGACTTACTCACATTTGTTATATTTTCCTTCCTCCTTTAAAATTACTCTCATAGCAGTGAGAGTTCTGAAAACTAATTTAAAAAAATAGCATTTGTGGTATAGAATGCAGAGAAGGGAGGAACATGGGAATTCTTTCCCTTGGCAGCTGGCTCGTGAATAAAGGTGTCAGGGGGGAAGGAGGAGGCAATAGCAGGGAGAAAGAGGGGGATCTATTCCCGTCCCCAAGCAAAGAACAAAGCACAAATGTGTCTGAGGAAAGTGGCCCAGGATGAAGCTTGCTGGAAGCATCAATGAGAAGGGGCCTTGATGTCCCTGCTCTGCGTTCATGGCCCTCAAATTCCAGACTCACAAACACCCAGAATGAGAGATGGCACTCAGACATTGGATGCTGATTATTTTATTGGTATATTGAAGATAGACGGCATTGTTCCGATGTCATGGTTCTCTGAAAGACTATCTTCATATTCACTTTCTGAAGCACAAAAGAGAAAAGGAGGTTAATAGAGATGCCAAGACACGGCAGGTCATTTCTAATCCCTTGCTGCTGTGACTGAAGTGAAGGAGGTGAGACCCCATCTCTCTCCCTCTCCCTTCTCCCTCTCCCTGTTCCTTCCTAATTTCTTTTTGGTTCCTGTTTTTATGCAGCTAAGAAATAATGTGCTCTGAAGAGCTGCTCGCAAGATGAATGAGAAAGATTAACTTCAGGTGGTTTATCTTTCGGTCGCTATTGAAAATGTTCAGAGATATATTTACAAAGATGGTTGCTTCAGCATATTCTATAATCATCAAAAATGGAAAGCTGCCAAAATACCCATTGGCAGGGGGTTCGTAAAATACGTCTTGGCACAGCCACACAATGGAAGAGTATACAGAGCTGAAAGAGAGACAAAAAGACCCAATAGAGCCATATATTGCAATGAACAGAAATGGAACTTCTAAGAAATATGTTATTAGAGATGAACCACATTAAATCTGCAAATAAAGCATGATATCATTTGTGATAATAAAGGATTGTTCTATGCTTCTATAGATATTAGTTTTTCCAAGAAGATGCTCAAACGTGTGAACAGTGGTGGGTCTTGGGGAGGGATGGGGACAGATGGGATGAGATATGTCTTTAAGATTTAACTTCACACCATTCTGTTCCGTTAGTTGTTTTCTCTTAACTTCATCATATATCTATTTAAGGTAAAGATTTTAAAAAACTACGTAATATTTAGAAGCATAAAATAAAGGATCAATTAGCAGGGACACTGGCCCCGAGAGCCTGGTATGAGGCAGGATTGAGCAAAGAGTGGTCAGGTGGAAACTGGAGATGGGATGCCAAGGAGCCTGAGCAGGAGCAGAGAGGAGGACCAAAGGGAGAACACTGCTCTACTTTCTCATTACCAGTCCATATTAAGACAGGGAACCATTGGTAAAGGGGTAACTTAGGGCGGTGTTTCTCAAAATCAAAATTACCTTGGATACCTTGGTAAAAATACAGGGTCTTAACCTGATCCTAGAAGAGCTGAATAGAAATCATTAGAAATGGGTCCTAGGACCAGGCAACTTCAACATGTTTCCAATGGATTCACTGCCAACTAAAGGTGAGAACTGAGGATGTTAGGGCTTTTGATGGAAAGTGAACTAGAGTCTGACCTGTTAGTGAATTCCAGCTTACTGGGGTGGCTGGCCTTCGGGAGGACTTGGTGGTCCAGCCCCTGGTGGTGGTGATCTCTGGGGCCGTCCAGACGGAGGTGGGGGGGGACCGTTTTGACCGCCTTGTTGTGCCGGTGGTCCCTGCTGAGGAGCCTCCTCTAGGGCGACCTCCTCAGGCGGGGGTCCCGGTGGTCTCCCCTGGGGGCGTGGTGATCTCTGGGGCCGTCCAGACGGCGGTGGGGCGGGACCGTTTTGACCGCCTTGTTGTGCCGGTGGTCCCTGCTGAGGAGCATCCTCTAGGGCGACCTCCTCAGGCGGGGGTCCCGGTGGTCTCCCCTGGGGGCGTGGTGATCTCTGGGGCCGTCCAGACGGAGGCGGGGCGGGACCGTTTTGACCGCCTTGTTGTGCCGGTGGTCCCTGCTGAGGAGCATCCTCTAGGGCGACCTCCTCAGGCGGGGGTCCCGGTGGTCTCCCCTGGGGGCGTGGTGATCTCTGGGGCCGTCCAGACGGCGGTGGGGCGGGACCGTTTTGACCGCCTTGTTGTGCCGGTGGTCCCTGCTGAGGAGCCTCCTCTTGGGCGACCTCCTCAGGCGGGGGTCCCGGTGGTCTCCCCTGGGGGCGTGGTGATCTCTGGGGCCGTCCAGACGGAGGCGGGGCGGGACCGTTTTGACCGCCTTGTTGTGCCGGTGGTCCCTGCTGAGGAGCCTCCTCTAGGGCGACCTCCTCAGGCGGGGGTCCCGGTGGTCTCCCCTGGGGGCGTGGTGATCTCTGGGGCCGTCCAGACGGCGGTGGGGCGGGACCGTTTTGACCGCCTTGTTGTGCCGGTGGTCCCTGCTGAGGAGCATCCTCTAGGGCGACCTCCTCAGGCGGGGGTCCCGGTGGTCTCCCCTGGGGGCGTGGTGATCTCTGGGGCCGTCCAGACGGAGGCGGGGCGGGACCGTTTTGACCGCCTTGTTGTGCCGGTGGTCCCTGCTGAGGAGCCTCCTCTTGGACGACCTCCTCAGGCGGGGGTCCCGGTGGTCTCCCCTGGGGGCGTGGTGATCTCTGGGGCCGTCCAGACGGAGGCGGGGCGGGACCGTTTTGACCGCCTTGTTGTGCCGGTGGTCCCTGCTGAGGAGCATCCTCTAGGGCGACCTCCTCAGGCGGG
Source organism: Tapirus indicus (assembly GCA_031878705.1). Taxonomy (NCBI): domain Eukaryota; kingdom Metazoa; phylum Chordata; class Mammalia; order Perissodactyla; family Tapiridae; genus Tapirus; species Tapirus indicus. The sequence goes on along the minus strand of CM062918.1, from coordinate 108,046,578 downwards.
GGTCCCGGTGGTCTCCCCTGGGGGCGTGGTGATCTCTGGGGCCGTCCAGACGGCGGTGGGGCGGGACCGTTTTGACCGCCTTGTTGTGCCGGTGGTCCCTGCTGAGGAGCCTCCTCTTGGGCGACCTCCTCAGGCGGGGGTCCCGGTGGTCTCCCCTGGGGGCGTGGTGATCTCTGGGGCCGTCCAGACGGAGGCGGGGCGGGACCGTTTTGACCGCCTTGTTGTGCCGGTGGTCCCTGCTGAGGAGCCTCCTCTAGGGCGACCTCCTCAGGCGGGGGTCCCGGTGGTCTCCCCTGGGGGCGTGGTGATCTCTGGGGCCGTCCAGACGGCGGTGGGGCGGGACCGTTTTGACCGCCTTGTTGTGCCGGTGGTCCCTGCTGAGGAGCATCCTCTAGGGCGACCTCCTCAGGCGGGGGTCCCGGTGGTCTCCCCTGGGGGCGTGGTGATCTCTGGGGCCGTCCAGACGGAGGCGGGGCGGGACCGTTTTGACCGCCTTGTTGTGCCGGTGGTCCCTGCTGAGGAGCCTCCTCTAGGGCGACCTCCTCAGGCGGGGGTCCCGGTGGTCTCCCCTGGGGGCGTGGTGATCTCTGGGGCCGTCCAGACGGCGGTGGGGCGGGACCGTTTTGACCGCCTTGTTGTGCCGGTGGTCCCTGCTGAGGAGCCTCCTCTTGGACGACCTCCTCAGGCGGGGGTCCCGGTGGTCTCCCCTGGGGGCGTGGTGATCTCTGGGGCCGTCCAGACGGAGGCGGGGCGGGACCGTTTTGACCGCCTTGTTGTGCCGGTGGTCCCTGCTGAGGAGCCTCCTCTAGGGCGACCTCCTCAGGCGGGGGTCCCGGTGGTCTCCCCTGGGGGCGTGGTGATCTCTGGGGCCGTCCAGACGGCGGTGGGGCGGGACCGTTTTGACCGCCTTGTTGTGCCGGTGGTCCCTGCTGAGGAGCATCCTCTAGGGCGACCTCCTCAGGCGGGGGTCCCGGTGGTCTCCCCTGGGGGCGTGGTGATCTCTGGGGCCGTCCAGACGGAGGCGGGGCGGGACCGTTTTGACCGCCTTGTTGTGCCGGTGGTCCCTGCTGAGGAGCATCCTCTAGGGCGACCTCCTCAGGCGGGGGTCCCGGTGGTCTCCCCTGGGGGCGTGGTGATCTCTGGGGCCGTCCAGACGGCGGTGGGGCGGGACCGTTTTGACCGCCTTGTTGTGCCGGTGGTCCCTGCTGAGGAGCATCCTCTAGGGCGACCTCCTCAGGCGGGGGTCCTGGCGGTCTCCCCTGGGGGCGTGGTGATCTCTGGGGCCGTCCAGACGGAGGCGGGGCGGGACCGTTTTGACTGCCTTGTTGTGCCGGTGGTCCCTGCTGAGGAGCCTCCTCTTGGGCGACCTCCTCAGGTGGGGGTCCTGGCGGTCTCCCCTGGGGGCGTGGTGATCTCTGGGGCCGTCCAGACGGAGGCGGGGCGGGACCGTTTTGACCGCCTTGTTGTGCCGGTGGTCCCTGCTGAGGAGCATATTCTAGGGCTACTTCCTGAGGTGGCGGTCCAGATGGGGGTCCTCCAGGAGGTGCCCTCTGAGGCTCTTGATCTGAGCTCTTGCTTGCGGCCTTTAGGTCTAAGTGGGTTGGGTAGAAGAATAGATCAGCTTAGTGGTCAAAGCCTGTCCTGGCGTTCTGATCTTTGATGACCCGTTGCTGATTCCTTTTTCCCAAACCTGCCTGTCAACTATCCCCCTCCTCTGCCCACTGCTTCCTTATCCCGTACTCGGTCTTGTCTGTGTAGCAGTGATATTGAGGTTCTAATTCTTTGGTACTGACGCAAACTCGTGACTTTAATGTTGATGAAATTCTGGTCTTTGATGTCTTAGAATTTCCAGAGAATGTCTCCAAGGACAGAGTGAAAGCAACGGGATTATTACTGTCAGTTCTGTTGCGAGTTATGTTTTGGGCCCTTGGCATACTTGCCAACTGTGACTCCAACTCTGGCCACTTGGGCTCTATGGGGAACCTCAGGCTCCGTGACCCAGGTCTAGAAATTCTGAGAGAGAGAGAGACAGACTGACAAAGTGATGGCCCTCACAGGATTCACTAAAGAGCTGTGACAACTTTTTTTTCAGCCACAGGGACACAGTCAAGTGGAGAAGCAGAGAGAAAAGAGATCCAGACCCTTCTTTCTTTGCATTTGTCCTTAGACCATAGATTTATAGAGACGAACATTGGGGAAGCAGGAAACAAGTGAGGGGGTTGTTCTCATAAGGATGGAGGAGTCAGAATTAGGACGACTGCCCTTTGTCTGTCACCTTCAGGCCAGCAATGACCTGAGAGAACAGGCAGCACACTTCTGGCGTCCTGCAGGGCAGACACATCTCTGTCATGAACGTTGAGGCCCTGCTCATGGTCCCCAGAATCAAGATTGAGCCAAGATTGCCTATGTCTCTAGGGGTGCTAACAGTAATCCGTTTTTGAAAAGAAAATGACGATAACAAGACACTGCAGAACTGAAAAGTTCCTGAGGACAGATGGGAAAACTGATTGAGGATTAATTGGCATTTAACTGATATGACGCTGGCGTGTTCTTCATAGATGATGTCTAGGAAAAGAAGCACAGGGGGAAATGAAACGTAAAGTCCCAAATCTTTCGGAGCTCGTAACTCTTTCAATGGGAAAGGAACACTTCCAGTCACAACCTGCATATCCCCTAAGTTAACTTGTCAGCCATGGTCTGTGATGCCTTTGAAAAGGGAGGAAGGTATAAGGGGGTTGTTACTACACTGAGACTCAACCTCAGACTTAATGTAGTAAAGGCCCCTTTGGTCCTCCCTAGGACTCTAATGCTAATTTAAGTGAAGTGATGTGGTATTTCGACGTCATGTTTTAGTATCCTTCTGCCCATTTTCTCATTAAGTACTTTACTTATATTAGCATGGTTTCTCTAGGCGGGCACTAGGCGTAAGCATTGAGATATAATCTTCCACATATCACTCATAGCACTTGGAAATATTAAATACAGATGGCAGAAAAAGGAGAACATTGGGCCCTGGTGTCTCCATATCTCTATGTAGAGAGAGAGAGACATCTCGTATCCTATCCTCTGTCTCTGAAATAGCTCTGATGTGTGTTTCTCTTCATCTATACTGCATCCCCTAGTAAGGCTGCCTCAGACGTTCTCTACATTGATTGCCTAACATCTTCACGACTCACCTTGCCTGTACCAGTCTCACCATCCTCTGGTGTATCCTTCACAGCACACTCGGAGAGACTTTTCTGAGAATGTAAATCTTACCTTGTCATTCCCCTGGCCGAAATTCTTTATTGGGTTCCAACTCCACTTGAACTAAGGTATAAGGCCTTGCCATGAAAGGAGGACCTGACTGGCCTTATCTTGTCTTAAGAATTCTGCAGCCTCCTCTTTCCTCTCATTTCTCGCCCTTCCCACCCCCTTCCTCACTGCAGTGTGATGTCCCAAGCCCCAAGCACAGCCACAACAGCCCCTTCCCCAGTTTTGTTTCTTACCATGTTTTGGGCTGTGAGCTGAGCTCAGGGCCAGCAAGGCCACTGAGAGCAGGACCAGCCGCATCTTGGAGGAAGCTCTGGAGTTGCTCCCAACTCTGTGCTGGGAGAAGCCGGGTGGCTTCCTTTATAAGGACAAACGGAACAATGGAATCTTTGAGCTCCACACTGGATGGACCTCATCAGCTGACAGACTAGGTGATAGTTTACTCAATCAAGTCAAGTGCATCCCTTATTTCTATTTGGGACTTTGCCCAGCAGGATGGGGTGGACAGGATGTTGTCATTATCTCCTGTCTCAAAGGTACAACGTGCGACTTGGGTAGTTTTTGAAGAAACAGTGTCCAAGCAGTCAGTCCAGATAGTGGAAATGTTCTGTCATCATTTCATTTTCAGTCTGATGGTGAGACTGTTTCTCTATCCAACATGATGATTCTGTGTGTGTGTGCGTGTTGTTAGAGATCTTTTAGCCAAAAGTGAAGAATGTCAGTATCTCTGGCCATTCTTGGGAGCTAAATTTCATCATTCGTGATGTGTGTGTGTATACCTACGTGTATGATATTTAGCTATAATTTTTGATGATATGGCGATCATATCTGTTTAACTTAGAAATGTATGATTAAAACACATACTTGGGTTCACATGGCCAACAGAAGGTTGACCCTCAGCCTGTTCAGACCCACAGAGATCCTCCAAGCTTTAAATCAGGCAAGTCTTGGCGTTGTAGACCACAGGTAAACTAAAACTTTCTATTCTTCTTCATATCCTTGGCGGTTATGATATTTAGTGAAAGCAAATGTGGACACCGAACCCACCACGGGATTTCTAGATCTGAACAAAATGAACGCACACTTCCTTGAATGAGTCATGCTATTTTAGGTCTCTAAGTCTTCTTCCATGCAGTTTCCCCTTTCTCGAATCTTCTGTAACATTCAGTTTGGGCTTTCTTTCTTTTAGGAAATTTTGTTAACCACCCTGACTGATAAATTCGTGGCCACAATGAAACACTCCAATAGTATAGTCTGACGCCTTCTTCAAAGCCTCAATTGCGTTGCACTGCTCTTTTATTTTCAGTCAGTTTCTGAGTTGGAATCTGTTTTCTCAGATTATTCTTCAACACCAGGAATTTTCGCTGCAATATTCAGATGCTCATTTCTCCCCGCTGTCCTTCTTAAACTTATTTGTTGAAATTTTGTGTCCTGAATCAATCCTCCCTGTGTTTATTTTCCATCTTATATTGAGCTTTCGTTTATTTCTTTGCTACCCAATTTGGGACAATTCCTTTCTTTAATCATCTAAGTCAGGGGCTATTCTGCTCTTCCCTAGCTTTGTCGCTTTTATCTGTGAAGTTTGTCAACAACGTATTGTGTTATAGAGATTTCCCTAAATAACAAGTATATGCCAAGAAATAGAATTGTGTCAAAATGTCTGCAGGTATAAAATGTTAATATATGCTTCCCCCAAAATAGCTGTACTCATTTACCCTGATAAGAGTAGCACAGGAAGATACTTGGTTTCCTCACATCCTCTCCATTCCTTGATATCTGGTACTTTTATCATTTTGCAACTCTGCTATTTAAGAAGGTACTTAATGTATGTCTTCCTTATTATCAGTGAGAGTGGAATTCCTTTAGTATGATTATTGGCCAATTATGTGTCTGTCCTTTGGTATGTGTGAACTGATCACTCAGATCTGTCTCTGACTGGGTGATGGAACGTTCATTGGCAGCAGATGGATAAACCATATAAGGCTAACTTGTTCAAAGAATAGAGAGGACAGACAGTCAGAATACCTCCTGAAGGGATCTGCACCATTAGCCAGGAGAGTGGAGGAACAATGTTCTGAGTCCCTAAAAGTCTGTCCATTGTCTTCGCGTTTATGGGGGATGAGTCTGAGTCAGTGAGGCTTAGACTTTCAAAACACAACTGCCCCCTCCAGGCTCAGTTCATGAATCGGGCTGAGATGGCAGTGTGAGTGCTTATGCTGATGTGGCTGAACGCCACCCACACCCCATATGACCAGGACCACCATCCGTCTCAGAGTTTTATAATTTTCCAGATGACGACAGAGTCAAGCACCATACATCCAGGCATGAACACAGTTATCACCCTTAGCTCTTCAGCCTAGCTACCAGGTCTGGTACATTCTTGAACATAGAGCTGTAGACTTGAAACAATCACATTTGCAATGACGTTTATTCATTTTCCTATTGGTTATTTTGTAGTTTTCCTAATGCTTCGTTTAATTTCTTTATATACTGTGGATAGCAATCTTGTGTATGATATATACTTTGTAAATATTTTCTTTGAATCCCTTGAATGGCTTTTAACTTTGTTTATAGTGTTTTGTGTTGTAAAGACTTTCAAGTTTGGTGTCCTTAAATAGCCTCATCTTTTCCTTTATATCTTTGTGTTTTATATCTGATTTCAGGATTTTTCCTACCTTGCTACCGTAAACACCCCTATTTCACTTCCCCACCTCAGCATTACAGACATTCTCATTCTACTTCTTCTTCTTCTTCTTCTTTTTTTTTTTTTGTGGGGAAGACCAGCCCTGAGCTAACATCTGTTGCCAATCCTCCCCTTTTTGCTGAGGAAGACTGGCCCTGGGCTAACATCCGTGCCCATCTTCCTCCACTTTTTATGGGACGCCGCCACGGCATGGCTGACAGGCTGTGTGTCAGCGGGTGCCCGGGATCTGAACTCGCGAACCCCGGGCTGCCAAGCGCGGACTAAACCGCTGCACCACCGGGCGGCCCCTCATTCTACTTCTTTACTCCAACATCATAAGCACACACGTATTTTTAAAAATGATTCACATTTACCTCTTTAATCCATTTGAAATTATATTTTCTAATTGCTATTCGGTAGAGCTCTAAAATTAGTGTTTCCAGGTTATTGGATAGGTAATTGTCCCTAAACTATATTGACAACCAAGTTTCCTTCAGTGATTTGAATTGCCATCTTTATTATATGTTAAATTTCCTGACATGCGTGGCTTTATGGCTAAACATTTAATGATCACGTCTTTCTGACTAGCATAGTGATAAATGCTTTATATTCATTAGCCCCTTGATGATTTTCTACACTGTATTTACTTCTCAAATTTGCCTAAGGCAGTTGGAATTGTGTTTTCTCCCAAACTCAGTCACAAGATTTAGTCACAAGAGACATAAGGAGGAGTATGCATGTGCCTCAAGAACTTTTCTTAGAGACAACTCATGTTAAAATTGGATTATTTGCCCTATTAACAAGTCTCTGGTCTTGTGTTTTGCAAACCATGGTTCTCCTCTACAGTGTGAAAGACCACTGGACTCTTTCTTGCTCTTCCTGAGACTGACAATGTCTTAATAGAGCCACACCAAGCTCCTATTGTGATTCTGTTGGTTGAAAATGATGGTGGTTCTGATTAAATTGTCTTGATTCTTTTGATCAAGTCTGTCTCCGATAGATGGGATTTGGGGGTTGCCAAATCTGTCTCCTATACCAGAATAATTGCGACCTAGGCATGATCAGCCTCGCCTTTTCTTTTATGAAAGATATCAATTGCTGATCCATGGGATGCCTTCAGGTAACTTTGTTTTATTCCCAACTGTGCCTTCAGATGTCTTCCCCACTCATTTTACTGTGCATTCTCCACTTCCAACAATGTATAATATTCCGATTTCCAGCCCTGTTCACACCAGAGGCCCTGTGGAGTAATTTGGTGCATTTCCCTGAATATCTCCTGCGTGTCCATTATGTTGAAGACCAAATAAATAGAATTTTAGGGAGGAAAATGTAATTCTTTAAATTAGAAGGACTTTCTAAAGGACAGTGGGATACATGGGACGTAGAGAGATGATAACTTGAACTGAGTTGGAAGTCTTAGGTCTTTGGGAAGAAGGTGTCCTACAGGAAGAGTACTTTCCATCTTTCTCCTCAACGTCATCTACTTTACCCCTGGTTCCTTTGATCACATGTTCCTCCCTTTTTACCTTTGGAAATTCCATCATTCTCCCAGAAATTGGTTCTGCTGCTCAGACTCTTACTAGAACTTGAAAACTAGAATACCTCAAGCTTTAGCTGGATGCTAGGGAAGGAATCTTCTGGGTAGGCACTGCCAATCTGAAGGGGAAAGGATAAGCTCCTGTAGTGTGACTGCATTTCAGTATCCCTTCCAAGGTTCACCTTGGGTAAGTCTTCTCATTTTTTTTTTTTTTTTAATCTTGGAAGCAGATATTGCCGCTAAGGCATGTTTTATTTTGTATCGGAGACACACAATGTCATTTCACTTGAGGAAAGTCAATGTTCTGTGATCATTTGTCCGCCAACTACTTCATACTCATATTCTCCAGTGGTGGAGCTCAATTTCTTGCTCCCTGAGTGGGGACCGGTCTCCTGAGTTGCCAACTCAGGAATAGATTATTTTTTATTTCTTCTAATAACTGAATGGATGTGGGGCTTCCCAGTTTGTTCCACCACAGATATTATTCGTCCGGAGGAGACTGTGATGTGCAGAAGAAGGTCTTACAGAGGAACTTAAAATCCAGGGTGGGTAACAAGGAACTAGGAGATCCCATATAACTTCAAGTACCTTGAAGTGCCCAGAGTCAGATGAGTTGCATCTTTGATTAGAGGGAGCTGGCAGATGTGATCTTCACGTCAAAAATTGTTGAGATGAGGAAGTTGAAAGAGAGATGGGAGTGTAAGGACAAGCTTTTAGAACCATCCAAATTGAACAAAATAACATCAGAGAAAGGAAAAAATAAAGAGTGGGTAGCTGATCAGTGCTGAAACTATAGGAGAGGTGTTGATTATTGGCTAGCCTGCCAGCATCCCTTTCTTGGGGGCAACTACTTCAATCCCTGTGGTCCTGTGAGAGCTTCTCATCATAGTTGGGCCCCAAACCCATGACCACTGGGGTTAGTGTATGATCCAGTCTGGGCCAATCACATTAGTTATCTTTAATCATAGTGATTGGCTGAGGCATTGCCATGTGATTAAAGCATATCTAGTCGGTGTCTTCCACATATTTTATATATGAATGAGTTGCTAAGATGAGGGGATGGAATATGGAGCTGCTGGCAGTTACTATGGCAGCCACATGGAGAGAGATGAGAGATTGATGAAAGCTTTTTGCTGACATTTTTAAACCACAGAATGCAGTCATATTTGAGGCCCCTGTTATTTGCATTTTCAATTTTCCTTTTTTACTGAAGTTAATTTTAGTTGGGTTTCTTGCCCTTGGAACCAGCAAGATACTGCTGCATAAAAGAATACTAATCGCAAAGTACAAACTTTGAGATATTTCTTCTAGAAACAAAAACTACTGGACTTCTCTCAATGAGGTAGTAATACACATTTTGTGAACTAATTGGGGATCATTCTGTCGAGTTCCATAAATTTGACTTCCCAAAGCTGGAGGATAGGCTGCAACAAGAGTCGTAGTCTGCCTTTTTGGAGTCCCTTTTTTCTCTCACACCTGTAGTATCTGGAGGTGTTTTGGGGCTAGAGGGGAGAGTAGATATTGCATGTCATTTTTTTTCCAACCTGGCCTTCTGTAGATACTCTTTGCTTTACACCCTTTTCAGTAGGAAAAATGTGAGCCTTCTATTTAGAGCATGGTAGAAGAAATATAATATAGAGAAAGCCTTATTAACAGTTACCAAAATGAAATTAAGGGCATGTCTATTTTGAGCAGAGATAGAGAATATGTTTATCAATATGAGGACCTAAAGCTGAAAGTTCTATTCAGTTTGATAGATACCAAACTCAGAACCTGAAATACTCTCAGTTCCAAGCTATAATCAACCATGTATGAAGTTCTCTGTGAGATTTGAAAATTAATTACTCAAGCAGCCGTTGAAGCAAAATCTATTTGTCTCAGTTAAGGGCTAGCTCAGTAATAGTTGATAGTATGAGCCAGTATGCAAGAAAATAAAATCATGCTTAGCATTCATTAACAGAAGTCTAGTGACTAGACTATCGGAGTTGTGGATAAATCGGAGCCTGAGGGATAGTGCCGCAAATCCCCTCCTCCACGCACATGAGGTTTGCGAATCTTTTCCAGAGAAGTTCATGACTGACCTGCGTGCCCTCGCAGAGAAACAGCTGGATAGATTCTCATCGTTGTATATGATTTCGACATAGACAGAAGAGCTAGAGGAAGTCCAAATTTTCTTTTTCTACTTGAGGTCAGCAACCTCTTTGCGCGGGTTTCTTTTTCAATACCGATTTTGTTATGCCCTTTAACCCAGGAAGATTTCCTAACATTTTTCCAAATCATGGGAACGCGTAGAAGTTATCAATGTACCATGACAGAGTAAATATGAGAAACGATATCCACAGATGAAACAAAAAGGGCACCAGAGAGGAGTTAGAGGAGCTTCTTGCCAAGGATGCAGTTCAAGGTTAAAGGAAAGTAGAGAACCATTTATAGCTTGGAGCGACATCAGCTCTTTAATCCTTTTTAGATTTCCAAGCACTCCAGCTCCAATCCCGCATTCTACTCATTTGGGGCAATTTGGGTGTTTTGCTTTTCCTTCTGCAATATTACAAATATTTTGACTGATACCCTTTACCACCAACTATCCTTCAATATTGATTTTTAAGGGATTTCTGTTAGGAATAAATGCCGCATTTTAAACTGACACCTTTCCTGTGGCTACTGAGAGACAACGCACTGAGGGTTTAAGAACTTCAGCACAGGCCAGTCCTGTTGGCAGACTCATCAGTCCATTAACTCAGAATAGTTTGTTGGTACTCACATAACATATGAAATATATCTGAGCATATAGAACTGTATGGTAATTCCTTTGTACACACTCTAACCAAACACATTTTAAATACTTATCAATTACGTAATGTAATAAACTTTACTCTTTAGAGTAAATAGATTTTCTGCCTGCTGTTCCTGAGGTTTCTCTGATTGTTGTTACACCATTTTTGTGGAGATGAATATTTAATTTATTGTCGATCATCTGGAATTTATTTCCTATGACATGAGATAGGAGTTGAACTTTAATTCACTTTTTATGCATAGACAGCTTATCTGGGTTAAGATTTTTATATTTTCCTATCACTATTAATATCTAATTGATATCTATTGAGGTCTCCTCTAGACATATAAGACATCTCCTCTGAAGGCTGTTTTTCCCTCTTTCCCCAACATACCACTTTCCACTCATGCTTGATGAAAATCAGCTAGCATATCGTTTTAGTTTCAAAACTTTTGCCTTCAGAATCATGGACATTATATCTGATTACTTTAAGTTTTATAGCTATTTCATTGGTAATTATTGAGACAGGTATTATTTCTACTCCTTTTTTGACTTATTCTATTTTCTGGGTCCCTCTTGTGTTGGTTTTAGTGAACAAACTTTTCCAAAAATCATTACGTGTCTGAAATGTTCTTATTTGTTTTGACAGTTAAATGGTAGATATGTTAGTTTAACAAGTTATCCTTCTGGAATTTGGAAATAATTAATTTAATGTCTTTAAGCTTCCAAAATTTCAGATGAGAAGTCGAAGGTCCATATGATGCTCATTTTTTTGGTGGCAATTTCTACTTTTTGCTTTCGCATTGTACCTTTTGAAGGCTTTTAGAATTTTCTCTTTATGTTTTCATTCAGAAATTTCTCCAGTCCTTCTGGGAGTGTTTTTAACATGATTTTCTCTTAGCACTTAGTGAGTCTGGAGTCATTTTCAGTTTAGAAAAGTTTTCTTCTATTATTTTAGTGATAATTTATTCTTTCCATATATATTTTTTATTTTGGAGCCCATATCAAACAGTTGTTAAAACTTTTGAATCTATTCTCTATGTCTCTCAAACTTTCTGTTGCAGTTATTTTCTCTTTGCTCTTTTCCAGTGTATTCTTGGGAAATACTCTCACATTCTCTTTACCTCACTAATTTAATCTTTATCCATGTTAATTCTGCCACTTAGACCATCTACTTTAAACAGTACTTTAAATTTATTGCAGTTGTTTTCCTTCTATTATGGCAGCCTGCTTTCCTAAATTTAGTGCTGCCGGGAATAGCATATTGTTTACAATTGCTTGCCGCATGTCTTATCTGTTTTCTGCAGTGGGAGGTGGTATGGAGGTGGACTTGTTTTTGTGTATAGTAACTTCTTTAAACTGATGCCTGCTTCTTCATTTGCTTGATAACGTGTAGGGAATCCCCTGGGTCATCGAACTGGATCTAGATTGAAGTGTATGGACAGTTGGAGAACACATCCCCAGCTAAGAATAGAAACCCTGATGGTGTCAGTGAATGCAGGTCCTGATAGTAAGCACTCCATTAAATGTGTTTGTAAGGCAACATTTCATGAGAAGGTTTTGTTTTTTTTTAAAGGTGTTCTTATTGATGTCTTAAGCCAGTGCTAGAATTTTGTGGAGTGAGCCTATCTTTGACTCTTGTCTCAGGGACATTGACAAATATATCTGCTTTGCTACTTGCCACCTCTCCTGCAGCTAGTTGGGTCTCAGAATCTAAAAGTATGCTTTACAATTTTCCTTGGGACTTTTGTTCACACCAATGACAATCCCTCTACAGATATTGATCTGGGATTCCTGATAGTTGTACATGCACAAGTAATGGCCCATCTGGCCCAAAGAGATTGTAATATGTCATTCATTTTATGATACAGACAGATTTCAGAGATGCAATAAGAAAAAATATGTCCTGGAATCAATGAAATATTGTGTTTAAGCAAAAATTGTTGGAAGAAATGGGCAGAAACACTATAGTATACATTTGTCAGGTGTTTTGAGTGATGTTGTGGAAATGAAGGGCTATAGAATATGTAAATAATAAATAACAAGACTGGGCTACTGCGTTTACATATCCACAAATATTCCCTAAGGAAATTCACCACTTTGGCCAGTGTGTATGCAATAATTACCAATATTGACCATTCACTAAAATATCCCTTAGAGTGTTGTTTGTAGATCACCAGCATCAGAATCACTTGGGATATTTATAAAAATGCAAAATTCCAGGTGCCCTTGGAAACATATTAAATCAGTGTCTGTAGAACTAGAGCTCTGTAAACTTCATTTGAAACAAACACCATGATTGTTTTGATACACTGTAAACTAATGGACAATGATCCAATGAGAATGCTAAGAAAAACTCAACAAATTCGCAGAAAGAAAATTAGTAAGCTGCTTTCTTCTTCACCATGAAACACAACTTAGAATGTAGTGATTAATTACTGACAAACCCTTCTAAGAACTTGGTAAAGAAAGAGAAAACATTTCTAAGAAATTCCCAGGTTAAAAAAATGAAATGTGAAATCACACACTACTCAGGAATTTACAAAATGGGAATCCTCTATGTTAAAGTCCAAGGATTAGATCAACATTGCACTCATAAAAATTCATGGAATTAAATACTTTTTCTACTAAACCAAGTATTAGACAAGTACGTGAAAAAAATATAAAATTCAAGGAAATAGTAAAAGAAAATCAAAATAAATCCAATAGTAATAGGCAATGTATAAAGCTAAAATCAGAATAAAAATGAAAGCAACATTTAAAATATATCCGAGACTATTATTTGAAATAAATAAATAAGTAAAAATAACCTAACCTCATTAAGAAAGATACCATTTGATGAAATGAAATGGATTAAAATATATGTACTACAACTCCTACCAACTCATTTCATATTCAGAGTGAAGCAAATTCCTAATAAAATATAAATTGGCACCACTTAGTCAAGAAGATATGGTTGACATGAATAGACCAATATCTATGGATGAATCTGAAAAAGTGGTGAAAAAACTAAGTCCGTTAAAAGGACAATTCCACGTGGCTTTAAGTCCTAGTTTTTCAAATATTTCAGAAATAGACGTGATAATGCTCTTTAAACTACTCTAGAGCATAGAGAAAAGGAATATTTTCCCCTTGTCTTAAAGCTACCATTATTCTGATAAGAAAATGTATTGAATAGGCAAAAGTATTTAATTATGGACATCCTAAAAAATGAACACGTATATATGCTTAAGAATTTCTTTAAGTGGTTTTAAATAGTGAAAGCAACCCTGCTTTCCTTCAGTCATTTCATTTAACCATTAAAAATTATGGTGCACAAAATTTGATCAAGAAAGTGAAATAGAACACATGTGTTTATATTGCCTTCTGACCCGAATTCTCTGAAATCGGAGAAAGCACTTTTTAAAGAATGAATTCATAACATTTCTGAAAAATAACAGAGAGTATTAACCTTAGATTAGAAAGTTATGAAGACTTCCTAAAGGTAGAAAGCATAGGCTCTAGTGGAACAGAGAAACAGGATGGAGGGCCACTCCTAGCTGAAGACAGCTAAGGAGGTGAGAATGGTTCAAAGTGTTCCAGCTCAAAGCAGAGTGGATATCAGGAGCGGGAGGTGGCCCTGTAGAAAACGTCAGGATGATTAATGGATATCAACGGCATGTTTAAAAATGTGGTTCTTCAGCTCTCTCTCTCTCTCTCTGATGCTGAGAAATGGACCCTAATGCACTCACCACCAGGTTAAAATGCTGCGTGTGTGTTCTCTGTCCTAACCCCTAAAAGGCAGCATAGGGCCTAGACACCCACGATTATAGGTGTAGAGATGAAGGCAATTGCTTTGCAGACAATGACCATAATTCTTTGAGAAATGGTTTGGGACTAATACATCATTGGTGTACAGAAAGGAATGTGGAAACTCAAAGGTCATTTCTGCTTTAGTGATCATCAGCAGATGGTGCAAGACAACCTGAAAGGACTCCTAACCAAATCTTTCAATACTCCTAAGAAGAGGGTGAGTGTTTTCAGAAGCTTCAGGAAGGGAATCAAAGGCTTGACAGAGTTTACCGAAGAGATTCATTTTCTCGTGACTTTTAGGACAGCATCAAGAAAGAGAAGGGAATGGACAATAAATTTTAAAGACTCCTATCACAGATTCTAAATGTCATTAAAATATAGAATCTCTCCTAGAAAATGAGACACAGAGTAGCCAATATTGCTGTAGAAGTGAGAACTGATATAGCCTTTATTCTTTAAGCTTGGACATGCCAGCTGGGATGAGGTTTAAACATTGAAGCAGATCAGGGGTAAGTCATTCTGCCAATGATGGTTACAGTCAACCATGAGAAGCAAAGGTGTTTCCAAGGCATGGCATTTCCTTGTTGGGGAAAGATGGCGTTAGACCCTGGGCTCAGATGTATGGTTGAGAGGCTGCAGAATGGGTAAATATCCAAAGCCAAGAGAAGTAAAGGCCTGATGGCAAGTCTTATGTGTCTTGGACATTGAGAATGTTAATGTCCTCAAAATAAACCATGTAACCATTATGGTGTCGGGGGGGGGGGGCTAATGAAAACTAGAGAGCAAAATTTGTCCTTTTAAAAGAAGCAATGAGGTGGAAATTTCAGGACATCAAAAGTCCTAGTCATTCAAAGCGTTCTTCTATCACATCTTTGTTCTCTAATCGAAGAAGTGTTACACGGCACTAGATATTACCATGTTACTTTCAGTGCCTTGCATTTGAGAGTTTTTTTTTTCTTTTTATGTCTGAGAATATATGGATTCTGAACTCACTGAAAAGTTAAGGGGGTGGGAGGGGTGATAGAATATTCTACATTACATAAACAGTCTCAGAATAACAATATTAATACTACCACCGACAAGACAATTTCTTATAGCAGTTCAATTTTATTGGAGTGTTTTGTTCTGAGCAACAGTAACTGGAAGAGGATGAGTCTTACAATTGATAACGTGTGGTAACTTGATTGGCTTAGCTTTTTTGTTCTCAGTGGCACAGAAAATGATAGTGTGTTTGGTCATTCATAGCATGTTAGATTCAGTGAAATGCAATGATTATGAAAAGTGCTGACACAGTAGTGTCAACAATGTCTAAGGACACTCATACTGCTTTTGTGTATGTTATAGAGAATTTCCCAAATAACAACTGTATGCCAAGAAATGGCATTCTGGGTCAAAATGTCTGCGCTCATAAAATATTAACATATGTGTCCTTAAAAATGGCTGTACCAATTTACGGTGACAGGAGTAGTACATGAAGATACTGATTTGCTCACATCCTCCCGATTCCCTGATATCATTCCTTTGTGCCTAGCTCATCAACAAATGCTTTATATTCATTAGCTCTTTTATTCTCCACAATAGCCCTCTGATTTCTGCATTATGTTCACCTTTCAGATGAAGGAATTAAGGCTTCGTAAGATTGAGTGACTTTCACAAAGCCATACACTTTATAAGTATCAGCAGAGTTAGGAAATACAATGAGAGAGAGCGTGACATTATTCATGAGAAGAGTTTAATATTCTAGGATCAAATGAGAAGAAATGCAGAGTATACACTAAATGTGAATAAACACAAATTTCAGAATGGAAAAATGCAATATTCTAAGAAAGCCAATGTTTCTGGAATTCTGGGGTAATTGATTTGCACCGCTGTCATCTCTTCCATGCCTGATGTCAGGTTTTCTGGAGTCACTAACAGTTAACGTTCACCTAGTCATTCCAGTTCCACAATTTTGTTCCCATTTCTTGTTTGCTCTAATATTCTCTCCCCTTCTTCTTAAACTTGGGAAGGAATTCCTTTTCTATTTCATCTTCTAGCTTTATTGGGACATTCGGAAAGAGAAGAAAGATGTTCGTGGGTTCAATGTATCGTGTTTAAATAAAACCATTAGTGATCTTTCTAATGTGCAGTTCTGACCCTGAACCTTCCTGGCTTAATACTCTGAGAGCATTCCAGTATCCTTAGGTTAAAAGGATGAAGTCCTTTACGGAGCTTAAAAGAGTTTCCATAAATGGTCCTTTGCTTCTCTGTTTCTTCCTTTCTTTCCTTTTCTTTTTTTGTTTGTTTGTTCAAGTTACTTACAAGACAGATTGCTATTTATGTTCCTAATTTAACAGAAGAATCCACGCAGTCCTTTTTACCGGCTGCATTAAACGTAACATGACCATGAGTTCACAATCAGTTGCTCAATTTTCTTGGTGAGTAAAGTCGAGTTATTTTTCAACCCTAGAAACAACAATTTTAAGTGAATAAACACTCTTTTCTACTCTAATAATCTAACAAACATGGTCTCCTATAACAAACATCCATAGTTTCCAGTCTATCGGTTAACCATTCTTAGAACTATGAAAATAAACTTCTACATATTACAGGAAAATCCTTTGTCCCTTCAGTAACGGGCATAGACAGAAACTCGAGGTTATGACAAGGTACAGAAAGCCTTTGGGATTTTCTTAAAATTGCACTTTCTTTGTTTTATAGGTAAACCTAATTTATTCTTGAATTTTCCTGCTTGTGTCAAAATAGTCTTTTTATATTTTTGTGTAACAAATGCTGGTTTATTTAAACTAGGATCTAGACAATTTTTATGTCATTTTTTTATTGATGTCTTGATAGTTTGTAACATAGTGAAATTTTATTTGTACATTATCGTTTGTCAATCACCATATGAATGCTTCCCCTCACCCCTTGTGCCCAACCCCTCCCCCTTGCCCCTGGTAACTACTAAACAGTTCTCTCTGTCCTTGTGTTAGTTTATATTCCACATATGAGTGAAATCATGCATTGTTTGTCTTTCTCTCTCTGACTCATTTCACTTAACATAACAGTCTCCAGGTGGATCCAGGTTGTGAATGGGAAAATTTTGTCTATTTTATGGCATAGTAGTATTCCATTGCATATATATACTACATCTTCTTTATCAAATCATACGTCGAGGGACACTTGGGTTGCTTCCACTTTTTGGCTATAGTGAATAATGCTGCAATAAACATAGGGGTGCATAAGCCTCTTTGGATCGTTGATTTCAGGTTTGTTGAATAGACACCCAATAGTGGGATAACTGGGTCATAAGGTTTTTCTATTTTTAACTTTTTGAGGAATCTCCATACAGTTTTCCATAGAGGTTGCTCCAGGTTGCATTCCCACCAGCAGTGATTTAGGGTTCCCTTTTCTCCACAACCTCTCCAACATTTGTTGTTTATTGTCCTGGTGATTATAGCCGATCTAACAGGGGTAAGGTGATATCTTAGTATAGTTTTGATTTGCATTTCCCTGATGATTAGTGATGTTGAACATGTTTTCATGTGCCTGTTGGCCATCTGTTTATATTCCTTGGAAAAATGTGTGTTCATATCCTCTGCACATTTTTTGATTGGGTTACTTGTTTTTTTGTTGTTCTGTTGTGTGAGTTCTTTATACATTATGGAGATTAACCCCTTGTCAGGTATATGATTTGAAAATAGTTTCTGCCAGCTGGTGGGTTGTCTATTCATTTTGATCCTGGTTTCATTTGCATTGTAGAAGCTCTTTAATCTGATGAAGTCCCATTTGTTTATTTTTTCTTTTGTTTCTCTTGTTGGAGTAGACATGGAATCTGAGAAGATCCCTTTATGACCAATGTCAAATAGTGTACCGCCAATATTTTCTTCCAGGAGTTTTATAGTTTCACGCCTGACTTTCAGGTCTTTGATCCATTTTGAGTTCATTTTTGCATATGTCAATAGAAAATGGTCTACTTTCATTCTTTTGCATGTGGCTGATCAATTTTCCTAGCACCATTTATTGAAGAAACTTTCCTTTCTCCATTGTATGTACCTAGCTCCTTCATCAAAGATTCATTCTCTGTAGATGTGTGGTTGCTTTGCAAAAGTCCCTTTGATTAACCTAAACTCAGTTGTGGTAGAAAGGGTTTGTGATGAATAATAAGACACTCATTTCACCTTTATGCACTGAGGCAGTTTCATGACCTGAGAACATGAGACCACATATGATAACGAAAGATTCTCCCATTGCTCTTCTCACTCAGGAAATCCCAAGGGTTTTGGGAGCTGTGAGCCAGGAACTGTGGATGGAGACCAAATATATCTGAGAACTATATTTTCATCATCTGAATAACCAAATATATATATTTCTTATAAATCACACTATCAATCCACGTTATGCATATACAACATTTTGATTATATACTCATGGTGGAAGGGCATTTTCCTGGCTGCCCACTTTTGACTATTGTGAATAATACTGCTCTGAACATAGGTATAAAAATATCTATGAAATATTTTTTCAGGTCTATATATTTGTTTTGTGAAGTACACTGAAGGAATTTCAAAACTTGTTAACATTTTCTATATTTGAGAACAATAAATACTATAAGAATGATGTGTTTTTTAATTATATAAAAAGTTAGATGTTGAAATTTGCTTTGTCCATCAAGCTGGAGATAATAGTGATAGGTTATTGAAGACAGTTTCCTATCTACTTCTTCCATTTCTTTCACTGTTATTTTCTATTCAACTTTTTCCTAATCTTCTTGGGTCAAATTTGGTAATTTACATTATCTTACAATAATGTCAACTTCATTGAAATTTTCCTATTAGAATAGAGTTTTAAGGAATCTTTTCCTACTCTTTTTAAAATCTATGCATCTAGAGTTAATTTACCTTTTTCATTCTGAAGTTTGTGTTGTCTTCTGTTCCTTTTGCCTGTAGTAGTATTGTAAGATGTTTGTATTTTTCATTGTATTAGTCTAAGAATCAGCTATGGAATCTGTTATAAATGAGGGATTTTTTTTATGCTCCATCATTCTAGATACTTTACTCTAATTTGATTGATGGACAAACTTTGATATTATGTAGACAATGCTTTATTATATTAACTAACACATTCCTGATCTGATAGAAGTTTGAGAAGACTTTCTATTTAAAATTGCCAGGAATTAAATGTCAATATTAAATGTGTAACAATATACACAACAGACTAGTAGATACTCTTTTAAAAAAACTAATAACACTTTTGCAAACAGAATGGTAAGAGAGAAAATGCTAAGAAATACAGACAAAGTGGTTTTTTTTCTTTCCTTTTTAAAATCTGGATGAGACATTGCCTGAGAATACTGTGGTTAGATATTTTGACAAAACAATCTGAAAATTTTAAATTTGGGAGCATTTAATTCCTTACAATTTCATGTCTACTGTTCTTTCCTAAAATAATTATCAGAAAGAGGTGAGGTCTATCTCTGCTAGGTTTTTAATTAACTTATTGTGTTACTCTGGATCCCTTAAGGTAGGTGTTATTATTATGCTCATTTTATAGATGAGAAAACTGAGGCTCTGGGAGTTTATGTAGCATGCTGAAAGTCCAGAGCTGGAGGAAAAAGAGTTAGGACATCAGTTTATGTCTGAAGGACTCCAAATTCCTTGCTTCTATTTTAAAACTCATCATGCCAGCTCTGTTGTGAAATACTCTCAGGATTTGTTAAAGAAAGTTGGGGCACTGAGGTGGCAGAGAACTGAGCAATGATAAAAATGAGAGAATGGGCTATAGTGGTTCAGGGAGAGAAGAGGCCTAGAACTACATTCATTTCCCCAGCAACCAGGATAAAGTATTTTGTAAATTTTAAGAATCTGTCAGCCTATGCAACTTCCTCAGATTTGTTATATTTTCTTTGTTTCTGTTAAATTAATAGTATATTGTAAAACTTCTGGAAAATAATCTAAAAAAATAGCATTTGTGGTATAGAAGGCAGAGAAGGGAGGAACACGGGAATTCTTTCCCTTGGCAGCTGGCTTGTGAATAAAGGTGTCAGGGGGAAGGAGGAGGCAATAGCAGGGAGAAAGAGGGGGATCTATTCCCATCCCCAAGCAAAGAACAAAGCAAAATATGTCTGAGGAAAGTGGCCCGGGATGAAGCTTGCTGGAAGCATCAAGGAGAAGGGGTCTTGATGTTCCTGTGCTGTGTTCATGGCCTTCAAATTCCAGACTCACAAACACACAGAGTGAGAGATGGCACTCAGATATTGGATGCTGATTATTTTATTGGTATATTGAAGATAGACGGTATTGTTCCGATGTCATGGCTCTCTGAAAGACTATCTTCATATTCACTTTCTGAAGCACAAAAGAGAAAAGGAGGTTAATAGAGATGCCAAGACATGGCAGGTCATTTCTAATCCCTTGCTGCTGTGACTGAAGTGAAGGAGGTGAGACCCCATCTCTCTCCCTCTCCCTTCTCCCTCTCCCTGTTCCTTCCTAATTTCTTTTTGGTTCCTGTTTTTATGCAGCTAAGAAATAATGTGCTCTGAAGAGCTGCTCGCAAGATGAATGAGAAAGATTAACTTTGGGTGGTTTATCTTTCGGTTGCTATTGAAAATGTTCAGAGATATATTTACAAAGATGGTTGCTTCAGCATATTCTATAATCATCAAAAATGGAAAGCAGCCAAAATATCCATTGGCGGGGGGTTGGTTAAAGAAATATTGGTACAGTCACAAAGTGGAATAGTATATAATGGTAAAACAGAGCCAAAAAGACGAAAGAGAGCCATATATTGCTGTGAACTATGGAAGTTTTCTAAGAAATATGTTATTTGAAATGCGCAATATTAAATCTGCATAGAAAGTATGATATCATTTCTAAAAATAAGGATTAATTTATGTTTATATTTGCATAAATTTTTCCAAGAGGACATTCAAAAGTGTTAACATGGTCGCTTTTGGGGAGGGATATGGGCAGATAGGATGAGACATGTATTTAAGATTTAATTTCACACCTTTCTGTCTGTTCGTTTTTTTTTTACCTTGAGCATATATTAATTTGAAAGTAAATACTTAAAAAGCTAGATATAGCAGCATAAAATTAAAGTATCATTTAGCAGGGGCACTGGACCTGAGAGCCTGGTGTGAGGCGGGACTGAGCAAAGAGTAGTCAGGTGGAAACTGGAGATGGGAAGTCAATGAGCCTGAGGAGGAGCAGAGAGGAGGACCAAAGGGAGAACACTACTCTGCTTCCTCATTACCAGCCCATTTTAAGACAAGTAATCATTGGGAAAAAGGCAACTTATGGCAGTGTATCTCAAAATTGGAATTACTGTGGGGAGCTTGTTAAAAATGCAGGTTCTTGACCCTATTCCAGAATATCTGAATAGAAATATTTAGAAATGGGCCCTAGGACTATATAATTTCAACATGTTTCCAATTGATTCATTGGCAGGCACACCAAAGTTTGAGAATTGTAGGAGTTAGGGCCTTTGATAGAGAGTGAACTTGAATCATACCTGTCACTGAATTCAGGATTACTGTGGTGGTTGGCCTTGGGGAGGTCTTGTTGATCTACCCCCTGGGGTAGTGGTCTCTGGGGCCTTTCAGGAGGAGTTGTGGGAGGACGGTTTTGATCACCTTCTGGTCCCGGTGTTATCTGCTGAAAAACATCCCCTAGGCTTACATCCTCAGAAGGGGGTCTAGGAAGAGTCCTCCTGGTAGAGGGGATCTCTGCTGAGGACCATCATCTTCGTTTTCAACTTCAGAAGGGGATCTAGGTGGAAGTCTTCCTGGTTGGGGTGATCTATGCTAAGGAGCATCCTCTTGGTTCCCATCATCAGTTGGGGGTCAAGGTGGGCATCCTCCAAGAGGGGGTCTCTGAGGCTCCTGATCTGGACTCTGGCTTGAGTTATCTTCATCTGCAAGGGTACGGCAAAAGAATAGATGAGCTTAGTGATGGAAGATTTCCTCTCTGATGACCTTATCAGACAGTCCTTTCCTCCCAGAACCTGCCTCGCAACTTCCAACTTCCCCTCTGCTCACTGCTTCCTTATGCAGTAGTCCTCTTCATCTGCATACTAGTGATATTGGAATTCCAGTTCTTTGCTCCTGAGACATATATGTGACTTTAATTTTGATGAAAGAGCAGGTCTTAGATACCTTAGGATTCTCAGAGAATGTCTCCAGTGGCCTGATGTAATTTGACAACTGTGATTCCAAGTCTGGCCACTTGGGCTCTTTGGGGAAGCTCAGGCTCCAAGATCCAGGTAGAGAAATACTAAGAGAGAGAGAGACAGACAAAGTGATGGTCCACACGGGATTCACTAAAGAACTGTGGCAAATTTTTATCAGCTACAGGGACACAGTTGAGTGGAGAAACGCAGAGAAAAGGTATCCAGACGCTTATTTCTTTGAATTTCTCCTTAAACCATTGATCTATTGAGAGGAACACTGGGGAAGCAGGAAACAATTGAGGGATTTATTCTCAGTAGGAAGGAGAATTAGCTCAGAATTAGGACCATTGCCCTTTTTCTGTCACCTCTCAGCAGTCATTGCTGGCTTGAGGGAACAGGCAGCACTTCTGTTGTCATCCAGGCCAGAGACATCTCCCCTGCTCAAGTTTGGGCCTTGCTCACAGTCCTCAGAATCAAGGTTGGGTAACAGATTGCCTATCTCTAGGGGTACTAACATTACTCAATTCCTGACAGGAAAATAATGATAAGGAGGTGACAAGTTCCTGAGAAAAGAATGGAAAGAAAGTTGATTGAGGATTAATTGGAATTTACCTGATATGAGAAATTCTTCATAGTAGTCTTCTGGGGAAAAAAAGCACAAGATGGAGTCAAAAGTTAAGTCTCAAATCTTTCAAAGCTCACAACTGTTCTGCAGGGAAAGGGACACTTCAGACCACAACTTGTATATCCCCTAAATTAACTTGTCAGCCATGGTCTGTGATGCATTCGGAAAGGGAGGAGCATTAGGGGGTGGCAGGGTTGTTACTATGCTGAGTATCAACCAAAGATCAAAATAGAAAAGAACATTTTTGTCTTCCCTAGGATCCCTCAAACCCTAATGCTAATTTAAGCTAAGTGCTGTGGTATTTCAATGTCATGTTTACTAAAACATGTGTACTAATACTCCTGCCCTCTTTCTTCAGTAAATACTTTACTTATATGAACGTTTTCTCAAGGGGTGTGATCAGGGGTAAACATTTGGATAAATCTTCCACATATCACTCATAGAACATTGAAATATTAAATGTGAGTGAGAGAAAAATGAGAACACTGGGCCCTGGTATTTCCATATCTCTATGTAGAGAGAGATGTCTCGTATCCTATTCTCTATCTCTGATAGCTCTGATGTGTGTTTCTCTTCAACTATACTGCATACCCTAGCAAGGCCACACCATCCATTCTCTACATTGATTGCCTAACATCTTCAAGATTGACCTTGCCTGTACCAGTCTTGCCATCCTCCGATGCATCCCTCACAGCACTCTCAGAGAGACTTTTCTGAGAATGTAAATCTTACCTTGTCATTCCCCTGGCCAAAATTCTTTATTGGATTCCAACTGCACTTGAACTAAAGTATAAAGCCTTTCCATGAAGTGAGGACATGACTGCCCTTATCCTGTCTTAAGAACTCTTCAGCCTCCTCTTTCCTCTCATTTCTCTCCCCTCCCACTCCCTTCCTCACTGCAGTGTGATGTCCCAAGCCCCAAGCACAGCCACAACAGCCCCTTCCCAAGTTTTGTTTCTTACCATGATTTGGGCTGTGAGCTGAGCTCAGGGCCAGCAAGGCCACTGAGAGCAGGACCAGCCGCATCTTGGAGGAAGCTCTGGAGTTGCTCCCAACTCTGTGCTGGGAGAAGCCGGGTGGCTTCCTTTATAAGGACAAACGGAACAATGGAATCTTTGAGCTCCACACTGGATGGACCTCATCAGCTGACAGACTAGGTGATAGTTTACTCAATCAAGTCAAGTGCATCCCTTGTTTCTTTTGAGGACTTTGCCCAGCAGAATGGAGAGGATGTTGTTATTATCTCCTATCTGAAAGGGACAACATGTGACTTGGGTAGTTTTTGAAAGAACAGTGTCCAAGTAGTCAGTCCAGATATTAGAAATGTTCTGTCATCATTTGATTTTCAGTCTGACAGTGAAATTGTTTCTCTGTTTTAACATTGTGTCATTTTTGTGTATGAGTGTGTGTGTGTGTGTATGTGTGTGTGTTGTCAGTGATCTTATACCCCAAAGTGAAGAAAGTCAGTAGCTCTGGCCATTCTTATGGCTCAAACTCCATCATTCATGGTGTGTGTGGGTATACCTAAATGTATGATATTTAGCTAAAATTTTTGATGATATAGAGATCATTTCTGTTTAACTTTGAAATGTGTGAGGAAAACACACTTGGGCTCATATGGATGACAGAAGGTGGACCCTCAGCCTGTTCAGGCCCCAGAGATCATCCAAGATTCTCTGCATCTGTCTTTAATCAGGGAAGTCTTGGCGTTGTAGAACACAGGTGAACTAAAACTTTCTATTCTTATTAATATTCTTGGGAACTATGATATTTAGTGAAAGCAACTGTGGACACAGAACCCACCATGAGATTTCTAGAGATGAACAAAGTGAATACACAGTTCCTTGAATGAATCATGCTATTTTATATCTGTAAGATTTCTTATGCTGTTTCCCTTTTCTAGAATATTCTGTAAGATTCAGTTTGGGTCTTATTTCTTCCAGATTTTTTTTTTTTTTTTTTGGTGAGGAAGAGTAACCCTGGGCTAACATCTGTTGCTAATCCTCCTCATTTTGCTGTGGAAGATTGACCCTGGGCTAAAATCCATTCCCATCTTCCTCTACATTATATGTGGGATGCCTGCCAGAGCACGGCTTGATAAGTGGTGTGTAGGTCCGCACCTGGGATCCAAACCTGTGAACCCTGGGCTGCTGAAGTGGAGCATGCAAACTTAACCACTATGCCACCAGGTTGGCATCAGTGTTCTAGAAATATTTTTAAGTACCCCCACTGATATATTAGTGGCACAATTATGCACTCCAATAATAATAATCTGAAACCCTTTCAAGATCTCAATTGCATTGCACTGATCTTCCCTTTTTCAGTCAGTTTATATGCTAGAATCTGTTTTCTAGATCGTTCTTCAACAGGAAATTTTCTCTGCAATATTCAGATGCTCATTTCTCCCCCATTTTCCTTCTTAAACGTATATGTTGATATTTTATTTCCTGAATCAATCTTCCCTGTGTTAATTTTCCTCTAATATCTAGCTTTGTTTGTTTGTTTTTGCTATGCATTTTGGGAGAATTTCTTTATTTAACCATCTCAATCAGGGGCTATTCTGCTCTTCACTAGCTTTGTTGCCTTTTATTTGTAAGTTTGGCAGCAAGTTTTGTTTCCACAAAGTTCTTTTTAGGTTACCTGCGCTGGTGCCCTTATCAGCTGCTGATCATTCTGTCATATTCAGTCGTGGCCTGCTCATCCTTCTCATAGAAGGTTGAGATTAGGCAGTATCATCAGTTGCCACTTATTTCAGAACTACTGTAGGTCTTATATTATTGTTCAGTTTTCATGCAGTGCTAGTGGGAATTTGAGAAAAGTTTGGATGGGATATCACAGGAGGGCCACGTGGCCAGAAATCCTCAAGATAGGCCCCTGAGTAATGTGGATGTCTGGATCCTGTTCTATGCACTTGATTGTGTTTGGCCCTTTCTGAAGTGTTGCAGATAATATTATAAGAAGGCTTTCTAATACAATAGGGTTTCCTACAGATAACTATGTCTTTTCAGTGTGACCAGGCAAACTTTTTTTTTCCCTGACATAATTATGGCTATATTCCAGAATGGGGAATATATAAGCAGTTGGCAATTCTTCTCTAGCTACACGGGAAAGCAGAATCATTCTAGCTAGGCTTCGTGGGAAGAAGGGAGTAGTTTCTTGGGCCTAATGGATTCCCTTGAGTTATTGGGATGACTGTCTCTGATTTCTCTAGACATTGTTTTGGAAGAAAAACTGGAGATGAGTAGTCCTGACCAGGTGGCTTATGCTAGACTTTCAGGTAGGAAAGGATGGTGAAAGACAAGGAAGAGAGGGGAGTACCAGGCAGACTTACTCACATTGAGTGGGTGGCTGCAGAAGGGACAGTCCTGGTGGAAGGCAGGCTTCTCTTTGGCTTGGTTATTACTGGAAGAGAGCAGAGGATTCTGAAAAATATCACTCAGTTCAGTTTCTTTCACTAAGCTTTTCCAATATCAGTGAGGAGATGATTGAAAGAGAGTCCTGTGTTGTGAAAGAATAAATATCAGCTATGAACTTACCATACACAACAAAAATAGAGTTTATGGAAGAGCTGAAAGAGAAGAATGTTAATTAGGAGGGGTGGGGTTGAAGCAATGAGTAAGACTATAGCAGGAGCTTAGGCACCTTAAAATGAATTGAAGCTCTCAAGCAATCCACTCATTTTCTCTATGTGTTTAATTTAACATGTCAGAAATAGAATTCCTGACTTCCAGATCTTAAAATGTGCTGTCCCTTAATCTTTCTTCGGTTAATGACATTTGTGTATTTCAGCCATTTGTTCAAAATTATAGGAGTCATTCTTGACCTCTCACTCCCCCACTCCACTATCCATTAGCAAATACTGTTAACTCTACCCTCAAAATATACCTTGAATATGACCACTTCCATAATCTCTACCAGAAAACCCTGTGGTTTGGCAATGATTCTCTCTCTCCTGGAGGACTTTAGCAGCCTCCCAGCTGGTTCTGGCAACGGTCTTGCCCTCCACCACCTCCCATGTCAGTTCTCCTCTCAACAGTCAGAGTGATCTTTGAAAAACATATATTAGGGGGCCGGCCCCTTGGCCTAGTGGTTAAGAATGGCACACTCCACTTCAGCAGCCAGGGTTCAGTTCCCAAGGTATGGACCTATACCACTCATCAGTGGCTGTGCTGTGGCGGCAACCCACATACAAAATAGAGGAATATTGGCACAGATGTTAGCCCAGGGTGAATCTTCCTCAGCCAAAAAAAAAAAAAAAATACCTTAGATCCTATCATGTTCTTGCTTAAAATCCCCCCAAATTTTCTCATTGCACTTGTTGTAAGAAGTAAATTTCACAGCCCAGCTCTTTCAATAACCACAAGGAAATTCACACAAGGAAAGCCAATGTCTCCCATGATCATTTAAAAAACATGTCCACCAATTTCTTGATACTCCTCTTCTCCATTGGTGGAGCTTAATTTCCTTCTTCTTGAGTGGGGACTGGATTCACTTCTAGTGAATAGATAGGGCAGAAAAGATGGGATGTCATTGCAGACATTAGGCTACAAAAAGACTGTGACTTCCATGCCGCCTGTGTTCTTCCATCCTGTCAAATCAGAGCTTCCTCTGGGGGAAGTCAGATGTCTTATCATAAGGCAGCCTAGAGAGAGGGAACCTAGTTGCCATGTTGTGAAGGCCTCTATGAAAAGGTCCATGTGGTAAGGAACTGAGCGCTGCCAGCAACCGTGAGTGAGTGTGGAAGCAGATCTTCCTTTGCTGAGCCTTGAGGTGACTACAGCCCTGCCTGACAGCTTGATGGCCACCTCCTGAGAGACCCTGGGCCATAACCACCCAGCCAAGGCACTTCTGGACAACTAACCCACAGAAACAACAAAATAATAGATGCTTGTTGTTTTATGCTGCTAAATTTGGGGTAATTTGTTCCATCATAACAAATAAGCAAATCACCTCATGCTAATGTCTTGCCCCTTTCAAGGAAACAACTCTTGCAAGAGACTCAAACAATTTGTTTGTTAAGGAAAACATATCTAGTTCCTCAGCCTGGCTTATTTTATTAGAGTCACCATTCAGGATGTAATTTTGCTGTTGTTGTTATCTGTGATAGATGTTGCCAATTAAGGAATAGATTACTTTTTATTTCTTCTAATAACTGAATGGATAGGGAGCTTCCTAGTTCATTCTACCACAAATATGATTCATCTGGAGAAGACTGTGATGTGCAGAAAAACACATTACAGAGGAAGTTAGAACCCAAGGTTGGTAATAAGGAAATAGGAGAACCCATGAAACTCCAAATGTATTCAAGTACTAAGAGTCAGATGAATTGGATCTTTGATTACAGGGAACTTGTAGATGTGATCTTAAAGTAAAAAATTGTTGGGAACAGAAAGTTGAAGGAGAGATGGGAACATAAGGACAAGCTTTTAGAACCATCCAAATTGAACAAAATAGCATAAGAGAAAGGAAAAAATAGAGTAGAGGTATGATCAATGCTGAAACTATAGGAGACATATTGATTGTCGGTCCGCCTGCCAGTATCCCTGTCTTGGGGGAAAATACTTCAATCTCTGTGGTTCCATTAGAGCTTCTTATCATAGTTGCCCAAACCCAAGACCACTGGGGTTGGTGTATGATCCAGTCTAGGGCAATCATAGTACTTAATCTTTATCATAATGATTGACTGAAGAATTGCCATGTGATTAAAGCATATCTAACCAGTGTCTCCAAGGGTTTCATGTATGAATGAATTGCTAAGATGAGGGGATGGATTATGGAGCTGCTGGAAGCCATTTGGCAGCCACATGGAGAGACTGGAGGGATTGATTAAGGCCTTTTGTAATGTGTTTAGCGACTGAATCCAGTCATATTTGAGGTCCCTGTTATTTGCATTTTCAATTTTCCTTTTTTTTCTTAAGTTAATTTTAGTTGAGTTTCTTGCATTTGGAACCAACAAGATCCTGCTGCATAAAAGAGCGTGCTAACTGCAAAGCGTGAACTTTGAGATATTTCTTCCAGAAATGAAAGCTACTCGACCTCTCTTGTTAAGGGGGTAGTACACATTTTGTGAAACAATTGAGGATTATTCCATCAAATTCCATAAATTTGACTTCCTAAAGCTGGAGGACTGGCTGCAACAAGATCCATATTCTGTCTCTCTTGGAGTCCCTTTTTCTGTCACAGATCAATAGTATCTGGAGGTGTTTTGGGGGCTGGAGGGGAGAGTAGATATTGCATGCCATTTTTTTTCCGACCTGGTTTTGCGTAGGTGATCTTTGCTTTTTGCCCTTTTCGGTAGGAATAATGTGAGCCATCTATTCAGAGCATGGTAGAAAACATATGATATACAAAAAGCTTTATTAACAGTTACCAAAGTGAAATTAAGGACATGTCTATTTTGAGCAGAGATAGGGAATGTATTTATTAATTTGAGGGCATAAAGCGTAAAGATCTATTAAATTTGATAGATACCAAAATCAGAATCTGAAATAATCTCAGTTCCAACCTATAATCAAGCATGTATGAAGTTCTGTATGAGATTTAAAAATTAATTTCTCAAGTAGCCGTTTATGCAAAATTTATTTGTTTCAGTTAACGGCCAGCTTACTAAGAGCTAACAGTGTGAGCTAGTATGGAAGAAAATAAAATCATGCTTAGTGTTCATTAACAGAATTATAGTGACTAGATATTGGAGTTGTGGATAAATCTGAGCCTGAAGGAATGTTCCTCAGATCCCCTCCTCCAAGCACGTGAGGCCTGTCAATCTTTTCCAGAGAATTTCCTGAATGGGCTGTGTGCCCTCACAGACATCCAGCTGGATAGATTCTCATCGTTCTATACGATTTCAACATAGACAGAAGAGCCAGAGGAAATCCAAATTTTCTTTTTCCACGTGAGGTCAGCAACTTCATTGTGCAGGTTTCTTTTTTAATACTGATTTTGTTTTGCTCATTGTAAAAGTGTCATTTAACCCAGGAAGTTTTCATAACATTTTTCCAGTAATGGGAATACGTAGAAGTTATCAACGCACCATGACAGAATAAATATCCTCAGATGAAACAAAAAGAGCACCAGAGAGGAGTTATATGAGCTTCTTGCCAAGCATGAAGGTCAAGATTAAAGGAAAGTAGAGAACAACTTACAGCTTGGAGCAACGTAAGCTCTTTAATCCTTTTTGATTTCCAAACAATTCAGCTTCAATCTCTTATTCGACTCATTTGTGACAGTATGAGTTTTTTCTTTTTTTTTCTGAAATATTAGAAATATGTTGACTGATACCCTTTATCATTACTATCCTTCAGTATTAATTTTTAACAGATTTCTATTAAGGAGTACAGAATTTTAAAGTAACAACTTTCCTGTGACTACTGAGAGGCAATGCACCGAGGGTTTAAGAACTTCAGCACAGGCCAGTCCTATTGACAAAGACTTACAAGTCCATTAAATCAGAATATTTTGTTTGTACTCACATAACAGATGAAATATATCTGAGCATATAGAGCTGTATGGGAATGCTTTTGTACATACTCTAACCAACTGCATTTTAAATACTTATCAATTATGTAATTTAATAAACTTCACTCTTTAGACTAATAGATTTCCTGCCTGCTTTAACTGAGGGTTCTTCTATTGTTGTTATTCCATTTTTGTTGAGATGAATATTTAACTTATTTTCAATCATCTGGAATTTATCTCCTTATGGCATGAGATAGAAATTTATCTTTAATTTTTATGCATGGACATCTTGTCTGGGATAAGATTTTATATTTTTCTATTAATATTGGTAACTAATCAGTATCTATCGAGGTCCCCTCTGGACACAACACAATCTCCTCTGAAGACTGTTTTTTCCCACTTTCCCAAACATACCATTTCTCAACTATGTTTGACTAAAATCAGCTATAATATTATTTTAGTTAACAAAATTTATCATCACATTCAAGAACATTATTTCTGATTTCTTTAAGTTTTATAGCTATTTCGTTAGTAATTATTGAGACAATTACTATTTCTATTCCTTTCTTTTTTTATTCTAATTTCTTAGTCCCTCTTGTGTTGGTTTTAGTGGGCAAATTCTTTCAAAAATCATGACAAATCTGAAATGTTCTTATTTGCTTTGACAATTAAATGGTAGATATCTTAGTTTAACAAGTTATCCTTCAGGAATTTGGAAATAATTAGTTTAATATTTTTAAGCTTCCAAAATTTCAGATAAGGAGTCTAAGGTCAATATGATGCTCATTTTTTTTGGTGGCAATTTCTACTTTTTGGTTTCGTACTGTACCTTTTGAAGGCTTTTAAAATTTCCTCTTTATATTTTAATTCAGAAATTTCTCCAAGGTCTTCCTGGGAGTGTTTTTAACATTATTTTCTTTTAAGACTTAGTGAGTCTGGAGTTATTTTCACTCTAGAAACATTTTCTTCTATTGTTTTATTGATAATTTATTCTTAATAATTTTTAATTTTAGAACCCTTATTAAAGTTATTAAAACTTTGAATCTATTTGCTATGTTCTAAAATTTTCTGTTATACTTATTTTCTCTTTGTTCTTTTCCAACAGATTTTAGGAATTACTTCCACATTCTCTTTACCTCACTAATTCAATCATCTGCATTCATTCTGCTACTTAGACCATCCACTTTAAAACAGTGTTTTAAGCTTATTATAATTGTTTTCCTCCTATTTTGGCTGTCTGCTTTCCTAAATTTAGTGCTCCTGAGAATACCATTTCATTTACTTTTTTTTTACTTCTTTTCTTTTCCATTTTCTACAGTTGAACGTAGTATAGAGGTGGGTTTGTTTTTGTGTATAGTAACTTCTTTAAATGATGCATGTTTCTTCTGTTTGATAACATGTAGGGAATCACCTGCATCAATGAACTGGGTCTGGATTGAACTGTATTGACAGCTGGAGTCTACATCCTCAGCCCAGATGAGAAATCCTATTTGTGTCAGTAAATGCAGTTCCTGATAGTAAGATCTGCATTAAATGTGTTTGTAAGAAAACATTTAATAAAAAAAGGTTATTTTTTAAAAAAAAGCTGGTCTTATTGGTGTCTTAGGCTGGTGCTACAATTGTGTAGAGTTATCACGTCATTGACTCTGGTCTTAGGGATATTGACAAGTGTATCTTATTTGCTACTTCCCACCTCTCCCACAACTAGTTGGTTCTCACAGGACTTTCGTTCTTGCCAATGACAATAACTCTACAGATATCCAGGTGGCATTCCTGATTTTTTTTACAGGCACAGGCAATGACCCACCTGGCCCAAAGACATTGTAAGATGTCATTAGTTTTATGATAACAGACAGATTTCAGAGATGCAATAAGAAAATATACATCTTGGAATCAATGAAATATTGTGTTTAAGCAAAAATGGACAAAAATACTATAATAACACAGTAGCTTTATATATATGTGTCAGGTTTGTTTACAGATGTCATAGACATAAAGGGCTATCGATCATGTAAATAACAAATCATAAGATTGCTCTATTATGTTAATGTATCCACAAATATTCACTAAAGAAAATTAACCAGTTTGTCCAGTGCCTATGAAATAATTACTAGTGTGGATCATTTATTATAATATCCCTTAGACTGTTGTTTGTAGATCACTTGCATCAGAATCACTTGAAATATTTATTAAAAATGTGAATTTCCTGGTTCTACTGGAGACATACTAAATAAGTATGTACAGAACTAGAGCTCTAGGGACTTCATTTTAAACAAACACTCAGATGATTTTGATACACTTTAAATTAAAGAAGAGCTATCCAATTAGAGTACTAAGCAAAAGTCAACAAATTCTCAGAAAGAAAATTAATAAGTTGCTTTCTTCATCACCATGAAACACAACTTACAACTGAGATATTAATTATTGACAAACTCTTCTAAGAACTTGAAAATGAAAGAGAAAACATTTCTAAGAAATTCCTAGGTTACAAAAAAATCAAATGTGAAATCACAGACTACTCAAGACTTTACAAAATGGGAATCCTATATGTTAAAATCCATGGATTAGATCAACATTTCACTCATGAAATTCATGGAATTAAATACTTCTATTACTACACAACGTATTAGACAAGTAAGTGAAAGAAATATTAAATACAAGGAAATAGCAAAAAAAATCCCACAGAAGAAACCCAATGATAACAGGCAAAATATAAAGCTGAAATCAGAATAAATTAAAACCAGAATTTTAAATAAATCTCACATGGTTGTTTACAGTAAATAAGTAAATAAATAAAATAAGCTAACCTAATTAAGAAAGAAACCATGATTGATTAAATGAAAAGGATTAAAAAATATATGCTACCACTCTTTGCCAACTCATATTAAATTCTGAATAAAACAAATTCTTAATAAAATATAAATTAACACCACTGAAACAAGACTATATGATTGACACAAATAGACAAATATCCACGGATGAAATTTAGAAAGTTATTAAAAAATTACCTCTGTTAAAAAGGACAATTCAGGCCAGCCCTGTGGTGTAGTGGTTAAGTTCAGCAAGCTCCACTTTGGCAGCCTGCAGTTCTCAGGTTCAGATCCCAGGTGTGGACGTACACCACTCATCAGCCATGCTGTGGCAGTGACCCGTGTATAAAATAGAGGAAGATTGGCACAGATGTTAGCTCAGGGCTAATCTTCCTCAGGCAAAAGTAAATAAATAAATAACAAGTTTAATAAAAGGACAATTCCACATGGTTTTAAGTGTTAGTTCTTTTAAATCATCAAGGAAAAAAACAGAATTATGCTATTTAAAGTACTCTACAGCATAGAGAAAAGGAAAATTTTGCCCTTATTTTCATAAAGCTGTCATTATTTTGACAATAAAATATTCTGTAGAATTAGAAGTATTTAATTATGGCCATCATGAGCATGTATATACGCTTATAAATTTGCTTGAGTTTTTTTGAATATTGAAAACAACCTTGCTATATCCTTCAGTCATTTCATATAAGCATTAAAAATCATTGTGCATGAGATTTGATCAAGAAAATGAAATAGAACACATGTAGTTGTATTGCCTATTGACCCAAATTCTCTAAAATGGTAGAAAGTACTTTTAAAAGAATGAATTCATAACATTTCTGAAAAAGAACAGATAGTATTAACTGTAGATTCAAAATTTATGAAGACTTCCTAAAAGTAGAAAGCATAGGCTATAGAGGAACAGGGAAAGAGGATGGAAAGACACTCATAGTTGAAAGCACATCCAAGAGAAGGCAGCTAAAGAGCTGAAAATGGTTCAGAGAGTCCCAAGCTCAGAGCTGATTGAATACCAGTGGGAGCTGGCCCTGTAGAAAATGTCAGGATGATTAATGGATATCAACTACATGTTTAAAAATCTGCTTCTTCAACTCTTTACCTCTCCCTCTGATGCTGAAGAATGGACCCTAGTACACTCACCACCAGGTTAAAATGCCGAGTGTGTGTTCTCTGTCCTAACTTCTAAGGGGCAGCATAGGACCTAGATACTAAGATTATAGGTGTAGAGAGGAAGGCAATTGTTTTGCAGACAATGACCATAAGTCTTTTAGAAAATGGTTTGGGACAAATGCATAATTGGTGTACAGAAATGAGTGTGGAAACTCAAAGTTCATTTCTGCTTTATTGACCATCAGTGGATGATGTAAGACAACCTGAAAAGACTCCTAACCAAATCTTTTAATACTCCTAAGAAGAGGGTGAGTGTTTTCAGAAGCTTCAGGAAGGGAATTGAAGCCTTGACAGAGTTTACCAAAGAAATTAATTTCTTTATGATTTATAGGACAGCATCAGAAAGAGAAGGGAACGGACAATAGCTACTTTAAGACTTCTATCTCAGATTCTAAATTTCATTAAAATATAGAACCTCATAAAATGAGGCACATGGTAGCTAATATTGCTGTAGAAGTGAGAACAGATATATCCTTTATTCTTTAAGCTTGGACATGCCAGCTGGGATAAGGTTTAAACATTGAAGCATATCAGGGGAAAGTCATTCTGCCAATGATGGTTACAGTCAACCATGAGAAGCAAAGGTGTTTCCAAGGCATGGCATTTCCTTGTTGGGGAAAGATGGCATTAGACCCTGGGCTCAGATGTATGGTTGAGAGGCTGCAGAATGGGTAAGTATCCAAGGCCAAGAAAAGTAAAGGCCTGATGGCATGTCTTATGTGTCTTGGACATTGAGACTGTTAATGTCCTCTAAATAAACCTTGTAACCACTGTGGTGTCTTTGGGGCCTATTGAAAACAAGAGAAAAAAATTATCCTTTTAAAATAAGCAATGAGGTGAAAATTTCAGGACATCAAAAGTCCTAGAGACCATTCAAAGTGTTCTTCTATCACATCTTTGTTCTCTAATCAAAGAAATATTACACAGCATTAGATACTAAGTTTAGTATCTAATGTTAAGTTTCAGTGCCTTGCATGCAAAAGATTTTTTTTTTATGTCTGAGAATATATGGATTCTCAACTCATTGAAAAATTAAGGTGACATAATGGATGATAGAATATTCTCCCATTACATAAACAGTCTCAGAATAACAATATTAATGACACCACCAACAATACAATTTCTGACAGCAGTTAAATTTCATTATCATTAAGTTTTGGGGTGTTGTGTTCTAAGCAATGGTAACTAGAACAGGAGGAGTCTTACAATTGATAATGTGTGGTAGCTTAATTGGCTGTGCTTTTTCTTTCTTACTGGCATGTAAAATGATGGTGTATTTGACAATCATAACATCTTAGATTCAGTGAGATACAATGAGAATGAAAAATCTTTACATTGTAGTGCCAACAATATCTAAGGACACTAATACCACCTTTGTGTATTTGATACGTGGTTTGCTCACATCTTCTCCATGCCTTGATACCATTCCTTTGTGCCTAGCTCGGTGACAAATGCTTATATTCACTAGCTCTTTTAGTCTTCACAGTAGCTCTTTTGTTTCTGTGTTATGTTCACTTTTCAGATGAAGGAATTAAAGCTTAATATGATTGAGTGACTTTCACAAAGCCATACACTTTATAAGCATCAGCAGAGTAAGGAAATACAATGGAGAGAGAGAAAGTGACTTTATTCATAAGAATAATTTAAAACTCTAGGATCAAATAAGAAGAAATGGAGATTATACAGTAAAAGGGAATACATATAATTTTCTGGAAGAAAAATGCAATATTCTAAAAAATACAGTTTTTCTGGAATTCTGGAATACATTGATTTTCACTGCTATCCTCTGTTACATGCCTGATTTCAGCTTTACTGAATTCACTAACTGTTAACTCTCACCTAGTCATTCCAGTTGCACAATTTTGTTCACATTTTATGTTTGCTGTCATCTCCTCTCCCATTATTCTTACCCTTGGGCATTAATTTCTTTTTTATTTCATCTTATAGCTTTATTGGGACATTTGAAAAGAGCAGAAATAAACACATGTGTTCAATGTACCATGTTTAAATAAAACCATTAGTGATCTTTCTAATGTGCAGTTCTGACCCTGTAACTTCCTGGCTTCATACTCTGAGAGTGCTCTAATACCCTCAGGTTAAAAGAACAAATTCCTAATAGACTTTAAAAGAGCTTCTATAGATGGTCCTTTTGCTTCTTTTTTTCTTTCTCTCTCTCTCTCTCATTCATGTTACTTCCAAGGCAGATTACTATCTATGTTCCTAATTGAACAGAAGAATCTGCACAGTCCTTTTTTACTGGCTGCATTAACTATAACATGTCAATGAGTTCATACTCATTTGGTAATTTTTCACAATTTTCTTGATGAGAAACTAAACCTATTTTTCAATCCTAAAAACAAGAATTTTAAGTGGACAAACATTGTTTTCTCCTCTAATAATCTAACAAATATAGTTTTCTATAACAAACATCCAGAGTTTCAAGTCTACTGGTTAATCTTCCTTAGAACTACAAAAATAAAACTCTATATTATAGGAAAATCATTTGTCCCTTTTAGTAAACAGACATAAACAGAAACTCAAGTTTATGATAAGGTACAGAAAGCATTGGGATTTTTCTTAAAATTTCACTTTGTTTTCTAGCTAAACCTGGTTTATACTTGAATTTTTCTGATTGTCTCAAAATTGTCTTTCTACATTTTTGTGGAACAAATGCTGGTTTATTTAAAGTAGGATCTGAAGAAGTTTTACATTTGCGTTTGGTCAGATTTGCATTTTCTACGAAGCTAATGAAGCTCAAGCTTTGGGGTGCCTCATTTGCACAGGCCCCTTCCAAGGCCCTGGGAGGGGCCTAACAATTTTGTGTTCATTGTTTTGTGTATTTTGTTAAAGAGAGCAATTCAAATTATGTAAGCTTTAGGCTCCACCAGACCTAGATTCTTCCCTCTTCTCTGTATTTGGTTGTTGCAGTTCTTAATCTAGAGAAGGGCATCCTCTCTCCTTTCTCCCCATGCCATTAACTTACTGATGCAGGTGGGTCATATGTCTTTAGGATTGTCCCGCATTCTGGATATGTTTGTTGTCTTTTTGTTGTGCCATTTAACTTCTTCCTCTATCCCCTGTGTTTCCTGAAAACTGGAAGTTAGTTCTAAAGGCTTTTGGATTCAGGGCTCCAGCCTAATACTTGAATTATATCTCTCCCACTCCTCCATTCCACTCCGTGTTCCACCCACCTTAAAAAACTTCCTATTCTTCAAGGGCTCCATGCTCTTCCCAACTCTAGTCCTTTGCATTAAACTGTTCTCTCATCATGGAAATTCTTTCCACCAGCTTTATTGAAAGATTCTATCCATCTTTCCAGTCTTAATTTAGGTGTCTCTTCCTCAGACTCTCCTGCAATTCCTCTTAGATCTCACTGCTGTGTTGTCCTTCAACCACTTCTACCTCTCTATCTCACCTATGGCTATGATTTGTTTGATGATATAGTGGTTATGAAATCCAAGACCATGAGCCAGGTGTGTGAAAAATATCACTTTCTTTATTTTTCTCTGTGTGAACTTAATTTCTATTTCTTCCTCCAATTATGTTTAACTCTAGTCAATTCAGGGAACATCCAGTTATTTCAGAGTCTTTCCATTCCAATCCTCATCCAGCCTTCTTCCTCGGGTGGCATGTAAGTTCTATCAGCACATTAGTGGGCATGGTGTATGCCTGATTAGTACCCATTTTCTGCTGCACCTTTATCACACAGGTCTCCATTGGTTGATCCCACAATGACACTTGTGGAGACTTTCAAAATTCTCCCTGGTTCTGGATATTAGTCCACTCTGGCATCCACCATGGAGCCCTTCTGTCCAATCTCTATGGTTTGACCATCTTCTAGGCCAGTTCATACCTACGTTGGTCACCGGGGAAAGATTTCCCTCTTGACTGTGCCGTGCTAGGGTAGACAGGGACTATTTTCTTGAAGCATCTTTATGCAGTCATTTCTAATCTATTACAAGTGACTTCCTGCTGATCAAGAGGTTTTCTGCACAAGGCTTGCTGCCTCCTTAGGCTTCACCAGAAGGTGAGACACAGGTACCCTTTTGTTTCATTTTTCAGAACTTATTTGAGGGACTGTTACTTGCTCCTGGGTACTTCAAATCTGTTGTAGGTTTTGCGGTTGTGAGTCAGGTAGTAGGCGGCCCTTATCAGAGGCTTAAAGTATATCTATCTCCATTGCTTTCCTCCTAGGCATTCTTTCCTACCCTCAATCCCAGGGATTTTTATCTGTGGGAGGAAACCCATGCTCTCCAAGGATCCTTTAAAGCTTACAGTTTAGGCCCAGAACTTTACCAAAAATAAACTTTTTTGCTTCTCTTTGTATATTTGCAGCTGTTAGCATCTAAGATACAGGAAAAATAGAATGATAGTCAGTAAGAGGAGTCAACATTACAGCTAAAAATGTGGAGCTAATTGTCACATCAGAATTATAAGATAAGATGCAAATGGGAATGTAAATAGTGAGCTAAAAAATCAGAGTGATCAGAATATGGAGTAAGAGGAGACTCAGGATAAGTTGACTAAGACTTAAGATGA
This sequence comes from Tapirus indicus, assembly GCA_031878705.1. Taxonomy (NCBI): domain Eukaryota; kingdom Metazoa; phylum Chordata; class Mammalia; order Perissodactyla; family Tapiridae; genus Tapirus; species Tapirus indicus. The sequence goes on along the minus strand of CM062918.1, from coordinate 108,007,779 downwards.
TAAAAATGTTAAGATGATATTTGAAACTTGGAGTACTTGGGATGCTCTATGAGAAAGAACTACTCTGAGGAAGGTTCACAGTTTGAAAAATTGTAGGAGGGAAGATTGAAAAGTAGAGGTGCTACTGGAGCTCTCAGGAAACACACTAGAGAGTGAGGTCTTGAGAAAAAATTGAGGCAGAAAAGTTTTTCTCAGAGAAGAATCTTGCTTTACCAAGGTCATCTATCTTGCTCTGTCTCCACTGAACACAGAGAATTTGAGCCAGAGCTCAGACCCACAGCATCATAGAAACATGCAGTGTTTCTCTGTTTGCCTAAAGCCAGTTGGAATTGTGTTTTCTCCCAAATTCAGTCACAAGATTCCTAACTGACATCACGAGGAATAAACACATCTCTCATGAACTTTTCTTACAGATGACCCATATTAAAATTGGAATGTTTCTCCTGTTAACAAGTCTCTGGCCCTGTTTTTTTTTGGAAACCATGGTTCTCCTTCTCCACTGAGTGCAAAGGACCACTGGACTCTTTCTTGCTCTTCCTGACACTGACAGCATCTAAAAGAGTCACACTTGATTTCTATTGTGAGTCTGTTGGTCAAAAATGATGCTGGCTCTGATTAAATTCGTTTGATTCTTTTGATCAAGTCTATCTCTGATAGATGGTGTTTGGGGTTGCCAATTCTATCTCTTATATCACAATAATTGTGACCTGGGCATGATCAACCTCTCCTTTTCTTTCTTGAAAGATGTCATTTGCTGTTCCATGAGAGGCACTCAGGTATTTTAGTCTTATCCCTACTGTGCCTTCAGGTGTCTTCTCTACTCATCTTAATGCTTATTCTCCACTTTAACAGTGTATAATATTTTCATTTCCAGCCCCGTTCACACCAGAGTCCTTTCAGAATAATTTGGATATTTACTACTTCTTCCCTGAATATTTCCTGTGTCTCCATAATGTTAAAGACCAAATAAATAGATTATTAGGAAGAAACATACAGTTATCTATATTAGAAGGACTTTCTAAAGGACAGTGTTATACATGGGACCTACAGAGATTATAACTTTAACTTAGTTGGAAGTCCTAGGTCTTTGGAAAGAAGATGTCCTAGAAGAGAAACAATTTCCATCTTTCTCCTCAATGTCATCAACTTTACCCATGGTTCCCTTTACCATGTGTTCCTCCCTTTTCCCCTTGGGAAATTCATCTTTCTCACAGATGTTGTTCTGCTGCTCAGGCTTTTGTTATAACTTGAAGACTGGAATCCCTCATGCTTAGCTAGATGCTAAGGAGGATCTTCTAGCTATTCATTGCCTATTCGAAGGCAGAAGGATAAGTTGCAGTCCTATGAATGAATTTCAGGATCCTTCCCAAGGTTCAGTGTGGCTAAAACTTCACAGTTGTGTTTTCTTAGAAGCAAATGTTACTGCTGAGGCAAGTGTTAATTTTTATCACAGACACACAGTGTTATTTCACATGAGGAAAGTCAATTCATCTCGTGATCATTTTAAAAATATGTCCACCAATTACTTTATACTCCTCTTCTCTAGTGGTGGAGCTTAATTTTTTTTTTCCTTAAGTGGGGACTGGACTCGCTTCTAGTGAATAGAATAGGGCAGACGTGGTGGGATGTCATTTCAGACATTAGGTCACAAAAAGACTGACTTCCATGCCAGCTGTGCTCTTCCACCCTGTCAAATCATAGCTTCCTCTGGGGGAAGTCAGCTGTCCTCTCACAAGGCAGCCTGGGGAGAGGGAACCTAGTTACATGTTGTAAAGACCTCTATGAAGAGGTCCCTGTGGTAAGGAACTGAGGGCTGCCAGCAACCATGAGTGAATGTGGAAGCAGATCTTCCTCTGCTGAGCCTTGAGGTGACTACAGTCCTGCCTGACAGCTTGATGGCCACCTCCTGAGAGACCCTGGGCCATAACCACCCAGTCAAGGCACTTCTGGGCCCCTAATCCACCGAAAACACAAATAGTAGATGCCTTTTGTTTTAAGCTGCTAAATTTGGGGTAATTTGTTGCATAGAAACAAATAAGCAAATCACCTCATGTTAATATCTTGCCCCTTTCAAAGAAACAACTCTGTGTTAAGGAAAACATACCTTGTTCCTCAGCCTGACTTATGTTATTAGAGCCACCATTCAGCATGTAATTTTGTTGTTGTTGTTATCAATGATAGACATTGCCAATTAAGGAAAAGAGTATTTTTTATTTCTTCTATTAAATAAACTGATATGAGACGTCTAAGTTCATTCCACCACAGGTATTATCCATGAAGAGGAGACTGTGATTTGCAGAAACATTTTACAGAGGAACTTAAAAATCCAGAATGGGTAATAAGGAGGTAGAAGAACCCATATGACTTCATATATATTCAAGGTCCGGAGTCAGATGAATTGCACCTGTAGTTATAGGGAATTTGTAGATGAGATCCTAATGTTAGAAATTTTTGAGATAAGGATGTTTCAGAAGAGATGGGAGCATAAGGACAAGATTTTAGAACTTTTGTCCCATCCAAATTGAACAAAATAACATAAAAGAAAGCACAAAAAATAGAGTGAAGGGACGATCAATGTTGAAACTTTAGAAGAAGTGTTGATTTGTTAGTCAACCTGCCAGCATCCCTTTCTTAAGGGAAAGTCCTTCAATCCTTGTGGTCCCATTAGAGCTTCTAATCATAGTTGACCAAGACCCAGACCATTGCGGTTGGTGTATGATCTAGTCTGGGCAAAGCATAGCACTTAGTCTTTACCATAGTGATTGGCTGAGGAATTGCCATGTGATTAAACATATCTAGTCAGTATCTCCAAGTGTTTCATGTATGAATGGTTTGCTAAGTTGAGGGAATGGAATATGGAGCTGTTAGCAGTTTTCTTGGCAGCCACATAGAGAGAGCTGAGAGATTGATTAATACTAGTTGGAAACATTTTTGAGCTACTGAATCAGTCATATTTGAGGTCTCCATTATTTACATATTAAATTTCCTTTTTTACTTAAGCTAATTTTTGTTGAGTGTTTTTGCATTTGGAACCAAAATGATTTTGCAAAACACAAACTCTGACATATTTCTTCCAGAAACAAAAACCGCTGGAGTTCTCTCAATAAGAAAGAAGCACATATTTTGTGAAAAAATTGGGGGTTATTCTTTCAAATTCCATAAATTTGAACTTCCTAAAGCTGGAGGATTGGGTGCAACAAGTCATATTCTGTCCCTTTGGAGTCCCTACTTCTGTCACAGACCCAAAGTATCTGGAGATGTTTTGGGGGCTAGAAGGGAGAGTATATATTGCATGACATTATTTTTCTAACCTTACTTTGTGTAGATACTCTTTGCTTTATGTCCTTTTCAGTAGGAATCACGTGAGCCTTCTATTTAGAGCTTGGTAGAATGAATACAATTTACGAAATGACTTATTGAGACTTTCAAAATTAAATTAAGTTCATGTGTATTTTGAGTAGAGACAGAGAATATATTCATCAACTTGAGGACCTAAGGCTGAAATTTCTATAAAATTGGGGATATATCAAAGTCAGGATCTGAAATACTTTCACTTCCAAGCTGTAATCAACCATGTAGGAATTCTGTATGAGATTTAAAAATTAATTTCTCAAGCAGCAGTTTAAGAAAAATCTATTTGTTTCAGTTAATGGCTAGCTCAGCAAGAGTTAATAGTGTGAGCCAGTATGTAAGAAAATAAAATCATATTTAGCATTCTTTAACAGAAGTATAGTGACTAGACTATTGTAGCTGTAGATAAATTTGACTCTGAAGGAATGTTCCTCAGACCCGTTATTTTCAGCGCATGAAGTTTGTCAGTCTTTCTGGTGTCATTCATGAATGAGCTCTATGCCCTTGCGGAGATCCACCTAGACAGAGTCTCATTATCCAATATGATTTTAAGATAGATGGAAGAGCTAGAGGAAATCCAAATTTTCTCTTTCCACTTAAGGTCAGCAACCTCAACTTGCAGAATTTTTTTTTTTAGTACTGGTTTTGTTATGCCCATTGTAAAAATGTCATTTAACCCAGGAACTTTTCTTAAGTTTATTCACTAATGGGAATGAGTAGAAGTTATCAATGTACCATGACAGAATAAATATCAGAAACAATATCCACGTATGAAACAAAAACAGCACCAGAGAGGAGTTATATGATCTTTTTGCCAAGGATGAAGATCAAGGTTAAAGGAAAGTAAGCAGAGAACAATTTATAACTTGAAGCAATGTAAGCTCTTATCTGCTAAAATTCCTAAGCAATCCAGCTTCAATCCCTTTTTCTACTCATTTGCGACAATCTGGCCATTTTGCTTTCTCATTTGAAATATTAGAAATGTGTTGACTGATACACTTTGTCAGAAATTATTCTTCCCTAATTGGTTTTTAAGGGATTTCTATTAGGAATAAATACTGAATTTTAAACACCTTTCCTGTGGCTACTGAGAGGCAAAGCAACTGAGGATTTAAGAACTTCAGCACAGACCAGTCCTTTTGACAAAGACTCATTAGTCCATTAAATCAAAATATTTTGTTTGTACTCACATAACATATGAAATATATCAGAGCATATAGACCTGTAGGGTAATGCCTTTGCACACACTCTAATCAAATGCATTTTAAATACTCACTAATTTTGTAATTAAATATAATTTACTATTCCAGAGCAATAGATTTCCTGCCTTCTTTTCCTTAGGTTTCTCCTGCTGTTGTTATTCCATTTTCATTGAGATGAATATTTAATAATTTATTTTCAACTGTCTAAAAATTATTTCCTTATGGTGTGAGATAGGAATTTAATTATTTTTTATACATAGACAGCTTGTCTGGGTTAAGATTTTTATATGCTTCTGTTAATATTGATAACTAATCTCTAGACAAAACACAAATCCCTTCCAAAGGTTGTTTTCTCCCTCTACTCCACCATACCATTTCCCACTCATGTTTCATTAAAATCAGCCACAATTTTATTTTAGTTTCAAAAAAAATTATCTTCACAGCCTTGGAGATTATTTCTGATTTCTTTAAGTTTTATAGCAATTTTATTAGTAATTAGTGAGACAATTATTATTTTCACTGCTTTCTTTTCTTACTGCTATTTTTTGATCCTTCTTGTGTTTTTCACAGTGGACAAATTCTTTCAAAAATTGTTGCAAGTCTGGACCAACATTGATGGCCTAATGATTAAAGTTTGGCATGCTCTACCTCAGCATCCTGGGTTCAATTCTGGGCATGGAACCACACCACTTGTCTTTCAGTAGCCATGCTGTGGCAGTGGCTCACTTAGAAGAACCAGAAGAACTTACAACTATACACAACTATGTACTGGGGCTTTGAGGGGAAAAAAGGAGGAAGATTGGCAACAGATAATTAGCTTAGGGTGAATCTTCCCCTGCAAAAAAAGGGGGGGAGAAAGGAATTGTTGCAAGTCTGAAATGTTTTTATTTGCTTTAACAATTAAATGTTAGATATCTTAGTTTAAGTTATTTGTCAGGAAATTGGAACAAATTAGTTTATTATCTTTAAGCTTCCAAAATTTCAGATAAGAAATTTAAAGTCAATATGATGCCCATTTATTTGCTGGCAATTTCTACTTTTTGGTTTCCTATTTTACATTTTGGAGGCTTTTAGTACTTTTTTTAATGTTTTAATTCAGAAACTTCTCCAGAATCTTTCTGGGAGTGTTTTTAATATTATTTTCTTTTAGCACTTGGTGGGTCTGAAATTTTTCCCACTTCAGAATATTTTTCTTCTATTATTTTATTGATGATTTATTCTTTTGTGTGTGTGTGTGAGGAAGACCAGCTCTGAACTGACATCCATTGCCATTCCTCCCTTTTTTGCTGAGGAAGACTGGCCCTGGGCTAACATCCATGCCCATCTTCCTCTACTTTTTATATGGGATGCCGCCACGGCATGGCTGAGAAGCAATGCATCAGCAGGTGCCTGGGATCTGAACCTGCGAACCCCAGACTGCCATAGCGTAAACTCAACTGCCATGCCACCGAGCCGGCCCAGATTATTTAGTCTTTATATTTTCTTATCTTGGAACCCCTATTAAACAGTTATTGAAACTTTTGAATCCATTCTCTATGTCTCTAAAAATTTTTTATGCTTGTTTTCTCTGCTCTTTTCCAATGTATTCTGAGAAAATACCTTAACAATCTCTTTTCTTCACTAATTAAATCTTTACTTATTTTCATTCTGCTTTTGAGACCATCTACTTTAAAACAGTGTTTTAAATCTATTATAATTGCTTTCTTTCTATTATGGGTGACCTGTTTTACTAAATTTAGTGTTCCTGAGAATAGAATTTTATTTACAGTTCTTGGGAGGTGGTATGGAAGTGGGTTTGTTTTTGTGTTTAATAACTCCTTTAAATGATGCATGTTTCCTCATTGTTTGGAAAACTTAGGTAATCATCTGTGTTGATGAGTGGTGGCCTAGACTGAACTGTATTGACAGCTGGAGTATACAGCCTCAGGCCAGAAGAGAAATTCTGTGAGTCAGTGAAAGTAGTGTCTAATAGTAACCTCTCCATTATGTGTTTGTAATGCAACATTAAAAGAAAGATTATATATTTTTGAAAGCTGCTCTTATTGGTGTCTTAAGCTGGAGATACAATTGTGTGGAGTTAGCCTGTCTTTGACTCCTGTCTCAGTGATATTGACAAATATATCACCCCACCTCTCCCACAACTATGTGGTTCTCAGAATCTAAAAGAGTGCTTTATAATTGAACTTGGGACTTCCTTCAAGTCACTGACAATCACTCTGCAGATATTGAATCTGGCATTCCTAATATTTGTACATGCACAAGTAATGACTCATCTGGCAAAGGAGATTGAGATATTAATTTTATTATAATTATAATATATATTATAATAATTATTTATTTCAGTGTACAGTAAGAAAAAATATCTTGGAAGCAATTAAATACTATGTTTAAGCAAAAATTGTTGGAAGTAATGGGCAGAAACTCTATCACAATAACTTTATACACATTTGTTGGGCTTTTTTTACAAGTGTTGTAGACATAAAGGGCTATAGATGGTGTAAATAATGTCATAAGACTGCTCTACTATGTTAATGTATCCACATATATTCCCTAAGGAAATTTAATCACTTTCTCCAGTGTTTACAGAATAACTACCAATATTGACCATTTATTACAATATCCCATAGACTGTTGCTCGTAGACCACCTGCACGAGAATAACTTAGGATATTTATTAAAAATGTGAATTTCCATGTTCCACTGGAGACATAGTAAATCAGTATCAATAGAACTAGAGTTCTGGGATTTTCATTTTAAACAAACACCTAAGGATTTTGATACACTTTAAAATTAAACAACAGCTGTTCAATTAGAATACTAAGAAAAACTCAACAAATTCTGAGAAAGAAAATTGGTTAACTGCTTTCTTGTCCATCATGCCACAACTTAGAATTGAGTAATTAATTACTGACAAACACTTCTAAGAACTTGAAAAAGAAAAGCATTTCTATAAAATTCCTAAGTTACAAAAAAATCAAACGTGAAATCACAGACCACTCAGGTATTTACAAAAATGGGGAAACCTATATGTTAAACTCTATGGGTTTGATAAACATTTTGCTTATGAAAATGCATGGATATGCAACTATTAACAAACTTAAAAGGAGATATTAACAACAACACAATAATAGTAGGGGATCTTAACACTCCATTTACATCAATGGATAGATCATCCAGACAAAGAATCAATAAGGAAATGATGTAAATGAAAAACTAGACTGGATGGGCTTAATAGATATATACAGAGCACTCCACTCAAAAAACAGCAGATTACACATTCTTCTCAAGCGCTCATAGAACATTCTCAAGAATAGACCATATGTTAGGAAACAAGGCAAATCTCTATAAATTTAAGAAGACTGAAATCATAAAAAGCATCTTTTCTGATCATAATGCTCTGAAACTAGAAATCAACTACAAGAAAAAAACTGGGAAGGTGACAAAGATGTGGTGACTAAACAACATGCTCCTGAACAACTAATGGATCATTGAAGAAATTAAAGGAGAAACAGAAAAATATCTGGATACAAACAAAAATGAAAATACACCACACCAACTCATATGGGATGCAGCAAAAGTGGTCCTGAGAGGGAAACTCACAGCAATATAGGCCCACCTTAACAAACAAGAAAAAAACAAATAAGCAACCTCAAACTACATCCAACAGAACTAGAAAAAGAAGAACAAACAAAGCCCAAAGTCAGCAGAAGGAGGGAAATAAAAAAAAATTAGATCAGAAGTAAATGAAATTGAAACAAACAAACAAACAAAAACAGTAGAGAGGATCAATGAAACAAAGAGCTGGTTCTTTGAGATGATAAATTGACAAACCCTCAGCCAGACTCACTAAGAAAAAAGACAGAAGTCTCAAATAAATAAAATTAGAAATGAAAGAGGAGAAATTACAATGAATAACACAGAAATACAAAGGATTATAAGAGAATACTGTGAAAAACTATATGCCAACAAATTGGACGAGCTAGAAGAAATGGATAAATTCTTGACTCATACAACCTTCCCCAACTGAACCAAGAAGAAACAGAGAATCTGAATAGACCAATTCAAGTAAAGAGATTGAAACAGTAATCAAAACCCTTCCAAAAAATAAAAGTCCAGGACCAGATTTCTTCTCTGGAGAATTTTACCAAACTTTCAAAGAAGATTTAATACTGATCCTTCTCAAACTATTCCAAAAAATAGAGGAAGATAGAATACTTCCTAACACATTCTATGAGGCCAACATCACCCTGATACCAAAGCCAGACAAGGACAATACAAAACAGGAAAACTACAGGCCAATGTTGCTGATGAACATAGATGCAAAAATCCTCAACAAAATATTGGTAAATTAAATACAACAACATGTTGAAAAGATCATACACCACAATCAAGTGTGATTTATACCAGGGACACTGGGATGGTTCAATATCCTCAAATCAATAAATATGATACACTACATTAACAAAACAAGCAATAAAAACCACATGATCATCTCAATAGATGCAGAGAAGGCATTTGACAAAATCCAACATTCATTTGTGACAAAAACTGTCAACAAAATGGTATGAAGGAAAGTACCTCAACATAATAAAGGCCATATATTACAAACCCACCATACTCAATGGGGAAAAACTGAAAGCCATTCCTCTGAGAACAGGAACAAGACAAGGGTGCCCACTCTCACCACTCTTATTCAACATAGTACTGGAGGTTTTGGCCAGAGAAATTAGGCAAGAAAAAGAAATAAAATGTGTCCAAACAGGCAACGAAGTAGTGAAACTCTCAATATTTGCAGACATGATTTGTATATAGAAAACCCTAAAGAATCAATTGAAAAACTATTAGAAATAATCAACAACTGCAGCAAAGTTGCAGGCTACAAAATTACCTTACAAAAATCAGTTGCATTCTATACGTTACTACTGAACTAACAGAAAGAGAACTCAAAAGGATAATCCCATTTACAATCCCAACAAAAAGAATGAAATCTGGGAATAATTTTAACCAAGGAGGTGAAAGACCTAAACAATGAAAACTGTAAGACATTATTGAAAGAAATTGATGATGACATAAAGAAATGGAAAAATATCCCATGCACATGGAATTGAAGAATAAATATAGTTAAAATGTCCATACTACCTAAAGCAATCTACAGATTCAATTCAATCCCAGTCAGCTTCAATGCAATCCCAATGACATTCTTCATTGAAACAGAACAAAGAATACTAAAATTCATATGGAACAACAAAAGACCCTGAATAGCTAAAGCAATCCTGAAAAAAAGAACAAAGCTGACACACAATCCATGACTTCAAAATATACTACAAAGCTATAGTAATCAAAACAACATGGTACTGGTACAAAAACAGACACACAGATCAATGGAACAGAATTGAAAACCCAGAAATAAAAGCACACAACTGCGGACAGCTAATCTTTGACAAAGGAGCTAAGAACATACAATGGAGAAATGAAAGTCTCTTCAGAAAATGATGCTAGGAAAATTGGACAGCCACATGCAAAAGAATGAAAACAGACCATCTTCTTTCACCATACACAAAAATTAACTCAAAATGGACAACGATCTGAAAGTGAGACCTGAAACTATAAAACCCCTGAAAGAAAATAGAGGCAATACACTATTTGACTTCTGTCACAAAGGGATCCTTTCAAATTCCCTGTCTACTCAGACAGGGGAAAGAACAGAAAAAATAAACAAATAGGACTTCATCAGACTGAAGAGCTTCTACAAGACAAATGAAACCCAAATCAAAATGAATAGACAACCCACCAGCTTGGAGAAAATATATGCAAATGATATATCTGACAAGGGGTTAATCTCCATAGTGTATAAAGAACTCACACAACTGAATTATAAAAAACAAACAATCTGATCAAGAAATGGGCAGAGGATATGCATAGATACTTTTTCAAGGAAGATATACAGACGGCCAATAGGCACATGAAAAGATGTTCAACATCATTAATCACAAGGGAAATGCAAATCAAAACTACACTAAGATATCACCTTATACCCAGTAGAATGGCTATAATCACCAAGAGAATAATAACAAATGTTGGCGAGGTTGTGGAGAAATGGGAACCCTCATTCACTGCCAGTGGGAATGCAAACTGGTGCAGCCTTTGTGGAAAACAATATGGAGACTCCTCAAAAAATTAAAAATAGAAATACCTTATGATCCAGCCATCCCACTACTGGGTATCTGTTCCAATGAACCTGAAATCAACAATCCAAAGAGGCCTATGCACCCCTATATTCATTGCAGCATTATTCACTATAGCCAAGAAGTGGAAGCAACCCAAGTGTCCCTCAACTGATGATTGGATAAAGAAGATGTGGTATATATATACAATGGAATACTACTCAGCCATAAAAAAGACAAAATTGTCCCATTTGCAACAACATGATTGGACCTGGAGGGTATTATGTTAAGCGAAATAAGCCAGAGAGAGAAAGACAAGCATCACATGATTTCACTCATAAATGGAATATAAACGAACACATAGACAGAGAGAACTGTTTAATGGTTACCAGGGGCAAGGGGGATGGGGGCTGGGCACAAGGGGTGAAAGGATGCACTTATATGTTGACTGACAAATAATAATGTATAATTAAAAGTTTACAATGTTATAAACTATTAAGGCATCAATAAAAAGGAAAAAAAATTATGGAGTCAAATACTTTTATTACTAAAGAAGATATTAGGAAAATAAGTGAAATAAATTGTAAATTGAAGGAAACAGCAAAAGAACAACAAAGTAAACCCAATAAAAACAGGAAAAAATATCAAGCTAAAATCAGACGAAAAATAAAAGCAGAATTTTAAATAAATCTAAGATTGTTATTTGTAGTAAATAAATAAATAAAACAATAAACTAACTTAATCAAGAAAGAAACCATGGTAGATGACATGAAATGGATTAAAAAATGTATGTAGTACAACTATATGGATACTAATTTTAAATTTTGAATAAAACACATTTTAATAAAATATATCTTAGTACAAATGAGTCAAGAATATATGATTGACAGGAATAGACCAACATTTATGGATGAAATTGAGAAAGTTGTTAAAAAATTACTTTGTTAAAAAGGACTGTTCCACATGGTTTTCAGCATTATTTCTTTTAAATCTTTAAGGAATAGACCATTATTATGCTATTTAAACTATTCTATAGCATAGAGAAAAAGGAAAATTTCACACTTATTTTCATAAAGCTATCATTATTCTGACAATAAAATACTCTACATGAGCAGAAGTATTTAAGTTATAGACATCCTAACAAAGAACAGATAAATATATGCTTATAGATACCTTATGAATTTTTTTAAATAATAAAAATTTGGAAACAACTTTGCTGTTCTTTATTTAATATAACCATTAAAAATCATTGTGCATGAGATTTGATCAAGAAAATTAGATAGAACACCTGTGTTTGCATTGCCTTTTGACTGAAATTCTCTGAAATGATAGAAAGTACTTTTAAAAGAAGGAATTCATAACCTTTCTGAAAAATAACAGATAGTAATACCTGTAGATTAGAAATTTATGAAGACTTCCTAAAGGTAGAAAGCATAGGCTATAGGTAAACAGAGAAACAGGATGGAAGGAAACTCATAGTTGAAAGCACATCCAAGAGAAGACAGCTAAGGAGGTGAGAATGGTTCAGTGTTCCAAGCTCAGAGTTGATTGAATACCAGGAGTTGGAGGTGGTCCTGGAGAAAATGTCAGGATGATTAATTGAGATAAACTGTATTTTTGAGATTTTGAGTCTTCGGCACTCTGCCTCTTCTATTAATACTAAGCAGTGGACATTAGTGTACTTGCATCAGGTTAAAATGCAGTTAAATGTGGGTTAAAATGAGTTTTCTGTCCTAACACTTACAAGGCAGCATAGTACCTAGATACCTATGTCTAGAGATGAAGGAAGTTGCTTTGCAGACAATGATATTACATCTTTTGGAAAATAGTTTGGAACTAATACATAATTGGTGTACAGTAATGAGTGTGGAAACTGAAAAATCATTTCTGCTTTAGTGACCATCAGTGTATGGTACAAGATAATCTGAAAGGACTCCTAACCAAATCTATTAACTCCTAAGCAGACAGTGCAAAACATATCAAGGAAAAACTGCCTTAGTTTCTGATGAAAAATATTGGGATAATTTTCTACATATTAGAAAAAAATCTTAGGAACTTAAAATTGGCAAGTTGACAGCTCATTTACCAATTATATGTATTTGTTTTACCAAAGTAATTCATTTAAAGTATTAAATATTAATTAAAAATTAGGAAGATTAATTACCCTGAAATAGAATTGAAAGCCTAACTAAAAACAGATGTTTAACCTTGTCCGCAGAATTCTCATGATTAATTTTTATAATTTCCAGTTTGAAAAGTATTGTTTAAAACAGTATTTAAATGGTAGAATTATGTCAAGCATAGCACGGGACTAGAGATTATAAAGCAAAAGAATGATTCATAGGACTTTATAAAAACATAAAAATCTTATATAACAGTAACAAAAAACTTAACAAGAAAAAAAAAAACACCACCAAAATAGAAAAACATTAAATAACAAATGAGTAACTGGAATAAGGAGCCTCAAAGTTTTAGAGAGATGCTTTTTACAAATTATGTAATAAAAGACTGAAGACTGCCTTCTTTGTGAAATGCACAATACTGCAGTGCATATGTAAGACTAGAGACTTCTAGATACAAGATGCAGGGTCACTGTTTGTAGGAATGTGTGCTATTCAGTTTTTGAAATGGTCCTGGTTGGGAATTTGTTTCTTCTTTCCTTAACTAAAGGCATAGACGGAAAAGAAAGAATGGTCTGAACTATCCTTGACCAACCAACAAGTAGGAACACACTCTGTGTTCTGTCAGATGTGTCCTTCTTATTGTTATTCCTCATCCCATTTTGTGCTTATGAGAGTATGTTCTTATTTTATGGGACACATTCCTACCCACTTATTGATCCAAAAGGAACACCAACAATCATCTCTGCTTCTCTGTCAGCCTGGTGGCATCTTTAGCATCTGTTTCTCAGCTTGCCTTGAGACTTGGAAATTGGTTATTGAAGATTTAAAGGGAGGAGTAAACAACACATCTCCCTCTCAACTTTGGTGCCAATTGAGAAGCAGTCTCAAGAATCATGCATATTTGAACAAAAACATCAACTTTAACATACATAAGACTGAACTGGAGAAATGATGTTTCCTGTGACCCAAAATGGGCTATCAAATATAATATTTCTAAATATAAATTACTTCCCAAGATAGGAAGACTTCCTTCTTCAGGGTAGAATCTGTCCCAGTAAGTTGAAGTTGACTGTATGAGTTAGCAAAAAAGATGTTTCTCTCATGAAGAGTCACTTGGTAAAGATTAGAGAAAATTCAGAAGAGGCCAAACTTCACAGGCTCAGTGGTTTCCTCAATCCCATTGATTAGGTAGGTAAGAGTAACTTAGGGCCAGAGATAAGTAGTGTTTCTCCCATTCTCTGTTGGGGGGGAATAAAGGTTCTCTTCCTTCTGTGAGACTGTGAAGATGGGGAGATAAACAAGTCTCTCTAACACTCTCTAGGTCTTTGTTTTACTATAACCCATTTATTGTAATCATCACCACCTGTGATCAACCAGGGGCCTGTCTCCCTTAGGTGAGGAGACCAGGGCCAGCCCATGTTCAGAACTCTCTTCTAATACCATGCACTGCTTTCTGTTTTCTGTGGGAACTACTGGAGGACAGTTAAACTTTTACCCCCAGAAGGCTCTGAAACTAGTCAGAAGAGCTAATTAAATTAGCTGCAGGGCCCAATTCTATAGTTGGTTGAAGTTTTCCTCTTTTTCTATTTTTCTGAATTATGCCTGGCCAAACGCTCTAAAGTAGTTCAGCAGAGCTTAGGAAATGACATCAAAGAACTTTAATGCTAAGTGTTACAATACACAATGTTGACAATGCCTTGAATTTGGATATAACTCCCGTTATCAAATTTTAGAGTGAAATTATCAGCCTCAAATTAATTCTACCTGCTCTTTTAAATGCATATACAAATTAATTTTCACCAAGATGTATTCTGCTCATTGTTGGCTGGATATCCTCACTCTGATGCCTGGATACAGTCATGACAGGATTGCCTTTCCTTGCAATGGTGCTGTTCCTTCAGAACATCACAAGTCATCTTTCATACGTCCTACCTTTTAAGAGTCCAGAGAGTTAATAAGATCACAGCATCAACCCAACACACAGAAAATTTAGCAAACAAGCCTGTTTTTAACTCCTAGAGCAGTTATTCTAGGTAAAATTGTAATCTCAGAAGCCAGGGTATAGTATAATTTAGATTCATTCCTATTGCCATCAAAATCCATGTCAGATCATGTCTGAGGGAAGAAGGGTGAGCAGAAATTTTCTTGGTTTAGCCTCACTAGGATGTCAGGCAGTCTTGCCACCTGTTCATAAATCTATGATCTGGGAATTTAAACTCAGTTGGGAGAAATATCCCATCAACAAGTTAATTGTAAAGAGAAAACCATTAAATCACATCACAAGGTTGGGATCAGGAATCTCCAAACTGTGGGAGACTCTTCAAGATAAATGATCAGATTTTCTTCAACAAATAAGTTGCGGGAGTAAAAAAGAGAAGGGGAGAGATCCTATTGATTAAAAGAGATGTAAAAGATACATCCACCAATTGCAATGTATCACCTTTATTTGGATTTTAATTCAAAACACTACTTTAAAATTGATAAATATATTTATTATTTATGAGAGTTGGGTATTTGAACACTGATCAGATAATTGCTAATATTAAGGAATTGTTAATTTATGTTTGGTGTATTAATAATGGTTAAGATAAAGTGTCCTTATCTTGTAGAGATACACACTAAGATATGTGAAGGTAAAGAATTGATATGATGTCTAGGATTTGCTCTAAATTAATGTAGGAGAGGAGGGGAGGATGATGGTATTGATGTAATAAGTTTGGCCATGAGGTGATTATTGTTGAAGCTGCACTATGGGTACACGGATGTATATTATTCTATTCTGTGTGTTGTGTATGCATTTTTTCATAATAAAAAGTTTTGAAAATATTAATTACGGTTCTGTGTGGAGTATACAGGTGGGGGTGGGGAACCCAGCTCTACAAATTTTCTTCTCTGTGGAAGAAGTTAAGTTAGAATTAAATTGGAATTTAAGTTAGATCAGCTGTGTTGGGTATCTTTATTTTTTCAGTCAACTCTCCACCCCTATCCACCATGCTCTGCTACTGGAGAGGCTGATTTACATCAATGGACTCACTTAATTTGTTTTCCAGTTGGGTTTGGCCAACAGGAAATCAGAGAGACACAGGACACTGAGGGTCACAGCAGAGTGACTGAGTAACTGGATGGAAGGTTAGAACTCATGTCAGGCAACCTCTCTATTTAGCTCTGTCTCGGGGTTATAATAACTTCTCCTGTCCTTGTCCTTTCAGGTCTAGGGGTGATAATGGCATCCTGTTTCCAGCCCCTAGCTTATAGCTCTATTCCTTATGACTTCCCTATATAGTGCCCACCTTATTAATTTTTGCTCCAATTGCCCAATTTGAGTGTGTTATCTATTTCCTGTCAGGACCCTGATTCATGAAATATCTAAAACTTCTTATATTTATTTCAATAGATTTCTGGTGTCCTGGTGCTGAATTGACTTGAACCCTAGGTGGTGACACAGTCTCCTAACTACTCATGAGCAGGCTGTTTACTCCCCGCTGCCAATGTCTCTTGCTGTGCAATTGCTCAGACCTAAAAACCCTGCCAGATAGGACATTTGTTCCAGTAGGATGATCACCATCAGCAGGAGAATCCCTGGCATTGGGGTTCTAGACCTACCACTAAACAACACTAAACCTGCCATTGCTGCTTCTAGTCTTTAGCCCTAGAGGGCCTGGTGAAGCCCAACAACTTTGCCATTTTCTCCTCAAGAGCCTATCTTCCCTCTGCTTCTGATTGTGCCAGGCAATGGGTAAAATTTCTGTTGGCTACATCCTTTTCCTCCTCTAGGAGTAGTGGGATATTCCTCTAGGGTTTAAAGGCCTCTTATCAGCCCCTTCTCATTTTAGGAATGGTCATGCGATATATAATAATCTTCATCTATTTCTAAATGTGGTCTGTTTCCATTTCTGCTATCTTGTGGCTAACACTATTGGTTGAAATGTCATACCTTTATTCTTTTAATATTCCTTTGGCTTTCAATTCTCAGATTTTTTTTCCAGTGTACTCTTCTTGATTATGTTTCTGGAGTTCCTCACTGTGAAAGAGGGGTCAATAAATTCTGACTCTGATAAAAGAACTTCCATTAAACATATTTTGTCCATCTTTACTCCTCTGTGAATAATGTCACTTAGGAATTACTCTCAGAACAATGTGTAACCTAAAGCTTGACCTCATTCAGTATTCCTGCTACACCCACCTCCCTTAGTAGACCTCATTTTCATTGCTTCTACCTTTAGAGACCTAACTCCTTAAATATCCTGATGATTTTTCCCTAACATACTGGAAATACTTTCATCCTTATGTATAATATACGTGTCAACCCTAAATTCACATAATACTATTTTGACTGATTTTCCTGTTTTTGTTCACTCTCAAATGTGTGAACATTTTATGTAACAGTTCTTGAGTCTCTTCTGTTAGTTTTTTTTTCTTTTGAAACTCACTCACCCTTTCCAATCTAGAAACAGTGAAAACATCTTTCTCTTTTCAATTTCTTCTTTCTGAATAATTAAACACAGGTTCACCTTGATTTTCCTTTCATATCTGTCTAGCCTGGCCTCCAGATTCTCTCTTTTCCCTACATTTCTCACTAGGCCATCATAAATTCCTCAACTTTTCTCCTAAGAAAATCTTTCTTCTGATACACTAATTGGCTTGTCTTTTCTCCCCTTGATTTTCCTATGACTAGGTTCTGATAGTTATATTGAAGTGTAGATAAAAAACAGTCTACCAAAAAAACAAAAACAGGAAGCTTCTTTTTTCCTTGAGACAGTATTCCAAGAATGCCACTTTTTATGTTTCTGATTTCTTTTTGAGTTAGTGATAATTTGAGTTGTTTCAAGCTAAAAAGATTGCATATTTCCTCTGTGAAAAAGATCCCCAAGCTTTTAACTGGGCAAAGCTGCATACTTGAATTATTTAAAGGTGTTACTATAATTAATAATTTGGAGACACTATTTGGTGAGTGTGACTTGTAGGCTGTGGATAAAACTTTTGAATGTCAGAAGTTTTCCTTTCACAGACTTTGCTTGGCCCTAGAACATGAGGCAGTTTAGAAGGTCCGGTGCTGATGAATTAGGGACTGAAATCTCATCCAGGGGTACTCTGGCCTAGCATCTGTCCTTTTTCATTCCTAAGCAAGTTTTAGTCTTAGAACAGTTGTACACTATAGACAAATTGTAAATATAGTACAGAGAGTTCCTGTACCCTACACCCAGTTTCCCCTATTATTATCCTACATCACTGTGACATATTTGTTACAACTGATGAATCAATGTTGATATATTATTATTAATTAAAGTTCATGCTTTATTCAGATTTCCTTAGTATTTTACCTAATGTTCTTTTTCTGTTCCAGGGCCCTACCCAGGACACTATATTGCATTTAACGTCAGGTCTTTTTAGGCTCCTCTTGGCTGTGACAGTTTCTCTGACTTTAATTGTTTCTGATGACCTTGTCAGTTTTGAATAATATGGTCAGGTATTCTGTAGCATGTTTCCTTATTGACATTTGTCTGATAGTTTTTCCTTAATTAGACTGGGGTTATGGGATTCTTGGTTAGGATATCGCAGAGGTAAAGTTAACATGCCATTTTCATCACATCGCATCAAGAGTATATACTATCAACATAATTTATCACTATTCATGCTGACCTTGCTCATTCGGCTGAGACAGTGTTTGTCAGGTTTCTCCACTGTGAAGTTACTCTTTTTCCCTTTTCATAGTGTAAGGAGTGGAGAGCTATGTTTCACCTCCTTGAGGGCGAGGTCTCTATATAAATTACTTGGAATTATTCTGCACAGGCGGTTTGCCCCTCCCCTCTTTTTCTTTCTTTCTTTCTTTTCTTTTTTTTTTTTTTAAATGAGCTCTTCCTTACTTTCTGGCACTACAGGAGGCTTCAGACTTATCTTGTATATTTTCAGCCCCATTCCCAATATCAGCCATTTCTATAAGGAGCCCTAGTTCCTTTCATTGGACGATAGCATTAGAAACCAAGATTTGGGTACTGGGTGTGCTCATAGCTACTGGGGTATCATTGCTTCTAGTCCCTTACCAACCCATTTTATATACTTACATATAGATACTTCTATGTATAGAAACATTGGTTCATCTATGTCTGTGTTAAGCTAAACATGAGTTCATCCTGATGCCTCCAACTTTAATCCATCTACCACATGGATCATTCTAGCCCCCTCCCCTTGCTTATCTGCAAACTCCCACTCCAACAGGGAGAATCTTGGCTCCCACCATCTGCCATCCATTTACTCAATTGTTCAACTCCAGTGTATGTGTATAAATGCTTCAGAATTGCTAACCAGTACCTGTATGGGAAACAACTTTAGCAACTACAGTGCAGTGCTTGTGTACAATTTCTTCTGCCTTTAGTTTTACAAACTCCACTCATTTTCTAAGTTTTGTATGTCAGCCTCCAGTTCCCTGTCCACTCCTCAGTGAGGTTTTCTCATACATTTGTGATAAAGTTAGATTGTTTTGTCACATTCTGCATTCTATTGTGGCATTTTCTCAAACTCCTAAATGGTTTTTAATAATTTCCACTCATTAAAGCTCACGCTTTGTGCTGTAAAATTCAATGGGTTTTGACAAATACATAGTGTCATATAGAATAGTTTTACCACCCTGAAAAATATCCCATGCTTCACCTATTTCTATCCTTCCCTCCCTCCCTCCAGGCTACCACTGAGGTTACAACCTTTTCAGACTGGCTTCTTTCACTCAGCAACATGCACTTTAATTCATCCATGTCTTTTCATAACTTAGTAGCTTATTTCTTCTTTTCACTGAATAATATTCCATTGTTTGTATTTACAGCAGTTTATCCATTCACCCATTGAAGGACAAAGTGATTGTTTCTAGTTTTTGACAATTATGTATAAAGATGCTATAAATATTTTTATGCAGGTTTTTGCATAGACATAAATTTTGATATCAATTGGGTAAATATGTAGGAGCGCAATTGATGGATTGTATGGTAAAACTATGTTAGTTTTTGTAAGAAACCCCAAACTGTCTTCTAAAGTGGTTACACTATTTTGCATTTCACCAGCATGAATGAAAGTTCTTGTTGCTCTGCATTCTTGCCAGCTTCTTGACTTTTAGCCATTCTAATAGGTTTGTAGGGTATCTCATTATTCTTTTAATTTTCAATTCTTTATTGACATACGATGTTGAGCATTTTTTTTGTTTTTGTTGTTGATGAAGATTCTCCCTGAGCTAATATCTATGCCAATTTTCTTCCATTTTGTATGTGGGTCACCACCACAGCATGGCTGATGAGTGATGTAGGTCTGTGCCCAGGATCCGATCCCACAAACCTGGGCTCCTGAAGCAGAGAGCACTGAAGTTGACCACCAGGCCATGGGGCTGGCCGTTGAGCATTTTTCATGTATTTATTTGACATCTGTATATTTTCTTCTGGTGAGGTGTTCTTTTTTCCATTTTTTGTGTTGTTTATTTTCTTATTGTTGAATTTTAAGAATTCTTTGTATATTTTGGATACAAGTCCTTTGTTTTGCAAATATTTTCATTCAGTCTGTGGCTTGTCTTTGGATTCTTTTCAGAACATAAGATTTTAATTTTCCTATGGTTCAACTTATCAATTTTTTCTTTCATAGGTCATGCTTTTGGTGTTGTATCTAAGAACTCATCACCTAGCTCACCTAGATTTTTTCTTATGTTTTCTTCTACAAGTTATATAGACTTGTACTTTACATTTACTTTATGATTCATTTTAAATTAATTTTTGTGAAGGGTGTAAGGTTTGTGTTTAAGTTCATTTTGGGGTTTTTGCATATGAATATCTAGTTTGTTAAAGAAAAAAGCCACAGGTCCCCAATGCCATCAATTGTGCTAAACCCCATGCTACCAAACCTAGATTTAATATCTGATCTGATTGTAGTTTGACCTTCCTCAGAAATGTAATCTTAATCAACTGTCTGGAATTTTCTAGTCAGTACCAATGAAGCAATATGCCATGTGGGCCCTCTCTATCCCTCAGAAAAAGAAGAAGCAATCTTCATGATAAAAACCCTTGCTGTTCCCTTCCCTCCAAAATAGGATGTCCTAGCCTGAAACAATCCTTTCTTTTCTTTTATGCTTACCTCACTCTCCATCTGCCTGTAAAAACCTTCCATTTTGTATAACCACTCAGATTGTCCTTCCAGTTGCCAGATGGGATACTGTCCAATTCACGAATCACTTAAGAAAGCCAGTTCGATCTTCAAATTTACTCAATCAATTTTTTTTTTGACACAGATTTGGTGGTAGCATCAGGATCTGAAGTAAACTGATGGCATTCAGGGACAAGAAACGCAGCTGTGGTGCCCCATGCAAATCTTTTTGAGTTCATGGTCTTTCTCGCCATTTCTGAGGGCCATTCGTAAGTTCCTGTTGGTTTAGAGCTCTGCTTTTTTTTGCATTCAAGCTCCCAATCTACTTGGCTTTCCTTTACAGGTCCAGTCAACTTGAGCTGGCAGATGATTCTGCCTGGAGCCCAATTGAGCTGGTAGAGGATACTGCACAGAGCCAATGGACCTGGCTGATGGTTCTGCCCTGAGTCAGCCCCTAGACTTTCAGATCATGATTCTTTAGATGGAAAACCCCATCCCTTAGCTCTGTCCCTGTCCCACTGCAAACTGCTAATAGTTTAGTCTACAGCTCCTCATTTGTTTGGAATCCTTCCCCAGATTTCAAGTTGAGAACTGCTGGTGGCAGCCGCAGTTCTCCATTTTGTAGGAATCAGTCCACAGCCCCTATTCCTAAGATTTGCTGGTCCAATACTTTTCTCCAATCCAAGGTTCCACTGGAATTGTTGGTGGTGCACATAGGGCCTTCTTGTGGCCTTGATGCCGTAACATCTCTTGGTTACTGCAGATATATTGAGGTGTACATTTTTGTTTGTCTTGTTTTATGTAGATAAAAACTAGGTGCTAGTGCAAATCTCATAAATTTGTAAAAATCTCAAACAGTGGTGGACATGGGTTGAGCATTTAAAGGCTATTAGAGAAATTGTCACCTTCAGAATGTCAGTAGGTCACCTGCCTATCTGAAGAAAATTTCTCTACAATGAGATCTTGTTGGGGCCCAAGACAGGCCACCTCAAAATATTCCACAATGGCTTATTAACTATCTTGAGTTAAAGTTACTTAAAAAGCAAAAAGGGCATTTTGACCCTCCTGTCTCTGTTCCCCCTGAAAGCAGGAAATAAATCTCCCATGTGAAAGGTCCTCTCCCTGCATACTTATCACCAGAGCTAGGAGATTTAGGGCCAAGAAGCCTGCATAAATGAACCTTGTTTGTTTACTACATCAAGCCTAAACTCTGCTTCAATTCCTCACTAACTATGTACCCCAAATCTAAGTTTCCTTGTCTTGTCCTGTCATTCCTCACAAATTTATGTTTCTTTGTGTAAAAGATATGTCTATCTGCTTTGTTCATCTGAGCATCATTTATTTCTGGTCTCTAATACATACCTATTAAACAGAGTTTTTCTCCAATTAATCTGTCTTGTGTCAATTTTGCTATTAGTCCAGCCACAAGAACACAGGAAGGTAAGAATGGGGATTTTTCCCCACCCCTACAGTCCCAACCCCACTGCATGTGATTCTTAGGTATTACTAGCTTGGTTCTGAGAAACCCAAAGGCCTAACTAAAAGAATGAGATTGTTTATATCCAGAGAATTGAGCGCATCACTTTCCAGCACACCTGCTTATTTGGCTTCCAAGACCTGTGGTCCCAGAGGCTGTAGATATTTGCAGAAGAGGGAAAATCTTGGTGGAGACAGCCTAGAATTCCAATGGCCCTTGTGAGGAGCATTCCAAATAGGTAAGAAAAGCAAGGGCTCTCAAATCCAACACATTGGAAGATTCATTGCAAAAGGATAATGAAAAATTAAAGAGATAAGAGGTGATTAAAACAATAAGACTATTAAAGTGACTCCTACTGCTCTCCTCTGTCTCCTTTTATTTGAGTACCCATTCTAGTCATCCTCTCTCTGAATTGTTTTTCCACTTTGAAGGGACTACAGGATGGCAAACAAAAATCTGCCAAGCTAATAGCTTTACAGCTACAACTGCTCCAGGGACAGAGACCCAAAAGAACACCTGGGTCTTCCCCATTACACTGTCCTAAGGGTCCATTATCAAAACACCAACCCAGAAATCACTGTCTCAATTGTAATCAACTAGGAGGCTGGAAAAGAAATTTTCCTCCAAGGTTCTATGCAAATTCTTCTTAAAAGTCCTCATATTTATCTTCAAAGGAGCCCCTATATGAGTCCTTTCCAAAGTTGATGGGACTCTGAGGGATTTTCTGGAAAACTTCTATGTTATTCCCTTAAACAGCCAAGGGAAAATTAAAATTAAGATTAGTGGGTTTGTTCAATGCTGCCAGAAAGATTTACTGTTTTTCCCAGCTAAAACCTGACAAGATATTTGTAAGAATTTAATAAATTTTGATCAGAAAGTTGGCCAAATTGGAAACCGATATTCAGAGCCTGCAGGGAAATTTTTTTAGGCCTTCTCTCCTAAGGGAAATGCACACAGAGGGAAAGAAACATTCCAACAATAGGTGGATGGGTGTGTTATTCCTTTGATATAATATAGAGAACAACCTAGTTCTTTGGGGAATTGGAAACAACTATTTTTGTGTTGTGAATCTCTGAAGGGCCAGAGGTGTAACTCTATGAGTGGTTCACAGTTGAACTTTTGTCAATTCTGGAAACTCTGCTATTCATGTCAAAGTGCTTGTAGATATTGGGACATTAAAAATGTTACTTATAAATCTGCCAATCCACAGAATTCTAATGGAAAAGACAGTTAATAATTATTTACTTTTTGATTTTCACTAGATATTAAGATTTTTAAGGTTAAGAATTCTAATATATGTAATTAACTACTAGAAATAATATGGGAGACAAACTCTCTCTACAAGGAAAGTGGGATGTGTTTTTGGTTAAGAAAAGATATGAAGTATGAGGAGGCTTTCCTGTTACAGGAAATGAGACTAATTTTGTCTAAACTAGAACTTCTAGTTATTTCAGAATGTGTTGGAGGAGAATAGAAAACAAAGTTGAGAAGAGAAAGAGAATTTTACCTTGTTCAATCAAGCTTGGTAAAACTAAATTGTTATTATAAGCATTTTAAAATTCAGCTTTAATATCAATAATGTACTTATGTTTAAGCAATACTAAAACAATTTTAATTCATCTGTTAAAAGGACAAAGTTTTCTTGGACTGTGTGTCTGCTTTTGATAAGATATTGTTAAAAGTTTTCTGCCTGGAGAGCAAAGATATTGTCTTACCAACTACGCGTTGCACTGTCTTCATCAGGTCTTTGATTGCTTAACATCAAGTCTTCTTAATATTAAAAGAGCTAAGTCTGGTAAAAATTATGCATCCTTCTGTATTTGCCTTTAAAATCTTTTATTGCTACTTTGGTTAAATGGATAATTAACTATTGTTTCATGATAATCTGTGATCCTGTATAGTCAAGTGTTGAAACATTTTGATATTTTGACAAACTTCCCATAATCAAATTCCCAAAGTGAAGTCTTTTTGACCTGGAAGAAACTTTGGGATTTTTCCAGAGGCGCCCTGGAACATTTGAAAAGAAGTGTTAAACAAACAGGCTTACTTGGTATGTTAAATTACATGGGTGGCATTTTCAAATTAAAAGTAATACTAAGCCTTCTTTATGTTGTATTGGCATAGGTATGTGTCCTAGAAATTGTATAAAACTTCTAGAAATCTAATATGTCCTGGTATAAAATGTTTGTCATCAAAATGGAGGCTTGCACTAAAAGGACTGAATCTGAATGTTGGAGAAATGCTCTAGCTGACTATCAAGTAAAGACAGCAGCAACAGAATCTATAAAGAATGTGGCACATATAGATGAAGTTCATTCTGACTCTGCAAAAAATGATGCCTCATTGCCAGATTTTTGTCATCTTGATGCCCTTATATCATGGCAACTATCTGCTCCTAAATCTGAGAAATTAAGATGAGTAAACAATGGCTGTAAATTAAATAAACAGTCAGTGCTATGGGAAAACCAAGATGTCCACTTCTTCCTTCCCAGCACCCCAGTAAAACTCGTTTTCAATTTTTGCATTCTGTCACCCACCATAGAATTTAAGATGACTCAAATAATTAATAGACATAGGGGGGGATACTTCTATAAATTTACAAAACAATGTAGCAGCAATGTCTGACCTGGTCTATAATCTTGGAAAAACTATTTTTGTTCCCAGAGGCTTAGAGTTTCTCCTGCTGGACTCATTGAAAAACTGCAGCTGGACTGCATTCAATTGTCACTTAGTTTGGGTTATCTGTATATTCTTGTTATTGTATGTATGTTTTCTGGATGAGTGAAGCATTCCTTTGCCACAAGGTCAATGCCTTCATGGTGGCTGAAACTACCGGTCTCCCCTGTCCCAAGGTATTGCCTTTGGTCTTGCTAACTATCTGCAGTACACCCTACAGGAAATATAACCTCACTCTGCACAAGATGGTCACCAGCAGAATAAATGATTATTGGTATACAACCTGCTGCTCTCTTGTTGTCTCATGCATGTATGACCACCTACTGTAAATCCTTAATGACTTATGCTCAAGCCTATCATCAACAGGTGAAAGAAGCCTCCCCAGATCCCAGTTCAAATGACCCTGTTAGTTATATTCTAGAGCCTGGTGACTGGGTATTCTGGAAGTGTCATCAGAGGAAGACAGCCCTTGAGTCCCATTGGAAGGGACTTTACCAAAAACTCCTCACCCCTAACACTACTACAAAACTAGAAGACATTGGACCTTGGATTAACATCTCACAGCTAAAGAAGGCTCCACCTGACATCTGATCCTGTACAGATGTTGGAAACCTCCAAATCAAATTGACATGGAAGAGAAGTAGCTGACATCGAGGTAGACTGCTTCTGCCCTGATGATGGATCAAGACTTCGTACTTTAACTAAGCATAAAATCCTTTCTTCTTTTCTTTCTTTCTTTCCTTTACTCCAGCATTGGCCTATAAAGACAACACAATCATTCATATATCCAAGGCCATTGCTAAAGTGGGGGTAAACTCTGAAAGATAGAACAGCTTTTTATTTCAGGCTAGGAGAAAATCTAACTGAGCCCTGGCTTGAACAGGCAAATCCAACAATTCCTGTGAGTGAATCCACTAACAGTGCCACCTTAGGAGAAGTGATTTGTACCCCAATAGGATTTACCTTAGTCTGTGGTGATTATTTTCCTTGGTCCTATGAATGCCTAGATGGCTGATGCACAGCTTTCAATGCCTCTTAGGTTATCTAATTGTGCCCTTAACTGTTCTGGAAAGGACCTATGAGGAGGCTTAGGCTTTCATGATTAAGGATTCACTTCCTTTGGCAGGTCCCTACTTTTCTGTCAGGAATAAATACAAGTGAAGCTATAATCAGAAACTTCTCCTTAGCTCTTGAAAATATTGCAGAAGTTACTGTTAAAGCAATAGCTGCCCAACAAAATTCTTAGCCTCTCTGGCCAAAGTTGTTCTTCATAATAGAATAGTCTTTGATTATCTTTAAGCTGAACAAGGGGGTGTCTGCTTTTGCCAAAATCACCTGCCGTGTCTGGATCAACACTTCTGAAGAAGTTGAAACTCCAGTTACATAAGATCACTGAGCAAGCCAGTTGGCTTAAAAAGATGACTCATTCAGTGGGTCTTTCTTTGACTTATTTGATCTTGATTGGTTTGGATCTTGGGGACCATGACTCTGAAGTGCACTCCAAACATTGGGAGTTATCCTGTTTAGAGATATAAAAATTCCCCTGATGCCTTGTACTCTCTCAAGCTTTAAAAGGGTGTTTGAGCCACTATCAGGCAAATGATCTCCCTAAGACTGGAACATCAGAAAAGATGTCAAGATAATAACTGACTAATGATTATGAACCTGGAACCATGACCTGTGAATGTCATGGGGATTAAGCAAAATATTACAACCCATAGACACCACACCAATGATCAACAAAGGTGCTAGAACTACAGAGCAGGAACTAAGAGTGGTGCTAATGCCTTAAATTTTGATCACATCTCTCAGTCAAGATGAGAGTCTGATCAAAAAGGGGGAACTTTTAACGAGAAAAATCACAGGCACCAAAAGGCATCACTTGTTCTAAATCCCATGATACCAAACCTAGATTTAATACCTGATCTAATAAGAGTTTTGACCTTCTGCAAAAAAGTAATCTTAATCAACCAGTGTAGAATTTTCTGGCCAGTACCAATGAGGTAATTTGTCACAGAGACCCTCCATATCCCCCAGAAGATGAAGAGGAAATCTGCATGATAAAAACCTCGCTGTTCTCTTTTCTCCAAAAGATGTCTTGGACTGAAACAGTCCGTTCTTTTCTTTTGCTAATACCTTCTTACCACCCTCCTCCTGCCTATGAAAACCTTCCATTTTGTACAACCCCTTGGAGCACCCTTTCTAGTAGCTGGACGGCATGCTGGCTGATTCACGGATTATTTAAAAAAGCCAATTAATCCTCAAACTTACTCTGTTGAATTTTGTTTTTTAAAAGTTGTCCCGGCACGTTTTTTTGGAAAGACTGTCCTTTTTCTATTGAAATGCTTTTGTTCCTTTATCAAAGATCAATTGGCAATTTCTGGCAAGTCTATTTGTTCTTATGATCAATGTGTCTATTCTTTTGTCAATACCATGCTGTCTTGATTACTGTAACTTTATAGTAAGTCATGAAATCAAGTAGTGTGTGTCTTCCAACTTCATTCTTGTTCACTATTGTGTTGGCTAGTCTAGGTCTTTTGCTCTCTATGTAAATTTAGAATGTGTTATTTATTTATTTATTTATTTTTTGTGAGGAAGACCAACCCTGAGCTAACATCCATTGCTAATCCTCCTCTTTTTGCTGAGGAAGACTGGCCATGGGCTAACATCCATGCCCATATTCCTCTACTTTATATGGGATGGCATGGCTGACAAGCAGTGCATCAGCAGGCGCCCAGAATCCGAGCCCGTGAACCCTGGGCTGCCGAGCATGAACAAAACTGCTGCGCCACCAAGCCAGCCCCAGAATGTTTTTTAATATCTATAAATAGCTTGCTCAGATTTTGATTGGTATTGCCTTGAATCTATATATCAATTTGAGAAGAATTGAAATCTTATCAGTGTTGGGTGTTTAAATCCATGAACATGGAATATCTCTGCACTTATTTTGATATTTTTTGGATTGCTTTCATGAGACTTTTGTACTACTCTGCATATCTAGCTACCTTTTAATTTTAAAGTGTTGGCTTGTGGTCTTCCTAAGAAACATCATAGGAAGTAAAAATCATTCTGTACATCCAATGCTCATAAAGCTAGACACTGAAATTGTGCTTTTCTAGTTATGGGCTTCAAAGGAACTAAAGTGTTATTTCCCTAATATTAAGTCCCTTTCCCAAGACTTATTATGTCCAAAAAGTGAAGCCTCAGTAAGTCAGGTTAATACCAGCCCCTGTGATCTCACACTAACATCACAGAGGATCTCATACCAGGATTCTAGAAACATTCCTCATTAAGGCCATAGGGGTTCTCACACAAAAGTCACAGAATCCTTATAGTAAGGCCATGGAGGTCTCACAAATGCCACAGAGATCTCTTACCAAGTTCCAAATGTCTCACTCAGCTTTTGGGTCCTATGGGCTTTTTGGCTTAGAAACCCAGGAAGTTTTACATGACTCCCTAGAAGATTCTTCAAATTTCAACAGATGAAAATTGTCAGCTATGCCTAGGAATTTGCTCTTGTTGTTTAAATACAGTGAAAACCACTGCATTATCTCATGCTGCTCTTTATGTCCTACCTGTTAAGCCAAGTAGAGATTACTAGTCTGCCTGAAATAGTCTTCTGGATTATGACAATGGGAAGATAAAGAATCCTATTGGATTTTCTGTTTATCTGAGCAGTTCTTAATCTTTGAACTCAGAGTAACAATCTGTACCCAGTTCTGCTCTAATGACCTCACAGTATATAGAAATGATTATCACAAAATTCCCACACTGGGTAGTAATGACTGTGAATAATAACTAATACTTGTATACATTTTAAAAGTTTACAATCATTTTTACATATTCTATCCTTTTTAAATCTTTAATTTTGTGACTTAGGAACTGTGTGCTCCATTTTAAGAAAGAATGTCCACAAAACCCATTAGTAAATTAAGTTCTAAATGCACTTCACCTCTCCTAAGGGAAGACTATGAGACTCAGAGAAATGGGTCAGTCAGTCAGTGAGGAAGCTGGTCTCAATTCCAGGTACCACCCAGTTGTTTCCATGGTACTACACATCCTTCCCTGCCTTTTCACTCTTATGCCTCTGAATGGGGAAATGGCATCAGAGTCCCCAAATGAAGAGTCAATAAATGAAAAATGACAGTAGAGATCAAAATCTGGAGGCCCTGAAGGGAGAGGCAGTTCACTGACTCTGACTCTCTTGAAGGTGCCAGGACGGGTCTATTGTATCTAACATAATACACAATGGAAAAGTGGCATTATGACACAGAAAGTGCCTGTTCCCCAGCTAGGAGGAAATTAATACATTTAGTTTCAAATATCTGCCCCTAAATCAAGCTTCTGAGTCCCTGTGGAAGCTAAAGAAGAAGATAATATGAAAAGGGTCTTGCTGTACCATGAAAAGTGGCATGATATGGTATGAAGAGCCCAGATTCTGGAATCAGAGGGTCTGGGTTTGAATCTCAGTCCGTAACTTCCTACCTTTGTACCTAACAATTCTGACCAGCAGTTCTGATGTGTCAGGGACTTTTCCTCACACCACCAAGCAACTCTCTAACACCAGGTAGATGTCCTATAATTTGACTAAGTTCTGACATGCTCTACCTAGAGATAGCGCCAGATTCCACAGGTTGAGGATCCAAGACCACAAGACTGCTCTCCACTTCAAAACCAATCGCAAGTCCAGGTTGTTACCTGTACTTCTCACCTACTGGCTACTAATCAGAGGTTCTCACAACCCCCTCCTTGAGTTTGATCAATTGCTAGAGTGGCTCACAGAAATCAGGGAAACCAGTTTTCTCATGAGATTACTGGTTTATTGCAAAAAATATTAAAGGATGTGAATCAATTGCCAGATGAAGAGATACATAGGGCAAAAAACCTACTGTCCTTGAGGAGTTTGGGGCCTGGCATGGTGGCACATGGAAGTGTCCTGGCTCCCCAACCAGGAAACTCTCTTAACTCCATTTTTTTAATGGAGGCTTTATTACATAGGCATGGTTGATTAAATCATTTGCCATTGGTGATTGATTCAACCTCCAGGTCCTCTTCCCTTCCTAGATATCAGGGAATAGGAGTGAGGTGTCCAACCTTCTAATTACATGGTTGACTCCCCTGGCAACTGGTCCTCATCCTTAGGTTCTTCACAAAAGTAACCTTGATTAACCTAAACTTAGTTGTTGTGGAAAGAGCTTGTGATGAATGACAAGACACTCATTTAACCTTTATGGTATTGAAGCAGTTTCAGGAACTGAGGACATGAGACCAAATATGATAACAGAAGATTCTCCCATTGCTCTTATCACTCAGTAAATCCCAAGGGTTTTGGGATCTGTGAGCCAGGAACTGTGGATGAAGACCAAATGTATCTGAAATTACATTTTAGTCATCTGGATGACCAAATATATATATTTCTTATAAATCACAATATTGCATCCATTTTATAGATATACTACATTTTGTTTATCTAGTCATCCAGGGAATGACATTTTTGTGGCTGCCACCTTTTGGCTATTGTGAATAATGCTGCTCTAACATGGATGTACAGATATCTTTGAAATATTTTTGCAGGTGTGTATATCTTGTTTTGTGATTCACACTGAATGAACTTAGAAATTTGTTAACTTTTCTATGTTTGAGAACAATTTAAATATCATAAGAATTAGGTGTTCTTCCATGATATAAAAAGTAGGATATTAAAATGGCCTATGTCCATTGATGTTGGAGGTAATAGTGAGAGGTTGTTGGAGACAGTTTCCTATCAACTTCTTCCATTTCTTTCTTTCTTTTTTTGGTGAGGAAGATGGGACCTCAGATAACATCTGTTGCCAATCCTCCTCTTTTTGCCTGAGGAAGATTGTCCCTGAGCTAACATCTGTGTCAATCTTCCTCTCCTTTGGATATGAAACACCACCACAGCATGGCTTGATGAGTCATGTATAGGTCACTGCCTGGGATCCAAACCCACAGACCCCGGGCCACTGAAGTGGAGGGCCCGAACTTAACCACTATGCCACCAGGCTGACCCCTACTTCTTCCATTGATTTTGAGCATTTTTCTATTCAAGTTTTCCTGAACTTCTTGGGTCAAATTTGATAATTTACATCATCTTACAATAATGTCAACTTCATTGAAATTTTCACATCAAAATAGAGTTTTACATAATGTTTTCCTCTTCTTTTTAAAATCTGTGCATCTAGAGTCAATTTACCCTTTTCATTTCTGTAGTTAGTATTGTTTTCTGGTTTTTTTCCCCTCACTAGAATTGTAAGAACTTTGTCTCTTCCATTGCTTTAGTCTAAGAACCAGCTATGCAATCTGTTTTAAATGAGTTATTTTCTGTTTTCTCATTCTAGATACTTTAATTTGGGTGGGGGACAAACTTTGATATTATGTAGGCAGTGCTTCATTATATTAACTAACACTTTCCTGATCTTGTAGAAGTTTCAGAAGACTTTACATTTCAAATTGTCATGAATTAAATGTCAATATTAAATGTGTAACAATATATACAACAGACTAGTATACAATCATAAAAAACTAATAAGAATTTTACAAATAGAATGGTAGGAGAGAAGATGCTAAAAAATATGGACAAAGTGATTTTTTTCTTTTCTTTATAAAATCTGGAGGAGACATTGTCAGAGATTACTGCAGTTAGATCTTTTGACAAACCAATCTGAAAGTTTTTAATTTGGGAGCATTTAATTCCTTATAATTTCATGTCTACTGTTCTCCCTAAAATAACTATTAGGAAGAGGTGAGGTCAATCTCTGCTAGGTTTTTATGTACCTTATTTTGTTACTCTGGATCCCTAAGGGTAGGTAATATTATTATTATTATTATTCTCATTTTGTATATGAGGAAACTGAGGCTCTGAGAGTTTATGTAGCATGCTGAAAGTCCAGAGCTGGCAGGAAAAAGAGTTAGGACTTCAACTCTTGTCTGAAGGACTCCAAATTCCTTGCTTCTATTTTAAAATGTATCATGCTACCTCCCTTATGAAATCCACTCAGGTTTTGTTATGGAATGGTGGGGAACCAATGGTGGGAGAGAAGTGAACAATGATAAAAATGAGAAAAGGGAGTATAGTAGTTTAGGGGGAGAAGAGTCCTAGAACCACTTCATTTCCCTAGAAACAGGGATAAATTATTTGGTAAATTTTAAGAATTATGTCAGCCTATGCAACTTCCTCATATTTGTTATATTTCCTTGTTTCTTTAAAATTGCTAGTATATCAGTAAAAGATATGAAAAATAATTTCAAAAAATAGCCATTTGTGGTATAGAATCCAGAGAAGGGAGGAACATTGGAATTCTTTCACTTAGCAGCTGGCTTGTGAATAAAGGTGTCAAGGGGTAGGAGGAGGCAATAGCAAGGAGAAAGAGTAGAGATTTATTCCTGTCACCAAAGAAAGAACAAAGCAAAACTGTTTTCTAGGAGAGTGGCCCAGGATGAAGCTTGCCGGGAAGCATCAATGAGAGGGGTCTTGATGTTTCTGTGCTGTGTTCATGGCCCTCAAATTCCAGACTCACAAACACCCAGAATGAGAGATGGCAATTAGAAATTGGATGCTGATTATTTTATTGGTATATTGAAGATAGACTGCATTGTCCCAATGTCTCAGCTTATTGAAGGACTGTTATCTTCATATACTCATTTTCTGAAACAAATAAGATAGCAAGTTAATAGAGAAGCCAAGACACGGCAGGTAGTTTCTAATCCCTTGCTGCTGTGACTGAAGTGAAGGAGGTGAGACCCCATCTCTTTCCCTCTCTCTTCTCCCTTTTCCTGTTCCTTCCTAATTTCTTTTTGTTTCCTGTTTTTATGCACCTGAGAGATAATGTGCTCTAAATAGTTGCTTGCAAGATGAATGAAAAAGATTATTCTTAGGTTGTTTATATTTTGGTTGTTATTGAAAACATTCAAAGATATATGGAGTCATATAACTCTGTGAACTAAAATGAAATTTTTCTATGAAATATATTATTTGAAATGAGGAAAATAAATCTGCATATAAATTATGATATCATTTGTGATAAAAAAAGGATTAGTTTATGTTTATATAGACACAAATTTTTCCAAGAGGACTTTCAAAAGTGTTATCAGTGGTGGCTTTTGGGGAGGGAAGTGGGGAGATAAGATGAGATAAGCCTTTAAGATTTAATTTATACCATTCTTTTGTTAGTTTTTAAACCTTGATCATATATTACTTTAAAAGTAAATATTAAAAAAACTAGAAAACATTTAGCAGCATAAAATTAAAGTATCATTTAGCAGGAATACTGGACCTAAGAGCCTGGTGTGAGGCAGGACCAAGCAAAGAGTGGTCAGGTGGAAACTTGAGATGGGAAGTCAATGAGCCTGAGGAGGAGCAGAGAGGAGGATCAAAGGGAGAACACTGCTCTACTTCCTCATTACCAGCCCATTTTAAGACAGGTAATCCTTGGGAAAAAGGCAACTTATGGCAGTGTTTTTCAAAATCAGAATTACCTTGGACAGCTTGTTACAAATACAGGGTCTTGACCTTATTCTAGAATATCTGAATAGAAATCTTTAGAAATGGGCCCTAGGACTATGCAATTTCAACATGTTTCTGATTGATTCACTGGCACTAAAGTTTGAGAACTGCAGGAGTTAGGGCTTTTGATGGAGAGTGAACTTGAATCATACCTGTCAGTGAATTCCAGCTTACTGGGATGGCTGACCTTCGGGAGGTCTTTGTGGGCTACCCCCTGGGGGCGGTGATCTCTGTGGTCTTCCCGGAAGAGGTGGGGCAGGACCACTTTGGTTGCCTTTTTGTGCAGGTGGTCCCTGCTGAGGAGCATCCTCTAGGGTTACCTCCTCAGGCGGGGGTCTTGGTGGTCTCCCCTGTGGGTGTGGTGATCTCTGGGACGTTCCAGACAGAGGTCGGGGAGGACCATTTTGATCACCTTCTCGTCCTAGTGGTCTCTCCTGAGTGCTATTATTTTGGTTTCCATCCTGGGAAGGGGGTCTAGGTGGGCGTCCTCCTGGTTGGGGTGGTCTCTCCTGAGTGCCATTATTTTGGTTTCCATCCTGGGAAGGGGGTCTAGGTGGGCGTCCTCCTGGTTGGGGTGGTCTCTCCTGAGTGCCATTATTTTGGTTTCCATCCTGGGAAGGGGGTCTAGGTGGGCGTCCTCCTGGTTGGGGTGGTCTCTCCTGAGTGTCATTATTTTGCTTTTTGACCTCAGAAGTGGGTCTATGTAGGCGTCCTCCCAGAGGTGGTCCCTGAGGCTCTTGTTCTGGACTCTGGCTTGAGCTATCTTCATCTGCAAGGTATGGCACGAGAACAAATGAACTTAGTCACGGAAAACTCCAGTCTCATTTTAATCTCTGATGACCTTATCAGACAGTCCCTTTCTACCAGAATCTGCCTCTCAACTTCTCAACTTCAACCTCCCTCCTGCCCACTGCTTCCTTATGCAGTAGTCCTCTTAATTAGCATACTAGTGATATTGGAATTCTAATCCTTTGTTCCTGAGGCAAATATGTGAGTTTAAGTTTGATGAAAAAGCAGATCTTAGATATCTTAGAATTCCCAGAGAATGTCTCCAAGGACAGAGTAAAAGCAAAGGGATTATTAATGTCACTTATATTGCCAGTTATATTTTGAGCCACTGACATAACTTTCCAACTGTGATTTCAAGTCTGGCCACTTGGGCTCCTTGGGGAACCTCAGGATCCAAGACCCTGACAGAGAAATACTAAGAGAGAGAGAGACAAAGTGATGGCCCACACGGGATTCACTAAAGAACTGTGGCAAATGTTTATCAGCTACAGGGACAGAGTTGAGTGGAGAAATGCAAGAGAAAAGGGACCCAGAACCTTATTTCTTTGCATTTCTCCTTAAACCATAGATTTATAGAGAGGGACATTGTGGAAGCAGGAAACAATTGAAGGGTTGGTTCTCGGTGGAATTGAGAGGTCAGAATTAGGACTACTGCGCTTTTTCTGCCACCTCTCAGCAGTCTTTACTGGCCTGAGGGAACAGGCAGCACACTCCTTTGGTCATCCAGGCCAGAGATATCTCTATTATTCCAGTTGGGGCCCTGCTTGCTGTCCCCCAGAATCAAAGTTGGGTAAAGGATTGCCTATATCTCTAGGGTTACTAACATTAATCAATTCTTGACAGGAAAAGGATAATAATAAGACACTAGGAGAACTGAAAAAAGAAGGGAAAGAATGTATATTGAGGACTAATTGGAATTTACCTGATGTGATGGCAGTGTGATCTTCATAGATGATGTCTAGGAAAAGATGCACAAGATGAAGTGAAAAGTTACATCCCAAATCTTTCACAGCTCACACCTGTTCTACAGGGAAAGGAACTCTTCCAACCATTACCTGTATATCCCCTAAGTTAACATGTGAGCCATGCACTGTGATGCCTTCAGAAAGGGAGGAAAATGTAAGTGGGTGGCAGGATTGTTACTATGTTGAGTATCAACCACAAGATCAAACTAGAAAATAACCTTTTTGTCTTCCCTAGGATCCCTCAAATCCTAATGCTAATTTAAGCTAGGTGCTGTGGTATTTCAACATCATCTTTTAGTATACTCCTGTCCTCTTTCTTCACTAAATACTTTACTCATATTAACATGCTTTCTCAAGGGGGGTGATGGGGGATAAACATTTGGATAAATCTTCCACATATCACTCATAGCACATTGAACTATTAAATATGGATGGGAGAAAAATGAGAACATCGGGTTCTGGTATCTCTATATCTCTATGTATATAGAGAGAAATTTCCTATTCTCTTTCTCTGAAATGGCTCTGATGTGCATTTATCTTCATCTATACCACATCCCCTAGCAAGGTCACCTCATCCACTGTCTGCTTTGATTACTGTCATATCTTCGCAACTTCCTCATGCCAGTCTCACCATCCTCCAGTGCATCCCTCACAACACACTCAGAGAGACTTTTCTAAAACCCTACATCTTACCTTGTCATTCTCCCCTGGATGAAATTCTTTATTGGGTTCCAACTGCACTTGAAATAAAGTAGGATGTCTTTCCATAAATGAGGACATGACTGGCCTTATCCTGTCTTAAGAACTCTACAGCCTTCTCTTTCTTCTCATTTCTCTCCCCTCCCACCCCCTTCCTCACTGCAGTGTGACATCCCAAGCCCCAAGCACAATCACAATATCCCCCTCTCAATTTTTGTCTCTTACCATAATTTGGGCTGTGAGCTGAGCTCAGGGCCAGCAAGGCCACTGAGAGCAGGACCAGCCACATCTTGGAGGAAGCTCTGGAGGTGCTCCCAACTCTGTGCTGGGAGAACCCAGGTGGCTTCCTTTATAAAGACAAGCAGAACAATGGAATCTTTGAGCTCCACACTGGATGGACCTCATCAGCTGGATAGACTAGGTGATAGTTTACTCAATCAAGTCAATTGCATCCCTTATTTATTTTTGGGACTTAGCCCAGTAGGATGGGGTGGAGAGGATATTGTTAGTGCCTCATTTCTCAAAGGTACAAGGTATGACTTGGGTAGTTTTTGAAAGGATAGTGTCCAAGCAGTCAGTACAGATATTAGAAATGTTCTGTCATCATTTGATTTTCAGTCTTATGGTAAGACTGTTTCTCTGTTCCAACATTGTGTCATTCACATCTATGTGTGTGTGTGCGTGTGTTGTCATCAGTGATATTATAGCCAAAAGTGAAAAATGTCAGTATCTCTGGCGATTATTATGGCCCAAACTCTATCATTTATGGTGTGTTTTTGCATGTACCTATGTGTATGATATTTAGCTAAAATTTTTGATTATATAGCAATCATTTCTGTTTAACTTTGAAATGTATGAGGAAAACACACACTTGAGCTCACAAGGATGACAGAAGATTGACCCTCAGCCTGTTTAGGTCACAGAGATCATCCAAGATTCTCTGCATCTGGTTTTAATTAGAGAAGTCTTGGTGTTATAGAACACAGGTGAACTTAAACTTCCTATTCTTGTTAATATTCTTGGGGGTTATGATATTTAGTGAAAGTAAATGTGGACACAGAACCCACCATGAGATTTCTAGATCCGAACAAAATGAGTACAGTTTCCTGAATGAATCATGGGAATCTAGGTCTCTAAGATTTCTTCCATGCTGTTTTCTTTTGCTAGAATCTTCTGTGAGATTCAGTTTGGGCCTTATTTCTTCTAGGAAATATTTTTGACCACCCCCACAATTATGCTTCCCAATAATATAGTCTGATACCCCCTTCAAAGCCTCAATTGCATTGCATTAATCTTCTATTTTTCAGTCAGTTTCTATGCTGGAATCTGTTTTCTCAGATTATTCTTCAACACAAGGAATTTTCTCTGCAATAGATGGTCATTTCTCCCCCACTTCCCTTCTAAAACTTATATGTTGATATTTTACCTCCTGAATCAATCCTCCCTGGATTTATTTTCCATCTTATGTCTAGCTTTTCTTTCTTTTTTTCGCTACACATTTTGGGAGAATTTCTTTATTTAATCATCTAAATCAGGGGCTATTCTGCTCTTTACTTGCTTTGTTGCCTTTTATTTGTAAAATTTGGCAACAGGGTACTGTTTCCAAAAAGGTTTTTTTAGGTTGCCTGCATTTGTTGCTCTTCCCAGCTGCTGATCATTCTGTCATATTCAGTAGCTGCCTGCTCATCCTTCTCATTGGAAATCAAGATTATCTGGTATCATCAGCTGCCACCAATTTCAGAACTAGTGTAGGTCTTATGTTATTGTTCAGTTTTTTTGTAGCACTAGAGAAAATTTGAGGATAGTTTGGCCAAAATACCGTAAGGAAGGCCATAAGGAGTTGCCAGAAATCCTGAAGATACCCCCCTGAGCAATGTGGATGAGTGGATCTTGTACCATGCACATGAGTATCTGGGTTAGGCCCTTTCTGAAGGGTTGTAAATAATATTAAAGGAAGGCCTTCTAATACAATGGGGTTTGCTACAAATAA
The DNA here is from genome assembly GCA_031878705.1 of Tapirus indicus. Taxonomy (NCBI): domain Eukaryota; kingdom Metazoa; phylum Chordata; class Mammalia; order Perissodactyla; family Tapiridae; genus Tapirus; species Tapirus indicus. Next base: position 107,969,705 of record CM062918.1, on the reverse strand, counting down.
CTTTGCCCTTGCAAGGTGACCAGGCAGACTGCTTTTTTTTCCTGGCATAATTATGGATATATATATTCACATTGTGTGGGTGGCTGCAGAAGGGGCAGTCCTGGTGGAAGGCAGGCTTCTCTTTGGCTTGGTGATTCCTGGAAGAGAGCAGGGGATCTGAAAAATATCACTCAGTTTAGGTCCTTTCACTAACCTTTTCCAATATCAGTGAGAAGATGAGTGAAAGAGAGTAATGTGTTGTGAAAGAATAAATATCAGCTATGAACTCACCAGACACAACGAAAAATAGAGATTATGGGAGAACTGAAAGAGAGAACTGTTAATTAGGTGGAGTGGGGTTGAAGCAATAATAGCAGCAATAGCAGGAGCTTAGGCACCTTAAGATGAATTGAAGCTCTCAAACCATCCACTTGACTTGTAAATATATGTTTAAACTGAATATTCAAGATAGAATTCCTGATTTCCAGACCTTAAAACCTGCTCTCCTTCAATCTATTCTCAGTTAATGACAGTTGTTTCAGCCATTTGATAAAAAAGATGTTATTTTTAAAAATTCAGGTCACATTCGTTTATAACATTGTGTAAATTTCAGGTGTACATTATTATATTTCAGCTTCTCTACAGACTGTATCACGTTCACCACCAAAAGTCTAATTTCCATCTGTCCATCCATACATATGTGCCCCTTTACCCCTCTTGCCCTCCTCTCATCACCTTCCTCTCTGGTAACCACCAATCTATTCTTATCTGAATGTTGTTTATCTTCCACATATGAGTGAAGTCATATAGTATTTGTCTTTGAGTTATTTCGCTTAGCATAATACCCTCAAAGTCCATCCATGTTTTTGCAAATGGCATGATTTTGTCTTTTTTATGGCTTGAGTAGTATTCCATTGTATATGTATACCACACCTTCTTTATCCATTTATCTATCAATGGACACTAAGGTTGCTTCCACATCTTGGCTATTGTGAATAATGCTGCGGTGCACATAGGAGTGCACGTCTTATCAAATTAGTGTTTTCGTATTCTTTGGATAAATACCCAGAAGTGGATTAGCTGGTTCACATGGTATTTCTATTTTTAATTTTTTGAGAAATCTCCATACTGTTTTCCATAGTGGCTGCACCAGTTTGCATTCTCACCAGCATTATATGAGGGTTCTCTTTTCTCCACATCCTCTCCAACATTCGTTGTTTCTTGTCATTAATTATAGCCATTTTGACAGGTATAAGGTGATATCTCATTGTAGCTTTGATTTGCACTTTCCTAATAATTAGTGATATTGAACATCTTTTCATGTACCTGTTGGTCATCAGTATACCTTCTTTTTAAAAAGGTCTGTTCATATCCTCTGCCCATTTTTTCATTGAGTTGTTTGGTTTTTTTGGTTGTTGTGTTGTATGAGTCCTTTATATATTTTGGAAATTAACCCTTTGTTGGATATATGATTTGCAAATATTTTCTCCCAGTTGGTGTGTTGTCTTTTCATTTTGTTGACGGTTTCCTTTACCTCGCAGAAGCTTTTTAGTCTGATGTAGTCCCATTTGTTAATTTTTTTCTTTTGTTTCCCTTGCCTGAGTGGATACAGCATTCAAAACATACTGCTAAGACTGGTGTCAAAGAATGTAATGCCTATATTTTCTTCTAGGAGTTTTATGGTTTCAGGTCTTACATTCAAGTCTTTAATCCATCTTCAATTAATTTTTGTGTATGGTGTAAGATAATGGTCTACTTTCCTTCTTTCCCATGTGACTGTCAAGTTTTCCCAACACCATTTATTGAAGAGACTTTCCTTTCTCCATGGTATGTTCTTGGCTGCTTTGTTGAAAATTAGCTGTCCATAGATGTGTGAGTTTATTTCTGGGTTCTTGATTCTGTTCCATTGATCTGTTTGTTTGTTTTTCTGCCAGTGCCATGCTGTTTTGATTACAATACCTATGCAGTATATTTTGAATTCAGTGATTGTGATACCTCCTGACTTGTACTTTTTTCTCAGGATTGCCATGGCTATTTGGGATCTTTTGTTTTCCCATATAAATTTTAGAATTCTTTGTTCTATTTCCATGAAGAGTGTCATTTGGATTCTGATTGGGAATTGCATTGAATCTGGAGATTTCTTTAGGTAGTATGGACATTTTAACTATGTTTATTATTCCAATCTGTGAGCACAGAATATATTTCCATTTTTTAATGTCTTCTTCAATTCCTTTCAATAATGTCTTATAGTTTTCAGTGTACAGATCTTTCACCTCCTTGGTTAAATTTATTCCTAGGTATTTTATTCTTTTTGTTGCAGTTGGAAATGGGATTGTATTCTTGACTTCTTCTTCTGCTAGTTTGTTATTAATGTATAGAAATGAAACTGATTTTTGTCAGTTGATTTTGTACCCTGCAACTTTACTGTAGTTGTTGATTGTTTCTGATAGTTGTGTGGTGAATTTTTTAGAGTTTTCAATATAGAGAATCATGTCATCTTCAAATAGTAAGAACTTTACTTCTTCTTTTCCAGTTTGGCTCCCTTTTATTTCTTTTTCTTGTCTAATTGGTCTGGCTAAAACTTTCAGTACTAATTTGAATAAGAGTGGCAAGAGTGGCTATCATTGTCTTGTTCCCCTTCTTGGAGTGATGGCTTTCAGTTTTTCACCATTAAGTACGAGGTTGGCTGTGGGTTTTTCATATATGGCCTTTATTATGTTGAAGTACTTTCCTTCTATACTCATTGTATTGAGTTTTTATCATAAAATGATGTTGAATCTTGTCAAATGCTTTCTCTACATCTGTTGAGATTATCATGTGATTTTTTTTCTTTATTTTGTTAATGTGGTATAGCACATTGATTGATTTGCGGATGTTGAACCATCCCTCCATCCCTGGAATAAATTCCTTTGATCATGGTATATGATCCTTTTAATGTATTGTTGTATTTGATTTGCTAATACTTCACTGAGGATTTTCACATCTATGTTCATCAGCAAAATTGGCTTATAGTTTCCCTTTTTTATGTTGTCCTTGTCTGGTTTTGGTATCAGGGTAATGTCGGCCTAGTCAAATGAGTTAGGAAGTGTCCCATCCTCTTCAATTTTTTGGAAGAGTTTGAGAAGGATAGGAAATAAATCTTTGAATGTATGGTAGATTCACCAGAGAAGCCATCTAGTCCTGGACTTTTGTTTTGGGGGAGGTTTTTTATTACCATTTCAATATCTTTGCTTGTGATTGGTTTATTCAGATTTTCTATTTCTTGTTGATTCAGTTTGGGAGGTTTATGATTCTGAGAATTTATCCACTTCTTGTAGGTTATCCAGTTTGTTGGCATAGAGTTTTTCATACTATTCTCTTGTAATCTTTTGTATTTCTGTGATGTCCATTATAATTTCTCATCTTTCAGTTCTGATTGTATTTATTTGAGTTTTCTCTCTTTTATTATTGGTGGGTCTGGCTAAGGGTTTGTCAATTTTGTTTGTCTGCTCAAAGAACCAACTCTTTGTTTCATTGATCTGTTCTATTGTTTTTAAGTCTCTATTTCATATACTTCTGCTCTGATTTTTATTATTTCCCTCCTTCTACTGACATTGGGCTTTGTTAGTTCTTCTTTTTCTAGTTCTTTTAGGTATAATATGAGAATTTTTATTTCAGATTTTTTTTTGTTTGTTGAGGTAGGCCTGGGTTGCCATAAATTTCCATCTTACTACCACTTTTGCTGCATCCCATAAGTTTTGATATGTTTTCTTTTCAATTTCATTTGTCTCCATGTACTTTCTTTTGATTTCTTCATTGGTCCAATAGTTGTTTAGTAACATGTTGTTTAGTCTCCACGTATTTGTGACTTTTCCAGCTTTTTTCTTGTAGTTGATTTATAGTTTCATAGCCTTGTGGTCAGAAAAGCTGCTTGATATGATTTCAATCTTCTTAAATTTATTGAGGGTTGTTTTGTTTCCTGACATATAGTTTATCTTTGAGAATGTTCCATGTGCAATTGAGAAGTATGTGTATTCTGCTGGTTTTGGATAGAATATTCTCTATATATATCTATTAAGTCCATCTGGTCTAGTGTTTCATTTGAGGCCACTGTTTCCTTGTTGACATTCTGTCTGGATGATCTATCCATTGACATAAGTGGAGTGTTAAGGTCCCCTACTATTATTGTGTTGCTTTCAATTTCTCTCTTTAGGTCTGTTAATAGTTGCTTTATGTACTTTGGTGCTCCTGTGTAGGTGCCTATATATTAATGTGCTATGTCTTCTTGGTCGAATGACACTTTTATCATTATATAATGCCCTTCTTTTACTCTTGTTATCTTTTTTATCTTGAAGTCTGCTTTGTGTGACATAAGTATGGCTACACTCACTTTCTTTTATTTTGCCATTTGCTTTGAGTATCATCTCCCATCCCTTCTATGAGCCATGTTTGTCTTTAGAGCTCTGTCTCCCAGAGGCAGCATATTGTTGAGACTTTCTTTTTATTCCATCCAGTGACACTTCATCTTTTGATTGGCAAATTCAATCCATTTACATTTAGAGTGTTTATCAATATATGAGGGCTTAATACTGCCATCTTATTTTTTGTTTTCAGGTTGTTCTATATTTCCGTTGTTTCTTTTCCTTGTATTTCTGTCTGCCATTTCAGTTTGGTGGTTTTCTGTGATGGTTTTCTTTTTATTTATGATTTGTGACTCTGCTCTGATTTTTTGTTTTCTGGTTACCATGAGGTTTCAATAAAAGATCTCATAGATGAGATAATCCTTTTTCTGCTGATAGCATCTTATTTCAATTAACCTATGCAGGAAGGTTCCATTCCTTTCCTCTTCCCCTTCTATGTTTTGCTTGTCACAAATTATTCTTTTTTGTGTTGTGTTTTTCACCCAATTGAAGTGTTTAACGTTATTTTTGATGCTTTTTTCCCCTTTATCCTTTTTGTTATAATTAAGTGTTTCCTAACCTATTCTGATATAGAGCTGCAATATTCTGAGTTTGTCTGTTTATTTGTCTCCTTGGTCAAAGCTTTATAAACCTTGGCCTTTTTCTTTCAGGTAGGAGGGCTCCCTTCAACATTTCTTGTAAGACACCTCTAGTTGTGATGAACTCCTTCAGCTTTTGTTTGGGAAAGCTTCTATTTCTCCCTCATGTCTGAAGGATAATTTTGCTGGATAGAGTATTCTTGCCTGATAGTTTTTGTCCTTCAGTGTTTTGAATATATCATTCCAGTCTCGCCTAGCCTGTAGAGTTTCTGCTGAGAAAACTGTGGAAAACATGATGGGGGTTCCTTTGTAAGTTGTTTTCTTCTCTCTTGCTGCCCTTAATATTTTTTCTTTGTCATTGACTTTTGACTGTTTTAATATTATATTTCTTGGAGAAAATCTTTTTGCATTGATGTAAATAGCAATTCTATTAGCCATATGTACTTGCGTGTCCAGTTCCTTTTCCAGGTTCAGGAAGTTCTCAGCTATTATTTCTTTGAACAAGTTCTCTTCTCCTTTTTCCCTCTGTTCTCCTTCTGAGATACCTATTATCCTTAAATTACTTTTAGTAATTGAGTCATAAATTTCTTGTAGAAGTCCTACATTTAAAAAAATTCTTAGTTCTCTCTCCTCCTCCACCTAAATCATGTATAGATTTCTATATTTGAACTCACTAGTTCTCTCAATTGCATGGTCCAGTCTGCTTTTAATGCTTTCTACTTCATTTTTCTGGTCATTAATTGTGTTCTTCATCTTCAGAATTTCTGTTCAGTTTTTTTGTTTTGTTTTGTTTTGTTTTAGTTTCAATCTCTTTGGCAATGTACTTCTGTTCATGAGCTTTATTTTTGAGCTCATTGAACTGTCTTTCTGGGTTTTCTTGTAGTTCATTGAGTTTCTTTGTGACAGCTATTTTGAATTCTCTGTCAGTTAAATTGTAACCTTCTGTAACTTCAAATTTGGTTACTGGACAGTTGTCATTTTCTTTCTGTTCTGCTGTGTTACTGCAGGTCTTCATGATACTTTGTGAGTTGATCCCCTGCTGGTATAGTTTTGATATTAACCACCTTCTTATTTGGGTAAGGCTTTGGTTACTTTGGTTCTGAGCTGCTTCTACTCAGATCTGAGAGTCTGCACTTTCTATCCTCCACTGCGTCTGGCAGAGGCATCATCAGTGCCCTCCTTGTGCTGCTTATGCTTCTGAGGTTGCTGGTGCCTTGCTGCTTATTATTTCTCTGCAGTCTCAGGTGTTGCCACTGGGGTCATCAGGCTGCAAGCACTTTTACTCCTTCTGGGGTCACCTGGGTCTCATGTTTCCCCACTGGCTCTCAATGAGTTCCTTATGGGTTCAGATGGTGCTGCCCTGTGCACTACCTGTGCTGCTTCTCTCAGATTGTCTTGGGGTGCTGGCAGCACTGATGCCAGGTACACTGATTTCAAGGTTGTCATTGTTGCTCCCAGGGGCCCAGGGACACAGGGATTTGTATGCAGTCCCTGCTGCTAGTAGAGCCAGTGTTGGGGTGGCACCACTGGGGGCTGTGTTGTGGGTTCTACTGTGGTTCCCAAAGCCTTAGGTTGAAGATTCCACCTGCCACCACTGGAGGGGGCAAGGGCTAAGCGGGAAGTGAATGTCTTTGCTACTCACTCATGCACCTTCTGGTTACTGGCATGTGTATGTTTTGAAAACTTAGGTCAGGTGACCCACCTCAAGTGTGAAAATCTGTGTTTTGAATACTGTCCCTACTTTTGGAAAAACCTGGGCAACTGACAGAGGAGGCAGAGGGGGCTGGGTCACTGGCTCCACTCTGTATCCTGAATCCTCTGGATGTTTGTGCCACATGTCAACACTGGGGCAGGGAGGGGCTAAGCCTCAACTGCCATGTCCTCCCCTGCAGCCTGTGTTTACAGGTGCATGCCAGTGTGAGAATCTACGTTTGGGATAGCTTCTGCCTGGGGAGAGAGGGGGCATGTTCCCCTAGTTCCACTGCCTCCCAGAGGTCAAGTCCACCCACCTTCACATGTTTTGTTGCATGGATCTGTTAGGCATTCTGTTGTGCTGTGTAGGCAGTCATTTTATGGTCAATGGATGTTGGATTGGTTGTAATTTAGAGGAGAGAGATAAAAGGAATAACTCATTCTGCCATGATGCTGATGTCACCTCTTCCTAGAAGTCATGCTTGACCTCTTGCTACCCCCATCTCACTGCCCATTAGCAAATTCATTGGCTCTACCCTCAAAATATACCCCAAATATGACCACTCCCATAATCTCTAGCACAAGAATCTGTGGTTCAGCAATGATTCTCTCCCTCCTGGGCAATTTAGCACTCTCCAAGCTGGCCCTGGTAAAAGTCTTGCCTTCCACTCCAACCCATGTCAGTTTTCCTCACAACAGCCAGAGTGATCTTTGAAAAATGTAAATTAGATCATATCATGTTTTTGTTTAAAATTGCCCACAGTTTTGCCATTTCACTTGTAGTAAGATGTACATTTCATACCTCAGCTCTTTCAACAACCACATCTCCCTGTCTTTCTTGAAGAGTGCTAAGCTCTCTGAATGTGACAGAAAGCAGAATCTTCTTATACTTTATCAGGCACTAGTTTGGCTAGAACACTAAATGGTGGTTTTACTGGGAAAGATGTGTATTGACAGATTGGATAAACTTGTGCTGAGACAGTGAGTAAATTGTTTTTCGTCCCTGTGGCCTAGGAAGATTTCCTGTGAATTGGAAGAATTAATGTGTTCATTGAGCTAATTAAGCATTCTGATGATTTAATTAGCAAATAAACATAATTATCTTTGAGAAGAATTAAACTTTCCTTAGTTTTTCCTAAAAATTCTGGCTATACTCTTATGATGCTGGGCCATACACTCTAAGTTCATGTTGATGTTTCATAAATATATATTCCACAACTACTTCAGTGTATCAATATTCTATCAACCTTTCCTAGCCTGGGCTGATTATAATAGCTAACATCAAGTAAGCATTTACTACATAAATTTGAATCTTCTGGAAATCCTTATTAAATTGGTATGATTATTATTGTTATCTCAGTTTCACAGATGAGATGCCTGAGGTGCATGCCAAGGTTGTCATAAAGGCATTGGGTGGTGGTCAGTTGAAGGCAGTTGGGCTCCAGAGCTTGTGTCTCTGTTGACTGTGCTCCACTGCTTGCTTGCTTGTTATGTATTTGTTTGTTTAGAAGATGAGGGGAAATGAGGTCCAGAGAACTAACAGATGTATTTCTGTTAGGAGATGGTTAAGGTGAAACTTTTCCTGAGATCTTAGTAGAGGACATGAGAAAAAATTCTTTTCTGAGTAAATAAGTACATTTTAAAATCACAAGCACATTTACACAAGCTTCTAGTATCTTGTTCTTCTCCCCTTCATATAAAGATACTCATGTAGATTAATTGCTTTTTTTTTCTTTGCAATTACAAAACCCACAGCAATGAAGATCATGCTTGTGTTTCTTTATGCACAGGTACTTGAATTTCTCTGAGGAGGCATAATAGCATTGGTTAAATTTGTGGATGCCTCTTGTAGCTGGGCTAAGCTTTGATTCTTTTAATCATGCTATATCTAAAATTTTAGAAAGCCAAGAGAGAGACTGGTCAAAGAGTTGTCTATTAAAGGATACATTTGTACACCACTTATACAACTCTGTCTTTTGCCTTAGAGAGTCTCCTAGGTTCTGGGCCCTAGAACTGATGTTGCTTAATCATTGATTAGGGCTATAGAAGAAGGCATTGCTCATCATCCCCAAGGTCAAGCATCTACAGCCTCAGGTAACCACTATTTCAGAAATGTTAGCAGGTGTTCTGAAACTTTCAATTACTCTTCCTGTGAGTTCATAAATAAAATCACAACCACAATTTCTTTTTATATGGTACATGCTGCTACACATATCTCACACATATTTTTATGAAGATATACAAAATGCAAGTAAGTAGATATCCTTAAAAGAGGAATTTTGTTCGAGTGATTAATGAATGACTCACTTCTTTTCCTCAAGTTGGACATGTAGCTTTTCTTTCAGAACAAGGACTTTGTCCCTCCTGTTTATGAATGTTGGGTTTACCCTAAACAACTACCATACATTGTTGATTTCATGATGCACACTTTTACATATTCACCTTGGAAATTGGGATTTGGCAGATTATATTTTCCAAAGTTGGCCATGATATCTCCCATCTAATATCTCTTATTACAATGAGATCTCTCCCTTCAAGGGGTGGTGTCTGTGTCCTGGCCCTTGAAACTAGGTGGACCTTGGTAACTGCCTTGACCAATAGAGTATGCCAGAAGTGATGTTTTGTGACTTTCGAGTCTTGGTCATCAAAATGCCATGCAATTCCAATTTGTTCTCTTAAGAACTTGATTGCTTGCCATGAGAAAGCCCAAACTAGCTTATGCACAGAGACCACATAGGGAGGCCACATATATGTGTTCTGGCTGAGAGCTCAGCTGAGGTTCTAGCCTATAGCTAACATCAATTGCTAGATGTGTGAGTTAAGATAGCTACAGGTGATTCTCTCCTCCAGATGCTGAGTCATCAACTTAGAGTTATTCTAGTTGAGGCCCTAGCAACGTGGAACAGAGAAAAGCCAAAGCTTCTGTCCCTTGTTCAGATTTCTGACCCACAGAATCTGTGAGTATAATGAAATGTTTCTTTTATGTCACCAGGTTTTGTGGTGTTTTGCTCTAAGTAATAGTAACTGGAACAGGATGAGTCTTACAATAGATAACATGTGATAGCTTGATTGGCTTGACTTTTTCTTTCATAGTGGCACATAAAATGGTGGTGTACTTGACAATCCATAGCATCTCAGATTCAGTGAAATGCAGTGAGAAGAAAAATCTTTACATTGTAGTGCCAGCAATGTTTAAGGACACTAACACCATTTTTGTGTATTTTATAGAGAATTACCTAAATAACAACTCTATGCCAAGAAATGGAATTCTGTGTCAAAATGTCTGCAGGTATAAAATGCTAGTATATACTTCTCTAAAAATAATTATACACATTTACAATGAGGGAGCAGTACATGAAGATAATTGTTTGCTCACATCCTCTCCATTCCTTGATATCTGTTACTTTTATATTTTTTTAAGTCTGATATACAGAAAGGTACTTAATCTTAATGTATATCTTCCTGATTATCAGTAAGAGTGAAGTTCCTTTTGTATGATTATTGGCCATTTATGTGTCCTTTTGTGTGTGTGAACAGACTGTTCATATCTATCTCTGACTATTAGAATGTTCACAGGCACTAGATGGATAAATCATATAAGGCTAACTTGTTCAAAGAATAGAGAGGACAGTCAGAATACCTTATGGAGGAATCGGCTCCATTATCCAGGAGAGTGGAGGTACAATGTTCTGAGCCCCCAAAATCCTGTCCAGTGCATTCATGGTTATGGGTGATGAGTCTGAGGCAGTGAAGCTCAGATTTCTGGAAGCCAGACTTGCCCTCCAGAATCAGCAGTTCATAAGTCAGGCAGAGGTGGCTGTGTTAGTGTGTAGGCCAATATGGAGGAATGCTGCACACACCTCATATGACCAGGACCACCATCCATCTCAGAGTTATAGAATTTTCCAGATGACTGCAGAGTAAAGCACCATAGATTGAGGCATGAACTCAGTTATTACCCTTAGCTCTTCAGCCTAGTATAGTCTGGTCCAGTACATTCTTGAACGTAGAGCCATAGACGTAAAACAATAAAATTTGCAATGACATTTATTCATTTTCCTATTGGTTATTTTGTAGTTTTCTTAATGTTTCATTTAATTTCTTTATATATTTTGGATAGCAATCTTGTGTATGGTATATATTTTGTAAATATTTTCTTCTAATCCCTTGAATTCCATTTAACTTTGTTCAAGATGTTTTTTATTATAAAAACTTTCAAGTTTTATGTACTTAAATATCCTAAAATTTTATTCTATATCTATGGATTTTGTGTCTAATTTTGGAATGTTTTTCCTATCTTACTACCATAAACACCCTACTTCACTCACCCACCTCACCATTCCCACTCTGCTTCTTCACCTCAACATCATAAACATACATACATTTTTTAAAATGAATCACATTTACCTTTTTAATACATTCAAAATTATTTTTTTGATTGCTATTAAGTAGAGCTCTAAAATTTGTGTTTAAAGATAATTGGATAGGTAATCGTCCCTAAACTATATTGAATAACCAAGTTTCCTTCAGTGATTTTAATTGACATCTTTATCACATATTAATATCTTTACATCTGTGGATATATAGCTAAACATCTATTGATCGTGCCTTTCTGCCTAGCATGGCATTAAAAGCTTTATATTCATGGGGCCAGCCCGGTGGCATAGCGGTTAAGTTTGCCCGCTGGGCTTCGGCGGCCCAGGGTTCACAGGTTCGAATGGGTGAGGACTGATGCACTGCTTGTCAAGCCATGTTGTGGCGGCATCCCATATAAAAGTAGAGGAAGATGGGCACGGATGTTAGCCCAGGGCCAGTCTTCCTCAGCAAAAAAGAGGAGGATTGGCAATGGATGTTAGCTCAGGGCTAATCTTCCTCACACACACACACTAAAGTTTTATATTCATCAGCCTTTTGATGATTTTCTACATTATGTTCACTTTTCAGATGAAGCAATGAAAGCTTAATATAATTGAGTGACTTTCCAAAGCCATACACTTGATAAGTATCAGCGTAGTTCGGAAATACAATGGGAAGAGGGAGAATTACAGAGAGAACAACCTTATTCATAAGAGAAATTTAAAATTCCTAAGATCAAATGTGAAGAAATGCAGATTATACAGTAAATCTAATAAATTTCTTGATAGGAAAATGCAATATTATAAAAACATTTTCTGGATTTTCTCAAATTTGCCTAAAGCCTAAATTTGGAATTGTGTTTTCTTCCAAATTCTGTCAAAAGATTCCTAACTGATATCATGAGGAATAGGCACATCTCTCATGAATTTTTCTTAGAGACAACCCATATTAAAATTGGAGTATTTCCCCTGTTAACAAGTCTCTGGCCCTGTTTTTTGGAAACCATGGTTCTCCTCTAGGGTGCTAAGGACCACTAGGTTATTTCTTGCACTTCCCGAGATGTTCAGCATCTTAACAGAGCCACACCAGATTTCTATTGTGAGTCTGTTGGCTGAACATTATGCTGGCTCTGATTATATTCTTTTGATCATGTCTATCTCTGATAGATGGGGTTTGGGAGTAGCCAATTCTATCTCCTACAACAGAATAATTGTGACCTAGGTATGATCAGCCTCTCCTTTTCTTTCTTGAAGAATGTCATTTAGTGTTCAGGAATTTTAGTTTTATTCCCTAATGTGCCTTCAGGTGTCTTCTCCCCTCATCTTAACATCTATTCTCCATTTCCAACAGTCTATAATATTTGCATTTCCAGCCCTGTTCACACCAGAGTCCTTGAAGAATAATTTGGCATACTTACTGCTGCTTCTCTGAATATCTCCTGTGTCTGCATTATTGTAAAGGCAGCCTGGGGAGGGATAAACTAGTTGTCCTGTTTTGAGGATTCTCAGCCTACGAAGAGGTAGATGCGGTAAGGAACTGAGGTCTTCCAGCAACTGCAAATGAGTGTGGAAGCAGATTGTTCTCTGCTGAGTCTTGAGCTGACTACAGACCTGGCTGACAGCTTGACTCCCACCTCCTGAGAGACCCTGAGCCATTGACCACCCAGTCAAGCCACCCCTGGACACCTAACCCACAGAAACCATGAAATAGTGTTTGTTGTTTAAGCTGCTAAATTTGGGAAAACTTGTTGCATAGCAACAAATAAGCAAATCAGCTCATGTTAATATCTTTCCCCTCTCAAAGCAACAACTCATGTAAGAGACTCAAAGAAACAACTCTGTGTTAAGGAAAACATAGCAGTTCCTCAGCCTGGCTTATATTTTTAGAGTCACTATTCAGGATTCAATTTTGTTATTGTTGTTGTTATCTATGATACATGTTGCCAACTAAGGAATAGATTACTTTTTTTATCTTCTAGTAAATGAACAGATATGGGGTTTCCCAGTTCATTCCACCACAACTATTATTCATCAGGAGGCAACTGTAATGGGCAAAAAACCATTTTACAGATGAACTTAAAATCCAGGGTGGGTAATAAAAAAGTAGGAGAACCCACATAACTTCAAATAACTTCAAGTGCCCAGAGTCAGATGAATCACATCTTTGATTGTAGCAGACTTGTATATGCGATCTTAAAGCCAGAAAATTTTGAGACAAAGGAGTTCCAGGAGAGATGGGAGCAGAAGGATAAGCTTTTAGAAGCCTGCCCCATTTTTCCCCAAAGAAGTTAATTCTGCTGCTCAGGCTCTTATTATGATTTGAAAACTGAAATACCTCAAGCCCATTATTTGCATATTCGATTTCCCTTTTTCACTTAAGCTAATTTTAGTTGTGTGTCTTGCTTTTGGAACCAAAATGGTTGTGGTGGTAAAAGGAGTGCTAAACACAGATTTTGAGATACTTCTGCCAGAAACAAAAATAACTGGATTTTTCTCAGTAAGAAAGCAGCACGCATTTTGTGAAACAATTAAGAATATTCTGTCAAATTCCATAAATGTGACTTCCTAAAGATGGAGAATTTGCTGCCACAAGAATCATATTCTGCCCCTTTTGGAGCCCCTTTTTCTGTCACTGAGCAGTTGTATTTGCAGGTGTCTTTGGGGGCTAGAGGGGAGAGTAGATCTTGCATGCTACTTTTCTCCAAACTGGCTTTAGGTAGGTAATCTTTGCTTTATGCCCTTTTCAGTAGGAATTATGTGAGCCTTCTATTTAGAGCTTGGTAGAACAAATACAATTTCCAAAAAGCCTTATTAAGACTTGCCAAAATTAAATTAAGTACATGACTGTCTTGAGAAGAAATAGAGAATATATTTATCAATTTGAGGACATAAAGCTAAAAGTTCTGTTAAATTTGATAGATACCAAAATCAGGATCTGAAATACTCTTAGTTCCAAGCTATAATAAACCACGTATGAAGTTCTGTGTGAGATTTAAAAGTTAGTTACTCAAGTAGCACCTTAAGCAAAATCTGTTTCAGTTAACTGCTAGCTCAGTATGAATTAACAGCGTGAGCCAATATGTAAGAAAATAAAATCATACTTAGCTTTCATTAACAGAAGTATAGTGACTAGACTATCGGAGTCGAGGATGAATCTCACTTGAAAGGAATGTTTCTCAGATCCCCTCCTCCCAGCGCGTGAAGTTTGTCAATCTTTTCCAGAGATGTTCATAAAGGAGCTCTGTGCCCTCAGAGAGATCCACCTGGATAGATTCTCATCATTCTGTATGATTTCAACATAGATGGAAAAGCTAGAGGAAATCCAATTTTTCTTTTTCAACTTGAGGTCAGCAATCTCATTGTGCAGGGTTTTTTTTGTAACACTGATTTTGTTGTGCCCATTGTAAAGTGTCACATAACCCAGAAAATTTCCTAACCTTTTTCCAGTAATGGGAGTGCATAAAAGTTATCAATGTACCATCACAGAATAAATATCAGGAACGGTATCGCCAGATGAAATAAAAACAGCACCCCAAGAGGAGTTGTATAAGCTTCCTGATAAGGTTGAATGTCAAAATTAAAGGAAAATAGAGAACAATTTACAGCTTGGAGCAACATAAACTCTTTAATCCTTGTTTAGATTCCCAAGAAATCCAGCTTCAATACTTTCTTCTACTCATTTGTGACAATTTGGTTTTTTTGCTTTTCCTTTTGAAATATTAGAAATGTGTTCTAATATCCCTTTCTCATAAATTATCTTTCAATATTTTTAATGGATTTCTATTAGGAATAAGTACAGAATTTTAAACTAAAACTTTTTCTGTGCCTCCTGAGAGGCAATGAACTGAGGGTTTAAGAAGTTCAGCACAGACCAGTCTTGTTGACAAAGACCTGTAAGTCCATTAAATCAGTCCAAAATAAATCGTATTTTGTTTGTACTCAAATAACTTATGGAATATATGCGAGCATATAGGACTGTATGGTAATATATTACCTGCTTGCTTTTCATCAGGTTTCTTCTATTGTTGTTATTCTATTTTTGTTGAGATGAATGTTTAATAATTTATTTTCAAACATCTAAAATTTATTTCCTTGTGCCATGAGATAGGAATTTAACAAGTAATTTTCTTATGCATAGACAGCTTGTTTGGGTTAAGCTTTTTATATGTTTCTACCAATATTGATAACATCAATTTCTACTGAGGTCCCCTCTAGACACAACACAATTCCCCTCTGAGGGCTGTTCTCTCTCTTTTTCCCCACCATACCATTTCCTACTCTTGTTTGGTTAAAATCAACTAGAATTTTATTTCTATGTTAAAAATTTTTACCTACACAGTCTTAGTCATTATTTCTAATTTCTGCAAGTTTCATAGATATTTTGTTAAAAATTGAGAGAATTATTATTTCTACTGCTTTCTTTCCTTACTACTATTTTCTTGTTCCCTTTTGTGTTGGTTTTAGTGGATAAATTTTTTAAAAAATCATTGCAAGTCTGAAATCTTATTTGCTTTGAGAATTAAATATTAGAAATGCTAGTTTAAGGAGTTATTCCTCAGGAATTTGGGAAAAATTAGTTAGTTACCTTTAAGCTTCCAAAATTTCAGATAAGAAGTTGAAGGTCAATATGATGTCATTTATTTGTTGACAGTTTCTAATTTGGGGGTTCCTATTTACATTTTGGAGGCTTTTAGTATTTTTATATTTGAATTCAGAAATTCTTCAGGGTCTTTCTGGGAGTGTTTTAAACATTATTTTCTCTCAGCACTTAGTGAGTCATTTTCACTTTAAAAATATTATCTTCTATTATTTAATTGTTGCTTTATTCTTTATATATTTTTTTAAAATTTAGAGCTGCTATTAAACAGTTATTACTTTTGAATCCATTCTCTATGTCTCTAAAATTTTCCCTTATATTTATTTTTCTTTGTTCTTTTCCAATGTATTCTTGGGAAATATTTTCACATTCTCTTTTCTTCACTACCTCAATCTTTATCTGTGTTCATTCTCTACTTAGACTGCCTACTTTAAAACAGTGCTTAAATTTATTATAATTGTTTTTCTTCTACTATGGCAGCCTGCTTTCCTAAATTTAGTGCTCCTGAGACTACCATTCATTTACATTTTTTTTTGCCTCTTTTTTGCTTTCTACAGTTGGGGGTGGTATGGAGGTAGATTTGTTTTTGTGTATAGTAACTTCTTTAAGTGCTGCATGTTTCTTCATTTGCTTGGTAACATTTCGGGAATCACCTGCATCAATGAAGTGGGACTAGATTGAACTGTATGACAGCTGGTGTACACATCCTCAGCCCAGAAGAGAAATGCAGTTTGTGTCAGTGAATGCAGTTACTGACAGTAAGATCTGCATTAAATGTCTTTGTAAGGCAACATTTAATAAAAAGGTGATATTTTTAAAAAGATCTGTCATTATTGGTGTCTTTATCTGGTGCTATAATTTTGTAGAGTTATCCTATCATAGACTCCTGTCTCAGGGATACTGACAAATATATCTGATTTGCTACTCCCCATCTCTCTTTTAGACCTTGGTTATCGTGGTCAAAAAAAAGTGCTTTACAATTATCCTTGGGACTTTCATTCAAGCCACTGACAATCACAGTACAGATATTGAGCTGGCATTCCTGATTTTTGAACAGGCACAAGCAATGATACATGATACAGACTGATTTCAGAGATGCAACAAGAAAATAATATGTCTTGGAATCAATGAAATGTTGTGTTTATGCAAAAACTATTGGAAGAAATGGGCAGAAATACTATAATATCACAATAGCATTACATATGTTTGTCGGGAGTTTTTTTGCAGACATTGTAGACATAAAGAGCTATAGATGATGTAAATTACAGTTAATAAGACTACTCTACTATGTTAAGGTATCCACAAATATTCACTAAGGAAGTTTAACCACTTTGTCCAATGCCTATGGAATAATTATCAATATGGACCATTTATTACAATATCCCCTAGACTGTTGTTTGTAGATCACTTGCATTGGAATCACTTAGGATATTTATTAAAAGTGCAGATTTCCAATCTCCGTTGGAGACATATTAAATGAGTATCTACAGAACTAGATCTCTGGGAACCTTATTTTAAACAAATACCCACATGGTTTTGATACATGTTCAAGAACATCTACCCAAGTAGAGTACTAAGAAAAATTCAACACATTCTAACAAAGAAAATTAGTAAACTTCTTTTTTGTCTACCACAAAACACAATTAGAACTTAGTAATTAATTATTGACAAACTCTTCTAACAACTTGAAAGTGAAAGAGAAAACATTTCTGAGAATATCCTCGGTTATAACAACTCAAATGTAAAATCACAGATTACTCAGGAATTTATAAAATGGAAATCCAATGTGTTAAAATCTGTGTAAAATTTGTAGAATCTGAAATGCTTTTATTATTAAACAAGATATTAGGAAAATAAGTGAGATAAATATTAAATTCAAGGAAATAGCAAAAGAACAACAAAAGAATACAATAAAAGAGGCAAAAATATAAAGCTAAAATCAGAAAAAAACAGAATTTTATGTAAATTCAAGACTGTTATTTGCAATAAATAAAACAATATGCTAACCTAATTAAGAAAGAAACATTGATGAAATGAAATGGAAATGAAAATATATAGTACAACTATATGCCAACTACTTTAAAATTCTGAATAAAAGACTGTTAATAAAATATAAAATAACACAATTGAGTTAAGATTATATGATTGATGAAATCTACCAATAGCCATGAATGAAATTGAGAAAATTGTTAAAAAATTACTCTGTTGAAAAGGACAGTTCCTCATGGTTTTAAGTGTTAGTTCTTCCAAGTCTTCAAGGAAAAGACCATTACTTTTGTGTCTGTGTGAAGGAGACTAGCCCTGAGCTAACATCCATTGCCAATCCTCCTCTTTTTTGCTGAGGAAGATTGGCTCTGGGCTAACATCTGTGCCCATCTTCTTCTACTTTATATGGGATGCTGCCACAGCATGGCTTGACAAGCGGTGCATTTGTCTGCCCCTGGGATCCGAACCTGTGAACCCCGGGCCACTGTTGCAGAATGCAGGAACTTAACCGCTATGCCACCCACCGGACCCTGAAGGAATAGACCATTATTATGCTATTGAAACTATTTTACAACATAGAAAAAAGGAAAAACTTGCACTTCTTTCATAAAGCTACCCTGATTTGGACAATAAAATATTCTATATATGCAGAAGTATTTAATTTATAGACATCATAGTAAAAAACAAATATAGGGGCCGCCTGGTGGTGCAGCAGTTTAGTCTGCACTTGGCAGCCCGGGGTTTGCGAGTTCGGATCACGGGCGCCTGTCAGCCATGCCATGGTGGCATCCCATATAAAGTCAAGGAAGATGGGCATGGATGTTAGCCCAGGGCCAGTCTTCCTCAGCAAAAAGGGGAGGATTGGCAACAGATGTTAGCTCAGGGCTGGTCTTCCCCACAAAAAAATAAAATAAAATAAAATAAAAATAAATAAAAAGCAAATATATATGCTTATAAATTCCTTGAAGAGTTTTTTTCCCCTCCCCAAGGCCCCACTGCATAGTTGTGTATTCTGGTTGTAGGTCCTTCTAGTTCTTCTGTGTGAGCCACCATCATAGCATGTCAACTGACAAACAGGTGGTGTGTTTCTGCGCCCAGGAACCGAAGAAAGGCAATTGAAGCGGTGGGAGTGCCAAACTTTAACCAGTAGGCCATCAGGGCTGGCTAGAGAGGTTTTTAAAATAACAAATAATTGAAAACAACCTCACGGCTCTTCAGTCATTTCAAATAACCATAAAAAATCATTCTGCATGAGATTTCATTGAGAAAATGAAATAGAACACATGAGTTTACTTTGCCTTCTGACCCAAATTCTCTGAGATGATAGAAAGTACTTTTAAAAGAATGAATTCATGACATTTCTGAAAAATAGCAGAGAGTAATACTGTTGATTAGAGATTTATGAAGACTTCCTAAAGACAGAAAGCATAGGTTATGGATGAACAGAGAAACAAGATGGAAGGAAACTCATAGCTTAAAGCACATATAAGAGAAGACAGCTAAGGACATGAGAATGGCTCAGTGTTCCAAGCTCAGAGTTGACTGAATATCAGGAGTGGGAAGTGGTCCTGTAGAAAATGTCAAGATGATTAATTGAGATAAACTGCATTATTGAGAATCTAAATTTTCAACTGTGTGCCCCTTCCATTGATGCTGAGCAAAGGACCCTAAATGCACTAGCCACCAGGTTAAAAGGCTAGTGTATGTTTTGTCTCCTAACTCCCAAGAGGCAGAGCAGTGCCTAGATACCTAAGATTATAAGTCTAGAGATGAAGGCAATTGTTTTGCAGACATTGATCATTAAGTGTTTTGGAAAATGCTTTGGAACTAATTCATAATTCTAATTCTGTACTAATTGTACAGAAATGAATGTGGAAACTCAAAAGTCATTGCTGCTTTAGTGACAGTGAATGGTGCAAGACACCCTGAAAGGACTCCTAACCAAATCTTTTACTACTCCTAAGAAGAGAGTGAGTGTTTTCAGAAAATTCTAGAAGGGAATTGAAGCCTTAGCAGAGTTTACTGAAGAGATGCATTTTCTTATGACTTATAGGAAAGTATCAATAAGGAGAAGGGCATGGACAATAAATTTTTGACTCTAATTTAAGATTCTAAATTCTTTAAAATAACAACCTCTTGTATAAGACAAGGCACACAGTAGTCAATATTGCTGTAGAATTGAGAACAAAAATATTCTTTGTTCTTCAAGTTTGGACATGCCAGCTGAAATAAGGTTTAAAAGTTGAAGCAGATCAGGGGAAAGTCATTCTGCCAATGATGGTTACAGTCAACTATGAGAAACAAGGGTGTTTTCAAGAAATGACATTTCCTCATTGGGGAAACATGGCATTAGACCCTGGGCTCAGATGTATGGCTGAGAGGCTGCAGAATGGGTAAGTATCCAAGGCCAAGAGAAGTAAAGGCCTGATGGCATGTCTTATGTGTCTTGGACATTGAGACTGTTAATGTCCTCAAAATAAACCATGCAACAACTGTGGTGTCTTTGGGGCCTATTGAAAACAGGCCCCAAAGATTGTCCTGCTAAAATAAGCAATGAGGTAGAAATTTCAGGAGATCAGGAGTCTTGGAGGTCATTCCAATGGCTCTTCTATTACCTCTTTGTTCTCTAATCAGAGAAATATTATGCAGCATTAGATATTACCATGTTAGTTTCAGTGCCTTGCATTTGAGAGGGTGTTTTTTTTATGTCTGAGAATATATGGATTCTTGACTTATTGAAAAATTAAAGGGACATGAGGATGATAGAATAGTCTCGTATTACATAAACAGTCTCAGAAAAACAATTTATTCATTTATTTTTTGGTGAGGAAGATGAGCCCTGAGCTAATATCCATTGCCAATCTTCCTCTTTTTGCTGAGGAGGATTAGCCCTGAGCTAACATCTGTGACCATATTCCTCCATCCTGCATATGGGATGCCACCACAGCATGGCCTGATGAGTGGTGCACAGGTCCACACCAGGGATTTGAACCCACAAACCCCAGGCCACTGAAGTGGACAATGCAAACCCAACTGCTACACCACTGGGCTGACCCCCATAACAATATTATTTTTGACAGCAGTTATATTTCATTATTTCTTTACATATGCTTTCCTCATTTTCCCCTCCTATTTTAAATGTTTTTTTCATACCTACATTGTTAGATCATATAATCACCTTATCTCTTTTAACCTTCACTTAGTTTTATTTCTACGAGTAACTGTATGTTTATTGGTCTACCAACTTATATTGATTCTCTCTAGGCACTTTGGTTGTCTGAGAATCATTCTCCAAGTAAATGCTTCAGAAAGGGCTCGTGAAAACAGTGTTACTTTAGTTAACAGTTTATTTATGCCCTTTTACTGGAATAACAATTTTGCAAGCAGAAAAATCACATTTTATTCTTTCTGTATCTTTCTTTACTCCATTTTCCTTTGGCAAAGAGTGATATTGTTGAAAAATTTTAGGATGATCTATTTGTATTCCTATTATAAGTCATTTGCAAATTTTCAGAGATGCCCAATAAGTTTTTTCTTTTTCTTTAAGGTCCAATTATTATACTAGGATATGGCTTTGTGTTGGTTTTTCTGGGTCAAAACTCTCAGATAGGTAGTTTGTTCTATCAATTTCTGGTTCGAAACTTTTTTTTTTAATTTTAGGAAAACTTCTTGAATTTGTACTTTTAGAGTTTGTTCTGTTACCTCATTGTGTTTTTCTGGTTTAGGGACTCCTATTAACTATAGATTGGTTCTTCTTTGGCCCTTTTTCAATTTTTTTTTCACGTTCTCTAAAATCCCTCTTTATCTGTTTCTTCATTCCTTTGTGATTTAAAATTTTTTCTGGTCTCTTTATCTTCAGTTTCTTTTAAGGCACTATTTATTGTGTGTATTCATTTTTTTTTTGTTTCTTCCAGTTTAGAACTGTTTGTGAAGTGATTTTTTTGTTTTATTTCTAATTCTTCCCTGATTTCTATCTCATTTCTATTACAACATTATTTTTTTGATCTTTTCTATGGGCATCTCTTTTTGAAGTGCTTTCATTGTCTACAGGGACGTTATTCTGCTTCTTATTCTCCTTTTTCTTGTAATAATTTTGTAAATGATTTGATTTACATTCTTTAGCATTTAAAATTTTTTATAGGTAGTCACTTTTATATACACCTAAACTTTTATAAAGAGGCATTGGTCAGGATAGCTTTTCTAACTTTGCAAAGCTTCCTCTTCTATTGTCTTCTTACACTATTAAAAATGCAATGACTTGTTTTATGAAATTTCCTGGCTATGTTCCTGTGCTCCATTTTTTTCTGGAATGTCTCTCTCTTTATCTCTTGTCCCTGTTCTGCTCAATTGTGATTACTCCCTCAGCAGTTTCTCCTCACCATATGGCTCTGCCTGTAAGGAAGATGTAGGGGTTCAGTTTTGAGTGTTCACACGGGTAAGACTGCTGCCACCCTTTACACCTCACATAGGACCCTTGCACTCAGCTGTTACTGGAGTGGACAGAACCCCGAGTTTCACCTGCTTTTCTTACTTTGGTCATCTACTTGTTCTGCTGATTACTGATTGCCCCTTGTTCTTAAGCTGATCAGAAGCAGCTTCACTCTGCTTCCCACACACAGCCAGGAGCATGCCGTTCCTGAGGCTCTTGGTTGTTTGTTCTCACTTATATTTTGGGTTCTTGGGAAATCGTGCCGCCTAGATTTATGGTAAAGGTTGTCCATGCATTTTTGGCTTTGGTTTCTAGTTCTTCAGGTAGTTTTTATGTGGTAATTTGAAAAGATTAAAAAATAAACCTCTGTTGCCACCATCTTTCCAAAATTTCATAACTCATAAACTATTTTTATGGAATAAGGAGTTTCTTTTTTCCAGCTTTATTGGGATATAATTGACATATAACATTTTCCAAGGTGTACAATGTGGTGATTTGATACACATATATATTGCAAAATGATTATCACAACAAGGTTAGTTTACACATCCTTAACCTCACATAATTACTTTTGGTTGTTGTCTTTATTGTGAGAACATTTAAGATCTAATTTCTTAGCAACTTGCAAGTATACAATACAGTATGGTTAACTATAGTCCCCATACTGTACATCAGAGACTCAGAACTTATTCTTCTTATAACTGGGAGTTTTTACCCTTTAACCAACACCTCCTCATTTCCCCCATCCCCTGGCAACCACCAGTCTACCCTCTGATTCTATGAGTTTGACTTTTTTAGGTTCCACATATAAGTGAGATCATACAATATGCATCTTTCTATATCTGATTTACTTAGTGTAATGCCTTCAAGTTTCATCCATGTTGTTGCAAATGGCAGGATTTCTTTCTTTTTTTAAGTCTGAATAATATTTCATGTGTGTTCTTTATCCATTCACCCATAAATGGACACTTAGGTTGTTTCCATGGCTTGGCTATTGTGAATAATGCTACAATGAACATGGTGGTGCAGATATCTGTTTAAGATAGTGATTTCATTTTCTCTGGATATATACCCAGAAGTGGGATTGCTGGATCACATTGTAGTTCTATTTTTAGTTTCTTGAGGAACCTCCATAGTGGTTTCCATAGTGGCTGCACCAATTTACATTTCCACCAACAGTGCACGATGGTTTCCTTTCCTCCACATCCTCACCAGCGTTTATCTCTCTTTTTTTTTATAGTAGCCATTTTTGATGGTTGTAAGGAGACATCTCATTGGGTTTCCATTTGATTTTCCCTGATAATTTATGATGCTGAGCTCCTTTTTATGAACCTATTGGCCATTTGCTTGTCTTTGGAAAAATATTTATTCTAGTCCTTTGCTCATTTTTAAATCAGATTCTGTGTTATTTTGCTATTGAGTTGTATGAGTTCCTTATATATTTTGGATATTAACCCCTTATCAAATATCTGGTCTGTGAATATTTTCTCCCATTCCATAGGTTGCCTTTTCATTTTGTTGAATATTTCTTTTGCTGTGCAGAAGATTTTGGTTTGATGTAGTCCCACTTGTTGATTTTTTTCTTTTGAGACTTATGCTTTTGGTGTCCTATCCAAAAAATCATTGCAAAGACCATTGTCATGGAGCTTTCCCCTATGTTTTCTTCTAGGAGTTTTACAACTTCAGGGTTACATTTAAGTCTCTAATTCATTTTGAGTTAATTTTTGTAAGTGCAAGATAGGAGTCCAATTTCATTCTTTTGAATGTGAAATATCCAGTTTTTCCAACACCAATTATTGAAGAGACTATCCTTTCCCCATTGAGTATTCTTGGCTCCCTAGTCAAATATTAGTTGGCCATTTATGCATGGGCTTTTCTGGGTTCCCAATTCTGCTCCATTGGTCTATGTGGCTGTTTTTATGCCAATACTATGGCATTTTGATTACTACAGTTTTGTAATATAGTTTGAAATCAGGATTTAACTTTTTGTAATTTAAAAAATCACTTAATGTACTTAGCTAACATGTCATTCAATATTTATTAATGAAAATATATTTGATTTAACTTTAAATTGTACAAAATATATCAAGGAAAAACTTCATTAGTTACTGGTGAAAAATATTGGGATAATTTTCCAAATATTAGTAAAAATCTTAGGAGCTAAAAAATGACAGGCTGACAGCTTCTTTACCCATTATACATTTTTTTAACCCAAGTACTTCATTTAAAGTTAAAGTATTAATTAAAATGAACAAAATTAACTAACTTGAAGTAGAATTGTAAGCCTAACTAAAAATACATTTAACTTTGTCCTCATAATCAGAACTGTGTTTAATTTTTATAATTTCAAAGGGGAAAAGTATTATGTTTAAAACAGCATTTAAATTGTAGAATTATGTCCAGCATGGCATAGAACTGGAAACTATAAAGCAAAAGAATGATACACAGATAAAATTTTTATACAGAAATAACAAAAAATAAAAAAAACCCCACAAACCAAAGGAAGTAAAATAATAAATAAGAAAATGATATAAGTGGTTGCAACACTTTAGAGACATACTTTTCACAAATATTGCAATAAAGGGCTCAAGACTATCTTCTTTGTCAAAAGCTCAATATTGTAATACATAGAAGGTTAAACACCCTGCACGCAACATGCAGGGTCACTGTTCTTGCTGGGATATGGGACGTTCAGTCTGAAATGTTTCTGATTGGGAGTTCCTTCTTTTCTTAACTAAATATACAGACAGAGAGAAAGGTCCAAACTATTACTGACCAGTTAATAAGCAAGGACACATTCTACACTCTGTCAGATGTGTCCTTCTAATTGTTACTCCTCATCATATTTTGTGCTCATGAGATTATGTTCTTATTTTACAGGACATATTCCTATCCAGTCATTGATCCAAAAGGATCATCTGTCTCGGCCTGGTGGCAGCTTTAGCATCTGCTTTTCAGCCTGCCTAGGGATTGGAAATAGGTTATTGAAGATTTAGAAGAAGCAATAAACACAATGTCTCTCTTTCAACATTGGTGCCAACTGAGAAGCAGTCTCGAGAACCACACGCATTTGAACAGAAGTATCATCTTTAGCATGGATAAGACTGAACTGGAGAAACGATGTTTCCTGTGACTCAAAATGGGCTATCAAATATAGTATCTCTGAATATAAATTACTTCCCAAGACGGGAGGACCTCCCTTTTTAGGTAGAATCTGTCCCAGGAAGTTGAAGTTGACAGTTTGAAGGAGCAAAAAAGATATGTCTCTCATGGAAGAGATTAGAAAAAATTCAGTAAGAGCTGAACTTCACAGGCCTAGTGCTTTCCTCAGTCCCATCTATTAGGCAGGTAAGAGTAACTCAGGGCCAGAGATAGGAGTGTTTCGCCCATTCTTTGTCTGGGGAGTGAAGGTTCTCTTCCTACTGTGGAATCATGAAGACTGGGAGACAAACAGTTTTCTCTAACACTCTCTAGGTCTTTGTTCTACTATAACCCATTTAGGGCAACAATCATCACCTGTGGTCAACCAGAGGCCTGTCTCCCTTAGGAGAGGAGACCAGTGCCAGCCCATGTTCAGGAGAACTTTCTTCCAACCCCATGCACTGCTTTCTTTTGTGTTCTGTGGGAACTACTGGAGGACAGTCAAACTTTTACTGAAACTGGTGTGAATTAGCTCTAAAATTGGTCAGAAAAGCTAATTAAATTAGCTTCAGGGCCCAGATCTATGGTTGGCTGAAGTTTTCCTCTTTTTCTGTCTCATACTCCAAATTATGTCCAGCCAAATGCTCCAAAGCAGTTCAGCAGAGCTTAGGAAATGATGTCAAATGACGCCTAATGCTATAATGCTGCAGTGCATAATGTTGACAATGCTTTGAATTGGGATATAATTCCCCATTACCAAGTTTTAGAGTAAATTATCACTCCCTAATTGATTCCCCCTGTTCTTGTAAATTCATGCACAAATTAATCCTCACCAAGATTGATTCTGCTCATTGTTGTCTGGAGGCCCTCACTTTGGTGCCTGGGTTCAGTCATGACAGGATTGCCTTTCCCTACAATGGTGCTGTTCCTTCAAGATGTCATAAGTCATCTTTCACATGTCCTAACTTTTAAGAGTGCAGAGAGTTAATAAGATCACAGCATCAATCCAACACACAGAAAATTCAGCAAACAAGCGTATTTTCAACTCCTAGATTAGTCATTCTAGGCAAAATTTTAATCTCAGAACCCTGGGTGTAGTATAAATTAGACTGATTCCTATTGCCATCAAAGGCCATTTCAGACCACGTCTGAGGGAAGAAGGGCAGGCAGAAGGTTTCCAGTCAGTCTTGCCAAAATTGTGATCTCAGATGCCAGCGTGTAGTAAAATTCAGATTCAGTCCTTTTGCCATCAAAGATCCTATCAGACCACGTCTGAGGGAAGAAGGGTAGGCAGAAGGTTTCCTGGTTTAGCCTCAGTAGGATGTCAGTCAGTCTTGCCACCTGTCCAGTAATCCATGATCGAGAATTTAAACTTGGGAGAAATAGCCCATCAATAAGTTAATTGTAAAGAGAAACCCATTAAATCACACCACAAGTTTGAGACCCACAAATTTCAAACTGTGGGAAACTCTTTAAGACAAACGTCCAGATTTTTTTCAACAAATAGGGAGGAAAAAAAGACATAGTGAGAAACTCTATTGATTAAAAGAGACTTAAAAGATAGATCCACCAGTTGCAGTGTATGAACTTTATTTGGATTCTGATCCAAAAAAAAAAAACCCTTTAAAATAAAGAAACATATTTATCATTTATGAGACAGTTGGATATTTGAACACTGACTAGATATTTGGTAATATTAAGGAATTGTTATTAACCTATTTTTGGTATATTAATAATGGTTAAGAAATATCCTTATCTTAAAGATAGACACACTGAAATGTTTGAGAATAAAAAACTGATATGATATCTAGGATATGCTTTAAATTAGCAAAGGAGGGGAGGAGAGGATGATGATATTGATGTAATAATCTTGGCCATAAGGTGATAATTGCTGAAGCTGCACGATGGGTAGATAGATGTGTATTATTCCATTCTGTATGTATTCGTATTTTCATAATAAAAACTTTTAAAAATACTAATGATGGCTATGTGTTGAGCATGCAAAGGGGAAATTCAGCTCTGCAAATTGTCTTCTCTGTAGAGGTAGAATTTAAGTTCAGTCAACTGTGTTGAGTATCTTTTCTTTGTTCTTCCAGTCAATTCTCCACCCCTATCCACCATGCTCTGCAGTGGGGAGGATAACTTGCATCAATGGACTTGCTTTACTTTGGTTTCCAGTTGGGTTTGGCCAACAGGAAATCAGAGACACAGGATGGTGAGGGTCACAGCAGACTGGCCAAGTTCCTGTATGGAAGGTTACAGCTCATGTCACGCAACCTCTCCATTCAGCTCTCTCTGTCTCAGGGTTATGGGAACTTCTGTCTTTTTCTTTCAGGTCTAGAGGTGATAATGGCATCCTGTTTCCAGCCCCGAGCCTACAGCTCTATCCCTTATGATTTCTCTATATACTGCCTACTTTATTAATTTTTTTCCAATTACCCAATTTGAGTGTGTTATCTATTTCCTGCCAATACTGTGATTCGTAAAATGCCTACAACTTCTCATATTCATTTCAATAGCTCTCTGGTGTCCTGGTGCTGAGTTGACTTGGGCCCTATGTGGTGACACAGTCTCCTAACTACTTGTGAGCAGGCTTCTTACTCCCTGCTGCCAATGTCTCTGGCTGTGCAATTGCTTAGACCTAAAAACCCTGCCAGGTAGAAAATTTGTTCCGGTCGGATTGTCACCATCAGCAGGAGGATCCCTGGCACTGGGGTTCTAAACCTACCAGTAAAGGCCATTAAGCCTGTTGTTGCTGCTTCTGGTCTTTAACCCCAAAGGGACTGGTGAGGCCCAATGCTTTTACCAGTTGCTCCTCAAGATCCTATCTTCCCTCTGCTTTTGAATGTTCCAGGCCATGAGGAAAATTTCTATTGGCTACATCCTTTTTCTCCCAGCAGTGAGTTATTCCTCTATAGTTTAAAGGCCTCTTATCAGCCCCTTCCCATTTTAGGAGTGGCCAGGTGATATATAACAAACTTATCCTATTCCTACATTTGGTTTGTTTCCTTTTCTACTATCTTGTGGCTGACACTATTGGCTGGAGTGTTATACCTTCATTCCTTTAATATTCCTTTGGCTTTTAACTTATCACATTTTTTTAAACATACTCTTTTTGATTATGTTTTTGGAGTTGCTCACTGTGAAAGAGGAGGTCAGTAAATTTTGGCTCTGATAAGAGAATTTCCATTTAACATATTTTATCCATCTTCCCTCTATGATAAGGGTTCTCATTCTTTTAAATGGATTAAGCTACACAACTGGGTTAGTTAGGGGTATTAATATAATTAATAAACTAGAGAGACCAGTTGGTAAGTGTGACTCATAGTCTGTGGACAAGATATTTGAATGTAGTAAGTTTTCCATTCATAGACTTTCCTTGGCCCTAGAACATGAGGCAGTTTAGAAGGTCCAGTGCTAATGAATCAGGAACTAAAACCTCATCCACTGGTACTCTGGCCTAGCATCTGTCCTTTTTCATTCTTAAACAAGTTTTACTTTTAGAACAGTTGTGCATTGTAGAAAAATTGTGACTGTAGTATAGAAAGTTCCCATATCCTGCACTCAGTTTCCCCTATTACTATCCTACATTACTATGGTATGTTTGTTACAATGAATGAATCAATATTGATATATTATTTTTAATTAAAGTTCATACTTTATTCAAATATCCGTAGCTTTTACCTAATGCCCCTTTTCTGTTCCAGGACACGACATTGCATTTAGCTGTTATATCATTAAATAAGCTCTCTGTTCCCTTCTCCCTCTCTTCTCCTTCTAGGATACCTATTATCCTTATGTTGCCTTTTCTAATGGAGTTTAATATTTCTTGTAGACTTTCTTAGTTCTCTCTCCTCTTCCACCTGAATCATTTCTAGATTTCTATCTTGGAGGTCATCAATTCTTTCTTCATTATGGTGTGCTCTATTTTCAATGCTTTCTAATACATTCTTATCTCATTTATTGAGTTCTTCAGCTCCAGAATTCTGTTGGTTCTTTTTCAGAGTTTCAAGGTCTTTGGCAATTTTATTCCTGAGCTTACTGAGCTGCCTTTCTGAGTTTTCTTGTAGCTTGTTGAGTTTCTTCATGACAGCCATTTTGAATCCTCTATCAGTTAGACTACAATCTTCCTGTGACTTTAAGCTTGATTTCTGGAGAACTGTCATTTTCTTTTTGTGATACCAGGTTACTATGATTTTTTGTGGTGCTTTATGAGTTGTTCCTCTGCCAGTGCACTTGAAGTAGGGAACACCTTTCTTATTTAGGTCAAGCTTTGTTTACTTTGATTCTAACAGTTGAATAGGTTGCTAATTAGAGATCTTTCTTTGGTTTTCCAGTAGGTGGCACTATAGCATAGGGTCTTGGTTTCTCTTACCTGAGCTGCCTCTGGCTACATCTGAGAGCCTTCACTTTCCACCCAGCGCCACCCCTGTCCTTGCTGCTTGTGCTTGCTGCTGCTGGTGGTGCTGTGGTTGCAGGCACTGCCTCCGCCATGGGGAGAGGGGCAGGTTGGTGGGAAAGCAAGGTTCACAGGTGCCTTCGCGGCATTCAAGGTTGTGGAGTCCTCAGGTACCACTAGTGCAGGTGGGAGGGTAGGAGTTTTGGATTCTGCCATGACGAAGGACTGGGATCATAGGCTCCACCACTGCTGCTGTCCAGTTCCCTGTGGCTGTGGAGCTGCTGCAGCCAGAGGGCCAGACACGTTCGCCATCTCCGCTGCTGCTAAGGGGTCCTCTGGGGGTGCGCTCACCAGTGTAGCTGGGGGAAAGGCTAGAGTCATGTATACCAACGCCACTGTGGGGGCTAAGGTTGCAGGCCCTGCCTTCACTGCTGCTACCAGGTTTGCCAGGGCTGTGGGCTCTGCTGCCATGGCCAGAGGTCTGGGGTCGCGGGTACCCCTCTACTGTTCCCCTAGTTCCACCTCCTCCATGCATTCTAATCCACCCTCATTCAGATGTATAGATGCGTGGATCCCTTCCACTTCATGGTGTGCTGATCAAAGGAACCTTTGCTGAGTTACGACTGTCCTACTGGCTGTAGATTAAAGGGGAGAAACAGAGGGAGTGTCTCCTAACTCCATGATGCTGACGTCACATCTCCACACTACATTTAGATGTCAGGTCTCCTTACGCTCCTCTCGGTTGTGACAGTTTCTAGCACTTTCATTGTTTTTGATGACCTTGATAGTTTTGAAGAGAACTGGTCAAGTATTTTTTAGCAAGTCTCTTTATTGAGATTTGTCTGATTTATCCCTTAATTACATTGGGGTTACGGGATTTTTAGTTAGGATACCACAGAGGTAAATTTAACACACAATTTAATCACACCATATCAAGAGTACATATTATCAACATAATTTATCACTATTCATGTTGATCTTGATCCCTTGGCTGAGACAGTGTTTGTCAAGTTTCTCCCCTGTGAAGTTACACTTTCCCCCACTTCACCGTGTAAGGAGTGGAGAGTTACGTTTCACCTCCTCGAGGGCGAGGTATCGATGTAAGTTATTTGAAATTATTCTACACAAAAGGTTTGCCTTTTCTCCCTCCTCTTCCTTTTTTGTTTTTTTAATGAGCCCTTTGTTACTTTATGGTACTACAAGAGGCTTCAGGCTTAGCTTGTATTTTTACTACCCCAGTCCCAGAATCAGCCATTTCTACAAAGAGCCCTAGTTCCTTTTATTGGACAATAGCATTAGAAACAAAGATCTGGGTGGTGGGTGTGCTCATCGCTACGGGGTTTCATTGCTTCTAGTCCTTTACTAACTCATTTTATACACTTAAATATAGAGACTTCTATGTGTAGAAATATTGGTTCCTCTATGCCTATATTAAGCTAAACATGAGTTCATACTAATGTCTCCAACTTTAATCCATTACCACATGGATCATTCTGGCCCCCTCCCCTTGCTTATCTGCAAACTCCCACTCCAACAATGAGAAACCTGGCTCCCACCGTCTGCCATCCGTTTACTCAATTGTTCAATCCCTGTGTATGTTTTTAAAGGTATCAGCATTGCTAACCAGTACCTCTATGGGAAACAGTGCAGTGCTTGTGTACAGTTTCTTTTGCCTTTAATTTTACGAACTCCACTCATTTTGAAAGTTATGTAGGTCAGCAGCCATTTCCCCCAATCTCTTCTATAAGGTTGTTTCATACATCTGTAATTAAGTTAGATTATTTTGTCACATTCTACATTTCATCATGGAATTTTCCCAAACTCCTAAATAATTTTTAAAAATCTGCACTCATTAAGATTCACTCTTTGTGCTGTAAAAGGCAATGGGCTTTGACAAATGCATAGTGTCATATAGCCACAAATACAGTATCATGTAGAATAGTTTCACCACCCTAAAAAGTCTTCTGTGCTTCACCTATTCAGCCCTTCCTCCTCTCCCTCCTGGCACTGATCTTTTATCATCTTTACAGTTTTGCCTTTTCCAGAATGTCATATAATTGGAATGATAGAGTATGTAGAATTTTCAGGCTGGCTTTTTTCACTTAGTAATACACACTTTAATTCACCCATGTCTTTCCTTGACTTAATAGCTTATTTCTTCTTTTCACTGAATAATATTCCATTGTATGTGTGTTGAATAGTTTATTTACCCATTCACCTATTGAAGGACAACTTGATTGCTTCTGGTTTTTGACAATTACGAATAAAGATGCTATAAACATTTGTATGCAGGTTTTTGCTTGGACATATATTTTGAAATCATTTGGGTGAATCATTAGGAGCATAAATGCTGGATTGTATGATAAAACTACACTCTTTTGTAAGAATCTGCAAAACTGTCTTCTAAAGTGCTTTGACCATTTTGCATTTCCACCGGGAATGAATGCGAGTTCTTGTTGCTCTGCATCCTTGTCAGTTTTGGGGATATTAACCATTCTAATAGGTATATAGCCTATCTTGTTGTTGTTTTGATTTGCAGTTTCTGAATGACATATGATGTTGAGCGTTTTTTCATATGCTTATTAACCATCTGTATATCTTCTCTGGTGTGATGTCTTTGTAGATCTTTCACCAATTTTGTAGATCTTTTCACCAATTTTGCTATCTGTTTCCGTATTGTTGAATCTTAAGAATTTTTTGTATATTTTAGATACAAGTCCTTTATCAGATGTGTTTTGCAAATATTTTCTTTCACTCTGTGATTTTTCTTTGGATCTTTTATAGAACAGAAGTTTTTAATTTTCATAAGGTTCAACTTATCAATTTTTTTTAATGAATCATGCTTTTGGTTTTGTGTCTTAAAACTCACCTAGCTCACCTAGATTTTATCTTATGTTTTCTTCTACAAGTTTTATAGATTTCCATTTTACATTTTATTTCTGATTCACTTTGAATTAATTTTTGTGAAAGGTATAAGGTTTGTGTTTAGGTTTTTTTTTTTTTTTGCTTATGAATCTCCAGTTGTTCCAGCACCATTTTTTTGGAAAGACTGTCCTTTCTCCATTGAATTACTTTTGTTCCTTTGTCAAAGATCAATTGACTGTATTTGTGCAGATCTAATTCTGGACTCTCTGTTCTATTCCAATGATCTATGTGTCTATTCTTTTGTCAATACCATGCCGTCTTGATCACTGTAGCTTTATAGTAAGTTTTGAAATCAAGTAGCGTAATTCTCCCAACTTTGTTCTTCTTCAGTATTGTTATTAGCCAGTCTAGGTCTTTTGCCCTCCACATAAATGTAGAATGTGTTTGTTAATATCTACAAAATGGTTTCCTGGGATTTTGATTGGCATTGTATTGAATCTAAACATCAAGTTGGGAAGAATTGAAATCTTATCAATATCAAGTCTTTCAATCTATGAACACAGAATATCTCTCCATTTACTTTGATATTCTTTGTGTTCTTTCATCAGAGTTTTGTTATATGCTGCATATCTAGATACCTTTCCATTTTAAAGTTTTGGCTTGCAGTCCTCCTAGGAAACATCATAAGAAGTAAAAATCATTCCATCTATTCATTGCTCATAATGCTAGACACTGAAATTGTACTCCTCCGTGTTATGGGCTTCATTGGAACTAAAGTGTTATTTCCCTGGAGTTAAATTCCTTCTCCAAGACCTGTGAAGTCAATAAAGCTAAACCTCAGTGATTCAGGTTAATGCCAGCCACAGTGGTCTCATACTAACGTCACAGAGGATCTCATATCAGGGTTCTGGAAACTTTCCCCATTAAGGCCATAGAGGTTCTCACACTAAAGTCACCGAAATCTCTTATCAAGTTCCAAATGTCTTACTCACTCAGGTTTTGGGTTTTGGGTGCTTCTTGACTTAGAAACCCAGGAAGTTTTAAAAGACTTCCAAGCAAATTCTTCGAATTTCAATAGATGAAAATTATAGGGTTTGCCTAGGAATTTGCTCTTGTCACTTGAGTACAGTGAAAACCACTGGATTATCTCTTGCTGCTTTTTACGTCTTATCTGTGAGGCCAAATACTGGTCTGCCTGTAACAGTCTTCTGGTTTATAATGATGGGAAGGCAAAGAGTCCCATAGGATTTTTTGTTCATCTGATCATTTCTTAATCTTTGAACTCAGAGTATGAAATTGTACTCAGTTCTGCTCTAATGGTCTCACAGTAGATAGAAATGATTATTACACAATTCCTGGTTCTGGAGCTGGGTAGTAATGACTATTAATAGTACTTGCATATAGTTTAAAAGTTTACAAGTATTTTTACATATTCTATCCTTTTTAACCTTGAATTTTGTGACTTAAGAACTCTTTGCTTCATTTTAAGACAGAATTCCACAAAACCCATTAGTAAATTGTTAGGTTCTAAATGCAATTTACTTCTCCTAAGGGAAGAGAAATGGGTCAGTCAGTCAGTGAGGAAGCTGGTCTCCATTCCGGGTACCATCTAATGCTTTTCACGGTACTACACATCCTGCTCTGCCCTTTTACTCTTATGCTTTTCAATGGGGAAATGGCATCATAATTACCATTCATAATTACCATTTAAGTATTCCCAAAGGAGGAAGGAGTGAATTAAAATGCCAGCAGATACCAAGATCTGGAGGTCCCAAAGGCAGATGCAAGCTCACTGACTCTGACTTACCTGAAGGTGCCAGGACAGGTCTATCATATCTAAGATAATACACAATGGGAAAGTAGCATTGTGACACAGAGAGTGCCTGTTCCCCAGCTAGGAAGAAAGAACTTAATAAATTCAGTTTCAAAAATCTGACCCTAAGTCAGGTTTGAGTCCCTATGGAAATGAAAAAAGAAGATAATGTGTGAAAAGTATTGCTGAACCATTAAATGTGTCATAACATAGGTACTAAGAACCAAGACTCTGGAGCCAGAGGGTCTAGGTTTGAATTCCAGTGCATAACTTTGTGGGGACCAGAATTGGCCACCTCAAGATGTGTCTCTCTACCTTGATTATTTCACTGAGGAAGGCTTTGAGTTTCCCTGCCCCCACTAACTCTCTGAGGGGATTTGGGATGGAAGGCCTGTCCCTAGCAGGGGCCATCACCATGGATAACTCTGGGTATCCATAGACTGGGAGGGCCTTTGCTGGGCCCATTCTTATCAAAGTTCTGTTTACCAGATATTTATTTACATTTGTAAGGGAATCTCCATTTGTAAAGGTATCTCCTTCTCTGTACCAGGAAGAAGGGGGTATGACTTTATCTCTAGGGATCTTGTCGGTACAGAAGGCAAAAACTTAAATGTGCATACTCTTGTTTACTGTGCTTTTCTTGTAATCCCTCATAGCTGACACTCCCCCCACCCCCAAAATCCTTGTTTGTCTATGTAAGAGAAGAACCTCTACCATTCTGGTGAGAGATACTCAGTTTCCCCAAGTCTCTCCCATGTATACATGTTATAAAGCTTTGTTTGATATTTCCTGCTATTCAGCCTCATGTCAATTTAATTTGTAGCCCAGCCAGAAAGCACTCAGAGTGGGTAGAGAATGCTCCTTATCCCCTTCAACTTCTAAGCTTGGTAACTAAATTTTCTGATCACCAATTCTGATTTGTTGAGGTTTTTCCCCACACCACCAAGCAATTCTCTGACACCAGTTGGGTGTCCTAAAATTTAAGCAAGTTTTGACATGATCTACCTGTAGATAGCATCAGATTTCACAAGTTGAGGATTCAAGCCCGCAAGACTGCTCTCCACTTCAGAACCAATTGTTAAGTCCAGGTTGTTGCCTGTACTTCTGACTGACCGGCTACAAATCAGAGGTTCCCACAACCCCCTCCTTGGGTTTGATTAATTTGCTAGAGAGGCTCAGAGAATGCAGGAAACTAGTTTACTCACTAGATTACTGGTTTTTATAATGGCTACTAAGGGATACAATTCAACAGACAGATGAAGAGATACATAGGGTGAGGTCCCAAATAAAGGAATTTCTGTCCTTGAGGAGTTTGGGACCTGGCATGGTGGCACGTGGAAGTGTTTTGGCTCCCCAACCTGGAAGCTCTCTGAACCCCTGCCTTTTGGGGTTTTTATGGAGGTTTTATTACAGAGGTACAATTGATTAAATCATTGGCCATTGGTGATTGATTCAACCTCCAGCCCTTCCTTGAATGTCAGAGAATAGAACTGTGGGTAACAACTCTCTAGTCAGCTGGTTGATTCCCCTGGCAACCAGCCTCCATAGTTAGGTGAGGTCCCAAAGTAACCTCATTAACATAACAAAAGATACATTTATTGCTCTATTTACTTAGGAAATTCCAAGGGTTTTAGGAACTCGCTGCCAGAAAAGGGGAGGAAGACCAAATATATATTTCTTTTTGTAAATCACAACATCACAGTGACCTTGGGCAGATTATTTAACCTCTTTGTGCCTTGGTTTTTCTTTTCCAAAAAATTAGGATAGTAATATTATAATAATTGATTAGATAATTAATACATTAATTTAATAATTTAAATTAATTTATACATGTAAGGCACTTAGAACAGTGCCTGGCATGAGCTGTTTGCTGTTGTTGTTATTATTCTACCATGGAGATTGAGGAGAAAGGTTGTGCTAAATGAAAACAATTGACTTGAGATTTAAAAAATAAAATAATCAAACAATACTCTTACCCTGGGCTCTGAGAGTCTTCTGTGGGTCAGCTTATATAAATTAAAACATCATGGGGGCTGGCCCAGTAGTGTAGCAGTTAAGTTCACACACTCTGCTTTGGTGGCCCGGGGTTTGCAGATTCGGATCCCGGCATGGACCTACGCACTGCTTGTTAAGAATACTGTGGCAGTGTCCCATATAAAGTAGAGGAAGATGGGCATGGATGTTAGCCCAGGGCCAGTCTTCCTCTGCAAAAAAGAGGAGGATTGGCAGTGAATGTTAGCTCAGGGCTGGTCTCCCTCACACACACACACACACACACGCGCACACACACACATCAGTTATTTCAATGCAAAATTTGTAGCTCATTTCTACATGTACATTGTGTATTTCACTGGTATTAAACTGTGATGAATAAATGACAAACAATAGGATATATTGGAGTATATGAGGAAGCCACTTGGTTTAAAACTAATTCAGCCTGACTTTGTTTTTCCAAAAGGTCTGACATGGTCTGTTGAGCATTCACTGTACATGTGCTTTAAACATTTTCAGTGTCCAAAGACAAGAATGATGCCCTTAAGATAGGGATGTATCTTCCCCTCATATCCACATTTCCTTAAAATTAAGCATCTTTTTCTAGAAACTAAGGGTTAATTACTGACCTGCTGTGTTCACCTTGTGACCATTGACCTGCTGACCATCAAACTGCAGATTTCACATTGTGACCACTGACCTGCTGTTCCAGACAGGCAATCTCATGACTCTTGTAAAAGGGAATTCTTATATGTGATGTGTGTTCTTTCTTTCAAGACAGTATTAACAACTCTGTACACCCCACTTCTTTGGAGTGCTTCCTTCCTTCATGAAGGTACTCTCCCAAGCTATATGGTCCTTGGAGTTAGCTCATGATAAACTCACCCCAATTTTGATTTATAGATTGATTATGGATTATTTGCATCTACAACTGTTTGGTCTGTAGATTGGGGTGGGAGAAGGAATTCAGAGATAATTTGTTTAACACCACTCTGAAATTTCAGCTCAGAGATGCATAAAATATTACCATAAAGACTTAAAAACGACGCTTCTTGAAATTGAAGCCAATTTTCCAAAATATGGCCCATTCTGCTAGTGGTTCCTCTTCTATAACTGATTAAAACAGAGGTGGGAATTATATTTAGACATTATAGCTTTCATTGTTACTTAGAATTGCAGCAATCACAAAATCTATAACACATTGAAATCATGGAATAAAAAATAGGAATAGAGTAATTTCTGTCATTCTTAGGACTGCATTTTGTCTGAGTTACACTTGCATTGTCTGTTTACACTTACATTGACTCCTTTCATGAAAAGCAGTTATAATCAGAATCCTATCTCTGTAGGTTTTTGAGTGGGGAAGAATTACAGCAATGATTTAGTTCAATTGAGATTAAAAAGTTATTTTGGTAATTTTTGTTTTGATATAATTCCAAATTTACCAAAAAGTTGCAAGAATAGTAGTAGCAACTCCTGTGTACCCTTTACTCGTGTTCACTAATTGTTAACATTTGCCCCATTTGTTTTCTCATTTCTGTTCTCTCTCTTTGTCTTTATCTTACACACACACACACACACACACACACACACACACACACACACACACACACGTTTTCTGATTCATTTGGGAGTAAGTTGCAGTATAATACTCCTTTACTCCTAAATACTTCAAAGTATATTTTTTAGGTACAAGAACAATCTCTTACATTGCCAGAGTACAATGATGAAAAGTAGGACATTTAATATAGAAAACCCCAATTATCTAATCTACAGTCATGCATAAATTTAATTGATTGTTTCAGTACTGCCATTTATATATAAGTTTCTTTCCCACTCCTCGATCCCATCCAGAAACATGCCCTGCATTAGTTTCACACCTCTATAGCTTTATGGTTTTCTTTAATCTGGATCATTTCCTCAGCCTTCCTTTGTCTTTCATGACCTTGACATTTTGGAAGAACACAGGCCAATTAATTTGAAGAATTCTGTTCAATTTGGGTATGTCAGAGGACTCTCATGATTTGATTCATGTTTTGCATTTTTTGTGAGAAATGCCACAAAGATGATGCTGTGTCTTTCTCAGTGAATCAGAGATCAGAAGGTAATGATGTTGGTTTGTCTCATCATTGGTGATGTTAGCTTTGATCACTCGGTTAAGGTGGTGTCTGCCAGATTTCTCTGCTTTAAAATGATTTTTTCCTGCTTCATAATTAATAAGTGATTTGTGGGGAGAACTTTGAGGCTATGTAAATACTCTGTTCATTAAAATTTCACCTACTAACTTTAGCATACATTGATAATTCTTTTTTTTTTTTTTTTTTGTGAGGAAGACCAGCCCTGAGCTAACATCCGTCCAATCCTCCTCTTTTTGCTGAGGAAGACTGGCCCTGGGCTAACATCGTGCCCATCTTCCTCTACTTTATATGGGACGCCACCACGGCGTGGCTGACAGGCAGTGCATCGGCGGGCGCCCGGGATCCGAACCTGCGAACCCCGGGCTGCCAAGCGCGGACTAAACCGCTGCGCCACCGGGCGGCCCCCATTGATAATTCTTGTTTGAACAGATTGTTAATCACTGTGATAGTTGCAAAACAGTCATTTTCTAACTCTATCATTTCTTCCAGGCTCAAATATTGGCTTTACGAAGTCAGAAAGAGCTTTCTTCCTTTCTTTCTTTCTCATTCTTCCTTCCTTCCTTCCTTCCCTCCTTCCTTTCTTCCTCTGCCTCTCTCTCCCCCTCACTCCCTCTCTCTCTCTCTCTCTCCCACCCTCCCCCTCCCTCTTTCTCTCTTTATTTTTTAATTTTTTTTCCTATCAGTAGGGACTCTTAGATTCATATTTCATTTAGTGGGCTATAATTCATTGCTATTATTTTTGTTGATGCTGAAAATATCCTGGATTTGTCCAATGGGAGCCCTCAAGTTGGCTCCTGTGTCATTTTGATATGTCTCCACCATTTTTCTTTTTTTAGTATAGCCTTATTTTATGGTCCAATCAGATGTTTTAGAATCATCTTATTGCCTCAGACCTAGAATCAACTATTTCCCCAAAGATCTCTAGTTTCTCTTGGTGCAGAGTGGCAATTAGAAAACAATATCTGGGAAGTACTTGTGCTCATCACTAACTGTGAGGTTATTCCTTTTAGGTCTTCTCAGCAGAAAGAGTTAAGAAGCACACACACACATCTATTTCTGTCTCTCTCTCTTAAAAACCATGAGTTCATAGTGATACCTACATTCCAATTCAAGACCTCATGCCAGTCTTCCCTTTTCTATATTTACAACCTCCTTCTGAAGAAAGTCTGTTAAGAAATCTGGCTCCCACTATACTCAGCATATTTACTCATTTGCTCAATGTTAGAATACCAGAAAGTAGTTTCAAAATTGCTACTCCATACCACTGGGGGGAAAATAACACTAACTAGAGTCTAATATTTGTTTATAATTATTTTTTTATTGAAGTATAGTTGAAACACAATATTTTACTAGTTTCAGGTGTACAACATAGTGATTCGACACTTATATACATTATGAAATGATCACCATGGCAAGTCTAGTAACCAACTGCCACCACACGAAGTTATTTCAATATGATTGACTATATTCCATATGTCGTACATTACATCCCTGAGACTTATTTATTTTATAACTGAAAGTTTGCACTTCTTAATTCCTTTCACCTATTTCACCCATCTATTCACCTACCCCCTGCTCTGGTGGCCACCAGTTTGTTCTTAGTATCTATGAATCTGTTCTATTTTATTTTGTTTGTTAAATTCCACATATAAGGTAAATCATATGGTATTTGTCTTTGACTTATTTCGCTTAGCATAATACCCTCTAGCTCCATCCACGTTGTCACAAATGGCAAGATTTCATTCTTTTTTATGGTTGAGTAACATTCCACTGTATGTATATATCATATCTTCTTTATCCATTCATCTATTGATGGACACTTAGATTTTGTCCATGTCTTGGTTATTGTAAATAATGCTGCAATAAACATAGGGGTGCACATATGTTTTTGAATTAACATTTTCACTTTCTCTGAATAAATAGCCAGAAGTCAGATTGCTGGATTGTACAGTTGTTCCATTTTTGATTTTTTGAGGAACCTCAAAACTGTTTTCCAGAGTAGTTGCACCAATTTACCTTCCCACAACAGTGCACAAGGGCTCCCTTTTCTCCACATCCTCGCCAACATATGTTATTTGCTGTCTTTCTGATGAGAGCTATTCTGACATGTGTGAGGTGAGATCTCATTGTGGTTTTGATTTGCATTTCCCTAATGACTAGTGATGTTGAGCATCTATTCATGTGTCTCTGGCCATCTGGATGTCTTCTTTGGAAAAAAGTCTATTCGTGTCCTCTGAACATTTTTTAATCAGATTGTTTGTATTTTTGATATTGAGTTGTGTGAATTATTTATATATTTTGGATATTAACCCCTTATTGAGTATATAATTTGCAAATATCTTTTCCCTTTCAGTAGGTTGTATTGTCATGTTGTTGATGGTTTCCTTTGCTGTGTAAAAGGTTTTTTGTTTAATGTAGTCCTTTTTGTTTATTTTCACTTATATTGCCTTCTCCTGAGGAGATAGATCCATAAAAATATTGCTGGGACTGATGTCAAAGAGCTAACCATCTTTGTTTTCTTCCAGGAGTTTTATGGTTTCAGGTATTTAATCCACTTTGAGTTTATTTTTGTATATGGTGTAAGGTGGTGAAGCAGTTTCATTCTTTTTCATGTAGCTGTCAGTTTTCCCAACACCTTTGTTGAAGAGACTGTCTTTTCCTTGTTGTATATTCTTGCCTCCTTTGTCATAGATTAATTGACCATATAAGTGTGGGTATATTTCTGGGCTCTCTATTCTGTTCCATTGATCTATGGGTCTGTTTTTGTGCCAGTACCATGCTGTTCTGATTACTGTAGATTTGAAGTATAGTTGAAATCAGGGAGCATGATAGCTCTAGCTTTGTTCTTCTTTCTCAAATTGCGTTGGCTATTCAGGGTCTTTTGTGGTTCCATACAAATTTTAGGGTTATTTGTTTTATTTCTGTGAAAAATGACTTTGGTATTTTGATAGAGATTGTATTGAGTCTGTAGATTTCTGTGGGTAGTATGCACGTTTTAACAATATTAATTCTTTCAATTCATGAGCTCAGTACATCTTTCCATTTATTTGTGCCATCTTCAATTTCTTTCATGAATGTCTTATAGTTTTCAGAGTACAGGTCTTTTACCTCTTTGGTTAAATTTTCTTTTTGATTCAATTGTAAATGGAATTATTTTCTTAATTTCTCTCTCTGATTATTTGCTATTAGTGTATAGAAATACAATAGATTTCTGTATATTGATTTTATATCCTGCAAATTTACTGAATTCATTTATTAGTTCTAATATTATTTTTGGTGATGTCTTTGGGCTTTTCTATATATAGGACCATGTCATCTGTGAATAGTGACAATGTTATTTCTTTCTTTCCAATTTGGATGCCTTTTATTTCTTTTTCTTGCTTGATTGCTATGGCTAGGAATTCCAATGCTGTCTTGAATAAAAGTGATGAGAGTGGGCATCTTGACTTGTTCCTGATCTTAGAGGAAATACATTCAGCTTTTCATTGTTGAGTATGTTGTTAGCTGTGGGTTTATTATGTTGAGATATATTTCATCTATACCCAGTTTGTTGAGTATTTTTATCATAAATGGATGTTGAATTTTGTCAAATGCTTTTTCTGCATCTATTGAGGGGATCATAGATTTTTATCCTTCATTATGTTAATGTGGTATATCACATTGTTTTATATGTGAATATTGAACCATCATTGTATCCCTGGAATAAATCCCACTTGATCATGGTGTGTGATCCTTTTAATGTATTGTTGAATTCAGTTTGATAATATCTTGTTGAGGATTTTTGCATCTGTGTTCATGAGGGATATTGGTCTGTAATTTTCTTTTTTGATAATGTCTTTGCCTGGTTTTGGTATCAGGGTAATGTTCGCCTTGTAGAATGTGTTTGAGAGCATTCCTTCCTCTTCAATTTTTTGGAATAGTTTGAGAAGGATAGGTACTAACTCTTCTTTAAATGTTTGTAAAAATTCACCTGTGTAGCCGTCTCATCCTGGATTTGTTTGTTGGGAGTTTTTTGATTGCCGATTCAATTTCATTGCTAGTAATAAGTCTGTTCAGATTTTCTATTTCTTTGTGATTCAGTCTTAGAAGATTTGTATGTTCTGAGGAATTTATGCATTTCTTCTAAGTTGTCCAAATGTTGGCATATAATTGTTCATAGTAATCTCTATGATCCTTTGCATTTCTATGGTATTGGTTGTAACATCACCTCTTTCATTTCTAATTTTATTTATTTGGGCCATCTTTTTTCTTGAAGAGTCTGGCTGAAGGTTTATCAATTTTGTTTATCTTTTTTGAAGAATCAGCTCTCAGTTTCATTGATCTTTTCTATTTTATTAAGTCTCCATTTCATTTATTTCCACTCTGATCTTTACTATTTCTTTCCTTCTACTAAATTTGGGCTTTGTTTGTTCTTCTTTTTCTGTTTCCTTCAGGTGTAAGTTTAGATTGTTTATTTGAGATTTTTCTTCTTTCCTGAGGTGGGCCTGTATTGCTATGAATTTCCCTCTTAAAACTGCTTTTGCTCCATCTCATAGATTGTGGAATGTTGTGTTTCCATTTTCATCTGCCTCAAGATATTTTTTGATTTCCTCATTGACCCATTGGTTTTTTAGTATCATTGTTGTTTAGCCTTCATCAATTTATGTTTTTTCCAGTTTTCTTCTTTTAATTCATTTCTAGTTTTATACCATTGTGTTGGAAAAGTTGCTTGATATGATTTCAATTTTCTTAAACTCATTGAGACTAGTTTTGTGGTCTAAAAAGTGATCCATCTGGAGAATGTTCCATGTGCACTTGAAAATAATATATATTCTGCTGTTTTGGGATGCCATATTCTGTATATATCTATTAAGTCCATCTGGTCTAATGTGTCATTTAAGGCCAATGTTTCCTTGTTGATTTTCTGTCTGGATGATCTATTTGTTGA
This sequence comes from Tapirus indicus, assembly GCA_031878705.1. Lineage (NCBI taxonomy): Eukaryota > Metazoa > Chordata > Mammalia > Perissodactyla > Tapiridae > Tapirus > Tapirus indicus. The sequence continues at coordinate 107,926,414 of CM062918.1, read as the reverse complement.
TGTAAGTGGGGTATTAACATCCCCTACTATTATTGTATTGCTGTCAATTTCTCCCTTTATGTCTGTTAATATTTGCTTTATGTATTTAGGTGCTCCTAGGTTTGGTGCATAGGTATTTACAAATGTTCCATCATTTTATTGGATTGATCCCTTTACCATTATGTGATGCCCTTCTTTGTCTCTTGATGCAAACTTTGTTTTAAAGTCTATTTTGTTTGATATAACTATTGCTACCCCCAGCTTTCTTTTCATTTCCATTTGCATGGAATATCTTTTTACATCCCTTCAGTTACAATCTGTGTATGTCTTTAGATCTGAAGTGAGTCTCTTATAGGCATCATATATATGGGTCTTGTTTCTCCATGCATTCAGCCACCCTATGTCTTTTGATTTGAGCATTTAGTTCATTTCATTTAAAGTAATTATTTATAGATATGTACTTATTGCCATTTTGTTAATTGTTTTGGTTGTTTTTGTAGTTCTTCTCTGTTACTTTCTTCTTCTTTTGCTCTCTTCCCTTATGATTTGGTGACTTTCTTTAGTGTTATGTTTGTATTCCTTTCCCTTTATTTTTTGGTATCTATTATAGGTTTTTGGCCTGTGATTATCATGAGGTTCATATATAACAACCAATGTATTTAGCAGTCTATTTCAAGTTGATGGCCACTTAAGTTCAAGGTCATTCTAAAAACATTATATTTTACTGCCCCCTCCTTATTTTCATGTTTTTGATAACCTTTTAAATATTTTTAATTTATGTATCCCTTAACTAATTATTGTAGATATAAATGATTTTATTACTTTTTTCTTTTAACTCTCAAACTAACTGTATAGATGGTTGATCCACTACCTTTACTATCTGTTTGGCATTACCAGTGAGACATTTTCTTTTATAATATTTTTATTTCTAATTATGACCTTTTCCTTTCTGTGTAAAGAAGTACCTATAACAGTTCTTGTTAGGATGGTTTAGTGGTAATGAACTCCTTTAGCTTTTTGCTTGTCTGGGAAACTCTCTATCTCTCCTTCAATTCTGAATGATAACTTTGCTGGGTAGAATATTCTTGGTTTTAAGTTTTTTCCTTTCAGCACTTAGCCTATATTTTCCCTCTCCCTTCTGGCCTGTATAGTCTCTGCTGAAAAATCAGCTGATAGTTCTTAGAGGGTCCCCTTGTGTATAACTAATTGTTTTTCTCTTGCTGCTTTTAAGATTCTCTCTTTAACTTTTGACATTTTAATTATAATGTGTCATGGTGTGGGTCTCTTTGGGTTCATCTTATTTTGCACTCTCTGTGCTTCCTGGACCTGGATGTCTGTTTCCTTTGCCAGGTTGGGGAAGTTGTCAGCCATGATGTCTTTAAATGGGTTTTCTGTCTTTTTCTCTCTTCTTTCTCCTCTGGGACCCCTATAACATGAATGTTAGTATGGTTGATATGTCCCAGAAATCCCTTAAACTATCCTCATGTTTTTTTATTCTTTTTTTCTTTTTGCTGTTCCAGTTGTGTGATTTTCACTTACCTGTCTTCTAGATCACTGATCCACTCCCTGTGCATTATGTAATATGCTGTTGATTCCCTCTAATGTATTTTTCATTTCAGTTATTGTATTCTTCAGCTCTCATTGATTCTTTTTAAAATTTTCTTTCTCTGTATTGAAGTCCCCATTGTGTTCATTCATTCTTCTCTCAAATTTGTTAAGTATCTGTGTGACCATGACTTTGAACTCTTTATCTGGTAGATTGCTTATCTCTGTTTCAGTTAGTCCTTTTTCTGATTTTATGTCTTCTTCTTTCATTTGGAAGATATTCTTTTATCTCCTTGTTTTGCCTAACTTTCTGTGTTTGTTTCTATCTATTAGGTAGATCGGCTACATCTCTCAGTCTTAAAGGGGTGGCCTTATGTAGAAGGTGTCCTGTGGGGCCTAGTAGTGAACTCCCCCCTGGTCACTAGAGTCAAGTGCTCCAGGTATGTCACCTGTATGGCTGTATGTACCCTCCAATTGTAACTGGGCCATGATTACTGTGGGCACACTGGTGGGTAGGGCTGGATACCCAGGATGAGAGCCATTTTGGAGGGACTCTGGTGCTGGCTAAGGCTGCTCACTCAGTGGGGTGGGATGGGAGCCACTTTGGAGGAATATTTGCTGAGGCTGGTCTGCAGGAGAACACTCAGATGGGGCAAGCAGTGCTAGCAAGGTAGATGGAGAGTGTCAGATATGGCACCTGCCAGAGCTGGGCAAACTAGGTAGAGGGAGAGTAAAAAAAATGGCACCTGCCAGCACTTCCATTTAAGAAAATTTTAGCAGATCCCTGCTCCTCTGGCATACTCCCTAAAATTACCCAATGAATCTGCTTCATATATAGCCCAAGTGTTTTTCAATCTCCTGCCTCTGTGCTGGGATTTGGAGCAGGTGAGTTTGTGCATGAGGTCTTTAAGAGCAAAGTCTCAGTTTCCTATAACCCTCTAGATCTCCTTAAAATAAGCCCCATTGATTTTCAAAGCCAAACATTATGAGTGCTCTTCATCCTCGTGCAGATCCCCAGGGCTGGGGGAGCTAATGTGGGCCTTAGACTCCTCACTCATCTGGGAGGAACTTCAAGGCTGTGATATCCCTCCCATTTGTGGGTAACTGCACTGGGGTTGTGGGTCTACATTAGACTACATCTCTGCCCCTCATACGCAACTCAAGGTGACTTTCTCTTTATATCTTTAGTTATAGAAAATCTGCTCTGCTGGTCTTCAGGTCATCCTCAGTGAGAGTTATTCTATATGTAGTGTGTCTGTAGGAGGATATTTGGTGTGTCTGTAGGAGAATATTAGCCAAAGGTCTTCCAATTCTGCCATCTTGATCTAATCTCTCCTATAATTATGTTTTGTCTTTAGATTCAGAGTGTGTAGTCAAAGTACTATCTTGCAAGGTGAATTCTTTTAGTTTGGTTATGTTATTTACTTGAAACATAATTAGGTTTATCTGCTTTGTGCATTTTAAATTTCTATTTTATCTCCCCATCCTTGATTTTATTCATTTTTTGAGTATATGAAACATTAAAATAATTCCCCAAAGTCAAAATTATACAAAAAGTTATATTCTGCCAATCCCCAATCCCTTCAACCTCATTTACACCCATCTCCTGTGAGGAACTAATCTTATTAATTTCTAATTAATTTCTGTTAGCTATCTTGTGTTTCCTCTGCAAAAATAAGCAGATGTCTGAATGTCTTCTTCTCCCCTCATTTCTTACAAAATGGTAGCATATATGCATTTCCCCTTTGCTTTTTCCCCTCTGATAATATATCTTGGAGATCATTCCACATCGTTTCATAGACGTCATCCTTATTCTCTTTTACATCTGCTTAGTACTTCCTTGGCTGGGTACCCATAGTTTATTAACCACTGTCCTGTGAATGAGCATTTAGGTTGTTTCAAATATTTTGCTAATACAAACAATGCTTTAAAGATTAACCTTGTTTGTATTTATTTTTTGTTCTTGGAAGTGCATCTTCAGGGTAAATACCTAGAAGAGAAAATGCTGGATCAAAAGATAAGCACATACATAGTTTTGTTAGATATCACTGAATTACCCTCTATACCAGTTAGCAACCCTACCGGCAATGAATGTTCCTATTTCCCCACAGCTGAACCGATAGACTATGTTGACAAGCTTTTAAAAAATTTTGCCAAACTGATAAATGAGACATAGTTTTAATTTGAATTTCTCTTATGAGTGAATTCAAATATCTTTTTATATGTTTAAGGGCCATGTAACCTGTTTATAATGACCCAGGAGAATAATATCTCCTCTTTGCTCCACACAGGAAGACCCTCAGCATCCATTCATAAAATTTTGGTTTTCACACATGCTATTTTTAATCCTGTTTACTGATGATTCCTAGCCTACTCAAGGAGTTGGGTTAAATGTTTGTTGAGGTTTCTCTTTGGAAACAAAGGAATGAGATCCTTAAATCATTCTGTTTGAAAATCCAGCATATTAAAATTGAAGTTTTGCCACTCTTTCCATCTTAATGCACAGTGTTATCACTGTATTTTCTTTTAATTGGATTGCCCAATGTGTTGATTAATAAATATGAATTCTGGACCAGCAACATCAGATTCATTGAGGTATCTTAAACAAAATAAAATTCTTAGGCCCTGCCTCTATATTCTGAATTACTAGATCTCAGGTTAGACCCTATAATCTGTTATAAAGCTAACGATTCTGTTGGAGCAGTGTTTGGTGTTTTGGAATCACTGTTTTGGTGTGTGCCTCAAAGGTAAACCTTTTAGCAAATGGTAAATTAAATTAGTGATTCTATCTAATTATATACCAAAGAGACAAGCTTGCATAATTGAAAATTTTATATGAAGTTAAAATGATTTTTACTTTTTTGCAGGGGGGAGGGACTTCCCTTAAGCACATGTATCCACCACCACATAAAACCTTAGCCTTTAACTCTCAGACACACTCAGCCAGGCTGTCCCAGGCTCTCCTGTTTTAGGCCTTTAATTGACAGCCTCAGCCCCTGATATCAGTAGGAAATGAACCCACAAAAAGTTCTCCTTTATTACCTATTGTTGTCCAATCTAGGATTTCTCATCCAGAGCAAGAAACTCAGTACTGCCACCTTTGAGTCATTCCAGGTCTCCTTTCCATGTTCTCACAATGGCATGAGTGAGACAAAATGATACATATGAACGAACTGAATAAAATAGCAGAAATAACAGTGAGAGGCAGTATGGGATAGTGAGCAAGGGCACAGATTCTGGAATCAGGCTGTCTGGCTTGATGATTTATTACCTGGTGAATCTGGGCAATTTTTTAGCCTCTTTTTCTGTACTTCAGTTTTGTCATACATAAAAATGGGGATAGTGATATTACCTCCTAGGGTTGTTAGCAGGATTAAATGAGTCAACATATATAAAGTACTGAGCTTGTTCCATAGGAAATGCTTTTGAGTATAAAAGTTACTAAACATAATTTAATAGAGTCTCAGGAATGTGGGAGAAAGCGCCAGGATGTCTCCAGAGAGGAGCAGAGTAGAATGCACGGCACAGTACAAAAGAGAGACATGCTCAGTGACATGTAAGATGGGAAGTAGACCTGGTCTTCTTAGTGTGGTGAACTCTTCCCCAAGAAGAGTAGCTTTTGAAGAATTGCCTCGATCACTGACTTTGGTGAACTGAGTGTGGGAGGCGAAGAGTGACCCCCAGTGACGTCCATGTCCCAATCTCCAGGACCTGTGAATATGTTACTTTACAGGGCAGAAGGGAATTTGCAGATATGATTAGAGTATGGCATTTGAGATGGGGGGAGATTATCCTGGATTTTCTGAATGGGTCCCACCTAATCACCCAAGTCCTTCAAAGCAGAGAACATTTCGCTGCTATGGTCAGAGAAAGAGACGCAGTGATGGAAGAAGGATCAGAGAGATGCTATGCAGGCGGCTGTGAAGCAGAGGAGGAGGAGGCCCTGAGTCAAGGAATGTAGACTCCTCTAGAAGCTGGAAAAGGCAAGGATCATCTCCTAGAGCATCCAGAAAGGACATCACCGGCCAACACCTAGATTTTAGCCCAGTGAGAAACTGTGTCAAACTTCTAATCTACAGAAATGTAATAAATTTTTATATTTTTAAAAATTGTGGCTAAATGTACATAACATAAAAGTTACTATTTTAGCCGTTTTTTAAAGGTACAGTTCTGTGGCATTAAGTGCATCCACATTGTTGTGCAGCCATCACCACTATCCATCTCCAGAACTTTTTCATCCTCCCCAATTGAAACTTTACCCATTAAACTCTAACTCCCCATTCTCCCCTTCTCCAGCCCCAGGCAATCTCTATTCTACTTTCTGTCTCTATGAATTAGACTACTCTAGAAATCTCAGACAAGTGAAATCATACAATATCTGTCCTTTTGTGACTGGTTTATTTCACTTAGAATAGTGTCTTCAAGATTCGTTCATGTTGTAGCACGTATCAGAATTTCCTTCCTTTTAAAGGCTGAATAATATTCCCTGGTATGCATATACATACCACATTTTATATGTCTAATTGTCCACTGAAGGATCCTTGCGATGCTTCCACTTTTGGCTATTGTTAATAATACTGCTTTGAATATGGGTTTACAAATATCTGTTTGCATTCCTGCTTTCAATTCTTTTGGGTATAAACTGAGAAGTACAATTACTGGATACATGATAATTGTATGTTTAAGTTTATGAGGAATCGTCAAACTGTTTTCCACAACAGCTGCACCGTTTCAGATTCCCACAAGCAATGTACAAGGGTTACAATTTCTCCACATCCTTGCCAATACTTGTTTTCTGCTTTTTTTTTAATAATCGCCATTCTAATGCACTTGAAGTGGTATCTTATTTTGGGTTTGGTTAGCATTTTCCTAATGCTTAGAGATGTTGAGCATCTTCTCATGTCCTTATCAGTCATTCCATTTGTGTCTTCTTTGGAGAATTCTCTATTCAACTCCTTTGGCTATTTTTAATTGAGTTGTTTTGTTTCTTTTTGAGTTGTAGGAATTCTTCATATATGGTGGATATTTATCTCTTTTTAGATTTATGATTTGCAAATATTTGCTTCCATTCCATGGGTTGCCTTTTAACTCTGTCGATATTGTCCTTTGATGCAGAAGTTTTGAATTCTGATGAAATCCAATTAGTATTTCTTTTTCTCTTTTGCTGCCTGCATTTTTGGTGTCATATCCAAGAAATCATTACCAAGTCCAGTGTTATGATGATTTTTCCCTGTTTTCTTCTAAGCCTTTTATAGTTTTAGCTCTTATGTGTAGGTCTTTGATCCATTTTGAGTTAACTTTTGTACATGGTGCAAAGTAAGGCTACAAATTCATTTTTTTATATGTGGATATCTTGCTTTCCCAACACCATTTGTTGAAAAGACTGTCCATTCCCCATTGAATGGTTTGGCACCCTTGTCAAAAACCATTTGACTGTATACACAGACTTTTTCCTGGACTCTTTATTCTTTTGCATTGGTCTATAGATCTGTCTTTATGCCAGTACCACACTGATTACCACGGCTTGTAAAGAGTTGTGAAATCAGGAATTGTGAGATTTCCAACTTTGTTCTTTTTAAAGATTATTTTGGCTATGTTTTGTTCCTTGAGATTCCATATGAATTTTAGGATAGAGTTTTCTTTTTCCACAAAAAAATATTGTTGGGATTTTGATAGGGATTGTATTGACGGTAGGTTGCTTTTGGTAGTATTGACATCTTAACAATATTAAGTCTTCCAATCTATGAACATGGAATGTCTTTCCATTAAATTTGTGTCATTTGAAGATGCTAAATTTGTGATGTTTTTCAGCAGCACTAGGAGACTAACACCCTGACCAAATAAGTAAATCTATGTTCAGTGTGTCCAATGGACTTACTGATTTTTAAAAATATCTTTAAGAATGGAAAGTACAAGTTAGTCATCATTAATGTATGTGACTTCCCACCCATCTCCCTTTACCATGAGCCTGTCTTCCTCTCCTGCTGCTGGGAACCCCTCTGCCCTCCCCTGTGGAGAGAAGTCCAGCTACTCCATCCATCCAGGCTCAGACCTCAGGCTGTGGATCAGGCGCTCCAGGATCACTGAGTCACAGCTGAGCTGGCCTGGATGAGGAGAATTGCCCAGCCCACTCAAAGAAGGATGAAAAATAGTCCATGTCTGTTGTTTTAAGCCACTAAGCATTTGAGTGGCTGTTATGCAGTAATTGTTAATTGAGACATCCTCTCTTCTAAGAGGCCTTCTCTGACCACCCTAAGTTAAAGGCCCTCTGGTTCTTAGAATCAGTCTGTCCAGTTATTCTGCTTTGTTTCCTTGAAGGCCTTATCTCTATCTGAAAGTCTATTTTTTATTGATTTCTTTAGTTATTTTACGTATGCACACATAGGATAGGAACTCCACAAGAGCGGGGATCCCATCTTGTGCACTGTGATGCCTCCAGCACGTAGAGCAGTTCCTGACATTTAGCAGGTGCTCAGTAAATATTGTTTGATAAATTTCTGAATGAATAAAATGTGTTACTTCTTTACAAATAGCTTCTGGTTAAAGCACTGAAATCTGAAATCCATATGCAATAATAAATTGCATTATTTAGCCAATTATTTCTCCTTATAACAAATAAAAGTTACTCTCAGAATTTTACAATTGGTTTAAGCTTTTGTTGATGTTCAATATCTTTGTATTTTGTACTTTTCCTTTTACTTTATGAACAAATTTGCTGAAGGTTGGGAAAAATAATACCAGGAGTTGCATGTTAGTTTTAGTTTTAAACTAGAAATCTAATTCTGACTTCTTAATACTTGAGATAGATGATCTCATCAGGCATTGAGTTTTATAGATTCAACCTTGAAATTAGTTCCTTTCCCTAAAAACTATTCCTGCACTTTAAAAATGTTGCCAATAGATGGCACTCCTGGCATGCAATCTATTAATGTGACTTGGAACAAGCTATTACATATACATTTTTAAAATATCAGCTTTATCGAGGTATAATTGACATATAAAATTGCATGATATTTAAAGTTTACATCATGGTGACTTGATATACATATACATTGTGAAAGAATTACCACTATCTAGTTAATTAACACATCCTTCACTTCACATAATTGTCTTTTCTATATCACAGCATTTAAATTGTACTCTCTTATCAAATTTTGATTACACTAAACAGTGTTACCAACTATAGTCACTATGTTTGCATTAGATCTTTAGACCTTATTCATTTTATAGTTAAAAGTTTGTACTCTTTTACCAGCTTCTCCCTATTTACCCCAACTCTCAGACACTGACAACCACTATTTATTCTACTCTCTGTTCCTTTGAGTTTGACTTTTTTTTCTAGATTTCACATATAGGTGATACCATACAGTATCTATCTTTCTCTTTCTTGTATATTCCTTTATGTTCCTGGCAGTTCTCAGGGATTAGCACCAGCAGCTCCCTTTGCAGACTCAGTGAAAGCAATTTACAACCTTCTGAGTTTTGTATCTGTGATCTTGTTCCTGATTCCAGCTATCCACAACTTGGGGTTTGGGGGGGGGGTCACCATATTTGGAATAAGAAGAAGGGAGACCTCTCTTAAAAAAAAATCACAGTTTTATTAATTTATTCTTCAGGCAAATTCTAAGTGCTGCAAATGCAGGAGTGAGCAAAATAAACAAAACCACCACTCTTGTGGAATTTGCATTTTAGAGGCAAGAAGGACAACAAAGAAAAAAGAAAACAATCTAATCTATATTTGTTAGCAATAAGTGCTATGGGAAAAAGAAAACAACGTGGGAAGGGGATATAAATTAACAGGGTTGATGGCCATGGAAGGCCATTGAAAAGGGGACTTTTGCTTAAAGACATATGGCAGTTAAAGTGAACCATGTGGATTATAGCAGAAGGAATATCCTTCAAGCCTGTGAGGCTGGAGGGGCTTGGAGTATTTGAGGAACAGCTGGAGGGCAGCGGAGCAATAGAGACATGGGTGAGGAAGAGAGTGGTTGGCTGTGAGGTCAGACAGGGGGCTGGGGTCGAGGGGTGACAGACTGATCATGTAGGATCTTATAACCAATGAGGGCTATGGATTCTACCCTGAGTGAAGTGGGGAGCCATTGGAGAGTTTTGAGCAGGGAGCTGACATGACTTGATCTACATATTAATGGAATCACTCTGTGGGAGCTAGAGCAGAAGCAGGGAGACCAGTAGGAGGCTTCTACAATAATCTAGATGAGAGGAGATGGTGACTTGGATCAGCCACTATCCCAGCATGGTGACAGTGGGAAGAGTGAAAAATGGTCAAATTTGGACGTATTTTGAAGATAGAGCCAAATAGGTTTGCTGGTCCACTGTAGGTGGGGTGTGAGAGAAACGCATTCAAAGTATGATGATTTTGCTCATACCAACAATTATAATTTACATTTGTGATTTATTTTTACTTTTTAAGCCACTTTCACGTGTGGTTATTTATTTGATGCTTAGCACAACTCCGTGAGTTAGAAATTCTTTTATTTTTACTAATGTTGAAATAAAGCATTAGTAAAAATAGGCTTTTTAACAATTTTTGTGAAATTGGTCAGGTTCCTGGCCTTCTCCCTAATCCAATTCTAGAGATGCCATCGAAGTGAGGGGAGAGTATTTGGATGTGAAGAACTGAAGTGAAAATTGTGAGAAACCTTAAAAAGATAATGTGGTTGCCACCTGCTGTGAGAGAAAATAGTGGCTTGAGCCTGGAAAGGGCAATAAACATGGTTGATGGACATATTTTGATTTATACCCTCTTCTATCTACCATACTGCAAGATCAATTTCTGGCCCATCCACTGTAAAGCAGACAAATAGCAATGCCAGCTCAGAGCTGCAGGGTCTATAGTATAATATCTGGGCTCCATAACTCAGACTGCAGAAGGGAAGAGACAATTGCATGTGATAGGCAGGCCTTGAGGCATTCCACCTTCCTCTTCATACCTCAAAAGCTAAGGAGTTACAATTAAGAGAGATAAGATCTTAGAAGGAACAACAGCTGGTGTAGAGATATAGCATTTCCCTGAGAAGAATGGTCATTTGGTGAGGGGTCAGCAGACAGGGGGTGGTCTCACCCAGTGACATGAGTGTCCTTCTTGGGAGTGCACATCCTCCACCTTCTTAAAATCATCAGAAGGTTCAAAAATGGGTCTGTGCTTTGGCCAATTCTTGGTGCTCATTGTCAGACAAAAGAACTGATACCCTCAGGGGAACATGAGAGCATGGGAAAAAATAATCAGACCACTGAAAAGAACATTCCCTACAAGAAGTAGATAAAAATCCTGAACAACTGGACAAGATGAATGAGAATTATTTGAGCATCCAGATAAAGAATTTAAAACATGTTTAATAGATATTCTCAAAAAGATGATAAGCCAGGGGGTGGAGGGAGGGAAAAATGAGTAGTAGTTGTCAAATAAGTATAGAATTTCAGTTTTGCAAGATGAAAATAGTCTGCAGGTTTATTGCACAAAATGTGAATATACTTAACACAACTCTACTGTATACTTAAAAATGATTAAGTTGGTAAATTCCATAATATGTATTTTTACCATAATAAAATATTTTTTAAAAACATAAATGGAAAAATTATCAACATAAAGTAGGAAGATAAGGTTAATACTGAGCATGGAAAAAATAATATAAGTAAAGAACTTAATTATTGAGATAGGTAGTAGTACAGATCCAGTTTTAGAACAAGGTAGTGACTGAAAACCCATGTGAAGATCTCTCCTGGAAAGTATTAGGAAGGGGTAAAGAGACTGTGTATGTGTGTGTGTGTGTATATATGTATATATATGTATGTGTGTGTGTGTTAAAAGATATAGAGAAGAGCAATAGCAGTGTCAATATCCATATAATGAGAGTTCCCCAATTAAGAGGAAATAAATGAAGCAAAGGACATAATTGAAGAAAAGAAATGACAGACTATTTCATCGAATTGGACGTGAAAGATCCTCATTTAAAGAACTCATACAGAGGCAACAGGAACAACAACAAGAGGACAGCCACACAAAACAGGTTATAGGAGATTTAGGAACATCAGAGTTGAAGAGAAAATGTTAACAGTGACTAGGGAGAAAGTAAGATCATGTACAAAATTTAAAAATCAGACAGACCTTAGACTTCTCAATAGCAACACTGGAGGCAGGAAGGAAGCAGAGTAATTTTTTTAAAGTATGAAAGAAAAAGACTTTAAAGATCTCATGTATATCAAGTCAACTATCACTTAAATTGAGGGGACAATAAGTGTATTTTCCAGGATATAGGGCCTCAGAAGATCCTCTCTGAAAACATTTTTTGGAGGAAGGACTCCAGACAGAAGTGAGCTATATCCAAGAGGTGGCAATGAGCTATGTGGGCTGTAATGTGAGTCAAATCACCTAGTAAATTTAAGTTTTGTCTAAAAAGACAATTCCCTTCCATTGAAATTATAACCATAATAATAAAGAACTTAAATTGCAAGACACCATGATAGTCTGAGGTAAAGGTGGGGAACACTAAATGAAGACACCAAAGGGAGTAGACAGCGTGTTAAACTCCTGTGTCTTGTTCAGTGAGAAGACACACATTCAGATAAACTTCAAAAAATTAAAGATAAAATGAACACAATTCAGGCTTTATTACATTTTGAGTAGAACATATGACTTTCACATCAACATAAAGCAATTTGATCTGTGCAATGGAAAGCAGGAAAGGAGAAGTAAAGAGAAACAACAGGAAAAGATGGAAAACAGAGAATAGGAAATAAGCTGGTAGAAAAAATACTGAATATAATAATAATCAAAATAAATTACGTAATTAATTCAAACTCTTAGATCAAAAACAGAGACTTTAGATTGATTAGAAATAATCCCATAAAAATTTGTTTATGAAACATATAAAGAACAAAGGTAAAAGAAGAGAAAGCGAAATATGAACCAAGGAATGGGAAAGTGGATGCCAAGAAAACATGAACTGAAGGAAATCTGAGGTAGTAAATTTGTCATCAGATGAGATAGAACGTAATGCCAAAAAAATAAATCATAAAAGCAAAGAGGCAAGTTTATCATGGTAAAGGAATGATGTATCAGGAAGCCATAACAATTATTAATATACTGCCCCCAAGGATGCTGTCACAAATATATACATAAACAAGTGACAATATTGTGTGAGAAAAGATACAAGCATAAGGGAAGATTTGGATGCATTTGGTTGAAAAACTCATAGATCAAGCAGGCAAAAAGAAGCAAAGATATGAAAGATACTATGAAGCTTGAACTTATGTAATATACAAAACTTTATCCAAAAGTAGAGAATATACATTTTGAGCACCCATGACTCATTCTTAAAAATATACTGTACACATAAATTGTAAGGAAGGAACTTCATATTAAATATCTCTTTAATTAGAAGTCAATAGTATGAGGATAATTTTAAAACTCTATGACTTGAAACTTAAATAGTATAATATAAAATAACCTTTGGTTTAAGAGGAAATTAAAAGAAAAAACATTTACAACAGCACTGAAATCATTACATTGTAAATATTGTGTGATGGAGATAAAGTAAATTCCCTTTGAAGGACATTTATAGCTTTAAATAAACATTGGAAAACAAAAATACTTTAAAATTTTTTATTGTGGTAAAAGATATATAACATAAAGGTTATCATTTTAACCATCTTTAAGTGTGCAGTTCCGTGGCATTAAGTATATTCACAATCACCACCATCCATCTCCGGAACTTTTTCATCTTCCACAACTGAAACTCTGTACCTCTTAAACACTACCTCTACGTTGTCTCCTGCCCCCAGCCCCAGGCACTCACCATTCTACTTTCTGTCTTTGAATCTGACTACTCTAGGAACCTCATATGTCTCCAAGGTTCATCTATGTTGTAGCATGTGTCATAATTTCCTTTCTTTTTAAGGCTGAATATCATTCCATTGTATTCCTATACCACATTTTGTTTATATAGTCCCTCACTGAAGGACACGGGTTGCTTCCACCTTTTGGCTATTATGAATAATGATGCTCTGAACACGGGTGTACCAATATCTGATTGAATCCTTTTTTTCAATTTTCAGGTATATATCCAAAAAAACTTTTTGACAAAAATAACTTAAGCACTCAACAAGAGAGATTTGAAAGTGTAATAAAGCAAAAGTAGAGAAACTAGAGAGAGAGGAAATAATAAAGAAGAGGACAGAAATCAATCAATTAAAAATGCAGAAGATCCCCAAATAACATGCTGTTTCTTTGAAAAGTTCATATGATAGAAAAACTGGCCAGAATGATCAAAAAAATAAATTTAAGAGGGGTTAAGAAATATGCATAATAATAATAGTTATAATAACAATAATTATAATGAAACAATAGACACAACAGAAAGGAAAAAATGTTATGAACAACTATATTCTAATAATATTTTGATAATCTGGTTGTGGATTATCAAAATTACATAGGAAAATTGTCAAATACTGAAATTGGCACAAGAAAAATATTAGGAAAGTTGGATAAGACAATTATCATTAAAGAAATTGAAATGGTAACCAAATCACATCAAACGGTGATTTTAGGTTTTAGATGAAGTTTATCTAATTTTTAGGGAACTAAACGTCCATATTTTATACAGTTGATCTGTGTGGTTCGTGTGGTCCTTTGATGTGGCCAGTGCTCTCTAACCATTCTTCATAAGGGTTATTACACTTCATAAGAGTATCCACATCGTTGAGATTTTGATTGTGTTCTCAAGAGCTTTACCTCTGATTTCTAACACCTGGCGTTAGCTTTTGTAGACTCTTGGTTATATACTGTTTCACATCAGCTGTTGGACCAAAAAAAAAAAAAAAATCCAGAACCTTTATGTCTTCTTCAAATTAACTACGGCAAAATAGAATTTTCTTCAGACTTGAACATTTGCAATTTAGTTTTTAACCTCAATAGAGTTCACATACCTCATTATGTTTTTCAGTTTTTTTCAACATGTTCTAATAGCTTTCTAAAGTCTTTTTTGCAATATGAATTCATTATCAAACAGTAAATATCCTGGCTTTGAGTCATCCACAAATTTTACAACTATGTCATCATTGATGCCAAGGCTAGATAATGTTGACCAGCTCAGCTTCCTTCCTCAGGGCACAAGGAAGATAATTTTACATGACTCAATTATTTTATCAGCTAGGTCATACTTCTATTTATTAGCCTTTAGAAAAATTCATGAAAGAAAATGACAAAGCATCTTGCTGAAAATGTGATAGGGACATGGCTATGGCACCTTGAGCTACCTTAACTACCTCTGTAGCTAATTTGATGTAGTTCTTATTTAGCCAATACTGGTTCCTAGAGACCTCCATTTTCCTTTCTAAGTGTTCACAAGATATCCTTGAAATAATGTGTTTTTAAATTTTGCAGAATTTTCATATTAAACTTATAGGAGGTTCATAGTTTCCAGAATCAACCTTTTAGAATGTAAGCTATATGTCTGTGTTTTGACTTCTGGATCCTTTCTTTGTTTCTAATATTTGCACAGTGGTTTCACAATCAAGTATACAGATTCTTTTGGTACTAGATGAGTTTTTTTTTCCCCTGGGGTCACATTAGTACTAGAACTCATTTGTAGTGCCAAGAAAAATGTTTGACCTCTTTCTTACTTTGGGCCTTAATTATCAGTAATGATTTTTCCCTAAAACTCTCCCAGTTTATTGATCTTTCTGATCAATAAAATACAAGCAAATAAATTATCTTCTCTTTGATATAGAACTGATAAATTCATATTTGACAATATTCTGATGTTATTATAATCATTGCTCTAATCCCAGAAGACACAGATTTAAGAAAAAGAAAAAATCAGTCTTTTTGGGGGAAGGGAGATACAAGAGACAAGAACCTCATTATTTGGAAGGACCTAGATATCACAGAAAGGAAGAGGAGATTCTGAGGCCAGCCATCTACTGAAGAAAATTCTGTGGGCCAACAAAATGGGGATCTGAGAAGACACTAAACAGTACTTTGGAGTAATATTTTGAGTGAGGAGCTGACGCCAACTGTTATTTGAGAAATAATTTCTTAGAGTATGGCATTCAGTTTCTTAGGTGAAAAAATTGCAAATTTGATGGGTAGAAGGGAATAATGTAAAAAGAGACAAAGATACATAGAGCCACTGCTTTTGATTCATCTATAAAATAAACAGGGAAATTTGAGCAATGGGCAAAATATAGCTCGTGCTCCAATAGAACTGAATAGTGGAAGTGCAGTGGAAGGAAGGAAATCTCATGCTGAAAGGAAGGTATAATATCTAATCACTAAACCCAAAACATAGTTTCAGGTTTAACAAACTCAGAAGAACTTTGGAAACAATACTTACATAGTTGTAGATAGTTCTGAGAGTATATGTGTGGATAGATTGTCACTGGAGAACAGGGCCCCAAAGGAATTTTAGAGCGAGCCGAAATACTTGATATGAATTGATCCAAAGAATTCTCTAATCATCTACTTGCTAGTGAATGTGGAAGTGGGTCCTAGAGATTAACCATTGGGTTAACCAATAGTGTTCTGTGGCATTCTCCCTCTGGTTACTTTGTTTTATAGGCTGAATCCCCAAAGTTTAGGGCCACATACTCCAACTGTAGGATGGTGTATTTTGAGTATTGAAGTCAGAATTGGATAATGTTGTCAAGTCACAGTATCTGTATATATTTTAATATATTTCATTTTAAACAAAATTATCAATTTCTGTTTCTCAAATACAGCATTTTAATGTGTCCAGTGAATAAATTTTTGAGAGTAACAAAAACGTGTTTTATTCTAGGTTTCAAATGAATTGATATTATCTGTTAAAAACTGTTCTCATGTCAGACTAAAAGCATGTATAGTTCCTATAATCACTTCTATATACTACATTAAGTTCAAAATAGATGACATGTTGATGTTTTATATTGTGGGAATTCTAAGATAACTTTTCAAATGATTGATAGCTTTTAAAATTTACTGAGAACTGTAGACAATAAGTACAATTAATAATTCCCTATTATCTGTCAGTATCCATGTATATAAATTAAGAAGCCTATTTTCATGTGATTACTGAAAGTTTCAACTGATTATTCATGTTTGTTTATTATTGAGTTTAGTAATTATATGAAAACTAGACCCAGCTAAACTTTAAGGAAATATATCTAATCTCCATCCATAGATAAAAACAGATAGAAAGTGGTCCACTGGGTGAATGCAGCATGCCCCCCAATCCTCCCTCTTCCTGGTCAATGCAGGAGAGTGTGTGGGGCCTGGAGAGCTGCCAGAACGCTGGGTTCAGGGTGGAATGAGAGGTTAGTAATGTGACAGAGCCATCAGTGTTACTGGGATAGTGACTCACTCCAGGATAGTCAGTGTGTTTGGAATAGTCATTGTTTCTAGACTGGATATAGTGTAGGATGTGGTCTTTATATGTCATCAGTTTGGACTGCTCCATGTGTCCAGATTTGTCACTGGACTGGAGAGTGCTATTTGGACCTAACATTCAGTCTGGTGTTTCGTTGTGTCCAGACTGGCTGGTATGTTCAGCCAGCCGTGATGTCTGCCAATTTGCATTGTTTTAACTGAAATATTGTCTCTCCAGAGTTGTCAAGTCTCTCTGAAAAAACAGTGCTTCCAGAATGCTTAGTTGTTCTGGGTTGTCACTATGTTTGGAGTAGTCAGTCTATCTAAGCCTGTGGTATGAGGGCCATACGTTTTTATAGCTCTCTGTCTTTTTCTTCTGGATGAAGCTCTTTTCAAGTGGGCTCATGTGTACCATGCCTGGGTCACTTGCTAATCCCTGCAGGAACTCAGTCTTTGTCTACTCTGTGGCCACACTGCTCTGTCCTTTAAGATACCTCACTTTCACGGATGAAGCAATCTACCTCTTTCCAATTTCTGTCCAATAGTCCACACCCACCTCTAGGATTCAACAAAAGTGGGGACAGCAAAGAGGAAAGGCCACGTGATCTCCATCTGGACTCTAGCCTGCATTCCATATCACCTGGATGTTAGGACTTTCCCTTCCCACCCAAGGTCTCTCCTGAGCCTCACAGCTATCTATATCTGAAGAACCTATTGCTTCTGAAGCTGTCAACAGTTACCTTATGGTACCTCCTGCTCTTGGAGTAATGAGGTTATCCAGATATGAGTCCCTAGCTAGTAGACCTGTGGATGGCTAGTTAGGAATAATCAGTGTAGAATCTGGAGTCATGCACCCACTGCCACTTACTGGTTGTGAGAACTTGGTCAAATCACTTTCTTCAGTGAACCTCAGTGTCTTCATCTGAAAAACAGGAACAGTAATAGGATTTACAACATAACATGAGTGTGAAGAATAAATGAAATAACATCATGTTACACATATAGTACAGGCTGAATAAGTGCTATTTTTGTTATTTTAAAATAAAATTTGATTTTTTATGTATTCAAATCTATGAATTTTTCCTCTTTGGTTTCTGGTTTTGTTAAATGCTTATAACCAGCCTTTCTAGTCTAAGGTATCCACATATCTATATATTTATATAGATATTATATAATTATATATGTAATATATCTCTATATATAATTTATATATTTTTTTTCCTTCTGATATGCTTTTGAAAAGTTTACTTTGAAATTTAAAGCCTGCTATATGAGAATTTTTGTGGCATAAAAGTATACAAATCTAAGTTCATTTTCAAACACATGAATAGTCCGTTGTTGCTCTATTTAATAATTTATATTTTTCCTACCAACTAGGAACATCACTTTTATTATAATATTAAGTTCTTATGTATACTTCAATCTGTACTTTCTATTCTTTTCTTGAGCTGTTGGTTTTTTCTTGTATCAAAGCTACATTTTTCTGATTGTAACGGATTTGTCATATGTTTCAATATGTGGAATTTCAAGTCTTGTCCCCCAATTGTTTTTATATTTCAGAATTTTTCTTGCTATTCGCACACATTTATTTTTTTCGGTTAAACTTCATGATAATTTTTAAATGTCTTTAATAAATAAAATGAGTTATATTTCTCAATTGATTTGGGCATGGCTAACATCTTTACACTATTTAGTCTTTCCAAAAAAAGGAACAAGGTAAGTCACTTCTATTAAAAATTTCCCTCATTAGTAGATTTTTATAGTTGTTTGCCAAATAGATTCTGTAAATTCTTAAACTAATTCATGGATATTTTATATATTTTTGGTTGCTGTTATAGTGGGTTTTTTAAATTGTATTTTGAAACTTAACGTCGGAATATAAACAAAATATCTTTAGTTCTTCTTTTCAAAGACTATTCAGTTTCCCTAAAGATATTTCTAATCTGCCTGGAGGAGATAAGCCCAGTTCTAGCATTTTGCGGTATTAGGAGGAAAAGCGGCGAGGGGTTTCAACATTGAGTATATTAATGTTGAATGAATCCCTCAGTTTTCAGTACTATTCTTCTATCTTCAATGTGCCTAGTTTTCCCCAGTCCAGGCAGGTGACTCCTCTCCAGAGAAGGATATGTGGTCTATTACTGGAGCAGGGAGGGCCAGTCGCCTAGCTGTGTGGAAAGTGGAAGGGGCTCTCCAGTCAAATTGCCTCAGGGGTCTTTCAGCCAATCCTCCAGTTCTTAGCACCACCTTCAAACTCTTTGCCAATTCCTGAATCCTTTGGGTATTCT
The DNA here is from genome assembly GCA_031878705.1 of Tapirus indicus. Taxonomy (NCBI): domain Eukaryota; kingdom Metazoa; phylum Chordata; class Mammalia; order Perissodactyla; family Tapiridae; genus Tapirus; species Tapirus indicus. The sequence goes on along the minus strand of CM062918.1, from coordinate 107,907,241 downwards.
ATAATGCAAATCAGTTTGCTTTTCAGCTTTCCCCACTGCTGGTTTAGGATTCTACTTTTTTTAGTCTGCTACTGTCTTGGCCACATCTTCGTCTATTTTATAGCCTGCAGAAATTGTCTCATTTCAATTAGCTTTAGCCTATGGTTTGTGGCTTAAAAAGCAATGCCCTCAAATTTGCTATCATTCAAGTAGGGTTATGGGAGGGAGCTGTTATAAATGCATGGATTCAAATTACTTTCTTTTGAAACCAGCAAAATATTTGCAGATAATTGGGAAGGAGAAGAGTTTCTATCAATCTCACCAATAGGTCACTCCTCTGGTGTGTCTCCATTATGTGTGCTTCTGACTGTAAATTAAAAAATTAAAATTTACCTCCTATTTTATTAAGAGGTAAACAATCAGGAATGCATGCCAAATCAAATGCATTTTTTTTACATCTCTAGAGATGATTACATACCTTTCCTCTTTCAACCTAATAATATTTATTATATATATTTGTGCATGTATGTGTATATATTTATTACTGCACCATCATTACATTTGTAAAATAAATCTTACACAGTTTTATGGGATGGAACTTTAAAAAAAAACAGCTTTATTGAGGTATTATTGACGTACATCAAACTGCACATATTTAAGGTGTACGATGTGACTAGTTTGGCATATGTACACATTCACAAAACCTTCACCACTAGTATTATACTTCTGATGCTTAAATTAATTTGTCAGTGTATTATTTAGGATTAAAAAATATCTATCTTTAGAATTGCAATCAGCCCATATTCTCCTTTTTTGTGCTCTTGTAGGTTTTAGCATCAATGTAATGAGCAGCATAGCTCAAATCTATTATTCAGACACAAAAGGCAGTTTCATCTAATGATTTAATGTAGTGTGAGCTCTAAATAGCAAGACCTAGTTTCAAATCTCTTTTAGGTTCCTATTTGTTTGAACTTTAGCATGATACTTAGTGTCTCTAAACCTCAATTCATTTGTCCATAGTGGTGATAATATAGCAACCTGAACTAATAGGGTTGTGTAAAGATTAAATATGATATTTGTAAGGTGCTGGAAAATAGTGAGAGCTATTTATATTATTAAATTAAAATTATTTTAAAATTTTATACTATTACTGGCTAATATTTGATTTAGCAATGTATTATCTTCTCCATTTCTATTATACTTTTTACTTTCATTCTAATCTTTTATCACTTTTTATTGTTGTACTGAGAAAATTATATCCTATGTTGGCTTCTACCTCAGTTATTTTAATTTTTGCAGTGTCCAGCTTTCTTCTTTTGCCTCCATATGATTTTAAATTCTGCTACCACGTTTTTCAGTCCCATGAAGCAATTCCTTTTCTCATTGTATTCCTTTCTGCTCTATAATATAGAGGCAGCATTTTTCTAACTATTGTGGAGAACATGAAGAAAGTGCTTTCCCAAATCTTCTGTTTATTGCCATAGATCTGTTTCCTTAGGAGATGAGCCCTTGGTGCAGAGAACTTCTTTTGAACTGTAGACTACATTGCCTGGCCCCATGAAAGGATTTCATTGGCATATTTCTCTGTATAGGAAGAGAGTTACACTGTCCTTGTGTTGACTTCACGTCAATTAGGAACTGAGCTGTATTTGTCAGCTACTGGTATGGGGTCTTGCATACCAATACCTCTGTATTCACCTTTTTTCTCTGTACCGAAAGAAGGATAAGTCATGAGTGGATTATTTGTTTGAAGATCAGGCATCTCAAGGGGGAAAGCAGTGAGAGCAGTAGCTGAGAATTCAGCCTCCTATTGCATAAAGGCCTTCTAAGTACTTATGTAAACTAAACCTCTAAGGAATGGACTGCTTTAGCTTTGCCAAATTGTCTACTTAATATGGACATGGATGTCAGAAGCAAAGCCCTGGACTTCCATAACTTGCTAATGGAGCCCTAATGCTGCTGCACCACAAAAGTGAAAGGAAGTAAGTGATGCTCTTCCTGTTGTGTCCGACGACTTGTTTTAACCACCTGAATCATGGCATCATCAGTGCCTTAAGGATTTTCCCATGGTCCATTCCTTTCTGGGTCCTGATTACTTGAGTGTGTCATCTATTGCTAGTTTTCTTAGTCTTGTTTTATGGGCTTGGTTAGTAAAACTTATTTTCTTTTCTATTACATTATTGACTGTTATACTTAATTTCTAAAGTTAATATAATATTATATTTGTTTTATTATTCTGGCAATTTTAAGGAAACGGTATAAGAAGGTTTCCTCAAGTCCCATGCATATATATACACCTGAATAGAAATGTGTAATTTACTAGTTATGTGAACTTGGGCAAATTAATTAACCTCTCTGTATTTCAGTTCCTTTATGTATAAAATGGAGATAATAATAACACCTACCAATAGGACTATTGTGAGGATTAAATGAGGTAAGATATGTAAGGTGATTAAACAGTGTCTTGTTTATAGTGAGATTTCAATAAATGTCAGCTCTTATTTGTATTCTTATTGCTTTGAGGGGAATAATGTATTTGAAGTTAGGTCAGATCATGCAGTGATCTTACACTAACAGCCCTAATGACTACTGAATACTTTACTGCTTCCTTTATATTCAAGGGAGATATAAAATAAGTTTTAATATTATGAAAGGTATAAGATAAAGAAGGCAGCACAGTATTAAGGTGTGGAGGGGTGAGACCTATGTGTGCCCAGTTCAAACAATAAAAGGAGTACATTGTTTGTAGAGAATTTAAAAACAGTAATGCAATTGACCAAAAGTCAGTATACTTTTTATTATCATGATGCACTTGTAATTAATGATGAAATACTCCTCTTATTGGGAGCAGACAGCTCCCATCCCCTTCTCTCTTGGTATGCCATACTTACAGGGCATACAAAGCATTTTTTGACTACCAAAGTTTGCCTGTAGCTGTTATTGCATATAAGCTTAAAAATTTAGCAATAATTTTAGTTAATTAATTGTGTAAAGTAATTATTTCTTACATAGTCTGGAAATTGCTTTTATACACTGGAAAGCACTTTAAAGATAATAATGATTAATCATTTATTTTCACTACTTCTGATTGAAGTATTATGTTAAGAACTGACAGAATAGGGTCTTCTTTATATGACTTTGAATTGTGCCTAGTACAGTGCCTGGTACACGGTGGGTGTTCAATCAATATTTTCAAAATTAATGTATATTTCCTTGAACCAGATAAACACTGAAAAATATTTGTCTGAATAATTCACTACACTGTAAGCATACCCCGTGCTCCAATTCATAAATCATTTCCAAAGTATTCTGAGTCTGTTGCATATTACTTATTGCAATAAAAATAATTCAGTTTTATCTCCAAAATTATGTCATATGCATAATTTTTGCTACTGCTGGAGCTTCTTAAACAAAATCAACTTAGGTGTCCAAATTAGTTGGAGATTGGGCATGCACAATTTAGAAAACTACTTTTCCTCAATTAGTGTTTTTAGTAAAGAGAAACTTATATTTCAGTCACAATCATATATGGAAATCACAATCTAGGGCATATGGGAAGGTCATGTGTAAAGCTTGGGTTGGAAACTATGTTGAGCTCTGTGAACGGAATAGGAGTGCTTCCTGATTAAAGATTCAGTGATAAGAGTGATGGAGGGAACATTTATAAATTCCAAATAATAGTTGTATGTTAATACAACAGATTATTTGTAAAACAATTGTTCAATTATTCAGAAATTACATTGCAAACTCAAGTGGTCCTTCTCTCTGAAGCTATGCCAAGGGCAGTGGAGAGTATCTTCATGACTGTGACAGTGGTAGAATTCATAATGGGAATTTTGAGAAGTGGACTGATGGGACTGGCAAATTTAATTGACTGAGTTAAGAACCAGATGATCTATTTGATTGATTTAATCTCCTCAAACTTAGCCATATCTAGAACACTATTGCTATTAGATGTATTTATAATGATTATCTATCCAGATATAGATGCCATTACGAACTTAAAATTATTGACATCCTCAGGTTAGTTTCAAAGTATTCAAGTATCTTGTTTGCCTTGTCTTTCAGTATTTTTTATTTGCTTAAAGTAGTATTTTTCTACCATGCCATTTCTTGTGTTTGAAGTGGAGGATTAATAGTGTTATTTTCATATTTTTACTAGTATACTTGTTTTTTTATACATTCATCATTTCAGTGACTGAGAAATCAAATTATTTCTGGATTAATGTTGATATAAAATACAAGAAACTCCAGTTGGAAAGTTGGTGTGAATGAAACCCAATTTTCTCATTCTCATTAACCTGGCACCTATTCAGTTTACTATTTCTCAAATCTTGTATTCCGTGTCAACTATCTCCCTGTGGAGAAAACACTAGATAGCTAAAGCTCCAGACATTGGCTCCAGAGACCCAAGGCTACGGCCCATGTGAGAGCCATGAACATTATGATTGCTTTCTCTTCTTCCTCTTCCCCTGTGATCTGGAAATTTCCCTATCATTTTTAAGCTACTTTATACCCAACAGGAGAATAGCTGTGCTAGGTGGCCATGTATCCCTCAGCTCACTCATTTGTCCTGATTGTGGAGAATAGCAAGGTTGGAAAGGCCTTTTTGACATTGCAATGGCAACCAAACAATGCTTCAAAGCAGTAAAAAGAAGAAGCCCTTAGCGCCACATATAGATTTAAAAACTTTGACCTTATTTGTTTTTGTCTTTGAGCATCAGTGAATTTCAACGAATTGTCAGAACTGTATTTCAGATAATCACAGAGTGCTTTTAGCCAGCAGGCAATCAACAGAATTCGCTCATTGTAGATTGCTGGTTGTTGGTTTAAGTTACCTCAAAACTAGATTGTACTCACTCCATGCTTATCTCTGGGGAGCCTGGAAGTCTGGTACTGACCCAATGCAAGGATAAGATATGGCAGCTGGTGATTTATAACATGTTGTTTAAAGTTTCAAACTCCCTTAGAGGCATCCTATACTAGCTTGTATGCATTGTTTAAATGGTGGGCGGGGGGGGGGGGGCAGATAATTTGATGGTTTTCACCTGGCTTAGCTTGTTATACAGCCTGGTGTTAGCTATGTGACTGCAAGGTATACAAAAGCCCTCAATAAACTTGTTCCTGGGCTCCCCTGAAACTAAAATACCATGCGAATATCTTGGTGATTTGTAATCTGAAGATAAAGCCCATCCTATAGGACTGAGGACCCTGGGGGCTTACTGGCAAATTTTTGGACCCGTCTATCTTGGCTGTGCTTTCTTTTCCCCCCGCAATACAGTAAAATTTGCCATGACTAAAGTAGGTGTGTCTACCTTGTGGAATCTTGTGAATCCTTTTAATTACTTGACCCTGTATAATTAATTCATTGTTTAAAAAAAAGAAAAAAAGGTTAAAAAACAAGAAAGATTTCAACCATTCTAGTTGTTTAGTCCTACAAAACTATGTTGTTATCTTCCTGCTAAAAATCACTAGACAAGGAACTCAAAAGAATTCAAAAAAATCTTCAACACTGAATTGCAGGTCCTCTGGTTTCAAGACAGTGAACTGATCACATCTGTTTATTTCTCCACCCTCCCATATACCCCTGAAGTGATACAAAAAATAATTGAGGAATATTGAGTCTGCAAAAGAATGGCTCAACAAATAGCCCTCAATAAAATACAGTAAAGGAGGGAAATGGAAAAAAGAAATTCAAAATAGTATCCTCAGGGAAAGTAATATATTTGGTGCATTAAAAAGGTAAGAAAAATTATAAATTAAAATATGACTGAAATTTTAAAAATACAACAACAGAGACAATGATTAGCAGAAGGCACAATGCATAAAGGGAACTTAGTGGTTTAGAAGAAATTCAAATAATTCTCTCAGAATGGAGGGAATATATATATGAAAACTGTGAGTGAAGAGAAATAAGGTGGAGAAGATAAAGCCAGGTGATCCTGTATTCATACAAAAGAAATTATAAAGATAGAGATAATAGGAAATAAATAATCAAGAAATAGGAGAATGTTCCTCAGTGGAAAAAATACTGATTTATAATTCAAAAGGACCACTGAACCCTGGATAGGAATATTGAAAAAAGACATGCCTCTGTGCACTCTAGTACATTCACCACATTCCAAAGAGAAAGAGAAAAATCACACATACTTCCAGAAAGAAATAAAGGTTACCAACAAAGGAAAAAGAGTAGGCTGTCTCCAGCTAGAAAACAATGAAGTAGTATTTACAGATCTCTGAAGAGAAACAGTTGTGACCTTTATATATTTAGCCATTCTATCATTCTAGTGTGAGAGTAAAATCAAGTCATTTATGAACATGCCAGGACCCAGAAATACCACTACACATGCAACTTTCCTGAAAAAACAGAGCTTAATCAAAACAAAAGGATCAAGAAAAGAGACAACATAGTTGATGAGCAGCAGTGGTGAGCACTCAAACCAGTAAAGCCTTTATTTGTATAAACAATTTTTTTGTTTGTGTGGTTTTGGATTTTATTTAAATGCATAAGCAAACAAATGAGTAATAATGTAAAGAACAGTTAACAGGCATCGGGAACTAAATTCCTGATACGTTCAACAAAATCTGAGAGCTAGGAAGAAACCTGAGAGAAAATAAATTGTAATGACAGGGCTCATCTTGTTGGAGCAGAAGCATTATGATAGATCCCGTTAAATGTTTTCTGCTTATAAAGAATTATGAATTAATTCTATTTGTAAACATTTAACAGAAACTACTAGTAGATTAGAAATCCAAACCAGAACTTTTTTTACTACTGGATTAAAAAGAAAAGGCAGTATAAAACCCTGGTCAACCCAGCACAATCAGGAAAGAAAAATAAAAGATAGGAAAGCACAATAAACAAGAAAAGACAAATAATATATCAGTCATAAGATCAAAGGTACTAGTCACCACTAGAGGGTTTTTTAATTTGTTTGTTTTTTGTTTGGTGAGGAAGATTATCCCTGAGCTAAAATCTGTTGCAAATCTCCCTCTTTTTGGTTGAGGGAGATTGTCATTGAGCTAACATCTGTGCCAATCTTCCTCTGTTTTGTATATGGGATGCCGCCACAGCATGGCTTGTTGAGCGGTGTGTAGGTCCGCACCTGGGATCTGAACTCTCGTACCCCAGACTGCTGAAGCAGAGCGTGTGAACTTAACCACTACGCCACCGGGCCAGCCCAGAGGTGGTTTTAATTCCCTTAAATCTCTCAGACTTTGCATTCAGACTCCCTCTCCTCCTATCCCTGGAGTTGGTGTGTAAACTAATAAACAGAGGGTTTTAATAATGCAATTGATAATTATATAGACATTTGCAATATATATGTCTATATATTGTCTGATCATCTCCAAATTGGATAAAAATCCATCTTGTCTAATAATGTAATAGAATCATAAATATGTGTATGTGTGTGTGTGTTCCCATGTGTATATTTTTCTTGATTTATTCCGGTTAGCTTCTGAAAAACAGTGATTAATTCTAAAATACTTAAAAATATTTTCTAACAAGCTAAAGAAAAATAGGAGAAGTAATTTAGTAGGTGAAAAAAAGAGAGTCATGTTTCTTTTTTATGGCCATTTTACATTAATATATAGAGAAAAATAAATCATAGAAGAGTGTACATATAAGAATATTAAAATAAATTACTGACAATGTCCAGTTGTGCTTCAGATGACAATGGCATACAATTATTAGCTTCACTCTTCCACATTATATCCATTAAGAAATTCTTGTCTTGCTCAATTGAGTGTTTACATCATTGAAAACCTTTCAGTTTGTTCTGTCTTGACCTATCATCTTAATCAAAGCTATAATCAAATTTTACCCAGGATATTGCAATAACCTTTAGACTAATATTCCTGCATTCATTATGGCCATCCTACAATCCATTCTCAGCCACAGTAGTCTTTTAAAAATGCAATTTTTACCATGCTACTTTTTTGCTTAAACCTACCAAAATCTTTTCATTGGTTTTACAATAAAGATTAAAATCATTTACATAGTCTTGCATGGTCCGGCCACTGAAAAGCAATTTCATTCTCATCTCCCACAGCGCTCCCTCCCTTACTCTGCACTGCAGCTACAATGGCCTCCTTTCAGTTCAACAAAAGAATCCATCTCATTCCTGCCATTGAACATTTGAACCAATCCTTCTACCTAGAATAGTCTTTCTTCTCATCTTTACCTATTCAACTTCTAGCTCTTCGTAGATCTCCGTTCAAGTGTCACCTCCTCAGGGAAGTTAGTTACAGTTACAGTATAGTTACAGAGTTCCTGTTCTTCAAATTATTCACTTTAGAATTGCACTCCACTATAATGTCTGTCTCTTTTACTACATTGTGACTCTCTGGAAGGCAAACAGTTGTCTGCTGTGCCCATCATTTTATTCTCAGACTTGGCATAGTGTCTAGCACATGGTAGGCATTCAATAAACATTTGCTGATTTAATGAATAGATTTTTAACTCCAGTAGTTTTTATGGGGGTAAGTAACGGCAAATAAAAGGTAAATAGATCAGTGTTAGTGCTGAAAATGTGTATCTTTTTCTATGTTCACTGGAATAATCTGAGAGTAAAGATAAAGAGGAACTGACGTTATTCAGCATAATATTGTAAATTTTTATCTCAGTGGGGATGGTGTGATTGTGTTGGTTAATGAGCATCTAGAAAAGGCTTCTCCTTCTCAGGATAGATTTACTGAAATTGATGTTTCCAGTATGAATTTGGCCTATTTTTATTCCAGCACAATGTTTTCCCAATTTTTTTTTAAATTTAAATGCCTCTGAGTGGGTCACACATCCTCTGTTCTGTCACATTCTCCATCCTTGCCTATTGTATCATTCTTCACACCATTAATCTTTATCAATTCCAGGATACTCAAATACCTTTCAGTTGTGAACATTGATTAGGTTGCATTGCCTCTGAGAATTAATGCTAGAGATGGGGATCAAATGAGTTTACAGAGTGACAAGGGAATAACAATACAGGGAGTCTTGGGCTTTTTATGGGAACTGATATAAACAGGGGTACAGGGCAAGGTGTAGTAAGTCCTGATGTCTCCAACTGTGGTGGTAGGCAGAGTGCTGAACACAAAACTAGGCATCTTCCCTGGAGAATGTGGAGGATCCTCTGTCATTTCTGTTTATGGACATGTGGAGGCTGAGGGAGTGATGGTAGTCAGTGGGGGCATGCTGAGCTCTGGGCCCTTCTTTTTACTCCTAATACAATACAAAACAAACAAAAAACTAAATGTATCCCCTCTAAAAGAAAACAATAAAACAAGTTCATTTTATAATATGCAAAAATCTTTAAAATCCTCAAATAATACATTTAACTGTGCTGTTGCAAAAGTCTTAAAAGAGTAGTATTATAACTAAGATTTATTTCTACATAGGATACTTCAACATTAGGAATATATTAATGTAATTGTTCTCATTATTGCATTAAATATAAAAGCCATGTTGATCATCTCTGGATATGATAAAAATATATTTGACATAATTCAGCATACATTTCTGTTAGATGCTAAGGATCACTTATAACAAACTAAAAAGAAATATCATACTGAGGTTCCTCAAAAAATTAAAAGTAGAACTACCATACGATCCAGCAAATCCCACTTCTGGGTATATATCTGAAGGAAATAAAGTCAGTATCTCAAAGAGATATGTCTACCCCCATGTTCATTACAGTGCTATTTACAATAGCCAAGACATGGAAACAACCTAAGTGTCCACCAACAGAGAAATGGATATAGAAAATGTGGTTATATACACAATGGGATATTATTCAGCCATAAAAAAGAAGGAAATCCTGCCTTTTGCAACATGGATGGAACTTGAGGGCATTATGCTAAGTGAAAAAAGTCAGACAGAGAAAGACAAATACTGTATGTTCTCACTTATATGCAGAATCTAAAAATGCTGAACTCATAGAAATCAAGAGTAGAATGGTAGTTGTGAGGGGCTGGGTGGGTGGGGGAAATGGGGAAATGAGAGTCAAAAGGTTCAAACTCTCAGCTATAAGATGAATAAGTTCTGAGATCTAGTGTACAGTGTGGTGACTATAATTAACAATACTGTATTATATACTTGAAAGTTGTTAAGAAAATAGATCTTAAACATTATCATCACACACACACAAAAGATAATTATGTGAGGGGATGGAGGCATTACCTAACCTTATTGTGGTAATCATTTAACAATATATACGTTGATCAAATCATCACATTGTATACCTTAAACGTACATATGTTATATGTTAATAATATTTCAATAAAGCTGGAGAAAAAGGAATACTATGTAAATAAGTTATACTTTATTTGCATAACATTTTATTTTACAATTATTTCTATGTTTTAAATAAGTTCCTCTTCTTTTGTGCAATAAAGATTGTTATATTAGACACACAGGCTATAGAGTGTACATTATATATAAAAGCAGTTCTTAAAAAAATCATACTTAAAATGGAAACATTGTAGATATTATCATTAAATTCAGATCAGCCAAGGATATTTTAAATATCGTATCTATTATTCAGAATTTTTTTAGAAATACTGAATAATAAATAAGATGTAATAAAATGAGGTTAAATGTAAAAGAAGAAAAAGAATATCATTACTTGCAAATGTTATGATTGTTTACCTTTAGCACACATTGGAATCTAAGGAAAAACTTTTTTATAACCAAGAAAAATAATACGGCCAGTCATAGAAAAATATTCAAAAATCAGTAATCTCCTTATATAAAACAACAATAGTTGGAAAATACAATAAAATAAATATTTATTCATAACAGCAACAATTTTATAAAAACTATAAAATAACTACTAATGAGTGTAGTAAGAAATATGCAATAGCTACGTGAAGAGAAATAAAATTTCCGGAAGGACATAACAATTTTGAATAAATTGAGAGCAAAACTTTTTTTGGATAGGCAAATTATTTTAACACAGTAATATAAGAAAATTGTAATCAAATTGTAAAAGAGATTTTTGGAAGCTTACAAATAAATCTAATGCTTATCTAAAAAGATGATTGAGAGAAAAAAGATAATACAATTTTGAAAAAGTAAAGTGAGTGGAACTTGGCTTGCTGGAAATCAAAATATTATAAAGTAATTAAAATAATGTGAAGCTTGTGCAGTAAAAGATCAATTGGTCATTTGAAGAAAATAAGGTGTTTAGAAAAATTTGTGTATGTAATAAAGTATTAATATATAAAATAGTATATTATAAAGGCAGCATTTCAAATCAGTTATGATGATTCATAAATGTCATTTGAACATGCCTATTTATTAAGACAATTGAGATATTTACCGCAAAATTTTTAAAAACGATTTCAGTGGAAATAAAAAATTAAAATAAGAATAATAAATTTTAGAAGCACTAGAAGAAAACACAGTTCATTTTTTTAAAATAATCTTTGGATTGGTCAGGCACCTATTAGAAAACTTAACTGACAAATTTGAATATGGTAAAATGAAATACGGCTATATAGCATTTGACTCCAAAAACCAGTTAAAACATAAAATTTGTAGGAAAATATTAAATCATATAAGAGACAGAGCTTTCATATTCTTCATATATAAAAAAGATTTACAAATAAATATGAAGAGTGAGCATACTAAAAATGGACACAAAATAAATATGCGGTCCACAAATACTCCTCTATGTGAATAATACATATTGGAAAATTTTCAAATTATCATTAATGATCAATGAAAAGAAATCTAAAATATTAATAAAATCAGGAAAGATAGAGGGCAACGGGTATTTTCAGTCATTGTTGATGGCAGTATAAATTGTTATAGTCCTTTCAGTTAATCACCAAGTCCTGTCACTGCAACTGGTCTCTGCAGAGATAGTTTCACAATTCATGGTCTGATTTCTAATTAAACAGCTGTAAAATAACACGTGGACAGTTCTTTATCATAATTTCTTAATTATACAGCGATTTTCATCTCTTTGTGACCAATGTTTCAAGTTAGGTTTTCCTTCCACTCCAACTGTGTTATGGGATAGGGGTGCAGATATTTTTACAAATGTTTTCAATTCCTTTCATCATCATAGAAGACATTTTGTGACTTTTAAAAAACTATTATTAATTTTTGCATGTGTGATGATGCCTGACATGGTAACATCTCATTTACTAACTTGAAAATTATGGATTGGTACATAATTTTGCATATTTTCTGAGACAAATGTATATCTGATTCTAGTTGTGAACCACATGCTTGTCAAATTCTGTAGAATAGAAAATGAAGACAAAGCCTAACTTTAGAGGTGAAGCTTTATTATCAATTATGACCACAGACTTAGATCATTAAATAAAAGAAAAAGAAAAGAAAAGGAAAAACAAACAACAACAACAACAACAAATTCCATAGGTCAGATCCACACCCCACATCATGAGGCAGGTGCAGATGTATGTTGAAATCCCATAGAGTAACTGCAGGCATTTACCGACAGTCTATTTTGATAATTCCAACCTGCATTCACATTGTGAATTCTTAACACCATACACATTGAAAAAAACCCATATATTGGGTGCTTGGGGCAAACAAAAAAGATAAAAATGGCACCAATGGCCCAATCATCCAGTTTCCCATCTCTTGCCCGACTTCCAGAACTGAAGGTCACCCTTGGAATAGACATAGCTTAAAGGTGGCATAGTGTGAAATGGCTTGGTAAAGACCACATATGAAGTATTTGGAATCTATATCTTTTTAATCTCTGGGAGAACCATAAAAGTAGGGCTAGATATCAGAGTTTCATTCTAACAAAATTATTTTGACACCAACTGCGTTACATTCAGTGAACAGGGCTCTTCCCACCTCCATCTGCTTCTGTTACATGGAAACCAAACAAACTTTTCTCTGGCATCTTTCTCTATGGCGTAAGGGAGAAGGTCTAATTACTATTGGCTCAAGGAGCCATGTTTGATAAATCAAACATTTGTTTTTTGGCTGAGTCATACAACCTGTACACAGTTAATTTTAGTTAATTAAAAAAAAATTGAGCTGAGCCTGCCCAGAGGTGTAGCGGTTAAATTTGCGTGCTCTGCCTCAGAGGCCCTGGGTTCACAGGTTCGGATCCTTTACACAGACCGACTCATGGCTTGCCAAGTCAGGCTGTGGTAGCATCCCATATAAAGTAGAGGAAGATGGGCAGGGATGTTAGGCCAGGGCCAGTCTTCCTCAGCAAAAAAGAGAAAGATTGGCAATGGATGTTAGCTTAGGGCTAATCTTCCTCACACACACACACAAGAAAATTGAGCCAACTTATACTCATTATTTAAATCCAACTATTTTCAACGAATATCAAGGTACTGTAGAAGAAAACTTGATTTTATAGGCTAACATCTGCTTTACTTTTTGTCATCCTAACCAAGTTTTGATAACCATAAATGGAATTTTGAAAATTACCTTTACAATTGAGTCAAGAGTATAAAATTCTATTGTGCCTATAGGAGATTACAATAAATCTTTATTAGCACTATTCAGAAAATTCATTCTGAACAAGGGCTCTTTAAAATAAGATTGGGACCTGTTATTGAGCACTCAGTATATGCAAGCCACAGTGCTAGGCATTTTTTATACATTAACTCATTTAATCTTCAGAATGAACCTTCAAAGTAGTGTTATTATAGCTGTTTTACAGAAGAGAAATAGAACTATGCCAGCATCTCAAAAGCTCCCTTCATGCCCCTTGCTAATCATTATTGCCACCCATCTTCTCAAAGATAATCATCATCCTGATTTCTAACATGATAGTTAGTTTTGCCTTGTCATAAAAATAGACATGTAAATTTTGTGTCTGTGTTTATGAGATTCATCCATGTTTCACTTAACTGAAGTTTATTTATTTACATTGTTTTTTAGTATGAATACTGCTATGAATATTCTTAGGTTAATATGTACACATATGTAAATAAATCATTTCACCCAAAATCAAACATATAGTAAGAGTTCTATAAATGCTACCTATTATTGTTACTGTTATGATTTCTTTATAATTAGTAAATACATGACTAAAACTGTTTATGATTTCCCCACCAGGTATTGTTTGAGTTCTTCTCAACTGATTTCTTGGCTCACTTCTAAATAATTCAAGTATTTTAAAAAAGACATACCTGGAGCTGGCCCACTGGTGTAAAGGTTAAGTTTGTGTGCTCCACTTCAGTAGCCCCAGGTTATCAGGTTCAGATCTTGGGCATGGACCAACACACCGCTTGTCAAGCCGTGCTGTGTCGGCATTCCACATAAAGTAGAGGAAGATGGGCATGGATGTTAGCCTAGGGCCAATCTTCCTCAGCAAAAAGAGGAGGATTGGCAATGGATGTTAGCTCAGGGCTAATCTTCCTCACCAAAAAAAAAAAAAAAAGGCATACCTGAATAAGTGGACATACATAACACATCAGTTACTACTCTAAACTTTGACAAGAACCACTCTAATTAATACAGACACCCTTTATGCTGACATAAAAAGGCCAAGTACTGGCAAACTAAATTTCCTTTGGGGCTCAATTCTTAGATTTACAGATAAGAGAATATTGTTGATGTTTTGTACACTGACTTCAGTAATGTTTCAGATATAGATTCTCCTGATACTTGTGCACAAAACAGAGAATAAGGATTGTAGAGTAGTGCAGTTAGATATATTTGTAACTGGTCAAATAACTCTGCTTTAATGGTAGGCTATAGGACATGCCACAGACTCTATTCTTCCTATTCTGGACAATGTTCTGATCAATGTTTTTTTCCACATACTTGCATGAAGATGCATTTAGGTTGACTTTTAAAATTTATAACTTGTAAATTCTTGCCTTAGATTATCTTTCACAGCTAAAGATATGGACACAAATTTATTAGGCAAAGAAAATGCAAAAAGAGTGACAGAATATCAGTCTGTATTTGCATATTAGCAAACAAGATTATCTTGTCACCTATCACCTCACATGGAAGATCGTAGCCTATAGCTACGGTAAAAAGAAAAAATATCAAGTGACTGGACCAGGTGAAAGAAACAGGGCTGGTATTCATGGAGCTAGGCAATGGCCAATACTATATTAGAAGTGGTTGCTTTTAGACTTGAGACAAATCCATTATCTAGATACTGTTGGCCTTAAACAGACAACCAGTTATTTCTCTAGTAAAAATGGGTTTATTCAGCATCAGCAAAGAATTGCAACTTGGATCTACAATCGTGGTGAGCCACATGAAAGTCAGAGCTGCAAAGGCAGGGGAGAAATTCTTGTATAGAAGGGAAGAGGAAGTTGGGAGGGTTATTGTAAACAGAGTTCATTGGAGAAGACTGGGAATTTGAAGTGTAGTGGCTTTTCATTGGCTGAATTGTGACAGTCTTTCATTGGCTGAGCTTCTTACTGGTAAAGAAGAGAAAGTTTCTCCCTCCTGTTGGGCCCTGCTATCACTATGAGAGCTTCCCCTTTTGGCCTCCTAACTCCATTTTAATGAGTTTCTGTTTATAATTTCCACAATACTAAGCAAGGAAATTAATATATTCAACAAAGCAGGGGATTCAACGTCCTGGGGTAGCATACATAAAATGGGAAAATCTGTCTGATAAATGGCTTCAATTAAAAAAAAATGGGGATCTGATTATATCCAGCATGTATTAATTACAAGCCAATCATATGGCTAAAAAAGCTAAAGCCATTTCAAACGTTTTAATATTCTCATAAAGATTTTGCATACTATTTGTGTGTGTGATTTACTCTTAGATACCTGATATTTGTTGAAGTTATGCTAATTTTATCTTTTAAAAGAATAGTTCATTTTAACTGTTTGTTGATGGTAAGAAATGGAACAATTTTTGCACATTAATTTGTGTCCAGAAACCTTGCTAGATGATCATATTCTAATAATATATTGAAGAATACATTCAGATTTTTTAATGTAATCTCAATCATAATCTGTGAATAGGACTTTTGTCTTGTGCTTTACAATCTTATATCTTTTATGTAATTTTGTTATCTTACTATAATTGGTGAAAAGCTCCCTAAACTCAAGGGGAATGATTTCAATGTATCATTGTTAGGTATAATATTTACTCTAGGTTTTTCTAGGCAACTTTTTATCAAGAAAAGGAATATTTCATTCTAGTTCCAGTTTGCTAAAAATGTTCATTATTAATAAATGTAGAATTATATTAAACTTTTTTTTCTGGTGTTTCTCCTTTAATCTGTTAATATATTGATTACATTAACTGGTTTTCTAACGCTTCATTATAGGGATCTCATTGACTATGTAATCTATGGCAGTTTGGATTCTGTTTAGTTAAATTGTTCTTGCTTTGTTAACTAAGGAA
Source organism: Tapirus indicus (assembly GCA_031878705.1). Lineage (NCBI taxonomy): Eukaryota > Metazoa > Chordata > Mammalia > Perissodactyla > Tapiridae > Tapirus > Tapirus indicus. The sequence goes on along the minus strand of CM062918.1, from coordinate 107,890,937 downwards.
CTCCTTGGTACCTACTTGTAAGTGATCTCTTATTAATATCAGGAAATATTGATTACTCTCTCTTTGTAACACACCTTGCTCTTGATTGCTTCAAAACCCTAGTTTCTTGGGGCCAGCCCAGTGGCCAAGTGGTTAAGTTCTGCACACTCTGCTTCAGCAGCCCAGGTTTGGTTCCTGGGCATGGACCTACATCGGAGCTGCAATCACAAATACCCAAGTGCCTACTCCATCTTTCCACTTGGATGACTTACAGATAGTCCAGAATGTTCAAAATAGAATTCATCATCTTCCAACTTTCCTTCTTTCTCCTACCCCTTGGCTTCTAAACCTCTTCTCCCTCCAGGGATTCCCTCACATCACAGTAATCCATACACTCAGGTGCAAAAGAAGAAGCTTGAATGTCATTGCTGGCTTCTCAGTCCCTAAATCCATCACCAATCCTTGCTGATTCTACCTTCTAAATGCTTCTCATAGCCATGAATTTATCTGCATCTGACGACATTAATCCAGTCAAAACTATCATTCTCTTCTCAAAAATATTACCAAACTTGGGGCCGGCCCAGTGGTGCAGAGGTTTAGTTCACGCTTGGCAGCCTGGGGTTCGTGGGTTCGGATCCCAGGCGCCTGCTGATGCACTGCCTGTCAGCCATGCCGTGGCGGCGTCCCATATAAAGTAGAGGAGGATGGTCACAGATGTTAGCCCAGGGCCAGTATTCTTCAGCAAAAAGAGGAGGATTGGCAACGGATGTTAGCTCAGGGCTGGTCTTCCTCACAAACAAACAAAAAAATTACCAAATTTATTTTCATTCAGGTTTTCTTTATCCAATAAATTTCTTCCTTCCTTCCTTCTCTTTTTTCATCCTTTCCTTCTCTCTTTCTTCATATAATTTTAAATATTTATCTTAAATTAAAATAATTTTGTTCATACAAAATAATTTACCAATAGTTTATTACACATCATTGTTCTTCAAATAGACACATAAAAATTACTTAATAGAATTTAACTGAGGAGTGTGACAGCAACATTGAAAAAGGCCAAGCTTTTAATAATTTCACTCATTTTTTTGGATGTTGACTGGTAACACTTGAACACTTAATACTAGCAATAGAATATCTGTTTAGTGACACACCAAGACACAAAGTCTACAACTGAGTTAATTTCTGATGCATTAATGGCTTTGATCAAAATCATTGTTCATAGAATGTAGAACACATACTTTTGTTTACTATTTTCTTATTTTATTTGAAATGATTTTCTATCTATTTTCTGTCTATTAAGGCTAAATTGACAGAATTATGTCTCTGGCCAAAACAAATACAACAAGTAGTACAAAGATAAAGAGCAACTGGGGAATATTTTTAATTGTGAACATGTTACTCTGAGATATCTGAGGAATATTTAGACTAAAATTAGAGTAAATTATCAGAAGACTTTAATTTCAGAAAAGTAGTCCAGGTTTTGGTTTCTTTTTGTAAATTGTTCTATCGGTCCAAAACATGTCTTATCAGTTTTCTCATGAAATTCTTAATATCTTCAAGATCCAAGGTGTTGACACAAATAATCCATAACCAATCTAAAAATCAAAATTGGGATGAGTTTGTTATGAGCCAAATTTGAGGACCATATAGGCTGGGAGAGTCCTTTCACAAAGGAATGCAGCACTCCAAAGAAGTGGGAGTGTACAGAGTGGTTATATACAGTCAAAGAGCATATATCACATATGATTGCAAAGTCCCTTTCACAATAGTCATGAGATTGGCAAGCGATTGATGGACACAGCAGGTAGCAGGTCTGTTGTCTCAAGCTGGGTGGTCACAGGGTGAGTGCAGCAATCAATTCCTAGCCTAGGGAGAGATGCCTATCCTTAAGGAAATGCCAATGTGGGGAAAGTTACGTCTTTGTTTTTAGGGCATTTTTTCTTGCCTTTGGGACATGGTAAATGCTTAAAGCAGATATATAACGCATTCTCAGTGACTATGTCAGGGTCTTTTGGAAAAACAAAGTCAGGCTGAATTCGTTTTACACCAAATGGCTTCCTCTTTTACTCCAGTATATCCCATTGCTTGTGATTTATTTATCAAAGGCAAATATCACCTCCCTTTCTCTCCTTGACAGTAATGTTTGTAGTTACCTTTTTTGTGTTCACATTACATTTTATTCTTACTTCTATCTCATCATTTCTTTCTGAGTTTTAACAATTTTATAGATTTTCTAATGCTTTCTTTTTTTGTAGTAACCTATATTGTATTTGGAAAAAGGTCTGACACATAGCAGACACTCACAAAATATATTCATTGAATAATAGCTAAATTATTTAGATTATTTCTAGAGCTGTTACTGGCAACAAACAAAGGTTCTTTTTACCCATCAAACAAGGGGGGCCTAAATAAAAACCGGAACGCCAGCCTTATGGCAAGGAAAGGGGTTTATTTCCTGTGACATCAGCCAGGAGATGAGAGTAAGCCCTCAAATTCATCTCCTGGAAAGATGGGAGGTAAGGGTTTTTAAAGGTTGTGAGGAATGTGAGGAATGAGGCTGCTTCCAGGGAGGGGGAGCCTGTGGCCTTGCAGGTTGGCACCTTCCCACCAACCTTCATTTGGCCTTGTGAGGCTGCTTGGTGGGAGGAGGATGGGGAGATAAGGGAATCCACAGGTGGGTGTCCTTGATTGTCTGCCTTTTGGGTGGTTGATTCTAGTGCCAGGAAGCCGAAGAGTCAGGATCTGGGAAGCTTCAGCTTCTTGATATCCTCTGTACATCAGTTTCCCTGTAATAAACTTCAAAGGACTCATAATTAGCCAAAATGTTAGCATGAGGCCACCTGGGCTCCAACAGTTCCTAACTTCTATTTGCGTTGTGTGAGGGCGGGAGGTCACTGTTCTAATCTTAACACTAGCTTCATGCATATGTGAAGCTAAAGGTTAAAGAAACTGATATTTACATATAAATGTAACTAAAGAAGCAGGGAATGGGCAAGGGGCTCAGGAATGCTAGGTGTCAAATGACTGTACACCCTTGGCCACCTCTCTGCAAATTCTGATCTGCTGAATACAATATTCCTAAGGAATCCAAGAAAACAGCTATTTTCTTATCAGAGAGAGAAGGTATGGTTTAGACAGACGACTTGAATCTTCTGCTAACAAGTCATTCTAACTACTGATTACTGACTGTCTACTTATTGGCTTGCCTACATGCAGTTCTAAGTGTTTCTCTAAAGCACACTGAGAGAATAAGTCTGGGGTGGGGGGGGCATTAGTCATGGAGTCTCTTGTGTTAACTTAGTTTCAGAGCTCAGAGCTTTCTATGAAAAACAACTAAGATATTTGGATCCAAGTGGTATAGTATTTCAGGTGAGGAGGGAAGTACAAATCAGTGAAAAAGAATCTGGCCCTTATTTGCATGCTCACATATTTGACTTTAACTTTTTTATCATTACCACGAGTGGAAATTTTCAGTTGTTGTCAATGATAAATGGATGCACAAACTGTTTAGTTTGGATATTAGTAGCTCTTTCAAAGAAATAATAACATTTTCATGAAAGTATATGAGACTGTATACTTTAGCAGATTGTTCTGGATTAAGATTGGAATTACAATGAAAGCAGAAAGATTTCATTAAGTATATATGAGACTATCCAACAGCAGGAGGTTCTGCTTAAGACTGGAATTGCAATAAAAGAAATGAAGATAAGTATAAAAAATGGATGGTCTTCTGTACCAGTTTGAATATAAACTTATCATCGAGTCATGGTATTAGAAATCTGGATTTTTTTCATGGAAATGTTCACTGTATTGGATAAAATCTTTCTGATACTGTCAGCAATGGAATTCACAATCGGAATGTTGGGGAATGTGTTCATTGGACTGGTAAACTGCTCTGAATGGATCAAGAACCAAAAGATTTCCTTAGCTGACTTCATCCTCACCTGCTTGGCTATCTCCAGAATCACTCAGCTGTTGGTTTTATTGTTTGAATCATTTACTTTGGGACTACCTTTGTGTTTATATGCCACTTATCAACTAGCAAAACCTATTACTTTGCTTTGGAGAATGACTCATCACTTGACTGCCTGGTTTGCTACCTGCCTAAGCATTTTCTACCTCTTTAAGATAGCTCACTTCTCCCACTCCCTTTTCCTGTGGCTGAAGTGGAGAATGAACAGAGTGGTTCTTGTAATTCTTGTATTTTCTTTGTTGTTTCTGATTTTTGACTTTCTATTGCTAGAAACATTTAATGATCTCTTCTTGAATGTTTATAAAATAGATAAAAGTAATCTAACTTTATATTTAGATGAAAGTAAAACTCACCACGTTAAAACTCTGATTCTTCTTAGCTTGACCTATTTCATGCCTCTTCTTCTATCTCTGGTCTCATTGCTCCTTTTATTTCTGTCTTTGGTAAGACATACCAGAAATTTGCAGCTCAACTTCATGGGCTCGAGAGACGTCAGTACAGAGGCCCATAAAAGGGCCATGAAAATGGTGATGTCTTTCCTCTTCCTTTTCATAGTTCATTGTTTTTTCACACAATTGACAAATTGGATGCTTCTTATGTTTTGGAACACGTTCACAAAGTTTGTCCTGTTAGCAGTATATATCTTTCCTTCAGCCCACTCATTTATTTTGATTCTGGGAAACAACAAGCTAAGACAGACAGCCCTGAAGGTACTGTGGAATCTTAAAAGCTCCTTGAAAAGAGAAAATCCATTAGCTCTATAGGTTAGACTTTCCAGAGCCTTTTCAAAGATAATAACTTAATGAGGAGCCTTTGAAGATCAATTTTCACTTCTACTATTTTTTTCTACTGGGTTCCTTTAAGTGTTGTTGAACATAATTGAAATTTTCCCTAGAACAGGTTGCTTTTGATGATAATTCACCATGGTCAGCCAATATAATTTACAAAGTAATCATTTTGTTTAAAACATTGGCTACCAATATTTTAAAGTCTCAAATATTCTTTCAAGGAGAATATAAATTATTTCATTTTATATGCAAAAGATGTATGTTTGGGAATAAGAATAATATTTGTAGTGCAAAATAAAATAAATTATCTTTAAGTACAAACTGGAAACGTGCTTATGACACTAATCTGAATTTGAAACCCCAAATCATAAACATTCTAGGCACTTATTAATTTTGTTAAATTCCAGGATATGCAATATGCATTTTCAGAGTGGTAGAAATCAATTTCTACCATGTTATGTAATAGAATTAAAAACATGTGGAAGAAGTATTTAATTCAAAATCACACTCATATTACTACTGCTAAAAGATCATAACTACATTTTGAGAATGATTTTATCTGTGCATGCACATTTTGTAATCTGATCATTAGAGTTCTTAGAGAAACAAATGGAAACAGGTCAATAGGGAAGGCAGAGAAAGCAAAGTTTATAACAGGACATCACCGTTTAGAGTAAATTTTGGATGTGCATATGTATATATAGAGCTGTTTTAACTACAATAATCTAAATTTAGATAAGGTAACTATAAATTGTAAATAAGGTTAAGGATGGGAAAGTTTACTATAAAATTTTAAATACAATGGTATGGATTATAATATTGTACAGATGCTATACATGTATATGTCATGGAACTCTTTAAAAATGAAGAATTCTTTTTAAGGTTTATCTCTGATGTATTCTTTAGACTGTGTTAGCCTAGAGAAACAAAAAGCTGCAGTTAAATGATGATAAATAACGTGGGTTGTAAATGAATCTTAATGGAGCCATAAGTAAGGACACTGTTCTAGTGCAGTTCCTTGGAGCTGGGAATGATGTTAGAACTGTTAACATTTCTCCCTATCCTCCCACAGCATATGTAGAAAACTAAACTGCAAGCACATCTAGGCTCTGTGGTGCTTCTGTGTATCAGTAACAATGATGATGTTGATGATGGTTTTAATGATAAGAAACATAGTGTCTATTTTACTAAGTAATTCACATTTTACAAAATAAAATGTACATATATTTTTTGGAAACTAACTTACCATTTTATCAAAGATTATCATTGTAATTATCTTGCCTTAGTAAAAGGTAATATGCAAATCAAGCCGAATACATTTAGTTTCAGATATTGAGTTTGTTTTGGTTTGGATATTCTTTCGTATAATAAAGATAATCTTACACTCTTAAAGATAATCTTGTACTCTTTATAGAATGATAACCAAAAACATTATTTAGTTTTTAGTGTTACTAAACTTTCCTTTGGTGAGCAAGATAAAGTAATTGAGCCAACCTACAAGTCAATCTTTGCTTCTAATAACTGGGGCTTAGGAATGAATGAGTAAATGTCTAACTAGGAGTAAGTCCATACTAATGCAGCAATCTTAGGGAGATGGAACTATACAGAACAGGATCCTATTCCTGACAAAGAAGTACAGCAAAAGACTAGTAAAGTAAGCCAGGCCACAGGCTGGGCTTATTGCAATTGATGTCTTGTAATCCGTATATTTGAATGGCAGGAGAGATCAAACTCTGCACGTCCAGTTTCCCCACAACAAGAGCCTTTGCAGGGGAATCAGCAGCAGCCAAGCCACAATCCAAGAAGAGCCACTCTCAACACGCGCATTGCCAGTCCATACAACCTGGAGAAGATAGACTGACATGACCATATACTACCCTGGGACCAAAGTGTTGGGGAAAGATGGAGATTATCACTGATTTCTTGTTAACTACCCTTCCCTCACCCACCAAATAAATGTTCATTTTAAGAATCTGGGTGTAATCATTGTTTATTTCTTTTGTACACCCAGGTGATTTATAAAAGAGGAACAAATAACCTGTTTCTACAGCTGAAATAGTCGTATCTCTGATTCCTAAGTTGAGTGCTGAAGGCATCTGATAAGACATAAATCAAGCATAGCAAGGCATATTTTCCTGAACCCTAGTGAATGGATATATCAGATAGAAACCCATAGCTATATTGATCTCTGAGAAAGAAGCATGCCAAATTCCTCAGTGTCTCAGGTGGTTTATATGCTCTCTTTCAGTAGGTGGTTTCCCCCAGCAAGATCTTAATTAGACTCCATCTCCTCTGAGCATCTTCTAAGCGGCATTTGCATCATCACACAATCATTCCCAATTCTGTTATTTGAGACATTGGATATCATGTCTAGAGTAATCTATGTCTTATTCAGGACCTTAAAACCAATCTTCACAGGAACAAATTAATCTGAAAAGCTTGTTTGATGAATTTGAGAAACATATATAGGTAAACTTTTTTGTTTCCTTGTACACCAAATCCCACATCATAGAGTATAGCTTTTTGAATTTTACTTTTTTTTTTTACATCAATATAAGTGCAGCCTCAGAAGACTAAGGAAATGCCCAACAATTCTTATTTTGAGCGCGAGACTCATGCTCGCCAGTGTGGGGGTCAGTGTTAGTAAGTTAGACTGGCCCTGTCTTCGGTTTGTCATGAGGAAGAGCCAATGGGGGTATGTTTGCCCTCTAAGGATTTTGAGGAAAAAAAGCTGTAGCCCTCAGTTTTGAAAATTAAGGTAGTATGCTAAGTGAAACAAAACTCTACAATGAAACATGAAAGGATGTTCATGGAGAGCAGTGATTAAGCTGGGCAAATACCCTCCATTTGTGAAAGACAAAATCTCTGTCTCTTCAGGCTGTGGCCCTGGCCCTAGCTAATTGCTTCTTGGGCTAGGGTGCAGCTAAAGAAACACTGAAGGGCTCTTTCACCTAAAAAAGCACAAAGGCCAGTACTTTAATTTAGCAACTATCAAAGGGATTGTTGTTAGGTTCAATGTACGAGAGCTCCAAGTTGTGATTCAAAAAGAACCAGGAGGCTATTTCTTTGCTTGCAAATAAATGGAAAAGCTTGTTATTGATAGGCTCAGAGAGATCATCACAGCTAGGGAAGCATTTGTTGCTGGCTTCGCTGAGACTATTGGGAAATCTAAAAATATGGGATTGGGGAGGGGAAAGACAATAGAAAGAGTCAAGTAGAAAGCTTAAGTGTGTTATTTCACTGGAGATTCACAGACACATAGAGGAAACAGGAAGAATTCAAGCCAAAAAATATAATATTAATGATAGGAGCTCAAAAATTTTTAGTTGAATGACTTTTATTTACATTCACATAAGCAGTAGTTCATCACTCTATGAGTATTACTCAGTATCACTACAGAAGTCAGGATTTTGTTTGAATTAGGCCAAAGTGGACTTCTGAATGTATTGTCTCATTATTTCTCAGAAGAAATGTCATTCTTTCTACTGATCATTATAAAATCAGTGTTCATAAATTTTCTGATTTCAATTATAGCCATCATTATAAGTATAAACTAATTATTTTGGATTGTCGCTACAGCATATACATAAATTTAATTAACCATTATCTACCCAAACATTTTGTAATAATATACCTTATATTTATACATACAATAACACTTTTTCTCTATCATGTATAACACGACCATTTTAAGAATGAGGCATATAAAGGCAATTCAACCCAGGAGCTGAGACAGGTCTGTGCTTATGCAGATTTTTAAAAATGTGATTATTAGGTAGAGTTTGAATCTAACTCATAGCATATGGCACTTGTGATTTTTATACTTGTTATTACATCCTTTAGACTGAGTTTCTTCTTTAGCGTAACTGTGAACTCGTGTACTTTAATGATTAAGCATCTCCTGGCTGACTTGTTATCTGGTTTTTGCCACTGCTGAACCATGCCTACCATGGAGTCCTCTTCTCAGGTAGCCTTCTATACCATTTCAGAGCATTTCTGAAAACACCAGTGATCTCTAGGGCCTTCTTGCTCCCTTGCCACAAGATCTAGAGCTTTCTACCTAACTTCAACTCCCTTGCCTGGAAATAGTTCTTTTTCATGAAGAAAAGTACAAAGGCACCCACATTCTGGGTGCTAGACCTGCAAAATTTTAGGATTCTGTATGACTTCTGGTTGGAACCAGGAAGACTAGAGAGCAGTGTTGGTTATTTCAGGGTTAGTACAGAAATCTTTCATGAGTTCATACACATGTTGTAAAATTGTCTCAATTTTAAGGAGTTACTTTCTTTTCTTGCTCCTATTCTAGTTTAACTGTCAAGTCTTATTCATTTTCTCTTTTTCTGTGCTTCCAATAGAATTACCAATAGGATTAAGTTAGCACTCATTCATTTAACAAAGAGATATTAAGGGCCTCCTATTTGCCAGGCCTTCCCTGTTCTAGGAATTGGAAACAGACAACAACAAAATTGTTCCTTCCCTCATAGAGCTTACATGATTGCCAAGGTAACTGGTGGCTAAGGTTGTGTGGTGTAAGTGCCTGTTACTAAGCATTTGATTGCCAAGGCATCCATTTCAAAGACATCCACCTTGAATAAACATACTGCCAGCTGTATGACACAGTACTAGTAAAATACCTAGATAAGAAGCCAGGCTGCTCCCATCCATGAATTTCCCTTTTTAGAAAGCCCTGGGTAACCTAGATAACTGATGGCTTGAGTGACCCCACTTTCCCCTTCTCAAACCCTAAATCCCACTCTTATGTTTTAAAATCACCAATAAAGAGTGAACTTGTGAAACCCTAGGCACCCACCCTCAACCTCAATAAAGGCAGAACCCCAGGTCTGTGCTTTCTCTCTCTCCCCCAACAACTTTGCTGTGGGGCCTTGAGCATGCCGTGTACCCTCCAGGCCCTGTAAATAATAAACCTTGTTTTTTCAAAGTTCCTTGATGGTTATTGCTGAGGTAGGTCTTGCAATCATAGTAAGAACCACAAGGGCTGGTCTAGCCACAACACTGGCTCTGGAGGGGAAATGTCTGTGGGGGCTCCCACAAGGAGTATGGGCCCAGGTGAGTGTCTCAGGAATTCAGAGTCCAGAGCATCACTATTGACAGACTGAGACCAACACAAAAAAGATTATTTGTCAACTATAGTCAAAACTGGCTGAATGGGGAATGCATTGTTAGAGGACAAGTGGGCAAAATCCTGTCTTGTTCCTGGAGAATCTTCCTAGATTTGCAGCTTGTGGTTGAAAGATTTTTGCCTGGGTTTAGGAGGCACTGTAAAGCACATATCAAGGAGCTCTCAATGAGTGTCAACAATATATTCCAGACCAATTAAGTCAGAATCCCTGGGGAGGGGTGTGTGGCTCACAGGCATTAATATATATTTTCATATTTATATTAAATATATATATATATTTAAAGCTCCCTAGGTAATTTAATTTGCAGTCAGGATCGACAAATCATCATATTAGAGTTACTTGTTTGGTGAAGCAAAAAACAAGCTAAAATATATTTTACTGTAAATTAATTTTTTATGAAACAAAGAATTTTACCAAAAGCAGAAATAATGAAAAGGAGTATCTTCCTCCTACCCCCACCCCCTTTTTTGGCTTTTATTCTACCTTGTTTTTTTTTCTTACTATTTTTTTCCCTCTCAGCTGACAATAGCTTATTCAGCATCAAATAGGCAGTAACTAACTGGAAACAAAGCTCAAAAATTCAGGGTAATAGCTCAGATAGAGGTCTAATTTTGGTACCTTTGCATATGCTTTTATATTATTCTTGAAAATCATTTCCCCTTTTATTTATTTCTTCAAGAATCCTAAAAAGCTTTAAGACCCAAGCCAGTGGTCACTACTGCCATGAAACTGGAATTAATTATCGACCATAGATTTTGTACACCTTCCTCTGTTTGCAATCATTTTGGTCAAACTTTGTCACATTCAATAGTTATAGTTTATTTAATGTTGCCTTTTCCACTACTCTGTGAGCTCCTTGATGTTGCTTCTCTTTATTACACTTATTTCATCTATAGTAGTATCTGAAATAGTATGGATTTTATTAAATGGAATTAGTGAATAATGCCTGTATTATGGAGATTATTTTTAGAGAACTCTATTAAAATTAAGAAACTTGAATCCAAACGGTGTTGGGTTTTAACTGAAAAGGAAAGTACAAATCAATGTAAAGAAATCTGTCTCATATTTGCATGTTTGCATACCTGATTCTACTCTTCCATATGTCCTCACAAATGGAAAATTGCTTCCAGTGCCAATGATGAGTGGCACATTTACTGTTTAATTTGGAAATCAGTAGTTGATTGAAAGTAATGTTAAAGTTTTTCATGAAGATCTGTGAGACTGAATCTCCTTGTACATATTTCAGACCTACAACTGGAATAAAAGAGAAAGATCTTTTGTGAAGATAAGTGAGATGGTATCTGAGTTTCTTTGAGCATTTTTAATATAAAAGGAACAGTATCAAATATTATTACAACATTTTGACAACAAAAATCAGTGACACATAGTATTAGCTTTCTAGAGTCTCTCTACAGAACTGGCATCTGGAATTGAAAATACTTTTCTGATAGTGGCAATAGGAGAACTCATAGTTGGAATGTTGCAGAATGGGTTCATTGTACTAGTCAACAGCATTGACTGGGTGAAGAGTCAAAAGCTCTTATCAGCCGACTGCATCCTCACCAGCCTGGCTATCTCCAGAATCAGTCATCTGTGGATAATACTAATTGATTAATTTGCAATGGTGTTATGGCCACATCTATATGCCACTGATAACTAGCAAAATTTGTTGGTATTTTTTGGACATTGACCAATCACCTAGCTACCCAGTTTGCCACCTATCTAAGTGTTTTCTACTTGTTTAAACTAGCCAATTTCTCCCACCCCTGCTTCACCTGGCTGAGGTGGATAATTAGCAGAGTGCTGCTTGTGCTTCCACTGGGGTCTTTGTTCTTACTGTTTTTCAACCTTGAGTTAATAGATACATTAAATGGTTTCTGGATTCATGCCTATAAAAGACAAAAGAAACTCAACTTGGTCCTCAGATGCAAGTAAAACTCTGTATCTTAACAGCTTGATTGTTTTCAATTTGATCTACTTAATCCCCTTTCTTCTGTCTGACATTGTTCCTTTTATCTCTCTGATGAGACACAGCAGGAATTTGCAGCTGAACTCCAGCTCTTAGGGACCTCAGCTCAGAGGCCCGTAAAAAGACCATGAAAATGGTGATGTCTTTCCTCCTCCTCTTCATGGTTCACTTTTCTTCCACCCTATTAACAGGTTGGGTATTCCTTATACTGAAGAAACATCAGGCCAATTTGGTTGTTATGTTAACTTCAACTCTTTTTCCTTCAGGACACTCATCTATCCTCATTTTAGGAAAACTCAAGCTGAGACAAACTGCCTTAGGACTTCTGTGGCATCTTAATTGCCACCTGAAAAGGGTGAAACCTTTAGCTTCATAGACTTTTTCAGAATTTTTAATATTCCAAGAAAATTAAATTAATGAGGAGAAATTGAAGATCCATTTTAACTTCTGTTTTTCACACTAGATTCTTTTAGTACTATTGCGCATCACAAAATTTCCCTGGAGTGGCCTATAAACTAACAATCTACTCATATAGCCAGCAATATGAGTAGGTTTTTTAAAAAGCAAGCATCAATGTCATTATAACACTTGCTAGTAACAGGAAAATATTTGAGACAATATGAATATAAAATATATAATGTAACGTGTATTAATTTTATATGTGCTGGCAAATATTTATTACGTTCATATGTGAGGGAAAAAACATGATTATATAGAAATAAAAATCCCTTCCAAGCTGGAGTAGGTGGAATATTTGTACAATATTAGGTTAAAAATAAATCAAGGAATAAAAATGCTAGAAGCAGATAATCTCACAACAGACGTAACTTTTAAAACAAAGGAACGGACTGTCATTAGTAATCCAAGCTAGAATAGACACTACCTCTGTAGAATAAGAGAAAAATCAACTAGATTTATAAAAAGAAATTGAATAATTATCCCTAAGTAATAATACTTATATGTCTACTTTACAAGAATCAAAATCATACCTGGACACTGAGTTTGTGTGGGGTGTGTGTGCATGTAAACATTATATGAACACTAGTGTCCCTTGTCAGAGAGGACAGACACAACCAACTCACCAGGGATAAAAACAGAAAGTTTACAAGAGAATATCAGATATTTATATAAGTTTTAGACATGTTTGTGTATATATATATATATATATATATATATATATATATATATATATAGTGCTGGGTTAACTTTTAAAATAAAATATTTGAAATGAAATCAAAGTAGCTGAAAATGTATATAATTCTAAGGCCAGCACATAGTAAAATTGTGCTTACTAATGATATTACAATTTTTCATATAATAACTTGTAATATAGTAATTTTAGAGATTACAATTGTAAACATATTAAAAACCATGAATAATAAAGAAATCTTTGCTAGGGTTTACAATTGGCATAATTTGTCACTGGCAGAAGCAAACAAACAAAGAAGCTAGAAAATAAATGTTGAAAATATGTGGGTTATAAGTTAATTTTGATGGAGCAGTAGGTCCCTACGGGCTTTGTAAAGTGTCCTCTTAGTATAGGGAACTGCACTATGGGGTGCTCTGATTTATCCACGATGATGATGATGATACATGTATATACAGACCTACATAAAGATTTAGATTTTTAAACTGCATTAATTATGTTGGACACTGTATAAGAAATTACCTGGGTAGGGAGTGAGGGAATTGGGTGAAGGTGGTCAAAAGGTACAAACTTCCAGTTACAAGATAAACAAATACTGGGGATATAACATACAACATAATGATTATAATTAACAATGCTGAATGGCATATTTGAAAGTTGCTGAGAGAGTGGATCCTAAAAGTTCTCATCACAAGGAAAAAACTTTTTTTATCTATATGAGTTGATGGATGTGAACTAAACTTATTGTGGTAATCATGTCACAACATATGTCATTATGCTGTACACCTTAAATTTACAGTGCTGTATGTCAATTATATATCTCAATAAAACTGAAAGAAAAAAATAAAAAGAAATTTCCTAATGATTGTCACTGGGATTATCTTGCTTTAGGAAAGGTGAAATTCCAGTCATACTGGCTATATTTAGGTTCAGATATTGAGGATAATTTGGTTTAGAATGTATCTCTTTCAGTGAAAAAGTTAAAGATCATTTTGTACTTATTACAAGTAAGCATAGTTTTAGTTTTCAGATTTACATTTTAATGTCACTAAACTTTTCTTTAGTGACCAAGATAAAAAAGATTTAAATGTGCACAGCCCTTGCTTCTTATGAGTGGGACTTAGCAGTAAATGCCTCATTAGAATTAATTCCTCCCTTCATGTACTAATCTTGGATAGATGAAGCTATAAGAAACAGGAGGCTATTCCTGGTAAAAGCAGCACAGAAACGACTACTAAAAGATGAAGCCTGGGTTATAGGCTGGGCAGTGTCTACTGATACATTGCAGTCTCCCTATTAAAGCATTTTGAGATTAAGCTCTGTGCCTCCCCTTTCCATAACAAGAGCCTGTGTTAGAGAACCAAGCCATGATCCAAGGAAAGCTACTACTATCATATCCATAGCTAGTCCCACGCAGTCCGGAGAGAATTGCATCCTACTCTAGGATCAAATTATTGGGAAAATAAAATGATTGTCATTGCTTTCTTGCCAATCATTTCCCTCCAAGATAAACTTTTTATAATCTTGATGTAATGAGTTTTACTGTTTTCAGTTTGCCCACACCTGAGACCAGGAGTTGCAAATAATCTCTCTCTAATGCCAGAAAAGGCTAATGCGTGAACCTTGCCCTAGGCCTAGAACTTAAACTGAGAAGATATTTTAGTGTTCAAGCCATGTTGTCTTGAAATAAAAACTCCCAGTGGAAATATACATGTATCAATCCAGATTTCAAAGAATGTGACAATGTTGAATCTCTCATGGTTCAGGTATTTTGTCTGCTGCTCTTGATTAAACCTCATGTCCTGAGCCAGGGGCTTCCTTAACTGAAGTACAGAAATGGGGGGAGGGGGGCATCTACAAAACACATATTTCCACAGTCCACTCACCTGTAACATTGGTTAATGCTCTCCGTAGAGATCTATGCCCTGTGCTGGATTGCCCAGAATAAACTGTCATTTAAAAAATTGTTAATATGGCTGGTTTGATCAATTCAGAAAAAAGTTAGACAATATATTTTTTTGGAGGAGTGTTATTTGTAGAAAGAAACCCACAGGTGACAGATGGGCTATTTTTAATTTTAGCAATTTTGGGGGACACCATGTAGGTACAGCTTCATTCAGAAGACACAACTACAATTTCAGAAGACAAAGGCACTATATTAAGTTATATATTGGTACCCTATTCTTTAGCCTCAGGTTTGAATGAGTTAGTTTTAAAAATAACTTCTCCCTTTCATATGGATCTAACCTGACCTCTGAGTTTTAAGGCTTCTATTAATTATATTCCTCTTTGACTTCAGTTTGAGATGCTTTCAAAGTTTTCTTTTTATCAATTAAAAAGCTAAAAGTTTCTTGAAAAACACCTCTTTTTTTCAAGATAAATATTTTTGTTTCTTTATCTGTTGGACAATCTCTATTACTGTGCCAATGATTTCAGAGCCAAGACATTCTAGGTACAGTATTTTATTAGTGATTATTGCCTTTGGTTGTGTGATGATTTATTTTTCCTCATTTTGGTTCACATGAAAAGGTATACACAACCTTTCTCACTCAATATATGACCAACCTCCATTCCTCTTTATTGTTCATTGATGCACTCCATTACTTTACTGTGAATAAATCGACATACTTGGTGCCTGAAAGCCACATGGTCAAGAATTTCTAATGTTTGCTGCCGATTCCTAATGAGGATAGAAACTGGCAGGGGTGCTCTCAGATGTACTGCAATTAAGGTACTAAGAATTCCATAGTTTCTTCTTTTCATTTGTTGCAGGCACTCAGGAATGTCTTAGCTTTTCAATTGTCCCAAGAGCTGAGATTTCTATTTGTAGGGAGCGGGGGTGGGGAGTTGACTTAAGTGTCAAAAAGATTCATGACCTGGCCTGATGATGGTAATCTTGCTGGGCAATAGGGTATCAAGTGTTCTCATTAAAATTGCAAGAAAGTTCCCATACTCATGGTAAACCAAGAAGTAAATTGATGTGACTCAATCCAACCCAATTGTTCAGAATTCTGATAGTTACTGCAGGGGTTCTTTTCTTGGTCCACTTGCCTGGAAACTTCCAAGTCTACTCTTCAGACTACTTTCCAGGCTCAAAGTTTCTGACATTAGGATTTTCCTCTCTCTCTTCTTTTGTCCCTATATTTCTAAACTTTCCATTCCCACCCCTTTATGTCTCTAAGTGTAAGTACTATTTTCTTCTTGGGTCTGTCAAGTGCTATTAGTGCTCCACCAGGAAAAGCCCCCATTAACATAGGACTGCAAGAATGTATAATAGAAAATTTAGTTAGGCTTCCTCAGGGCAGGGGGAGTGATAGACTTCACTTAGCTTCAAAATTCGTGATTACGTGATCTCTACTCCTTCAAGGGAAGGAAAGTATTTCCTTTCCACTCTAGGGAAACGTCCTTCTATCTGTCTCCATCCACCCCCTTCCTTCCTCTCCCCCACAAATAGGCCAAATGACTTCAGGCAGCAGTGAGTATAAAATATTTGAGTTTATATATCAGATCATATTGAATATTTATAGTCCAATACATAAAGCCTTCAATGATAACATTTAAAAAAAGATATTGCCAACTATTACCTACCTAATACTTCTGTTTGAAAACTTGAGAGAACAGGATTATTTAGAATTATCTAAACATTAAAAAAAATTGAATCTCTCATCAATTGTATCTTTAGAGATAAACTTGAAATCCAGTTATGCTTTGGCCAGTTACTAGGACCTTGGGAAAGTTACTCAATCTCTTTAAATCCCAGTTTCCTTATCTGAAAAATGATGATGAAAATGTCTTCCTCAGAGGGTACACGTGAGAATTATGGAAATCATGTATGTAAACAGCTGTTCATAGTTCCTGGTAAGTATTAAAAACTCAAATTAAAAAATGATGCTAATAGTGATGATATGCTCTTTTAGCTAATCACACGTTTTTACCTTCAGTTTAAAAAAAATTCTTGTCCCCTAATCCTCAAGTTATATATATTACTATGATCACTATTTCCCTTTTATAGCTAAACTATAACATAGTCACCACTCCCCAGCATTTTTGTCATAAACAAGTTGTTTTTTGTATTTGCTTCTTCATGCTTGAGGGATCTCTGGACCAATCAAAATTCATGATGGCCTGAAAAAGCTCAATTTATGGGCAATAAAGTAGATCACCTTAATATCAGGGGCAAATATTTCCTTTATTCGCTGATGACTACGTGTAGAAAAGCCAACTAATTTGGTATTCATTGAACAATATTTATTATCTACTTTGCATTAGGCAATGCTTTAGGTGGGGGATAAGAGCAATGACCAAACAAAATCTTTGGTATCACAGATGTTACCTGGAAGGATGCCAAGAGGAATAAAACTACTTGTAAATTAGAATAATAAGTGGTTTAGTCAGGGCAAAACCCTTGTTTTCTTCCCTGGGAAACTTCATTGAGTTGTATCATGTGGGAAGAAAAATACACATTCAGGTTTAAGAGCAATCAGGAAGAATAAATGGTAAATCATGGAGCTTTCATTCAGTTTCTACTATGTATTTACTGATAACATAGGCTGTAAAATTGAATAGTATATATCATCTTCCCTTTCAGAGCTTCCAATCTAGTTGGAGAATATGATAAATGATGTCTGCTAAAGTGCCTTAGTTTCTTCAGTGAAACAACAGCCTGATCTGGCTGTTGAAGGTACAAGTTCATGTAGCCACCCAAATGGGGCATCCCAGTAACTTACCAGTCCAGGGCTAATGGCACTCACATTCTTTTATGTTACAAATTGGGACATCAGTGCCTCTAGGGAATAATGATGCCTACCATTTGTAAGTCCCATGGCATTACTGAATTATTTCACTGATCAAATTACATTTCTGTTATTTTAGACCAAAATGTTTCAGTTCCTGCACTCAATAACAGCAATATATAATTGCCAAGGGAAGAGATTATAGAAACTGTCTTCTTCAGTATTTAAAAAAACAAAAAAAAACCCCACATCTGATAATTAACGCACAATTAAGCAAAAATAAGGCAGCCTATGTAAATGGCATAGGCTGGTATTAATACAGCCCTTAAAAGGAGTAAAAGAAATGAACTCTAATCTGGTCCGAGGAATCTGCGAAAAACTCAATGGAAAAAGTGAAATCTAAGCTTAGCCTTAAAATACAGGTAGAGTAACCAGAGACAAAAAAAAAAAAAAAATAGAGAAGACAGAAGAAAGTGTAAGTAGAAAGAGGAGGATGTGCTCAATAGGGTAGAGACAAGGAATAAAGGGTAGGAAGAACAATTACCCACAGCCAGACATGGTGCTGGAGGGGGTGCTTATTTTACAACCCCAGAGTATACTTGTTTGTTGGACACAATTAGTGGAAATATAGAACACTGCAAATAACTTAAATATTTACCTTGGCAAATAACAGCCCCTTTCGGCTCAAATGTCTCACCTAAATTATTCCTGGAGGCTGTTCCCCACACCTGCAGGGTCAGTACCCTACATAAAACCTCCACTGGAAAAGCAGGCATTCCATGAGTGAGTTTTAAGTTTTATTCATATGTTAATGATATTCTGTAATAACAAATACTGTTTGCTGTGTATATATCAAGCACTCAGGCAGCTTTATTTTTAATTCTCAGACTGACTTTTCAAGGTGGATATTTTTACCTTCCTTTAAGTGGTAACTTTAAAGTTGAGGAAACTGGGGTTAAAGCAGATTAATGGACTCACCTAAGAGCACAAAACTGGAGTGTGTATTTTAACGAAGTCTGCCTGATTTAAAAACTCAATCCCATTTTACTATGGCGGTTCTTAACCAGTAGTGTACATTTGAATTACCTGGGAATTTTAAAAATGAAGTTTATTTAAATTAATTCTTAATCAAACAAATACATATATATATAGTTAAGAAAAATCAAAATAATACTGTTAGATGGGTAGTGGAAAACATCAATCCTCCACCTTTTC
Organism: Tapirus indicus; assembly: GCA_031878705.1. NCBI lineage: Eukaryota > Metazoa > Chordata > Mammalia > Perissodactyla > Tapiridae > Tapirus > Tapirus indicus. The sequence goes on along the minus strand of CM062918.1, from coordinate 107,871,992 downwards.
TCTACCCTTCTCTGATGTTTTTCTCCCAAGGCAACCACTTTTTAACCCTTAGCTGTTTCTTACTGCAGTTTTTTTTCTAATAACGTTTATATTGCTTCTTTATTGACTCTTCTATATCAGCTCTTGACTGATTTTCCCCCATTACACACACATCTCTCCCCTCTCCCATCCCAATGTTACACAATCACTTCTTGTTACATTGGTATTCAGTGTTTTCGTAACTATGACTGACTTTATATGACTAGTATTATTACAATTGAGGTATGAAGTGCAGTTTCTTGAAAAACTTTATTTTTCTTTGGGTTCATAATTGCCTCAGCTTTTTCTTAATTTTTTTTTTTTTTTTAAATCTGCAGACCAGTAATTCATCTCCAGACTGAAAAACTAAAAATCTTTTGACTCCATATTCGAACACATCATGCATTCTCAGTTTTTCTTTTTGAGACATTCCACCTGAACTCTCCATCTTTACACATTTCTTGTTGACTTCATGCTGTTCTCCCCTACCCTCCTCCCTCTTTAAAAAAGTTGTATTACTATTTCAGAAACTTTATAGCTACTCTTTAAATAATATGCATTTTTTCATCAACAACAGACTGGATCTTTCAACTTTCCACTTTATAAGAATACCACTACCATTCCATTTACCTTCCCCTCCCCCTTCAGCATCCCCACTTGAAAACTGTTTTAAATTATCCTCTGCTAACAGCTGCTTTCTACTTTGTAACCATAATTAAGTATTCTCTTAAAAGATGAAAACCATAAACATTTGTATTATTATGATTAAGTGTTATTCACTAAATAGCCAAGCTTTGTGCTATATATCTGGATTTCTTTCTTTTTGGCTCCAAGATCTTGAACCACCTGCTACTCACAGGGACACTGAAATGTAGTCCACTTTCTTTCACTCCAAACCTCTGTTCAAAATCCTGCAGCATTTTACGTTGTTTGGTATGCGAAAGTTGCTTTTCCTGTACAATTTCAGGATTTTTTCACTGAAAATTTCTGATTGTCATTGTTTTCTCTTGTGGGAGAAGAAATATACGCCTTCCACATAATATCCTTAAGATCTTCAGCTTCTTACTCATTCAATGTCTTGCTTACAATCCAATCCAGTATTCCCGGAATTTATGATTTATTTTAATTTGGACCATAAGCTTGTTGTCACTTAAAAACTTTTCTTCCTTAAAATTTTAGCGGCCTTTTTCTATAATGCATCCTGTTCGTACTGTTTTTGTGTTAACGATGCACAACTTCTTAAATATTGTCGTGGGCCTTAAGTGTGATTCTCCGCTGTTCCCGGAAAATCGCGCGTTTCCTCTTTCTAGTCACGGCAGGATTTCTCTTGGGAGCTGGGTGAAGAGCGGCGGGCGCAGCCGCGGAAGGCGCGCAAGCATTCTCGCGAGACCGCGGACCCCTCGCCCGCAGCGCCGCTTCGCCGGCGGGCCTCCTGGGAGTACGCCATTGTGCTGGCTCGGAAGGCCAGCAGCTCAATCATGGCTCTAAATGTGTACCTGTAGGCGGATGTTGAGGATGACGGAGCCCGCGACGTAGAAGTACGGAAAATTCATCCGCAGCTGCCAGGCCAGCTCGAAGAAGGCGAGCAGGGTGCGGGAGAGCCCCTTGCAGAAGATCCCGTAGGAGCTGGGGGCCGCAGCCGGGCTCGAGACACTGAGGGCCAAGGAAGATGGAGCTGCTGCGGTGGCCATGGACCCGGTGTCGCCGCTCGCCTAGTGCCTGGAGCAGAGGATCGCCGCAGGCCCCGCGGACGCCCGACCGACGGCTGGAACGGGCAGGTGTGGGGGTCCTAAGCGGCCGCCGGGCTCACGCCTGCGCCTCCCGCTGCCGCCGCTTCCTTCCGAGCGGCGCTCGGGCCCCGGCGGCCGCTGGCGCTCCGCCCCTTCCTGTCTGCTGCTGGTTTGATACTTGGCGTTTAGACCTTAATACGTGGTAGGTGCGGAACGGGTCATTTATATGTGTGCTGTACACGTTATTTTATATAACATATATGGACTGCCATACAGATATTATTATTTTCACTTTAAAATGAAGAAAGGAAACCAAGGAAAATTATGTAATTTGCTGTAGGGCATACAGTTTGTAAGGGTCAAAGCCTGGATTAAAACTCGAGTTTGTCTGCTATTTGATCTGGGATCTTAGCTAGGAGTCTTGCCCTTTTGATTTCATACAATTAACCCTAATGTTAGGGCAAGATGGTCTCCTCACATAAGCCAGTTTGGGCACAAAGTCTCCCTGTTCATAACATACCATAACTGTAAAGGATCACAATCTCAGGCTGATTTTCCTATGTATAAGAACTATTTTAGTTCCAAGTGACAGAAATTATACACTTTAAGAAAAAACACACACATATATACACGTACATGTTTGTGAGGTTTTATTTTTTGCAGGACATGTTATACGATATGTTCCCACCCATGTAACCCACGAAAAGTCCAGATTAGGTGTGTAATCTTCTATCATTTCTGCTTGGAGATACACCTGTGAAACTTGCGACTGGGCCCCAAATCTTGGAATACTTCTAACATCTACTTCCAAACTCCAAATAACCTTAGGGTAACATCATAATCTCCCATAGCCACGTAGTCCTCTGGTGTTTAAATCATGCACATTTCATTACCTTCTCTAATCTCCTATTTTAACTAGAAAGCACTGTATTTTCATCATAGAAAGCATCTACATTCATGGATTATTCACGTGTGATTTCTGATCAAAATTTTCAGATTGTCTAGTTCTGAAAACCATTGCTCAAATATCTCATGTCTCACCCTGCGCTGAATAACTGTAGTAACTATTCAAAGCACAGTTGATGTATCCTAGAGGACCTCTGTTTCTGTACATCGTACTGATTATATCATTTGTAAAAATAACATGCCATTGTGAAATTTGTAAAGCATAATTGTGTGTCTTAGCTGGAATTTCTTTTGCTACTTTCCTGTGCTAATACCACCCCAGCAAGTAGACACTTAGAGGAACTGATTACAAGTCACTTAAGACACTTCTAAAATATAGAGTATTTTAGAATATAAAATATTCTGAAATGTAGTGAGATGAATGACAACTCTGAGAACCAGTAGATGATGTGTAGTTTTAGTACAAAAGTACAATTGACCCTTTCTGAAAATTGGAAGACTAATAGAGGTATTCAGGGTCACAGAAGTCATTAAGTCCCTGGATCTTCCATTTCCAACTATATCAAACTATGGACTCATTCTCTCTTCCACCCTTCCTCTACTGCCCCTCCCCCTCCCCCAGCTCTGGTTATCTCCATGAAGATTCTGTCTTCCTTCTTGATCCCATGGCGGAACAAAGCAGTTATCTACTGGTAACATGGTTAGGTTGATGTAGCTATTCCAGTGGTGAAGGGACAGGCCAATAAGAGCAGTCATGATGCTCCAGCTCCTACTCATTAGAGTAGAGTCTAGAGCTGATGAAGGATTTCCATCAGGTGTAACTGACAGTGGAGGGTGGGATAGGACCAACATTTTACATGGTTGTGGTTTTTATTCTTTCCCTTGATCTTTAGACTTAAATGATTGATCCACACTTCTTGCCAAGTAGGCATATATAAATAAGCTATCAACAATAACGTGTCTTATACCATTTCTCTAAGTGATACTTCATTGACTCTTAACTTGGTCGTCTTTTCCTAATCTTATTCCACTATTTTTTACTCTCTAGTCTCAATTTAGTACTTTTTAATGGCCTGTTTGGTTTAATGATCGTTTGGAAGAGCTTAAAAGTAAGTTGCAGTGGGTCTGCAAAGTACTACATTGACAAATTCTCTACTCCATTTCTTTTTTTAAGAATTTGCCAATGTAAGTACTCTATTATATAAGAAATGCATTCAGAACGCAAGGATTGGATCCAAATGATTCAAGCCTAAACACGAGAAAAATTACAAATCAGTGACCGAGAGCCTGTCCCATATTTGCATGCTAACAAATAGAGTTCAGCCTTTCAATCACCATCACACACAGAAACTGAAGTTGAGTGGAAACTTTCATGCAGGTTTAGTAAAACTTATTGAAAGGAAAACAAACTGTATCAGATGATACCAATGATTAGGTCCTATAGCAACACTGAGCAATTTCTGGATCACGACTATATTCAAGCATCAGATATATCCTACTGAAGCAAACCATTAGCTGTAACATTGGGAGAGTAAGATTTTTCTTCTTCAGGTATCTAGAAAAATATCTGACAGACACGTTGTGTCTAAACATTTAGCTTTGAATCTTCTGCAGACCTTGTAATAATTCTTTAATACTTTTAAATAAATGCCTTTATGCTTAAGCTAACAGAATAGATACTTTTAAAAAAATTTCAATGAGTTCATGCTGATATTTTCAATTCGAAGTTTGTATATATTTCTTTTTTCTAATGCTGAAAATCTTGGTCCCTAACAACAAAAATTAACATAATTATGCATGTGTGTGTGTATAATAGTTTCAAACTAGCAATACTTAGGTTATTTTAGCATATTAATTATAGCAATAATGACATAAAGCAATTTAAGATTTCTCTTATTTTAGAATATATTCTACTGGAGATAAAAAAGGCAAATTACCATGTTTTAATATCATTTGAAACAATTCCTCTTGGTGGTTAAACCATCCAGACAAACAAATTCCTTTGCTTTATCTTGCTTTTGATTTTTTACATATTAATATTCCCTTCATTTTGATTTAATTTTGTTTATTATGATATAAAAAATTTTCATGGTAACAGAGTCAAAACTTCAAGACAATGTATATTCGGATAGGTCTAGCTTCTTTCCTATCATTTTATCTCTGTTTCCTTCTGTATAGATAACCATTTTTTTAAATTAGTTTTTGGTTAGAAGGCCTTCCATCCTTTGTTAGATGATACATAGCACACTATACACATTGTTCTGAGTCTTGCTTTTTTTTAACTGTATAAGTGGAGATGATTACATTGCATGCCATAGCAATCTTCCTCATTCCTTTTTTACAGCTGGATAGTACTCCATTTATCCCTTCTCTTTGCAGTTATTCATGGACCCAGTCTGAAGAAGGCTTAACAAATTTCAACACGTCTTCTCTTTTTTTCAGCTTTATTGAGGTATAATTGAAAAATAAATTTGTAATATATTGTAAGTGTACAGTGTGAAGATTTTATACACCTGTATGTTGTTAAAGCATCCCCACAATTGAATTAATTAACACATACATCACCTCGAATATTTACCTTTTTTTTTTTTGGTGAGAACACAAGTTCAACTCTCTTAGCAAATTTCAGGTATACATTACAATGTTATCAACTATAGTCACCATGTTATTACATTAGATCCTCAGACCTTATTTATCTTGTAACTGAAAATTCATACCCTTTACCAACCTCTCCCCATTTCCCCCAGCCCCTGGCAACCACCAGTCTACATTTTCTTTCTATGAATTTGACTTTTTTTTTTTAGATTTCACATGTAAGTGATACCGTGCAGTGTTTGTCTTTCCGTGTATGGCTTATTTCACTAAGCATAATGCCCTACAAGTTCACCCATAATGTTGCAAATGGCAGGATTTTCTTTTTTTTTTTTAAGGCTGAACAGTATTCCATTGTGTATATATACCACATTTCCTTTATTCATTCTTCTGTCTATGAACACTTAGGTTGTTTCCATACTTGGCTATTGTGAATAAATGCTGCAATGAACATGAGAGTACAGATACCTCTTCTAGAAAATGATTTTGTTTCCATAGGATATATACTCAGAGGTGGGACTGCTAGATCATGTGATAGTTCTTCTTGAGGAACCTCCACACCGTTTTCCATATTGGCTGTAACAGTTTGCATTCTCACCACTAGTGCACCAGGGTTCCCTTTTCTCCACATCCTTGCCAGCACTTGTTATTTCTTATCTTTTTTTTAATTTTTTTGTGAGGAAGACCAGCCCTGACCTAACATCTGTTGCCAATCCTCCTCTTTTTTGCTGAGGAAGACTGGCCCTGGGCTAACATCTGTGCTCATCTTCCTCTACTTTATATGGGACGCTGTCACAGCATGGCTGACAAGCAGTGCGTTGGCGGGCGCCCGGGATCCGAACCTGTGAACCCTGGGCTGCCAAGTGCGAACCAAACTGCTGTGCCACCAGGCAGCCCCATATCTTATCTTTTTGATAGTAGACATCCTAACAGATGTAAAGTGATATCTCATTGTGGTTTTGATTTGCATTTCTCTGATAGTGATGTTGAGCACCTATTAATGAACCTGTTGGTCATTTGTATGTGTTCTTTGCAAACATGTCTATTCAAGTCCTTTGCCCATTTTTTAATCAGATTCTTAGATTTTTTTTTTTGCTATTGAGTTGTATACTGCCTTGCATATTTTAGATATTAACCCCTTATCAGATATATGATTTGTAAATATTGTTTCTCATTCCATAGATTGTCTCTTTAATTTGTTGATGATTTCCTTTGCTGTGCAGAATCTTTTTAGTTTGATGTAGTTCTACTTATTTATTTTTGCTTTTGTTGTCTTTGCTTTTGGTGTCAAATCCAAAAAATCATTGCCAAGACCAATGTCAAGGAGCATTTTCCTTATGTTTTCTTCTAGAATTTTTATGGTTTCAGGTCTTAAGTTCAAGTCTTGAATTCACCCTGAGTTGATTTTTGTGTATAGTGTAAGATAGGGTTCCAGTTTCTTTCTTTTGCATGTGCCCGTCCAGTTTTTCCAACACCATTTATTGAAGAGACTATCCTTCCCCCATTGTACATTCTTGGCGTCTTTTTGAAAATTAGTTGGCATTTTAGCAATATTAATTCTTGTAATCCATGAGAATGGAGTATTGCCTCTATACCAGTTTGTTTAGAGTTTTTATCATGAACAGACATTGAATATTGTCAAATGCTTTTTCTGCATCCATTGAGATGATCATATGATTTTTATCTTTCATTCTGTTAATGTGGTAGTCATTTATTGATTTGTAGATGTTGAAATACGTGTCACATTTATTGCTTTATATATATTGAAATATCCTTGCATCCCAGGAGTAAATCCCACTTGATCATGGTACATGATCCTTTTAATGTGCTTTTCAATTTGGTTTGCTAATTTGTTCAGGATTTTTGCATTTATGTTCATCAGGGATATTGGCCAGTAATTTTCTTTTCTGGTAGTATTCTTGTCTAACTCTGGTTTCAAGGTAATGCTTGCCTCATAAAATGAGTTTGGAAGTGTTCCCTCCTCTTATGTTTTTTGGAAGAGTTTGAGGATTGGTATTCTTTTTTAAATGTTTGGTAGAATTTGCCAGTGAAACCACCTGGTCCTGGACTTTTCTTTGTTGGGGAGTTTTTAATTAAAGATTCAATCTTCTTACTAGTAATTGGTCTGTTCAGATTTTCTATTTCTTCATGATTCAGTCTTGGCAGGTTGTATGTTCCTATGAATTTATCCATTTCTTCTAGGTTATCTAATTTGTTGGATTATAATTGCTTATGGTAGTTTCTTATGATCCTTAGTGTTTCTGTTTTATCAAGTGTGATGTCTCCTCTTTTATTTATAATTTTATTTGAGTCTTGTCTCTTTTACTCTTAGTCTGGCTAAAGATTTGTCAATTTTATTTATCTTTCAGAAAACCAGCTCTTAGAGACAACAGAAAAGATCAATGAAACTATATCTTTATTTTTTGTTTATGCTTTTATCTTTGTTCTTCTTTTTCTAGTCCCTTGAGGTATAAGTAAGGTTGTTTATTTGAGAACTTTCTTTTTTCTCAGGCAGTTAGTGCTATAAACTTCCCTCTGAGAACTGCTTTTGCTGCATCAAGTTTTGATATGTCATGTTTAGATTTCATTTGTCTCAAGATATTTTTTCATTTCCTCTTCTTTTTTGACCCATTGGTTGTTCAGCAGCATGTTGTTTAATGTCTATTTATCTGTGAATTTTCCAGGTTCCTCTTATTATTTATTTCTAGTGGTTGGAAAACCACTAGATTGTGGTTGGAAAAGATATTTGATATGATTTCAATATTAAAATTGTTGAGTTGTTTTGTGGCGTAACATGATCTATCATAGAGAATGTTCCATGTGTGCTTGAGAAGAATGTGTGTTCTGATGATGTTATTTGGAGTGTTCTGCAAATGTCTAAGTCCATCTGACCTAATGTGTAGTTTAAGTCCAATATTTCCTTATTGACTTTCTGTCTGGATGATCTATCCAATGTTGAAATTGGGTATTGAAGTCTCCTACTGTTATTGTATAGCTATCTATTCTTCCTTCAGATGTGTTAATATTTGCTTTATGTATTTCGGTGCTCTTATGGTGGGGTCCATAAATATTACAACTGCTATATCGTCTTGATGAATTCACACGTTTAGCACTATATAATGACTTTATTTGTCTATTACAGTTTTTGGCTTAAAGTCTGTTTTGTCTGATGTAAGTATATCTATCTATGCTTTCCTTTGGTTTCTGTTTTCATGGAATATTTTTTCCATCCCTTCACTTTCAGTCTGTGTGTGTCTTCAAAGCTGAAGTGAGTCTCTTGTAGGCAGCATGTGGTTGGATCCTGGTTTTTTTCAATTCATTCAGCTACTCTGTGTTTTTTGATTGGAGAATTTAGTCCATTTACATGTGAAATAATTATTCATAGGTATGTACTTATTGCCATTTTGTTAATTGTTTTCTGGCTGTTTTGTGGTCCCTTTTTTCCTGTCTTCCTCTCTTCCTTTGTGATTTGATGCTTTTCTTTAGTGGTAAGCTTTAATTATTTTCTCTTTGTCTTTTGTGTATCTACTATAGGTTTTTGCTTTGTAGTTATCATGAGGCTTACATAAAACATATTTTTAATAGTCTATTTTAAGTTGATAACAACTAACTTTGAAATGATACCAAAGCTCTACATTTTGCTCTTCCGCCCACATTTTGGTTTTTGGTGTAACAGTTTATGTCTTTTTACCTTGTGTGTCCATTAACAATTATTGTAGTTACAGTTATGCCTAATACTTTTGTCTTTTAATCCTCATACTAAATTCATAAGTAATTTACCCACCACCATTACAACATTAGAGTTTTTTGAATTTAACTATATCTCTCTGTGTGTGTGTGTGTGTGTGTGTGTGTGTGTGTGTGTATATATATATATATATATACACCTTATATATACATAAAGGTGTATATATATACACATAAAGATATATATATCCTTTACCAGTGAGATTTATACTCTCATATATTTTCCTATTACTAATTATCTTCATTTGTTTCAGCTTGAGGAAGTCCTTTTGACATTTCTTGTGAAGTCAGCTCAATGGTATGAACTCCTTCAGCTTTTGCTTGTCTGGAAAACTCTTGATCTCTCCTTCAATTCTGACGGAAAACTTTGCCAGGTAGATTATCCTTTATTTTTTTCTTAATTGAGATATAATTCACATATAACATTATATTAGTTTAAGTTTTACAACATAATGATTTGATGTATGTATATACTGCTAAATGATCACCACAGTAAGTCTAGTTAATATCCATTACCACACATAGTTACATTTTTTTTTTTTTTGCTGGATAGAGATTCTTGGTTGGCAATTTTTTCTTTCAGCACTTTGAATATATTGTGCTGCTCAATTCTGGCCAGCAGTGTCTGTTGAAATATCTGTTGATAGTCTCTAGGGGGTTCCCTTGTATGTAACAAGTTGTTTTTCTCTTGCTGCTTTTAAGATTCTCTCCTTGTCTTTAACTTTTGACAATGTAATTATGTGTCTCAGTGTGGGTCTCTTTAGATTCATCTAATTTGGAAGTCTGTAGGCTTCCTGGATCTGGATGTCTTTTTCTTTCCCCAGGTTAGGAAAGTTTTCAGCCATTATTCTTTGAGTAAGCTTTCTGCCCATTTCTATCTATCTTCTCCTTCAGGGGCTCCTCTAATGTGAATATTGCTTGATGTTGTCCTGTATGTCCCTTAAGCTGTCTTCACTCTTTTTCATTCTTTTTGCTCCTCTGATTGGATTCATTCTACCACCCTGTTTTTGACTTTGCTGATCCTTCCTTCTGCTTGATCTAGACTGTTGTTTTTTAGGCCAGTTATCGTGTTCTGTAGCTCTATGATTTCTGTTTGGTACTTTTTTATATTTTCTATCTCTTTCTTGAAATTTTCACTTTGTTCGTGCATTCCTATGCTGACCTCAGTGAACATCTTTATGACCATTATTTTGAAGTCTCTATTGTTCTTTTGTTTGTAAAGTATTTTTTTGTTTCTTTATTTTTCTTGACTATCTGTGGCTTCTATACATTAGGTCAAACAGCCACCTCTCCTAGTCTTTACAGACTGGCCTTGAGTTGGTGATAAACCTTGTCAGTCAGCCCAGCCCAAGCTCATGGTTGCCACCCAAACCTTTGTGATCCTCCATGCTGCTGTCTTTGCCTTTAGTGGCTCCCAGTAGATGAGGGTGTATGAAGACCTGTCAGTGTCCTAAAGGCATGGTAAATGCCCACATGCCTGTTCAGGCTCCCAGAGGACTACTAATACTTTTCCTTTTAGCTCCCTGGTGCAGGCTAATTGGAAGCCTGACCTTCACACAGCAGCTGGGAGAGTCAGGGTATTAGATATGTAGACTGACCTATCAGGGAGAAACTGGGAGTGCTTGTGCACCCAGATAGAACCAACCCTTTGTTTTGTGGGTCCACAGGGACTCATGAATGCTGAATTCCATCAGCTAGGTGATTTGGGAGCCAGTATGTCAGGTAGCACTCATAATAGTGCTAGATGTCTGGGTATGCTCCTTCTAGTGAAAAGCTAGAGACTTAGTTTTATTGTTGAAGTGATTTGGGAGGAGACAGCAGGTGATGTGCCCAGCAACTCTATCAGGCTGTTGGGAGGATCCCAGGCAGCTCCAACATGCAGGTTGATTAGAAGCCAGATCCTCAGGCAGTAGCTAGAAAAGTCTGCGTCAAATTCCTTCTAGAGAGAAACTTGGAAATGGGTGTTTTCTCCTGCTCCCTCTGCACTGAGCTCCAGGGGAGGAGAGGGATTGCTGTGGGGAGTGCTCATGTGCCTAACAACTGCTGCTTTGTCTGCTATAGTGCTGTGGGCCTTGATGCAAATCCCATTGGCTCTCAGACCTAGATGATTTGGGAGTCTATTCCTTAGGTGGCAGTTTTAAAAGCTGGGGCATTATATGTGTGGTCTAAAACCCTTTGTTCCTCAGGGAGAAGCTGGGAGTTAGGGATTCCCTCCTGATGATATGGTGGTGTGCCAGGGGTGAGGTTTATGGTGAGAGTGTTTCAGTCTTTTCTGCCTGTATTGATATGGATATTTTCTAAGTTTAGGAGTCACTATGGAGGAGTCACTCAATTAGTCTGGATTTCTCTTTGAGTGAATCCGTGTGTAGCTGTATATTAGGCATGTTTGTGGGGGGAGGGAAATTCAAGAGCCTCCTATATCACCATCTTGGTGACATCCTAACACGTTTCTCATGGTTACAGGGGTTGTTCTCCATTACAAATGTGTGTGTTTGTGTGTGTGTGTGTATGTTTGGAGTGGACAGTATTTATGGGCTAGATGTGGAGTTTTCACACAGCATTTCTCACATTGCAGTGGCTAGAACTCAATCATTTGATCACTCCTAACTGTGAAGGAGGCTGGGAGATGTCTCACATATGCTTAGGAAGAAGAGGAAATTAGGATTTTGGTGTGCCTCACTCTATCTGGCACAGTCTTTGTGCCTCTTCTTAAATCTCCATGTGTACCCTTTTCCCCATTCATACACCTTACCTGGGGATACAACCCAAAGTTCTATATTTAGGTTATATCAGCTTAAAATCCATGATTTTTGGGTGATGAGCAGTTCTCTTCATCACTTCTGGTTGCAGTCCCTCAGAGTCCGGTGACAGATGAACACAAAAAACACAAGATAGATGCCTTCCTCCATCCTCCACCTCCAAATATAAAATGTATCATTAGGGCCAGGTCAGCTGAAAAGAATAAACTTTCATTTCACAAAGACGAAAATAGGAGATACACAGCTGTCAATTGTTCATAGCAATGACAAGCCCTTCTGGGTAGGCTTGTCATTGTCTGTGAAGCCCCTTGCACTGGCTTTGCAGAGAAGTTCCTAATTATTCCCTGTGTCGGCTCTAGGAGGAAGTCTCTTATCCATCATTCTCTGTGGTTCCTGGCTCCGCCCTCTGGATGTTCTTCATTATTATTATCCTCATTGGCTGCATCTGAAGTGGATGGTGGGGATGATACCCTGAAGGAGGTAAAAATTTCGAGCCTACTTCCTGTTAATACAAATTTGGAAGCTATTGAGTCATTTAAATATCACATATTTTAAGTGTCACACTCATGATTTATTTGACAAATACAATTACTGCAAAAATTTAGGAAGTTTTTTATCTATTTGCTTCCAGCCAGCTCCATGTTTCACACACAAAGATGTCCAGAGACAAAGATTTGCCTTACACAAAAGTGTCTCCTTTAATTAATTAATTAATTAATTAATTTGCTTACTTATCCCATGACTCTTTCTTACAGTTCAATAGCAGCTGTCTAGGAGCCATCTGAAGCAATGGGCTTATGTTACAAGTTTATACCCTTGGTCTGGTCTTTGCTATAAGGAATAGTCTCCATGTTTAACTGAAAAGTTTTAATGGGGCTTTGTCAGTTAGGGATTTTTCTTCAGTTTTATTTACTACTGTTTGAGACCTGAGAGCTGTGAGATTTTTACAACTCTATGAAACCCAAAATTTCTGAACTGTTCCTTTTCTATTTGCAAGCTAGTCAATTTGTTCCTCTCTCATCTTGTTTTGTAATACCTTGCTAAAGCCTTCGGAGAACAGCCCTGCACATCATTTTAGGTCTTATCAACCACTTCCACTAGGGCCATGAACTCATCAAACAAGGCCTGCCTCAAAGATTTTATATGTAGCATTTTAAAAGAGTGTCCTGCTGCATCATAAGAACCTACATGTTTCCGACCTCCAAAATTTGTTTCTTCACAATCCAGATGCCTCGAAACAAATCTACCCACTTTTTGTTCTGATTTCTGCATTAGCCTGGGTAGAGAAAATGCTGTCACAAATAGGCTCCATGACATAGAGTGACTCAAACACAAACTATATTTAATATTGCTCTTTTAGCAGTACTGATATGTCTGAGGAGTGTTCTCTATGCAGTTATCCAGGGAATCAGGCTGATTAAATGTATGCCATCTTTAATATGTGGCTTCTAACATTGCCTTTGGGCCATCTCCATTCCAGAGAGCCAAGAGGAGAAAGGCCTGTGGAGGAGTGTGCATGGGGAGATTATTTTGGGACGGGTCTGTAAATGGTGCATGTAATTTTCACTCACACGACATTGTTCAGATTTCAGTCACATTGTCACAAACATTTCTAAGGAAGTCTAGGACATATAGTCTCTCTAGAGTCCAGAAAGAAGAGGAAAAGGTGGAATTTAGGACATGGAAGCTTAGGGCACTTAGTAACCTTTCTATTGAAATGGCCAGTAAGTTATTATAAAACAGAAGTTGTTCCTCTGTTTAGAAGCATGGTATAGCTCATTCACGTTACTGTGATAATTGATACATGTCCTTACATCAGTCTTGAATATCAGTTCTTTTTTCTATTTCTTCATAAATTCTAAAGAACTTAAGTTCAGACTAAATGTTCCTATACTAATAAAAACATAATTAATTCTCCACTGTAGCATTTATAGCTTATTCATGTATGTTCCCAATGTATTTTGCTTGTAACATCTGATATATCTCCTACAATATTATATAATAAATATTTATAATTACTTGTTCTAGGACTTGGGTGTCTTATTTGAACTATAAATAATTTTATTAATATATTTCTATAAATCATATTGAATCAACAAAAATACTTGATAGAAGGATCTTATAGAATCAGTGACAAATAATGGCTGGATTATGTAAAGTGTTTTTTCTAGCAATTTGTATTCTATATCTAAAATATTTGCATTCACATATATGGCCTAGGAGAGGTGAAAGTACAAATTAGTAGAAAATAATCTCTCTCATATTTTTGTGTTTACATACCTGACTTCAACCTTTTAGATATTAGCACAAATGGAAATTTGCAGGTGGTGCCAAGGATAAGTGGACATCATTAGCATTTACTCTGGAAATTGTATGGTAGCTGACTGAAGGTAATAAGAAAAGTATTCATGAAGCTTTGTATGTCTTAACTGTTTGGTTTATCACTGGAATTGCAATATGCATAGAATGAACTATTCTTTCATGAAGATCTCTGAAACTATATCACATACCAGAATTTTGGCAGTACTTTCTGAAATTATGATGAAAACATTTATAAAAGCATCATAAATAGATGTCAGTATGCAACTGTTTATGAAGCTGTCGGTAAGGCACAACATAATTAGAAATATTTTCATAGAAATGTCAGTTGGAATGAAGGTCTCCTTTCTGGTCATGACAACAGGAGAACTCATCCTAGGAATGCTGGGAAATGGGTTCATTGGACTGGTAAACTTCATAGAATGGGTCAAGAATGGGAAGATCTCATCTGCTGATTTCATCCTTACCAGCTTGGCTATGGCCAAGTCATTCAACTGTGGGTAACACTACTTGATTCATCTATAATGGGGCTATCTCCACATGTGTGTGCCATTGGTAAGCTAGAAAAAGCTGCTACTATTCTTTGGGCAGTAACTAATCACTTAACTACCTGGTTTGCCACCTGCCTAAGCATTTTCTGCTTCCTTAAGATAGGCAGTTTCTCCCACTTCTTTTTCATCTGGCTGAAGTGGACAGTGAACAGAGTGGTTTTTGTGTTTTTCCTGGGATCTTTCTTCATATTGTTTAACTTCTTAATGCAGGATGCTCTTAGTTGTAGATGAATACCTATAAGAGTACATGAAAACAACATGAATTTGCATTTAGACATGAATAAAATTTTCTATCTCAAAAGCCTTCTTCTTAGTTGACCTATGTTATCCCCTTTCTTTGGTCCCTGATCTCTTGGCTCCTTTTATTTCTGTCCTTGATGAGACACACTTAAGAGTTTGCAGTTCAACCTAATGGGCACGAGGGACTCCAGCACAGAGGCCCATAAAAAGGCCATGAAAGTGGTGACAACCTTCTTCCTCCTCTTCATGCTTTACTTTATTTCCACTCTAATAACAAGTTGGATCTTCCTTAAGGTACAGAGGTATCAGGTTATGATGTTTGTCATGGTGATTTCAACCACCTTTCCCTCAGGCCACTCATTTATTATAATTTTGGGAAATAGCAAGCTAAGACAGATCGCCTTAGACTACTGTGGCATCTAAAATTCTCTCTGAGAAAAGCAAAACTTTTAGCTTCATAGGCAGAATCTAAAAGCACTTCCTATATTCTTTGGGAAAATACCTTAATAGAAGACCTTGTAGGTTCATTTTCAGTTTCAACGTTTCTTTCATCAGATCCTGTTGGGTGTTGTTAAACAGCACTGAAATTTCCCTTACAAGTACTGTTACCTAATCATATTTTCTCAAAGTGATCTGACATAATGTTTGATTAAAGGAAGTATCTCTGGTATAATACTTGCTGGTAACAAATGAGTATTTGAGACTAAGAAGAAAGATTATAAAAATATGTAATATATTAATAAGTGTTCATGTAACGTACAATGCAGTATGAAGAAATGTTTATGAAATCACAGTTATACAAAGAAAAAGAGCAACGTGATTTTTTTTCAAACTAAGGATAAATGAAATTAGAATAGGAAAAGGCTTATAAGATGTTAATTGCACTAATGTTTTATGTAAATATAAAAGTATAAAAATTAGTCTGATATAAATTTTGGAAAGAGTATGAAGCAATGGGAATTTTCATATACTACTACTAGAATTAAAAACTGGTACAACAAAGTAGGCCAATAGTATGGCATATATGGTTAAGGTGAAGATGCATATGCTGACTCAGTAATTGTCCTTCTACTTTTGTACCTTAGAGAATCTTTGGTACATAAGCACCAGGATACATATACTGGAATGTGCGTATCATTATTATTATTAATAACTAGAATTGAAATGCCACCCAAACTTCTATCATTGATAAAAGTGATAGAATACTGATATAAGAGAATGCTACACAGCAATGAAAATGAACAAATTAGAGCTCCTTGTTTACAATAGAATCTGTACAACAAAGAAAATCAACAAATTAGAGCCACATAGATAATGCACACAGAAAATTCAGAGGAAGTATCAAGATATAAAAAAAATATTCAGCATAATCTGTTATATCAAGTTAAAAAATAAGTGAACTGTATAGATTCTAATTTATTGAATTTGTAGCAAAACTCTAAGGTGAAACAAATTATTATCATAACAATTTGGATAGTAGGGAGGGAGAAAAGGGAAAGGAAATGGTAGTAATAGGAAGGAATTTAGAGGGAGTATCTGGATAGCAAAATTCTATATTTTTGCTAAAGTGTAACATGGGTATTGATGTTATAATGTTTTCTCTTTGCATTTATATTCTCTTATGTCCTATATGTGTGTTTTCTTTCAGAATAATGAGAATATTTAGAAAGCAGAAAAATGAAAGTAAATTAGTGAATAAAAAATTAATCTGGAGCCACATATTCTCATAGATACCATTGTAATTAGAGTTCTGGCAGAAAAAGAGGAAAAGAGGATTTGGGGAGTATGAAATCCGAGTTAAAATTGAAAAAAATTTTTAATTAAATGAAAAAAGGAAGATATAAGCAGGAATTATAAATCCACATTCTTAGTGAATTTGAAATATCAGATTTTAAATATCTAAACATTCCTACACACATTTTTTTCTAACTTCCAATTTAATTATTTGCAGTACATATTTTAAAGTGGCAGAAATTAGTGAATTTCCAATGGATTAAAGCATAGATATCAAATAGATAGGACAATTATCTCTGTTTATCATTAATAACAACACTCCTTGCTACCATCCAAAGTTCATAATCATACACTAAGAACTGGTGTGTGTGTGACTGCATGTTCACACGTGTGTTGAGGCATATATTTTGTTACTGTAAACTTTTTAGTTTTTTGTTAGATAAGAAAAGACATAGACTTAAAAAGGTAAATTTGTGGGGGCAGGCCCAGGGGCATAGTGGTTAAGTTCCCGCGCTCCACTCGGCATCTGGGGTTTCACAAGTTCGGATCCCGGGCGTGGACAGACACACCGCTTGTCAAGCCATGTTGTAGTGGCGTCCCATATAATGTAGAGGAAGATGTGCACGGATGTTAGCCCAGGGCCAGTCTCAGCAAAAAGAGGAGGATTGGCAATAGATGTTAGCTCAGGGCTAGTCTTCCTCACACACAGACACACACAAAAGGTAAATTTGTTAAAGATAATACATATTCAGTGTAATATTTGGCTATGTTTGTGTATATGTAATGCTACTTTGACTGCTGTGATAAAATAACCCAGATTTAATCATGGTAGCCGGGAATGCAAATAAACAGGTGGGAGAATTTTGCTTGCTAATGAGGTTCTTAAATATGAAAGAAAGATTATATACTGTATTAGTTTATAGAGGATATATGTACAAGTCCATATGAAAAGGCAATCAAAGCAAAGTACTGTTTGTTTGAGCTAACTTTTGCCATAATTTATAGAGTGTAGTAAAGGAAAAAAATAGCAAGTAAATCATCATAAATATGCTGATTTTCAGCTATTATGATGAATTAGCATATGAAGGTGTTCTTTCAGGCTAAGCCCCAGTGATATGAATGATATGGATATTATAAGGCCATGGGGAAGATTGGCAGTGTTCTATCACAGTGACCTCTGCTGTTTAGAAAACTGGATGAAGTCACATCTATCATTTAGAGTTCTCCCATTTAGCTGCCATCAACATGATCATGATGTGTCTCATTTAATGATATATATTTGAAATGTTTCTATACACAATTTGGACAATGTCTAAGTAATTCCTAAAGATTATCATTGTGGTTATCTTAGTAAGCAGCAAAGTTGAAGTGAAGGTGAATACATTTAGAAATTGAATTTATTTTAGTTTAATAGGTATTATTAGAGCAAATTATTTATAGATGATTGAAAACTCATCAGGAGATAACTACAAAAAAGATTTAGCTTCTAGTGTAAATGAAATACCTTTAATAAAAAACATAAAGTGATAAACCACTTTATGAACAAACTCTTATTTCTAAAGAGAGGGCTTTGGGAGTCAATGGACCAAATGGGAGTAAGCCCCTATATCTTGTATATCATCCTGGATGATGATGACATTCTAAGGCACAGAGCCCCATTTGTAACAATAGAAGCAGAGTAAAAAGGACTACTGAAAAATTAAAGCATGAAATAAGATGGTGTTACTGTAATTAGTGTATTCTATTTTGCTTATTTGGATAGCATTTTGAAAATGTTCTACTCACCGACTTTTCCTGGAATGAAAGCCTGTGGTGATGACCCCACAACAGACAAGCTGCCATCCAAGAAAGACTACTTAGATTACATTCATTGTCAGTTCCTTTCAACTTGGTGGAGAATGACTAGACGATGATGTTGTTCCATTCTGTGAGAAAAGTTTGGCAAAGAAGGGAATTGTTATACTAGTAGCACTACTAAAAATAATACTTGTTAACACTACAAAAAATAAAAAGTTTTCTTTCAGAGCTTGGTTTTATGAGCATTTAAGCCATTTCCCCTTAGAAGATGACTCATAGAAGAAGAACAAAAGATTGTTCCTATCACTGAAACAATAACACTGAGAAAATGAGTATTCGAGATTAAGAATTCAATAGACAGATTTAATAACCAATTAGACACAGAGGAGACAGAATTAGTGAATTGGAAAATAACTATCCAGGATGAAACATAAAAAGACGAAGAGGTGGAAAACACAGGCCAGAGGGTAAGAGACATGAAAGTTACAGTCAGAAAGTCTAACATTCTTCTGGAGTTCTAGAAGATAGAAGAGAGAAAATGGGGTGGAGCAGTATTACTGAGATTTTTTCCCAAAGTGATACAATGCACCAGCCCACTGATGGAAGAAATCATCAAACCTCACACAAGATAACTGAAACCTTTTAACACATGAACATTTACAGAATGTTTGTACAGGAAACCAAAGTCCAAGAGAAAAATCTCATAAATAGCCAGAGAGAAAACAGCAGATTATATTAAAAGGATCAGGTGTTTGAAAGACAGCTGATTTCAACAAAAAATGGAAGCTTGTCTTGCATGGAATAATATCTTCAGTGTTTCAAAAGAACAGACTTTCATAAACAGAAATTCAAAAAGATATTTTTCATATAGAAAAAATGTCAAATAAAATTGGAGATGCAAGAATGATTGAACATTAATGTAAACGTGTGTAAACCTAAATGAATGTGACTGTCTAAAACAATCATGTTTTGTGGGGTAAAATATACAGTGAATAAAAGATATGAGAATAACAACATAGAGACTGAGGTTGAATGTGAAAAGGGTAAATTTAGTTCACTTGTATTCTGAACCTTTCATTTTCTTTGAGGAGCGGCAGAGTATCATATTCAACGACCCTGCAATTCTACTCCTGTTTATATACCAAGACAAGGGCATCAAATAATATGTAAAAGAAAGCTCATAGTAGCATTATTTAAAATAGCTCAGAAAAGAAACAACCTGGTTAATGGATGTTAACTAGAATTATTGTGGTGATCATTTACAATATATATGAATATTGAATCATTATGTTATACACCTGAAACTGATATAATGTTATATGTGAATTATACCTCAACAACAAGAAATCTAATGAAGACAAAAAAAAGAAAAACACCCCAAATAACCATCAACTAAGAATGAATGAATATTTTAATAAACTCTTTCAATGGACTAATACAGAGAAATGAAATGGAATGAACACACATACATGCAACAATGTGGATAAATTTGAGAAACATAATGTTGAATAAAAAGCCATAAAATAATATATTATAGAATTTTATTATAAAAGTTCAAAAAGCAGGCAAAACAAAGCAACAGAGTGTAGAGTTGCATTTTTATATGGTAACGTATAAAGAAAATCAAGGAAATGATCATCATAAATTATGGATGTTGCTCACCTGAGGAGAAATGGAGAAAGCTGTAGTGATTTGGAAAGTGGCATGGAGGTAGACTTGGACTGTTTGCACTGTGCCATTTCTTGACCTGCATGGTGCTTACCCGGGTGTTTGCTTTGTGATAAATAATTGCACTTCACATTTTTGTTTTGTCTGTAAGTGTGCATTAGAATTTTTAATAAAAAATTCTCAATTAGGAGATATTTCCCATAAAAATCAACCTTTATTGTGTTTATTATTTACCTCGGGGGAATATCCACTTAGACAGTACTCAAGTCTAAGAGAGTTGATGTGAGAACTTTCTTATTTTAGTTGCAATCTGCAGAAATTTGAGGTGATGGTATCCGCAGTCCTCAGAGCTTTCCAAAGGCTTTCTTAGACCCTTGATTATCTATGTCCCTTGACAAAACTTTGACATACTCCATCTGTTTTTCCTTTGGATTCTGAATAACTGATACAGCAAAGTTAAATGGTGAACATATTTTCCACAGTTAGGTTAGCAGGGTACTTGTATTAGTTCACTTTTGCTGATAAGCAAACCACTCAAACATACAATAGATATTTATATCTCACATGTCTGCACAATTCAGTTTTCCTAGGCTGGACTGTGTTGGATGGCTCTCATGATTTCAAGGGGGCTCAGCTATGGATCTGGGAGCAAGTTATAGTCTGACTGATTGGCAGTTTAGGCTGGATCTTGCTGGGGCAACCTAACTCCATGAGTCTCTGATTCTCCTCTTGGGAGCAGTGCACTAGCCTGGGCAAGTTCTCATGGTGATTGCAGAAGTGCAAGACTGGGCCAGCCCCAGGGTGGAAGGTATTTCAAACCTCTGCTTTGGTCAAGTCTGTAAGTCCCCATTTTTCAAAGCAAGTTTCCATGATTGAGTTCACAGTCAAGGGACAAGGTATTCACCCTGGCCATCATGGAAGACATAGCATTATTGCATGTGAAAGGGTTTAGATACAATGGAGATTAAAGACTTGCAGGAATAGCAGGGAAAAGATTTACAGGACTACTCCAGTCCACTGTCTCGGCCACAAGTATTCATTTTCCTCCTGTATACAATTATCCCATTTGAGCATCCACTGAAGTCTCATTCAGTTACAGCATTAGGCTTGAATTCCAGGATCTTCTAATTGACATCTTGTTTGCTTATGGCTCCTCTTCATCTGGAAAACAAGGAATTAAAAAGACAAGTTATCTGTGTATCAGAGGTGTAGTACACAGGGTTGAAACAGGACAGGATAACCATAATAAACAGTTCCATTGATAGAGGGGAAGAAGAGGAAACATACAGCAATTCTGGCTCATAGAAATTCTGAAATCAGGTGGAAAATATTTTCGTGTTCCTGTCCTTTGGGGTACAACATGTTTCTTGATTAGGCCCCTGTGGTGCTTTCCGGTCCATTGTGCTTTATGGCTGTTGGCTTTGCCCTCTGGGATGTCCTTCTTTCTCCATCACTAATTTTGAGAAATTTTGAAGAGGGCATGGGAAAATATGCCCTTTGAGTAATGTTTTCAGACTGCTTCTTGATGTGGAAAGTTGGATTCCAGGTACCCTTCTACATTTTAAAGAGTCTCAGTCCAGACTGGCAGCAGTTTTACAATAGAGCTGACTCAAAAATGTTTTGCATTTTCTATGTATATGATTATAATATATTCCATGAGTCAAAAGTCATATCCAGACTTCTTGTCAGCACTTATTTCTCTCTGTATAGATTGATTATGCCACTTTAGGCATGTCAGGTTTTTGTTGGAAAACACTCTTAAGATTCAGCAAATCCCACAATTTTTGGGCTCTCTTTGTCTTCTCTAAATCTCTTTGAAATCTGGATATTTCCTTTGGAGGTCATTTCTTTCTTTTTTACCATGTAATATACAACTAAAAGCATTCATTTAATGCTTACATCATTTTGCCTCATGATCTCTTTACACTGATACAAAAGTTCATTTTATTCATTTTCTGTCTTCCAAGTTATTTTGAAAACAAAATTACAAGTATTTCACAAGTTCCCAGTATGTGCCACCATTTTTACACCCTTCTCTGTTTTCTCAAAATTAATGCCACATATTTAAGTTCTTGTTGCCATCATAGCCACCATCTAATATCAATTTTTGTACCAGTTAGCTATAACTGAGTAACAATCACTCAGTGATTGTTGTAACAACAAAAGCTCTTGATGGACAACAATAAACATTATTTCTTGTATATCTCTGGAGACCAATGGTCTGGGCTGGACTTTCCTGGACATCTCTGCTGTTTTCAGATGGCCAATATGTGTCGGGGGGTCAACTGGAGGCTAGTTGATCAAAGTCCTTCTCCCTGGACCAGTTCACTAGTATGGACATGTCCTTCTCATGGTGATAATAGAATATGTATAACAGTGAACATGGTCCAGTTCTCAAGCCCCAGTGATGCTTGCAAAATATCTGC
The DNA here is from genome assembly GCA_031878705.1 of Tapirus indicus. NCBI lineage: Eukaryota > Metazoa > Chordata > Mammalia > Perissodactyla > Tapiridae > Tapirus > Tapirus indicus. The sequence goes on along the minus strand of CM062918.1, from coordinate 107,849,505 downwards.
TAGCATCTAATTAGCCAAAACAAATCACATGGCTGAGCATAGAATCAAGGAATGGAAGAGATCATCCCTCTCACAGTGAGCAAGTATAGCAAAGTTACAGACTGAAGAATTGAGATTAATTTAAGCAATCTACCACAGTATCTCATATATTCTAAGCAACATTTATATCCTTGCATATACCCGAGTCTGTAATACCTATTCTTATCTGGAATTCTTCATATATAGTAAGATCTTAAAGATTTTTGAGAGCTCCGTTTTGATTTATATTATAGAGATGACTAAACTGCTTTCTTCTCTGGAATTTTGCTAAATCTGTTTGCTTGTGGAAGTTTCCTACAAGTCCCCACATTTGTCCAGGTGGAAACGTCTCACAGTTTTCTGCTTATCAATAACTCCATTCTCTTAGTTCCTCTATGGGTTGCACTCATCTTTTCCCTGGAGCCTTACTGGTGGATTTGCCACCTCTTTATTAAAAATACTGGACAGGCAACCATTGTATGTGTACTTTTTTGTTCATATTCCCTCCCCAGCATTATTTTTCTAAATTGTACCTTTTGAGGACCATTGTAATTGTATGATAGATATATGGTGTAAATAGATATATGGTGTAAATACATTTTGCTTTTGATGAAAGCAACTATTATTTAAATAAATTCAACCCATTTTCTTGTCATTGATTAGGTAATATAATCCAAGGTTATGTTCCATCATCAATCATCCACTCCAAGTTTAAATTTAGTCCATTGTCATCTTGCTTGGTTCTCCCTCTCAAATCTTCCATATACTTTCTTTTATTGTCCTATTTGTATATTTCTATATATTTTGATACCCAATACATGTCATTCTTAATTTCTGAGCCACATTCAGGTATATCTTGAATTCAGTAATTAATGCTAGAAATGTCTCCATGTTCTATTAATGCTTTTAGTGGTCATCTTAGTAATAAGAACTCAGAGTGTGTCAGTGCCAGAGCCAGGATTGAGATTCAGACTTATCTTCTATTTAGGCTGGACTATAAACCCCAAATGTCTTAGTTCCAAAATCTTTGTGGTTTTCATGACACATTTGCTCTAAAATGAGGTAAAAGTGATGCTTCATCAGGAACCAACTTGGGGAAAAGACTCCTCAGTCTATCTCACAACATAAACATTGAAGTTCAAGTGCAACTGCAGGGTGTGGATTTTCTTATATTAGTGAGAGATATTTCAGTTTTAGGTCAGAGAAAAGCAACTCAAACTGATTTATGGCTTATACAACTGAAAATTCCAGGGATAAAGCAGTTTCTTGTATTGTTAGATTTAGATGACCATGACAGCTCTGGCCAAGCCCAAAGATAAGTCTTGAAAATTAGCATACTTGCTCTCAGCCTCTAGTAACAATAGAATGAATTCTTTCACACGCCTGCACCCTCCTATGACCCCAATATTCATCTCATGTAGATAGAGTCCCTACCAATGATGTTATTTTTATTACATTTAATAGCCTTCCCTCCTGTGGTAGGTAAAATAATGGCCTCTCAAAATGTCCACATCCTGGAGAATGATGTTGGCATCATGGCGGAGTGAGATTCACTCTTTGAATCTCTGCCCCTTAAGACACAATGAAAACATCATTCGCATTCCAACAGAGGTCAATCAAACATTACAAAGGACTTTTAAGAAACCCCTGCTGCCATACATCAGATAGTGGAGGCACGGGAAGCCCCAAAGGATGTGAGGAGAGGTAAGAAGTTTTACTTCCCCTCCCCAATCAATTGGCAAAGACAGACAGTGTGGCTTGCAGAGTGGGGAGGGGCGGCCCTCTGTGGGGAAAACTATCACCCTCGAGGTGCTCTCACAGACTGTCAAGAGATCCCCACTGGGAAGCGACAATGGACTGTTTTGGGGGTGTGGCAAATGTCCCGAGAGAGCCAGAAAGGAAACCCCCGAGGCAAGCAGGAGAAAGAAAGAACCCCTCCCCCCACACGCCCTGCATTTCAGCATAATCCCTCTGGGGACTGCAGTGGACTCAGAGCACACTGCTCTTGATCTCCATCCAGTGGCAGCAGGTGGAAACTGCAGGACCAACTTCAAGATGAAAGGAAAAAGTAAAGCTGTGGGATCCATGCAATGGTTTGTTATGTCTACAGACCAAAAGGAAAATGACAAACACCCAGTAACCAACTCTGAAGGCACAGAATTTGATAAGCTGAATGACAGAGAATTCAAAATAGCTATCATAAACAAACTCAATGAAATACAAGAGAACACACAGAAACAAATCAACGAATTCAGGGATTTTGTCACAAAAGAGATTGAAACCATAAAGAAAAACCAATCAGAATTATTGGAGATGAAACACAAAATGAACAAGATAGGGAAAAAAATGGAGTCTTTAAAGAGCAGAACTGACAATATGGAGGAATGAATTAGCATTATCGAGGATAGCCACACAGAAATGCTCCAGATAGAGGAGAGAGCTAAGACTAAAAAGAAATGAAGAAATTCTTCGAGAAATATCAGATTCAGTGAGGAAAAGCAACACAAGGATAATAGGTATTCCAGAAGGAGAAGAAAGAGAAAAAGGAGCAGAGAGTTTGTTCAAAGAAATAATAGCTGAGAACTTCCTTAACCTAGGGAAGGAGATGGAAATAACAGTGAATGAAATCAATAGATCACCTAAATATATAAACAGGAATAAACAATCATCATGCCACATAGTAGCTAAGTTGACAAGATTCCATGACAAGGAAATAATATTAAGGGCAGCTAAACAAAAAAACAAAATAACATACAAAGGAAACCCTATCAGGCTCTCAGCTGATTTTTCGACAGAAACTTTACAGGCTAGGAGAGACTGGAATGATATATTCAAAATCATCAGAAACAAAAACCTTCAGCCAAGAATACTTTATCCAGCAAAAATATCCTTCAAATATGAAGGAGAAATAAGAACTCTCCCTGATAAACAAAAGCTAAGAGAGTTCGTCACCACAAGACCCCCACTACAAGAAATGCTCAAGAAGGCCCTTAGGCCTGAAAAACAAAACAAAACAAAAGAGAAAGGGGATACAAAGATTTCAGCAAGGAGAAGAGCAAGGAGAGTAAACCAGAACTAACTACAGTTGGATAACATCAAAAATTAATTCAAGCTCATCACCGTAAACACACACTCACAACACAAGATGGAATAAGTAGTGACAACAACAAATAAGGAGGGGAAGAGGAAAGGGATTGAGGTGACTCAGCCTAAGGAAAGAGGAGGCATCTGAAAATGTACTATCTTATCCAGGAGATCTTTTATATAAAACTCATGGTAGCCACTAAACAAATAACCAGAAGAGAACCACACATGAGAAATAAAGAGGAAACCAAGAGAATGAGCATGCAGAAATACCAAACTGAATTTGCAGTCCAAAACACATGCAAAAAGAAATGAAGGAAATGCAAAAGAACCAGAAAATGAACAATGAAATAGCAACATTAAACCCTCATATATCAATAATCACTCTAAATGTAAATGGATTGAATTCTCCAGTCAAAAGACATAGAGTGGCGGGATGGATTAAAAACCAAGATCCAGCAATTTGCTGCCTCCAGGAAACACATCTCAGCTCTAAAGACAAACACAGACTCAAAATAAAAGGATGGAAAACAATACTCCAAGCTAATGGCAAACAAAAGAAAGCAGGAGTTGCCATACTTATATCAGACAAAGTAGACTTCAAGATAAAAAAGGTAATGAGAGACAAAGAAGGGCAATATATAATGATAAAAGAGACACTTCACCAAGAAGACATAACAATTATAAATATCTATGCACCCAACACAGGAGCACCAAAGTACATAAAACAACTGCTGAAAAACCTAAAAGGAGATATTAACAATAACACAATAACAGTAGGGGATCTTAACACCCCCCCTTACATCAATGGATAGATCATCCAGACAAAAAGTCAATAAGAAAATAATGGACTTAAACGAAAAACTAGACACGATGGACTTAATAGATATACACCGAGCACTCCACCCAAAAACAGCAGAGTATGCATTCTTCTCAAGTGCACATGGAACATTCTCAAGGATAGATCATATATTAGGAACAAGGCAAACCTCTATAAATTTAAGAAGATTGAAATCATTACAAGCATCTTTTCTGATTATAATGCTGTGAAACTAGAAATCAACTGCAAGGAAAAAACTGGGAAAGGGACAAAGATGTGGAGACTAAACAACATGCTACTGAACAACCAATTGGTTGTTGATGAAATTAAAGGAGAAATCAAAAGCTATCTGGAAACAAATGAAAAAGAAAACACACCATACCAACTCATAAGGGACACAGCAAAAGTGGTCCTGAGAGGGAAATTCATAGCAATACAAGCCCACCTTAACAAACTTGGAAAATCCCAAATAAATAACCTTAAACTGCACCCAACAGAATTAGAAAAAGAAGAACAGACAAAGCCCTGAATTGGCAGAAGGAGGGAAATAATAAAAATCAGAGCAGAAATAAATGAAATTGAAACCAAAAAAACAGTAGAAAGGATCAATGAAACAAAGAGCTGGTTCTTTGAGAAGATAAATAAAATTGACAAACCCTTAGCCAGACTCACTAAGAAAAAAAGGGAGAAGACTCAAATAAATAAAATTAGAAATGAAAGAGGAGAAATTACAACAGATATCACAAGGGATTATTAGGGAATACTATGAAAAACTTTACACCAACAAATTGGACAACCTAAAGGACATGGACAATTCTTGGATTCATACAACCTCCCAAAACTGAATCAAGAAGAAATAGAGACTCTGAACAGACCAATCACAAGTAAAGAGATTGAAACAGTAATCAAAAACCTCCCAAAAAATAAAAACCCAGGACCAGATGGCTTCCCTGGAGAATTTTACCAAAGACTCAAAGAAGATTTAGCACCTATCCTTCTCAAACTATTCCAAAAAATAGAGGAAGATGGAATACTTCCTAACACATTCTACGAGGCCAACATCATCCTGATACCAAAGCCAGACAAGGACAATACAAAGAAGGAAAACTACTGGCTAATATCACTGATGAACATAGCCACAAAAATCCTCAACAAAATATTGGCAAACTGAATACAGCAATACATCAAAAAGATCATACACCATGATCAAGTGGGATTTATACCAGGGACACAGGGATGACTCAACATCTGCAAATCAATCAACGTAATACACCACATTAACAAAATGAAGAATAAAAACCACATGATCATCTCAATCGCAGAGAAGGCATTCAACAAGATCTAGCATGCATTTATGATAAAAACTCTCAACAATATGGGTATAGAAGGGAAGTACCTCAACATAATAAGGGCCATATATAACAAACCTACAGCTAACATCCTACTCAATGGGGAAAAACTGAAAGCCATTCCTTTGAGAACAGGAACAAGACAAGGGTGCCCACTCTCACCGCTCTTATTCAACATAGTACTGGAAGTTCTGGCCAGAGCAATTAGGCAAGAAAAAGGAATAAAAGGACTCCAAATAGGCAATGAAGAAGTGAAACTCTCACTATTTGCAGATGACATGATCTTATACATAGAAAACCCAAAAAATTCCATTGGAAAACTATCAGAAATAATCAACAACTACAGTAAAGTGGCAGGATATAAAATCAACTTACAACAATCAGTTGCATTTCTATACACTAATGATGAACTAACAGAAAGAGAACTCAAAAAGACAATCCCATTTACAATTGCAACAAAAAGAATAAAATATCTGGGAATAAATTTAACCAAGGAGGTAAAAGACATATATATTGAAAACTATAAGACACTATTGAAAGAAATCGAGGAGGACATAAAGAAATGGAAAAACATTCCATGCACATGGATTGGAAGAATAAATATAGTTAAAATGTCCATTCTACCTAAAGAAATCTACAGATTCAATGCAATCTCAATCAGAATCCCATTGTCATTCCTCACGGAAATAGAACAAAATTACTGAAATTCATATGAGGCAACAAAAGACCCCGAATAGCTAAAGCAATCCTGAACAAAAAGAACAAAGCTGGAGGCATCACAATCCCTGATTTCAAAATATACTATAGAGCTATAGTAATCAAAACAGCATGATACTGGTACAAAATAGACACACACATCAATGGAATAGAATTGAAAGCCCAGAAATAAAACCACACACCTATGGACAGCGAATCTTCGACAAAGGAGCAAAGAACATGCAATGGAGAGAGGGAAGTGTCTTCAATAAATGGTGCTGGGAAAATTGGACAGCAACATGCAAAAGAATGAAAGTAGACCATCTCCTAACACCATATACAAAAATCAATTCAAAATGGATTAAGGACCTGAAAGTGAGACCTGAAACTGTAAAACTCCTGGAAGAAAATATAGGCAGTACACTAATTGAGATTGGACATAAACGGATCCTTTCAGATTCCATGTCTACTCTGATAGGGAAACAAAAGAAAAAACAAACAAGTAGGACTTCATCAGACTACACAGCTTCTACATTGCAAATGAAACCAGGATCAAAATGAATAGACAACCCACCAGCTGGAAGAAAATATTCGCAAATTGTTTATCTGACAAGGGATTAATCTCTGTAATATATAAGGAACTCATACAACTGAGAAACAGAAAAACAAACAACCCGATCAAAAAATGGGCAGAGGATATGAACAGACATTTTTCCTAGGAAGAGCTACAGATGGCCAATAGACACATGAAAAGATGTTCAATATCACTAATCATCAGGGAAATGTAAATCAGAACTACACTAAGATATCAGCTGACATGGCTATAATCACCAAGACAAAAAACAACAAATGCTAGAGAGGTTGTGGAGAAATGGGAACCCTCATTCACTGCTGGTGGGAATGCAAACTGGTGCAGCCTCTATGGAAAACAGTATGGAGAGTCCTCAAAAAATTAAAAATAGAAATACCTTATGATCCAGCAATCCCACTCTTGGGCATCTACTCAATGGACATGAAATCAACCATCACAAGAGGCTTATGCACCCCTCTGTTCATTGCAGCATTATTCACTATAGCCAAGAATTGGAAGCAACCCAAGTGTCCCTTGACTGATGATTGGTTAAAGAAGATGTGGCGTATACATACAATGGAATAGTACTCAGCCATAAGAAAAGACAGAATTATGCCATTTGCAACAACATGGATGGATCTAGAGGGTATTATTTTAAGTGAAATAAGCCAGAGAGGGAACGACAGACACTGCATGAATTCACTCATATATGGAATATAAATGAACACATGGACAGAGATAACTGATTGGTGGTTACCAAGGGGAAGGGGTCTGGGGGGTGGGCACAAGGGGTGAAGGGATGCACCCACATGGTGACAGACAAACAATAATGTACAACTAAAACCCCACAGTGTTATAAACTATTAAGACATCAATAAAAAAAAATGTCCACATCCTAATTCCCAGATCCTGTGAACATGTTATGTTGCAAAGCAAAGGGGAATTAAGGGTTGCTGATGGAATTAAGGTTGCTAATTAGCTGACCTTGAAATGTGGAGATTATCCTGGATTATCTGTGGACCCACTGGAATCATAGGAGTCCTTTTAAGTGGAAGAGGGAGACAAGAGAGTGAGAGTGAGAGAAGGACATGGAAGATGGAAGCAGAGAGTAGAGCAATGTGGTTGCTGGCTTTGAAGAAGGAAAGGGACTTTGCACTCAGGAATGCAGCCAGCCTCTAGGGCCTGGATAAGGCAAAGAATGGATTCTCTTCTAAAGCCCCTAGAAGTCATGCATCCCTGCCAACACATTGATTTTATTCCATCTTGGTTATAGACCAGTGAGACCCATTTCAGGCTTCTGCCCTCCATAACTGTACAATAACAAATTTGTGTTGTTGAAGCTACTGTTTGTGATAATTTATTATGGCAGCAATAGGAAAGTGATCTACCTCCTTATGCAAAGCACACTGAATGTTTCACCATAGATAACTTGTGATATCTACCTAGGTGTTTGGATAATGATATTCATGGATTACCTAAACACTTAATTTCTGACTGCTTTGTATAAACTCTTTCTAAAAAAGGACCAGTTAAATTCCATAATATTTCCCTATCCATGCACTGCAGTTAATTGGCAGACCAGTTTCAACCAGATTGAGCATATTTATCATAACCAAGAATATCTTTATTTCCATATGTTGAACTGACAATATGACTGGTACACAAACCGAACACACCTATTGGGAAATTTATCTGGAAGATTTGATCATACACCTTAATTTCACACATCCTATTCCACAATCTCCAATCTCAGTAGCTGTGGTCTCCAATCGCACTAGTTTTGGCCCCACTGCCATGCTAGCATCAAGTCAGCAACAAGAAGTTCAGCAACTGGTAACTCAAGACAATTTTTAAGGTACAAGAAGCTGGATAAGGCTGAGGATAGGTAACCAGCTCTGAAAAGTATGAAAGAAATTATGGCTGAGAAATAGGGTGTGATTCAATTCCAAATACACAGACACTATCCATTTCTTCTGAAAACTAGAGGAATAATGCCCTGGGCCATTCAGGATCACGAAAGTAATCAACACAAAACTTTTCAACTTCAGATACTCTAAAACTTGGAGATCCACCTCCATTTTCCCCTGCTTTCTGCTTTTGCCAACCCATGAAAACTCTACCTGGGATTACACTCACCCAAACTGTGTGAAAGAAATATTAATAACATGGCCACATTAAATACCTAATACTGGGGAAGAAAAGGGCAAGAAAAACCATCCTGAGGCCTTTGGTCTTACCTCAATAATTTAATAGAAGTCATCAGGAATTATAACTATGAACCAGAAGGTAGGAAGGTGGAGTGGGAAAGAACGTCTAATTTAGATTGCTCTGGATTCTATTCTCTTCATAGATATTGACATTTCAGTAATGCATCCACAATCCTTCCCCTAAAAATTAGGGGAATTTTTCTAAACAATTACGCTGCACCTCTGTGCATTTGCTCTTTAACTGCTTACCTCTTCTCTCAGTTTTCTTTTCAATGTTTCACAGAGAATTCTAGCCTTGATATTTTTTTCTTAACTTGATTTAGAATCTTCTAGAAAAGACTCACGGTCATTTTTCCATATTTCTGCACCCTTCTCTGATAAGGTAAGGTAGGTCAGCAATGCTGGGAGTCAGGAAGAAAATCTGGGTGTAAAGCAGAAGAGAACCAGGATAAACCAGAAATAATGATGAACTGTAACCCTCATGGTAAAACCAGACTCAGTGTCCATTTCTAACTTGAACATCACATATGAAAGTGACAGGCAGAGAAAGCTAGTACCCTTCACCACAGAGCTGAACTGGCTCCCAAACCAGGACACTAAGAAGCTGAATGAGGTTCTCCAGTGGAACTGGATGAACTGCAGGCCTGGCTGATACTCTATGTCATCAAAGTGAGCCAGCAAAACAGCAATAAAGTACTCAAGTGACATCAAGTCTTGCCCAATTCAGCCATTTTTGTAAGATACCATAGTGAAAATACCTCTTTCCCCCCTCATTTAAAGTAGTTTATTTTGCTTAATGTCTGGGAAACATCATAGACTCAGTCAAAGACTTACCCAGAAGAGTAAAGGAGAATGAATAGCTAGAAAAAAAAAATGAAAGAAAAAATGTGTAAAGATGCAAAGAATGAGGGCTATCTGTTGGTAAAATGTATTATAAAAATACAAAACTGGTATCCAGACTAGTCAAAGGCTCAGAAATATGGACACTGTGTTTCATACCCTGAGGGCAGAGCATACGCTGGGATATTTCTCTTGAGGGAAATTTATCATAAATTTACATATACTTTACGTCTATATCTATCTAAACACACATAGATATTTGACATACATATGTACTATATGTATTTGATATATTTTGGACCCAATTCTAAAAATGTATTATAAGAAGATAATTACAAATATGCAAAGAGAAATAGTTCTAGAGATGCATATAGCATATTAACATTGATATAAAAGCCTGAAATTTTTTTTTATTCTTAAATGTACTATAGCGCATCAACATAACAGAACGACACATGGTCATTAAAAGAGATATAGAGCAGTGCTTCCCCATGTTCTGAAGATCACTGGGTCAGCAGAGTATTAATAGAAGTAACAAGGAATCACTTCTCAATTATCAAATAATTTAAGGTGATGCTGGTTAAGCAAATTTAAGAATTAAAAATTTTTATTTTAATCACACTCTCTGTATACTCTGTTAATACGCAAGAAGGAGTACTGTATGTGGGGTTTCCCAAATTTCTTTGTCTATGAAATCCTTTTCTGTTCAGGGAATATCTTTTAATTCTAATGTTTTGTGGAATTTAATCTGAGAAACCCTAATATTGAAGGACTCTGTATCAGTGAGGAATAATTTCATTTTTAAAAACATGTGGAGGCACATGTGTCAGCTTGGATGCAACAATAAATATAGAAGAAACATAAGGGTGCTACTCTGACTCAAAAGACCTCATTGAAGACCTGATCTGTCATCTGTAGCCACATGATCATGAACAAACTATTTGAATTCTGTGATCTCTAGTTTGCATATTTTCAAAATGGAATATTTTTCTTTCTTTACTAAATGCTGTTTTTAAGAAGGAAATGTGATGTCAATGATAGAAATACCTTGTAATGTAAGCACATGTCTAGAGAATATTGATCAGTATTACTGTAATTATCAAAATAAAGATTATTCTGGTAAAAATAATATATTTATTTTAAACTTCAACTACTGAGATTCATTTTTGCCAAGTGTTCCCAACTTATGAATGATTTGCAGCCACTTAACTTGCTTCAGCTTAGGCAGAGTTGAATTGTTGGTGCTTTTTGTTTGTTTTCTTTTTTAGTACTATAGTGAATGACAATGCTGATTGTGATGATGATGATGAATGTCCATCTCTAAAATCAGTTTTCTACACCTATTTTAATTCTGCAGATGGCTCTTAGAAGCTCCTATCTGAGGATTTTCTTTTTTTTTTAATGTTTATTTTCAAGTAGGACAGAAGGTGAAACACTGAAAGAGAATCTTTCTCCATTTGCATCTAAGCAAACTAAATTCTAATCTTCCACTCATATTAAAACATAACAAGTGACAGCAGGCATTACTATAAAAGGAGAAATATCCACATTTGTTGGCAAGGAAATCACAGACTAAGACATTTTAAAAGTACTGAAATGGTTTTCACAATGTTAGCTGAGGACCAGTGTGATAATAGAAGCTGGTGTTTATTGAAGTGGAATGGAAGCCCCAATAAAAACAAAAAAGCACCACAAGAAATACTAGTTTTCAATCCATCAATTCATCAACAGTGCTATTTGGGATGGTAATTTCTCACTCAGAAGAAATGTCAAGTGCACAGGACAACATCTCTTTGATTGTCTTAACTATGGAATTCATTCTTGGTATTTAGGGAAATGGATTGATTGGAATAATGAACTACATCGAGTGGGTAAGACCAGGAAAATCAGCTTCGTTAACCTCATCCTCACCAGCTTATCCATAAGCAGAATATGTTTCTTGATCATGATCCTGATTTGTTCATTTCTCCTGATGCTGTATGCAGATCCACATAGCATTGGTCAAATTGGAAAAACTAATATTCTGTTTTGTGTAATATTAAACCACTTAAGCGTCTGGTTTGACACCTGCCTCAGCATCTTCTGTTTCCTGAAGATAGTTACTTTTTCCATCCTCTTTGTCTTTGATTAAAGTGGAGAATTAACAGGGTGGTTAATATTATTTTTCTGGGGTCATTATTCTTTTTTCTTTTTAGCATCCCAGTGATAGTCCACATAATTCCTGATATTTTAAACTAGAAACAAACCAGACTTGGAAGCTTAATATGTATGAAACACAAACTATTATTTCTTAGTACTCATTAGTGTTGAGATCACTGTGCCCATAACTATTTCCATAGCATTAGTTTTTCTCTTCTTTCTTTCTCTTTGGAGGCATATCTAGAGGATGAAGTTCAGTATCACAAAGTCCCAAGATCCCAGCATGAAGCTCTTGGAAAAGCCATGAGAATGGTGACTTCTTTCTCCTTTCTCTTTTTTAATTTCTATTTTGTCGATTCTTATAATAGTTTACAGGCACTTATTGTCCCCTAACAAGGTGATGTGGATATTTGGTAAATTAATAGCATCTGCCCATCCTTTAGGCCATTCATTCATCCTAATTTTGAGAAGCAACAAGCTGAAGGAAGCTGCTGTTAGGATTTGGGGGCAGCTGAAGTGCTTTCTAAAAGGAAGGAAAACAAACTCAATGAAAAATGACTTTCTTAAGAAAGAAAATGTAAGAAAATAAGTGTGCCAGGAATGTTTGTGGAGTTTTAAAAATCTATTTCTATGTTCTACCATTGAACTTTCTTATATTTTAAAACATATTCCTGGACTAAAATCTATATATATTTCTTGAAATAAATATATACATTTTTATAACTATATAATTTACAATGTATTTATAATTTCCCAATTTTATGATGAAACCAGATGCATTTTATTTATATGTTGAATGACACCTGAGGATGTAGACAAACTGTACTGTTCTGTAAGAGTTATCCATCAGCTATGTAACAAATAATCACACATTTAGTGACTCAAACCAGCAAACACACATGTATCTCACAGCTTTTTGGGTCAGGAGTCTGGACAAGGTTTAGCTGTGTTCTCTGCTTCAAGTTCTCATCAGGTTGAAGTAAAAGCTTTGATGACATTGTGTCTTATCCACAGGCTTCAGTGGAGAAGAATCCACTTCCAAGCTCACTGAAGTTGGCAGAATTCATTTTCCTTCGGCCCTCTCCACAGGCACTTCATAACATGCTGCTCACTTCTTCAAGGCCAGCAAGGAGCTCTCTCACTCGGGAGGCCAAACCACTCTGTTAAAAACTTTACTTGTTTACATCAGGCCCATTAAGGATCATTTCCCTTTCAATTAACTCAAAATCAGTTGACTTTATCTGCAAAATGCCTTCATGCTTGCCACATTCCACAGGCCAGAAGTAAGTCACAGGTCCTGCCTACAATTATGGGGAAGTAACTATACAGGATATGAACATTAGGGAGCAGTAATCATGGGGAGCAAAAGTTTTCAATTTTAATTCTGTCCAAATTATTAGTTTGTTCATTTTATGAATCATGCTTTTGCTGTCATTTCTAAGAGGTCCACCTAACTCAAGTTTGGAAAACTTTTCTTCTGAGTTTTCATCTAAAGTTATAGTTGTTTGTCTTATATTTAGGTCTATGATCAGTTTTGAGTTAATTGTGTGTATCATTGAAATAAGGAATTAAATTCATCTTTATAAATGTGAATATGTAATTGTTCCAACTTCATTTGTTGAAGAAAAGATAATTTCCCCATTGATTTCCTTGATACCTTTTTTGAAATTATGACCATGAATGTAAATGTTAAAATGGACTCTCAAATGTGTTTTATTGATATATATGTCTGTCTTCATGAGAGTACAACACTATCTTGATTAATGTGGCCTAGTAGTAAACTTTGATATTAGGAACTGTAATCCTACAATTTTCTTCTTTTTTTTTTTGGTGAGTAAGACTGGCCCTGAGCTACCCCTGTGCCCATCTTCCTCCATTTTCTATGTGGGATGCTGCCACAGCATGGCTTGATGAGTGGTGCATTGGTCTGTGCCTGGGACTCGAACCTGCGAACCCTGGGCCGCCGGAGCGGAGCATGTGAACTTAACCGCTATGCCAATGGGCCAGCCCCATGTTCTGTTTTAAAAAAATTCTTTTGGCTATTCTGGGAGCTTTACCTTTCCATGTACATTTTAGGAATAGTTTTTCACTTTCTGCCAAGAGAGCCTGTTGGGATTTGATAGGGATTGCACTGAATATGTCAATCATCTCTTTACCTGAAATATCTCTCCTCATTCCAGATTTCAGTTCAGTTGGTCTTCTTTGCACAGCTCTCTGATGGATTTAAAATATAATTTTGGCAATTGATCCCATGTGTCCTTGTTGTTGTAGGAGGAATTTTGCCTTTTTCAACCTGCTACATTGTCCTCATGACAGGGAGTTCTCACAGGTTAACTCTGAAGTGTCAAATAACACAGGATCAAATGAGTAACAGCCTCGATGCCTGCTCTGTATCAGACAGGCAAATAGGTACATGCTTTACACAGTCAGTACACTCACTCCTCACACAGACCACTGGATGAGGATGGCGTTATTATCTGCATTTTACTGATGATTATACTGAGGCAGAGAGTAGTTTTAAAACAGTGTCCAAGATCAGAGATCCACGAAGCCAAGAACTTGGGTTTTCCATCCAGGCATTCTGGCTCTAAGATCCTCTGCCTAAAACAAGTATAAGTGACATAAGAACTGAAATTGAATAAAATCCAAGGGTAGAGGTTGATTTTAACATCTATTAAGCTTAAAAAATAATTAGTCAAAAGTGAATTAAACAGAAATACAACCCTGATATTTATATATGGAAAAGTCTGGAATCTGCAATGAAAAACATATCCTTTTGAAGTGCCCAAGGAATATTTACAAAATCCCTGAATATTTCAATTAAATATTAATGTTTAATAATAAATAGACTAGAAACTTTCTCAAAGACCTAAGCAAGAGAGAGATGTTTGATAGCAGTGAACAATGGTTTGAAAAGCCTGCATGAGAGAAAAGGGGGATTTAAATTTAGATGTCCTTCTGACCCTGATTTTATGTTTTGGAAATTATAGGAAAATAATTCCATCCATGAGATGTATGTGTGAAATTGTGTGTGTGTGTTTACAAACACAGACAAGAAATTTATACATAAGTATTAGTTTTCAGCAACCAGCATTTAGGGTGTATTGGCGTTCCTGGGGTTCCCAAGAAAATATTGGATGCTTTTGATAGGAAAAGCTTGAATTCTTTCTACTTAAATCTTGCATTAAAAAAAATAATAAATCCATAGGGATCATGATCCAAGTTATGAGCAAGCTCCCTCTGAAAGTTCAGACATTCGCTGTATGTTCTATGTTTCGGGGTTTTAAATTTTCCTAACAGCTAATGTTGTTGAACACAAATTATGGAAAGATTAAGCAAGGAAAAAATTGCAAAACAATATGTCCTTATTTGCATGCTAGCAAATGAGAATTCAGCTTTCACTTCAGCATCACTTATGAAATAATCCAGCCCATGGCAAGGACCCATAGTGTATAAATAGGAGTCAATTTGAGCCGTTTCAGTAGTAACAGTGTTTCTCATAAAGACAGCATTGAGCTCTTTCTTTTGCATACCCTGTTGCTTTCCTGCTTGACATCACTCACAGAATTTGAAAGAAACAAGAGGTTTACTGAACATTCCAGCTGCATGTAGAAGTTAAGGTTAGAACATTAAAGGAATCACTACCGGTGTTATTAGACTTGGCTTTTTTTTCTTTCTAGACATGGTCAGTTTACTACCAAGCATTTTTTCCATCCTAATAACTACAGAATTTATTCTGGGAAATTTTGCCAATGGTTTCATAGCACTGGTGAATTGCATTGACTCGGTCAAGAGACAAAAGATGTCCTTGGCTGATCAAATTCTCACGGCTCTGGCAGTCTCCAGAATTGGTTTGCTCTGGGTACTATTAATAAATTGGCATACAACTGTGTTCCATCCAGTTTTATATAGTTTTGAAGTAAGAATTATTGTTCGTGTTGCCTGGGAAGTAAGCAACCAATTTAGCATCTGGCTTGCTACTGGCCTCAGCATATTTTACTTGATCAAGATCGCTAATTTCTCTAGCCTTATATTTCTTTACCTAAAGAGGAGAGTTAAAAGGGTACTTCTCGTAATACTGTTGGGCACTTCGGTCTTTTTGCTTTCTTATCTTGCAGTACTATGCATAGATGAGAATATGAAGACTAATGAATTTGAAGGAAACATCACTCAGAAGAACAAATTGAAGGACATTTTCCACCTTTCATATATGACTCTATTCACACTAGTAAACTTCATACCCTTTACTATGTCCCTGACATCTTTACTGCTGTTAATCATTTCCCTATGGAAACATCTCAAGAAAATGCAGTTCAATGGCAAAGGATCCCAAGATCCCAGCACCAAGGTCCACATAAGAGCCATGCAAACTGTGGTCTCCTTTCTCTTGCTATATGCCAGTTACTTCCTGGCTCTGTTTTTCTCAGTTTGGACTTATATTAGGTTGCAGAATGAACCACTTCTCATGCTTTGCAAGGCTCTTGGAATGCTGTATCCTTTAAGCCATTCATTTATCCTGATTTGGGGAAACAAGAAGTTAAGACAGGCCTTGAAAAACATAAGAAAGATGATAAGATTACCATACCATTAACCATCTTTTTTGAGGTAAGCCATTTAATTTTACAAAATAGTGTAAGAAATTCCTTAGGATTAGGAAACAATGTGTATTTCACACACATATTCTATGTTATCACCTTCCAATGGATGAATTTATGATCTATATTTATGCATTTTTGAGAACTGGCAACTTATCTCAAGAAATTGTTGCTATTTTCCATTGTAATTAGGACCAAATGTATGTACCACAGTGTATTTAGATTTTATTGTTTGAACCTCCAATCTTTTGGATAGTAATGATATTCAACTCTAAATGACACATTGAGGGTATATGTTTGGACTAGAAATTACTCCACCACGAATTTTTACTTCATGGCTAAGAGAGTGCGATGAGAACTCTTAGGAAAAGATGTCCACGATAAAATTCAAGAGTGACAAATATATTTGGAATGAAATTATATATGTGTACAAAAACAGTACTGAGGAATTTTAGATCTAATATAAGTAGATGAAAAGCTTAGAAAAAAATCATGTTGTACAATCGGGATGAAGAGGAAAGAAAAATGATCATAACCTGTTTTTAATGCTACTCTGTTTTCACATGCAGTTAGGAAAGTCATTTCTTACAGTTTTTGAACTAAGAAGACCTTTTTTGAAGTTGAAATCTGATGTCAAATTATTCAGTTTCCCCCTAAACCACCTTTGGGCCTTTGAATTGCCAATCATCTCCTCCATCCTACTACCTAAAAATTCTTTTGAAACTTCAGATAAGAACACTCAAATCTTCCCTATCTTAAAAATATGTTCAAAATAAGAAAAGTAACAAATTGGTACATAATTCAATGATCTTTCTGCATACATTAAAATGGTATCTATGATGTCTGTGTAGCAATTATAGCGAATATTTTCACAATCTGTTTTATTATAATTTTGTGGAAAGGATGAAATAGATATTGTCTTAACATATTGATAGCAATTTCCATTATAAGAAAGAAATGTATAACTTTGTTTAACAACTGAACTTACATGTTTGTATTAATTCTTAGGACTATGAAATTTTAACATTATGTAAACCTTAAGATAAATCAATTCCGCATCTTATTTATTCATTTGTTTTTAGTCATCTGTCTGCAGTATAAGCAGTATAATGCAAGGAACTTGTCTCTCTTGTTTTCTGCTGACTCCCCATATATAAAAGCCAGCCCGTAGAATAGTTTGTCCAAATGATATTCTGATGACTAAGTAAACGGATGAATAAAGCATATTTGCACTGGAAAACCAGTGAAAACAAAACCCCTCAGAAAATCTGCAGGTTGCATGGATTTCTTGGTTTTGTTTCTTCACCATTCAAATGCCTCTAAAAAAATCTGCACACTGTTAGTTCCAATTTCTGCTTTAGACCGGGTAGAGAAAATGTTGTCAGAAATAGGCTCCAAAACATAGAGTGACTCAAACACAAAGTACATTTAATATTGCTGTCTTAGCAGTACTGATGTATCAGAGGAGCCTTCTCTATGACGTTATCCCAGGAATCATGCTGATCAAAAGTATGCCATCTTTAACACGTGGCTTCCAAGATTGCCTTGGAGTCATCTCCATTCCAGACAGTGTGTGGAGGAGGGTGCCTGGGGATAGGTCTGGGGACGGGTCTGTAAATGGTGCATATAATTTTCATTTACATGACCTTGTTCAGATTTCAGTCACATGCCACAGCTATTTGTAAGGGAGGTGGAAATTATAGTCTCTCTATAGCCCAGAAAGAAGACAACATGGAATTTAGAACATGGAAGTTTAGGGCACTTAGTAACAATTCAATTGAAATTACCAACAAGTTATTGTAAAACTAAGTTTCTTTGTTTAGAAGCATGATGTAGCTTATTCATGTCACTTTGATAATTTGTAATGTCCTTGCATCAGTCTTGAATATCACTTCTTTTTTCTATTCCTTCATAAATTCTAAAGAATTCAAGTTCACACTAAATATTCCTATCTTCAGAAAAACGTAATTGATTCTCCACTGTAGCATTTGTAGCTTCCTCACGTATATTCCCAGTATATTTTGCTTATAACATCTGATTTAGCTCCTACAATGTTATGTACTAATTATTTATAGTTATTTGTTCTAGGACTTTGGTGTGTTGTTTGAACTGGAAATAATTTCATTAAATTATTTCTGTAAATCATCTTGAATCAACAAAAATACTTGATAGGTAAAAGGATCTTATTGATGAGTAACATATAATGACTGAATTATTAAAATTTAATATTAATTTTAATTAATAATACAATCAATTCTAAATTAAAATTTTTCTTGCTATTTCTATTCAAAATCTAAAATATTTGTGTTCAAACATATTGCTCAGGGGAGATGAAGGTACAAACTAGTAGAAAATAATCTCTCATATTTGCAAGTTTACACACCCAGCTTCATCCTTTTAGTCATTAGCACAAATGAAAATTTGCAGCTGGTGCCAAGGATAAGTAGACATCATTAATGTTAACTCTGGAAATTACGGAGTAGGTGACTCGAAATACTAAGAAAGTTATTCAAATAGCTTTGTATCTCTTAACAGAACTGTTTGGCTTAGCACTGATATTATAATATAAACAGAATGAACTATTCTTTCATGAAGTTCTCTGAAACTGTATTACATAGCAGAATTTTATCTGTACGTTCTGGTATTATGATGAAAACATTTATAAAAGCATCATAAATGGATGTCAATCTGCAACTGTTTAAGCTGTCAGTGAGGCACAACATTAGAAATATATTCATAGAAATGTCAGTTGGAATGAAGGTCTCCTTTCTGGTTGTGGCAACAGGAGAACTCATCTTAGGGATGCTGGGAAATGGGTTCATTGGACTGGTAAACTGCATCGAGTGGGTCAAGAATGGGAAGATCTCATCCACTGATTTCATTCTTACCAGCTTGGCTATGGCCAGAATCATTGAACTGTGGGTAGCACTATTTGATTCACTTATAATGGGGCTATCTCCACATCTGTATGCCACCAGTAAACTAGCAAAATCAGTTACTATTCTTTGGATACTAATTGCTCACTAACTGCCTGGTTTGCCACCTGCCTAAGCATTTTCTGCTTCCTTAAGATAGGCAGTTTCTCCCACTTTTCCATCTGGCTGAAGTAGAGAGTGAACAGGGTGATTCTTGTGCTTTTCCTGGGAGTCTGTTAACTTCTTAATGCAGGATGCTCTTAATGAGTTGCAGATGAATACCTATGGAGTACATGAAAGAAACATGACTTTGCATTTAGACATGAATAAAATTTTCTATCTTAAAAGCCTTCTTCTTCTTATCTTGACCTATGTTATTCCCTTTCTTCTGTTCCTGACCTCTTTGCCTCTTTTGTTTCTTTCCTTGGTGAGACCCACCAAGAATCTGCAGCTCAACCTGAAGTGCATGAGGGACTCCAGCACAGAGGCCCATAAAAGGGCCACAAAAATGGTAACAACCTTCTTCCTCCTCTTCATCCTTTACTTTATTTCCACTCTAATAACAAGTTGGATCTTCCTTAAGGTACAGAGGTATCAGGTTATGATGTTTGTCATGGTGATTTCAACCACCTTTCCCTCAGGCCACTCATTTATTATAATTTTTGGAAACAGCAAACTAAGACAGATCCCCTAAGACTACTGTAGCATCTTAAATTCTCTCTGAGAAAAGCAAAACTTTTAGCTTCATAGGCAGAATTAATAGGGCTCCCTATATTCTATGGGAAAATACCTTACCTTGTAAGTTCATTTTCAATTTCAACATTTCTTTCATCTGATCCTGTTAGGTGTTAACAGCACTGAAATTTCCCTTATGTTACCTAATCATATTTTCTCAAAGTGATCTGACATAGTGTTCGATTAGAGGAAATATTTCTGCTATAAGAACACATGCTGATAACAAAAGATTATTTGAGATGAAGATTTTTTAAATGTATAATAAAATATTAGTAAATGTATAAGTAATACAATTCAATATGAATAAATGTATATGAAATCACAGCCATAGAAAGAGAAAAGAGTAATGAAATTTTTTCAAACTAAAGACACTTTCAAAATTGGAATAGAAAAAGGATTATAAAATGTTAACTGCAATATAAGTGTAATAATATTTAATATAAATGTAAATGTGGAAATATTAGTCTGGTGTTAGTAATTTTGGAAATGATCTGAGGCAGTGGGAATTTTCTGACACTTCTAATAGGATTATAAATTGGTAAAATAACTTTGTGCAACAGTATGGCATTATGTAATTAAGGTGAAGATGTATATCCTAAGACACATTAATTGCACTCTTATTTTTACGCACTAAAAATCTTTGGTACATGTGCACCAGGATATATATGCAAAAATATGTATATTGCTATTTTTCTTAATAGCTGAAATTGAGAAGTCTTACATATGTCCATCAGTGATAAAATGGATAAATAAATTATGGCATATAGATACAACAGAATTCAATACAATAATGAAAATGAACAGATTAGATCTATAAGTTTTAATTTGTTTGATAGAGAGAAAAAGACACAGACATAGAAAGTAATTTGTAGAGCATAATACATATTGAATATAATCATTGAATATGTCTGTATTTATGTATTACTACTTTGACTGCTGCAATAAAATAACTCAGATTTATTCACCATAGGTGGGAATGCAAATAAGTAGGTGGGAGAATTTTGCTTGCTCATGATGCTATTAAAATATGAAAGAAAGATTATATTCTGTATTAATATGTAGAGTAAAAATATACATGTCTATATGAAATTGCAATAAAAGCAAAGGACTGTTTGAGGACACTTTTGTCAAAATTTTTAGAATGAAGTAAAGGAAAAAAAGCACGTACATCATCAGAAATATGTTGGTTTTACGTTACTGTTGATGAAGTTGTAGGTAAAGCTGTTCTTTCAAGTTACTCCGATGCTGAGAATGATGTACATATCATAATACCATGGAGAAGATGGGTAGTGTTCTATCACAGTGAAATCTACTGCTTAGAAAACTGGATGAAGACAGATCTGTCAGTTGGAGATCTCCCACTTAGCTGCCATCATCATCATCATTATTATGTATCACATTTAATGATTTGTATTTGAAATGTTTACTTACATTAAGTTGGACAATGTCTGAATAATTTCCAAAGATCATTGTGGATAACTTACCTTAGTAATTAGCAAACCTCCAGTCAAACTGAATACATTTAGAAATTGAGTGTTCTTTAGTTTAAGTGCATTACTTGAGCAAATTATGTATAGGTGATCTTAAAATCACAGGGTTAAGGCACAGATCCCTGTTTCTAACATTGGAAGTAGAATAAAAGGACTACTGAAAAATTAAGTCACAGAATAGGATCGTGTTCCTGTGATCATGTATTACATTTTGCTTATTGGAATGGCATTTAGATATCAAGTTCTACTCCTTGTCTTTTCCCATAATGAGAGCCTGTGGTGATGACACAGCAATAGATAAGCTGCCACTCAAGAAAATACATTACCAGTTCCTTTCAGCTTGGTGGAGAATGACTATACCATGAGTTTATCTATTCTGAGACCAAAGTTTGGGAAAAGAAGGGAGTTGTTACCACCAGTAAAAGTAAAAAAGCTGTAAGAGCTTGGTATTACAAGCATTTTATTTAGTTTCCCCATAGAAGACGATTTATAGAAGAAGAGCAAGAGATTGTCCATATCACTGAAACAATAAGACTGAGAAAATGGATAATCAAGATTAAGAATTCAAGAAACATAATTAACAACCGATTAGACACAGTGGAAGACAGAATTGTGAATTGGAAGATAACTACCCAGAGTGAAGCATAAAGAGACAAAGAGATGGAAAATACAGGCTATAAGGTAAGAGATGCAAACATTACAGTCAGAAAGTCTAACATACTTCTGGAATTCCGGAAGACAGAAGAGAGAAAATGAAGGGGAACCAGTATTGCTGAGATTTTTTCCAAAAGTGATAAAATGTTTCAGTTCATTGATTTAAGATAAGATAATTAGATAAGATAAAATTTAACTTATAAACACTACAGGAAACCAAAGACCAAGGGAAAATGTCATAAATAGCCAAAGAAAAAGAGTAGATTGTATCAAAAGCAACAAATGTTTGAATGATTTTTAAATGAGCTTGGTATGGATCTGGGAGCGTTACAGTTTGGCTGATTGCCAGTTTAAGTTGGATCTTGCGGAGCAAACTTGACTCCAGAAGTCTCTCATTCTCCTCCTAGGACCAGTGTACTAGCCTGGCATGTTCTCATGGTAATTGAAGAAGAGCAATACTGGGCTAGCACCAATGTGGAAGTCATTTCACACCTCTTTATGTCATGTCTACTAGTTCCCAATTCATCAAGGCAGGTTTACATGATTGAGC
Source organism: Tapirus indicus (assembly GCA_031878705.1). Lineage (NCBI taxonomy): Eukaryota > Metazoa > Chordata > Mammalia > Perissodactyla > Tapiridae > Tapirus > Tapirus indicus. The sequence goes on along the minus strand of CM062918.1, from coordinate 107,826,842 downwards.
TCCAAACCAAGGGGCAAGGCAGTCATCCTGCCCGTGGCAGAGGATACTACAAAATTATTTTGCAAAGTCTGTAGCTACAGTGAGAATTAAAGAATTTCAGGAAAATGAAGCAGTCTATCCCAGTTCATGTTCTTGGTTAAATTTTGAGGATCCTTCTATATATGAAATATGCTCATTCCTATCTGAGCATCTCCCAAAGTCTCATTCAGTTACAGAATTAGGCTTGAATTCCAGGATCTTATGATTTACTCTCAGTTTGGTTTGTCTCCTCTTCACCCAGTAATCAAGGAATTAAAAAGAAAAGTTATCTACCTGGCAAAGATGTAGTACACAGGGTTGAAACAGGACAGGGGAATCATGACAAAAAGTCCCATTCAAAGAGGGGAAGAATAGAAACATACAGCAATTCTGGCTCACAGGAATTCTGAAATAATGTGTGGAAAGTATTTTCATGACCCTCCACTTTGTGGGTTTTTTTAAAAAATCTTATTTATTTTAAAATTGTTTCTAGTTTTATTGAGGTAAAATTGATAAAAATTGTAATATATTTAAAGTGTATAATATAATCTTTTGATGTAGGTATACATTACGTAAGAATTCCCACAATCAAGTTAATTAACACATCCATCACCTCACATGGTTACCTTTTTTTTATGAAAAAGCTTAAGAATTACTCTCTTAGCAAAAACAGTTATACAATATAGTATTATCAACTGTAGTTATCATGCTATACATTAGATCCTCAGAACTTATTCATCTTATAACTGAAAGTTTGTACCCTTTTAGCAACCTCTCCCCTAGACCCTGACAACCACTCTTCTGCTCTCTGTTTCTATGAGTTTGTCTTCTCTGTCTGGCTTATTTCACTTAGCATAATGCCCTCAAGGTCCATCCATATTGTCACAAATGGTGGGATCTCCTCCTTTCTTAAGGCTGAATAATACTCCAGTACATACATACATTTATACCACATTTTCTTTATCCATTCATCTGTAAACAGACAGGTTGTTTCCGTACCTTAGCTAATGTGAATACTGTTGCAATAAACATGGGAGTACAGATATCTCTTCCAAATAATGATTTTGTTTCCTTTGGGTATATACCCAGACATGAGATAGCTGGATCATATGGTAGTTCATTTTTGATTTCTTGAGGAACTTCCATACTGTTTTCCATAGTGCCTATGGCAGTTTACATTCCCACTAAGTGTACAAGAGTTCCCTTTTCTCCACATCCTTGCCAGAAATTCTCTCTTATCATTTTGATAATAGTCATTCTAACAGGTGTGAGGTGATATCTCACTGTGGTTTTGATTTGCATTTCCCTGATGGTTAGTGATAGTAAGCACTTTTTCATGTACCTATTGGCCATTTGTATGTCTTCTTTGGGAAAATATCCTTCAGGTTCTTTGCCCATTTTTAAATTGGATTATTTGGTTTTTTGCTGTTGATTTGTATGAATATCTTGCATGTTTTGGATATTAATCCCTGAGCAGATCTGTGATGTCCTCCCATTTCATAGGTGACCTTTTCATTTTGCTGATGGTTTCCTTCGCTGTGCAGAAGTTTTTTAGTTTGAGGTAGTCCCACTTATTTTTGCTTTTGTTGCCTTTGTTTGTGTCAAATCCAAACTATCATTGCCAAGACCAAAGTTAAGGAGCTCATTCCTATGTTTTTTTCTAGTTTTATGGCTTCAGGTTCATGTTCAATCTTTAATCCATTTTGAGTTGATTTATGTGTATGGTATTAGATAGGAGTCCAATTTCATTCTTTTGTATGTGGATATGCTCTTTTCCCCAACACCATTATTGAAGGAATTATCCTTCCCACATTGTATATTCTTGGTGCCATTGTCCAAAATTAATTCACCATATAAGCATGCATATATTTCACCATTTGTTTCTGTGCTCACCACTCTATTCCATTGATCTATGTGTCTGTTTTTATGCCAATACCATACTGTTTAGATTACTATAACTGTGTTAACAGTTTGAAATCAGGAAGAGTGATGCCTCCAGCTTTGTTCTTCATTCTCAAGATTGTTTTGGCTTTTCAGAGTCTTTTGTGGTTCCACACAAATTTTAAGACAGTTTTTTCTATTTCTGTCAAAAATGCCATTGGGATTTTGATAGGGATTGTGTTGCATTTGTGGATTGCTTTGGGTAGTAGGAACATTTTAACATTATTTATTCTTCTAGTCTCTGAACGTGAAGTATCCTTCCATCTATCTCTGTCTTCTTCCATATTTTTCATTAATATCTTATAGTTTTCAGTACAGATTTTTCACCTCCTTGGTTAAATTTATACCTAAGTATTTTATTCTTTTTGATACTATTGTAAATGGGATTGTTTCTTAGTTTCTTTTTCTGACAGTTTGTTGTTAATGTATAGAAATAGAATGAGTTTTGTATATTTATTTTGTTTCCTGCATTTTTGCTGATTTTTTTTATTAGTTCTATCATTTTGTTGGTGCATTCTTCATGACTCTTGTATATATAACATTATGTCATTTGCAAACGGAGACAGTTATGCTTCTTCTTTTCTTGTTTGGATACCTTCTATTTCTTTCTCTTGCTTAATTGCTCTGGCAGCGACTTCCAGTATTATTTTGAATAGGAGTGGAGAGAATAGGCACCCTTTTCTTGTTTCTTATTTTAGAGGAAAAGTTTTCAACCATTCACCATAGAGTATGATGTTAGCTGTGGGTTTGTCATATATGGCCTTTATTTTTCTGGCCTTTATTTTTATGTTCCTTTTGTACTTAATTTGTTGAGAGTTTTTAATATGAAAAGGTGTTGCATTTTGTCAAATGCTTTTTTTGCATCTATTGGGATGATAATATGATTGTTATCTTTCATTCTATTAATGTGGTGTTTCAGATTTATTGATTTCTATGTGTTGAGCCATCTTTGCATCCCAGGGATAAATCCCAGTTGATCATGATGCATGATCCTTTTTTAAAAGTTGAGATACATTTGGCATATAATATTTTGTAAATTTGAGGTGTACAACATGTTGTTTGATACATTTGTATATTGCCACATGATTTCTACAGCAATGTTAGCTAGGTCTATGATCCTTTTAATGTGCTGTTGAATTAAGTGCTCTGATGTTTGGTGCATATATATTTACTATTGTTATTTCTTCTTAATGAATTGACCCCTATATCATTATATAACGATCTTCTTTGTCTATTATTACGATGTTTGGCTTAAAGTCTATTTTGTCTGATGTAAGTGTAGCTGCTCTTGGTCTCTTTTGGTTTCTCTTTGCGTGAAACATCTTTTTTCATCTCTTCACATTCACTCAATGTTTATCCTTAAAGCTGAAGTGGATCTGTTATAGGCAGCCTATAGTTGGGTCTTGTTTTCATATTCATTCAGCCACTCCATGTCTTTTGATTGGAGAATTTAGTCTTTTACATTTAAAGTAATTATTGATAGGTATGGACTTATTTTTGCTATTTTGTTATTTTTTTCTGGTTACTTATAGTTTCTTTGTTTTTTTTTTCTTTTGCTCTCTTCCTTTGTGATTTGATGATTTTCTTTAGTGGTATGCCTAGATTTCTTTCTTTATCTTTTGTGTATTACTATAGTTTTTGTTTGAAGTTACTATGAAGCTTACATAAAACATCTTATATTTTTAATAGCCTATTTGAATCTGATAACAACTTAACTTTGATTGCATCCAAAAGCTTTACGTTTCTGTATCATCCCACATTTTATGTTTTTGATGTCACAATTTACATCTTTTAATGTTGGCTGCCCACTATCAAATTATTGTAGCTATACTTATTTTTAACAATTTTATCTCATACATTTTACATTTATAATACAGTGCAAGTTATTTACACACCACCATTACAATATCACTGTATTTTGAGTTTAACTGTACATTTACCTTTACTGGTGAGATTTATACCTTCATATGTTTTCGTGTTACTAGCTTCCCTTAGTTTCAGCTTGAAGAATTCCTTTTTACATTTTTTGAAGGGCAGTCTCATGGTCTTGACCCCCTTCAGCTTTTGTTTGTCTGGGAGAATCTTTATCTCTCCTTCAGTTCCACAGAACAACTTACTGCATAGAGTATTATTGGTTGGTAGTTTTCTTCTTTCTACACTTTATATATGTATTATCCCACTCCCTTCTGCTCTGCAAGGTTCCTGCTGAAAACTACCCTGATGGTTTTATGGAGGTTTCCTTCTACATAACAAGTTTCATTTCTCTTGCTGCTTTTAAGATCCTTTCCTTGTCTTTAACTTGAAAATTTAATTATGTGTCCCAGTGTGGGTCTCTTTGGATTCATCTTATTTGGAACTTTCTAGGCTTGCTGGATCTGGATGTTTGTTTCTTTCCCAGGTTTGGGAAGTTTTCAGTCATTATTTCCTTGAATAAGCTTTCTGCACTTTCTCTTTTTCTCCTACATCTGGGGCATGTGTAATATTGGTCCACTTGATGATGACCCATAAATTTCTTATGCTATCTTCACTCTTTTTCTCTCCTCTTTCTTTTCCTCCTCTGATTGGATTTCTCCTTCCCTGTCTTTGAGTTCACTGATCTTTTCTTCCTTTTGACTAGCTTTCTGTTTGAACCCTCTATTGAATTTTTCAGTTCAGTTATTTTATTCTTCAGCTCCGTGATTTCTGTTTGGTACTTTTTCATATTTTCTACTGTTTGTTGAAATTCTTATTTTGTTCATGCATTTCTCAGTAAGCATCTTTATGACCATTATTTTGAACTCTGTATCTAGTATATCTGCATTTCATTAATGTTGGTTTCTGAAGATTTATCTTGTTCTTTTGTTTGAAACATATTTTCTTGTTTCTTCATTTTCCTTGACTGTGTTGGTTTTTACACATTAGATAAGACAGCCACCTCTTCCAGTCTTAACAGACTTGTCTCATGTAGAAGATGAACTTCATCTGTCATCCTGGCCCGAGAACCTGGTTGCCTCTCAAACTCCTGTGGTTGCCCAAGCTTCTATCTTTGTTCTTAGTGGCTCCCAATACAGGAGGGTTTGTCAAGATCTGTCATTGTCCCAAAGGCTTGGGAAATGCCCACATGCCTTTTCAGGCTCCCAGATGAGTACTAATTGCCTGCCCCTTCAGCTCCCCGATGCAGGGTAATTGTAAAGCCAGCCTTCAGGTGCAGCTAGGGATGTCAGGAAATTTAATATGCAGTCTAACCCCTGTCACAGAAACAACTGCAGGATGTTTTTGCCTACTTACTCTAAGCCAGAGAGAATAGTCACTGGGTGTGCCTGTGCACCCAAATATAACCACCTCTTTTTTGTGTGTGGTCCTGAGGGACTCATGAATACTGAGTCCCATTAGCTCCCAGGGCTAGGTGATTTGAGAGCCAGTCCCTTGGGTAGCTGCTGCAACAGTTGTGGTGCCAGATGTGTGGACTTGCACCTTCCAGAGAAAAACTGGAGACTTGGTTTTATTGTTGGAGCAATCTGGCTCCAGTGCTTCAGGCTCTCAGGAGGATCCCAGTCCCCCCACATTCAGGTGGATTTTATCTGGAAACTTAGACAGCAGCTGGGAAAGTATGCAGTCAATTTCTCCCAGAGAAACTGGGAGGTGGCATTTTTGCCTGCTCCCTCTGCACTAAGCCCAGGGAGGATTTCTGCGGGAAATGTTTATTTGAAAACTGCTTTTTTTTGTTTAATGTGGTTGTGTGTGACTCATGTATGCTGAGCCCTGTTGGCATTCAGAGGTAGGTGATTTGAGGGCTGGTCTCTCAGGTGGCAGTTGCAAAAGTTGTGATGCTAGATGTGTGGACAAGCTCCCTCCAGGGAGAAGCTGGCAACTTGGTTGTATTGTTGGAGTGAGCCAGAGGGAGAATGTGGGGGAAGTACCCACCAGCTATTTTGCTCTCCCAGGATGATTCCAATCAATATCTAGTTCCATGCTGATTAGAAGCCAGACCCTCAGGAAGCAGCTGGGAAAGTATGGAGTCAAAGTCCCCCCAAGGAAAAATGTCCATCTCCTATTTCCCCCCAAGGAAAAACTAGGAGATGGACATTTTTCCCTTCTCCCCCTATGTGAGCCTGAGAGTATAACTGTATGGAGCGCTTACACACCCATTTAAATCCTGTTTTTTTGTTTGCTATGGTCCTGTGGAACCCCTGAATGCTGAGCCTCATTGGCTACCAGAGCTAGGTGATTTGAGGTCCTATCCCTCAGGTGACAGCAATAAAAGTTGGGCCCTAGAAGTGTGGACAAGTTCTTTCCAGGGAGAAGCTGGTGATTTGGTTTTATTGTTGGAGCAAGCCAGAGGGAGAATGTGGGAGAAATGCCCACTGACTCTTTTGGTCTCCTGGGATGATCCCAGTCAATATCTAGACACAGGCTGATTAGAAGCTGAACTATCCGGCATCAGCTGGAAAAGTATGTAATTAAACCCCTTCAGGGACTCACTGGGAGATAGGCTTTTTACCTGCTCCCTCTGTTCCAAGCTCAGGGAGGATAGCCACAGGGAGTGCTTGTGCACCTGTTTAACAACTGCATCTTTGTTTGCTATTGTCCTGTGGGATTCATGAATGTAAGCCTCATTGGCTCTCAAAGCTAGGTGATTTGGACCCATCCCTTGTGTGACAGCCCTAAAAGTTGGGATGCTAAATGTGTGGTCCAAGCTCTTTGCTCCTCAGGGAGTTAGGAGTTCTTTCCCAATTGTAAGATGCCATGCCAGGAGTGGGGTTTATGGTGGCAGTATGTCTCAGTCCTTCCTACCTGTTTCAATGTGGGTACTTTCTTAGTTGCCTGACGTGTAGGAATTACCCAGTTTCCGGATTTCTCTCAGAGGGAAATACTCTGTGTTTTTTCAGTGTGTCTGTGGGAGGTGGAATATTCAACAGCCTCCTATGGCACCCCCTTGGTGTCATCACCTCCCTCTATTTTGGCAGTAGGGCATATTTCTTGATTAGGCTCCTGTTGTGCTTTCTAGTCCATAGTTTTCAATGGCTGCTGGGTTTTCCCTCTGGAATGTCCTTTTTTTCCATCATTATCTTTGAATAATTTTGAAGAGAGCATTAGAAAATATTCCATTTGAGCAATGTTTTCTGCCTGCTTCCTGACTGCAGAAAGTTGTGGGCTCAGGTACTTTTTTACCTTTCAAGAGTCTTGGTCCAGGCTGGCAGCAATTTTACAATAGAGCTGTCTCAAAAACATTTTGTGTTTTCTGTATTTGATTACCGTCTATTCCATGAATCAAAAGCCATACTACATTTCTTTTCAAAGCTTATTTCTCTCTCTGCAGATTAATCATGCCTCTTTAGGAATATCGGGTTTCTGTGGGACAATACTTAAGATTCAGCAAATCTTACAATTCTTGGATTCTTTGTCTCCTCTAAATTCTGTTTGCAAACCTGATAGTTCCTTTCTTTTAGTATGTATAATATCTAACTAAAAACAATCATTTGATGCTTTCAACATTTTGTCTTGTGATCCCTTCACCCAGATACAAAAGTTCATTTCATTCATTTTCTGTCTTCTAGGTAATCTCAAAAAACAGAATTACAAATATTTCACAAGTACTGAACATGGGCTACCATTTTTATACTTCCTCAATCATTTTCCTCAAAATCAGTGTCACATTTTGTTGCCATAATATATTTGTTGGCATAATAGCCTACTTTTAACACCAATTTTTGTACCAGTTAGCTTTACTCCATAACAACCAAAATATCTCAATGATAGACATCACTAACATGTTTCTTATAAATCTCTGAAGAACAGCGATCTAGGCTAAATGTGCCTAGACACCTCTGCTGTTTTCTGATGGGCTCAATTATGTGTCTGGGGATGAACTGGAAGCTAGTTGATCAAAGCTAGACCTGATGGAGCAACTTCGCTCCTCATGTCTTTCATCCTTCTCCTTGGACCACTTCACTAGTCTGAATATGTCCTTTTCATGGTGATAGCAGAAGTATAAGAGTGAACAAAGCCCAATATGCAAGCCTCAGTGATGGAAGTCCAACAATGCAAGACTCTGCTTTGCAAAATATCTGCTAACATCTAATTGGCCAAAATAGGTCATGTGCCTGAACACAAAGGGAAGAGAGATCATCTCTGTCATGGTGAGAGGGTATAGCAAAGTTACAGGCTAAAGAATTGGGACCAACTTATACAATCTACCATAGTATCCTGTATATTATAAAAGCAATGCCAAGCAACATTTATGTCCTTGCTTATACCTGAGTCTCAATTTTCTATCCTTATCTGGAATTCTCCATCTATAGTAAGATCTTTAAGATATTTGAAAGCTTGTTTTTATTCATATTACAGAGATGACTCTCACTGCCTACTTTTCTGGAATTCTGCAATATTTTTTTTTGGTGGAAGTTTCCTACAAGTCCCCACATTTATCCAAGATGTAAACTTCTCATAATTTTTTGCTTATCAATAACTCCATTCTTTTATTTCCTCCAAAGTTTGCACTCATGTTTTCCCTGGTCAATTTGCTTCCTCTTTTTAAAAAATACTGGGCAGGCAATCACTTTATGTGCACTTTTTGTTCATATTTTTTCCCTTCCTAGCATTACTTCTCTATATTTTTATCTTTTGAGGATCCTTGTTATAGTAGGATATAGGGTGATCATATGTTTCATTTTTGATAAAAACACCTATGATTTAAATAAATCAATCCATTTTCTTGTCATTGAATAGGTAATATAATCCAAAGACATTTTCCATCATCAGTTAAACATCCACTGTAAGTTTGAATTTAGTCCATGGTCATCTTGCCCGGTTCTCCCTCTCTCATCTTCCATATACTTTCTTTTAATGTTCTGACTTCACATATTTTTATGCATTTTTATATCAAATGCATCCCATTTTTAATATCTGAGCCACATTCAAGTGTATCTTGAAATTCAGTAATTAATGTCAGAAATTTCTCCATCGTCTATTAATGCTTTGTGTAGTCATCTTAGTAAATAATATGGGCCCAAGAACTCACAGTTTATAAGTGCCAGAGGCAGGATTGGGATTCAGTCTTATCTTCTATTTAGGCTAGTATATAAGTCTAGGACTGTCTTATCACCAAAATCGTTGTGTGTTTCATTACACAACATTTGCTCTAAACTGAGTTAAAAGTGATTCTTTATTAGGAGCTAAACAGGACAAAGATTCCTATGTCTGTCTCATAACATAACCATTGGTGTTCAAATGGAACTACAGGGTGAAAATTTTCTTATGTTAGTCAGAAATATTTCAGTCTTAGGTCAGAGAAAAGCAATTCAAACAGATTTATGGCTTATACAACTGAAAATTCCAGGGATAGAGCAGCTTCTTGGATGGTTAGATTCAGATGACCATGACAGCTCTGGCCAAGCCCAAATATAAGTCTTGAAAATTAGCAAACTTGTTCTCAACCTCTAGAGTAACACTAGAATGAATTCTGTCACACGTCTGCACCCTCCTAAGACCCCAATATTCATCTCATGTAGGTAGACTCCCTTCCAATGATGTTATCCTTATTACACTTAATGACCTTCCCTCCTGTGATAGGTAAAATAATGGCCCCTCAACAATGTCCACATCCTAATCCCCAGAACCTGTGAATCAGGTTATGTTGCAAGGAAGAATTAAGGGTTGCAGATGGAATTAAGGTTGCTAATCATCTGACCTCCAAATGTGGAGATTATCCTGGATTATCTGGGTGGGCCTATTGGAATCACAGGTCCTTTTAAGTGGAAGAGAGACAGGAGAATCAGAATCAGAGAAGGAGATGTGATGACGAAAACAGAGATGAGTAATGTGGTTGGTGTCTTTGAAGAAGGAGTCCTTGATCTTAGGAATGTGAGAAACCTCTAGGAGGTGGAAAAAGCAAAGAATGGATTCTCCCCTAAAGCCTGCAGAAGGAATGCATCTGCTGACACATTGATTTTAGCCCAGTGAGACCCATTTCAGACTTATGACCCCCAGAACCGTATGATATTAATTTTGTGTTGTTTAAGCCACTACATTTGTGGTAATTTGTTACAGCAGCAATAGAACATAAGTCCTTTTTTTTAAATGAAAAAACTCACTGAATTCTTTGCCATAGCCACCTTCCATATTCATGAATTATCCAAACATATGATTTCTGATCATGACTCCTTTGTATAATCTGTTTCTGAAAAGTACTTGTCAAATTTCAGAATATGTACCTGTACTAGTTAGAATTCTCCAGAGAATGAAAATGAATAGGATAGCGGTATAAATATAGATATAGAAAGTGATTTATTATAAGAAATTGGCTCACGTGATTATAGAGGCTGAGAAGTCACAAGATATGCAAAACAGAGATCCAGGATAGCTGATGGTGTGAGCTGAGTCTGAGTCCAAAGACCTGAGAACCAGGGGAGTTTATGGTATAAGTTTCAGTCAGAGTCTGAGTCTGAGGTCAGGAGAGGACCGATGTTGAGCTTAAAGACAGTTACGCAGAGAAAGAGTGAATTCTCATTGCTCAGCCTTTTGTTGTACTCAAGCCTTCATTGGATTGGATGAGGCCACCCACACTGGGGACAGCAATCTGCTTTATTCAGTCTACTGACTTAAATGTTAATCTTATCCAGAAACATCATCACAGATACACCCAGTATAATATTTAACCAAATAGCTGAGCACTTTGTGGCCCAGGCAATTTGACACATAAAATTAACCCTCACAAGTCCATCCCTTGCCAACCAGGCACCCTACACATCTCATTAAATCATACTTGATCTCCAAATAAAGCCAATAACAAGCAATAATTCTGCCTAACATGATATAACTATCCTGTGTACAACCAAAAACATACTAAGCCCTTTCCTAGAAGAGATGGCAAGATCCTGGATGATGTTTACTCTTCTTGATATTCCATAACTTGACTACTGTGATATAAAATGAACAATACTTGAATACTATGATTATAAAGTCAATATATCTTATGTTACATGATAAGGGAATAAAAGAGGGAAAAAAACAAAGATATTATATATATGTGTTTATACAGACACACACAAACACAAACATACTCATAACAAATAAGGAGGAGATATTCATGACAATTACAATCCTCATATTTGTAACTGGCCACATGGTCATAGATGGCATTTATAATTAATTTCTCCTACTCCCCATTCAGAATTCTCTTTGAACTGGGCAAGCACCTCAGCTGGTCCTGACCCAAACTTTCATTCTGACCACTTAGCCAAACCATTGGCCACAGCCCATGAATCAGTATATAATTGCACATCTGTCCATGTCTCCTTCCAAGCAATGTGAACAATCAGATATGTTACTTGGAAGTCTGTCCACTCAGGATTTCCCTTCACCACTATCCTTCAGGGATGTCTCAGAAAGGAGTTGTAGTGCTGCACCTGTCCACTTTTGGATAGCACCTGCATACTGGGCAGAAGAATTTGTAAACCAAGCCTAAGTCTTTTCATCCTCTGTCAACTGATTGTAGGGAGCTTCCTAGAAGGCCATAGCTGCAGGCTTGGAAAGAGAGGCAGTGTAGCAGAAGCAGGGACCATGGGCATTTACCACTTCTTCATCTAACCTACTCGTGCCTCCATCTACCACTTCCATTTGATGATGGGTGTTGCTGTTCATGCCCAACTGTATGGCTTCATGGGTCAGATGATACTGAGTTCATTATGGGCATCTCAGGTTGCATGGTAACTTGGTGGGCCATGATTAAGAGTTCAGCCTCTGCTAAGGCCCAGTAGCGGGCCAAGAACTGTTTCTCAGAAGGAGAGTAGTGAGCTTCGGAAGATGGCAGGGCTTTGCTCCAAAAACTTAAGGGCTTGCACCGTGATTCTTCTATAGGGGTCCACCACAGGCTCCAAACAGCATCCCTATCTGCAGCTGACACTCATATGAAAGACTTTATAATTTGTTTTGTTTGTATTCTCCAGAGGTAGGAAAGATTTAATACTCATACAATATAGATAAAGCCTTTTGTGAATTGTATCAAGGAACACAGAGAACTTGCTACATTAATTATACAACATCAGCCTCAGGATAGAATGAATATAGAACCCCAAAATTCACTGTGCAAAGAGCACCATTCTACTTTCCAGAAGAAGCAAGCTATATTCTTGCAAAAACCAGACAAACAGATTAACGAAAAACTAGCAAACCAAATTCTGAGGCATTTCTCACTTGGCGGAAAATAGATCTACCCTACCAAGTAGACCAAAAAGCCAAATTCTCAATCATTAATGCTACCACTGTGAAAAAGATTATCTGAAATTTACTGGCTTAAACCAAAAAACTCATGTTTATTATCTCACAGGTTTTTTGGGTCAGGAGTCTGGGCAAGTCTGAGCTGTATTCTCTGCTTCAGGGTCTCGCCAAGCTGCAACCAAAGTTTTGATGATACTGCATTCTCATCTGCAGGCTTGGCTGGAAGGATTCACTGCCAAGCTCACTCAAGTTGTTGGCAGAACTCATTTTCCTGTGGCCCTCTCCACAGGCACTTCACAACATGGCTGCTTACTTGAAGGCCAGCAAGAATCTCTCACTCGGGGAAGGCCCAGCCACTCTGTTAAAGCTTTACCTGATTGCATCAGGCCCATGAAGGATAATCTCCCTTTCAATTAACTCAAATACAGTTGATTTGGGATCTTAATTATCTGCAAAGTCCTTTCATGCTTGCCATATTCTGCAGGACAGAAGTAAGTCACAGGTCCTTCCCACACTTGAGGGGAGGGAATTGTACAGGGTGAGAACATCAAGGAGCAGTAATCACAGGGACCATGGTAGGTCCCTATGCCATAGCTGCCACAAATGAGAAATAACATATTTACAGTGCACAAATTGGAAATGGAACCAAATTCGGCCAACATTCAGAATCCTCAATAAAAATACAGATTCAGGAAGAAAAGAGAAATATAGAGTTGGTGGAAATCCAATTCTATTGCCCCTTAGGATTTACTTGGTGCCTGGAAGAGACATGCCTGGGCTTAAACAGCTTATAACAGACTTTTCTTGGGCCACATAATTTAGTTCGTTGGCTCTAGCATGAGTCCACTTAAGTATCCTCTGGCCATGATGAGTTAAAGCATAATTTTCAAAATGTTGAAAACATGAATCTCCTAAAAATATAAAGGGAGAATGTATCAAAGATTTATTTAACTCATCCATGGGGAAAACAGCAGATGGTAATGCTGATTCCATATCTCTGACTTTCCACCTGGGGTCAGATTCCTTCTGCTTGAAGAGCGCCCTTTTTAGAATTTCCATTAGTGAAGTCCTGCTGGAGTTTTTTTTCCTGAAAATATGTATTTTACCCCAATTTTTATTTACTGTGCTTACTTTTTAAATTAACTTTATTGAAGTACAATTTACATATAGTGCAATATACCCATTTTAAGTATCTAGTGTGATGAGCTTTAACATTGTGTACATCCTTGAAACAATAACCACGATAAAGTAGAGAACAAAAACAACCCAAAGAGGGTAATATTATGATCTGCATTTTACTGATGCTTGTACTCAACAGAAAGCAGTTTTAAAATAGTCCAAGCTCATAAATATATGATGCAGAGAATCTGGGTTTTCTTTCCTAGCAGTCTCCCTCCAAAATCATCTGCTAAAAACCATTATATTGTAAAAACTAAAACTGAATAAAATCCAAAAGTAGAGGCAGATTCTAACATCTATTAATCTTAAAAATATTAAGTAGTCAAAAATGAATTAAACAAAGAAAATAAAACGAAATATTCATACATAGAGAAGTCTAGACTATACAATGGAAACCACATGTTCTTTTGAAGTTTCCAAGGAATATTACAGAATTTATGAGTACTTAAATAAATAATTAATATTTAAATATTAGATAGACTCAAGCTAGAAACTTTATCAAAGGTTTAATCGTAAGAGATATGTTTGATAACCGTTAATAATGAGTTGAAAAGCCTGAATGAGAAAAGATGGATTTAAACCTAGATGACCTCCCTGAGACTCATTTTCTATTTTGGAAATTATAAGATAATTCTTTCCATCCAGGAGATGTGTGTGTGTGTGTGTGTGTGTGCGCTTGTCAGCTTGTGAAAAATAAAATTATACATAAGTGTTAGTTATCAACAATGAAACATTAGGAAGTATTGGTCTTACTGGGATTCCCAAGAAAACCTTGCTGCTTTGATAGGTAAAGCTACAATTCTTTCTATGTAAATCTGACACTAAAATAAAATAAATCCAGGGACCGGCCTGGTGGCATAGTGGTTGAGTTCACATGCTCCACTTCAGCGGCCCAGGTTTCATGGGTCTGGATCCTGGGTGCAGACCTGCACACCACTTATCAAGCCTGCTGTGGCAGGTGTCCCACATAAAAAAATAGAGGAGGATGGCACGGATGTTAGCCCAGGGCCAATCTTCCTCAGCAAAAAGAGGTGGATTGGCAACAGATATTAGCTCAGGACTAATCTTCCTCACAAAATAAATAAATAAACAAATAAAGAAATCCATAGTGATGATGACCCTAGTTATGACCAAGCTCCATATAGCAATTTGAATATTCACGGTATATTCTGTGTAGTGGGTTTTAAAATTTTACTAAATAACAAATAAAGTTGATGAACACAAATTATGGAAAGGTTAAACAAGGAAAAAGTTGCAAATCAATGAAAGAGAATATGTCTTCATTTGCATGCTAGCAAATGAGAATTCAGCTTTCACTTCAACATCAGTTATGAAATATTCTAGCCTGTGGAGAGGGCATAAAGTATATGAATGAGAGTTAATTTGAGCTGTTTGGGGAGCAACAATGTTTTTCATAAAGATAGCATCGAGCTCTTTCATTAGCATACCCTGGTGTTTTCCTGCTTGACATCAGTCACAGAACTTAAAAGAAATAAGAACTTTACTGAACATTCAGAAATCAGCTGCACATAGAAGTTAAGGTCAGAATATTAAAGGAATCACAACCAGTGTTATTAGACTTGGCTTTTTTTTTCTAGACATGATAAGTTTACTACAAAGCATTTTTAAAATACTAACTACAGAATTTATTCTGGGAAATTTTGCCAATGGCTTCATAGCACTGGTAAACTGCATTGACTGGGTCAAGAGACAAAAGATCTCCTCAGCTGATCAGATTCTCATGGCTCTGGTGGTCTCCAGAATTGGTTTGCTCTGGGTAATGTTAATAAATTAGTATACAACTGTGTTTAATCAAATTTTATATAGTTTAGAAGTAAGAACTGTTGTTTGTATTGCTTGGACAATAACCAACCATCTGGCTTGCTACTAGCCTCAGCACATTTTATTTGCTCAAGATAGCAAATATTTCCAGCCTTGTGTTTCTTTACCTGAAGTGGAGAGTTAAAAGTGTAGTTCTCTTGATGTTGTTGGAGACTGTTCTTTTTCATTTTTCATGTTGCAGTGGTAAGCATAGATGATAATATGCAGAAAAATGAATATGAAGGAAACATCACTGGAAGATCAAGTTGATGGGTGTTGTATAACTTTCACATTTGACTATATTCACCCTGGGAAACGTCACACACTTTACTACGTCCTTCCCATCTTCTCTGCTGTTAATCTTTTCCCTGTGGAAACATCTGAAGAAGACGCAGCTTAATGGTAAAGGATCCTGAGATCCCAGCACCAAGGTCCACATAAGAGCCATGCAAACTGTGGTCTCCTTTCTCTTGCTATTTGCCATTTACTTCCTGGCTCTAATCATCTCATTTTGGAGTTCTAACGGGCTGCAGAATGAACTGGTTCTCATGCTTTGTGAGGCTCTTGGAATTCTGTATCCTCCAAGCCAGTCATTTATCTTCGTTTGGGCAAACAAGAAGCTAAAGCAGGCTTTCTGTCAGTTTTATCGCAGATGAAGTGCTGGCTGAAAGAATGGAAACCCTCAACTCCATAGATCAGTACAAGGCTCATTGTGTAGGTTCTAGCAGAAAACAAACTGATGGAGCCTGTAACATTTTATGCTTTCTACTGGTTTTTCCATAGTGTTTATAATTGAATAATTTTCAGTTGTACCTAGAAAAGTCTTACTTAAGCTTTGTACATAAAGATATATACATGTGTATATGTGAAAAATATAAGAAAGATTGGAAATAACATAGCTTTACAAATTTTTTTCAGGTAAACAATCTAATTATGCAAAATATTGTTAAGAAATTCCTCAGAATTATGAAGCCATATGTGTTTCACATGCATGTTCTATGTTGTCTTCCAGTTGAAAAATGTATGGTCTATACTGATGCATTTTTAAGAACTGACAACTTATCTTGGGAAATCATTGCTACTTTTCATTGTAATTTGTACCATAGTGTGTTTAGATTTCATCATTAGAACTTCCAATCTTTTGCATTGTAAGGATATTCAATTCTAAATTACACATTGCAGATGTATGTTTTGGATAGATATTATTCCATCATTAATAACTACTTCATGGTTAATAGAGAGCAATCAACTCTTATTAAGAAAGGTGTACAACATCTGATTCAACTGTGACAAACACATTGAGAGTAAACTTTATATATGTGTACAATAAACAATACTGAAGAATATTTGATTTAAAGAAGTAGATGAAAAGCTTGGAAAAATTGAATTCTACAATAGGGATAAAGATGAAAGAAACATGATTGTGGCCTCTTTTTAATGCTGTTATGTTTCCATATCTATTTAGAAAAAATCATTTCTTCTAGCTTTTGAATTAAGGAAGACCATATTTTTCTTGAGGAAGATTGGCCATGCACTAACACCTGTTGCCAATCTTCCTCTTTTTCTTTTTTTCTCCTTAAAACCCCAGTTTATATCATAGTTGTGGAGTTGTAGCTCTTCTACATGGGGCACTGCCTCAGCATGGCCTGATGAGCAGTGAGTAGGTCCGTGCCCAGGATCCAACCAGCAAACCCCAGTCTGCTGAAGCGGAATGTGCAAACTTAACTGCTACACCCCAAAGAAGACCATTTTTCAAATTGAGATCTGATGTGATATATTTCAGTTTTCTCCTAAACCACCTCTGGGCCTTGAACTGTCAAACATCTACATCTACCATTCTTAAAATTCCTTTTTAATTTCAAATAAGAAGACTCAAATCTTCCCCATCTAAAAACTACTCACTATAAGAATAGTAAAGAAATTATGGTATATAATTTAATAAACCTTTCTGCATACGTTAACCTGGCATCTATTAAGTCTATGTAATAATTGTAGAGAATTTCTTAAAGATCTGCTTTATTATAGTCTGGAAAATGATGAAGTGGGAGAAAGTGTGTTGGCATGTTCATTGATAGCAAGTTTTATCATAAGAAGGAAATGTATAATCTTACTCAGCAACTGAATTCTACATGACAGTATGACTTCTTGGTGTTATGAAATTTAATATTTTATAAGTCAAGTAAGTAAATTATCATAAATATGTTGATTTTCAGTTATTCTTGATGAATTAGTACATGAAGGTGTTCTTTCAGGGTAAGCCCCAATGCTAAGAATGATATGGGTTTCATAAGGCCATGGGGAAGATTGGCAGTGTTCTATCACAGTGAACTCTGCCACTTTGAAAACTGGATGAAGTCACATCTATCATTTAGAGTTCTCCCATTTAGCTGCCATCAACATGATCATGATGTGTCTCATTTAATGATATATATTTGAAATGTTTCCATACACAATTTGGACATCTAAAAAGTTTGCTAAAGATTATCATTGTGGGTAACTTATCTTAGTAAACAGCAAAGTTCAAGTGATGCTGAATACATTTAGAAATTGAATTTATTTTAGTTTAAAATGTATTACTAGAGCAAATTATTTATAGATGATTACAAACTCATCAGGAGATACCTACAAAAGAGATTTAGCTTTTAGTGTAAATAAAATGCCTTTAATACAAAACATAAAGTACATAAACCACTTTATGAACAAGCTCTTATTTCTAAAGAGAGAGCTTTAGGAGTCAATGGACCAAATAGGAGTAATCTTGTATATCATCCTGGGTGATGATGAAATTCTAAGGGACAGAACCCCATTTGTAATAATAGAAGCAGAGTAAAAGGACTGCTGGAAAATTTTAAGCCATGGAATAAGACAGTGTCACTGTAATTGATGTATTCTTTTTTTGCTTATTTGAACGGCATTTTGAAATTGTGTTCTACTCCTTGATCTTCCCTGGAATGAGAGCCTGTGGTGATGACCCCACAACAGACAAGCAGCCATCCAAGAAAGACTACTTAGATTACATTCATTGTCAGTTGCTTTCAACTTGGTGGAGAATGACTAGACCATGATTTTATTCTATTCTCTGAGAAAAGTTTTGCTAAGAAGGGAATTGTTAAACTACTAATACTACTAAAAATAACACTTGTTATTTTTAGCATTACTTGTTAACAGTACTGAAAATAAAAAGTTTTCTTGTAGAGCTTGGTCTTATGAACATTTTATTCCATTTCCCCATAGAACATGACTTACAGAAGAACAAAATGTTGTTCCTGTCACGGAAACAATGAGACTGAGAAAATGAATATTCAAGATTAAGAATTCAGTAGACAAATTCAATATCCAATTAGACACAGTGGAGACAGAATTAGTGAACTGAAAAAGAACTACCCAGAGTGAAACATAGAGAAAGAGGTGGAAAACACAGGCTAGAAGATGAGAGACATGAAGGGTACAGTCAGAAACTCTAACATACTTCTGGAGTTCTCTGGAAGATAGAAGAGAGAAAATGGGGTGGAAGCAACAATGCTGAGATTTTCCCAAAATTGATACAATATATCAGTCCATTGATTGAAGAAACCATCAAACCTCAGACAAGATAACTAAAATCATTTAACATATGAATGTTACAGGAAACAACAGTCCAAGAGAAAATCTCATAAGTAGCCAGAGAGAAAAAGGCAGATTATATTAAAAGGATCAGGTGTTTGAAAGACAGCTGATTTCAACAACAAAAAAATGGAAGCTAGAACTGCATGGAATAATATCTTCAGTGTGTTTCAAAAGAAGAGCAGACTTTTTGTAAAGAGAAATTCAAAAGGATACTTTTCATATAGAAAAAAACTTTATTCCAAATGTATGGTTGAAGATGCAAGAATGACTAAAAATTAATGTAAAAGGTAAATAAGTGTATAAACCTAAATCAATGTTCACTTTCTAAACAATCATGTTTTGTAGGGTTAAAATATATAATGAATTAAGTATGTAAGATTAACAACATAGAGACTGAAGGTGAATGTGAAAAGGGTAAATTTAGTTGAAATATATTTTGAACTTTTCATTTTCTGTGAGGAGAGTCAGAGTATCATATTCAAGGAGCTTGCAATTCCTCTCCTAGTTATATATCAAGACAAGGGCATCAAATAGTATGTAAAAGAAAGCTCGTAGCAGCATTGTTTAAAATAGCTAAAAGCGAAACAGCCTAGTTAATGGATGTTAAATAGACTTATTGTGGTGATCATTTGCAATATATGCAAATATCGAAGCATCATGTTATACGCCTGAAACTAATATAATGTTATATGTCAATTATATCTTAACAAAAAAATTCTAATAAAGATAAAAAAAAAGAAACAGCACAAATATCTGTTGACTAAGAATGAATGAACATTTTAGTAAACTCAAAGCAATGGACTAATACAGAGAATTGAAAAAGAATGAACCACATGTACATAAAACAATGTGGATATTTGAGAAACATAATGTTGAATAAAAAAGAAGCCACAAAATAATATATTATAGGATTTTAATTATAAAAGTTCAAAAAGCAGGCAAAATAAAGCTACAGAGTTTAGAGTTGCATTTTTAGGTGGTAAAATATAAAAAAAATCAAGGAAATGATCATCACAAAGTACGGTTGGTCGCCTGAGGAGCAGTGGAGAAAGGTGTAGTGATTTGGAAAGTGGCATGGAGGTGGACGTGGGCTGTTTGCAATGTGCCATTTCTTGACCTGCTTGGTGCTTACACAGATGTTTACTTTGTGATAAATAATTGCACTTCACATTTTTGTTTTGTCTGTTTCTAAGTGTACATTATAATTTTTAGTAAAAATTTCTCAATTAGGAGAAATTTCCAATAAAAATCAATCATTATTCTCTTCATTATATACCTAGGGGGGAAATCCACCATCTTTATGGTACTCAAGTCTAAGAGAGATGATGTGGGAACTTTCTTACTTTAGTTGCGATATGCAGAAATTTGAGATGATGCTATCTGCAGTCCGCAGAGCTTTCCAAAAGCTTTCTTTGACCCTTAATTATCTATGTTTCATGACAAAACTCCATCCACTTTTCCTTTGGCTCCTGAATTACAGATACACCAGACGTAAATGGTGAACATATTTTCCACATTTAGGTTAGCAGGGTACTTGTATTAGTTCATTTTCACTGAAAAGCAAACCGTTCCAATACTTCACTGTCAAGGATAGTGGATATTTATATCTACATGTCTGCACAATTACGTTTTTCTAGGCTGGACTGTGTTGCATGGCTCTGATGATTTTAAGTGGGCTTGGCTATGTCTGGGAGCCAGTTTTGGTTTGGCTGATTGGCAGTTTAAGCTGGATCTTGCTGGGGCAACATAATTCCATGAGATTCTGATTCTCCTCTTGGGAGCAGTGCACTAGCCTGAGCAAGTTCTCGTGGTGATTGCAGGAGAGCAAGACTGGGCCAGCCCCAGGGTGGAAGCCATTTCAAACCTCTGCTTGTGTCAAGTCTACTAATTCTTCATTTTTTAAAGCAAGTTTCCATGATTGAGTTCAGAGTCAAGGGCCAAGGTATTTACCCTGGCCATAGTGGAGAATATAGCAATATTGCATGTCAAAGGGTACAGATACAGTGGGGAGTGAAGAATTACAAGAAATAGCAGGAATTGCAGGAAAAAGAATTACAGGACTACCCCAGTCCTCCTTCCTGGCTACGATTATTCATTTTCCTCCCATATAGACATATACTTATTCCTTTTGACCATCCCCCAAAGTCTCATTCAATTACAGCATTAGGCTTGAATTCCAGGATCTTCTGATCTGCATCTCATTTGGATATGGCTCCTTTTACTCTAGAAAACAAGGAATTAAAAAGACAAGTTATTTACATGTCAAAGATGTAGTACACAGGGTTGAAAGAGGACGGTATAACCATGACAAACAGTCCTACTGAAAGAGGGGAAGGGGGCTGGCCAAGTGGCATAGCTGTTAAGTTCTCGGATTCTGCTTTGGGGGCCTGGGGTTTCGCAGGTTCGCATCCCGGGCATGGACAGACGCACTGCTTGTCAAAGCATGGTGTGGCAAAGTCCCATATAAAGTAGAGGATTGGGCACAGATGTTAGCCCAGGGCCAGTCTTCCTCAGCAAAAAAGAAGAGGATTGGCAATGGATGTTAGCTCAGGACTAGTCTTCCTCACAAAAAAAAAAAAAGAAAGAAGGGAAGAGGAAACATACAGCAATTCTGGCTCATCAAATTCTGAAATCATGTGGAAAATATATTCATGCCCTGACCCTTTGCAGTAGAGCATGTTTCTTGATTAGGCCCTTGTGCTTTCCAGTCCGTTGTTCTCTAAGACTGTTGGCTTTGCCTTCTCAGAAGTCTTTCTTTCCCCAACATTATTTTGAATAGTTTTGAAGAGGGCATTGGAAAATATGCCCTTTGAGTAATGTTTTCAGCCTGCTTCTTGATGCAGAGGGTTGGGGTCCAGAAACCCTTTTACATTTTAAAGAGTCTCAGTCCAGACCCACAACAATATTACAATAGAGCTGACTCAATAACATTTTGCATTTTCTATATATTTGATTATAATGTATTCCATGAACGAAAAGTCATATTCAAACTTCTTGTCAGCTCTTATTTCTCTCTTTGTAGATTAACCATACTACATTAGGGATATCAGTTTGCTTTGGAAAACACTCTTAAGATTCAGCAAATCCAAGAATTCTTGGGCTCTCTGTGACTTCTATAAATCCTCCTTGCAAATAGGATAGTTCCTTTGGAGGTCATCTCTTTCTTTTAGTTCCATATAATATGACTACAAGCAATCATTTGTTGCTTTCATCATTTTGCCTAATGATCTCTTCACCCAGATACAAAAGTTCATTTCATTCATTTTTCTGTCTTCCAAGTTATCTTGAAAACAAAATTACATATATTTCACAAGTTCCTAACACGTCCCACTATTTTCACAGCCTTCTCTATCAATTTTCTCAAAATTAATGCCACGTATTTAGGCTCTTGTTGCCATTATAGCCCACTTCTAATACCAAATTTTGTACCAGTTAGCTATAACTTTGTAGCCACCACAAAACTCAGTGATGGACAACAATAAACATTTATTTCCTATATATCTCTGGAGACCAATGATCTAGGTTGGGCTTCCCTAGACAATTCTGCTGTTTTCAGATGGCCAATTATGTGTCTGGAGGTCAACTGGAGGCTAGTTGATCAAAGATGCACCTGATGGAGCAACTTGGATCCTCATCTCTCTCATCCTTCTCCCTGGACCAGTTCACTAGTCTGGACATGTCTCAAGGTGATAGTAGAATGTGTATAACAGTGAACAAGTCCCAGTATACAAGCCCCAGTGATGCAAGGCACTGCTTGCAAAATATCTGCTAACATCTATTTAGCCTAAACAAGTCACATGGCTCAGCAAAGAGTCAAGGAACGGAAGAGATCCTCCCTCTCTTGGTGAGAGAGTATAGCAAAAGTTACAGGCTGAAGAATTGGGATCATTTTAAGGAATCTACCACAGTATCTCATACATTCTAAGCAACATTTATATCTTTTTATATACCTGAGTCACTATTATCTACTTTTCTCTTGAATTCTTTATCTATAGTAAGATCTAAAGATTTTGAGAGCTCCATTTTGATTTATATTACAAATATGACTAGTAGTGCTTTCTTTTCTGGAATTCTGCAAATTTTCTTTTTTGGTGGAAGTTTCCTACAAGTCCCCCAATTTGTCCAGGCGTAAACTTCTCCTCACAATTTTCTGCTTATCAATAACTCCATTCTGTTCATTTCTCCAAGGGTTGCACTCATCTTTTCCCTGGAATCTTACTGGTCAATTTGCTTCCTCTTTATTCACTTTTTCCCCACTTTTTGTTCATACTTTTTCCCCTTCTGATATCATTTTTCTAACTTTTACCTTTTGGAGACTTGTAGTATAGTAAGATATATAGTGTAAATACATTTCATTTTTGATGGAAGCAATTTGATTTACATAAATTCAACTCATTTCCCTGTCATTGATTAGGTAATGAAATCCTAAGATATCACTATCATCAAACATCCACTCCAAGTTTGAATTTAGTTCATTGTCATCTTGCTTGGTTCTCCCTCTCAAATCTTCCATGTACGTTCTTTTTGTGTGTGGGGGGAAGACCAGCCCTAAGCTAACATCCGCTACAAATCCTTCTCTTTTGCTGAGGAAGACTGGCCCTGGGCTAATATCAGGGCCCATCTTCCTCTACCTCACATGGGACACCACCACAGCATGTCTGACAAGTAATGCATCGGTGGGCGCCCGGGATCCGAAACCACGAACTCTGAGCTGCAAAGTGCGAACTAAACTGCTGCGCCAACCAGGCCAGCCCCTCCATATACTTTCTTTATGTCCTAATTTTATAAGTTTCTATACATTTCAATACCTAATACATGTAATTCTCACCTTCTAAAACACATTCAGGTATATTTTGACTTCATTAATTTTGCCAGAAAACTCTCCATGTTCTATTAATGCTATTTGTGGTCATCTTGGCAATCAGAACAATGAGTATGTCAGCGCCAGAGCCAGGATCAAGATTCAGGCTTATCTTCTACTTAGGCTGGCATATAAGCACAGAGTTGTCTTATTTCCAAAATCTTTTTGCTTTTCCTGACACAACATTAGCTCTAAATTGAGATAAAAGTGATTCTTTATCAAGAACCAAATTGGGCAAAAGTTTCCTAAGTCTATCTCACAACATAAATATTGATGTTCAATTGGAACTGCAGGATGTGGATTTTGTCATATTAGTGAGAGATATTTCAGTTTTAGGTCAGAAAAAACCAACTCAAACAGACTTATGGCTTATCCAACTGAAAATTCCAGTGATAGGGCAGCTTCTAGTATCATTACAGACAGATGAACATGACAGCTCTTGCCAAGGCAAAAGGTAAGTCTTGAAAATTAGCATACTTGTTCTCAACATCTAGTAACAGAATGAATTCTGTCACATGCCTGCACTCTCCTATGACCCCAATATTAATCTCATGTAGGTAGATTTCCTACCAATGATATTATTCTTTACTACATTTAATAGCCTTCCCTCCTGTGGTAGGTAAAATGATGGCCCCTCAGCAATGTCCACATTCTAATCCCCAGAAACTACGACACATAGGATGTTGCAAGGCAGAGGAGAATTAAAGGTTGCAGATGGAATTAAGGTTGCTTAGTAGCTGACCTTGAAATGTTTAGATTATCCTGGATTATCTGGGAGAGCCCACTGGAATCACAAGAGTCCTTTTAAGTGGAAGAGGGAGACAGGAGAGTGAGAGTGAGAGAAGGAGATGGGAAGATGGAAGCAGAGAGTAGAGCAATGTGGTTGCCGGCTTTGAAGAAGAAAAGGGACCTTGTGCTCAGGAATGCAGCCAGCCTCTAGGGCCTGGACAAGGTGAGGAATGGATTCTCCCCTGAAGCCTCGAGGAGGAAGCATCCCTGCCAACACATTGATTTTATTCCACCTTGGTTTTAGACCAGTGACACCCTTTTCAGGCTTCTGCTATCCAGAATTGTATGACGACAAATTTGTGTTGTTTAAGCTAAATTTGTGATCGTTTATTACGACAGCAATAGGAAAGTAATCTACCTCCTTATGCAAAGCACACTGAATTTTTCGCTGTAGGTAACACACTATCTATCTGTTTGCCAGATTATCCAAACACTTGATTTCTGGCTTCTTTGTATAAACAGGTTCTGAAAAGGACCAGCTAAATTCCAGAATATTTGCCTATCCATGCACTACAGTTAATTGGCAGACCAGTTTCAGCCAGATTGAGCATATTTATCATATCCAAGAATATCTTTATTTCCATATGTCAAACATATGACTGGTACGTGAACCTATCTCACTGTTGGGAAATTTATCTGGACGATTTGATCATACTCCTTAATTTCACACATCCTATTCCACAATCTCCAATCTCAGTAGCTGTGATCTCCAATCACACTAGTTGTGGCCCCACTGCCACGCTAGCTCAAGTCAGCACCAAGAGGTTCAGCAGCTGGTAACTCAAGGCAATTTCTAAGGTACAAGAAGCTGGATAAGGCTGAGGATAGGTAACTAGCTCTCAAAAGTGTGAAAGAAATTATGACTGAGAAATAGGGTGTGACTCAATTCCAAATACACAGACACTATCCATTTCTTCTGAAAACTAGAAGAATAATGCCCTGGGTCATTCAGGATCATAGAAGTAATTGACACAAGACTTTCCAACTTCAGATACTCTAAAACTCGGAGATCCACCTCCATTTTCCCCTGCTTTCCGTTTTTGCCAACCCATGAAAACTCTACCTGGGATTACACTCACCCAAACTGTGTGAAAGAAATATTAATAACATGGCCACATTAAATATCTAATACTGGGGAAGAAAAGGGCAAGAAAAACCATCCTGAGGCCTTTGGTCTTACCTCAAGAATTTAATAGGAGTCATCAGGAATTATAACTAGGTGAGCCAGAAAGTAGGAAGGTGGAGTGGGAAAGGACAACTAATTTAGATGGCTGTGGTTTCTATTCTCTTCATAGATATTGACATTTCAATAATGCATCCACAGTCCTTCTGCTGAAAACAAGACATAGCAATGGCAATCCTTCTAAACAATTACTCTGCCCTCTGTGCATTTGCTCTTAAACTGCTTACCTCTACCTTAACTTTTCTTTTCTGTGTTTCACAGTGAATTCTAGTCTTGATATTTTTTTCCTGACTTAATTGGATAGGATCTTCTAGAAAAGACTTAGGATAATTTTTCCAGGTTTCTGCATCCGTCTCTGATTTTCCCTCAAGTGAGAAAATCTACATGTAAGCCCCTGTACCATGAATAATATTGGCAAACTTTCAACCTCTCTTTTGTGAGTGGAGATTCAGGAAAGCTGGTATTTTGATCCAAATGAGCTAAGCATTAGGAAAAAAAGAAAACTGCAAATCAGCACAAGTTATTCTTTCTCATATTTTCATGATAATCAAATAGAATTCAGCCTTTCAATCATCATCACACATAGACTGTTTCTGCCTAGGATTAGCAGAACTGTTTGATGGGAATAGAAACTTTTATATGTTATTACAATTTTTTGGCCGACAAAATGTCTGAAAGATTTCTAGATTAAAACTGTAAAATAAAGCATCACATATGTGCCACACTTCATGAGATATGGAACAAAGTGAAGCAAACAATTCACTGCATCCTTAGAGATTAAGATTTTTCTCTCTTGAGGTATTTTAGTTGAATTGGAGAATATGTTGTTGATAGTAGAATGAAGAGAATTCATGATACGAAGTTTTTGGAATTGTTTGATAGTACTTATAAACTGCATTTGTTGGCTTAAGTATCAGATTTCCTTGAGTGACTTTATCCTAACAAATTCACTTCAGAATTGGTTGTGTTGAATATTATATGTAAATTTTTTATAGTACAAAAATACTTTATACTATTTTTATATCACTTCTATACCACAATATTAAATGACAAAAAAAAAACCACACTCTTTTTCTTTGTACATGGAATCTTCATTTGACTCTCTTGTTTGCCATTTTTCCCTTATATCCATTAGTGCGCCCATATTATTATATTTGGTTTGCTCCAATTTTTAATTCCTTCCATCTTGGGATGCCTTCCCAATACATGTTCTTCATATGTGTGTTGATATAAAATTAACAAAACCTTGCAATTCTTTTGGTCTATATTACCTTCTCATGCATCACCTTTTGTACCTTATCATTAGAGGCTTGCTGGGGGTTGAGTATGACTATAGGTCAAAGGACTAAGAGGAGGTAGGGATACGTCTTGAGGAGGGTCAGCATTCCTCTCCAAGGCTACCACCTCAGGGAGAAGTCAGGACATGTTTTTGAGGCAAGGGAAGACTGCCCTCCTCAGTGAGGGGAGGGAGGCTGCTTCATCTGACAAAGGAGGCCTAGAATTGAGGGGTTCAAGGTCCACCACATTTTTTGAAGTCTTTCCATACATCCCCATCCCAACTTCTACGGTTTGCCTTTTTTTAAAAGAATGTCCTGTTGTTTACACAGGAGGTTGTAGGATTGTGAATTCACTTTGCAATGTGATTCATCTATTGCAGGATTTGATATGGTTTGGTTTTCAGAAATTTCAGCTCTTCTGTACAGGAGAGAAGGATTTCTTTTATAATAGTCATAGAAATGTTCTGATCTTTTACTTGGACTGTAAGCTAGGAATTTAAAGACTTATACTCATCATTTTCTTTCTGCAAGTTTTCCAGCACACTTAGAAACAATCAACCAACCCATTGTACATCTTGTTTTCACTAATATATTTGATGATGGCCACTACTTGCTCACCCAAAGCCTTGCCTTCTATAGACACTCGATTACAGGTGCTACAGATAGTAATTTAAGTGACTATTTTGTCACTACATGCCATGGATTACCAGTGTCCCCTTCACCAATGGAAACAGGGTCATGAATCACCTTAAATTTAATCATTTGGGAAAACTAATTCCAGAAAACTCAGATCCAATTCCCAGAACATATCCTAAAAGTTTGGTTTCCTTGGAACTACTTCCATGACCAATGTTTGCATCAGTTAGGGTTTAATCAGGGAAGCAGAATCACTGTGAGTGATGTAGAATACAAGGTTTATTATAGGGATTAGACCTTAAACAATTTTGAGAGCTTGTGAAGAAATCTGTAATGGCAGGCAGTGCTTCTGTGTCTCATTGTGGGTTGGCAGGCAAGGTGCCTCAGCAATGCTAGCAATCAAGAAAAAAAATCTAGATGTAAAGCAGAGGAGAACCAGGATAAACTGGAAATAGCAATGACAAACGGTAACCCTGGAGGAAAAATCAAACTCTATGCCTGTTTCTAACCCGAACCTCACCTACATAGGTGAATGTAGAGGAAGCTAGTGCCCTTCATCACAGAGCTGGACAGGCTCCCATACCAGGACACCAAGAAGCTCCCCAGTGGAACTGGATGAACCAGAGGCCCAGCTGGTGCTCCAAGTCAGCAAAGCGAGCCAGCAAATGAGCAATAATGTAATCGAGTGGCATCAAGTCTTGCCCGATTCAGCCATACATGTAAGATCATAGCAAAAATGCCTCTTCCCTCCTCATTTAGATCCATTCATTTTGTGTAATGTCTGGGAAACATCATAGAATCAGTCAATGACTTACTCAGAAAAGCAAAGGAGAATGAATAGCTAGAGAAAAAACTTAAAAAAAAAAAAAGAATGTGTGAAGATGCAAAGAATGAGGGCCATGTACCGGTAAAATAGATCATAAAAATACAAAAATGATATCCAGACTAGTTAAGTGCTCAGCAACATGGACACTGTCTTTCATACATTGCAGGACAGAGCATAGAGTAGGATATTCCATCTTGAGGAGAATTTAGAAGAAATATACATATATTTTACGTCTATATCGACACACACTTATTTGATGTAGATATGTACTATATGTATTTGATACATTTTTGGATCCAATTCTAAAAATTTATCATAACAAAATAATTACAGATGTGCAAAGGGAATTAGTTCCAGAGACACGTATAATTTATTAGCATTAATATAAGTGCCTAAAAAATTTTAATTCTTAAAAGCATTATAATGCACCCATATAACAGAAAGACACATAGTCACTAAAAGAGATATAGAGCAGAGTTTCCCAAAGTTCTGAAGATCACTGGGTTCAGTAGGGTATTGATAGATGTTACAAGGAAGCAGTTCTCAATTAACAAATAATTTTCAGTGATGCTTGGTTAAGGAAAGTTAGGAATACAAAAATTTCTTTTAATCACAGGCTCTCTGTATACTCTGTTAATATTCAAGAGGGAGTACTATATGTGGGGTTTCCCAAATTTCCTTCTCTATGAAATCCTTTTCTTTTCAGGGAATATCTTTCAATTCTAATGTTTTGTGGAACTTAATTTGGGAAACCCTAACACTGAGACACTGTGTATCAGTGAGGAATAATTTCATTTCTAAAAACATGTGGAGGCTCATCTGTCAGTTTGGATGCAACAATAAATATTGTAGAAATGTAAGGGTGCTGCTCTGGATCAAAAGACCTCATTAAGGGCCTGATCTGCCACCTGTAGCCACATGATCATGAACAAACTATATAAAATCTGTGATCTCCAGTTTGCATATTTTCAAAATAGAATATTCTCTATGTATATTAAATGATGTTTTTAAGGACCAAATGTGAGGTCAAGGATAAAAATACATTGTAATATATAAGCACATATCTAGAGAACATTGATCAGTATTATCGTAATTATCCAAATAAAGATTATTCTGGTAAAAATAACATATTTCTTTTAAACTTCAACTACTGAGATTCATTTTTGCTAAGTTTCCCCAATTTATGAATTGTTTGCAGCCACCTACCTTGTTCAGCCTAGGTATGTTGAATTAATAATGCTTTTTATTTGTTTCCTTTTTTAGTACTATAGTGAATGATGATGCTGATTGTGACAGTGATGATGAATTTCCATCCCTAAATTCAGTTTTCTACACCAATTTTAATTCTGCAGATGACACTTAGAAGCTTGTACTTGAGGATTTTCTCATTTTTTTAATATTCCTTTTAGAGTACAGCAGAAGGCGAAACACTGACAGAATATTCTCCATTTTCCTCTAAGCAAGCTAAATGCTATTTTTTCACTTGAATTAGAACATAACAAGTTACAGCAGGCATTGCTATAAAAAGAGAAATATCCACGTTTGTTGCGGAGGAAATCACAAACTAAGACTTTTTAAATGAACTAAAATGATTTTCACAGTGTTAGCTGAGAACCAGTGTGCTAATGGAAGCTGATGTTTATTGAAATGGAATGGAAACCACAATAAAAACAAAGAAGCACCACAAAAAAATACTAGTTTTCAATCCATCGATTCATCAACAGTGCTATTTGGGATGGTAATTTCTCGCGCAAAGGAGTGTCTAGTGTACAGGAAAACATCTTTTCGGTTGTCTTGACGATGGAATTCATAATGGGTATTTGGGAAAATCGGTTGATTGGAATAATCAACTACATCGACTGGGTAAGACACAGGAAAATCAGCATAGTTAACTTCCTCCTTACCAGCTTATCCACGAGCAGAACATGCTTCTTGATAACGATGTTGATTGCTTCATTTCCACTGGTGCTGTCTGCAGACCCACGTAGCGATGGTCAAATTGGAAAAAAAAAAATTCTGTTTTGTGTAACAATCAACCCCTTATGTGTCTGGTGTGACATCTTTCTTAGCATCTTCTCTTTCCCGGAAATAGCTACTTTTTTTCCATCCTCTTTTTCTTTGATTAAAGTGGATAATTAACAGGGTGGTTACTATTATTTTTCTGGGGTCTTTGCTCTTTTTTCTTTTTGGCATCCCAGTAATAGTACACATAATGCCTGATGTTTTAATTCTAGAAAAAAACAAACCAGACTTCAAAGATTAATATGTATGAAACAACCTATTATTTTCTTCGTGCTCAGCAGTGTTGAGATCACCAGGCCCATAACTATTTCCATAGCATTTGTTCTGTTACTTCTTTCTCTTTGGAGGCATGTCTAGAGGATGAAGTTCAGTATCACAGGGTCTCAAGATCCCACCAGTGAAGCTTACAGAAAAGCCATGAGAATGGTGACTTCTTTCTTCTTTCTCTTTTGATTTATATTCTGTTGATTTTTATAACAGTTTACAGCCATTTATTGTTCCCTAACAAGCTGATATGAATGTTTGGTAAATTAATAGCATCTGCCCATCCTTTGGGCCTTTCATTTGTCCTAATTTTGAAAAACAACAAGTAGAAGCAGGCTGCTATTAGGATTTGGGGGCAGCTGAAGTTCTTTGTAAAAAGAAGGAAAATTTAAACTCAATAACAAAGAACTCTCAAAAAGGAAAATAAACATGCTAGTGATATTTGGGGAATTTAAAAAATCTATTTCTATGTTCTCCCATTGGACTTATATTTTAAAACATATTCTTGGAATAGAATCTTTTCTATATGTCTAGAAATAAATGTATGCATATGTATAATTATATAATTTATAATGTATTTATAATTTCCCAATTTTATAGTGAAATCAGATACTGTTTTTTAGATGTCGAATGACAACTGAGCATGTAGACAAACTGTACTGTTCTGTAAGAGTTATCCATCAGCTGTGTAACAAATAACCACACATTTAGTGACTCAAACCAGCAAACACACGTGTATCTCACAGCTTTTTAGGTCAGGAGTCTGGACAAGGTTTAGCTGTGTTCTCTGCTTCAAGTTCTCATCAGGTTGAAGTAAAAGCTTTGATGACATTGTGTCTTGTCCACAGGCTTCAGTGGAGAAGAATCCACTTCCAAGCTCACTGAAGTTGTTGGCAGAATTCGTTTTCCTTCGGCTCTCTCCACGGGCACTTCATAACGTGCTGCTCACTTCTTCAAGGCCAGCAAGGAGCTCTCTCACTCAGGGGAGGCCCAGACAATCTGTTAAAAGCTTTACCTGTTTACATCAGGTCTATCAAGAATCATCTCGCTTTCAGTTAACTCAAAATCAGTTGATTTTATCTGGAAAATCCCTTCAAGATGCTTGCCACATCTGCAGGCCAGAAGTAAATCACACGTCCTGCCCACACTTACGGGGAGGCAATTACAGAGGGTGTGAACATCAGGGAGCAGTGATCATGGGGAGCAAAAGTTTTCAGTTTTGATGCAGTCCAATTTATTATTTTATTAATTTTATGAATCATGCCTTTGCTGTTGTATCTAAGAGGTCCACCTAACTCAAGTTTAGAAAACTTTTCTTCTATGTTCTCTTCTGAAGTTTGTAGTTGTTCCTCTTACATTTAGGTCTGTGATCAATTTTGAGTTAATTTTGTGCATGGTATGAAACAAGGATCTAAATTCATCTTTATAAGTGTGAATATATAGTTGTTCCAACTTCATTTGTTGAAGAAAAGGTCATTTTCCTACTGCCTGCCTTGATACCTTTTTTGAAATCATGACCATGAATGTAAATGTTAATCTGGACTCTCAAATGTGTTTTATTGATATATATGTTTGTCTTCATGAGAGTACAACACTATCTTGATTAATGCAGCCTAGTAGTAAACTTTGATACTAGGAACTGTAATCCTATGATTTTCTTCTTTTTCTTTTGTTTTTTGGTGAGTAAGACTGGCCCAGAGCTACCCCTGTGCCCATCTTCCTCTATTTTGTATGTGGTATGCTGCCACAGCATGGCTTGATGAGTGGTGCATGGGTCTGTGCCCGGGATTTGAACTTGTGAACCCTGGGGCCCAGAAGCGGAGCATGTGAACTTAACCAGTATGCCACTGGGCTGGCCCCATGTTATTTTTCTAAAAAATTCTTTTGGCTATTCAGGGTGCTTTGCATTTCTGTATACATTTTAGTTTTTCACTTTCTGCAAATCAAGCCTCTTGGATTTGACATGGATTACACTGAATATATCAATCATCTCTTTACCTGAAACATCTCTCCTCATTCTAGATTTCAGTTCAGTTGGTCCTCCTTCCTTGCACAGCTCTCTGATGAATTTAAAATATAATTTTGGAAAGTGATTCCCTGTCTCCTTGTTGTAGCAGGAAATTTTGCCTTTTGATTATGCAGCTGATTATACTGAGGCAGAAAGTAGTTTTAAAACAGACTCCAAGATCAGAGATGTATGAAGCCGAGAATGTGGATTTTCCATCCAGGCATTCTGGCTCTAAGATCCTCTGCTGAAAATAATCATGAGGAGTGACGTCAGCATCATGGCAGAGTGAGATTCCCTCTTTGAATCTCTGCCCCTTACGACACAACGAAAACATCATTCACATTCCAACAGAACTCAATCAAACACTACGAAGGACTTCTAAGAAACCCCTGCTGCCATACATTGGACAGTGGAGGCACAGGAAGCCCAAAAGGATGGGAGGAGAGGTAAGAAGTTGTACTCCCCCTCCCCAATCGATCGGCAAAGACAGCGTGGTTCGCAGAGGGGGGAGGGGCAGCCCACAGTGGGGAAAACTATCACCATCCAGGTGCTCTCACAGACTGTCGCGAGATCCCCACTGGGAAGCGATGACGGACTGTTTAGGGGGTGTAGCAAACACCCTAAGAGAGCCAGAAAGGAAACCCCCGGGTCAAGCAGGAGAAAGAGAGGACCCCTCCCCCTACAAACCCGGTGTTTCAACATAATCCCTCCGGAAGCTGCAGCCACCTCAGAGCAAACCGCTCGCAATCTCCATCCACTGGCAGCAGGGGGAAACTGCAGGACCAACTTTTATCATGAGGGAAAAAAATAAATCCATCCCCGTCAGATCCTTGCGACAATTTGTCAGGGCTACAGACCAAAAGGAAAATGACAAACACCCAGAAACCAACCCTGAAGGCACAGAATTTGATAACCTGAATGAGAGAGAATTCAAAATAGCTATCATAAACAAACTCAATGAAATACAAGAGAACACACAGAAACAAATCAATGAATTCAGGGATTTTGTCACAAAAGAGATTGAAACCATAAAGAAAAACCAATCAGAATTATTGGAGGTGAAAAACAAAATCAACGAGATAGTGGAAAAAATGGAGTCTTTAAAGAGCAGAACTGACAATATGGAGGAACGAATTAGCACTATTGAGGATAGCCATGCAGAAATGCTCCAGATAGAGAAGGAGAGAGAGCTAAGACTAAAAAGAAATGAAGAAATTCTTCGAGAAATATCAGACTCAATGAGGAAAAGGAACATAAGGATAATAGGTATTCCAGAAGGAGAAGAAAGAGAAAAAGGAGCAGAGAGTTTGTTCAAAGAAATAATAGCTGAGAACTTCCCCAACCTAGGGAACAAGAGGGAAATAACAGTGAATGAAATCAATAGATCTCCTAAATATATAAACAGGAATAAAAAATCATCTCGCCACATAGTAGCAAACTTGAAAAATACCCGTGACAAGGAAATAATATTGAAGGCAGCTAAACAAGAAAACAAAATAACATACAAAGGAAACCCCATCAGGCTCTCAGCTGATTTCTCGACAGAAACTCTACAGGCTAGAAGAGACTGGAATGATATATTCAAAATCATGAAAGACAAAAACCTTCAGCCGAGAATACTTTATCCAGCAAAAATATCCTTCAAATACAATGGAGAAATAATAATTCTCCCTGATAAACAAAAGCTAAGAGAGTTCATCACCACAAAACCCCCGCTACAAGAAATGCTCAAGAAGGCCCTTAGGCCTGGAAAAAAACAAATGAGAAAGGGGATACAAAGATTTCAGCAAGGAGAAAAGCAAGGAGACTAAACCAGAACAAACTACAGTTGTATAACATCAAAAATTAATTCAAGCTCATCACTGGAAACACACATTCGTGACACAATCTGGAATAAAGAGATAACAAATAAGGAGAGGAAGAGGTAAGGGATTGAATCGACCCAGCCTCAGGAAAAAGGAGGCATCTGAAAATGTACTTTCTTATCCAGGAGATCGCTTATATAAACCTCACGGTAACCACTAAACAAATAACCAGAAGAGAACCACACATGACAAATAAAGAGAAAACCAAGAGAATGAGCATGCAGAAATACCAAATTGAATTTGCAGTCCGAAACACAAGGGACAAGAAATGAAGGAAATGCAAAAGAACCAGAAGATGAACAATAAAATAGCAACATTAAACCCTCATATATCAATAATAACTCTAAATGTAAATGGATTGAATTCTCCAATCAAAAGACACAGAGTGGCAGGATGGATTAAAAACCAAGATCCAACAATCTGCTGCCTCCAGGAAACACATTTCAGCTCTAAAGACAAACACAGACTCAAAATAAAAGGATGGAAAACAATACTCCAAGCTAATGGCAAACAAAAGAAAGCAGGAGTAGCCATACTTATATCAGACAAAGTAGACTTCAAGATAAAAAAGGTAATGAGAGGCAAAGAAGGGCAATATATAATGATAAAAGGGACACTTCACCAAGCAGACATAACAATTATAAATATCTATGCACCCAACACAGGAGCACCAAAGTACATAAAACAACTGCTAAAAAAGCTTAAAGGAGATATTAACAATAACACAATAACAGTAGGGGATCTTAACATCCCCCTTACATCAATAGATAGATCATCCAGACAAAAAGTCAATAAGGAAATAATGGACTTAAACGAAAAACTAGATGCAATGGACTTAATAGATATATACAGAGCACTCCACCCAAAAAAAGCAGAGTACACATTCTTCTCAAGTGCACATGGAACATTCTCAAGGATAGACCAGATATTAGGAAACAAGGCAAACCTCTATAAATTTAAGAAGATTGAAATCATTACAAGCATCTTTTCTGATCATAATGCTGTGAAACTAGAAATCAACTGCAAGGAAAAAACTAGGAAAGGGACAAAGACGTGGAGACTAAACAACATGCTACTGAACAACCAATGGGTCGTTGATGAAATTAAAGGAGAAATCAAAAGCTATTTGGAGACAAATGAAAAGGAAAATACACCATACCAACTCATATGGGATGCAGCAAAAGCAGTCCTGAGAGGGAAATTCATAGCAATACAAGCTCACCTTAACAAACAAGAAAAATCCCACATAAATAACCTTAAATTGCACCTAACAGAATTGGAAAAAGAAGAACAGACAAAGCCCCGAATCAGTAGAAGGAGGGAAATAATAAAAATCAGAGCAGAAATAAATGAAATTGAAACCAAAAAAACAGTAGAAAGGATCAATGAAACAAAGAGCTGGTTCTTTGAGAAGATAAATAAAACTGACAAACCCTTAGCCAGACTCACTAAGAAAAAAAGGCAGAAGACTCAAATAAATAAAATTAGAAATGAAAGAGGAGAAATTACAAAAGATACCACAGAAATACAAGGGATTATTAGGGAATACTATGAAAAACTTTATGCCAACAAATTGGACAACCTAAAGGAAATGGACAAATTCTTCGAAGCGTACAACCTCCCAAAACTGAATCAAGAAGAAATAGAGACTCTGAACAGACCAATCACAAGTAAAGAGATTGAAACAGTAATCAAAAACCTCCCAAAAAATAAAAACCCAGGACCAGATGGCTTCCCTGGAGAATTTTACCAAAGACTCAAAGAAGATTTAGCACCTATCCTTCTCAAACTATTCCAAAAAATAGAGGAAGATGGAATACTTCCCAACACATTCTATGAGGCCAACATCATCCAGATACCAAAGCCAGACAAGGACAATACAAAGAAGGAAAACTACAGGCCAATATCACTGATGAACATAGACGCAAAAATCCCCAACAAAATATTGGCAAACCGAATACAGCAATACATCAAAAAGATCATATACCACGATCAAGTGGGATTTATACCAGGGACACAGGGATGGTTCAACATCCGCAAATCAATCAACGTGATACACCACATTAACAAAATGAAGACTAAAAACCACATGATCATCTCAATCGATGCAGAGAAGGCATTCGACAAGATCCAGCATCCATTTATGATAAAAACTCTCAACAAAATGGGTATAGAAGGAAAGTACCGCAACATAATAAGGGCCATATATGACAAACCTACAGCAAACATCCTACTCAACGGGGAAAAACTGAAAGCCATTCGTTTGAGGACAGGAACAAGACAAGGGTGCCCACTCTCACCGCTCTTATTCAACATAGTACTGGAAGTTCTGGCCAGAGCAATTAGGCAAGAAAAAGGAATAAAAGGACTCCAAATAGGCAATGAAGAAGTGAAACTCTCACTATTTGCAGATGACATGATCTTATACATAGAAAACCCAAAAAATTCCATCAGAAAACTACTAGAAACAATCAACAACTACAGTAAAGTGGCAGGGTATAAAATCAACTTACAAAAATCAATTGCATTTCTATAAACTAACGATGAAACAACAGAAAGAGAACTCAAAAAGACAATCCCGTTTACAATTGCAACAAAGAGAATAAAATATCTGGGAATAAATTTAACCAAGGAGGTAAAAGACCCATACAATGAAAACTATAAGACACTATTGAAAGAAATCGAGGAGGACATAAAGAAATGGAAAAATATCCTATGCACATGGATTGGAAGAATAAATATAGTTAAAATGTCCATTCTACCTAAAGCAATCTACAGATTCAATGCAATCCCAATCAGAATCCCAATGTCATTCTTCATGGTAATAGAACAAAAACTACTGAAATTCGTATGGGGCAACAAAAGAGCCCGAATAGCTAAAGCAATTCTGAAAAAAAGAACAAAGCTGGAGGCATCACAATCCCTGATTTCAAAATATACTATAAAGCTACAGTAATCTAAACAGCATGGTACTGGTACAAGAATAGACACACAGATCAATGGAACAGAATTGAAAGTCCAGAAATAAAACCACACACCTATGGACAGCTAATCTTCGACAAAGGAGCAAAGAACATACAATGGAGAGAGGGAAGTCTCTTCAATAAATGGTGCTGGGAAAATTGGACAGCAACATGCAAAAGAATGAAAGTAGACCATCTCCTATCGCCATATACAAAAATCAATTCAAAATGGATCAAAGACCTGAAAGTGAGACCTGAAACTATAAAACTCCTGGAAGAAAATATAGGCAGTACACTAATTGAGATTGGACATAAAGGGATCCTTTCAGATTCCATGTCTACCCTGACAAGGGAAACAAAGGAAAAAATAAACAAGTGGGACCTCATCAGACTAAAGAGCTTCTACAAGGCAAATGAAACCAGGATCAAAATGAATAAACAACCCACCAGCTGGCAGAAAATATTTGCAAATCGTTTGTCTGACAAGGGATTAATCTCAGTAATATATAAAGATCTCATACAACTGAGCAACAAAAAAACAAACAACCCGATCAAAAAATGGGCAGAGGATATGAACAGACATTTTTCCTAGGAAGAGATACAGATGGCCAATAGTCACATGAAAAGATGTTCAACATCACTAATCATCAGGGAAATGCAAATCAAAACTACACTAAGATATCACCTTACACTGGTTAGAATGGCTATAATCACAAAGACAAATAACAACAAATGCTGGAGAGGTTGTGGAGAAATGGGGACCCTCATTCACTGCTGGTGGGAATGCAAACTGGTTCAGCCTCTATGGAAAACAGTATGGAGAGTCCTCAAAAAATTAAAAATAGAAATACCGTATGATCCAGCAATCCCACTCTTGGGCATCTACCCAGTGGACATGAAATCAACCATCACAAGAGGCGTATGCACCCCTATGTTCATTGCAGCATTATTCACTATAGCCAAGAAGTGGAAGCAACCCAAGTGTCCCTTGACTGATGATTGGTTAAAGAAGATGTGGTATATACATAGGATGGAATACTACTCAGCCATAAGAAAAGACGCAATTGTCCCATTTGCAACAACATGGATGGACCTAGAGGGTATAATGTTAAGTGAAATAAGCCAGAGAGAGAAGGACAGACACTGCATGAACTCACTCATGTATGGAATACAAATGAATACACGGACAGAGAGAACTGATTGGTGGTTACCAAGGGGAAGGGGGGTGGGGGGGCACAAGGGGTGAAGGGTTACATCCACAAGGTGACGGACAAACAAAAATGTACAACTAAAACCCCACAGTGTTATAAACTATCAAGACATCAATAAAAAAATGGTAAAAAAAAAAATCATAAGTGCTGTAAAAACTGAAACTGAATAAAATCCAACGGTAGAGGTTGATTTTAACATATATTAAGCTTAAAAACATACTAAATTGTCCAAAATGAACTAAACAGGAAAAATTGATATTCATATATAAAAAAGTCTGGAATCTGCAATGGAAGACACAAGTTCTTATGAATGCCCAAGGAATATTTGCAAAATTCCTGAATATTTTCATTAAATATAATATTTAAATAGGGAGATGTTTGATAGCTGTGAATAATGGGTTGAAAAGCCTGCCTGGGAGAAAAGGGGGATTTAAACAGAGATGTCCTCCTGACCCTGATTTTACATTTTGGAAATTATAGGACAATAATTCCGTCCATGAGATGTTGTGTGAATTTGTGTGTGTGTGTGTTTATTAGCTTGTAAATGATAAAGTAACACATAAGTATTTGATTTTAGCAACCAGCATTTAGAGTGTATTGGCTTCCCTGGAGTTCCCAAGAAAATCTTAGATGCCTTGGATAGGAAAAGCTTGAATTCCTCCTACATAAATCTGGCATTAAAAAAAAAACCAAAACTGAATCCATAGTATTAATGATTCTAGTTATGGGAAATCTCCTTCTAATAGTGTAGACCTTCTCTATATGACTTTGTATTGGGTTTTTAAATTTTGCTAATGCTGATGAACACAAATTATGGAGAGGTTAAACAAGAAAAAAAATTGTAAAGCAATATGTCATTTGCATGCCAGCAATGAGAATTCAGCTTTCACTTCAACATCACTTATAAAATAATCCAACCCATGGCAAGGACACAGTGTATAATAGGAGTCAATTTGAGCTATTTGGGGAGTAACAATATTTTTCATAAAGACAGCATTGAGCTCTTCCATTAGCATACCCTGTTGCTTTCCTGCTTGACACCGGTCACGAAATTTGAAAGAAACAAGAACTTTACTGAACATTCCAGCTGTGTGGAAGTTAAGGTCAGAACATTAAAGGAATCAATCAGTGTTATTAGACTTGGCTTTTTTTCTTACTAGACATGGTAAGTTTACTACCAGGCAATTTTTCCATCCTAATAACAACAGAATTCATTCTGGGAAATTTTGCCAATGGCTTCATAGTACTGGTGAACTGCAGTGACTGGGTCAAGAGACAAGAGACATCCTCATCTGATCAAATTCTCATGGCTCTGGTGGTCTCCAGAATTGGTTTGGTCTGGGTAATATTAATAAATTGGTACACAACTCCAGTTTTAAATAGTTCAGAAGTGAGAATTATTGTTTATATTGCCTGGACAGTAAGCAACCATTTTAGCATCTGGCTTGCTATTAGCCTCAGCATATTTTACTTGGTCAAGATCACTAATTTCTTTAGTCTTATATTTCTTTACCTAAAGTGGAGAGTTAAAAGAGTACTTCTTGTAATACTGGTGGAAACTTTGGTCTTTGCAGTTTCTCGTCTTGCAATGCTATGCATAGATGATGGAAACATCACTCAGAAGACCAAATTGAAGGACATTTTACACCTTTCAAATATGACTCTATTCATACTACTGCACTTCACATCCTTTACTATGTCCCTGACATCTTTTCTGCTGTTAATCATTTCCTGTGGAAACATCTCAAGAAGATGCAGCTCAATGGCAAAGGATCCCAAGATCCCAGCACCAAGGTCCACATACTTCCTGGCTCTACTTATCTCAGTTTGGAATTCTAGAGATGGCAGAACGAATTGGTTCTCATGCTTTGCCACGCTCTTGGAATGTCGTATCCTTTAAGCCACTCATTTATCCTGATTTGGGGAAGCAAGAATCTAAGGCTGTGAAAAATATAAGATAGACTATAAGATTACTATACCATTAACCAATTCTTTTGAGGTAAGCAATCTCATTTTACAAAATATTGTAGGAAATTCCTCAGGATTAGAAAGCAATGTGTATTTCACATACATATTTTATGTTATCATCTTCCAGTGGAAGAATTTATGATGTATATTTATACATTTTTAAGAACTGACAACTTATCTCAGGAAACCATTGCTACTTTCCATTGTAATTAGGACCAAACATATGTACCACAGTGTATTTAAATTTTATTGTTTGAACCTCCAATCTTTTGCATGGTAATGATATTCAATTCTAAATCATGTATTGAGGATGCATGATTGGGATAGATACTATTCCACCATGAATTCTTTCTTCACAGTTAATAGCAATCAGAACAGTTGTTAGTAAAAGATGCACACAAAATTTAAGAGTGACAAATATATTTAGAATAAATTTTGTATATGTGTGCAATAAATAGTACTGAAAAATATTAGATTTAATACTAGTAGGTGAAAAGCTTAGAAAAAAATCGGGTTGTACAATCAGGATGAAGAAGAAAGAAAAATGAAAAAATGATCATGACCTGTTTTCAACGCCTGTAAATGGTGCACATAATTTTTGCTCCCATGACGTTGTTCCAATTTCAGTCACATGCCACAACATCTATAAGGGAGGTGGGAAGTATAGTCTATCTATAGTCAAGAAATAAGAGGAGAACGTGGAATTTTGGACATAGAAGTTTAGGGTACTTGGTAATATTTCAACTGAAATACCCAATAATGTATTGTAAAAGAAAAGAACTTCCTCTGTTTAGAAGCATCATATATCTTGCTCACGTCACTTTGATAATTTTTACATGGTCTTACATCAGTCTTGAACCCCACTTCTTTTTTCTATTTTTTCATAAATTCTAAAGAATTTAAGTTCAAACTAAATCTTTCTTTCTTCAGAAAAACATAATTGATTCTGCACTGTAGTTTTATAGCTTCTTCAGGTATATTCCAACTATATTTTGCATATAACTTCTGATTTAGCTCCTACAATATTAAGTACTAATTATTTGTTGTTGTTTATTCTAAGACTTGGATGTGTTCTTTGAATTGGTACAACTACTTTGGCCAACAGTATGGCATATGTGATTAAGGCGAAGCTGCA
Source organism: Tapirus indicus (assembly GCA_031878705.1). Taxonomy (NCBI): domain Eukaryota; kingdom Metazoa; phylum Chordata; class Mammalia; order Perissodactyla; family Tapiridae; genus Tapirus; species Tapirus indicus. The sequence continues at coordinate 107,785,072 of CM062918.1, read as the reverse complement.
TATCCTAACTAGAAATAGTTGCATTAAATTATTTCTATAAATCATATTGAATCAACAAAAATACTGATAGGTAGAAGGACCTTATTGATGAGTAAGAAATAATGACTGAATTACTAAAATTTAATATTAATTATAAATTAATTATTTTAGATTACTTTTTTCTAGCAATTGCTATTCCAAATCTGAAACATTTGCATTCAAATGTATAGCTTAGGGGATATAAAGTATAAATTAGTTGAAAATAATCTCTCTTATATTTGCATGTTTACATACCTGACTTTATCCTTTCAGTCATTAGCACAAATAGAAATCTGCAGCTGGTGCCAAGGATAAGTGGACATCATTAGCATTTACTCTGGAAATTATATAGCAGCTGACTGTAAGTAAGAAGAAAGGTATTCATGAAATTGCATCTCTTAACAGAATTGTTTGGTTTATCACTGGAATTACAATATGAATAGAATGAACTATTCTTTCATGAATATCTCTGAAACTATACCAATAGAATTTTGGCTGTATTTTCTGGAATTATGATGAAAACATTGATAAAAAACATCATAAGTGGATGTCAGTCTGCAATTGTTTAACTCTAAAGGTGTCAGTGAGGCACAATGTTAGAAATATTTTCATAGAAATGTCAGTTGGAAGGAAGGTCTCCTTTTAGGTTGTGGCAACAGAAAAACTCATCCTAGGAATGCTGGGAAATGGGTTCATTGGACTGGTAAACTGCTTCGAATGGATCAAGAATGGGAAGATCTCATCCGCTGATTTCATCCTTACCAGCTTGGCTATGGCCAGAATCATTCAACTGTGGGTAACACTATTTGGTTCATTTATAATGGGGCTATCTCCACATCTGTATGCCACCAGTAAACTAACAAAAGTGGTTACTATTCTTTGGGTACTAATTGCTCACTAACTGCCCAATTTGCCACCTACCTATGCATTTTCTGCTTCCTTAAGATAGGCAGTTTCTCCCACTTCTTTTTCATCTGGCTGAAGTGGAGAGTAAATAGAGTGATTCTTATGCTTTTCCTGGAGTCTTTCTTCTTATTGTCTGTTAACCTCAATGCAGGGTGCTCTTAGTGAGTTGTGGAGGAATACCTATAGAGTACATGAGAGAAACAGGACTTTGCATTTAGATGTAAAGGAAATTTTCTGCCTTAACAAGCCTTCTTCTTCTTAGTTGATATATGTTATCCCTTTCTATCGGTCCCTGACCTCTTTGCTCCTTTTATTTCTGTCCTTGATGAGACACATAGAATTTGCAGCTCAACCTGATGGGCACGAGGAACTCCAGCACAGAGGCCCATAAAAGGGCCATGAAAATGGTGACGACCTTCGTTCTCCTCTTCATCCTTTACTTTATTTCCACTCTAATAACAAGTTGGATCTTCCTTAAGGTACAGAGGTATCAGGTTATGATGTTTGTCGTGGTGATTTCAACCATCTTTCCCTCAGGCCACTCATTTATTATAATTTTGTAATAGCACGCTAAGACAGATCTCTTGAGACTACTGTAGCGTCTTAAAGTCTCTCTGAGAAAAGCAAAACTTTTAGCTTCATAGGCAGAATTTAAAAGAACTTCCTTTATTCTGTGGCAAAATACCTTAATAGATCTTGGAGGTTCATTTTCCATTTCAACATTTCTTTCACTGGATCCTTTTAGATGTTGTTAAACAGCACAGAAATTTCCCTTACAAGTGCTGTTACCTTAATCATATTTTCTCAAAGTGATCTGACTTCGTGTTCATTTAAAGGAAATATCTCTGCTATAATAAAACTTGCTGGTAACAAATGAGTATTTGAGACCAAGAGGAAAGATTATTAAAAGATATAATGAAATATTATAAATATTGATTTAATATACAATGCAACATGAAGAAATGTATATGAAATCAAGTTATACAAAGACAAAAGAGTAACGTAATTTTTTCAAACCAAAGATAAATTCAAAATTAGAATAGAAAAAGGATTATAAAAAGTGTAATAATTTTTTATAAAGAAGAGTAAAAATTACTCTGATACTATGAATTTTGGAGAGAGTATGAAGCAATGGGAATTTTCATATACTACTCCTGTATTAAAAATTGGTACAACTACTTTGGCCAGCAGTATGGCATATGTGGTTAAGGGGAAGATGTATATGCCAAGACCCAGTAATTGTATTCTTACTTTTATACATTAGAGAATCTTTGATACATATGTACCAGGATACATATACAGGAATGTGCATATCACAATTGTTCTTCATAACTAGATTTGAGCTGCCACCCAAACTTCTATCATTATTAAAAGAGAGATAATTGGGTCTGGCCCGGTAACATAGAGGTTGTTTGCACACTCCACTTCAGCGGCCTGGGTGTCGATTTTGGAGGCCCAGAACATCAGATTTTAGGATTCTTTATCCTGGCTCCATTAAGCCCCTTGTCTCAGGGATTTTCTCCTAAATAGGAAAGTAGGCCTCCACTTGCTCTCTTTGAAAACTGTAAAACTACATCTGTTCTGACAGTCACTATTTTTCTACCCATTTTCCTGTTAATTTCCAGCAGATTTTATCAAGGAAATCTATGATAGATCATTAGAATGATTAACAAAGGTCAGCCAGGAAGAAATGTTAGTGGATTCAAAATAGGCACTCAGTGTCTATCCAGTATGGAAAAAAGGTTTCATTTCAAGTTCCAATGGATCGATTAAAGGTGGATGCCTAGAGATGAATAAGGTTGGGCCAAACCTGGAGATTGATGGAAGGCAGAGTTGTAGCACATGTGCTGAGTATTGTCTGAGCCTCGTGTCGGTGGTAGTTGAAGTTATGGGTTTAGATGTGGTCACTTAGGAATAGTGTATACATTAGAAGAAATAAAGCAGTTCTCTGTCTTTTCTTTTCTGCTATTGATCACACCTAGTAATTTTTTTTATTTCAGATATTATATTTTTCAGTCCTAAAATTTCTGTTTCATTCTTATGTATAATTTCTACTTCTCTACTGAGAAATTTTCTCTTTCCATTCATTTTGAGAGTGTACACTTTTACCACATGGAGGATAGCTATAACAGCTGGTTTAAAGTCTTTGTCTGATAATTTCAATATCTAAATCATTTGAGGGTTGGCATTCATTGATCGTTTTGTCTCTTGAGAATTGACCAAGTTCTTCTGTTTTTTTTAAAAAAATATGTAGAGTAATTTTTTATATTATCTTGGACACAGGGATTTGCTCTGATTCCAACACCTGAAAAGTTTAATGAGGAAAATTTTGGACATCAGAGGGTAGAGTCACTCATGATAAATCTGGATCTACCCACCAGTGGCAAATGGCATGGGAGTTTGTCCCACTAACACATTTTTCTACTTTCAACTTTCCATGGATGGTTGTCTCTGGCACTTATGAGACAAAAGTATAGGTATTTAACATCATACCACAAATACAGATGTGAAAATAACAAAAAGGAGCGCGTTGAATGATCCCCAAAGGCCCTATCCAACAAAGTCTAACTTTTTTTTCTTTACTGAATGTTTGTTCAAACTTTATCAGTTGAATTCAGTCACTTCTTTTCTCTCTTTCCTGTAGAAACAGATGTTAAAACAGTTGCTTGTTAGGGACCATAATGGGAGATCCTGCTGTCTTCTGGCTGTGGTTTGTGGAATGCAGGAGAATGAGGCTAGACTGAGAGGAATGGCTGGAGCATCCAGGGAGGCTTCTTTCTCTTGACTTCCTACCCCAGTTTCTGCCTCCTTTCCTGTGCATCTCCCAGGGTCTTGGGAGTCTGCAGGCTCAGGATTTCTCTTTTTCTGCCCCCTCACATGCCACTGTGGCTCCACCCTCTATTCCTCAGCACTTGTATTTATCCCTGTGCCCAGCACTTCTTCCCCCCACAGGACCAGCAGAATGGTGATTTAAGTGCCTATATCCAACAGAGCTATGAAAGTTTGAGTCCTTAGCTTTTGCCACATACTTGGATGGTTCCACAGGGATTTTGTTCTTCACTGTGGGCAGAGAGAGGTCAACTTCATCCTGAATTCCTAAAGAAGCAGAGATCTGGGGGGCCAGCCCAGTGGCATAGTGGTTAAATTTGTGCTCTCTGCTTCAGTGGCCCGGGGTTTGTGGGTTCACAGGTTTGGATCCCAGCTGTGAACCTACACAACGCTCATGAAACCATGCCATGGTGGCATCCCACATACAAAATGGAGAAAGAGTGGCACATGTTAGCTCAGGGCCAATCTTCCTCATCAAAAAAATAAAAAAGCATAGAATAGACTAGATATATAGGAGAATACGCTACAGCAGTGAAAATGAACAAATTAGAGCTCCATGTTTAAAACAGAATCAGTGTAACAAAGATTATCAACAACTTAGAGCTACATAGATAATGCACACAGAAAATAAAGAGGAAGTATCAAGATATGAAGAAAAATTCAGTATAATCCCAGTTATATAAAGTTAAAAAATAAGTGAACTATATAGTTTTTTAAATTTATTACATTTGTGTCAAAACTCTAAACTGAAACAAATTAGTATTATTATAACAGTTGGCATAGTAGGGAGGCAGGAAAGGGGAGGGAAATGGTATCAATAGGAAGGCATATATGGGGAGTATCTGGATAGCTGGCAAAATTCTATATTTTGATTAAAGTGTAACATGGGTATTTATGTTAAAATTTTTCATCTTACTTTGTATTTATGTTTTCTTATGTCCAATATGTGTTATCTTTCAAAATAATGAGAATCTTTAGAAAGCAGAGAAAAGAAAGTAAAATACTGAATAAAAAATTAAGCTGGAGCCACATATTCTTATGGATAGCATATATTTAGAGTTCTGGCTGAAAAAAGAGGAATACAGGATTATGGTAGCATGAAATCCAAGTTAAAATTGAAAAAAGAATTTTAGTCAAATGAGAAAAAGGCAGATATAAGCAGGAATTTTAAATCCACATTCTTAGTTGGCATTTTGAAAAATCAGATTTTAAACACCTAGATTTTCCTACACAGTTTTCCTAATTTCCAATTTAATTATCTACAATATATATTTTAAAGTGGCAGAAATGAGTGAATTTCCTGAATTAAAGCATAGAAATCAAATACATAGGACAATTGTCCAGAACTTTATTGCTAAAGTAAATAACAACATTCTTCTTGCTACCATCCAAAGTTCATAATCATAATCATACACTAAGAACTGGTGTGTGTGTGTGTGACTATGCATGAGCACACATGTGTGTTGAGGCATATATTTTGTTACTGGAAATTTCTTTAGTTCTTTTTAGAGAAAAAAAGGCTCTGACATGAAAAGCTAAATTTGTTGAAGATAATTCATATTTAGTGTAATGTTTGGATATGTTGGTGTACATGTAATGCTACTTTGACTGCTGTAATAAAATAACCCAAATTTAATCAGAGTAGCTGGGAATGCAAATACACAGATGGGAGAATTTTGCTTGCTAATGATGCTCTTAAAATATGAAAGAAAGATTATATATTGTATTATTTTATAGAGGATATATGTACATGTCTATATGAAAAGGCAATAGAGGCAAAGTATTATTTGTTAGAGCTAACTTTTGCCATGATTTTTAGAATGTAGTAAAGGAAAAAAATAGCAATTAAATCATTATAGATAAGTTGATTTTAAGTTATTCTTGATGAATTAGTAGTTGAAGGTGTTCTTTCAGGCTAAGCCCCAATGCTAAGAATGATGTGGTTAACATAAGGCCATGGGGAAGATTGGCAGTGTTCTATGACAGTGAACTCTGTCTCTTAGAAAACTGGATGAAGTCACATCTATCATTTAGAGTTCTCCCATTTAGCTGCCATCAACATGATTATGATGTGTCTCATTTAATCATATATATTTGAAATGTTTCCATACACATTTGGACAACGTCTAAATAATTTCCTAAAGATTATCACTGTGGGTAACTTATCTTTGTAAATATCAAAGTTCAAGTGATGCTAAATACATTTAGAAATTCAATTTATTTTAGTTTAAAATATGTTACTTGAGCAAATTATTTATAGATGATCGCAAACTCATCAGGAGATAATGACAAAAAAGATTTAGCTTTTAGTTTAAATAAAATGTCTTTAACACGAAACATAAAGTAAATAAACCACTTTATGAACAAGCTCATTTCTAAAGAGAGGGCTTTAGGACCAAATAGGAGGAAGCCCCTATAACTTGTATATCATCATAGGTGATGATGAAATTCTAAGGCACAGAGCCCCGTTTGTGACGATAGAAGCAAAGTAAAAGGACTACTGGAAAATTAAGCCGTGGAATAAGATAACATCAGAGTGATTGATGTATTCTAGTTTGCTTATTTGAATGGCCTTTGGAAATCAAATTCTACTCCTTGACTTTCCCTGGAATTAGAGCCTGTGGTGATGACCCTGCCGCCATCCAAGAAAAACTATTTATTGCATTCATTGTCAGTTCCTTTCAATTTGGTGGAGAATGACTAGACCATGATTTTATTCTATTCTGTGATAAAAGTTTGGCAAAGAAGGGAATTATTACACTACTAACATCACTATAAATAACACATTATTTTTAACACTGCTTGTTAACACTACAAAAAATAAAAATGTTTTCTTTCAGAGCTTTGTCTTATGAGCATTTTATTTCATTTCCTCATAGAAGATGACTTATAGAAGAGAACGTATGATTTTTCCTATCACTGAAACAATAAGACTGAGAAAATGAATATTCAAGATTAAGAATTCAATAGACAGATTTAACAATCAATTAGACACAGTGGAGGCAGAATTAGTGAATTGGAAAGTAACTGCCCAGAATGAAACGTAAAAAGAAATAAAGGAGCCATCCTGGTGGTATAGTGGTTAGGTTCGTGAACTCTGCTTCAGTGGCTCGGGGTTCACAGGTTCAGATCCCGGGTGCGGGCCTACGCACTGTTTATCAATCCATGCGGTGGAATGCGTCCCACATATAAAGTGGAGGAAGATGGGCATGGATGTTAGCCCAGGGCCAATCTTCCTCAGCAAAAAGAGGAGGATTGGCAACAGATGTTACCTCAGGGCTGGTGTTCCTCACACACACAGACAAAAAAGACAGAGATGGAAAACAGGCTAGAGGGTAAGAGACATGAAGATTACAGTCAGAAAGGCTAACATACTTCTGGAGTTCTGGAAGATAAAAGGGAGAAAATGGGTGGAAGCAATATTGCTGAGATTTTCCCAAAAGTGATACAATGTATCAGTCCATTGATGGAAGAAACCATCAAGCCTCAGAGAAGATAACTAAACCCATTTAACATACAAATGTTACCGGAAACCAAAGTCCAAGAGAAAAATCTCTTAAGTAGCCAGAGATAAAAAGGCAGATATTATTAATAAGATCAGGTGTTTGAAAGACAGCTGAATTCAAGAAAAAAATGGAAGCTAGAACTGCATGGAAAAATATCTTCAGTGTATTTCAAAAGAAGAGCAGACATTTCATAAACAGAAATTCAAAAGGATGTCTTCCATATAGAAGAAATATTTGAAATACAAAGTTGAAGATGTAAGAATGACTGAAAAATAATGTAAATGGTAAATACGGGTATAAACCTAAACGAATGTTGACTATCTAAAACAATTATGTTTTGTGGGATTAAAATAGGTAACGAATAAAATAAATGAGAAAAGCAACATATACACTGAGGATGAATATGAAAAGGGTAACTTTAGTTGAACTGTATTTTGAACTTTTCGTTTTCTGTGAGGAGAATCAGAGTATCATATTCAATAACCCTGCAATTCTACTCCTAGTTATATACAAGACAAGGGCATCACATAGTATGTAAAAGAATGTTCCTAGTAGCATTATTTAAATTAGCTCAAAAAAGAAGCAGCCTAGTTAATGGCTATTAACTAGTTTTATTGTGGTGATCATTTGATATATATATATATACACACACACACAGATATCGAATCATTATGTTATACACCTGAAAGTAATATAATGTTATATGTCAATTATACATCAACAGAATGAAATCTAATGAAAACAAAATAAATTAAAAAAAAAGAAACAGCCCAAATATCTGTCGACTTACAATGAATGAATATTTCAGTAAATTCATTCAACAGACTAATACAGAGAAATGAAAAAGAATGAGCCACACGTACATGAAACAATGTGGATAAATTTGAGAAACATAATGTTGAATAAAAAAGAAGCCACAAAATAATGTAGGATTTTATTTATAAAAGTTCCAAAAGCAGGCAAAACAAAGCTACAGAAATTAGAGTTGCATATCTAGGTTGTAAGCATAAAGAAAATCAAGGAAATGATAATCACAAAGTATGGATATTGGTTGCCTGAGGAGCAGTGGAGAAAGGTGTAGTGATTTGGAAAGTGGCATGGAGTGGACCCGGGCTGTTTGCAATGTGCCATTTCTTGACCTGCATGGTGCTTACACAGATGTTTACTTTGTGATAAATAATTGCACTTCACATTTTTATTTAGTCTGTTTCTAAGTGTGCATTATAATTTTTAATAAAAATTTCTCAATTAGGAGAAATTTCCAATAAAAAATCAACCATTATTGTCTTCATTATATACCTAGGGGGGAAATCCACGATCTTTATGGTACTCAAGTCTAAGAGAGATGATGTGGGAACTTTCTTACTTTAGTTGCGATATGCAGAAATTTGAGATGATGCTATCTGCAGTCCGCAGAGCTTTCCAAAAGCTTTCTTCGACCCTTAATTATCTATGTTTCATGACAAAACTCCATCCACTTTTCCTTTGGCTCCTGAATTACAGATACACCAGACGTAAATGGTGAACATATTTTCCACATTTAGGTTAGCAGGGTACTTGTATTAGTTCATTTTCACTGAAAAGCAAACCACTCCAATACTTCACTGTCAATTATAGTAGATATTTATATCTACATGTCTGCACAATTACGTTTTTCTAGGCTGGACTGTGTTGCATGGCTCTGATGATTTTAAATGGGCTTGGCTATGTCTGGGAGCCAGTTATGGTTTGGCTGATTGGTAGTGTAAGGTGGATCTTGCTGGGGCAACATAATTCCATGAGATTCTGATTCTCCTCTTGGGAGCAGTGCACTAGCCTGGGCAAGTTCTCATGGTGATTGCAGGAGAGCAAGACTGGGCCAGCCCCAGGGTGGAAGCCATTTCAAACCTCTGCTTGTGTCAAGTCTACATTTTTCAAAGCAAGTTTACATAATTGAGTTCAAAGTCAAGAGACAAGGTATTCACCCTGGCCATAGTGGAGGATACAGCAACGTTGCATGTCAGAGGATATAGATACAGTGGGGACTAAAGAATTGCAGGGAAAAGAATTACAGGAATACCTCAGACCTCCCTCTTGGCTATAATTTTTCACTTTTCTCCTGTATACAAATATACTCATTCCATTTGACCATCCCCCAAAGTCTCATTCAATTACAGCATTAGTCTTAAATTCCAGGATCTTCTGATTGACATCTTGTTTGCTTATGGCTCCTCTTCATCTGGAAAACAAAGAATTAGAAAGACAAGTTATCTACATGTCAAAGATGTAGTACACAGGGTTGAAAGAAGACAGGATAACCATAACAAACAGTCCCACTGAAGAGGGGGAGTAGAGGAAACATACAGCAATTCTGGCTCATAGAAATTCTGAAATCACGTGGAAAATATTTTCATGTCCCTGTCTCTTGCAGTAGAGCATGTTTCTTCCTTAGGCCCCTTGGTGTTTTTGGGTCTGTCCACTGTTCTCATGGCTGTTGGCTTTGCCCTCTGGTATGTCCTTCTTTCCCTGTAACTATTTTTGAAGAGTTTTGCAGAGGGTATTGGAAAATATGTTGTTTAAGTAATGTTTTCAGCCTGCTTCTTGATGTAGAAGGTTGAGGTCCAGATACCTTTTTACATTTTAAAAAGTCTCAGTTTAGACTGGCAGCAAATTTACAATAGAGCTGACTCAAAAACATTTTTCATTTTCTATATCTGATTATAATATATTCCATGAACCAAAAGTCATATCCAAACTTCAAGTCAGCACTTATTTCTCTCTGTATAGATTAAGCGTGCCATTTTAGTCATATCATGTTGCTGTTCGAAAATGCTCTTAAGATTCAGCAAATCACAGAATTCTTGGGCTCACTATGTCTTTCTAAATCCTGTTTGCAAACTGGATAGTTCCTTTGGAGGTCATCTCTTTCTTTTACCATATAATATACAACTAAAAGCAATCATGTGATGCTTTCAACATTTTGTATCGTGATCTCTTTACCCAGACACAAGAGTTCATTTCATTCATTTTCTGTCTTCTAAGTTATCTTGAGGACAGAATTACAAATATTTAACAGCTGTCTCACCTGTACCACCATTTTTACAGCCCCTTCTATCAATTTTCTCAAAATTAATGCCACTTAACGCTCTTGTTGCCACTATGGCCCACTTCTAATACCAATTTTTGTACCAGTTAGCTTTTACTGTGTAACAACCACAAAACTCAGTGATGGACCACAGTAAACATCTATTTCTTGTACATCTCTGGAGACCAATGAGCTAAGTTAGACTTTCCCAGACATCTCTGCTGTTTTCAGATGGTCAATAATGTGTCTGGGGGTCAACTGGAGGCATCTTGATCAAAGCTGGACCTGAATGAGCAGCTCAGATCCTCATATCTCTCATCTTTCTCCCTGGACCAGTTCACTAGTCTGGATATGTCATTCTCATGGTGATAGAATATATATAACAGTGAACATGGCCCAATATGTGAAGCACAGTGATGTAAGCCCCAGTGATGCCAGACACTGCTTTCAAAATATCTGCTGACATCTCATTAGTCAAAACAAGTCACATGGCTGAGCACAGAGTTAAGGAATGGAAGACATCCTTGAGTCTAGCAAAGTTACAGACTGATGAATTGGGATCAACTTAAGCAATCTACCACAGTATCTCATACATTCTAAGCAACATTTGTATTCTTTTATAAACCTGAATTTCTATTATCTACTTTTATCTAGAAATCTCTGTGTATAATAAGATCTTAAAGCTTTTTGAGAGGTCCATTTTGATTTATATTAGAGAGATGACTACTACCGCCTTCTCTTCTGGATTTTGCAAATTCTGTTTTTTCAAGGAAGATTCCTTCAAGTCTCCCCATTTGTCCAGGTGTAAACTTCTCCTCACAATTTTCTACTCCTCGTTAACTCTGTTCTGTTAATTCCTCTGTGGGTTACAATAGTCTTTTCCCTGGAGACTTACTGATGAATTTGCTTCCTCTTGATTAAAAATATTGGGCAAGAACCACTGTATGTGTACTATTTTGTTCATATTTGCCCCCAGCCCAGCATTATTTGTTTAAATTTTACATTTAGGTGACCCTTGTTATAGTAAGATATATGTTGAAAACACATTTTGTTTTTGATGAAAGCAACTATTATTTAGATAAATTCAACCCATTTTCTTGTCATTGATTGCGTAATATAATGCAAAGGTATGTTCCATCATCAAACATTCACTCCAGGTCTGAATTTATTCCATTCTTATCGTGCCTGTTTCTCCCACTCTCATCTTCCATATACTTTCTTTTAATGTCCTAATTTTATATATTTCTCCATACATTCAGATAACTAATACAAGTCATTCTTAACTTCTGAGCCACATTCAGTTATATCTTGAAATTCAATAATTAATGCCAGAAATGTTGCATGTTCTATTAACGCTATGGTAGTCATCTTAGCAATGAGAACTCAGAGTATGTCAGTGCCAGAGCCAGGATTGGGAATCAGGCTTATCTTTTACTTAGGCTGGCATATAAGCCCAGAACTGTCTTATTTCCAAAATCTTTGTGCTTTTCATGACACGTCATTAGCTCTAAATTGAGGTAAAAGTGATTCTTCATGAGGAACCAAATTAGGCAAAAGATTCTACAGTCTATCTCACAGCATAGCCATTGATGTTCAAATGGAACTGCAGGGTATGGATTTTGTCATATTAGTGAGAGATATTTCAGTTTTAGGTCAGAGAAAAGCAACTCAGGGATTTATGGCCTATTAACATTAATATAAAAGCCAAAAAAATTTTGTATGCTTAAAAACATTATAATGTATCAATATAACAATAACACATGATCATTAAAAGAGATATAGAGCAGTGTTTCCCAAGGTCTAAAGATCACTGTTTCAGTAGTATATTAATAGTTGTTACAGGGAAGCAGTTCTTAATTATCAAATAATTTTAGGTGATGCTGGGTTAGCAAAATTAAGCATTGCATAATATTTTTAAATCACAGGGTTTCTGTACACTCTGTTAATATTCAAGAGGGAGTACTGTGTGTGGAGTTTCCCAAATTTCTTTGTTTATGAAATCCTTTTCTTTTCAGGGAATATCTATTAATTCTAATATTTTGTGGAATTTAAGTTGACAAACCCCAGTACCGAGGGACTGTGTAACAGTGAGGAATAATTTCATTTCTAAAAACGTGTGTTGGCTCATGTGTCAGTTTGGATGCAGAAATAAATATAGCAGAAACCTGAGTGCTGCTCTGGATCAGAAGACCTCACTGAGGGCCTGATCTGCCACCTGTAGCCACATGATCATGAACAAACTATATAAAATCTGTGATCTCCAGTTTGCATATTTTCAAAATTTAATATTCTTCTTTCTTTACTAAATGATGTTTTTAGAAGCAAATGTGACATCAAGGATAAAAATACGTTGTAATATATAAGCACATATCTAGAGAATATTGATCAGTATTACTGTAAATATCAAAATAAAGATTATTCTGGTAAAAATAACATATTTCTTTTAAACTTCAACTACTGAGACTCATTTTTGCCAAGTTTTCCCAATTTATGAATTTTTTGCAGCCACTTACCTTTTTCAGCCTAGGTTGATTGAATTAATAGGGCTTTTTATTGGTTTCCTTTTTCAGTACTATAGTGAATGATGATGCTGATTGTGATGATGATGGTGAATTTCCACCTCAAATTCAGTTCTTTACACGAATTTTAATTCTGGTGATGGCTCTTAGAAGCACCTATTTGAGGATTTTCATGTTTTTTTAGTGTTTATTTTCAAGTAAAGCAGAAGGTTTTCTCCATTTGCATCTAAGCAAATTAAGTTCTATTCTTTCACTTATATTAGAAAATAGCAAGTTATAGCAGGCATTACCATAAAAGGAGAAATATCCACATTCGTTGGCAAGGAAATCACAGACTAAGACATTTTAAATGTACTGAAATGGTTTTCACAATGTTAGCTGAGGACCAGTGTGATAATAGAGGCTGGTGTCTACTGAAATGGAAGGGAAGCCCCAATAAAACCAAAGAAGGACCACAAAAAGAACTAGGTTTCAATCCATCAATTCATTAATAGTGCTATCTGGAATGGCAATTTTTCACTCAGAAAAAATGTCATGTGCACAGGACAACGTCTTTTTGGTTGTCTCAACCATGGAATTCATAATAGGTATTTGGGCAAACGGATTGACTGGAATAATCAACTACATCAACTAGTTAAGGCACAGGAAAATCAGTTCATTACTCCTATTCTCACTAGATTATCCACGAGCAGAATATGTTTCTTGATCCTGATACTGATTGATTAATTTCTACAGGTGCTATCCGCAGATCCACATAGCATTGGTCAAATTGGAAAAACTAATATTCTGTTTTGTGTAATGATCAACTACTTAAGTGGCTGGTTTGACATCTGTCAGCATCTTCTGTTTCCTGAAGATAGGTACTTTTTTTCCATCGTCTTTTTCTTTGATTAAAATCAAGAATTAACAGAGCGGTTATTATTATTTTGGGGGGTCTTTGCTCTTTTTTCTTTTTAGCATCCCAGTGATAGTCCATACAATTCCTGATATTTTTAACTAGAAACAGACCAGATTTGGAAGATTAATATGTATGAAACACAAACTATTATTTTCTTAGTGCTCAGCAGTGTTGAGATCACCATGCCCATAACTATTTCCATGGCATCGGTTCTTCTGTTACTTCTTTCTCTTTGGAGGCATATCTAGAGGATGAAGTTCAGTATCACAAAGTCCCAAGATGCCAGCATGAAGCTCACGGAAAAGCCATGAGAATGGTGACTTCTTTCTCTTTTGATTTATATTCTGTTGATTCTTATAATAGTTTACAGCCATTTATTATCCCCCAACAAGCTGATATTTACATTTGGTAGATTAATAGCATCTGCCCATGGTTTAGGCCATTCATTTATCCTAATTTTGAGAGACAGCACACTGAAGCAAGCTGCTCTTAAGATTTCGTGGCAGGTGAAGAGATTTCTAAAATGAAGGAAAACAAATTCAATAAAAATGACACTCTTAATGTGGAAAAATTAGGAATATAAGTATGTTAAAAATGTTTGGGAAACTTAAAAAATCTATTTCTATGTTCTCCCATTGGACTTTCTTATATTTTAAAATATATTCCCGCAATGTAATCTTTTCTATATGTCTAGCAATAAATGTATATGTATATTTATGATTATATAATTTACAGTGCATTTATACTTTCCCGTTTCTATCCCAAAGTCAGATGCATTTTATTCATATGTTGTACCACATCCGAGGGTGTAGACAAACTGCACTGTTCTGTAAGAACTATCCATCAGCTGTGTAATAGATACCACACATTTAGTGACTTAAACCAGCAAACACACATGTATCTCACAGTTTTGTGGTCAGGAGTCTGGACAAGGTTTACCTGTGTTCTCTGCTTCAGGATCTCACCAAGCTGAAATAAAAGCTTTGATGGTATTGCACTGTTATCTACAGGCTTCACTGGAGAAGAATCCACTTTCAAGCTCCCTCAAGTTGTTGGAAGAATTCATTTTCTTGCAGCCCTCTCCAAAGGCACTTCATAACATGCTGCTCACTTCTTCAAGGCCAGCAAGGAGCTCTCTCACTCAGGGGAGGCCCAGCCACTCTGTTAAAAGCTTTTCCTGTTTACATCAGGCCCATCAAGGATAATCTCCCTTTCAACTGACTCAAAATCAGTTGATTTATTCTACAAAAATCCCTTCCCATATTCTGAAGGCCAGAATTAAGTCACAAGGTCTTACCCACGCTTGAGGAAGGGTAATTATACAGGGCATGAACATCAGGAATCAGTAATCAGAGGGAGCAAAAGTTTTCAGTTTTGATGTGCAGTCCAATATATTAGTTTATCAATTTTATGAATCATGCTTTTGGTATTGTATCTAAGAGGTCTAGCTAACTCTAGTTTAGAAATCTTTTCTTCTAAAGTTTATAATTGTTCCTCTTACATTGAGGTCTTTGATCAATTTTGAGCTAATTTTGTGTATGGTATGAAATAAGGATTTAATTCGTCTTTATAAATGTGAATATCTAGTTGTTCCAACTTCATTTGTTGAAAAAAATATCATTTCCCCATTGACTGCCTTGAGATCTTTTTTGAAATCAAATGACAATGAATGTACATCTTAATCTGGGCTCTCAATTGTGTCATCTATATTTGTGTGTGTCTTCATGAGAGTACCATGCTGTTCTGGTTAATGCAGCCTGGTAGTAAACTTAGGTATTAGGAACTGTAATCCTCCAACTTTGTTCTTTTTTTAAAAATTCTTTTGACTATTCTGGGAGCTTTCCCTTTCCATATACATTTTAGGAAAAGTTTTTCACTTTCTGCCAACAGAGCCTGCTGGGATTTGATAAGGATTACACTGAATATATCGATCATCTCTTCACTTGAAAAGTCTCTCCTCGTACCAGATTTCAGTTCAGTTGGTCCTCCTTCCTTGCACAGCTCTCTGATGAATTTAAAATACAATTTTGGCAATTGATTCCCTATATCCTTGTTGTTGTAGGAGAAATTTTGCCTTTTTCAACCTGCTACCTTGTCCTCATGAATCGGGGTTCTCACAGGTTAATTCTGAAGTGTCAAATAACACAGGATCAAATGAGTAAGTAACAAGCCCCCATGCCTGCTCTGTCCCAGACAGGCAAACAGGAACATGCTTTACACAGACAGCACACTCCTCACACAGACCGCTGGATGAGGGTTGCGTTATTATCTGCATGTTACTGATGATTATGCTGAGGCAGAGAGTAATTTTAAAAGAGAGTCCAAGATAGAGACGTATGAAGCCGAGAATTTGGATTATCCATCCAGGCAATCTGGCTCCAAGATCCTCTGCTGAAAATAAGTGTAAGTGATATAAAAACTGAAACTGAATAAAATCCAAGGGTAGAGGTTGATTTTTAACATCTAGTGATCTTAAAAAATAATAAGTAGTCAAAAATGAGTTAAACAGAAATACAACCCTGATATTCATACATGGAAAAGTCTGGAATCTGCAATGAAAAACATATTCTGTTGAAGTGCCCAAGGAATATTTATAAAATCCCTGAATATTTCAATTAAATATTAATATTTAATATTAAATAGACTTAGAAACTTTATCAAAGACCTAAGCAAGAGAGAGATGTTTGATAGCTGTGAACAATGGGTTGAAAAGCCTGCATGAGAGAAAAGGGGATTTAAATTTAGATGTCCTTCTGACCCTGATTTTATGTTTTGGAAATTATAGGACAATAATTCCATCCATGAGATGTATGTATGAATTTGTGTGTGGGTGTTACAGACTTATAAACAATAAATTTATACACAAGTATTAGTTTTCAGCAACAAGCATTTAGGGTGTATTGGCCTTCCTGGGGTTCTCAAGAAAATCTTGGATGCTTTTGATAGGAAAACCTTGAACTTTTTCTACGTAAATCTTGCATTAAAAAAAAATCCATAGTGATAATGATCCAAGTTATGAGCAAGCTCCCTCTGAAAGTTCAGACATTCGCTGTTCTATGTTCTATGTATTGGGTTTTTAAGTTTTGCTAACAACTAATGTTGATGAACACAAATTATGGAGAAGTTAAACAAGGAACAAATTGCAAAACAATATGTCCTTATTTGCATGCTAGCAAATGAGAATTCAGCTTTCACTGCAACATCACTTATGGAACAATCCAGCCCATGGCAAGGACCCATAGTGTATAAATAGGAGTCAATTTGAGCTGTTTGGGGAGTAAAAGTGTTTTTCATAAAGACTGCCTTGAGCTCTTCCATTAGCATACCCTGTTGCTTTCCTGCTTGACATTAGTCACGGAATTTAAAAGACAAGAACTTTACTGAACATTCCAGCTGCGCGTAGATGTTAAGGTCAGAACGTTAAAGGAATCACTACCAGTGTTATTAGACTTGGCTTTTTTTCTTACTAGACATGGTAAGTTTACTACCAAGCATTTTTTCCATCATAATAACAACAGAATTCATTCTGGGAAATTTTGCCAATGGCTTCATAGCACTGGTGAATTGCATTGACTTGGTCAAGAGACAAAAGATGTCCTTGGCTGATCAAATTCTCACGGCTCTGGCAGTCTCCAGAATTGGTTTGCTCTGGGTGCTGTTAATAAATTGGTATACCGCTGTGCTCCATCCAGTTTTATATAGTTTTGAAGTAAGAATTACTGTTCATATTGCCTGGACCATAAGCAACCATTTTAGCATCTGGCTTGCTACTGGCCTCAGCATATTTTACTTGGTCAAGATCGCTAATTTCTCTAGTCTTATATTTCTTTATCTAAAGAGGAGAGTTAAAAGAGTATTTCTCGTAATGCTGTTGGGGCCTTTGGTCTTTTTGATTTCTAATCTTGCAGTACTATGCATAGATGAGAATATGCAGAGTAATGAATATGAAGGAAACATCACTCAGAAGAACAAACTGAGGGACATTTTCCACCTTTCAAATATGATTCTGTTCACGCTAGCAAACTTCATACCCTTTATTATGTCCCTGACATCTTTACTGCTGTTAATCATTTCCCTGTGGAAACATCTCAAGAAGATGCAGTTCAATGGCAAAGGATCCCAAGCTCCCAGCACCAAGGTACACATAAGAGCCATGCAAACTGTGGTCTCCTTTCTCTTGCTATATGCCGGTTACTTCCTGGCTCTGGTTTTCTCAGTTTGGACTTACATTAGGTTGCAGAATGAACCAGTTCTCATGTTTTGTGAGGCTCTTGGAATGCTATATCCTTTAAGCCACTCATTTATCCTGATTTGGGGAAACAAGAAGTTAAGACAGGCCTTGAAAAACGTAAGAAAGGTGATATTACTATACCACTAACCAATTTTTTTGAGGTAAGATTTAATTTTACAAAATAGTGTAAGAAATTCCTTAGGATTAGGAAACAATGTGTATTTCACATGCATATTCTATATTATCATCTTCCAATGGAATAATTTATGATCTATATTTTTGCATTTTTGAGAACTGGCAACTTATCTTGGGAAATCATTGCTATTTTCCATTGTAATTAGGACCAAACATATGTACCACTGTTTGGTTTAACGTTTGAACCTGCAATCTTTTGGATGGTAATGATGTTTAACTCTAAACCACACATTGAAGTTGTATGTTTGGAATAGAAATTATCCCACCATGAATTCTTACTTCATGGTTAATAGAGTGCAATGAGAAGTGTTATTAGGAAAAGATGCACATAATAAAATTCAAGATTGAGAAACATATTTGCAACAAGTTATATCTGTGTACAAAAACAGTACTGAAGAATTTTAAATCTAATATAAGTAGATGAAAAGCTTAGAAAAAATAAAGTTGTACAATCGAGATGAAGAGGAAAGAAAATGAACATAACCTGTTTTCAATGCTACTCTGTTTTCATATGCAGTTAAGAAAGTCATTTCTTACAGTTTTTGAACTAAGAAGACCTTTTTGAAGTTGAGTTCTGATGTCAAATTATTCAGTTTCCCCCTAAACCACCTTTGGGCCTCTGAATTGCCAATCATCTCCTCCATCCTACTACCTAAAAATTCTTTTGAAACTTCAGATAAGAACACTCAAATCTTCCCTATCTTAAACATATGTTCAGAATAAGAAAAGTAACAAATTATGGTACATAATTCAATGACCTTTCTGCATATATTAAAATGGTAACTATTGTGTCTGTGTACCAATTATAGGGAATAGTTTCATGATCTGTTTTATTATAATTTTGTGGAAAGGATGAAATAGAAATTGTGTTAACATATTATTGATAACATGTTCTATTACAAGAAAGAAATGTATAACTGTTTAACAACGGAATTTACATGTGTAAATTAAGAAATTTTTAGTACTATGAAAATTTTAACATTATGTAAACCTTAAGATAAATCATTTCCACATCTGATTTATTCATTTGTTTTTAATCATCTGTCCGCCCTAGTAGAATATAAGCAGTATGATGGAAGGATCTTGTCTATCTTTTTTTCTGCTGATTCCCCATATATAAAAGCCAGCCCATAGAATAGTCAGTCCAAATGATATTCTGATGACTAAATAAACGGATGAATAAACTGTACTAGCCCTGGAAAATCAATGAAAACAAAACCCCTCACAAAATCTGCAGGTTGCATAAATTTCTTGATTTTGTTTCTTTACCATTTAAATGCCTCTAATCAAATCCACACACTCTCAGTTCCAATTTCTGCTTTAGACCAGGTAGAGAAAATGCTATCAGAAATAGGCTCCAAAACATAGAGTGACTCAAACACAAACTACACTTAATATTGCTGTTTCAGCAGTACTGATGTGTCAGAGGAGCCTTCTCTATGCAGTTATCCCAGGAATCACGCTGATCAAAAGTATGCCATCTTTAACATGTGGCTTCCAACATTGCCTTGGAGTCATTTCTATTCCAGACAGCTGGGAGGAGAAAGGGGTATGGAGGAGTGTGCATGGGGAGAGATTTGGGGATGGGTCTGTAAATGGTGCACATAATTTTCACTCACATGACCTTGTTCAGAATTCTGTCACATTGACAAAATCACCTGTAAGAGAGGTGGAAAATATAGTCTCTCTATAGCCCAGAAGGAAGAGGACAACATGGAATTTAGGACATGGAAGTTTAGGGCACTTAGTAACACTTCAACTGAAATTACCAATAAGTTATTGTGAAACAAAGTTACTCCGTTTAGAAGCCTGAGGTAGCTTGCTCATGTCACTTTAATAATTTGTAATATCCTTACATCAGTCTTGAATATCACTTCTTTTTCTATTCCTTCATAAATTCTAAAGAATTTAAGTTCATAATAAATACTCCTTACTTCATAAAAACAAAATTGATTCTCCACTGTCGCATTTGTAGCTTCCTCATGTATATTCACAGTATATTTTTCTTATAACATCTGATTTAGCTCTTACAATGTTATGTACTGTTTATTTATAATTATTTGTTCTAGGACTTACATGTGTTCTTTGAACTGGAAGTAATTGCATTAAATTATTTCTGTAAATCATCTTGAATCAACAAAAATACTTGATAGTTATAAGGATCTTATTGATGAGTAACAAATAATGACTGAATTATTAAAATTTAATGTTAATTTTAATTAATTATAAATTAATTTTAAATTAACATTTTTTTCTTGCTATTTCCATTCAAAATCTAAAATATTTGTGTTCAAACATATGGCTTGGGGAGATGAAGGTACAAATTGGTAGAAAATACTCTCTCTCCTATTAGTATGTTTACACACCTGACTTCATCCTTTTAGTCATAAGCACAAATGAAATTTTGCAGCTGGTGACATGGACAAATGGACATCATTAATGTTTACTCTGGGGATTATGTAGTAGGTGACTCAAACTACTAAGAAAGTTATTCAAATAGCTTTTTATCTCTTAACAGAACTGTTTGGTTTATCACTGGAATTACAATATAAATAGAATGAATATTCTCTCATGAAGATCTCAGAAAGTATGTTACATGGCAGAATTTTGGCTATACTTTCTGGAATTATGATGAAAACATTTATAAGGCATCATAAATGGATGTCAATCTGCAACTGTTTAACTGTAAGCTGTCAGTGAGGAGCAACATTAGAAATATTTTCATAGAAATGTCAGTTGGAAGGAAGGTCTCCTTTCTGTTCATGGCAACAGGAGAACTCATCCTAGGAATGCTGGGAAATTGGTTCATTGGAGTGGTAAACTGCATCGAATGGGTCAAGAATGGGAAGATCTCATCAGCTGATTTCATCCTTACCACTTTGGTATGGCCAGAATCATTCAACTGTGGGTAACACTATTTGATTCATTTATAATGGGGCCATCTCCACATCTGTATGCCATCAGTAAACTAACAAAAGTGGTTACTATTCTTTCAGTACTAATTGGTCACTACCTTCCCGGTTTGCCACCTACCTAAGCATTTTCTACTTCCTTATGATAGGCAGTTTCTCCCACTTCTTTTTCATCTGGCTGAAGTGGACAGTGAACAGAGTGGTTCTTGTACTCTTCCTGGGATCTTTCTTCTTATTGTCTGTTAACCTCAATGCAGGATGCTCTTACTGAGTTGTGGATGAATACCTATGTAGTATATTAGAGAAACATGACTGCATTTACATGTAAAGAAAATTTTCTATCTTAAAAGCTTTCTTCTTCTTAGTTGATCTATGTTATCCCCTTCCATGGGTCCCTGACCTCTTTGCTCCTTTTATTTCTGTCCTTGATGAGACACATAGAATTTGCAGCTCAACCTGATGGGCATGAGGGACTCCAGCACAGAGGCCCATAAAAGGGCCATGGAAATGGTGACGACCTTCGTTCTCCTCTTCATCCTTTACTTTATTTCCACTCTAATAACAAGTTGGATCTTCTTTAAGGTACAGAGGTATCAGGTTATGAGTTTGTCGTGGTGATTTCAACCATCTTTCCCTCAGGCCACTCATTTATTATAATTTTAGGAAACAGCGAGCTAAGACATCATCTGAGAAAACTTTTAGCTTCATAGGCAGAATTTAAAAGGACTTCCTGTATTCTATGGGAAAACACCTTAATAGAAGACTGTGTAGGTTCATTTTCAATTTCAACTTTTCTTTCATCTGATCCTATCAGGTGTTGTTTAACAGCACAGAAATTTCCCTTACAACTGCTGTTATCTAATTATATTTTCTCAAAGTGATCTGACATAGTGTTCGATTAGAGGAAATATCTCTGCTATAGTAACACTTGCTGATAACAAAAGATTGAGACAAAGAAGATTTTTTAAATGTATAATAAAATATTAATAAATATATATGTAATATACAACTCTATATGAATAAATGTATATGAAATCACAGTCATAGAAAGAGAAAAGAGTAATGAAATTTTTTAAACTAAAGACAGTTTCAAAATTAGAATAGAAAAAGGATTATAAAATGTTAAGTGCAATATAAGTGTAATAATATTTTATGTAAATATAAAAGTGTAAATATTAGTATGGTGTTAGTAATGTTGGAAATGATCTGAGGCATTAGGAATTTTCCGACACTTTTCATAGCATTATAAACTGGTAAAACAACTTTGTGCAACAGTATGGCATTATGTAATTAAGGTGAAGATATATATCCTAAGACACATTAATTACCCTCTTATTTTTATGCACTAAAAATCTTTGGTACATGTGCACCAAAATATACATGCAAAAATCTGTATATTGCTATTTTTCTTAATAGCTGAAATTGAGAAGTCCTACAAATGTCCATCTGTGATAAAGTGGACAAATAAATTATGGCATACTGACACAATAGAATACTATACAAAAATAAAAATGAAAAAATCAGATCTATAAATTTTTTAGTTCTCTCTTAGAGAAAAAAGGACATAGATGTAGAAAAGTAATTTGTAAAACATGATATATGTTCAATGTAATGTTTGCATATGTTTGTGTACATGTAATACTACTTTGACTGCTGCAATAAAATAAGTCAGATTTATTCATAGTAGGTGGGAATGCAAATAAGTAGGTGGGAGAATTTTGCTTGCTAGTGATGCTCTTAAAATATGAAAGTAGATTATATATTGTATTATTTGGTAGAGGAAATCTACATGTCTATATGAAATTGCAATAAAAGCAAAGAATTGTTTGTTTGAGGACACTTTTGTCAAAATTTTTAGAACGCAGTGAAGGAAAAAGTAGCAAATATGTCATCAGAAATATGTTGGTTTTAAGTTACTCTTGATGAAGTTGTAGGTGAAGTTGTTCTTTCAACTTACGCTGATGCTGAGAATGATGTACATATATCAGAAGACCATGAAGATGGGTAGTGTCCTCCTATAACAGTGAACTCTGCCACTTGGAAAACTGGATGAAGACACATCTGTCAGAGTTCTCCCATTGAGTGGCCATCATCATTATTATGTATCACATTTATGATTTATATTTGAAATGTTTGCATACATTAAGTTGGACAATGTCTAAGTAATTTCCAAAGATTGTTGTGGGTAACTTACCTTAGTAAATAGCAAATTTCAAGTCAAACTGAATACATTTAGAAATTGAGTGTTCTTTAGTTTAAGGGCCTTACTTGAGCAAATTATTTATAGGTGATCTTAAAATCACAGAGTTAAGGCACAGAGCCGTGTTTCTAACATTGGAAATACAAGTAAAAGGACCACGGAAAAATTAAGTCACATAATAGGATCGTGTTCCTGTGATCATGTATTACATTTTGCTTATTGGAATGGCATTTAGATATCAAGTTCTACTCCTTGTCTTTCCCCATAATGAGAGCCTGTGCTGATGACCCAGCAATAGATAAATTGTCACTCAAAAATACATTACCAGTTCCTTCAACTTGGTGGAGAATGACTAGACCATGAGTCTATTATCTATTCTGTGACCAAAGTTTAGATAAGAGGGGAATTGTTACCATTTCTTTTGTTAGCACTACGAAAAATCAAAAAGCCTTAAGAGCTTGGTATTATGAGCATGTTATTCAGTTTCCCCACAGAAGATGATTTATAGAAGAAGAACAAGAGATTGTCCTTATCACTGAAACAATAAGACTGAGAAAATGAATAATCAAGATTAAGAATTCAAGAGACGTAATTAACAACTACTTAGACAGAGTGGAAGACAGAATTATGAATTAGAAGATAACTACCCAGAGTGAAGCATAAAGAGACAAAGAGATGGGAAATGCAGGCTATAAGGTAAGAGATGCAAACATTACAGTCAGAAAGTCTAATATACTTCTGGAGTTCTGGAATATAGAGGAGAGAAAATGAAGGGGAGGCAATATTATTGAGATTTTTTTCCAAAAGTGAGAAAATGTTTCAATTCACTGATTTAAGATAATAAGATCATCAGATAAGACAAGAAAAAAATTTAACTTATAAACACTACAGGAAACTAAAGACCAAGAAAAAAATCTCATAAATAACCAAAGAAAAAGTAGATTATATTAAAAGGAACAACTATTTGAATGATGTTTCTTTCTTTCTTTCTTTTTGTGAAGAAGACCAGCCCTGAGCTAACATCCATTGCCAATCCTCCTCTTTTTTGATGAGGAAGATTGGCCCCTGGCTAACATCCATGCCCAGCTTCCTCTGCTTTATATGGGATGCCACCACAGCATGGCTTGACAAGCAGTATGTCAGTCCGTGCCAGGGATATGAACCCATTAACCCCAGGCCTCTGAAGTGGAGCGTGTGAACTTAACCGCTATGCCACTAGGCCAGTCCCTTCAATGATTTTTAAATGAGCTTGGTATGAATCTGGGAGCCAGTTACAGTTTGGCTGATGGTCACTTTAAGTTGGATCTTGCTGAGAAAACTTGATTCCAGAAGTCTTATTCTCCTCCTAGGACCAGTGTACTAGCCTGGGCATGTTCTCATGGTAATTGAAGAAGAACACTACTAGACCAGCCCCAATGTGGAAGTCATTTGAAACCTCTTTGTGTCACATCTACTAATTCCCAATTCATCAAAGCAAGTTTACATGATTGAGCTCAGAGCCAAGGAGCAAGGCAGTAATCCTGCCCGTGGCAGAGGATACTACAAAATTATTTTCCAAAGACTGTAGTTACAGTGAGGATTAAAGAATTTCAGAAAAATTAAGCAATCTATCCCAGTTCATGCTCTTGGTTAAATTATTCAGGTTCCTCCCATATATAAAATATACTCGTTCCTATCTGAGCATCTCCCAAAGTCTCATTCAGTTACAGAATTAGGCTTGAATTCCAGGATCTTACCATTTATAATCAGTTGGTTTGTCTGCGCTTCATCTGGTAATCAAGGAATTAAAAAGATAAGTTATCTACCTGGCAAAAATGTAGTACACAGAGTTGAAGCAGCACAGGGGGACCATAACAAACAGTCCCATTGAAAGAGGGAAAGAATGGAAACATACAGCACTTCTGACTCATAGGATTTCTGAAATAATGTGTGGAAAATATTTTCATGCCCCTCCACTTTGTGTTGTTTTTTTTAAATTAATATATTTTAAAATTGTTTCCAGCTTTACTGAGGTAAAACTGACAAAAAAATTGTAACATATATAAAGTGTATAACATAATCTTTTGATATATATGTATACATTATGCAAGAATTCCCACAATCAAGTTAACACATCCATCACCTCACATGGTTGCCTTTTTTTATGAAAAAGCTTAAGAATTACTCTCTTAGCAAAAACAATTATACAATATAGTATTATCAACTGTAGTTATCATGCTATACATTAGATCTGCAGAACTTATTCATCTTATAACTGAAATTTTGTACCCTTTTAGCAACCTCTCCCCTTTTCCCCCACCCCTAGCCCCTGACAACCACTATTTTATTCTCTGTTTCTATGAGTTTGCCTTTCTTTTTTTCTAGATTTCACGTATAGGTGATACCTTGCATTGTTGGTCTTCTCTGTTTGGGTTATTTCACTTAGCATAATGCCCTCACAGTCCATCCATGTTGTCACAAGTGGTGGGATTTCCGTCTTTTTTAAGGCTGAATAATACTGCAGTATATATATATATATATACACCACGTTTTCTTTGTCCATTCATCTGTAAACAGACACTTAGGTTGTTGCTGTACCTTGGGTATTGTGAATACTGTTGTAATAAATGTGGAAGTACAGATATCTTTTCCAGATAATGATCTAGTTTCCTTGGGGTATATATCCAGACATGAGATTGCTGCATCATATGGTAGTTTATTTTTAATTTCTTGAAGAACCTCCATACTGTTTTCCATAGTGGCTATAGCAGTTTATTTTCCACCTAGTGTACAAGAGTTCCCTTTTCTCCACAACCTTGCCAGAACTTATCTCTTATCATTTTGATAATAGCCATTCCAACAGGTGTGAGCTGATGTCTTACTGTGGTTTTGATTTCATTTCTCTGATGATCAGTGATATTGAGCACCTTTTCATGGATCTGTCAACCATTTGTAATTCTTCCTTGGGGAAATATCCTTTAGGTTCTTACCCATTTTTAAATTGGATTATTTGCTTTTTGCTATTGATTTATATGAATGCCTTGTATATTTTGGATGTTAATCCCTGTGATTTCCTCCCATTTCATAGGTGGCCTTTTCATTTTGTTGATGGTTTCCTTTGCTATGCAGAAGCTTTTTAGTTTGAGGTAGTCCCACTTAATTATTTTTGCTTTTGTTGCTGAGCCAGAGGGAATACTCACTGGGAGTTCCTGTGCATCCAAATATAACCATTTCTGTTTTGTGATGTCCTGAGGGACTCATGAGCGCTGAGTCCCATTAGCTCACAAAGCTACATATTTCAGAGCCAGTCCCTTGGATAGCAGTTGCAATGGTTGTGGTGACAGATGTGTGGACATGTGCCTTCCAGAGAAAAACTGAAGACTTGGTTTTATTGTTGGAGCAATCTTGCTCCAGCGCTTCAGGCTCTCATTGGATCCCAGTCAACCTGCACATACAGGTGGATTTTATCTAGAATCTTAGGTAGCAGCTGGGAAATTATGCAGTCAAATCCCTTCTAGGGAGAAACTGGGAGGTGACATTTTTGCCTCCACCCTCTGCACTGAGCCTGGGGTTGACTTCTGGGGGAAGTGCTTGAGTGCTCATTTGAAAACTGCTTTTTTTGTTTAATATGGTCCTGTGTGACTCATGTATGCTGAGCCCTTTTGACTATTAGAGCCAGGTGATTTGAGGAATAGTCTCTCAGGTGGCAGTTGCAAAAGTTGGGGTGCTAGATGTGTGGACAAGTTCCTTCCAGGGAGAAGCTGGTGATTTGGTTTTATTGTTGGAGCAAGCCAGAGGGAGAATGTGGGGGAAATGCCCACTGGCTCTTTTGGTCTACTGAGATGATCCCAGGCCACATCTAGACATAGGCTGGTGAGAAATTGAACTATCAGGTAGCAGCTGGAAAAGTATGTAATTAAACCCCTTCAGGGACTCACTGGGAGATGGGCTTTTTGCCTGTTGCCTCTCCACTAATTGGTTGTGTTGAATACTATATGTAAATTTTTTATAATAAAAAGTACTTTATACTCTTTTATATCACTTCTATATCCCAATATTAAACGAGGAAAAAAAACCCCACTGTTTTCCTTTGAACATGGACTACTCATTTGATTGTCTTGCTTACCATTTTTTTGTATGTCTGACAGTGAGCCCGTACTATTATATTTGGTTTGTTCCAATTTTTAATTTCTTCCTTCTTTAGGATCCCTTCTTATTCATGTTCTTTAGGCTTGTGTTGATACAAACTTAGCAAAACCTTACAATTTTTTTGGTCTATATTACCTTCTCATGCATCACACTTTGTATCTTATCATTAGAGGCCTGCTGGGGGTTGAGTATGACTATAGGTCAAAGGACTAAGAGGAGGTAGGGATACGTCTTGAGGAGGGTCAGCATTCCTCTCCAAGGCCACCACCTCAGGGAGAAGTCAGGACATGTTTTTGAGGCAAGGGAAGACTGCCCTCCTCAGTGAGGGGAGGGAGGCTGCTTCATCTGACAAAGGAGGCCTCCTAGAATTGAGGGGTTCAAGGTCCACCACATTTTTTGAAGTCTTTCCATACATCCCCATCCCAACTTCTACGGTTTGCCTTTTTTTAAAAGAATGTCCTGTTGTTTACACAGGAGGTTGTAGGGTTGTGAATTCACTTTGCGATGTGATTCATCTATGCAGGATTCGACATGGTTTGGTTTTCAGAAATTTCAGCTCTTCTGTACAGGAGAGAAGGATTTCTTTTACATTAGTCGTGGAAACGTTCTAATCATTTACTTGGACTGTAAGCTAGGAATTTAGAGTCTTAAATTCATCATTTTCTTTCTCCAAGTTTTCCAGCACACTTAGAAACAATCAACCAACCCATTGTACGTTTTATTTTCACTAATATATTTGATGATGGCCACTACTTGCTCAACCAACGCCTTGCCTTTTATAGATATTTCTATAGGCACTTATAGGTGCCAACAGAGGATAATTTAAGTAACTATTGTGTCACTGTATGCCATGAATTACCTGTGTCCCCTTTACCATTGGAAAAAGGGTCATGAATGACCCTAAATGTAATCGTTCAAGAAAACTAATTCCAGAGAACTCAGATCCAGTTCTGAGAATACATCCTAAAGGTTTGGTTTCATTCAAGCTACTTCTATGACCAATTTTTGCATCAGTTAAGGTTTAATCAGGGAAGTGGGATCACTGTGAGTGATATAGAATACAAGGTTTGTTATACGGATTAGACCCTACACAATTGTGAGAGCTTGTGAAGAAGTCTGTGATGGAAGGGACTGCATTTGTGTCTAGCTGTGGGTCGGAAGGTAAGATAGGTCAGCAATGCTGGCAGTCTGAAATAAAATCTGGATATAAAGCAGAAGAGAACCAGGATAAATCAGCAGTAGCAATGACAAGGTATAATCCTGGAGGAAAAACTCGATGCTGTGTCTATTTCTTACTTGAACCTCACATATGTAGGCGACTTGTAGAGGGACCTAGTGTCCCTCACCGTAGAGCTGGACAGGCTTCCAAACCAGGATGCTAAAAAGCTACATGAGGCTCCCCAGTGGAAGTGGATGAACTGGAGGCCTGGCTGATGCTCCAAATCAGCACAGTAAACCAGTAAATCAGCAGTAATGTACTCAAACAACATCGAGTCTGCCCGATTCAGCCATACATGTAAGATATCAAAGCAAAGATGCTTCCTCCCCTTTCATTTAGAGTAGTTTATTTTGCTTCAAATCTGTGAAACATTATAGAATCAGTCAAAGACTTACCCAATAATGTAAAGGAGAATGAATAGCTAGAATAAAAACTGAAAGAAAAAAATATGTAAAGATGCAAAGAGTGAGGGCCATCTATTGGTAAAATATATTATAAAAATACAAAAATAGTATCCAGACTAGTCAAGAGCTCAGAAACATGAACACTGTCTTTCACACACTGCGGGACAGAGCATATAGTGGGATATTCCCTCTCGAGGGGAATTTAGTAGAAATGTAGATATACTTTACATCTATTTCTATCTACACACACATACAAATTTGATGTACATATGAACTATATGTATTTCATATATTTTGGCTACAATTCTAAAAATTTATCATAAAATAATTACAGATGTACAAAGGGAATTAGTTCTAGAGATGTGTGTAGTTTATTAACATTAATGTAAAAGCCTAAAAATTTTTTAAATTTTTAAAAGCACTATAAATGCACCAATATAACAGAAAGACACATGGTCACTAAAAGATATAGAGCAGCGTTTCCCAAAGTTCTGAGGTCACTGGTTCAGTAGTGTATTAACAGGTGTTACAAAGAAGCAGTTCTCAATTATCAAATAATTTTCAGTGATGCTGGTTTAAGCAAAATTAAGCATTACAAATTTTTTTTTAATCACGTGCTCCCTGTATACTCTGTTAATATTCAAGAGGGAGTACTGTATGTGGGGTTTCCCAAATTTCTTTGCCTATGAAATCCTTTTCTGTTCAGGGAACATTTAATTCTAACGTTTTGTGGCATTTAATTTGAGAAACTCTAATTTTGGGGACCGTGTATCAGTGTGGAATAATTTCCTTTCTAAAACATGCATAGGCTCATGTGTCAGTTTGGATGCAACAATAAATATAGTAGAAACGTGAGGGTGATACTCCGGATCAAAAGACCTCATTGAAGGCCAGATCTGTCACCCTGGGCTGCACGATCTTGAGCAAACTATTTAAATTCTGTGATCTCCAGTTTGCGTATTTTCAAAATTGAATATTCTTATATTGCTACTAAATGAAGCTTTTAAGAAGCAAATGTGATGTCCAGGATAAAAATATCTTGTAATGTAAGTACATATCTAGAGAACATTGATCAGTATTACTGTAATTATCAAAATAAAGATTATTCTTGTAAAAATAGTATATTTCTTTTACAGTTCAACTACTGAGATTCATTTTTGTTAAGTTTTCCCAATTTAAGAATTATTTGCAGCCATCTACCTTCCTTCAGCCTTGGAAGATTGAATTAATAGTGCTTTTACTACTATACTGAATGGTGATGCTGATTGTGCTGGTGATGATGAATTTCCATCTCTAAATTCAGTTTAATACACCAATTTTAATTCTGCAGATGGTTCTTAGAAGCTCCTACTCGAGGATTTTCATGTTTTTTTAGCGTTCATTTTTGAGTAGGGCAGAAGGTGAAACAATGAAAGAGAATCTTTCTCCCTTTGCATCCAAAGAAACTAAATTCTATTTGTTCACTCATATTAGAACAAAACAAGTTACACTGGGCATTAGCATAAAAGGAGAAATATTCACATTTGCTGTGAAGGAAATCATGAACTAAGACATTTTAAATGCACTGAAATGGTTTTCACAATGTTAGCTCAGGAGCAGTGTGATAATAGAATCTGGGTTTATTGAAATGGAATGCAAGCCTCAATAGAAACAAAAAAGAACCCCCCAGATACCAGTTTTCAATCCATTAATTCATCAACGGTGTTATTTGGGTGATAATTTTTTTTTTTGAGGAAGATTTTCCCAGAGTTAACATCTGTAGTCAATCTTGCTCCTTTTGCTTGAGGAGGATTCACCCTGAGTTACCGTCTGTTCCAATCCTCCTATGTGGGTTGCCACCACAGCATGACTGTTGAGTGGTGTAGATCCGCACCCGGGATCTGAACCAGTGAATTGGGGCTGCTGAAGTGGAGCACGTGGAACTTAACCACTATGCCATGCGGCCGGCCTCTCGGGTGGTAATTTTTCACTCAGAAGAAATGTCAAGTGCACAGGACAACATCTTCTTGGTTGTCTTAACTATGGAATTCATACTTGTTACTTACGGAAATGGAATGATTGGAATAATGAACCATGTAACTTAGGTAAGACACAGGAAAATCAGCTTCATTAACCTTGCCCTCCTCAGCTTATCCACAAGTAGAATATGCTTGTTGATCATGCTACTGATTGATTCATTTTTACTGGCGCTGTCTGCAGATCCACATAGCATTCGTCAAATTAGAAAAGGTAATATTCTATTTTGCATAATGATCAACAACTTAAGTGGTTTGACATCTCTCTCAGCATCTTCTATTTCGAGAAGATAGCTATGTTTTTTCCATCCTGTTTTTCTTTGATTAAATTGGAGAATTAACAGGGTGGTTACTATTATTTTCCTAGGGTCTCTGCCCTTTTTTCTTTTTAGCATCCCAGGGATAGTCCATATAATTTCTGATGTTTTAAATTTAGAAACAAACAAGACTTGGAAGATGAATATGTATGACACACAAACTATTATTTTCTTAGTGCTCAGCAGCGTTGAGATCACCATGCCCATAACTATTTCCATGGCATCGGTTCTTCTGTTACTTCTTTCTCTTTGGAGGCATATCTAGAGGATAAAGTTCAGTATCACAAAGTCCCAAGATCCCGGCATGAAGTTCATGGAAAAGCCGTGAGAATGGTGACGTCTTCCTTCTTTCTCTTTTTGATTTCTATTGTGTTGATTCTTATAATAGTCCCCAGACATTTATTGTCCCCTAACAAGCTGATATGGACATTTGGTAAATTAATAGCACCTGCCCATCCTTTAGGCCATTCATTTATCCCAATTTTGAAGAAAAGCAAGCTAAGCAAGCTGCTCCTAGGATTAGGGGGCAGCTGAAGGGTTTTCTAAAAGGAAGGGAAACTTAAACTCAGTAAAAAATGATTTTCAAAAAGGAAAATAAGTATGCTAAGAATGTTCGGCAATTTAAAAAATCTATTTCTATCTTCCCCCATTGGACTTTCTCATATTTTAAAACTATTTCCTGGAATAGAATCTTTTCTATATGTATAGAAATAAATGTATACATCTTTAAAATTATATAATTTATAATATATTCATAACTTTTCAATTTTAGAAGGAAATCAAATTCATTTTGTTTAATATGTTGACTTGCACATGAGGGTGTAGACAAACTACTGTTCTGTAAGAACTATCCACCAGCTGTGTAACAGATACCACACATTTAGTGACTTAAATCAACAGACACATGTATCGCACAGGTTTTGGGTCAGGAGTCTGGACAAGGTTTAGCTGTGTTCTCTGCTTCAGGATCTCACCAACTTGAAATAAAAGTTTTGAAGATAATGCATTCTTAACTACAGGCTTCACTGGAGAAGAATCCACTTCCAAGCTCACTGAAGTTTTTGGCAGAATTCGTTTTCTTGCGGCCCTCTCCACAGGTGCTTCATAACATGCTGCTCACTTCTTCAAGGCCAGCAAGAATCTCTCTCACTCAGGGGAGGCCCAGTCACTCCGTTAAAGCTTTTCCTGATTATATTAGGCCCATGAAGGATAATCTCCAAAATTAGTTAATTAACTCAAAATCAGTTGAGTTCATCTGCCAATCCCTTCATGCTTGCCATATTCTACAGGCCAGAAGTAAGTCACGTGTCCTGCCCACACTTATGGGGAGGGAATTATACAGGGTGTGGACATCAGGCAGCAGTAATCATGGGGAGCTAAAAGTTTTCAGTTTTGAGGTCATCCAATTTATTAGTTTATTCATTTTATGAATCATGCTTTTGGTGTTGTATCTGAGGTCTGCCCAATTCAAATTTAGAAAACTTTTCTTCTATGTTCTCTTCTAAAGTTTATAGTTTCTCTTACATTTAGGTCTGTGATCAATTTTGAGCTAATTTTGTGTATGGTATGAAATAAAGATCTAAATTCATCTTTATAAATGTGACTATCTAGTTGTTCCAACTTCATTTGTTGAAAAAATATCATTTCCCCATTGACTGCCTTGATATCTTTTTTGAAATCAAATGACAATGAATGTAAATCTTAATCTGGGTTCTCAGTTGTGTGTCATCCATATATGTGTGTGTCTTCATGAGAGTACCATGCTGTTCTGGTTAATGCAGCCTGGTAGTAAACTTTGATGTTAGGAACTGTAATCCTCCAATGTTGTTCTTTTTTTAAAAAAATTCTTTTGGCTGTTCTGGGTGCTTTGCCTTTCCATATACATTTTAGGAATAGCTTTTCACTTTCTGCCAATAGAGCCTGTTGGGATTTGATAGGGATTGCACTGAATATGTCAACCATGTCTTTACCTGAAATATCTCTCCTCATTCCAAATTTCAGTTCAGTTGGTCCTCCTTCCGTGCACAGCTCTCTGATGAATTTAAAATATAATTTTGGCAATTGATTCCCTGTATCCTTGTTGTTGTAGTAGGAAATTTTGCCTTTTTCAACCTGCGACCTTGTACTCCTGAGTAGGAGTTCTCACAGATTGACCCTGAAGTGTCAATCACACTTCAGATCAGGATCAAATCACACAGGATCTATTGAGTAAGTAACAAGCCTCCATGCCTGCTCTGTCCCAGACAGGCAAACAGGAACGTGCTTTACACAGACAGCACACTCACTCCTCACACAGACCACTGGATGAGGACAGCCTTATTATCTGCATTTTACTGATGATTACTGAGGCAGAGAGTAGTTTTAAAACAGAGTCCAAGATGTGTGAAGCCGAGAATTTGGTTTTTCTATCCTGGCAGTCTGGCTCTAAGATCCTCTGCTGAAAACAATTATAAGTGATATAAAAACTGAAAATGAATAAAATCCAAGGGTAGAAGTTGATTTTAACATCTATTAATCTTAAAAAGTAATAAATAGTCAAAAATGAATTAAACAGAAATAAACACTTAGATATTCATATATGGAATATTCTGGAATCTGTAGTGTAAAATATATTCTTTTGAAGTGCCAAAGGAGTATTTACAAAAGCCCTGAATATTTCAATTAAACATTAATATTTAATGTTAAGAAGACTTAGAAAATTTATCAAAGACCTAAGCAAGAGAGAGATGTTTGATAGCTGTGAACAGTGGGTTGAAAAGCCTGCATGGGAGAAAAGGGGGATTTAAACCTAGACGACCTCCTGACTCTGATCTGACATTTTGGAAATTATAGGACAATAATTTCATCCATGAAATGTATGTGCGAATTTGTGTGTGTGTATGTTTATAAACTTATGAACAATACTTTTATACATAAGTATTAGTTTTTAGCAACCAGCATTTAGTGTATATTAGCTTTCCTGGGTTCCCAAGAAAATCTTGGATGCTTTGGTAGGAAAAGGTTGAATTCTTTCTACATAAATCTGGCATTAAAAAAGATAAATAAATAAGTACATAGTGATGATGATCCTAGTTATGAGCAAGCTCCCTCTCATAGTTCAGACATTCACTGTAAATTCTATGTATTGGATTTTTAAATTTTGCTAACAGCTAATGTTGTTGAACACAAATTACGGAGAGGCTAAACAAGCGAAAAATTCAAAACGATATGTCCTTATTTGCATGCTAGCAAATGAGAATTCAGCTTTCATTTCAACATCAGTTATGAAATAATCCAGCCCATGGCAAAGACACACGGTGTACAAATAGGAATCAATTTGAGCTGTATTTGGAGTAAAAATGTTTTTCATAAAGACAGCATTGAGTTCTTCCATTAGCATATCCTGTGCTTTCCTGCTTGACATCAGTCACGGAATTTAAAAGAACGAGAACTTTACTGAACGTTCTAGCTCCACATAGAAGTTAAGGTCGAATATTAAAGGAATCACTACCAGTGTTATTAGACTTGGATTTTTTCTTTCCGGACATGATATCTTTACTACCAAGCATTTTTTCCATCCTAATAACGACAGAATTTATTCTGGGAAATTTTGCCAATGGCTTCATAGCACTGGTGAATTGCATTGACTCGGTCAAGAGACAAAAGATGTCTTCAGCTGATCAAATTCTCACAGCTCTGGCAGTCTCCAGAATTGGTTTGCTCTGGGTACTATTCATAAATTGGTATACCTCTGTGCTCCATCCACCTTTATATAGTTTTGAAGTAAGAGTTATTGTTTGTATTACCTGGACCATAAGCAACCATTTTAGCATCTGGCTTGCTACTAGCCTCAGCGTATTTTACTTGGTCAAGATCGCTAATTTCTCTAGCCTTATATTTCTTTATCTAAAGAGGAGAGTTAAAAGGGTACTTCTGGTAATACTGTTGGGCACTTTGGTCTTTTCGGTTTCTCATCTTGCAGTGCTATGCATAGCTGAGAATATCAAGGCTAATGAATATGAAGGAAACATCACTCAGAAGAACAAATTGAAGGACATTTTCCACCTTTCAAATGTGACTCTATTAACGCTAGTAAACTTCATACCCTTTACTATGTCCCTGACATCTTTACTGCTGTTAATCATTTCCCTGTGGAAACATCTCAAGAAGATGCAGCTCAATGGCAAAGGATCCCAAGATCCCAGCACCAAGGTCCACATAAGAGCCATGAAAACTGTGGTGTCCTTACTCATGCTGTATGCTGGTTACTTCCTGGCTCTCGTCATCTTCTTTTGGACTTCCGTTAAGTTACAGAATGACCTGCTTGTTATGTTCTGCCAGGCTCTTGGAATGCTGTATCCTTTAAGCCATTCATTTATCCTGATTTGGGGAAACAAGAAACTAAGACAGGCCTTGAAAAACATAAGAAAGATGATAAGATTACCATACCATTAACCAATACTTTTGAGGTAAGCAATCTACTTTTACAAAATATTGTAAGAAATTCCTCAGATTTAGGAAGCAATGTGTATTTCACACACATATTCTATGTTATCATCTTCCAATGGAAGAATTTATGATCTATATTTATGCATTTTTAAGAACTGGCAAGTTATCTCAGCACATCGTTGCTATGTTCCATTGCAATTAAGACTAAGCGTATGTACCACAGTGTGTTTAGATTTTACCGCTTGAACCTCCAGTCCTTTGGATAGTAATGATATTCAACTCTAAATCACACATTGAGGCTGTATGTTTGGAGTAGAAATTTTTCCACCATGAATTCTTACTTCACAATTAATAGAGATCAATCAGAACCGTTGTTAGGAAAAGCACACAATAAAATTCAAGATTGACATACATATTTGGAATGAAATTACATATGTGTACAAAAACAGTACTGAGGAATATTAGATCTAATACAAGCAGATGAAAAGCTTAGAAAAAAAATCAAGTTGTACAATTTGGGCTGAAGAGGAAAGAAAAATGATCGTAACCTGTTTTCAATACTACTCTGTCTTCATATGCAGTTTAAAAAGTCATTTCTTACAGTTTTTAATTAAGAAGAACTTTTTTGAAATTGAGATCTGATGTCAATTATTAAGTTTTCCCTTAAACTGCCTTGGAATTGCCAATCATCTCCTTCATCTTGCTACCTAAAAATTCTTTTTAAACTTCAGATAAGAACACTCAAATCTTCCCTATCTTAAAAATAAGTTCAGAATAAGAATAGCAACAAGTTATGGTACATAATTCAATGACATTTCTGCATATATTAAAATGGTATCTATGATGTCTGAGTAGCAATTATAGGGAATATTTTAATGATCTGTTTTATAATAATTTTGTGGAAATGATGAAATGGAAATTGTGTTATCATATTATTGATAGCAAGTCCTATTATAAGAAAGAAATATATAACCTTGTTCAACAACTGAATTTACATATCTATATTAATTCTTAGTACTATAAAATTTTAAAAACACTGTGTAAACCTTAAGATAAATCATTTCCACATTTGATTTATTCATTTGTTTTTAATCTGTCTGCCCTAGTAGAATATAAGCAGTATAATGCAAGGATCATGTCTATCTTGTTTTCTGCTGACTCTCCAGGACTAAAAAGCCAGTCCATAGAATAGTTGGTACAAATGATATTCTGATGACTAAATAAATGATTGTATAAACCACCTTAGCATTGGAAAACCAGTGAAAACAAAACCCCTCACAACATCTGCAGGTTGCATGGATTTCTCGGTTTTGTTTCTTCACCATTCAAATGCCTCTAATCAAATCCACACACTCTCAGTTCCAATGTCTGCTTTAGACCGGGTAGAGAAAATGCTGTCAGAAATAGGCTCCAAAACATAGAGTGACTCAAACACAAACTACACTTAATATTGCTGTTTTAGCAGTACTGATGTGTCAGAGGAGCCTTCTCTATGACGTTATCCCAGGAATCACACTGATCAAAAGTATGCCATCTTTAACATGTGGCTTCCAAGATTGCCTTGAAGTCACCTCCATTCCAGACAGCCAGGAGGAGAAAGGCGTGTGGAGGAGTGTGCATAGGGCGAGGTTTGGGACAGGTCTGTAAATAGTGCACATAATTTTCACTCACTTGACATTCTTTAGATTTCAGTCACATTGTCACAACCATCTGTAAGGAAGGCTGGGAAATATAGTCTCTTTATAGCCTAGAAAGAAGAGTACAACATGGAATTTAGGACATGGAAGTTTAGGGCACTTAGTAACAATTCAATTGAAATTACCAATAAGTTACTATAAAACAAAAGAAGTTACTCCATTTAGAAGTCTGAGGTAGCTTGTTCATATCACTTTGATAATTTGTAATGTCCTTACATCAGTCTTGAATATCACTTCTTTTTTCTACTCCTTCATAACTTCTAAAGAATTTAAGTTCACGCTAAATACTCCTGTCTTCAGAAAAACATAATTGATTCTCCACTATAGCATTTGTAGCTTCCTCATATATGTTCCCAGTATATTTTTCTTATAACATGTGATTTAGTTCCTACAATGTTATGTACTAATTATTTATAGTTATTTGTTCTAGGACTTGGATGTGTTCTTTGAACTGGAAGTAATTGCATTAAATTATTTCTGTAAATCATCTTGAATCAACAAAAATACTTGATAGGTAAAAGGATCTTATTGAAGAGTAAGAAATAATGACCGAATTATTAGAATTTAATATTAATTTTAATTATTTATACAATTAATTTTAAATTAAATTTTTTTCTTGCTATTTCTATTCAAAATCTAAAATATTTGTGTTCAAACGTATGGCTCAGGGGAGATGAAAGTACAAATTAGTAGAAAATGATCTCCCTCATATTTTCATGTTTACACACCTGACTTCACTGTTTTAGTCATTAGCACAAATGAAAATTTGCAGCTGGTGCCAAGGATAAGTAGACATCCTCAATGTTTACTCTGGAAGTTATGTAGTAGGTGATTCAAACTACTAAGAAAGTTATTCAAATACAAAGTTATATGAATAACTTTCTATCTCTTAACAGAACTGTTTGGTTTAGCACTGGAATTATAATACAACAGAATGAACTATTCTTTCATGAAGATCTCAAAAACTAAATTACATGGCATAATTTTGCCTGTACCTCTGGAATTATGAGGAAAACATTTATAAAATCATCATAAATGGATGTCAATCTGAAATTGTTTAACATGAAGCTGTCAGTGAGGCACAACATTAGAAATATTTTCATAGAAATGTCAGTTGGAAGGAAGGCCACCTTTCTGGTCGTGGCAACAGGAGAACTCATCTTAGGGATGCTGGGAAATGGGTTCACTGGACTGGTAAACTGCATCAAATGGGTCAAAAATGGGAGGATCTCATCAGCTGATTTCATCCTTACCAGCTTGGCTATCCTTACCAGAATCATTCAACTGTGGGTAACACTATTTGATTCATTTATAATGGGGCTATCTCCACATCTGTATGCCACCAGTAAACTGGCAAAAGTAGTTACTATTGTTTGGGTACTAATTGATCACCAGCTGCCTGGTTTGCCTCCTGCCTAAGCATTTTCTGCTTCTTTAAGATAGCCAATATCCTCCACTACATTTTCATCTGGCTGAAGTGGACAGTGAACAGAGTGGTTCTTGTGCTTTTCCTGGGATCTTTCTTTTTATTGTCTGTTAACCTTTTAAAGCAGGATGCTCTTAGTGAGTTGTGGATGAATACCTGTAGAGTACCTGAAACAAACACAACTTTGTGTTTAGATGTAAATAAAATTTTCTATCTTAAAAGCCTTCCTCTTCTTAGCTTGACTTACACTATCCTCTTTCTTCTGTCCCTGATCTTTTTGACCCTTTTTTTCTGTCCTTGATGAGACACACCAAGAATTTGTCTCATTATGATGTTTGTCCTGGTGATTTTGACTATCTTTCCCTCAGCCCACTCATTTATTATCTTTTGGGAAATAGCAAGCTAAGACAGATAGCCTGAGACTACTGTAGCATCTTAAATTCTCTCTGAGAAAAGAAAAACTTTTAACTTCATAGGCAGAATTTAAAAGGACTTTCTATCCTCTATGGGAAAATACCCTAATAGAAGACCACGTAGGTTCATTTTCCATTTCAACTTTTCTTTCATTGGATCCTGTTAGGTGTTGTTAAACAGCACAGAAATTTCCTTTACCTAATCATATTTTCTCAAAGTGATCTGACATATTGTTCAACTAGAGGAAATATCTCTGCTGTAATAAAACTTTCTGATAACAAAAGATTATTTGAAATGAAGAAGATTTTTTAAATGTATAATAAAATATTAATAAATGTATAAGTAGTATACAATGCAATATGAATAAATGTATTTGAAATCATAGTCATAGAGAAAAGAGTGAATTTTTTCAAACTAAAGATAATCTCAAATTTAGAATAGAAAAAGGATTATAAAATGTTAAGTGTAATAATATTTTATATAAATAAAAAAGTGAAAATATTAGTCTGGCATTGGTAATTTTGGAAATGATCTGAGGCATTGGGAATTTTCTGACACTTTTCATAGGATGATAAATTGGTAAAACAACTTTGTGCAACAGTTTGGCATTGGTAATTAAGGTGAAGATGTATATCCTAAGACACATTAATTGCACTCCTATTTTTATGCACTAAAAATCTTTAGTACATGTGCACCAGGATACATATGCAAAAATCTGTATATTGCTATTTTTCTTAATAGCTGAAATTGAGAAATCATACAAATGTCCATCAGTGATAAAATGGATAAATAAATTATGGCATAATGATACAATAGAATTCAACACAATAATGAAAATGAACAAATTAGATCTATAATTTTTTAGTTCTTTGATAGAGAAAAAGGATTCAGACATAGAAAAATAATTTGTAAAACATAATACATATTCAATGTGATGTATGAATGTTTGTATTTATGTATTACTACTTTGACTGCTGCAATAAAATAACTCAGATTTACTCATAGTAAGTGGAAATGCAAATAAGTAGGCCTGCGAATTTTGCTTGCTAATGATGCTATTAAAATATGGAGGAGAGACTATATTCTGTACTAATATGTAGAGGAAATATACACATCTATATGAAATTGCAATAAAAGCAAAGAACTGTTTGTTTGAGGAAACTTTTATCAAAAATTTAGAATGCAGTAAAGGAAAAAAATAGCAAATACATCATCAGAAATATGTTGGCTTTAAGTTACTCCTGATGAAGTAGTAGGTGAAGCTGTTCTTTCAAGTTACCGAGATGCTGAGAAGGATGTACATATGTCATAAGACCACGGAGAAGATGAGTAGTGTTCTTCTATCACAGTGAACTCTGCCACTTGCAAAACTGGATAAAGACACATCTGTCAGAGTTCTCCCATTTGGCTGCCATCATCATCATCATCATTATTATGTATTACATTTAATGATTTGTATTTGAACTGTTTACATACGTTAAGTTGGACAATGTCTAAGTAATTTCCAAAGATCGTTGTGGGTAACTTACCTTAGCAAATAGCAAAGCTCAAGTCAAACTGCTTACATTTAGAAATCGAGTGTTCTTTAGTTTAAGTGCATTACTTGAGCAAATTATGTATAGGTGACCTTAAAATCACAGAGTTAAGGCACAGAACCCTGTTTCTAACATTGGAAGTAGACTAAAAGGACCACGGAAAAATTAAGTCAGAGAATAGGATCATGTCCCTCTGATCATGTATTACATTTTGCTTACTGGAATGGCATTTAGAGATCAAGTTCTGCTCCCTGACTTTCCCCATAATGAGAGGCTGTGGTGATGACCCAGCAATAGATAAGCTGCCACCCAAGAAAATACATTACCATTCCTTTCAAATTGGTGGAGAATGACTAGACCATGAGTCTATCTATTTTGTGACCAAAGTTTGGGAAAAGAAGGGAATTGTTACCATTTTCTTGTTAACACTACTAAAAATAAAAACTCTTTAAGAGCTTGGCGTTTTGAGTATTTTATTCAGTTTCCCCATAGAATATGATTTATAGAAGAGCAAGAGGTTGTCCTTATTATTGAAACAATAGGACTGAGAAAATTAATAATCAAGATTAAGAATTCAATAGACATAATTAACAACCAGTTAGACAGAGTGGAAGACAGAATTATGAATTGGAAGATAACTACCCCAAATGAAGCATAAAGAGACAAAGAGATGGAAAATACAGGCTAGAGGGTAAGAGACACAAACATTACAGTCAGAAAGTCTAACATACTTCTGGAATTCTGGGAGACAGAAGAGAGAAAATGAAAGAGAAGCAATATTGTTGAGATTTTTTCCAAAAGTGATAAAATATTTCAGTTCATTGATTTAAGTTAAGATAATGAGATAAGATAACAAAAGTTAACTTATAAAGACTACAGGAAACCAAAGACCAAGGAAAATGTCATAAATAGTCAAAGAAAAAGAGTAGATTATATTAAAATGAACAACTATTTGAATGATTCTTAAATGAGCTTAGTATGGATCTGGGAGCCAGTTACAATTTGGCTGATTGCCAGTTTAGGTTGGATCTTTCTGGGAAAACTTGACTCCAGAAGTCTCTCATTCTCCTCCTAGGACCAGTGTACTAGCCTGGGCATGTTCTCATGGTAATTGAAGAAGAGCAATACTAGACCAGCGCCAATGTGGAAGTCATTTCAAACCTCTTTGTGTCACGTCTACTAGTTCCCGATTCATCAAAGCAAGTTTACATGATTGAGCTCTGAGCCAAGGGGCAAGGCAGTCATCCTGCCCGTGGCAGAGGATACCACAAAATTAATTTTCAAAGGCTGTAGCTACAGTGAGGATTAATGAATTTCAGGAAAATGAAGCAGTCTATCCCAGTTCATGCTCTTGGTTAAATTTTGAGGATCCTTCTATATATGAAATATGCTCATTCCTATCTGAGCATCTCCCAAAGTCTCATTCAGTTACAGAATTAGGCTTGAATTCCAGGATCTTATGATCTACATTTGGTTTGGTTTGGCTGCTTTTCATCTGGTAATCAAGGATGAAAAGACAAGTTATCTACCTGGCAAAGATGTAGCACACAGGGTTGAAACAGGACAGCGGAACCATAACAAACAGTTCCATTCAAAGAGGGGAAGAATAGAAACATACAGCAATTCTGGCTCACAGGAATTCTGAAATAATGTGTGGAAAATAATTTCATGAGCTTCCACTTTGTATTGTTTTTGTTTAAACTTACTTATTTTAAAACGGTTTCCAGTTTTATTGAGGTAAACTTGACGAAAAATGTAATTTTCAAAGTGTATAACATAATCTTTTGATATATGTATACATTATGCAAGAATTCCCACAATCAAGTTAATTAACACATCCATCACCTCACATGGTTACCTTTTTTTAATGAAAAAGCTTAAGAATTACTCTCTTAGCAAAATTAATTATACAATATAGTATTATCAACTGTAGTTATCATGCTATACATTAGATCCTCAGAACTTATTCTTCTTATAACTGAAAGTTTATTCCCTTTTAGCAACCTCTCCCCTTTTCCTCCACCCCTAGCCCCTGACAACCACTTTTCTACTCTCTGTTTCTATGAGTTTGTCTTCTCTTTCTGGCTTATTTCATTTAGCATAATGCCCTCAAGGTCCATCCATATTGTCACAAATGGTGGGATCTCCTCCTTTCTTAAGGCTGAATAATATTTCAGTATATATCTATAGATATGTGTATACACCACATTTTCTTTATCCATTCATCTGTAAACAGACACTTAGGTTTTACCCATACCTTGCCTATTGCGAATACTGGTTCAATAAACATGGGTGTAGAGATATCTCATCCAGATAATGATTTTGTTTCCTTTGGATATATACCCGGACATGAGGTTGCTGGATCATATGGTATTTAATTTTTAATTTCTTGAGGAACCTCCATTCTGTTTTCCATAGTGGCTATAGCAGTTTACATTCCCACCAAGTGTATAAGTGTTCCCTTTTCTCCACATCCTTGCCAGAAAT
Organism: Tapirus indicus; assembly: GCA_031878705.1. NCBI lineage: Eukaryota > Metazoa > Chordata > Mammalia > Perissodactyla > Tapiridae > Tapirus > Tapirus indicus. Next base: position 107,741,724 of record CM062918.1, on the reverse strand, counting down.
TCTCTCTTATCATTTTGATAATAGTCATTCTAGAAGGTGTGAGGTGATATCTCACTGTGGTTTTGATTTGCATTTCCCTGATGGTTACTGATATTAAGCACCTTTTCATGTACCTATTGCTCATTTGTATTTCTTCTTTGGGAAAAGGTCCTTCAGGTTCTTTGCCCTTTTTTAAACTGGATTATTTGGTTTTTTGCTATTGATTATGAACACCTTGCATATTTTGAATATCAATCTCTTATCAGATCTGTGATTTTCTCCCATTTCATATGTTGCCTTTTCATTTTGCTGATGGTTTCCTTTGCTGTGCAGAAGCTTTTTAGTTTGAGGCAGTTCTACTTCTTTTTGCTTTTGTTGCCTTTGTTTGTGTCAAATCCAAAATAGCATTGCCAAGACCAAAGTCAAGGAGCTCATTCTTATGTTTTTATGGCTTCAGGTTTATGTTCAATCTTTAATCAATTTTGAGTAGATTTTTGTGTATGGTGTTAGATAGGAGTCCAGTTTCACTCTTTTGTATGTGGATATGCTGTTTTCCCAGCACCGTTTATTGAAGGAATTATTCTTTCCCCATTGTATATTCTTGGTGCCATTGTCCAAAATTAATTCAGCATACATGCATGAGTTTGTTTCTGTGCTCACTACTCTGTTCCATTGATCTGTGTGTCTGTTTTTATGCCAATACCTTACTCTTTTGATTACTATAACTTTGTTAACAGTTTGAAATCAGGAAGAGTGATGCCTCCAGCTTTGTTCTTCATTCTCAAGATTGTGTTGGTTTTTCAGAGTCTTTTGTGTTTCCATACAAATTTTAAGATAGTTTTTTCTATTTCTGTCAAAAATGCCATTGGGATTTTAACAAGGATTGCATTGCATTTATGGATTGCTTTGGGTAGTATGGACATTTTAACATTATTGATTCTTCCAATCCGTGAACATGGAATATCTTTCCATTAATCTGTGTCTTCTTCAATATTTTTCATTAATATATTATAGTTTTCAGTACAGATTTTTCACCTCCTTGCTTAAATTTATAACTAAGTATCTTATTCTTTTTGATACTGTTGTAAATGGGATTGTTTCTTAATTTCTTTTTCTGACAGTTTGTTGGTAACATATAGAAACAAAATGACTTTTGTATATTTATTCTGTGTCCTGCATTTTTACTGAATTTCTTTACTAGTTCTATCATTTTGTTGCTGGATTCTTTATGATTTTTTTAATATATAACATTATGTCATCTGCAAACAGAGACAATTATGCTTCTTTTCTTGTTTGGATACCTTTTATTTCTTTCTCTTGCTTAATTGCTCTGTCAGGGACTTCCAGTATTATTTTGAATAGGAGTGGAGAGAGTAGGCACCCTCATCTTGTTCCTGATCTTAGAGGAAAAACTTTTAACCATTCACCACTGGGTATGATGTTAGCTGTGGGTTTGTCATATATGGCCTTTATTTTTCTGAGGTATGTTCCTTTTATACTTAATTTGTTTAAAGCTTTTAACATGAAAAGATGTATTTTATCAAAAGCTTTTTTTGCATCTATTGAGATAATATGGTATTTATCTTTCATTCTATTAATGTGGTGTTTCACATTTATTGATTTCTGTATGTTGAGCCACCTTTGCATCGCAGGGATAAATCCCAGTTGATCATGATGCATGATCCTTTTTTAAAAGTTGAGATATAATTGGCATATAATGTATAAATTTAAGGTGTACATTGCATTGTTTGATGCCTTTGTATATTGCCACATGATTTCTACAGCAATCTTAGCTAGGTGTATGATCCTTTTAATGTGCTGTTGAATTAGGTGTTCTGATGTTTGGTGCATATATATTTACTATTATTTTTCTTCTTAATGAATTGACCCCTTTATCATTATATAGTGATCTTCTTTGTCTATTATTATAATATTGGGCTTAAAGTCTATTTTGTCTGATATAAGTGTAGCTACTTTTGCTCTCATTTTGTTTCTCTTTGCATGGAACATCTTTTTGCATCTCTTCACTTTCAGTCAATGTTTGTCCTTGAAGTGGATGAAGTGGATCTCTTATAGGCAGCCTATAGTTGGCTCTTATTTTCATATTCATTCAGTGACTCCATGTCTTTTGATTGGAGAATTTTGTTCATTTACACTTAAAGTAATTATTGATAGGTATGGACTTATTATTGCTATTTTTTAAATTTTTTCTGGCTATTTATAGTCTCTTTTTATTTCCTCTTGCTCTCTTCTTTTGTGATTTGATGATTTTCTTTAGTGGTATGCCTAGCTTTCTTTCTTTATCTTTTGCGTATTACTTTTGTTTCATAGTTGCTATGAGACTTACATAAAACATTTTGTATTTTTAATAGTTTATTTGAAGCTGATAACAACTTAACTTTGAATGCAAACAAAAGCTCTACATTTTTATATCCTCTCACATTTTATATTTTAATGTCACAATTTACACTTTTTTATATTGGGTATCCATTAGCCAACTATTGTAGATATACTTACTTTTTTTTTTTTAATTTATTTTTTTTGTTGTGAGGAAGACCAGCCCTAAGCTAATGTCCATTGTTAATCCTCCTCTTTTGCTGAGGAAGACTGGCCCTGGGCTAACATCTGTACCCATCTTCCTCTACTTTATATGGGACACCGCCACAGCATGGCTGACAAGCAGTGCGTCGGCCGGCGCCCAGGATCCAAACCGGCGAACCCCAGGCTGCCAAGTGTGAACTAAAGCACTGCGCCACCGGGCAGCCCTAGATGTACTTACTTTTAACAACTTTGTCTTCTACCTTTTACCTTTGTACTAGAGTTATAAGTAATTTACACACCAACATTACAATATTTGAGTATTTTGAATTTAACTGCACGTCTGCCTTTACTAGGGAGATTTATACCTTTTTGTTTTGTGTGGTCCTGAGGGACTCATGGGTGCTGAGTCCCATTATGTCCCAGAGCTAGGTGATTTGAGAGCCAGTCCCTTGGGTAGAGCTGCAACAGTTGTGGTGACAGATGTGTGGACTTGCACCTTCCAGAGAAAAACTGGGGACCTGGTTTTATTGTTGGAGCAATCTGGCTCCAGTGCTTCAGGCTCTCAGGTGGATCCCCGTCACCCCCATATACAGGTGGATTTTATCTGGAAACTTAGACAGCAGCTGGGAAAGTATGCAGTCAATTTCTCCCAGAGAAACTGGGAGGTGGCATTTTCACCAGCTCCCTCTGCACTTAGCCTGGGGGGGGGGGGCGTGGATTTCTGTGGGAAGTGCTTGAGTGCTCATTTGAAAAGTGCTTTTTTCATTTAATGTGGTCCTATGTAACTCATGTATGCCAAGCCCCTTTGGCTACCAGAGCTAGGTGATTTGAGGGCTAGTCTCTCAGGTGGCAGTTGCAAAAGTTGGGGTGCTAACTATGTAGACAACCTCCTTCCAGGGAGAAGCTGGCAACTTGGTTTTATTGTTGGAGTGAGCCAGGGGGAGAATGTGGGGGAAGTGCCCACCAGCTATTTTGGTCTCTTGGGCATGATTCCAGTCAGCACCTAGTTGCAGGCTGATTAGAAGCTGGACCCTCAGGCAGCAGCTGGGAAAGTATGCAGTCAAACTCCTCCCAAGGAAAAACTAGGAGAGGGACATTTTTGCCTTCTCTCCCATGCTGACCCCCATTTAAATCCTGCTTTTTTGTTTACTGTGGTCCTGTGGAACTCCTGAATGCTGAGCCTCATTGACTCGGAGAGCTAGGTGATTTGAGGTCCTGTCCCTCAGGTGGAAGCAATAAAAGTTGGGGCCCTAGATGTGTGAACAAGTTCCTTGCAGGGAGAAGCTGGTGATTTGGTTTTATTGTTGGAGCAAGCCAGAGGGAGAATGTGGGGGAAGTGCCCATTGGCTCCTTTGGTCTCCTGAGATGATCCCAGTCAACATCAAGATGCAGGCTGATTAGAAGCTGAGCTGTTAGGTATCAGCTGGAAAAGTATGCAATTGAGCCCCTTCAGGGACTCACTGGGAGATGGGTTTTTTGCCTGCTGCCTCTCCACTAAGCTCAGGGAGGGTAGCCACAGGTTTGCTTGTGCACCTGTGCTTCTTTCTTTGCTATTGTCCTGTGAGATTCATGAATGCAAGCCTCATTGGCTTTCAGAGCTAGGTGATTTGGGGCCCATCCCTTGTGTGACAGCCCTAAAAGTTGAGGTGATAAATGTGTGGTCCAAGCTCTTTGCTCCTCAGGGAGAAGCTGGGAGTTGGGAGTTCCTTCCTAATTGTAAGTTGCCATGCCAGGAGTGGGGTTTATGACAAGAGCATGTATCAGCCTTTCCTACCTGTTTCAATGTGGCCATTTTCATAGTCAGCTGATGTGTAGGAATTACTCAACCAGTTTCTGGATTTCTCTCAGAAGGAAACGCTCTGTGTATATTCATTGTGTCTGTGGGGGAAAGAAAATTCAAGAGCCTCCTATGTCGCCACCTTGGTGATGTCACTCCCCTCTATTTTGGCAGTAGAGCATATTTCTTGATTAGGCTTCCATCACTCCTTTCAGTTCATTGTTTTCTATGGCTGTTGGTTTTGACCTCTGGAATGTCCCTTTTCCATCACTATCTTTGAATAATTTTGGAAAGGCCATTAGAAACTATCCCACTTGTGTAATGTTCTCAACCTGCTTCCTGATTGTAGAAAGTTGGGGGCTCAGATACCTTTTCACCTTCTAAAAAGTCTCAGCCCAGGCTGGCAGCAATTTTACAATCGAGCTGTGTCAAAAACATTTTGTGTTTTCTGGGTATTTATTTGATTACTGTCCACTCCATGAGTCAAAAGCCATACTTACACTTCTTTTCAAAACTGACTTCTCTCTCTGTAGATTATTCATGCCTCTTTAGGCATATCAGGTTGCTGTGGGACAACATTTAAGATTCAGCAAATCTTAACAGTTCTCGGGTTGTTTGCCTCCTCTAAATCTGTTTGTAAACCTGATAGTTCCTCTCTTTTAGTATATATAATATACAGCTAAAAACAATCATTTGATGCTTTCAACATATTGTCTTGTGATCCCGTCACCCAGATACATAAATTCATTTCATTCATTTTCTGTCTTCCAAGTAATCTCAAAAGACAGAATTACAAATATTTCACAAGGATTGAACATGGGCTACCATTTTTACAGCCTCCTCAATCATTTTCCTCAAAATCAATTTCACATTTTGGTTGCCATAATATATTTGTAGACTTCATATATTTTTTATGTATTTTTATATCTAATACATGCCATTCTTAATATCTGAGCCACATTCAAGTATATCTTGAAATTCAGTCATTAATGCCAGAAATGTCTCCATCATCTTTTAATGCTTTATGTAGTCATCTTAGTAAATAATATGGTGCCAAGAACTCACAGTTTATAAGTGCCAAAGCCAGGTTTGTGATTCAGGCTTGTCTTTTATTTAGGCTAGTATATAAGTCTAGGACTATCTTATCACCAAAATCTTTGTGTGTTTCATTACAGTACATTGGCTCTAAATTGAGGTAAAAGTGATTCTTTATCAGGAACTAAACTGGACAAAAGAGTCCTAAGTCTATCTCATAGCATAACCATTTGTGTTCAAATGGAACTACAGGGTGTGACTTTTCTTATATGAATCAGGGATATTTCGGTTTTAGGTCAGAGAAAAGCAATTCAAACAGATTTGTGCCTTATACAACTGAAAATTCCACGGATAGAGCAGCTTCTTTTATGGCTAGTTTTAAACGAACATGAAGGCTTTGACCAAGCCCAAAGAAAAGTCTTAAAAATTAGCATACTTGTTCTCAACCTCTATAATAACAATGAGATGAATTCTGTCACACACTTGCACCCTCCTATGACCCCAATATTCATCTAATGTGGGGAGACTCCCTGTCAATGATGTTATCCTTATTACATTTTATGACCTTCCTTCCTGTGATAGGTAAAATAATCGCCTTCAACGATGTCCATGTCCATATCCCCAGAATCTGTGAATCAGGTTATGTTGCAAGGCAAGGTAGAATTAAGAGTTCCAGATGGAATTAAGATTCCTAATATCTGACCTTCACATGTGGAGATTATCCTGGATTATCTGGGTGGGCCTATGGGAATCACAAGGTCCTTTTAAGTGGAAGAGAGACAGGAGAATCAGAATCAGAGAAGCAGATGTGATGAAGAAAACAGAGATTAGAGTAATGTGGTTGGTGCCTTTGAAGAAGAAGGAGTCCTTGATCTTAGGAATGTGAGCAACCTCTGTAGGTAGAAAAGACAAAGAATGGATTCTCCCCTAAAGCCTGCAGAAGGAATGCATCTGAGACACATTGATTTTAGCTCAGTGAGACCCATTTCAGACTTACGACCTCCAGAACTGTATGATGACAATATTGTGTTATTTAAGCCACTACACTTGTGGTAATTTGTTACAGCAGCAATAGAAAGTAAACACATTTTTTGAAAGTGAAAAAACTCACTGAATTCTTCACTATAGCCACCTTCCATATTCATGAATTATACAAACATATGATTTCTGATCATGACTCCTTTGTATAATCTGTTTCTGAAAAGTACTGGTCAAATTTCAGACTATGTACCTATACTAGTTAGAATTCTCCAGAGAATGAAAATCAATAGGATGTAGGTATAAAATGTGGATATAGAAAATGATTTATTAAAAGAAATTGGCTCACATAATTACAGATGCTAAGAAGTCACAAGATATACAAAATAGAGGTCCAAGATAGCTGACAGTATGGTTCCAGTCTGAGGCCAAAGTCCTGAGCACCAGCAAAGTCTATGGCATAAGTTTCATTCAGAGTCTGAGTCTGAAATCAGGGGATGACCAATGTTGAGCTTAAAGACTATTACACAGAGAGAGAGTGAATTCTCTCATATTCAGCTTTTTGTTCTACTCAAGCCTTCAATGGATTGGATGAGGCCCACCCACACTGGAGACAGCAATCTGCTTTATTCAGTCTACTGATTCAAATGTTCTTCTTACCCAGAAACATCATCACAGATACACCCAGTATAATATTTAACCAAATATCTAAGTGCCCTGTGGCCCAGGCAAGTTGATACATAAAATTAACCATCACAAGTACATCCTTTGCCAACTTGGCACCCGTACACATCTCCTTAAATCATGCTTGATCTCCAAATAAAGGTAACAACAAGTAATAATTTTGTCAAACATGATATAACTATCCTGCGTACAACCAAGAACATACTAAGACCTTTCCTAGAAGAGGCAGCAAGATCCTTGGGTGATGTTTACTCTTTTTGATATGGCATAACTAAATACTATGATATAAAATGAACAATACTTGAATACTATGATATTAAGTCAATATATCTTATGTTACATGACAAGGGAATAAGAGAGGGAAGAAAACAAAGATATTATATATTTATCTGTATAAATATATACACACACCCAAACATACTCTTAACAATTGACATATTCATGACAATTACAGTTCTCATTTTTGTAATTGGTCACATGGTCATAGCTGGCATTTATAATTACCTGCTCCTACTACCTGTTCTGTATTCCCTTTGAATTCAGCAAGCACCTCAGCTGGTCCTGACCCAAACTTTCATTCCGAAAGCATCTGGGTCATTAGTTGTCCTGCCTGGTTTGCATTGTTGTAGTTTTCTATTGACCTGAATCACAGAGCATGGTAATACTAGGACATGACCTAGAAGATCTCTGTATTCCGGACATACACTTTCTTTCCTCTACCATGGAAAGACTAGTCCACTTTCCTCTTGGTTGTCAGGATCAATTACTCCAGCCAGCACAGTATCTCCCCTCTTTGCCTGTTGATTCAGAGGCATGAGGAGTCCAAAGTGGCTGGGCAGCAGTCTTAACTTACAATTCAGTGGAATTGTTGTTGTGTCTCCTGGTAGAAGTGTTCCTCCCTTTTTAACTATGACCTCCAGGCCAGCAGAGCATAAGGTCATGGGAACAGGAAGCAAAAATATTGCTATTGGGTTCCTAGGAATAATAATGAATGGTACCACTTCTATTTCTACCCCTTAATCCCTGGACTTGTGAATTCTGGATATTGGAGAAAGAGCACCATATATTGGATGCAGAGTCCAAGCATATGTAACCTTCTAGAGAACCTTGCTCCTGATCTGCAAGTTATTACCACCTACCTGGTACTGTAAGTGAGTCTTCAAAAGTCCATTCCACCATTCTGTCAAACCAGCTACTTCAAGAAGGTGGGGAACATGATAAGACCAATGAATTCCATGACCATGGGCCCATTGCAACACTTCTCTTGCTGTGAAGTCAGTTCCTTAATCAGAAGCAATGCTGTGTGGAATAACTTGATGGTGGAAAAGGCATTCTGTAAGTGTATGGATCATAGCTTTGGCAGAAGCACTGTGTGCAGGGAGGGAAAATCCATATCCAGAATAAGTGTCTATTACAGTAAGAACAAAGCATTGCCCCTTCCATGAAGAAAGCAGTTCAATGTAATCAACCCGCCACAGGTGACTGGTTGAAACCCTTGGAGAATGGTGCCATATCTGGGACTTAGTATTGGTCTCTGCTGCTGGCAGATTAGGCATTCAGCAGTGGCCATAGCCAGGTCAGCCTTTGTGAGTGGAAGTTCCTGTTGCTGAGCCCATGCACAATCTCCACCCCTTCCGCCATGGCCACTTTGATCATGAGCCTATTGGACAAGGTCAGGGGTGGTAGGGGAAAGAGGCTGACTGGTATCCACAGAATATGACATCTTATCCACTTGATTATTAAAATCCTCCTCTACTGAGGTCATCCTTTGGCTTACTCCAATGGGACACAAATATCTTCATGTTTTTGCCCATTCAGAGAGGTCTGCCTAAAAACCTCTCCCTCAAATTCCCTTTTCACATATTTTCCAATTGTGTTCCTTCCAAGGCTCTGACCACTTAGCCAAACCATTGGCTACAGCCCATGAATCAGTATATAAGTGCACATCTGTCCATTTCTCCTTCCAGGCAAAGTGAACCATCAGGTACATTACTTGGAATTCTGCCCACTGGGAGGATTTCCCTTCACCACTATCCTTCAGGGATGTCTCAGAAAGGGGCTGTAGTGCTGCTGCTGTCCACTCTTGGGTGACACCTGCATATCAGACAGAATAATTTGTAAACCAGGCCTAAGTCTTTTCATCCTCTACCAACTGATTGTAGAGAACTCCCTAGAAGGCCATAGATGCAGGCTGGGAAAGAGAGGCAGTGTAGCAGAAGCAGGGGCCATGGACATTTACCACTTCTTCATGTAATCTACTTTTGCCTCCATCTACCACTTCCATTTGATGAAGAGTGTTGCTATTCATGCCCAACTTTATGGCTTTGTGGGTCAGGTAATACCCAGTTCAAGATGGGCAGCTCAGGTTGCATGGTAACTTGGTGGCCCCTGATAAAGAGTTTAGTCTCTGCTAAGGCCCAGTAGCAGGCCAAGAACTTCTCAAAAGGAGACTAGTGACCTGAGGAGGATGGCAGGGCTTTGCTCCAAAAACCTAAGGGATTGCACTGTGATTCTTTTATAGGGGCCTGCCACAGGCTCCAAAGAGCATCCTTATCTGCCACTGCCACTTCATACAAGAGACTCTATAATCTGTTTTATTTATATTCTCCAGAGGTAGGCAAAGATTTAATACTCATACAATAACAGGTCAAGCCTTTTGTCAATTGTGTCAGGAAACACAGAGAACTTGCTGCTTTAATTATACAACTTCAGCCTCAGGATAGAATAAACATAGAACCCCAAAATTCACTAGTACAAACAGCACCATTCTCCTTTCCAGAAGAAGAAAGATATATTCTTGCAAAAACAGATAAAGAGATTAACAAAGGACTAGCAAACCAAATTCCAAGGCATTTTTCACTTGACAGACAATAGGTCTTCCCTACCAAATGGGCCAAAAGAACCAAATTCTCAGTCATTGCTGCTGTGTTCATTTGCTATCACTGTGAAAAAGATCACCTCAAATTTAGTGGCTTAAACCAAAAACACATGTTTATTATCTCACAGTTTTTTTGGATCAGGAGTTTGGGCAAGTCTGAGCTGTATTCTCTGCTTCAGGGTCTCACCTAGCTGCAATCAAACATTTGTAATACTGCATTCTCATCTGCAGGCTTGGCTGGAGAAGAAGTCACTGCCAAACTCACTCAAGTTGGCAGAACTCATTTTCCTGTGGCCCTCTCCACAGGCACTTCACAACATGGCTGCTTACTTGAAGGCCAGCAAGAATCTCTCACTCGGGGGAGGCCCAGCCACTCTGTTAAAGCTTTACCTGATTGCATCAGGCCCATGAAGGATAATCTCCCTTTCAATTAACTCAAAATCAATTGAATTGGGATCTTAATGATCTGCAAAATCCCATCATGCTTGCCATGCTCTGCAGGCCAGAAGTAAGTCACAGATCCTTCCCACAATTGAGGGGAGATAATTGTACAGGGTGAGAACATCAGGGAGCAGTGATCACAGGGACCATGGTAGGTCCCTATGCCATAGCTGCCACAAATGAGAAATAACATATTTACAGTGCACAAATTGGAAATGGAACCAAATTTGGCCAACATTCATAATCCTCAATAAAAATGCAGATTCAGGAAGAAAAAGAGAAACATAGAGTTGGTGAAAATCCAATTCTTTTGCCCCTTAGGACTTACTTGATGCCTGGAAGAGACATGCCTGGGCTTAAACAGCCCATAACAGACTTTTCTTGGGCCATATAGTTTAGTTAGTTGGCTCTAGCCCATGAGTCTACTTGGGCATCCTCTGGCCATGAAAAAAGTCAAAGCACAATTTTCAAAAAGTTGAAAACATGAATCCCCTAAAAATATAAAGGGAGATGTGGCAAAGATTTATTTAACTCATCAGTGGGGAAAACAGCAGATGGTAAGGCTGATTCCACATCTCTGACTTTCCATCTGGGGTCAGATTCCTTCTGCTTGAAGAGCACCGTTTTTAGAATTTCCATTATCGAACTCCTGCTGGAATTTTGTTTTTCTGAAAATATTTATTTTACCCTCATTTTTATTTACCGTGTTTACTTTTTTTTTTTTGTGAGGAAGACCAGCCCTGAGCTAACATCCATTGCTAATCCTCCTCTTTTTGCTGAGGAAGACTGGGCCTGGGCTAACATCGAGCCCATCGTCCTCTACTTTATATGGGACGCTGTCACCGCATGGCTGACAGGCAGTGCGTCGGCGGGCGCCCGGGATCCGGGCCCGCGAACCCTGGGCCGCGAAGCGCGAACTAAACCGCTGCGCCACTGGGCGGCCCCCTTTGTTTACCTTTTAAATTAACTTTATGGAGGTACAATAAATATACCCATTTTAAGTATATAGTTTGATGAGCTTTAACTATTGTGTACATCCTTGAAATAATAACCATGATAAAGTATATTAAAAAAGCCATCCTAAGAGGATAATATTACCCTCTGCATTTTATTGATGATTATACTCAGGCAGAGAATAGTTTTAAAACAGATTCCAAGATCAGAAATATATATAATGCAGAGAAGCTGGGTTTTACTTCCTGGCAGTCTGGCTCTAAAATCCTCTGCTAAAAACCATTATATTGTAAAAACTGAAACTGAATAAAATCCAAAAGTAGAGGCAGATTCTAACATCTATTAATCTTAAAAATATTAAGGAGTCAAAAATGAATTAAAAAGAGAAAATAAAACTGAATATTCATACATAGAGAAGTCTAGACTCTACAGTGGAAACCACATGTTCTTTTGAAGATTTCAAGGAGTATTTATAAAATTTATGAATACTTAAATTAAATAATTAATATTTGTATACTAAATAGACTAAAAAGAGAAACTTTATCAAAGGTTTAATCATAAGAGATATGTTTGATAACTATTAGTAATGAGCTGAAAAGCCTAAATTAGATAAGATGGATCTAGATCTAGATGACCTCCCTGAGACTCATTTTCTATTTTGGAAATTATAAGATGATAATTTTTTCCATCCATGAGATATGTGTGTGTGTGTGTGTGTGTGTGTGTGTGTGTGTGTGCTTACCAGCTTGTGAAAAGTAAAATTATACATAATTGTTTTTTATCAGCAATCAGCCTTTAGTGAGTATTGGCCTTACTGGGATTGCCAAGAAAACCTTGCTGCTTTGATAGGAAAAGCTTAGATTCTTTCTACGTAAATCTGACATTAAAAAAAAAATCCGTAGAGATGATGGTTCTAATTATGAGCAAGCTCCATAAAACAATTTAAATATTCACTGTATAGTCTATGTAATGGGTTTTAAAATTTTACTGAATGACAAATAAAGTTGATGAACACAAATTATGGAAAGGTTAAACAAGGAAAAGTTGCAAAGCAATGAAAGAGAATATGTCTCTATTTGCATGTTAGCAAATGAGAATTCAGCTTTCACCTCAACATCAGTTATGAAATATTCCAGCCTATGGATAGGGCATAAAGTATACGAATGAGAGTTAATTTGAGCTGTTTGGGGAGTAACAATATCTTTCATAAAGACAGCGTTGAGCTCTTTCGTTAGCATACCTTGTTGCTTTCCTGCCTGACATTGGTCACAGAATTTAAAAGAAACCAGATCTTTACCGCACATTCAGAAATCAGCTGCACATAGAAGTCGAAGTCAGAATGTTAAAGGAATCATGACCTGTGATATTAGACTTGACTTTTTTTCTAGACATGATAACTTTACTACCATTTTCTCCATCCTAATAATGACAGAATTTATTCTGGGACATTTTGCCAGTGGCTTCATAGCACTGGTGAACTGCATTGACTGGGTCAAGAGACAAAAGATATCCTCGGCTGATCAAATTCTCACTGCTCTGGTGGTCTCCAGAGTTAGTTTGCTCTGAGTAATATTAATAAATTGGTATATGACTGTGTTTAATCCAACTTTATATAGCTTGGAAGTAGGAACTGTTACTTAATATAAATTGCCTGGACAATAAGCAACCATTTTAGCATCTGGCTTGCTACTAGCCTCAGCATATTTTATTCGCTCAAGATAGCCAATATGTCCAGCCTTACATTTCTTTACCTGAAGTAGAGAGTTAAATGTGTCATTCTTATGACTGTCGGAGACTTTGTTCTCCTTGGTTTTCTATGTTGCAGTGGTAAGCATAGATGAAAATATGCAGAAAAATGAGTATGAAGGAAACATCACTTGGAAGATCATATTGAGGGATATTGTACAACTTTCACATTTGACTATAATCACCCTAGCAAACTTCATACCCTTTACTAAGTCCCTGACATCTCTGCTGTTAATCTTTTCCCTGTGGAAACATCTCAAGAAGATGCAGCTCAATGGCAAAGGATCCTGAGATCCCAGCACCAGGGTCCATATGAGAGCCATGCAAACTGTGGTCTCCTTTCTCTTGCTATATGCCAGTTACTTCCTGGCTCTAATCATCTCATTTTGCAGTTCTAATAGGATGCCTAATGAACTTGTTCTCGTGCTTTGCCAGGCTCTTAGAATGCTGTATCCTTCAAGCCACTCATCTATCCTGATTTGGGCAAACAAGAAGCTAAAACAGGACTTTCTGTCAGTTTTATGGCAGGTGAAGGACTGGACCCCTAAATTCTATAGATCAATAAGATGGGCATTGTGTATGTTCTGGCAGAAAACAAACTGATGGAACCTGTAACATTTTATACATCCTACCGGTTTTCCATAGTGTATGTAATTGAATAATTTTCCAAGTTTTATCTAGAAAATTTTTACCTAAACTTATTGCATAAAGGTAATACATGTGTAGGTATGAAAAATATAAGAAAGATTGGAAATAACATACCTTTACCAAATTTTTTTCAAGTAAACAATCTAATTATACAAAATATTGTAAGATTCTTCAGAATTATGAAGCCATTTGTGTTTCACATACACATTCTATGGTATCTTCCAATAGAAAAATATATGGTCTATATTTATGCATTTTTAGGAACTGACAACTTATCTCAGGAAGTCATTACTATTTTTCATTGTAATTTGTACCACAGTGTGTTTAGATGTCACTGTTTGAACCTCTAATGTTTTATATGGTAAGGATATTCATTTCTAAATTACACATTGAGGAGGTATGTTTGGGATAGTTGTTATTCCATCCTGAATACCTACTTCATGGTTCACAGAGAGTAACCAGAACTGTTATTAAGAAAGGTGTACACAATATGATTCAAGAATGACAAACACTTTGAGAGTCAATTTTGTATATGTGTACAATAAACAATACTGAAGAATATTTGACTTAAAGAAGTAGGGGAAAGGCTTGGAAAAAAATTGAATTCTTCAATAGGGATAAAGATGAAAGAAACATGCCTCTTTTTAATACTGTTATAAGTTTCCATATCTATTTAGAAAAGTCATTTCCTCTAGCTTTTGAATTAAGGAAGACCATTTTTGAAATTGAGATCTGATGTGAAATATGTCAATTTTCTCCTAAACTACCTCTGGGCCTTGAATTGACAAACATCTCCTACATCTACTGTCTTAAAATTCCTTTTAAACTTCAGATAAGAGACTCAAATCTTCCCCATCTAAAAACTGCTTACTACAAGAATAGTAAAGAATTATGGTATATAATTCAATGTATCTTTATGCATAAATTTACATGGCATCTATTAAGTTTATGTAATAATTATAGAGAATTTCTTAAAGATCTGTTTTATTGTAGTCTTTGGAAAGTGACAAAATGGGAGAACGTGTGTTGGCATATTCATTGATAGTAAGTTCTATTGTGAGAAAGAAATGTATACTCTTTCTCACCAACTGAATTCTACACGTCTGTATTAATTCTTAGTGTTATGAAGTTTAACATTTTCTAAGCCTTAAAATGAATCATCTCCACACCTGACTTATTTGTTTGTTTATCATCTATGTTTTCTAGTACAATATAAGCTTCAGAAAAGCAAGGATCATATCTGTCTTGTTTGCTGCTGACTCCCAGGACCTCCAAGCCAGCCCATAGAATAGTTGGTCAAAAATGATGTTTAAGGAGCAAGTAAATAGATGAAGGAATGAATGAACTGTATTAAGACTGGGAAACCAGTTAAAATGAAACTTATCACAAAACCTGCAGATTGAGTGAATTTCTCTGTTGTGGTTTCATGTTAAGGTGACAGGCTTACCAAAGAAGAAGCATTTCTCTGAGCAAAAGTTTGACCATTCCATAATTCTAGGAGAAATGTCACTAGAACATAGCCTTGACACAGTCATATCATATATGTGAAGTGGAGACAATGTTGAACATCAAAATTAGATGGCTTCTATCACAATAGTTATAAAAAAGCGTATAAAAAAGTTTGTAAATTTGTGTATATATATGGGCAGAGCAGTGTGAACCATAGCCTACACCTGCTCCAGAGCCTTCTGTTGCTCTGGGCTCCACTGGAAACCAGTAGCCTCTAGGGAAACTCCATAAATGGGTCAGAGTAATATTCTCAAGTGTGTTATATATTGGCTCCAAAATCCAAAGAGGCCTGACAAACACTGTGCCTCTTTTTCAGTGATAGGGAATATAAGATAGGGGAACTTGCCATTTACTTTAAATAGATGTCTCAATGTGTGAACCAGACCATTGGACCCCTAAAAACATCACCTATGTTGTACGTTCCTGAATCTTCTCAGGGTTTATCTCTCTTCTTCTGGTATTTTACTGTTTAATTTTACAGCATTTTATTGTATTTAAGGAACTTGCCACTTCCTGCTCACAGGTACCAGTTAATATAATATTATTAATATACTGAATTAGCATGATGTTTTGCAAAATATCAAGAGAACTGAAAGCAGGAGAAGTGACATAGCCCAGAAATAAAACAGTGAAGGTGTGTTATTATTCTTAACCACACGAAGGCAAATTGTTTTGATTTTCGCCCATAATGCGTATAAATTTAAAAACATTTACCATATCAATAGCCACATACAAAGTGCCAGAGTCTGTGTTCTGCTCAGTAAAGATAATCCATCCTGGAGAGCATTTGCAACTACTATTTATGGAAATCTGTGTTCATCCAATAATCCATCTGGTTTTGGCAGAGGCCATATATGGGTTGGTTAATTCAACAGGGATATGAAAATGACCACCACTCCCTGTAACTGTCAAGTTTTTTATGGTGGCAGTAATCAGCTCCATTCCTTGAAGAATGTGGTTACAATTTTTTATTCATTATTTTGCCAAGAGGGGACAGTCTCAGAGGCTTCCCCTTGGTCCTCCTTACAATAATGTCCTTTACTCTACAGGTCAGGAAGTAATATGAGAGTTCTGCTGCCAAATCTGTCCATCCCAATTATACATTCCAGCAGAGGTAAATAACCACAAACCCATTAGATCCACCTGGGGATGGACATGAGCCAAAGCTCTAGTTAGCAACTGACATTCAAAAACTCCCAGTGGACTCCAGTATTTGGTGTCCAGGTAATAGTGTTAGTTCAGGCCCCATACCTAGAAGTTCCACATTATACAGATACATGTCCTTTCCTCTGGGCACTGTTATCTGGTAAATGGCTGCAGGTTTTTGGGAAAGCACCACATGAATATATCCTGAATATTCTTGTGGTGGGTTTATGGGATCCTTAATCAGGGGGACATAGACTCCCCTTTAATCACTGAACTCTGGTTCTCTGAGTTGGCTCAGTCCTAAGAACTGAGGGAAGAGCTTTGATTTCCCACCCCAAAGACTGACCTGAGGAATCAACTCTTCAGCTCTATTTTCCTTTCGGTTGGTAGTATTTAACAAATTACAAAGTTTCTTCAACTACTCTCGCATGAACCTGTTCCATTAAGGCTGTTGCTCTCACCTCTTCATTGAAACTGACCTTTGCAAAATCACAATGAATCTATGTTTCCAATGCTCATTCTTCATCTTGCAAGACTTAGCAGCACTGGGCAAGACTTTGCTCTCCAGGACACTGTTTTCTCCTGGTTTCTATCTGTGCTCACTGGGCACCTCTACTCAGTCTCCTTTGCTGGTTCTTCCTCTTTTCCCTAAACTATAAACATCAGACAGCCCAAGGTCTCATTTCTTGGATTTTTGACCAGTTATGCTTGGTTATCTCATCCAGTCTCCTCACTGATAATGTAGCCAAATAGTTAAATAGAGATGAATAAGACTGATTATTCATTTATATATACATATATTTTTTTACATTTCTCACCATGGAAAACATACCTTGTCTTTCAAATATCAAAGTTACATTTAAAAATAATACTATCAAAAATCTAGGGAGAAGACAGGAACTTCAATAATATTTTTGTTCGAATTTCTGCTAAATCAGAGTGATGGTGACCTAGCATTTAATATGATTTCATTTAAAATAGCAATATAGGTATTGATAGACTGATAGGGAGGGGTTATCATTATCGATATAATGATCTAAGTACAGAGATACATAGATAGAATTATAGTTGAGTAACTTACTTTTTGATTACTCGCATTTGGTACTGTCAGTATGTAAAACTTTTCATAAATGAAAAAGTTAAAATGAAATACACTAATCTCTTCTCTGTACACCTAGACATAACTTTAACACTGAAATGGATAAAAAACACTGCTCTTCTCTCAGCAATTGACTTGTTATTCTGTTTTCTGGCTGTAATGTGTGGGAAATTATCCTTGTTGTCATTCTTATCTTGTCTGGGAAAGATTGTCTTTCCCTAGAAGTTTTTGTTTGAATGGAAACCTAAAGAGTTTTCAATCCAGAGTGAAAAGCTGCAGTGGTGGGGGTCTCAAGGAGAGCTTCTCTGGGGTGAGTGTAGTCCTTGCTGGGGCCTGAGTTCTGCTCTCTTTTCTAAGAACCCATGAAGATTCAGCACCGGCACCCACTCCTCACACCCCCTCTCAAGGTTGTTTGTACTTTGTCTTCTTTCCCAGCCTCATATTTGTTACCTGGAAACAGGCAAAGGGGACCTTCCTGTCTCTGCGCTGATGGTATGTTTGTGCTTCTGTTCTTTAGATTTTTTTCTTAAAATTTGCTCCGGCTGGAGCATTTTGCCTTCTCAGTATGTGTTTCCTCTACCTGTAGGACATTTGCAAGAATTTTTGCAATTTTTTAAATTCACTTACTTTGCTCAGTATTGCTTCAGAGGGCTCAGGAGTGAGTCAACCCTTCACATCTTTATCTTGTCTGCCACCTTGGAAGTTTATGATGCATAGTTTTCTGCTTTCTTTGGTAGCTATTGCTGAATTTATTTTATTGTCTCTGCTTATTTTTTTAGCTATTGAAGAACTATCGTGTCATGCTGCTTATTCCCCATCTTGAACCTCCTTTATCTGCATTGGTGCCTGTAGTGAGGGTCATGGAGCAGATATTGCTGGGGAGGGTGAGGAGACGTGGATAAAATCTGAAGGTATTTGGTGCCAATGGAGGAATGTGCCCTACTGGGCAGGAGAGAGGCACAGTGAGGAGAATTCTTGTTTTATGGATGAACTCGTTCAAACTCAGTGATTGCTTTATGGGACAACAAATAGATTTCCATCTCTTTTCACATGCACAGAAAAAATATTCCCAAAGTTTACTGAATATTACATTTAATACTTGTAATGTCAACTTGGAAGTATGTTTTAAATAATGTCTTAACAGCTGTCATAGTATTGAGCATGAGATAGATGCATAATATATGTCAATGAAGAAATGAAAAGCCTAAATTATTGGAGTAGAAAGAGAAGGCGATTTTGATTCAAATAAATGTGTGTACATGCACATGTGTATGTGTGTATGACTGTGTAGAAAGTAAAATGATAAATTAGTATAATTCTCAGTATTTTGTAGGAAGAGCTTTGGATAACATATGGGTAGATCCCTAGACAGGCCTAAATTTGAAGTCTTTAAAAAATTCTCATTGCCTGCTATATGTGTTAGAATTTTGTAATGTTACTTGCCCAGAACTCAATTTGCCAGACCCAAATATTTAAATAAGGCAAAAATAGAAGACAATGGAAATGAATATATCTTTATTTGCATGTTAGCAAATGAGAATTCAGCTTTTCCTTCTTCATCAACTACAAAAGACTTCAAATTCTAGTAAAGCACACAGTATCTGGATGAAGTTCATCTGAGCTGTCTGGGGAAATACAATGATTTTCATGAAGAAAGCCATGAGCCCATCCACTGGCAAATCTTAATGCTTGCTAGTTTGGCATTGTGTACACAATTTTTTAAAACAGAGAATATTATTGAATTTTCAAGAACCAGATATACATAGCATTTTAGATGAATGCATTAAGAAATTTTCAGCAGTGATATTAGACTTTGGGGCATTCTCTTACAAACAATGGTCAGTGCCTTAGAGAGCACACTTACAATCATTCTAAGTGTTGAATTCGTAATTGGAGATTTGGGAAATGGATTCATAGCACTCATGAACTGCATTGACTGGTTCAAGAGAAGAGAGGTCTCTTCAGCTGATCAAATCCTCACTTCTTTGGCAATCTCCAGAAGTGGTCTGCTCTGGTTAGTATCCATAAATTGGTACATATCTGTGTTTTTTACAGTTTTACTTGTGCCTGGAAAAGTGTTAAGAATAAGTAGTATTGGCTAGACAGTGACCAATCATTTCAGCAACTGGCTGGCTACAAGCCTCAGCATCTTTTATTTTCTCAAGATAGCCAATTTTTCTAATTCTATTTTTCTTTACCTAAAGTGGAGAGTTAAAAAGGTGATTTCAGTGATACTGCTGATGACCTTGGTCCTCTTGATTTTTAATATTGCACTGATGAACATGTATGTTGATATCTGGATTAATGAACATAAAATAAACGCGACTTGCAGTTCTAGGATGAGTAACTTTGCACAACTTTCCACTCTTACTTTATTGACTAACACTCTGTTCACTTTCATACCCTTTGCCGTGTCCCTGGCAGTTTTTCTTCTGCTGATCTTCTCCTTGTGGAAACATCTCAAGAAGATGCAGCACAATGCAAAAGGCTCCAGAGATGCCAGCACCAAAGCCCATGTGAGAGCCGTGCAAAGCTTGACCACTTTCCTCCTACTATTTGCCATTTTCTTCCTGTCTCATTTTGTGTCAATTTGGAGCTTTAAATTTCTGAAAAGAAAGCTGATCACTATGTTTTGCCAGGTTATTGGGATTGTTTATCCTGCTGGTCACTCGTATGTCCTGATTCTGGGAAACAACAAGCTGAGAAGGGCCTTTCTTTCAGTGCTGTGGTGGCTGAGGTCAAAGATGGAGAACCTTCAGGCCCATAGATCATTGAGGGATTCATCTTGCATATCCTAGAGGAAAATCAGTTTATAAGAAATTCTTGTTTGATATAAATTTATACTTCCCCAATATTCTTCAGTTGTATGTAACATTATGAATTTTGTAAAAGTATGTTTGGAATAAACACTACCCAAATATTACAACTTAGCAGAATATATATAAGTATTTATAGAATATATACAAGTAATATACATATACACAAAGGAAATGAATATGGACCACTTATATATAAGAACTATTTACAGTAACAAATAATATGAATTTTGTGTCAATCATTAACCTTTTTGAGATTTTAAAATGAGAAACCTATAATATATAAGATATATGTGTATATATATGTAAGACAGTTACTAAAAATAGAACTTTATACTTTTATACACTTAAAAATAAATTCCTAATCTAGAGTATCTGCCTAAAATTTCAGATTAAAAATGAAGAATAAAATGCAGACTATTGGAAACCACATATACTAAATCTACTGTCTCAAATATAAGATCCAATTTACAAATGATTTTTAGAAATTCTTTAGAATAATGAAGCTGCTTTATTTCAATTACCCTTTCTATACTATTGGTTTCACATTCAAGGATTCTTAAATTATATTTATCGTTATTAGGAATATATACTTCACATTTGGAAATAAATTATATTTGCCCATGTAGTTTTAAAATATGCAACCAATACTTTTGAATTTTAATTTATAGACTACCAAATTTTGGCTGATGGTAGTCTTTAATTGCACATAACTTTTTGGGAAATTGGTGTTTTTGTTTTATTTTATTTTATCATGTATCCCTATTTTACCGATGAGTGGAAAACAACCAGGTCATAGAAACAGAAATTTAGAGTGACTCATGAGTAACCAACATATAACCAGCATGAACTTTGAATATGTGTATATGTTATTAACATTGGTTGGATGGCAGAAATGAAAACTAAATAAAATACATGAAAAATTTAGGATAAATTAAGTTTAAGGGTGAGGTAAAAGAGAGGGAATCATGGTCATATGTCCTGTGTTCAATATTATTAAATCTTTAATATGAAAGAATCTTGTATATTTTTAGAAATTTAGAATTCTTTAATATGGCTTACATTCACAAAAAATATCTTCAACTGCAGGCTTTGTGTTTGCAATAGATTTTCTTGTTCTTCTAATGTAGCTCATTCATTCATTCATTTATTCATTGAACAAATATTGAAGATCTTTTCTATATGCCTTTTGGCAACACTTTAATAAGAAAGATACACTATAAAATAAAATTAAAAATGGGCATACGTAATAGGTAGCCACTGAAAAAAAAGGAAATAATAGTATTTATGTACCTAGTAATCTGTATACTTCATAACTTGTTAATACTTCACATGAACATAATACCATTTTTCTTGTGAAGAAACTTAGGTTCTGCTATGTGAAACGACTTACCCAGCAGTGCGTGAAGATGCAAGCACAGAGCTAGGGCTACAGTCCCCAGGAGAGTGGGGTTCTCCTCCAAACTCAGATGAAACATTAACAGGAAGAGGCTGCTCATGGACACATCTGGAATCTGGTGGAAAAAGCATGTAAAGATATGTAATTTTGGTGCTTATATTGAATGTTCTTATTTTTCCTATGATATTTAATACATGGTTAATGTGTCTACAAAAAGGTAACTGTTTTTGTTTGTTGAGTTAGAAGCCAGTTGCCTTACTAACCTGTTGCATGCGCTCTTTTTAAAGCTCATTCTCTTGTCTTTTGCAGATAGAAAATGGTATCATCTGCATATAATGATTATTTTAATTCTTCCTTTGAATTATTTGCAATTTTTTTTTTTGGTGTTGGCTTGTGTAATGAAATGACTCAAACCTTCAAAATGTTAAGTAACTATGGTGATAATTGGTATCTTTGTTTGTAAATGGACAGTTTTCTAGTGTTTCACCAATAAGCATAACATTGACTGTAGCTTTGGGGTAAATACTTTTAAAAACCATCTTCAGAGGGAATTTTTCTCTTCCTATCTTTCTATGTGTGATATTCTAATAAAACTTGAATGAAAAGTGTCAAATGTGTATTTTATTATTTAAGATGATCATATATTTCCTCTCTCTGAACAATTAAAATAATGATACATGTTAATAGTGGTACACAGAACGATGGTATGTCTTCTAGTCTATGCATAGATTCAATGAAATATCATATACATATTCACATTTGTATGTATTGTAATAAAATTGCAACCATCAAAGGCAGATTAAAATTCAGAAGGTAAGTATGAAGTAATGAAAGGTAATCTCCAAAGGGGGAAAATATCAATTTTAATAACATGAGAAATCTTCTCAAAAAATAATATGCCATGGGGCCGCCCGGTGGCGCAGCGGTTTAGTTCGTGCTTGGCAGCCCGGGGTTCGTGGGTTCGGATCCCGGGCGCCCGCCGACGCACTGCCTGTCAGCCATGCCGTGGCGGCATCCCATATAAAGTAGAGGAAGATGGGCACGATGTTAGTCCAGGGCCAGTCTTCCTCAGCAAAAAGAGGAGGATTAGCAACGGATGTTAGCTCATGGCTGGTCTTCCTCACAAAAAAAATAAAATAATAATAATAATAATATGCCAATCAGCTCCATGACCTAGAGGTTAAGTTTGGCATGATCTGCTTTGGCCACCTGGGTTTGGTTCCTGGGTGCAGACCTATACCACTCATCAGCGGCCATGCTGAGGCAGCAACCCACATACAAAATAGAGGAAGACTGGCAACAGATGTCAGCTCAGGGTGAATCTTCCTCAGAAAAATAATAATAATAATATGTCAGAAGACAGTTGATTCATATTTTCAAAGTGCTAAAGAATGTAACGATAATCCTGAATTCTTGGCTAAAAATTTGTTCTGGACACTGAATTAAATAGTACTATTTACAAATAAGAAAGACCGAGGCTCTTTACTACACGCACCTCCTACAATAAATGCTACTAATGGGTCTACTTTGGTAAGACTGTTATGGACTGAATTCTGTCCTCCCTCAAATCCATACGTTGAAGTCCTAACCCCCAATATTTGGAGATAGGGTCTTTAAGGAGGTAATTAAGGTTAAATGAGGTCATAAGAGTGGGGCCCTAATCCAATAGAATTGGTGTCCTTATAAGAAGAGGAAGAGACATCAGGAGTCTTGGAGGAAAGGCAATTTGAAGACAAAGTGAGAAGTCAGTCATCTGCAAGTCAGGAAGAGAGTCTCCAACAGAAACTGAGCCTGATGGCCCCTTGATCTTCAAATTCCAGCCTCCAGAACTGTGAGAGAACAAATTTCTGTTGTTTAAGCCACCCAGTGTGTGGTATTTTATTATTGCAGCCCAAGCAGACTAATGCAAAGACAAAAAATAAATTAAAAGAGAAGGATTGGGATGGAAGGAGCAATGATGAGCAGATGGACTGTTAAAATAGGCTGAGAAAATAAGTAAGCGTGTATAAGTTGTGATGAAATTGATATTTTTTAGTTTAAAGCAAGCTAGTATTAAAATTCTGCATAATATGAACTACACACTCAAAATTGCTAAATTTTATTCTATATAAATGATAACTCAACAAAGCTGGTTAATAAAACAAACAAAAATATGCATAACACATATCAGAAGAAATGGCAAGTGCAAAGGGGTTTTGATACATGCCAAGGCTTTTGCCTGCTATTGAAAGGAGACAGTGGTTTAACCCCGGCATGATTAGAAAAAGAAACATATTACATATATTAACAAGTGTATTTTACTTAATAACAAAATTAGTAAAAGTAAACAAACTCCTAAATAAATAGCCGGGAAAAAGGAACAACATTAGTTCCACCAATCTAAGACAAAGCAGACAAACAGAATTAGAGAAGAAAAGAGAAAGCATGACTGAAAACCACAAGTAGGACATTAGAAATGAGTTCAAAGTCATCAGAAATCATGAAATGAATTGTTAGTCATTAAAAGGCAGAAACGCTCAAATTTTAGATTAGTAAATGTATATGTGTATACATACATTTTGTAACATATTTTATATAGTAAAACCTTGCATATTTGTAAGCTTATAAATTTTATATATTTTATCCTGTATGCAAGAGTCACACGTAAAAGAAATAAATGAAAAATGGTTGAAAATACATGAATAAAGATGTAAGAACACAAATGGTCAAAGGACTGCTAGGTGATTTCCAATATTTAGTCTTCTCTTCTAGGTTAGTGACAGAACCCTAATATTATCTTCTGCATCTTGGTGTCCAAACTACTTAACTTAGGATGTTTTTGTTAGATGAGAGATAAACTTCTATCTAATTAAATCACTAACATGTTTTTGCTCATTTATTTAGCTTTGTAATATGAAACTGAACTCTGAACTAAAGTACCAACCAAACAAAAGTTAATGGAGCAACATTAATATCAATGAAATGATTTTTAAGGTAAAATTCATCAATATTTAAAGAGAGATATTTAAACTAATAAAAGGAAACAGTAGACAGGAGACAATAATTAGGGGCATGAGTGCTTTTAAAAATATAGCACCAAATCAAATAAATCAAATTTTATAAAATGGACAAAATGCTGTATCAATTCATGTGAAAATATTAAATATTTCACAGCCCAATAGATCAAGCAGAATTTATAATTATAAAGAGGATGTGAGTAACACAATTAAATTTAATGTAATAGAGTTTAATCTGATAGAGTACTGTACTGACAGAGAACGCACAATCATTTCAAAGAAGCGTTTAACTTTTGCATAGATCATGTAATAGGCAAAAAAACTCTAATAAATGAAAAAGGATGGCTACCACACAAAATACATTCTCTAATGACCACAATTCAATATTTTAATTAAATAATAGTAATAGTATTAATAATAATAGTAATGATCTTCCATAATTTGGAAGGTAAATCATTCACTGATTCAACCATAAGTAAAAGAAAACAAAACGAAAATCAAGTTGGGGTCAATCCAAAACTTAGAATTGGACAAGAACAAAAGCAGTATTTAAATCAAACCCTGAAAATTTCAGCCTAAGCCCCAAAATTCATACTATGAATACATTTATTTAAAAAATTGTTTGAAAAATGAATGGGCCAATTATTTAGCTCAAAAAGATAGAAATGCTGAGGGATTAATGAATATATGTGGAATCAAGCCAAATGCCGTAGTGCAATTAAAAGAAAATGCAAATGCAAATGAGCATGAAGCAATAAAAGAGAAACAGATTTTGAATAAACATATTCTAAAACAAATATGCTGCTGCAAATCCTCAGACACTGGATTATGTATACAATACCAGCTCTGCAGTCTCTGAATGCACTTTGGCCTGAAGCACATTAAGGATACAGGAAAAAACATGTGAATCTGATGTCACACTTCAAGTCTTTGTCAATACATAATTTTTTAATACTAAGCAAAATGTTGGTGGAAGATGTTTGACAATTTTTTATCACTTATGCTAAGTGAATTTACATTAAATGGAAAAAAGCAGTGGAAAAAAAGAAGATAAAAAATGAATGACAAAATAATCTTTAAAAAATAGAAATGTTAGGAATAATATTTACTTAGTTTACTGTATATAGAAAACTATACTCAATGCTCTACATGTTTTATCATGTATAATCCTGAAAGCAATTATACCACATTTGGTGCAGAGGAAACTAGGAATAAGAAAGGTTAAGTACCTTGCCCAAGGTCACACAGCTAGGAAATGGAAAAAATTGAAATGTTAGCACAAGAATCTGATTCCCAAACTTGCATATTAACTACCTTATAGTCTGCATATAATAATGAAAGAAGAAATTAATGATATAGAAAACTAAAATAAAATATAGATGAGGTTAAAGCCAAATGATTCTTTGTGAAAATCAATAAACAGACCAAAAGAAAATACATATAATATTAGAAACATAATAACTATACATAGTAAAACAAAAAGTGGATTATATAAGCACACTTTTTCAGCAAAAAATTAAACATTCAGGTAAATTGGACATTTTTTAGTGCCTGTCTGAGAAGCCCAACAGCTTCTCCAGTGCATGCTGATCTGCAGCACCCAGCAGTCAGCATTTTTTCCCAGCATGCCCCTTGAGCAGTTCCACAGCAGAGCACCTCTGATAAGATATCTTTCAGTGAATAGCTTTCCTAACACCCAGGATGTAGATTTCTGGCAAGGTCTAGACAGTGGATTTCTAGCAGTTTCTGGTGGCACAGCTCTGTGAGCCATCTTCAACAAGGTTTGGTTCTTAGCCTGAAGAGTGGAAGCTTTTCCTTTGGTGCCATGTCTTAGACCTAGGGATAATGACTGCTCCCTATATCTGCTATTTCTATATTCTGTAGAGTCCTCTTTACTTCTTTCTAGTGAATCCCTCAGTACTGAAATCCTCTGTTACAATTAATAATTCTTTACGTTAAACTTTTCCTCATCAAATTTCTGTGTGGTCTGTCTGCTGATGGAACTCTGACTGTTAACAGATACTGAAATATTTTTGACCAAATTTTTCACTGAACCAATATATGTGGAAGCAAATCACAATAACATGATAAAAAGTGTACATTAAACAAATGCAGGAACATTATGCTTAACAGTAAAATGTAGAATCCTTTACACTAATGCCAGGATTAAGAAAAGCTTTGTATTAGAGGTATTAGCCAATGCAATGAGAAAAGATAAAGAAATAACTCATATGAGAATTTGAATGAAAATGACAAAAAATATTTTTTCTTGCAGACAACATGCTTACCTATGGATAATCCAAAGTAGTACACAAAGAAATAAGTAATAAGTTTACCAAATAAAATAAGTAAGATTAGCAAAATAGCCAATAAGGTATTCATGTATATCTACTCATCAATAATAACTAATTAGAATATGACATTTGAAACTGAACTTTTTCACAGTAGTAACAAAAACTATAAGGAGCCTGGAAATAAGTCTCAGAAGTAATACATCACATATTATTGAGACATTTATTAAATTGTGTTGAAGAACATAAAAGGAGATCTAAACAAATGTAGATAGATACCATGTTCTTGAGTAGATAGAATCAATTTCCTAAGATAGCAACAGTGTCCAAATCCTTGTGCCAAATGCAATTCCAATCAAAATCACACTAGGGTTTCAGGAATATTTGTAAAATTGCTGAATATTTTAATTAAAAATTAATATTTTAATATTAAGTAGACTCAAGAGAGAAATCTTTGTTAAAAAACTAAGTATGAGTGATATACTTGATAAATATTAATAATGGCCCAAAAAGCCTGAGTAAAAGAAGGGAATTTATCTAGATGACCTCCATGATATTTAGTTTTCATTTTGGAAATTACAGAACAATAATTTGTGTCTTACAGTTCCTTAGAATTTTTCAGGAGACCAAACAAAATGGATAGGTGGCGTGTGTGGGGGGATGTAAACAATAAAGCTATATATAAGTATTAGTTATCAGCACCCAATTTTAGGGAGTATTAGCCATCCTAGGGGTTCTAGGGAAATTGGGAAGTTTTTGACAGGAAAAACTTAGAAAACCTATGGGTAAGTTCCTTTAAGTCTTTCTATGTGGATCTAACATTTTTGTTAAAACAAATTCTCAGTGATAATGATCCATTCAGGTCATCACTAGATGACTAAGATCCATCTACCATTTTAGACATTTGCTGCACGTGTTATGTGTTAGATTTTAAAACTTTACCAGCTAACACCTAAGCTTGATGAATCCAAATTATGTAGAGGTTAGGAAAGGCAAAAATTGCAAAACAGTGAAAGAGAATATGCCCTTATTTGAATGTTAGCAAATGAGAATTTAGCTTTCATTTCACCATCAGCTCTGAAATATTCTAGCCTACTGCAGACGCACAGGGTATGAACAAGATTTCGTTTAACTTGTTTTGGAAATGGTTTCATAAAGACAGCTTTGAACCTATCCATTAGCATACCTTTGTGTTTTCCTGCTTGACATTAATCTCAGAATTTAGAAGAAAACAAGAACTTTACTGCACATCCAGAAATTAGGTGCTCGTGGAACTTTAGGTCAGGATATTAAAGAATCATGAGCAGTGACATTAGGCTGAACTTTTCCCCCCCAAGGCATGATAAGTTTACTACTGAGCATTTTTTCCAACCTAGTAATTGCAGAATTTGTTCTAGGAGATTTTGCCAATGGCTTCATAGCACTGGTGAACTGCATTGACTGGGTCAAGAGACAAAAGATGTCCTCAGCTGATTAAATTCTAACTGCTCTGGTGGTCTCCAGAATTGTTTTGCTCTGGGTAATATTAATAAATTGGTATTCTATTGTATTTAACCCAGTTTTATATAATTCAGAAGCAAGAACTATCAATATTGCCTGGACAATACCCAACCATTTTGGCATCTAGCTCGCTGCTAGCCTCACCATATTTTATTTGCTCAAGATAGCCAATATCTCCAGTTTTATTTTTCTTCACCTAGAGTGGAAAGTTAAAATTGTAGTTCTTGTGATTCTGTGGAGGACTTTGGTCTTTTGGTTTTTCATCTGGTAGGGTAAACATAGATGACAGTATGTGCACGAACAACTATGAAAGAAACATCACTCGGAAGACCAAATTGAGGGACATTTTACGCCTTTCAAATATAATTATATTCACACTAGCAAACTTCATCACCTTTTCTGTGTCCCTGACATCTTTTCTGCTGTTAATCATTTCCCTTTGGAAACATCTCAAGAAGATGCAGCTCAATGGCAAAGAATCCCAAGATCCCAGCACCGAGGTGCACATAAGAGCCATGCAAACTGTGGTCTCCTTTCTCTAGCTACACGACGGTGACTTCCTGGCTCTAGTCATCTCAGTTTGAAGTTCTAACGGACTGCAGAACAGACCAGTGCTCCTGCTTTGCCAGGCTATTGGGATCATATACCCTTCAAGCTGCTCATTTATCCTGATCTGGGGGAACAAGAAGCTAAGAGAGGCCTTTCTGTCATTTCTGCGGTAGCTGAGGTGGTGGCGGAAAAAACAAGAAATAAGTGGGGCATTGTGTCTTCTAGCAGAAAACAAACTATGAGTAACTTTGTCAACTTTGTATGTGTGACAATAAATAATACTGACTTGATGGTACAGATAAGGAAGACTGAATTTAATACAAGTAAAAAGCTTAGGAAATTCAAGCTGTATAAGAAGGATGAAGAACAAAGTATGAAGAAGGAAAACCATGGCCGTGACCTGTGGTTAATGATGTTAAAATTTTTATGTTGAAATTATTAGGGAAAGCACACACATATTCCCATGTTTGCACACATACAAACTCACCTGGAGTTATGTGTTTAAGGCTTACTTTCCAAGAGAAATTTCTTCAGCTCGAAGGCTTTTTGTCTCGGTGTGACAATTTGCTTTTCCAGCCTACTTTCCTTTCAGATTCATTTATTAATTAATAAATCCATTAAATAAATTTATTTAATGGAGACACTAAAATAAGAAACATTTAAAATACGCAATGTGAACATATGCACATTTTTGTAACATTCAGTTACTAAGCAGAAAAGTTATTTTTATTTCACCGGCGCTATACATACTTCATAATCTGTTAACACTTTCATATATATTAAGATATCTTTTTGATAATGCTCATCATTAATAATATAACTCAGACATTAACCTGCAGTTTGGGAATGAATTATTGAATATACTCAATTAAATTGGCATACCGGATTTTTATGAAGAGTGATCAGGAATAGATATTCAGAATAATCCTAAAATTATGAAATAATTTTAATAAAGATAAAAAAATGGTGCTTATTTTCACCAGGATTCATGTATAATAATATTCATAACAGCATTATTATAAGAGTATCTTCCATCAACAATAGAATGGATCAATAAAAGGTGGTAAATTTATCCAGTTGAATGCTATTCAACAACAAAAATTTAAAAACTACAATTACATACCACCACATGGATGATTGTTTCACATAAATATAATTTTAAATAAAAGGAGCTAGATTCCCCCCGCATCAAAAAAAAATCTCACATAAATGATTCCAATTCCCTAAAACCCAGTGCAGGCAAAACTAAACTATAATATCTAGAAATCATGTTTAGGTAGTAAAACAACAAAGGATATTATGGAAATCACTTCCACAAAGGGTGGTGGATTCTGTTTGGGAGGAAAATAGGTGGTGTGATCAGGAAGGGGCATGCAGTGAGCTTCAATTTTTATTTTTAACCTGGGTGGTGGTAACATCAGTGTCCAATTTAGAAAAATTTATTAAACTGCATCCTCTTTATTATATCCTCTTTTAAAAGAGTTGTCACTACTATTGCCTACTTTATTCTAGAAAAATGTATCTATAGTTTACTCTTGCATACATTAAAAACCCATCATACATTGTTGTTATTTTTTTAAATTACCTTTCTAAAAGACTTAAATAAAAAGAAAAAAATCTTATATATTTACCCATGTAGTTAACCATATCTGATGCTGTCTATGCCTTTGTATAGATTCTTATTTCCATCTGGCATCACTTTCTTCCTGCCTTGAGGATGTCCTTTCAGATTTATTGTAGGATAGGTCTGCTGGTGATAAATTCTTTTTGCTTTTTATGTCCGAAAAAGTACTTATTTCTGCTTCAGTTTTGAAAAATATTTTGTCTGAGTGTTCTAGGTTGAGAGGTTTTTTTCATCTTCCAGGACTTTAAAGATGCTACAGTAGATTCTTGCTTACGCTATTTCGGAGAAGAAATCTTCTACCATCCTTATTTTTTTCCTCTGAAATAACATATTTTTCTCTGGCTATTGTTAATATTTTCTATTTAAAACTACTTTTGAGGAATTTGATTATGCCTTGGTGTAGTTTTTGTTTTTGTCTCTTGTGCTTGGAGTATATTGAGCTTCCTGGGTCTATGGGTTTATGGTTTTCATCATATTTGGGGAAATTTTGGCCATTATTTCTTCTACCCAACCCTACCTTTTATACCACTCTAATTACACATCCATTAGGCCCCTAGAAGTTCTCCAAATATCAATGATGCTGTTTTTATTTTTTTAAAAGTTTTTGGCCTTCTGTGTTTCATTTTGGATAGTTTCTGCTGCTATGTCTTCAAGTTTACTAATATTTTCTTCTGCAGTGTTGAATCTGCTGTTAGTCCCATCCAGTGTCTTTTTTTTTAAATCTCAGATAACAAACATTGTAGTTTTAATCTCTAGAAGTTGAATTTGGGTCTTATTTGTGCCCGCCTTGTAGCTTAACTTTTTGGACACCTGGAATAGAGTTAAAATAACCACTCAATGTCTTTGTGTGCTAACTCTAATATCTGTGCCACTTCCAGTTTGACTTTGTTGATTTTTTCCCCTCATTTTGGGTTATATTTTATTGCTTCTTTGCAGACCTGATACTCTTTGATTGGATGTCAGACACTGTGAATTTTACCTTGTTGAGTGCTGGATATTTTTGTATTAATATAGATATTTATGAGCTTTGTGCTGGGATACAGTTAAATTACCTGAAATCAGTTTGATCCCTTTTGGTCTTGCTTTTAAGATTTGTTGGGTAGACCAGAACAGTGTTAATTAAGAGCTAATTATTGCCCACTGATGGGCAAGACTTTTACGTGTATTCTACCCAATGCCCTGTGAAATACGAGGTATACCAGTGTCTTGTTCCATTGGGACTGCTATAACAACAACAACAACAAAAATAGGCTGGGTGGCTTATAAACAACAGAAATCCATTTTTCACAGTTCTAGAGGCTGAGAAGTCCAAACTAAAGGAGCAGGCAGATTCGGTGTCTGGTAAGATCCCACTTACTGGTTCATAGATGGTCTTGGGGTGTCCTCACATGGCAGAAGGGGCAAGGGAGCTCTCTGGAGTCTCTTTTATAAAGGCACTAGTCCCATTCATAAGGGCCCCACAATCATGAGCTAATCACCTCCCAAAGACCCTCCTCTAAATTCAATTACATTGAGAGTTAGGATTTAACATATGAATTTAGGGGGAACAAGAACATTCAGTCTATAGCATCTAGTCTTACTGGTGGGAACAGGCACTCTTCCCCTCCCTTTGTGTGTGCAGGGCACTCTTTCCTCTAATCCTCTTGCATGGTTCTTTCCCAGCCTTGGTTAGTTTCCCCATGGGCATGTGTCTATTGGTTCTCTGCCAAATACTTGATGGGGACCCTCCACAGATCTCTGGAGTTATATTTCCTTTCTGGTACTCTATGCTGAAAGTTCTTGCAGGCTTGGTCTCCTGGATTCTCAGCAATGTCTCTTCAACTTGGGAAGAGACAACAGGGCTCTGGCTAGGTGCCTGCCCCCGCACTGTGTCCTGAAACTTTCTCAAGGCCATCATCTTGGCCAATCATAAGTCTCACCTAATTTGTTTCCCATCTCTCAGGGATCAGTGTCCTTCATTGCCTGATGTTTAGCATCTTGAAATGTGTTATTTCATATATTTTGTCTGATTTTTTAATTTTTAGACAGGAGGGTAAATCTGGTCCAAATTTTTCCATTTTTCTGAGAAGTGGAAGTTCCTAAGCCAAGGTTCTTTGGATAACTTCTGGTCTTTTTATTTGAATTTCTTCTTTTTAAAAGGCAAATTCATTTAAAGCTCAATGAAGTTAATTTTTTATCCACTAATTAGTAATTATTTTGTCATAAAATACCTCCTTTGAGACAAAATTCTCTACTAACTGACTTCTTATTTCAGTTTAAATTCAGGGGATATTAAAAATAAAATTACTGCAAGCATTCATGTCAAGTCTTTGCATGAGCATATGATTTCATTTCTCTGGGGTGAATACAAGAAATGGAATGTCTGAATCTTACAATAGGTGTATATTTAACTTTTTAAAAAACTATGTATCCCTGCTTTAAAGTAGTTGTGCCATTTTATATTCTCAGCAATCCACATATCCATCAACAAGTGAATGGACAAATTAATTTTGGTGTTTTCCATACTATCGAGTACTACTCAGTGATAAAAAAGCATGAACTACTGATATATGCAACAACATGTATGAATCTTAGTATAATTATGCTGAGCGAAAGAAGCCAGGAAAAGAGTATATGATATATACTCCATTTATGTGACATTCTAGAATATGGAAACTAACCTACAGTGAGAAAAAGTGGTTACCTGGGAATAGTCTTGTGGTGGTGGGCGATGAAGGATGTGGAGGTGTAGAAAGAAGAAATTACAAGACATGAGGAGGGGCTGGCCTAGTGGCATAGCAGTTAAGTTTGTGCACTTCCCTTCTGGCAGCCCAGGGTTCGCAGGCCTGGATCCTGGGTGCAGACTGGTACACCACTTGTCAAGCCATGCTTTGGTGAAATCCCATATAAAGTAGAGGAAGACGGGCACGGATGTTAGCCCAAGGCCAGTCTTCCTCAGCAAAAAAGAGGAGGATTGGCAATGGATGTTAGCTCAGGGCTAATCTTCCTCACACACACATACACACACAAAAGACATAAGGAAACTTTGGGCCCTAGGAAGTTTGTTATTTTGATTAAGGTGATGGTTTCACAGATATATAAATATGTGACACTCATCCAATTGTAAACTTTAAATATGTGCAGTTTATCGTATCTCAATTAATATTAAAAACAATTCAGGAGTTGGGGCTGGCCCAGTGGCATGGTTGTTAAGTTTGCATGCTCCACTTTGGTGACCTGGAGTTCGCAGGTTTGGATTTCAGGTGCGAACCTACACACTGCTCATCAAGCCATGCTATGGTGGCGTCCCACATACAAAATAGAGGAAGACTGCCATGGATGTTAGCTCAAGGTGAATCTTCCTCAAGCAAAAAGAGAAAGATTTGCAACAGATATTAGGTCAGGGCCAGTCTTCCTCACCAAAAAAAAAAAAAAATTCAGGAGGAAAACTACACACAAATATGCCTCTGAGAAAACTTCTCTTTGTGACTTTAGAAGAATCCAATCTTTTCATTTCTGTTCCTCTTCTGTTTATTGGCATCCCATACCTTCTGTTCATTGGGATATGATGTGTGGCAATTCTTCTTTTTGTCTTATGTACCTTATGTGAAACTGGTTTGTCTTTCCACAAGGGCTATTTTTTGAAAGCAGAATGCTGCA
This sequence comes from Tapirus indicus, assembly GCA_031878705.1. NCBI lineage: Eukaryota > Metazoa > Chordata > Mammalia > Perissodactyla > Tapiridae > Tapirus > Tapirus indicus. The sequence continues at coordinate 107,707,495 of CM062918.1, read as the reverse complement.
GATGTGTATGTCTGAGCACATCTATGCATGCGCGCATGTGTGTGTGTGGGAGGGGGATAGGAGAGTAGCCACAGACAGCTCCTTTGGGGTGAGTCCTACCTTTCTTGGGACCTAGGTTCTGTTTCTTCTTCTATACTCCCATGACAGCATAGTTTGAAAGCCCACTCCATTATGTCATATTCGTTTACACTCTTGTGGGAGTTGGTATGTTCCTCTAATTCAGCTCCACATCCTGGAAGATGCTAAGCTACCACTGCCTGGATGGTGTGTTGGGGCTTCTACTCTTGAGAACTTTTCCTTAAAATTCCCCATTTTTGCCTTTTTAACTACTCAATCTGGATTCCTCTAAATTGGAGGGTAATGTTGACAATTTTGTAGGATTTTGCTGATTTAGTTTATTGCTTCAATATTGCTTTTTAAAAAGTTTCTGAAGAAGTAAGAAACGTGTTATGATTTTACTCCACCATCTTGTTTAGGAAGTCTATAATTGCTTACTTACATTGGAGTTCAATTTAACAGTCAGGGAGCAGATGTTGCTGGAAAGATGTAAGAGCAAGTTGAATAAAATTCAAAGGCCTTTGATAGGGGAGTGGGTGTTAGTGGTGGAGAGGCACAAAATGAGGACAATGCATGCTCTGCAGATGAGCTTCTCCTCATTTCAATATTGCCCATATCTGGCTTTAACTGAGAGTGCTGTGTGGGATCAAGATAGAGTTCTATCACTTCTTGCAAACCCTGTAAATGGTTCCCAAAGTTTGCTGAATATTTTCAGTTAAGTACTAAATAATATTAAGAGTAATCGTGTTTTAAAAATATATTGATATCTAATATGATTTTTAACATCAAGAGAAGCTTAATGAATATTTAGGAATGAAAGTCTGAATTATTAGAGAGAAAGGCAAGAGGCTCGAATCCAAATGATTTCCCTGAGCCTCATTTTCCTATTGCCAAAAAGAAGACAGTCATTCCTGAACGATGATCCCATAAGGTTGTTCTGCAAGGTGTGTGTTTGGGCATTTGCAAACAATTCATCGATAAATAAGTATAAATTATCAGCATCCCATTCAGGAACTGTGGCTTCTCTGGGTTCACTCAGGAAACTTGAATGCTTTGGATAGCAAAAGCTTTGGATAAACAATGGAAATGTCCCTTCAGTCTTCCTTCACCACGCCTCAGTGGTGATAATTTTAGTGTTCATCAAACTGCATATACTAATGTAAATCGTTGCAGTATGTTAGAGCTCTATGCATTGAATTTTTTAATGTGATTGATAATAACTCAAATTGGTGAACAAATTGTGTAGAGATTAAATAAGGCAAGCATTACAAAATAATGAAAGAGAATATGTCTTTATTTGCATGTTAGCAAATGAGAGTTCAGTTCTTCTTTCACTACAAGTATGAGAAATTTCACTTTATGCTGAGAACATCTAGTACCTGGATCAGAGTGCAGCTAGCTGTCCAGGAGAAAACGATTTTATAAAGAGAGCTATGTACCCATACATTAGCACACCTTAGTGCTTTCTGCCTTGGTATTGAGCCTACAGTCTTTTTTTTAAGGAAGAAATTAACTGCACATCCAAGAAACAAGTATACATACTATTTAAATGTAGTAAATCAGGAAATTGTCATCATTGCAATTAGACATTGAAGCTTTCTCTTTGCAGACATGGTAAGCGCCTTGCATAGCTTCGTCTTCATTTTAATAAATATAGAAATCCTAATTGGTATTTTGGGGAATGGATTCATAACACTGGTGAACTGCATTGCCTGGCTCAAGAAATGAAAGATCTCCTCAGCGGATTGAATCATCACTGCTTTGGCGATCTCCAGAATTTGTCTGATTTTGGTAACAAGGGTGATCTGGTTTACGAAGGAGTTTTATCCGTCTTTATATATGAATAGAAAGAAAGTTACACTTATTAGTATTGCGGGGACCCTGGCCAATCATTTTAGCATCAGGCTTGCCACGGGCCTCATCCTCTTTTATTTTCTCAAGATAGCCAATTTTTCAAATCCTGTTTTTCTTTACCTAAAGCATAGAGTTGAAATGGTAGTTCTGGTAATGTTTCTGGGGACATTAGTATTCTTGCCTTTAAATCTTACTATGATAAGCATGTATGTTAATATCCACATACATCCATATGAAAGAAATATGACTTTAAGTTCTAAAAGGAGTGACATTGAAAACTTCTTAAAACTGATTATATTCATTGTGGGATCCTTCATACTCTTTTCAATATCTCTGAATTTTTTTCTCCTATTAATCTTCTCCCTATGGAAACATCTCAAGAATATGGGGTGCAATGCAACGGGATACAGAGATCCCAGTGTCAAGGGCCATAAAAGAGCCATGAAAACTGTGATATCTTTCCTCTTACTATATGTTGTTTACTTCCTGTCTCTTCTCATAACAATTTTCCATTCCGAGATGATGCAGAACAAACGGCCATTATGCTTGGTCAGGCTTTTGCACATGGTTATCCTTCATTCCACTCACTTATCCTGATTCTGGGAAATGGTAAGCTAAGACAGGCTTCACTTTCTGTGCTGTGGCAGCTGAGGTGTTGTTGAAAACTGAGAAACCCTCAGATTCACAGACCACTCTGGAGAGCATCATATATAATCTAGAAGGAAAAAGTTAAGAAATTTTTGTATGGTACTTCACTCTTCTTCGGTGTTCTTTTGTATGTGTGATATTGAATATTTTAAAATGTTTATTGGGCATAGGCTCTTTTCTATGCTTATTAAATATTAGTTACATGTATATATATTTAGCATATTCATACAAATAAATAATTAAATGGGTTTTCTAATTATAAGAGCTTTTACCAGCAACAAATGATATAAATAGTATTTCAGTTCTCACTGCTTTGGAAAATTTTAATAAAAATTTCAAATATATACATGGTAGACATATACTTAATAAAATGTGAAAGTTATACTTGTTATGAATATCAGTTTTCCAATTTTAAGAATCAATTTACAAATATTTGTTAGAAATTTTTCAGACTCAAGAAGCAACTTGTATTTCCCTCACTCATTCCACTTTATTACCTTTTCATTCAATGATTCATGATATTTGTTTGCTTATTTATTTATACAATATCAGAAAACTGCAAATTTCCTAGGAAATTCATTGATTTTTTCCATTGTAATCTTTAAATATGTACACAAACAATTTAGACTTTAACACACAAAGTTCCAAACTTTTAGCTTGTAATTGTCAGTGAGTTTGAAACCTTAATTTGTGGGTTGATTTTTCAAATGTATGTTTTATTTGATCATGCACTTCTGTGTCACTGGTGAGTGAAAAACAGAATGGACAATAATAAAAGATTAGAAAAGTATATGAAAAACAGACATATGAACTTAAGACACATGTGACTTTTACAGGATTGATTTGATGGTAGAAAGAAGATTGGACTTAATCCAATATGTCAAAGTTTATTTAAAATCAAGTTCAAGGAGAGAGATGAAGGATAAACATGCCCAGGGGACCATGTTGCTAACTTTTGAATATAACGAAGTGCTGTCTATTACTCTCTGTCTCCAGAGTGGAATGCATGATCCATATGACCAGCAAACTTGTTAGTCTTGTTCATTATTGTAGCTTGAAGACCTAAAAGAGAGCCTGGCACACAAAGCAGTTCAATAAGTATTTGATCAGTCAGTAAGTGAATGAATAATCGAGTGACCTATATATACTAGGACTGGAAGAGCAAGCTTAGTCCTACCAAACTTGAAGCCTGCATACTGCAGAGATTTCCCAGACCCAACTTATAAATTTATATTTATACTCCATGAATTCCAGCATTTCCAGCAGCCAGAGAAGCAGACTCCTTTGGTGAGGAGAATACATCACCAGAGGAGCACATCCCCAGGAAAGAAGCTGGTTTCATAATCTGAAGTGGAAATAAATCAGAACAAAAACAAAAACCTGGTGGTTCCTGTCACAACAGTACCAAAAAAGTAGAAGAATATGTCTTTTGGTTCCTTTTTGAATTGTTACTTTCTTATGATATTTGCTAGCTGGTTATTGTGTAATCACAAAGATTTTTAAGAACTGAATAAGTAACCAGTTATAGTATTAAATTGTTATAATGTTTTTTCTTTCTTTATTTAGTTGATTTTCTGTTTTTTTCTGGTTAATTAAACATATCTGCATGTAATAATAATTTTACTCCTTCCATTTGAATATGTATGTCTCTTTTATGTGCTTGATTGTCTAATGCTAAATAAAAATATACACTACGTTGATAGGCATTTTTATTTTGTTCCTTTTTTGTTAGAGAATTCTCTAGTGTGTCACAGATACACATAAGATTAGCAGTTACTTTGAGATACATAATTTTGATCTTGTTCAGAAAGTTTCCATATTTTTCTTACAAAAATTATTTTTAAAAAACATGTTCAAGATTATCAAAGACAACATTGGTGTTTTTGAGATGATCACATATTTTTTCCTCTTCTGATTTATTAAAAGCAATAATGAACATTCTTTAACATTCCTGGAATAAAGCCTACTTGGTCATCATCTAACTAATAATATATCATTTGAATTTGTTTAAAAATATTTTACCTTTTTTTAAGTGGGATTTATTAGTTATTATCTTTGTTAGAGTAGTCATATCAGGATTATTTCTTTTTATTCAAAAACTTGAGACATTTCTCTTCAATATTTTGTATAAATTGTCATATTAAAGGACTGTTATTTGAGGAAATCTTCCATGAAACTACTTATATCCAGCAACTTTTGAGAACAGTCAATCCTATGTTAAATTTCACATTTTACTTAGATATTAGGTACTTTAACTTATGTTTGGTAAGGTCTAATGTCATTTTGTATCATAAGTCACCTTGTATTTTATATCTGTGGAAACTGACCATTTTCCACTTCTCAAGTTTATTTTTTCAGAATGTAGGAAAAAATATTTCCTCTTTTTAAGCACTTTTCTTGGACTTTACCTGGTTACTCCTAAGATTGTCTATTGGTTTCCTTTTTTAATTTAAGAATTTTAACACCCTTTTGTCAATTTTATTGCATTTTCAAGAAGTCATTACTGTTAATTCTGAATTTATGAGTAATTTCTTTTCATACGTTTAATATTACTTTTATTTACTTTTTATTATTCTTATTTCTGCTCTCTCAGGTTTACTTTATTTGCCCTTTTCTAATTATTTTTTACTTCTTACTGAATTTATTTTCAATACTCCTTGTGGCATAAAATCATGCAACTATCTAAAATTTCCTCTGCTTATTATGTCAACCAAATCACATGAGTTTTTACATGTCTATTCACACTATTTTATTTTCAAAATTGTCAGTAAATTTAAATTTTCTGTTTGATCAGATATTTACATTATATAAATGTTTCAAGAATACAAGTAGTTTGACTTGTATATGATTTCCATTTTTAAATTATTTTCTAGGGTTATGATTTATAAAAGTATACTGTATAATTTCATTTTATTTTCTTTAAATAAATTCCATTAAGAAAGAAGGTGCTTTTTGCTTTGTTACAAAATTTGACATATATATATAAATATAGTATTAAGCATTTTTAATGTATTATTTAAGACATTGGTTTTCTAATTTTGTCTCTTTTACCTGTTAAAGTCTTTGAATCTCCTGCTACAGTTATACTATATTTATTACCTTCTGTAATATCCAATAGTTTCTGCTGTTTTTTTCAAATCTGTGTTACTTGACATATAATTCTCCTGCAGGGACAAGCTCCCAATATTATAAAAGTTGTAGAATCTATCTTAAGTTAGTGGAATATTTTAAAATATATGGGAAGATCAAATGTAACTGGATACAAAATAATTAGTGTTGATTGGATTTTCCTCTAAAAAATAGAAGCATGGAAATATATTACATTTCACTTTTTTAAAAAAGAAAAACATCTGTATTTTAACAAGTTTAGGTAACTTGAGTAAACAGGAAAAGAAGGTATAGTTCTTAAAATTATAGACAGAACAGTGGATTACAAATGGTCACAATCTCTTTGAAACTTTTTTCATCAAAAAGTGAATCTACTTCCCCTCTCTTTGAATCTAGGCAGGCTCTGTAACTGCTTTGATCAATAGAATATGGCATAAGCAATGCTGTTTCTAGGCTCAGCTTTATGATACTCGCATTATTCACTCCCTGTCTTTTGGAACACTCACTTTTGGAACTGAGCCACCATACTGCAAGAATTCAAGCCACAGAGAGAGGTCATTGTAGGATCTCGATGGGTAGATCCTGCTGAGCTCCTCGCTGACAATTTGCATCAATTGCCAGCCATTGAAGTGAACCATGTTAGATGTCTAGCCCATTTGAGCCTTCAGATGGCTCTGGTCCCAATCATCATCTGAAGGCAACTAAATGAAAGACCACAATTACAAATTGTCCGGCAAGCCCAGTCAACCTGCAGAACGATAAAAAAAAAATGATAAAGTGCTGTTTTAATCTCCTAATTTTTGAGGTGGTTTGGGATGTAGAAATACTGTAGATATTTAAAGTAAATGGAGAAAGAAATATAAGGAATTCCATCAATCTAATCCCAAAGCAAGAAAAGAACAGAAAAAAGAGCCATAACTAGCAGAATTCTGATAAGATGGTAAAACAAGTCCAATGTTACCACAAATTCCAAAAACCTTAAATAATTTACTTCATTTCCTATCAAAAGACAGAGAATTTCAGGGGCCGTCCCAGTGGCGCAGCGGTTCAGTTCATGCTTGGCAGCCCAGGGTTCGCTGGTTCGGATCCCGGGCGCCTGCTGACGCACAGCTTGTCAGCCACGCCGTGGCGGCATCCCATATAAAGTAGAGGAAGATGGGCACAGATGTTAGCCCAGGGCCAGTCTTCCTCAGCAAAAAGAGGAGGATTGGCAACGGATGTTAGCTCGGGGCTGGTCTTGCTCACAAAAAAAAAAAAAAGAGAATTTCAGTTTAAATAAGAAAACAAAACACAACTATGTTATACTTAAAGAGGTATAACTAAAGCAGAAAACCATAGTGATTGAAAATAAGTGGATAAAAACGTACCAAACAGTAATGATCACATCTGTGTAGTTTTTAGTTACAGGAGAGATGGATACTCTTCCATATGGTTGAGTTACTAGCATTCAATTAATTGTTTATTTGTTATTTTTGTCATATCTAGTTGAATTATAACTAATATACTAGCCAAACAAAAGTATCAGGCAAACTAACATTTAAAGTAAACAGCAACAATGGTTAAAGAAGGATTATCTCAGAGTAATAATAATAATAGGAAACATCCATGGAAAAGATGCAGTAATCATAAATTTGAACACACCTAACAGTACATTCCCTAAATAGATAAAGCAAAACTAAACGCATCACAAATAGAAACTAACGAGGCCACAAATAGTGAGAATTTAACACACATTTCATAAACTGATAGATCAAGCAGAATTAATAATGACATGAAAAATTCGAAGAACACAATTAGCAAAATTGATCAAATCCTTTTATGTGAAATCTGTACTTGACAGAAATGTATATATGATCATTTCAAATATTTATGAAATGTTTACACACCTAGACCACGTATACTCTAACAGACAGTGTCTCAACAGATTCTTTAGAACAGAAATTACATGGAATGTAATGCAATAAAATGTTAAATTAATTTTTAAAAGCTTGGAAAATTAAACTACTCTCTATTAATTAGGCTTCTCAGTAAGAGATAAACATTTAGAACTCAACAACAAAAAGCTCTGTGTAATCAAACTTGAGAAAATCAGCTAGAGCAAAAAATTCACATCCATTATTTCATATATTAGAAAAAAATTTCCTAAATGAATGAGTCACATATTAAATTCAAGAACTGAGAAAACGGTAACCCCCCAAAAAGTGTAAAGAAGTTGAGAATGAGCTAATATTTACTTTGTGCTTATTTCGTGCATCATACCATCTGAGGCAGAATACATGTACTATTATATTTAATCCTGAAAACAATCTTTCTCCCTTTGGTTGATGAAGAATCTAAGGTCTAGAAAGGTTAACTAACTTCCCCAAGTCACACAGTTGGGAAATGGAAAAAATATTGTTTGGACCCACCAAGTCTGAAGCTACAGTCATTATGCTTTTGTATGTGAATAAAAATAAAAGTGGAAATTAAATGAATAGAAAACTAAAGTACAATAGACACTAGTAGCACAACCAAAACCTTTTAAAGATCAATCAACTCAAAAGTCTGATAAGACTAATAATAAAGAAAAACAGAAGGCAGAAAAAAATCAACATTAAGACAAAAAATGGGAAATAACTACACAGAGAGCTGAACTTTACATAATCAATGCTGTGAATAATTTTATCACCCATACTGAAAAACTCAGTTGAAACAGCCAAGTGTTAGCATAGCATAGATCACCAAGAATTTTTATATTAATAATAAACAACTTTAATATATCAATTATTTTAAAGATCTTGAATCTATTCTCAAAATGCAAAATAGCTAAAAAAAGTGAAAAAAATCAGTCACAATATATTTTAAAAAATATATCACAAATGAGAAAATTTATTCCAACAATACGAAGATAATTTAAAACTAGAAAAGAGATTATTTTAATTTACATGTCATGTCAATAGAAGTTGCAAAATTATTTCACCTAATTTAACCCCTAATCAAGATTAATACCCAAACCAAGTTTAAGTAGAAGTAAATTTCAATAACTTCACAAGGTGTCCATTAAACAAATGCAGAAGTTTTATAGATAATAGTGTAACATAAAAATACAGACGGTCCCCAACTTAGAATGGTTTGACTTACAATTTTTCGACCTTACGATGGTGCGAAAGTGATACCATAACCTCAAATTTTGAATTTTGCTCTTTTCCCAGACTAGCGATGTACAGTACAGTACTCTCTTGTGATGCTGGGCAGGGGCAGCGAGACGCAGCTCCCAGTCAGCCACGCAATCAGGAGGGTAAACAACCAATACACTTAACAACTATTCTGTCCCCAGACAACCACTCTGCTTTGCACTTTCAGTACAGTATTCAATAAATTAGATGAGATATTTAACACCTTATTATAAAATAGGCTTTGTGTTAGATGATTTTGCCCAACTCCAGGCTAGCGTGTTTTGAGCACGTTTAAGGTAGGCTAGGCTAAGTTATGATGTTCTGTAGGTTAGTTATATTAAATGCATTTTTGATTTACAATATTTCAACTTACAATGAGTTTATTGAGATGTAGCCTCTTGTAAATCAAGGAAGATCTGTATTTCCATTTAGTCAAGATTAAGATAAAGATACTTTTTTGTTAATCATATTACCAGAAAACTTAACCAAGGTACTATGACAAGAAATATTAATAAATTACACAGAAATTGAATGGATGTCTACCTAGATTATCTAAAAGGATCAACCAGAAAACTTTTAGAATAAGAAAATTTGACAAATTTGTGGGATACAATATCAACATATATAGGCCAAAAATGCAGCTCTACAACAGTAGTCCATTAGAATGATGCTACAGGCTGAATGTTTGTGTCCCCCTCAAATTCATATGTTGAAATCCTAATCCCCAATGCAATAGTAATGGGGGGTGGGGCCTTTGGGAGGTCATCAGGTCATAAGGGCAGAGAGGTATGAATGGATTAGTGTCTTTATAAGAGAAATCCCAGAGAGCTCCCTTCCCCCTTCCACCATGTGAGGACACAGAGAAATGTAGAGGTCTATGAACCAGGAAGCAGGTCCTAAACAGACACAGAATCTACCACTGCCTTGATCTTAGTCTTCCCAACCTGTAGGACTGTGAGAAATAAGTTTCTGTTGAGAAATAAGCCACCCAGACTATGGTATTCTCTTATAGCAGCCTGAATGGACTAAGACAAATGAGTAATTTAAAAATAATTCCTTTCACATTGATAACAAGAACCATAAAGTGATTATGACTAAGTCTCACAAAGGTATTATAAAGATACATATTAGATGACTATATAATGTCATATAATATTTTAATGAGGGACTTAAAAGATTTGAACAGAGAGACGCCCCAGAATGGATTTCCTAAGATTTCAGTTCTGCCCAAATTAATTCACATATTCAATACAATTCTAGCCAGAATTCCAAAGGGATTTATGAAGTGATTTCATATGATAGAGATGGCACTAGAAGTCAGTGAAAAAAATAGACTATTCAACTAACGATATTGAGACCACTGACATTCAATATAGGAACAAAAATTATATTTCTAACTCACAACATAAAGGGAAGCTACATTAGATATATTATCATTTTAAATTTGAAAACAGTTTTTTGAAACTCTTACATGAAAACCAAAATAAGACTTATAGCTTCATTTTAGGGAAGCTTAAGCCATAAAGAGAAAAATTGATGAATTTACATTTGCTCATAAATGTAGTGTAATTGGTCCATCCTAAGTCAGGTGTCCAACAAACCATCAGAGTCACATGTCTAGGCTCTCACCTCTCGTGTCTTCTGACTCCTTTTAAAGGAGTAACATAGCCTGCCATTGTAAATATTATAAAACGTGTGTGTGAAGATGAGGGAACACCAAAGCAATGGAGAGAATAGGGTATAGAAGTATAGAATAGGATACACTTTCTTGTGTGCAAATATGTTGTGTGTTATAAACGCACCATCTTAAACAAGTGAGGAAAAATTAATTCTGCAGTAATTACTGTTATGACATCAATATATATATATTAAACATTTAAGATAAATAATAATTGTAGAAATACAGGGGTTCTTTTTCCTCCCAAGAGGGATTGGAAGACGGAGTGTGGGGTGGCCTGGACCAGCCTGAGACCAGCGACGGAGTAAAGAGAGCCCAGGGGGACCGCGGAGGTTGAGGAGGCTATTTGAACACCTTTTCTGTTCTAGATGTTCTAGAAGAGTAAAAAGCTTCCTTCTAGCCCAACTGTCTGTTTTTGTGAAAGGGTGAACTGAGTCTCAAGATAGAGACTGACCAGTGCAGGGCCACTCTGCCAGGCACTGGGGACGCGGTCGTAGCAGTGCTCGGTCTTCACCGTTGTTACCTCAAACCAGAGGCCTGGAGCCTCCGGTACCTGCCCAGGGACCCCACAAGGCAGCAGAACTGACAGGCCAGTACGAGGGAGAGAGCAGGGACAGGAAAGGGAGGGGGGGTCACCCTGCCATCTGTGGTTCTTCTCCTGCTGCCAGGGTGACCCCAGGGGCATAGAAATAGCCAAAAAATACACATAAATAGGAGGGGGCCTCTCTGGGAAGAGATTTTAAATTTTTAAAAGTTTTTGCAATGTATATGATAGAAACCAATAGAAAAAATATATAAATTGGGTAAAGCACATGAACCCAATTTTCAAAATTGATAAAACATACATTAAGCAAAAATTCAGCTTCACATTTAAACAAAAATGTCAACACAGTACTACTGTAAAATGAATAATAGATTTTCTTGTCTGGAATTTCAAATTGGCCACGTTTTCCTTTTGTTGATTATTATACAGAGCTGTCATGTATGCGAAGTTATGAACAGTCTTTCATTTACTGCTGGTGAGAACTTCTACTGATGTATCCATTTTGTAGAGCATTAATAAGAATCTTAAATATTTGCATAGATTTTTAACTCACTTCTAGGATTTGAACTGCTTCTCGGACTTTACCCTAAACATAGAGATTTCATCATAGGATTTATCATATGAAATATTGTGAAACATCCCCAAATACTGGTTTTTAAAAGAAGATTCTTTAAATAAATAAATACATAAGAATGCCCCATACCATACAAATATTAAAAGGAATGTTGTAAAGCAGTGCTGCCCAATTGGTATTCTCAGGATCACTTTGCCAGCATAATGTTGATGAATGTTGTGTGGAAACAGTTCTCCTTTTCAAAATAAATTTGAGAAATGCTAGGTTAAGCAAAGTTAAACAATTTTCTGTGCTGCAGAACCTCTCAGAGTGCTTGATATGCTAAGGTATTTTAAAATCCAGTAGAAAGATATAGTATATGGTGTTTCCACACTTTTTTGATCAAAGAAACCTCTTTCCCCCATAAAACAACTTGAACAACAAAAGTTTACGATTTATGGGTATAGAATCACAAGGTTTCTATAACATGCTTGTTGATGTTTGTGCATGCAAATTACATGAACATGCAATTAAGCTTTGTTTAGACAGAATAGAATATATTAAAATAGCCAACAATGGAAGAAATATGCATGGTTTTAATTTTTGTCTTCTAGCCTATCAATATTTTTTCCTAGAATGTAAATGCAGTAGCTCTGTAATATTTAAAAATTTATTTTTACAAAACTACTTGTGACTAATGGATGAGGGGTTGGATTTTGAATCCAAAGCCCTGGTTTCGAGTTCATTTCTGCTACTAAATGCTTTAAAATATAGTAGATGCTGATGCTGATAGTGATGGTGATGCCAAATTGCCATCTCTAAATTCAGAAATCTCCTGCCGATTCCATTTTTCAATCTGCTGTTAGCCTTCTAATTGGGCACTGTATGTGTTCATAGGTTGCATTTTAGAGTGAACCACACATTGAAAACAGTGAAAGGAAATCTGCACATATTTGCGTCTGAGAACACTATACTTCACTGCTTAGGTAGTCTTTTGAATATGGAAAATTATAACCTGTGACTCTGATAAAAGAAAATGCTAGATTGGAAATTGCTAGCTGAGTCATTTGAAAAATGAGAATTATGATTTCATAAAGACTGATGTGGCGCTATCCTACAGTAGACTGATTTTTTTAATGGAATCAAATGAAATAATATCAGAGAAGTACTAAAACAACAAATATTAAATATGAGTGTCTTAGCTCATGATAAATTATTATAAAATTTGGCATTTTTCTCTCTGAATAGAAGCCAGGTGTAGAGGAAGACATTTCATGGTGGTGCTATCTGTGGACTTCATCAATGCCTTGACGGGAAAGAACAGGATGAGCTACTTCAATGACTAGGTTATCTAAACTCCAGCATCTATTTCTTGATAGTGACACTAATCAATTCATTTCTACTGGAGTTCTCTGCAGATCTTCATGGCACTGATAAAACTGGAAGAATACTAGTTTTCTTGGGTTACTAACTGGTTCCTGTACATATTTGTTAGGTTTGCCACCTGCCTCAGCTTTCTCTCTTTCTCGATGATGGCCCCCTTCCACTAAACACTTTCCTTAGCTAAGATGAGGGTTTGTATGGTTGTTATTGTTATGTTTCTAAGGATCTTCTAGCTGTGGCAGATCTCACTTAGGGCCAGGGATAAGTTGTCCTGAAAAGGAAGAACATAAATCTCTTATAAATAGAGATGCACATTTAGAACTAGACAAAAATAAAGTATAATTCTCAAGATATTCTCATATATCTTCTTTGTTCTCCAATTTGTCTTTGTAATATGTGAAAATGTATCTCTGGAAAGGGTTTCACATGCAATTTGGTCTTGGCTGGTGGTTCTTTCAGAAGTATATAACTCTTTCAAAAACTCAGTGTTTTACCTATTTGATTCGAGTCAGATTTACATGCCAGCAGACAACTCACAGTTCTTTTCTATTTATCCTCCTTATATTTGCTATATTTCATTGCTCTTTCACCTCTATGCCTGTCTCTCTAGACTTTATAGTAGATACTGTGAGCATATGAGATTTTAGCAGGAAAATCAGATGTTTAGTCTCTCCACCTTGAGCTTCTTTGTCAAAACGAAAGGATTTATTGGATATAATAGCTACTAGTTGGACTTTTACCTGTGAATTTAATCCAGTTAGAATTTTTAACATGGGTGTGACAGCCATACCCTTGAAATGATCTCAGCCTGAAGAATGAGTTTTAACCAGACTTGATACTCAAATGCTATCTGGTGTTGAGAAGCAATTGTCTCTTCCAGCCCTTTAAGATCCCAAATTTCTAGACTCTCTCTAGTAATTTTTGTTGCTGCTTGCAAAGTAGACAATTATTTCTGAGCTCAGTTTTTAAAAAAAATATGTTGTCAAATGCACCACTAGTATTATTCAGTTACAATCCTCTCTGCCTAGAGTTACAAAATCTTCAACTATGTCATCTATCTTCCAAGTACTCACAGGTGACAGTTTACTAAATGTTTTGTCACTTCTCAACGTGTTTTCCAACAACCAATAATGATTTTCTTGCCACCCACTGTAATTAATCAAATATTAAGTCAATGTTACATATTTTAGATATTTTGTTTCAGCAGCCCACACCTGCAGAGGCCAATTCCATACTAGTGAAGATAGTTTTGGCTATGCTGTAACAAGACTCACAGACTTCACAAAGGAAACGTTTTTGTTTTTAATTTTTGCTACATGCCCAGTGCTCATAGTAGTCCCATAGCTGTCACAAGCTGACAGAAGCTCTTTCTTGACTCAAGAGAAGGCATGAACGCTGCAGTATCTTGAACTGGTGAATAAATGCACTCACTCAGAAGCAGCACATCATTTCTAGAATATTTTATTGGCCATAAAGTTCTTATGACAATATATAACGTCAAAGGGAGAGAGAAATCCTACAAGAATTACATTTCTTATAATCCTATAAGAAATGGAATGTTAAGTGCACAGCCTTAACATTTCACTACCTCTGTGCTACTTACAAGATACACACCTAAACCCTAATGATACAGAACAGTTAAAAGTAAAATTTGGAAAATTACACCATGAAATACTAGCAAAAATAAGCTAGTATAATTATTTTAATATCAAAGTCAATTTCAGGAAAAAAGCATTAGGGCAGATTATGTTGCCTCATATAGTTAACGTTAAATTTACTGTGAAGGTACTACAGTTCTAATGTTATATGCACCAAATGGCATGGTATCAAAATATGTAAAGCTAAAATTGACAAGACTTCAAAGAGGAATGGAAAATCCATGCTCAGAGTAGGATAGTTTAGCATTAAATCTCATTAAGTGATAGAATAAGAAAAAATTCAGAAAGGATAAATAGGATTTAAACAAGATTAGCAAATAGATTTAATGGGTACATGAAGCACTGCACCTCAGAATTACAGGATACACTTTGTTTTCAGCAAACATAAAACATTCACCAAAATTGACCATCTACATGCCATGAAACAAATTTCAATAGATACCATGAGTTGTAAAGCTTCAAAGTATAATCTCTGATTTTAATTTAATTTTGCTATAAAGTAATAACAAAGAGACAATAAAAAATTCCATGTGAACGGACATTTAAACACATATTTTATAAATAGTCCATGGGTTGAAGAAAAATCATAGTGATAATTAGAAAATATTTAAACTTAAATATAACGAAATATAATAAATACCTTGTGAGAAATGACTAAAGATTATTAGAGGAAAATGTATATCTTTAGAATAAATATGTTAGAAAAACAGAAGGGGTAAAAATCAATGTCCTATATATCCATTTCAGAAAATTGGGAAAATAACAGCAAACATGCACAAAGGAAGTCAAAATAAGTAAATAGTAAACTGTATATGAGAAAAAATTAATGAAAGATAATACATTTGAAAAGATCAAGACAAATTTGCTTATTGAATATACAGATAAAATTGATAAACTTCTGCTGAGACAAATCATGAAAACAAAAGCAAAAAACAGTATGAAGAATTAAAAGGAGATATTCTGCAGATATTAAAAATATAATAGGATATTATAACCAAATTTATATAAAAATGTAAATAGCTGATTGACAAATATCTGGAAAATTGTAACAACCAAAACCAAGACAGAAAAATAGACAACAGAAGAGTTTTAGACCAAGATAATAAAAATGTATACTCATGTGCCTGAAAATAAACAAGTTACATGTTCAAGAATGTTTATGGCATCATCCTCATCACAGGCCCCAAACTCAAAAAAACCCAAATGTGTGTTTCCTTTAGAATTAATTACTTGTGAATACTCATTCCACCAATACTATTTAGCAATAAAATGAATGGTCTCATATCTCTATATGCAACATGATTAATTTTAAAAACATAATATTGATCAAAGTTAATTAAATGCAAAAAGAATATGTAGAGTATTATTCCATTCATATGCAATTCAAAACCAGACAAAACTAAACTAGTGTTCAGGGATGTATGCTCAAATGTCAAAAATATAAACTAAAACAAGACAGAGATCACAACTTTAGGATAGTTGCTACCTCTGGGAAGAAGAGAGGGATTATGGTCAGGAAGGGGCATTCATGGGATTTATAAAGTTCTCTGTCTTGACCTGGGAGGCATTTACATTACTGTGTACTTTATAATAGAGCATTTATACTTCAGAAAGTGTTCCATATATTTGTTATATATAATAATAATAGGTAGCTAAAAGAAAGAAAAATAGAAAAGAAATATTTCTCAACAAATATTATGAGGCTAGCAAAACATTAATACCAAACTCTGAAGAGTAAAATATGAGAAATGAAAATTAAAGGCCCATCTCCCTCCTAAACATAGATGCAAATATCCTAACACAACATTGACAAACTGAATCCAGTAATAGATTAAAAAGATCATACATCAAAGCCAAGATGGATTTATCCCAGTATTGGAAGCTCTGTTTAACACTAAGAAATTAATTATTGTAATTTGACACAATAACAGATTAAAGCATACATGATGGGATAACTCAGGGATGCATAAAGGAAAACCAACAGGTTAGGACTCTTTGAGAGAATTCTTAATCTCTAAAGGAATCCACAAATAATCTACAGCAAGAATCGTATTTAATTAAGGTGAAATGATGCATTCTCTCTGGGATCAAGAATAATACAGGAATGCTCACTATCAACCCTTCTATTTGACATTTTACTCACCAGTGTGTTAGTGTAAGAAAACTATACTCTCAATACTATTATAACACAAAGTTGTATGGACATATCAGAATTTTCTCAAGAGTTGAAGGTATCTTGAATGACAGCAAGTGAAGGAAAATGTTAAAACTGTGTGCTTCATATGACTGTCTCCATAATGGAAGGAAAATACTTCAGAAAGTCAAACCTCTCATAGTCCCCTCTTTGCATCCTTTGCCTCCTTCTCATTTTTGGTCAGAACTTCTGAAAAAAAATCTTTCTGTGATTTTTCCCTAGGATCTATTCTCCTCCCATAGAAGTGGGATGCCACTTTTCTTTGTTCTAATTCACCTTTTTAATGTTTCCTCTTATGGAGATAATGTGAGGAAGATGCAGTTCAAAATCACAGTTCTGCTTTTCATTCTCTGTCTCTTTGTTATGGGCAATTTCACAAGTTCTAAAGGACTATAATATTTTCTCATATGTAAGCACTGCCCTGTCTCTGAGGTGACTTATTTGTGCAGATTCTGGATATTAACAAGTTATGGCCAGCATGCCTAAACCCTTTTCTGTAGATAGAAGGAAGACCATCTTGTTTTCTGAAATAAAAAAGTTTAAAGGATTTCTTCAGGCCTGCAAAGGGAAGCCCATAAACTACATATCTAAATACTTGAGTTACAAATAAAGCTAACACTCTGTTAAAGGAAATATGTTCTATACTACCTTGACAAACGTATCATCATAACAACAAAATAAAAAGTATCTACACAGCTATTTTAAATTATGAGTGAAATTTGCAGATTATCTAAGGTGATGTAATTAAATTATTTTTATAAATATCTGAATGTTCTGTTCGAGTTTGTATGAGTAATAAAATACAGACATTCATAATTCATAAATTATATATATTATTAAATAAAAATTACTTTTTCTTTATCCAGTGAAATAGCTATTTTTTATGCTATAATCAAGATTATGAAAATAATGTTTTATTTACCTCAATGTCAAATTCAACAATCTTGAGTCTCCACATTTTCAGAATTTTGCTAATTTACTTTCTTTCCTTGATATTGCTTGAGAGGATGGATTGAGGTCAGGAACCTTGACTTTTTTCCCCCAGTTTTATTGAGATATAATTGACAGATAACATCATGTGAGTTTAAGGTGTACAATGTGATGATTTAATATACATATATTGCAAAATGATTACCAAGGTTAGTTAACATATTCACCTCACGTAGTTACCATTTTTGTGTTTGTTTGTGTGTGGTGACAACTTTTAAGATCTACTGTCTTAGCAACTTTCAAGTATACAATACAGTATAGTTAACTATGGTCACCATGCTGTACGTTGTATCTCCAGAATTTATTCATCTCATAACTGGGAGTTTGTACGTTTTGATCACCTTCACCCATTTCCCCACCGTCTCCCCTGACCTGGCAACCAGGTCTAGTCTTGGCTTCTATGAGTTTGGAGATTTTTTAGATTCTCTGTATAAGTGAGATTAGATAGTATTTCTCTTTCTCTGTCTGACTTATTTCACTTAGTATAATGCCAACAAGTTTCATCCATGTTGTTGCATATGGAAGGATTTCCTTCTTTTTTGCGGCTGAATAATATTCCATTGTGTGTGTGTGTGTGTGTGTGTGTGTGTATACACACACATATATACACCTTTAGTTTAATGTAATCCCACTTCGTTTTCATTGCCTGTGCTTTTGATGTCTTATTCAAGAAATCACGGCCAAGACTAATGACAGGGATATTTCCCCTATGTTTTCTTCTAGGAGCTTTAGGTTTTTGGGTCTTACATTTAAGTCTTTGATCCATTTCAAGTTCATTTTTGTGAGTGGTATAAGATAGGGGTCAAGTTTCATTCTTTTGCATGTGGATATCCACTTTTCCCAACACCATTTATTGAAGAGACTGTCCTTTCCCCATTTTCTATTCTTGGCACACTTGTCAAATAAGTAATTGACCATATATACATAGATTTATGTCTGTGCTTTCTATTCCTAGATTTATGTCTGTGCTTTCTATTCCTTTCCACTGATGTATGTGCCTGTTTTTATGCCAGTACCATACTGTTTTGATTACTAGAGCTTTGTTACTATAGTTTGAAATCAGGTAGTGTGATGCCTCCAGCTTAGTTCTTCTTTCTCAGGATTGCTTTGGCAGTTCAAGGTCTTTTGTGGTTTTATACAAATTTTAGAATAGTTTTTTCTGTTTCTGTGAAAAATGCCATTGGAATTTTGATGACGATTTCATTGAGTCTTATAGATTGCTTTGAGTAGTATGGACATTTTCACAATATTAATTCTTCCAATCTATGAACGTTGCTAACTTTCCATTTATTTGTCTTCAATTTCTTTCATCAATGTTTTATAGTTTGGAGTGTACGGAGCTTTCACTACCTTGGTTAAATTTACTCCTGAGTATTTTATTATTTTTGATGCTATTATAAACAGAATTTTTCTCCTAATTTCTCTTTCTGATGGTTTGTTGTTATTGTATAGAAACACAACTGATTTTTGTTTATTGATTTTGTATCCTGCAGCTTTATTGAATATGTTTGTTAGTCTTAACAGATTTTTGGTGGAGTCTTTAGGATTTTCTATATGTAATATTATGTCATCTGCAAACTTAGATAATTTTACTTCTTCCTTTCCAATTTGGGTGCCTTTTATTTTTTTTTCTTGCCTGATTTCTCTGCTAGGACTTTCAGTGCAATGTTGAATAAGAGTGGTGGGACTGGGCATCCTTGTCCTATTCCTGAACTTATAGGAAATTTTTTAGCTTTTTACCATTGATTTTCTAGGAATTTACCCATTTCTTCTAGGTTGTCCAATTTGTTGGTGTATAATTGTTCATAGTGTTACCGTGCTGAGGGTCCAGGTTGCTCGATGTCACATTGTAACAGAATTTACAGAACAGCAAGGACAGATACAAAGAGTAGGAGGTTTATTGGAAAGATACGCTCCATAGACAGAGCGGGCATACTCCAAGAGAGGAGCTGCGCTGAGTTTTGCCGTTACATCTTTTATAAGCTTGCTTTTGGGTAGGGCCTCTTATGTTTCTCAATACCCTCACTGCTAGATTTTTTAGATGTTTCTCAGAATTGTCAAGGTGCCTCATTTGTGGTATACATCTTGTTGTGGTATAACTTCTTAACCTCACACCTGAGTGGAGCCCATCCTGTAGAGGCAGGACCTGGGACTTATCCGGCTGCACATCAAGACAGTGAGAGACAGTGGGTCTGGGAACTTGCAGTTGCCTGAGCTATAACAGCTTAAACTATAATGAGCATATAGGTTAATTATGTCTCAGCAATGTCCTGGTGTGTTCCCCGCAACACGACCCTCCTGTTCCCTTGTAGTGCCAGATCCCTGTGCTAACCTGCCTGTCTCAATAGTAGTCTCTTATGATCCTTTGTTTTTGTGTGGTATCAATTATACTGTCTCCTCTTCCATTTTTTTAATTTTATTTATTTGAGTCCTCTTTTTTTCTTGGCAAGAGTAGCTAAATGTTTGTCAATTTTGTTTATTTTTTCCAAACAATAGGTCTTAGTTTCATTGATCTTTTCTACTGTGTTTTTAGTCTCTATTTCATTTATTTCCACTCTGATCTTTGCATTTTGCAAACTTTGGGCTTTGTTCTTGTTTTTCTAGGTCCTTGGGCTGTAAACTTAGGTTATTTGAGATCTTTCTTGTTTCTTAATGTAGGCATTTATTGCTATAAACTTCCCTCTTGGAATTGCTTTGCTGCATTCCATAAGTTTTGAGATGTTGTGTTTTCTTTTTTCAGTTGTCTCAAAATATTTTGGACCAATATTTTGAACTCTCTTTCAGGTAAATCACTTATCTCTGTTTCAAAAGATCTGTTTCTGGAAATTTATCTTGTTTGAAATATTTTCCTTTGTTTCCTCATTTTCCTCAACTCCCTGTGTTGGTTTCTGTGCATTAGATAAAACAGCCACTTCTCCCAGTCTTGACAGAGTGATTTCGTGTAGGAGATGAACCTCATCAATCATCCCAACCCGTGATCCTGGTTGTCTCTCAAATGTTTGTAATTGTCCAAGCCACCTTCTCTGTTCTTGAAGTCTCTCAGTAGTTGAGGGTCTGCCAAGACCCCTCAGTGTCCCAAAGGGGAGGATTGCAGTCAGCACCTAGATGCAGATTGAATGGAAGCCAAACCCTCAGACAGCACTGGGAAAGTATGTAGTGAGACCCTTTCCAGGGAAAAACTGGGAGATGGACATTTTCACCTGCTCTCTCTGCACTTACCCCGGGTTATAGCTGTGGCATGAGATGCTCTTGCACCTGCTAGGAACTGCTTCTTTGTTTCTTACAGTCCTGTGGGACTCATAATTGTAATCCCTATTGCCTGTCAGAGCCAGGCAATCCAGAGGCCTGTTCCTGGGGCAGTAGCCACAAAAGCTGAGGTACCAGATGTGTGTACAAGCTCCTTCCAGGGAGCTGGTATCTGGGGAGGATCTCAGTCAGCCTCCAGATATGTATTAAACTAGAAGCTTGACTCTTAGGCAGCAGCTTTTAAATTATACAAATAGACTTCTTTCAGGGAAAGACTGGAAAGACGGGTGCTTTTGATTGCTCCCTCAGTACTGAGCCCTGGGAGGATAGCCAGTTAAGAATTGCTTCTTTGTTTGCTACAGTCCTGTGAGACTCGTGAATGTCAGCCTTTTTGGCTATCAGAGTCAGGCAATCCAGGGACCCATCCCTCGGTTGGCAGCCACTAAAACTGAGGCACAGATGTGTGTTCAAGTTCCTTTCAGGCGGATAAAGGCAATTTGGAGCAGATGTAAGGGAGAGGATGCAGGAGGTATCTGCTGACTTCCCTGGTCCCTAGAGAGGATCTCAGTCAGCCGCTAGATGAGAGCTGAATTAGAAGCCAGACCCCCAGGCTTTTAAAGTACGCAAATAGATCATGATCAGGGAAAGACTGGGAGGTGGGTCTTTTTTGCCTGCTCCCTCTGTGCTGAAGCCTGGGGTGATAGCCACAGGCAGTCCTCTAGAGCCTAAGAACTGCTTCTTTGTTGACCATATTCTTGCAGGTCCTGTGGATGCAAGCCCTTTGGCTTTTAGAGTTAGGTGTTTTGGGGGTCCGTCCCTCAGGTGGGCATCTTAAAAGTTGGAGCTTTAGATGTGGGGTCCAAACTCTTCACTCCTCAGGGAGAAGCTGGGAGTTGAGGATTCCCTCCTGATTGTATGGTGCTGTGCCAGAGGTAGGGTTTATGGCCAGAGTATTTCTCCATCTTTCCTACCCATTTTGAAGTGGGTTTTTTCTCATTTGCCCAATGTGTATGAGTCACTCAGCTAGTTTCTGGATCTTTTTTCAGAGAGAATTGCTCCATGTGTAGCTGTTCATTCACTGTGTCTGTGGGAAGAGAGGAGTTCAAGAGCCTCCTATGTTGCCATCTTGGACTGGAACACTCCTGTCTGTCTTTTTAAATAAATGTTATTGAGGTATAATTTGCATAAAATAAAAATGCAACATTTTTAGAGTAAGTTTCTGTTGGAGTTTTGACAATATATATACCTGTGTGACTACAACATCAATAAAGATATAGAACATTTCCACCACCATGAGTTTTTTTGTGCCCTTTGCAGTCCATCCTCCCCCTCACCGTCCCTGCCCCCCAGGCAACTACTTATCTGCTTTTAGTCACTGTAAGGGAGTTCTTTGATTTCTAGAATTTTACATATGTATAGTCACACAATTTGTACTGTTAAATGTAAGGCTTCTTTAAGCAATGCTTTTGAGGTTATGAATAAACTGTTACCAACATTCAACATGTGTGTCTTTTTCTTCATATATGATTTCATTACTCTCGGGTAAATGCCCAAGAGTAAAACTCAAATCATATGGTAAGTGTATGTTTAACTTTATTAAAAACTGCTGAAGAGTTCTCCAAAGTGGTTGCACCATTTTCTATTCCCACTGTTACCGCACACATACCCAGGTGCTTTACCCACCACACAAGAGGGGCCAAAATAAAACTGGAACTCCAGGCTTACGGCAAGGAAAGAATTTTTATTTTGGGTGATGTCAGCCGAGAGACGAGAGTGAGCCCTCAAATTTGTCCCATCTCCCCAAAAGATGGGAGGCAAGGGGTTTTAAAGGCTGTGAGGAAGGCAGCAGCTTGTAGGGAGGGGGAACCTGTGGCTTTACTGGTCAGTGCTTTCCCACCAGCCTGCATTTGGCCTTGTGAGGCTGCTTGCAGGGAGGGGCATGGCGAGATAAGGGAATAGCAGCTGGGTGTCCTTGATTGTCTGTCTCCCTGGTGGACAGTGGATTCTGGCGCCGGGAACTCAAGGAGTTGAGGTCTGGGAAGCTTTCGCTTCTTGACTTCTCTGGATATCAGTTTCTCTGTAACAAACCTCCAGAACTGGTAATTAGCTAAAACTTCAGTGTGAGCCCAGCTTGAGGCCACCTGGGCTTTTAACAATTTGTAACTTCTATCTGCCTTGCGTAGTTCAGGGATACAAAGTTTTAAAAAGCCCTAGTCTTGGGGGCCTGCCCGGTGGCGCAGCGGTTTAGTCCGCGCTTGACAGCCCGGGGTTCGCTGGTTCGGATCCCGGGCGCCCGCCGACGCACTGCCTGTCAGCCATGCCGTGGCGGCGTCCCATATAAAGTGGAGGAAGATGGGCATGGAAGTTAGCCCAGGGCCAGTCTTCCTCAGCAAAAAGGGGAGGATTAGCAACGGATGTTAGCTCAGGGCTGGTCTTCCTCACCAAAAATAAATAAATAAATAAATAAATAAAAAGCCCTAGTCTTACATATGAATGTAACATAGAGAAGCAGGGAAAGATGATGAGTACTTTTGGTCAAAACCCATATATGCTGGGTTTAACGCAGGGGAACTGATATCAGGTCCGGCATCACCACCAGCAGTGTATGATGTTTATTATGAGGAATTGACTTACACTATTATGGAGGCTGAGACTTCTCACCATCTGCAGTCTTCAAGCTGGAGATCAAGGAAGTCTGGTGGTATAATTCCAGTCTGAGTTTGAAGGCCCAAGAACCAGGAGAGCCAATGGTATAAATCCCAGTCCAAGGGTAGGAGACCAATATCCAGTTTAAGCAGACAAGTGGGACGGGAATGAATCCTCCCTTCCTCTACTTTTTGTTCTAACCAGACCCTCAGTGGATTGAATGATGCCCACCCACATTGGGGAGGACAGTCTAGTTTACTGAGTTCACTGATCCAAATGCTAATCTCATAAGGAACACTTTCACAGACATAACCAAAAATTACATCACTTTGTGACCCAGTCAAATTAACACATTAAAATTGACCATCACAGCCACACTTTTATGGATTTAATATATTATGATCTCTTTATTAGCCATATCTAAATAACCATTCCTCCCTAGTCGTACTTATTTTTTCTGCTTAATATTTTTATGAAGATAGAGCTAAATTCTCCAATTGTGTGAGTGCATAGTCTCCCTAAATTTCTAAAGTATTGCACTTTGCAAAATTCTTCTTATGTTTCTGAACTCAGTATCTGGTTTAAAAATGAATGCTGTATAACATAACTAAGTTTTTCTCATTGAATTATATGTAATCAGTTTTAAATTAATGGGCATCTGGAGCGGGCTATATTTTCCAAAGATGTCCCCAATAGTATTTCCTGCCCTACATACTATTCTAGAACCTTGCCAGTTCTCCATCAAGAGGTGGATCCTAACTCCCCTTGCCTTGAATCTGCATGGATTGTGATTTGCTTTTGACCAATAGAATGTGGTGAAAGTAACATTGTGTGACTTGTGAGGCTTGGTCATAAAAGGCAAGGCAGCGTCTGCTTTGTTTGCTGAAACATTTGTTCTTAGAAACCTGAGTAATCATGTTAGCAGTCTACCTTGAGGCCGCCATGCTATGAGATAAACAAACCACATGACAATGGCATCTATAAATTCTCTGGTTGGCATTACTACTTTAAATTCTCCCAGTCCAAGTACCAGATGAGTGAGTAAATGATCTTTCATATGATTCCAGCCCCCAGCCAATCTTACCAGCCAAGGTCCCACACATCATGGAATGGAGATGAGCCATTCCCGCCTGCTTTTTCTAAATGCCTGACCCATAGATTCCATGAGCATAATAAAATGATTGCTGTTTTTTGCCACTGAGTTTGGGCAGTTGGTTGATGCAGCAATAGCAGCTGGAACAATATCTGAAAATAATGTTCTTGCTTATTAAAGGTATTTTTATTTAGTATCATTTAGTGTATTTTAAAATTTAATTCCTCATTTTCTTTTCATTTTCTCCCTATTCTTCCAAATAAAAGGAAATTTCTTCAGACACTCTGTTGATCATACTTCTTAAAATATTTTCTTCATTTCCTAAGATTTTTTTCCTTATTTTTCAATATTATATTACTTAATATGCACAGTTTCTTAAATGTTTTATTCTTTTTTTGTGGTTGGTAGCTTTTACTAACCTGTAATCATTCGTATCAAAGGTTCCTACACCCACTCTACCTTACATCCAATACAATCAGGTTTTTTCTTTACCATTTTCCTGAAATTGTTCTTGAAAGGTTACCAATGACTTCCATACTGCTAATTCTGATAGTACATGCTCAGTCCTATCACTTGATCTATCAGTATCGTTTTATAGGGTTAATTAAAAGTTCCTAGTTAAAATATTTTATCCCTTGGCTTACAGAACACCACCATCTCCTGGTTTCCTTGTAGTTCATAGATGACTCCTTCCTGTTTCCTTTTTCCATTTCCTCTTTTTCTGCCAATCTCTAAATTCCAAGAATGCCCAAGGACTCCTTTCTTTTAGCCCTTCTTTTCTTCATCTAAACTAGCACTTGGTGGTCTCATGCAAATTCATGGCTATAAAATACTTTTCTATGTTGACACGCATTTATATCTCCAGTGCAGATCTCATCTGTGAATTCCAGATATATGTACCTAACTGCCTACTCAACAACTCTAGCCGAATTTGTAATTGAAGTTTCAAACTTGACATATCTTTAAAAAAAATCTTGATCCATGCCCATACTCAGTACTGCTCCTCTTACAGTTATTTCCATCTCAGTAAAAGGCAACTTAATATTTCCAGGAACAAACAAAACATAACCTTGGAGTCATCCTTGTCGCTCCGCTTTTTCTCATACTCTGCATCAAATCCGTCAGCAAATATTTTTAACACTATATTTAAAATGTATGCAAAATCCAACCAGTTCTCACAATACTTTCATGTCCACACCATCATCACTAGAATTAAACCATTTATTACCACCATGCTCTAGTCCAGCATCATCTCTTTCCTTGTTTATCACAAAAGCCTCTCTGGTTTCTTGTCTTCTACTTCTCCAAAGTTAGACTCAGTTTCAATAAGAGTAATTTACTTAAAATAAACATTAAATTATGTCACTTCTCTGCTTGAAATCCTCCAAAGCCTTTACATCTCACTCAAGTAAAAGCCAAATTCTTCCAATATCCTTTGAGGTCCTACATGATTTGCTCCCACTCACACCCGATTCCTTGTTTGACCTCATCTCTTAGTGGTCTCACTTTCCCTCTCTCTGCACCAACCACACTGGCTTCCTTGCTCTTCATCAAACACAGTTAGGTAACACCAGTGTTAACACACTTGTACTTGCTATTTCCGTGTCTAGAATGCATTTTCTCCAGATACCACATGGTTCACTCCTTTACCTATTTTAGGTGTTTTCTCAAATGCCACCTTCTCAGTGAGTCATTCCCTAATCACCTTATATAAAATTTCAACCTCCTTCCTCACACACTTCCCATTTCCCTTCTCTACTTTTATTTGAAACTTCTTAAACACTATATTTTGTACTTCTACACTATATTTTTTAAATTAATTATTTGCTTATAGTGCATCTTCTCATACTAAAACATAAACTCATTAAAGGCATTTATAAAAATAGTTGTGTTTTCTGCATTGCAACTCCTAGAGGTCTGGTACAAAGAAGATATTCAATAAGTATTTGTTATCTGAGTACATAAAATAATCCTTTCTCAGCACATTATTTTCTCCTGAATTCCCCTCTGTATATTTCAGTTTTGTTTGTCTTTTTTATCTGCATATTATAATTAGCCTTTCTTTTAGTAATGGACTTGTCTTTGTGAATTCACCTAGAGCGTGTTTCTTGGTGAGTTATCCAACACATTTATTTCTTTGACTCCTCCTTGTTCTGCATTATAAATCCCATTGCTTTTTGAATGCCACTGAATTTTGGACTAACTACTTAGGGAAGAAAATGCAGCAGTGCATTATCACAAACAGCATGATTAATTGACCTTTCCTGGTTTGACCTCATTAGATTTAAGATTGATTAACTAAATTCCATTCAACATATGGGAAAGTTTTGGAAAATTCACACAAGTCTCACCTTACACTCTGTGAGGAAAATAAAGATGTTATGCATACCTCCATTTGTGGTTGTCATATTGGACCACACAAATATAAAGTATTCTTGGTTCATGTCTGGTACCTGGGATAAAAAGACTTAAAAGCTGGGGTCAGATGGGACTGTTGACCAGAGGGCCTGTGTGTAGCCTCTTCATTTGATTTAAGCATTTTGGGTTCAGAGTAGTTGGACTACCTGCATGCGGCTTAGGGCTCTAAGAGTAAATGTTCCAGTGACTAAGAATAAAGATGCATGGCTTTTTATGGCTTAGTTTCAGAATTCCTAGTGTCATTTCTGCCGTTTGTTATAAGTCGAATTAGTCAGAAACCATCGTAGATTCAAGAGAAGGGGATATATACTCCAAATGTCAATAGGACTGTCAAAGAATTTGTGGCGTGTTTTAAAACTACCACAGACTCTGAAAAGATTTTGGTACAACATCAGAAAACAGGTTTTCTGCATTTTCTTAAACTTTGGGTATTTTATAAATCATCTGCACTGGTGAGGTTGGTAATGAAGAGATATGCTGATCAGAAACTTTAGGTAAAGGCTGCATTTTCTAGATTGGAGCTTAAAGTTTCTACCCCAGGATGATGAAAGAATCAAATGGATAAATGAATGAAAATGAATAAGTTTTAAGGATGACATTGTAAAATCATAAAAGAACACATCTCACTTCTCATGTTTACAAATGGGGATTCAAATTGTACAAATTTTAAGGCAAATGTTCACATGTAAAATATAACCAGTGCCAGTAGCAGCAGGGGATGCCCTGAAAATCATTAGCTGATATCCTTGAGAGAAATAGATGTAGATTTTACGGTAAACTGAGAACCCTTTTTGGAGTATATCTTGGGGTTTTCCAGATTCTGCTAGTAACCATCAATCAAACAGAAAGAAGACACTTGTTGGACATCACAGCTTTGGATGAATTTCTCATACATCTCCTTCACCTACCTCTTCTTTGCTCGTTATGCTCTACGGTATATTATTGAGCGTTATTGAAAATATCTGCTTGGTTTAAGTTGAAAGAAAAAAATGTTTTACCTTGTTTGAGTTAGATATAGAGATTATGTATTTAATAGTAAAATTATAATATGTTGACAATACATTTTACATTAGGCCACTATACAAGATATCTTAGAATATGTTGGATAAATATATTAATATAGAATAGAAATACATGAAGGACCGCATTATGTATGTGTGTATCAATGTGTATGTGTGAACAGATTTATGTGCACAAACACATACAGATTTATTTCTTAAAAATGATGATCAATTGATCATTTAAAACTAGGAAGAAAAACCCAAATAAAAATAGCTAAAAGGGCCTATAGTTTAACAAAAACTTTATTTGACAATATAAAAATAAAGTCAATTGAAAGTTACATATCGTTGAGTTATTTCCAGATACAAACCTTGATCTATACATGTTTTCAGTAAAAAGCTTTAAGCAACCCTGACCATCAAAAACTATTACAACCATCAGACCTAGACTCTGGACTTTGAATCTTTGGAACAAAATTCAAATTTTATTCACTTCGTGAAATGGATAAGGAAGGCTAGGACAGACATTAGATTTCAAGAGATGCTAGTAATAGAACACAGAATCTCATTCTATAAGAGTCCCAAAGCAAAGAAACAAACAAAACTAAACATTTCAAAAGAAAAACAAATCAGGGACAACCACTCAGATTGCAGGATTAAATTTAATAAGAAACATTCTCCTTAAAAATGCAGTTAGAAGCAAGTAAAAAGTATCAAGACAAAGACAAAGTACCAAATAGCATATTTAGGCAAAACATTAATAAATTCTTACAATGAAACAGGAGTCAAATTGGGAGAACAATTACAATGCTTTCTCTAAGAAAGGAAAGAAAATATTGTAAGGAAATAGTATAATTCTCAGCAATAAAGTCAATAGACAAATTTTCAACATTACAGAAAATAGCTTAAAAAGTCGGTTATATAATGTTTAGTAGTATGAAAGATGAAGCCTATAAAAATAAACCAGATATTGCAGGCCTTAAATTAAGAGATTTTAAATGGGTGAATGAAAATTAAGTATCTGGGGAATAATCTATTAAGGCTTTCATTTGCAAAGAACATAATATCTTTAGGACAGTGGTTCTCAACACAGGGTGATTTTGCCCCCTAGGAGCCATTTGGCAATGTCTGGAGATATTTTAATTGTCACAGTTGATAGTATACTACTGGCATTTAGTGTAGGGTTGCCAGACTTAGCAAATAAAATTATAGGAGGTCCAATTAAATTTAAATTTCAGATTAAAAGATAAAATTTTTTATAAGTATCTCTTGGGGTAAGTATAATATAAATATGTTGTAATATAAATATACTATGGAGGACCAAGTTTAGATCTAGGGAGGCTTGATAACAGGATAGCTAGACTGACAATTATTTGTTGTTGTCTGGAACCCAAATTTAACTGAGCAACTGGTATTTTTTCTGGTAACTGTACAAAGACAAGGATGTTGCTAAACATCCTCAAATGCACATAAGAGCCCCCATGACAAAGAATTACCTGGCACAAAATATCAATAGTGCCAAGTCTGAGAAAGCCTGCTTTAGGAAAATAGGTGTAAGAGTGAAAGACATAGACTCAGTAACGGTGATTACACTGAAACGATAAATATTCCACACAACACTGTCCACATATCACCTGACCTCTTCATCTCTGAATTGTGTAACCTACCATGGCAGGGCTCTCTGATTTCTGCACACACAGCCCCAGCTCACACGTGCTCCCAGCCAGGCCTTACTTTGAGACAGGAACGATTTGGGCTGTCCTTCAATGGATTGCTGATCAATGAACTCTTGTGGTGGCCTCTAGCTAAAATAACTTGCCAGTGACAAGTTTACAAAATAGAATTTCTTTTTTTGAGCTAGAGAATAGAAATCCTCAAAACCGTGTCCCTGTTTATAGGATTCTCTTCATTTCTTAGCCCCCACAATTTCATTAGTAGCTTGTTCTTGGCAGTCTTCCGAGAACTGAAATCATATTTAAAATCTCAGGCATGTATCACTATCTCTCTGAAGCTCTAGGCCTGAATTTCCAAATATTTTCTTTAATGAATTAAAGGTTTTATGTTGTACTTTTCTTCCTTTCTTTTATCACGATATGGGATCCTCTGATAATTCATTCTGGCATTTTTGCCAAATGATAAGGATGAACTTAAACCAAAAATGACATAACTGTTATAAAACAAGATTCCTCACTTTCCTTCCTAGTCCTTTATAACTGCTTCAGTGGTCTCACAGTGCGGGTGCTCTTCCATTGCACAGCTTCCCCTCCTGTGCCACTTACCTCTTTGAATTCATCTCTCACTCCCAAACCAAAACACACCTCAATGTGAGAGAAAGAGATATTTTTTGAAAGCTACTTTTGATAGATTTAGGCCCCTCCAGCAAGAAATACTACATCTGTGCTTGCCTGTCTTCTTTTAATCATTAGTAATGTGTGGTGTGGGGTGAAATGGTTGATTTGTATCAGTCTGCTTTGAAAATTCAATACTATATGTTAACATAGATTGATAGTCACAGCCAGATTGTCTTTAAGATCCACAAATTATAATCACAAAGCACTTTTTGGCAAGAAAAGGAAGAGAAATGAAAAAACATAAGAACTTGATGCTGGGATGAAAACCTCTACATCCATGCTATAAAGTGGCTAAAGATTTGCAGCAATCTTACGTTTTGGAGGAAATAGATTTAGATTTGGGAATTTGCATAATTGGATAGACAGACGACAACATCAAGAAGAAGTAAAGTTAACCCAAAATACTATCCCCTACCTGTAATTAGCAGCCCTGTTGAAAACTAGACATTTAAAGGAATGTTGGAAGAGAAAGAAGTTTCTCCTACGCTTCCTTGATCACCTGGGAATATTTTTATGTTCACCCCCAAGGTAACTCACTGATGACCAATGATTGCCTGAAGGATTATACAAGTGGTTCCTGTGACCCTGAAATCCAGAGAGTATTCTGAAAGAGCTGTGGAACTTTATGGGAAAACCAGTAGAAGCTTGATGAATTCTTGCCGGCATGGATGCTTAGAATGATAATCTCTAATTCTAGATACGAAAAGGAAAAATTAGGTTGACAGCTGATGCCCAATGTGTCCAATGGCTGCACATTTTTGGGAATGGTCTCTTTCAAGCTGTATAACAACTAACTCAATGAAATGTGTAAAGGCAGAGGTTAGGCAGAATTATCCTGAAAGGAGTAACTGCGTCACCCCTTCTCCAAGTAACACATTTAATACTCCTTCCATAGTACTAGAAATGTTATGGGTGCAGGCAACCCTAGATTGACTATATGATGAACGGAAGGACAAGTAATTTAATGTCCTTGTCACAGACCATGATAGATGCTGTGATACAGTAGACACCATAATCTTGGGCACCTTATGTAACCTTGGTCTCGGTGGAGGTGTTGGCAGAAATTCTCCCTGGGTTTATTGCATTTCTGCATGGCTTAGATCTTCTCTTCTGAGTAGAGGGCATGTTTGATTAGCAAATAGCAGGACCTGGACTAGGGTGAGGAGTGTAAGTCACTTAGGGGGCAAAATTTAAGGAGCTGCTTGATCTTAGGGCCCTTCGAGTGTGGAATCAGCATTTGATTTAGAGCCCCTTAAATTTTTTGCCATTGGTGCCTCACTTGCCTCACTCCAGACCTGGCTCTGGTACAGAGCCTTGGAATTTAGAAATAGCGTATCCCTCTTGGTCATAGGGCAGACTCATTTAAAGATAAAGCTCCTTCCTTTCCCCAGAAACATTTGCTTACATTCCACTGTCAAGATAAGGTCTCTTTTTCTCCCCAGAAGGGAAGATGGACATGTCACCCACAGTGTTCAGAGTTCGTAAGATCAGAATTTCCTAACTTCAGGATTCCTCTCTTGTGAGGCACTCACACTACATGCACAAGTGACATCTGGCCCTCAGCTTATCTCCCTGAGGGGATTGAAGCTTGGGGAACCAGTGCTGTGATGTTCCTCATGGCTGCTGCTGCTTCTGCTGTGAATAATAAATAGTCTAGTGTCTTTCGTACTACAAGTGTCAGTATAACCTATTAGCTTATAACAATTATGGCAATAAGGTTAGAGCACTGGCAAAGCCATGGGCTTCCAGAGAGAATGTTGAGGGTTCCACAGGTGATTAATAGGATTTGAGGAAGTCCATAGGAATTGGTAGCTGGCACGTTGATCAAACTGCACGGTCATCTGGTCAGTAAATGGTCTTCTATTTTGTTGCTCATTAAAGAGTAGGATTGAGAAGTGGTTGAAAACTGAGTAAGGTTTTAGGATGGAAACAAGCATCCCAAATGGTACTTTCAGTTTCTGTTGTCCATTACAGGCAACAAGAGGTGGAAGGATTAAGGATTCCCCAAAGCTGGTATAGACCTTTGGGTAGACCTAAAATGTTGGATGTTTATTCAGTTGAGTCATGCGCTGCCACTGCGGTGCTTGAATTTGAAAGTAAATGTATTTTGCATACTGGCAGAGTATCTCTGTTCTCATAAGTGTCCGTAAGTTTCTGTGCCAAGTATCTGTATCCCCCTGCTCCCTTCTTCCCCTCTACTCTGATCTCAGCTTCTTTAGGAGTTGGAGCTGAGGTTGAGATCTCTCTGCTTCCAGTGGGGAACAAAATCCCTGTGCACTCATCTAAGTATGTGGCAAAATATCAAGGAAGGTAAGGACTCAAACTTTCATAGCTCTGTTGGATATAGGCACTTAAATCACCATTCTGCTGGTCCTGTGGGGGGAAGAAGTGCTGGGCACAGGGATAAGCTCAGGTGCTGAGGAATAGAGGGTGGAGCCACAGTGGCATGTGAGGGGGCAGAAAAAGAGAAATCCTGAGCCTGCAGACTCCCAAGACCCTGGGAGATGCACAAGAATGGAGACAGACACTGCAGTGAGGAGTCAAGAGAAAAAAGCCTCCTTCCCTGGATGCTCCAGCCATTCCTCTCAGCCTAGCCTTGTCCTCCTGCATTCGACAAACCGCAGCCAGAAGACAGCAGGATCTCATATTATGGCCCTTAACAAGCAAATGTTTTAACATTTCCTGTTTCTATAGGAAAGAGAAAAAAGAAGTAACTGAGTTCAACAGATAAAGTTTGCACAAACATTCATTAAAGAAAAAACATTAGACTTTGTTGGATAGGACCTTTTGGACTCATTCAACACACTCCTTTTTGTTATTTTTACATCTGTGTGTATAGGATGATGTTAAATACTTATACTTTTGTCTCATAAGTGCCACAGACAATCATCTAGTGACAGTTGCAAGTAGAAAAATGGTTCATGGGGCAAACTCCCCTGCCATTTGCCACTGGTGGGTAGATCCAGATTTGTTGTGAGTGACTCTACCCTCTGATGTCCAAAATTTTCCTTATTGAACGTTTCAGGTGTTGGAAATAAAGCAAATACCTGTGTTCAGGATAATATAAAAAATTATTCTGCATATTTTTTAAAAAGAAAAACTTGAGCAATTCTCAAGGGATAAAACAATCAACCAGTGTCAACTGTCAGATAATTTAGATATTGAAATTATCAGGTAAAGACTTTAGAGTAGCTGTTATAGCTATCCTCTCTGAGGTAAAAGTGTACACTCTCAAAATGAAGGGAATGAAAAGATTTCTCAGTAGAGAAATAGAAACTATACAAGAGAGTGAAACAGAAATTTTCGAACTGAAAAATATATCTGAAATTTTAAAAAATTACTGGGTGTGATCAATAGCAGAAAGGAAAAGACAGAATTGCCTTATTTCTTCTAATGTATACACTATTCCTAAGTGACCTCATCTAAACCCATAACTTCAACTACCACCGACACGAGGCTCAGACAATACTCAGCACATGTGCTACAACTCTGCCTTCCATCAATCCCCAGGTTTGGCACCAACCTTATTCATCTCTAGGCATCCACCCTTAATCGATCCATTGGAACTTGAAATAAAACCTTTTTTCCATACTGGATAGACACTGAGTACCTATTTTGAATCCACTAACACTTTTTCCTGGCTGACCTTTG
Organism: Tapirus indicus; assembly: GCA_031878705.1. Taxonomy (NCBI): domain Eukaryota; kingdom Metazoa; phylum Chordata; class Mammalia; order Perissodactyla; family Tapiridae; genus Tapirus; species Tapirus indicus. The sequence goes on along the minus strand of CM062918.1, from coordinate 107,673,267 downwards.
TTAATCATTCTAATGATCTATCATAAAATTCTGTGTGAAAATCTGCAGGAAATTAACAGGAAAATGGGAAGAAAACTTGGAAAAAACAGTGACTGGCAGAACAGATCTAGTTTTACGGTTTTCAAAGAGAGCAAGTGGAGGCCTTGAAAATACTTTCCTATTTAGGAGAAAATCCCTGAGACAAGGGGCTTAATGGAGCCAGGATAAAGAATCCTAAAATCTGTTGTTCTCTGGTAAAAATTCTTTATAAGAGTGAGGGTTCCCACTGCATATTGTATTAAAATCAGTGATGAACATGAAATATTTCCCTCTGAGGTAAGCTAATTCTATAACTTAATGATTACCAACATTGCTGTATTATTTGTTAAAATATATTAAAGAGCAAAAAGAAATTTACAAATTGACTTGGTATAACTGTCTCATTTTACAAAAAGAAGCTGAGATTTGCATGTGATTAACTCAGAATAAGTAGCAGAGCTAGAATGAGAATCCACATCTTCCCATTTCCACGTCTGCATACCACATACACTAAGGGACTCGTTGCTCCAACTTACAAATGCAGAGCAACTCCAAAGTAAATTTCTACCAATTTAGCGTGTCATTTACACTATTGCATATACATAGTGCACGGTACGAACACGTGCAATACCAACTAATTTTACATAAACTGATACATATCCTTTTGCAAAAGTCTAGTTTAAACATTACCAAAGCATGGGTAACTGTCTCCATCTGCCACTGAAACAAATCAGAGAAGAAAGATTTCCTGTCCTGTCTGTGGTAGGAAGAAATCCACCTCCCAAAGATGTCCACACCCTAATTCATTCGAATTCTACTTCCTGGAATCTATGAAAATGTTAAATTACAAGGCAAAGGAGAATTTAAGTTGCTGATCAGTTGAACTTCAATCAGAGAGAGTATCCTGTATTGTCCAGGTGGGACCAATGTAATCCACCAGGGTCCTTAAATGTGCAAGAGTCAGTGTCAGAGTGAAATGATGTGAGAAAGACTCAACTGGACATTGCGGTCTTTGAAGATGGAAGCGGGCCGTGAGCCGAAGAGTGTAGGCAACCTCTAGACACTGGAAAAGGCAAAAATATGAACTCCCCCTCAGAGCTTCTAGAAAGGAACACAGCCCTGCTGATGCCTCGATGTTAGCCCGGCGAGACCTATTTTTGACTTCTGAACTATAGAACTGCAAGGTAGCAGATTTGTTTTGTTTTAAGCTACTCAATGTGTGCTCATTTGCTACAGCAGTAATAGATAAATATACTGCCCACAGGTTCATTTGATGCTTTCCTGTGACCCCTGTCAAGATTTGGAGGCTTGTTATAAAATGTCTACCAGAAGGGAATAAAATCATTACTGGCACTAATCCAAGGCAACTAAGCAATTTGTCCCCTTGTGGGGAAAAAAAAAAAAAAAACCTCTCAAAATTCCATTCAAATGAATATTTATTGAACTCATATTAAATCAGAAGCAGTTAAGAAATGTCCCTCTCCCAACGTCAAATTCTTTCCACCCAGCCCAAGATCAATGTCTTGTTTCTCCTGGGCTGGGAAGCCCATTCTATGTTTTATTAGTTGCTACAATTATGCAATTCTCTATTGCGTAGCAGTAGACTTGTTCTGAGGCTCAGAATCTTCTTAGAAAGTATTGGGTGGCAGGGTGGTGGACAGAGCTAATGGAGCATTTGCTTCATTTCCTAAAAATGAGAAAAAAGAAAGAAAAAATGAAATGGGAGTTACCTAGTGCTCAAAAGATCAGCCTCATCTTTCCCATCTACCACTGTGACCTTGGGCCTATGTCACTGTGTGACTCAATTTTTTTAAGGTGTAAATTCATTATCCTTCTTCCCTCTCCTTGTGCCTTAAGTGAGATATTTACATACTGTCTGGGTATCCATTTTACTTTATGAAGAAATCATTTTATTGGCTTCCAAAACAGCCAAGAGTGAGGCCAAATATTAAAACTGGCACCTCCTGATTCAGAGCCCCAAGGCTTTATAGTTTTTTAACTAAATTATATCTTCTAAGCATCGGAAAATCTGATGCCTTTTCTTTAGGCTCTGCCTTGAAAAGATTCCATGGACTGGACTGGAATGCATCTCCTAGAGAGACCGGAAGAAAGGAATCTTGGAAAACTGAAAGGAGAGGACTTATTTATCCTATGCCTATTTGGTTACTGAAAATCCAGATAATTAGACTTGGAAGATAAACCTCAGAGAGAAAAGAGGTTGTCTTTAACCTCCACATTAGATTTTATAGCTGAACTTGGCATCTGGGAGAGCTGTTAAGTTTGGCATCCTTCTACAGTGGATGTAAACTAGCGCTAAAAATGGTGTCAGATCTCCAATACAATGTCAGGGTAAGAGAAGAAACTTACAAAAAAGCACTGAGAAAGACTCATTGTTTCCCAGGGAAGTGCTGGGCTCATCTAAATTAAGTAAAGAGGTGGTTTTTATTCACTTCCAGTAATTGTGCATCTAGCATTCAGTGGGTCTGGCATTCAGCCAACAGCCTCAAGTAGCCCTAGTTGATGTAGGACTCCACTGAGTCTGTGGCACTGAAACTTTCCTTCTCCTAATTGCCAAGGCACTCTGCCGTGCCTGAAATCTTACCAGTGGAAATGAAAGGCGAATACACTCTGTGAGAAGGATTTGGGTAAAGCGTTGGTCTCCACTCACACTTGGAAGTCCCTGAGAGTAGCACATGAAGCGGTCACATCCTCATGTGCAAGAGCCATACTCTCTCTTCTCCCCCAAAAGTGGATTCAGCTAATTGAATGTGGTGCCTGGTTGAGAAGGGTGTAAACACAGGCAGAGTACCTACCAGAGACCCACTTTTTGAGTCTGTCCTGGAAAGCCTTCCAAGAAAAAATTCCTCAAAGACCAAGAATAGGCAAAAAAGACAAAGATTTTTGGCCTTACCTGGTGCTCTAGTCACGGGTTCCTCCAAATAAACACGGGTGACATTTGCTGGAAATAACGAAGTGAGGTTTTAATTTAAAAGGCTAAAACTTCCATGTATTTTTCTCTTTCTGTTAAAAACCAAAGCTTCTCAGTTTATTGGTAATTGCCACAGTCAGAAAGTATCTCCTGATAGGCAGGTTAGGAAATAGGTGGGGTCCAGGATATTAGCAGAAATGACTAGATGGATCTGGGCCATGAGAATGCTTCTTGCTCTTGTAGTCAAACATGACAGTTTTCCTGACACTCCATAGGTTATAAGAGGAAGACATAGGTAACTTAATAACCATCCACTACATGCTGGGTTATTGGAACACAGCAAGTATTGAGGCAGAGAAATATTTTGTAAGGGAGATATGTTCTGCAAAGGAGACAATTAGTGGAAGAGCAAGAATTTGAAGCCAGAGAACCAACCCTTTTTTAATAGGCCCTTCAACCTCCACTAAAATACAATTTCTAGAGTCCTCCACTACTGCCTGCAATATACTTAGAGCAGTGCTGGAACATAGTAGGTCTCAATAAATATTAGCTATTATTTATAGACATAAGAATTAGATTGTTTAGAAATTTGCTTTTGTAGGTAATGTCCAAGGGTCTTTCTTAGCAAAAGCCTCAGGCATCCCTCAAACTATTGGGGTTTGTTGGTAGGGGTGGAAGGCATTGAAATCTTATGACCCCTTGGCTAAGTGTCAGAGAGAAAAATGAAAAATGATGGAAGCTTGAGAGAGGGATGGTCAGAGATAGGAACACTGCTTAATTCATGAAGTTCTTAAATCCCTTTTTCTTCTGTTCAGTCTACATTCAAATGAGATTTACACTTATCATAACCTTCATCTAAAAAGTTTCCTCTGAGAATTGAATTGTAATCAGCTGAAAAAGAAAAGGATATTGTTAACCTTTTTCTTGCCACTACATCCATCATCCCCTTGGATATACCAAGGAGCTCGTCCTTTTTAGAGAAGCCCAGAAGGCCTGGTCCCAGAGATCAGGTCAGGGAAGATCTCTGGCCTGGAGCCATTTTGGTGTTCAACTGGTTTCATCTCTTGACACTCTGGGAAAATGCTTCAATTTTCCTCACATTTCAAAGAAGTTTTGGCAAAGTTTACTCCACCTCAGAGAACAAAGCAGCAAAAGTACCCTCAAATGCGTAAGTTACCATAAGATATTCTTATGCAATGAGCTATAAACAAGGAAAGGGATGCAGGGAGAAATTTCTGCAGTTTTGAAGAAGGAATCCTTACCTGTGGCCTCGGTGGCTTCTTTCTCAAAGCTATGGGTGTTTGATTCCACAGCAGTAGACATTTCTAGGAAAACAAAATGGAAGATGGGTATGGTTATAAGCTTATGCTAGGAATCAAGTACACTGGAGGACAGCAGACTTTCCCTCAGAAATGCAAAAGATGGGAGCCCACGAACTCCTACCCAGGCCTCCCCTGAAGCCAGAATCCTCACTTACCAAAAGCCTGTGTGTTCTTCAAATACACATCTGTGGTCAACTCTAGAGAAGTGGTTGACTCAAGGGAAGTGGTCGACTCAAGAGCAGTGGTCGACTCGAAAGCAGTGGTTGACTCTAAGGCCACAGCTGACTCTATGGCAGTAGTCGACTCTAGCAGGTGGTCAGTGGCCGAGTCTGATAGGGCAGTGGCTGACTCTAGGGCAGTGGTCGACTCTAGGGCAGTGGTCAAGTCTGATAGGTCAGTCGTTGACTCTAGGGCAGGGGTTGAGTCTAGGGCAATGGCTGACTCTAGGGCAGTGGTTGACTCTAGGGTAGTGGTTGAGTCTGGTAGGTCAGTGGTCAACTCTAGGGTAGTGGTTGAGCCTCGTAGGTCAGTGGTTGACTCTAGGGCAGTGGTCAACTTTAGGGCAGGGGTTGACTCTAGGGCAGTGGTCGACTCTAGGGCAGTGGTCAACTCTAGGGCAGTGGTTGAGTCTGGTAGGTCAGTGGTTGACTCTAGGGCAGTGGTCAACTCTAGGGCAGTGGTCAACTCTAGGGCAGTGGTCAATTCTAGGGCACTGGTCAATTCTAAGGCACTGGTCGACTCTAGGGCAGTGGTTGACTCTGGGGCAGTGGTTGACTCTAGAGCAGTGGTCAACTCTAGGGCAGTGGTCAATTCTAGGGCACTGGTTGACTCTAGGGCAGTGGTTGAGTCTTGTAGGTCAGTGGTTGACTCTAGGGCAGTGGTCGACTCTAGGGCAGTGGTCAACTCTAGTGCAGTAGTCGACTCTAGGGCAGTGGTCAATTCTAGGGCAGTGGTCGACTCTAGGGCAATGGTCGACTCTAGGGCAGTGGTTGACTCTAGAGCAGTGGTCAACTCTAGGGCAGTGGTCAATTCTAGGGCACTGGTTGACTCTAGGGCAGTGGTTGAGTCTTGTAGGTCAGTGGTTGACTCTAGGGCAGTGGTCGACTCTAGGGCAGTGGTCAACTCTAGGGCAGTAGTCGACTCTAGGGCAGTGGTCAATTCTAGGGCAGTGGTCGACTCTAGGGCAATGGTCGACTCTAGGGCAGTGGTTGACTCTAGAGCAGTGGTCAACTCTAGGGCAGTGGTCAATTCTAGGGCACTGGTCGACTCTAGGGCAGTGGTTGAGTCTTGTAGGTCAGTGGTTGACTCTAGGGCAGTGGTCGACTCTAGGGCAGTGGTCAACTCTAGGGCAGTAGTCGACTCTAGGGCAGTGGTCAATTCTAGGGCAGTGGTCGACTCTAGGGCAATGGTCGACTCTAGGGCAGTGGTCAACTCTAGGGCAGTAGTCGACTCTAGGGCAGTGGTCAATTCTAAGGCACTGGTCGACTCTAGTGCAGTGGTTGACTGTGGGGCAGTGGTTGAGTCTGGTAGGTCAGTGGTTGACTCTAGGGCAGGGGTTGACTCTAGGGCAGGGGTCAACTCTAGGGCAGTAGTCCACTCTAGGGCAGTGGTCAATTCTAAGGCACTGGTTGACTCTAGGGCAGTGGTTGAGTCTGATAGGTTAGTGGATGACTCTAGGGCAGTGGTCGACTCTAGGGCAGTGGTTGAGTCTGGTAGGTCAGTGGATGACTCTAGGGCAGTGGTCGACTCTAGAGCAGTGGTCAATTCTAAGGCACTGGGCGACTCTAGGGCAGTGGTTGACTCTAGGGCAGTGGTTGAGTCTGGTAGGTCAGTGGTTAACTCTAGGGCAGGGGTTGACTGTAAGGCAGTGCTTGACTCTAGGGCAGTGGTCAACTCTAGGGCAGTGGCTGACTCTAGAGCAGTGGTCGACTCCAGGGCAGTGGTCAACTCTAGGGCAGTGGTTGAGTCTGTGGTGGTTGACTTTAGGGCAGTGGTCATCTCTAGGGCAGTGGTTGAGTCTGGTAGGTCAGTGGTTGACTCTAGGGCAGTGGTTGAGTCTAGTAGGTCAGTGGTTGAGTCTTGTAGGTCAGTGGTTGACTCTAGGGCAGGGGTTGACTCTAGAGCAGGGGTTGAGTCTGGTAGGTCAGTGGTTGACTCTAGGGCAGTGGTCAACTCTAGGGTAGTGGTCAATTCGAGGGCAGAGGTAGACTCTAGGGCAGTGACTGACCCTAAAGCAGTGGTTGACTCTAGGGCAGGGGTCAACTCTAGGGCAGGGGTCGACTCTAGGTCAGAGGTTGACTCCTGGTCAATGATAACGCCTTGGTCAGTGATGAATTCTAGAGGAACCAAAAAAGAAAACAGCTCGAACACTTTCTAGCAAGAATATTTCCACTATCTCTGTACCCTTCCCATTCTAAGCGAGATCTTTTTGGGGGGAAAACATGGAACATAAAAGGGTATATTGAATCAAATATGGTGTCACCACAAGTCTCTCTTCTGCTAACTGCTAGAAAATCCAGAAGACTAACTGCCTCGCAGGAATATGCTCAGTGTACTCTACACCACCCTCCTTTGAGGGAGTCAGTTTAGGAAGGAGCATTTGATATTGTGCCTCTAAATGTGAATTGGTTAAACTGGAATAAACTAAAAATGTCAAAGATTCCCTCTCTATAGTCCTTCCAGTTCCTGAAAACTAAAGAGAAACAAAAGGGGGGTCAGAGCAAGGAAAACAGGTATTTCCAAAGTGCATGAGCAAGAATGGAATAGACTCTAAAATGGGCTAATGCTACTATTGTGTCATTTAATGGGCTATTCTTCCCATAGAATACACAGTCCAGATGTTTTGGGGCTTGCTAACCATAAAAGCATCATAACTGTGTAAGCCTGCTGGGCATACAACCAGGGTCTTCTTGGACTATAGTGAAAGATATGTAGTCACTGTGGCTGTCTAGTTCAGCAGGTTATGGGCACTCTTCTAATAAGGCCAAAATCATTAGCTCTCTAATTTAGTCACTTTGATCATTCATATATGCAGCAAAGAACCCCAAATCTAGCATCTAATAAACTAAGAGCTACCAGAGGGAAAGCTGGGTGAAGAGGATGCAGGAAAGGAACCATTTTAATGCAATTGAATGAACACCCTTCCTCCTGAGAAATGAATTGAATTCAGGAAGGACTAGAAAAAGAAAGCCTTTGGGGGAAAGCTTTCTTTCTCTGGTTCATGAGGACACCTATTTCTGTTCTCTCTCAATGTGACTCACAAGTTTCCAGTCCAGACCCACTGATTTCCTGCCTGTGACTGAGCTAGCTGCTAAAGCACTTGGAATTTTACTCTACTAAAAATGAGGGTACCACTAGGACTTTTTAACCTGAATTAAATAAGATAAAGCCTCTTTAGCACTCAGTAGTCAATAGGACCACAGAAACCCCTCATTAGTTCTCTAATCACCCACCTTAAGCCCATCATGCCGAGTCTTATTACTTTTATACAGTCAATTCAAACACATAACCCACATCTAGACTTAGCCACTCAACCACCCAAGGCCTCAGTGCTCTGCTGCCCACCCCCACCTTGAGACCAAATTGACATAAATTTTACCCATTTCTCTTTACAATGTTCACTGCAGGTCTCTGTCTGTCTGCCTGCCTCTCTCTTTGCACTCATACACACATGCACACACCACAAAAGGATTTTAGCCTTCTTCCCCAAAGACTTCCAAACAGTCCACTTACGCTGAAATATGATGGGGTAAGTCACAGCCAGACCGAACCAGGCAGAGAGGACCAGAGCTGTCCTGAGCATGGTGCTGGAGGGTAGTGCAGGGGGCTCTCAAAGGCGTGGAGGCGGGTGGCTGGTCCTGGGGGTGCTGGGCCCAGAGCTCTGCTGGGCTTTTATATAACCCTCAGCCCCCGGTCCCTGAAGGCGGCATTCCCAGGAGATTGTAAAAAAAAGGCCTGGTCCACAAAATGAGAATGCCCCTGGAGAGAATGCCAGAAGAAGGGACTGGGGGAGGAGAAGCAAGGAGGAGGTTTGGAGGAAAACTCTGATAAGGTCATTTGCGAAATTAGGTTCATTTATCTGCTTCTCAGAGTGACAGGGGAGAAATTCTAGTTCCACTAGATCATTGAGGTGACTTCCCTCCTGGCTCAAGATTGCAAGTGTGTCATCTGGGCTTAAGCCAAAGTGTGCTTTACTGAGCCCCCGCAATGCTATTTTGTGCCAGAGTGCAAGACTGAATTTCAGACCAAGTGTCATGGTGAGTCGTGAAGCTTTGGTCCAGGAGCCTCCAACCAAGTTCTCAGTTTCACAAAGAACCTCTTGAGCCTGCTGGCGACTTTGACTCTAAGGGAGCACCCTGTTGCAAACAGTATCCTAATCCTGGCAGGGTCCTGAAAGAGTACTGTGAATGCTAGTAACAACAATTACTACTAGTACTTCTAACTACTATAACTACGAGAACTATTACAACATTTCACATGTGCTACTACCTCATTTGAATCTCACCACGATCCTCTGTGGGAATCATCATTATCCCCATTTTTCTGGTGGGGAACCCAGACGCTGGGAGATTAGATGACTCCAGATTGACCTGAAGATATTCCTGCTTTGCAGGGATGTCCTTGCTAACAGAAAGTACTTGGCTGTGTGGACCTGGCTCCTGCTAGTGACATTCCCAGTCCTCTAGGGGGCAGTGTTAACCTGCAATGTATCCTTGGCTGAAGCACAGACTCTAAACCTCACGGTAGATGCAAAATAGGCCGAGAAAATACAAGACTGCGGGACTGGCTCCCTGAAGTCAACCTCAGCGCTCAATTAACTGTCACACCACTACCTGGAAAGGAGGTATCTATATCATAGCACAACTCCAATCACAGGGTCACACTCTCATGATGCCATTAGGTCTCAATTTTCTTTACTTAAAAAGTCACAGCTAACGTCTGCTCCTCGGAAACCACAGAGCAAACAATACCATTGAGAGAAACCTCTCAGTAATAACAGCTACTGTTTATCGAGTGTTTAACTACGTGCCATAGGCATATATTAGTATAATCTAACACCATACCTAAGGTAATCTCATTATTCTCTTTTTCTCCAAGAAGAAACAATGGCACAGAGAGGTTAGGGAACTTATGAAAGGTCACAGAAAGTGTTATAGAGTCAGTAAGCAAACCTGTGAGCAGTCTGATGTTAGGGCCTATGCTCTCACCCACTCTACTATTTGTTCACTCCCCCCAGTTATCTCCCTGATCTCCTCATTGCTAGCTTTGTCCTATGAAGTGTGACACTGCACAGGCTTCACCCTAAAGGCAGGGGGAAAACACACCCACACATTAGAGAACATTTAATTTTTCTGGAAATTAAATTTCCATGGTAAGTCCTGTGCAATGAAGTGTGACCCAAACACAATAGTCAGGAGCTTGGAAAGCAAGAAGCTCATGAAAAACTTGCAGCCAAATAACACCAGCAAACAATAGGACTCAAATGAGACATTAATGCAGCAAGTCATGGAAGAGGGGAGAATTTTATCTGCATCAGCCACAATATGAGGTTATTTCCTACTCCAGAAAAGGACAAGAATCAACTCCTAAATGTACTAAGTTAAATCTCCACACTCTTTGAAGAGAGCTGGACTAAGAGTTATGAAGGTATTGAAGGGGCAGGAGTGATCTACTTCCTCTAATATTGTGGACATGCTTTTAGATGTTCATCCAAGAGTCATGGCACCATATTTATGTGCCTCGGTTTCCACCGGTCAGTTAAAAAGTGGCTGCCTGGTCCACTATGTTGGTCATCATATGGGAGCAATTTGGTTTCCCTTCATGGAGATGAGTTATTCTTTCTCATCACTTGCATATAGTTCAGTCCTTAACACAGTGGGTCTCAGAGAGGAACCAGGCCTCTGTTAAGATGAGAGGTAATAAAATTACAAAGTTATAATTGACCTTTTTTTTTAATTAATAAGAGTTGTAGTTCTCTTATTGTTAATGTAATATTTTGACTTTGCTTTTTACATATGCTCTCCAATGTTATCGAATCATGTAATCTCATGGTTTGAAGGTATTTTAAATGGTACCCAACTCAGTCATTCATACATTCAAGGTCTTTTTTTTTAGTATAATAGTTTTTTTCCTTATATAACACAACTGTCAAGGGGCCTGCAATCCCTAGTGATGGAGAACTCACTACCTTGAGAAGAACAGTTCATCTTGGGACACTTTTACTTTTCAGTAGCTAAAATATGCCTCCCTGTAATTTCAACCTGCTTGTTGCAGTTCTACTCTTGCAGGTTATATATATAAAATTAGGTCCCCTTCTTCCTTCTTCAGATGTCAGAGGCAACTATCATTTTACTTTTGAATTTCTTTTCCATCTTAAGAACGGTGTAAATTTTGAAGGACAAAAATTGTTCCCTCAAATTTACCCCACACCCAGGACAGTGTAGCACATACGAGGTACTGTTATTTATCATATATAAATATTATATATAGTTTACTTATATTATATATAAATTAATAAATGAATGACTAGATAATTCCTGGTCACTACTCTGACCTGACTTATTTATGGTCTTCTAAAAAGCAAGAACTGAAATAAAACAAACTATCACATATTAGATCTGATTAGGTCAGAAGAAAGAATTCCCTATCCTTCCTCTTGTAAAATATGTGGTATTAATTTGATTATATTAAGTTACTTTTTATATTAACACTAAGAGTAGGCCTAGCAGAAAGTATGGAAAGTTTCCTGACAGCATTAAAGGAGCTCAAAAGCTTTTGCATCTATTTCCCCCAGAGTGAGACCAGTGTCTGGCAAGTGACTTGAGCTGGGAGGGACATAATGCAGATGTGTCTCAGTAACTCCCTCACTCCCACCCCCAACAGACACAAGCTCTGAAGCATCTGAGAGCATGGAGCCAGGCATTTGACCCAGGGCAAGCTGCTTCCTTCATTCCAAACCCCAATAATCACTCCCCCCTTAGGGAGCAATCTCCAGGGGCCAAGACTCAAGTTTCTCCCTTAGGGTATTAAAAGCCCAAGAGTGAGATAAAAATATTGTACTCTAGCCATGTAACCTCACAGATTAGATGTGGACACACACTGATGTCACTGAAGTTCCAAAGAAAGAGGATAAAAGTGTATTGTAGAAAAGATATTTGAAAAGAAATTGCCTGAAACTTCCAAAGTTGATAATAGCTATATATTTACAGTTTCAAGAGGCTCAGTAAATTCTAAAAGGAATGAATTCGGAGAAAACTACGCTTGGACAAATCATAATTAAACTGCTGGAAACCAACTCTAAAGAAAAAGAGAATTCAGAGAGAGGACCGTGTGATCTCTTTAAGGTGCTGAAAATAACGAACTTTCAACCTAGAATTCTATATCAGCAAAAATATCCTTCAGGAATGAAGATGATTTAGATATATTTTCAAACGGAGGGATATTAAGAGAATTAGTTGCCAGTAGAACTGCTCTTAAAGAAATGCTGAAAGAGCATCTTAAGGCTGAAAAGAAATAAATGACACCAGAGGGCAACTTGTAACTTCAGCAATGAAGAAAAATGCAGTAGAATTGGTAAATATATGGTCATATAGAACAGACTATTTTTAGTTCTCTTAAATTCTTTAAGTATGTGTGACTGTAGAAAGAAAAAAATTATACTGTCTGAGAGCTTCCAATGAATGTAAATATAATGCATATGGCAACTATAACATAAAAGGGGAGGGCACAGGGTCCTATATGGTGCTAAGTGTTCTATGTTTTACTTGAAGTGATAAAATATTAACTCTCAGTAGACTGTGACAGGTTAGGAATACCATACCTGGGTCAACCACTAAAATAATTATATGAAGACTGAAATAAAAATGCTAATAGGTAAAATAGAATACTAAAAACAATTAAAAATTTTAGAAGACAGGAAATGAGGAAGTGGAATAAAACCCAGAAGGAAAAACATAAAAAAATAATAAATTCGTAGATTTAAATCCCAACATATTAATAACCATTTAATATAAATGGTCTAAACAAACCAGGGAGGAAACATGTCATCAAATTAATTAAATAAAAACACAAGACCCAATTATATGTAGTCTAAAAGAAACTCACTTTAATATAACGACATAGATAGGTTGAAAATAAAAGCATAGAAAAAGATATATCACATTAAGAAAGAAAAGTAAGAAACATTAAGAAAAGTAACCTGGAGAAGCTATACTATTATCACACAGTGCAGACTTCAAAACAAGAAAAGTCAATAGGGAGAAAACATTTAAAAAATGGCAGAAAGGTCAACTCCTAAAAAGAAATAAGAGTCTTAAGTATGCACACACCTAGAAAGAGAGTTCCATAATATATGAAGTATGAACTATAGAACTGAAAGGAGAAAAAAACAAACCCACTATCCACTTAGATACTACAATAGTCTTCCATCAGTAATCAATAGAGCAGATAGACAGAAAATCAGTCTGGACATAGGAAACTCAGACAACACTATCAATCAACTTGACCTAATGGGCATTAATAGAACATTCCACTCAACAACAGCAGAATGCTTGTTCCAAGTGCACATGGACCATTCACCATGACAGATGTATTCTGGCCCATAAGAGAAGTCGTAAAGCAATTAAAATAATTGAAATTATACTAACTATGTTATCTGATCATTAGAGATTTAAATGAGATATCAATAAGGCAAAAATAACCTAGACACTGCAAATATTTAAAATTAAGCATCATGCTTGCAAATACATCAAAGAGAAAGTCTCAAGAGAAATTATAAACATTTTGAAGTAAATGAAAATAAAAATGCAGCATATCAAAATTAGAAGGTTGTGGTCAAAGCAGGGCTTACAGAGAAATTTATGGCGTAAAATTCTTATACAGTCACGCATCACTTAACGACAAGGATGCATTCTCAGAAATGTGTTGCTAGGTGACTGCATCATCGTGTGAACATCATAGAGTGTACTTACACAAACCTAGGTGGTATAGTGTACTACACACCTAGGCTATACGTTATAGCCTTTTGCTCCTAAGCTACAAACCTATACAGCATGTTACTATACTGAATACTGTAGGCAATATCTAAACATATCTAAATATAGAAAAGGTATATTAAAAATACTGTATAAAGGACAAAAAATGGTACATGTGTATAGGGTACTTACCAGAACGGAGCTGGCAGGACCAGAAGTTGCTCTGGGTGAGTCAGTGAGAGAGTGATGAGTGAAGGTGAAAGCCCAGGACGTTAATGCACACTACTGAAGAGTTTCTAAACACTGTACACTTAGGCTACACTAAATTTCTTAAAAAATGTTTTTCTTTCATCAATAATAAATTAACCTTAACTTACTGTAACTGTATTATTTTATAAAATTTTATTTTTTTAAATCTTTTGACTCTTGTAATACACTTAGCTTAAAATACAAATACACTGTACAGCTGTACAAAAATATTTACTTTCTTTATAGTCTTGTTCTATAAGCTTTTTTCTATTTAATTTAATTTTTTTTTTTTACTTAAAAAATTTTTTTGTTAAAAACTAAAACACAAACACACACATTAGCCTCGCCCAATGTAGGGTCAGGATCATCAATAGCACTGCCTTGCACCTCCACGTGTTGTCCCACTGGAAGGTGTTCAGGGGCAATAACATGCATGGAGCTGTCATCTCCTGTGATAACAATGCCTTCTTCTGGAACACCTCCTGAAGAACCTGCCCGAGGCTCCTCTTGAGGAGTTGCCATTCTTTTCAGAAATATGTCCATGGTGGTTTGTTTGGTTTCTTTATTTCATCATAGATTTGCTTCAAGGAAGATAATGCACCATGAATATTCCTCTCTATTAATGAAAAGCTTTTGCCCTTGGGGTCCATGTTCTCAAACTTTTTAAGGAGCTTGTTAAGATCTGCAGAAGCTTCTACTAAACCCTTCACTGTGAATTTTCTTGTGGGTTCTTCTTCTTTTTCTTTTCCTGCAGTTTCCTTTTCTCTTGTTTGTTTACACCAGCATCACCACAAACACGTGAGGAATGTTTTGTGCTATGATGTCACTAGGTGATAGGAGTTTTTCAGCTCCATTATAATCTTATGGGACCATCATCATATATGTAGTCTGTTGGTAACCAAAATGTTGCTATGTGACACATGACTATATGAGAAAACAAGAAAGGTCTTAATCAATATGGTAAGATTCCTGCTTAAAAAACAAGTTGAAAAAGAGCAAATTAAACTCAAGGAGGCAGAGATAGGAAACAATAAAAAAAAATAGATCAGAAATCAATAAAATTGAAAACAAAACAATAGAGAAAACAAGTAAAACTAACAGCTAGAATTTTTTTTAGAAAAGATCAATACAATTTATAAAATACTAACTAGACTGATGAAAAATAAAAGACAGAAGTCACAAATTAGGAATATCAGGAATTAAAAAAGGGATATCCTTATAGACTACTGACATTAAACAAAGTAACATTACAAAAAACTCTGGCCCATAATTTGACAACTTCGATGACATGGACCAATTCCTCCAGCTATACAAAGTATGAAAACTCACTTAAGAAAAAAACAGATAACTGGAATAGAAATTTACTAAAGAAATTAAATTTATAACTTAAAATTTTCCTAAAGAGAAAACTCCAAGCCCAGATGATTTCACTGACAAATTCTACCAAATATTTGAGAAAGAATAACAATAATTCTACACAATATCTTCTTGAAAATGGAATAGAAGGAAACACTTCCCAAATCATCTCATGGGGCCAACAATACCATTAACAAAACCAGGCATGGATATCACAAGAAAGAAACTATAGACAAGACTTAATCATGACATAGATGCAAAAACCCTTAACAGAATATTAGTAAATCAAACATACCAATATATAAAAAGGATAATATATCAAAACGTAGTAGAGTTTATCAAAAGAATGTGAGGTGAGTTTAATGTTAAAAAACAATCAATGTATCTCATCAAATTAACAGATTAAAGAAGAAAAAAATCACATGATGATCTCAATAGATGCAGAAAAATCATTTAATAAATATAACTTCTATTCACAATAAAAACTTCCCAATACTGATGGATAGATCACCCAAACAGAAGATCAATAGGAAACATTGTCCTTAAAGGACACATTAGACCAACTGGACTTAGTAGATATATACAGAACATTCCATCCCAAAACCACAGAATACACATTCTTTGCAAATGCACATGGCACATTCTCCAGAATAGACCATGTATTAGGCCACAAAACAAGTCTCCATAAATTTAAGAAGACTGAAATAATACCAAGAATCTTTTCTGACCACAACAGTATGAAAGTAGAAATCAACTACAGAAAGAAAATTGGAAAAGCCACAAATATGTGGAGATTAAACAAAATGCTACAGAGCAATGACTGAGTCAATGAAGAAATCAAAGGAGAAATCAAAAAATACCTACAGACAAAAGAAAATACAATATGCCAAAATTTATGGGATACAGCAAAAGTGGTTCTAAGAGGAAAGTTTATAGCGATACAGGCTTACCTTGACAAAAAAGAAAAATTTCAAATAAGCAAACTAAGAGTGCACCTAAAGGAAATGAGAAAAGAAGAAGAAGTGTAGCCCAAAATAAGTAGAAGGAAGGAAATAATAAAACTCAGGGCAGAAATAAATGAAATAGAGTTTAAAATCAATAGAAAAAAATCAATGAAACTAAGAACTGGTTCTTTGAAAAGATAAACAAAATTGACAAGACTTTAGCTAGACTCACCAAGAAAAAAAGAGACAAGGCTCAAATAAATAAAATCAGAAATAAAAGAGGAGAAATTACAATGGACAACTCAGAAATACAAAAGATTATAAGAGAACACTATGAAAAGATATATGCCAACAAACCAGATAATCTAGAAGAAATAGATAAATTCTTAGAATTATACAACCTTCCAAATCTGAATCAAAAAGAAATAGAGAATTTGAATAGACCAATCACCAGTAAGGAGTTTGAAACAGTAGTCATAAACCTCCCACAAAATAAAAGTCCAGGACCAGATGGCTTCCCTGGTGAATTCTACCAAACATTCAAAGAAGACTTAATACCTACCCTTATCAAACTCTTCCAAAAAATTGAAGAGGAGGGAAAGCTTCCTAACTCATTCTACAAAGCCAAAGTTACCCTGATACCAAAACCAGACAAGGACAACACAACACCAGCCACTATCACTGATGAACGTTGATGCAAAAATCCTCAGCAAAATACTAGCAAATTGAATACAACAATACATTAAAAAGATCATACACCATGATTAAGTGGGATTTATTCCAGGGATGCAGGGATGGTTCAATATCCACAAATCAATCAATGTGATACACCACATTACCAAAATGAAGAATAAAAATCACATGATCCTCTTAATAGATGCAGAGAAAGCATTTGACAAGATGCAGCATCCATTCATGATAGAAACCCCAAATAAAATGGGCATAGAAGGAAAGTACATCAACATAATAAAGGTCATATATGTCAAACTCACAGCTAACATCATTCTCGATGGAGAAAAATTGAAAGATATCTCTTTAAGAACAGAAACCAGATAAGGACTCCCATTTTCACCACTCCTAGTTAACATAGTGTTGGAAGACTGACTCAGAGCAATCAGGCAAGAAAAAGAATAAAAGGGATCCGAATTGGAAAGGAAGAAGTGAAACTGTGATTATTTGCAGATGACATGATATTATATATAGAAAACCCTAAAGAATCCACCAAAAAACTTTTAGAAATAATAAATGAATATGATAAAGTTGCAGGATACAAAATCAACATAAAAAAATCAGTTACATTTCTATACACTAACAACAGTGGCAGCAAGAGAAATTAAGAATACAGTCCCATTTACAATTGTGACACAAAGAATAAAATACCTAGGTATAAACTTAACCAAAGAGGTGAAAGACCTGTACACTAAAAACTATAAAACATTGTTGAAAGAAAAAGAAGATACAAAGAAATGGAAAGATATTCCAAACTCTTGGATTAGAAGAATTAACATAGTTAAAATGCCCATACTTCCTAAAGCAATCCACAGATTCAATGCACTCTCTATCAAAGTTCCAATGACATTTTTCACAGAAATAGAACAAAAAATCTTAAAATTTACATGGAACAACAAAGGACTCTGAATAGCCAAAGGAATTCTGAGAAAAAAGAACAAAGGTGGAGGTATCACACTCCCTGACTACAAAACATACTATAAAAGTATAGTAATCAAAACAGCATGGTACTGGCACAAAATCAGACATGTAGATCAATGGAACAGAATCGAGATCCCAGAAATAAACCCACACATCTATGCACAATTAATTTTCAACAAGGGAGCCAAGACCATACAATGCTGAATGGAAAGTCTCTTCAATAAATAGTATTGGGAAAACTGGATAGCTACATGCAGAAGAATGAAATTAGACCATTATCTTACACCATACACAAAAATTAACTAAAAACGGGTTAAATACTTGACTGTAAGACCTGAAACATTAAACATCTAGAAGAAAACATAGGCAGTACGCTCTCTGACATCAGTCTTAGCAGCATATTTTCAAGTACCATGTCTGACCAGACAAGGGAAACAATAGAAAAAATAAATAAATGGGACTACACCAAACTAAAAAGCTTCTGCACAGCAAGGAAACCATCAACAAAATCAAAAGACAACCTCACCACTGGGAGAAGATATTTGCAAACCGTATATCTGACAAGGGGTTAATCTCCAAAATATATAAAGAACTTATACATCTCAACAACAAAAAAACTAATAAGCCAATTTAAAAATGGGCAAAAGATCTGAACAGACATTTCTCCATAGAAGATATACAGATGGCCAACGGGCACATGAAAAGATGTTCAACATCACTAATTATCAGGAAATTGCAAATCAAAACTACAATGATCACCTAACTCCTGTCAGAATGGCTGTAATTAATGAGACAGGAAATAATAAATGTTGGAGAGGATAGAGAGAAAAGGGAACTCTCATACACTGCTGGTGGGAATGAAAACTGGTGCAGCCATTATGGAAAACAGTATGCAGATTCCTTGAAAAATTAAGAATAGAACCACCATACAATCCAGCTATTTCACTGCTAGGTGTTATCCAAAGAATGTGAAAGCATGAATGCGTAAAGATATATGCTGTGTTCATTGCAGTATTATTCACAATAGCCAAGACTTGAAAGGAACCTAGGTGCTCATCAAGGGATGAATGGATAAAGAAGATGTGCTACATATACACAATGGAATACCACTCAGCCATAAAAAAGGATGAAATCTGGCCATTTGTGACAACATGGGTGAACCTTGAGGGTATTATGCTAAGTAAAATAAGTAAGAGGGAGAAAGACAAATACCACATGATCTCACACATAAGTAGAAGATAAAAATCACAGCAAACAAAGACATAGAGACAGGGATTGGCTTAGTGGTTACCAGAGGGGAAGGGGGGAAGGAAGGGGATGAAAGAGGTGATTAAGTGCATGTGTATGGTGATGGATTGTAATTAGTCTTTGGGTGGTGAACATGATGTAATTTACACAGAAATCAAAATCTAATGAAGTACACCTGAATTTTACAAACCAATGTTACCATAATAAAAAAAAAATAAAAGTAGCTCAAAAACAACAAAAAAATAAATAAATAAATAACTCCCAGCAAATTATGACTTGAAGAGAAATTCCTCTATTTGATACACGACACCTATGAAAAAGCTAGAACCAACATCATACTTAAGAAAGGAAATACTTTGTCCTAAAATCAAGAACAAGGCAAGGAAGTCAACTGTTAACACTTCTATTTTACAGTGCAGAATAACTGTTAACCTGTGGAGGCTGTGGCCAGTGCAATAAGGCAAGAAAAAAAAAAGGCACCCATATTTGACAAGAAGAAATAAGCTGTCTTTATTCACAGATGATGTGACCATCTAAGTAGAAAATTCCATGAAATCTGAAAAATAGAAAAACAAAAAGACCCCAAAACAAAAAACTACTAGAACTAAGAGTGACTTTGGCAAGATTGTAAGATATATGATCAATATGCAAAAATAATTGTATTTCTATATACCAGCAGCAATTAGAAACTTAAATTTTAAAATATGTATCATTTGCAATAGCATAAAAATATGAAATACTTAGGCAGAGTTATATAAAAGATGTTCAAAATCTGTACACTGAGAATTATAATAGACAGTTGAAAGAAATTCAAGAAGACATAAATAATTAAAAGTTATACATTATTTGTCATTGGAAAACTCAGTAGCTTTTTTTTTTTTGGCTGAGAAAGGTTCTCCCTGAGCTAACATACATTGCCAATCTTTCTCGTTTTTATGCTTGAGGAAGATTAGCTCTGAGCTAATATCTGTGCCAATCTTCCTCTAGTTTGTATGTAGGTCACCACCACAGCAATGGCTGATGAGTGGGGTAGGTCTGTGCTCAGAGTCCAAACCTGCGAACCTGGGCCGCTGAAGCAGAGCACGCCAAACTTAACCACTAGGCCACAGAGCTAGCCCCCTTAGTGTTTTTTAAGGGGTCATTTCTCCTCAAATTGATCTATTGATTCAGTGCAATCCCAATCTAGTTCCAGCGGATGTTTTGTGTAGAAATTGACATGCTAATTCTAAAACATCTTTGGAAATGCAAAGGAACAGAATAGCAAAAAGACAAAGAAATAAAAAACTTTGACAAAGAAAAACAAATTTGGAGAACTTACTCTACCTGATTTCAAGACTTATAAAGGTCCACAGATTGAGACAGTGTGGTATTGGCATAAAAATACACAAATAGAACAATAGAAGAGAACAGATAGTTAAGAAATAGACTTACACAAGTTAACAATTCTTTTGTGTGTGTGTGTGAGGAAGATTGGCCCTGAGCTAACACCTCTTGCCAGTCTTCCTCTATTTTGCATTTGGGTCACTGCCATGACATGGCTTGACGAGTGGTATAGGTCTGCACCCAGGATCTGAACCTGTGAACCTGGGCTGGTGAAGTGGAGCATGACAGACTTAATCACTACACCACGGGGCCGGCCTCAACAATGCATTTTTTGACAAACATGAAAAGGCAATTCAGTGGAGAAAAGATAGTCTTTTCAAAAATGATGCTGGAACAACTGGATATCCATATGTAAAAGAAAAAAAGGAACTTCAATTTACATCTTGCACCACATGCAAAAACATACTCTAAATGGATTATAGACCTACAAGTAAAACCTAAAATGGTAAAGCTTCTAGAGGAATATGTAAGTGAAAATCTTCTTGACTTTGGATTAGGAAATGATTTCTTAAATACACTCAATAAGTGATAATTTAACTTCTTCAAAATGAAGGACTCCTGATCTTTGAAAGACCCTGTTAAGGATATCAAAGAAATATCTGTGCCCCTATGTTCATTGCAGCATTATTCACAAGAGCCAAGATATGGAAACAACATAAGTGTCTGTCAATGGATGAATAGATAAAGAAGGTGTGGTATGTAGATACAACAGAATATTACTCAGCCATGAGAAAGAAGGAAATCCTGCCATTGCAGCAACTTGGATGGAATTTGAGGCGATTATGCTAAGTGAAATAAGCCAGAGAAAGACAAATACTTCATGGTATCACTTATATATGGAATCTAAAAAAAAAATCAAACTCCTAGAAATAGAGAGTAGAAAAGTAGTTCCTGGGGGCCAGGGGTTTGGGGAAATAGGGAGAGTTTGGGAAAAGACTACAAACTTTCAGCCATACGATTAATAAGGTCTGAGGGTCTAATGGAAAACATGGTAACTGTAGATGACAACATTACATTGTACAATTAAAATTTGCAAAACAAGTAGAACTTAAATGTTCTCACCAAAAAAAAAAAAAAAAAAAGTAAGTATGTGAGGTAATGGATATGTTACTTAACTAGATGGGGAAGGATTCTTCCACAAAGTATACATATATCAAATCACCATGACATACACTTTAAATATTTTGCAATATTTGTCAATTGTACCTCAATAAAGCTGAAATTTAAAAATAAATGAATAAGATATAAAGACATTGTTAAGAGAATAAAAAGGCAATCCAAAAAGCAGAATAAGTATTTGTGACTCACTGGTATCTGGACTATATAAAGAACTCTCAAAACTCAAGAATAAGAAAACAAAAAGCGCAGTTAAAAATGGGCAAAAGATTTGTATAGACACTTTACCAAAAGAGAACAATGTATAAGCACGTAAAATGATGTTCAGAAAGACTGACCACACCAAGTTTTGGCATGGATATGGAGCATCTTGTACTCTTGCACATTGTTAGTGGAACATAAATTGGTACAACCACTTTGGAAAAGTTTGGCAGCTTTTGAAAATGTTCAATATACATCTATCATATGACCCAGTCATTTTACTTCCAGGTATTTACCCATGATAAATGAAAGCATATGTCCCTACAAAGACTTATAAATGAGTGTTCACAGAAGCTTTACCTGTAACAACCAAAACCTGGAAAAAATCCAAATGCCCATAAGTAGGTGAATACATCTTCTCTGGTATACATACAATTGAATACTACTCAGCAATAAAAAGGTGATTAATTATTGATATAAGAAACATCCTGGATGGATACAAAATAATTATTCTGAGTGAAAAAAGCCAGACAAAGAAGAATACATTCTGTAAGTCAAGGAAAGGCAAACTAATTTACAGTGACAGAAGGCATATCAGTTTTTGCCTGGGGATGGTGGAAGCAGCAAGAGGCAGCAGAAAGTGATTATAAAAGGGCATGAGAAAACTGGAGAACGATGGATATGTTCATTATCTCAATTTGGTGATGTTCTCATGAATGTGTACATATGTCAAAACTTAGGAAATAGTGCACTTAAAATATGTAATTTATTGTACGTTAATCATAAGTCAATAAAACTTTAAAAAATGTCCCTTTGGGACGTGCCCAGTGGCATAGTCGTTAAGTTTGCACACTCCACTTTGGCAGCTAGGGGTTCGCAGGTTTGGATGCCGGGCACGGATCTATGCACTGTTTATGAAGCCAAGCTGTGGCAGGCATGCCACATATAAAGTAGAGGAAGATGGGCACAGATGTTAGCTCACAGCTGATCCTCCTCAGCAAAAAGAGGGGGATTGGCAATGGACATTAACTCAGAGCCAGTCTTCCTCACACACACACACACACACACACACACACACACACACACACACAAAGAAAAGTAAGAGTGTCTTCTGGTGAAATCTTTAAATTGGATAAAAATAATTGACTGTAAAGGTCAGATTCCCACAAAAGCTGACAGTGTTGAGATGGTCTCTATTATATAGAGGAATCTATGAGGAAAACAAAACAAAGATGTGAACATATCTGAGAACTATAAAGGAACTATGACGAAGATGCCTGTTTATTTGCAGTTGGCCTGTCCCTGTTTCACCACTGGACACTGGATCTGTGGGGGAGGGAGATAGGAACAGGTACTTTGTCATTTTACTTTATAAATTTCTGTATCAAAAGGAGCCAAGTCCAGACCAGAGATCCTAGAATTTGAGCTGTACATGTCGAGCTTGGTCTTTGGGTTGTCTTTCTCAAGGAAATGAGAGAATGTGTTCTACATGAATGAAGAGGGAGTAAAATTGTGTTTTACGACTAGAAGTGTGGACTGTGGAAGAGACATTTGTCACTCACTGACATCCATGTGCCATCTCATATTTCCCAGGCCCTTGCAATTAACCGGGTATGTGATTTGTGCAGGCCAAGGGGCTTTTAAGCAGAATTATGTGCCACTTTGGGACTGATTTATTGAAGAGATTGAGCATGAACCTCTATGTCCATCTCTTCCCCAGTGAGGGACTTTGAAGGTCACGTGTTGGTGTTACATGTTCTACTAGCCTGCATTTCTGAGAGACTACATGGAGAAAAACTGCCTCTGCCCCACTCTGCACTTTTAGACAAAATTGGTTATGTAATGTGAACCAAGATATGAACCTTTTGTGAAACTGACATTTTGGATGTTACAGCACAGCCTATCCTGTCATGTTTCATACGAGCAGTAAAAACTTCCTCAATAATTAGAAATCAAGAAAAGTGAAATGATGATGGTTGTTTATGTTTTATTTATACCTCATCAGAATTAAAGATGACTAAGCAAATAGGATCACTCCAATGTATGAGAAAGTTATGAAAAAGATATACAGATGTTATACTCATGATCCATGAGGAAAAAATGTTATGTTTGGTGTTTTCTTAAACAGTTTTATTGAGATGTAACTCATATACCTGCAATTCACCCATTTAAGTACACTTTTGATGGTTTTTAATATACTCACAGATATGTGCAACCATCACCATATTCAATTTTAGAACATTTTCATCATCTCAAAAAGAAACCCTATACCCTTTAGCTATTACCTATCTATTTCCTCATTTACTTAAAAATGTATCTCTGTTTTGTATTTTAACAAACAGCATTCAAATTCTAACGCATAGCTTTACATGGAAATTATAAGCAGTGTCACAGCAGCAGGTAATATAATACCTGCCTTGACAATCACTCTCTGATATCTTGAGAATAAAAGTAGTTTTCCCAAAGATAATTAAGACTTTGGGAGACCACTGGAGCATTCCTTTCTTTACCAGGGTACGACAAAATACAGGAAAAGAAGCTTATTGAACATCAGAGCTTTGAATGCAGAAATCTGTAACACCTCATTTATAAATCAGTGGAGTACTAAAGGCAGAGATTCCCTGTCAGCAGGCATGGCAAGCACATTGAAGAATATATTTATGATCGCTTATGCCACAGAATTCATAATGGGGATCTTGGGAAATGGATTCATTGTATTGGTTAACTGTATTGATTGGATCAGGAGCTGGAAGTTCTCCCTGATTGACTTTATTCTCATCTGTTTGGCGATTTCCAGAATATTTCTGCTGTGCATGATAATTTTAGGCATAGGCTTAAATTCAATCAATGAGGAAATATGGTACAATAATAACCTATTGAGAAGTTTGGAAATCCTCTGGACAGGATCCAACTATTTCTGCTTGATCTGTACCACCTGCCTCAGTGTCTTCTATTTCCTCAAGATAGCCAACTTTTCTAATTCCATTTTCCTCTGGATGAAATGGAGAATTCACAAGGTGCTTCTCATTCTTGTGCTGGGGGCAGCCTTCTCTTTCTGCCTGTGCCTTCTTTTTAAGGAGACAGTAGTTAAGCGTCTGGTGAAAAACCAGGTAAATGCTGAAAAAAATTTGACATGGAACTTCATAGTGAGAAAATATGATTTATTAACTTTTCATATGCTCTTTGGCATAATGTTCATCATCCCCTTTGCAGTGTCACTGGCCTCCTTACTCCTTTTAATCCTCTCCTTATGGAACCATACCAGGGAGATGAAGGGCACAGGTTCTAGGGATTCTAGCACAGAGGCCCATGTGAGAGCCTTGAAGTATATCATCTCATTTCTACTCCTCTTCTTCTTGTACTGTTTGAGTAGCATTATGATAAATTCAGCCTATGCCATTCTAGACAGTTTTGTGGCAAAGATTTTTGCTAATGTGCTGGTATTTCTTGATCCATCTGGCCATCCATTTCTTCTGATTTTATGGAACAGCAAATTGAAACAAGCTTTTCTTGGTGCCCTGAAGAAGCTGAAGTGTTGGATGAATCTAAGGAAACCTACATTCCCATAAACATGCCTGAAAGGATTCTGATTTTCTCAAAAATGAAGATAACAAATAGGACTCCACGCACATCTCTTTCGTTTTTTGTTTTTTTTTTTAGTGAGGAAGGTTAGCCCTGAGCTAACATCTGTTGCCAATCCTCCTCTTTTTGCTGAGAAAGACTGGTCCAGGGCTAACATCTGTTCCCATCTTCCTCTACTTTATACGTGGGATGCCTGCCACAGCACGGCTTGACAAGTGGTGGGTAGGTCGGTGCAGGGGATCCAAACCCACAAACCCTGGGCCGCCAAAGCAGAGCGTGCAACCTTAACCACTATGCCACCAGGCCGGCCCCTATCCCAACTTCTTTTATGCTGTTTTGTGATAGGTTATTGAGCTGTATTGAAAATATCTGCCTGGAATTCATTAAAAGAAAAAGGATTTTGCTGTTTCCATCAGAATAATAAAGACATAATTAATAGTAAAATTAAAATATATGGATAATGCATTTTATGTTAGGCAAAATACTAGACATTTTAACGTTATCACACATAATTTCTACTATATTGATTTGATATACAAATACTTACAGGATTGCTATGACTATATATTAGTATAGATATATTTATACATTTAGATTTAATTACTAATAAGGGTAAATATTTTAAGATTTCATTTAAAACTAGAAAGAGGCAAGAAAATGAGAACAATAAATATGTTGAGTAATAAGTTAAAACTTTAATAAAAATAAAAAATGCATATATAAATACAAAAATAAAGTCATTTAAAAGCCTCAGGTCATTTGTGGTTATTTCCTAATGCAATTAACAAGTCTAAAACAAGTCATGACTTGTTAATATTTCAAACAAAATGCATCAAGGAACATTTAAGTGCCCCAACCATAAAATAAGGGCCTAACAGGCAGACTTAGAATTTGGAACGTGGATCTTTGGAACATTCTGGTTATTACAAGAAGCTAAAAGCAAAGACGTGTATCAGAAAATGTGGGGAATTTTAGGACATGGCAGTAGCAGTATACCAAATTGCATTTCACAAAAATCTCTTAGCAAGAAAACAAATTCCTGAAAGACAAAAGAATCATGAGAAGTCACATAGGTTAAAGATTTAAGTTCAATAAAAAATGAGCACACTACAAAAAACAATACAACCAAGGATCAAAGGGAGAGAAAAATGTAATGCATGGTGAAAGAAAAGGGCAAAATAACACAATCCCAGAGAAGCTTTAAATAGCAAGCTGACTTTGGCAAACAATTGGTATAAACTCTCAAAGAAAGAGGATGTTGCATGTAAGCAAGAAACAGTTTTGATTATTAATACTTAAGAACTACAAGTGATCAATTGTCAAGACTGTTCAACACATTTTTAAAAAGCAATAATATAGAAATTCAAATTTGTCAAATTAAAGCTAAAACACAGAAAAATATCTTAGACAAAGTAGATCCTCAGAACAATACCGTCCCTCTGATGCACTCAGACTTAATTGTCAAATATTTTCTTCAATTCCTTATTGGTTTCATTCTCCTCTCTTCCTCCTCTCTCTTCCATAATGTAGCATATTCTGATACCTCATTTCGGTATTGTGGCCAGTTGTCTAGCATAATTTTAAACCAAGAATACAATACTGAAAATGCAGACCTGCTCACCAGGAGAGACTACTTTGCTCAGTTCTTAGTATTTAGTAAGTATTTGTTGAATGAGTAAATGAATGGTTTCAAAATATGTTCCAAATATCACCAAGACAAGGGGAACTCTGATGACATACAAGAATAGTGCTTGGAAAGAAAGATATTGATTTGTGGTTAGATTACAACTGTAAACAATTAAGTGTAGCAAGTCTCAGAGACATAAAAACCCCAGAATAATGAAATGAATATTTGAAAATTCTAACACCTCATTACCTATGGCTGGTGGCTTAAATTTGACTTAAAATTGTTTGGGGGAAAGAATGAGCATAGAACGAACAGGCATGTTAAATTTTGGGGTATGCACCCATAAAAAGTGTCTAGGAGTCCAGTTACAGCACCCATTAGAACCAGACCATTCCTTAATATGCCACAGGGGTCTCAAATAAGTAAATGAATAAGAGAGAAAACACGTGACTTAGGAAATACAAGGCTCAAAGTGTATTGTACAGTAGAGTTTATTTTGAAGGAAAATACAGAAAACACAATGCAGAATATTCTACATTTTTCTCATTCCCCAGGTACTGTCCTAGTCTGGGTCCTGGGTGTCACTCATTAATACTGGATTATCAGGAATATTTTGACAGTGGTCAATTGTTTTTATTTTCTTTCCAGCAAATAAAACTTTACTTCATTTATTTCACCTTTCTCTCTCATAGCTATTTTAGTTTGTAAGCAACAAGATTTAAGTTTCCTGTTTGACTTGCTGTTGGTATGTGAGACAAAAATGTATTTATTTCAGAAAAACAAGTTTTTTTAAAAGCCCATAAAAGGATAAGTAGTAGAAAAATAAATGGGGTGGAATTAACATTGTATAAGTTTCAGGTATAAAATGTGTGGGTTTGATACTTTTATATATTGCAATATGATTGCTACATTTCTTTTTTGTGTTCAGAACAATTGAGCTCTAGTCTCCTAGCAACTCTGAAGTTATAATACAACATTGTTGACTATACTTACTGTGCTGTGCATTAGATCTCCAGAATTTATTTATTTACTAGTTACAAGTTTGTACCCTTAAAAAATATCTCAATTCCTCCAATCCCCCAGCCCCTGGTAACTGCTATTCTACTCTGTTTTCACAAGTTCAGCTTTTTTAGAATCCATATATAAGTGATATCATACAAATTTGTCTTTCTTTTTCTGAATTATCTCACTTTGCTGAGTGAGTGGTCACTTGCTTTTAATTCCTTCCTTGGGCAGTTTAACGTGGATATGAGATGCCTGCATTTTAAGAGGGTAGAATATGAAAAAATTTGTCTGACCTAGACAGATGTAAATGCACCTTGTATTCGAAAAGTTGGATTTAGTGTCATGAAAGCAGAAAGCAAATTTATTCTTTTTCACCACTGCCCCTACAAACCTGTTTTGTTGTTATTCTGCCTTTTCAAGTATAAAACCTTAGCCAGATCTCATAGCTTCTATCGTCGCTCATATATTACGTCCAGTCCAGGCTAAAAACAAAGCTTGACTCTGTCATTCAATATAAAACTTCTCCCACTCACTGTTTCCAGACCCCATTCAAGCCTGAAAACCTGACAGAGGACAGATTGTTTTGCTGCAGACTCTTATTCTTCTCCCCATCATGGCTGCTGATTTTGGTTCCTTTACGGTTGCATACATAGCTAGTGTCATCTGTAGTTCTCTTTTGGCTATGGAAAGCTGTCAATCATAGTAGATATTTTAATACAGGCTCATTCTTTTGTAGGCATCTGTGTCAGGGGTCTGCAGGGCCACCCTCAAGTTTGATGACTCATGAGAAATACCCAGGGAACTCAGAAAAGCTGGTTAGTCACAGTTACACTTTATTAAATTGAAAAGATACAGATTAAAATCGGCAAAGGCTAAAGGTACATAGAATGGTGTCTAGGAGAAAACAGGCACAAACTTCCAGTTGTCCTCTCCCAGTGGAGTCATATGAACATCATTTGGTTCAACCAGCAATAATGTATGAAAACACGTGTGAAGTATTGCCAACCAGAAAAAACTCACTCAAATTTTGATATCCAAGGTTTCCATTAGGGATTAGTCACCTGGGCATGGAGCACCCATGTGACTGATCATGGCTTCTCAGTCTCCAGCCCTCTTGGGGGTCAAACTGATACAGCATGTCTCTGGGTCCCATGAAAACAAAAAATGGTTCACCATAAATTACACCGTTAGCAGAAATTATCTGTTGTGGCTCCAGGCCCCAGGAATACAAAGACACTTGTACAAGGCAGGATATTCCAAGGGCTTAGCAGTTGTCTCCCAGGAACCAGTCAAGGGCCAAATCTTTCTTTGGAATATGCAGAGTTTCAGCATCTCAAGCTGGCTGCGTTAACCCTTTACTGCAGGGCACTTTTGTGGGTTTTACTGAAATCTCTTCACATGGGCCCTCCCACCTGAAGTCCCCTAATATGAGTGTTCCCGCCTTCAATGGTACTGAATCTTAAGAAGTTATTATCCTCCTGGTTTCAGGTGTTGTACTGTACCTAGATATTATCTGCTGGGATTACTCTTCCTTCTCCTGAGGTCCTATTTAGGTGTTTACTTTAAGATGGCCCATGTCAAATCCCTTTACAGAGTCCGCATCTGGCCCATGGGAAACATGAAACTTGGCCCAGTGAAACCTGGAAGGGCAGCCATGCCTAAGTAGTCCTCTTTGCTCTAATCATTCTACAACCTTATAGACTTTTCAAGTATAAGTCAAGCCTAGTTGTTGTGTCCTCCAGTCTCTAGGAGTTACATGTCAATTTCTATAGACTCTTTGCCCTTCATTTGGATGATAAGAGATATAGAATATACTGATTATTCTCTTCAAATAAATGATCTCTTTTGACTTATTCTGATAAATCTCCATGTCAATGAGGGTGATATGCTAAGGGAAACAAAACTACAAAACTGGTATTGTAATTTTTTAGTATGGATATTCCAGGACATTTCAGTCAGTGTTGAAGCCTCTAATAAAACACCAAGGAATACTTTCCTTCATCCTGTTATAGAACGTACAGTTTGGTGCACAAAAGAGAAACTGTAGGGGTGATAAGAAGTTATGCTAGCCTTGACTGGATACTCTAGCACAGAGATCAGCTTTTCTGTAAAGAGTCAAAGAAGAAATATTTTAGGCTTTCCAAGGTGTACAGTCTGTGTTGTGACTACCCAATTCTGCCACTGTAACTCAAAATAGCCATAGCCAATACATAAATAAACAGACATATCTGTGTTTCAATAAAACTTTATTTACAAAAATAGGTGACAGCCCATGGGCCACAGTTTGCCAAATCAAACTCTAGAGGAGCTAAACTTCTTAAAGATCATTAAGTGGAAAGAACTCAATTTTAAGGGCTTATTATAACAGTGAGCTTAAGGATCTGTTGCTTGGGAATAGAATATGTAAAAGTATAACAAATGAATATTTGAGAACTAAAAAATACAATATTTAAAATTAAGATCTAAGTGGATGGGCATATCAATCAGGGTCCAATCAAAGAGAGAAACTATGGCAGTCACTTGAAAAGTTTAATATAAAGAAATGTTAACTAATTATAAAGTTGTTACCTGAATAACTGTAAGAATAAAAAGAGAACCCTATGATGTGACAGAGGCACCAACTGTAGGAAGCAGCCTCATTTCTAGGTTAGGTACAAAGGAAAGAGGTTCAAATTATTAAAGCCTAGAAACTTAGAGAAGAGGTCTCATAGAGCTGAAATTCAGACCTTACAGAAGGTACATTGTCCAACTGGTGGTATGTCTCTGATCCCAGAGCAGTGGCCTTTTGGACACGAGGGGGAGGTTGTGCTGGGGCTGTGCTGATAGGAGAGGAATTAGCCAGCTTCTGCAGGTGCTGGTGGTCTGATGGAGGGTGCAGTCAAGTGCTAGAAAAGCTGCAAATTGGATTCAGGTGCTCCTATGGAAAGGCACTGCTGCCAGAATGAGGAAACATTGCTGGAGTGGTGCTCAGAGAAACAGTGAGTGGACAGGAAGCACAGAGGAAGCCCACAAGGAATAAACTAGAAATAGTCATCTCCATTTGCCCTCATCAGCCTTACAGTCTTTCTACCATCCCTGATTGGAGCCTAACATAGAGCCGTTGGCGCAGCAGAAACATCATTTGCCGAATACCATCACAAAACCAAGTATAAAGAGGTGGGTTTGGACCTGAGAGACAAAAATTTAATAACTGACAAAATCCACCCTTTAGGCTACTCAGCATCCATAGACTTCTTCCAAGCATATTTGTACTTCCATGCTACAAAAAAAGAAATCTATGAGTCTGTCTAGCAAGATACAACTGTTCACACAAAGATGTTCCTGGCCATCCTCCAAAATAAAGAGATACATTGCATAAATGTGTGGGCTCCATTAATTACTCCTCAAATTCTGTCACAGCCCCATCTAAATATTCTGCTACCTGAAGAATAAATTGTAATGATGACAAAACAACAAAAGTTGTTTAAAATAGTGAGAATAAAGAGAGAAAATAAGAATGTAGTTAATATATATGAATATATATAGATATCCCTATTAAGAAAGTAAGGAAACATATATGGCTGCTAGAATCTCATTTCTGTAACCTGTCAAGCCGGCAGATTGACATTTACCACCTCCTTCATCCACTATCCATTTCATCATTCCTTTGCTCTCAGTCAGGATTTCAGCCGGTCTGGATTCTTTACCTGGTGGGGTAAACCAAACCTTCAATACTGAAAAGTCTTTATCCTCAGCTATTCTGCCTTGGTTTTGACTGCTGTACTTTTCATTAAATTTACTATTGGACATGGAAGAACTAACAGATGTCCCAGAGAATCTCTTGTGTTCTAGGCATAGTCCCTCTGCCATATGTAGTAGCAACTCAATTTCCCCCTTGGAAATCATCCCAGCATGCAGATAAAACTCTTTATTTGACTGTTGGCTCACTGGCATGAGTGTCCCAAATGGCCACTTGCATGGAAACATCATGTCCTCGGGCAGAAAATTTCCTCCACTGGAAATAAAGACCTTCAAACTGGCAGAATTCAAAGCAGTGGGTATGAGACACAGAAACGATCTGACTGGTTTATTAGGTGTAATAGGGGAGGATTTTCTCCCCACTGCCACCTCTGGACTCCGGGCAAGTGTTCCCTGGCTGTACAAGAGATATTACCATATCATTTTCTGATTCAAAGCTTGTACTGCCTCCTGTAAGATAGAAACTAATTCTTTCAGAGTGTGATCTCACATGTGGCATCATGACTGAGTTTTCAAAAAGCAATTCCATTATTTTATTAGCTGACACTGAGTCATGGAGTGTGTACTAAGATCTCTGATTTCCATAGGCATGACCTCATTGTCCTATATATTTTCTTCCTGTGAAGTAATTTCCTTGATCAGAAGTAGTTGTGCTGAATGCTATTAAGGTAAATATGATGTTAAGTCCATAGATAGTGACACTGCCAGAAATGTTACAGGTAGGGAATTCAAATCCATGTCCCCAGTACATGTTTATTTAGTGAGGACAAATTTCTTCTCCCACCATGATGCAATGGGATCCAAATAAATCAACCGGCCACAGGTGTCTGGTTCCTTTCTCTAAAGCATGATGGCATATTAGGAAGTCACTGTTATTCTCTCTGTTGTTCGCAGGTTAGGCATTGATCAGTAGCAATAGTCAGAATAGATGTGGTGAGAGGAAATGAACACTGTTAAGACCATGGAATTAGTACCTGGTGAGAGACAGTTCACATATAGCCTTCATCCCTTCCACCATGCGCCTATTGTTGAGGCACTGGAAGGGCTGGGGAAACAGGCTGACTGATTTCCACAGAATGCATTTTGCCTGCCTGACTGCTGAGAGCCTCTTCTGCAGTGGATGCCCATTAGTGAGCATTCCCATGAGCATTTCACACTCTGTATCTGTTTTGAGAGGTGTTTCCCATATGCCTCTTCCCCAGTCTTCCTGATCAACTATATTCCAATCCTGTTCTTTTCAAGTCTGACAAAACATCCAAACTATTAGCCACCACCCATGTATCAGAGTAGATATGTTTTCTGGCCATTTCTTCATTCAGACAAATGGACAACCAAGTATACAGGATTTCTCTTCACCAATGTCGTTCAGGGCCCCCCTGAGTGGATCTGTGATGCTACAGCATATCATGCAGAAGCATCAGGCCACTAAGTCCTGGTATAGACTAAACAGTTAAGCATGGGACATTCGTTGTCCATGTGATCTGAGCTTCCCATCATGAACTGGATGTTATGTGATCCATCAAGCCATAAAGTTGGGCATGGACAGCTGCAATCTATTATTAAGTAGAAATAATATATAAGAGATTCAACTTGAACAGATTTGAAAGTCACAAGGAAATTGCATGATCAGATGACATAGACCACTTTAACATCAGTTCCAACTGCATTGCCTGCTCTCTTTTAGTTCATACTTCATATATTATTGGATTTCCTGGATCCATGCAGAAAAGCCTAGATTTTCCGAAGAGCCTTATCTTGCTCAATTCCCTACTCATAATTGACAGCATTATGACTATTCCTGTAAACCAACCAGGTCAAAGTAGCACAATCAGATTTTCATTGACTCTGAAATCCAAAAGCCCTAACAAATGGTTTGCCCTTTTCAGTGGCAGGTGGTACAACTTTCAGCAAATTGTCTTTCACAATGAAAGGGACATCTGAACATTCTCCAGACCACTGGATCCCCAGAAACTTCACTGAGATAGCAATCCCCTGAATTTTTGTGGAGTTTATCTCCTGTGGTTTGATTAATATATTTCTTATTAAGGTATTTGAGGTACTTGTACCTCCTGATCATCAGATACTATCAGCATAATGCCATCAATATACCGGATCAGTGTGACATTGAGCGGAATGTTTATGATAAAGAGCAAGAATGTTGACAAAGCCTTAGGCAAGACTGTGAAAATGTGCTATTTGAACTGCTAGGTAAAAACAAATTGCTTCTAGTCGTTCTTGTAAATTGCTATGGCAAAAATCCATTGCCAGGTCAACAACTGCATATCAAAGTCTGTGTTAATTTGCTCTAGTACAGATGCTATGTCTGAAACAGCAGCTGGAAACTGAGTGAAGACTGGTTCTCCATTATAGCAACCTAAGGTAGCATTTTGGCCACCAGAATTTAAGTTTTTCCTGTTATATGGATCAAGCAGCATGGTAGTGGGCTGACCTATCTCTTTCTGAAAGTTTGAAGGATATATCTTTATTGTTGCTATTTATAAATTTCTCCAAGGTATATCTAGGTGTAGAGTTTGATTACTTGTTGTTTTCTACTTTTATTATTACTATCATGAATTGATGTGATCTTTCTATTAAAATCTCAAGCATGCCCTGAGCTCAGAACCTGGAATAACCTTTCAAGCTGGAGTTTTATTTAGCTAAGAATTTTTTCTATTACTTATTTGATGATTTCTTATTTTTATTTTCCTTTTTATTTTTTTAATAACATTGTATAGACACTTACACCATGTTATTATTTTACAGGTTTCTTCATTTTTCTTTCACAATTTTTATTTCTTATTTCTTCCAAAATACGTTATATAAATTACTGGACTGGAAATTCCAGGTCACTAATTTGATATTCATAAAAGTCTATTCTCCAATTCGGCACAACTATAAAATAAAAAAAAAGCAGATGTGATTTTAATTCCCAAATATTCTGTTTGCCTTTTTATTATGGGAGAACAGTATGGTTGTATGGTTGTGAAAGTCTATCAGATCCCTTTAATCCACCAATTGTGTTTATTTAATATTTATTTAATAGTCTATGTCCCCTATATTAACGGCATTTTCATGAAAGTTACTTCTTTTGTTTGTTCAGTTTGGTTTTCCTTTTTTATTGCTTTGACTTTACTCAACATTAATTTTTTTTAATGTCTATATGTACAGGTGTAATCAGTGGGCAAGATTTAGTCCATGTATGGGATTTTTGTTGTTTCTGTCTTTCTTTTTGGTTTTACTTTTTATCTTAGCTAACGTAGTGTTTTATAATTTTAACTATGGTACTTTGTCAAATTTTTACACTTGCAACCTTCAGTGGTTTGTCACTCAGCAACAATACACATTTATGTTCCCATCCAGCCCTTTTAGGTATTTGATTTTATGACCTGAAACTAGGATACGTCTTGGTCAGTACAGGGAGCTGAAGTCCATTTCCTCAGCCCCAGTTAAAGTCACCAGTTGCCTAGGAGCTAGAGTGCCTGATTAGGAAACCCTGGGTCTGGTGATGATGTTGGACAAGAGACTGGAGAAATGACTTTGCAGAATTTCCTTTAGCATGAATGGACTGCTTGATTTTGGAAGCATGGCATCCTTCCCACTTTGAAAGAACCTGAGGTACTACACTAATTTTTCTTAATTTAGTTAGTTGTCTCGTCATAGGCTTTGTCCCTTTTTCTACAGGACTGCTTGACTTTTTCTTATTAACTCTATCAGATCCCTTTATGAATTATGAATATTACCGCTTTGTGCATTACAAATGTTACAACTATTTTCCAATAAATTATTTCTTTTTAAAGAATTTGCACTTCATATTATTTTTCATAGAATTATTCTACAATTGTGTGTGCTTAATCTGTCACTTATTTCTTTTATGATTCTGGGAATTTGAATTGCTCTCTTAGGAGGACTTGCACATTCAATTTTTGAAAATATTTTCCCATTTTTTAATTTTTGTTAGTATTTTTGGCTTGTATGTGTGTTTGGTTTTTTTACAGCTAGCTTTTCAGTCAAAATCATTTTTAATTTTGTATATTTTCTGAGATAGGAAATCTGACTAGTTCAAAAGGTTGACTAACAAATTGTTTTAAGTAACATAACTTTAAGTAGGGGCAGCAAACTCAAATGTCCACGGGTGCCAGGACCATCTCTAAAAGTGTGAAGACATTGGTAATAGAGCTGATTGTGATGAACTTGTTATGTATTCCTCATAATTGCATGCAAATTTATTTTTTAAACAGTCGATTTCAGATCAGTTTGCCAATTTGTGGCCTCTTCTTCTTTTTCAGTTTCTTGGCTATTCTGCAACATTTACTTTTCTAAGAGATTTTCAGAATCAACTTCTCAAATCCCATAAAATACATTGTTGGGACTTTGACTGAGCTTGCACTGACTATAGATTTCTCTAAACCATGGTGTACTTCCTTCTAAGAATATAACAAACAAATTGGTTTATTTAGCCTTCTTTTAGGTTATTCAATAAAGTTTCACAGTTATTGTTTTCTTTTAGGTGTTAGGCTTTTTCCATTGACTCTATTCCTAAATATATTTTAGTTTCACAGCTAATTTTTTCTTTTTTTGTGAGGAAGCCTAGCTCTAAGCTAACATCCATTGCCAATCCTCCTCTTTTTGCTGAAGATTAGTCCTGAACCAACAACTGTGCCCATCTTCCTGTATTCTCTGTACATGGAATGCCTCCACAGCATGGCTCGATGAGTGGTGCGCCCGTCTCCTGGGATCCAAATCTGCACACCCCAGGCTGCTGAAGCAGACCACGCAAACTTAACCACTATACCACCAGGCCAGCCCTTCATGGCTAATTTTAAATATGATTTTTTTTAAATTACATCTGAGATGAGAAAAAACAAAACTTTTGTTTAGAAAAGTGTTGATAATTTACCCGTGAAGTTTGATGAATTTGCTAAGAAAGTTAAAATAGTAATAACCCAGAATTGTTTCAATTTATTCAGTGGAAATTGTGGGATGAAGAGTTTGCAAGTAAAGAGGTATCTAAGATTTTTCGTTTGAAAGAAGAAGAGTATATTGTTGATTGATATTTTATTTGGTACAAATATTTAAAATATAAGTTAACAATATCCTTTTTGACATCTAAAGTTGAAAAGCAAATAACAATGCCAGCCCAGTGGGGTAGTGGTTAAGTTCACATGCTCCACTTCAGTGGCCTGGGGTCCACGGGTTTGGATCCTGGGCACAGACCTACACACAGCTCATAGAGCCATGGCAGCATCCCATATACAAAATAGGGGAAGACTGGCACACATGTCAGCTCAGGGACAATCTTCCTCAAGCAAAAAGAGTGAGATTAGGGCTGGCCTGGTGGTGTAGTGGTTGGGTTCATGTGCTCCACTTCAGCGGCCCAGGGTTCACAGGTTCAGATCCCAGGCACGGACCGATGCACTGCTCATCAAGCCATGCTGTGGAAGGCGTCCCACATAAAATAGAGAAGGATGGGCACAGATGTTAGCTCAGGGCCAGTCTTCTTCACCAAAAAGAGGGGGATTCACAGTGGATGTTAGCTAGGCGCTAATCTTCCTCACAAAAAAAGAAAAAAAAGCATAAGATTAGCAACAGATGTTAGCTCAGTGACAATCTCCCTCACCAAAAAGAAAAGCAAATAACAACTGAATTTTGTTTTTCTTTTTTCACAGAAAACAGGAAATGTGCCTACAACTCCAATATAAAAAGAAATGGTGAAAATCCATAAGAAAACCACTAAGAATCCTCAAATAAACAAGTTATGAACATGAACAGATAATTCACAATGGAAAGTACTATGTTCCACTTTTTAAGCAAATTAAAAAAAAATTTTAATGGTCATACTTACTCTGTATAGGCTGTTGGATGACAACTTGGATTGAAAATATGTATCATATTTCTTAAAACTGCTTATACATTTAAACTCATAATCCTACTTACTACAGTTTCATCTAAGCGAACAGAGAAATATTGATATGTACTAAGCTAGTCATTGCAGCATTGTGTATAATAGAAAAAATAAAGTAGAAAGAGAAAGATATCAAAGTACTTAAATACCTCCACAATAAGCAATTACTTGAAGTGAAAATATTGCTTGCCCGTGATGTGATATTATGAAGCTATTAAAATCATTGTGGAGAGTTTACAAACCTTACAAAAGTCTTTAATTTCTAAAGCTAGTAATTAAAAATTAGACTTCATGTTTCAAAAGAGTAGGATTACAACTATGTGTAATGATAAGAAAAGTAATGAATAGTAAAATATTAAAATACTGTTTCATTTCAGAAAAAGGTCACAGTAAAGTGCAAAAGTTGCTATAATTAGAGAGGGACAGAGTGAT
The DNA here is from genome assembly GCA_031878705.1 of Tapirus indicus. Classification (NCBI taxonomy): domain Eukaryota; kingdom Metazoa; phylum Chordata; class Mammalia; order Perissodactyla; family Tapiridae; genus Tapirus; species Tapirus indicus. Next base: position 107,635,593 of record CM062918.1, on the reverse strand, counting down.
AGAAAGGGCATCAAATCCAAGTTTGCATGATGAGGGATAGTTTTCCAGAAGAAATTGTATCTAACAGTATTTACAAGAGCCAGAAAAGTATGATGCATATGAACTGTATCCTGAAAATAATGATCAGGTTTTCACTAAAGAAGAACCTCTACTTAATGTGAAGAATTGCTGTGAAAAACTAAGATTGCAGGGCTGGCCCAGTGGCATAGTGATTAAGTTCCCATACTCCACTTTGGCAGTCCAGGGTTTGCTGGTTCGAATCCTGGGTGCGGACCTACACACTGCTCATCATGCCATGCTGTGGCGGGTGTCCCACAAATAATGTAGAGGAAGATTGGCACAGATGTTAGCTCAGAACCAATCTTCCTCACCAAAAAAAAAAAAAACGACTAAGATTGTAAGTAGAAGGAACAATAAGCAGACTATTCTTACATGGCAAAAATAATCAGGATCTAAACTAAGGTGTTGCCACAGACTTGGTGAAAAGGGGATAGATCTGAGAGATAGTAAGATCATCAAACTAACTGGGTTTAGTAACTAAATAAATGTGAAAGGTGAGTAAAAGTGAAATCAGGTTGACACATCTGTTCTGTGAACAGATGACTTGAAAAGGACTTGAAACATCATTTCAGAATTGATACTGGATTAGTTTGAGAAATTAAGGACTAGCTTTCATGAATTCTTTCTATCCTACATAGTGAATCATTCAAAACTGGACAGATAGAAAAGAAAAAGATCTATTTGGGGTACACTGGAGGGTGGGGAAAAAAAAGTGGTCATCAGTCTCCTACTCTCTTATTATTTTATCCCTGGTCCTTAGGTCATGAAACAGTGAAGGTCTGTGCATTCTTCCTCTGAATGCATTTTCCTGGCAACAACAATGATGATAAAAATCTTGTATCATGTCTAGATTGTGGTGGGCCCCCATTTATAATAGATTTGTCTGTTCTTAGAGGTTGAGGGGCCAAGTTTCAGTTAGTCTCAAAGTGTCATCTAACTAGCAGAGGTGTTCTTTGCAGGACTACCTTTCCATGTTCCTGCCCCAGGAACAGTGTCTCACGGGGTCTCCTCCCTCAGGTTAGTAATGTCATAATTTGAATTATTTTACTATTAGATTATTTCCTCCAAAGACCCAGTCAGAAAAGTTGCAGTGGGATGACATCTAATTACTATTGGTTCAACTACATTGAAAATATTAGTAAATCAAAATATTCATCCTGGGGCGGGCCCTGTGACCTAGTAGTTAAGTCCAGTGTGCTCCACTTTGATGGCCAGGGTCCGTGGGTTCAGATCCTGGTCATGGACCTATGCCACTTGTCAAGCCATTCCATGGTGGCGACCCACATTCAAAATACAGGAGGATTGGCACAGATATGTGCTCAGGGCTAATCTTCCTCAAGCCAAAAAAAAAAGAGGAAGATTGGCAACAGATGTGAACTCAGAGCAAATCTTCCTCATCCAAAATATATATATATATATACTCCTAGTTAATTTCAAATGATCAGAACACATATCCCTCAGGCATTTTCAATTTTAAACAAAAATATATACAATAGAAAATCCTAAAAATGGTTATACCTTTTGAAGCATTTTTTTCTAAGATAAAGTAATCTTAACAATATTCTGTGGAAAAATTCCCATACTTTAGTTAATATTTCTGTTGCTTTCAAACTCCCCCTACCCTCTCAAGAATAAAATAATTTGAAGACTCTTCTATTCTCCAAGGAGATTTTTAGGAAACAAGAGGAGTTCAGTTTTCGTCGTGTAATTTGGAGAGCTCTTGTTTCAAAAAAACGCTTAGCATTAAAAAAAGTGTTTAAAATGCTACTGAGAGATGGCCTGAAAGCCTGCATCTTTAAAGCAAAACAACAGACAAAGTTTCCTTGGGAATTATGTCACTGAGGTTAGGTTCATATATTGCCTGCCAAGTTTCCTGAAAATTTCAGGCTCTGTATCTCACTCTGTAATCCAGTGATTTACACTATGAACGCTTTGTGATGGATCAGTAATGCAGAAGTTGCTAGTTTTACCTCCATGTCAAGGTATTTTAATGTGAAAATCGGTGTTTGAGGTTCCTATTTCACAATTCAGATTTGTAAATCAAATGAAGAAGCTCTTTGGGAGAGGAGAAAAACATTTCATTTGAAAGAGTGAAAAGTAATCCACACCTTTATTTACATGTTAGCAAATGAGAATTTGGTCTTTCAATCATCTATATACAGAGAATATCACTGCTTGTAGCTGACATCAAGACCAACACTGGAAATTCTTAGACTAGCTGGTCGAAAATGTTCAATGACTGTCACAGAAAGTGACTTCACAGTCCTACTGCAGATTGCTGAGCTTCATGGTTACAAGGAAGAGCCACAAGAAGAACCAAGAATACTACTACATAAATAAACATAAAGTCTATATCTTAATCTAGTAAATCAAATCTTAATCTAGTAAATCAATCTAGTAAATTAGTCAATCAACAAACTACAGATCAGAGTTTTCTCTTTGCAGCCATGTTGACTACGTTGGAGAAAATTTTCATGATTGTAATGGGTGGGGAATTTATAATAGGAATTTTAGGGAATGGATTTATTGGACTCACGAATTGCATTGCCTGGATTAGAAACCAGAAGTTATGCTTGGTTGACTTCATTCTTACTAGTTTGGCCTTCTCCAGAATCAGTGAATTATGCCTGACAATTATCAATTTGTTTTCAGTGCTGGTCTATCAGGAAGTCCCGGATACTACGAAAGAAAACAATGTCTTTACTAGCATCTGGACACTGACTCACCACTTGAGCACTTGGTTTGCTGCTTGTCTTGCCGTCTTTTATTTCCTGAAGATCGCCAATTTCACCCATCCCCTTTTCCTTTGGCTAAAATGGAGAATTAACAAGGTAGTCTTCGTGCTTCTGCTGTTCTCTGCGTCCTTCCTGTTACTGAAGGAAAGCTATATGGCAAACTTTCCTGTGTCATATAGTTTTCACGTCTTCTGGTATCATGCACAAAAAAAGTATGAAAGAAATATGACTGGGTTATTCAATGTGAGTCAAAATAAAGATTTAAATTACATGATACTCTGTATTGTTGTGTCCCTCCCTCCGTTCTCTTTTTCCTTGATTTCCTTTCTCCTGTTGCTTTTTTCTTTGTGGAGACACAGAAAGCACAATTTGCTCAGCATCAAGGATTCCAGAGACCCCAGAATGGAGGCCCATTTCAGAGCCATGAAAACTGTGTTTTTCTTTCTTGTGCTCTTTGTTCTGTACCAACTTTCCTTCTTCATGACATTTTTTGGATATTTTTCACTACAGGACAAGCTGGTTGTGATGTTTAGTTGTGTGACAGCAATTCTGTATCCTTCAGGTCACTCATATGTCGTGATTTTTGGAAACAGTCAAATGAAGAAAGCCTTCTTGGGGATTTTCTGGCACCTGAAGTGTGGTCTGAAAGGAAAGGCACTCTCAGCTGCATAGGTACACCTGTGACAGAAGTCAACAAGAAGTCTTTGTGGAATCTTCCTTGCTTCATTGGATTCTTCCTTTTGTATGTGGACTGTATCACTGAGTATCATTTAAATTCTTCCTTGACATGGATAGACCTCTAGTCTAGTAACTAGAAAAAAAAGTAAGAGGAAGAATCACCTCTCTGAGCTGTTAGAATTTTTGTGTACAGATATAAAAAAAATAGACTGTGAATAAGCCACACTCTACCCAGGCAGATCTACAGAAGAGGGATGTTGTTGTTAAAACTTAAACCAAAGTCATCAAAATTGAATGAGTGGGGAAAGTAAGATCTAACAGACAAAGAAGTTAAATAGAAAAAATATTCAAAAACCAAGTGAAAATTGCTATTATTAACACAGAGTCATTTACAAATGTCTGGAGATCAATGTGGATCTATGATGTAGACTGTCATTCAGGGATTCACAGTTCACATTAATGTGATGCTACCTAAAACTATTTAATTACTGTAGATAACCACCTAATCTCTGTAATAATTCAGATTTACCCATTTAATTCATGTCTGGATAATCTTTTACAATAAATTGTATTTGTGAATTTTTTGCTACTGATGTAACTACAGAAATCAGATAGTCTAGAATTCATTGGAGCTGTTAAAATCCTTTTGTAACAGCTGGTTGCTACTGCTGAGAATTTGATTGTAATAGCATAGTGTACAATCTAAGTGATGTGCAACAATCATATCTGGGATGCACATCAAAATAATCCATAGGGAAGTGGGATGGGTAAGGGTATATTAGCCATACATTGATAACTGCTGAAAGTGGGTGGTGGGTAGATCAGATTTACTGCATTGTTGTCACTACTTTTCTGTATGTTTGAAATTTTTCATAATAAAATGTTTAAAAGAATTACTAAAAGAGAAATGCTCTTTGTTTAGATCTCAGATTTTTTCCATCATAAAATATACATATGAAAGAGGAAAAATATAAGAGTACACTAAAGCAATTAATTTATTGGAAATGTTTTTCTTTATAACTTCTGCCTGGGAAGCTAAAAGTATGAAAAAGTTTTTAGATTGTTTTTGCAGCATGTATAGATCCACAATCCCAATCCCTACATGATAGTTTACCCTTAAGGAGGAGTCCTCCAGTGAAAATCAGATCAATGTTGCTAACACACACAAGACCACTACATTATACACAAAAATTCAGACTTCCCACTTTCTTAGGCCATCCTCCCAAGATGAGGACATTGTAGGAAGGTGGTGAAATCCCTGATTAGTTTCATGTGGTGGAACTCAGAGTCAGGAAGATAGTATTTGGTAGGAATTTTTATTTTATGTTAAAGATTTTATTCTCCAGGAAGCACCTTCATTTCTCTCGAGAACTAGGATTTTCCCACAAGAAGGGAAACAAAGGGCTGGCTGTGTAAAGCTGAGTCTTTACAACAGATTTTGAGAATGAAAAATAGAGAGAGAGGGAAGGGAAGGGAACAGGAGACTTCATTTCTTAAAATATACTTGAATTATGTTAACAGGTAAAGTCTCCTAAATATACTGTTAATATGTAGAAGGGAGACATTCTATTTGAAAGTCTTTTGACTTTCAAAGATTGGCCCGGGGCCAATCTTCCTCAGTAAGGGGAGGAGGATTGGCAACAGATGTTAGCTTAGGGCTAATCTTCCTCAGCCAAAAAAAAAAAGAAAAGAAAAGTCACTTTGGGAGTGATGTCACCATCGTGGCAGAGTCAGTTGTTCTCTTTGTCTCTCTCCTCTAAGTTACACCAAGTAGATATCCATTAACCAACAGAGGATTCCCTAAACAACACAACAGGATACCTGAGAGATCCACTCAGCTATATCTGAAGGTGAGTGGACTGGACCATCAGGTAGCAGTGGAACTAAGGGAGTGGACACCTCCTCTTTACCAGCAGCATCGATGCAGTTCGCAGATGATCCCATAGTGCTGGTGCAACTGAGTGGATGTGGGTACAGCCCAGACTCACACGAAAAATTTAGAAGTGGTAGCCTATAGGAGCAATCACCTACCACAGTTGCCTTGCCCATGAGAACACCCTTCATTAGCAGTGTTGGCTAAGCCTGTGCAAAGCACCCCATCCACCAAGCACAGTGCCCCAGCCAGACCCACCAGACAAGCACAATGGCCCGGCCCATGCAAAGGCACCCTATCCAAATTTTGTGATCTACCAAACATATGAAGTGACTCAGACCACATGAGCAAAACCTGCTGAGCAGCTGTGGCCAGCCCATGTGACTGTAGAGCAGCCCAACCAGCACAACTATTGGCACACAGGGCAAGAACAGAAAACATGGCCCATGCACTGCCTCCACTGGTGGCAGAATGTGGAATCTGTGACCAGAAGCAACAGGAACCACAGCAGAACTGGTCACCAAGTCCACAGTGGCAGCATCCCCAATGCCAGCTCCACCAGCAGTGAGGCCTGTATACTCATCCCTGGGTCCCTAGCCCCCTGAAGCCTACTGTGACTCCTGTGAACCCAGTAACCTTGACAGTGGTCCAACCAGCACCCCAAGACAACTCAGGAACAGCAGCACAGGTGGTGCATGGGACAGCAATGTCAGACTCCAGAGAGACCCAATAGAGAAGCATGAGACACAGGTGACCAGAACAAAAGTAACCAAAGTGGTATCCAATTAAGAAAAGGTGATTACTACAACAAATGCACCAGCAGTGGATCAATTCATCAAACATTATGAAGAACTACTCTAACACTGCAGAACACAAGGAAAATGACCACTCTCCACAAGCCAAATGTAAAATCACAGAAGATTATGATCTAAATGACAGAAAATTCTAAAGAGTTATCATAAAGAAAGTCAACGAGTTATAAGAAAACACAGAAAGACAGTTCCATGAGCTCAGGAGTAAAAATAATGAGCAGAAGGAATACTTCTCCAAAGAGATGGAAGTTCTTAAAAAAAAAACATACAGAAATTCTGGATTTGAAAAGCACAATTAATGAAATAAAAAATAATGTAGAAAGCATAAAAAATAGAGCAGACCTTATGGAAGAGAGAATTAGTGACCTGGAAGATAGAAATCTAGAAATATTTCAGGTGGACGAGGAGAGAGAATTAAGATTTTTTAAAAATGAAGCAATTCTTTGAGAAATATCTGACTCAATTAGTAAAAGTAACATAAGGCTTATAGATATCCCAGAGGGAGCAGTAAGGGAGAAAGGAGCAGAGACCTATTCAAAGAAATAATAGCTGATAACTTCCAAAACCTGGGGAAGGAACTGGGCATACTGGTACATGAAGCAAGTAGAACTTTTAGTTCCATGGATGGAAAAGACTTTCTCCAAGATATATAGTATTAAAACTGCCAAAATGGCAAAGAAAAAACATTAAGGGCAGCAAGAGAGAAGAAAATAACTTACAAAGGAACCCCCATCAGGCTTTCAGTGGGTTTCTCAGGAGAAACTTAACAGACTAAGAGACAATGGAATGATAAACTCAAAATACAGAAAGACACAAATTATCAGCCAGGAATACTCTATCCAGCAAAATTATTCTTCAGATATGATAGAGAAATGAAAGCTTTCCCAGTAAAACAAAAGCTGAGGGAGCTCATCACCACTACCCTGACTTACAAGAAAAGATGAAGGGAGTCCTGTTACCTGAAACAAAAAGGCAAAGGCTTACAAATCTTTGAGCAAGGAGATAAAAACACAGAAAAAATCAGAAAATTGCAGCTATCAGAATAAGTTAGCAAACAACAACTATATCATAAATGATAAAGGGAAAGAAAGCATTAAAAATAACTATAAACACTTCAATTTATTCACAAACACAGGACAGAAAAGAATAGCTTGTCACAGTAATAACACAGACAGGAAAAGGAAAAGAATGGAACCTGCTCAGGCTAAAGGAGGTAAGAGGTTGTCAGAAAATGGACTATCTCATCTATGAGATCTTTTATGCAAACCTCATTGTCACCACCAAACAAAACATCAGAGCAGAGTCACAAATCAAAAATAGAGAGAAAACTGAGAAAACCACCAAACTGAAATGGCAGTCAGAAATACAAGGGAAAACAAACAATGGCAAAATAGAACAACTGGAAAACAAGAGATAAAATGGTAGTATTAAGCACTCATATATCAATAATCACTCTAAATATAAATGGATTGAATTCACCAACCAAAAGCATAGAGTGGCAGGGTGGATTAAAAAACAAGACACTCCCTCCTGGAAACACATCCCAGCTCTAAAGACAAACTGGATCAAAATGAAGGGATAGAAGACAATACTGCAAGCAAATAACAAGCAAAAGAAAGCAGGTGTAGCCATACTTATATCAGACAAAGCTGACTTCAAGATAAAAAGATGATGAGAGACAAAGAGGGGCAGTATATTATGATACAAGGGACATTTCACCAAGGGGACATAACATGTATTAGTACATAAGTACCTAACAGAGGAGCACAAAAGTATATAAAGTGGCTATTAACAAACCTAGGGGAGAAATTGACAGCAACACAATAATAGTAGGGAACCTCGACATTCCACTTACAGGAGTAGATAGATCATACAGACAGAAAGTCAACAAAAAAACAGCCACCTTAAATGATGCACTAGACCAGACGGACTTAATAGCTATGTGTAGAGCATTTCATCCAAAAACAGCAGAATACACATTCTTCTCAAATGAACATGGAATATTCTCAAGGATAGACCATATGTTGGGAAACAAGTCCTCAACAAATTAAAGAAGATTGAAATCATAGCAAGCATCTTTTCCAACCACAATGCTATGAAACTAGAAATCAACTACAAGAAAAAAAGGTAGGAGCCAGCCCTGATGACCTAGGGGTTAAAGTTCAATGCACTCTGCTTATGGGGCTTGGGTTCAGCTCCCAGTTGCAGAAACACACCCACTCGTCTATCAGTTGCCAAGCTGTGCCAGCAGCTCACAATAAGAACTAGGACTTACAACTGAAATATGTAACTATGTACTGGTGCTTTGGGGAAGAAAGAAAAAAATGAGAGGAAGATTGGCAACAGATGTTAGCTCAAAGTGAATCTTTCCCAGAAAAAGAGAAAAAAGCTGGGAAAATCACAAATATGTAGAGACTAAACAGTATGCTACTGAACAACCATTGATCAATGAAAAAAACACAGGAGAAATAAAAAAATACCTGGAGACAAATGAAAATGAAAACACAACATAGTGATACTTATGGGATGCAGCAAAACAGTACTAAGGGAAATTTATTGCAATACAGGCCTACTTCAACAAACAAGAAAAATCTTAAATAAGTAATCTTAAATTACACCTGAAAGAACTGGAAAAAGGTGGACAAACAAAGCCCAAAGTCTGCCAAACAAGGGAAATAACAAAAATCAGAGAAGAAATAAATGAAATAGAGACTAAAATATAATAGAAAGTATCAATGAAACAAAAAACTGGTTCTTTGAGAAGATAAACAAAATTGACAAACCTGTAGCCAGACTCACCAAGAAAAAAAAAGAAAGTCTCAAATAAATGAAATTAGAACTGAAAGATGAGAAATTACAACATATACCACAGAAATACAAAGGATTATAAGATAATACTATGGAAACTATGTACCAACCAATTGGTCAACCTAGAAGAAATGGATAAATAGAATCATACAACCTCCCAAATGGAATCAAAAAGAAATAGAGATTCCATGTAGACCAATCACGTGTAAAGAGATTGAAACAGTAATGAAAAATCTCCCCAAAATCAAAAGTCCAGGACCCGATGGCTTCTCTGGTGAATTTCACTAAACTTTTGAAGAAGACTTAATATCTCTCCTTCTCAACTATTCTGAAATATTGAAGAATATAGGATGCTTCCTACCTCATTCTATGAGGCCAAGATTACTCTGACACCAAAATAAGACACAGACAACACAAGAAAGGAAAACTACTGGTCAACATTGATGATAAATATAGATGCAAAAATCTTCAACAAAATAGTAGCAAATCGAATATGGCAATATATTAAAAGGATCGTACCCTATGATTTAGTGGAATTTATTCCAGGCATACAGCAAAGTCTCAACATCCATAAATCAATCAGTGTGATGCAACACATTAACAAAATGAGGAATAAACATCACACAATCATATCAATAGATGCAGAGAAAGCATTTGAGAAGATCCAAAATATATTTATGATAAAAACTCTCAATAAAATTGGTATGGAAGGAAAGTAACTCAAGGTGATAAAGGCCATATATGACAAACCCACAGCCAACATCACACTTAAAGGTAAAAAACGGTCATTCCTCTGAGAACAGGAGCAAGGGTGTCCACTGTCACTGCTCTTATTCAACCTAGTACTGGAAGTTTTGGCCAGTCCAGTTAGGCAAGAAAAAGAGAGAAAAGGGATCCAAATTGGAAAGGAAAAAGTAAAACTCTCCCAATTTGTGGATGACATGATTCTGTATATAGAAAACCCCAAAGAATCCACCAGAAAACTATTAAAATTAATCAACAACTACAGCAAATTTTCAGGGTACAAAATCAACATTGAAAAATCAGTTGCATTTCTATGCACTAATAACAAACTAGCAGAAAGAGAAGTCAAGAATACAATCCCATTTAGGGTTGAAAGAAAAAGAATAAAACATCTAGGAATAAATTTAACCAAGCTGGTGAAAGACCTACACACTGAAAAATACAAGACATTATTGAAAGAAATCAAAGAAGACAAAAAGAAATTAAAAGATAGTCCATGCTCATGGATTGGAAGAATAAACATAATTAAATTGTCCATATTACCTAAAGCAATCTATAGATTCAATGCAATCTCAATCCGAATCCCAATGACATTCTTCACATAAAAAGAACAAAGAATCCTAAAATTTATATGGAACAACAAAAGACTCCAAATAGCAAAAGCAATCCTGAGAAAAAAGAACAAAGCTGGAGGTGTCACAATCCCTGACTTCAAAATATACTACAAAGCTATAGTAATCAAAACAGCATGGTACGGGCAGAAAAACAGACACACAGGTCAATGGAACAGAATTGAATACCCAGAAATAAAACCACACATCTATGTACAGCTAATCTGTGACAAAGGAGCTAAGAACATATTGAGGAGAAAGGAAAGTCTCTTCAATAAATGGTGTTGGGAAAACAGGGCAGCTCTGTGCTAAATAATGAAAGCAGACCATTATCTTACACCATACACAAAAATTAACTCAAAGTGGATTAAAGACTTGAATGTAAGAACTGAAACCACAAAACTACAGAAGAAAATTTAGGCAGTACACTTTTTGCAATCAGTCTTAGCAGCATCTTTTTGAATACCATTTGTACTCAGGCAAGGAAAAAATAAACAAATGGGACTACATCAGACTAAGAAGCTTCTACAAGACAAAGAAAACTATGAACAAAATGAAAAGACAACCTACCAACTGGGAGAAAATATTTGCAAATCATATGTCCTAGAAGGGATTAATTTCCAAAATATGTAAAGAACTCATACAACTCAACAACAAAAAAAGAAAGAACCCAATCAAAAAATGGACAGAGGATAGGAACAGACATTTTTCCAAAGAAGATATACAGATGGCCAACAGGCACATGAAAAGATATCCAGCATCACAAATTAGTAGGGAAATGCAGTTCAAAACTACAATGATATACCACCTTATACCCATCAGAGTGGCTATAATTAACAAGATAAGAAATAAGGAATGTTGGAGAGGATGTGGAGAAAAGGGAACCCACATACACTACTGGTGGGAATGCAAACTGGTGCAACAACTATGGAAAACAGTATGGAGATTTCTCAAAAAGTTAAAACAGAAATACCACATGATTCAGCTATCCTACTACTGGATATTTATCCAAAGAACATGAAATCAACATTTCAAAGAGATTTATGCATCCCTATGTTCATTGCAGCATTATTCACAAGAGCCAAGATGTGGAAGCAAGCCAAGTTCCCATCAACAGAAGAATGGATAAAGAAGATGTGGTATGTATATATATATATATATATATATATATATATAAACACACAACAGAATACTACTCAGCCATAAAAAAATATGAAATTGTGCCATTTACAACAACATGGGTGGACCTTAAGGGTATTATGATAAGTGAAATCAGCCAGACAGAAAAAGACAACCACCATATGATTTCATTCATAAATGGAACATAAACCCATGGATAACTAGAACAGATTAGTAGTTACCAGAGGGTAAGGGAGTGGGGGTGTGAAAGGGGTAAAGGGACACATATATGGTGACAGATAAAAACTAGACTATTGGGGGCTGGCCCGGTGGCGTAGTGGTTAAGTTTGTATGCTCTGCATCAGTGGCCCGGGGTTCAAGGTTTGAATCCCAGGTGGGAACGAACTCAACACTTATCAAGTCATGCTGTGGCAGGCACCCACATATAAAGTAGAGGAAGATGAGCACGGATGTTAGCCCAGGGCCGATCTTCCTCAGCAAAAAGAGGAGGATTGGCAATGGATGTTAGCTCAGGGCTAATCTTAGACACACACACACACAAAACTACACTATTAGTATTGAACATGATGCTGTGTATTCAGAAACTGATATATAATAATGTACCTCTGAAATTACACAATGTAATCAGCCAATCTGACCTCAATAAAATAATTTAGAAGAAAATTTGACAAAACTAAAAAAAAAACATAGGCTGAGAAAATATAAGGCTGTGGGACTGTTTCACTGAATTCAAACTCAGCGCTCAATTAACTGTCACACCACTACCTGGAAAGGAGGTCTTTGTATCATAGCACACTGCAATGACAGGGTCAAACTCTCATGATGCCTTTAGGTCACAGTTACCTTTACATAAAAAGTCACAGCTAGTGCTGCTCCTCAGAAACCAAGTGGTAGAAAATACCATTGAGAGAAAGCTCTCAGTAATAACAGTTAATATTTATTGAGTGCTTAACTATGTGCCGTAGGCATATATTAGTTTATCCCAATACCACATGTAAGGTAATCTTATTATTCTCTTTTCCTCCATGAAGAAACTGTGTCACAGAGAGGTAATGGAACTCATGAAATTTCACACAGTAAGTGTTCTAGAATCAGGAAGCAAACTTGTGGGCAGTCTGATGCTAGGGCCTATGCTCTCAACCACTCTATTGTTTGTCCCCCCCCATTACCTCCTGATCTCCTCATTGTCCTATGAAGTATGATACTGCACAGGCTTTACTCTAAAGGCAAGGGGGAAACACACACACAAACATTGAGAACATTTTCTTTTTCTGGAAATTAAAATTCCTTGGCAGCTCCTGTGCAATGAAGTGTAAGGCATACACAGTAGTCAGGAGCGTGGGAAGTAGGAAGCTCATGAACTTGAAGCCAAATAACAGCAACAGACAATAGGACTCAAATGGGACAATAATGCAGTAAGTCATGGAAGAAGGAAGAATTATATCTGCATCAGCCACAATATGAGGTTATTTCCTACCCCAGAAAAGGGCAAGAATTGACCTTTACATGTACTAAGTTGAATCTCCACTCTTTGAAGAGAGCTGGACTAAGAGTTATGAAGGTGTTGAAGGGGCAGGAGTGACCTACTTTCTCTAGAAGCTTTGACTTGTTTTTGACCATCTAATCGTGGACACTCTTTCAGATGTTCATCCAAGAGTCATGGCACCACATTTATGTGCCTCGGTTTGCACCAGAGTCAAAGGGCAGCTACATCACCATATGAGAGGATTTGGTTTCCCTTCATGGGGATGAATTATTCTTTTCTCATCACGTGAATATAGTTCAGTTCTTAACACAGTGGGTCTCTGAGAGGAATCAGGTCTCTATTAAGGTGAGATCTCATAAAATTATAAAGTTACACTTGTACAGTTTTTTATTAATGAGTTGTAGTTCTCTTATTATGTTAATGTAATAGTTTGACTTTGCTTTTTACATATGCTGTCTGATGGTAGAGAGTCATGTAATCTCATCGTTTGAAGGTATTTTAAAATGTACCCAGCTCAGTTACATATTCAAACTCCTTATATATATATTTTTTACTATAAAGGTATTTTTTCCTATATAACACAACTGTCAAGTGGCCTATCATCCCTAGTGATGCGGAACTCACTACCTTGATAGAACAGTTCACCTTTGGACACATTCTTCTCAGTAGCTTAACTATGTCTTGTAATTTCAACCTGTTTATTCCGGTTCTCTCCTTAGGGGTCACATATGTAAAATTAGGTCCCTCTTCCCTCTTCAGATGTCACAGTCAACTATCATTTTACTTTTGATTTTCTTTGCCATCCTAAGAAAAGTGTAAATTTTTAAGGACAAAAATTGTTCCTATCTTGTTCCCTCAAATTTACCCCAAACCTAGCACAGTCTAGAATATAGGAGATGCTACTATGTATCATACATACATATTGTATATTTATAGTATATATAAATTAATAAATGAATGACTAGATGACGCCTGGTCACTCATCTGATCTCTAATATTTATGGTCTTCTGAAAAGGAAACACAAAATTAAACCAAACTATCACATATTAGATCTGATTCGAACAGTAGACAGAGTTCTACAGTCGTTCCTCTTAAAAAAATGTGCCATTAATTTGATTGTATTAAATTAATTTGTATATTAACATTGAAAATTAGGCCTGGCAGAAAGTATGGAACATTAAAGAAACTCAAAAGCCTTTGTATCTATTTCCTCCAGAGTGAGACCAGTTTCTGTCAGGTGATTTGAGCTGGGTGTGACATTCTTCAGATTTGTCTCAGCCCTTCCCTCACTCCCACACTGAACAAACACAAGTTCTGAGGCACCTGAGAGCATGGAGCCAGACATTTGACCCAGGGCAAACTGCTTCTTTCATTCCAACCCCAATAATCATTCCCCCACTTATGGAGCAGTCTGCAGGGTCCAAGACTCAAGTTTCTCCCTTAGGGTATTGAAAGCCCAGAGTGAGATAAAAATACTGTGGCACTAGCCATGTAACCTCACAGATTAGATATGCACATACATTGGTGTCACTGAAGTTCCAAAGAAAGAGGAGAAAGGTGTATTGTTGAAAAATATTTGAAAAAAATGTCTGAGACTTCCAAAATTTGGTAATAGCCGTAAATAACTTTCAACCTAGAATTCTACATCCAGCAAAAAAAATCCTTCAGAAATGAAGGTAGAGGGCTAGCCTGGTGGTGTAGCAGTTAAGTTCCTGCTTTGGCAGCCCTGGGTTCATGGGTTCAGATACTGTGAGTGGGCCTATGCACTGCTTGTCAGCCATGCTGTGGCAGCGTCCCATATAAAGTAGAGGAAGATGGGCACAGATGTTAGCCCAGGGGCAGTCTTCCTCAGCAAAAAAGAGGAGAATTGGCAATGGATGTTAGCTCAGGGCTAGTCTTCCTCACAAAAAAACAATAAAAAGAAATGAAGGTGATACTGATATATTTTCAAATGGAAGGATATTAAGAGAATTACCAGTTACCAGTAGAACTGCTCTTAAAAAAATGCTAAAAGAGCATCTTCAGGCTGAAAAGAAATGTGATACCAGAGGGAAACTTGTAAATTCAGTAGTGAAGGAAAATGCAGTAGAATTGGTCAACATATGTTAATATAGCATAGACTAGTTTGGTTCTCATAAATTCTTTAAACATGTATGACTGTAAAAGCAAAAAAAAAAAAAAAATCATAGTGTCCTAGAGCTTTTAATGAATGTAAATATAATACATATGGCAATTATAACATAAAAGAGATGGTCACAGGCTCCTATATGCTGGTAAGAGTTCTATGTTTTACTTAAAGTGATAAAATATTAACTCTTAATAGACTGTGACAGGTTAGGAATATCATATCCGTAGGTCAACCACTAAAGTAATTATATGAAGACTAAAATAAAAAAGCTAATAAGTAAAACAGAATGCTAAAAACAATTAAATAATTTTAAAAGACAGGAAATGAGGAGAAGTGGAAAATAAAACCCAGAAGGGAAAAACATAACATAGAAAAATAATAAATTCATTGATTTAAATCCAACATTTTAATAACTCATTTAGTAAAATTGGTCTAAATAGGCCAAGGAGGAAACAGAGTTTGTCAGATTAATTAAATAAAAAACAAGACCCAACTATATGTAGTCTAAAAGAAACTCACTTTAATATAATGATATAGAGAGGTTGAAAATAAAAGCATAGAAAAAGATATACCATGCTAACATTAATAAAAGTAAACTGGAGAAGCTATACTAATATCACACAATGCAGACTTCAGAACAAGAAAAGTTAATAGTGATAAAACATTCAAAAAAATGGCAGAAAGCTCAACTCCTAAGAAGACATAATCGTCTTAAGCATGCACACCCAGCAAGAGAGTTCCAAAATACATAAGTTATGAACTGATAGACCTGAAAGGAGAAAAAAAAAAATCCCACTATCCAACTGTAAACTGCAATAGTCTTTGTTCAGTAACCAATAGAACAGTAGATAGAAAATCAGCCAGGACATAGGAGACTCAAATAACCCTTTCAGCTAACTTGACCAAATGGGTATTGATAGAACACTCCACTCGACAACAGTAGAATGCTTGTTCCAAGTGCACATGGACCATTCACCATGATAGGTGTATTTTGCCCCATAAAACAAGTCTTAAAGCAATTAAAATAATTGAAATTATATGAACTATGTTGTCTGATCATATGAGACTTAAAAGAGAAATCAATAAGACAAAAGTAACCTAGATACTGCAAATTATAAAATTAAGCATCATGCTTCTAAATACATCAAAGAGAAAGTCTCAAGGGAAATGATAAACATTTTGAAGTAAATGAAAATAAAAATACAGCATATCAAAATTAGGTGGTTGTGTTCAAAGCAGTGCTTGGAGGGTAATTTAAGGCATAAAATTCTCATACATTCATGGGTCACTTAACACCAAGAATGTATTCTGAGAAATGCGTTGTTAGGTGACTTCGTCATAGTGTGAACATCATAGAGTGTACTTACACAAACCTAGATGGCATAATGTACTACACACCTAAGCTATATGTTATAGCCTATTGCTCCTAGGCTAAAAACCTATACAGTGTGTTACTATACTGAATACTGTAGGTAATATATCTAAACATATCTAAACACAGAAAAGGAATATTAATAATGCAGTATAAAAGACAAAAAAATGGTACATCTGTATAGGGTACTTACCAGAACGGAGCTTGCAGGACTGGAAGTTGATCTGGGTGAGTCAGTGAGTGAGTGGTGAGTGAATGTGAAGGCCTAGGACGTTACTGCACACTACTGAAGACTTTCCAAACACTGTACACTTAGGCTACACTAAATTTATAAAAAATTTTTTTCTTTCTTCAATAATAAATTAATCTTACTGTAACTGTTTTGTTTTATTAGATTGTAATTTAAAAAAAATTTTTGACTCTTGTAATACTTTTAGCTGAAAATACAAACATACAACTGAACAAAATATTTTCTTTCTTTATATTCTCATTCTACAAGATTTTTCTATTTAATTTTATTTATTTTTTTACTTTTAAACTTTTTTGTTAAAAACTAAGATATAAGCACACACATTAGCCTAGGCCTACACAGGGTCAGGATCATCAATATCACTGTCTTCCACCTCCACATCTTGTCCCACTGGAAGGTCTTCAGGGTCAATAACATGCATGGAGCTGTCATCTCCTGTGATAGCAATGACTTCTTCTGGAACACCTCCTGAAGGACCTGCCTGAGGCTCCTCTTGAGGAGCTGTCACTCTTTTCAGAAATATGTCCATGGTGGTTTGCTTGGTTTGTTCCTTTTTTTTTAATCTTAGATTTGATTGTAAGCAGATAATGCACCATGAACATTCCTATATATTAATGACAAGATTTGGCTGTTGGGGGCCCACCTTTCCAAAATTTTAAGCAGTCTGTGGAGATCTGCAAAAGCTTCTGCTGAACCCTTCACTGTGAATTTTCTTGAGGGTTCTGTTTGTTTCTCTGGATGTTCCTTCTCTCTTGTTTGTTTCCACCAGCGTCACCACAAACACATGAAGAATGTGTTGTGTTATGATGTTACTATGGCTATGATGTCCCTAGGTGATAGGAGTTTTTCAGCTCCATTATAATCTTATGGGACCATCATCGTATAAGTGGTCTGTCACTGACCAAAATGTTATGTGACACATGACTGTATCAGAAAAGATGAAGGGTCTTATATCAATATGATAAGATTCCTGCTTAAGAAACAAGTAAAAACAGAGCAAATCAAACACAAGGAAGCAGAGGTAGAAAACAATAAAAAAATAGATCAGAAATCAATAAAATTGAAAACAGTAAAACAATAGAGAAAACAAATAAAACTAAAAGCTAGAGTTCTTTTTAAGGTCAATATAATTCATAAAACACTAGCTGACTGATGAAGAAGAAAAGAAGACACAAATTATCAAAATATGGGAAAAAAAGAAGGGATATCCTTATAGATTACTGACATTAAACAAAGTAATATTGCAAAAAACTCTTGCCCATAATTTAACAACTTATATGAAGCGGGCCAATTCCTTCAGCTATACATACTCTGAAAACTCACCCAAGAAAAAAAAGATAAACTGAATATAAATTTATTGAAGAAATATATTTATAATTTAAAATTTTCCTAAAGAGAAAACTCGAGGCCCAGATGATTTCACTGACAAATGATACCAAAATTTTGAGAAAAGATAATAATAATTCTACACAATGTCTTCTTAAAAATGGAATACAAGGAAACACTTCTCAACTTATTTCATGAGGCCAATATTAGCAATAACAAAACCAAGGATAGATATCATGAGAAAGAAACTATAGACAAAAGTTATTCATGGACATAGATGCAAAAACTGTCAACAGAATATTAGTAAATCAAATTCACCAATATATAAAAATGATATTATATTGAGACACAGTACAGTTTATCAAAAGAATGTAAGGTTAGCTTACTATTAAAGAACAATCAATGTCTCTCATCACATTAACAAATTTAAGAAGAAAAAAA
The DNA here is from genome assembly GCA_031878705.1 of Tapirus indicus. Classification (NCBI taxonomy): domain Eukaryota; kingdom Metazoa; phylum Chordata; class Mammalia; order Perissodactyla; family Tapiridae; genus Tapirus; species Tapirus indicus. Next base: position 107,617,128 of record CM062918.1, on the reverse strand, counting down.
ATCACATCATTGTCTCAATAGATGCGGAAACATCATTTCATAAAATTTAACTTCTATTCATAATAAAAACCTCCCAGAAAACTAGGACTAGAAGAGAAATTCCTCAGTTTGATACAGGGCACCTGTGAAAAAGCTAGAGCTAACATCATATTTAATAAAGGAAAACTGAATACTTTGTCCTAAGAACAAGAACAAGGCAAGGAAGTTCACCGTCAACACTTCTATTTAACACTCTACTCGAGGTTGTGGCCAGTGCAATAAGACAAGAAGAAAAAGAAGGCATCCATATTTGACCAGAAGAAATGAAACCATCTTTATTCACGAGTGACATGACCCTTTAAGTAGAAAATTCAGTGGAATCTGAAAAACAAAAAAACAAAAATCAAAAAGATCCCGAAACAAAAAACTACTAAAACTAATATGTGAGTGTCACAAGGCTGTAGGATATAGGATCAATATACAAAAATAATTGTATTTCTCTATACCAGCAACAAGTGGAAACTGACATTAAATATATACATATATATATATATATATATATATATTTGCAATAGCATAAAAATATGAACTACTTAGGCATAAATATAATAAAAGATTTTCAAAATCTGTTCATGAAAATTATAATACATTGCTGGGAGAAATTAGAGAAGACATAAATAAGTTAAAAGATATACATTATTTATCATAGGAAAACTCAGTATTTTTGTAGGTGTCATTTCTCCTCACTTGATCTATTGACTCAGTGCAATCCCAATCAAGTTCCAGTAGACATTTTTTGTAGAGATTAACATGCTAATTCTAACGTATCTATGGAAATGCAAAGGAACAGAATAGCAAAAAGACAAACAAACAAATTAAAAAAAAACTTTGAAAAAAGAAAAACAAATTTGGAGAACTTACTTTACCTGATTTCAAGACTTATAAAGGTACACAGACTGTGAAACTGAGGTATTGGCGTAAAAATACACAGATAGAACAACAGAACAGAAGAGATAGTTAATAAATAGACACATATATTAACAATTCATTTTTGACAAACATAAAAAGGCAATTCAGTGGAGAAAGAATAGTCTTTCAAACAACAATGCTGGAACAATTGGATATTCATGTACAAAAGAAAAAAGGAAGAACTTCAATTTATATCTTCCACCAAATGCAAAAATGTACTCTAAGTGGATCATAGACCTACAAGTAAAACCTAAAATTATAAAGCTTTAGAGGAATATGTAAGGGAAAATCTTAGTGACCTTGGATTAGGAAATGATTTCTTAAATACATTAAATAAGTGATAATTTAACTTCTTTAAATTTAAGAACCCCTGATCTTTAAAAACACTGGTAAGGATACCAAAGAGATATCTGCACTCCTACGTTTATTGCAGCATTATTCACAATGCCAAGATATGGAAACAACCTAAGTGTCTGTCAATGGATGAATGGATAAAGAAGATGTGGTATGTAGATACAACAGAATATTATTCAGCCATGAGAAAGAAGGAAATCCTGCCATTGCAACAACTTGGATGGACCTTGAGGGCATTATGCTGAGTAAAATATGCCAGAGAAAGACAAATACTTCATGATGTCACTTATATGTGGAATCTAAAAAAAAAAAAACAAACAAAAAAATCAAACTCATAGAAATAGAGTTAAAAAGTGATTGCCAGTGACCAGAGGATTGGGGAAATAGGGAGAGTTTGATAAAAGAGTACAAACTGTCAGCTAGAAGATTAATAAGGTCTGAGGATCTAACGTAAAACACGTTGACTCTAGATGATAACACTGTATTGTGAAATTGAAATCTGCTAAAAGGGTAGAAGTTAAATGTTCGTGCCACAAAAAAAAAAGATAAGTATGTGACTTAATGATACATTAATTAACTAGATGTGGGAGAACCCTTTCACAAAGTATACATATATCAAATCACCATGGTGTACAATTTAAATATTTTACAATATTATTTGTCAATTATACCTCAATAACCTGAAATTAAAATATAAAAGACATTGTTAAGAGAATAAAAAGGCAAGTCAAAAGCAGGAATAAGTATTTGCAATTCACTGGTATCTGGAATATATATATAAAGAACTATCAAAACTCAAGAAAAAGAAAACAAAAAGTCCAGTTAAAAACAGGCAAAATATTTGAGTAGACACATTATCAAAACAGAACAGCATATAAGCACGTAAGAAGGTTGCTCAGAAAGATTGACCACACCAAGTATTGGGATGGCCATGGAGTGCCTGGTACTCTCACACATTGCTAGTGGAATATAAAATGGTACAACCACTTGGAAAACAGTTGGGCATTTTTGAGAATGTTCAACTTACATCTATCACATGACCCAGTCATTCTACTTCCAGGTATTTACCCACCATAAATAAAAACTTATGTCCCTGCAAAGACTTATAAATGAGTGTTCATAGAAGCTTTATTTGTAACAGCCAAAACCTGGAAAAATTCCAGATGCCCATAAATAGGTGAATAGATCGTGTCTAGTACACATAGAATCGAACACTACTAAGCAATAAAAAAGTAATGAATTATTGATACAAGAAACAATCTAGAAGAATATCATAATAATTATTCTGAGTGAAAGAAGCCAGACAGAAAAGAGTTCATACTGTAAGTCTAGGAAATGTAAACTGATAGAAAGTGACAGAAAGCATATCAATTTTTGCCTGGGGATGGTAGAAGCAGCAAGAGGCAGCAGAAAGTGATTATAAAACTGTGTAAGAAAACTTTGTAGAACGATGGATATGTTCATTATCTTCATTTTGGTGATGTTTTCATGAGTGTGTATGTAAGTCAAAACTTAGCAAATTCTGCACTTAAAATATGCAATTTATTCTATGTTAATCATAAGTCAGTAAAGTTTAAAAAAATCTCTCTTTGAGAAAACATCAAACAAAGCATGTGGCCTTTATATTGTTCATACTCTCAGTTTACTAAAGCAGTTCAGGACAAAGATAAAACTAATTGTTCTGACATGAAGTAAAATCTTTCAAAACTGCAGAAATCAGTTTAAGTATGTGGACTCCATACTTATTCTTTTAAATTTCTTAATTGATTAAGGTATTACAGGGTAAAAATAAAATTAAAACAGTGTCTTCCAGTGAAATCTTTAAATTGGATAACAATGATTCACTATAAAGGTCAGATTGCCACATAACCTGACTGTTGAGATGGTCTCTACTATATAGAGGAATCTATGGGGAAAGCAAAACAAGAAATGACTATATCTGAGAACTGTGAAGGAACTACCATGAAGATGCCTGTTTATTTGCAGTTGGCCTGTCCTTGTTTCACCACTGCACACTGGAGGTGTGGGGGAGGGTGATAGGAACAGGTCCTTTGTCATTTTACTTTATAAATTTCTGCATTAAGAGGAGCCAAGCCCAGACTAGAGATCCTAGAATTTGAGCTGTATATATCAAGCTTTGGTCTTTGGGTTGTCTTTCTCTAGGAGATGAGAGAATGTGTTCTACATGAGTGAGGAGGGAGTGAAATTGTATTTTATGACTAGAAGGGTGGACTGTGGAAGAGACATTTGCCACTCACTGATATCCACCTGCCATCTCATATTTCCCAGGCCCTTGCCATTGACTGGGGTTTGTGATTTGTTCAGGCCAACGGGGGCTTTAAGCATAATTATGTGCCACTTTTAGACTGATTTATTTAACAGGTTGAGCATGAACTTCTACGTCCATCTCTTCCTCAGTGAGGGACTTTGAAGGCCACTTGTTGGTGTTAGATATTCCATAGCCTGCATTTCTGAGTGACTACGTGGAGAAAAAGTGGCCCTGCCCCACCCGACACTTTTAAACTCAATTGGTTACGTAATGTGAACCAAGAAATGAACCTTTTATGAAACTGACAATTCGGGTTCTACAGCATAGCCTATCCTGTCATGTTTCATACAAGCAGTAAAAAGCTCCTCAATAATTAACAGTCAACAGAAGAGAAATGATGACGTTGGTGATGTTTTATCTACACCTCATCAGAATTAAAGATGACTAAGCAAATAGGATCACTTCAATATATAAGAAAATTGTGAAAAATATGCACAGATGTTGTATTCACAGTCTATGAGGAAAAAATGTTATATACTTGTTTTTTTCTTAAACAGTTTCATTGAAATATGACTCACATACCATACAATTCACCCACTTAAGTGTGCGTTTGATGGTTTTTAGTATACTCACAGATATGTGCATCCATCACAGTATTCAATTTTAGAACATTTTCATCATCTCACAAAGAAACCCCATACCCTATAGCTATCACCTCCCTATTTCATCATCCACCTCCCCACCACCCCAGCTCTAAGCAATCACTAATCTATACTCTGTATCTATAGGTTTTCCTATACTGGACTTCCATACTGGAACCATATTATACGTGGTCTTTAGTGACTGGCTTCTTGAACTAAGCATAATGTTTTCAAGGTTCATCCATGTTGTAGTATGTATCAGTACTTTATTCCTTTCTATGGCTGAATAATATTCCATTATATGGATATAGCACATTTTATTTAAGTATTCATCCATTGAGGAACATTTAAATTGGCTATTATAAATAATGCTACTATGAACATTCACATACAAATTTTTGTGTGAACATGTGTTTAATTTCTCTTGGGTTTATACCTAAGTGTGGAATTGCTGTGTCAGGGTAACTCTATGCTGAATCTCTTGAGGAACTGCTAGACTGTTTTCCAAAGCAGCAGTACCTTTTTACATTAACAGTAGTGTACGAGAGTTCTGATTTCTCCACATTTGGGCTGACACTTGTTATTATCTGACTTTTTAATTCTAGTCATCCTAGTGGGTGTCAAGTGGTATCTCACTATGATTTTGATTTTGATTTCCCTGATGGCTAATAATGTTGAGCATCTATTCATGTGTTTATTCACCATTTGTATAACTTCCTTGTAGAAATGTTTATTCAGATCCCTTACCCATTTTTAAAAATTGTATGTAATTTTACATAACAAAAGGTATGCATAATTGGGGAAAGGGATAGATGGAAAATTGGAATAATAATAATAAAATTTTTTTTATTTGTATACTAAATAATTCTGTGCTAAATATCTATTGCTTTTTAAAATACCAACTCTAAACTCAGTGGTACAAAAGAACTATTTTATTATGCTCCCAGATTCTGTGAGTCAGGACATCAGACAGGGCACTGGGATGGCTTGTCTCTGCTCCAAAATGTATGGTGCTTCAACCTTGAATATTCAGATAGCTGAATATGACTCAAATGGCAGGGACTGGAATCACCAAGAAGATTCATTATTCACATCTTTGTTCCTGGCCTGGGGTGATTCCAAGTCTAGGCTCAGTAGGAATGGTTGACCAGATTGCCCTCAGGTGGCTTCTTCATGTGATTGAGTTTCCTCACAGCAGGCTGGTTCAGATTTGTCAGACTCCTTGTCGACTGCTCAGGACTCCAAGAGGAAATGTTGTAGTGACTAAGGCAAACCCTGCTATGCTATCTATGACAGCCTTAGTGATCCTATAATGTCATTTCCACTGTACTGTATGGGATGAAGCAGTCACAAGCCCACTCAGCTTCAGGAGGAGGGGTTGCAGATCCCAGATCTCAATAAGAAGAGGGTTGAAGAGTATGCAGCCATGTTTCAAAACTGCCAGACTCTAAGCGATTCTGGCATAACGTGGAACAGCAAATTTTCTGTATTTACATAAACGTTGGATACTTTATACATGATATGTATTGATAGGTGAGTAATAAAGACAAACTTTGACTATAATTTAAGACACTGCTGCATGTGGTGATTAGGAAAATGTGCCTCTGAGATCTCTGACTTAAGGGAGCATGTTTGGCTATGTAAGGGTAAAAATAAAATTAAAAGTAAGAGGTTTAATTCTCCAGGTTAAAAATAAGCACGCCTGCGGTTTAGTTCGCGCTTGGCAGCCCGGGGTTCACGGGTTCGGATCCCGGGCGCCCGCCGACGCACTGCCTGTCAGCCATGCGGTGGCGGCGTCCCATATAAAGTAGAGGAAGATGGGCACAGATGTTAGCCCAGGGCCAGTCTCCCTCGGCAAAAAGAGGAGGATTAGCAATGGATGTTAGCTCAGGGCTGGTCTTCCTCACAAAAAAAATAAAATAAAAAAATAAGCACGCCTATCTCCTAATTTCTGTGGAAATTTGGGATCCTAACGCTCTCCTGTCATAAAGATAGGAGTTTATTTTTCCTTTATATAAAGTCAATTAACTAACACAGATGGTCACCCCAGTTACCAGGTCAATGTCTGATAAACTATGTGTAATAAATGGTGCTACCAAGTCCTCTTACCATGAGGACCAGTTACTGTTTACCTTGAGGACGTGATGTAATGAGTTGTATCTGCTTTGACAGGTAAAGGGGTGAGATTTCTTTCTGTTTTTGCAGTCCCTTAGCAGATTGCCAGTGATGTGCATCAGATTTAGCTTTAATGCTTATTCAGTAATAAACTGTTTTCTTTCTCTACTACCTTTGTGGAGTGGTTTTCTGGGTTGGGAGAAGATTTTGCTTTTAATTTTATTTCCCCAACAGCTGACAAGCCCATATTCCTATGCTCTGCACCCCATCACCCCACTTCCTCCTATGAGCTGTTCCCAGCCAATCACTGAGCAGGGCAGAGATTCCATGGCAGGCCTATCCTGAGAGGCTCAGGACACCTCTGATGTGCACCACGGGCTTGACAACACCCACTGCCCTTTCTAGAACTTTCTTAGGACTGCATTGTTTCCTAAGACCTTCCTTCTTTCTTTCCCCCTCTCCCCTGTAGGGGTCAGGCTTACCTGTAGCACAACAGCTCTCCCAGCCTTCTGCTCCCTCCTTAACTTCCTGTTCAGGCGTTTCCCTCAGTGATTTCCCTGTTTCTCAGACCATTCAGACTGAGATACCATATTTTCTAGATTGGAGTTTAAAGTTTCTAGCCTATAACTAAGGTGAATGAATCAAGAATGCTTACATCTTAAGGAAAAGAAGACGTAAAAAAATATTTAAAAATCTATCTCTATTTTGTGTTTTTACAAATCAGCATTCAAATTCTAATGCATAGCTTTACATGGAAATTATAAGCAGTGTCACAGCAGCAGGTAATATAACATCTGCCTTGAAAATCACTAGCTGAGATCTTGAGAGGAATAAAGGTCGTTTTCCCAAAGATACTTAAGACTTTAGGAGCACACTGGAGGCATTCCTATCTTTTCAGTGGACATCAAAGTACAGGAAGAAGAAGGTTATTGGACATTAGAGGTTTGGATGCACATATCTGTAACACCTCATATATAAATCAGTGGAGAACTGAAGGCAGAGATTCCCTGTCAGCAGGCATGGCAAGCATAGTGAAGAAGATATTTATGATCGTATTTGCTGGAGAATTCATAATGGGGATTTTGGGAAATGGATTCATTGTGCTGGTTAACTGCATTGATTGGATCAGGAGCTGGAAGTTCTCCCTGATTGACCTTATTCTCACCTGCTTGGCGATTTCCAGAATATTTCTGCTGTGCGTAATAATTTTAAGTAGAGGCTTAGATGCGACCTATGAAAAAATATGGTGCAACAATACTAATCTACTGATAAGTTTGGATATCGTCTGGACAGGATCCAATTACTTCTGCACATCCTGTACCACCTGCCTCAGTGTCTTCTATTTCCTCAAGATAGCCAACTTTTCTAATCCCATTTTCCTCTGGATGAAATGGAGAATTCACAAGGTGCTTCTCACTCTTGTGCTGGGGGCAGCCTTCTCTTTCTGCCTGTGCCTTCTTTTTAAGGATACAGTAGTTAGGAGCCTGATCAACAACCAGGTAAACATTGAACGAAATTTGACATGGAACTTCTCAGTGACAAAACATGATTTATTAACTTCTCAAGGGCTCATTAACATAATATTCATCATCCCTTTTGTAGTGTCACTGGCCTCCTTACTCCTTTTAATCCTCTCCTTATGGAGGCATGTCAAGCAGATGAAGGGCACAGGTTCTAGGGATTCTAGCACAGAGGCCCATGTGAGAGCCATGATGTCTATGATTTCATTCCTACTCCTCTTCTTCGTCTACTATTTCAGTAATAATATGATAAATTCAGCCTATGCCACTCTAGACACTTTTGTGGCAAAGATTTCTGCTAATATGCTAGTATTTTTCTATTTATCTGGCCATCCATTTCTTCTGATTTTATGGAACAGCAAATTGAAACAGGCTTCTCTCGGTGTCCTGAAGAAGCTGAAGGGTTGCGTGAATCTAAGGAAACCTACATTCCCATAAACATGCCTGAAGGATTGTGATTTTCTGAAGAATGTAGACAACAATAGGACACCATGCACATCTCTTTCATTTATCCCAGCTTCTTTTGTTCTGTTTTTGATAGGTCATTGAGCCTTATTGAAAATATCTGCCCAGAATAGTTAAAAGAAAAAGGACTTTGCTATTTCCTTCAGAATAGTGATGATATAATTAATAGTAAAATTAGAATATATCGATAATGTATTTTATGTTGGGCAAAATGCTAGACATTTTAATGGTATTTCACATAATTTCTATGATATTGATTTAATATACTAATACATAAACAATTGCTATGAATATATATTAATGTAGATATATTTATAACAAAAAAGTGTTGATTTACTTCCTAAAGAAGGGTAAATATGTTAAGATTTCATTTAAATCTAGAAAGGGACAACAAAATGAGAACAGTAAATATGTTGAGCAATATGTTAAAACTTTAATAAAAATTTTAAAATGTTACATGAACAAAAATAAAGTCATTTGAAAGTCTCAGGTCATTTGTGATTATTTCCTAATACAAGTCATGACTTGCTAATATTTCAAACAAAATGCATCAAGGACCAGTTAAGTGCCCCAACCATAAAATAAGAGCCTAACTAGCAGACTTAGAATTCGGAATGTAAATCTTTGGAACATTCATCTGGTTATTACTTGAAGTTAAAAGCAAAAATATATATCAGAAAATGGGGGGAATCTATGATATGGCAGTAGCAGTATACTAAATCATATTTCACAAAAATCTCTTAGTGAGAAAACAAATTCCTGAAAGGAAAAAAAATCATGGACAATCACATAAGTTAAAGATTTAAATTCAATAAAGAATGAGCACACTAAACAAAAAAAAGGAACCAAGGATCAAGGGGGGAAAAAAAGTAATGCATGGTAAAGGAAAAAGACAAAGTAACACAATCCCAGAGAAGCCTTACATAGCTTGCTGACTTTGGCAAACAACTGGGATAAACTCTCAAAGAAAGACGATATTGCATGTAAGCAAGAAAAGGTTTCATTTATTAATACTTAAGAAAAACTGCAATTGATTGATTTTCAACACTGTTACATTTTTTAAAAGCAATATTATAGACAATTAAATTAGTAAAATAAAAGCTAAAACTCAGAAAAGCGTCTTAGACAATGTAGGCCCCCAAAACATTACTCTCTCTCTGATGCACTCAGACTTAATTGTCAAATATTTTCTTCAATTCCTTATTGGTTCCATTCTCTTCTCTTCCTCTTCTCTCTTTCATAAAGTAGCATATTCTGATACCTCATTTTGGTGTTGTTGCCAATTGTCCAGCATGATTTTAAATCAAGAAGAACATAATACTTAAAATGCAGACTTGCTAACCAGGAGAGACTATTTTCTCAGCTTCTTGGTATTTAGTATGCATTTGTTGAATGAATAAATAAATGGATTCAAAACAAGTTCCAAATATCACCAAGAAAATGGGAATGATGAGATACAACAATCGTGTTTGGAAAGAAAGATACTGATTTGTGGTTAGATTACAACTGTAAAAGGTTAAATATAACAAGTCTCAAAGATGTAAAAACCTCAGAATAATGAAACGAATATTTGAAAATTCAAACGCCTCATTACCTATAGCTGATGGCTTACTGTGACTTAAAATTCCATTTGGGAAAGAATGAGCATAGAATGAACTGGCATGTTAAATTTTTGGCCGTGCACCCATAAGAGGTGTCTAGGAGTCCAGTTGCAGTATCCATTAGAACCAGACTATTTCTTAAACATATGCCACAGGGGGTCTCAAATAAGTAAATGAATAAGAGAGAGAACACGTGACTTAGAAAATACAAGGCTCAAAGTATAACATACGTGAAAGTTTATTTTGAAGGAAAAATACAGAAAACACTTACAACACAGAGTAGTTCTACATTTTTCTCATTCCCTTGGTATAGTCCTAGTCTGAATACTGAGTGTCACTCATTAACACTGGGTTACCAGGAAGCTTGTGTTTTGACAGTGGATTCAAAACATGGGATTTGTAGGGCCAGCCTGGTAGTAAAGTGGTTAAGTTCACACGTTCTGCTTCAGGGGCCTGGAGTTCTCTGTTTCGGATCCTGGGCGTGGACCTACTCACTGCACATCAAGCCATGCTAGAGCAGAGTCCCACATAGAAGAGCTACAACTCTACAACTATGACACACAACTATGTACTAGGGCTTTGGGGAGTAACAAAAAGAGGAAGATTGGCAACAGATGTTACTGCAGGGCCAAACCTCCCACCCCCCAAAAAAACCCATGGGATTTGCTTTTTTGTTTGTTTTTTCCAGTAAATAAAACTTCAATTTATTTGTTTCACCTTTCTTTCATAGCTATTGTAATTTGTAAGCAACAAGATTTAAGTTTGCTATTTGACTTTATATGAGAAAAATGTATTTATTTCAAACAAACATATATTATTTCAAAGGCCCATACAAGCATAAGCCATAGAAAACTAAATAGGGTGGAATTAATAGTTTTTTATTGAGATATAATTGACATATAACATTGTATGTTTGAAGTGTACCACAACTTGGTTTGATACATTTATATACCACAAAATAATTACCACCACTGCATTAGCTAACGCTTCTATCTTGTCACATAATTACAATTTCTTTTTTGTGTTAAGAACTATTGAGAGCCAGCCTTGATGACCTAGGTTAAAATTTGGCATGCTTTGCTTTGCCATCCCAGGTTTGGTTCCCAGGCGTGGAACCATACCACTTTTCTGTCAGTAGCCATGCTGTGGCAGTGGCTCACATAGATGAAACAGAAGGACTTACAACCAGAATACACAAGTACATATTGGGACTTTGGGGAGGAAAAAAAAAAGGAGAGGAAGATTGGCAACAGATATTAGCTTAAGGAAAATCTTTCCCAGAAAAAAACAAAATGAAACAAAACAAAATAACAGTTGATCTAGTCTCTTAGCAACTTTGAAGTTTATAACACAATATTGTTGACTATAATCACTATGCTGTGCATTAGATCTCAAGAACTTATTTATTTACTAGTTGCAAGTTTGTACCCTTAAACAATATCTCAATTCCTCCAACCCTCCACTCCCTGGTAACTGCTATTCTACTCTGTTTTCACAAGTTCAGCTTTTTTAGATTCCACTTATAAGTGATATCACGCAGTATTTGTCTTTCTCTGTCTGAATCACCTCACTTAGTACAATGAGTGATTATTTGCTTTTAATTCCTTCCTTGGGCACTTTAATGTAGATATGGGATGCGTGCATTTCAAGAGGGTGGAATATAAAAAAGTTTTGTATAGGTGAAATAGAAATGCACCTTGTATTCAAAAAGTTGGACTTAGTGGCATAAAAGAAAAAAACAAATTTATTCTTTTTCACCACTGCCCCTACAAACCTGTTTTGTTGAATTATTCTTCCCTTTCAAGTACAAAACCTTAGCCAGATCTCACAGCTTCTATCGTCACTCATATATTAAGTTCAGTCCAGGCTAAAAACAAGGCTTAAATCTATTGTTCAATATAAAACTTCTTCCACCCACCATTTTCAGACCCCATTCAAGCCTGAAAACTGAAAGGTTAGTTTGTTGCAGATTCTTGTTCTTCTCCCCATCATCTATGCTGATTTTGGTTCCTTTATCATTGCATATATATCTACTGTCATCTATAGTTCTCTTTTGGCTATGGAAAGCTGTCAATCATAGCAGATATTTTAATACAGACTCATTCTTCTGTAGGCGTCTGTGTCAGGGGTCCCCAGGGCCACCCTCAAGTTTGATGACTCATGAGAAATACTCAGGGAACTCAGAGAAGCTGTGTAGTCACAGTTACACTCTGTTACAGTGAAAAGGTACAGATTAAAATCTGCAAACGTGGATTAAAAGCTACAGATTAAAATTTAAGGGTGCATAGAATAGTGTCCAGAAAACAGGCACAAACTTCCAGTTGTCCTCTCCTAGTGGAGTCATATGAACAGCACTTGGCTCAACCAGCAATAACGTATGAAAAACACGTATGAAGTTTTGCCAACCAGAAAAACTTACTCAGGCTTTGATCTCTGAGGTTTTCATTAGGAATTAGTCACATGGGCATGGAGCATACATATGATTGATCATAACTACTCAGTCTCCAGCCCTCTCAGATGTCAAAGTGATACAGCATGGCTCTAGGCCCCATGCAAACAAAAAGGATTCACCACAAATCACACTGGTAGCAGAAACTATCTAATGTGGTTCAAGGTCCAGGTATACAAAGACACTATTATGAGGCAGGATATTCCAAGGGCTTAGAGGTTATCTCCCAAGAGCCGGTCAAGGGCCAGAATTTTCTTTGAAATATGCAGAGTATCAGCATCACAAGATTGCTGAGTTAATCCTTTACTGCAGGGCACCTTTGTGGGTTTTATTGAAATCTCTTCATATGGGCCCTCCCACCTGAAGTTCCCTGAGATGAGTGTTGCCTCCTTAAGTGGTGCCGAATCTTAAGAATATATTATGCTTCTGGTTTCAGATGCTGTACTGAACCCAGACACTATCTGCTGGGATTATGTTTCCCTTTCATGAGGTGCTATTTAGGAGTTTCCTTTAAGATAGCCCATGTCAAACTCCCTTTACAGTGTCCATATTTGGCCCATGGGAAACATGATACTTGCCTCAGTGAACCTGGAAGGGCAGCCGTTCCTAAGTAGTCATCTTTGCTCTCATCATTTGGCAAGCACATTTTACCTTATAGACTTTTTCAGGTATATGTCAAGCCCAGTTGCTGTGGCCCCCAATCTCTAGGAGTTACATGTCAATTTCTATAGACTCTTTTTCTTTCACTTGGATGACAAGAGATTAGGATTTATTGATTATTCTCTTCCAGGAAATTATCTCTTTTGGCCTCTTCTGACAAATCTCCATATCAATGAGGGTGATGTGCTAAGGGAAACAAAACTACAAAACTCTTATGGTAAGTTTTTAGTTTAGATATTCCAGGATATTTCAGTCAGTCTTAAAGGCCTCTAATAAAACACCATCAAAAACTGTGCTTCATCCTCTCACAGAAAGTACAGTTTGGTGCACAAGAGAAACAATAAGGGGGTAAGACCTTATGCTAGCCTTGACTGGAGGACTCTAGCACAGAGGTCAGCAATTTTTTTTTCTGTAAAACAGAGTCAGGAAAGAAGTATTTCAGGCTTTCCAAGCCATACAGTCTGTGCTGTTTCTTCTCAATTCTGTCATTTTAGCTCAAAAGCAGCCACAGAAAATATATAAATAAATGGACACAGCTGTGTTTCAATAAAACTTAATTTACAAAAATGGTGGCACCCCATGGACCATAGTTTGCCAAATCAAGCTCTAGAGGAACAAAACTTAATAAAGACCATTAACTGACAGCAAATCATTTATAGGACTTATTATAACAGTGAGCTTAAGACTCTAATTCTTGAGAATAGAATCTATAAAAGGATAACAAATGGACATTTGAGAAGTAAAAAAAATGCAGTATTTAAAATTAAGGTCTAAGAGGATGGGTATATCAATCAGGGTCCAATCAGAAGAGAGAAACTATGGTAGTCACTTGAAAAGTTTAAAGAAATGTTAACTAGGTATGATGTTGTTAATTAAATAACTATAAGAATAAAAAGAGAGCCCTATGATATGACAGAGGCAGGAAGTGCAGGAAGCAGCCTCATTCCTAGGGTTAAGAACAAAGGAAAGAGGTTCAAAGTATTAAAGCCTAGAAACTTACAGAAGTGGTCCCATAGAGCTGAAATTCAGATGTTCAGGAAAGGACACTGTCCTTCCATTGGTATGTCTCTGATCCCAGAGAATTGGTCCTTTGAACATGAGTGGGAGGTTTTGCTGGGGCTGTGCCAAGAGGAGGGGGAGCCAGCCAGCTTCTGCAGGTGCTGGTGGTCTGAGGGAGGGTGCAGTCAAGAGCTGGAAAAGCTGCAAACTGGATTCTGGTGCTCCTATGGGAAGGCAATGCCGCCAGGATCAGGAAGCATTGCTGGAGTGGTGCTCATAGAAACAGTGAGTTGATAGGAAGGACATAGGAAGCCCGCAAGGAATAAACTGGAAGTAGTAATTTCCATTTTCCTTCATCAGACTTACAGTCTTCTACCATCCCTTACTGGAGCCTAACATAGAGCCAGGTGGCACAGCAGAAACATCATTTGCAGAATCCCATCACAAAACCAAGTATAAAGAGATGGGTTTGTACCTGAGAGTCAAAAATCTAATAACAGCCATAATCCACCCAGTAGACTACTTATCATCCATGGACATCCTTCCATGTGTATGTGTACTTCCACGCTACAATAAAACAAATCTCTTAGTCTGTCTATCAAGATACAACTGTTCACACAAAGATGTTCTCAGCCATCCTCAAAAATAGAGATACATTGTATCCATCTGCGGGCTCTATTAATTATTCCTCAAATTCTGCCACAGCGCATCTAAATATTCTATTACCTGAAGAATAAATTGTAATGAAGACAAAACAACAAATGTTATTTAAAATAATGAGAACAAAGAGAGAAAATAAGAATATAGTTAATATTTATGAATATATATACACTCCTATTAGCAAAGGAAAAAATATATACTGCTACAATCTCATTTCTGTAACTGGACAAGCCAGCAGATTGATATTCATCACTTCCTTCCTCCACTATCCATTCTGTGATTCCTTTGCTCTCAGTCAGGACCTCAGCCAGTCTGGGTTCATTACCTGGTGGGGTAAACCAAACCTCCATTACTGAAAAGTCTTTATTCTTGGTTATTCTGCCTTGTTTTTCATTGCTGTAGTTTTTCATTAAACTTACTATTGGATACGGATGAATTAAGAGATATCCCAGAGAATCTCTTGTGCTCTAGGCATAGTCCCTCTCCCATATGAGGTAGCAATCCAGTTTCCCCCTTGGAAATCACCCCAGCATGCAGATGAAACTCTTTCTTTGCCTGCTGGCTCAGTGGCATGAGGAGTCCCAAATGGCCACTTGCATGGAAACATCATTATGTCCTCTGGCAGAACATTTCCTCCACTGGAAATAAAGACCTTCAAACTGGCAGAATTCAAAGCAGTGGGTATGAGACACAGAAACGATCTGACTGGTTTATTAGGTGTAACAGGGGAAGCTTTTCTCCCCACTACCACCTCTGGAGTCCTGGGCGAGCATTTTCTGGATTTATGGGAGATATTTCAATACTGTTTTCTGATTCAAAGCTTGTACTGCATCCTGTAAGATAGAAGCCCATTCTTTCAGAGTGTGGCCTCACAGCTGGCACCATAACTGAGTTTTCAGAAAGTAATTCCATTATTTTATTAGCTGACTCTGGGTGATGGAAAATGTAGTAAGAGCTGTGATTTCCATAGGCATGACCTCATTGTCCTATATATTTTCTTGCTGTGAAATACTTCCCTTGATCAAAAGTAGTTGTATTGGATGCTGCTAAGGCAAATATGGTGCTAAGTCCACAGATGGTGACACTGCCAGAAATGTTACAGGTAGAGAAGGCAAATACTGATTCACCATACATATTTATTCAGTCAAGACAAATTTCTTCTCCCTCCATTATGCAATGGGATCCAAATAAATCAACTGGGCACAGGTGGCTGGTTGCATTCTCTAAGAATGATGTCATATTAGGGACTCACTGTTGTTCTCTCTGTTGTTAGTAGGTCAGGCATTCATTAGTGCTCATAGCTGGAATAGCCTCGGTGAGAGAAAATTAACATTTAAGACCATGGGTAGTTACTTGGTGAGAGACAGTTCACATACAGCCTTCATCCCTACCACCATGGACCCATACATGAGTCACTGGAATTCCTGGGGAAAGAAGCTGACTGATCTCCACAGATGTATTCTTTTGCCTGCCTGACTACTGAGAGCCTCTTCTGCAGTGGATGCACATTAGTGAGCATTGCCATGAGCATTTCACACTCTGTATCTGTTTTGAGAGGTGTTTCCCATATACCTCTTCCCCAGTCTTCCCAATCAACTATAGTCCAATCCTGTTCTTTCAAGTCTTTGACACAACAGCCAAACTATTAGCTGCCACCCGTGTATCAGGATGGATATGTTTGCTGGCCATCTCTTCATTCAGACAAATGGACAAACAAGTATACAGGATTTTCCTTCACTAATGTCTTTCAGGGCCCCATTAAGTGGATCTGTAACGCAACAGCATATCATGCAGAAGCATCATGCCATTAAGTCCTGGTACTGACTAAATAGGCATGGAGCATTCATTGTCCATGTGATCTGAGGTTCCCATCATGAACTGGATGTTATGTGATGCACCACACCATAAAGCTGAGCGTGGACAGCAGCAATCTATTATTAAGTAGAAATGATATATGAGATTCAACCTGAATGAATCTGAAAGTCATGAAGAAATTGCATGATCAGGTGACGTAGACCACTTCAACGTCAGTTGCAACTGCATTACCTGCTCCCTGTTATTTCACACTTCATACATCATTTGATTTTCTGGATCCATATGGAAAAGCCTAGATTTTCTGAAGAACTTTATCTTGCTCAGGTCCCTACTCACAGTTTGTTGCATTATGATGTCTCTGTAAACAAACAGGTGAAAGTAGCACATTCATTTTTTTGATGAGGAAGATTAGCCCTGAGCTAACATCTGTTTCCAATGCTCCTCTATTTGCTGAGGAAGACTGGCCCCTGTCCAACATCTGTGTCCATCTTCCTCAACTCTCTACGTGGGATGCCTGCCACAGGATGGCTTGATAAGCAGTGCGTGGGTCTCCTCATGAACCCCAGGCCACTGAAGTGGAGCAGATGAATCCAACCACTATGCCGGCCATGAGGCCGGCCCCAAGCACATTGATTTCTATGGACTCCAAAATCCAAAAGTCCTATTAAGTATTTTGCCCTTTTCAGTGGCAGGTGGTACCACTTTCAGCAACTTGTCTTTCACAATGGAGGGGACATCTCAACATGCTCCAGACCACCGGATCCCCAGAAACTTCACTGAGGTAACAATCTCCTGAACTTTTGTGGGGTTTATCTCCTGTGCTTTGAATAACACATCTTTTGCTAAGGCATTTGAGGTACTTCTACCTCCTGATCATCAGATACAATCAACACAATACCATCAACGTAGTGGGTCAGTGAGACATTGGGTGGAACGCTTATGATAAACAGCAGCAGGGTTGACAAAGCCTTAGGCGAGACTGTGAAAATGTACTGCTTGAGCTGCTATATAAAAGCAAATTGAGTCTAGTGGTTCTTGAAATTGCCATGGCAAAAAAGCACTGACAGGGCAACAATTTCATATCAGGTGCCAGAGGCTGTGTTAATTTTCTCCAATATGGATGCTGTGTCTACAACAGCAACTGGAAACTAGGTGGAAGACTGTGGTTCTCCATTGGAGCAACCTCAGTTAGGATTTTGGCCACCAGAATTGAAGTTTTTCCTGTTATATGGACAGGGTAGCATTTTAGTGGGCTGTCCCATCTCTTTCGGAAGGTTTGAAGCATTTATCTTTCTTGTTGCAATTCATAAGTTTCTCCAAGATGTATTTAGGTGTGGAGTTTGGTTACTTGTTGTTTTCTATTTATATTATTACTATCATGGAAGGGTGTGCTCTTTCTATTAAAATCATGTCCTCAGCTCAGCAACTGGAATACCCATTCAAGCCAGAGTTTTATTTAGCTGAGAATTTTTTCTATTGTTTATTTGATTATTTCTTCTCATTTCTCTTTTCTCTTTTATTTATATACTTATTTTTCCTGAGGAAGATTCACCCTGAACTAACATCTGTTGCCAATCTTTCTCTTTTTGCTTGAGGAAGATTTGCCCTGAGCTAACGTCTGTGCCAACCTTCCTCTATTCTGTATGTGAGTCATGGCCACAGCATGGCCACTAGGGATTGGTGTAGGTCCACACCTGGGAACTGAACCCGGCCTGCCAAAGTGGAGCATGCCAAACTTAACCACTAGGCCATGGGGCCAGCCTCTCTCTTTTTTTTGAAGTAACAATGTAGAGACATTTATATTACTTTCTTTCTTCATTTCTCTATCAGAATGTTTCTTATTTCTTCTGAAACATGCTATGCAAATTATTAGGCTGGAAATTCCAGGTCACTAATTTGATATTCAGAAAATTCTATTCTCCAATTCAGCACAACTATAATCCTAATAAAAAATATAGATGTGGTTTTACTTCCCAAATATTCTGTTTGCCTTTTCATTATAGGAGAATATTTTTGTATAATTATGAAAGTCTATCAGATTCCACTGATCCATCATTGTGTTTATTTAATATTTATTTAATATTCTGTGTCCCCTATATTAAATACATTTTTGAAGGCTATTTCTTTTGTTTGTTCAGTCTAGCTTTTCAGTTTCATTGCTTTGATTTTCTTCAATATTAATTTTTTTAATATCTATATGTACAGGTGTAATCAATGGGCAAGATGTAGCCCATGTATGTGATTTTTGTTGTTTGTTACCATCTTTTTGGTTTTGCTTTTTGTGTTGGCTACCATAGCGTTTTATAATTTTAACTATGGAATGTTCTAATTTTTTACATTTGCAACCTTCAGTGGTCTGTCACTCAGCAACAATACACACTTATGTTCCCATCCAGCCCTTTTAGGTGTTTGATTTTATGACCTTAACCTAGGATATGCCATGGTCAGTATAGGGACCTGAAGTCAATTTCCTCAGCCCCCATTAAAGTCACAAGTTGTCTAGAAGCAAGAGCACCTGATAGGGAATCTTGGGTCTGGTGATCTTGTTGGACAAGGGATTGGAGAATTGACTTTCCAGAATTTCCTTTAGTGTGAATGGACTACTTGTTTTCGGAAGCATGGCATCCTTTCCACCTAAAAACAACCTGAGTTACTATGCTATTTTGTCATAACATAGTTTGTTGTCTTGTCATTAACTTTCTCCCTTTTTCTACAGAATTACTTGACTTTTCCTTGTTAACTCACCAGATCCCTTTATGAATTATGAATATTATCTCTTTGTGTGTTACAAATGTTGCAAATATTTTTCAATAAATTATTTCTTTTAAAAAATTTGCATAGGATAATCTTTTTCATAGAATTATTATTCAATTATATGTGCTTAATCTGTCACTTGTTTCTTCTTTGCTTCTGGGACTTTGAATTGAGCTCTTAGGAGGACTTTCACATTCAATCTTTAAAGAATATTATCCCTTTTTATTTTTGTTTTGGTTAGGTTTTTTTTTTTTTTTTGGCTTGTGTATGTGGTTTTTTTTTTTTTTTTTTTACAATTAGCTTTTCAATCAAACTCATATTTAATTTTGCATGTTTTGTGAGGTAGGGAATCTGACTAGTTCAAATGGATGGCCAATAAACTGTTTTAAGTAACATACCTTCAAGTAGGGACAGTAAACTCAAATGTCCACAGGGGCCAGGACTGTCTGTAAATGTGTGAAAACATTGGTAGTAGAGCTAATTGTGATGAACTTGTTATGTTTTCCTCATAATTGTGTTCAAATTTCTTTTTCACAGTCAATTTCAGATCAGTCTGCAAGTTTGTGTCCTCTTATTCTTCTCTTTCAACTTCTTGGCTGTTCTGCAGCAGTTACTTTTCTAGGGGATTTTCGCAATCAGCTTCTCAAATCCCATAAAATATACTGTTGGGACTTTGACTGAGATTGCACTGACTCTATAGATTTCTCTAAACCATGGTGTACTTCCTTCTAAGAATATAACAAACAAATTGGTTTATTTAACTTTCTTTTAGGTTATTCAATAAAGTTTCACAGTTATTGTTTTCTTTTAGGTGTTAGGCTTTTTCTATTGACTCTATTCCAAAATCTATTTTAGTCGCATGCTTAATTTTACATATGAATTTTTTTGTATATACACCTGATATGAGACAAAATAAAACTTTTGATTGGAAAAGTCTTGATAATTTACCTGTGAAGTTTCATGAATTTGGAAAGAAAGTTACAATAGTAATAACCTGGAACTAAGTTCCAATTTATTGTAACAGTGGAAATCGTGTCATAAAGAGTTTGTAAGTAAAGAGATATTTAAGGGTTTTTTTTGGAAGAAAAATAATATAGATGTTGATTGATATTCTTTTTTGGTACAAATATTTAAACTATAAGTTAATAACTACTATTTTAACTTCTAAAATGAAAAAGCTAATAACAACTGAGTTTTTTTGTGTGTGTGTGTGTTTTACAGAAAACAGGGACAGAGCCTATAAACGATATAAAAACAATTGGTGAAAATCCATGACAACCACTAAGATTCCTCAATAAACAGGTCATGAACATGAACAGATAATTCACAATGGAAAGTACCATCTTCCTCTTTTTAAAGCAAATTTTTAAAAAATATTTAATGGTAATACTTACTTTGTATAGGCTACTGAATAACAATTTGGATTGAAAATACATAGCAAAAATCTTAAGAGTACTTATACATTTAAACTCATAATGCTACTTCCTAAAGTTTCACCTAAGTAAATAGAGAATGTTTATATGTACTTAGGTAGTCATTGTGGCATTGTGTATAACTGAAAAAATAAAGTAGAACAAGAGAGAAAGCTATCAAAGTAACCTAAATAACCCCAAAATAACGTATTACTGGAAGTAGAAATATTATATGCCCTTGATGTGATATTATGAAGCTATTAAAATCATCTTTGTGGAGAGTTTACAGAACTTACAAAAGTCTTTAACTTCTAAAGCTAGTAATTAAAAAATTAGACTTCACATTTCAAAAGTAGTACGATTATGACTGTCTGTAATTGTAAGAAAAGGTAATGAATAGTAAAATATTAAAATACTGGAATGGAACTGTTGTAAATATTACCACATATTGGTATTTTAAATTTTTATCTACTTTTATATGCTACTAAATTTTCTATAATTTTTGTGCATTTTTTAACCTAGCAAATATTTATTGTTTACTGTTTGTCAGGTTTTGCATTTACTGAGAGGATTTGGACAGGGAAATATTAAATGTTTCCTCTCTTCCAAAAAATTACATTCCACAAAACAGGCAAAGTAAAGTGTAAAAACTGCTATAATTAGAGAGGGACAGAGTGATAGAAAGGGCATCAAATCCAAGTTTGGGTGATGAGGGATATTTTTCCAAAAGGAATTGCATTAAAAACAGTATTTGCAAGAGTCAGAAAAGGATGATGCATGTGGACTTTATCCTGAAAATAATGATCAGGTTTTCACTAAGGAAGAACCTCTACTGACTGTGAAGAATTGCTACAAAAGACTAAGACTGTAAGTAGAGGGAACACTGAGGAGACTATTCTTACACGGCAAAAATAATGAGGGTCTGAACTCAGATGGTTGCCACAGACTTGTCTCTGAGAGACATCAAGATCATAAAATTAACTAGATTTAGGAACGAAATAAATGTGAAAAGTGAGTAAAAGTGAAATCACATTGACACAGATTTCTGGCATCTGTGAATAGCTGACTTGAAAAGGACTAGAACTTTAATTGCAGAATTGATACTGAATTAGTTTGAGAAATTAAGGACTAGGTTTTCCGAATTCTCTCTCGTCTATGGAGTGAATCATTCAACACTGAACGGGTATAAAAGAAAAAAGAGATCTACTTTGGGTACACTGGGGAGAGGAGGAAAAAAAGAGGTGTCATCAATCTCCTATTCTCTTTTTATTTTATCCCTGGTCCTTAGGTCATGAAATGGTTAAGGTCTATGCATTCTTCCTCTGAATGCACTTTCCTGGCAACAACAATGATGAGAAAACTCTTCTTGTATCGTGTCTGTGAATGGTGGGCCCAAATTTACAGTAGATTTGTCTGTTCTTAGAAGATGAAGGGCCAAGTTTCAATTAGTCTCAAAGCATCATCTAACTAGCAGAGGTGTTCTTTGCAGGACTGCCTTTCCATGTTCCTGCTCCAAGAACAGTGTCTCACAGGGTCTCCTCCCTCAGGTTGGTGATGTCATAATTTGAATTGTTTTACTATTAATTTATTTCTTCCAAACACCCAGTCAGAAAAGTAGTGGTGGGGATGACATCTAATTGCTATTGGTTCAACTGCATTGAAGATATTAGTAAATCAAAATATTCTTCTAGTTAATTTCAATGATCAGAACAGACATTCCTCAGGTATTTCATATTTTAAACAAAAATATATACAACAGACAATCCTAATAATGGTTATAACTTTTTAAGGATTTTTTTTCTAAGATAAATAATCTTAACAAAATTCTGTGAAAAAATTCCCATACTTTAGCTAACATTTCTCTTGTTTTCAAAGTCCCCCTACTCTCTCAAGAATAAAAATATTTGAAGACTCTTCTATACTCCAAAGAAGATTGTTAAGGAAACAAAAGAAGTTCAGCTTTTGTCATGTATAGTTTGTTTGGAGTGATTAGGTTTCATAAAACGACTTACCATTAAAAAAAAAAGCATTTAAAATGCTACTGACAGATGACCTGAAAGGCCTGTATCTTTACAGCAAAAAGAAAAAGTTTCCTAGAGAAATATGATACTGAGTTTACATTCATATATTGCCCTCCAAGTTTCCCGAAAATTTCAGACTCTATATCTCACTCTGTAATACAGTGACCTACACTATGAATGCCTCGTAATGGATCACTAATGCAGAAATTGCTAGTTTTACCTACATGTGGAACTATTTTAATGTGGTGAAAATCAGTGTTTGAGTTTCCTATATCAAAATTCAGATTTGTAAACCAAATGAAGCAGTTCTTGGGAGAGGAAAAGGAATTTCATTTGAAAGAGTTTAAAGTAATCCATGCCTTTATTTACATGTTAGCAAATGAGAATTTGGTCTTGCAGTCATCTCTATACCTAGAATATCACGGATTGTAGCTGACATCTGGACCAAGACTGGAAATTCTTTGCAGAGCTGCTTGGAAATGTTCAACGGCTGTCACAGAGAGTGACTCTACAGTCCTATTGCAGATTACCAGGCCTCATAGCTAAAATGAAGAGCCACATAAGAACCAAGGAAGAATACTACTGTATAACTAAATATAAAATGTATATCATTATCTAATAAATCATCTGGAAATCGGTCAATCAACAAACTACAGATCAGAGATTTCCCTTTGCAGCCATATTGAATATGTTGGAGAAAGTTTTCATGATTGTAACAGGTGGAGAATGTATAGTAGGAATTTTAGGGAATGGTTTATTGGACTCACAAATTGCATTGCCTGGATTAGAAATCAGAAGTTATGTTTGGTTGACTTCATTCTTACTAGTTTGGCCTTCTCCAGAATCAGTGAATTATGCCTAACAATTATCAATTTGTTTTCAGTGCTGGTCTATCAGGAAATCCCTGACACTATGAAAAGAAACAATGTCTTGACTAGCATCTAGACACTGGCCAATTACTTGACCACTTGGTTTGCTACTTCTTTCTCTGTCTTTAATTTCCTGAAGATCGCCAATTTCACGCATCCCCTTTTCCTTTGGCTAAAATGGAGAATTAACAAGGTAGTTTTCACACTTCTGAAGCAACTGAGAGCATGGAGCCAGGCATTTGACCCATGGCAAGGAGCTTCTTTCAATCCAAACCCCAATAATCATTCCCCACTTAGAAAGCAATCTCCAGAGACCAAGACTCAAGATCCTCCCTTAGGGTATTAAAATCCAGAGTGAGATAAAAATATTTTGCTCTAGCCATGTAATCTCACAGATTAGATATGGAAAGAGGAGAAAGGTGTATTATAAAAGAGATATTTGAAAAAAAAAAGGCCTGAAACATCCAAAATTTGGTAATAGCCATAGATTTACAGATTCAAGAGGCTCAGAAAATTCCAAAAGGAATAAATTCAGAGAAAACTATGCCTGCACAATTCAAATTAAGCTGCTGAAACCCAATTATAAAGAAAAAAAAAACCCAATGAATTCAGAGAAGGGAGAGTGTGCTACCTTTAAGGTGCTGAAAATAAAGAACTTTCAAACCAGAATTCTATATCCAGCAAAAATGTCCTTCAGGAATGAAGGTGATATAGATGTATTTTCAAATGTAGGGATATTAAGAGAATTAGTTGCTAGTAGAACTGCTCTTAAAGAAATGCTAACAGAGCATCTTAAGGTTGAAAAGAAATGATACCAGAGGGAAACTTGTAACTTCAGCAATGAAGGAAAATGCAATAGGATTGGTAAATATATGGTCATATAAAATAGACTATTTTAGTTCTCTTAAATTCTTTATGTATGTATATGACTGTGGAAAGCAAAAAAAATAATATATCGTTGGAGAGCTCTCAATCAATGTAAATATAATACATATGGCAACTATAACATAAAAGAGGAGGGCATAGGGTCCTATATGGTGGTAAGAGTTCTCTGTTTTACTTAAAGTGATAAAATATTAACTCTCAGTAGACTGTGATAGGTTATGAATACCACAGTCCTAGGTCAAACACTAAGTTAATTATACAAAGACTAAAATCAAAAAGCTAATAGATAAAATGGAATACTAAAAACAATTAAATAATTTTGAAAGACAGGAAATGAGGAACAGTGGACTAAAACCCAGAGAGAAAAACATAAAAAAATAATAAATTGATATAGTTAAATCCTAACAAATTAATAACACATTTAATATAAATGGTCTAAATAAACCAAGGAGGAAACAGAGATTGTCATAGTAATTAAATAAAAAACAAGACCCAACTATATGCAGTCTAAAAGAAACTCACTCTAATATAATGATACAGATAGGTTGAAAATTAAAGCATTGAAAAAGATACACCATTCTAATATTAATAAAAGTAAACCAGAGAAACTATACTAATATCACACAATGCAGACTTCAGAATAAGAAAAGTTAATAAGGATAAAACATTTAAAAGATGACAAAAATGTCACTTCCTAAGAAGACATGAGTCTCAGGTATGTACACACCTAGCAAGAGAGTTCCAAAACACATGAAGTATGAACTGATAGAGCTGAAGGAGAAAAAAACAAATCCACTATCCACTTGGAAACTACAATAGTCTTCATTCAGTAATCAGTAGAGTGGGCAGACAGAAAACCAGTAAGGACATAGAAGACTAAAACAACACTACCAACAAACTTGACCTAAAGAGCATTAATAGAATGCTCTTCCACAACAGCAGAATACATGTTCCAAGTGCACAAGGACCATTCATAATGCTAGACATATTGTGGTCCATAAAACAAGCCTTAAAGCAAGTAAAATAATTGAATTACACGAACTATGTATCTGATCATAAGAGATTTAAGTGAGAAATCAATAAGACAAAAATAATCCAGATACTGCAAATTTTAAAATTAAACATCATACTTCTAAATATATCCAGGAGAAAATCTGAAGTGAAATTATAAATATTTTGAAGTAAGTAAAAATGAAAACACAATATATCAAAATTAGAGGGATATTTGTGGCATAAGATTCGTATACAGTCATGCATTGCTTAATGACAAGGATGTTCTGAGAAACAAGTCATTAGGCAGTTTCATCCTCGTGTGGACACCGTAGAGTGTACTTACACAAACCTAGAACAGCCTACTACAGATCCAGGGTATGTGGTATAGCCTATTGGTCCTAGGCTACAAACTTGTACAGCTTGTTACTGTACTGAATACTGTAGACAACTGTAAAACAATAGTAAGTACTTCTGTATCTAAACATATCTAAATATGGAAAAAGTACAGTAAAAATACAGTATAAAAGATTTTAAAAAGTATACCTGTATAGAGTACCTACCAGAATGGAGCTTGCAGGACTGGAAGCTGCTCTGGTGAGTCAGAGAGTGAGTGGTGAGTGAATGTGAAGGCCAGGATGCTATTGCACACTACTGAAGACTTTATTAACACTGTCCACTTAAGCTATACCAAATTTATTTTAAAATATTTTTATTTCTTCAATAATAAATTAGCTTACTGTAACTTTTTTGTTTTATAAAATTCTAAATTTTTAAAAACATTTTTGACTCTTGTAATATGCTTAGCTGAAACTACAAACACACTGTACAACTGGGTGAAAATATTTTCTTTCTTCATATTCTCATTCTACATGGTTTTTCCTATTTAATTTTATTTTTTTTTTACGTTTTAAATTTTTTTGTTATAAGCTAAAACAGAAACACACACATTACCCTACACCTACACAGGGTCAGGATCATTAATGCACTGTCTTCCGCCTCCACATCTTGTCCCACTGGAAGGTCTTCAGGGGCAATAACGCATAGAGCTGTCATCTCCTGTGATAACAATGACTTCTTCAGGAACACCTCCTGAAGGACACGGCTGAGGCTCTTCTTGAGGAGCTGTCACTCTTTTCAGAAATATGTCCAGGGTGGTTCACTTGGTTTGTTTCTTTTTTTCATCATAGATTTGCTTGTAAGCATCTAGTGCACCATGAAAATTCCTCTCTATTAATGAAAACCTTGTGGTCTTGTGATCCACCTTTTCAAAATTATAAGTACCTTGTTGGGATCAGCAAAAGCTTCTGCTAAGACCTTCACTGTGAATTTTCTTTGGGTTTCCTTTTTTTCTTCTCCTGCGGTTTCCCTTTCTCTTGTTTTTATACACCAGCATCACCACAAAAATGTGAGGAAGTATTGTGCTATTTCGTTACTACAGCTACAATATCACTAGGCGATAGAAATTTTTCAGCTCCATTATAATCTTATGGGACCACCATCATATATGTGGTCTGTCATTGATCAAAATGTCATTATGCAACACATGACTGTATTAGAAAGGAAGAAAGGTCTTATATCAATATGCTAAGATACCAGCCTAAGAAACAAGTGAAAAAAGGGAATATTAAACCCAAAGGAAGCTGAGGAAATAAATAATTTAAAAAACCAGAAATTAATAAAATTGAAAACAGTAAAATAGAAAAAAAACAATAAAACTGAAAGCAATGATTTTTTAAAGATCAACATAATTCCTGAAACACTAGCTAGATTGATGAAGAAGAAAAGACAGAAGGCACAATTATTCAAATTCAAGAATAAAAAAAGGGATACCCTTATAGACTACTGACATTAAATAAAGTAATGTTACAAAAACTCTTGCCTATAATTTGGCAGCTTAGATGAAATGGACCAATTCCTTGAGCTATACAAAATATGAAAACTCTCTCATGAAAAAAGTAGATAATAGAAATTTATTAAAGAAATTAAATGTATAATTTAAAATTTTCCTAAAAAGAAAACTCTAAGCCCAAATGATTTCACTGACAAATTCTACCAAATATTTGAGAAAGGATAATAATAATTTTACACAATATCTTCTTGAAAATGGAATAGAAGGAAACACTGCCCAACTCCTTTCATGAGGCCAACATTAGCATTAACAAAACCAGGCATAGATATCAAAGAAAGAAACTATAGAAAACAGTTATGCGTGGTCATAGAGGCAAAAACCCTCAACAGACTATTAGTAAATTAAATACACCAATATATAAAAAGGATAGTATATCAAGACACAATAGAGTTTATCAGAAGAATGTAAAGTTAGTTTAATATTAAGAAACACTCAATGTATCTCATCATATTAAGAGATTAAAGAAGAGAAAAATCACATGATCATCCCAACAGATGCCAAAAATTTAACTTCTATTCATAGTAAAAACCTCTGAGCAATCCAGGACTAGAATTCCTCAACTTGATACACAGAACCTATGGGAAAGCTAGAGCTAACATCATATTTAATAGAGGAGAACTGAATACTTTGTCCTAAGATCAAGAACAAGGCCAGGAAGTCCACCGTTAACGCTTCTATTTAACACTCTACTGGAGGTTGTGGCCAATGCAAAGAGGCAAGAAAAAAAGAGAAGACATCCATAGTCGATGATAAGAAATATTTTTTTTATTCACAGTACACCTGATGATCTAAATAGAAAATTCCATGGAATCTGAAAAACAAAAAAACAAAAAACAAAAAGACCCCAAAACAAAACACTATGAGAACTAATAAGTGAGTTTGGCAAGGTTGTAGGATATAGGATCAATATACAAAAGTAACTGTATTTGTCTACATCAGCAACAATTAGAAACTAAAATTTTAACAAAATATCTTTTGTAATGTGACAAAATATAAAAACACTTAGGCATAAATATAAAAGATGTTCAAAATCTGTACACCGAAAATTACAGTACATTATTGGGAGAAATTAGAGGACACATAAATTAAAAGCTGTACATCATTTATCATTGGAAAACTTATTTTGTAAGGTGTCATTTCTCCTCAAATTGATCTATTGATTCAGTGCAATCCCATTAAACTTCCAGCAGATGCTTTTTGTAGAAATTAACTTGCTAATTCTAAAAAATCTATGGAAATGCAAAGGAACAGTATAGCAAAAAAACAAATGAACAAACCTTTGAAAAAGGAAAACTATACCTGATTTCAAGACTTATAAAGGTACACAGATTCAGGCGCTGTGGTATTGGTGCAAAAATACACAAATGGAACAATAGAACAGAATAAATAATTAAGAAATAGACTTACACATATTATCAATTCTTTTTTTTTTTTGGTGAGGGAGATTTGCTCTGAGCTAACATCTGTTGGCAATCTTCCTCTTTTTTCACTTGGGGAAGATTTTGCCTGAGCCTACATCTGTGCCGATTTTCTCTGTTTTGTATGTGGGATCACCTCCACAACATGGTTGATGAGTGGAGTAGGTCCACGCTCAAGATCCAAACCCAAGAACCCAGGCTGCCAAAGTGGAGCGTGAGGAACTTGAACCACTTGGCCAAGGGACCAGCCCCAACAATTCATTTCTGACAATGAATTATAAAGACAATTCAGTGGAGAAAGGATAGTCTTCTCAACTAACAATACTGGAACAATTGGATATCTATATGCAGAAGAAAAAAAGAACTTCAATGTATATCTTGCACCGTATACAAAAATGTACTCTAAATGGATTATACACCTACAAGTAAAGCCTCAAATTATAAAGCTTCTAGAAGACCATGTAAGTGAAAATCTTCATGACTTTGGATTAGGAAATGATTTCTTAAATACACTCAATAAGTGATAATTTAACTTCTTCAAATTTAAGAACTCCTGATCTTTGAAAGACCCTGCTAAGCTTATCAAAGGGATGTCTGCACCCCTATGTTTATTGCAGCATTATTCACAAGAGCCAAAACCTGGAAACAATCTAAGTGTCTGTCAATGGATGAATAGATAAATAAGATGTATATATACAACAAAATATTATTCAGTCATGAGAAAGTAGGAAATTCTGCCATTTGCAACAACTTGGACGGGCCTTGAGGGCATTATCTAAGTGAAATAAGCCAGACAGAGAAAGACAAATACTTCGTGGTATCACTTATGTATGGAATCTAAAGAAATAAAAATCAAACTCTTAGAAATGGAAAGTAGAAAAGTGGTTGTTAGTGGCCAGGGACTTGGAGAAAAAGGGTAAAAGAGTACAGGCTTTCAGCTATAAGATTAATAAGGCCTGAGGGTCTAATGTAAAACCTGGTGACTATACACGACAACACTGTACAACTGAAATTTGCTAAGTGAGTAGAACTTACATTTTCTCACTGAAAAAAAAAAGATAAGTATGCGAGGTAATGTTAGTTAACTAGATGGGGAGAATCCTTTCACAAAGTATACAAATATGAAATCACCATGATGTACACTTTAAATATGCTAAAATGTTATTTGTCATTTATACCTCAATAAAGCTGAAATTAAAAAATAAATGAATAAAATATGAGACATTGTTAAGAGATTTAAAAGGCAAGCCAAAAGCAGGAATAAGTATTTGCAACTGACTGGTGTCTGGAATGTATAAAGAACTCTCAAAACTCACAAGAAAGCAAAAAGCCTCATTAAACCTGGTCAAAAGTTTGTATAGACACTTAACCAAATCAGAACAGCATATAAGTGTGTAAAATGCTGCTCAGAAAGACTGACCACACCAACTGTTGGCATGGCTATGGAGCAACTGGTATTCTCATATATTGGTAGTGGAATATAAAATAGTATAACCACTTGGAAAACAGTTTGGCAGGTTTTGAAAATGTTCAACATACATCTGCCGTTATGACCCAGTCATTCAACTTCCAGGTATTTACCCATGATAAGTAAAAGCTTATGTCCCTACAAAGACTTATAAATGAGTGTTCATCAAAGCTTTACCTGTAACAGCCAAAACCTGGAAAAAATCCAAATGCCCATAAGTAGGTGAATACATCTTCTCTGGTATACATACAATTGAATACTACTCAGCAGTAAAAAAGTGATGAATTATTGATATAAGAAACATCCTGGATGAATATAAAATAATTATTCTGAGTGAAAAAGGTCAGACAAAGAAGAATACATACTGTAAGTCTAGGAAAGGCAAACTAATCTACAGTGATGAAAAGCATGTCAGTTTTTCCCTGGGGATGGTGGTAGCAGCAAAAGGTAGCAGAAAGTGGTTAGGAAAGGGCACGAGAAAACTTTGGAGAATGATGGATACATTCCTTATCTTGATTTTGGTGATATGTACATGAGTGTGTACATATCTCAAAACTTAGCAAATTATCCACTTAAAATATACAATTTATTGTATGTTAGTCATAAGTCAATAAAGCTTTAAAAAATGTCCCTTTGACATCAAATAAAACATGTGGCCTTTATATTGTTCACAGTCACAGTTCAACAAAGCAGTTCAGGACAAAGATAAAACTAAATGTTCTGATAACATCTAAACTCTTTCAAAATTGCAGAAATCAGTTTAAGTATGTGGACTCCATAATTACTGTTTAAATTTCTTAGTTGATTAAGGTACTTCACAGAAAAAATAAAACTAAAAGTGTGTCTCCCAATGACATCTTTAAATTGGATAAAAATTTTCACCATAAAGGTCAGATCCCCACATAACCTGACAGCATTCAGATGGTCTCTATTACATAGAGGAATCTGTGAGGAAAACAAAACAAGAAATGAATATGTCTGAGAAATATGAAGAAACTGTGAATGAAGATGCTTGTTTATTTGCATTTGGCCTGTCCCTGTTTCACCACTGCATACTGGATGTGTCGGGGAGGGTGGATAGGAACAGGCAACTTGTCATTTTACTTTATAAATTTCTGTATCAAGAGGAGCCAAGTCCAGACCAGAGATCCTAGAATTTGAGCTGTACATATCGAGCTTTGGTCTTTGGGTTGTCTTTCTCAGGTGGATGAGAGAATATGTTCCATATGAATGAAGAGAGAGTAAAATTGTATTTTATGAGTAGAAGTGTGGACTGTGGAAGAGACATTTGCCACTCACTGAATATCCATGTGCCACCTTATATTTCCTAGGCCATTGCAATTAACTGGGGTATGTGATTTGTTCAGGCCCATGGGGACTTTAAGCAAAATTTGTGCTACTTTTTATTGAAGCTATTGAAGAGGTTGAGCATGAACCTCTATGTCTGTCTGTTGCCCAGTGAGGAACTTTGAAGGCCACGTGTTGGGTATTAGATACTGGATTAGCCTGTATTTCTGAGAGACTACATAGAGAAGAACTCCCCCTGCTCCACCCTGCACTTTCAAACACAATTGGTTATGTAATGTGAACCAAAAAAGGAAACTTTTATGAAACTGACATTTTGGATGCTACAGCATAGCCTATCCTGTCATGTTTCATATGAACAGCAAAAAGCTCCTCAACAACTGACAGCCCACAAAAGTGAAATGATGATGGTTGTTTGTCTTATTTATACCTCATCAGAATTAAAGAAGACTAAGCCAGTAGGATCATTCCAATGTATAATAAAGGTATGAAAAATATACACAGATCTTATACTCTCGATCCATGAGGAAAAGATTATAGTATATATTTGGGTTTTTCTTAAATAGTTTTATTGAGATATAATTCACATAACCATATAATTCATCCATTTAAGTGTGGTTTTTTTGTGTGTGTGAGGAAGACCAGCCCTGAGCTAACATCCATTGCCAATCCTCCTCTTTTTTTGCTGAGGAAGACTGGCCCTCGGCTAACATCTGTGCCCATCTTCCTCTACTTTATATGGGATACCACCACAGCATGGCTGACAAGCAGTGTGTCAGTTGGTGCCCAGGATCTGAACCTGCAAACCCTGGGCCACCAAAGACGAGAGAGTGAAATTAACCATTACACCCCCAGGCTGGCCTCTCTTTCCGGTGATTTTAAGTTGCTTTTCTAAAATGGGTGAATATGTGCATGAGCCCTTTAAGAACAGGCTTTTTCTTTTCTGTTATGTCTGATAACTTTTCTGGAAGTATTATCTGTGGTAGTTAATAGGCAGATATTACGACACTTGTCTCAGTTGTGCTGAGTCCAAAAGCCCCCAAATGACCACAGTAATTTTAAATTATCCCCAGTTATCTTGACCCAAACATCCAACCATTTACAGTTATCCCCATTTTGTTAAGCACTTGCAAGTATCTGCTCCACTGTAGGTATTGTACATGAAGTCAGTCAAAGTTCCAGGGGGGTGGCTGCCTGTTTGGGAACTGGTTGGCTTTTAGCAGGTAAACTTCCTGTTTTCTGTTTTGTTTTACTATTAATTCTGAACAATTTCTGAGGACAGTGTAGTGGGTCAGAGGTGTGCTGCTTGTGAGTGTCACTCCCTAAAAAAGCTCATGCGCACTCTCTTGCATGTCTTGGTTTCTCTTGCCAGTAGCCTAAAACTACCATGGGGGCTAGGAGTGTGCTGATAACCAACTCTCATATGTGCATCCCTGGACGAGCCGTCAATTACTTAAAGTAGCCGAACACGATGAGATTCCCTATGGGACTGCTGCAAGTCTTGAGGCTCAACCTCGGACATTCTCACTAGGTTCTCAGCTGCCTATGAGCACCTTATGGCTGGGACGAGCTGCTGTCCTTCTCTTTGGAGCTGAATGAGTTTTTGTTCTCTTATTTTGCTGTTAAACAACTTGTTCAGACTTTATAGACACACTTTCTTCCAATTTAAAGCCAAATTTAAAAGGTCAGCCTACCCCATTCACTCTACAGTTCCTTCTAGGCTCTTCTGGCCTAGGAAATTCCCCCAAGATTTCTCTTACCTAGGAAATGTATCAATGCTCAATTATGACACCTAGTCTTAAGATTTGGAACAGCTCAAGTAAAAGTCAGGACCTATGACTTAAATAAGGAGGTCCAGGTTTCAGGAGAACTCACCAGGACACCTGAAGAATGCTGTGAAGCTGGAGGGGCTCAATGAGCCCACGTGTTACCATGCTCCAGTTCAAAGTAGACTCCAGGTGGTCTCCAGTGGGTTTCTCTGAAATCCTGCTGCACATTGCCAAGAAATGTCAATGCAAATAACCAGTAAACAGTCTATAGATAAGAGGAATAAGGTGAGTTTTACTTGAGCCAGAATGAGGAGTACAAACTCCTAAGGCCTTTTCCAGAAAGGAAGAAAGCATTCTGGAGAAGCATGGTTTTCAGTACAGTCATATGTTCTTAGAAAAAAGAACATACATTAAACACAGTCAGGATACATTTTCATCAGTTTCAAAGAGGTATTTACTTGCAAATTAGCAGGTCAACATGACCCTGATGTCAAGAAAGGGACTAAGATGGGCTTTACCAATAGGGCATACGAGGGAAAGTATGCATTCTTATCTTAAGAGAGTGAATTCTCTACTTTAATGGTTAAAGCAGATGTTCAATGTATGTTAGATAGGCCATAAGTCAGGCTTTTTAGTTAAAGCTGAATCAGTTTTGAGCCCCAAATAGTTACCCAGTATGCCTCAGTATGTGAAAATCTCTTGTCAGCAAACTGTTTGCAAGGTTCATCCATGTTGTACCATGTATCAGTACTTCATTCATTTCCATGGCTGAATAAGATTCCATTACAGTGATATAGCACAATTTATTTAAGTATTCATCCATTGATGAACACTTGAATTGTTTCCATCTTTTGGCTATTACAAATAATGCTACTATGAATATTCACATACAAGTTTTTGTGTGAACATGTGTTTTAATTTCTCTTGGGTTGATACCTAGGTGTGCAATTGCTGTGTCAAGGTAACTCTATGCACAATCTCTAAAGGAACTGCTAGACTCTCATCCAAATCAGCAGTACCATTTTACATTCTTAACAGTAGTGTATAAGGGTTCTGATTTCTCCACATTCTGCCCAACACTTGTTATCTGACTTTTTAATTCTGGTCATCCTAGTGGATGTGAAGCGGTATCTCATTATGGTTTTGATTTACATTTCCCTGATGACTAACAATGCCGAGCATCTATTCATGTGCTTATTCACCATTTGTATATCTTCCTTGTAGAAATGCTTATTCAGATCTTTGCCCCATTTTTAATTCTACATAAATTTACATGCATCTACAAATTTGACATAAATATACATAATAAAATTTGTGCACATTTGTATTGGGGGAGAAAGCTAGGTCGAAAATTGGAATAATAATAATAAAATACTTTTTCTATTCATATGCTAAATAGTTCTTTTCTGAATATCTATTGCTCTTTAAAATACTAACTCAAAAATCAGTGGTACAAAAGAACTATTTTGTTATGCTCCAAGATTCTGTGAGTCAGGAATTCAGACAGGGCTCAAGGATGGCTTGTCTCTGCTCCAAAATGTGTGGGGTTTCCACCTTGAATATTCAGACAGCTGAATATGACCCAAATGGCAGGGACTGGAATCACCAAGAAGATTCTTTACTCACACATCTGTCCCTGGACTGGGATCATTCCAAATCTGGGCTCAGTTGGAATGGTTGGCCAGATTGCCTACAGGTGGCCTCTTCATTTGACCTGGGTTTCCCCACAGCAGGCTGGTCTCAGATTTGTCAGACTTCTCACAGAGTGCTCAAGAATCTAAGAAGAAATATTGTAGTGACTAAGGCAAGACCTGCTATGCTTTTGATGACAGCCTTAGAAATCCTATAATGTCATTTCCACTGTATTGGTTGAAGTCGTCAAAAGGCCATCCGGCTCCAAGAGGAGGGGTTGCAGACCCAAGATCTCAATAAGATGGTTGAACTGTGGGCAGCCATGTTTCAAAATGACATAGACTCAAAGAGATCCTGACATAACATTGGACAGTAGATTTTCTGTATGTACATAAACTTTGGGTACTTTATACATAATATGTATTGGTGAGGTGAGAAATAAAGATAATCTTGGACTATAACTTAAGATATCTTGTGCATGTGGTGATTAGGAAAATGTGCCTCTGAGATCTCTGACTTAAAGGAGCGTAACTGGCTAGGTAAGGGAAAATACAAATTAAAGTAAGAGTCTTAATTCTCCAGGTTAAAAATAAGCACTATATCTCCCAGTTTCTGTGGGAAGGCAGGAGCTTAACAATCAACCATCATAAAGATATGAATTTATTTTTCCTTTGTATAAAGTCAGTCAAGTAACACAGATGGTCACCCCAATTATGAGGTCAATTCAGGATAAACTATGTGTAATAAATGGTGCTACCAAGTCCTCTTACCATGAGGACCAGTTACTGTTTACCTTGAGGACGTGATGTAATGAGTTGTATCTGCTTTGACAGGTAAAGGGGTGAGATTTGTTTCTGTTTTTGCAGTCCCTTAGCAGATTGCCAGTGATGTGCATCAGATTTAGCTTTAATGCTTATTCAATAATAAAACTGTTTTCTTTCTCTACTACCTTTGTGGAGTGGTTTTCTGGGTTGGGAGAAGATTTTGCTTTTGATTTTATTTCCCAAACAGCTGAAAAGCCCATCTTCCTATGCTCTGCACCCCATCACCCCTTTCCCTCCTGTGAGCTGCTCCTAGCCAATGGCTGAGCAGGGCAGAGATTCCATGACAGACCTGCTCCTGGGAGGCTCAGGACACCTCTGATATGCACCACAGACTTGAAAACACTCACTGGCCTCCCTAGAACTTTCTTAGGACTGCACTGTTTCCTAAGACCTTCCTTCCTTCTTTCCCTCTCTTCCCTGCAGGAGTCAGACTTACCTGTAGCACAGCAGCTCTCCCAATCTTCTCCCTCCTTAACTTCCTCTTCAGGCATTTCCCTCAGTGATTTCCCTGTTTCTCAGAGCATCCAGACTGAGACACCATATTTTCTAAATTAGGGTTAATGTTTCTAGTTTATAACTAAGTTGAATGGATTAAAAATGTTTACATCTTAAGGAAAAGAAGACACCAGAAAAAAGTATTTAAAACTCTATCTCTATTTTGTGTTTTAACAAAGCAGCATTCAAATTCTAATGCCTACCTTTACATAGAAATTATAAGCAGTGTCACAGCAGCAGGTAATATAACATCTGCCTTGAAATCATTCTTTGAGAGCTTGAGAGGAATAAAGGTTATTTTCCCAAAGATAATTAAGACTTTGGGAGCACACTGGAGGCATTCCTTTCTTTGCTAGTGGACATCAAAATACAGGAAGAAGAAACTTATTGAACATTAAAGCTTTGAATGCAAAAATCTGTAACACCTCATTTATAAATCAGAGGAGTGCTGAAGGCAGATATTACCCATCAGCAGCCATGGCAAGCACATTGAAGAAGATATTTATGATCATTTTTGCTGTAGAATTCATAATGGGGATCTTGGGAAATGGATTCATTGTACTGGTTAACTGCATTGATTGGATCAGGAGCTGGAAGTTCTCCCTGATTGACCTTATTCTCACCTGCTTGGCAATTTCCAGAATATTTCTGCTATGCATAATAATTTTAGATGTAAACTATGAGAAAACATGGTACAATAATATTAATCTACTTCTAAGTTTGGATATCATCTTGACAGGATCCAATTATTTCTGCGTAGCCTGTACCACCTGCCTCAGTGTCTTCTATTTCCTCAAGATAGCCAACTTTTCTAATCCCATTTTCCTCTGGATGAAATGGAGAATTCATAAGGTGCTTCTCATTCTTGTGCTGGGGGCAGCCCTCTCTTTCTGCCTGTGCCTTCTTTTTAAGGAGACAGTAGTTAGGAGCCTAATCAACAACCAGGTAAACACTGAACAAAATATGACATGGAACTTCTCACTGAGAAAATATGATTTATTAACTTCTCAAGTGCTCCTTAACATAATTTTCATCATCCCCTTTGTAGTGTCACTGGCCTCCTTACTCCTTTTAATTCTCTCCTTATGGAACCATACCAGGCAGATGAAGGGCACAGGTTCTAGGGATTCTAGCACAGAGGCCCATGTGAGAGCCATGATGTCTATGATTTCATTCCTACTCCTTTTCTTCATCTACTATTTGACTAACAGTATAATAAATTCAGCCCATGCCATTCCAGACAGTTTTGTGGCAAAGATTTTTGCTAATGTGCTAGTATTTTTCTATCCATCTTGCCATCCATTTCTTCTGATTTTATGGAACAGCAAATTGAAACAGGCTTCTCTCGGTGTCCTGGAGAAACTGAAGTGTTGCCTGAATCTAAGGAAGCCAACATTCCCATAAACGTGCCTGAAAAGATTGTGATTTTCTCAAGAATGAAGACAACAAATAGGACTCCATGCACATCTTTTTCATTTATCCCAACTTCTCCTATTCTGTTTTGTGATAGGTCATTGAACCTTATTGAAAATATCTGTCTGGAACAAGTAAGAAGAAAAAAGGATTTTGCCATTTCCAGCTGAATAATGATATAATTAATAGTAAAATTAGAATATATGGTAATGTATTTTATGTTGGGCAAAATACCAGACATTTTAATGATATCTCATGTAATTTCCACAATATTGATTTGATATACTAATACATAAGAAATTGCTATGAATATATATTAATGTAGATATATTTATAACATAAAAATACATATATATTTACTTCCTAAAAAGAGTAAATATGTTAAGATTTCATTTAAGACTAGAAAGGGACAACAAAGTGAGAACAGTAAATATGTTGAGTAATATGTTAAAACTTTAATAAAAAATTTAAAAAGCCTATATGAACAAAAAATAAAGTCATTTGAAAGTCTCAGTTCATTTGCGGCTATTCCCTAATACAAGTCATGACTTGTTAATATTTCAAACAAAATACATCAAGAAACATTTAGGTGCCCCAACCATAAAATAAGTGTCTAACTAGCAGACTTAGAATTTGAAATGCAAATCTTTGGAACATTCATCCAGTTATTACTAGAAGCTAAAAGCAAAGTCATATATCAGAAAATGTGTGGAATTCCATGATGTAGCAAGCAGTATACCAAATTGTATTTCACAAAAACCTCTTACCAAGAAAGCCAATTTCTGAAAGAAAAAAAAATCATGAGCAATCACATGGGTTAAAGTTTTACATTCAATAAAGAATGAATACACTGAAAAAAAAGTGCAACCAGGGATCAAGGGGGGAAAAATAGTAATGCATGGTGAAGGAAAAGGACAAAATAACACAGTCTCAGAGAAGCTTTAAACAGCAAGCTGATTTTGGTAAACAATTGGGATAAACACTCAAATAAAGAAGATTTTGCATGTAAGCAAGAACAGGTTTTGACTATTAATACTTAAGAAGAACTGCAATTGATCAATTTTCAACACTGTTACAACATACTTTTAAAAAGCAATAATATAGAAAAATTAAACTAGGAAAACAAAAGCTAAAACTCCAAAAAACAACTTAGACAATCTAGGCCCCCAAAACATTACTGTCTCTCCAATGTACTCAGACAATTTTCGGATATTTTCTTCACTTCCTTACTGCTTCCATTCTCTTCTCTCTTTCATAATGTAGCATATTCCGATACCTCATTTTGTTATTTTTGCCAATTGTCTAGCATGATTTTAAAACAAGAAGAACATAATACTTGAAACACAGACTTGCTCACCAGGAGAGACTACTTTTCTCACCTCTTGGTATTTAGTATTTGTTGAATGAGTAAATGAATGGATCCAAAATATGTTCCAAATATCACCAAAACAATGAGAATTTTTGATGAGACACAAGAATAGTGCTTGGAAAGAAAGATATTAATTTGTGTTTAGATTACAACCGTAAAAGATTAAGTGTAGCAAGTCTCAGAGACATAAAAACCCCACAGTAATGAAATGAATATTTGAAAATTCAAACATCTCATTACCTATAGCTGATGGCTTACCGTGACGTAAAGTTCTATTTGGGAAAGAACGAGCAGAGAATGAACTGGCATGTTATTTTTGACTGTGCACCCACAATAGGTGTCTAGGAGTCCAGTTGCAGCACCCATTAGAACCAGACTGTTTCTTAAACATATGCCACAGGGGGTTTCAAATAAGTAAATGAATAAGAGAGAAAACACATGACTTAGAAAATACAAGGCTCAAAGCATAGCATACAAAACAGTTCATTATGAAGGAAAAATACAGAAAACCCTTCAATGCAGAATAGTTCTATATTTTTCTCATTCCCCTGGTATATTCCTAGTCTGTGTCCTGAGTGTCACTCATTAACACTGGATTACCAGGAAGCCTGTGTTTTGACAGTGGATTCATAATATGGAATTTGTTTGTCTCTTTTTTCTTTCCAGTGAATAAAACTTCATTTTATTTATATCACCTTTCTCTCATAGCTATTTTAGTTTGTCAGCAACAAGATTGGAGTTTGCTATTTGATTTTATATGAGAAAAATGTACTTATTTCAAAAAAAACATATATTGTTTTAAAGGCCCATAAAAGGAGAAGTCATAGAAAAATTAATTGGTTCTTTTATTGAGATATACTTGACATATAACATTGTATATGTTTGAGGTATACCACAATTTGGTTTGATACATTTATATACTGCACTATGATTACCACCACAGCACTAGCTAACACTTCTATCTTGTCACATATAATTATAATTTTTTGTGTGTGTTAAGAACTATAGACAGCCAGCCCTGATGGCCCAGTGGTTAAAGTTTGGCACACTTCAGTTTGGCATGGAACCACACCACCCATTTGTTAGTAGCCATAAGGTGGCAGCAGCTCACATAGAAGAAATAGAAGGACGTAGAACTAGAATACACAACTATGTACTGGGGCTTTGGGGAGAAAAAAAAGAGAGGAAGATTGGCAACAGATATTAACTCAGGAAAAATCTTTCCAGGAAAAACAAAACTATTGAGATCTAGTCTGTTAGCAATTTTGAAGTTTATACTACGTTGTTTATACTACGAAGTTTATACTATGTTGTGAATTAGATCTCAAGAACTTATTTATTTACTAGTTGCAAGTTTGTACCCTTAAAAACATCTCAATTCCTCCAACCCTCCAGCCCCAGGTAACTTCTATTCTACTCTGTTTTTACAAATTCAGCTTTGTTAAATTCCATATGTAAGTGATATCATAACAGTGTTTGTCTTTCTCTGTCTGAATTATCTCACTTAGTATAATGAGTGGTCATTTGTTTTTAATCCCTTCTCTGGCAGTTTAATGTAGATGAGGGATGCCTGCATTTTAAGAGGGTAGAATATAAAAAAGTTTTGTATAGGTGAAATAGAAATGCACCTTGGATTAAAAAACTTGGACTTAGTGGCATGAAAAGCAAAAAGCAAATTTATTCTTTTTCACCACTGCCCCTACAAACCTGTTTTGTTGAATTATTCTTCCCTTTCAAGTGTAAAACCTTAGCCAGATCTGATAGCCTCTAGCATCAATCATACGTTAAGTTCAGCCCAGGCTAAAACTAAACCTTGACTCTGTCATTCAAATAAAACTTCTCCCACTCACCATTTTCAGACCCCACTCAAGCCTGAAAACCTGACAGAGGACAGCTGGTTTGTTGCAGACTCTTGTTCTCCCCATCATCTATGCCTCTTTTGGCTCCCTTATGGTTGCATATGCAGCTGGTGTCATCTATAATTCTCTTTTGGCTATGGAAAGCTGTCAATCATAGCAGATATATTAATACAGATACATTCTTCTGTAGGTATCTGTGTCAGGGGTGCCCAAGGCCATCCTCAAGTTTGATGACTTATGATAAACAATCATAGAATGCAGAAAAGCTGTTTAGTCACAGTTACACTTTATTACAGTGAAGAGATACAGATTAAAATTAGCAAACGCTAAGGGTGCATAGAATGGTGTCCAGGAGAAAACAGGCACAAACTTCCAGTTGTCCTTTTGCAGTGGAGTCGTATGAACAGCACTTGGTTCTCCCAGAATAATGTATGAAAACTCATATGAGGGGCTGGCCCAGGGGCGCAGCGGTTTAGCTCGCTCTTGGCAGCCCGGAGTTCACGAGTTCGGATCCCGGGTGCCTGCCAATGCACTGCTTGTCAGCCGTGCTGTGGCGGCTTCCCATATAAAGTAGGGGAAGATGGGCACAGATGTTAGCCCGGGGCCAGTCTTCCTCAGCAAAAAGAGGAGGATTAGCAACGGATGTTAGCTCAGGGCTGGTCTTCCTCACAAAAAAAAAAACTCATATGAAGTATTGCCAATAAGAAAAACTCACTTGAGCTTTGGTGTCCAGGGTTTTAATTGGGGATTATTCACATGGGCATGGAGCACCCATGTGATTGATCATAACTACTCAGTCTCCAGCCCTCTCAGGGGTCAAACTGATACAGCATGG
Organism: Tapirus indicus; assembly: GCA_031878705.1. NCBI lineage: Eukaryota > Metazoa > Chordata > Mammalia > Perissodactyla > Tapiridae > Tapirus > Tapirus indicus. The sequence goes on along the minus strand of CM062918.1, from coordinate 107,575,402 downwards.
CTCTGGGCCACATGCAAACAAAAAAGGATTCACCATCAATCACATTGTTAGCACAAACTAACTGATATCTCTCAAGGCCCCAGGTATACAAGGACACTCTTGTGAGGTAGGATGCTTCAAGGGCTTAGAGGTTATCTCCCAAGAGCCGACCAAGGGTCAGAAATTTCTTTGGAATGTGCAGAGTTGAGCACCCCAAGCTTGCTGAGTTAACCCTTTACTGCAGGGCATGCTTGTGGATTTTATTGAAATCACTTTAGATGGGCCTTCCCACCTGAAGTTCCCCAATATGAGTGTTGCCTCCTTAAGTGGTACTGAGACTTAAGAAATTATTATGCTCCTTGTTTCAGGTGTTGTACTGTATGCAGACATTTTCTGCTGGGATTACTTTTCCCTTTCATGAGGTTCTGTTTAGGAGTTTCCTTTTAAGATGGGCCATGTCAAGTTCTCTTTACAGCATCCATATCCAGCCCATGGGAAACATGAAACTTGCCCTAGTGAACTCTGGTAGGGCAGCCATTCCTAAGTAATCCTCTTTGCTCTAATCATTCTACAACCATGTTTGACATCATAGCTTTTTCAAGCATAAGTCAAGGACAGTTGTGACTCCAATCTCTAGAAAATACATCTCAATTATTATAGACTCTTTTCCCTTCAGTTGGATGACAAGAGATACAGAATATACTGATTATTCTCTTCAAAGAAATGATCTCTTCTGATAAATTTCCATGTCATTGAGGGTGAGGAGCTAGGGAAAAAAACCTTCAAAACTGGTATGGTAATTTTTTAGTATAGATAATCCAGGGCATTTCAGTCAGTCTTAAATGCCTCTAATAAAACACCAAGCAAAACTCTCCTTCATCCTGTTTCCAAAAGTACAGTTTGGTGTACAAAAGAGAAACTGTGAGGGAAATAAAACCTTATTCCAGCCTTGACTGGAGGACTCTGGCACAGAGGTCAGTAAACTTTTTTCTGTAAAGAGTAAGAGAATAAATATTTTAGGCTTTCCAAGCCTACAGTCTGTGCTGTGACTACCCAACTCTGTCACTGTAGCTCAAAAGCAGCCATAGACAATGCATAGATAAATAGACATAGCTGTGTTTCAATAAAATTTATTTACAAACACGGTGGTACCCCATGGAGCATAGTTTGCTAAATCAAGCTTAGAGGAACTAAACTGATAAAGAAGTAAGGGGAAGTAACTCAATTGTAAAGGCTTATTATAACAGTGATCTTAAAGCTCTGTTGCTTGGAAACAGACTCTAGAAAAGGATAACAAATGGACATTTGAGAAGTAAAAAATACAGTATTTAAAATTAAGATCTGAGGTTGGTGTCAAGATGGCAGTGCAGGCGGACTCTGAACTCACTTCCTCCCATGGACACAACAAAGTTACCACTACTTTTGGAACAATTACCCCTGAGAGAGAACTGAAAACAGGATAAAAAGAACTGGATAAAAAGAACAACAAGGGACAGTCCTGACTAAGGTGGAAGGGGCAGCAATTCCTTTCTGGAAAAAACAAAGCGACCTTCACAAGCTACAGCACTGCATGGCTGCCTGGGAGCAATCCTAAGGTATGCAACCTTCCCTGGAGGAGTGGGGGGGCTTGAGTGGGGAAGCATTACCACTATAAGCATCTTTTGGACTCAGCATGACCAACACAAGTGTCATAATATCTGGCTTTGCTGGCTACTAACAACAACAAGGAATACCCCCAGCAAAGTTATCATACATAAGGGAAAAAAAGTCGGCTCTTAAAGTGCCAAAAACCAAATTCACCTATTTCAGAAAGCAACATAAAATGACCAGAAAGAAAGGTTCATAGTCCTTTGGTGAAAAGAGGCTCAACTGAGTTTCAGTCCAGGGACTGAAACATTGGCAACAGCCATTATTGTGACCTAGTACCGGTGTGCTGACACAGATGCTGGCAGATGCCACTGGAGTTCTTCCCTGACCTGTTAGCCCAGGGTCTTCCCACCCACTTGAGAACTGATTTAATCCAGCTCAGCCAGGGAAGGCAGCCCACCCTAGGGACAAGCTTCATCCAGCAGCAAGTTTCAGGCAACTGGTGGGCCTGCATAGGCTGGGTGTCTGGATCCTCTGCAGCCTGATGAGTGAGTCCACCTCTTCAGGGAAGGGCATGCATGAGGAGTGGGTGGAGCGTGTGGGGCATCAGTGGTGTGTGGGGCCTCTGAGTGGGGCAGCTGGGTCCACTTCAGGTGGTCAGGGTGCACATATGGGGCAGGACTGTGTTGACAGGGTGTGTGGCCCCATGGGCAATGGGGGTGGTCAGCTGCAGAAGACTTGTGCTTCTCAAACAGTCACAGAGGGGATTGGTGCCACTTTCCAAAGCCTGAAACAATTGTGTTCTGCCATGCTCAGGGCCCAACCCCCTCACCTGCAAGCCTCAGAAAGCTGACAAGAGCCTTGCAGGCTGGAGGCCTACAGCAATTGTAAGCCCCTGAGCCTAGCAACCAGCCATTCTGGGGGCCTACTAACTTAACAAAAATCTACCATGGGAACATGCTATTAGACCTTGCAGCCAACTGTACAGGGAATCCCCATACCCTGTAAAGTGACTGAAGGGTCCATAGCAGCCACACTCAGCTGAGCATTACAACAAGCTGGCCAGGGGGACAGCCTAGCCTCTCTGGGCATCTGCAGCAAGAGCAACCCTGCCACAACAGAAGGACACACATAGCCCACACAGGGGTCACTCCTGGAACATTTGGGACTAGTGGCAAGAGGGAAGCACACTGCTGGGCCTCATAAGGCATCACTTACATGAAGCCCCCTCTCCAAGATCAGGAGACTTAGGTGACCCACCTAACACATAGATAAAAGCACAGAGATAGAAGCAAAATGAGGAGACAAAGGAATGTTTTCTAAGTAAGTGAACAGGACAAAACCCCAGAAAAAGAACTAGATGACACAGAAATAAACAATCTACCTAACAAAGAGTTCAAACAAAAAGTCATAAGGAGGCTCATTAATTTTGGGAGCAGAATAGATGAACTCAGTGAGGATATCAAAAAAGAATTGGAAAATATAAAAAAGAAACTATCAGAACTGGAAAATGAAAAACTCACTAAAGGGACTCAATAGCAGAGTAGATGATACAGAAGAATGGATCAGTGAGCTGGAAGTAAGACTAGAGGAAATTACCCAAGCTGAACAGATAAAAGAAAAAAGAATCAAAAAGAGTGAAGACAGTCTAAGGGACCTCTGGGACAACATCAAGCAACTAACATCCATGTTATAGGGGTCCCAGAAGGAAAAGAGAGAGACAAAGGGGCAGAGAATCTATTTGAAGAAATAATACCTGAAAATTTTCATAACCTAAGGCAGGAAACAGATATCCAGGTACAGGAAGCACAGAGAGCACCAAACAAGATAAACCCAAAGAGGCACACATCAAGACACATTATAATTAAAATGTCAAGAATTAAAGATAAAGAGAGAATCCTAAAAGCCTCAAGGGAAATGCAACAAGTTATATACAAAGGAAACCCCATAAGGCTATCAGCTGACTTCTCAGCAGAAACCTTACAGGCCAAAAGGGAGTGGCACAATATATTTAAAGTGCTAAAAGGAAAAAACCCACACCTAAGAATACTCTACCCAGCAAAGTTTCATTCAGAATGGAAGGAGAGATAAAGAGTTTTCCAGACAAGCAAAAATTAAAGGAGTTGATCACCAAGAAACCAGTCTTATAAGAAATGTTAAAGAGACTTATTTAAGTGGGAAAGAGAAGAACACAAATAGAAATAAGAAAACTCAAAAAAGGCAATAAAATCACTGGTAAAGGCAAAAATACAGTAAAGGTAGCAGATCAACCACCTATGAAGCCAACATGAAGGTCAAAAGGCAAAAGTACTAAAATTATCTATTTCCATGATAAGAGTGTAATGCATACATACACATAAAAAAAGAGGTTAGATATGATATAGAAAACATAAAATGTGGGAAGAGGGGAGTGAAAGAATAGAGCTTTTGAAAAGAGGTAAAACTAAAGAGATCATCAACTTAATATAGATTGCTATATATGTAGGTTGTTATATATAAACCTAATGGTAATCACAAACCTGAAACCTATAATAAATACACAAAGAATCGACAGAAAGGAACCCAAACATAATACTAAAGAAGGCCATCAAACCAGAAGAGAACAAGAGAAGAAGAAAGGAACAGGGAAGTACTACTAAAACACCCAGAAAAAAAGTAACAAAATGGCAGCAAGTACATACTTATCAGTAGCTACTTTGAATGTCAATAGACTAAATGCTCCGATCAAAAGGCATAGAGTGGGAGAATGGATAAAAAATAAGACCCATCTGTATGTTGCATACAAGAGACAGACATCAGACTTAAAGACACTCACAAACTGAAAGTAAAGGGATGGAAAAAGATACTTCATGCAAGTAGCAATGAAAAGAAAGCTGGGGTAGCAATATTTAGACAAAATAAATTTTAAAACAAAAACTATAACAAGTGACAAACAAGGGCACTACATAATGATAAAGGGAACAATCCAACAAGAGGATACAACACTTGTAAATATCTATGCAGCCAAAATAAGAGCACCTAGTATATATACAACAATTATTAACAGACATAAAGGGAGAAATAGACAGTGACACAATAATAGTAGGGGACTTTAACACTTCACTTACACCAATGGGAAGATCATCAAAAGAGAAGATCAATAAGGACACACTGGCCTTAAATGATATATTAGACCAGATGGACTTAATAGACATATACAAAACATTCCATCCAAAAACTGCAGAATACACATCCTTTTCAAATGCACATGGAACATTCTCCAGGATTGATCACATATTAGGTCACAAAACAAGTCTCAATAAATTTAAGAAGATTGAAATAATACCAAGCATCTTTTCTGACCACTTGGTATGAAACTAGAAATCAACTAAAGAAATAAACCTGGAAAAGCCACAAACGTGAGATTAAACATAACGTTACTCAACAATGATTGGGTCAATGAAGAAATCAAAGGAGAAATCAAAAATACCTGGAGAAAATGAAAATATGACACTCCAAAATTTATGGGATACAGCAAAAGTGGATCTAAGAGGGAAGTTTATAGCAATAACTTCAACAACCCTCAACAAATGAGAAAAACCTCAAACAAAAAATCTGACAGTACATGTGAAGGAATTGGAAAAAGAAGAACTAACAAAGTCCCAAATCAGTAGACGGAAGGAAATAATAAAAATCAGAGAAGAAATAAATGAAATACAGATTTAAAAAACAAATAGAAAAAATATCAATGAAACTAAGAGCTGGTTCTTTGAAAAGACAAACAAAATTGACAAAACTTTAGCTAGACTCACCAAGAAAAAAAAAGAGAAGTCTCAAATAAATAAAATTAGAAATGAAAGAGAAGAAGTTACAACAGACACCTAAGAAATACAAAAGATTATAAGAGAATACTATGAAAAGCTATACTCCAAGAAATTGGATAAACTAGAAGAAATGGATAAATTCTTAGAATCACACAACCTTCCAGAACTGAATCAAGAAGAAACAGACAATTTGAATAGATCAATCACCAGTAATTAGATCAAAACAGTAATCAAAAACCTCCCAAAAAATAAAAGTCCAGGACCAGATGGATTTCCTGGTGAATTCTACCAAACATTCAAAGAAGACTTAATAACTATCCTTATCAAACTCTTCCATAGAATTGAAGAGGAGGGGAAGCTTCCTAACTTATTCTACAAAGCCAACGTTGCGCTGACACCAAAACCAGAAAAGGACAGCAAAACAAAAAAGAAAATCACAGGCCAATATCACTGATGAACATTGATGCAAAAGTCCTCAACAAAATACTAGCAAATCGAATGCAACAATACATCAAAAAGATCATACACTATGATCAAATGGGATTTATTCCAGGGATGCAGGGATGACTCAACATCCGCAAGTCAATCGTGATACACCACATTAACAAAATGAAGAATATGGGGCTGGCGCAGTGGCATAGCAGTTAAGTCAATGCATTCTGCTTCTGCAGCCTGGGGTTCACTGGATTGGATCCTGGGCCTGGACCTACTCTCACTGCTCATCAAGCCATGCTGAAGTGGCATCCCATATAGAAGAGCTACAACCCTACAACTAAGATACACAACTATGGACTGAGGCTTTGGGGAGAAAAAAAGAGGAAGATTGGCAACAGATGTTAGCACAGGGCCAAACTTCCTCAAAAAATAAACAACTAAATAAATAAAATAAAATGAAAAGATTCTTACAGCCTGGCAGATTTCTGTGTAAAAAACCAACAAACAAAACAAAATGAAGAATAAAACCAACATGGTCATTTCAACAGATGCAGAGAAAGCATTGGACAAGATACAGCACCCATTTGTGATATAAACTCTGAATAAAATGGGTATAGAAGGAAAGCACCTCAACATACTGAAGGCCATATATGACAAACCCACAGCTAATGTCATTCTCAAAGGAGAAAACCTGAAACCTATCCCTCTAAGAACAGGAACCAGACAAGGATGCCCACTCTTACCACTCTTATTTTACATAGTATTGGAAGTCCTAGCCAGAGCATTCAGGCAAGAAAAAGAAATAAAAGGGATTCAAATTGGAAAAGAAGTGAAACTCTCATTATTTGCAGATGACATGATTTTATATATAAACTCCTAAAGAATCCACCAAAAACCTTTTAGAAATAGTAAGTGAATAGAGTAAAATTGCAGGATACCAAATCAACATACAAAAATCAGTTGTGTTTCTATACACTAACAATGAAGTAGAAGAAAGAGAAATTAAGAGCGCAACCCCATTTACAACCACAAAAAAAGAATAAAATACCTAGGAATAAACTTAACCAAAGAGGTGGGAGATCTGTACACGGAAAACTATAAAACATTATTGAAAGAAATTGAAGAAGGCACAAAGAAATGGAAAGATATTCCATGCTCTTGGACTGGAACAATTAGCATAGTTAAAATGTACATACTTCCTAAAGCAAGATTCAATGCAATCCCTATCAAAGTTCCAAAAATATTTTTCACAGAAATAGAAAAAAGAATCCTAAAATTTATATGGAACAACAAAAGACCCCAAATAGCCAAAGGAATCCTGACAAAAAAAGAACAAAGCTGGAGGTATCACACTCCCTGATTTCAAAATACACTACAAAGCTATAGTAACCAAAACAGCATGGTACTGGCACAAAAACAGACACACAGATCAATGGAACAGAACCGAGAGCCCAGAAATAAACCCACACATCTTGGACAGCTAATTTTTGACAAGGGAGTCAAGAACATACAATGGAGAAAAAAAAGTCTGTTCAATAAATGGTGTTGTGAAAACTGGACAACCACATGCAAAAGAATGAAATTAGACCATTATCTTACACCATACACAAAAATTAACTCAAAATCAACTAAAGACTTGAATGTAAGACCTGAAACCATGAAGCTTCTAGAAGAGAACATAGGCAGTATGTTCTTCAACATCAGTCTTAGCAGCATATTTTCAAGTACCATGTCTGACCGGGCAAGGGAAACAATAGAAAAAATAAACAAATGGGACTACATCAGACTAAAAAGCTTCTGCACAGCAAAGGAAACCATCAACAAAATGAAAGACAACCTCGCAATTGGGAGAAGATATTTGCAAACAATATATCTGATAAGAGGTTAATATCTAAAATATATAAAGAACTCATACATCTCAACAACAAAAAACTAACAACCTAATTAAAAAATGGGCAAAAGATCTGAACAGAAATTTCTTCAAAGAATATATACAGATGGCCAACAGGCACATGCCAAGATGTTCAACATCACAATTATTAGGGAAATGCAAATCAAAATGAGATATCACCTTACTGACATCAGAATGGCTACAATTAACAAGACAGAAAATAACAAGTGTTGGAGAGGATGTGGAGAGATGTGAACTCTCATACACTGCTGGTGGGAGGGCAGACTGGTGCAGCCACTGTGGAAAACAGTATGGAGATTCCTCAAAAAATTAAGAATAGAACTACAATACAATCCAGCTATTCCACTGCTGGGAATTTACCCAAAGAACATGAAAACATGCATACATAAAGGTACATGCACCCCTGTGTTCATTGCAGCATTATTCACAATAGCCCAGACTTGGAAGCAACTGAGGTGCCCTTCAAGGGATGAATGGATAAAGAAGATGTGGTATATACACACAACGGAATACTACTCAGCCATAAGAAATGATGAAATTCGGCCATTTGTGACAACATGGATGGGCCATGAGAGTATTACACTAAGCGAAATAAATCAGAGGGAGAAAGTCAAATACTGCATGATCCCACTTATAAGTATAAGATAAAAACAGCATACGTTTATTCATATAAACAATCACATAGAACAGAGATTGGATTATAGTTTACCAGAGGGGAAGGGGAAAGGGAGGAGGGTGAAAGGGATGATTAGGCTCATGTGTGTGGTGATGGATTATAATTAGTCTTTGGGTGTTGAATACAGTATAATCTACGCAGAAATTGAAATATAATAATGTACACCTGAAATTTATATAATGTTATAAACCAATGTTACTGCAATAAAAAAAATTTTAATGAAAAAACAATAAGATCTAAGTGGATGGGCATTCAATCAGGGTCCAATCAGAAGAGAGAAACTATGGTAGTCACTTGAAACATTTAATTTAAAAATTAACTAGATATACAGTTGTAAATTAAATAACTGAAAGAATAAAAAGAGAACTCTATCGTATGACAGAGGCAGCTGCTGCAGGAAGCAGCCTCATTCCTAGGGTTAGGAACAAAGGAAAGAGGTTCAAATTATTAAAGCCTAGAAACTTAGAGAAAAGGTCCCATAGAGCTGAAATTAAGACATTAAAGAAAGCACGTTGTCCATCTGTTGGTATGTCTCTGATCCCAGAGAAGTGGCCCCTTGAATATGAGGAAAAGGTTGTGCTGGGGTTGTGCTGAGAGGAGGGGAAGCCAACCAACTTCTGTTAGTGCTGGTGGTCTGAGGGAGGATGCAGTCAAGTGCTGAAAACTCTGAAAATGGGATTCAGCTGCTACAATGGGAAGGAAATGCTGCCAGGATCAGGAAGCATTGCTGGAGTGGTGTTCATATAAACAGGGGTTGATAGGAAGCACATAGGAAGCCCAGAAGGGATAAACTGGAAGTAGTCATTTCCATTTTCCTTCATCAGCCTTACAGTCTCCCTCTACCATCCATTATTGGAGCTTCACATGGGGCCAGGTGGTACAGAAGAACCATCATTTGCAGAATCCCATCAGAAAACAAAGTATAAAAGGGCAGGTTTGGACCTGAGAGAAAAAACATTTAATAACTGCCATTATCCACCCCTTAGGCTTCTCATCATCCATAGACATTCTTCCATGCATATTTGTACTTCCATGCTACAAAAAGAAATCTATGGCTCTCTAGCAAGATACGACTGTTCACACAAAGACATTCTCAGCCATCCTCCAAAATAAAAAAACACATTGTATCTATCTGTGGGTTCTAGTAATTATTCTTCAAATTTTTTCACAGCCTCATCTAAATATTCTGCTACCTGAAGAATAAATTGCAATGATGACTAAACAACAAAAGTTATATCAAATAATGAGAACAAAGAGAGAAAATAAGAATATAGTTAATATATATGATTATATATACATACCCACCTATTAACAAAGGAAAAGTATATATATAGCTATAGAATAATTTCTGTAACTGGTCAAGCCAGCTGATTGATATTTATCACTTCCTTCCTTGACTATCCATTCTGTGATTCCTTCGCTGTCAGTCAGGACCTCAGCCAGTCTGGATTCTTCACCTGGTGGGGTAAATCAAACATGCGTTACTGAAAAGTCTTTGTCCTTAGCTATTCTGCCTTGTTTTTTATTGCTGTAGTTTTCCATTAAATTTACTATTAGACGTGGAAGAATTAAGAGATGTCCGAAAGAATCTCATATGTTCTAGGCATAGTCCTTCTCCCATTAGGTAGTAGCAACCCAATTTCCCCCTTGGTAATCACCCCACCATGCAGAGAAACTCTTTCTTTGCCCACTGGCTCAGTGACTAAAGGAGTCACAAATGGCTACTTCCATGGAAACATCATTATGTCCTCTGGCAGAACATTTCCTCCACTGGAAATAAAGACCTTTAAACTGGCAGAACTCAAAGCAGTGAGTATGTGAAGCAAACCTATCTGAGTGGTTCATTAGGTGTAACAAGGGGAGGGTTTCTTCCCCACTGCCACCTCTGGACTCCAGGGGAGTGTTTTCTGGCTGTAGGAGAGACAGTACAGTATCATTTTCTGAATCAAAGCTTGTACTGCATCCTGTAAAATAGAAACCCTTTCTTTCTCACAAGAGTGTGTGGTCTCACAAGAGTTTGTGGTCTCACAAGTGGCACAATGACTGAGTTTTCAGAAAGCAATTCTATTACCTTATTAGCTCACACTGAGTGATGGAGTGTGTAGTAAGATCGGTGATTTCCATAGGCATGACCTCATTGTCCTATGTATTTTCTTGCTGTGAAATAATTTCCTTGATCAGAAGCAGTTGTGCTGAATGCTATTGAGGTAAATACAGTGTTAAGCCCACAAGTGGTGACACTGCAAGAAATGGAACAGGTAGAGAAGGCAAATCCATGTCCCCAATACATGTTTACTTAGTGGGGACAAATTTCTTCTCCCACCATGATACAATTGGATCCAAGTAAATCAACTGGCCACAGGTGTCTGGCTCCTTTCTCTAAGGAATGATGCCGTATTAGGGGCTCACTGTTCTCTGTTGTTAACAGGTTAGGGATTGATCAGTAGCAATAGCCAGAACAGCCTCAGTGAGAGAAAATTAACATTTAAGACCATGGACAATTACTTGGTGAGAGACAGGTCACATATAACTTTCATCCCTACCACCATGCACCTATTGATGAGGCACTGGAATTCCTGGGGAAAGAGGCTGACTGATCTCCACAGATGTATTCTTTTGCCTGCCTGACTGCTGAGAGCCTCTTCTGCAGTGGATGCCCATTAGTGAGCATTGCCATGAGCATTTCACACTCTGTATCTGTTTTGAGAGGTGTTTCCCATATACCTCTTCCCCAGTCTTCCCAATCAACTATATTCCAATCCTGTTCTTTCAAGTCTTTGACAAAACAGCCAAACTATTAGCCACCACCCGCGTATCAGGGTAGGTATGTTTTCTGGCCACCTTTTCATTCAAATGGACAAATAAATGTACAGAATTTTGCTTTGTCAGTGTCTTTCAGGATCCCCTGAGTGGATCTGTAATGCCACAGCATATCATGCAGAAGCATCATGCCACTAAGTCCCAGTACAGAATAAACAGGCAAGGGACATTCATTACCCATGTGATCTGAGCTTCCCATCATGAACTGGATGTTACGTGATCCACCAAGCCACAAAGTTGGGCATGGACAGCTGCAATTTACTATTAAGTATAAATGAGGTATAAGAGATTCTACTTGAACAGGTCTGAAAGTCACAAGGAAATTTCATGGTCAGGTGACTTAGACCACTTTAACACCAGTTCCAACTGCATTAGCGGCTCTCTTTTAGTTCACACTTCATGTATCTTTGGATTTTCTGGATCCATGAGGAAAAGCCTAGATTTTCTGAAGAGCTTTATCTTGCTCAAGTCCCAATTCACAATTGGCAGCATTATGATTACTCTGTAAACAAACAGTTCAAAGGAGCACACTCAGATTTTCATTGATGTTGAAATCCAAAAGGCCTCTCAAACATTGTGCCCTTTTCAGTGATAGGTGGTACAAGTTTCAGCAAATTATCTTTCACAGTGGAGGGGACATCTCGACATGCTCCAGACCACTGGATCTCCAGAAACTTCACTGAGGTAGCAATCTCCTGAGTTTTTGTGAGATTTATCTCTTGTGCTTTGAATAACATATGTCTTACTAAGGCATTTGACTTCTACTTCCTGATCACCACATACAATCAGCACAATGGCATCAATGTATGGATCAGTGTGACATTGAGTGGAATGTTTATGATAAAGAGCAGCAGGACTGACAGAGCCTTAGGCAAGACTGAAAATGTACTGTTTGTGCTGCTAAGTAAAAGCAAATCACTTCTAGTGGTTTTTTTTGTAAATTGCTATTGCAAAAAAACACTTACAGGTCAACAATTACATATCATCTGCCAGAGGCTGTGTTAATTTGCTCCTATAGGGATAGCGTGTCTGAAACAGCAACTGGGAACTGGATTGGAGACTGTGGTTCTCCACTGGAGCAACCTAAATTAGAATTTTGGCCACCATTTTGAATTTTTTCCTGTTATATGGATCAAGCAGCATTTTAGTGGGCTGACTCATCTCTTTCTGAAAGTTTGAAGCATTTATTTTTATTGTTGCAATTTATAAATTTCTCCAAGATACATCTAGGCGTGGAGTTTGATTACTTGTTGTTTTCTATTTTTATTATTACTATAACAAGTAGGTGTGCTCTTTCTATTAAAACCTCAAGCACACCCTCAGCTTATCACTTGGAATACCCTTTCAAGTCACAGTTTTATTCAGCCAAGAATTTTTTCTATTAATTGATTATTCCTTTTCATTTATATTTTCTCTTTTATTTTTTAAAAAACAATGTAAAGATGTTTATATTATATTGTTATTTTACAAGTCTCTTCATTTTTCTTTCAAAATATTTCTTATCTTGTCTCAAACATGTTACATAAATTATTGGGCTCAAAATTCCAGGTCACTAATTTGGTATTTAGAAAAGTCTATTATCCAATTCAGCATAACTTTAATAAAGAAAAAAAAAGAAAGAGACATGTGATTTTAATTTCGAAATATTCTGTTTGCCTTTTTACTACAGGAGAATATCCCTGTGGTATAGTTATGAAAGATTATCAAATTCCTCTGATCTACCAACTGTGTTTATGTAATATTTATTTAATGTTCTATGTCCCCTAAATTATAGTTATAAATTTTAAAGCATTTTTTCTAAGATCTTAACAATATTCTGTGGAAAAATTCCCATATTTTAGCTAACATTTCTCTTGTTTTCAAAGTCCTCCTATTCTTTCAAAAATAAAAAAAATTTGAAGACTCTTCTCAACTCCAAAGAAGATTTTTGAGGAAACTAGAGAAGTTCAGTTTTCATCATGCATGGTTTGGAGTGTTTAGATTTCATACAAAGAATTAGAAATTTTTTTTAAAAAGTGTTTAAAATGCTGTGGACAGATGACCTAAAAGGCCTGCATCTTTAAGGCAAAAAGCCAAAGTTTCCTTGGGAAAGATGATCCTGAGGTTAGATTCATATATTGCCTGCCAAGATTCCTGAAAATTCCAAACTGTATATCTCACTCTGTAATGCAGTGACCTACACTATGAATGCTTTGTAATGGATCAGTAATACAGAATTTGCTAGTTTTACCTACATATTGAAGTATTTTAATGTGAAAATAGGGGTTTGAGGTTCCAATTTCACAATTCAGATTTGAAGAAGTTCTTTGGGAGAGGAGAAAAGTTTTTCATTTGAAAGAGTGAAAAGTAATCCATGCCTTTATTTACATGTTAGCAAATGAGAATTTGGTCTGTCAATCATCTATATACAGACAGTATCACAGTTTGCAGCTGACATCTGGACCAAACTGGAAATTCTTTGCAGAGCTGGTTGGAAATGTTTAAGGACTGTCACAGAGTGACTCCACAGTCCTATTGCAGATTGCTGGGATTCATAGCTACAAGGAAGAGCCAAGGAGAATACCATTGCATAACTAAACATAAAGTCTATATCCTAACCTAGTAAACATCTGGAAATTAGTCAATCAATAAACTACACATCAGAGTTTTCTCTTTGTGGCCATGTTGAATACATTGGAGAAAGTTTCATGATTCTAACAGGTGGAGAATGTATGACAGGAATTTTAGGGAATGGATTTATTGGACTCACAAATTGCATTGCCTAGATTAGAAACCAGGAGTTATTCTTGGTTGACTTCATTCTTACTAGTTTGATCTTAACAAGAATCAGTCAGTTATGCCTAACAATTATCAGGGTGTTTTCAGTGTGATCTATCAGGAAGTCCCAGATACTATGAAAGAAAACAATATCTTTACTAGCATCTGGACACTGACCCACCACTTGAGCACTTGGTTTGCTACTTGTCTCACTGTCATATTTCCTGAAGATCACCAATTTTACCCATCCCCTTTTCCTTTGGCTAAAATGGAGAATTAACAAGGTAGTCTTCATGCTTCTGCTGTTCTCTGTGCCCTTCCTGTTACTGAAGGAAAGCTATATGGCAAACTTTCCTTTGTCATATAGTTTTCATGTCTTCTGGTATCATGCACAAAAAAGTATGAAAGAAATATAACTGGGTTATTCAATGTGAGTCAAAATAAAGATTTAAATTACATGATACTCTGCATTATTGGGTCCCTAACTCCTTTCTCTCTTTCCTTGATTTCCTTTCTCCTGTTGCTCCTTTCTTTGTGGAAACACACGAAACACAATTTACTCAATGTCAAGGATTCCAGAGACCCCAGAATGGAGGCCCATTTCAGAGCCATGAAAACTGTGTTTTTCTTTCTTGTGCTCTTTGCTCTGTACCAATTTTCCTGCTTCCTAACATTTTTGGGGTATTTTTCACTACAGAATAAGGTGGTTGTGATGTTTGGTTATATGGTCACTCATGTGTTGTGATTTTTGGAAACAGCCAAATGAAGAAAGCATTCTTGGGGATTTTCTGGCACCTGAACTGTGCCCTGAAAGGAAAGGCACTCTCAGCTGCAGAGGTATGCCCATGAGAGAAGTCAACTAGTAGTCTCTGTGGAATCTTCCTTGCTTCATTGGATTCTTCCTTTTGTATGTGTACTATATCACTGAGTATCACTTAAATTCTTCCTTGTCCTGGATAGACCTCTAATCTAGCAACTAGAAAAAAAAATTTAAGAGGAAGAATCAACCCTGAGCTGTTAGAGTTTTTGAGTATAGATATAAAAGAAAATGGGCTGTGAATAAGCCACACTCTATCCAGGCAGATCTACAGAAGAGGGATGTGTTTGTCAAAAATTAAACTAAAGTCATCAAAATTGAATGAGTGGGGATAGTAAGATCTAACAGACAAAGAAGTTAAATAGAAAAAAATATTCAAAAACCAAGTAAAAATTGCTATTGTTAACACTGTCATTTACAAATGTCAGGAGGTCAATATGGATCTATGATGTAAACTGTCATTTAGGGATTCCTAGTTCATATTAATGTGATGTTAACCAAAACTATCTAATTCTTCTAGATAACCACCTAATCTCTGTAATAATTGAGATTTAGCCATTAAATTCATGTTTGGATAATCTCTTATGATAAATTGTATTTGTGAATGTTTTTCCTACTGATGTAACTGCTGAAATCAGATAGTCTAGACTTCATTGAAGCTGTTAAAATCCTTTTGTAAGAGCCAATTGCTTCTGATGAGAATTTGATTGTAATAGCATAGTGTACAATCTAAGGGATGTGGAACAATCATATCTGGGATGCACATCAAAATAATCCATAGGGATCAGTAAAGGTTTATTGGCCATACATTGATAACTGCTGAAAGGGGGGATGGGTACATCAGATTTATTGCATTGTTCTCTCTACTTGTGTGTATCTTTGACAATTTTCATAATAAAAGGCTAAATAAAAATTACTAAGAGAGAAATGCTCTTTGTTTAGATCTCAGTTTTTTTTCTGTTATAAGATATACGTATGAAAGAGGAAAAGTATGATAAGAAGCCAATAAAGGAATTAATTTCTTGGAAATGTTTGTTATCTAAGTTTTGCCTGGGAAGGTAAAAGTATGAAAAAGTCTTTAGATTGTTTTTGCCACATCTATATATCCACAATCCCAATCCCTGCCTGACTGTTTACCCTTAAGGAGGAGTCCTCCAGTGAAAATGAGAACAATGTTGCTGAGATAGACAAGATCACTATATTATCCACAAAAATTCAGACTTCCCACTTTTGTAGGCCATCCTCTGAAGATGAGGACAATTATAGGAAAGGTGGTGAAATCTCTGACTAGTTTCACATGGTGCTGACACTCAGAGTCAAGAAGATAGTGCTTGGTAGAAATTTTTATTTTATGTTGAAGATTTTATTCTCCAGGAAGCACCTGCATGTCTCTCAGGAACTAGCAGTTTCTCACATGAAGAGAAGCAAAGGACTGGATGAATAAAGCTGTCTTTACCACTGACTTTGAAAGAGAGAGAGAGGAAAGAGGAGGGAAGAGGAGACTTCATTTCTTAAAATATACCTGAATTAAGTTAACTTATAAAGTCTCCTAAATATACTGTTAATATGTATAAGGGAGACATCATGTTTGAAAGTCTTTTGACTTTTGACATGTACTCTTTTTTTTTTTTGTGGGGAAGACCAGCCCTGAGCTAACATCTGTTGCCAATCCTCCCCTTTTTGCTGAGGAAGACTGGCCCTGGGCTAACATCCGTGCCCATCTTCCTCCACTTTATATGGGACACCACCACGGCATGGCTGACAGGCAGTGCGTCGGCGGGCGCCCGGGATCAGAACTCGTGAACCCCGGGCTGCCAAGCGCGGACTAAACCGCTGCGCCACCGGGCGGCCCCTGACATGTACTCTTAATAAATAAGACAACACTTCTTTTACCTGATATAGAATACTTGCTTGAAATCACCAATTTATTCTTTAGTTTATTTATATCAGTATAGACTTACAGATTCATATTTTATTTAACAGATTATTAACTATTACTATAATTATTTACTTAAATGCCCATGTTGTTCTAGATGTGTCAAGTAAAAACCACTTCAAGTTGGCTCTGTGTCCTTTTGACATGTCCCATAATGCTTTTACTGTTTCCTTACATTGCTGCACACAAACTATTTCATGTTCATTTTGTATTTCCCTAATTTAGCTCTGGATTCACTATTTCTCCAAGGAGTCTGATTTCTTTTAGTGTGAAAGGATATATAAAAACCAAGATTTGGTTGTATACACACACCTAATTATTTCTCTCTCTCTACCACTCTCTCTGTCTCTCTCTCTCTCGATATATATATGGAGATATATATATATTTGTATAATATAAATAGATATATATTTGTATAATATAAATTTATACACATATAATAATTTATATATATTATATATATAAATATATATATATTTGTATAATATATGATGTGTCTATGCTGATATCTTTAATTCCAATTGAAAACTACAGACTTCATGCTTTCCCTGCTTTAAATGTTATCTTTCACGGTGAAAACATGGTTCCCACTGTTTTCAGTATATTTACTCACTTGTTCCATCCTAGAATACACTGAAAGTAGTTTAGATTTCCTAACTCATACCACTTCTAAAAGGAAGGAAGGAAGGGAGGAAGGAAGAAAAGAGAAAGAAAGAAAGAAAGACACTCCATTAACTATACTTTAATACTTTTTTACAGTTCATATATGCCTATAAGGGCACATAGTCAAAATACTGTGGCATAGTGGTTAAGTTTGCACACTGTACTTCAGCAGCCCATGGTTCACAGGTTCAGATCCTGGGCATGGACTGACATGCGGCTTATCAAGCCATGGTGCGACAGGGATCCCACATATAAAGTGGAGGAAGATGGGGATGAATGTTAGTCAAGGGCCAATCTTCCTCAGCAAAAAAAAAAGTTAACTTGGGAGTGATGTCAGCATTATGGTGGAGTCAGTTCTCTTTGTCTCTCTCCTCTAAGTTACAACCATCCAGACATCCATCAGCCAACAGAGGATTCCCAACACAACACA
This sequence comes from Tapirus indicus, assembly GCA_031878705.1. Lineage (NCBI taxonomy): Eukaryota > Metazoa > Chordata > Mammalia > Perissodactyla > Tapiridae > Tapirus > Tapirus indicus. Next base: position 107,557,587 of record CM062918.1, on the reverse strand, counting down.
ACAGGATGCCTGAGAGATTCACACAGCCATATCTGAAGGTGAGTGAACTGGACAATCAGGTAGCAATGGAACTAAGGGATTGAACCTCTCCCCCTTACCAGTGGCAGTGATGCAGGTTGCAGATGGTCACATAGTGGCTGGTGTGACTGAGTGGATGTGGGGAGAGCCTAGACTCACACAAACAATTTAGGAGTGGGAGCAATCATCTACCACAGCAGCCTTGTCTATGAGAACACACCTTATTAGCAGTGTTGGCTAAGCCTGTGTGAAGCACCCTATCCACCAAGCAGTGGCCCAGCCAGACCGACAGGCCAAGCACAGTGGCCTGCCCCATGCAAGGGCACCCCATCCACACTTCATGATCCACCAAACATAAGTAGTGGCCCAACCTGCATGAGCAAAACCTGCTAAGAAGCTGTGGCCAGCCCATGTGAATGTAGAACAGCCCAACCAGCACAACTATGGGCACACAGGGCAAGAACAGAAAACACATCCCATGCACTGCCTCCAGTGTCAGCAGGTGGAATCTGTGACCAGAAGCAACAGGAACCACAGCAGAACCTGTGACCAAAACAACCATGGCAGCAACCCCAACACCAGCTCCACCAGCAGTGGGACTTGTATACTTGTCCCTGGGTCCCCAGGCCCCTGCAGCCTACAATGACACCCGTGAACCCAGTAAACTTGACAGTGATCCAACCAGCACCCCAAGACAACCCAGGAACAACAGTACAGATGGTGCATGGCACAGCAGCGTCAGATGCCACAGAGACCCAGTGAAGGAGCATGAGACTCGGGTGACCAGAACCAAAGTAACTAAAGTGGTACCCAATTAAGAAAAGGTGATTACTACAACAAATGCACCAGCAGCAGATAAATTCATCAAACACCATGAAGAACTATGGTAACACTGCAGAACAGAAGGAAAATAACCACTCTCCACAGCCAAATGTAAAGTCACAGAAGATTGGGATCTAAATGACAGAAAATTCAAAAGAGCTGTCCTAAAGAAATTCAACGAGTTATAGGAAAACACAGAAAGACAGTTCCATGAGCTCAGGAGTAAAATTAATGAACAGAAGGAATACTTCTCCAAAGAGATGGAAGCTCTTAAAAAAACCGTCCAGAAATTCTGGATTTGAAAAGCACAATTAATGAAATAAAAAATAATGCAGAAAGCATAAAAAAATAGAGCAGACCTTACAGAAGAGAGAATTAGTGACCTGGAAGATAGAAATCTAGAAATACTTCAGGTGGATGAGGAGAGAGAATTAAGATTTTTAAAAAATGAAGCAATTCTTTGAGAAATATCTGACTCAATTAGTAAAATTAACATGAGGATTATAGGTACTCCAGAGGGAGCAGTAAGGGAGAAAGAAGCAGAGAACTTATTCAAAGAAATAATAGCTGAGAACTTCCAAAACCTGGGAAAGGAATTGGGCATACAAGTATGTGAAGCAAGTAGAACTTTTAGTTACATGGATGGAAAAAGACCTTCTCCAAGATATATAATATTAAAACTGCCAAAATGGCAAAGAAAAATATTAAGGGCAGCAAGAGAAAAGAAAATAGCTTACAAATTACCCCCATCAGGCTTTCAGTGGGTTTCTGAAGAGAAACTTTACAGGCTAAGAGACAATGAAATGATATATTAAAAATATTGAAAGACACAAATTTTCAGCCAAGAATACTCTATCCAGCAAAATTATTGTTCAGATATGATGGAGAAATGAAAGCTTTCCCAGACAAAGAAAAGCTAAGTGAGTTCATTGCCACTGGCCTGACTTACAAGAAAAGATGAAGGGAGTCCTGCTACCTGAAACAAAAAGGCAATGGCTTGCAAATCTTTGAGCAAGGAGATAAAAAGACAGACAAAATCAGAAAATTGCAGCTATCAGAATAGGTTAGCAAACAACAACTATATCGTAAATGACAAAGGGAAAGAAAGCATTAAAAATAACTATAAATACTTCAATTTAGTCACAAACACAGGACAGAAAAGAATAATTTGTCACAATAATAACACAGAGGGGAAGGAAAAAGGAATGGAACCTGCTCAGGCTAAAGGAGGTAAGAGGTTATCAGAAAATGGACTATCTCATCTATGAGATCTTTTATACAAATCTCATTGTAACCACTAAACAAAACATCAGAGTAGAGTCACAAATCAAAAAGTGAGAAAACCATGAGAGAAAACCACCAAAATGAAATGGCAGTCAGAAATATGAGGGGAAACAAACAATGGCAATATAGAACAATTGGAAAACAAGAGATAAAGTGGGAGTATTAAGCTCTCATATATCAATAATCACTCTAAATGCCAATGGATTGAATTCACCAACCAAAAGCACAGCATGGTGGGGTGGATTAAAAAACAAAACCCAAAAATGTGCTGCCTCCCAGAAACACACCCAAGCTCTAAATACAAACAGCCTCAAAATGAAGGGATAGAAGACAGTACTGCAAGCAAATGGCAAGCAAAAGAAAGCAGATATAGTTATACATATATCAGACAAAGCCGACTTCAAGATAAAAAGATGATGAGAGACAAAGAGGAGCAGTATATAATGATAAATGAGACATTCCACCAAGGGAACATAACACATATTAGTACATAAGCACTTAACAGAGAAGCACAAGGTATATAAGGTAACTATTAACAAACCTAAGGGAGAAATTGACAGCAATACAATAATAGTGGGGAACCTTGACACTCCACTTACATCAGATTGTACAGACAGAAAGTCAACATAGAAACAATCACTTTAAATGAAACACTAGACCAGATAGACTTAATAGATATGCATAGAACATTCCACCCAAATAGAGCAGAATATCTCAAATGCTCATGGAATATTTTCAAAGAGAGACCATATGTTGGGAAACAAGGCCTCAGTAAATTTAAGAAGACTGAAATTATATTGAGCATCTTTTCCAACCACAATGCTAAGAAACTAGAAATCACTACAAGAAAAAAATGTGGGAGCCAACCCTGATAGCCTAGGGGTTAAAGTTCAATGCACTCGGCTTAGGGGACCTGGGTTCAGTTCCCAGTTGCGGAATCACACCACTCATCTGTCAGTAGCCATGCTGTGGTGGCAGCTCACATAGAAGAACTAGAAGGACTTACAACTAGAATATATAACTACATACTGGGGCTTTGGGGATAAAAAAAAGAAAGAGAGGAAGATTGGCAACAGATGTTAGCTCAAAGCAAACCTTTCACAACAAAAAAGAAAAAAAAAACAAAGAAGCTGGGAAAGTCACAAACATGTGAAGACTAAACAACATGCTACTGAACAACCATTGAATCAATGAAAAAAACACAGGAGAAATAAAAAATACCTGAAGACAAAGGAAAATGAAAACACAACATACCAACTCTTATGGGATGCAGCAAAAGCAGTACTAAGGGAAATTTATTGTAATACAGGCCTACCTCAACAAACAAGAAAAGTCTCAAATAAGTAATTTTAAATTACACCTAAAAGAACTGGAAAAAGAAGAACAAACAAAGACAAGAGTCTGCCGAATGTAGGATATAATAAAAATCAGAAAAGAAATAAATGAAACAGAGACTAAAATATAATAGAAAGTATCAATGAAACTAAGAGCTTGTTCTTTGAGAAGATGAAAAAAATTGACACTTAGCCAGACTTACGAAGTAAAAAAGAGAGAAGGCTCAAATAAATGAAATTAGAACTGAAAGATGAGAAATTACAACATATACCACAGAAACAAAGGATTAGAGGAGAATACTATGAAAACAATATACCAACAAACTGGATAACCTATAAGAAATGGATAAATACTTAGAATCATACAACCTCCCAAAACTGAATCAAAAAGAAAGAGAATCCAAGTAGACCAATCACGTGTAAAGAGATTAAAACAGTAATCAAAAATCTCCCAGAAAACAAAACTCCAGGACCAGATGGCTTTTCTGGTGAATTCTACCAAACTTCAAAGAAGATTTAATGTCAATCTTTCTCAACTATTCTGAAATATTGAAGAAGATAAGATGCTTCTTCACTTATTCTATGAGGCCATTACTCTGATACCAAAACCAGACAAGGACAACACAAAAAAGGAAAACTACAGGCCAACATCAGTGGTGAACATAGACACAAACATCTTCAACAAAATAATAGCAAAATGAATATGGCAATACATTAAAAGGATCATACACTATGATTAAGTGGGATTTATTCCAGGGATACAGCAAAGTTTCAGCATCCATAAATCAATGTGATGCAACGCATTAACAAAATGAGGAATAAACATCACACAATCATATCAATAGATGCAGAGAAAACATTTGACAAGATCCAAAATCCATTTATGATAAAAACTCTCAATAAAGTGGGTACAGAAGGAAAGTACCTCAACATAATAAAGGCCATATATGACAAACCCACAGCCAACATCACACTTAAGGGTGAAAAATAAAGCCATTCCTCTGAGAACAGGAACAAGACAAGGGTGCCCACTGTCACCACTCTTATTCAACCTAGTGTTGGAAGTTTTGACTAGTCCAATCAGGCAAGAAAAAGGAAAAAAAAAGGGGGGTGGATCCGGTTGGAAAGGAAGAAGTAAAACTCTCCCAGTTTGTGGATGACATGATTCTATATATATATAGAAAACTGTAAAGAATCCACCAGAAAACTATTAAAATTAATCAACAACTACAGCAAAGTTTCAGGGCACAAAATGAACGTTCAAAAATCAGTTGCATTGCTATACTCTAAAAGAGCACTAGCAGAAAGAGAACTCAAGAATACAATCCCATTTACAATTGAAAGAAAAAGAATTAAACATCTAGGAACAAATTTAATCAAGGAGATGAAAGACCTACACACTGAAAACTACAAGACATTATTGAAAGAAATCAAAGAAGATGCAAAGAAATGGAAAGATAGTCCATGCTCATGGATTGAAACAATAAACATAGTTAAAATGTCCATATTATCTAAAGCAATCTGTAGATTCAATGCAATCTCAATCAGAATCCCAATGACACTCTTCCCTGAAAAAGAACAAAGAATCCTAAAATTTATATGGAACAACAAAAGACCCCAAATAGCTAAAGTAATCCCAAGAAAAAAGAACAAAGCTGGAGGTGTCACAATCCCTGACTTCAAAATACACTACAAACTTATAGTAGTCAAAACAGCGTGGTACAGGCAGAAAAACAGACACATAGGTGAATGGAACAGAATTGAATACCCAGAAATAAAACCACACATATATGTACAACTAATCTTTGATAAAAGAGCCAAGAACATACAACAGAGAAATTCTCTTCAATAAATGGTGTTAGAAAAATGGGACAGCCACATGCTAAAGAATGAAAGCAGACCATTATCTTACAGCATACACAAAAATTAACTCAAAATGGATTAGACTTGAATATAAGACCTGAAACCATGAAACTCCTAGAAGAAAATAGAGGCAGTACACTCTCTGCCATCAGTCTTAGCAGCATCTTTTTTGAATACCATGTCTACTCAGGCAAGGGAAACAAAGGAAAAAATAAACAAATGGGACTACATCAGAAAAAGAAGCTTCTACAAGGTAAAGGAAACTGTGAACAAAATCAAAAGACAACCCACCAACTGGGAGAAAATATTTCCAAATCATATATACTCCAAGGGATTAATTTCCAAAATATATAAAGAACTTATACAACTCAACAACAGAAAAAAACAAACAACCTGATCAAAAAATGGGCAGAGCATATGAACAGAAATTTTTCCAAAGGAGATATACGGATGGCCAATAGGCGTATGAAAAGATATTCAATATCACTAATTAGTAGGAAATGCAATTCAAAACTACAATGAGATGTCACCTTACACCCATCACAATGGCTATAATTAATGAGACAAGAAATAACAAATGCTGGAGAGGATGTGGCTAAAAGGGAACCTTCCTACAATGCTGGTGGGAATGCAGCCACTATTGAAAACAATATGGAGATTTCTCAATAAGTTAAAAACAGAAATACCATATGATCCAGCTATCCCACTACTGAATATTTGTCCAAAGAACATGAAATCAACATTTCAAAGAGATTTATGCATCTCTATGTTCATCGCAGCATTGTTTACAAGAGCCGAGATGTGGAAGCAACCCAAGTTCCCATCAACAGAAGATCGGATAAAGAAGTTGTATTATATATATATATATACAATGGAATATTACTCAGCCACAAAAAAGACGAAATTGTGCCATTTGAAACAACATGGGTGGATCTTGAGCATATTATGATAAGTGAAATCAGCCAGATGGAAAGACAACTACCATATGATTTCACTCATAAGTGGAAGATAAAGAAATCCATGGTTAAGATCTCATGCTCTGCTTCGGTGGCCCAGGGTTCACAGCTTCAGATGCCAGGCATGGACTGATGTACCACTTATTAAGCCATGCTGTAGAGGCATCCTACATATAAAGTAGAGGAAGATGGGCACAGATGTTAGCCCAGGGCCAATCTTCCTCTGCAAAAAGAGAATTGACAGCAGATGTTAGCTCAGGGCTAATTTTCCTCACCAAAGAAAAAAAATACCCCAATAAACTAGAATACTGGTATTGAACATGATGCGGTGTATTCAGAAAGTGATATATAATAATGTACCTCTGAAATTACACAGTTATAAGCCAATCTGACCTCAATAAAATAATTGAGAAGAAAATTTGACAAAACTGAAAAGAAAATAGGCTAAGGAAATACAAGACTGTGGGACTGGCTCACTGAAGTCAACCTCAGCGCTCAATTAACTGTCACACCACTGCCTGCAAAGGAGGTCTCTATATCATAGCACAACTCCAATCACAGGGTCACACTCTCATGATGCCTTTAGGTCTCAGTTTTCTTTACTTAAAAAGTCAAAGCTAATGCCTGCTCCTCAGAAGCCACAGAGCAAACAATACCATTGAGAGAAACCTCTCAGTAATAACAGCTAATATTTACCGAGTGTTTAACTATGTGCCATAGGCATATATTAGTATAATCCAATACCATACCTAAGGTAATCTTATTATTCTCTTTTTCTCGATGAAGACACTGTGTCACAGAGAGGTAATGGAACTTATGAAAGCTCACACAGTAAGTGTATTAGAATCAGGAAGCAAACTTGTGGGCAGTCTGATGCTAGGGCCTATGATCTCAACCACTCTATTATTTGCCTCCCCCCACCATTATCTCCCTGATCTCCTCATTGTCCTATGAAGTATGATACTGCACAGGCTTTACTCTAAACGCAAGGGGAAACACACACACACATACACCAAGAACATTTTCTTTTTCTGGAAATTAATGCAGCTCCTGTGCAATGAAGTGTAAGCCATACACAATAGTCAGGGCCATGGGAAGCAAGAAGCTCATGAACTTGTAGCCGAATAACAGCAAAGAACAATAGGACTCAAATGGGACAATAATGCAGTCAGTCATGGAAGAAGGAAGAATTATATCTGCATCAGCCACAATATGAGGTTATTTCCTACCCCAGAAAAGGGCAAGAATTGACCTTTACATGTACTAAGTTGAATCTCCACTCTTTGAAGAGAGTTGGACTAAGAGTTATGAAGGTATTGAAGGGGTAGGAGTGACCTACTTTCTCTAGAAGCTTTGACTTGTTTTTGACCATCTAATCGTGGACCCTCTTTCAGATGTTCATCCAAGAGTCATGGCACCACACTCATGTGCCTCGGTTTGTACCAGAGTCAAAGAGCAGCTGCATCACCATATGAGAGAATTTGGTTTCCCTTCATGGGGATGAATTATTCTTTCTTATCATGTGAATATAGTTCAGTCCTTAACACAGTGGGTCTCTGAGAGGAATCAGGTTTTTACTAAGGTGAAGATCTCATAAAATTATAAAGTTACACTTGTACGGTTTTTTATTAATGAGTTGTAGTTCTCTTATTATGTTAATGTAATAGTTTGACTTTGCTTTTTACGTATGCTGTCCGATGGTAGAGAGTCATGTAATCTTATCGTTTGAAGGCATTTTAAAATGTACCCAACTCAGTTACATATTCAAACTCCTTTCTTTTTTTTTTTTTTTTAACTATAAAGGTATTTTTTCCTATATAACACAACTGTCAAGTGGCCTATCATCCCTAGTGATGGGGAACTTACTACCTTGGTAGAACAATTCACCTTTGGACACATTCTTCTCAGTAGCTAAACTATGTCTTCTTGTAATTTCAACATGCTTGTTCTAGTTCTCCTCTTAGGGGTCACATATGTAAAATTAGGTCCCTCTTCCCTCTTCAGATGTCACAGTCAACTATCATTTTACTTTTGATTTTCTTTGCCATCCTAAGAAAAGTGTAAACTTTTAAGGACAAAAATTGTTCCTATCTTGTTCCCTCAAATTTACCCCAAACCTAGCAAAGTCTAGAACATAGGAGATGCTGCTGTGTATCATATATAAATATTGTATATTTATTGTATATATAAATTAATGAATGACTAGATGATGCCTGGTCACTAATCTAATCTCATTTATTTATGGTCTCCTAAAAAGGAAACAAAATTAAACCAAACTATCACATTTATATCTGATTAGAACAGAAGACATAATTCTACAGTCCTTCCTCTAGAAAATGTGCTATTAATTTGATTATATTAAATTAATTTGTATATTAACATTGAAAATTAAGCCTGGCAGAAAGTATGGAACATTTCCTGGCAGCATTAAAGAAACTCAAAAGCCTTTTTATCTACTTCCTTCAGAGTGAGATCAGTTTCTGGCAAGTGATTTGAGCTGGGAGTGACATTCTTCAGATTTGTCTCAGTCTCTCCCTCATTCCCACCTCCAACAAACACAAATTTTGAGGCACCTGAGAGGATGGAGCCAGGCATTTGACCCAGGGCAAGCTGCTTCCTTCATTCCAACCCTCATAATCATTACCCCCTTAGGGAGCAGTCTCCAGAGACCAAGACTCAAGTTTCCCCCTTAGGATATTGAAAGCCCAGAGTGAGATAAAAATATTGTGCTCCAGCCATGTAACCTCACAGATTAGATAGGGACACACATTGGCGTCACTGAAGTTCCAAAGAAGGAGAAAAAAATCTGTATAGTAGAAAAGATATTTGAAAAAAAATACCTGAGGCCTCCAAAATTTGGTAATAGCCATAAACAACTTTCAACCCAGAATTCTTTATCCAGCAAAAATATCTTTCAAAATGAAGGTGACATTGATATATTTTCAAATGGAAGGATATTAAGAGAATTAGTTACCAGTAGAACTGCTCTTAAAGAAATGCTAAAATAGCATCTTAAGGCTGAAAAGAAAGAAATGATGCCAGAGGGAAACTTGTAACTTCAGCAATGAAGGTAAGTGCCATAGAATTGGTAAACATATGTTCACATAGAATAGATTATTTTAGTTCTCATAAAGTCTTTAAATATGTATGACTGTAGAAAGCAAAAAAAAATCATAGTGTCTGAGAGCTTTCAATGAATGTAAATATAATACATATGGCAATTATAACATAAAAGGGATGGTCACAGGCTCCTATATGGTGGTAAGAGTTCTATGTTTTACTTGAAGTGATAAAATATTAACTCTCAATAGACTGTGACAGGTTAGGAATACCATATCCCTAGGTCAACCACTAAAGTAATTATATGAAGACTAAAATAAAAAAGCTAATAGATAAAATGGAATGCTAAAAACAATTAAATAATTTTAAAAGACAGGAAATGAGGACAAGTGGAAAATACAACCCAGAGGGAAAAAAATAATAAATTCATTGATTTAAATCCCAATATTTTAATAGCTCATTTAGTAAAAATGGTCTAAATAAGCCAAGGAGGAAACAGAGATTGTCAGATTAATTAAATAAAAAACAAGACCCAACTATATCTAGTCTAAAAGAAACTCACTTTAATATAATGATATAGAGAGGTTGAAAATAAAAGCACAGAAAAAGATAAACCATGCTAACATTAATAAAAGTAACCTGGAGAAGCTATACTAATATCACACAATGCAGACTTCAGAACAAGAAAAGTTAACAGGGATAAAACATTTAAAAAATGGCAGAAAGGTCAACTCCTAAGAAGACATTCTAGTCTTAAGTATGCACACCCAGCAAGAGAGTTCCAAAGTACATAAGCTATGAACTGATAGAGCTGAAAAGAGAAAAAAAAATCCACTATCCAATTGGAAACTACAATAGTCTTTGTTCAGTAATCAATAGAACAGTAGATAGAAAATCAGCCAGGACACTCAAACAACCCTTTCGGCTAACTTGACCTAATGGGCATTAATAGAACACTCCACTCGACAACAGCAGAATGCTTGTTCCAAGTGCACATGAACCATTCACTATGATAGATGTATTCTGGCCCATAAAACAAGTCTTAAAGCAATTAAAATAATTGCAATTATACAAAGTATGTTAACTGATCATAAGAGGCTTAAATGAGAAGTCAATAAGACAAAAATAATCTAGATACTGAAATATTTAAAATTAAGCATCGTGCTTCTAAGTACATCAAAGAGAACATCTTAAGGGAAATTATAAACACTTTAAAGTAAATGAAAACTAAAATAAAATACAGCATATCAAAATTAGAAGGTTGTGGTCAGAGCAGTGCCTAGAAGGAAATTTAAGGCATAAAATTCTTGTACATTCACAGGTCACTTAACAGCAAGGATATATTCTGAGAAATGCGTTGTTAGGTGACTTCGTCATTGTGTGAACATCATAGAGTGTACTTACACAAACCTAGATGGCATAGTGTAGCACACACCTAAGCTATATGTTATAGCCTATTGCTCCTAGGCTACAAACCTATACAGTGTGTTACTATACTGAATACTGTAGGCAATATCTAAACATATCTAAACACAGAAAAGGTATATTAAAAATACAGTTTAAAAGATAAAAAATGGTACATCTGTATAGGGTCTTCATCATAATGGAGTTTGCAGGACGAGAAGTTGCTCTGGGTGAGTCACTGGGCGGTGAGTGAATGTGAAGGCCCAGTACATTACTGTGCACTACTGTAGACTTTATAAACACTGTACAATTAGGCTACGGTAAATTTATAAAAAAAATTTCTCTTTCTTGTAATAAATTAACCTTAGCATACTGTAACTGTTTTGTTTTATAAAATTGTAATTTTTAAAAATTCTTTGACTCTTGTAATACATTTAGCTGAAAATACAAACATATTGTACAACTGGACAAAAATGTTTTCTTTCCCTATATTCTCATTTTTCTATTTTATTTTATTTTTTTTTTTTACTTTTTAAGCTTTTTTTGTTAAAAACTGAAGCACACACATTAGCCTAGGCCTACACAGGGTCAGGATCATCAATATCACTGTCTTCCACCTCCACATCTTGTCCCACTGGAAGGTCTTCAGGGTCAATAACACTCATGGAGCTGTATTCTCCTATAACAGTGCCTTCTTCTGGAACACCTCCTGAAGGACCTGCCTGAGGCTCCTCTTGAGGAGGTGTCACCCTTTTCAGAAATATGACCTTAGTGGCTTGCTTGGTTTATTTCTTTTTTTCATCATAGATTTGCTTGTAAGTACATAATGCAACATAAGCATTCCTCTCTATTAAGGAAAACTTTGGTGTTGGGGGCCCACCTTTTCAAAATTTCAAGGAGCTTGTTGAGATCTGGAAAAGCTTTTGCTAAACCCTTCACTGTGAATTTTCTTGAGGGTTCTTTTTCTCCTCCTGTAGTTTCCTTTTCTTTTATTTATTTACAACAGCGTCACCACAAACACGTGAAGCATGTGTTGTCCTCTGAGGTTACTACAGCTATGATGTCACTAAGTGATAGATTTTCAGCTCCATTATTGTCTTATGGGACCATCATTATATATGTGGTCCATTGGTGTCCGAAATGTTATGTGACACGTGACTGTTTTAGAAAAGAAGAAAGGTCTTAATATGATAATATTCCTGCTTAAGAAACAAGTAAAAACAGAGCAAATCAACCCCAAGGAAGCAGAGGTAGAAAAAAATTAAAAAATAGATCAGAAATCAATAATATTGAAAGCAGTAAAACAATAGAGAAAAACAATAAAACTAAAAGCTAGGGATTTTTTAAAAGATCAATATAACTCATAGAACACTAGCTAGACTGGTGAAGAAAAAAGGTAAAAAAACCACAAATTATCAAAATCAGGACTAAAAAAAGGATACCTTTATACACTACCAACATTAAACAAAGTAATATTACAAAAAACTCTTGCCCATAATTTGACAACTTAGATGAATTGGACCAATTTCTAGAGCTATAAAAATATGAAAACTTACTCAAGAAAAAAATATAATCTGAATAGAAATTTATTGAAGAAATTAAATTTATAATTTAAAATTTTTCTAAAGAGAAAACTTGAGAACTAGATGATTTCACTGACAAATTCTACCAAATATTTGAGAAAGGATAATAATAATTCTACACAATGTCTTCTTGAAATTGGAATAGAAGGAAACACTTCCCAACTCATTTCATGAGGCCAACATTAGCATTAACAAAACCAGGCATAGATATCACAGGAAGGAAACTATAGACAAGAGTTATTCACGGACATAGATGCAAAAACTCTCATCAGAATATTAATAAATCAAACTGACCAATACATAAAAAGGATAATATATCGAGACACAGTAGAGTTTATCAAAAGAATGTAAGGTTAGTTTACTATTAAAGAACAATCAATGTCTCTCATCACATTAACAAATTTAAGAAGAAAAAAATCACATGATGATCTCAATAGCTGCAGAAAAATCATTTGAGAAAATTTAACTTCTATTCATAATAAAATCCTCCCAGCAAACTAGCACTAGAAGAGAAATTCCTCAGGTTGATACAGGGCACCTATAAAAAAGCTAGAGCTAACATCAAATATAATAAAGGAAAACTGAATACTTTGTCCTGAGATCAAGAACGAGGCAAGGAAGTCCACTGTCAACACTTCTATCTAACACTCTACTGGAGGTTGTGGCCAATGCAATAAAGCAAGAAGAAGAAGAAGAAGGCATCCATATTCTACTAAAAGAAATGAAACCGTCTTTATTCATGGGTGACATGACACTTTAAGTAGAAAATTCCGTGGAATCTGAAAAACAAAAAACAAAAAGACCCCAAAACAAAAAACTACTAAAACTAATATGTAAGTCTGTCAAGGCTCTAGGATATAGGATCAATATGCAAAAATAATTGTATTCCTATATACCAGCAACAATTAGAAACTGAAATTTTAAAAAATATGTATACAATTTGCAATAGCATAAAAATGTGAAATACTTAGGCATAAATGTAATAAAAGTGCTCAAAATCTGTTCGTGAAAATTATAATACATTTCTGGGAGAAATTAGAGAAGACATCAATAAGTTAAAAGATATACATTATTTGTCATTGGAAAACTCAGTATTTTTTAAAGTGTCATTTCTCCGCAAATTGATCTATTGATTCAGTGCAATCCCCTTCAAGTTCCAGTAGATGGTTTTGTAGAAATTAACATGCTAATTCTAACATATCCATGGAAATGCAAAGAAACAGAAGAGCAAAAAGACAAACAAACAAATAAAAAAAACTTGGAAAAAAAAAACAAATTTGGAGAACTTCCTCTACCTGATTTCAAGACTTATAAAGGTACACAGATTGAGAAACTGTGGTATTCGTGTAAAAATACACAAATAGAACGACAGAACAGAATAGATAGTTAAGAAATAGACTTACATATGTTAACAATTCATTTTTGACAAACATGACAAAGCAATTCAGTGAAGAAAGAATAGTCTTTTCAAATAACAATGCTGGAACAATTGGATATCCATGTACAAAAGAAAAAAAGAAGAACTTCAATTTATATCTTGCACCACATGGAAGAATGTACTCTAAATGTATCATAGACCTTCAAGTAAAACCTAAAACTGTAAAGCTTCTAGACAAATATGTAAGGCAAAATCTTAGTGACCTTGGATAAGGTAATGATTTCTTAAATGCTTTCAATAAGTGATAATTTAACTTCCTCAAAATTAAGAACTTTTGATCTTTAAGACACTCTTAAGGATATTGTAGAGATATCTGCACTCCTATGTTTATTGCAGCATTATTCACAATACCAAGATATGGAAACAACCTAAGTGTCTGTCAATGGATGAATGGATAAAGAAGATGTGGGTTATAGATACAACAGAATATTATTCAGCCATGAGAAAGAAGGAAATCCTGTCATTGCAGCAACTTGGATGAACTTTGAGGGCATTATGCCGAGTGAAATAAGCCAGAGAAAGACAAATACTTTATGATGTCACTTATATGTGGAATCTAAAAAAAAAATCAAACTCATAGAAATAGAGAGTTAAAAAGTGCTTGCGAGTGGTCAGGGCATTGGGGAAACAGGGAGAGTTTGATAAAAGAGTACAAACTTTCACCTAGAAGATTAATAAGTTCTGAGGATCTAATGTAAAACATGTTGACTCTAGATGATAACACTTTATTGTACAATTGAAATCTGGTAAAAGGGTAGAAGTTAAATGTTGGCACCAAAAAAAATAAATAAATAGGTATGTGAGGTAGTGTATATGTTAATTAACTAGATGTGGGAGAATCCTTTCACAAAGTGTACATGTATCAAATCATCAAATCACCTTGATGTACACTTTAAATATTTTACAATATTATTTGTCAATTATACCTTAACAATGCTAAAATTAAAGAGTAAATAAATAAAATATAAAAGACATTGTTAAGAGAATAAAAAGGCAAGCCAAAAGCAGGAATAAGTATTTGCAACTCACTGGTGTCTGGACTATATATAAAGAACTCTCAAAACTCAAGAAAAGGAAAACAAAAAGTCCAGTTAAAAATAGACAAAAAATTTGAACAGACACATTGCCAAAACAGAACGGCACATAAGCATGTAAAATGATGCTCAGAAAGATTGACCACACCAAGTGTTGGCATGGATACGGAGCAACTGGTACTCTCACACATTGCTAGTGGAATATAAAATGATACAACCACTTGGAAAACAGTTTGGCAGCTTTTGAGAATGTTCAATTTACATCTATCATATGACCCAGTCATTCTACTTCCAGGTATTTACCCACCATAAATAAAAGCTTATGTCCCTACAAAGACTTATAAATGAGTGTTCATAGAAGCTTTATTTGTAACAGCCAAAACCTGGAAAAATTCCAGATGTCCATAATAGGTGAATAGATCATCTCTAGTACACATACAATTGAACACTACTCAGCAATAAAAAAGTAATGAATTGGGGCTAGCCAGGCAGCGCAGCGGTTTAGTTCGTGCTCAGAAGCCCAGGGTTCGCAGGTTCAGATCCCAGGCTCCCACTGACGCACTGCTTGTCAGCCAGGCTGTGACGGTGTCCCATATAAAGTAGAGGAAGATGGGCACAGATGTTAGCCCAGGGCCAGTCTTCCTCAGCAAAAAGAGGAGGATTGGCAATGGATGTTAGCTCAGGGCTGGTCTTCCTCACACACACACACAAAAAAAGTAATGAATTATTGATACAAGAAACAACCTAGATGAATGTCAAAATAATTATTCTGAGTGAAAGAAGCCAGACAAAAAAGAGTTCATACTGTAAGTCTAGGAAATGCAAACTGATCGAAAGTGACACAAAGCATATCAGTTTTTGCCTGGGGATGGGCAAGAGGCAGCAGAAAGTGATTACAAAAAGATGTGAGAAAACTTTAGAGAACGATGGATATGTTCATTTTCTTGATTTCTGGTAATGTTTTCAAGAGTGTGTAGATAAGTCAAAACAGCAAATTGTGCACTTAAAATATGCAATTTATTGTATGTTAATCATAAGTCAATAAAGCTTTAAAAAGTCTCTCTGAGAAAATAGCAAACAAAGCATGTGGCCTTTATATTGTTCATACTCTCAGTTTACTAAAGCAGTTCAGGACAAAGATAAAAC
This sequence comes from Tapirus indicus, assembly GCA_031878705.1. NCBI lineage: Eukaryota > Metazoa > Chordata > Mammalia > Perissodactyla > Tapiridae > Tapirus > Tapirus indicus. The sequence goes on along the minus strand of CM062918.1, from coordinate 107,541,645 downwards.
AAATTGTTTTGACACGAAGTAAAATCTTTCAAAACTGCAGAAATCAGTTTACGGTTGTGGACTCCATATATATTGTTTAAATTGCTTAATTGATTAAGGTACTTCAGGGTAAAAACGAAATTAAAAAAGTGTCTTCCAGTGAAATCTTTAAATTGGATAACAATGATTCACTGTAAAGGTCAGATTCTCACATAACCTGACAGCATTAAGATGGTCTCTATTATATAGAGGAATCTGTGAAGAAAACAAAACAAGAAATGACTATATCTGAGAACTATGAAGGAACTATGACTGAAGTTGCCTGTTTATTTGCAGTTGGCCTGTCCCTGTTTCACCACTGCATACTGGATGTGTGGGTGAGGGTGGGTAGGAACAGGTAATTTGTTGTTTTACCTTATACTTTTCTGTGTCAAGCGGAGCCATGTCCAGACCAGAGATCCTAAAACTTGAGCTGTACATATGGAGCTTCGGTCTTTGGGTTATCTTTGTCAGGGAGACGAGAGAATGTGTTCTACGTGAATGAAGAGGGAGTAAAATTGTATTTTATGACTAGAAAGGTGGACTGTGGAAGAGGTATTTGCCACTGACTGATATCCATGTGCCATCTCATATTTCCCAGACTTTTGGAGTTTCACAGAGGTATATGATTTGTTCAGACCAACGGGGGCTTTACTCATAAATATGTGCCACTTTTGGACCAATTTATTTAAGAGGTTGAGCATGAATCTCTATGTCTGTCTCTTCCCCATAGAGGGACTTGGAGGGCCACATGTTGAGTGTTAAATATTCCATCAGCCTGCATTTCTGAGAGGCAACATGGAGAAGAACTGCCCCGGCCATCCCCGGCACTTGTAAACTCAATTGATTATGTAATTTGAACCAAGAAATGAACTTTTTGTGAAACTGATAGTTTGGATTCTACAGCATAGTCTACCCAGTCATGTTTCATATGAGCAGTGAAAAGCTCCTCAATAATTAACAGTCAACAGAAGTAATATGATGATGTTGGTGATGTTTTATTTGCACCTCATCAGAATGAAAGATGACTAAGCAAATAGGATCACTTCGATGTAGAAGAAAATTGTGAAAAATATACACAGATGTTATACTCACAGTCTAGGAAGAAAAATGTTATGTGTTTATTTTTCTTAAACAGTTTTGTTGAAATATGACTCACCGTACAATTCACCCACTTAAGTGTGTGTTTGATGGTTTTTAGTATACTCACAGATATATGCAGCCATCACAATGTTCAATTTTAGAACATTTTCATCATCTTACAAAGAAATCCCATATCCTTTAGCTATTACTTCCCTATTTCTTCATCATCCACCTCCCCCTTTACTCCAGCGCTAAGCAACCAGTAATCTATACTCTATAGATTTTCCTATACTGGACTTCCACACTGGAATCATGTTATATGTGGTCTTTTGTGACTGGCTTCTTTCACTGAGCTTAATGTTTTCAAGGTTCTTTGATGTTTTAACATGTATCAGTACTTTATTCCTTTCTATGGCTGAATAATATTCCATTATATGGATATAGCACATTTTATTTACGTATTCATCCATTGAAAAACATTTGAATTGTTTCCATCTTTTGGCTGTTATAAATAATGCTACTATGAACATTCACATATGAGTTTTTGTGTGGACATGTGTTTTAATTTCTCTTGGGTTTATACTTAGGTGTGGAATTGTCGGGTCAGGGTAACTCTAAGCTGAATCTCTTGAGGAACTGCTAGACTGTTTTCCAAAGCAGCAGTACCTTTTCACATTCTTAACAGTAGAGTATGAGGGTTCTGACTGCTCCACATTTGGGCCAACACTTGTTATTATCTAACTTGTTAACTCTAGTCATCCTAGTGGGTGTCAAGTGGTATCTCCTGATGATTTTGATTTTGATTTCCCTGATAACTAATGAGGTTGAGCACATATTCATGTGCATATTACCATTTGCGTATCTTCCTTGTAGAAATGTTTATTCAGCTCCCTTGCCCATTTTTAAAAGTTGTACATAACTTTACATAACAAAGGGTATACATATTTGTATTGGGGGAAAGAGATTGATGGAAAATTGGAATAATAATAAAAGATTGTTTTAAATTTATTTACTAAATAATTCTGTTCTGAATACCTATTGCTTTTTAAAATACCAACTCTAAACTCAGTGATACAAAAGAACTATTTCATCATGCTCCCAGATTCTGTGAGTCAGAAATCCAGACAGGGCACAGTGGGATGGCTTGTCTCTGCTCCAAAATTTGTAGGGCTTCAACCTTGAATGTTCAGACAGCTGAATAGGACTCAAATGGCAGGGACTAGAATCACCAAGAAGATTCTTTACCTAAATATCTGTCCCTGGACTGGGGTGACTCCAACTCTGGTCTCAGTAGGAATGGTTGACCAGAATACCTACACGTGGCCTCTTCATGTGGCTTGGGTTTCCTCACAGCAGGCTGGTCTCAGATTGCTAAGACTCCTTGTAGACTGCTCAGGACTCCAAGAGGAACTGTTGTAGTGACTAAGACAAAAGATGCTATGCACTTTATGACAGCCTTAGAAATCCTATAGTGTCATTTCCACTCTGCTATATGGGTTGAAGCAGTCACAAACCCACTCAGCTTCAAAGGTGAGGTTGCAGACCCCAGATATCAAGAAGAAGAGGGTTGAAGAGTTTCCAGCCATGTTTCTACACTGCCATATGCACTAAGAGATTCTGGCATAACATTTGGACAGCAGATTTTCTGTATTTACATAAACACTGGATACTTTCTACATAATATGTATTGGTAAGTGGGTAATAAAGATAAAGTTTGACTATAATTTAACATACTGCTGCATGTGATAATCAGGAAAATGTGCCTCTGAGATCTCTGACTTAAGGGAGCATGTTTGGCTATGTAACGGTAAAAATAAAATTAAAAGTAAGAGGTTTAATTCTCCAGGTTAAAAATAAGCATGCCTATCTCCTAATTTCTGTGGAAATTCGGGATCCTAACGCTCTCCTGTCATAAAGATAGGAGTTTATTTTTCCTTTATATAAAGTCAATTAACTAACACAGATGGTCACCCCAGTTACCAGGTCAATGTCTGATAAACTATGTGTAATAAATGGTGCTACCAAGTCCTCTTACCATGAGGACCAGTTACTGTTTACCTTGAGGACGTGATGTAATGAGTTATATCTGCTTTGCCATGTAAAAGAGTGAGATTTCTCTCTGTTTTTGCAGTTCCTTAGCAGATTCCCAGTGATGTGCATCAGATTTAGCTTTAATGCTTAGTCAATAATAAAACTGTTTTCTTTCTCTACTACCTTTGTGGAGTGGTTTTCTGGGTTGGGAGAAGATTTTGCTTTCAATTTTATTTACGCAACAGCTGAAAAGCCCATGTTCCTATGCTCTGCACCCCATCACCCCATTTCCTCCTATGAGCTGCTCCCAGCCAATCACTGAGCAGGGCAGAGATTCCATGGCAGGCCTGCTCCTGGGAGGCTCACGACACCTCTGATGTGTACCATGGGCTTGACAACACCCACTGCCCTTCCTAGAACTTTCTTAGGATTGCATTGTTTCCTAAGAATTTCTTTCTTAGCCTCTCTCCCCTGCAGGTGTCAGACTTACCTGTAGCACAACAACTCTGCCAGCCTTGTGCTCCCTCCTTGACTTCTCAGTCAGGCATTTCCTTCAGTGATTTCCCTGTTTCACAGAGCATCCAGACTGAAACACCATATTTTCTAGATTAGGGTTTAATGTTTCTAGTTTATAACTAAGTTGAATGGATTAAAAATGTTTACATCTTAAGGAAAAGAAGACACCATAAAAAGTATTTAAAAATCTATTTCTATTTTGTATTTTAACAAACTAGCATTCAAATTCTAGTGCATAGCTTTACATGGAAATTATAAGCAGTGTCACAACAGCAGGTAATATAATATCTGCCTTGAAAATCACTAGCCGTGATCTTGAGAGGAATAAAGGTAGTTTTCCTGAAGATAATTAAGACTTTGGGAGCACACTGGAGGCATTCCTTTCTTTGCTAGTGGACATCAAAATACAGGAAGAAGAAACTTATTGAACATTAAAGCTTTGGATGCAAAAATCTGTAACAGCTCATTTACAAATCAGAGGCGTACTGAAGGGAGAGATTCCTCATCAGCAGCCATGGAAAGCACACTGAATAAGATATTTATGATAATTTTTGCTGGAGAATTCATAATGGGGATCTTGGGAAATGGATTCATTGTACTGGTTAACTGCATTGATTGGATCAGGAGCTGGAAGTTCTCCCTGATTGATTTTATTCTCACCTGCTTGGCAATTTCCAGAATATTTCTGCTGTGCGTAATAACTTTATGTATAGGCTTAGATGTGAACTATGAGAAAATATGGTACAATAATACTAATGTACTGATAAGTTTGGAAATCTTATGGATAGGATCCAATTATTTCTGCATAGCCTGTACCACCTGCCTCAGTGTCTTCTATTTCCTCAAGATAGCCAACTTTTCTAATCCCATTTTCCTCTGGATGAAATGGAGAATTCACAAGGTGCTTCTCACTCTTGTGCTGGGGGCAGCCTTCTCTTTCTGCCTGTGCCTTCTTTTTAAGGATACAGTAGTTAGGAGCCTGATCAACAACCAGGTAAACATTGAACGAAATTTGACATGGAACTTCTCAGTGACAAAACATGATTTATTAACTTCTCAAGTGCTCATTAACATAATGTTCATAATCCCTTTTGTAGTGTCACTGGCCTCCTTACTTCTTTTAATCCTCTCCTTATGGAGACATGTCAAGCAGATGAAGGGCACAGGTTCTAGGTATTCTAGCACAGAGGCCCATGTGAGAGCCATGATGTCTATGATTTCATTCCTACTCCTCGTCTTCATCTACTATTTCAGTAATAGATTCATGAATTCAGCCTATGTCATTCTAGACACTTTTGTGGCAAAGGTTTTTGCTAACGTGCTATTAGTTTTCTATCCATCTGGCCATCCATTTCTTCTGATTTTATGGAACAACAAATTGAAACAGGCTTCTCTCAGTGTCCTGAAGAAGCTGAAGGGTTGCATGAATCTAAGGAAACCAACATTCCCATAAACATGACTGAAAGGATTGTGATTTTCTCAAGAATGAAGACAACAAATAGGATTCCATGCACATCTCTTTCATTTATCCCAGCTTCTTTTATTCTGTTTTGTGACAGATCATTGAGCCTTATTGAAAATATCTTCCTGGAATAAGTTAAAAGGAAAGGACCTTGCTGTTTCCACAACAATAGTGATGATATAATTAATAGTAAAATTATAATATATAGACAATGTATTTTATGTTGGGTAAAATACTAGACATTTTAATGGTATCTCACATAATTTCCTCTATATTGACTTGATATTCTAATACATAATTGCTCTGAATATATATTAATGTAGATATATTTATAACAAAAATACATATGGATTTACCTTCTAAAGAAGGGTAAATATGTTAAGATTTCATTTAAAACTATAAAGGGACAACAAAATGAGAACTGTAAATATGTTGAGTAATATGTTAAAACTTTAATAAAAAATTTTAAAAAGGTTACATGAGCAAAAAATAAAGTCATTTGAAAGTCTCAGGTCATTTGTGGTTATTTCCCAGTACAAGTCATGATTTGTTAATATTTAAAACAAAATGCATCAAGGTACAGCTAAGTGCCCCAACCATAAAATAAGGGCCTAACTAGCAGACTTAGAATTCAGAATGGAAATCTTTGGAACATTCATCTGGTTATTACTAGAAGCTAAAAGCTAAGACATATATCAGAAAATGTAGGGAATTCTATGACATGGAAGTAGCGGTATACTAAACTATATTTCACAAAAATCTCTTAGCAAGAAAACAAATTCCTGAAAAAAAACACAAAACATTGGCAATGACAGAAGTTAAAGATTTAAGTCCAATAAAGAATGAGTACATTAAAAAGAAATATAACCAAGGATTACAGGGGGGAAAAAAGTAATGCATGGTGAAGGAAAAGGACAAAGTAACACAATCCCAGAGAAGCCTTAAATAGCAAGCTGACTTTGGCAAACAATTGGGGTAAACTCACAAAGAAAGAGGATATTGTATGTAAACAAGAAAAGGTTTCGTTTATTAACACTTAAGAAGAACTGCAATTGATCAATTTTCAACATTGTTACAAGCAATAATATAGAAAATTAAATTCTTAATATAAAAGCTAAAACTCAGAAAATCATCTTAGACAATGTAGGTCCCCAAAACCTTACTGTCTTTCCAATGCACTCAGACATAATTGTCAAATATTTTCTTCAATTCCTATTGTTTCCATTCTCTCTTTGTCCTCTCTCTTTCATAACATAGCATATTCTGATACCTCATTTTGGTGTTGTTGCCAATTGTCCAGCATGATTTTAAATCAGGAAGAACATAATACTTAAAATGCAGACTTGCTAACCAGGAGAGACTATTTTCTCAGCTTCTTGGTATTAGTAAGTATTTGTTGAATGAAGAAGTAAATCGATTCAAAATAAGTTCCAAATATCGCCAAGAAAATGGGAATTTTGATGAGATACAACAACAGCGTTTGGAAAGAAAGATATTTATTTGTGGTTAGACTACAACTGTAAAAGATTAAATGTAGCATGTCTCAGAGATGTGAAAGTCTCAGAATAATGAAATGAGTATTTGAAATCTCAAACACCTCATTACCTGTGGCTGATGGCTTACCGTGACTTAAAATTCTATTTGGGAAAGAATGAGCAGAGAATGAACTGGCATGTTAAATTTTCGGCTGTGCACCCACAATAGATGTCTAGGAGTCCAGTTTCAGCATCCATTAGAACCAGACTATTCCTTAAACATATGCCACAGTGGGTCTCAAATAAGTAAATGAATAAGAGAGAAAACATATGACTTCGGAAATACAAGGCTCAAAGTATAGTATACAAGAGAGTTTATTTTGAAGGAAAAATACAGAAAATACTTACAATGCAGGAGGCTTCTACATTTTGCACATTACACTGGTACAGTCCTAGTCTGGGTCCTGAGTGTCACTCATTAACACTGGGTTACCAGGAAGCCTGTGTTTTGACAGTGGATTCAAAACATGAGATTTCTGGGACCAGCCCAGTGGTGTAGTGGTTAAGTTGGTGCATTCTGCTTTGGCAGCCCGGGGTTCACGAGTTCAGATCCTGGGAGCAGACCTACTCACCACTCATCAAGCCATGCTGAGACAGTGCCCCATAAAGACGAGCTACAACTCTACAACTATGATACACAACTATGTACTGGGACTTGGGGGAGGAAAAAAAGAAAAAAAAAAGAGGAAGATTGGCAACAGATGTTAGTGCAGGCACAATCTTCCTCAAAAACAAACAAACAAAAAAAAACAAACCATGGGGTTTGTTTGTTTTTTCCAGTAAACAAAACTTCAATTTATTTGCTTCACCTTTCTCTCATAGCTATTGTAGTTTGTAAGCAACAAGTTTTGTTTGTTATTTGACTTTATGTGAGAAAAATGTATTTATTTAAAAAAATATATATTGTTTTAAAGGCCCTTAAAAGGATAAGTCATAGAAAACTAAATAAGGTGGAATTAATTTTTTTTACTGAGATATAATTGACATATAACATTGTATAGGTTTGAAGTGTACTACAATTTGGTTTGAAACATTTATGATTACAATATGATTAACACCACTGCATTAGCTTACACTTCTATCTTGTCACATAATTATAATTTCGTTTTTGTGTTAAGAACTGATGAGAGCTAGCCTTGATGGCCTAGTGGTTACAATTCAGCACAGTTCACTTTGGCATGCCGCGTTTGGTTCCCAGGCGTGGAACCATACCAGCTATCTGTCAGTAGCCATGTTGTGGCGGTGGCTCATATAGAAGAAATAGAAGGACTTACAACTAGAATACATGAGTATGTATTGGGGCTCAGGGAGGAAGAAAAAAAGAGAGGAAGATTGGCAACAGATGTTAGCTCAGGGCAAACCTTTCACAGCAAAAAGCAAAAGAAAAAACCACTTTAGATCTAGTCTCTTAGCAACTTTGAAGTTTATAATACAGTATTGCTGACTATAATCACTATGCTATGCATCATATCTCCAGAATTTATTTACTAGTTGCAAGTTTGTACCCTTAAACAGTATCTCAATTCCTCCAACTCTCCACCCCCTGGTAAGTGCTGTTCTTCTCTGTTTTTACAAGTTCAGCTTTTTTAGATTCCACATATAAGTGATATCATATAGTATTTGTCTTTCTCTGTCTGATTTACCTCAGCATAATGAAGAGTCACTTGCTTCTAATTCCTTCCTTGGGCAGTTTAATGTAGATACGGGATGCCTGCCTTTCAAGAGGGTAGAATATCAAAAAGTTTTGTGTAGGTGAGATAGAAATGCACCTTGTATTCAAAAAGTTGGACTTAGTGGCAGAAAACAAACTTATTCTATTTCGCTACTGCCCCTACAAACCTATTTTGTTGAATTATTCTTCCCTTGCAAGTATAAAACCTTAGCCAGATCTCATAGCTTCTATCATCACTCCATATATTAAGTTCAGTCCAGGCTAAAAACAAAGCTTGAATCAGTCATTCAATATAAAACTTCCCCCACTCACCATTTTCAGACCCTGTTCAAGCCTGAAAACCTGGCAGAGGAAAGGTTAGTTTGCTGCAGATTCTTGTTCTTCTCTCCATCATCTATGCTGATTTTGGTTCCTTTATGGTTGCATACATAGTGAGTGTCATCTATAGTTCTCTTTTGGCTAGGGAAAGCTGTCAGTCATAGCAGCTATTTTAATACAGGCTCATTCTTCTGTAGGCATCTGTGTCAGGGGTCTCCCGGGCAACCCTCAAGTTTGATGACTCACGAGGAATACTCAGGGAACTCAGAAAAGCTGTTTAGTCACAGTTTCACTCTATTACAGTGAAAAGATACAGATTAAAATCTGCACAGGCTGAGGGTGCATAGAATAGTGTCCAGGAGAAAACAGGCACAAACTTCCAGTTGTCCTCTCCTTGGGGAGTCATATGAACAGCACTTGGTTCACCCAGAATAATGTATGAAAACACGTGTGAAGTATTGCCAACCAGAAAAACTCACTCAAGCTTTGAAATCTGAGGTTTTCACTAGGAATTAGTCACCTGGGCATGGAGCACCCATGTGATTGACCATAACTACTCAGTCTCTAGCCCTTTCAGAGGCCAAACTGATACAGCATGGCTCTAAACCCCATGCAAACAAAAAGGATTCACCACAAATCACACTGGTAGCAGAAACTATCTTATGTGGCTGAAGGTCCAGGTATACAAAGACACTATTATGAGGCAGGATATTCCAAGGGCTTAGAGGTTATCTCCCAAGAGCCGGTCAAGGGCCAGAACTTTCTTTGAAATATGCAGCGTATGAGCATCCCAAGATTGCTGAGTTAACCCTTTACTGCAGGGCACCTTTGTGGGTTTTATTGAAATCTCTTCACATGGGCCTTCCCATCTGAATTTCTCTGAGATGTGTGTTGCCTCCTTAACTGGTACCAAATCTTAAGAATTTATTATGCTCCTAGTCTCAGATGTTGTACTGTACTCAGACACCATCTGCTGGGATTACACTTCCCTTTCATGAGGTGCTATTTAGGAGTTTCCTCTTAAGATGGCCCATGTCAAACTCCCTTTACAGTGTCCATATCTGGCCCATGGAAAACATGAAACTTGCCCCACCAAACTCTGGAAGGGCAGCCGTTCCTAAGTAGTCTTCTTTGCCCTAATCATTCTACAACCATGATTTACCTTATAGACTTTTTCTGATGTAAGTCAAGCCCAGTTGTTGTGGGTCCCAATATCTAGGAGTTACATGTCACTTTCTATAGACACCCTTTCCTTCTTTTGGATGGCAAGAGATAAAGACTTTACTGACTATTCTTTTCAAAGAAATGATCTCTTTTGGACTCTTCTGATAAATTTCCATAAATGAGGGTGATGTGATAAGGGAAACAAAACTACAAAACTCGTATGGTAATTTTTTAGTTTAGATATTCCAGCACATTTCAGCCAGTCTTAAAGACCTCTAATAAAACACCAAGGAAAATTCCCCTTCATCCTGTTATAGAAAATACAGTTTGGTGCACAAAAGAGAAACCATAAGGGGGTAAGACCTTATGATATTCTTGCCTGCAGGACTCTAGCACAAAGGTCAGCAATTTTTTTTTTTTCTGTAAAATAGAGTCAGGGAAGAAATGTTTTAGGCTTTCCAAACCATACAGTCTGTGCTGTGACTACTCAATTCTGTCACTTTAGCTCAAAATCAGCCACAGACAATATATAAATAAACAGACACAGCTGTGTTGCAATATAACTTCATTTACAAAAATGGTGACACCCCATAGACCATAGTTTGCCAAATCAAGCTCTGAAGGAACTGAACTTAATAAAGACCATTAAGTGGAAGCAACTCAATTATGAGGACTTATTTTAACAGTGACCTTAAGACTCTGATGCTTGAGAATGGAGTCTATAAAAGGATAACAAATGGACATTTGAGAAGTAAAAAATACAGTATTTAAAATTAAGATATAAGAGGATGGGCATATCAATCAGGGTCCAATCAGAAGAGACAAACTATGGTAGTCACTTGAAAAGTTTAAAGAAATGTTAACTAGGTATGATGTTGTTAATTAAATAACTATAAGAATAAAAAGAGAGCCCTATGATATGACAGAGGCAGGAAGTGCAGGAAGCAGCCTCATTCCTAGGGTTAGGAACAAAGGAAAGAGGTTCAAATTATTAGGCCTATAAACTTAGAGAAGGGGTCCCATAGAGCTGAAATTCAGATGTTCAGGAAAGGACACTGTCCATCTGTTGGTATGTCGCTGATCCCAGAGAAACTGCCCTTTGAATATGAGGGGCATGTTGTGCTGGGGCTGTGCCAAGAGGAGAGGGAGCCAGCCAGCTTCTGCAGGTGCTGGTGGTCTGAGGGAGGGTGCAGTCAAGTGCTGGAAAAGCTGCAAATTGGATGCAGGTGCTCCTATGGGAAGAAAATGCTGACAGGATCAGGAAGCATTGCTGGAGTGCTGTTCATAGAAACAGTGTGTGGACAGGAAGCACAGAGGAGCCCCACAAGAAATAAACGGGAGGTACTCATTTCAATTTTCCTTCATCCGACTTACAGTCTCCTTCTACCATCCCTTATTGGAGCCTAACATAGAGCCAGGTGGCACAGCAGAAACATCATTTGCAGAATCCCGTCAAAAAACTAAAGACAAAATTTAGAGACAAAAATTTAATAACAGCCATAATCTACCCATTAGGCTACTCAGCATCCATAGACATCCTTCCATGCATATTTGTACTTTCATGCTACATTAAAAAAAAATCTATTAGTCTTCCTAGCAAGACAGAACTATTCACACAAAGATGTTCTCAGCCATTCTCCAAGGGATACACTGCATCCCTCTGTGGGCTCCATTAATTATTCCTCAAATTCTGTCACAGCCGCATCTAAATATGCTGTTACCTGAAGAATAAATTGTAATGATGACAAAACAACAAATGTTATTTAAAATAATGAGAACAAAGAGAGAAAATAAGAATATAGTTAATATTTGTGAATATATACACACATCTATTAACAAAGGAAAAAATAGATACTGCTACAATCTCATTTCTGTAACTGGACAAGCCAGGAGATTGATATTCATCACTTCCTTCCTCCAGTATCCATTCTGTGATTCCTTCACTCTCAGTCAGGACCTCAGCCAGTCTGGGTTCATTACCTGGTGGGGTAAACCAAATCTGCCTTACTGAAGAGTCATTATTCTTAGTTATTCTGCCTTGTTTTTCATTGCTGTAGTTTTTCATTAAATCTACTATTGGATATGGATGAATTAAGAGACGTCCCAGAGAATCACTTGTGTTCTAGGCATAGTCCCTCTCCCATATGTAGTAGCAATCCAATTTCACCCTTGGAAATCACCCCAGCATGTAGATAAAACTCTTTCTTCTTCTGTAGCCTCAGAGGCATTACGTGTCCCAAATGGCCACTTGCATGGAAACATCATTATGTCCTCTGGCAGAAAATTTCCTCCACTGGAAATAAAGAACTTCAAACTGGCAGAACTCAAAGTAATGAGCATGAGACACAGAAACGATCTGACTGGTTTATTAGGTGTAACAGGGGAGGCTTTTCTCCCCACTGCCACATTTGGAGTCCTGGGCAAGCGATTTCTGGATTTATGGGAGATATTGCAAAGTTGTTTTCTGATTCAAAGCTTGTACTGCATCCTGTAAGATAGAAGCCCATTCTTTCAGAGCGTGGTCTCACAGCTGTCACCATAACTGAGTTTTCAGAAAGTAATTCCATTATTTCATTAGCTGACTCTGGGTGATGGAAAATGTAGTAAAATCTGTGATTTCCATAGTTATGACCTCATTGTCCTATATATTTTCTTGCCGTGAAATACTTCCTTTGATCAAAAGTAGTTGTATTGGATGCTGCTAAGGCAAATATGGTGCTAAGTCCACAGATGGTGACACTGCCAGAAATGTTACAGGTAGAGAAGGCAAATACTGATCCACCATACATATTTATTCAGTCAGGACAAATTTCTTCTCCCTCCATGATACAATTGGATCCAAGTAAATCAACTGGCTACAGGTGTCTGGCTCCTTTCTCTAACGAATGATGCCGTATTAGGGGCTCATTGTTCTCTGTTGTTAGCAGGTTAGGGATTGATCAGTAGCAATAGCCAGAATAGCCTCAGTGAGAGAAAATTAACATTTAAGACCATGCATATTTACTTGGTGAGAGACAATTCACACATAGCCTTCATCCCTACCACCACACAGCTATTGTTGAGGCACTGGAATTCCTGTGCAAAGAGGCTGACTGATTTCCACAGATGTATTCTTTTGCCTGCCTGACTGCTGAGAGCCTCTTCTGCAGTGGATGCCCATTAGTGAGCATTGCCATGAGCATTTCACACTCTGTACCTATTCTGAGAGGTGTTTCCCATATACCTCTTCCCCAGTCTTCCCAATCAACTATAGTCCAATCCTGTTCTTTCAAGTCTTTGACAAAACAGCCAAACTATTAGCCGCCACCCGTGTATCAGGATAGATATGTTTTCTGGCCTTCTCTTCATTCAGTGGACAATGAACACTGAAAGGACAAACAAGTATACAGGATTTTTCTTCACTAACGTCTTTCAGGGCCCCATTGAGTGGATCTGTAACGCAACAGCATATCATGCAGAAGCATCATGCCACTAAGTCCTGGTACTGACTAAACAGGCATGGGACATTCCATGTGATCTGAGCTTCCCCTCATGAACCGGATGGTATGTGATCCACCAAGCCATACAGTTGAGCATGGGCAGCAGCAATCTATTATTAAGTAGAAATGATATATGAGATTCAACTTGAATGAATCTGAAAGTCATGAAGAAATTGCATGATCAGGTGATGTAGACCACTTTAACATCAGTTCCAACTGCATTACCTGCTCTCTGTTATTTCACACTTCATATATCATTCGATTTACTGGATCCGTATGGAAGAGCCTAGATTTTCTGAAGAGCTTGATCTTGCTCAGGTTCCTACTCACAGTTTGTAGCATTATGATTACTCTGTAAACAGACAGGTGAAAGTAGCAAATTCATTTTTGGGAGGTTTTTTTTGGCAAGAAAGATTAGCCCTGAGCTAACATCTATTTCCAATCCTCCTCTACTTGCTGAGGAAGACTGGCCCCTGTCCAACATCTGTGCCCATCTTCTTCAACTCTATACATGGGACGCTTGCCAGAGGATGGCTTGATAAGCCGTGCGTGGGTCTGCCCTGAATTAGGGCCCATGAACCCAGGGCCGCCAAAGTGGAGTCCATGAATCCAACCACTACACCACCTCCAGGCTGGCCCCAAGCACATTGATTTCTATGGACTCCAAAATCCAAAAGGACTATCAAATGTTTTGCCCTTTTCAGTGGCAGGTGGTACCACTTTCAGCAACTTGTCTTTCACAATGGAGGGGACATCTCAACATGCTCCAGACCACCGGATCCCCAGAAACTTCACTGAGGTAACAATCTCATGAACTTTTGTGGGGTTTATCTCCTGTGCTTTGAATAACACATCTTTTGCTAAGGCATTTGAGGTACTTCTACCTCCTGATCATCAGATACAATCAACATAATACCATCAACGTAGTGGGTCAGTGAGACATTGGGTGGAATGCTTATGATAAACAGCAGCAGGGTTGACAAAGCCTTAGTCAAGACTGTGAAAATGTACTGCTTGAGCTGCTATATAAAAGCAAATTGAGTCTAGTGGTTCTTGAAATTGCCATGGCAAAAAAGCACTGACAGGGCAACCATTTCATATCAGGTGCCAGAGGCTGTGTTAATTTTCTCCAATATGGATACTGTGTCTACAACAGCAACTGGAAACTAGGTGGAAGACTGTGGTTCTCCATTGGAGCAACCTCAGTTAGGATTTTGGCCACCAGAATTGAAGTTTTTCCTGTTATATGGACAGGGTAGCATTTTAGTGGGCTGTCCCATCTCTTTTGGAAGGTTTGAAGCATTTATCTTTCTTGTTGCAATTTATAAATTTCTCCAAGATGTATTTAGGTGTGGAGTTTGGTTACTTGTTGTTTTCTATTTATATTATTACTATCATGGAAGGGTGTGCTCTTTCTATTAAAATCATGTCCTCAGCTCAGCAACTGGAATACCCATTCAAGCCAGAGTTTTATGTAGCTGAGAATTTTTTCTATTGTTTATTTGATTATTTCTTCTCATTTCTCTTTTATTTATTTACTTATTTTTCCTGAGGAAGATTCACCCTGAACTAACATCTGTTGCCAATCTTTCTCTTTTTGCTTGAGGAAGATTTGCCCTGAGCTAACGTCTGTGCCAACCTTCCTCTATTCTGTATGTGAGTCATGGCCACAGCATGGCCACTGGGGATTGGTGTAGGTCCACACCTGGGAACTGAACCCGGCCTGCCAAAGTAGAGCATGCCAAACTTAACCACTAGGCCATGGGGCCAGCCTCTCTTTTTTTTTTTGAAGTAACAATGTAGAGACATTTATATTACTTTCTTTCTTCATTTCTCTATCAGAATGTTTCCTATTTCTTCTGAAACATGCTATGCAAATTATTAGGCTGGAAATTCCAGGTCACTAATTTGATATTCAGAAAATTCTATTCTCCAATTCAGCACAACTATAATTCTAATAAAAAAGAAAAGATGTGATTTTAATTCCCAAATATTCTGTTTGTATTTAATTATGGGAGAATATTATTGTTGTGTAGTTATGAAAGCCTATCAAATTCCTCTGATCCACCAATTGTGTTTATTTAATGTTTATTTACTATTCTATGTCCCCTTTATTAACTGCATTTTTGAAGGCTATTTCTTTTGTTTGTTCAGTCTAGTTTTTCAGTTTGATTGCTTTGATTTTCTTCAATATTAATTTTTTTTAAATATCTATATGTACAGGTGTAATCAATGCGCAAGATGTAGCCCATGTATGTGATTTTGTTGTTTCTTTCTTTCTTTTTGGTTTTGCTTTCTGTGTTGGTGAACATAGTGTTTTATAATTTTAACTATGGAATGTTCTAATTTTTTACATTTGCAACTTTCAGTGGTCTGTCACTCAGCAACAATACACATTTATGTTCCTATCCAGCCCTTTTAGGTATTTGGTCAGTATAGGGAGCTGAAGTCAATTTCCTCAGCCCAGTTAAAGTCACAAGTTGCCTAGAAGCTAGAGCACCTGATTAGGCAATCCTGGGTTTGGTGATGATGTTGGACAAGAGAGTAGAGAAATGACTTTTCAGAATTTCCTTTAGTGTGAATGGACTGCTTGTTTTTGGAAGCATGGCATCCTTCCCACCTCAAAACAACCTGAGATAATACACGATTTTTTGTTAACATAGTTCTGTCATCATTAACTTTCTCCCTTTTTCTGCAGGACTATTTGGCTTTTTCTTATTAACTCATCAGATCCCTTTATGAATTATGAATATTATATCTTTGTGTGTTGCAAACGTTGCAAATATTTTCCAATAAATTATTTCTTTTTTAATAATTTGCACAGCATTTTTCATAGAATTATTTTTCAATTGTGTGTGTTTCACCTGTCACTTGTTTCTTCTTTGCTTCTGTGATTTTCAATTGAGCTTTTAGGAGGACTTTCACATTGAGTTTTTAAAAAATATTTTCACATTTTTCTTTTTGATTGGTTAGGTTTATTTTGGCTTGTATATGTGTGGTTGTTTTTTTTACACTTACCTTTTCAATCAAATTCATATTAAATTTTGCATATTTTGTGAGGTAGGGAATCTGATTAGCTCAAATCAATGTCCAATAAACTGTTTTAAGTAACATACCTTTAGGTAGGGGCAGCAAACTCAAATATCCACAAGGGCCGGGACTGTCTGTAAACGTGTGAAGACACTGGTAGTAGAGCTGATTGTGACGAACTTATGTGTTCCTCACAATTGTATGCAAATTTATTTTTCAAACAATCAACTTCAGATCAGTCTGCCAGTTTGTGGTCTCTTCTTCTTTTTCAGTTTTTTGGCTGTTCTGCAACAGTTACTTTTCTAGGGGATTTTCAGATTCAACTTCTCAAATCCCATAAAATATACTGTTGGGACTTTGACTGAGCTTGCACTGAATTTACAGATTTCTCTAAAACATAGTATATTTCCTTCTAAGAAAATAATAAACAAGTTGGTTTATTTAAGCTTTCTTTTAGGTTATTCAATAAAGTTTTACAGTTATTGTTTTCCTTTAGGTGTTAGGCTTTTTCCATTGACTCTATTCCAAAATCGATTTTAATCTCATGCTTAATTTCAAGTATGATTTTCTTGTATAGATATCTGACATGAGAAAAAATAAAACTTTTCTTTAGAAAAGTGTTGATAATAAACGTGTGAAGTTTCACGAATTTGGAAAGAAAGTTAAAATAGCAATAACCTGGAACTAAGTTCCAATTTAAGTAACAATGGAAACCGTGGCATAAAGAGTTTGTAAGTAAAGAGATATTTCAGATTTTTTGTTTGGAAGAAGAAGAATACAGATGTTAACTGATATTCTATTTGGTACAAATATTTAAAATATAAGCAAATAAAGACTATTTTAACTTCAAAAGTGAAAAAGCTAATAACAACTGAGTTTTTGTGGGGTTTTTTTTACAGAACAGGAAATGTGCCTATAACTGCAATGTAAAAGAATTGGTGAAAATCCATAAGAAAACCACTAAGACTCCTCAAATAAACAGGTTATGAACATGAACAGATAATTCACAATGGAAGGACCGTGTACTACTTTTTAAAGCAAATTTTTAAAAATTATTTAATGGTAATATTTACTTTGTATAGGCTGCTGGATAACAATTTGGAGTGAAAATGTGTAGCATGAAACTTAAAAGTACTTATACATTTAAACTCATAATGCTACTTCCTAAAGTTTCATCTAAGTAAATAGAGAATATTTACATACACTTAGGTAGTCATTGCGGCATTGTGTATAACTGAAAAAATAAAGTAGAAAGAGAGAGAAAGCTATCAAAGTAACCTCCATAACCCCACAATAGCATATTACTTGAAGTAAAAATATTATGTGCATTTGATATAATATTATGAAGCTATTAAAATCATCCTTGTGGAGAGTTTACAGAACTTACAAAGGTCTTTAACTTCTAAAGCTAGTAATTAAAAAATTAGACCTCACATTTCAAAGGTATTATGATTATGTGTAATGATAAGAAAAAGTAATGAAGTAAGATATTAAAATGCTAGAAGGAAACTGTTGTAAATATTACCACATATTGGTATTTTAAATTTTAATCTACTCTTAAATGCTTCTAAATTTTCTATAATGTTTGTGGTTTTTTTAACCCAGCTAATATTTATTAAGTGTTTACTATTTGTCAGGTTTTGCATTTACTGAGAGGATTTTGACAGGGAAACATTAGAATTTTCCTTTCTTCCAAACAATTTCATTCCACAAAACAGGCAAAGTAAAGTGCAAAAACTGCTATAATTAGAGAGGGACAGAGTGATAGAAAGGGCACCAAATCCAAATTTGGATGATGAGGGATATTTTTCCAAAAGGAATTGCATTAAAAACAGTATTTGCAAGAGTCAGAAAAGGATGATGCATGTGAACTTTATCCTGAAAATAGTGATCAGGAAGGAAGAACCTCTACTGACTGTGAAGATTGCTACAAAAGACCAAGACTGTAAGTAGAGGGAACACTGAGGAGACTATTCTTACACGGCAAAAATGATGAGGGTCTGAACTAAGATGGTTGCCACAGACTTGGTGAAAAGGGGATAGATCTGAGAGATATTAAGATCATAAAATTAACTATATTTACGATCCAAATAAATGTGAAAAGTGAGTAAAAGTGAAATCACATTGACACAGATTTCTGGCTTCTGTGAGCAGACGACTTGAAAATACTAAAACTATAATTGCAGAATTGATACTGTATTAGTGTGAGAAATTAAGGACCAGGTTTTGCAAATTCTCTCTAGTCTATGGAGTGAATCATTCAACACTGAACGGGTATAAAAGAAAAAAGAGATCTACTTTGGGTACACTGGGGAGAGGAGGAAAAAAAGAGGTGTCATTAATCTCCTATTCTCTTTTTATTTTGTCTCTGCTCCTTAGGTCATGAAATGGTTTAGGTCTGTGCATTCTTCCTCTGAATGCGTTTTCCTGGCAACAACAGTGCTGAGAAAACTCTTCTTGTATCATGTCTAGATTGTGGTGGGCCCCCATTCACAGTAGATTTGTCTATTCTTAGAGGTTGAGGGGCCAAGTTTGAATTAGTCTCAAAGCATCATCTAACTAACAGGGGTGTTCTTTGCAGGACTGCCTTTCCATGTTCCTGCCCTAGGAACAGTGTATCAGAGGGTCTCCTCCCTCAGGTTGGTGATGTCATAATTTGAATTGTTTTACTATTATTTCCTCCAAAGACCCAGTCAGAAAACTAGTCGTGGTGATGACATCTAATTGCTATTGGTTCAACTGCATTGAAGATATTATAAATCAAAATGTTCTTCTAGTCAATTTCAATGATCAGAACAGACATTCCTCAGGCATTTCATATTTTAAACAAAAATATATACAACACATAATCCTAAATATGGTTGTAACTTTTTAAAAAATTTATACTAAGATAAGGTAGTCTTAACAAAATTCTCTGAAACAGTTCCCATACTTTAGCCAACATTTCTCTTGTTTTCAAACCACAACCCCACTCTCTCAAGAATAAAAATATTTGAAGACTCTTCTATACTCCAAAGAAGGTTGTTGAGGAAACAAGAGAAGTTCAGTTTTCGTCATTTATAGTTTGTTTGGAGTGCTTAGGTTTCATACAAAGACTTACCATTTAATTAAAAAAGAAAGTGTTTAAAATGCTACTGACAGATGACCTAAAGGGCCTGCATCTTTACAGCAAAAAAAAAAAAAAAACAACTTTCCTAGGGAAACATGATATTGAGTTTACATTCATATATTGCCCTCCAAGTTTCCTGAAAATTTCAGACTCTATATCTCACTCTGTAATGCAGTGACCTATGTTATGAATGCTTTGTAATGGATCACTAATGCAGAAGTTGCTAGTTTTACCTACGTGTGGAAGTATTCTAACGTGATGAAAATCAGTGTTTGAGGTTCCTATGTCACAATTCAGATTTGTAAATCAAATGAAGCAGTTTTTGGGAGAGGAGAAAGAATTTTCATTTGAAAGAGTGAAAAGTAATCCATGCCTTTATTTACATGATAGCAAATGAGAATTTGGTCTTACAGTCATCTCTATACCTAGAATGTCACGGTTTGCAGCTGACATCTGGACCAACACTGGAAATTCTTTGCAAAGCTGGTTGGAAATGTTCGATGACGGTCACAGAGAGTGACTCCAGAGACCTGTTGCAGATTGCCAGGCCTCATAGCTAAAATGAAGAGCCAGAATAAGAACCAAGGAGAAGAACACTATTGCATAACTAAACATAAAATCTCTATCATCATCTAATAAATCATCTGAAAATTAGTCAATCAACAAACTACAGATCAGAGATTTCTCTTTGCAGCCATGTTGAATATGTTGGAGAAAGTTTTCATGACTGTAACAGGTGGAGAATATACAACAGGAATTTTAGGGAATGGTTTATGGGACTCACAAATTGCATTGCCTGGATTAGAAATCATAAGTTATGCTTGGTTGACTTCATTATTACTAGTTTGGCCTTCTCCAGATTCAGTCAATTATGCCTAACAATTATCAATTTGTTTTCAGTGCTGGTCTATCAGGAAGTCCCAGATACTACGAAAGGAAACAATATCTTTACTAGTGTCTGGACACTGACCCACCACTTGAGCACTTGGTTTGCTGCTTGTCTCACTGTCTTTTATTTCCTGAAGGTCACCAGTTTCACCCATCCCCTTTTCCTTTGGCTAAAATGGAGAATTAACAAGGTAGTCTTCATGCTTCTGCTGTTCTCTGTGACCTTCCTTGTTAATGAAGGAAAATTATATGGCAAACTTTCCTTTGTCACATAGTTTTCATGTCTTCTGGTATCATGCACAAAAAAGTATGAAAGAAATATAACTGGGTTATTCAATGTGAGTCAAAATAAAGACTTAAATTACATGATAGTCTTCATTATTGGGTCCCTAACTCCCTTCTCTCTTTCCTTCATTTCCGTTCTCCTGTTGCTCCTTTCTTTGTGGAGACACATGAAGCACAGTGAGCTCAATGTCATGGATTCCAGAGACCCCAGAATGGAGGCCCCTTTCAGAGCCATGAAAACTGTGTTTTTCTTTCTTGTGCTCTTTGCTCTGTACCAATTTTCCTTCTTCATGATATTTTTGGGGTATTTTTCACTACAAAACAAGCTGGTTGTGATCTTTAGTTATATAATAAGAATTTTATGCCCTTTGGGTCATGCATATGTTGTGATTTTTGGAAACAGCCAAATGAGGAAAGCCTTCTTGTGGATTCTTTGGCACCTGAAGTGTGGCCTGAAGGGAAAGGCACTCCCAGCTGCACAGGCAGGCTTGTGACAGAAGTCAACAAGATGTCTTTGTGGAATCTTCTTTGCTTCATTGAATTCTTCCTTTTGTATGTGTACCGTGTCACTGAGTATCATGTAAATTCTTCCTTTACCTGGATAGACCTCTAATCTAGTAACTAGAAAAAAAATTTTGACAGGAAGAATCACATCTCTGTGCTGTTAGAGTTTTTGTATATAGACATAAAAAAAAAAAAGATGTGAATAAGCCACTCTCTACCTGGGCTGATCTACAGAAGAGGGATGTTGTTAAAATTAAACCAAAGTTATCAAAATTGAATGAGTTGGGATAGTACAATCTAACAAACAAAGAAGTTAAACAGGAAAAAATATTCAAAAACCCACTGAAAGTTGCTATCATTAACAATGAGTCATTTACAAAAGTTAGGAGGTCAATATGGACCTATGATGTAAACTGCCATTCATGGATTCCCAGTTCATATTAATGTAATGCTACCTAAAACTATTTAATTGCTGTAGATAACCATCTAATCTCTGTAGTAATTCACATTTAGCCATTTAATTCATGTTCTGATAATCTTTCAAAGTGAATTGTATTTCTGAATATTTTTGCTACTGAGGTAACTCCAGAAACGAGATAGTCTAGAATTCATTGGAGCTGTTAAAATCCTTTTGTAACAGCTGGTTACTATTGCTGAGAATTTGATTGTAATAGCATATTGTACAATCTAAGTGATGTGGAGAAATGTCAGCAATCACAATCCATGGGGAAGTGGTATGGGTAAGGGTATGTTGGCCATACATTGATAACTGCTGAAAGTGGGTGACAGGTACATCAGATTTATTGCATTGTTCTCTCTACTTTTGTGTACCTTTGGCAACTTTCATAATAAAAAGTTAAAATTACTAAAAGAGAAATGCTCTTTGTTTAGATCTCAGGGTTTTTTTTTCTGGCATAAAATATACATATGAAAGAGAAAAATGTGATAAGAAGCAAATAAAGCAATTAATTTCTTGAAAATGTTTGTTTTCTAAGTTCTGCCTGGGAAGCTTCAAGCATAAAAAAGTCTTTAGATTGTTTTTGCTACACCTATATGTCCACAATCCCAATCCCTACCTGATAATTTACCCTTAAGGAGGAGTCCTCCAGTGAAAATCAGATCAATGTTGCTAACATACACAAGACCACTATATTATACACAAAAATTCAGACTTTCTTATGCCATCCTCCCAAGATGAGGACATTGTAGGAAAGGCGGTGAAATTTCTGACTAGTTTCACATGGTGCTGGAACTCAGAGTCAGGAAGATAGCGCTTGGTAGGAATTTTTATTTTGTGTTGAAGATTTCATTCTCCAGGAAGCACTTGCATGTCTCTCGAGAACTAGGAGTTTCCCACCTGAAGGGAAACAAAGGGCTGGCTGTGTAAAGCTGAGTCTTTACTACAAATTGTGAGAATGAAAAAGAGAGAGAGGGAAGGGAAGGAAAAGGGAGACTCCATTTCTTAAAATATACCGGAATTAGGTTAGCAGGTAAAGTCTCCTAAATATCCTGTTAATATGTATAAGGGAGACATTCTATTTGAAAGTCTTTTGACATAGACTCTTAATAAACAAGCCAGAAAACACTTCTTTTGCCTGATAAAAAATACTTACTTGAAATCACCCATTTATCATTCATTTGCTTATTTATATCAGTATGGACTTACAGATTCATATTTTATTTAATGGATTATTAACTATTACTATAACTATTTATTTTAATGTCTACATTGTTGTAGATTTGTCAAGTAAGAACCACTTCAAGTTGCCTTCTGTGTCCTTTAGCATGTCCTATAGTGCTTTGCATGTTTCCTTTTATTCTTGCACAAGAACATATTTCAGGTTCATTTTGTATTTTCTCTAGTTTAGCTCTAGATTCACTATTTATCCAAGAAGTCTTAATTTCTTTTAGTGTGGAAGGGTATATGAAAACCAAGATTTGGCTGTATACAGTCATACATACATCTAATTATTTCTCTCTTTCTCACTCTCTCTGTCTCTCACTATATATATGTGTGTGTATAATATATGATGAGTCTAGGCTGATATCTGTAATTCCAGTTCAAAACTATGGATCTCATTCTTTCCATGTTATCTTTCACAATTAAAATACGGCTCACGCTGTTTTCAGTATATTTACTCATTTGTTCCATCCTAAAATATACTGAAAGTAGTTACAGATTTCCTAACTCATACCACTTCTAGAAATGAAGGAAAGAAAAAGAAAGAAAGAAAGAAAGACACTTTACTAATTCATTTTAAAGTTCATATATGCCTATGTGAGGGCATAGCGTCAAGATACTGTGTTCAAAAGTTACTTTGGGAGTGACATCAGCATCATGGCAGAGTGAGTTGTTCCCTTTGTCTCTCTCCTCTAAGTTAAAACTAAACAGGCATCCAGTAAACAACAGAGGATTCCCTACACAACACAACAGGATGCTTGAGAGATCCACACAGCTATACATCTGAAGGTGGGTGGACTGGACTCCAGAAGGTAGTGAAACTAAGGGAGTGGACCCCTGCCCAGCCCCAGTGGCAGTGACCCAGGTCACAGACCCTCACATAGTAGCTGGTGTAACTGTGAGTGGAGACGGGGACAGCCCAGTCCACATGCAAACACTTTCAGAGTGGTAGCCTGGCAAGTGGGAGCACTCACCTACTGCAGCAGCCCCACCCATGCAAACACTCCTCACTAGTGGCACTGGCTCATGCTGCAAGAAGGCACCTCACCAGCTGAGCACAACAGCCAGCTGAACCTGCCCACCAAGTGCCCGTCTGTGCAAGCACAACTCACCTGTGAAGTTCAGCAGCCCTACCTGCATGAACATGACCTAACAAGTGGCTATAGCCAGCCTGAGTGAACACAGAGCAGCTCGATCAGGACAACTATGGGCAGATGGGGCAGGAACAGAAAACACAACCCCTGCCTCCCCTCCAGTGGTGGCAGGTCAAATCTATGAACACAAGCAACAGCAACCAGAGCAGAACCTGTGACCTAGACCACAGTGGTAGAAACCCTGACACCATTTCCACCAGCAGCAAGGACTGCATACTAGTCCCTGGGTCCCCTGGCCCCTGCCAGCTAGAGTGACACTTGTGAACCCTGCATCCCTGATAGTAGTACAACCAGAACCCCAGGAAAATCCAGAAACAGCAGCACAGGTGGTACGTGGGACAGCAGCATCAGATCACACAGAGACCCAGTGGAGAAGCATGAGACCCAGGTGACCAGAACCAAAGTAACCAAACCCGTACCCAAATAAGTAAAGGAGATTACTACCACAAAGGCACTAGCAAGGGATCAATTCATCAAACACCACAAAGAACTACAGTAACACTGCAGAACAGAAGGAAAATGACGACTCTCCAGAAACCAAACCTAAAGCCAGAGATTACAATCTAAATGAAAGAGAACTCAGAATAGCTGCCATAAAGAATCTCAATGAATTACAAGAAAACACACACAGACAGTTCAACAAACTCAGGTATAAAATTAATGATCAGAAGGAATACTTCACCAAAGAGATGGAAGCCCTTAATAAAAATCCATAAAGAAATTCTGGATATGAAGAACACAATTAATGAGATAAAAAAGTAATGTAGAACGCATAACAAGTAGAGCATATCTGATGGAGGAAATAATATGTGACCTAGAAGACAGCAATCTAGAAATGCTTCAGGTGGATGAGGAGAGACAACTTAGATTTTAAAAAAATGAAGAAATTCTTCAACTAGGAAAAGGAACATAAGGATTAAAAGTATCCCAGAGGGAGAAGTGAGGGGAAAAGGAGAAGATAGCTTGTTCAAAGGAAAAATAGGTGAGAACTTCTCAAACTTGGAGAAGAAACTGGACATACAAGTACATGAAGCCAACAGAACTCCTAATTGCATCAATACAAAAAGTCCTTCTCCAAGGCATATACTATCAAAACTGTCAAAAGTCAAAGACAAAGAAAAAATATTAAGGGCAGCAAGAGAGCAGAAAATAACATACAAAGGAATGTCCATCAGGCTTTCAGAGGATTTTTCAGCAGAAACCTTGCAGGCTAGGAGAGAATGGAATGATATATTCAAAATAGCAAAACACAAAATCTATCAGGCAAGAATACTCTATCCGGTGAAATTATCTTTCTGATATGATAGAGAAATAAATGCTTTCTCAGATAAACAAATCTGAGGGAGTTCATCATCACTAGACCTCCCTTACAAGAAAAGATGAAGGGAGCCCTCCTACCAGAAGCTAAAAGGCAAAGGTTTACAAAGCTTTGAGTAAGGAGATAAATAGATTTCTGCAAAATCAGAAAATTGCAGCTCTTTATAAAAATAGGCTATCAAAAAATTATAACATAGAAGATAAAGGGAAAGAAAGCATCAAAAATAAGTATAAACACTTCAATTTAGTGCCAAACTCACAACACAAAAAAGAATAATTTATGACAACAATAACACAGAAGGGAAGGAGGAAAGGGATGGAACCTGCTTAGGCTAATGGAGATAAGAGGCTATCAGAAAACGGACTATCTCACCTATGAGACCTTTTATACAAACATTGATGTAACCACTGAACAAAAAATCAGAGCAGAGTCACAAATCATAAATAATGAGAAAAGCACCAAAATGAAACTGAAATTTCTTACTGAAATGTCCCTTGCCATCAGAAATGAGGGAAAAGGAAAAATGAAAATATAGAATAACCAGGAAACAACAGATAAAATGACAGTATTAAGCCCTTGTATATCAATAATCATTCTAAATGTAAATGGAATGAAATCCCCAGTCAAAAGACACAGAGTGGCTGGATGGATCGAAAAAGAAGACCCAAGAATATGCTGCCTCCAATAAACATATCTCATCTCTAAGGACAAACATAGGCTCAGAGTGAAGGGATGGAAGAAGGTACTCCAAACAAACAGCAAGCAAAAGAAAGCAGGATGTGGAGAAAAGGGAACTCTCAAGTACTGCTGGTGGGAATGCACACTGGTGCAGCCACTATGGAAAACAATATGGAGATTTATCATAGAACTAAAAATAGAAATACCATATGATACAGCTATCCTACTACTGGTTATTTATCCAAAGAACATGAAATAAAAATTCAAAGAGATTTATTCACCTCTATGTTCACTGTAACATTATTTACATTAGCCAAGACATGGAAGCAACCCAAGTGCCCATCAAGAGATAAATGGATAAAAAAGATATGGTATATACACATACAATGGAATACTACTCGGACATAAGAAAAGATGACATTGCGCCATTTGCAGCAACATGGATGGACCTTGAGGGTGTTATGCTAAGCAAAATAAGCCAGACAGAGAAAGACAAAAATCATACGATTTTACTCATAAGTGGGAGATAAACAAACACGTGGATAAGAACAGATTAGTGGTTACCAGAGGGGAGAGGAGTTGGGGGGAGGGTGAAAGAGGTAAAGGGACACAAATGCATGATGACAGAGAAAAACTAGAAGATTGGTAGTGAACATGATGCAGTCTGTACAGAAACTGATATATAATAATGTACACCTGAAATTATACAAGGTTATAAGCCAATGTGATCTCCATAAAATAATTTTAATTTACAAAACTGAGAAAAAATAGGCTAAAAAATACAAGGTTGTGGGACTGGCTCACTGAAGTCAACCTCAGCGCTCAATTAACTGTCACACCACTGCCTGGAAAGGAGGTCTCTATATCATAGCACAACTTCAATCACAGGGTCACACTCTCATGATGCCATTAGGTCTCAGTTTTCTTTACTTAATAAGTCACAGCTAATTCCTGCTCCTCAGAAACCATAGGGCAGACAACACCATTGAGAGAAGCCTCTGTGTAGTAACAGCTGATATTTATTGAGTGCTTAACTATGTGCCAGAGGCATATACTAGTTTATCCAAATACCAAACACAAGTTAATCTTATTCTCTTTTTCTTGATAAAGAAACTATGGCACAGAGAGGTTAGGGAACTTAGAAAGGTCACAGTAAGTGTTATAGAATCAGTAAGCAAACCTGTGGGCAGTCTGATGCTAGGGCCTATGCTCTCAATCACTCTACTATTTGTCCCCTCCCCCCAGTCATCTCCCTGATCTCCTCATTCCCAGCTCTGTCCTATGAAGTGTGACACTGCACAGGCTTCACCCTAAGGCAAGGGGAAAACACACACACAGATGGACACACTAGAGAACATCTTATTTTTCTGGAAATTAAATTTCCTTGGCAACTCCTGTGCAATGAAGTGTAACCCAAACACAATAGTCAGCATCTTGGGAAGCAAGAAGCTCATGAAAATCTTGCAGGGAATTAATACCAGCAAACAATAGGACTCAAATATAAGACAATAATGCAGTAAGTCATGGAAGAAGGGAGAATTTCATCTACATCAGCCACAATATGAGATTATTTCCTACCCTAGAAAAGGGCAAGAACTGATCTCTAAATGTACTAAGTTGAATTTTCACGCTCTTTGAAGAGAGCTGGACTAAGCATTATGCAGATATTGAAGGGGCAGGAGTGACCTACTTTCTCTAGAAGCTTTGACTTGTTTTTGACCCTCTAAAATTATGGACACTCATTTAGATGTTCATCCAAGAGTCATGGCACCACACTCATGTGCCTCAGTTTGCACCAGAGTCAAATGGCAGCTGCATCATCATATGAGAGCAATTTGGTTTCCCTTCATGGAGACGACTTATTCTTTCTCATCACGTGAATATAGTTCAGTTCTTAACACAGTGGGTCTTGAATAGGAATCAGGTCTCTGTTAATGTGAGTTCTAATAAGATTATAAAGTTATAAATGTATGGTTTTTTATTAATGAGTTGTATTTCTCTTATTATGTTAATATAATACTTTGGCTTTGCTTTTCACATGTGCTATCAGATGGTATAGAATCACGTACTGTCATGGTGTGAAGGTATTTTAAATGGTACTCAGTTCAGTCATACATTCAAAGTACTTCTTTTTTTTTTAATATATGGTATTTTTTCCTTATATAGCACTACTGTCAAATGGCCTATCCTCCCTAGGGATGGAGAATTCACTACCTTGAGAAGAACAGTTCATTTTTTGACCCTTATTCTTTTCAGTAGCTAAAATATGCCTTCCTGTGACTTCAACCTGCTTGTTCTAGTTCTCCTCTTAGAGGGTCATATATGTAAAATTAGGTCCCTCTTCCCTCTTCGGATGTCAGAGGCAACCATCATTTTACTTTTGAATTTCTTTACCATCTTAAAAAAGGGTGTAAATTTTTAAGGACACAAATTTTTCCTACCTTATTCCTTTAAATATACCCCACACCTAGCACAGTCTAGGGCATAGGAGGTGCTGTTATGTATCATATACAAATATTACATATTATATATTTATATTATGTGTAAATTAATAAATGAATGATGACGTGATGTCTGGTCACTAGTCTGATCTCATTTACTTATCATCTTCTAAAAAAGAAACATTAAAATTAAAATGAACTATCATATATTAGATCTGATTAGAACAGAAGAAAGAATTCCTTATCCTTACTCCTAGAAAATCTGTGGTATTAATTAGACTATATTAAATTAATTACTATATTAACAGTGAAGAGGAGGTCTGAAAGAAAGTATGAACGTTTCCTGACAGCATTAAAGAGACTCAAAAGCCTTTGCATCTATTTCCTCCAGAGTGAGACCAGTGTCTGGCAAGTGACTTGAGCTGGCAGGGACATTCTGCAGATGTGTCTCAGTAACTTCCTCATTCCCATCCCCAACAAACGCAAGCTCTGAAGCACCTGAGAATGTGGACACAGGCATTTAACCCAGGGCAAGCTGCTTCTTTCATTCTAAACCCCAATAATCATTCCCCCTTTGAAAAGCAGTGTCCAGGGATCAAGATTCAAGTTTCTCCCTTAGGGTATTAAAAGCCCAGGGTTAGATAAAAATACTGTGCAGTAGCCATGTAACCTCACAGATTAGATATGGACACGCATTGGTGTCACTAAAGTCTCAAGGAAAAAGGAGAAAGGTCCATTGTAGAAAAGATATTTGAAAAGAGAGTGCCTGAAACTTTCATTATTTGGTAATAGCCATAAATTTACAGATCCATGAGGCTCAGCAAATTCCAAAAGGAATAAACTCAGAGAAAACTACACCTGGACAAATCACAGTTAAGCCACTGAAAACCATTCTAAAGAAAAAAAAAAAACAAATGAATTCAGAGAAAGGACAGTGTTATCTCTTTAAGGTGATGAAAATAACTTTCAATCCAGAATTCTATATCCAGCAAAAATATCCTCCAGGAATGAAGGTGATATAGATATATTTTCAAATGGAGGGATGTTAAGACAATTCATTGCCAGTAGAACTGCTTTAAAAGAAATGCTAAAATAACATCTTAAGGCTGAAAAGAAATAAATGATACCAGAGAGAGACTTGTAACTTTAGCAGTGAAGGAAAATGCAATAGAATTGATAAATATATGGTCATATAGAATAGACTATTTTAGTTATCTTAAATTATTTAAATATTTATGACTGTAGAAAGCAAAAAAATTTATATTGTCTGAGCACTTTCAATGAAAGCAAGTATAATACATACGGCAACTATAACATAAAAGACGAGGGCACAGGGTCCTATATGGTAGTAATAATTCTATGTTTTACTTGACATGATAAAATATTAATTGTCAATAGACTGTGGCAGGTTATGAATACCACAGCCCTAGGCCAACTACTAAAGTAATTACACGAAGGCTAAAATCAAAAAGCTAATAGGTAAAATGGAATACTAGAAACAATTAGATAATTTTTAAAAGACAGGAAATAAGGAAGTGTAATAAAGCCCAGAGGGGAAAAAACATAAAAAAACAAGAAATGGATAGATTTAAACCCCAATATATTAATAGCACATTTAATATAAGGTCTAAACAAACCAAGGAGGAAACAGAGATCATCCAATTAAGTAAATAAGAAACAAGATCCAACTATATGCAGTCTAAAAGAAACTCACTTTAATATAATGATATAGATATGTTGAAAATTAAAGCACAGAAAAAGATATATGATGCTAATATTAATAAAAGTAAACCAGAGAAGCTATACTAATATCACACAACACACTATGGAACAAGAAAATTTAATAGGGATAAGACATTTTAAAAATGACAAAAAGGTCACTTCCTAAGAAGATGTAATAGCCTCAAGTATGTACACACCTAGCAAGAGAGTTCCAAAACACATGAAGTATGAACTGATAGAATTGAAAGGAGAAAAACACAACCCACTATCCACTTGGAAACTACAAGTCTTCATTCAGTAATCAATAGAGAAGGTAGACAGGCAGTAAAAACATAGAAGACTGAAACAACACTATCAACCAACTGGACCTAATGGGCATTAATAGAACATTCCACTCGACAACAGCAGAATGCTTGTTCCAAGTGCACATGGACCATTCACCGTGATAGACGTATTCTGGCCCATAAAACAATTAAAATAATTGAAATTACACAAACTATGTTATCTGATCATAAGATATTTAAATGAGAAATCAATAAGACAAAGATAATCCAGATACTGCAAATATTTAAAATTAAACAACATACTTATAAATACAGCAAAGAGAAAGTCTCAAGGGAAATTATAAGCATTTTAAAGTAAATAAAAATAAAACACAACATATCAAGAGAAAAGGCTGTGGCTGAGGCAGTGCTTAGAGGGAAATTTATGGTATAAAATTCTTACACAGTCATACATTGCTTAATGACAGGATACGTTCTGAGAAATGCATCTTTAGGCAGTTTCATCCTTGTGTGGAGATCATAGAGTGTACTTCATACACCTAAAGGTATAGCCTACTACACACCCAGGTTATATGGTATAGCCTGTTGCTCCTAGGCTACAAAACTACAACTTGTTACTGTACTGGAGATTGTAGGCAATAGTAGCACAATGGTATTTCTGTATCTAAACATAGAAAAAGTACAGTAAAAATAAAGCATAAAAGATTAAAAAATGATACATCTTTATAGGGTACTTACCAGAATGGAGCTTGCAGGACTGGCAGCTGCTCTGGGTGAGTGAGTGAGTGAGTGAGTGAGTGGTGAGTGAATGTGAAGGCACAGGACATTTCTGCGCACTACTGTAGACTTGATAAACACTGTATACTTGGGCTACGCTAAATTTCTAAAAATTCTTTTTCTATCTTAAATAATACTTAACATTAGCTTACTGTAACTTTTTTATTTTATAAACTTTTATTTTTTTAACTTTTGACTGTTTTGTAATAACACTTAGCTTAAAACACAAACACCTTGTACAACTGTACAAAAATATTTTCTTTCTTTATATCCCTCTTCTGTAAGCTTTTTTCTATTTAAAAAATTTTGTTTTTACTTAAAAATTTTTTTGTTAAAAACTAATACACAAATACACACATTAGCCTAGGCCTACACAGGGTCCGGATCATCAATATCACTGTCTTCCACCTCCACATCTTGTCCCACTGGAAGGTCTTCAGGGGCAATAACATGCAGGGAGCTGTCATCTCCTATGATAACAATGCCTTCTTCTGGAACACCTCCTGAAGGACCTGCCTCAGGCTCTTCTTGAGGAGGGTCGCTCTTTTCAGAAATATGTCCACATTGGTGTGCTTGGTTTGTTTCTTTTTTCATCATATCTGCTTGTAAGCAGATAATGCACCATGAACAATTCTCTCTATTAATGAAAATCTTTCGGTGTTGGTGTCCATGTTCTCAAACTTTTTAAGGAGCTTGTTGAGATTGGCAAAAGCTTCTGGTAAACCCTTCACTGTGAATTTTCTTAGGGGTTCTTTCTTTCTTCTCCTGCAGTTTCCTTTTCTCTTGTTTGTTTACACCAGCATCACAACAGTGAGTAATGTGTTGCACTCTGCTGCTACTGTGGCTACAACATCACTAGGTGATAGAAATTTTTCCGCTCTATTATAATCTTATGGGAGCACTACACTATACGTGGTCCATCATTGACCAAAACATCATTATGTGACACATGACTATATTAGAAAAGAAGAAATGTCTTATATCAATACACTGTTTCCAGCTTAAGAAACAAGTGAAAAAAGAGTAAATTAAACCCAAAGGAAGCAGAGGTAGTAAGCAATAAATAAATCAGAAATTAATAAATAAATACATTTCATAAGTGATAATTTAACTTCTTCAAAATTAAGGACTCCTGATCTTTGAAAGACCCTGTTAAGGATATCAAAGAGATATCTGCGCCCCTATGTTTATTGCAGCATTATTCACAAGAGCCAAGATATGGAAACAACTTAGATTCCAAGATATGGAAATAAGTGTTTGTCAAAGGATGAATGGATAAAGAAGATGTGGTATATATATACAACATAATATCATTCAGTCATGAGAAATAAGGAAATCTTGCCATTTGCAACAACTTGGATGGATATTGAGGGCATTATGCTAAGTGAAGTAAGCCAAAGAAAGACAAGCGCTCCATGGTATCACTTCTATGTGGAATCTAAAAATAATATCAAACTCATAGAAAAGTAGAGTTAAAAAGTGGTTGCTAGGGGCCCGCCCAGTGGTGTAATGGTTAAGTTTGCGTGCTTTGCTTCAGTGCCCAGGGTTTCGCCGGTTCGGATCCTGGGCACAGACAGAGGCATCGCTCATCAAGCCATGCTGTGGCAGCATCCCATATAAAGTAGAGGAAGATGGGCACGGATGTTAGCCCAGGGCTTGTCTTCCTCAGCAAAAAAAAAGGAGGATTGGCAATGGATATTAGCTCAGGGCTAGTCTTCCTCACACACACACACACAAAGTGGTTGCTTGGGTCAGGGGTTTGGAGAAATTGGGAGAGTTTGATAAAAGAATATAAACTTTCAGCCATAAGATTAATAAGGTCTGAGGGTCTAATATAAAACATGGTGACTATAGTTGAGAACACTGTATTGTATAATTGAAATTTGCTAAATGAGTAGAATTTAAATGTCCTCACCAAAAAAAAAAGAAAGATAAGTATATGAGGTAAAGCATAACATTAATTAACTAGACATGGGAGAATCCTTTCACGAATTATACATATATCAAATCACCATGACGTACACTTTAAGTATTTTGCAATATTATTTGTCAATTATATCTCAATAAACCTGAAATTAAAAAATAAATAAAATATAAAAGACATTGTTAAGAGAATAAAAAGGCAAGCCAAAAGGAGGAATAGGCACTTGCAACTCACTGGTATCTGGAATATATATAAAGAACTCTCAAAACTCAAGAAAAAGAAAACAAAAAGTCCAGTTAAAAATGGGCAAAAGATTTGAATAGACACATTATCAAAACAGAATGGCATATAAACACGTAAAATGATGCTCAGAAAGATTGACCACACCAAGTGCTGGCATGGCTATGGAGCGCCTGGTGCTCTCACACGTTGCTAGTGGAATATGAAATGGTACAACCACTTGGAAAACAGTTTGCCAGCTTTTGAAAATGTTCAACATACATCTACCATATGACCCAGTCATTCTACTTCCAGGTATTTACCCATGATCAGTAAAAGCTTATGTCCCGACAAAGACTTATAAATGAATGTTCATAGAAGCTTTATTTGAAACAGCCAAAACCAGGAAAAAATTCAAATGTCATAAATAGGTGAATAGATCATCTCTGATATACATGCAATTGAACACTACTAAGCAATATAAAAGTAATGAATTATTGATACAAGAAACAACCTGGATGAATATCAAATAGTTATTCTAAGTGAAAGAAGCCAGACAGAAAAGAGTTCATACTGTAAGTCTACGAAATGCAAACTAATCTACAGTGACAGAAAGCGTATCAGTTTTTGCCCGGAGATGGTAGAAGCAGCAAGAATCAGCAGAAAGTGATTAAGAAAGGACATGAGGAAATTTTGGAGAATGATGGATATGTTCATTAGCTTGGGTGATTTCATGATTGTGTACATATGTCAAACCTTAGCAAATTGTGCACTTAAAATATGCAATTTATTGCATGTTAACTGTAAGTCAGTAAAGTTTTTCTTTGAGAAAATGTCAGATAAAGCATGTGGTTGTTATATTGTTCGATCTCTCAGATTATTAAAGTTCAGGACAAAGATAAAACTAGTTGTTCTGACACCAAGTAAAATCTTTCAAAACTCCAGAAATCAGTTTAAGGTTGTGGACGCCATACTTGTTTAAAGTTCTTGATTGATTACGGTACTCCAAGCTCAAAAAAAAACCTAAAAGTGAGTCTTCCAGTGAAATCTTTAAATTGGATAAAAATGATTCACTATTTGGATAAAAATGATTCACTATAAAGATCAGATTCCCAAATCACCTGACAGATGGTCTCTATTGAGGAATCTAGGAGGAAAAAAAACATGTGAACATATCTGAGAACTATGACGGAACTATGATGAAGATGCTTGTTTATTTGCAGTTGGCCTGTGCCTGTTTCACCACTGCAC
The DNA here is from genome assembly GCA_031878705.1 of Tapirus indicus. NCBI lineage: Eukaryota > Metazoa > Chordata > Mammalia > Perissodactyla > Tapiridae > Tapirus > Tapirus indicus. The sequence goes on along the minus strand of CM062918.1, from coordinate 107,507,102 downwards.
ACTGGATGTGTGGGGGAGGGTGATAAGAACAGGTAGTTTGTCATTTTATTTTATAAATTTCCATATCAAGAGGAGCCAAGTCCAGACCAGAGATCCTAGAATTTGAGCTGTACATATCGAGCTTTGGTCTTTGGGTTACCTTACTTGGGGAGATGAGAGAATGTGTTCTACATGAATGAATAGGGAGTAAAATTCTATTTTATGACTAGAAGTGTGGACTATGGAAGAGACATTTGTCACTCACTGAATATCCATGTGCCAACACATATTTCCCAAGCCCTTGCAATTAACTGGGGCATGTGATTTGTTCAGGTCAATGGAGGCTTTAAGCAAAATTACGTCCCACTTTCTGACCGATTTATTGAAGAGATTGGGCATGAATCTCTATGTCCATCTCTTCCCCAGTGAGGTACTTGGAAGGCAATATGTTGGTGTTAGCCCATTAGCCTGCATTTCTGACTGACTACATGAAGAAAAACTGCCCCTGCCCCACTCTACACTTTTAAGCTCAATTGGTTACATAGTGTGAACCAAGAAATGAAACTTTTATGAAACTGACATTTTGGATCCTACAGCATAGGCTACTCTGTCATGTTTCATACAAGCAGTAAAAAGCCCCTCAATAATTAATAGTCAACAAAAGTGAAATGATGATGGTTGTTGATGTTTTATTTATACCTCATCAGAATTAAAGACTGAGCAAATAGGATCACTGCAATGTACAAGTAACTTAAGAAAAATATACAAAGATGTTATGCTCACAATCCATGAGTAAAAAATGTTATATATTTGGTTTCTCCTTTAACAGTTTTATTGAGATATAATTCACATAGCATACAATTCACCCATTTAAGTGAAAATTTGAAGGTTTTTAGTACACTCACAGATATATGCAACCATCACCATATTCAATTTTAGAACATTTTCATCATCTCATAAAGAAATTCCATATCCTTTAAATGTCACCTCCCTATTTCCTCATCATCCCACTCCAATCCCACCCTAGCTCATCACTTATCTACACTTTGTATCTATAGATTTTCCTATTTTGTACTTTCATACTGGAATCATGTAATGTGTGGTCTTTTGTGGCTAGCTTCTTTCACTCAGCATAGTGTTTTCAAGGTTCATCAGTGTTGTATCATGTATCAGTCCTTCACTCTTTTCAATGGCTGAATAATATTCCATTATTTGGATATAGCATGTTTTGTTTATACATTCATCCATTGGTGAACATTTAAATTCTTTCCATCTTGTGGATGTTGTACATAATGCTCCTGTGAACATACACATACAAGTTTCTGTGTGGACATGTATTTTTATTTCTCTTGGCTTTATACATAGGTGTGGAATTGCTGGCTCGTGGTAATTCTGTGTTTAATTTCTTGAGGAACTCCTAGACTGTTTTCCAAAGCAGCAATACCGTTTTACATTCTTAACAATAGTGTGTGAGTGTTCCTATTTCTCCACATCCTGGTCAACACTTGTTGTTATCTGACTTTTTAAAAAAGTTGTGGTAACATTGGTTTATAACATTGTATAAATTTCAGGTGTACCTCATTATACTTCTATTTCTGCATAGATTACATCATGTTTACCACCCAAAGACTAATTACAATCTATCACCACACACATGTGCCTAATCATGCCATTCACCCTCTTCCCCCTGGCTTCCCCTCTGGTAACCACCAATCCAATCTCTGTTTCTATGTGTTTGTTTGTTGTTGTTTTTATCTTCCACTTATGAGTGAGTATCCGGTATTTGACCTCCTCCCTCTGACTTATTTTGCTTAGCATAAGACCCTCAATGTCCATCCATGTTGTCACAAATGGCTGGATTTCATCATTTCTTATAGCTGGGTAGTATTCCATTGTGTATATACCACATCTTCTTCATCCATTCATCCCTTTAGGGGCACTTAGGTTGCTTCTAAGTCTTGGCTATTATGAACAATGCCACAGTGAACACAGGGTGCATGTATCTTTACACATTCGTGTTTTCATGTTCTTTGGATAAATACCCAGCAATGGAATAGCTGGATTGTATGGGAGTTCAATTAATTTTTTTTAGGAATCTCCGTACTGTTTTTCATAGTGGCTGCATCAGTTTGCATTCCCACCAGCAGTGTATGAGGGTTCCCTTTCTCCACATCCTCTCCAACACTTACTTCTTGTTATTTATAGCCATTCTAACGGGCATGAGGTGATATCTCATTGTAGTTTTGATTTGCATTTCCCTAATAATTAGCAATGTTGAACATCTTTTCTTGTGCCTGTTGGCCATCTGTATATCTTCTTTGGAGAAATGTCTGTTCAGGTCTTATGCTCATTTTTTAATTGGGTTGTTAGTTTTTCTGTTGGTGAGAAGCATGAGTTGTTTATATATTTTGGAGATTAACCCCTTATCAGATATATGGTTTGCAAATATCTTCTCCCAATTGTTAGGTTGTCTTTTGTTTATGGTTTCCTTTGCTGTGCAGAAGCTTTTTAGTTTGATATAGTCCTATTTATTTATTTTTTCTATTGTTTCCCTTGCCAGGTCAGACACAGTACTTGAAAAATATGTAGCTAAGACCAATGTTGAAGAGCATACTACCTATGCTTTCTTCTAGAATTTTCATGATTTCAGGTCTTACATTCAAGTCTTTAATCCATTTTGACTAAATTTTTCTGTATGGTGTAAGATAACGGTCTACTTTCATTCTTTTGCATATGGCTGTCCAGTTTTCACAACACCATTTATTGAACAGACTTTCCTTCCTCCATTGTATGTTCTTAGCTCCCTTGTCAAAAATTAGCTGTCCATAGATGAGTGGTTTTATTTCTGGGCTCTTGATTCTGTTCTATTGATATGTGTGTCTGTTTTTGTGCCAGTACCATGCTGTTTTGGTTACTATAGCTTTGTGGCACATTTTGAAATCAGGGCATATGATACCTCCAACTTTGTTCTTTTTTCTCCAACTTTTGTCCTTTGGTTATTTGGGGTCTTTTGTTGTTCTATATAGATTTTAGGAGTCTTTGTTCTATTTCTGTGAAAAATATTTTTGGAACATTGATAGGGATTGCATTGAATCTATAGATTTCCTTGGGAAGTATGGATATTTTAACTATGTTAATTCTTCCAATCCAAGAGCACAGAATATCTTTCCAATTTTTTTGTCTTCTTTGATTTCGTTCAACAATATTTTATAGGTTTTAGCATACAGATCTTTCACCTCTTTGGTTAAGTTTATTCCTAGGTATTTTATTCTTTTTGTTGCCGTTGTAAATGGGATTGTATTCTTAATTTCTCTTCCTGCTACTTCTTTCTTAGTGTATAGAAAAGCAACTGATTCTTGTATGTTGATTTTGTATCCTGCAACTTTACCATACTCATTTATTATTTCTAAAAGTTTTTTGGTGAATTCATTAGGGTTTTCTATATGTAAAATCATATCATCTACAAATAGTAACAGTTTCACTTCTTCCTTTCCAATTTTGATCCATTTTATATCTTTTTCTTGCCTCATTGCTCTGGCTATGACTTCCAATACTATGTTAAATAACAGTGGTGAAAGTAGGCATCCTTGTCTGGTTCCTGTTCTCAGAAGGATGGCTTTCAGTTTTTCACCATTGAGGATGACATTAGCCGTGGGTTTGTCATACATGGACTTTATCATGTTGAGGTACTTTCCTTCTATACCCATTTTATTTAGAGTTTTTACCATAAATGGATGCTGTATCTTGTCCAATGCTTTCTCTGCATCTATTTACATGATCATGTGATTTTTATTCTTCATTTTGTTAAGGTAGCGTATCACACTGATTGACTTGCAGATGTTGAACCATCCCTGAATCCCTGAGATAAATCCCACTTGATCATGGTGTATGATCTTTTTAATGTATTGTTGTATTTTATTTGCTATTATGTTGTTGAGGATTTTTGCATCAATGTTCATCAGTGATATTGGCCTGTAGCTTGGTTTGTTTGTGTTGTCTTTGTTTGGTTTTCGTATCAGGGTAATGTTGGCTTCATAGAATGAGTTAGGAAACTTCCCCTCCTCTTCAATTTTTTGGAAGAATTTGAGAAGGATGGGTATTAAGTCTTCTTTGAATGTTGGTGGAATTCACCAGGGAAGCCATTTGGTCCTGTACTTTTATTTTTGGGCAGGTTTTGGATTACATTTTTGATCTCCTTACTGGTGATTCGTCTATTCAAATTGTCTATTTCTTCTTGATTTAGTTTTGCAAAGTTGTATGATTCTAAGAATTTATCCATTTCTTCTATATTGCCCAATTTTTTGGTGTATACCTTTTCATAGCATTCCTGACTTTCGGGTTTGTTGGTTCTTCTTTTTCCAGTTCCTTTAGGTTCACTGTGAGACTGTTTCTTTGAGATTTTTCTTGTTTATTAATGTAGGCCCATATTGCTATAAACTGCCCTCTTAGGACCACTTTTGCTGTATCCCATTAATTCTGGTAGGTAGTATTTTCATTTTCATTTGTCTCCAGGTATTTTTTGATTTCTACTTTGATTTCTTCATTGACCCAATCATTGTTCAGTAGCATTTTGTTTAATCTCTACATATTTGTGGCTTTTCTGATTTTCTTCCTATAGTTGTTTTCTAGTTTCATACTGTTGTGGTCAGAGAAGATGCTTGGTATTATTTCAATCTTCTTAAATTTATGGAGAATTGTTTTGTGGTCTAATATGTGATCTATCCTGGAGAATGTTCCATGTGCATTTGAAAACTATGTGTATTCTTCAGTTTTTGAATGGAATGTTCTGCATATATCTACTAAGTCCATCTGGTCTAGTGTGTCATTTAAGGACAATGTTTCCTTGTTGATCTTCTGTTTGGATGATCTATCCATTGATGTAACAGGAATGTTAAAGTCCCCTACTATTATTGTGCTACTGTCTATTTCTCCTTTATGTCTGTTAATAATTGCTTTATTTATTTAGATGCTCCCATGTTGGGTGTGTAGATATTTCCATGTGTTATATCCTCTTGTTTGTTGGTTCCGTTGATCATCCTGTAGTGCCCTTCTGTGACTCTTGTTACAGTTTTTGGTTCACAGTCTATTTTGTCTGATATGAGTATTGCTACCCCAGCTTTCTTTTCATTGCTATTTGCATGGAGTATCTTTTTCCATCACTTCACTTTCAGTTTATGAGTGTCTCTATGTCTGAAGTGTGTCTCTTGTATGCAGCATATATATGGATCTTTATCTTTATCCTTTCAGCCACCCTATGCCTTTCGATTGGAGTGTTTAGTCCGTTGATGTTTAAAGAAGCTATTGATAACAATGTACTTATTGCCATTTTGCTACTTTTTTTCTGGGTGTTTTAGTAGTTCTTGTCTGTTCCTTTCTTCTTTTGCTCTCTTCCCATGTAGTTTGATGGTTTTCTTTAGTATTATGTTTTGGTTCCTTTCTCTTAGTATTTTTTTTTTTTTGTATTTATTATAGGTTTCTGGTTTGTGATTACCATGAGGTTCATATGTAATAACCTACATATATAGCAATCTATGTTAAGTTGATAGTCTCTTTAATTTGACCTCTTTCTAAAAGCTCTACTATTTTATTCCCCTCCTCCCACATTGTATGTTTTTGATATCATATCTAACCTCTTTTTTGTGCATTTGTATTCATTATCCTCTTATCATGGAAATAGATATTTTTTTCCTATTTGTGGTCTTCTCTTTCCCCATTAAATAAGTGCCTTGAGCATTTCTTGTAGGACTGATTTCTTGGTAATAAGTTCCTTTAATTTTTTGCTTGTCTGGGAAACTCTATCTCTCCTTCCAGTCTGAATGATAACCTTGCTGAGTAGAGTATTCCTGGCTGTAGATTTTTTCCATTTAGCACTAAATGTATCATACCACTCTCTTTTAGCCTGTAAGGTTTCTTCTGAGAAGTTAGTTGACAGCCTTATGGGGTTTCCTTTGTATGTAACTTGTTGCCTTTCTCTTGTGGCTTTTAGGATTCTCTTTTTTTCTTTAATTTTGGACATTTTAATTATGATGTGTTTTGCTGTGAGCCTCTATAGATTTAACTTGTTTGGTGTCTCTGTTCTTCCTGTATCTGGATGTCTGTTTCTTTCCTTAGGTTAGGAAAGTTTTCAGGTATTATTTCTTCAAATAGATTCTCTGCCCCTTTGTCTCTCTCTTCTCCTTCTGGGACACATATAACATGAACGTTAGTGCAATTAATGTTGTCCCAGAGGTCCCTTAGACTGTTCTCACTCTTTTCAATTCTTTTTTATTTTATCTGTTCAGCTTGGGTTATTTCCTCTAGTCTTTTGTCCAGCTCACTGCTCCATTCTTCTGTATCCTCTACTCTGCTTTTAAGTCCCTGTAGTGAATTTTTCATTTCCAGTATTGTAGTCTTCATTTCTGATTGGTTTTTTTTTTTTTATATCTCCACTTTGTTGACATTCTCACCGAATTCATCCATTCTTCTCCCAAGATCAGTGAGCATCCTCATGACTGTTTGTTTGACCTCTTTGTCAGGTAGATTGCTCATTTCTGTTTCATTTGGTTCCTTTTCTGTGGTTTTTTCCTCTTCCCTTACTTGTAATGTATTCCTTTGCCTCGTTATTTTGCCTCTTTCTTTATGCTTGTATCTATGTATTAGATAGGTCAGCTATATCTCCTGATGTTGGAGAGGTGACCTTATATAAGTGATGCCTTCTGAGGCCCAGCAATGTGCTTCCCTCTCTTCACCAGTTCCAAATGTTCCAGAAGTGGCCCCTGTGTGAGCTACTTGTGTCCTGTTGTGGCAGGGTTGCTCTTGCCTTAGGTGTCCAGGGAGGCTGAGCTGGCCCCCTGGCTGGCTGGTTATAATGCTCAGCTGCATGTGGTTGTTGTGGATCCTTCAATCTCTTTATCAGGTGTGGGGATCCCCAGCACAGTTGGCTGCAAGGTCTAATAACGCATTCTTATAGCAGTTTTTCTACGAAATGAGTAGGCCCTCAGTGTGGCTGGTTGTTAGGCTCAGGGGCTTACAATTGCTATAGGCCTCCAGCCTATAAGGCTCTTGTCAGCTCTCTGAGGATTGCTTCTGGGTGTGGCTGGCCCCATGCATGGGAGCACCCAATTGTTTCTGGCTTTGGAGAGTTGGGCTGATCCCCAATGTGGCTGTTTGAGAAACACAAGTCTTCTGCAGCTGACTAGCCTCACCACCCACAGAGCACAGACACCGTCAACACATTCTTGCCCTGTGCACATGCCCCAACCTCCTGAAGTGGACTCAGTCACCCCACCACAAAGGCACCACACAGTCCACCAATGCCTCACACACTCCACCCACTCTTTGCACATGCCCTGCCCCATAGAGGTAGACTCACTCACCAGGCCACAAAGAATCTAGGCACTTAGCCTATGCAGGCCCACAAGTTGCCCAAGGGCTTGTTATTGGGTGGGACCACTCCCTAGGGTGGGCTGCTTTCCTTGGCTGAGGGATTAAATCAGTGCCCTAGTAGGTGGGGCAGACCCTGGGCTAGCAGGCTAGGAGGAGAACTCCAATGGTATCTGCCAGCATCTGTGTCAGCATGCCCACATCAAGTCACAACAACAGCCACCACCAAAGTCCCAGTCCCTGGAGAGGTCTCACCTCTCACTGAGATGCACCTGGAGCCTAGCAGGCAAGTCTCTTTTCACCAAAGGACTGTGCACCTTTCTTTCTGGTGATTTTAAGTTGCTTTCTGAGATGAGTGAATTTGTGCATGGGCCCTTTAAGAGCCAGCTTTAATTTCCTTATGTCCCAGCTTTTCTGGGGGTATTTCCCAGTGTTCTTAGAGGCAGCAAAGCCAGATATTATGACACTCATCTCTGTTGTGCTGGGTCCAAAAAGTGCTTATAGTGGCAATGCTCCCTATCTCAGGTCCCCCACTCCTCCAGGGAAGGCTGTGTATCATTGGATTGTCACCAGGTGGCTGTGAAGTGCTGTGGCTTGTCAAGGTGGTGTTTCATCTCTCGAGAAAGAAATTTCTGCCTTTTCCACCTCAGTCAGGACTGCTATTTGTTGCACAGGTTCCTATTATCCAGTTTTCAGTTCCCTCTCAGGGGTAATTGTTCCAAGAGTAGTTGTAAGTCTGCTGTCTGTGGGAGGAGGTGAGTTCACAGTCCAGCTATGCCACCATTTTGACTTCTCTCTATTATCTGAGTTTTTAATTCTGGTCACCCTAGTGGGTGTGAAGTGGTATCTCTTTATGATTTTGACTTGCATTTCCCTGATGACTAATAATGTCGAGCATCTATTCATGTGCTTCTTGACCATTTGTATATCTTATAAAAATGTTTTTTGTATCCTTTGCCCATTTTAAAAAATTGTACATAATTTTGCATAACAAAAGCTTTCCATATTTATGTTGAGGGAGAGATAGATGGAAAATTGGAATAATAATAATAAAATACTTTTTCTATCTATAAGCTAAATAATTCTGTTCTGATTATCTACTGCTCTTTAAAATACTAAGTCAAAACTCAGTGATACAAAAGAACTATTTTATTATGCTTCCAGATTGCCTACAGGTGGCCTCTTCATGTAGCATGGGTTTCCTCACAGCAGGCTGGTCTCAGATTTGTCAGACTCCTTGCAGACTTCTCAGGACCCTAAGAGGAAATGTTGTAGTGACTAAGGCAAAACCTGCTATGCTATTGTGACAGCCTTAGAAGTCCTGTGATGTCATTTCCACTGTTCTATATGGGTTGAAGCAGTCACAAGGCCACCCAGCTTCAAGAAGAGGGGTTGCAGACCCCAGATCTCAATAAGAAGAGGGTTGAAGACTTTGCAGCCATGTTTCAAAATGGCCATAGACTCTAAGAGATTCTGGCATAACATTGGACAGCAGATTTTCTGTATTTACATAAACTTTGGGTACTTTACACATAATATGTACTGGTAGGTAAGTAATAAAGATCAACTTTGAGTATAATATAGGATACGTGCTGCATGTGGTGATTAGGAAAATGTGCCTCTGAGATCTCTGACTTAAGGGAGCATAACTGGCTATGTTAAGGGCAAATACACATTAAAAGTGGGAGGCTTAATTCTCCAGGTTAAAAATAATCACCCCTATCTCCTAGTTTCTATAGGAAGGCGGGAACTTAACTACCTCCTGTCATAAAGATATGAATTTATTTTTTCTTTGTATAAAGCCAATTAACTAACACAGACAGTCACCCCAATTACCAGGTCAATTCAGGATAAACTGTGTGTAATAAATGGTGCTGCCAAGTCCTCTTACTTGAGGACTAGTTACTGTTTACCTTGAGAACATAATGGAATGAGTTGTATCTGCTTTGTCACATAAAAGAGTGAGATTCCTTTGTGTTTTTGAAATTCTATACAAGATTGCCAATGACGTGCATTGGATTTTGCTTTAATGCTTAGTCAATAATAAAACTGTTTTCTTTCTCTACCACCTTGGTGGAGTGCCTTTCTGGGTTGGGAGAAGATTTTGCTTTTAATTTTATTTACCCAACAACTGACAAACTCATGTTCCTATGCTCTGCACCTCATCACTCCATTCCCTCCTATGAGCTGCTCCCAGCCACTGTCTAAGCAGGGCAGACATTCCACAACAGACCTGCTCCTTGGAGGCTTATGACACCTCTGATGTGTATCACGGGCTTGACAACACCCACTGGCCTTCTTAGAACTTTCCTAGGACTGCATTGTTTCCTAAGACCTTCCTTCTTCTTTTCCCTCTCTCCCCTGCAGGGGTCAGACATATCTGCAGTATAACAGCTCTCCCAGCCTTCTTCTCCCTCCTTGACTTCCCGCTCAGGCATTTCCCTCAGTAATTTCCTTGTTCCTCAGAGGATCCAGACTGAGAGAACAAATTTTCTAGATTTGAGTTTTAATATTTCTAGCTTATAACTAATCAAAATGCTTAAATCTTAAGGAAAAGAAGACGTAAAAAAAATTCAAATTCTGTCTCTATTTTGTGTTTTAACAAACCAGCATTCAAATTCTAATACATAGCTTTACAGGGAAATTATAAGCAATGTCACAGCAGCAGGTAATATAATATCTGCCTTGAAAATCACTTTTGGAGAGTTTGACAGGAATAAAGATCATTTTCCCAAAGATAATTAAGACTTTGGGAGCACACTGGAGGCATTCCGGTCTTTGCCAGTGGACATCAAAATACAGGAAGAAGAAACTTATTGAACATTAGAGCTTTGGATGCACAAATCTGTAACACCTCATTTATAAATCAGCGGAATTGAAGGCAGAGATTCCCCATCAGCAGCCATGGCAAGCACAGCAAAGAAAATATTTATGATAATTTTTGCTGGAGAATTCATAATGGGGATCTTGGGAAATGGATTCATTGTATTGGTTAACTGCATTGATTGGATCAGGAGCTGGAAGTTCTCACTGATTGACTTTATTCTCACCTGCTTGGCGATTTCCAGAATATTTCTGCTGTGCATAATAATTTTACGTATAGGCTTAGATGTAAACTATGAGAAAACATGGTGCAATAATACTAACCTACTGATAAGTTTGGAAATCCTATGGACAGGATCCAACTATTTCTGCACGGCCTGTACCACCTGCCTCAGTGTCTTCTATTTCCTCAAGATAGCCAACTTTTCTAATCCCATTTTCCTCTGGATGAAATGGAGAATTCACAAGATGCTTCTCATTATTGTACTGGGGGCAGCCTTCTCTTTCTGCCTGTGCCTTTTTTTTAAGGCTACAGTATTTAAGAGCCTGATCAAAAACCAGGTAAATGTTGAACAAAATTTGACACGGAACTTCACAGTGAGAAAATATGATTTATTAACTTCTCAAATGTTCTTTGACATAATGTTCATCATCCCTTTTGTAGGGTCACTGGCCTCCTTACTCCTTTTAATCCTCTCCTTATGGAACCATACAAGGCAGATGAAGGGCACAGGTTCTAGGGATTCTAGCACAGAGGCCCATGTGAGAGCCATGAAGTGTATGATTTCATTCCTACTCTGCTTCTTTATGTACTACCTGAGCCATGTTACAATAGATTCAGCCTATGTCATTCTAGACACATTGGTGGCAAAGTTTTTGGCCTATGTGCTTGTATTTTTAGATCCATCTGGCCATCCGTTTCTTCTGATTTTATGGAACAGCAAATTGAAACAGGCTTCTCTCGGTGTCCTGAAGAAGCTGAAGGGTTGCATGAATCTAAGGAAACCTACATTCCCATAAACATGCCTGAAAGGATTGTGAGTTTTCGAAGAATGAAGACAACAAATAGGACTCCATGCACATCTCTTTCATTTATCCCAACTTCTTTTATTCTGTTTTGTGATATCATTGAGACGTATTGAAAATATCTACCTTGAGTAAGTTAAAAGAAAAGGACTTTGCTGTTTCCATCAGAATGGTGGTGATATAATTAATAGTAAAATTAGAATATATGAATAATGGATTTTTATGTTAGGCAAAATACTAGACATTTTAATGTTATCTCACATAATTTCTACTATATTGATTTGACATACAAGTACTTTAAGAATTGCTATGAATACGTGTTAATATGGATATATTTATACATATAAAAATACATGTAGACAATTTCTAAAGAACAGTAAATATTTTAAGATTTCACTTAGAACTAGAATTGGGCAACAAAATGAGATCAGTAAATATGTTGTGTAATATATTAAAACTTTAATAAAAAATGCTCATATGAACACAAAACTAAAGTCATCTGAAAGTCTCAGGTCATTTGTGGTCATTTCCTAATACAAGTCGTGACTTGTTAATATTGCAAACAAAATGCATTAAGGAACAGCTAACTGCCCCAACCATAACAAAGGGTCTAACTAGCAGACTTAGAATTTGGAATGTAAGTATTTAGACCATTCATCCAGTTATTACTAGAAGCTAAAGGCAAAGAAGTATATCAGAAAATGTGGGGAACTCCAGGACATCCAGGAGCAATATACCAAATTGCATTTTAATGAAATCTCTTAGCAAGAAAACAAATTCTTGAAAGAAAAAAAAATCATGGGCAATCACATAGGTTAAATATTTAAGTTCAATGAAGATTAAGTACACTAAAAAAAGTACAACCAAGGATCAAGGTGGGGGGGGGGAGTAATGCATGGTGAAGGAGATGGACAAAATAACACAATTCCAGAGAAACTGTTTTGTCAAACCATTGAGATAAACTCTCAAAGAAAGAGGATATTGCATGTAAACAAGAAAAGGTTTCGATTATTAACACAAGAACTGCAATTGATCAATTTTCATCACTGTTACATTTTTAAAAAGCAATAATATAGAAAGTCAGATTAGTAAAATGAAAGCTAAAACACAGAAAAATGTCTTAGACAACATAGATCCTCAAAACATTACTGTCTCTCTGATGCACTCAGACTTAATTGTCAAATATTTTCTTCAGTTCCTTATTGGTTCCACTCTCCTCTCTTCCTCCACTCTCCTCTCTTCCTCCACTCTCTTTCGTAACGTAGCATGATCTGATACCTCATTTTGGTGGTATTGCCAATTGTCTAGAGTGATTTTAAATCAAGAAGAACATAATACTTAAAAGGCAGACTTGCTCACCGGGAGAGACTACTTTTCTCAGTGTCTTGCTATTTAGTAAGTATTTGTTGAATGAGTAAATGAATGGATTCCAATATGTTCCAAATATCACCAAGACAATGGCAATTTTGATGAGATACAAGAACAGTGTTTGGAAAGAAAGATATTGATTTCTGGTTATATCACGCCTGTAAAGATTAAGTGTAGCCAGTCTCAGAGACATAAAAGCCCCAGAATAATGAAATGAATATGTGAAAATTCTAGCACCTCATTACCTGTGGCTGATGGCTAACCATGACTTAAAATTGTATTTGAGAAAGAATGAGCATAGAATGAACTGGCAATTTAAATTTTTGGCTGTGCATCTATAATAGGTGTCTAGGAGTCCAGTTCCAGCCCCCATTAGAACCAGACTGTTTCTTAAACATATGCCACAGGGGATCTCAAAATAGTAAATGAATAAGAGAGAAAACATGACTTAGAAAATATAAAGCTCAAAGTAAAGTGTAGAGTAGAGTTTATTTTGAAGGACAAATACAGAAAACATGACACAGAATAGGTGTACATTTTTCTCATTCCCCAGATATAGTCCTAGTCTGGGTCCTGAGTGTCACTTGTTAGGTCTGGATTATCAGGAATCCAATGTTTTGACAATGGTCACTTATTTTTGTTTATTTTTCAGCAAATAAAACTTTATTTCTTTCACCTTTCTCTCATAGCTATTTTAGTGTGTAAGCAACAAGATTTAAGTCTGCTGTTTGACTTTATCTTCTATATGAGAAAAATGTACTTTTTGAAAAAAGAATGTTGCTTTAAAAGCCCACAAAAGGATAATTCATAGAAAAATAAATGTGGTAGAATTAGCTTTGTGTATATTTGTGGTGTACAATGTGTTGGTTTGATACATATATATTTATTTATTTGCTATATTTATATATAGTAATTTGATTACTACAGTAGTGTTAGCTAAGACATCTAACTTGTCACATAATTATCATTGCTTTGTTTTGTTGAGAACAATTGAAATCAAGTAACGGCAACTTTGAAGTTTATAATACAAAATTGTTGACTATAATTGCTATGCTGTGCATTAGATCTCAGAACTTATTTATCTACTAGTTATAAGTTTGTACCCTGAAACAACATCTCCTCTATTCCGCCAACCCCCCAGGCCCTGGTAATTGCTATTTTACTCTGTTTTTGCAAGTTCAGCTTTTCAGATTCCACATATAAGTGATATCGTACCATGTTTGTCTTTCTCTCTCTGAATTACCTCACTTAGCATAATGAGTGGCCACTTGCTTTTAATTCCTTCCTTGGCAGTTTGATGTAAATACAGGACTTCTGCATTTTAAGAGGGTAGAATATAAAAAAAATTTTGTCTAGGTCAGATATAAATGCACCTTGTCTTCAAAAAGTTGCACTTAGTGGCATGAAAAGCAGAAAGCAAATTTATTCTTTTTCACCACTGCCCCTACAAACCTGTTTTGTTGAGTTACTCTGCCCTTTCAAGTATAAAAAAAGACCTTAGCCTGATCTCATAGCTCCTATCCGTCACTCATATATTAAGTTCAGTCCAAGCTAAAAACAAAGCTTAACTCTCTATCATTCAACATAAAACTTCTCCCACTCACCATTTTCAGGCCCCATTCAAGCCTGAAAACCCGACAGAGGAAAGGTTGGTTTGCTGCAGACACCTGTTCTTCTCCCCATCATCTATCCTGATTTTGGTTCCTTTATGGTTGCTTATATAGCTACTGTGATCTATAGTTCTCTTTTGGCTATGGAAAGCTGTCAATCATAGCAGATATTTTAATACAGACTCATTCTTCTGTAGGCATCTGTGTCAGGGGTCCCCAAGGCCACCCTCAAGTTAGATGACTCACAGGAAATACTCAGTGAACTCAGAAAAGCTGTTTAGTCACAGTTACACTTCATTACAGTGAAAAGATACAGATCAAAATTAGCAAAGGCTAAAGGTGCATAGAATGGTGTCCAGGAGAAAGCAGGCACAAATCTCCAGTTGTCCTCTCCCAGTGGAGTCATATGAACAGCTCTTAGTTCACCCAGCAATAATGTATGAAAATACATATGAAGTATTGCCAACCAGAAAAACTCACTTGAGCCTTGGTGTCTGGTTTTTATTGGGGATTAGTCACATGGGCATGAAGAACCCAAGTGATTGATCATTACTACTCAGTCTCCAGCCCTCTCAGATTTCAAACTGATATAGCATGGTTCTGGGCCTCATGCAAACAATAAAGGATTCACCATAAATCACATTGTTAGCAGAAATTATGTGATGTGACTCAAGGCTCCGGGTATACAAGGACAGTCTTACAAGGCAGGATATTCCAAGGGCTTAGAGGTTATCTCTCAGGAGCCAGTCAAAGGCCAGACATTTCACTGGAATATGCAGAGTTGAGCACCTTAAGCTTGCTGAGTTCCAATAAAGGCCTGTTGCCTGTTTCCATCTTTGATGCGGATAACGAAGTACCTGCTGGAATCCGTCACACTCTCCATGGCTGTGCCCATTCCAGGGCACCTTTGTGAGTTTTACTGAAATCTCTTCACATGGGCCCTCCCACCTGAAGTTCCCTGAGATGAGTGTTGCCTCCTTCAATGGTACTGAATCTTAAGAATTTATTATGCTCCTGGTTTCAGATGCTGTACTGTACCCACACACTATCTGCTGGGATTACTTTTCCCTTTCATGAGGTGCTATTTAGGAGTTTCCTTCTAAGATGGCCCATGTCAAATCCCTTTACAGCACCCATATATGGCCCATGGGAAACATGAAACTTGCCCCAGAGAACTCTGGAAGAGCAGCCGTTCCTAAGTAGTCAACTTTGCTCTAATCATTATACAATCTTATCTGACCTCATAGACTTTTTCAGGTATATGTCAAGCCCAGATGTGGCCCCCAATCTCTAGGAGATATGTGTCAATTTCTATAGACGCTTTTCCCTTCATTTTGATGAGAAGAGATAGAGAATTTACTGATTATTCTCTTCAAAGAAATGATCTCTTTTGGCCTCTGCTGATAAATCTCCATATCAATGAGGGTGATGTGCTAAGGGAAACAAAACTACAAAACTCTTATGGTAAGTTTTTAGTTTAGATATTCCAGGACATTTCAGTCAGTCTTAAAGGCCTCTAATAAAATACGAAGGGAAACTCCCCTTCATCCTGTTACAGAAAGTACATTTTGGTGGACAAAAGAGAAACAATAGGGGATAAGACCGTATGCTAGCCTTGACTGGAGGACTCTAGCCTGGAGGGGAGCAAACTTTTTTGTATAAAGAGTCAGAGAATAAATATTTTAGGCTTTGTAAACCATACACTCTGTGCTGTGACTACCCAATTCTGCCACTGTAGCTCAAAAACATCCATAGACAATACATAAAAAATGAACACAGCTGTGTTTCAATAAAATTTGATTTACAAAAATAGGTGGCACCCCATAGGTCATTGTTTGCCAAATCAAGCCCTAGAGGAACTAAATTTAATAAAGATCATTAAGTGGAAGCAACTCAATTAAAAGAGCTTGTTATGACAGTGAGCTTAAGACTGTCACTTGGAAATAGACTCTATAAAAGAGTTACAAATGGACATTTTTAGAGCTGAAAAATACCATTTTTAAAATCAAGACCTAAGTGGATGAGCATATCAGTTAGGGTCCAATCAGAAGAGAGAAATTATATTAGTCACATGAAGCATTTAATAAAAAGAATTGTTAACTAGGTATAAAGTTGTTAATTAATAACTGAAAGAGGAAAAAGAGAAGGCTATGATGTGACAGAGGCAGCCACTGTGGGAAGCAGCCTTCATTCCTAGAATTAGGAACAAAGGAAAGAGGTTCAAATTATTAAAGCCTAGAAACTTAGAGAAGGGGTCCCAAAGAGCTGAAACTCAGATGTTAAGGAAAGTACACTGTCCCACTGGTGGTGTGTCTCTCACCCAGAGAGGTGGCCATTTGAACATGAAGGGGAGGTTGCTGGGTCTGTGCTGATATGAGGCAGAGCCAGTCTGCTTCTGCTGGTGCTGGTGATGTGAGGGAGGGTGCAGTCAAGTGCTGGAAAAGCTGCAAACTGGATTCAGCTGCTCCTATGGGAAGGAAATGCTGCCAGGATCAGGAAGCATTGCTGGAGTGGTACTCATAGCAACAGTCAGTGGACAGGAAGCACACGGGAAACCCACAAGGAATAAAGTGGAAGTACTCATTTCCACTTTCCTTCATCAGCCTTACAGTTTCCTTCTACCATCTGTTATTGGAGCTTAACATAGAGCCAGGTGGTACAGCAGAAACATCATTTGCAGAATTCCATCACAAACCCAAGTGTAAAAAGGTAGGTTCGGACCTCAGAGGCAAAAACTTAATAACAGCCGTAATCCACCCTTTCAGTTCCTCAGCAACCATAGACATTCTTCCATGCATATTTGTACTTCCATGCTACAAGAAAAAACAAATCTATTAGTCTGTCCAGCAAGACACAACTGATCACACAAAGAGGTTCTCAGCCATCCTCCAAAATAGATACACTGTATCCACCTGTGGGCTCTATCAATTACTCCTTAAATTCTGCCACAGCCCCATCTAAATATTCTGCTACCTGAAGAATAAATTGTAGTCATGACAAAACAACAAAAGTTGTCTAAAGTAGAGAGAAAATAAAAATATAGTTAATATATACACCTATTTAAAAAGGAAGAAAATAAATATAGCTGCTACACTCTCATTTCTCTAACTGGACATGCCAGCAGATTAATATTTATAATTTCCTTCCTCCACTATTTCATGATTCGTTTGCTCTCTGTCAGGATTTCAGCCAGTCTGGATTCTTTACCTGGTGGGGTAAACCAAACCTTCAGTACTGGAGAGTCTTTATCCTTAACTATTCTGCCTTGTTTTGGATTGCTGTAGTTTTTCATTAAATTTACTATTAGACGTGGAAGAATTAAGAGATGTCCGAAAGAATCTCATATGTAGGCATAGTCCTTCTCCCATTGGGTAGTAGCAACTCAATTTCACCCTTGGTAATCACCCCACCATGCAGATGAAACCCTTTCTTTGTCCACTGGCTCAGTGACAAGAGGAGTCACAAATGGCTACTTCCATGGAAACATCATTATGTCCTCTGGCAGAACATTTCCTCCACTGGAAATAAAGACCTTCAAACTGGCAGAACTCAAAGCAGTGAGTATGTGAAGCAAACCTATCTGAGTGGTTTATTAGGTGTAACAAGGGGAGGCTTTTCTCCCCACTGCCACCTCTGGACTCCAGGGGAGTGTTTTCTGGCTGTAGGAGAGACAGTACAGTATCATTTTCTGAATCAAACCTTGTACTGCGTCCTGTAAAATAGAAACCCTTTCTTTCTCACAAGAGTGTGTGGTCTCACAAGTGGCACAATGACTGAGTTTTCAGAAAGTAATTCTATTACCTTATTAGCTAACACTGAGTGATGGAGTGTGTAGCAAGATCTGTGATTTCCATAGGCAAGATCTCATTGTCCCATATATTTTCTGGCTGTGAAATAATTTCCTTGATCAGAAGTAGTTGTGCTGAATGCTATTAAGATAAATATGGTGTTAAGTCCACAGATGGTGACACTGCCAGCAATGTTACAGGTAGGGAAGGCAAATCCATATCTGCAACATGTTTATTTCAGTGAGGACAAATTTCTTCTCTGTCCATGATGCAAAGGGATCAAAAAAAATCAACTGGTCCCAGGTGTCTGGCTGCTTTCTCTAAAGAATGATGCCACATTAGGGGCTCACTGTTCTCTGTTGTTAGCAGGTTAGGGATTGATCAGTAGCAATAGCCAGAATAGCCTTGGTGAGAGAAAATTAACATTGTTAAGACCGTGGATAATTACTCAGTGAGAGACAGGTCACATATAGCCTTTATCCCTGCCACCGTTCACCTACTGATGAGGCATTGGAAGGGCTGGGGAAAGAGGCTGACTGATATCCACAGAATGTGTTATTTTGCCTACCTGACTACTGAGACCCTCTTCTGTAGTGCATGCACATTAGTGAGCTTTCACATGAGTATTTCACACCCTGTACCTACTTTGAGAGGTATTTCTCATAACCCTCTTCCCCAGTCTTCCTGATCAACTATGTCCCAATTTTATTCTTTCCAAGTCTTTGACAACACAGCCAAACTATTAGCCACCATCCAGGTATCAGGGTAGTTATGTTTTCTGGCCATCTCTTCGTTTAGACAAATGGATAATCAAGTGCACAGCATTTCTCTTCAGCAATGTCTTTCAGGACTACCCTGAGTGGATCTGTGATGCCACAGCATATCACGCAGAAGAATCAGGCCACTATGTCCTGGTGCAGACTAAACAGTTAAGCATGAGGCATTCATTATCCACGTGATCTGAGCTTCCCATCATGAACTGGATGGTATGTGATCCACCAAATCATTAAGTTGAGCATGGACAGCTGCAATCTATTATTAAGTAGAAATGATATATAAGAGATTCAACTGGAACAGATCTGAAAGTCACAAGGGAATTGTATGGTTAGGTGATGCAGACCACTTTAACATCAGTTCCAACTGCATTACCTTCTCTCTTTTAGTTCACACTTTATATATCATTGGATTATTTGGATCCATGTGGAAGAGCCTAGATTCTCTGAAGACCTTTATCTTTCTCTGGTCCCTACTCACAATTGGCAGCATTGTAATTAATCTGTAAACAAACAGGTCAAAGTAGCATACTTATTCTTATTGACTCCAAAATCCAAATGGCCTATCAGATGTTGTACCCTTTTCAGTGGTAAGTGGTACAACTTTAAGCAAATTGTCTTTCACAACAGAGGGGACATCTCAACATGCTCCAGACCACTGGATCCCCAAACTTCACTGAGGTAGCAATCTCGTGAATTTTTGTGGGTTTATCTCCCATGATTTGAATAATATATGTCTTACTAAGGCATTTGAGGTACTTGTATTTCCTGAACATCACATATAATCAGCACAATGCCATCAATGTACTGGTTCAGTGTGACGTTGGGTGGAATATTTATGATAAAAGAGAAGGAGGGTTGACAAAGCCTTAGGCAAGACTGTGAAAATGTACTGTTTCAGCTGCAAGGTAGAAGCAAATTGTTTCTAGCAGTTCTTATAAATTGCTATGGCAAAAAAAAGCATTGACAAGTCAACAATTGCATATCAGGTGCCAGAGGCTGTGTTAATTTGCTCCTATAGGGATACTGTGTCTGAAACCACAATTGGAAACTGGGTTGGAGACTGTGGTTCTCTGTTGTAGCAACCTCAGTTAGGATTTTGGCCACCAGAATTGAAGTTTTTCCTGTTATGTGGATCAAACAGCATTTTAGTGGGCTGTCCCATCTCTTTCTGAAAGTTTGAAGCATTTATCTTTACTGTTGCAATTTATAAATTTCTCCAAGATATACCTAGGTGAGGAGTTTGATTACTTGTTATTATTTTTATTATTACTCTAATGAATGGGTGTGCTCTTTCTGTTAAAACCTCAAGCATGCCCTCAGCTCAACACCTGGGGTACCCTTTCAAGTCAGAGTTTTATTGAGCTGAGAATTTTTTCTGTTATTCATTTAATTATTTTTTCTCATTTACCTTTTCTCTTTTATTTTTTAAATAACAATGTAGAGACATTTATATTATATTGTTATTTCACAGGTCTCTTCATTTCTCTATCACAATATTTCTTATTTCTTCTGAAACATGTTATGTAAATTATTGGGCTGGAAATTCCAGGTCACTAATTTGATACTCAGAAAACTCTCTTCTCCAATTCAGCACAACTGTAATAAAAAGAAAACCCACAAATGTGAACTTGATTCCCTAATATTCTGTTTGCCTTTTTATTATAGGAGAATATTATTGTTGTATAGTTATGAAAGCTTACCATATTCCTCTGATCCACCAACTGTGTTTGTTTAATATGTATCTACTATTCTATGTCCCCTATATTGCCTGCATTTTCTTGAAGGCTACTTCTTTTGTTTGTTCACCCTAGTTTTTCTCTTTCATTGCTTTGACTTTCCTCAATATTAATTTTTTCTAGTACCTATATGTGCAGGTGTAAAGAGTGGGCAAGCTTTAGCCCATGTATGTGGTTTTCGTTGTTTCTTTCTTTCCTTTTGGTTTTGCTTTTTGCCTTGCCTAACATAGCATTTTATAATTTTAACTGTGGAATGTTCTCTCTAATTTTTTACATTTGCAACTTTCAGTGGTCTGTCACTCAGCAACAATACACATTTATGTTCCCATCCAGCTCTTTTAGGTATTTGACTTTATGACCTGAAACTAGGACATGCCTTGGTCAGTGTGCTGAAGTCCATTTCCTCAGCCCCAGTTAAAGTCACCAGTTGCCTAGAAGCTAGAGTGCCTGATTGGGGAATCCTGGGTCTGGTGATGATGTTGGACAAGGGAGTGGAGAAATGACTTTGCAGGATTTCCTTTAGCATGAATGGACTGCTTGTTTTTGGAAGCATGGCATCCTTCCCACCTCAAAAGAACCTGAGGTACTACACTATTTTTTCTTAATTTAGTTATTTGTCTAATCATAAACTTTGTCCCTTTTTCCACAGGACTACTTGACTTTCTCTTATTAACTAATCAGATCCCTTTATGAATTATGAATATTATCTCTTTGTGTGTTACAAAATGTTGCAAATATTTTCCAATAAATTCTTTCTTTACAAAAAATTTCCATAAGATATTTTTCATACAATTATTTTTCAATTGTGTTGCTTAATCTGTCACTTATTTCTTTTATGGTTCTGGGATTTTGAATTGAGCTGATAGGACTTTCACATTCAATTTTTTAAAAAATATTTCCCATTTTTTTCTTTACCTTAGGCTTTTTTTGGCTTGTATATGTGTTTTACTTATTTTTTTTTTCAATTAGCTTTTCAATCAAACTCATATTTAATTTTGTATATTTTGTGAGGTATGGAATCTGACTAGTTCAAATGAATGGCCAATAAACTGTTTTAAGGAACGTACCTTTAGGTAGAGGCAGCAAACTCAAATGTCCACAGGGTCCAGGACTGTCTGCAAACATATGAAGACATCGGTAATAGAGCTAATTGTGATGAACTTGTTATCAGTTCCTCATAATTGTGGAACTGATATTTTATTTTTCACACAGTCAATTTCAGATCAGTCTGCCAATTTGTGGCCTCTTATTCTTTTTTTTTCAATTTCTTGGCTATTCTGCAACATTTACTTTCCTAGGGGATTTTCAGAATCAGTTTCTCAAATCCCATAAAATATACTCTTGGGACTTTGACTGAGCTTGCACTGAATTTATGGATGTCTCTAAAACATAGTGTATTTCCTTCTAAGAATACAACAAAAATTGGTTTATCTAAGCTTTCTTTTAGGTTATTCAATAAAGTTTCACAGTTATTCTTTTCCTTTAGGTGTTAGGCTTTTTCTATTGACTCTTTTCCTAAATCTATTTCATTTTCTTGGGTACTTTTAAATACGATATTTTTTATTACATTTGAGATGAGAAAAAATAAAACTTTTGTTTATAAAAGTGTTGATAAATTACCTGTGAAGTTTGATGAATTTGGAAAGAAAGTTAAAATAGTAATAACCTGAAATTGTTTCAATTTACTGTAACAGTGGAAATTGTGGCATAAAGAGTTTGTAAGTAAAGAGATATTTAAGATTTTTTGTTTGGAAGAATAAGCATATAGATGTTGATTGATATTCTATTTGGTACAAATATTTAAAATACAGGTTAATAACTTCTATTTTAATTTCCAAAGTTAAAAAGGAAATAACACCTGAGGTTCTTTTTTTGTTTGTTTTTACAGAAAACAGGAAATGTGCCTATAATTACAATAAAAAAAGAATTGGTGAAAATCCGTAAGAAAACCACTAAGACTCCTCAAATAAACAGGTTATGAACATGAACAAATAATTCACAATGGAAAGTACCATGTTTCACTTTGTAAAGGAAATTTTAAAAAATTGCTTAATGGTAATTCTTACTTTGTATAGGCTGTTGGATAACAATTTGAATTGAAAATAAGGGTCATAAATCTTAAAAGTGCTTATACATTTATGCTCATGATCCTACTTACTAAAGTTTCATCTAAGTAAATAGAGAAATATTTATATGTACTTAGCTAGTCATCGCAGCATTGTATATAGTAGAAAAAATAAAGTAGAAAGAGAAAGATATCACAATAACCTAAATACATCCACAATAAGGGATTACTTGTGTTAAAAATGCTATGCAACCTTGATGTCATATTATGAAACTATTAAAATCATTATTGTGTACAGTTTATAAAACTTACAAAAGTCTTTAACTTCTAGACCTAGTAATTAAAAAATTAGACCTCAGCATTTCAAAAGTAGTATGATGATAGCTATGTGTATAATAAGAAAAAGTAGCAAATAGTAAAATATTAAAATACTAGAAGGAAACCAGTGTAAATATTAACACATTATTGGTATTTTGAACTTTTACCTACTTTTATACACTTCAAAAATTTGCTATAATGTTTGTGCTTTTTTAACCCAGCTAATATTTATTAAGTGTTTACTATTTGTCAGGTTTTGCATTTACTGAGAGGATGTTCACAGGGAAACATTAGAATTTTCCTCTCTTCCAAAAAATTACATCCCAGAAAACAGTCACAATAAAGCGCAAAAATTGCTATAATTAGAGAGGGACAGAGTGATAGAAAGGGCACCAAATCCAAGTTTGGATGATGAGGGATGCTTTTCCAAAAGGAATTGCATTAAAAACAGCATTTACAAGAGTCAGAAAAGGATGGTGCATGTGGACTTTATCCTGAAAATAATGATCAGGAAGGAAGAACCTCTACTGACTGTGAAGATTGCTACAAAAGACCAAGACTGTAAGCAGAGGGAACACTGAGGAGACTGTTCTTACACGGCAAAAATGATGAAGGTCTGAACTAAGATGATTGCCACAGACTTGGTGAAAAGGGGATAGATCTGAGAGATATTAAGATCATAAAATTAACTGGATTTAGTAACCAAGTAAATGTGAAAAGTGAGTAAAAGTGAAATCACATTGACACAGATTTCTGGCTTCTGTGAACAGATGACTTGAAAATACTAAAACTATAATTGCAGAATTGACACTGGATTTCTGTGAGAAATTAAGGACTAAGTTTTGTGAATTGTCCCTAGTCTATGGAGTGAGTCATTCAACACTGGACAGGTAGAAAAGAAAAAGAGATCTATTTTGGGTACACTGGAGAGTGGGGGGAAAAAAAGAGGTGTCATCAATCTCCTATGCCCTTATTATTTTATCTCTTGTCCTTAGGTCATGAAACGGTTAAAGTCTATGCATTCTTCCTCTGAATGTATTTTCCTGGCACCAACAATGATGAGAAAACTCTTCTCATATCATGTCTAGATTGTGATGGGCCCCCATTCACAGTAGATCTGTCTGTTCTTAGAGGTTGAGGGGTCAAGTTTCAATTAGTCTCAAAGCATCATCTAACTAGCAGAGGTGTTCTTTGCAGGACTACCTTTCCATGTTCCTGCCCCAGGAACAGTGTCTCACAGGATCTCCTCCCTCAGGTTAGTGATGTCATAATTTGAATTGTTTTACTATTAGTTTATTTCCTCCAAAGACCCAGTCAGAAAAGTGGCAGTGGGGATATCTAATTACTATTGGTTCAACTGCATTGAAAATAGTAGTAAATCAAATATTCTTCTAGTTAATTTCAAATGATCAGAACAGATATCTTTTGTATTTTAAACACATACAATAGATAATCTTAAACATGGTTATAACTTTTTAAGCATTTTTTTCAAAGATAAAATAATCTTAACAATATTCTGTGGAAAAATTCCCATACTTTAGCTAACATTTCTCTTTTTTCAAAGTCCTTCTACTGTCTCAAGAATAAAAAGATTTGAGAACTTCTGTACTCCAAAGCAGGTTTTTGTGGAAACAAGAGAAATTCAGTTTTTGTCATGTATAATTAAGGGTGCTTGTATTTCATACAAAGACTTATCATTAAAAAAAAGAAAGTCAAATACCATATGATCTCACTCATAAATAGAAGATGAAAACAACAAGAAACAAACACCAAGAGACAGAGAGTGGATTTGTGGTTACCAGAGGGGAAGGGATGAGGGAGGAGAGCAAAAGGGGTGAATAGGAATGTGTGTGGTGATGGATGGTAATGAGTCTTTCGGTGGTGAACATGATGTAATCTACACAGAAATCGAAATATAATGACGTACACCTAAAATTTATATAATGTTAAACCAATGTTACTGCAATAAAAACATAAACAAAATAAAATCAAAGAATACCCACCTCAGGGTGGTTCTAATGATGCCCTGAGGTGGTGGAGGCAAGTACTCAGTGCAATGCCTGACTCTAAAAAAGTGTTTAAAATGCTACTGACAGATGACCTGAAAGGGAGGGCATCTTTATAGCAAAAAAGAAAACAGACAAAGTTTCCGTGGCGAATATGATACTGAGGTTAGATTCATATATTTCCTGTCAAGTTTCCTGAAAATTTCAAACTCTATCTCATTCTGTAATGCAGTGACCTACACTATGAATGCTTTGTAATGGATCAGTAGTGAAGAGGTTGCTAGTTTTAACTACATGTCCAAGAATTTTACTGTGAAAATCGGTGTTTGGGGTTCCAATTTCACCATTTAGATTTGTGAATCAAATGAAGCAGTTCTTTGGGGGAGGAGAAAGAATTTTCATTTGAAAGAGTGAAAAGTACTCCATGCCTTTATTTACATGTTAGCAAATGAGAATTTGGTCTTTCAATCATCTCTCTACAGAGCATATCACAGTTTGCAGCTGACATCTGGAACTAGATTGGAAATTCTTTGCAGAGCTGGTCGGAAATGTTCAATGACTGTCGCAGAGAATGACTCCACAGTCCTACTGCAGATTGTTAGGCTTCATAACTAAAAAGAAGAGCCACAATAAGAAACAAGGAGAATACTACTGCATAACTAAACATAAAGTCTATATCATTATCTACTAAATCATCTGGAAATTAGTCAGTCAACAAACTACAGATTAGACTTTTCTCTTTGCAGCCATGTTGAATACGTTGGAGAAAGTTTTCATGACTGTAACAGGTGGAGAATTTATAATAGGAATTTTAGGGAATGGATTTATTGGACTCACAAATTGTATTGCCTGGATTAGAAATCAGAAGTTGTGCTTGGTTGACTTCATTCATACTAGTTTGGCATTCTCCAGAATCAGTCAATTATGGCTAACAATTGTGAATTTGTTTTCAGTGCTGGTCTATCAGGAAATCACTGACACTATGAAAAGAAACCATATCTTTACTAGCGTCTGGATACTGACCAACCACTTGACCACTTGGTTTGCTGCCTGTCTTGCTGTCTTTTATTTCCTGAAGATCGCCAATTTCTCCCATCCCCTTTTCCTTTGGCTAAAATGGACAATTAACAAGGTAGTCTTCGTGCTTCTGCTGTTCTCTGTGCCCTTCCTGTTCATGAACTTTTCTGTGCCATATTGTTTGGATGTCTTCTGTTATCATGTCCAAACAAAATATGAAAGAAATATGACTGGGTTACTCAATGTGAGTAAAAATAAAGATTTAAATTACACGATAATCTTCACTGTTGGGTCCCTCCCTCCTGTCTCTCTTTCCTTGATTTCTTTTCTCCTGTTGCTCCGTTCTTTATGGAGACACGCGAAACACAATCTGCTCAATGTCAAGGATTCCAGAGACCCCAGAATGGAGGCCCATTTCAGAGCCATGAAAGCTGTGTTTTTCTTTCTTGTGCTCTTTGCTCTGTATCAATTTTCCTTCTTCCTGACATTTTTGGGGTATTTTTCACTACAGAACAAGCAGGTTGTGATGTTTGGTTATATGATAGGAATTCTCTATCCTTCGGGTCACTCATACGTTGTGATTTTTGGAAACAGTCAAATGAAGAAAGCCTTCTTGGGGATTTTCTGGCACCTGAAGTGTGACCTGAAAGGAAAGGCACTCTCAGCTGCATAGGTACACCTGTGACAGAAGTCAACAAGAAGTCTTTGTGGAATCCTCCTTGCTTCATTGGATTCTTCCTTTTGTATGTGTACTGTACCACTGTTATCATTTAAATTCTTCTTTGACCTGAATAGACCTCTAGTCTAATAACTAGAAAAAAATTTAAGAGGAAGAGTCACCCCTCTCAGCTGTTAGAATTTTTGTGTATAGATATAAAAAAATGGACTATGAATAAACCACACTCTACCCAGGGAAATCTACAGAAGAGGGATGTTGTTAAAAATTAAACAAAAGTCATCAAAATTGAATGATTGGGGACAGTAAGATCTAACAAAGAAATTAAATAGAAAAAAATATTCAAAAACCCAATGAAAATTGCTATCATTGATACTGAGTCATTTACAAAAGTCAGGAAGTCGATATGGATATATGATGTAATCTGTCATTCAGGAATTCACAGTTCATACTAATGTGTTGTTACCTAAAACTACTTAATCTCTCTAGATAACCACCTAGTTTCTGTAAATAATTCAGCCATGTAATTCATGCTTTGATAATCTTTTACAATAAATTGTATTTGTGAGTGTTTTTGCTACTGATGTAACTGCTGAAATCAGATAGCCTAGAATTCATTGAAGCTGTTAAAATCCTTTTTTAACAGCCAGTTACTACTGCTGAGAATTTGATTGTAATAGCATAGTGTACACCTAAGGGATGTGGAGCTATCATATCTGGAATGCACATCAAAATAATCCATAGGGAAGTGGGATGGGTAAGGGTAAATTGGCCATACATTGATAACTGCTGAAAGTGGGTGACAAGTGCATCAGATTTATTGCATTGTTCTCTCTATTTTTGCACATGTTTGAAAATTTTCATAATAAAAAAGTTAAATAAAAAATATTAAAAGAGAAATGCTCTTTGTTTAGATCTCAGTTTTCTTCTGGCATAAAATATACATGTGAAAGAGGAAAAATGTAAGAGGCCAATAAATCAATTTCTTGGAAATGTTTGTTTTATAAAATATGCCTGGGAGTATAAAAGTATGAAAAATCTTTAGATTGTTTTTACCACAACTATATATCCACAACCCTGGGTACAGATGGCTCTCTTATTTTAAAAATCCTTAGGAACCTCAAACACTGATTTTCATCACATTAAAATACTTCGATGTGTAGGTAAAACTAGCAATTTCTTCATTACTGATCCATTACAAAGTGTTTGTAGTTTAGGTCACTGCATTACAGAGTGAGATATAGAGTTTGAAATTTTCAGGAAACTTGGCAGGCAATATATGAATCTAACCAACCCCAGCATCATAATTCCCAAGGAAACTTTGTCTTTTTTTTTTTTTTTTGCTATAACGATGCAGGCCTTTCAGGTCATCTGTCAGTAGCATTTTAAACACTTTTTTTAATGCTAAGTTTTTGTATGAAACATAAGCACTCCAAACTATCCTTGACAAAAAGTGAACTTCTCTTGTTTCCTCAGAAACCTTCTTTGGAGTCTGGAAGAGTCTTCAAATTTTTTTATTCTTGAAAGAGTAGGGGGACTTTGAAAACAAGAGAAATGTTAGCTAAGGTATGGGAATTTCCCCACAGAGTATTTAGATTACAGTCTTGTGACAATCTCTCATTGACTGAGCTTCTTGCCAGTCAGGAAGAGGAAGTCTTTATTCTTCCTGTTTAGCTCTGCTATTGACATAGGGCATGAGAGCTCCCCCTTTTGGGCTCCAGATCCCAAGTATTGAGATTTCTGTTTATTGATTTGACACCAGGCTATGATATAAGAGAAAAAGTTTCTTGGATTCCATGAAATACCCTAGACAGTTTGACATAGTTATTTAATTTAACCCTTACAAAGGTTGTGTAAAATGTTTATTATTGTTACCATCTCTGCAATAAAAATACTGAGGCTTAGGCCTGCCAGTGGTGTAGCAGTTAAGTTTGCATTCCACTTCATTGGCCTGCGGTTCGCTGGTTCAGATCCTGGGTACGGACCTACTCACTGCTCATCAAGCCATGCTGAGGTGGTATCCCTCTCAACTCTACAACTATGGTACACAACTATTTACTGGGGGTTTGGGGAGAGAAAAGAAAAAAGAGGAAGATTGGCAACAGATGTTAACGCAGGGCCAATCTTCCTCAAAAAGAATATTGAGGCTTATCATATGTAAGTGACTTCACTGTAAAGTGTAAGTGTTAGGATTCAAACTCAAATCTTCTGACTCAAAAATAAAAAAGAGTGGGTAAAAAAGAATTAATTAAACCCCTCTTATTAGCTCTTGATCCTATTATTTAATAATAGCACTGAAATTAGCTGTTTTATTATAGTACACTACTTTATGAAAAATTTTATTAATTAAGGGTTTGGTTTTTAGTCAAGAAAAAAGATGCGCTATAAAAAAGGTACATTTTAAATAAATCTATTTAATCAGTGGAAGATGTTTTTCTTTATTAAAAAGAAAATTCCAAGAACTTTTAAGAAGTGTATTATTTTTAAATGTAGCAGAAGTATATTATTTTTAAATATTTTCTTCACGTTTTCATTTAACAGCAACAAAAAAGTTTCTGAAAGTGGTAATGGGGAATTCATGCCATGCGTGAAACACGTTAAATCACTCTGAAACAAAATCTGCTATTATGAAAGTAAAATCCATGAGATAACTAAAAAAATCGGAAAATATTAAGAATATGTTGTGCTATGAAATTAAGAGAAAACTGTCAGTATCTGGAGAATGTAAACCTTAAACAGGTTGATCAAAACCCTGGCAACATATATGGCTATACAGTGACACTGTGCCCCACCTCAGTAAGTGGTAACTTTATGTTTCAACCCATATAGACCTACACCTTATCTCCCACAACCCTTGAAACATGGCACAAACATCCATGTAGCCATGAATATAACCACCGCCAGAAAATTCCTCTGCTATGATCCTCCTATGAGATATTTTAGAATATCAAATTATCTTTAGGAATATAACAACTTACCTTCAGGAATAGACAAAAGCCTGAATTCATATTGAAAATTACCTGGAAAGTAATTTTCAGGTGGAAAGACCTCCAAGTGTCTGCTAGTAATCCCAATGCATCCTGGAACCCTGGCCTTGGAAGATTGACAGCTGGAGGTGGGGGCAGCTTTACACTAATCTTTTCTGTTGCTACAAGTTAAGGGATCTTCAATCATTGGTAGGGTCTTTGTGTGTGTCAAGAGTTCACATGGTGTCAGTGAATAGCAAACCAGTAGAGATGGTTCTGAAAAATAGTTAACAAGGTACCAAGTTAGCAAGTCAAGAGTGGTTAACTGAGTAAATTGAGCGAGGAGGACTCCATAGTGCATGTTACAGAAGCTCTGGATGGGATAAGGTGCTTTTCCAAGCAGTGCTATTCTAAATTAATGCTATATGTTGGTGTAGAGGAAGTTAATCCCATAGCGGAAGAAAAAAACAAACCTATTTCTGTTTGGAGGAGAACCAGGGTAAATTTAGTCTGGCTCCTATCACGCATAGCTGAGAAGCTCCTGAAAAACAAAGAGATAATGGAAGAGAAGTTCCCCTATTGGAATTACCAATAGACCCAACTCTGCCCTGCTCTCCTAGATTGCTGGGTGAGTAAATCAGTGACAGCCTTTCCAGCTTGAGAACATAGGGATAATCTAAGTCCTTGTAAAAAAGAAAAATAAGATAATCCAACAATCCATTCAATTGTTTCAGGGGGAAATTGCAGGCCTGGCTTTGATGATTTGCCCTTTAAGATTGAGTAAGCAAAGTAAAAGAAAACCAGTAAAAGCCTAAAACAACAACAAAGCAGTAGGTGACATTTGAAAGCATTCTCTAGCACAGAGAAGGTGAAGGAAAGACACCATTTTAGAAAAGAGTCACTGCAGGAACCAGAGGTTGATATTAAATAATATCTACTAAAGATGCTCCATAAAATTCAAGAAAACAATTCTATGAAAGAAGAGGGAAAATATAAGCTGATACAACAAAAATCAAAATATAAAAGGGAACTTGCAAAGAGGCAAACCAGAAGAACAAAGAAGCTGAATGAAATAGGAGAGAATTCATGAAACTAAACACATGAAAACAGAATTTTTAAAACAATACATGATGACATACAATTATTAAATTGTAGATTATATATTATAAGGTTCAGAAAATAAATATAGTAATCTAGGACATTAATTTAAGAATAATAAAGGAGAATTTTTAGACATATGGTTGCCATTAAACACCATGAAATTTGTCTAGATTTTTTTAAACATCTAAAGGTATTCAAAAATATTGGTCAGTTACTAGACTACAAAGCAAAACTCAACCCTTACCCACCACCCTCCCAAAACACCTAGAAGTGTTAAGAATACATTCTGTGACAATAACATTTTGGAAATCAAGCAAATAAAACATCCACATGTGCATTCATGTATATTCTCAATTCAAGCACATTTTATATTTCAATAAACACTTGATTAAAACCTTTATTGACTAAAATTTTATTGAATGAATACTATAATCTTTTCTATAATTCTACTTATAATTCTTTCAAGACAATGTTTGGAAATATGCTAAATCTATAAATACTTGAGAATGTATTTACATTATTTACAATGTTTTGTTTCCTGATTCAGAAACACATTATTTCTGTCTTTTTATTCAAAAATTCCATTTATCTCCTAGTTAAATCTTTTTAATTTAAACAGATCATTTCTAGGGTAATTATTCATTTGCATGTATTTTTTTGTATTATTCTCTTTTCTTTGTATACTTAGAAAGAAAATAATGTTGTATTTTATTTTAATATAAATTTGTCAAGGTTTTACTAATAAATTTTTCTCACTTATCCAATATAATGATATGTTGCTCAGCAACATAAATAATATGGTCTGTAGGTGGATCTTTCAAAATTTATCAGGACTTCCTTTGTGATCTAGTGCATATTCAATTTTAGTATCCATTCCACTCAGACTAGAATTATTCTCTAGTTTTTGAAAGCAAGAATATATATAGTTTTATAGAGGCATGTAATTTGCTTTAGATATGCAGCATAGTTTTGACCTATTACCAACATTTTTAGGTCATAGCTTTTTACTATTGCCAACATGCTTTAATCTAAAGAAAGTAACATAAATATTTGCAAACACATACATACACAATTGTTCAGCAACATAGTAGTTGAAACAGTATATAGATAGTTCTCAACTAAGGTGATTTTTGCCCACCCACTCCCACCAAGGAGACATTTGGCAATGTTTGGAGACAATTTTTGTTGTCACAACTGGGGAGGTGCTACTGCCATTTTGTGGGTAGAGGTCAGGGATGCGGCTAAGCATGCTACAATTACCAGGTGGCTCCCTACAATATAGAATTATCCAGCCCAAAATTTCAATTGTGTGAAGATGAGAAACTCTGTAGTGTACAATTGGAAACATCTTAACTTCCAAGAGAAGGGAAATTATTAAGGAATCAAATCAAAATAATTGACTCAGATAATTATGATATAGAAGATTATTAACATGAGAGGATAATTACATGTTTCTTAGTGGGAAAAACACTACAGAACAACATATTCTATGCATTTCCCACAGAACATGTAAAACTTAAAAGTTGTATAGCAAAATATTGACAATGGCTCCTTTTTAAAAGCTAGTTAGGTGATTTCCAAAGTTCTGCATAGATCATGACTCTACTGAAAATTTTTTAAAGTAACTTAAAAATTTTCCTTTCCAAAGTAGTTTTCTGATACCTGAGATTTAGTTTCCATGAAAGCTTTAACTACTTTGCATAAAATTTTGTTTCCTGGTAACATGGAAATTCTCCTTACACTAGTAGGTGACATTTGCATCTTAGTTTGTGTGATAACATTGCAAATGAGTTTTCTTTGAAAAGAGAATAGAGAAAATCTGAGGGCTTTGGTAAAGATGCTAAAATAAAATCTCCTTTAACCAGAAAAAAATTTGAAATATTCAAATTCATGAACATAAATTATAGAAAGTTATTAAAGTTACAGGACTTAAAGAAATGAAATATTTTCCTATTTATTTTCTATATTGGAGAACTCCACAGGGAGTTAGGGTTTAATAAATACTGCTGGATGATTAGAAAAGAGAATATTTTCCTATTTATATTAACCTTATATACTACATGAAGTTTCCACAGATAAAGATAGTTACTCACTAATTTTTACTATTCATAAGGTGATATGAAATGCAGTGCTTTATTATATGCAGTATGAACCTATCCCTGGAAATGTGTACATATTAGCAATATTTTGGGGAGATGAATTAGTCAGGAAGATTTTGACTGTAAATGAAACAAAAGCTTGTCTCAAACTGGTATAAACTATAAGGAAATTAATTATCCCACATAAGTAGGTGTCTAAGGGAGAGAGGACTCCAGCTATGGTAACATCAGGAGATCAAGGCCTTGATCAAAGACTGAGGTTACTTACCTCTCTATTCTGCTGGCCTCAGGGTCTTCATCCTACACCTCTTCTCTTCGCAGTTATAAGATGGTTGCCAATGTCAACTGGGTCTACTTTCTTATTCATATCTAGCTGGAGAGAGAAAATACTTATTTAAACCATGGATAATAAATCCTTCAGGCTGAGTGAAGTCAGCATCATGGTGGAGTGAGATTCCCTCTTTGAATCTCTGCCCCCTAAGACACAACAAAAACATTATTCACATTCCAACAGAGGCCAATCAAACACTACAATGGACTTCTAAGAAACCCCTGCTGCCATACAATGGATGGTGGAGGTATGGGAAGCCCCAAAGGATGGGAGGAGAGGTAAGGAGTTTTATTCCCCCTCCCCAATTGATCGGCTAAGATAGCATGACTCGCAGACAGAGGGGGGAGGGGTGGCCCTCTGTGGGAAAAACTATGGCCCTCCAGGTGCTCTCACAGGCTGTCAAGAGATCCCCACCGGGAAGCGATGATAGACTGCTTCAGGGGTGTGGCAAAGGCCCCAAGAGACCCAGAAAGGAACCCCCTGGGTCGAGCAGGAAAAAGAGAGAACCCATCCCCCCACACACCCTGTGCTTCAGCATAATCCCTTCGGGGACTGCAGCAGGCTCAGATCACAGCACTCATGATCTCCACCCAGTGGCAGCAGGTGGAAACAGCAGGATGAACTTCAAGATGAAAAGAAAAGGTAAAGCTGTGGGATCTATGCAATGGTTTATTATGTCTACAGACCAAAAGGAAAATGGCAAACACCCAGAAACCAACCCTGAAGGCACTGAAATCTATAACCTGAATGACAGAGAATTCAAAAGATCTATCATAAACAAACTCAATGAAATAGAAGAGAACACAAAGAAACAAACCAACGAATTCAGGGATTTAATCACAAAAGAGATTGAAACCATAAAGAAAAACCAATCAGAATTACTGGAGATGAAAAACAAAATGAATGAGATAACGGAAAAAATGGAGTCTTTAAAGAGCAGAACTGATAATATGGAGGAACGGATTAGCATTATAGAGGACAAATGCTCCAGATAGAGGAGGAGAGAGAGCTAAGACTAAAAAGAAATGAAGAAATTCTTCAAGAAATATCAGACTCAATGAGGAAAAGCAACATAAGGATAATAGGTATTCCAGAAGGAGAAGAAAGAGAAAAAGGAGCAGAGAGTTTGTTCAAAGAAATAATAGCTGAGAACTTCCCAAACCTAGGGAATGAGATGGAAATAACAGTGAATGAAATCAATAGATCACCTAAATATATAAACAGGAATAAACAATCATCATGACACATAGTAGCTAAGTTGACAAGACTCAGTGACAAGGAAACAATATTAAGGGCAGCTAAACAAAAAAAAAAAAACAAAATAACATACAAAGGAAACCCCATCAGGATCTCAGTTGATTTCTAGACAGAAACTCTACAGGCAAGGAGAGACTGGAATGATATATTCAAAATCATGAAAGACAAAAACCTTCAGCCAAGAATCCTTTTCCAGCAAAAATATCCTTCAAATATGAAGGAGAAATAATAACTCTCCCTGATAAGCAAAAGCTAAGAGAGTTCATCACCACAAGACCCCCACTACAAGGAATGCTCAAGAAGGCCCTTAGGCCTGAAAAAAAAAAACAAAAGAGAAAGGGGATACAAAGATTTCAGCAAGGAGAACAGTTGGATAACATCAAAAATTAATTCAAGCTCATCACTGTAAACACACACTCATGACACAAGATGGAATAAGTAGTGACAACAACAAATAAGGAGGGGAAGAGGAAAGGGATTGAATCGACCCAGCCTCAGGACAAAGGAGGCATCTGAAAATGTACTATCCTATCCAGGAGATCGCTTATATAAACCTCACAGTAACCACTAAACAAATAACCAGAAGAGAAGCACACATGACAAATAAAGAGAAAACTAAGAGAATCAGCATACAGAAATACCAAACTGAATTTGCAGTCTGCAACACATGCGACAAGAAATGAAGGAAATGCAAAAGAACCAGAAAAGGAACAATAAAATAGCAATATTAAACCCTCATATATCAATAATCACTCTAAATGTAAACAGATTGAATTCTCCAATCAAAAGACACAGAGTGGCGGGATGGATTAAAAACCAAGATCCAACAATTTGCTGCCTCCAGGAAACACATCTCAGCTCTAAAGACAAACACAGACTCAAAGTAAAAGGATGGAAGATGATACTCCAAGCTTATGGCAAACAAAAGAAAGCAGGAGTTGCCATACTTATGTCAGACAAAGTAGACTTCAAGATAAAAAAGGTAATGAGAGACAAAGAAGGGCAATATATAAGGATAAAAGGAACACTTCATGAATAAGACATAACAATTATAAATATCCATGCACCCAATACAGGAGCACCAAAGTACATAAAACAACTGCTAAAAAACCTAAAAGGAGATATGAACAATAACACAATAATAGTAGGGCATCTTAAAACCCCCCTTACATCAATGGATAGATCATCCAGACAAAAAGTCAATAAGGAAATAATGCACTTAAATGAGAAGCTAGACACAATGGACTTAATAGATATGTACAGAGCACTCCACCCAAAAACAGCAGAGTACACATTCTTCTCAATTGCGCATGGAACATTCTCAAGGATAGACCATATATTAGGGAACAAGGCAAACCTCTATAAGTTTAAGAAGTTGAAATCATTACAAGCATCTTTTCTGATCATAATGCTGTGAAACTAGAAATCAACTGCAAGGAAAAAGCTGGGAAAGGGACAAAGACGTGGAGACTAAACAACATGCTACTGAACAACAAATGGGTCATTGATGAAATTAAAGGAGAAATCAAAAGCTATCTGGAGACAAATGAAAAAGAAAATACACCATACCAACTCATATGGGATGCAGCAAAAGAGGTCCTGAGAGGGAAATTCATAGCAATACAAGCCCACCTTAACAATCAGGAAAAATCCCAAATAAATAACCTTAAACTGCACCTAACAGAATTAGAAAAAGAAGAACAGACAAATCCTCGAAACAGCAGAAGGAGGGAAATAATAAAAACCAGAGCAGAAATAAATGAAATTGAAACAACAACAACAAAAAAAACAGTAGAAAGGATCAATGAAACAAAGAGCTGGTTCTTTGAGAAGATAAATAAAATTGACAAACCCTCAGCCAGACTCACTAAGAAAAATGGGAGAAGATGCAAATAAATAAAATTAGACATGAAAGAGAAGAAATTACAACAGATACCACAGAAATACAAGGGATTATTAGGGAATACTATGAAAAACTTTATGCCAACAAATTGGACAACCCAAAGGAAATGGACAAATTCTTGGACACGTACAGCCTACCAAAACTGAATCAAGAAGAAACAGAGAATCTGAACAGACCAATCACAAGTAGAGATTGAAACAGTAATCAGAAACCTCCCAAAAAATAAAAGCCCAGGACCAGATGGCTTCCCTGGAGAATTTTACCAAATATTCAAAGAAGATTTAGCACCTATCCTTCTCAAACTATTCCAAAAAATGGAGGAAGATGGAATACTTCAGAACACATTCTATGAGGCCAACATGATCCTGATACCAAAGCCAGCCAAGGAGAAAACAAGGAAGGAAAACTACAGGCCAATATCACTGATGAACATGGACGCAAAAATCCTCAACAAAATATCGGCAAACCGAATACAGCAATACATCAAAAAGATCATACACCATGATCAAGTGGGATTTATCCCAGGGACACAGGGATGGTTCAACATCCACAAATCAATCAACGTGATACACCACATTAACAAAATGAAGAATAAAAACCACATGGTCATCTCAATCGATGCAGAGAAGGCATTCAACAAGATCCAACATCCATTTATGATAAAAACCCTCAACAAAATGGGTATAGAAGGAAAGTACCTCAACATAATAAGGGCCATATATGACAAACCTACAGCAAACATCCTACTCAATGGGGAAAAATTGAAAGCCATTCCTTTGAGGACAGGAACAAGACAAGGGTGCCCACTCTCACTGCTCTTATTCAACATAGTACTGGAAGTTCTGGCCAGAGCAATTAGGCAAGAAAAAGGAATAAAAGGACTCCAAATAGGCAATGAAGAAGTGAAACTCTCACTATTTACAGATGACATGATCTTATACATAGAAAACCCCAAAAATTCCATTGGAAAGCTACTAGAAATAATCAACAGCTACAGTAAAGTGGCAGGGTATAAAATCAACTTACAAAAATCAATTGCATTTCTATATGATGAACCAACAGAAAGAGAACTCAAAAAGACAATCCCATTACAATTGCAACAAAGAGAATAAAATATCTGGGAATAAATTTAACCAAGGAGGTGAAAGACCTATACAATGGAAACTATAAGACACTATTGAAAGGAATTGAGGAAGACAT
The DNA here is from genome assembly GCA_031878705.1 of Tapirus indicus. Lineage (NCBI taxonomy): Eukaryota > Metazoa > Chordata > Mammalia > Perissodactyla > Tapiridae > Tapirus > Tapirus indicus. The sequence goes on along the minus strand of CM062918.1, from coordinate 107,469,695 downwards.
AAAGAAATGGAAAAATATTCCATGCACCTGGATTGGAAGAATAAATATAGTTAAAATGTCCATTCTATCTAAAGCAATCTACAGATTCAGTGCAATCCCAATCAGAATCCCAATGTCATTCCTCAAGGAAATAGAACAAAAAATACTGAAATTCATATGGGGCAACAAAAGAGCCTGAATAGCTAAAGCAATCCTGAAAAAAATGAACAAAACTGGAGGCATCACAATCCCTGATTTCAAAATATACTATAGAGCTATAGTAATCAAAACAGCATGGTACTGGTACAAAAATAGACACAGAGATCAATGGAACAGAATTGAAATCCCAGAAATGAAACCACACACCCATGGATAGCTAATCCTCAACAAAGGAGCAAAGAACATACAATGGAGAGAGGGAAGTCTCTTCAATAAATGGTGCTGGGAAAATTGGACAGCAACATGCAAAAGAATGAAAGTAGACCATCTCCTATCGCCATATACAAAAATCAATTCAAAATGGATGAAGGACCTGAAAGTGAGACCTGAAACTATAAAACTCCTGGAAGAAAATATAGGCAGTACACTAATTGACATTGGTCAAAAAGGGATCCTTTCAGAGTCCATGTCTACTCAGAAAAGGGAAACAAAAGAAAAAATAAACAAGTGGGACTTCTTCAGACTACAGAGCTTCTACAAGGCAAATGAAACCAGGATCAAAATGAATAGACAACCCACCAGCTGGGAGAAAATATTCACAAATCGTTTATCCAACAAGGGATTAATCTCTGTAATATATAAAGAACACATACAACTGAGCAACACAAAAACAAACAACCTGATCAAAAAATGGGCAGAGGATATGAACAGACATTTTTCCAAGGAAGAGATACAGATGGCCAATAGTCACATGAAAAGATGTTCAACATCACTAATTGTCATGGAAATGCAAATCAAAACTACACTAAGATATCACCTGACACCCATTAGAATGGCTATAATCACCAAGACAAAAAACAACAAATGTTGGAGAGGATGTGGAGAAACGGGACCCCTCATTCACTGCTGGTGGGAATGCAAACTGGTGCAGCCTCTATGGAAAACAGTATGGAGAATCTTCAAAAAATTAAAAATAGAAATATCTTATGATCCAGCAATCCCACTCTTGGGCATCTACCCAATGGACATGAAATCCACCATCACAAGAGGCTTATGCACCCCTATGTTCATTGCAGCATTATTCACTATAGCCAAGAAGTGGAAGCAACCCAAGTGTCCCTCGACTGATGATTGGTTAAAGAAGATGTGGTATATACATACAACGGAATACTACTCAGCCATAAGAAAAGACAGAATTGTCCCATTTGCAACAACATGGATGGACCTAGAGGGTATTATGTTAAGTGAAATAAGCCAGAGACAGAAGGACAGACACTGCACGAATTCACTCATATATGGAATATAAATAAACACACATACAGAGAGAACTGATTGGTGGTTACCAAGGGGAAGGGGGCTGGGGGTAGGCACATGGGGTGAAGGGAGGCAACCACATGGTGAGGACAAATAATAATGTACAACTAAAACCCCACAATGTTATATACTATTAAGACATCAATAAAAAAATTTTTTAATAAAAATAAATAAATCCTTCAGTTCAGTCTGTCAAAATCATTCAGGATCTTATCCCACACTTAGATCAGGGACAAGTTGCCAGCAGGTTGTCATGAATAGATTGGCTTACACAGACTAATCAGGTCCAACTCAAGAGTGGATTTGGAATGTTGTCTGAACAAAAGGATTGTTTGAAGTTTAATCCTCAATGAAAATATATACTTATCAAAATTACCTAGAATTTAGGTGAGAAGGAAAGTGCAAAATAATGACAAAAAGCTAATATACTATCTTCCAATAACAAAAACAGAGTTTAGTCTTTCAGTCATCTTAAATATAAGGTTGTAACCTCTCAAAATGGTAAATAGCACCACATTTGGGCTTTAAATCATTTTATAAGCTTTGCAAAGTAATTTTCATGAAGATAATAAAAACTCTGTTTCATGGAAGACCTGGATGCATTCTGATTAAAGGCAGAGTATAGAAACAAAAGAAGAAAATCATCCTGTCTGCCACCAGATAATTTGAAATTAGTCAATCTGCAGGGATATTAGAGACAGAATTTCTGTATCCAATATTATAGAAGCATCTTCATGCTCTTAGCAAATGGAAAATTCATAAGGCGACTTTGATGAATGAACCAATTGGGTTGGTTAATTAATTGACAGGGTCAATATCAAAATTCTCCTCATTTGCCTTTATCTTCATCAGCTTGGTCATGCACAGTTTGTAGTGGATAGTATTACTAGACAGTTTTCAATTTGCATTTTATTCAAATAGGCAAGATCCTGATTTATGTACATATTTTGTGTACGTGTGTGGGGCATCTCTTAGTATTACCATATCCTGTGATTAAAGTCAATGAAAAACTATAACAACTCAAGTTAGGCAGGACTACCAATGGCCTAGACCCTTCAGAAATGAAGGGTTGTGTTACCCCACTAGGTAAAGAACCACAACCAGCTGAGGTGCTTGCTGAGGGCAAAGGGAATATAGAATGAGTAGTAGAAGAAGGCAGTTATAAATAAAAGCTATGGCTACATAATCAGTTGCAGAAATAAGGACAGTAATTGTTATGAGTATTTCTTCCTTATTTTGTCATGAATGTGTATGTGTGTGTATATATATATATATATAAAATAAAAGAGGGAAAAAACAAAGACATTGTATCAATAAAACAATTTATAAAAATTATATATGTATATCTTATCTTTGTTTTTACACTCTTTTATGATATCCAGGAGAAGAGTGAACATCACTCAAGAACATTGCATCTACCAGGAAAATGTTAATGCATTTTAGGTTGTATGTGGGACAGTTGTATTATGTTAAGCAAAAGTATGTTTTTGTTATTATTTTTATTTCGAGATTAAGCACGGTTTACAGAGATGTGAATGGGTGCCAAGTTGACAAGAGATGGACTGTGAGGGTTAATTTTATATGTCAAGAAGGCTAGGCCATGGTGCCCAGTTGTTTGGACAGACACCAGTCTAGATATTGACATGAAGTTATTTTTTAAGATGTGATTAACTTTTAAATCAGTAGACTTCTCCAGACATCTGATTTGCCATACTCTTGAAAGCAAAACTTGGTTGTTCTTTTTCTAGCTTCTTTCCAATCTTTCTTTTTTTTAAATAAATGTATTCAAAACTATATATTTTCTGCCTAAATATTAATTTAGGTACATTCCACAACATTGACACATAGTTCTTATATTGTCATTCAGCTCAAAGAATTTCAATATATACTGTTAGTTTTCCTCTTAATTCAAAGGTTATTTAACAGGATAATTTTCTAGCTATATGAGACGGGGAAAGATAATTTTTTGTACTGATAATTTATTTTATTGAAATTTGGTCAGACAACATATCTTTATGATATTTGGCCTAGGATAAGATTTATTTGGCCTAATATATGATTTATTTTTGTGAATGGCCCAAGTTTTCTTGAAATGAGTTTGATGGTGCTAAGGTCAAATTTATATACATTAGATGAATCATATTAAAGATATTGCTTCTCTATATCCATGTTTATTATGTGTTAATTTGAAACAGATACTTAATATGCATTCACAATTATTTATTTGTCTCTGATCATAATTCTTTCATTTGTAGCTCCATTTGACTTGAAGCAATATTGATAATTGTATTTGATTTAGTGGTCAATACTTTTTTTTTCTAATATTAAATCTCTCTTTGTCACTCATGCAGGATTTTGCTTTATTTTGTCCATGTTAAAAATCACTAATTTTGTTACTTTGCTTCATATTTGATTATGTATTTTCCATCTGTATATTTTTAACATTTCTACATTTTTCTTTTATTGTCTCCTGTAGAAAACAAATCTCTGATTTTTGATACTTTATTTAATGTTAGAATCTCAAAATTATGATCATTGAGTAAACATTTTTACACTTCTTATAATTGCAATTATATTAGCTTTCTATCTTCTCATTTCTCTTTTCCTATTTTTCATGCTTTCTTCTAGTTTTTCCCCTCCTTTCCTATCTTTTATTGATATCAAATTTTCATGTACTGTTTTAAATATGTCTATTTCATCTCAAATAAAATAAATTTATCCTATCTTCTTTACTTCTAGTCTTTCCCATGCCGCATGTTTTTATGGTCTGGATTTTAATTCTTTTAATTTATATATTTAATTTTTTTATTATAGTAAAATATATATGACATAAAATTTTCCATTTTAACCATTTTAAGTATACAATTCTTTGGCATTAATTACATTCACAATGTTGTGCAACCATCACTACTCTCTATTTCCAAAAATGTTTGATTACCCCAAACAAAAACTCTGTACCCATTAAGCAATAACTCTCCATTCTTCCTTTCCCCCAGTTCCTGGAACCTCTAATCTACTTTCTGGCTTTATGAATTGGCCTATTCTAAATATTTCATGAGTAGAGTCATACAAAATTTGTTATTTTATGTCTGGCTTATTTTATTCAGCATAATCTTTTCAAGGCTCAATCATGTTGTCGCATGTTTCAAAACTTCATTTCTTCTTATAGCTGAATAATATTTCATTATATATATATTTCATTATATATATAATATTTCATTATATATATAATGTTTCATTATATATATAATGTTTCATTATATATATATATATACACACCATATTTTGTTCATACATTCATCTGTTAATGGACACTTGAGTTGTTTCCATCTTTGGCTATTGTGAATATGCCGCAACAAACATTAATGTACAACTATCTGTTTGAGTCCCCGTTTTCAATATATACCAGGGAGCGGAATTATAGGGTCACATGCTAATTCCTACATTTAACTTTTTGAGGAACCATCAAACTGTTTTTTACAGTGTCTGCACCATTTTACATTCCCATCAGGAAGGAATGAGGGTTCGAATTTCTCCATTCCCTTGCCAACACTTGTCATTTTCTGGGTTATTTACTATAGCCATTTTAGGGGGTGTGAAGTGATATTTCATTTGATTTGCATTTCCCTAATGACTAATTATGTTGAATGTCATTTCATGTGCATATTGGCCATTTGTAAATCTTTGGAGAAATGTCTATTCAAGTTCTTTGCTCATTTTTAAATTGAGTTGTCTTTTTGTTTTTGAGTTGTAAGTGTTCTTTATATATTCTGAATATTAAACTATTCTCAGGTATTTGATCTGCAAATATTTTCTCCCATTCTGTAGGTTGTCTTCTCACTTTCTTGTAATGTTCTTTGATGCACAAAAGTTTTTGTTTTTGAAGTCCAATTTATCTATTTTTTCTTTTGTTGCTTGTACTTTTTGTGTCATATCTAAGAATCCATTGACAAATCTAAAGTCATAAAGATTTACCCCCAGATTTTCTTCTAAGTGTTTTGTAGTCTTAGTTCTTACATTTATGTTTAAATATCTGTTCTTAAATATATTTATAGAGTGGGAATAAGATTCAACTCCTACATTTAGGTAATTGATCCATTTTGAGTTAAGTTTTGTATATGGTATGAGGCAGGGTTTCAACTTCATTCTCTTGCATGTAGACATGCAATTGTTCCAATACTACTTGTTAAGAAGACTCTTCTCCTAATGAATTGTTTTTGCATCCTTATTGAAAATCAGTTCACCATATGTATATGAGTTTACTTCAGGACACTCAATTTTATTTTATTTCTCTATATGTCTATCCTTACGCTAGTACCATACAGTCTTGATTACTGTAGCTGTGTAGTAAGTCTTAAAATCCATAAGTGTAAGTGCTCCAAATTTGTCCTTCTTTTTTAAGATTGTTTTGATATTCAAGGTCCCTTGTAATTCCATATAAATTTGAGGATCAATTTTTCTTTTTCTTAAAAAAGCCTGTGGAAATTTTTGATAGGGATTTCTTTGAATCTATAGAGCACTTTGGGTAGTATTTACATGTTAACAATATTAAGTCTTCTTATCCATGTACATGGAATCTCTTTCTATTTATTTGTGTCTTCTTTAATTTCTTTCAGCAATGTTTTATAGTTTTTAGTGTACAAGTTTTTTGCCTCATTGGTTAAATTTATTTCTCACTATTTTATTCTTTTTGATGCTATTGTAAATGAAATTGTTTCCTTCATTTACTTTTCAGATTATTTATTGGTGGTGTGCAGAAACACAACAAATTTTTGTATTTTCATCTTTTACCCTCCAACTGGAGTTTTAAGTTAGTGCATTGATGTTCTTTTTCTTAGCCTTTTTTTTGAAACTTTAGACACCAAAAACTTTACAAAATTCCTTACTAAACTTTACTCCATACATGTCATATAGGTTTCTTCTCACTCCATTTCAGTTTTTGCTAATGCATCCTCCAAAACTTCTTTGAAAAAAAGTCTACATGTAGTAAAACGTTCTGAAACCTATATACCTGAGAATGGTTTTGCTTAATTTACATATTTAAATGAGTTGTCAAATAGAAATAAATATCCCATTGTGTTTAAGTTGATATACTGTGAGAATAATTTTATTTATGCCATTGCGTAGGGAAACAAAGCCACCTGTTATAGCAATATCAGAAGATACAATCAATACTATTATCGAATAAAGAAAAGAACAAAAATCCAGGTATGAAGGAGAAAACTGCTAACTCCATTGTAAGTTTATTTACATCTTCTGTTAATAAAAAATAAATTGTTGGCCTGTCATTATTATATTGCCATATTTTATGATTACACATAACTATCATGAGCCTTGACATTTATGCAAACATAGAAAATTGTAATTTAAATGCATCAAGAGTTTCTATAGCTAAATAATTTGATAAGAGAGTCATGATTTCTTGAATTGAATGTCAGGAAATTCAACAACAATAGTACCTAACATTCACTGATTATATAAGCACTTTTGTGTTCTAAGTGCTTTAAATGCAAGACTTCATTTAATCACAACAATTCTATGAGGTAGATAGTGTTTTTATCAATGTTCTACACGTGGAGAAAAAGTTAAACACAGCCCAAATCACACAACTAGTAAAGAGTGGGAATAAGATTCGACTCCAGCCGCCTGGCACCAGAGCTGAGGCTCTTAACCATGATATAGACTGACCGTTTTAAACATGATCGATTGAAGCTGTAACCTGAAACAAAGAACAAAAGTCAAATTAAATTTATTTTAAACTTTACCCCAACTTTATTAGTTAGCAAGTAGATTCTTTTTTTTTTTTTTTTTTTTTTGTGGGGAAGACCAGCCCTGAGCTAACATCTGTTGCCAATCTTCCCCTTTTTGCTGAGGAAGACTGGCCCTGAGCTAACATCCGTGCCCATCTTCCTCCACTTTATATGGGACGCCGCCACGGCATGGCTGACAGGCAGTGCGCGTCCGCGGGCGCCTGGGATCCGAACTCGCGAACCCCGGGCTGCCAAGCGCGGACTAAACCGCTGCGCCACCGGGCGGCCCCCAAGTAGATTCTTTTTTTGTTTGTTTGTTTCCATGGGACCCAAATATTTTATATACTTCAGCATTTTCATACACACAGACAAGTCCATTTACAATACGCTATTATAATCAACAAAGTATTTCAGGTTTGAATGACTGCTCCTACAGTTCTCTTTTAATTGAGTCTGATTCTCTTCTTAAAGAGGCAACTGTATTTCTGATTCCATGGTATCTCTTTTTAAAAAAGGCTTTTCTATCCTTCTGTTTTCGTGAGGTTCACCTTATTGATCTTCACCAGATTGATGCCATTAATTTTTGTCTTCTTCACACAGTGCTAAGAAGTCTGAAATCCATCTGAATCTGTATAAGTGTTCTAATTTCTCTGTCTGGAAGCTATTAGACCGTTGTCTTTGACTATCTTTTATTTCATCTAACATGTTAAAGTGTAGATTTTTTAAAGTCTTTTCTATACAACAGGGCTTTTGATCTTGTTCATATACTGGTATATATAGAAATTATATTTACTCCCCACTCTGGGTAAACTGAGTGGTTGGTGGATATCTATGTGAGATTTGATTTTTTTTTAAGCTATCATATTTTCTTTCTATTGCACAATTTCAATAGTACAAGTAAAATGGAGGTATTAAGGAAAATAATACTCAATTTGTATAAAACTTCTCACATACTCTTCAAATTTTTGACAGAAAATTGAAATGTTCCCCAAAGTGCAATTGTGTTTAAAATATCAACAATCAAAGACTTATCTTTAAACTTGTTTTAAATTATGATCTCCTCAAATTCTTAATATTTATCATTTGCAGAAGAGGATCATAACATACAACAAAAGAATATTTTTATGTTTTTTTCTCTGATTGATGGAAATCATTCTTTTCGTTGACTATAATTTGGATCGCTCAACCTCCTTAAATTATATTTCAAGTGTAACCATTTAAAAAATGTGATATCTTTCCCTTTCATTGGAAATAGAATGTGAAATTTTTCATGATAAAAATAAATTTCAAATTCATTAAAATATTTTCATATTAAGTGTTTCCATATAATTATGAATCTTTTTCTCAAGCACAGACATTTTTCAGTATTGGTGTAAACAATTCTTCATGATCAAAATTTTGATATCAACTAATTAGCACTAGTGAGCTACTTAGGTGTTCAGAAAATCAGTTACAGAAACCATTTCTTGACAGTAATACTTTAACAAGTATTCAAAGGACAATAATTCACAAAAATTGTTCATTTCAAATATTCTTTTAGTTCACAAACTCTTGAAAATCTTTGGCTAGTCAATGCCTCTCAACATGAAACAGCAATAGATGATATTCTAATTCATCTCAAATAAAGCTGAAACAAATGAGGCCCTTTTGAATTTTTCTTCATTCTATTCCGTTTATGTTCTATTCTCATAACATACATTCAACTACTCTATATAAGAGTTTCTCAATGAATAAAAATCTGTAGTATTTAATCTCAGTCTTTTCCAAATAAATTCTTGATGTAAAATCTTTGGTTAAATTTATTTTCTTTTCAACCACAGTACACAAATTTATAGTGTTTTCATAACATCTTATTTTTTCTAAAATTTTTCTAAAAGATTTTGACTACTTCACCTGTAGTTGGTTACTTTTTTTTGAGAATTAAAAAAGTATATTCATCTAAACTTTTCTCCGCAAGGTTCAAATTAATGCTATCAACTCAGCACATTTTTTAAGCATCTGTATATTTATCAATCTGAAATAAAAGTTCTAATTTAATAATCTTCTGTCTTGTCATAAGTCATCAATGTTACTACTAATAATATTATTTGAAATTTGAATTTCCTCTCCTTCTCTCATCCTAAACATAGTAATGACAATTTCCATGCATACTCATAAAACAAATGATTCTACAATTGTATGCAGCACTTTTCATTTTAGCTATTAATTGTGCTATTTTTAACTAACTTTTTATAATCAATCTAATTCTTTTGTAGCAATGTTCACAAGAGAACTTTATTTCTTATTTTGTGCTTGCATATTATTCAACATTTTCAAATATTCTCCACATATGAATTTTACTTTTTGTTGTAAATAACTCTTAAAAAGCTGTCTTCATAAACTTTGTAGTAACAGCAATAACAATGATAACTCCTTCCAGAAAAAAAAATTAACAATAGATCTTTATAGTTATAAGAAATTGAAAAATACTTTCAATTTATATATTTTTATTATAGAAAAATGTGATAGAATAATTAATAAAGGCTTTCTAGAATAACAATAGAATAAGTTGTGTAGAAGAAGTAAAACAGAAATAAACATTTAAACCGATACTAATCATGTAAAGTTTCTGACTTTAAGAGCTTTTTCATATATTTTAAATGGACAATTATGTATATTAAATCATCATTGTGTTTATATGGCATTGGCTATATTTACAAGGAAGTTATAAGTTTTCTAGTTCTTATGAGATAACAATCTCATGCTTAGATCTAGTCTCTCTAGACTTCCTTTTTAAAACCTCCTTCTAAAAACATAAAGAGGACTGGGAAAATAAAAATAATCACAACTTAAATCTAAAGCATAATCATAACATATAGAAAACCTAGTAACTACAGTTTAAGTGTAAGTGGGTAGAGAAGAACACCTGAGATGCACAGAGTTCACACTGATGTAAGAATTCCAGCTGATCTATCCAGAAAAGCAAGAATTTTCGAAGGATCCCAGAAGTGGCAGAACCCAGATGCCATCCACAAGGTTCATACCCTAAGAAAAAAATGGGTTAGACTGTGTGGAAACTGCACCAGCAACAGAAGAGTAACAATGAAAGGGCATGGAAAATGCATGGGACAAGAGGCATTAGGAAGGCAGCATTTCTCAGGGATAAAGAAGAAGGCATCATAAAAGGGTGAAGCATTTTCTCTTTGAGGGACAAGCCAAGACAAAGCAAGACAAACAAGAGAAACAAGATAAAATTGGAAAATAAGAGGAAATCTGTCCACAGAATAGTGCCATATAATAATGAAAATGTTCAAGCTGTAGTAACTCAAGAGGACCCCAAGAGCTGAGAAATAAGTTAAAAAACACCCAGCTTCAACCCTAGCTCCTCGATAACCAAAAAATTCTCCTGCTATAGTTGGTGCGGGAATATCCATAAAATTTAAAGATGAACTGCCACAAGTACAATCACAATAGCAAAATAAAATATCTGCATACATATAAAATATTACAGAATAAAAAAGCAGGTGTACACAGACAAACATACATACACAAAGGAAGAATCAATCTTTTCAGCAGATGAAAATACACTACAAAAATAACATCCATGAAACAGAAAAACTGTGACACATCATGCTAAAATGAATTAAAGAGAATTGAACAAGTGAAGAACACCATGAAACATAAATGAAACACTCAAGATATGTTCAAACTACAGAAAGACATAATACAAAAGCTGATAGAAATCAAGAAAAAAATTAGAAATAAAAATCACCTTAGAAATGAAGAGAAATTTTAGTTTTCACAAGAGCACATAGATCAAACAAAAGTCCTGTAAAGTAGATAAAGTACAGAAATGAGAAAAAGAGGAGACAATAACACAGAAATCATTAAGGACAATGATATTAGAGAGATAGAGACAAAGAAAGAAAGCAGGCCATGATAAACAAATAACTGGATCTCTGAAGAGAAAATATGAAGTAATGAAGCTGAACTAATATGTATTCTTTTTAATTCCAGAAATATTTTTAAAAACAAATTACTTGAATTCATATGTTGGAATAACAGTATGTATGGGAAAACTGGTCCAGAAAGGTCAGCTCAGAGACATACCCTAGTAATAACTTTAGATTTTAAATGTATAAAGACAAATGCCTCTGAGTTAACAGGCAAAAAGGCCAAGTCATTTGAGAAAAAAAAAAAAAGATTGGTATCAGATTCTCAACAACAATCATCAACAACATGAGCAATAGAGCAAAATTAACTATTGCTCAAGGAAAACAGAGTGGGCCAATAACTTTTTCATGTAGTCACACCACTGTCTTTCAAGTACCAAGGATACTGGGGAAAGGAGGATGTTTTCTTTTAATTAATTTTTTTATTGAGGTAACATTGGTTTATAACATATAAATTTCAGGTGTACATCATTATATATCCAATAAGGGAGGATGTTTATAACATGCAAGAACACCGGAAATACTGTATCCACTAGCCTTTCATGAGAACTAGAATAGAGGATGACTTCATCTAACCAAGAGATGATTGGGGGAAATTTGGCAAAAGAAATAGTGGTGAAATTAAATATATTTAACTATAGACATAAGCTTAAAATAAAAGGAGGGCTGGTGAATGATTGCAACAAGGAGAGACAATATCATATATAGACTGATGACAGGAGACTCCAAGCTGTTGCTGTCTTGTGAGGAAGTAGGGAGAAGGAGCCGAAAGTTACAAGAAGAGATAAGAAAAACACCTACTCCAGCTTCAGGTCCAGTTGGATGAGGAGTGTGAGAGAGAAAACAGCTGCCACATGAAGGGCTGCAGGGAAAGCAGTGTCCACAGAGGAGAGTCAGGATTTAGTTGTCAGGTACTAAAATGAAGTAGTCCATTTATAGAATCAAGGGGTCTATGAACTTGTATGGGTACCAAATTATGTCTTTACTGTTATTATCCTTTAACTTAAATCTAGCATTCCCTCTGTTTTGAATGTAGGTAACAATCACAGAAACATTAGCAGTACCTGTAATTTTTTCACCTCTAGAAATCACAAATCACTATTGTTATAGATCCCTCAAATTATCATTTACCTTCATCATTGCTCTTTATGCCAAATATTATTATTGTGTGAATAAATAAGCAAGAGATTACTATATAACATCAAAAATATATTTTAATCTATCTGGATTCCTCTGAAATTCCATGTATTTTTATTTTATCCATTTAAACACATTATTATGAGAAAATCACAGTCTTCACCAGATTGCCAAAGTAGTTCACCTTACAAAAAAGTTTAAGACCCCTTGAGTTCAAACAAAGAAGGTAAAGTGAACTGTCAGAAAAATTGATGAGAATATAAGATTTTTCCTGATGTTTTATTGTGAATTCCAGTGGACATAGTGAGGGATTTGGAGTGGGGTGGGAGGTGAAGTCAGTGACTATTCAAAATATGAGTTGTCTGAAAATAGGACAGTATGGCAGCACTCTGTTCTTGATTTATAAATGTGGAGAAGATAGTCATTTACCTGACTTGACCAGCAATAATCAGGAGCATAATTAAAGAGAAAATGTCAATAGAAGATGCGATTCTAAAGAACAGTAAACAGTATTTCAACAAGGAAAAGAAATTTAAAGAAACATCTGCCTAGGTAGGTTTGTGTTTGATCACTTCTGATAGCAAGTGATGAGAGATGTGACCTCTTAAGTTTCCCAATGTTTTGTCTGTGTTATAGTAGAAACAAAAAAAATCAATAAACTGTACATTTCTAAAATAAGTTGTTTCTGCAATAAGACATGTAAACTCTGTCAGCTAGAATCCTTCTTTAACTTCTCAATGCTAAGATGAAATCCAATGGACAAATAACCAAAAGAAATTATTAAATGAGGACAAATAATATAAGATCATTTGAGTTTCATTTCTAAAAAGGAAAGACAGAAGAGGATGGACTTTTAGTAAGCATAGGCCCTTAGGGAACTCTGCTCAAATGCCATAAGCCTATTTTCATTCTCATTTGAATATGGGCAGAATGCATTCCCCAAACTGGTCCATATTCCACTCATGGCTAACGTAAGGAAATAAGGGAAACAGTGAAAAGGACCAGCACTCAGAAGGCAAATTAGGATCCTATATCTGAGTTTACCAAGAAATTCAACAATGGCAGTTATTAATCATCCACATACATGATGTATTTTTATCTTCATCTTTTCTGGATCTTACAAATTGATCCCAGAGTACTTGTTTCCCAATGATAACTTTCAACTTATCTAATTCCTCAAAATTTAACACTCAAACATTTTAATTAAAATAATCAAATACCACATATGCTGATATTTAAGTGTGGTCTGACCTTGTCTGTCAGTTAAGATGCAAATCAATTTCTCTACTCTAGTGAAGATCTTCTCAGAGTATTGCCCTTTTTATGGCTTTGCTCATGACAAGCACAGTTCGTGCTTTTAGGCTGTATAAACTGATGCTTCTCCAGAAACAAAGCACAGAGAATCATGAAATAAACCCCAAATCACTTAAGAGAATGACATTAACTATTTGCCTTCTCATAAAAACCTGTAAATTTAATTATCATCTTTTTATTGTGTCTAAAAGTATTTTATCGCATGAACAGAAACAGATGGAGCATTATCTCGTTAAATATTTTAGATATTATTGTGCTAGTTTGTTTAATAAGTAATATTTAACATCAGTTTAAAAATAAATTTTCTAGAAGTTGCGTGTCGGTGTGTATGTTTGTTTCCAAGCATATGTGTCCCATTACTTACATACTAGTGAATCTCCATACTATTACACCTGTTGTAAAATATGCACCTCAGAAAATTCAAAGCATGTATTTTCTTTACTCAGTTCAGATGGCACAGTCTAACATCTATCAGGCTTTGTAACTTTCTAGCTCTTTCTTTGTCCTCTCCACAGCTCAGACTGGTCTCTTCTTCATGTCTCTCTAATGAACAGACTGGTATTTTGACTGATTTTTCCATGTATTGAGGCTACCATCAGGTGCAAAGTGAAAACACTCCAAGAAACCCTAACATCTTAGCGAGAGTTCTCTGGATCTCATTTACTGACAGTATTACAAGTTAGTGTCCATCTTTCCTTATTTCCTTGTAGAGTTCCTTTTTGATCTTTTTATAGACATCCATTTAATGAAGATTTCTCACAGCTACGTAGATGTCAAATAACATTGCATTTACTTGTGCTTTCTAAAGCACATTTTAAACCTCTCTCTTTCCAGACACTAAAATATCATTTAACCTATGCATCTCTTTGATTTCTTAAGCAAAATAAGCATATATACAATTTACATTAATAGCATAAATCAGTATTTTCCTCTTATGCTAGAAACCAGCAAAAACCAAAAAGGGAAAGAAAAATATTGGTGAAACCAGGAAACATATGCAGATACATACATCCAAAATACATGTAAAAGCAGCTACATTGGACAAAAGTTGTGTGGGAAGAAGTAGAAGTAGAAGTAGCAGCAGCAGCAGCAGCAGCAGCAACACAGAAATTTTGAGAGGCTGCAAATCTCAGACAGCAACAGCCAAAATACACCTCCTGAGTGTAAGGAGGTGAAATGCTGAAATGCAAAAACTATATCCCTTATTTACAAACTGGCTGCAGGAACTGAGATAAGTAGAGCTGCTGACAGAAACTCTCCTAAAACTAGTTTGGTTAAGAGTAATAGAGAAGGTGGAAATACACAAAACATCATTTAAATCAACTCTATAGGACCCAGTCTGTCTCTGAAGAAACCGAAAAAAGAGCCTTTAGATCAAGAAAAAAAATTAGAGGGAAAACATGCAAATAGCTACTCCAAGAAAATGCAATGCATTCAATTGTTAATGATATTGTCACACCATCTAAACAAAGATAAATATGAAAAATGGAAGCAAAAACTTGTCAAAAAGCTATAACTCTAACAGGTGTCAAACACTCACAGCAGAAATAATGACACGGGGCAGATGAAAATTGTGACCAAAATTCACTACGGGTTTTTTTAAAAATTAGTGAAGCAATCATCTGTATGAAGAAATACTACCAAACCATAATTCAAGAACTTACCCTAAACTGATAAAACTCAGGAAAGAGAAGAAAAGAACAAAACCACCACAGAATAAAAGTTATAGTACAAGGAGTCCATAAATACAGTGGAAAACTCCAGCGACATATAAGCTAGAAATTAGACAAGCAAGGGTGTGTTTACTTCCTCCTGCAACACATTGTGACAAGTATTATCTACCAGGGAAGCTTACTAGACATTCAGTGCCCAGAGTTTTTATTGGGGGTTTGTCATGTAGGGACCCTCTGCATAGCACATACCCAAGTTCCAGATTCCCAGAAGGAAAGCAGGCGTTTAGCATAATCCACATTATTTATACAGTTTAGATACACTAAGCCACTCTTATCAGGGAACAGTGAGACCTCTCCCAAAATCCATGTTCCCAGATGCCAACCAAGGGCCAGCTTCACAAGCGGGCCTTTCTAAGAATTGCAGTCTCAAGCCTGCTATGTTAAGGTCTTTCCTGCACAGATGCAGCTAAAACAATGCTCAAAGGACAATTCACGTACTTAACTACATATATCAAAAAATATCCAACTCAGAAAAGTCAGAAAAAGAAAAACAAAATAAACTAAAAGAAAGCAGAAAAAATGATTGGTGAAAATTATGGAATTTATGAGTTACACTACACATCTTTTTTGACAGGTCCAAAAATTAATCTAAGCCAGTAACTAACCTAATCAAGAAAAAAAGTGTGGTGAGGGACAAAGCACAAATTCACAAGTTTAATTCTTTTCAAATAAATTTTAAAATTTGTATGAAATAATAGGAAGATATATCTTAACTAATACCAAACTGTAGAAGAAAAGAAAACATAAATATACTGATTTTCACAAAGAGAGACTGTTGTCGAAGAGTTATAACCAAAAAAAAGCTCCAGGCTCAGATGAAAAGCAAATTCTACCAAATCTTTAAAGAACAGATAGTTCCAGTAATATTTGAGCTGTTCCAGATTATAGAGAAAGAAAAAAACTTTACAAATATTTTTATGAAGCAAGTTTTGTATTGATACCAGAACCCGACCAGACTGAACCAAAAATTATAATCTAATCCTACTTCTTGGCTTTGGGATATGAATATCAATATAAAAATCATAAATAGAACATTAGCAAACAGAAATAGGGACAATTTTCCTAAAATAACAGTATTATTATTATAATAATACATTAATTATAATGATAATATATTAATAATATTAATATATTTTATTAATTAATATTATAACATAATAACCAAGACCAAGCAGAGTTTATATCAGGGATGTAAAAATAAGCCAATATTAGGAAATCTAGCCAAATAATGGACCAGATTTATAAATCTATAGGAAAAACCATATTATCATTTCCATAAACTTGGAAAAGATATTTCACAATTGCATCATTCATTCTTGATAGCAACACTCAATAAAATAGGAACCTATCAATATTTAATTAACATGTTATTAATGCAGATGGTGGTAAGTTTCACCATCTCTGAATGCTTCAAGTCTTTGATGAAGGAACTAGTGTTGGCAATTCTCCTAAATATGAATTAATGCCTTGATGTATTATGCTGGTAGGGCAGGAAATTCAGGGGCTTCCATTTGGACCTTTGACCATATCAGCTCTCATAAATATGAGAAACAACGTGGAGATTTTTCTGGTTTTCAAGTGTGAAAATTATTCTATTTATACATTCAGGAAATGTAAAAATAACCACAGAGTGGGCCCATGAGACCTACTTGGCCCCATTATGATTTAATACCTGACCAACATAAGCCTCTGTTTTCATTAGTTAACCATACTGGTATTTGGAGTTCTCAAGAAATAGTGTCAATTCAAAGTTAGTGTCCAGTAATCAGTTAAAGTTCTAAGTATTTTTTAGAGTCATCCCAGTGAATGGCAGAAAGGGAAGTCTTGGAAGAAGATCCATAGTATATTGTTACGGAAGTGCTACAGGGCCCTTCCTCAGGAGGATCTGGCCTCTTCTTCAGCAAAAGGACTCTGGATTTGCAAAATGGTTTAGGACTGGAAACCAGGTGAAATGTACGTCTTTCCCTTGTGGCAACTCAAGTCAGTTTTCTAGTCACCAGATGCAGAATTTCTCCTTTTATATAGATCGAATAGTATTTTAGTAGGTTACCCATCTCTTTCATTCCTAAAAATATCGTGATCAATTAGGCACCACCAAAGATACCTGAGAGTCAAAGTTTTCTAATCACCACTCAGTCCTTGATGTTCAATATAGTATTTTGTGCCCATCTTGTATCTATTAGTTAGGCACTGACACCCTAGGATTCCATCATCCCCACTGAAATTGGGAAACTCATCTCAAGCATCTACCACCATCATACCTTCTGTTGAGAAGAGAGATTCTACAGAGCTTTTCAAGGATACTGGCAACTCCCTCAATAATGTATTTCTCAATGCCCTAGTAAATGGAGTGTCCTTCGGGCCCTCTCTGGTCATATAATGGAGAGAAGATGGAAGCTTACATATGATAAATTCACTTTAATACTCCTATATTCCTAAATCTTTACATTCTTTCCTCTATATTCTGCCAGTTCTGGCATTAAATCTCATTTAATGTAAATAAGAAATTATTTCAAGCTTTAGCGAACCAAGCAAGTAAACTATTAAACTGGCTACATAAGCAAACACATTAAACCCAGATTCTATGAAGTGGCATCTATATCAATACTATATTGACCCAGATTCACTGTTATATTCTATCCTTTTTAGTCTAAAACCCTTAGAATCATTCTCATGTGTATTCTTCAGGTGTCTGTCAATACAAATGAGCAAAATCTTGCAGTTCCTTTGGAGTATAAACGTTTTCCTTTTTGATCAGACTTTTAATTGCCTTCCTCCCCCAACCCCCTCTCATTGCCCAGAACAGGCTGAAGTGTGAATATAACTCAAAATCCAGAAGTCACAAGGAAAAAATAGATAAATATAACTGTATAAAATTTGAAAACTTCTACTTGCATTTTAAAAATACCAGAAAAGGCTAAAGATAAATAACAAACTGAGGAAATACGGTCAATTCAAAACATTGAAAAAGTGTTAATCTCTCTAATATATAAAGACCCCCTAGAAATTCATAAAATGGTAGAAAAATGAGCAAAGAATATAAACAGTTCACAAAATAAGAAATGCAAATGGTTCTTAAATATATGAAAACACACACGACTTCTAATCCCACCTAATGGGTGGGATTCCTTTTCTTCAGTTCCCATTCTCAATGTCTGTTATTACCAATATTCTTAAAATGATGTTGGGCATTTGCTTGAGATCATCATCTCAAACCCTTTCCCTCTGACAGGACAGCTCGTCCAGTTAAAGCAAAGCCTGAAAGTCTCCAGCTTATATGTTATATGTTAAATTGGTGAAACATTAAAGTTAACGCAAGAGAATATCAATGTAGTTTGGTTTACTGTTTTATGGATTTAGATGCTATGTGCTTTAAATCATGAAAACAAAAAAAGGATACAAATAGTAGAAAATCTGATCAAACATGTTTGTCTTTGAAATGGGTATCTATTCTTATAAAAAGCATGATAAAGATTAACCTCATATTTTGACCATAATATGTTACATACATATATAGATTCTGAGGTCAAACTCTGAGTAATAACTGACACAGCTAGACTATCATCAGTGTTCAGTCTTCCACATTATAGGGTGAAAGAGATAGAAGTCAAACAGCTGTCTTTTCAAGAAACTTGAAGACAACTACTACCCTACCTCAGTTATCCTAATTAATGAAGTCAATATGTTACTCTGAGGCTGAAATTATTCATGTTAACTGTCTACACTTTAAATTCACAATTATTTTCAAGCTCCAAAACCGGGCTTTGTGCAAAATGGACCACAAATTGGGAGTGCGCTGCAAGTCATTTGAGGTGGTAATGATGCCACATGTCCAAATTAAATTTTAGTCATGTTTTCCTAGTAATTGATTCCTTCTTGAAGTTCCTGGTCAATAGCTTAGATTGATGAATCCAAAATATACAGAGCTTAAAATTAGAAAGATTGTGCAAATCCAAGAAATCAGATCCATTCCTATTTGCATCTTAGAGCTTTTCAATCATCACTCCACGTGAAAGAAATTACAGGCCTCAATCAGTGAAGTCTTTAGGCAGTTCTTACACAGAGCAGAACTGGCTGTCTTCTTGACCTGGACCACAGCTGACAAAGAGGACAGATAAAGACAAAGACAATTGCAGCATGACCTAAGTGGTAGACATATATACTGTTCTTCATTGTTCAGTTGAAGTCAATTCATCATCAGTGATATCCAAAATCAGAACTCTCTGCTGACATGCCAAGTACAGTGGAGACAATATATATGATCTTGATTGCTGGTGAATTGACTATAGGAATTTGGGGAAATGGATTCATTGTATTGGTTAACTGCACTGGCTGGTTCAAGAGGAGCGATATCTCCTTGATTGACATCATCCTGGTCGCCTTAGCCATCTCCAGAATCTGTTTGTTGTGTGTAATATCTTTAGATGGCTTTGTTATGCTTCTCTCTCCAGATACATATGACCAAGGTGAGCTGATGAACATTTTGGATGTTTTGTGGACACTTAGCAATCATTCAAGTGTCTGGTTTACTTCTTGCCTCAGCATCTTCTACTTACTCAAGATAGCAAATATATCACACCCGTTCTTCCTCCGGCTGAAGATAAAGATCAATATGGTCATCCTTGGGATTCTTCTGGTGTCCCTCCTCTTCTCCTTAATTATTAGTGTTACACTGAATGAGGACTCCTGGTATAACTTCAAAGTCAATCATGAAGAAAACATGACTTGGGAATTTAAAGTGAGTAAAATCTCAAATGCTTTCAAACAGATCATCCTGAACCTGGGGGCGATAGTTCCCTTTATTCTTTGCTTGATCTCATTTCTCCTGTTACTTTTCTCCTTGTTTAGACACACCAAACAGATGAAATTTCATGCCACAGGGTCCAGAGACCCCAGCACAGAGGCCCACATGAGGGCCATAAAGGCAGTGATCATCTTTCTGCTCCTCTTCATTATGTACTATGCAGTCTTTCTTGTAATAACCTCTAGCTATTTGATTCCTCAGAGAAAATTAGTGGTGATGTTTGGTGGCCTAGTAACTGTCATTTTCCCATCAAGCCATTCATTCATCCTAATAATGGGGAACAGCAAGCTGAGGGAGTCTTTTCTGAAGGTGCTAAGGATTGTAAAGGGTTTCCACAAAAGAAGGAAATCTTTTGTTCCATAGAGAATCTTGAATACAAGGAGAAAGAAATCAACAAAAGATTCTCTCTTTCCCCAATTGATTGCATTCCGTTTTTATTGTATGCTGTTGGAAATCACTAATATCTATCATTATTCTAAATATTCCTTTGTGTTCCTTCACATTTTTGTCTTGCTTAATTTTGAATCTAATGCTATTATTGATCCACACATGTTTCTTTGTCTTTGCAGGAAAAACAAATGAATCTAAATCCCACACTCACATTTGATATCATTGCCTAAGTGCAAAGAGGTTCTACTTCTTTCTGCCATATCCTGGCAAAGGCCTTGAGCTTAATGGGTAGAAGAATTTCAGGCAAAGTCTGTGTTAAAACACATTTACCCTATCTATAAAATCAACCATGTAAAAAACTGTCTACTTTGTCTGAACTGAAGGTCAGTCCTTATCTATTCTGCCCTATTGCCTCCATTTCTGGAATGACTTCTCCTGATCAGGAGGAGGGAAAATACTCTTTGGTGAGATTCAGCCTAAGGTGAAAGAGGTGTGATCTCAAGAACGAAGGTTTGACCAGGAAAGGGGGCGTTGTACAGTTAGGAATATGTATGCCAGAACCACCTTGAGAAAGAAGATTGAGAGTCCCAGTGGTCAGGTTGTTCCATAAGTAACCCTAGCTGGTGATACCAGTTTTAGGAGTCAGTTCTCAAAGATTCTTTGGAATGTTCTCTCTACCCTTCTACACTCAAGAATCTTTGACATGTTTTTCCCTTAGCATCATTCTCTTTTCTATTTTGCTTCTCATAATATTTTACAGATTAAGTTTTTTAAATTGTTAATTTCATGCTTTCCTATTACACGTTATACACATGTAAGAAATACAGAAAATATAACATATGTTGTTTACATTGTAGAACTACCTAAATACAAGTAGAACCCTCATTTATGTGATTTGTATTACCTAGATTCAAATTTACTGTGAGTTAAGTCATGTTTCCCAAAAAAAGCATAAATCTAATTTAATAGTAGAATTAGTCTTATTCCCTGGAAATAGTGTTTGGCAAAAAAAACTTTTTTAAAAAAAATACGATTACCCCATCTAGGGAAATGACTGCAATATAAAATGTGAGATCATAAATCTTATAAAAGGAGCTGATTGTAACTAGAATAAAGTGTGAATTTCCTTAATTTTAGATGAAATTATTTTCAAGAGACATTTCAGTACGAGAATTGTCATGGACAGCATTTCCCATATTGAAGAAAACTAAAGATAACAAATCTTTATCTGGCATCTTTCACTTCTAATAAACAACTGCATCAAGGACAACTTCTTAGTAAATATTGCCATATACCTGCCTGACTAATAACATTATGCCATTTATAATTATATTTGTCTCATATCCTTCCCCAACCAACCATTTATGTGAAAATAAGGATTATTATCCCCTGACTGAATGTTAGCTCTCTACAACCTGATTGCAGTGATCTTTTCCAAAATTAAAATCCATTTCCACTAGGAGACCTGACTTGTGGGAAATTTATAATTTATGATGATGAAAATGAAGTTACATTTACACATTTTGATTTTTATTAAACACATGTTTTGGTGTGCTTTCTGTGGCTCTCTATTTGAAACTCAATTTGACAGGTCCAAATATGCAAACTTAACAGCAAAAAGCCTATTGCGAATTCATGAAATATAATCTCCTTTAATTTGCATGAGACCAATATCAACCAAACATTTCAGTTATCACTCACTAAAGCGTGGTAATTATAATTTGCCCAGGCTACGAAGCTAGTCAAGCTGTTTGTTTGGAACAATCAGTTGGTTTAATCTCCATGAATGCAGAAGCAATCCTATTTCAGAGGAGATTTGGGCACTTCTGGAATGACATTAAAATCAAAATAATGACAAATGAAAACATCATTCCGTGATTTGAGGAATTTATTTATCATGCTCCAACTGGTCATCTGTAAATTAGCCCATCTGCAGTGATATTTGAGATCAGGGTGTTCTTTCTACCAACATGCTCAGTACAGAAGACAACATCTTCATGGTCATAATAACTGGCGAATTCATATTAGGAATGTTGGGTAATGGATACATTGGACTGGTAAACTGGATTAACTGGATTAAGAAGAAAAAGACCTCCTCAATTGACTACATCTTCACCAGTTTAGCTATCTCCAGAATGTGTTTGATTTGTGTAATTGTACTGAATGGCATCATAATGGTATTCTACCCAGATGTTCATGAAAATGGTAAACTACAGATAGTCAATATCTTCTGGACACTCACCAACTACTTAAGTATGTGGTTTGCCACCTGCCTCAATGTCTTCTATTTCCTCAAGATAGCTAATTTCTCTCATCCACTTTTTCTCTGGCTGAAGTGGAGAATTGACAGGGTGGTCCACTGGATCCTGCTGGGGTGCTTGGCCATTTCCATGTTGATCAGCCTTATATTTGCAATGATACCGAATCATGAGTTTCCTAAAATTGCAAAACATAAAAGAAACTTCACTGACTCATTCCATGTGAGTAAAATCCAATACTTCAGACCAGTGACAATCTTTAGCCTGTTGGCAACTGTCCCATTTGCTCTGTCATTGATCGCATTTTTCCTTTTAATTTTGTCCCTATGGAGACACATTAAGCAAATGAAACTCAACGTTACAGGCTGCAGAGACCCCAGCACCGAGGCACATGTGAGAGCTATGAAAGCTGTGACTTCATTTCTCTTTCTCCTTTTTGTATACTATCTGGCTTCTCTTTTAATCACGTTTAGCTACCTTATGAAAGAAAGCAAGTTAGCTGTGATGTTTGGAGAGGTTATAGAAATTTTGTATCCCTCAGGTCACTCGCTTATTTTAATTATTGGAAATAACAAGCTGAGGCAGGCATTTGTCAGAATACTGAGATGTGGAAAAACAGCCGGCGTGATGCAGAATCTTAGCTTTATTAATAGACTTTAAAAGTAAATTTTATTTTCTAAGAAAAAATACAATTTTCTTATAGGTCCATCCTCATTTTTTTCCAGTTATTCCATTTATTTTGGGTACATATCTGTAAGGGTTACTGAGACCTACTAGCGCACCAATGAATACATCCTCCATGTCTCTTTACACTCCAGACATTCTCATCTTCACACTCCCCTTCCCTCAAGAATTTCAGAGCTCATCCTTCTGTGTCTTCTCACTGCAAATGTTAGGCATGTATCGCCTAGCTAAATTTCTTTTAGATTTGTCTTTGGCCCAAAGTAAAATGCACCTGAGCTGCACTAACTGGTGTCTCACTTTTTTCTACCATGCACTTTCATTGCTGGCCTTAATTCTACTCCCTTCATGGCTCTGCTGAGTCTCTCCCATTTGGTTTATTAACTAAGGACTCAGACCCCTCTGTCCTGTCTCTGGTTCAGTTTCCTAATTATGTATCTCTCTCCTCCCAAGTGACCAATGCTTTAGGTGGTCTCCCAGGTAATATTTCCTAGTTGATCTTATTCTGGTACCTCATATTCATTTTCCTTGAAATTAAATTTCTTTTCAAACAACTTGGTTTTAGGCAGCACTGGGATAGGAATAGAACCCATTCAAACATGTCCCTCTAAGGGAGGTTCCTAAGTGCTCTTCACAGTCTGATTAAAAGGAAAGGGGTAACTAACATCAATCAGACTGCTTCCCTCAGGTTCCTTTCCTTAATAAGACCCCCAGGGGTTCTTTTCACTCAGGACTTTAGAAAAGAAATTAATTGGGAGGAATTGGCATACACAATGAATTAACTATATACTCTCACTAAAAAAGCAATGTATGTCCATAACACAGACAGAGTAAATTATAAAAATAAAATGAGTCGTTAATAAAACATGGTTCTACTGTGAACATCAAATTGCTCCTCGCTGAGTCTCATTGAAATACTTGATCTGGCACGTCTAAGGTCAAGTCTGCTCTGATCTGGCTGTGCATTTTTGCCCCCACCATTTTCTATGTCTAATTCTGGTCAGTTTCAATCTACTCATTTCCTTTTATTAGAACTAGAATATTACTTACCTGAAGGTTATCAATTTTTCTGCATATGACTATGTAAAATTCACTCTATAAAGTACTGATATTTACAGGCGTAAGTTCATAAAATTCATCCACTATATTTCTAATATGTTAACTATTACGGTTGCTGTTTGTTGTACGAGACAGGAGAATTGATGTTCTTTTAATGAAATATATTAATATATTCTACAAAGTACCTGGAAATTCTGTGCTGGGATGAACTTTACATTCTTCTACAGGTTTAGATGAAATAAACATTTTATACAATTAGTACTTCCAGGAAGGTTTTCCTCGACTAGTCTGAAGTTCTTTCTGCCATGTTTTGTTTTCTGTATCTGCAGTGTTTCAAATATTTTCAATGACCATGTCTAGGATTCAAAGCAGCAGGCTTGCAACAAATGCTCCTTCACAGAATTTTTTGTTGTGTGCTTTTTTTTATTATTATGGTAAGAACATTTAACATGAAATCTACCTTTTTAACAAAATTTTAAGTGTGCGACACAGTATTGTTAACAATAATGTTATATAATATGTTATATAATGCACAATGTTGTGCAGCAGATCTCTAGAACTTTTTCATCTTGCATAACTGAAACTTTATACTCGTTGAATAGCAACTCTCCATGTCCCCCTCCTCTCAGCCCCCGGCAACCGCTATTTTACTCTGTTTCTATGAGTTTGACTATTTTAGGCACTTCATATAAATGGAATCATACAGTATTTGTCCTTCTATAACTAGCTTGTTTCACTCTGCATTATGTCCTCCATGTTTTCGCATATTGCAGGATTGCTTTCTTTTTTAAGACTGAATAATCCATTTAACCATTCACCTGTTAATGGAAAGATATGCTGTTTCCACATTTTAGCTATTGTGAATAATGCAGCAATAAACACGAGAGTGCAAATATCTCTTCGAGATTCTGATTTTAATTCTTTTGGTTAAATACCTAGAAGTGGTGTTACTGGATCATATGGTAGTTGTGTTTTTAATTCTTTGAGAAAGTTTCATACTGTTTTCCATAGTAGCTGCACCATGACTTCCATGCTATACAATATTGATATGCATAAAATACACACTTATTTGCAAAAAAAAAATATTGAGTCTAATATGTATTTGGATAAAGGTATTATCATAGCTACTGTGAGCACTTTATTCACCAGGACACACTATGGAGAAGAAAGCCATGTGCCTGGGTCAGGAAAGCTGTCACATGTAAAAATGGCTAATATTGAGGCAGTTTGTCCAAAAATCCGGACTGCATCTCAGGCATGAAGGTTTGTCCTTTGAAAGAAAATATGCATTCCCAAGGAAGGTATGAGAACCCACGAATTATTCCATGGAAACTCTATGTAGTAGTTTTTCTCAGTAACTTTAAATTAAAGAATTTATTTCAAAACAAGAGTTAGTCTGCAGAAATGAGGAAAATTTAATCATCAGTCCTTTGCCTAACAGGCTAGAAGGGTTAAGGATCTAGAAAATCAGATGCAATTTGGTATGGAGGAGGTAGAGAGTAAAATGAAACACAGGATTTCACTCTCTTCTCTCTCATATGTACAATTGCTCTTGAGAGCATTTTAAGTGAAAAGGAAAAATCTAAAGGTAATCAATGCTCTTCATTATCATGGCTGCTTATTATATATAGCATCACAAATGAAATGACTATTAAATGTCACTTGACTAATAATGCATTATTTTAAGAGAGCTTGTGCCATATAATTGTTCATCTGAACAACCAAAATAAGTGAGCTAAAATATTTTTTTAGAACTAAATAAGCTGTATTTAGTGTTAACCTTTTAAATTCCATGAAATTATACAGGTCTCAATGCTAACTCAAATTTGGGATTTTTAGTAATAATAAATATTATCATTCAACAAAATGAAGATCTTCTACAAATGTCAACTTTTGCCCATATTCTAATCGCTAGAAAATGCTTGAGGTTTAGGCTTCCCAGATAAAATACAGGACACCCAATTAAATTTGAATTTCACTACATCCAGGAAGTACTAATCTCACGCAATTTGGTAAATATACTAAAAAATTATTGATTGTTTATTTGAAATTCAAATTTAACTGGGTGTCCTGTATTTTTATTTGCTAAATCTGGCAGCCCTATTGAGGTTACTAGTATGCATCGCAAAATAATGAATCCAAAATTTGCAAAACATAGCCTCAGAAAGACAGTGAGGGATCATGAAAGGGAGTCAGCTTAATTTGCATCTCTAGCAAACTGTAGCTCAGCCTAAATTAACCGTATGTGGAAAAGTAAAACCTGCTGAGAAGATAAATGGACATACAGTGGCCCAGCCTGGGATTGCCAACCACATTGCTTGTCAAGACTAATTAGGATTTAATGAAGAGAGCTATGGGCTTCATTTACCATTCCAGTCTCCATCACAAGACAGACTACAATAAGAGAGATAAAGAAAATTACAGGAAAATCTAAGAAGTAGGTGTAGCTATCAAACTACATCAGTTCAACTAGAAACAATTTGGATATTTCTCTATTTTAACATGCTGGTTGATATGGAGAGTGCCTTAATGATCATAGCGACTGGAGAGTTCTTGATGGGGATCTTAGTGAATGCATTCATTGGATTGGTAAACTGCATGGACTGGATCAAGAATAGGAAGATTGCCTCCATTGATTTAATCCTCATAAGTCTGGCCATATCCAGAATTTGTCTGTTGTGTATAATACTATTAGATTGTTTTGTATTGGTGCTGTATCCAGATGTCTATACCACTGATAAACAAATGAGAATCATTGACTTTTTCTGGACACTAACCAACATTTAAGACACTAACCATTTAAGTGTTTGGTTTGCCACTTGCCTCAGCATTTTCTATTTCCTCAAGATAGTAATTTCTTCCATCCCCTTTTCCTCTGGATGAAGTGGAGAGTTGACAGTGTGATTCCTAGGATCCTGCTGGGGTGCTTGGGCATCTCTGTGTTTATTAGCCTTCCTGTCACTGAGAATCTGGATGATGATTTCAGGCGTTGCGTCAAGGCAAAGTGGAAAACAAACTTAACTTTGAGATGCAGAGATAATAAAGCTCAATATGCTTTCATCAAGCTATTTCTCAACCTGTTAATGCTATTCCTCTTTTCTGTGTCCCTGATCTCATTTCTCCTCTTGATTCTTTTGCTATGGAGACACACCAGACAGATGCAGCTCAGTGCCACGGGGTGCAGAGACCCCAGCATGGAAACCCATGTGGGAGCCATGAAAGCTGTCATCTCTTTCATCCTCCTTTTCGTTGCCTGCTATTTGGCCTTTCTCGTGGCCACCTCAAGCTACTTCATGCCAGAGACTGAATTAGCTGTGGTGATTGGTGAAGTGACAGCTTTAATTTATCTGTCAAGCCATTCATTTATCCTAATTCTGGGGAAAAACAAATTAAGACAAGCATCTCTAAGGGTGCTATGGAAAGGAAAGTATGTCCTAAAAAGAAGAAATTTCTAACATAACAGATCTGAAGACAAACTATCATCTCCTAGGACAAAGACAAGATGTTCCTTAATTATCTTCAGTTCTTGCATTAATGTTAGTTTCATATGGTTAATTACTCTTGAAACTTATTTAGTATACTTATGCTTGTAATTTAGGAAAGCTCATGTAAAGTTGATTTTGCCTTTTTCTCTCTCTCTGTCTCTCTCCTCTCTCTCCCTCCCTTCAGAGTTTGTTTTTTAAACATATTTCAGAACATATAGAAGTTAATACCCAAATAGTAACTGTGACAGGACAGAGTATTTTTATAGTTAGTCCTAAATCATTTCTCCAGATGCAAAATCATGTGACTAATTCCCAACAACTGTAATAGCATCTTGCTGTTATTTGCATCTCTATGAATAGCAGCTGGCTCATCCTCATGGTCCTAGCTAGATTTCTTTTATCTCAGATCATCCAGCTAAGTTTCTCCTTCGGAAAAGACTTAAAAAGGTGACAGTTTTTAAACATGACAGAATTCTATGAATGTAGCTGAAATTAATACTGAATATAATCACAATTTAAGACATAAATTATGATTTAAATAAATACTGTCACATTGAGTTCAAAAATTATTTTAGGATCATAGATCAATGAAAGGAAAACACTCTGTGAGAGTTTCTGTAGAAACTTAGAAAGTTTCTATAAAATAAGGTTGGCTAAAGAAAGCACCTAGGTAGAATTATTTGTTGCTTATTGAAGGATATTTCTCCACAAAAGACATGTGTAAGTTTACTATTAGCAAACTAGGACTGCATCAGGCACTGAGTGTCAAGATACTCTGATAAGATGAGAGATTTAATCAAAAGCTCTTGTATTGGCATGTTAAACAGTCAAAACTGTCAAAGGAGGCATTGATTAAGTACAGATCATCTCTACACACCAGACTATTATTTGGATGATACAGAAGTCATCTATGAGATATCTATTTGGAAAATTCCATCAAAAGTGTCGTTTAGGTTTTGGCAAAAATATTTTGGAGTGATCAACCCTGTTACTAACCAGCCTAGAGTAGCCATGGACTTGACATGCAGAAGAGAAAATGTTTATAAATAAGGAGATTTTACATATTTTGATCAATAAATTTGGTAAAAATTAAAATTATTTTATACCAGTTTCATGTTAATTTTTCTTCTCTGAACCTGCCAGTATAAAGGATATACACTGATTAAACTGATACATTTTAAAAGGTTTATTGAGTGTCTTGTAATTTAAAGAAACAATAGAAAATGCCTGTACCCACCCCCCACCTAAGCAGAGGCCAGCTTATGTGAATTTATTAGGCATGGGAACAAAAAAATTCTGAGAGAGGACAGGGATCTTGGAAGTTCCACGTTTGATGTTTTCATATTGTAGACTCTAGAATCTTGATCATCCACTTACTTTACAAACATAGCACCTCAACATTCACTTTCTCTGTGGAGAGTAGCCAGGCAAATGACACTGAGGGGGGAACAGAAGCCATATTGGAGACCTCTTACTGTACATGATTCTCCTTACTGGTATATCTAGGATGAAAGTGATATAGGCAAGGCAAGTGGTTTACCTTCTGAGATTATATTAATTCAGAGAAATCATGCAAAAATGATAATAACTCAGGGTTGAAAGAAGTATTTGTACTGTTTCTTTCACTCTCAGTGTTTGGAATAGAGTTTTCAAGCTTTCTCTAAGACAGTGTAGTGAAGGGGTTACAGGAAATGCCAGCAGATTCCTTTCTGGTTTTATTCCTTCTTTAATAAATGGATATCCACTTACACACTGAATATCTGAGTCTCAGGCACCATCCTGGGCGCTGGAAATACAGATAAAATTCGACAAAGTCCATGTTCTTTTTTTTTGTGAGGAAGACCAGCCCTGAGCTAACATCCGTTGCTAATCCTCCTCTTTTTGCTGAGGAAGACCGGCCCTGGGCTAACAACTGTGCCCATCTTCCTCCACTTTATATGGGACGCCGCCACAGCATGGCTGACAAGCAGTGCGTTGGCAGGTGCCCGGGATTCGAACCCGCGAACCCTGGGCTGCCAAGCATGAACTAAACCGCTGCACCACTGGGCCGGCCCCTAAAGTCCATATTCTTATGCAACACACAGTCATGGAAAATATTATGAAAGACATAATGATCAAGTAAAAAAACAAATTGTCACAAGTCATGATTAATGCAACTGAGAATAACTGGAGATGAGGGATAGCTTTATATAGTGTAGTCAGAATAGACCAACCTGAGAAACTGAGACTTCAACCTGACGCTTGAATGACAAATATAACCCAATCATGCAATATTCTGGACAAATAACATCACCAAAAGATGGCACAGCAAGTGCAGATACCTTGAGTAACAAGTGCTTGAGGAAGAGGAATAAGGTCTGAATGACCAGAGCATGGTGAGCAAGGGGTGACTGGCAAGATCATGAAAGGCCTGGTAGGTCATGTGTGGGAATTTAGATTTAAGTGCAGTGGGAAGATATTGAAGGAATTAAAACCATATGTAACATAATTTGATTTATATGTAGATTTAAGTTCACTTTGGTTATATGAAGAATAGATATTGTATCTGTTGAGGAAGAGGAGTACAATTAAGGGGACCAGCTAGTCGGTTATTGTAATAAATAATTGACATAAGAAATCATAGTGGCTCAGATTTCGGATGATGGCATTCGAGTTAGGGAATTTTTTACTGGATAAAGTCTGTATATTGTGTTGATAAAGTTGATAGGTCTTGTTGCTTGATTATATGGAAGGAGAGAATTGAAGGAAAAGAAGATTCAAAAAACTTTTAGATTGTGTTTACTTTAGCACTTGGGAGTACACTGCTACCTAAGATTGAGGGGAAACTGTTATTTGAGGGATGGGAGAATAGAAATCAAAAATTCTACTTTTTGCATATTATGTTTAAGAGATCTGTAAAATAACCAAGTGAAATGTCAAATAGATAATTTAATATATGAATCTATAATTAAGGATAGAGATAAGAGATATAAATTTGAGAATCATCAATATATAAATGGGATTACCTAAAAAAAAGACTATTGGTACAGACATGACACCAGATCGGAGCCCTGAGATGTCCAATCTTTAGATTTTAAACTGGGGAGAAAGGACCAGCAAAAAAAAACAAGAGCTCCTAGGTAGATAAGAAAAATGATGTAGCAAAATAACCATTGGATTTGGCAACATGAATACAATTAGTGACCCTAACAAGAGCAAAGTTAGTGAAGTGTAGAGGCAGAAGCAAGGTTCAGTGGGGAAAGTTAAGGAGGGAATGAAAGCAGAGATATGGTGAGTATATAATATGTTTAGTAAGTTTTATAATTAAGGAGAGTAGAGAATTGAGCATGGAAACAAGGCAAAATTTTAATGTTGTCAATTGGTTTTGGTTTTAAGTTGGATGATATAGTGAGTACATGCAAATTGAAATGAGTCAATAGAGAGATAGATAATATAGGAGAGGGGTAGTAATTGCTGGAGCAAATATGTTAAAATCATGGAAGCCTCAGACCTGAGAGAGGGATATTTAGGTGGATAAAGCTAAATACATGGAACCCCCAGATTCCCTGGAATCTTCAGGGCCACTAGAAGCAGACCCCTACCCCTTACAAGAGCAGAAGAGCCTCTCTGAACTCCTGGAAACTGTTCAATTAACTCAATCTGAGGCAATTTAAAATTTATTCTCCTCAGTGCATGCTCTACCACTCCTCATGGCTTTAGGCCAAGGTTTCAACACAGCTCAATCAGGTGAGTATAATTTCTATTCCAAAAGAAAATCACTTCGAGCAAATATTACCACATATTGCTAACATACCAACAGGAATAAGAAAACATGCTGAAAATGAGGATGCTAGACCAAGGGATCCTCTTTATTTTATCTGAATATGGAAAATTTATTGACGCAGGTGCCCTCAATAGCGACTTAGGACTCAATATTCTGGCAAGGGCAAATAAATCCACTACTAATATTCTCTTGGGCCAGCTCCATGAAGCTTGGACACAATGATGGCCTCATATATAAGGTGGAGTTGCTGCAACTTCCTTGACATAGTATTAAGAAAGAACAGAAAGTTCAGGGAGATGGTAATGTCAGAAAAGACTGACTATGTAAGACCCAAGAACCCACCACCTGACTATGTCCCAGGAGATCTCAGAGGGTATTTCCTTCACTGAGTCAATAACGAATGCTCTGGTGAGGGGAGCACAGGCATCACTGAGAACTCAGTGATGGGATGTTCTCTGTAGGCCAGAATTGGCTGGTGGGAAAGGCTGCCGGGAAACTGACTCCCTAGTGTCAATGAGTATGTTGGAATTGCCAGCTGCAGCACTTAACCGTCATACCATATTGGGCAGCAAGGCCAGCCAGAGTGCTAATCAGTGTACATTGATCCACAGGAATCTATGGTGAGAACTAATAGAAATAGTATTCTTAGGATTTAGATGGATAGGCAGTCAAGGAAAAATGAAATGCCAAGAAGTCACTGCAATAGAAAATCACTGTTCCTCCTCAAGCTTTCAGCTCTACGTCACTTCACGAAAAGTCCATTGATTGAAGAGGAAGCTGGGTCCCATTGAAGAAAAACCTGGCAAGTTTTCACGGTACATGTTTTCCCAATCCTCAATCCTCCCCAAAGGGAACTGCACTCATTTGATAGAGTAATTGTGAACTGGGGAAAAAGGAATAACTAGATATTTTGAGAGCTGTTAAATACAGGGTTTGACCTGACACTAATAATCAGGGCAATGAAATGCCATTATGATCTTCCATTGAGAGTGGAGGCTTAGAGGGGATGAATTCTTCAGTGGTTCCAGTGGGTCCACATACCCACCCTGTGGTTATCTCCCTAGTTCTGAAGAATAAAATTGGGATAGACGTACTTAGCGTCTGTCAGAATACAATATGGAAAACTCTTAAGTTTCAGGAGGATAGAGTGACTCATCCAGTAGATATCATCAAGCTTTTGTCTTCAGCCATTCAAGTTTGGAGTAGATATTGAAAGAGAGGTACTAATTGAGTGCCAAAGAGGTAGAAATATGCAGATTTGGCTTCTTCAGAAAGCGGTTCCTGCATAGTAAGGTGTGGATTGTCAGATTCTTGGTCAGTCTAGTTCTTACCTCTCTTGGCAGACACCAGTAATGATGACAGTCTCTCTGCCTGCTTTGCAACCAACCATGTGGCTTCATTTCAAAAGACAAAATATGTACAGATAACCAATTATGAGACTCAGTGCAGTCCCATCATTGCTGTGTATAGGGCAAATTCTTCCCCAGATCTGATCAGGATCTCTAAGCGTCTAGAAAAGA
Organism: Tapirus indicus; assembly: GCA_031878705.1. NCBI lineage: Eukaryota > Metazoa > Chordata > Mammalia > Perissodactyla > Tapiridae > Tapirus > Tapirus indicus. Next base: position 107,436,417 of record CM062918.1, on the reverse strand, counting down.
ACTAGATAATCTGGTATTTAACTTCTGTATAGTAAAATTTAAAACATATAATTAATATTTACACACAAATGGCAACTTTTATCCTTAAAAATGATTGGGAAGTAGAATCCTCTCTGTGACTGAAATTTAAGTGTAGCTGGGAGAAAAAAAAAAAAAAGAGCTGTTCTAAAACTACCAGAAATTTGCTGCCTGGAACTCTAAGTACGGCAGAAGAAATTCACTTCTAGGGAGTATTTCCCTGTTCCAGTTAGAATCATAAAATTAAACATCCATGGTCAAATATACACAAATCAGCAACTTCGGCATTGTCTTCTTTATTGTCCTTAAATAGTCACTTTGGCGGGGCTCTGTGTTTGGCACTGGGGATATGAAGGTCAGTGAAACATTATTCCTGTCCTTAAGGAACTCAGGATGTAGTGGAAGACTTAGCTTGGACATAACAATGGTCACTATCAGAAAAGTGGCAAGAGAATGTATTATGGAAGCTCAGAGTAGAGGAGGAAAGGGAAGACCTCCCATAGGAGCTGGCCTGTGATCTGGACCTGAGAGAGTGGAGGGTGGGGGGAAGCAGAGTGAAAAACATTGCTAAATTTATGCTAAATCTATGCATATAACATCATGTTTCAATGGTCTAGGAACACTGAACCATCCAGGAAAGTTGAAGTGAATATAGGAAGACAAAGCTGGGGATGTGAGATAGTTCCAGATTGTGATGCTGTGAATGGCAAAATGAATTTGTAATACATTTTATGAGCAATCTCCAAAGAGATTTTTGGAGAGTGGAGTAGCATGATCATTTCTTTGCAAATACTTCAGACTGTGATATAAATTGGTTAATGTTAAATTTTGTGTAAGGAGAAGGGGTACCTCTTTATCAAGAGATTTATTTTAATGCGAGCAAACTTGAAGTTCCCTCTGGTGGGCTGGGAGACAGGTCTCTTGGATGATATTAGGAGAGAAGAAATGGGGAAGAGAGCTCTGAACTGAAGATAGTATTACTAGTCATGCAACACCAGAAAAGCCCAGTTTGGGGATCTCTTTCCAAAAATAAAGCATGACATTGAATGGTTTTTTTATGTCTTTGCCTATTCACTAGGTTTGTATTATGCAAAACTGTACTGATTTGGATATGAGACCATGAACTTTGCTGTCCAGTATTTTGATTGAAATTATAGCAACCCATTATCTAGTAAATTGTCAATTATCTTTCATGTCTAATGTCACTATGAGGTTTGCTGGGTTTTATTTTTTACATTTTTTCCCTAAGCTTTCAATAAATAATGGAAAATTGGGAAAGATCATAGTTGGGGCTCCTAGCCTGCTTGCATGGTAAAGAGAAATTTGTTAATATCTTATTGAATCCTCACCCAATTCAATTTCAAATGTCTACCCTCAGGTTTATATATTTTCATATATTTTGCATTCTGAAATGTACCCAACTCCATCTGCAGAGTGGTCATATTACTTCAGAAGCTGGATGGAAAGTCAATCAAGGTGCTGAAACAGCCAGAACAACCAGAGAATAATTCTGCTTCCAAAGAAAAGGCCAGGTTTAGATCTGATTCCAGAACTAAACCTGGCAGTGAGGATGGCAATAAATAGAATTAAACATGTTTGGTCGCTCTTTTTGTTACCTTAACCTGTCAATTCTTCATTAATATTAAAAGCAAACTCCTTTTATCCTTGACAAAAATATCCATTAGAGTCTTCATTTTTATCCTCACCTAATTTTATAGTCAATCTTCTTGGGCCACCAGCATTCACATGTGTGATTCCCCATAGGTATAACTATATTTTGACACTCAGAAAAACAAAGATCTTCTAGGTTAGGCACAATTCCTAGCTTGACTGTATTGAGCCCACCAATATCTCACCCATGCTTCCCTGTAACACTTCTCTCTGTTGATCTCCACTCTCAGGTTTTGTAGGTAGATGGCATAAGTGTGGTGTAATTAGTCTATGTATGCTCATTCATAAAAAAAAAAAATCTGGTAAGTGAATTTTCTCACTGTATTAGTTTGCTAGGGTTGCCATAACAAAGTACTACAAACCGAGTGGTTTAAACAACAGAAATTTATTTTCTCACAGGTCTGGAGACTAGAAGTCCAAGGTCAAGGTGTTGATTCAGTCCAGTCTAAGGGCTATGAGGAAGAATCTGTTACTGGCCTTTCTCCTACCTGGTAGTGGCTTGCTGGCAATCTTTGGTGTTCCCTAGCTTCTGCTACATCACCCCAGTCTCTGCCTTCATCTTCACATGGTGTTCTCCCTATGTGCATGTCTGTGTCAAATTTGTCCCTTTTATAAGAACACAGATCATATTGGATTAGGGACCCACCCTACTCCCACCTAAGCTCATCTTAACTAATTACACCTGTAACAACCCTATTTTCAAATAAGGTCACATTCTGAGATACTGGGGTTAGGACTTCAACATATGAATTTCTGGGGAAACAATTTGACTCATAACACTCCCTTTCCTTTACACTTTGCCTAGTTATGGCAGATTTCACTTCACACCATTTCCACAAATGCATATATGCAGAAGAAATAAGTTGAGTCAACATGTATGAGTTCAATGCAGTGCATGAGGTAAAACTGTATGTCTCTAAACCAAGGGAAAGCCTGTCTGATTGATAGCTGGATGATGAGTCTATCTCTAACAGGGTGTGCTGAGGGAAAACAGGTCCTGGAGGCCCTCTTGAATCCCAGACATAAACATAAATGTAGACCATGGCACACATGCCCTGAAAGACAGCCAGAGATTAAAGAAGTTTACAAGGCAATTTTCTCTGTGTTCGAGCTGAGAAAAACGTGTGTATTGATAATCTGAACTTGACAAACTCCCTTGGTGGTCTTAAGAATAAAATTTTTTGCTTTGTATCTCCCAGCCTGTCCTTCTTGTCCCTTGACTGAGAACCATGATCCTAGAAGGAAAATTAGAGCCAAGGCTTTAATGCTGATAACTTGACTGCTGTTTTGAAGTTGGAGAAGGGAAAGGGCAAGAAGTTTACACTGCTGAAAAGTCTATAGTCATCAGTTGAGCTCTATCATTTCTGAAACAAAGAAAATAATTTTAGATGGAAGTAATAACTTGGCCTAGGCGTGATGTATGCCTGGCATCTCTACCATTAAGTAGTCTCGTTACAAGACATCATATTAAAAGAGAGAAGAGAAGGAGTGGGGAGGAGGAGAGGGAGGAGGAGGAGGGCAGGAGAGGGGACAAGGAAGGGAGGAGAGGATAGTAGGGGATAGGAGATGAAGGGAAAGGAGAGGAGAGGTAGAAATTGGGAAGGTTGTAGGCTAATATAAGAACAAGGGAGTCAAAATAAAAGCTCAGTGTATAAGTAACACTTGCTTTTATGAGAATGGAGACTTTTCTATATGTAAGGTTGAGGAAGGAGAATCTCAGCAATGACAAATCTGGACAAAGAATTTAAGAGTGATTAAAGTCAAGATTGAAAAACAAGAGAAATGCACAGAAACAAGAAGAGAGAATTAGGGAATTTAAAGAGAAATTCACTAGATTAATGAATAAAAATACAATTAATACCTAGAGAATCACTGGAGGCCATCTTTAGTTGCTTTTCCTTGTCACTGGCCACCACGCTGACCACCCTGGCCACCTCTTCCACGCTGGCCTCTCTGGCCACCAGGGCCACCCTGACCACCTCTGCCACCACGGCTACCTTGGCTTCCCTGGCCACTCTGGTGAACTCAGCCTTTTTGGCCACCTCGACCACCGTGGTCACCTCGACCACCTTGGCCACCTCTGCCACATCTGCTAGATGAGCTTTCTTGGCCTCCCTGGACATTCTGACTGCAAGGCCCATACTGCTGACCATGGCCTTTCTTTCCATTTTTGCCCTTCTTGCCACGCTGACCTCCATGTTCTCTGGGAGAACATGATTCCTCTGGGATTTCTCCAACTAATCCGTCAGCTGCATAGGCAAGAGAACACAGATTCATAAAGGAACAAGTAAAGAGAAAGGTTAGCCATAAACTTAAATGAGGCAAGTACAAAATCTACAATAGCCCACATTTGGTTAGAAGTAGTATATTGCTGGTTTAAATGGTCCTAGGTAGTGACCAGGACCCATTGCCTAGAAGAGAAGGGGCAGAAATCCTGGTGTCTTCAGAGTGCATGTAGTTAGCTTAGCACCTCTTGTTCTCCCCATCACCATTTACTTTCCCCTCTTTTGATGCTTCTGTCACTATTCTATACTGCCATCTATCCTGAATTTGCCATGATATTCATGAAATCATCCATAAACCACCAGATATCTCATGACTTCTGAGAGAAACCACCAGATAGAGTCACTGTACCTACATATAGGTATACATAATATCTTAACACAAAATCCATCGAATGGGGGAAATTTTCAGCCACTCTGCTCTTCCCAATAGCAGAGTAGTCATATAACACCCACACTCCCCTTCTTCTACCACTTTCTACAAACTGTTAAGTCTCAAACAGAAAGTTCTCAAACAGAAAGTGTAAATAAAGCCCACCCTATAATGTATCCTTTTGCAAATCTCTGGTACCTATAATTGAGTCCAAGCCCTCACCATCTCTTGCATCAACTTTCAATCATTTCTTTATGATCTTACTGCCATCACTCTTATAATCATCCTCTTGTGGATTCAACATATATTTTATTGCATGCCCATATGTTGTATTGTACCTTATGATGGGCACTAAGATTCCAAGCTTGAGAGACACAGTCTGTGCTCTCAAGCTGCTTACTCCTCATTGTTGTTAGATCAACAAATAAATTACTTTGTCACTCCCATGTTCAAAAATCTCTTTGTTGCCTATAGAATAACTCACAAATTCAATTTGCCATTCACAGCATCCTTAATAAACTGCAACTAACTCACATCTCCAACTTTATCTTCCTATATTCACTTCAACCTTCCTGGATGATTCAATGTTCCTAGACCATTGAAATATTATGTTAAATGTACAGACTTAGTAATGCGTTTCTCACTTTCCCCCACTCCTCCACTCTCCAAGGTCCAGATCTCATGCCATCTCCTGCGGGAGGCCTTTCCTTTCCTCCTTCACTCCGAGCTTCCATAATACCTTCTTTTGCCACTTTTCTGATAGTGACTATCATTATGTCCAAGCTAAATCTGCCATTAGATCCTGAGTTCCTTAAGGACAGGAACGATGTTTCATTTATCTTTGTATCCCTGTTGCCAAGAATAGGATCCCACCATGGTTATAGTTAGGTATTAAATTTTCTTGGATTAATGTTGCAGTAAAGAACATAGATGATCAAAGCATTTCTTTTGGGAATCCTCAAATAGGCAGGCTCTCACAAAGACAATTATGGTCAGATAACATAAGCAAGTAAAAATGAGGAGGAAAGTGTTGATCACACTCTTTAGACCTAAGGGAACTCTTAAATCTAAAGCAAATCATTTCCTTTTTTTCAGAGGGGTCTTTTGTGCTCCTTCTGCATTATGAAACTAATAAGATTAAACTATATAATAGAATGGTTGAGAAAAGAAATTTTAATGGTTGTGTGATTTTTTTAAATTAAAGTAAAAATCGTAGAAATTTTGGATTAGACCAGTGACCCAGAGGTTCCTAACATCCATTTAGAAAAATTCTAAATAAGCTAACTGAATTAAAATAACTCGCTTAAGAGTTGGGGTATTTCCTCTTCCTTTTGAGGGGCTTCTGCAAAGAAAGAACAACAACAAAAAGAATAAAGCATGAAATACATCATAACCCGAATGGAAGCGTCATTGACAAGTCAGGAACTGGGAGAAATCATCAAGCATGTAAAGATTTTCTTTAAGCAACACAATTTTTGGTTGACTCATTTACTCAATTCTGCTACTTCTTTGGTGACATAATTTATAATTCATTAGCTCTCTTATGTACTCTGGTCTTTTCTTATACCTTCACTCCTACACACACTTCCACTCAAGCCTTTAAAATGGACTTCAAATTTTTCATTTGAAATGTGTGACTAATAATCGCTTTAAACTTCACCTACTCTTAGACAAATTAGAATTTAAACAAATATCAAGGCTTAGGTAACAAAGAAATGAAGCATTAGAGTTGTAAATAAATAAGGTGTAATGGTTAAATCACTGATTGAATAACTATAGTACTTAAATTACAATGTATATTTATGATTACATAGTATCTTTATGATTAAAATTAGTTAAATGTCAATGAGATAATGTCCTTAGAAATGTAAGGGGTTTGTGTTATTCAATCATTAGCCATTGGTTGCAGAAGGATTTAGAGTATGGTGTCATATTCTGCTGATGTTCAGACAATATTTAGATCTCTAACAGAAGAGATTCTAATGTGAAAAGGAAGGAAATGGCCCATATCTAATAATTTTACTGAGGACCACTAACACTTATGGGTTTATTATTCCTTTTTGGCTTTCTCTAGATAATTTTGAGAACTTTCAAGAAACAAAATACTAAGCAAAGAAAAAAAGTATGATAGGTTCTGAAGAAAAAAAGAAAGGAACACATCCTTGAACAATGATTTACCTAGCCCTTCAAGAAAATCTTCAGAAACAATACCTAGGATTTAAAACAATATATAAATAAAGATAAATTTAAAATATGCTTTGATATAAGACCCCAGCTGTACATTTATAGAACGTCAAGTAGGTTTAGATACAAGAAGTCAAGAAAATGCCTAAGAGAACTCAGAATAATAATAATGATGATGATGAAAGGTGTTGACACACATAATCCATAACAAATCTATAAATCAAAATTGGGGTGAGTTTATTACGAGCCCATTTGAAGACCATATAGCCTGGGAGAGTCCTTTCACAAAGGAATGGAGCACTCCAAAGAAGTGGGGGTGTACAGAATGGTGATATACCATCAAAGAGCATGTATCACATACGATTCTAATGTCCCTATTACAGTAGTCAAGAGACTTCCCTGTCGGCACAGCAACTGATGGGCACAACAGGTATCAGGTCTGCTGTCTCAATGGACAGAGCAGGTAGCAGGTCTGTTGTCTTGAGTTGGGTGGGCACAGGATGAGTGCAGCAATCAATTCCTAGCCTAGGGAGAGATGCATATCCTTAAGGAAATGCCAGTGTGGGGGAAGTTGCATCCTTATGTTAAGGGCATTTGTTCTTGTCTTTGGGACATGGTAAATGCTTAAAGCAGATATACAATGCATGCTCAAAGGCCGCATCAGGTCCTTTCGGAAAAACAAGGTCAGGCCAAATTAGTTTTACACCAAATGGCTTCCTCATATACGCCAATATATCCTATTGCTTGCCATTTATTTCTCAGGTTTAGATACACTGAACCAACATTTCATAAAGTAGAACCCTAGTCCTGATCATTGATTCTGAAGCAGAGGTGAAGAGGGAGTTAAATATTTTACTAATTTTGCATTGTGTATAATGAAATGAAGAGCCACAATAATTGTAGACAAAATAAAGATTATGTGACACCTGGCAACAGAGAAAATTTGAGAACTGAAACCATCTACAACCATACAGTTTACTGTCTACATTAACATGACTTTACTATTCCAGAAAGCTCTTGCCCAGAAAGATAAGTGTTTCAAATAACTACTGTTTATTTCAGGAACATGCCCCAAACCCATTTAAACAAACATTAACTTCTTCAACTCTTTACAGCACCTCAGAACCTTTGCCTTCTAAACTCTTAAATCATGAATCTTACACATTCCTAATAAAGCCTTCCTTAAATCAGACCCCATAACTTTGTTTGCTGGCTTGGGACTTAGGTCCAGGTCTTCAGAGAGATATGTGCAGTCAGTGGAAAATAGAAACTAATGTTGCCTCCTCTTTTGTTGACATACTCTCTGAAAACAAAATATTTAATTTCTGAGAAGGGTCAATCCAACTCTACTCTATTCCATGAATTTTAACCCCATCATTCCTGGTAAGATCTCCATTTCCCCCTCTTACCATCTTCAGTGCCCTGAGCTGAGCTCAGGGCAAGCAAAGCCATTGAGAGCAAGAGCAGCAGCATCTTGGTAAAAGCCATAGCGTCTCTCTCTCCTGACGCTGTAGGAACCTCAGATACACTTCTTTATAAGACCAAGGAGAACAATATCACCTTTGAAGTCCATGGGTTGGATACCTCTCACCCATATCTGATTTGCTGTTTGGGCCTCAGCCAGCCCTTTGGGTTCAAGGTCTGGTCAAGCTCTTCAATGGAAAACCATAAATTGGTCCGGTTCTTTAAAATAATTGTTCATTCTCAACTATTAGTTATAAGTTTTAATAACTGTCTTCCATTTTGTGATATTCCATTCAGAACTATGGTTCTCTGTTTTCCTACCCATTGGATAACATTGTTCAACCTGTCCAAATGACAATTATTTCAGGCTCCTTTCCTATAGAATGAGCCAAGAGAATCATCATGAAATGAAAAGCTAAAACAATAGAAATATAATCACAAGATGAAAGAACAAAGGGTCAAGAAAGACTAGTATAAGTTTTCTTACATGGCTTGAAAAATGAAAGTGGTTGCCAGGAAGAGACTAAAACCAACTTGAGACTCAGAAGACTATAGTTATTCAGAATATGCTTGAGTTCATGATTTGAATGGACTGTGAAATCTTAAAATGAAAAATGATCAGAATAATCAGTGGGTTAGAAAATAATATCATGCAAGGAACCATTAAGTGAATTAAAGGTGTTCAGCTTGGAAAGAGAAGCATATGACTAAGCATGATAATTGTACTTGATTATATAGAACAAGGAGAAATCTTGTGTGTATAATTCTGGAAGGTACAAAAAGAGCTATTGATTTTAAAAGGAGGATATTTTGAAGATAATAGAAAATAATGTAAAATAATTTCTTAGAATTATTTAAATTATTTTAGATAATTTTAAATTTAATTTTTAACTATCTTAGATAAATTTTGATTATCTCAGAATAACATAAAAACACATTTCTTGAAATTATTAAAACTTGAAACGATAGATTGAGTTCTTCAAGGGAAAATTAGTTGTTTATCACCAGATGTGCTCAGACACTAAAGGATGTATAACTAGTATGCTAAAAATACTGGAGACTCATTGGGTTAGAAACATTTGTGTCCAACTGTTACCGGCACCAATCAGATCTGTGTGGTGGAGTCCCAGGTTCTTGGTCCACAGACACAAAGAATTTGAGAGTGGACAAACTGAATTCCTTAACAGAGGAAGATTTATTAGTAAAGTGAAAGTAACCCCCAGGGAAGGGTGGGGGCAGGCAGGCTTGAGGTGAGCATCTGCACTGAAGCTGTGGCAATAGGTTTTTTTGGAAGGTGGGAGTCCCAGGGTGGGTGAGGGTCCTGGAACACAGGCCAGTTGGGGCATTGTCTCCACCTTACCATCCAGAGGGGGAGATTTTTCCTAACATAGGTATCTCCAGAACTGTCATGGCGATGATCCCCCACAGGGGGGGTCAAAACCACAATACAAATGAGCCTATAATGAAGCTAAGGGCTACTCTTGGTCAGGGTCATGGGGAGTTGCATGTCCGAAAAGCTGTGGCCTGGTAATTAGGACACTGCACCTGGTGGAATGACCTTGGGGTAGTGTTGCACGCTGAAGAACCACTGTCGAGTAATGAGGACGTTGCACCTGGTGACGTGGTCTTGCTCCCAGCTTATATCTAGCTTCCTGCCTATCTCACAACTATCTCTTTAAAACGTAATCAGTGGAAGAGACACTTTTCCTTCCTTTGGATGAAACTGCAAGAAGTTACATAACTTTTCTCGTCACTCAGAGAGTAAAATCTAGTAATCATTTTGTCACAAAACAGTCTCAAATCAATATATTAAAATGCCTAATCCCATGTAATGGTCATAGTTTTGATAGTTTTGACTTCTTTCAAAGTCACAGCTACTTTTCCTCCATCCAGTTAAGGCCTTTTATAGGCAAGTCACCTGTCTCCCTAGCCAGAGAGTGTAGGAGGCTGTTTTTGCTTGCTTATCTACTTCCTTACTCAATAGCAGCTTTTTTGTTGTTGTTGTTGAAAAAGATTAGTCCTGAGCTAACATCTGTTGCCAATCCTCCTCTTTTTGCTGAGGAAGATTGGCTTGGGGCTAACATCCCTGCCCATCTTCCTCTACTTTATATGTGGGATGCCTGCCACAGCATGGTTTGATAAGCAGTACGTAGGTCCATGCCTGGGATCTGAACCTGTGACCCCTTGAATCCAAAGCAGAGCACACAAACTTAACCACCAGCCTGGCCCCAAAAGCAGCTCTTTTTGACACCTCCTAGATTGCAGTGAAAGGAGGAGAGGTAATAAAAGAAAGGGAATCAAAAAAGCTCTTATTTGACTGGCATTGTCATAAGCTAGCTTTATTCTCCAGGCCTGGTAGATATCTGAAGATGACTATCTGTCATAGGAGCACATTCCTGCCTTCTTTAGAGACTTCCCCAATACTGGTACAGTATTACCTATAAATCCCTTGATGGGAACAAATGTATCTCTTATCTGGTTAGTTACAATCCCGCAGTTCAGCTTCTTTGTCCTGAGAGTCCATCACTTCTCCAGTTGGTACTATTGGACAGGATCTAAGAAGACCCCTCACAGGCTCTCTTTCATGCCTATCCCACATCTAGTTTATGGGAAACACGCATCGTTTGCCCTGAAAAATCTCTGAAGTGTAGGACAATTCCATTTCAGCCAACCTTCCTTCACTTCATCCATGAGCAGTTACCAGGCCACTGCCATAACTACCTTTAGATATATCAGAGAGGAATCAGACACTAGTCCAACGTGTCCAACTATGACACATAGGTCATAGTTATTCCACACAGAAACTTTGTGCAAATAAGAAGACATCCCCTTTGGGCAGATATAGCCCTGCTGTTTCACAATTTAGTAAGCTTACTGCTGGCTGGATTTCTATCACTACTTGCTCCCTTAGTCAGATACCCTTCCGGCAAAGCACAACTTGCATACCATATGCGATGGGCCTGAATACACACATCCCTATCCAATTTCAGGAAACCCATATGGAGCTCTTGAGTAATCTCCCTTATTCCACCTCTCTCTTGACTTGAGGTGAAGAGAGAAACATCACCCAATCCTCTCTGTTGGTGGTGATGAAGAGGGAAGGGGCAAAGATAGTCACAGAACAGCTCTGTCCAAAAAACCCTTCTCATAAATCAACCTCTCAATCACTTCTCTTCACACTTAGATCAACGTAAATGGCAGGCTTAAAATATGGGTAACCAGATGACATGGATGGACTTAGAGGGTATTATGTTAAGTGAAATTAGCCAGAGAGAGAAGGACAAACACCACATGATTTCACTCATGTGGAATATAAACGAACACATGGACAGAGAGAACTGATTGGTGGTTACCAAGAGGAAGGATTGTGGGGGGTGGGCACAAGGGGTGAAGGGATGCATCCACATGGTGATGGACAAATGCTAATGTACAACTAAAATCCCACAATGTTATAAACTATTAAGACATCAATAAAAATTTTAAAAATGTTTTTAAAAAGATGGGTAACCAGGTTTTGTTCTGTCCTTTCTGAAAGTCCTTCAGGTATTTTATCTCACAACTCAATTTGGTATCTGATGTCTATTGTATATTTGGGGTCTTAGTTGGAACGTCTAATTAACATTTTGTTGTATATCTGCTAACTCCACTAAACTCAAGGTAGACAGATAATTTTTCGGTTCCAATTTTAGCTGAGGACCATCCGCCAGGGCTCCTTTGCTATTGTATGAAGTAAAGAGTTCCACATGAGGCTATCCTGATATTCCCTTAGATTGCCATCTCTCTTAGTCCATTCAGGCTGCTATAACAAAACATCATAAACTGGGTGACTTAACAACAACAGAAATTTATTTCTCATAGTTTTGGAGGCTGAGAAGGTCAAGACAAAGGCACCAGCAGATTTGGTGTCTGGTGAGGAACTGCATCATGGTTCATAGATGGCTATCTTCTCCCTATGTCCTCACATGATGGAAGGGACAAAAGAGCTCTCTATGGCCTCTTTTATAAGGGCACTAATCCCATTCATGAGGGTTTTGCCCTCATGACCTCTCGCCTCTCAAAGGCCCCACTTCCTAATATCCTTACATTGGGGATTAGGTTTCAACATATGAATTCTGGGGGACACAGACATTCAATCTATAGCACCATCAAAAAAACCTCTTGATTCCTCAGGGAAAAGATTCTCCTGTATCAGGACTTCTCCATGCCTCCTATTGTATAGGATAGAGAGACCTCTCAGTCTATGAATAAGATATTAGACTAGGTGAATTTCTATCCTTCTGGGAGGCTGTAGACATAAACTCAAAATAGTCAAAGTTGCTCACAAACTTTCATCTCATTTATTTTTCATTTACCTAAGAGGGAAAGATAAAGTGGACCTCACAAAACATGCTAAGAGCTGATGACCCTCTTCAGTCTTGCCTTCTTCCCTGGCTCCTTCCCCAGTGTCTAACACAGCACCTGGCACATGAGTCTCCTCAAGTCTAACTCCTATTCTCAGAAAATTAACTGACTTCCTATTTCAGTGCCTTCAAGGATGTTAGATAAGAATTTTCTGTCTGGATTTATCTATCCTTTACTCATCTATATCTCCTCTCCTCCTATCTCTGGAAAATGTACTTCCTCCTTTCTGAGGTTAAGTACTTAACCTATGCTTCCTTTCATTTCCCCTGGTAACTTGCTTTCAAATTATTTTCTTTGTTTACTCTTGCATCTTCAGCTTTTTATTTCTCTCTGATTCTTTCCTCTAAAAAGACTGTTCAAGTTCCCTCCACACACCCTTATTTTTTCAATCTTACTTCTTCTTCAGGGTATTTCTTACTTTTCTTGTACTACCAAACATATTTTTATCAGTCTACTCTTGCTTCTTTCATTTCCTCTCTTTTTATTTATGTAATGCACCAAATGATAGATAGATAGATTGATATAGATCATAATATCTATACTCTACTTACTATGTATCTATAATGATAGATAAATCATAATATCTATATTGTTCTAAGTGCTTAACATGTATTAACTTATTTAATTTAGTTTTTAAAATATTTTAACTTTAGTATCTCTATATATAATTTAATCTTTGATATATGAACCTGTTTCACATTTACCTTTATAACTCATGGAAACTTGGCTTCCGCATCCACCAGTCTTCCAGCGCTTCTCTCTCAAAGTTTCCAATAATATCTTAATAGCCAAATATATATTCCCCCTCTTGATTCCTTTGACATTGTTGTGAGGGTAACCTCATTCAGTGCTTCTTCTTTCTCTGTTCAGTCATTAACTCATTCAGCAAATATTTAATGGGTACTTACCAGGCTTCCATCACTGTGATAGACACTTTAACAATAATGAATAAAATAGACACTGCCCTTGCCTTCATAGAAGTCATAGTCTAATGGAGGATATAGAACAATATTCATCCAAATAAAAATAATACAAATTTTGAAAAGTGATATATTCTCCAAGGTTCCATCTTATTCTCTCAGTCTTATTCTCTACTCACTTGACTATTTATCCTGAAGCAATCTCATCCTACCCATGTTTTTAGCAATTACTTACAAGATAATGATACTATATCCAAATCTAAGGCCCCAAGTTGTCTCCTGAACTTTAAGTTTGTGTCTCTTTTATAAATGGCACTGCCTGGATATCCACCAAGAGCCTTAAATACATGTTCAGCAACGACGCTATTTCACTTCTTGTCCTACATGCAAATTTGTTCTTCTTCTCTTCCTTTCATATTTCTGATTTCTACTAATGGGAATACCTACTACTCAGTTACCCAAGTCAGAAATCTGGAATCCATTCACTACATTTTATATAAAGTTTGAAATGGTAAAACTAATCCTTATGGAAAGACGTGTGTGTAGAGGCAGCGGAGGGTACTGAGTGGGAAAGGACCAAAGGATTCCTTTGGAGTAATATAATGTATTATTAATATACTATTTATTGAGCTGATTTTAATTGCACAGGTGTGTTCTCTTTGTAAATATTTGTCAATCTATACACTTACAATTTGTGCGTTTTTCCAAGGGCATGTTACACTTTAACAAAAAATGTTTACTTTAACGTTATTAACCTAAGTGATATCATGTTTGTGTACACTAGACAAATTGTTTAAACTATGTTGGTAAGGATATAGGAAACAGTCATTCTCTTACACCTTTGGGGAGTTCAAGTTTATACAATTTTTAGAAGGTAAGTTCTATGATCTATCAAAGTGCACCTAGTGTTTTATCCAGAAATCTCACCATTAGAATTTTTCTGGTAAGTATTATATTGCATAAATAGGTAAATAAATAAATGAGAAAAACTATTGCAGCACTGTTTGTAATAGCAAAATACTGAAAACAATACAAATATGGATCTAACTGGTTAAATAATTATGAACTACCAATACAATGGAATATAATTCAGTCATTAAAAAGAATTCAGTTGATGTATGTACATGATATGCACATTAAAAGATATCCAAACACAATTGTTAAGTGAAAACAAAGGTTAGTATGATTCCATTTCTGTATAAAAGAAAAAGACTCTCTCTCTCAATATATATATACATAAAATAGATATATAAATATATATAAACTTTTTATAATGATGTGTTTGTTTATATTTAAAAAATACTGATAAAAATGAAGACCCTTGCCAACAAGCTGTAGTCTGACAGAATGAATGAGAACCACCCCCAGTTGGCCTCAAGCCTCAACTTCCTGCTTCCTCATTTCTTCTGCCAGGCGTCTGATCTTGGCTTTTAAACATGACATCAAGTCACGGTCCAGTCAACACTTAGCACCTTTCTTTCTGTCATGCAATAATTAAGTCATTTCAACTCTTAACTCCACCTGGCCCTATCAGACTGACTATGACATTTACCTGCTTCCACCTGATAATTGACCTTCACCTTGTTTCTTAATTGCAGGCCTTCTTTCCAGATGTAATTTTCCTTTCACCACCTGCTCTTTAGAATGGATAATAGCCATGATCTTGGTTTCAGTGTCCATATGCCCAACCTTGAGATGCATAGTCAGTATCTAATGATATTTAACTCTTAGTCAACCTGGGTTCTATGCCCAAAGCGTTATGCAGATACCTTTAGCCATTCTGTTATTTAGTCTAAGTAGGTGCTATTATCACTCCAATAGTATAGTAAATAAATTGATGAATAGATTATATTTTTCTAGTAAGTTTTGGAGCTGATATTTGATTTGAAAACTATTTGACCCAGACAGAATCCATGCTTTTAACTACTACATTATAATGTACACAAGACTTTGCCTAACCCTTATTTTACTCTGACTCATATTTTTATTTGTGTTATATTCCTTATTTGTTTATAAATTTCTGAAAGAAACTAGCAATATTTACTTACTGTTCTTGGAACATGACTTGAACATTGTTCAAGAACATTCCATTGTTCTTGAACGTGCAAGTAAGGGGACATTCCTTTGCATTTGCTTCCTACCTTTGAGTTCTCACTAGCTTCTTTCTATTTTGTGAGCTTGATATTAAATATTTTAAATGCAATATCAATTTGCTGATGCTATTACAGTAAGGTCAAACATCATTGTAAGACATCAACAATCAAATCTCATCCCATAATTATATAGCTAAGTGGGAAATGTTGTGATCTGGGAGTGAGGGCCAATAGGGGCTAGCAACAGATGGAAAGACATTTGGATCTTGAAGGGAAGGTTTTTGTTGAATCACCAACTCACCTGGAATTCTGATTTTCAAAAAATCTATTATTTACAAATTTTTCTACCTAAAGGCTCACCCATTCATCATATACATTTTTCTGATCAGAAATTTCATAGTGATTACAATTACAGCTTTCCAGATTGGTCAGTTCTGATCATTATGAGAAAGGAAGAGAGGACAGAGAGAAAGGGAGAGAGGTAGCATATTTAATAAACTACCTCCAGAGAATCTCCAACTTTCTTGAGTAAATCCAAAATGTCTACACACATTTCTGTTTTCTTAGTGTCTTCTAATTCTATTTCTTTTGCTCCCTACATTACTAAAGAACCCCTGACCTCAGCAAGAATATTTGATCATTTTGACCCAAAGAATTTAATCCCTTTATTTGGTACTCCCTTTTTCTATGGAAGTTTGGCAAATGACATTCATGGAACCTAAGTGGAAGCTGTAATCAAGGC
Organism: Tapirus indicus; assembly: GCA_031878705.1. Lineage (NCBI taxonomy): Eukaryota > Metazoa > Chordata > Mammalia > Perissodactyla > Tapiridae > Tapirus > Tapirus indicus. The sequence goes on along the minus strand of CM062918.1, from coordinate 107,420,269 downwards.
ATAAGATCTCCCCTCCCCCTGAAAGAAACAGGGAAATGCGTGCTGTGGCCATGTCAATGTGTAACAAAGGGAGAAATCATTATGAAGTATAACGCTCAATAGAGTGTGTATTTTTTACAATTTAGAGATAAGAAATAAACTGAAGATTATATTTATGCTTTGGATGAAAAAAATAATTTTTCAGAGAGGACCAAGATGCACTAGTGGTAAAGAAAGAGATTGATTAATTTGGCTGCATTAAAATTAGAATAATTGGATTCATCTAAAGACAGTGAAAAGAGAAGACACAAAATGAGTAATATTTTCAGCACATATAGTGAACACTTAGTAACCAGAATATATAATGAACTACAAATCAATAAGAAAAAAGAAAGCAACCTAATGAAAAAAATGGCGAAAGACATGAAACAGGCATTTCACAGAAGAGGCAAACTCATATGGACAATCAACATGAAAAGATGCTCAACCTCATTAATAATCAGGGAAAGGCATGTGAGACCACAATAAAATACAAGTTTCCAACCACCAGACTGGCAAAAGTTAAGTCTGACAAAACCAAATTATGGCAAGGATATGGAGCACAGGAATTTTTATTTTGCTGATGGGAGTGCAAATTACTAGACACTCTCTTAAACAACTTGGCATTATCTTATATAGCTGAACTAATGCATACCCTATGACTCAGCAATTTTATTCTTACGAGTATTCTTGGAGCCATTGTTGCTTGCGTGCTCTAGGAGACACACCCAAGAATGTTTATAACAATATTGTTCGATAAAAAAATATTGGAAGCAAGTCAAATTCCACAGAATGCATTAACAGTTTACAATGTAGTCACTCAATTAAATAGTATATTGCAGTAAAAACTAGTTAGTCACAGCTACTGACAACATGGAAGAATTTTAAAAACAGAATGTAGTATAAAAGAAACAAAACACCTAAGACTGCATATACAGTATGATACCATGTTATAAAAAACAAGCCAAACTAAGCAATGTATTATTTAGGAATACACAAATACATTACACAACTATTATAAAGAGCTAGAGAAGATCTGGGCTACTTGTTATCTGGAGAGGAAGAGGGAGGTGGACGGGAGATAAGCATACAGACAGCTTCTACTGAGTTATTAATGTTCTAAGTTAGGAGGCGGGGTCACGAGCATTCTATTACATTTTTTAAAAATTACTTCCACAACTTACAAAAATGGAACACATAGTCTTTTATAAGAATATTATGTAACACTGTCATAATAATTTAGGCCTCTGAGGACACTATTAAAAAGTAGAGATAATAAAAGAAGAAGAAAAACACTGCTCTGTGTAACAGTGTGAAATACTGACTTCACTGTGAGAGCAAGGTACCTTGCAAATTATGAACCCATTAGAAACAAAAATTCCTTCCTTACACATAAATTCAGACTGTACTCTTTCTGAGAATTAATGTTTGGCCTTCTGAGATAGGGGACAGGTATGTCTCCACGTGGTTGAGCCAGGATTAAGGTAAGGCAAGTGAAGCACTTGCCCTGGGTGCAAAACTTAAGGGGGCACCGAAAAACAGTAATCAACATCAATCAGGGGCCGCCCGGCGGCGTAGCCATTAAGTTCTCGTGTTGCACTTCAGCACCCCGGATTTGCTGGTTCAGATCCTGTGCACGGACCTACTCACCACTTATCAAGCCATGCTGAAGCGGCATCCCATATAGAAGGGCTACAATTCTATAGCTATGATACACAACTATGTACTGGGGCTTTGGGGAGAAAAAAGAAAAAAAAAAAGAGGAAGATTGGCAACAGATGTTAGCGTAGGGCCAATCTTCCTCAACAAAAAAAAAAGATCAGTCATGTTTTAATGCAAAATTAAAAAAAATAAAAACACAACAATCCACAATGAATGAAACATTACAATTTTATATAAATACCAGTGCTGTGTTGAGCTATAATGGAAACCGAGGCAAAAATGTGTGCCCCATTTACATGTTTTTATGGATTTTTAATAGCTGATTTTTTCCCAGAACATCAAAGTAGTTGAAAAATACTAAAAAATTGAAAAGTGGATGAATAAAACTTATAAAATTAAGTTTAAATATTTTATTTGTATACCAAAAACAGAATTTGTTATAATTTTGCTTTCCTGGCTTTAATGGAAGCAAATACATCGGTAATATTTTCAAGATCTACTTCTTTGCTTATCTTGTTTTCAATTAAGAGAATCGCCATATTTGGACAATTTCTCTTCACCAAGTGATTAAACAATTTTTAGTTAACCTTGGCTTGTTGAAATTTCTTTCAGAGGATGCCCCCGGGGCAGATGTTCAAAGCTGCCTTTTCCATCTCAGGACGATGAAAGTCGTCCTAGAGGTGGTGTTCAGCATCAGACCTCATCATGGGGCCAGTGAATAACGCTCACTGCTGGCATTTTACATGCAGTAGTGAATGAGTGAAGGACTATAATAATAATAATATGCTCAGTATGTGCTATTGTTTTTGTTTTAATATTCAACCATAGTAGTGTTTTAAAAGTTAAATGAAGAATAGACTCAACTAGAAGAGCTCAAAAATAAATAAATATAGCTGCCTACAGCTGCCTTATCTCTTATGGGTCTATTTATTTATTTATTTGCATTTGGGAGAGGGGGCTTGGGAATGATTCCCCTCCCCAACTCTGCCCCCTCTGATTGTAACTTCCTTGACTCGGGCAGCACCTCTCCTTCAGCTGGCACCTTCTGACCATTCTCACTCCCTTCCCAGCATTCACCCAGCCTCTTTCTGCTGAGGTTGTCTCTTTCAGGAAATCCTCCTAAGGCCAGTTTCAGAGCAGTTCCAGTCTCTCTTTGCTGTGTGGTCCACAAATGCTCCATAAGGAGCATGCGCCTTTTGCTAGGTCTACAGTTTCCTCCCAAATGCTTCCTTTTACTCTGCTGCCAAAGAATTTTTTAAGCCAGCCTCTCATTTATAGTTATTTTTTCAGGGGTGATTTAGACAACAGTTCACTGTACCTTTCAGATTTATGTGTAGGGAGACATATTAAGCTCTTTGAGTCCCTCTCACTAAGTTTGGGGAAGCCTTTTCCCCAAACCATCTCCACGGGGAGAGAGGAAGATTGAGACAGCATTCTCACGACTTTTTCCCCACAGAACTTGTCTCTCTCATCTACAGAATACTTTGTTGAATTCTTAGCCTTGGCATCTGTAACCTAGAGTAGGGATGAGGCATTGGTCTTAAATAGGTTTTCAGCCATTTCATTTGCAGGTCATGCTTAGGGCATCTAGTACTTTGTTTGGAATGTAAGAGGAGTTAGCTCTAATCATCTAGATTTTATAAAACTGATAGAGTGTCTCCTTTCAACATTTTGTTACACAAGCACATTTATACTTCACTTCTGTGGGAAGACGGCAAAGCCCATCTAAGAGGCTCACAGAAAATTCCCTGGGGCATTACTCCAGACTGAATGATTTAGACTTTAGGAAATGTACTTCTACAGGGAGACAAACCTGGATCCTGGGACAAAATCAAACCCAGAAGTAAGTAATAAGATATCCTGAGAATTACCAGAAATATAGAAGACTGAAGCATCCAAAGCTTTGTAAAATTGAGGGCAAGGAAATCAGGTTAGGAACTGGACTATGAGAACTGAGACCACATGCATCAACATGAGCTGGTTGTTCTGAGAAAACTTAGACCAGGAAAAATAAACCTCTAACACCAATAAATAACTTCATTGTTTTGATGGGGTTCAGGACTCACTACTCCAAAATATGGCACCTTGACATATATCTTAAGCTGAAGGATTCTGAAAAAATGGCAGAAGAGGGAAGGTCACTCTGACTCACCCCACTCCTTCCCTGAAACAGGTCTTAAAACTCCCACATGAAAGGTACCCTCCCTGCACCAGGAGGAAGGAAGACATTGTTATCACAAGGAATTCGAGGCCAAGAAATCTGTGCAAACAAACCTTGTTAAACTCACCCTTATCTTCCTAGTTACTTCCTCACCATTTACTACCAGCCCAAACTCCTCTGTCTTGTCAATGCTTCACAAATTTATTATTTCTTTGTCTAAAAGGTATAGAAGCTTCCTGCTCAGGTCACTTCTTTGGCTCTCTGTTCTCTTGTGAAGACTCCCATGTACACGTAAAAATTTAGTAAAATTTGTACCTTATTCTCCTGTTAATCTACTTGTCAGTTTAGTTTTCAGACCCAGCCAAAGATGCTAAGAGAGTTGAAAACTTTTTCCTCCCCTACAGTGTGCTTCAGGAAATTCCTGGAAATCAATTTTTCTTAGGCAACAATCTGTTCATCTTGAAAAACTGCTTATTTTAAAATATTTACTTATGAAGACTAGTTTCAAGACTTTCACCCCATTATGTCCACTGGTCCTAAATCATTATGCCACAAACTTTACCCAGTTCCAATCAGTTCCCCATCTTGAAAGGCCATCCTTAAACCACTTGAGTGCATCTTTTAGTATTCCGTCCTGAAACCTTTCTCCTCAGACACTGCTAGGACTCAGGTTGGTGTTCTCCCTCACTGAGAGTGAGCTCTGATAGCTTAACTTTGCTTTATGAAAAGGTTGTCTCATTCTGGAAAGGTCAGTAGATAGAATCCTGAAGTGATTCTGTAAGAGTTTAACTTCCAAGGTGCTTTCCCCTTAGGACCTGGTCCAAAATTACTTTTAGTACAAATTTTTACTCTTTCCCATTCTACATTATAAATCCCTCCAGTTAGTCCAAACTTTTACTTTTAAAACATGTGTACATCAGGATAAAGAATAAAGGTGAAGAGTTTTTTGACTTCCACCTGCTTCTTTAATGGTGTTTTGGGGAAAGAAGCAGTAACAAATCAAGGGGATTATATCCAGGGTGTCCTGGTGCTGTCGGCAGAAAAGTGAGCCATGGTTTACAGTGGAATTGAAACATATAGGAAAAATATATGTTGCTAAGAGAAGCATTTAGGAGGACAACTAAGGAAGAACCTAAGATCAAACTTCCATTCACCACTGTATGCCAGAGAAAGTCTACTGATGAAAAGACTTGCAGGGGTGTGAGTGGTCAGCCTAAGCTTAGATAATAATATTAAAGAGCTTGTTTATCTTGTCTTTCATTCTGCTAATATGCTTTTTCCTTATCTCTACCTTCTAGCATCACACAATCTTCAGACCACTCTTTCCCAGTGGGCATTCTGATCTTTTTCTTGATCATTTAGTGGCTTAAACTCAGTTGTTTTCTTACTGGTACCATAACTGGTACTAAATTTAGATTTATATTTACAGGAGTGACTATTATCACTCTATTAAAATTCATTTTGCCTCAGAATGGCTCATAGGGCCATACCTCCATCACTTTCTTGCTACCAGCTTTGTTTCTGCTTGTCTTGTTTTTCGTTATTTGTTTTTACTCACCATATCTCAATTTGGAGTATATAAATCTAAAAGAGGAGACTAAGAAAATACAGTTATTAAATATCCCTAAAAGTAATTTTGTAACTGAAATATTTAATGTACCTTTTATCTTTTCTGATGTTGGCATTCACCTTACAATCAACGTATGTTTTAATAAAGCTGGTTGTTTTCCAATATTAAAATTATCTGATATTAAATTGATGTTGTATCTTACAAAAAGTAAAATTTTACAATTGAGGGAATAAATATGTGTGCAACACTGTCATTCTCCTTGAAATAGCAAGCAAAAACATGTGTTTCCAATATGAGATGGTATTATCTTGCATTGGATTTAAGAATGATTGATCAGTTTGCTAATTATATCAGAGTATGGATTACAGTAATATAACCTCAAAAGTGTGGTAATAATTTATTCACCCACAGTATTTGCTAAATGAGAAAAAAAATGTGTTTGCCTGGAGAAACAGGCTTGGAGAAGCAAAATACTCTCTGTCACTACATGTCTTTCTAGTAGTACAAAATATTGAAGAGCAGGCCAATCCAGAAGCAGAGAGGCTGTAAATTCAGCCACTGAAGGCACAGGATCATCCCGTTCTCTAAATAGGTCATGTGGAAAAACACTGGTTATTTCTCAGTGTATGCTGTTTAAAAGTGGAGATTTAATTGAAGTTGAAAATATATTCTAGACATCTTGCACTTTGAACTAACCACTACAGATTTTAAAAGAAATTTTTGAATTCTCCTTCATCCATGAACCATGGATAGATCTTGCAGCCTAAATAATTTTTGAAAGTGGGAAAGTCTTCATTCAATGAAGCAAACAGAACATAAATATCTGCCCCCTCCTTTCTGAGACCCCATCATAATGACCAGATAGGGATACAAAAGTGAATAAAACCGTAAAAAAGAAGAGAAGGGATGGTGGTTGTTAGTTAAAGAGATTTTTTTTTTAATGTCCAAGAGATAGTGAGTGGATAGTAATGTGTTAATCCTTGAAAACAGCCAGAAATAGCTGTAGAGAAAAAGACTAGCTGAATGGGATGGAATTTCAGAGAAAGTAGGAGTCACTCTTCTGAAAACCACTGGGCAAAAGTTAGCAGATTTGAAGACAAGGAATGAACAATTCTGAAAATAGGGGAAAATTAGCTAAACATTTATCTACCATGAGACAACTGTGCAAATGAGTCTACCTGAGCTGCAAGCCTCTCCCCAACCACTACCAGCACCACAGACAAAAAGAAAATATATATTTTAAAGTCATTCCAACAGATTCAACCAGTGATTTAATATCTCAAACTGTGTATTCTTTGAACACCGTCCATCTAGAAATATCAGCTTGCTCAGTTGGCCAGAATGAATCTGCTCCATTACCTATATGGACTTGGTTTCTCTATGACCTTCTTTCCTGTTTTATCAATAAGAACATGAGAACAAGCTAATCTCCAGCACTTCGAGAGATCACATTTCATCCCCTTGCTTTGGGAGCAAGGTTTCATTCTAGATTCAATCTTATTTTCAAATACAGAGATTAGCCAACTCCCTTGGTAACTTAGTCTTTTATTAAAATGAAAATCATTATTAGGTATTTGTTTAATGTGATTAACATAGAATAGCCTTAATCTGTCTTCTCTTGTGCAATCTTTCAGAAGCTTGCACAGGGAGATAAAATGGAAGGATATTTAAACAGTAAATGTTTTATTTTCTGTGTTCTGATGCTTTGACATCTGTGGACTTGCTGACCCTAGAGGGACTGCTCCTCCCAGGGTAAGCAAATTCCTAGTAACAGTAAACAACTTTTCCAACTCGCTTTTCAAATGCAAACCAGCCCAGAGCCCATACCCCCAACCACCTCCTCCATGGGACTGTCACACTCAGAGCCACTGCCCACCTGCCCTAATCACCCCAAGGCCAGGTACCAGACAATTAGGGACAGCTCCTCTGCCCCAGAGTCTGCTGAAATTCAAACTAGCCTATCCTAAACCTGCTTACCCTGCAACACCTGTTCCTTCCTGCTTAAACCACAATAGAGGTTCTTGCCCACAGATCCCCCCTCCCTCTGCCTCCAGTGCTTCCCCATGTGGCTCCCATGGCAAGGCTCCCTCTCTTGGGATCTGTGTCTTCCAGTGGCTGTCATCCCCTGAGCTGTCGGCCTTACTATATCTAAATAATAATAAAACAATTATATACAAGGATATTCACTAACATTATTTACGATAGCAAAAAACTTATAGTAATGTAAATGGTCCCCAGTAGAGGAATACTGGCATTAATTATATATGTCCATAGGATGAAATCCTAAACAGCAGTTTAAAAAAATGAGACAGCTCTGTATAAACCAACATGGAATTATCTCCGAGATATATTGTTAAGTGAGAAACTGAAGCTGCAAAACAATAGATACACTATGATGTACACTGGATGTTTAAATAAATACACAAAACAACACTCTATGTTTATACATGTTCATATACATGAATGCTCACACACAAAAGAAGCCTTTTTGGACGGTAAATCAAATAGATCACAGTGGATACTTCTGGGTAACGCAGGAGGGATTTTAACTTTATCAGTAGTTTTAAAAAATATTTTTACACTGAGAATGAATTTATGTATTATTTTTTGTATTCAAAATTTTTTAATCTTATTTTTTTTAATTTTGATTGATAGCTAAACTAATTTAAATTTTTCAGTAGCCTTATCATCAACCTACCCCTCAAAATTGAAGGTGTCTAAGGTCCACCATGTTTAGGGCCATTACAGACTAGAAGCAAGATTAGCCTCATCTCATCACCTCTGCTATAAGTTCACTTTCACTTCAGTGCTAGAGAAATGCAAGGATCTCTTTCCTAACTGACTCCGTAAAGAAAAATCAGAATTGCAGCTTTGCAGAGAAGTATATTGAATGCAAGTCTTGAGCAACACAGCACAATGCTGAGCTTTATGCAAAATTTGGCCACTAACTTTAAGCAAATAATTTTTTTTCTTCTGTTTTGCTATCTGGAAAGTACCTATGAATGCCCTATTAACCACAGAGAATTATTTTAGGATTCAAAGGAGTTTTCCTTGAAAAAGCATAAAGGAAACATACTAATAGATATTTATGTGCAATTCCTCTTTCTAGAGTTCATTCTTCTCCACTGTTAGGTAAAATATAAAACAAATTGGAACATTTGCCAGGATAGTCAACTATAGCTTATACCAGAGATCTCTTTGTTTTCTGAATTCTACAAGTTACTATTCATATGATTCATACATTTTCATGCCATATTGTAGACCATGTCTGTGCGAAAGATAGGTGTTCATTATATATTTCTTAAATTAATGAGTTTCAAATTACAGAAATGAGAAAAATTCATCATACTGAAGTGGACATCATAAGGGATAGCTCCCATGATCTCATTAATCTATTACATGCTTTAACTCAGGCAATTTGATAAATGTTAGTACCTTGGGTTTCTTCCACATATTTTCCAAAGAAAGCACTAAATGATTAGATCAATATAAGATGAAAGATTAAAATAACACCAATCACATCACAAGACAAAACAGAAACAAAGAACCAGTACAGCATGTGAACTTTCAGAATTATCTACAGGCATTTCAGTCAAATTGAGATGTGTGCCTTCTAAAAATGTCGCAAAGTCCCTTAAATTTCATATTCTAAAGAAACTTTGGGGATCCCCTACTGGTCCCAAGGTTCCCTATCTGGATCCTATGCTTTGCAATCCAGCTACTCCCGGTACCCTCTGAACTCAAAAATAATTAAAACCACAAATTGGACACAGGGCTCAAATATAGATGATGCTGAGCATTTAATGACATGGATTTTAAGAACAACACTTGAGAGGACAATACTTTGGCAGAGACGAATCATTTAAAAAAGCTCAATGATACCTTCTTCTGAACCCATTTCTCCATCCAATATCTAGAGGGGAAAAAAAAAACACAGAAGGAAATAATTCAACCAAGAGTTGAAAACTCACCTCTAACTCTCAGATGGGGTGGGATTTATGCTGCCTTAGAAAAGGAAGGGGAGCAGTAGGGAATATAAAGGAGAGGAAAAGTTCTTGTTGTTTAGTGAAGGATAAAGAACATTGCTAAAATTATCAACTGCACGAGTAAAGTAGTTCCATCTGTCCTGTCCATCACTGTATTCTCAGTGCCTGGCATATTGTGGGCATTCAATAAATGTTAGTTGAATGAATAAATAAGTAAATAAATAAATAAGAAAAATCAGGTGGAATATGAATAGAATGTTCTTCTGAGATGGTATGCCCTTTTATACATCATGGAGAAAGTGGTCTAACTTCTAGACCATTCTAACTATAAATTCTATACTATAGTTATAATTGTATATAAAATCTGAGTTTGGGTTAGAAGAATATAAGACAAAAGACACGGAAGGTATTTTAAGTTAAGAAAGTCAAAGAACTGTTGAGAAGGTCATGTTGCCTGATACTTATGCCTTAGACTGTGGAGGAGGATAGAAAATGATAGGGTCGACCATAAGAGGATGTGTGCACCTCAGGCCACACGTAGAGGTACCACAGTATTTCATAGCTCCTTTGCAGGCATTGTCTTTCATGCAAGGATCCTCGGAACAATATATGAAAGGATTAGATTGTTGCTTAGATTGCCATTTGCCAGGACGAGGTCTAAATTTGGTTTGACTTGAGTGTTGACTGCCACTCTGTTGGTTTGCCTCTAAAGATTGTGTATATTCAGGACACATACATGACCTCTCCTCATCTGTAAAAGAAAAAAGGAACTGTGAGACTTTTTACTTTCTCTGTACTTCGACAAGGAATTTAATCCAAGATACATCCATAGTCTCCTTAATTATTCTCTTCTGTTAGCTCATTCCTCTCCTTAAATCAGGTCTTAAAAGCACTATAAAGCACTACACAAATATATTTAAGGTGTAATTATAAATTAGCTGTTAGACCATCTCCAGCCTGGTTGCTGTAATACTTTGATATATATCACATATACTATATATAGAAAAATATAATTATAGAATCAACCAAGTATTAAGTTAAAACTCACTTTCCCTCTTCTCTATAACTTTTATTTTCCTTTAATAGGGAGAGTAACAGAGTTGGATAATTTAAAGTTTGGGAGTAGCTTACAATCGTTTTTATGAAAGGGTTGTGCTTATTACAAGATTTTCTTTCATCAGTCTCCTTAATTCTAGTAATTCACCTCGCTGAATATTTACATACAAGTTATGAACCATGTAAATATTCTTTTATGTTATTGATTTTTCATTGTCCATAAGGAATACTATTTCATCAACTTTTCCATGCATGTATAATATGGCAGATTTTTCTTCACCACAGTCCCAATGTCATACTTCTGAGTCAAAGGAAATAGAATAGGATTTTTTTTTTAACTTTTAATTTTGGAATAATTTTAGATTTCAGAATAGTTGCAAAGATAGTACAGAGTGTACCTGTACACCCTTCACCTAGCTTCCCGTTATGTTTCCATCTTACATAACCATAGTACAATTATCAAAGCTAAGAAATTAACATCAGTAGAATACTCTTAGCTAAACTACAGAATTTATTCAGATTTCCCTAGAATGTTCCACTAATTAGAGTCAGAATTCTCCACTAATGCTCAGTTTCTGTTCCAGGATGCAATGCAAGACCCCACATTGCATTTAGCTGTCAATTCTTAGTCTCCTCTAATCTGTGAGGGTTCCTCAACTTTTCCTTATCTTTCATGATCTGGATACTTTAGAAGAGTACAGATCAGGTATTTTATGGAATGCCTTTCAATTTGTGTTTGTCTGATGTTTTCTTAGGATTAGACTGGAGTTACGGGTGTTTGGAAGGAACACCACGGAGGTGAAGGGCTCTTCTGCTTGTAGGCTTCCAGAGGGTACATGATAGCACCATGCCTTCGTACTGGTGATATTAACTGATCACTTGGTTAAGGTGGTGTCTTCCAGGTTTCTCCTCTGTAGAGTTGCTACTTTTTGTATTCGGTACTTGAATGGAGTCTTTTTAATGTGACTCATTACTGGGATGAAGGCAGACACTTGTCTAGCCCTAGAATATTAGCAAGGGTTAATCTTTGTAGATAAAAAGTATGATACACTCTCAGATACTCCATTTGAAGGCAACAGGTAGTAAATATTGTTGGTGCCCTGCCCCCATCCCCTTTGTCGACCAATGCTCCCACCACCCACTCCTTGTGAGTACTGGCTGCTAGCACTCACAGCTGCCTCCTTCTCCAAATAATTGCCCTCAGTAGCAACTCCCTAACAAAAGGGGACAAAAGGCTGGCCTCCTGGCCTCAGGTGGGACAACTTGGTGAAGCAATTGGTATTCCAGAGCTTTCTTTGCAAGGTGAGACTAAGCTAGTTTCCATGTGAAACCACATTCTTGCTTAACTTTATTCTTTGCCCTTCCCTGCTTCCCTCACCCACCCCACCCCCAGGAGAATTCCTCAATAAATATATTGAAAACATTCCCATTTCAGGCCTGGCTTCTAAAGAATCCGACCTAAGACAATACATCACTTTGAGTTCTTTTTCTCTTCATAATCCCTTTCTGCCTCCACAAGTAGGATCCAAGGCCCTTCTCTTCCCCCAGCCAAGAGCAGAATCTAAAAGAGCAGAAAATGCCTACTCACGGAGATCAGATACAAGAAGAGACAAGTGGGGGCCAGTGAAGGAGTTAAGAAGACAGAGGGCTGTGGATTCCCCTGAGAAAGAAGAATCAGAGGAGGAAGCTCTCTGCCATCTGCATCTTGTGCTCTGAGCCTCAGGATGAAAACCTTAAATCTTGGATGGAACTCAAGGACAAATTATTCACTCCTCAAATTCACTCCATTATCTTATGAAATTAGTATTGGCTGGATTGTTTCCCTTGAATGTGAGGTAAAGAATTGATAAAATATATTCTTTGGGTTTCTGTTACGAACTGACAAGGCCTTTTGGTTGCAAAATTCTAAAGGATGCAACTATATAAGGCAGGGGCTGAGAGAGAATTAGTAAAATAGATTAAATAGAAACAACCTAACGGTAAGAATAAATTTGGAAGACAGTAATGTCACCAAACTGGAACAGAAAAGTTTCCAAAAGAAGAGGGTGAACAATAGTGTCAAATACAAACTCATTTTGAGGCTCGTTGAAAGCAAGTTTTAATAGATGGCATTCACTCGAAATCAGACTGTTATTGGTTGAAGCGCAGTTACAAAGTGGATTTTACAAATGAAGGATATTTGTTCAAGAAGTTAAACAGTGAGTTGATACATAGCTAGCTTGAGGATTAGATATGATTAGGTTTTCTTTTTAGGTAAGGGAAGGTTTGACTAGGAGCAAAGGGCAGTTGCCAAGGGAAGGCTAAAACTAGATATGAGTCAGGGAAAGTCAAACATGTACACAACCAAGCGTAGTGCTTAAACCCTGAGTTCTCATGATGATTTCCTTGGAGGGAAGAACCAACAATCATTTGTGATTGTGCTTCTAGATGTAGTTTTATGATGTCATGCACGGTGTTAAGATGCCACTCTGTGGTCATTCTAAGTATAGCTTCTATATGACCTCCTTTACATGTTGTTACACTCCTAGATATGAATTGCAACAATTTTCATGGTCCTTTTACTTTTTTTTAACATGGTTTCCTATTTTAAGTTTGTTTTTGAGTAATACATAACATTAAAAGAAAATATAAGGCCAAGTAAATAAAGCAACACACAAAAAGGAATAGGAGATAAAACAATAAGAATGAAAATGTGGGTTACAAGACCTAAATATATAATTTTAAAATTTAGTTGAAAACTTTGTAATGACACTTGAGGTTAACTTGTAGGTTAACTTTGAAATTATATCATTTCTCTGTTAAAAAGTAGTATGACTTTTTAAGATAATGGAATTCATAAGGATAGAGGGGTTCAAATAATATAGTACAATAGTTATTATCAATCTTATTCCAAGCACAACTTTTTCATATTCATTCTGATGGTACATTTACTATAATAACTGCAAACCCAGCTATGGAGGAGTCATCTAACCAAGTATAATCCATTCTTGCTCATTTCATGTGGCCCTTTTTAATCTCTTTTTATCTGATTCTAACAACTTAACAATTGTCTTAGTACTCCAGGTCCCCGGGGATGTGTGTCACCTGTTTGTATCATATAGTCTAGCAGTCAAATGTTGAAATTAGTACCTCTTTATATACCACCTTCTAAGTGTATTCAAGCCTTACTCTCCCATGAAGATTGTTCCTTGAGGACAAGAAGCCACATCACATATTTCTTTTGAATCCTCTATATAAATACATCCTTAATTTACAGCTAATAGATTGAAGAAGGCTGTATTTCTAAAATTATATTTAAAAAACTATTTGATCAAATTAATATTGTAAAAATTTATTTTTATTGACCAAAGTATATCAACAAGAAATTGTCTTTTGATTGATTAATTCAATTAACTGTTAGAAATACTATTCAAAATAAACCAAATCTCTCCCTAAAATTTCAATACCATACAACTGAAGAAATAGGGCATGACTCTTGGGAAGGGATAAGAGAAACTTTAGAATGTTAATCTGAATTTGTTGTTAATCTGTACTGGTGATTAGAATAATTGACATCCTAAGTAATTGATAGAAGAATCAATAGACTTAAAGAACAAACATGAAATGAAATCATGGTTTAACAAACTATCTGCTGAGTAAATTTTCCTAGTGTGTTGCTCCTTTGGAATTGGGGTTGATAAATTAATCTAATTCTGTCACCTCTTGTTCTTTGTTTGCTCTAGGAAAAAGGAAAGCAAAAAAAAGACTGAGGATAGACAGTCTAATTGCTAACACGTCCACTCATCAGGTCTTTACCATGTATGTCACCATATCAGACATACCACTCTTGGTCTTGAATCTTTTGCTAGGCTGTGCTCAAAGCAAGCAGGGCAGCTAAAAGAAAGAAGGAAAGCATCTTTAAATCACAGTACACTCTCCCTCCTTCTGGAAAATTTGCAGTTTCTTACTTCTGTAGCTCATAAAGAACAATTCTAGTGTTGCTGCTACACAGGAAGGGCCTTCAGTCTTTTATCTGATGGTTTGCTTCAACTAGAACATTTCCTCTATATGATTTATCACTGATCTCATTGTATTCTGTGTTATGAAAATTGTCAAATGATAATATGGCTTCTGCTGTCTTCCTTAACTGTGATGAGAATGACAAATAATGAAAGATTAAGAAAAGACAAATGTAATTTCTTGATGACACAGGAACTACTTTCAGGGAGGATTTTGGAAGAACTTTCTGATTTGTCAGTAGGGCCAAAGGAATCACTAAGCAGTGCGAGGGCAAGAGTCTATAAAGGAGAGACCCACATAAATATACTATATCTAATTTAGGGTTAGCTTAGTTCATAGAAAATTGGTAAGAAGAAAAGATAAAATTTATGACATCGATTCCCTTAGCAAAAATGTTGGAAACGGAGAATTAGAAGTTGTAGAGAGAGTCCAGAGAGTCATTTAGTGGGGCATGGCACTTTTTACAGTGTAGGGGAGCAGAATTTGCCACCCCCAAAATGTGTCTCTTGGCATGAAGATTATTTTAGGCTGATTTTTTTTCTTTTCTTTTTTAATAAGGAAGATTGGCCCTGATGTTAGCTCATTTTGCTTGGCTGTCTTTGGAATCTCTCATATTTATGTGGATTCCCCATACCTATGATGTTAAATTTGATTTTCTCTTTTTAATTTATCTCATGTCAATTTAATTCTTAGACCAGCCAGAAGAACCTAGAAGGATGGGGGGAGATTTTCCCCATCCCCAACAACAGCAACTTGGAAGGGAACTGAACACAAACTGACCTCAATGGAGTGGAATTATGGAGTTAAAAAAAGTTGGCTTTCGGGGCCGACCCGGGGACGCAGCCGTTTGGTTCGCGCTTGGCAGCCCGGGGTTCGCGGGTTCGGATCCCGGTGCCTGCTGATGCACTGCTTGTCAGCCATGCTGTGGCAGCGTCCCATATAGAGTAGAGGAAGATGGGCACAGATGTTAGCCCAGGGCCAGTCTTTCTCAGCAAGAAGAGGAGGATTGGCAACGGATGTTAACTCAGGGCTGGTCTTCCTCACAAAAAAAATGAATAAAAAAAAAAAAGTTGGCTTTCTTGCACAAACATGAAAGGTCAAGTCCAATGATTTCCGTGAACTCAAGACTTGGCTCCTCCATTTGTTATCTCTTTGACCTCGAGCATTAAAACTGAAAGAGCTGAACTAAATGCTTTTTGAAGACATGCTTATCTCACATGCTGGGAATCTGAATGGAGTTTCTAAGAAGGGAAACTACTATTTTATCAATTCTCTATGAAAAATTACAAAAAAAAGACTATTTTACAGGCACTAGGAAAAAGCTTGATTGGAAGAATACATCTAAGCAAGAGTTATTCCTTTGGTTCTAAGGAATAGAATACAGAAGTTAAGTGTTTGTGCCCTGAAGTCACATGTGGTTTAAAAATCTGTCTTCATCATCTATTAAGTGCATAATTTGGGCAAACTGAATATCTTCTGTAAGCCTCATTCTCTTTATTTATAAAAGAGAAATAGTAGTAGCTAATTCATAACATTTTTGTGAGAATTAAATGATATTATACATATAAAGTGCTTATCCTGGCATATCATAAATGTTCAATAAATATTAGTAACAAGGGAGATGGTGTTAATGATGTGGATGTTCCTTAGAATGCATGAATTCCTTCTTTTAAGTGTTTACAGCTGGATGAAAGAGAGGCTTACCTCCCATCTACTGACGGCATGTAGTAATATATAAGATGTGTGTGTGTCAGGGGGCAGGAACGGGGGGTGATTTGGTAAGAAAGCCAAGAAGAAAGCTAAAACAAGAGACAGGAGCCCAGGCAGTAGAGACAATGTGTGGGGTAGGGGGGACGTTGGCAGAGAAGAATCAGACCCATCACTGAGGAGAGGTAACAGTGCAGCTAGCTGTCTTTTTATTTCTAAGTTTTATACAAGATAAAGGCAGAATTAGAAAACAACTAGCATAGTCCACATTGAGGAGAGAGCTGAGAGCAGTATGGCACTAGGTGTGAGGTGGTCAGTTTGTGGTAGGAAAGAGGAGCACATTGCAGATGTGAGTGGGGTAGCTTTAGAAGCAGTGAGTGGCTGATAGTATCTTTAGAAGTGACACAAAGTAGTCTAATCAGTTAACAAAGCAATAGTTATTATAAACATGGGCCAATTCCACACTGTGTTTCCCCTATTGTCCTTGGTTAAATCCTGTATTCTTATATTGATGTGGCTTTTTAGGTGAATTTCTATAGATATCGTAAAGCTTAGTCCAAATATCTACTTCAGTCTTTTCATATTCTTTATTGTTTTAAATGGCAATGTTTACTGAGCATTTATATGTGGCATGCACTATGCTAAGAACTTTCTAATCTTATCTCATTCAATTCCTACAAAAACTTAGTAAGCTTGTACTGTTATTATTCCTATTTTGCAAATAAGAACACTAAGATCTCTCCAAGGTCACACAGCTAAGGGTTGGTGGGATTCATACTTAGGCAGTCTGATTTCAAAACCCCTAACAACAGGCCAGCCCAGTGGTGCAGTGGTTAAGTTTGCACACTCTGCTTTGGTGGCCCAGGGTTCATGGGTTCAGATCCCTGGTGCAGACCTACACACCACTCATCAAGCCATGCTGTGGCAGTGTCCCACATCCAAAATAGAGGAAGACTGGCACAGATGTTAGCTTAGGGACAATCTTCCTCATCAAAAAAACACAAAAAACCTCTAGCATCTTAGCTCTTATTTTGGTTATGATGGGTATTTGAATTACTTATTGATGGATATAAAACAAGCTGGAGAAGTAGAAAAGGAAAGAAAAACTGGCATTTATTAATTGGTTGCTATGTGCAAGGCACTGCTCTCTCATTTAGTCTTTGCAAAAACCACGACAGATGGTAAAATTTTCCCCATTTAATGGGTGAGGAAATTGAAGCTCAGAGCTGTCCAAAGTTATCTGGTAATCAACTACAGTAAAAGAAAATCATCCAAGACATCTGTAGTTTGCTGAACTTCCTTCTCTTCCTGCTTAAATCCCCACAGCTTTCCTGAGAGATAATTCAGACCACTTCACTTTTCTGAAAGAAAATACTAAGTAACTGAACTGTGGTTCTTCGCCCTGAATCACACAATTTGAATAAAAAACTACTCGAATTTTAGTTTAGAAAATTTAAAGAGCTGTCTAGTTGACTTCAAAGCAGTATAAAGGGGATAAGAAAAACAATAATAAAAGGAGGGGAAATAGCCTAACTTAGCACTCTGTTTATCCAAGACCAATGTAAAGTGCCCGTAACTACAAGAGAAGACTTTGATTCCATGTGGACTTTTATGGGGATTGGAATCTTCTGTTTCCAATCTGAATCCTCAAAATTCCATCTCCTGAAAGGCTACTCCTTCAAGGGCTCCATCTAGTGGTGCAAATTTGAGAAAGAACAGCATATTTTATCCATGGATAATCAAATGTGTGTGTTTTAAACTGATTTCTATCATTTGTGTTGTTTACAAAACAATATTGTCTCTGATGTACATGAATAAATGTACCTATGACATAATTATCTCCCACTAGATACAGCTCTTTCATTTTCTCCTTTAAAACCTAGATTCTTCTTAATCAACTTTATAAATCTAAATTTTATCTTAAAATGATGACTCTAAAAATAATATCAGAAAATATTTTTTCCCACATCTTCAATATTCAGATGAGGAAAGTGAAGGAAAGCCTAGAGTGTGGTAATGACTTTTCCATGTCCATATTATTCATTATGGAAAGAGAATCAAAAGTAAAACTTGGGTCGCAACTCCTAAGATTGCTCTTTTTCTATGTGGTGTATATATTTATGACAATTTGAAACAGGTGTTACTATAACGACTTTGAGGCCTTTTGCCCTGAGAGATTCCTTGCATTCCAAGGCTTATTAACTTTGCTCTGGCTTTCATTGAAAAATGGTAAGTCTCTACTACAGCCCTTTGGGAATAGGTGGGTATACAGAAATAATCAGTAAAATGTTACCTATTTTTGGACACTGAATTGAGTCACAGAAGTGTCTCAAAACACAAGAACCAGGAAATGAAGGCACAGCATTATCATCCTTATTATTTTGCTGTTATGGATTATTCATGATTGATGGCCTCGTTCTCAATGACGCACAATGCCTCCTCATTATGAAAGTTTCCAACTCAGGATTTAGAGAGGGCTCCTCATTCAGATTTTCTAGGTTGTTGAGATTGGCAAGAGAAATACTTGTGTTAGGAAAGGTTAAAGTACAAAAGTCAATAACATTAGGTAGAACAGCAAGAAAACCACTAACAGCCACTAGAAGCTGTCTGATATTCCTAATTCAGAGAGGAATGTTCTAGAAGAGCATGATATCATTCAATTTTACTGAATCAATGATTTGCGTTAGGCTTCTATCCCTACATAAAAGAGTTAAATATCCAAGTTCATCTTGTATTTTTGTCACTTTAGGCTTATACCACACAAAGCTTCTGACAGTTTCTTCAGAGCCAACCACCTTATTCCTCCAACAAGAAAATAGAAAATAAAGGGACTGCGATTTTTCTTTTTTTGCTGATTAACAAAATTTGTGGCTTAAAAAAATAAGAATTTGGGGGGCCAGTCAGATGGCATGGTGGTTAAATTCATGTGCTCTGCTTCTCTGGCCTGGGGTTCCCCGTTCAGATCCTGGGCGTGGACCTACTCACTGCTCACCAAGCCGTGCTGAGGTGGCATCCCACATAAAACAGCTACAACTCTACCACTATGATACACAACCATGTACTGGGGCTTTGGGGGAAAAAAAGGAATATTGGCAACAGATGTTAGCACAGGGCCAATCTTCCTCAAAAAAAAAAAATGCTCAATTAAAATAAATAATAAAAAAAATAAGAATTTTGAGAGCAAATACAATTTTCTTTATTGAGGCCAATACCCCATTCAAATTAGATATGTTGAGCTTCCCAATATGTCTTCCCACTGTTTTTTCAAACATCTACTTAATCTAAAGGTCTAAAGCCTTATTTCCTAGGAAGTTATAGTACCTCTTTGAATAAAGACACTTAGCATCAAAGATATGAAGGGACAGTATAATTGCATCTTGTGGTCTACTTTCATGCTTTAAAATGGATATACTCCTTCACAATGACTCAGATGTATTTATTCATCTTTATGACATATAAATACATAGATTTTTCACTCTTTTGTATACTAGAATAAAGAACTTTCATTATGGCACAATTCTCGGATTATTTCTTTTCTATCATTAATTCTTCATGATGCCCTTAGGAGGTTTAATTTCAAAAATTATATACAATGTTCATATATTACATTTTGGAATGGACACAGCTTACTTTGACAGCAGAGGGATTTTGTTTCAGCTCGTTTTGGTTTTGTTTCTTTTTATTTTTCACCATGAGAGCCGAATCAGCTTATCTGACCTAGTAACAGTGACCCTTTATATATGGTGAGGAGGAGAGAGTCTGGAGTTAGAGTGAAGTAACGGCTATCCAATAGAATAATTTTAAAAACTAGGGGCAACAAGGAAATTAAAAAGATTTTTATCCGGAGCACCTTCCCTCTAAGCATCAGGTTTACTCAAAAACTTAAAAGAGTAAAAAATGAAAAGAAGGAGGCAGTCCTGCTATGGTGGAGATAATGCTGTGAGTTCACCAAATCCCATGTCATGCTCTTCCTCCTGGGAACAAGGAAAACTGCAATTCCCACCCACTTTGTAGTTGCCTAGAGCCATACGATTAGTTCTAGACAATGAATGTCAGCAGAAGTGACATGTGTCATTTCTGGTCTATGGCAGTGAAACACCCTATGTGGTTCTTCAGGCAAATGTGGAGGCATTGTGTTCAGTTGATAGAGGCCTAAAATCAAAGCAGCTGGAATCACCGAGTAACTGCGTGGAAGGCAGAGAGGCATGCAGACCCACATTGGACTTTCTACAAGAGGAAAAAAAAACAAAGCAAAAAATGTATTCTCTTAAAACACTAATATTTGAGACTTGCTGCAGAGTAAAATCAAGAAGAAAAAACTTTCTCGAGAGAAAAATTTGATAACTTAGAAGCAAGACTAAACAGATACGAAAGAGAAAAAGAGCTTTATACCTCTACCTATGGGATTTTAAAGATTGGGCTAAAAAAGAGAGATGTAATTGTTAGTGGGCCAAGATTGATTTAATAGAGAATGAAAAGCAAGATCCTACACAACAAAGTGAAATCATTTTCCCAGTAGTGGCTGGTTTCAGAAATTATCTCAAGGTGCCCTTCAAAAGTGTAATAGGAAATCATAAAACAGCAATTGACAGGACACCAAAAGTGCTAACCCTACAACAAAAAATGAAGATATTTGCAATGCAAGTCTTCGACAAAGGCCCTTATCTAGAAATTAGGAAGAACCACTTCAAATCAGTAAGAAAACTAATATAATCATAGGTAAAGGACTTAGACATCTCACAAAACGGTAGATCCAAATGGCCAATAACATAAGAAAGGAAGCTCAACAACCTTAGTCATCATGGAAGTGCAATTAAAACAATTAAGTTAGATATGCTTGAAAAAAATAAAGGCATATCTGAAAAAAAAAATGGAACATGAGAGATTTAGTCCATTTCTTCAGGGTAGGAGTTGGAACACAGAGATATTTTGCTGCTCTTGAAGCAGTGCAATTTACTCATGGCCTGAAAAATTCAGAAGCTAGAGAAAAGTATGTTTGGGGAAAGGAGAGAACTTATAGAAAGGGATATACTGTTCCTCACCTGACCTGGGGGTACAGACTTTGCTCCCCAAACATCAAGAGCTCAAATCAAGAATAAGTCAACAGAAATGTTCTTTATCTTGATCTGGGAGGTAGTCACACAAGTATACTTGTATGAAAAATTTTATCAAGCTGTAGAATTAAGATCTATGCACTATACTGTATGTAAGTTATGCCTGAATTTAAAAAAAAAAAAGTTAATTAAAAGCATAAGAGTAATTCTCCAGCTGAAATGAACTTGGGAGCAAGAAAAAGCTTCTTTTAGGGGACAGGATTCATACGCATAAAGAATGTCAAGACAGGAGGTAACAGTGACAACATAGGGCTAAAAGGTTTGGGGCTCCTGGTGGGGACAAGAACATACATCTTCCAGAGCAGAAGACTTGAATGAAGGCTAAGGTTTCTCCGACATCCCTATTACCAATAACAGTGCCTTGCTTAAAAAATACTGTGGAAGAAAGACTCTAATATTGGAATGCTAAGAACATAAGGTTCAAATAAGAAATGGACATTCAGAGGTTTCTGATAAACTAGTGAGAAGAAGAATTCCTTAAGTAAATTATAGACAATGTTTATAAAATTTTAAATAAGACAGAGAGTTTCACATTCCACTGAGAGAGAATATATAGATAAGATAAAATCACTATTAACTTTTTAAAGAAGATATTTCCTGTAGTTGAGTTTTAGCTCACAATTTGTGGACTATAAATATCTGGTAAAAACTGACTGATAATCTAAGTTGAAACAATACTTTTTTCTTTTTCTTTTTGCATTTTCCTACCTCCGTGGCTGGCAATAGTAATGAGGGAACATTGCTTTTGCTCATTAAACATTATTGCTCAAGGTAAATTTTCTAAACTTAAGTATAGAGATAGTTTTATAATATTCTTTTATGTGCAATTATCCTTTTTGTTCTTTGGAAAACAATACATATAGGAGACTGTGGGTGGAAAGCAAGGGGATATTTTTCAACTTTGGAGAGTCAAGGACCTATAATTACTCAAGTGACAGATGTCATATGCTCAGCTACAAATAAAAGGAAAATAGAATCCAACTAGGTGTCTGAATAGCTTGAATAAGATGAGCAGAAGATGACATTGGAGAGCAGAGTATTTTGGAATTTAGGGGTTTTTTTAGGATTTTAATTTATACAGCATGGGAACTTTTCTTTGAAAAATTAATAACAGGAGGCAGTTTTCCTGTGGTGGTGTTTTTCATTGTAAACTTTGGGTTCATTTTGTAACTATAGGACAATGGGTTTGCAGTGGGGAACTTGTGGGGAGAGAGGCTTGTTTACCCTTTTCCACACACTTGTGTCCTCCCCACATTTCCAATCCTTTCTCCCACCCTTTCTCCTCTCTGCCCACCTCCCTTTTTGCTCCCTCTCAGGAGAGGAAAATTTGCTAATCTGCCTGTTCAGAACCAAAGATATTAGGATATTAGCTGGGCCATATTTTAGGGGTAGGTTTGCTTTTTCAGAATCCATGAGGTACACTCTCTTTTCGCTTACTTCCTGGAGTAAATTCTAGCTGGTCTTGCTCCCTCGAGGCAGACTGATCATTCTCTTCTTTCCCTAGCATTTAGCTAGGTTGATGAGTAGGGAAGAGTCTCCTCTGTGCTCAGCCTTTTTGAGAGAGAGATGAAGAGAGTCAGAGGCCTCACTTAGGCCTCCATTCTTCCAATCTGGTTTACACCAAATAGTCCTGCATTACCCAGTGCTTAACCAGATATTTTCAAATGTTACATAGACAGCTTTCCATACACACATTTAACTTATTGAAATGTTGTATATGCATCGGTCATCAATCCAATCACGCTGAAAAGACTCGATGTATATTAGAAACCTAAGGAAATAATATGCAATTGATTCAAAGGAGTTTTGCGATAGAAAGAAAAAGAAAGAGGAAAAGAAATGCATGGTTCATGTAGCCAGACATGTGAGGGGTGATTGATTTGTCAATATTCTCCAGAGAGAGATGGAAGAATTTACTAAGGGCACAAAAAAACAATGACTAACAAAGGGTTATAGGACCTGATACATAGTTATAAAAACAAAAACAGGTGCCAAGTACTTTCACTTGGACCAATTATAGGATTATCATGGGTTATTCTGTCACTACATGATTTTTCACCTTGTGTTCTGACTTTGGTTCTTAACTTTGTGTTAGATGCAGCTCTACTGCGATGTGCTTTCCTTTTGTCTGCTGTTCTTTTCATATAAGCTCCTTAGTCAGGAACCCTGAGGCAAAAATCTGAGTGGCAGGGTCCTGCATGAGTGTTTTAATGGCATCTAAAGACACCAAATCTCACTCTGTCTTTTAAGAATACTTCCTTAAGCATCTTTCCCTTCTCAATTCATTGTACTGGTTTCGACTGCCATTATTCCCTAACGTTACTCTGGAAAGGTCACCCATCCTCTCCACATGCCCTAAATATTCAGCCTGGAAATAGAGATGACCTGTGATGCTTGGAATGGTCAGTGACTGCCTAAACAATATACCTACCTGCAAATATACTTGAACCCGCAGTGTATTTGCTTGTTAAGGGGTAAACTGTGAAGATACCTCAGGTCAGCAAATATCACTGAAACAAGCAAGAGGAACATCACAGTGGTCCATTTCCTGGAGCTAGGTTATCTTTAGTTTGTTCTCAGTTCTATTGTCAGAAGCAGGGTCCTGCTCCTCCCTCATCCCTCTCCACATAGACAGGGTTGGTGAAGAAAAGTTGGTATTTCTATTGACATATTTGAAGTACCTTGAGGTCAGAGATCGTTATCTGTTTTTTTCACTAATATGCCCTAAATGCCTAGAAATGGGCCTAGGACATGGTAGGCAGTCAGTATATATTTGATTTTATATAATGTTAATCATTAGAACCTGAAGGCTACTTCTTATTGGCTCAATTGGGAATAAAACATAGATCAATGACACAAGTAACAAAAGAATTTTTATATTCAGCAATCTCTGATCAATACATAGGAAGTTTTTACTTTTGATTTGTCTTAGTCAATTTGATGACTATAACAAAATAGCAAAGACTGGGTAACTTGTAGACAACAGAAATGTATTTCTCACAGTTCTGGAGGCTGGAAGTTCAAGATCAGGGTGCTATCATGGTCGGGCGAGGGCCGTCTTCTGGGTTGCAGACTGCCAACCTCTCACTAGGTCCTTCCATGGTGGAGGGTGGAGGAATCTCCGTGGGGTCTCTTTTTATAAGAGCCCTAATGCCATTCATGAAGGCTCCCCCTCATGACCTAAGCACCTCCCCAAAAGCTCCACCATTAATATCATCATCTTTGGAGGTTAGGATTTCAACATAAGAATTTGTGGGGAGTCACAATCATTCAGACATAACAATTTCCTAACACACTACTTACAATTCATGAACACACAGATGCATATTTGTTCTGTTTTAGCCATCTCCCCCCAGAACGTTGCAACAAGAGAAGACCTGTCCTTTCTTCACAACAGAGTACATGTCTCCAAAGATCTGAATTTTTCTGCCTGTCAGAGTCTTTGTTTTCTTCATTTGAACAGTAAAAGATGAAAATGTTACAGTTCTGTTTTCAATTCTTTTACTGGAAACCATGGATATTCTGCCTTACCTTTTTTTTCTTTCTTTTTTTTTTTTTTTTGAGGAAGACTAGCCCTGAGCTAACATCCATTGCCAATCCTCCTCTTTTTTGCTGAGGAAGACTGGCCCTGGGCTAACATCCATGCCCATCTTCCTCTGTGATATATGGGACACCGCCACAGTCTGGCTTGACAAGCGGTGCATCTGTCCGTGCCCAGGATCTGAACCTGCAAACCCCAGGCTGCCAAAGCAAGGTGCGCGAATTTAACCACTATGCCACCAGGCCGGCCACCTGCCTTAAAATCTTTTAACAGTTTAAAAGCACTTATTTTTCAGACACACCTCTAGGATGATAAAATTTCAGTCATTGTAATTGAACTTGAGTATTACTAAGTCTTTGAGCAGTACATTGCCACAAAATTTCTTGCTTTAAAGCCCTTGTACAATTGTAATGACTTTGTTTTAGTATAGTCATCTTTTAAACATTAGTCTCCTCTTCTGGTATGTAAGCTTCATGAGACACGGGAGTATCTGTCTTGTTCAAAACTATTGTCCTGAGACATTTTGTATTGTATAGAACCTAGGAAGCACCAGGTTGACCTACCATTGCAAATGGTTAGACAATTCTTCTATATGTGTGTGCATGTGTGTGTTTGTGTATATTTGCACTTTGGGAAAAAATGTTAATGACCTTATCACAAAATTCAAAAGGATCTTTAAAATTGGTCTTACATAAAAGGATATAATGTAGTAAAATATGCTGGATATGAGTTCAAAACAATTGCAATAATAAAGACAATTACTATTTACTGAGTGCATATTATGCGATTGGAACAGTTCTAAGCTCTTTAAATCTAATCTTCAGTACAATACTTTGAGGGCAGTACTATAATTAATGACATTTTGCAGGCAAGAAACTAAGAGATGGGGAAATTAAATAATTTTCAAAGGTGACACAACTAGTTGATAATTGAGGTGAAATTTGAACCCAGACTATCTGGCTGTAGATCTTGTGTTTTTAACAGCTATGCTACCCTGGGCATTGAGTCTTTCTCTGCTATAAACTAATAGTGTGAATCTCAGTTAATCCTAGAACCTATTTTTCTCAACTTGAATTTATAATAACTATCTCAGACTTGTGGAGAGAATTTGGTGATATAATTCATGAATGTTTTGGAAAATACAAGATGATGTCAATTTATATAGAAGGACCTATGATAGTTATTCATTTTTATTCAATTAATGCTTCTCTTTACTATGTACTGATTCAGAGATTGCTGAATACAAATATTCTTTCATTACTGGTGTTGTTAGTATATGTTTTACTAGCAGTTGAACCAATAAGAAATAGCTAGAAATATGGAAAACAATTAACAAGTGAATATTAATAATTAATAAGTGGGTATTAGTAACAGAATGGGCAAGTGCAACAAACTTCACCTCAACAACTCTTTGAAAATGAATTTCAATATAAGGACTAAACTCAACATTAGAAAACTAGAAATGTTTACTTATGTCTACAAGATAGAAATCTGACAGGATTGACTCGAGGGAGGAAATTTGGTGCAAAGATAGACACCAGATAAGATGGCTGATATAAGTGAGTTTGGTTCTTAAGACTCTTCTAACTCATAATTAATAAAAATAAAGAGGAATAGAGAGCCAAGGACTATCATTAGAGTGACTGCTTAGAGATAGAATGTAGAGTCTGTCAGGCAGGTTGGCCCTGCTTCCACACCTTCTACGCAAATACAAATATTCACACATACACACACACTGAATCAAGCAGTAAACAGTTCAACATCTGCTTCCAGAGTGGAGAAGCCAGCATGAATAACTGGGTCACAGAGGGAATACAGTGTTCCAGGTGGCTGGAACCCAAAATGAGTGGAAAAATCCTCACAGGGATGACTGGAAGATTCTGTACTAGTAGATTCCAACTGTTTCCACCCCAACACTGGAAGCAGGCAACAGTATTAAAAAGTGTACACAGTCAGGGAAAGAGGAATTCTCAAATACAAATATAATCCTGCAATTAAGACTAACAAAACACACAGGGAAAAATAATTTCATTACAGAGGCATCAAATAGAACAGCAATAAAAAAATGAATAACAAAATAAAAGGCACAGATACGGAAAAGAAAGCAAGGAAAGAGTCAATAACTATAGGTGATATAATTGCCTTTGTTGAAAATTCAAGAGAAGTCAAGTAACAGACTATTCAAGCTAATAAACAAATTCACCAGGTAAAAGATTACTAGAGGATTTAAAATAATGCCTGGCACATATTAAGTACTGTGCAAGTCTTAGCTAATTATACAGCAGTGGCCAATACAAAATGCAAGTTAAAAAATGTTTACATAAACATACTCTGACCATATGATCTAGCAATTACACTTTTAGGTAGTTACCCAAATGTCCACACAAAAACCTGCACATAAATGTTTACAGCAGCTTTATTCATAATTACCAAAACCTGAAAGCAATCAAGATGTACCTCATTACCTGAATGGATAAACAAACTGTGGTACAGCCATACGATGAAACATTATTCTGAGATGAAAGGAAGTGGGCTTAAAGCCACAGAAAGAGATGGAGGAAGCTTAAATGTATATTGCTAAATGAAAGAAGCCAATGTGAAAAAGCTATGTACTATATGATTGCAACAATATGAAATTCTGGAAATGGCAAGACTACAGAGACAGTATAAAGATCAGTGGTTACCAGGGGTTGGGAGGTTCATCAATTATAACAAGTGTACCAAACTAAGGCAAGATGTTAATAACAGGAGAAACTGTGCATTGAAGGATTGAGGAAGGGAAGTATATGGGAACTCTGTACTTTTTGTGCAATTTTTCTGTAAACTTAAAACTGTTCTAAAAACATAAATTCTATTAATAAAAAAAAAGTTTACAAAACCTCAGTGTAAGAGCTTTAAAAGAAAAACATAAACATTACTGAAGGACCTAATGAAGATATAAATAAATGGAATGACAAACCATGATTAAGAATAAGAGGAATAAGTATTGTAAAGATATTAAGTCTTCCTGAATTCTTCTACAAACTCAGTGAAATCCCAATTTCATAATAGAATTGGTCTGTGAAATTTATAAATTGATACTGAGATGGATCTAAGAGATTAAGTAGGTGATCATTGACCACATCAAGAACAACATCTCGATTCAAAGAACTGAGAATTCTATATATAATCGAAAAAAATATTTTTAGTGCATGGCTGAGCTAGCAAAAATCAAAGGAAATGCTCAGAGATTTAACAAAATAAAGTAAAAGCAAAAATCCAAGGAAAGAAGTCAAGCCTGAAATTGGGGCCTGCCCTGAGTGTATCTGCCCTACCATCATAATCCAGAGCTTCCTTTTTATAGCCCATGAGGAAAAAGGACACGCACAAAACCGAGCACTCACTCAAGTTCACTAGTGAAAAGTCACTAGTCACGTTGGAGACTAATTAATAGAAACCAACCCCCCCCCCCCGCCATACACACACATTGTTGGGGGAACTACAAACAAATTTAAAAAAACAAAACCAACAACTCTCCTCCTCAGAAAAGGGAACGATAAATTTGTTATAGGTTTCAATCTTAGAAACAATGGGAAGAGAGAAAAGAATGTCCACTGAGAATACATAACCACAAGTCAGCCTTCAAACATATATGCAACATTTAGTTAAAACCACAACCTGAGAATTTGTTTTAAAGTGATACCATCAGTTGCCTCCAAGAAGCAACAAAGAAAGCTGTAGTGGAAGAAAGCAACTTGAACACAGATCCCAAAGAATACCCATGGATAAATTGCTCAGAACAAGAAGTAATGGGGGAAATCATACACACACACACACTCTCAGCCTGCATGCGTGTGCACAAATGAGGAACCGGCTTGGCACAAGGAAAAACCAGTAGAAACAAAAGGCAATAATCTGCTACTACTTAAACAGACATAGTTTTTTTTTTTTCCTGCTTGCTTGGAAGGATAGAAACGTCACAGAAAAGGGAAATGAAAACAGGGACACCTACAATAGATCAAGAAATAAGTATTAATTACATTATGTTGGGAATTCAAGTGCTCTTAGTAATACAATTAAGACATAGTCTTTGCTTTCAAAGACATCATAGTTTAGCTAAAGAAATGATAATACACACGTTAGAATAACTTACATTAGTCAGTGACGTGAGCCTCAAAAGAAGTGGCATGAGCCACTGTGGCCTGAAAGGCTTAGAAGAAGTAGGTGGAACTTGAATTGTGCCCAGAAGAAATAGAATTTGCATAGCATCAGAGAAGTGGAGGGATATTTCAGGAAGTGGGAGGAATACGCAAAGGTGGAAATTCGCAAAGCATCTTCAGCGAGGAGGCACAGGCTCTCGAACTATCACTCAATACTTCTACAAATAAGAATCACAGGAAAATGCTTCTAAAGGAAGAATTGGCAAGAGCCAGGAAACAGACTAGAAAAGAGCAGGACCACACGTAAATACAGTGCTATAAGGCAAATTAATTGATCCATTAACTACTACCTATAAAATAAGTAAATGAAAAAATTACCATCAGCTAACTGTACATACAAGCATCTATTATCCAATTGTGCAAGTGGGAAGGATATTCAATTAGAAATCAGGAAACCTAAAATTCTCTTCCTAGATATACTACTGGCCAGCCTTGAAATTCAAATTATTTGGGATTCGGCTTTTATATTTGAAAACTGGGGAGGAGGGAGGTCTATAGAGGAGGAGGGTGGATTAATTAGTGATCTCATTAATGAACGAAGCACTGCATTCAACTTTACAAACCCAAATGGAATGACGAGTGTGCTCATTCCTCCAACGCTCAGAAGAGGGCGCTCACAATGACGGTAGAGATTCACGCAAGCAGCCATAATCCCCCTTTCAATTTCTCAGACTGTTTCATTACCCAAGAAAACCACAGGGTGGCAATAACACTGCACTAGAAGTAAATTTAGAGTGGAATTCTGAGGCTTCTTCAATGGCTAATGTTTACAGATTTCCCTTCCCCTGCTTTTATGATGTCACTGAAGCCAGAAAATCTGGGAGAACAAAGGCTGTACACACAGGAGGACGGTGATGACGACTCTCACGGGAGAACCAGCTGTGATCGAGACCCTTAGCAATCCTCACAGTTATGCAAAGGAGACTTTACCATCCTCATCCTACTTTTTACAGAAGAACTAGGAAAAGAGAAATCACGCGAAATATCTAAGATAACAGAGAAAGCAAGTGATCTAGCCAGAATTCAGACCGTAGTGTCTCTGGTAAAAGTCGGTGGTCCTTTCACCACAGCTTCCTGAGAGTTCTGAAGAAAACCCATGTGCCTAATGCAAAGTGACCTTCCTTCTTAGCCATCCTCCTCATCGATATAGAAATGAGAGCTTTGCTATTTTCTTAACAACTGAAGGGAAGCTTAAAAGATTTGATTCATATTTAGCACATAACTTTCCCAGACACTATTAAATAGTGGCTTGATCACTAGACTATGATTTTCTTGGCATGTCTGGGCTATTGCCTGTTTCTAATAACTGGCTTTCTCTTGTTCTCTAGACCCCACAGCTCCTGAATTCACACAGCATCAGCTCCAGTGACTAGCAGAGACTGGCCCACATCTTTGAATCCAGATTCCTAACCTCTGAGAGAAAGAATCCAACATGGTCTGGTGATGGCTATAGAGTAGCTAAGCACAAACAAGGGTGATTATCAACGAAGGATGTTCTGAGCCAGGCAGACGCCCCAGAAAATGTATGCTACGACTGGTTAAACAGCTTTCTGGGAAATTAGAAAGAACATGAGGATGAATTCTAAACCATTTGGCACGTCCACATTTCCCCCATGTGCCAATGGTGATAACTATCAAACCATAATTTGGGACAAAAGATTTTCATAATTTTTCAGAATATACAAAGTTAGGCCAAAATTGGAAAATTCTGAATTTATACTTATAATATCTATACTCAGCCTGCCTATTTTAAAATGAATTGTAAAGATAAAAATGTGCCTTAATGACAGATCAAGTAGAAATACACTTGAAATCAAAAAAGATTAATTTAATTTTGACATGCAGCAAGACTCCTGACCAAAGCTGGAGTCACTGAGATAGGTTTTCATTTGCACAGAACACTTCTTTCCTAGAAAATGGCCCTTTAATAAAGCAGATCTAGCAAAGATATTTAATATCCTGATTAGAGCCAAGTCAGTGAAAAAAATTTTTTAAAGCAACATCCTTAAGTTGTTTACAACCAACATTTATTCTATTTAGCAACAGAAAAATGTAAAAGTTACCGATACCTTACAAATGTAAGTTACCATCAAAAGCTAAATCACATGCAGCTTATAACCTACGTCAGTGATTTTCAAACTGTAGTGCACTTCAGAATTGCCTGGAGGTCTTGTTAAAACACAAATTGCTGCCTGACCCACCACCACACTCCCCCTCCAGTTTCTGATTCTTTAGGTCAGGTTTGGGTCTGATGATTTATAATTTGCATTTCTAACTAGTTCCTAGATGGCGCTGATGCTGCTGGTCCATGCACTTTGAGACCCACTCTAAACTCAGGACAGAGGAACCCTCCCTCTCTCCCTCCCTCCCTCCCTTCCTCCCTTCCTCCCTTCCTTCCTTCCTTTCTTCCTTCCTTCCTTTCTTTTCTCTCTCTGTTTTTCTCTTTCCTTTTCTTTCTTTCTTTCCCTTTCTTTCTCTCTCTTTCCTTTCCTTTCCTTCCTTCCTTCCTTTCTTTCTTTTCTCTCTTTCTCTTTTTTTTCTTTCTTTCTCGCATTGTGGTCCTTCTCCATATTCACTTTAAGTTCAGTGGTGTGATGTGTCGAGTGTCAATCCTGCTCGAACAGCATGGTTTAGGGCACTCAGGTGATTATGAAAGGAAAAGGAGGGATTTTCCTTGGCGAAGCATTTATGTTATAGCTAACAGAGGGTCTGGAGAGCTTGTGTGGAATCTGGAATTTAATGTAAGTCTGCATTTTAGCATCTCAATTGGTGATCATCCTGCAGCTCCCTTACAGTTTGTGGTATGGTTCTCCTCACCACATTCACACCTGTCTGTGCAAAAGCCCTGCACAATGCAGAGCGTGGTTTAAAATGTGTGCAAACTTCATTCAGATCCTCAGAGCTTGCCCATTTGTCTTTTTTGTGTTTTAAGCTTTATTGAGGTATAATTGAGAAATAAAATTGTAAGATATTTAAAGTGTCCTTCATGATGATTTGACATTGTGAAAGGTTCCTCCCACCTAGTTAATTAACATTTCCGTCACCTCATATATTTATTTATTTATTTTGGTGAGAACATTTAAGTTCTACTGTCTTAGCAAATTTAAATTACACAATACAGTGTTATCACTATAGTAGCCATGTTACACATTAGATCCTCAGACCCTATTCATTTATGGCTGAAAGTTTGTACCCTTTTACCAACTTCTCCCTATTTCCACCAGCCCCCAGCCCCTGGCAACCACTTTTCTACTCTCTGTTTTCTCCCATTCGTAGTTTGCCTTCTCATTTTGTTGATGGTTTCCTTTGCTGTGCAGAAGTTTTTTAGTTTGATGTAGCCTCACTTGTTTATTTTTGCCCTTGCTTTTGGTGTCAAATCCAAAAAATCATTGCCGAGACTGATGTCAGGGAGCTCTGAGAACTTGAAGAACCCCTGCTGTAAGTTCAGGATAAAGGAACCATCTCTAACTGATATTTTTCTGGGTTCCTAGAGAGTTATACCAACCACAACCAAATACACCAAAAGCCATAAGCAAACAAACAACAAAATATTTTACTGGCTTGCTTCTCAGGGTCCGGGTTTATCCAAGTTGGAGATGGGGATGATGGTGGTTGGGAGAGTTAAATATGTATACATACATTCTCAAATGACATCCTATGCTCTCAAAGATGAACAAAAGCTTAAAAGCTAGAGTCAACTCTAGTACTAGACAAAATGAAAGGCAAAGAAATATGTGTTCAGATTGTCACATGTTTATGAAGGATCATGGTATAATGGAATCATCACAGATTTTGTTGTTAGGACATCCAGAATTTAAAGCCTTGTTCTGCCATTTTCCAAGTATGGAATCTTGTATATTGGTTTTCATAATGCCTATTAAAAGTGATATTGAGAACACTGTCAGATAACATATTAAAATGTCTAGCACACGGTAGGCATTCAAAAATAATAACCACCACATATTAGACTCCTATTATGTACAAGGCACTCAGGCACATTAGTTTGTTTAATCCTCACAAAAGCCCCTTGAGTTGTCATCATCATCATAACCATCATCATTCCCATTTGCCAACAAGAAAACGGATCCCCAGGATCACTTAAGCAAAAATTCAAAGTCAAACCCCCAACAGTTTGAGGCTAAATGCTTGCTTTTCTACAAAGATGAATTTTCTTATCCACCCTATCTTTCCCATCTCAAGTTCCCTGGCCACAGTTATGAACTAGAGACTCTCATTGCAGAATGACTTCCTCATTTAGTCGATTTCCCTGCCTTGCCCTTAGCTTTCCTCTCTCTAAGTAATGTTCACTACTTTTATTTCTTAATCTATCAAGACCTTGCCAACAGAACTAATTAGGCAAAAATTAGATGTGGGAAAAATTTATTTTTTGTAATCTAGTCTCCATTTTTTCCTATATCGCTTCAATAATCCTTTAGTCTTTCTGCTATTAGATTCTGTTCCCAGGGGGAAAAATATCTGACCCTGAACTGTGACAACATAGTTACTCATCTTGACTATTCAATACAAAAGAGTCTGTTTTATAGCTTAAACTAGTCTGTATTGTATTGTCAATGACATAAATGATAAAAAGTGCCTTTGGAAGGCATTTTCATCCTCCTTTACTCTCCCCTCATGAGGAGATAGACACTTGTCCAATGATAGATGCCACCTCTTCCAGTCAAACATTACCTGTTTGTCAAGGTGTCATTCAAATATCATTTCCTTCATGATTCTTTGCCTTCTTACCAGATTTTTCTTAGCCTCCAAATCCCCACAATACTTTTTAAGCCAGTTTTTTTTGTTCTTTTCATGCTCAACATTCTATATTAAATACTACTTGTTTTCTCTTATCCTCACTAGATTGTGATTTTTCTTGAGGGTGAACATTTACTTACTCATCATTCTTTTGCTGCCTGCTTTTAGTCACTCTGTTGGTGCTTCAGAGACTGTGTGGTAAGGAAGACCAAGAACCAGATTTCCAGAAGCTCACAATCTAGTGATCTCAGGAGACACTTGGAGAAGCTAGGGAAGGCTTCATCGAGAAAGTAAAGTTTGAATGCAGTCTTGAAGGAATAGTGAAAGCTCTCAGATGTTCAGAAGGGGAAGGGGTATTCCAGATATGAAACGATCTATAAAAATGTGTGAGGATGTGACAACACATAAATAAAAGAGGATTTCTAGAGGAGGCAATACATTTACCTAGACTGGCAGATCTGACCCACTAACCCCTTATCCAACCATACTAGACATCACTAACCCATCAAGGATCTCCTTCATGCTGAGCTCAGACATGTCCTTACCTCAGAGTCCTTCTTAACAAGGCAGTCCAGGGAGCCATTACCAATCAACTGAAGTTTGCCCGGAATATGAAATCTATTTGCCAACACTTCCCTAACTGAAATGTATGAGTTTCTATTTTGTAGAATTTCAATCTAGTGGGGCAGATATTTTATAATAGGGGAAGCTTTTGGTGTGAATAACTTAAATTAATTTTCACTGGTGACAGCCTTTGATCTATATGTCAGATAAAAGAGATACTAGTGTTGCTGAAGGTGGACCAGGGCTGAGAGAACGGAAGAGTGATTAAACGAGCAAGGAAAGGGCATGCTGAGTCAAGCTCTGGGAACGCCAGTACATTTTTTCTTCCTCTTACCATTGAGGTGAGTTGATGGCAAATAGACTGCTAACTGGAGAGGTAGGTAAGCATCTGAAACAACCTTCCAGGGCTATGTGAGTGCCTACCTTTTGGTAGCTGTTTTGAAATTTTCTTTCATTAGTCATTTGATTCTGCTTAGGTACATTGTGCCTTGATCCAGGAATTATGTCCCCAAGTAATAACAGTAACTTACATCTTTACTGTCACAATGTTCACATGCAATATTACATAAAGCTCTTTACTGCCTCCGGTAGGCAGGTCTTCACAACTCCCCCTCACTCCACCCTTTGCAGTCAGAGGCTACAGTGCTGCATGGGGCAGAGATGCCCTGTCATTATTAACTTAGTTTTATGAGGCACTCCTAAGTTACTGAAGTCTTTTACAAGCTGCTTCTCAGAGCAATACTGAGAAATGGGTCAGCATTGTTATGGATCTTTACAGATAGGAAAAAGAAGCCTCAGTTTAGCAGGTTATTTTCTGAAGGGCTGACAACAATAGTAGAGTCTTTCTTATAACTAAGATCTCTTTTGCTGTTTGGTCATGAGCACTGTGATTGACCAACAGGAATTAATAAAATGTTATTTTCTTAGTTATTTTGGAATTTTATTAAATCTCCACAATATGTTAGATGCTGCACAGATTACAAATCTGATATACATTAAGACGAATAAGTGACACAATATGTCAAATGTATAATGGCCCACATTTATTATATATAATGCGTTGACTAGTTTAATTTGGGTGCTTAGACATAGTAAGATATTCACATTATGCTCTCCTCTTCATCACCCTCATTATGCTCCCTTCCTCACCCTGCCAGGTGACCATAACAATCATTACAAAGATGCCATACTGTCTGCTTCTAGGCCTCTACTTCCGAGAACTACTCCAACTCCTCTTCAGTGCCTAGTTCTGTGGTTTTTATCATAGTAATTGATAGATTAATGATTTATAAATACATTTGACTTGTAATGACAGAAAAATACATTTTAATGTATGATATACATAAACAAACATCATAAATGCATATAAAAAGCCTGAAAAGATAAAAAAGCATATTTTAAAAATTGTTTTAATTTTTTATTAGTAAATAATTTCAAACATACAGAAAAGTTGCAACTATAAAAGTAGTACAAAAATAATCCACATACATTTTACCTAGATTCACTTATTAACATTTTACCTCAATTGCTTTTTTATTCTGTCTCTTTTTGCCTGAACCATTTGAGGGTAAATTACACAAATCCTGGCATTTACTCCTAAACTTTCAGTGTGTATTTCCTAAGGATGTGATAGTCTCTTACATCACACCATAGTACAGTTATCAACTTCAATACATTTAAAATTGACAGAATACTTCTACCTAATCTACTGTCTCAATTCCAATTTTGTGAATTAAACCAACAATGTCTTTTATAGCATTTTTTCCTCCTCCAGCACACAGATCCAATCTAGTACTGCATTTGGTTGTCATGTCTCTTCACTCTCCTCGAATCTGGAATATTTCCACAGCTTTTCTTTGTCTTCTATAACATTGCCATTTTTGAAGAATACAGCACCCCCTCTTTGTAATACAACATTTCTCATTTTGGATTTGTCTGATATTTCCTCATTATTAGATACAGGTTATGCATTTGCAGCTGGAAGACAACCTGGATGATGTTGTGTTCTTCAGAGGATACCTCATCTAGAGACACAAGATGTCTATCTGCCCCTCATTGGTAGTATTAATTCAGATCACCTGGTCAAGGTGCTGTTCAATTTCTCCACTGTATCATTACTATTTTTTCTCTTCCAATTAATAAGCAATCTGTGGGAAGATATTTTAAATCCATAGGAATGTCTTGCTCCTCATCGACATTTCCTCCTCATGTAGTGTCCATTGATGAATCTTACCCGATACAATCTGTACTATTATGGCTGCAAAATGCTGATTTACAACTCCAGCACACCCTCCACAATCACCAGTCAGCACCGAGCATTTTGTTGTTAAACAAGAGCCCTCCCTTCTCACAATTTATTTATTTTTAAGAGTATGACTCATGAGCTCTTTGTTTGTTCAATGGTCTATAATTCATCACTGTACTTAATTATACAAAACAAATTTTTAATAGTGGTTATCTCTGGTGAGTGGGATATAGGGAAAGAAGCTTTAAAAGGGAGATTTTAACTTTTTACTTTTTACTATTTAAACATTTTATCATAAGTAATATGTCTCTTTCTTTTTTTTTTAATCAAATGAAAAAATAAAAAAGTAAGTTGTGAGAGAGAGAATTTCCTTAGGGCACTCTAGAGGCAGCATGTCATGGCCTTGACAAGATGGACATTTCTAATGCTCTGCTTCTTATATAAGTATAAGAAGCTAACATAAGAAAGGCAAATTTTTGGAATTATAATTCCAGTAGTAGTAATGAATTTACACTGATGACTCATGGCCTCTAAACTAATCTTGTGATCAAACTGGCTGGGTGTACAAATTAACTAGTTAGAATTAGTTCTACAGTGCACTGGTTAAGAAATGCTGGAAGCTAAATTAATTGCTACAGAGACATCTTTACCTATTAGAGAATTTACTGTGGTTTCAAGAAGGTTTTGAGGAAATAATAATATAAAGACATGAACCTTCACATCCTCAGATATTTAAGAATTTTCTTAAAATAATTCGTTTTCTTTAAATAAAATTAAATCAAATCCAACCTCTCATCCAACCAGACTGGCAAAATACATATAATTTCATATTATATTTTAATACATTATTCTGCTTCATTCCCACTATTAATCCTTACATTTCTGTAAAGAAAATTAACCTCTATTCTGTTATCCTCTTCATGACATTAAAAAAAAGAAATTGGTCTGAATGAGAGGTGTTTCAAAGACAGAAATTGTCAGAAAAATCAATGCCTGGATATATGGGCAATTGTAAAGAAAAAAACTCTTCCTATTTTCTATCTACTCACAGAATACTTCACTTCTGACCCCGGAGATGTAGGTTTTCCACACATCAGCTGGGTATCCTATAATTTAACTCAGTTCTGAGACTATCTACCTGAAGATAGCATCAGATCCCACAGGTTAAGGGTTGAGTCCTATAAGACTACCCCTGACACACACACACACACACACACACACACACACCACACTTCAGATACCAATCACCTATCCAGGTTGTTACCTGTGCTTCTAACCCATCAGCTATAGATCTGAGGTTCCTATGACCCCCTCTTTGGTTTTGATTAATTTGCTAGAGATGCTTACAGAACTTACGGAAACAGTTTACTCACTAGTCGATTATCAATTTATTACAAAGAATATTAAAGGATACAAATGAACAGCCAGATGAAGGGATGCTTAGGGCAAAGTCCAGAAGAGTCCCAAGCACAGGAGCATCTGTCCCCTTGGAGTTTGGGGCGCACCACTCTCCCAGCATGCTTGTCGACCACACCAGGAGCTCTGCAAACCCCATCCTTCTGGTTTTTTGCGGAGGCTAATTACATAGGCACAATTGATTAAATAATTAGCCACTGGTGATTGAACTCACTCTCCAGCCCCTGTCCCCTGTAGGTCAGGGGGTGGTGCTGAAAGTTTCAACCCTTTAATCACTTGGTCGATTCCCTTGGCAACTAGGCTCCCTTCTTAAGGGCTTTCCAAAAGTCACCTCATTAACATAAACTCAGGTGTGGTTGAAAGAGGCATGTTATGAATAACAAAGGCACCTTTATCAGTCTTATCACTTAGAAAGTTGCAAGGGTTTTAGGAGCTTTGTGCCACGAATGGGGAGGAAGACCAAATATATATTTCTTATTATAAATTACAATATCACAGCAATATTTTCCCCAAGAGCTGAATATGTAAGCTGAGCACGGTGGGCATTTCCTGCCTATCCTTTTCAGGAAATGAGTCCTCTTAGAAAAATTTCTTTCTCCCAGAACAGCCCCAAATCTACCCATTGAAAGAGCAGGTTCAGAATGTGTATTAACCTCCCAATAACTTGGAGTCTCAGAAAACGGAGCAGCTGTGTGCGCTGTTAAAAGATAAACAGGCATATAAAAAACTTTAAGAGCTTCTTTGAGCAAAAATCAATTTGAATCAGGCAGTGCCAAACCAGAAGCAGTTAGGAGCACTCCACTGACAGAAGCTAGGGGAAATACATCTATAGAAAAGACTTGGAAGCAAAGCCAGGAAATTGACTACAGGTTAAGCTGTTGCATTATTTGGGAAAGTCTAGTGGGCTCTTTGTCACTGGTTGTCCTGAAGTTTTACTTTCTTAATCTTGAGGCATTACAGACTTGGGTTTTGGTTTGCTTTCATAGGCTAATAGGTATTAAAATCACGTCGGTCTAATGGTCTCCTTGTTTAATTAACTTAACAATCCCTTCCTTTTGGTCATCCTCTCATAGATGATAGATTGATCAGAAATTGGTATTAGCACCACTCTTTGTCACCACAGGGTTAAGTTGTTCCTGTCTCATCATGAAACTCTCAGGCTATGATATCAGGTCCGTGGAAGAATTGTTTTTGCTGTTCATCTTGTTTCTGTTTCTCCAAATGCAGTGAGGCCATCTGATGTCCTGCTGACTGTGAACATGTATTTAAGACCCTTGAGAGAACATAGCCCATCAGGGAGACCACAATGATGACTATCAGAAGTGTTATTCCAAGAGACTAAGTAAGCTCTTTAGTCAGGGCCCCCACGAACCAAACTAGTTGGTATCAAATAAATTAAAGAATGTACTAAAGAGTCATCTACCTGTTTTAGGCAAGTGGCTTGTTGGCCAGTTTCTTTTATTTGCTGCATTAGCAGAGGTGTTGATCCAGGTACAGCAGGAGGTATTTGCTATGGCACAGATTCCCACTTGTTCATCCAATTAGTAATCTAAAGCAATTCTATTATCTAAAACCACCTTAGCAAGAAAGCGTAAGGACTTTTGCTGTGCAGCCATGGCTTTAGCAGTGGATTTAGGGATAGTTGTCCAAGTTAAGAAGCATTGTCTTCCTGTGCATTAACAGAGAGAAATAGCAAGTAGAGAAAAGTTAAAGGGAATAAAGATTTTATATTAGAGGTGAAGATCTTGATCTGTGATCTTGGGAGTACTATTTACTTTAAGATGTCATCTATTTCTGGGGCGGAACCTTCCTAGTCAATTTTAATTTTAGAGCTTCAGCTGGTA
This sequence comes from Tapirus indicus, assembly GCA_031878705.1. Classification (NCBI taxonomy): domain Eukaryota; kingdom Metazoa; phylum Chordata; class Mammalia; order Perissodactyla; family Tapiridae; genus Tapirus; species Tapirus indicus. Next base: position 107,380,432 of record CM062918.1, on the reverse strand, counting down.
TGCAGTTCCAAGAGTCTGGAGGAGCCCTTTGTTTTTTTAAATTTCTTTCTTTTTTCTTTTTTTTTTTTGAGGAAGATTGGCTCTGAGCTAACATCTGTTGCCAATCTTCCTCTTTTTCTTTTTTCTCCCCAAAGCCCCAGTACCTAGTTGTATATCCTAGTTGTAGGTCCTTCTAATTCTTCTATGTGGTACTCCCCCTCAGCATGGCTTGATGAGCGGTGAGAAGGTCCACGCCCAGGATCTGAACCGGCGAACCCTGGGCCACTGAAGTGGAACGTGTGAACTTAACTACTATGCCACCAGTCTGGCTCCTGGAGGAGCCCTTTTTAATTGGGAGATTTGGATCCAAGGTTCAGGGCCCTGAAGTTTGGTTATTGACTAGGTGACCTGGTATGGCCCCTTCCAAAGAGATTCAAAAGCAGTGTTTGTTCCTAATGATTCTAAGTCAGAAAGATGAGAGAAAATTGGGAATGTAAGCTTGGAGAGTTCTAGCCAGATATTTGAGGAAACTAGAATTCAGGATCCAGTCCAGTTTACAGGTAGATAACAAAACTTCAAAGACAATGAACAAGACCAAAATTTAATATCCACATGCTTGTGTTATATTTTTCTGTTGAAAGATAATTTTTCTCTCTACAGTCACCCTCATTTCTATCAAAGATAATCCAAATTCTGGAGGGATCAAATAGGGAGAAAAAGTAAATGTTTCAATTCTGTGTACAAAGGTATACTTTAGCAAGTCATAGATAGCTTAAGAGAAAAGGGTTTTCTTAAACCTGGACAACCAAAACATTAAAGAACCAGCAATGTTTCAAATAGAAAGTCATTAAAAATTATAATCATCCTCATCACTTCACTCAATCCCATGTTATTAATCCTTCTGCTTGAATTCAACTTTTCCATTAGAGTTCTGAAAATTCTTACCCAATTCACTAGTATGATCTTAAAGGATCAGAAACTTGTATTCTGGAGTACTTGTTGGAGTACTTTCCATGAATCTCTCTGAAGATGAAGCACTTTTGCAAAAGCATCAATGTAAAACAACTGTCTATAAACGACAAAAAGACTTTTTAAATGGCCATGGCTAAAGATCTGATGAGAATTCATTTGATAAGGAAATTAGTTATTTCTGTGGCATACAATGATTTAAGACAATAATTGGGCAATGAGGGTATTGACAAATTTTTAGAACTTGAGTTTCCGGAATACCTATATTAGTAACATGTATTCATACATATATAACCCAAGAAGGTTTATTATCACTTCTTATTTGAAAAGGCTTCCCACATAATTTAACATGCCAAATAAACCTAATTAATTTAACTTAATCTCCTTTACAAGGTGAAAGGCAAATCCTTTGAGAATTTCCAGGGACCCTCTGGGAAATCTCAAAGTTAATTTGAGGTCAAAAAAGGCTCCATTTTAGATTTTATTTGGAGAAGTAAAAAATGTTAAAAGGTTTGAATATTGATTAAATAGGATCACAGGTCATTATGAAATAATAATTATTTTTTTTAAGTGACAATAGAAGATTTTAAAGGCAAATACAGAAGGTAACATACTTGTGAACAAAACTTAGCTCTTTTAATGTTGAGAAGACTCAGTTCTTCCCAGTAATCAAAGACCTGATACAGACGACATGAAGCACAGGAAATTATTTTGGTAAGACACAAAATCTTTGCTTTCTGGGCAGGTAAAGCAAAACCTTTCACAATCTCTTATCAAGAGCAGACCAATAGTCCAAGAAAACTGTCCTTTTAATAGAGTGAAAATCAAATTCTAATTTTGTACCACTGTACTTGTGATATTGAGGCTCATTCTTTAAAAATGTAAATAAATCCATTCCAATCATAGTCAGCTTGACCACACATAAAATTCCTTTCCCAGAACTCCTTTTCACAAACCTTCACAATTTTTTTGTATCCATTCAGGTTTTGTCCTATACTCTTCCTTTCTCATTCTGGAACAGCCAGTCATTCTACTTTAGGACAAAATTACTCTCTTTTTCTCTTACAAAAGCATGTCCTTCATACCTTTCCTTATCCTAAAACACATTCTACTTTTTTTACCTACTTTTCATACACAGTTGTTTCCTTTCACCCTTATTATTTCTAGTATTTTCAATTACATATATTGATTAGAATTCTTAACCTTTAGAAGCCATAATTTCTAGTGAAAACTAAGAAGTAAGCAATTATGGACTATTACACTAGCATTCTGTGGACTGGCAAATTTATAAATACTTTTTATAATTTCCAGAAGTACACTCTTCATCATAGTAAATTTTTCAATGTAGCACAAGATGTGTTTACTAATAGACCCAAACATCTTTAATTCCTCTATAATAAGAAGCCAAAAGTAGATAAACCTATGTTCAGTAATTAATGTTTCAGTATTTTATCTTATTTGGAAATGATCTAGATGTTCAATTAATATCCATCATTTAATTTAACTTAGTATAACTTTAAGGTTTCAAGTTACCAAAAAGATTTTGGAAACTATTTTTAAATAATTATGTTTAGATTACTCACAAAAATTTCACAAGACGTTAAACAGCTAACCATCTTATTTTTCTTGCTGAAAAATTCTGTAACAGAGATAACATGAACTTATTTGACTTTTAGTAAATCTAGGTAGAATAAAAGCCGTATGCCTGCGTTATATTTAAGGTTGATAACTCTGAAGACATGCCTGTTTTAACTAAACCAAAAAAACTTAAAGTAGCTTTTAATTTTTGAAGATTATCCTACATCACTTGAACTTGAAAAACATTTGGGTTAGTTTCTATATTTCTAAGAGAATACTTGATTTATATAAGCACTTATTTTTCTTCAAGCTAATTAAATAGAATTCTTTTACAAATTAATTTTGGCAATACTGTCTGGAACTAGAAAAATCACCTATCTATACATACATATATAGACATACATGAACATACATACAGAGATTTTGTAGCTTTCATTTTAAAATTTTAGCCATGAGACAAGTACAATAATAGAAAATTCACTAGTTTATAATAGAACAGTTGGGTCCAAACTGTGTTAAAGAAGACTTTTAAGATTTTTCATTTGCCTAGTTTCCGAATAGCTTCTTTTTTTCCCCTTCTGATAAGAATTATCTCCCTGAAGATTGAATTTCAAAGAGATGGCTCTGGGTTCCTAGAAAAGACAGGGTCAAAAATTTACATCTCAAAGGCACAGAGAAAGGATGTAAGTATTCTCCAAGAAGGAGTTTTGTTTCCAATGTCCTCATCTTTTACAACATCTGCAAGGCTTTTGAGATGAACAGAGAAGGTTTGAGAACTGTTAAAAAGGACTGATGGGCTTTCAATTGCTTCTAGAGCTGCAATTCTATTATTAAAACAAGTACAGTTGTTTTTAATTCCTTAAAGAATTGGGTTGCAACCTGAAAGATATCAAGGGGCTGACCCACCCATCTAATGTTTTTTTTTTTTTTTTTACATTGGGGAGAAGATGTCCAACTAAGATGGAAATCAAAAAATTTCCTATGCTCTAGATTAAGAGCTGTGTGTCTTTGGAATGTTTAGTAAATCCTCCCACAATGGCTTCAGGATGTTTTCTTTCCTCTGAGTATATAATTCCATTTTAGCTTAGGTGAGAAGGCCTTTATAAAAAGTTCCTATCAGGCTCTGCATATCAACTTCCAATCTGGCCAACTTCTGACCATAGAGCTCATTTAAAAAAATCTGTTCAAATATCTTATTATCAGGTTTTAGCTAGGAAAAAGAGTAGATATTACTCCTGGCTGTACTGAACTCCTTTTAAAAATTATTATTTTTTCCTTTTTCTTTTAAACCAAAGACATGCCTATCAGGTGACTCGAAACCAAAATCAATAAGCCTTTTATGGCTTAATCATGGACATAAGAGGCATCTCAAAGAGCCCCCCCAAGATGCAGAACCATTCCCAAAGATAACCAGAAGAAAGACTTAGACAATTTCCATGAGAGCTGACAACAGTCAGTAGGGCATTAGCTGCAAATGTGGTGAAACTCACCTTTCTATCTGGTCATATTCTTGGGGCCCCAAACCCTATGGCTGAGCTGCCTGCACATACAAGAATCAACAACCTGCAAACCCTAACAGGAGGAAAGCCAAGCCAAGTTCTCAGGACACAAAACAAGACAAACAGGAAAGCAATAGCTGCCTCTGGGTGGAAAAGAATTGATATCCAGTGGGTGCTCCAAAACCAAATTCACAAGCGTTTGAATTTGGAAAGGAGGGAAAAACATGAAATTTTACCTCCCTCTTTCAACTACCCACTACAGAGACCTGAAAAGCTGACTTTAGTAAGAATTCTTGCCTTTTGCCAGCTTCTGCCAGTTTTGCCAGGATCCCATCTACAGGCTCTGGAGGGAGAGAGATGTCTCGGCAGGTCCCACCTGGATCACCAAAAATTGAAGGGAAAAAAAAAATTTTTCCCTCTACCCTTCTGAGTTCTTGGCTGAGACTCCGTTTTCTCTAGGGCACGTCATACATGAATAAGCTTATCTAGGTTAAAATTTCCCACTGTGGCCGCTGTAATTCAAGATTACCTTTCAAAACATTTATCTATTTGTTCAGACAAACACAGGTTCTGAGTTCATGATTTTTATACATATAGTTAGCCAGAGTCCCAGATGGAAGAGTCTCAGACTCTTTGGACTTCAAGGAACTCATTTTCTCATTTTTTTTCCTTAAAAGAAAATTTTATTTACCTGAGGCCTCACACTGGTCCCATTCTGGTATAAGTTGGACCCAGTCCAACTCTGGACCCAGTCTGATTTAAATCAGACCTAGTCCAATTCTGGACCCAGTCCAGTAAAAGGAATGCTCAAATAAAGTCTGAGAGCTCATAATGCAAAAGCTGTGGAGTTCGCATATCTGAGAGGAACTCACGTGCAATCTCCAGATTCAGTGAGGAAGCAGTAAGCGCAATGGGCTCAGCGGGTACCAATCCTGCTCATGGCTTGTTGCTCCCAAGGGCTACTGGGAGTCTCCTTCAGATCCCACTATTGACACCAGAACTGCTAAAAGATAAACTGAGGCATATTAAAAATTTTAAGAGTTTATTGGAGCAAAAATCAATTTGAATCAGGCAGTGCCAAACCAGAAGAGGTTAGAAGTGCTCCACCAACAGTAGCTAGGGGAAAGTCTTTTACAGAGAAGATATGGAAGCAAAACAAGGAAATTGATTGGCTACAAATTAAGCAGTTGCATTATTTGGAAAAGTCAAGTTGGCTGTTTGTGATTGGTTGTTCCTAGGTTTTAATTTCTTAACCTTGAGGCATTACAGGCTTAGGTTTTGGTTTGCTTACATAGGCTACTAAGGCATTAAAGCCACTTTAGTCTAATGGCCTCCTTGTTTAATTAATTTAACAGGAGTTTAAGGCAGGAACATAAGGTCTATTGGTGGCAAGCAATGTGAGAGTTGCTCATCCAAGTCAAATCTTTAGTCAAGCCTCCATCCTTAGAGGCACCACTCTTCATCCTTAGGGGCACCACCTCCTTCCTTTTCTGCTCACCCTTTGGGTCATAGTCTCCTGCTCACATCCGTCCTTGTTTGGGGGGAGAATGAGAAGATGGTATATCTCTCCTTGCCCTTTATCCATCTTTGACCTTCATCCATTACCTGGTGAGGGTTTAGACTGTACCTCCCTCCCTTTTCAAATTCCAGTTTATTTATTATTTCCTAAAAATCTTTCCCAAATAAAGCACAGAAAATTGTCTGTCATTTTCTAAGCAGACTCTGCAGAGCTAATGCTATTGGATTCATAGGCACATAAAGTAGATCATAAGAGGGTTGAGTTAAGGGGCTGTGAGTCAAGCAAAAGAGATGCCAATTGAATGTGACCTCTACTGGGTTGAGAGTGGCCCCACTGGTGCTCCCTTGGGAACTTCAAAGCACACCTTAGCTTTTTCATCACAAGCACTCTTTGCATGGTCAGTCATGGAATGTCAATTTTCCTCAAAAACAAAATTAAAAAGGGTGATTTTGCACACTAAGCTCTAAACAGCTATTTTATAAATGTGTCCCTTCTGATGATGAGGAGGAGGACAAACATTTATTGAATATGTTCCATATGACAGGTATTATTCTAAGACGTTTATATAAATTATCTCATTTAGTCATCATAACAACCTTGTAAAAGAAGTACTATTATTATCCTGATTTTACAGATAAGGAAACAAGTGAAGAGATGTGAACTTTCCCAAGGTTGCACAGTTTACAAGATTGAAACCCCAGGAAATATGGCTTCAGACCTCCATTCTTAACTCGAGATGCTGGTCAGTGCTAGTCTCACTATGGGGTCTGGTGTTTTTCAAGTCACAGGCTCTCTGCAGGTGCCTCTGGCCACCATATTGATGGCAAGTCTACGACAATTTGGTAGGAGTACCATGCTTCACTCGTCACAGAAGCTGGTTCTCAGTGAGAACTGGATAAGGGTATCCACCCCTGTTTACCTGAGATTTTGAAAAGTGGCTGGCATTCAGAGACTTTAACTGCCATGTTAACTCCCCACCTACTCTTTCACAGGGTTTGGGCCAATAGACTGAAAAGGACCTATCTGCCTGAACCCCATGTCCCTGCTGTGGAAGGAAACAGTTTCTTCCTCCCCTTCTTTCACCAGCTTCACCAGTTATGAGAAGTTTGGAAAAGGGTTGAGTTCAGTCAGGTTAAGTTTAGCACAGGGAAAGATGTTCATCTTTGCTCCTGCCTGCACCTGTACTAAGTGGGTCAGCTCCCCTCTTCCCCAGGCTCCGAGGGCTGGTTCCATTGTAATGAAGTCTCTAACCTTACTGTGAATATAGTCAGCTTTCCCTGACTTTCTGGCAACACTTAGGAGGTTTACCTACCATATTCTCTGGACTTAAGCCCCCAGAACCAGCTCTCAAGTACCTTCAACCACAGCAACTGAAAAGTTTTGCTTGAGAGTACTAGTGACCTCTTCACGTTGACCTCCTCAGACAGTCCATAGGTCGTGTTCTTTTCCTCTGCTCCCTGCCATTTCAATGAGCCTTATCCAAAATGGAACTGTCTTTTCTCTTGAGACAGAAATTGTATCTCCTAAAAACACTCTCAGTTTCTGGTAATTATTTCCATCACAAGCTAAATGGCCTTTTCCCAGCTCTATCACCTGTTCCAACATGTTAAACCCTGTCTCAGATGGCATGCCCAGGTTTGGAGAATAATTTTCACCTTGTACCCAGGATTCTGACAATATTACTCCTCCATCTTTAAGAAGTGGTTTAATTTTTAACAATTTATTCTGATATGAGGGTCTTATATCCATGCTGTCACTAAAAAGTATTCTCCAAACCATTGTTAAGCAGGGTTGTCTTTACCCTAATTTCCCTCATCTCCTGGATAATATTATGTAGAATTGTGTACCAATTTTTAAACTCTGTCTCATCATAGTCCACTAGACATAAATCACTAAGGACTTTGGAGTACACGCCAAACTACGTCAGGATCATAACTAGGCTAATGAACTATCTGATTTGCCTGGGATTGAGGCATTTCTCAGGATATGGAACCTTCAGGGCTAAAATCTCAAAATGATTTGGCTTCAGTGCTAGGAGTGGTAATCTACGCACGGCTCTGAGACGGACTGCACAAGGACTTTTGGTAATTCCAGAAAAAAATGGCACATACAAGGGTTATAAGTCCACATACTCAGATGTGAAAAAAAAGCCACATAATGCATTAGTTAGGGTCCTGGCAGGAAAAGATGGCATGATAAAAGGTAATTAATTGAGGAGGATTTAAAAAAGAAACTACTTTAAAAGGTATAGATAGGATTAAGGGAAATCAACTAGAAATAGTGCAGTACCCTCTTTCCTTCCCCACCCCGACTTCGGGCTCACAACAATGGGGAAACTTCTAAAGATCTTAGGTTTGAGAGGGCAAGGAGAAGGAATGGTTGCCAGAACCCAATCCATCCCAGAGAGAGTACCTATAAGGGAGAGCCACCAGACAGGATCTGCTGCCTTCAGTAAAGGAACCCAGTCAACCCAGAGGGAGGGATCCTTGGATATAAATATCCCAATTCACTCTCCTCTCTTCCTCTGATCTCCTGCCAGTGCCTCCCAATAACTGGACACAACTGGAATCCAAAGGGCAAAGAAGTCAGTAGAAGCCATCCATAAAGGTTAGCTCTCTGGGACACAGAGTAGGGAGGAGAAAGTTGGAGAATGGATGTAAGGGACAAACGAAAATATTCAGCCTACATTATTTTCTTTAACTTAAAAGTAATCTTATTTGGGGAAACTATCTCACCAAAGTGGTGAGAAATTCAATCAGTCATTAATGGGGTTCTGCTTCCCCTTCCCAACCATGTCCCTCCCGTCTAAGACCCTTATTACATAAAGCAAACTTTAGTCTATACTGATTCATGCTTGCTGCTGAGATGAGCATTGTCCAAGCTTGCAAGGATGCCCAAGTCTGATGGTCCTGTGGCTCTGCAGCACAATGTTCACGAGTCTTTACCAGAGTGGAGAACCCCAAGGAACAAGGTGATACCCAAATGTGGCCACCATGCAGACATCCCCCACACTACCAAGTCCTTCCAGGAGGCACTAATGGGAGCAGGCCACAGTCCCAGTTACCCAAAGTAGACTCTTCTCCCCTTTCACTAGAAATACCCTACGATATTATCTTCAGTGTTTAGATTTTCACAATATAAAGAGAGGTCTTCTTGAATTGTTTCTGCCTTTAGTCCTTCAAACTAATAACTGCCAAAATCTTGACTTTCTTTTTGGAATAAGGAAAAAGAAAATCACAGAAACAAACCTAGTTAATCAGAATTCTCTCTGATTCTTCTATTGCAATGTAAATAACATGAACTTAAATTACATAAATCAAATTGGAAATTTAAATGGTGTAGGGGTACTACAGCAGAAGGGGAAATTGAGATTAATCCCAGTATGTAAGATAGAAACAAGAAAAAAATACATAAAAAAAGAAACTGTGTGTATAAAAAGACAGAAAAACAGTCATAGCATAGTCACTTATCTCACCTCACATGTATACTACTCCCCTCCTCTTTGCTTCCATGTGTCTGATCCTCTGAGTTTGGTAGAGGTGGAGGCAAGTGGGACAATGAAGGTAACCATTTAGTGATGAGGCTTCATCAATTTTCAAACAAACTTGCCTCTCTGAATGAGTCTAGATTACTTTCTAGAGCTGGTAGCCTCACATAATCTATAGGGATAAGAGCTGGAGGAAGCATCAGTGTAGAGTTGAAGAGATTGGTCTTGGCTTTGGACCTCGAAAGACCTGAATTTAGATCTCTGTTCTCTGATCCACTAGCTCTGTGACCTTAGGCAAATCACATAACCACTCTGAGTTTTGGTTTCCTTATCTGTAAAACTAGGATAATTATACCAATCTTGCAGCACTAATGTAAGGATTAGAAATAATAAAGATGAGGCCCCTATTTACTGCTTAGACTATGATAGATATCAGATAAATAATGCCTTCTATTGATATTTGAGTAATTGTGCCACCCTTTCTACTGAAGAAAACAGCAAATGCAAGAAAGATCTGAGAATTTGATGGATTCAAAAATGAACTATACCTAAGGACAATTGAAATGATAAGAATGGCAAATGGAAAGGGTCAATTGAAGAGAACAAAAAGTCTATACCTAGGAAATATTTTTGTCTTTTCTTTCCAGTTTCTGTTTGAGAAGGGGATGGGAGGGATCCTTTGATTACAAAACTTACTCTCAACATGAGTTTGGTCCCAATCTGGAGGAAAAGGCATCAGTAATCTCAACCCAGCATTTTCTTGACAGACTTCTATTTCAAACAACACGGTGGCCTGCTTCTCTAGGTATATAAAGCTTCCTTAAGAGTTTCAGCCATTATAGAGGTCAGGAAAGTGTCAACTAATCTTGAGGGACCAGATCTGATCTCAATATATTGAGATCAGAAACTAAGGCTAAGGTGTCCCCAGTTGAGCAGCCATAGTGACTCTTATTTCATAAGTTATGAAGAGTAGAATGATGGAGTGAAGTATCACCCTTCAGAGCAGACTCCTCTTCCTGTCAAATCTGGTTAAAAAAATTACCAATTAAGCACATTCCTATGGGCTTTTCACAGTAAGTTAAGACTTTATCCAACTGCCAACCAACCTCTTGTCCACAAAGATTGTCTTCAGTACCTTTCCAAATTGGGAAAAGTCATTTTGTCACATGATTGAATTTCTCACCATCTCACAGTTAGATGCTACTAAACTGAGATCCTTCTTGGTACAACTTTACTTGTGTTCTTCTGGTTTACTCTTATGAGAGATAACGAAATAGCTGGCTCGCATTATCACACACTAGTGAAATTCAAATAAAATGGCATTCTTCTACTTTCTTAGGCCCCAATATGCGTTCTGGGTCCCTTGAAATGTCAGGTTCCATACTCCAGCTTTATGGCAATATTATATTTCATCATAGTTATAGATTATGACCTTTGAATGTGAACAGAAACTCATGAAATTGAGATACAAGAGAACAGGAGTAGCCACAGCCAAACAACGTAATATATGTCTTTACTATAACATACTTCTTAATATTGTCCATCATCCTGAAGACATGTTTTCAGCTTAGTGCGTTTTTTTTTTACAGTGGCAAAATGATAATAATAACACATATATAAAAAAATCATCACCCCCCACCACCAAAACAAAGTAATCCCCCAGAAAACAAATGAAACCACTCCACTTGATTCTTGCAATCTTGTTTTTAACAATTAGCCTAACTGAATTCGTTTTCCTTGTTGATATTTCACAACTCCTAATATTTTCATTTTCCATGTAAACTCTCACTGTAAGGATTCCTAGTGTGGTATAGCTTTAAAGTCTAAAACTTCTGCTTTCATCTTTAAAAACTCTAAAATTACTCCATCTTTACCAATAAAATACTCTTTTATTTACTATTCCTTTTCATCTTAAATGGCTTAAAAAGCCAAAGAGAAGGAAAAACTGACTTGAGAGCCAAGATGTGGAAAATCACTGTGAGTTGCCTAAATATGAACATAAATATTGGAAAAATTATTTTTCTAAAACTATTTTTGAAAACATATTTCATGCTTCAAAGCAAAACAGCATTAGGCGGATGTGTTTCTGGAAATTTGCAACAAGCTTATCTGTAATTATAAATTGTAGTAAAACATAACCTAGTCAGGACACAGATATCCTATCATAATAATTATTTTTGCTCAAACTCTGCTCCCCAACATCCTATACTTATGAAAATGCCAAGACCAATAGTGATGGATCAAGGGATTCAGGTAAAGGCAGAATAAAAGGAAGAGGACTAAAAATAGTTTACTCACAGTGCAGTAAGACTTCTAGAGATCTAAACACTTGCAAGATGTAGATATTACTCTCCTTATTGATATTTAGTTAATAACATCAAAATAAATACACACTCAGATCTGTGCTAGCAAATATTACTACTTTATGGTAATATATGTATATTATGCATTGGTATATGGTAATACATATAATAAAATACACACATATTTTTTTTTCTTCAACATCATGACCTTATCACATGGAAGTCAAAACTCTGATGGCACTTGACTAATCTTTCTCCCTCGCAGTTTTATCAGGAGCTAGTTTTTTCCCTACCCTCTCAAATTTTCTCATTCTCAATTTCTACTCCAAAGTTCCCATGTTGGGGGAGTATCATAATCAAAGGAAATAGGTGTCTCCAAAACATGAGTACTAAATAGATCATTACACTGAGCAGTGAGGGATGCCAACAGAGATCAAATGGAAGCCTGACTAAGAGGAATAATTCAGATTAAAGAGGAGAGAGCAAAAACTGAAAAAGTGATCTATTGGGTGCTTTTCCTTTTTTCTTTTGCTGGTTGAGGATCTATTTCCCAGAATTGTCATATCTATCAAAAAAATATAATACATTAGACCTTCTAGACAAGAATTTAGATTAGATATCCTATGAGATTTAATTCCTAAACAAGTGAGGACATAGAGGGAAGTAATGAAGAAGATAAATAAAGAGAGCGGATTAACACAGGAAAAAAAGAAGTAATCTGTGCAGAAAGAGACAGAAGAAAGCTTTTTCAGGAAGAAGAAAATATATTTTATTCATTGTTTCAGGGAATTTGTTCCAAAATGCAACAAAAATTGCACACAGCTGTTTGGTTTCCCCTCCAGGGGTCCTAATTGAAAAGATATGAACGTCTTCTAGAGCCTTGTTCAGTTAACTATTTCTGAGCTGAGTTTGGAGTGTTTACAGATTTCTCTGTATGTTTCTTACATTTTAACAGATTTCAATTATTATTTACTTAATCAAACAGGAGAGTTGAAATGCCACTAGACTCAATGCCAGAGCATGTGGATTTTTTCAACCAGAATTGTATAGGAGAAAGAGCACTCGACTGAGTGTAAGGAGACTCAGGTTTTGGTTTTAGCTTTGCCACTAAATAGAGGAATTAGTTTGAGAAATTAATCTTTCTGATTCTCATTTGTAAAATGAGTGAGGTTGAAATGAATAATTTACAAGATTTCTTTCCAGTTTTTATTTATCTATGAGACAATCTTTTCAACTTCTTCCACCCAAAGTACACCAATTTGCTAGTCGTTAGAGAAACATTAAGAACTTATCTAAATAGTTTAGACAAAAAAACAATAGAAGCAAAACAGAACAAGGTCTTTTAAAAGCTGGAACTTTTATATAAAATCAACATATGCTGAAATAATCAGGTTTTTTTAAACCTGCTTTTTAAACTTCTCAGTAACTGCTTCTCCCCTCTCAATAATCTCAGAACTAGAGGTGCAACATTTTCCAAATCCTAAATCCAGTTCCTATAGGAGAGGGTTAAGTCACAGAAAATCTTCCACCCTACTCTTAGTTCTCTTCATGAAAAGGAAGAAAGCCCAGAATGTATCTTCACTTTGGTACGGCGATATATATTAAAGTTAAAGAAGGAGTGTATGTCTGCAAAGGCAGTGGTAGCATGGAATGGATATTGTCAAGTTTTATATTCTAGAACTTATCAGTGACACAAATACAGCTATTCAGAATTTTAGAATTATGATTTATGTAAATTCTTTAGATGTTATAAGGAAGCTCAAGCAAGCCTACCATGTAGCAACATCGTGATAGGTTACCACAGACTGATGTGGTCCAGATTGCTGGGCCAAGATTTTTTCACAATGAGCTTCTGGAGAATTATTCAGGCTAACTTTCTAGTTGTCTAGAAGACTTGTACAACTCAATATGGTAGCCACTAACCACACTGAGCACTTTAAAGTGGCAAGTCCAAACTGAGATGTTCTATAAGTTTAAAATACACACCAGAGTTTGAAGACAGTACCAAAAAAAAAAAAAAAAAAAAAAAGGAATGCCAAATATATCATTAATAATTTTTATATTGATTCAATGTTGAAATGATAATATACATTTTGGATATATTGGGTTAAGTAAAATGCATTAAAATTAATTTCATCTGTCTCTTTTTACTTGTTTATTGTGGCTGCCAGAAATTTTAAAATTATACATGTGGATCATATTTGGGGCTCAAATTATATTTCACTTGGACAGTGCTGGTCTAGATCATAAGCTCCTTAATTACAGGGGCCATTCTGGTCTTGATTTGTACAATATCCTCAGCACCTAATGTGAATAATCAATAAATATGTTGAATGCATTATTAATGAATGCCAAACAGAGACTTATAATCAGGGTACCTTCTGCCCTGAACATTGCTGGTGACCATGAAAAACCTTTGCTCTCTTATTCCTCTATTTTTCTACTTTTTAATTCCAAACCGATCATTTTCCTTCTGTGTTGTTTTAGCATCAATTTTAGAGTTAGACTTAGATTTAGGTTTACATTAATACTTCACTGTTTCCCAGTTTCAGATATACTAATATATCAATGCTTCCATACCTTAAGGCTCTAGTCCTTTGAATGTTTAAACTCTCCTTAATCTCCTTAGTCAATTAATTGCATTTTCTGCTTTAGGGTGATATGCTAGATAGTCTCTTCTCAACTCAACATCATCCTTAGCCTCTTCAAAGGCAGGAACTACATTTCCCAGAATCTCCTTCCCTGTATGGTTCCAGGTTGGAATCTGTCAATGAGAGGCACTAGTTCAAGATTTAGAAGGCAGAAGAGAGAATATCATTGTTTTCCAGAGTTGGTTACAGGAAGATGCATGGGCAGAGGGAGGTTCAAAGTTGCTTGCAGATAAACTTCTTGAAGAACTCCAGCATCCATGTTGCCAACTGTAATAGCTAGTGTGGGGTGACCTCACAGTGAAGCTAAGGCAGTTTAAACTGTAGGGCTCCTTTCTTACATGAGCCCTTTCTGAGACTCTGGGTGTGCCTTTAGCAATTTTGTATTCATAATTTTATTTATTTTTTCTTAGAGAGAGCTCTCTAAATTGCATAAGCTTTAAGTCTCACAATACCCAGCTCTATCCCTGAAAGGCAGAGAGCCTCCCAGAGATCCTCTGACTCCAGTGGCTTCAGGAGAGCTCCTGAGAACCATCGGCTTTGGGTCTGGAGTCCGAGATCTTCAGTGGAGCCTCTCTGACTTCCTCCCCTCCAGCCCTTCGAACAGTTATGGAAGCTCTAACTCCCTTCATACTAAGAACAGTGTAGCGTCTATTTCCATGACCAAATTAGTCATTGCTTAAAAATGATGCAGTGAACAATTAGATTATGATTCTTTTTTTCCTTCCACTTAATCTGAAATTTAAGAAATGACATTTTCTTACAATAGAAATGAAAGTGAAAAAAATGATTTAACATCACATGAAAAAAAAACCTTACAGCAAGCTCCATTTTGACCAACATTGGATAATCATAATGTATAGCACTTTGTCTGGCATATAGTGTGTGCTTAGCAAATAAGTGCTAATGGGTGAGTGCGTGAATTAACAAGTGAGTAAAGGAATGGAAGACTTTATGTGCATCTGTCTCCAAGTTGCTCTCTACTTATGATTATTAAAACAACGTAGATCATGTTTGTTTTAATTAATTCTCTCTAGATTTATTTAGCACAATACCAAGAACTCGCAACTGCTCACTGCTTTTTTTGGGTGAAAATGATGAGTAGTTTTGGGAGCCATTCCAGCACAAAATTCTAGGAAATCCCAGGATGCATCTGTAATTAGGGTCTTCCAGAGGTTGGAGATCACACCTGTTGTTATGAATTATTTTCCAAGGGTGGAAATAGATATACATATATTTTTAAAGGGGTATTAGATTGGAGTTTGAAGAGTTCAAGTCGTCTCATTTTTTTCTTGGAATCCAATTCTGCATGATAAATAGCAATGATAATCATTTTGTTGGATAAAAAAGTCAATGGCCAGTGCTCACCAAAATAAATCATGCTTATAATTTACTTGTAAGACTATAGTCTTTAAAAAAAAATTAAGAAATAATCATACTTAGAATTAAACCAGTATTTTTTAAAATACCCACATATAGATAACATTACTGTATGCTCTGTATTGAAGTCAAACTAAATTAGGAACCTAACATTTAGATGTTTGCAATTTTTAAAATATAGATGAATTACATGGAAAGGTCAAACATTCTGTATTTTGCTATTTTTTCTAAGAATTTCTTTTCTTTTCTTTTTTCGCTGGGAAAGATTCTCCCTGAGCTAACATCCATTGCCAATCCTCCTCTTTGTTGCTGAGGAAGACTGGCCCTGGGCTAACATTCCTGCCCATCTTCCTCTACTTTATATGGGACGCTGCCACAGCATGGCTTGACAAGCGGTGCGCCGGTCGGCGCCTGGGATCCGAACCTGCGAACCCCGGGCAGCCCAAGCGGAGCGTGCGAATTTAACCGCTAAGCCACTGGGCCGGCCCCCCTGTTTGTTTGTTTTCATTTATAAACATTTACTGTGTTCTAGCTCTATGCGAGGTACTGTGCTAACTAGTGGGGATACAAAGATGAATTACACTCGATAGCTACCTGCCTGATTTAGCCACATGAGAGACAATTCCAGGGGGGAAAATAGGTACACGGTATAGTGGCATAAGGAATGAAAAAAGGAGTTTTGTTAGAGCAGACACTGTAGTCACATAGGACATTCCCATCCACATTCCATAGCACCTTTGAGAAACTCTCATAGGGGAGGAAACAGACTCTGAGACATAGAATCCTAGCCCAAGTTAACAAGGAGCAGCATTAGAGTTTATACCTAGGTCTGTCTGGACTCTAGAGGCGAAGAATACCAAACAGTTCTGTATTCCCGGAGTTCTTGGGTACAGGTCACAGTCCCTCTGGCCATGTGTTTAGCATAATCCAGTCCATTCTCTAAAGGCCAGGTGGGCTCTTCAAACGGAAAAACGTTTGTTGGGTGATCCGTTTCTCTGTATTTCTCATCCCTGAGGCTAAGGGTGCTCAATTGCTTAAGCCTTCATCAGTTGGCAGAGGCAATTGGAGCAGAAGGTAGGATGTGGATTTATTCGGGTTTTTTTTTTTTTTCCAAGTACAGTATCAAATACACATTAACAGCTCGTTATCTGTTGCTGTTAAGTTGGTGTAAGCTCTTTTTACATGAATTCTCTGAGGTTTGGACCTCAACTTCTCACCTGTGGATTTTAGACTAAATTATCCGTAAATTATCTTTCAGGAGTAAGTAGCGAAATAGTCTTAAGATTTTACTATTTCAGTTCTTAACTGCTTATCAGAAATAGTTTCTGATGCTTCATAAATGTTGAATGAATAAATATAAAGGATTTAAAAACAAGTGTTTGAGAGAGAAGCGCAGCGAAATTCGGATGCCCTATTTTGCCTCTCCTAAAGGTCAGTTTCAGGTGTCAAGATGTCGTGAGGCAGGAGAGCCCCTGTGCCCCGCTCCAACAAAGGGACAGCAGCGCTAGCTCAGAAAACTCCAGATTACAATGCAAACCTCAGATTTACCCTTGCTTTCCTTGACTCTCCAACTCGGCCCCTGCGCTCCAGCGCCGGGCTGATTGGTGGGTTGGAAAGGGCACCAGGCGCCTTTAAATGCTAATGAAGCCGATGCCCAACTCTGGAGCCAACTTTCCCCACCCTCTTCCCTCGCCCGCCCTTCCCTCCCGGGCCGGTGCGCCGCCTAGAAAAACTTGTGCGGGGCCATTTTTGGGGCAGTAAGATCGAGCGAGGAGCCCGAGAGCGAGCGCGCAGCCCGAGAGCTCGAGCCGCCTCCGCCGCCAGACCCCACCTCGGCCGCCGCCTGGGCCGCGCGATCCGCACCGGCCTCCCCGAGAGCGAGCCCCGGCCGCCGCGAGCCCGGCCGCCGCGACCACCAGCCGCGCTAACCGCCGACCAACCGCCACCAAGGTGCCCGAGTGAGAGCAGAGGAGGCGGCATGAGCGAGGCGGGCGAGGCCACCACCACCACCACCACCACCACCACCCTCCCGCAGGCTCCGGCGGAGGCGGCCCCCGCGGCCCCCCAGGACCCCGCGCCCAAGAGCCCGGTGGGCAGCGGCGCGCCCCAGGCCGCGGCCCCGGCGCCCGCCGCCCTGGTCGCAGGAAACCCGGGTGGGGACGCGGCCCCCGCAGCCACGGGCACCGCGGCCCCCGCCTCTTCAGCCCCCGCCGGCAGTGAAGACGCGGAGAAAAAAGTTCTCGGTGAGTCAGGCCTGGGAAGGTAGCTGCTCCGAGTGGGCCGGGCTGCCGCCGGCCGCCGAGCACGTGTGGGCACCCCCGCTGCATTTCCCACGGGGGCGGGAGAGCTGACAGGACGGGGTCCCCGGGGACTTCGGGTCCCCAGCGCCGCTGGCCGCAGCCCGCCCGTCCTGCAGGCGCTCCCAGGTGAGCGCGCGACGCTCTGCGCTCCTCGCCGTGCGGGGCGCGTCCCTCCTGGTCCTGGGCCAGCAAGTTGGGGTCTTAACTTCGGTCATTTAGGCAGGCACTGTGGCACATTTCCGTAGTGGAGAGTGCCTCTGTCCGAAGAGGGAAAGGAGCAGCAGTCTGGGAGAGAGGACCCAGGGGAAGGATGGATGTGGATGTAGGGAGGGACAGACACGTGGGGTGGGGACTTTGGAGTCTTTGCATAGGATCTGGTGGAGAGGATTTCCTCTGGGGGAGAGTCTGGCACTAGGAGGAGACGGGGAGGGAAAGGTGGAAAGGCATCTTGCTGAGAGTGCTCCGGTGTCAGTCTCTGACGCCCTTCCCACATGGGCATGGGAAAGACGCCATGCTTCTCTGTCTGCCACATGCCGGCAAAGAGATGTTGCAATTCTCTCTGGGAAACTTGGGTCTTGGTCCCACGTCCTCCTCCGTCTCTGTGTCCACTGCTGCGAAGAACCATTCGGTGTTTACCAATTGCTACACGTTTTCTTCTCCCTGAACTGTGGGAACGCACTTGGCGGAGCAGCTGAAAAAACTTGGAGTGTGGGTGTGACGTTTGTTCAAAACATCATTATCTTGGGACTTGTAACTTAGGAAAGGAAACAGGAAGCTGAGAAGTTCAGGTTTTGGGGGCAGAGCATTAGAAACTTTCTGTGGTCGTGGTTGGGTTTGTCTTATTTTTCAGCGCTCTTTCCTTAAGTAACGCCCTGTGTGAGGCCTTCAAGCTTACAAAGCAGGTGGGTGGTGAATAAGTTCTCTAAAGAGTGTGTGTGTGTGTCACCCTTTCTCTTTTAAACAGGCAAGTTAAGAGATGGTGCAGGATGCTTCAGAGAAATTTTCAGTATTTTGGGTGGGACGTATTCCGTCTCTTTGGGCCTTAGCTGCCCAAGCTTCTAGAAAGAAAATTCAGGGAGTAATGTGAAGGAAGTATACTACCGTTCCATGTTCCCCACCTGGAGAGGCCTGTTTTGTTTTTCCAGGGCTTTTACTCAGTTATTGCCAAATAACATGTTAAATGTAACCTGTGTGGGCTAAGAAACAAAATAGCCCTCATTTTGCTGGACTAAAAGTCTCTTAAATCTACTCAGTATTTATATTGTGATATTGTTTCCAACCGGTGCTTCCTGGAACACTTCCATGCAAAATGTCTGATAGAGACAACTTTGGGTTATCCAAAGTAGTGTTAAGATATATCCTTAGCGATAATTTGTTTTTGTATAAAGGCAGTTTTGCAGTTTTTCACTCGATCCTTGTACCCTTCTGGATGTAAACTAAACTTCTGGAGTTTAAACTAAAGCAGATGTCTTTAAAGATGAAGGAAACAGATAAAGTTCATTTCCTCAGCCACCAACTGCAGTTAAGCCTCTACCGCATCCCTGGTGATTAGTCTGGAGGTTTTTCATCCTTCCACAGTAACTCCAACTCTCAGAATGAAGGGCAGCCTTCTACGTGACATTTCAACACTGTCTGTCTCTGTCCAATGTGTTCTGCCATCTCCTTTCCTTTGCCAAACAAACACATGGGTGCCTAAAATGTGCCAGGCACAGGGCTAACTGAGATGGAATTCTGGTTTTGGATTCTCCCATTACAAACGGTCTTTAACCTCAGCCTATAGCCGTAGGCCAGGGAAAGTAGTTGAGCTGAGTGAAACAAAACTTCCCTTCTAATGAACATCGTGGAAGCCTCATGGTCTTCCTCTGTTCCCCTTTTCCCCTTTGTGTATGTGAAGTGAGTTTATGGTTTTAAAGCAAGAAGTGTGCATAAATGCATTTGGCTATCTGAAGTCAATGGAAATATTTGTGGAATTGGGAAAAATTTTTAAACTACATTGGGGAGTAAAAATAACCTTCAGTCTGGATTGAAGTTAAACTTGAAATTCATTTTTCATCTTTTTCCCTGTTATATTAGTGTTGTCCTTCTAATCAAGATTATTCCTTTTGACAGTGCTAGACATTAACTATATGAAAATGAATTGAAAACAGTTCCTATCCTTGTATTTCCCTAGGTCATTAATTTTGCGGGATATGAAAGGAGGCGCAAAAGCATATCATTTGAAATAATGTGTGATTTAAAAGCTTATGATTTATCAGAAACAGGCCTCTTCTGTTGACATTTTAATCTAAAACATAAAATGTGTTTTCTTCTTTGCCATGCTGCTCTAATTGGATGCCCTAAAAGTGAAGATTCCAGTGGTTTAATCTCTTCATTGGAGAGAGTTTCCTTACTTGGAATTAGAGCTGGAGGTTGCTCAGTCAATGGTGGACTGAATGACTTTGGAGGCATAAAGAGTTGTTTGTTTTCCTTTTACAAAGAAAAGGAAAATACTTTCTCAAGCATATCAGTCTAGTAAAACTCAGAACTCACCTTGCCCACAACAAAGCAAGTCTTAATTACTATTTTAGTCTTGAATTTAAAAACTGAGTCCTTATTGTTTATCCTTGGAAATTATAAACTTTGTGTCTCATAGAGAGGTAACATGGATTAATGTTAATTGTTACTTTCATTCTCTACTAAGCTTTTTTTTTAAGGCACTCTATTGTAAGATTTCCTGTTTCACTGAGTCTTGATAACTGCTTTATGCATTTCCTGAATTTAGACATAGGCATTTCCTAGATGTACTGAATTTGACATTCATAATTGATTCAAAGAAGTCATCTCAAATCATACTTGATGACTGAGATCAGTATGAATCCAAAAATTACAAGTTACATGGCCATACTATTTGTTTAGATTCCTTCTCTTGAGTTCTGTTAAAATCTGGTGTTGTACGGAAATGGTCCAACTCATGACGGAGAGTAGAGACAATAATCAAGTTAGGGAGGAGGATTTTATAGAAAATGCTGTTGGGTTCCCACCAACTGCAGAGAGTAGGGTAAACAAGGAAACAGAAGCCCAAATTCATCACTGCAGTTTGAAAAGGCCTGTTGCATCACGTCTCAGGGTGGTAAGCACAGAACTGGATTGAGAGCATCAGTTCTATTATTACTATTGACTCCTCTGATAAGCCCCCTTCTGGCAACTAGACAAGTTACTTTATGTCTTTGTAGATTAGCTATTAACAAGGAGCTATTATTTCGCTCTTTAAAGTTTGCCTAATATTTCCAAGTGTGAAAGTGATGTGTTAAGGTCATTGGTACTTACCTTGTTCATCTACCTACATTCTCTTTCCTTGTGACCCTTCTTTTGCACTTGAAAAATTTTTGTTAAAACTTTAGTCTTAGGGAACATTATTTTTATTTTTCCTTCAACAGTGTTTCTCAATTTTAATTATTGCAGAATTGTGTAGACTTATGACCACTTCTAACCTTATGACTTTACTGAAAAGTTTTACAAGGAAAAAAGGTTTAGTCTTCTGAAGAGAATTCCTTATGATATCTTCACTTGCTCCATTTTCTTTTTCTAAAATATTTTGGAATTAAGCTTTTAATGGTTTCCCCAGGTGTGTTTAGGCTTTATATAATGCTCTCAAGACCTTAGTGATATGAGCTTTATCTCTTTGTAGGTCAGATACTAATTTATCTGCTTAATCCTGTTTTAGCCACCAAAGTCCTTGGCACTGTCAAATGGTTCAACGTCAGAAATGGATATGGATTTATAAATCGGTATGTGTGTGTGTTATCTCTACATGTTTTAAATACATAACTTATGTTGTGGCACCAGCAGTTACAAATCCTTACCCTACTTTATTAATGGCTTGTGGAAGTTTTAAGTTTTCTCAGCACTGTAAATATTCTCATTTCTAAGCTACTGGACATTAAATATTAATTAAAATACATTTCCAGAACCCTGATAAATAACTTATTTTATAAAATATAGTCATTAAAAGAAAAAGGGGAGGATGGAGATAAATCAGAAATGGGAAGGGGCTTAGGATAATTGAGCCCATAACGATAACTTCACAGATGGAGAAATGGAATCTTAGACTGATTAAGCAACTTTCCTAAGGTCATACAACTAGTGAGTATTGAGCTGGATCTGTAACCCAGGTCTGGTCCAAGTCCTGTGTAGAAACCGTAGTGTTTTCTTTAAACCATGGTAACTTCTGATCATATAGGAATGAGAATGCAACTGCAAGCCATTGGGAATATTATGATATTTTTACATGGTATCATCATTTTCTTTGCTCCCTCTCCCCCCGGCCCCTCCCCTACATAAAAAGATTCCTCCAGTTTCTTCCTTGTCTGTTTTGTTGGGGGTGGGGGGGAGTGAGGGTGGAGTGCTAGTGGGGGGAACTGTTTTAGGTTTCAGTGTAAGGAGAGCCTAGTTCACAGCTGTGCCCTGTCCTTTTAACTGTCTTGCTTTGCTTTTGCTGGGAGGGAAGTCTAGGGCTCTGATTACATACCACGTGATTTAGAAAGAGATGAGAGGAAAGGGTTATTTCTGCATATTGAATCTGTATGCTTGGATCTAAGCCCTGTGGTAACGTGGACGAGTAAGGTGGGTATCTTCTGGGTTTAGAAGTTTTTAACGGGGATTGATTCTAGGCATCTGAGTTGAGTTTAGAGGATCAATAAATTTGTGTTGTACTTTGAGGTCTGGAATCTAAACTCATAAAACAGCTGTTCTTGTAAGTTTTCCCACATACTTAGTACCTTTAATTGTGAGCTTTATGTCTTCCAACAGAAATGACACCAAAGAAGATGTATTTGTACATCAGGTAAGTGGGATTATAAATATTATGTTTGCTATGTGAGGAGAGAGGTGTCTGTAATCTGCGGTTGTCCCTTTCCCAAAACAAAGTCCTATAAATTATTCTACTCTGAATTCTTTCTGTGATTTTATTTTGGCGAGGGAGCTCAGTTCCACATTTTAAGATTGGCAGATAAGCTCTTCTGTCCCATCATATTAACTGTTTTCATTTTTGCGGTGGAATGAAGTGATATTCAGTTAGACCACTTTCTAATTTTTAAAGCTTTTGAGTCCTTAGCCAAAAACCTTCTGTTTCCATGTCAGCATCCTATTCTCCTGACCTTGCGGTTCCTTCTTAGTGTTTGACTGGAGCCCATCTGGCTTTTGCCTGGGTGGGTATTGGTTAAAGCTCCTCTATCAGAGCAGCCCTAACTTGAAGTAAACAGCACAGTGAAGCAGATGGTTAAGGCGTGTGTATCCAAGACACGAGGAAACTCCCCATTCCCAGGATGATCCTCACTCCTGTTCCACTGAGGCACACTTAGCACACGTCCAGATCAGAAGGCCCACATTCCCTCAGATTTGAAGGAAACTTAGAAAATGGGTAAGATGTGGAAAACGTGGGCTTCTCTGCTACAGCTATCTCCGTCTTTCTTTACATTATTATCCTAGAATGGTATTTATTCCATTATTATGTATCCTGACTTGCTTCACAAAAATTGGTTGAAAGAAGGAATACCTACCCGTACTGTTCTTTTTGTGTATTTGATTTTCAATAAATTATCTCAAATATGTGTGTGTTCCTAGTTTATAACCACAGGGAAGTGTAGCAGCAGATACTAATATCAGTGTATTTACCTGCCGCGCTCTGTCAAGCATCTGATTTTTGTTTCCTGCTGTTTAGGTTTCTGTGCTTATTGAGGTGGGTGTGGTGACAGAGACAGTGATATCTAAGAATAAGCTCTCTAGGTGTGGTTTCTATCTTTTATATTTCTGCTTGACTGGATATATCTCACTTGTATCTAGATAATTTGAGTAGACTTTTTTGTTCAAATACAGTGACTTTTAAAGCAGACTGAAAGGAAGTGTTGTTTATAATACCTGGAGGTTAGCAGACCCCTTGGGGTAAGAGGTCTCCATTTGGTGACTGCTGGAGTAAAGGACCTCACAAGTGTCTGTGCCACTGGCCAGCTTTATCAGCCTGTGAGTGTATGACCTGATTCCAGCCCCGTGAGGTTGTGTGGTGAGTCACCTCGATGTGTCAAGGCCTGCCCAGTTTAACAGGAAAAAAGAAATGAGCCGGCAGGGAGGGGCTGCTTTTGGAATGGCTGAGTGTTCAAACTGTGTGTGCCTGTATCCTGTCCTGAACTGGCTTTTTTCCTCTGTGGGTGAGGTCTTTGCCCCATTGGCTCAATCTTTTTTTTTCTCCCTCCTACTCAGAGTAAGGGAAGGGCTGGATTACACATGCCTAATCGCTTTATAAAATAAGGTTGACCTAGTTCCATAGAAACTCAGAGCCCCTTTAACTGTTTAGAGATACCAGCTAAAGAAATGGAAATTCATTGCAGAAATTATGCTCTCCCTTCCACTGGTTGAAGAAGAGAGGCCTATTCATAAGCAGATGTTTAGATGCAGATGTTGAATGCAGGATAACATCTTCATTAAGCTTTTATCAGGGAATGTGTAGGGATGAGTTGACATGTGAATGGTGTGATGGGAAAAATACTGAATATCACATAAATACAGTACTGTACAGGGATATGAATTCGCCCCTCGTTCCCCCTTCCCCCCAGGCTGTATCTTTATGCCCTCAGATAAATCGCTTATTAGCCTTATATTTCCTCATCCATAAAGTGGGTGGGGAATTGGGGGGAAGAGGCCAGATGATCAGTAATATTTTGATTCTTGAGGTAATTTTGTATAGTCTATCAGAAATATTGATCCCCTTGGCATTTTTTAATTCCATTTTTCCTATTCTTCATCATTGCCCCTCCCCTTCACACATTTTAAAATCCCTTTTGAGGTTAGTAGTTTCTCTTGTCTACAGAAATCTTTATATCTTTTTTTTTTTTTGGTGAGGAAGACCAGCCCTGAGCTAACATCCGTTGCCAATCCTCCTCTTTTTGCTGAGGAAGACTGGCCCTGGGCTAACATCCGTGCCCATCTTCCTCCACTTTATATGGGATGCCGCCAGGCATGGCTGACAGGCAGTGCGTCGGCGGGCGCCCGGGATCCGAACTCGCGAACCCCGGGCTGCCAAGCAGACTAAACCGCTGCGCCACCGGGCCGGCCCCTTTATATCTTAAAATCTTAAATGTGTGCTTGTGAGTGAGATTTCATGAAGACATTTTTCCCACCTACTGATTCAGTAGTACTGAATCTCAGACACTTAATGGTTTGAGGGAAATAATGCAGTCATGTGTCACTTAACGGGGATGTGTTCTGAGATGTATCGTTAGGTGATTTTGTCATTGTGCAAGCATCATAAAGTGTACTGAAGGGGAACAAAATTTGCCACCTTAAAATGTGTCAGTTTAACGTGAGGATTATTTTAGGCTGCTTATTTTTAAGAAACGATGCAGAAAGTTTTTCTTGTTATCTCCCTTTTAACTGCTTAAAAGAATTCAGATTTAAAAAACCTGTCTCAGGAAGTGAGCTCTCACTTTAGCACACCACGAGCTATGTGTAGACAGGGAGGAACCTAGAAAAGCCCGTTTGTTGGGCTCCCCTCTGTTCTTCTGTTTCTGTGTGGCCAAACACTTGTTTTTCAAACATTTGCTCCTTTTCACCTGCTTGTGAACTGGCTTTCTTTCCTTTGAAGGCCCTGATTCTCCCCACCCCCCACAACTCCTTTTGTGTTTAGCTGAGGATGGTATTTAAGATGAGGGCTTCAGCCATTTTGGCGAGTTATTTGGTTTCGCCCATGTATAAATCTTATTAAATTTTGTTTTTCTCCTGTTAATCTGTCTCATGTCAATTTAATTCTTAGACCAGCCAGAAGAACCTAGAAGGATGGAGGAAAACTTCTTCCTCTCCTGCAGTACTTACACAAACCTAGGTGGTATAGCCTGCTACACACCTATGCCATACTAATCTATGGGATCCCTGTCGTATATGGGGTTTGTCATTGACTGAAACGTTATGCAGCACATGACTGTTTATCCAATATCATGAGTAGGTGGTCAGGCTGTAACAGAAGTGTATAGTACCTACACATTCTGTTTAATCCACTTACCAAGGTGAATTTTGAAGGATAACATGAATCAAGAAAGTATGTGGAACATAGTTTTATAGTGTTTTTGTTTGTTTTGTTTTATTTTGTTGTTTTTGAGACCCAGGTTGGTAGGAGAATGATTTAGAAAAGTAATACTAGGTCAACAGTTTCTTCAAAAACCCAGTAAACTTGAAAGTGATGAAATCTGTGGTCAATATTGACATGTATTTCATTTAGAGTTTTCTGTTCTCTTGACAGACAGCCATCAAGAAGAATAACCCACGGAAATATCTGCGCAGTGTAGGAGATGGAGAAACTGTAGAGTTTGATGTGGTTGAAGGAGAGAAGGTAAGAGAAAATTGTGGTTAGGTATCAAAGTGTGTTGGCACAGAGTTTTCTTGCAAAGTAAATGGTATGAATTCACATTACTTTGGATTTTTTTGTATGACAGGAAGATGACTTTTAAGTAGAAATCCTTTTGATTGTTGAATGTCATAAACATTCTTTGATATATTATAAAACGACATTTTAGTTTCTCATTTAATAAATGATGAACCCTATTTAATTAGGAAAGGAAAAGCTAATTTCTCAAGATTTAAAATGACATTTTAGGAGGCTGCCCGGTGGCGCAGCGGTTTAGTTCGCGCTTGGCAGCCTGGGTTTCGCGAGTTCGGATCCCGGGTGCCCGCTGACGCACTGCCTGTCAGCCATGCCGTGGTGGCGTCTCATATAAAGTGGAGGAAGATGCGCATGGATGTTAGCCCAGGGCCAGTCTTCCTCAGCAAAAAGGGGAGGATTGGCAACAGATGTTAGCTCAGGGCTGGTCTTCCCCACACACACACAAAAAAAATGACATTTTATTTTGGTACCAAATGTATATTCAAGTGTAGATAAAAATTTAACTATCTTATAGTGTTAAAAATAGATAAGAGCTGCTCTGGGGCAAAAGATTTTTTATGAGAATAAAATTTTCAGACTGTGGGGCTGGCCTGGTGGCATAGTGGTTAAGTTTGCATGCTCTGCCTCAGTGACCTAGAGTTCGCAGGTTCGGATCCCGGACACAGACCTACACACTGCTCATCAAGCCATGCTATGGTGGCATCCCACATACAAAATAGAGGAAGATTGGCACAGATGTTAGCTTGGGGACAATCTTCTTTAAGCATATAGAGGAAGATTGGCAACAGATGTTAGCTCAGGGACAATCTTCCTTAGTAAAAAAACAAACAAACAAAAAGTTCAGGGTGTGATTTGTAAACACTTGCAGTAAAGAATGTTTTAATCTCAATAAAAGAAGATTCAAATTGAATATAATCATTGTTTTTTCTCTTTGGCTTGGATTTGGGGAAGCTGAAGACATCTTGATAGACTGTATTAACAACTTTGTTTAGATGAAGAATAACCCATGAAACTAATGGATCATTTTAAAGTGTATCTGCAGAATTTTTTTTTTTGCTGTTAGATACTTAATTCCAATATTAGTAATGTCCTTTATGCTTTGTTTTTAATCAACAATCTATTATAGATATCAGGAAAACAATATAGAATAAAAATAAAAATATTTTAAAACCATATGTGGTACAGCCACCCTGGCAGCTAATCGTGGCAACTGGATTATAAACTGAGTGAATGACTAGTTAACTGCTGTGCATGTGCTCTTTTCACTTACGTACACACCATTCCATAGTCCATATTCTTAGTGGCTCCCAAACTGTTTTATTTAAAAAAAAACACTTTATATCATTTAATATAGAAATTTAAGTGATACCTTTACCAATGTGATCCCCACGGTATCTTGCAAATCTCTTGGAGTTTCAAATCACCTCCCAGCCAATGCCAGCCTGTAATGATCTCTAATATCCCATCCAATTTTTAAAATATTGTTTTGGCAGGTTACTTTTACCTCTGTATGTTTTCAAAACTTGAGGTTTTACAAATTGATGTAGAGTGTGAGATACTCTTTTGAATCTCCTTGGTCTGAATTTTTTATATTTTTGAAGCATTATTTTATCCATTTGTCCATATGAGGATAAGAATGCTAAGTCTGTTTCAAGGATGTAGGGAGGTCTAAAAAGGGAAACTATGTCTTACTAAATCAGGGACTCTTCTTTCCTGTTGCTGCCAAGATGGGAAGTTTCACTCTCTCGTAACTCAGTGCTGGACAGGGCCATGTGAGCCCATCAGCAGGGATTCTCTTAGTACCTCTTAGAGTAATGTGAGTTTCAATATTTTCTAGGAAGATAACATTATCTGAGTTATTTTCCATTGAGGAATATTCTTCCTGGTCTAGCATTACTTCTTTTACAGTTGCATTACATTTACCAGTTTATGTTTGTTAAGGAGTACATTCTGCTCTTGAACTTAGTATAACCAAACAAGAAGGCCAAGTTTAGGTTGTATACATTTAATTTAGGACATCAAGCACCTTACTCACCTTATTAAAACTTGAGTATTTTTTTGATCACCATAGGAATTGTTAGTATAATCTGCCAGTCGCTAACACTCTGACTGTCTAAGGCTGTTTTGGGGGATTAGTTTAGCTTGTTTTTAATTTTGAGCCTGTCTTTGTTTGTTGTCTTTCTCAGGGTGCAGAAGCAGCCAATGTGACTGGCCCAGACGGAGTTCCTGTAGAAGGGAGCCGTTATGCTGCTGATCGGCGCCGTTACAGACGTGGCTACTACGGCAGACGCCGTGGACCTCCCCGTAATGTATGTTATCTCTCTTCCTAATTAGTGATTGAAAAAATTTTCACATCTAAAATTAAGTCTGTGTACTTGGAGCAGATAAGTGCTGCATCTTCTCCTGGGGACACAAATTGATTTTTTTTTTTGGATGGGAAATTTATAGTGCCCAGAATTTATCCATATAGCCACTGGTCTCATTGGAAACTTGCCATTCAGAATTTCTATCAGTTTGTATGTATTTGGCTGCAAGTAATAGACATTTAATTATCTTGTAACAAGAAGGCTTAATTAAAGTAGGCTATGCCAAGGTTGGCAAAAAGCCTTTCTCTTCATTTGGCTTTTATCTGGCCAAAACCTAGTCATGTGACATTCACTGGCAAAGGGGAATGGGATTTCTGTGATTGGCTTAAACCTGCTGTTCATCTCTTGGTGCTGGCACTGTTGACCTCTTCAGAAAAATCAGCGTTTTGTTGGAAAGGAAGAATGGGGAATAGCTTGGGAGTAGGCAATAAACAGTGCTGGCTACAGAAGTATTAAATAATTTACCTCGATTAAGTAGCTGTTTAATTTAGCATAGCATTTCCCCATTATTTCAAAGTAAAGAAGTATTAAGCAATTCTCCAGACTTTTAGTTCTTTATATTGGTACCAATGCAGGTGAAAAGATTTAAAACCAAGTCTGTCTGGAGTTTTCTTAGGCTCAATTTAAAATATTCTCAAGGCACCCAAAAGAATCCCATTCATTTGTTGTCGTGAGGATCCTATTAGATTTGAGTCATTTCAGTGTTTCTAGAATTAGTACCTGGGATCGGCACCATAGAATAAAACTCAAGATGCTTTGTGAGCACAGGATAGCGGCTACCTATAATATCCAAGGAAAACTTGTGAAAAATCGCACCAGAATAAAATATCTGCAGGTTGAGAATGACTTGTCTCTATGCTTTGATAGATTTAATATCTTATTGCTTATCTAAATGCTCTTCCTCTTCGTTCTAGCATCTTCACACCCTCCCCAAATAGATTTTTTATCAGATTCCTTATGACATCTTGTTTTTATGTTTTTATATTTTTTTACGCATGTTTTGCTTATCCTACTTGATTTTTAATAATAAGCTGTGCAGGGGGGAGGGGTAGGGAATGAGCTAGCATAGCGTTTACCACATCATGTCAACTCTTTCAAGTTCAACAGATTCACAGAGGTCTAGTTGTGATTCATTTGATTCCTAGGTTAATTCAGAAGTAAAAATGGTAGAAAACCTTTAGTGAAAAATTTTCCTTTAAAGACTTTTCTCCTCAGAGGGCTGGAAATTCTGCAGTCATGCATGTAAACAGTATTTAGAAATAAAATTGTCAAAATTCTGAACGTGTACATAAATGAAGGTGTTCTGTTACCATACCTCTAAGTCCTGACAGCTGATTGAGTGTCTCTTGAGAGGATCTTTGGCAGTGGTGGTGCAATTAATCTTAATCTGGAAAACTCTTAGTGAAAGATTTGGCTGTATAAAACTCAAAAAGGTAATGAAAAGAACAGTTTATGCAGTTTCACACAATATTTTGGTGAACATTTTTTATGCTAATAGTCTTTACATAATTGGGGATCATAGCTGATACAGGTTTATGAAGTGTGGAATGGCTTGATTTTCTGTAGTTAGACTAGTTGAGGCTGTAGTTGAAGTTTTTCCTCTTTGGGAATTTAGTTGCCCATGTGGGCCCATTCTGGAGGGTTCTAAATCTTAAATACCCTCACCCCTAAAAGAAAGGGGTCATTATTTTGTTAGTTCTTAATTTATTCATTTTCAAAAACTATAGTTACTTCCCTGAAGACTACCTTTAGCATTTGCATGTCTCCCTTTAAAGTAAAATTTGAAACAAAAATTCTTTGAGGGATATTTGGCTGTTCATATTTCTTAATATAAAATATTAGTATGTGATATAGTAGTTTAAATACAGGAAAAAATATAAAATGAGTTGATAATTCCCTTTGTTAATAAGGCCTCTATTTAGAAACTGCGTATGTCTATTACTTACTACTATCTGTTAAAGTGCAATTAAAACTTTATTCCTAAACATATAAAGAGAATCATGCCATAAATCAGTGGTTCTCACACTTTATGGTTTTTGGACCCAT
This sequence comes from Tapirus indicus, assembly GCA_031878705.1. NCBI lineage: Eukaryota > Metazoa > Chordata > Mammalia > Perissodactyla > Tapiridae > Tapirus > Tapirus indicus. Next base: position 107,349,951 of record CM062918.1, on the reverse strand, counting down.
TTATATGCTTTAATATTATTGAGGATCCCAGTTTTTGTTTGTGTGTGTTTATATCTACTAATAATTATTGTGATAGAAATTAAAGTTATTTAATTGACTTCAACTCACTACATGTAAATATAAATAACATTTTTTTTGAAAACTATATTTTTTTAAATTGCGCGAAAAGAGTAGTTTTTCTGTATATTTTTGTAAATCTCTGATGTCTGGTTTAATGAGAGGCAGCTGGATTCTCATAGCTCCTTCTGCATTCAGTCTGCTGGGAGACCACATGTCGTTGTAGTTTCTGGGAGACCCCACCACACACTTGTGAGAGAATGAGATGGGAAAAGGCAATTAGTATCTTAGTAGCATTATGAGAATAGTTTGATCTTGATAACCCCCGGAAGGGTTTCAGAGACCCCATCCACACTTTGTGAACTGCTGCAGGAAGTATACCACTTAGAATAAACCTGTTGATTACACTACGAAGTGTTTTTTTTTTCTTGACTTTGCCTCAATGGATGGTAAATGTCAGGAGACACATTTGGCGGAGCTAATATTATAAACCTTGTAGATGTTCTTCTTTGGGTGGTTGGCCAACTGATATTCATCAGTTCCTTATAGATTGATTGCTCTCGCTTTTCTGCTTCTTGGTATTTTATCTGCACAGATCTACTTTAATCTTAATGTAGTTTATCCCAGGGAATCACATGATAATCTGGGTTAAATGCGTTTTGTCTGTATCATAGAAGGGATTATTATTTGGGGGAAGTATTTTTCTTTTGGTGATATTCATCCTAAATGGTATTCTTTGGTTCTTTCCTTGCTGAAACTTCTTCTGAATCTCTGTTTCTTTGCTTCGCTAGTACGCTGGGGAGGAGGAGGAGGAAGGGAGCGGCAGCAGTGAAGGATTTGAACCCCCTGCCACTGATGGGCAGTTCTCTGGGGCCCGGAGTCAGCTGCGCCGCCCCCAGTATCGCCCTCAGTACCGGCGGCGGTTCCCGCCCTACCACGTGGGACAGACCTTTGACCGCCGCTCACGGGTCTTTCCCCGTCCCAACAGAATGCAGGTAAAATTGCACCTGAGACTTCTCTTCAGCGTCCTCACCCCTCCGTCCTTCCTCTGCCTCCTCTTCCTCCTCCTCCTCCTCCTCCAACACCAGCTGCCGGAAATAAAACCTTGCTATGGCTTCCTGATCCTCCAAAAGCTGAGGCAAGGCCTTTAGTCTACCTTTTCAGAGCAGTCGTTCTAGTAACATTTCTAAAAGCACCACACATGAGCCATGCCTATAATCGGGGACCCTGCTGGATAGTTTGTGATTAGTTCTAGTTTATGGAAGAATAAAAGAAATAAAGTAGAGAGACAGATGGTATGTGTAAGAGCTTGAATCCTGAAGTCAGGCAGGCCTGGATTTGAATCCTGTCTCTGCTACTTATTATCTGGGATCTTTTGAGAAAACGAAACTTTAGAGAGATTAACTTATCCATCCATTAAAAGGGGATGATAATGTGCCTTCAGTATGGGGTTATGATGATTAAATCAGAGGTAAAGACTTGAGCACAATGCCTCAGGCTAGATAACATCTATAAAGTCCTTAATTCGGTTGAGATGGTGTTGCTTATTAAGAAAACCTAACGTAGAGTGGAGATTGTTGATTATTGATTGATTGCCCCTTTTCACTGCAAAATATTGATATGGCTATTGTGAATTTGACCTGTAATTAATAAGCCTAATACAAGTTTTGCAGTTCCCAGGAAACTTGGAAAACGATGTCATTTTTGCTATCACTAGCTACAACTTTTTCCTCTTAGTGTCCTTGGTTTTTGTTGTTTGTTTTTCTACAAAGTGTTTTGACAGAACATTATGTTCAGTCTGTTCTTTGCTACCCTTCTCCTATCCCATCATGCATGACTGTGTTCTTTCTACATTGCTTCTTGTTTTTTCCCTTCCACTCTTTAACAGCTGTCCCTGACAAATGTGCTAAAAATAGCAAATAGACTTACATATATGGAGAGATTGGGTACATGAGGCATGGTACGTTTCTGTAAGGCAGCACTCTGGGCTTCTAGGAAATGAGGACAGGAAGAGTCAGATTGTAATACACATTTATTTTTAGTGCGTTACTGGTACCTTCCTGAAATAATCAATCTTAATATTTAGCATATACATTTGTATCATGTTTTTTGAGAACATTTTGTTTGAAATAAAATATGTTTTATCTTAGGAATTGAAGGTTCAGAGTAAAGTGATTCTTTAGTGCCATGTAGAACATTATTTTCAGAGGTTGGTTAAAAACTAATTTTGAAAAAGGGTGCTTATTCTGATAACTGCATTAAGTTGTTTTAAGTTGGGCTGAATTTCTTACCCATTCCATATCTGAAGTAAAAGCTGAAATAAAAGATTCCTTCAATGGTTTTTCCTTAGAATTTTTCTAATACATACCGTGTTTGGATGTTCAGTGACTAAGAAGTCTGCTTCAGCCAACCAATAGCATCAAATGAAAATCCCTGAAACTTTCTGCCATATATGTTAGGCTACTTCAAGGTTGTCATTATAATGGCTTAAAAGTATAGAGAGGTCTCTAGGCTGGTAAAAATTATTGAGGTCAAATAGAAATGTCTTCGACAACATTTTCTGTTATATACAAAACTATGAAATTCATTAAACACAATGGGAAAAAAGTGATAATATACAGGCCAATAGTATTTCCCTTACGTACCAAGGACATAATGTAGCATTATACATCAGTGGCCAAATGACTTCCATTTTTTAAAGATAATAATTCTATGTATTTGAAAATTAAGAATTGGTTACTGAGTGAATGTCAACTATTTGTAGTCTTTGAGGAAAGTATTATATGGTAGAGGAAAGAGAGCAACATTGTTTGGCAACTACCAAGTGGCAAACGTTTGAAATCAATTCTTATTCAGTCTTTCTGACAGCTTTATGAAGTTGGCAATGGTTTCCCTATTTTTGTTGTTGTTGTTACAAATGAAGAGATTTGAGTATTTAAAAAAATGAGCAACTTTTACGTAAGGTTACACAGGCAAGAAGTGGTAGAACTTGATTTAAACTCAGTCTGTCTGCCCATGCTCTTCCCATTCTCATCCTTTATGTATGTTAATTGCTGTTTCTGTCTGTCTTTTTTTGTGAATCATAGTTCCTGAGGAAGAAGCAGTTTTGCTTGTTCAGAGAACTAAAGGAAAGCTCAGGTGGTTGGGATGGTGTGAGTGAAGAGAAGGGTAGGAGGTGAGATTAGGGTGATATCTTAGGGTAGATTAAGCATGCCTGGTAGACCATAATAAGGACTGTTGACTTACTCTAAATGTGATGAGAAGCCAGTAAGGGATCGAAATAGGGAAGAAACATATTTAAGAGATCATCAGACTGCTTCTGGAAGCTAGACCGCAAGAGGCAACAGTAGAAGTGAGGAGACCAGCTACTATACTTTCCCTGTGGAGAAATGATCATGGCTTGAATTAGAGGGCTAGCAAAGTGTGATAAGTGGTCAAATTTAGGAACAGTTTTGTTTGGTTTCTTTTTGCTGAGGAAGATTTGCCCTGAGATGATATCTGTGCCAGTCTTCCTCTATTTTTTTAGTATGTGGGCTGCCAGCACAGCATGGCCGCTAACTGAGTGGTGTAGGGCCATGCCCAGGAACTGAACCCAGGCTGCCAAAGTGGAATGTGCTGAACTTAACCACTCGGCCACCAGGGCTGGCTGTAGGAACAGTTTTAAACATAGAAGTGACAGCATTTGATGTGAGGAGTAAAGAATACCTCTGTGGTTTTTTTATTTAAACAACTATAGAAAGACTAAAGAAATATCAGATTTGAGGGGAGAAGTGGAAATCATTTGGAGACTTTTTTCCCACATTAAATTTTACCTCCAAGTGGAGATGTCAGGTCAGCAGAAAAGTAAAACAAAGCAGAGTCAAGAGGCAGAAAGTGGCTTCAGGGAGGAAGGTATAATTTTAGATAAGGTGGTTGACAAACTCTTTGGGGCTTTATTTGAGAAGAGACCTAAATGAAGCAAGGGAGCAAGTCGTTGAGGTACTGGCTAAGGGCAGGAATGGCAAGTACAAAGGCCAGGGGAGCCTGAAAGGGACAAATGGGACTGAAGATATAACTTTGGAGTCATAAAAATGTTGAAAGGCATGGGGGCAGGATGAGATTAACTATAAAATGAATGTGGATAGAAAATTGGTCCTAGGACTGAGTTCCGGGGCATACTAACAGTTAAAGATTAGGAAGATGAGGAGAGTCTAGCAAAGAACAATGAGAAGGATCAGATAGGGAGAATGTATTTGATGAAGCAAATGTTGTGTTAAATGCTGTTGATAAGTAGAGGAAATTAGGCTGAGAATTGATAATTGAGTTTGGTAACTTAGAGGTTAGTGGTATGTGAGGCAAAGGTCTGATTGGAATGAATTAGAGAGAGCAAAGGGTGAGGAAGAAGAGATGTTACTATATTCCCCTTGGAGAAGGTTTCTGTGGTGGTGTTTTCCTTTAGTATGATATCTGTAAAGGAACTCAAAGGGGCAGTAGCTGGAGGAGAATATGGGTTTAGGGCAAGGTTTTTATTTTACTTGATTTTGTTTTTACATTGAGTGTGAGTTCTTTCCTGGTCTCCCTTACCCTTTCCCTCACCAACAACTTACTCCTAAAGCCATTAGATGAGCAGATCAAATATGCCATACATAGACATGCACACATTTATATATGTGTAACTTACAGTGTGTGTGTGTGTGTCTGTGTTCCTTAGTTCTGTCTACTGAAATAGCCTGAAATCAGTGACACCTGAATAGTATGGAGCATACATGGCCCCCAGTTTTTCATTTCTAAATACCATTCTCCAATAAAAAGAAGCTCCTTTGGAGAAATGGCTGACTTCAGAGCTGGGCCAGAGAAAGTACAATATGAGCCTGGAACATCTTGTTGTTCCAGAAAGCAAGGAAGTACTCAAAGAATGTTGGAGACGTGTCAAAAGGAAATGAGCCAGCTTGAAAGAGCTCTCATTGGCCAGTAATGATAGTAACAGATTATAACTCATTGAATAAAATAGAAAACTATGAGTCTATACAGATATAAATAAATAAATGAATATATTGAGAATTTGATGAGGAATAGAATATTTACAGTTTTTGAAAGTACTTCTTCACAAAATCTTCATTAATTACAAAGGGGGAAAGAGTAAATTATAGTGGAGGAGCCTCGCAGATACTGCCTTAACTACTTCTCAAGGTGAACCTTGTAAATAACGGTACAAATTGAAACCACACGCCCTCTGACAGGACGCAGTGAGAAGAATGCAGTGCTGCTCTTGTGGCTTCCCTGCCACAGATGCATAAACTAAATCACGAGGAGACACCAAACAACCCAAATTAAGGGATATTTTACAAAATAACTGGTCCGTACTCTTTATAAGTATCAAGGTCACAAAAGCCAAGTAAAGATTAAAGAACTGTTCCAAAGAGACAACTAAATTCAATGCATGATTGTAAATGGGTCTTTTTGCTGTTGAGGATGTTATTGGGACAACTGGCAAAACTTGAATGGGATCTAAGGATTAGATTTTATACTTCCAGCTTTTCTGTAACTCTGTGATTATTTCAAAAAAAAAAAAATTGAAGAAGATGGGTACTATTTATATGCCTGGATGGAAATGATGGTGTAGAGAAAGGAAAAAATATGCAGGGAAGGAGAGAAGGAGGGATAGAGTGTTCAAGTGCTCTAGTAGCTGAGAGAGAGGTGTTGGCTTTGGATATGGGTATATACCACTTATTCATGGTCATGAGAGAAGAAAATTAATACAAATGCAGCAGGTAGCTTGGTATTTGATAGTGAAAAAAATGTGGAAATTCTTTTCTGGTTGCGTCTCTTTTCTTAGTGAAGTACGGAGGAGATAGGATTATTAGTTTTGAGAAAAGAAGGTTGAGATGTGGCTGTATTGTAAAGAATTTCAGAGATCGTTGGTGGGGTTTTTTTGTTTGTTAGTTTTCAGTTGTTCTTTCTTCCCCTGGAAGTTCTACAATAACTTAATTTTATTCCCCCAGCTTAGAATAAGTTTATCAGCAAGGAAGTATACTTTATTTTTTAAGTAACATTTATTTAATTTAGTAACATTTATACATTAAATTGTATAACATTTTATAATAAATAATGCAAACAGATAAAAGGAAAAAATTGTAAAAGGACGAAATCAGGAGTGAAAGCGTGGTTAAGATTTTGATGCAAGGCACTTCATCATGAGGTGGGTGAGAACCTTGGAATGTAGAAAACATTAATGGTACTGAGAGGACACCTAATTTGTAGGATTAGTGGGTTTGGGTTTGAAAGGATTGAAAAGATTCTCATTGCTCAAATGTAGTAAATCATTCCATTTCCTTTTATAATATAGGTTTTCTTTCAAGAGATGAATGGAACACTTCAAAATGTTAATAGTATAAAATAAAATTAAGTGCTCTGGGATAAGGCAAAAGAATGTACTAGTGAGAATGAGTTTTTCTTTCCTTCCTGTCGTTCACAGAGATCTAATCAGTAAGTAGTTCAGTGTTGTAGTTGAGAGTTCCCCAGCTTTGTAATGAAGCATTTTATTTTTTACTTTAAAAAAAAAAATCAAATGCAGGTGTGTGCTCTGTGTCTCTTATATCCTGTATCATGACACTCATTTTCAGCTCTCATTGTCCTCTTCTAGGCTGGTGAGATAGGAGAAATGAAGGATGGAGTTCCAGAGGGAGCACAGCTTCAGGGACCCGTTCATCGAAATCCAACTTATCGCCCAAGGTACCGTAGGTATGTACCGTTTCCCACTAACTAATGACTGGTAGAAGGACTTGTGAGTGACAGTAGAATGGACGAGGATATTGTGGGTCTGTTTTGTGGGTATATTATATAATTAGAAGATGTGGCTGCTTTGACTATATGCCTGAGTTTTGTGGAGGACCCTGCAGTTCATGTTTTCACATGGCAGTGTGACATTTCCCCCCTACTTAAGAATTAGAATTTTTAGTTATTCCTGTATCAAAACATCATTTGTATTCCATAACTTTTACATGATATAAATTATTATTTATTTTTATTTTTTTTGCTGAGGACGATTTGCCCTGAGCTAACGTCCGTTGCTAGTCTTCCTCTTTTATTCTTTTATGTGCGCCGCCGCCGCAGCCTGGCCGCTAACAGACGAGTGGTGTAGATCCGCGCCCGGGATCTCAACCCGGGCTGCTGAATTGGAGCACTCCGAACTTAACTAGTAGGCCACCAGGGCTGGCCCTACATGATATAAACTAATACTTAATTTTTATTCTATTTAATGAAATACATTAATTGATGGGTAATTCAATGGTAGTGCTACAAGTAGGGGGAGAATTGAATGCCAGAGAGTATTTGAGATTCTGAAGATTGTGATACCTGAGGCAGTCTAGTATAGGGGTTAAGTCAGGCCACAGATCAAATTGTCTGTGTCTAAATTCCCACACTGCAATTAGTAGCTATATCTCCTTTGGCAAGTTTCTGGGCTCTCTAAGACTTAGTCACCAGGTCTGTAAAATGGACATTAAGGAATATTCTACAATTGTCAATAGGATTAAATATACTAATGCATCTGAGATAATTAGTATGGTGCCTGCTATAGTAAGCCCTCAATAGATATTAGGTATTATTACTCCCAATGATGTTGATATTAATGAAGGAGAGGGTTATTTTATCTGTGCTTTATCCCTTGTGAAGACTATGAATTGAGCTAGCCTCCATTAGATCCTTTTCAAGCTTTTTATATTGTAAGCCCTCCCATTCCTTTTCCATATCCTTTGAGGTAAGTGAAAAAAAGTAGAACTTCATTCCTGAATGATGTTTATACCACCTTGAAGTTGGGTAGTATGGGTTTATTGAAAGGAGAGTAAGTATATTATTTTGGGAAAGGATTTGTACCACTCTAAGTCCTTTTTCCTCACAAGATTCATTCCAGTTTTAGACATTTTAGACATAATCATTCTAATGATTAATTACTAAGGACTTTCAAAGTATAAGAGACTTCATAGAAATGTCTTAATGAAAACAGGAAGGAGACAGTGGTACATGCTCTCAGTCCCTAGCTGTGTGATCCTGGGAAAGCTGTATTTGACATTTTTTTGACCTATAAAAACAGCAATCCCATATGGTTCAACAAAATACTTAGTCTCTTTAAACCTCTTGGTTTTCCCACTGTAAATCTAGAATTAGATTTAGCATTGAGATTAAATTAAGTATTTAATGTGAAAACTTACTGCACAGGCTCTGGCACATAGTAAGTAACGTTAGTTTTCTTCCCATGTTTAATCCCCTTAGTCTCCACTAAACTCGATTTGTGGAGGGCAGATACCAGGCCACTTTTGTTTTTTATTTTCCTATCCTCAGTGCCTATCAAAGTGCCTGGTAGGACCGTAGTATGTGTTCAGTGTGTGTTTGTCCACTGCAAATAGGTGTTCTGCTGAAGGGGAAAATGATGGAAAAATAGGGTTTTTTTCACCAAATCTTTGTTCCATTTGCTGCATTAGCTTGTCCATAATTCTAGCAATAAATGCGGATCAGTTGACATTTTAATCTTTAAAAATATATAAAGCCTTATGTTCTTGAGGGCCCTGGTCCTGTTGCCCTTGTTCTCTTTTCTCTTGTGTTCTCTGTTGCAGGGGCCCTCCTCGCCCACGACCTGCCCCAGCTGTCGGGGAAGCTGAAGATAAAGAGAACCAACAAGCGGCCAGTGGTCCAAACCAGCCATCTGCTCGCCGCGGGTACCGGCGCCCGTACAACTATCGGCGTCGCCCCCGTCCTCCTAATGCTCCTTCACAAGATGGCAAAGAGGTAAATCCGGCCAGAGGGATGCTGCCAGGTCATCCTTAATCAGGTCAAAGTAGTATTCCATCCTAAGAGTGGTTTTATAGTCTGATAACCGACAGTTTTATATATATATCTATATAAACATTTTATATGGAATGTAATTTATAATAACATTTATAGATATATTTTACATATAACTTTACATCTATATAAAATATAACATTTTATATATAAATTCTTATATATGATAACATTTTGCTTAAGATGCATATGTATATAGAGAGAGTATGCCTTGCACATAACACAAACCAAATATTTGAATTTAACTAATTCACCGTTCTCTGAGAGGGTTATCAATACTGATGGGGATTCAGAGCTAAAGCATTTAGGGCTCTCCAAACAAAGGACTGCATTTATAGAGAGGAACCTGCCTCTAAGCATGTGTTGAAAGCAACTGGATGTCATCGACTTTTGTTACGGAGAGTGGTGGTGTAGTTGCCATTTGGAGGCCATTCTTCTGTGGTACTAATTTCTGACTCATACTTAAGAGTAGTTAAAATTTTGCACAGTGATTTATCTTCATAGGCAGGAAGATTCCAACTTCTGAGACCTTTTTGTCTTGAGCTTCCCACTGTCATCTGAATGGATTCATTTCTGGCATGTGGTTTTGTTTTGTGTTTTAGACCAAGGCAGGTGAAGCACCATCTGAGAACCCTGCTCCAGCCACCGAGCAGAGCAGTGCTGAGTAACACCAGGCTCCCCAGGCACCTTCACCATCAGCAGGTAAGAGCTCAGGCAGCCCAGGCTTGAGCTGATATTTTCTTTTAAATATCACTGATTTCTCAACAATAGCACAGATGAGTCTAACCTAGTTCTGTGCATCATCTGAGCCAACACCTTATCTCCACTGGGATTCTGGAGAAAGAGCGGTTTTGGTGGTTAACTATCTCTAGGATTGACCTTATTTTTGCTAGGCTTTGGGGGCATAAAGATTGAGAGAGAGTTAATGATGATCAGATTATTTTTTCTAGACAGACAATTTTTAACTATTAATACCACTTAAGAAAACTTTTACAAGTTTTACTTTTGTGACACCTAATGGCCAATTTGATAATTTTAGAGTGCCTGACAAAGGCCTCACTTCACTAACAGCAGACTGATGTGTAGAATAAACTAGAATAGTTTTTCTTCCTTTTTCCTTTTGATAACCAACATTATTTATTTTGAGATAGTGCAGTATAATATGTGAGAGCCAGCGGGTTTATATATCCAGTGCAGGATCTACTACTTATCTGCTAGGTGATCTTGAGCAGTTACCCTTGGCCTCAGTAACATTGGCTGCTGGTGCAATGGGAATACTCACTAGACGCACCCACAAGGGTTATTGCAAAGCTTCAGTGAGGTAACGTGTGTGAGGTGCTTACACAGGGCATAGTAAAGAACAGCCTCTCCACAAAGGTTAGCTTGTTAACTTTGTTGTTGTTTCCTACTTTTTTCTGTTGCCTTATTAAAGAGCTTGGAAATTTTATTTACTTAGGTAGAAATGTAACTTGAAAGACTGACCCAATCATGGAGCCAGTCTTAAAAGCATTTATAAGCCTTAGTTGATTTTATTCTGGGTTTTTCATCTAATAACTTCTGAGATTTTAATTTTTTAATATTTCTTGGTTGTTGCTCTTTTCATTAAATAAATAGGAATTAGCTTTTATTTAAAAGAGAGGTTGTAAAACTCATAAAAAATTGTTAAGATTTCATAAAGTTTTGAGATTGTTATAAGTTCCTGCTTTTTTTTTTTTTTTTTTTTTTTTGGTGAGGAAGACCAGCCCTGAGCTAACATCCGTTGCTAATCCTCCTCTTTTTGCTGAGGAAGACTGGCCCTGGGCTAACATCGTGCCCATCCTCCTCTACTTTATATGGGACGCCACCACGGCATGGCTGACAGGCAGTGCGTCGGCGGGCGCCCGGGATCCGAACCCGCGAACCCCGGGCTGCCAAGCACGGACGAAACTGCTGCGCCACCGGGCCGGCCCCAGTTCCTGCTTTTTAAATGCCATCTGCTTTTATATGCAGTGGTTTGGGATTTAAATTAGCCTTCCATTAGGGAGACTTTTGCTATGCTGGGAATATTCTATTTTATCTCTGGGTAACATGGACAATTTATCATAGAAATAAATTCCCTATTCAAACTTGTGTGTATTAACTGACAGAATTATGTATCAATCATTTGGCCATAACCTTTTACTTAGTAACATTATGTCTAGGTATTATTCCTAAGAAAATAATCTAAAATATAGGGAGAAAAAATATTTCTAGCAGGCCAGCCCTGTGGCCTAGTGGTTAAGTTTGGCATGGTCTGCTTGGGCTGCGTGGGTTTGGTTCCGAGGTGTGGACCTACACCACTCATTAGCGGCCATGCTGTGGTGGTGACCCACATACAAAATAGAGGAAGATGGGCACAGATGTTAGCTCAGGGCGAATCTTCCTCAGCAAAAAAAAAAAAAAATATATATATATATATATATATATATTTCTACTATTTACAATCTGTCTAACATTGGGAAAGTGGCTAAATATTGTGGTATATTCATATTAGGAGATATTGTGTAGCCACTAAAATGATTGTGAAGAATTATACCATAGTATTGTTTATTTGAAAGGCTTCGTGATGGTAATTTTCTTTTATATAATTTTACAAAATTTTTACTATTATGTATTGATTTTCTGGGTTATAAAAATACTTTATTAAAAAGTAAACGTTTGTATTAAATTCATCTATAGTTTACAAATCTGTAGAAGAAGAACACATGTAGCTTTTTTTTAGAGCTTCTGAAATGTTGTGTTTTGAATTACATGAAACAGATAATTTTTGCCTTTTTATTCTTTAACTCTTGGTCATTTTGTCACTCTTTATAAATTTGATTTTAATTTTTTCCAGGTGACCTAAAGAATTAATGACCATTCAAAAAATAAAACAAAGCAAAAAGCAGACCATGACCTTACCAACACCAAAGAAACATCCAAGCAATAAAGTGGAACACTAACCAAGATGTGGACATTAGAATGTTTACTATTATTCTTTATGAAACAAACAACTTTACAAAAGGAAAATGTCAGCACATTTTCCCAGCAAGATGAGATCCCGGAAATACCTGCACAGAAGACAAGAGAGCAACCTCCCCAGTTTCAGCAACTACTAGGTTTATATTTTTTTCCTGGTTTTTACTGTTTTGGTAATGTGAATTGAAAGAAGAAATATTAATACCACAGGGGGAGAACCCCAACCAAAGAAATCTGAAATATATAGTAAATGCTTTTTTTTCCTTTTTTGTTCATTTTGGATGCTGGTGCTAAACTTCCAAGTGTCATGATTTAAAAAGAAATTTTGTGCCCTTCTTATTTATTTCTAGGATGAGGGGAGGATAACATTTTTGCTTTCTTATGTGACTCTTTGGAAATGTGCAGTATAAAGTTCCTCAAAAATAAAATTTTTATCTTTGAAAGGAAAAGATGTGTAACTGGAGTATGTTTTCCTGTCTTAGCATATGTTTTGTCTTTTTTCCCCCCACTTCATTCACGTGACTTAATAGTAAACTCAAAGCCACATGTGAAGGTGGATTAGTGCTATTTCATAAATGTAGGCATATGAGTTTGAGATCATAGAAAATGGGATTCCTTTTAGAATGTGCAGTTCACGTCTGAGTTCAGCAGTCAGCATGCTTTGCTTGGTACTCTGAATCTCTTGTGTAATCTTCATTCAGGTGATTGGTGGCATTTAGGTTAACAGCATCCTTTAGATTAATGAAGGAGTTAGTAGTTCTAATCCTTGAACTTCCAACACAAGGTTTTCAACACCAACTGCTGTGTCATATGTATGTCCTTCAGAAAAGAGGAAGGGGAGTTCTTTCCAACCGCACTATAGATTTCTTCCCCCAGTGAGTAGACAGTATAGGTTGAGAAACACTACAGTGTATGTCAGTGCAGTGTAGTTACTTCAGAGATCCACTGCACCTTTCAAATTATTTATTCCTTAAATTAAGTATGTTTTGAATGTAGATTTGTGCCAAGCAGTATTCTAGTGGCTGAGGGAACAAATCAACAAAAGACCCTAGTCTCAAAAAATATTCAAAGGTATAAATAAGTATTTTATGAAAAAAGTCTTTCACCCCAGTTTTTTTTTTTAATTGAGGTAACATTGCTTTATCACTATATAAATTTCAGGTGTACATCATTATATTTTGACTTCTGTATAGACCACGTCGTGTTCCCCACCAAAAGTCTAATTGCCATCTGTCACTGTACACATGTTCCCCTTTACCCCTTTCACTGTCCCCCACCTGCCTTTCCTCTCGGGTAACCACCAATCTGTTCTCTGTATCTATGTGTCTGTTTATCTTCCACATATGAGTGAAATCATATGGTATTTGTCTGTCTTGATCTGACTTATTTCACTTAGCATAATACCCTCAAGGTCCATGCATGCTGTTGCAGATGGCAAGAGTTCATCTCTTTTATGGCTGAGTAGTATTCCATTGTATACACATACCACATCCACTTTATCCATTCAACCATTGATGGACACTTAGATTGTTTCCAAGTCTTGGCTATTGTGAATAATGCTGAAATGAACGTAGGGGTGCATATATCTTTTTGAATTAGTGTTTTTGTGTTCTTTGGATAAATACCCACAAGTGGAATAGCTGGATCATATGGTAGTTCTATTTTTAATTTTTTGAGGAATCTCCATAACTGTTTTCCATAGTGGCTGCACCAGTTTACATTCCCACTAGCAGTGAATGAGGGTTCCCTTTTCTCCACATCCTCTCCAACACTTGTTATTTCTTGTCTTTTTAATAGCCATTCTGACAGGTGTGAGGTGATATCTCATTGTGGTTGTGATTTGCATTTCCCTAATAAGTGATGTTAAGCATCTTTTCATGTGCCTGTTGGCCATCTGTATATCTTCTTTGAAAAATGTGTGTTCAGATCCCCTGCCCATTTTTTAATCAAGTTGTTTGCTTTTTTGTTGTTGAGTTGTATGAGTTCTTTATATATTTTGGATATTAACCCCTTATTGGATATGTGATTTGCAAACATCTCCTCCCAATTGTTAGGTTGTCTTTTTGTTTTGTTGATGGTTTCCTTTGCTGTGCAGAAGCTTTTTAGTTTGATGGAGTCCCATTTGTTTATTTTTTCTTTTGTTTCCCTTGCCTGAGGAGATGTTCAGAAAGATACTAAGACCAATCTCATCCCAGTTCTGATGCCCTCAAGGCAATCAGCATATTTAAAAAAAATATATCTATTTCAGATATTTTCTATGTGTGAGTCTGTGTGTGTGTGTGAGATTGACAAACTGATACAATTCAGGGAGAGGGAAGGAGTTTTAATTGTGGTTACCCTACACCTTAACAATCATTAGATGTATGTTTTTAAAATTCTGTGGGTAAGTTTATTGCCCAGCTGGTCCTCTTTTCTAACTTTCCCCTCTGTTCCTGCTCATTTTAAAGCAATTTTATTATGGAGTATTTCAAACATACTTTTAAAAATGTTTTAAAAAATGTACCATAGGGGCCGCACGGTGGCGCAGTGGTTTAGTCCGCGCTTGGCAGCCCCGGGTTTGCGGGTTCGTATTCCGGGCGCCCGCCGACACACTGCTCGTCAGCCACGTCATGGCGGTGTCCCATATAAAGTAGAGGAAGATGGGCACGGATGTTAGCCCAGGGCCAGTCTCCCTCAGCAAAAAGAGGAGGATTGGCGACGGATGTTAGCTCAGGGCTGGTCTTCCTCACCAAAAAATAAATAAATAAAAAAGTAAATAAAAACATAAAAAATGTACCATATACTTTTTGGTACTGTGACTTTTTTCACTTAATATCTTTACTGTTGTTCCATTATCAATGTGTGTAGAGTCCTCTCATCTTTTGTACTGTCTGCATACTATTCCATTATATAGCCATCCACAATTTTGTCCGTTCTCTTGGATTTTGAGAGTTTCTTAAAATTGCAATTATAAACACTTTATCTCATGTAATTCAAACACCTTTACCTCCAAATACTATCCATCTGTTTCAGGGTTATAGCTATTCTATTTCTAAAGGAAAAAAATATAATGATGAATGCAAAGACTTGGGAAAAAAATCTCAACCCTCAAACCCCCTGGTTGAATGTATGGAAGAACACAAGTTGGACGTGATGTGATGTAAGGATGGGCCTGAAACAAGTTCTTTTACAGCAGACAAGGGATTTGAATTCCTTTACCAAGAGACAGGCTGTGTGGGTGGGAGCACAGCCAGAGATTAATTAGAAGGCAGTCATAACGTGATTGCACATTAGGTGTGATTGGTATTAATTGGAAGCTCAGGAGTTTTGCATATTTGATAGAACAACACCTATTGAGAAAGTAGCCCCACACAACTCAAAATATTTGCGTGCCTACTATGTACCAAGAGTGATGCTGGGTGCTTTCATATCACAGATATCTCAGTTGCAACATATTTGCATTTACTGCAAAGATGAAATTTTTGAAAGTACTTTTGCCCTTAGTGGTGTGGAGAAATGTATTCATAGAGACTAATACCTTGAGATTTTGAAATAATAAAGTTCTTTAAATCTTAGAGCTCGAACTTGGTTTCAGCTGAAAAGAGGAAATTAACTTAATCTCTTGACTTCAGAGAAATAATTTTATATATGATGGCATGAATGTCTTATTTAATAGGAAAAGCCTAGAAAGGAACCAGGTACTGATATAAATCTCTGAAAATTAGGTGACCTTGTTAGTGGCCGTGGTAAGACTTCCATCAGCTTTGTGATTTTTCTCAGGGTGAAAGTATTTCATTGTATCTGATAAGCTAGCTCCAGAATCACCCAGATTTTCAGAATGGGGATGGGAGGCTGTAATGGAACTGAAATCCGCACTGGTAACATGAGACAGGGAGTTAAGCTTGCAGACCCCTCCCTATACCTCTGTAGTTAGGGCAATATTCTATTAAAAAGGGGTAGAGAGTAGAGGCATGTGATAAAAGAGATGAGAAATCACTACTCTGTTACTAACAGAGTCACCTTTTCATTTGATCTTCTGTTTAATTCATGGGGGATTTCACATATGGGGTTCTAGGTGACTTGTGCCCCTACTACATGACCATGGTACCACTGGTAGAAGTCCCTCTCACCATTTGAGAACAAAACTTCCCAAGTGATAAAATTATTGGGAATAGTGTTTGTGTGTGTGTGTGTGTGTGTGTGTGTGTGTGTGTTTTATTACCTTAAGAAATTCCTAAACTATTTTCCAGAATGGCTGTTATGGGCCAAATTGTGTCACTTCCAAATTCTTATGTTGAAGTCCTAAAGCCCCAGTAGTTCAGAATGTAACCGTATTTGAAGATAGGTCTTTAAAGAGGTAATTAAGTTAAAATGAGGCCATTAGGATGGGGCCCTAATCCAATAGGACTGGTGTCCTTATAAAACGAGGGAGGCTCACAAACGCAGGGAGATGACCATGTGAAGAGGCCTCTATCTGCAAGCCGAGAGAGGCCTTAGGAGAAACCAAAACTGCTGACACCTTGATCTTGGACTTCCAGCTCCAGAACTGTGAGAAAGTGAATTTCTGTTGTTTAAGCCACCCAGTCGGTGCTATTTTGTTATGGCAGCCCTAGCAAACTAACCCAGTGTCTGTACTATTTTACATTTCCAGCAGCAATGTGTGAGAGTTCCAATTTCTCCACATCCTTGTCAGCATTTGGTATTATCACTGTTTACATTTTAGCTCTTCTACAATATGTGTATGGTGACATTTAATTGTGGTTTTAATTTATATTTCCCAAATGGCTAATAACATTGAATATAATTTCATGTGCTTATTTCTTTTGCATA
This sequence comes from Tapirus indicus, assembly GCA_031878705.1. Lineage (NCBI taxonomy): Eukaryota > Metazoa > Chordata > Mammalia > Perissodactyla > Tapiridae > Tapirus > Tapirus indicus. The sequence continues at coordinate 107,333,289 of CM062918.1, read as the reverse complement.
TGTCCTCTCTGGTGAAATATCTGTTCCTGTTGTATAAATGTTTTGATTGGACTTTTTTGTTGTTTTTTACTTTTTGAATTTTGAGAGTTCTTTATGTAATCTAGATATGAGTCCTTTATCAATATGTGATTTGCAAATATTTTTCTCCCAGTTTGTGGCTTGTCTTTTCATCTTAGCAAAGTCTTTTGTAGAAAGTTTTGATGAAGTCCAATTTATTGATTTTTTTTTTCCTTTATGGATTGTGCTTTTGTTGTCATGTCTAAGAACTCTTCACTTTGCCTAGGTCTTGAAGATTTTCTTCTGTGTTTTCCTCTGAGATAATGTTTATATAAGATATCAGGTTTAGGTTAAGGTTCATTTTTTTGCCTGTGGATATTCAATTATCCCAGCACCGTTTCTTTTCTTTTTTTTTTTTTGTGAGGAACATCAGCTCTGAGCTAACATCTGTTGCCAATCCCCCTCTTTTTTTTTTTTTTTTTTTTTTGCTGAGAAAGATTGGCCGTGGGCTAACATCCGTGTCCATCTTCCTCTACTTTATGTGGGACGCCGCCACAGCATGGCTTGACAAGCAGTGCATTGGTCTGCGCCCAGGATCTGAACCTGTGAACCCTGGGCTTCCAGAGCGGAGCACATGAACTTATCTGCTACACCACCAGGCCGGCCCCCAGCACCATTTCTTGAAAAGACTCCTTACTTAGTTGCATTGCTTTTATACTTTGGCTAAAATCCAGTTGGCCATACTCATGTGGGTCTATTTCCAGGCTCTCTATGCTGTTCCATTGGTCTACTTTGTCTATCCCTCCACCAATAACACATTGTCTTCATTACTGTAAATCTTAAAATCAGATAGAGTGATTTCTCCTACTTTATTCTTTTTCAAAATGTTTTTTAATTATTCTAGTTCTTTTGCCTTTCCATGTGCATTTTGGAATAAGTTTGTCTATTTCTACAAAAAAATCTTGCTGGGATTTTGATAGGAAATATGTTAATTCCATAGATCAACTGGAGAGAATTGACATTGAGTCTTCGAACCCATGAACACAGTATGTTTCTCCCTTTATTCACATCTTTGATTTCTTTCATCAGCATTTTAATTTCCAGCATACAAGTCCTTTACATGTTTCATTAGATTTATACCAATGTATTTCATTTTATTTTTAGTGATTGCAAATGATATTTTTTTTAATATCAGCTTCCACTTGTCCATTACTAGTATATAGAAATATAGTTGATTTTTGTATGTTGGCCTTGTATCCTACGAATATACTGAACTCGATACTTATCAGTTGTAGGAATTTTTTTTTTGATAGATTCTTTGAGATTTTCTCTGTAGTTAGAAAACAGAATTTTCATCCTGCTATCTGCAAATAGGGACAGTTTTATTTCTTCCTTTCCAATCTGTATGCCTTTTATTTCCTTTTCTTATTGTGCTGGCTGGCTAGGACTTCCAGTACTATATTGACTAGGAATGATTAGTGAATATTCTTGCCTTGCTCCCAATATTAGGAGGAAAGTGTTCAGTCTTTCACCACTAACTATCATGGTAGCTGTAGGTTTTTTAAAGATACTCTTTACCAAGTTGAGGGAGATCTCTCTATTCCTATTTTTCTGGGAGTTTTTGTCCTGAGTGGGTGTTGAATTTTGTCAGATGCTTTTTCTGCATCATTTGATATGATCATATGATTTTTCCTCTTTAGCCTATTAATATGGTGGATTACAACGATTGCTTTTCATATATCAAAGCAGCCTAGCATCCCTGGAATAAATGCATTTGGTCATTGCTATAGTCTGAATGTTTGTGTCCCCCCCGCCACCCTGCAAAATTCATATGGTGAAATCCTAATGCCAGTGTGATGGTATTAGGAGGTGGGACCTTTGGGACATGGTTAGGTCATGAGGGTGGAGCCCTCATTAATGGGATTAGTGATCTTATACAAGAGGCCCCCAGAGATCCACAGCTGTCTACCAAGTGGGGACACAGTGAGACGGTGCCACCTATGAACCAGGAAGAGAGCCTTTACCAGAACTTGACCATGCTGGTGCCTTAATCTTGGACCGTCAGCCTCCAGAACTGTGGCAAATAAATTTGTACTGTTGCAAGCTACCCAGTCTGTGGTATTTTGTTATAGCATCCCAGACTAAGATACTCATGCTGTATAATTTTTAAAATATGTTATTTGATTTAATTTGCTAATATTTTGTTGAAGATTATTATATCTCTGTGTATGAGGGATGTAGCTTCCTCCTTCCCCCCCCCCCCCCCCCCCCAGTTTTGGTATCAGGGAAATACTGGCCTCATAAAATGAGCTGGGAAGTATTCCTTCCTCTTTTATTTTCTGGAAGAAATAATGTAGAATTGGTGTTAATTTTTCCTTAAATGTTTGGTAGAATTCTTCAGTAAAACCATCTGAGCCTAGAGATTTCTTTTCTGAGACTTTTTAAACTATAAGTTTAATGTGATAGTTACAGGGCTATTCAAATTATCTGTTTCATAATGGATGAGTTTTAGTCATTTGTGTTTTTTGGGAAATTGGTCCATTTCATCTAACTCATCAAATGCATGAGTGAAGAGTTATTCAGCTATTTCTTTATTGTCCTTTTATGTCTTCAGGAAAAGGTAATGATATCTCTATTTTATTTCTGATATTTGTAATTTGGTCTTTTCTCTTTTTTTCTTTGTTAGTCTTACCAGAGGTTTTTGACTTTATTGATCTTTTCAAAGAACCAGCTTTTTCTTTCATTGATTTTTCTCTGGTTTTCTGTTTTTTATTTCATTGATTTCTGCTCTTTATTATTTCCTTCCTCTTGCTTTAGGTTTATTTTGCTCTTCTTTTTCTGATTTCTTAAAATGGGAGCTTAGATTATTGATTTGAGACTTTCCTCCTATTCTAATATAAGCATTTAATGCTATAAATTTCCCTCCCAGCACTGCTTTACCTGTATCCCACAAATTTCAAATGCATTTACATATTCATACAGTTTAATATATTTTTAAATTTCTCTTGAGACTTTCTCATTGACTCATTTAGAAGTGTGGGTTTAATTTCCAAGTGTTTGGTGATTTTCCTGTTATCTTTCTGATATTAATTTCTAATTTTATTCCATTCTAGTCAGAGAACACACTGTGTGATTTTAATTTTTTAAAATTTTTTGAGTATTATTTTGGTTTATGGCCCAGGGTATGGTCTATCTTAGTGACTGTTCCATGGGCTCTTTAAAATAATTCTGCTGTTGTTGGGTGGAGTGTTCTATAAATGTCAAATAGATCCTGTTGATTGATGGTGTTCTTAAGTTCTCCTATATTCTTGCACCAATAGACCTTCTAACAATCTAGGCCCAGTGGTTTCTGCTCTGTGAATATGATGCTGCTGAGTGTTGGGAGAGACAAAAGAAATCTTCAAGGTCATATACTGACTGAGTTTGTTGAAAGACTTAGTTTGAGCCAGGCTGTGTGAAGAAAGGTCAAGATCTTAGCACCTCCCCCACTTTGAAACTTGCCTTGTGGACTCATGCAGACCTAACCTAAACCTATCTTAGCTTCTTCAAAAGTTTAAGAAACTAGGTGGGGCAAAATGACAAAAATTTTGTGAAAAAAGTAAAGACATATATCATTCACTTAGGAAGTTTTTATCTTCCAAGTTTCTTGCATTAAACAAAACAAAACATTAAGTACCAATGTTCTCAGCATTGTTTTAAACCTTCGCAACAATCCTGGCTGGTAGCTTTTTATTCCATTTAGGAATTGAGAAAGTTGTGGATCCAGCTCACACAGATTCATTTTGAGGCTCAAACCCACAGAAGTGGAGAACAAGGCATGGCATCAGGAGATCTAGGTTCAAGCCCCAAACTCTCACAATCTTTAACCTCAAGCCGTTCACTCAACATCATGGTTTCAATGTCTGTCTGAAAGGAAAGGAGTTGTATGTATCAGTGGTTTCAACTCGGGGTCAGGATGAAGTCATTTCAGCTTATCCCCAGCCCTCTCTCAACTCTAATGTGCCATTATTTTTGTGTGTGTGATTCTTTCAAGGTCACACCTAGGGATAGCACCAGAGAATTATATTTTACTAGCTGAGATTTGTAATCGATATCTGTATGTAATTGTAGGGCAAATGTTTGTGGAGGCAACAGACAATATAGAGTGTTGCAATGTGTGAGTAACAACAATATTGTGTGGTAAGTACAACTAACTGAAACAGATAAAGGAGAAGCTGAACAAGAATGAGACACCTTGCTCTCTGCTTGCTTAGTGTATGTTTAGAAAAGTCTGTTTAAACTGTGATACTAGACCTTTTTTGACAAGTCTGGTTTGAGGTAACCCTCAAGTTGTTGAAAGTGAAATGAAGTAGTAACAGTTAAGAATTACTGAAGTCATTGCTTTGACAGATTTTGAACTTCTCAGGCCTTTCCCCCCCACTTTTCCTCTGCTTAGTCCTCATGCTCCTCTTCTCTCTTGGACACTCACTGTAAGGTTAAATTATTGCTCGTGCTGTGTGAAATTGTTAACCATTTCCATCACCTCCAATAAGCACTGATTGATGCATATTGAGATACTGGTTCTTAATTATATCAACACCACCTTCCATTATAGATATGACTGCAGTTGGAAGGTTTTACATAAGCCCCAGGAAGAGTTTCCCATTGCTTTTAATTTGCACTTCCCTTCCCAATCTCATTCATCACAATGGCCCAGCTTGTGTACTTGTAATTTAGAGTGATCAGAGGGTTTGTCGGGTTTTTTTCCCTACCACAACTCTCCAGGATAAATTCCCTAAAGTTAATAAAGAAACAGGAGAAGACTCAGTTGGACAGTTTTTCTCACGATGCTATACTAGTGGTTCCAAGTGAAGTTATTTAAATTTCAGGTAATATAGTTACCCCTGAGAACAGTCATCCCTCTATTCTTTTAATCATTCATTCGAATTAAATCAATTTAAAAAAGCGAGCACACACCCCTGATACACGTATATTTTTAATACATAAACTCCGTGTATGTATGTATGAGTGTGTACTCATAGCATGTGTTATAAAACATAAAAAAAGAAATTAAAGATGAAAGATGAAATATTTTGCAGAAAATGTTACTGTAACAAACTTCTTACTAAGATATTTTAATAATCATCAGTGAAGTGATTTAAAATGTTTCATTATTTGTAAAAGTATTGGCTTAATATATTGTGATATGTGATTTGAAAATATGTTTCTCTGTTCAGCTTAATTTGATAGTTGATTTCAATGCTGTAATAAGTGAAAAAAAATATATGGGTCTAAATGGAAGAAAAGAATTTTTCCTCTATCATGATATACATTTTTAAATCCCATCTGCCAATGATTGAAATGGTTTGTTGGAATTTGTACAGAAAATTTCCATCTGCCTGGTATCATAACATTTTATGTAAACTAGTTAGAAATTGTTACATAGGGGCCAGCCCGGTGGCGCAGCAGTTTAGTTCGAGCTTGGCAGCCCGGGATTCGCCGGTTCGGATCCCGGGCACCCGCCGACGCACTGCCTGTCAGCCATGCTGTGGCGGCGTCCCATATAAAGTGGAGGCAGATGGGCACAGATGTTAGCCCAGGGCCAGTCTTCCTCAGGAAAAAGAGGAAGATTAGCAACGGATGTTAGCTCAGGGCTGGTCTTCCTCACACACACACACAAAAAAGTAGAAATAAAAAAAAAAGAAATTGTTACATAACAATTGCTTTCACAATAAATGGAAACTAATCGTTTATATAATTTATAAAGAGGTTAGAAAATTCTTTTAAGTTTTGTAAATATTTAAATGTGAGAATTCATAGGTGAGAAATTTATCATTTCACCACCAAAACTCAAGATAATGAATTGTAACATTTCTAAAACCCATTTTCAAACCCCATAGCAAGAGTTCTTTTAAAAAAAGTTCCATTTTTACTCATTGTGAAAACATCATTTTTACCTTGAATGTGTTCAATTTTTCCAAAACTATCTATTAGTAATGTACTTCTGCCAGTCACTTTATCAGAGAAAAGATAACAAATTCAGGAGACCTGCCTTTATATAAAAGGAAAATGAATAATATTTTAAATATCATGACTCATTTAAGTATTTTAATGGATAATAAACAGTAAGTCTCTAGGACAAACAATTTCAGTTATTACTCCCCTTCTCATTCCAAGGTATTGCTAAGATTATACTATTTAGTTGTTTTGATTTTATAAAATAAACCACATTGATATCATTATAGATTGCATTATGTTAAACATGCATGAACACATGCATCTTACAAATTATCAATCCCTTTCTTTCAAGTAATTGCCATTCTTTCCACAGGATACCTCATCTTCCAAACATGATACATGACCCTCTGACATACAGATTCAGAATGTGCCATTGTCACTCTTTTATATGAAAATTTAGTGAATTTTAGTTAAAACTTACTTTTACATATTTTGAGATAAAAATACAAGAAAATCTTTGCATTTTCCTCCCAATTTACATATATCTCACTAACGTAACCTAAGTACCAAGCATTGTAGATACATTATCTTTTACTTTTGCTACAAGAGATACTGTTTCTCTTTTGTTGTTGTTACGTGAAGCCAAGTTGGCTCTGACTCCTGGTGACCCTATGAATGAGTGATGTACAAATGTCCTGTCCTCAACAGCCCTACTCAGCTCCTGTAGACTCATGCCTATTGGTTCCTTTATTGAGTCAATCCATTTCATATTTGGTCTTCCTCTTTTCCTGCTGCTTTCTGCTTTTCCCAGCATTATTGTCTTTTCCAAAGAATCCTGCCTTTTCATGGTGTGCCCAAAGTAGGACAGCCTCAGTTCTATCCAGCGATAGTTCAGGTTTAATTTGCTCTGGGAACCACTTGTTTGTCTTTCTGGCAGTCCAGGGTATCCGTAGAGCTCCCTTCCAACACCATATTTCAAATGAATTAATTGTTTCCTGTCAGCCTTCTTCACTGTCCAGCTTTTGCACCCATACATAGTAATTGGGAGTATGAGGGTGTGGATAATCTGGGCCTTGGTCTCTAATGACACTTCCTTACACTTGGTGATCTTTCCTAATTATTTCATTGCTGCCCTTCTAAGTCTCAGTCTTCTCTTGATTTATTGCCTGCAGGCTTCATTTAAAATGACTGAGAGAGAGACGTCAAGATGGCAGTGTAGGTGAATGCTGAACTCATTTCTCCCACAGACACAGCAGATTTACAACTAATCTGGGAACAGTTACCCCTGAGAGAGAACTGAAAACTGGATAAGAGGAACCCCTGCAACAAATGACAGTCCTGACTGAGGTGGAAGAGGAAGAAATTCCCTTCTGTAGAGAAAAAATGCCACCCTCACAAGCTGCAACACTTCAAAGCTGCCCAGGAGCAATCCAAAGATACACAGCCTTCCCTGGAGGTGGGGGGAATTGAGCCAGGGAGCGTTGCTGCTATAGGCATTTTTTGGACCCAGCACATCCAAGACGGGTGTCATAATATCTGGCTTTGCTGCCTACTTTTCTGGGAATACCCCCAGAAAAGCTGGGACACAAGGAAATTAAAGCCAGCTCTTAATGGGCCCAATACAAATTCACCCATTTTGGAATGCAACCTAAAATCATCAGAAAGAAAGGCACACAGTCCTTTGATGAAAAGAGACTCACCTGATAGGCTCTGGATGCATCTTGGTGATAGATGAGGCCTCTTGAGTGACTGGGACATTGGTGGCAGCCATTGTTGTGACTTGGTGTGGGTGTGCTGACACAGATGCTGGCAGATGCCATTGGAGTTCTCTCTGTGGCCTGCTAGCCCAGGGACTGCCCCACCCACTAGAGCACTGATTTAATCCAGCTCAGCCAAGGAAAGCAGCCCACCCTAAGGACTGGCCCCACTCAACAAGCCCTTAGGCAATTTGCGGGCCTGCTTAAGGAAGCTGCCTGGATTCTCTGCAGCCTGGCAAGTGGGTCCAGCTCTGTGGGACAGGGCATGCCTGAGGAGCAGGTGGAGAGTGTGGGGCCCCTGCCTTGGAGCAACTGGGTCTACTTTAGGGGGTTAGGGCATGTGCACAGGGCAGGACTGTGTTGACTGTGTGTGTGGCCCTGGGGGCAGCAGGGCGTCTCAGCTGCAGAAGACTTGTTCTTCTCAAACAGCCACATAGGAGATTGGCCCCACCCTCCAAAGCCAGAAACAATTGGGTGCTCTTGTGCCTGGGGCCAGCCCCACCCAGATGCAACCCCCAGAGAGCTGACAAGAGCCTAATAGGCCAGAGGCTTATAGCAATTGTAAGCCCTTGAGCCTAAGAACCAGCCATGCTGGGGGCCTACTCACTTAATAGAAAAGCTGTAACAGGAATGTGCCATTAGACCTTGCAGCCAACTGTGCTGGGGCTCCTCACATTCAAAAAAGAGACTGAAGGGCCTACAACAACCACATGCAGCTGAGCATTACAACCAGTCAGCCAGGGGGACAGCTCAGCCTCCCTGGACACCTACAGCAAGAGCAACTGTGCCACAACAGAAGGACACAAGTAGCCCACACAGGGGTCACTCCTGTAACATTTGGAACTGGTGACAAGAAAGAAGCACACTGCTAGGCCTCATAAGGCATTACTTATGGTCATCTCTCCAAGATCAGGAGATGTAGCTGACCTACCTAATACATAGGTACAAGCACAGAGAAAGAGTCACAATGAGGAGGCAAAGGAATATGTTGCAAGTAAGGGAACAGGACAAAAGCCCAGAAAAGGGACTAAATGAAAGAGAAATGAGCAATCTGCCTGATAGAGAGTTCAAACAAAGAATCATAAATATGTTCACTGATCTTGGGAGAAAAATGGATGAACTCACTAAGAACATCAATAAAAAAATGGAAGATATAAAAAAGAACCAATCAGAAATGAAGAATACAATATGGGAAATGAATAATTCACTAGAGGGACTTAAAAGCAGAGAAGAGGATACAGAAGAACGGCTCAGCGGGCTGGATGAAAGACTAGAGGAAATCACCCAAGCTGAACAGATAAAAGAAAAAAGAATTAAAAAGAGTGAGGACAGTCTAAGGGACCTCTGGGACAATATCAAGTGTACTAACATCCATGTTATAGGGGTCCCAGAAGGAGAAGAGAGAGACAAAGGGGCAGAGAATCTATTTGAAGAAATAATAGCTGAAAATTTCCTGAACCTAACGAAGGAAACAGACATCCAGGTACAGGAAGCACTGAGAGCACCAAACAAGATAAACCCAAAGAGGCTCACACCAAACACATCATAATTAAAATTTCCAGACTTAAAGATAAAGAGAGAACCCTAAAAGCCTCAAGAGAAAGACAAGTTACATACAAAGGAAACCCCATAAGGCTATCAGCTGTCTTCTCTGAAGAAATCTTAACAGGCTGGAAGAGAGTGGCATGATTTATTTAAAGTGCTAAAAGGAAAAAATCTACAGCTAAGAATATTCTACCTGGCAAGGTTATCATTCAGAATGGAAAGACAGACAAAGAGTTTCCCAGACAAGCAAAAATTAAAGGAGTTTATCACCAAGAAACCAGTCCTGCAGGAAATGCTCAAGGGACTTATTTAAGGGGGAAAGAGAAGACCACAAATAGGAAAAAATTATCTATTTCCATGATAGAGAGTAATAGATACAAACGCACAGGAATGAGGTTAGATTTGACATCAAAAACATAAAATATGGGAGGAAGGGGGTAAAAGAGTAGAGTTTTTAGATAGAGGTCAAACTAAAGAGACCATCAACTTAATATAGATTGATGTATACCTATGTTATTATATATGAACCTCATGGTAATCACAAACCAGAAACCTATAATAAATACAAAAAAAAAAAAAAAAACTAAGCAAAAGGAATCCAAACATAATACCAAAGAAAGCCATCACACCACGGGGGTTAAACATTTGTTAAACAGTTTTCCTCCCATTGGTTACTTAGGAATAAAGACTTCTATGCTGTGGCTCCGTCATCTTTAACACGTGGTTTCATCTTGTCCTGCTGTCGTCTAGCCGGTAGATGGGAAAATGAGAGAGCAAGTCGGCTTCAGACCAGAAGTGACACATCGCTAATGCTCATGGTCCATGGGCAAGAGCTAGTTACATGACTGTACCTAGATTCAGGAGGCTGAGAAAGTAGTTTAATTGTGCTGGAGAGAAGAAATAGGTTAGATGAGCAGAACCTACCAAAGTCTCGGCCATAATTCCAAAGCATGAACTGTTAAGAGATGAATCTGGGTTTCAATCATAGTCTGTCTGACTACAATATCTATGCTTTTCTCTTTATGCTACCTTGTAGTGCAAGGCAAAGGAAGGACCTACAAAAAAGACTTGCTGGCTCTTCATGCTGCACTTTGTAGGGGCGTGGTCATGATGATGAATCTGGTCCTCAGCTTTGCTCATTCATAAACTTTACTGTTTGTTAGTTCACCAAGGATTGTTTAATGCTAAGTTAACAAATATGGTTTGTTAGAAATGACATTTTAATAATCTAAACTTGACTTACCTGGGTTTATTGATATTTTTCTCCTCCCTATTCTAGAATGATTTAAGATGACTTACAACAATATATGTGACACAAAAAGATAAAATGAGTGAAAAGTTGATAAGAGAATGTGGTAAAAGGCAAATAAGATTGGAGTAAAAACTGAGGTAGAACACAATATGTCAGCCATGAAATCCTATACATAGTAGAGTGGGCAATGAATTTGGTTCTGAGATTTGTAGCCAGTTTAGTTCTAACAGGGAAACATAGCTATAAGGTGCATTGTATCTATAAGAAGAAACAAACCATTTGCTTCAAAAACATGTACAACCACACCTCATACTTAAACCAGAAGGAAATATAACCCGTGGGTCACTGATTCATCTGTTCATCTATTTCATAAATATTTATTGAGTGACGATTATGTGCCAGATACTGTTTTAGCTTCCAGGGATACAACAGTGAACAAAACAAAATCCTGCCCTTATGCAGGTAGGGGGAGGGACGATAAATAAACAAGTAGTTTTTTAGTATGTCTGGGGCTGATAAGTCGTAATGGGAAAAAACGGTAAGAGTGATAGATGTGCTGAGACGGAGTGGATGGAGTGGTCAGGAAGGGCTTCCCTGCTAAGATGACATTTGAGCAGAGAACTGAGGGAAGTGAGGGGTTAGCTGTGCAGAAATCTGGAGTGTTCCAGGAGCAGTAAATGGCAAAGGCACTGGTTTGGGAACATGGTTAGAGTTTTTGAAAGATAATAAGCCAGGGAGATGTGGTCAGAGAGGTACTGGGGATCTTGCGTGATGTAATAATAACAACACAACGTGTTCACCTCATCTGATAAAGGCACATTTTCCCCTGGGTGATGTTGAACATACTTGACAAATTTCACCCTTTGGTTTTTCTTTTTCTGGACTCTATTTAGATCACTACATTGTTATAACATAAAAGAGTCCTTAATGGGATTTGGGTTTCCTAATCTCAATGCATTTCTTAATTACTTCTTAGAGACTCCACTTATACATATATATGTTTATATTTATAGTTATAGAATATATAGACTATATATGGAGAGACATATATATTTTCAAGTTGATTTTTACTGGCAATTTTTAGAAATTTGGGTACCAATATGTATTTAATAAGGCATTTAACTTGGAAAGAGGAGATCTTGATTTAAGTCTTGACCCTGTGGCTGACTTTCTATGTGACCATGGAAAAGCTGCAACCACTGAGTCTCAATTTCCCTATAGCACAATAAAAAGATACGTGTTCATATTATCTGTCCTCTCTGCCTCATAAAGCTGTTATAGGGATCAAACAAGACAATGAATCTGAAAGTAGTTTAAGGCTGCAGTTTAAGACCATTAGTTTTTCTGATCTTCTTCCCACACTTGTCAAACATGTGCCAGGCACTTTGCTAGAGTCTAGATATAGTGATAAATTGTGGTCTCTGCCCTCGGGGTGAACACAGCCTAACAGAAGAAATAGACAAACTGTTATGAATGATAACCACTTGGGGTGCTAAGATAGAGAAGGAAAGTCTGTGTAGGAGAGGACTAGAAGTGAACAGGGAACACTTTTCAGAGGTGAATTGAATCCTAAAGACCCAAGATGAATTATTAGGTAAGCTAGGAGGGGAAGGACATTACAGACATAGGAAACAGAGCATGCAAATGCTTATGGGGTGAGAGAACTTAGTGCTTCTTGTGAATTTTTTGTTGTTATTGTTGCAGGAAATATGAATAGTATGACTGAAGAATATTGAGAAGTAGAAAGAAGTAAGGTGTTTATGGAGACATACAATAATTAAGAGATTTCATTCTGCAATAATTTAGATTTTAAATGGAGGTATTACTTGGTAAGACTTGCTTGTTAGAGAGATCATTCTGGCAGCAATAGGAAAGATTAGAAGGTGAGTGAGACTGAGGAATGGAGGCCCATTAGAAGACTCCTACAGAAGTTCAGGCAAGAAAAGAGGAGGTGAACTCAGACAATGGAAAAGAGGAAAGAAGGATGATAAAGAGAGATATAAAAGGTAGAAGGACTGTACTTGACGCCATTCGATGAGGTGGAATGGGGTGAAAAGAGTGGTAAGCATCAAGGCAGCATTTCCCAGCTTTCTGATTTGTACAGTTAAGTGGAGTGGTACACTTAACATGATGCTTATAGCCCCTTAGGGAGACAGATAACTTTTTTGGAAAATCATACTCAGAGTGTTTATCAACTAATTAGTATCAATCTTTAGAGAATTATTTAATGGCATGTGCTAAAACTCTGTTCTTTTTACTGTTATCAATGAGATAGGTAGACATTTTTTAAAGGTTTTTTTTTTTTTTTAATCAGCTTGTAGTTGACCATATCTCAATAACACAGCCAGAAAGGTGTATGTCGAAGTTTTGATTCAGAATTATTTTTAATGCTTTGCCTGAAGGGGACTAAAACAAACAAGATAATTTTAAAAGGTGTACAACCCACCATAGATTGCACAAGTATAGGTTAATAGAAATCTAGATTATCATTACTAATAGTATCAGATAATAGGGAGCTGGCCCGGTGGGGCAGCGGTTTAGTTCATGCTTTGGCAGCCCGGGGTTCGCGGGTCTGAATCCCGGGCACCCGCCGATGCACTGCTTGTCAGCCATGCTGTGGCGGCGTCCCATATAAAGTAGAGGAAGATGGGCACGGATGTTAGCCCAGGGCCAGTCTTCCTCAGCAAAAAGAGGAGGATTGGCAATGGATGTTAGCTCAGGGCTGGTCTTCCTCACACACACAAAATAGTATCAGATAATAATAGCATGGCAATTAACATTAATGTAGTGCTTTTGATCTTTCAAGATTATTTTCTTATTTGAGCTACTTAACAACTCTACAAGAGAGCTATTTTTCAACTTCATTTTAAAAATAAATAAATTGGGGGTTAGAGAGGTTAAGTTACATTTTTTACTTAGTATGAGGAAAAGTTTTGTGACAATCAGAGCTGTTATGAATGGAATGAGCTGCCTGGTAGCAGGTCCTCAGTACTGAGAAAGTTTAGACAGAGCTGGAAATGTTCTGCTGTGGCAAACGGCTCCAGTAGGCAAGAATTTGGACCAGATGAGTTTTCTGTGTTCAAGGATTAGAGAATCGTGTGATATGGAACTTGATGAGCACCTGGAGCTAATCTACTCCACCGTCTTTGTTTTTATGAGAAGACTGAGGCCCAGAAAGGTCAACCTGCCCAAGCTGATGTAAGCTATGGAATCTAGCTCCAGGTCAGTGATCTCTAAACTACACTGAACGCGTCTATGAGAATCTTGGGGAAGGGAGGAAAAGGAGAGGAAAGAAATGAGTGGAGCATATGGTTGGCATAAGGTTCCAAATCATCATATTTTCCCCATGCGAGTATGAATGTTCTTTACCAGAGTAAAAGTAGTTGGGAAGTGAGATACTTCTTTTATGGTCAACAGGTTTTATTGACCTCTTGCTATTTGTAGGAAACAGGCAACACAAAGAGGAATGAGATGTGGACCTTATTCTAAAAGCTCTTCCAAGTAATTTGTGGTAGGCAGAATAATGGCCCCCCCAAAGAGTCCACACCCCAATCATCAGACCTGTGATTATGTTACCTGATGTGGCAGAAGGGACTTTACAGATGTGACTAAGGTTATGGAACTTTAGATGGGAAATTATCCTGTGCACCCAATCTAATAATCACATGAATCCTTAAAAGCAGAGAAACTTTCCCAGTTGTGGTCAGAGAGAGAGAGAGAGAGAGATATGACAACGGAAGAGGGGTCAGAGAAATGTATGATATGAAGGACTAGACTGGCCATTTCTGGCTTTGAAGATTGAGAAAGGCATTCACGAACCAAGAAATATGCGAGGTCTCTAGAAGCCGGAAAAGGCAGGGAAACAGATTCTCCCCAAAAGCCTCTGGAAAGGAACACAGCACTGCCACCACCTTGATTCTAACCCAGAGAGACCAGTGTTGGACTTTTGGCTTACAGAACTGTAAGATAATTTTGTATTGTTTAAGCCACGAAGTTTGTGGCAATCTGTTACATCAGCAACAGAAAACCAATACACAATGTAAAAAGAAACAATGTACACATGGAAAGTTAAATACCCATAATCAACGTTCCCTAGGACTCAACCACCTGGAGTAAACATGAGGTCATACTGATGGTGATAGCCCATGCTCTTTTGTCTCTGCCTTTAGTTGGTTGCAGAATCTCTGGTTTATCTTAAAAACTCTTTCCTCAACTCTCTCTGGGAGTTCTCAAGGCAGTGGAATACCTCATAAATTTTCACCAACCCAAAACCCCGCTCCTACATAGAGTCTACCGTTTTCCTTCTCTGGCTTAGATTCTCTCTGCTGATGTCTAATGTTCTCTCAATGCCTGAGAAGCCCCAGTTAGGTGCTGGGCATTGCTGCAGTGACTCTACTGCTGACTCTATTTATAGCTTCCAACAAAGTTGCTGTTTCCCTGTGCCACGCAAGCCTTCTAGGTAGGCCTCAGGATCCTCTGGAGCTGTCTTTCACTGATGGTCCCTGCTGCCCTCCTATGGTGAAGTTGGGCTGCATTTTCAGATAAAGTTGGAAGAAATCTGTCTGCCTTACTTTTGTTTTAAATTCCTTTGAAACGGTTCCAAGCAATACTACCCAAGGTCTAATATAGTTTTGTTTCTTTTGGGGTGTTTTTTAAAATTTTTGGTGAAATGACTCTACCAGTTGTACTTATAGTCTCCTTTCCCTAGGACTCAGTTATAAGTCATGACGCCTTGGCCAAAAGACCCTAAGAGACAGACACAATGCTGAACACCAAGGTATTCTTGTTACCAGGCGTAGATTTCATGCTCTGCCTCTCTTTTTCTTTATAATGAATAACTTCCCAGGGATGTCTCCCTGCCTCATGTAAATAGATTCCATGAGGGTCCACCCCACCAGACTTCAAGCTGGGATTCCTCCTCACAATTGTAGAATCATACAAGACAGAATACACTAAATAACATGTGAATGGATGGCTGTTATAGCATTTAGAGGAGAGCAAGATCTAGTGAAGGTCTGTGCAGAGAAAACTGCAGAATGATGATATCCCCAGTGTATATTTCAGTGTAACTTCCTACTGTTCAGCACTTAACATGGGCAGTGCAGATAATGGGTATTCAATAAATGCTTATTGAATTAATAGCAAGGCAGAAATAACCATCTGGCAGGGATGGTGGGACTGAAGCCTTGCTGAAAATGAATCAGAGATCCAGAAATTTGAGACAGAAGTAATAGTTGAAAAGACAAGAGAATGAGCACTTAGAAAGAAAAGAGAAATTGCAGATATCTAGCCACCTTATTGATGAGTATATGTGTAGGACCTCCTGTTTATACCTTCTGTTTAACTGGCACTCTATCTAGGATGTACTTAGGTGTTTCTGTGTCTGAGCATTGCTATTTCCAGGGTTTTCTCTAGCTCAGAAATTATAAAAATTCATCATTTTTTGAATTGCTCAATGAAATCGGAAAATAAATTTTTGCCTCTCCCTCTCTGTTATATTTTGTTTTTTTAAAAATTCCTAGGTCATATGGGGCCAGCCCCACGGCATAGTGGTTAAGTTTGCGCGCTCCGCTTCGGCGGCCCGTGGTTTCGCAGGTTCGGATCCCCTGCGCCAACTGAGGCACCGCTTGTCAAGTCATGCCGTGGCGGCGTCCCATATAAAGTAGAGGGAGATGGGCACAGATGTTAGCCCAGGGCCAGTCTTCCTCTGCAAAAAAAGAGGAGGCTTGGCAACGAATGTTAGCTCAGGGCTAGTATTCCTCTCACACACACAAAATTCCTGGGTCATAGAGATGATGATTTCTATCACAATAATGGCTCCTTGACAATAACTAGATTTTTAAACAAAATTCTGTGTATCAGAATAGGGTGCTGCAGGAATTACAAAAGTGCGTAAGCCACAGTCTCCGACCTCAAGGAGATCAGGGTGCTGGGGGAAGTAGAGTAGGAGATTATATAATATGAAGTTCAGATCAGTTTATTTGGCTTTTATTAATCAATTAGGACATAAAGGATGGGAAGAACAATTGACTGATGAAACTTCATCCTTTTTTAAAAATTGAGGTAAAATTCATATAACATAAAATTAACCATTAGCCATTTTAAAATGTACAATTCAGTGGCATTTAGTTCAATTCATCGTATTTTAACAGAGCTCTGAAGGAAACCAAAATTTCAACAGAGAAGACTCTTGAGAACTGGAGTACTTGAGTCTCTGAATACTCCACATTACATCACACCCCAATTCTTCTTGTTCTAATGGATGCTTGTTTCTGCTTGGTATGCTACCAGTGCCGAATAAACTAGTCACATATTCAAGTTATCTACGATACATTTCTTTAGTAGAATTTGTGTTAGGTGTTAGTATCTAATTCGGAATTCTTCCAGCTGTGTATTTTCTTTAGTGTTCCCTATGACTGTAAGTTCCATGTGGACAGGTAACATGACTACCTTATTCACCTCTACATCCCTAGAGGAGAGCCCAGCACATAATGGGTATTTAAAAAGCATATACTAATGATTGATTACCTACTCCTGGGATTTTTATTCCCACTTATTCCTTATAGATTCCCTCATGTCATAGCAGTGGCCAACGCTATCTTGTACATGCCGCAAAGGCTTGGGGTTACAAATGTCCATGGAGGGGAGTAATCAAGCTGAATGAGAAATCTAGACCATTTTGAGCACCGGTGAAGGCAGCTGCTATGGAGTCGGACATGAGGTGGCGCTGTTGCCCTTTATGCTGACTCCCCGTTTTCACCTGGACAGGCGTGTCCTTATACCTGACCATCTAGCAATCACTAGAGAGGGAAATGAGTAAATAGATCAGCAACAAGTCCAGCTTTTACAGTTTCAGCAGAGGTTTCCTGCTGGCTGGTGTGTGGTGAGTCCCGGAAACCTCAGTGCCCGCAGACTTCCCTTTGTGGGGAGCCCGCCCAAACTCCATCCTTTGCTGGCGGCCACGCCCCACAGTGGGAAGGAGGGACTGAAAAGCATTTCCTTGAGGCTGGCACACCTTGACCTACCTAAACCGGTCATTTCTTTCTTGCTTTTTTTTTTTTTCCTCGCTGGACCAGTTCCATCTGAAACCCGAGTGACCCGAGGAGGGACACGGTAGTGAACGGGGGTTTGGGGGTATGAAGAGTGGGAAGGCGATAACAGTGATGCATCTAGGGGTGGACTTTTGACGTTTGGGAAGAAAAAGAGGGAGGAGGCTGGGAGTCGGACGGTTGCGAGCGGCTGTTGTATTTTATGTGAACAATCATCACCAGGTGAATTAATCTGCATTTCTTTGGAACAAGCATCTGGTGGGTTTTGGCTTCCACGTTTTTATGACAAGAGACTAGAGCTGCCATAGCAGTCTTGGCGGAGAGAAGAGCAGCAAGAAAGACTAGTGGTGAGGGGCCTCTGTGTATTTCTGGGGAGGGGGCAACAGGAGAGTGGAGATGAAACAGGCAGGGCACAGGAATTACTTGTCGCAGGACTACATAGTTGTTCAGATGTGCAGGCTCACTGCTCTCAGCTTCAGCTTCGTCATTGTAAAGCATAAATAATAATGTAATTACCTCCCAGCGTCGTTGTGATATTTTAATGAGATAATATCTGTAACCATGCTTAAAAACTGTACGTGTAATATGCTGTTCCTTGGTAACTGAATTTTTCTTCTTAATCTGTCTTCTCTTTTTCTGTTTTTTTTTTCTCTCTCACTATCAATCCTTCAAACTCTTCCCCATTTTGTGTCCTTTCTTTCCCTTTCATTTCTGTGATCGTGGCCTTCTTCTGTCACAAATCCTCTCCGCATCTGAGTTTCTTATACATTTCAGACCAAGCTTTCTTCCCACTACTTAGTGACAGCCATCAGTAGTTGTGGAAATAAAGGCTACTGTAATGTGCAGCACAGCCACACTGAAATGCACCTGGACACAGGGCTTTGTGCTGTCAACCTTGTTTACCTTCCTCAGTACTCCTCACAGCCAATTAGGGGCCATCCAGGTCTTTCACGAGACATGACGAAGTATTTGCTTCAGTGAAACTAGTACTCTTTCTTCAGAGTCTTATCATTGCTTTAGTTTGCTAGGGCTACTGTAACAAAGAACCACAAACTGAGTAGTTTCAACAATAGATATTCATTATCTCACAGTTCTGGAGGCTAGAAGTCTGAAATCAAAGTGTTGGTTCTTTCTGAGGGCTGTGAGGGAAGGGTCTGTCCCAGGCCTCTTTCTTTGGCTTGTAGATGGTGGTTTTCATGGTTCACATGGTATCCTCACTGCATATGTATCTGTCTTCAAATTTCCCCCATTTTTAAGGACACCAGTCATATTGCATTAGGGCCCACCCTAATGACTTTGTCTTATCTTTATTATCTCTGTAAAGACCCTATTTCCAAAGAAGATCACATTCTGAGGTACTGGAAGCTACGACTTCAACATATGAATTTTGGGTGACACACTTCAACCCATGACAATGACTAGTTCTCTAAGTATGCACACATTCAAAGTTAGTTGAGCATGCCATCTCTTTCAGTTGTCTTAGCAGAAACTGTTTTCCCACCTTTCCCAGCCCCTCACAACCAGCTCCTGCAAATGTGTGCTCCAAACTTCTACTGGGAGTTATGTGATCCTGCAGCTCTGTTTTGTTTTAACCTGAGTATGTTAGTTTCCTAGTGCTGCCCTAACAAATCACCACAAACTTGGTGGCTTACAACAAGGCAAGGCAGCTTCAGACCAGACTGGCTGGATTTGTGGAATCTGCCTATAAAGCTGTTGGAAAACAAGGTAGTAAAGATAGATTTTCAGCCTTCCCTTAGCCACCCTCTTCCTTCCTTGCCACAAGCATCTGTGGTCTTTCCCCATAGCCATCAATGCCTGGCCCCTTTAGCCATCCTTGGGGCTGATATTTTAGTGTGAGTCAAAATGAGTTCTGGTGGAGGAAGAGGGAAGAAGCAGAGTATTCACTATAACATTCTTAAAGCCCTGCAGTGCCAGCAATGAAAATACAATTGGAGTGTAAAGTCTCTAACATTCAACACGCATGAGGTAGGGATTTCCAGAGGCTAGTCCAGACACATGTACAGCCCAAAGACCAGCAGGCAGAAGAACCTATGAAAGTATATGCACGTTGTGAATTCCAAGAACCAGGATCTTCCTCCTCATTCTTATCCCTACAAAAGTTAACTGAATAAAAAAGGGGATCAGATATCCAGTCAGCCTTATGAATGGTGGAAAATCATAGTAAAAAGAGCACCAGATGAAGATTCAAGATGCAAGATGCTAGTCTTAGCTCACATGCTAATTAGCTGTTGGAAGACACCTAAATTCTGTGCCTCAGTTTCCTCATCAGTAAATTGTGGAGGTTAGGGTTTTTTGTTGCTCTTCTGGTTGTTCACGTTTAGAATTTCAGGGCATTTGTGGAGCTCATGCTGTATTTCATAGTGTGCTTGTCAGGGAGAATAAGAAATGGAAGGCAGGGTTGCTGTTTTTACTGTTTTTGTTTTTGTTTCTTTAGCAGGGGGGTGTGACTACAGTGGCACAGAAGATATGGGTTATGGGGTGGTTACTTCACTTACAGTGTGGGAAGAGAGTGGGTTTTTTTTTTTTTTTTTTTTTTACATTTGTGTTTATTCTTTTTTGTGCGTGTGAGGAAGATTAGCCCTGAGCTAACATCTGTTGCCCATCCTCCTCTTTTTGCGGAGGAAGATTGGCCCTGGGCTAACATCCATGCCCATCTTCCTCTATTTTGTAATGGGACATTGCCACAGCATGACTTGACAAGCGGTGTGTAGGTTCGCACCCCAGATCTGAACCTGTGAACCCCGGGCCACCAAAGCAGAGCGTGCAAACTTAAGCGCTACGCCACCAGGCTGCCTCGAGAGTGGCTGACATAGAGTCGAGCCTCTGTTTGCATCCCTTCTTGAAGCACAAGCAGCTCCCATAACACCAAGTGACCTTGATTTCACTCCCCATCTTTCTTGTCCTCACCCATGTTCCACTCTTAGGATGGTCCAACAATGGATTCATCATCAGGAGGCCCCACATCTAATTAGATCGGATTTATTTTCTGACCCTAGGCAAGTCACATTTTGACTTAGACCTGAGTTTCCACGTGCAATATGAAGTTAGTAAAACAGCCAGGGATTATTCTGAAGTGGCTTTCTATTATAAAAATGAAGAAAACTTTGAAGAATATTTCAATTTTATAGGATTGGGAAAAAAGATATGTAGATAAACGAAATGTGATTTTATAATTATCTGTAAACCATCTCCCCTTCACCACACCATATTTATCTTTCTAAGTCTGCTCTTCTTGGGCTGATATTAAAACTGATTATTTTTAATTCACTGAGTTAACATTGACTGGAGAATCGAGGCAGGCTGACTTAAAAATAAAAGTATGAGCTTATGTTGTCTATAAACAGATGGGCAATAAAGATTTGATAGTATCAGCAAGGCCATAACTGGTGACAGATTGTGGGTTTATAGATATTCAGATTGTGCGTGAGATAAACTGTTCACAAAAAGAGGTTCACTGAACTCTGGGATGGAACTCTCTATGCTAGATGGAGATCCCCTTATCTTCATGCCTGAATTATGGGATTTAACAGAGAAATTGGAGGCTGCATGCTTGTGGCTTTTATTTAAACCTCAAACATATTTTGGGTGGCTATCCAGGGAGGCTAGTCTCTTTAGGTTAGATATGTAGAAGCATTTATGGTGATAGGAATTTACAGATGTGATTCTTTGGACACCCTCTCTAGTCCCAACAAGTCATGGCAACCTGAGAAATTTAGACCAACTCGGGGCTGTCAAAGAAAATAAACTGGGTCCTGACACAGAACTACAGAATGTAGTGCCCTACATTCTGTGTACTTATCCAGATATGAGAAGGATCAGTAATGGCCTTGTATCATGCCATGGTACTTGATATAGATGGCATGTCTGGCCAGCCTCCAGGAGGCACGCATTGTCCAACCTGTCCTGGAAATGATTTTCTCAGAGACAGAACATTCTGTGGTCTTACCAAATCATATACAAATTCTGGTTTAACCTTTAGAGGCCATGGAACTATAAATATTATCATCAACAACAAATGAGACTTGTACACTGAAAACTACAAAATATTATTGAAAGAAACTAAAGAAGACCTAAATAAGTAGAAAGATAGCCTACATCCTTAGGTAGGAAGACTTAATATTGTTAAGATGGCAGTACTCCCCAAATTGATCTATATATTCAATGCAGTTTCTATTAAAATTCCAGATGTCTTTTTTTTTTTTTTCAGAAATGGTCAAGCTGATTTTAAAATTCATATAGGAACACAAGGGACTTAGAATATCCAAAACGATCTTCAAAAAGAGAACAAAGTTGGAAGACTCCCACTTAATGATTTTAAAACTTACTACAAAGCTACAGTAATTAAGACTGTGTGCTATAGACCAATGGAATAGAATTGAGAGTCCTAAAATAAACCCATATACCTGTGACCATTTGATTTTCTACAGGGTGCAAAAAGTTTATTAGAGGAAAAAGAGTCCTTTTAACAAATTGTGCTGGAACAACTAGATATCCACATGCAAAAGAATGAAGTTGAATCCCTCCCTCACACCATATGTAGAAATTAACTCAAAATGGATCAAAGACCTAAATGTACGAACTAAAATTATAAAATGCTTAGAAAGAAACACAGGTGTAAATCTTCATGATCTTGAGTTTTTTAGCTATGACACCAAAAGCACAAGCAACCAAAAAATATACATAAATTGGACTTCATCAAAATTAGAAATTATTGTGCTTTAAAGGACACTGTCAAAAGAGAAAAGATAACACACAAAATGGGAGAAAATATTGCAATCGTATATCAAATATGGGTTTAGTATCCAGAATATATAAAGGACACTTAAAACTAGACAATAAAAAAGACAAACAGCCCAATTAAAGAATGAGCAAAGGATTTGAATAGACATTTCTCCAAAGAAGATATACAAATGGCCAAAAACCACATGAAAAGATGCTCAGTATTATTAATCATTAGGGAAATGCAAATAAAAACCACAATGAGAAGCCATTTCATATCAATCAGGGAGGCTATAATAAAAAAGACAGAAAACAACAAGTGTTGGTGAGAATCAGTAGTAGATGTGGTGAAACCGGACCCCTTATAAATTGCTGGTGAGAATGTAAAATGGTACAGTCACTTTGGAAAATAGCTGGCAGTTCCTCAAAATTTAAACAGAGTTACCATATGACCCAGCAATGCCATTCCTAGGTGTATACCCAAGAAAAATGAAAACATATGTTCACACAAAAACTTGTATCTAAATGTTCATATCAACGTTATCATAATAGATAAACAAAAAGAGGTCTATTCACATAATGGAATATTACTCAGCCACAAAAAGGAATGATGTATGGTACAATATGGATATGATGGGTAACTTTCTGTGTCAACTTGGCTAGGCTAAGAGATGCCCAGATACCTGGTAAAATGTTATTTCTGGGTGTGTCTGTAAGGATGTTTCTGGAAAGACTAGTATTTAAATCAGTAGACTGAGTAAAGAAGGATCTTCTTCCCCAGTGTGGTTGGGCATCATCCAGTCCACTGAGGGCCAGAATAGAACAAAGAGGTGAAGGAAGGGTGAATTCTCTCTCTTTTCTGGGACTGGGACTTCCATCTTTTCCTGCCGTCCAACATCGGAGCTCCAGGTTCTCTGGCCTTCAGACTCCGGGACTTATACCAGTGGCCCCTGGTTGTCAGGCCTTCAGCCTCAGACTGAATTATGTCACTGGTTTTCCTCGTTCTCCAGCTTGTGTCCAGCTTGTGACAGCAGATTGTGGGACCTCTTGGCCTCCATAACCTCTTGAACCAATTCCTATAATAAATCTCCTTATATATATATATACACACACACACACACACACACACACACAGATATATAAATAATTATACAAATATATCTATATGTTCTACTGGTTCTGTTTCTCTGGAGAATTCTGACTAATACAATGGATGAACCTTGAAAACATTATGCTAAGTGAAAGGTGCCAGACACAAAAGACCACAAATTGTATCATTCAATTTCTATGAAATATCCAGAACTGGCAAATCCATAAAGAGAGAAAATAGATTAGTGATTGCCAGGGACTGGGAGGAGAGGCCATGAAGAGTGACTGCTGTTGGTATAGGTTTCTTTTGGGGGAGATGATGAAAATATTCTAAAATTAGATAGCGGTGATGGTTGCACAACTTTGTGAATATACTAAAACCCACCAAATTGTATACTTTAAAAATGTGAATTTTATGGTATGTGAATTACGTCTCAGTTAAAAAAACCAAAGCAATATTAAAGGTAATTCTAATTTTGCAAAAAAAAAATTTTCAAGAATCTACTAGGGAGGCGGTATAGTATGACGTAAGAATACAGATTCTAAAGCCACACAACCTGGGTTGGAGTTCCGAATCCCTCCTTAGGAGCTGTGTGATCTAGAGCAAGTTACTCTACTTAACCTCTCTGTGCTCCAGCTTCTTCATCTGTGAGTTGAAGACTGACTGACTTACTATACATATGTAAAGTGCTCAGAACAGTGCCTAACACATGGTAAGCGCTATATAAATGTTTGTCACTTTAACTATATGCAATAAAATGTACCAGGCAGTAGTGGGAAGCAAAAACCAGTATCAAGGAAGCTGTGTGGAGCATAAATGTCAGTTAAGGAGGAGCAGAGTGGGGCGGAGGTCAAAGCAGATTGCTTCACTTGGTTTATTGTCTGACCTCTGCTCCATGCTGACTCGTGGAAGGAAACGGGTTTAGTGGAAAAGAAGGGAGAGGTAATATAGATCGAGGATACAATACCTAAATTTAACCTTCTTATCTGGGTCCTGGAAAAGAGGTCCAAAAATATGTTAGGGGAGACATATAGAGGAGAAAACCAGAGCAAGGGGTGGTGAATAGTGCTTAATATATTTTTGCTCAATTGACGTAAATATTAAGCAAGCACTTTTTGAGTTTTCCTCTGGAATTTAGATGTTAAACTCATGATCTTTGTTCTCCTGTCCTGTCTTTGTTGGGATCTTTGTTGCTCTTTCATTTCAAAAAGTAAGATCAAACAAATCTTTAAAGTTCATGTCACTGCCATGTTTTTATTCTCAGGACAAATCAAGAAGCCAGGAGGGTGGCAGGTGTTTCTAGCAACATTCACGTCCCTTGGCTTTAAACCACTTTCTGCTTCTTTGCAGGGGTGCGCTTAAAATTCTTGGTTTTTCTGTAGCTTTCGCTCTGTTGACAGACAGCAAATAGAGATTCTACTAGAAGGACTGGATTCCATATCCAACTTGAAGGAATTATGTAAGGTATCAAATCCCTTACTTAAAAGGACAGAGAAAAACTCTGTTGTCCATGTTTCCTCTGGTTTTACACTTCTGAATTCTCTTCTAGGTAAATATAATTTATATGTCCTTGGTTTCATTGCAGTGTTCATTCTTGGATACTCTCCATTGGATATCAATAAATAATCACAATGCCTTGTATTTTTACTTTATATATTTCATGATGCTTTACATACAACCTTCTAACAAGAGGTGTTAATTGGCTTGCTTAAGGTCACACACAAGAAGTTGCCGACACAAGGCCATAACTGAAATGTCCTAACTCATTTGCCTGTATTAGGAGAGGATTATTTCCTTTCACTCTTCATTTCTCCTAGAACTTTCTATTGAGAAATAATCTAGCTGAGGAAAATATGGTGAATTTCAGGGCAGAAGGCAGCTGAAACCAAAGTGAGTATTAATGCCAGGGCCTTGTTATACTGGAGTCCACACTGGTACAGAAATAGCATTATTAAAGTTCATTGGATCTCAGTTTTTCTCCAAAGTGCATCACATATCACCTCTCTTTAGATGCGTTAATGTTTGTCTCCCTAAAAATTATTAGTGGTGATATACGAGAGGAGAAAAAGTATAATCAACAAATCATAGAGCAGTGAGGAGAGTTGGCTTGAAATTCTCTGCAATACCAAAGCCTGAACAACAGCTTAACAGATCGCTAAATCATTTACTGTAGAAAAGCTTTAACTGTGGGAAGCAGGGATACTTCAGGAGAGATGGCAGTGCATATGTGGAGGGGCAGTGGTGGCGGGGTGGGGTGGGCAGGGAGGGCGGAACATGATAATTCTACCTTGGATTTCTGAAATACTTTTATTCTAAAATGTTGAAGTCTTTTCATTTGTTTTATCTCATTTGCTCTGTCAGAATGTCTCTGGTTAGGTAGTGCAAGGATTGTGACCTATTATATTATAGATTAGGAATTAAAACCCAAGGAAGTGATAAAACTTGCTCCAAACGACATAGAAACAAGGAAAGAGAGAAAGAGAATACTAAAACCTGGCTGCCAATTTAGCACTTTATTAAGTTAGAACCTAGTGAATTTCCTCTGTATTAGTTAAGAAAAGAAGGTAATGAGGATTTAAGGCAGAGTTCCCAAACTTGACTGCATATTGGAATTAACCTTGGGAGCTTTAAACAAACCCCAGGACATGGTTCTCATTCCCAGAGAGTCTGATTCTGACTTAATTGATGCATCCTGGGCACTGAGACTTTCAAAAAGCTCCTTGAGGAGAACCACACTGGTTTAAGTTTTGGGAGTAAGAGTCTAGGAAAAGAAGTCTAAAATCTGCTATATCCACTTTTACTGTAAGTATATGATTTTTTAAATTCAACAACTATTTAGCAATTTATAAAAAAGAACAGGAGAATTGAGAATTTAAGATTTTAAAAAAGCAGCTACTTTGTAGAAGAAAGGTGAGAAAATTGCAGTAGAAGCCTAGGGAAGATTTACTGTAAGGATACATTAAAGTTAGGTCCTAGGAAATAAGTTTCTTATTCCTGTGTGATACACAGAAACATGAGAATTCTAATTATGTATTATGATATGATATTGATGCTGTATACGATGAAAGTCTTATCCAAAAGGAGAGATCATTTGAAGATGTCATAATTTGAAGAAGAATAGTAATTATAGGAATATTTTTACTTTTATAATTATAATAGGAATAATTAGTAACAGCTACTATTTACTGTGTGCTAGATATTGTTCTAAGTATCATTTAATTCTTACAATGACTTGGAGTTAGATGATATTGTAAGCCTAGTTTAACAGATGAGAAAACTGAGGTTTAGGAGAGATTGATTTACTCAAGAGGGCACAGTTAATTAGTAGCAGAGATAGGTACATTAGATTTCAGAAATGGGCTGGGCTATGCCTCTGAGACTTGTAATAAAAACTGAAAGTGAGCTGAAGCCTAGCAACATGCCTTTTTGGCCTTTATCTTGGAAGATATAAAAGACGTTAAGGAAAGAAGTATCTGAAAACAGCACCTTTCCCATGCATACAAGCTCAGAGCAGGGGAGTAAAGGGCAAAGAAAGGCAGATGGCTGAGGTGGGGCCAGCTGTTGAGCTGTAGTGGGGCTATATTAAGATAAGAAGCCAGCTATAGCAGAACTGCAAACTTCTACTTAGGAAAATACACACCCACACACCTCACACACCCACATCCACATCCGCACACATATACTGGTTCTGCACTTTGTGCTCACTGAATTTGTTTTCCAACTATTCTCTCTTAACACATAGCAAGTCTTTTGGCACTTGCATTGCACCACACCTCTGTTAAGAGGAAGGGATTTTATCTACCTTTATGCCAGTGCTTTGAAGGAAAGGCACACTCTCTTGAGACCATTGTCATGGGGCAGTTGTGAGCAAAGTTAGAGAACCTTAAGTAGAATGTAATTTGCAGGAGACTAAGTTGGAACTCTTGGTCTGAAAGTAATTATATTACACAAATGAATCCTTGCTGGAAGAGGAACTTGTATACCACCTTTGAAGAACACTTTTACATTTGCATTAATTCTCACTAGAACCCTCTGAGGTAAGTAAGCATGATTACTTCAGTTGTATATATTAGGAAACCAAAGCTTTACAAGGCTGAGAGAAATCCATCCTGCATCTCTAACTCTGTGTTCTTCCGACTACTCCACAGTCTGATGGAGATGATATATTGACTGTTCCTGGCAGTCCCAACTTGGCTCTCAGGTAGGAAAGATAATGCCTTTCGCAAGCAACAAGGAAGAACTTGTTCAACTCCAGGTCTTCACCTTGACTGTAGACCAAGAGAACCCTTCTGAAGACATAAATCTTGATTTGGTGATTCTACCCCATCTTTAATTCTGATCACTAGTTCTTTAAGATTTTTTTTCCCCTTCTGTCTTTTCTGTCACTCTCAGCCATTTTTTTTCCTCTTGATATCTCTGCCTTCAAATTTTTCTGCCTTAAGCCTTTCTTCTTTTCCATTTTCTTATTTTAAAATAATTAAGGCTTAATTCAGACAATCTGGAAAACAAAAAGTAGAGGAAAAATATTTCTTACTGTTATCAATGTTGCTGTAATGTTCTGATATACTTCTATTTGGAGTTCCCCTGCACAAGTGTTTTCCCCTAACCAATATAATTGTGCTCTTCATACATACATATCTTTTTTTAATCTGCTTTTATCACCTAACCTATTAACATAAAAATTTACCCATTTATTAAAAATTTTAATGAACATAAAATTTATATATTTATAGTATTCCACTGTACAGTTATATAAAAATTTGACATCCCTCTTTGTATTAGTCAGAGTTCTCCACAGAAATAGAACCAACAAGAATGTGTATGTGTGTATGTATATCTATGTATCTATGAATCTATTTATCTATATTGAGATTTATTTTAAGGAATCTGTGGATACTTGGCAAGTCCAAAATCTTTGGAGGAGACCAGCAGGCTGGAGACCCAGGGAAGAGTTGTAGTTTGAGTCCAAAGGCAGTCTGCTGACAGAATTCCTTCTTCTTCTGGGGAAGTCAGTCTTTCTCTATTAAGATCTTCAAGTGACTGGATGAGGCACACCCACATTATGGAGGGTAATCAGCTTTATTCAAAGTCCACCGACATAAATGTTAATCTCATTTAAAAAAATTCCTTCACAGAAACATCTAGAATAATGTTAGACCAAACATCTTGGTATGTTGGCCTAGCCAAGTTGACACATAAAATTAACCATCACACTCTTCTTGATGAAAATTTAAGTTTATTTCTATTTTTAATTTTTTTATTGCAGAAAATTTCAAATATTTACAAAAGCAGAAAAAAATACGTAGGATAGTAGGATGACTACCCA
This sequence comes from Tapirus indicus, assembly GCA_031878705.1. Classification (NCBI taxonomy): domain Eukaryota; kingdom Metazoa; phylum Chordata; class Mammalia; order Perissodactyla; family Tapiridae; genus Tapirus; species Tapirus indicus. The sequence goes on along the minus strand of CM062918.1, from coordinate 107,304,596 downwards.
TGTCTTAATCACCCAAATTCAACAATTTTCAATACATGGCCAATCTTGTTTCATTTATATCTCCACCCACTTCTCCTTCTCCAAGTCCTGGGATTGTTTTGAAGCAAATACCTATTTCTGCTTTCAAAAGAAATAGATAACAGTATAATAAAATTTTTTGTGTGTGTTCAGAAACATCTTCCATTAAAAAAAAATCCTCTTATAATTGACTCTGGGAGAGAAATTACTGAGTCAAAATTATGCATGTCATTAAGTCTCTTTATTTACATCTTGCCAATTTTTTTCCATAAATGTAGAAATTTAGATTCACTGTCAATGTATAAGAGTGGGCTTTTTAAAATAGAGCTCTTCAGACCATCAAAATTCTCTCTTTCAATTTTTTTTTCTTAAATGGATAGGCAAAAAAAAAATGCACTTTGTTTTTATTTTAATGTGTATTAGGTAATTACTAGTTAAGTTGAACATCTTTAATCTTACTTCACCCTGCTTCCATATTTGTTAAACATTTGGTTTGGTGAATTGGTTTTCTTTTGTTTTTCACTTTCTGGTACCATTTATTTATTGACTTCTTAGTAATTTTCTTATTTATTATTATAAAATTTCTGTATTTTTAATCATGGATTGATTGGATGATCTTTTCTTTGTGATTTTTTTTCTACTAGAAAGAATGTTTTCTTTTAAACTTAGCAAGTCACCAATCCAATATAATTTATACTGTTACTTTTTATGTTTCTTAAAACATATAGTTTTTTTTTTCAACTAAAATTTATTTTTGCATAGTGATGAAGCAAGGATCTAAATTATTTTTGCCAAATGTGTAACCCATAATACACATATCATACATAATCATATAATTCATAATCAATCTCTGTAGTTCTGACCCACAGGTATGGTTTAGTATTTCCTGGGAAGCATTCCCTTTTTTCAGTGCTGATAGGTGAAACCATGACCTATGGGATTCATAATCATCATAATCTCCTCCAGGGGTAGGGGTGGCCCCAGCATTGGTGTTTTTTAGAAAGCTCCATAAGAGATTCTAATGTGCAGCCAGTTTGAGAATCTGCTTATTTTGTTTCATGCTGACCTCTTTATATTAAATTCCCAAATATGTATTTTATTTCTGGGATGTTTATGTGTTCTATTAATCTTTCTGTTTTTCGGTGCCATTTTCCCTTCCTCATTTTGCTGGAGCCCTAAGTTTCCAAACAAATCAGCCATATAAGCCCTCCCTGAACTCCTCATCTTAGTCCTCTCATTCATAGTTAAACATCTTAGAAAAGCAACCTAAACACATTTTCTCCCCAACCTCACCTTCTGTTTATTCCCTGAACCACCCCACTCTCTGACTCTGCTACTGCCCTACAACTGCTCTATCTATGACCATAAGTGATCTTCCTTTTGCCTGTATCCATTGGTGACTATTTTCTCTTATCTCTTATTAGCTTTAGGGCCAGTTGTGTGAGTGAGTGATTTGAGATAAACTAACTCGGTTGTAGAGTCGTCGACTCTAGGTAAAGGTGAACAGTTCAGTTAATAGAGTCAAATATAGGCAAGAATAAGCATCTTGGGTTTTTAGTGTTATGAGCAGAACACAGGGGAGAGAGGTCCAGGGGTATGTGGGCGGGAATGAAGTACAGCAGGGATTCGGTGATGGCACTAGGCCAGCAGGGGTATTTACCTAGGGGTGTTTCCATTTGCAGCAGAATCTCAGTAACCAGATTATAGAGCGAAGGTTCTAATCTCAAGAAAAAGGGTTGATTTAGTCAGAGAGGACAATAAGGCCCTATCCACCTGTGAAGCATTCAGGATAGGACTCCAGATTTGACAGTGCTTGGATATTAAGCATGAGTTGCTGGACAGACCTTGTGAAATGGAGCAAGGTTATGTCTTCTCAAATTAGGGAACATGGTAAGAAGAATGGGGAGAGGGGAGATGAGACTATTGAGCTCCTTACTGCCTCTGTCAAGACTGGTTCAAGGACTGGGTGAAAATTTAGCCAGCAGATAGTGGTATCTATGGAACCAGCTAGAAGTTGAGAAATTGAGTGACAGAAGGTTAATTAATTAATTATCACTATCGAGCGTTCTGTTTTTATATCTTAGTTCACAGCATTATGCTCTTTGATCCATCTTGTTTAAATCTCCCTTCCTCAACACGACTGTATAATTCAAAAACCTCCTAGCAGATGTAATACTTAGGCTGTCAAATCACGCCTAGTTGATGCATGAAGAGTTTTAAAACCCACATTAACTTTATGATTACTTTAACTCCCTCTTTATACACAGGACTACATATACTTAGGTCCACAAATATTATAAATACTTTGATAATAGGTTTTTTGTTTTGTTTTGTTATTTTCAGTTGTATATGCCTACGTGATTGGCACAGCTATGTGACTACCTCCCAAGCTGGGAGACAGGTGAAGAAGGGACGAAGGAAGAGGAGACTCATACATATTGATTGTCTGTAATGGGCCTGGCACTATATTAGGTATTTTACATAAAATATCCCATATAACTTTCAACAGTCTTGAAAGGTAGATATTATTGTCTTCACTTTACAGATGGAAAAACAGAGGCTCAGGAAGTTAGGATAACATACATACTCATGGTAGTACTGAGATTCAAATAGAAGCCCAACTCCCAAACTTCTTCTCTTTCCACTACCCCATAGGAAATTATAGGCAGGGTAGGGAGAGGAATGAAAACTTGTGAGATTCTGGGGCTGCCATGGTATGGGTAGGAAGATACAGGTCCAAGGGAGCCTTCAGAATTTAAGATAAGCGAGGTGGAGTAGTTGGTTGAGGGGACTTGTTGATTGGCCTGCCCCTTTCCTGCTGCTTTCTATAGTTCTTCACTGCCCTCAGGAGAGAAACAGGTGTCCTGGTCCCTAAACTAGGAAGAGAAGGAATGGCAAGGTCAAGTGATATACCTCCGGATGCTCCATGAATCACCTACGAAACCAGAATTAGAACTTCAAACCTCTGACTCTGTTATCATAGTACCAGGTCACTGCTGATTCCACTTCCCCCCACCCCCAACCACTCAGCTCTGAAGCAGGCTAACCCACTCCTAAGGAGGGGAATCTGCTGTTTGCTCCTGGCTGTGCACAATGAGATAGTTATGTGTTCCCAGAGGTGTCTTTTTCATCTTGCCAGGCGTTTGTGTTTGTTTACTTGGGATTACATTCTATGTATAGAATCTTTACAGGGACACACCCTGTATGACACAGCACTAAGGTAAATGGAGCTGAGTTGATTTCCTGATCGTGAACTCTCCTGTCCATTTGTCTCTCTGCCTGCCTGGGTCTGGGACTCATTTATCAGAGAATGAGAACGTGTGTGTATGCGTGCATATGTGTTCCTTAAATCTTTTGCAGAGACTGTCTGCCTTCTGTCCCCCTCAGCTGGGGCCCTCCTCTCTGCCAGAGGGCAGTGTGCTAGACTAGGCTGGAGGAGTGGCCAGAAAACAAAATAGATCTCACTTACTGGGGGAAGCTACCAAAAGATTTTTAAAGTATCAGAAGTTCCTGCTTAGAAGGAAAAACTGCAGGATGAGTAGCAAAGAATGGGACTGATCCTTGGAAATGCAATGTGACTGACAACAGTAGGAACAAGGTGTTTGAAAGCCTCACGCAGTGTGTGCAGGCGTCTTCTGGTGTGTTAATCAGGTAGGAGAGAGGAGACACAGACAGGTCAGAGGCAATTCTGTGTTTAGAGCGGGGTGGTGGCTGTGTGTTCTTGGCTCTTCCTTCTTATTGATAGCCCTTATTCCGCGCTGGGGACATTGTTGTTGATTAATAATCCCAGGAAGAGAAAATAATCAGCGGGAAAATATCTAATTTAAGATAAATTATTTCCAGGCTTTTGAAGTTTGAATGTGGTGGATGGAGGATTATGGAATTGGGAACTTGAAAAATAGAATGATAATTATAATAAAAATTAAATGTCTTGAATTTGTATAACACCTCAAAGGAAATAAACTGTGTTCATCTATGTAGTCATTTTTAAAATCTGACGCTGCTTGTAGTGCTAGTGAGCACTGCACTCCTTACCTAGATGTTCCAGGGCCTGTCTGTCTTGCAATCATTTTGCTCCTCTGCAGAGCAAACTTTTTGGGAGGAGCCAAGATTTAAATTAGGCTTCCTCATCCCTACTGCGTATCATTTGTGTTTCAGGAATTCCTGCAGACAGGTAAAAATAAGAAGCGAGAAACCCTGACAATGCTGTCTTATTGTCAAAAGATCTTTGTTTAAACGGGCTCAGGACTCCCAGGCACCACAGCAGAGCTTCTTTTCCAACCGTCTCAAAGTGCATTTCAGGCCCTGGGTCTCTAGGAAGGTGGGGGAGGGTAGAGATCAAAACAATCACAATCCCTCCATATCTGAGAAGAATAGGCCAGAGATTCCCTCTGGGCCACCTCCTCTCTTCTCCACCCCATCCACACTAGGAGACATCACTGGGCAGAAGACGAGTTATCTACACAAATCTGATTCTCTGGAATTAAAGAGGGTCACCTGTTCGGTGTGCCCTTTCATTCACTCTTTGTCCTCTCACAATTTTGCTTCAGTAGAAAGGTGAACCTCGGGGACCCGCAAGATCGAGTATGGTGATCCTAATTCTTAGGCTGGTGCTCTGTCCCCTAGAAGTTCTGGCCCCTTCCTGACCCTCAGGCTCACAGAGAAAGATTGCTAGTCCTGGAAACTAGGCCCTTTCCCTCAAACAGCAGAAGATAGAAATAGGATTGGGGTCAGATCCAGGAAAATGAGCAAACGAAGAAAATGATCCAAGATTTCATAATCTGGTGAGTACTGGAAAGGAATTCCGATTCTACCCTTATTTTCAGAATACATTTTGAAGATAGACATGCAGACATTGTCTGTGTCCCTGTAAGACCTTAGAGAACACACTTACAGGAAAATTCTACTCATCTGTTTTTGCAAATTATGGTATGGTGAAATTTGGTTTCAGCATTATGATTTCTATGATTCTTTTGGACTCTGACATAATTCCTTCTTGACACTATTGGTCTTGTCTATTTGAGGGAAAAGAACATATATGTAGTAAAGTCATTTAAGGAATATTGGGTTTGTAATTTAAAAACCAGGGCATGGTACACCTTGCTCTGACATTTACTTGCCTACTTGCCTTTTTTTCCTTTTTTTTTAAACCCTGGCTAATTCAGAACTTAATCTCTCTGAATCTCAGTTTCCTTCTTCATGTGAAAATGCCTGGCACAATGCAGTTGCTCAATATATGTTTATTGGATGTGAAAACAGGAAGGACAGCTTGTTTTTCAGAATGTTGGAGACAAGTAATTCTGGAATCCTCTAGATCTGAGCAGTTCTCTTCTATCTTGTTTCCAGTTTAACATGTTCATTCCATTAAATTAGTTTTTTTTTTTTTTTTTTTGTTTTGTTAGAGAGCTCAAGGATAAGGATGAAGAGGGTGGAGAAGAGAAGGCTGAGTGACAAGGCATACTGTCTCAGTCAGGGGGAGCTACCTCCATATATTTTACCTTCCTCACTTTAAGACTTTGCGTCCTCTGCCCCATAGCTATTAATAACTTGCTTAACCCAGTGTGGTGCCCAACTAGGCAGGTGGGCCACTTGTCTATATAAAAAGAACATAGCTGGCAGATCCACTTGTATTGATGTGCAGGTGGTAGGGTTGAGGGTGAGGCTGGCATTACAGATGTAATCACACCTTGTAACAGGACCAGATGTTATATGGAGGTCAAGCGAGGAATTTCTCACAACAGACAAGCAGAAAGAGAACAGGAGAATGCATCTAATTTTTAAAGTTCTATTTGTAGATGTATTTTGGTAAGAAGAGTTTCTTCTGGACACTCATGGGTAAATTGCTGGTTATATCTGGCATACTATATTGTGCTAATTGAACAGAACCGTCACTAGTGAGAGTTGCGTTAGTGTTGCAAATAGAACTGTCTGTGCGTGTAATAAAACAGATGCAGAGATGCAGCATAGCATTATGTTTGTATCATGAGTATGTGTAAGAGTTTGGAGAGTTAATATTAATATTTAGTTCAATTCTAGTTATAATCATTAATTTCTATGGTCTCCAGACTATAGTCTTGCAAAGATTTGAGGTGGACTTCACTCCTCATTTCACTCTCATTCCCTTCCTATTTGTATCTTCATTGTGCTGTTTTCCCCTCTAGATTCTCAAATCAAGAGGGAAGCTGAACTTTTTAATATTCTAACAGAAAGTCAGAAGCAACTGAGAAGAAAAAAAAATAAGGAATGATAACCACAAGTAAGGCAATAATATTGTTTTAACTAGAGCACTGACTAAAGAGATTTGGCACTGTAGATAGTGTAAACTATAGGCAAGCTGTGTACATATTTTCCAACCATCAAATATAGTTATCAGAATAAACAATTTCACTACTTCACTGGACCTCGATTCCAATGCCCTGAATTTAGTAATACGTGGCACTAAAGAGACAACTTGAAATCTGCCAACTATTTATTCATTGTCTGAATTAGCTTTGTATAAAAATGAAATTAAATGTGTTGTTTAAAAGATAAGTGATAAGGGGCTGGCCTGGTGGAGTAGTGGTTAAGTTCAGCATGCTACGCTTCGGCAGCCCAGGTTTGCGGGTTTGGATGCCGGGTGTGGATCTACACCACCCATCAAGTCATGCTGTGGCAGTGTGGTGACCCACGGACAAAACAGAGGAAGACTGCCACAGATGTTAGCTCAGGGCCAATCTACCTCAAGCAAAAAGAGGAAGATTGCCAATAGATGTTAGCTCAGGGCCAATCTTCCTCATCAAAAACAAAAAAAGATAAGTGATAACACAGCAAAAGATAATTAGACCTACTTAAGGACTGTAGGGGAGGTAGATATTCCCCACATAACCCATGGACCACAATTGCTCAGACAGGTGCAGTGAACATGAACTGGAGCACTGGAGCAGTTCTCGGATAGGAGGGGAGACTTTAAAAATAGTTTGAGAAACAGTGGCATCAAAGGATAAGTCATATGGGATAATGTTCTATATACTTAAGGATTTTACAGTACAGTTAAGAAGTGTTAGCTAACATTATTTTTTTTAAACAGAAAACTGTTTAGATATAATTGAAAGAGACAGAGTATTGGTCATATTGTACAGAAATGTTAGTCAGGGACATTCTTCTAATAGGCAGATGGGTTAGAATCTAACCCATAGGAAGAGTCATCCGAGATTTTGGCACCTAGGCTTGCCTTTTCTCAGCTCAACACAGAGTGGGCAGGCAAAATCATGTGGTAATTGAATATTGATTGCAGGAAGAAAAATGATGCAGACAGGAATATTGTTGTTACAAGTGAATATGAGCATCTTCTGATATAAGTGCTTTGGTGGGCTCTGTGTGGTAAGGTTTCCTGTGTAGGCTTTCATGGATATGTGGATAAGCCTGGTCTGTACACCTTAAAAATTCTAGACTCATTTGGTATATTCCATATGCCTCTAGCCAAACTGTAATCATTTTAAAGAGCCAATTGTACAAACAGCTGGAAAATAATTTATTGAGTGAGCGTCACCACACTATACATTTATTTCCTTGTTCCAGCATCCAATGTCATTGGGCTGCTAGGTGTTAATAAGTCTAGCCTCTTTAAACTATCTATGCACAAATTAAACTGATGGTGAGAACCTCGTTCAGGAAATGCAATAGGCAAAATTGTATCCAAAGGTGAGTGCTCTGTAATAAGTGTGACATCCAGGTGCAAGGGTATAAACATGGATTTGAGTTATTGGGTGTAGGTATGTTTAGCCATGTGCCTGTAGTTGAGGGTGGCCCACCATGAGCAGTTCTGTGTGGGGACACGTGCACACAGGGCTTTAAATGACTTCCTTCAGTATGTATTAGTGGGTGTGTAGTTTGGTTTCTGGGCAGAGCTCACAAGTTTGAGCTGGCTGTTGACTGACCCTTTCTTCCACTTGTACTATGGTAAGAGAGATTATGCTCACAGAACCTACTCCAAGAGTGCCAAACTCGTTTAACTGGCTGCTCCCTGAATGAGAATAATTACATCTGATAATGCCCTGAAAAGGAAGTAAGAGGAAAGGAAAATAAGAAGGAGAATGGCAGTGAGAAATTTTCAGATGGCTTTTGAATTCTCCTCACTGAGCTAATGCTTTGTTTTTAAGAGATTTTCCTTCGCTCCGCCCTCTCAAGGCTGTTTCTTGCCCAACTATTAGTGCTTTTCCTTCCATGTGGAAATGTGGAAACTTTCTCAACTACCATTCACCTTGCCTTTTTGGCTTACAAACTAGATGAGATGGACTTTGCTATCTTATTATTCATTGACTTCATAGATCCCTTGCTATGTACAAACCCACAGATAAGAATTTCCCTCTTCTCTCTGCAATTTTCCTCCTTCTGGCTATTCCTCTGTTTACTTGGGCTTCTGTCAACCAACCACGCACCTGTCTCTCTTCTGAGTTGTAAGGGAATTGTTTAACTCTCATTCCCCCCATACAAGCTCAGAGAGCTCCAGGAATAGTGAAAAGGGAGCTTGGCTGGAGCTGGGAGCCTTCTTTACACATGTGTTTCAGTCACTAAGAGACTGCCTCAATAAGTAACATTGTGATTATTAGTATCAATATAATAAAACACAACATATAATGTAATAGAAGACAGCATAATATGGCTACTGTAACACATGTACAATATAGCATATCATATAAGCTACAATTCTGATTTTTAAAATTTTACCTTGTTTTCAAATCACTACAAAACTAGATCACATATTTAGGATACCTAGACAGTGGAAAATCAGCATATTTTGTTTCAGAGCAATCAGAATTAGAGAAGTAGGCTTTGCTGACCATAGAACCAGGGGACACTCTTGTTAACCAAAGGCAAAACAAAGTTTGTAGATATATGGAAGAGTGGTGACATTAGTTCTCTTCAGAAAGAATGAACCAGGTTTTTGGAGGTGTAATTTCAAATATATGCTAATTATATAGAATTAAAGGTGACACATATCAAGAATCTCTGGCCAGGTAAACAAGAAACTAGTAACTAGAGTCTGCTTGGAGGAGAATTGGAAACTGGATAAATGGGGAAGTATGGGGTGGGAGAAAGATTTTTATGGTATATCATTTTACATTTTCTTTTTGAACTACATGAGTCTATTCCTTTTCTGTTTAAGAGAGAGGGAGAGAAAGAAGATGGTTTGGTTTTGACACTCCCTTCAATCTATATATTGGTAAGAATGAGTGTCTGTGTTTATCTATATGTGACAGGCAGGGGAAGCCTTTGGAGCTGAGAGCTGCAGAATTAAATAGTTTTTATTGATGAATGCTGTCTGTTCATTGGTTGTGAGAATGCAGTGGGCGGATGTTTCAGAGAAAGAAAGCAATGCATAGCTCATCTCTCTTGAAATCTGCCAACTATTTATTCATTGTCTGAATTAACTTTGTATAAAAGTGAAAGTAAATGTTTTGTTTAAAAAATAAGTGATAACACAGTAAAAGAAAATCAGACCTGCTTTGAGGTAGATCTTCCCCACATAACCCATGGACCACAACTGCTCAAGACAGGTGCTGTGAACATGAACTTGGAGTCTTGGATAGGAGGGGAGCCTTAAAATAATTTGAGAAACAATAGCATGAAAGAAAAGGTCAGATCAGGGCTGTACTTGCTGTATAATAGAAAAGAGAAAAATGCCAGGAAAAAAATGCTCTTCCAGCTTGAATATCAGGTAGATGGATAGAGATGAATTGATGGCTCAGAGTTCCAGATAGGCATGTACTTAATAACTAGTGATCTGTAGAAATGTTTTAAAATTCTAAGTGTGCTCTGTTTTATTTTTTCAGAACGACTCAATCCTTGGGAATTATTCTCAGCCGTGCTCTGTGCATTCTCTGTGGATCAAGCATAGAAGTGGACAGCTGTCCGGCATGGGAGATGAGAGGGGCATGACACGAATGCTACTGGAATGCAGTCTCAGTGACAAGTTGTGTGGTAAGTAGAGATACCACAGATGTCTATCCTCTGATGTTAGGATGATGGAGACTAAGATCTGAATATATTCTAGAAGGAAGATGATTTGATTTCTAGTAGAAATGAAGAGGATGGTGATAAAAGAATAGGCACCACAGGCCATTTTTCATGAAGGGGAACAGTGCCAATCAGAGCTGCTTCCTCCATTTCGGTAGGAAAAATGATAGAAGAGACCCAGAGGACATTTGATGAGCTAAGAAACAGGGACATTGGGGTTTCTGATTAGAGAGTTGCTCCCAATAGTGGTTCCATTGAATGGAAGTAGATGGGAAGAAGGAAGAGATGATCATTTTCATGTATGATGAGCTGAGACTGGTGGATAAAGGAAGTTGCACAGACAAGTTAGGCTGCTTCTTCATTCTCTTCTCTTCCTGCTTGATTTCTTATCCAGTTGTCCAGGAGCATCAGTATGAAATCATCATCGTCCCAACCCTCCTGGTTGGCATCTTCCTCATCCTTCTTGGGGTCATCCTGTGGCTTTTTATCAGAGAACAAAGAGCTCAACAACAGTCTTCTGGACTCCAAGGTAAAGCTTAAACTGGGGCTGGGCAGAGGCTCAGAGAAGATGGAGATTACAGAAAATAAGACCCAAGTCTAGAGGTCTAGGTCCCTGCAATGGGAGAGGAAATATGGGTCCCCTCCTATGCAGTTGAAAGGGAGGTGAGCTCTTCTCTAGGAAGTCATGAGTAGAAACTCAGCAAGATGCCTCATGTGACCTGTTTCTGTCTTCTTTGTCCTATTGCAATATCACATGACTGTCTATGGATTGGGGAGGAAGACCTAGTGGGTAAAGCCTAAGGCTTTGTTACCAGCCTTGAAGGATGACATTTTACTCTCTAAAACATTCCAGCCCCAGACTGTGTCCCTGAAATATATGATGAAAAGGGATAGCTTTCATAATAGGCTTTGAAGGATCAGGTAGGAGATAACATGCTGTTCTGGAGTATCACTGTGCATATAATGAAAGAGAATCACCTCATACATGAAACTAAGAGTAAAAAGAAGGAAAAAAATTCCTGACTGTGATATGAAACTCTATAGTGACTGATCCCTAATTCCTCCCTAAATTTTATCCCAATTCTCTTATAATTCACTCTTACAGAAAAACTTCTCAAAGAAGTTGTCCTAAACTCACTCTCACTACTTCTGATTTTCACATTCTCTTTTGAACATACCAAAATAAGGCATTTATCCTCACCACTCCATCAAGACAACTCTTTCTAAGATCACCAATGACAGCTATGCTGAGTCCTTATCTTACTTGACCTATCAAAAGGATTTGAAACCATTTTGGACATCCTCCTTCTTGAAACGCTTTTTTTTCTTTTAAATCTACAGTCACTTCCTAAATGATCTCATTTTCAGTCTAATGGATTAAAATACTTTCTCTATCCTGATTATAGTCCCCTTTGAACTCCAGATTCTTATACTAAACCATCTACTTTGCAGTTTGGATCTAATACATGTCTCATATGTAATATGTCCAAAACGAAGGTCCTGAAATTCCCTCACAAATGTCCTCCCCCGGGGGTCTTCCCTCTCAATAAATAGCAAGCCCAGACTTCTATGTAGTCAGTCTAAAATCGTGAAGATGTCCTTGACTTCTCTTTCTCTCACACTCCATATCCAACTCTTTAGCAAATGCCGTTAACTCTATCTTCAAAATAAACCCAAGTCACTCTCACCTCTCATAGATCATTGTAGTACACTCCTAACTGGTTTCCCTGCTTTTGCCCCTATCCCTTTATGGTCTATTCTCCTCAAAGAAGCAGAATGGTTCTTTTAAGGTGTAAGTCAGTTCTGTCACTTCTCTGCTTGAACCACCCCCCTCCACCCCACCCCCACCCCCGCCCCGGCCAAGTAGCTTCCCATATTAGAATGAAAAAAGACAAAATTCTTTCAATAGCCTTATATGATCTGGGCCCTCTCTGGCCGCATCTCCCATAACTCTCCAATTATCTCACTTGGTTCCAGCTGCACTGACTTTATTATTCTTCCTCAAATATGCCAAGTATACTCCTTCCTCAATAATTTTGCACTTTCTGTTCCCTTTGTGTATAACATTCTTATTGATAGCAGTATGGTTTGCTCTCTAATTGCTTTCAGATAGTTCTCAAATATCATCTTATCAGAAAGGCCTTTCCTGACCTTCAAACATAAAATAGCATCACTGATGCTTCTTGTTCCCCTATTTTCCTCCATAACACTCAACACCTGGTAGATTATTATCAGTTTCCTCTCTCCTACCACTTGAGAGTAATCTTCATAAGAATCCAGATTTTTGTCTATACACCTAGAACAGTGCCTGGCATGTAGGAGGTTTTATTTGTTGAATAAATGGATGAATTAATAAATGAATAGTGATTTAATAAGAAGAATGAATCTTCCTTTCCAATGGAGAAAAGTTAGCTAAGAAAGGGGAAAAGTGCTGAAAGACTTTTTTGACTGAGACTCTAGGAAACATGGAATAATTTGACTTTGAGGACAACTTGAGGGAGGAAGAATAACCATAGCTTAGAGTTGAGTGGTTATCCATACCTCCCCTCCACCTTTGGAAGCCATTTGATTGACTTAAAGGATAGTCCCCACTGGCAGTTACACCACCTTCAGGTATCTGTGGTTTGAGTGCTTATTTAGGAACTTCCTTAATTGTCTCTATACTATACTCCTACTAAACTGTAATCCTGAGGAAAACAGAAAGGAAATGTCATTGCCACTTTCTAGAGGTCCATCTTGAGTTGTGTTAGAAGTAATGAGATTATTATAAAAGTTCTACAAGGTTGATATTGATGCTGGTTCATAGAGAAACATCAGAGGGTATCCCCATATTGGCCAGAGAAAAAAGTACTAAAGAAACTTCCTTGCCAGTTTGTTCCAGGCTCTGCTTTCCTGGAGTCCCTAGGGTAGGGAAAAGATGGTTGGTTTCATCTCTTTGTTCTAGGCATTGCCCCCGTGCCTCCATCAAGGAGCCTAAGCTGGGAAGCAGCAGGACATGGAGGAAGTGTGTTTGTACCACTTAAGGAGACATCAGTGGAAAGCCTTTTACAGACTACTACACATGCCCTGGCTAAGCTGCAAGTGCCCCGGGAGCAACTCTCTGATGTTCTGGAGCAGATCTACAATGGTAGTTGTGGGGCCATCTATCGAACCAAGATGTACACTGGGGACCCTGCTAAGCCGAAGAGTGTTGTCCTCAAGGCTTTAAAAGGTAAAAGGAGTGTTAGACTTCTCTTCCCCTTTTGACTTTCCCACTGTGAGCCCCTGAATGCTAACAGGCTTTGCAGACATTAAGATGTTAATCAACAGATAGTTGTGATCATAACTGTGTGCAGAATAAGAAGGGAATAGACAGTGAAACTCAAGACAGAAACCTTCTTCGTGGGGTCTTTCCCTAGCTTAACCTTGCCTATCGAGGCTGTTAGAACTGATTTTTCCATATTGAATATTAGTTGGATGAGGATTCTGAGGTTGTTTCTTCATTATTTGATGTCTTTCCCTGATACTGTGTTTCTTTTTTCTTTTTTTTGCTGATACTTATGATATGGGTTAGTAATGGTAGATATATAAAACAGAACAAGGATAGGATAAGCAAGAATATTAATCAAAAGGCCTAGACAGTGATAATATTTTAGTGTGAACAGAATATTTGTCTATTTAGGTAGATGAACGTGTATCCACTTCTGAGACCTATGATGCTATATTACCTTTGACAAAAGATCAATGACATTGAGAATAATCTTCTAATTGATTCTTTTCTATTTCCTTATTGTCTATACTCACTCCACTTTGGAGCCTTGAGGCTTACCATCTCAGGTTCCTTCCTGCCTCATACCTCCCATTTTATCAATGATGCTCTGACTGCTCACTGCTCATGGCTCTTCTGTCCTCCACAGAACCAACTGGGCTCCAAGAGGTGCAGGATTTCTTAGGGCGAATCCAATTCTATCAGTACCTGGGGAAGCACAAGAACCTGGTACAGCTGGAAGGTTGCTGCACAGAAGAACTGCCACTCTATATGGTTTTGGAGGACGTGGCCCAAGGGGACCTGCTCAGCTTTCTCTGGACCTGTCGCCGGGTGAGCAGTAGGGTAGAAGTGTTAGGAAGGAAAAGCTTGACTTGGCTGATTAGCTGTTTACATGTCAATTGGCCTGAAAAATGACAAAGTAGAGAGACATAATAGCATAACAGACGGATTGAGCATCACCATCCAATAGAATTTTTTATGATGACAGAAATGTTCTATATCTGCTCTGTCCAATATGGTAGCCACTAATCACATGTGGCTATGGAGCTCTTGAAATGTGGCTGATGTTACTGAGAAACTGAATTTTTAATTTTATTTAACTTTAAATAATATACATTTAAATAGCCACATGTGGTTAATGGCTACCATATTGGGCAGTGCAGATTTAGAGTATGAACTTTAGTATCCACCTCCTACTAGCTGTGTGACTTTGGGCAAGTCACCTCTCTGAGTCTGAGTTTTCTGGATGAGAGTAATAATAAATTATTATTAAAATTAAAAGAAATCATGTATGTAGAAACATAGCAGTGATTGGTACATAGCAAGCAGTCAAAATGGTAGCTGTTATAATGATAATTACATAACAACATCACTACTGTTAACACTGATTGTAATTTTGTTGTTAGTGTTAAGTGTGTCTTTCACTCTGTGACATCACCCTAGTATGCCAGGGCTGACTTGAGGAGAAATTCAGCTGGTAAGTTTTTGTACTTCAAACTCATATTTTAAAAAATGGAAATGTTCAGAAATTTCCAGACTAAAGTTCAAGTCCTTTTTGTTTGCAATTTCCCTACTTCTCTATGTATTCTTTCTGAAGTGCTACATATCTCCCTAGTTGGTTCCCCACTTGTTAATGAACAAGTTCAATATTAATCAAGCCTCCTAAATGTGCTCATTATTTTACTACTAAATCTGTAAGAAAAAGTGACCCTGTTAATGTCTTCCATTCAGTGATGCAAATAGGACAATGTTAAGTCTTCAGGCATTTTAAACCTTTTTAAGACATTATCCATCTGTAACTTTTTCTGTGCTCTAACAGCATTAGCTTCTATTTTTCAAAACTTTGATGCTTCTGTATTTTAGATTATCTTCACATGCTTTTCTTGTTATACCAAACTTCTCCCTTCTCTTCATATAGTCAATGTCCACTCATCCTTCTTATCTCATCAAAAGCTTTCCTTGCTTCTCCAACTGCATCAGCTCTTTTCCCCATCATCATATGCTCTTTAACATTTTCTTCATCGTGCTTATAGATATGTAACCATATATTTATGTATGATTATTTGATTCTGATTCACATGTGCTTGCCACACTTTAAGTTCCAGAAGGCAGCAGACATGTTTATTTTGCTCACTCTTATATTCTGAGTTCCTAAGATGGAATCTGGCACATAGCAGGCATTTAGTCAAGACGTGTTGAGTTAATGTGCTTTATTAATCACACACACAGACACACACACACACACACACACACACACAGCCCCAGGAAAATTACTGCTTTATTCAGTGGATAATATTATATATACTTGTCTTTCTTACCTGCTATTCTGTTCTTTATTCATTCTGCTATTCATCTACATTCTTTACTGTTTTTTCAGTCCAATAAATCATTATACTTCTTTGCATATCTGAGACTCTCTCACATCAATCTGTCCTTGTATCTTATAGTCCCTATGTTTTGCATCTTTTCCTTAGCTTTGATAACTGCACTTAAGAATATCTCTGTCCTTATTTTTTTTTTCCAAATCTGTTCATGTCATTTTGATATAATGCTTTTTTTCCTGTCTCTTTAGGATGTGATGACCATGGATGGCCTTCTTTATGATCTCACAGAAAAACAAGTATATTACATTGGGAAACAGGTCCTTTTGGCTTTGGTAAGGCTGGGAAAAATGACAACAGATGATAGGGATTTTTCTTTTTAGCCTGGTATTTGATGTCATATTTCTCATATTTATATTCCCAAGAGAGGTATATATATTATAAGAAAATCAGATGGAAGTTAGGGGACAGAAACTCAAAATGTGTTAACTATTTTCAGTTCTTTATGAAATTATTTAGAGAATATACTACAAGATTGGTCATTTTAAGGCAGAAAGTAGTCAACTTAGGGTTTTTAGAAGGAACAGGAAGAATTTTTAAAAGTTTTTCAGTCTTAAAGATCAAACACAAGGGCCAAGAGCTGTATGTCCATTTACTTGATACTCTTACTTCCCCACATACACTAATATTAAGGGGCCAATAGGGAAGCAAGTTGGGAGAAGATATGGGAAGAGAAACTGAATGGGCGAAAAGCTACAT
This sequence comes from Tapirus indicus, assembly GCA_031878705.1. Lineage (NCBI taxonomy): Eukaryota > Metazoa > Chordata > Mammalia > Perissodactyla > Tapiridae > Tapirus > Tapirus indicus. Next base: position 107,288,255 of record CM062918.1, on the reverse strand, counting down.
AACCAGAAGGAAGTATACAATTTTATACTTGAAAAATGAGAAATACTAGTTGAGAATATGTTTGGTTGGAGACTTGCTTTGTTACTGAATGTGACAGGAAATACAGATACTTTAAAAAGAACAGGGAACAAGTGAAAGAGGAGAAATAAGAAGGGGCAACAGTGAGATCATTCCTTTATTTTAAACCAATTTAAATAAACAAGTAAGAGAAAGAACTCAGGGTTTAAGAGAAAAAATTTACCTTTACCAGAATTACTCAGGAAATTTAAATGACTATTTCTACAAAATTATTTAGATAATTATGTTTAAAATAGCATTTGCTGGGGCCAGCCCAGTGGTGTAGTGGTTAAGTTCGTGCACTCCACTTCGGTGGCCCGGGGTTCATGGGTTTGGATCCCAGGTGTGGAGCTAAACACCGCTCATCAAGCCATGCTGTGGTGGCATCCCGCATACAAAAGTAGAGGACTGGCACAGATGTTAACTCAGTGATAATCTTCCTTGGGCAAAAAGAGGAAGATTGGCAACAGATGTTAACTCAGGGCCAATTTTCCTCACCACACACAAAAAAATAGCATTTGCTATAGAAAATCAGGGCTCTGTGAAGCTACTATTTTAAGTATTTGATATATCTTGCCACCTTGAAATGTGAAATATACCATGGATCTAAATGGAATCAGGGAAATCTTAGAAAAAAGCAGTGAGGTGAGAAAAGAGCAGTAGTCACAGTTAAAGGTCCCATGGAGCAAAGGAGAGAGCACGTCATATAAATGAATATTACCTATTCATTTTACTATTCCCTAGTGTTTGGAGGGCCTAGTTGGTATGTCCCTTGATAAAGTTAGGTGTCAGGATTCAGTCAACCTTGTATTCTGAACCATAATTGCAGAGGTGCCCCATAGGGATGCACTGACCACATTGATGCATTCATCAGGGCCCTAGGTTACCAGTTACAAGGCAATATCATACCATTTTTTCTTACTTTTAAAAACCTTAAAGCCAATACATTTTTTAACTCTTCTCATCACGGTATAATTTATTTGTTCTAAAAGCTTAGCAGAGACAGAAAACTGCTAGTTACTGTTTCCTTCATCATCAATGATTGGAAATTACTACCTTAACCTTTTTTATATACTATTCTTGTTTAGTAATCACAGACCTTAATCTCTAGCTCTTCAGTCATATATAGCTTTTCAACTTCTCTGTATGCTTTGAATAGCTTGATATCAGAGGAAATGACTCCAGCAAATCTGTGTCATCCAGGTGCAATGGTTTCAAATGTTTTGTTGGCTGTGCTAGAGTCATTTTGATATTTCTTTAAAATATAGATTACCAGGTCCCTCTTCCAGGATTTTGGTTAAATAAATCTGGGTGAAAATCTGTTTTTAAAAAACTCTCAGGCAATTCTGATTTGCCGCCTGGCTTAAGAATTATAAATAGAATTTGTAGTACTTCCTATGAATTAGAATACCTGGTCCTGGTCACTACCACTTAATAACTGTGTGGCCTTGTGTAATCATTTAGATTTATCTAAAAGATACTTCCCTAACTCACCTCATCTAGTTATTTTAGGGACAAGATGAGATGAGACAAAACTCTACATAAATTCATGATTATGACACTCAACTTTGCTATTATATATTACCTTGTTTTGGGGACTGCTGCTGGAAACTTGAAACCTACTCCTTTTTCCAGTGTCTAGCTGGGTCCTATCTGAGAGGAATGTGAAATCAGAGTCAGGGCTTGACATGGGGGGGTGATTATACTTTTCAAGCCCAGTATTAATGTTATTTGGATTAGTTGCTCAGTTTGAAAATCCTAAACACAATGCAAAAATGTCTGATTCATTATCATGACTTGGAAGTGATATGTCATTATTAATGAGACTTGTTGAGAGTAGAAATTGTCCTTGTCTTTTTGAGGATTCCTAGGACTGCTTCTCCTTATGTGTGACCCAAGCTGTGACCTCAGACAGCTGATCTATCTTTGATCTTATGTTGATAGGAATTTCTCCAGGATAAGCATTTGTTCCATGGGGATGTGGCAGCCAGGAATATCCTGATCCAATGTGATCTTACTGCTAAGCTCTGTGGACTGGGCCTGGCTTATGAAGTCCACACCCGAGGGGCCATCTCCTCTACTCACACTGTACCTCTCAAGTGGCTTGCCCCAGAACGGCTTCTGCTGAGACCAGCTGACATCAGAGGAGATGTGTACGGTTTGTTCCTGCCTTTTGGATTTCTTCCCTTCTTGACCTAAGTGTCCTCTAGTCCCTGAACATGACTGTATCTGTTGTCAATTATGTCTACAAATCAAATCTCCACTTAGATGTCAGACAGACTCTCAAGCAGAAATGTGTGTGATGTGACAGAGCTCATATTTGGCATCTGGCTGCAATCGTTTTTAGTGCCTTTTGAAGTATTCCTTCTGTATTAGATTACCAGCCTTAATTAGGAAAGCAAAAAGAAAAATGAAAAGATTATTCACACCAATATCCGAGGACTTAATCTAGTAGAGTCCCTTTTATCTGAAGGAGGTTGGTCTACTTATTCAAAAATTCAGTTAAACCAGGAATTATTAAGATAAAAGAAAAATACCTCAAATAATTTATTTTAACTTAAAACATATAAATGGATATTTATTTATCAATCTTTTGGAGGAGGGCCAAGGCCTTTTTTGAGGATGGACCTGCTAAATGAAGTTATGTTATGTTTCTGGTATAAATACCATCCATAATGAATTATTTTTGAGCATTTGGGATAATTCTAAGTAGAGTGAGAAACTTAAAAACAATTGTGAAGCAATTTGACTATAGAGATTTATTGTTATTTTTCCCAATTTTCTACAGTGTGTCTCACCCACACACTTTGACAACACTTTCTTTTTAGCAGCTTATCTTTACAGAATACTTTCAAAGCATTCAACCTAGTTTTCAGGGAACGAATACTTTTTTGCATTTACATTTAATCAGCTTACATAATATTTAATTGATTACATAATTTCAGTTACACACATGATTGGCATAAACAGGATTGTAAAAGAATCACAATTGACTTTTGGTAACCATATAACTCAACTGCTTAGAGAAGCACATAGATATAATATAGAGTATTTTACTAGCCATGAATGTCATGAGCAGCAGAGGAAATTTAGAATGTCAGTAACATGGTGAGTCAATTAAGAGACTTCCTTTGCTGCTTCACTGATATCTGCTTTTCAACAGTGGTCTGAGTGTAATAAGCTTAACTGGGAAATATTGCTCATTTAATGATGATACTGTAGAATAGTGAAATATACATCTTTAAAATCATATTGCTTAGGCACATACTTATTCCAATTATGCTTAAAGCTTACTCTGTTAATATTTTTCCCAGGTTTGGGCAATTAGATCTACTGACAAAATAGTAGATAAATGATAAACCTCGCTTGGCCTTGTGCTAAGAATAAAGGCTGGAATTTCAGCAGGAAGGAATGGAAAGGATGAAAAAGATGCAGAGGGGAATTTCTCTATGTTCAGGTGAATGTGTTTGTGTGTTTATATAAACACACACACAATTTACAAATAGTAGTAAACATCCATTAATGTGAAACATAGAAGAAAGGAGACACAAATCCAGTCCTCAAAGAGATTAGACTCTATGGGGATTGGACAGAAATGCTTTCTAATGGCACTATTATTTTACTTGTTGTATCAGACACCCTTGATTCCCCTTCATTGCCTTCTTTATGGGGTTCTTACTGAAGGCCTCTGATATTTAAGCGAGCTCTCTTTAGGAAAGGCAGAAATAGAATTTAAATAAATCGCTTTGTTTCTTTTACAGCTGGTCCTTTGGAATCCTGCTCTATGAGATGGTGACTCTGGGTAAGGAGGATCCCTAGAGTAGTGTGTACCTGTATGCAAATAGGCAAGGATGTTTATTTGGGTGGTGGATGACAAATGCTATGAGAAGGTGTTTCAGTACAATCTCTGAAGTTTGGACTGGCTGACGTGGAAACCAAGCCTGATTTCTGAAATAGTCTTGTAAAGTCGTAATTCCCTCCCTATCCTGTTTCCTCCCTCCCTCTCCTTTTAACTTCCTTTTCTCTTTCTTTTTTTTCCCCAACACTTTACCAATTCCAAGGGATTTGTTTTAAAATCCAAAGAATGATTCCAAGAGTGACCTTGCATAAACAAAAATGTTGTCTTCAGACTTATTAATCCATTTGATGAGAAACTACAGCACCTTCCCACATTTGGGGAGTGGAGGGCAGGTTTTATTTCTCATTTTGCTTTATTTTGTTACTTTCCTAAAGACTCAACAGTCTCCTAAGTTATCAGTTTTTTTCCCCCAAAACACCTTTTTTCCAAAATTCTCTATGTCTTTACTTGATCACTTGGAGCAACTATATTGTATCTAGTAATTTTCCTATGGCTATACCTTTTGCAGGCAATTAGCCCAGATGGATGGAGAGTAGTGTTAGTTACAGTTCATATTCTAGAGGACCCTAAAGTCCTCTTGCTACTCTCATTCTTTCCATACCAACAGGGGCTCCACCATATCCTGAAGTCCCTCCCACCAGCATTCTACAGCATCTCCAAAGAAGGAAAATCATGAAGAGACCCAGTACTTGCACACACACCATGTAAGTGGCTTTTAAAGGCCTACTCTTCTCCTTATCAATCATGCCCTTTTCAAAGCTGCTCAGATGATCCCCAGTTGTCCTTTATGTGGTAATGTACAGCCTTAGACCAAACCTAAGCAGTAAAACACATCTGCTCATATACCATACACACACATAACGCACACACAGACACACACACAGTGTTGGGGCAGCCACTGAGAACTATATTAGGAATCTAAGTTTGATAAAGTTTAGTTCCTCTGGAAGCTTCTACAATAGGTAAGAAGCAGACCAAATCCAATGCAAGTACAGTAGTATTTTATTTGTCTAAATGTCAGTCTCAGTCAGAGACTGCCAATTGCATTTCTAATATAGTTGCCATAAAATCCATTGCACTAGAGTTACTCACTGGCTCTTATTTAATATTTAACTTTTAAAAATTACTGACTATCTGTTTTCCCAGCTCTGAGCACATTAGAAGCCAACCAGAAGAAGGGGGTAGGGAAAAATTAGAAAGACAGGAAAAGGAGTATTCAATATTGTCAGCAGAAAGGTCAGTTGGTGAACCAACATAGAGGCAGAAAATGAAAAATTACACACAGGGATGAATAGATAAAGAAGATGTGGTATATATATATACACTGGAATACTACTGAGTCATAAGAATGAAATCTTGCCATTTGCAACAACATGGATGGACCTTGAGGTTATTATGCTAAGTGAAACAAGTCAGATGGAGAAAGACAAATACTGTATGATTTCACTTATATGGGGAATCTAAAAAACAAACAAATCAAACAAAATAAAACTCAGATACAGGAACAGATTAGTGATTGCCAGAGGTGAGGGCGGTTGGAGGCTGGGCAAAATGAGTGAAGGAGATCAAGAGGTACAAACTTCTAGCTATAAAATAAATAAGTCACAGGGATGTAATGTACAGCATGCTGACCATAGTCAGTAATATTGTACTGCATATTTGAAAGTTGCTAAGAGAGTAGATCTTGAAAGTTATCCTGACAAGAAAAAAAAATTTGTAACTTTGTATGGTGACAGATGGTAACTAGACTTATTGTGGTGATCATTTCACACTGTATACAAATATTGAATCATTATGTTGTACAGCTAAAACTAATATAATGTTATGTGACAATGATACTTCAATAAAAAAATTACACAGAATTTTATAACCAATAAAGTACAAAAAGGAATTGTCATAGAACATTAAAAAAGGTTAAATTATTTATAAGAAGGCATGAGAGAATATAATAATATTAATATAGATTTCTATTAAAATTGTTGCTATTTTGTAAATTTTTCAGCATTGAAAGGGTAAATTTCCAGCAACTGGGGTTCCCAATGATAAATAGTTACTATATGAAGCATAATATAAATGTTAAATATCCTAAGTATGTATGTATGTGTGTGTGTGTGTGTGTGTGTGTGTGTATACACACACATAGTATAGTGATACTGGCTGGGTATACTAGAATGAAATTGCTGACAAATATTTCTTGTAGGCTTTCTATGTGTACAAGGCTATCCTTGATACTGTGAGGAGATACTTAACTGATAAAGTACCTGATCTTGAAGAACTTAACATTTGGATGAGGAGATATCCAACATAAAAATACAACATAAAAATCCACATAAAGTATGAGGTGATAAGTAGAATGATTAAAAGCTCTGATTCATCTCAGAGTCAAAAAAACACATGTTCAGTTCTAGTATTGCTACTTTACTGTACACTGTTTACTTATCTTAAAATAGGTACAGTGATAATCCTACCTCAAAGATGTTGTGAGGCTACAATGAAATAATGCAGGTTAAGTTCCACTACCATGACTCATATAATAAGTTCTTGGTAAATGTTAGCAGTGTTATTAAATTAACATCTTTTACAAAGTCTCATGGTCAGCACTAAAGAGTGAGGGAAGCACAGTGTGGGCTGAAATTTATAAGGGAAGGTTTCACGGAGGAATTGAGATTTAAAATAAACCTGTAGGAAATGATGACCATGGAGAGGATATTTAAGGAATTGGGCATAGCATGAGCAAAGACAGAGTTGGGTGTTAATGACCACATGTAGGGCATAGCAAGACATTGACTTGGCTGGAGGAAATGGCTTCAGTTAGGCAAGGCTTATGTGGTAGAGAAGCTAGAGGGTAGAATGTCGACTTCATACGGCAGGAGTGGGAACCTACCACTGTAGGTCCTTGAGCAGGGATGAGATATGAGACATGATGAAAAGGGTTTGAAAACAGACTACATTGTTAATTCTTGGTAAACTGCACTGAAGAAAAGACAGATAAAAGATGGTAAGTACTTTTATCTAGATTAAGGTGATTTCCTGGAGAAGCTAAATAATAAAGGAGGGAAATGACCTGGATTAATGGAAGGAAACATCTAATTACATCATCCAAAATTAGTATGAATCATTATTCCATAACTTATTTTCCTGGCTGTAATATAGCTTTTACTGATAGATAAGTAATGCCAATAGTCTGGAATGCTGCAAGTTAGTAATACCTAAAGATGAGAACACTTAACTTCTGAAAGAGTTTTTGGCAATAGAATGAAAAAAAAAAAAACTTCTTTCATACTGATTGTAGTTTGAGAAATCTGCAGTCGTTCCTATTATAAAAACGGCCCTGTTGAAAAGATGATATTAAGAGACTTAGCATTAAGAGGATGAGAAGGAATATTATTCTCTGGGAAGAATATGATAGACAGGACAATGAGAAGTAAATTAAAGAACTGCAGGGTTTTTTCTTAAGGTTTGTTAGGAGAGAAGACATGTTTCTCAAACATTCGCCTTGTCAAGGAGTCAGTCAGTTTCTCTTGTTTCCCTTTCAGGTATGGTATTATGAAGTCCTGCTGGCGCTGGAGTGAGGACAGCCGCCCCTCAGTTAGAGAGCTACACTCACGCCTAGAAACTACCGCTCGAACTGCAGATGACAAGGCTGTGTTGCAAGTACCAGAGTTGGTGGTGCCTGAACTGTATGCAGCTGTGGCAGGCATCAGTGTGGAGAGCCTCTCCTACAGCTACAGCATCCTTTGAAGATCCCAGGGCAAGAAACAGCTATGGGTGATCACATACTCTTGGAACCAATTCCTCCAAGAACAGACAATAGACTTTCTAGTGGAACATAAAGAGAGAAATGGAACATGGATCCTGGATCTTCCCCTACACATTCCCTAGATATCTGAAATGATGCTAGATGAGGCTCTACACACCATATACCCTTGAGACGGAGAAATACAGTTTCATTTCTGCTGTACCAATCCTAAAGACCCAGGGTAGACATGGTGGACAGTGTCATTGCAAAGGAGGTTTTAGAAATCTGCAGTGTTTTTTGAGGCATGGCACAAATAAGTTGGTCCCTCCCAAGGCTAGCTTCCTTTCTATCTAGACTATTATAAGGTCCAGAGAAATTGGACTCAAACAAGGGAATAGAAAGTAAAGAAGTTGATGAAAAAGAAAATTAAAGGTTTTATTTGCCGACGAGTATACATGAGGACCAAGTTCACCCTTCAAAGAGGAGGAGGAGGAAGGACATAAAGTTCTTCAGTTCTGGTCCCTTCATGCAGGGCTGGAGGAGAACCATGAAGGAAAACTTGAGTTTCCTCTTGGCTATAGATAAGAGAAAGATGGTCCTCTTTTCTCTAATTCTGAGAGAGTATTACCCTGTTGGTATTACTTTTAACTAGAAGCTGGAGGGGTCATTTCATGATTAAGAACATTCAATATGCATTTTTCATCAGGCTAGTTTCCTAGTCCCTATAAGACTAGGGTGACTGAGCCTAGAAAGTTCAGTCAGTGATGAATATACTACGTGTGTATTTAATAAATAGAAAATGTGGAAACCAAGCAAGAATGCTTAGTAAGCCAGAATGTTTTTAACAAGGGCTAGAAAAGGATATAATCTGAGACAGAAGAATGGTAGCTTCTGATTTTCAATCATCTACTGACATACTGTGAAACTTATGTCATTAAATTAGTATTTGTTGAGTGAAAGTAGGATTTTCTGGTATACGGTTGCCAAAATCTCACAATAGGGAGGCTGAAAGTAAATAAATGGAAATTAACGTCAATAGAAAAATTCAAGAGACAATCTACATTATCAGAAAAGGGATTCCTCATGTGTAATATGGGGATAATATCTACCTCACAGGGTTGTTGTGAGGATTGAATGAGTATGTATTTGTACAGTATTTGGCACATAATGTGCTCAATGAATGTTAGTTTCCTTTTTTTCCCCCTTCTATCCTAGAATCTTTCATTTAAAATCTACTAAGGGCAAGAAGAGAACCTCGGTCTGTCAATCACACTGCAAGGCAGTCATGCCTAGATGATGGTGTGGTGCAAGTACCATGTGACTAAAATGATAAAGTCATCATTTTTGTGTGAGCTTCTGGATGATGATAGTAGTCTCCTACTATTTCAAAATGCTGAAAATATGATGATGACAATTCAGTTGAACATGTGATCTGTGATTTTAAAGAATACTCTGTGAGAGACATCTAAGGCTGCTGTAGGAAAGATGACTGGCAGTTGAAAATTTTGTACAAGTCAGAATCCTGATGGAATCATGATGAGTCATCCAATTGAATAATGATTCTTGCACTGTGGGAATACCAGAAGGACCAGTCAGGATTTAAATGGGTGGTGAGTGGCAGTAGGGAGAAGGGAGGTAGAGTGATGTGGCACAAAATGATAAAGTCCTGTGGAATCTCATTGTTGCTTCTCGGCTGTTCATTTAAGTCAAATTTACAAAATATTTATTTATTTATTCAAATATTTTTTTTGAATTGAGTGTTAAGGCCAACGGTGCCAGACACTGTGCTGGGTGTTAGATAAAAGAAACAGAGCTTTTGATTACAGTCTAGAAAGTAAGAGATATTATATACATATTTGTGTGGGTATTTGTTAATCACAAACTGTGGTAAGTGCTATGAAGAAAACATGGAGAGGAGAAGGGAGTATAAAATGAGGCCCTCCCTGAATAAATGGCATTTAAACCGAGACCTTAGGGATGGGTAAGTCGGCCTGAAAAAGAGTGAGAAGAGCATTCCAGGAGAAGGACCCTGTGAAAATTCTGAGGCAGGAAAAAAGCACAGTTTGTTTGAAGAATGGCAAGGAGGTAAGCGGGGTGGGAGCAGAGTGAGGTGGGAGGAGAGTGGTGCATAATGAAACGGAGCACTGCTCTTTCATACTGTATGTTAATATTAGTTTTGGTAGGAGGGAAAGAAGGAGATAATTGCTATTTTAAATTTTTACCCATAATTTTGTTTTTCTGGATATAGGTCTGGAAAAATGAATACAGTAATTATTTATTCTAAGAAAACTGAGTCTTTCTCTCACTTGGCCAAGCTTTTTCCAAAAGGGGGATTATATTTCTGGCATCTGACTTATCAGCTAAACCAGATATTTCCAAGCTAATGAATGGAAAAGGGAATTAAAGTATTTACCATTTAATCATGTTGTATCTGGGTTAGGATTTGTTTTATTGTTTTGATTTCTCTCTCCCCCAATCATGGTTTTCCAATCTATCCTTTATTCTTAAAAAAAATTCCAGCATAGCTAGGAACTGAGCAAACGCCCACCTAGATACAGTGTCTAGTCGAAACTTGAGAATGTAGTGGGATTTTTTTTGCTGGGAAAGATTTGCCCTGAGCTAACATGTGTTGCCAATCTTCCTCTCTTCCCCCCCACCCCCCCCAGAGCCCCAGTACATAGTTGTATATTCTAGCTGTAACTTCTTCTAGTTCTTCTATGTGAGCCACTGCCACAGCATGGCAACTGACAGATGAGTGGTGTGGTTCTGCGCCAGGGAACTGCGCCCAGGCCACTGAAGCGGGGTGCACTGAACTTTAAACCCTAGGCCACCAGGGCTGGCTTGAGAATGTAGTTTAGCTCAGAATAGTCTGAACTAGAAGTTTTTCAATCATGCTCATACAGAACACCAGTGTTTTTCATGCTAGATTTAGGTATTTTGTTATTAAAATTGAATAATAAAGGTTTTTTCATCATTTTAAAAGCAAAAGTAAGTTAATGGATAGAATCTTCTTAGTCTTAACCTTGCAGTAATAATGTTTATGAAATTTTTGCTTTACCATAACTCACTTAAAGCAAATACATTGGAAGACTGGGAGGATAGCATATTATGCTTAATTTAGCAGACTATCTTTATTTGTTTTGGATATGTGTTAGTGTTTATGCTACTTGTTAGAAGCATATAATATTGTCATATGCTTGAAAAAATTATTAGTTTGAATAATGGAATTAAATATATCCTCCTGTCATAATAATCTAGCAATAGCTCCAAGTGCTCACCATATACAAACATATCTGAGAAACAATGGTGTGGAAATTTTGGTGTTTCTGCATGATGGTGTTTCTCTTATTAAAAAAGTAATAGTACTCAAAGGTTAAAAAGACACATATGGTTAAAATTCCACAGAGAAGTCTATTATAGAAGAGAGAAGAGAAAGGTGGGTGGATGGAATAAAGACTGAAATAGACAATTTCATTCTGACATTTAAAAATTTTTAAGTTACCTTAGAATGTTGTTTTAGAACATATAACATTCTTAATTTACTACTCTGATCCATTTAATGGAACAAGACAGTCTTTGTGTTTCTTGTGTATTTTCTACAATGGCAACCTATAGTAGGAACTGAATAATTTTTCTCTATTAACACTTATACAATGGCCAATATAGATTTCTATACTGACAGTTGTACAATTGTTAATATAGACTCAGCATGACCTGGCCCAGTCTCTTTCTAGTTATTCCACTTCCATGAACCTTATGTTCTAGCTACAATGAATTTTTTGGCTTTCTGAAATCACGCATTTTTACACAACTGTGCCTTTGCTCAGGCAATTTTCTGCCTGGAAAGCTTTTCCATCCCTCTGAACATGTACTGAACTTGTCCAACAAGGTCCAATTCAAATAGCATGTCTTGTCACAAGCCTTCCCTGACACTTCCCTTTCTTCAACTTCCTCTATTCCCCAGTAAGGTGACTTCCTTCCTCTGCTGTACTACTAGCATTCAAAAAATTTTTTTTCTTATAACAATTGCTCCCTTGTGCTAATTATTTGTCTACATTTGCTTTCTCTTCTAGACTACAAGTGCAAAGCGCTCTATCTTTTTCTTACCAGTGTCCAACCATTTCTGGCACATAGGAAATGTCTGACAAAACTCGTTAATGTTTTATAAATTTTAAAGCTTATTTTATATGCAGTACCTCATTTGATCCTCTCAACAATTCTGTAAGCTTGGCAAAGTTGACTGTAGTATATTCATTTGGTTGATGAACAAACAGGCTTAGAGATGGTGATTTGACCAAGGTTAGGTAGAGGTAAGTGTTGGGAATGAATCTCAGGTCTTCTGACAGCCACATTTCCACTAAATCCCACTGAAAGTTAAAGGTCATCCAACAGACAGGATTACTTTATGTGTTGACAAAAGAAGGATGCTCAAAAATATCTGACAAATAGACTGTGTAAAAGCTCACCTTGTCTTTCCCCATCATTGAAACCCATCCCACACTGGAGCATTCATTCACTTCCTCAATTTAATTTTATCTGGTGAGAAACGTGGGCTAAACCATTTGATCTTAAGTCAGATTGCCATAACTCCACAGGCCACTATAGGTTAACCCTTACTGAATGAAAGAAGTTTTGCTATTAAAAGGAACTCTTTTACACTATGACTGTCCTGACTTTTCAGTTTCAATGTGTCTTTCAAAACTTCAGACCTCCTGTCTGATGGATTCTTTCCACTTTGTCTCTATTATTATAGGCTTCTAGCTGCCGGATAACTAGCAATCCTTGTCCAAAGAGGAAAGCCCCGTGTTAGGAATCTAGCACGAGAAAAGGGTTCTATTTCAGGTCTGCCACCGACTCTGGGCTTTATCTTTCCTCGTCCCACCATTTAAAGGGGCATAATGCCACACCAATCTCAAAAGATCCCGCGAGAATTAGAGACTCGAAAAAAGCGACTTGCATACATTAATCCTAAACCCATAAAAAAAGGCTGTGATATTTTCACACTTCTGTGCTTTGCTAATATAATATGATCTACTTAATTTTGAAAGTAATGTGCTTCCAATCCTAGTAAAGCTAAATACACGTCGCTACTACCCTCCGTCCCATACCTCCGGGTCTCTCCGAGACGCCGCCTTCCCGCTTTCCTCTGGGGACCCGGGAGGCGGAAAAGGCGCGCCCGTAGTGACGATTTTATCCCGGGCGACTGACGTCACTGCCAGGCGCCGGCGGCACGGTGGCCAGGCCTTCGGCGGGCTTTCCGGGGGGCAAAAATGGCTATGGCCAGTGATTTTTACCTGCGCTATTACGTAGGGCACAAGGGAAAATTTGGACACGAGTTTCTGGAGTTTGAGTTTCGGCCGGACGGTGAGCAGAGGAGGGGCCGCCGGCGCCGCACCCCACGCGGTGCTGAACTCTGGGAAGCGAGGCGGACTGGCCGCGGAGGAGGCGGGGTGGGGTGCGCGAGCCTCCGTGGGTTTGCAAGCCACTGCTTGAGACGAAGCAAATGGGAGCTTAAGAATACAAGGCATAAATTGGTTTTGTGAATAAAAGATAATTAATGGGTGTAAATTAATTCAGAAAAGCTAATCCTGCCAGATACTGAAAAGCTGAACCGACGGTAATCAGAATCCCAGAATCAGCACACCGAAAGGGACCTTAAAGGCCATCTAGTTTATCGACCTAATACGTACTGGGACGTTCTCAAGAACATCCCCACCACGCGGTGGTCCGATGGATGCTGACCATCTCCCGGGACCAGTAACTTGACTACCCATTCATCCATTTTATTCATTCAGGCGCTGTGTGTAGGCAGCATGTCGAAAAACGAATGAGACCTGCTCCGAAGGGGGGCGCCCGACGTGTAGAAAAATGAGTGTAGTGATGTGTTCTGCGTCCTTAAATACAGTTCTTCTCCATTGGATGCATTAAGAATACAAAAAAAGGGGGGAGTGGTTAGTTCTACATGAAGGAATCAGGGAAAACTTTCTAGAGAAGGTGACAGTTGAGATGAGTCTTGAAATGAGAGTAGGTATTTTCTTGGCCTCGGAGGGAAAAAACAGACTGCTGAGAGCAGCGTGAGCATAGGGCGAGGTGGAATCGCCTGCTGCCCATGTAGTGTGAAGCAGATTCTGTCTTTTGACAGCTCTGATTCTCTCTGGAGAGTGCTATTGTATATTGAACTCTTATTGAAACAAGGACAGTCCAAGCTGCATAGACCTTTCTTTTTTGAAAGCATATTATTTGCCGGGCTACGTGTAAATACAGAAGTTGAATTTACAGTAATGAATAAGACTTTAATTTTCCTCAAGGAGTTAAATGTCTTGATGAGGGGCACAGACAGGAAACTAACCATAGAGCAGTATGGATATTAAGTATTAAGTGCTATGTTCATGCTTTGAACAAAGTTCTGTGAGAGCATGAAAGAAAAATTAGGGGAGAATCACGTATTAGGAAAGGGGAAGAGTATCAGATGTTTCAGGCAGAACTTAAGGAGCTAGAGCCCTGCAATTTAGAAACCCTCATCACCTTATTCTCAGATCTCTTCCAAATTTAGCTAAGGAGCCAATTTACCTGAATTCTCCATCTGTTCTTTCCTTTGTGATATTGTTTTCAGTGCCTTTGTGAACATTTTTTAGCTTGTTCATATCACTTATAACGAGTGACATAAATTAGTCTTAATATTATCAAGGAAATTTCATGCCAGAACAGTGGTTCTCATCCATTTACCTGCCACCACACCATCCACATATTTTCATCAGTAACGGTAACTCACAAAGACAATGATTCCTAACGGGTTCACCTCATTAGGGTAACCTGTCATTTTAGAGGATTAGGACATTACATTTGTACCTGGACAACTGACTAGGCATGAGGAGAAGCACGTATCAGGGAGTACAAAAGTCATGATGGATTAAAATAAAATACAGATCAGCTAACAAACTGGCCAACCTTTATCCAGACGCAGCACATAGTTTGTATGCTTCCTAGTCACAGTTCTAATTAGCATTGCCATATTCTACACACACATTGATTTGAGGGAAAATTAAAAGAGAACAGTTTGGAGTAGTGAGGAAAGCATAAGTATGGAAGAAAGTAGATCTAGATCTGAATCTTGTGTGACCTTGGGCAAGTTACTTAACTCTGTTTTCTCAACTATAAATAGATGAGAGAATAAAACCTACATTTTGCGGTTGTTTTAGATTAGATTAAATGCTCCGGGTAAATCACTTAGCACCAATACAGACATATAAAATAAACTTTAAAAGAAATGTTTGTTCCTTTTTCAGTTTCCCTGTCTGGTTCATGACATAGCTTAAGAAAATGGGTCTTAAAAATGGCCCTCCCATTATATTGAATTGCACTGAATGCATGGAATACTTAAAAATTAATATTGAATATTTTAAAATTATATTGAAGGCATGGAATATTAAAACTTTGAGTAGCTTCAAGTGCAGCCAACTTACCAGTAAATTTTTGAGTATCTACATGTCTAGCATTGATCTTATGCTAGGAGGGAGGAAATATTAATAAAAATAGTGCAAAATCGTCTTTATCTTCAAAATTGCTTACAATGTCATTTCTTTATTTTTTTTAGCAGTTTTGCTGTTATAGATTGAATTTTTTTCCACTCTCCACAGGAAAGCTTAGATATGCCAACAACAGCAATTACAAAAATGATGTCATGATCAGAAAAGAGGTAAGTTTTTTTTGAATGTCTAATTTTTCACATATAGCTCATTTTCCTCATATATATGTTGAATTTATGAAAGTACATCTAAGGCTGTATTGTAAAGAAGAAGCCAATTTATAGATTGATAAGGGATTCTACTTAAGTCAGATGTAATTGTAGCATCTGTAACAACAAAAGAAGCAATCTGAATATATTAATTTGTAGTTCTACATTTGAACATATCATTTAATTCATTGTCATTTTACTCTCTTCACTATTAATTGGTAATCATGATTTAAACACAGTATGAACTTCAAATGAAAGGCTTAAAAGTTAGAGATAAGGGGCTGGCCCAGTGGCATAGTGGTTAAGTTCGCATGCAGTGCTTTGGCAGCCCCGGGTTCGTAGGTTCAGATCCCCGGCGTGTACCTACACACCGCTCATCAAGCCATGCTGTGGCAGCATCCTAAATACAAAATAGAGGAAGATGGGCACAGGTGTTAGCTCAGGGCCAATCTTCCTCACCAAAAAAAAAAAAAAAAGAGTTAAGAAAAAGTTCAGAACATTCTGATGTGCACTTGCATTTGTCTCTATTCTCCTCATAGGTTTTGCGTTGTCACCATTAACCACTTAGAGATATTTGAGTCCCATGTTACAAAGGTAGAATACAGGGCTTTAAAAGGGAGTTAGTGATGTGAAGAGGGAAAACTATATATTAAAGGAAAGGGCAAAGGAGTGAAGAAAAATCATAGGATTTTGATTCTCTCCCATCTTGTACTTTTGGAATTGGAATTAAATTTTTCTGTGATATTCTCTTTGAATATTCAGGTTTATAATTATGTTTTATCATTTCGTTCTGAATTGTGGGAAGAAATAGGCATTATAAAATTTTTTATTATAACTTATTTTCAGGCTTATGTACACAAGAGTGTGATGGAAGAACTGAAGAGAATTATTGATGACAGTGAAATTACAAAAGAAGATGATGCTTTGTGGCCTCCCCCTGACAGGGTTGGCCGACAGGTTTGTATTTAGTGATTATTTAAATGCATAAATATTAGAGATTGATAATATAATTGTTGTGTTTCTCTTTTATTTATTTAAAATAGATCCTTATTGATTCTTTGTTTTCTGTTTAGTAGCCACCAGGTAAATACTCTTTGATTTTTTTTTACTTAGTCTCATTTTCTGTGCTACCTCCTAGTATTAAAGGAGTCAATGCATAGCTGTAAATTTAGACATCTTTCTGAACACTTTTCTCTAGCCACCAAAGTCAAAGTTAGGATGTTTTCACATTGTTATGAATAATTTATAGTGTATGTTAATCACTTTTATTAGGGTTAAGTACAGGTGTTAAATTTGAGATTTAGGAACTCATTAACTATGTAAAATTTATTGTCTCCAAATTTATAACTTTGAAAACTCTTATTTGCATCTTTATTCCCCAGAGAAGGATTTGATTGGTTTCTTTATTCAAACTGACCATTGCCTTTGCCTCTCATATTCCCTTTAGAGGAATTGATGTGTCTCAGAGGGCTTCTGAAGAGCTTTGAAGGCCTCATTTCACTCTGTAGAAATACAGTTTGATTTCTGAATTGGGTCTTTTCAACTCTTGGAAAAATGAGATACCACCCCTGAAGGAAGAAACATTTAATTTCACTTTTGTGTATTCCTGAGGATTATACTTTATAACGCCTTCTTTGACTAGAAGAAAATGTGGAGAAATAAAACATGCTGACACTCTGTAGCAGTAACCTAACTCTTCTATTTAAAGAAACATTATTTAGGAAAACAAAGGTAATAGTTAACAGTTTTTATTTTATGCATTGTAACCACTTTTAAAAAGTAAGTTTAGATCTCAGTTTATTTTATGCATATGTACATGTATACTAAAAAACTAACAGCAGCGGTAAACCGTTTACCTCTTTTAGACTCAGGGAGAGCCTAGTATTTTCATCTACCCACTTAGTGATGTGTTCATGTGTTTTGGTTGGTGGGGAGGATTAGGCATGCTCCAGAAGTTGTCTGTTGGATCTTTAAGCCAAAGACTGTATGTTTTTTTGAGAGTCTTAGTTAATTCTCCATTTTGTGTGTGTCATAAACTGTACATAATTAGGTCTTCTGATCAAATATGTAGCTAAGACTATCTTTAATGACGTCTGTTATTTAACCTGGAAAATCACAGATATAGCCTCTTAATTATTGGTTTTAGATTTGCAGATAAAATATAGAGAAAAATTTATACAGTAATTATGGCACACTGGGAACATCTACATTATGTTGTGTTTGTTTTACTAGTTCTTAATTTTAATGTTTTGTGAAGTCAAAAGAATATGAATCTTTCAGTCTTACGGTTTAGGATTCAAATATCAGTACCATCACTTATTAGTGGTTGTAAATATCAACGTTTTTTCCTATGGTTTATGAGTCTTGGATTTCACATTTGTAAAATGAGCCTAGTAAAGCCTACCTGATAAGGGTATTTTAGGGATTACAGATAATGTTTATAAAGTCCCTAGCAGCAGGGCCTGACACATAGTAGGTGCTAAAGTGGTGCTATTTTTAATATTATGCATTTTATTTTGAGAGCCTAGTAGAAAGGGTAAACGTATTTGTATTTATTATATTAAAAATAGGCTTATATCCATATTATTTTTATAAAATTGTGCTTCAAAGTGATGCCTTTAGTTTTTACTGACATAAGCAAGATTTCTGTATCACTGTTAAGTGACGTTTTATAGTATCTTCTTTATGAGATCTCTGGAAAGCAATTTTGGTTGGTCCTAACATTGGGGACTATTGAACAGCTGATGATCTTATTTTTTAGATGCGGTTTATGTCTAACAGATCATTTCTTTTTTTTTTTTCCCTCCTCTATGACTGCTAGAAAACTTGCAGCTAAAATTGGGACCTTTTGGTAGCAAGAATACAGATATCTCTGGGATGGATTTTTATATTAACTTCATTTCTCTGTTTTATTTTTTTCAGGAGCTTGAAATTGTAATTGGAGATGAACACATTTCTTTTACCACATCAAAAATAGGTTCTCTTATTGATGTAAATCAGTCAAAGTAAGTATGTTAAAGCACTTTGAATAAATTGGTAAAATTTATCTCTAATAAAGATTCAACTGTAGCCAGGTTGCTAAGATTTCGGTGGCACCCTATCAGTTTATTTTGTAGCTGTACTTCTGATTTTTATGTCATTAAAGACTTGTTATCAAAGAAGTTAGCAGTGTATTGATTGCCAAAAAAAAATCTTCATCTAACAACTATATATAATAATGCCCAAGTTTTGCTAGCTACTTTTTTGTAAAAATCTGGATACAGTGTCACAAAATTTAAAAGAAATCCTTATTGGATTGTATCAGGCTCATTAGCCCTATATCACATCCTTCTCCTCCTTGGGGTTAATACTTCACAGAAATGGAAAAAAATCTGATAGAGCTTAAGTATGGCTTTAGCTCTCTATGTCTTCCCAAATTCTGTGTCCCTGTAGCACATACCATTGTCTGCATGAAAAATCTCTCTGCCTCCAGTTATTTCTTCCTACTCTTTCCCCTTAAAATGTCCTCAGAGTGTTTCTTCCTATAACTTTAAATTATAACAACCTATTTGCTTGACTAATTTGAATGTAAGCTCCTGAGAACCTTGCTGTATCTCCAAAGTTAGACCAGTGCCTGGTAAATAAATAGGTGCTTCACGAATATTTATTAGAGGAAAGGAGAAAGGAATGAGTGTCTAATGACTATTGGATACAAAAGGCTATGTTCATAAAGACCGACCAGACCCTTTTAAACTATCAAATTTATTTTCCCACAGTTGGTGAGGATGTGCCATTCATACCCTTCTGGGATTGTAAATTGGTACAGTGCTTTTTGGAAAGCAATTTGATAATATGCTGTAAAGCCGTTGGTATTTTACTCATTTTTGTCCTAGTAATTTCATTTCTGGGCATCTATTCTGGGGAAATATTCTCAAATAATGAAAAAGCTATTATTCATAATGATGGTCATTGAAGCCTTAAATTGGGAAAAAGTCCAAATGTCTAACAAGGAGAGAATTGTTAACTAAAAATTATTTATGAATTTTTTTAAAGTAATGTTAAAAGGCCCAGGGAATGATTTTAGTTATTAAAAAAATAGAGAAACACCAAAATATTTATAGTTACTCCATGAGGAGTGACATATAGTATTATGAGTATCATTTTTTCCTATCTTTGTAATTTTATCTGCTCTATACATTTTTGTGATGCATAGCTATTACTTTTATAAGAAAATATACACTTTATGAAATGAATACTGGTGAAGAAAATTTATATTTTTTTCTTACAGAAAAGATAGAGATAGTGATTTTTCAGTATGTTCATTTTAGTTACCAGCAAATTCTTCCTTTCTCCTGAATTCCTTTAACTTAATTTTTTAGGTTTTTGTTTTGTTTTAGGAATTAACTTATAAAATTATGTTGTTTCATTATAGGAACAAAAAAGTAACTTTTACCTTTTTAAATTTTAGGGATCCTGAAGGCCTTCGAGTATTTTACTATTTGGTACAGGACCTGAAATGTTTAGTTTTTAGTCTTATTGGATTACATTTCAAGATTAAACCAATCTAAATTGTATGTTTTTGCAAGCTGTTTTTATATTTAATTAAGGAATGGGTAAGGGAGGGCTTGTCATTTACAATATTGGGATTTTTATGAATGTGAAGCAAACAAATTTTTTTTTTGTATTCAAACTGAAAATAAGAAATTACATAAACAGGCTTAATGGTTATCCTCACCTGGGTCCAAGCGGGTTGGACAGTCCCCCCACACATTAAATTCTGTAAATAAAAGCCACCTTTCATTGAAATTGTGCTCCAATAAAACATATCAAAGCCTGGATGGAGAGTGCTTTTTTTTTTTCAGGAGGCTGTGTCTCTGATTCACTTTAAAGATAATAAAAAATTGTTCTAGTAGGTGCATCTTACGGCAGAAGTTCTTTCAGCTAGAAATATGTAGCCAGATTCCCATCCGTTAAAGATATTGTAGATCTTCCCTTATTTCTTCCATACCTGATGTGATTTAATTTTTTGGTCCTTGTAGAAGTTGTTTACAGAAAGTTCTAGATTTTTTACATTTATCACAAACCCCTCGGAGATTATTCACTTTTACATATTTTTGGTATAAGCAGAGATTGCCTAAAGGGTTATGCAAGAAAAGTCAGTACCCCAAGTTAGGCGCATCTATTATTATGCCCTTATTCCTTATTTCACAGTATATATATTTTGTGTATCTGTGGGAACTAAATGAGTTCTCTGCTTTACAAATTTTTTAAAATTTAGACTTAAACACACATATATATGTGTGCGTATTTATTTGTTTATTTATTTATATTTTAACTCCTAATGAGCAGAGGTCCCACTTATGTTTCCCAGTTCCCTTCAACCTTTTTCTGATAGATTTGATCTGTCATTACTTCTGTTAGTAACCATGCCTCTGGTGTTCTGTTAGTCTTCCATCTGAACCCCTACTCTTTAAA
Organism: Tapirus indicus; assembly: GCA_031878705.1. Taxonomy (NCBI): domain Eukaryota; kingdom Metazoa; phylum Chordata; class Mammalia; order Perissodactyla; family Tapiridae; genus Tapirus; species Tapirus indicus. The sequence continues at coordinate 107,267,411 of CM062918.1, read as the reverse complement.
ACTGTGCAGTCCTGGTAGTCATAATCCACTCACCCAGGGACCAGTCAAGACTGACCTTAGGGTGGAAGAATTAGTCTCTGAAGCCTTGCCAGGACTCCTGAGCAGCTAGACTTGAACTACTTTGTCCAGTCAACTCCTTTGAGATAATAGAAATGTTGTCTATCTGTGCATTCCAATAGGGCGGCCAGTAGCTATTACATGTGGCTACTGAGTACTTGAGATGTGGCTAATGTAACTGAATTTATAGTCCTATTTAGTTTTTAAAAATTATTTACCAACATTTTATTATGAAAAATTTCAAACATAGAAAATTGTTGAAAGAATTGTAAAATGAATACCCATATGCCAATCTGGATTCTATAACATCTTATTTTATTGTAACAAGTCATGTCCTGTTGATTTTTCACTTAAAGATGGAATAACTGGTATAATTGGTGCAAATAGACTACTCGTTTTTAAAGTGCTAGTTAATTTTGATTAAATTTAGATAGCCACGTGTGGCTTGCGGCTACCCTTTGGACAGAGAAGCTCTAGAGCTTGGCTTGGTAGCCTGTTTGCCATGGAGTGCTGTCTGGTTCTTTACACTGCATCCTCTTCAGGGTTGCCATGGAAAGTCACCTGAGGTCCACTTCACTGTACAAGAATACATTGCCATCACATCAGGTCTCTTATGAAAATAAATATTTCTATTCAAGTTGTAGAACTTGATGGGTGTACAGTATAAAATCATTATAATTCTGTTATTCTTAGATGTCATCCTCAAGGACAAGGGGAGAAACAATTGCTCTTCGAACCTCCTATAGGCTCAACTTTTGGTTGCTCCTCAAAATAATCTTCATTCTGTGGTTCCTGTTGAATAAGAGGATCCACTCAAGACTGAGCAAGTCTTGGGAGAAAGAGTCCTTACGTTAAAAACTCTTTAACATGTTAACTCTTTGTCCCTATTCTCTAACTTCCTTCTAGTTCTGATTTACTTATTATATTCTTTCTCCATTATCTACTAAGGTTATCATATTCAAACCAAGATTGAAGAATATGTCATTAGGATAAATATTTTATATTGTCTCTGATTTTCTTATACCTTGTTTGAACTGGCTCTTACTTGATTGGAAGCTGCTGGTGGACAATGACCATTAAAAATTAAATTTTATGTGAAACTAGATTTTTATAGCTTCGAGTTTAGCAGGTACATGTCCCCACCGCTACCCCGCTATAATAAAGAGACCTCTTGCAATAATCAAACTTATTTCCAAGTGCTGGTTCTGCACCCTATCCCTCGTTTTTCCCTTTCATGGGATGGAGTGTCACTATCCAGCACCTAGCACAGTCTTTTCCATATAGTGGGTGCTTTGTAAAAGTTCACTGGACTGGTTGTCTTTTGTACCTACTGCCGTCAGATTATTTGTTTTTGTAACTTAGTCTAAGGTAGAAGAAATTCATTTCAGTCACTATGGAAACCTTTCAGTTACCATGAATTTTGCATATGCACATACTCATACCAAAGAGTTGTATATTTGAACACTGGTTAAGGATGTGTCTTTTGGATGTGGCTCACCTGTGACGTTAATTTCTCATGTATAGTTTGAATAGAGCACTTTAACTTTGCTCAACCAAAGCAACAAATACAGCACAGCATAGAAGACCAATGAGAACTGGAATGATCTGCCAGGCTCTACCATTCTATTTTATTTGTATATTTTTATTTTGAGTTTCTAGATTTTGTGCCTCTGCTTCTTATAGTTAAGAGTGCAGGCAGATAGTTCATCGATACCAGGCTGAGTCTATTCCTGTGGACATTTTTAGTATGAATGTAAATGATAGCTGAGAGTATTTATTTCATATATTCTATTAGACGACTTTGCTTTGATTTGATAGGTGTGAGACCTGTAAACATGGGTTGTGCTGCAAGTTCAACCACTGACCCATTTTTTTAAAGACTATTATTTTAGAATTAGGTTTACAACAAAATTAAGAGGAAGATACAGAGATTTCCCATATACTCCCACCCCACACATACATAGCCTCCCCCATTATCAACATCTCCCACCAGAATAGTACATTTGTTACAACTGATGAACCAACACTGACACATAATAATCACTCAAAGTCCATAATTTATGGTAAGGTTTACTCTTGGTGTTGTACATTCTATGGGTTTGGACAAATGTATATTGACATGTATCCGTCATAGTATCATACCCAGTATTTTCACTCCTAAAAGTCCTCTGTGCTCTGCCTATTCATTTTTCCCTCCTCCCAACCTCTGGCAACCACTGATATTTTTATTTTCTCCATAGTTTTTATCTTTTCTATAATGTCATATAGTTGGAATTATGAAGTATGTAGCCTTTTCAGATGGACTTCTTTCACTTAATAATACACATTTAAGTTTCCTCCGTGTCTTTTCATGACTTGATAGCTCATTTCTTTTTAGTGCTGAATAATATCTCATTGTCTGGTTGTAACACAGTTTATTTATCCATTCACCTGCTAAAGGACATCTTGGTTGCTTCCGAATTTTGGCAATTATGAGTAAAGCCACTATAAACATTCATGTACAGGTTTTTGTGTGGACATGAAGTTTGTTGATTATTTTGGTAATCAGCTTCCTAGCGTTATATGGTATTAAGCTAGAATAGAAAATCCAAAAAAAATCATAAAAAAACCCAACAAAGATAAATGAATGATTTGAGGGTTAGCTTAGAATCTGAACCATGTGATACAGTGGATAGAACACTGAAGAATCAAAATTTCTAATTATGGCACTATGTCACAGAACTATTTTCCCTTTCAACCTGTGAATAGACTATCTCTTAGTGGTGCAGAGCTCAAATAATCATCTGAAATACATTTTTTGCTGTTAGTTTTTCATGCTTATTTATTTCCTGAGATGACCCTCTCAATTAGTTACCTAGAAATTGGAGGAAGGATGGTTACTGTCTGATCGACTGCTGGAGGCCAGTGGCACAATATAGAGGATTTTTTTTTTTTTTTTTGTGAGGAAGACCAGCCCTGAGCTAACATCCGTTTCTAATCCTCCTCTTTTTGCTGAGGAAGACTGGCCCTGGGCTAACATCTGTGCCCGTCTTTCCTCTACTTTATATGGGACGCCGCCACGGCGTGGCTGACAGGCAGTGTGTCGGTGGGCGTCCAGGATCCGAACCTGCGAACCCCGGGCTGCCAAGCGTGGACTAAACCGCTGCGCCACCGGGCGGCCCCACAATATAGCGGATTTTAACTCTAGAGCATTAGAATCTGTTTTTTTTCCCCCATGGGGGAAGATTCACCCTAAGCTAACATCTGTTGCCAGTCTTCCTCCTTTTTCTTCCTACTCCCACCCAAAGCCCCAGTACATAGTTGTGTATAGTTGTAAGTTCTGGTTCTATGTGAGCTGCCACCACAGCATGGCTATGACAGATGAGTGGTGTGGTTCTGCGCCCAGGAACTGAACCTGGACCACCAAAGTGGAGCATGCCAAACTTTAATCACTAGGCCATCAGGGCTGGCTCAGAATAGCTTTTATTGTAAAGACAAGAAGGACAAATATGGTAGCTAATTAGGGGAGCAGGAAACCTTAAACAGGAGGTCTTTTGAGTTTTCACTCTAAGAACTAGGAAATTTAATATCACTCAGTGGCATAAAGGTTTGGCATTAGGACAAATCACCAGGGAGGTAGGAACCTGGCCAGGTGAGGTTACTCCTCACAATAGAGTGATGCCGAACGTCTTTCCCTGGGAGCTGGGGCTTATTCCAGACAACTTTTACTTCAGCTTAAGACAGGAAGAACAGCATGCTGCTGTGAAATGATAAGTCACTGAGGTTTGAAGGTGTGACCCGAAAGCTTGAAGGTGTGACTAGAACCTGTGTGCTAAGCTTCTAGCTGACCAAGTTATTATTGTCAGGAAGGGATGGGTAAAATGTGTGGTTTCCAAAATGAAAAAAGGCTTTGCAGCACAAGCAGCCAGGAAATAAATACATGAATTCTTTATTTAGTCATATTGTGTATGTGTATGTGTGTTTTGCAAAAAAGTGAATTTGGAAGACAAAGTTCAAGAACATTCAAAACATTCTTCAAATTTCTCATCTTTCTGTTTTATTAACTGTAGTTGGGATAGATGAAGTTCGGTGCTTCCAATTTTGTGCTTCTTTGATCAAAGGGCATTGCTAGGGGTGTCAATTAATCCCATCTGAAGTCACTGCTGTTATTGTCTGATGCTGGTTGTCTTCTCATTTAAGAAGAAATTTGCCTTTTCCAGAAATTCAGAGCTTAGTAATAAAAAACTAGGCAAGTAAGTGATTTGAGGCAAGTCACTTCACTTCTCTAAACATCAGATTCACCAGAGTAAAACAGGGATAATATTTGCCTTCCAAGTTTGCTGTGAGGATTAAATGAGATAGGGTATATAAAGTGCCTAGCCAGACCTGGAAAATATATAGTAGGCACTCATTAAACGTTAAATACTATTATTTGAGGTCCAAGATTCAAATCCTTCCTGGCTGTAAAAATTACAACAAGTCACTCCAAATCTCTAGCCTCATTTTCCTCACATGTTCAGTAAGAATATCACTCACTTCAGAGACTTGGAAGAATTCAATGAGATTATCACTACAGATAGGACCTCTTAGACTTCAAAATAGGTAATTTGTTTTTTTTTTTTTTTTTACTACACAGCTTTTCAATCATTAGTCTCATTCTGCCTCTTTCTAAAACTGAAAAATCTAGATTTTGCCGTCAATTTCTTTGAACTTTAACAAGCTCATCGAGTGCACAAGTAGGCATCGTATCTCTTCTAAGTGCTGCAGTTATAATAATGAACAAGACAGATGTGGTACTCACCCTGTGGAGTTTCTATAGAGGAGACAGACAACTATGTAAGTGTAAAAAAGTGTTCTGCACCTGTCTAGTTTCCATCATGAGAACTATCTACCCACCACCAGCTATAAGGGTGTAAATCAAAACAGAAAAAAGCTCAACATTACCAATATCTCCATGGGGCAGTAAGATGTAGATAACCAGATCTGAGGTTACAGAATGGTTTTTCTAAAGAGGTAGCAGCACGCCGCCACATGTTTCCCAGCTCCTTAATTATAGTAATGTGCGTCCCCTCCCCCAATATACACACATTTTCCTCCAAGCATCTGGATTCCAAATCGGACATGTTAGGATAGAGAACCTAGCTCAGCATGTCAGGATTTCTGGTTTCTGTCCCGGCTCTTCCACTATTTATAGAACCTTGGGAGAGAGAGAAAAAATGAACATTTACCTATTTTGAAGTCTAAGAAATACTATCTTAGACCTAGAGCAGGTCCTCCAATAAATGATAGTGTCTCTCTCTGCCACCTTTTGGCAACCATTACTCTCTCTCTGACCCCTACACCCTATGTTCTCTCAGCAGAGCTTCTTTCATTTCTTTATTTATGGCATTGGGATAGAGGGCTGGGGATCTTTCTGTTTTGAGATTGACAAAGCCAATCCGGGATTAGGGTAAAGACAAGGAAATGCCCAGTAGCAAGTATTCCTGAAGTGTCCAGACTCCCATGAAACATTGTTTATATTATTGAATTAAATTAGTCTCTGGGAGGTATTTCAGTGGACTGCCTGCACATGGTGACAAGTGGCAGACCTCAGTGGTGATTTAGAGAGTAAGGAGTGCATCGGAGGACAGAAGTAGGCCAGTTGAGGGCAAACAGGCAAACAACTAGACTGGGTCCTAGTGGTCAGAACACTCAGTAGACCGTGTCGGTAAAGTAGCTGGGAGAAGACGTGGGGCAATGAGCAAAGTGAAGAATGGGGAAGGCTTCTAAGTGTGATGGTTTAGTCATGGCTTGAGGTGGGTAAGAGAAGAAAAGAATAAGCAAGGAATTTGGTCAGAGCTGGTGAAATAGGGGTGGGTTTGTCTCTGCATAGTCAATTTCCTCTTTTATTCCACAACTCACTCCTCTTCCTCCACACTCCATATTAACCACTGTCACCTGATTTGAAGAGCAATTTAAATTGGCTTCATAGAGCTGTACGTCAGAAGATTGAGAAGGCCTGTATCAAATGAAAGTGAACTTCAATGAGAGATGTGGGTGTATTCTGGCAGGGTCTGGCTCATAGAAACAGAGTTCTAGAAATAAATTTCTTTTAGCTAGAAGGTTGTAGGTTTTCATGAAGTAAGATTCGTATACAAAACTCAAGTAGAGGACTAATTCACCAGAATCTCTTAAAAAATCAATAGTGAACAGTTTCATACACAACTAGTGGTGGATAAGTGGGAACAACTTTTTTGGAGGGCACTTGGTAATATGTGTCAAAGTTCTTTATTGTATATACCCCTTGACACCATAATTTCATGTTTAAAAAATTTTGCTAAAAAATATTCAAAAGTACAGGCCAAATATTTTTTATATTAGCAAAAATTTGGGAATGACCTAAATGTCCAATAGTAGGAGATTACCTAAATAAATTATGGTATAATCCATATGGGTAATAACTATATGTGGTTTCAAAATCACATTTTAGATATTTTCTAAGTTAAGAAATATTTATTAGAGAATAGATCAAAACCATTGTGTGTGGAATGACACCAACTTTGATAGTAAACATAATGTGAAGATAAAAAACTAGAAGAATATACACCAAAATTTTTATAGTGGAATTATGGATGTTTTAAAATAATTTCTAAAATACATTTATCTGCAATGAACATAAATGGAAAAAAGAAATAATCTTTTCTTCAAATAGCAATATATAAGAGAAAGTTTCTGACAGGTTATCTAAGAGGTAAAGAATCTAGTAATAATATTTCTCGTATATATGTATATATACATATTTATACATATACATTTTAATCATTTGTTTTTACTAGTAGTTTCTTTTAAGTATGATAGTTTTTGTTAAAGATATTAGTTTTTGTTTTCTCCAAAGCTGTGCTCGTTTATCTTTTCAATCCTCAAGTATAGATTTTGAATGTTATTTTGTGAAGAGTACCAAGTGGTTGGTTAGTTGAAATGGAGGAAGAGAGAGCTCATGACCATTTTTCCTTTCCCGTCAACCTCAGCTTTCATCATACAATTTCCTTTTACCACTTTGGTCATCAAGAGGAGGGGCAGAAAATTTTGAGTTGTGGTACCACTCAGAGACAATTCACTTCTGCCTTCCGTCTTGCAGCCTCTCACGCACTCGAGGGATCCAGGATTGGAGAGGCCAAGTTCTCTCACCTCGTTTTTGGGTCAGCTTCCTCTACCTGCATCACTGCACAGCACAGATACAGGTAACACCTGCTTTCCTTCAGATTCCTTCAGATCTTTGTACCTGAGTGTACTATTAGTCCTACTTATAAAGAAAAGATTCTAGGAATATGGCATTTTATTACAAATGACCTGGCATGAACATGGGATTGATGGGAAAGAATTCTCTATTGATTGCTTTAGGGCTACATTAACTCGGAAGGATGTGAAAACTGTAGTTCAGCATTCACAGAAAGTTATTTTCTTTTCTTCAATATGCTACGATTTTTGCTTTGTGTTATCTAAATGAAAAGGCATTTGGGGGTTAACTACTTTTTATTTGGATCTAACGATTTACATATTATCTTATCAATTCTTGAAAGATTCTGTAATAGAAAAGACTCCTTTTTCTTAGGAAATTAGAGAAAATTTGAATAAGTAAGTTTAGAAAATTTTATAAATTAAAAAATTGTAAAGGAATATAGTTACATGTGCAATTTGTTTTCCATAGTTCTTGTTTTGTGCATATCATCTTTTCACACTGATTAATATCAGCAGCAAGGTAAATTTTAAATATTTACTATTTAAAATTTTTTATATTAATATCATTAATAGATTGAATCCTTTATAGGTATTAACTAATGACTGCCCACTGACAAATTTTATTTTCACACAGGCTTATCTGGCAACATTATACACTAGAAGATTATTTATAAAATTTCAATATACATGGAATCATTTGGGATTAAAAATACAAGTGTCTGGGCTCCTACCTAAGAGATGTTTATTCTTGCACGAGGCACTGGAATCTGGAATGTTAACCAGTCTGCAATATTAACCCTCAATGATGCTTTTGCAGATGGTGTGTGGGACACACTTTGGGAAACACTCTGGTAGAGTCATCTTGTAATTGAAAAGAATGCAAAATTTTTTTAATATTTATATGTAGATATGAATATATACATTTTTTGTAAGCCAAGAAAGTTACATTTTTTTCAGAATTTCGAAAACATAGAATTTTTGTTTTATGAATTGATAGTTTTAAAAGTGTCTAAGTAATTTGGGGTGATACCAATTTTGCCTAACATTTGTATATATATCTTGAACATTTTGAGCTATATTGACTGGATGAATAGGACCCAGCCTATTCAATGTATTGGTAGATTTTTAATCTACCAATTTTCTAATAAGTATGGCAGTAATCACTAGGAGTATAAATGACTTTATCAGAGATATTGAAAGGTTTTCCATTTCTTATATAAATCAAGCTCAGTCTACGTGCTTTAGGTACTTAAAGGTGTTAATAAACACACCCCCACATACACATATAGATATGCACACATACTTCTTAATCCTGGGTTGTTCCTATAGACTGACATTTTAACTTTTCTTTAGACAGAAATCATCCTGTTGCAAAGTTTTAAGGCAAAACATATGTCTCTTCTTTACTCTAGACATGAGCAATCAGGAAGTGATTTATTCTTCCTTGAGATTTCTTCAGTCTCCTTCAGAGTCCCCAGATAAATTAAGGCCTGGTGGTACTCAAAGGCCTGGGAAAACTGATGACAAAGGTACATGTTTTAAGCATCTAGATTCAGCTGTCTCTTATGGATTGTCAAACTTTAGACTTTTGAAAAAAGTGTTCCTATCTGTACTTCAGGTTCTCAGATGGTAATATGAAGTCATAATTGTATAAAGTAGGACAAGTATTTTTTAAAGCTTGTGAGAATTGAGAAATCAATGAATTCTTTTAAATTTGAGAAGCTAATACGATGTTTTCATTCAAATTTGTTTAAGAGAATTCATGAGTAAAGTCTTTACTTGCATGGCCTTGTGGTTAAATTTTGGCCTGCTTTGCTTCAGCTGCCCCGGGTTCAGTTCCCAGATATGGAACCATACCACTAAGTCTGTCAGTAGCCATGTTGTGGCAGTGGCTCACATAGAAAGACTTACAACTACAATATGCAACGGTGTACTAGGGCTTTGGGGAGAAAAAAGAGAGAGAGAGAGTAATATTGGCAACAGATGTTAGCTCAGAGCAAATCTTTCAAAAAAAATTGAAAGTAAAGGACAGACTAGAATCTCAAGAAAATATTGCATCTTCTAGAGAAATAAAAGTCTTAAAAAATGAGAAATGAAAAATATGCATTAGAAACAATGTTTTTATTCAGACAAAAGCTATTTTAGGTGTCTTAAATATTTCCCAAATCTTAATGGCAATGAAGAAGCAAAAGTGTTCAAATCAAAAGAAGCATTCTAATTTTTCTATTCTTTTTCTCTCCCCTCAAATATTGTCACCAAGTCTAAATTCAGAATAACTTTTACTTGTTTAACTAAGTGACAGAGATACAATTTTTAGATACTGAGGACCTCAAAAGTAGGAGGATATACATAGTATTGTCTACAGAAAAATAGAATTAATGAAAAAGAAAGGAGAGTTGATTTCTGGAAACTCCTTTAAGGATGAACCCCAATCACATTTGCAGCTTCAGAATATCCACTACTGGCCACAAATTTCTCAAGAATGTTGACTGCTTTGTCCTTCCTCTTCATGATTAATTGTGATCACAGGAAGGAGTATACATATCAGTGTGGATTTTCATAAATGTGTATTGTGTCTATTGCCATCTGTGCTGTTGTAAGGGATGTACTTTTAAAATCCTATAGGACTGTTCTTGTGTGTAGGATTTCTACAATGGGTATATATCAGTCAGAAATCTGAATCTTTAAAACTGAAATGACTAGATCACAAATTTAAATCAATTCGTATGATACATTTTTGTAAAATTTTTAGAGAAGATTGTGTTTTTGTTCCAAAAGTTGTCCTGGGTTAAGGTGAGTAGTGGGCCAGGCTCTGTTCCTAATGATTATTTTCTTCCTTCTTTATTTAAAGAGTTTTCAGTGTCCTGGCATCTCATTGTGTTGACTCTTGGCATCCTGTGCTTAATTCTATTGATGACAGTGACAGTGTTGGGGACAAAGAGTGAGTAATTGAAATATATCCTTCAAGTCTGAGTAATAGCAGTAGCCACACACTAACTGCACAGATATTAACCGTGCTCCAACAATTGTTCCTTGGCTATAATCAGGGACAGTCCCAGGTGGCTCTTTTTTCGGTGACTTTTCCTCAGACACCTCACAGTGTCATTTTCATTTTACTTACCTATCCCAATGACTGCATCTGTAATGAGCTTTCTCATTCTGTGTAATACCTAATAATATTTCTTCTGATACAGGACTTAGTAACATTCTGCCTTCTGAGTTTAGATCATTGTGAATCTTAGATAAACATTCTTTGAGAAACAACTGTTCAAAAGAAATTATGACTTTCTCTTGATTTTCTCTAAGTACACAATGAAGAAATAGTTTAGTAAAAAGAGTGATTCTATACATGGATGTTAGATGATTTTGAATTCAATGTTTACCTTTTATTTGAATTCCTTGACATCTTTAGAGAAAATCACTAATATGACACACTCAGATGAAATTACGTATTTGGATCATGCTCTCTTTTCTCCTATGGATATTTCATCTACTCCAATAATAATGGTGCTATTTCTTCATGTTTCTTAGTGCATATTTTCATACTCAGAAGATGTGGCACTAAATGTTGATTGACTGATTTTTACTTTGGTAGCTATTTGTAAATGATGTACTAACTGTTAAAAAGACACTACACTGAATAGTAAGGTGTTACCATTATAATTTTATTCAGATATTTTAATTATTCTATGGTTAAGTTACTAATAGTGAGAAGTTTGATGTTTCTATTTCTGTGATCAGTTTATTGAGGTGTTACTTTCTAAATGTCAAATTACTAATTGAAGTAATGAAATGGGTTGTTTGCCAAAGTGAAACTATTTCTCTTCTATTAAATTTCAACATTTAAGCATTATGAGTACTTTTTTGTATTGTATCTACGTTATTAATTTTAGTTTTTCAGGATAGTCAAGAAAAACATCAACAGGAGGAAAATCTACGAAATCTCAGTCAAAAGTACCAGAGTATACAAAATGACAGCTACTTAAAGGAGCAGCTTTTGACAAATAAGACTTTAGAATATGACATTCTCAGAAATGAAACCCTTCAGCAGAAAAAGGAACTGGACTCACTCCTTTTAGAAAAGAAGAGATGTCATAGAAAACAGATCTTTTTGAAGTCTTTGCAAAATACAGGTATTTTGGATACAGGAGGAAATCTTGAATGAAAGACTGCATGATTTTTCATTATTTTTTTCCCCCTCCAGAAGCTTTGAGGCCTAAAAAAATAGTCCTATCATATATGCTAGTGATCTATGTCTAGTGGACAACTTAATTTGTGCCTCTTAGATGTAGTATATGTATTTGGGTTTACTTGTTTCAGATAAGGCATTAAGACCCCAGAAGCCATGTTTGGGTTAGTAGTGCCCTATGTTTTCCAAAACTCAGTGGCAGTTCTTGCATTCCTACTGCTCCCAGAAGGTGAAATAGTATGTCAGCTCCCCTGAATATGGGATCATTTTGGAACTGTGGGCAAATTAGACACTGTCATTTTGTTGCTGACATAAATAGGGAGGCTATCAGTAAAAATATACTTTGGCTACAGTGGGCACAAGGCCTTTCATTTGGATGCTGTTGTAAAGATAATTGTGTGTGTATGTTTCTATTCTGCCTTGACTTCAGACATTTGGTCTATTTGTGATCAATACATATTCCCTGCAGTACAGCTGCAAGATTCACCATAGTGTTGATGCTTGTGCAACACTATGTGATGATACCATTAAAAACATCCAAGAGAAGAGAATATTAAATCTCATACAATAAACTCTATTATGCATAACAATGAAATGAATTGACCTGGTTAATCAACAACTACTAAATATTTGTTTAGGATTTAGAGTTTACAAAGTGATTTTGCATATTTAGTATCATTTAGGTATGGTAGTTAGTAGAAATTTATGGTCTCTTACTAGAGGATCAATAATATTTTAAAAATTTGGTATCCTGTAAAATACATGAGGAGAAAAAAATCCAAAGAATAACGTTTATTTAGAAGGCATTCCAGAATCTTTTTTTTGTATTTTATTATTTTTCAAAACAGCTTTATTGAGGTATTATTATTATTGCAAAGAACTGCACATATTTAATGTATGCAATTTGAGGCATTTGGGCCTGTGCGTATATCTGTAAAACCATCCACAATTAGGGTAATAGACATATCCGTCACCCCCGTCATCATGTTCCTTTATTTGTGTGTAGTAAGAATACTTAACATTAGATCTACCCTTTTAACAAGTTTTTAAATGCACAATTCAGTATGTTAGCTGTAGGCACTATGTTGTACAACAGATCTCTAGAACTTATTCCTCTTGCATAACTGAGCCTGTATAACCATTGAACAACTCCTCATTCTCCCACCCCCACCCCTCCCCGTCCCCGACAACCATCATTCTACTTTCTGTTTCTCTGAGTTTGACTATTTTTTTATATCTCATGTAAATGGAATCATGCCGTATTTGTTTTTCTATGATTGACTTATTTCACTCTGATTAGCATAGTATCCTCAAGTTTCATCTATGCTGTTGCATATCCCAGGATTTCCTTCTTTTTAAGGTGGAACAATATTTCACTGAATGTATATACCACATTTTCTTTATCCATTCATCCATCGATGGGTTGTTTCTATATCTTGGCTACTGTGAATAATGCTGCAATGAATATAGGAGTGCAGATATCTCTTGGCATTCCAGAATATTGATGAACCTCATATTATCATTATTGATAGCTATTGAGTTTATTTATAAAGGACTGACAAATATATTGCTCTGCTTAACAGAATACCAGATGACAAGGAGTTTAATGTTTCACCTTATATGTTGTAGGGAAGCTCTATGAAGACCGCTGGTCCTGTCTTGGAGTAAAGTGTTATTATTTTACTAATGAAAGTAAAGGCTGGAATGGATGTTTACAGACCTGCAAAAATTACAATTTATCTCTTTTGAAGATAGAAGATGAAGATGAACTGGTATCATGGATTGTTACGTTCACTTTTATTCTCTTGGACTCTGTCATCCTTGGACCCAAGATTTTGAGGACAGGGAAGGGTCCAGAAAGAGGGACCTTCAGTTATTCTTTTGTTGTGTCTGTTGAGGGAGCAAAAATTGTATAGTTAAGAGTCTCCCAGGAGACCCCTGCCTGCTAATAGGCATATGATATTGCTCCTTACTAAACATTCAATACATATTATCTATCCTGATGACCATTATTATTTCTAGAATGGAAACCTCCTTGAAGGTGCAGTTTGGGTTTCTGTAATCACCTCCCTCTCTAAGGAGTTTGCAGGAGACCTGCTCACAGAGAAGTATGCTTTTCCTTCGGTGAAGTACTTAACTCTTTGGTAAATTGCAGCCTGGAACCAGCAGTTATTTCTCCCCATAAAGTGGCAACTAAGAACCCAGAGGCAACATAGTCTAGAGGTTACTATTAGGAATACAGGAGCCAGACTGCCTGGGATAAAATCCAGTTCTGCCACTTATTGGCTGGGTGACTTTGGGTAAATTACTTCACCTCTCTGGGCCCCAGTTTTCCCATTTGCAAAATAGGGATAATAATGAGGACCATATAAGTAATAACAGTTCTACAAATTAGCTTTATGGTGATTTTCATTGCATCCGTAGGTAAAATTTACTTGATCAATATACTTATATATATTACATCAAGACATATATCTTTCAAAAAGAATTATAAAAAGAGAAAATACAGTGACAATAATATCGAAATTATATTTTTAATTTATTACTAATGGAAACTATCCACACACACAAAATGTGTTTTTATAGAGAAATTTTTGCAAAGATCAGCCTGAAACCTCTGTTTATTGTTTAGGAAAACAACACAAAATTTATATACAAATCTAGTAGCTGTTTTAAATCACAACATAAAAGAATTTATGATATCAAGTCATAAAATAACTTTTTATGTTTGTTGCAGTAAAACACAGTTAAATTTAAACCTATATTTAAAAATATATTCAGGGGGCCGCCCGGTGGCGCAGCGGTTTCGTCCGCGCTTGGCAGCCCGGGGTTCGCGAGTTCGGATCCCGGGCGCCCGCCGACGCACTGCCTGTCAGCCACGCCGTGGCGGCGTCCCACATAAAGTGGAGGAAGATGGGCACGGATGTTAGCCCAGGGCCAGTCTTCCTCAGCAAAAAGAGGAGGATTAGCAACGGATGTTAGCTCAAGGCTGGTCTTCCTCACAAAAAAAAATATATATATTCAGTCATTTAATCGGACATTATGTGATATGTCACTTTGCTATATTACATTTTTGGACAGTAAATATTTCCAGATACTGCCCTTTTTCCCTTCACCTGTTCCAACTACTGAACTACAGCCAGGATTTCTCCTATGAGACCGAAGGCTCTAAGGTGCATCTCCACACATACACTTGTTGTTTTAATAAGTTTGTTTTGAAGATTCCTTTTTTCACTTAAGGATATGTAATGATCATTTTTCTACATCCTCAAGTATTTTTCTGGGACATGATTTTGAATGGTTTCATAAAATGTCATAAATTATTTAACAAATCTCCTATTGTTAGATTTTTAGATTTAAAATTTTTCCATGTTTTAAATAATCTGTGAGACTGGCAGCCATTTTTAACACAAATAAATAGTCCTAGAGAAAATTACTTTGAAAAGTGAAAATGCTGTGATTGAGGGGTGACAAGTTTGTCTAGGAAGGAGGGATGAAGGATGATGTGGAGAGTAGCAGAGTACTGGCCATAGAAACAGCTGGGCCCTTTACCTATCCTCCTTTTCATTTGTCTAACAGGTGGGAATTTAGTCACATGATATGTTTTGTTTCTTTTATAGGCCTTCATTCAACCCCAGACTTATCAAAAGAGCTACTGGATTGGATTATCATATAATGAGAAGGAAAGGAAGTGGAAATGGATTGACAATGGCACATCTTCTGGAATGTAAGTCTCTGGAATGCATTCAAACTCAAATATTGGTGTTGGGATTGGAAGGACTGTGTCTAAAAGGAGTCTTGTCTTATTTCACACAGCTTAACTCATTTTCAAGTAGAGGTCATTGGTAAGAATAAATAGAATGATTAAGAAAATGTTTTAGGAAGTACAGTTAAAGAGGAAGAGATGCATCATACAGAGTTATTAATAATAATAAAACTATGATGCTAGACACATGCTCAGAAATATGTGTTATGAGGTGCACAAAATAAAACAAAATCGTAAAGTAAGGTGATATGAGAGATTGGACGATCCTGACTTAGCTGTAGTGGTCCCTCCCACAACGTCAAATGAGTATTTTGAGTATCCCAAAAGGTCATTTGAAACTCCTTTACACTATTAGTTTGTATTATTTATAAATATCAACATATGTGAGCATACACCCACACAAATACCTTCACTATAGTTCTTCTATTTTGAAGTGCAGTATTTTGTAAACTCTTGAATTTACATTTAATTATAATCAGCTGTTGAACTGTTTGACTTTTTAAAAATCTGAACTGCATATTATATTTTTTATTTCCAGAAATTCTGTTTTGTGTTTCCAGATCTTGTTACTAGTTACTCATGTTTTCAAGCTGTCTTTTATTTCTTGAAAGATACTAAATGTTCTGTTTTTATATTTGATAAGTGATAATTCTTACATTTGAAGTTTTGTGGGTCCACTCTATTGTGTCTATTGAGCTGTGGTGGAAATTATCCAAGTGCTGAGATGAAGGTGGCTTCCCCAGGAAAGAATTTGCTTCTGTTGGATGCCTTGGGGCACTGGGAATCAGGGTCATTTTTAATTCTACATATGGCCCTTGCAAGTAGTGTAGTTCTGGGTTGCAAACTTGCAAAAGATGCCATGCAGGAACTTACCTTAATGTAATCGTAGCCTGTGAGTACACTTTCAGGCAAACACTCTCAGAGGTCACAGAACAGAAAGGCTCATGGGCCAAATTATGATGCTCAAATTTCACAATTAATTGAATCAATTTAAAACACATCACATTCTGCTAGGGGAAAGAAATGGGATAGCTCTCACACTTGGATGGGATGGGATAGTTTGTCACACTTAGGATAAGGTGCAAGTGGGTGAAAGGATCACCAGAATCCTGGGTTATGCAATCTGCATGTGGCCTGACTCTCTCTGCTGCACAACCCTTCCCTCATGATGGTGTGGTTTCTAGCACCAGACTTGAGGTTTGAGTAAAGGGGCCCAACAGACAGGAGTTTCTTGTGGCCAGCATACACATTTTCTCTGTTGGGGAGATGCAGGTGCATGTAAGCCTGGCCACAGCTGCAGCTTTCTAATTAACCTAATGAGCAGCTATGGGTTTTATTTGAGTTTCTTAGGCAGAGTGCCAGAATGACTGTCACCAATGAGTGGGGAGCTGAAGACCTCATGAATGTTGAGTATCTATGAACATCATGTATATTTTGAGTATTATATTTAGTGTCTACTTGGTTCTTTCTTCCTTTCCCATGATCAGCACACACATGCTTTACTTACTGTATCTCTACCTAATATGTCTCATGGGTTACTAACTTACTTATTCATGCTTAACACATCTTATGTGTTCTGCCTATGCCTCACAAGCTACTTAGTCTCATTTATCTTCCTTCTTTATTTCTCTTTATTCCCATAGTAGATTTGAATATTCTTAATAACATAGCAAATGTAAATTACATGAGGGATGGTATATGATTTGGAATTCTTAGATGGGATTATTCTTTCTGTCTTCTGTTTAAGTCCAAGGTTCAAGACAGTTCTTGGGTGGTTTACACTGAAGATATATATATATATGTTCTTTTGGGGTCTCAACTCTATGTAGCTTGTCTTCTATTTAGAATCTTGGGTGGAATTCATTACTCAGCTTACTACATCAATTAAGGGAAACACTGACTTCAGAGCTTCACTTACCCTTCTGGGTTCCCACCTTTACTTAACCCTTAGCCTGAGTGTGAATTTGCTTCTTGCCAGTTCATAAGTGTATTCAAGAGTGTTTAATTTTTTTATTCAGCATTTTTAATTGTTTCAATAGGAAAATAGTTTTGGTATCTAATCCACCACTTTGCTGAAGTAGAAGTCCTGCTTTTAGATATTTTTCAGTGGATTGTCATGTTTTAGCTAATAATTATTAGCTATGGGGTAGGGAAGGAAAAGAATCAAAACAAATAAAAACATCAATTAAACAACCTCACCTCTGACTATATTCCAATTCTACTTTTTCTCTTTAAGGTATATGCACGCAAGACCTGGTTATCTCTGTCACAGAAACTCAGTTCTTTTCCTTTTTAATCTCTTGCTTTTATTGAAAAAAAATTAACATAAGAAAGCAAGTTTGTTATATATCATGATCCCATAGCAACATTGCAAGGTAATTTTGCCTTCTGACCAAAAATTCTTAGTGTGGGATAAAATGTAAGATTATGGATGTGATCAAGAGGCTGTTCTTCTAGTTAATGAGCTAAAAGCAAAAGAAAATCTTTTAGTGATGGAATTATGATTAACATTTCCATATTCCAGATCTTTAGGCAACAGACAGATGATGATTTATGTTATTGTAAGCTTCAGAATTCAACAGTTGACCATGTATGTTTTTCTGTTGTACAGTAATTTTACAATAATGAGTTTGCCTTCTGGGAGAGGAAAATGTGCATTTTTAACTTCAACAAGAATAACAGATATTGATTGCTCTCATATCTATAATTGTATCTGTGAGAAGAGAATTGATCGTGTTTTAACTGCCCGCTTCAATAGACACAGAAGAAAAGGTGAAATGGAATTTTGTCATGTTTTTTGTTTGTTTCCTGTCATAATTTGTGGTTATTTACAAATTATTGTTTTTGGCAGCAGGACTTACTCCATTGCGGAATCAAAGATGAGTTGGAAGAGGAAGAAAATGCTCTTTTGGACTATGATTTAAGAGATCAGATGCCAGCTGTCTTCTTGGGGAAGAGGGGAAGATTTTGTCTTTGGAAAGCAATTACCCTCTCTTTAATGGCCCTGAGAAATTCTCTTTCCCTTTCCCTGAACTACCCACAGAGCCAATTAGAGAACTCTGATAAAGAACCTGGGTCTTTTCTTTATCAATAGGATAAATCATTTCAATAGCCTCTTGCTTGGAGAGATGGCACAATTAAGAACTAGGAAATAGTTATCCTGCCCCCCACCCCACATACATCTAGATGCTTACCTCTCATTTAAAAATTTTTTTTTTTAATTTTGCTAAAGTTTCAAACTTATTGAATAGTTGAAACAATAGTACAAGGAACTCTTACATAATCTTTACCTATTATTGTCATTTGTTTATATTTTGTCCGTGTGCCCTACAGTTCTCTCTCTCTCCTTGCTGATCCATTTGATAATAAACTGGGGACATTATGTCCCTTTGTCTAAATATTTTACAAGAACAAGGACTTTTGTCTTGTATAACTGTAGTACAGTTATCAAAATCAGGAAATTTAGCATTTCTACAGTAATATGATTTCATCTATAATCCATATGCAAATTTTGTCAACTGTCCCGACAATGTCACTTCTAGGTATTTTTCCTCCACGGTCAGGATCATGCAATACATTTAGTTGTGATGTCACTTTAGTCTCCTTTCTGGGACAGTTCTTCAGGATTTCTTTGTCTTTCTCGACCTTGAGATTTTAAAAATCAACTTGAGTTATACTTTCATGCAATAAAATGCATCTATTTTAAGTCATGAGATCAATGGGGTTTTAACAAATGTATACACCTCTTAAATACCATCAGATCAAGACGTAGAACATTTTCACCACCTCCAAAAGTTCTTTTCTGCCCCTCTCCACCCACCTGGCCCCAGGCAACCAGTGATATGTTTTCTGTTACTGTCAATTAGTTTTGCCTATTATAGAATTTCATACATCATGTGCTCTCTTGTATCTGACTTCTTTTCACTCAGCATCTTTTTGAAATTAATTCATATTATTGCACATATCATTACTTCATTCTTTTTGTTACTGAGTAGTATTCCATCGTATGGATATACCACAATTTGTTCATCCACCTATGGACATTTGATGCGTTTCCAATTTTTGGCTATTATGAATAAACCTGTCATGAACATTTATGTGCCAGACTCTGTGTGGACATGTGTTTTCATTAAATTTCTAGGAATTTGATTGTTGAATCTTATGGTAAGTGCATATTTAATTTTAAAAGAAACTTCTCGTTTGTTTTCCAATGTGGTCGCATCAGTTTATTTTCCCAGTAGCAACAAATGAGAGTTCCAGGTGGTTCATATCATTGCCAAGACTTCATATTGTCAGTCTTTTTAATTTTAGCCATTATGGTGGGTGTGCAATGGTATCTCATTGTGGTGTTAATTTGTATTTCCCTGAAGACAAATGACATTGAGCATCTTTTCGTGTGTTTATTGACCATTTGTATATCTTCTTTTGTGAAGTGTCTGTTCAGTCTTTTGCCCATTGAATTGTCTGTTCTATCATTTTTAAAATTGGGTTTGTCTGTCTTATTATGGAGTTGTAAGAGTTCTTTATATAATTTGGATAGAAATCCCTTGTTAGATACATGTATTGCAAATACTTTCTCCCAGTCTGTGTCTTCCCTTTTCTTTTTCTTAATGGTGTCTCAGGAAGCAGAAGTTTTATAATTTTCATGAAGCGTAATATATCATTTTTTCCTCTTTTTGTGCTTTTTATGTCCTATCTAAGAAATCTTTGCATACATCAAGATCATGTTTTTCTTCTATGTTTGCTTCTAGAAGTTTTATAGTTTTAACTTATATGTTTAGCTTATACCCATTTCAAGTTAATTTTTGTGTGTGAGAAAAGGGTTGAGGCTCACTATTATTTCATATGGATATCCAGTTTTGTTGCACAATTTGTGAAAAGACTTCCCTCTCCTCCACTGAATTACTTTGGTGCCTTTGTAGAAAATTAATTGACCATATCAGTGTGGGTCTATTTCTGGATTCTCTATTTTGTCTCAGAGATCTAGATACCTAATCTTGCAGTAATACCATACTTTCTCAATTACATAGCATTATAGTAAGCATTGGAATCAGATGTGCTAATCCTCCAAATTTGTTCTTTTTCAAAAGTATATTGGCTATTCTGGGATTTTGCATTTTCTCAAAATTTCTTCAAAAATGCTTGATGAGATTTTGCCTGGGACAGCATTGAATCTGTAGAGTAATTTGGGAGAATTGCCATCTTAACCATATTGAGTGTTAGAATTCATCAATATGATTTATCTCTCCACTTAGTTAGGTCTTTTAAAATTTCTCTCAGCAATGTGATACATTTCAGGATATAGGTCTTGTACATATTTTGTTAAATTTATACTTTTTGATGCAATTATAAATGGCATTTAACCTTTTATTCAAATTGTTTGTTAGTTTATAGAAATGAAATTGGTTTCTGTAAATTGACCTCGTGTCCTATCACCTTGCTAAGTTTACATATTTCCAGTAGGTTTTTTTTACCTTTCTGTAGATTGCTTAGGAATTTTCTTTTCTAAGTACACGATCATGTCCTATGAGAATATAGAAAGTTTTATTTATCCTTTCCTTCATTTTTTCTCTTGCTTTATTGCACTGGCTAGGACCTCTCATTGAGGACAGTGTTGAGAAGTGATGATACATAGGCATCCTTGCCTTGTTCCCATCATACAAAGAGAAGTACTTAGTCTTTCACTATTATGTAGGTTTTTGTAGATGGTCTTTACCATCTTGAGGAAATTCCCTTCTATTCTTGTTGATTGAGACTTTCATCATGAATGGGAGTTGAATTTTGTTCTATAATTTTTCTGCATCTATTGAGATTATTATATAGATTTTCCCTTCGAGTCACTTAATATGGTGAATTGAATTGATTGACTTTTGAATGTTAAACAAAGTTTACACTTCTTGGATAAATCCAACTTGGTCATGCTGTATTTATCATCTTTTTTATATATTGCTATATTTGCTTGAGTAATATTTTGTTAAGTAATTTTGTGTTTATATTCATAATGGATACTGGTCTGTTATTTTGTTTTTTAAAATGTCCTTTTATGTTTATAGTATTGGAGAAATACTGTCCTTATATATTCATCTGGGATAGTTTTGAATATCCATCTGTTTCAGGGGGATAGAATTTGTATTTTCATTCCTTAAATGTTTGATCGAATTTACCAGTGAAATAATCTGGGTCTGAAGTTTTCTTTGGGAGAAGATATTTAATTAGGAATACCATTTTGTTAATAGACTTAGGGCTATTATTCTGTTATTCTGTTTCTTGTCAATTTTGATAATTTTAATCTTTCAAGAAATGTGTCCATTTTGTTTAAATTGTCATATTTATTGTCATATTGTTTTTCATAGTTGTATTAGTTTCCTAGGGCTGCTGTAACAAAGTGCCACAAATTTGGTGGCTTAAAACAAACAAAATTTATTCTCTTTGTTCTAGAGGAGAGAAATCTAACAACAAGGTCTCAGCATGCTTCCTCTGAGACTCTGGGTGGAATCTTTCCTTGCCTCTTTCTGGCCTCTGATGGTGACTGTTGATGCTTGGCATTACTTGTCTTGTAGCTGCATTCCTCAATTTCTGCCTCTGTCATCACATGGCATTCTCCTCCTGGGTCTCTGTCTTTACATGCAGTTTCCTCTTCTTATGAGGGCACCAGTCTAATTGGATTAGGGCCCACTCTAATGATTTCATCTTAAGTTAATTACTTCTACAAACACCCTATTTCAAAATAAAGTCACATTCGTATGTGCAAGGGTTAGGACTTAAACATATCTTTTTGGAAGACACAATTCAACCTACAACAATAATATTTCCTTGTTATCTGTTTGTTGTTTGTAGGATCTGTAATCATGCCCTTTCTTTCCTGATATTGCTGTATTTGTGTTTTTCTTTCTTGATTAGCCTAGCTAGAGATTTTTATCAATTTTTTTGATCTTGTCGATGAACCAGCTTTTTGTTTCATTGATTTTTTTTGTTTGTCCATTTTCCATCTTATTCATTTCATCTTTTGTCTTTCTTATTTCCTCTCTTCTACTTATTTTGAATATAACTGCTTTTAATTCTGGCTTTTTAAGTGAAAGCTTATATATCCTCTTGGCAAATATAGATCTTCACCTACATGAGATCAAAGTTAAACCTAGAAAGTTCGTAAAGCTTTTGATATACAGGTTCAAGCATCTCCCATCACTGGGCAGTACACTAGACCTAGTTCATGTGCTTTTCCTGGTCTCTCAGCCCATCTGTCTCACTCACCTGGATGCTTGCCCAGCTTCCCAGGTGGAGCAGCCCCAGCAATGCTTGTTTTGTACCCATGGTTCTAAAACTAGGTTCTCATAACCTGTACAATGGCCAGATGTTGGCATGGCCTCAATCATGTCCACCTTGGCAGGAGCCACAGCAGATTCAGTGCCCAGGTTGACCAGATAGCTCAGAGGCTGTGGCTTCAGAGGTGACCGGAAGGGTTCAGGTAACACGATCCAGAAATGCAGAGATATGAAGGCCCTATATGGCAAATTTTCACTAGAAAAAGACAGAAGACAGGAAAGAGGCTGACAGTGAACTGCTAGCCCCCTCCTCCAACCTGGTGGACTCTTTGAAGACGCAGTGTTTGTGTGAAGGGCTCCTCAGAGATGCTCCATGTGAATGCGCAAAAAACTGTTTTCTTGTGATGCTGTGGCCAGCTTCTGAAAATGTATCATCTTGTGTTTCCTTTTCCTCCTTCCCTGACTCACTTCCCTTTCCTTTTGCCTCTCATTCTTTCTTCCTTTGGATTTCACTCCTTCCCCTCATTAAGTGTTATCACACGTTTCCCTCAGGCTCTGTTTTACAGGAAACCCTGGGTTAAGATGGTGCCATCTAATGAAAGGTAGTCATTCAGGGGAGTTCACAATGAGGATTTGCTCCATATCATATAACCCCTCTCTAAATAAGTACCTATACCATTAGCCAGTGAGAAAGGCTGCAATGTTTACAATATAACAGAAGGAAGAATTATGTATTATCTTCAATCCCTTCACTGGGATCCCGACCATACCTAGAGAAGAGTTATAGGGACAACTTATGTCTGCTTTGAAAATGTGAACTCAAATCTCTTCCCGACAAAATGTTTAATTATTTGTACTTATACCATTGAATTATCAAGTGACTTTGGGGGTTTAAATTCAATCATGAATGATTGAAAATTATTTATGAAAAACCTGTTGAATGTAGAAATGTTGATAATATGTGACCATCAGATGTGTATAGAAAGCAGACCTTCTGTATTGTGAAAAGATATTGGATGTCAAGAAAATATAAACTACAAAATTTCTATATAAGGAAGAGAGAAAAAGGAAAGGACAAGTCAAGAAGGCTGGATATTGCCCATTGTCTAAAGCTAAGAAGCTAAGACTCACAAGTGACTTCCTAAACTTAAATAGTGCAGAAGGCATAGATGGAGGAGCTGCGCAGTGACTGAACATCTGTATTAGGGGATGTTTCTCAATGTGATTGAGTCCTAGCTCCCTATTATGCCCAGTATGGCAGGATTAGTTAAAGGTTATTATATCAGTGCAATAGCCCAGAAATCCTAAGGTGAAGGAGGACATGATGGAGATAGTCCTATTGAATAAAACTTGTACATAAAGTAAATAGGAAAGTAACACTTGAGAGGAGTTATCACACTAGATAAGGAACCCCAACCAGTGGAGACATTAGCCTCATGAGGAAAATGAATGGATGGTGGGAGTAGAAAGTGATAAATATCACCTATGGCTTCATGACCTATTACAGAAGTGAGGTTATGATGATAAGCATATGATATGTGTGTATGATAAGCAATTGTAGCTTTTTTCTTCTGTTTCCACTGCTACTTAGTAAAGGAAGTGATAATGGACTTTATCATTCCAAAGCATATTTCCAAACTATGAGGGGCCACATCTAGAGCTGATGGGGAGGACTGCACATCACTTGGAGACCCAATATTTGAGGTAGGTGGACACAATGACTAATTGGGCTTTGTGTCTCTCCCTGTTGGGGAGAGGGTGAGAGCCTCTTTCTTGGTATAGCACAGTGTTGCCTTGTATTGGATGGAAGCATGACGTTGTTAAAGATTTAAATATGAATATAAAGATGGGAATGAACATTGAGGTTAGAATATGCCACTCTGGGCCTGTGTGTGTGCTCAGACCGATACCTTGCTCTTCCTCTGCTCAGCTTTGCATTGCAGGGGAGCTAACTCCTCCAGGCTGCGTTTCCCAGTGTCTCAATCAAACAAAGCCTGGGGAGAAACTTAAATGCTTTCAATGCTTTACAGGGCAGTGAAAGTGAGGGAAAAGGGAAGTGAGGCAAGGAAGGATGAGAACCAAATACAAGGTGGTTCATACCTGAGCTGACCACTGCTCCGTGAAGGAACAAAGATGGTCCCTTAACCATGGGGACGTGGCTGCTGCACAGAAACACTGTAAGTGTAAAAAGTCCAGGGAAGGGAGGAGTGGAGAGGAATTTGTGTGCCAATTCCTTTCCATTTCTGTCTCTCATTGGTTATAGATCATTCCAAGTGGAAACAAGTAACCGGCTCTTCTAGCCTGTACAGCTGCTGGGGAATCCAGCTTTCATATCCTGTGGTGGGATGCTTCCCAGAGTCTGGAATTGATGTTCAGAGCTAGACAGTTCACTGGTAGACTTCAGACAGTGGAACCATTCAGCCTCACCTGCAGGTGATCATTGCGAGGACACCTGTGTAGAGCAGGTGGTTAAGAACCCGAGAGACATATGAAGGTGAGGCTGAGAATCTGAGAAAGTGGTTCCGTAAAACCAGGTTTCTGGATTCAAGGTGGGCTTTGTCAATAGGAGATGCTAATAGGAATTTGGAGGATGGGAGAAAGGGAGAAGCCAGCGTAGTTTTAACGGCTCTCTACTTTAAGTATTATCTCTAACAATAGCTGCATTATTTTTATGGTCCTCTCACTGGTTAGATCTTCTGTGGTTCCAGTTTCCACCAGTGGTCTTGGTTCCAGGAAATCTACCTCTTTCTTTTATTCCTAGTTCAAAGGGTAGTAGAGGCTTCCTGTTATTGTTAAACTCTGAGTTTCCTTAAAGACTCCTGGCTGGTTTCTTAGCCTCTTTGTCACTTGCTTAATCAATTCCCTGAATTAAATTCTCTTTGTTTTAATCACTCAGAGAGATTTCTGTTTTCCTTGCTGGATACATATATATTTTCTCATTTTATCATTATAACAATCATATGAGATGATATCACTATCACCATTTTATGGATGAGAAAATCAAGGCTTGTAAGAATATTCAATTAATTAGTAATCAAAGTTGGGGGTTTGAACCCAGGCTGCCTGACTCTCCTCTTGACAGTGATAGATCTCTGATCTTTGTCTTTAGGTCAGATATCTTTGCATTATCGTAATAGCCTGAGAATAATGGACATTCTCCTGGATACAAAGGCAGATATCATAGGCACTTAACAATGGCTGGTGAAATGCTTTCATGCAAGTAATTATTTAAAACATGCTGGTCAGTCTGTTACAGTAGCAGTAAGATCAAGTGGAGTTACAAATTGAACCTGATTAAAAAATAGAGTTGAACCCCATACTGCGTTCATCCTCAATGGGTAGATGCTGACTCATGATGTCAAGAGAAGGATATTGGAAATCAGTAATGTGGAATAGGGTTGTTTTCAGTTCTTCATTTTGTGGTCTTATCTACCACGTCTTTGTCAGAATCTCAAAGGAGAATCCAGATATTTTACACAAAAATCCATAAGATAATTCAGTTTTAGAAGAGGTTATTGTCTGCTTTGAATTCTCTGTGCTAAATGCTGGTTGTTTCACCCATTAGTTGCTCTAGTCATGAGTTTCACTTGGCCTGATGTGTTTTTTCCCTTCCCAAGTCTACGGCTAAAATTATTTTTCTTTTAAGAATCATTAAGGCACATCCTTGTGCAGTTGCTCACATTCCAGCCCAGTCAGAGTTAAATAACCATTTTCCTGCTCTGTGAAACTCTTTTGTCTTCTATTATGTGACTTTGGATTACATTAAGCAAATGTTCCTTCATCTAAGTTGCACTGAAAAATATTTTTTACACCCTTTTTCATAATTTGTATAAATTTTGAACAAGTTTATTTCCTCACTTAGCAGTTTGCTTTTGTCATTAAAGCAACACAAAACGAAACACATCAGTGGCTTTTAACAGGGATATCTTAGAAGAGAAGTGAGCATTTTTTAAAAAGGGAGATGAAATTTCTTTGTTTGAATATGAAGAAAACTATCTTCCAGTGGTGAAAAGTATAAGCAGAGGAGTGGTACCTCTAAGACTTCATTTGAAAAATCTCTCTTGATTATGATAAAATATCACAGGAATTAAGGCTCTGGTTGGTTTGCACTTTGTCAAATAACAAAATGTAATTAAAGGTAAATAATAGGGAAATTT
This sequence comes from Tapirus indicus, assembly GCA_031878705.1. Lineage (NCBI taxonomy): Eukaryota > Metazoa > Chordata > Mammalia > Perissodactyla > Tapiridae > Tapirus > Tapirus indicus. The sequence continues at coordinate 107,240,783 of CM062918.1, read as the reverse complement.
TAAGAGTTCATTTTATTCAAGAAATACTTATTAAGCAACTACTCTGTATAGGAAACTGTGGTAAGGACTGTAAATTCAAAATGAATATGACATAGTTATTGCCTAACATCTAGGCTACTTGGAAAAGTGATCATTAATTAAAAGATAAATATCCACAATAGCAAATAACTTATTAATGAGGAATGGATATTACAATTAGGGAGAGGTTCAGAATATACATAATATATGTTAAATACAAGGAGTCTAAAGTTTGGAAATAAAGGTAATATTTTCTTTTACTTTTGAAGATCAATCCACTTGATTACTTCTGGGGTGTGCTAAAGGTGCAGGTTTATAAATAAAAATCAGAGACAAAAATCATTGCAGGCAAATCATTGCTGAAGCATGTTAATGGATTGATGGAAATGTTCTCATTGTACTACATTTATTCCTAATTTGCATAACACATTGCTAATGAGGAAGAACACAGTCAACGTATCATGTAATGTCATTATATTGTAAGTGACAGCAACAAACCATTATATAACTTTGCTTATGTTTCTAGATGTGGGGGCCATATCATCTATATAATACATATTTCATAATATAACAAATATTTGACCAGCATCTTTTATTCTCTCATTGAAAGAAAAGAAAGTTGTGTGGTTTTCTTCCCAATAATTTAGCAAAGTAAAACATAAGAACAATGGCACTTATAAAATGACAATATTTCCGTATTTGTAATCTTTTCTCTGGCTAATTAAGAAATTATTCTTCTCCCTCATTCTCCCACAGTTTGAATTTATAATGTTTTCTAAGCAGAGAGTTCTCTTGCATGTTTTCTTCATTAACTCTGCCTGTCCTAATGTGGGAGGTGCTGTCAGACAGAACGTTCTGCTATCCTATTAGTTCTCGCTTGGATTTCCTCTCACATAACATTAGGGAAAGGTGAGATCTCTACATGGAAACTACACATAAAATGATTACAGAGATTCCCAGCTAACCCACTCACAATTTTGACTAGATTATTTCCCATTCTTCTGTCTTCCTCCTTTTTTTCTCTCTCCTTTCTTTCCTCTTTCCTTCCTTACATTATCTAGTCAGTCATCTATGGTATTATTTTTTTCCTCCATTTATCAGTCAAAACTATTTGCCTCACAGGTGATTGTTCTTCAGCTATGCCCTGGGGAGAAGAAAGGAGAAGAGGTCCTTTAAAAAAACTGTAAACATATATAAGAATTCTGACCAGAACAGAAACTTTCAGAATGTCTCTGAAGTGTCAAGATCTCCTATTCTACTGCTGAGAATATTTTCAGTTGTTCTGGACATCAGATCTTTTCCTCCTGTTCAGTCTTTGTTAGGGAAATAGAACCACTCTCAACTCTGTTTCTGATGAAACTTTCAACTTTCAGGTAAGGTGGAAGGTATCATCAGCTACCATTTCTAGATATTTTGTTAACATCCTTAATTCTAACTGATGGGGATTGATATTTGAAATTCAAGAACAGTAGAGGAAACTCAGACCAATTGAACATTAGGGAAAGGAAGTGAATCTCCTGAATTAGAGTATTTTCAATAGAATTGAGTTAAATTATAAGCAGGTCATTGAGCAGAAGAATTTCCATTCTGGTAGTGGAATAATGCTGGGCCCTCCGAGGTTTCTTGCCTTTGGACCAGAATAAACTGAATTACAAAGACTGAGGAAAGTGGAGAAGACATAAGTTTACCTTTCTCTTTCTTTTGAAATAATATTATTTTTGTGAATATTTTGTGTTGTCCTTTTTAGTTAAACTTTACTCATTTGTAAATTATAATAATCTAGATAGGGAATTTTTTGTTCTCTGGAGGTATACAAACTACGATATGAGATTTTTTTCTTCCCTATAAAGTGAGAACTTTTAAAAGATGAACACTTTGCATTTTAGTGTAGGATCAAAGCCATTCAAGGAAACCAAACCATTCTTTCTTAGACACTTTGAAACAGAAATAATTGCCCCTTCTTTTAAATTTTCCTTGTTTATAATTGTCTCCCTCAATAGAATATTAATTTGTTCCTTTATTCATTTGTTCAACAATTATTTTATTATATGCAAGGCATTATAGTTGTTTTCCAAATTATGAATCTAATTAAGTCACAGACCTTCCCTTAGGGAGCTCAAATTTCAGAGAGCAGAAATTCCTACAAACAATTGAAATACATTGTGAAAATATAAGTAATTGGGTCATAATTAAGGTGCTCTGAGAACTCACAGGAGGGATGGAGTTCACTCTGCTGAGGCACAGGGAAGACTGTTCAAAGAAATCCATTCAATTGAATTTGGAGGAAGAGTATGTATTTTGCAACTGGACCAATTGGAGAAGGGTATTTCATTCTGAATGATTATAGCAAAAATGCATAACTTTCTATAGACTATTAGCGTTGCTGGAAGGTAGGATATTGGGCATTGCTGAAGGAGCTGAGAGTAGGGACACAGCATGGTGTTTAGCCAGAGTAGGCAAATAAAAGCAATTATTTAAAGAATAGATGTGAGAATGAATATTGTAGAGAGATCAAAAAGTATCTGAAAAGTCCTGTTGAGGCCCAAACTGTTTTTCTTTTCTTCTTTGATCCAGGTCACAGAAACTCATCCCTCTTTCTTTTTCCATTAAAGTTGCTATGATCTATGGTATCCCTTAGTGTCACCACTAACCTGGACACGTACCTCAGGTGGAATCTTTTTAACTTTACTATTTTTGTTTCCTCAAAGGCAATTATTTCGGTTCCTATGTTTTTAACATTTATTTTTGTTTGTTTGTTTGTTTTTTTTACTGATAATTGCTGTAGATAAACTAGCAGATGATAACAATGCCAAACCAGTAATATATAGTGTAAGATATTTCTTTATTCAATATATACTGTGGTATATAGTTCCTTGTTCATTTTCTGCAAAGTGGAAGAGCCCTCTTGGATTCATTACTTTTACGTTTATTTGGGGGTATAAGTAGTAAGTCCTCAAAAATTTGTTGATGTCTGGTTAAATCTTGTGTTAGCCTTAGCATAGGGTGGCAGAGACTGTTGGCCTATCCATGAGCCATTCCAAATCAACTTTTCTCCTGCATTCCCACAAGTTACTATCCCAGCTCCCCTTGCAGCTAGCATGGCCGTGTGGCCCACCTTTGGCCACTAAAAGTTAAGACATATCTAGCTAGAGGATTTCTGGAATGGCTTACGTTGCCTCTATTCTCTTTTTGTTGCCTTGAATACCAACAAGTTATCTGGAGCTGTGGCAGCTATATTGTGGCCACGAGATTGTCAGCACACCCAAGGACAGATTAGAAAGATTTAGAGTCAATGGCATTGATGATGTTGTACTGTTGGACCAGCCCTTAGTCTCTTGACCTCTGGATTTTTCTAAATATATGTCCAGATGTATGGTTGTTCTCAATTTCAGTGGTGTCCTCATCACACAGAAGAGGGAACTCATGCTGAATTAAAAATAAAAGCAGGTTGTTTGACAAGTGGGAATGAATGGCCTTAGGAAAAACAGATTGGCGAAATCAGAATAATTCTGGATTTCTTATCATTGTAGCTATAAATTGGTTTCTTATAATCTAGCATTACAGTCTACGAAGATGTGCGGTGCTACAAAACAAGATGGTTTAAGATTAAAAACAAAACAAAATAGGAAAACTTTGTGATTCGTGGTATAAAACTAAAAGTGTCTGATATCTCTCAGGAGCCAGAATTGCCCCTTCTCAGCCTGCCTTTTTCCTGACAGCTCTGCTTTTATGTATTTAGACCAGTCATTTCAATTTTCTTCTGATCACAGTAGGAGGAGAACCTCTTTAACTGATAGTCTTTTGTTTTAACACCTTATAGTTTTGTCCTCCTCAAATTAAACTCTTTCTCCATCCATCATTGGCACAGCAGCAACCTACAGCCTACGGAAGACCACAGTTGGTGGGAAATTCCACTATAAACTTTATTTAGGAATGCACTTCCTTTGTAAAGGAATTGTTATAAAAGAGGAAGAAATTCTACTCATGTATGATTTTTATTGACAGTTAATTCCCGTATGTTGCAATGAGTGTATGAAGTGTCATGATTTTTTCTTGAACTATTGTGGTTCTCCTTTCCTAAGAGTTTCTCCTTTCCCCATATCTTATCTTGGTATGTTTCTCTACTCTCCAGAAATGCCTGAGAAGAATATTAACACAGAGGTGAAATCTCATGCCAAAAGGAAGACAATACAATTCAGAACTTCCGACAGGAAACATGATTATGGTAAGCACCTATTTTCACAGAATCATAAAATCATAGGTTTGAACAGGATCTTATATGTCCAACAATCCAACAAATTTGTACATTTCTCTTTATATCTTCCCTGCCATTGTTTATCTACCATGTTTGAACACCTCCAGGGAAATGGAACTCATTTTTTCCCAAGGTAGTCAGTCACAGACTTTAATTGCTCCTAGAATATTTTTCTTTATTCTGAATCAAAATATTTCTTCTAGCATCTGATATGCACAAACACTACTTATAAGCCTTTTAATGGTGAAGAAGAAGTCATTCTCATAAGATGCCTAATGACTTCTGAGGCTGAGTCCAACATCTCAGAGCAACAGATCATCATCTCTTCCTGGGTCCGTGCATTAATTACAGTGCAGAAAATACACGAAAGATCATCTTGTTTTATTTGACAGAGTCAACGTATGTTCACTGTGGAAGCATCTTTTGTTATTTAGGGAGATAAATACTAATGTCAGAGAATTGTGTCTATGTATTATAGAGTAATTTCTGGGCCCTTTTCACCATTTTTCTTGTCTTCTGACTATCCTTCTCAATAATCCAAGTGAATGCTCCATGCTGGACCGTGTTTCCTGTATCAGACGGCTGCACCAGTGGAAGGAATGAAGAAAATCTCCTGGCTTCGGAGAGCTTGTGGAAACTCCTTGCATACAAAAAGTCTGACTTGTAATTATTTTTGCTCTTGTTGCTATAGCAGCGATTAAAAAAATCAAAGAAAATAAAAACACATGCTGTAATTTGTTGTGAGTAGCCTTAGGAAGGGGGGCTTAGGACAACCAGGAACAATATCTTTCCACCATAATGATCCATTAGATGTTAAAATTCTGCACATTAGCCATTTATTGTTAGATCTTGTAGGAGGTCATTATTTGTTGACACATATATAAAGCAGGGATAGACATGCACTTTAAGCAACTTGAGGCAGAGGCTGCAGCACCCGCATAGCAGGTTTCCACGAAAAGATTTTTGTTTGCTGAGGAAGATTCACCCTGAGCTAACATCTGTGGCCAATCTTCTTGTATTCTCTATGTGAGCAGCCACCACAGTATGGCCACTGAGATGTGGTGTAGGTCCATGCCCGGGAACCAAACCCAGGCTGCCAAAGCAGAGTGCTCTGAACTTAATCAGTACGCCCCTGGGGCTGACCCAAAAAGATTTTCTTAAAACACAAGTTTTTCAGTCTCTTTCACTGGGCAGTATTCCACATCACACTGCAGCCATCTCCAATAATTTTATGCTTCTGTAATTATATTTGACCTAGATAATTAATATTTGTTTTCTTTGAAACACTTTCAATAATACTTTAAATTTACACATTGATTTCTTTCATCTGGCTTATCACACCAACAGACTGTTTAATTTAATCACAAGTCGTTTACTGCAGGTCAACTGTGTTCCAGGTGCTGTGCTAGGTGCCAGTGATACCGAGAAAATATTGAGTTTTTGTGGTTTATTGCAATGCTTTCTTCCACTAGACTAAAAAGTCCTGAAGAACAGAAATTATGCCCAAATACCCACCTTGGTGCATGAGATCTAAGAGGACGCCAGTGTGGGAGGAGATTACAGGTCGTGGGGAGAGTGACAGAAAATGAACAAATTTTAGATGTTCTCTAAATTTCAAAAGAAAGTCATTAAAATCTTTCGGTGGAGGAGAGAAAGAATCAGGGCTCTTTAGAACTGAGCTAATTTTCTGTCTTCAAGAGGGAAAAATTAAGGTTGGATCAGGAATATCTTATTGTTATCATCAAACAAGGAAACATTTCAGACAAAGTACAGAGAAGTCAGCTTGAAGGGGGCTTTTTCTGGGCAAGTTGTGATACTTTGAGCATTAATAATAGTAATAAATTAATTTATTAAAGTAAATTAATTTTATTGTGTTAATATATCTAAATGAATTTGCTTCCTCTTTTTAAATATATGTGTAAAGTATATAGAGGTATTTGTCTTAACTGTATAAATAAAGACAGGAAAATATTGGGAATTATAATTCAAATAGTCCAGAAAAAGCTGAATCAAAAACAAGGATGATCATATACAATAAGAAAGTGGAAAGGGGAAAAGAGAGTTCAATCACATGTTTTAAAATGATCTTTTAGCCAAAAGTCTTAAAAAGGGAGTTTGCTACAAAACTTTGATTCCTCTTTTTCTAGGATATAGAATTTCTAAGTGGCCCTAAAATTTAAATAATGCAATGAAGCGTACCTAACTCGCAATGGTGCTAACAGATAATATCAATATATAATAATGATAAGATAATACATGATGAAATGTTGGCTAAGTGAAACTTAAAACACATATCACTTATAATGAGGAATTTAAGTTATAAAAATCCAACATATGTGAAAGGTCAGAATTTAAAATGTCCTATTTTTTCCAGTTTTACTGAAAAATAATTGACATACATCACTGTTTAAGTTTAAGATGTACGGCATGATAGTTTGATTTACATATATTGTGAAATGATTACCACAGTAGGTTCAGCTAACATCCATCTACATCTCATGTAGATACAAGAAGAAAAGAAAAAAGAAAAAGAAAAAAAATTCTTGTGATGAGAACTCTTAGGATTTACTCTTTTAACAACGTTTCTATATATCATACAGCAGTGTTAACTATATCATCATGTTGTACATTAGATCCCTAGTACTTATTTATCTTATAACTGGAAGGTTGTACATTTTGACCAGCTTCCTCCAATTCCTCCTCCCCCACCCTCCTCCTCTGTTAACCACTAGTCTGATCTCTTTTTCTATGAGTTTGTGTTTTTTTAGATTCCATACGTGAGTGAGATATTTCAGCATTTGTCTTTCTCTGTCTGACTTATTTCACTTAGCATAATGCCTTCAAGATCCATCCATGTAGTCACAAGTGGTAGGATTTCCTCATTTTTTGAGGCTGAATAATATTCCATTATTCTATGGAGTTGTATACGGTTGTACACAGTAGTTCCTCCTTTTCCTGGGGGATACGTTCCAAGACTCCAGTGGATGCCTGGAACTGCAGATAGTACCAAACCTTATATATGCTTTGTTTTTTCCTATATATGATAAAGTTTAATTTGTAAATTAGGCACAGTAAGATATTAACAACAACTAATAATAAAGTAGAACAGTTACAATAGTACACTGTAATAAAAGTTACCATAGATCTTAGCAACCTCAGCATACAATTTTTTTCCTTATTGTCTAGAACTTTCACTTCAAGGAAGCACATTACTGCTTCTCTTTGGCATACCTGAATGGCCAGCATCACTACTCTTGTGCTTTGGGGCCAGTAGTAGGTTAAAAAAGGGTTACTTTAACATAAGCAATGCAATAGTCATTTGATAACTGGGATGGCTCCTAGGTGACTAATGGGTGGGTAGCTTATACAGCGTGGTTACACTGGACAAAGGGATGATTCATGTCTGGGGTGGGACAGAGCAGGATAGGGTGAGATTTTTATCACACTACTCAGAAGGGCACACAATTTACAATGTATTAATTTTTTATTTCTGGAATTTTTCATTTAATATTTTTGCACTGCAGTTGACTGCGGGTAACTGAAACCTTGAAAAGCAAGGTCTCAGATACAGGGGACTACTGAATATATACCACAACTTCTTTATCCATTCGTCTATCAATGGACCTTTAGTTTGTTTTCATATCTTCACTGTTGTAAATAATGTTGCCATGAATGTGGTTGTGCAGTTATCTTTTCAAGTTAGTGTTTTAATTTCCTTTGGATATATTCCCAGAAGTAGACTGGCTGAGTCATATGGTAGTTCTATTTTTATTCTTTTGAGAACCTCCATGCTGTTTTCAGTATGGGCTGTACCAATTTACAACCCACCAACACTGCACAAGGGGTCTTTCTCCACATCCTCTCCTGGATTTGTTATCTGTGGTCTTGTTGATACTGGCCATCCAACATCCTAATAAGGTGAATTCTCATTGTGGTTTTAACTTGCATTTCCCTAATGACTAGTGATATTGAGCATCTTTCCATGTACCTGTTGGCCTTTTGTGTATCATCTTTGGAAAAATGTCTATTCAGATCCATTGCCCATTTTTTAGTTGGATTATTTGGGTTTTTTTTTTTTTGCTGTTGAGCTGTATGAGTTCTTTATCTATTTTAGATATTAACCCCTTATCAGATATATGGTTTGCAAAATTTTTTTTCCCATTACTGTAGGTTGTCTTTTCACTTTCTTGATGGTTTCTTTTGCTGTGCAGAAGCCTTTTGGATTGATGTAGTCCAACATCTTATTTTTTAATTGATGTCTTAATAGTTTATAACACTGTGGGGTTTTAGTTGTACATTTTTGTTTGTCCATCACCATGTGGATGTAACCCTTCACCCCTTGTGCCCCCCCACCCCCCTTCCCCTTGGTAACCACCAATCAGTTCTCTCTGTCCATGTGTTCATTTATATTCCATATATGAGTGAGTTCATGCAGTGTCTATCCTTCTCTCTCTGGCTTATTTCACTTAACATAATACCCTCTAGGTCCATCCATGTTGTTGCAAATGGCACAATTGTGTCTTTTCTTATGGCTGAGTAGTATTCCATTGTATGTATATACCACATCTTCTTTAACCAATCATCAGTCGAGGGACACTTGGGTTGCTTCCACTTCTTGGCTATAGTGAATAATGCTGCAATGAACATAGGGATGCATAAGCCTCTTGTGACGGTTGATTTCACATCCATGGGGTAGATGCCCAAGAGTGGGATTGCTGGATCATATGGTATTTCTATTTTTAATTTTTTGAGGACTCTCCATACTGTTTTCCATAGAGGCTGCACCAGTTTGCATTCCCACCAGCAGTGAATGAGGGTCCCCGTTTCTCCACAACCTCTCCAGCATTTGTTGTTATTTGTCTTTGTGATTATAGCCATTCTAACAGGTGTAAGGTGATATCTTAATGTAGTTTTGATTTGCATTTCCCTGATGATTAGTGATGTTGAACATCTTTTCATGTGTCTATTGGCCATCTGTATCTCTTCCTTGGAAAAATGTCTGTTCATCTCCTCTGCCCATTTTTTGATCGGGTTGTTTGTTTTTTTGTTGCTCAGTTGTATGAGATCTTTATATATTACTGAGATTAATCCCTTGTCAGACAAACGATTTGCAAATATTTTCTCCCAGCTGGTGGGTTGTTTATTCATTTTGACCCTGGTTTCATTTGCCTTGTAGAAGCTCTTTAGTCTGATGAGGTCCCACTTGTTTACTTTTTCTTTTGTTTCCCTTGTCTGGGTAGACATGGAATCTGAAAGGATCCCTTTATGTCCAATCTCAATTAGTGTACTGCCTATATTTTCTTCCAGGAGTTTTATAGTTTCAGGTCTCACTTTCAGGTCTTTGATCCATTTTGAATTGATTTGTGTATATGGCGATAGGAGATGGTCTACTTTCATTCTTTTGCATGTTGCTGTCCAATTTTCCCAGCACCATTTATTGAAGAGACTTCCCCCTCTCCATTGTATGTTCTTTGCTCCTTTTGTCTAAGATTAGCTGTCCATAGGTGTGTGGTTTTATTTCTGGGCTTTCAATTCTGTTCCATTGATCTGTGTGTCTATTCTTGTACCAGTACCATGCTGTTTTGATTACTGTAGCTTTATACTATATTCTGAAATCAGGGATTGTGATGCCTCCAGCTTTGTTCTTTTTTTTCAGAATTGCATTAGCTATTCGGGCTCTTTTGTTGCCCCATACGAATTTCAGTAGTTTTTGTTCTATTACCGTGAAGAATGACATTGGGATTCTGATTGGGATTGCATTGAATCTGTAGATTGCTTTAGGTAGAATGGACATTTTAACTATATTTATTCTTCTAATCCATGTGCATGGAATATTTTTCCATTTCTTTGTGTCTTCCTTGATTTCTTTCAATAGTGTCTTATAGTTTTCATTGTATAGGTCTTTTACCTCCTTGGTTAAATTTATTCCCAGATATTTTATTCTTTTTGTTGCAATTATAAATGGGATTGTCTTTTTGAGTTCTCTTTCTGTTGGTTCATCATATAGAAATGCAATTGATTTTTGTAAGTTGATTTTATACCCTGCCACTTTACTGTAGTTGTTGATTATTTCTAGTAGTTTTCCGATGGAATTTTTTGGGTTTTCTATGTATAGGATCATGTCGTCTGGAAATAGTGAGAGTTTCACTTCTTCATTGCCTATTTGGAGTCCTTTTATTCCTTTTTCTTGCCTAATTGCTCTGGCCAGAACTTCCAGCACTATGTTGAATAAGAGCGGTGAGAGTGGGCACCCTTGTCTTGTTCCTGTCCTCTAAGGAATGGCTTTCAGTTTTTCCCCGTTGAGTAGGCTGTTTGCTGTAGGTTTGTCACATATGGCCCTTATTATGTTGAGGTACTTTCCTTCTATACCCATTTTGTTGAGAGTTTTTATCATAAATGGATGCTGGATCTTGTCGAATGCCTTCTCTGCATCGACTGAGATGATCATGTGGTTTTTATTCTTCATTTTGTTAATGTGGTGTATCACGTTGATTGATTTGCGGATGTTGAACTATCCCTGTGTCCCTGGTATAAATCCCACTTGATCGTGGTGTATGATCTTTTTGATGTATTGCTGTATTTGGTTTGCCAATATTTTGTTGAGGATTTTTGCATCTATGTTCATCAGCGATATTGGCCTGTAGTTTTCCTTCTTTGTATTGTCCTTGTCTGGCTTTGGTATCAGTATGATGTCGGCCTCATAGAATGTGTTGGGAAGTATTCTATCTTCCTCTATTTTTTGGAATAGTTTGAGAAGGATAGGTGCTAAATCTTCTTTGAACGTTTGATAAAATTCTCCAAGGAAGCCATCTGGTCCTGGGCTTTTATTTTTTGGGAGGTTTTTGATTACTGTTTCAATCTCTTTACTTGTGATTGGTCTGTTCAGATTCTCAATTTCTTCTTGATTCAGTTTTGGGAGGTTGTACACGTCCAAGAATTTGTCGATTTCCTCTAGGTTGTCCAATTTGTTAGCGTAAAGTTTTTCATAGTATTCCCTAATAATCCCTTGTATTTCTGTGGTGTCTGTTGTAATTTCTCCTCTTTCATTTCTAATTTTATGTATTTGAGTCTTCTCCCTTTTGTTCTTAGTGAGTCTGGCTAAGGGTTTGTCAATTTTATTTATCTTCTCAAAGAACCGGCTCTTTGTTTCATTGATCCTTTCTACTGTTTTTTTGGTTTCAATTTCATTTATTTCTGCTCTGATTTTTATTATTTCCCTCCTTCTGCTGATTCGGGGCTTTGTCTGTTCTTCTTTTTCCAACTCTGTTAGGTGCAATTTAAGGTTATTTATTTGGGATTTTTCTTGTTTGTTAAGGTGAGCTTGTATTGCTATGAATTTCCCTCTCAGGACTGCTTTTGCTGCATCCCATATGAGTTGGTATGGTGTATTTTCCTTTTCATTTGTCTCCAGAAAGCTTTTGATTTCTCCTTTAATTTCATCAACGACCCATTGGTTGTTCAGTAGCATGTTGTTTAGTCTCCACCTCTTTGTCCCTTTCCTAGTTTTTTCCTTGCAGTTGATTTCTAGTTTCACAGCATTATGATCAGAAAAGATGCTTGTAATGATTTGAATCTTCTTAAATTTATAGAGGTTTGCCTTGTTTCCTAATATATGGTCTATCCTTGAGAATGTTCCATGTGCACTTGAGAAGAAGGTGTACTCTGCTTTTTTTGGGTGGAGTGCTCTGTATATATCTATTAAATCCATTGCGTCTAGTTTTTCATTTAAGTCCATTATTTCCTTATTGATTTTTTGTCTGGATGATCTATCTATTGATGTAAGGGGGGTATTAAGATCCCCTACTATTATTGTGTTATTGTTAATATCTCCTTTAAGGTTTTTTTAGCAGTTGTTTTATGTACTTTGGTGCTCCTGTGTTGGGTGCATAGATATTTATAAGTGTTATGTCTTCTTGTTGAAGTATCCCTTTTATCATTATATATTGACCTTCTTTGTCTCTCATTACCTTTTTTATCTTGAAGTCTACTTTGTCTAAGTATGGCTACTCCTGCTTTCTTTTGTTTGCCATTAGCTTGGAGTGTTGTTTTCCATCCTTTTATTTTGAGTCTGTGTTTGTCTTTAGAGCTGAGATGTGTTTCCTGGAGGCAGCAGATTGTTGGATCTTGGTTTTTAATCCATCTCACCACTCTGTCTTTTGATTGGAGAATTCAATCCATTTACATTTAGAGTGATTATTGATATATGAGGGTTTAATGTTGCTATTTTATTGTTCATCTTCTGGTTCTTTTGCATTTCCTTCATTTCTTGTCCCTTGTGTTTCGGACTGCAAATTCAATTTGGTATTTCTGCATGCTCATTCTCTTGGTTTTCTCTTTATTTGTCATGTGTAGTTCTCTTCTGGTTGTTTGTTTAGTGGTTACCGTGCAGTTTATATAAGCGATCTCCTGGATAAGAAAGTACATTTTCAGATGCCTCCTTTTTCCTGAGGCTGGGTCGATTCAATCCCTTACCTCTTCTCCTTATTTGTTATCTCTTTATTCCAGATTGTGTCATGAATGTGTGTTTCCAGTGATGAGCTTGAATTAATTTTTGATGTTTTCCAACTGTATTTTGTTCTGGTTTAGTCTCCTTGTTTTTCTCCTTGTTGAAATCTTTGTATCCCCTTTCTCATTTGTTTATTTTCAGGCCTAAGGGCCTTCTTGAGCATTTCTTGTAGTGGGGGTCTTGTGGTGACGAACTCTCTTAGCTTTTGTTTATCAGGGAGAGTTATTGTTTCTCCATCGTACTTGAAGGATATTTTTGCTGGATAAAGTATTCTCGGCTGAAGGTTTTTGTCTTTCATGATTTTGAATATATCATTCCAGTCTTTCCTAGACTGTAGAGTTTCTGTCGAGAAATCAGCTAAGAGCCTGATGGGGTTCCCTTTGTATGTTATTTTGTTTTTTTGTTTAGCTGCCTTCAATATTATTTCCTTTTCACGGGTATTCTTCAAGTTTGCTACTATGTGGCGAGATGATTTTTTATTCCTGTTTATATATTTAGGTGATCTATTGATTTCATTCACTGTTATTTCCCTCTCGTTCCATAGGTTGGGGAAGTTCTCAGCTATTATTTCTTTGAACAAACTCTCTGCTCCTTTTTCTCTTTCTTCTCCTTCTGGAATACCTATTATCCTTATGTTGCTTTTCCTCATTGAGTCTGATATTTCTCGAAGAATTTTTTCATTTCTTTTTAGTCTTAGCTCTCTCTCCTCCTCTACCAGGAGCATTTCTGCATGGCTATCCTCAATAGTGCTAATTCGTTCCTCCATATTGTCAGTTCTGCTCTTTAAAGACTCCATTTTTTCCACTATCTCATTGATTTTGTTTTTCATCTCCAATAATTCTGATTGGTTTTTCTTTAGGGTTTCAATCTCTTTTGTGACATAATCCCTGAATTCGTTGATTTGTTTCTGTGTGTTCTCTTGTATTTCGTTGAGCTTGTTTATGATAGCTATTTTGAATTCTCTCTCATTCAGGTTATCAAATTCTGTGCCTTCAGGGTTGGTTTCTGGGTATTTGTCATTTTCCTTTTGGTCTGTAGCCCTGACGTATTTTCGCAAGGATCCGACGGGGACGGCTTTATTTTTACCCCTCATGATTAAAGTTAGTCCTGCAGTTTCCCCCTGCTGCCACTAGATAGAGATCGTGAGTGGTTTGCTCTGAGGCGGCTGCAGCCCCCGGAGGGATTATGCTAAAATGCTGGTTGTGTGGGGGGAGGGGTCCTCTCTTTCTCCTGCTTGACCCGGGGGTTTCCTTTCTGGCTCTCTTAGGGTGTTTGCTACACCCCCTAAACTGTCCATCGTTGCTTCCCAATGGGTATCTCACGACAGTCTGTGAGAGCACCTGGATGGTGCTAGTTTTCCCCGCTGTGGGCCGCCCCTCCCCCCTCTGTCCGCGAACCGCGCTGTTTTTGCCGATCGATTGGGGAGGGAGAGTACAACCTCCTACCTCTCCTCCCATTCTCCTGGGCTTCCCACACCTCCACCGTCAGATGTATGGCAGCAGGGGTTTCTCAGAAGTCCTTCGTAGTATTTGATTGAGCTCTGTTGGAATGTGAATGATGTTTTCGTTGTGTCGTAGGGGGCAGAGATTCAAAGAGGGAATCTCACTCCGCCATGATGCTGACGTCACTCCCCTAGCAATAGGTTTTGTAATAATTTTATTTGTGTATGTTTGTTACTTAAGGTATCTGAGGTGTTCAAAAGAGTTAGCTAGACTAATTCTTTAATTGTAGTTTAAATTTTGTGTAGGACTTAATTTGAGTAATGAAGTTGAAATTAATATTCAAATGTCAAAATAGGTTTCCAATTCTCTTTATTAATGAATTAGCTATTTCTGTGTAATAAATTACCCCACAACTGATCTCACATTTTTCTGGGTTAGTAGCAGGGCCTGGGTGCCTGACTCAGTTTCTCACTGTAGCTGCCTGTGGCATGTGGCCCAGGGCTGGGGTCTCATCTCAAGGCTTCATTAGGGGGATCTGCTTCCAAGCTCACTGTTGGCTGGACACAGGTCCTCATGACTATTGACTGGAGACTTCAATTCCTTGCCCTGTGGGCCTCTCCACAGAGCTTTTCATGTCCTAGCAGTTTGTTTCCCATGGGGTAAGAAGAGATGGAGAAAAAGATATGGAAACCAGCTCATATTCCTGCAAAGAGGATTACACAATGGCATGAATAGCAGGAGGTGGGGATGATGATTGGGGGCCATTTTAGAAGCTGCCCACAAAATTAGATATTATGTATTTTATAAAATAAGGATGATTCAAATTACAAATATTATAAATAGTATTTTTCATTTGCAAAAGGCTTTGGTCAAGTTCGTAATGAGAAGTTTGCTTTTATGTATCCCCCTCAAACAATAAACTTCTCGAGGTCATTCACTGTGACTCATCTCTGTCTTCAGCACTTAATAGAATAGCCACCATGTGGGAGGTGCTCAGGAAATTCAGGTTGAATAGATGAATTAATGTGTCATTTGAAACCATTTGTAACCTTTATTTTGTATGGTTAGTGAGGGTATTTAGAAATCCAAATAGCAAGAGTGCTTTCTGAAAACTTATAAGACCTGTGATAGTCGCTGCCACATTATAAATTTAATTTTGTTTCCCACAATTTCTAAAGGATCTTTTTCACTTCTGATTTTGTAATTTTGTACTATGGCCACCAGATGGCCTTACAACACAAACCAAGCTTTAAAATCAAGGCTCTTAAATTTAAAAATGTCTTGCTCATAAGAATAAAGTATTAAATGTATTCTCAAAAACTGCTACTGAGAATGTTAGTTAGTGGACATTATTGCAGATAAATTTAGCAAAATATATTTCTAGTCTTAAAAATGGTAGTACTTTTTTGAGCTAATTATACTACTTCTAGAACTATATCTTCCAAAAATAGTATATGTGAACAAAATGCTACACATTTTTACCTCAGCATTATTTGAGTTGCCAAGTACTAAAGAAAATTTTGTGTCCAACAATAGTAGAAGGATTAAATATATATGATGGAACCATACAATTAAAAGATATGAAAACTTTAAAATTATTTTTATGAAGTGTTCAATGATATGAGAAATACTTCTGATATAATGTTAATTGAAAAAATTGGATTGTAAAATAATGTGTTATTCCTACTATGTACAAAATATACATAGAAAATATGGGAAGGAAGCATATTGTCATAATTTTATAAGGAGATTTTAAGGGTTATTCTTCATGTTTGTCCTTGCACCAATTTTCAACTGTGACTAGCTGGATATAAAATCTTATGTTATTAATAGAAAGAAATCAAGTGTGACAACAACATAGCAAGGGAATAAATGTTTCTTGTGCTTACAATAAGTGAAAATTCTTTGTCTTCTACTATGTTAGCCATAAAAATATTCATTTGTTCAATAATGTCTAGTGGTTTTTATATGCCAGGCATTTCACGTGGTGTTGGTGATACCAAAGTGAATAAGACAAAATTCCTGCCTTTACTGAACGTATGGTCAACTTGGAGAGAGAGATGTATCAGCAGATATTTTGTAAAATATGAAAGAGGCAATGCTGAAGACTCATAATAGTAATACATTTTCCTTAACAATTTAATATTCTCTACTCTCCCAATTTGATTTCTTCTAGAATATTTGATTTGTGAACGTGATGTACTGAACTTTGTACACATTTTTCATCATGGAAGGATTTCCAAGAACAAACATGATATATGAGCAAATAATATTTGTATTATTTATCCAGTGACTACAAGTATTTGTGGAAAAGATATTATCTACCTGTGAGAAAAGGATTACTGATACTGTTATTAAGGTAGATTATGGTATAGAACACCATTACTAAAATATCTTGGTTGTTTGAGTTTACAAAATTTGAATTGTGAGGCTGAGAAGATTTTTAATAATATGGATTTCCCCTTTTTCTCTGGAACTCAGTGTTTTAGCAAAATAGAGTGTATATGTGAAGAAGGACAACATGTGTGGGCAGCTCTTTTTGGAGGGGAGACATAACCCTTTGAAAAGCTGCCTTTGGGGATGGTTTTCCTCTTTCTGGAAGCAGGTGATTGAATTAGTATGGAAAACACTGAGGCTTGAAGAGTTCTGAGCCCCACAGACAGCTAAAGTATTGTTAGGACTCTGCACCATGGACCTGAGGGTGTGTTAGGAAGATCAGACCTTTCTTCCTAGGAATACCAGAAGAGGTCATGCTGAAAATCTGGTCCAGGGCCCTTTGCTTGCTAAATATTTAAGATGCGATCCTGATGAGGGAGGGACATTGAACAATCATTTTGAAAGTTGAAAGGTGAGTGGAAATGCTTTCATCAAGGTAATGAGAGTGAATGCCTTTCCTTATTTAGGCTGCAAATGGTGCTGGAGTTCAGTGCCTCTCTCCTCATTCTCCAAGTTCTCCAGAAAACTCCCACTCTGACCACTTTTGAACTCTTGATCTGGTCACTTCCTCTGTCCTCATTCATTTCCTGGTGACACTGTGAGCTCGTTCCAGCCATCTGGAGGCAAAAATCTAGCCTGTCCCAGTTTTGTCCCTGTGTCTTATTATTAAATTTGTGCGTGATATCCTTTGAATGTAAAAAAAAGGGATTTTGTGGAAAGGCTATTTTTTTTTTTAATTTGACAGAATGGTTTCTATTATTAATTACAGAAAAGCAGGGTGAGAGTGGATACATAATTCACACTCATTCCTTACCTATAAAAGTATAAACAAGTATTAAAATATACTATATAAAATCATATATACATTTATCAATTGAATGCCCTTTTGTCAGTCACCCAACATCCCTAAGTCTGAGTTTCTCTATTTATAAAATGAGGATAACAATCCTCCTACCCAGTTTGTTGAGGGTTAGCAGAGGTGATATATTTGGAAGAGCAACAATAACAAAAAATCCCCCCAAATCTAAAAAAAACTGTGCTTGGCACTTGAATTCTGTAAATGTCAGTTTTCTTCAGCTAGTAAACAATGAAATATAATGACAACACAAAGAATGTGCCCATACTTACTCATCTTTGAAGAGAATCAAAGAATACTAAAAAACAAACAAACAAAAAATAAGTTCCATGTCCAAATGCTACATTTTTAACTATCGGACACTTTAACACAATATTAGATGTACACATGAATGTTTTGTAGGGGAGGAAGACACTTCCTCTACCCTCTAGGTCCTTCTAGCTGGTCTAAGAATTAATTTTGACATGAGACAGAATAACAGGAGAAAGTCAAACAAAGCTTTATAATGTGTATACATTGGTTAAACCCAGGAAAACTGAGTAACTCACCAGAATGGCCTAAGCTGCCACCTTAAATACCATCTTCAGCTAAAGACAAAGGAGGATGTTGGGGTAGTGGTTTGCGACTTCAAAGGGGAGGAGGGCAATTCACATGGAAATGGAAACCACATGTCTGGGAGACAGAACTCTGATAAGAATGGGTTTAGCAAGGACCCTCCCAGTCTATTGATACCCAGTTATCTATGGTGATGGCCTGTCCTGGGGACAGGCCTTCTATATTAAAGTCTTTTTAGGCAGTTAGGGGAAGGTCAAAATTTCTTTCAAAGTCTTTCCTTGAAAATAATCAAGGCAAAGAGACACATTTTGGGGTGGCCAATTCTGATCCCCCAAGTTTGTTGTTATTTATGTACTGGGAGGATCCATACCCCAAGAGCCCAACTTTAAAGTAAGCCAAGCATTTAAAGGTCAATCTCAAATCAATGTTTTAAAAATTTGCCTTTTGCCTTTTCCTAGACCTTGCCTGAAAATTAGAAGAGAGAGGTGGCCCTTGTCAGGTCACTGTGCCTCACCCAGTGAAAGCTTCCTTGCTCTGGGCCTTTTGGTCTACACTAAGTGAGCTCCTTGAGTTTGAGACTTCCTGTGTGGTTTTAGCTCAAATATGGACCCCAGGTGGCTCCAGCTACTTCTCTTCCTCTGCTGGGCTAGCTATGTTGATAACCTCTCAGGAAGTATCTAGGCCTAGTTTTGCTTTGTTTTCATAGAGCATTGTGTAGTGTCTTTTATAGTGGACTTTCAGTTATCCTCATGATGGTGGAGGGTTGAGTTGGCATAGACAAATAGGTGATCTAAAACTCACTTATGTGTTAATTATATTTTACATTTTACTGTTGGCTTGAATACACTTTGACAAAGCAATATCAACTGTTGACATTCTCTGATCTTTTATGGATGGCCGGTGAAGGTGGGCCAAGAAGGGTGAGGTGCTGGTTGGAAACTAGGTGAACATGAAAAAATGCAAATGTAAATCCATAAGTGGAGAAGTCATTGGGATGTATCACTGAAAAGTGAGTGCAGAGGTATATCTCTACCTAGGCTATGAATTGACCCACTCTAAGCACAGTGCCTGCTCTGGTTGTTATTGCCATAAGGTGAGCATAATGTTCTATTAACCAGAACCTGGAGATGAACTCTTTTTTGTTCCAAAAATTGGGATGAAGGCAGAAACAAAGTATAATTCAGTCTAGTTATTATTCTATAAAAATATAATGAGATGCCATATAAATGATTCGGCATATCCCCATTTTGTATCTAGATTAAGAAATAATTTTATATTTAGTTACATCCTTACTTCCAAACTACAGTAATTTCTGATTATTTAACTTTTTAGTTTCTCATTTTTTATTTATTCCACCCATGGGTTTAATGTTGGAGACTTCTGACAGATGTGACTTATTTGTTTCCATTATTAGTACCAGTGGATTTCAAACTTTAGTTTGCATCAGAATCACCTAGAGAGCTTGTTAAACTACATATTGTTGGGCCCCACCTCAAAGTTTCTGATTCAGTGATTCTGGGATGGGGACCAAGAATTTGGAGTTTTAACAGTCCCAGGTGATGCTTATGATTCTGGTCTTGGGGCTACACTTGAAGAACTTCTGCTCTTGTTTATTTTCAATTTATTACACAATGAAAGTATTAATTATGCTTACCAATACCCTTAGGCCAACTTGAGAATTCCTTCCTCAAGAGTGTTTTCTCTGACAAGAGAAACTGCTGTTCATTTCTTCAAAGTCCCAATTAGCTTTTCCATTTCAGAGCCATATTTTCCAATTAAATGCTACTTCCCCAGTAGAATCTGCTCTCAGAATGAAGGTTTATATATTTTTTCCCCTCATTAAGGGTCATTCCTTCCTTCTTTAGCAGGAGATCCCTGCTTCTCTTGTTCCCACAGGAATCCCACTTGTAAGTAAGGAATTCAGTTTAGCTCCATCTTGGTCAGGGGGCAAAAGTATCCCTTTGTGGTTCCCAACACCACACAGGATGTCCACATTTTCTGCCTTCTCTTGAGGAAGCTTAAAAGTGATCAGAACTGTTGAGATTGTAAGTTGTTCAAATATGACAGGTGGTAGAAAATGGATGACCTGGGACAATTGGGTTATTTCTTGCTTTCAGTTCCAGTATGTTCAAAGGTTCTCTGGTTAGTATCCATTCCTACTCATCTTGTACCCTGTTTTGCTGCCTTTCCCTTCCCCAATGTCTGCAGAAAAACATCTGGTTCAACAAGTGAGCTTCTACTTCAGTCTCTTACTTGATTTGCAAATTAGTTTCAGCTTTGTCCCAGGCTGGGCAAGGAAAAATGCCTGTCAGGGTATGAGTGAGAGGGAGGGAAAAACCCAGAGAACAAAAACCAACTGGAGTAATAACCCTATCACTCTGTCTCTCTATATTTATATATTCATGCATGTATATATCCACACATTTCATTCAGCAAATATTTATTGAGCCCTGGGTAACTTCAGTTAACACTAACCAGTGCTTTTAGAAGAGATTAGTTCTCCTCCCCATGTGCTATTTTCTAATTAAATTAAAATGGTATACATTTAAATATATATTAAATGCATATATGTAAATTAAATATATATTTAAATATATACTACTTTAATATATGTGTGTCAAATGTATTTAACATATATGTGTTCTAGGCTTTATTTTTACCTCTTTTTTATTGAAATCTAATTGACATATAACATTAGTTTCAGGTGTACAAAATAATGACAATATTTGTATATATTGCAGAATGATCACCACAGTAAGTCTCATTAACATCCGTTACTACACAGTTACACATTTTTTTCCTGTATGGTGAGAACTTTTTAAGATCTACTCTCTCAGCAACTTTCAAATATGCAATACAGTATTATTAAGTGCGGTCACCAGGCTGTACATTACATCCTCAGGACTTATTTTATAACTGGAAGTTTGCACCTTTTGATCCTCTTCACCCATTTGCCCACCCCCTGACCCTCAGTATAGGCTCTGATCAAAGATGATATAGAGTTGATGATCTATGGTACAAATGTACATTTTTCTTTATCTCAGAATCACCAAGAATTGATACTTATTTTTTTCTTTTGCTTTAAAGTGCTCTACATTATTGAGTACATTCCTGGAGTTTCTCAACAGTGTTTTCCAGTTATTGTATGTTCTCTTCTACTGTGTCTACTTGATGACAAATATGACATGCAAAACAAAAATGTTTGTTCAACATTCTTAAATGCATGACAATGTGCAAATAAAACATCTGTACATGTTTAAAAATTATTAGAAATTGTTATAATACATAAAAATGCAAAGAAGAAAATTTTCACCATCTATAATCACTTAAAAATTCTTTCAAACTCCCTTGCTAGACATTGCTTATGTTTTTAAAAACTACATTAGATTATTTACAAAAATTAAAATTGCAGATAAATACAAATAAGAAAGTTTTAAAAAATTTGAAATGTTATATACCACCTAGAAATAATCATTGCAAATATACAATCTATGAATGTATGATGGTAGGCAGTAGAAATGCATGACAATTGGGTTATTTCCTGCTTTTATATTAGATAAATAAATAGGTAGATATATAAAAAGTAGAAATGCATTTAGTAAAATAGGATCATACTATACCTGTAATGCTTTAATTTTGAAACAGTATTAAATTTGATTTTAGCAGGATCTAGTAGAAAATAACAAATTGGAAATTATACTAAAGGAATTAATACCTCAAATGAATGCCTCTTTAATATAAGATATTATCTCCTAGATTTTTTCCTCCTAACATTGAGAAATTATTATTTAAAAAATATGTTGAAATCATTAGACTTTTATTCTTTTAAGTATGTTTTATTTATTTTTTATTTTATTCAAAAACATTTCCCCAGCTTTATTGAATATAATTGACAAAATTTTATATATTTAAAGTATACAACGTGATGATTTGTTAGACATATATAGTGAAATAATTTCCACAATCAAGTTAATTAACACATCCATCACCTCATATAGCTACGTTTTTTTGTGTGTGTGAAAATGCTTAAGATTTTATTCTTTCAGCAAATTTCAAATATATAACACAGTATTATTGACTATTAGCCACTATGCTGCATATTATTTCCTCAGAATTTATTCATCTTAAATCTGAAACTTTGTACGCTTTGACCAACATATCCTCATGTCCCTCACCTTCCAACCCATGGCAACCATCATTCTACTCTCTGTTTCTTTAAGTTTGACTTTTTAAAATTTAGATTCTACATATAAGTGATGCTAAAAAATATTTGTCTCTCTCTGACTTATTTCATTTAGCATAATGCCTTCAAGTTTCATCCATGTTGTTGCAAATGGCATAATTTCTTTCTTATGACTAGATAATATTCCATTGTGTGTGTATATATATCTATATCGATATATATGTATATATATCTATATCGATATATAGATAGATAGATAGATAGATAGATAGATAGATATACACCACATTTTCTTTATCCATTTATCCATCCACAGACACTTAGGTTGTTTCCATATTTTGGTTATCGTGAATAATGCTGTAATGAACATGGGAGTGCAGATATCTTTTGGAGATGCTGATTTTGTTTTCTTCAGCTATATTCTCGGGAGTTGGATTGCTAGATCGCATGATAGTTCTATGTTTAATATTTTGAGGAACCTCCACACTGTTTTCCACAGTGGCTGTACTGATTTACATTCCCATTAATAGATACAGGAGTTCATTTTTTTCCACATTCTCACTGACATTTATCTCTTGTTTTTTTTGATGCTAGCCATTCTAACAGGTGTGAGGTTGATACCTTACGGTTTTGATTTGCATTTCCATGGTTATAAGTGATGTTGAACACCTTTTCATGTACCCATTGGCCATTTGAATATCTTCTTTGGAAAATGTCTATTAAGGTTTTTTGCCCATTTTTAAATTGGATTATTTGTTTTTTGGCTATTGAGTTGTTTGAATTCATTATATATTTTTGATATTAACTCCTTACCAGATATATGGTTTGCAACTATTTTCTCCCATTCCGGAGGTTGCCTTTTCATTTTGTTGATTGTTTTCCTTTGTGGTACTGAAGCTTTTTACTTTGATGTAGTCCCCGTTGTCTATTTTTGTTGTCCATGCTTTTGTTGTCATATCCAAAAAATCATTATCAAGACAATGTCAGTCAAGGAGATTTTCCCCTATGTTTTCTTCTAGGAGTTGTACAATTTCCAATCTTACAATTAAGCCTTAATCCATTTCAAGTTAATTTTTGTGAGTGGTGTAAGATAAGGGTCAATTTCATTTTTTTTGCACGTGGATATCCAGTTTTCCCAGCACCATTTATTGAAGAGACTATGATTTACCCCTCGTGTGTTCTTGGTGCCCTTGTCAAAGATTAGTTGACTGTATAAGTGTGAGTTTATTTCTGGACGCTCCATTCTGTTCCATTGATATATGTGTCTGTTTTTTATGTCAGCACCATATTGCATTATTATACTTTTCTAATATAGTTTGAAATCAGCAAGCATGATGCTTCTATCATTGTTCTTCTGTCTCAGGATTCTGTTGGTTATTCAGGGTCTTTTTTGGTTCCATACAAATTTTAGAATTGTTTTTCTCTATTTCTGTGAAAGAAATATTGGAATTTTGATAGAAATTGCATTGAATCCGTAGATTATTTTGGGTAGTACGGACATTTTAACAATATTAATTTTTCCAGTCTGAGAACACAGAATATTGTAAAAGGCATTGATTTTTTATTTCTTTTTCAAATAGTTTTTTGTTATTGTGTATAGAGTGTATGCACTATAGAGTATACACTCAATAGTGTATAGAGTGCAACTGATTTTTGTATGTTAACTTTGTGTACTGCAATTTTACTGAATTAATTTATTAGTTCTAACAGTTTTTGGTGGGGTCTTTAGAAGTTTCTGTACATAAAATTGTCATCTGCAAGGACAATTTTATTTATTCTTTTCTTAATTGTTGCCTTTATTTCTTTTTCTTGTCTAACTGCTCTGGCCAGGACTTCCAGTACTATTTTGAATAGAAATGGTGAAAGTGAACACCCTTGTCTTGTTCCTGATCTTAGAGAAAGGCTTTTGGCTTTTCACTGTTGAGTGTGATATTACCTTTGACCTCTCATATGTCTTTTATTTTGTTGAAGCACATTCCA
Organism: Tapirus indicus; assembly: GCA_031878705.1. Classification (NCBI taxonomy): domain Eukaryota; kingdom Metazoa; phylum Chordata; class Mammalia; order Perissodactyla; family Tapiridae; genus Tapirus; species Tapirus indicus. The sequence goes on along the minus strand of CM062918.1, from coordinate 107,216,552 downwards.
ACAACCTAATTTGTTGAGAATTTCTTGATGAAAGGAGATTGAATTTTGTCAAATGATTTTTCTGCATCTATTGAGACAATCATATAATTTTATCTGTTAATGTGATGTATCACGTTTATTGACTTGTGTGTATTGAATCATTCTTGCATTCCAGGAATAAATCCTACTTGATCATGGTGTATGATTCCTTTAATATATTATTGAATTCAGCTTGCTAATATTTTGTTGAGGATTTTTGCATCTATGCTTATCAGGGATATAGACCTGAAATTTTTTTTCATAGTTTCTTTATTGGCTGTGGGATTAGGATAATGCTGGCCTAATAAAATGAGTTTGGAAGTGTTCCCTTCTCTTCAGTTTCTCGGAAGAGCTTGAGAAGGATTGATATGAATTCTTTAAATGTTTGGTAGAATACACCAGTAAATCCATCTGGTTCTTGGCTTTTCTTTGTTGGGAGGCTTTTGATTACTGATTCAATCTCCTTACTAGTTATATGTTTGTTCCTATTTTCTATTTCTTCATGCATCAGTTGTGGTAGGCTGTATGCTTCTAGGAATTTATCTATTTTTCTAGGTTATCCAGTTGGTTGGTGTATAGTTTTTCATGGTGGTCTCTTATGATCCCTTGTATTTATGTAGTATCAGTTATCTCCTCTTTCTTTTATAATTTCATTTATTTGGGTGCTCTCTCCTTTTTTCTTGGTTAGTCTAGCTAAACATTTGTCAGTTTTGTTTATCTTTTCAAAAAGTAGCTCTTAGTTTTGTTGCTCTTTTCTATTGTCTTTCTGTTTTCTATTTTATTTATTTTTGCTCTGATTTTTGTTACTTCCTGTCTTCTGATAATTTTGGGCTTAGTTTGTTCTTTTTCTAGTTCCTTGATGTGTAAAGTGAGTTTGCTTATTTGACATCTTTCTTTATTCTTAGTTTTGGCAATTATTTCTACATACGTTCCTCTTAAAACAGATTTTGCTGCATTCCACAAATTTTGGTGTGTTGCATTTCCATTTTTGTTTGTCTCAAGATATTATTTGTGTTCCGTTTTGATTTTTTTAAAATCCATTGGTTGTTCAAGAGTGTGTTGTTTAGTTTCCACATATTTGTGAATTTTTCACCTTTCCTCCTGTATGGTGTGATTTTTAGTTTCATACCATTGTGGTTAGAAAAGAATACCTGATATAGCAATCTTCTCAAATGTGTTCATACTTGTTTTATGACCTATCATGTGATCTATCTTGGAGAATGTTCTGTGTGTGCTTGAGAAGAATGTGTGTTCTGCTGCTGTGAAATGGAATGTGCTGTATGTATCTGTTAGGTCCATTTGGTCTAAAGGGTAGTTTAAATCCAATTTCCTTGTGATTTTCTGTCTGGATGATCTATCCATTTTTGAAAGTGTGGTACTGAATTCCCCCAATATTATTACATAGCTGTCTACTTCTGCCTTCAGATTTGTTAATATTTGCTTAATATATTTAGGTGCTCTAGGTTGGGCACATATATATTTACACTAGTTATCATTGACACATTTATCATTATATAATGACCTTCTCTGTCTCTTATTACAGTTTTTGACTTAAATTTATTTTGTCTGATATAAAAATAGCTACTTCTGCTTTCTTTTGCCTTCCATTTGCATGAAATATCTTTTCCCACCTCTTAACTTTGATCTTGTGTGTGTCTTTAAAGTTGAAGTGAGTCTCTTGTAGGCAGTAGATAGTTGAGTCTCATTTTTTAATCCATTTATCCACTTACATCTTTTGACTGGAGAATTTAGTCCATATACGTTTCGAGTAGTTACTGATAGGTAAAGACCTACTATTGCCATGTTGTTAATTGTTCCCTGACTCTTTGGGGACTCACTTGTTCCTTTCTTCCTCTCTTCCTGTCTTTCTTTGTGATGTGATGATTTTCTGTAGTAAAATGCTTTAATTTCTTTATCTTTTGTGCATGTAGTATAGGTTTTTGGTTTGTGATTATCATGAGGTTTACATAAAACATCTTATGTTTATATTCATAATTGTCTATTTTAAACTGATAGCAACTTAACTTCAATTGCATATAAAAACTGTAACCTTTTATTCCCCTCCCCTCATTTTATATTTCTGATGTCAGAATTTACATCTTTTTATATTGTGTATCTATTAACAAATTATTGTACCTATAGTTATTTTTAACTTTTTTCTTTTAGCTTTTATACTTGAGTTAAGTAATTTACACACCCACCATTACAGTATTAGACTATTCTGAATATGGCAATACATAGAACCTGCCCAAGACTCAGACTAGAGGAAGAGAACTTAGAATTTCTAGTTTCTCCCAACATTATCACACTTCATGTAACAAACCAAAAGTCTTCCACCGGGGAAGGGGCAAGTGTTTTGAGGGAGACCCCCTTCTGAGTGCAGATGTATACAGCCTGCTGAAATTAGAGAGTGGAACAAAAACACTCAGAGATGACCTCCAGCTCTCCAGACCCCACACTAAGTGCCAGGTAGTAGCAGCACATCACTAGAAGAGCTTGAAGTCTGTGGTGTACTGAATAGAACAGAGAAACAATGAAATATAAACCAACTCAAGGTCCCACACTAACAGTCTTACAGAGTAAGAGATATCTCCATTTCTGGCCAGACATACAATGTTTGCCATTCAACAAAAAATTATCAGACACAAACATGCAAAAAGCAAGAAAATGACCCATTGTCAAAAGATAAAATAGCTGAAATAAACTCAATTATGTTCAAAATGTTGGATTTATCAGTGAGAAACTTTTAAAATAACATTTTTAGGATTTCAAAAAACTGGTGGAAAATTAGTGGAAAGCATGCATGAACATATGGGAAAATTTTATCAGAGAGATGGAAACCATATTTTAAAAAAAGGCAAATGGAAATACCAGGGATAAAACTATGGTATCAGAAATAAAGAATTTCTTCCTTGGGCATGTCAGAAAACTGGACAGAACACAGAGAAGAAATTCCAGTAAACTTGAAGATAGTTCAACATAAATTATCTCAACTGAAACACAAAGAACAAAAAAATGAGTGAAAATTAATATGATTGTCTAAGAGCTTTGGGACAATAAGCATGGTAGATTTCTGACATGAAACTATGCAAACCAGAAGATGATAAAGTGATATCTTTATAATACTGACTGAAAGAAAATTCTGTTAAACTACTATGGGATAAAGAAGAGTATTACATAATGTTGAAGGAATCAGTGCAATAAGATGACACAACAATTGTAAATGTGTATACACATAATAACAGAACTCTAAAATATATGAAATACAAAATACAAAAAGCCAAAACTAATAGAATTAAAAGGAGAAATAGGCAAATCCTCAATTATAGTTCTCTCAGTAATAATCAGAATATTTAGACAAAAATCAGTAAAGGTATAGGAAATCTAGAAGAGCACTAGCAATGTAATTAACCTAACTGACACATATAGATCACTCCATTCAACAACAGATGAAAATATTCTTTTCAAGTGCACATGGAACACTCACTAGGATAGACAGCATTTTGGCCCCCCAAAAGTTCACAAATTTAAAACAATTTAAATCGTACATAGCATGTTCTCTGACCATATTTAAATTAATTTAAAAAGTTAACAACAGAAATATAACTGGACAATCCCCAAATACATATAAATTAAACAGTGCATTTATGGATAACACACAGGTCAAGGAAGAAATCACAATGGAAATTAGAAAATATTTTGAATTGAAGGAAAAGGAAAGTACAATATAGCAAAATTTGTGACACTAGCTTGAGCAGTGCTTAGAGGGAAATTATAAGATAAAATGCTTCTCTTAAAAGAAAAGAGAGGTCTGAAATCAATTACCCTAGCTTCCACCTTTAGAATCATAAAAATAAGAACAAATTAGTCTCAAAGCTCTCAGAAGGAAGGAAATAATAAAGATAAGAACATAAATCCAGGAAATAGAAAACAGAAAAACAATAGAGAAAAATAAACCAAAAACTAATTCTTTTTTTTTCTATTGAGGTATAATTGACATACAATAGGATAATAGTTTCAGGTGTACAACATGATGACTCAATATTTACTTATATTGCAAAATGATTACCACAATAAGTCTGGCTAACATCTGTTACTATATATAGTTACAATTATTTTCCCTATCATGAGAACTTTTAAGATCTACTCTCTTAGCAACTTTCAAATATGCAATACAGCATTATTAATTATAGTTATCATGCTGTACATTACATCCCAATAACTTATTTATTTTATAACTGGATGTTTGTAGCAAAAGCTAATTCTTTTCACATATCAGCAAAATTGACTGTTCCCCCCAAAAGTGAGAAGACACAAATTACCAATATCAGGAATGAAATAGGGACGGTTATACAGATGCTACAGACATTTAAATCATAATAAGAAAATGTTACAAACAACTTTCTACTAGTAAATTTAACAACATATAAACTGTACAAATTTCTTGAAAGACATACGCCCAACGTCCACTTAAGAAGCAATAGTTAATCTAACAAGCTCTGTATCTATTAAAGTAATTCAATTTCTAGTCAAAAAATATTCCTATGAGGAATACTCCACACTTCACTGATACATTCTACCAAACACTGAAGGAAAACATAACACCAATTCTACATAACCCTTCCAGATATTTAATGTGGAAGGAACACTTCCCAACTGATTTTATGACAACAGAATTACTCTGATACAAAAACCATACAAAGACATTTTAAGAGAAAAAAATACAGACCAATACTCCCCCTGAATATAAACAGAATATTACCAAATCAAATTCAGCAACATAAAAAATGATTAATACATCATGACCAGTTAGGGTTTATCCTAGGAATTCAAGGTTGTTTCAACTTTTGAAAGCTAATTAATATAATTCACTATTTCAACACACCAAAAAGGAGTAACTATATATTCAACTTAATACATGCAAAAATATGCATTACAAAATTCAACATCCATTCTTGACAAAACCTCTTAGAAAATTATGAATAGAAGATAATTTTCCTCAACCTGCTAAAGAGCATGTACAAAAAACCTACATCTCACACCATACTTAAAAGCAAAAGACTGAATGCTTTACTCCTAAGACTGGGAACAAGGCAAGGATATCAGCTCTCCTTACTTTTTTTTAACGTTATACTGGAGTCTCTAACCAGTGTATTTAATCAAGAATAAGAAATAAAATGCAGTCGATCTGATTGTATACAAAGTATTCACTCAAACAATCTATAAAAAGCTAACTAATTAGTAATTGTATCAAGTATATAGGATATGTAGTCAATGCATAATTGTATTTCTGTATGTATGTGGTAGGCAGCCTCTAAAATGGCCTCCCGTGATTTCTGCCTTCTCTTATTTTGCCGTTATGTCATCTCCTTACCTTGAGTGTAGATTGAACTTTGTGACTGGACACAAGTCAGAGAGACAAATTCCAGTAAACTTGAAGATAGTTCAACATAATAATTTAGGAATAGTATGTGGTAAAAGTAATCATATGTCACTTCTGTGATTCTGTTATAAAAACACTGTGGCTTCCATCTTGGATGCTCTTTCTCATTCTCACTCACTTGCTCTGAGGGAAGCCAGCTGCCATATTGTGAGCTGCCCTATGGAGAGACCCACATGACAAAAAACTGATGATATGTTTATATAAATCTCACTTAGAAAATGGTTAAATGATTTCAATAGACACTTTACCAAACAAGATATACAGATGGCAAAAAGATGGTAAAAAAATAACTCGTTATTAGGGAAATGCAAATTAAAACCATGAGAGACTATGCGAAAATTAAAAAGATGGATAATATCAAGTGCTGCTGAGGATGTGGAACACCTGAAAACCTTCATGTGATTGTGAAATGGTACAGCCACTTAGGAAAACAGTTAGCAATTTCTTATGAAGTTAAATATACACTTAACCATATGGCCCAGAAACCACACCTAGGTATTTACACAAGAGAAATGAAAACATATAGCTGCACAAGGCTCTATAATATGAATGTTATAGTTTCTTTATTCATAATCATCAAAAACTGGAAGCAGCCCAAATGTCCACCAACTAGTGAATGGATAACAATTGAACAACCGGTGGGTGAATAACAATTCATACATTGGAATAAGCTATAAAAAGGAATGAACTACTGATACATACAACAATATTCGTAAATCTCAATAGCTTTATGATAAGAGAAAGTCATAATCAAAAGCCTTCATATCGTCATGAATCCATTCCTATGGCGTTGCAGAAAAGGCAACCTTAAAGAGAAAGAAATTAAATTAGTAGCTGTCAGTAGTTGTCAGGGGCAAGGTTGGTGTGAAAGGATTATCTTCCAAGGGGCATGAGGTGACTTTTTGGGAGATGGAAATGTTCTATCTCTCCATTATGCATGTAGATACAAACTATATATATTTGTTAAAACTCATCAAACTGTACTCTTAAAAATGGTGAAAATTACTGTATGTAAATTATAAGTCAATGAATATTTTATTTAGGGAAATGCTTGAACCTTTAAATTAAAAATTTTATAAACTTTCTAGGTTTAACTTTGATTTCATATAGGTAAAGATCTAAGTTTGACAGAGGGCCTATTTCAGTAGAAAGAGACAAAGAACTTGGCTCCCCGTCTACATTTTGCTGTGATGTGAGTAAGCTTTTTAATTTCTCTGAGCTCAAATATAAAATTCCCTATATACTTCGCAGAGTTTTTATAAAAATAAATTCATTTATTATTTGCTTATTAGATAATGTAACACATGTATTCAGTGTTTAAAATGTGCCAGATGCTATAATTGGCAAGGATAGATTAATGAGCAAACAGAGAGGTCTCAAAACTCAAGTATTGTATAATCTAATGGGAACAGTGAGAAATAACATAATGAATAATATTTTTATGATAGAGAATATTGGGAATAATGGGAACATATAATAAGATTATAACCTAGTTTAAGAATCAGTAAAAGCTTTCCAAAATAAGTGACTTATTGTTTTCATCTGAAACCTGAAAGGCATGTGGTATTTAACCAGCTACGGTTTGGGAAGAGAGAAGAGAGATGAATGAGAGGAGTGGAATTGTGGAGACAGGAGAAGGAATTGGCTCAAGTCAAGATGGTGGAGTCAATGAGATGAATGCAGAGTGTAAAATTAGAGGAAAAGTATAACTGGAGTTGTAGACAGGGCCTGAAGAAATAACCTATAAAATAGAGTAACTATGTAACTCACGGATTTGAAATACCTTATTTGTTATTAAACAAGCCATCCATATGTGTTTTGATCTCTTTCTCTGTAATTTTGATTTATCTTTTCTTGTATGAGTATCGAATAATTTTATTTATTGACAAAATGGAAGCACATAGAAGTTGCTCTAAATGTATTTATTCAATAATTATTTATATAGTGAATAATAAGAGATGGTTTCTGCTCTGATGGAGTTAATCTGTATTTAGACTCATAATCTCTTCACATATCTTTTAGGACTTTGTTGAAAGGTTTTCTTTTCAAGTGAGATCTTCTATTTCTACCCCAAATTCTCTATCACCTCTCCCGATACACTTTTCCTCTTAGTTTTTAAAATCACAATTTAATATGCACTTGACTTGTTTATTGTCTTCCACCTTACTACAATATAAACTTCATGAGCCATAGAGATATTTATTTACATGCTATATTTGTTGACTGCTGTATTCCTAGCTCCTAGAACATAGCCTGGCATAAAATTATGTGATCAGTAAATATATATTAAATGCATGAATTAATGATTGTGTTGCTTTCATGAAGAAAGAAAGATAATTTTTAGATTTACCTGAGAGAATTATACTTTTTAAATTAAAAATCCCTTAAAAATGTTCATCCCAATTCTTAAAATAAAATTGGCCAGAATTCTGAGAAAAATGTAAAATTTTCTACTTTTTGGTATTATGCCCATTTTCATAGCTCAGCAATAGTGGGTCATAGATTCAAATATACTTATTGAACACAGGATCATATCATCTGATATTGTGCAGACTTTAAATGTTCTCATCATTTTACCTATAGTGTGAAGGGAGAGTAGCCTGAATGTGACTCTGCGAGGAGACTTCCTGTGCAGGGGTTAGCTGGAACATCACAGAGCAATTAGATTCTCCTTTCTCTGCTCATATTGTCTCTTTGCTAACTTACCGGTTAGTGAGACAGACGTCTTGCCTGGGGCCTGGAATACCAAACCATGAGGCCTAAACCACACAGAAGTGAGATGATCTCAGGATGAGTGGCTATAAATACAATTTAATAATTTACTCTACCCTCTTAGGAGTTAAGTTTCATCATATCTATTTTGCCATAAATATAGTTTTCTATAAAATATACATCATGAGCACTAAGTTGATGATAATGGAGAAATGTTTGGGATTTTTTTTCTTTGCAGTTTAATGAAATTTGGTCTATGAAATACACATACATATACCTACACATACCAGAGACAAATGGTGACAAGGAAACTTTTGGAATAAGCCTCTGTATTCTTATCATTAAAGTTTCTACCAGAGACATAGGAACATAGTCGTATATCTTGTGCACATATTCTTTTTACATGCATTGGTAATTCCATTTAATATGTATAGCTTGATAGATTTTTCTGTGTTTGTTGTGCCTCAGTTTCCTCTTCTGTAAAATGAGATATATATCTTTATAGTTTCTATCATACAGAGTTGTGGGGAGTAAACAAACTAATGGATATAAATACCTGGAATAGTGCCTGGCACATAGTGAGTACTAATTATTATTATTATTGTTTTTACCTAAATTAAAAGAGCAGTACTGACTGTGCCTAAAAATGATGTAGTGAGGGAAAGCATGTCAGTTACCAGAAATTAAATGGATTAAATGGATGAATTCAAGGACTTGTACATATTCACAGAATCAGATATTGAATTCCTTTATAGAACACATTTTAATAATTACTTTACTTACTGAGGGATTATTTTTTTGGTTATTGTTTAGCTCTCAATGTATAGGGATCAGTCTGTTTTGAACAAGATGCTTTGATTTGATTTTATGAAAATATCAGTTCAATGTGGTCAGTTCTTTGAGCATAACCAATGAAATAAACTGTATGGATGTCTAACTTCGAAAATGACAACTCAGAAGACACCATTATTGCCTTAGTCTCTTTGTGATATACCTACCTTCCTCCTTTTAACACCTTTATTCAACTGGTATATTGAAGTTAAAGACTATTATATTAATAAAAAAGAATTGAAAAAGTCATTCTCAGCACACATAGCATGTAACAGCAGGTACTTAATAATTTCTTGTCCATGAAACATGACATTATGTGGTTATTTATTGTTATAGTCCTATTTTAAAATTATTGATATTTATTTAAAATTGGATATTAACCTTTGCTTAGATTACAATGCAAGTTGTTATTTTATGAAGTTATTACAATAAGAGTGAACTTTTGTTTCATTTTATTTCCTAGAAAATAGTGAAAAGAAGATGGTTCACATGGAGTTTCCACTTATCACCCCTAATTCACAGACAGATGAGAGACCTGAACTATCTAAAGGAGAAGGTAATTATTTGCATACGTTTCATACTTTACAGGATCTTATTTTGAACTGTCTCTTCACGTAACTCCTGTCAAAAGAATATATTCTTGGTGTGCTCATCTGAATGAAAAAGTCCTGTTATTCTCCAAAATTTAACTTTGGAGGATAATGAGAAGAAGAAAGTAAGACTGAAAGCAACAGTGTTATGTGGATTGATGTCCATTTTGAAGCCTCTGTTCCTCTGACTAGTTTTTTCCATTCAATTTCATAATTATCCACAAGTACATCACAAAATAGGCTTCACAGGCCAAATAATTTATTTCTATTTGGTTCACTAATATATCACCAGCACTTAGGTGTAGGGCACATAACAGATGCTCAAGAAATATTTCTGAATGCATTGTTTATTTATTCATTTATTAATTCATACATTAATTGAAAGCTCACTGAATGCAATGAGGTATTAAGCATTACAATAGATATTAGTGTTGCATAGATAAAAGAGAGAAATTCTGCCCTTAAGGATCTTATAGTTCAGTGAGAGAGATTGCAAGTACACAGGTTTGGACAAATGCCATATAGGAGTAAAAATTGGGTGATTAGAGATAAAAGAAAGGCACCCTTTTGAACTTGAGTTGGGAGTAAAAGTGAATTAAGCAGAATAATCTTAACTGATGGGGTTGGAGATGGAGGTGTGTTCCAGGTGAAGGGAATAACATAGACACAGAGGTGTGATAGAGCAGTGGCCAGCAGAGTTGTGAATGGACTACGGAAACTAAAGGAGGTGAGGTCAGGCTGTTTCAAATAATCCAGGAGAAAAATCAGTGTTCAAAATACAGCCGTGACAATGGGATTGGAAAGGAAAAGATCTAGTCGAGAAACAAAAGGAGGTAGAATCATCAAGATTCGGTGAATTGTAGAATGGGAGGAGTAAGGAGAGACAAAAATCAAGGATGATTCCTAGGCTTTTGACTTGGGAAACTTGGTAGATTACCGTGCCACTCAACAGGACATGGAGTGCAGGTGGAGGACTATGATGGCAGATGGGCAGCAAGGTAAGGAGGTTAGCTTTGGGCAGTGAGTTTTCAACATCCGTGATGACTTCTTGTGAGATGCCTGGTGAGACACCACATACACAAGTCTGCAGACTAGGAAACTGATCCTGTGGGATGTATAAACTTGGGAGTCATTACAAGTAAGTGGCAGATGAAGCTGTGGCAGTTGACATCATTCATCAAGATGATGCAGATAAGTGACAGAGAAAGCACCAAAGACAGATACTAGATAAAAATCTTTTGAAGACTGCACACACAAACAATTAGGAAGTGACGTAAAGAAAACTATGAGTTATGATGGAATGTAAGGGAGAAATATTCTTTTCTCTCTCCTCTCAGATACAGGATTTTCTGGGTTCATGAAATGAGTTGCCAACTGTCTCCCACCCTGACTCCATGCTGCTTTTGTATTTTGTTCTCCATAAGAATTTATGTAATATTAGGATAATGTGTCCTTTCAGTTTTTGGTACGACTTGCTTTTAAAACAGTATGGAGCTTTATTTATTTTTTTGTTTGTGAGATTATTTTATTTTATTTATTTATTTATTTATTTTTGGTGAGGAAGACCAGCCCTGAGCTAACATCCGTTGCTAATCCTCCTCTTTTTGTTGAGGAAGACTGGCCCTGGGCTAACATCTGTGCCCATCTTCCTCCACTTTATATGGGACGCAGCCACGGCATGGCTGACAGGCAGTGCGTCGGCGGGCGACCGGGATCCGAACCCGTGAACCCCGGGCTGCCACGCGTGAACTAAACTGCTGCGCCACCGGGCCGGCCCCTGTGAGGCTATTTTAGACTCATTTTCACTAATGGTTATAGGCAAGAATGGGATTCAGAATATTAGCAATCAGTATGGCATAGGCCCAACCAACCTGAAAACACCCCAGTCTGGAAATATCTGTTGTGTCCTGGTATCCATAAAACATTTAAAAATATTTCTTCTGGAGTAAGTCTTGGTAAAAAAAATACTTTTTGGAATTTGTTCATTCCATCTAACTTTTCAAAAGAATTATCTACTTAAAATTGTACTCTTCAGCACTCTGTAGCCCTCTTTTCTGAGTTATTTCTTATAGTATTTACCATCTTCTAATGAGACAGAAGGACTAAATCACCCAAAGCATTCTTTCTTCACAGAAATTTATTCAGTCTTTGGTGTCTTAGCTTTATTGGATTGGATTATCTCAAAAAGGGATTGTTAGCCCCTGGATGTGGGAACATGGCTCCTTTATGCATTATAATTTGTAAGTATTCAAAACATACTTGAGATCTTCAGTTTATTTATTATTAACTATGGAAATAAATTACTCAGACAAGTTTCACAAAACAAGGTTTTCTGACCTCAACAGCAACTCTAACAGATTAATTTTAGTTTCATAAAACATCCTGAACATTAGACAAACACTGCAGACTTCCACTCTTCTATGCTTGTATTCCTGTGGTGTCCTCAACCAGCAATGCTTTTCCCTTAGCACTTTCAGTTAAAATACACTTTCACTTTGAAATCATTCTTAATCTCCCATTTTGGAATTAGTTGCTCCTCTATGCTCCTAAATCACTTTTTTTCCTTTCACCATTTTGTGTCCAATCTAGAGTTTAGTGTCTCTTATCTCTTGTTCACCCACAGCACACAACACATAATACTTGGTAGTCATCTAACAAAATTTTAAAAATTTATCAATATGGATAGTAATAAATTTTTCTAGATTTAGAAATATATAGAGGTTAGCTGGAAATTTGGAGCTTCAATTACTAGTCCCATGGTCTAAATCAAATAGCTATACAGTATTATGCTGTGCTTATTTTCACTATCTGTTTAGTCTTCACTATCTAGCGAAGCACATTGCATATCACAAACAAATATAGACTATCAGGAAACAATTTGAAAATGAGCTGGATTGGGCTCAGTATAATATTTTTTCATGATATATTTTTCTATGATCCATGGAATCATAGAATTTTAGAACTATAAATAATGTTGGAGATCAGATGAATTCATTTTTACAGATGGTAAATTAACTTTAAAAAGTCCCAAGAAGTATTAATGGCAGGTTGCTTGTCTCTTTGCTGTATTTTTGTTCCAAAATACAGATTCTCACAGGAGATATGCTGTTTTATGTGTCTCCATATTTGTATATGCTATGCCCTTCATCTGGATTACCTTTAACTGAACTCTTCCTCTGGTTAGATCCTGTTCAACAATTTAGTACATAATTAGATCAGTCATTTATTCATTCTTGCATGCATTGATTTAATTCTTTGTAAGCCATGTCCCAGGTTCTGTGTGGTGGCTGCATAGATAATGGAAAGCAGGGTGGACCTAGTCCCTCCTCACAGAGTGTGTGTATCTTCTTTAAGACTCAGCTTAACTGTTACCACGTCCAAATCGCTTTCCCCGGCAAACTCTTTCCCCCTTGTCTGAGGTAGAAGCCACTCTTCTGTGGCCAGCGAATGTGTCATTCCCTCAGAAGGTGAACTCCTTGAGGACAGGAATAGATTTTGCTGGCACCTGTATTTCAGGGCCTTGATGTATGGTGGTACTTTGGAAATGTTGGTAGAGTGAACAATCAAACAGAGAAATTCTTAAATATATAACCCCCTTCTTGTCTATACAGTTTATCCACTGAAAATATGATTTATATCTGATCATTAGGCTGTTTTTCTTTTTCCCCTCATTAACAGAGCTCTACAGGGTTCAAATATAAACAACAACAACTGTGTGTATCACAGCAACTAAAATGTTTGCCACTCCCTGTACCAAGCAGTTTTTCTTTATCTGTGAGAAGAATTATGCTAATTTTGATCTCAAATTGAGTGAAGAGAAATGAAGTAATGAGCAATCTGGTGCATCTGCTTTTTACCTCCGGGATGCTAGTAAGTGCTCGGTGTTCTTGACGTTGCTTTATTTGTGAGCTTAATTGCCTGTATGAGAGAACTTGTAATTTGATGCAGGTATTTTGAGTAGTAGAGTTTCATCTGCATGGGAAGTGGGTTGATAAGTGGCTTCTTTGACTTGATTTCAAGTTGAATTTATTTTGATGAAAACAAATATTATAATTCAGAAACTATTAATGATATTCTTTTTTCCTCTGTTTTAGTTGGATTTCCTTGCAATGTATTGTATCCCTCATACACTTTGGGAAGAAATGACCAATACATTTGAGTTATTTTTGAATTGATGTTCAGGAAATACAGCTTCTGAAATCAAGATGAACTATGTCATGACTATTTACATATATTTCCCTTTTTCTGGGAAGTGTAGTAGTACCTTCAGATAGAATGAGTCTGATTTCTGTAACTTCCATTTTATCACTTTTGGGTTTCAAAAACTTTCACAATTAATATAAGAATTAATAGTTGAAAAATAAAAATAAAAATAATATAGAAGAACATAGACTAAAAACTGACTGTACAATCCCTTCTCCTAATTTCGTCGCCTCTCCAGTGTACACTGTTAATTTGGTTTGCATTTTTCCAGACTTTTTTCTAGCATTTGCTAAAAATCGTGCATGAACTTTTATTATGTATATATCTCTGTGAATGTATCTGAATATTTCTATAAAGTAGAAATCTAGAAGAGAAACTGCTTTGTCAAATTGTATGCATATTTTAAATCCTGAATTGTAAATATTTACCTTCTACAAATGCTGTCAATTAGTACTCATTCTTATTCTTTCAAACCTTTACTAATATTTTACATTATCAACATTTTAGGGGCACAAATATTCTTTTATTGTTGTTTTAACTAATATTTTTGATAACACCTGAGAGATAAAGCATTTTTTCTTTTGTTTTTTTGGTCATTCATTCTTCTGTGAATGGCTGTTTTACTTTCTTTATCCACTGATTTTTCTATTTGTTTGTTTCCTTTCTTTTTTTTAGTGATTACAGAGACTGCCTTATGTCTTTTTATATTTTTACTCAGCATATTTTTATTAATTTTTGGCTTGATTTTTATTAGATATATTGTATATATGTCATATATGTATGACAACATTTTCTTTTATGACTCTTGGAATTCAAGCTTTACTTAAGGAAGCATTTTATCCCTAATATTTAAAATAATCTTTTACCTTTTTATTGTTTTAGGGAACTTTTAATTTCTGGAATAGGTAAGGGTTTCTATGAACTAAAATATGTACTCTTAGTTACTTAGATTTTAATTACTCTTAAATTATTGAAGCACTTGACTCTTGTAAAACTAATATATCAAAACCAAAATTTAATATACAGAATTCAAATATTTTGAAGCAGAGTCCCCCTCACAAGAAGACCAACTAGCAGCTAACTATAGACAAGACACCATTGTGAAAATCCTGAACATGGAGGAGAGGCTGAAGCACCCTGCCCTGGATCACAGAGACAGAAGGACTACATCAGAAGGGTAAGAGAAGTGGCTACAATCTGACCACATCACCCCTCCCCCAGGTCAGCACAGCACTGCACTGAGAGGGCCCTCCTGGGCCTACAGTTTTTCCAGTGGGTAAAAGAGAGCCCAAGGTGGACATCCAGCTCCTCTAGCATTGTGGGTCACTTCCCAGGAGGCCCACTTGGGTCTTGCCTCACAGGGACTGTGGGAAGAATCTGTGGGACTTGACCACTGGAAATCAAATTGCGACAGAGAAGGGGAGTGGGGCTTAGAGGAGCCAGCACTTGGATCTTGGCAGGCAATGTTCCTCCTCACAGTGGCACCTGAGCAGAGATCCCAGCCAGCAGCTCTGCCCAGCTGCAGAAGCAAGTGGTGGCCCATCTGTCAGAGAACTCAGTGCACAGTTCTGCCTGATTTGGGATCCCCAACAATAAGGTGTGCAGGCCTTGGAGGCTGTTCTGCTGCCTCTCCCAGACAGGAAAGATAATTCATAGCCCCTCCTACTGCTGAATACACCCCTAGCCCCATCCAAACAGGAAACCTAACCAGAGCACCTGGGATGCTGTATAGCCCATTCTACAGCCTGCTTACAGTGGCCTTTGAGCAGAGACCATAGTCAGTGACTATGCCCATCTGCAGAGCTAAGCTGGTGGCCTTAGTTTGGCCAGGGCAATCAGTGCAAAGTTCTGTCTCATTTGGGCCCACAATCAATGAGCTGTGCCTTTCTTGGAGCCAGATCTGCTGCCTTGTCTTGGCAGGGAATTGGGTTCATGGTTCCACCTATTGCTGAGTATAGCCTTCAGTTCCACCAAACAAGGAAGGCTTACCAAAGCACCCAGGAGACTGCATACCCCACCCTACAACCCAACTCACAGCAGTGCCTGGGCAGAGAGCACAGCCAGTAGCTCTGCCTATCCACAAAGTGAGATGGTCATGGAGCTTGGTGAACAGTTCTGCCTGAATTGCGTCCCCAGCCAACTAGCCGTACTGGCATGGAGAGTGTTCTATGGCCCTGCCATGGTTGGGAAGCAAAGTCAAAGCCCTACCCAGGCCTGAATATAGGTTCCAGCTCTGGCCTACCAGGAAGCCTAATCTGCAAAGCTACATAGCCTATCCTATAACCCCACTTACACTGACACCCAAGCAGAAAGCCCAGGCAGTGGCTCTGCCCATCTCCAAAGTTGAGCTGGTGGCCCTGTCTGGCTAAGGAGCTTGGTGGGCAGCTCTGTCATATTTGAGTACCCAGTCATTGAGCTGTAATGGCCATGGAGCTCAGTTTGGACTTCACCCAGGCAGGGAAGCAAATTTGCAGACCCAATCAACTGCTGAGTAGAGCACTCAGTCCTTCTCAACTAGGAAGTCTGACCCAGAATCTGAGCAACCACTGAGACCATCCTTCAGCCATGCTTGGGCAGGAAACTAAGCCAGCAGTCCTATCCAAGTGTTCCCAGCCAATGGCACCCCCTTCACCTCAGAGCTTAGGCAGTGGCCTCACCCAAAAAGAAACCCCAATAGCATTCCCCATTGGCCAAGGTTGCTGCCAGCTGACCTGTTCCGAACCTCAAGCTAAGCTGATTGATGAAGGACTGTTTCTGCCAAAATGAACATGTGAAGTCTGGAAGAGGATATGGCTTACTCAAATGTGCAGATACCAAGAATAATGGGTAAGAAAGAATCAGGTAAACATGACACCACCAAATGAAACTAACAAGGCTCCAATAACTGACCCTAAAGCAATGGAGATCTATGAACTATCTTGACAAAAAGTTCAGAATAATCTTCCTAAAGACATTTATTGATCTACAATAACACACAGACAGACAGCTAAATGAATTTAGGAAAATGATGAATGAAAAAAATAAGTTCAACAAAGAAATAGATACCGTAAAAAAAAAAAAAAAAAAAAAACAAACCCAGAAATCCTGGAGTTAAAAAGTACCATGACTGACCTGAAGAATTCAATAGAGAGTTTCAACATCACTTGACCAAGCAAGAGAAAAAAAAAAAATTAGTGGACTGGAATATAGGCCATTTGAATTTATCCAGTCAGAGGAACAAAAAGAAAAAGGAGTGACGAAAGCCTATGGTACTTGTGAAACACCATCAAAAGAAATGACATATATGCACTATGGGAATCCCAGGAGCAGAGAAAGAGAAAGGGGCAGAAGCAATATGTAAACTAATAATGTCTGAAAATTTCCAGAACTTGTGAGAGAAATGGACATCCATATTCATGAGACACAAAGGGCCCCAAATAAATTGAATAGGGCTACATCAAAACACATTATAATTAAATTGTTAAAAGTCAAAGACAAAGAAAGAATTTTGAGAGAAGCAAGAAAAAACAACACATCACGGACAAGGAAACCCCCATAGGCAGATTTCTCAACAGAAACTTTGCAGGCCAGGAGAGTGGGATGATATATTCAAAATATTGAAAGGAAGAAACAGTCCACCAAGAATACTATACAGAGCAAAGCTGCCCTACAGAAATAAAGGAGAGATAGACTTTCTTGAATAGCGACTAGCTGAGGGAGTTCTTCACCACTAGACCTGCCTTACAAGAAATGCTAAAAGGAGTTCTTCAAGAGGAAAAGAAAGGATGCTAATTAACAGAAAAGCATATGAATATATGTGTAAAACTCACAGACAAAGGCAAATATATAATCAAAGTCAGATTCTCTAGTGATGGTGCTTAATTCACTTACAACTTTAGTTTAAAAGTTAAAATCCAAACATATTAAAAATAACCATAAGTATAATAATTTGTTAATGGATACACAATATAAAAAAGATGTAAAAACTATAAAATCAATAACCTAAAATGTGTGTGGGGGGGATAAGTAAGAGTGTAAAGTTTCTGTATGCTATCAAAATTAAGTTGTTATTAGCTTGAAATAGGATGTTATAAATATAAGATATTTTCTCTAAGCCTAGTTGTAATTACAAAGGAAAAATGTTTAGGAGATGTGCAAAAGATTATGGTAAAGGAGTCAAAGCATATCACTATACAAAGTCATCAAATCACAGAAGAGACAGCAAATAAGAAGCTAGTAACAAAGGATCCACAAAACAGTCAAAAAACACTGACCAAAATGGCATAGTAATTTCTTTTCTATAAAAAATTGCTGTAGATATAAGTGAATTAAATTCTCCAGTGAAAAGAGATGAAATGGTTGAATTGATTTTTTAAAACAAGACCCAATGATATGCTGCCTACAAGAGACTCACTTTAGCTTCAAAGACATACATATACTAAAAGTCAAGGGACAGAAAAGGTTATTTCAAGTAAATGGGAACAAAAACAAAGCAGAAGTAAGTATATTTTCATCGGACTAAATAGACTTTAAGCTAAAAATGGTCAAAACTGATAAGGTGATTAAATAATGAAAAAATGGGTCAATCTGTGAAGATGATATAACAATTATGAATATTTATGCATTCCAACATTAGTGGACCTAAATATATAAAGCAAATACTAACAGAACCATAAGTTGAAATAAACAGCAATACCATAAAAGTTGATTTCTTTAATACCCAACATTCAACAATGGACAGATCATCTAGACAGAGAATCAATAAGAAAACAGTGGATTTGATGACACTAATGACCAAATGGACTTAACAAATAGGTACAAAACATTCCATCCAACAACATCACAATACACATTCCTCTTGAGTGAACATAGAACATTTTCTAAAATAGATCATACCATAGGCCACAAACAAGTCTTAGTAAACTTAAAAAGATTGAAATAATGCCCAGGACCTTTTCTGACCACAATGATAAGAAAGTAGAATTCAAAAGCAGGAGGAAGATTGGAAAATTCACAGATATGTGGAAATTAAACACACTGTTAAACAACACATGGAACTAAAAATCAAAAAGTAAATGAATCAAAAGGTAAGTAAAAAATATTTTGAGACAAACAAAAATGAAAACACAACATATCAAAGCTTATGTGAGGCAGTAAAAGCAATTCTAAGGAGGAACTTCATAGGGATAAATGTGCACATCTAGAAAAAAGAAAGTTCTCAAATAAACAACTAATTTTAAATTTCAAGGAAGTAGCAAAAGAATAAAAACTAAGCCCAGGGGCCGCCCGGTGGTGCAGCAGTTTATTCTGCGCTTGGCAGCCCAGGGTTCGCAGGTTCGGATCCCGTGCACCCGCCGACGCACTGCTCGTCAGCCACGCCGTGGCGGCATCCCATATAAAGTGGAGGAAGTTGGGCACGATGTTAGCCCAGGGCCAGTCTCCCTCAGCAAAAAGAGGAGGATTGGTGACGGATGTTAGTTCAGGGCTGGTCTTCCTCACAAAAAAAAAAAAAACAAAACAAAACAAAAAAAGCAAAAAAAAAATACTACGCCCAAAGGTAGCAGAAGGAAGGAAATCATAAAGATTAGAGCAGGAATAAGTGAAATAGAGAATAGAAAAACAATAGAAAAATGAACAAAAACTAAGATCTGGTTCTTTGAAAAGATAAACTGGCAAACTTTTAGTTGGACTAACCTAGAAAAAAAGGACTCAATTAAGTAAGATTAAAAATGAAAGTGGAGACATCATGACTGATACCACAGAAATACAAAGCACATAAGAGACTACTATGAACAAGTATGTGTCAACAAATTGGACAACCCAAAAAAAAAAAGGATACATTTTTAGAAACATACAACCTACAAAGATTGAATCATGAAGAAATAGAAAACCCGAACAGACCAGTAAGAAGTAAGAAGATTGAGTGATTGGCCAAATCCTCCCGAAAAGAAAAGCCCAGGACCAGATGATTTTACTGGTAAATTTTACCAAATATTTAAAAAAGAATTAATGCCAATCCTTCTCAAACTCTCCCAAAAAATTGAAGGAGATGGAACATTCTGAAACTTATTTTACAAGGCCAGCATTATGCTGTTACCAAAGGCAGATAAGGACACTACAAGGAAAGAAAACTACAGGTCAACATCCCTGATAAACATCGATGAAAAAATTCCAAACAAAATATTACCAAACCAAATTCATCAGCACCCAAATGGATTTAGCTCATGACCAAGTGTGAACCATCCCCAAGATGCAAGGATGGTTCAACATAAACGAATTAATAAATATGTTCCGCCACATTAATAGAATGAAAGATAAAAATTACATGCTCATCATAATGGATCCAGAGAGAGCATTTTACAAAATACAACATACTTTCATGATAAAAACTCTCAATACGCTGGATATAGAAGGAATGTACCACAATGTAATAAAAGCCATATATGACAAGCCCCCAGCTAAGATCATACTCAATGGTGAAAGGTTGAAAGCTTTCCGCCTAAGATTAGGAATAAAACAAGGATGCCAATTTTACCACTCCTATTCAACATAGTACTGGTAGTCCTAGCCAGATCAACCAGGCAAGAAAAAGAAATAAAAAGCATCAGGATCAGAAAAGAAGAGTATTATTGTCTTTAAATGTTGATGACATGATCTTATATATGGAGAATCCTAACAACTCCCCAAAAAACTGTTAGTTCTAATCAACAGTTAAGACAGGGTAGTATTTGGAAAAGTGAATCATTCCTCAAGCAATGAAATCATATCTGGTACAGAGGCTACAGTTGGAGGTACTACCTGGCTAAGCTTACAATAATTCTTGTCATTCTCCAAGATTCACCTGTCTTCTGCACAATCTAAATAAGCAAGTTGAATGAGGATGTGGTGGGAATCACCACCTCTGTATACTTCAAGTCCTTAATGGTGGCACTAATTTTTGCAATTCTTTCAGGAATGCAAGACTGCTTTTGTTTTACTATTTCCTAGGTAGAGATAGTCTTAGTGGCTTTCACTTGGACTTTTCCACCATAATAGCCCTCATTCTATAGGTCAGGGAACTAACATGGTGATTCTGCCGATGAGTATATCTCTTTCAATTGTGCATTCTGAAGCTGGAGACATAATCATGGGATGGGTTCAAGGACCCACTTGGCTTACAATGAGACAGAAGTAAGCTAAAACTTTATCACCTGGACATCTTAAGCCCCTGTTCTGACTTGTGGACCATGGTGATGTTTTGGTTCTCCTAGAATTAATATCTGTTGAGTCAGTGTCTGGTAGTCCCCCCAAATTCTGATTATTTTCTTTTCCTCAATGCACAGTTAACCTGGTAAAAGGTTATAGGTATCTTTGGGGATGGCTGGGAGAAAGAGTAACAGTATAAATTTTTGGTAGAGTTCCAAGGTCCTTCCTCAAGGTGACCTGGCCTCCTTTTCATTCAGGGAGTCTGGGTGTATAAATTGCTCAAGTCTGGGATTTGATTGAGGGGATGACTCTCTGTTTTTATTATTAAGGGTAGACATTTGTTCACTTTTCATGGAAGTGGGAGTGAAAGGTGTGTCTTCTGTACCCTCCCCATGTGCTTGAGTATGTCTTAAATGGTAAATCTACTCTAACATTCCAATCTCCCTAAGCCTTTGAATCCCTTCATCTTCATTAAACCAAGGCAGGTCTGGCATTTCCAATTTGCTCACTGTGAGTAACTTTTTGGTTCATGTTCAGCCAACCAACCAGACATAAAAATTCTTAGAGCCCTTCCTAACACCCTGAGATGCAACATTCAACGCAGAATCTCTGCTTTGTGAGCCCACATTAATATATTTAGCCTCATCCACTTTCTGTTCCTTCCACCATTATCCCACACTCTCAGTATCCATTCTCACACAAGTTTTCTGGATTTCTGTGTATATAAATTAGAAAACTCAAGTATTATTTTGGAGTGTAGCTCATCTGGTCATAGGTCACACCGTTAAGGGCCTGCAAGGACTTGCATCTAGTTATAGATGTAGGAGCAAAGAGAGGTATTGAGGGTGTGTCCTGAGGAGAATCAATATTGTCTTGCATGGCTACTGCTTCAAGGGTGCTATAACAGTTTACTCAGGCAATGCAGGGTTGATCCCCTCAGACAGGGATGGGGAAGCTGCTATCACTAGAGTTGGAGAGGCCAGTTCTGCTGTGGGTGAGGAGGCCTCTTCCATTTGCAAAGAGGACTCATCAGAATTTATGGTCTCAATGTCTCCAGCTTCACCAGGGTCTTCCTACTTGTCCCCATTCCAAATTAACAAGATCTCATTCTCTCTCAATCGATGTCCTCTCTTAACAGTAGATAAACTGTGAGGTTGAGATTCAATTTGTTTTGTGATTCAATTAGAAAGAGGATGAGATTCTGCACTTGATTTTCAACAGTCTCAGCTCTGTCTCTATAAAGGGGTAAAGGTCTCCTCCAGGCCACACATAGAGGCTTTCAGGTTATTTATGCGGTGCTTGAGTGGCTGGGCCAGTATATATTCCCACCAACAGTGCACAAAGATTCCAATTTCTCCACATCTTTGTCAACACTTACTATTTTCTGTTTTTTTAATAGTAGCCACTTTAATGGATATGAGAGTGTAGCTGACATCATAGAATAGGTTGGGATCATTTTCTTCATTCAAAATTTTCCAGAAGAATTTGTATAGAACTGGTAATATTTCTCACTTAATATTTAGTAGAATTCTCCTGTGAAGCTGTATGGCCTTGGAGTTTCATGGGTTTTTGTGTGTGTGTGGAGAAGTTTTTACTAAAATATCAATATCTTTAATACACATAGGAATTATTCAGATTGTCTATTTTTTTCTTGAGTGAGCTTTGGGAGTTTGTGAGTTTTAAAGATTTGGCCCATTTCATCTAAGTTGTTGGGTTTGTTGGTATAAAATTGTTCACAATGTTCTCTTATTTTCCTTTTAATGTCTGTAGAATCTTTTGTTATGTGATCTTGTTCTTGATTTTGGTAATTTGTGTGTTGTATCTATTTTTATGCTCAGTCTTGATTGACATTTATCAACTTTATTGATCTTCTCAAAGAACCATCTTACCAAGAGCTCTTTTAAATCTACTTTAATAGCTAGATCTAGTTAATATTAATCCTCACATATTCTCTTTTAACCATTTTATTTTATTCTTACAAAATAAGTTGAAAGAGAGCTTTCCACTCCATATAATAAAACTATGAATATCATGAAGGGAAACTATCATTAATGTAGTTGTTCCCTGCACAAGATTTGAAAAACATGACCATCTCAGTTCTTTTTTTTTCTTTAGGAATTACCGTTTTGTTTTGTTTTGCTTGTGATGAAGATTGACCCTGAGCTAACATCTGTTGCCAGTCTTCCTCTTTTTTTTTTATTGAGGTCATAATAGCTTATAACATTGTGAAATTTCAGTTATACATTATTATTTGTCAGTCACCATATAAACGTGCCCCTTCACCCCTTGTGCCCATCCCCCAACCCTCCTCCCTTCTGGTAACCACCAAACTGTCCTCTCTGTCCCTGTGTTAGTTTATCTTCCACACATTAGTGAAATCATATGGTGTTCATCTTTCTCTGTCTGGTTTATTTCACTTAACATAATCCTCTCCAGGTCCATCCATGTTGTTGTGAATGGAATGATTTTGTCTTTTTCTATGGCTGAGTAGTATTCCATTGTAAATATATACTACGTCTTCGTTATCCAATCATCAGTCAATGGGCACTTGGGTTCCTTCCACTTCTTGGCTATAGTGAATAATGCTGCAATGAACAGAGGGGTGAGTAATTCTCTTTGGATTGTTGATTTCAAGTTCTTTGGATAAATACCTAGTAGTAGGACAGCTGGGTCATGTGGTATTTCCATTTTTAATTTTTTGAGGAATCTCCCTAGTGTTTTCGACAGAGGCTGCACCAGTTTGCATTCCCACCAGCAATGTATGGGGGTTTCCTGTCCTGGACAACCTCTCCAACATTTGTTATCTTTTGTCTTGGTGATTATACCCATTCTAGAATGCATAAGGTGAAATCTTAGCGTAGTTTTGATTTGCATTTTCTTTATGATTAGTGATGTTGAGCATCTTTTCATGTGGCTATTGGCCATCTGTATATCTTCCTTGGAAAAATGTCTGTTCCTATCCTTAGCCCATTTTTGTAATCAACGTGTTTGTTTTTTTGTTGTTCAGTTGTGTGAGTTCATTATATATTATGGAGATTAACCCCTTCTCAGGTATATGATCTGCAAATATTTTCTCCCAGGTGGTGGGTGTTCTTTTCATTTTGATCCTGGTTTACTTTGCCTTGCAGAAGCTCTTTATTCTAAGGAAGTCCCTTTTTTTTTTTCTTTTGTTTCCCTTGTCTGAGTAGATATTGAATTTGAAAAGATCCCTCTAACACTGATATTAGTGTAGTGCCTATATTTTCTTCTAGCTGTTTTATAGTTTCAGGTCTTATCTTCAAGTCTTTGATCGTTTTGAGTTAATTTTTGTTTATGGTGAAAGATAATGGTCTACTTTCATTCTTTTGCATGTGGCTGTCCAGTTTTCCCAGCACAATTCATTGAAGAGACTTTCCTTTCTCCATTGTATGTTCTTAGCTCCTTTGTTGAAGATTAGCTGTCTGTAGATGTGAGGTTTTATTTCTGGGCTTTCAATTCTGTTCCATTGATCTGTGTGCCTGTTTTTGTACCAGTACCATGCTGTACTGGTACAAAGTCGGGAATTGTGATGCCTCCAACTTTGTTCTCTTTTCAGGATTGCTTTAGCTATTTGGGGTGTTTTGTTAGCCCATATGAATTTTAGAATTCTTTGTTCTATTTTCATGAAGAATGTCATTGGGCTTTGACTGGGGTTGCATTGAATCTGTAGATTGCTTTGGGTAGTATGGACATTTTAACTGTGTTTATTCTTCCAATCTATGTGCATGGACTATCTTTCCATTTCTTTATGTCATCATTAATCTCTTTCAATAATGTCTTATAGTTTTCATTGTATAGTTCTTCTCTTCCTTGATTGAATTTATTCCTAAATATGTTGTTCTTTTTGTTGAGATTGTAAAGGGGATTGTTTTCTTGAGTTCTCTTTCTTTTAGTTCATTATTAAAGCTTAGAAATGCAACTGATTTTTGTAAGTTGATTTTTTAGCCTGCAACCTTGCTGTAGTTGTTGATTATTTCTAATAGTTTTCTGATGGATTCTTTAGGGTTTTCTATATATAAAATCATGTCACAGGCAAAGAGTGAGAGTTTCACTTCATCATTGCCTATTTGGATTCCCTTTATTCCTTTTATTTGCCTAATAGCTCTGGCCGAAACCTCCAGGTCTCTGTTGAATAAGAGTGGTGAGAGTGGGCCCACTCATCTTGTTCCTGTTCTCAGAGGGATGGCTTTCAGTTTTTTCCCCATTGAGTATGATGTTGGCTATGGGTTTGTCATATATATGGCATTAATCATGTTGAGGTAGTTTCCTTGTATACCCATGTTATTGAGTTTTATCATAAGTGGATGTTGGATCTTGTCAATTGCTTTCTCTGCATCTATCAAGATGACCATGTGGTTTTCATTCCTCATTTTGTTAATGTGGCGTATCACACTGATTGATTTGCAGATGTTGAACCATCCCTGTGTCCTGGGTATAAATCCCACTTAATCATGGTGTATAATCTTTTTAATGTATTGCTGTATTCAGTTTGCTAATATTTTGTTAAGGATTTTTGCATCTATGTTCATCAGTGATTTGTCCTATTATTTTCCTTCTTTGTATCATCCTTGTCTGGCTTTGGTATCAGGATTATGTTGGCTTCTTAGAATGTGCTAGGAAATGTTCCATCTTCCTCTATTTTTTGGAATAGTTTGAGAAGGATAGGTATTAAATCCTCTTTGAATGTTTGGGAGAATTCTCCGGAGAAGCCATCTGGTCCTGGACTTTTATTTTTTGGGAGGTTTTTGATTACTGTTTCAATTTCTTTACTTGTGATCAGTCTATGCACATTCTCTCTTTCTTCTTGATTCAGTTTTAGGAGGTTGTATGAGTCTAAAAATTCATCCATTTCTTCTAAATTGTCCAATTGGTTGACCTATAGTTCTTCATAGTATTCTCTTATGATCCTTTATATTTCTATGAGATTCATTGTAATTTCTCCTCTTTTATTTCTAATTTTATTTATTTGAGCCTTCTCTATTTTTTTCTTCATCAGTCTGGCTAAGGGTTTGTCACTTTTGTTTATCTTTTCAAAGAACCAGCTCTCAATTTCATTGATCCTTTCTACTGTTTTTTTTGTTTGTTTGCTTCAATGTCATTTATTTCTGCTCTCATTTTGATTATTTCCCTCCTTCTGCTGACTTTAGGCTTTGTTTGTTCTTCTTTTTCTAATTCTGTTAGGTGTAGTTTAAGATTGCTTATTTCAGATTTTTCTTGTTTGTTAAGGTGGGCCTGTATTGCTATGCATTTCCCTCTCAGGACTACTTTTGCTGCATCCTCTATGAGTTGCTATCATGTATTTTCATTTTCATTTGTCTCTAGATTTTTAAAAATTTCTCCTTTAATTTCTTCAGTGGTCCATTTGTGGTTCAGTAGCATGTTGTTAAGTCTCCACACCTTTGTCACTTTCCCAGTTTTTTTCTTGCAGTTGATTTCTAGGTTCATAACATTATGGTCAGAAAAGATGCTTATTATGATTTCAATCTTCTTAAATTTATGGAGGCTTGCCTTGTTTCCCAACATATGGTCTACGCTCCATGTGGACTTGAGAAGAATGTGTACTCTGCTGTTTTTGGATGTAGTCCTCTATATATGTCTATTAAGTCCCTCTGGTCTAGTTATTCATTTAAATACACTATTTCCTTGTTGACTTTCTGTCTGGGTGATCTATCCATTGATGTAAGTGGGTTCCCTACTGTTATTGTATTATTGTGTATATCTCCTTTTAGGTTTGTTAATAGTTGCTTTATGTACTTTGGTGTTCCTGTGTTGGGTGCTTTACCTGTTTTGTCTTCGAGTCTACTTTGTCTGATATTAGTATGGAAAAACCTGCTTTTTTTGTTTGCCATTGGCTTGGATTAATGTCTTCCATGGCCTCACTCTGAGCCTGTTTGTCTTTACAGCTGAGATGTGTTTCCTGGAGGCAGCATATTGTTGGGTCTTGTATTTTAATCCATTCCACCAATCTGTGTCTTTTGATTGGAGAATTCAATCCATTTACATTTAGAGTGATTATTGATATATGAGAGCTTAATGCTGCCATTTTATCACTCATTTTCCAGTTCTTCTGCATTTTCATTGTTTCTCATCCCATGTGTTTTGGAATACCCATAGACTTTGCTAGTGCTCTATGATGGTTTTCTTAGTTTTCTCTTTATTTATCATTTGTGTCTCCCTTCTGATTATTTCTTTGGTGTTCTCCATGAGGTTTGTATAAAAAATGTCTTAGATGAGATAGTCCCTTTTCTGATAGCCTCTTATTTCCTTAGACTAAGTTGATTCCATCCCTTTCCCCTTTCCATTCTAAGTTATTTTTGTCAGAGCTTATTCAGTCTTGTGTTGTGAGTTTGTAGTTAAAATGACGAGATTATGTTTATTTTCGGTGTTTTCCTTCCCTTTTTCTTTGATGTTATAATTTTTTGCTAACCTATTCTGATAGAGAACTGCAATTTTTTCTGATTTCATCTACCTATTTTTCTACTTGCTCAAGGTTTTGTATCCCTTTCTCTCTCTCTCTTTTTTTTGGGGGGGGATGAGGGCTTTCTTGGGCATTTCTTGTGGGGGAGAGGTGGTTGTGGTGATGAACTCCCTTACTTATGTTTATCTGTGAAAGTTTTTATTTCTCCATCATATCTGAAGGATATTTTCACTGGATAGAATATTCCTGGCTGAAAGTTTTGTCTTTTGGAACTGTGAATATATCATTCTACTCTCTCCTAGCCTTTAAATTTTCTTCTGAGAAATCCACTGAAAGCCTGATGGCATTCCTTTGTAAGTTATTTTCTTCCACCTTGCTGTCCATGATATTTTTTCTTTGTCATTGACTTTTGCCAGCTTTATTACTATATATCTTGGGTTTTTTACATTGATATAATTAGGAGTTCTAATCACTTCTTTCACTTGTGTTTCCACCTTTTCCCCCAGGCGTGGGAAGTTCTCAGCTATTATTTCTTTGAACAAGCTTTCTGCTTCATTTTCCTCCTCTTCTCCTTCTAGAATACCTGTAATCCTTCTGTTGCATTTCCTAATTGAGTCAGATATTTCTCAGAGAATTTCTTCATTTGTTTTTAGTCTTAATTCTCTCTCCTCCTCCATCTGAAGCATTTCTGTTTTCTGTCCTCCAGACTGCTGATTCTCTCCTCCATAATCCAGCTCTGTTATTCAGGGACTCCAAATTTTTCTTTATCTCATCCATTGTGTTTTTCATCTCCAACAGTTCTGATTGGTGTTTCTTTTTAGTTTCAGTCTCTTCTGTGAAGAAGTTCCTGATTTCATTGAATTGGCTATCTGTATTTTCTTGTAATTCATTGAGTTATTTTATGATAGCAATTTTGAATTCTCTGTCATTTAGATGATAAATTTCTGTGCCTTCAGGATTGATTTATGGGTGTTGTCATTTTCCTCTCGTCTGGAGTATTAATATATTTTTTTCATACTCTTTGATGGCATGAATTTGTGCCTCTGCATAGTAATAGTATCTGGTCTCAGAGTCCACCTCCCTCCACTGGGTAGGGGGTCAAGTGCTGTGTATTCTGAGCCTGCTGTAATCCCTGTCTTCCTCTTTAACAGCTGCTGTTTTTCTGATCTATTCATGGGCTATCTGGCCAACTGGTTGAGCTGGAGCACTGGGTGGGGGGAGGGTCACTCTCTTTCACCTGCATGATCCCAGGGATGTTCCCACTTTGCCCTCACTATCTGGTCTCCTGGGGTGCTGGCTTGATGAAGACACCCCCACAATAGCTTAGTGACCTCTGTGTGGGGCTTTCCCATGGGCTGTGAGGGAACTTGGAGAGTAAAGATGTTCCTGTGGAGGGCTGCCCCTATGCTCTCTCCTCCCAGAGTCATGCATGCATTCCTGTCCCTGGATCACTGCCATTGAGGAGGGAGAGGTGATCCCCTTACATCCTTCCACTTCCTCTGGGAGTCCAGCACCTCCACCATCAGATGTATGGCTACATGGGTCTCTCAGACATCTTTTGTGTTGTCTGAATGTCCTCTGTGGTATATGAATATCCATTTATTGTATCTTAGGGTGGAGAGTCTAAGGGAAGAGTTTACTCCACCATGATGCTTACATCACTCTCTCAAAATTCTTAACTATACCACTACTTCATAGATCTATTTTCCCTTTTAACCTGTGAATAGACTTTATCCCTTGGTGGTACAGAGCCCAAATAGCAAGTTGAAATATTTTTTTCATCATTACATTTTCATGCTTACTTATTTTCTGAGATGGTCCTCTCATTAGTTACCTAGAAATTGAAGGAAGGATGGTTACTGTCTGATTGACTGCTGGAGGCCAGTTGGGACAATACAGAGGATTTTAACTCTAGAGTATTTGAGTAGCTTTTATTGTAAAGACAAGAAGGACAAATGAGGCAATGAATTAGGGGAACAGGAAACCTCAAACAAGAGGTCTTTAGAGTTTGTACTCAAGCGCCAAGAAATTTAATATCACTCAGTGGCATAAAGATTAGGCATTGTGACAAATCACCATGGAGGTACGAACCTGGCCAGGTGAGGTTACTCCTCACAATAGAGTGATGCTGACCATCTTTCCCTGGGAGCTGGGGCTTATTCCAGACAATGTTTACTTCAGCTAGGACAGGAAGAACACCATGCTGCTGTGAAATGATGTCACTGAGGTTTGAAGGTGTGACCAGAAAGCTTGAAGGTGTGACTAGAAACTGTGTGTTAAGCTGCTAGCTGACCAAGTTAATATTGTCCGGAAGGGATGGGTAAAATATGTGGTTTCCTAAATGAAAAGAGGCTTTGCAGAAAAGCAGCCAGGAAATAAATACACGAATTCTTTATTTAGTCATATTGTGTATGTGTATGTAGGTGTGCAAAAAAGTGAATTTGGAGGACAAACTTCATGAGCATTCAAAATATTCTTCAAGATTTCTCATCTTTCTGTTTTATTAACAGTAGTTGGGATAGATGAAGTTTGGTGCTTCCAATTCTGTGCTTCTTTGACCAAAAGGCCATGGTAGGAGTTTCAGTTAGTCCCATCTGAAGTTATTGTGGTTATCCTCTGATGCTGGTTGTCTTCTCATTTAAGAAGAAATTTGCCTTTTCCCATAATTCAGAGCTTAGTAATAGAAAGAATCTAGAGTTTGGAGGGAACAGCTACAGAATTTGGCTTTTCAACCATTAATCTCATTCTGCCTCTTTCTGAAACTGAAAAATCTAGATTTTGTAGTCAGTTTCTCTTAACTTTAACATATTTATCAAGTGCACATGTAGGCACCATATCTCTTCTATGTGCTGCAGTTATAATAATGTACAAGACAGATGTGGTACTCACCCTATGGAGTTTCTATAGAGGAGACAGACAACTATGTAAGTGTAAAAAAGTGTTCTGCACCTGTCTAGTTTCCATCATGAGAACTATCTACCCTCTCACCAGCTATAACGATGGAAATCAAAACAGAAAAAAGCTCTACATTAGCAATATCTTCATGGGCCCATAAGATGTAAACAACCAGATGTGAGGTTACAGAATTGTTTTTCCAGAGAGGTAGTGGTATGCTGTCACATGTTTCCCAGTTCCCAAATTATAGGAATGGGTGCCCCTCCCCCACTACACACACACACTTTCCTCCAAGCATCTGGACTCCAAACCTGACATGTTAGGATAGAGAACCTAGCTCAGTGTTTCAGGATTTCTGGGTTGCAGGCTTCTCTCTACCACTATTTGTAGAACCTTGGGAGAGAGAGAAAAAATGTCTAAGAAACCCTATCTGTAATGATAATCTCACTGAATTCTTCCAAGTCTATGAAGTGAGTGTGATTTGTATTGAGCATGTGAGGAAAATGAGGCTAAAGATTTGGAGAGACTTGTTCAAATTTTTATAGCCAGGAAGGATTTGAATCTTGGACCTCAAAGAATAATATTTAACACTTAATGAGTGCCTACTGTATATTTTCCAGGCCTGGTTAGGCACTTTATATACTCTATCTCATTTAATCCTCACAGCAAACTTGGTAGGCAAATATAATCCCAGAATCTGAGGTTTAGAGAAATGAACTTACTTGCCTCAAATCACACACAGAAGCTAGGACTGCTGTTTCAAGCCAGATCCACCTAGTTCCAGAATTCATGGTTTGTGGCAGAGGTTTATTGAAAATCCAGGCCCTTTTTAAACCATAGTCCATTTGTGCTCTACGTATTCAGTCAGGCCTGATTTAAACAATGGTTGAGAATTAGTAATAATGTGTCCTTTCACAAGTAAATTAAACTCTTAACATTAATTTCTTCATTTGTGAAACGGGGACAATAATAAATAGCTGTCAGTGTTGAGAGGTTTCAATATGGTTATACACAGAGTAGGTCCTCCAATAAACGATAGTGTCTCTCTCTTCCACCTTTTGGCAACCATTACTCTTTCTCTGACCCCTACACCCAATGTTCTCTCAGTAGAGTTTCTTTTATTTCTTGATGTTTGGCATTGGGATAGAGGGCTGGGGATCTTTCTCTGTTTTGAGATGGACAAAGCCAATTCAGGATTCGGGTAAAGAGATGAAAATGCCCAGCAGCAAGTGCTCCTGAAGTGTCCAGACTCCATCCATGAAACTTTGCTTACATTGTTGAATTAAATTAGTGTCTGGGAGGTATTTCAGCAGATTGCCTACACATGGTGACAAATGACAGACCTCAGTGATGATTCAGAGATTCAAGATTGCATCAAGGGACAGAAGTAGGCCAGTTGAGTGTCAAATAACAGGCATCCTAAGCTAGACTGGGTGCTAGTGGTCAAAATACTCAGTAGACCATGCCTGTAAAGTACTTGGGGTGAGAGGTGGGGGCGTGAGCAAACTGAAGAATGGGGAAGTCTTCCAAAGTGTGCCGGTTTAGTTGTGACTTGAGGTGGGTGAGAGAAGAAAAGAATAAGCAAGGAATTTGGTCAGAGCTGGTGAAATAGGGGTGAGTTTGTCTCTGCATAATCAATCTCCCGTTCTCTTTCACACCTCACTCCTCTTCCTGCACCCTCCATATTAACCACTCTCACCAGATTTGAAGAGCAATTTAAATCGGCTTCATAGCATTGTATGTCAGAAGATTGATAAGGCCTGTGTCAAACACAAGTGAACTTCAGTGAGAGATTTGGGTGTATTCTGGCAGGCTCTGGCTCATAGAAACAGAGTTCTAGAAATAAATTTCTTTCAGCTGGAAGGTTGTAGATTTTCATGAAGTAAGATTCGTACACAAAACTCAAGTAGATGAATAACTCATGAGGATCTCTTAAAAAAATCAATAGTGAACATTTTCATACACAACTAGTGGTATATAAATGGGAACAAATTTTCTGGTGGGCATTTGATAATATGTATCAAAGGTCTTTATTGTATATACTCCTGGACCCCATAATTTCATGTTTAATAATTTTCCTAAGAAAATATTCAAAAGTACGGGTCAAATAGCAAAATTTGGGAACAAGTAGCAAAAAATTGGGAACAACTTAAACGTCCAGTAGTAGGAGATTTCCTCAATAAATTATGGTATAATCCATATGGGTAATAAGTATATATGGTTAAAATCGCATTTTTGATAAATATTTTTTAAATGAAAAAAACTTATTTATTAGAAAATAATAGATCAAAAACCTTGTGTATGGAATGACACCAACTTTGATAGTAAGCATAATGTATGGATAAAAAAACTAGAAGAATATACACCAAAAATTTTATACTGGAATTATGGATGTTTACAATTAATTTCTAAAATACATTTGCCTGCAATAATCAGAAAAAAGAAATAACCCTGCTTTTCAAATAGCAACATTTAAGAGAAAATTTCTAACAGGTTATTACGAGTTAGAGAATCCAGTAGTAATATTTCTTGTGTATACATATATATATTTTTATATGTATACATTTTAGTTATTTGTTTTTACTAGTAGTTTCTTTTAAGTATGCTAGTTTTTGCTAAAGATATTAGCTTTTGTTTTCTCCAAACCTGTGTTCTGTTATCTTTTCAGTCCTCAAATATAGATTTTGAGTGTTATTTTGCGAAGAGTACCAAGTGGTTGGTTAGTTGAAATGAAGGAAGATATAGTGCATGACCATTTTTCCTTTCCCGTCAACCTCAGCTTTTATCATACAATTTCCTTTTACCACTTTGGTCAAGAGGAGGGGCAGAAAATGTTGAGTTGGAGTCTCACTCAGAGACAATTCACTTCTGCCTTCCCTATTGCAGCCTCTCACGCACCCGAGGGATCCAGGATTGGAAAGGCCAACTCCTCACACCTCATTTTTGGGTCGGCTTTTTCCACCTGCATCACTGCACGGCACAGATACAGGTAACACCTGCTTTCTTTCCTTCAGATCTTTGTACCTGAGTGTACTATTAGTCCCACACATAAAGAAAAGATTCTAGGAATATGGCATTTTATTACAAATGACTTGGCATGGACATGGGATCGATGGGAAAGCATTCTCTATTGATTGCTTTAGAACTGCATTAACTCAGAAGGATGTGAAAACTGTAGTTCAGCATTCACGGAAAGTTATTTTCTTTTTTACAATATGCTATGATTTTTGCTTTGTGTTATCTAAATGAAGAGGGATTTGGAGGGTTAATTACTTTTTATTTGGGTCTAATGATTTACCTATTATTTTACCAATCTTAAAGGATTCTGTAATAGAAAAGACTCCTTTTCCTTAGGAAATTAGGGAATATGAGACTAAGTTTAGAAAATTTTGTAAATTAAAAAACTTTTTCAAAGAATATAGTTACATGTGGAATTTGTTTTCTGTATTTCTTGCTTTGTGGATATCACCTTTCACACTGATTAATATAAGCAGCAAGGTAAATTTTAAATATTTACTATTTAAACATTTCTTTTTGTATTAATTTTGTTAATAGATTCAATTCTTTATGAATATTAACTAATGACTGTCCACTGAGGAATTTTATTTCCACATAGGCTTCTCTAGCAACATCATACAATAGAAGATTATTTCTAAAATTTTAATATACATGGAATCATTTGGGATTAAAAATACAAGTGTCTAGGCTCCAACCTAAGAGATGTTTATTCAGCACATCTTGCACGGGGCACTAGAATCTGGAATGTTAACCAGTCTGCAATGTTAACCCTCAATAATGCTTTCGCAGTTGGTGTGTGGGACACACTTTGGGAAAGACTTTGGTAGAGTCATCTTGAAATTGAAAAGAATGCATTTTTTTAACAGTTATATGTAGATATAGATATGTATGTTAAGTTTTTTTGTAAGCCAAAAAAGTTATGTTTTTTCAGAATTTCAAAAACAGAATTTTTGTTTTATGAATTGATAGTTTTAAAATTGCCTAAGTAATTTGGGATGATACCAACTTTGCCTAACATTTGTATATGTATGTTGAACATTTTAAGCTATATTGCGTAAGTGAATAGGACCCAGCCTATTCAATGTATTGGTAGATTTTTTAAAAATTCTTTCTGTATTTCTAATAAGTATGAAGTATAGGAGTATAAATGACTTTATCAGAGATATTGAAAGGTTTTCCATTTCTTATATAAATCAGGCTCAATCTATGTGCTTTAGGCACTTAAAGAGGTTAATAAACACCCCCCTACATGCACATATAAATGTATACACATACTTCTTAATTCTGGGTATTCCTATAGACTGACATTTTTTTTTTTTTTTGTGGGGAAGACCAGCCCTGAGCTAACATCTGTTGCCAATCCTCCCCTTTTTGCTGAGGAAGACTGGCCCTGGGCTAACATCCGTGCCCATCTTCCTCTACTTTATATGGGACGCTGCCACGGCATGGCTGACAGGCAGTGCATCGGCGGGCGCCCAGGATCCGAACTCGCGAACCCCAGGCTGCCAAGCGCGGACTAAACCGCTGCAGCACCGGGCGGCCCCTAGACTGACATTTTAAGTTTTCTTTAGACAGAAATCATCCTGTTTTGATGTTTTAATGCAAAACATATTTCTCTTCTTACCATAGACATGAGCAATCAGGAAGTGACTTATTCCTCCTTGAGAATACTTCAGTCTCCTTCAGAGTCACAAAATAGATCAAGGCCTAGTGGTACTCAAAGGCCTGGCAAAACTGATGACAAAGGTACATGTTTTAAGCATCTAGATTCACCTGTCTCTTATGGATTGTCAAAATATAGACTTTTCAAAAAAGTGTTCCTATCTGTACTTCAGGTTCTCAGATGGTAATATGAAATCATAATTGTGTAGACTAATAGAACAGATTTTTTAAAAGTTTGTGAGAATGGAGAAATTAATGAATTCTTTTAAATTTGAGAAGCTAATAGAAGGTTTTCATTCAAATTTGTTTGAGAGGAATTCATGAGGCCTTTAAAAGTGAAGGACAGAACCAGCCCAGTTGGCCTAGCAGTTAAAGTTCTGCCTGCTCTGCTTCTGTGGCCTGGGTTCAATTCCTGGGCACAGAACCACACCACTCATCTGTCAGTAGCCATGCTGTAGTGGTGGCTCACATAGAAGAACTAGGACTTACAACCAGAATATACAACTATGTACTGGGGCTTTGGGGAGAAAGAAAAGAAAAAGAGGAAGATTTGTAACAGATGTTAGCTCAGAGTGAATCTTCAAAAAATATATATATAAAAAATAAGGACAGACAAGAGGCTCAAGAAAAGATTTCATTTTCTAGAGAAGTAAAAGTCTTAAAGAATGAGAAATGAAAAATATGCATTAGAAGCAATGTTTTTATTCTGACAAAGAATATTTTAGGTGTCAAATATTTACCAAATCTTATTGGCAATGAAGAAGCAAAAATGTTCAAATCAAAAGGAGCATTCTAATTTTTCTATTCTATCTCTCTCGCCTCAAATATTGTCACAAACTCTAAAATGAGAATAACTTTTACTTGTTTAATTTAGTGACAGAGATACAACATTTAGATACCGAGGACCTCAAAAGTAGGAGGATAAATACAGTATTGACTAGAGAAAAATAGAATGGATAAAAAAGAAAGGAAAGTTGATTTGTGGAAACTCCTTTAAGAATGAACCCCAATCACATTTGCATCTTCAGAATATCCACTATTGGCCACCAATTCTCAAGAATATTGACTGATTTGTCCTTCCTCTTCATGATAATTGTGATCACAGGAAGGAGGATACGTGTCAGTGTGGATTCTCATAAATGTACATTGTGTCTATTGCCATCTGTGCTGTTGTAAGGGATGTACTTTTAAAATCCTATAGGACTGTTCTTGTGTGTAGGATTTCTACAATGGGTGTGTGTCAGTCAGAAACCTGACACTTTAAAAGTGTAATTACTAGCTCATAAGTTTAAATCAATTTGTATGATATGTTTTTGTAAAATTTTTAGAGAAGATTGTGTTTTTGTTCCAAATGTTGTCCTGGGTGAAGGTTAGTAGTGGGCCAGGCTCTGTTCCTAATGATTATTTTCTTCCTTCTCTATTTAAAGAGTTTTCAGTGCCCTGGCATCTCATTGGGGTGAATCTTGGGATCCTCTGTTTAGTTCTTTTGGTGACGGTCACAGTGTTGGGGACAAAGAGTGAGTAATTGAAATATATCCTTCAAGTCTGAGTAATAGCAGTAACCACTAACTGTGCAGATATTAACCATGCTCCAACAATTGTTCCTTGGCTATAATCAGGGAATGTCCCAGGTGGGTCTTTTTTGGTGATTTTTCCTCAGACACCTCACAGTGTCACTTTCATTTTCCTTACCTATCCCAATGACTGCATCTGTAATAAGCTTTCTCATTCTATATAATACATAGTAACATTCCTTCTGACACACGACTTAGTAATATTCTCCCTTCTAAGTTTTGATCATTCTGAATGTTAGATAAACATTCTTTGAGAAACAACTGACCAAAAGAATTAGGACTTTCTCTTGACTTTTTCTAAGTATACAATGAAGAAATGGTTTAGTAAAAAGAACGATTCTATACATGGATGCTAGATGATCTTGAATTCAATGTTTATCTTTTATTTGAATTCCTTGAAATCTTTAGAGAAAATCACTAATATGATGCACTCTGATAAAATTACATATTTGGATCTTCCTCTCTTTTCTCGTATGGATATTCCATCTACTCCGATAATAATGGTGCTATTTCCTCATGTTTCTTAGTGCATATTTTCATATGCAGAAGATGTGTCGCTAAATGTTGATTGACTGACGTTTGCTTTGGTACCTATTTGTAAATGATGTGCTAACTGTTAAAAAGAAACTATACTGAATGATAAGGTGTTAGTATTATAAGTTTATGCCGATATCTTATTTTATTTATTCTATGCTTAAGTTACTGCTAGTGAGAAATTTGATGTTTCTATTTCTGTGGTCAGTCTATTGAGGTGTTACTTTCTAAATGTCAAATTGCTAATTAGAGTAATGAAATGGATTGGTCATCAAAGTGAGATTTTTTTCTCATATTAAATTTCAACATTATGAGTACTTTTTTGTATTCTATCTGTACTATTAATTTTAGTTTTTCAGTGCCTTCAAGAAAAACATGAACAGGAGGAAATTCTAAGAACCCTCAGTCAAAAGGAGCGACTTTTGACGAATAAGATTTTAGAATATGACATTCTCAAAAATGAAACTCTTCAGCAGAAAAAAGAACTGGAGTCACTCTTTATAGACAAGATGAGATGCCATAGAGAACAGGAGACCTTTTCAAAGTCCTTGCAAAATACAGGTATGGAGGCAATCATGAAAACACGATTTTTCGTTATTTCTTCCCCCTCCAGAAGCTTTGAGGCCTAATAAAAGGCTTCATATGCTAGTGATCAAGGTCTACTAAAAACTTTAAATTGTGCCTCTTAGATTAGTATAGGTATTTGGGTTGACTAGTTTCAAATATGGGACTAAGACCCCAGAAGCCGTGTTTGGATTAATAGAGCCCTATGTTTCCCCAAACTCAATGGCAGTTCTTATATTCCTACTGTTCCCAGAAGGTGAAGTAGTATGTCAGCTCCCATACAAATTTGGCATTTTGGAACTGTGGGGAAATTAGACACTCTCTGTTGCTCATGTGAAATATGGAGGCTATCAGTAAAAATATACTCAGGCTAAAATGGGCACAAGGCCTTTTGTTTGGATGCTGTTGTAAAGACAATTTGTGTGTGTGTGTTTCCATTCTGCCTTGACTTCAGATATTTGGTCTATTTGTGATCAATACATATTCCCTGCAGTACATCTGCAAGATTCACCATAGTGTTGATGCTTGTGCAACTCTGTGTGATGATGTCATTAAAAACATCCAAGAGAAGAGAATATTAAATCTCATACAATAAACTCTGTTATCGTGCATAACAATGAAATGAATTGACCTGGGTAATCAACCACTATTAAATATTTGCTTAGGATTTAGGGTTAACAAAGAGATTTTGCATATTTAATATCATTTATGTATGATAGTAAGTAGAACTTTACTGTCTCTATTACTAGAGAATCAACAATATTCTAAAAATTTGGTATCCCATAAAATACATGAGGAAAAGACAAAAGTCCAAAGAATAATGGTTCACTTATTTAGAAGGTGTTCCAGAATCTTTTTTAAAATTTTATTTCATTGTTTTTCAGAACAGCTTTATTGAGGTATTATTATTATGCAAAGAACTGCACATATTTAATGTATGCAATTTGATGCATTTGGGCCTGTGCATATATCTGTAAAACCATCCACACTTAGGGTAATAGACATATCCATCACCTCTAAAAGTTTCCTCGTGTTCCTTTTTTCCTTTTTTTGTGGTAAGAACACTTAACATGACATCTACCCTTTTAACACATTTTCAAGTGCACAATTCAGTATGTTAGCTGTAGGCACTATGTTGTACAACAGATCTCTAGAACTTATTCCTCTTGCGTAACTGAGACTGTATACCCATTGAGTAGAAGGCTGGTAAATATATTGCTCTGCTTAATAGAATACCAGATGACAAGAAGTTTAATGTTTCACCTTATATGTTGTAGGCAAACTCTATGAAGACCACTGGTCCTGTCGTGGAGTAAACTGTTATTATTTTACCAAGGAAAAGAAAGACTGGAAAGGATGTTTACAGACTTGCCAAAATTACAATTTATCTCTTCTGAAGATAGATGATGAAGATGAACTGGTATCACAGATTGTTACATTCACTTTTTGTTCTCTTGGACTCTGTCTCTCATTCTTGGACCCAGGATATTGAGGACAGGGGGAAGTCCGGAATGAGAGACCTTCCATTACTGTGTCTGTTGACTGAGCCAAAATTGTATAGTTAAGAGTTTCCCAGGAGACACTTGCCTGCTAATAGACATATGATCTTGTTACTCACTAGGCATTCAATACATATTATCTATCCTGATGATCATTATCATTTCTAAAGTGGAAACCCCCTTGAAGGTGCAGTTTGGGTCTTTGCAATCATCTCCCTCTCTAAGGAGTCTGCAGGAGTCCTCCTTACAGAGAAGTATGCCTTTCCCTCGATGAAGTATTTAACCCTTTGGTAAATTGCAGTGTGGAACCAGCAGTTATTTCTCCCTATAAAGTGGCTACTAAGAACCCAGAGGCAACATAGTCTAGAGGTTACTATGAGGAGTACAGGAGCCAGACTGCCTGGGATAAAATCCAGTTCTTCCACTTACTGGTTGGATGAGCTTGGGTAAATTACTTCACCTCTCTGGGCCCCAGTTTTCCCATTTGCAAAATGGAGATAATAATGAGGAACATAAAAGTGATAAATAGTTCTACAAATTAGATTTATGGTAATTTTCATTGCATCTGTAGGTAACATTTACTTGATCAATATTCTTATATATTAAATCAAGATGTATATCTTTCAAAAAGAATTATATCAAGAGAAAATACAGTGACAACAATATTGAAATTATCTTTTTAATTTATTAGTAATAGAAACTATCCACACACACAAAATGTGTTTTTATAGAGAAATGTTTGCAAAGATCAGTGTGAAGCCTCTATTTATCATTTAGGAAAACAATTTATATGCAAATCTAATAGATGTTTTAAATCACAACATAACAGAAATTATATCGTCATAAAATAACTTTTTGTTTGTTGCAATAAAACAGTTAAATTTAAATCTATATTTTAAAATATATTCAGTCATTTAATCAGACATTATCTGATATGTCACTTAGATATCTTACATTTTGGAAAGTAAATGTTTCCAAACACTGCCCTTTTTCCCTTCACCTCTTCCAACTACTGAACTACAGCCAGGCTTTCTCCGATGAGATGGAATGCTCTAAGGTGCATCTCCCCATGTACACTTGTTGTTTTAATCAATTTGTTTTGAAGATTCCTTTTTTCACTTAAGAATATGTAATGATCGTTTTTCTACATCCTTAAGTATATTTCTGGGGCATCCTTTTGAATGGTTTCATAAAGTGTCGTAAATTATTTAACAAGTCTCCTACTGTTAGACATTTAGATTTAAAATGTTTTCATGTTTTAAATAATCTATGAGGCTGGCAGCCATTTTTAACACAAATAAATAGTTCTAGAGAAAATTACTTTGAAAAATGAAAATACAGTGAATGAGGGGAGAGAAGGTTTTCTAGGAAGGAGGGACGAAGGATGATGTGGAGAGTAGCAGAGTACTGGCCATAGAAACAGCTGGGCCCTTTACCTAGTCTTCTTTTCATTGATCTAACAGGTGGGAATTTAGTCACATGATATATTTTGTTTCCTTTACAGGACTTCATTCAACCCCAGACTTATCGAAATAACTACTGGATTGGATTATCATATAACATGAAGGAAAGGAAGTGGAAATGGATTGACAATGGCACATCTGGAACGTAAGTCTCTGGAATGCATTCAAAGTCTAATATTGGTGTTGGGGTTGGAAGGACTGTATCTAAAAGGAATCTTGTCTATTTCACACAGCTTACCTCATTTTCAAGTAGAGGTCATTAGTAAGAATGGGTAGAAAGATTAAGAAAGTATTTTAGGAAGTATAGTCAAAAAGGAAGAGATACATCACACAGAGTTATTAATAATAATGAAATTATGATGCTAAACACATGCTCAGATACTAAACACATAACAAAGTGCACATAACACAGGTATGTGTTATGAGGTGCACAAAACAAAATAAAATCATAAAGTAAAGTGATATGAGAGATGGGACGATCCTGACTTAGCCGTAGTGGTGCCTCCCACAACCTCAAATGAGTATTTTGAGTATGCCAAAAATTCATCTGAAACTCCTTTACATTATTAGTTTATATTATTTGTAAATATAAACATATGTGAGCATACACCCACACATATACCTTCACTATAGCTCTTCTATTTTGAAGTGCAGTATTTTGTAAACTCTTGAGTTTACATTTAATTCTAATCTGCTGTTAAACTGTTAAATTTTTAAAAAATCTGAACTATGTATCATATTTTTTATTTCTAGAAATTCTGTTTTATGTTTCCAACTCTTCTTGCTAGTTACTCAAGTTTTAAAGCTTTTATTTCTTGAAAGACATTAAATGTTCTTATTTTATAGTTGATAAATGATAATTCTTATATTTGAAGTTTTGTGGGTCCACCCTATGGTTTCTGCTGGCTTTTGTTCATGATACCATTTTCTTTGTAGTGTTTAGTGATTTCCTTTTTCTCCTTTTTGAGCTGCTGAGGAAATTATCCAAGGACTGAGATGAAGGTGGCTTCCTCAGGAAAGAATTTGCTTCTGTTGGATGCCTTGGGGCACTATGAATCAGGGCCATTTATAAGTCTACATATGGGCCCTGCAAGTAGTGTAGTTCTGGGTGGCAAACTTGCAAAAGATGTCATGCAGGAACTTACCTTAATGTAATCGTAGCCTGTGAGTACACTTTCAGGCAAACACTCTCAGAGGTCACAGAACAGAAAGTCTCATGGGCCAAATTAAGATGCTCAAATTGCAAAATTAATTAAATCAACTTAAAACACATCGTACTATGCAAGGGGAAAGAAATGGGATAGCTATCACACTTGAATGGGATGGGATAGGTTGTCACACTTAGGATAAGGTGCAAGTGGGTGAAATGATCACCTGAATCCTGGGTTATGCAATCTGCATATGGCCTGACTCTCTCTGCTGCACAACCCTTCCCTGATGATGGTGTGGTTTCTAGCACCAAACCTGAGGTTTCAGTAAAGGGGCCCAACAGACAGGAGGTTCTTGTGGCCAGCATACACATTTTCTCTGTTGGGGAGATGTAGGTGCATGTAAGGCTGGCCACAGCTGCAGCTTTCTAATTAACCTAATGAGCAGTTATGGGTTTTATTTGAGTTTCTTAGGTAGAGTGCCAGAATGACTGTCACCAGTGGTGGGGAACTTAAGACCTCATGAATGTTGAGTATCTATGTGCATCATGTATATTTTGAGTATTATATTTAGTGTGTACTTGGTTCTTTCTTCCTTTCCCATGATCAGCATAGACATACTCTACTTACTGTACCTTGACCTAGCATGTCTCCTGGGTTACTAACTTACTTGTACATAGTTAACACATCTTATGTGTTCTGCCTATGCCTCACAAGCTAGTTAGTTTCATTTATCTTCCTTGTTTATTACTCTTTATTCCCATAGCAGATTTGAATATTCTTAAATAATATAGCAAATGCAAATTACATGAGGGATGGTATATGATTTTGAATTCTTAGGTGGGATTATTCTTTTTCTCTTCTGTTTAAGTCAAGGTTCAAAACCGTTCTTGGGTGGTTTATGCTGGAGGTATATCCCTTTGGGGCCTCAACTCTTTGTAGCTTGTCTTCTATTTAAAATCTTGTGTGGAATTCATTACTCAGCTTACTACATCAAATAAGGGAAACACTGACTTCAGAGCTTCACTTACCCTTTTGGGTTCCCACCTTTACTTAACCCTTAGCCTGAGTGTGAATTTGCTTCTTGCCAGTTCATAAATTTACTGAAGAAGGTTTAAAGTTTTTTTTCTGCATTTTAAATTATTTCAATATGAAGATAGTTTTCGTATCTAGTCCACCACTTTGCTGAAATAGAAGTCATGCTTTTAGATATTTTCAGTGGATTGTCATGTTTCAGCTAATAATTATTAGCTATGGGGTAGGGAAGGAAAAGAAACAAAACAAATAAAAACGTCAATTAAACAACTTCATCTCTGACTATATTCCAATTTTAGTCTTTCTCCTTAAGGTATATGCACATATACCTGGTTACCTCTGTCACAGAAATTCAGTCCATCTCCTTTTTAATCTCTCACTTTTATTGAAAAAATTCACATAAGAAAGCAAGTTTGTTATATATCATGATCCCATAGCAATATTGCAAGGTAATTTTGACCAAACATTCCTAGTGTGTGGGGCTGGCCTGGTGGCATGGTTGTTAAGTTCACGCTCTCCACCTCTGGCAGCCCAGGGTTCGCAGGTTCGAATCCTGGGTGTGGACCAATGCACCGCTTGTCAAACCATGCTGTGGTGGCATCCCATATAAAGTGGAGGAAGACGGACATGGATGTTAGCCCAGGGCCAATCTTCTTCAGCAAAAAGAGGAGCATTGGCAATGAATGTTAGCTCAGGGCTGGTCTTCCTCACGCACACACACAAAGAATCCTCCTGTGGAAGATTATGGGTGTGATAAAGAGGCTGTTATTCTAGTTAATGGGCTAAAAGCAAAAGAAAATTTTTAAGTGATGAAGCTATGATTAACATTTTCATATTGCAGATCTTTAGGCCACAGACTTAAAAAAGATTATGATTTATAATATTGTCAGCTTCAGAATTCAACAGCTGAC
Source organism: Tapirus indicus (assembly GCA_031878705.1). Lineage (NCBI taxonomy): Eukaryota > Metazoa > Chordata > Mammalia > Perissodactyla > Tapiridae > Tapirus > Tapirus indicus. The sequence goes on along the minus strand of CM062918.1, from coordinate 107,172,852 downwards.
CATGTATGTTTTCTGTTCTACAGTAACTTTATAATAATGAGTTTGCCTTCTGGGAGTAGAAAATGTGTGTTTTTGTCCTCAACAAGAAAAACAGATATTGATTGCTCTCAAACCTATAATTGTATCTGTGAGAAGAGAATTGATTGTGTTTTCAATGCCTGCTTCGATTGACACAAAAGAACAGGTGAAATGGAATTTTGTCATTTTTTTCTTTATTTCCTATGATAATTTGTGATTACTTACAAATTAATATTTTTTGACAGCAGGACTTATTCCATTGTGGAAACACAGATGAGTTGGAAAAGGAAGAAAATGCTCTTTTGGACTATGATTTAAGAGATCAGATGCCGACTGTCTTCTTGCGGAAGAGGGGAAGATTTTGTCTTTGGAAAGCAATTACCCCTCTCTTTAATGGCTCTGAGAAATTCTCTTTCCCTTTCCCTGAACCACCCACAGAGCCAATTAGAAAACTCTGATAAAGAGCTGGGTCTTTTCCTTATCAATAGAATAAATCATTTCAATAGCCTCTGGCTTTGAGAGAGCACACAATTAAGAACTAAAATATAGTTCACCTCTCATTTAAATTTTTTTTTATTTTACTATAATTTCAAACTTATTGGATAGTTGAAACAATAGTATGAGGAACTCTCATATAACGTTTACCCATAGTTACTGTTTGTTTGTTTTGTTCTTGCTGTGCTTTATAGTTGTTTCTCTCCTTGCTGATCCATTTGACAATAAATTGGGGACATTATGTCCCTTTGTCTAAATATTATACAAGAACAGGGACTTTGTCTTGTATAACCATTATCAAGTACAATTATCAAAATCAGGAGATTTAACATTTCTACAGTACTGAGATTTCATCTGTAATCCATATTCACATTTTGTCAACTATCCCAACAATGTCATTTATAGGTGTATTTCCTCTGTGTCCAGGATGTCACTTTAGTCTCCTTTAATCTGGGATAGTTCTTCAGGATTTCTTTTTTGGTAAATGCATTGTGGTGTTTTTTTTTTTTTTAAACATCAGATTCCAGTAAACTGTGTCTACAGAAAGCAGCCCCGGGAAAGAACATTGGAATGGGGGTTAAGAGATTCTGATTGTTTTTTTTTTTAGAAAGATTGGCCCTGAGCTAACATCTGTTGCCAGTCTTCCACTTTTTCTTTTTTCTCCTCAAAGCCCCAGTGCATAGTTGTATATCCTAGTTGTAGGTCCTTCTAGTTCTTCGATATGGGATGCTGCCTCAGCATGGCTTGATGAGCGGTGAGTAGGTCCAAGCCCAGGATCCAAACCGGCAAACCTCGGGCTGCCAAAGCAGAATGTGCAAATTTAACTGCTATGCCACCAGGCTGCCCCTGCTTCAGGATTTCTTCGTCTTTCATGACCTTGACGTTAAAAAAATCAGCTTTATTGAATTATACTTTCATGCAATAAAATGCATCTATTTTAAATCATGAGATTAATGGGATTTTAACAAATGCATACACCTCTTAATTACCATTAAATCCAGCCTTGGGACATTTTCACCTCCAGGAGTTCTTTTCTGCCGCTCCTCACCCACCTGGCCCCAGGCAACCAGTGATATTCTTTCTGTCTCTATAAATTAGTTTTGCCTCTTATAGAATTTCATATATCATGTGCTCTTTTGTATCTGGCTTCTTTTTGTTCAGCATGTTTTTGAAATTAATTCATGATCCTTCGTGTAACACTGGTTCATTCTTTTTGTTACTGAGTATTATTCCATTGTATGGATATACCACAATTTGTTCATCCACCTGTGGACATTTGATTTGTTTCCAATTTTTGGCTATTATAATAAACCCATCATGAACATTTATGTGCCAGTCTCTGTGTGGACATATATTTTCATTTCTTTTTATAAAATACCTAGGAATTTGATTGTTGAATCTTATGGTAAGTGCATGTTTAATTTTGTAAGAAAGTTGTAGTTTATTTTCCAATATGGTTACATCAGTTTATTTTCCCAGTAGCAACATATGAGAGTTCCAGGTGCTTCATATCATTGTCAAGACTTCATATTGTCAGTCTTTTTAATTTTAGCCATTATGGTGGGTGTGCAATGGTATCTCATTGTCATGTTTCATTTGTATTTCTGTGAAGACTAATGATATTGAATGTCTTTTCATGTCTTTATTGGCCATTTGTATATCTTCTTTTGTGAAGCATCTGTTCAATCTTTTGCCCATTGAATTGTCTGTTCTATCATTTTTAAAATTGGGTTTGTCTGTCTTATTATGAAGTTGTAAGAGTTCTTTATATAATTTGGATACAAATCCCTTGTTAGATATATATATTACAAATACTTTCTCCCAGTCTGTGTCTTCCTTTTTCATTTTCTTAATGGTGTCTTCCAAGAAGCAGAAGTTTTAAAATTTCGATGAAGCCTAATTTATCATTTTTTTCTTTTTTTGTGTTTTTTTATCCTATCTAAGAAATCTTTGCCTACATCAAGATCACAGAGATTTTTCTTTTATGTTTGCTTCTAGAAGTTTTATAGTTTAACTTATTTGTTTAGCCTATACCCATTTCAAGTTAATATTTGTGTGTGAGAAAAGGGTTGAGGCTCACTATTATTTCATATGGATATCCAGTTTTTTGCACAATTTGTTGAAAAGACTTCCCTCTCCTCCACTGAATTACTTTGGTGCCTTTGTAAGAAATTAATTGTGGGTCTGTTTCTGGATTCCCTATTTTGTCTCAGTGATCTCTATACCTAATCTTGCAGTAATAGCATATTGTCTTAACTACGTAGCTTTATAGTAAGCCTTGGAATCAAATATGTTAATCTGCCAAATTTCTTTTTTTTCAGAATTATATTGGCTATTCTGTAATCTTGCATTTTCTCAAAATTTTTTCAAAAATGCTTAATGAGATTTTGCCTGGGACTTCATTGACTCTAGATTAATTTGGGAGAATTGCCATCTTAACAATATTCGGTGTTAGAATTCATGAATATGATTTATCTTTCCATTAAGTTAGGTCTTTTTAAATTTGTCTCAGCAATGTGATACATTTCAGAATATAGGTCTTATACATATTTTGTTAAATTTATGTTTTTGATGCTATTATAAATGGCATTCAACATTTTTTTCCAAATTATTTGTTGTTAGTTTATAGAAATAAAATTGGTTTTTGTAAATTGACCTAATGTTATATCATCTTGCTAAATTTACTTATTTCCTGTAGGTTTTTTTATTTTTTGCAGATTCCTCAGGATTTTTCTTTTCCACATACATAATCATGTCCTATGAAAATACAGAAAGTTTTACTTATTTCTTTCCTTCATTTTTTCTCTTGCTTTATTGCACTGGCTCGGATCTGTGGTTACAGACAGTGTTGGGAAGTGACAATATGCAGGCATCCTTGCCTTGTTTCCAGTCTTTCGAAGAAAAGTATTTAGTCTTTCACTATTATGTGAGGTCAGCTGTAGGTTTTTGTAGATCCTCTTTAACGTGTTTAGGAAATTCTCTTCTATTCTTGTTGCTTGAGACTTCCATCGTGAATGGGAGTTGAATTTTATTATACAATTTTTCTACATCTATTATGATGATTATGTATATTTTCTCTTTGAGTCACTTAATATGGTGAATCACCTTGATTTTTGAATGTTAAAAAAAACCTTACACTTCTTGGATAAATCCTACTTGGTCATGCTGTGTTTATCAACTTTTTAAATATGTTTCTAGATTTGCAGGAGTAATATTTTGTGAAGGAATTTTGTGTTTATACTTATAATGGATATTGGTCTATTTTCTTTTTTAAAATGTCTTTTTATGTTTATGGTATTGGAGAAATACTGGTCTTATGTATTCATTTGGGATATTTTTGAACATCTATCTATTTTGGAGAGATGATAGGATTTGTTCTTTCATTCCTGAAATGTTTGATCAAATTTACTAGTAAAATAATCTGAGTCTGAAGTTTTCTTTGGGTGAAGAAAGGAATTAGGAATACAATTTCTTTAACAGACTTAGAGCTATTTAGACATTCTGTTTCTTGTCAATTTTGATAAATTTTATCTTTCAAGAAATTTGTCCATTTTGTTTAAATTGTCCAATTTATTGTCATATTGTTTTTCATAGTTGTATTAGTTTCCTAGGGCTGCTGTAACAAAGTACCACCAATCTGTCAGCTTAAAACAACCAAAATTGATTCTTTCTTTGTTTTAGAGGACAGAAGTCCAACATCAAGGTGTCAGCATACTTCCTCTGAGACTCTGGGTGGAATCTTTCCTTGCCTCTTCTGGCCTCTCATGGTGGCTGTCGATCCTGGGCATAACTTGTCGATCTTTGGCTTGTAGCTGCATTTTTCAGTTTCTGCCTCTGTCATTTTCCCTGTGTGTGTCTGTCTTTCCATGCAGTTTCCTCTTATGAGGGCACCAGTCTAATTGGATTAGGTCCCACTCTAATGACCTCATCTTAAGTTAATTGCATCTACAAAGACCCGATTTCCAAATAAGGTCACATTCATAGGTGCAGGGGTTAGGACTTGAACATATATTTTTGGAAGACAAAATTCAACCCATAACAATAATATTTCCTTATTGTCTGTTTGCTGTTTGTAGGATCTGTAATCGTGTCCTTTCCTTCCTGATACTGCTTGTATTTCTAATATTGTTGTATTTGTGTTTTTCTCTCTTGATTAGTCTAACTAGAGGTTTTTCTAATGAATTTTATTGAGCTTGTTGATGATCCAGCTTCTTGTTTCGTTAATTTTTTAATATTTTTCCATTTTCCATCTTATTTATTTCATCTTTTATGTTTATTATTTCCTCTCTTCTACTTATTTTGAATGTAATTGCTTTTATTTCTGGCTTTTTAAGTGAAAGCTTATTTATCCTCTTGTCAAATTTAGATGTTTACATACATGAGATCAAAGTTAAACCTAGAAAGTTCGTAAACCTTTTGATATACAGGTTCAAGCATCTCCCATCACTGGGCAGTACACTGGACCAAATTCATGTGCTTTCCCTGGTCTCTCAGCCCATCTGTCTCACTCACCTGGATGCTTGCCCAGCTTCCCAGATGGAGCAGCCCCAGCAATGCTTGTTTTGTACCCGTGGTTCTAAAACTAGGTTCTCATAACCTGGACAATGGCCAGACGTTGGCATGGCCTCAATCATGTCCATCTTGGCGGGAGCCACAGCAAATTCAGTGCCCAGGTTGACCAGATCCCTCAAAGCCTGGGGCTTTCAGAGGTGGACTGAGGCATTCAGGTAACACGATCCAAAAATGCAGAGATATAAAGGCCCACTAGGACAAATTTTCACCAGAAAAAGACAGAAGACGGAAAAGAGGCTGCCAATGAACTGGCAGCCTCCTCCTCCAACCTGGTGGACTCTTTGAAGAAGCAGTGTTTCTGTAAGGGCTCTCAGAGATTCTCCATGTGAATGAGTAAAAAACTGGTTCCTTGTGAAGCTGTGGCCAGTTTCTGAAAATGTATCATCTTGTACTTGCTTTTCTTCCTTCCCTGTTTTATTTCTCTTTCCTTTTGCCTCTCATTCTTACTCCCTTTGGATTTCACTCCTTCCTCTCTTTAAGTGTTATCACAAAATGTTTTCCTCAGGCTCTGTTTTCCAAGAAACCCTGGGTTAAGATGGTGTCACCTAATGAAAGGCAGGAGTATAGCCATTCAGGGGAGTTTGCAATGAAGATTTGGTCCACATCATATAACCCCTCTCTAAATAAGTACATATACCATTAGCCAGCAAGAAGCCAGCAAGAAAGGTAATGTTTACAACATAAAAGAAGGTAGAAGTCTATATTATCTTCAATCCCTTCATTGGGATCCATACCATACCTAGAGAGGAGGTACAGGGATAGCTGGTCTTGTGCTTGTCTTATGCCTGCTTTGGAAATGAGAACTCAAATCTCTTCCCCACAAAGTGTTTAATTATTTGTACTACTACTACCATCAAATTATCAAGTGATTTAGAGGTTTAAATTCAGTCATGAAAAAATTGAAAGTTATTTATGAAAAACCTGTTAAATGTAGAATTGCTGATAATATGTGACCATCATATGTGTATAGAAAGCAGATCTTCTGTACTGTGAAAAGATTTTGTATGTCTAGAAGATATAAACTACAAAGTTTCTATATATGGGAGAGAGATAAAGGAAAGGACAAGTCAAGAAGGCTGGACATTGCCCATTGTCTAAAGCTAAGAAGCTAAGACTCACAAGTGACCTCCTAAACTTAAATAGTGCAGAAGGCATAGATGGAGGAGCTGGGCAGTGACTGAACATCTGTAACAGGGATGTTTCTCAAAGCGTTTGAGTCCCAGCTCCCTATTATGCCCATTATGGCAGGATTAGTTCAAGGTAATTATATCAGTGCAAGCTCCTAAGGTGAAGGAGGACATAATGGAGATAGTGCTATTAAATAAAACTTGTACATAAAGTAAATAGGAAAGGAACACTTGGGAGGACTTATCACACTAGATAAGGAACCCGAACCAGTGGAGACATTAGCCTCATGAGGAAAATGAATGGATGGTGGGAGTAGAAAGTGATAAATATCACCTATGGCTTCATGACCTATTACAGAAGTAAGGATATGATGATAAGCATATGATATGTGTGTATGATAAGCAATTGTAGCTTTTTTCTTCTTCTGTTTCCACTGCTATTTAGTATAGGAAGTGTTAATGGACTTGATCATTGCAAAGCAGATTTCCAAACTGTGAAGGGCTACATCTAGAGCTGATGGGGAGGACTGCATATCACTGGGAGACCCAATATTTGAGGGAGATGGACACAATGACTAATTGGGCTTTGTGCTCTCCCTGTTGGGGAGAGGGTGAGAGCCTGTTTCTTGGTATAGCACAGTGTTGCCTTGTATTGGATGGAAGCATGATGTTGTTAAAGATTTAAATATGAATATAAAGATGGGAATGAACATTGAGGTTAGAATATGCCACTCTGGGCCTGTGTGTGTGCTCAGACCTATACCTTGCTCTTCCTCTGCTCAGCTTTGCATTGCAGGGGAGCTAACTCCTCCAGGCTGCGTTTCCCAGTGTCTCAATCAAACAAAGCCTGAGGAGAAACTTAAATACTTTCAGTGCTTTACAGGGCAGTGAAAATGAAGGAAACGGGAAGTGAGGCAAGCAAGGATGAGAACCAAATACAAGGTGGTTCATACCTGAGCTGACCACTGCTCCATGAAGGCACAAAGCTGGTCCCTTAACCATGGGGGAGTTACTGCTGTACAGAAACACTGTAGGTGTAAATAGTCCAGGGAAGGGAGGAGTGGAGGGGAATTTGTGTGCCAATTCCTTTCCATTTCTGTCTCTCATTGGTTATAGATCATTCCAAGTGGAAACAAGTAACCGGCTCTTCTAGCCTGTACAGCTGCTGGGGAATCCAGCTCGCATATCCTGTGGTGGGATGCTTCCCAGAGTCTGGAATTGATGTTCAGAGCTAGACAGTTCACTGGTAGACTTCAGACAGTGGAACCCTTCAGCCTCACCTGCAGGTGATCATTGCGAGGGCACCTGTGTAGAGCAGGTGGTTAAGAACCCGAGAGACATATGAAGGTGAGGCTGAGAATCCGAGAAAGTGGTTCCATAAAACCAGGTTTCTGGATTCAAGGTGGGCTTTGTCAATAGGAGATGCTAATAGGAATTTGGAGGATGGGAGAAAGGGAGAAGCCAGCGTAGTGTTAACCGCTCTCGACTTTAAGTTTTATTTCTAGCAATAGCTGCATTAGTTCTATTGTCCTTTCACTGGACAGATTTCTGTGGTTCCAGCTTCTGTCAGTGGTCTTGCTTCCAGGGAAATGACCTCCTTCCTTTATTTCTAGTTCAGAAGGTAGTAGAGACTTTCCAGTGTTGTTAAACTCTGAGTTTCCTTATAGACTCCCAAGCAGTTCCTTTGTCACCTGCGTAATCAATTCCCTGAATTAAATTCCCTTTGTTTTAATCTCTCAGAGAGCTTTCTGTTTTCCTTGCTGGCTACACATACATTTTCTCATTATAACCATCACATGAGATAATATCATTATCCCCATTTTATAGATGAGAAAATAGAGGCTTTTAAGAATATCCAGTTAATTAATAGTTGGAGTGTGGGGTTTGAACCCAGGCTCGCTGACTCTATTCTCGACAGTGATATATCCCCGATCTTTGTCTTTAGCTCAGATATCTTTGTATTATCTTAATAGCCTGAGAATAATGGACATTCTCCTGGGTACGAAGGCAGATATATATATGTGATCATAGGCAGTTAAAAATGGCAGGTGCAATGCTTTCATGCAAGTAATTATTTAAAATAGGCCATTCAGTCTGTTAGCGTAGCAGTAAGACCAAGCAGAGATACAAATTGAACCTGATTTCAAAAAAAGTTGAACCTCATACTGAATTCATCCTCAATGGGTAGATGCTGACTCATGACGTCAAGAGAAGGATATTCAAAATCAGTAATGTGGAATAGGGTTGTTTTCAGTTTTCCTCTTTTGATTTTATCTGCCAAGTCTTTGTCATAATCTCAAAATAGAATCCAGATATTTTACACAAAAATCCATAAGATAATTCAGTTAGAAGTGGTTATTGTGTGGTTTGAATACTCTGTGCTAAAAGCTGATTGTTTCAGCGATTACTTGCTCTACGGGTTCCCTTAACCCCGATGTGTTTGGCTTAATGTGTTTTTTCCCTTCCCATTTCTAAAACTATTTTTCATTCAAGAATCGGCGTAAATGGCACATCCTTGTACAGTTGCTCACATTCCAGCTCAGTCAGAGTTAAATGCCCATTTTCCTGCTCTATGAAACTCTTTTGTCTTCTATTATGTGACTTTGGATTACATTAAGTAAATGTTCCTTCATCTGAGTTGCACTGAAAAATATTTTTCATTCCCTCTTTCATAATTTGTATAAATGTTAAACAAGTTTATTTCCTCACTTAGTGGCAGTTTGCTTTTGTCATTAAAGCAACACAAAACAAAACACATCAGTGGCTTTTATCAGGGATATCTTGGAAGAGAAGTGAGCATTTTTTAGAAAAAGCAGAAGAACCTTCTTTGGTTGAATATGAAGAAAACTATCTTCCAGTGGTGAAAAGTATAAGCAGAGGAGTGGTAACTCTAAGACTTCATTTGAAAAGATCTCCGAGGATTTATTATGATAAAATCATCAGAGGAAATAAGGCTCTGTACGGTGTGCACTTTAAGTGCCAAATATACAACATGTACTTCAAAAGTAAATAATAAGGAAATTTGAAGTCTTCATTTTTATTCAAGATATATTTATTAAGCAACCACTCTGTAGAGGAAACTGTGGTAAGGACTGGAAACTCAAAATGAATTTTTGAATAGTTATTGGCTAAAAATCCAGGCTACTTGGCAAAGTAATCCTTAATTAGAGGATAAATATTCACAATAACAAATAACTTATTAATGAGGAGTGGATATTATAGTTAGGGAGAGGTTCAAAATATTCACCATATATGTTAAATACAGAGTGGCTAAAGTTAGGAAATATAGATAATATTTTCTTTTACTTTTTGAAGATTAACTCACCTGATTACTTCTGGGGTGTGCTAAAGGTGCAGGTTTATAAATAAAAATCAGAGACAAAAATCACTGCAGACAAATCATCACAGAAGCATGTTCAGGGATTGATGGAAATGTTACATTATTGTACTACATTTATTCCTAATTTGCATAACACATTGCTAATGAGGAACGACATGGTGAACATATTATGTAATGTCACTGTAAAGTGATAGCAACAAACCATTATTATATAATGTTTCCAGACATGGGGGCCATGTTGTATATATAATATAATATATATTTCATAATGTAACTTAAATATTTGACCAGTATTCTTTTATTCTTTTAATGAAAGGAAAGAAAGTTGTGTGGTTTTCTTCCCAATAATTTAGCAAAGTAAAACATACAAACAATGGCATTCATAAAATGACAATATTTCAGTATTTGTAATCTTGTCTATGTCTAATTGAGATAATTATTCTTCTCCCTCATTCCCCCACTGTTTGAATTTATAATTTTTTCTAAGCAGAGAGTTCTCTTGTGTATTTTCTTTGTTAAGGCTGCCTGCCTAAAGGTAGGAGGTGCTGTCAGATAGAACATTCTTCTATCCTCTTAATCCTCCCTGGGATTTCCTCTCTTGCAACACTAGGGAAAGATGAGATTTCTCCATGGACACTACACATAAAATGATTACAGAGATTCCCAGCTAACCTGCTCACAATTTTGACTAGATTATTTCCCATTCTTCTGTCTTCCTCCTCCTTCTTTTTTTCTCTCTCCTGTCTTTCCTCTTTCCTTCCTTACATTATCTAGTCAGTCATCTATGGTATTATTTTTTTCTCCATTTATCAGCCAAAACTATCTACCTCACAGGTGCTTGTTCTTCACCTATGCCCTGAGGAGAAGAAAGGAGAAGAGGTCCTTTAAAAAGACTGTAAACATATATAAGAATTCTGACCAGAACAGAAACTTTCAGAATGTGTCTGAAGTGTCCAGATCTCCTATTCTACTGCTGAGAATATTTTCAGTTCTTCTGGACATCAGATCTTTTCCTCCTGTTCAGCCTTTATTAGGGAAATGGAACCACTCTCAACTCTATTTCTGACGAAACTACGGAACTTTCAGGTAAGGTCAAAGTATCATCAGCTACCATTTCTAGAGATTTTAACATCCTTAATTCTATCTGATGGGGATTGATATTTGAAATTCAAGAACAGGAGAGGAAACAGAACAATTGAACTTTAGGGAAAAGAAGTGAATCTCCTGAATTAGGGTATTTTCATGTAGAATTGAGTCAAATTATAAGCAGGTCAGTGAGTAGAAGAATTTCTATTCTGGTAATGGAATAATGCTGGGCCCTCCAAGGTTTCTTTCCTTTTGAACTAAAGTGAAGTACAAAGACTGAGGAAAGTGGAGAAGATGTACGTTTACCTTTCTCTTTCTTTCGAAATAATATTACTTTTGTGAATATGTTGTATCATCCTTTTTAGATAGGCTATATTCTTAGTTATAAACTATAATAATCTAGATAGGGAATTTTTTGTTCTCTGGAGGTATGCAGACAAACTATGATATGAGATTTCTTTTTTCCTTATAAGGTGAAAATTTTAAAAGATGACCAGTTTGTATCTTAGTGTAGGAACAAGGCCATTCAAGAAAATCAAACTATTCTTTCTCAGACAGCTTGAAACAGAATTAATTGCCCCTTCTTTTTAATTGCCCTTGTTTATAATTGTCTTCCTCAGTAGAGCATTAATTTGTTCCTTTATTCATTTGTTCAACTGGTTATTTTACTATGTACAAGGCATGATAGTTGTTTTTCAAATTATGATGGTAATTAAGTCACAGACCTTCCCTTAGGGAGCTCAAATTTCAGAGAGCAGAAATTCCTACAAATAATTGAAATACATTGTGAAAATATAAGTAATCGGGTCGTAATTAAGGTGCTCAGAGAACTCACAGGAGGGATGGAGTTCACTCTGCTGAGGCACAGGGAAGACTTTTCAAAGAAATCCATGCAATTGGCTTTGGAGGAAGAGTATGTGTTTTGCAGTTGGACAAATTGGAGAATGGTATTTCATTCTGAATGATTATAGCAAAAATGTCTAACTTTCCATGGACTATTAGCACTGCTGGAAGGTAGGATATTGGGCATTGCTGGAGGAGCTGTGAATAGGGACCCAGCGTGGTGTTTAGTCAGAGTAGGCAAATAAAAGCAATTATTTAAAGAATAGATGTGAGAATGAGTATTGTAGAGAGATCAAAAACTTTTTGAAAATTCCTGCTGAGGCCCAAACTGTTTTTCTTTTCTTCTTTGATGCAGGTTCCAGAAACTCCTCCCTCTTTCCTTTTCCATTACAGTTGCTACTACCTGTGGTGTCCCTTAGTGTCACCACTAAGCTGTTCATGTACCTCAGGTGGCATCTTTTTACCTCTATAATTTTAGTTTCCTTAAAGGCAACTATTCCTTTGCTTTTAAGTGTTGTGTTTTTTTTAAATTGATAATTGCTACAGATAAACTAGCAGAGAATAACAGTGCCAAACAAGTAATATAGTATAAGGCATTTCTTTGGTCCCTATATACTGTGGAATATTGTTCCTCATTCCTTTTCTGAGAAGTGAAAGAACCCTCTTGAATTCATTACTTTTACATTTATTTTGGGTATAAGTAGCAAGTCCTCCAAAATTTGTTGATGTCTGGTTAAATCTTGTTTAGCCTTAGCGTAGGGTGGCAGAGAATGTTGGCCTATCCATGTGCCATTCCAAATTACTTTTTCTTATGCCATTCCCACAAGTTACTCACTATCCAGCTCCCCTTGCAGCTAGAGTGGCCATGTGGGCCACCTTTGACCATTGAAATTTAAGACAAAGTTAGCTAGAGTATTTCTGGAATGGCTTACATTGCCTCTCTTCTCTTTTTGTTGCCTTGAATAGTGACAAGTTATCTGGATCTGTGGCAGCTATGCTGTGGCCACAAGGTTATCAACACGCCTGAGGACAGATTACAAAGATTTAGAGAGCCAATAGCATTGATAATGTTGTTGAACTGTTGGGCCAGCCCTTAGTCTCTTGACCTCCGGATTTTTTAAAATATATGTCCAGATGTATGGTTGTTCTCAATTTCAGTGGGCTCCTCAACCCACAGAAGAGGGAACTCATGCTGAATTAAAAATAAAAGCAGGTTGTTTGACAAGTGGGAATGAATGGCCTTAGGAAAAACAGATTGGAGAAATCAGAATAATTCTGGATTTATTATCATTGTAGCTATAAATTGGGTTCTTATAATCTGGTTTTTGAGTCTAAGAGGATGTGCAGTGCTACAAAACAAGATGGTTTATGATTCAAAACAAGACAAAACAGGAAACCTGTGTGATTTGTGGTTTAAAAACAAAAGGGTCTGATATCTCTCAGCAGCTAGAACTGCCCCTTCTCAGCCTGCTTTTATGTATTCAGACATGTCATTTCAATTTTCTTCTCATCATAGTAGGAGGAGAACCTCTTTGCAACGATAATCTTTTGTCTTACCACCTTATAGTTTTGTCCTCCTCAAATTAAACTATTTCTCCTTCCATCATTGGCACAGCAGCATCCCTCAGCCTACGGAAGACCACAGTTGGTGGGAAATTCCACTAGAAACTTTACTTATGAAGGCCCTTCCTGTGTAAAGGTATTGTTATAATAGAGGAAGAAATTCTACTCACATGATTTTTATTGACAGCTAATTCCCATTTATTGCATGAGTGTCTGAATTGTAACGATTTTTTTCTTGAACTATTGTGGAACAGGTTCTCCTTTCCCCATATCTTATCTCAGTATCTTTCTCTACTCTCCAGAAATGACTGAGGAGGGTATTTACACAGAGGTGAAATCTCATGCCAAAAGGAAGAGAATACAATTCAGAACTTCCAACAGGAAACATGATTATGGTAAGCACCTATTTTCACAGAATCATAAAATCATAGGTTTGAACAGGATCTTATATGTCCAATAATCCAACAAATTTGTACATTTCTCTTTCTATCTCCCCTGCCATTGTTTATCTACCATGTTTGAACACCTCCAGGGAAATGGAACTCTTTTTTCCCAAGGTAGTCAGTCACAGACTTTAACTGCTCCTAGAATCTTTTTCTTCATTCTGAATCAAAATATTTCTTCTAGCATCTGATATGCACAAACACTACTTATAAGCCTTTTAATGGTGAAGAAGAAGTGATTCTCATAAGATGCCTAATGACTTCTGAGGCTGAGTCCAACATCTCAGAGCAACAGATCATCATCTCTTCCTGGGTCCGTGCATTAATTACAGTGCAGAAAATACACGAAAGATCATCTTGTTTTATTTGGCAGAGTCAACGTATGTTCACTATTTAAGCATCTTTTGTTATTTAGGGAGGTAAATACTAATGTCAGAGAATTGTGTCTATGTATTATAGAGTAATTTCTGGGCCCTTTTCACCATTGTTCTTGTCTTTTGACTATCCTTCTCAATAATCCAAGTGAGTGCTCCATGTTGGCCCGTGTTTCCTGTATCAGATGGCTGCACCAGTGGAAGGAATGAAAGAAAATTGCCTGGCTTTCATGGCTTTGGGGAGCTTGTGGAAACTCCTTGCATACAAAAAGTCTGACTTCTAATAATTTTTGCTCTTGTTGCTATAGCAGCAATAAAAAAAAATAAAAGAAAATAAAAACACATGCTGTAATTTGTTGTGAGTGGCATTAGGAAAGGGGGCTTAGGACAAACAGGAACAATATCTTTGCACCTTAATGATTTATTAGATGTTAAATTTCTGCACATTAGCCATGTGTTCTTAGATATTGTAGGAAGTCATTATTTGTTGACACATGTTTATATATACATATATAAAGTAAGGGCAGACATCCTCTTTAAGCATCTTGAGGCAGAGACTGCAGCACATGCGTAGCGGGTTTCCATGAAAAGATTTTCTAAGCTCATCTTTTTCCGTGTCTTTCCCTGGGCAGTGTTCCACATCACTCTGTAGCCATCTCCAATATTTTTATGCTTCTGTAATTTTGTTTTGACCTAGATAATTAATATTTGTTTTGTTTGATACACTGTTGCATTAATACTTTTAATTTATACATTAATTTCTTTCATCTGGTATATCACACCAAGAGACTCTTATTTTAATTTAATCATAAATTGTTTACTGCGGATCAACTATATTCCAGGTTCTGTGCTAGGTGCCAGTGATACCGAGTAAACATTGCGTTGTCGTTGTTGTTGTTTATTGCAATGCTTCTTCCACTATACTAAAAAATCCTGAAGAACAGAAATTATGCCCAAATACCTATCTTGGCACATCTGAGATCTAAAAGGAGGCCAGTGTGGGAGGAGATGACGGGTCATGGGGAGAGTGACAGAAAATGAAAACATTTTAGATGTTCATCTAAATTTCAAAAGAAAGTCATAAAAACTTTAGATGGATGAGAGAAAGAATCAGGGCTCTTTAGAATTTAGCTGATTTCATGGCTTCGAGTGAGAAAACCTAAGCTTGGACCAGGAATATCTTATCGTTATCAGCAATTAAGGAAACATTTAAGACAAAGTACACAGAAGTCAGCTTGAAGGGGCCTTTTTTGGGCCAGTTGTGACACTTTGAGCATTAACAATAATAATAAATTAATTTATTAAAGTAAATTAACTTAATTTTATTAAGTTAAGTCTGCTAATATATAGAAATGAATTTGTTTCCTTTCTTTAAATGTATGTGTAAAGTATAGGGTATAGAGAAGTATTTCTTTTAACTATACAGATAAAGAGGAAAATATTGGGAATGGTAAGTCAAATAGTCCAGAAAAAGTAGAATCAAAAACAGGATGATCATATACAATAAGAAAGTAGAAAGGGGAAAAGAGAGTTCAATAGCGTGTTTTAAAATGATCTTTAAGCCAAATGTCTTAAAAAAGGAGCTTGCTACCAAACTTTGATTCCTCTTTTCCTAGGATATAGAATTTCTAAATGGCCCTAAAATTTAAATAATACAATCAAGCATACCTAACTCATAACAGTGTTAACAGATAATATCAATATATAATTAGGATAAGATAATCCATAATGACATGTTGGCTGAGAGAAGCTTAAAACACATCATTTATAATGAGGATTTTATGTTATAAAAATCCAACCTATGTGAAAGGTCAGAATTTAAAATGTCCTATTTTGTCCAGTTTTATTGAAAAATAAATGACATACATCACTGTATAAGTTTAAGATGTATGGCATGATAGTTTGCATTACATATATTGTGAAATGATTAGCACAGAAGGTTCAGCTAACATGCGTCATCTCATGTAGATAGAATAAGAAGAAAGGAAAAAAGAAAAGCGAAAAGAAAAAAATTCTTGTAATGAGAACTCTTAGGATTTACTCTTCTAACAACGTTCTTATACATCATTCAGCAGTGTTAACTATAGTCCTTATGTTGTACATTACATCCCTAGTACTTATTTATCTTGTAACTGGAAGTTTGTACATTTTGACCACCTTCCTCCAATTTCTCCTCCCCCTACCCTCCTCCTCTGTTAACCACTAGTCTGATCTCTTTTTCTATGAGTTTGGGTTTTTTTTTAAATTCCGTATATGAGTGAAATCATTCAGCATTTTTCTTTGTCTGACATTTTACTTAGCATAATGCCTTCAAGATCCATCCATGTTGTCACAAATGGTAGGATTTCCTCATTTTTTGTGGCTGAATAATATTTCATTATTGTATGGAATTTTATATGATTGCATACAGTATTTCCCCCTTTTCCAGGAGAATGCATTTCAAGACTCCAGTGGATGCCTGGAACTGCAGATAGTACTGAACACTATATATACTATGTTTTTTCCTATACAGATATATATGATAAACTTTAATTTACAAATTAGGCACAGTCAGAGATTAACAACCATAACTAATAATAAGAGGAGAACAATTACAACAATACAGCCTAATAAAAGTTACCATAGATCTTAGCAACCTCAGCATATGAATTGTTCCCTTATTAAGTCAAGAACTTTCACCTTTTCACTTAAAGGAAGCACATTACTGCTTCCCTTTGGCATGTCTGAACTACCAGCATCACCACTCTTGTGCTTTGGGGCCATTAGTAGGTTAAAAAAGGGTTACTTGGGGGTGGGCCATGTGGCTCAGCAATTAAATTCCCGCCTTCGGTGGCCCTGGTTTGCCAGTTCAGATCCTGGGTGCGGACTTACCGCTCATCAAGCCATGCTGAGGTGGTGTCCCATAGAGAACAGCTACAACTGTACAACTGTGAAACATAAATATGTACTGGGGCTTTGGGAAGAAAAGAAAAAGAGGAAGCTTGGCAGCAGATGTTAGTGCAGGGCCAGTCTTCCTCAAAAAAAAAAAAAAAGTGTTACTTGAGCATAAGCAACACAATAGTCATCTGAGACCTGGCTCCTAGGTGACTAATGGGTGGGTAGCTTATACAGCGTGGTTACACTGGACAAAGGGATGATTCATGTCTGGGGTGGGACAGAGCAGGATAGGGTGAGATTTTTATCACACTACTCAGAATGGCACACAATTTACAATGTATTAATTTTTTATTTCTGGAATTTTTCATTTAATATTTTTGCACTGCAGTTGACTGCGGGTAACTGAAACCTTGAAAAGCAAGGTCTCAGATACAGGGGACTACTGAATATATACCACAACTTCTTTATCCATTCATCTATCGATGGATCTTTGTTTTCATATCTTCACTGTTGTAAATAATGCTGCCGTGAATGTGGGGGTGCAGTTACCTTTTCAAGTTAGTGTTTTCATTTCCTTTGGATATATTCCCAGAAATAGACTGGCTGGATCATATGGTTGTTCTATTTTTAATCTTTTGAGAACCTCCATGCTGTTTCCAGTATGGGCTGTACCAATTTACAACCCGCCAACACTGCACAAGGGGTCTTTCTCCACACCCTCTCCGAGATTTGTTATCGCTTGTCTTGTTGATACTGGCCATCCAACATCCTAATGAGGTGATATCTCATTGTGGTTTTAGCTGCATGTCCCTAATGACTAGTGATATTGAGCATCTTTCCATGTGCCTGTTGGCCTTTTGTATATCTTCTTTGGAAAAATGTCTATTCAGATCCTTTGCCCATTTGTAAATTGGATTGTTTGTTTTTTTTGCGGAGTTGTATGCGTTCTTTATCTATTTTGGATTTAACCCCTTATCACATATATGGTTTGCAAATATTGTTTTCCCATTCTGTACATTGTCTTTTCACTTTGTTGATGGTTTCTTTTGCTGTGCAGAAGCTTTTGGTTTGATGTAGTCCAACTTGTTTATTTTTGATTTTGTTGCTTGTGCTCTAAGTGGCATATCCAAAAAACCATTACCAAGACCCATGTTAGGGAGCTTTATTCCTACGTTTTCTTCCAGGAGTTTCATGATTTCAGGTCTTACATGTAACTCTTTAATCCATTTCGAGTTAATTTTTGTGAGTGGTGTAAACTAGGCGTCCAGTTTCATTCTTTTACATGTGAGGATCCAATTATCCTAGCACCATTTATTGAAGAGACTGTCTTTTCTCCATTGAGTCTTCTTGACTCCTTTGTCAAACATTAGCTGACCGTATATGCTTGGGTTTGTTTCTTGGCTCTTGCTTCTGCTCCATTAGTCTATTTGTCTGTTTTTATGCTAGGACCATGCTGTTTTGATGACTATAACTTCATGTAGAGCTTGAAATCAGAAAGTGTGATGCACCCTGCTTTGTTCGTCTTTCTCAGGATTTCTTTGGCTACTTGGAGTCTTTTGTGGTTCAATATTTGTTTAAGAAGGGTTTTTTCTACTTCTCTAAAAAAATGCCATTGGAATCTTGGTAGGGATTGCATTAAACCTATCAATGGCTCTTGGTAGTATTGATAAAATATCCTATGTTTGTAACAACTAAATTTTAACTCTAAAACGAGAGCTAATTTAATGACCTGCAGCTTGAGTTAAGTCACTGTGGGGAAAGCAAACATGTCCCAAACTATGACTAAAAATCAGTTGTTTGATAAACCAATTCCTGAAATATTTTGCATTTTGATTTAGGTAGATTACTGCAAGCTCAGGAAGGTATCAAAGTACATAGCACAACAACTATTGGAAAGCACAATTATAGCCTTAGGGAAGGATAAGAAATTATGGGAATAAAAAAAATGAAGTTTAAAAACTTATATTTTAGGATAGGTTTAAGTATAAGAATAGCAATATGTTTTGTAATAATTTGTGTGTGTTTGTTACTTAAGGTGTTTGAGGTGTTCAAAAGAGTTAGCTAGACTGTCTTTAATTGCAGTTTAAATTTTGTATGGGACTTAATTTGAGTAATTAAGTTGAAATTAATATTCAAGTGTGAAAATAGGTTTCCAATTCTCTTTATTAGTGAATTAGCTATTTCTCTGTAATACATTACCCCAAGTGATCTCATGTTTTTCTAGGTCAGTAGCAGGTCCTGGCCTAGATGGGTGACTGACTCAGGATTTCTCACTGTAGCTGCTTGTGGGGTGTGGCCCAGGGCAAGGGTCTCATCTCAAGGCTTCATTAGGGGGATCTGCTTCCAAGTTCACTGTTGGCTGGCCGCAGGTCCTCTGCGGAGAGTTCAATTCCTTGCCAGGGCTATTCACATCCTAGCAGTTTGCTTCCCATGGGGTGAGAAGAGATGGAGAGAGAGACATGGAAACCAGCTCACATTCCTAGAAAGAGGACTACACAATGGCATGAACAGCAGGAGGTGGGGATGATGATGATTGGGTGCCATTTTAGAACCTGCCCACACAATTAGATATTATACATTTTACAAAATAAGGATGAGTCAAATTACAAATATTAGTAAATATTTTCCATTTGCAAAAGCGTTTGGTCAACTTTGTAATGATGTTTGCTTTTATGTATCCCCATCAAACAATAAACTCCTTGAGGTCATGCACTGTGACTCATCTCTGTCTTCAGCACTTAATAGAATAGCCACCATGTGGGAGGTGCTCAGGAAATTCAGGTTGAATAGATGAATTAAAAAGTGTCATTTGAAATCGTTTGTAAGCTTTATTTTGTATGATTAGTGAGGATATTTAGATATCCAAATAGCAAGAGTGCTTTCTGACAACTTCTAAGACCTAAGATAGCTGCTGACACTTTATAAATTTAATTTTGGTTGCTATGGTTTCCAAAGGATCGTTTTCACTTTTGATTTTGTAATTTTGCATTGTGACCACCAGATGGCATCACGACACAAACCAACTAAAATCAAGAGACAAAATGACTTGCTCATCAGAATAAAGTAGTAAATATATTCTTATAAACTGCTACTGAGAAAGTTAGTAGACCATTATTGCAGATAAATTTAGCAAAGTATATTTGTAGTCTTAAAATGGTAGTACTTTTTGAGGTAATGACTCTACTTCTAGAAATCTATCTTCAGAAAGTAATATATGTGAACAAATTGCTACACACTTCAATTTTTACCTCAGCATTATTTGAATTGCCACTACTATGGAAAAATTTGTGTCCAAAAGTATTGGAAGGGTTAAATATATATGGTAAAACCATACAATTAAAAATATGAAAGCTTCAAAATTATCTTTATGAAATATTCAATGATATGAGAAATGCTTCTGAAAAAATGTTAATTGAAAAAACTGGATTGTAAAATAATGTGTGATTATTAGAAAATATGGTAAGGAAATATATTGACATAATTTTATAAGGAGATTTTTAGGTGTTTTTCTTCATGTTCTTGTTATACCAATTTTCAACAGTGACTAGCTGAATATAAAATCGTATGTTATTAATAAAAAGAAATAAAGTGTGACAAGAACACAGCAAGGGAATAAAAATTTTTGTGCTTACTGTAACTGAAAATTCTTTGTCTTGTACTATGTTAAGTAATTAAAATATTCGTTTATTCAATGGTTATCTAGTGGGTATTATACTCCAGACATTGCAGGTGGTGTTG
The DNA here is from genome assembly GCA_031878705.1 of Tapirus indicus. Lineage (NCBI taxonomy): Eukaryota > Metazoa > Chordata > Mammalia > Perissodactyla > Tapiridae > Tapirus > Tapirus indicus. The sequence goes on along the minus strand of CM062918.1, from coordinate 107,152,376 downwards.
GTGATACAAAAGTGAATGACACAATTTCTGCCTTTACTGACCATATGGTCAACTTGGAGAGAGAGATAAATAAGCAGATATTTTGTAAAATAATATGACAGATGTGATGCTAAAGGCTAACAATGGTATTATAGATTTTCTTCATCCATTTAATATTTTCAACTCTCCCAATTTGAACTCTTCTAGAATATTTGATTTATGACCATAATATACTGAACTTTATACATATTTTTCATTGTTTAAGGGTTTCCAAGAACAAATAGGATACATGAGTAAATAATATTTGCGTTATTTACCCAGTGGCTACAAGTTTTTATCTGCTGGAAAAGATATGATCTACCTGTGAGAAAAGGATTATTGCTATTAAGGTAGATTATGGTATAGAACACTCTTACTAAAAAACCTTGGTTGTTTGAGTTTATGAAATTTGAATTGTGAGGCTGGGATGATTTTAACAGATTTCCACAGGATTTTCCCTTTTCTCTGCAACTTAGTGTGTTAGCAAACTAGAGTGTATTTGTGAAGAAGGGGAACTGTGTGGGCAGCTCCTTTTGGAGTGGAGACATTACCCTTTGAAAAGCTGCCTTTTGGGATGGTTTCCCTCTTTCTATCAGCAGGTGATTGGATTAACGTGGACAACACTGAGGCTTGAAGAGTTCTGAGCCACACAGACAGCTAAGGTATTGTTAGGACTCTGAACCATGGACCTGTGGATGTATTAGGAAGATCAGGAGATCTTTCTTCTGAAGAATAACAGAAGAGTTCATGCTGAAAATCTGGTCCAGGGCCCTTTGCTTGCTAAACATTTAAGATGCAATCCTGATGAGAGACATTGAACAATCATTTTGAAAGTTGAAAGGTGAGTGGAAATGCTTTCATCAAGGTAACGAGAGTGAATGCCATACCTTCTTTAGGCTGCAAATGGTGCTGGAGTTCAGTGCCTCTCTCCTTATTCTCCACAGTTCTCCAGAAAACTCCCAGTCTGACCACTTTTGAACTCTTGATCTAGTCAATTCCTCTCTCCTCATTCATTTCCTGGTATTGCTGTGAGCTCATAACAGCCATCTGGAGGCAAAAATCTAGACTGTCCCAGTTTTGTCCCTGTCTCTCATTGTTAAATTTTGTGCGTGATATCCTTTGAATGTAAAAAAAACAAAGTGGTTTTGTGGAAAGGCTATTTTTTTTTGAATTTGACAAAATAATTTCTATTATGAATTACAGAAAAGTGGGATGAGAATGGACACATAATTCACTCTCTTATTCCTTACCTATAAAAGTACAAGCAAGTATTAAAATATACTATATAAAATCATATATGTACATTTGTCAATTGAGTGCCCTTTTGTCAGTCACCCAATATCCCTGAGTCTGAGTTTCTTTATTTATAAAATGAGGAGAACAATCCTCCAAACAAGTTTGTTGGGGGTTAGATGAGGTGATATATTTGGAAGACCAAAAATAAGAAAAAATCTCCACAAATCTAAAAAAAACTGTTCTTGGCACTTGAGTTCCCTAAATGTCAGTTTTCTTCAGCTGGTAAACAATGAAATATAATGACAACACAAAGAATTCACCCATACTTACTCATCTGTGAAGAGAGTCAAAAATTACTTAAAAATTAAGAAATGAAATATAAACTCTGTGTCCAAATGCTTCATTTTTAATCATTGGACACTTTCATACAACATTAGATTTCCACATGAATGTTTTGTATGGGAGGAAGGCATTTCCTCTACCCTCTGGATCCTTCTGGCTGGTCCAAGAATTAAATTGACATGAGAGAGAATATAGGAGAAAGTCAAACAAAGCTTTATAACATGTATACACTGGAGAAACCCAGGAAAACTGAGTAACTCAGTCAGAATGGCCTAAGCTGCCACCTTAAATACCATCTTCAGCTAATGACAAAGGAGGATGTTAGGGGTAGTGGTTTGGGACTTCAAAGGGGAGGAAGGCAATTCACATGGAAATGGAACAGCACATGTTTGGGAGACAGAACTTTGGTAAGAATGGGCTTAGCAAGGACCCTCCCAGTCTATCAATGCCCAGAGTTATCTATGGTGATGGCCTGTCTTTGGGACAGGCCTTCTCTCTTAAATTCTTTTTAGGCAGTTAGGGGGAAGGTGAAAATTTCTTTCAGAGGCTTTTGTTCTTAAAAATAATCAAGATAAAGAGACACATTTTGGGGTGGCCAATTCGGATCCCCCCTAGTTTGTTATGTTATTTATGTACTGGGAGAATCCATACCCCAAGACCCCAACTTTAAAGTAAGCCAAGGATTTAAAGATAAATCTTGAATCAATGTTCTTTTAAAGATTTGCCTTTTACCTTGTTCCTAGACCTTGCATGAAAATTAGGAAAGAGAGGAGGACCTTGTTGGAGTCACCCTGACTCACACAGGGTAAGGTTCCTTGCTCTGGGCCTTGTGGTCTACTGTAAGTGATCTCCTTGAGGTTGAGGCTTCCTGTGTGGTTTTAGCTCAAATATGGACCCCAGGTGGCTCCAGCAACTTCTCTTCCTCTGCTGGGATCGCTATGTTGATAACCTCTCAGGAAGCATTTGGATCTATTTTTATGTTTTATTTTCATAGAGCATTTTGTAGTGTCTTTTATTGTGAACTATCTTCATGATGGTGGAGGGTTGAGTTGACATAGAGAAATAGATGATCTAAAACTCACTTATGTGTTATTTAATTATATTTTATATTTTACTATTGGTTTGAATACACTTTGACAAAGCAATATCAACTGATGACATTCTCTGAGCTTTAACCAATGGATGGCCAGTGAAGGTGGGCCAAGGAAGGTGAAGTGCTGGTAGGAAACTAGGTGAGCATGAAAAAATCCAAATGTAAATCCACTAAGTGGAGAAGTCATTGGGATGTATCACTGAAAAGTGAGTGCAGAGGTAAATCTCTACCTAGGCTATGAATTGACCCCCTCTAACCAAAGTGCCTGCTCTCGGTGTTATTACCATCAGGTGAGGGTAGTGCTCTATTAACCACAACCTGAAGATGAAATTTTTGAGATTTCAAAAACTGATACAAAGCCAGAAACATAAAGTATAATTCAGTTTAGTTCTTATTCTATAGAAATATAATGAGGTGCCACATAATGATTCAGCATATCCCCATTTTGTATCTAGGTAAAGAAAGAATTTTATATTCAGGCACATCCTTACTCCCAAACTATGATCAACTTCTGATTGTTTAACTTTTTAGTTTCTCATTTTTTATTTATCCCACCCATGGGTTTCATGTTGGAGATTTGTGACAGCTATGACTCATTTGTTTCCATTATTAGTACCAGTGGATCTCAAACTTTAGTTTGCATCAGAATCACCAGAGAGCTTGTTAAACTACAGATTGTTGGGTCCCACCTCAAAGTTTCTGATTCAGTGATTCCGGGGTGGAGCCCAAGAATTTGGAGTTTTAACAGTTCCCAGGTGATGCTTATGATTCTGGTCTTGGGATTACACTTGAAGAACTTCTGCTCTTGTTTATTTTCATTTATTTCACAATGAAAGTATTAATTATGCTTACCAATACCCTATAGTCAGTCTGAGAATTCTTTCCCTAGAATTGCTTTCTGTGACAAGAGAAACTGCTGTTCATTTCTTCAAAGTCCAAATTAGCCTTTCCATTCCAGAGTCAGATTTTCCAATTAAATGCTATTTCCCCAATAGAATGTGCTCTCAGAATAAAGGTTTCTATTTTTTTCCCTCATTAAGGTTCATTTCTTCCTTCTGTAGCAGAAGTTCTCTGCTTCTCTTGTTCACTTGGGAATTCCACTTGTGAACAAGGAATTCAGTTTAGTATCATCTTGGTGAGGAGGCAATAATATTCCTTTGTAGTTCCCAATACCACATAGGATGCCCAAGTTTTCTACTATTGATGAAAATAATTCATAACCAATCTATAAATCAAAATTGGGGTGAGTTTATTATGAGTGAGATTTGAGGACCACATAGCCTGGGGCCTTCCTTCCCCAAGGAAGGAAGGGCACCAAAGAAGTGGAGTGTACAGAATGGCTATATACCCTCAAAGTGCTTGTGTCATATATGATTGCAATGTCCCTTTTGCAACAGTCATGAGATTGCCCTGTCAGCGCAGTGATGGACATAGCAGGTAGCAGGCCTGCTGTCTCTAGCTGGGTGGCCACAAGGTGAGCACAGCAGTCCATTTCTAGCCTAGGGAGATATGCTTATCCTTAAGGAAATGCCAATATGGAGGGAGTTACATCTTTATCCTAAGGGCATTTGTTCTTGTCTTTAGGACATAGTAAATGCTTAAAGCAGATATACAGTGCATGCTCAATGGCCATGTCAGGCTCTTTTGGAAAAACAAGGTCAGGCCAAATTAGTTTTACAACAATAGCTTCCTCATATGCTCCACTATATCCTATTGCTTGCCATTTATTTATCATTTTCTCCCTTTCGAACTACAACCTTTCAACAGAAAGCACTGATGATCAAAATATCGTCTCTTGGTGCCAGGCGGTTGCTGCCTGCCCTGGGTCCACCATGTCCCTCAGTGCTAGGCTTTTATTTCATTTATTTGCCCAGTTGTCCACTTTGGGGGAAAATAATCACATATAGTGGAGAAGCATAGAGGTATATATATATTAAGAGGAAGAATTTCATAGATTTTTGATTAATTTTAGGTTGTTGCACAAACATTGTATATGTGCTTTTCTATGACTCTTTATGTTTACATGGTTTATAATTATAGAACAAGTACAGTAGCAATGATAATAATTCAATATATTTGAAAAGATTAGTTTAAAATGAGTTCTTAGGCATAATCCTTATCAGAAAAGGAAATTTGCCCAGGATTATAAGACTGATCAACTCAAGTCTCATCACTCTAACTTCCATGAGAGTCTTACAACACTGAGTAAAGAAAAGAGCAATTAGTTTGAATATTATGAGTAGTACAAGAATTTGAAGAAGTAATAGAAATAGGAATTGCAATCCACATTGAAAAAGGGAACCGATACTTGAAGGGAGCTAACGAAACAAATCAAGGTCGGGTGTAAGATTGCTTAAGGCATTCACCTGCTTTTTTTCATGGATTTCAGCAGAGATCACATGTTGGAAGACTCATCAGGTATAAAAACACAGCATTCCGTTTGAAATATTGCAATGTGCCCCCTGGGATGCAGTTAAAATATCTAAGGCCATTCTGTTTTGAAGGACAGTCTTTTTCATTAAAGACATTTTAGTATTTAATAAGGCTATTCTTGCTTGACTATCATTAAGGGCTTGGTATGTTATTTGACATCCTCTACCCCAAGGAAGGAAGCCATCCAGTAAATGCCTGGTCTTCAAGACTAGTCTGTTCCAAATCAATCACTTTCTTTAAGTATGATAGTATTTTGAAAACTTTAAATGGAACAATTACAATACAGGTATACAGTTTAAGCATGACAAAGGTTTAAATGAGGAGGTATAAGGTTGGGACTACAAGCCTGGTTGGGAGTCTTGGGACAGCTGTCTACAACAGATGCCATCTTTTACTCATCCTGGTTTGGAGATATTTGTATTGGTCAGTTGAAACTGGGTATCAGAAATAAGAACTGAAGTCCACTCAGGTGGAGAAGCCTATTTTAAAATAAGAAACGTGAATCCATGAGTCTATGCCCTTTGATTCTGCAGTGCATGAATTGGTTAAAAGTACTTGGTATGGTCCTTTCCAATAGGGCTACAAAGAGTCTTTTATTTGATATCTCTTCTGATAAATAAATTCTCCAGGTTATAGTCCATGATTGTTAAGTTCTGGGAGTGCTCTATGAAAAGAATCAGCTACCAAATTCTCACTTTTTTTAAAGTGTCTCAATGAGATCTTGACAATAACTAAGATATTTCTTTTAAGGAAAATTGATTCATACATTTCTTTGTCTAATTGCATAGGCCATCTGTTATTATCTCACAGTAAGACAGCTGATGTTTATCAAAGGGTATAGATCTAAGACTAAGGAGCACTAGTGGAAGAGCTTTTGGCCATGGAATCAAATGCTTCTGAAAGCTTTGCCCATTGAGTTTTGATTGTGCCATTAGTTCTTTCCACCAATCCTGAGGATTGGGGATTGTAAGCACAGTGGAAATGTTGCATTATTGGCCAAATGTTACAAATAGGTTTAATTATCTGTCTGGTGAAGTGAGTTCCCCATTCACTATGTAACTCAGTAGGAATTCCTCAGACAGGAATTATTGTCTCCAACAATAATTTGTTGAAAGCCATCTGTCTTCTGCAAGGAAGGGCAACAACTCAATGTGAGAATACACAGGTCATTACAAGATATATATATCTTCTTGAGATGGTGGCATTTGGACAAAGTCCAATTACCATATCTCAGTGAGTATCTTAGGAAGGGGAAAGTGGCCATGTAATTCATGAAATAGCTTCCCTAGATTATATTTTGGGCATATAACACAATGAGTATAGGCTTTATGGGCCACTGTGGGAGAAGGTTTTCAAAAGTATTGTTTTCCCCACAAAATTATCTTTTTAGGTGCCCAGTGGGTTAATTGGCATATATGCTGGCAGTGGCAATTGTTCCCCAATAGGTACTATGAGTTTTCATTGGACCAAAACCACATCTGTGAGGGGGTGTCAAAAATTCCCCCTTTTGAGTGCCATATCTGTTTCTGTTCTTCCATGGAAATTTCTTGAGTCTGCAGAAGGAAATCTTTTACTGGGTTAGCAGAGTTAATAGAAAGTAGCAGGCATTCTTGAGGCTGGACAGCATATCCAGCTTGATGATGTCTTACTTATTGTTTAAACAAGACCCATCTGTAAACCAAATGAGATCATAGAATGCAGTCATGGTCTTTTCCTCTTGTGATGTTGGGAGCAAGGTAGCAGGGTTAAAACAGTGAATAATATTTACTTACACAATATAACCTAAGGAGGTTTATCTTCATTTACTTGACAATGTTTTCCATGCAATTTAGCATACCAAACAAGCCTAATTAGTATCTCCTTCTTTATAGGAAGAGAGAACAAATTTCTTTGAGAAGTCCAGGGGATCTTTGAAAATTCTCAAAGGAAAAAGTCAAAAGAAAGACTTTAGTTAGGATATGAATTTTTGGGAGCTTGTCAAAAATAACAAAAGGCCTTAAAACACTTGGTCAGACAAGATCAAGGGGTTGCTGATCTTCTTGCCATGAAACAATGTTTAGTTATCCATTCATACAAAGTGACAACAGAAACTGTCAAGGGCAAACAAAGAAACAAACAAACAAAACCTTAATAGGGAGACCTCAATCTTTTGAACATTGGAAATCCCCTTAACAAAACATAGATCTCTGTCTTTTAGGTAAACTTACTCAAAGATAAAGAAAACCTTTTATAACCTCTTTATCAGGAGCAGACTAAGAGTTTAAGAAAACTATCCTTTTTAAGAGATAGAGAAAGCTAAATTCTAATTTTATACTAGTTTACTTCTGATATTAAAACTTATTTACTTAATTAAATTTATTTTAATTTTAGCCCACTTGACCATGCACAAAACTCTTTTCAGAATTTCTCTTTCACAAACCTTCTATAACATTCACTTTACATTCAGAATTTGTCCCATGCCTTTCGTTTTTCCTCCTAGTACTTTGGGACCAATTTATCTTTCTTAACAAAACAAACCAAAGCATTGCCATTCTTTATATCTTCTTTACTGAAAACATACATCTTTCCTTGAATAAAAAGTTGTTTTCCTGATTAATTTTTAATAACTTTAATCACATATATTAGTTAGAATTTTTAACCCTTATAGACATTAACTTCTAAGTAAAAACTAAGTAAGCAATTATAAACTTTCTTTTACATTAACATTTTGTGGCTTGGCAAATTTATAAATACCTTTTACAATTCCTAAAAACATGTTACTTCATAGTACAATCTTTTAATCAAATACTAGACATGTTTACTAATAGACCCAAATACCTTTTAGTTTTTCTGTAACAAGCCAAAAGTAGATAAACTTCAGTATTTTAGTAATTAACATCTAATAATTTATTTTACATGGAAAAAACCCAGACATTCAATAAATTTTATTATTTAATTCAATTAGCAAAACTGTAAGGTTTCAAATGACCAAAAGATCTTGAAATTAAGTACACACACCTAACACATCATTATTATTGAAAAAGTTCACGAACACTCATCTTTTTCATATCTATTTAGTTACTTGCTCCCAATAATTATTCAGATTGCTTACAAGACTTCATGAGACATTAGACAAAATTAGCCACCACTTTTATTATTATTTTATTAACCAGTTTTGTAATAGAAATAACATCAGCTTATTTGACCAATTAACATAGAATAAAGGCTGCATGTCTGCATCATACCTAATGATGATAACTGAGGACATGCCTATTTTAACCAAACCAACAAACTTAAACAAGCTTTTATTTACCATAAATTCTTTCATATCACATTAATTTGAAAGACATTTGGGTTAGTTGCATTTAGAAATTATTTTTGTAAGTTACTTTTGGTCATACCACCCACAGGGAAAATATCACACACATATAACATACATACAGACACACATATAAACAAGAGACAATTGCAGCAAAGATTTTATAGCTTCTGTTTTAAAAATGTTATCAGTTTCCATCTGCAAAAGCTTCTTTTCCCATTGTTTTCTTTCTTTCAGTCTTAGCAATCTGAGATGGGCCAGATATTCCCCTTTTGTTTAGTATTTGCACAAGTCTCAGCATGAAGCCAACCAGAGTTTTGAGGGGGATGCCGCCCATTTGAGAACAGGTTGGGCTTTTAGAAGCTCAATTTCCCTCTTTACTTTAGTTTTTGGTTTGCTGTAAAGTCTGAACAACATCTAAGGATGGTGTAGTGGGTCAGAAGTGTGCTGCTTGTGAGTGTTACCCCCTAAAGAGAGGTTGTAAACACTCTCTTACATGCCTCAGTTTTTCCCACCAGCAGCCTAAAACCACCATGGGGGCTCACAGCATGTGGGTGACCAATCCTCATATGCACTTCCCTGGATGAACCTTTAATTAATTAGCATGAATGATAGTGGAGTTCCCTATGGGGCTGCTATGCATCGTGAGTATTTGACCCTCCAACACTCTTGCTAAAGTTCTCACTCACCTGAGAATTCCTTTTGGCTGGGAGGAGCAATGTCCCTTTTCTCTGGAACTGGACACGTTCAGTCTCTCATTTCTCTACCAAGCAGTTTGTTCAGACCTAATAAACACAAATTTCCAATTTTAAAGTCAAATTAAAAAGGTCAGCCTGCCCCATTCATTCCAAAGTTCCCCCTAGGCCCCCTTGGCTTAGGAAATTGCCCTAGGTTTCCCTTTCCTAGGAATTACCCCCTTGGTTCCTCTTACTCAGGGTATGTACTGGTATCCCCTTAAGACATCTAGTCTTAAGGTTTAAAACAGCTCATACAAACTCTGGACCATCAACTTAAAATAAGAAGTCCACAATTCAGGAGAACTCACCAGAATCACCTGAAAAATGCAGTGATCTGGTGCGCTCAATGGGCCCCTATTGGTACTGAATGCCAGTTCAGTGTAGATCCAGGTGGTCTTTGGTGGGTTTCTCTGAAATCCTGCCCTGACTATGCCAAGAAATGTTGATGCAAATAATCCATAATGAACCTATAAATCAAAATTGGGATGATTCTATTATGAGCCAGATTTGAGGACCATAGAGCTTGGGGTCTTCCTTCCCCAAGGAAGAAAGTGCATCAAAGAAGTGGGGCATACAGAGTGGTTATATACCATCAAAGAGCTTGCACCACATATGATTGCAGTGTTCCTTTTACAATAGTAATGAGATTGACCTGTTGGCACAGCAATTGAGGAACAGAGTAGGTAGCAGGTCTGCTGTCTCAGTGGGGATGGGCACAGCAGGTGGCAGGTCAATTGTCTCAACCTGTGTAGGTACAGGGTGGGCACAGCAATCAATTCCTAACCTAGGGAGATATGCTTATCCTCAAGGAAAAGCCAATGTGAGGGAAGTTACATCTTTATCTTAAGGACGTTTGTTCTTGTCTTTGGAACACAGGAAATGCTTAAAGCAGATATACAATGCACGCCCAATGGCCACATCAGGCTCTTTTGGAAAGACAAGGTCAGGCCAAATTAGTTTTACACCAAATGGCTTCCTCGTATATTCCAGTATATCCTATTGCTTGCCATTTATTTATCACTATCTTCTCTTGAAGGAGTTTAAAAGTTCCAGAACTGCTGAGATGGTAAGTTGCCCAAAGATGACAGAAAGTTGGTAGAAAATGCGTGACTGGAGACAAGTGGGTTATTTCTTGCTTTCTGTTCCATTAGGTTCAAAGATTCTCTGGTTAGTATCCATTTCCACTCATCTTGTACTCCGCTTTTCTTTCTTTCCCTTCCTCAATGCCTGGGGAGAAGCATCTGATTCAACAAATGAGCTTCTACTTCAGTCTCTTAGAGTACTTTCTTTGCAAATTAGTTTCAGTTTTGCTCCAGGCTCGGTGAGAAAGAATGCCTGTCAGGGTATGAGTGAGAGGGAGTTAAAAACCTGGAGAAAAAAAACAACCGGGTAATAACCCTATAACTCGGTTTCTCTATATTTATATATGCATCCGTATATATATATTCATACATTCTTTCATTCAGCAAATATTTATTGAGCCCTGGGTGACTTCAATTAACACTCACCACTACTTTTTAAAAGAGATTAGCTCTCCTCCTCATGTACTATTTTCTGATTAAATTAAAATGATAGACATTTAAATATATGTTAAAGATGCATATGTAAATTAAACACATATGTAAATCTATACTGTTTTAATATATGTATGTCTAGTTTATTTAACATATATGTGTTATAGGCTTTATTTTTACCTCTTTTTATTGACATATAACTGGCATATGATATGATATTAGTTTCAGGTCTACAACATCATGACTCAATATTTGTATATGTTTCAAATGATCACCACAGTAAGTCTAGTTAACATCCATCACCATATATAGTTACAATTTTTTTTCTTGTCATAAGAACTTTTGAGATCCACTCTCTTAGCAACTTTCAAATATGTAATACAGTATTATTAACTATGCTTGCCATGCTATAGATTACATCCCCAGGACTGACTTATTTTATAACTGGAAATTTGCACCTTTTGACCCCCTTCACCCATTTCACCACCCCACCCCCCATAGGCTTTGTTTTTAATCTCTAGTCAAAGATGATATAGAATTGATGATCTATGGGACAAATGTATAATTTTTCTTTATCTCAGAATCACCAAGAATTAAAATACTTTTATTTTTTTGCTTTAAAGTGCTCTACATTACTGAATACATTTCTGGAGTTTCTTAATGATAATTTCCAGTTATTGTATTTTCTCCTCTACTGTGTCTACTTGATGACAAATATCATGTGTGAAACAAAAATGTTTGTTCAACATTCTTAAATGCATGACAATGTACAGATAAAATATCTCTATGAATTAATATAAAATTACTATAATTATTATAATACATAAAAGTGCAAAGAATAAAAATTTCACTATCTATAATCACTTAAAAGTTCTCTTAAACTCCCTTTCTAGGCAATGTTTATTTTCTTGCTTAATTAAATTGACAATTGTTTTTTAAAAAAATATTATAGATTGTTTACAAAAATTAGAAAGAAGAAAGTTTTAAAAAATTTGAAATGTTATATGCCACCTAGAAATAATCATTGTAAATATGCAATCTATAAATGTATAACAGTAGTGTATATCTATATGTATATCTATGGATAAATAGGTAGACACATAGAAGATAGAAATGCCTTTAGTAAAATAGGATCATACTATACCTGCTGTGCTTTAATTTTTTTTGTGTGTGAGGAAGACCAGCCCTGAGCCAACACCTGTCACCAATCCTGCTCTTTTTGCTGAGGAAGACTGGCCCTGGGCTAACATCTGTGCCCGTCTTTCCTCTATTTTGTATGGGATGCTGCCACAGTGTGGCTGACGAGCAGTGCATCGGCGGGCGCCTGGGATCTGAACCTGTGAACACCAGGCTGCCAAGCATGGACTAAACCATTGCGCCACCGGGCGGCCCCAACTGTGCTTTAATTTTAAATTTTGTTTCAGCAGGATCTAGAAGAAAATAACAGAATGAAAATTAAACCAAGGAATTAATACTTCAAATAAATGCTTCTTTAATACAAGACATTATTTCCTAGAGTTTTCCTCATAAGTTTAAGAAAAAATATTACTTAAAAATATATTTAAATCATTAGACTTTTATTCTTTTAAACATATGTTTTAATTTTATTTATTTTTTATTTTATTTAAAAACATTTTCCCCAGCTTTATGGAATATAATTGACAAAATTCTGTGTATTTAAAGTGCACAATGTGATGATTTGTTAGACATATACCTTGTGAAATGATTTCCACAATCAAGTTAATTGACACATCCATCACCTCACATAGGTGGGAGAATGCTTTTTTGTGTGTGGGAGAATGCTTCACATCTACTCTTTTAGCAGATCTCAAATATGCAATACAGTTTTATTGACTATAGTCACCGTGCTGCACATTAGATCCTTAGAACTTACTCATCTTAAACCTGAAAGTTTGTACTCTTTGACCAACATATCCTCATTTCCCTCAGTCTCCAACCTATGGCAACCATCATTCTACTCTGTTGCAAGAGTTTGACTTTTTTTTAGATTCTACATATAAGTGATACCAAACAGTATTTGTCTCTCTCTGACTTATTTTTCTTAGCATAAAGCCTTTAAGTTTCATCCATGTTATTGCAAATGGCAGACTATCCTTCTTTCTCATGGCTGAGTAATGTTCTCTTGTGTATTTATGTATACATCATATTTTCTTTATCCACTCATCCATCATCGGATGCTTAGGTTATTTCCGTATTTTGGTTATTGTGAATAATGCTGTAATGAACTTCTGAGTGCAAATATCTCTTCTAGATACTGATTTTGTTTCCTTCAGCTATATATCCAGGAGTTGGATTGCTAAATCATATGGAAGTTCTATTTTTAATTTTTTGAGGAGCCTTTACACTGTTTTCCACAGTGATTGTACCAATTTACATTCCCATCGATAGTGTACAAGAGTTCCTTTTTTGTCACATCCTCACCAATGTTTATTATCTCTTGTCTTTTCTGATGATAGCCAAACTGGTGTGAGGTGATACGGTATGGTTTTGATGTGCATTTCCATAATTATAAGTGATGTTGAGCACCTTTTCATGTACCTGTTAACCATTTGAATATCTTATTTGGAAAACCGTCTATTCAGATTCTTTGCCCATTTTTTAATTGGATTATTTTTTTAATTGAGCTGTATGAATTTGTTATATATTTTTGATATTAACCCCTTATTAGATATATAATTTGCAATTATTATCTCCTATTTCATAGATTGCCTTTTCATTTGGTTGATTGTTTCCTTTGCATGCCAAAGCTTTTTAGTTTGATATAGTCCCTGTTGTCTATTTTTCTTTTTGTTGCCTATGTTTTTGTTGTTCTATCCAAAAAATCATTGCCAAGGCAATGTCAACCAAGGACCTTTTCCCCTGTTTTCTTCTACAACGTTTTACAATGTTCAAATCTTACATTTAAGTCTTTAATCTATTTCACGTTAATTTTTGTGAGTGGTGTAAGATAAGTGTCGATTTCATTCTTTTGCATGTGGATATCCAGTTTTCCCAGCACCGTTTATTGAAGAGACAATCATTTACCCATTTTGGGTTCCTTGTGCCCTTGTCAAAGATTAGTTGACTGTATATGTGTGAGTTTATTTCTGCGCTCTCTATTCTGTTCCATTGATATATGAGTCTGTTTTATTATGCCAATACCATATTGTTTTGACTACTATGGTTTTGTAATATAATTTGAAATCGGAAAGTGTGATGCCTCCAGCTTTCTTCCTCTTTCTTAGGGTTGCATTGGTTATTTGGGGTCTTTTGTGGTTCCATACCAATTTTAGGATATTTTTTCTATTTCTGTGAAAAATGCCACTGGAATTTTGATGGGAATTGCATTGAATTCATAGATCACTTTAGGTAGTTTGGCTATTTTAACAATATAATTTTTTTGCCAATCCAAGACATAGAATATATTTCCATTTGTTTATGTCTTCTTCAATTTCTTTCATCAAAGTCTTATAGTTTTCAGTATATAGAACTTTCACCTCATTGGTTAAATTTATTTCTAAGTTTTTTATTCTTTTTGATGCTATTGTAAAAGGGATTGATTTTTTTAAATTTCTCTTTCAGGGTCCAGCCCGGTGGCACAGCGCTTTAGGTCATGCTTTGGCAGCTCAGGATTTGTGGGTTCAGATCCCAGGCGCTGGCCAATGCACTGCTTGTCAGCCATGCTCCAGTGGTATCCCATATAATGTAAAGGAAGATAGGCACAGATGTTAGCCCAGGGCCAGTCTTCCTGAGCAAAAAAGAGGAGGATTGGCAATGGATGTTAGCTCAGGGCTGGTCTTCCTTACTAAATAAATAAATAATAAATAAATAAATAAATAAATAAATAAAAATTTCTCTTCCAGATATTTTTTTTGTTAGTGTAGAGACATGCAACTGAGTTTTGTGTGTTAATTCTGTATAATACAACTTTACTGAATTAATTCATTGGCTCTAACACTTTTTTGGTGGAGTCTGTAGGAATTTCTAGATATAAGATTATGTCACCTGCAAAGACAACTTTACTTATTCTTTTCTTTGTTATTTTAACCTCTGGCGCAGAATCAGGTAAAGCTCTATGCAGAGAAATCCCCTCCCAGAGACAGCCCCACAAAGTAAAAGCCCTGCCCAGAGAAAGTCTTACACAGACAAAGCCCTGCCCAGGGAAAGCCCCACTCCAGGGAAATACCTGCCCAGGGAAAGCCTTGCCCAGAGAAAGTCCTACACACAGTCCTATACAGAGAAAGCCATGCCCAGGGAAAGCTCTGCCTCAGGGAAAGTTCCACCCAGGGACAGCCCCACCCAAAGAAAGAGCTAAACAGAGAAACACCCACCCAGAGAAGATTCTACACAGAGAAAGCCCTGCAAAGGGAAAGCCCTGCACCTGGGAAAGCCCCATCCAGAGAAACCCCTGCCCAGAGAAAGTTCTACACAAAGGCCTGTCCAGGAAAAGCCCCACCCAGGGAATGCGCTGCCTTAGTTATTCTTTTCTTAATGTTGCCTTATTTCATTTTCTTGCCTAATTGCTCTGGCTAGGACTTCCAGTACTATTTTCAATAGACCTGGTGAAAGTGAGTAACCTTGTCTTGGTCCTGACCTTAGAGAAAAGGCTCATATCTTTTCACTGTTGACTGTGATGTTACCTTTGACCTCTTATGTGTCTTTTATTTTGTTGAAGTACATCCTTTCTATACCTAATTTGTGGAGAATTTTTATTGTGAAAGGATGTTTAATTTTGTCAAATGTTTTTTCTGCATCTATTGAGATGATCATATGATTTTATCTGCTTTCTGTTAATGTGGTGTATCACATTTATTGATTTGTGCATGTCAAACCATTCTTGCATTCCAGGAATAAATTCCACTTTATCATGGCATGTGATTCCTTTAGTGTATTGTTGAATTCAGTTTGCTAATATTTTGTTGAGGAGTTTTGCTTCTACGTTTATCAGGGACATAGGCCTGATATTTATTTTTTGTAGTATCTTTATCTGGCTTTGGTATCAGCGTAATGCTGGCCTAAAAAACTAAGTTTGGAAGTATTTCCTTCTCTTTAATTTTTTGGAAGAGTTTGAGAAGGATTGATACTAATTCTTCTTGAAATGTCTGGTAGAATTCACCAGTGAATCCATCTGGTGCTTGGGTTTTCTTTTTCTTTTTTCTCCCCAAAGCCCCAGTAAATAGTTGTGTATCATAGTTATGCATCCTTCTAGTTGCTCTATGTAGGGCACAATCTCAGCATGGCTTGACAAGTGGTGCATTGCTCCACACCCAGGATCTGAATTGGTGAACCCTGGGCCCCCGAAATGGAATGTGTGAACTTAACTGCTATGTCACCGGGCCAGCCCAATGGCTTTTCTTTATTAGGAGATTTTTGATTACTGATTCAACCTGCTTACTACTTATACATGTATTCAGATATTCTATTCTTGGTAGGCTGTATGTTTCTAGAAATTTATCTATTTTTCTAGGTTATCCAGTTTGCTGGTGTATATTTGTTTGTTGTGCTCTCTTATGATCCTTTGTATTTACATGGTATCAGTTGTAATGTCTCCTCTTTCATTTATAATTTTAATTATTTGGGTCATCTTTCTTTTTTCTCTTGGCTAGCCTAGCTAGAAGTTTGTCAATTTTATCTTTTCACAAAGCAGCTCTTAGTATCATTGATATTTTCTATTGTCTTTCTATTCTCTATTTTATTTATTTCTGCTCTGGTTTTTGTTATTTCCTGTTTTCTGTTAACTTTGTGCTTAGTTTATTTTTCTTTTTCTGGTTCCTTGACATGTAAAGTAAGTTTGTTTATTTGAGATCTTTCTATTTCTTAGTGTAGGAATTTATTGCTGTAGACTTTCCTGTTAGAATAGATTTGCCTCAATCCATAAGTTTTGGTATGTTGTATTTCCATTTTTTTTGTCTCAAGATGTCGTTTGTGTTCCCTTTTAATTTATTTTTTAACCTGTTGACTGTTCAAGAGTGTGTTGTTTAGTTTCCACTGTGAATTTTCCACCTTTCCTCCTGTATGGTATGATTTTTAGTTTCATACCACTGTGGTTAGAAAAGAATACTCAATATATCAATTTTCTTAAATTTGTTCCTACTTGTTTTATGACCTATCATGTGATTTATACTGGAGAATGTTCAATGTGCACTTGAGAAGAATGTGCATTCTGCTGCTGTTAAATGGATTGTTCTGTATATATCTGTTAGGTCCATTTGG
The DNA here is from genome assembly GCA_031878705.1 of Tapirus indicus. Lineage (NCBI taxonomy): Eukaryota > Metazoa > Chordata > Mammalia > Perissodactyla > Tapiridae > Tapirus > Tapirus indicus. Next base: position 107,135,492 of record CM062918.1, on the reverse strand, counting down.
TCTAAAGTGTAGTTGAAGTGTAATATTTCCTTATGATTTTCTGTCTAGATGATATATCCATTGTTGAAATTGGGGTACCAAAGTCTCCTAATATTACTGCATAGCTGCCTATTTCTGCCTTCACATCTGTTTATATTTGCTTAATATATTTAGGTGCTCTGAGGTTGGGAACGTATATATTTATATTTGTTGTATTTTCTTATTGATTTGCCCCTTTTATCATTATATAATGACCTCCTTTGTCTCTTGGTACAGTTTTTGACTGAAATTTATTTTGTCTGGTATAAAAATAGCTACTTTTGCTTTCTTTTTGTTTCCATTTACATAAAATATCTTTTCCACCTCTTCACTTTGATATTGTGTGTGTCCTTAAAGCTGGACCAAGTCTCTTGTAGGCAGCAGATAGTTGGGTCTTATTTCTTTATCCATTTATCCACTATATATCTTTTGACTGGTGGATTTAATCCATTTATATTTGTAGTAATTATTGGTAGGTAAAGACCTACTATTGCCATGTCATTAGTTGTTCTATGGCTGTTGTGGAATTCCCTCTTCCTTTCTTCCTCTCTTTCTTTGTGATTTAAGGATTTTTTTGGAGTAAAATTCTTTTATCTTTATCTGTTGTGATAAAGGATTTTGCTTTGTGGTTACCATGAGGTTTATATACAACATCTTATATTTATAAGTATCTATTTTAAGCTGAAAGCAACTTAACTTCAATTGCATGTAAAAACTGTACTTTTTTATTCCCCTCCCCATATTTTCTGTTTTTGATGTAACAATTTACATTTTTTATTCTATGTATCCATTAACAAATTATTGTAACTATAGTTATTTATAACTTTTTCCTTTTAGCCTTTATACTAGAGTTAAGTGACTTATACACCACCATTACAGTATTAGAGCATTCTGAATTTGACAATACATAGAACCTGCCTAAGACTGAGGATAGACCAAGAGAACTTAGAATTTCTACCTTCTCCCAACAGTGTCATGTTTAATGTAACAGACCACAAGTCTACGACTTGGGGATGGGGCAAGAGTTTGGAGAAGGACTCCCTCCTAACAGTATATAAATTTCAGGTGTACATCATTATATATTGATTTCTGTGTAGATTACATCATGTTCACCACCCAAAGACTAATTATCATCCATCACCATACACATGTGCCTAATCGCCCCTTTCAACCTCTCCCCTCCCCCAATTCCCATTTGGTAATCATCAATCCAATCTCTGTCTCTTTGCCATTGTTTGAATATTCTATCTATGAGTGAGATCATAGGGTGTTTGACTTCCTCCCTCTGACTTATTTAGCTTAGCATAATACACTTAAGGTCCATCCATGTTGTCACAAATGGCAAGATTTCATCTTTTATTTTATGGTTGAGTAGTATTCCATTGTCACATCTTCTTTATCCATTTGTCTCTTGATGGGCACTTAGGTTGCTTCCAGTCTTGGCTATTGTAAACAATGCTACAAGGAACATAGGAGTGCATATATATTTATACATTTGTGTTTTCATGTTCTTTGGATAAACACCTAGCAGTGGAATAGCTGGATCATATGGTAATTTTGTTAACTATGTTAATTCTTCTAATCCAAGAGTATGGAATATCTTTCCATTTCTAAGTGCAGGTGTACAGGGCCTGCTGAAATCAAAGAGTGGAAAAAAAAATGACTCAGAGACACCCTGCAGCTCCCCAGACCCCTCACTAAGTGCTAGGCAGCAGCAGCACATTGCTAGATGAAAAGAGCAGTACTGACTGTACCTAAAATTGATGTAGTGAGGGACACTATGTCAGCTCCCAGAAATTAGATTAAATGGATGATTTCAAAGACTTGTACATATTCACAGAAACAGATATCAAATTTCCTTATAGCACATGCTTTAATAATTACTTTATTTATTGAGGGATTTTTAAAAAAAAATTATTGTTTAGCTCTCAATATATAGGGATCAGCCTGTTTTGAACAAGATCCTTTGATGTGATTTTATGAAAATATCAGTTCAATGTGATCAGTTCTTTGAGCATAAACAATGATATAAACTGTATGGCTGTCTAATTTTGAAAATGGCAACTCAGAAGACACCATTAGTGCCTTAGTCTCTTTGTGGTACACCTATCTTCCTCTTTTTAACACCTTTATTCAACTGGCAAATTGAAGTACAGAATATTATATTGATAAAGAGGAATTGAAAAAGTCATTCTCAGCACACATATCATGTAACAGCAGGTACTTAATAAATTCTCGCCCATGAAATATGACATTATGTAGTTATTAATTGTTATAGCCTTTGTTGAGAGCTATTATTTGAAAATTATTGATATTTATTTAAAATTGGATGTTAACCTCTGTTTAGATTATAACACAAATTATTTTATGAAGTTATTATGATAAGAATGAACTTTTGATCCAGTTTATTTCCGTGAAAACAAGATGGTTCACATGGAGTTTGCACTTATCACCCCTAATTCACAGACAGATGAGAGACCTCAACTATCTAAAGAGAAGGTAATTAGTTGCATATATTTCAGACTTTACAAGATCTTAGTTTGAAGTTTCTGTTTACATAACTCCTGTCAAAAGAATATATTCTTGGTGTGCTCATCTGAATGAAAAAGTCCTGTTATTCTCCAAAATTTAATTTTGGAGTATAAAAAGAAAGAGGAAAGTAAGTATGAAGGCAACAGTGTTATGTGGATTGATGTCCATTTTGAAGCCTCTCTTCCTCTGATTAGTTTTTCTCCATTCAGTCTCATAATTACTCACATGCCCACTGCAAATTAAGCTTCAGAAGGCCAAATAATTTTTTTTCTATTTGGGTCACTAGTATATCACCAGCACTTTGGTGTCTAGCACATAATAGATGTTCCAGAAATATTTCTGAATGCATGGTTTATTCATTTATTAATTCATCCATTAATTGAAAGCTTACTGAATGGAGCCAGGTATTAAGCATTATGATAGATATTACGGTTGCGTAGATAAAAGATAGAAATTCTGCCCTTAGGGATCCTATCATCCAGTGAGAGAGATTGCAAGTGTACAGGTTTGTATAAATGCTATGTAGGAGTAAAAATGGGGCAATTGGAGATAAAAGAAAGGTACCCTTTTGAGACTTGAGGCAGGAGTAAAAGTGAATTAAGCAGAATAGTCTTTTTAATTGCAATAACTCTGATTGGGATGGAGATGGAGGAATGTTCCAGGTGAAGGGAACAGCCTAGACACAGGAGTGTGATGGAGCATGACCAGAAGAGTTATGAATGGAGTAAGGAAACTAAAGTCAGGGAGGTCAGGCTGTTTCAAATAATCCAGGAGAAAAATCAGTGTTCAAAATACAGCTGGGACAATGGGAATGGAAAGGATTTAGAACAGAGATGTAAGGGGATAGAATTATGAAGATTCGGTGAATTGTAAAATAGGAGGAGTAAGGAGAGGCAAAAATCAAGGATGCTTCCTTGGCTTTTGACTTGGGATAGTTGGTAGATTATGGTGCCACTCAACAGGACATGGAATGCAAGTGGAGGGCTATGATGGCAGATGGGCAGCAAGGTAAGGAGATTAGCTTTGGGCAGTGAGTTTTCTAACAGATGGTAAGTTTTCTATAAATGAAATACCCATGTGGGCTGAGTGGGTTATAATACCTACTTAGTGACAATGGTACTCCATTCAGTAGTTCCATTCTTAACCTGTTTGCTTTTTAGAGACAAAGCACTCAGATAACAGCTCCTTGATTGAAGCCTTGCAACACTTTTTCTACAATTTACATGTTTTCTTGGGCTGAGTTCTGATCAGCATCTTCTGGATGTATTGCGGCAGTAATATTGGGAAGTATGTGTTTCATTCTTTTGGGAATATGAGCATTTTTTGCAACAAAGTGTAAGTATTCTACAGAAACTTCATTCCTCTTGTTGAGTTTTATCTGAATATTTATTTTCCCCTAAGGGAGAATGAAGGGTAAATCTAATGAGATAATCACATTCTGATGGTAGAAATATTCTTATTTCTAGGCCTTTCTGTACTTGAGAGAAAATATTTATGAATTCAAAGCAGACAGTCTTTAGCAAACAGTTCTTAACAAGGAGAACTGTATGTTTATCCCATTTAATATCCTTTAAATTTCACTGTAAATCATACACATTTACTCTTTGAATCCAATAGCATTAATGTTTATCTGTTGATGTATTCCTGATGACATTGGTTTGAAGACAAATCTAAAAGAGTTCTTTGGACCATTTTACTTTCATTTTGCACACTTCTCTATTCCTATAATTTGAATATTTTCCCCTTAATATTTAGATTGACTCTCACTTTATTAATATTAGCGGATATAACGACTCTGGCAGTTTTTCAGGCTCAGGCGATCAATCTTTTATTTTCTCTTTGGAATAACAATGGATAATATTAATTATGCCCAATAATATTTTGGTGACTCTTTTTATCAATGTATTTATAATTTCTTTACATTCTGCCTCCTCCCACCCCTGTCACACACGTGTTACTCTTGATAAATATTTGCAACTTGGATGTGTATTCTTTCCTACGTTTCCATACATCCTTCTGCAGAGAGAGCCACTTAATTCATTGTTTACATTATAATGGGGGCTTATATTATATGCACTTTCTTGCATCTTGTCTTTCTCATTTGAAAATAAGTTTTGGGAATCAAGCTGTAATTCATTCTTTTTAATGACAACCTCATAGTCTATGATGGGAATTTACTGTAGTTTATTCAACCAGCCCCTCTGGGTGGGCATTTACTTTATTCCAAGTTTTTGCTGCTATAAATAATACTACAACAGGTTTGCAGTTCGCATCCCAGGCACCTGTCGATGCACTGCCTGTCAGCCATGCTGTGGCGGCGTCCCATATAAAGTAGAGGAAGATGGACACGGATGTTAGCCCAGGGCCAGTCTTCCTCAGCAAAAAAAGAGGAAGGTTAGCAACGGATGTTAGCTCAGGACTGGTCTTCCTCACACACACACACACACACACACACACACACACACAATAAATAAATAAATAATAAATAATACTACAACATACATTTTTACAAACTGATTCTCAGAATTAGAATAAATTCTTGGTGTTAGGAATTCTGGGTTTGAGTGTATGTATATTCCAAATAAAATATATTTTGCTACATTACTTTCTAATCATGAGGTATTAATTTGCATTTCCAGTATCAAAGCATAAGAACGCTTTTCCTCACGCTGTGCTAGCAACAAATATTTTTATTCTTCTAACAGTTTGCCAGATTGAAGGGCAAGAGTAACAGACACTCAACTCCAACTAATTGAAACAAAACACAGGAATTTATAGGCTCATTTTACTGGCAACTGCAAGGGCAGTTTTGGTTCTAGTACAGCTGCATTTGTGAACTCCAACATTGTGGTCAGGGCTCTCTCCTCCGAGGGCTCAACTTGCTCAGCTACCTTTGACTTCATTTTCAGACAGGATTTCTCCTCTGGCAGCCCTTGCACAAATAATGTCAGCTGAACCACCATAACTATAATATTTTTCTGTCATATCAGTGAAAAACTGTGCATGACTCTTCTGATTAACTTCCTTTTGGTCATGTGCTCAATCTCTTCCAAATACCATGAAGAACATTTTCCACAGGAGAAAGGAATTATATTACCAAAAGAAGGGGTAAAAGGGGAAGAACACCTACTCAGAGAAAGTTATGTTAAAATATTTGCACATAGCTTCTTATACTTGTCTTTAAGAGCCCCTGCCTCTTTCCAGTGTCATTACATGCAAACAAACAAGAACACACACACACACACACACACACACACACACAAACCTACTCTAGAACAATATATTTAATGGATACTGTTTCCTCTCCTTTTTACCCTATCATTTTCCTAGTTTCAAGGTAATTATGAGTCCCTTCCTATAATATTCTTTTATAATTCAGATCTTAGCATCAAATATTTGAATTAATCTTTACTTAATCCAAGAAAGCTGTGCTCCACTCTGTTTAAGAGTTCAAATATATAAATCCAAGGATTGCTGTTTAGCTGAGGAATATATGTTAATGATTTGTAAGGATGATTTTCCCGGAATCTCTTAAATTCTTGTCCCATGGAATCAGTTGGATCTCAACAGTTAAAGCAGCTCTAAAAATGTGAGAGGATACATAGAGTAATTTAACCTAAATTTAGGTACTTTGGAGAACTGAAATACTCAAAATGTCTAAATTTTGTTATAATTTCTCCAAGGAACCCAGGTTCATCAGAACTCATCTACACATGGAGGTATATTAAAAATAACAGAAAGTAATATTTATACACATTTAAAGTTTAGTCAGAATCAAAGGTGTATAATTCCTTTTTTTATTATTAATAAATATTTAAAAAGTCATCACATTATTTAGTCCTGTGCTATAATTTGAAGTTAGACTATGTATTAGATCATGAATAAGGACATTTTAGCACATATTTTTTTCCAGCATTATTGAAATATAATTGGCATATATCATTGTGTATGTTTAAGGTATACAAGATAATTATTTGATATATGTATACATTGCAAAATGATTATCACAATAAGGTTAAACACATCATCACCTCACATAGTTTGGTATAATTTCATCATAAGTATGAGGTGTGAGGCCATATTTCATTGCGGTTTTGATTTGAGTTTCCCTAATAATAAGTTATGTTGAACATCTTCTCATGTGCCTGTTGGCTCTCTGTACACCTTGCTTGGAAACATGTCTGTTCATATCCTCTGCCCTTTTTCTGATCAGGTTGTTCATTTTTTTGTTGTTGAGTTATATGAGTTCTTTATATATTTTGAATATTAACCCGTTAACAGATACATGATTTACAAATATCTTCTCCCAGTTATTAGGTTGTCTTTTCCATTGTTGATGGTTTCCTTTATTGTGCAAAAGCTTTTTAGTTTGATGTCGTCCCATTTGTTTATTTTTTCTTTTGTTTCCCTTGCCTGAGAGACATGATATTCAAGAAGATAGTGCTAAGGCAAGTGTCAAAGAGCGTATTGCCTATGTTTTCTTCTAGGAGTTTTATGGTTTCAGGTCTTACATTCAAGTCTTTAGTCCATTTTGTGTTAATTTTGTGTATGGCATAAGATAATGGTCTACTTTCATTCTTTTGCATGTGGCTGTCCAGTTTTCCCAACACGATTTATTCAAGAGACTTTCCTTTCTCTATCATATGTTTTTGGCTCCTTTGTTGAAAATTAGCTGTCCCTAGATGTGTGGTTTTATTTCTGGGCTTTCAATTCTGTTCTGTTCATCTGTGTGTCTGTTTTTCTTCCAGTACCAGGCTGTTCTGATTACTATAGCTTGGTAGTATATCTTGAATTCAGGGAGTGTGATACCTCCAGCTTTGTGCATTTGTCTCAGGGTTGCTTTGGCTATTCAGAGTCGTTTGTTGTTCCATATATATTTTAGGGTGCTTTTTTCTTTTTCCATGAAAAATGTCTTTGGGATTCTGGTTGGGATTGCATTGAATCTGTAGATTGCTTTAGGTAATATGGATATTTTAACTATGTTTATTCTTGCAATCTGTGAGCATGGAATATCCTTCCATTTCTTTATGTCTTCTTCAATTTCTTTCAATAATGTGTTATAGTTTTCCATGTATAGCTCATTCTCCTCCTTGGTTAAATTTATTCCTAGGTATTTTATTCTTTTTGATGCTATTGTAAATGGGATTGTCTTCTCAATTTCTCTTTCTGCGTGTTTGTTGTTAGTGGATAGAAATGTAACTGATTTTCGTATGTTGATTTCATACCTTGCAAATTTACTGTATTGATTAATTATTTTTAACAGTTGTTTGGTGGATTCTTTAGGGTTTTCTAAATATAGAATCAGGTCATCTGCAAATAGTGACAGTTTTACTTCTTCCTTTCCAATTTGGATCCCTTTTATTTCTTTTTCTTGCCTAATTGCTCTGGCTAGGACTTCCAATACTGTGTTAAATAAGTGTGAACATACTTGTCTTCTTCTTGTTCTCAGAGGAATGGCTTTCAGTTTTTCACTGTTGAGTATGATGTTGGCTGTGGATTTGTCACATATGGCCTTTATTATGTTGAAGTACTTTCCTTCTATATCTGTTTTATTGAGAGTTTTTAATCATAAATCAATGTTGGATCCTGTCAAATGCTTTCTCTGTGTCTGGTGAGACGGTCATGTAATCTTTTATTCTTGATTCTGTACATGTGGTGTATGACATTTATTGATTTGTGTGTGTTAAACCATCCTCGCATCCTAGGAATGAATCCCACTTGATCATGGTGTATGATCCTTATAAAGTACTGTTGAAATTAGTTTGCTAGCATTTTCTTGACAATTTGGTATCTCTATTCATTAGGGATATTGACCCATAGTTTTCTTTTCTTGTAGTATCTTTTGTTTTGTTTTGTTTTTTTGGGTTTTTTTTGTGGGGAAGACCAGCCCTGAGCTAACATCTGTTGCCAATCCTCCCCTTTTTGCTGAGGAAGACTGGCCCTGGGCTAACATCTGTGCCCATCTTCCTCCACTTTATATGGGACACCGCCACGGCGTGGCTGACAGGCAGTGCGTCGGCGGGCACCCGGGATCTGAACTCGCAAACCCCGGGCTGCCAAGCACGGACTAAACCGCTGTGCCACTGGGTGGCCCCCTCTTGTAGTATCTTTAACTGTCCTTGGTATCAGGGTAATACTGGCCTCATAAAATGAGTTTTGGAGTGTTTCCTTCCCTTCAATTTTTGGAAGAGTTTGAGAAGGATTGGCATTAATTCTTTAAATATTTGGTAGAATTCACCAGTGAAACCATCTGGTCCTTGGATTTTCCTTGTTGGGAGGTTTCTGATTACTGATTCAATCCCCTTTCTCATTATAGGTCTGTTCAGATTTTTTATTTCTTCATGATTCAGTCTTGGTAGGTTACATGTTTCCAGGAAAATATCCATTTCTTCTAGGTTGTCCAATTTTTTGGCATATACTTGTTCAGAGTGGTCTCTTATGTCCTTTGTATTTCTGTGGTATCCATTACAATGTCTCTGCTTTCATTTATAATTTCGTTTATTTGGATCCTCTCTCTTTTTCCTTGGTTAAACTGGCTAGAGTTTTGTCAATTCTGTTTATGTTTTCAAAGAACCAAATCCTATTTTTGTTAATTTTTCTATTGTTTTCCTGTTCTCTATTCACTTATTTCTACTTTCTTCTGTATTATTTCCATCATTCGATCAACTTTTGGCTTAGTTTTTATGATTTTCATAGTTCCTAGAGGTGTAAAGTTATTTTGTTTGAGATCTTTCTTTGTTCTTTATGTATGCGTTTATCACAATAATGTTTCTCTCTTACAACTGTCTTTGCTGCGTCTCATAAGTTTTGGTACGTTGTGTTTCCATTTTTGTTTGACTCATGATACTTTTTATTTTCCTTTTGATTTCTTCTTTGATCCATTTGTTTTTGAGCATTGTTGAGTGTTCCTTAGTTTCCATATATTTGTGAATTTTTCAGCTTTCTTCTTGTTATTGATGTCTAGTTACATTTAATTGTGGTTGGAAAAGATACCAGATATTCTTTATCCTTAAATTTTTTGAGACTTGTTTTGTGGCCTAATGTATTATCTATCCTAGAAAATGTTCCATGTGCACTTGAGAAGAATATGTAGTCTGCTACTGTTGGATGGAATATTCTGTATATGTTTGTTAAGTTCATTTGGTCTATAGTGTTGTTCTAATCCTCCATTTCCTTATTGATTTTCTGTCCGATGATCTACCCCTTGTTGAGATTGGGCTATTAAAGTCCCCAAAATGTTATTGTATTGTTCTTTATTTCTCCTTTCATTTTTTTTAGTACTTGTTTAATAAGTTTAGGTAGTTTGATGTTAGAGTATGAATATTTACAATTATGCTCTTGATGAATTGACTCATACCTTAGCAGAATGACTTCTTACTCATTTTACCATTGTTACTTAAAATTTCCTTCGTCTGTTATGAATTTTGCCATCTTTTCTTTCTTTTGATTACCATTGGCTTGAAGTATCTTTTTCCTTCTCTTGGTTCACAGTCTATGTGTGTCCTTAAATTAAAGTGTGTCTCTTGTAGGCAGCATATTTTTTGATGTTGTATTTCTATCCATTTACCTGTTCTATGTTTTTTGATTAGAGAATTTAAAATTTTTATATTTAAGGTAGCAATTACTAGTTAAAGAGATACTATTGACAGTTTGTTAATTGTATTCTGACTCTTTTATGGATCCTATGTTTTTTGCTTCCTCTCTTGCAGTCTTCCTTTCTGATTTTATGACTTTTTGTAGGGGTATACTTTGACTCATTTCTTATAATCTTTTGTGTATTTACTACAGGTTTTCCTTTTGTTTACCATGAGGCCTCCATAAAATATCTTATATTTATATCATCCTGTTTTATACTGATAACAACTTAGCTTCAATAGCATACATAAGCTTTACACTTTTACTTCCTGCTTCATATTTTTGGTTATAAATGTTACCATTCACAGCTTTTTAAAAATTATTTATTCATTAGTGCATTATTGTAGTTATGGTTATTTAATAAATTTGTTTTTTAACTTTTAAACTAGAGATGTAAATCAATTATGCACTACTGTTACAGTATCAGAGAATCTGACTCTGACCATTTCCATTTCCAGTGAGTTTTACACATACCTTCATAGTTTTGCATCATTTCTTTCTTCTTGAAGAACTCCCTTTAACATTTCTTATAAGGCAGGTCAAGTTGTAGAGAACACCCTTCTCTTTTCTTTGTTCAGGAAAGTTTTTATCTCTGCTTCATTTCTGAAGGATAGCTTTGCTAGTTATAATATTCTTGGTAGAGTTTTTCTTTCAATATTTTGAATATTGTTCCAATCTCTCCTGGTTTGTAAAGTTTCTTTTCAGAAATCCATGTATTGTCTTATAGGGTTTATTATTATTCTTTTTCTATGTGATGAGTCACTTTTCTCTTGATGCTTGCAAAATTCTTTCCTCGTCTTCAACTTTTGACAGTTTCATTATAATGTACCTCAGTGTAGCCCTTTTCAGATTCAACGAATTTTAGGTCCTTTGTGCCTCATGAATCTAGATGACCATTTCCCTTGCCATGTTAGAGAGTTTCCAGCAATTATTGCTTTGAATGTACTTCCTGTCACTTTCTTTTTCTCTTCCCCTTCTGGCATTCCCATAAAGCATATATTATTTCTATTGATGATGGCCCATAAGTTCTATTGGCTTTCTTCACTCTTTCATTCTTTCTTTCCTTTTGCTCCTCTGACTGTATAACTTCAAATGCCCTATCTTCTAATTCACTAATTCCCTCTGTCGTTTTTGTCTTGGTCAAGTGCTATTGAAGCCCTCAATTGATTTCTTCAGGTCAGTCATTGTGTTCTTAGACAATAAGATTTCTGATTGAATTTTTTTTAATGACTCATTTCGTTCTTGAACTTCTTTTTTCATGTAATGTTATTCTAATTTTGTTCAGTTGTCTTTCTGTGCGTTATTGTACATCACTAAACTTCTTTAAGAGGGTTATTCTGAATTCTTTATCAGATAGTTCACAGATTTCCATTTTTTTAAGGTCAATCATTTAAGCTTTATTTCCTTTGGTGGTGTCATGTTCACCTGGTTCTTTGAATCCTTGATTCTTTGTGTTGGTTTTGAACATTTGAGTAAGTGATCTCCTCTTCTAGGCTATTCAGATTTGCTTGGCAGGGACAGTCCTTTATCAATCAACTCAGCTTAGGGTTCTGGGCAGATCTACTCATATTATTCTTGAGCAGGTGGGCCTTTTTCTCAAGGTCTCTTTTTGGGTACGGTCTTTATTTGGGTGAGGCCACTGACTGTTCACTGAAATAAGAGATGGTGCTGCTGGCTAGGCTGTATGGTTGTATAGGCCTCCTGCATAACTCCACATTCAAGTAGAGTCATGGGGTGTGCTCCCTGATTGGGAGGGGTAGCTGGCTGTGCTCCTCAGTCTGATGGAGGCCTCTGTCTGGGATGTGTTGCTTGGCAGGGTGGTACCACTGGTGGACTCCTCAATTTGGCAATGGTATGGGCTTGGCTCTGCAATCCTTCCTGGCTGGGTGGTGATTCAAGCTGAGGTCTGTGACTGGTTGGTATTTCTGTCTGGACTCTGCATTTAGGCCAGGTCTCAGAGAGGGCTTTGTGCTCAGACAAAGCTTCAGGTTTGCTATGTAATCAGTTGGGATGCAAACTGTGACCTGAAGTTGGGCAGGGCCACAGGCTGTGCTCTGCTGTTGTGCAAAGTCACTGGCCAGGTGGTTTGATTGGGATGGGCCTCCTGTATGTCCTGCAGTTGCATGGTGCTAGGAACTGTGTGCCACCATCACGTAGTGTTCTGTCCAACTTTTCTCACTGGATAGGGCCACAGGTGGTGTTCTGTAATTAGACAGGGTCACTGGCTTGGCTCCTTGCTCCAGCAAGGCCACAGGTTGTGTTCAGCAATCAGTCAAGGCCATAGGATGGGTTCTGCTGTGGGGTGGGGCTCTAGGCTGGGCTCCATGGATGGGCAGTACCATAAACTGGGCTCTGAGGCTGTCCCTAGTCACTGTTATCCTCCCTGTTTATGCTGAACCAGAGGGTATATTTAACAGTTAGACAAGATTGCTGGCTTGATTCCCTGCCCAAGTGTTACTGTAGGTTGTTCTCCATAGCTGCCACAATTCTCTGGTCTGACTTCCTGGTAGAGCAGGACTAGGGGCTATCCTCAGCAGTTTGGTGGGGCTGCAAATTTGATTTCCTTCCCAGGCAGAGCCATAAATGGGCTCCACAGCCAGCATGGCTTGCTGTCTTGTGCCCTGAACCAGGCAGAACTATTCTTTGTGCTCCCTGGCCAGACAGAGCCATTGGCTTGGCTTTGTAGATGGGCAGTGGCCCTGGGACACTTCCATCAGTAGGCATATGGTCCACCAGTATCTGAGCACTGGTTGTAGTCAAGCTGCACAGATTTTCCCAATGATTCCTGTGAGGTAAGACCCAAGTGGGCCTCCTGGGAAGTGCCCTAATTGCTTCCTCCTGGTGAAAGTGGGTGTCTACCTTCATCTCTCTTTTTCCCACTGGAGATACCATAGGCCCAGGGGGACACTCTGGGTGAGGCACCGTGCTGGCCTTGGGGAGGGGCAATGCAGTCAGAAAGTATCTGTTCCTCTTACTCTTCTAATGCAGTCCTTCTAAGGCTCTGTTGTTCATATGGGTGCTTCAGCCTCACCCTTAGGGCCTGGAATTTTCACAATGATGTCTTATCTAAGGATAGTTGCTGGTTGGTCTTGTGAAGAGAACTGAAGTTGAGAATGACTTACTTCACCATTTTGGTGATGTCACACTGTCATATAATTGCTAAATGTGAGAGACACCATTAAAATAATGGGAGAAGAAATTGGATTTTTTTCTGGTTTTTAATATTATACGTGTGTTTTCTTCCTTTTGAAAATGAAATTGAAATCTTTGCTTAACAGTGTTATATTTTCCCTATTAACCTGTCTTGTATGGATGAATTTCAGACTTTCAAGCTTCTTGTAAATATCAGAATATGTTGGATAATGACACCCTGAAAATATTCAGACTCCATGATTCACATGAAAAATAAGTGTTCTTCAAAGCATCAGTTAAATTCAGGTATGGAGTAAAATATAAGCATTAGTCATTAGCAATGGGTGTATCAAGTTACTTCCAGGAAACCTCCATTTCATTATTAAACTAATGATCTACAAAAGTTAAGTATGGTAGAGATATTTTTCTAGAGGATTGAAATGTTTTACGACAGGGTCTGCCCGCATCTTTGAATTGGGCATAATCAGAGTTTAGCAGTTTCTGTTCATTGGCCCATCAGCTAACTGAATTTGCAAATAACAGGAGAAGTGAAATAAGTTTTGAACTTCTTTCAGAGCCATATCAATCACCAGAAGGTTTTTTTCAGTGCATTTAATTTATAGTATGCATATGGTATAGGATAATTTTTTTGTAGTTTCACATTTGGCTATAGGACATTATTGTCCATTGATCCCCTGTAAAGCTCTACAATTGTATGTATAGTTTTGCTAACCAGACTTCCTTAAAACAAATCTCAGCTCCAGACTTGCTCATATGGGTGAAATTCACCTTGCAGGCAGTTCCATAATGTCTCTCAAAGTCATGAACAAACTGAAAATCAGGGAACTTTCCTTAAGTCATCAACTGAAACAGCCTATTCAATAGAACTCATATCCATATACATTTACTGATCTTGAATAAACACTGTGGTAGGACTTTCACATTCTGTCCACATGGCTTGTCACTACCAGTTGCCTTAAAATTTTCCTGCTAGATTATAATTCAGTTCCCTTGGTTTTGCCTTCCATGAAAATAACTTTGATGATGACATTTTAGTAAATTACATTTTGTTTTTCCATATTTCAGACAGCAAAATTTGATGGATAGGAGAAGGGAGAAATGGATTATTTTTTTCTTGAAAGAAATAATTAGTGTGCTTTTATGAGGCTACAAAAGTCATGGAAGAAAAGAGTTCTTAGTATAGGTACAGCAACAATTAAATTATGAGAACAATACTGTTTGTAAACTCTTGAATGTTTCCTTCTTTTGCACTCATTCTATAATGCCCATGGCATTGGAGAAAACTTTGCAGAAAAGGGAAACTACTCTTTCCCTCCAACAAGAAATATGCTATTTTTGCCTCCTGAGGCAGCAATGATGTCCTCCAATTTTATGGAGAGCAGTAACACTGCAGGACAGGGAAGGGTATCAAGATCACAGCTAGCAAGAGCAGAAACTTTCCAAAGAGAATCCAACTAACTTTTTTTTAAAAGAAACGTACAGAGAAGCATACAAAAACAGATGGTCTTGCTTGAAGAGAAATGCTACCATTTTTCTGACATATAAAAACTTTGAAAAGAGTTGTAAATTCTGCATCGGTGAGGGCTCCCATCTTTTGAAGATAAAGGATAAAAGTGAACAGGTACTGAGTTTTGAAATGGTAATTTATTCCATATATGTTGTATTCAAGGAGAAAACTGCTGAAAAAATTTTACGAACAACTGAAAACAAGGGTTTGTTCAATGACAATGAGTTATCTCTACAAGTCAAATGAAATGACTTGTGGGAAACAAAAGGGCTCCCTTGTTATTGAGAATTACAGTATCACAGTTATATTTTTGTGTAGGGACAAAGCTTTAAGCAATGGTGATGATGCTCTGTGTCTGCTCTAGGAAGCAAACTGAAGTTTCTGAGCAAAAGGGCATCTCTCGTGCAGCCATCATGGGAGTTGTCCTGTTTTCATGTTGCTGTGTTTTGAAGTCCATTGATTAGAATAATCTTTCAGTGTGTGAGTACTTGTGACACAAAGGGAATGATTAGGCAATGATAATCCTAATAGAAAGTATAAAAAGAGTTAAAAAATAATTATCATTCTTTGTGTTCACTTTATTTTCATGGTTGTATTGTTAAAAAGAGACAGAAGGACTAAATCACTTGAAGCATTCTTTCTTCACAGAAATTTATTCAATCTTTGGTGTCTTAGCACTGCACCAAGATGGCCCTCCTGGGCCTAGAGTTTCTCCAGTGGGTAAAAGAGAGCCCAACGTAGACATCCTGCTCCTCTAGCATTGTGGGCCACTTCCCAGGAGGCCCACTTCGGTCTAGCCTCACAGGGACTGTGGCAGGAATCTGTGGGGTTGACAACTTAAAATCAAATTGGGACAGAGAAGGGGCATGGGGCTTAGAGCAGCCAGCACTTGGATCTTGGCAGGCCGTGTCCTTCCTCACAGTGGCACCTGAGCAGAGAGCCAGGCCAGCAGCTTTGCCCAGCTGCAGAACCAAGTGGTGGCCCATCTGTCAGAGAACTCAGTGCACAGTTCTGCCTGGTTTGGGATCCACAACAATAAGGTGTGCAGGCCTTGGAGCCTGTTCTGCTGCCTCTCCCAGGCAGGAAAGATAATTCATAGCCCCTCCTACTGCTGAATACACCCCTAGCCCCATCTAAACTGGAAACCTAACCAGAGCAGCTGGGATGCTGTGTAACCCATTCTACAGCCTGCTTGCAGTGGCATTTGAGCAGAGACCATAGTCAGTGACTATGCTCATCTGCAGAGCTAAGCTGGTGGCCTTAGTTTGGCCAGGGCAATCAGTGCAAACTTCTGCCAATGAGCTGTGCCTTTCTTGGAGCCAGATCTGCTGCCTTGTCTGGGAGGGAAGTGGGTTCATGGTTCCACCTATTGCTGAGTATAGTCTTCAGTTCCACCCAACAAGGAAGACTTACAAATGCACCCAGGAGGCGGCATAGCCCACCCTACAACCCAACTCACAGCAGTGCCTGAGCAGAGAGCACAGCCAGCAGCTCTGCCTATCCACAAAACTGAGATGGTCAGGGAGCTTGGTGAAGAGTTCTGCCTGATTTGCACCCCCAACCAACTAGCTGTACTGGCATGGAGCGTGTTCTATGGCCTTGCCATGGTTGGGAAACAAAGACAAAACCTTACCCAGGCTTGAATATAGGTTCCAGCTCTGGCCTACGAGGGAGCCTAATCTGCAAAGCTACATAGCCTATCCTATAATCCCACTTACAATGACACCCAAGCAGAAAGCCCAGGCAGTGGCTCTGGCCATCTGCAAAGTTGAGTTGGTGGCCCTGTCTAGGTAAGGAGCTTAGTGGGAAGGTCTGCCAGATTTGAGTACCCAGTCATTGAGCTGTAATGGCCATGGAGCTCAATTTAGGCTTCACCCAAGCAGGGAAGCAAATTTGCAGACCCAATCAGCTACTGAGTAGAGCACTCGGTCCTCCTCAACTAGGAAGTCTGACCCAGAATCTGAGCAACCACTGAAACCATCCTTAAGCCATGCTTGGGCAGGTAACTATGCCAGGAGTCCTATCCAAGTGTTCCCATACAGTAACATCCCCTTCACTTGAGAGCTTAGGCAGTGGTCTCACCCAAAAAGAAACCCCAATAGGATTCCCCATTGGGCAAGGTTGCTACCAGCTGATCTGTTCTGAACCTCAAGCTAAGCTGATTGATGAAGGACTGTTTCTGCCAAAATGAACATGTGAAGTCTCGAAGAGGATATGGCTTACTCAAATGTGCTGATACCGAGAATAATGGGTAAGAAAGAATCAGGTAAACATGACACCACTGAAGGAAACTAACAAGGCTCCAATAACTGACCCTAAAGGAAGGGAGATCTATGAAATATCTGACAAAGAATTCAGAATAATCTTCTTAAAGACATTTATTGATTGATAATAACACACAGACAGACAACTAAATGAATTTAGGAAAACGATGAATGAAAAAATTAAGAAGTTCAACAAAGAAATAGATACCGTAAAAAAAAAAAAAAAAAAAACCCCAGAAATACTGGAGTTAAAAAATACAGTGCCTGACCTGAAGAATTCAATAGAGAGTTTCAAAATAATTTGACCAAACAAGAAAAAAACAAAAAGGAATTAGTGGACTGGTATATAGGCCATTTGAGATTATCCAGTCAGAGTAACAAAAAGAAAAAGGAGTGAAGAAAGCCTATGGAACTCAGCAAGCACCATCAAAAGAAATGATATATGCATTTTGGGAATCCCAGGAGCAGAGAAAGAGAAAGGGACAGAAGCAATATGTAAACTAATACTGTATGACAATTTCCAGAACTTGGTGAGAGAAATGGACATCCATATTCATGAGACAAAAAGGGCCCCAAATAAATTGAATAGGGCTACATCAAAACACATTATAATTAAATTGTTAAAAGTCAAAGACAAAGAAAAAATTTTGAAAGAAGCAAGAAACAACAACACATCATGGACAAGGAAACCCCCATAGGCAGGTTTCTCAACAGAGACTTTGCAGGCCAGAGGAGTGGGATGATATATTCAAAATATTGAAAGGAAAAAAAGTCCACCAAGAATACTATACAGAGCAAAACTGCCCTACAGAAATGAAGGAGAAATAGACTTTCTTGAATAGCGACCTTACAAGAAATGCTAAAAGGAATTTTTGAAGAGGAAAAGAAAGGATGCTAATTAACAACAGAAAAGCATGAGACTATATGTGTAAAACTCACAGATAAAGGCAAATATATAATCAAAGTCAGATTCTCTAGTGATGGTGGTTAATTCACTTACAACTCTAGATTAAAAATTAAAAACCAAACATATTAAATATAACCATAAGTATAATAATTTGTTAATGGATACACAATATAAAAAAGATGTAAGAACTATAGCAACAATAACCTAAAAATGTGTGTGGGGTGGGTAAGTGTGTAAAGTTTCCGTATGCTATCAAAATTAAATTGTTATTAGCTTTAAATAGGATGTTATAAATATAAGATATTTTATGTAAGCCTAGTTGTAATTACAAAAGAAACATGTTTAGTAGATGCACAAAAGATTATGATAAAGGAGTCAAAGCATATCACTATACAAAGTCATCAAATCACAGAAGAGTCAGCAAATAAGAAGCTAGTAACAAAGGATCTACAAAACAGTCAGGAAACACTGACCAAAATGGCATAGTAATTTCTTTTCTATAAAAAATTGTTGCAGATATAAGTGAATTAAATTCTCCAGTGAAAAGAGATGAAATGGTTGAATTGATTAAAAAAACAAGACCCAATGATATGCTGCCTACAAGAGACTCACTTTAGCTTCAAAGACATACATATAGTAAAAGTCAAGGGATGGAAAAATTTATTTCAAGTAAATGGGAACCAAAAGAAAGCAGAAGTATATTTTCATCAGACTAAATAGACTTTAAGCTAAAAATGGTCAAAACTGATAAAGAAAGTCATTAAATAATGAAAAATGGGTGAATTTGTCAAGATGATATAACAATTATGAATATTTATGCATCTAACATTAGTGGACCTAAATATATAAAGCAAATACTAACAGAACCAACAGTTGAAATAAACTGCAATACAATAAAAGTTGAGTTCTTTAATACCCAACATTCAACAATAGACAGATCATCTAGACAGAAAATCAATAAGAAAACAGTGGATTTGATGACACTAATGACCAAATGTTCTTAACAAATAGGTACAAAACATTCCATCCAAAATCACAATACACATTCCTCTTGAGTGCACGTAGAACATTTTCTAAAATAGATCATACCATAGGCCACAAAATAGTCTTAGCAAACTTAAAAAGATTGAAATCATGCCCAGTACCTTTTCTGACCACAATGAGAAGAAAGTAGAATTCAAAAGCAGGGGGAAAATTGGAAAATTCACAGATATGTGGAAATTAAACAACACACTGTTAAACAACCCATGAAACTACGAATAAAACGTTAATGAATCAAAAGATAAGTAAAAAATATTTTGAGACAAACAAAAATAAAAACACAACATATCACAGCTTATATGAGGGAGTAAAAGCAATTCTAAGGAGGAACTTCATAGGGATAAATGTGCACATCTAGAAAAAAGAAAGTTCTTAAATAAACAACTTCGTTTTAAATCTCAATGAAGTAGCAAAAGAATAAAAACTAAGCCCAAAGGTAGCAGAAGGAAGGAAATCATAAAGATTAGAGCAGGAATAAGTGAAATAGAGAACAGGAAAACAATAGAAAAATGAACAAAACTAAGATCTGGTTCTTTGAAAAGATAAACTGGCAAACTTTTAGTTAGACTAACCTAGAAAAAAAGGACTCAAGTAAGTAAGATTAAAAATTAAAGTGGAGACATCACAACTGATACCACAGAAATACAAAGCACATAAGAGACTACTATGAACATGTGTCAACAAATTGGACAATCCAGAAAAAAAAAGGATACATTTTTAGAAACATAAAACCTACAAAGATTGAATCATGAAGAAATAAAAAATCCAAACAGACCAGTAAGAAGTAAGAAGATTGAATCCGTGATCAAAAACCTCCCAAAAAGAAAAGCCCAGGACCAGATGATTTTACTGGTAAAATTTTACCAAATATTTAAAAAAGAATTAATGCCAATCCTTCTCAAAATCTTCCAAAAAATTGAAGGAGATAGAACATTCTGAAACCTGTTTTACAAGGCCAGCATTATCCTGTTACCAAAGGCCAATAAGGACACTAAAAGGAAAGAAAACTACAGGTCAATATCCCTGATAAACATCAATGAAAAAATTCCAAACAAAATATTAGCAAACCAAATTCATCAGCATCCAAAAGGATTATACCTCACAACGAGTGTGAGCCATCCGCAGGATGCAAGGATGGTTCAACATACAAAAATTAATAAATATGTTCCACCACATTAATAGAATGAAAGATAAAAATCACATCCTCATCATAATAGAGCCAGAGAGAGGATTTTACAAAATGCAACATAATTTCATTATAAAAACTCTGAATACACTGGATATAGAAGGAATGTACCACAATGTAATAAAGGCCATATATGACAAGCCCCCAGCTAAGATCATACTCAATGGTGAAAAGTTGAAATCTTTCCGCCTAAGATTAGGAATAAAACAAGGATGCCAATTTTACCACTCCTATTCAGCATAGTACTGGTAGTCCTAGCCAGATCAATCAGGCAAGAAAAAGAAATAAAAAGCACCAGGATCAGAAAGGGAGTATTATTGTCTTTAAATGTTGATGACACGATCTTATATGTGGAAAATCCTAGTGATTCCACAAAAACCTGTTCTAATCAACAATTAGGAGAAGATAGTACTTAGAAAAGTGGATCATTGCTCAAGCAATGAAATCATGTCTGGTGCAGAGGCCACAATTGGAGGGGCCACCTAGATAAGCTTACAATAATTCTTGTCATTCTCCAAGATTCACCTGTCTTCTGCACAATCTAAATAAGCAAGTTGAATGGGGATGTGGTGGGAATCACCACCTCTGTATACTTCAAGTCCTTAATGGTGGCACTAATTTTTGCAATTCTTTCAGGAACGCAAGACTGCTTTTGTTTTACTATTTCCTAGGTAGAGATAGTTTTAGTGGCTTTCACTTGACCTTTTCCACCATAGTAGCCCTCATTCAATAGGACAGGGAACCAACATGGTGATTCTGCCAATGAGTATATCTCTTTCAATTGTGCATTCTGAAGCGGGAGAAATAACCATGGCATGGGTTCAAGGACCCACTGGGTTTACAGTGAGACAGAAGTTAGCTAACACTTTCTCATCTGACTGTCATAAGCCCCTGTTCTGACGTGTGGACCATGGTGATGTTTTGATTCTCCTAGAATTAATGTCAGTTCAGAGTCAGTGTCTGGTAGTTGCCCCAAATTCTGATTATTTTCTTTTCCCCAAGGCACAGTTATCCTGGTAAAAGGTTATAGGTATCTTTGGGGAAGGCTGGGAGAAAGATTAACAGTATAAATTTTTGGTAGAGTTCCAAGTTTCTTCCTCAAGGGAACGTTGCCTCCTTTTGTGGGGGAGGGATTCTGGGTCTATAAACTGGCTCAAGTCTGGGATTTGATTGAGGGGATGACTCTCTGTTTTTATTATTCAGCTTAGACATATGTTCTCTTTTTTGGGAAGTGGGAGTGAAAGGTGTGTCTTCTGTACCCTCCCCATGTGCTTGAATATGTCTTAAATGATAAATCTACTCTAACGTTCCAATCTCCCTAAGCCTTTGAATCCCTTCATCTTCGTTAAACCAAGGCAGGTCTGGCATTTCCAATTTGCTTACTGTGAGGAACTTTTTGGTTCATGTTTCAGCTAACCAACCAGGCATACAAATTCTTAGAGCCCTTCCTAACACCCTGAGCTGCAACATTAAATGCAGAATCTCTGCTTTGTGAGCCCACATTAATATATTCAGCCTCATTCAACTTTATGTTCCTTCCACCATTATCCCACACTCTGAGTATCCACTCTCACACAAGTTTTCTGGATTTCTGTGTATATAAATTAGAAAACTCAAGTATTATTTTGGAGTGTAGCTCATCTGGTCATAGGTCACACCCTTAAGGGCCGGCAAGGACTTGAATCTACATACAGATGTAGGAGCAAAGAGAGGTATTGAGGGTGTGTCCTGAGGAGAATCAATATTGTCTTGCATGGCTACTGCTTCAGGGGTGCCATAACAGTTTACTCAGGCAATGCAGGGTTGATCCGTCAGACAGGGATGGAGAAGCTGCTATCACTAGAGTTGGAGAGGCCAGTTCTGCTGTGGGTGAGGAGGCCTCTTCCATTGACAAAGGAGACTCATCAGAATTTATGGTCTCAATGTCTCCAGCTTCATCTGGGTCTTCCTACTTGCCCCCATTCCAAATTAACAAGATCTCATTCTCTCTCAATCAATGCCCTCTCTTAACAGTAGATAAACTGTGAGGTTGAGATTCAATTTGTGTTGTGACTCAACTAGAAGCAGGGTGAGATTCTGCATTTGATTTTCAGCAATCTCAGCCCTGTGTCTATAAGGGGGTAAGGGTCTCCTCCAGGCCACACATAGAGGCTTTCAGGTTATTTATGCGGTGCTTGAGTGGCTGGGCCAGTATACATTCCCACCAACAATGCTCAAGGATTCCAATTTCTCCACATACTTGTCAACACTTACTATTTTCTGTTTTTTTAATAGCAGCCACTTTAATGGATATGAGAGTATCGCTGACATCATAGAATATGTTGGGATCATTTTCTTCATTCAAAAATTTCCAGATGAATTTGTATAGAACTGGTAATATTGCTCACTTAATATTTAGTAGAATTCTCCTGTGAAGCTGTATGGCCTTGGAGTTTTGTGGGGTTTCTGTGTGTGTGTGGAGAAGTTTTTACTAAAATATCAGTATCTTTAATACACATAGGAATTATTCAGATTGTTTATTTTTTTCTTGAGTGAGCTTTGGGAGTTTGTGAGTTTTAAAGATTTGGCCCATTTCATCTAAGTTGTTGGGTTTATTGGTATAAAATTGTTCACAATATTCTCTTATTTTCCTTTTAATGTCTGTAGAATCTTTTGTTATGTAATCTTGTTCTTTATTTTGGTAGTTTGTGTCTTCTGTCTATTTTTACGCTCAGTCTGGTTTGACATTTATCAATTTTTTGATCTTCTCAAAGAACCATCTGACCAAGAGCTCTTTGAAATCTACTTTAACAGCTAGATCTAGTTAATATTAATTCTCACATATTCTCTTACAACCATTTATTTTATTCTTACAAAATAGGTTGAAAGATAGCTTTCTACTCCATATAATAAAAATTTGAATATCATGAAAGGAAACTATCATTAATGTAGTTGTTCCCTGCACAAGATTTTAAAAGCATGACCATCTCAGTTTTTTTGTTGCTGTTGTATCTTTAGTGATTACAATTTTATTCATTTGTTTTGTTTTGTTTTGCTTGTGAGGAAGATTGGCCCTGAGCATTAGCCATATCTGTTGCCAGTCTTCCTCTTTTTTTTCCTTTGAGGTCATAATAGCTTATAACATTGTGAAATTTCAGTTATACATTATTATTTGTCAGTCACCATATAAATGTGCCCCTTCACCCCTTGCCCCCACCCCCCAACCCTTCTTCCCTCTGGTAACGACCAAACTGCTCTCTCTGTCCATGTGTTAATTTATCTTCCGAATATTAGTGAAATCATATGGTGTTCGTCTTTCTCTGGTTTATTTTGCTTAACATAATACTCTCCAGGTCCATCCATGTTGTTGCGAATGGAATGATTTTGTCTTTTTCTATGGCTGAGTAGTATTCCATTGTAAATGTATACTATATCTTCTTTATCCAATCATCAGTCAATGGACACTTGGATTCCTTCCACTTCTTGGCTATAGTGTATAATGCTGCACTGAACACAGGGGTGCATAATTCTCTTTGGATTTTTGATCAAGTTCTTTGGATAAATACCCAGTAGTAGGACAGCTGGGTCATATGGTATTTCCATTTTTAATTTTTTGAGGAATCTCCATGGTGTTTTCCATAGAGGCTGCACCAGTTTGCATTCCCGCCAGCAATGTATGGGGGTTTCCTGTCCTGGACAACCTCTCCAACATTTGTTATCTTTTGTCTTGGTGATTATACCCATTCTAGAATGCTTAAGGTGATATCTTAGCATAGTTTTGATTTGCATTTCCCTGATGATTAGTGATGTTGATCATCTTTTCACGTGGCTATTGGCCATCTGTATGTCTTCTTTGGAAAAATGTCTGGTCCTATCCTTTGCCCATTTTTTAATCAAAGTGTTTGCTTTTTTGTTGTTTAGTTGTGTCTTTATATATTATGGAGATTAACCCCTTCTCAGATATATGATTTGCAAATATTTTCTCCCAGCTCGTGGGTGTTCTTTTCATTTTGATCCAGGTTTAGTTTGCCTTGCAGAAGCTCTTTATTCTAAGGAAGTCCCATTTGTTTTTTTTGTCTTTTGTTTCCCTTGTCTGAGTAGATATTGAATTTGAAAACTTCCCTCTAAGACTGATGTCAAACAGTGTATTGCCTATATTTTCTTTTAGCTGTTTTATAGTTTCAGGTCTTCAAATCTTTGATCATTTTGAGTTAACTTTTGTGTATGGTGAAAGAAAATGTTCTACTTTCATTCTTTTGCACGTGGCTGTCCAGTTTTCTCAGCACCAATTATTGAAGAGAATTTCTTTTCTCCATTGTATGTTCTTAGCTCCTTTGTTGAAGATTAGCTGTCTGTAGATGTGTGGTTTTATTTCTGGTCTTTCAATTGTGTTCCATTGGTCTGTGTGCTTGTTTTTGTACCAATACCATGCTGTTTTGATTATTATCACTTTGTAATACCTATTGAAGTCAGAAATTGTGATCCCCTCAACTTTGTTCTTTTTTCTCAGAAATGCTTTAGTTATTTGGGGTGTTTTGTTAGCCTATATGAATTTTAGAATTCTTTGTTCTATTTCCATGAAGAATGTCATTGGGCTTTTGACTGGGGTTACATTGAATCTGTAGATTGCTTTAGTTACTATGGGCATTTTAACTATGTTTATTCTTCCAATCCATGTGCATGGACTATCTTTCCATTTCTTTATGTCATCATTAATTTCTTTCATTTATGTCTTATAGTTTTCATTGTATAGGTCTTCCCCTCCTTGGTTGAATTTATTCCTAAATAAATTATTCTTTTTGTTGTGATTGTAAATGGGACTGTTTTCTTGAGTTCTTTTCTTTTAGTTCACTATTAAAGCTTAGAAATGTAACTGATTTTTGTAACTTGATGTTTTTCACCTGCAACTTTGCTGTAGTTGATTATTTCTAATAGTTTTCTGTTGGATTCTTTAGGGTTTTCTATATACAAAATCATGGCACAGGCAAACAGTGCAAGTTTCACTTCATCATTCCCTATTTGGATTCCCTTCATTCCTTTTATTTGCCTAATTGCTCTGGCCAAAACCTCCAGGACTCTGTTAAATAAGAGAGGTGAGAGTGGGCACACTTATCTTGTTCCTGTTCTCAGAGGGATGGCTTTCAATTTTTTCCCCATTAAGTATGATGTTGGCTATGGGTTTGTCATACATGGCATTAATCATGCTGAGGTAGTTTCCTTGCATACCCATGTTATTGAGTTTTACCATAAGTGGATGTTGGATCTTGTCAATTGGTTTCTCTGCATCTATCAAGATGATCATGTGGTTTTCCTTCCTCATTTTGTTAATGAGATGTATCATATTGATTGATTTGTAGATGTTGAACCATCCCTGTGTCCTGGGTATAAATCCCACTTGATCATGTCGTATAATCTTTTTAACGTATTGCTGTATTTAGTTTGCTAATATTTTGTTGAGGATTTTTCCGTCTATGTTCATCAGTGATATTGGCCTGTAGTTTCCCTTCTTCGTATCATCCTTGTCTGGCTTTTGTATCAGGGTGATTTTGGCCTCTTAGAATGTGTTAGGAAATGTTCCATCTTCCTCTATTTTTTGGAATAGTTTGAGAAGGATAGGTAATAAATCTTCTTTGAATGCTTGGTAGAATTCTCCAGAGAAGCCATCTGGTCCTGAACCTTTATTTTTGGGAGGTTTTGGATTACTGTTTCAATCTATTTACTTGTGATTGGTCTATGCAGATTCTCTTCCTTCTTGATTCAGTTTTAGGAGGTTGTATGAGTCTAAGAATTTATCCATTTCTTCTAGGTTGTCTACTTCATTGACCTATAGTTTTTCATAGTATTCTCCTATGATCCTTTATATTTCTATGAGATCCATTGAAATTTCTCCTCTTTCATTTCTAATTTTATTTATTTGAGGCTTCTCTCTCTTTTTCTTTGTGAGTCTGGTTAAGGGTTTGTCAGTTTTGTTTATCTTTTCAAAGAATCAGTTCTCAATTTCATTGATCCTTTGTACTGTTTTGTTTGTTTGTTTGCTTCAATGTCATTTATTTCTGCTCTAATTTTGATTATTTCCCTCCTTCTGCTGACTTTGGGCTTTGTTTGTTCTTCTTTTTCTAATTCTGTTAGGTGTAGTTTAAGATTGCTTATTTCAGATTTTTCTTATATGTTAAGGTGGGCCTGTATTGCTATGCATTTCCCTCTCAGGGCTACTTTTCTTGCATCCTATATGAGTTGGGATGGTGTATTTTCATTTTGATTTGTCTCCAGATTTTTAAAAATTTCTCCTTTAATTTCTTCAGTGGTCCATTGGTTGTTCAGTAGCATGTTGTTAAGTCTCCACATCTTTGTCACTTTCCAAGTTTTTTTCTTGTAGTTGATTTCCATTTTCATATCATTATGGTCAGAAAAGATGCTTGTTATGATTTCAATCTTCTTAAATTTATGGAGGCTTGTCTTGTTTCCCAACATATTGTCTACCCTGGAGTATGTTCCATGTGGACTTGAGAAGAATGTGTATTCTGCTGTTTTTGGATCTAGTCCTCTATACATGTCTATTAAGTCCCTCTGCTCTAGTTATTCATGTAAGTACACTATTTACTCGTTGCCCTTCTGTCTGGATGATCTATCCATTGATGTAAGTGGGGTGTTCAGGTCCCCTACTATTATTGTATTGTTGTTAATATCTCCTTTTAGGTTTGTTAATTGTTGCTTTATGTACTTTGTTGCTCCTGTGTTGGGTGCAATACCTTTTTGTCTTCAATTCTATTTTGTCTGATCTAAGTATGGCAAAACCTGCTTTCTTTTGTTTGCTATTGGCTTGTAGTATTGTCTTCCATGCCCTCACTCTAAGCCTGTTTGTCTTTACAGCTGAGATGTGTTTCCTGGAGACAGCATATTGTTGGGTCTTGTATTTTAATCCATTCCACCAATCTGTGTCTTTTGATTGGAGAATTCAATCCATTTACATTTAGAGTGATTATTGATATATGAGAGCTTAATGCTGCCATTTTATCACTCATTTTCCAGTTCTTCTGCATTTCCATTGTTTCTCACCCCATGTGTTTTGGACTACCCATTCACTTTGTTAGTGCTCTATGACGGCTTTCTTAGTTTTCTCTTTATTTATCATTTGTGTCTCTCTTCTATTTCTTTAGTGTTTACCATGAGGTTTGTATAAAAAATGTCTTAGATGAGATAGTCCCTTTTCTGGTAGTCTCTTATTTCCTTAGACTAAGTTGATTCCATCCCTTTCCCCTTTCCCTTCTAAGTTATTTTTGTCAGAGCTTATTCCATCTTGTGTTGTGATTTTGTAGTTAAAATGATGAGATTATATTTACTTTTGGTGTTTTCCTTCCCTTTATCTTTGACGTTATAATTGTTTGCTAACCTATTCTGATAGAGAACTGCAATTTTTTCTGATTTCATCTACCTATTTTTCTCCTTACTCAAGGTTTTGTATCCCTTCTCTCTCTCTGTCTCTGTCTATTTTTTTCTGGTATGAGGGCTTTCTTGAGCATTTCTTGCAGGGGGCTGGTGGTTGTGGTGATGAACTCCCTTAGCTTATGTTTATCTGGGAAAGTTTTTATTTCTCCATCATATCTGAAGGATATTTTCACTGGATAGAATATTCTTGGCTGAAAGTTTTGTGTTTCAGAATTGTGAATATATCATCCAACTCTCTCCTAGCCTGTAAGTTTTCTGCTGAGAAATCAACTGAAAGCCCGATAGGCATCACTTTGTAAGTTATTTTCTTCTACCTTGCTGCTCATAATATTTTTTCTTTGTCATTCACTTTTGCCAGTTTGACTACTATATGCCTTGGAGATTTTTACATTGATATAATTAGGAGTTCTAATCACTTCTTTCACTTGTGTTTCCAGCTCTTTCCCAAGGCTTGGGAAGTTCTCACCTATTATTTCTTTGAACAAGCTTTCTGCTTCATTTTCCTCCTCTTCTGCTTCTAGAATAACTGTAATCCTTATGTTGCATTTCCTAATTGAGTCAGATGTTTCTCAGAGAATTTCTTCATTTGTTTTTAGTCTTAATTCTCTCTTCTCCTCAATCTGAAGCATTTGTATTTTCTGTCCTGGAGACTGCTGATTCTCTCCTCCATAATCCAGCTCTGTTATTCAGGGAGTCCATATTTTTCTTTATCTCATCAATTGTGTTTTTTATCTCCAACAGTTGTGATTGGTGTTTCTTTTTAGTTTCAATCTCTTCTGTGAAGAAGTTCCTGATTTCATTGACCTATCTATCTGTATTTTCTTGCAACTCATTGAGTTTTTTGATGATACCAATTTTGAATTGTCTGTCATTTAGATGATAAATTTCTGTGCCTTCAGGATTGATTTCTAGGTGCTTGTCATTTTCCTCTGGTCTGGAGTATTAATATATTTTTTCATACTTTTTGATGGCATGGAATTGTGCCTTTGCATAGTAGTAGTATCTGGTCTCAGAGTCAACCTCCCTCCACTGGGTAGAGGGTGTATTCTGAGCCTGCTGTAATCCCCAGCTCCCTCTTTAACAGCTGCTGTTTTTCTGTTCTATGCATGGGCTATCTTGCCAACTGGCTGAGCTGGAGCACTGGGTGTGGGAGGGTCACTCCCTTTCATTTGCATGATCCCAGGGATGTTCTCAATCTGCCCTCACTATCTGCTCTCCTGGAGTGCTGGCTTGATGAAGACACCCCCACAATAGCTTAGTGACCTCTGTGTGGGGCTTTCCCATGGGCTGTGAGGGAACTTGCAGAGTAAAGGTGATCTGTGGAGGGCTGCCCCTATGCTGTCTCCTCCCAGAGCCATGCATGCATTCCTCTGATCTGGGTCAATGCCATTGAGGAGGGAGAGGAGATCCCCTTACCTCCTTCCACTTCCTCTGGGAGTCCAGCACCTCCACCATCAGATGTATGGTTACATGGGTCTCTCAGATATCTTTTGTGTTGTTTCAATGTCCTCTGTTGGTATATGAATATCCATTTGTTGTATCTTTGGGTAGATAGTCTAAGGGAAGAGGTTACTCCACCATGATGCTTACATCACTCTCTCAAAATTCTTAATTATACCACTACTTCATAGATTTATTTTCCCTTTCAACCTGTGAATAGACTTTATCCCTTAGTGGCAAAGAGACCAAATAGCAAGTTGTTTTACCATTACATTTTCATGCTTACTTATTTTCTGAGATGGCCCTCTCATTTGCTACCTAGAAATTGAAGGAAGAATGGTTACTGCCTGATTGACTGCTGGAGGCCAGTTAGGACAATATAGAGGACTTCAACTCTAGAGCATTAGAGTAGATTTTATTATAAAGACAAGAAGGACAAATGAGGTAACAAATTAGGGGAAGAGGAAACCTCAAACAAGAGGTCTTTAGAGTTTGTACTCTAAGAGCCAAGAAGTTTAATATCAATCAGTGGCATAAAGATTAGGTATTAGGACAAGTAACCATGGAGGTAGGAATCTGGCCAGGTGAGGTTACTCCTCACAATAGAGTGATGCCGACCATCTTTCCCTGGGAACTGGTGGTTATACCAGACAACCTTTACTTCAGCTTAGGACAGGAAGAACAGCATGCTGTGAAATGATAAGTCACTGAGGTTTGAAGTTGTGACCGGAAAGCTTGAAGGTGTGACTAGAAGCTGTGTGTTAAGTTGCTAGCTGACCAAGTTAATATTGTCAGGAAGTGATGGGTAAAATGTGCGGTTTCCCCAATGAAAAGAGGCTTTGCAGCAAATCAGCCAGGAAATAAATACCTGAATGCTTTATTTAATCATATTGTGTATGTGAATGTGTGTTTTGCAAAAAAGTGAATTTGGACGACAAAGTTCAAGAACATTCAAAACATTCTTCAAAATTTCTCATCTTTGTTTCATTAACCAGGGTTGGGATAGATGAAGTTTGGTGCTCTCATTTTGAGATTCTGTGATCAAAGGGCCATGGTAGGAGTTTCAGCTATTCCCATCTGAATTTATTGCTGTTATCCTCTGATGCTGGATGTCTTCTCATTTAAGAAGAAATTTGCCTTTTCCCATAATTCAGAGCTTAGTAATAGAAAGAATCTAGAGTTTGGAGGGAACAGCTACACAACCTGGCTTTTCAATCATTAATCTCATTCTGCCTCTTTCTGAAACTGAAAAATCTAGATTTTGTAGTCAATTTCTCTTGTTTAACATATTTATCAAGTGCACATGTAGGCATCATATCTCTTCCATGTGCTGCAGTTATAATGATGAACATGACAGATGTGGTACTCACGCAAGGGAGTTTCTATAGAGGAGACAGACAACTATGTAAGTGTAAAAATGTATTCTGCACCTGTCTAGTTTCCATCATGAGAACTAGCAACCCTCTCACCAGCTATAACGATGGAAATCAAAACAGAAAAAAGCTCAACATTATCAATATCTTCATGGGCAGTAAGACGTAAATAACCAGATGTGAGGTTACAGAATGGTTTTTCTAAAGAGGTAGTGGTATGCTGTCACATGTTTCCCAGCTCCCAAATTATAGGAATGGGTGCCCCTCCTCCAGTACACACACACACTTTCCTCCAAGCATCTGGACTCCAAACCTGACATGTTAGGATAGAGAACCTAGCTCAGTGTTTCAGGATTTCTGGGTTGCAGGCTTCGCTCTACCACTATTTGTAAAACCTTGGGAGAGAGAGAAAAAATGTCTAAGAAACCCTATCTGTAATGATAATCTCATTGAATTCTTCCAAGTCTATGAAGTGAGTGTGATTTGTATTGAGCATGTGAGGAAAATGAGGCTAAAGATTTGGGGAGACTTGTTCAAATTTTTATAGCCAGGAAGGATTTGAATCTTGGACCTCAAAGAATAATATTTAACATTTAATGAGTGCCTACTATATATTTTCCAGGCCTGGTTAGGCACTTTATATACTCTATCTCATTTAATCCTCACAGCCAACTGGGTAGGCAAATATTATCCCTGAATCTGAGGTTTAGGGAAATGAACTTACTTGCCTCAAATCACACACAGAAGCTAGGGCCGGTGTTTCAAGCCAGATCCACCTATTTCCAGAATTCATGCTTTGTGGCAGACGTTTATTGAAAATCCAGGCTCTTTTTAAACCATACTACATTAGTGCTCTATGTATTCAGTCAGGCCTGATTTAAACAATGGTGGAGAATTAGTAATAATGTGTCCTTTCGCAAGTAAATTAACCTCAACATTAATTTCTTCATTTGTGAAATGGGGACAATAATAAATAGCTTTCAGTGTTGAGAGCTTTGAATATGGTTATACACACAATAGGTCCTCCAATACATGATTGTGTCTCTCTCTTCCACCTTTTGGCAACCATTACTCTTTCTCTGACCCCTACACCCAATGTTCTCTCAGAAGAGTTTCTTTTATTTCTTGAAGTTTGGCATTGGGATAGAGGGCTGGGGATCTTTCTCTGTTTTGAGATGGACAAAGCCAATTCAAGATTCGGGTAAAGAGACCAAAATGCTCAGCAGCAAGTGTTCCTGAAGTGCCCAGACTCCATCCATGAAACTTTGCTTATATTGTTGAATTAAATTAGTGTCTGGGAAGTATTTCAGCAGATTGCCTACACATGGTGACAAATGACAGCCTTCAGTGATGATTCAGAGATTAAGGATTGCATCAAGGGACAGAAGTAGGCCAGTTGAGTGCCAAATAACAGGTATCCTAATCTAGACTGGGTCCTAGTGGTCAGAACACTCAGTAGACCGTGTCTGTAAAGTAGTTGGGGTGAGAGGTGGGGGCGTGAGCAAACTGAAGAATGGGGAAGTCTTCCAAAGTGTGACAGTTTAGTTGTGACTAGAGGTGGGTGAGAGAAGAAAAGATTAAACAAGGAATTTGGTCAGAGCTGGTGAAATAGGGATGGGTTTGTCTCTGCACAATCAATTTCCCGTTCTCTTCCACACCTCACACCTCTTCCTCCGCACTCCATATTAACCACTCTCACCTGATGTGAAGAGCAATTTAAATCAGCTTCATAGAGTTGTATGTTGGAAGATTGACAAGGCCTGTGTCAAACAAAAGTGAACTTCAGTGAGAGATTTGGGTTTATTCTGGCAGGCTCTGGCTCATAGAAATAGAGCTCTAGAAATAAATTTCTTTCAGCTGGAAGGTTGTAGAATTTCATGAAGCAAGGTTTGTACAGAAAACTCAAGTAGAGCAATAATTCACCAGGATCTCTTAAAAAAATCAATAGTGAACATTTTCATACACAACTAGTGGTACATAAATGGGAACAAATTTTCTGGAGGGCATTTGGTAATATGTATCAAAGTTCTTTGTTGTATATACTCCTTGTCCCCATAATTTCATGTTTAAAAAATTTTCCTAAGAAAATATTGAAAAGTACAGGCCAAATATTTTTTATAGTTGCAAGAAATTGGGAACAACTTAAATGTCTGGCAGTAGGAGATTGCCTAAACAAATTGTGGTATAATCCATATGGGTAATAAGTACATATGGTTAAAATCACATTTTTGATAAATATTTTTTAAATGAAAATAATATATATTAGAAAATAAAAGATCAAAAACCTCGTGTATGGAATGACACCAACTTTGATAGTAAGCATGATGTATGGATAAAAAACTAGAAGAATATACACCAAAAATTTTATACTGGAATTGTGGATGTTTACAATTAATTTCTAAAATACATTTGCCTGCGATAAACAGAAAAAGGAAATAACCTGTTTTTCACATAGCAACATTTAAGAGAAATTTTCTAACAGTTTATTAAGAGTTAGAGAATCCAGTATTAATATTCCTTGTGTATACATATATATATTTTTATATGTATACATTTTAGTAATTTGATTTTCCTAGTAGTTTCTTTAAAGTATGATAGTTTTTGCTAAACATATTAGTTTTTGTTTTCTCCAAACCTGTGCTCGTTTATCTTTTCAGTCCTCAAATATCGATTTTGACTGTTATTTTGCGAAGAGTACCAAGTGGTTGGTAGTTGAAATGGAGGAAGATATAGCTCATGACAAGTTTTGCTTTCCCGTCAATCTCAGCTTTTATCATACAATTTCCTTTTACCACTTTGGTCAAGAGGAGGGGCAGAAAATGTTGAGTTGGAGTCTCACTCAGAGACAATTCACTTCTGCCTTCCGTCTTTCAGCCTCTCAAGCACCCGAGGGATCCAGGTTTGGAAAGGCCAGCTTCTCGCACCTCATTTTTGGGTAAGCTTTTTCCACCTGCATCACTGCACGGCACAGATACAGGTAACACCTGCTTTCTTTCCTTCAGATCTTTGTACCTGCATGTACTGTTAGTCCCACGCATAAAGAAAAGATTCTAGGAATATGGCATTATATTACAAATGACTTGGCATGAACATGAGATTGATGGGAAAGCATTCTCTATTGACTGCTTTAGAACTGCATTAACTCGGAAGGATGTGAAAACTGTAGTTCAGCATTCACGGAAAGTTATTTTCTTTTTTACAATATGCTATGATTTTTGCTTTGTGTTATCCAAATGAAGAGGGATTTGGGGGGTTAATTACTTTTTATTTGTGTCTAATGATTTACTTATTATTTTATCAATCTTAAAGGATTCTGTAATAGAAAAGACTCCTTTTCCTTAGGAAATTAGGGAATATGAGAATAAGTTTAGAAAATTTTGTAAATTAAAAAACTTTTTTAAAGAATATAATTACATGTGCAATCTGTTTTCTGTATTTCTTGCTTTGTGGATATCACCTTTCACACTGATTAATGTAAGCAGCAAGATAAATTTTAAATATTTACTATTTAAAAATTTCCTTTTGTATTAATTTTGTTAATAGATTCAATTCTTTATGAATATTAACTAATGACTGCCCACTGAGAAATTTTATTTTCACACAGGTTTCTCTGGCAACATCATACAATAGAAGATTATTTCTAAACTTTTAATATACGTGGAATCATTTGGGATTAAAAATACAAGTGTCTAGGCTCCAACCTAAGAGATGTTCATTCTGCACATCTTGCACGGGGTGCTGGAATCTGGAATGTTAACCAGTCTGCAATGTTAACCCTCGATAATGCTTTTGCAGATGGTGTGTGGGACACACTTGGGAAACACTCTGGTGGAGTCATCTTGTAACTGAAAAGAATGAAAGAAATTTTTAATATTTATATGTAGATCTGAACATGTATATTCAGTTTTTTTAAGCCAAGAAAATTATAGTTTTTCAGAATTTCAAAAATGTAGAATTTTGTTTTTCGAACTGATAGTTTTAACAGTGTCTCAGTAATTTGGGATGGTAACAATTCTGCGTAACGTTTGTATATGTATGTTGAACATTTTGAACTATATTGGCTAAATTCATAGGACCCAGCCTATTCAATGTATTGGTGGATTTTTAAAAAATTCTTTCTGTATTTCTAATAAGTATGAAGTATAGGAGTATAAATGACTTTATCAGAGATATTGAAAGGTTTTCCATTTCTTACATAAATCAAGCTCAGTCTACATGCTTTAGGCACTTAAAGAAGTTAATAAACACCCCCCTACATGCACAAACAAATGTATACACATACTTCTTAATTCTGGGTGTGTTCCTATAGACTGATATTTTAAGTTTTCTTTAGACAGCAATCATCCTGTTTTGAAGTTTTAATGCAAAAGATATTTCTCTTCTTACCATAGACATGAGCAATCAGGAAGTGACTTATTCCTCCTCAAGGATTCTTCAGTCTCCTTCAGAGTCACAAAATAGATCAAGGCCTGGTGGTACTCAAAGGCCTGGCAAAACTGATGACAAAGGTACATGTTTTAAGCATCTAGATTCACCTGTCTCTTATGGATTGTCAAACTATAGACTTTTGAAAAAAGTGTTCCTATCTGTACTTCAGGTTCTGAGATGGTAATATGAAATCACAATTGTGTAGACTAGTAGAACAGGTTTTTTAAATGTTTGTGAGAATGGAGAAATTAATGAATTCTTTTAAATTTGAGAAGCTAGTAGAAGGTTTTCATTCAAATTTGTTTGAGAGGAATTCATGAGGCCTTTAAAGGTAAAGGACAGAACCAGCCCAGTTGGCCTAGCAGTTAAAGTTTGGCCTGCTCTGCTTCTGTGGCCTGGGTTCAATTCCTGGGCACAGAACCGCACCACTCATCTGTCTGTAGCCATGCTATGGTAGTGGCTCACGTAGAAGAACTAGAAGGACTTACAACCAGAATGTACAACTATGTACTGGGGCATGGGGAGAAAGAAAAGAAAAAGAGGAAGATTTGTAACAGATGTTAGCTCAGAGTGAATCTTCCAAAAAAATATATAAAAAGTAAGGACAGACAAGAGGCTCAAGAAAAGATTTCATTTTCTAGACAAATAAATGTCTTAAAGAATGAGAAATGAAAAATATGCATTAGCAATGTTTTCATTCTGACAAAAGATATTTTAGGTGTCAAATATTTACCAAATCTTAATGGCAATGAAGAAGCAAAAATATTCAAATCAAAAGGAGCATTCTAATTTTTCTATTCTATCTCTCTCGCCTCAAATATTGTCACAAACTCTAAAATGAGAATAACTTTTACTTGTTTAATTTAGTGACAGAGATACAACATTTAGATACTGAGGCCCTCAAAAGTAGGAGGATAAATACAGTATTGACTAGAGAAAAATAGAATGGATAAAAAAGAAAGGAAAGTTGATTTCTAGAAACTCCTTTAAGGATGAACCCCAATCACATTCGCATCCTCAGAATATCCACTATTGGCCACCAATTCTCAAGAATATTGACTGCTGTGTCCTTCCTCTTCATGATTAATTGTGATCACAGGAAGGAGGATACATGTCAGTGTGGATTCTCATAAATGTACATTGTGTCTATTGCCATCTGTGCTTTTGTAAGGGATGTACCTTTAAAATCCTATAGGACAGTTCTTGTGTGTAGGATTGCTACAATGGGTGTGTGTCAGTCAGAAATCTGACACTTTAAAACTGTAATTACTAGATCATAAGTTTAAATCAATTTGTATGATATGTTTTTGTAAAATTTGTAGAGAAGATGGTCTTTTGTTCCAAATGTTGTCCTGGGTGAAGGTTAGTAGTGGGCCAGGCTCTGTTCCTAATGATTATTTTCTTCCTTCTCTATTTAAAGAGTTTTCAGTGCCCTGGCATCTCATTGGGGTGAATCTTGGGATCCTCTGTTTAGTTCTTTTGGTGACAGTCAGAGTGTTCGGGACAAAGAGTGAGTAACTGAAATATATCCTTCAAGTCTGAGTA
This sequence comes from Tapirus indicus, assembly GCA_031878705.1. Taxonomy (NCBI): domain Eukaryota; kingdom Metazoa; phylum Chordata; class Mammalia; order Perissodactyla; family Tapiridae; genus Tapirus; species Tapirus indicus. The sequence goes on along the minus strand of CM062918.1, from coordinate 107,099,038 downwards.
ATAGCAGTAACCACTAACTGTGCAGATATTAACCATGCTCCAACAACTCTTCCTTGGCTATAACCGGGGAATGTCCCAGGTGGGTCTTTTTTGGTGATTTTTCCTCAGACATATCACAGTGTCATTTTCATTTTACTTACCTATCCCAATGACTGCATCTGTAATGAGCTTTCTCATTCTGTATAATACATAGTAACATTCCTTCTGACACACGACTTAGTAATATTCTCCCTTCTAAGTTTCGATCAGTCTGAATGTTAGATAAACATTCTTTGAGAAACAACTGACCAAAAGAATTATGACTTTCTCTTGACTTTTTCTAAGTATGCAATGAAGAAATCATTTAGTAAAAAGAGTGATTCTATACATGCATGCTAGATGATCTTGAATTCAACGTTTATCTTTTATTTGAATTCCTTGAAATCTTTAGAGAAAATCAGTAATATGATGCACTAATATTTGGATCTTCCTCTCTTTTCTCGTATGGATATTCCATCTACTCCGATAATAATGATGCTATTTCCTCATGTTTCTTAGTGCATATTTTCATACTCAGAAGAAGTGTCGCTAAATCATGATTGACTGATTTTTACTTTGGTACCTATTTGTAAATGATGTGCTAACTGTTAAAAAGAAACTACACTGAATGATAAGGTGTTAGTATTATAAGTTTATGCCGATATCTTATTTTATTTATTCTATGCTTAAGTTACTACTAGTGAGAAATTTGATGTTTCGATTTCTGTGGTCAGTCTATTGAGGTGTTACTTTCTAAATGTCAAATTGCTAATTAGAGTAATGAAATGGATTGGTTGTCACAGTGAGATTTTTTCTCATATTAAATCTCAACATTATGAGTACTTTTTTGTATTCTATCTGTACTATTAATTTTAGTTTTTCAGTGCCTTCAAGAAAAACATGAACAGGAGGAAATTCTAAGAACCCTCAGTCAAAAGGAGCGACTTTTGACGAATAAGATTTTAGAATATGACATTCTCAAAAATGAAACTCTTCAGCAGAAAAAAGAACTGGAGTCACTCTTTATAGACAAGATGAGATGCCATAGAGAACAGGAGACCTTTTCAAAGTCCTTGCAAAATACAGGTATGGAGGCAATCATGAAAACATGATTTTTCGTTATTTCTTCCCCCTCCAGAAGCTTTGAGGCCTAATAAAAGGTTTCATATGCTAGTGATCAAGGTCTACTAAAAACTTTAAATTGTGCCTCTTAGATTAGTATAGGTATTTGGGTTGACTAGTTTCAAATATGGGACTAAGACCCCAGAAGCCGTGTTTGGATTAGTAGAGCCCTATGTTTCCCCAAACTCAATGGCAGTTCTTATATTCCTACTGTTCCCAGAAGGTGAAGTAGTATGTCAGTTCCCATACAAATTTGGCATTTTGGAACTGTGGGGAAATTAGACACTCTCTGTTGCTCATGTGAAATATGGAGGCTATCAGTAAAAATATACTCAGGCTAAAATGGGCACAAGGCCTTTTGTTTGGATGCTGTTGTAAGGACAATTTGTGTGTGTGTGTTTCCATTCTGCCTTGACTTCAGATATTTGGTCTATTTGTGATCAATACATATTCCCTGCAGTACATCTGCAAGATTCACCATAGTGTTGATGCTTGTGCAACTCTGTGTGATGATGCCATTAAAAACATCCAAGAGAAGAGAATATTAAATCTCATACAATAAACTCTGTTATCGTGCATAACAATGAAATGAATTGACCTGGGTAATCAACCACTATTAAATATTTGCTTAGGATTTAGGGTTAACAAAGAGATTTTGCATATTTAATATCATTTATGTATGATAGTTAGTAGAACTTTACTGTCTCTATTACTAGAGAATCAACAATATTCTAAAAATTTGGTATCCCATAAAATACATGAGGAAAAGACAAAAGTCCAAAGAATAATGGTTCACTTATTTAGAAGGTGTTCCAGAATCTTTTTTAAAATTTTATTTCATTGTTTTTCAGAACAGCTTTATTGAGGTATTATTATTATGCAAAGAACTGCACATATTTAATGTATGCAATTTGATGCATTTGGGCCTGTGCATATATCTGTAAAACCATCCACACTTAGGGTAATAGACATATCCATCACCTCTAAAAGTTTCCTCGTGTTCCTTTTTTCCTTTTTTTGTGGTAAGAACACTTAACATGACATCTACCCTTTTAACACATTTTCAAGTGCACAATTCAGTATGTTAGCTGTAGGCACTATGTTGTACAACAGATCTCTAGAACTTATTCCTCTTGCGTAACTGAGACTGTATACCCATTGAGTAGAAGGCTGGTAAATATATTGCTCTGCTTAATAGAATACCAGATGACAAGAAGTTTAATGTTTCACCTTATATGTTGTAGGCAAACTCTATGAAGACCACTGGTCCTGTCGTGGAGTAAACTGTTATTATTTTACCAAGGAAAAGAAAGACTGGAAAGGATGTTTACAGACTTGCCAAAATTACAATTTATCTCTTCTGAAGATAGATGATGAAGATGAACTGGTATCACAGATTGTTACATTCACTTTTTGTTCTCTTGGACTCTGTCTCTCATTCTTGGACCCAGGATATTGAGGACAGGGGGAAGTCCAGAATGAGAGACCTTCCATTACTGTGTCTGTTGACTGAGCCAAAATTGTATAGTTAAGAGTTTCCCAGGAGACACTTGCCTGCTAATAGACATATGATCTTGTTACTCACTAGGCATTCAATACATATTATCTATCCTGATGATCATTATCATTTCTAAAGTGGAAACCCCCTTGAAAGTGCAGTTTGGGTCTTTGCAATCATCTCCCTCTCTAAGGAGTCTGCAGGAGACCTCCTCACAGAGAAGTATGCCTTTCCCTCGATGAAGTATTTAACCCTTTGGTAAATTGCAGCGTGGAACCAGCAGTTATTTCTCCCTATAAAGTGGCTACTAAGAACCCAGAGGCAACATAGTCTAGAGGTTACTATGAGGAGTACAGGAGCCAGACTGCCTGGGATAAAATCCAGTTCTTCCACTTACTGGTTGGATGAGCTTGGGTAAATTACTTCACCTCTCTGGGCCCCAGTTTTCCCATTTGCAAAATGGAGATAATAATGAGGAACATAAAAGTGATAAATAGTTCTACAAATTAGATTTATGGTAATTTTCATTGCATCTGTAGGTAACATTTACTTGATCAATATTCTTATATATTAAATCAAGATGTATATCTTTCAAAAAGAATTATATCAAGAGAAAATACAGTGACAACAATATTGAAATTATCTTTTTAATTTATTAGTAATAGAAACTATCCACACACACAAAATGTGTTTTTATAGAGAAATGTTTGCAAAGATCAGTGTGAAGCCTCTATTTATCATTTAGGAAAACAATTTATATGCAAATCTAATAGATGTTTTAAATCACAACATAACAGAAATTATATCGTCATAAAATAACTTTTTGTTTGTTGCAATAAAACAGTTAAATTTAAATCTATATTTTAAAATATATTCAGTCATTTAATCAGACATTATCTGATATGTCACTTAGATATCTTACATTTTGGAAAGTAAATGTTTCCAAACACTGCCCTTTTTCCCTTCACCTCTTCCAACTACTGAACTACAGCCAGGCTTTCTCCGATGAGATGGAATGCTCTAAGGTGCATCTCCCCATGTACACTTGTTGTTTTAATCAATTTGTTTTGAAGATTCCTTTTTTCACTTAAGAATATGTAATGATCGTTTTTCTACATCCTTAAGTATATTTCTGGGGCATCATTTTGAATGGTTTCATAAAGTGTCATAAATTATTTAACAAGTCTCCTACTGTTAGACATTTAGATTTAAAATGTTTTCATGTTTTAAATAATCTATGAGGCTGGCAGCCATTTTTAACACAAATAAATAGTTCTAGAGAAAATTACTTTGAAAAATGAAAATACAGCGAATGAGGGGAGAGAAGGTTTTCTAGGAAGGAGGGACGAAGGATGATGTGGAGAGTAGCAGAGTACTGGCCATAGAAACAGCTGGGCCCTTTACCTAGTCTTCTTTTCATTGATCTAACAGGTGGGAATTTAGTCACATGATATATTTTGTTTCCTTTACAGGACTTCATTCAACCCCAGACTTATCGAAATAACTACTGGATTGGATTATCATATAACATGAAGGAAAGGAAGTGGAAATGGATTGACAATGGCACATCTGGAACGTAAGTCTCTGGAATGCATTCAAAGTCTAATATTGGTGTTGGGGTTGGAAGGACTGTATCTAAAAGGAATCTTGTCTATTTCACACAGCTTACCTCATTTTCAAGTAGAGGTCATTAGTAAGAATGGGTAGAAAGATTAAGAAAGTATTTTAGGAAGTATAGTCAAAAAGGAAGAGATACATCACACAGAGTTATTAATAATAATGAAATTATGATGCTAAACACATGCTCAGATACTAAACACATAACAAAGTGCACATAACACAGGTATGTGTTATGAGGTGCACAAAATAAAATAAAATCATAATGTAAAGTGATATGAGAGATGGGACGATCCTGACTTAGCCGTAGTGGTGCTTCCCACAACCTCAAATGAGTATTTTGAGTATGCCAAAAATTAATCTGAAACTCCTTTACATTATTAGTTTATATTATTTGTAAATATAAACATATGTGAGCATACACCCACACATATACCTTCACTATAGCTCTTCTATTTTGAAGTGCAGTATTTTGTAAACTCTTGAGTTTACATTTAATTCTAATCTGCTGTTAAACTGTTAAATTTTTAAAAAATCTGAACTATGTATCATATTTTTTATTTCTAGAAATTCTGTTTTATGTTTCCAACTCTTCTTGCTAGTTACTCAAGTTTTAAAGCTTTTATTTCTTGAAAGACATTAAATGTTCTTATTTTATAGTTGATAAATGATAATTCTTATATTTGAAGTTTTGTGGGTCCACCCTATGGTTTCTGCTGGCTTTTGTTCATGATACCATTTTCTTTGTAGTGTTTAGTGATTTCCTTTTTCTCCTTTTTGAGCTGCTGAGGAAATTATCCAAGGACTGAGATGAAGGTGGCTTCCTCAGGAAAGAATTTGCTTCTGTTGGATGCCTTGGGGCACTATGAATCAGGGCCATTTATAAGTCTACATATGGGCCCTGCAAGTAGTGTAGTTCTGGGTGGCAAACTTGCAAAAGATGTCATGCAGGAACTTACCTTAATGTAATCGTAGCCTGTGAGTACACTTTAGGGCAAACACTCTCAGAGGTCACAGAACAGAAAGGCTCATGGGCCAAAGTAAGATGCTCAAATTGCAAAATTAATTAAATCAACTTAAAACACATCGTACTATGCAAGGGGAAAGAAATGGGATAGCTATCACACTTGAATGGGATGGGATAGGTTGTCACACTTAGGATAAGGTGCAAGTGGGTGAAAGGATCACCTGAATCCTTTATGGGGATTTGCAATCTGCATGTGGCCTGACTCTCTCTGCTGCACAACACTTCCCTGATGATGGTGTGGTTTCTAGCACCAGACTTGAGGTTTGAGTAAAGGGGCCCAACAGACAGGAGGTTCTTGTGGCCAGCATACACATTTTCTCTGTTGGGGAGATGCAGGTGCATGTAAGGCTGGCCACAGCTACAGCTTTCCAATTAACCTAATGAGCAGCTATGGGTTTTATTTGAGTTTCTTAGGTAGAGTGCCAGAATGACTGTCACCAGTGGTGGGGAACTTAAGACCTCATGAATGTTGAGTATCTATGTGCATCATGTATATTTTGAGTATTATATTTAGTGTGTACTTGGTTCTTTCTTCCTTTCCCATGATCAGCACACACATACTCTACTTACTGTACCTCGATCTAGCATGTCTCCTGGGTTACTAACTTACTTGTACATAGTTAACACATCTTATGTGTTCTGCCTATGCCTCACAAGCTAGTTAGTTTCATTTATCTTCCTTGTTTATTTCTCTTTATTCCCATAGCAGATTTGAATATTCTTAAATAATATAGCAAATGCAAATTACATGAGGGATGGTATATGATTTTGAATTCTTAGGTGGGATTATTCTTTTTCTCTTCTGTTTAAGTTCAAGGTTCAAAACCGTTCTTGGGTGGTTTATGCTGGAGGTATATCCCTTTGGGGCCTCAACTCTTTGTAGCTTGTCTTCTATTTAAAATCTTTGGTGAAATTCATTACTCAGCTTACTACATCAAATAAGGGAAACACTGACTTCAGAGCTTCACTTACCCTTTTGGGTTCCCACCTTTACTTAACCCTTAGCCTGAGTGTGAATTTGCTTCTTGCCAGTTCATAAATTTACTGAAGAAGGTTTAAAGATTTTTTTTCTGCATTTTTAATTATTTCAATATGAAGATGGTTTTCGTATCTAATCCACCACTTTGCTGAAATAGAAGTCATGCTTTTAGATATTTTCAGTGGATTGTCATGTTTTAGCTAATAATTATTAGCTATGGGGTAGGGAAGGAAAAGAAACAAAACAAATAAAAACGTCAATTAAACAACTTCATCTCTGACTATATTCCAATTTTAGTCTTTCTCCTTAAGGTATATGCACATGATGCCTGGTTATCTCTGTCACAGAAATTCAGTCCATCTCCTTTTTAATCTCTCACTTTTATTGAAAAAATTCACATAAGAAAGCAAGTTTGTTATATATCATGATCCCATAGCAATATTGCAAGGTAATTTTGCCTTCTGACCAAACATTCCTAGTGTGTGGGGCTGGCCTGGTTGCATGGTGGTTAAATTCACGCTCCTCACCTCTGGCAGCCCAGGGTTCGCAGGTTCGAATCCTGGGTCCAGACCAGCACACCGCTTGTCAAGCCATGCTGTGGTGGTGTCCCATATAAAGTAGAGGAAGATGGGCGTGGATGTTAGCCCAGGGCCAATCTTCCTCAGCAAAAAGAGGAGCATTGGCAATGAATGTTAGCTCACGGCTAGTCTTCCTCACATATGCACAAAAAATCCTCCTGTGGAAGATTATGGGTGTGATAAAGAGGCTGTTATTCTAGTTAATGGGCTAAAAGCAAAAGAAAATCTTTAAGTGATGAAGCTATGATTAACATTTTCATATTGCAGATCTTTAGGCCACAGACTTAAAAACGATTATGATTTATAATATTGTCCACTTCAGAATTCAACAGCTGACCATGTATGTTTTCTGTTCTACAGTAATTTTATAATAATGAGTTTGCCTTCTGGGAGTAGAAGATGTGTGTTTTTATCCTCAACAAGAAAAACAGATATTGATTGCTCTCAAACCTATAATTGTATCTGTGAGAAGAGAATTGATTGTGTTTTCAATGCCTGCTTCGATTGACACAAAAGAACAGGTGAAATGGAATTTTGTCATTTTTTTCTTTATTTCCTATGATAATTTGTGATTACTTACAAATTAATATTTTTTGACAGCAGGACTTATTCCATTGTGGAAACACAGATGAGTTGGAAAAGGAAGAAAATGCTCTTTTGGACTATGATTTAAGAGATCAGATGCTGACTGTCTTCTTGCGGAAGAGAGGAAGATTTTGTCTTTGGAACGCAATTACCCCTCTCTTTAAGGGCTCTGAGAAATTCTCTTTCTCTCTCCCTGAAACACCCACAGAGCCAATTACAGAACTCTGATAAAGAGCTGGGTCTTTCCTTATCAATAGGATGAATCATTTCAATAGCCTCTGGCTTTGAGAGAGAGCACAATTAAGAACTAAAATATACTTATCTTTCCTCCGCCCCCATCTCAATGCTTACCTCTCATTTAAAATATTTTTTTATTTTGCTATAATTTCAAACTTATTGAATAGTTGAAACAATAGTATGAGGAACTCTCATATAACGTTTACCCATAGTTACTATTTGTTTATGTTTTGTTCTTGCTGTGCTTTTTAGTTGTTTCTCCCCTTGCTGTTCCATTTGACAATAAATTGGGGACATTATGTCCCTTTGTCTAAATATTTTAAAGGAACAGGGACTTTGTCTTGTATAACCATTATCAAGTACAATTATCAAAATCAGGAGATTTAACATTTCTACAGTACTGATTTTTCATGTGTAATCCATATTCACATTTTGTCAACTATCCGAACAATGTCGTTTATAGGTGTATTTCCTCTGTGTCCAGGATGTCACTTTAGTATCCTTTAATCTGGGATAGTTTTTCAAGATTTCTTTTTTGGTAAATGCATTGTGGTGTTTTTTTTTTTAAACATCAGATTCCAGTAAACTGTGTCTACAGAAAGCAGCCCTGGGAAATAACATTGGAATGGGAGTGAAGAGATTCTGATTTTGTTTTTTAGGAAGATTGGCCCTGAGCTAACATCTGTTGCCAGTCTTCCACTTTTTTTTTTTTCTCCCCAAAGCCCCAGTGCATAGTTGCATATCCTAGTTGTAGGTCCTTCTAGTTCTTCTATATGGGATGCTGCCTCAGCATGGCTTGATGAGCGGTGAGTAGGTCCACGCCCAGGATCCAAACCAGCAAACCGCGGGCTGCCAAAGCAGAATGTGCAAACTTAACCCCTATGCCAGCAGGCTGCCCCTGCCTCAGGATTTCTTCGTCTTTCATGACCTTAACATTTAAAAAATCAGCTTTATTGAGTTATACTTTCATGCAATAAAATGCATCTATTTTAAATCATGAGATCAATGGGATTTTACCAAATGCATACACCTGTTAATTACCATTAATTCCAGTCATAGGACATTTTCACCTCCAGGAGTTCTTTTCTGCCCCTCTTCACCCACCTGGCCCCAGGCAACCAGTGAAATTCTTTCTGTCTCTATAAATTAGTTTTGCCTCTTATAGAATTTCATATATCTTGTGCTCTTTTGTATCTGGCTTCTTTTTGCTCAGCATGTTTTTGAAATTAACTCATGTTCTTTCGTGTAACACTGGTTCATTCTTTTTGTTACTGAGTAGTATTCCATTGTATGGATATACCACAATTTGTTCATCCACCTGTGGACATTTGATTTGTTTCCAATTTTTGGCTCTTATAATAAACCCATCATGAACATTTATGTGCCAGTCTCTTGTGTGGACATATATTTTCATTTCTTTTTATAAAATACCTAGGAATTTGATTGTTGAATCTTATGGTAAGTGCATGTTCAATTTTGTAAGAAAGTTCTGGTTTATTTTCCAATGTGTTTACATTAGTTTATTTTCCCAGTAGCAACATATGAGAGTTCCAGGTGCTTCATATCATTGTCAAGACTTCGTATTGTTAGTCTTTTTAATTTTAGCCATTATGGTGGGTGTGCGATGGTATCTCATTGTCGTGTTTAATTTGTATTTCTGTGAAGACTAATGATATTGAACGTCTTTTCATGTGTTTATTGACCATTTGTATATTTCTTTGGTGAAGTGTCTGTTCAATCTTTTTCCCATTGAATTTTCTGTTCTATCATTTTTAAAATTGGGTTTGTCTGTCTTATTATGAAGTTGTAAGAGTTCTTTATATAATTTGGATACAAATCCCTTGTTAGATACATATATTGCAAATACTTTCTCCCAGTCTGTGTCTTCCTTTTTCATTTTCTTAATGGTGTCTTCCAAGAAGCAGAAGTTTTAAAATTTCGATGAAGCCTATTTTATCATTTTTTTCTTTTTTTGTGTTTTTTTATCCTAAGAAATCTTTGCCTACATCAAGATCACAGAGATTTTTCTTTTATGTTTGCTTCTAGAAGTTTTATAGTTTAACTTGTTTGTTTAGCCTATACCCATTTCAAGTTAATATTTGTGTGTGAGAAAAGGGTTGAGGCTCACTATTATTTCATATGGATATCCAGTTTTTTTGCACAATTTGTTGAAAAGACTTCCCTCTCCTCCATTGAATTACTTTGGTGCCTTTGTAGGAAATTAATTGACCACATCTGTGTGGGTCTCTTTCTGGATTCTCTATTTTGTCTCAGTGATCTCTATACCTAATCTTGCAGTAATACCATACTGTCTTAACTACATAGCTTTATAGTAAACCTTGGAATCAAATATGTTAATCTGCCAAATTTCTTTTTTTCCAGAAGTATATTGGCTATTCTGGGATCTTGCATTTTCTCAAAATTCCTTCAAAAATGCTTAATGAGATTTTGCCTGGGACTTCATTGAATCTGTAGATTAATTTGGGAGAATTGCCATCTTAACAATATTCAGTGTTAGAATTCATGAACATGATTTATCTTTCCATTAAGTTAGGTCTTTTTAAATTTCTCTCAGCAATGTGATACATTTCAGAATATAGGTCTTATATATATTTTGTGAAATTTATGTTTTTGATGCTATTATAAATGGCATTCAACATTTTTTTTCAAATTATTTGTTGTTAGTGTATAGAAATAAAATTGGTTTTTGTAAATTGACCTCATGTTATATCATCTTGCTAAATTTACTTATTTCCAGTAGGTTTTTTTATTTTTTGCAGATTCCTTAGGACTTTTCTTTTCCCCATACATAATCATGTCCTATGAGAATGTAGAAAGTTTTACTCATTCCTTTCCTTCATGTTTTCTCTTGCTTTATTGCACCGGCTCGGACCTGTGGTTGAGGACAGTGTTGAGAAGTGACAATACGCAGGCATCCTTGCCTTGTTCCCAGCCTTTCAAAGAAAAGTATTTAGTCTTTCACTATTATGTGAGGTCAGCTGTAGGTTTTTGTAGATCCTCTTTATCGTGTTGAGGAAATTCTCTTCAATTCTTGTTGCTTGAGACTTTCATCGTGAATGGGAGTTGAGTTTTATTATACAATTTTTCTGCATCTGTTGAGATGATTATGTAGATTTTCTCTTTGAGTCACTTAATATGGTGAATCGCATTGATTGATTTTTGAATGTTAAACAAAACTTACACTTCTTGGGTAAATCCCACCTAGTCATGCTGTATTTATCAACTTTTTAAATATATTGCTAGATCTGCATGAGTAATATTTTGTGAAGGAATTTTGTGTTTATACTCATAATGGATATTGGTCTGTTATTTTCTTTTTTAAAATGTCTTTTTGTGTTTATGGTATTGGAGAAATACTGGTCTCATGTATTCATTTGGGATATTTTTGAACATCTATCTATTTTGGGGAGATGATAGGATTTGTTCTTTCATTTCTTAAATGTTTGATCAAATTTACTAGTAAAATAATCTGAGTCTGAAGTATTCTTTGGGAGAAGATACTCAATTAGGAATACAATTTCTTTAACAGACTTAGAGCTATTTAGACATTCTGTTTCTTGTCAATTTTGATAATTTTTATCTTTCAAGAAATTTGTCCATTTTGTTTAAATTGTCCAATTTATTGTCATATTGTTTTTCATAGTTGTATTAGTTTCCTAGGGCTGCTGTAACAAAGTACCACCAATCTGTCAGCTTAAAACAACCAAAATTGATTCTCTCTTTGTTTTAGAGGACAGAAGTCCAACATCAAGGTGTCAGCATGCTTCCTCTGAGACTCTGGGTGGAATCTTTCCTTGCCTCTTCTGGCCTCTCATGGTGGCTGTCGATCCTGGGCATAACTTGTCAATCCTTGGCTTGTAGCTGCATTTTTCAGTTTCTGCCTCTGTCATTTTCCCTGTGTGTGTCTGTCTTTCCATGCAGTTTCCTCTTATGAGGGCACCAGTCTAATTGGATTAGGTCCCACTCTAATGACCTCATCTTAAGTTAATTGCATCTACAAAGACCCGATTTCCAAATAAGGTCACATTCATAGGTGCAGGGGTTAGGACTTGAACATATATTTTTGGAAGACACACTTCAACCCATAACAATAATATTTCCTTATTGTCTGTCTGCTGTTTGTAGGATCTGTAATCGTGTCCTTTCTTTCCTGATACTGCTTGTATTTCTAATATTGTTGTATTTGTGTTTTTCTTTCTTGATTAGTCTAACTAGAGGTTTTTTTTAATGAATTTTATTGAGCTTGTTGATGATCCAGCTTCTTGTTTTGTTAATTTTTTAATATTTTTCCATTTTCCATCTTATTTATTTCATCTTTTATGTTTATTATTTCCTCTCTTCTACTTATTTTGAATGTAATTGCTTTTATTTCTGGCTTTTTAAGTGAAAGCTTATATATCCTCTTGTCAAATTTAGATGTTTACATACATGAGATCAAAGTTAAACCTAGAAAGTTCGTAAACCTTTTGATATACAGGTTCAAGCATCTCCCATCACTGGGCAGTACACTGGACCGAATTCATGTGCTTTCCCTGGTCTCTCAGCCCATCTGTCTCACTCACCTGGATGCTTGCCCAGCTTCCCAGCTGGAGCAGCCCCAGCAATGCTTGCTTTGTACCCGTCGTTCTAAAACTAGGTTCTCATAACCTGAACAATGGCCAGATGTTGGCATGGCCTCAATCATGTCCATCTTGGCGGGAGCCACAGCAAATTCAGTGCCCAGGTTGACCAGATCCCTCAAAGCCTGGGGCTTTCAGAGGTGGACTGAGGCATTCAGGTAACACGATCCAAAAATGCAGAGATATAAAGGCCCACTAGGACAAATTTTCACCAGAAAAAGACAGAAGACAGAAAAGAGGCTGCCAATGAACTGCTAGCCTCTTCCTCCAATGTGATGCAATCTTTGAAGAAGCAGTGTTTGTGTAAGGGCTCGTCAGAGATGCTCCATGTGAATGAGTAAAAAACTGGTTCCTTGTGAAGCTGTGGCCAGTTTCTGAAAATGTATCATCTTGTACTTGCTTTTCTTCCTTCCCTGTTTTATTTCTCTTTCCTTTTGCCTCTCATTCTTACTCCCTTTGGATTTCACTCCTTCCCCTCATTAAGTGTTATCACAAAATGTTTTCCTCAGGCTCTGTTTTCCAAGGAACCCTGGGTTAAGATGGTGTCACCTAAGAAAGGCAGGAGTGTAGCCATTCAGAGGAGTTTGCAATGATGATTTGGTCCACATCATATAGCCCCTCTCTAAATAAGTGCCTATACCATTAGCCAGTAAGAAAGGCGGTAATGTTTACAACATAACAAAAGGTAGAAGTCTATATTAACTTCAATCTCTTCATTGGGATCTATACCATACCTAGAGAGGAGGTACAGGGATAGCTGGTCTTGTGCCTGTCTTATGCCTGCTTTGGAAATGAGAACTCAAATCTCTTCCCCACAAAGTGTTTAATTATTTGTACTACTACTACCATCGAATTATCAAGTGATTTAGGGGTTTAAATTCAGTCATGAAAAATTGAAAGTTATTTATGAAAAACCTGTTGAATGTAGAAATGCTGATAATATGTGACCATCAGATGTGTATAGACAGCAGATCTTCTGTACTGTGAAAAGATTTTGTATGTCTAGAAGATATAAACTACAAAGTTTCTATATATGGGAGAGAGATAAAGGAAAGGACAAGTCAAGAAGGCTGGACATTGCCCATTGTCTAAAGCTAAGAAGCTAAGACTCACAAGTGACTTCCTAAACTTAAATAGTGCAGAAGACATAGATGGAGGAGCTGGGCACTGACTGAACATCTGTAACAGGGGATGTTTCTCAAAGCGTTTGAGTCCCAGCTCCCTATTATGCCCATTACGACAGGATTAGTTAAAGGTAATTATATCAGTGCAAGCTCCTAAGGTGAAGAAGGACATAATGGAGATAGTCCTATTAAATAAAACTTGTACATAAAGTAAATAGGAAAGGAACACTTGGGAGGAGTTATCACACTAGATAAGGAACCCCAACCAGTGGAGACATTAGCCTCATGAGGAAAATGAATGGATGGTGGGAGTAGAAAGTGATAAATATTAAATATGGCTTCATGACCTATTATAGAAGTAAGGATATGATGATAAGCATATGATATGTGTGTATGATAAGCAATTGTAGCTTTTTTCTTCTTCTTTTTCCACTGCTATTTAGTATAGGAAGTGTTAATGGACTTTATCATTGCAAAGCAGATTTCCAAACTGTGAAGGGCTACATCTAGAGCTGATGGGGAGGACTGCATATCACTTGGACACCCAATATTTGAGGTAGATGGACACAATGACTAATTGGGCTTTGTGTCTCTCCCTGTTGGGGAGAGGGTGAGAGCCTCTTTCTTGGTATAGCAGAGTGTTGCCTTGTATTGGATGGAAGCATGATGTTGTTAAAGATTTAAATATGAATATAAGGATGGGAATGAACATTGAGGTTAGAATATGCCACTCTGGGCCTGTGTGTGTGCTCAGAACTATACCTTGCTCTTCCTCTGCTCAGATTTGCATTGCAGGGGAGCTAACTCCTCCAGGCTGCATTTCCCAGTGTCTCAACAAAACAAAGCTTGAGGAGAAACTTAAACATTTTCAGGGCTTTACAGGGCAGTGAAAATGAAGGAAACGGGAAGTGAGGCAAGCAAGGATGAGAACCAAATACAAGGTGGTTCATACCTGAGCTGACCACTGCTCCGTGAAGGCACAAAGCTGGTCCCTTAACCATGGGGGACGTGGCTGCTGCACAGAAACACTGTAAGTGTAAATAGTCCAGGGAAGGGAGGAGTGGAGGGGAATTTGTGTGCCAATTCCTTTCCATTTCTGTCTCTCATTGGTTATAGATCATTCCAAGTGGAAACAAGTAACCGGCTCTTCTAGCCTGTACAGCTGCTGGGGAATCCAGCTCGCATATCCTGTGGTGGGATGCTTCCCAGAGTCTGGAATTGGTGTTCAGAGCTAGACAGTTCACTGGTAGACTTCAGACAGTGGAACCCTTCAGCCTCACCTGCAGGTGATCATTGCGAGGGCACCTGTGTAAAGCAGGTGGTTAAGAACCCGAGAGACATATGAAGCTGAGGCTGAGAATTCTAGAAAGTGGTTCCGTAAAACCAGTTTTCTGGATTCAAGGTGGGCTTTGTCAATAGGAGATGCTAATAGGAATTTGGAGGATGGGAGAAAGGGAGAAGCCAGCGTAGTGTTAACCGCTCTCGACTTTAAGTTTTATCTCTAGCAATAGCTGCATTAGTTCTATTGTCCTTTCACTGGACAGATTTCTGTGGTTCCAGCTTCTGTCAGTGGTCTTGCTTCCAGGGAAATGACCTCCTTCTTTTATTCCTAGTTCAGAAGGTAGTAGAGGCTTTCTAGTATTGTTAAACTCTGAGTTTCCTTATAGACTCCCAAGCAGTTCCTTTGTCACCTGCTTAATCAATTCCCTGAATTAAATTCCCTTTGTTTTAATCTCTCAGAGAGGTTTCGGTTTTCCTTGCTGGCTACACATACATTTTCTCATTTTATCATTATAACCATCATATGAGATAATATCCTTATCCTCATTTTATAGATGAGAAAATGGAGGCTTGTAAGAATATTCAGTTAATTAATAGTTGGAGTGTGTGGTTTGAATCCAGGCTGTCTGACTCTATTCTTGACAGTGATACATCTCTAATCTTTGTCTTTAGCTCAGATATCTTTGTATTATCTTAATAGCCTGAGAATAATGGACATTCTCCTGGGTACAAAGGCAGATATATATGTGATCATAGGCAGTTAAAAATGGCAAGTGCAAAGCTTTCATGCAAGTAATCATTTAAAATAGGCCATTCAGTCTGTTAGAGTAGCAGTAAGACCAAGCAGAGATACAATTGAACCCGATTCCAAAAAAAGTTGAACCTAACACTGAGTTCATCCTCAATGGGTAGATGCTGACTCATGACGTCAAGAGAAGGATATTCAAAATCGGTAATGTGGAATAGGGTTGTTTTCAGTTTTTCCTCTTTTGATTTTATCTGCCAAGTCTTTGTCATAATCTCAAAATAGAATCCAGATATTTTACACAAAAATCCATAAGATAGTTCAGTTAGAAGTGGTTATTGTCTGCTTTGAATTCTCTGTGGTAAATGCTGATTGTTTCACCCATTACTTGCTCTTTGGGTTCCGTAAACCTGATGTGTTTGGCTTAGTGTGTTTTTTCCCTTCCGATTTCTAAAACTATTTTCTTTCAAGAATCAGCTTAAATGGCACATCCTTGTACAGTTGCTCACATTCCAGCTCAGTCAGAGTTAAATGCCCATTTTTCTGCTCTGTGAAACTCTTTTGTCTTCTACTATGTGACTTTGGATTACGTTAAGTAAATGTTCCTTCATCTGAGTTGCACTGAAAAATATTTTTCATTCCCTCTTTCACAATTTGTATAAATGTTAAACAAGTTTATTTCCTCACTTAGTGGCAGTTTGCTTTTGTCATTAAAGCAACACAAAACAAAACACCTCAGTGGCCTTTATCAGAGATATCTTGGAAGAGAAGTGAGCATTTTTTAGAAAAAGGAGAAGAAACTTCTTTGGTTGAATATGAAGAAAACTATCTTCCAGTGGTGAAAAGTATAAGCAGAGGAGTGGTACCTCTAAGACTTCATTTGAAAAGATCTCCGAGTATTTATTATGATAAAACCATCAGAGGAAATCAGGCTCTGTACAGTGTGCACTTTAAGTGCCAAATATACAACATGTACTTCAAAAGTAAATAATAAGGAAATTTGAAGTCTTCATTTTTATTCAAGATATATTTATTAAGCAACCACTCTGTAGAGGAAACTGTGGTAAGGACTGGAAACTCAAAATGAATTTTTGAATAGTTATTGACTAAAACTTCAGGCTACTTGGCAAAGTAATCATGAATTAAAGGATAAATATTCACAATAACAAATAACTTATTAATGAGGAATGGACATTATAGTTAGAGAGAGGTTCACAATATTCATAATGTATGTTAAATACAGAGTGGCTAAAGTTAGGAAATATAGATAATATTTTCTTTTACTTTTTGAAGATTAACTCACCTGATTACTTCTGGGGTGTGCTAAAGGTGCAGGTTTATAAATAAAAATCAGAGACAAAAATCACTGCAGACAAATCATCACAGAAGCATGTTCAGGGATTGATGGAAATGTTACATTATTGTACTACATTTATTCCTAATTTGCATAACACATTGCTAATGAGGAATGACATGGTGAACATATTATGTAATGTCACTGTAAAGTGATAGCAACAAACCATTATTATATAATGTTTCCAGACATGGGGGCCATGTTGTATATATAGTATAATACATATCTCACAATGTAACTTAAATATGTGACCAGCATTCTTCTATTCTTTTAATGAAAGAAAAGAAAGTTGTGTGGTTTTCTTCCCAATAATTTAGCAAAGTAAAACATACAAACAATGGCATTCATAAAATGACAATATTTCAGTATTTGTAATCTTTTCTATGTCTAATTGAGATAATTATTCTTCTCCCTCATTCTCCCATGGTTTGAATTTATAATTCTTTCTAAGCAGAGAGTTCTCTTGTGTATTTTCTCTGTTAACGCTGCCTGCCTAAAGGTGGGAGGTGCTGTCAGATGGAACATTCTTCTATCCTCTTAATCCTCCCTGGGATTTTCTCTCACACAACATTAGGGAAAGATGAGATCTCTCCATGGACACTACACATAAAATGATTACAGAGATTCCCAGCTAACCTGCTCACAATTTTGACTAGATTATTTCCCATTCTTCTGTCTTCCTCCTTCTTTTTTTCTCTCTCCTTTCTTTCTTCTTTCCTTCCTTACATTATCTAGTCAGTCATCTATGGTATTATTTTTTTCTCCATTTATCAGCCAAAACTATCTACCTCACAGGTGCTTGTTCTTCACCTATGCCCTGGGGAGAAGAAAGGAGAAGAGTTCCTTTAAAAAGACTGTAAACATATATAAGAATTCTGACTAGAACAGAAACTTTCAGAATGTCTCTGAAGTGTCAAGATCTCCTTTTCTACTGCTGAGAATATTTTCAGTTGTTCTGGACATCAGATCTTTTCCTCCTGTTCAGTCTTTATTAGGGAAATTGAACCACTTTCAACTCTATTTCTGACAAAACTATGCAACTTTCAGGTAAGGTCAAAAGTGTCATCAGCTACCATTTCTAGAGATTTTGTTAACATCCTTAATTCTATCTGATGGGGATTGATATTTGAAATTCAAGAACAGGAGAGGAAACTCAGAA
This sequence comes from Tapirus indicus, assembly GCA_031878705.1. Taxonomy (NCBI): domain Eukaryota; kingdom Metazoa; phylum Chordata; class Mammalia; order Perissodactyla; family Tapiridae; genus Tapirus; species Tapirus indicus. Next base: position 107,081,074 of record CM062918.1, on the reverse strand, counting down.
CAATTGGACTTTAGGGAAAAGAAGTGATCTCCTGAATTAGGGTATTTTCATGTACAATTGAGTTAAATTATAAGCAGGTCATTGAGTAGAAGAATTTCTATTCTTGTAATGGAATAATGCTGGGCCCTCCAAGGTTTCTTTCCTTTCAAACTAAAGTGAATTACAAAGACTGAGGAAAGTGGAGAAGATGTACGTTTACCTTTCTCTTTCTTTTGAAATAATAATACTTTTGTGAATATGTTGTATCATCCTTTTTAGATAGGCTATATTCTTAGTTATAAACTATAATAATCTAGATAGGGAATTTTTTGTTCTCTGGAGGTATGCAGACAAACTATGATATGAGATTTCTTTTTTCCTTATAAGGTGAAAATTTTAAAAGATGACGAGTTTGTATCTTAGTGTAGGAACAAGGCCATTCAAGAAAATCAAACTATTCTTTCTCAGACACGTTGAAACATAATTAATTGCCCCTGTTTATAATTGTCTCCCTCAATAGAGCATTAATTTGTTCCTTTATTCATTTGTTCAACTGGTTATTTTACTATGTCCAAGGCATTATAGTTGTTTTTCAAGTTATGATGGTAATTAAGTCACAGACCTTCCCTTAGGGAGCTCAAATTTCAGAGAGCAGAAATTCCTGCAAACAATTGAAATACATTCTCAAAATATAAGTAATCGGGTCGTAATTAAGGTGCTCTGAGAACTCACAGGAGGGATGGAGTTCACTCTGCTGAGGCACAGGGAAGACTTTTCAAAGAAATCCATTCAGTTGGTTTTGGAGGAAGAGTATGTATTTTGCAGTTGGACAAACTGGAAAATGGTATTTGTGAATGATTATAGCAAAAATGCATAACTTTTCATGGAGTATTAGCGCTACGGGAAGGTAGGATATTGGGCCTTGCTGGAGGAGCTGTGAATAGGGACCCAGCGTGGTGTTTAGTCAGAGTAGGCAAATAAAAGCAATTATTTAAAGAATAGATGTGAGAATGAATATTGTAGAGAGATCAAAAAGTTTTTGAAAATTCCTGCTGAGGCCCAAACTGTTTTTCTTTTCTTCTTTGATGCAGGTTCCAGAAACTCATCCCTCTTTCTTTTTCCATTACAGTTGCTACTACCTGTGGTGTCCCTTAGTGTCACCACTAAGCTGTTCATGTATCTCAGGTGGCATCTTTTTACCTCTATCATTTTTGTTTCCTTAAAGGCAAGTATTCCGGTTCCTTTGCTTTTTTTTTTTTTTTTTTTTTTTGACTGATAATTGCTACAGATAAACTAGCAGAGAATAACAGTGCCAAACAAATAATATAGTATAACGTATTTCTTTGGTCCCCATATACTGTGGAATATAGTTCCTCATTCCTTTTCTGAAAAGTGAAAGAGCCCTCTTGAATTCATTACTTTTACATTTATTTTATTTATTTTTTTTTTTATTTTTTTTTTTTTTGTGAGGAAGACCAGCCCTGAGCTAACATCTGTTGCTAATCCTCCCCTTTTTGCTGAGGAAGACTGGCCCTGGGCTAACATCCGTGCCCATTTTCCTCTACTTTATATGGGACGCCGCCACAGCATGGCTGACAAGCAGTGCGTCGGCAGGCGCCCGGGATCCGAACCCGTGAACCCCGGGCTGCCAAGCGCGGACTAAATCGCTGCGCCACCAGGCGGCCCCCAACATTTATTTTGAGTATAAGTAGCAAGTCCTCAAAAATTTGTTGGTGTCTGGTTAAATCTTGTTTAGCCTTAGCGTAGGTTGGCAGAGACTGTTGGCCTACCCATGAGCCATTCCAAATTACTTTTTCTCATGCCATTCCCACAAGGTACTCACTATCCCAGCTCCCCTTGCAGCTAGAGTGGCCATGTGGCACACCTTTGGACACTGAAACTTAAGACAAAGTTAGCTAGAGGATTTCTGGAATGGCTTACATTGCCTCTCCTCTTTTTGTTGCCTTGAATACTGACAAGTTATCTGGAGCTGTGGCAGCCATGTCGTGGCCACGAGGTTATCACCACACCCGAGGACAGATTACAAACATTTAGAGAGCCAATGGCATTGATGATGCTGTTGAACTGTTGGGACAGCCCTTAGCCTCTTGACCTCTGGATTTTTCTAAATATATGTCCAGATGTATGGTTGTTCTCAATTTTGATAGGCTCCTCATCACAAAGAAGAGGGAACTTATGCTGAATTAAAAATAAAAGCAGGTTGTTTGACAAGTGGGAATGAATGGCCTTAGGAAAAACAGGGTGGAGAAATCAGAATAATTCTGGATTTATTATCATTGTAGCTATAAATTGGGTTCTTATAATCTGGCATGAGAGTCTAAGAGGATGTGCTGTGCTACAAAACAAGAGGGTTTAGATTCAAAACAAAATAAAAGAGGAAACCTGTGTGATTTGTGGTTTAAAAATAAAAGGGTCTGATAACTCTCAGCAGCTAGAATTGCCCCTTCTCAGCCTGCCTTTTTCCTGACAGCTCTGCTTTTATGTATTCAGACGTGTCATTTCAATTTTCCTTTGATCATAGTAGGAGAAGAACCTCTTTAAATGATAATCTTTTGTATTAACACCTTATAGTTTTGTCCTCCTCAAATTAAACTATTTCTCCTTCCATCATTGGCACAGCTGCATCCCTCAGCCTACGGAAGACCACAGTTGGTGGGAAATTCCACTAGAAACTTTACTTATGAAGGCCCTTCCTGTGTAAAGGTATTGTTATAATAGAGGAAGAAATTCTACTCACATGATTTTTATTGACAGCTAATTCCCATTTATTGCATGAGTGTCTGAAGCGTAATGATTTTTTTCTTGAACTATTGTGGAAGAGGTTCTCCTTTCCCCATATCTTATCTCAGTATCTTTCTCTACTCTCCAGAAATGACTGAGGAGGGTATTTACACAGAGGTGAAATCTTATGCCTAAAGGAAACAATGCAATTCAGAACTTCCAACAGGAAACATGATTATGGTAAGCACCTATTTTCACAGAATCACAAAATCATAGGTTTGAACAGGATCTTATATGTCCAATAATCCAACAAATTTGTACATTTCTCTTTATATCTTCCCTGCCATTGTTTATCTACCATGTTTGAACACCTCCAGGGAAATGGAACTCATTTTTTCCCAAGGTAGTCAGTCACAGACTTTAACTGCTCCTAGAATCTTTTTCTTCATTCTGAATCAAAATATTTCTTCTAGCATCTGATATGCACAAACACTACTTATAAGCCTTTTAATGGTGAAGAAGAAGTGATTCTCATAAGATGCCTAATGACTTCTGAGGCTGAGTCCAACATCTCAGAGCAACAGATCATCATCTCTTCCTGGGTCCGTACATTAATTACAGTGCAGAAAATACGTGAAAGATCATCTTGTTTTATTTGACAGAGTCAATGTATGTTCGCTATTTAAGAGTCTTTTGTTGTTTAGGGAGATAAATACTAATGTCAGAGAATTGTGTATATGCATTACAGAGTAATTTCTGGGCCCTTTTCACCATTGTTCTTGTCTTCTGACTATCCTTCTCAATAATCCAAGTGAATGCTCCATGCTGAACCGTGTTTCCTGTATCAGATGGCTGCACCAGTGGAAGGAATGAAGAAAATCTCCTAGCTTTCATGGCTTCAGAGAGCTTGTGAAAACTCCTTGCATACAAAAAGTCTGACTTGTAATTATTTTTGCTCTTGTTGTTATAGCCGTGATAAAAAAAAATCAATGAAAATAAAAACACATGCTGTAATTTGTTGTGAGTGGCATTAGGAAGGGGGGCTTCAGACAAACAGGAACGATATCTTTCCACCATAATGATTCATTAGATGTTAAAATTCTGCACATTAGCCATTTATTGTTAGATCTTGTAGGATGTCATTATTTGTTGACACATGTTTATATATACATATATAAAGTAAGGGCAGACATCCTCTTTAAGCATCTTGAGGCAGAGACTGCAGCACATGCGTAGCAGGTTTCCATGAAAAGATTTTCCAAGCTCATCTTTTTCTGTGTCTTTCCCTGGGCAGTGTTCCACGTCACCCTGCAGCCATCTCCAATGATTTTATGCTTCTGTAATTTTGTTTTGACCTAGATAATTAATATTTGTTTTGTTTGAAACACTGTTGCAATAATACTTTTAATTTATACATTAATTTCTTTCATCTGGTTTATCACACCAACAGACTCTTACTTTAATTTAATCACAAATTATTTACTGCGGATCAACTATATTCCAGGTGCTGTGCTAGGTGCCAGTGATACCGAGTAAACATTGTGTTGTTGTTTATTGCAATGCTTCTTCCACTAGACTAAAAATCCTGAAGAACAGAAATTATGCCCAAATACCTATCTTGGCACATCTGAGATCTAAAAGGAGGCCAGTGTGGGAGGAGATGACGGGTCATGGGGAGAGTGACAGAAAATGAAAACATTTTAGATGTTCATCTAAATTTCAAAAGAAAGTCATAAAAAGTTTAGATGGAGGAGAGAAAGAATCAGGGCTCTTTAGAATTTAGCTGATTTCATGGCTTCGAGTGGGAAAACTTGGACTAGGAATATCTTATGGTTATCAGCAAACAAGGAAACATTTAAGACAAAGTACATAGAAATCATCTTGAAGGGGGCTTTTTTTGGGGCAAGTTGTGACACTTTGAGCATTAATAATAATAATAAATTAATTTATTAAGGTAAATTAACTTAATTTTATTAAGTGTGCTAATACATAGAAATGAATTTGTTTCCTTTCTTTAAATGTATGTATAAAGTATAGGGTATAGAGAAGTATTTGTTTTAACTGTATAGATAAAGAGGGAAATATTGGGAATTGTAAGTCAAATAGTCCAGAAAAAGCAGAATCGAAAACAGGATGATCATATACAATAAGAAAGTAGAAAGGGAAAAAGAGAGTTCAATAGCATGTTTTAAAATGATCTTTAAGCCTAATGTCTTAAAAAAGGAGCTCACTACAAAACTTTGATTCCTCTTTTCCTAGGATGTAGAATTTCTAAATGGCCCTAAAATTTAAATAACACAATGAAGCATACATAACTTGTAATGGTGCTAACAGATAATATCAATATATAATAATGATAAGATAATTCATTATGAAATGTTGGCTGAGAGAAGCTTCAAACACATCATTTATAATGGGGATTTTAGGTTATAAAAATCCAACCTATGTGAAAGGTCAGAATTTAAAATGTGCTATTTTTTCCAATTTATTGAAATATAATTGACATACATCACTGTATAAGTTTAAGATGTACAGCATGATAGTTTGATTTACATGTATTGTGAGATGATTACCACAGACGGTTCAGCTAACATCTGTCATCTCATGTAGATAGAATAAGAAGAAAAGAAAAAAGAAAAGCGAAAAGAAAAAATATTCTTGTGATGAGAACTCAGGATTTACTCGATTAACAACATTCCTATATATCATACAGCAGTGTTAACTATAGTCGTCATGTTGTACATTACATCCCTAGTACTTATTTGCCTTATAACTGGAAGTTTGCACATTTTGACCACCTTCCTCCAATTTCTCTTCCCCCTACGCTCCTCCTCTGTTAACCACTAGTCTGATCTCTTTTTCTATGAGTTTTTTTTTTTTTTTAATTCCGTATATGAGTGAAATCATTCAGGATTTGTCTTTGTCTGACATTTCACTTAGCATAATGCCTTCAAGATCCATCCATGTTGTCACAAATGGTAGGATTTCCTTATTTTTTGTGGCTGAATAATATTTCATTATTGTATGGAATTTTATATGATTGTATACAGTATTTCCCCCTTTCCCAGGAGCATACATTCCAAGAATCCAGTGGATGCCTGGAACTGCAGATAGTACTGAACACTATATATACTATGTTTTTTGCTATACAGACATATATGATAAAGTTTAATTTACAAATTAGGCACAGTCAGAGATTAACAACCATAACTAATAATAAGAGGAGAACAATTACAACAATACACTCTAATAAAAGTTACCATAGATCTTAGCAACCTCAGCATATGATTTTTTTTTCCTTATTAAGTCAAGAACTTTCACCTTTTCACTTAAAGGAAGCACATTACTGCTTCTCTTTGGCATATCTGAACTACCAGCATCACCACTCTTGTGCTTTGGGGCCATTAGTAGATTAAAAAAGGGTTGGGAGTGGGCCATGTGGCTCAGCAATTAAGTTTACACCTTCGGTGGCCCTGGTTTGCCAGTTCAGATCCTGGGTGCGGACCTACTTACTGCTCATCAAGCCATGCTGAGGTGGTGTCCCATAGAGAAGAGCTACAACTCTACAACTGTGAAACATAAATTTGTACTGGGGCTTTGGGAAGAAAAGAAAAAGAGGAAGCTTGGCAACAGATGTTAGTGCAGGGCCAGTCTTCCTCAAAAAAAGAAGGGGGTTACTAGAACATAAGCAATGCAATAATCATCTGATAACTGGCTCCTACGTGACTAATGGGTGGGTAGCTTATACAGCGTGGATACACTGGACAAAGGGATGATTCATGTCTGGGGTGGGACAGAGTAGGATAGGGTGAGATTTTTATCATGATACTCAGAAGGGCACACAATTTACAATGTATTAATTTTTTATTTCTGGAATTTTTCATTTAATATTTTTTACACTGCAATTGACTGCGGGTAACTGAAACCATGGAAAGCAAAATCTCAGATACAGGGGACTACTGAATATATACCACAACTTCTTTATCCATTCATCTATCAATGGACCTTTAGTTTGTTTTCATATCTTCACTGTTGTAAATAATGCTGCCATGAATGTGGGGGTGCAGATATCTTTTCAAGTTAGTGTTTTCATTTCCTTTGGATATATTCCCAGAAATAGACTGACTGGATCATATGGTTGTTCTATTTTTAATCTTTTGAGAACCTCCATGCTGTTTTCAGTATGGGCTGTACCAATTTACAACCCGCCAACACTGCACAAGGGTTCTTTCTCCACATCCTCTCCGGGATTTGTTATCACTTGTCTTATTGATACCGGCCGTCCTAACATCCTAATGAGGTAAATTCTCATTGTGGTTTCAGCCTCATGTCCCTAATGACTAGCGATATTGAGCATCTTTTCATGTACCTGTTGGCCTTTTGTATACCTTCTTTGGAAAAATGTCTATTCAGATCCTTTGCCCATTTGTAAATTGGATTGTTTGTTTTTTTCATGGAGTTGTATGAGTTCTTTATCTATTTTGGATATTAATCCCTTATCATATATATGGTTTGCAAATATTTTTTTCCCATTCTATAGATTGTCTTTTCACTTTGTTGATGGTTTCTTTTGCTGTGCGGACGCTTTTGGTTTGATGTAGTCCAACTAGCTTTTGATTTTGTTGCTGGTGCTCTAAGTGGCATATCCAAAAAACCATTATCTAGACCCACGTCAGGGAGCTTTATTCGTATGTTTTCTTCTAGGAGTTTCATGATTTCAGGTCTTACATGTAACTCTTTAATCCATATCGAGTTAATTTTTATGAGTGGTGTAAACTAGGCATCCAGTTTCATTCTTTTACATGTGAGGATCCAATTATCCTAGCACTATTTATGGAAGAGACTGTCTTCTCCATTGAGTCTTCTTGGCTCCTTTGTCAAATATTAGCTGACTGTATGTGCTTGGGTTTGTTTCTTGGCTCTTGCTTCTTCTCCATTAGGCTATTTGTCTGTTTTTATGCCAGTACCATGCTGTTTTGATGACTATAACTTCATGTACAGCTTGAAATCAGAAAGTGTGATACAACCTGCTTTGTTCTTTCTCAGGATTTTTTTGGCTACTTGGGGTCTTTTGTGGTTCCATGTAAGTTTTAGGAGGGTTTTTCTACTTCTGTAAAAAAATGCCATTGGAATCTTGGTAGGGATTGTATTAAATCTACCAACGGCTCTTCGTAGTATTGACAAAATATCCTATTTTGCTAAGAACTGAATTTTAACTCTAAAACAAGAGCTAATTTAATGAACTGCAGCTTGAGTTAAGTCACAGTGTGGAAAGCAAACATGTCCCAAACTATGACTAAAAATCAGGTGTTTCATAAACTAATTCCTGAAATATTTTGCATTTTGATTTAGGTAGATTACTGCAAGCTCAGGAAGGTATCAAAGTACATAGCACAACAACTATTGGAAAGCACAATTATAGCCTTAGGGAAGGATAAAAAATTATGGGAATAAAAAAATGAAGTTTGAAAACATATTTTAGGATAGGTTTAAGTATAAGAATAGCAATAGGTTTTGTAATAATTTATTTGCGTGTGTTTGTTACTTAAGGTGTTTGAGGTGTTCAGAAGAGTTAGCTAGACTGTCGTTAATTGCAGTTTAAATTTTGTATAGGACTTAATTTGAGTAATTAAGTTGAAATTAATATTCAAGTGTGAAAATAGGTTTCCAATTCTCTTCATTAGTGAATTAGCTATTTCTGTGTAATAAATTACCCCACAAGTGATCTCACATTTTTCTGGGTCAGTAGCAGGTCCTGCCTTAGCTGGGTGACTGACTCAGTGTTTCTCACTGTAGCTGCCTGTGGTATGTGGCCCAGAGCTGGGGTCTCATCTCAAGGCTTCATCAGGGGGATCTGCTTCCAAGCTCACTGTTGGCTGGCCGCAGGTCCTCTGCGGAGAGTTCAATTCCTTGCCAGGGCTATTCACATCCTAGCAGTTTGCTTCCCATGGGGTGAGAAGAGATGGAGAGAGAGACATGGAAACCAGCTCACATTCCTAGAAAGAGGACTACACAGTGGCATGAGCAGCAGGAGGTGGGGATGATGATGATTGGGTGCCATTTTAGAACCTGCCCACACAATTAGATATTATACATTTTACAAAATAAGGATGAGTCAAATTACAAATATTAGTAAATATTTTCCATTTGCAAAAGCGTTTGGTCAACTTTGTAATGATGTTTGCTTTTATGTATCCCCATCAAACGATAAACTCCTTGAGGTCATGCACCGTGACTCATCTCTGTCTTCAGCACTTAATAGAATAGCCACCATGTGGGAGGTGCTCAGGAAATTCAGGTTGAATAGATGAATTAAAAAGTGTCATTTGAAATCGTTTGTAAGCTTTATTTTGTATGATTAGTGAGGATATTTAGAAATCCAAATAGCAAGAGTGCTTTCTGACAACTTCTAAGACCTAAGACAGCTGCTGACACTTTATAAATTTAATTTTGGTTGCTATGGTTTCCAAAGGATCGTTTTCACTTTTGATTTTGTAATTTTGCACTGTGACCACCAGATGGCATCACGACACAAACCAACTAAAATCAAGAGACAAAATGACTTGCTCATCAGTTAAAGTAGTAAATATATTCTTATAAACTGCTATTGAGAAAGTTAGTAGACCATTATTGCAGATAAATTTAGCAAAATATATTTGTAGTCTTAAAATGGTAGTACTTTTTGAGGTAATGACTCTACTTCTAGAAATCTATATTCAGAAAATAATATATGTGAATAAATTGCTACACACTTAGATTTTACTTCAGCATTATTTGAATTGCCACGAGTATGGAAAAATTTGTGTCCAAAAGTAGTGGAAGGGTTAAATATATATGATAGAACCATACAATTAAAAATATGAAAATGTTAAAATTATCTTTATGAAATATTCAATGATATGAGAAAGCTTCTGAAATAATGTTAATTGACAACTGGAGTGTAAGATAAGGTGTGATTATTACAAAATATGTACAAAATATATATAGAAAACATGGTAAGGAAACATATTGACATAATTTTATAAGGAGATTTTAAGGTGTTTTTCTTCATGGTTGTTCTTGTTACACCAATTTTCAACAGTGACTAGCTGAATATAAAATCTTATGTTATTAATAAAAAGAAATAAAGTGTGACAACAGCACAGCAACAGAATAAAACATTTTGTGCTTACTATAACCAAAAATTCTTTGCCTTCTACTATGTTAAGTAATAAAAATATGCATTTATTCAAAGGTTATCTAGTGGGTATTATACTCCAGACATTGCACGTGGTTTTGGTGATACAAAAGTGAATGACACAATTTCTGCCTTTACTGAACATATGGTCAACTTGGAGAGAGAGATAAATAAGCAGATATTTTGTAAAATAATATGACAGATGTGATGCTAAAGGCTAACAATGGTATTATAGATTTTCTTCATCCCATTTAAATTTTCAACTCTCCCAATTTGAACTCTTTTGGAATATTTGATTTATGACCATAATATACTGAACCTTGTATATATTTTTCATTGTTTAAGGATTTTCAAGAACAAACATGATACATGAGTAAATAATATTTGCATTATTTATCCAGTGGCTACAAGTATTTATCTACTGGAAAAGATATTATCTACCAGTGAGAAAAGGATTATTGCTATTAAGGTAGATTATGGTATAGAACACTCTTACTAAAAAACCTTGATTGTTTGAGTTTATGAAATTTGAATTGTGTGGCTGGATGATTTTTACTAATATAGATTTCCACCGGATTTTCCCTTCTCTGGAACTTAGTGTGTTAGCAAAATAGAGTGTATATGCGAAGAAGGAGAACTGTGTGGGCAGCTCCTTTTGGAGCAGAGACATTACCCTTTGAAAATCTGCCTTTTGGGATGGTTTTCCTCTTTCTATCAGCAGGTGATTGGATTAATATGGATAACACTCAGGCTTGAAGAGTTCTGAGCCCCAAAGACAGCTAAGGTATTGTTAGGACTCTGAACCATGGACCTGAGCGTGTGTTAGGAAGATCAGGAGATCTTTCTTCTGAAGAATAACAGAAGAGTTCATGCTGAAAATCTGGTCCAGGGCCCTTTGCTTGCTAAATATTTAACATGCAATCCTGATGAGAGACGTTGAACAATCATTTTGAAAGTTGAAAGGTGAGTGGAAATGCTTTCATCAAGGTAATGAGAGGGAATGCCTTACCTTATTTAGGCTGCATATGGTGCTGGAGTTCAGTGCCTCTCTCCTCATTCTCCACAGTTCTCCAGAAAACTCCCAGTCTGACTACTTTTGAACTCTTGATCTGGTCACTTCCTCTCTCCTCATTCATTTCCTGGTATTGCTGTGAGGTCATACCAGCCATCTGGAGGCAAAAATCTAGCCTGTCCCAGTTTTGTCCCAGTCTCTCATTATTAAATTTTGCGTGTGATATCCTTTGAATGTAAAAAAAAAACAAAGTGGTTTTGTGGAAAGGCTATTATTTTTTGAAGTTGATAAAACAGTTTCTGTTATTAATTACAGAAAAGAGGGATGAAAATGGACACATAATTCACACTCTTATTCCTTACCTATAAAAGTACAAGCAAGTATTAAAATATACTATATAAAATCATATATGTACATTTATCAATTGAGTGCCCTTTTGTCAGTCACCCAATATCCCTGAGTCTGAGTTTCTTTATTTATAAAATGAGGAGAACAATCCTCCTACCCAGTTTGTTGAGGGTTAGATGAGGTGATATATTTGGAAGACCAAAAATAACAAAAAATCTCCACAAATCTAAAAAAATCTGTGCTTGGCACTTGAGTTCCCTAAATGTCAGTTTTCTTCAGCTGGTAAACAATGAAACACAATGACAACACAAAGAATTCACCCATACTTATTCATCTTTGAAGAGAGTCAAAAATTACTTAAAAATTATGAAATGAAATATAAGCTCTGTATCCAAATGCTTCATTTTTAACCATTGGACACTTTCATACAACATTAGATTTTTCACATGAATGTTTTGTAGGGGTGGAGGACAATCCTCTACCCTCTAGATCCTTCTGGCTGGTCCAAGAATTAAATTGGCAGGAGAGAGAATAATAGGAGAAAGTCAAACAAAGCTTTATAACATGTATACACTGGAGAAACCCAGGATAACTGAGGAACTCACCAGAATGGCCTAAGCTGCCACCTTAAATACCATCTTCAGCTAAAGACAAAGGAGGATGTTGGGGGTAGTGGTTTGGGACTTCAAAGGGGAGGAAGGCAATTCATATGGAAATGGAAAAGCAAATGTTTGGGAGACAGAACTTTGGTAAGAATGGGCTTGGCAAGGACCCTCCCAGTCTATCGATACCCAGAGATTTCTACGGTGATGGCCTGTCTTTGGGACAGGCCTTCTCTCTTAAATTCTTTTTAGGCAGTTAGGGGGAAGGTCAAAATTTCTTTCAGAGTCTTATGTTCTTAAAAATAACCAAGGCAAAGAGACACATTTTGGCTTGGCCAATTCTGATCCCCAACAGTTTGTTATGTTATTTATGTACTGGGAGAATCCATACCCCTAGAGCCCAACTTTAAAGTAAGCCAAGGATTTAAAGATAAATCTTGAATCAATGCTCTTTTAAAAATTTGCCTTTTACCTTGTTCCTAGACCTTGCATGAAAATTAGGAAAGAGAGGAGGCCCTTGTTGGGGTCACCCTGACTCACACAGGGTAAGGTTCCTTGCTCTGGGCATTGTGATCTACAGTAAGTGAGCTCCTTGAGGTTGAGGCTTCCTGTGTGGTTTTAGCTCAAATATGGATCCCAGGTGGCTCCATCTACTTCTCTTCCTCTGCTGGGATCGCTATGTTGATAACCTCTCAGGAAGCATTTGGATCTATTTTTATGTTTTATTTTCATAGAGCATTTTGTAGTGTCTTTTATTGTGGACATTCAGTTATCTTCATGATGGTGGAGGGTTGAGTTGGCATAGAGAAATAGATGATCTAAAACTCACTTATGTGTTATTTAATTATATTTTATATTTTACTATTGGTTTGAATACACTGACAAAGCAATATCAACTGATGACATTCTCTGAGCTTTAACCAATGGATGGCCAGTGAAGGTGGGCCAAGGAAGGTGAAGTGCTGGTAGGAAACTAGGTGAGCATGAAAAAATGCAAATGTAAATCCACTAAGTGGAGAAGTCATTGGGACGTATCACTGAAAAGTGAGTGCAGAGCTATATGTCTACCTAGGCTATGAATTGACCCCCTCTAAGCACAGTGCCTGCTCTCAGTGTTATTACCATCAGGTGAGGGTAGTGCTCTATTAACCACAACCTGAAGATGAAGTTTTTGAGATTACAAAAACTGATATGAAGCCAGAAACATAAAGTATAATTCAGTCTAGTTCTTATTCTATAGAAACATAATGAGGTGCCACATAATGATTCAGCATATCCCCATTTTGTATCTAGGTAAAGAAAGAATTTTATATTCAGGTGCATCCTTACTCCCAAACTATGACCAACTTCTGATTGTTTAACTTTCTAGTTTCTCATTTTTTATTTATCCCACCCATGGGTTTACTGTTGGAGATTTGTGACAGCTGTGACTCATTGGTTTCCATTATTAGTACCAGTGGATCTCAAACTTTAGTTTGCATCAGAATCACCAGAGAGCTTGTTAAACTACAGATTGTTGGGTCCCACCTCAAAGTTTCTGATTCAGTGATTCCGGGGTGGAGCCCAAGAATTTGGAGTTTTAACAGTTCCCAGGTGATGCTTATGATTCTGGTCTTGGGATTACACTTGAAGAACTTCTGCTCTTGTTTATTTTCATTTATTTCACAATGAAAGTATTAATTATGCTTACCAATATTGTCATTCTGACAATTTTTCCCTAGAATTGCTTTCTGTGACAAGAGAAACTGCTGTTCATTTCTTCAAAGTCCCAATTAGCCTTTCCATTCCAGAGTCAGATTTTCCAATTAAATGCTATTTCCCCAATAGAATGTGCTCTCAGAATAAAGGTTTCTATTTTTTTCCCTCATTAAGGTTCATTTCTTCCTTCTGTAGCAGAAGTTCCCTGCTTCTCTTGTTCACTTGGAAATTCCACTTGTGAACAAGGAATTCAGTTTAGTATTATCTTGGAGAGGAGGCAAAAATATTCCTCTGTAGTTCCCAACACCACATAGGATGCCCAAGGTTTCTACTATTGATGCAAATGATTCATAACCAATCTATAAATCAAAATTGGGGTGAGTTTATTATGAGCCAGATTTGAGGACCATATAGCCTGGGGCCTTCCTTCCCCAAGAGAGGAAGGGCACCAAAGAAGTGGAGTGTACAGAGTGGTTATATACCCTCAAAGAGCTTGTGTCATATATGATTGCAATGTCCCTTTTGCAACAGTCATGAGATTGCCCTGTCAGCACAGTGATGGACATAGCAGGTAGCAGGCCTGCTGTCTCCAGCTGGGTGGTCACAAGGTGAGCACAGCAATCCATTCCTAGCCTAGGGAGATATGCTTATCCTTAAGGAAATGCCAATATGGGGGGAGTTACATCTTTATCCTAAGGGCATTTGTTCTTGTCTTTAGGACATAGTAAATGCTTAAAGCAGATATACAATGCATGCTCAATGGCCATGTCAGGCTCTTTTGGAAAAACAAGGTCAGGCCAAATTAGTTTTACAATAATAGCTTCCTCATATGCTCCAGTATATCCTATTGCTTGCCATTTATTTATCATTTTCTCCCTTTCAATCTACAATCTTTCAATAGAAAGCACTGATGATCAAAATATTGTCCCTTGGTGCCAGGTGGTTGCTGCCTGCCCTGGGTCCACCATGTCCCTCAGTGCTAGGTGTTTATCTCATTTATTTGCCCAGTTGTCCACTTTGGGGGAAAATAATCACACATAGTGGAGAAGCACTGAGGTATATATAAATTAAGAGGAAGCATTTCATAGATTTTTGGTTAATTTTAGGTTGTTGCACAAATATTGTATATGTGCTTTTCTATGACTCTTTATGTTTACATGGCTTATAATCATAGAACAAGTACAGTAGCAATGATAATAATTCAATATATTTGAAAAGGTTACTTTAAAATGAGTTCTTAGGGTTAATCCTTATCAGAAAAGGAAATTTGTCCAGGATTATAAGACTGATCAACTCAAGTCTCATCACTCTAACTTCCATGAGAGTCTTACAATACTGAATAAAGAAAAGAGCAATTAGTTTGAATATTATGAGTAGTACAAGAATTTGAAGAAGTAATAGAAATAGGAATTGCAATCCAGATTGAAAAAGGGAACCGATACTTGAAGGGAGCTAACCAAACAAATCAAGGTCAGATGTAGGATTGCTTCAGGCATTCACCTGCTTTTTTCATGGGCTTCAGCAGAGATGACACGTTGGAAGACTCATCAGGTATAAAAACACAGCATTCAGTTTGAAATATTGCAATGTGCCACCTTGGGATGCAGTTAAAATATCTAAGCCCATTCTGTTTTGAAGGATAGCCTTTTTCATTAAAGACATTTTAGTATTGAATAAGGCTATTCTTGCTTGACTATCATTAAGGGCTTAGTATATTATTTGACATCCTCTAGCCCCAAGGAAGGAAGCCATCCAGTAAATGTCTGGTCTCCAAGACTAGTCTGTTCCAAATCAATCACTTTCTTTAAGTATGATAGTATTTTGAAAACTTTAAATGAAACGATTACAATATAGGTATACAGTTTAGGCATGACAAAGGTTTAAATGAGGAGTTATAAGGTTGGGACTACACACCTGGTTGGGAGTCTTGGGACAGCTGTCTACAACAGATGTCATCTTTTACTCATCCTGGTTTCGAGATATTTGTATTGGTCAGTTGAAGTTGGGTATCAGAAATAATAACTGAAGTCCACTCAGGTGAAGTCTATTTTCAAATAAGAAACGTGAATCCATGAGTCTATGCACTTGATTCTGCAGTGCATGAGTTGGTTAAAAGTACCTGGTATGGGGCCGCCCAGTGGCGCAGCGGTTTAGTCCGCGCTTGGCAGCCCGGGGTTCGCGAGTTCGGATCCCAGGCGCCCGCTGACGCACTGCCTGTCAGCCATGCCGTGGCGGCGTCCCATATAAAGTAGAGGAAGATGGGCACGGATGCTAGCCCAGGGCCAGTCTTCCTCAGCAAAAAGGGGAGGAGTGGCAACAGATGTTAGCTCAGGGCTGGTCTTCCCCACAAAAAAAAAAAAAAAAAAAGTACCTGGTATGGTCCCTTCCAATAGGGCTACAAAGGGTCTTTTATTTGATGTCTCTTCTGATAAATAAATTCTCCAGGTTATAGTCCATGATCATTAACTTCTGGGAGTGCTCTGTGAAAAGAATCAGCTACCAACTTCTCACTTTTTTTTAAATGTCTCAATGAGATCTTGACAATCACTAAGATATTTCTTTTCAGGAAAAGTGATGCATTAACAAAAAAAAAAAAGTGATTCCCTTAACAAAACATAGATCTCTGTCTTTTAGGTAAACTTACTCAAAGGTAAAGAAAACATTTTATAACCTCTTTATCAAGAGCAGACTAAGTTTAAGAAAACTATCCCTTTTACAAGATAGAGAAAGCTAAATTCTAATTTTATACTAGTTTACTTCTGATATTAAAACTTATTTACTTAATTAAATTTATTTTAATTTTAGCCCACTTGACCATGCACAAAACTCTTTTCAGAATTTCTCTTTCACAAACCTTCTATAACTTTCACTTTACATTCAGAATTTGTCCCATGCCTTTCGTTTTTCCTCCTAGTACTTTGGGACCAATTTATCTTTCTTAACAAAAGAAACCAAAGCATTGCCATTCTTTACATCTTCTTTACTGAAAACATACATCTTTCCTTGAATAAAAAGATGTTTTCCTGATTAATTTTTAATAACTTTAATCACATATATTAGTTAGAATTTTTAACCCTTATAGACATTAACTTCTAAGTAAAAGCTAAGCAAGCAATTATAAACTATCTTTTACATTAGCATTTTGTGGCTTGGCAAATTTATTACTACATTTTATAATTTCTAAAAACATGTTACTTCATAGTACAATCTTTTAATCAAATACTAGACATGTTTACTAATAGACCCAAATACCTTTTAGTTTTTCTGTAATAAGACAAAAGTAGATAAACTTCAGTACTTTAGTAATTAACATCTAATAATTTATTTTATGTGGAAAACACCTAGATGTTCAATAAATTTTATTATTTAATTCAATTAGCAAAACTCTAAGATTTCAAATGACCAAAAGATCTTGAAATTATTTTAAGTACATACACCATAACACATCATTATTGTTAAAAATGTTCATAAACACTCATCTTTTTCATATCTATTTAGTTACTTGCTCCCAATAATTATTTAGATTCCCTACAAGACTTCATGAGACATTAGACAAAATTAGCCACCACTTTTGTTATTATTTTATTAACCAGTTTTGTAATAGAAATAACATCAGCTTATTTGACCAATTAACATAGAATAAAGGCTGCATGTCTGCATCATACCTAATGCTGATAACTGAGGACATGCCTATTTTAACCAAACCAAGACAATTAAACAAGCTTTTATTTACCATAAATTATTTCATATCACATTCACTTGAAAGACATTTGGGTTAGTTGCATTTAGAAATCATTTCTGTAAGTGCTTACTTTAAGCCAACTGAATAGAGCTCTTACTTTTGGTCATACCATCCAGAGGGAAAATATCACACACATATAACATACATACAGACACACATATCAACAACAAACAAGTGCAGCAAAGATTTTATAGCTTCTGTTTTAAAAGTTTTATCAGTTTGCGTCTGCAAAAGCTTCTTTTCTCATTTTTTTCCTGCTTTCATTCTTAGCAATCTGAGATGGGCTAGATATTCCCCTTTTGATAAGTATTTGCACAAATCTCAGCATGAAGCCGACCAGAGATTTGAGGGGGATGCCACCCATTTGGGAACTGGTTGGGCTTTTAGAAGCTCAATTTCCCACTTTTCTTTAGTTTTTGGTTTGCTATAAAGTCTGAACAACATCTAAGGACAGTGTAGTGGGTCAGAAGTGTGCTGCTTGTGAGTGTTACCCCCTGAAGACTGGTTGTAAACACTCTCTTACATGCCTCAGTTTTTCCCAAAAACCACCATGGAGGCTCACAGCATGTGGGTGACCAACACTCATATGTGCTTCCCTGGATGAACCTTTAATTAATTAGAATGAATGATAGTAGAGTTCCCTAGGGGACTGCTATGCATCATGAGTATTTGACCCTCCAACACTCTTGCTAAAATTCTCAGTCACCTGAGAAGTCCTTTTGGCTGGGAGGAGCAATGTCCCTTTTCTCTGGAACTGAACACATTCAATCTCTCATTTCTCTACCAAGTAGTTTGTTCAGACTTAATAAACACAATTCTTTCCAATTTTAAAGCCAAATTAAAAGGGTCAGCCTGCCCCATTCATTCTGAAGTTCCCCTAATGTCCCCTTGGCTTAGGAAATTACCCTAGCTTTCCCTTTCCTAGGAATTCCCCCCTGAGTTCCTCTTACCAAGTGTATGTACTGGTATCCCCTTAAGACATCTAGTCTTAAGGTTTAAAACAGCTCATACAAACTCTGGACCATCAACTTAAAATAAAGAAGTCCACATTTCAGGAGAACTCACCAGAGTCACCTGAAGAATGCAGTGATCTGGGGGGCCCAATGGGCCCCTATTAGTACTGAATGCCAGTTCAGTGTAGATTCCAGGTGGTCTTTTGTGGGTTTCTCTGAAATCCTGCCCTGACTATGCCAAGAAATGTTGATACAAATAATCCATAACCAACCTATAAATCAAAATTGAGATGATTCTATTATGAACCAGATTTGAGGACCATATAGCCTGGGGCCTTCCTTCCCCAAGGAGGAAAGTGCATCAAAGAAGTGGGGTGTACAGAGTCCTTATATACCATCAAAGAGCATGCACTACATATGATTGCAATGTTCCTTTTACAATAGTGATGAGATTGACCTGTTGGCACAGCAATTGAGGAACACAGTAGGTAGCAGGTCTGCTCTCTCAGGGGGGATGGGCACAGCAGGTGGCAGGTCAATTGTCTCAGCCTGTGTAGGTACAGGGTGGGCACAGCAATCAATTCCTAACCTAGGGAGATATGCTTATCCTCAAGGAAAAGCCAATGTGAGGGATGTTACATCTTTATCTTAAGGACGTTTGTTCTTGTCTTTGGAACACAGGAAATGCTTAAAGCAGATATACAATGCATGCCCAATGGCCACATCAGGCTCTTTTGGAAAGACAAGGTCAGGCCAAATTAGTTTTACACCAAATGGCTTCCTCGTATATTCCAGTATATCCTATTGCTTGCCATTTATTTATCACTATCTTCTCTTGAAGGAGTTTCAAAGTTCCAGAACTGCTGAGATGCTAAGTTGTCCAAAGATGACAGATTGGTGGTAGAAAATGCATGACTGTAGACAATTGGGTTATTTCTTGCTTTCTGTTCCATTATGTTCAAAGATTCTCTGGTTAGTATCCATTTCCACTCATCTTGTACTCTGCTTTTCTTTCTTTCCCTTCCTCAATGCCTGGGGAGAAGCATCTGGTTCAACAAATGAGCTTCTACTTCAGTCTCTTAGAGTACTTTCTTTGCAAATTAGTTTCAGTTTTGCTCCAGGCTCGGTGAGAAAGAATGCCTGTCAGGGTATGAGTGAGAGGGAGTCAAAAACCTGAAGAAAAAAACAACTGGGGTGGGGCCGGCCCGGTGGAGCAGCGGTTTAGTCAGCGCTTGGCAGCCCGGGGTTCGCCGGTTCGGATCCCGGGTGCCCGCAGACGCACTGCCTGTCAGCCATGCCGTGGCGGTGTCCCATATAAAGTGGAGGAAGATGGGCACGATGTTAGCCCAGGGCCAGTCTTCCTCAGCAAAAAGGGGAAGATTGGCGACGGATGTTAGCTCAGGGCTGGTCTTCCCCACAAAAAAAAAAAAAAAAAACAAAAACAAAAACAACTGGGGTAATAACCCTATAACTCGGTTTCTCTATATTTATATATGCATCCATATATATATTGATACATTCTTTCATTCAGCAAATATTTATTGAGCCCTGGGTGACTTCAATTAACACTCACCACCACTTTTTAAAAGAGATTATCTCTCCTCCCTGCGTACTATTTTCTGATTAAATTAAAATGATATACATTTAAATATATGTTAAAGATGCATATGTTAATTAAACATGTATGTATATCTATACTGTTTTAATATATGTATGTCTAGTATATTTAACATATATGTGTTATAGGCTTTATTTTTACCTCTTTTTATTGAAATATAACTGGCATATGATATGATTTTAATTTCAGGTGTACAACATCACGACTCAATATTTGTATATGTTTCAAATGATCACCACAGTAAGTCTAGTTAACGTCCATCACTGTATATAGTTACATTTTTTTTCTTGTCATAAGAACTTTTAAGATCCACTCTCTTAGCAACTTTCAAATATGTAATACAGTATTATTAACTATGGTTGCCATGCTATAGATTACATCCCCAGGACTGACTTATTTTATAACTGGAAATTTGCACCTTTTGACCCCCTTCACCCATTTCACCACCCCACCCCCCATAGGCTTTGTTTTTAATCTCTAGTCAAAGATGATATAGAATTGATGATCTATGGTACAAATATACAGTTTTTCTTTGTCTCAGAATCACCAAGAATTAAAATACTTTTCTTGTTTTGCTTTAAAGCTCTCTACATTATTGAATATGTTTCTGGAGTTTCTTAATGATAATTTCCAGTTATTGTATTTTTTCCTCTACTGTGTCTACTTGATGACAAATATCATGTGTGAAACAAAAATGTTTGTTCAACATTCTTAAATGCATGACAATGTACAGATAAAATATCTCTATGAATTAATATAAAATTACTATAATTATTATAATACATAAAAGTGCAAAGAATAAAAATTTCATTATGTATAATAACTTAAAAGTTCTTTTAAACTCCTTTTCTAGTCAATGTTTATTTTCTTGCTTAATTAAATTGACAATTGTTTTTTAAAAAAATTATAGATTCTTTACAAAAATTAAAATAGAAAGAAGAAAGTTTTAAAAATTTTGAAATGTTATATGCCACCTAGAAATAATCATTGTAAACATGCAGTCTATAAATGTATAACAGTAGTATATATACATATATATATATATGGATAAGTAGGTAGACACATAGAAGATAGAAATGCATTTAGTAAAATAGGATCATACTATACCTGCTGTGCTTTATTTTATTTTATTTTTTTTTAAGGAATACCAGCCCTGAGCTAACATCCGTCGCCAATCCTCCTCTTTTTGCTGAGGAAGACTGGCCCTGGGCTAACATCAGTGTCCATCTTTCCTCTACTTTATATGGGATGCTGCCACAGTGTGGCTGACAAGCAGTGCGTCGGCGGGGACCCGGGATCCGAACCTGCGAACCCCGGGCTGCCAGCGTGGACTAAACCGCTGTGCCACCAGGCGGCCCCAACTGTGCTTTAATTTTTAATTTTATTTCAGCAGGATCTAGAAGGAAATAACAGAATGGAAATTAAACTAAGGAATTAATACTTCAAATGAATGCTTCTTTAATACAAGACATTATTTCCTAGATTTTTCCTCATAAGTTTAAGAGAAAATATTACTTAAAATATGTTTAAATAATTAGACTTTTCTTTTAAACATATGTTTTAATTTTATTTATTTTTTATTTTATTTAAAAACATTTGCCCCAGCTTTATGGAATATAATTGACAAAATTGTGTGTATTTAAAGTGTACAATGTGATGATTTGTTAGACATATACCTTGTGAAATGATTTCCATAATCAAGTTAATTGACACATCCATCACCTCACATAGCTACCTTTGTTGTGTGTGTGAGAATGCTTCAGATCTACTCTTTTAGCAGATTTCAAATATGCAATACAGTTTTATTGACTATAGACACCGTGCTGCACATTAGATCCTTAGAACTTACTCATCTTAAACCTGAAAGTTTGTACTCTTTGACCAACATATCCTCATTTCCCTCACCCTCCATCCTATGGCAACCATCATTCTACTCTGTTGCTAGAGTTTGACTTTTTTTTAGATTCTACATATAAGTGATACCAAACAGTATTTGTCTCTCTCTGACTTATTTTTCTTAGCATAAAGCCTTTAAGTTTCATCCATGTTATTGCAAATGGCAGACTATCCTTCTTTCTCATGGCTGAGTAATGTTCTCTTGTGTATTTATGTATACATCATATTTTCTTTATCCACTCATCCATCATTGGATGCTTAGGTTATTTCCATATTTTGGTTATTGTGAATAATGCTGTAATGAACTTCTGAGTGCTAATATCTCTGCTAGATACTGATTTTGTTTCCTTCAGCTATATATCCAGGAGTTGGATTGCTAAATCATATGGAAGTTCTATTTTTAATTTTTTGAGGAGCCTTTACACTGTTTTCCACAGTGATTGTACCAATTTGCATTCCCAACAGTAGTGTACAAGAATTCCCTTTTTGCCACATCCTCACCAATGTTTGTTATCTCTTGTCTTTTTTGAGGATAGCCAAACAGGTGTGAGGTGATATGGTTTGGTTTTCATGTGCATTTCCATAATTATAAGTGACGTTGAGCACCTTTTCATGTACCTGTTAACCATTTGAATATCTTATTTGGAAAACTGTCTATTCAGATTCTTTGCCCATTTTTTTAATTGGATTATTTTTTAATTGAGTTGTGTGAATTTGTTATATATTTTTGATATTAACCCCTTATTAGATATATAATTTGCAATTATTATCTCCTATTTCATAGATTGCCTTTTCATTTGGTTGATAGTTTCCTTTGTGTGGCAAAGCTTTTTAGTTTGATATAGTCCCTGTTGTCTATTTTTCTTTCTGCTGCCTATGTTTTTGTTGTCCTATCCAAAAAATCATTGCCAAGGCAATGTCAACCAAGGAGCTTTTTCCCTGTTTCCTTCTACAACGTTTTACAATTTTCAAATCTTACATTTAAGTCTTTAATCTATTTCAGGTTAATTTTTGTGAGTGGTGTAAGATAAGGGTCAATTTCATTCTTTTGCATGTGGATATCCAGTTTTCCCAGCACCATTTGTTGAAGAGACAATCATTTACCCATTTTGTGTTCTTGGTGCCCTTGTCAAAGATTAGTTGACTGTATACGTGTGAGTTATTTCTGTGCTCTCTATTCTGTTCCATTGACATATGAGTCTTTTATTATGCCAATACCATATTGTTTTGACTACTATGGTTTTGTAATATAATTTGAAATCTGAAAGTGTGATCCCTCTAGCTTTCTTCCTCTTTCTTAGTGTTGCATTGGTTATTTGGGGTCTTTTGTGGTTCCATACCAATTTTAGGATTTTTTTTCTATTTCTGTGAAAAAATGCCACTGGAATTTTGATGGGAATTGCATTGAATTCATAGATCACTTTGGGCAGCTTGGCTATTTTAACACTATAATTTTTTTTGCCAATCCAAGACATAGAATATATTTCCATTTGTTTATGTCTTCTTCAATTTCTTTCATCAAGGTCTTATAGTTTTCAGTATACAGACCTTTCACCTCATTGGTTAAATTTATTTCTAAGTTTTTTATTCTTTTTGATGCCATTGTAAAAGGGATTGATTTTTTTCAATTTCTCTTTCAGGGCCCAGCCCGGTGGCACAGTGCTTTAGGTCATGCTTTGGCAGCGTGGGGTTTGTGGGTTCAGATCCCAGGCGCTGGCCAACGCACTGCTTGTCAGCCATGCTCTGGTGGCGCCCCGTATAATGTAAAGGAAGATAGGCACAGATGTTAGCCCAGGGCCAGTCTTCCTGAGCAAAAAAGAGGAGGATTGGCAATGGATGTTAGCTCAGGGCTGGTCTTCCTTACTAAATAAATAAATAAATAAAATTTTCTCTTCCAGATACTTTTTGTTAGTGTATAGACATGCAACTGAGTTTTGTATGTTAATTCTGTATACTCCAACTTTACTGAATTAATTTACTGGCTCTAACACTTTTTTGGTGGAGTCTGTAGGATTTTCTGGATATAAGATTATGTCATCTGCAAAGACACTACTTATTCTTTTCTTTGTTTTTTCAACCTCTGGTGCAGAATGTGGTAAAGCTCTACCCAGAGAAAGCCTCTCCCAGAGAAAGCCCCACAAATTAAAAGCCCTGCCCAGAGAAAGTCTTACACAGACAAAGCCCTGCCCAGGGAAAGCCTCACCTCAGGGAAAGCCCTGCCCAGGGAAAGCCTTCCCCAGAGAAAGTCCTACACAATGTCCTACACAGAGAAAGCCCTGCCCAGAGAAAACTCTGCCCCAGGGAAAGCTGACCCAGGGACAGCCCCACCCAGAGAAAGAGCTAAACAGAGAAACACCCACCCAGAGAAGGTCCTACACAGAGAAAGCCCTGCCCCTGGGAAAGCCCCATCCAGAGAAACCCCTGCCCAGAGAAAGTTCTAAACAGACAAAGGCCTGTCCAAGGAAAGCCCCACCCAGGGAATGCAATTCCTTACTTATTCTTTTCTTAATGTTGCCTTATTTCATTTTCTTGCCTAATTGCTCTGGCAAGGACTTCCAGTACTATTTTGAATAGACATAGTGAAAGTGAGTAACCTTCTCTTTGTCCTGACCTTAGAGAAAAGGCTTATATCTTTTCACTGTTGACTGTGATGCTACCTTTGACCTCTCATGTGTCTTTTATTTTGTTGAAGTACATCCTTTCTATACCTAATTTGTTGAGAATTTTTATTGTGAAAGGATGTTTAATTTTGTCAAGTGTTTTTTCTGCATCTATTGAGATGATCATATGATTTTATCTGCATTCTGTTAATGTGGTATATCACATTTATTGATTTGTGTATGTGAAACCATTCCTGCATTCCAGGAGTAAATTCCACTTGATCATGGTATGTGATTCCTTCAGTGCATTGTTGAATTCAGTGTGCTAATATTTTGTTGAGGAGTTTTGCATCTATGTTTATCAGGGATATAGGCCTGAAATTTATTTTTTGTAGTATCTTTATCTGGCTTTGGTATCAGGGTAATGCTGGCCTAAAAAACTAAGTTTGGAAGTATTTCCTTCTCTTTAATTTTTTGGAAGAGTTTGAGAAGGATTGATACTAATTCTTCTTGAAATGTCTGGTAGAATTCACCAGTGAATCCATCTGGTGCTTGGGTTTTCTTTTTCTTTTGTCTCCCCAAAGCCCCAGTAAATAGTTGTGTATCATATTTGTGCATCCTTCTAGTTGCTTTATGTGGGGCACTGTCTCAACATGGCTTGATAAGTGGTGCATTGCTCCACACCCAGGATCTGAACTGGTGAACCCTGGGCCCCTGAAATGGAATGCATGATCTTAACTGCTATGTCACCTGGCCAGCCCCGTGGCTTTTATTTATTAGGAGATTTTTGATTACTGATTCAATCTCCTTACTACTTATACAGTTATTCAGATATTCTAGCTTTCATGATTCAGTCTAGGTAGGCTGTTTGTTTCTAGAAATTTATCTATTTTTCTAAGTTATCCAGTATGCTGGTGTATAGTTGTTTGTGGTGCTCTCTTATGATCCTTTGTATTTACATGGTATCAGTTGTAATGTCTCCTCTTTCATTGATAATTTTAATTATTTGGGTCATCTTTCTTTTTTCTCTTGGCTAGCCTAGCTAGACGTTTGTCAATTTTATCTTTTCAAAAAGCAGCTCTTTTAGTTTCATTGATATTTTTTATTGTCTTTCTATTCTCTATTTTATTTATTTCTGCTCTGATTTTTGTTATTTCCTGTTTTCTGTTACCTTTGTGCTTAGTTTGTTCTTCTTTTTCTGGTTCCTTGAGGTGTAAAGTAAGTTTGTTTATTTGAGACCTTTCTATTTCTTAGTGTAGGAATTTGTTTCTGTAGACTTTCCTGTCAGAATAGATTTGCCTCAGTCCATAAGTTTTGGTACATTGTATTTCCATTTTTTTTTTTTTTTTTTGTCTCAAGATGTTGTTTGTGTTCCCTTTTGATTTCTTTTTTAAGCTGTTGACTGTTCAAGAGTGTGTTTTTAGGTTTCACTGTGAATTTTCCACCTTTCCTCCTGTATGGTATGATTTTTAGTTTCATACCACTGTGGTTAGAAAAGAATACTCAATATATCAATTTTCTTAAATTTGTTCCTTCTTATTTTATGACCTTTCATGTGATTTATACTGGAGAATGTTCAATGTGTCCTTGAGAAGAATGTGCATTCTGCTGCTGTTAAATGGATTGTTCTGTATATATCTGTTAGGCCCATTTGGTCTAAAGTGTAGTTTAAGTGTAATATTTCCTTATGATTTTCTGTCTAGATGATCTATCCATTGTTGAAATTGGGGTACCAAAATCTCCTAATAGTACTGCATAGCTGCCTATTTCTGCCTTCACATCTGTTTATATTTGCTTAATATATTTAGATGCTCTAAGGTTGGGAAAGTGTATATTTATATTTGTTGTATTTTCTTGTTGAGTTGCCACTTTTATCATTATATCATGACCTCCTTTGTCTCTTGGTACAGTTTTTGACTTAAATTTATTTTGTCTGGTATAAAAATAGCTACTTTTGCTTTCTTTTTGTTTCCATTTACATAAAATATCTTTTCCACCTCTTCACTTTGATGTTGTGTGTGTCCTTAAAGCTGAACCAAGTCTCTTGTAGGCAGCAGATAGTTGGGTCTTATTTCTTTATCCATTTATCCACTATATATCTTTTGACTGGAGGACTTAATCCATTTATATTTATAGTAATTATTGATAGGTAAAGACCTACTATTGCCATGTCATTTGTTGTTCTCTGGCTGTTGTGGAATTCCCTTCTTCCTTTCTTTCTCTCTTTCTTTGTGATTTAATGATTTTTTTGTAGTAAAATTCCTTTATCTTTATCTTTTGTGTATTACTATAGGATTTTGCTTTGTGTTACCATAAGGTTTACATACAACATCTTATAGTTATAAGTATCTATTTTAAGCTGAAAGCAACTTAACTTCAATTGCATGTAAAAACTGTACTTTTTTATTCCCCTCCCCATATTTTCTGTTTTTGATGTATCAATTTACATTTTTTATACTATGTATCCATTAACAAATTATTGTAACTATAGTTATTTTTAACTTTTTCCTTTTAGGCTTTATACTAGACTTAAGTGACCTATACACCACCATTACAGTATTAGAGTATTCTGAATTTGACAATACATAGAACCTGCCCAAGACTGAGGATAGACCAAGAGAATTTAGAATTTCTACTTTCTCCCAACAGTGTCATGTTTAATGTAACAGACAAGTCTAACACTTGGGGATGGGGCAAGAGTTTGGAGAAGGACTCCCTTCTTCTTCTTCTTTTTTTTTTTTGCTGACCAGGGCCTGCCTACTCCATCCAGGCTGGGTTATGACAATTCATTGGTTTTTTAGAGTAACGTTGCCTCATAACATTATATAAATTTCAGGTGTACATCATTATATATTGATTTCTGTGTAGATTACATCATGTTCACCACCCAAAGACTAATTACAATCTATCACCATACACATGTGCCTAATCGCCCCTTTCACCCTCTCACCTCCCCCATTCCCATTTGGTAATCATCAATCCAATCTCTGTCTCTTTGCCATTGTTTGAATCTTCTATCTATGAGTGAGATCATAGGGTATTTGACTTCCTCCCTCTGACTTATTTCACTTAGCATAATACACTTAAGGTCCATCCACGTTGTCACAAATGGCAAGATTTCATCTTTTTTTATGGCTGAGTAGTATTCCCTTGTCACATCTTCTTTATCCATTTGTCCCTTGATGGGCACTTAGGTTGCTTCCAGTCTTGGCTATTGTAAACAATGCTACAAGGAACATAGGAGTGCACATATATTTATACATTTGTGTTTTCATGTTCTTTGGATAAATACCTAGCAGTGGAATAGCTGGATCATATGGTAGTTTTGTTAACTATGTTAATTCTTCTAATCCAAGAGTATGGAATATCTTTCCATTTCTAAGTGCAGGTGTACAGGGCCTGCTGAAATCAAAGAGTGGAAAAAAAAGACTCAGAGACACCCTCCAGCTCCCCAGACCCCTACTAAGTGTTAGGCAGCAGCAGCACATTGCTGGATGAAAAGAGCAGTACTGACTGTACCTAAAAATGATGTAGTGAGGGAAACTATGTCAGCTCCCAGAAATTAGATTAAATGGATGAATTCAAAGACTTGTACATATTCACAGAAACAGATATCAAATTTCCTTATGGAACATGCTTTAATAATTACTTTATTTATTGAGGGACTTTTTATAAAATTATCGTTTAGCTCTCAATGTATAGGGATCAGCCTGTTTTGAACAAGATGCTTTGATGTGATTTTATGAAAATATCAGTTCAATGTGATCAGTTCTTTGAGCATAAACAATGATATAAACTGTATGGCTGTCTAATTTTGAAAATGGCAACTCAGAAGACACCGTTATTGCCTTAAGCTCTTCAAGGTACACCTACATTCCTCTTTTTAACACCTTTATTCAACTGGCAAATTGAAGTTACAGAATATTATATTGATAAAGAGGAATTGAAAAAGTCATTCACAGCACACATATCACGTAACAGCAGGTACTTAATAAATTCTTCTCCATGAAATGTGACATTATGTGGTTATTAATTGTTATAGCCTTTGTTGAGAGCTATTATTTGAAAATTATTGATATTTATTTAAAATTGGATGTTAACCTCTGTTTAGATTACAACACAAATTATTTTATGAAGTTATTATGATAAGAATGAACTTTTGATCCAGTTTATTTCCTAGAAAACGGTGATTGTTTTCTAGGAAATAGAAATAGAACCAAAGATGGTTCACATGGAGTTTGCACTTATCACCCCTAATTCACAGATGGATGAGAGACCTGAACTATCTAAAAGAGAAGGTAATTAGTTGCATATATTTCAGACTTTACAAGATCTTAGTTTGAAGTTTCTGTTTACATAACTCCTGTCAAAAGAATATATTCTTAGTATCCTCATCTGAATGAAAAAGTCCTGTTATTCTCCAGAATTTAATTTTGGAGGATAAAAAAAAGAGGAAAGTAAGAATGAAAGCAACAGTGTTATGTGGATTGATGTCCATTTTGAAGCCTCTGTTCCTCTGACTAGTTTTTCTCCATTCAGTCTCATAATTACTCACATGCCCACTGCAAATTAAGCTTCAGAAGGCCAAATAATTTTTTTTCTATTTGGGTCACTAATATATCACCAGCACTTTGGTGTCTAGCACATAATAGATGTTCCAGAAATATTTCTGAATGCATTGTTTATTCATTGATTAATTCATCCATTAATTGAAAGCTTACTGAATGGAACCAGGTATTAAGCATTATGATAGATATTACTGTTGCATAGATAAAAGATAGAAATTCTGCCCTTAGGGATCCTATAGTCCAGTGAGAGAGATGGCAAGTGTACAGGTTTGTATAAATGCTATGTAGGAGTAAAAATGGGGCAATTGGAGATAAAAGAAAGGTACCCTTTTGAGACTTGAGTCAGGAATAAAAGTGAATTAAGCAGAATAGTTTTTATAATTGGAATAACTCTTATTGAGATGGAGATGGAGGAATGTTCCAGGTGAAGGGAACAGCCTAGACACAGGAGTGTGATGGAGCACGACCAGCAGAGTTATGAATGGAGTAAGGAAACTAAAGTCAGGGAGGTCAGGCTGTTTCAAATAATCCAGGAGAAAAATCAGTGTTCAAAATACAGCCGGGACAATGGGAATGGAAAGGAAAGGATTTAGAACAGAGATGTAAGGGGATAGAATTATGAAGATTCGGTGAATTGTAAAACAGGAGGAATAAGGAGAGGCAAAAATCAAGAATGGTTCCTATGCTTTTGACTTGGGATAGTTGGTAGATTATGGTGCCACTCAACAGGACATGGAATGCAGGTGGAGGACTATGATGGCAGATGGGTGGCAAGGTAAGGAGATTAGCTTTGGGCAGTGAGTTTTCTAACAGATGGTAAGTTTTCTATAAATGAAATACCCATGTGGGCTGAGTGGGTTATAATACCTACTTAGAGACAATGGTAATCCATTCAGCAGTTCCATTCTTAACCTGCTTGCTTTTTTGAGACAAAGCTCTTAGGTAACAGCTCCTTGATTGAAGCCTTGCAACACTTTTTCTACAATTTACATGTTTTCTTGGGCTGAGTTCTGATCAGCATCTTCTGGATGTATTGCGGCAGTAATATTGGGAATCGTGTTTCATTCTTTTGGGAAAAATCAGCATTGTTTTGCAATGAAGTGTAAGTATTCTACAGAAACTTCATTCCTCTTGTTGAGTTTTATCTGAATATTTATTTTTCCCTAAGGGAGAATGAAGGGTAAATCTAATGAGATAATCACATTCTGATGGTAGAAATATTCTTATTTCTAGGCCTTTCTGTATTTGAGAGAAAATATTTATGAATTCAAAGCAGAAAGTCTTTAGTAAACAGTTCTTCACAAGGAGAACTCTGTGTTTATCCCATTTAATATCCTTTCAATTTCACTGAGAATCATACACATTTACTCTTTGAATCCAATAGCATGAATGTTTCTCTGTTGATGTATTCCTGATCACATTGCTTTGAAGACAAATCTAAAAGAGTTCTTTGGACCATTTTACTTTCATTTTGCACACTTCTCTATTCCTATAATTTGCATACTTTCCCCTTAATATTTAGATTGACTCTCACTTTATTATTAATAGCAGATATAACGACTCTGGCAATTTTTCAGGCTCAGGCGATCAATCTTTTATTTTCTCTTTGGAATAACAATGGATAATATTAATTATGCCCAATAATATTTTGGTGACTATTTTAATCAATATATTTATAATTTCTTTACATTCTGCCTCCTCCCACCCCTGTCACACATGCGTTACTCTTGGTATGCAATATTTGCAACTTGGATGTGTAGTCTTTCCTACATTTCCATACATCCACCTGCAGAGAGAGCCACTTAATTCATTGTTTACATTATAATGGGGGCTTATATTATATGCACTTTCTTGCATCTTGTCTTTCTCATTTGAAAATAAGTTTTGGGAATCAGGCTGTAATTCATTCTTTTTAATGACAACCTCATAGTCTATGATGGGAATTTACTGTAGTTTATTCAACCAGCCCCTCTGGGTGGGCATTTACTTTATTCCAAGTTTCTGCTGCTATAAATAATACTACAACAGGTTTGCAGTTCGCATCCCAGGCGCCTGCCGATGCACTGCCTGTCAGCCATGCTGTGGCGGCATCCCATATAAAGTAGAGGAAGATGGACAGGGATGTCAGCCCAGGGCCAGTCTTCCTCAGCAAGAAAAGAGGAAGGTTAGCACCGGATGTTAGCTCAGGGCTGGTCTTCCTCACACACACACACACAAAATAAATAAATAAAAAATAAATAATACTACAACATACATTTTTACAAACTGATTCTCAGAATTAGAATAAATTCTTGGTGTTAGGATTTCTGGGTTTGAGTGTATGTATATTCCAAATAAAATATATTTTGCTAGATTACTTTCTAAGCATGAGGTATTAATTTGCATTTCCAGTGTCAAAGCATAAGAACCCTTTTCCTCACACTGTGCCAGCAACAAATATTTTTATTCTTCTAACAGTTTGCCAGATTAAAGGGCAAGAGTAACAGACACTCAACTCCAACTAATTGAAACAAAACGCAGGAATTTATAGGCTCATTTAACTGGCAACTGCAAGGGCAGTTTTTGGTTCTAGTATAGCTGCATTTGTGAACTCCAACAATGTGGTCAGGGCTCTCTCCTCTGAGGGCTCGACTTGCTCAGCTACCTTTGACTTCATTTTCAGACAGGATTTCTCCACTGGCAGCCCTTGCTCAAATAATGTCAGCTGAACCACCATAACTATAATAGTTTTTTGTCATATCAGTGAAAAACTCCTGTGCATGACTCTTCTGATTAACTTCCTTTTGGTCATGTGTTCAATCTCTTCCAAATACCATGAAGAACATTTTCCACAATAGAAAGGAATTATATTACCAAAAGAAGGGGAAAAGGGGGATGAACATCTACTCAGAGAAAGTTATGTTAAAATATCTGCACCTAGCTTCTTATACTTGTCTTTAAGAGCCCCTACCTCTTTCCAGTGTCATTACATGCAAAGAAACAAGTACACACACACACACACACAAACCTACTCAAGAACAATACATTTAATGAATACTGTTTCCTCTCCTTTTTTCCCTATCATTTTCCTAGTTTCAAGGTAATTATGAGTCCCTTCCTATAATATTATTTTATAATTCAGATCTCAGCATCAAATATTTGAATTAATCTTAATCCAAGAAAGCTGTGCTCCACTCTGTTTAAGAGTTCAAATATATAAATCCAAGGATTGCTGTTTAGCTAAGAAAATATATCTTTATTATAGTGATTTGCAAGGATGATTTTCCCAGAATCTCTTAAATTCTTGTCCCCTGGAATTAGTTGAATCTGAATAATTAAAGCAACTCTAAAAATGTGAGAAGATACAGAGTGAGTTAACGTAAGTTTAGGTTCTATGGAGAACTGAAATACTCAAAATGTCTAAATTTTATTATAATTTCTCCAAGGAACCCAGGTTCATCAGAACTCATCTACATATGGAGGTATATTAAAGATAACCAAAAGTAATATTTATACACATTTAAAGATTAGTCAGAGTCACAGGTGTATAATTTCTTTTATTTTTTTACTATTTTTATTATTAATAAATATTTAAAAATTCATCCCATTATTTAGTCCTGTGCTATAATTTGAAGTGAGGCTATGTGTTAGATCATGAATAAGGACATCATAATACATATTTTTTCCAGCATTATTGAAATATAATTGACATATCTCATTGTGTAAGTTTAAGGTATACAAGATAATTATTTGATATATGTATACATTGCAAAATGATTATCACAATAAGGTTAAACATATCATCACCACACATAGTTTGGTATAATTTCATCATAAGTATGAGGTGTGAGGCCATATCTCATTGTGGTTTTGATTTGAGTTTCTCTAACAATTAGTGATGTTGAACATCTTTTCATGTGCCTGTTGGCCATCTGTACACCTTGCTTGGAAAAATGTCTGTTCATGTCCTCTGCCCTTTTTCTGATCAGGTTGTTCATTTTTTTGTTGTTGAGTTATATGTGTTCTTTATATATTTTGAATATTAACCCGTTATCAGATATATGATTTACAAATATCTTCTCCCAGTTATTAGGTTGTCTTTTCCATTGTTGATGGTTTCCTTTATTGTGCAGAAGCTTTTTAGTTTGAAGTAGGCCCATTTGTTTATTTTTTCTTTTGTTTCCCTTGTCTGAGAGACATGATATTCAAGAAAATACTGTTAAGACCAGTGTCAAAGAGCACACTGCCTATGTTTTCTTCTAGGAGTTTTATGGTTTCAGGTCTTACATTCAAATCTTTAATCCATTTTGTGTTAATTTTGTGTATGGTGTAAGATAATGATCTACTTTCATTCTTTTGCATGAGGCTGTCCAGTTTTCCCAACACCATTTATTGAAGAGACTTTCCTTTCTCTATTGTATGTTTTTGGCTCCTTTGTTGAAAATTAGCTGTCCCTAGATGTGTGGTTTTATTTCTGGGCTTTCAATTCTGTTCCGTTCATCGGTGTGTCTGTTTTTCTTCCAGTACCTGGCTGTTCTGATTATTATAGCTTGGTAGTATATCTCGAATTCAGGGAGGGTGCTTTTTTCTTTTTCCATGAAAAATGTCTTCGGGATTCTGGTTGGGATTGTATTGAATCTGTAGATTGCTTTAGGTAATATGGACATTTTAACTATGTTTATTCTTGCAATCTATGAGCATGGAATATCCTTCCATTTCTTTATGTCTTCTTCCATTTCTTTCAATAATGTCTTATAGCTCTTCCTGTATAGCTCTTTCTCCTCCTTGGTTAAATTTATTCCAAGGTATTTTATTCTTTTTGATGTTATTGTAAATGGGATTGTCTTCTGAATTTCTCTTTCTGTGTGTTTGTCGTTAGTGTATAGAAATGCAACTGATTTTTCTATGTTGATTTTGTACCTTGCAACTGTACTGTATTGATTAATTATTTTTAACAGTTGTTTGGTGGATTCTTTAGGGTTTTCTAAATATAGAACAGGTCATCTGCAAATAGTGACAGTTTTACTTCTTCCTTTCCAATTTGGATCCCTTTTATTTCTTTTTCTTGCCTAATTGCTCTGGCTAGGACTTCCAATACTGTGTTAAATAAGTGTGAGCATACTTGTCTTCTCGTTCTCAGAGGAATGACTTTCAGTTTTTCACTGTTGAGTATGATGTTGGCTGTGGGTTTGTCACATATGGTCTTTATTATGTTGAAGTACTTTCCTTCTATACCCGTTTTATTGAGAGTTTTTAGTCATAAATGGATGTTGGATCTTGTCAAATGCTTTCTCTGTGTCTGGTGAGATGATCATGTGATATTTTATTCTTCATTCTGTTCATGTGGTATCTGACATTTATTGATTTGTGTGTGTTAAACCATCCTCGCATCCTAGGAATGAATCCCACTTGCTCATGGTGTATGATCCGTATAAAGTACTGTTGAAATTAGTTTGCTAGTATTTTCTTAGACAATTTTGTATCTGTATTCATTAGGGATATTGGACCATAGTTTTCAATTCTTGTAGTATCTTTAACTATCTTTGGTATCAGGGTAATACTAGCCTCCTAAAATGAGTTTTGGAGTGTTTCCTTCCCTTCAATTTTGGGAAGAATTTGAGAAGGATTGGCATTAATTCTTTAAAGATTTGGTAGAATTCACCAGTGAAACCATCTGGTCCTTAGATTTTCCTTGTTGGGAGGTTTCTGATTACTGATTCAATCCCATTTCTCATTATAGGTCCATTCAAATTTTCTATTTCTTCATCATTCTGTCTTAGTAGGTTACATGTTTCCAGGAAAATATCCATTTCTTCTATGTTGTCCAACTTTTTGGCATATACTTGTTCAAAGTGGTCTCTTATGTCCTTTGTATTTCTGTGGTATCCATTACAATGTCTCTGCTTTCATTTATAATTTTATTTATTTGGATCCTCTCTCTTTTTCCTTGGTTAAACTGGCTAGAGTTTTGTCAATTTTTTTTATCTTTTCAAAGAACCAAATCCTATCTTTGTTAATTTTTCTATCGTTTCCCTGTTCTCTGTTCACTTGTTTCTACTTCTTCTGTATTATTTCCTTCATTTGATCAACTTTTGGCTTAGTTTTTATCATTTTCATGGTTCCTAGAGGTGTAAAGTTATTTTGTTTGAGATCTTTCTTTGTTCTTTATGTATGCATTTATCACAATAAAGTTTCACTCTTACAACTGTCTTTGCTGCATCTCATAAGTTTTGGTATGTTTTGTTTCCATTTTTGTTTGACTCATGATACTTTTTATTTTCCTTTTGATTTCTTCTTTGATCCATTTGTTTTTGAGCATTGTTGAGTCTTGCTTAGTTTCCATGTATTTGTGAATTTTTCAGCTTTCTTCTTGTTATTGATGTCTAGTTGCATTTAATTGTGGTTGGAAAAGATATCAGATATTCTTTATCCTTAAATTTTTTGAGACTTGTTTTGTGGCCTAACATATTATCTATCCTAGAAAATGTTCCATGTGCACTTGAGAAGAATATGTAGTCTGCTACTGTTGGATGGAATATTCTGTATATGTTTGTTAAGTTCATTTAGTCTATAGTGTTGTTCCAATCCTCCATTTCCTTATTGATTTTCTGTCAGATGATCTTTCCTTTGTTGAGATTGGGCTATTAAAGTCCCCACAATGCTATTGTATTGCTATTTATTTCTCCTTTCATTCTTTTAGTATTTATTTTATAAGTTTAGGTAGTTTGTTGTTAGAGTATGAATATTTAAAATTGTTATATGTTCTTGGTGAATTCACCCATATGTTAGCAGAATGACTTCTTCCTCTTTTTACCATTGTTACCTAAAATTTCTTTTGTCTGTTATGAAATTTGCCAGCTTTTCTTTCTTTTGATTACCATTGGGTTGAAGTATCATTTTTCCTTCTCTTTATTCACAGTCTATGTGTGTCCTTAAAGTGTGTCTCTTGTACTTAGCATATTGTTTGATTTTGTATTTCCATCCATTTACCTGTTCCATGTTTTTGGATTAGAGAATTTAAAATTTTTACATGTAAAGTAGCAATTACTAGTTAAAGAGATACTATTGACAGTTTGTTAATTGTATTCTGACTCTTTTATGGATCCTATGTTTTTTGCTTCCTCTCTTGCAGTCTTCCTTTCTGATTTTATGACTTTTTGTAGGGGTATACTTTGACTCATTTCTTATACTCTTTTGTGTATTTACTACACTTTTTCCTTTTGTTTACCATCAGGGCTATGTAAAATATCTTACATTTATAGCATCCTATTTTAAACTGATTACAACTTAACTTCAATAGCATACACAAGCTTTACACTTTTACTTCCTCCCTCACAGTTTTGGTTATAAATGTTACCATTCACATGTTTTTAAAATTATTTATTCATTAGTGAATTATTGTAGTTATGGTTATTTAATAAATTTGTTTTTTAACTTTTAAACTAGAGGTGTAAATCAATTATGCACTACTGTTACAGTATCAGAGAATCTGACTCTGACCGTTTCCATTTCCAGAGAGTTTTACACATACCTTCATAGTTTTGCATTATCTATTTCTTCTTGAATAACTCCCTTTAACATTTCTTATAAGGCAGGTCAAGTTGTAGAGAACACCTTTCTCTTTTCTTTGTTCAGGAAAGTCTTTATCTCTGCTTCATTTCTGAAGGATAGCTTTGCCAGGTATAATATTGTTGGTAGAGTTTTTCTTTCAATATTTTGAATATTGTTCCAATCTCTCCTGGTTTGCAAAGTTTCTTTTGAGAAATCCATGTATTATCTTATAGGGTTTATTATTATTATTTTTTTCTATGTGATGAGTCATTTTTCTCTTGATGCTTTCAAAATTCTTTCCTCGTCTTCAACTTTTGACAGTTTCATTATAATGTACCTCAGTGTAGCCCTTTTCAGATTCAACCAATTTTAGGTCCTTTGTGCCTCATGAATCTAGATGACCATTTCCCTTGCCATGTTTGAGAGTTTCCAGCAATTATTGCTTTGAATGTACTTCCCGTCACTTTCTTTTTCTCTTCCCCTTCTGGCATTCCCATAAAGCATATATTATTTCTATTGATGATGGCCCATAAGTTCTGTTGGCTTTCTTCACTCTTTCTTTCCTTTTGCTCCTCTGACTGTATAACTTCAAACGACCTATCTTCGAATTCACTAATTCCCTCTGTCATTTTTGTCTTGGTCAAGTGCTATTGAAGCCCTCAATTGATTTCTTCAGATCAGTCATTGTGTTCTTAGACACAAAGATTTCTGTTTGAGTTTTTTTTAATGACTCATTTCGTTCTTGAACTTCTTTTTTTTTCGTGTAATGTTATTCTAATTTTGTTCAGTTGTCTTTCTGTGTGTTATTGTAGATCACCAAACTTCCTTAAGAGGGTTATTCTGAATTCTTTATCAGATAGTTCACAGATTTCCGTTTTTTTAAGGTCAATCATTTAAGCTTTATTTCCTTGGGGGTGTCATGTTCACCTGGTTCTTTGTGATCCTTGATTCATTGTGTTGGTTTTGCACATTTGAGTAAGTGATCTCCTCTTCTAGGCTTTGCAGATTTGCTTGGCAGGGACAGTCCTTTATCAGTCAACTCAGCTTGGGATTCTGGACAGATCTACTCATATTATTCTTGAGCAGGTGGGCCTTTTTCTCAAGGTCTCACTTTGGGTAGGGTCTTTATTTGGGTGAGGCCACTGACTCACCCAAAGGTCACTGAAATAAGAGATGGTGCTGCTGGCTAGGCTGTGTGGTTGTATACACCTCCTGCATAGCTCCACATTCAAGTAGAGTCATAAGGTGTGCTCCCTGATTGGGAGGGGTAGCTGGCTGTGCTCCTCAGTCTGATGGAGGCCTCTGTCTGGGATGTGTTGCTTGGCAGTGTGGTACCACTTGTGGACTCCTCAATTGGGCTATGGTATAGGCTTGGCTCTGCAATCATTCCTGGCTGGGTGGTGATTCAAGCTGATGTCCTTGACTGGGTAGTATTTCTGTCTGGACTCTGCATTTAGGCCAGATCTCAGAGAAGGCTTTGTGCTCAGGCAAAGCTTCAGGTTTGCTATGTAATCAGTTGGGATGCAAACTATGACCTGAAGTTGGGCAGGGCCACAGGCTGTGCTCTGCTGTTGTGCAAAGTCACTGGCCAGGTGGTTTGATTAGGATGGGCATCCTGTATGTCCTGCAGTTGCCTGGGGCTAGGAACTGTGTGCCACCATCAGGTAGTGTTCTGGCCAAGAGTTCTCACTGGATAGGGCCACAGGCGGTGTCTGTAATTGGACAGGGTCATTGGCTTGGCTACTTGCTCGAGCAAGGCCATAGGTTGTATTGAGCAATCAGGCAAGGCCATAGGCTGGGTTCTGCTGTGGGGTGGGGCTGTAGGCTGGACTCCATGGATAGGCAGTACCATAGACTGGGCTCTGAGGCTATCCCTAGTCGCTGTTAGCCTCCCTGTTTATGCAGAACCAGAGGGTATATTTAACAGTTAGACAAGACTGCTGGCTTGATTCCCTGCCCAAGTGTTACTGTAGGTTGGGCTCCACAGCTGCTCCAATTCTGTGGTCTGGCTTCCTGGTAGAGCAGGACTAGGGGCTACCCTCAGCAGTTGGGCGGGGCTGCAAATTTGATTTCCTGCCCAGGCAGAGGCATAAATGGGCTCCACAGCCAGGATGGCTTGCTCGCTTGTGACCTGAACCAGGCAGAACTATTCATTGTGCTCCCTGGCCAGACAGAGCCATTGGCTTGGCTTTGTAGATGGGCAGTGGCCTTGGGACACTGTCATAAGTAGGCATATGGTCCACCAGTATCTGAGCACTGGTTGTAGTCAAGCTGCACACATTTCCCCAATGAGTCCTGTGAGGTAAGACCCAAGTGGGCCTCCTGGGAAGTGCCCTAATTGCTTCCTCCTGGTGAAAGTAGGTGTCTACCTTCAGCTCTCTTTTTCCCACTGGAGATACCATAGGCCCAGGGGGACACTCTGGGTGAGGCACCGTGCTGGCCTTGGGGAGGGGCAATGCAGTCAGAAAGTATCTGTTCCTCTTACTCTTCTAATGCAGTCCTTCTAAGGCTCTGTTGTT
Source organism: Tapirus indicus (assembly GCA_031878705.1). NCBI lineage: Eukaryota > Metazoa > Chordata > Mammalia > Perissodactyla > Tapiridae > Tapirus > Tapirus indicus. The sequence continues at coordinate 107,042,090 of CM062918.1, read as the reverse complement.
CATATGGGTGCTTCAGCCTCACCCTTAGGGCCTGGAATTTTCACAATGATGTCTTATCTAAGGATAGTTGCTGGTTGGTCTTGTGAAGAGAACTGAAGTTGAGAATGACTTACTTCACCATTTTGGTGATGTCACACTGTCATATAATTGCTAAATGTGAGAGACACCATTAAAATAATGGGAGAAGAAATTGGATTTTTTTCTGGTTTTTAATATTATACGTGTGTTTTCTTCCTTTTGAAAATGAAATTGAAATCTTTGCTTAACAGTGTTATATTTTCCCTATTAACCTGTCTTGTATGGATGAATTTCAGACTTTCAAGCTTCTTGTAAATATCAGAATATGTTGGATAATGACACCCTGAAAATATTCAGACTCCATGATTCACATGAAAAATAAGTGTTCTTCAAAGCATCAGTTAAATTCAGGTATGGAGTAAAATATAAGCATTAGTCATTAGCAATGGGTGTATCAAGTTACTTCCAGGAAACCTCCATTTCATTATTAAACTAATGATCTACAAAAGTTAAGTATGGTAGAGATATTTTTCTAGAGGATTGAAATGTTTTACGACAGGGTCTGCCCGCATCTTTGAATTGGGCATAATCAGAGTTTAGCAGTTTCTGTTCATTGGCCCATCAGCTAACTGAATTTGCAAATAACAGGAGAAGTGAAATAAGTTTTGAACTTCTTTCAGAGCCATATCAATCACCAGAAGGTTTTTTTCAGTGCATTTAATTTATAGTATGCATATGGTATAGGATAATTTTTTTGTAGTTTCACATTTGGCTATAGGACATTATTGTCCATTGATCCCCTGTAAAGCTCTACAATTGTATGTATAGTTTTGCTAACCAGACTTCCTTAAAACAAATCTCAGCTCCAGACTTGCTCATATGGGTGAAATTCACCTTGCAGGCAGTTCCATAATGTCTCTCAAAGTCATGAACAAACTGAAAATCAGGGAACTTTCCTTAAGTCATCAACTGAAACAGCCTATTCAATAGAACTCATATCCATATACATTTACTGATCTTGAATAAACACTGTGGTAGGACTTTCACATTCTGTCCACATGGCTTGTCACTACCAGTTGCCTTAAAATTTTCCTGCTAGATTATAATTCAGTTCCCTTGGTTTTGCCTTCCATGAAAATAACTTTGATGATGACATTTTAGTAAATTACATTTTGTTTTTCCATATTTCAGACAGCAAAATTTGATGGATAGGAGAAGGGAGAAATGGATTATTTTTTTCTTGAAAGAAATAATTAGTGTGCTTTTATGAGGCTACAAAAGTCATGGAAGAAAAGAGTTCTTAGTATAGGTACAGCAACAATTAAATTATGAGAACAATACTGTTTGTAAACTCTTGAATGTTTCCTTCTTTTGCACTCATTCTATAATGCCCATGGCATTGGAGAAAACTTTGCAGAAAAGGGAAACTACTCTTTCCCTCCAACAAGAAATATGCTATTTTTGCCTCCTGAGGCAGCAATGATGTCCTCCAATTTTATGGAGAGCAGTAACACTGCAGGACAGGGAAGGGTATCAAGATCACAGCTAGCAAGAGCAGAAACTTTCCAAAGAGAATCCAACTAACTTTTTTTTAAAAGAAACGTACAGAGAAGCATACAAAAACAGATGGTCTTGCTTGAAGAGAAATGCTACCATTTTTCTGACATATAAAAACTTTGAAAAGAGTTGTAAATTCTGCATCGGTGAGGGCTCCCATCTTTTGAAGATAAAGGATAAAAGTGAACAGGTACTGAGTTTTGAAATGGTAATTTATTCCATATATGTTGTATTCAAGGAGAAAACTGCTGAAAAAATTTTACGAACAACTGAAAACAAGGGTTTGTTCAATGACAATGAGTTATCTCTACAAGTCAAATGAAATGACTTGTGGGAAACAAAAGGGCTCCCTTGTTATTGAGAATTACAGTATCACAGTTATATTTTTGTGTAGGGACAAAGCTTTAAGCAATGGTGATGATGCTCTGTGTCTGCTCTAGGAAGCAAACTGAAGTTTCTGAGCAAAAGGGCATCTCTCGTGCAGCCATCATGGGAGTTGTCCTGTTTTCATGTTGCTGTGTTTTGAAGTCCATTGATTAGAATAATCTTTCAGTGTGTGAGTACTTGTGACACAAAGGGAATGATTAGGCAATGATAATCCTAATAGAAAGTATAAAAAGAGTTAAAAAATAATTATCATTCTTTGTGTTCACTTTATTTTCATGGTTGTATTGTTAAAAAGAGACAGAAGGACTAAATCACTTGAAGCATTCTTTCTTCACAGAAATTTATTCAATCTTTGGTGTCTTAGCACTGCACCAAGATGGCCCTCCTGGGCCTAGAGTTTCTCCAGTGGGTAAAAGAGAGCCCAACGTAGACATCCTGCTCCTCTAGCATTGTGGGCCACTTCCCAGGAGGCCCACTTCGGTCTAGCCTCACAGGGACTGTGGCAGGAATCTGTGGGGTTGACAACTTAAAATCAAATTGGGACAGAGAAGGGGCATGGGGCTTAGAGCAGCCAGCACTTGGATCTTGGCAGGCCGTGTCCTTCCTCACAGTGGCACCTGAGCAGAGAGCCAGGCCAGCAGCTTTGCCCAGCTGCAGAACCAAGTGGTGGCCCATCTGTCAGAGAACTCAGTGCACAGTTCTGCCTGGTTTGGGATCCACAACAATAAGGTGTGCAGGCCTTGGAGCCTGTTCTGCTGCCTCTCCCAGGCAGGAAAGATAATTCATAGCCCCTCCTACTGCTGAATACACCCCTAGCCCCATCTAAACTGGAAACCTAACCAGAGCAGCTGGGATGCTGTGTAACCCATTCTACAGCCTGCTTGCAGTGGCATTTGAGCAGAGACCATAGTCAGTGACTATGCTCATCTGCAGAGCTAAGCTGGTGGCCTTAGTTTGGCCAGGGCAATCAGTGCAAACTTCTGCCAATGAGCTGTGCCTTTCTTGGAGCCAGATCTGCTGCCTTGTCTGGGAGGGAAGTGGGTTCATGGTTCCACCTATTGCTGAGTATAGTCTTCAGTTCCACCCAACAAGGAAGACTTACAAATGCACCCAGGAGGCGGCATAGCCCACCCTACAACCCAACTCACAGCAGTGCCTGAGCAGAGAGCACAGCCAGCAGCTCTGCCTATCCACAAAACTGAGATGGTCAGGGAGCTTGGTGAAGAGTTCTGCCTGATTTGCACCCCCAACCAACTAGCTGTACTGGCATGGAGCGTGTTCTATGGCCCTGCCATGGTTGGGAAACAAAGACAAAACCTTACCCAGGCTTGAATATAGGTTCCAGCTCTGGCCTACGAGGGAGCCTAATCTGCAAAGCTATGTAGCCTATCCTATAGTCCCACTTACAATGACACCCAAGCAGAAAGCCCAGGCAGTGGCTCTGGCCATCTGCAAAGTTGAGCTGGTGGCCCTGTCTGGCTAAGGAGCTTGGTGGGCAGCTCTGCCAGATTTGAGTACCCAGTCATTGAGCTGTAATGGCCATGGAGCTCAATTTAGGCTTCACCCAAGCAGGGAAGCAAATTTGCAGACCCAATCAACTGCTGAGTAGAGCACTCAGTCCTCATCAACTAGGAAGTCTGACCCAGAATCTCAGCAACCACTGAAACCATCCTTCAGCCATGCTTGGGCAGGAAACTAAGCCAGCAGTCCTATCCAAGTGTTCCCACCCAGTGGCATACCCTTCACCTCAGAGCTTAGGCAGTGGCCTCACCCAAAAAGAAACCCCAATAGGATTCCCCATTGGGCAAGGTTGCTACCAGCTGACATGTTCAGAACCTCAAGCTAAGCTGACTGATGAAGGACTGTTTCTGCCAAAATGATCATGTGAAGTCTGGGAAGAGGATATGACTTACTCAAATGTACAGATACCAAGAAAAATGGATCACAAAGAATCAGGTAAACACGGCACCACCAAAGGAAACTAACAAGGTTCCAATAACTGACCCTAAACAATGGAGATCTATGAACTATCTGACAAAGAATTCACCATAATCCTCTTAAAGGCATTTATTGTTCTACAATAACACACAGACAGACAACTAAATGAAGTTAGGAAAAAAATGAATGAAAAAAATAAGTTCAACAAAGAAATAGATACCCTAAAAAAAAAAAAAAAAAAAAAAACCAGACATCCTGGAGTTAAAAAATACAATGACTGACCTGAAGAATTCAATAGAGAGCTTCAACATCACTTGACCAAGCAAGAAAAAAAAGAAAAAGAAAATGAATTAGTGGACTGGAATATAGGCCATTTGAAATTATCTAGTCAGAGGAACAAAAAGAAAAAGGAGTGAAGAAAGCCTATGGTACTTATGAAACACCATCAGAAGAAATGATATACGCACTATGAGAATCCCAGGAGCAGAGAAAGAGAAAGGGACAGAAGCAATATGTAAACTAATACTGTCTGAAAATTCCCAGAACTTGGTGAGAGAAATGGACATCCATATTCATGAGACACAAAGGGCCCCAAATAAATTGAATAGGGCTACATCAAAACACATTATAATTAAATTGTTGAAAGTCAAAGACAAAGAAATAATTTTGAAAGAAGCAAGAAAAAACAACACATCACAGACAAGGAAACCCCCATAGGCAGGTTTCTCAACAGAAACTTTGCAGGCCAGGAGAGTGGGATGATATATTCAAAATATTGAGAGGAAAAAGAAGTCCACCAAGAATACTATACAGAGCAAAACTACCCTAGAGAAATGAAGGAGAGATAGACTTTTTTGAACAGAGACAAGCTGAGGGAGTTCTTCACCACTAAACCTGCCTTACAAGAAATGCTAAAAGGAGTTCTTCAAGAGGAAAAGAAAGGATGCTAATTAACAACAGAAAAGCATACGAATATATGTGTAAAACTCACAGATAAAGGCAAATATATAATCAAAGTCAGATTCTCTAGTGATGGTGCTTAATTCACTTACAACTTTAGTTTAAAAGTTAAAAACCAAACATATTAAAAATAACCATAAGTATAATTATTTGTTAATGCATACACAATATAAAAAAGATGTAAGAACTATAGCAACAATAACCTAAAATGTGAGGGGGGGGGATAAGTAAAAGTGTAAAGTTTCTGTATGCTATCAAAATTAAATTGCTATTAGCTTTAAATAGGATGTTATAAATATGGGATATTTTATGTAAACCTAGTTGTAAATACAAAGGAAAAATGTTTAGTAGATGCACAAAAGATTATGATAAAGGAGTAAAAGCATGTCAGTATACAAAGTCATCAAATCACAGAAGAGACAGCAAATAAGAAGCTAGTAACAAAGGATCTACAAAACAGTCAAAAAACAATGAACAAAATGGCATAGTAATTTCTTTTCTGTAAAAAGTTGTTGTAGATATAAGTGGATTAAATTCTCCAGTGAAAAGAGATGAAATGGTTGAATTGATTAAAAAACAAGACCCAATGATATGCTGCCTACAAGAGACTCTCTTTAGTTTCAAAGACATACATATACTAAAAGTCAAGGGATGGAAAAAGTTATTTCAAGTAAATGGGAACCAAAAGAAAGCAGAAGTAAGTATATTTTCATCAGACTAAATAGACTTTAAGCTAAAAATGGTCAAAACTGATAAAGAAGGTGATTAAATAATGAAAAATGGGTCAATTTGCCAAGATGATATAACAATTATGAATATTTATGCATCCAACATTAGTGGACCTAAATATATAATGCAAATAGTAACAGAACCATAAGTTGAAGTATACAGCAATACGATAAAAGTTGATTTCTTTAATACCCAACATTCAACAATGGACGGATCATCTAGACAGAGAATCAATAAGAAAACAGTGGATTTGATGACACTAATGACCAAATGGACTTAACAAATAGGTACAAAACATTCCATCCAACAACATCACAATACACATTCCTCTTGAGTGCACATAGAACATTTTCTAAAAGAGATCATACCATAGGCCACAAACAAGTCTTAGCAAACTTAAAAGGATTGAAATCGTGCCCAGTACCTTTTCTGACCACAATGATAAGAAGTAGAATTCAAAAGCAGGAGGAAGATTGGAAAATTCACAGATATGTGGAAATTAAACAACACACTGTTAAACAACCCATGGAACTAAAAATCAAAAAGTAAATGAATCAAAAAGTAAGTAAAAAATATTTTGAGAGAAACAAAAATGAAAACACAACATATCAAAGCTTATGTGAGGCAGTAAACGCAATTCTAAGGAGGAAGTTCATAGGGATAAATGTGCACATCTAGAAAAAAGAAAGTTCTTAAATAAACAACTTCATTTTAAATCTCAAGGAAGTAGCAAAAGAATGAAAACTAAACCCAAAGGTAGCAGAAGGAAGGAAATCACAAAGATTACAGCAGGAATAAGTGAAATAGAGAACAGCAAAACAATAGAAAAATGAACAAAACTAAGATCTGGTTCTTTGAAAAGATAAACTGGCAAACTTTTAGTCAGACTAACCTAGAAAAAAAGGACTCAAGTAAGTAAGATTAAAAATGAAAGTGGAGACATCACAACTGATACCACAGAAATACAAAGCACATAAGAGACTACTATGGACAAGTATGTGTCAACAAATTGGACAACCAGGAAAAAAAGGATACATTTTTTGAAACATACAATCTCCAAAGATTGAATCACGAAGAAATAGAAAATCCGAACAGCCCAGTAAGAAGTAACAATATTGAATCCATGATCAGAAACGTCCCCAAAAGAAAAGCCCGGGACCAGATGATTTTACTGGTAAATTTTTACTAATATTTAAAAAAGAATTAATGCCAATCCTTCTGAAACTCTTCCAAAAAATTGAAGGAGATGGAACATTCTGAAACTTATTTTACAAGGCCAGCATTATCCTGTTACCAAAGGCAGATAAGGACACTACAAGGAAAGAAAACTACAGGTCAACATCCCTGATAAACATTGATGAAAAAATTCCAAACAAAATATTAGCAAACCAAATTCATCAGCATCCAAAAGGATTATACCTCACGACCAAGTATGAGCCATCCCCAGAATGCAAGGATGGTTTAACATACACTAATTAATAAATATGTTCCACCACATTAGTAGAATGAAAGATAAACATCACATGCTCATCATAATAGATCCAGAGAGAGCATTTTACAAAATACAACATAATTTCATGATAAAAACTCTCAATACGCTGGATATATAAGGAATGTACCACACTGTAATAAAGGCCATATATGACAAGCCCCCAGCTAACATCATACTCAATGGTGAAAGGTTGAAAGCTTTCTGCCTAAGATTAGGAATAAAACAGGGATGCCAATTTTATCACTCCTATTCAACATAGTACTGGTAGTCCTAGCCAGATCAATCAGGCAAGAAAAAGAAATAAAAAGCAACAGGATCAGAAAAGAAGAGTATTGTTGTCTTTAAATGTTGATGACATGATCTTATATGTGGAAAATCCTAGTGATTCCACAAAAACCTGTTAGTTCTAATCAACAATTAGGAGAGGATAGTACATAGAAAAGTGGATCATTGCTCAAGCAATGAAATCATGTCTGGTACAGAGGCTACAATTGGAGGTGCCACCTGGCTAAGCTTACAATAATTCTTGTCATTCTCCAAGATTAATCTGTCTTCTGCACAATCTAAATAAGCAAGTTGAATGGGGATGTGGTGGGAATCATCACCTCTGTATACTTCAAGTCCTTAATGGTGGCACTAATTTTCGCAATTCTTTCAGGAATGCAATACTGCTTTCGTTTTATTATTTCCTAGGTAGAGATACTTTTAGTAGCTTTCACTTGACCTTTTCCACCATAATAGACCTCATTCTATAGGTCAGGGAACCAACATGGTGATTCTGCTGATGAGCATATCTCTTTCAATCGTGCATTCTGAAATTGGAGACATAATCATGGGATGGGTTCAAGGACCCACTGGGCTTACGGTGAGACAGAAGTTAGCTAAAGCTTTCTCACCTGACTGTCATAAGCCCCTGTTCTGACGTGTGGACCATGGTGATGTTTTGATTCTCCTAGAATTAATGTCAGTTCAGAGTCAGTGTTTGGTAGTCCCCAAAGATTCTATTTTCTTTTCCCCAAGGCACAGTTATTCTGGTAAAATATTATAGGTATCTTTGGGGAAGGCTGGGAGAAAGATTAACAGTATAAATTTTTGGTAGAGTTCCAAGGTCCTTCCTCAAGGGAACCTTGCCTCCTTTTCTTTCAGGGAGTCTGGATGTATAAATTGGCTCATGTCTGGGATTTGATTGAGATGATGACTCTCTGTTTTTATTATTCAGTCTAGACACTTTTTCTCTTTTCCTGGAACTGGGAGTGTGTCTTCTGTACCCTCCCCATGTGCTTGAATATGTCTTAAATGATAAATCTACTCTAACGTTCCAATCTCCCTAAGCCTTTGAATCCCTTCATCTTCATTAAACCAAGGCAGGTCTGGCATTTCCAATTTGCTTACTGTGAGGGACTTTTTGGTTCATGTTTCAGCCAACCAACCAGACATAAAAATTCTTAGAGCCCTTCCTAACACCCTGAGATGCAACATTAAACGGAGAAATTCTGCTTTGTGAGCCCACATTTATATATTCAGCCTCATCCAACTTTATGTTCCTTCCACAATTATCCCACACTCTTTCTATCCATTCTCACACAAGTTTTCTGGATTTCTGTGTATATAAATTAGAAAACTCAAGTATTATTTTGGAGTGTAGCTCATGTTGTCATAGGTCACATCATTAAGGGCTGGCAAGGACTTGAATCTACATACAGATGTAGGAGAAAAGAGGGGTATTGAGGGTGTGTCCTGAGGAGAATCAATATTGTCTTGCATGGCTACTGCTTCAGGGGTGCCATAACAGTTTACTCAGGCAATGCAGGGTTGATCCGTCAGACAGGGATGGAGAAGCTGCTATCACTAGAGTTGGAGAGGCCAGTTCTGTTGTGGATGAGGAGGCCTCTTCCATTGGCAAAGGAGACTCATCAGAATTTATGGTCTCAATGTCTCCAGCTTCACTTGGGTTTTCCTACTTGTCCCCACTCCAAATTAACAAGATCTCATTCTCTCCCAATCAATGCCCTCTCTTAACAGTAGATAAACTGTGAGGTTAAGATTCAATTTGTGTTGTGATTCAACTAGAAGCAGGGTGAGATTCTGCATTTGATTTTCAGCTATCTCAGCCCCGTGTCTAGAAGGGTGTAAGCATCTCCTCCAGGGCACACATAGAGGCTTTCAGGATATTTATACAGTGCTTGAGTGGCTGGGCCATTATACATTCCCACCAACAGTGTACAAGGATTCCAATTTCTCCACATCCTTGTCAACACTTACCATTTTCTGTTTTTTTTAATAGTAGCCACATTAATGGATATGAGAGTGTCGCTGACATCATAGAATAGGTTAGGACCATTTTCTTCATTCAAAATTTTCCAGAAGAATTTGTATAGAACTGGTAATATTTCTCACTTAATATTTAGTAGAATTCTCCAGTGAAGCTGTATGGCCTTGGAGTTTTGTGCGGTTTTTGTGTGTGTGTGGAGAAGTTTTTACTAAAATATCAGTATCTTTAATACACATAGGAATTATTCACATTGTTTATTTTTTTCTTGAGTGAGCTTTGGGAATTTGTGAGTTTTAAAGATTTGGTCCATTTCTTCTAAGTTTTGGGTTTACTGGTATAAAATTGTTCACAATGTTCTCTTATTTTCCTTTTAATGTCTGTAGAATCTTTTGTTATGTGATCTTGTTCTTGATTTTGGTAGTTTGTGTCTTCTGTCTATTTTTAAGCTCAATCTGGTTTGACGTTTATCAATTTTATTGATCTTCTCAAAGAACCATCTTACCAAGACCTCTTTGAAATCTACTTTAATAGCTAGATCTAGTTAATATTAATTCTCACATATTCTCTTACAACCATTTATTTTATTCTTACAAGATAGGTTGAAAGAGAGCTTTCCACTCCATATAATAAAAATTTGAATATCATCAAAGGAAACTATCACTAATGTAGTTGTTCCCTGCACATGATTTTAAAAGCATGACCATCTCAGTTCTTTTTTTTTTCTTTAGTGATTACCATTTTATTTATTTGTTTTGTTTTGTTTTGCTTGTGAAGAAGATTGGCCCTGAGCTAACATCTGTTGCCAGTCTTCCTCTTTTTTTTCCATTGAGGTCATAATAGCTTATAACATTGTGAAATTTCAGTTGTATAATATTATTTGTCAGTCACCATATAAATGTGCCCCTTCACCCCTTGTCCCCACCCTCCAACCCTCCTTCCCTCTGGTAACCACCAAACTGTTCTCTCTGTCCATGTGTTAGTTTATCTTCCACATATGAGTGAAATCATATGGTGTTTGTCTTTCTCTGGTTTATTTTGCTTAACACAATACTCTCCAGGTCCATCCATGTTGTTGCGAATGGAATGATTTTGTCTTTTTCTATGGCTGAGTAGTATTCCATTGTAAATGTATACTATATCTTCTTTAGCCAGTCATCAGTCAGTCGACACTTGGATTCCTCCCACTTCTTGTCTATAGTGAATAATGCTGCACTGAACATAGGGGTGCATAATTCTCTTTGGATTTTTGATCAAGTTCTTTGGATAAATACCCAGTAGTAGGACAGCTGGGTCATATGGTATTTCCATTTTTAATTTTTGAGGAATCTCCATAGTGTTTTCCATAGAGGCTGCACCAGTTTGCATTCCCGCCAGCAATGTATGGGGGTTTCCTTTCCTGCACAACCTCTCCAACGTTTGTTATCTTTTGTCTTGGTGATTATACCCATTCTACAATGCATAGGGTGACATCTTAGCATAGTTTTGATTTGCATTTCCCTGATGATTAGTGATGTTGAGCATCTTTTCATGTCGCTATTGTCCATCTGTATGTCTTCTATGGCAAAATGTCTGGTCCTATCCTTTGCCCATTTTTTAATCGCAGTGTTTGCTTTTTTGTTGTTTAGTTGTGTCTTTATATATTATGGAGATTAACCCCTTCTCAGATATATGATTTGCAAGTATTTTCTCCCAGCTCGTGGGTATTCTTTTCATTTTGATCCTGGTTTACTTTGCCATGCAGAAGCTCTTTATTCTAAGGAAGTCCTATTTGTTTGTTTGTTTGTTTTTTCTTTTGCTTCCCTTGTCTGAGTAGACATTGAATTTGAAAAGATCCCTCTAAGACTGATGTCAAACAGTGTACTGCCTATATTTTCATTTGGCTGTTTTATAGTTTCAGGTCTTATCTTCAAATCTTTGATCATTTTGAGTTAACTTTTGTGTATGGTGAAAGAAAATGGTCTACTTTCATTCTTTTGCACGTGGCTGTCCAGTTTTCCCAGCACAATTTATTGAAGAGACTTTCCTTTCTCCATTGTGTGTTCTTTGCTCCTTTGTTGAAGATTAGCTGTCTGTAGATGTGAGGTTTTATTTCTGAGCTTTCAATGGCGTTCCATTGATCTGTGTGCTTGTTTTTGTACCAATACCATGCTGTTTTGATTATTATCACTTTGTAATACCTATTGAAGTCAGGAATTGTGATGCCTCCAACTTTGTTCTTTTTTCTCAGGATTGCTTTACCTATTTGGGGTGTTTTGTTACCCCATATGAATTTTAGAATTCTTTGTTCTATTTCCATGAAGAATGTCATTGGGCTTTTGACTGGGGTTACATCGAATCTGTAGATTGCTTTAGTTACTATGGGCATTTTAACTATGTTTATTCTTCCAATTATGTGCATGGAATATCTTTCCATTTCTTTATGTCATCATTAATTACTTTCAATTATGTCTTATCATTTTCACTGTATAGGTCTTCCCATCCTTGGTTGAATTTATTCCTAAATATTTTATTCTTTTTGTTGTGATTGTAAATGGGATTATTTTCTTGAGTTCTCTTCCTTTTAGTTCATTATTAAAGCTTAGAAATGTAACTGATTTTTGTAAGTTGATTTTTTAGCCTGCAACTTTGCTGTAGTTGATTATTTCTAATAGTTTTCTGATGGATTCTTTATGGTTTTCTATATAAAATCATGTCACAGGCAAACATTGTAAGTTTCACTTCATCATTCCCTATTTGGATTCCCTTTATTCCTTTTATTTGCTTAATTGCTCTGGCCAAAACCTCCAGGACTCTGTTAAATAAGAGTGGTGAGAGTGGGCATACTTATCTTGTTCATGTTCTCAGAGGGATTGCTTTTAATTTTTTCCCCATTGAGTATGATGTTGGCTATGAGTTTGCCATATATGGCATTAATCATGCGGAGGTAGTTTCCTTGTATACCCATGTTATTGAGTTTTATCATAAGTGGATGTTGGATCTTGTCAATTGCTTCCTCTGCATCTGTCAAGATGATCATGTGGTTTTCCTTCCTCATTTTGTTAATGTGGTGTATCACATTGATTGATCTGCGGATGTTCTACCATCCCTGTGTCCTGGGTATAAATCCCACTTGGTCATGGTATATAATCTTTTTAACATATTGTTGTATTCAGTTTGCTAATATTTTGTTGAGGATTTTTGCATCTATGTTCATCAGTGATATTGGCCTGTAATTTTCCTTCTTTGTATCATCCTTGTCTGGCCTTGGTGTCAGGGTGCAGTTGGCCTCGTAGAATGTGTTAGGAAGATTTCCATCTTCCTCTATTTTTTGGAATTGTTTGAGAAGAATAGGTTTTAAATCTTCTTTGAATGCTTAGTAGAATTCTCCAGAGAAGCCATCTGGTCCTGGACCTTTATATTTGGGAGGTTTTGGATTACTGTTTCAATCTATTTATTTGCGATTGGTCTATGCAGATTCTCTCTTTCTTCTTGATTCAGTTGTATGAGTCTAAGAATTTATCCATTTCTTCTAGATTGTCTAATTCGTTGACCTATAGTTTTTCATAGTATTCTCTTATGATATCTTATATTTCTGGGAGATCCATTGAAATTTCTCCTCTTTCATTTCTACTTTTATTTATTTGAGGCTTCTCTTTTTCTTAGTGAGTCTGGTTAAGGGTTTGTCAGTTTTATTTATCTTTTCAAAGAAGCAGTTCTCAATTTCATTGATCCTTTCTACTGTTTTGTTTGTTTGTTTCAATGTGATTTATTTCTGCTCTAATTTTGATTATTTCCCTCCTTCTGCTGACTTTCGGCTTTGTTTGTTCTTCTTTTTCTAATTCTGTTAGGTGTAGTTTAAGATGGCTTAAATCAGATTTTTCTTGTGTGTTAAGGCGGGCCTGTATTGCTATGCATTTCCCTCTCAGGACTACTTTTGTTGCATCCTATATGTGTTGGGATGGTGTATTTTCATTTTGGTTTGTCTCCATATTTTTAAAAATTTCTCCTTTAATTTCTTCAGTGGTCCATTGCTTGTTCAGTAGCATGTTGTTAAGTCTCCACATCTTTGTCACTTTCCCAGTTTTTTTCTTGTAGTTGATTTCTTGGTTCATAGCATTATGGTCAGAAAAGATGCTTGTTATGATTTCAATCTTCTTAAATTTATGGAGGCTTGCCTTGTTTCCCATGATATGGTCTATCCTGGAATATGTTCCATGTGGACTTGAGAAGAATGTGTATTCTGCTGTTTTTGGATGTAGTTCTCTATACATGTCTATTAAGTCCCTCCAGTCTAGTTATTCATCTAAGTACACTATTTCCTTGTTGCCCTTCTGTCTGGATGATCTATCCATTGATGTAAGTGGGGTGTTAAGGTCCCCTACTATTATTGTATTGTTGTTAATATCTCCTTTTAGGTTTGTTAATTGTTGCTTTATGTACTTTGGTGCTCCTGTGTTGGGTACATTACCTGTTTTGTCTTGAATTCTACATTGTCTGATCTAAGTATGATAAATCTGCTTTCTTTTGTTTGCCGTTGGCTTGTATTATTGTCTTCCATGCCCTCACTCTGAGCCTGTTTGTCTTTACAGCTGAGATGTGTTTCCTGGAGACAGCATATTGTTGGGTCTTGTATTTTAATGCATTCCACCTATCTGTGTCTTTTAATTGGACAATTCAATCCATTTACATTTAGAGTGATTATTGATATATGAGAGCTTAATGCTGCCATTTTATCACTCATTTTCCAGTTCTTCTGCATTTTCATTGTTTGTCATCCCATGTGTTTTGGACTACCCATTCACTTTGTTAGTGCTCTATGATGGCTTTCTTAGTTTTCTCTTTATTATCATTTGTGTCTCTCTACTGATTATTTCTTTAGTGTTTACTATGAGGTTTGTATAAAAAATATCTTAGATGAGATAGTCCCTTGTCTGGTAGCCTCTTATTTCCTTAGACTAAGTTGATTCCATCCCTTTCCCCTTTCCCTTCTATGCTATATTTTTCAGAGCTTATTCCATCTTCTGTTGTGATTTTGTAGTTAAAATGATGAGATTATATTTACTTTTGGTGTTTTCCTTCCCTTTATCTTTGACGTTATAATTGTTTGCTAACCTATTCTGATAGAGAACTGCAATTTTTTCTGATTTCATCTACCTATTTTTCTCCTTACTCAAGGTTTTGTATCCCTTCTCTCTCTCTGTCTCTGTCTATTTTTTTCTGGTATGAGGGCTTTCTTGAGCATTTCTTGCAGGGGGGTGGTGGTTGTGGTGATGAACTCTCTTAGCTTATGTTTATCTGTGAAAGTTTTTATTTCTCCATCATATCTGAAGGATATTTTCACTGGATAGAATATTCTTGGCTGAAAGTTTTGTGTTTCAGAATTGTGAATATATCATCCAACTCTCTCCTAGCCTGTAAGTTTTCTGCTGAGAAATCAACTGAAAGCCCGATAGGCATCCCTTTGTAAGTAATTTTCTTCCACCTTGCTGCTCATAATATTTTTTCTTTGTCATTCCCTTTTGACAGTTTTGCTACTGTAAGCCTTGGAGAAGAGTTTTACATTGATATAATTAGGAGTTCTAATCACTTCTTTCACTTGTGTTTCCAGATCTTTCCTAAGGGTTGGGAAGTTCTCACCTATTATTTCTTTGAACAAGCTTTCTGCTTCATTTTCCTCCTCTTCTGCTTCTAGAATAACTGTAAACCTTATGTTGCATTTCCTAATTGAGTCAGATATTTCTCAGAGAATTTCTTCATTTGTTTTTAGTCTTAATTATCTCTCCTCCTCCATCTGTAGCATTTTTATTTTTGTCCTCCAGACTGCTGATTCTCTCCTCCATAATCCAGCTCTGTTTTTCAGGAAGTCCAGATTTTTCTTTATCTCATCCATTGTGTTTTTCATCTCCATCAATTCTGATTGGTGTTTCTATTTAGTTTCAATCTCTTCTTTGAAGAAGTTCCTGATTTCACTGAACTGTCTATTGGTATTTTCATGTAAATCATTGTGGTTTTTTTATTATAGCAGTTTTGAATTCTCTGCCATTTAGATAAATTTCTGTGCATTCAGGATTGATTTCTGGGTGATTGGCATTTTCCTCTTGTCTGGAGTATTAATATATTTTTTCATACTTTTTGATGGCATGGATTTTTGCCTCTGCATAGTAGTAGTGTCTGGTCTCAGAGTCCACCTTCCTCCACTGGGTAGAGGGTCAAGTGCTGTGTATTCTGAGCCTGCTGTAATCCCTGGCTCCCTCTTTAACAGCTGCTGTTTTTCTGTTCTATGCATGGGCTATCTGGCCAACTGGCTGAGCTGGAGCACTGGGTGGGGGGAGGGTCACTCTCTTTCATTTGCATGATGCCAGGGATGTTCTCAATCTGCCCTCACTATCTGCTCTCCTGAAGTGCTGGCTTGATGAAGACACCCCCACAATAGCTTAGTCACCTCTGTGTGGGGCTTTCCCATGGGCTGTGAGGGAACTTGGAGAGTAAAGGTGATCCTGTGGAGGGCTGCCCCTATTCCTCCTCCCAGAGCCATGCATGCATTCCTGTCCCTGGATCACTGCCTTTGGGGAGGGAGAGGAGATCCCCTTACCTCCTTCCACTTCCTCTGGGAGTCCAGCACCTCCACCCTCAGATGTATGGCTACATGGGTCTCTTAGACATCTTTTGTGTTGTTTCAATGTCCTCTCTTGGTATATGAATATCCATTTGTTGTATCTTTCGGTAGATAATCTAAGGGAAGAGGTTACTCCACCATGCTGCTTACATCACTCTCTCAAAATTCTTAATTATACCACTACTTCATAAAACTATTTTCTCTTTCAACCTGTGAATAGACTTTATCCCTTAGTGGCAAAGAGCCCAAATAGCAAGTTGAAATATTTTTTTACCATTACATTTTCATGCTTACTTATTTTATGAGATGGCCCTCTCATTTAGTTACCTAGAAATTGAAGGAAGAATGGTTACTGCCTGATTGACTGCTGGAGGCCAGTTTGGACAATATAGAGGATTTCAACTCTATAGCATTAGAATAGATTTTATGGAAAGACAAGAAGGACAAATGAGGTAACAAATTAGGGGAAGAGGAAACCTCAAACAAGAGGTCTTTAGAGTGTTTACTCTAAGAACCAAGAATTTTAACATCACTCAGTGGCATAAAGATTAGGCATTAGGACAAATCACCATGGAGGTAGGAATCTGGCCAGGTGAGGTCACTCCTCACAATAGAGTGATGACAACCATCTTTCCTTGGGAGCTGGTGGTTATTCCAGACATCGTTTACTTCAGCTAGGACAGGAAGAACAGCATGCCGCTGTGAAATGAGAAGCCACTGAGGTTTGAAGTTGTGACCGCAAAGTTTGAAGGTGTGACTAGAAGCTGTGTGTTAAGTTGCTAGCTGACCAAGTTAATATTGTCAGGAAGGGATGGGTAAAATATGTGGTTTCCCAAATGACAAGAGGCTTTGCCACAAAGCAGCCAGGAAATAAATACATGAATGTTTTATTTAGTCATATTGTGTATGTGTTTGTACATTTTGCAAAAAAGTTATTTTGAAGACAATGTTCAAGAGTGTTCAAAACATTCTTCAAAATTTCTTATCTTTCTGTTTTATTAACAGTAGTTGGTATAGATGAAGTTTGGTGCTCTGATTTTTGAGATTGTTTGATCAAAGGGCCAAGGTAGGCGTTTCAGTTAGTCCCATCTGAAGTTATTGCTGTTATCCTCTCATGCTGGTTGTCTTCTCATTTAAGAAGAAATTTGCCTTTTCCCAAAAATCAGAGCTTAGTAATAGAAAGAAACTAGAGTTTGGAGGGAATAGCTACACAATCTGGCTTTTCAATCATTAATCTCATTCTGCCTCTTTCTGAAACTGAAAAATCTAGATTTTGTAGTCAATTTCTCTTAACTTTAACATATTTCTCAAGTGCACATGTAGGCATGATATCTCTTCTAAGTGCTGCAGTTATAATAATGTACATGACAGATGTGGTACTCACGCAATGGAGTTTCTATAGAGGAGACAGACAACTATGTAAGTGTAAAAATGTATTCTGCACCTGTCTAGTTTCCATCATGAGAACTATCTACCCTCTCACCAGCTATAAGGATGTAAATCAAAACAGAGAAAAAGCTCAACATTACCAATATCTTCATGGGCAGAAAGATGTAAGTAACCAGATGAGAGGTTACAGAATGGTTTTTCTAGAGAGGTAGCAGTATGCTGCTGCATGTTTCCCAGCTCCTAAATTATAGTAATGGGTGCCCCTCCCCCAGTACACACACACACTTTCCTCCAAGCATCTGGACTCCAAACCTGACATGTTAGGATAGAGAACCTAGCTCAGTGTTTCAGGATTTCTGGGTTGCAGGCTTCGCTCTACCACTATTTGTAGAACCTTAGGAGAGAGAGAAAAAATGTCTAAGAAACCCTATCTGTAATGATAATCTCATTGAATTCTTCCAAGTCTATGAAGTGACTGTTATTTGTATTGAGCATGTGAGGAAAATGAGGCTAAAGATTTGGAGAGACTTGTTCAAATTTTTATAGCCAGGAAGGATTTGAATCTTGGACCTCAAAGAATAATATTTAACACTTAATGAGTGCCTACTGTATAATTTCCAGGCCTGGTTAGGCACTTTATATTCTCTATCTCATTTAATCCTCACAGCAAACTTGGTAGGCAAATATAATCCCAGAATCTGAGGTTTAGAGAAATGAACTTACTTGCCTCAAATCACACACAGAAGCTAGTGCTGGTGGTTCAAGCCAGATCCACCTAGTTCCAGAATTCATGCTTTGTGGCAGAGGTTTATTGAAAATCCAGGCCCTTTTGCAACCATAGTCCATTTGTGCTCTACGTATTCAGTCAGGCCTGATTTTAAACAATGGTGGAGAATTAGCACTAATGTGCCCTTTTGCAAGTAAATTAACCTCTTAACATTAATTTCTTCATTTGTGAAATGGGGACAATAATAAATAGCTGTCAGTGTTGAGAGGTTTCAATATGGTTATACACACAATATGTCCTCCAATACATGATGGTGTCTCTCTCTTCCACCTTTTGGCAACCATTACTCTTTCTCTGACCCCTACACCCAGTGTTCTCTCAGTAGAGTTTCCTTTATTTCTTGATGTTTGGCATTGGGATAGAGGGCTGGGGATCTATCTCTGTTTTGAGATGGACAAAGCCAATTCAGGATTCAGGTAAAGAGATTGCATCAAGGGACAGAAGTAGGCCAGTTGAGTGCCAAATAACAGTCATCCTAACCTAGACTGGGTCCTAGTGGTCAGAACACTCAGTAGACCATGTCTGTAAAGTAGTTGGGGTGAGAGGTGGGGGCATGAAGAAACTGAAGAATGGGGAAGTCTTCCAAAGTGTGCTGGTTTAGTTGTGACTAGAGGTGGGTAAGAGAAGAAAAGAATAAGCAAGGAATTTGGTCTGAGCTGGTGAAATAGGGATTGGTTTGTCTCTGCACAATCAATTTCCCGTTCTCTTCCACACCTCACTCCTCTTCCTCCACACTCCATATTAACCACTCTCACCTGAGTTGAAGAGCAATTTAAATCGGCTTCATAGAGTTGTACGTTGGAAGATTGACAAAGCCTGTGTCAAACAAAAGTGAGCTTCAGTGAGAGATTTGGGTTTATTCTGGCAGGCTCTGGCTCATAGAAACAGAGTTCTAGAAATAAATTTCTTTCGGCTGGAAGCTTGCAGAATTTCATGAAGCAAGATTTGTACAGAAAACTCAAGTAGAGCAATAAATCACCAGGGTCTCTTTAAAAAATCAATAGTGAGCATTATCATACACAACTAGTGGTACATAAATGGGAACAAATTTTCTGGAGGGCATTTGGTAATATGTATCAAAGTTCTTTGTTGTATATACTCCTTGACCTCATAATTTCATGTTTAACAAATTTTCCTAAGAAAATATTGAAAAGTACAGGCCAAATATTTTTTATTGTTGCAAGAAATTGGGAACAACTTAAATGTCTGGCAGTAGGAGATTGCCTAAACAAATTATGGTATAATCCATATGGGTAATATGTATATATGGTTAAAATCACATTTTTGATAAATATTATTTAAATGTAAAAAACTTATATATTAGAAAATAATAGATCAAAAACCTTGTGTATGGAATGGCACCAACTTTGATAGTAAGCATAATGTATGGATAAATAACTAGAAGAATATACACCAAAAATTTTATACTGGAATTATGGATGTTTACAAATAATTTCTAAAATATGTTTGCCTGCAATAAACAGAAAAAAGAAATAACCTGTTTTTCAAATAGCAACATTTAAGAGAAAATTTCTAACAGTTTATTAAGAGTTAGAGAATCTAGTAGTAATATTTCTTGTGTATACATATATATATTTTTTATATGTATACATTTCAGTCATTTGTTTTTCCTAGTAGTTTCTTTTAAGTATGATAGTTTTTTCTAAAGATATTAGTTTTTCTTTTCTCCAAGCTGTGCTCATTTATCTTTTCAGTCCTCATATAGATTTTGAGTGTTATTTTGTGAAGAGTACCAAGTGGTTGGTTAGTTGAAATGGAGGAAGAGAGAGCTCATGACCAGTTTTCCTTTCCCGTCAACCTCAGCTTTCATCGTACAATTTCCTTTTATCACTTTGGTCAAGAGGAGGGGCAGAAAATGGTGAGTTGTAGTCCCACTCAGAGGCAACTCACTTCTGCATTCCATCTTGCAGCCTCTCACGCACCTGAGGGATCCAGGATTGGAAAGGCCAGCTTCTCACACCTCATTTTTGGGTCAGCTTTCTCCACCTGCATCACTGCACAGCACAGATACAGGTAACACCTGCTTTCTTTCCTTCAGATCTTTGTACCTGAGTGTACTATTAGTCCCACGCATAAAGAAAAGATTCTAGGAATATGGCATTTTATTACAACTGACTTGGCATGAACATGGGATCGATGGGAAAGCATTCTCTATTGATTGGTTTAGAACTGCATTAACTCGGAAGGATGTGAAAACTGTAGTCCAGCATTCATGGAAAGTTATTTTCTTTTTTACAATATGCTATGATTTTTGCTTTGTGTTATCTAAATGAAGAGGGATTTGGGGGGTTAATTACTTTTTATTTGGGTCTATGATTTACTCATTATTTTATCAGTCAAAGGATTCTGTAATAGAAAAGACTCCATTTCCTTAGGAAATTAGGGAATATGAGAATACGTTTAGAAAATTTTGTAAATTAAAAAACTGTTTTAAATAATGTTACATGTGCAACTTGTTTTCTGTATTTCTTGCTTTGTGGATATCACTTTTCACACTGATTAATAAAAGCAGTAAGGTAAATTTTGAATATTTACTATTTAAAAATTTCTTTTTGTGTTAATTTTGTTAATAGATTCAATTCTTTATGAATATTAACTAATGACTGCCCACTGAGAAATTTTATTTTCACATAGGTTTCTCTGGCAACATCATACAATGGAAGATTATTTCTAAAATTTTAATATACATGGAATCATTTGGGATTAAAAATACAAGTGTCTACGCTCCAACCTAAGAGATGTTTATTCAACACATCTTGCACAGGGTGCTGGAATCTGGAATGATAACCAGTGTGCAATGTTAACCCTCGATAATGCTTTTGCAGATGGTGTGTGGGACACACTTTGGGAAACACTCTGGTGGAGTCATCTTGTAGCTGAAAAGAATGCAAGAAATTTTTAATATTTATATGTAGATCTGAACATGTATATTCAGTTTTTTAAGCCAAGAAAGTTATATTATTTCAGAATTTCAAAAATGTAGAATTTTGTTTTTTGAACAGATAGTTTTAACAGTGTCTCAGTAATTTGGGATGGTAACAGTTCTGCCTAACATTTGTATACGTATGTTGAACGTTTTGCACTGTATTGGCTAAGTGCATAGGACCCAGCTTATTCAATGTATTGGTGGATTTTAAAAAATTCTTTCTGTATTTCTAATAAGTATGAAGTATAAGAGTATAAATGACTTTATCAGAGATATTGAAAGGTTTTCCATTTCTTATATAAATCAAGCTCAGTCTATGTGCTTTAGGCACTTAAAGAAGTTAATAAACACACACTTACATGCACATACAAATGTGTACACATACTTCTTAATTCTGGGTGTGTTCCTATAGGCTGATATTTTAAGTTTTCTTTAGACAGAAAGCATCCTGTTTTGAAGTTTTAATGCAAAACATATTTCTCTTCTTACCATAGACATGAGCAATCAGGAAGTGATTTATTCCTCCTCGAGAATTCTTCAGTCTCCTTCAGAGTCACAAAATAGATCAAGGCCTGGTGGTACTCAAAGGCCTGGCAAAACTGATGACAAAGGTACATGCTTTAACCATCTAGATTCACCTGTCTCTTACGGATCATCAAACTTTAGACTTTTGAAAAAGTTTTCCTATCTGTATTTCAGGTTCTCAGATGGTAATATGAAATCACAATTGTGTAGACTAGTAGAACAGGTTTTTTAAAAGTTTGTGAGAATGGATAAATTAATGAATTCTTTTAAATTTGAGAAGCTAATAGAAGGTTTTCATTCAAATTTGTTTGAGAGGAATTCATGAGGCCTTTAAAGGTAAAGGACAGAACCAGCCCAGTTGGCCTAGCAGGTAATGTTCTGCCTGCTCGGCTTCTGTGGCCTGAGTTCAATTCCTGGGCACAGAACCACACCACTCATCTGTCAGTAGCCATGCTATGGTGTTGGCTCACATAGAAGAACTAGAAGGACTTACAACCAGAATATACAACTATGTACTGGCGCTTTGGGGAGAAAGACAAGAAAAAGATGAACACTTGTAACAGATGTTAGCTCAGAGTGAATCTTCAAAAAAAAAAAAAATATATATATATATAAAGTAAGGACAGACAAGAGGCTCAAGAAAAGATTTCATTTTCTAGAGAAATAAAAGTCTTAAAGAATGAGAAATGAAAAATATGCATTAGAAGCAATGTTTTTATTCTGACAAAAGATATTTTAGGTGTCAAATATTTACCAAATCTTAATGGCAATGAAGAAGCAAAAATATTCAAATCAAAGGGAGCATTCTAATTTTTCTATTCTATCTCTCTCCCCTCAAATATTGTCACAAACTCTAAAATGAGAAAAACTTTTACCTGTTTAATTTAGTGACAGAGATACAACATTTAGATACCGAGGACCTCAAAAGTAGGAGGATAAATACAGTATTGACTAGAGAAAAATAGAATGGATAAAAAGGAAAGGAAAGTTGATTTCTGGAAAATCCTTTAAGGATGAACCCCAATCACATTTGCATCTTCAGAATATCCACTCTTGGCCACCAATTCTCAAGAATATTGACTGCTTTGTCCTTCCTCTTCATGATTAATTGTGATCACAGGAAGGAGGATACATGTCAGTGTGGATTCTCATAAATGTACATTGTGTCTATTGCCATCTGTGCTTTTGTAAGGGAGGTACCTTTAAAATCCTATAGGACTGTTCTTGCGTGTAGGATTTCTACAATGAGTGTGTGTCAGAAATCTGACACTTTAAAACTGTAATTACTAGATCATAAGTTTAAATCAATTTGTATGATATGTTTTTGTAAAATTTGTAGAGAAGATGGTCTTTTGTTCCAAATGTTGTCCTGGGTGAAGGTTAGTAGTGGGCCAGGCTCTGTTCCTAATGATTATTTTCTTCCTTCTTTATTTAAAGAGTTTTCAGTGCCCTGGCATCTCATTGTGGTGAATCTTGGGATCCTCTGTTTAGTTCTTTTGGTGACGGTCACAGTGTTGGGGACAAAGAGTGAGTAATTGAAATATATCCTTCAAGGCTGAGTAATAGCAGTAACCATTAACTGTGCAGATATTAACCATGCTCCAACAATTGTTCCTCAGCTATAATCGGGGAATGTCCCAGGTGGGTCTTTTTCGGTGATTTTTCCTCAGACACCTCACAGTGTCATTTTCATTTTACTTACCTATCCCAATGACTGCATCTGTAATGAGCTTTCTCATTCTATATAATACATAGTAACATTCTTTCTGATACAGGACTTGTAATATTCTCCCTTCTAAGTTTCGATCAGTCTGAATCTTAGATAAACATTCTTTGAGAAAAAACTGACAAAAAGAATTATGACTTTCTCTTGACTTTTTCTAAGTATACAATGAAGAAATCATTTAGTAAAAAGAGTGATTCTATACACACATGCTAGATGATCTTGAATTCTATGTTTATCTTTTATTTGAATTCCTTGAAATCTTTAGAGAAAATCACTAATATGATGAACTCTGATAAAATTACATATTTGGATCTTCCTCTCTTTTCTCGTATGGATATTCCATCTACTCCGATAATAATGGTGCTATTTCCTCATGTTTCTTAGTGCATATTTTCATATGCAGAAGATGTGTTGCTAAATGTTGATTGACTGATTTTTACTTTGGTACCTATTTGTAAATGATGTGCTAACTGTTAAAAAGAAACTACACTGAATGATAAGGTGTGAGTATTAAAAGTTTATGAAGATATCTTATTTTATTTATTCTATGCTTAAGTTGCTACTAGTGAGAAATTTGATGTTTCGATTTCTGTGGTCAGTCTATTGAGGTGTTACTTTCTAAATGTCAAATTGCTAATTAGAGTAATGAAATGGATTGGTTGTCACAGTGAGATTTTTTCTCATATTAAATCTCAACATTATGAGTACTTTTTTGTATTCTATCTGTACTATTAATTTTAGTTTTTCAGTGCCTTCAAGAAAAACATGAACAGGAGGAAATTCTACGAAACCTCAGTCAAAAGGAGCGACTTTTGACGAATAAGACTTTAGAATATGACATTCTCAAAAATGAAACTCTTCAGCAGAAAAAAGAACTGGAGTCACTCTTTATAGACAAGATGAGATGCCATAGAAAACAGGAGAACTTTTCAAAGTCCTTGCAAAATACAGGTATGGAGGAGATCATGAAAACACGATTTTTCATTATTTCTTCCCCCTCCAGAAGCTTGGAGGCCTAATAAAAGATTTCATATGCTAGCGATCAAGGTCTACTAAAAACTTAAATTGTGCCTCTTAGATTAGTATAGGTATTTGGGTTGACTAGTTTCAAATATGGGACTAAGACCCCAGAAGACATGTTTGGATTAGTAGAGCCCTATGTTTCCCAAAACTCAATGGCACTTCTTATATTCCTATTGTTCCCAGAAGGTGAAGTAGTATGTCAGCTCCCCTGAAAATTTGGAGCTTTTTGGAACTGTGGGGAAATTAGACACCCTCTTTGTTGCTCATGTGAAATATGGAGGCTATCAGTAAAAATATACTTAGGCTAAAATGGGCACAAGGCCTTTTATTTGGATGCTGTTGTGAAGATAATTGTGTGTGTGTGTGTTTCCATTCTGCCTTGACTTCAGATATTTGGTCTGTTTGTGATCAATACATATTCCCTGCAGTACATCTGCAAGATTCACCATAGTGTTGATGTTTGTGCAACTCTCTGTGATGATGCCATTAAAAACATCCAAGAGAAGAGAATATTAAATCTCATACAATAAACTCTGTTATCATGCATAACAATGAAATGAATTGACCTGGGTAATCAAACACTACTAAACATTTGCTGAGGATTTAGCATTAACAAAGAGATTTTGCATATTTAATATCATTTATGTATGGTAGTTAGTAGAAATTTACTGTCTCTATTACTAGAGAATCAATAATATTTTAAAAATTTGGTATCCCATAAAATACATGAGGAAAAGAAAAAAGTCCAAAGAATAATGGTTCACTTTTTTAGAAGGCATTCCAGAATCTTTTTAAAAATTTTATTTCATTGTTTTTAAGAACACCTTTATTGAGGTGTTATTATTATGCAAAGAACTGCACATATTTAATGTATGCAATTTGATGCATTTGGGCCTGTGCATATATCTGTAAAACCATCCTCAATTAGGGTAGTAGACATATCCATCACCTCTAAAAGTTTCCTCATGTTCCTTTTTCCCTTTTTTTGTGGTAAGAACACTTAACATGAGATCTACCCTTTTAACACGTTTTCAAGTGCCCAATTCAGTAAGTTAGCTGTAGGCACTATGTTGTACAACAGATCTTTAGAACTGCGTAACTGAGCCTGTATACCCATTGAACAACTCCTCATTCCCCTTCCCCTAAGCCTCCCCAGCCCCGGTAACCACCATCCTACTTTATGTTTCTCTGAGTTTGACTATGTTTTATAACTCATTTAAGTGGAATCATGCTGTGTTTGTTCTTCTGTGATTGATTTCTTTCATGTGATTAGCATAATATCCTCAAGGTACATCTATGCTGTTGCATATCCCAAGATTTTTTAAGGCTGAACAATATCCCATTGAATGTATATACCACATTTTCTTTATCCATTCATCCATCGATGGGTTGTTTCTACAGCTTGGCTACTGTGAATAATGCCGCAATGAATATGGGGGTGCAGATATCTCTTGGCATTCCACTATATTGATGAACCCCATAGTATCATTATTGATAGCTACTAAGAGGTTATTTATAGAAGGCTGGTAAATATATTGCTCTGCTTAATAGAATACTAGATAACAAGAAGTTTAATGTTTCACCTTATATGTTGTAGGCAAACTCTATGAAGACCACTGGTCCTGTCGTGGAGTAAACTGTTATTATTTTACCAATGAACAAAAAGACTGGAAAGGATGTTTACAGACTTGCCAAAGTTACAATTTATCTCTTTTGAAGATAGATGATCAAGATGAACTGGTATCACAGATTGTTACATTCACTTTTGTTCTCTTGGACTCTGTCTCTCATTCTTGTTTCCAAGATATTGAGAACAAGGGGAAGTCCAGAAAGAGAGACCTTCCATTACTGTGTCTGTTGATTGAGCAAAAATAGTACAGTTAAGAGTTTCCCAGGAGACACTTGCCTGCTAATAGGCATATGATCTTGTTACTCACTAAGCATTTAATACATATTATCTATTCTGATGATCATTATCATTTCTAAAGTGGAAACCCCCTTGAAGGTGGAGTTTGGGTCTTTGTGATCATCTCCCTCTCTAAGGAGTCTGCAGGAGACCTCCTCACAGAGAAGTATGCTTTTCCTTCGATGAAGTACTTAAGCCTTTGGTAAATTGCAGCCTTGAACCAGCAGTTATGTCTCCCTATAAAGTGGCTACTAAGAACCCAGAGACAACATAGTCTCTCATCTGAGACTCTTGCAGAAGCCTTCCGGTTCCTTGTGTCACAGAAGGAAGACCACGACTCTTCTAAGGAGAACACACTTTTCCCACAACACGTTTTCATTGACCTTGACTGGAGTGGAGTGTCAGGCCTAATCCAAGTCCCATAAAGCTGCTGAGCTACCATTCTTCACGAACCATGCACAAATTTGGCAGGTCCCTGAAACTTTGTAAACAATAGCTCATCTCTACCATGATGTCCTTACAAGTTGTTTTAAGGATTTAAAAACAACCTGCAAAATTAATTTGCAAACTTTAAGCCCTGTTCAAATAAATATAAGAACTTCTAAAATTTGTCACATTTTTCCCTTGATTTAACTGGGATAGTTTGAAAATAAAGGTTAGACTCTAGAGGTTACTATCAGGAATACAGGAGCAAGACTGCCTGGGATAAAATCCAGTTCTTCCACTTACTGGTTGGGTGACCTTGGGTAAATTACTTAACCTCTCTGGGCCCCAGTTTTCCCATTTTAAAATGGAGACAATAATGAGGAACATAAAAGTGATAACAGTTCTACAAATTAGCTTTATGGTAATTTTCATTGCATCTGTAGGTAACATTTACTTGATCAATATTATATATTAAATCAAGGTATATATCTTTCAAAAAGAATTATATCAAGAGAAAATACAGTGACAACAATATTGAAATTATCTTTTAAATTTATTAGTAATAGAAACTATCTACACACAAAAAATGTGTTTTTATAGAGAAATGTTTGCAAAGATCAGTGTGAAGCCTCTATTTATCATTTAGGAAAACAATTTATATGCAAGTCTAATAGAAGTTTTAAATCACAACATAAAAGAATTTATATCAAGTCATAAAATAAGTTTTTGTTTGTTGCAATAAAACAGTTAAATTTAAATCTATATTTTAAAATAATTCAGTCATTTAATCAGACATTATGTGATATGTCACTTTGATATATTACATTTTGGAAAGGAAATGTTTCCAAACACTGCCCTTTTTTTCCCTTCCCCTCTTCCAACTACTGAACTACAGCCAGGCTTTCTCTGATGAGATGGAATGCTCTTAGGTGCATCTCCCCATGTACACTTGTTTTAATCAATTTGTTTTGAAGATTCCTTTTTTCCTTTAAGAACATGTAATGATCGTCTTTCTACATCCTTAAGTATTTTTCTGGGGCATCATTTTGAATGGTTTCATAAAGTGTCATAAATTGTTTAACGTCTCCTATTGTTAGATATTTAGATTTAAAAAGTTTTCATGTTTTAAATAATCTATGAGGCTGGCAGCCATTTTTAACACAAATAAATAGTCCTAGAGAAAATTACTTTGAAAAATGAAAATACAGCGATTGAGGGGTGAGAAGGTTTTCTAAGAAGGAGGGATGAAGGATGATGTGGAGAGTAGCAGAGTACTGGCCATAGAAATAGCTGGGCCCTTTACCTAGTCTTCTTTTCATTCATCTAACAGGTGGGAATTTAGTCACATGATATATTTTGTTTCCTTTACAGGACTTCATTCAACCCCAGACTTATCAAAATAACTACTGGATTGGCTTTTCATATAATATGAAGGAAAGTAAGTGGAAATGGATTGACAATGGCACATCTTCTGGAACGTAAGTCTCTGGAATGCATTCAAAGTCTAATATTGGTGTTGGGGTTGGAAGGACTGTATCTAAACGGAATCATCGCTTATTTCACACAGCTTAACTCATTTTCAAGTAGAGGTCATTAGTAAGAATGGGTAGAAAGATTAAGAAAGTATTTTAGGAAGTATAGTCAAAAAGGAAGAGATACATCATACAGAGTTATTAATAATAATAAAATTATGATGGTAAACACATGCTCAGATACTAAACACATAACAAAGTGCTAAGCACATAACTCAAGCATGTGTTATGAGGTGCACAAAATAAAACAAAATCATAAAGTAAAGTGATATGAGAGATGGGACGATCCTGACTTAGCCGTAGTGGTGCCTCCCACAAGCTCAAATGAGTATTTTGAGTATCCCAAAAATTCATTTGAAACTCCTTTACATTATTAGTTTATATTATTTGTAAATGTAAACATGTGAGCATACATCCACACATATACCTTCACTATATTTCTTCAATTTTGAAGTGCAGTATTTTGTAAACTCTTGAGTTTCCATTTAATTATAACCTGCTGTTAAACTGTTAAATTTTTTAAAAATCTGAACTATGTATTATATTTTTTATTTCTAGAAGTTCTGTTTTATGTGTTGAACTCTTCTTGCTAGTTACTCATGTTTTAAAACTTTTATTTCTTGAAAGACATTAAATGTTCTTATTTTATAGTTGATAAATGATAATTCTTATATTTGAAGTTTTGTGGGTCCACCCTATGGTTTCTGCTGGCTTTTGTTCATGATACCATTTTCTTTGTAGTGTTTAGTGATTTCTTTTTTCTCCTTTTTGAGCTGCTGTGGAAATTATTCAAGGACTGAGATGAAGGTGGCTTCCTCAAGAAAAAATTTGCTTTTGTTTGATGCCTTGGGGCACTATGAATCAGGGCCATTTATAATTCTACATACAGGTCTTGCAAGTAGTGTAGTTCTGGGTTGCAAACTTGCAAAAGATGTCATGCAGGAACTTAATGTAATCGTAGCCTGTGAGTACACTTTAGGGCAAACACTCTCAGAGGTCACAGAACAGAAAGGCTCAGGGGCCAAATTAAGATGCTCAAATTGCAAAGTTAATTAAATCAGTTTAAAACACATCGAACTATGCAAGGGGAAAGAAATGGGATAGCTCTAACACTTGGATTGGATGGGATAGGTTGTCACACTTAGGATAAGGTGCAAGTGGGAGAAAGGATCACCAGAATCCTGGGTTATGCGATCTGCATGTGGCCTGACTCTCTCTGCTGCACAACCCTTCCCTCATGATGGTATGGTTTCTAGCACCAGACTTGAGGTTTGAGTAATGGGGCCCAACAGACAGAAAGTTCTTGTGGCCAGCATACACATTTTCTCTGTTGGGGAGATGCAGGTTCATGTAAGCCTGGCCACAGCTGCAGCTTTCTAATTAACCTAATGAGCAGCTATGGGTTTTATTTGAGTTTCTTAGGCAGTGGGCCAAAATAACTGTCACCAATGTGGGGAACTTAAGACCTCATGAATGTTGAATGTCTATGTGCATCATGTATATTTTGAGTATTATATTTAGTGTCTACTTGGTTCTTTCTTCCTTTCCCATGATCAGCACAGACATACTCTACTTACTGTATCCTCCACCTAGCATGTCTCCTGGGTTACTAACTTACTTGTACATACTTAACACATCTTATGTGTTCTGCCTATGCCTCACAAGCCACTTAGTTTCACTTATCTTCCTTGTTTATTTCTCTTTATTCCCGTAGCAGATTTGAATATTCTTAAATAATATAGCAAATGCAAATTACACGAGGGATGGTATATGATTTTGAATTCTTAGGTGGGATTATTCTTTTTCTCTTCTGTTTAAGTTCAAGGTTCAAGACAGTTCTTGGGTGGTTTATGCTGGAGGTATATCCCTTTGGGGCCTCAGCTCTTTGTAGCTCATCTTCTATTTAAAATCTTTGGTGAAATTCATTACTCAGCTTACTACATCAAATAAGGGAAACACTGACTTCAGAGCTTCACTTACCCTTTTGGGTTCCCACCTTTACTTAACCCTGAGCCTGAGTGTGAGTTTGCTTCTTGCCAGATCATAAATTTACTGAAGAAGGTTTAAAGTTTTTTTCTGCATTTTTAATTATTTCAATAGGAAGATAGTTTTTGTATCTAATCCACCACTTTGCTGAAATAGAAGTCATGCTTTCAGATATTTTGAATGGATTGTCATGTTTTAGCTAATAATTAATTATTAGCTATGGGGTAGGGAAGGAAAAGAAACAAAACAAATAAAAACGTCAATAAACAACTTCATCTCTGACTATATTCCAATTTTAGTCTTTCTCCTTAAGGTATATGCACATGATGCCTGGTTATCTCTGTCACAGAAATTCAGTCCATCTCCTTTTTAATCTCTCACTTTTATTGAAAAAATTAACATAAGAAAGCAGGTTTGTTATATATCATGATCCCATAGCAATATTGCAAGGTAATTTTGCCTTCTGACCAAACATTCCTAGTGTGTGGGGCTGGCCTGGTGGCATGGTGGTTAAGTTCACGCTCTCCACCTCTGGCAGCCCGGGGTTCGCAGGTTCAGATCCTGGGTGCAGACCAGAGCACCACTTGTCAAGCCATGCTGTGGTGGCATCCCATATAAAGTGGAGGAAAACGGACATGGATGTTAGCCCAGGCCAATCTTCCTCAGCAAAAAGAGAAGCATTGGCAATGAATTTTAGCTCAGGGCTAGTCCTCCTCACATACGCACAAAAAATCCTCGTGTGGAATAAAATGAAAGATTATGGGTGTGATGAAGTGGCTGTTATTCTAGTTAATGGGCTAAAAGCAAAAGAAAATCTTTTAGTGATGAAGCTATGATTAACATTTTCATATTCCAGATCTTTAGGCCACAGACTTAAAAAATATTATGATTTATAACATTGTCAGCTTCAGAATTCAACAGTTGACCATGTATGTTTTCTGTTCTACAGTAATTTTATAATAATGAGTTTGCCTTCCAGGAGTAGAAGATGTGTGTTTTTATCCTCAACAAGAAAAACAGATATTGATTGCTCTCAAACCTATAATTGTATCTGTGAGAAGAGAATTGATTGAGTTTTCAATGCCTGCTTCCATTGACACAAAAGAACAGGTGAAATGGAATTTTGTCATTTTTTTCTTTATTTCCTATGATAATTTGTGATTACTTACAAATTAATATTTTTTGACAGCAGGACTTATTCCATTGTGGAAACAGAGATGAGTTGGAAAAGGAAGAAAATGCTCTTTTGGACTATGATTTAAGAGATCAGATGCTGACTGTCTTCTTGCGGAAGAGAGGAAGATTTTGCCTTTGGAAAGCAATTACCCCTCTCTTTAAGGGCTCTGAGAAATTCTCTTTCTCTCTCCCTGAACCACCCACAGAGCCAATTACAGAAGTCTGATAAAGAGCCTGGGTTTTTTCTTTATCAATAGGATAAATCATTTCAATAGCCTCTGGCTTTGAGAGAGAGCACAATTAAGAACTAAAATATACTTATTCTTCCTCCACCCCCATCTCAATGCTTACCTCTCATTTAAAATTTTTTTAAATTTTGTTATAATTTCAAACTTATTGAATAGTTGAAACAATAGTATGAGGAACTCTCATATAACATTTACCCATAGTTACTATTTGTTTATGTTTTGTTCTTGCTGTGCTTTTTAGTTGTTTCTCTCCTTGCTGATCCACTTGACAAAAAACTGGGGACATTATGTCCCTTTGTCTAAATATTTTACAAGAACGGGGACTTTGTCTTGTATAACCATTATCAAGTACAATTATCAAAATCAGGAGATTTAACATTTCTACAGTACTGATTTTTCATCTGTAATCCATATTCACATTTTGTCAACTATCCGAACAATGTCATTTATAGGTGTATTTCCTCTATGTCCAGGATGTCACTTTAGTCTCATTTAATCTGGGATAGTTCTTCAGGATTTCTTTTTTGGTAAATGCATTGTGGTGTTTCTTTTCTTTCTTTCTTTTTTTCTTTTAAACATCAGATTCCAGTAAACTGTGTCTACAGAAAGCAGCCCTGGGAAAGAACATTGGAATGGGAGTGAAGAGATTCTGATTTTTTTTTTTTTTAGGAAGATTGGCCCTGAGCTAACGTCTATTGCCAGTCTTCCACTTTTTCTTTTTTCTCCCCAAAGCCCCAGTGCATAGTTGTATATCCTAGTTGTAGGTCCTTCTGGTTCTTCTTTGTGGGATGCTGCCTCAGCATGGCTTGATGAGCGGTGAGTAGGTCCACGCCCAGCATCCAAACCGGCAAACCTCAGGCTGCCAAAGCAGAATGTGCAAACTTAACCCCTATGCCAGCAGGCTGCCCCTGCCTCAGGATTTCTTCGTCTTTCATGACCTTAACTTTTAAAAAATCAGCTTTATTGAGTTATACTTTCATGCAATAAAATGCATCTTTTTAAAATCATGAGATCGATGGGATTTTAACAAATGCCTACACCTCTTAATTACCATTAAATTCAGCCATAGGACATTTTCACCTCCAGGAGTTCTTTTCTGCCCCTCCTCACCCACCTGGCCCCAGGCAACCAGTGATATTCTTTCTGTCTCTATAAATTAGTTTTGCCTCTTATAGAATTTCATATATCATGTGCTCTTTTGTATCTGGCTTCTTTTTGCTCAGCATGTTTTTGAAATTAACTCATGTTCTTTCGTGTAACACTGGTTCATCCTTTTTGTTACTAAGTATTATTCCGTTGTATGGATATACCACAATTTGTTCATCCACCTGTGGACATTTGATTTGTTTCCAATTTTTGGCTATTATAATAAACCCATCATGAACATTTATGTGCCAGTCTCTGTGTGGACATATATTTTCATTTCTTTTTATAAAATACCTAGGAATTTGATTGTTGAATCTTATGGTAAGTGCATGTTTAATTTCGTAAGAAAGTTGTAGTTTATTTTCCAATGTGGTTACTTCAGTTTATTTTCCCAGTAGCAACATATGAGAGTTCCAGGTGCTTCATATCATTGTCAAGACTTCATATTGTCAGTCTTTTTAATTTTAGCCATTATGGTGGGTGTGCAATGGTATCTCATTGTCATGTTTCATTTGTATTTCTGTGAAGACTAATGATATTGAATGTCTTTTCATGTGTTTATTGACCATTTGTATATCTTCTTTGGTGAAGTGTCTGTTCAATCTTTGGCCCATTGAATTGTCTGTTCTATCATTTTAAAATTGGGTTTGTCTGTCTTATTATGAAGTTGTAAGAGTTCTTTATATAATTTGGATACAAATCCCTCGTTAGATATATATATTGCAAATACTTTCTCCCAGTCTGTGTCTTCCTTTTTCATTTTCTTCATGGTGTCTACCAAGAAGCAGAAGTTTTAAAATTTCAATGAAGCCTATTTTATCACTTTTTTCTTTTTTTGTGTTTTTTTTTATCCTAAGAAATCTTTGCCTACATCAAGATCACAGAGATTTTTCTTTTATGTTTGCTTCTAAAAATTTTATAGTTTAACTTATTTGTTTAGCCTATACCCATTTCAAGTTAATATTTGTGTGTGAGAAAAGGGTTGAGGCTCACTATTATTTCATATGGATATCCAGTTTTTTTGCACAATTTGTTGAAAAGACTTCCCTCTCCTCCATTGAATTACTTTGGTGCCTTTGTAGGAAATTAATTGACCACATCTGTGTGGGTCTGTTTCTGGATTCTCTATTTTGTCTCAGTGATCTCTATACCTAATCTTGCAGTAATAGCATATTGTCTTAACTACGTAGCTTTATAGTAAACCTTGGAATCAAATATGTTAATCTGCCAAATTTCTTTTTTTTCAGAAGTATATTGCCTATTCTGGGATCTTGCATTTTCTCAAAATTTCTTCAAAAATGCTTGATGAGATTTTGCCTGGGACTTCATTGAATCTGTAGATTAATTTGGGAGAATTGCCATCTTAACAATATTCAGTGATGGAATTCATGAACATGATTTATCTTTCCGTTAAGTTAGGTCTTTTTAAATTTCTCTCAGCAATGTGATACATTTCAGAATATAGGTCTTATACATATTTTGTTAAATTTATGTTTTTGATGCTATTATAAATGGCATTCAACATTTTTTCAAATTATTTGTTGTTAGTTTATAAAAATAAAATTGGTTTTTGTAAATTGACCTCATGTTATATCATCTTGCTAAATTTACTTATTTCCAGTAGGTTTTTTTATTTTTTGCAGATTCCTTAGGATTTTTCTTTTCCCCATACAGAATCATGTCCTATGAGAATAGAGAAAGTTTTACTCATTCCTTTCCTTCATGTTTTCTCTTGCTTTATTGCACTGGCTCGGACCTGTGGTTGAGGACAGTGTTGAGAAGTGACAATATGCAGGCATCCTTGCCTTGTTTCCAGTCTTTTGAAGAAAAGTATTTAGTCTTTCACTATTATTTGAGGTCAGCTGTAGGATTTTGTAGATCCTCTTTATCGTGTTGAGGAAATTCTCTTCTATTCTTGTTGCTTGAGACTTTCATCGTGAATGGGAGTTGAATTTTATTATACAATTTTTCTGCATCTATCGTGTAGATTTTCTCTTTGAGTCACTTAATATGGTGAATCGCATTGATAGATTTTTGAACGTTAAACAAATCTTACACTTCTTGGGTAAATCCCACTTGGTCATGCTGTATTTATCAACTTTTAAAATATATTGCTAGATTTGCATGAGTAATATTTTGTGAAGGAATTTTGTGTTTATACTCATAATAGATATTGGTCTGTTATTTTCTTTTTTAAAATGTCTTTTTATGTTTATGGTATTGGAGAAATACTGGTCTTATGTATTCGTTTGGGATATTTTTGAACATCTATCTGTTTTGGGGAGATGATAAGATTTGTTCTTTCATTCCTGAAATGTTTGATCAAATTTACTAGTAAAATAATCTGAGTCTGAAGTGTTCTTTGGGAGAAGATACTCAATTAGGAATACAATTTCTTTAACAGACTTAGAGCTATTTAGACATTCTGTTTCTTGTCAATTGTGATAATTTTTATCTTTCAAGAAATTTGTCCATTTTGTTTAAATTGTCCAATTTATTGTCATATTGTTTTTCATAGTTGTATTAGTTTCCTAGGGCTGCTGTAACAAAGTACCACCAATCTGTCAGCTTAAAACAACCAAACTTGGTTCTCTCTTTGTTCTAGAGGATAGAAGTCCAACATCAAGGTGTCAGCATGCTTCCTCTGAGACTCTGAGTGGTATCTTGTTTGCCACCTCTGGCCTCTCATGGTGGCTGTCGATCCTGGGCATAACTTGTCAATCCTTGGCTTGTAGCTGCATTTTTCAGTTTCTGCCTCTGTCATCACATGGCATTTTCCCTGTGTGTCTCTGTCTTTACATGCAGTTTCCTTTTATGAGGGCACCAGTCTAATTGGATTAGGGCCCACTCTAATGACCTAATCTTAAGTTAATTGCATCTACAAAGACCCGATTTCCAAATAAGGTCACATTCATAGGTGCAGCGGTTAGGATTTAAACATATCTTTTTGGAAGACACAATTCAACCCATAACAATAATATTTCCTTATTGTCTGTTTGCTGTTTGTAGGATCTGTAATCGTGTCCTTTCCTTCCTGATATTGTTTGTATTTCTAATGTTGTTGTATTTGTGTTTTCTTTCTTGATTATTGTAACTAGAGATTTTTTAATGAATTTTATTTATCTTGTTGATGATCCAGCTTTTTGTTTCATTAATTTTTTAATATTTTTCCATTTTCCATCTTATATATTTCATCTTTTATGTTTATTATTTCCTCTCTTCTACTTATTTTGAATGTAATTGCTTTTATTTCTGGCTTTTTAAGTGAAAGCTTATTTATCCTCTTGTCAAATTTAGATGTTTACATACATGAGATCAAAGTTAAACCTAGAAAGTTCGTAAACCTTTTGATATACAGGTTCAAGCATCTCCCATCACTGGGCAGTACACTGGACCTAGTTCATGTGCTTTCTCTGGTCTCTCAGCCCATCTGTCTCACTCACCTGGATGCTTGCCCAGCTTCCCAGCTGGAGCAGCCCCAGCAATGCTTGTTTTGTACCCGTGGTTCTAAAACTAGGTTCTCATAACCTGGACAATGGCCAGACGTTGTCATGGCCTCAATCATGTCCATCTTGGCAGGAGCCACAGCAAATTCAGTGCCCAGGTTGACCAGATCCCTCAAAGCCTGGGGCTTTCAGAGGTGGACTGAGGCATTCAGGTAACACGATCCAAAACTGCAGAGATATAAAGGCCCAATAGGACAAATTTTCACCAGAAAAAGACAGAAGACAGAAAAGAGGCTGCCAATGAACTGGTAGCCTCTTCCTCCAACATGATGAACTCTTTGAAGGAGCAGTGTTTGTGTAAGGGCTCCTCAGAGATGCTCCACGTGAATGAGTAAAAAACTGGTTCCTTGTGAAGCTGTGGCCAGTTTCTGAAAATGTATCATCTTGTACTTGCTTTTCTTCCTTCCCTGTTTTATTTCTCTTTCCTTTTGCCTCTCATTCTTACTCCCTTTGCATTTCACTCCTTCCCCTCATTAAGTGTTATCACAAAATGTTTTCCTCAGGCTCTGTTTTCCAAGGAACCCTGGGTTAAGATGGTGTCACCTAATGAAAGGCAGGAGTGTAGCCATTCAGGGGAGTTTGCAATGAAGATTTGTTCCACATCATATAACCCCTCTCTAAATAAGTACATATACCATTAACCAGTAAGAAAGGTGGTAATGTTTACAACATAAAAGAAGGTAGAAGTCTATATTAACTTCAATCCCTCATTGGCATCCATACCATACCTAGAGAGGAGGTACAGGGATAGCTGGTCTTGTGCCTGTCTTATGCCTGCTTTGGAAATGAGAACTCAAATCTCTTCCCCACAAAGTGTTTAATTATTTGTACTACTACTCCCATCGAATTATCAAGTGATTTAGGGGTTTAAATTCAGTCATGAAAAAATTGAAAGTTATTTATGAAAAACCTGTTGAATGTAGAAATGCTGATAATATGTGACCATTAGATATTTACAGAAAGCAGATCTTCTGTACTGTGAAAAGATTTTGTATGTCTAGAAGATATAAACTACAAAGTTTCTATATATGGGATAGAGATAAAGGAAGGGAGAAGTCAAGAAGGCTGGACATTGCCCATTGTCTAAAGCTAAGAAGCTAAGACTCACAAGTGACCTCCTAAACTTAAATAGTGCAGAAGGCATAGATGGAGGAGCTGGGCAGTGACTGAACATCTGTAACAGGGGATGTTTCTCAAAGCGTTTGAGTCCCAGCTCCCTATTATGCCCAGTATGGCAGGATTAGTTAAAGGTAATTATATCAGTGCAAGCTCCTAAGGTAAAGGAGGACATAATGGAGATAGTGCTATTAAATAAAACTTGTACATAAAGTAAATAGGAAAGGAACACTTGAGAGGAGTTATCACACTAGATAAGGAACCCCAACCAGTGGAGACATTAGCCTCATAGCCTCATGAGGAAAATGAATGGATGGTGGGAGTAGAAAGTGATAAATATTAAAAATGGCTTCATGACCTATTAAGAAGTAAGGATATGATGATAAGCATATGATATGTGTGTATGATAAGCAGTTGTAGCTTTTTTCTTCTTCTGTTTCCACTGCTATTTAGTATAGGAAGTGTTAATGGACTTGATCATTGCAAAGCAGATTTCCAAACTGTGAAGGGCTACATCTAGAGCTGATGGGGAAGACTGCATACCACTTGGAGACCCAATATGTGATGTAGATGGATACAATGACTAATTGGGCTTTGTGCTCTCCCTGTTGGGGAGAGGGTGAGAGCCTCTTTCTTGGTATAGCACAGTGTTGCCTTGTATTGGATGGAAGCATGACGTTGTTAAAGATTTAAATATGAATATAAAGATGGGAATGAACATTGAGGTTAGAATATGCCACTCTGTGAATGTGTGTGCTCAGACGTATACCTTGCTCTTCCTCTGCTCAGCTTTGCATTGCAGGGGAGCTAACTCCTCCAGGCTGCGTTTCCCAGTGTCTCAACCAAACAAAGCCTGAGGAGAAACTTAAATACTTTCAGTGCTGTACAGGGCAGTGAAAGTGAGGGAAAAGGGAAGTGAGGCAAGCAAGGATGAGAACCAAATACAAGGTGGTTCATACCTGAGCTGACCACTGCTCCGTGAAGGAACAAAGCTGGTCCCTTAACCATGGGGACGTGGCTGCTTTACAGAAACACTTTAAGTGTAAAAAGTCCAGGGAAGGGAGGAGTGGAGGGGAATTTGTGTGCCAATTCCTTTCCATTTCTGCCTCTCATTGGTTATAGATCATTCCAAGTGGAAACAAGTAACCGGCTCTTCTAGCCTGTACAGCTGCTGGGGAATCCAGCTCGCATACCCTGTGGTGGGATGCTTCCCAGAGTCTGGAATTGGTGTTCAGAGCTAGACAGTTCACTGGTAGACTTCAGACAGTGGAACCATTCAGCCTCACCTGCAGGTGATCATTGCGAGGACACCTGTGTAGAGCAGGTGGTTAAGAACCCGAGAGACATATGAAGGTGAGGCTGAGAATCTGAGAAGGTGGTTCCGTAAAACCAGGTTTCTGGATTCAAGGTGGGCTTTGTCAATAGGAGATGCTAATAGGAATTTGGAGGATGGGAGAAAGGGAGAAGCCAGCGTAGTGTTAACCGCTCTCGACTTTAAGTTTTATCTCTAGCAATAGCTGCATTAGTTCTATTGTCCTTTCACTGGACAGGTCTTCTGTGGTTCCAGCTTCTACCAGTGGTCTTGCTTCCAGGGAAATGACCTCCTTCTTTTATTCCTAGTTCAGAAGGTAGTAGAGGCTTCCTGTTATTGTTAAACTCTGAGTTTCCTTAAAGACTCCTGGCTGGTTTCTTAGCCTCTTTGTCACCTGCTTAATCAATTCCCTGAATTAAATTCCCTTTGCTTTAATCTCTCAGAGAGGTTTCTGTTTTCCTTGCTGCCTACACATACATTTTCTCATTATAACCATCACATGAGATAATATCATTATCCCCTTTTTATAGATGAGAAAATAGAGGCTTTTAAGAATATTCAGTTTAATAGTTGGAGTGTGGGGTTTGAACCCAGGCTGTCTGACTCTATTCTTGACAGTGATATATCCCCGATCTTTGTCTTTAGCTCAGATATCTTTGTATTATCTTAATAGCCTGAGAATAATGGACATTCTCCTGGGTACGAAGGCAGATATATATATGTGATCATAGGCAGTTAAAAATGGCAGGTGCAATGCTTTCATGCAAGTAATTATTTAAAATAGGCCATTCAGTCTGTTAGCGTAGCAGTAAGACCAAGCAGAGATACAATTGAACCCGACTCCAAAAAAAGTTGAACCTGATACTGAGTTCATCCTCAACGGGTAGATGCTGACTCATGATGTCAAGAGAATGATATTCAAATTCAGTAATGTGGAATAGGGTTGTTTTCAGTTTTTGCTCTTTTGATTTTATCTGCCAAGTCTTTGTCATAATCTCAAAATAGAATCCAGATATTTTACACAAAAATCCATAAGATAATTCAGTTAGAAGTGGTTATTGTCCACTTTGAATTCTCTGTGCTAAATGCTGATTGTTTCACCCATTACTTGCTCTATGGGTTCCGTAAAACCTGATGTGTTTGGCTTAATGTGTTTTATCAGTGCATTTAATTTATAGTGTGCATATGGTATAGTATAATTGTTTTGTAGTTTCACATTTGGCTATAGGACATTATTGTCCATTGATCCTCTGTAAAGCTCTACTATTGTATGTATAGTTTTGCTAATCAGACTTCCTTAAAACAAATCTCAGCTCCTGACTTGCTCATATGGGTGAAATTCACCTTGCAGGCAGTTCCATCCTATCTCTCAAAGTCATGAACAAACTGAAAATCAGGGAACTTTCCTTAAGTCATCAACTGAAACAGCCTATTCAATAGAACTCATGTCCATATACATTTACTGATCTTGAATAAACACTGTGGTAGGACTTTCACCTTCTGTCCACATTGCCTGTCACTACCAGTTGCCTTAAAATTTTCCTGCTAGATTATAATTCAGTTCCCTTGGTTTTGCCTTCCGTGAAAATAACTTTGAGGATGACTTTTTAGTAAATTACATTTTTGCTTTTCCATTTTTCAGACAGCAAAATTTGATGGATAGCAGAAGGGAGAAATGGATTGTTTTCTGTCTTGAAAGAAATAATTACTGGGCTTTTATGAGGCTACAAAAGTCATGGAAGAAAAGAGTTCTTAGTATAGGTACAACATCAATTAAATGATGATTTATACCATTTGTAAACTCTTGAATGTTTCCTTCTTTTGTACTCATTCTATGATGCCCATGACATTGGAGAAAACTTTGCAGAAAAGGAAAACTACTCTTTCCTTCCAACAAATATGCTATTTTTGCCTCCTGAGGCAGTAATGATGTCCTCAGATTTTATGGAACGCAGTAACACTGCAGGACAGGGAAGGGTGTCTAGATCACAGCTCCCAAGAGCAGAAACTTTCCAAAGAGAATCCAACTAACTTTTTTTTTTAAAGAAAAGTACAGAGAAGCATACAAAAACAAATGGTCTTTCTGTGAAGAGAAATGCCACCATTTTTCTGACAGATATAAAAACTTTGAAGAGAGTCGTAAATTCTGCATGGGCCTGGGCTCCCATCTTTTGAAAATAAAGGATAAAAGTGAACAGGTATTGAGTTTTGAAATGGTAATTTATTCCATATATGTTGTATTCAAGGAGAAAACTGCTGAAAAAATTTTAAGAACAGCTAAAAACAAGGGTTTGTTAAATGACAATGAGTTATCTCTGCAAATCAAATGGAATGATTTGTGGGAAACAAAAGCGCTCCCTTGTTATTGAGAATTACAGTATTAGAGTTATATTTTTGTGTAGGGACAAAGCTTTAAGCTCTGGTGATGATGCTCTGTGTCTACTCTAGGAAGGAAACCGAAGTTTCTGAACAAAAGGGCATCTCTCATGCAGCCATCATGGGAGTTGTCCTGTTTTCATGTTGTGTTTTGAGGTCCATTGATTACAATGGATCTTTCAGTGTGTGAGTACTTGTGGCACAAAGGGAATGATTAGGCAATGATAATCCTAATAGAAAGTATAAAAAGTGTTAAAAAATAATTATCATTCTTTGTGTTCACTTTATTTTCAGGGTTGTATTGTTAAAAAGAGACAGAAGGACTAAATCACCCGAAGCATTCTTTCTTCACAGAAATTTATTCAATCTTCGTTGTCTTATTTTTATTGGATGCATTATCTCGAAAAGGGATTGTCAGCCCCTGGATGTGGGAAGATGGCTCCTTGATGCATTATAAATTGTAAGTATTCAAAACATACTTGAGATCTTCAGTTTATCTATTATTAACTTTGGAAATGAGTTACTCAGACAAGTTTCACAAAGCAAGGTTTTCTGACTTCAACAGCCACTCTAACAGATTAATTTTAGTTTCAGAAAACATCCTGGGCATTGGAAAAACACTGCTGACTTCCATGCTTCTATGCTTGTATCCCTCTGGTTTCCTCAACCAGCAATGCTTTTCCCTTAGTACTGTCAGATAAAATTCACTTTCGCTTTGAGGTCATTCTTGATCTCCTATTTTGCAATTAGTTCCTCCTCTATGCTCCTAAATCACTTTTTTTCCTTTTACCGTTTCACATCCAATCTAGAGTTCAATGTCTCTCATCTCTTGTTCACCCACAGTACACAACACATAATACTTTGTGGTTGTTTAACAAAATTTTAAAAATTTATCAGTATGGATAGTAAAAAAAATTCTAGAATTGGAAATATATAGAGAGAGTAGAACAAATTTGAAGTTTCAATGACTAGTCCCAGGGTCTAAATTAAATAGTTATACAGTGTTATGCTGTATTTATTTTCACTATCTATTTAGATAGTCTTTACTATCTAGCAAAGCACATACTGTATCACAAACAAGTGTACGCTAACAGGAAACGATTTGACAATGAGTTGGATTGGGCTCAGTGTAATATATTTTCCATTTTTTCATGATATATTTTTCTATGATCCATGGAATCACAGAATTTTAAAACTATAAATATGTTGGAGATAGATGAATATTTTTTGACAGATGATAAATAAACTAACAAAGTGTTAAGAAATATTAATGGCAGAGTGCTTTTCTCTTTGCTGTATTTTTATTCCAAATTTGTAGTTTCTGACACAAGATATGCTGTTTTATATATCTCCATATTTGCATATATTATACCCTTTATCTGGATTACCTTTAACTCCACTCTTCATCTGGTAGATCCTATTCAAGAATTTATCAGATAATTACATCAGTCGTTTATTTATTCATGCTTTCATTGATTTAATCCATCCTAAGCCATGTCCCAGGTTCTGTGTGGTGGCTGCATAGATAATGCAAAGCAGGGAGGACCTAGTCCCTCCTCACAGAGTGTGTGTATCTTCTTTAAGACTCAGCTTAACTGTTACCACATCCAAACAGTTTTCCCTGGCAAACTCTTTCCCCCTTGTCTGAGGTAGAAGCCACTCTTTTATGGCCAGTGAATGTGTCATTCCCTCAGAAGGTGAACTCCTTGGGGACAGGAATAGATTTTCTCTGTATTGGTATTTCAGGGCCTTGATGTGTGGTGGTGGTTTTGAAATGTTTGTTGAGTGAACAAACAAACAGAAATACCTAAATATGCACTACTCCCTTCTTTTCTGTATAGTCTACGCACTGAGAATATGATTTATATCTGATCATTAGGCTTGGTTTTTCTTTTTTCCCCTTATTAACAGAGCTCTACAGGGTTCAAATATAAACAACAACAACTGTGTGTAGATCACAGCAACTAAAGTGGTTGCCACTCCCTGTACCAAGCAGTTTTTATTTATTTGTGAGAAGAATTATACTAATTTTGATCTCAAATTGAGTGAAGAGAAATGAAGTAATGAGCAATCTGGTGTGTCTACTTTTTACCTGCAGGATGCCGGTAAGTACTCTGTCTTCTTGACATTGCTTTATTTGTGAGCTTACTTGCCTGTGTAAGACAACTTGTAATTTGATGCAGATATTTTGAGTATTAGAGTTTCATCTGCATGGGATGTGGGTTGATAAGTGGCTTCTTTGCCTTGATTTCAAGTTGAATTATTTTGATGAAAAACAAATATTATAATTCAGAAACTATGAATGATATTCTTTTTTTCCCTCTATTTTAGCTGGATTTCCTTGCAACCTATTGTATCCCTTATATACTTTGTGAAGAAATGACCAATACTTTTGAGTTATTATTGAATTGGTATTCAGGAAATACACCCTCTCAAATCAAGATGGACTATGGCATCACTGTTTACATACATTTTCCT
Organism: Tapirus indicus; assembly: GCA_031878705.1. NCBI lineage: Eukaryota > Metazoa > Chordata > Mammalia > Perissodactyla > Tapiridae > Tapirus > Tapirus indicus. Next base: position 106,998,537 of record CM062918.1, on the reverse strand, counting down.
TTTTCCGGGAAGTATATTTGTACCTTCAGATAGAACGAGTCTCTTTTCTGTAAGTTCCATTTTATCACTTTTAGGTTTCAAAATTTTTCACAATTAATATAAAAATTAATAGTTGAAAAATAGAAATGAAAAGAATACAGAAGTACATCGAATAAAAATTGACCACATTCCCCTCTCCTAAGTTCTTTGCCTCTCCAGGGTACACTGCTCACTTCGTTTGTATTTTTCCAGATATTTTTTTCTAGCATTTGCTACAAATAATGCATGAACCTTTATTATGTATATATCTCTGTGAATTTATCTAAATATTTCTATAAAGTAGAAATCTGGAAGAGAAACCTCTATGTCAAATTGTATGCATCTTTTAAATCCTGAATTATAAATAAATATTTACATTCTACAAATGCTGTCAATTAGCACTCACACCTACTTTTTCAAACTCTTACTAATATTGTATATTATAAATTTTCAATGGGCATACATGTTCTTTTAGTGTTGTTTTAACTAATATTTCCAATACTACCTGTGAGTTAAAGCATCTTTTCTTTTGTTTATTGGTTACTCGTTCTTCTGTGAATGGCTGTATTATTTCCTTTATTCACTGATTTTTCTATTTGTTTGTTTTCCACTGTTCTTTTTAGTGATTACAGAAAATGCTTTATGACTTTTTATATTTTTACTCAGTATATTTTTTGCCTTAGTTTTTCATGATTTTTATTATATATTTTATATATATATCATATATATTTATGTTATATATTTTTATATTTGATAATATTTTCCTTGTATGACTGTTGGAATTCACACTTTACTTACAGAGGCATTTTATCCCTAATATTTAAAATAATGTTTTAACTTTTTATTGTTTTAGGGAACTTTTAATTTCTGGAATAGGTGACGGTTTCTGTGAACTGAAATAAGTACTCTTAGTTACTTTGATTTTAATTATTATTAAATTTATTGAAGCACTTGTCTCTTGTAAAGCTAATATATCAAACCAAATCAAATTCTAGTATATAGAATTCAAATATTTTCAAGCAGAGTCCCCCTCACAAGAATAGCAACTAGCAGCTGCCTATAGACAAGACACCGTTGTGAAAATCCCAGAACAGAGAAGAGAGGCTGAAGCCCACTGGATCACAGAGACAGCAGGACTACATCAGAAGGGTAAGAGAAGTGGCTACAAACTGACCACATCGCCCCTCTCCCAGGTTGGCACAGCACTGCACTGAGAGGGCCCTCCTGGGCCTACAGTTTCTCCAGTGGGTAAAAGAGAGCCCAAGGTGGACATCAAACTTCCCCAGCATTGTGGGTCACTTCCCAAGAGGCCCACTTGGGTCTTGCCTCACAGGGACTGTGGGAAGAATCTGTGGGGCTTGGCAACTGGAAATTAAATTGGGACAGAGAAGGGGAGTGGGGCTTAGAGCAGCCAACACTTGGATCTTGGCTGGCCGTGTTTTTCCCAACAGTGGCACTGAGTAAAGATCCCAGGCAGCAGCTCTGCCCAGCTGCAGACCCAAGCTGGTGGCCCCATCTGTCAGGGAACTCAGTGCACAGTTCTGCCTGAGTTGGGACCCCAAACAGTGAGGTATACAGTCCTTGGAGCCTGTTCTGCTGCCTCTCCCAGGCAGGAAAGATAATTCATAGCCCCTCCTACTGCTGAGTACAGCCTCTAGCCCCATCCAAACAGGAAACCTAACCAGAGCACCGGAAAAGCTGTACAGTCCATTCTATAGCCTTCTTACAGTGGCATTTGAGCAGAGACCACAGTCAGTGACTATGCCCATCTGCAGAGCTGAGCTGATGGCCTTCGTTTGGCCGGGGCAATCGGTGCAAAGTTCTGCCTCATTTGGGCCCCCAGCTGACCATCTGTGCCTTTCTTGGAGCCTGATCAGCTACGCTGCTTGGGTAGAGAAGTGGGTTTCTGGTTCCGCCTACTGGTGAGTATAGTCTTTAGTCCCACCCACCAAGGAAGACTAAGCAAAGCACACAGGAGACTGCATAGCCCCCACTACAACCCAACTTGCAGCAATGCCCGAGCCGAGATCATGGCCAGCAGCTCTGCTCATCTGCAAAGCTGAGCTGGTGTCCTTTTCTGACCAGGGAACTTGGTGAACAGTTTTGCCTGATTTGGGTCCCAGCCCAGAAGCCATAGTGGAATGGAACCTGTTCTATGGCCCTGCGGGGGTTGGGAAGCAAATTCAAAGCCCTGCCTAGGCCTGAATATATCGTCCAGCCCTGACCCACAAAGAAGCCTAATCAGAGCATCTAGGAAGCTGCATAGCCTTTTCTATAGCCCCACTTACAATGGCACTCAGGCAGAGGCTTTGCCTATCTGCAAAGCTGAGCTTGTGGCCCTGTCTGGCCACAGATCTTGGTGGGCAGCTCTGCCAGACTTGAGTACCCATCCATTGAGCTGTAATAGCCATGGAGCTCAATTTAGGCTTCACCCAGGTTGGGAAGCAAATTTGCAGACCACACCAACTGCTGAATAGACCACTCAGTCCCACTCAACTAGGAAGTCTGACCAGAGAATCTAGGCAGCCACTGAGACTATCCTACAGCCATGCTTGGGCAGGAAACTAAGCCAGCAGTCCTATCCAAGTGTTCCCAGCAGTGGCACCCCCTTGACCTCAGAGCTCAGGCAGTGGCGTCAGCCACAAAGAAACCCCAATAGCAATCCCATCTGCCCAAGGATGCTACCAGCTGACCTGTCCAGAGCCTCAAGCTAAGCTGACTGATGAAGGACTGTTTCTGCCAAGGTGAACATGTTAAAGTCTGGAAGAGGAGATGGCTTACTCAAATGTGCAGATAGCAAGAATAATGGATCACAAAGAATCAGGTAAACATGACACCACCAAAGAAAACTAACAAGGCTCCAATAACTGACCCTAAAAATAAATGGAGATCTATGAACTATCTGGCAAACATTTCAGAGTAATCTTCTTAAAGACATTTATTGATCTATAATAACACAGAGACAGATAACTAAATAAAATTAGGAAAACAATGAATGAAAAAACAAGAAATTCAACAAAGAAATATAAACCAAAACAAACAAAGAAACAAAAATCCTAGAGTTAAAGAATATAATGACTGACCAGAAGAAATCAATTGTGAGCTTCAAAATCACTTTAGCAAGCAAGAAACTAATATAAAGAATTAGTGGACTGGAACATAGACCATTTTAAATCATCCAGTGGAGGAACAGAAAGAAAAAAGAATGAAAAAGTGTGAAGAAAGCGAATAGTGCTTATTAAACACTGTCAAAAAAATGATATAGGCATTATGGGAATCCCAGGAGAAGAGAAAGAAAATGAGACAGAAACTATATGTAAACCAATAATGTCTGGAAATTTCCAAAACTTGGTGACTGAAATGGACATCCATATTCATGAGGCACAAAGGACCCAAACAAGTTGAACCTGAAAACGGCTACGTCAAAACACATTGTAATTAAATTGTTAAAAGTCAAAGACAAGGAGAGAATTTTGAAAGAAGCAAGATAAAACCACACATCACAGACAAGGGAGCCCCCATAGGCAGATTTCTCAACAGAAACTTGGTGGGCCAGGAGAGAGTGGGATGATATATTCGAAATATTGAAAGAACAAAAACAGTCCACCAAGAATACTATACAGAGCAAATCTGCCCTACAGAAATGAAGGAGAGATAGACTTTCCTGAACAAAGACAAACTGAGGGAGATCTTCACCACTGGACCTGCCTTACAAGAAATGCTAGAGGGAGTTCTTCAAGAGGAAATAAAAGAATGCTAATTAACATTACAAAAGCATATGAATATATGTGTAAAACTCACTGGTAAAGGTAAATATATAGTCAAAGTCAGATTGTCTAATGATGGTGCTTAATTCACTTACAACTGTAGTTTAAAAGTTAAATAAACAAACATTAAAAACAACCATAACTATAGTAATTTCTTAATGGATACACAATATGAAAAAGATAAAAGAGCTGTAACATCAATAACCTAAAATGTGAGAGGGGGATAAGTAAAAGCATAAAGTTTCTGTATGCTATTAAAATTAAGTTGTTGTTAGCTTGAAATAAGATATTATAAATATAAGATATTTTGTGTAAGCTTAGTGGTAATTACAAAGGAATAATATTTAGTAGATGCACAAAAGATTATGATAAAGGAGTCAAAGCAATCACTATACAAAGTCATCAAATCACAGAAGAGACAGCAGATAAGAAGCTCATAACCAAGGATCTACAAAACAGTCAGAAAACAATGAACAAAATAGCACTAGTAACTTCTTCCCTATTAGTACTTGCTATAGACGTGAATTGATTAAATTCTCCAATGAAGACATAAAATGGTTGAATGGATAAAAAAAAACAAAACCCAATGCTATGCTGTCTACTAGAGACTCACTTTAGCTTTAAAGACATATATACTAAAAGTGAAGGGATGGAAAAAGTTATTTCAAGTAAATGGGATCCAAAAGAATGCAGAAGTAGACATATTTTTGTCAGACTGAATGGACTTTAAGCTAAAGATGGTCAAAACTGACAAAGAAGATCCTTAAATAATGACAAATGGGTCAATTTATCAAGAAGGTATAATAATTATGAATATTTATGCATCCAACATTAGAGCACCTAAATATCTAAAGCAAATAGTAGCAGAACCAAAAGTAGAAATAAACCTCAGTACAATAAAAGTTGAGTTCTTTAATACCCCGCTCTCAACAATGGACAGATCATCTAGACAGAGAATCAATAAGCAAACAGTGGATTTGACAACACTATGGACCAAATGGACTTAAGAAATTTGTACAAAACATTCCATCCAACAACATCACAATATACATTCCTCTTGTGTGCACATAGAACATTTTCTAAAATCGATCATATGATAGGTCACAAATGAGTCTTAGCAAATTTAAAAAGATTGCAATCATACCAACTACCTTTCTGACCACAGTGATAAGAAAGTAGAAATCAAAAGCAGGTGGAAAATTGGGAAAATCACAGATATGTAGAAAGTAAACACACTGCTAAATAACCAATGCCATTAAAACTGAAAAGGGAAATAAAAAATATTTGGAGACAAACAACAATGAAAACACAACATATCAAAACTTATGAGATTCAGCAAAAACAACTCCAGAAGGAAGTTCATAGGGATAAATGCATACAACAAGAAAAATGAAAGTTCTTAAATAAAGAACTTAACTTTAAACCTCAAGGAATTAGCAAAAGAATAAAAACTAAGCACAAAGTTAGCAGAAGGAAAGAAATCATAAAGATCAGAGCGGAAATAAATGAAATAGAGAACAGGAAAACAATAGAAACATGAGAAAATTAAGACCCGGTTCTTTGAAAAGATAAACTGGCAAACTTTTAGTTAGACTAACCAAGAAAAAAAAGAGAGAAGACTCAAGTAAGTAAGATTGAAAATGAAAGTGGAGACATTGTAACTGATACCACAGAAATACAAAGCACATGAGACACTACTATGAACAAGTACCTGTCAGCACACTGGAAAACCCAGGAAAAAAAAAACAATGATTTTTAGAAACATACAACCTACTCGTTGGCCACCTATATATCTTCTTTGGAAAAATGTCTGTTGACATCCTCTGCCCATTTTTTGATCAGATTGCTCACTTTTTTGTTGTTGAGTTGTGAGTTCTTTATATATTTTGGATATTAATCCCTTATCACATATATTATCTGCAAATATCTTCTCCCAGTTGGTAGATTGTCTTTTTGTTTTGTTGATAGTTTCCTTTGCAATGCAAAGGATTTTGAGTTTGATGTATTCCCATTTGTTTATTTTTTCTTTTGTTTCCCTTGTCTGAGAAGACATGATATTCAAGAAGATACTGCTAAGACCAGTGTCAAAGAGCGTACTGCCTATGTTTTCTTCTAGGAGTTTTATGGTTTAGGCCTTGTATTCAAGGCTTTAATCCATTTTATGTTAATTTTGTATATGGTGTAAGATAATGATCTATTTTTATTCTTTTGCATGTGGCTGTCTGGTTTTCCCAACACTATTTATTGAAGAGATTTTCCTTTCTCCATTGTATGTTCTTGGCTTCTTTGTTGAAATATAGCTGTCCACACATATGTGTGTTTATTTTTGGGTTTCAATTCTATTCCAATTATCTCTGAATCTGTTTTTCTGTCAGTACCAAGCTATTCTGATGACTATAGCTTTGTAGTTTATTTTGAAATCAGGGAGTGTGATACCTCCGGCTTTTTTTCCCCCCTCAGGATTGTTTTGGCTATTCAGGGTCTTTTGTTGTTCCATATAAATTTTAAGATTCTTTGTTCTATTTCCATGGAAAATGTTTTTGAGACTTTGATAGGGATTGCATTGAATCTATAGATTCCTTTAGGAAGTAAGGACGTTTCAACTATGTTAATTCTTCCAATCCATGAGCATGGAATATCTTTCCATTTCTTTGTGTCTTCTTCGATTTCTTTCAACAATGTTTTATAATTTTCAGTGTATAGGTCTTTCATGCCCCTTGATTAAATTTATTCCTAGATATTTTATTCTTTTTGTTGTGATTGTAAATAAGATTGTATTCTTGATTTATCTTTATGCTATTTCATTGTAGTGTGTAGAAACACAACTGATTTTTGTATGTTGATTTTGTACCCTGCATCTTTGCTGATTCATTTGACATGCTTCTATAATGCCCTTATATTTTTCCTGGGCAGTAAAAGATAAACTATTACAATTTTCCTCTTATGCAATTTAATTATACTGAAAAATATTGAGTGTGTTTGAGAGAGAGAGAAAATAAATACATTGCTTTTAGGAACGAAAATTAATTTATTGCTTCACATTTGCATTCATAAGAATATTTGAAGTAAATAAAATATACCAACTGGAATAATAATTACAAATAATTAACAATATTTTTATGTTAAACATGTTTCAGACACTTTGCATGCATTACTTCAATTCACAAAATCTTCAAAACAGATATTATGGTTCCCATTTTATAGATAAGGAAAATGCTCAAGGAAGTTTATTTGCTTCAGTTTACAAAGCAAATAAATGACATAATGTATTTTAAAACTTGTAGCTATAGTTTCTTCATTTTCAATGCTGTATAATATTCCACTGAGTGGATAGACTTTCATTCTCTACAGGAATTTGGATTCTTTCCAGTTTTTGTTGTTATGAATAATCCTTCTTTAAACATTCTTAGACAAATCTCTGTGCAAGATTTTTCCATGTGTTCTGTCTTTTTTTTTTTTTTTTTTTTATCACCAATCACTCTAGGAGTAGAATCGTTGGGTAATATGGTATATAAAAGTTCAATTTTATATGATAATCCTAAATTATTTTTAATATGATATTTGAAATAGTTTTAAAGATATTTCTTTGACCTCTACCATCCCGTAAATTTGGTGTTGTCATTCTTGATTTATGTCAATTGAATAGTTGTAAAATATATCCTTGTGGCCTTTATTTGCATTTCCCTGATCTCTAGTGAGCTTGGCACCCTTCCAAATTTATTGGCCTTATGTTTTATTTCATGTGAAATATCTGTTTTTTATTTTTGCCCATTTTTTCCTATTGAGTAATTTTGTTTTCTTATTGATTTTTAAAAATATTTTGTTTGTTCTTTAAACTAAAGTACTGCAGATATATCCAGATTCGAACCTTGTTTTTTCATGTTCTTTAGGATGTCTTCTGATGAAGAGAAATTCTAAGTTAATGCAGTCATATTTACCTATATATTCTATTATAGGTGGAGTTTCTTTTAAGTCCATTATGTCCTTTTCTTAATATCTCTCATTCAGTCACAAAGACTTGGGTGATTCATTCATTGAGGGCTTTCCACTTCCATTTCTTCTCTGCACAGTAGAGAAATTAGTGCCTGCTCCATTTATCATAAGAGCATTTGAAGACAAATGTTTTCAGTATTTTGTGAGAAGCCTCCATAGGTAAAGTGTTATCATTGACATTATGAATAATACTAGTAGTTCTAATTTTCCCACAGTTCTTCATTCAATCAAAGATAAAATACAAATATTGGGTTGGATTACATCAAAAAGGAGCTAATCATCCCTGGATGCTGGCAAGATGACTCAACACCATCTCAGAACCTGTAAGTTTTCATTCCATAGTCTTCCCCATTCCTTTTTTCTCAGTAACTGATTCCTAAAATATAGACCAGGAATAGGAAAAGATTCCTGGGGATTAGGGACCATCTTTAATTCCATTTGATCTTACTTCTCAGGCAGACAACCAAATGCAAATCTCAGGCCTCAAATAATCAGACCCAAAGACCATTATTTCTTTCTGTGTTCTTTAATGGAGAGTCCTTCCAAACACGATAAAATAACATTTTGCTTTTACATCTTTCTCCTGTATATTCATGATATTAGTTGTTTTGACAGATATGGTTGGAGGAAAGGGTAAAAATATAATGATAAAATAAAAGTTGTATCTAAACCCAGCCCTCCCTTTAAGTGAAATTTATAGCTGTTTACTTGGTGTCACTTAAGAACTAAAGAAAGGTCCATTTCTAAATAAATCATTTAGTAATCTTGAATATCTAAGGTGGTAATCATTCTCATTCTTGCCATTATTTTTCACGAATCCACATAATTTCCATTAGCTCTCATTAATGTTAGCATGGATTTGTTGGTTGACGTCAGGAAGCTAGTTTAGAAAATGAAGAAAAAGTTTTTGTTATAATTAAACTTAAGTAATATGAGCTATTAGCAATGGGCTAATTAACGTGCTGTTGTCTGAGTGCCCATATGTGCCATGCACTATTCTGGGAACTGAAGCCATACCAATGAAAAAACATGCAAACATAGCCTACTCTTGGGGATCTTAAATCCAATAAAGGGATGGTAGTGGTGGTGGGGGATGAATGATGACAACTAAACATGCCAAGTAAATTATATGGCATATCAGAAGATCAGAAATGCTATGGAATGACATGCAGTCCCTTACTTCTTGTTATGTCACACAGTACTTTTTTTGTGTGTGGAGGTAAGAGGAAGAGAGCTCACTGCTTTAAATAGAATGTTCAGAGACAGCTCTTTGAAATAGTGATGTTTGTACAAGGACTTGAATGAGCAAGTTATGTGGGCTACCTGATGGGTTAGCATCCTAGCAGGAAAGAGTTGACGTAAAGAGCTTGAGGTGGGAGTATACTTAGCATGCTTGAGGAAAGAGCAAGAGGGCCTGTGACACTGGAGCATAGTGAGCAAGGGGGAGAGAAGCAGGTCAGAAAGGTAGCAAGAGTGAAAGCATGCAGGACATCAGAGGTCATTGTAAGAACTTTCATTTTTTTGTAAGTGTGAAGAGAAGCTATTGGAGGGTTTTGAGCAGAGGAGTGACAAAAGCAGTCTTCCTATTCTGAAGATTCACTCTGGGTGCTCTGATGAAATTAGATTGTGCGAGTGTGTGGAGGGGGGCAGTATAATTCGGATGCAGGCAGCTTAGCTGAAATCATCCAGGTGAGAGATGATCGTGGCTTGATGGAGATTGGCAGATTGCTGCTGGTGAAAAATGGCCAGATGCTAAACCTATTTCAAAGATGTGTGAGAGAGAAGTCAAGAATGGTTCCAAGGTTTTGGTCCAGAAATTGTAAAAGTGATGCTGCCATTAACTCTGATGGGGAATTTCTGAAGTTCAGTTTTAGATATATTTCATAAATCTATCAAACATTTAGATCTCTATGGGGATACCACATGAGCATTTTGCTACATGATTATGAAGTTCAAACAAGGGGTCTGTGCTGGGGATGCAAATTTAGCACATATTATAGACAAGGTTAATACTGTGAGGCAGGAAGCGATCATCAGGAAATCTAAGGCCTGAGCCCTTGGACACCCAAATGTTTAAGATAATGGGGAGATGGGGATAACCAGAAAACATTACTGAGAAAAGTCATTATAGAGATAAGAGGAAAACCATGAAAGAACAGGTAGGATAATGGGATACTTTTAAAAAGAGTGCTACTGAAATAATAAGCAGAATTTAAAAGATTGGTTACTTCCAACTGAAAATTTTGTTACTTGAAATTATTACTTACTATCAGATGGATTCATGAACATTTGGAGGAAAATTTAAACTAAGTAACACTTTCTTCTGTATGTTGCAGCCTAGCCCTATAATTTAAAATCCATGTTCTCTAGTCTCAGGGCTCAATTTCACAAATTTAAATGCTTTGTTTGGTGTGGAAGACATTAGGCTCCATGCGAAAAAACTACACTCTTGTTTTAAATGCAAATGAGTACCTTCTACGTGCAAAGTAAGGCTAGAAACACGTTCTACACACATTAATCTGAGTCATAGGAAACTGGAAATATTTTTGTATCTAGTTACAATGTGTCACATAATAAATATATAGTATTTAATCAATTCCCAGAAGTTTCAGACATCTGAAAAAAATTTTTCAAATGTAGGTGTCTAATTTATGTATGCATCCCATTCAATACTACCCTTTCTACTTCTTTCCTAGCTCCATTGTCTGTTGGCAATATTTAAGTTAGTTTTAGATATAATTACACTTTATAATTTTACAGCTATATATCTGTCACAAGATTTTCATGTCCGTTGAAATAATTACACACATATCTTTTAAACTTGTGATAATCAAATTTTGCCTAAAGAATGACTTTCTAAAATAAATATATTCTCTGATGCAGGAATTTTCAACAGACTACATCTGATGCAAAATGTGGACACGTCAAGTCAGCAAGTATTGCTACTGCTGTTTGTACTTGAGAGTTTCATTTCATTTGTGAGAAGTTTTCCTGTCTTGACAATTAAAAAATGACTATAATCGGCGTGGCCCTGTGGCATAGTGGTTAAGTTTGCATGCTCCACTTTGATGGCCTGGGGTTTGCAGGTTCAGATCCTGCGCAAAGACCTATGCACTGGTTATCAAGCCGTGCTGTGACAGGCATCCCACATATAAAGTAGAGGAAGATGGGTGTGGATGTTAACCCAGGGCCTATCTTCCTCAGCAAAAAGAGGAAGATTGATCACAGATGTTACCTCAGGGCTATTCCTCCTCACCAAAAAAACAAAAACAACACCCCCAAAAGACTATAATCAAAGTCTTAATATTTTCATTCTTTAATAGCTATTAGGAAAAAAACTTAGGGTATTCACTCAAATTAGTCAAGTATGCATGATTTATGAAGAATTATACATACCTGAGAAAGGATAAAATAAGAAGTTTTATATGTAGTAAAATTAAGTAAATCCAAAAAATAAGTTTAAGTTTTTGAAATTTCAAGAACTAATAAATCAGAGAACATGGAAAAAATTATTTTGATTGAGTGAAAGGTACTATATTTTTTCTTATCATTTAATTAAATTTATTTGAATAGGTAATCAATACATTCACCCTGTTCAAAATATGAGGTACAAAATTATGAACAAATTCTCTTTTCCCATCTTGTTCCCTAGTCACCTAGTTCCCTTCTCAATGGCAAACATTTAAGTAGTTTCCTAGATATTATTCTAGAGATATTCTAGGAAAGTACAACCATATATGTGCTCTCTGCTAAAGCAAATGTTACATAACTATAAACAATAGTCCTGCTTCTTTATTTTTTTATTTAAAAATATATCTTGCAGATTGTTCTACATCAGTACATAAAGAGCTGACTCGCTTTTTGTAAAGAGCAGCAGGTATTATGCTAAATGGATGTGCCAACATTTATTTAATCAGATTTATTTCAGTGCATATTTAAGTTTGTCTTAGAATTTTGCAATTACGGAAAAACGCTGCAGTGAATAGCACTTAATACAGTATCATTCACCATAGAGCATATCTATAGGGTAAATCTCTAGCAATGTGATTTGTGTGTCAAAGGCATGTACATTAAATTTTAATAGACATTTAATGTATAAATAGAGGTTGTACACCTATCGTCTCCAGTAGCAATGTTCCAGAGTGCCTGCCTCCTCACATCTTTATCACCACAGTGTGTTACAATCTGTTTGACTTTGCCAATAAAATCTTCAACAATGAGAAGGGTTATCTTGTGTCATTTAAATTTTCCATTCTCTATGATTTGTGAGGCTGAGCATCTCTTTATGGTATTTATTTTATTTAAATATCTGTTCATGTCATTATGAATTAATATCACAAACATAATTTTGGGTAAAAGAAACCAGGCACAAAATAGTTCATCCTATAAAATTCCATGTATTTATATAGTTCAAAACCAGGTAAATCTAGTCTCTGTTAGAAATTAGGACAAAAGTTACTGCAGTGTTTACTTATTCCTGAAAGAAATAATAATGAGGAATGAATAATAGTTATCAAGGAGCAGAGTTATTTCTGGAAAGAAAAAATATTCAAGGGGTGTTTCTCAGGTGCTGGTAATATGTGTTTGATAATCTGGTTGCTTGTTATGTGGGTGGTGTATTTGTTTCCTAGGGCTGCCATAACAAAGTACCACAGCCTGGGTATCTTAAAATAACAGAAATTTATTTTTTCACAATTCTGGAGGCTAGAAGTTCAAAATCAAGTGTTGGCAGGGTCAAACTCCATCTGAGACTCTGGGTAAATCTTTCCTTGCCTCTTCCTAGCTTCTGGTGGTTGTTGGCAATTCTTGGCATTTCTTGATTTGTTTCTGTATAACTCCAGTCTTTGCCTCTCTCATCACATGGCATTTTTCCTCTGTGTCACTGTCCAAACTTCCCTCTTTTTATAAAGAGACCCATCATATTTGATTAGGCTTTTCCCTAATGGCCACATTTTAACTTGATCACATCTGCAAAGACCCTATTTCCAAATAAGATCATATTCACAGGTACTGGGAGTTAGAATTTCAACATATATTTTTAGGAGACACACTTTAACCCACAACAGGTGTGAAAATTAAATGAGCTGTACATCAATGATCTTTGCAGGTTTCTGTATGAGTGCTCTACTTTCATTGAAAGTTTGTTCAATAAAAGATGTCATTTACATTAGGAAAAATTTCAAATACCTAGGAGTAAATATAAAAAATGATGAACACAATTACCATGTAGAAAATTATAAAATTATCCTGAAAGATATTAAAGAAGACCTAAATTATTGAAGAGATATCTCTTACCAATGGGTAGAAAGATTTAATAATATTATAAATATACTGACTTTCCCAAAAGTGTTGTAAAAATTTAGTGAAACTAAAACAACATTGTTTTTCTGGAACATTGTTTTTTCTGGAACTTAATCAGTTAAGTCTAAAGTTTCTCTGGTAGGGCAAAGAGCCAAGAACAGCCATAATATTTATAAAGATGAAGAATGATAAGAGAGAATTTGGCATAACAAATACAAAGCTACATATTATATAAAAAAATTAATTTAGACAGTTTGATATTGGATCAGGGACAGACAAATTGACCACTGGAACAAAAGCCAAACTAGGCAATGCATAAGGAGATTTACCAAATATTTGAAAGTAGAGGAGCACTGCCATCAACCAAGGAACAGTGAAACTAGAAATACCTGGGGCTTGATATTTGAGTCCCTTCTGGGCAGGCATACTTTTAAAAAAATAGCTTTATTGAGGAATACTTGACATACAATAAATTGTGGATATTCCAAGCGTATAATATAACAGGTTTTAACATATGTACATCCCTGTGAAACCATTGACACAAGTATGGTGAACATATCTATCACTCCAAACAATTTGCTTGTGCCTCTTTATAATCTCTTACTTCCACACCTTGTGCCCACCTCCATCCCCTGTAACCACTGATCTACTTTTTGTCACTTTAGATTGGTTTGCATTTTCTAGAAATTTATATAAGTAGAATTATATAGTATGTACTCTTTCTTTCTGACTTCTTTCACTCATAATCATTATTTTGATATTCATCCATGTTGTTGTATATCAGTAGTTCATTCTTTTTTATTGCTGAGTAATGTTCCATTGTATAGATATACCACCATTTGTTCTTCCATATATCTGCTGATGGACTATTGGGAGAGGTCATCAGGAGAATGTGACTGCCAGTTGACTTGTGAGCTGGACTGAGCAATCAGAGGCTCCTCATCCCCTCCCCTGTCCTTGAAAATGTATGTTCTGCCCTGTGTTCCCACAGTGGGAGCCATTTTCAGGGATGCAGTTTTTAGAGAGCAGTGTGTTGTTGAGACCATCTGGACAGAATATGTGACTGAATCCAGCTAGGGCCTTTTATGATTCTGGTGGGCAGGTGCAAAGATCTACTCATCTCGTGGCTGCCCAAGATAATCCTTGTATGTAAGTTCCCCGGATTATTAAAACTGCTACCTACCAATCTGAAGTGGTCTGCCTCTTTCTTTGGTTTCTCCTTACTCTCCGTGTGTAAGGGGCCAGTTTGCAAACCACTGTGGACATTTGAGTTTTATCCAGTTTGGGGCTATTATGAATAAAGCTTTTATGACATTAGTGAACAATTCTTTGTATGACACACATTTCCTTTTCTCTGGGTTAAATGCTAAGAGTGGAAAGGCTGCATCATCTAGTAGCTGTATGTTTGACTTTTTGTAAACTGCCAAATTTTTATAAAGTAGTTGTGCCATCTGACATCCTCAGTAGTAGTGTATGAGAGTTCCAGTTCCAACACATCCTTGCCAACAATTGGTATGATCAGATTTTCAATTTTAGCCATTCTTCTGTGTATGGTATGGCATTGTGATTTTAACTTGCAGTTCTCTAATGGCTAATGAGATTGAGCATCTTTTCACGTCCTAATTTGTGATCCATTTATGTTTTTTTGTGAAGTGTCTATCCAAATCTTTGATTATTTTTATTGGGTAGTTTGTTGTCTTATTGTTGAGTTTGCAAGTTATTCTTCTGGATACAAGTCTTTTTATCAGACATACATTTAGCAAAGATTTCTTTTCCCCTGTCTTTGGCTTGTCTTTTCATTCTCTTAACAGTGTTTTGAAGAGTTGTTTTAAATTTTGATGAAGTCCAATTTTTCCATTTATTCTTTTGTGGATTGTGCTTTTGTTGTCATAACTAAGAAGTTAGTGCCTATTCCAATGTCACAAAGATATTCTTATATGTTTTATTCTAGAAGTTTTGTAGTTTTAGATTTTATGTTTAGGCGTATGTTTAGTTTTGAATCAATTTTTGTATATGGTGCAAAGTATGTATCAAATCCTGTTTTTGTTTTTTTGCATATAGCTATATAATTGTTCCAGCACCGTTGTTGAAAGTCTATCTTCTTTCCACTGCAGTGCTTTTGTCAACACGTTTCTATAAATTATCTAGGATGTATAACATAGGCTGTTCTTGTTGAGTGTGGTCCCGGTGTTTAATATTGGCAATACTCAGGCATTTATGGAACTTTGAAATAAGATATATGAGACAGAGGAGTCACGTTCTATTCAACAAACTGAGTTGCACAAATTGTTATCTATACAGAAAAATTTATTACTAAATATCTGCCTCATACCATACCAGAAAAATATAATCTACCTCAATTGAATTAAAAACTTAAATTCCAAAACCAAAACATGAAAACATTTAGAACAAAAAAATTATGGAAATCACCTGACCTTATAGGAAAGAATTTATTAAACAAGATGAGAAAGGCATTAATAATAAATCAAAAAGAACTAAACTACATTAAAGTTAACTCTGTATTATTATCAAGAAATGCCATTAAAAAAACAAGTGACAAAGTGGACAAAATGTAGATTCAAATGTAGCCAACAAAAGATTAATCAAGAAATTGTAAAGAATTCCTTCAAATTTATAGAGGAAACCTAAGAGAAACCTAAGAGGAAAATGAATAAAAGACACAAATAGGCATTGCATAGAAGAAACACTCATGGCCTTATAAACAGATATGTGCAACTCAGTTTGACCAAGGAAATGAAAATTAGTATCATAGGAAGATATTTTTAATCATTCTATTGGCAAAATAAGACGTGACATTATGAAATGTTGGGGAGGCTGAATAGCAATAGGATTGCTTATGAATTCTGGTAGGATGGAAGTTGTTATTATGACTTTAAAATTTTTTATCTTATTTTTCAAATTTGAGTATTGTATTACAACACTGTCTGATAGAAATTCTTATGGTGAGGGAAATATTTTACTATACCATGTGGTAGTCAATAGCCACTTCTAAATATTCAGTGCTTGAAATGTACCCAGTGTTACTGAATAACTGAATTTTAAAACATATTTCATTTTAATTAATTTAAATTTAAATTTCACATATACTCCCTAAGTTGCATTCACCATGTCGCTTTTTGTCAATTTTTTTTTGGGGGGGGATATAACCTTATGCTTGTATACCAATTTAAAATGTGATGACTTATGAATATTTTTAAAACTATTATTCACTATTAAAGCTCAGAAATTTCCTTCATACCAAGTAATTTTTGTTTGTAATTTTATCTTCAACAGAAATTCTTTTCTATAAGACCACTTCTTTTTGCATAAGTTCATTTTCAATGGGATTCTTTTCTAGGGAACCACCACCTAGGTCGGGGAGGCATCCCTACTTGAAAGTTTCATGGTTGTCCCCTTAGGATCCCTAAGATGATCACCTACTGGAATCGATTTGTGTGTGTATGTGAGGAAGGTTAGCCTTGAGCTAACATCTATTGCCAATCCTCCTCTTTTTTTGCTGAAGAAGATTGGCCATGGGATAATACCCGTGCCCATCTTCTTCTATTTTATTTGTGGAACTCCTGCCACAGCATGGTTGATAAGTGGTTCTTAGGTCCATGCCCGGGATCCAAACCTGCAAACCCCAGGCCACCAAAGCAGAGCACCCAAACCCAACCACTATGCCACCAGGCCAGCCCCTGGAATCAATTTTTTCATAAGTTTCTAGGCTAAGGATTTCTGTTCTTACTGGGCTCCTATCAAGTGCTTGATGAAGAATAAAGCTTCAGAGCTCTGAACATTGACTGAGTTTTCACCAGTGCCCAGAGTGAGCAACACATTTCTATACTAAATGGTCCACCTTCCACAAGACCTGCCACAAATATAAGGATGAGTTTGTCAGTTTGACACAAAGAAGAGGTGAAGGAACACTGATAAATTCCCACCCCCAAGACTAGGCAAATAGAACATATATAGGATTGTTGATAGACCATGATATAGGGAACCACCCCAGGGCCCTACCTTAGCGTAGCAAGCACCAAGTAACAAGCAACAGCATTCTATTGCTGGAGTAGGGTAAAGAGCCTAGAGAAAGACTGTCTCTGCTGTGCAGGCATTCAGAGATCATAAAAGCTGAGGATGGAGCACAAACATCACTCTATGGCAGGCCATCCCCAAGATAAACTAAAGCAATCTTTAGAGGACTTGGAATTCTCATATGTGCTGAAGTGTAGCAAAAACAAAACCCCAAACGAACTCAACTTCTGACTGGAGTGACTAGATCACCCACACTAATTGCCTGAGAGGCTATGTACCCGCTGTCAGATAAATACTATTTATCTCTGTCTCTCTACTTAAAAAGATGTCTACGATTTAATTTTTTAAAATGAGATGCCCAAATGAGCAAGGGAAAAAAAGCTGTATTGTGAAAAAAAAAAAGCTGTCCACAGAATAGACTCAGAGATGATCCAGGTGTTGGAACTGTTAAAGAAACTTTAACCAAAACCAATATGTCAAAAAAACTAGTGGAAAAGATAGACAACATTATGAGAAATGGAAACTATAAGAAAGAATTAAATGGAAATGCTAGAAATAAAAACATGGCATCAGAGATGAGAAATTCTTTCAATAAACTCATCAGTAGAATTAAAGCTGAAGAATAAAATCAGTAAACATGAGGACAGTTAAAATAAGTTTTCCCAGTTGAAGGAGAAAGAAGAATAAAGAGTATAAAAAGGAATAGACCACTCAAGAGCTTTGGTACAGCATCAAAATGTCTAACATAAGTATAATTGGAATCACAGAAGGAAAAGAAAGAATGGATAGAAGGTGTATCTGAAGATATAACAGCTGAGAACATTTCAAAAGAGATATCAAATCAAAGACTGAAGAATCACAGGGAACTGAAGCATTATAAATACCAAAAAAAAAAAAAACAAAAAAAAACCCAAGCAAAAACATATCATATTCAAACAGTTAACGAAAAAGAAAATATACTGAAGGCATCCAGAGGAGGAAAAAAGACTCATTATATGTCAATGAAAAAATAAGAATTATAGCAGATTTCTCTTAAAAAGTAATGCAAGCCAGAAGACAATTGATTGACATATTTAAAGTATTAAAAAAAACCCTATAAACTAAGAATGCTATACACAGTGAAAATGAAGGAGAAAAAATAAAGATTTTTTTGACAAAGAAAAGTTGAGAGAATTTATTGTCTGCACACTTAAAATAGAAGAAATGTTAAGGAAAGATTTTTAGGTAGCAGCAAAATATTAGGAAAGAGAAATTTAAACCTACACAATGAAATAATTTTCAAAAGTGATAAAAATGATCAATATAAAATATTTTTCTTATTTTAAATTACATTTAAAGATAACTGTCTAAAACAAAAAGAGTAAAATGTATTGTGAGATTTGTAACATATGCAAAGAAAACTAAATGACAGCAATAGCGCAAAAGATGGGAGGAAAGAGTTGGAAGTATACAGCTGTAAAGTACTATATTGTGTATATTGAAGTATTATATTAAAGTACTTTATGTTGAAGTACTATAATTTGAAACAGACTATCATATGTTAAAGATGAATATTTTACAACCCATGAAAACCATTAAAAAGAGAAATGAAATGTCTCTGTAAAAACATACTCAATCCAAAGCTGGCATAAAAATAGGGGAAAAGAAACAAAGAACAGATGGAACAAATAGGAAACAAATAGCAAGATGGTAAATTTTAATCCAACCATATCAGCATTCACATTAAATGTAAACATACCAAATAAAAGATACAGATGTTTGTTTTGAATAAAAAAAGGAAGAGCAAGTTATAAGCACTCTACAAGAAACTCACTTTAAATATCAAGTTCTTTATAAGTCAAAAATAAATAATTGAAATAAGAGAGACCATGCAAACGCTATTCAAAAGAAATATGGAAAGAATGTATTGATATAAGATAGTGAATTCAGGTCAAGGAATAATACCAAAGATAAAAAGGGACACTACATCTCGATAAAGAGGTCAATCTAGCAAGAACGAACAAAAATCCTCAATATGTACGCACCCAAACAAGGGGCTTCAAAATTCCTGAAGCAAAAGCTGATAGAAATTTTTTTCAACTTGATAAAAACATCTACAAAAACCCACAGCTAACATTATACTTAATGTGAAATACTGAAAACTTACGTCTAAAATCAGGAACAAGGCAAGGATATCAGCTCTAACCACTCCTTCAAAATACTACTAAAAATTGTAACCAGAACAAAAGACAAGAAAAGTATATAAAAATTGTACAGTTTGAAAAGGAAGAAATAACATTGTCCTTATTTGCAGAGACATAATTATCCACATAGAAAATGCCAAGTAACTGAAAAAAGGAAAAAACAACCTTTTAGAACTGAGTTCAGCAACGTCATAGGATACAACATTAACACATAAAAATTAATTGTATTTCTTAATACTGGCCATAAATATATAGAAACAAATTAAAAATTAGATACCATTTACAATCATTTAAAAAAGGAATAATAGGGGTTGGCCAGGTTGCCTAGTGGTTAAGGTTGGCATGTTCTGCTGTGGTAGCCTGGGGTTTGTGGGTTTGGATCTTGGGCGTGGACCTATGCACCGCTTGTAAAGCCATGCTATGGCAGGCGTCCCACATAACGTGGAGGAAGATGGGCACAGACGTTGGCCTAGGGGCAGTCTTTCTCAGCAAAAAGAGTGGGGGCTGGCTGCAGATGTTAGCTAAGGGCTAATCTTCCTCACACACGCAAAAAAGGAATAATAGTTATAAATCTAACACAACATATACAGCATTTATATGCTAAAACTTACAAGAGCTAATGAAAGAAACCAAAGGAGATCTAAGTAAATGTAAATACCATGTTCATGAATTGGAAATTTAACGTAGTAAATAGGTCAATTCTTCCCAAATTTATTTATATGTTTAAAGCAATCCCCATCAAAATCCCAGCAACATTTTTGTAAATATACACAGCTTATTACAAAATTTATATGGAAGGGCAAAGCAACTAGAATAGCCAAGACAATTAAAAAGAAAAAAGGATACAGTGGGAAGAAATACTCTACCTGATTTTAAAACTTATAACAGAGCTATAGTAATCAAGACAGTGTGGTATTGGTGGAGGGATAGATACAGTAATCAATGAAATAGAATAGAAAACCTGGAAATAGGTCCACACAAGAGCAGCCAACTGATTTTTGACAGGGCCAGAAAAACAATTCAATGGAGGAATAAGAGCCTTTTCAACAAATGGTGCTGGAGCAATTTGGACATCCAGGGGCAAAAATGTGAACCGTAACCTAAACTTCATACCTTACACAAAGAATAACTCAAATGTAATGTTCACATTTACCATAGATTCAAATGTAAAACTAAAACTATTAAACTTTTAGAAGTAGATGAGAAAATCTTTGGCAAATAGAGCTATTCAAAGAGGTCTTCAATATGACACCAAAAGCAAATACATAAAGAAAAAAATCAATAAATTGGACTTCACAAAAATCAAAAACTCTTTCTCTGCAAAAGATACTGTTAAGAGGATGAAAAATCAAAGCATATACTGGAATAAAATCTTTAAAAATTGCATATCAATGAAGAACTTTTATCTAGAATATATAAAGAAGTCTCAAAACTCAGCCACAAAGAAACAAATAATCCAATTAGAAAATGAGCTAAACCCATAAACAAACATTTCACCAAAGAGGATCCATGGGTGGAAAGTAAACATACAAAAAGGTGTTCAACACCATTAACTATTGGGGAAATGCAAATTAACCCACAAGGAAATATCAGAAAACATCTATGAGAATGGCTAAAATAAAATACAGTGACAATAGCAGATGGTGGCTAGGATGGGAGGCAGCTGGACCACTCATACATTGCTGTGGAAACATAAAAGAGTACAGCCACTATGGAAAATAGTTTGTCAGTTGCTTATAACTACACTCTTGGCATTTACACAGAGCAAAGAAAGTTATGTCTACACAAAATCTGTCCATGTAGTCAGCAGTTTTGTTTGTAATAGCCCCAAATTGGAAATAACCAAAATATCCTTCAACAGGAGAAAGGATAAACAAATAGTAATATGTTCGTACAATGAAATACTGCTCAGCAATGAAAAGGGGCAACAATTGGTACATGCAAATACTCTGATGAATCTCAAGGACATTATGCTGAGTGGAAAAAAAATCCAATCTTAAATAGTTACGTAGTGTACTATTTCATTTACATGACATGTTTCCCCAGCTTTATTGAGATATAATTGACATGTAACATTGTATACGTTTAAGGTGTACAATATATTGATTTGATACACTTATATATTGCAGTATAATTACTACCATAGCAGTAGCTAACACCTCCATCATGTCACATAATTGCCATTTCTTTTTTTTGTGATGAGAACATTTAAGATCTAGTCTCTTAGCAACTTTCAAGTATATAATACAGTATTGTTAACTATAATCACAATGATGTGTATTAGTTCCCCAGAACTACTCATGTTCTAACTGGAAGTTTGTACTCTTTAATGAACATCTCCCCATTTTCGCCACCCACCAGTCCGTGAAAACCACCATTCTACTCTTCTGTTTCTATGAGTTTGGCTTTTTTAGATTCCACATATAAACGCTGTCACACATTTTTTTGTCTTTCTCTGTCTGACTTATTTGACTTAGCATAACAGCATCAAGGTCCATTCACATTGTTGCAAATGGCAGGATTTCCTACTTTCTCATGACTGAATAGAATTCTACTGTGTATATATCCTATTTTCAATATCCTGTTTTCATTTCCTTCAGGTATATACCCAGAACTGGGATTGCTAAATCATATGGTAGTTGTACTTTTAATTTTTTGAAGACCCTTTATTCTGTTTTCTGTCGTGACTGAACCAATTTACATTCCCACAAACAGTGAACCGGGGTTCTCTTTTCTCCACATCCTTGCCAGCACTTGTTATCTCTTGTCTTTTTGATAATAGGTGTTCTAACGGCTGTGAGATGCTGTCTCATTGTGGGTTTGTTTTGCATTTCCCTGATGATTAGTGATGTTGAACATCTTTTCATGTACCTATTGACTGTTTGTATGTCTTCATTTGAAAAATGTCTACTCAGTTCCTCTGCCCATATTTAAATTGGATTTTTTGTTCTTTTGTTATTGCATTGTATGAGTTGTTTATATATTTTGGATATTAACCCCTTATCAGATACATGCAAATTTGCAAATTTTTCTCCCATTCCATGAGTTGCCTTTTCATTTTGTTGTCTCTTTTGCTGTGCAGAAGCTTTTTAGTTTGATGTAGTCTCACTTAGTTATTTTTGCCTTTTTTTGTGTGTGCTTTTGGCATCATATCCAAAAAATTGTTGCCAAGGCCGATGGCAGGAATTCTTACTCTATGTTTTCTTCCAGGAGTTTTATAGTTTCAGGTCTTACATTTAAGTCTTAATCCACTTTGAGTTTTGTGTGTGTGTGTGTGTGTGTGTGTGTGTGTGTCTGAATAGTGTAAGATAGGGCTCCAATTTTGCTATTCTGCATGTGGTTATTCGGTTTTTCCAGTATCATTTATTGAAGAGACTATTCTTCCCCCACTGAATGTTCTTGTATAACTTGTCAAATATTAGTTGACCATATGTGTATGGGTTTGTTTCTGGTCTCTCAATTCTGTCCCATTAGTCTATGTTTCTCTTTTTATGCCAGTACCATACCGTTTTGATTACTATATCTTTGTAGTATAGTTTGAAATCAGGAAGCATGATGGCTCCGGGTTTGTGCTTCTTAGGATTTCCTTGGCTATTCAGGGTCTTTTGTAGTTTCATACAAATTTTAAGGTTGTTTTTTCTATTTCTGTGAATAATGCCATTGGAGTTTTGATTGGAACTGTGTTGAATCTCTACATGGCTTTGGGTAGTACAGACATTTTAATTCTTCTGATCCATGGCAACATATCTTGCCATTTGTTTCTGTTTTCTTCAATTTCTTTTATCAGAGTCTTATAGCTCTTAGTGTACAGATCTTTTACCTCCTTGGTTAAATTTATTCCTAAGTCTTTTACTGTTTTTGATGCCATTGTGAATGAGATTTTTTTCTTTATTTCTTTTTCAGATATTTCATTCTTAGTGTATAGAGGTGCAACTGACTTCTGAATGTTTATTTTATATCCTGTAACTTTACTGAATTTGTGATTAGTTATAGTGCTTTTTGGTTGCTTCTTGATGATTTTCTATGTATAAGATCATATTATCTGTAAATAGAGAAAATTTAACTTCTTCCTTCTGATTTGAATGTCTTTTATTTCTTTGTCTTGTCTGATTGCTCTAGCTAGCATTTTGAGTACTATTTTGAATAAGAGTGAGCATCCTTATCTTGTTTCTGATCTTAGAGGAAAAGCTTTCGACCTTTCACTGTTAGGTGTGATGTAAGCTGTGGGCTTGTATATGGCTTTTATTGTGGTGAAATATGTTTCTTCGATACCCAATTGGTTAAGAGTTTTCATCATGAAAGGAATTTATATTTCATCACCTGCTTTTTCTGAGTCTACTGAGTTGATCATGATTTTTACCTTTAATTCTATTAATATGGTGTGTCACATTTATTGATTTTGTATGTTGGACCATTTTTGCATAAATCCCACTTGATCATGGTGTATGATCCTTTTAATGTGCTGTTGAATTTGGTTTGCTGGTATTTTGTTGAGAATTGTTGCATCTATATTTATCAGGGATATTGACTTGTAGTTTTCTCTTCCTATAGTGTTCTTATCTATCTTTGGTATCAGGGTAATGCTGACTAGTAAAATGAGTTTGGGTGTGTTCCCTCTTCTTCAATTTTTTGGAAGAGTTTGGGAAGGACTGATGTTAAATCTTCTTTAAATATTTGGTAGCATTCACTGGTGAAATCATCTGGTCCTGGGCTTTTCTTTGTTGAGAGGTTTTGGGTTACTAATTCAATCTCCTTACTTGTTATTATTCTGTTTATATTTTCTTTTTCTCCATGACTCAGTCTTGGCAAGTTGTATATTTCTAGCTATTTATCCAGTTCTCCTAGGTTGTCCCATTTGTTGGCGCGTAATTTTTCATAGTAGTCTCTAATGATTCTGTGTATTTTCTTTGGTATCAGTTATAATGTCTTCTCTTTCATTTCTGGCATTATTTATTTGAGTCCCCCCTTTTTTTGCTTAGGCTACCTAAAAGTTTGTAAATTTTGTTTATCTTCTCAAAGAACAAACTCTTAGTTTTGTTGGTCTGTTCTATTGTTTTTCTGGTCTCTATTTTCTTTGTTTCTACTCTGATTTTGATATTTCCTTCCTCCTGTTAACTGTGGGCTTATTTTGTTCTTCCTTGAGGTGTAAACATAGGTTGTTCATTTGAGATCTTTCTTTTTTCTTTATGTATGCATTTGTTATAATAAATTTCCCCCTTAGAACTACTTTTTGCAGCATCCCATAGGTTTTCGTGTGTTGTGTTTCCATTTTCATTTTATTTGAGATATTTTTTTATTTTCCTTTAATTTCTTTTTTGACCCATTGGTTATTAAGAAGTCTGTTGTTTAATTGCCACATATTTGTAAATTTCTAGCTTTCCTCTTGTGGTTGATTTTCTGTTACACTGTTGTGGTCAGAAAAGATACTTGGTATTTCAATCTTCTTAAGTTTGCTAAGACTTGTTTTGTGGCCTACCATACGATTTATCCTAGAGAACGTTTTATGCATACTTGAGAAGAATGTGTATTCTGTTGCCGTTGGATGGGATGTCCTATGTATGTATGTTAGGTGCATTTTGTCTAAAGAGTGTTTCAAATCCTACATCTTCTTTTTGATTTTCTCTCTGGATGATCTATCCATTGTTGAAAGTGGGGTAGTGAGGTCCCCAACTGTTACTATATTATTGTCTATTTCTCCCTTCTTATGTGGCAGTATTTGCTTAACATCTTTAGGTGCCCCAATGCTCGGAGTGTATATGTTTATGATTGTTATATCTCTTGATGAGTTGACCCCTTTTTCATTATATAATGATCTTCTTTGTCTCTCTTTACTGTTTTTGGCTTAAAGTCTATTTTGTCTGATATAAGTATAGCTATTCCTGCTCTCTTTTGGTATCCACTTGCATTGAGTATCTTTCTTCATTCCTTCAGTTTGAGCCTACATCTGTTCTTATAGCTGAAGTGAGTCTCTTGTAGGCAGCATATAGTTGGGTCTTAGTTTTGTAAATCCATTCGGCCACTTTGTGCCTTTTGATTGGCAAATTTAAACTATTTATATTTAGGTAATTATTGATATATAAGGACTTACTAATGCCATCTTATTAATTGTTTTCTTGCTGTTTTGTCTTGTTCTTTCTTTCCTCTCTTGCTATCTTCCTTTATGAACTGGTGATTTTCTGTGATGGTATGCTCTATTTTTTTCTCTTTATCTTTTGTGAATCTACTATAGATTTTTGGTTTGTGGTTACCATGAGTATTACATAAAACATATTATAGATATTACAGTCTATTTATGCTGAAAACTACTTAACTTTGATTACATAAACTCTACCCTTTTACTCACTTCCTTTTATATTTTTAATGTCAAAATTTACTTTTTATATTTTGTATTCATTAACAAATTATAGTTGCTATAGTTATTTTATATCCTCTTGTCCTTTAAGCTTTATACTATAGTTCAGTGATTAACACACCATCATACTACATAATTAGAGTTTTCTAAATCTGACTTATATTTATCTTTACCAATGCGTTGTATATTTTCATGTTACTAATTAGCATCTTTTCATTTCTGCTTGAAGAACTCCCCTTCAGCTCTTCTGCAAATCAGGTCTAGTGGTGATGAACTCCCTTGGCTTTTGTTTGTGTGAGAAAGTCTTTATTTCTCCTTGATTTCTGAAGGATAACATTGTCAGATGTTATCCTTGGTTTGAATTTTTCTTTTCATCACTTGGAATACATCAGCCCCCTCTCTTCTGGCCTGTAAGGTTTTTGCTGAAAAGATCCATCAATAACCTAATGGAGGTTCTTTTGTAGGTTACCTTCTTCTTTTCTCTTGCTATCTTTAGAATTCTCCCTTCGTCTTTGATTTTTGGAAGTTTTATTATAGTAGGGCTTGAAAAAGATTGTTTTAGATTGAAATAATGAGGTGATCTATTAGCTTAATCAACTTGGAAATCCAAACCTTCTCCAGGTTTGGGACGTTCTCTGCCATTGTTTCTTTCAATAACCTTTCTGCATCCCCCTACTTGTCTTCTGAAACTGCGATGATTTTAATATTGTTTCCTTTGATGGCATCCCATAGATCATGTAGGCTTTCTCACTCTTATTTTTTTTTTTTTCAGGAAGACTGGTCATGCACTAACATCTGTTGCCAAATCTTCCTCTTTTTCTTTTTTCTCCCCAAAGCCCCAATACATAGCTGTGTATCATAGCTGTAGAGTTGTAGTTCTTCTATATGGGATGCCGCCTCAGCATGGCTTGATGGGTGGTGAGTAGGTCTGCACCCAGGATCTGAACCAGTGAACCCCAGGCCTCCAAAGTGGAATGTGTGAACTTAACGGCTATGCCACTGGGCAGGCCCCCTCATTCTTTTTTATTATTCTCCTCTTACTTTGTTAGTTCAAAATTCCTATCTCTATCTCACTGATTTTTTCTTCTGTTTGGTCTGTACCAATATTTATGGCCTTTACTACACTTTTCATTTCGTTCATTGAATTCTTCAGCTCCAGTATTTCTGTTTGGTTCTTTTCTTATGATTTCTATCTTTTTGTTAATTTTCTCATTTTGATTATGTATTGTTTTCTGAATTTGTTTTCCTGATTGAATTGTCTTTTTATGTTTTCTTGTAGTACAAGTTTTCTTAAACAGACAATTTGAAAATTTTGGGGGGGGGGTAAATTGTAGATTTCATGTCTTTTTCTTTGCTACTGGAAGATTATTATGAACTTTTGGTGAGGTCATGTTTCTTTAATTTTTCATGTTCTTTGGAGTTTTGTGCTGATGTTTTTGCATTTGAAGTAACAGTCACCTTCAGTTAATCTTTATTAACTGCCTTCAGGGGCGAAATACCTTTCATCACTTCTGCTATAGATTTTGAAGCTTTCTAAGGCCTTGTATCATTGCACCTGCTTGAGGCTTCTCAGTGCTTCCTGGGTCAGAATTCTTAAGCTTGTATGTCTTTGCTCTATCATACAACACACCAGGCAGGCTGCTGATAGTCTCTCTTGTTTTCTGGAATGTGACATTACCACTCAAGTTTGTGGTTTCTCCCATGTTTGCAGACCCTAGCATGCTTTCTGCACATACTCCCTGTCTTCCAGAGTTTGCATTTGCTGTACCCTTGGAATGCACGTGGGGAGCTTTGGTAGAGTGGAGGGAGGTAGTTTGACATGTGGTACATTGAGGGTGCCTGTGGGCGAGTTGGGGAATCTGCACATGTGATTTTCCATATGCTTTGTGGTTGGGCTTCCTGATGGATTCCAAAATCCGGTCAGCAAAAACAGCATCTCTTTAATGCCCTCTGCGAATCTTTTCTGCCTCTTTCATTACCTCCGCCATCCTCTCAGTCATGAAGCTAATCGATTTAATACTGTGGAAACTGCGAGAGAGAAATGAGTCACTTTGGCAGTGTTCTGCACAGCTGAGGAAGCCAGATGTTCACTTCACCTCTCTCCCTTTCCCCCACAGAAGAAATCATAGACCAAGAAGGTCTCACTTAGCCCTAAGCTGTGCTGTCTTAGGGGAAGGGTGATGTTGACAAAGTCAAACTGTTTCTGTCATCCTTTCCCATTTGTCTAAACTTGAATTTTTTTGCCCAACAGAGTGCTAGAGCTTCTCTTCTGGAATCTGGACTTTCCCAAAGGCTCTCTCATCCATAGTGAATACCCAACTGAGTATCCTTCATGTGCTTGCAGAGTGTGACTGAGATGGAGGGACTAAAATTGGTTCACAGGCTCCTGCCATTTCCAGAGCCAATATCAATATCTGTTTGCCTATCACTTAATGCACTGGTTGGCAAGACTTATCCTGGGTCATTTGGCCTATGGTGCTTGATCCCACAACTCCCACAGAGGCGCTTTTGTTTGTTGATCAATGGCAAATTTTTTCTTGTTGGGTGGGGGACAAAATGAAGGATATCTTATGCCACCACGATGCTGATATCTCTCCTTATATGACATTTTTCAAAATGGCAAAATAATATGCATGGAGAAGAGATCAGTGGTTGCCTGAGGTTACAGACAGGGCAAAGGGCAGCATAAGGGAATTCCTTGCTGTGATGCAATAGTTTGTGTGTGTGTGTGTGTGTGAGAGAGAGAGAGGAAGATTAGTCCTGAGTTAACATCTGTGCCCATCTTCCTCTATTTTGCATATGGGATGCCACTGCAGCATGGCTTGATGAATGGCGAGTAGGTCCACACCCAGGATCTGAACCTGTGAACCCTGAGCCGCTGAAGTGGAGTGCGCCTACTCAATCACTACACCACCGGGCCAGTCCTTCAGTTTCGTTTTCTTATTGTGGTGGTTACATGAATTATAGATATACATGAATATATATACATGTAATACATAAATATATACAGGTGGTAAAATTGCATAAAACTGTACACACACACACGCACATACACAAGTGAGTGCATGTAAAAACTAAAGGAGGAATGAGGTCAGCAAGATGGCTGAACAGGGAACTCCAGGCGCTCATTTCCCCACAGAACCACTGAATAACCAGTAATATATGAACCAAAATAGCTTTATGTGGACTCTAGAAACCAGTTAAGAAACCGCAGCAACCAAGCAAATGTCTAATCTCAAAAATGATTAATTCAGAATTGTAGGAGATTTGTTAACACTTTGCTTGCCTTGCCCCACCTTCTCCCTAGTGCAGCACAGAATGGTTGGGAGGAAACTGTCAAATTCCTGGCTCCTCTCTCAGGACAGGAAGAAAAGAATGGAACTTACTTGTAACATTCTAACTTGTTTGGGGGCTGCTACAGAACTGGTTTGCATCTCACTTGACTCAGAACACTGATGGGAACTGTGGCATAGTTTGGATACCTGATTGGTATACTAGTGGCAGGTGCTGTGGTACATTAGGGCTTCAGGGGCTCTACAAACCCATGGGCTCCTGAGGGCAAGTAATTTTGGGCATCAGAATACAATAGAAATCCAAGTCAACTGAGAAGAAGCAGTGATGAGACCCTTAGGGAAATTAAGACATTTAAGGAGCAGTCATATACGTGGGAACTGGAATAAAAGCACATGGACAGAACCAGAGAAGATATATCACCAGAAAAGTTTGAGAGAACCCTGAACCTTATGCCAGACTGATTAGAGAAGGTCTCCCTCTGAACAAAGCTAGTATGTAAATTCTGAGAGAGGTGGCTGTTTTTCATGTGCTCAAATCTCAACAATAATTCACAAGTCATAAAAAGAAACAAGGAAACATGGTCCATTCAAAAGAATCCCCCAAACTCAGAAACTAACCCTAAAGAAATGTAGGCCTCTGAGTTACTTGCAACAAATTTAAGACAACTGTAAAAAGATGCTCAATGAGCTATAAGAGAACATAGACAGAAATCTAAAACTAAAAAAAAATCAAGAAAAGTGTTTATGAACAAAATGAGAATATCAGTAAAAATATAGAAATCACAAAAAATAAATTCTGGGGCTGAAAAACAGAAGTGAATTAAAATTAACTGGAAGGATTCAACAGTAGAGTTGATCATGCAGAAGAAAGAATTCATGAACTTGAAGAGAAGTCATTTGAAATTTTTGAGTCTGAGGAGAAAAAAAATAAAGAAAGGTGAACAGAATCTAAAGAATTTATGAAACCATTGATCAGACCAATATACACGTAATGAAAGTCCCAGATGGAGAAAAGAGAAAAGGACAGAAAGCTTATTTGATGAAATAATAGCCAAAAAAATTTCCCAGTTTTAAAGAAAGAAATATAAAATACAAGAAGCTCATGAAATCCAAGTAAGATAATCCCCAAACACCCACACTGAGACATATTATAATCAAACAGTCTAAAGTCAAACACAAAGAGAGAATCTTGAAAGCAACAAGAGAAAAGTGACTCATCATGTAGAAGGGAGCCTCTATTAGGTTATCAGTAGATTTGTCAGCAGAAACCTTACAGGACAGAAGGCAGCAACACATATTTAATGTGTTGAAAGAAAAAACTGTCAACTGGGAATACTATATCTGCAAAAGTGTCCTTTAAAAGTAGAGAAATTAATATTTTCCCAGGTAAACAGAAGCTAAGGGAGTTCATTACCAGAAGACTGCCTTACAAGAGATGCTAACGGGAGTCCTTCAAGTCAAAATGAAAGGCTGCTAGACAGTAACCTGAACCCATACAAAAACATACAGCTCTCTGGTAAAGGTAAATATATGGACAAATATAAAAACCTGTTTATTGTTATTTGGTTCCTAAATTCCACTTTTAATTACTTTATAGAATTTAAAGGACAAAGGCGTAAAAATAACTATAACTCTATGTTAATTGGTACACAATATATAGAGATATAATTAGTGACATCAATAACATACAGTGGGGAGGTGGAGCTATAAAAGAGTAGAGTTTTTGTATATGACTGAAATTAAGTTGTTAGTTCAAAACAGACTGTTATAACTTTAAGATGTTTTATGTAATCTCCATGTAACCACAAAAAGTCTATAGAATATACACAAAAGAAAGATAGAATAGAATCACAGCGTGTCACCAAAGATCACCTAAATACACAGGATGTTAGTAAGGGAGGAAACGAGGGACAAAAAAAAAACTGTTAACACATACAAAAAACAAATAGTAAAATGATAATAGGATGTCCTTCTTTATCAGTAATTACTTTAAATGTAAATGGCTTTAACTTTCAATCAAATGGCATAGGTTGCCTCAATGAATTTAAAAAAGTAAGATCCAACTATATGCTATCTTTGACTCTCACTTTGTATCTAAAGTGAAAGGACGAAAAAATATTCCATTCAAATAGTAAACAAAAGAGAGCAAGCATGTTTATACTAATAGCAGACAAAATAGACTTTGTCAAATACTATACAAGAGACAAAGAAAAACATTATATACTGATAAAAAAGTCAATTCACCGTGAGTATGTAACAATTATAAATACATCAGAACTCCTAATATATGAAGCAAACATTTATAAAATTGAAGGGAGAAATAGACAGATCCACAATAATAGTAGGAGATTTCAATGCTTCACTTTCAATAATGGCTAGAGCAAACAGACAGAAGACCAGTAAGGAAATAGAAGACTTGAACAACAAATAGACCAATTGTACCTAACCAACATGTAAATAACATTCTACCCAACAATGGCAGAATACACATTTTTCTCAAGTGCACATGGAACTTTCTCCAGCATAGACCATAGACTTTCAAGGGACTCTAAATAGTCAAAACGGTCTTGAAAAAGAAGAACAAAATAGGAGGTCTTATACTTCCTTATTTCAGAACTTTCTAGAAAGATATATTAATCAAAATCGTGTCATAAAGACAGACATATAGGCCAATGGAATAGAATAGAGAGCCCAGAAATAAACCCTTGTGTATATGGTCAAATGATTTTAACAAGGTTGCCAAAACCATTCATTGGGGAAAGGACAGTCTCTTCAACAAGTGGTGCTGGGAAAACTGGATATTCACATGCAAAAGAATGAAATTTAACCCTTACTTTATACCATATACAAAAATTAACTCAAAATGGGTCAGAGATCTAAATGTAAGACATAACATTATAAAAATCTTAGGAGAAAATATAGGTGAAAATCATCATGACATTGTATTTGGCAGTAATATTTTGGAAATGACAACAAAGCACAGACAACAAAAGTTAAACTAATTGGACGACACCAAAATTTAAAAATTCTCTGCATCAAAAGACACAATCAACAAAGTGAAAAGGCAACCTATGAATTGGAGAGTGTGGTAGGTCATATATCTGATAGAGAGCTATATCCAGAATATATGGATAACAACAATAACAACAAAAACAAATAACCTGATTATAAAATGGGTGGAGAACTTGAATAGACATTTCTGAAGGCAATATACACAAATGTCCAACAGGTATATGAAAAGATGATCAACATCACTAATCACTGAGGAAATGAAAATCAAAGCTACCATAAGATATCACCTCATACCATTAGGATGGCTACAGTAAAAACATGCACACACACACACACACACACACACACACACACACACACACACAAAAACAGTGATGGGGTGGAGGGAGGAGGAATTGGATGAATGTGGTTAAAAGGCACATACATCCATTTATAAGATAAGTAAGTACTAGGGATGTAATGTATGACACAATAACTATAGTTAACACTGCTGTATGGTATATTTGAAAGTTGTTGAGAAAGTAGATCCTAGGAGTTCTCATCACAAGGAAAAAAATTTTTTTTATTTTTCTTTGGTATCTGTATGGATGATGGATGGTTACTAAACTTATTATGGTAGTCATTTCACAACATATGTAAGTCAAATCATTATTTTGTACACCTTAAACTCATACAGTGCTGTATGTCAATTACATCTCAATAAAACAACAAAAACCCCAGAAAATAATGAGTGCTGGCAAGGATGTGGAGAAATTGGAAGCACTGTGCACCACTTGTAGAATGTGGAGTGGTGCAGCTGCTGTTGAAAACAGTATGGTGGTTCCTCAAAATAATAAAAATAGAACTAACCATATAATCCAGCAATTCTCATCTGGGTATGTGTCCAAAAGAATCAAAAACAGTGTCTTGAAGAGATGTCTGTACACCGTGTTTATAGCAGCATTGTTCACATTAGCCAAGAGGTAGAGGCAACACAGGTGTTCATCTACTGAAGAATGGGTAGGCAAAGTGTAGCATACGCTTACAATGGAATATTACCCAGTCTTAAACAGGAAGTAAATTCTGACACATGCTGCAACATGGATGAAACTCGAGGACGTTATGCTAAGTGAAATAAACTACTCACAAACAGACAAATACTGTATGACTCCACTTACACGAGGTATCTGGAGTAGTCAAATTCAGAGAGAAAGAAAGTGGAATGGTGGTTGGCGGGAGCTGTGGGGAGGGGGAAATGGGGAAATATTGTTTAATGCATATAAAGTTTCTGTTTTGCAAGATGAAAGTTCTGGAGATTGGTTGCACAACAATGTGAATATACTTAATATTACTGAACTATACATTTAAAAGTAGTTAAGGTAAAGAATTTTATGTTACATGTATTTTTACCAGAATTAAACATTATACAGACAAACAAAAAGAACTGGTGAAATATGAATGCAATCTGTTGATTGTACCAATGTTAATTTCCTGAGTTTTATATTGTAGTATATTTTGTATATAGGTTGTGCAAATATGTAAAAAGTTATATAAGATGCTACCTATGTGGAAATCTGAGTGTAGGATACATGGGATCTCTCTGTACTATTTTTGCAAGTTCCAGTGAGTCTATGATTATTTCAAAACAAAAAGTAAAAAAAAGGAAACCCAAAGAATTGAAGAAGATATTTGCATCATATATAACAAAAACAACAATGAAAAGGCTGTATTCAGAATTTTAAATGTTATTCAATGGAATAAGAAAAAGGTAACCTGAATGTCAAAAAAAGTAAAGGTTACTTATATGAATAATCAACTCCACTTATTGACACAGAAATGTTTATTGTGGCATTATTGGTAGAGAAAGATAAAAAATACTTGAGATATCTGAGAATAGGGAAATAAATGAATGAACTCTACTATATTTCATACAGTGGAATTCTGGACTGAGGTTGAAAGGAACCGGTTCTAGATCCGGTTGTACCAATATGGGTAGAAGATAAAGATATAATGCCGAATAAAATAGCAGTGTAGATCACGCCTAGTAATTGATGTCATTCAGGTACACTTCCATTCTGTATATTGTCCATTCATAATTATGTCATATAACAATTAAAATATAGTAGTATGTATACTTATAAACTATAAAAGTTGTCAATATGTAGTCAAATATAAAATCATTGACAAGTATACACACCAATTTCAAGATATGAGTTGTCCACATAGAGAGAAGAGAATGGGCTTGGGAAGGCATGCAAAGGCCTTCCCAACTAAATCTGAATCTGAAGCCAATAGACAAAATATCAGTATTTATTACATCTTTAAATTTGGTACTTGTATTTGTTATATTACTCTCTATACTTTTTTTATGTTAGAAATGTTTCTAAAATATAATAAAAATTAACCTTGATAGAATTGAAAGGAGAAATAGGCAAATCCACAATTGTAGATGGAGACTTAAACATTTCTCCCTTAGAAATGAATAAAATACATAGTCATACAATCAGTAAGGATAATGAAGACCTGAACAATACTGTATACCACACTGACCTAAATGATATTTATGGAATTCTTCAGTCAACAATAACAGAATGCATAGTCTACCAAATGCACAATAAACATTAAAAAATTTCACCATATTTAGTCCTCAGCAAATTTCTAAAAATTGAAATTACACAAAATATGTTCTTTTGACCTCAGTGGATTTAATCTAGAAACCAATACCAGAAAAATATGTTTTAAATCTTCAAGTATTTGAAAACCAAATAATATCCTTTGAAATAATGCATAGGTCAGAGAAATCATGAGGGAAATTAAAAAGTATTTTGAATTTAATGAAAGCAAATAAGCAAGAGATCAAAATGTGTGAGATGAAGTTAAATAAGTGCATAAAAAGAAGTGTATAGCATTAAATGCTTACATTTGAAAAAACTCTTCAAATTAATAATCTCAGCTTCCACCTAGAGAAACTAGAATAAGAAAAGGAAATAAAACCCAAATGAAGCAAAGGGAGGAAATAATAAATTAAGAGCAGAATCAGTGAGATTTGAAATCAAAAAAATAATAAAGAAAATAATTGAAACAAATTTTGAAAACCCCTAGCCAGACTGATCAAGAAAATGAAGAGGCATAAGTTACCAATATGAGGAATGAAAGAGCAGCATTATCACAGATAATATTGACATTAAAAGGATTAGAAGGGAATATAACAAAGAACTTTTTGCTAATAAATTCTAAAACTTACATGACATAGTAAATTTCTTGAAAAAAGTGATCTTTCAAAACACACTCAAGAAAAATTTGGTAACCCAAATAGTTCTATATCTAAAAAAAGACATTGAATTTGTAGTTAATACATTTTAGAGGAAATCCCAGATAGCTTCACTAGTGAATTCTACCAAATACTTAAAGAATAAAGATTAAAATTACAAAAAAAAACCCAAACTTCTTCCAGGAAACAGAAGAGAATGGAATATGTTCCAACTCATTTTGTGAGGCCAGTGTTACTTGGATATCAAAACCAGTTAAACACAAGAAACCACAGGCCATATGCACAAAACATAGACACAAAAATCCTCAACAAATAGTAACACATCAAATTGAGTATTTATTAAAAAGATTATACATCATGATGGAGTGGGGTTTCTTTTGTATATGCAAGATTAATCTATCAATGTAATTTGCCTTATTGAGAAGAAAGACCATATAATAGTTTTTATAAGTGCAGACAAAGCGCTACACACTTCAACATCATTTCATGACAGGTACTCTCAGTAAACTAGGAATAAATGAAATCTTCCTCAACATGATAAAGAACATCTAAGAAAAACATACAGCTAACAGTATGCTTAACAGTGGAAGACTGAGTGCTTTCTCCCTAACATTAGTTACAAGGCAAGGGGTATTCACCATCATAATGGAGGTCATTTCAGTGCAGTAAGGCAAGAAAAAACAGTCACATGGTTTGGAAAGGAAAAACAAAACTATGCCTATTTGCAAAATGACATAATTGTCTACATGGAAAATTCCAAAGTCTCCCCAAAGTCCTCCTAAAACTAAGTGAGTTTAGCACGGTTTCAGATGTGGTACAGTATGTAAAAATCAATTACATATCTACCTGCTAAAATTAAGCTATTGGGAATTGAAATTAAAAGTACCATTTACAATAGTATCAAAAATGTTAAATGAATAAGCATAAATTTACCAAAATATGTGCACCATTTTTATGCTGAAAACTATAAAACACTAATGAGAAAAATTTAAGACAAATAAATTGATAAATACACCAAGTTCCTGGACTGGAAGCCTCAGTATGGTGAAGATTTCTCTTTTCCCCAAATTGACCTACAAATTTAAATCAATTCAAATCAGAAACCCAGTAAGCTTTTATTTCATAGAAATTTACACCCTGATTTAATTTTTTTAATACACTTTATTTTTTAGAACGATTTTAAATTTACAGAAAAAAGTGAAGAGATAAGTACAGAGTTCTCATATACTCTGCACTCAGTTTCCTCTGTATTAATGTCTTATATTAGTATTGTACATTTGTTATAACTAATAAACCAATACTGTTATATTATATTAACTAAATCCATAATCTATTCATATTTCCTTAACTTTTACCTATATCCTTTTTCTATTCCAAGATCCCATCCAGGTTACTGCATTACATTTAGTTGTCATGTTTCCTTAGGCAACCCTGGCTGTTACAGACTTTCCTTGTTTTGATGATCCTGATAGTTTAGAGGAGTACTGGCTAGGTATTTTTTAGAATCTCCCTCAATTTCGACTTGTCTGATATTTTTCTCATGACTAGGGTTATAAGTTTTGGGGAGGAAGATCACAGGCGTAGAGTACCTTTTTTTGTTGTTTTTTGGTGAGGAAGATTGGCCCTGCACTAACATCTGTGCAATCTTCCTCTGTTTTGTATGTGGAACAGCCCCACAGCATAGCTTGATGGGCGGTGCTTAGGTCCACGCCAGGCACTGGAACCTGCGAACCCTGGGCTGCCAAAGTGGAGCATGCGAACTTAACCACTATGCCATCGGGCCTGCCTTAGAGTACCATTTTTATCCCATAATATCAAGAGTACATGCTATAAATATGATATCACTATTGATGTTAACTTTGCTCAGTGTTTGTTAGTCAGATTTTCCACTGTCAAGTTACCCTTTTTTCCCCTTCCATGTGATTCCATAATGATTCATTTGGAAATAAATCATTATGTGCAGTACACACTTACGGAGTGAGGAGTTAGTGCCCCACAGCCTTGAGGCAGGACTATTACTTGGAATTATTCTGCATGGGAGATCCCTCATTGATTTATTTAGTCAATTATTTTATACTATTATAGACTCATGGATATTTATTTTGTGCTTTGGGTTATAATCTAATGCTACTTTATTTTGTTATTCCAATTTTTCCAGCTTTGGCCATTGGGAATTCTTTTACCTGGCTACTGTATCCCTTTGACATACTCCCATTATTTTAAGCACTTCCCTACTTTCTAGCACTACAAATTACTCCAGGTTCATCTTATATATTTCCTACCCCTGTCTTAGAATCAGCCATTTCTCCAAAGAGCCTTGGTACCTTTTACTGGGGAATGGAATTATAATCAAAATATGGCCTTAAGTGAAATGTTTTCTTTTTGGAAAAACAAAGTTAAAACAATTTTGAGGAAAGACGAAGTAGGAAAACTGACATTACTTTAATTCAATACTTACTATAAAGTCACAATAATCAAGATATTGGTGGAAAAAGATAACTTAGTTCAATGGAACAGGATAGAGTGTTTGCAAATAAGTCCACCCGTAAGTGATCAATTCATTTTTAACAAAAGTATCATAATATTTCAATAGAAGAATAATGTTTCCAAAAAGTGGAGTAGGAATAATTAGACATTTATATATAAAAATTAAGAAAAAAGAACTCAACTGATACTTTGCACCATATACAAAAATTAGCTTGAAATGGAGGATAGAATTCAATGTAAACTTAAAGCTTCTAGAATAATGTGTAGGAGAAAAAATTTCAACCTCAGATTAATTAAAGATTTCTTAGGACACAAAAAAACATAAATAATAAATTAAAGAACTGATTAATTACACTGTATCAAATTATAAAACTCTCTTCTAAACTTCTAAAAACTTCTTCTAAAGACAATGTTAAGAAAATGAAAGATAAGAATGAAAGACCGGAAGACAATATTTACAAAACAAGTCTGATTAAATGCCAGTATCCAGAATACATCAAGAACTCTCATAACTCAATAATAAGTAAACAATCCAATAAAATTAGGCAAAAGATTTGAATCAATACTTTATTATAGGAGATATATAAGGTTGACAAAAAAAACACACGAAAAGATGGTTAGCATCATTTATTCATTAAGGAAATACAAATTAAAATCACAATTAAATATACTACACTCATTAAAATCATTTTAAAAAATGGACAATACCAAATACTGGAAGAAACTTTCATGCACTGCTGTTGGGAATGAGAAACGGTACAGCCACTGCAAAGCAGTTTGATAGTTCACCTACTGATATGGAAATTAAGACTTAGAAGTTTGAACTTGCCAGAGAGCCACATAGTTGTGGTGCAGGTCTTAAACTGAGATCTAATTCAAGATGCTATTCTCCTTCCAGTACACCATACTGCCTTTCTCCTGAAAAGTAAGGAATTAAACTGAAATATATACACATTTCATACATAATAATGACTTTAATTACTGTTGGCATTAATTCGCAGCCCAATAGTGACTGGGCTGGGATGACTTACTAAATCTATGTGAGTTGCAGAAATAACATATACAGAACTCTGCTTCCTACTCCTCATAGGAAGCACTGCTACTCTCTTACTCCACCAACCTGAGCTTACATGTGGTGTGATTTGGCAGTAGTCATGAGGAAGGGGCAGAAATGGTAGGTCCGGTGTACCTCATTTGGAAGCACCCAATATCCCAGCCTCATCTCAATCAGAGGCTAGAATATGGACACAGCCCATAAAAAATGCAAACATATTCTGAAATGAAAGAGAGACTCTAAAACTTCCAAGGGTGTGGACTTTTATAAGGAAAAGTTATCGTACTTGTCTTTGTTGTTCTTGTTAGGTAGCAAGGTGAGCAATTTTCTTCTCACAAATGTAGTACTTGAATCTGGAACAGTCAGAAGCAGCCATCCTCGTTGCTGTTATACTTCCACAGTTTCCACTCTTTGACTCATTCCAATCACTTAACATAAAATAAAAGCATATAAATGATGTAAAATATACATTTACTAATGCAGACATAATAAGACGTATTGGTCCAAAGTCAAGGTGGTATACATTTTCTTTCCCTATAGAAACTATGCCTTGATGCCCTAGGCTTTCCTAAATAGCACCTTATGAGGAATATAGGCATGAAGTGAAAAAGCCTCTCTCTCTCCATGTATTCATTTTCTGAACTTAAGTCCTTTGGATGTGTGTGTATGTTCGTACACATAAAGGCTTATGTATGTATGTGTGCATTTTTTTTTCCTATATACTTTCATGAATGTAAACCAGTATCTGTGATTATAGAACTTATTAGTTAGTATCTATTCTAGAGACTTACATTTGGAGCAAAGGAGGTGAGTTATCTTCCCATGTCCAAGAACTGCTGGTTCCTTTGCGGGCCAATCCAATCCAGGAGAAATAGGATAGCTGACTTTGAATGAAATTCTGTAGTAAAAGGAACATACTCTGTGAGTAAAAATCTTTTCATGTTTCTGAAATGAAGTAATAATCTTGTTAAGATTATTTTTATTATTGTGACTAAAAAAAGTATAAATATTAACTTTATCCTGATTCTATTCAAATTATAAAATAATGGAATCACAGTTATTGATATTTTATTAACTATAGAGGCCTGAGTGAGACAAAATAACAATCTCTTACTTTAGCTACTTAGATTTAGGACTGAAATCTCTTAATTTCCTTTCAAAACCTATGTCTGTAGCTCAAAGATTGAGTTCTAAGCAAAGCCTGATTTGTACTTTAGGATCCAGGTGTGATAGCTATGAGATTTCTACCAATGTTGCTTTATATTTTTGTTCCACAAGTACTGTGTTTATTTCCTGTGAAACAGGCATGCTGAGGAAGTAGTCCTTGCCCATCAGATG
This sequence comes from Tapirus indicus, assembly GCA_031878705.1. Classification (NCBI taxonomy): domain Eukaryota; kingdom Metazoa; phylum Chordata; class Mammalia; order Perissodactyla; family Tapiridae; genus Tapirus; species Tapirus indicus. Next base: position 106,958,454 of record CM062918.1, on the reverse strand, counting down.
AGGTATTTAAATAGCTGGCTAGAAATTACTTGATGAGTATAAAAGTAACTGATATTCCCATCTTGTACTTTAATTTTTACAAAGCATATACACATATATTATCTCACTTGATCTTCCTAAATATGTTGGAAAGAAAATATAGCCAGTTCTATTACCTACTCTCTACCTTTTCCAAGTAAGGAAGCTGATGCTTTAGCTGATTTAGTCACACAAAATAATGTGTGAAAGGTAATTAAATTGAGGTTTTCTGACTATAGATTCTATTTTTTCCCGTTCTGCTTTAATTTTCACCCTTAGTTTTAATTTTATTTTCATTTCCTACTCCTTTAAGAAGGTGATGAAAGCCTGGAGTCTCTATCCAGAAAAAAAATACATATATGCATCTAGACTTAAAATTTGGCATTCAAATTCAGGGTTTTCACAGATGGCTTTATTTCTCAATGAAGATATCCTATAGGAAAGATTAGGGCTTCTAGACTCTAAAACTTTTTTCTGGACTCTCTGTTTATCCATGGACCCCAAGTTAAGATTTCTTATGTCAAAAGATGCACTATCAGTGGATAATCAATAAGAAGATTATTGAATATGACATCTTTTACAATGTTCTTCTGAAATTATATAAATCTATAAAAAGGCTGGAGGTAAACAAATTAAGTTAAGGTACAGACACTCATATGAAAAGCCAAAAGTTCTCTGGGCTAACACCTCTCATCTTTTATGTTTCTATAATAATTCTGGTTGGTATGAGTATAGTTACATAAATATTCCTGAATATCTGGTAACCATCCATATAAATCCTATAGTTCTTATCTAAGAAGATTACAAAGGATTTTCTCACTAAAATGTGATTATTAATCTATGTTGAACAGAGACAGATTTCACATTTGCTCCCTTATCTGGCTGCTTTTAAATATATTTTCATATAAGCTCTTTACCTTGTCTGTAAACAAAGTAGGATTTTTAAAAAATTTATCCTATAGACAATTGCAATTTTCTTTTTAAAATTGAGATAGGCCCAGTGGCGCAGTGGTTTAGTTCGCGCTTGGCAGCCCGGGGTTCGCCGGTTCGGATCCCAGGCGCCTGCCAATGCACTGCTTGTCAGCCATGCTGTGGCGGCTTCCCATATAAAGTAGAGGAAGACGGGCACGGATGTTAGCCCAGGGCCAGTCTTCCTTAGTGAAAAGAGGAGGATTAGCAACGGATGTTAGCTCAGGGGGTCTTCCTCACAAAAAATAAACATAAAAAAATTGACATATAAGATTATATTAGTTTCAAGTGTACAACATAATGATTTGGTATTTTTACAAATACCAAATGATCACAAATACAAATGATACAAATACAAATACAAAATGATCACTGCAGTAAGTCTAGTTAACATCCATTACCATACATGCAATTTTCTATTGGAGTAAAAAGGAGGTTAATTCAGACTCTATAGATATCTTCTTTCTGGATTTAAATTTTGCTAGTTTTCTTCACGGTTTTCAGGTTCATATTTTTTTATCGCTATTTCCGAGTTGTTGAAAGCCAAGTATACGAATAATTGGACTAGTACAGAAGACTGAGTTGTTCTTAGTGTCTATTAACCTATCTTTGAGAGGATATTAAAAGATTACCTCTAACCTGGAATGTTAGGATATGTTATTTTTTATAGGAATAACAGTAAATTATTTCTATATTCAAAGCATGACATAATTATAAGGATTGTGAAATATTTAGTTCAGCTTTCTTTGGAAGTTAGTAAGAGTTAAAAGTAAATATAAGTTGGAATTAATGGATCTTCAATTTTAAATTCATAGAGAGTTTTTCCTTTTATTTCAAGCTCAGTGGCAATGCTGTATTTCTTGATTTTGTTAGAGGTATAATGACTTAGAGAGGCTGAAGCTAAATTTCTATGAAATTCTCAATATGAGATATACATTTTTCTTTGACAAAGCATGATATATTTTCATAATATTTTTTTTTCTAATTGCTTCATGTCTGACTTTACATTTGCTATACTGTGGAAATTCTAATTGCGGCTGAATTAGATGAATTAAGTGAAATTCTCATTTCATTTCTATCGGTATTTCTGACTTTAACATAAGCACTCTTTGGATCTGAGTCAACTTACAACTATAAATTGTGCTAAAACACTCAAATATTATTAAGATTTAGCCAACAACTAGGCAAATATGGTGTGAGATGGAAAACAGAAAAGATATATCACCAGTTCTTTTTCATCTTCTATCTTCAGAAGTGTGGAGCCCATTTTCTTGCAGCTTTTTTTACTCTCTTCAAAGTTCTTCAAATCATGTGAAAAATGATAACATTTCTCTCCACAACATGACCATTTAGTTTTACATGTGCTGCTCTCACTTCCTTGAAAACAAAAGACATTCCCCAGAGACCACTCAGTGTGCATCCTGAAAGCAATGCTCTGGAGCTGAGATTGATGAATCCTTCCCAGTCCTCCCAAAAACATTTACTTTATGAAACTGATGGGCTTCATTGCTGCTTTCAGAAAAGAGCCTTGATCTGGGAAGAGGGTCACATTACTTATATCCCTCCAAATCTATGCACAATATTATTTAAAATTTCTAACAAGATTCATATTTTCCCTCACAACCTCCATCAAAAAGACTTCACAATGGTAAGCGGCTTCTTATATTCTCTGGACTGTGTAAAATCTATAGTTACAGAGCAAGTCTTAAGTTAGTACCTGATCTACATACCCATATTAAAGGGTATAATAATGATTAGAGCATATGATAAAGGAGATCTAGGGTTTTTTATTAAGAAAATGTATTATTGTGACAAATGGTGATGTAAAAGAATATAATCATGCATACAGAAAAATCTAACCTCTGAGAAAGACTGTTTTTTTTTCAATTATAAAGAATAAAAGTAGGACTCTACGATCAGTTTGGTCTATAAGAAAATGCAATTTGAGCAGAATATCAGGATATAGAGGGAAATAGAGAAGATGTTTGTTGGTCTCAGTCTTTAATCCATATCTGCATACCTCTGTTAAATGGTTCCTCTTTGAATGTCATGTTTTTAGATGTGGAATTGTCTTCTTGTGTTATGTTGTCCAATGGAGACTTCCATGGTCGACTTGTCTGATGACCCTGGAAAACTTTACTCTACATCATTATCTCAAGGAAAATGTAACATGGAACTGAATAAAAGGTACAATTTTAATTTATAATATGTCAATTAATGTTCAGGAATAAGGACCATTTTTATTCTGGTGTTTTTCAGGCATCTCTTCTCTGCATATGATTTCCACACTCACCTCTCACATTAACCAACACCTTAATTAATGACAAGACATCTTACTAGATCGTGATGATACAGCAGTGAAAAATGAAAAGCTTCTGTCCTCAAGGAACTCACTTATTGTAATGGGGAGAGTATGCAGTTAGAGTACTATATGATGAGTGATATAACAAAGGTGATCGAGAGTTGCTATTAGAACTCAGGAGAGGGTAGACTGGTTAAATGTAGGTTCTGGAATAGTGTGACAAGTCATCAAGACTTCACATATTAGTGTTGATCTTAAATTTCCTTTTTTTCTATGGATGAGAAAGAGGTAGGAAAGTGAAAAGAATAGACAGTGAAATTCTAGATTGCTGCAATTAGTTTTCCAAAGGTAGTCCAAAGTTAGTCAGTACATCCAGAAGATAGGTTGTGTATAAGGGATTTTAGGGAGATAAGATGGTAAATGAAAACAAAAATCACGTCATTAAGAGGACTGCCCATGGCCCAGTGGTTAAGTTTGGTGTGCTTTGCTTCAGCAGCCCATTGGTCTCACGGGCGTGGACCTACACCTCTCATTGGCAGTCATGCTGTGTCAGCTACCCACATACAAAATAGAGGAAGATTGGCACAAATGTTAGCTCAGGGTGAATCTTTCTCAGCAAAAAAAAAAAAAAAATCATGTCATTAAAAAAATCTTACATGGATGCTGAATTATTTGAATTTCAACATAAGTCCCGCAGTCTCAACATTTTTAATATCCACACCAATACACTTGAGAAATATCAGTAATTTTCAACACTCTTCTAGTGATTCTAATGGCCTTAATCATTATAAAGTCTGCTTCACTACCCAGAACCTATTATTCCTTAAGAATCATTGATATGAAGGTTGTTTAGCTTTTGAAAGCTACTCAACGGTAAAGCCAAACGATCAGATTCTAAACATCACTTCAGTGCTAGGCAAAGCATGAATAGAAGTGCAAAGATACCAGAATCATGAATAGTAATTCAGAGGCACAATTCCTTTCCTGACATCTTGTCTATGCTGCAATCCTACAGCTATAACTTTACTGTCTATATACTATTAGCAGTCACTTCAAACTCAAAATCTCAATGTCTTTTTACAAAACAGTATAATACCCGTTGAACTTTTTTATCTTGTCATTTAAGCCACCACTATCCACATAAGAGGATCCCACAATCTGGATTTAAAATTTGCTTTATTCTCCTTTACCTCCCACAACTAATCAGGCATGAAAATCATCCAGTCTGGATATTTATTCCTCCATAAATATCCACATTTCTTACCATTTATCCACGTACAATTCTTCCTTAGATAAATAATAGTCTTACGTTTTGTATGATAAACATTTTCTGAACGGTTCATTTCTTAATCTATCTGTGAGATACCCTTACTATTCTTCTGTGGAAACTTTATGACAAAAACTTCCCTAAATGGTTAGTAGGTTTAGTTTTTTATTGTTTTCATGTTTTGATTATAAAATGGTAAAAGCAATATTTGAGTGCTTACAATGTGACACAAATTTTTCTTAATAGTTTAATATATGAATTCTTAATTTATTTAATATTCATAGCAGCATAGAATGTTGGCCCTAGATACATGATAAAGATATCTTTATTAATTTTGTTCAATGAATTTTTTCTTGCAGTTAGCTCTGTATCTCCCACTTTCCAAAATATAAAAACATAATTTTCCATTAGAGCCTCTTAAAATAATGCTTATATCTTTAAATTAATACCACATTTATCAGAATGTGTCCTTTAAAGAGAATAGATGATGGTTTTTATATGTAATATATTACTTATTTTTAAGGATGAATAAATATATTTTGATAAGTATATAAATAGTTTTTAAAATTAAAAAATGCCGTTTTTAAAACAAACTCTTGGGGCCGGCCCAGTGGTGTAGTGGTTAAGTTTGCTCGCTCCACTTTGGCAGCCCGGGGTTTGCAGGTTCGGATCCCAGGTGCCAACAGATGCACAGCTCGTCAAGCCATGCTGTGGCAGTGTCCCATATAAAAAGTAGAGGAAGATGAGCACAGATGTTATCCCAGAGCCAGTCTTCCTCAGCAAAAAGGAGGAGGATTTGCAACACAGATGTTATCCCAGAGCCAGTCTTCCTCAGCAAAAAGGAGGAGGATTTGCAACAGATGTTAGCTCAGGGCTAGTCTTTCTCACAAACTAACTAAATAAATAAATAGTAAAATAAAACTTAAACTCTTATTAAGCACTGTTTTGTAAACTCCAGTCATTTGTGTACCATATGACAATTTTTGCTATATATGTCCTCAATCCATGTAATTTATGTAATATTTTACATTAACTATTTTTCAACTTAAATAAATTTATTTTGAAGGGAAAATTTATACTATCACCATAAATGGAGCTATTTTTTTACTATAATGAATTACAAGCAGCCTGTAACTGTTAAAAAAAAATTACATCCATCTATCTCCAAAAGTCTTAAAGATAAGGATGAATGTACCATATTTTTAAAAAGGATAGAACTATAATCTATTTATTAAATTGCATTGGTAAAAAAAAAAAAACCAGAACAAAAATAAAACAAAATAAAAAATAAAAACAAATCTTGCCATGAAGCTCATCCTCTTAGAGTCTGAAGGGAAAAAAAATGAAAAAACATATTACTTGGAAATTCTTTTATATATGCATTAATTAAAGGGGAATAAAAGGCTTGAATTATGACATTGTCTTGAGGCACTCTGATTATATAACTTGAATCATCCGAAGATTGTTCTTCCCCTTCCTCTCTCGTTGAGGTAAGATCCAAATGAATCTCACACAAATACTACAGAATTGCTTGTCTCAGTGTTGCTGTAATATGTTAGATGCAAGATTGAGAGATGTAAAATATATTTCAATCCAGAAAATATTAAATAAGCATCTATTATGTGTGAGATATGAAAGTGCTGTGGCTAGAGAATATAGAGATTTTAACTTCCAAAGAATGTATTAAAAATACACGTAGAAGAGTGCCCCTTCCAGAATGGTGGCGTGATAAGCTCAGTGGAACTGCTCCTCAGAAAAATATCCATAACTGTTAAAAACAACCATTATAAAAAAAATCAACCATTTAAAGTCTTTGGAACTTGTCTCAAGGGCGTATGTGAAATTAAGAGACACTTATTCAAGAAAATCTCCTAAATCTTGATGAGAACAGTGAGAGTCTGTGGAACTTAAGCCGTGACCTGTTTTCCTCTCCCCACCTGAGCTCAGCATTGTGGATGATCCACTATAAGTGGTGTGGTCAGGAAGAACAGGATCCTGCTCCCCACCAGCTCCCAGTCTATGGTATCTCTGCATAGATATCATTGTCTAAAGCTATGGTATTTCTTCAGGAGGGGCAGCCCGCCAACATTTCTAATCCTTCCCAGCTCCATATTGCACAGGTGAAATTCGAGGCAATTGTGGCTATGAGATTGGGGCTCCTCTTCTCCACCCAGCCCATACTTACAGAGTGGAGATACTCCCCCAGCTGAAGCAGACCAAGAATATTGGAGCATTGATTGCTTTCATCCAAGTTCACTAGTAGGGAGGAGGTTTCTGCCCAGAAGAGACAGGCCACGAAGACCAGAGCTTACTGTCCCCTCTTCCCAAGACCTGGCTCATAAAGCAAGGGTGTTACTTGAGAAGTGGGTTACTGGTCCTGCTCCCAGCTCCAGAGAGTGGCTCAAAGATTTTGTCCAGGAAAAAAAGAATGCCATAAGAATAGATAGCTCTAAATCTTTCCCCAAAGGGTTGATTTTATTTGATGAGGGAAGTGCAAGCCTAAAGATGATCTTGAAAACAATGGAGATTGAGGAAGTGGGTTATGTAGCTAAGAGGAGGTTTGTAACTCTGTGAAAGTGATAATCTTAAACATAGGCCCGTTAGTTTACTAGGGAGAACCAAGGAAAGAGATCACTAAGAAAAGCCTTTTTGGGGTCAGTACAAATGTCAAAGATCGGCCTCAAATACTACTCCTGAAAAGGGACCCAAATCAAATTGGATTAGACTGTGGAGCAGTTTATTCCCAAGGACATTGTTAAAAACGAGCAATCAGCCAGCAATTAGAAGAGTCTAACAGATGAGTGTGATACCACCAGAGGCAGATATCTTAAGAGAGATCAGGGAAAGACACAGCCCAAGAAAACCATGCTAAAATTATTGTCATCTCTAGGTGACTGCACATGCCCAAGGCTGCATCTTCTGGTGAAAGACTGAATGCTTTTGCCTAAGATCAGGAACAAAATGAGGATGTGTACTTTCACTTCTTCTATTCGACATTGTACATGAGGTTCTAGTTAGTTAAATTATTCAAGAATATGACATAAAATTATCCAGCTTGGAAAAAGTAAAGCTGTATTTATAGATGACATGATATTGTGTGTAGAAAATCTGAAGGAATCCACTGAAAACCTATTTGAGCTAATGAACAAATTCTGCAAGGCTGCATGGTATAAAAACAATACACCAAAATCAACTATATTTCTATATACTAGCAATGAAGAATCTGAAAGTAGAATTAAGAAAACAGTTCCATTTATAATAGCATCAAAAAGAATAAAATACTCAGGAATAAATTTAACAAAAGAAGTGTAAAGCGTATACTCTAAAAACTAAAAACATTACTGAAAAATTAAAGATTTAAATACAGTCAAGCACAGCATAAGGACATTTTGGTCAACAATGGACTACATATACAATGGTAGTTCTGAAAGATGGTTACCGTATAGCCTAGTGTGTAGTAGACTATACCATCTAGGTTTGTGTAAGGATACTCTATGATGTTTTCATAGTGATGAGATCGCCTAATGACGCATTTCTCAGAACATATCCTTGTTAAGCAATGCATGACTGTAAATGAAAAGATATCCCATATTTACCTTGCATCACACTTGAAAATTAACTCAGAAGGGATCAAAGACACAAATGTAAGAGTTAAAACTATAAAATTCTTAGAAGATAACATAGGCATAAACTCTTGTGATTCCAGATTAGGCAATGGTTTCTTATAACTGACACTTAAAGCACAAGCAATCAAAGCAAAAATAGATAAATTGAACTTCATCAAAACTGAAAACTTTTGTGCATCAAAGGTTACTATCAAGATAGTGAAAAGATAACCCAAAGGATGGGAGAAAATATTTGCAAATCGTATATCTGATAAGAGGTTAATGTATAGATTAATTATATCCATACAATGAAATATTTTTTGGTAATTAAAAAGAAATGCTGTACTGATACATTTCATCATGAGTGAACCTTGGAAACATTATGTTAAATGAAAGATGCCAGTTGCAAAAGACCACATATTATATAATTCCATTTTAATGAAATGTCCAGAATAGGAAAAGCTATAGAGACAGGAAATAGATTGGTGGTTGTTTCAGGCTGGCTAATTTGAAGGGAAATGGGAAGCAACCACTAATGTATATGAGGTTTCTTTTTGAGATGATGAAAATGTTATGCTATTGATTATAGCTATGGTTGTACAACTCTGAATATACTGGAAGCCATTGGATTTTACATTGTAAATGGGTGAATTGTACGGTAGGAGAGTATATCTCAATAAAGGTGATATGTTTACACATACACATACACACACAATTCAAAGCACTTGTTTTGCAAACCAGGAAGCTTGGAGCCAAGGCTCAGCTAGGTCGTTAAACAAGATGGTGTTCTTTACAAAGTAAACACACAGAACTGTAAACATTGAACTGACTGCAGCTGGCTATAACTTCCTTTGATGAAAGACTTGTCAGATACTAATTTGTTTTTAAATCACCTGTGGCATCTAACATGAAAGGAAAATGGTCTAGAGCAGTGGTTCTCAACTGAGGGCAATTTAACCCTCCAGGGGATGCTGGCAATATCTGGAGACATTTTGGATGTAACTACAGTCACCTAGTGAGCAGAGGGCAGGGATGCTGCTAAATATCCTATAAAGCACGCAGGACAGTATCCCTAACAAAGAATTATCCCACTGAAATGTCAATAGTGCTGAGGTTTGGAAACCCTGATCTAGGGGGAAAAATTGCAAGATGAAAATAATAAAAGATCATAAAATGGGTTTTAGAAAGAGAGAACTATCATCTGGTTAGGGAATTAGAAAATACCTCACAGAGGATTTAGAAAAATCGTCCATGTCCTACAAGATGGGCCTTGAGGGATTGGGTATGATTTCCACAGGCAGAGATCGGCTACATGAGGAAGGCTGTCCAGATGAAGGGAACAGCACAAACAAATATGCTGGGACAGAGAAACTGAGAGAACATTCGGAGAACAGCAAAGGCTCTAGAATTATTTAAAGTCAATTTGGACATAGGGAGTAAAGCTTAAAATTATTTGGTTGAAATAAGATTATGATTCATGAAGTCAAATATAAAAGTAGGGGGATTTTAACATAATCCAGTAGAGAATGAAAAATCATTAATGGTTTCTCAGCATTTTGATGACATGATTAGAGTTATATTTGGAGAAGTTTGGCAATTTCAATAGATTTTTAAAATCTGTTGACTTAGGATAAATTGGGAAGCTATTGTAATAGCACAGGAGAAAAGTATTATTGGCTTAGACTAGGTGTTTATAAGAATAAATAATTAAAAAAGTAAATTTGAGCTGCAGAATGGTAGAACCAAGAGGACTTGACAGTTTATTGAAAGATGGTGTCAGAGAGGAGAGAGAAAATTAGCACAAAGCATTAGCTACCATCAACAAAACATCAAATATAGCCTTTCCTGGAAATATCCTGAATATGTTCCAGGCTTTATAAGTAAAGGAGACAGCAGAAGCTTTTGAGGAACTTTGTAAATGGTGAAGTGATTACATTAGTGGTAAAGGTGGAAAGGTTTCCTGGGTAGAACTGGAGATCATAGTTATAGAAGTAGTAGGTTAGGAAGACTAGTGTAAATAGTAATTCCTAAGGAAGAAGATATTTGATTTAAGCCACAGATCTTATTTAACTTACCCATGAATCCCAAGACTCCAGTTATTAAAAGAAGAAAGAAACAGAAGATTCCAAGAATCACTACAGTGAGACACCAGGCAAATGGAACTGAAGACTCTGCCCAGAGAGAAAAAGAGAGACTGAGATGAGCAGAGAAAAGACTGAATTCAAGAGCAGGGTTTAGAGGGAAAATTTCCCATAGATTCAAAACCCTAACTCTTGAATGTCTTCAACCTTAAACTTACAAATTGAGAGGGATACTGACCAGGTTGAAACAACAGTGAACTGAGAGTTAGATGGCTGAGTTCTGCTCTCTATTCTGTTACCATGTATCTCTTAGCGAAGTCACTTATTTTAATTTACAAAAATGATTCCCCGATTCATCTCAGAGACTTATGAATACAAAGTGTAATATTAAGTGTATGGATTTGGTTTTAAAAATGTAAACATACTTCCAAAATATATCTGTATAAATCACTTTATTGATCCACAATTAGAAGACATTATTTTGTAAATATCATATGCTTGCATTCTTCTATAAACATCCACAATTTTATCATTGGAGCCTCACTACTGTTCTTCAACATTAGGAATAGCCACAGCTATTGCACGAAAGAAACTATAATCACAAATATGTATCAAGTAATGTTAATCAAATATTGTTTCTTGAAACTTCATAGAATGAGTAAATAGTGACATCAGAAGATGTTTTAAAACAAGTTGAAAAGAAGTAATTTTCCTGCTTGACTTGCTCAGTTATGAATGTATGTATATAGCACCCAGACTACATTAATTCTCTGGAATATACTAAACATGGATATTTCATTTTCAACACTGCTTTTTTGTTTCTATCTTTCTTTACTTGAATCACATACACATACGCTAAGCAATCGGAGGACAGGTAAGTGGGGTCTTCTACATAAATTTTACCTTTTTCTTTAGATAATTCAGTTCTTGTTATCTTTGTCTGACTGGAGTTTGAAGTATGTGTTTTCACTTCTGAGTAAATGAGCTGCTCTTTTATCTCTGGAGATGAAAACGGAGGTGCAGTTACTGCTTCATAATCATACTATTTCTCAGAAAGCATGGAGATTATGAATATGTGTGAGGAGAGTTGACAGAATAGGATTTTTCCAAATAAAAGAGATCTATGTAATTGTTTTCACCTTATTACGTAAAGTCCATCAGGTAAATCTTTTAAATGATAAAAGCTTGAATGTAAGTTATAATGTGTCATATGCTAAATTATAATGAAATTCTTTAGAGAAATTATTTGACAAAGGACAGAAAATAATATCAGAATTCAGTAGGGATTGGGAAAAAATACTCACTTTCTTTCTGCATCTGCTTCTCAGAAGGAAGATGTTTCACTTCTGCATATGTTGTATGTTTTTGACTCATCTCTGAAAAATTTTGAGATATAATACTAAAAGACACACAAATTGATAGTTTTTTTTAAAACTAAGTTTTTAGGTTCTATCCTTTCTGGGTTCTCTGTATAACATTGAAATCAGTATTTCATGCCCTTTAACTACTGATATATGATTTTACTTTGCAATTTTCTTCCAAGAAAGATTTTTGCTTCAGATTATTTCATTTCCTATTCTTAAAATTATCAGTTATCAACATTTTCTTTAGATGCTTGAATATCAGTATTTCACCTACTACCTGGAGTTCTCCAGATGTGGTATTTAGTTTTAAAGGGTAACAATGCTATGATCTACAAATATTTATACTACACTTAAAAATTTTCCTTATCTGGAAAATGACAAGAAAATTTTTATGAGTCATTTGTATTGGAAAGATAAATAATGTTAAATAATGGATTATTATAAAATTTCTCTTTCATGAGCTCTCCTGATATTTTTTCTATTTATCTTTACTCCCCCTTTTTTTTTTGACTAAAGACAATTTGCTTCTCATGATTTCCTAAAGATTGTTGCTGCCTCTTCCAACATGGTGTTAAAAATGAATGCCCCTCAATTAGGACTCAAACTGATTTCATTGTACTCCCGTGGAGTATGTTGTGTTATGCCCATAATATTTGAAGACATAAGTTAAAAGCAACCAATATTACTTGAAAATTTTTGAAAAGTTACTTAATTTGTTTCAGCTATTTTAAATATTATTTTTATAATCAAAGAAATTTATATGGAATAGAGTTCTGATAACACAAAAATTAAAAAAATTCTTAACCTCAATAGTTTGCCAGTGTATCATCAAATTAAACACTTTTTAGATATTTTTATTTCCTCAGAGAATTATGCTCATTATCTTTTATAACATGATTAAAAATATAAGGGCTTCTGTGTGTTCATAATATTCACTTATATCATTAAAAAAGATAACTTCTCATAAGTAAACATGATTGTACAGAAATACATTACAATGCCTTTAAAAATCCTTTATCAAGTCTGGAATATAGCAGGAATGTGGAATATCAGGAATATTACATAAATAAGCAAAGTCTAGATGTGGATGAGAAATAGAGAAATGTATTATTATATAGACAAGAAAAAGTAATCATTGATTAAATAATTATTTAACTACTCATATTCTACCCTCATTGATGTGACCATTTGCTCTATTAACTCAGTTGGTTAATCCAAGAGATGTACTGAAATATTTGCTAACAAAACTATCATTTAAATTCAATGGTAAATCATTAAAAATTATAGGAGGTAATTCACCTTGTAAAGTAATTTTTAAACCTGAGTTGGTCAGCTCATTTGCCTGCAAGATTAAATTTACTGGACTGCTTTTAAAAGTCTTTATTCTTGGGGCCGGCTTGGTGGTGTAGTCGTTAAGTTCGCATCCTCCCCTTTGGCGGCCTGGGGTTTGCAGGTTCGGATCCCAGTGAGGACAGATGCACTGCTTGTCAAGCCATGATGTGGCGGGGTCCCATATAAAGTAGAGGAAGGTGGGCACGGATAATAGCCCAGGGCCAATCTTCCTCAGCAAAAAAGAGGAGGATTGGCAACAGATGTTAGCTCAAGGCTAGTCCTCCTGACAAAAACAAACAAACAAACAAAAAGAAAACCACAGCAACTTTATTCTTTGTTCTCTGTATGGGCAATCAAATAATAACTATGAGATGTGCTGAGAGTGATAGCTATAGATATAGTTGGTCTCACCTGTGTCAGTGCAGTAGAGTTTCTGCTGGTAGTGGAGTCTGGTCCAAACAGAATTATGCCCCAGTGGGCAGATGGAATAGATGTGTGTGAGCTGGAACACAAGCTGATTCTTCTGGGCTCTATATCTCATCTGTTCTTGTTACCCAAGAGGCTTTGGTTTTTGTCAGCTATTCGTGATGATGTGAGAAAGCAGTTCATATGTGAGCTTTAGGCATCTTTTGCTGTAGAGATAGGTAGTTTTTTAACAGAGGAGATGTCTGGGCAAAATAATTTAAAGGGCCATTCCCATTTTGCACAGAATCCAAATATTGCACATTAAAAAAAAAAAAAAGACCATCATCACCACTATGACCACCATGACCAAATACTAACATTCTAAATATAATCCCTATAACAGACACTAAGGTTTTGGGTTCTAAATAGAAGCTATACTTAATGAGATATTTAAATCCATTTTCTAAACTACACTAGTATTAGCTAAGTGAAAAAACATGAACACTAATAGTCCATCATTCCCACATTTATCTGAAAGAGATTTCAAATAATAAAGTTTTAATTTCTTAAGGTTTATTAGATTGAGAGCCGCTCAATCCCTGGTTCCTTTAAAATACATCTAAGTTCAATTGCTTTATTCTTTGAAACATTTTTTCCATAACATAATCTTTTTACAGTCTGTTTTTCAGTTCACTCCAGCATAAATATAGAGCATACATGAACTAAACTTCAGGCTTTGATGATTTTTGCTTCCCTTCCCCTCCAGTCTGTATTCTAATTATAAAGAACAGAAATATGTTAGCTTCCTCCTCTGTTGTCTGATGTAGCATTTCCCATGGAATCATGGGTTAACAATGACAATGTAGTTGAAATATATGAATTTCAGTTCACTAAGAAAAGATTGAAATAGTTGTATCTGTTCTCATCATTCAATAATAATTTAAAAAACACAGTAAAGGAACATATTTCAATTATGGATTTCATTTACACAGGAAGACATTTGGGAATGGCACATTTGCAAAAATTTTCCATGGAGTTCTAGTATGGAGAAATGCTGTCTAAAGGAAAATCTATTTTGATATAAAAACAAGTTTTTACAGAAATTTTCAAACAGAATGAGTGTGATCAAAGGATAATCTTTGGCAGTCTGTGAAAAAGGAATACTTATTTATACTCTGGCTAAATGTTCTTTTTGGTTTTGTAATGGTCATTTCTCATTTTTGTCCTGCCCTCTCCAACTGCTATAGACTTTATCCAAAACAGCCATCTGGCAAGCTCAACAGTCAACACCATTGTGATTAGAATGTTAGACTCTGAAGTTATTTGCTTAAGCCTTAACTTCTCACATTTGCAAGTCCATCAAATGTTTCCATTTTTTCCTAGTCACTATTTTCTTCATTTAATCAAAAAGTCCATTCTCTGACCCACTTCTTGATCATTTTTCTTTTTGCTACTAAGACTTTTTATAACCATTTATCTTTTTAAAATTTGTGTGTGTGTGTGTGTGTGTGGGGAAGACCAGCCCTGAGCTAACATCTGTTGCCAATCTTCCCCTTTTTTTTGCTGAGGAAGACTGACCCTGGGCTAACATCCGTGCCCATCTTCCTCCACTTTATATGGGACGCCACCATGGCATGGCTGACAGGCAGTGCGTCGGCGGGCGCCCGGGATCCGAACTCGCGAACCCTGGGCTGCCGAGCGCGGACTAAACCGCTGCGCCACCGGGCGGCCCCATCCATTTATCTTTTTAAACTAATGGTGTACTGTAATAATTATTTTCATCATGAAACACATGTGCCCCATTACTTCTAAATATTCACGAATTCTTTAATCTTTCATATTCAGTAGTTCTCTTAGTCGTCACTATGATTATGCTTCACCTTACAAAATACCTTCTCCAATTTTTAAATATTAATTCATCCAGGTTACACTTTACAAGATGTCAACACTGTGCTAAGCACTTTGCAGATGTCATCTCATTCAATCCTGAAACAATTTGAAATTTTAAAAAATTAAATATCACCTTTTTTATTATTAAGTGAGAATACAACCTAATAGGAATTGTTAACTTTTTGTTGGCTTTTCTTTCTGTCTTAGTTTCAAGAATACATACATGTAAGTAAATACAAAAATATCCAAAACTCACAGTACATTGAATAGTCTGTTATTTCATATAAGCCTCAGTTAGCCATTTCTTAGCACCAAGAGCCAAAAAACAAGCTTAAAGAACTGAAAATTCAAAATATGAAAAAGAGGGGAATGTTAAGAGAATATTAACATTGGGAACACAAAATTGATCATCTATAAAGTGTATTTCTTCTTACAAACAATCTCAGTGGTATTACTTCTTTAAAAATATTCTTCATGTTCTATTTCTCAGATTATAAAAGCTTAGGATCAGTTGGTATTTTCTGATTTCTGTTATACACTAAATACATTGTAAGTGTATTTTACCTTCTGTCCTGTTTAGTATTCCAATAATATAAGCTAATAGGTTACAGTATTAATATTCAGTGTTTCACTTTTAAAAAGAAATATTTTTACTATGTAAGCAGAGTTAAAACAAAATTTTAACAAGAGGATAATTGCTCAATAAAACATTTAAATATTAGGCAAACAGAAAGGTCTTTGTTGTGACCTTTTGCAAAATTGTTGATAGATTTTAAATCTTTTTTTTCAGATAACTAATAGAGCTAAGCGTTACATATTGTTGCACAAGAGTTTTCCTTAAATGTAATTTTAAAAATAGATTATTTTAGATTTACAGATTAGTTACAAAGACAGTACAGAGTTTCCTTATAGTCCTCACCTAGTTTCCCCTAAAGTAACGTCACTTACACTACCATAGTCGAAACCTAAAGAATGAATGTTGACACATTACTAATAATGAATTTAGTAGTAAATTTTATTAGGATTTCATCACTTTTTCCATTAATGTCCTTTTTCTTTTGAAGATTCAATTCAGGTTACCTCATTTAGTCATCCTGTCTCCTTTGTTCTATGACACTTTCAGTCTTTTCTTATGGTCAGGCCTTACGTAAAATGCCCCTTAATTTTTGTTCTTCTGATGTTTTCTCATGTTTAGACTGGAGTTACAGGCTTTTTAAAAAAGCTACCACAATGGTGAAGTACTCTACTCATCAAATCTTATCAGGGGTACATATTATCCCCATGGCATCACTGGTAATATTAACCTTATCACTTGGTTAATTTAGCCTTTGCCAGGTTTCCCCACTGTAAAGTTACCATTTTCTGCTTTCCATACCCTATTCTTTGACTGCAAGTCGCTAAGTCCAGACCACCCAGGGTGGAGTTAAACTCTGTCTCCTAGAGAGGGAGTATTTCAAAATTCTTTTATAAAGAATTGTGTTTTCTCTCCCATTTATTTATTTACTCAATCATTTATTTATAATAGTATGAGCTCACAGATATTAATTTTATACTTGGATTATAACCCAATACTACTTTATTTATTATTTGTTGCTTAAATTCTTCCATATTTGGTATTGGGAGGTCTTTCAGGTTAGCTCCTGTGTGTTTTTGACATGCCCCAATCTTTTTATTTTTTGAGAACTTTCTTACTTTCTGGCATGGTAAGATGCTCTGAGCTCATTATATATTGTCTCTGCCCCATCTTCAGAATCAGTCATTTCTCCAGGGAGCTGTAGATCCTGTTACTGGTGAATAGTATTTAAAAACCAAGATTGGGGTGCTAGGTATGTTTGTTGCTTCTGGGGTTTCACTTCTTCTAGGTTCTTTTCGTGGACAGAGCCATGGGATACCCTAACCCATGTATACACCCATATGTATATTTGTTTATGTGTCTCTCCATCTGTATATACATTAAGTTAAACGTGAGTTCATACAGATGTCTCTGACTCTGATCTAGTAGCACAGGATTTATTCTAACCTTCCCTTGTTGCTTATCTGTAACTTGCCTCTCTGAAAGTATGAAACCTGTCTCCTAACAACCACTATCTGTTTAAACCTAATAGACATGTAAATCAGTTTCAGAAGTGTTAACCCATAACACTATGAGAAACAAATTAATAGGCTAGAATAGCACTTACATTACTTCTGTCTCTACTCTTACAATTTGTGGTCAAAACACTATTTTCCAAAGTTACTTAGGTCTGCTCCTATTTCCCATCCCCTTCAATGCATTTGTAATATAATTAGAATCATTTGTCACATTCTGTATTCTATCCTGGGATCCCCCAACATCTTGACTGATGAATTTTTGTTTGTTTTAGTCTGCATTAAAATTTGCTATTTGTGATGTACAGTTCTATGGACTTTGACAGATGCATAGTCACGTATCCAGTATCCCAGTAGGATATCCCAGTATCCCAATTCCTTCACCATAAAATTTCCCTATGGTCCACCTTTGTAGTTAACTACTTCTGTTTTTCCTCCCTACAGTCTGATCTTTTGTACAATGTCATATGATGGAATCGTATACTACGTATTCTTTCGTTTAGTAAAATGCAAATAAGATTTATTTATGTTGTGTGCATTGAGTTCATTCCTATAAAAATTTTTTATTGTGGAAAGCTACATAACATAAAATTTACTATTTTAACCATTTTAAATGTACAATTCAGTGGCATTAACTACATTATCAGCGTTGTACAACCAGCACCACTATCCATTTACAGAACTTTTTTATCATTCCCAAACTCTGAACTTATTAAACAGTAATATCCATCATTCCTCCTCCTAGCCCCTGGTAGCCTCTATTCTATTTTTTGTCTCTATGAATTTGCCTATTCCAGTTATCTATATCATACAATAATTGTCTTTTTTTCTGGCTTATTTCACTTAGCATAATGTTTTCAAGGCTCATCCATGTTGTAGCATGAATCAGAATTTTATTCCTTTTTATGGCTGAATAACATTCTGTTGCATACATATACTACATTTTGCTCTTCCATTCTTTTAAAAAATATTTTTTTAAGTTGATTCCATGTTTTGGCTATTGTGAATAATGCTGCTATGAACTTGGTATACAAGTATTTGCTTTGAGTCTCTGCTTTCAATTTTTTGTGTGTATATATCTAGAAGTAGACTTGCTGGAGCATATGGTAATTTCTATGTTTAAGTTTTTGAGGAACTATCAGATTGTTTCCATACTGGCTGCACCATTTACATTCCTATCAGCAATATATGAGGATTTCAATTTCTCCAAATTCTTGCCAACATTTATTTTCTGTTTTGTTTTTAATAATAACCATCCAAATGGGTGTGAAGTGTTATCTCATTGTGGTTTTGATTTGCATTTCCCTAATGACTAATGATGATGAGCATCATATCATGTGCTTATTGGCAATTTGTGTGTCTTCTTTGGAGAAGTGCATATTCAAGTCTTTTTCTTAATTTTTAATTGGGTTGCTTTCTGTTGTTGAGTTTTAGGAATACTTTATATATTCTGGGTGCTAAACTCTTATCGGATATATGATTTGCAAATATTTTTCCTATTTGTTGGGTTGTCTTTTCACTCTCTTGATAATGTCCTTAAATGCACAAAAGTTTAAATTTTGATAAAGTCTGATTTATCTACTTTGTTGTTATTGCCTCTGCTTTTGATGTCATATCTAAGAAATCATTGCCAAATCCAAGGTCATGAAACTTTTCCCCTATGTTTTCTTCTATGAGTTTTTAATGTTTTAGGTCATACAGGTAGGTCTTTGATTTACTTTGAGTTAATTTTTGTATATGGTGTAAGGTAAGAGTCCAACTTTATTTTTTTATATGTGGAGATCCAGTTTTCCCAGCACCATTTGTTGAAAAGACTGTCCTTTCCCCAATCAGTGGTATTGGCGCTCTTGTTGAATATCAGTTGATATATATGTGAGGGTTTTTTTTTTTCTTCTGGGCCCTCTGTTCTATTCCATTTAATCTATATGTCTTTCCATATGCCAGTGACACACTTTTTGATTACTATAGCTTTTTAATGAGTTTTTAAAATATGTTGCTGAATTCAATTTGCTAGTATTTTGTTGAGCATTGTTCATCAATATTCATAAATAAAATTGGTCCATAGTTTGCTTTTTTTCTAGAATCTTTGTCTGGCTTTGTTATCAGGGTAATGTTGACTTGAAAGAATGAGTTAAAAATTTGTTCTCTCCTTCCAATATTTTTGGAAGATTTTGAGAAGTATTGGTGTCAACTTCTTTAACATTTGGTAGAATGGTTTATACTGTTGTTCAAGTCTTCTATTTCCTAATTTTCTTCTGTCTGGTTATTTTCCTATTAGTGAAAGTGAGGTATTAATATCTGCCTGTGTTATTGTAGAACTGTCTATCTATTCTTCAATTCTGTCAATGTTTGCTTTATGTGTTTTGGAGCTCTGTTTTTTGTGTATATATGTTTACACTTGTTATATCTTCTTCATAAACTGATGCTTTTGTCAACATATGAGATCCTTCTTTGTCTCTTGTAACAGTTTTTGACAATGTCTGTTTTGCCTGACAAAGTATAGCCACCCTGCTTTCTTTCAGTTACTATTTGCATGAAGTACCTTTTTTTAACCTTTCACTTTCAACCTATTGAGTCCCTTATAGACAGCATATAGTAGGATTATGTTCTTTTTTAACTCTGCCTATCTCTCTTTTGATTGGAGAGTGCAATTAATTTACATTTTAAGTAATTATTGATAGGCAAGGACGTACTTTTGCCATTTTGTTAATTGTTTTCTGTATGTTTATATCTTTTCTCCTTTATTGCCTCCATTACTACCTTCTTTTGTGTTTGTTTGATTTTTTGGGTAGTGAAATGTTTTGATTCTCCTTTCTTTTATATTTATGTATATTTTATAGACATTTTCTTTCAGTTGCCATTTGGATTACATATAATATACTAAAGTTATAACACTCTAATTTGAATTGACACCAACTTAACAGCATGCAAAATCTGTACTCTTATATAACTCTTTCTCCCTTTATGTTATTGATGTCACAAATTACATCTCCATACATTGTGTGCCCAATAACCTAGACTTATAATTATTTTTAAATGCATTTGTCTTTTGAATCATTAGAAAATAAAAGGTAGAGTTATACACCAACATTGCAATAATAGTGAGTTTTATATTAGCCTATGTATTTACCTTTTTTGGAGATCTTTATTTCTTCATACCATTTTGAGTGACCATCTATCACCCTTCCATTTTACCCTGAATACTCTCTTTAGAATTTCTTGTAGACCAGGGCCTAAGTTAGAAAATCCCCTCAACTTTTGTTTATCTGGAAATGGGTAAATTTCTCCTTCTTTTTTGGAGGATAATAAAGCCAGATATATTATTACAGGTTGACAGCTTTCTTTCAGCCCTGTAAATATATCATCCCAATGCTTTCTGGCCTCCAAAGTTTCTAATGAGAAATTGGCTGACAATCTTATTGAGGATTCTTTGTGTGTAATGAGTCTCCTCTCTTGCTTCTTTCAAGGTTCTCTCTTTTTCTTTCAACAGTTTCATTTCAATGTGTCTTGGTGTTGCTTTCTTTGAGTTTACCCTACCCAGAAGTCATTGAACTTGGATTTGTAGATTAATATTTTTATCAAATCTGGGAAGTTTTAAGCCATTATTTCTTCAAATAAGCTTTCTGCTCTTTTTTTCCCTTTCTCTCCTCTCCTTCTAGGACTGCCATAATACATGTTTTCATCCATTTGATGGTCTTCCACAAGTTCCATAAGCTCTGTTCAATTTTCTTCATTCTTTTTACTTTCTGCTCCTCAGACTATAATTTCAATAATTTTGTTTTTAAGTTCACTGATTCTTTCTTATGCCTGTTTATCTGTTATTGAAACTTCTAGTGAATTTTCCATTTCAGTTATTCTACTTTTAGTTCCAGAATTTTTGTTTGTTTCCATTTTATGATTTTTATTTCTTCATTGATATTCTATTTTGTCTTACATCATTTTCCTGATTTCTTTTAGTTTTTTTTTTTTATTTTTTTATTTTTTATTGATGTCTTAGTTTATAACACTGTGGGGTTTTAGTTGTACATTTTTGTCCGTCACCTTGTGGATGTAACCCTTCACCCCTTGTGCCCCCCCACCCCCCTTCCCCTTGGTAACCACCAATCAGTTCTCTCTGTCCGTGTGATCACTTATATTCCATATATGAGTGAGTTCATGCAGTGTCTGTCCTTCTCTCTCTGGCTTATTTCACTTAACATAATACCCTCTAGGTCCTTCCATGTTGTTGCAAATGGGACAATTGTGTCTTTTCTTATGGCTGAGTAGTATTCCATTGTATGTATATACCACATCTTCTTTTTTTTTTTTTTTTGTGGGGAAGACCAGCCCTGAGCTAACATCCGTCGCCAATCCTCCCCTTTTTGCTGAGGAAGACTGGCCCTGGGCTAACATCGTGCCCATCTTCCTCCACTTTATATGGGACGCCGCCACGGCATGGCTGGCAGGCAGTGCGTCGGCGGGCGCCCGGGATCCGAACTCGCGAACCCCGGGCTGCCAAGCGCGGACTAAACCGCTGCGCCACCGGGCGGCCCCCTATACCACATCTTCTTTAACCAATCTTCAGTTGAGGGACACTTGGGTTGCTTCCACTTCTTGGCTATAGTGAATAATGCTGCAATGAACATAGGGGTGCATACGCCTCTTGTGATGGTTGATTTCACGTCCATTGGGTAGATGCCCAAGAGTGGGATTGCTGGATCATACGGTATTTCTATTTTTAATTTTTTGAGGACTCTCCATACTGTTTTCCATAGAGGCTGCACCAGTTTGCATTCCCACCAGCAGTGAATGAGGGTCCCTGTTTCTCCACAACCTCTCCAGCATTTGTTGTTATTTGTCTTTGTGATTATAGCCATTCTAACCGGTGTAAGGTGATATCTCAGTGTAGTTTTGATTTGCATTTCCCTGATGATTAGTGATGTTGAACATCTTTTCATGTGTCTATTGGCCATCTGTATCTCTTCCTTGGAAAAATGTCTGTTCATCTCCTCTGCCCATTTTTTGATCGGGTTGTTTGTTTTTTTGTTGCTCAGTTGTATGAGATCTTTGTATATTACTGAGATTAATCCCTTGTCAGACAAACGATTTGCAAATATTTTCTCCCAGCTGGTGGGTTGTTTATTCATTTTGATCCTGGTTTCATTTGCCTTGTAGAAGCTCTTTAGTCTGATGAGGTCCCACTTGTTTATTTTTTCTTTTGTTTCCCTTGTCTGGGTAGACATGGAATCTGAAAGGATCCCTTTATGTCCAATCTCAATTAGTGTACTGCCTATCTTTTCTTCCAGGAGTTTTATAGTTTCAGGTCTCACTTTCAGGTCTTTGATCCATTTTGAATTGATTTTTGTATATGGCGATAGGAGATGGTCTACTTTCATTCTTTTGCATGTTGCTGTCCAATTTTCCCAGCACCATTTATTGAAGAGACTTCCCTCTCTCCATTGTATGTTCTTTGCTCCTTTGTCGAAGATTAGCTGTCCATAGGTGTATGGTTTTATTTCTGGGCTTTCAATTCTGTTCCATTGATCTGTGTGTCTATTCTTGTACCAGTACCATGCTGTTTTGATTACTGTAGCTTTATAGTATATTTTGAAATCAGGGATTGTGATGCCTCCAGCTTTGTTCTTTTTTTTCAGAATTGCTTTAGCTATTCAGGCTCTTTTGTTGCCCCATACGAATTTCAGTAGTTTTTGTTCTATTACCGTGAAGAATGACATTGGGATTCTGATTGGGATTGCATTGAATCTGTAGATTGCTTTAGGTAGAATGGACATTTTAACTATATTTATTCTTCCAATCCATGTGCATGGAATATTTTTCCATTTCTTTATGTCCTCCTCGATTTCTTTCAATAGTGTCTTATAGTTTTCATTGTATAGGTCTTTGACCTCCTTGGTTAAATTTATTCCCAGATATTTTATTTTCTTTGTTGCAATTGTAAATGGGATTGTCTTTTTGAGTTCTCTTTCTGTTTTTTCATCGTTAGTGTATAGAAATGCAATTGATTTTTGTAAGTTGATTTTATACCCTGCCACTTTACTGTAGTTGTTGATTGTTTCTAGTAGCTTTCCGATGGAATTTTTGGGGTTTTCTATGTATAGGATCATGTTGTCTGCAAATAGTGAGAGTTTCACTTCTTCATTGCCTATTTGGAGTCCTTTTATTCCTTTTTCTTGCCTAATTGCTCTGGCCAGAACTTCCAGTACTATGTTGAATAAGAGCGGTGAGAGTGGGCACCCTTGTCTTGTTCCTGTCCTCAAAGGAATGGCTTTCAGTTTTTCCCCGTTGAGTAGGATGTTTGCTGTAGGTTTGTCATATATGGCCCTTATTATGTTGAGGTACTTTCCTTCTATACCCATTTTGTTGAGAGTTTTTATCATAAATGGATGCTGGATCTTATTGAATGCCTTCTCTGCATCGATTGAGATGATCATGAGGATTTTATTCTTCATTTTGTTAATGTGGTGTATCACGTTGATTGATTTGCGGATGTTGAACCATCCCTGTGTCCCTGGTATAAATCCCACTTGATCATGGTGTATGATCTTTTTGATGTATTGCTGTATTCGGTTTGCCAATATTTTGTTGAGGATTTTTGCGTCTATGTTCATCAGTGATATTGGCCTGTAGTTTTCCTTCTTTGTATTGTCCTTGTCTGGCTTTGGTATCAGCATGATGTCGGCCTCATAGA
Organism: Tapirus indicus; assembly: GCA_031878705.1. Lineage (NCBI taxonomy): Eukaryota > Metazoa > Chordata > Mammalia > Perissodactyla > Tapiridae > Tapirus > Tapirus indicus. Next base: position 106,934,445 of record CM062918.1, on the reverse strand, counting down.
ATGTGTTGGGAAGTATTCCATCTTCCTCTATTTTTTGGAATAGTTTGAGAAGGATAGGTGCTAAATCTTCTTTGAATGTTTGGTAGAATTCTCCAGGGAAGCCATCTGGTCCTGGGCTTTTATTTTTTGGGAGGTTTTTGATTACTGTTTCAATCTCTTTACTTGTGATTGGTCTGTTCAGATTCTCTATTTCTTCTTGATTCAGTTTTGGGAGGTTGTACGCATCCAAGAATTTGTCCATTTCCTCTAGGTTGTCCAATTTGTTGGCGTAAAGTTTTTCATAGTATTCCCTAATAATCCCCTGTATTTCTGTGGTGTCTGTTTTAATTTCTCCTCTTTCATTTCTAATTTTATGTATTTGAGTCTTCTCCCTTTTTTTCCTAGTGAGTCTGGCTAAGGGTTTGTCAATTTTATTTATCTTCTCAAAGAACCAGCTCTTTGTTTCATTGATCCTTTCTACTGTTTTTTTGGTTTCAATTTCATTTATTTCTGCTCTGATTTTTATTATTTCCCTCCTTCTGCTGATTTGGGGCTTTGTCTGTTCTTCTTTTTCCAACTCTGTTAGGTGCAATTTAAGGTTATTTATTTGGGATTTTTCTTGTTTGTTAAGGTGAGCTTGTATTGCTATGAATTTCCCTCTCAGGACTGCTTTTGCTGCATCCCATATGAGTTGGTATGGTGTATTTTCCTTTTCATTTGTCTCCAGATAGCTTTTGATTTCTCCTTTAATTTCATCAACGACCCATTGGTTGTTCAGTAGCATGTTGTTTAGTCTCCACATCTTTGTCCCTTTCCTAGTTTTTTCCTTGCAGTTGATTTCTAGTTTCACAGCATTATGATCAGAAAAGATGCTTGTAATGATTTCAATCTTCTTAAATTTATAGAGGTTTGCCTTGTTTCCTAATATATGGTCTATCCTTGAGAATGTTCCATGTGCACTTGAGAAGAATGTGTACTCTGCTTTTTTTGGGTGGAGTGCTCTGTATATATCTATTAAATCCATTGCGTCTAGTTTTTCATTTAAGTCCATTATTTACTTATTGACTTTTTGTCTGGATGATCTATCTATTGATGTAAGGGGGGTATTAAGATCCCCTACTATTATTGTGTTATTGTTAATATCTCCTTTAAGGTTTTTTAGCAGTTATTTTATGTACTTTGGTGCTCCTGTGTTGGGTGCATAGATATTTATAAGTGTTATGTCTTCTTGGTGAAGTATCCCTTTTATCATTATATATTGCCCTTCTTTGTCTCTCATTACCTTTTTTATCTTGAAGTCTACTTTGTCTGATATAAGTATGGCTACTCCTGCTTTCTTTTGTTTGCCATTAGCTTGGAGTATTGTTTTCCATCCTTTTATTTTGAGTCTGTGTTTGTCTTTAGAGCTGAGATGTGTTTCCTGGAGGCAGCAGATTGTTGGATCTTGGTTTTTGATCCATCCTGCCACTCTGTGTCTTTTGATTGGAGAATTCAATCCATTTACATTTAGAGTGATTATTGATATATGAGGGTTTAATGTTGCTATTTTATTGTTCATCTTCTGGTTCTTTTGCATTTCCTTCGTTTCTTGTCCCTTGTGTTTCGGACTGCAAATTCAATTTGGTATTTCTGCATGCTCATTCTCTTGGTTTTCTCTTTATTTGTCATGTGTGGTTCTCTTCTGGTTGTTTGTTTAGTGGTTACCGTGCAGTTTATATAAGCGATCTCCTGGACAAGAAAGTACATTTTCAGATGCCTCCTTTTTCCTGAGGCTGGGTCAGTTCAATCCCTTACCTCTTCCCCTCCTTATTTGTTATCTCTTTATTCCAGTTTGTGTCATGAATGTGTGTTTCCAGTGATGAGCTTGAATTAATTTTTGATGTTTTCCAACTATATTTTGTTCTGGTTTAGTCTCCTTGCTTTTCTCCTTGCTGAAATCTTTGTATCCCCTTTCTCATTTGTTTTTTTTCAGGCCTAAGGGCCTTCTTGAGCATTTCTTGTAGTGGGGGTCTTGTGGTGACGAACTCTCTTAGCTTTTGTTTATCAGGGAGAGTTATTATTTCTCCATCGTATTTGAAGGATATTTTTGCTGGATAAAGTATTCTTGGCTGAAGGTTTTTGTCTTTCATGATTTTGAATATATCATTCCAGTCTCTCCTAGCCTGTAGAGTTTCTGTCGAGAAATCAGCTGAGAGCCTGATGGGGTTTCCTTTGTATGTTATTTTGTTTTTTTGTTTAGCTGCCTTCAATATTATTTCCTTGTCACGGGTATTCTTCAAGTTTGCTACTATGTGGCGAGATGATTTTTTATTCCTGTTTATATATTTAGGTGATCTATTGATTTCATTCACTGTTATTTCCCTCTCGTTCCCTAGGTTGGGGAAGTTCTCAGCTATTATTTCTTTGAACAAACTCTCTGCTCCTTTTTCTCTTTCTTCTCCTTCTGGAATACCTATTATCCTTATGTTGCTTTTCCTCATTGAGTCTGATATTTCTCGAAGAATTTCTTCATTTCTTTTTAGTCTTAGCTCTCTCTCCTCCTCTATCAGGAGCATTTCTGCGTGGCTATCCTCAATAGTGCTAATTCGTTCCTCCATATTGTCAGTTCTGCTCTTTAAAGACTCCATTTTTTCCACTATCTCATTGATTTTGTTTTTCATCTCTAATAATTCTGATTGGTTTTTCTTTAGGGTTTCAATCTCTTTTGTGACATAATCCCTGAATTCGTTGATTTGTTTCTGTGTGTTCTCTTGTATTTCGTTGAGCTTGTTTATGATAGCTATTTTGAATTCTCTCTCGTTCAGGTTATCAAATTCTGTGCCTTCAGGGTTGGTTTCTGGGTGTTTGTCATTTTCCTTTTGGTCTGTAGCCCTGACATATTTTCGCAAGGATCCGACGGGGACGGCTTTATTTTTACCACTCATGATTAAAGTTAGTCCTGCAGTTTCCCCCTGCTGCCACTAGATGGAGATCACGAGCGGTTTGCTCTGAGGCGGCTGCAGCCCCCGGAGGGATTATGCTGAAACGCTGGGTGTGTGGGGGGAGAGGTCCTCTCTTTCTCCTGTTTGACCCGGGGGTTTCCTTTCTGGCTCTCTTAGGGTGTTTGCTACACCCCCTAAACAGTCCGTCGTCGCTTCCCCGTGGCGATCTCGTGACAGTCTGTGAGAGCACCTGGATGGCGCTAGTTTTCCCCGCTGTGGGCCGCCCCTCCCCCCTCTGACTGCGAACCGTGCTGTTTTTGCCGATCGATTGGGGAGGGGGAGTACAACCTCCTACCTCTCCTCCCGTTCTCCTGGGCTTCCCGCGCCTCCACCGTCCGATGTATGGCAGCAGGGGTTTCTCAGAAGTCCTTCGTAGTGTTTGATTGAGCTCTGTTGGAATGTGAATGATGTTTTCGTTGTGTTGTAGGGGGCAGAGATTCAAAGAGGGAATCTCACTCCGCCATGATGCTGACGTCACTCCTTCTTTTAGTTTTTTATCCTTGCTTTCCTTTGTTTCTTGAGCATATTTAAGACAGTTTTAATATATTTATCTATTAAGTCTGATGTCTGTGGTTCCTCAGGGACCGTTTCTGTCAATTTATTTAGTTTCTATTAATGGGCCATATTTTCCTGTTTCTTTGTATGCCTTGTGATTTTTTTAAATTGAAAACTGGGCATTTGACTATAACAGTGTGACAACTTTGGATATCAGATTCTCTCTCTTCCTTGGAGCATGCAGTTTTTTTCTTTTGATTATTGAAGGCTGAAGTAGTCCATTTGTTTAAAGTCCTTTACAAACTACTTTTGCAGATTATTCCTTGTCATGTGCAGTTACTGAAGTCTCTGTTCTTTTAGCTTGTGTTCAATTTATATTTTGATGTAAATTTACTTTAAAGCCAGGAACTAAAAAAAGAAGACAAGACATACACATACATACATACACCCAAGAGAAACAGAAACAAACAAACAAAACCAACCATCTTTCTCAGTCTTTGCAGACTGGTTCCATGTTGGGGCACTCCAATACTTAGCAAGGCTTGCTATGAACTAGAGATCAGCCTGAGGTGAAATCTTAAGGTCTTCCCCAGTCTTTTCTGAGTATATATTTTATTCTGGGCATGCACATGGTGTTCTAAATTCCTCTGTACATGGATACTTTTCAATATTACAATTTTCCAAAGAATCTTACACTAGCTTCTCCTCCAGGACTTAGGCATTCTATGATATGTCTTGACCTATAATAACTTGCCCCAGGTGTCTGTGGGTGTTACTCAACTTTGCATCTTTTATAAGCATTAACCACTGCTTCTCCTACCTGAATTCTGAGTTAGGTGAAACAGAGATGAGTGCCTTGATCAGTCCTTCAGGAATTCTCCAGACAGGTTATAACAGATGTACACAATAATTTGCGAATAAGTTGTATTCTGGTCTCTCTAGTTTGAGGGATGTGACTAGTAACAGGGCTGCCACCACTTCAAGACCAAGACCACTGCTTCATCAGGGAGAGGTGAAATGTGGGCAAGTAAAAATGCCAAAAACTTTCCTTTGACTGTGAAAGTGCCCTTTTCTTGACCAGGCATTTTCTTGGTTGCTGGAAAATGTTGACTGCTTTCCAGCACTCCAATAAAATTGGATTTGTTTGTTTTTATTGTTTCTGTTGGGGAATGAGAGCTTGGAATTTCTAGTCCACCATTTTGGTGATGTCACTCCAGCTCATCACTTTTTGATGCTGAGTAGTGTTCCACTGCGTGAAAGTCTTATAGTTTGTCTACCTATTCCCCTGTGGAAAACATATTGGTTGCCTCCAGTTTTTAGTGATTGTAAAAATAGGTCCTATAAAAACTTGCATACAAGATTTTGTGTAGATACAAGTTTTCAATTTGCTTGGGTAAATATCTATTAGTGCTATTTCTGGGTCATTTGTCTATGTTTAACTGTACTAGAAACTGCCAAATGTCTTCCACAATGGCTGTACATTTTGCACGGATTTGGCCATTTTAGTAGGTGTGTAGTGGCATCTCCTTTGGTTTTAATTTGTATTGCCCTAATGACTAATTATGTTGAGCATTGTTTAATGTATTTGTTTGTCATCTGCGTATCTGCTTTGGTAGTGTCAGCTCTGATCTTTTTATGATTGGCCGGTGTGTTTTCTTATCATTTGTTTAAAAAAATAAGCTTTACTTTTTAGGACAGTTTTAGGTTTGCAGCAAAATTAAGGAGAAAGTATAGATATTTCCCATATATTCTCTGTTCCCACACCTGCTTAGACTCCCCCATTATCAACATCCCCCACAAATTGGTACATTTGTTAAATTGGTGAGCCTACTTTGACACACCATAATCACCCAAAGTCCATATTTACCTCAGAGTTTATTCTAAGTGTTGTACATTCTATGGGTTTGGACAAATGTATAGTGACATGTATGCACCATTATAGTATGATACAGAGCATTTTCATGGACATAAATGTCCTCTGTGCTCCATCTATTCATCCCTCCCTTCACTTCACTCCCTTGCCACCACCGATCTTTTTACTGTCTCCATACTTTTGCGTTTTTCATAATGTCATATAGCTGGAATCACAACTTATTTCACTTAGTAATATACATTAAGTTCCCTTTATGTCTTTTCATGGCTTGATAGCTCATTTCCCTTTAGTGCTGGATAATATTCCATTGCTTGGATGTACCACAGTTTATTTACTCATTCACATACTGAATATATCTTGGTTGCTTCCAAGTTTTGACAATTATGAATAAAGCTGCTGTAAACACCCCTGGGCAGGTTTTTGTGTGGATATGTTTTCAACTCCTTTGGGTAAATACTGAAGAGCATCATACTGCATCATATGGTAAAAGAATGTTTAGTTTTATAAGACTCTGCTAAACTGTCTTCCAAAGTGGCTTTACCATTTTGCATTTCTACCAGCAATGAATGAGAGTTCCTGTTGCTCCACATCCTCATCAGCATTTGGTGCAGTGTTCTGGATTTTGGCCATTCTGATGGATGTATAGTGATATCTCATTGTTGTTTTAATTTGCATTTCCCTGATGACATATGATGTAGAGCAAGTTTTCATATGCTTATTTACCCTTTGTATATTGCCTTTGGTGAGGTGTCTGTTAAGGTCTTTGGCCCATTTTAAAATTAAATTAGATTGTTTTCTTATTGTTGAGTTTTAAGAGTTACTTGTTTATTTAGATAACAGTCCTTTATCAGATATGTCTTTTGCAACTAATTTCTCCCAGTCTGTAGCCTGTGTTTTCATTCTCTTGACTCGGTCTTTTGCAGAGCAGAATTTTTAAATTTTAATTAAGTCCAGCTTATCAATATTTCTTTCATGGATCACGCCTTTGTTATTGTATCTAAAAAGTCATTGCCCAACCCAAGGACATTGAGATTTTCTCCTATGATATCTTCTAGGAGTTTTATAGTTTTGAATTTTACATTCAAGTCTATGATCCATTTTGAGTTAATTTTTGTGAAGGGTGTGAATTCTGTGTCTAGATTCATTTTTCTTGCATGTGGATGTCCAGTTGTTCCAGCATCACTTGCTGAAAAAACTACCTTTGCTTTATTGTATTGTCTTTGCTCCTTTGTCAAAGATCAGTTGTCTATATTTATGTGGGTCTACTTCTGGGTTCTCTATTCTGTTCTGTTGATCTATTTGTCTATTCCTTTGCCAATACCACACTCTTGATTACTGTAGCTTTATAATAAGCCTTAAAGTCAAGTAGTGTCAGTCGTCCAGCTTTCTTCTTTTTCCATATTGCGTTGGCTCTTCTGGCTCTTCTCCTTCTCCGTATAAATTTTAGAATAAGTTTTTCAACATTGACAAAATGACTTGCTTTGATCTTGGTTGAGATTGCATTGATCTATAGATCAAGATGGGAAGAACTGACATCTTGACAATATTAAGTCTTCCTATCCTGGAGCATGGAGCATCTCTCCATTTATTTAGTTCTTTGATTTTGTTTTTTGACAGAATTTTGTACCCTTCAATCTTTCTATAATCACTTATTAGTTCCAGGAGTTTTTTTTTGTTGATTCTTTCAGATTTTCTTCATAGATGATCATGTCATCTGCAAACAAAACTCTTTTGTTTCTTTCCAATCTTTATGTCTTTTATTTCCTTTTCTTATCTTATTACATTACCTAGGACTTCCAACACAACATTGAAAAGGAGTGGTGAGAGGGGACATCCTTGCCTTGTTTGTGATCTTAGTGAGAAAGCTTCAAGTTTCTCAAGGTGATGCTGTTATTGTAGGTTTTTTTGCTGATAGTCTTTATCAAGTTGAAAATGTCCCTCTATTCCTAGTTTATTGAGAGTTTTACACTGAATGCGTGTTCTGTTTTTGCCAAATGCTTTTTCTACATCATGTGATGTGATCATGTGACTTTTCTTATTTTTCCTGTTGATGTGTTGTGACATTAATTGATTTTTGAGTGTTGAAACAGCTTTGCATGCCAGAAATAAATCCCACTTGGTCATGGTGTATAATGCTTTTATTCATTGTTGGAATTGATTTTCTAATATTTTGTTGAGGGTTTTTGCATCTATGTTCATGAGAGATCTTGGTCTGTGGTTTTCTTTTCTTGTAATATCCTTGTCTAGTTTTGGTACTGGGGTTATGCTGGCCTCACAGAATGAGGTAGGAAGTGTTTTCTCTGCTTCTATCTTCTGAAAGAGATTGTAGAGAATTGGTAAAATTTCTTCCTTAAATGTGGGGTAGAATTCACCAGTGAACCCACTTGGGTCTGGTGCTTTCTGTTTTGGAAACTTGTTAATCAATTTCTTTAATAGACATAGGCATATTCAAAATGTCTATTTTATCATTCATTTTCAAGAGTTCCTTATATAATCTGGATATGTCCTTTTTCAGATATGTGATTTGCAATAATATTTTCTTATATTCTGTGGCTTGTCTTTTCTTTCTGTTATGATGTCTTTTACAGAGCTAAAGATTTAAGTTTTGATAAAGTCCTATTTATCTTTTTTTTTTCATGGCTTTTGCTTTTGGTGTTATATCCTGAAACTCATTGCCAAACAAACTCACAGAGATTTTCTCCTTACTTTCTCCTAAAAGTATTATAGTTGTACATTTTACAGCTAGGTCTATGATCTTTTTTGAGTTATTCTTTTAATTTAAGGTATGAGGTATGTGTCTAGGGTTTTTCCTTCCCTATGGATATCTATTTGTTCCAGCAACATTTGTTGAAATCACCATTATTTCTCCATTGAATGACCTTGCACCTTTGTTGAATATCAGTTGACTCTATTTTGTGGGTCTATTTCTGTGCTCTCTAAGTGTCCCATTGATCTATGCATCAAGTCTGTTGTCAATATCACCCTCTCTTGATTAATATAGCTTTACAGTAAGTCTTGAAATTAGGTAATGTGCATTCTCCTGCTTTGTTCTTTTTCAGAATTATTTCAACTATTCCAGTTCCTTTGCACTTCCATATCAACTTTAGAACCAGCTTGTCAGTGGCTACAAAAAATCTTCCCAGGGTTTGATTGGGTTTGTGTAGAATTATAGATCAAATTAAGGAGAATTGACATCTTAACTATATTGAGTCTTCTAATTCATCATCACTTACTTAAAATTGTATTTGGGCAGTGTATATCCCTTCAGTTTATTTCTCATTTCTCCAAATGCATAGTAAAAATCATGTATTGTATAATTATAATAAGTTCCATGTTTGCTATAGAAAAATTCAAGGGTCAATATTTCCTCTATTTTTTCTAGTTTTCTTCCTCTCTCTTTCCTCTCCGGATTCAGATTGTTCTTTCATATCCACATCTGGAGAAAATCTTCTCAGTGACATATTTATTTTTACATTAAATTTAGTTAAAAATAAGTAGCATATACAGATTTTGCATTATATATCAGGTTTTAGGTCTAGTTGATATTACACTGAGTTGGTGCTTGTAGTGGTAGAAATTACAAAGGAAAGATACAAATAATCCTGTCCTCCAGAGTTATAATTTTGTTTTTCAAGTCAGAATTTCACAATATCTGTATCTTAATAATAAATTATGTACTTTTAGAATATAGTATATTTAAGTCACCTGAGAATAAAATATGAGGGAAGAACAATAGCTGGTCAGTCTAGTCTATCATTTAATTGTTTGAGAATAATTTTCTAAACAATGATCCTTGACAAATAGTAATATTAAAAATATGTTCAGGATTGTTTTGATATATGTGTGTCTATGTATGTATGTGTAGGAGGAAGGAATTCATGTTAAAGGTAGCTCCAGTGTGTTACATGTAACATTAATGATGCATATTTGTTTGCAGTCTTAGTTTAACAAACCATAATTTTTAAATTCTAGTGAAACCAACCAAAAGGAAATAAGTATACATCTACATAATTTTGAGATTGAAGCCATGTTAAAATATAAATAAAAAGTGGAAAATGTCCTCAGAGTTTGTGTCATTTGTATTATATTGATCTAATATACCTACAGTACCGTGTAGAGGTAGCAATAATCAGAATTATTATATTTTTAATATACATACATCTCTTTATTACTTATTATATATTGTATATGTTTTGTGAATTAAAACTTTGCAGGGTATTTCAGAGAGGGTGATTTACCAAATTAATTTCTTCCTTCCAGAAAGAGGAATACCAGACATTGTATTATAAATATGTTCTCACCAGAAATATTATTAGCTATATTATATTATTTGGAGGCTTTTCCCCTACATGAGTTGTTAGTCAGTACTTTTTTTCTTAATAAGGTAATTCTTTTCTCTTTTTCTTTTTTTTGCTGAGGAAGATTCACCCTGAGCTAACATCTGTTGACAATCTTCCATTTTTTTTTTTAATGTGAGCTGCTGCCACAGCATGGCTACTGACAGACAAGTAGTGTGGTTCTGCTCCCCAGAACCGAACCTGGGTGGCCAAAGTTGAGTGTGTCGAACTTTAACCAATAGACCATTGGGGCTGGCCCATTAGTCAGTACTTTGAACAACAATTAGGATTAATTTAATGAACACACCCAGCCTTCATTCTAGCAATTACATAATTCTGAAGTTGAAAGTTCATGTATGTTCCTTTACAAAAGTGACTTGATACTTTACCATTTTCCCCTTCAAAGGACTGGGTAAACTACTTTATTGAGAGTAATGTTTTCTTATGGTTTCACTGGAGAAAATAGAAAAGTGGTTAAGTAAAATCTCTTTTAATCTTGAAAAGCTTAATCATTTGTCTCATACTTCACTCCAATAGAGACAAACCAAAAATATAATAGTCAAAATATCAAATTGATTTTTCAAATTTTTTGCTTGTAAAGGAAAAAAATTGGCCTTAGATATATTTGTTAAAATGTTTTAGCTATTTTTATAGTACAATAAGGATAGATTTCTCAAGTATACCCCTGACATGTTTTTATCTAGCTCATTCAAAGTTGAAGGTTTAAGCTGCCTCTTCTTGGTCAATAGTATGTTCAAGTCAGTGACAATGTTCTAAGCATATTAATTTCAAAATGTGTATCCTACTTTACATTATTAAATATGCCTAAAATGCTTTAAAATGACTCATAGCATATACTTGCAAATTATAGTGTATTTGTAATTTATAAAATAGATTTGAAATGAAGTATTACCTTGAAATACATTCTACTTTAAAATTTTAAATCATTGAAGGAGACTAAGTTGAATTGACTTAACACTACATAAAAGTGGCTATTTTTACTAATGGTCTGAATCATTCTTTCTAATAACTACTTTTCCACTTTGAAAACTTATCACACCTGGGAGCTAGTAACCATTTGAATGCAGTTAAATTATCTGTATATGAGTGGGGCTAAGAATCTGGGTATTGTGATTTCTTTTCTTCTATCCTTTCTCCATATCCACTGCTATAAAACTTGTTTTTCCTTTTCCAAGGATATGTTCTATGAATTGGATATAATTCTTCCCTCCACCCGTGCTTTTGTTTTTTGTTTTATGGACCTGTACAAAAATCTGCATACCGGGGCCTTCCGGTGGCACAGCGGTTTAGTCCGCGCTTGGCAGCCTGGGGTTTGCGAGTTTGGATCCCGGTCGCCCGCCGATGCACTGCCTGTCAGCCATGCCGTGGTGGCGTCCCATATAAAGTGGAGAAAGATGGGCATGGATGTTAGCCCAGGGCCAGTCTTCCTCAGCAAAAAGGGGAGGATTGGCAACAGATGTTAGCTCAGGGCTGGTCTTCCCCACAAAAAAAAAAAAAATCTGCATACCAATTTACAAATTTTTCATGGTACAATCAAGATGTAGATGGCAATGTAAGACACACCAGTTGATCATAGGAGTGTGTTAATAAAGAACCACTCTTAACTATAATAACATCTAAGACAGAGCAATTTTGAAGCTATTTCTCCCTTGTCTATTTTGTAAAGGGATGGGTTATATGATTGTGTGGTATCAGCTTTCAAATAAACTGCAAAATTACCTTAGCAATTTGTTTAAAAATCTAGGATAATTGCAGTAATAAAAGGCTACAAAGAGTAAAAAAGTATTTGTTCTGTATAGCCAGAAGGAAAAGTACCATTCATTTGATAAATGTTTATTAGTAATTTCTTGTATAATTTCAGGTAAACTATCCTCAGGTATTAGTTTTTACTATTAAGGCCTTTTTAAAAAAATTTTCTCTGATGTATTTACAGTACAATTATACTGGCTTCTGGGTTACTTCAATGGAAAATCACACCTTATTTTTCATAATAATGACGTTAAATAAAGCCTAAAGACCAAATGTCCTTTTGTTATTGTCAATATGTAAAATGCTTCTAATAAAGTGTGCTGGGAAACATGAGTATGCTTTTATGTCTTCCCCATGTATTTTTTTTCTTGAATGCAAATTTTCTCTTTAGAATTAACCCAGTTCTATTACACAGGCCTGAGTCCTCTGTGGTAAAACGTGAAAAAATGAATAAAAGGAGATGGTCAGGTAGAAGAACAACAACAAAACATTGGCATTGGCATTGCCCCCAGAAAGGGAGCATGACCGTGGGGGAGGCAGTTCTCCTCAGAGAAGCCCATTTCCAGATAAGGCTGACATCTACTTGAATCCACCTATTGGATTACCTTCCCTGCAGCTCAGTGAATAACTTCTGTCTTGAAAGGGAGAGCCAGAGAGTGTGGTATAAAATCTATGGCAAGAAGCAAACATCTTCCTTCTGTTACCATTTAATGAACACTTAGTATGTAGACATTTTGCTAAATTTTATGGTTAAATGTTGAAGGTGAAAAAAGCTGTTTTTCCCAAGGACCTGGAAATCTATAGGAAAAACCAATTAAGAAACAAATAATTACATGTAATATAATGAGATTCATTGTACATATATCTATATACATATTTACCCATATATCATATACATATATTACTCTCACATAAGGGATTATATTCATTTAACGTGATCTGAATTTCCTTCAGACTTTTATCATTTATGGATTACTATCATTGGATTGAGTTGTCACATGAAATAGTTGAGGCTCCTGTACTTGATGTTCTTAACTGAAGAGTGAAAAAAATATGCACAGAATCTTCTCTGGGTTTCTGATTCAGACAGATAAGTAACTGGTGGTATGTGTGGGTGGAGACTGGCAGGTGGGCAAGAGAAACAACACAATATTTATTCCAAAATGACACATTTTGTAAAACATAAATCATATAATTTTAGGTGTTCAGGAGCAACAGATTTTATTAAAGAAAGCAACTCAAAATTCTTTTTTGTTTACGTCTTCATCTTTTGTGTTTTTAATCTATTCCTAGTCATTTATACATTCCCAAACTCCATATAGCATCTGCTATATTTTATTGAACATAATAGAAAGGAAATGTAAATCAGAAGAAAGTTAGCTAACTATAAATTTTCTGCCCCATTAGAATTTAGAAACCACTAATAGATAATGTCGTGGGATTTTTTTCTATTTTAATCAATACATCTTTTCATCTCACAGGGGCTTTCCAAACTGACTCAAGGATGACTCAAGATAGGACACACATTTAAACATCTCACTGCAGATTTCGGGTAAGTGTTATAGCATTTTTTATCTTAAGGTGAGAATAAGGCTGTTAATTCTTCTCATTTCATTTAGTTGTAAGATAATTTCCCATTACTTATACTCTAAGCAATTACAGAATCATGATAAATAAGTCTTGCATAAAGAGGGATTACAACTTGTTAGAAAGAAGCAGTTATTTCAATCTATTTGTTCCATTTTTATCAGCATTAAATAATACTTTTTAATCATAAGGTACGTTTTTTTAGTGTAAGTATTCCTATGAAAATTTTTGTTATTTATCTGAAATTCAAATTTAACTAAGTGTCTTGTATTTTTATTTACTAAATTTGGCAATCCTATACTGATGCTATGCTCATTACTACAGAGATTAATGTGAAATGTTACCTTCTTTGCCCTTAAGAGGTGTATCATACAACATAGTCACATACGATAAGATCCCTAATGAGATATACGGGAAATTATCACCTTTGTCCTCACAAGGTTTATAATTCAAAATATTTACTGATGAAAAGAAATTTTAAAATATTATATATAGAAAATTCCATTAATATTTTAAAGGGAGTATTGAAATAAATTTTACTTTAATTGCACATTATCAATGTTTTGTTTTGTGAAAAGTAATGAAAGCATGTAATTTGAATGTCGAGACAAGTTTTGTTGAATGAGATTGTTATGATTATTAAATTAGCCAAGAAAGGCATCACAGAAAAAAGTGAAACTTCTGGTCACCTTGGAAATTTCAAAAGAAAATTCAGAATTACTCAAATTTAGAGTTGATTGTAGGTCTTATTGGAATAGAAAAATTAGTTTAGTTAAAGCTAAGTTGCTAGAGAAGGACTTTTTAAGTTCAAGAGTATATTATGGGCTATTTAGTTCACTTTGTCGTATTCCAGATGGGGAGGCTTAGCAAAAGCCAATTGACTTACAAAAACTGATCTAGCAAAGCTACAGAGCTTGGATGAGAATCCAGGTATGTTGACTCCAACACAGTATTTCTGAAAGTTTATAAAGTGTTTTTTTCATTATATCATGCATTCTTCACTTCAATTTACCCAGGAAAACCTTAGATTCTCAATCAGAAAGTAAAGGGATTCCACTCTAGGACTTTAGGAATTGTAGAATTAGAACAAATGGACTCTAAGAGATGTCATTCATGCTGAGTATAGGTAGCAATTATTAAATATTAGAGAGTAAATGAGGAACAAGATTGAATTTGTTATTCAGCTTTGATTTCTAAATGAAAAGGGAAAATTTATTAATGGAAGAAAGTGGCAAATTAATGCCTGTACTGATATGAGGAGTGAAGGATGATGAAGTGATATTCCTGATTTCCTACTTTAAAAATATGGTAAATATAATATATGTATATAATGTGAGGCCCAACAATGTAGCAAACATTGATAATCTTTTTCTCTTGTCTATAGACTCATTTGCCTCTGATAATCGATGTGAATAATTTTCTAGGCTCATATAAATTAAATAAGCACATTTGTGTGTCATTTCTCCATACTGTTTTTTTTAATCTTCTCTTCCTCTTCCTCTTCCTTCTTCTTTTCCTGTTTTTATATGGTATTATAAGAGCTCATTACTGTGCAACTTGCTTTTTGTCCCTAAACAACAAAACATATAGAATCTTCCTTCAAAGTCATTCTTTAAGGGATTTTTTCTTTAAAATGCATGGATATATATACCTACCCAAGTGAAGAGGTGGTTAATCATATCAAAGGCTACAGTATAATAAGATTATTTCATTCTAATAGAATGGATGTATCCATGATTGGTATAATTAATATTTCCATATGATATTTTTACATTTTCTTAGCATAAATAATATTTAAACTTTAATGATTAATACTTTTTCCATCTTCCCACTTATAGTTATCTGAATTCTGATCCAATGCAATGAAATCAAATTATAATTTAGAGTAAGAAAGTAAACAAAATCAAAATGCATTACAATATATGCAGAAAATAAATATTAGGAATTAAAAAAAATTAAGATACATTTAATACCTTAATAACCCTTTGCTCTCCCCATTCTAGACTTAAGTGAGATATTTGAGTGAATATAAAGTTATAATATCTTTTTAGTCAATCAGCCTTGTCTTTCATACATGAAAAGATAAAATATGATATATTTTTAGTGTCTTTTATAAGACCATTTAATCTGAACTGGACATGGAAGGATGGAAAATTAATGACAGCTGCCTGTATCTGAAGCATCCTGTGTGGTTTCAACCAAACTGTCTTAAAAATACATTAGTTTCTGAGGTTATAACCTCATGAGAGAGTCTGTATGTCTATTTTTGTTATGCACAGTATCTACTTCTAACCACTACAAATATTGAGCTTTGTTTATGTGAGTCCAATAAATAGCAAAATATGGATTCCATGAATAGAACTTGCTTTTACTTGAAAAATGTAGGGGGAGGAGGTGGTACCAAGTAAGCTTAAGCCAAACTGTCAATATCTGGATATATAAATTTTAATATGTATTTTTGACCTTCAGCTATCATTTCTTATAGGCCGTCACTTAAATCTACCTTTGATTAACAGATATCTGTCATTTCCAGTATTATTCCTTTTCTTACTCTTCTGGTTGTCTAGACTCTTGATTTCCATATACCTATGTCTTCCTTCACTTCATACGCAACTCTCATGAGAATTTTTACTTCAGACTACTTGATTATAAGTTTTTGGATGACAGTGACTTTTCCTAATTTATTTCCAAAGTGATTGAGTATTACCTCTACAAACCAGATGCTATTAAAAGGCTTATTGTAATAATTTAGTTAGAGGCAATTTTTATTTTCACACACCTATTAGAAATATATCCCAGTTATTAGTTCACATTTTCTCAAAGGTTTTTACCAAGGTAAGTTAGTATCATACAACTGTAAGTAGCTGCCCCACCTTAAGCTAGGTCTGGACTTCTCATCAACTCTAACAGGGTAGTGAGAGAAGCATCTCTTCATTCACCTACCACTGTCTTTGTGGGCTCTTCACCAGTGGGGCAAAGGAATCATCCAAAATGTTCCATAATGTCAAATTCTTCAGACTGTGAACAACCTCCCAGTATGTTTTTTAATCTAAATGGCCTATGCTGTTTTAATGAAAATAAACGTTTAGTTACTTTTGTCTATCATCACTGCTGGCTATGATTATAACAAGGATCTAAATGTTTCATATTTTCTTTAATATTTCCCAGTCATACTTAGTGCTTTTAAATGTGATTAAAGGAAGAATAATCTCTTTTCTGGCTAGATCCAAAGTGTGATCAATTAATTTAAATAGTTTTAGGAGGGCTGGATGAGCATTAGGTGGAAATGTGATTTGAGTGTCTTTGGTTTGACTACTAGTGCATTTGTATTTCTAGCGATCTTTGAAAATAGTAATGAATCTCTTAAATGAAGTTCTAATCTCATTTGCTTTACAACGTTATAAATTAATTGTATATTTTCTATGCTAAAAGAAGCCACCGAGCAGACAGAGACAATCGCTATTGCGGACTTGGAACCACCTCTTGTCCTTCCTCCTCTTCCTCCTCCTTCAGAGGATGAATGGGGCCCAATTCCTGGGTGCACCGAGATGGATGGTAAAGTCCATATGCCAGATTTTATTCATTTATGTTTTCTTTTTGTTATATTAAGGTACATTTTCTCCTTACTTACTACTCTCTAGTTGTTACTATTTGGGAATTTTTCTATTTAGACAAAATATTGAGATTAAAATATTTTCAAAATGTATATAGAAGTAAAAAAAGTGTATCTGCTCACTTTGAAAATCTCATGTATTAAGGAACATGTTTAAAGATAAAAGAGAAGCTGTTCACCCAAATTTAGTCTTGTTTCCTCATATGAAACTAAGAGACTTAAACAGGATGAACAAACTCTAAAATTCAGTATATGTGTAAAAAGACAAAAAGAAGTAGAATGCTACTATGTGATTGCCTCCTTTTGATCATAATTAAATTTAATATCACTTAGAGCAGGGTTTCTCAACTCCAGCAGTGCTGACACGTTGGGCTGGATAGCTCTTTGGTGTAGGGGGTGTAGGATTGTAGGACGTGTAACAGCATCCCTGGCTTCTACCCACTAGGTGCCAGTAGCACTGGCCCCTCACTTATGTCACCAAAAAGTCTCAAGATATTTACAAATATCCTGTGGGGAAAAATTTCCCCTGGTTGATAGCTACAGAGTTATATTTTTCAGAAAATTAACGTTTTGGATATAGATTCTGAATATAACCATTCTTTTTGATGTAATTTTTTACCTTGCTTCAAAACTGTAATTCTTCTGTAATAGAAGAAAGTATTTTGCAGGACCGGCCAGGTGGCGCAGTGGTCTAGTTTGCGCTTTGGCAGCCCTTGGTTCGCGGGTTGGGATCCTAGGAGCCCGCCCACGCACTGTTTGTCAGCCATGCGTGGGGGCGTCTCATATAAAAGTAGAGGAAGATGGGCACTGATGTTAGCCCAGGGCCAGTCTTCCTCGGCAAAAAGAGGAGGATTGGCAACTGATGGTAGCTCTGGGCTGGTCTTCCTCACACACACATAAAAGAAAGTATTCTTTTCTTACACTGGAGTATATAAATTCATTTTTGAGAGAAATATATCAATAAAATGATTCTAAACAATGATTTCTGAAAGTCTAGCTTCTAGAATGTGGGGATATAACATATTATTTTTGTGAAATTTGATAAAATTATAGCTGTTTTGGGCCTAAAGCAAAGATCATCTGATTTAAACATTCCCTGAAATTTACAGTAATTCTTTAAGGGGAAGAATTACTGTGGGGAATATGCCACTAAGCATCAAGTTCAAATAAACAATTCCATCTTAATAATAACATAGGTTTAAAATCAAACATTTTCACATTTGATCGTATTAATGGGAATAATGTAATCTGAACTGAATTTTAAACCTAGTATTTAAAGATATTTAATAATATCTTGTATATAAAATTTTCATCTGTGCTAGAGGTTCCCAAGACCACTCTCAGGTTTGATGATTTACTAGAACTCACAGGACTCTGTCTACAGTTGTACTTAGAACTCAGATTTATGACAGTGAAAGGATAAGAAGCATAATCAGCAAAGGGAAGGGTATATGGAGTGAAGTGTATGGGAGGCCAGGCTCAAGCTTCCAAGGGTCCTCTCCCAGGACAGTCACACAGGTCACACAAATTCCCCCCGCAACAGGTCGTGACAACGTGTCAAATGTTGCCCACCAGGGAAACTCATTAGAGAATCAGTATTCAGGGTCTTGACTGGGGGTTGATCACGTAGGCAGCCTCTGTCTGGCATGTAACAAAATTCCAGATGTCCAGAAGGAAAGCAGGAGAGCAGATGTTCAACATAAACTATATTGTTTACACAAACAGTTTAGGCATAGCAAGCCACTGTTATCAGTTAATGGCGGTAGGAACCCTCCTGAAATCTAAATTTCCAGATATCAGCCAAGGCCAACTTTGTAAGCAGGCCTTTCAAGGATAGCAATAGATTCTGCTATGTTAGGTTCAAGGATAGCAATAGGTTCTGCTATGTTAACTATTTTCTTCACATTCTCTTAAATAGTTTTTTATCTCTCCAGTCTAATAGTTCATAGTAATTCACACACTGGACACTATATTTCAGAAAATTTAGAACATTTTAAGAACAACAATAAATGGAAAATAATGATATTAATCTTTCAATAACAGGAGCTCACCTTTTCTCTAATTATCACTCACTCTGTTTCTTAGCTTCTCCTTTTCCCTTTTCTCTATATGGAATAATTCATATGATCCTGGGAATCTTCAGTCTGCTGCTCTTGATTTTGTGTGGATTCTTTTGTTATCAGTGTAAGTCTGCTTAATTGAGTGAAAAAAGGAACAGACTATTTGTCAAATTATCATATTTCTTTAAACATTTCAGATAACTGTTCCATTTTATTTTATTAAAACTGTAAATGTTTTATTGCGACTCTGAATGAGAACAGGAAAAAATGACATGAAAGTATCACAACTTTTTACTATATGAATGAACTTGACCTTGTGTGCTCTCAATAATTGCATATTTTTCAAGGGAGGTCATATGATTGCTATTTCTGCAGAAGATCTTGATAGCCACAATGGCTTATTAGATCAACATAATGTGCTTATTATTATTAAAATTATTTGCAATTGGTATTTAAAAACAGTATTTCTTATTGATAAGAAATTAATTAATGGAATCTCAAAATTCTGAAATTTTGATTAGGAAGTGAAATCTACATATTAAAATCATTCATGACGCAGATTTTTGTTATTGTTCATTTTAATTGAGTTGAACCTTTGTCCTATTAATATTTACACACATTCAATCTTATAAGGAATTGAGATGATATTTTGATTTAGGCATAGACTTTAGAAACAACAGAGGATAAATGAAAATGTACTTAACCAAATATCTTTTCATAGTTTTTGAAAACTTTTATGGGGCACATTATTAAGGAAAAAAGTATAAAATTCAAACTTCATAATCTAATGAGCTATTGCTTTATGATTATGTGTTTTATATGTGTTTTGAATTCTCTTAGACTGTCAAAATGTTCGGGTGTCTGAAAACAAAGTGAAGAGCCTTAATCAATGGATTGAGTCTTTCTAAAACACAGAAAGATGTCTTCAGGTCCAAAAAGTTCTTGACTAAAATAAAGGTGATATTAGAGCTAGAACAAACTATCTCTACAGAAAGCTAGATTGTTTTTCTTGTGATCCGAAAATGCTTGGTTGCATAATGCAGCAAGAGCTCTCTAATACGGCATAGCAGTTTTGATGGTTTCTTGTCTCTTTTAGTTCTCCCTGTCCTTTTCTGAAACAGTGAATTTCAAATTTATCAAACATAGCCTCCTATATTAATTAATTGGCTCCTTCACTCATTTATCCACTCACATTTATTCAGTGCACACTACATGCCAGACACTGGGCTAGTGATCAGTGACAAATACAATATGAACTCTGCCCTTGGGAGGCCTAGAGATAAACATGTAAACCAAAAATAAACCAAAGTGTCAAGGTGTGCAGGGGAGGTATGTACAAGATGTTAGGGAGCAAAGAAATAGTACTTGAATATCTGAAAAGCAATCGTGTTTTTATCGTTTCTAAATGTCTCCGTAAGGAGAGGAGTTTAAAATACTAGAGTAATCATAAAGCTTGTATTGTGTTCATTACATTGTAGTATAAAAATAGTCTATATCGATGATAAATAAATTTTGTAAATTTATACAAAATTTTGTAAATTTGTAAATTTTACAAAGGCCTTTCATTACAATGTTAGCTTAGGTTTTTTGGGGCAGGGGGTTGGTTTGTTTTTTTGCTTGTGAGGTACCCAGCCATTACTGAACAATTAAATCAACCATTTGAGAATCTTTTAGTGACTGGTCCTGTTAAAAGGCTGATTTCTAAGTAATCAAATGTTTCAGCCAGAGATAAAACTAATTCAGTAGGGAAGGGTACTGGACTAAAATTATTTGTACATTTTCCACTTGATCATTATCATTACTATAACTTTTGAAATAGTACAAAAATCAGATGCAATGTGTAGTCTTATCTAACATTAAGTCCTGTTGTCCCATACGGAAATCTTAAAGTGACTGTGAAACTGAATTTGTATTTCATTGAGGCTCTATAAGAACTAAATGCCAAACAAAGTGATCTGGGAGTTAAGAAAATTCTGAGTTGATAACAATTCTTAATAGCAGCCTCATTCTTTTAAGAGGGATATGGTATTAAGCCATAAGGTCTTGTTTGTGAGGTTCTGTGGGTTCTGAGTTATAAATATTTTTTTTTCCTAGAAGACAGGCGTGGACCTCCTCTGAATCACTGGGTAAAATACAGAGACCACTGCTACCACCAAACCATTGAAATGGTCTCTTGCTTAAACTTCTAATTTTGTGTTTTTTTGAATGCTACATTTTTAGAGACAGAAAGGATTAGATTGATGGTAAGATTGAACTTCTTCTGTAATTCTGGGATACAAACATATTTTAGGTACAATCAAAGGAAGGGCTCACCTGCAGCTCTAAAACCAGTGAAAGGGACAATCTCTTGCTTTATTTTTTACTCACCTTTCCCAGGTGTGTTCCACTTCAGCATACCTTTCTTTTCCCAACACACCATTCATGCCTTCACTGTAGTACCTTTGCATTCACTGTTCCCTCTGAATACAATGTTCTTCTCTCAGATATAGCCATGGCTTATTACTTCATCTGCTTTAAGTATTCAGTTATCACCTTCTTAATGACACCTGCCATGACAACCCTATTTAAAATCGCAACCTGTGTATCAGTGTCCCCCAGACACTATCCTCTGTACTTAGTCCCTCTTACTCTGCTCTAATTTTTATAGCACTTGTCACCATCATACATACCGTATAATTTATGTGTGTATTTATTTTTATCTGCTCCAAATCTCCCCTAAGCAGAGATGCTTGTCATTTTTTTCAATGATCTATCTTAAGCATGAAGAACAGACACGGCGTTGAGTAAATGACTAAATCAGTTAAGAAAAGTAATTCATATTATGTTATAGTGTCCTCTTGAATAAAAAATATTCTATTTCCTATCTATTCTTCTTTGTGTTTAATTCATGGTTCAAAAAGTGCATAAAGACTGGAGTGTCTACTGAAATGTTTTCTTCGTGTTTTATTTTTAGTGGGCATATATAAACTGCATTATTTTTATGATTCTTTGCTTCTCACTTGACACAAGTTCCATATTTCTAATCTCTAATGGTTTTTAGTATTAGGGAATCACCATCGTGTATTTAGTTCCATGCAGAGTATCATGAAGTTATCATGGCTTATCTTATCTCATCAAAAAGAGGACAACATATATAGGTGGGAGGATGGCTCCTCCTTCTCCTGAACTGTAAGTTTCTAGTACATAATCCAATTCCTTATTCCTTTCTCAGGGTCTAAATGTCTTTTGCTGAAAGAGCTAGAGGAAATAGAAAAGGTTCCTGGGGACAGAATTTAGATGCTTTATTTCTTGGTTTGTTATTTGATATTGGACTGTGACCAATTATATAAACAATAAAGCTATTTAAATATTTCATAGTTTGTTTAAATATGCTTCTATTATTGGATGATTGGATTGATTGTGATTTTTGGTAATAAAGGTAATATTGAGAAGAACATCATTATACATAAATTTGGGGACATTTCTGCTATTTTTATTAGGAAGAAGTACAAAATTGTTATTCCCATGCCTAAGGGTTTGGGACTTTTCTATGATTTTAAGGACATATTGTTAAATTGAGCTCCAGAAACATTTCACTAGAAAACTGTGGCAAAAATCATAATAGCAAGCTATTTCACCATTCTGCACCAACGTAAGATAATATTTCAAAGTTCTGACAATTTGATGGCTTATAATTTTTATTTTATTCTTTTGAGTTATATTCCTCTGATGTTTACTGAGGCTGTGTCTTTTTCCTATTTTATAGTATTTATCTTTTATTTCTTAGTATACATTCCTTATGTGTTAAGCTTGTAATTTCTCCTTCAGGCATGTCTCATCAATTTTTTCCCTTTAGTTTTTTATCTTTAAGTTTATGATTTTAATATGTGAAGAAATGTCTAATGTTAAAGCACACTAAAATTGTCTTTATTCATTTGAAATTTATTTTGGGATGTGAGGGAGAAACCTGAAACATGTATGTGTATGTCCACATCATATGAATATAATTATATCTGTCTCTATATATTTCAATTAGATAATCAATCGTCAGAGCACAGTTTAAATGATTCATTATTCTTTCATCACTGCTTTTAATGCTGTGTTTATCATATATTGAAATAATTTTTAAATAAGTTACTTAAATATTGTATAATTTATGTAAATATTTTTTGTATAAATATACTTAGATATTTTCCTGGACTCACTTATACTATGCCATCAAATTATGAGTCTATTCTTATTTTCAAATTAGTTCATTTTAATTACTGGAATTTTGAAATTTGAAAGTTCTATACCTCAAACTTTGTACAATGTCGGACACATAGAACACTTAATTCTATGTTGACTTAACATATAGAAGAATACATAAAAATAATTTTGCAATTTATTTTTCTAATACTGTTTAAATTTCTTTTTTTAAATACATTTGGAATTTTGTGAAGGATTGTATTATATATTTAATATTTGAGCACATACACTTTACCTTTTAAGAGTATGCTAGACGATCAGATTTGCTCTAGAGTTGTTGAAAGACGGTTTCCTTGTTGATTTGATCCAAAATGTTCTGTATAGTCTAGATCTCTGGTCAAAGACTAAATTCAGCCAGAGTATTTGACAGCATCTGCCCTACAGCATTTATGTCAGTGGTGACTTTGTAAATTGAAGTACACATCAGAGCAGACAGAAGTGTCCTGGCATATTTTGTATATACGTATACATACATAGCATTATATATTCTCTATACATAATATTTATGTACATTATATAATATATAATATTCTTAATTTTATTACTAATTTTGGCTGACTCATATCTAATGCAATGTATTTACAAGTAAAATATCCCTCCTCTAACTGTAGCTGTACATGCATATTTGAACAGCTTCCATTATGCTGATCTGTACTTAGAATTTTATATCCTAGGTCATATGTCCTGTCTTTTACATTATTGCCCTGATTTTTGAGCCAGAGAATTCCCTTCTTCTCTATACAGATGTATTTTTTCTTTTTATATATATTTTATATATAACATCACATTCTACATAGTTTATTTATTACTTACATGCCTATCTCAATCTCTTCTATACATGTATGAGTTCTTTGAAAAAGAGAGAGTATTTTTACACCCTTGTGTTCCTCACAGCATCTGGTATAATGAACTTCACATAATAAGTTCTTAAGTAACTCTATTTAATTTGAATACAATTAAATGCATGACCAGTAGCTTTTGTTTTCTAAATTTCTTGATTATCAGAGTGAAGTCTGGATTTTCAGGGGAACTGTGTGTAAGTAAATGCGCACACTGTTGGTATAATAACTACACCAGGTCCTCTTCATGCGTGTGTGAGAAGGCTGTCTGTGATAAAAAAATCAGAAGGTTAAAAGAAAAGCTATGAAGTTCACATCTCAATAATATTCCTGATTTATGATCTGTGTGTCTTATTGCTATTATTTCATGTTATTTGTAAGTCTACTTTTTTCATGGCTGATACTGATAAATGAGTTTATGATAGAAGTCAGGGTGTAGAGATACAGGAGAAATATCAGGGTAGCACAGAAAACTTAGAAATTCAGAACCTCTTTGATTTTGTGAGAATTATATAAATGAACTAATAAACATATATGTCATGAAATTTAGTCTTTTGGGGTCTTCTTTATATTTCAAAATCTATTTAGAATTGCAACTCTGTGGAAACAAACCTTCAGAACAAATACAAGGAGAAATATAACTGATAAATGATTTAACACATGACATACAAAAGACGTTGAAAATACAAGGAAATATCAGCAAGTAGCCGAAAGCAAAATATACAAAACTAAAATTTAATTAAAACAAATTTCTGAAGTCCTGTCTTTTCCAAGTTGCTTGCAGAAGTCTTCCTAGCAAATTTTGAATATATGAAATTCACTTACATCCTTATATTCTTGCTTCTCCTCTTGTGAAAAGGGGATCTCTCCTGTTAATTAAAGGCTGCTTTTGATTGAGCTCTAGATCCATCCTCTGTTCTCCCTCCACTGTTTTAAGTTCATTCCCTTAATTAACTCCGTCACATACATCCAACCACTTCCATGTAAAATGCACTACCTTCAAGGCACAAACATACCCATACATTTCTCTCCCTCCTCTTAAACTCATGTCCTTTACTAATCGCCCCATTATCAGGTTCTCTTCAAAATAACTGTACTTGAGCAAAGCATCTACACTGATTATTTACTTTCTCACTTTCCAAGCTGTACTCAGAACATTGTTTCTTGGCTTCCCCTTTCTCCTCTTTATTGAGACTGTTCTTGTTAAAGACACTAATGATTATTTGTTATTCATTCATTCTTTCATTTATTCATTCATTCATTTTGAGTGCTTTTTGTGTCTCTGGCTCTGTTTTAAGCAGTATTTTTTTTTGTAACCCAATCTATTTCAATACTTAACGTTATTCAATCTATCAATAGCATTTTATTGGATCAATTATTTCATTGATCTTGACAGTATTTTACTTTCATCAGTTTTGCTCTTGCTGGTTTTCTTCCTACCACTCTGGTCCTGTAGTTTTAGTCTCCTGCATCAATTTTTCTTTAACTAACTCCTCATATTTTTCAGCTTGAAGATTTTATTAAGGAACATTCCTATGATTTACGGTAATATTTGATTTATTGACACAATCAATTGCTATGATATGGGCAATGAATGAACTGGGATAAATATTGGAGGCAGGGAGACCAGGAAGGACCTTATGACAGTGATCAAAAAAGAGACATGTTGGTTACATGGTAGCAAATAGAGGCCTGGTATAGAGTGAATTGGAAAGAGTCAAGATCTATCCTGGAGTGTCTAGACACCGCCAATTACATAGAAAGGCATACTAAATAACTATTCAAGTCCTGAATGAAAGGAGGGGGAATAAGCAAGGGCTCTTTTTTCTATCCCTTTGAATAAGAGGTTTAGAATAAAGAATTAAGTCCATTAATTGATGTGAAGTGATGTGGTTGGACAGCTAGTCGGCTGATGGCGCCATTAGGGGGAGGGGGAGTTACAGGAGAAAGAACAGATTTCTGGCAGTCAAAATGGTAAGTTTTACGTATAAGTTTGATGTATCTGTATACACTCTGAAAACAAAGCTTAGTTGGCTTAGTGAAAATAAAATGCTCAAACTCTTCTATTTTATAAACTGCTTTTCAACTCACATGTATATAATCAACATAGAACATACGTAGCTAGTATCAAAATTCACACAAATAAAATTAATTTAGGGGCTGGCCCAGTGGCGCGGCGGTTTAGTTCGCACTTGGCAGCCCGTGGTTCGCGGGTACGGATCCTGGGTGCCTGCCGATGCACTGCTTGTCAGCCATGCTGTGCTGGCATCCCATATAAAGTGGAGGAAGATGGGCACGGATGTTAGCCCAGGGCCAGTTTTCCTCAGCAAAAAGAGGAGGATTAGCAACGGATGTTAGCTCAGGGCTGGTCTTCCTCACAAACAAATAAAATTAGTTTAGCAATTATGCTATATTTTTCTTAGTAAAGAGAGTGTTTCTTAATACTGTCAAATGAAGTAGAAGCAAATGAATAAAAGGCACTTCTGAAAAGTCCTCTCTTCTTACACATTCAGAATCATGTTGCCCTTAATGTCTTCCAGCCTGTGAATGGATCAGAGAGAAAAGAAAACTCAAAAACAACCAATAACATAGGAAATGAGAGAACACAGGGTAAAACAGTTATTCCTGTGCCCTGCCAAGGCATTTCATTGTTCCAGAGATGTCTGTAGAAAAGGTATAAAAAGGAAAGTCTGAGGGGCTTATATTAATTGACAAGCTATAGCATTAAATCACAATAAATCGTCTCTTTCATATTTCAGTTTCCTCAGCACCAGCCAGAGTTATGTTAAGCTTTTTGTTGAGGCAAATCATAATCACCTTAAAATCACCCTTATCACCTTAAAAAACACATTCAACAACAGTTTTACTGAAAACAGGAAATAGTAGCAAGTAGAAGAGAACAGACCTAAACTTTTTGTGAGCATATGGACATCATTTTGCTTATATTGTTTACAAAGTTTGCACATTTTTGGAAGAAAGGAGTGAAAAACAATCATGTGGTAATTAGTTGGAAGACCCCCTCCCCCCCACCCCCTACAAAAAGGCACTGTGGCTACAATATATCCCTTTTATTTTTCTATGACAAGATGTAAAGCACATGCCTGTATATCTGTTGTTGCAACTAAGTTGACCTAGTGTGGAGGTATAACACAATTCACATACAATTCAATACAAAGTCAGCAAAATATAGGTGGCAATTTCTTTTTGTTAGTAGAGAAGACTGACCAGGACAGTGTGTGGTTTGAGGAAACGTGGCACCAAATCGGAGCTGCTTCAATACTGAAGTTATGGGTAAGGAGAAAAGGAAACTGAGAAGAATATGTTGTTATATTCCCGTAAAAAGAAAATAAAAGAGGGAAATTGATGTCTCAAAAACCAGTGGAATACATTATTTCAAGAATGATGGAGTGATAAATATGGTAATGCTAAAGAACGTCCATTAGATTTCGCTACAAGGACATCCTTTGTGACCTTGGTTTTAGCAGTCAATCTTAATGGTGTAGTAAAAAAACAAGTGTCAGATTGCAATGGTTTTTGAGGTTAGTAGGCAGTGAGAAAAAGAGAAAAGCAAGTGCAGCCTTTTTTTCCCCAAGATGTTTAGCTGTAAGGAGAGATTGGGCAATAACTTGAGAAGCAGACGGGGTGGAGGGAAGGTTGATATGATGCTAATCCAACATCCCTTCTAGTCAGGGGACTTCTGAACCAATATCGCCACAGTGGTGTCTTTATTTTCCATATTAGGTGTAGGTGGTTCAAGACTTAAATAGTTTTAACAGTTTGGTAAGGAGATAACATCACTGAGGTTATAAAGTAAAGTATGTGAACAAAAATGACTATTTTAACTGGAAATAGTTTGCAGGCTAATATAGGTGAGTAAATATTTCAACTGGAAAACATTTACAAAAGTAAGAGGTTTGTTTCCTCTTAGGAATTTAGAACAGAATAGTTGTATTAGGCAAGAACACTGGTCTTGTGCTAGCTTTTGTTTAATGGAAGAAATATTAAATGAACATGTTTGTATAGCCAAAAACCTATACATTTATTTGTTTCCTTGTCCAAATAAAACTATCTTACTGACTTCTATCTAATTAAGCTATATATACAGTTCCCATTTCTGCTTCTCATTTTTCTCTCATAGCAAAGATAAAGCAGCAACTCACATAGTAAAATTATTTCTTGACTATATGGAGGTAGGGGATATGGAGGAAGGGAAGGCAAAATCTTTTTAACATGCCTAAATGCCATCAATTTATCACAGAAATTGCTCAAGGAAATTTCATGCTAAACCAATCTATGGACATTTCTTACAGATAGACCAGAGCAAGAATTTTATTTATTTTTAGTACTATGTATATTTTACAGCTTTATTGAGGGATAATTGATATAGGAAAAACTGCACAGGTGGGGCTTCAGGAGTGCAGTGTGCAGGTGGCAGTGATGATAGGGCCAAATTGGAAGGAGTTGCTGTGCTGGATACTGAGGCGGCTGCCTGAGGCACAGGTGCCAGTGGACACAGCACACTCAGGCCTCTGCTGGCTGTGGGATCTTCATGGACACCAAGCAGAGGCATTAAAAAAAAAAGCCTGCACATATTTAACATATCCAATTTGATGAGATTAGACATATGCATACACCTGTGGTACCATCACCAAAATCAAGGTAATAAACATGTCTATCATCTCCAAAAGTTTCCTTATGTCCTTTGTGTGTGTATGTGTGTGGTAAGAACACTGAGCATGAAATCTACCTTCTAACAAATTTTTAAGTGCACAATGCTATATTGTTAATTATAAGGCACTGTAGTACAGCAGATCTCTAGAACTTATTGATCTTATATAACTAATTTTAACCCCTTTAAATGACATCTTTCATTTCTCTCTTCCCCCATTTGAATGGCAATCATCATTCTACTTCTGTAAGTTTGACTATTTTAGATATCTCCTTTAAATGGAATCATGCACTTTTGTTCTTCTGTGACTGAGTTATTTCACTTAGCATAACGTCTCCCAGGGCCATCATGGTGTCACAAATGGTAGGATTTACTTCTTTTTTAAGGCTGAATAGTATTCTTTTGAATGTACCTACCACATTTTTGTTACCTATTCATCTGGAAAGGGACATTTGGATTGTTTCCATATCTCAGCTATTGTTAATAAAGCTGCCGTGAACGTGGGAGTGCAGATGTCTCTTTGAGATCCTGATTTTAATTCCTTTGGATGTATACTCAGACGTGGGATTGCTGGATCATATTGTAAATCTATTTTTAAGTTTCTTAGGAACCTTCATAATGTTTTCCTTAGTGGCCAAACCAGTTTACATTTTAACCAACAATGTAAGGGGTTCAAATTTTACCACTCCTCGCCAACACTTATTTTCTCTTCTGTAGTAGGGATCCCTAACAGGCGTGAGATGATATCTCATTGTGGTTTTAATTTGCATTTCCCTGGTTATTAGTGATATCAAGCACCTATTCATATATCTCTTGGCCATTCGTATGTCTTCTTTGGAGAAATGTTCAAGTCCTTTGCACATTTTTTAACCATGTTTTTTTTTTTTTTTTTTTGCTATATAGTTGTAAAAGTTACTTATATATTTTGAAAATTAATCCCTTATCAGCAAATATTTTCTCCCATTTCATAGCTTGCCTTTTTATTCTATTGGTTATCTTCTTTGCTGTTTGGTAGTACCACTTCTCTATTTTGCTTTTTTGCCTGTGCTTTTGGTGTCATATTCATGAAATCATTGCAAAGGCCAATGTCATGAAGCTATTTACCTATGTTTTCTTCTAGGAGTTTTATAGTTTCAGGTCTTAAATTTTGTCAAGTTTAAATCATGTCAAGGATTAGTTGACTGTATATGTGCAGGTTTATTTCTGGGCTCTCTATTCTGTTCCATTGGTTTATATGTCTGTCTATATACCAGTACCATCCTGTTTTATTACTGTAACTTTGTAATATATTTTGAAATCAGGAAGTGTGATGCCTCTAACTTTGTTTTTTTTTTTTCCTAAGATGGCTTTGGAAATCTGAATCTTTTGCGGTTCCATACAAATTTAAGATTTATTTGTTCCATTTCTGTAAAAAATGTCATTGGGATTTGCATGGGAATAGTATTGAATCTGTAGATTGCTTCAGATGGTATGAGCATTTTAACAATATTAATTATGTCAATACATGAGCATGGGATGTCTTTGCATTTATTTGTGCTTTCTTTAATTTATTTCATCAATGTACTGTGGTTTTCAACATATAAGACTTTTACCTCTTTGGTTAAGTTTATTTCTACACGTTTCATTCTTATGATGAACTTATAAATGAGAATCTTTTATTAATTTACTTTTCAGATAGTTGTTAATGTATAGAAACACAATTAATTTTGTTTGTTGATTTTGTATCATGAAACTTTACTGAATTTATTTGATTCTAATAGCTTTTTGTGTTGGTTCTTTAGGGCTGCCGAGTAGAAGATGATATTATCTACAAACAGAGACAAGTTTACTTCCTTACATCCTATGTGAATGCCTTTTTTTTTTCTTGACTAATTGCTCTGGCTAAGATTTCCAGTATGTGTTGAATATAATTGACAAGAGGGGGCATTCTTGTCTTGTTCCTGATCTTAGAGGAAATTTTCAGTTTTTCACCATTGAGTATGATATTACCTGTGGGCCTGGCGTATATGGTCTTTACTGTGTTGAGAATTTCTGCATCTATGTTCATCAGGGATATTGGCATGTAATTTTCTTTTCTTGCACTGTCTTTGCCTGGCTCTGGTATCAGAGTACTGCTGGCCTAATAAAACGAGTTTAGAAGTGTTCCCTCTTCTTCAATTTTTTGGAAGAATTTGAGAAGAATAGATGTTAATTCTTCTTTAAATATTTGGCATAGTTCACCAGTGAAGTCATCTGATCCTGGACTTTTCTTTTCTTTTCTCCTTACTCACTATTGGTCTGGTTAGATTTTTTAGTTCTCCAGATCTCAGTCTTAGTAGATTATATGTTTCTGGGAATTTCTCCTTTTCTTCCATATTATCCAATTTATTGGCATGTAATTGCTCATAATAGTCCCTTATAATCCTTACTTTTATGATTCTTATTATTGCCTTTTTGTTCATTTTCTCTCTGTCTTGTAGTTCTTTTGTTTCTCTTTTCTTTTCCTGCTGTTTTTCCTTGTGCTTCATTGATTTTTGTAGTGAAAATTTTGATTCTTTTCTTTTTTTTCTCTTGTGTATTTTATATATATATATACTTATGGTTACTGTGAGGCTTACATAAACCATCATATAGTTGTAACAGACAATTTTAAGCTGAAAAGAACTTCAATAGCATCTACAATTTTACTTCTCCTACCCTTTATGTTATTGATACAATTTATATTGTGTAGCCATTAACAAACTTTTGTTACAGTTATTCTTAATACATTTGTCTTTTAACTTTTATACTAAAATTAAGTATATTTTACATACCACCATTACAGTCTTACAGTATACTGTACTTGTTTGTATATTTACCTTTATAAATTGACTTGTATGTTTTTATATGCTTTCATGTTGTTGTTTAATGTCCTTTTATTTCTGTTTGAAAACTCTCACTAGCATTTCTTGTAATGCAGGTCCATTGGTGGTGAATTCTCCCAGCTTTTATTTGTCTGGGAATGTCTTTCTCTCCTGCATTTTTAAAAGACAGTTTTGCCAAGTATGAAATTCTTGGTTGGCATTTTTTCCCAAGACTTTCAATATATCATCTGAATCTCTTCTGGCCCACACATTTTCTGCCCAGAAGTCTGCTGATAATCTTATTGGGCCTCACTTGTACATCATGTTTCTCTTGCTTTTTTAAACTTTCTTTGTTTTTCACTTTTGACAATTTGATTATAATGTATCTCGGTTTAGACTTCTCTGGTTTTAGCCTATTTGGAGGTTTTGGTCTCTATGAATCTGATGCCCTTTTCCCTTCCCAGATTTCAGAAGTTTTTTGGGCATTAATTCTTTAAAAATGCTTTTTGCCCCTTATTTTCTCTTTTCATTTGTGACTCCCACAGTGCATATATTGGTTTTCTTATGGAGTTCCATAAGTCCTTTAGGCTTTCTTCCTTCTTTTTCATTCTATTTCTTTTTGTTCATGTAATTGGATAATTTCAAATGACTTGTCTTCAAGTTCACTGATTCTTCCTTTCACTTGATTAAATCTGCTGTTAAAACTCTCTATTGAAAATTTCACTTTAACTATTGTATTCTTCAGGTCCAGGCTCTCCGTTTGGTGCCAGGTGCTAAGAGTTTGCTGCCCATTTTCCCTAGGGCACTGCACAAATTGCTGGGACATTGGGTGTAATCTCCACTTCCTTCCCTCTTTCCTGAAGAAAAAAACTCAAGATTGTGTTCCTTCTCCTCATTCCTTTAATCTGGTCAGATACTGAAATTTGCCTTCCCCTTTTCCTTAGGGCAGTATACTGAGATGTCTGATGTTGGGTGTGAGCTCCACTTCTCTCCTTCTCTCTTGGAGGGGAAGTCTCAGGATTGTGCACCTTCTCCTAATCCTGTGGAGCCAAACTTGCTGCTGAAAGCCATCCCACTTGCTGAGACGCACTGGCTGGTCCAATTTGTGCCATCTGTTGAGACTCACACCATTCATAACATGAACTTTTTAATCCCATTCTATATTTTAGTCACTGTTTTTAAGCAGGTATGAGTATATCTAAATTAATAATAGTCTCATCTTCTTTACATATTTTCAGTTACATGGAAGGCAAACTCATGGAAACTAGAAAAATATAATTTTCTAAAAGAAGCCAGTGATTGGATCCTCTATACCTCCATTCTGTTTACCTTTATTTCACAAAGACATAGGGAGGATAGTGACAAGAAACAGGCTATCAGACTGGACTAGTTGATTGTCACTCAACAAGTAAGAAAGCTTCAAGGATCTTCTTAGTTGTTTTCACAAAAATACCAGTTGATGACTATCAGTCAAAAAAAAGAGAATGGAAAAAATCTTAGTGCTACGAGGAGTAGACACACACTTGAAATAAAAACTTTTAATGGACATAGAACATACAATTCTCCAAAAATGGCCGACTTCAGTGAGGAACTGAAGTTAACATCATACCAACTGGTCTCTGTGGAACAGTGAAAGTCTCACTGTTTCAGCATGTTATTTGCCAGGGAAAGCTCATTCTATTCAATTTGTCTATTATCATCTATCTATCTATCATCTATCATCTATCTATCATTTATCCGTCTCATCTTTATCATCTATTTATTTATCATTATCATGATTTAAGGCTTTAGAACATGTTTGCCCTTAAATGCTAAGTAAATCTGGCTAAAATCATATTTATTATCTCATATATTATTATCCTTTTCCCACTATATTCCTTATACTTAATGCTTACAATAACTGTAACCGTTTTACTTAATAATCTGATCACATATGGTGACAAAAACATATTTGCACCTAGATAATTTCATCTGTTTTGAAGAAATTGAAAATGTTTCAATAATACTAAACTTTACATTTCTTTTATTATCATCTATTTCTTATTCTAAACTCTAGAACATTCATAATGTTCTGTGCTAATGGACAAAAAAGTTTTAAAATTTATGGTTCTGGAAATATCATAGATTGAATAATTTATAATTATCCCACTACAAATGAATGTTTAAGATGTAAGAAACGTTTTCTTAAATCCCTATCTGAGCTTTCAATTAAAGAGAGGACGTAAAGAGATATTCAGTTAAAGAAGGAAAATCAAGAGAGAACTAAAAATCAAAGCTAGGGAGCCAGTGCTGTAGGTGACTGTTGGTAGATTAACACTCATGTGGGGGCTGTAAAATAGTTTTAATAGGTTTTTGTTTAGTGAGGCTTGGGGATATTAACCTTATTCGTAACTATTAATGCACCACATCAAACACTTGAAACACATCAAACGCTCGAAACGTTTCTTATCAGTCAAGATGTTTTCTGTTTGTTGTTTATGTATAGCCATAGTATGATGTGAGGCATCGTTTAAAAAATGCATTGAAAAGTGTCAGTTTACATCCAAGTGTAGTCTAGTCTCTTTCTGATTCAGCTTATCCATCTTAATTATGTTGTTAGAGAACCATTACAAGATTTATTTTATCATAATATCCAAAAGTTTAGGAAAAGATAAGGATTTTATGTAGCCAAACCCCAATACTTGGCTTTCCTGCCTTAAATATCAATTATAAGAAACTAGGAATTTAGTTTAGACTCCATTTGGATGAAAGTGAATTGGTCAAAAATTTTTTTATTAATAATAATGAGTGAAACTTCATCTGGTTGAGTTAAGACCTTTTACTGTGAGGTTTTAAAATGAAACATAAATTTATAAAAATGTGACTATGGTAGTTCTCACTCAAGTGATCATTCAAATAATCTAAGAAAGGAGAGTTTATTTCATGATAATTGGATGTATAATTTGGAAAATTATAAATTAGATATTACCCTCACACTATATACCAAAATATATTCAAAAGATGAAAATGGAATGAGAAATATAGATGTAAAAAACTTGATGAAAATATAATAACTGAATTCAGAATGTGAAGATCTTTTTAAAGCAAAAATTATAATAAAATTTTTAGGAAATTTGTGATGGTTTAAAACTAAATTCTTACAAAAATCACTAATTTTTAAAAAAGAAAAACTGGAAAACTGGATAAACTAAAAAAATATCTACAAGTTACATCATAGACAGTGAGTGAACATTCTTAATATTTAAATGCATCTTATACATAAGTAAAAAAATAAATGAAGACTTCAATTTGATGCATATACTTTCTGAGGCACTGGGGAAATACTGTGAAGGAACAGACAGAGGCACAGAATGACATTATAACAAGTGATAAGAATCCCACAATAGTGCAATATTTAATGTTTCTTTAAACATTTAAGACAACTATGTAACAGAAGATATAGAGACATAGTGGAGGGCCAAATGGTGAATTAGATACCTATTGCTATAATGCTACTTTCTGGTCAAGATTAAAGAAGTAGAAGAAGAGAAGGAGATTAATTTGTAGCCTTCAGTAAAACCTTCCCTAGATATATTGGAGAGTGTTTCTGTTACTCTGCAACTAAAACAATAAGCGCTAGACAGGGACCGAATTCTCCTTAGGTTTTTTTTCTTTCATTTGGCAAGAACAAAGGGATATTTCAATCAGGGTATTTGAATCCAGATGAGATGTAATTTCAGAAAGGGTATAAGTAAAAGGAATTCGTTACTGCCTCTGAGACTTTGTACCTGCTTTAATGTCCTGAAAAATTTACTAAAAGTGAACATAAAACCATGGGTTTTGTACACTTGCTTCAGTAAAAGAAGACTGTCAATGGTTGCTGGTAATGGAAATACATTTTGTAACCTGTGTTATCTTGGTCAAAATTTTTATAAGATTGAACAAAGGTTCAACATTAATTTGAAGCACACAATCTTGACTAATATTCTCAGTAGTCTACGGAATATTAAAAGTAGGAAAGAAGGGACTACACAATCTTTATCAATGTGAGTTTATTTTTCATAGAGAAGAGTGTGCTGTGATACCTGTTAATGACAAAGAATAGAATCACTGTTGTTTCTCTTCTCAATTCCCAGAAATAAAAAGGAGAAAATAACTTATTCACGGGTGGAACCACACTGTTACTATGCTAAAAACAAATAAGCACCAATATTTTTAAATACTCAGTTTTTTGTTTTGTTTTAAACAAATTTTAGCTAAAACAAGTATATCATTAAATTAGATAACTGGAATTAGAAAATGAAGAAATTATGTTAAATTAACAGTGAAATATTGATACTTGCTAAGATTCAAAAGTTTAGTATTATCCAGTTCTTGATATCACTTCATTACTTTTTATTTTAATATAAATTTTATTTGCCTATTTACACTTTGATGAAAGTGATTCATACAGAGTATTGTCTATCATTTGATTTTTCTACTTGTTTAGAAAATGAAAAAATTGATATTGACATTAACATAAAAATGAATTATTAGTAATATCTGTCTCAATTGTTTTATTGATAGTATATTTTCTTCCATGTTTAGAGTGATTCTTTGTTCAGATAATAATGATCCAGGAAAATCTTCCAATTTAATAAAAATTATAATTGGCATTAATCATAAAAATACATACAAAATGATTATTTGAATTTTTTAACCCCTACCAGAGATAGGCAATAAAATGTCTGTAAGATTTTGAATATAAATATAAATATAAACATAAATATAAATATAAATATCAAGATTTTGATGTTAAGAAAATGGTGGTTTGAGCAATCACATGAAAGAAGAAGAAGGGCAATATGTTTCCCTTCTCATACTTGGAAATACAATTTTTGGTATAGATATATTATCTAGTTATCTAACTCATTCCTTGTTTTAAGACCAAGAAACTGAGTGTAGCAAGAATGCACAACACATACAGGTTCACAGAGTTCCATCATCTTCCTTTTATTAGGTAAAAGCTTTATGCAAAATATAAATTCAGAAAAAAATTGAATTATAATAACTTTAATCTCTCAAGAAAATAAAGTTATTAGTATTTAGGAAGCCCTGCTTATTTCTCTGACTGACCTAACTTCTTAGGATTATTTATTTTCTCATATATTTCTTTAATTTATATCTTACAGTTTTGTGTATAGAATTCCTAAATATCAACTAAGATTAATGTGTTAATTGCATTAATTGCTTCAGAAAATAATTATCAAACTGATGGCCAATTTTTCCTTCCTAAATTTTACAGCTGACTGTTTCCAGTTTTAAACCTCCTGGCTGAATTTCAAAAAAGAACACTCCAAATGGTAAGAGTAGAGGGTTCATGTGTCTCATAAACTAGGCTCAGAAATATGCAATTCAACCACACCATATTTTATTGGTTAGCACAAATCATAAGATCAGCTCAAGTGGAAGGGGAGTAGACGACAGATTTTGATGAGGGAAAAGCATGGGCACAAAGCAGAGACCAGATGGTAAAGATATTTTTGTGGCTAACTGTGGAAACACGATGTATAACAGTCCACCATCTGGTTGCAGTTCACAACCTTTCCACAATCAAAATGCACTTACCTTGAAATCCAGGATCTCATCATTTACGTAGTCAAGATGCGATTGAGGATCCTTGAGTGAAATCATTTGGATCAGAAGTTGTGATGTAGCCCCCTCAACCCAGTGATTTATGAATCTAAAAGACAAATTATTTGCTCCCCAACACTTAAGATACAATGGGAGACAAAGAGGATAAGTGCTGTAGTAAATATTACCCTCACATAAGTATTAGATATTTTAAAGAGGTCAGAATTCATCTGATCATTCTCAGGTCCTTTAGGATATAAAAGCTTTTGTTTTTAACAACTTTCTAGAACTTATATACATAAGCTTTTACTTAAATCCTTTATTTGAGGGATTTTTTTCTCCTGTGAGACTGGTGATTCATAACTCTAAAAAACACAAAATTTTATTTGTCCTCCACTCACAGAAGAAAATTTTATCAAGATTTATTCTCTTATGCTATTAAGGGAATCTCTTCTCAACATTATGTATTAAAATTAGTGTTCTTTTAGGTCAGCAGTAGTAGTCCCCAGAGATGTATATTTGATGCTGTCTTCAGAGGTAGTAAATGTTTAAATTACTGATCCCAAGATCATGATAGGAAATATTTTTTTCCAAGTGATTGCAGATAAATACTTTTTAAAAAATTTATGGACCTTTACAATCTTTTATAAAAAGATAAATCTGGTATAAAAATTTGCTGTTACCTTTCTAAGAATATACAAAATGAGCAACACAGAATCCAGCACAGATTTTTCTTGTTTAAACTGAGAAGATGAATTAGTAATATTATCTTGATTTTTTTTCTGTTCAAAATAAAAAGCCATTTGTGGTTTTTGTCCTAATTCTTATTTCTTCAAATTATGTTCAAGTATTGATTAGATGTTTTTAAAAAGAACTGGCAAGTCATTTCTCAAGACATAAAGGAGAGAGGGAAGATTTATTGCATCTTTTTGTGATGGCAATGTCTTAAGAAAATTCAAATTGTGTATGCTTTTTGAAACTGACTTTAACTGATGTTATTTTATTTGCAATAGGAGAAATTCACCACAGGGAAATCCCAGTCATTTTATTCATATTATTTTTGAATAATTGTATTTAGAAAGCATCCAAAGGGTAACATCAAAGTTGTGGATAAGTTCACATTTTTAGTTTTCTCATTGACCAAAATTAACAAAATAGAAACAGAAAGTAAAGAGATCCAGAGGACTTAAAAACCAGACCAGAAGTTCATTTTCAGATACTGATCTATGTTCTTTTTTTTTAAAATCTGTATTTCTTGTTAAGCTCTGAATGTTCCAAGGGTCATAAAAAATTTTCCCCAAATTTAAAAACTGTTTAAAATCACTTATCTTACGCTGATTGACCTCATTTTCAGATAGACTGCTTTTTAGGTTCATAAATGTTATAAATATTATATTTTAATATCTTTATAACCAATATAAATAATAATTCACACTTAATAGTTTCAGAAAAGACCTGAATTTGCCAAAATTCAGTGGCATGCACTGAAACAATAATGGAGACCAGGAGACGGCAATGCATTGTTTGACTTAATTGTTAGGTGTCCTTTGCATCTCATCGTGGAAGATGAAAGTGGAGAGGAAACCTTCCCTCTCTCTGAACCCCAACATATGAAATCGACTTAGCTAATTAAATATTTCACTTGGGATTTGATGGGGCCTGCCTGGTGGTGCAGCCGATAAGTTTGCATGCTCCACTCTGGCGGCCAGGGACTCGCAGGTTTAGATCCCAGGCGTGGACTGATGCCTGCTTGTCAAGCCATGCTGTGGCGATGTCCCACATAAAGTAGAGGAAGATGGGCATGGATGTTAGCCCAGGGTCAATCTTTCTCAACAGAAAGAGGAGGATTGGCAGTGGATGTTATGCTCAGGGCTAATCTTCCTCATCAAAAAAAAAAAAATTTCACTTGAGATTTGAGACATGGTCTGAAGAGATGCAAAGATTCCAGGGAAGCCAATGGTTATTAACATCAAGAGCGGGGATGTTAACTGAGTGTAGTAGTAGAGTGTTCAGAAATGGCAATAAAACAAAAACGTAGTATATTTCCTTAATTTCCTAAATTTTATCTACTGAACCCAATAGTTAATTTCCATATTGAATTGAATATTGAATGCATTCTCATGATATTTGAAAAAGGCAAACTTGTCCTGCATTACTAATTGTGCTAGGAATACTACTAGTCCGTGCCATAGTAAAGAAAGGAACATGTATTAGGATTGAAGCAGAAGAAACAAAACTGATATTATTCGTAGACAACATAATTGTTTATGTAGAAGATCCAAAAGTCTCTGCAAAGTATATTTAGGAAGGTGTTTGAATATAATGTGAAAATATAACAATGAATTGCATTTCTACATATTATCAAGAAACAAGTAAACAACAAAATAAAAAACATCATTTAAAATAGAATATAAATATCAACTACCTAGAAACAAATATAACAAAGATGTGCAAGATCTCTACAGTAAAAGTTACACAATATTATTGACAGATTTAAAAACATGAATAAGTAAGAATATAGTCGTGTTCATGATTTGGAATTCAATATTATTAAGCTGTCAATTCTTTCCCAAATTTATTTTTAGACTCAGAGCAAACCTGTCAAAGCTCCAGAAAATATTTTATAGAAATTGACATGCTTATTACGAAATTATATAGAAATGCAGATTCTAGTACCGTGAAGGCAATTTTGAAGAAGAACAAAGGTAGTGGGCATATTTTACCAAATATCAAAATTATCACTAAGAATAATAATTCAGACAGTGTGGTAGAGGAGCAAATGTGAAAATATAAAGAAATGGAAAGTGTAGAGTCCATAAGTAGATCTATATTTGTGGTCAGGTTATTTTATGACTCAAGCCCAGATATGCAAAGGGAATTCATTCCTTAATAAGTAAAAGAGATAATTTACCAAAAACATGTAATCTTAAATGTATGCATCCAATAACAGATATTAAAAATACCTAAAGCAAAAAATGACAGAATTGAAAGACAGCCAAATCAATAATTATAGAGACTTTAACTACCTTGTCTCATAATTTTTACATTAACTGGTAATCTGTAAGGATATAGAAGAGTTGATTATTGCCATCAATAAACTTGGCCTAAGTGACATATGTAAGACTCTGTATCCAACAACAGCAGAACAGATATTCTTTTTAATATAAATGGGATATGTAGAAGATAGATCACAAGCTAGGCTGTAAAAGTCAAATCATGCAGAATATTTTCTCTAACCAAAATGAAATTAACTTAGAAGAGACTAACAAAGAGATAACAGTAAAATTACTAAATATTTGAAAATTAAGAAAATCATTTCTAATTGTAAAATAATCCATGGTTGAAAGAAAAAGATCATGAGGGAAATTAGAATTTTTAAAAGATAAATTAAAATAAAACTCTACATATCAAAATTTGTGAATTTTCAGTCTTTGAGGAAATGGATAGACTTAAATGTTTGTGTTAGTAAAAAAGGTCTAAATTTAATGATCCAAGACAGTAACTTAAGAAATTAGAAAAAGAGGAGCAAATGAAACTGAAAGTAAATGAAAGAAATAATAAAGAGAAGAGAAGAAATTAATGGAATAGATTAACATAGAAGGCCTTTAAGTAATGTATGAGGCTGCGTTACTTACACGGAAGAGAATGGTTTTTGTCAAGGAACATCCCCATTGTATATGTAGATAACTATATGTCAGAAGACATTTTTCAGGTAGCCAAACTGCACAATTTACAGATTCCGG
Organism: Tapirus indicus; assembly: GCA_031878705.1. NCBI lineage: Eukaryota > Metazoa > Chordata > Mammalia > Perissodactyla > Tapiridae > Tapirus > Tapirus indicus. The sequence continues at coordinate 106,893,858 of CM062918.1, read as the reverse complement.
GTTTGTTGACTAGAAACACTCATAGACAGACTGGATAGTAACATCTGTATTCCATAGAATACTTTGGAATTCCAAAAGTATTCCATAGATAAGGGTTCTCCTGCTAGCAAACACCATTAGTTATTTGCCAGAAGGCCTCCCATAAGTGTGTATTTCCCAGGCAAAGAGAAAGAGTGGGTTGTGGGTTTACTGCTTATCTATTTCCTTCTCGGATGCCATGTATCTTGTTCAAGAAGATGTGTATTAGTGAGATATGGTGGCCATTTATCACTGATGACTGCCTGGGACTTGCAAAGGTTGATTAAGAAGGACCTTATGGCATAATCAGATTGAATTGTGCCTAAGAATTGAATATGCGGAATTGAGTTTTTCCTGGGACAGATAAAATTTAAAATATATCTAATTATACCCAGGCCACAATTACTCAAAATAACGGAACTTATAGTGACTTAACATTCTTAATTAGGCAAATGGGGAAGGGGCCTTGGAAAATGGACCAGTTGTTGCTGAGTCAAGGGTAAATGGCTTTTCCAGAAGTTCGCATTTGCAGTAAAAATAATTCCAAATTCAAATTGTGATGCTAGAGTTCTGTCCCAGAAAACTAGCAACGTCTGGCAGTTGGCCTAGAGAGAAAAGAAGCATCCCAACAAACAAAATCACAACTCTCATTAGTTGATTGAGAATTTATCTCTAGGGAAACTGAATTACTCCAGAGGAAAACAGAGATATAAAACTAGTTATTGTAGGTTTATCACTATTTAACATTTTACTGAAAATACAAAAAATATTTCTGTTTTTGGTTCTATGTTCCCCAATACAGTGTAAGTATTTTGAAGGTCTTACATGTGTTTGAAACAGGGTACTTGCCACTTAGTAGAAGTGTAACAAATTTTTGTTGGCTTTTGAAATAATTCTCTTTCACATACAATTTAAAAGGCTCTGCTTCAACTATGAAAATAAAACAAAGATAAAACAAGCCAAACACTCTATGTGTGGGTATTCTGGTTGTGCTCCCCAGGCTGGATATAAGCACAGGGAGGTGGGCAAGCAAATGGAATGCAGGATTGGGGTTCTGCCAAGAAGAGCAGTAGAAGTTTAAGGCACATGAGTTTAGAATCTTGGAAAGAGTGTAATTGAAGTAATAGACATGGCATCTTGGTTGAATAGATAAGACAGTGAAGCCGGGGGATGAATACGTGTGGTTGGAGTGATTGAAATGAAAGGTGGAAGGAATATGAGTTTAGGGCCAGAGAGAAGGATGTTTGAACATGAGTTCTAAAGTGGAGCAGTTTTGTGTGAGCATGGACCAGAGTGTGGCCATGGAAGGATAGGCTGAGATCTCACTTCTGAATCAGAGAGACAGAACCTTCATGTCCTGCCCAGAGACATAATAAAAGGACAGGGCAGCCTGGTGTGTATAGACTGACTCAAAAATGTCCAAAGTCTGGAAGAGTTGAATTGTGTCCTCCCAAAGTTCATATGTTGAACTCCTAACCCCCACTAACTCAGAGTGTGGCCTTATTTGGAGATATATTCTTTACAGAGGTAATCAAGTTACAATGAGGTGATTAGAGTGGGCCCTAATTCAATATGACTGATATCCTTATAAAGAGGGGAAATTTGGACACAGAGACACACACAGAGGGAAGACAATGTGAAGATACAAAGAAAAGACCATGTGAATATGAAGATGGCCATCTGCAAGCCAAGGAGAGAGGCCTGGAACAGATCCTTCCTTCACAGCCCTCAGAAGGAACCAACCCTGACAACATCTTGATTTCCAACTTCTAGCCTCCAGAACTGTAAGACAATGAATTTTGTTGTTTAAGCCAAAACAACGAAAAATCAAGCCAAACAATCTACTCTGGATGATTGAGAATTTAGAAGACACGGTCATGACTAAAATTATCCTTTTCTAATTGAGATTAGAAGCAAGATTGACTTAAAAGCAAGAGAATGGACTCTGATTAATCCCTTGAGGGTAGATAACTAATCAGTCTGGCACACTGAAATGTCTTTGATGAGTCAATATAGGAAGTGGATTCCAGCAATAAATATATTTTTATTTACACTTAGCATTCTAAGCTCACTGAGTTCAGGCACAGACTCTTGAGACTGGGGTCAAAGTTTGCCTGGCTTTTATTTTGGGAAGTTAGCATTTATTTACTGTTTTTGTTTTTATCTTTTTGCCAAGAATTATTTCTAAGATTCTTATATGTACTAAATCATGTCATCTTCAAAACAATCCTATGAACTATATATTATAATCACCTTAATTAAAAAAATAAATTTACTTTTTTTGTGAGGAAGATTGGCCCTGAGCTAACATCTGTTGCCAATCTTTCTCCACTTTGTATATGGGATGCCACCACAGCATGGCTTGATGAGCAGTGTGTAGGTCCATGTCCAGGATCTGAACCTGTGAACCATAGGCCACTGAAGCAGAGCGTGTGAACTTAACCACTACACCACTGGCCTGGCCCCAGCCTTAATTTTTAGATTAAGAAACTGAAGCTCAAAAAAATTAAGCAACTTCCTCAAGTTCCCAGACAGTAAGTAGAAGAGCCAGGGTTCAAATGCAGGCAGTTAAGTGTCCGGAGTGTGCACAGTTAATCACTGTTTTGCTGGTTTGCTAGAAAAATATAATTCAAGAAAAGAGTTTTTGATATTGATATTCATTTTCTATAATGATACTCTAGTCAAGTAGAGTTTTGAAATTTATGTCTTATGTTACGTTATTTGATGGATGACAGAAGAACAAAGAGCTGCACATTTCTATCTAAATATAAAGAAGAATTTATAGTTCAGCTATTTTTACCCTCTGTTTAAGGTTTTAAATCATTTCATAAATGTATGGAAGAAAAAAATGACTATGGATAGGCTTAGATATTATGGTCAATTTAAGTTGTACTCATATCTTTCTTATCATTTAGCATTTCTTACCATTTATCCTTTCAACATGCCTAATATAGGCATAGAGTGTGAGTTGTTTCTCTCCATAAAAAGCTTATGTGTTGACTGTGCAGTTAAATTTTCTTTAAACTATTATGTACTCAATAGATAGTGAAAAGTCAATATATCTTTTCTTTCGTTCTGGTAACACGAAAACTACTTTAAATGGAAATATGCCAAATGTGCTGTTCAAATCCGGGATAATGCACTAACTGAATTTAGAAATATTGCATTTTTGATGTTTTATTATTATGTAGGAATCCTGGTTCTGCTGCAATTCATATGGTGTGCCCTTGGCCAATTTCATTTCTTTGTTTTTATATTCTTATCAAAACAATGAAGATGATAATTATCACCTCATATTTTTGAGAGGATTAAATGTAAGAATGTGGGTAAAGAGTAATGCCCAGTGGATCATTAATTGTGAATACTTTTTTATTTCCTCCATGTAGTGGTCTAACTATATCATAATGCAATACAATTGTTTCTCTTTTTTTCCCAACTTTATTAAGGAATAATTGACAAATATAATTCAAAGTGTACAATATGAAGATTTGATATATGTATACTGTCTGGAACGATCAGAATGGAAAGATCAAGATAATTAAGACATCACATTTTTAACTCTTTTTTTTTCTTTTTTTCTGTGGTGAGAATAATAAATATTTACTCTCAGCAATTTTCAGGTATACAATACCATATTATTAACTATAGTCACCATACTGTACAGTAAATCTTCCAAATTTACTCTGCTTATAACTGAAAGTTTGTACCCTTTGACTTACATCTGCCCATTTTCTCCTCCCCCCAGCCCCTGGCAACTACCATTCTATTCTCTGTTTCTATGAAATTGGCATTTAAAAAAATAGATTTCACAAGGGATACTGTGCAGTATTTCTTTTCTCTGTCTGGCTCATTTCACTTAGCAAAATGCCTTCCAGGTTCATGTATGTTGTCACAAATAGGAGAGTCCTTTCTTTTCATGGCTGAATAATATCCCATTTTCTTTATACATTTATTCATTGAAGGACATTTAGGTTGTTTCCATATCTTGGCTATTGTAAATAATGCTGCAATGAACATAAGGGTGCAGATATCTCTACAAGACATACCATTATTTCTTTTGGATGAGCATCATCATATGTTGAGCCAGTGTGGAACTTCCTGTGTAAGAATAGGCAACAGAACACAGTGTGTTCATTCATCTCTCTGGAGGATTCACAACTAGAGTCACAAAATGGTCTTTCTTGAGCCCAGGACTGAGACATGTAACCAGGGGAGAAAGCTTTTGTTAACAATATTTCTGTTCAATCTCGGTCGTTGATGGGACACTGAGACAAAGACTCAGGTACTAACAATGTTCGAGAGATCACATCCATTATCAGGTCTTCATTTCTTTCCTTTTAAAACCACCTTTCAGGCTGCTCATAGTGAGGACAATTATGGGGAAAAGATGTAGGAAGAGTTAGAGATATTTCCGTGACGAATAGACAGGGAAAAAAAGCAGAAGATGCTGTCTCTTAGTAGGCTCGCAAAGTTCAATTACTGGAAATGCAAAACAAATGGGCACCATTTTAATAAAATTCTCACAATTGTGAAGTAGGAAGATGAAAAACCATCGTCTCCTCTTTCTTGTTCTATAACAAAATTTATTTCCATAGGCAATCTTCGTGCAATTTTACATTATGTTGACAGTATGCAAACAAAATAAATAGTTAGATAGCCAAAAAAGGTAAATAAATAATAACTTTATCAAATGATTAAAAATAGGATGGAAATTTTTACATGTCAACTTATTAAAAGAGACTTTTTGTAGGTTTGATCACATGGCATTACAGAGTAAATTGACAATCAGAACAAAACAACAAAATAAAAAACACTAAAAACTAGCAACTCCAAATAACAAAAATAAAAAGAATAAATTGCAAAAGTAGGGTCTTTTAAGATGTGTGATTATTGTATTTAAGACCTAACAGAAACTTAGACGTTAAAATTGATTGATTAAGATACAGTGATCTAATGTGACATTGATAAAATGCATGGCCATTCTCCCTGGTAGCAGATTATAAAACTGATTCTACATAGGAAGAGTTACGTATTAAAATCACTGAAGTATATCCTATAAATTCAATGAGGTTGGGAGTTTGACTTGAATGGTAAGGTTTCATAGAGAAAAGTTTAATTTTTAAATTTCTATATTTAGAGTGAAAGTTAAATTGTGATTAATTTGAGTTTGTGTTTTCAAATATCAATTTTGTAATATGTGGATTCAAAAAAAGTATCAGTACTTGCAGGGCATATGCAACAAGTAAATTTGATATTTTTGTATTTAGAGAAAAGTTGAACAACAGTTTTGTCCAGTTGATCAGTACAGCGTCTCTGTTGATTCAGAGCAACTATTTTTATCTATTGTGTTCTGTTTCCTCTATCTTTTTATATTTGCCTAAATTCTTATCAACTTTTGAAAATCAACATCTGACTTTAAAGTTAAATGGGGAGGTAAAGGAACCATACAGTGTGAATAAGATAAGAAAGGTAGGGATGCCTAAAGTCTGAGGACAGGTATTTTTAAAAAGGAAAGTGCAGCAGGGTACAAACAGTAGACACAGAAATGAATAAAATATCTGGCTAGTCTAATGACTTTTGTGAACTCCCAGTCCTGGAATCTGTTATATCTGTGGCTTTTCTTATTTATACTCATGGTTTGAAAAGCAATTTGTGCATCGTCTATATGTTGTAGTTATGAAGAAAGATAGGGTGATATATTCTGACTTGAAATTTTCTAAATCTTCTAATCAGCAGAGACAAAAATGCAGAGCCTTCAAAAGACATGTTGATATATATGTTACATTCATTCATTTTACTTTTCAAATTTCTTAATTATAAATCACACAGGTCTCATTTTAGAATCTATTCCCAATCATCTAATTCTTCTTAGTAATACTCCAAGTTTAGATGTCTTCAATCAGGATTCCGTAAAATATTACTAGATATACTTCTCTGTCGTGCATATGTAAGTAAAGTTTATATAAAGAAGATATTATAACTTTGTCTTTCTAATTCTTAAGCTATCTCTAATACTCTGTCTAGAATTAGATTCACAATATCTAATGAAAATGAATGAAGAAATGAATATCAGCTTTTCATTGTTATTGTGCTGAATAGAGGTGGAAAAAAGTTGCTACATTCTTTACGCTTTTGTTCATAGGATATGGAATCAGATCTGTCTTAAAAAATCTAGGCTGTATTGGTTACAACCTGTTTGGACAATATTTCTAACTCCTTTAAGCCTCAGGTGCCTTAATCCTAAAATATAGATAATAATGCCTACATTATAGGTTGTTTGTGGAGATTAAAACCTGAATAGTGTTTGGCATGTTGTAAAGGGTACTTGCTAGAGTGTGATGCTGTTGCTGCAGCTGATGGTGATGACTATGATTGATTTTGCTAATGAGGATAGTAATGATGATAAAAAATACACAAATAAGACAATTCACATTGGGCCATCTAATACACAACAAGAAAAAAAAGCTATATACATTAAAAGTAGACAATCTGGAGGCAGAGTATCTGATTTCAAATATTGGCTTTAACACTTATTGACTGTGACCTTAGATGAGATACTTAATCTCTCTACATCCAATATCCTTACCCATAAAATGTGGAGAACAGTACATTTTCACTGAGGATTTGTAGGTTAATATTTGTAAGCTTTTTAATAGAAAAGTGCCTGGCACACAATAACTGATTTATAAGTGATAAATTAAAAGATCTACAAAATGTATAGCAAGGAGCTGGAAAAATAATTGCATGATTAGACAGATTTAGACTTGCCTTTTCATTTTATTGTTAGCTTCTCACTCTTTAACTGTGGCTACTACTATGATCCTTTGCTTTTTCAGAGAACATCATATTAACATCACAGTTTTGTATATTAAACTGTGAATATTTTCTAGTGATATCTTATTTAGGACATGATAGACTTTACTTGGAGTTATTGCTTAGAAAATTACTTTTTAAATGCAAATACAAAACATATTCATTTTAGACACATTAGAAAATAGAGATAGGCAAAATTTTGAAAATATAGAAAGGGAAAAAATCACCTATAATCTCAATCTCAAAAAATCACCTTAAATCTCTAGAGATACATACATATAACATTTAAATTTTTGTCCTCTAGTAATTTTTTTTATGAATGCACACATATTTACATAAAGAATTTTCTACTGCTGAGCATAGCCTCTGGTTCTGCCCAACCAGGACACCAGGCAGCCCTGGAGCACGTCCTATGGCCCCTCATAGGATGATGGAAATGCAGCAAGCCTCTCCTAAGCAAGGCAGAATCCCTGTCCACTGCTGAGCACAGCTTACAGTCCTACTTGGTTAGAGAACTCAAGCTACCAAGAGCCCATCCTACATTCCTGTTTGGGATGTACTAAAAATGAATTGTGAAGAAATAGAAAATCTGCACAGACCTATAATGAATAAGGAGATTAAATCAGAAATCAAAATTTTCCCAACAAAGAAAAGCCCAGGGCCAGAGGGCTTCAATGGAGAATTCTACCAAACATTTTAAGAAGAATTAATGCCAATCTTTTTCAAATTCATCCAAAAAATTGAAGAGGAAGGAACACTCCCAAACTCATTCTATGGGGCCAGCATTACCATGATGCTACAGCCAGACAAGGACACTTAAAGAAAAAAAAAAAAAAACCTGCATGCCAGTATCCTTGGTGAATATAGATGCAAAAATTCTCAACAAAATACCAGGAAACCAAATTCAACAGCACATTGCAAAGATCATAAACCATGATGAAGTGGGATTTATCCCTGGGATGCAAGGATGTTTCAACATGCAGAAAGCAATAAATGTGATAAAACACATAATAAAATGAAGGATAAAAAAATTATGATCATCTTGATAGATGCAGAAAAAAATTTGACAAATTCAACATCTTTTCATGATAAACACTCTCAACAAATTGGATATAGAAGGAAGGTACCTCAACATAATGAAGGCCATATAAGCTTTTCCTCTAAGATCAGGAATAAGACAAGAGTGCCCACTTTCACTGCTCTTATTCAACATAGTACTGGAAGTCCTAGCCAGAGCAATTAGGCAAGAAAAAGAAATAAAGGCATCAAAATTTAAAAAGGAGGAAGTAAAATCATCTCTGTTTGCAAATGACAATCTTATTATAGAAAAATACTAAAAATTCTAACAAAACTGTTAGAATTAATAATCAAATTCAGTAAAGTTGCAGGATACAAAATCAACTTACAAATGTCAGTTATATTTAGATGTACTAACAATGAAATATCTGAAAAAAATGAAGCAATGTTATTCACAACAGTATCAAAACCAATGAAATAGTTATAAATTTAACCAAAGTGTTGAAAGATCTGTATACTGAAAACAAAACAATGAAAGAAATTGAAGAAGACACAAATAAGTGGAAAGCTATCCCATGTTCAAGATTGGAATAGTTAGCATTGTTAAAATGTCCATACTATCCAAAGCATCCAGACATTCAACATAATCCCTGTCAAATTTCCAATGCCATTTCCACAGCAATTGAAATAACTTTTCTAAAATTTTCATGGAACCACAAAAGATCCCAAATATTCTAAGCTATCTTAAGAAAGAAGAATAAAACCAGAGGCATCACACTTCTGGATTTCAAACTATACTATAAAACTGTAATAATTAAAACAGCATGGTAGTGGCCTAAAAGCGGAAACATAGACCAATGGAACAGAATCAAGAGTTCAGAAATAAACTCATGCATACACGATCAACTGATAATTAGTGAGGGAGTCAAGAATATGCAATGGATAAAGGATAGTTTCTTTAATGGTGCTGGGAAAACTGGATAATCATATGGAAAACTACTATATGGCATTCTGGAAAAGGCAAAACTATGGAGAAAGCAAAAATATCAGTGGTTGTCAGGGGTTGGGGTTGGGGGAAGGGATGGAAGGTGAAGCACAAAGGATTTTTAGGGCAGTGAAACTATTCTGTATGATGCTGTAATAGTGAATACATGTCATTATATGTTTGTCAAATCCCATAGAATGTACAACACTAAGAGTGAACTGTAAGACTTCTGGTTTCAGGTTCAACATGTAAGGAGGTTGTTATTTAGACCAAACAACAAGTAAAAAGCTGAACAGACTGAAAAATTTCCAACTCTTCCTGGATCTGTAAGAGAGAGGGAGGACACAAGGCAATCCACCGCAGCAAGATTAGAGAGAGAGGTGAATAAGAGACAGACAGATCATCACAGCTTACTGGAGCAGAGACTCTTGGATGGAAACCGTTGTAGGAACAGTGCTGGGATAAAAAAATGTGAAATATAATAGATGAATTGCAGAGGCTTAGTTTGGACAATTCTGAGAGTTAAAAACTTCAGGGGTACACAATCATAAGGGAGGCCCCATTATATTGTGAGATTTACCTCCAGGACTTTGACCAGATTCCCACAGTTAATGTTAGAGAAAAATTCCTTCCTGCTTCTGTCAGGGGAGACAGGGGGAAAGGACCATTTTGAAATATACCAGAGCACTCTGTTCATCTTAACAGGGTCTAACTTGAAGGAAAACTAGTTAACCAGAGGCTAACCTGTTGTGATTTTGGGCTGGGGTGGGGATCCCCTGCTGGGATCCCACCTAATTGGGGGGAACTGATATATTCTTGTGAAATTCACAGTTCAGAGGTGTAGGCTTACTGAAATGCTGAGACTTAATCATAGGACTATGGAAAGGTTCCCCTCCCTCCACAACTCACCACCACATTACTAGGACCTATTTATAGCAGTTTCTTTTACCCAGTACCTCAAGTCCAGCTATCAAGAAAAAATTATTAAGCATACCTAAAAATAAAAACACAATTTGAAGAGGCAGAGCAAGCATCAGAACCAAACATAGTAGAGATGTTGGAATTATCAGACAGGGAATTTAAAACAACTATGATTATATGCCAACTGCTCTAATGGATAGAGTAGACAGCATGCAAGAACAGACGGGAAATGTAAGCAGAGATGGAAATCCCAAGAAGAAACCAAAAAGAAATGCTAGAGATAAAAACACTGTAACAGATATGAAGAATGCCTTTGTAGGCTTATAAGTAGACTGAACATGGCTGAGGAAAGAATCTCTGAGCTAGTGGATATATCAATAATATCCTTGGAAACTGAAAAGCAGAGAGAACAAAGACTGAAATAAAAAGAGAATAGAATATCCAAGGACTGTTGGAATACAAAAGGTGTAACATACACTAAGTAGGGGCACCAGAAGGAGAAGAAAAAGAGAAAGAAACAGAAGAAATATTTGAAGTAATAATGACTGAGAATTTCCCTAAATTAATTCCAGACCTCAACTGACAGATATGGGAAGCTCAGAGAACACCAAGAAAGATAAATGCTCAAAACACTAGACCTAGACATACCATCTTCAAACTACATAAAATCAAAGACAACAAGTAAAACATAATGTTAAACTATGGACTTTGGGTGATTAAGATGTGTCAATATAGGTTCATCAGTTGTAACAAATATACCATTCCGATGAGGGAGGCCATGCATATGTGGAGGCACTGTATATATGGGAAATCTCTGTATCTTTTTTTAAACTTTTCTGTGAACCTAAAACTGCTCTAAAATATACAGTCTTCATAAAAAAATAAAATAAATTTTAAAAATAGAGAAATCTTATGGAATCTATGGTACACAATCAAAAGAGCTAATGTATGCATTATGGGTATCCCAGAAGGAGAAGAGAGAGAGAAAGAGTCAGACACTTATTTAAAGAAATAATATCCAAAAACTTCCCTAATTTTAGAAGACTTTTGGACATCCAGTTTTATAAAGCTCATAGGTCCACATACAGATTCAACCCAAAGATGACTTCACCAAGACATATTATAAGAAAGTTGTCAAAATCAAAAATAAAAAGAGAATTTTGAAAGCAGAAAGAGAATTAAAGAAACTCATCTCATATAAAGGAATCCCCACAAGGTTATCAGTGGATTTCTCAGCAAAGACCTTGAAGGCCAGGAAAGAATGAAATGATATATTCAAATTGTTAAAAGAAAAACAACAGCCAATTAAGAATGCTTTACTTTGCAAAGCAGTCCTTCAGAAATGAAGGAGACATAAGACTTTACCAGACTAAAAATGAAGACACCAAGAAAGGAACTAAGGAACTACAACACAGCCATAAACTAATTAACAAAATGGCGATAAGTCCTTACAATCAATAATTACTTTGAATGTAAATGGATTAAATTTTATAAACAGAAGACATAGAGTCACTGACTGAATAAAAAACAAGACCCAACTGTATGCTGCCTGCAAGAGACTCACTTCAGCTTTAAGAACATACATAGTTTGAAAGTGAAGGGACGGAAAAGATATTCCATGCAAATGGAAACCAAAAGTAGGCAGAGAAGCTATATTTATATCAGAAAAAATAGACTTTAAGTAAAAAACTGTACAAAGAAACAAAGAAGGTCATTATACAATGGTAAAAGAATCCATTCATTAAGAAAATATAATAGTTGTAAATATATATATATGCACACAACATTGGAGTGTTAAGCAAATATTAACATATCTGAAGGGAGAAATAGACTCCAATGCAATAATAGTAGGGGACTTCAATACCTCACTTTTAATAATGGATAGATCATCTAGACAGAAAATCAATAAGAAAATATTGGCCTTGAACTACACTTTAGACCAAATGGACCTAACAGACATATGCAGAACATTCTGTCCAACAGCAGCAGAAGACACATTCTTCTCAAATTCACACAGAACCTTCTCCAAGAGAGATCATATGTTAGGTCACAAAACAAGTCTTAACAATTTTAAGTAGACTAAAATCAAACAAGTATCTTTTTTGACCACAATGGTATGAAACTAGAAATCAATAACAGGAAGAAAGATGAAAAATTCACAGATATGTGGAAATTAAATAGCACACCCCTGAACACCAATGGTTTAGAGAAAAAAGCAAAAGGGAAAAAAAAATCTTGAAACAAACGATAATGGAAGTGCAATCTACCAAAACCTATGGGATGCAGCAAAAGTAGTTCTGAGAGGGAAGTTTATTGTGCTAAATGTCTACATCAAGAAAAAATAAAGGTTTCAAATAAATAACCTAACTTGACACCTCAAGAAATCAGAAAAAGAACAGAACAGAATAAGTTCAAAGTTAGCAGAATAAAGGAAATACCAAAAGGAGACCAGAAAGAAAGAGAGACTAGAAAATCAATAGAAAAGGTCAACAAAACTAAAAGTTGGTTTTCTGAAAAGATAAACAAAATTGGCAAACTTTCAGCTATACTAAATAAGAAAAAAGAAGATAAATAAAATCAGAAATGAAAGAGAGATATTACCAATGATACCACAGAAATACAAAGGAATATAGCAGACTACTATGTACAATTATATGCCAACAAATTGGATAACTTAGAAGAAACGGAGAAATTCCTCTAAACATACAATCTGCCAAGAATGAATCTTGAAGAAATAGATAACCTGAATAGACAAACAATGAGTAATTTAAAAAATCTAACAAAGAAAAGCTCAGTACCAGATGGTTTCACTGGTGAATTCTACTAAAAATTTAAAGAAGAATTAATACCAATCCTTCTCAAAATCTTCCAAAAAATTGTAGATGAGGGATATTTCCAAACTCATTTTGTGAGGCCAGTATTACCATGATACCAAAACCAGATGTGGACATTACAAGAGGAGAAAATCACAGGCCAATTTCCCTAATAAACATAGATCAAAAGTCCACAAAAAAACCCATAGCAAACGGAATTCAGCGGCACATTAGAAGGAGCATACATTGTGATTAAGTGGCATTTGTTCCAGGGATGCCAGGATGATTAAATATGGCTGAGGTAGTGTTTGTCAGGTTTTTCTACCACAAAGTTATTCATTTTTTCCCCTTTCCATAGTGTACTCTTTGGAAGAAAATTACTATGTGCCGTCCACACATAAGGAGTGGGGAGTTATGCCTGACCCCATTGAGGTGGCAGTAACTACATAATTTATTTGAAATTCTTCTGCACTGGAGATATGTCTTATATCCATTGTTTATTCAATTGTTTTTATTCTATTATGGACTTATGGATATTTACTTTATACTTTGGGTTATAATACAGTACGACTTTGTTTTGTTGCTTAAATTGTTCCAGCTTTGGCTATTGGGAACTCTTTTACTTGGCTCCTGTATCCCTTTTACATATCTCCATCATTTTTAGGCACTTATATCCTGCCTCTGTCTTAGAATCTGCCATTTCCCCAAGGAGCCCTGATTTCTTTTACTGGAGAAAGAAATTAAAGTCAAGATCTAATCACTAGGTGTAATTTTCATTTTTGCAAAAAATGTCGAAACAATTTTGAAAAAAGTTGTAAAACATATTACTTTAAGACAATAAAAAAACCACTGTAATCAAGATGTTGTGATTTGGTGAAAGAAGATAGATGCTCAGATTGATGAAACAGGATCGAGAGTATAGAAATAGATCCATATATAAATGATCAATTGACTTTTCAGAAAATGCAGTGCTAAAGCCCCAACAAAAAAGAAACCTTGATTGATATCTTGCATCATACACAAAAATTAACTTGTAATTATACATTCGATATAGAGTTCAATGGAAACAAAATTTATAGAAGAAAACATAGGAAGAAAAACTTCAACCTTAGGTTCAGTAAAGATTTCTTAGGACACAAAAATATAAATCATGAATGACAAAATTGATTAGTTGCACTTCTTCAAATTAAAAAAATTTGTTCTTTAAAGACAGTTAAGAGAATAAAAGATAAGAATGAAAGACTGGAAGGCAATATCTACCAAACACGCTTGATAAAATGCTGGTATTTGGAATACATATAAAACTCTCATAACTCAACAACAGCAAAAGAAACAATCCAATAAATATGGGTAAATGATTTGAATAAATACTTTACCACAGAAAATATATGGTTGACCAAAAACATCATTTATTCATTAAGGAAATACAAATTAAAACCAAAATTAAATTATACCACCCATTTATTAAAATGGTTTTACAAACTGACAATGTTAAATGTTGGGAAGGATGCAAGCAATAGAAATTTTCCTATACCTCTGGTGGGAGTGCAAAATGGTACAGCCACTTTTGAAAACAGTTTAGAAATTTATTTATATATATGTAAACTAAGACTCAGACATTTGGACTTGTGAGTACATAACTGCCAGGTGTGGCGCAAGTCTCAAATTCAGGCCTGATTTGAGATACTATTCTCTTTCCAGTATACCAGACTGTCTTTATCCTAAACGTTAAGGAATCAAACAAATTCATACATAATTCATACAGGTTGATCATTTTAATTACTATTGACATTCATTCCCAGCCAACATGTTCATGACAGTGACTGGAGTTTGCAGGATTATTTACCAAATCCGTGTGAGTTGCAGGAATAGGGTATACAGAACTCCACGTCTTAATTCGCACTCTCTTACTCCGCCACTCTTGTGTTCACAACTGGTGTGATTTGGCAGTAGTCATGTGAAAGGGGCAAAAATGGAGGCTCCTACGTACCTCATTCTGATGCACCCCATATTCCAGCCTCATTTCAATCAGGGGCCAGAATACCGGTACAGACCAAACGAAAAAAAAAGCAAAGATACTCAAACAAGAGAGGAAGACTCAAAACTTCGAAGGGTCTGGATTATTATAAGAAAAAATCATTTTAATTGTTTGTTGTTGTTATTGTTCTCATTATTAGGTAGTCAAACAAGCATTTTCTTCTCACAAATGTAGTACATGAATCTGGAACAGTCAGAAGCAGCCATCCTCGTTGCTGTTATACTTCCACAGTTTCCACTCTTTGACTCATTCCAATCACTTAACATAAAATAAAAGCATATAAATGATGTAAAATATACATTTGCTAACGCAGACATAATAAGAGGTATTGGTCCAAAGTCAAGGTGGTATATTTTTTCTTTCCTTATAGAAACTACCCCTTGGTGCCTTAGGCTTTCCTAAAGAGCACCTTATGAGGAGTACAGGCATGAAGTCAAAAAGCCTCTCTCTCTCCATGTACTCATTTTCTGAACTTAAGTCCTTTGGATGTGTGTGTGTGTGTGTGTGTATGTGTACATATATATACCTATATATGTGTGTGTGTAATGTTTTTCCTATATGCTTTCAGGAATGTAAACCAGAATCTGTGATTATAGAACTTATTAGTTAGTATCTATTCTAGAGACTTACATTTGGAGCAAAGGAGGTGAGTTATCTTCCCATGTCCAAGAACTGCTGGTTCCTTTGCGGGACAATCCAATCCAGGAGAAATAGGATAGCTGACTTTGAATGAAATTCTGTAGTAAAAGGAACATACTCTGTGAGTAAAAATCTTTTCATGTTTCTGAAATGAAGTAATAATCTTATTAAGATTATTTTTACTATTGTGAATAACAAAAAGTATAAAGATCAACTTCATCCCGATTCTATTCAAATTATAAAATAATGAAATTACAGCTCCTGACATTTTATTAAATATAGAGGCATAGATGAGACAGAATAACACTCTCGATAGCTATTTAGACTTAGGACTTAAAACTCTTAATTTCCTTTCATAACTTATGTTTGCAGCTCAAAGATGAGTTCTGAGCAAAGCCTGATTTCTACTTTGGGGTCCAAGTGGGATAGCTATGAGATTTCTACCCATGTTGCTTTGTGTTTTTGTTCCACAAGTACTGTTTATTTCTTGTGAAATGGGCATCCTGAAGAGGTAGTCTTTTTCTCATTAGATGTGGTGTTTACATCGCTGGCTGGATAATTACAAGTATTTATGCAAGTGTAAAAGTAATTGATAGAGCGCTGTAGTTTTACAAAGCTTATGCACATGTTATCTCACTTGATCTTCCCAAATATGTTGGTAAGAAAGTGTAGCCACTTTTATTACCTACTCCCCACCTTTTCCAAATGAGGAAACTGATGCTCTAGTTGATTCAGTCATACAAATAATGTGTTACAAGGGAGTTTACTTGAGGCTCTCTGACTGTAAATTCTAT
This sequence comes from Tapirus indicus, assembly GCA_031878705.1. NCBI lineage: Eukaryota > Metazoa > Chordata > Mammalia > Perissodactyla > Tapiridae > Tapirus > Tapirus indicus. The sequence continues at coordinate 106,877,820 of CM062918.1, read as the reverse complement.
TTTCTCCCATTCTCCTTTTTATTTTCAAGTCTAGTTTTTATTTTCTCTTCGGTTCTGACACCTTTGAGAAAACAATGAAAGCTCAGACCTCCGTATCCAGAAGAAAAATACATATATATATATATATATATATATATATATATATCTAGACATAAAATTTGGCATTCAATTTCAGGGTTTTCACAGGTGGCTTTATTTCTCAACGAAGATACCCTCTGAGAAAAATTAGAACTTCTAGACTCTGAAACTCATTTTTGGGCTTTTTGTATATCCATGGGCTCTAAGTTAAAATCTCTCATGTCAAAGGATACATTGTGGATAAATCAATGAGTATTATTGAATGAGGCCTTTTACAATATTCTTCTGAAATTCTCTAAGTCTGTGAATAGGAGGAAGGTAAGCAAACTAAGTTAAGGTACACATACTCCCATGAAAAGTCAAAAGTTCCATGGGCTAACACCTCTCACTTCTTTTCTAATATTTTTATAATAATTCCGGAGTATAGTTACATAAAATTCATTCCTGAAAACCCTGTCAACATCCATACAATTCCTATTGTTCTTACAAGGAAGACCATAAGAGACTTTCTCACTAAAATGTGATGATTAATTTATGTTGAACAGAGCAGATTTCACATTCAGAGCCCTACCCGGCTACTTTTCAATATGTTATATGACGTTTCCATATAAACCCTTTACTTTGTTTTGTAAGCGAAGTAGGATATTTTTCTTTCTTTCTTTTTTTTTTTTTTTGTGGGGAAGACCAGCCCTGAGCTAACATCCGTTGCCAATCCTCCCCTTTTTGCTGAGGAAGACTGGCCCTGGGCTAACATCCGTGTTCATCTTCCTCCACTTTATATGGGACGCCGCCACGGCATGGCTGACAGGCAGTGCGTCGGCGGGCGCCCGGGATCCGAACTCGCGAACCCCGGGCTGCCAAGCGCGAACTAAACCACTGCGCCACCGGGCAGCCCCAGGACATTTTTCTTTATTTATGCCATCAACAATAACTGTAACTCTCCAGTGGAGTAAAAAAGAGGTTAATTCAGACTTTATAATTGTTTTTTGTTTCTGGATTCAAATTTTGGTTTGTTTTCTTGTTCATATTTTTTATAGCTATTTCTGAGGGTTCTACGTACTTTTGCTGCAAGCATCTTTGCCAGAGACATGGTTGCTGCAAGCATTGTCACTGCAAGCATTTTTGCCACGTAACTAATTGGTGGTAAGGCAATTTTGCGGTATAAGATAAAATAACTGGTTGACAGTTTGGTTTCAACTGGTTGACAGCTTGGTTTCATTTCTCCATTGACACTCCCATTTTTATATTATGTAAATCTTAGCTTCACATTTCCCATAGAACTTCAGAATGTCTATCAATGGACATGTGACAATATGCCAAGAACAAACAACAGAATAGAAGGTTTTTCACACCACAATACAAAGCTCAGTTACAAATATGCATCCTAGGATGTGGAAACTAATACCTCTCTTAAGAAAGGAAGGAATTTTATTAAAAAAGAAAAACTGGGGCCTGGCCCGATGGGGTAGTGGTTAAATTCACCTGCTCTGCTTCAGTGGCCTGGGGTTTGCAGGTTCGGACCCCAGGCGCAGACCTAGGCACTGTTTATCAAGCCAGGTGGTAGGAGGTGTCCCACATGTAAAGTAGAGGAAGATGGGCATGGATGTTAGCCCAGGGCCAATCTTCCCCAGCAAAAAGAGGAGGGTGGGTACCATGTTAGCTCAGGGCTAATCTTCCTCACCAAAAAAAAGAAAGGAAGAAAGAAAGAAAAACTGCAATGGATGCTGAACAAGGAGATAAATCAACAAGCCAAGAAAATGTATGATACTATGAAGGAAAGACTTCAAAGACAAGTGCTTAGGTACAACCCATAAAATAAAATCAGTCCTTTATTCAGAGTTATCATGAATCTACACACATTTTAAATGTAGTCAAATATTTTGTATTTTGTAATAAAGTCTTTTTAATTTGGTTATTCATTTTCCACATTTGGTTATGTCCTTTTTAATGTCCGACTTTAATTTTTTGTTATTTTATCTTTTACAGCAAAATTGTCTTATGGCCAATTAGTTATGCAGTGCAAATGTTTAAGGTGAAAATGCCTGCAGCAAAGACGTCTACAGCAAAGATGCTTAAGGTGAAAACACCAGGCACAATTTCTGAGTTGTTGAAAGCCAAGCATATGGATAATTGAACTAGTACAGAGAAGTGAGTGATTCTTAGTGTCTGTCTTTGAGAGGATATTAAAAGATTCCCCTTAACCTGGAATGTTAGGCTATATTCATTCTTTTGCGGGGATAATGGTAAATTATTTCTATATTCCAAAGCAAGACATAATGATAAGGATTATGAAATATTTAGTTTGGTTTTCAATAGCAATATATAATTTGGTTTTTATTGAGTTAAAAGTTAGTGTGAATTAGAATTAATTGATCTACAGTTTTAAAATTATCCAGCATTATTTCTTGTACCTCATGCTCAGTGGTCAACGCTGCATTTTCTTGATTTTGTTAGAAGTATAATGACTTTACTCAGAGAAGCTGAAGCTAAATTTCCATGAAAATATAGTATGAGATATACACTTTTTCTTTGATAAACCATGATATATTTTAAGGATAAATTTTTCTAATTATTGAATGTTTGACTTTACATGTGTTATACTGTGGAAATCCTAATTGTGGATGAATTTGATAAATTAATGAAATTCTTGTATCATTTCTATTTGTATTTGAATGACACAAGTACTGTCTGGATCTGTCACCTTACAGTTGTAAACTGTGCTAAGACATTCAAGCATTGTTAGGCATTAAGAATTAGCCAACAACTAATGTGCAGAGGAAAACAGAAAATATACATCACCAGTTCTTTTTCATCTTCTATCTTAAGAAGTGTGGAGTCCATTTTCTTGCAGATTTTCTTACTCTCTTCAAAGTTCTTCAATTCATGCGAAAAATAATAACATTTCTTTCCACAACATGACCATCTAGTTTTACATGTGCTGCTCTCACTTCCTTGAAAATAGAAGACATTCCTCAGAGACCACTCAGTGTGCATCCTGAAAGCAATGCTCTGGGGCTGAGAAATTGAGGAATCCTTCCCAGACCTTCTAAAAGCATTTTATTTTACGGGACTGATGGGCTTATTTCTGCTCTTTGAAAAGAGCCTAGGTCTAGGTAGTTGCATTAATTATATCCCTCCAAGTCTATACACACTATTATTAAAATTTTCTAGGAAAAATTTTTAAGAAGATTGATGTATTCCCTTACAACCTCTACTGGAAGGACTTCATGATGAGAAGCACAGTCTTTGTTTTAGACTAAGATCTATAGGTATAGAGCAGATCTTAACTTAGGATCTGATATACACACCCATATTAAATGATATAATAGCCATTACAAAATATGATAAAGTCTAGATATTCTATAGAAAAAGTATTATTTTTGAGATCCAATAATGTAAAGGAATATAATATCATGCACACAGAAATATCTAACCTCTGGGAATACTATATATTTTTTTCAATTAAATAAGAATGAAAGTTGTATTCCAAAATAGTTTAATCAATAAAAAATCCAATTTGAACAGGATATCTGGAGGTTGAGAAAAACAGAGAAGAGACTCATTGGTGTCAGTTTTGAATCCATGTCTGCATACCTGTGTTGAATGTTTCTTCTTTGAATGCCATCTTTTTAAACACGGAAATGTCTTCTTGCATTATGTTTTCCAATTGAAGCTTCTGCTGTTGACCTGCCTGATGACCCTGGAAAATTTTTCTCTACATTGTTAGCTTAAGGAAAACATAACACAGGACTGAATAAAATGCATAGTTTTAATTCCATTTAATGTTCAGGAATACAGGCCATTTTTATTCCTGTATATGATTTTCACACTTACATTTCATTTATTGAAAATACTTTAATTAACAACAAGATACCTTACTAGATCTTGATGATACAACAATGAAAAATACAAAACTTCTGTTCTCAAGGAACTCACTCATAATGGGGAGAGTATGCAATTAGAATACTGTATGAGTGATATAAAACAATGTTGCTATTAGTACTCATAAGAGAGTAGACTGATTAATGTAGGTTCTGGAACAGTGTGACAGGTCAGCAAGACTTCACAGAGTGGTTTTGATCTTAAGTTTGCTTTTAGTCTATGGATGGGAAAGAGGTAGGAAAGGAAAAGTATTGACAATGAAATTGTAGGAGGCACAATTCCTGTCCTGACATCTTGTCTACGCTGCAATCTTACAGCTATAACATTTTACTGGCAAAATCTACTTGACTGTTAGTCACTTCAAACTCAAAAGATCTTAAATAGCTCAATTCTTTTTTGCAAAATAGTAGAATATTCATTGAACTTTCCTATTTCTTTTCATTTTAGTCACCACTATTCACGTAGAGACTCAAAATTTGGAGAACTCCTGATTTATTCTTCTCCTTTATCTTCTACAACTAATTAGGCATACAATTCACTCTGAATATTTATTCTTCCATAAATGTATGCATATCTTCCCATAAATTCATTTAAAATTCTTCTGGAGGAAAATAGCAGTCTTTCTTTTTCTAACGTAAACATCTGAACATTTCTTTCCTGAATCTATGTAAAGTCCTTGCTATTCTTGTGTAGAAAGTCTATGATGATAACTTCCCTAAAAGGTTAAATAGTTTAGCTCTTATCATTATTATGTTTCGATCATAAAGTGATAAAAGCAATATTTGAGTGCTTACATTGTGATACAAATTGTTCTTAATGAGTTAACTACATGAATTCTTTTTTTTTTTAATAAATTTTTCTTTTTATTGATGTCTTTGTTTATAACACTGTGGGGTTTTAGTTGTACATTTTTGTTTGTCCGTCACCTTGTGGATGTAACCCTTCACCCCTTGTGCCCCCCCACCCCCCTTCCCCTTGGTAACCACCAATCAGTTCTCTCTGTCCGTGTGTTCACTTATATTCCATATATGAGTGAGTTTATGCAGTGTCTGTCCTTCTCTCTCTGGCTTATTTCACTTAACATAATACCCTCTAGGTCCTTCCATGTTGTTGCAAATGGGACAATTGTGTCTTTTCTTATGGCTGAGTAGTATTCCATTGTATGTATATACCACATCTTCTTTAACCAGTCATCAGTTGAGGGACACTTGGGTTGCTTCCACTTCTTGGCTATAGTGAATAATGCTGCAATGAACATAGCGGTGCATACGCCTCTTGTGATGGTTGATTTCACGTCCATTGGGTAGATGAATTCTTAATTTAGTAATTGTAACAACATAAAATGTTGGTCTTACATACAAGATAAAAATATCTTAATATTATGTTCAATGCATCTTTTCTGCTGTTAGCTCTATTTCTTCCACTTTCCAAAGTATAAAAATATAATCTGCTATTAGAATTTGTAAAAACTTTGATAATGAATGCTTCTATTTTTAAAATTAGTATCACATTTATCAGACCATATCCTTTAAAGAGAATAGTTGAATGACTTAGATGTAATATATTACTCATTTTCAAGCAAAAATAAATATTAATATATTTCAATAAGTAATATAAACTATTTAAAAAAAATAAAGAAATGCCCTCCTTAAAACTGAAACTCTTATTAGGAATGTTTTTTAACTTCAATTATTTATGTATCAAGTCACAAATTTTCAAGTTGACTTGAAGCTAATCCTTTTAGGAGCCTGAGAAGGAAAAAAACATGAAAAAGAAATTATCCCTTAGAAAATTCTTCTGTGTATGCTTTAATTGGATATAGTAGGCTAGAATTACAACATTATCTTAAGGTACTCTAATTATATAATTCAAATCATACTAAGACTGTTTCCACTTTCACCTTTCCCTGAGATAAGATCCAAATACATCTCACACAAAAACTTCAGAATTGCTAGTCTCAATGGTACTATAAGATGTTAGATGAAGGACTGAGAGATATGAAAATATACTTCAATCCAGAAAGTAAATAAGCATCCATTATGTGTAAGACATCCTGAAAGTTTCTGTGACTAGGGAATACAGAGGGTTTAACCTCTAAAGAGCATAACAAAAATACACAGGCAGTGGTGTCACTTCCAGAATGGCCACATGATAAGCTCAGTGGAAATGCTCCCCAGCAAAACAATCATAACTGTAGAAAACTATTTAAAAAACAACAATTTAAAATCTGTGGTACGTGTCCAAAGATAGTATAGCAAATGAAGAAACACTTAGTCAAAAAAATCTATGAAATATTGGTAAGAGTGAGTCTGCAGCACTTGAGCCATGATGTACTCCCGCTCCCCACTCCAGATCAGCATCATTGAGCTTCATTATGAGTGTGTGTAGCCAAGACCAGGCTCTTTCTCTCCTCAAATCCCATCCAAGGACTGCAGTATCTCCCCAGGATGCGCAGGCCACCAACATTTCCAATCTCTCCCAGGTCTGTGTTGAAGAAGCTAAATTCCGGACAGTGTGGCCAGGAGGTTCGGGCTCCCTTTTCCACCCTAGGCCACACTTATAGGGTAAGGTGCTATCCTGTCTGGAGCAGGCCATGAATACTGGGGGAGTGTCAGTTGCTCTCTTTCCAGCTTGCTAGTAGGAAGAAGGTCTATTCCAGGAGAAGCCATCTGTGAAGACCAGAAGTTACTATTCCCTCCCCACCATAGCCCTTATAAAGCAGGGGTGTTAAACTCTGAGAGAGTGAGCCACTGTCCCTGCCCCCAACTCTGGAGCAGTAGATCAGAGAATTTTGTGTCCAGGGAAAGGAATTCCATAAGAACACAGCTCCAAATCTCTCCCCACAGGAGCGGACTTTATTTGGAATAGGGCCTGGGGGAGTTCAAGCCTAATGATGCTCTTCAAAACAATGGAGATTTGCGGTGTAAGTTATTAAGAGGTGGTTGTAGCTCCATGAAAGCAATAATCTTAAATATAAGGCAGCAAGTTTACCATAAAGAACCAGGAAAAGAGGTAGTTAAGAAAAGCCTTCTTCATGTCAAAATAAATCTCAGAGTTTGGCCCCAAAAACTATCCCTGTAAAGAATTCCAGATGTAATTGTATCACACTGTAGAGCAGTTTATTCCTCAGGATATTGTCAAAAACAATAGAGCAATCAGCTGCCAATTAGTAGAGCCTATTAGCTGGGTATGATAGCAACAGAGGCAGACATTTTAAAACTGATCAGGGAAATAGACAGTCAACAACACTCTGCTAAAATCATTGTCATCCCTGGGAGATTATGCACATGCCCAAGTCTGCTTTCTGATAAAAAATGAACGCTTTCCTTCTTAGGTTAGGAATAAAATGAAGATGTACACTCTCATCACTTCTATTCAACATTGTACTGAAGGTTCTAGTGAGGGAAATTAGTCAAGAATATGACATAAAAAGTATCCATATGGAAAGAAAGAGATAAAACTGTCTCCATTTGTTGATGACATGACATCATATGTAGAAAAATCCAAGGGAATCCAAATAAAACTCATTGGAACTAATAAATTTTGTAAGGTTTCATGGTACATTATCAATACAAAATTCAACTGTAACTCTACACACTTGCAATGAACAACCTGAAAATAAAATTAAGAAAACAATTCCATCTACAAAAGCATCAAAAGTATAAAATATTCAGAAATAGTATTAATGAAAGAAGTTAAAACATATACTCTGAAAACTAAACACTCTTAAAAGAAATTTAAAAATACCTAAGTAAATGAAAAGACGTCCCATATTTGCCTCACATATACAAAAATTAACTCATAATGGATCTAAGACAGTTAGCAAATGTAAGAGCTGAATTCTTAGAAGACAACAAAGTATACAACTTTGTGATCTTGGCTTAGGCAATGGTTTCTACATATGACACAAAAAGCACAAGCAACCAAAAAAGAAGAAGATAAATTGAAGTTCTTCAAAATTAGAAACTTTTGTGCTTCAAAGGACACAATCATGAAAGTAAAAAAACAACCCAAAGAATGGGAGAAAACATTTGCAAGTCACATATTTGATTAGGGACTTGTATCAGGAATATATAAAGACCCCGTACACGTCAATAATAAAAAGACAAATAGCCCAATTAAAAATATACAAAGGACATTTCTCCAAATAAGTACATGAGAAGATGCTCAACATCATTAGCCACCAAGGAAAAGCAAATCAAATCAAAACCACAATGACATACCACTTCATACACCCTAAGCTGGCAAAAACAAAAAAGATAATAACAGGTGTTGGCAAGGATGTGGAGAAATTGGAACACACATAGACTTCTGGTGGGAACTGAAAATGGTGCAGCCAGCTTTGAATATTATCTGGTAGTTATTCAAAAAGATTAAACATAGAGTTACCATATAACTTATCAATTCCACTTCTAGGAATAACCTCAAGAGAGATGACAACATATGCCCATGCAAAAACTTGTACACAAATGTTCATAGAGGCATATTCATAATAGCCAAAAAGTGAAAAAAACTCTGAATGTCCATCAACTGATGACTGGATAAATAAAATGTGCTATAGCCATACAATGAGATATTTTTGGCATGACATACTGAGACATGTCACAACATGTATGAACCTTGAAAATATGCTAAGTGAAAAAACTGGTTACAAAAGACCAAATGTTATATAATTCCATTTTAGGAAATGTGCATAACAGGAAAATCTATAGACATAGACAGTAGAATAGTAATTGTTTAGGTCTGCCTAGGTTGGAGGGAAATGAGGAGCAACTGCTAACAGGTATGGGAATTTTGGGGTGATGATGAAAATGTTTTAATACTGATTATGGTTATGGTTGCACAACTCTGTGAATATACTAAAAGCCACTGAATTTTACCTTTTAAAAAGGAATTGCATGGTAAAGAAAAATATCTCAATAAAGCTGATATATACGTGTATGTATATATGCATGTACATATGCATCTGTGTATAATCAAATATATATATATATAATTAATATATGAATAATTTATACACACACACAATTCAAAGGGCTTGGTCTGCAAGCCAGAAAGCTTGTGGTCTAGGTTCAGCTATGTCATTAAACAGAATGTGTTCTTAAAAAAATATATGCAGAGAACTATAAACATTCAACTGACTGTACCTTCCTTCAATGAAGAATTTGTTACTTACTAATCTATATTTGAATTACCTGCAGTGTTTGACACGAAAGGAAAATGACTTAGAGCAGTGGTCCTCAATGACGGGCAATTTTACCCTCCAGGGAATGTTGGCAATGTCTGGATATATTTTCTTTTTTCTTTCTTCCTCACTTCCTTCCTTCCTTCCTTCCTTGAGGAAGATTGGCCCTGAGGTAACATCTCTGCCCATCTTCCTCTATTTTGTATGTGGGGTGCCACCACAGCTTGGCTTGAAGAGCAATGTGTAAGTCCGTGCCCAGGATCCAAACCTGCAAACCCCAGGCCACCAAAGCAGGGCATGCAAACTTAACCACTATACCACCAGACTGCCCCAATGTCTGGAGATTTTTTGTCTTAACTACTATCATCTAGTGGATAGAGGTCAGGAATGCTGCCAAACATCCTATAAAGCACAGGAAAGCCTGCCCAACAAAGAATTAACAGGCCAAATGTCAATAGTGCTGATGTTGAGAAACTGTTTTAGAGGAAAAATATTTCATGTTGAAAATAATAAAAGGTCACAAAATGAATTTTGGAGAGTAATGGCATTGGATTAGGGAATTAGAAAAATAATCATGGAGGAATTAGGAAAGTCACCAATGTTCTGTAAGATGGGTCTTGAGGGATGGGTATGATTTCCACAGGTAGAGACACAGGCATGAGAAAGGCTGTCCAGATGAAAGGAACAGCATAAACAAATGTGTTAGGACGGAGAAACTGAGAGAAGATGCAGGCAACAGCAAGTGATCTAGAATTACTTAAAGCCAGTTTGGATGTATAGAGTAAAGCTTACAATTATTTGCTTGAAATAAGGTTATAATTCATGAGCTCAAATACAAGTAGAGGAATTTGAACATAATTCAGTAAAGAATGAAAAAACATTAATGATTTCTGAGCATTTGGATGACATGATCGTAGACATATTTGGAGAAGTTAATTTGGCAGTTTCAACAGGATTCTAAAAGTCTATTGACTATAGGATAAATTAGGAGGCAATTGTAATAGTCCAGGAGACCAGTATTGTTGGCTTATGTTAGGTGATTATGAGAATAAAAAAATAAATATGAGCTTCAAAATGGAGGTATTGAGGTAAAACCAATGGGACTTGACAGTTTATTGAAAGAAGATGTCAGAGAGGAGAGAGAAAATTAGCATGCAGCATTATCTACCGTCAATAAAACCTCAAATATAGCCTTTCCAGAAAAAAGCCTGAATATGATCCAGGCTTTATAATAAAGGAGACCTCAAGCTTTAGAGGAAGTTGGTAAATGGCCAAGTGATTTCACTAATGGTGAAGGTGGAAGAGCTGCCTGAGCAGAAATGGGGATCATGGCTATGGGACTAGTAGGAAAGGGGGACTAGTAAAAATAATAAGTTCTCAGGAAAGAGATGTTTGTTCAGGCCACAGAACTAGTTTAACTTACCCACGAATCCCGTGATTCTAGCTGTTAAAAGGAGAAGGAAACAGAAGATTCCGAGAATTACCACAATGTGACACCAGGGAAATGAAACTGGACATCCTGCCCAGAGAGAAAAAAGAAAGTCTGAGGATATCAGCAGGATTTTCTACGAAATATGGGAATACAAAGAGGAATATTAAGTGTATGGACTTGTTTTTCTAAACTATATCTCTATAGATCACTTGTATTAACCCACATTCAACAGATATTTATTATTTTATGAACATGGTATGCTTGTATATGTACATAAACACCCACAGTTTTCTAATTGGAACCTCACTGCTGTTCATCATCAGAACAGCCACAACTATTGCACAGAAGTTATAATCACAAACATATGCTGGATGATTGTTAATAAAATATCGTTTCTTGAAATTTCATAGAATGAGTCTATAGTGAAATTAGGAGATTCACAATGTTTTTAAAAAGTTGGAAAAAAATCATTTTCCTGCTTGCCTAGGAAATTACATCACCCTAGTTGCATCAATTGTCTGGAATGTACTAAAATTGCATATTTGGTTTTCAACATTTCTTTTCCATTTAGGTTTTAAGACATACTTTAAACAATCTCATGAAACTAGGTAAGCTAATTCAGTTATTTGGAACAGTGGTTTTTGTCTTAAGTTACTTGAATCACATGCACACAGACTAAGAAAGTGGAGGACAAGTGAAGCTACATAAATTTTATCTTTCTCTTCAGATGAGTAAACACTTGTTATTTTGTCTGATTGGAGTTTCAAGCATATGTTTTCACCTCTGAGTAAACTAACTGCTTTTTTATCTCTGGAGATTAAAACAGAGATGTGGATATTGCTTCATACTCACACTATTTCTCAGAAAGCATGTAGGTTATTAATATGTGTGAAGAGAGTTAACAGATAGGATTCTTTCCAAACAGAGGAGGTCCATGCAATTATTTTCTTCTTACTATATGAAATCTATCATGGAAATTTTTATTATGACTAATCTTAGAAATAAGACATAACTTATTTTATACTAAATTTTAATGAAATACTTTAGGAAAATTATTTAACAAGGAACAGAAAATAGTGTCAGGATTCAGTAGGTGTTGGAAAAAAACTTACTATTCTTTGGAATCTGCTTCTCAGTAGGAAGATGTTTCACCTCTGTGCATGTTGTATATATTTCATTCATCTCTGAAAAAGTTTGAAAAACAACTCTAAAAGGCAAATAGATTTCTTTTTTAAGTTTTCAAGTCCTTTCCTTTCGTGGTTCCCTGTATATCATTGAAATCACTATTTTATGCCATTTAACTACTTGTGTCTGCAATTTTACTTCTGTGTTTTTCTTCAAGAAAGATTTTTTTTTATCAGATTATTTTTCTATTTCTTTCTTTTTTTTTTTTTTTGAGGAAAGATTGGGCCTGAGCTAACATCTGCTGCTGATCTTCCTCTTTTTCTTTGTTTTCCCCAAAGCCCCAGTACATAACTGTATATCCTAGTTGTAGAACCTTCTAGTTCCTCTATATGGGATGCTGCCTCAGCATGGCTTGATGAGCGGTGAGTCGGTTCCCATCCAGAATCTGAACCAGCAAACCCCAGGCCACCAAAGCAGAACACACGAACTTAACAGCTATGCCTCTAGTCCGGCCCCTTCCTATTTCTGAAATTATCACATTATCAATATCTCTCTTTCAGTCCTTGGGTACTGCAACTTCAACTACTACCTGAAGTTTTCCAGGTAGTAAGGTGTATTTAATTTAAAAAGAGTAGAAATGCAGTTATTTATGAAGTATTTATTTGACATTGAAAAATTTTCTCTGTCCAGAGAACACCAAGAAAATATTTATGGGCCATTTGTATCACAAAGGTAGATAGTGTTTCATAATGGATTATTCCAAAAGTTTCTCCTTCATGATCTCTCCTGATATTTTTTCTGTTTATATTCAGCCTTCTTATTATTTACAACCCAAAGACAATTTGCTTCCCATACGCTCCTAAAGTGTTGTTGCCACTTCTTCCAATATGGCCTTATGGATGAATGCCCTACATGTAGGACTCAAATTTGTTTAGTTGTACTACTGTGGAGTGTGTTGTGTTATGCTCATAATATTTGAAGGCATAGACTTTTAAAAGTAACCAATTCTCCTTGAAATATTAATTTTACTTGCAAATTTTTTGGAAAGTTAATTTGCTTCAAGCATTTAAAATATTATTTAATAATCAAACAAATAAATTTACATGACATAGAATTCTGAATACACAGAAATTGTAAAAAATTCTCATGTTCACGGGTTTGCCAGTACAACATCAAGTTAAATACATTTTACATATTTGTATTTTCTCAGGGAATTAATCCCTATTGTTGTCTTTTACAGTATGTCTAAAGAGTATTTAGGCCTCTGTGTGTGCATTCATATTTACTTAGTAACATTTAATAATTTTCCACAAGGTAACTTCCCATAATACACTATTGAACATAAATGCATTTATAATGTCTTTAAAATTTTTTTACCAAGTGTGGAAAATCTCAGAACTGTGGAAACTATATCACATAAATAAGCAAAGTCTAGATGTGGATGTGAATCAGAGAAATATATTATTGTATAGTTAAGAAAAATTGATCATTGGTTGAATAATTATTTAATTACTCAAATTTTGCTCTCATTGCTGTGATCACTTGCTCTATTAACTCACTTAGTCAATCCAAGAGATATATTGAAATATCTGCTAACAAATATTTTTGCTAACAAAACTATCAGTTATATTCAAAGGTAAATCATGAAAAATTTACAGAAGGTAATTCAATTGTAAACTAATTTTTAAATCTGAATTTGTGAGCTCATTTGCCTGCAAGATTAAATTTACTAGATTGTTTTTAAGAATCTCTATTCTTTGTGCTCTGTATGTATACACAATCAAGTGGCACTAGTAACAATGAATTGTGCTGAGAGCAATAGCTGTAGATATAGTTGGTGATACCTGAGTCAGTGCTGTAGAGTTTCTGCTGACAATGGAGTCTGGTCCAAATAGAAGTAAGCCCCAGGGAGCAGATGGAATAGATGTGTGTGAGCTGGAACCCAAGATGATTCTTCTAGGTTCTATATCTCATCTGGTCTTGTTACCCAAGAGGCTTGTCAGCTACTCGTGAAGATGTGAGAAAGCAATTCTTATTTGAACTTCAGGCTTCATCATTTGCACCTTCTATTACTGAGCAGTGGGGGGTTTTTTAATAGAACAGATGAATGGGCAAGATAATTTAAAGGGCCTTGCCCATTTTGCACAGGATCCAAACACTGCACATTAAAGAAACAAAAGAAAAAACCCACTATCACCACCACTCTCAAATACTAAGATTCTAAATATACTCCCTAAAACAGACACGAACATTTTTGGATCTAAATAGAAAATGGACTTAATGAGATATTTAAATCTGTTCTTTAAAGTACTATAGTATTGGCTTAAAAAATGCATGACAACTAATAGGTGGTCATTCCCCACATTTGTCAGAAGGGGATTTTGGAAATAAGATTTTAAGATTTATTAAATTGAGAGCCACTCCATTCTTGGCTCCTTTGAAATGTATCTAAATTCAAATGCTTTATTCTCTGAAACATTTTTTCCATAACATGATCATTTTACAGTCTGTATTTTAGTTCATTCCAGCATGAAATATAAAATATACTTAATCAAACCCTCAGGTTTTGATGACTTTTTGCTTCCCTTCCCCTCCAGTCTGTAGTCAAATGTACAAAGAACAGAGACACATTGGGTTCTTCTCAGTAGTCTGATACAATGTTTATCACGGTGTAATGGATAAATAACAATGAGGCAATTGAAATATGTGGATTTCAAGTCACTAAACAAAGGCTGAGATAGCTTTCTCTTTTTACCATTCAATAATTTTAGAAAGCAGGGTTAGTAAATTAATATATTTCAATTGTAGAGTTTCATTTATACATAAGAACTTTTGGGATTGGTACATTTGCACAGATTTTCTGTTGTTTTAGATTGAAGAAAGACTGACTAAAGGAAAACCTATTTTGAAGTTAAAATAAGTTTTCACATAGAATAAGTGAAATCAAAGGACAGCCTTAGGTAGTATGTAAAAGAGGATATGCTTATTTATATTCTGGCTGGGTTTTTTTTTTATTTCTCACTTTTGTCCTTCTCTCTCCACTCCTATAGCCTTCACCCAAAACAGGCATCTGGCAAGTTCAACACTACTGTGATTGGAATGTTAGAACCTAAAATCATTACTTCAGCCTTAGCTTCTTCCCTCTGCAAGTCCATCAAATGTTTCCATTTCTTCCTAGAAACTGGTTTCTCCACTTAATCAAAAAGTCAATTCTGTGATCCACTTCTTGATCATTTTTCTTTACACTATTATACCTTTTTAGAGAAATTTATCTTTTTTTACCCAATGATATACTGTAATAATTATTTTCATCATGAAACACATGTCCCCTATCATTTCTAAATATTTCACTAATTCTGTATTCTTTCATATTCAGGTTGGTTCTCTAAGTCTTCATTATGATTATGCTTCACCTTACAAATTACTTTCTCCAATTATTAAAGATTAATTCACCCAGATTACTGAACACTTTACAAGATGTCAACAGCATGCTAAGCACTTTGCAGGTATTATCTCAATCTTCAAATAAGTTGAAATTTATAAAAAATAAATATCACATTTGTTGTCATTGGCTGATATGCATTGTCTTTTGTTTCTGACTTAATTTTATAAATACATGCATGAAGATAAACACAAATTATACAAAACTCACAGTACACTGAAGGACCTGTTATTTCATATAAGCCTCAGTTAGCCATAGGTTAGCCTCAAGAGCAAAAAAACAAGCTTAAGGAGTTCAAAATTCAAAATGTGGAAAAGAGAGGAAGTTAAGAAAATGTTAGCATTGGGAATATAATGTTTATCATGTATGAAATATAACTCTTCTTTAAAAATAATCTTCTTGATGATGACTCCAAAATATTCTTTATGCTCTATTTCTCTGATTATAAAAATTATAAATCAGTTTACATTTTCTGACTTTCCTTATGTACTAAACCTAATGCAAGTTTATTTTACTTTCTGTCCCATTTAGAATTTTAGTAATATAAGCTAATAAGCCATAACTATTACTAGTCAATATTTTGCTTTTTGATGAAAGAAATGTTTTTACTATATAAGTCTCTGCCCTGTCTTTAGAATCAGTAATTTCTCCAGAGAGCTCTGGTGAATTTACAGATGAATGGTATTTGGAAACCAAGATCTGTGTGCTGGGGATGTTTGATGCTTCTGGAGTTTCATTGCTTCTAGGTTCTCTACGAGGACAAAGCTAGAGACTTTGTACTAACCCATGTACACACACACGTCTGTAATTGTTTATGTATGTATATGTCCATTAAGCTAAACATGAGTTCATACAGTTGTCTCTGACTCTGATTTAGTAGCACAGGATTTATTCGACCTCTTCTTGCTCATCTGTAACTTGCCTCTCTGAAAGGGTGAAACCTGTCTCCCACCATAATCTATTTATATATTTGTTCGAACCTACTATACATGTCAAAGTGTTTCAGAATTTTTAACCCATACCACTATGAGAAGCAAATTGACCAACTAGAGTAGTATTTATGTTCCTTGTGTCTAACTTTAAAATTCCAGTCAAAATAACATTTTACAAAGTTACTTAGGTCAACACCTATTTTCCCCACCTCCTTCAATGAATTGCGTTGTACATTTGTAATACTCTTAGACTCATTTGTCTCAGTCTGCATTCTATCCTAGGATTCCCCAGTATCTTGACAGATAGTTTTTTGTTTGTTTGCCTTTAGTCATAATTAAAGTTCACTATTTGTGATGTACAGTTCTATGGACTTTGACAAGTGTATAGAGTCGTGCATCCACCACCCCAGTACAATACTGAATAGTTCCTTCACCACTAGTGTTCCCCTGTGCCTTCCCATTGTAATCACTTTTCCCTCTGGAAGCCCTGGCAACCACTGATCTGTTTTCTGTCCCTGTATTTTTGCCTTTTATAGAACTTCGTATGAATGGAATCATATAATACGTATTGTCTTTTTAAATTGTTAATTGTGGTAAATATGCTTAACATAAAATTTACTGTCAACTATTTTTAGCATGCAGTTCAGTAGTGTTAAGTATATTCACATTGTTGTATAATTCAATTTGCAATCTTCCATTTTGCAAAATGCATTTAAGATTTAGCCTTGCTGTTGTGTGAATCAATAGTTCATTCCTTAAAAATATTTTTTTTATTGTGGAAAAATATACATAAAATTTACCATTTTAACCATTTTTAGTGTATAGTTCAGTGGCATTAAAAACTATGACAATGTGGTGCAACAATCACAACTATTCAATTCCAGAAATTTTCATCACCCAAACAGAAACTCTAATCACATTAAACCTTAACTCCTCATTCCCTCTTTCCCCAGTAAAATCTATTCGACTTTCTGTCTGTATGATTTTGCCTATTCTAGATACCTCCTATAACTGGAATCACAAATATTTGTTGTTTAGTGTCTGGTTTATTTCACTTAGCATAGTGTTTTTAAGGCTCACTATGTTGGAGCTTATATCAGAATGTCACTCCTTTTTGTGGTTGAATAATATTCCATTGCATGTATATACCACATTTTGTTTATTCATTCATCTGTTGGTGGACACTTGAGTTGTTTCCACCTTTTGCCTATTATGAACAATGCTGCTATAAACATTGTTGTACAAGTATCTGTTTGAATTTCTAATTCCAGTTTTTTGAGTATATACCTAGGAGTGGACTTGCTAAATCACATGGCAATTGTCTGTTTATTTTTTCGTGTGTGAGGAAGACCAGCCCTGAGCTAACATCCGGTGCTAATCCTCCACTTTTTGCCGAGGAAGACTGGCCCTGGGCTAACATCTGTGCCCATCTTCCTCTACTTTATATGGGACGCCGCCACGGCATGGCTGACAAGCAGTGTGTCGGCGGGCGCCTGGGATCCGAACCTGCGAACCCCGGGCTGCCAAGTGCAGACTAAACCACTGCGCCACCGAGCCGGCCCTGTGTGTTTAATTTTTAAGGAGCTGCCAAACTGTTTTCCATAGCTGTACCATTTAACATTCCCAACAGTAATGGAGAGAGTTGCCATTTCTGCATATTCTCACCAACATTTATTTTCTGGGTTTTTTTGAATGTCAACTATTATCTCATTGTGGTTTTGATTTGCATTACCTTAATGAATATTGATGTTGAGTATTTTTCATGTGCTTATGATCCTTTCGTATATCTTCTTTGGAGAAATGTGTACTCAAGTCCTAAGCCTATTTTTGAATTTAGTTATTTGGTTTATTGTTGTTGTTGAGTTATAGGGGTACTTTATATATTCTAGATATTAGTCAAATATATAATGTGCAAATATTTTCTCCCATTCTGTGAGTTGTCTTTTCACTTTCTTGATAGTGCCTTTGCTTGCACAAATTTTTAATTTTACTAGTCAAAATTTTCTATTTTGACTTTTGTTGCCTGTGCTTTTGATGTCATATTCAAGAAATAATTGACAGATACAATGTCATGAACCTATTCCCCTATGTGTTCTTCTATGAGTTTTATAGTTTTAATTCTTTGGTTTAGGTATTCAATCCATTTTGAGTTAATTTTTGTATATGGTGGAAGAGAAGAGTTGGACTTAATTCCTTTGCATGTGGATATCCGGTTTTCCCATCACAGTTTTTGAAAAGACCATCCTTTTTCACATTGAATAACTTGGACAGTCTTGTTGAAACTCAATTCACCATATATATAAGGAATTGTTTATGGGCTGTCTATTCTATTCCATTTGGTCAATATGTCTGTCTTTGTGCCAGTTTCATACTGTTTTGGTTACTATAGCTTTGTAGTAAGTTTTGTAATCAAGAGTGTGAGTCCTCCAGCTTTCTTCTTAATTTACAAGATTATTTGGGTTATTCAGGGTCCCTTGAGATTTCACATGAATTTTAGGATGGATTTTTCTATTTGTGCAAAAATACCCTGTTAGGATTTTGACAGACATTGCATTGAATCTGTAGATCGCTTTGGGCCGTATTGTCATTGTAATAATATTAAGTCTTCTAATTCATGAAACTGGCTCTCTTTTGACAATTTATGTCTTCTTTAACTTCATTCAGCAATGTTTTGATTGGAGATTTAATGCCTTTGCATTTAAAATATTACTGAACTTTCTTCTTCCATTTTATTATTTGTTTTCTGTATGTCTTATAGCATTTTCTTTTTCATTTCCTCCATCACTGACTTCTCTTGGGTTTAGCTGAGTTTTTTTTTTTTTGTAGTGAAACATTTTGATTCCCTTCTCATTTCTTTCTGTGTATATTGTACAGATTTGGGGGCGTGCCATTCTGATTGCACATAATATCGTAAAATTAACAATCTAATTTAAATTTGTTAATACTAATTTAATTTCAATAACATACAAGAACTGTACTCCTACACAGTCCTACCACTTGTTATATATATCTTTTTATTGAGGTAACATTGGTTTATAACATTATATGAATTTCAGGTGTACATCATTGTATTTCTGTTTAGACTACATTGTGTTCACCACCAAAGCCATCTATCATGGTACATATGGGTCCTTTCACCCCTTTTGTCTTTTCCCCTCTCCCCTTCCCCTCTGGTAACCACCAATCTATTCTCTGTGTCTATGTGTTTGTTTATTGTTGCTGTTGTTTTTATTTTTCACTTATGAGTGAATTCATATGGTGTTTGGCTTTGTCTGACTTATTTTGCTTAGCATAATACTCTCAAGGTCCATCCACATTGTCACAAATGGCAAGATTTTATCTTTTTTATGGCTGAGTAGTATTCCATTGTACATATACACCACATCTTTCTTATCCATTCATCGGTTGATGAGCACTTAGCTTATTTCCAAGTCTTGGCTGTTGTGAATGATGTTGCAATGAACATAGGGGGTCCATATGTCTTTTCAAATTAGTGTTTTCTTATTGTTTGGACAAATACCCAGGAGTGGAATAGCTGGATCATATGGTAGTTCTACTTTTAATTTTTTGAGGCATCTTCATACTGTTTTCCATAGTGGTTGCATCAATTTAATTCCCATCAGCAGTGGACCAGGGTTCCTTTTTCTCGACATCCTCTCCAACACTTATTTCCTGTCATTTTAATAATAGCCATTCTCATGGGCATGAAGTGATATCTAATTGTAGTTTTGAATTGCATTTCCCTAGTGTTTAGTGATGTTGAACATTAGTTAGTTTTCGTACCCATACTTTGCTGTTTTGATTACTATATTTTTGTAGTATATTTTGAAATCAGGGAGTGTGACACTCCCAGCTTTGTTCTTTTTACTCAGGATTCCTCTGGCTACTCAGTGTCTTTTGTTGTTCCATATAAATTTTAGGACTCTTTGTTCTATTTCCATGAAAATTGTCATTGAGACTGTGATAGGGATTGCATTGAATCTGTAGATTGCTTTAGGAAGTATGGAAATTTTAACTATGTTAGTTCTTCCAATCCATGAGCATGGATATCTTTGTGTCTTCTTCAATTTCTTTCAACAATATTTTAGTTTTCAGTGTACAAGTCTTTTAGCTCTTTGGCTAAATTTATTCCTAAGTATCTTATTCTTTTTGTTGTGATCATAAATGGGATTGTATTCTCTATTTCTCTGTCTGATATTTCATTGTTAGTGTATAGGAATGAATTGATTTTTGTATGTTGATTTTGTACCATGAATCTTTACTGTATTCATGCATTATTTCTAGTAGTTTTTTGGTGGATTCTTTAGGGTTTTCTATATATTTAATTATGTCATCTGCACACAGTGACAGTTTTACTTCTTCCTTTCCAATTTGGATCCCTTTTATTTCTTTTTCTTGGCTGATCACTCTGGCAATACTATGTTAAATAAGGGTGATGAAGAAGGACATCCTTGTCTTGTTCCTGTTCTTAGAGGAATAGCTTTCAGTTTGTCACCATTATGATGTTAGCTGTGGGTTTGTCATATGCGGCCTTTATTATGTTGAGGTACTTTCCTTCTATACCCATTTTATTAAGGGTTTTTATCATAAATGAATGCTATATCTTGTCAAATGCTTTCTCTGCATCTATTGAGAAGATCATGTGATATTTATTCTTTATTTTGTTAAAGTCACGTATCACACTGATTAAGTTGTGGATGTTGAACTGTCTTTTCATCCCTGAAATAAATCTCACTTGAGCCTGATGTTTGATCTTTTTAATGTATTGTTGTGTTCAATTTGCTAATATTTTGTTGAGAATTTTTGCATTTATGTTCATCAATTATATTGGCCTGCAATTTTCTTTTTTTGTGTTGTCCTTGTCTGGTTTTGGTATCAGGGTAATGTTGGCTCATAGAATGGTTTAGGAAGACTCCCTTCCTCTTTAATTTTTTGAAAGAGTTTAAGAAGGATAGGTATTAACTCTTCTTTGATGTTTGGTAGAATTCACCAGAGAAGCTGTCTGGTCCTGGACTTTTGCTTTTGGGAGGTTTTTTTGGTGGATTTATAAGCCAAAATTATAATAATATTGGTTTTTATATTTATTCATATAGTTACCTTTACTGAAGATCTTTATTTCTACATATGGCTTTTAGTTAGTGCCTTGTGCCTTTTCATTTCACCCTGAAGTACTCTTTTAACCATTCTTATAAGCCAGGGCTCTGTTATCAAATTCCTTCAACTTTTATTTATCTGAGAATATCTTAATTTCTCCTTCATTTTTGAGAAAAATTTTGTCAGAATTTAGGGTTGATTATTTTTCTTTTCTTTTGGTACATTAAATATGTCATCCTATTTTCCTCTGGCCTATAAGGTTTCTGATGAGAAATTGGTTCACAGTCTCATTGAGGATTCCTTGTATGTGCTGAGTCTTCTCATTCTTCCTACTTTCAAGAGTGTCTTTGTCCTTCAATAGTTTGATTATTACGTGTTTTGGTGTGAGTCTCTTGACAATTCACCCTGTTTAGAGTTCATTGAACTTTTTGGATTTGTAAATTAATGTATTTCATCAAGTTTGGAAAGTTTCAGCCATTATTCCTCAAATAATCTTTCTGTCCATTTCTGCCTTTCTTTGTCTTTTCTTTCTTGAACTCCAATAATGAGCATTTTAATCCACTTTATTGTGTTCTACAAATGTCTTAAACTCAGCTCACTCTTCTTCATTTCTTTCTTTCTGCTCCTCAGACACTATAATTTTCATTGTCCTGTCTTCACGTTCACTGATTCTTTCTGTTGCCTGCTCATATCTGTTGTTGAATCACTCTGGTGAATTTTTTTTATTCCAGTCATTGTACTTTCAGTATCAGAATTTTTACATTGTTTCTTTTAATAATTTCTATCTCTTTATTGATATACTTATTTTGTCCATACACTGTTTTCCTAATTTCTTTTAGTTTTTTGTCTCTGTTTTTCTTTCATTTTTAAGCATATTTAAGATTGTTGTAAATTAGGAACTCTGGAGGTCAGATTCTCTCTGTTTTGCATGGTTTGCTGGTTTATTATTATTATTAAAGGCTGAAGTAGTTCATTTATTTAGTGACGTTTTGAAAAGAATATTCCTTGTCATGTGAAGTCACTGAAGTCTCTGTTCCTTTAACTTCTCTTCAGCTAATGTTTTAACAGAGATTTCCTTCAATACCAAGAGCTAAACAAAGAAACCCACAAAATAAAAAGGTGAGAAACAGAAAAACAAACAAAAACAACCACCTCTCTCCATCTTTGCAGACTGGCCCTGTGCTGGAGCATGCCTCCAAAACTTAGCTAGTCTTCCTTTGAGCTTAGATCAGCTGTAGTTGAAAACATAAAGCGTTTTTATGTCTTCTCTGAGAACATATCTTTTGCTGGGCATCCATGTGACTTTCTAAATTTCTCCATATACATGAATACTTTTGAATATCCTTATTTCCAAGAAATTTTCCCAGCTTCTCCTCTAGGCCTTAGACATTCTATTGTCTATCTCTACCCATAATCTCTTGCCTCAGGTATCTGTGGTTCTTAATTCACATTGCAGCTTTTATGAGCACAGACCACTACTTTTCCTACCTAAGTTCTGAGTTGGTTGAAACAGAGATGAATGTCTTACTTCAGTTACTCAGGTATTTCTAAGACAGATTAGTTAGAACACATTTCTATTTCTTCATGATTCAATCTTTGAAGACTGTATGTTTCTAGGAATTTACCCGTTTCTTCTAGGTTGTCCAATTTGGTTTACAATTGTTCATAGTAGTCTCTTATGATCCTTTGTATTTCTGTGGTATTAGTTGTAACTTCTCCTCTTTCATTTCTGATTTTACTTATTTGGGCTTTTTCTCTCTTTTTCTTGATGAGTCTAGCTAAATATTTATGAATTTTGTCTCTCTTTTCAAAGAACCAGCTCTTAGTTTCATTGATCTTTTCTATTGTTTTTAGTCTCTATTTCATTTATTTCCTTTCTGATCTTTATTATTTCCTTCCTTCTACTAACTTTAAGTTTTGCTTATTCTTCTTTTTCTAGTTCCTTTAGGTGTAAAGTTAGATTGTTTATTTGATATTTTCTTGTTTCTTGAGGTAGGCCATGAACTTCTCTCTTAGGACTGCTTTTGCTGTGTCCTGTAGATCTTGGAACTTTGTGTTTTAATTTTCATTTGTCTCAAGGTATTTTTT
This sequence comes from Tapirus indicus, assembly GCA_031878705.1. Classification (NCBI taxonomy): domain Eukaryota; kingdom Metazoa; phylum Chordata; class Mammalia; order Perissodactyla; family Tapiridae; genus Tapirus; species Tapirus indicus. Next base: position 106,854,562 of record CM062918.1, on the reverse strand, counting down.
GATTTCATCTTTGACTTTTTTGTTGATCCATTGGTGGTTTAATAGCATGTTGTTTAGTCTTTATGTGTTTTGTCCAGTTTTCTTTTTGTCATTGATTTCTAATTTCATATCTTGATTGGGAAAGATGCTTGATATAATTTCAATCATCTTAAATTTATTGAGACTTGTTTTGTGGCCTAATATGTGGTCTATACAGGAGAATGTTCCAAGTGCACTTGAAAAGAATGTGTATTCTGCTGTTTAGGGTGGAATATTCTGCATAATAAGCCCATCTGGTCTAATGTATTGTTTAAGGCTGACATTTCCTCACTGATTTTCTATCTGAGGATGTATCCGTTGCTGTAAGTTGGGTTTTGAAGTCACCAACTATTATCATATTGCTTTCAATTTCTTCCTTTATGTCCATGAATATTTGTTTTATATATTTTGGTGCTTCTATGTTGGGAATGTATATATTTATAAATGTTATATCTTCTTGCTTTATTGACCCCTTTATTATTATGTAGTGGCCTTCTTTGCCTTTTATTACAGTCTTTGTTTTGAGGTCTATTTTGTCTGATATGAGTATAACTACACCAGTTTTCTTTTTGTTTCCATTTGCAGGAATATCTTTTTCCATCCCTTCACCTTCAGTCTTTGTGTGTCCCAACTTCTAAAGTGAACCTTTGGTAGGCAGCATATAAATGAGTCTTGCTTTCAGTCACTTTATATCTTTTGATTGGAGAATTTAGTCCATTTACATTTAAAGTTATTACTGACAGGTATGTATTCATGCCATTTTGTTAATTGTTTTCTAGCTGTTTTCGTAGTGCCACTCTGTTCCTTTCTCCTTCTCTTCCCCTCTTCATTTATGGTTTGATAGCTTTCTTTGGTGTTATATTTAGATTCCTTTCTCATAATCTTTTGTGCATTTGCCATAGCCATAAGTTTTCTCTTTGTGGGTACTGTGAGGTTCACATGTAACATCCTATGTGTATAACAGTTGATAGCAGCTCGAATTTTAACCCATTCCAAAGCTTAACATTTTTACTCCCCCCTCACATTTTACATTTTGGATGACACATTTTACATCTTTTTATTTCATGCTTATCTCCTTTTCATTAAGGTCTTTCTGGGGACTTGTCTTGTTCTTTGGTTTGGAACGTATTCCTTCGTCTCATTTTGCCTGACTCTATGTGTTTGTCTATGCATATTAGGCAAAACAGCTATCTCTTCCAGTCTTGAAGGAGTGGTCTTGTGTAGGAGATGATCCATAGGGCCCAGAATTCTATATCCCCTCGCCTCCAGAGCCAAGTGCTCAAGAAGTGTCCCTCATGTGGACTGCAAACCCCTGCTGGCTGTGGCAGGGCCTTGGCTGCTGTGCTGTGAGGGCAGGGTGTGGTGCACTCACCTGGCATGGTTGTGGTACAGCTGCTGCATGAGGAGGGTGGGGTACAGGGAGCTTGCTTAGCTATAGTGTGGCTGCTCTGCAAGAAGGGTGGGGCATGGGGCACTCAACCAGCCTGGTTTAAACATAGCTGCTGTGCAGGGTGGGCTGGACTCAAGGGGCTTGCTCACTCAGTTGTGGCCTAACTGCTGCATGAAAAGGACAAGGCACTGAGTGTTTGCCCAGCCTGGTTGTGGCACAACTACTGTGAGGAATGGGCAGGGCCCAGAGTGCTTGGTCAATCTGCTTGTATCATAGCTGCTGCCTGTGGAAGGCAGAGTGAAGAGCATACATATAAGTGCTAGCAGACTAGAGAGAGCATCAAAAATGGCACCCACCAGCTCTGTCACCAGTATGTTAGAATGAGACTACAAAAATGGAGACTGCCAGCATTTCTGTTCCAAGAGAAAGTAGCTGCAGGTTCCTACCTCTCCAGCAGCCATTTCAGGATTAGTACCAAAATGGTGCAAAAAACCAGATGTTTGGGGGGCTTGTCTTTCTGGTGCTGGACCCTAGGGTCAGGTGCCTGATGTCTGGCACATCCCTTCATTCCTTGAGGGAAACTTTTGTGTTTTGGGACCCCTTCCCAATGTGGGACACCACACCTGGGGTGGAATCCCCGATGAGACTGAGTCTCTGCCTCTCCTAACCTTCTCAATGCATTTCCTTTATCTTTTGTTGTAGAGGCACCATCTGTCTGGTTCTTAGGTCATTTTCAGAGGAAAATTATTCCACATGTAGCTGTAAATCTGTTGTGTCTGTGAGAGGAGGTGAATTCAGGGTCTTCCTAGCCATCATCTTGAACTCCTGTCCTGGCTGCTTTCAGTTTTTGGTGATTGTGAGAAAATATACTATAAACACTTTCCTACAGGATTTTCAAGTTCTCAGTTCACTGGGTAAGTATCTAGGAAGGCTATTGCTGGGTCATTTGGTATGTCTATGTTTAACTTTATTAGAAACTGCCAAACTGTCTTCCAAAGTGACTTTACCATTTTGCATTGATTTTAGCTATTTTAATAGATGTGTAGTGGTATCTCCTGTGGTTTTAATTTACATTTCCTACTGACAAAATATGTCGAGCTTTGTTTCATGTATTTATTTGCCATCTATATATCTGCTTCAGTCAAGTGTCTCTTTTGTTCTTTTCCCTTTTCATAATTGAGTTGTGTGTGTTTTTTTTTTTTTTTTTTTTTTTTTGTGGGGAAGACCAGCCCTGAGCTAACATCTGTTGCCAATCTTCCCCTTTTTGCTGAGGAAGACTGGCCCTGGGCTAACATCTGTGCCCATCTTCCTCCACTTTTTATATGGGACGCCACCACGGCATGGCTGACAGGCAGTCACGTCAGCGGGCGCTCGGGATCCGAACTCACGAACCCCGGGTTGCCAAGTGCGAACTAAACCGCTGCGCCACCGGGCGGGCCCGAGTTGTGTGTTTTTTTAGTGTTCATTTTCAATAGTTCTATGTATACTCTGGGTATGTCCTTTTTCAAATATGTGCTTTGCAAATATTTTCACCCAGTCTGTGGCTTGTATTTTCATTCTCTAACAATGTCTTTTGCAGAGCTACAGTTTTAAGTTTTGCTAAAGTCCTGTTTGTCCTTTTTTTTGGTCATAGATTGTACTTTTTGAGTTGTATCTAAAAACTCATTGCCAAACAAAAGATCACACAGATTTTTTTCCTGTGTTTTCTTCCAGAATTTTATACTTTTATCTTTATATTCAGGTCTATGACCCATGTGAGTTCTGGTTTTGTGTAAAGTGTGAGGTATGAGTCTAAGATTTTTTTCCTCCCTATGGACATCTGTTTGTTCCAGCACCGTTTGTTAGAAAAAAACCCATTCTTTCTATATTGAATTACCTCGCACCTTTGTCAAAAGTCCATTGACTATATTTTTGTAGGAGTATTTCTTGGTTTTTGATACTGTACCATTGATCTATGTGTCTATTTTGTTGCCAATACTATAATGTTTTGATTAATGAAATTTTTAATAAATCTTGAAGTCAGGTAACATGTATCCTCCAACTTTGGCCTTCTTATTCAGAATTGCTTTGCCTATTTCAGTTCCTTTTCATTTCCATATTAATTATAGAATCAGTCAATGCCTGCAAAAAATCTTGCTGGAATTTTGATTGGGATTGTGTTGACTTACAGATTAAATTGGGGAAAACTGACATCTTAACAGTTTTGAGTCTTCTAATTCATAAACCCTTACTGAAAATTGTATTTGGATGCTGCATATAGCTTTAGTTTCTTTCTCATTTTGTACAATGCAAAGTAAAAATCATGCATAGTATAATTATAATAAGTTCTACATTTGCTATAGAAAAATTCAAGGGTCAAAGTTTGCTGTCTCTTCTACCTCTTTTCTTTTCCTCTTTCTCTCCAGATGCATCTTGTACTTTTATGCCCATACTTGGAAGAAACCCATTCAGTGCCAGAACCCAGGATCTCAAAAATTAAATTTAGTTGAAAATAACTAGAACATACAGATTTTTCATTACATATCTGTAATTGATACTACATTGAGTTGATGCTTGTGGTGGTAGACTTTATAAAGAAAAAATGTGGAAAATTCTATCCTTCAGAGTTATAGTTTTGTTTTTCAGAATGTCACAATACCTGAACCCTAATAATAAAATATATAATTTCAGACTGTACTATATAAGCCTTCTAAGAATATAATATGAGAGAAGAACAATACCTGGTCGATCTAGTCTATTATTTGTTTGAGAACAATTTTCCAAGCATTGACCCTTATACTAGTTGGCAAGAAGTATTTCTTTAGGTCAGTTAATATTCAAAATTACTAGGAAATTTAAACTTTCAAAAAGATGGGGGGAAACAAGCTTCCCACTGAGGTTTAATATATGTAGTAAACAGACACCCATTTCTGTGCATCTGAAACTGGACCTCAGAATGTAAGATGTTCTCTCAAAGCAATTGTTACAAAAGATGTGTACAGGTGTGTTTGGAAAATTAAACACCAACAAAATTAAACAGCAAAATTAATTTAGGCCTATATTTTTATTTTAAATGAAAAACACAATATAAATCCATTGGCTAAAAATATGATATATAAAATGTATTTGGGCAGGCCTCCCAGAAATGACCCCGTGTGATGTGACACAGAGTGTGCAGGACATCAGCAGAAGATGTCAATCCCACAAAAATCAGGAGTTAAAGTTCCCCATGATTTTTAAATCTAGAAGAATTTAAAGAAGGCCAAAAATAGTACGTAACAGTAAAGTTAGTTGGGACATTGAAGATGATGAAGATATGACACAAGATGGGCAGGCATGATTATTTGGCCACCAAGGACAAATTACAAAAACAGAATATGTAGCCCGAAGGCGAAATGTGTGCTTAAATACCCAGAAGCTCCTTTATCCAGACTATCTGTAACAAAACTAATATGAATGGAATAAATAATTCCACTCGAATGTTGGATGCACAGAGCACACCACTATAAGCAAAATAGAAAATTTGTATAGCATTAAAGTTGTACTCGCAGAACAAAGACCTCTAATTATGTTCAGTGAAAATAAGATGTTTCCACATCACCCAGAAAGACAATCATATAATCAGATTTAGTGGATCTCAAGTTTGCCTTAGATCAACAAACTTCTACCCATGTTAATGCCTTGATTAAATATGACAATGCAAAACTCACCTACATAGTGAGTAAAAGAGCTCCAACTGGTAAATATAACCTAGAAATTTTTAAGACTATATTTAATACATGTACACCTACTATGTTTTCAGATAGAGGAGGGAAAATGCAGCACAATTTTTTTTTCCTCTTGTCAAAGCACTATTGTTTAAACAATAACCTCGGGTACTCACACTGGAACTCTTGTTTAAAAGAAGAAACCTTAGAAGAAGTGTCATATTTCTGTAGAATGATATATGTTTCTGAAAACTAACCTCAAGAAAGAAAAGCACCACTGACATACTTTATTCATCTTGCTTAGTGAAAGAGTGGTAAATCGTTTAAAGTCGCAAGTACAACAAATATCTTTGAAGTGGTATGGTTGCTAACAGTGTGGTTGCTGATGAACAGTCATATCAAAAATACATTCAAGATTGTTTTGATACATAGACACATGTATGTGTGTGGGGAGGAATTTCTGTTAAATGCAGCTCCTGAGTGTTACATATAATATTAATGGCAAATATTTGTTTAAAGTCTTTGTTAGTAAATCATACTTGTAAGTTTTAGTGACACCAAAAAAAAAGGAAACAGATGTGTATCTATGTAATTTTGTTAGTTTTAAAATTTAAATAAAATGTGGAAAGTGTCCTCAGAGACTATGTCATTTCTATTATATTGATCTGATGAAGTTATGGTACCTTGCAGAGGTAGCAATATCAGAATCATTGTATCTTTTAATATGAACACATGCATCTATTATTTATCTTATTCTGTAAATATCTTGTGACTTAAACCTGTAGGGTTCTAGAGAACAGTTTACCAAATTAGTTTAATTTCTTCTTTACAGAAGTAGGAATCCCAAATATTATATTTTGAATTTGATTTCACCAGAAATATTATTAATTATATTATATTAATTGAAGGCACTTCCCCCAACTAAATTGTTAGAGTCAAGTGCTTTTAATACTAACCAGGATTAATTTTATCTACACTCACACAGCCTTCACCTCAGCAAACATAATTCTAAAGTTGAAAGTTTATGTATGTTCTTTTACCAGGTGACTTGAGACTTAGGTCACTATGTTTTCCTTCAAAGGACAGGGTACACTACTGTGCTAAAAGTACTGTTTTCTTATGACTTCCCTGGAGAAACTAGAAAGATGACAAGGTAATAAATCTTTTAATTTTGGAAAGCTTAATCATTTGTCTCATACTTCACTCCAATAGAGGCAAATGAAAACCATGATACTCAAAATATCAACTTGACTGCCCAAATTTCTGCTTTAAAGTAAAGAAAAAATTGACCTTAGATATATGTTAAAATGCCTTAGTCACTTGTACAGTACGAGGACAAATTTCTCAAGCATACCCCTTTCATGCTTTTATCAAGCTCATTTAAACTTAAAGCTTTGAGTGACATCAGCAAGAGGGCCAGATGAGGCATTTTTTACTCATATCCTCCCTTCAACAAAAATTTGTCATCCATCTATAGATGTAAGTGCCTTTATGGGAAGTGTGGGATCCTGGTAGGAGACTGTGAAAGTTTGGTGCAGTCCATGAATGAGGAGAGCTGTTTTAAGAAGACCCTACACCCAAGTGGCTAACTGACTGACCAAGGTCAGGGCTGCAGACCTGGAAACAGCTCTATACTCCTCAGGAATCAGTTACAGTCCTGTTTGGCTTTGGTTCTGTCACCAATACCATCCACCAAGGGACCCAGAAGGAGTCTTGTTCCTCTGTGTATCAGGTAATAAGCATACAAACTTTAGTCTGGGCTGTGGACCTGAAGGGGGTGCCCATGAAGTGGCTCTGGCCCCTCTCTGCCAAGGTCTAGCAGCCCCTGGATAACACTGATTTACTATCACTCACATGTGACAGAACCTTTATAGAAGTCCAGGAGTACAGCAGAGAAGTTCCAGCACACTATCAGAGAAGAAAATCTGATATTGAATTCATTGGAGAGGGTAAAAGGAACAATTTGACTTTATCCGTATCACCCCTCCCCAAAGACAGAACAGTTCAGAAACAAGAGAGCTCTTCTAGCTCTGAAGTGATTTCTACCTCAGGGGAAAGTGAGCATGTGAGAGAGTACCCAGCTTCCCCAGCCATGTGGGATGCTGCCAAAGAGGCTTATTTCCCTCTCACCACATTCATAGTTCTGAGTCATTAACTGCATGACTGGGGGTGGTGGACAGGCAGGAGAACAGCACCCAGGGCTCAGAACAGAAGATATCAAAAGGATTATGGGTCCTACTAACTGCTTCACAGACTCCATTGAGAAGCCCACCCATGAGCCTGTGGTGATGACTCATCTGCAGATCCCTCCAACTGGCCCATAGGCACCCCAGCACTCTATGTGCCATACACCCCTATACCACAAAGCTAGCTTCCTATTTGTGTTGCTGACAGTAGCAAGTGTGAGCTTTTGCAGATGGCTAGTGAGCAGGTGCAGAAAGCCAGCCTGAATGTGGGGACATAGGAGAGACCACAATCTGAACATATAGCATCACCCTTGGGAAAACAAAAAGGGAGGCTATCAGCACCCAGCTTGGCTTGGCAGAATCAAGAGAAGGCATACAAGGTTAAGAATTCTGCCACAAGATGGAGCTAGAAGTGTGGAGCAGACATATCTATAGAAGGTCTGAGAAAGCCTCAGAATCCTTAGCAGGGCTGATGGAAAGTATTTCTCTCCTGAAGACAGTTATTAAAGACTGGAGGAGGTTACTGTCATTTCAAATGTGAAGACAGCAACAAAGACTTGAAAGAACATGTAAAGGAAAGAAACATGATACCGCAAAAGGAGCACAATAGTTTTTTCAGTCACTGACCCCAAGACATGGAGATCATTAAAGCTAGCATGGTGATTTAACCAATAAAGAATTCAAAACAACCCTTTTAAGGAAGTTCAATGAGCTACAAGAAAACACAGAAAGACAATTCAACAAAATTGGGAAAACAATACAGGAAGAAAATAAGAAGTTTTTTTTTAAAAGATAGAAATCATAAAAAAGAACAAATTATGGAGTTGAAGAAAAGAATGAATGAAATGCAAATGCAAAAGAGAACATCACCAGCAGAATGGATCAAGCAGGATAAAGAATCTATGAGGCAGAAGACAGCATCTTTGAAATTATCAAGTCAGAGGAGAACAAAGAAAAAAGAGTGAAGAAAGTCCACATGAACTATAAGAGACTATCAAGAGACACATCTGCAAATTATTTGAGTTCTATAAGGAGAAAAGAGGGAGAAGGGGGCAAAATGTTTATTTAAAGAAATAATGGTTGAGAATTTCCAAAATCTAGGAAGAGATTTGGACATCCAAGTTCATGCAGCTCGTAGGTGTCCAAACAAATTCAACTCAAAAAGATCTTCTCCAAGACACATTATAATAAACCTGTCAAAAATCAAGGACAAAGAGGGGGACTGCCCCAGTGGCATAGCAGTTAAGTCCTCATGCTCTGCTCCAGTGGCCCGGGGTTCGCAGGTTCAGATCCTGGGCAAGGACCAATGCACCACTTGTCAAGCCATGCTGTGGCGGCATCCTGTATAAAGTAGAGGAAGATGGGCATGGATGTCAGCCCAGGGCCAATCTTCCTCAGCAAAAAGAGGAGGATTGGCAATGGATGTTAGCGCAGGGCTGGTCTTCCTCATACACACACAAAAAAATCAAAGACAAAGAGAGAATCTTAAAAGTAGCAAGAGAAGGGGCCACCCAGTGGTGCAGCGGTTTAGTTCACGCTTGGCAGCCCGAGGTTCACAGGTTCAGATCCCAGGCGCCCGCCGACGCACTGCTTGTCAGCCATGCCGTGGTGGCATCCCATATAAAGTAGAGGAATATGGGCACGATGTTAGCCCAGGGCCAGTCTTCCTCAGCAAAAAGAGGAGGATTAGCAACGGATGTTAGCTCAGGGCTGGTCTTCCTCACACACACACACAAAAAAGTAGCAAGAGAAGAGAAGCTTGCCAATAATGAGGGAACCCCCATAATGCTATCTGCAGATTTCACAGGAGGCACCTCATAGGTCATGAGAGAATGGATGATATAATCAAAGTGCCAAAAGAAAGAAACTGCCAACCAGGAATACTGTATCTGGCAAAGTTGTCCTTCAGAAATGAAGGAGATATGAAGACTTCACCAGACAAACAGAAGCTGAGGCAGTTTGTTACTAGTGGACCCACCTTATACTAAATGCAAAGAGGAGTTTTTCAAGTTGAAATGAAAGGATGTTTATTGAAAACATACATCACAATGGTAAAGGTAAGTACATACCCAAATTCAGAAAACTCTAATACTGTAATATGGTGGTGTGTTAACTACTTAACTCCTACATAAAGGTTCAAGCATAAACAGCTATAATAATTTGTAATGAATAAGCAATATAAAAAGAAGTAAAATGAGACATTAAAAACATAAAGGGGGGAGTAAAACAGCAGAGTTTTTTTTATGTGACTGAAGTTAAGTAGTTATCACTATAAGATAGACTGTTATATTTTATGTAAGCCTTATGGTAACAACAAAGCAAAAACCTACTGTAGATATTCAAAAGATAAAGAGAAGGGAATCAAAGCATACCATGACAGAAAAATCATCAATTCACAAATGAAAACAGCAAGAGAGGAAGAAAGGAACAAGGGAACTAAAAACAACTAGAAAATAATAAGATGGCATTAGTAAGTCCTCACTATTGATAATTACTATAGTTAATTAATTAAATTCTCTAATCAAAAGGCATAGAATAGATAAACGGATTTAAAAAAAGACCTGACTATATTCTGCCTACAACAGACTCACTTCATCTTCAAGGATGCACACTGGCTCAGGGTGAAGGAATAGAAAAAGAGATTCTATGCAAGTGGAAACCAAAAGGAAGCAAGGATAGCTATATTTATATCAGACAAAATAGACTTTAACTCAAAAGCTGTAACAAGAGACAAAGTAGGTCATTATATAATGATAAAGTGGTTAATTCGTCAAGAGGAGATAGCAACCATAAATACATATGCAGCCGACCTCATAGCACCTAAATATATTAAGTAAATATTAACAGATCTGAAGGGAGAAATAAACACAATAATAGTAAGGGACTTCAATACTCCAATATCAACAATAGATAGGGCATCCAGACAGGAAATCAATAGAGAAATTTTGGACTTGAACTATACTTTAGAGCAAGTGGACGTGACAGTTGTATACAAAACATTCCATCCAACACTATCAGAATGCATATGCTTCTCAAGTGCACATGGAACACTCTCAAAAATAGATGATATGTTGTCTGACAAAAAAAGTCTTAGCAAATTTAAGATTTAAATCATACCACAACTGAAAGTATACTGACCACATGGTATGAAACTAGAAATCAGTAGCAGGAAGAAAACTGAAAAATTTACAAATATGTAGAAATTAAACAACACATTCCTGAACAGCCAATAAGTCAAAGATGAAATCAAAAGGGAAACCAAAAAATATCTTGAAATAAACAAATATGGAAACACAACATATCAAAACTTATGGGATCCTGCAAAAGCAGTTCTAAGAGGGATGTTTATAGTGATAAATGCCTACATTAAGAGAAAGAAAGATCTCAAAAAAAACCAACATGACTTTACACCTCCAAGAACTAGATAAAGAAGAATAAACTAAGTCCAAAGTTAGCAGAAGGAGATAACAGAAATAGGAGCAGATATAAATGAAATAGAGACCAGAAAAACAATACAAAAGATCAACAAAACTAAAAGCTGTTTCAAAAAAAGATATACAAAATCTATAAACTTTTAGCTAGACAGACTGAAAAGAAGAGAAGACTCAAATAAATAAAATTATAAATAAAGGAGGAGACACTACAATGGATACCATGGAAATACAAAGGATCTTAAGACACTACCATGAACAATTATACACAAACAAACTTGGTAACATAGAAAAAAAATGAAGAAATTTTTAGAAACATACAACCTACTAAGACTGAAACATGAGGAAATGGAAAATCTGAGCAGACCAATAGTGAGCAAGGAGATTGAATCCGTAATCTAAAACCTTCCCAAAGCAAAAACCAAGACCAGATGGTTTCACTGGTAAATTCTACCATTATACATTTAAAGAAGAATTAATGTCAATTGAAATTTCAAAAAAATTGAAGAGGAGGTAACACTGCTAAATTTATTTTATGAAGTTACCATTACCCTGATACCAACGCCTGATAATGATAATACAAAAAGAGAAAACCACAGGCCGATATGCTGATGAATATAGATGAAAAAAATTCTTAAGAAAATATTAGCAAATCAAATTCAACAGCACATTAAAAGGATCATATATCATGATCAAGTGGGATTTATTCCTAGGATGCAAGGATGGTTCAATATACACAAGCCAATAATGTAGTACCCCACATTAATAGAATGAAGAATGAAATTTACATGATCATCCCAAGAGATGAAGTAGGAGCATTTGACAATATGAAATATACTTTCATGATAAAAACTCAACAAATTGGGTATAGAAGGAAAATACCTCAACATAATTAAGGCCATATATTACATGCTCACAGCTAAGTTATTCAACATAGTACTGGAAATCTTAGAGAAATTCAGCAAGAAAAAGAAATAAAAAGCACCCAAATTGGAAAGGAAGAAGTAAAATTCTATTTGAAGATGATATGATATCATATAGATAAAATCCTAAAGATTCCAGTAATATACTGTTAGAACTAATCAACAAATTCATTTAAGCTGCAGAATGCAAAATCAACATACAGAAATTAGTGTATTTCTTTGCACTAACAATGAAATATCTGAAAAATATATAAAGAAAATAATCCCATTTAAAGTTGCATTAACGACAATAAAATATTTATGAATGATTTTAACCAAGGATAAAAAAGACCTCTACACTGAAAGCTACAGATTTTGATAAAAGAAATTGAGGAAAACACAAATAAATGGAAAGACATTCCATGCCCACAAATTGGAAGAATTTATAGTTAAAATGTCCATACTACCTAAAGTGATCTGTAGATTCAATGCAATCCCTATCAAAAATCTAATGGCATTTTCCACAAAAATAGAAAAAATAATCCTAAAATTTGTATGGAACCACAAAAGACCCCAAATAGCTAAAACAATTTGGAGAAATCAAAACTCAACATATCACGTTTCCTGACTTCAAACTATATTACAAAGCCATATGATCAAAACCATATGTTATTGCATAAAAATAGACACATAGTTCAATGGAACAGACAGAGAGCCCAGAAATAAACTCTCACATATACAATCAACTAATGTTTGACAAAGAGCCTTAAATATACAGCAGGCAAGGTATATTCTCTCCGATAAACAATGTTGGGAAAACTGGACAGCCACATGCAGAAGAATGAAACGGGACTCCTATCTTACACCATATACAAAAATCAACTCAAAATGGAATAAAGACAATTGTTTAAGACCTGAAACTGTAAAACTCCTGGAAGAAAATATAGAAGGTTAGCTCCTTGACATCAGTCTTGGCAATGATATTTTGGATTTGACACCAAAAGCAAAGAAAACAACAGCAAAAATCAACAAGTGGGACTACATCAAATAAAAAGCTTCAGCAGGGCAAAGCTAACATCAACAAAACAAAAAGGCAACCTATGGAATAGGAGAAATTATTTGCAAATCTCTGATAAGGGGTTAATAGCCAAAATATATAAAGAACGCTCACAGTTCAATAGCAAAAAAAAAAAAAAAAAAAAAAAAAACGCACACAGACCAAACAATCTGATTAAAAAATAGGAGGAGAAACTGACTAGACATTTTTCCAAAGATGACATACGAATGGCCAACAGGTACATGAAAAGGTGAGCAACATCACTAATCATCAGGGAAATGCAAATCAAGTGCTCTAAGTTTGCTAATTTCCACAAGCTTATCATATTTTAGGTTATTAACCATTTAATAATTGAAAATGCTTTAAAATGACATATGGAGGGCATACAAATTAATAGTGCATGTGTAATTTATTAAAATTGATTTGAAATGGAGTATTATCTTGAAATGCATTCTACTTAAAACTTTAAATGGCTGAAGGAGATTAAGTTGAATTGCCTTAACATCATATAAAGGTGAGTATTTTAGCTGATTGTCTGAATCATTCTCTCTAGTAACTCCTTTTCCACTTTGAAAACTTGTGTTTTTATATGTGGGAGCTAACAACAATTTGAATGTAGATAAATTTATGTATAACGGTGGAGCTGAGAATCTGGGTGCTGTGATCTCATTTCTTCTTTCCTTTCTCCAAATCCACCTATGTGAAACTTGTTTTTCCTTCTCCAAGGATATATTCTATGAATTGGCTATAATCCTTACCCTCGTTTTGTTTTTGGCTGATGAACAGCTGCAGAAATCTACATGCCAATTAACTAATTTACAAAGCAGTATCCATTTTACATGTCACAATCAAGATCTACATGACATCTAAGACACCCTGTTGGTTTTAAGACAGTATTAATATAGAACCACTCTTAATTATAGTAACATTTCTAAAACAGAGCAATTTTGAAGCCATTTCCCTTTTATCTATTTTGCAAAGTGATGAAGGCTGTAGAAGTGCATGGTGTTAGATTTTAAATAAACTATAAAATTACCTCAGAAATTTGTTTATAAAGCTAGCATTATCATAGTAATAATTGATTACAAGAATAAAAAATACATTTGTCCTATATATCCATGAAGAAAAATGCCATTAATCTGATAAATATTTATTAGTAATTTCTTTCAGAATTTCAGTATACTATGCTCAGATATTAACTTTTACTATTAACCCCCACTTTTTAAATTTCCCTGATGTATTAATAGAAGAATTTGACCAGCTTCTAGGTAACTTCATGGGCAAAAAATGGAAAATTATATCTTTATTTTTCTTAATATTGACACTAAATAAAGCCTAATGGTCAAATGTTCTTTTATTATTGTTAATATGTAAAGTACTTCTAATAAAGTGTGCTGCGAAACATGAGTATGCTTTTTCCTTATTTCCATGTATCCTTTTTTCTTGGATGCAAATCTTCTCTTTGAGAATTAACCCTAATTCTATTTTACAGGCCTGGGTCCTCTGTGGCAAAACATGAATAAATGAACTAAAGGAGATGGTCAAGTAGAACAACAACAAAAACAATTGGCATTGTCTCCAAGAAGGGAACATGACCGTGGGGGAGGTGGTTCTCCTCAAAGGAGGCCATTTCCAGATAGGGCTGACATCCACCTGGATCCACCTAATGGAGATCTTCCTTTCAGCTGAGTGAATGGCTTCTTCAGTCCTGAGAAGGAAAGCCAGACAGTGCAGTACAAAATCTACAGCAAGCATCAAACACATTATTTCTGTTACCATTTAGTGAATACCTAGTATATAGACTTTGTGCTAAGCTTTATGAATAAAAGTTGAAAAAAAGTGGCTTTTCCCAAGGACCTGAAGGTAAAACCAATTAGGAAACAGATAATTCATGTAATGTGATTAACTACTACATCTATCTATCTATCTATCTATCTATCTATCTATCTATCTATCTATCATCTATCTATCTATCTATCATTTACCCATCATCTATATATCTATCTATATTTATCCACAGATCATATAGATATATTACTCTCACATAAGGGATTACACTATTTTAACATGGTCTACACTTCCTTCAGCGTTTCGCCTTTATATAGATTATTATCACTAGATTGGGTTGTCACATGAAACAGTTGGAGGTTCCTATACTTGGCATTCTTATTAACCCAAGACTGGAGAAATAAGCACAATATCTTCCTGGATTTCTGACTCAGATAGAGAAGTAACTGATGGTATGTAAGGGTGGAGATTGGAAGGTGGGCAAGAAAAACACGTCAATATTCATTCCAAAATGACATCTTTTGTAAAATATAACAACTCGTGTAATTTTAGGTGTTCAGGAGCAACAGCTTTATTAAAGAAAGCATCTCAAAATTTCTTTTGTGTTTACTTCTTCATCTTTTGCATTTTCAATCTGTTCCTACCCATTGAAGCATCTGTAAACTATCCATAAAGCATATGCTCTAGTTTATTAAGCATAATAGAAAGGAAATGTAAATCAGAAGCTAGCTAATTATAAATTTTCTGACCCATTAGAATTTTAGAAATCACTAATAGATAATATGCTGTTTTTTTATATTTATCTCAAATTTAAAAGTTTTTTTTTTTTAAATCTCATAGGGGATTTCCAGATCAACTCAAAAATGCTGAAGATGTGGGCACACATTTAAACACATCAATGCAGATTTCAGTTGAGTGATAGTATATTTCATTTTAAGGTGGGAATAAGGCTGTTAATTCTTCCCATTTTTAATTTGTTTGTACTGTAATTTTCCATTATTCAAAGTCTAAGCTATTGCAGAACCCTGGTAAATAAGTCTTGCATGATGAGAGGACACAACTCATTTAAAAAAAAGCAGCGGCAATTTCAAACCATTTGTTCCATTTTTATCAGCATTAAATAATACCTTTTAAGCATCCTACTGGGGTTGGGGTGGAGATGCCAGACAAAATACAGGATGCCCAGTTAAATTTGTATTTCATATAATCAACAAATAATTTTTGTTTCAGTGTTAGTGTTTCTATGTTTTATCTTGTTTATATCTATCTTGTTTATCTGAAGTTCAAATTTAGTTAGGTGTCCTTTATTTGTACTTGCTAAATTGACAGCCCTATACTGATGCTATGCTGGTCACTATAGAGATTAACGTGAAGAGATTAATGTGAAATGTTACAGTCTTCACCATTAAAATTTGTATTATATGACACAGTCATATATGATAAGGATCATATAGAGATATGTGGAAAATTATCATCTTTGTCCTCACACATTTATAATTCAAAATATTTACTGATGAAAACGAACTTTAAAATATTATATGTAGAAAATTCCATTAATATCTAGTAAACGTTGAAATAAAACCACAGAAATGTTACCTTAATTGTACATTATTAATGTTTTGTTTTGTAAAAAATAGTGAAATGATGTAATTAAAATGTCAAGACGAGTTTTGTTCAACGAGGTTGTCCTGATGATTAAAGTTAGCCAAGAAATGCATCACAAGAAAAAAGTGAGATTTCTAATCATCTTGGAAAGTTTTAAGACAAATAATTCCTGATTACTCCAATTTAGAGTTCTTTGTAGGTCTGGCTGGAAATTAATTTAATTAAAGTTGAGTTACTACAGAAGGACAACATATACTTAGATTCATGAGTATATAATGGGTCATTTAGTCCTATTTTGTCAAATTCTACATCTGCAGGCTTGGCAAATGGCAACTGACTTACAAAAGCTGATCCATCAAAGCTACAAATCTTGGATGAGAATCCAATTTTGTTGGCTCCAAATATATTGACTCCAACACAGGTTTTCTGAAACAATCCAGTGCTTTATTCATTATATTATACATTTTTCAGTTCAGTTTAGTCAAGAAAACCTTAGATTTTCAATCAGAAAGTGAAGGAATTCTACTGTAGGATATGACTGTCTATAATTAGAAAAAATGAGTTCATAGAGATGACATTCTTAACTGAATATAATCAGCAATTATTAAATATAAGAAGGTAAATGGGGAACAAGAACAAATTTGTTATGAAGTTATGATTTCTAAATGAAAAGGGGAAAATATATTAACAGAAGAAAAATTGGAAAATAATGCCTGTACTGATATGAAAAATGAAACATGATGAAGAAATGATATGTTGATTTTTCTATTTCATTTAACAATTTTATGTATTATTTGTTGTTTTACATTCTTACAAATGTAAAGCATGCTCATTTAAAAAAATACACTAGAACTCAAAGAAGAAAATAAGCAGCATCCGTGATATACTGCTTAGTGGAATCTACTGGCAACGTTTTAAAGTATACACTTCCATTTCCTTTCTATCCTTGTATGATTTTAAGCTATACATTTATTTTTTTTCAGCTTTATTGAGGTATAACTGACAAGTAAAATGTAATATATTTAAAGTGTACATTGTGATGATTTAATATACATATACGTTGTGAAAGGATACTTCCCATATAGTAGTTAATGCATCCATCATGCCACATACATATAATTTTTTGAGGGGTGAGAACATTTAAGTTTTACTTTCTTAGCAAATTTCAGTTATACAATGCAATGTTATCAACTATAGTCACCATATTATATATTAGATTCTTAGGCCCTATTCATTTATAGCTGAAAGTTTGTATCCTTTTACCAATCTCTCCCTATTTCTCCCATCCCCATCCCTTGGCAACAAATTTTCTACTCTCTGTTTCTATGAGTTTGATCTTTTTTTTTTTTCAAGATTCTACATAAGTGATAACATGCAATATTTGTCTTTCTCTGCCTGGCTTATTCCACTTAGCATAACACCCTCAAGGTCCATCCATGTTGTTGCAAACGGCACAATTTCCTTCTATTCCATTGTGTGTGTGTGTGTATCACATCTTCTTAATCCATTCATCAGTTGATGCACACTTAGGTTGCTTCCATATTTTGGCTATTACAAATAACGCTGTAATGAACATAGGAGTGCAGATATTTTTTCAAGACCTTGTTTTCATTTATTTTGAATACATACCCAGGAGTAGGATTGCTGCATCATGTAGTAGTTCTATTTTTAATTTTTTGTGGACCTTCCATACTATTTTCCATAGTGCTGCATCAATTTATATTCCAACAAACAGTGCAAAAAGGTTCTCTTTTCTCCACACCCTGGCCAAACTTGTTATCTTTTGTCTTTTTGATGATAGCCATTCTAACAGGGGTGAGGTGTTATTTCACTGTGGTTTTGATTTGCATTTCCCTGATGATTAGTTTTGTTGAGCACGTTTTTATGTACCTGTTGGCCATTTGTATGTCTTCTTTGGAAAAAAAGTCTATTCAGTTCCTCTGCCCATTTTTTAATCAGATCTTTTTTTTTTTTTTTTTTTTTGCTGTTGAGTTCTGAGTTCTTTATACATTTTTGATATTAACTACTTATCAGATATATGACTTGGAAATGTTTTCTCCCATTTCATAGGTTGCCTTTTCTTTTGTTGATGGTTTGCCCTGCTGTGCAGAAGCTTTTTAGTTTGATGAAGTCTTTCTTCAACCAATTTCTCTACATGAACATATGTCTATGCCATAAAGTAGACATAAAGTAGATTTCAATAAAGTGATTATACTGAATGTATAGTATTTTGTTATATTAATAGCAAATTAACCAATCCGTCATTTATGGACATACATTGTTTCTGATAGTTCTGGTCCTTGGATATAATACAGCTACGAGTATTCTCTAAGATAAAGTTTGCCCACAACATGATTTCTTTTTATGCTGAATCACTCTTTGCTTTTACTTCCCTATCTCTACTAGAATTTCTTTAAAAACATGATAAACACAATACATGTGTATAATGAGGCCTAATTATGAAGCAAATATGAATCATCTTTTCCTCTTGCCTACAGTCCAGCTTGCCTGTGATCACCAATGTAAATAATTTCCTATGCTCACAAGAATTAAATAAACATATTTGCATATACGGTCATCCCTCTGTATCCACAAAAGGATGGTTCCAGGACCCCCGTGGATACAAAAACCCGCGGATGCTCAAGTCTCTTAGTCAGCCCTCCATATCCGTGGGTTTTGCATCTGCTGATAGGAAGGTGGTCTGTATTTTCTTCTAGTTGTTTTTCTTCTTCTCCTAAAAACAAAACATATAGAACCTTCCTTCTAGTTCCTTCTTTAAAGGGTTCTCTCCTCAAATTGCTTAGGTATATAACTACCGAAGTGGAGAGGTGGCTAATCACACCATAAGGCTACAGTACAATAAGTTTATTTCATTCTAATAGAATGGATGCACCCATGAGTGGGATATTGTATATGTCTATATAATATTTTTTCACCTTTGCTTATCACAAGTGATGTTCAAACTTTTTCCTCCTTCCCACTTATACTTAGTTGAATTTTGACCCAATGCAATGCAATCAGATTTTTAAATTTAGAGTCAGAAAGTAAACAGAATAAAAATGAATTACAATATAGGCAGAAAATCATAGTAGGATATTTTTTGATTAGGCCTCTGCTCTCTCCATCCTTGACTTTACTGAGATCTTTGAGTGAACAGTAATGTTATAATATTCCTTTTCAATAAATCTTGTATTTCACATATTTAAAGATAAAATGTGATATATTTTTAGGATTATTTTTAAGACCATTGGATCTGAACTGGACATAGAAGGATGGAAAACTTATGACAACTGTGTATATCTAAGGTATCTTGTGTGGCTTCAACCAGACTGGTTCAAATGTACACTAGTTTCTATGAGGTTATAACCCCAATGAGAGTCTTATGTCTATTTTTGTTTATGTATAGTATTTATTTCTGCCCACTACAAATATTGAGCTTCTTTCACGTGAGTCCAATAAATAGCAGAAGGTAGATTGTTGGTGGCTACCCAATCATATTTCTATGAATAGAACTCGTTTTTACTTGAAAAAGAGTTGGGGGTGGTGCTTAAAAACTTTAAGCAAAATTGTCAATAACTGGTTATATGATTCTGTTATGTGGTTTCTATTTTCAAATGTTGTTTCATATAAACTGTCATTTAAACTCACCTTTGATTAACAGATATCTGTTATTTCCAGTATTATTCCTTTTCTTATTCCTCTTGCCATCTAGTTTCTTAACTTCCATACACCTATGTCTTCCTTCACTACATACTCAATTCTTAGGAGAATTTTCACTCTAGACTACCCAATTATAACTTTTTTATGACAGTGGCTTGTCGTAATTTATTTCCAGAGTGATAGAGTATTACCTGTACAAACCAGATGCTATTAAAAGGCTTATTGTGCATAATTTAATTAAATAGGGGTAATTTTAACTTTTGCAAATCTGTTAGAAGTATATTCAGTTATCGATTCACATTTCCTCTGTGGTTTTTACCCAAGTAAATTAGTATCATACAACTGTAAGTAGCT
This sequence comes from Tapirus indicus, assembly GCA_031878705.1. Lineage (NCBI taxonomy): Eukaryota > Metazoa > Chordata > Mammalia > Perissodactyla > Tapiridae > Tapirus > Tapirus indicus. Next base: position 106,834,485 of record CM062918.1, on the reverse strand, counting down.
GTCCCACCTTAGGCTAGGTCTGGACTTCTCATGAAATCTAAGAGGACAGTGGCAGAAATATCTCTTCATTCACCTACCAACGTCTTTGTGGGCTCTTCTCCATCATTGGAACAAGAAATCATCCAAAAAGCTCCATAATGTCAAGTGCTTCAGACTCTGAACAACCTCCAGGTATTTTTTTTAATCTATATATCCTATGCCATATTAAAATTTAGGTATTTTCATCTATCATCACTGACAACTGTGATTATAACAGGGGCATAAATGTCTTATATTTTCTTTAATATTTTCCACATATACCTAAAAGAGTGCTTTTAAATATAATTAATGGAATAATTATCTATTTCCTGGCTAGATCTAAAGTGTAATCAATCAATTTAAATAGTTTTAGGAGGGCTGGATGGGCCGTTGGGTGGAAATGTGATTTGAGTGTCTTTGATTTTACTACTACAGTATTTGTATTTCTAGAGATCTTTGAAAATAATAAACTTCTAATCTCATTTGCTTTATAAGGTTATAAATTATTTACATATTTTTTATGTTAAAAGAAGCCACAGAGCAGACAGAGGCAATCCCTATTGTGGACTTGGAACCACCTCTTGCCCTTCCTCCTTCACCTCCTCCTCCGGAGGATGAATGGGGCCCAATTCCAGAGCTCACCAACATGGACGGTAAAGTACATACACCAGATTTTATTCATTTATGTTCTCTGTTATCTTAAGGTATATCTTTTCCTGATTTTACCACTGTCTAGTGGTTACTATTTGGGAATTTTTCTATTAAGACAAAATATAGAGATTAAAATACTTTCAAAATATATGTAGAAGTAAAAAAAAGCATATTTGCTCACTTTGAAAATCTCATTTATGAAGGAGCATGTTTAAAGACAAAAAAGAAGCCATTCCTCCAAATTTAGTCTTGTTTCCTCATAGGAAACTGAGAGACTTAAGATAATCAAAGTTTAAAATTCAGTAGATACATAAAAAGACAAAAAGAATCAGAACACTAGTATGTGATTGCCTCCTTTTGATCATAGTGAAACTTACTACCATTTAGTTAAAGCAGGGTTTCTCAACTTCAGCAGTGCTGATACGTTGGGCTGGATAGCTCTTTGCTGTAGGAGGTGTAGGAGTGTAGGATGTGTAACAGCATCCCTGGTTTCTACCCACTACAGTCCAGTAGCACTGGCCGCTCAGTTATGTCACCAAAAATGTCTCCAGATAGTTACAAATGTCCTCTGGGGGAAAAATTGCCCCTAGTTAATAGCTGTAGAGTTATATTTTTCAGAAAATTAAAGAATGTTTTGGACATAGATTATGAATATAACCATTCTTTTTGATACAAATTTTACCTTGTTTCAAAAGTGAAATTATTTTGTAATATAAAGAAATATATATTTTTTTACACTGGAGTATATAAATTTATTTTTGTGGGAAATAAACATACCAAAAAAAAGATTCTAAACAATGATTCCTGAAAGTTTAACTTCTAGAATGTGAGGATATAACATGTTTTTGTGAAACAATAAAACTAGATGTTTTAGGCCTAAAGCAAATATCATTTGGTTTAAACATTCCTTAAAACTTACAGTAATTCTTTAAGGGGGGGATATGCTACTAGTCATCAAGTTCAAATAAGGAATTCCATCTTAATAATGACATAGATTTAAAACAATTAAGCATTTCTGCATTTGATCATATTAATGGGGATAATGTAATTTGAACTGAAATTTTATGCCTAGTATTTGAAGATATTTCATAATACCTTGTATGTAAAATTTTCGTCTGTGTTAGAGGTCCCCAAGACCACACTCACGTTTGATGACTCACTAGGAGAACTCACAGGACTCCATAGACAGTTGTCCTTATAGCTTTGATTTATGACAGTGAAAAGATAACTAGCGTAATCAGCAAAGGGAAAGGCACATGGAGCGAAGTGTGGGGGAGACTAGGCTCAAGCTTCCAAGGGTCCTCTCCCAGGAGAGTCACACAGGTCATGGAATTCCCCCAGCAACAAGTTGTGACGTGTCAAATGTTGCCCACCAGGGAAACTCTTTAGGGAATCAGTATTCAGGGTCTTTACTAGGGGTTGATCACATAGGCAACCTCCGTCTTGCATGCAACAAAATTCCAGATTTCCAGAAGGAAAGCAAATGTTCAGCACAAACAATGTTGTTTGCACAAACAGTTCAGGCATAGTGAGCCACTGTTTTCATGGTAGGAATGCTCTTGAAATCTAGATTTCCAGCCACCAGCCAAAGCCACCCTTGTAAGCAGTCCTTTCAGGATAGCAGTCGGGTCCGCTATGTTAAGTCCTTTGTGCACATCCTCTTAAATAATTTATTTTTCCTCATTCAGCCCAATAGTTCATAGTAATTTGCATATTGGATATTATCTTTCAGAAAAGTTAGGACAGTTTAAGAACAATAATAAATGGAAAATAATGATATTATTCTTTCAAATTACTCGAACTCACATTTTCTCTGATTATCACTCATTCTGTTTCTTAGCTCCTCCTTTTCCCTTTTCTCTATGTGGAATAATTCCTGTCATCCTGGGGATCTTCAGCCTGCTGCTCTTGATGTTGTGTGGATTCTTTGGTTATCAGTGTAAGTCTGATTAATCAGGAGAAAGAAGGAATGCACTGTCAGATTATATTTCTGTAAACATATTTCAGATAATAGTTTTTGGTAAATGTTTTCTTGTCACACTGAACAGAGGACAGGAAAAAATGACATGAAAGTATCACAACTTTTCACTATGTGGATGAACTTGACCTTGTGAGCTCTCAATAACTAACTATTTTTTTCAAGGGAGGCTACATAATTGCAATTTCTGCAGAAGATATTGACAGCAGTGATTGACTAATATTATTATTTTGAAAATTACACTGTATTAAGAAAGTTAACTTGATGAATTTGCAATTGTCTTTACTTTGAAAATAGAAAGTAACTTCTTTTACAGTTTGTTCAAATTTTCCATGCCTCTGGAAGCCTAAATTGGATCAAGAGAATGTTTTCATTATTACTAAAATTATTTGCAACCGGTTACTTAAAAATCATAGTTTCTCATTGATAACATTAGTTTGAAATTCAAAATTCTATAATTTTGATTAGGAAGTGAAATTTTGTACATTATACCAGTCATTTGATATGATTTTTGTTTTTGTGGTTGGTTTTCATTGAATTGAATCATTGTTCTACCAATATAAACACATCCGATCTTATAAGGTGTTGAGATATTTTAGCTTTAGGCATAGACTGTAGAAATAATAGTGGATAAATGAAAACATACTTAGCCAAATATCTTTTTATAATTTGAAAACATTTATGGGGAACTTTACTAAGGAAAAAACTGTAAAAATTAAACTTCATAATCTAATACAACATGTGAGCATGTGTTTTATACATGTTTGGCTTCTTGCTCTTAGACTTTCAAAGTGGTCAGTCATCAGAGGGCAAGCTGAAGAGCCTTAACCATTGGATTGAGTCTTTCCAAAACAAAACAGAAACATGTCTCCAGGTCCAAAAAGTTCTTGATGAAAACAAAGGTAATATTAGAGCTCTAATAAGCTATCTTTGCAGAATTCTGTATTGTTTTTCTTGTTGCAGCCTTAAAATGGTTAGTTGCATCATGCAATAGGGAACTGTCTAATACAGCAGCTTGGCAGTTTTGATGGCTTCCTGCCTCTTTTAGTTCCTTGTGTCATCTTCTGAAACTGAGTGAATTTCACATTTAAGAAGCATAGCCTCCTATATTAATTAATTAGCTTATTCAGATTTATCCAGTGCACACTCATGCCAGCCACTAGGCTGGTGCTCAATGATAAATACAACATGAACCCTGCCCTAGGGAGGCTTTGAGATAAACATGTAAACCAAAAATAAACCAAAGTGTCAAGGTGTGCACTAGAGGTATGTACAAGATGTTCAGGAAGCATGGAAATGGAAGAACTTAAATATCTGAAAAGTGATGCTGTTTTGATAGTTTCTAAATGTCTCCTAAGGAGAGGAGTTTAAAATACTAGAGTAATCATGAAGCCTCATTTCTTCTAATTAAATTGTAGTTAAAAATAGTCTATGTCTATGATCAATAGATATTTTACAAAGGCTTTGCATTAAAATGTTCATTTTTCTTTTTCTTCTGAGGTATCGAACCTATATTGAACAATTAAATCAACTGTTTGAGAACCCTTTAGTGATCGGTCTTGTTAAACGGCTGGTTTCTTCTTTTAATTGAGATACACTTGACAAGTAACGTTGTGTATGTTTGAGGTGTACACCCTGTTGGTTTTATATATTGCAATATGATTACTACAATAGCTTTAGCTCACACCTTTATTATGTCACATAATAATCATTTCTTTTTTGTGTGGAAAACAATTAAGACCTACTCTTTTAGCAACTTTGAATTTATAATACAGTATTGTTGACTATAAACACTATGTTGTGCAATTTTAAAGGCTGCTTTCTAAGCAATTAGTTATTTCAGCCAGAGATGAAACTAATTCAGTAGGGAAGGAGACTGGACTAAAATTATTTGTATATTTTGCCACTTGATCATTATCATTATTATAACGCTTGAAATAGTGCAAAAATCAGATGTCATCTAATGTTAAGTCTCATTGTCCCATGTAGAAATCCTGGAGTGGCTGCGAAACCAGAATGAGTATCTCATCCAGGCTTTACAAGAACTAGAGTCCAAAGGTAATCTGGAAGTGAGAAAATTCTGAGTTGATAATAATTCTTAATAACAGCCTCAACCATTTAAGAGGGAAAACTTATGAAGCCATAAGGCTTTGTTTGTGAGGTTCTGTGAACTCTGAAGTGTAAATATATTCTTTCTTAGGAGACAGGTGTGGACCTCCTCTGAATCACTGGGTACAATACAAAGACCACTGCTATCACCAAACCACGGAAATGGTCTCTTGGTTAAACTGCTCTGATCTTTGTGTCTCTTTAAATGCTACATTTTTAAAGACAGAAAGGAGTAGATTGATGGTGAGATTGTATTTCATTCTTTACTTCTGGGATATGAACATATTGTAGGTACCGGTCAAAGGAGGGGCTCACCCACAGTTCTAAAACCAGGGAAAGGGACACTCTCTTGCTTCATTTTTTACTCATCCTTCCCAGGTGTGCTCCACTTCAGCACATCTTTCTTTTCCCAACACACCAGTCATCCCTCACTGTAGAAACGTTGCATTTGCTGTTTTCTCTGCATACAATGTTCTTCTCTCAGATAAAGCCATGGCTAACTACTTCACCTCCTTCAAGTATTGATTCAGTTGTCACCTTAAAGATGCTTTCCCTGATAACCCTATTTAAAATTGCAACCTGTGTATCAGTGTCCCCCCAGACTCCCTCCTCTGTACTCTTAGCTCTTCTTACCCACTCCAAATTTTTCACGGCACTTGTCACCTTCTTACATACCATATCATTTGTATGTATGTTGTTAATTTCTATATGGCCCTAATCCCCCTAAAACAATTGTCATTTTTGTTCAATGATATATTTCAAGCTCAAAAAGTAGGCACAGGACCAGCCCATGGCATAGTGGTTAAGTTTGGTGCACTCTGCTTTGGCCCAGTTCGCAGATTTGGATCCTGGGCATGACCTACACCAGTTGTCAGCCGTGCTGTGGCAGTGACCCACATACAAAATGGGGGAAGATTGGCACGGGTGTTAGCTTAGGGCAAATCTTCCTCAGCAAAATAAAATAAAATAGGCACAAAATTGAATAAATGATAAAATGAGTTAAGAAACTAATTCGTATTTTGGTGTGGTGTCTTGAATGTAAAACTTTCTGTTAGCTGTCTTTTTTTCTTCTTTGTGTTTAATTCCCTGTTCAAGAAAAGTACAGGCACTGTAGTACTGAAATATTTTTTTGAAGTCATTTATCAGTGGGCATATATAGATTGCATTATTTTTATTTTTATGATTCTTTTCTACTCACTTGATGCAAATTCCATAATTTTCATCTCTAATATGCTTTTAGTACTAATATCTTTGTGTATTTTGGTTCCATGAAGAGTATCATGAAGTTACTTGCAGCAAATAATACTTGGCTTGGCCTATCTTATAAGGAAGAGAACAATGAATGGAAGTGGGAGGATGGCTCCTTTCCTTCTCTTGGACTGTAAGTTTCTAGTATATAATACTATACCCTTTCTTTAAAGAGCTGGAGGAAATAGAGATTACCGGGGACAGAATTTAGATCTTTTTAATTCTTTTTTGTTGTTGTTATTTCATATTATACTGTCAACTATTTTATAAATCGTAAAGTCATTTAGATATTTCATAATTGGTGTAAATATGCCTCTATTATTAGATGATCTGATAATAATTTCAGATAATAAATGTAATATGGGGAAAAACATCATTATATATGAATTTTGGCACGTCTTTGGTATTTATGTTGGGAAGAAGCACAGAATTGTTATTCCTTGGCCAAAGAATTTGGGCCTTTTTTATGGTTTTAAATATATATTGCTAGATTACCATCTAGAAACGTTGCATTAGACAACTATGCCAAAAATAAATATATTAGCAAGCTGTTTTATCACTCTGTGCCAATCTTATTAACATTTCAATTTTTGATAATTTTGATAGGTGATTATCTTCACTTTGTTCTTTTACGTTATAGTCTTCTGATGTTTAATGAGGCTGTTTTTTCTATAACCTGTATCAATACTTTTGCCCATTTTATCATTTTTATCTTTTATTTCTTGGTACAATTACTTATATATTAAGTTTGTAACCTCTCTTTCAGATATGTCTTACCATTTTTTTCCTTTAGTAATTTGCCTTTTGAGTTTATTTGCTTTTATTATGTGAACAAATGGTTAACATTTAAGTATACTGAAATTGTCTTTATTCATTTGAAATTTATTTTGGGATGTGAGGGAGAAAGCTAACCATGTACATGTGTGTACACAGGTACATACAATTATACATATCTCTTTATATATATATATATTTCAATTAGGCAATCAGATGTCAGAGTACTGTTAAAGGATTCATTATTCTTCCATCATTGATATTAATGTCATATTTGTCATATACAAAAATTTTAATATTCAAATAATTTCATCATTTAAATATTTTACAATTTGTGTAAGTATTTTATGTGTAAACATAGTTGAATATTTTCCTGCACTTGCCCATACTATTGCATCAAATTCTGAGTCTATTTTTACTGTTGTGGTTGATCACTTTAATTATTGGAATTCTGAGACTTGAAAGTTTTCCTCTATTTCAAACCTTGTACAATGTTCGGTACATAGACCACTCAATAGGTAAGTTGAATTAATGAATGGAAGACTATAAAAATATTTTGGCAATTTATTTTTCCTAACACAATTTGAAAGTCTTTTTTTTCCTAATTTCTTTGACATTTGGAAAGGAATGTATTATGCATTTAATAAATGAGTGGGTAAGATTTACCTTTTTTCCAGACTGTAATAAAAGACCATTTTTCTCTAGAGTTGATGAAATGTAGTTTGTTGATATAGACCTAAAATGTTCTTTATAATCTAGATCTCTAGTCAAGGACTAAATTCAACCAGAGTATTTGGCAGCATCTACCCTACGGCATTTATGTCAGTAGTGATTTTGTAAATTGAAGTACACAATAGAGCAGAGGGAAATGTCCTGACATGTTACACATATATATTATACACACACATATATACAGATATATATAATATTTCAAATTTCATTACTAATTTTGGCTGATGCAAATGTATTTACATTGATGCAATATATTGACAACTAAAATATTCCTCCTCCAACTGTAGATGTACTTGCATAGTTGAACGGTTTCTATCATGCTGATCTGTACTTAAACATAATTTTGTATCCCAGGTCATATTTCCCATTTTTGTGATGTTGCCATAATTTTCCAGTCAGACCATTCTCTTCCTCTCTATACAGGTGTATTTTTCCACTTATAATTAATTGTCACATTTTGTGAAGCTTATTTGTTACTTGTATGCCTTTCTTGTTTTTTTAAAGAAATGCAAAAGTTCTTTGAAAAGCAGAGAGTGCCTCGTGTTCCCCACAGCACGTGGTGTAATGAATTTCACATAGTAAGTTCTTAAGTAACACTATTTAATTTGAATACGAGTATGGCCAGTGACTTGTGTTTTTTAAATTTCTCAGGCGTTTACCGGAGCCAAGTCTGGATTTCCAGGGGAAATGTGTGTACATAAATGCACACACCATTGGTACTGATAACTGCACCAGATCCTCTTCATGCATGTGTGAGAAGGCTGTCCACTAAAAAATCAGACGGTTAAAAGAAATGCTATGAGGTTCATATCTCAACATTATTCCAGATTCAAGATCTGCCCGCCTTTGTTCTATTGTTTCATGTTATTTGTAACTCTTTTTGTTTTCATGGCAGAAACTGATGAATGAGCTATGATAGAAGGAGGTAGGGTATAAGATTACAGGAAAAATATCAGGGTATCCCAGAAAACTTAGAAATTTCAGAACCTCTTTGATTTTGTGAGAATTATATAAGTGAAATAATAAACATATCATTTGTCATGAATACTTAGCCTTTTGGTTCTTTTTTATATTTTAAAATTTATTCATTTAGAACTGTGACCCCATGAAAACAAACCTCAGAACAAATACAATGAGAAATATAGGAGATAAACGATTTAACATAAAATGTACAAAAAATGGCAAACACAAAAAATATCAGCAGTAACATGAAGTAAAAAAAAATAAAATTTATTTAAAACAAATTTCTCAAGTCATCTATTTTCCAACCAAGTTGCTTGCAGAGGTCTTCCTTCCTAGCAGATTTTAAATATGTCAATTTCATTTACATTAATTCCTTGCTTCTCATCCTACTGGAAAAGAAATATACTGTCAGAGGCTACTTTTAAATAGACTCTGGACCCATTTCTCCCTGCCCCCACACTATTTCAAGTTTTTATTCCATTAATTACCCTCCTCACATATATGCAACCACTTCCATTTAAAATGCACTACCTTTGGGCCAGCCCGGTGGTGTAGTGGTTAAGTTCATGCTTTGGCAGCACGGGGTTCGTGAGTTCGGATTCTGGGCACCTGCCAACGCACTGCTTGTCAGCCATGCTATGGTGGCATCGCATATAAAGTGGAGGAAGGTGGGCACAGATGTTAGCTCAGGGCCAGTCTTCCTCAAGAAAACAAAGTGCTACAAATCAAATATACTCAAGAAAGCCTAGAAAATTTAAGAAAAAGTGAATGAACTAATAGCAAGCATATATTTAAAATTTACTTAGTGCCAAGTGCTGTTACAAGTGATTTACATGTATTACAAATTTGATTATCAAGGTAAGCCTGTACGGTAGATTGCAATATTTAATAGAAGAGAGAAGTGATTCAGTTAACTTTTCTAAGGTCGTTAAACTTGTTAGTAGCAGAGCTAGAATTTGAACTCAGACATCTTAATGTCAAAGTCTATGCCCTGAAACACATTACCATGCATATCTTCTTATATACCTACTCAAAGAAAGTTCTATCATAAACATAATATGACACTTAATGGGAGGTAAGGTTATACTGGAAGCCTTATAAAATAGTGAATAAACATTTTTAACGATTCTATATTCAATTCAAAATAGCAGGGAATTCAGAAGACTATACAGGCTTTTGCAGTTTTGCTGTAGAATTGCAGTGGTTGTTAAAGAACATGTTCTTTGGGGAGTACGTGTAAGGGACACAACTAAGATTTAAGGGTGAATCAGGAGCAGAATCCTAGTGAATTTTATGTCTAGAGATATGTCTTGATATATAGCAGAAGTCTCAATTTGTCTTTGAATATGTTGCAATTTGGGTTCCAAGGGAAATTATATCTAAGACAGAGCTTATTGCATCTACAGTGCTCTTGGGTTCAACACTTTGTGGGAAAGAAGGAAAGTCGTATTGGACAGAATGACTTGTGATGAACTCACAGATGAGCTTCAGTTAACTTCATGGGGATTTCTGAGACTGGGAAGGTCCTTCAGAATAATCCCAATTTGGGCCTTTATACCTCTTGTAACATCCAGACATGGGATGCAGGTGGCTCATAGGAAGAGTAATGATCTTGGGTAAGGTAGATGTCTTAAACTGTGGGCAACATCTCTGGGCTTAGAGCTAAGAGCTGTCATCTGGAAGCAACTATGGAAATGAGCTCTGTGGTCCTGAAGGGAAATCAGGACACAGCATAGCATTCATGACCGAAAAATAACTCAGACCTAAAGGATTTAGTTGGAATTAAGCAGGAGAAGTCGAAGCTGTGGGTAAGAAATCTTCTGTAGGGAAAACAGCACATATAAACAACCATAAGGAAGAGATTGAATCCATTTCAGCTGAAATAGAATGTAAGGAAAGACTGAAAAACATTTAAGAACCATTCATGGCTGCATACTGTTAAGGAGTTTAGATTTTACCTGGTGGAAATCTACTCAAGTGTTCTAAACAGAAGAATATTTAATTAAATTTGCATTGTAGAAAGGTCTCAATTGCTGTGACATGGGCAATGAATGAACTGAGACTGATGTTGGAGGCAGTGAGACTAGCAAAGAATGCATTACAGTGATCAAAAAGAGAGATGTTGGACAGCCGATTGGCTGATGGCTCCATCAAGGGGGAACACAGGAGAAAGGAAAGGTTTCTGGAAGTCCAAAATGGTACATTTTAGGTATAATAAGTTTGATATATCTGTGAAATGTGCAGCTGATTACATACTTTGAAAAGAGAGCCCAGCTGGTTTAGTGACATTATAATGTTCAGACCCTTCTACTTTATAGACATCTACTTTTCAACTCACATGTATATAATCAACATAAAACAAATGTAGCTAGAACAAAAATTCTCATAATAAAATTAGTTTAACAATTAAATTTTATTTTTACCAGTAAAGAGAGCTTTTTTTTTTAATAGTCCCAAGTGAAATAGAAGCAAACGAGAAAAAGGCACTTCTGAAAAGTCCTTTCCTCTCACATATTTAGAATTGTGTTGCCCTTAATATCTCTCAGCCTGTGAATGGACCAGAGAGGGAGCAAATAAACACACAAGCAACCAATAGCAAAGGAAGTAAGAGAACACATGATGACGCAATTTTTCTTGTGTCCTGCCAAGGTGTTTCATTGTTCCAGAAATATCTGTGGAAAAGGTAGAAGAAGGAAAGTTGGGGAAGTATGAGGGATTTATGCTGTTTTATAGACTGGTAGCATTAAATCAAAAGACATTTGCTCTTTCACTTTTCATTTTCTCCAGTTCCAGTCAGAGTTATATGAAACTTTTTGGTAAAGAAAATCATAATATATTCACCGTATCACCTTAAAAACACATTCAGCAACAGTTTTCCGAAAACAAGAAACAGCAACAAGTGCAAGAGAGCAGTCGCAAATATTTTGTGATCATACAGACACCATTTTGCTAATGTTATTTACATAGTTTGTACATTTTGGAAAGAAGGAGTGAAAAGCAACCATGTGCTAATCAGTTGGAGACAGAAAGAAAGAGACTTTGACTACAATACATCCCTTTAATTTCTCTGTGACAAGATGTCAAGATTACACCTGGATGTCTGTTTTTGCACTACACTTATAACTGTGTTGCTGATATAATGTGAAATTATAATACAATTTATATACAATTTCAATACAGATACAAAGTCAGCAAAACATAGCTTACAGTTTTCCTTTATTAGTAAAGATTAGTAGAGTAGGACAGTGCCTGGCTGAAGAAGGAGATCTAGCACCAAATCTGAGCAGAATGAGACACAGGAGGATGTATTGTTATATAGTCCTGTAAAAGAAAATAATGAGAAAAGTTGATGACTTAGAAACCAACGGAATACAATATTTCAAGAATGATGGTTAATGCTAAAGAATGTCCATTAGATTTAGCTATAAGGATATTATTTGTGATCTCAGTTTCAGTGGTTTTAATGGGGGTTAAAAAACAAAAGTTAGATTGCATTGGTTTATGAAATAATCAGGCAGAGAGAAAATGGGGACAGGAAGTTTATTATTTTTTTTCAAGATGTTTAGCTGCAAGGAGAGATTGGGCAATAACTGGAGAAGGAGATGAGGTGGAGGGGGGTTGATCTGTGGCTCACCCGATATCCCTTCTAGTCAGTGGACTTCTAAACCAATAAGGCCACAATGAGTCATTAATTTATTTTTATATTGTGTAGGTAGTTCATGACTTAAATAGTTTTAACACTTTAGTAAGGAGATAATATCATTGAGGTTGTACAGTATGTGAACAAATGACTATTTTAACTGGACATAGTAGTTTTCAAGCTAATATAAGAGAGTGACTATTTCAACTGAAAAACATTTGCAACAACATTTAGTGATTTGTTTCCCCTTAGGAATTTAGAGGAAAAAAATTGCTGTCACAGAATAGTTACATCAGGCAAGAATTCTAGACTTGTGCTTGCTTTTCTTTAATGGAAGAAATATTAGAGGAATGTATTTGGAGACCTTGGTTTAACTCTATGCCTTTAATGGTGTCCTGTAGATGAGTCAAACTGTCTTATTTACTCTCCTGTCAGTAAGCCCTATATACAGCTCCCATTTCTGCTTCTCAGTTTTCTCTTGTAGCAAAGACCAAAACTGCAATTCACTCAGTAAAATTATTTCTTAATCTTTTTAAATGCATAAATGCGATGAAATTATGATACAGTCAAATTGACCAAGAATTTTTCATGCTGGGCCAATTATTTGCAGATAGATCATAGCAAGAATTATATAATCATATTATATATTTAGTTTCTGCTTTTAAACATCTAAGGATATATCTAAGTGAATAATAGTCTCCTCTTCTCAATATGTTTTAGTCATGTGGAAGATAAACTCATAAAACTAGAAAAATTTAATTTCCAAAAAAGAGCCCAAGTCAGTGAGTGGATCCTCTCAGCCTGCAGTCTGTTAACCTTTGTTTCACAGAAAGAGATGTAGGATGTGACAGGAAACTGAGGCTATCAGACTGGACAAGCTGACTGTGCCTCAACAAGAAAGCTTCAGGGATCTTCTCAGTCACTTTTACAAAAATACTGGTTGAGGGCTCTTGGTCAGGAAGAAAGGAATGGAAAAAAGCTTAGTGCTAGGAGGAGCAGACTCACATCTGAAATAAAAAAAAAAAAGTTATAGGATATATATAATCCTCCAAACTGGCCAATCTCAGTGTGAAATTAAAATTATACCAAGTAGGCTGTGAGGAACAGTTAAAGTCTCAATATTTCAGCATATGATTTGCCAAGGAAAGTCTATATTATTCAGTCTGTCTATCTATCTATCTCTCTATCTCTCTATCTCTCTATCTATCTATCTATCTATCATCTATCTATCTATCTCTCTCTCTCTCTCTCTCTCTCTCTCTCTCTCTCTCTCTCTTTGTCTGTCTGCCTGTCTATCTATCTACGTATACATCTATCTATCATGTATCTATCATTATTATCTAAGGGCTTGGACATGTCTGACATTAAATGCTGAGTAAATGGTGGTTAAAATTAAATTTAATATATCATATATTATTATGCTTTCCTCGCTGTATTCCTTATATTATATCCCATATGGAGACAAAAGAGCATATTTGCACCTAGATGATTTCATCATTGTTTTGAACTAATTGGAGATGTCTTAATGATGCCAAACTCTTTACATTTCTCTTATTATCTTCTACTTATTTTTCTAAGTCCCAGAACATTCATAATGTTCTGTGCTAACAGATAAAAAATGCAAAAACTTATGGTTCTGGACATATCACAAACTGAATAATTAAAATCATCCCACTACAAATAAATGTTTAATATGTAAGAAACATTTTTTAAAACTCATATTTGAGGTTTAAATTAAGGAAGGGATATAAAGTGGGAACCAAAAATCAACGCTAGGGAGCCAGTGCTGTAGGTGGTTACTGGCGGATTAACCCTCATGTGGAGGCTATGAAGTAGTTTCAGCAGGTTTTAGCTTAATGAGGTCTGGGGATATTTGCCTTACTTCTAACTATTAGTGCACTGCATCAAACTGATTGAAATATTTCTTATCATTCAAGACATTTTCTGATTGTAGCTTATGTATAGCCATAGCACGATGTGGTGCACAATAAAAAAAAAATACATTGAGGGGCCGGCTCCACGGCATAGTGGTTAAGTTTGGCACACTCCACTTCTGCAGCCAGGGTTTGCCGTTTTGGATCCTGGGTGCAGGCCTATACCACTCATCAGCCATGCTGTGGCAGCAACCCACATACAAAATAGAGGAAGATTGGCACAGATGTTAGCTCAGGGCTAATCTTCCTTACGGGAAAAAAAAATTGAAAAGTGTGATTTTACATCCGCATCTAGTCTCCTGCTAATTCAGCTAACCCATCTTTATTATTTTGTTAGAAAGCCTTTACAAGACTTCTTTCATCATATTACTCAAAAGTTTAGGAAAAGGTAAGAATTTTATGTGGCTAAACAACAATGCTCAACTTTCACATTTAAATATAAATTCTATTATAAATTAATTAGGAGTTTTCTTTAGAGTCCATTTGGATGAATGTGAGGATAGTCAAAAAGTTTTTGAAAATCAATAATAATGAGAGAAACTTTAAGATTTTTTTTATCATTAGGTTTTAAAATGAAGCATAAATCTATAAAAATATAAATATGGTGGTTCTCACTCAAATGATAAGTCAAATAATGTAAAATAACCATTTATTTCATGGAAATTGGTTGTATAACTTGGAAAATTATGAAATTAGACATTCCTCTCACACTACATACCAAATATATTCAAAAGCATGAAAATTAAATGAGAAATATAAAGTGTGAAAAAATCTTGATGGAAATATGCTAACCAAATTCAGGATGTAAGTGTCTTTTTAAAGCAAAAATTATAATAAAAGTTTTTAGGAACTTTGTGATAGTTTAAAATAAGAGATCTAACTCTGGAAAAATCATTAATTTTTAAAAAAAAGACAAAGATAAACTAAAAAATAAATTTGCAAGATACTTGAGAGACAGTGAATTAATATTCTTAATATTTAAATGTGTCTAATATATCAGTAAAAAAATACTGTCCTCAAAGAGGCATATACACTCTCTGGGGCCCTGGGGAAACTGTGAAAGCAGACAGAGGCATAGATTAATATTCTAACAAGATAAGAATCTTGATAAGAATCTCACAGTAGTGCAATATTTAATCTTTCTTTAAATATTTAACAGGACTATATAACAACAGATACAGAGAAATAATGGAGGATTAAATGGACAAGTTACCCACTGCTACAATGCCAGTTTCCGGTCAACACTGAAGAAATAAAAGAAAAGAAGATTAATGTGTAAGCTTAAGTAAAACCCTCCCCTAGGTAATATTGGAGAGTGTTTCTATTACTCTACAACCAAAACAATAACTGCTCAACAGAGACCAAACTCTCCTTGGATTTTTTTTCTTCCATTTGGCAACAATGCAGGGTATTTGAATTCAGATGAGATGTGATTTCAGCAAAAGTATAAATAAAAGGGATTCTTTACCACTTCCAAGATTCTATGCCTTCTGTAATGTTCTGGAAAATTAACTAAAGGTGAACATAACAGCAATGGCTTTGCATTTTTGCTTGGGCAAAGAAAGAAACTGTCAATTGCTGTTGGTAATGGAAATGCATTTAGTAACCTGAGTTAGCTTAGTCAAAATTTTTATCAGAATCGAGCAAAGGTTAAACATAAATTGGAAGGAAATACTTGGCTAATATTTCTAGTATTCTAAGGAATACTGGAAGTGAGAAAGGACTACCCAATCTTTTTCATTTAAGTACAATTGACATACAATATTATGTTAGTTTCAAGTGTACAGCATAGTGATTCCACATTTATATACATTATGATCACCACAATAAGTCTAGTAACCACCTGCCACCATGCAAAGTTATTACAATATTATTGACTATATTCCATATTCTGTATACTACATTCCTGTGACATATATTTTATGACTGGAAGTTTATACCTCTTAATCCCCTTCACCTATTTCACCCAACCCTCTACTCTTCTCCCCTCTGGTAACCATCAGTTTGTTCTCTGTATCTGAGTCTGTTTCTGTGTTTTGTTTGTTCGTTTTGGGTTTTTTTTTTTTAGATTTCACATATAAAGGAAATCATATGGTATTTGACTTTCTCTTCTAAGGTGTTTCATTTAGCATAATACCCTCTAGGTCCCTCTAGGTTGTCACAAATGGCAAGATTTCATTCTTTTCTATGGCTGAGTAATATTCCATTGCATATAATCACATATTCTTTATCCATTCGTCTATTGATGGACACTTAGGTTTCTTTCATATCTTGGCTACTGTAGATAATGTTTCAATGGACATAAGGGTGCGTGTACCTTTTCAAATTCACATTTTTGTTTTCTTCAGCTAAATACCCAGAAGTGGAATTTCTGGATCATATTGTAGTTCTATTTTTAATTTTTTGAGGCATCTCTATACTGTTTTCCATAATGATTGCATCGATTTACATTTCCGCCCACAGTGCATGAGGGTCCCCTTTTCTCTACATCCTCACCAACATTTGTTATTTGTTGTCTTTTTGATAATAGCCATTCTAACAGGTGCGAGGTGATATCTCATTGTGGTTTTCACTTGCATTTCCCTGATGATGAGTGGTAAGGAGCATAGGGATTCAAAGAGAACAGCGTGCTGTGGTACGTATTTGTAAAATAGAATAGAATCTCTTCTGTTGCTTTTCTCAGTTCTCTGAGAAAATGACATTCACAGGTGGACCCACACTGTTACTGTGCTTAAAACAAATAAGAAACAATATGAAAGGTGAACAAAATGTTAAAACCTAAATAAAATAGAATTTTCAATACTCTGTTGTTTTAACTATTTTTAGCTAAAATAATTAGAAAATGTTACTAAATTGGAATTAGAAAGTATAGAGATTATGCTAAATTTACAAGTGAAGTAAGTATTGATACTTGCTGAGATTCAAAATTTTGATGTTATCCAGTTCTTAAAAATCACACCATTATATTTTTGTTTTAATATAAACTTCATTAATTGCCTATTGATGTTTTGACAAAACTAATTTATGTAGAGTACTGTCTATTCTTTGATTCTTCTACTAGTTTAGAAAAGAAAAAAATGGTATTGATATGAAGAGAAGAATGGTTATTTGCAATATCTGCCTCAATTATTTTATTGATAATGTCTTTTCTTCCAAGTTTAGACTGGTTCTTTGTTTTGGTAAACATACATTCAGGCACAATGTTTTTTGACAAGCTAAGTGAGGATTAATAAATTATTTGTATTCTTTATGAATAGAATTATCTCTGACAATCCAGTAATTTTATTCAGTTTTATACAAATGTAATTGGCGTTTACCATAAAGATACAAAAAGATTATTTCAATTTTGCTACACCCACCGGAGATAGGCAAGGGAATATCTGTAAGATTTTGAATATAAAGATGTTTGATGATAAGACAATGCTGGTTTGAACAAGCATATGAAAGAAGAACAAGGGCAATATGTTATCCTTCTCATACTTGAAAAGGAATTTTTTGGTATAGACATATTACCTAGTTATCTAACTCTCCATTTTACAGTCCAAGAAACTAAGTCTCAATGAGAATGCACAACATATACATGGTCACAGTTCCATTATCTTCTTTTTATTTGGTAAAAACTTTACGCAAAATATGAATTCAGAAAAAAAGTAAATGGTATTAACTTTAGTTTATCAGGAAAATAAGGTTATTTGCATTTAGCAGTCCATGTTTGTTTATCTGTTTAACTTGACTAACTTCTTAGGACTATTTATTTTTTCATCTGTTTCTTTAATTTCTGCCCTGTATTTCTGTGTAAGAAATTCCCATATATTACCTTATATTCCCATATAAGATTGCAGTGGTAATTGTATTAATTGCTGCCAGAAATAATTGTCAAACTGATGGCTAGTTTTTCCTCCCTCTGTTTCACAGCTCCACTTTCCAGTTATAGAGTCTGCTAACTGAATTTCAAAAGAGAACATTCCAAGTGGTGAGGCTGAAGATTCAAGTGTCTCATAACCTTAACTCAGAAATCATGCAGATTCAATTATGGCATATTTCATTGGTTAACATAAATCATAAGACCAGTCCAAGCAGAAGGGAAATAGACTACACATTTTGATGAAGGAAAAGCATGAAAACATAGCAGAGAGCATATGAGAAGGAAAATATTTTTGTGGCTAACTTTGGAAACACGATATACAACAAGCCAACCCACACACACAGTTCACATTCTCCCCACATTCAAAATGCACTACTCACCTCAAAGTGTAGGGTCTCATCATTTAAACCAAGTCAAGATGTGAATTAGGATCCTTGGGAAGTGCATTGGGATCATGCTCAGGTGCAGGCCTCCTACATCCAGTAGTCTATGAATCGAAAAGCAAGTTTTCTGTTCCACAATATTCAAGAAAGAATAGGGAGACAAAGAGGATAGATACTGTATTAAATGTTAACTTACATAGGTATTAAACATTTTAAAGGAGGTCAGCCTTTACCTGACCATTTTCAGTGGCTTTAACATATATAGATATATGGGCTTTTTTTAATTTTTAAAGAATTTAGGTACACATAACTTTTTATACTTAAATCCTGTATGAGAGATTTTTTTTCTGTGAGTGTTGATTCATAACTTTGAAAAACACAACAATTTTAATTTGCTCTCCACTCACAGAAGAAAAATTTTGATTATCCTGATTTATTCCCTTAAACCATCAAGGAAGTACGTTCTCAACAGTATACTTGGAATTAGTGTTTAGATCAGCAGTAGTATCCAGGGATGTCTAGTCACAATGCTGTCTTCAGGACTGGTAAAATGTTTGAATTACTTATCCCAAGAACATGAGAGACATTTCTTTTTTCCAAGTGACTACAGACAAATGTTTTTTAATGAACCTTCACAATCTATTTACAAGAAAATAAATCTTGTATAAAAAGCATGCTATTGTATTTCTAAGGCGACGTAGAACAGTTAACACAGTGAAAAATTTTGCACCAAAGATTTTTCTTACTTCTTTAAGAAGATGAATAACTAATGCTATCTTGATTTTCTTGTTCAAAATAAATAGCTATGTTGTGGTTTTTATCCTAATTTTTATTTCTTCAAATTTTGAGTGATGAACAAGTGTTATAAAGAATAAACAGCAGGCAATTTCTAAAGACATAAAGGAGAGAAAGGAGATTTGTTTCGTCCTGTGGTAGTGGCAATGTTTTGAAAAAATTCAAGCTGCATATGCTTTTGAAACTGGCTTTAACCTGATATTTTATTTAAAGGAGGAGAAATCCACTACAGGAAAGTTCCAGTCATATTATTCATGTTGTTTTTGAGTAGTTGTACAAAAAGCATCCATAGACCAACAGCAAAGATGAGGAAAAGTTCACGTCAGGTTTCTCATTCACAATCACTAAATAGAAACAAAAAGTAAAGAAATGTAGAGGACAAAAAAGTCAGACAGGAAGTTGGTTTTGAGATAATGATCAATGTTTTAAAAATAATCTACTTTTGCCAGTGAAGCTCTGAAAGTTCAGAGTGTCATGAAAAAACTGTGCCTGAATTTAAAAATTATTTAAAATCTCTCGTCTTGTGTTGACGGACTTCATTGTTAGATAGAACGTCCACTTGAGGCCACAAGATGACTACTGATGCTATGAATATTATATTCTTACAGTTTTAGAGCTAATAAAAAGAATAATTCATACTTAATAGTTCCTGTAAAGACCCGAGTTTCACCAAGATTGAGCAGCAAACACTGAAATAATCATGGAGACCAGGAGAATGTAATGCACTGTTTGACTCTAATTATTAGATGTATTTTGCATTTCATTAAAGAAAATGAAAGGGAAAGGAGAATCGTTCAGGAAGACATCGGCTAATCCATTTTTCATTCTGTTTTTACTTTGATAATCAATTAAATTAACTAAATTTTCACATTCTCTTAGATGGCTGTAATTCTCCATCTTTGCTATTATAAAATGTCTTCTTGACAGTATAATCACTCTTTACCAATGAAACACATCATAGATTGATAGGGCTGTGATTTCTGTACAAGCAATTAAATGAATTAACCGATGTTGACCAGGTTGTAGCAAAGCAAAACCCTGATAACACTCTATTTTTCTTCATTGTTCCTTGATGACCTGAAGGCCAAGTGTAAAGAAAACCAAGGTGGCGATAGTCACAGTTTTCCTTCATAATTTCAGAAATGGGTAGAGAGTGCATCTAAAGAAGATTGATACACAAGTCATGACACTTGTCTAAATCGAAATCTCCTAAAATAGCCTAGAAAACTATACAAACCACATGAAAAAAAAAAACCCACACAAATTTATCATGACTAGGAGTCAGAGAATACTGAAACTTCAAATTACCTGTAAATAGAAAAATAATAACCAATTTCTAGTGTACTTATTTCTAAGTAACCTTTCATGGAGCTCTAGGGATTTCAGATAAATTCAGGACTACGCTAGAAAGAGGAAGACCACACTAATTGTGAAAATCCTGAAAAGGAGTCCCAGTAGATCAGGTTCTGGGTAGAAGGAAAGGACTTAAAAATCCATTTTGGACCCTTACTCTTAGAAGTCAATCTTGGAAAGGCAACACTCTGGGGAGAAGAGGGTATAAAGGAAGAAAGAAGCACATGTGGAATCTATACAGTGAAGGGAAAAAGAAGCAAATATATGCGTGTGTAGTAGGGAGGATATTAGGATATGTCAGACAAAATGACATTTAAAAAAACACCTTCTTTCCTCTCTCCCAAATCCATCCATTTAAGAGGCTGCGATGCATTACCTTAACAGAAGAGGACACTCTTGACTTAGGAATCCGACAAAGAACCCCAAATACCATCTTAGTCCACAAATGTATGTTTTACCTACATGAAGATACTATAGGAAGAACACAGAAAATAAGAATCAAAACATTTAGGCTGATGAAAATACCCCCATAAAAACCAACCATGAAACATAAAAAACTGTAACATAACACTCCAAAATGATTTAAATATCCTAAGAAACAAAAATTGGACACTTGCACCAAAAATTCACAAGTTAAGGAGCAAACTAAAGTAGGGAAAAAAATGTAACAATTCTTCTTTCTTCTCATTATCACTCACCTATTATTATAGAGGATTTTGTCATTTAAATAACAGAATGTATAGCTACAAGCTTCTTCCTAAGAGCATCCTTTATTTCAGTCTCTTTTAGTATCAATTTTCTTACATAAATATTTATCAAATTCACTTTTCTTCATCATGTAAAATTTTTCTGAAAACATACAATGTTAAATCACTTTCTCAATAGAATTTCACTTACTGAATTTTATTTACATCTACATACCAAATGACACACCTGAATCCTTTTGACCACCAAAGGCATATCTAGTTTATTCTGTGTTTTCACAGTATCTTTACATCTGGATACATTATCATGTAATTTATGCTGGAAGAACTCTTTATAAAATGTTTTAAGTAATACGTCTTTGACAATTATAGGTCAAAAAAATACTTCAGAAAAATCGGACCAATGAAATAGAAAAGGCTCAAAATCAGATTGTCAAGATCAGATACAACTTGGAAAATAAAGGTAAGAACTAAGAATGTGGCCCTGAAAGTTGAAGAACCAAATTTGTAGTTTTCAATTTCTGAAACAATTTTCAAGAAAGCAACAGCTGATATGTGTTCTGTTTCTTTTGCTTTGATACTTAAGCAGATACATTTTAGCTTTATCTTGGATGGCTGTAATTCTCTAACTTTGCTTAAAAAAACCTTCTCTCAGTTTAATCGCAATTTACCCCAAGAAAAGATTATAGGGGTATAGATATATGCTGCCTGTCATAAGAAAATTATTTCTTAGAAGAAATTTCCGTACATAGCCAAGTTTGGAAGTGCAAAGATTTATTTTATCTTATTTTATTCTTTTATAACATTGATGCCAAGAGAAAAAACAAGAGAACTAGAAGAGAAAATTCAAGATAGAGAAAATAATTAATTTAAAAAATATGTACATCTTTATACATATTCTGGAAAACACTGCGAAGAAATTGATCTCTACACAAAGAGAACTATTACTATTTTTCTTCAGAATTTCAGAAATGACAAAGGAGCTGAAATTTTGGTGGAAATCAAGGTTCCCATCTCATTAAAATTGACAAAGGAGAGATTTGAAATGTAGACTCTTCATCTCATTTCCCTGTCTTATTCTGTTCATGCTATTCTCTCTGACTAAAATTATTCTTCTTGTCTTTGACTAGCAGGTTTGTGAGGTTACTTTTAGTACACAATAAATGTCACCTATTCTTTTGGAGTCATTATTCAATATAAAACCATAGTCCCAAACTGTGACAACTAAAATTATTTGGGAGGATTTCCTCTTCAAGGTATAATGGAATCACTTACGATTGATGCTCACTCTTGTTGGGAAAAAATAGGTAACTCAGTTAAAATACTAAAGAAAACTTTATGTTGGAAACATTAGTCAAATCAGACTAAAACTGGAAGATTTCCAGATTTTTGTCTGAGAGTACTCCTTAATACTCACAATGTTTGGTTGCGGAAAATTGCAGGTTTATTAGCTTAAGGAGTCAGTAAAAACATTTTGGTCTGAAAGAAAAACAGAAATTTAGGGAGGGATTTTGGAAACAAAAAAGTCATAGAAAGGGTGAGCCTCCAAATATGTTAATAAAATCCACCAGACTCCTTTGCTAAGGCCATAACTATACAGCGTGCAGAGCAGAGCTGAAGGAGGCCCAGTGAGAAAGGGGATGCTGGACGTGGAAAGAACTAAGTGGAGTTTCAATCGCTGGCCGATACAATGGAGAAAGAGTTTGGAGTATGATTACAGCCATGTTGACTGACTCTAAAGCAAAAATCATTCTTGAGAGAAATATAATAGAATCCAGTTTCAAAAACATACCATTTATAGTATCCAATATTCAATCAAAAATCACTAAGCACATAAGGAAACAAGAAAATTGGATTCATATTTTAGAAAGCAATCAACAGAAACCAATCCCTAGATGAACCAGATGTTGCAGTCAACAGCCAATGGATTTAAAGCAGTTTTTATAAATATATTCAAAGAATATATATATACACATAATAATTATACAGACAGAGAATATCAGCAGAGAAAGAGAAACTATAAAATGTAGCTCAAAGAAAATTCTGAGCTGCAACCTACAACTGAAGTGGAATATTTTTAGGATTGAACAGCAGCAAAACAGGTCAGTGAACTTGAGGGGAGTTCCAAAGAAATTATATTATTTGAAGAAGCCCCTCCTCCAAAAATTAATGAAAAATAAAAGATATTTTTAGAAATCTGTGTAACCATATCAGTCTTACAACTTATGTGTAATGGAACAAATTTTGAACTGAATGGAAATAAAAATACAACATATGAACATTTGTGGGATGCAGCTAAAGTAGTACTTAGAGAGGAATTTGTAGCATTAAATGCTTTTAAGAGAAAATAAAGATGTCATATTAGTCAACTAAGCTTCCACTTAAGAAAATATAATAAAGAATAGAAAATTAAATGTAAAACAATGTAGAAAAGAAATAATTAAGATACAAACAAAAATAAATAAAACAAAAACATAATAGGGAATACTCATAAACCAAAAAACTAGTTTTTTTGAAGATTAATAACATTGATAAACATCTAGGCAGATTGACAAAGGTGGAAAAAAAGAGAAAGTCAGAAATGAAAAAGAAGAAATAGCTATAGACCCCACAGATATTAAAAGGAAATAACATCTGTGAAAAGATAATTGACCACAAGTCTGGTTTTTTTTCTGTGCTCTCTATTCTGTTTCATTAATCTATTATGTCTACCCTTATGCTAATATTACATTGTCTTGATGTAATCTGTAATGATATCTCCACTTTCATTTCTGATGTTAGTAATTTCTGCCTTCTGTTTTTCTTGGTTAGCATAGCTAGAATTTTATCAATTTTTCTGACATTTTTAAAGAACCAGGTTTTGATTTCATTGATTTTTCTCTTTTGCTTTCTGTTTTCAATGTTGCTGTTTTCTACTCTAATTTTATAATATGTTTCTTCTGTTTGCTTGAGGCTTAAATTGCTCTTCTTACTCTAGTTTCTTAAGATGGAAGCTTGGACTTTTGATATTTCAGTTTTTATATTATATGCAGATAATGCGAGAAATTTCTCCTGCAAGCGCTGCTTTTGCTACACCTAACAAATTTTGATAAGTTGCATTTTCAAGTAGCTGAAAATATATTTTACTTTCTCTTCAGCTTTCCTCTTTGATGCATTTGTTTTTATATGGGTGCTGTTTAATCTCCAATTATTTAGAGATTTTTCAGCTATCTTTTATTATTTATTTCTATGTTTATTCCATTGTGGTCTTTAAAAATGCTTTGTATAATTTCTATTCTTTTAAATTTGTTAAGGTGTGTTTTATGGCTCTAGATGTGGTTTATCTTGGTGGATGTTCCATGCACGTCTGAAAAGAATGTGTATTCTGCTGTTGTTGGAAGAATTATTCCATAAATGTCAATCATGTCAAGTTGATTGATAGTGGTGTCAGGTCAATTCTATCCTTATTAATTTTCTGCTTGCTGGATCTGCCAGTTACGGATAGATATGTGTTGAAGTCTCCAATTATAATAATTAATTTGTTTGTTTCTCCATGCAGTATTATCAGTTTTTGCCTCGTGTATTTTATACTCTATCATTAGGTACATACACACTAACCATTTTCAAGTCTTCTTTGGATGATTGACACCTTTAACATTTTGGATTGTCCCTCTTTATCTGTGATAGTGTTTCTTGTTTTGATAGTATATGCAATTGTAGGGTTAAGAAAATGAATTCGGTGGTTTTAAACTTATAAAAAATTTGCCAAAGTTTTTATCAAATTTTTGTTAACTAAAAATAGAAACAAATGGATCATGTTTGCAGACTCTTCACATTTAAGTTACACTCTCCATTTTAATACTTCTTAACTGCATTTACCAATTTGACAATAATTTAATATAATCAGTTTTTAGTTTAGTTTGCAGATGGCTGAATTTAGTATCTCCTCGATTGAGGAGAGCTGCTTGTAAAAGTAGAAGAGGTAGAAATTCAATTGTATTAACCATTTAAATTGTTTCAAATGGTTTATTTTAAAAAATTGGATTCTAATTTATTGTATTTTATATACCTTTCACAAATGCTTCTCTTTTTCACTTTAAAAATTATGACTATCAGAAAAGTAAAAATAAAAGAAGTACTTATCTGAGTTATATCTAATATTATTTCGTGCTTTTCTATCTGTGGCACAGAATGAATAGAAGTTCTAGGAAAAAGCATAAATTCCACACCATTTATTTATTCACTGAACTCACATTTATTGAGTTAACATATGTGGTCAGTTAACTGTGTTAGTCCTGAGGATACAAACATAAGTTACTTGTAATCTATGGGGAGCAAGACATGAACATTACAGTGCTGAGTAATAAGACACTGATAAAGGTGAGCCTAGGCTGTGCTAGGAGTATGTAAAATGGGCCTCACACAAATATAGGCTGTGGAAAGTCTTCTTCTGAAAATAGTTTTCTGGGATATTTAAGATGTAACCAGATGAAGAGGGTAAAGAATATTTTGGACAAGACATAGCATGTACAAAGATACAATATTTTCTGTCAATGTTTTTCGTATGCTTTATCAAGTAACAAAAACAACAAAAAGATAAAATATTTTTTGGCTTTCAGAGGCTATGAGGAATTGAAAAAGGAGGTGGTGGAAATCCTACACCACAAAGCACTTAAGAGTAAAATATGACCAATAAAATTGAATGTATGCCAAAACTGAGTGTATGTATAACAGAAGAGTAAACAGAAAAATCACTGTGAGCGCGAGTGGTTGAGAATGTGCAGCAGGTGTCTCTGCTCACACCTGTAGATGCACAGCAAGCTCTCTCGCTGTCAAGGCTGTGGTGGACTCTCTGTGGCTTCCAGAGGATGTGTAGCTCAGCTTCTGACATCAACATGGTCAGAGGTGGTGTTTACTGATGATTTGGCTGAAATATTGGCCTGAATTATGTGTGAATCGCTTAATGGAAAGTCTTGAAATCAAGCTATTTCCGTAAATAAATTTCTTGACAACAGAAAAACTACAAAGAGGATAAAATGGGGAACTTTTCAAAGCAACAAAGTGAGCAAGACACTAGCAGAGAAAATGAGATTGATTTAAAGATATTCACAAATATGTTAGAAATATGCAAGAGAGAAGACTAAGCTTTCATAATTGTCAGCATACAAAATTTGACCATGCATACATATGTGGAAGGGAATCTGAAAGCTTAGAGATTAGTTGATATGGCTTGTATCAAAATTCAATCACCTTTTTATTAGAAATGATACTAATATCCATGAATCAATGGGTTACCATTGATTACATTTACAAAGACGATAATACAAATATGAAATTTAGTATTATAAAATAGATTTTCCAGAAAGAAATTTAAATCTATGATTGTGAGTCAGTGACTAAAAGTGACTTTACAAATCTGTTGTCAATATTAAATATCTTATTCTGCTAAGGAATGTTGTTTTCTTAAAAAACATTTAATTGTTTAATTAAACATATCAAGTGTATTTGTATAATATTGTGGATTTTCCTGTGTGTATAAAATTTTGTATATTTTCATACTGGTTTTGGAAGTAATATTAAAATATAAAAACAATATTAAAAAGGCTAATTCATTTTTCCTTTGTTTTTCTGGTTAAAAGTGATTCATTTTGAAAAGAATTTGTCTTGTGAATGAACATTTTAATTATAGAACCAAAGAATTATGCTTTACAAATTTGAAATTTCCTATACACAGAGATAAGATTTATGTGAATTAATATAAAAAATATTATCCACTCTTTGTGTGGATAATAAATCTTTGTATTTAATGCTGTGTTTAATGTTTAGCTCTTTGATTTTGCTTTCCTTTTGGAAAATAGATTTGTCAAAATTCCCTTAGCCTAACAGAAGTGAGGGTCTTTGGTGTACCAGATACAAAATCAACTACAGATTCACTGAGAAAGAAGGGGGAAATACATCACCAAATTCCTGAAAGCTCTGGCTGGCAAGATTTTCTTAAATATGTAGTTTAAAATCTAGCTAAATTCTAGAAAATCCTCTGACCCCAAATTTAAAAATTAGCATTTCAATTCTGAGGTATGTATAAATACTTGGGAAGTTTGGGGAAAGCCTTTAGAATTTTAAAGGACTAATAATAAAAGATGCAAAAATATAAAGCAATGGGGTGTGCCTTTATAAGTTCAGAGTAAAATGGCAGAATATCTTATTCTTTCGTAAAAGAAGGGTAATTTTTTGCATACCTTTGAGTTATTGTGTTAGAACCCAGTAAAGTGGGAAATTTAGTTCATGAAATAGAATTCAATTTGAGCTCTATTGATATCTCCATTGTGTATAGTCTTCTTACTGGGAAATTTAGTTACTTGCTGATGCTTATTTGAAAAAGAAAATATTATCATTGAAATATATTTTGTTATAGGACTTAAAATATATACACTTAACTACATGTTATATTAATCTAAATACTCAGATAAAAGAGCTTTTGTGAAATTTTCTGTTTGCTACTTTTACTCACAAAATATTTCAGGGATTTTAACAAGGTTTAAATTGGGGTATATATGAAAATAATGTGAACATTGATATCTTTAGTTAATTTAATTTATACTGATGTATTTAGCAAAGATTCTAACTTAGAACATTCATTTCTGTTCAGAGACAGACTTAGGAAACAAGAAGCAATACAGGTTTGTATCTGTTTAAAAGCAGATCTTCTGAACAGAATAGATCCCGAGCTGGAGTCAAGGTTTTCAAATCTTTGTCTAGAGACTTCAAGAACTAAATCAATGTTTTTGTCAGAGACTCAACCTACTTACTTGTTTTATACATGGCAGAGTGGGCCCACTCTAGCCATTTGAAAGCTTTCTGTTAGTGTTTTAAAACTCCAGGTTTGGGTGGGATGAATTCCTAAACTCTGAGGACAGGCACCTCATGCTAAACATGTCCGATGTTAAGTGATCTCCACCTCCAGTACCAACTCAGTTCCCCCCAAAATGCGAATATCATCCTTGACTTTCCCTCTCCTCTTCCATTTTCAGCTTCATGAAATTCAAGCCCTGGTAAGCATCACTCTTAAATTTACTAAATCTATTATTATTATTAGTCATTCTCATTATTATTTTACATTCTATTATGATATTCTTCTTTAAAACCCTTATCGTGTTTCTCCTGAATTGCTGCTGGTTTCTTATAACTGTCTCCTTATGACCTTCCTTGTTCCTCTTAAATGTCAATTCCATTTCTCCACAGCAGCCAATTATATATTTAAAACTCAAATCAGTCAATATCAGATTACTTATGCAACCCAATAAGCTTCTGTTACCTATGGAATAAAGCAAAGCTGCTTAGAGACACAAGATTGTTCTTCACTCCTGCCATCTTTCCGGTTTCCTTTCCTCTCACTGGCCTCCTAATGTCTTATGCTGCCACAAGAACTGCTTGTTCTGTCTATGATTTCATGTTGTTTTCTTTGCTTTGTCTTCTCTTCCCCTATCTTCCATCGCTAACCCTTTTACTCTCAGTAATTCTTTAGAACTCAAATCAGATACTATCTCTTAAAACTGTTCTTAACCTCCATTCTGCTTCAACCCAGGCCAGGAATTGATTTTGTCATTGTTTCAAGCTGCACATCCCTATCACTGCCCCTTACACAATTACTTATAATTATTTCCATATCTTCTCAAATAGGCTAAACAATTGAACTTCAGTGACTGTCTCTCTTCAGTGCCTTGCAGGGAGCTGCCTACATTATAGATTCTTAATATTTATTAAATTAATGAATTAATGAGTATCAAACAACATATATTTAATTAAGTTTGGGTATTTTTACCTCATGTACCACACAGCCTGAAAATGTCAGGATGAATTTTCTGTAGGTTTGGAGGAAAAGTTTGGCATAAATTATGTTAATACTGTACATATAACAAGTCATAGGCACCATCTTAAAGATTCAGGAAGTCACTGTCAGAACCTAAGTAAAAGGAGAGACCAATGTTGCTATTGCACCTCAGACATATTAGGGCAGGGTGGAAATTTTAAAAGGTGGTTTCTAGTAGTTTCTAAAGTGTACATCACAAAGTCACTCCCTCTGATTTTCAGACCTTGATTTAGGATCAAGCCATCTATTAGTCATACAACTTTATATGCATGCTTCAAAAAAGTGTAGAAGCAGGGAATCACTGATTGAATAATTTGAAAAGTGGCATGATCAAACTTGTACTTAGGAATATTAACTCAACAACTGAAATAAAAGAGATGGGAAGACACAGGAAATAATATACCAGATAAGAAACATAATGTGAGGATCAAGAGACAAGAAATTGGAAAAGTTTTGATAGATGAAGTCTTCTACAAACTTAGCACATGATTGGCCTGAATGTAAGTCAGCACCTGTTTTGCCTCCTCTTCTCCAGTTCAGTGCTTTGCTCACACTTTCTTTTCTGACATTCAAGTAAACTTGGTCTTATAAGGTCACCAAAATTCTTTTAGTCTCTGAATCCAAATGAAATTCCAATATTTATTTATCTCCTTAAAACATTTGCCATGATTGAATTCCCCTTCTTACCTAAATTTTACTGATGGCTTTCCATCTAGGGTTTTTTCTTAAGATCTCTAGCCATTTCTTTTCCTCCCTTGTGCCCCCATTCTTCTTTTAGGACAGTGAATGTTGGTGTATCCCTGACTTATAGTCTTCATCCTTTTCTTACTCTAGAGACTCTCCTGTGACTCTCTCTAGGGTTTCATACAATACTTATGTACTAATTATTCTAATATTTATATCTCAAACTCTGTGTTCAACAGTTTACTGATTGTATCTGGTTTGATGTCCCAAATGTACATTAAATTAATTCTGCCTAAAATCTTATTTATTATCTTAACCTAATTCATAATCCAGTTTTTCCTGTGATTCCAATCTCAAGGAATGGCACCAAAGGAACTATGCTCAACAAACCCAAAATGTTGATATAGTTGCAAATTCACAGACAGTATACATACATATCACAATCATGTAAGTTAAGGTTTGAATCCTCCTCCCTTCTCTAATCAAATATGTTACAAATTCTTTTTAGGTGGTACACACATTAAAATAAACCTTGGGGCTGGCCCAGTGGTGTAGCGGTTAAGTACACACTTTGGCAGCCCGGGGTTCGTGGGTTTGGATCCTGGGAATGGGCCAACACTGCTTGTCAGCCATGCTGTGGTGGTGTCCCATATAAAGTAGAGGAAGATGGGCACGGATGTTAGCCCAGGGCCTGTCTTCCTCAGCAAAAAGAGGAGGATTGGCAATGGATGTTAGCTCAGGGCTGGTCTTCCTTACAAAAAAAAAAAACAACAAAACTTTCTTAGTGAAAAGTCCAGAAGACAATTAAACAATGTAGATAAGCTCCAAATTGTCATCTTATATCATGATTAAGCCAGAACCAGTGAGAAAAACTAAAGTTGTAAGGTATGTACCACAGTTTTACAATGGGATGATAGGTCCTAGTTAGAGTTTTATGCACGATTAAGACAGTATTGTAGAGAGCTTGCAGCACTCTCTTTTTGAATTATTCTTACATTTATTCACTTATTTCTTTAGCTATATCTAAAATGGAAAACTACTCAAAAATACATCTAAAAATCATTCATTAATACATCTCTTAAACTTACCTCTGAAAGTAATTAAAACCTATCCCTTTACCTCATTACTACATTAATTCATTTGTTAAACATTTATTGAGTTTTATTCTGTTCCAGGCACTATTTTATATGCTAGAGATACAGATCTGAGCAAGGCTGAAAGTTTTCTCAGGGGATGAAACTCACTCCATTTAGAGGAAATATATTATGCTATATATATTTGAAATGATTTCCCAAATTAAATAGATGGATAGTTATGTGAATAGGTGGAAAGGTAGAAGAATAGAGTGATAAATAAATAAAAATATAAACTTTTAATAAAAGCTTAGAAGCTTATCTATTGTAATCAGAGTGATCAAAAAGTTATACTTCATATGGTAAACTGAAGACATCTGAAGTAACTGGAGGAATAACACACCAGCAAATATAGTAAAGATAACGATTCTTCCCAGATCAATTTACAGACAAAGTAAATCACAGAAAAAAGTCCTAACGGAAATTCTATAGAACTTGGTATTAGAACTTATATAGGGGAAGAAATAGCTAAGATTAGCTAATAAATTTTTATAAAACAATAATGATGTTAGCTTGAATAACATATTATAAAATTAAACAATTAAAGTAGTCTTTCATTTATGTCAGGAGAGCTAATCAACAGTAAATTAATAACCACTATTTATTATTTGCTTATTCTGTACAAACAAGGAATAGATATGGCTAAAATAGAGTTTACCATAGGTAGAAATAACATAAAATCGATGGAGAATTGTGTATTAGTAATACATTATCCTGGCAAAGAAAATTAACAATCTTGAAAATGGCTGTCTACCAATCAATTTATCCCTAAATTTTAAAACATACCCAAAGAATGAGTTATCGACTAGTTTTATGAAAACCCAGAAGTAATTTTTTTTTTCTGTTTAGTGAAGTACTTCTGACATAAGGAAACTCATTCACTGCTGGTGGGAATGCAAACTGGTGCAGCCTCTATGGAAAACGGCATGGAGAGTCCTCAAAAAATTAAAAATAGAAATACCGTATGATCCAGCAATCCCACTCTTGGGCATCTACCCAATGGACATGAAATCAACCATCACAAGAGGCTTATGCACCCCTATGTTCATTGCAGCATTATTCACTATAGCCAAGAAGTGGAAGCAACCCAAGTGTCCCTCGACTGATGATTGGTTAAAGAAGATGTGGTATATACGTACAATGGAATACTACTCAGCCATAAGAAAAGACACAATTGTCCCATTTGCAACAACATGGATGGACCTAGAGCATATTATGTTAAGTGAAATAAGCCAGAGAGAGAAGGACAGACACTGCATGAACTCACTCATATATGGAATATAAATGAACACACGGACGGAGAGAACTGATTTGTGGTTACCAAGGGGAAGGGGGGTGGGGGGGTGGGCACAAGGGGTGAAGGGTTACACCCACATGGTGATGGACAAACAAAAATGTACAATTAAAACCCCACAGTGTTATAAACTATTAAGACATCAATAAAAAAAAGAAAAGTTTGATAGATTAAAAAGAACCAATGTACAAATAAATATCCATAAAATATGAAAGGTATTAAAAATAATAGCATGAAGGGGCCAGCCCTGTGGCCTAGCCGTTAAATTAAGTTCGCTGGGTTCCACTCCATCAGTCTGGGTCCGATTTCCCAGTATAGACCTACTCCACTTGTAGGTGGCCATACTGTGGTGGCAATCTACATGCAAAAAACAGAGGAAGATTGGCATGGATGGTAGCTCAGGATGAAACTTCCTCAGCAAAATAATAATAGTACCAGAATGCAATTTAATACTTAAAAATGTAACTTTTTTCTCAGTTTTTAATTTCTTTAAAAGATGAAGCAAAGTTGCAGAATATGTTACATTTTTGTTTTTGTTTTCACCAACTTTACTGTGGTGTAATTTACATACAACAAAATGAATTCATTTTTAAAAAATGACTTTTTCAAGGAACTTTCTTATACATTTATCATGGACGGGTAAGCTGATATAAAATACTTGGAAAATAATTTTGCAAAATATACCAAGAATCTTAAAAATATGCATAACTTATAAGTAGACAATTACACTGTTGGGAAATTATAGTTAACATACAGTATAGTCACGGGAAGGGAAGTGGAACTGAGGATGAGAGGGAGGTTATTATCTGAATCTATGTTGTGAAATCAAATATTTTCTTAATTACACAGGTATCTCTGTCCTACTTCACAATCAATAAGTCCCCCTTTTTTTAAGATAGCCAAATTAGGTTTTACTAATAAACAAGTCAATCTTCACATAGAACTTGTAGTTTCAGTGAAACTGAAAAACAAGGTCTACTTTTTTGAAAAAGAGCAGCAAATGCAAGAGATTTGGGTTGTCATCAAATTAACTAGAATTGTAATATTTCTTCCCATACACAAAATGCAAAGCCTGGAAGTCAAGGCTTTGAAATTCATATAGCGAGCATCCATCAGAAAAGAGGCATTAAATAACTTGATCATTTTTGAAATGTCCACTTGCAAACATTTACTAAAGGTAACAGTATACGTTGTCTCCTGTCTTTTGCAACATTTTAGCACATCATTTAGCCTCATTTTAAGCGCTGATACATAATTCCCTAATTCTATCTTTTAAAATGCACACTATTTCTTTTTCTTGATTTAATTCAGTTGTATACATTCCTGATCATCTTATCATTTATTTTCCTTGTAAAGTATATTATCAAAATGCAGAGGTGCTTGAGGTTGCTTCAATGTCCAAGTTTGCTGGTTTTCTTTTTTTTTTTTTAACCTTTGGTTCAGTTGTTCTAAATGGGAATAGCCTTAATTTATAAATACATATGATACTGCCACCAAGCCAGGGTTAGAAAAAAAGAGTTGTAGATACTGCTGTTATTGCTGGGTTTTGAAACTTTACTTTCTCAATAATCTCTTGTGAGACTTTTCCAGACATCAGGTAGATGAAGTCAGCTTAATCTTGTTGCTGCGAAAATATCTTTAGTTTTAAACTTCCATATGGAAGACAAAACGCTGTGGTTGTGTCAACTACCGCTAAAGTCAGTATATAGTGTGTCCTATGGACATAATTCTTGTCATATATTCTGCCATCCACTGTGCAGCATCCACATGTCTTCTCAGAACATCAGCACTTATGAGGGCAAAGTACAGAATAAGTAGAGGAAAGTTATTTTGCACGTAGTTTCATTTCATTAATCCTATTTGATTTCAATACATTGTTTCTTCCAGTCACAGCTTAAAAAGAGACATGATCATGCTTAATCACTAAAACCAAAAAAGAAAATTAGTTAACAAAGGCTATTACACTATACATATGTGGATACAAGAAAATAATCCAGAGGACAAGGGGTCACTTAAAGCAGACTCAAGACAGAAAAGCTCTCAGGTATTTCGTTGCATAGTCTTGTAGATAGTGCATGCTGCTGTCCTTTACATCTTTAGATCCTAGATGCTAGCCTCTAAGAGTGGAGATGTTTTCAGGAAGATAAAGAAAAAGCCAAGAGTACCACAGATTTTTCTATTTCTTCTTCTACCCATTGGCACTAAGCAGTTTAAATAGTTAAACCTTGTTCCTTTTCTTTGGGTATAAAGTGTTTCACTAAAAGCCTAAAAATAAAAAAGCTATCATTCTATTCCTTCCTCCTGTCAAAATTCAGTAGTGAGATGAGGGGAAAAATTTATTGGGAACACCCAAGCATTGAATATCAAATGTTGAGAATTATCCATAATTGGATACTGTAGGCAGGGTACAACTAAGTCCTTCAGCAGATAACTTTTCATGCAAGGAATTTCAACCACCTATAAATTACACTGAGATATTATTAGCTCTGTGGGCTGACATTTAACATTAGCACAACACTATCTTGTCACAGTTTCAATTTGAAAAAATCCTACATACGAGTGAAGCTTTTCTCTTGATGACAGAATATTTCCTTGAACTTTAGTTGTGGTTTTAGAAAAGATAATAGGGTCTTTGGCTGAGAAATATGTTGAAATCTCACTCTGTTTACAATGGATTAAGGTTGTATGGTTCAGATATAAGCAGTGCAATTATACTCATCTCCCTCATCATCTTCTACATCTTGAAATTTTGGGGTTTTGATGGTGAACCTTTGATCTTTGGGTTTTGGTGGCGCTGAATCTGTAAGTCTGATATTGTTATAAAAGTTATGAATAGTGCTGAGATTAAAATGTCATTCTCAGTTTTGAAAAAGATCAATCAATCTCTCTAAGCAGTCCATCTCAATCTGAAGTTGTCTAGCATAAACTTCTCAAATGCTGAATTTCTCTAGGTGAAGGTATTTGGGATATGAAATTTGATCTTTTCAAGTGCCTCTGAGTTACATTATTCTTCATCATTGACTTTAGATTTCAGTTTATCCAGCTTTCTCTCTTGAATCTCAAGTTCTCTTTAAAGTTGTTCCATTCTGATCTTATTCTGGTGTTCCAAAAAAGCTGTGGTAGGCAGCAGCATCAGATGACATACTCAACTTTCATGCTTCATTGTTCCAGCCACATGTGCTAAAGTGGGGTCTGTAAGGTGATGAATACTGTTTTTATATAATTACCAGGGTGGTTTACAGGATTTGTGAGTTCAAAAGTAGGGATACCATCCCTGGTGAAACTGCTGGAGATTTATTTGGAGAAACTGTAGTTTTGAAAGTATATTTTGTATTAGGCTGAATGACCAGCACTGGAGAAGTTGCAGAGATAGTGCCTGTGGCCCTGCTTGTGGGAGGGTGATGAATAAAGGTAGGAACTGTGCTCACTTGCCCAGACATATTCCTGAAGGCAGCGATGCTCCAGAGCCTGTGGATATAAAGAATGTGGGCTGATTCCACATGACCTATTCATCTCCTGTGGTGGCATTAGCTGAAATATAGATCTTAGACTGACGACTGGATATCACCATATCAGTATTGAGGAGGCTGGCAGCTGTGTAAACAGTGGCCTAATTTCTATTTAAAGTCTAGGTATTGACCAAAAAGAAACTTCTGGAGGCTTGAGGTCTACAGTAATGCAATTTCGAAGAGTTGTTTCTTTGTGGTGATTCAAGTTTGATTTCAACGTGTTATTTTTAAGGTTCTGTTGAAATATTCTGAATGTTATGCTGTTTATTGCCAGAAGAGTATGAGCCTTGTTGGTGATTATGGAGTAATAAGTGAACTGATGGGCATGTAGGTGTGAGGTGACTGGTGGCCTTGCTGATTTGGCTCTTAGGTCGAGGTATGTGTCAGATGATTAGGTTTAGAATAACCAGGGACCAGTTTGTCAAGGTTGATAGAATTGTCTCAAATTCAGCTTCCGTTGATTCTATTCCCTTCTCTTCCATGTGATGAACATTCTGTGACTGCAAATCCACATTGAGAGAAATCGTGTGATTCCACTCATCAGAAATTCCAGAATCATTTGGTAAAGAGAAGTCCATTCACAATAAAGATACTTTGTACTCTCCTGAGAGGAAACTGCACAGCAGGTATCCAAGTTATTATGATTCTGTAACATGCACCTGGATACAACAACTTCAGGCACTTCAGGTTAACAGAATTGTCAGGGTACATGGGATTACATTAGGATATTAAGTCAGACTGTTGGTCAACTATAAATTGTTATGTAAGACCTAGTGTAGATAGAATTTCTCTGCAGACTGTTAAGTCACATGCCATGTAAAAATCTGAAAATCAATTTGATGGCTTCTTTAGGACATTTGTATGCTGCTTGATCAGGACTGTTTGTATGGGAGGCAATTCTAGGCCTTAGTGGAAATAGTACTCATCTCTTCAGTCCAAGCATTTTCCTTTCCTATCCCTGCTGCCTTCAGCAACACATTCAGATTGTACCCACATTCAGATTACAGCAACACACCTCAGCACTGGGTTCTACCCTGCTTAGTCTCTATTGATTAGCTGAGGAAGGGGAGTGGAAGAGGACAGGGCAGCTGCTGCTACAGGTCAAAACAGCTGGGTGGCATCGCCACTCCCACACTCCTAATCCTAAACTCCAGCTCATGTGGTTCCTCCTCCCTCCACAACCAAACCTCCTCCCTTGCTCTTCCCCCTACCCCCATCCTAAACCTACTCCCAGTCCCAGCTCTTGCTCTCTTTTGCCATGGCTAGTCCCCAATACTTTTTAGAGTAGTATTTCATATCTTTCAGCTCCATTTCTGAGACAACTGGAAATAAAAAATAGCAAACATTGTTTAAAAACTGAACTTCTGTTGTCCACAGTGGGGAGACTCCTGATTAACCATTCTAGGAAGAAATTGATATTACTCAGACTTCATCATATGTTTTATACATATGTCATTTAATATAACATATATGATATACCTTATATATTATAACATATATAGGATATGTATTTTTTTATATTTCAAGAAATGAAAAGTTTTCTTTTTTTTCCATAAACATGATCATATGTATCTCACTAACCCAGAATGAGCTATATTGTTAAATAAATGGCTTTTTCTTAAAAATATAAATATTGGAATTCTTTCAATTTCATTGCATATACATTATCTTTATTGTCTGAAATTACTATAGTATTCTCTGGTACCCAATATATATTTCAACATTCCCCTTTGAAAAGACCGTCGGGATACATGAAAATTTTTTTATGGACTTTTGACTCCCCAGAACCATTACCTTATTTTTAGTATGAGAAATTTATGTACAGAACAAATCTGTAAATTTGTATACGTCAACCTTTCTAATAACCCCTAAAGAACAGATTTGCCCATATTAGTCTGTCTCTTTTCTGATAAAGGAACTCATTAGCTTTTGCCAATATGATGGCCAAATTAATGATCTTTGGTTTATGCAAATTGCATTTCACTTATAATCTGTGAGTATTTAGCATCTTTTGACATTTTTCATTGATTTGTGGGGGGTTTTGTGTGTGTATTAAATGTATATTTATACTTTTTGCCTATTTGTGAAAGTTGGCTGTCTTTTTCTTATTGATCTGTATGTGTTCTTAAATATGTGACTATACATCACTGTGGTCTATAAATTATAAACATTTTGTTTTTCTTTTGTCTGGCCAAATGTGTTATTTTTAAAATTTATCTTTTTTTTTTTTGTATTTTCTTGGCCTTTCTCTAAGACTAAAAATACATTTTCATGTTTTTATCTCATATATATTACTTATGTTTAACATTTTATTCACCTATAAGTTTTTAGATATAGGGAGCTGAGTTTATTTTTCCAAAAGTATATCCAGTTGTTTAAACACAATTTATTGAATGTTCTATAATTTATTGTCTGACTCACTCATTTAAGCAGCATTTTTGGGTGTCTACTATATGTCAAGACATAAAATGGTAAGCAATAATGGATATAGAATCTATCCTCATGGAACTTAGAATTTTTGGAGAAAATATCTATCAGTGAAATAACAACAGAGGTTATTTTAAAATTACAATTTTGATTATTGACTAAAAGGAAAGGTAAATTATGGACATGACAATATGAGAAATTGATGTAGCTTAAGAATTTCCTGAAGAATTCCTTAGGGAGTGCAGATCAAAATAGGTATTAAAAAATTAAATTCCTGTAGTTACTTAGGTAAAGAAAAGGGGGAGAGGCTGTTTCAGGCAAAGACCTGGTGATGTTAGTAAGAATGGCCCATTCCATTGAAGAAGAATGGTTAGCAACAGCAGGGGTAGAAGCTAGTATCATATAAAACTGCAAAAACAGAGCCAGAGCAGAGGCAGACAATTTGAGAATATTTTATACTTAAAATATGGCATTCCTTATAATTGACATAGAAGTGAACAGAATGAGATAAGTAGAACTCTACTTTTAACAAGTTGAAAAATGGTCACCTTTACTAATATAGGAACAAATTTGGGAAGATGATGTTTACCGTGGTTTTGTTTTGGATGTGTTGAGTTTTAGTTGTCAATATTTGGGGCACTAAGAGGAGATGTTAATTGACAAAGAAATAAATGAGCTGAAACCTAAAGGAGAAACTTTTCAGCACATATATATGTATAAACACTTGCTTATTGGTAGTAATTGAAACAACGAGTGTGGATGAAGAGATCAAGAAAATATAGCATAAGGAAAGAAATGTTTAAGAAGAAGGAAGTGATAAATGCTATTGAATGCTATCAAGAGCTCAACTACAACAGAAATAAAAGAATCCATTTAGTGAAGCAGAGATCACTTATGACCCAAAAGAGGGCCAATGCCATGGAGTCACTCGGGCAGAAGCCAGGTTGTAATGGCTTGAGTAGTTAAAGTAGAATATAAGAAATAGAGATGAAATGCAGGTAGCACTTTGAGAACTCTTCCTTTTTTGAGTCATAGAGAGTGAGGATAGTAGATATATTGGGATTTGAGGTCTAATGAGGTTAAAAATTGTATATAATTTTAAGCTGGTGGGAAGGATACTACTAAGAAAACATAGTGTAATCAAAAGGAAAGAGGAGTGATGAGTGGTGTATGATTCTTGGGTGACAGGAGTGGGTGGATCTAAACTGCCTTTATCGAAGGGGAAGAAAAGCACACCTTTCGAACAGGAGAGAAGGTAAGATGCATGTATATGTTGGAAAGCTGAGAGATTTTCAGTCTGATAATCTGGTGGCTTCTATTTAACTGTGATGTAGATCATCTTCTGAGAATAAGAAGGGATGTGGAAGAGTCAGAGATTTGTTAAGACTCGCAAATGTGTGATAAAATTCATTTTAGAGAATGTGAAAGAGGGGTAGAGTAACAAGAGTAACAAGACTCCTAGCAGTGTTAAAGCAATTTCATGTTGGTGACAGGGAATTTATATCACAATAAATCTGACCTGTTCTAAAAGCACTTGACTTCTCAGGCATTGACAGAAACAAATAACTGATTTCATATGTAGGAAAATAATTTTGTTGAACAAATGGGATCCAAAAGAAGTTCAAGGGAGTTAGTGTGTTGGCAGAAATGAAACACATTATGGAATCGAGTTGAACATGGAGGAAAGTGAAGGAAGAAGACTGATAGATTACAATGAAGTAGAGCTGGAGACAGGACTGGAGATGCTAATGAGATAAAGCATTTCATGTTGGAAAGAGATGAGCAAGCAAACTAGAAAGGTAAGGGTGCTTGTGCGGGGTGCTGGCATTAATAAGACATTTTGAGATGAAACTTTTAAAGGTATGCCAAAGACTGAAGTGTTTTCATGGGAGTGGTTGCCTGAGGCAGAGTGGAGCAGTCACTTGGAGATGGGGAGGCAAAGAGACTGAGTGACCAGGATAGGAGGATCATGCACATGGACATTAATGGACTGGAAGGTGGTGATTCATCCTCACTGGTGAATAAAGAAGATGCCTGGGAGGACATAGGCAACAACGAGAAGAGGGAAAATGAACTTTAATGAGACTCATAAATACATCAGGGAAACTTGAGGAGAATGATACAGTACTATGGTTCTGAGTCAACAGGTACAAACTAACAAGAGAGAGAAATTTTGAAATTTATAGTGAGATAATTTCTTTTATACCCACAAGCCAGTGACCATTGAAGTCTTTCAAATTGTATAGTTATTTATTATAACATACTAGACTGTATTATACTATATTACATGCTATAACATACAAAATGTAAACACCACACTATGTGATATCCACTATCATTAAGAATTATTTATTATCATGTAACCAGTAAAGCCAAAAATACAATGTCTATTTGGACAAATCTACATACTTTTCAATGTATCCTGTGGTATTCTTGTTGCACGTAACTTCTAAGACAATATGCAGTTTAGTTTATTTTTCTTTTCCTATAAGTCCTCAGACTTGAATGGGGATATTCTTATTAAGCAGTCTTTAAATTTACTATTTTTCTCATACATTTTAAATTGAAAGGTCTATCATTTATGAAGTAGCTTTCAAAGTACCAAAGGCCATGGCACGCTAAAGCAACATCTTCACTCCCCGGTAGCTATTTTGTGGGGGAGGTAAACTACAAACCAGCAGTTATGTGAGAACTTCCTTTGCAGTTTTTTCACACACACTTTGATTAACAAAACGTCATAAGTAACTATTAGGTTACTTTTAATCTAAAATCTTGCCTGGGGTTCTTACACCAGATTATCTACTGCATACTTTTATTAATTCCAGTCTACAACAATTTTATGTTGTTTCATACCTATGATTCTCCTACAAAATTTATTTTCAAATTTTTTTCTTCAAATCGGTGAGTATGATTGCATTGCCTATTTTCTTCTCTCAAAAGTTAAAAATGTATGTCATTTTTTATATTAATTTCAACTATCAACTCAAAGTGTATTAAATTATAGTTTGGAAAAAATCATTTCTGTAAAAATATGGTATGTGTTCATTTTATAAACAATGGTATAAGGTATGAACCCAGCTATCCTTTTTATTTTGTTTCTTTCCTCAAAATTACCTTATTGTTTTATTTTTCTAACTGTCTTGCCTCTTTTCTCAAATTAATTTATTGAATAAGCCATCATTTTTTCTTTATTTTGAAATGTTGGACCACTAGGTGCATTCATTATTTGGTTTTGATACATATAGACAAATTACTGTCCATAAAGGGAAGATTTAGATTAACCAGAAGCCCGTGTAAATGAATACATGTTTTCCTGCACATTGTCCAACTCTGTGTGATTACATTTGGTTTATAAATATTTACTGATTTTACAAGTGAAAATGTACATCAATGATATGTTAGTTTGTATTTCTTACAATGTTAGTGATAAAATGAAAGTCTTAATGTGCTTATTGCTGATAATAATTTTTACATTATCGATAAAAATGATGTTTGTAACTCAGCCTAACTCTTTTCCTCACCTGTGTGTGACTAGAAATTTATAATTATTTACCTGTACTTTCCTTTAATTCTGTGTTAGTTGTATTGTTTCATGTTTTACATTTAACATTTTGGTTTATCTAAAATTTGTTTTAGTAAATGTGAAATTAGTGATCTAAGTCTATCTAGTGCTCCAATTTTTCATCTGATTCTATCACTTTTAAACTTTTCTTGGACCACATTTATTCCGTTATCTATTCTCGATAACAGCAGCTATTTTACTTCCTCCTCTGGTACAAAAAATAGTTTAATCGTCTCAAATAGTTAAACAGCAACATTTTTACAATGTCAGTATACCTTTAAGTTAACTACCAAATCAGCTGGTGGATATACATGAATTGGCCAAAGCTTTCAGAAAACAATATGAGGAAGTAAAAAAATATCCTCAATTTTAAAAAGTTTTATCTCTGTTGTTTTTTTTTAATTTTTGGAAGTTCATCCTTAGGAAGTAATCATGGATATAGAAAGGGCCCTATGTATAAAATTATTTGTTATTTAATTTTTAAATACTCAAAATTTCACCTTCATTTAAGTAGCTTTTAACATATGTTCTTTAATTTTAATAAAATAGAAAGTAATGCAAACCCGCTAAAACTCTACCTACATGGAACCACTGCAAACATAACACATTATAAATCTATTATTTTGCTTTATAGATCAAGAATGTTTGTCATATTAAACAATTCGTAGTGTTTTAGGGTATAGATGTGCTGTAACTTATTCAACAACTCCCTTAATTGTGAACACTTCTGTTGATAACTTTTTTGTTTGTTTTTCCAACTTAACTCTTATGAAATAAAAACAAAATACCTGTGCTGCATAACTTTGAATATTTAAAAAATATTTTGTAAGATAAATGGTTTTAAATGGAATTTGCTGATGAAAAGCCTGCATATTTTATGTTTTAATAAATATTGAGAAATAATTTTGTGCTTACAATCATTTGCCAACTCAAAAACGTATCAGTTTAAATTATTCAGTGTTCTCATAGGTGAAGATTGTTCTATTCTTTCAATTTTAATTTTTTTATATTATAATGAGATTGACGATTAATAAATTGGATTTTGTAAATTACTTTTTAATTTTCTTTACTCAGTTTTGGTGGTTCATTGGCATTGTCTCATTCACTTAGATGGTCTGTATGTGTGTGTGCCTCTCTGTGTGAGTGTGTGTATATAAGTAAATATGGTCTCATTAGTTAGAAAAAGGATGGCAGGCTGGCAGATTACAAATGTAGAATATACCTACTTCCTGAGAGATATGAGTTTTCCCTCTTTTAATAATAGAATCCACTGAATAGTAAATTATTTCAGTCATATAATAGACTTTATATCAACCACATTTGAAATAAAGAGCATTAATATCACATACATTTTCAATTCTTCATTAATGCAGATGTATTGTAACCATTGCCCACATATTATTGACATTATACATTATACAGAGAATACTGAGAAGGAAAAAAACATATATTTAATCCACTCCTTTCAAAAACTGATTCGAGAGGAAATGAAATACATAACCTTATTAAAGGAGGGTAAAATTATTCTTCTGAATAAGGAGCGCTGCAAAGTTGAGAGAGAGATTCAGACTCACATTTCTTTCCCTTTTTACCTCTTAATATTATGCCTAAATGTTTGCTTGTACATCAGAGTGAATGCATTATTCACTGCCTGATCTGAGGCAATGATCACCTAACTCTTTTCCTCATATTTCTATTTCATAGAAATTAAAGAGAAACGCAGCAAGCTATCAAGATTGAGCTGAAGCAGTCAGAAAAAAATGCTTAAAAATAATCAAAAGAAAGATATTGCAAAGAAGCACGGGGTAACCTACACAGAATTGAAAGTTTCTAAATCTCAACAGAAGCAAAGAATACCCAAGACAGATCAGAGCAATGTTATGTCAAGTGAGCAGCAAGTAAAGTACATGGAACTGAAATTTCCCTCTTCTCATCTTCAGCACAAAAAATGGTTTGTTAGGAAAAAAAGAAAAGGTAGAGTATTATACATATTTTGTTATTAGCTAGATCTCAATTCTTGGGTTTAGAAGATTACTTCTCTCAAAACCATTATAAACCTGCCACATTACGCTAATTTTCTGTGTGCAACACTCTCTTAAACTATTTTAGGATATGACCGTGGAATAGTTTGTCTTTTAAATAGTCCTTCAATATGTTTATTTCCTCCAAAATATCATTGATCCAAATTCCAACAGAATTGCATTATCTGGGAGAACTATGGAGATTGCATAAATTCCATTGCTTCTTTTTCATGTTATTTTAAAATTATTTAAAAAATAATTCTTTATGTTAGCCTTCAATTCAGTTCAGTCCTATTCAGTCCCACAAATATTTTTGGAATTTTTCCTATGGGCCTGCTCTGGAGTTATGAGACCTACAAAAACGAGGGAGCAATAGTCACTTATATTCAAAGAACTAAAAGAATTTGTTAGAAAAAAGACAGATTATAAAAAAAATTTACAAATATTTTGGAGGTAAAACCTATAAGACTTCATGATTAACTGGATATTGGAGGTAAAGGTGGGAAATGAGTATAATATTGTAACAAGTTTCCTCGCTTAAGTGATTAGGAAGTTAGTCATCTTACCCACTATTAAGAAAAATAATGATTAATTCAGTAAAAGTCAGATCAAATATGGCATTTGAATTGTCTTTTGATAGTTCAGAGGGAAATGTCCATAATGAAATTGAATTTAAGAGGGTGGATCTCCAGGGAGAGGTTGGAAAAGGTTCTGAAAGACTTAAATGAGTAGTTAAGATTGCAGACAGAGACAATGTGGGTAAAATGTCTATCACAGAGAAAGGCAGCATGTCAGACTTGAGCAGAGGAAGACCCAAGAAAGGTACATGTGCATACATGACCAGAGAGAAGGAGAAAATAAACTATGCCAAATTAAGAATAGTGGTCTACTAAAGTGCATGTGGGAAATCATTTCCTCAGATTTAGCAATTTAAGTTTTTGTTTGATTAAGGAGAAATGCATATAAGCTAGAACTAAGAGTGAAGGGGTTGAAAACAATTTAGTTTGGGAATAAAACTGAGTCCAGAAAGCTTTTTCACAATTATGGCTAAAAAAAAAATATGTAAGAGAAATGGCAATAAAAAGTGAGAGACCTGAACCAAGACAAAGGATTATATTAAATTTTGAGAGGTCTGAGCCTATGTATAGGCTAATCCGGCAAAGTTTATAGAAAGAGATGATGGAGATACTGGCACAAAAGAGGAA
The DNA here is from genome assembly GCA_031878705.1 of Tapirus indicus. Lineage (NCBI taxonomy): Eukaryota > Metazoa > Chordata > Mammalia > Perissodactyla > Tapiridae > Tapirus > Tapirus indicus. Next base: position 106,789,654 of record CM062918.1, on the reverse strand, counting down.
TCTCTTAGAGAATAAATATTCTAGAGGAGACCAGGTGTCATAGAGTAAAGAGGCCATATGAAAATTGCTCACTCTCTGAAAAGAAAAGAAGGTAATGACAATAAGTTGTGAATATATGAATAGTAACATGTGTATATGTAAGTATGGGGGTGGGCACGTTAGGGGAAATCATGCCTCAGGAAATAATTAGTTCTTATTTTCCTCCAACCTTCAGTGCAATATCACTTTTTTACAGCAGCATTTCCTATCCTCACATGTCTAGGTTAAAACGTGGTAAATATTCCCTCATTTCTTTGGTAAAATTTATAACAATTATTTCTTATTGCAACAAAGAGAAAAATGTATTTTATTTCCCCTTGACTAATAAATTGATCAATTGATTAATAAATGAATGTGAATGCTCACATGGAATTTAGAATTCAATGTTTTTATTTACATGCAAATTTTTATATGCATGGCAATTTTTTTCTAGGTGTATTTACTTTCCAAGTTTGCTAGCAGAGAGAGTACAGTTTCCGATTGCATGGAGTCAATAATTTACAGAACACTAGGCAAAGGATGCTCAAACATGCTGGTGAGGGTGGTTAAGGCATCATACCTTGGGCCTTAAGTGAGATGGGAGAGAAATGAGGTCAAGAAGGAGCTACAGTCAGGAGGGAAATTTGGGTATCAAAGAACTGGTGTTCTCATTGTGGCTGAGAAATAATTTTATGCAGGATGAACACATTAAAATTAGAAAATACATAATTGCCCTCTGAAAGTGAGATGTAATAGTTTTAAATTTCATATTCGATGACTTCTAGGAAATGATAAAACTTAGTCATTGTTTATGTTTTCTTTATTGTTAGACCACCGATCTATGGCATGGCAAGTGACAACTGGGAGTCTAGGGGTCTTGTGTATAATCTTGATGACAACAGCAGGTGTCTTGCTTGCAAACTGTAAGTAATTAAGAAAATAATTTGTTCTTATTACAAAAAGTACATCAGCAATATATTTCATTAATGTGCTATCAAGATTGAATTTTTACATTGTCTTAATTTTATCCTAAACAGTACTAATTACTACCATTATTTTTGTCATAGTATTTTCTAGCAGAGAAGAGCAAAACCAAAAAATATCACTTATTCCTACTGTATCTTCTAAAAATGGTGGTAAGTATTAACTCTTTTCAGTCAACTTCTAATACTTCTGATTATTGGGGCTGAACTTTATATTTTTCTGAAAACCACAACCTTTAATGAATCATGATAAACAAACATAGTTTTATCTATTTTCAATCCCTTATCTGGGAAAAATTCATATTGTGTAAAATAAGAAAGATGACATAGTAGAATGTGAAAAGATCCAAAGTATTATGTATATATGAGGTAATTGTTTGTGATTCTATTATCATTAGGAGAAAAATGGGATTTAAAATATGTTAAATGCCAAATATTAGCCATTCATATTGCTGGGTTTTTTTTTTCTTCCATTCACCTCAATTGAAAATAAAAATTAATCAAATAGGAAATAGAGAAAGGAAAATGAAAACTCGAATGAGTTATTATTACAAACACTCTAAAATGGTTAAAATTTGAAAAGACTGACAGAAACAAGTGCTGGCAAGGACTTGGAGACACTGTACTGGCACACATCCCTAGCAATTACCTTCTTAAACATTTAAACAAGAGCAGTGAAAACATATGCCCACAAAAGACACGTACAAAAATGTTCGTAGACACTTTATTTATAACTCAAAGTTATAAGCAATCCAAATATCAATTACCAGATGAATGGATTGACAGATTGTGTTTTAGTCATATAACAGGCTACTCAGCAATGAAAAGGAATAAAATACTTGTACATACAGCATGGATAAAACTCAGAAACATTATGCTGAGGGAGGTCAGTTGCAAAAGAGTTCATATTAAGGATTATGTTTATATGAGTTGCTAAAAAATGTAAAAAATAACCTACAGTGATGTAAATCAGATCCATGGTTGCTTGGGCATGGTGGGACTGTGGAGGCATCATTTAGGAGGGAACATGAGAGAAGTTTTGGGGTGATGAAACTGTTTGAAATCTTAACTGGGGAGGTAGTTACAGAGGTATGTTCATTTGTCAAAATTCATCAAATTGTATACTTCAAAACAATGATTTAATTGTATCTTATATCTCGATAAAGTTGATTTAAAAATAGCACGGGAAGACATAATTAAGAGCAATGACTTCTTGGCCTATCCTTCTCCCTTACTTCTAGTCCTCATACGCAAATGCTCTCAACCCAACAAGTTCTTTCTTTACTACCTCCATGTTTCAAAATAATATGCTTATACTGCTATTTCTGAGTTATTCATTTTAGATAATATAAATTGGCTTCTTATCACATCAATAAGAAAACAATGGCCATAGCTTTACATTCTTCTTTCCCATTTTCTCCCTAACATGCTGACATGATCACTTGATGACCTCTCTCCTAAAGCCCCTTGTTCTCCATTTCAGATCTGGGTTAATTGCACTCTAGGTAAACTGCTCAATTACATGGGATTTCTTTTGCCATATTTTTTGTGTTATAGATCCTACATGGATTCCATATTTTCATTTTTTATAGGTTTGGTGCACCATTATTTGTTTCTTTCTGAACTTAGTGACCTCCTAGAATTAATTTGTGGGAATTATCTTTTTGTGTCTTTGAATTATCTTTAAGAAGTTTTCTATCTTGCTCTCTTGTTGAAAAATACATTTTATAAGATATTATTGGTTGAAAAATGCATTTTACAAGACATCAGTCCATTATTTTCTTCCTTCAATGTGAGTATTGACAAGTGTAATAGTATTTTATTTGATATCATTTGTGACATTTTTGAAATTGCTTTAAATTTTTTTTACCTTATTTCCAATTTTATTCCTGTCTTCTGAAATTTCTCAATCATATGATTTTGTGCAAAAGTTATTTATTTCTATTTTTTATGTTGTACACTCAATGGATTCTTTTAGTCTGGAGTCTTATTTACTTCAACTTGAATTATTATTTTGATTTTTTGTTAGATTATTAATTTGAATTTCTATTATTCTTTGTTAGTCTTTTCCACTCTATTTCCTTTTTAAGCATTTTTTCCTTTTTTCATTCTGAGACTCTCTTTCTGTAATTTTATCAGTTGTCCTTATTTTATTATCTTCCTCTCCTGCTTTCTACATTTCTATTCTTCTTTTTTCAGACATTAACTTGTACCTCTCCCATATTTTAATTATTTTTTCTTTTTTCCAAAAGATCTTTTGTGTTCTCTGAGTTCTTTTACAGGAACTTGTTCTTCATTGAAGGAACTCAAATTATATACTCCAGAGAATTTTACATATATTGATTTTGTTCTGGATTTTTATTTTGCTCCTGCATTATTTCTATTTTCTCTTTATCTTCAAATTTCATGTTTTTGTTTTCCATGATAATGACTTTCATCACATATCTTCCAATCCTGGCTATTTAGATGCATTTTAGAGTGCTGCATTAAAAAGGCTAAGTGGGAATCTGAGTTAGAGGGCCCATTGTTGCAGGTTTTTCAGGAACCAAGTGCCTATTTTGTCGTGAGCATTTCCCACCCCCCTCCTGCCCCAAAATGTTGCTTTCTGGAAATTATAATATCTAGAGAGGGATTTTATATTATTATTCTCTCTAGGGATTATAGACTTACCTGCTGTTGTTTTGGAGAAAAGATGTTGATGGTAGCACCATTCACTAATGAGTCTTAGTCTTGTTGTATTTTGGACTTGGCCTTCAGGCCTGCCCTCTAGTTCTTTCAGACCCCTGGTCTTGAGCCTGTTGATTTCAGTTCTACAAAGAATTAACTTCTGTTCTCCTTATAGACTAGGGAAATGGAAGGTTAAAGTAGGATAGGGAAAATGGACAACCAATGTTTCTGAACATACTTTCACTCCATCCTCATTCTCCACCATCCCTTATGCTTGTTCTCCAATATTTTATGACTCCAAATCTGATCTTCTCAAGCTTTTGGAGGAGTGAATAATCTAGTTTCTCAAATGCTGGCCATCTATGTTGTCATCTTCTCACATTATCTAAATCAATTAATACTATACTATTTGTTTTCTACCTTCTAGGGATTCATTTAAACATATTGTCCGCTTTTTTCTCTGCTAATGTTTTCTCTTTCTTTCTGTATTTCTGTATTCTTCTTCCTCTTTCTACTCCTCTTTTTTATTCTTCTTTTTCCTTTTATTTCTTTATTACTGCTTTGGTTGCATTTCTAACTTTAACAGTTAATAGATGCATCTCAAGTTCTATCCCCCTAAGAGAGGAGGTTCAAGGTTACTGTGAGGTAATAAGGAGCCAGAGTTGCTGCTCTAATTTTCACCTAAAGGATGGTGCTCTCCAGCTCAGGCACCTATGTTTATATGTCAGTGAAGCCCAGCTTACCTTTTTCTCCTGCCTAGCTTCAGGTGTCTAGATGGATAAATTTAAAAAATTTTCAAATACATTTTAGTTTTATATCCAGTTTTCCAATAAAACAAAGGAAATCATCAAGGGCTAAAAACGGAGAGAAAGTTTGAAACCAGAGTGGTATCCTGACCCCGAAGTTACCAGTATTGGGTTATATCTAATTTTAATAACTCAACAATCTGGACTGAACAAGAGAGATAGAGGATGAGGCTTTCACTGAAGTTGAGCAAGAGAGTTAAAAATTAGTTTATCACATAAAGCTTGAGGTTATCCAGAAAAATTTTCTGTGTTAGCTCCAGTTCGAAAGACCTCTCTAATTTCTCAGGCAGGCATCCTTAGAATTTAAACTTACATTCCCTGTGTGATGCTGGGTCGGTAGGACCCTAGGTCATCACAGGGGAAGCACATGTAGATCATCTATCTAAGATAAGAACACTAGTTCAGGTCCAGATGTTTGCCATATATAAAAATTAATTTAAAATATGAAATTTCTTGGGAAAAAGTCACGAACAGTACTTAGCTGAAGTAGCAAACAACAAAACTAGCTGATAATACATTCAGATAATAGAAGTATCCTACACAGAATAAAACTAGATGTCTTTCAAATATTGAAAGGGATTCAAAGTGCACTTAAAGACATATGAAAAACTGATATGGAAAATATGACAGATTTTTACAAAAAGACCAAACACAAACTTAGTCTTTGTGTGTATGTTTTAAGAAATAAAGCCTGAGACAAGGAATAAAGTGATGAAGTTTTATTAAAGAGAGGAAAATCCAGGTCACTGAGGGTGAGTAGAGAGGGGGAAGATGAAACTTGAAGTCACAAAAATAATGTGCTATGGTTCTGGCTATTTTTCACAATGAGCAGCAAATGTCACAGCAAATCACTTGGGAAGTGTGCTTTTGTTCAGCACACTAAATTGTTTTGGAAAGACTATAAGGGGAAACTATCCATTTGAATAATCCATGGGAGAGAGGAAAGAAAAAGAGAAAAAATAACAATTTATAGAGTGAGGGTGGAGGCAAAGATATAAATGAGAGAAAATTGTGAAAGAAGAAATTCAAAGTATAATTAATATACGAAAAGATGCTCACTTTCACTGGCAATGAAGCAATGTTTTTATTATACAGTGGTATATTATTTCAAATCTAAAAGATTGGTATAGATTTTTTTAAATGAAAATTTAAAAATGTTTAAAAAATAAGCAGATTAAAGGAGGACATACACTGTTGGTGAAATTATGATGAGTAAAATCAACATATGCCTTCTTTAAAAATTCTACTTTTTACTTCACATAGATTCTTGTAGAGATATACTAGCAGAAATATAAAAGGATGTTTGTTGTAAGCATTCACAAAATGGTAAAAACATTTTTAAATTGATCATAAATTCAAGGACTGGGATATTTGTTTATATATATATATATATATATATATATATATATATATATACACACATCATTACATACACAATTGTATACATATATCTGTAATGATACATATGTTATTGTTATACAAATATTAACATTATTGATCTTGATCTATTTTCCTCGACATATACTTTTTGCAAAAATAATGTTGAATGAAAAAGATGCTGATGTCAACTCAATAAATTAACAAAAATGCAAAATAATGTATTTTGATGCCTCTGTAAATATATATTAATATTTGAAATGACCTTGATGGGAAAGATACAAACCAACTTCTCTCTTCAGAGATGAGAGAGAGAGAGAGAGAGAGAGAGAGGAAAATGCAATTGTTTTCCTTAGGACAAAAGCAACTTTAACTCTGTAATTTTGATGACGATAAAAAAATTATAAAAATATACAAATTGTATATATTTATTAAGTAGCTGGAGCATAAGTTTTAAAAACTTATGGAATTTTGTTTTGTATATTTAAAATCAATATTAATAAATATCTCCAACAAAATTGGAATATTTTATTAATTGCATTTTGTGTTCATATAATTTTATATTGTTTATCCATTTAAATATTCATACCTAATTTTAGTCATGTCAAACAAGCTTATAATATTATTTGAAATGTATCTTCCTTTTAGGTGTAATTTTATAACAATTTGTAAGTAGAAAAATCAAAACAAATTAGCAAAATATTAATTATTGTTAGCTATCAGTTGTGTAAAATTGCTCAGAAGCATAACAAAAAATGTTTAAATTTTGCTCTCTATTTAATATCCATCTGTATAACAAACACAAAGATCTAGTAATTGTGTTAATAATGGCTATTCACAGGACAGAATATATATTTAATATGTTTATATTTTCTAGAATGTTCCTGTGATCTTTGTTCAAACCACTGGATTGGGTTTGGAAATAGTTGTTATCATCTTTCCAATGCACCCAAAACCTGAACAGAGAGCCGTGCTGCCTGTGCCGAGCTGAATTCCCATCTTCTGAAGATAGATATCAATGAAGAGCTGGTAGGACGCATACTTCCGTTTTTTAGTTATACTGTAACTAAATTTGTTTGGAGGCATTAGTGAGTAACACCATAATTTGGGAAATCTGAAAGTTCTCAAAAGTGTATATTTTTTTACTTTGATTCACTTTTCTTTGGCATAAATTAGAGAAACTCCATCATTTGAACATTTAATGCTAAAAGGAAAGCACGTTGATAAATAAGATACTATCTTGAGAAAAATTCTATTACTACTAAATGGATGTGTGCAAGCCCTTGGGAGACCTTTTGTCATTAACCTTTGAATCAGGAAGAAGTGGACTATAATATGCACACCTTTCTGATTTATGAATTTTTTTTTCCCAATAGGAAATCTTATCAATCTTTGAAATGAAAGGATGGGTAGGCCTCAAAATCAATGAAACCAATGGGCTCTGGTTGTGGGAAGATGGCACCAAAGTGATCCAAATCCTGTAAGTCAGTACAAAGAAAATAACTGAACTTTTCTGAGAGTATGTGGGATTTGTGTGTGTGTGTGTGTGTGTGTGTGTGTGTGTGTGTGTGTGTTACCTGTGTAGGGCACAGAAAGAGCAACCAACGAAAAAAAAAGGAAAGAATCACTGTATTTGAGATGAATATGTAGGAAATAATCGTGAGAGAATTGCCAGCCCTTTCTAAATAATCTCCTCTTTAGGACATTTCCATTTATAACCTACTGGACTCTTAGAAGAAATGTGTGCATAGTTTTAGGCAAGTTTATAAATCTATAAACCTCTATCACATTCTTATTATTTGTTATTTGACTCATAATTCTACTTAAACAATCAGGATAGGATTAGACACTGTCTCATATATTCTGTTAGGTTTAATGTTTTGTAATTAAAGATGATCAATCTTCAGGGTATTTTGTTTTGTGCATTTTGATTTTTCTTTGTTGTTTTATTCTTTTTTGTTTTGTTTGTTCTTGCTAATTTTAAGGTTGGCATTTAAAATTGGCATTTGCAGATACTACACCTTGCTTTTTAATTTTTTTTACACAGATTAAAATTTCTGAAAGGGGAGAATCATGAATGTGCATATATGGAAGGAAAATACGTTTATGAGGATGACTGTTCATCTAGGAAAAGTTATGTCTGTGAGTTTAGTATATAGCAGCTGTTTTACTAACACATGTTGTCAGTGAATCCTAATTAATAAAACATTTACAAACTACTTTGGTTATTTGTTGCTTTTGTAAATTTTTTAAATAATTTATTGCTAAATATGTTTTTGAACTCAGAATATTTTAGTTCAAGTTTTGAATTTTTTAATTGTAGTGGGAGGAAAATTTCTACCCACAAATTCCTTGGGGGTAATTATCCTCCCTATCACAACTCATGTTATTATTAATTCATTAAACAAAGTTAGCAAACATCTTTTATGAACTAAACAACTTTGTATATGGGTCACCACCTCTGCATGGCTGATGAATGGTGTAGGTCTGTGTCTGGGATCCAAACCCACAAACCTGGGCTGCCAAAGCGGAGTGTGCTGAACTTAACCACCCTTTAGGCAATCACATGCATCCTTATAAGAGGGAGGCAAAGGGAGATTTCACACTGGTGTACAGACCTGGCAATGTGAAGATGGGTAGAGAGAGATTTAAGGATACTGGTCTAAAATTGGAGTGATGTGGCCACAAACCAAGGAATGCTGACTGCCTCCAAAAGCTGAAAGAGGCAGAGTAGATTCTACTCTGGAGGGAGTGTGGCCTCATTGACATCTTGATTTCGGCCCATTGATACTGATTTTGGACCTCTGGCTTCTAGAACTATGACAAAATATGCTTTTATCATTGAAAGTCACCAATTTTTTGGCAATTGGTTACAGTAGCCACTAGAAACTAACACAGTCACATTTTATATTTTATAAATGAGCCTGCATAACAACATTTACTTATATTTTGGATCTTGTGAATGACATGTTAGAAAAACTCTGGATTCTATTATGCACTCCATGTGTCACAGATCATAGGATGACGCTTTCTGTGTCACCTTAGGTGTGGGAGTGGAATGAGGAGCACTTGTGAAGATGACAGCACAGGCTATTAAAAGACTGAGATCTAGGTATAGAACTATAGAATGCTTTCCCTCCCCTCACATCTAACCAGCACATGAAAAGAGCTCTTGCATAATAACGGGAATGTAACTATAAGAACTGCACATCTTAGAGCATATTCAAGAAATCTCTAGGGAAACCCAGAGACAACAGGGGAGACAAAAACAAGGAAATCAGAGGAAAGAGTAGTCCCCAACATTTACAGCTATAGCAAATAATACACAGCTTGATCCTAGCCAGATGAGCAAAAAGACTCACACTGACACTGAGGTCTATTTATCTCAATTCCTTTACATGGTACATCATGAATAAATTTAACAACAATGAAAAAGTACCAGGAATACTGAAAGTTTCAAAACACAGTTTGAAGAAACAAAGAAAGCACCAGAACCAGAATCAGATATGGCAGATATATTGGGATTGTGAGACTGGGAATTTTAAACAGCTACAATTAATATGACAAGGGCCCCAATAGAAAAAAATGGACAATATACATGAGTGATTGGATAATGTAAGAAGAGAGATGGAAATTCTAAGGAACAAACAAAAGGAAATGCTGGAAATAAGACTGTATAAAAATAAAGAATACCTTCAATGGGTTCAACAATAGACTGGATATGGCTAAAGAAAGAATAAATGAAGAAATGTCAATAGCAACTTCCAAAACTGAAATGCAAAGAATAAAAAGAATGAGAGATGAAACAGAATATCCAAGAACTGTGTGATAATTGTGAAAGTGATAACATGCATAATAGGGATACCAGAAGGAGAAGAAAGACGTAAAGGAATAGAAGAAATGTTTGAGGTAATAATGACTGAGAGTTTTCCAAAATTAAAGACAAACACAAAACCACAGACCCAGGAAGTTCACAGAACATCAAGCAAGATAAACACCAAAAAAAAAAAAAAATCTATATCCAGGTGTATTCTATTCAAATTGCAGAAAATCAAAGACAAAGAGAAAATCTTGAGAGAAACTAAAGGGGAAAAAAAAAACCCACCCCCACCCCCAAAAAAACCCTTACCTATAGAGGAGCAAGGACTTCTCTTCAGAAACCATGCAAGCAGGAAGAGAATGGAGTGAAATATTTAAGATGTTGAAAGGAAAAATTACCAGTCCAGAATTCTGGACTCGGAGAAATTAGCCTTCAAAGTGGAAGAGAAATAAAGACTTTCTGAGACAGACAAAAATAGAGGGGATTTGGGCCACTAGACCTGCCTTGCAAGACATGTTAAAAGAAGTTCTTCAGAAGGAAGGAAATGATATAGGTCAGAAACCAAGATCTAAACAAAGAAAGGAAGTACTTCATGTTTCTTATTCTTAATCGATCTAACAGATAAAAGTTTGTTCAATATACTAATAGCAGCAATGTACTTAGTGACCGTAGCTGATGGATCAGTGAAATGAATGGCAGCAATATTCCGAGGGACCTGAAAAAGGAATTGACAATACTCTATCACAAGATACTTGCACTACCTGAGAAAAAGTATTTATCTGAAACAATGTTATTTGAAAGTGGACTTTGATTAGTTGTAAATGTATTCTGCAAAATATAGGTCAACCACTAAAAAAGTAAAAAAATAAAAAGTATAATTGATATACTAAAAGAGGAAAGAAAATGGACTCATATACATGCTCAATTAAAATCAGACAAGTAAAAATAAAAGAGTAAAACACAAAACAAAAAGAACCACAAAGAACAAGGGCAATGAAAAACTATTACAAATATGGTATATATTAATCCAACTATATCAATAACTACTTTAAATGTCAATGGTAGAACTACACCAATTACAACATAGAGACTCTCAGAGTGGGTAGAAAAACAAGGCGTAACTATATGTGGTCTACAAAAAACTCATTTTAAATATAAAGACACATATGGATTAAAAGTAAAGGGATGGATAAAGATATATCATGCTCACAAAAATCCAAAGAAAGCTATAGTCACTCTATTAATTTCAGACAAAGTAGACTTCAAAGGAGGAAGATTATCACAGATAAAGAGGAGCATTACATATTGATAAAGGTGCCAATTCTCTAAGAAGATATAACAACTCAGTGCATATGTGCCTAACAATAGAGCACCAATAATACATAAGGCAAATACTAATAAAACTGAAAGGAGAAACTGATAAATCAACTATTATGGCTGAAGACTGCAACAGGCCTCTATTAGGAAATGACAGATCCAGCAGGCAGAAAATCAGTGAGGACATGGTTGAATTGAAAAGCACAATTGATCAACGGGAGCCAACAACAGCAGAATACATATTCTTTGCAAGAACATACAGAACATTCACCAATATAGACTATATTCTGGGCCATAATACACACTTTCACAAATTTAAAAGAGCAGAAATTATACAAAGTATTCCCTCATACCATAATGGAATTTAACTAGAACCAATAATAAAAAGGCAGTGGAAAATCTCAAAAAAATTAGCGATTAAACAATGCATTTCTAAATATCATGTGGATCACAGAAGTTTAAAAGGAAATTAAAACAATATTTTGAGCTAAATGCAAAAGAAAATATGATTTAAAAAATCTGTGGGATGCAATGAAAACAGTGCCTAGAGGAAAATTTTTACATTGAATGCACATATTGGAAAAGAAGAAAGATCTAAAACCAATCATCTAAGCTTGAACATCAGGTAACTTGAAAAAAAGAGCAAATCAAATCAAAGTAAGCAGAAGAAAGAATTAAATAAAATAAAAATTAGAGTAGAAATCAAGAAATTGAAAACAGGAAATCAATACAGAAAATCAATGAACTTTAAAGCTGGTTCTTCGAAAAGATCAGGAAAATGGGTAAGACTCTAGCCAGGCTAAGAAAAACAAGGAGAAAAAGGTTGTAAAATATTAACAGGGCATCAAAGTGTAAGTTTGTGTGTAAGCATAAGTTTGTCCCTCTCTAAACAACAAGAAGCAACGTGGTGAATGTGATTTAGGAGTACTTGTGGCATTTAACTTTAAATTTGAATTAATTAAAATTAAATACATTTAAAAATCCAATTCTTCAGTCGTATTAGTCACATTTCAAGTGCTCAATGGCCACAAGTGGCTAGTGACCACCATACTGTACAGTACAGACAAAAATAGTTCCCTCATTACAGAAATTTCTATTGGGCAGTGTTGTTAAAAGATTTCCAAATATTCAAAATTTTAAAATAAGACCAATTATTTTTAAAAGCCATAATAACAACTTATATCCTACCAGCAAAGTATAAGCAATCCCACTGCTGCTCAGCTTCTCCAACAGATCATAATATCACTCTTCTTATTTTTGCAAATCTAATGATTGTAAAGTGATATCTTACTCTGACACTAATTTTCATTTCCTTTTTCAAACTGAGGTGTATGTATTTGTTTATTGGCCAAACAGATTCTTCTGGGCATTGCCTGTTTTTGTCTCTTCCTTTCTCTTAGGTTTCCCTTAAGTTTTCTCTATAGATTTGTAGGAATTCCTTACAAATTCTTGATTGATCTCTTGTTGGTTACATTTACAGCAAACATTTTTCAAACCTAGTCACTTGTTTTTTCACTTTTGTAATTGTATCTTTCAATAATCATACAGACTCAAATTTTTTCTCCAGCTTTATTGAGATATGATCGACACGTAACATCGTGTAAGTTTAAGGTTTACAACATGCTGATTTGATACATTTATATATTGCAAAATGATTACCACCATTGCATTAGCTAACACTTCCATCCAGTCACCTAATTGTCATTTCTTTTTTGTGGTGAGAACTTTTAAGATCTACTTTCTCAGCAACTTCCAAGTTTATAATACAGTATTATTACCTATAACCATCGTGCTGTACATTAGATCCCCAGAACTTGTTACTCTTATAACTGGAAGTTAATAGTCTTTGACCAATATATCCCCATTTCCCCCAACCCTCAGCCCCTGGTGACAACCACTCTACTGTTTCTCTGAATCAGCTTTTTTAGATTCCACATATAAGTGATATCATACAGTATTTGTCTTTTTGTTTGATGCTTCATTTAACATTATGCCCTCAAGATTCATCCAAGTTATCACAAATGGCAGGATTGTAATATTTGTAGCTTCTGACAAAAAGTGAGACAGTTCCTTATGTACTGATATGGAAAAATCTACAAGATACATTTTTTTAAAAAAGGAAGGAGGACTATTATATACAGTTATGTAGCATTTAGTTTACCATATAGATTGTATATATTTGTGTTTTCTTAGAATATCTATAGAATAGTATCCAAGAAACTAGTTACATGTTTGCCTCTGATATAGAGACTCTGTGACTAGGAAGTAAGATGGAAAAGGATAATTTGTTTTCACAGTTCATCATTTTGTATCTTTTGTATTTTGAACAATGTGACTGTATTGCGTACCTACTCAAATAAATTCAATTAAATGCTTAAGACAAATTAATACAAAAATTTTCACCCAGTCAAAACAAATTTTTCATATTCTCTGATTTGCTAGTTCTTGGTATTAAAAGAAAAATATTATTTCTTGGATTTATTTAGTATTACTATACATAAAACTTCATGCTTTATTCTTGCTCAAGGATGTTTTGAAAAGTAATAATTCCTCATAAATCATGCATAGTTGGCTGATCTGGGTGAATAACCTAAGTATTTTTAAATTAGTAGTTATTAAAGAATGAAAACATTAAGACTTTGATTTTAGTAATTCTTTAATTAGCAAGGCAGGTAAACTTCTTTTCACAAATCTATTGAAAACTCGAGCACAAATAGGATTAATAACATTTGCTGGACTGATATATCCACATTTTGCATCAGGTGTAGTTGTCTGTTGAAAGGTCTTGAATTAGAAAATATATTTGTTTTAGAAATTCATTCCTTAGGCAAAATCTTATTATCACAATTTTAAGACATATATGTTTTTTTTCAGTGAATACAAAAAAATCTTGTGACAGAATTGCAACTATTCAACCATAGATGCAATTGTTTATAAGCCTAATGGGTAATATTGCCAATGGGCTGTTGAAGACAAAGAAAAGGTAGAAAGGGTAGTGAAGGGTGGGCTGTATACATAGATTAGACTTGTACATGTGGGAAGTTCTTCTGAGACTTCTGAAACTTCTGGGAAGTGACTAAATATAGTAAAATTATTATGTGACACATTGTAACTAGATATAAAAGTAACTCCAGCTTCCTGTGTCTCCTGCTAATGTGCAATGAGCATGATGCTCCAGTGCTAGCTTCACTTTGAGCGTAGAAGGTGTTTGCTGACATTTCAAAAGTTAGTATACTTTTTTCCCACTGAAGTGAACATCTTGCACACCAAATAAAATGCTAAAATTGTGTGAAATTGAGCAATGAGTACAGGGTACATGGATTTTCAGTTATAGAACTATGCTAAAATATGTAAAAGAAAATCTCAATTATTTTCTGTGGATAGTTTATTTGACAAAAAAAATTAAATCTCATGAAGTCCAATTTGTATATTTATTCTCTTTTTTCCTGTGCCTTTGGGGTTTTACCCAAGACCTCATTGCCAAATCCAATGTTGTGAAGCTTTTGTTCTGTTTTCTTCTAAAAGTTTTATAGTTTAAGTCTTATAATTAAGTCATGAATCCATTTCCAGTTGATTTTTATATATTGTGTTAGGTAAGAGTCCAACTTTATTCTTTTGCATGTGGATATACAGTTTATCCAGCCGCATTTGTTGAAAATATTATCTTTTCTCCATTGAATTTCTTTTTGAAAGACTGATGAGAACTTTATTAGTGGATAAATCAAGCTGAGAATGTCTGAACACACTGGCCAATCTTACTTCACTAAAAGCAAGACAACTTGCTATTGTGAAAGTGTCCAGCATCTCTATGAAGTATTCTTTTTTTTATTACTGAGGTCATATAGTTTATAACACTATATAAATTTCAGGTATGCATCATTATATTTTGAGTTCTGTATACACGGCATCGTATTTACTACCAAAGGTCTAGTTGCTATTCATCACTGTACACATATGCCCCTCTGCCCCCCCTTTCTTTTAAATGAGAAAGAGCAGCCCAGGGCTAACATCCATTGCCAATCCTCCTCTTTTTGCTGAGGAAGACTGGCCCTGGGCTAACATCCGTGCCCATCTTCCTCGACTTTATATGGGACGCCGCCACAGCATGGCTGAAAAGCAATGCGTTGGTGGGTGCCTGGGATCCGAACCTGTGAACCCCGGGCTGCCAAAACGTGAACTAAACCACTGTGACACCGGCTGGCCCCTAGCCCTCTGCCACTTTCACCCTCCCTCTGCCCCCTTCCCCTCTGATAACCACTAATCTGTTCTCCGTATCTATGTGTTTGTCTTCCATGTGAAGTTATATGATATTTGGCTTTCTCCATCTGACATTTCACTTAGCATAATACTCTCCAGATCTATCCATGTTGTTGCAAATGACAAGATTTCATCTTTTTTTATGATTGGGTAGTATTCCATTCTGTATATATACCATGTCTTCTTTATCCATTCATCCACTATGGGCACTTAGGTTGTTTCCAAGTCTTGGCTATAGTGAACAATGGTGCAATGAACATAGAGGTGCATGTATCTTTTTGAATTAGTGTCTTTGTGTTCTTTGGCTAAATACCCAGAAATGAGATAGTTAGATCACATGATATTTCTATTTTTAATTTTTTGAGAAATTTCCATATTCTTTTCCATAGTGACTGCCATGATTTAAATTCCCACCAGCAGTATACAGGGTTCCTTTTTCTCTACATCCTCTCCGACACTTGTTCTTTCTTATCTTTTTAATACTAGCCATTCTGACAGGCATGAGGTGATATCTCATTGAAGTTTTGATTTGCATTTCCCTAATAATTAGTGATGTTGAACATCTTTTCATGTGCCTGTTGGCCATATGTATATCTATCTTCTGTGGAAAGATGTCTCTTCATATCCTCTGCCCATTTTTTGATTGTGTTGTTTGTTTTTTGTTGTTGTTGAAGTGTATGAGTTCTTTATATATTTTGGATATTAACCCCTTATCAGATAAGATTTGCAAATATCTTCTCCCAGGTGGTGGGTTGTCTTTTCATTTTGTTGATGATTTTCTTGCTGTGAAGAAACTTTTTAGTTTGATGCAGTCCCATTTGTTTATTTTTTCTTTGTTTCCTTTTCCTGAAGAGACATGATGTCCGAAGATACTGCTAAGACCAATATCAAAGAGCGTACTGCCTATGTTTTCTTCTAGAAGTCTTACAGTTTCAGGTATTACATTCAAGTCTTTGATCCATTTTGAATTAATTTTTGTGTATGGTGTGAGATAATGATCTACTTTCATCCTTTTGCACGTGGCTGTCCAGTTTTCCTAACATCATTTATTGAAGAGACTTTCCTTTCTCTATCGTATATTCTTGGCTCCTTTGTTGAAAATTAGCTGTCCATAGAAGGGTGGGTTCGTTTTCAGGCTCTCAATTCTATTCCATTGATCTGTGTCTCTGTTTTTGTGCAACTACCACGTGTTTTGATTACTATAGCTTTGTAGTATGTTTTGAAATCAGAGAGTGTGACACCTCCAGCTTTGTTCTTTTTTCTCAGGATTGCTTTGACTATTTAGAGTTTTTTTGTTGTTTTTATAAATTTTAGGACTTTTTATTCTATTTTCATGAAAAATGTCTTTGGGGTTCTGATTGGAATTGCACTAAATCTGTAGTTTCTCTAGGTAATATGGACATTTTAACCATGTTAAAATTTCCAGTCTGTGAGCACAGATGTTTCCATTTTTTAATATCTTCTTCAATTTCTTTCAACAATGTCTTATAGTTTTCAGTGTACAGGTTTTCACCTCCTTGGTTAAATTTATTGCTATGTATTTTATTCCTTTTGTTGCAATTGTAAATAGGATTGTGTTCTTGATTTCTCTTTCTGCTAGTTTGCTGTTTGTATAGAAATGAAACTGATTTTTATATGTTGATTTTGTACTCTGAAACTTTACAGTATTTGTTAATCATTCCCTATAGTGTTTGGGGGGATTCTATAGGATTTTCTATATATAGAATCATGTCATCGACAAAGAGTGAATATTTTACTTCTTCCTTTCCAAACTGGATAGCTTAAACATTTCATTTCCTTGGCTAATTGCCCTAGGTAGGACTTCCAATACTATGTTGAATAAGAATGGTGAGAGTGGGCATCCTGTTCTTAGAGGAATAACTTTCAGTTTTTTACATTGAGTGTGATGTTGGTTGTGGGCTTGTCATATAAAGCCTCTACTATGTTGAGGTATTTTCTTTCCATACCCATTTTATTAAAAAAATTTGTCGGGGCCGGCCTGGTGGCGCAGCGGTTTAGTCTGCACTTGGCAGCCCAGGGTTCGCTGGTTCGGATCCCGGGCGCCTGCCGACCCACTGCCTGTCAGCCATGCCGTGGCGGCGTCCCTTATAAAGTAGAGGAAGATGGGCACGGATGTTAGCCCAGGGCCAGTCTTCCTCAGCAAAAAGAGGAGGATTAGCAACGGATGTTAGCTCAGGGCTGGTCTTCCTCACCAAAAAAAAAAAAAAAAAAAAAAATTCGTCATAAATGGATGTTGAATCTTGTCAGATATCTTCTCTGCATCTATTGAGATGATATGCGATTTTTCAATCTTCATTTTGTTGAGTGTGGTATACCACATTGATTGATTGCAGATGTTGAACCATGCCTGCATCCCTGGAATAAAGTCCACTTGATTGTGGTGTATGATTTTTCAAATGTATTGCTGTATTTGATTTGCTAATATTTTGTTGTGGATGTTTGCATCAATGTTCTTCAGTGATATTGGCGTGTAATTTTCCTTCCTTGTATTGTCCTTGTCTGGTTTTGGCATCAGGGTAATGTCGTCCTTGTAAAATGAGTTAGGAAGCATTCCTTTCTCTTCAATTTTTTGGAAGAATTTGAGAAGGATAGGTATTAAATCTTCTTTGAATGTTTGGTAGAATTCACCAGAGAAGCCATCTGGCCCTGGACTTTTGTTTTGGCGGTCGTTTTTTGATTACTGTTTCAATCTTTCTACTTGTGATTGGTATTCAAATTCTCTATTTCTTCTTGATTCAGTTTTGGGAGGTTGTATGATTTTAAGAACTTATCCAATTCTTCTAAGTTATCCAATTTGTTGGCGAATAGCTTTTCATAGTATTCTCTTATAATCCTTTGTATTTCTGTGGTGTTGTTGTAGTTTCTCCTCTTTCATTTCTGATTTTATTTATTTGAATCTTCTCTCTTTTTTTCTTAGTGAGTCTAACTAAGGGTTTGTCAATTTTGTTTATCTTTTCAAAGAACAAAGCTCTTAGTTTCATTGATCCTTCCTATTGTCTTTTAGTCTCTATTTCATTTATTTCCACTCTGATTTTTATTATTTCCTTATTTCTACTTACTTTGGGCTTCGTTTGTGCTCCTTTTTCTACATCTTTTAGGTGTAGTGTTAGATTGTTTATTTGACATTTTCCTTGGTTTTTGAGGTAGGCCTGTATTACTATAAACTTCCCTCTTATTACTGCTTTTGCTCCTTCCTACAGGTTTTCGTATAGTGTGTTTTCGTTTCCACTTGTCTCCAGGTATTTTTTGATTTCTCCATTAATCCAGTAGTTGTTCAGTAGTTTGTGGTTTAGACTCCACATATTTGTGACTTTTCCAGTTTTCTTCTTGAAGTTGATTTCCAGTTTCATACCATTGTGGGTTGGAAAAAAATGTGTGATATTATTTCAATCTTCTTAAATTTATTGAGATTATGTTGTTTCCCAAAATATAGTCTATCTTTGAGAATGTTCCATGTGCACTTGTGAAGAATGTGTATTCTGCTGCTTTTGGATGGAATATTATATATATATATATATAAGTCCTTCTGGTGTAATGTTTCATTTAAGGCCAATGTCTTCTTGTTGACTTTCTGTCTATATGACTTATTCATTGTCGTTAGTGGACTATTCAAGTCCCCTACTATTATCGTGTTGTTTTCAATTTCTCCCTTTAGGTCTGTAAATAGTTGCTTTATATACTTTGGTGCTTCCATGTTAGGTGTATATAAATTAATAAATGTCATGTCTTCTTGATGGAATGTCCCTTTCATCATATAATGTCCATCTTTTCCTCTTGTTCCTTTTTGGTTTGAAATCTATTTTGTCTGATATAAGTATGGCTACATATACTTTCTTTTGGTTGCCTTTCACTTGGACTATCACCTTCCATCCCTTTACTCTAAGCCTACAGAGTCTTTACAGCTGAGATGAGTCTCCTGGGGACAGCATACAATTGGGTCTCATTTTTTAATCCATCCAGCCACTCTGTGTCTTTTGATTGGTGAATTCACTCCATTTACATTTAGATAGATTATTGATACATGAGGGGTTAATGCTGCTATTTTATCTTTTGTTTCCTAGTTGTTCTATATTTTCATTGTTTCTTTTTCCTTGTATCTCTGTCTGCCATTTCAGTGTGACGATTTTCTGTGATGCATTTCTCAGCTTTCTGCTTTTTATGTTTTGTGACTCTGCTCTGAGTTTTCGTTTTGTGGTCATATTAAGGTTTATATAAAAGATCTCATAGATGAGATAACTCTTTTTCTGCTCATAGCATCTTATCTCCATTTGACTATGCAGGTTCTGTTCTTTTTCTCTTCCCCTTCCGTATTCTTTTTTTGGGTCACAAATTATCCCTTTTTGTATTGTGAATTTGTTACTAAATTTAAGTAGTTATAGTTATTCATAATATTTTCTTTCTCTTTAGCCTTTATGTTGTAATTAAGTGTTTACTAACTTATTCTGATACATAGTTGCAATTGTCTGATGTTGTCTGGCTATTTATCACCTTGCTCAAAGCTTTATATACCTTTGCCTTTTTGTTTCAAGTAGGAGAGCCCCTTTCAACATTTCTTGTAAGGCAGGTCTAGTGGCGATGGACTCCCTCAGCTTTTGCTGGTTGGGAAAATCTTTGTTTCTCCTTCATATCTGAAGAACAACTTTGTTGGATAGAGTATTGTTGGCTGATAGTGTTTTTTTTAATATTTTGGATATATCATTCCACTCCTAACCTGTAGAGTTTCTGCTGAGAAATCCACTGATAGACTTATGTGCATTCCTTTATAGTTGTTTTCTTCTCTCTGCCACTCAACATTTTTTCTTTGTCACTGACTTTTGACAGTTTTGATATAATGTGCCTTGGAGAAGGTCTTTCATGTTGAGATAATTAGGTGTTCTATTAGTTTCACATATTTGAATATTCAATTTCTTCCCCAGGTTGGGGAAATTCCCAGCTATTTTTGTTTTAAATAAGCTCTCTGCTTCTTTCTCCCTCTCTTCTCCTCTGGGGTACCCATTATCCTTATGTTGTTTTTCCTAGTTGAACTGGATATTCCTTGTAGAATTTCTCCATTTTAAAAATATTTAGTGCTCTCTCCTCTTCCACTTGAATCAATCTAGATTTCTATTTTCTACCTTGCTAATTCTCTCTTCCATTTGGCATGCTCTATTCTCTTTTTCTTTTTTTTTTTACTTTTTTGTGAGGAAGATTGGCCCTGAGTTAACATCCTTTGCCAATCCTCCTCTTTTTTCTCTAAGGAATATTAGCCCTGAGCTAATATCTTCCTCTATTTTGTATGTGGGATGCTGCCACCTCATAGCCTGATGAGCAGTGCATAGGTCCATGCCTGGGATCCAAACCAGTGAGCCCCAGGCTGCCAGAGTGGAGTGTGTGAACTTAACCACTATGCCACTGGGCCAGCCCCTGTCTGCTCTATTTTCAATGCTTTTTACTTTATTCTTCATCTTATTAATTGTGTTCTTCAGCTCCAGAATTTCTGGGTTTTTAATTTTTTTTAGAATTTCAGTCTCTTTGGTAAAGTACTCCTACTGTTCATTAATTTTATTTCTGAGCTCATTGAACTGTCTTTCTGAGTTTTCTTGTAACTTGTTGATTTTCTTCATGACAGCTATTTAGAATCCTCTGTTAGTTAGATCACCATCTTCTTGTGACTTCAAGTTTGATTTCTGGAGAGTTGTAATTTTCTTTTTGTTCTACCATGTTACTATAGCTCTTCATGGTGCTTGATGAATTGTTCCTCTGCTGGCACATTTGTGGGAGCAAACACGTTTCTTCTTTGGGTAAGGCTATGGTTACTTTGATTCTGAGCTGCTTCTGGTTATATCTGAGGTCCTACACTTTCCACCTTCTGCCAGAGGCATTGTCAGTGCACTCTGTGTGCTGCTTGTGACTCCAAGATTGCTGGTGCCTAACTGCTTATGATGTCACTGCAGTAGCAGGTATCACTACTGGGGTAACCAGGCTGAGAGCACTTCTGGTGCTCTCAGGGTTGCCAAAGTCTTGTGTTCCCTCACTGTGGGAGGGGGAGGGGGACAGTGGGGTGGGCACTGGGTCACAGGCACCTCTGCCACCTTCAGCTTAGTTGGGTCTGCAGTTGCTGTTGCTATGAGTGGGGTAGTGAAATTTCAGGCATCTCTGCAGCTGGAGGTGACAGGAGTCATGGGCTTCACTGTTACTGTTACCTGGGCTCTCCACAGCCTTGGGTGCTGTGGCCATGTGCACTGCCTGTGCTGTTCCTCCTGGGTTATCTGCTGGTGCTGGCAGTGACACTGCCAGAGGTACTGGGTTCATGAGTGTTGCCACCACTGCCAGGGGCCTGGAGTCTTGTATGCAGCCCCCACTGATGTAAAGGCTGTTGTTGGGGATTCCACCACTGGGGGCTGGGTTGTGGGTACTGCTGTGCCTCCTGTAGCCTCAGGTCACAGGTGCCAACCACCTCTGCTCAGGGCGGGGTGGTGCTGAGCCATGAGAGCAGCTGCTCATCCTGCAAACTCTGGTCTCCAGCACCAGTCCACTTTTTGAAACCTCATGTCACAGGCATCATCACCATTACCAGGAATATCCTCTTCTTGGGTGAAGCCCCCACAGCTAGAAGGGCTGGTGACAGAGTTGCTGCCACCAGGGGAGAAAGAGCTGGCTGTGTCACAGACACCGGTGCATTTTCTGAAGCCTCAGGTCATGGACTCCACCCCCCACTTCTGGAGGAGGGGTGGGTGCTGAGCCACAGTGCTGTGGCTGCTCCTGCAGCATCTGGTCTCTGGTACCAGGCACTTTTTGAAACTTCAGGTCACAGGCACCACTGCCACTGCTGGAGGTATCCACCTCTTGGATGCAGTTCTTGCTACTGGAAGGGCTGGTGTCAGAGGATCTGCCTCCAGGGGAGGGGGAGAGAGCAGGGCCACAGATGTCTCACAGTTCCTGGAGTCTCTGGTCCTGGACCCACAGTGACTCCTGGTGACTCTGGGAGTGTGAGCTGCCTGAATTCCTGGAGCCTCCATTCATGGGCATTACCTCAAGTTCTGAGGACCTCTGTTCACAGGACTTATCACAGATCCTGGAACCTCTGGTCTCAGGAGCTGCCACCACTGCTTCACTAGTTCCACTGCCTCCAGGAGGTGCAGTCCACTGACCTTCAGATGTATAGATGTAGGGATCTCTCAGGCATTCTGGTGTGCTAGGCAGAGAGTCCTTTGTTGTCAATAGATGTCCCTCTGGTTGTAATTTAGTGGGGAGAGACAAGGGAAACAACTCAGTTCACAATGACGCTGACATCACCTCTTCATTGAATGTTCCTGGCACTCTTGTCGAAAATCGTTTGACCATCTGTGCAACAGTTCATGTCCGGAATCTCTATTCTATTCCATTGGCCTATATGTCTGTGTTTATGCTGGTACCAAACTATTTTGATTCTCTCAGCTTTGCAATAAATTTTGAAAGGAGAGAAGTGTAACACTTCCAACTTTGTTCTTTTTCAAGATTGTTTTGACTGCTCAGGGTCCCTTGACAGTTTATGTTGTATCTTGTAAAAAGTTTCATGTGCACTTGAGAAAAATATGTATTCTGCTGTTGTTGGACAGCATGTCCTGTACACGTCTATGTCCACTGGTCTGTAGTGTTGTTCAAGTCCTCTATATTTTTATTGACCTTCTTCTGGTTGCTTTATCTATTATTAAAAGTGCAGTATTGAAGTCTTCTATTATTATTGTAGATCCATCTATTTCTCCCTTCAATTTTGTAAATATTTTCTTCACATATTTAGGAGCTCTGATACATTTATAATTATTATATCTTCCTGATGAATTAATCCTTTTATCATTATATACTGTACTTCTTTGTCTCTTGTAATAGTATTTGACAAAAATCCATTTTGTCTGATATTAGTATGACCTTTTTTGCTCTCTTTTGGTTATTATTTACATGGAATATATTTTCTGTATTTTCATTTCCAACCTATGCGTATGCTTACACGTAAAGTGAGTCTCTTGTAGACAGCATATAGTTGGATTCTATCTTTTTGTCCATTTGTATAATATATTTTTGATTGAAGAATTTAATACATTTCCATTTAGAGCAATTACTGATAGGAAGGACATACTATTGCCATTTTGTTATTTGTTTTGCGTGTCTTGCATCTTTTTGTCCCTCATTTCCTCCTTTACTGCCTGTCTTTGTGTTTCATTGATTTTTTTTGTAGTGAAATTTTTGATTCTCTTCTATCCTTTCCTTTTATGTATATTCTATAGATACTTTCTTTGTGGTTACCATAGGGATTACATAAAATATCTTAACATTATAACAACCTATTTTTAGCTAACACCAACACCAATTTAACTTTAATCACATAAAAAATTTTACTCTTTATTGCTTCACCTTCCACTCTTAGTTACTAATGTCACTCTTTACATCTGTGTATATTGTGTACCCTTTAACATACATTTATAGTTATTTTTATGCTTTTGACTTTTAAATCCTATAAATAACTAAAAGTGGAATTTAGGAATCAAAATTACAGTAACACAGATTTTTATATTTGTCCATATATTTACCTTTACCTAAGAATTGTATATTTTTTTATGGCTTTATGTTACTGTCCTTTTAACTTAAAGGATTCCCTTTAGCACTTTTTGTAGGGCAGATCTTTGGTAATGAACTCTTCCAGCTTTCATTTACCTAGGAAGGTGTTAATTTTGCCTTCATTTTTGAAGAGCAGTTTTGGCAGATATAGTGTTCTTGATTGACCTTTTTTTATCTTCCAACACTTTAAATGCATCATTCCATTGCCTTTTGGCCTGCAAGGTCAGAAATTGGCTTACAATCTTATAGAGGTTCCCTTATATGTGATGAGTCATATTTTCCCTGTGATTTTGGGTCTCTTTGTCTTTGACTTTAGACAGCTTGATTATAATATGTTCAGTGTGGGTTTTGGGGATTTATCTTTCTTGGAGCTTATTGAGCTTCTTATATTTTATATCTATATCTTTCTTTAAAATTGAGAATTTTTTGGCCTTTATTTTTTCAAATAAGCTTTCTGGCCTTTTCTCTCTCTTGTCTTCCAGGACTTTCAGAATGTGTATATTGGTGTCCCATAAGTTATTTAGGCTCTATTCACTTCTTTTTACTCTTTTCATTTCTCCTCAGATTCAATCATTTCAAAAGACCTGTCTTCAAATTCACTGATTCTTTCTCTGCATGATCAAGTCTGTTACTGAATCCCTATAGTAGATTTTTAATTCAGTTATTGTATGTTTCAGCTCCAGAATTTATTTCTTTTATATAATTTCTATATCTTCATTGATATTCTCATATTGTTCAAAAATCCTTTTCTTAATTTTGTTTAGCTTTAGATTTCTGTTTGTGTTCTCTTTTAGCTCATTGAGCAACTTTTAAAAGTTATTTTAAATTCTTTACAAGCATCTCAGAGGACTGCATTTCTTTAGGGTTAGTTTCTGGATATTTGTTTTGCTCCTTTGAGTGGACTATGTTTCCTTGTTTCCTTGTATGCCCTATGATCTTTTGTTGACATTTGAGCACATGAAGATGCATCCACTTCTCCCAGTATTTACAGCCTGGCTTGTGCAGGGGGAGGCCTTCACTAATCAGTCTGACATAAAGGTTCAGGATTCTCTTAAACCTTTTCTGATACTGTGTCACTCCTGAGTTGGTTCAAGTGCTTTTGTTCCAGTTCCCCAAATATACGGCTGCTTTTAAATGTCTTAATTTCCCTATGAGTCTTATTACTGCTTCTTTTCAAATGCCTTAAATTTCTATTGTATTTTTCTGCCCCAATTATCTTACTTTCAGAAGCCCGTGGGACTGCAAAACGTTGCAACTCTAATGAAACATGGCATCTGCCACTAGTATACCAACCTGGTATTCAACTATGCCACCATTCCCATAAGTGCACTGAGTCAAGCAAGACAGAAACTGGTTCCTCCAGCAGTCCCCAGACAAGCGAGATTGGTAAAATCAAGTTCCACTCTTTTTCTTATGTCCTGGTGTGCTTGGGAGAAGGTGGGACAAGGGTAAGTAAAATGCCATGATATTTCCTATTATTGTGAATGCAGGTTTTCTTTTTTTTTTTCTCCTTCAGTTGGGCATTTGGTTGCTACCACTTCTTAACTGGTTTCTAGACCCCTTACAAAGCTATTTTGGTCCATATATTGTTCATTTGAAGTTTCTGTGGGGAACCAAGCACCTGGAGTTTCCTAGTGAGCCATCTTGCTGGCCTCATTCCTTCACTAGTTTTTCCATGTACTCACTTGTGTATGTTCGTGTGTGTTTGTGTATAATTTTATGCAATTTTACCACATATATGGGCTTGTATAACCACCACCACAATCAAGAAACAAACTGCTCCATCACAACAAAGGAATTCCTTTATGCTACCCTTCACTCCTGGCTGTTACCCCAGCTAACCATTAATCTCTTCTCCATCCTATAATTTTGCCATTTTATAAAATGTCATATAAAGGAAATCACATCCTATGGAACCTTTTAAGATTGGCTTCTTTTTTTCACTCAGTGTAAATGCCCTTGAGAGTCATCAAAGTTTTTGCACGTACCAATTGTTTGTTTCTTTTTGTTGCTGAGCAGTATTCTACTATATAAATCGGTCACAATTTGTTTATCCATCCTCCTATTGAAGGACATTTTGGTTATTTCCACTTTGGCTCCATTACAAGTAAAGCTGCTATAAAATTACCTGGATAGATTTTTGTGTGGGTAAAACTTTCATTACTTGGGTAAATGACCAAGAATAAAGTTATAAGGAACTGATAAACAATTTTCCTTAGTGGCTGTATCATTTTACACTCCCATCAGTAAAGGATGAGAAGTTCATCTGTTCAACAATAGCCAGTATTTGCTATTATTACTTGATAATGAAAAGACAAGTCACAGACAGGGAAAAAAATTTTTGCAAAGTACATGTTTGATTTTAAAAAGACTTGTATTGAGAAGGTTAACTTGCAAAACTCAACAAGAAAGCAAACTACTGAATAAAAAAGATATCAAATATTTGAATATACTCTTCACCAAAAATACATATGAATGGCAAATAAGCACATGAAAAGACATTCATCATCATCAGTCATTAGAGAAATGCATAGAGGAAATCACAATGACTTACTATTATCTAGGAGAATGGCTAAAATTTAAAAACTGATCATACAAATTGTTGGCAAGGATATGTTGAAACTGGTACTCTCACACACTACTAGTGAAAATGTAAAATGGTACAACTACTTTACAAAAGTTTGTCAGTTTCTAAAAAGTCAAACATATACCTACTAGGTGATTTAGCTATTCCACTCTTAGTATTTAACTCAGAGAAAAGAAAATATATTTCCACATAAAAATTTTGCAGTGATGGTCATAACAGCTCTATTTGTAATAGACAAAAACTGGAAATAACCTAAATGTTCATCAGCAGGTACATGGATAAACAAAATGGTATTGTAACTTTGCAATGAAATATTACTCAGCAATTAAAAGGAATGAAATTATTGGTATACAGCAACATGGATGAATCTGAAAATAATTATGCTGAGTGAAAGAAGTCAGAAAGAAAGAGTACATACTGTATAATACACTTACATAAATTTCTAGAAAATGCAAAGCAATCTAAAGTGATAGAAAATAGATCAGTGGTTACATGAGGATGGAGGTGGGCACAAGGTGTGGAAGGAAGGGATTATAAAGAAGCACAAGCAAATTGTTTGGAGTGATAAATATGTTCACTCTACTTGTGTCAAGGTTTCAGAGTCATGTACATATGTTAAAATTTGTAATATTGTACACTTTAAATATCCACAATTTATTGTATGTCAATTATTCTTCAATAAAGTCACTTGTTAAAAAAATATACCTGCCCAGAATGGACTCACAGACTCAGCCCCACCTGTTTCTAGTTTCATTGTTGTTTGGTTGATGCCGGTGCCCCCCTAATTTAAAATATTTGATAGATTCTCTTACGCATTGCCCTGTTTCTCTTTGTTCCAATGTCAATTTGTCTCTCCCTGCTTCAATATCAAACTGTCTAAATTAATATTGCTTTTATAATATGTAGCTTTGTTTTTATTATGCCAAATTCTCTCCAATCATTTTTCAGCTTTAAAAATATCCTGGCTATTCTTCGTGCTTTGCCATACCATAAAAATTATAGAATTAACTGATTAAGTTCCAGAAAAACGATGTTAGAATTTTGGTTTGAGCTGTACTAAATCTTTAGAATACTTTTGGGAAAGCTAACATAATTATAATATATTAAAGCTTTCTATCCATTGGTAAGAGATATCATTCCAGTAGTTTAGGTCTTCTTTAATGTCTTTCAGCAAGGTTTTGTAATTTTCTATGTAGTAATTGTGTTCATCTTTTGTTAGATTTACTCCTAAGTATTTAAAATTTTTCTATTGTAAATAGAGTTTTTTTATTGAAAAAAAATTTTAATGCAAGTATAATAGTATTACAGAAATCTGCACTTACATTAATGTAGAGCTTGTTTAGTTTTCACAAATTGAACAGACCTGTTATGGGTTTAATTGTGCTTCCAAAAAATGTGTGTTGAAGTCATAATTCCCAGTACCTGTGAATATGACTTTATTTGGAAATAGAGTCTTTGCAGATATAATTAAATTAACATGACATAATTAGGGAGGGGCCTATCAAATGAGTCTCCTAATAAAAAGAAGGAAATTTGGACAATAACACAGAGGAAGAATGTTATATGATGACAAAGGCAGAGACTGGAGTGATGCAGTTGCAAACCAAGGAATGCCAAAGATTGCCAACAATCACCTGAATCAAAGAAGGAGCAGAGTCTCAGATGAAGCCAGGCCCTGCTGACACCTTGATTCTGAACTTCTCGCCTCCAGAACTGTGAAAGAATAAGTTCCTGTTGTTTTAAGACATCCCGGTTATGGTACTTTGTTATGGCAGCCCTAGGAAAGGAATACAACAGCCTGGTGACCAGATTATTAAATACAATATTACCAGCACCTGAGAAATGTCCCTTGGACATTGTTTCTTTCCAGGAATAATGCCTAACACTGGTAATTATTCATTCTCCATTATTATTCCTTCAGGGAATAAATCCCCACTGCAGTAACTTTTGTCCCAATTTCTAACAGCAGTGATTAGTCTTACCTGGTTTTGAACTTTATAAATAAATGGAATTTTATAGAATGAACTATTTCATCTCTGAATACTTTGCTCAAAATCATGTTCATGAAATTAATCCACAATGAAGTGAGCAGATAATTTAAATAAAAGGAATACTATAAAGATATGCCCAGCCTCACAAATAATAGAGAATTGTAAATTTAACGACAAAAGATACTCCTTATTAGTAAGAATTTTATTGGTAAAATCAAAAAGATTGATAACACACTGTGGTGATAAAGATGTGAGGAAGCAGGCATTCTTGAACATTGCTATTGGGAGATGACATGTGTACAACCTCTGTGGAGGGAAATTATTAGATAGCTATGAAAATTAAAATGTACGTATTTTTGGACAAAGAACTTACATTGCTAGAGATTTATCCTACAGGTAATTTAGACAATATAGAGATTTATCATATTGCAAATGATTCTGTATCAAGTGCTATTCATTGCAGCATTTTTCAATAATAGCAAAATTCTGGGACAAACCTCAATATCCATTGAAATAAAACTGGTTATACAAATTTTAGTACAGCCGTCTAGTGTAATACTTACAGCTGCTTTAAAAAGCGAGGAAGCTCCTATGTATTGATATGGAACATTCTGTAAGGTATATTTTTAAATATACAATTAAAGAAGTATGACTATTGTTTGTAGTTACATTACAGTAACATTTGGTTCAGAATAACATGTAAATGGTTATATTTTCCTAGAATATCTCTGGAATAATATCTAGAAAACTAGTGAAATGTTTGCCTCTGTTAAGGGAACTAGGTGATTAGGGGACAAGATGGGATAGAATTTGTTCATCATTTTTTTACCTCATTTTGAAAAATGTAAATGTATTGATTACCTGGTCATATAAATTTAATTAAGTGATTAAGAAAAATAAATATAAAATCTTTCACTCAATAAAAATAAAATTTTTCCATGTTCTCTGATTTATTGAAATTCTTGAAATTTCACAAAAATGAACGTATTTTTTAGGCTTATTTGATTTTACTATACATAAAACTTGCTGTTTTTTAAAATTAATTTTTTATTGAGGTAACATTGGTTTAAACATTATATAAATTTCAGGTGTACAGCATTATATTTTGACTTCTGTGCATACTCCATCATGTTCATCATCCAAAGTCTAGTTGCCATCCCTCACAACACAGCTGTGCCCCTTTACCCCTTTCACGTCCATTGCCCATTTCCCCTCTGGTAACCACAAATCTATTCTCTGTGTTTGTTCATTGTTGTTGTTCTTTTTATCTTCCACAAATGAGCAAAATCACACTGTATTTGGCTTTCTCTGACTTATTTAACTTAGCATAAGGCCCTTGAGTTCCATCTATGTTGTTGCAAATGGGAAGATCTCACCTTTTTATTGCTCAGTAGTATTCCATTGTGTGTGTGTGTGTATATATACACACACAATATACACACATTGATTATATATATATATATATATACACACACACACACACACACAATATACACACAATGTGTGTATACACCTTCTTTATCCCTTCATCCGTTGATGGGCATTTAGGTTGTTTCCAAGTCTTGGCTATTGTGAATAAGGCTGCAATGAATATAGGCACGCATATATCTTTTCTAATTAATATTTTTGTGTTCTTTAGATACATTTTCAGAAGTGGAATAGCTGGATCATATGACAGTTCTATTCTTAATTTTTGGAGGAATCTCCATACTGTTTTCCATAGTAGCTGCACCAGCTTACATTCCCACCAGCAGTGTATGAAGGTTCTCTCTCTCCACATCCTCTCTAACAATTGATATTTCTTGTCTTTTTAATAATAGCCATTCTGATGGGCATGAGGTGATATCTCATTCTAGTTTTGATTTGCATTTCCCTAATAATTGGTGATGTTGAATATCTTTTCATGTGCCTGTTGGCCATCTGTATATCTTCTTTGGAAAAATGTCTGTTGAGATACTCTCCTCATTTTTTAATTGGGTTGTTTGGTTTTTTTGTTGTTGTTGAGTTGTATGAGTTCTTCATATATTTTGGATTTTACCCCCAACAGGTATCTGATTTGGAAATATCTTCTCTCAAAGGATGGGCTGTCTTTAACTTTGGTATGTTTTCCTCTGCTGTGCAGAAACTGTTTTAGTTTGGTGTAGTCCCATTTGTTTATTTTTTCTTTGTTTCCCTTTCCTGGGGAGACATGATATTCAAAAAGATACTATTAAGACTGGTGTTGAAGAGCACACTGCCTAAGTTTTCTTCTATGAGTTTTATGGTTTCAGGTCTTACCTTCAAGTCTTTCATCCATTTTGAGTTAATTTTTGTGTATGATGTAAGAAAATGATCTACTTTTGTTCTTTTGCATGTGGCTGTCCTGTGTTCCCAACACCATTTGTTGAAGAGACTTTCCTTTCTCCATTAGATGTTCTTGGATCCTTTGTTAAAAGTTAGCTGTTCATAGATGTCTGGGTTTATTTCTGGGTTCTCAATAAATACACAAATAATACAGAGAAAGGAACCCAAACATAGCACTAAAGAAAGCTGTCAAATCACAATGGAAGAGATCAAGAGAAGAGGAAAGGAACAGAGAAGAACTACAACAACATCCAGAAAAAAGTAACAATATGACTATAAGTACATACTTATCAATAGTTACTTTAAATGTAAATGGACTAAATGCTTCAGTCAAAAGACATAGGGTGGCTGAATGGATAACAAAAACAAGCCAATTTTAAGAGAAAAAAATCAGGCTGGCATCAGAGTTTTTGACATAAACATTTTATGCCAGAAGATAATGAAATAGCATATTTAAGATACTCAGAGAGGGGCCTGCCCCATGACGTAGTGGTTAAGTTTCGTGCGGCCTGGGTTTGTGGGTTCTGATCCTGGGTGCTGACCTATACTACTTGTCAGCCACCCTGTAGTGGTAATCCACATATAAAGTAGGGGAAGATTGAATCAGTAATCAAAAACTACCCAGGAAAGAAAAGGCCAGGACCAGATGGCTTCACAGGTTAATTCTACCAAACAGTCAAAGAGAAATCAATATCTTTAAGCATGTAAAGATTCTTACATGCTTCCAAATTATAGAAGAAGAGGAGAAAATTTCAAACTCTTTTATCATACCAGCATCATCCTGATACCAAAGCCAGATAAAGACACCACAAGGAAAAAAAAAAATCACTACAGGCCAATATTCTTCATGAAAACATATGCAAAAGTTTTTAATAAAATACTTGCAAATCAAATCCAATGGCACATTCAAAGAATTATGCACCATGACCAAGTGGGATTTATCCCTGGGATATATGTTCAACCTACACAAATCAATCAATATGATACACCACGTTAAGATGAAAGATAAAAAACACATGTTCGCCTAAATAGGTGTCAAAACACATTTGACAAAATTGAACACACTTTCATAATAAAAAATCCCAAAAAATTATTTATAGGAGGAACTTAATAAAATAAAGGCCTTTTACAAAATTCCTATGGCTAACATCATATCCAATGGTGAAAAGCTAAAAGCTTCCACTCCAAGACCCAGAACAAGGCAAGGGTGCCCACTCTCACTTTTCCTATTCAATATAACACTGAAAGTCCCAGCCAGAGCAATTAGGCAAGAAAAAGAAATAAAGGAAACCAAACTGGAAATGAAGAAGTAAATTATCTTTGTTTGCAGATTACATAATCTCATATGTAAAAAACCCTAAGGATTCCACAGACATACACAAAAAACTGTTAGAACTAATAGACAAATTCATTAAACTTTCATGGTACAAAGTGAACATACAAAAATCAATTGCATTTCCATACATTAATAATGACCTACCTGAAAAAGAAACTAGAAAACAATCCCATTTACAATAGCATCAGAAAAAGAGAAAAAACACCTAGGAATAAATTTATCCAAGGTGGTTAAACACTTTTACACTGGAAAATATAAAACATTGATGAAAGAAATTGAAGAGGACACAAATAAATGTAAGGACATCCCATGTTCATGGATTGGAAGAATTAACATTGTTAAAATTTCCGTATCACCCTAAGATCTACAAATTCAGTGTAATCCCTATCAAAATCCCAATGGCATTTTTCACAGAATAAAAAAAAAAAAAACAGTCTTCTGAAAATCATTTGCAACCTAAAAACACCCTTAATATCCAAAGCAATTTTGAGAAAGTTGGAGGTATCAAACTTAATTTCATTATATATATATATATATATATATATATATATATATATATATATATATATATTTGTGTGTGAGGAAGCCCAGCCCTGAGCTAACATCCGTTGCCAATCCTCCTCTTTTTTGCTGAGGAAGACTGGCCCTGGGCTGACATCCGTGCCCATTTTTCTCTACTTTATATGGGATGCCGCACAGCATGTCTGACAGGCAGTGCGTCAGTGGGCACCCAGGATCTGAACCTGCGAACCCTGGGCTGCCAAGCGCGGACTAAACCGCTGCGCCACCAGACGGCCCCTCATAATATATTTTAAAGCTACAGTAATCAAAACAGTATGTTACTAGCGTAAAAACAGACACATAGAGTAATAGATGAGAAGGGAGAGCCTAGAAATAAATCCATATGTATGTGTTCAACTGATCTTCAACAAGGAAGCTAAGAATATACAATGAGGAAAGTATAGTTCCCTTAATAAAACTTGCTGGAAAAATTATGCATCCATAAGCAAAAGATTCTGAAAGAGGGCCCTTATCGCACACCATGCACAAAAAAATAAACTCAAAAAGAATTGAAAACTTAAACATAAGACCTGAAACCATAAAACTACTAGGAAAAATCATAGCAAAAAAGCTTCGCAATGATTTCTTGGATATGAACCCAAAAGCACAGACAACAAAAGCAAAAACAGACAAGTGGGATTTCATAAAACTAAAAAGTTTCTGGACAGCAACAGAAATGATAAAATGAAAAATCAACCTATGGAATGGGAGAAAATATTTGGAAAATATATATCTGATAAGGGGTTAATCTCTAAAACAATAAGAAATTCCTATGACTCAACAGCAAAAAGCCCCAAAGAACTCTTTTATAAAATGGGCAAAGGACCCCAATATACATTTCACCCAAGAAGCCTTACAAATGGCCAACAGGTATATGAAAAAAATGTCCAACATCACTAGTCATCAGGGAAATGCAAATCAAAACCATAATATCACTTCACACCTCTTTGTATGGCTATTATTAAAAAAATATGACCCAAAAGATAACTAGTTTTGCCAAGGATATTGAGAATGGGAACACTTGTACACTGCTGGTGCAGCCATTGTTGAAAACAGCATGGAGGTTGCTCTATAAATTGAAAATAGAATAACCATTTGATCCAGTCATTCCATTTCTGGGTACATATCCAAATGAATTGAAGTCAGGATCTCAGAGAGAGATTTGTACATCCATGTTCATTGTAACATTATTCACAAGAGCCAAGATGTGCAAACAATCTAAATGCCCAACAACATATGAATAGATAAAGACAATGTGGTATGTACATTCAATGGAATATTTTTCAGCCTTTAGAAAGAAGATCCTGCCATTTCCAACAACATGAATGAACCTGGAGGATATTATGCTAAGTGAAATAAGCCAGACACAGAAAGACAAATACTGTATGATCTCAGTTTTGTGAGGAATCTAAAATAGTCAAACTCATAGAACCAGAGTGTAGAATAGTGGTTACTAGAGACTGAGGGTAGGGGTTAATGGCGAGGTGTTGATCAAAGAGTACAAAGTTCCAGTTATACAAGATGAATAAATTCTGGGAATCTACTGTACAACATAGAGCTTATAGTTACCATTACTCTTTCGTATACTTAAAATTTGCCAAGTGGGTAAATCTTATGTTAAGTTCTTTTATCACAAAAGAAAAAAACATTAAAAAAATAAAGGTGTGGGACGTTGGGAGGTAATGGATAGTTTATGAACTTAATTGTGGTGATTGTCTCATGGATATAGACTTATCTCCAAACTCTTCGGTTTGTACACATTAAATACATACAGCTCTTTGTATGTCAATCATATCTCAATAGAGTGGTTTTCAAAAAAAAAACAACTAAATTTTTTAATACATGTAGATTTCTTAGATTTCCTGTTTGTTGTACTGTATTTTGGTAATTTATATTTTCTAATAATTTTCTATTTCATATAATTAATAAAAATTACTTGCTTTTATAATTAAAATGACCTAATGGTTATCTAATACCTTTAAGAACCATAAAAGTGTTCCTGTTTTATTCTAGATATAAATTATTTTGCCTTCTATTTTTTCTTGGACAGTTTCATATGGGTTTATCAATTTTATTAAATTTTTTCCATAAAAAATTGTGGCCTTGATCCTCTGTGTTGTACTTTTTGTACTTTGTCATTAAATCCTCCTTTTTATTGTTTTCCTCCGTATACTTAATTTTGATTTAATTTGCTTTTCAGTTTAACTTCTCATGATGATGCTCAGGTATTGATATTCTGCTTTCTTTTTTTCTAATATATGTATTTAAGGCAATCAATTTTACAATAAAGACATTTGATATATTTTCATTCATTTCATATAAAATTATGAAAATGCATTATGATCCCCAATCTTCCCATTTGTTTTTATCAATATCTTACAGAATTAAAATCATACAAAGAATTTCAAAATTTTTGTTACTGATTTCTATCAGTAGTACACTGTGGTTAGAGAATCTGTTCTGATGATGGAATGTTCTACATCCATTGTTAAAATATGGCTAATATAACTGAGGAATCAATTTTTAAATTTTATTTATTTCTAATGAATTAAAATTTAAGTTTGAAGAGCCACATTTCAAGTGCCCACCTATCAAACTTGGCTCATGGTTACTGCATTTGATACCAAGCAAGGCCTTGATCTGCTCACTGCAAGATAAAAGGCCAAGCAAGCAGTGGTAGAGAATGAACTTTAATAAGCAATAAACTACCATATTGGAAGACGGTGGACTGTCGCCCTAAAAAACCCATCTTAAAGGGAACTGATTTGAAAATACCTTATGTAAGCCAAACAGGGTTGGGGAGGGGGCTCAGATATGTCA
Source organism: Tapirus indicus (assembly GCA_031878705.1). Lineage (NCBI taxonomy): Eukaryota > Metazoa > Chordata > Mammalia > Perissodactyla > Tapiridae > Tapirus > Tapirus indicus. The sequence goes on along the minus strand of CM062918.1, from coordinate 106,754,176 downwards.
GGTGATGGATGACCGCAGAACGTTGGGCGCCTCTCCATAGCAGATCTGGTGAATGCAACATTCCTGAGGAATCTAAGAAAACCTCAGTTACTTCTTTTTCTGGGACAGAAGGAACAGTTTTGGCAGAGGACACAAATTTTCTTCTAACAAGTTATTCTTTCTACTGGTTACAGATTAGTTGGTCTACATGCAGTTTTAAGTATTTTTCCAAAGCACATTGCGAGAATGAGACAGGGACGGGAGCAAGTGGCCTCGGGGGCTGAAGTTCTAAGAGTCCTTTGCACAGGGGTGATTGTATTTCCTGTTTCTTATGATGTGTGAAGTTTACAATCCGTCATTCTAGCTTCTCAATGCTCCTGTGTGATGCTTAGTCAGGCAGGGGCTGTCAGGAAATTCCTGTCTTGTCAGTGGTCCTCCTGCTGTTCTGCAAGGCAAACTCAGAAACTTTGGTTACCCACATTAACCTTGTGGTTACCAGGCACAGTTTCATCCTAATCCAGGGAAACTTGAACTCCTTTGTCCTCAGTTTCACATTGACAGCACAGTTATATATATTTTAAATTTATTTTCTTAGAAATTTGAGCATGCAGTATATTTAGGAAAAAGTTCCATGTGAACCTGAAAAAAAATGTACTCTGTATTACTAGGTATTGTGTGTTTATTTGTGCATGTGAGTGCACACATCTGTGTATGTGTGTTTTGGGAAATAGTCCTCATTTTAATTTAACCTTAAATCTGTCTATAGCCTTACTCTTATATCTACTTGTTTAATAAATGTTGAGAGGGAAGAGCTTAAATCTCCAGTTGTGGTTATTTGTTTATGTCTTCTTTCAAATCGGTGTTGAATTTGTATTATTAGATACATAGAAATTATTGAAAAATCATATTCCCAATTTTTTGGATAGCCAATCATTATGAAACATGCTTGTTGATTTCCAAAAATGGTCTTGCCTTATAATATGACAGTACCTTTAGTATAGCAATTTTCTACTGATTTGTGTTAGATGGAATATATTTTCTTTTTACTTTCATCTTTCCTTTATGCTTACATTAAAGATGTGTCTCAGACTGATGAATAAAGAAAATGTATACATACATATGCATATGTATATACATATATATACAATGGAATAATACACACCCTTAAAAAAGAAGAAAATCGTATCATTTACAACAATGTGGATGAAACTGTAGGACATGTTTCATATATGAATTGAAAAATTATTCTATTATATTTAATATAATTATCATTTGTTCAGGTCAAAATCTATCATTTACTATTTTTTTCTGTCTGCAACTACCAGTGTACATTATTTTTAATCTTCTTTTAGTATTAAATATTTTTTTAATTTATCCACTTCTCTCTATCAAAGTTTGTTAGTTCAGTATGCCTTAACTATACCTTCAATAGTGCTCCACATTTCATAGCATGTATTCTTTACTCATTAAATTCTAACAAATTAGTACTTTTACCATTTCTCAAACATTGGAAAGATCTTATTACCCTCTCTCTTTACTTCCTGTTTGTTTCCACATTTGATTCTTTACAAACATATATTTTTCAACAGGAATCTGTATCACTAATATTTTATCTGGTTATATACATTTTTTTAGATATATCCATCCAATTTTATTTCATTTAACTCTTCTTCCCTTTCTGCATATGCAAGGTTTCATCTGACATAAGTTTTTCTTCTGTTAGAAGAAGCTCCCTTAATATTTCCTTTAATGAGACTGAGTTAGTAACAAATTCTCTCCTTTCTAATTTACTCCTCAAAAATGACTTCATTTCCCATCATATTAGAAGGATATTTTGATTAGATATTGAATTCTATTTTAGCCACCTGTCCCAGGACACTAGATTCTGCTATTAATAGGAATAGTCACTGTTTTATGTATTTATGCTATGTGTATATCAAAAATATATGTTATTAACATTATATTAATGTTTCCATATTATTATAATATTTATGTATTTTATTAATAGTGTATAATGTTAATATATAATATATACATTTTATTAATGTGTTTATTATGTATATTAATTAATATAATATGTATATATTATATATAGAGAGAGTTATACACAGAGAATTATATCATGTAAAATAAATTTCAAATATTCCCACATTTTTAGTAGTTTTTATCTCTAGGTTTCATACATACATATATCTCAAAGGAAATTCTTCATATGATTTTGAGTTATTTTTATTGTGTCTTTATATTGTCTGAGCATAGATTTCATTAGAGTGTAGATGCCAGAAAATCAACCCATATTATTACATAAAACAAAGTATATGATGTATATCATTATTTAAATGAAAACATCAGAGTGGATGTCTGTAGGAATATTAGATATAAGTTTCTTCAATTTAAAAAGAGAGCAATAGTGAGCCTCACCCTATTTGGCATTGCCAAGAAATGATTTTCTTGCTTTAATTCTCTAATTTGGGTAATAGAAAAAGTAAAACAAGAATATTATTAATTTACTTCATGAAAATATAATAAATGGAAATAAATTTATTTCTAATAAATATAAATGCATGCACACACACACGTAAGATTAGTTTATAAAAAACATAAAATATAGCTAATAGAAATATACATATATAGCTAGCCAACATCAGCAATTTTTATTAAAAGTTCAAATATTAGTCCTGATTGTAGACACATAACTAAGATGTAAATGTCATTTTTCTAGATTTAAGAAAACTTAAGACTTGGGATTGAATCTGAACTCAATTTCCTGGAGACTGCATGGAAGTGAATATCCTCAGGAATAATGGGTAATAAACATTTCTGCTTTTTTTGACACAAGATGAGGAATGATTTAAAAATTCCATTTGATACAACCTAGATAATTGGAACTTAAAAACTTGTTTCTGTGATGTTCATGTATCATTTAACTTGCGGTTTAAAAGTCTTCTTTTTCTATCCTACCCATTTTTTGCTTAAATGATATTTTTAAAAATTAATTTTTTTGTGCTACATAGTTTGACTTGAGTTTTTGTTACTTATACCAAATATTACTAGTAAAATATAGACAACTAGTCATGATTGGAAGATGAATTAATGAATGATATTATGAATAGGTATTTAATATTTCAACCCCTGGCATGGTGACATAGTTCAATATTGTTTATATTTTGTCCAAGGGACATTTATTTTTATCAGAGGAAATATGCAGATTAAATTATTTATTTAAAAGAAATAAAATTGAATTTAAGAATTAGACAGAGAAATAGAGATGCTATTTTGGAAATGATGAACTTTGTGCCAGCCAAAATATGGTTGGGAATGAAGTAATTCCTCAGAATAAGTAGTGACAAATATCATTAAATACCTGTTGATTATGGGATTTTTAGAACTTTTCCCATGACAATAGAAATGAAGTAATATGGATATAAGGAAAAGATGTATGTAATGCCACGATTTGGCTACCTAGTTCTAAAAATAAAATTTGAGATACTCTGCGTTTGCAGTGTTTGTGACTGAGATGGAAACAAGTTAACTGCATGGTGGTCAAGCCTCTGTACCCCCACATCTTGTAGAATATGAAAACAATTTCTCAGAGGTATTTGAAATGGCAATCTAAATGACACACTTAGAGGTCAATTTGTCCTTTCAACTGGAGCCTAAAGTCTCCTATATTCTGGAGGTGTGTGATGAGATAAACTGACTTCAAAATAGCCCAAGCATAAGAATTTCCTGTTCAAACCTTAAGTGACACATTGATGAGAAATCCACTTTTACCACTATTGCTTCATTCTGAGCCTTTGCAGGGCAATCTGTGAAGACCACAGATATTGTTTATTCTTGTTCTGGATTTGTGTTTTTAAATTTCTCCTTTTGTTACCCAGCTATAGTAGGCCTCTTTTATGAGAATAACCTGGCCTCCCACGAGAGGATACACCACTTTCTGGCTAACAGAAGGTATGTGTGGCTACTCTCCTGTCTATCTACCAGCCCACCTCATTCAGTGGGAAATAACAAATACTAGATGATGCAACTGAGGTACAATTAATATACAACAAATCCAAAGTAGAACATTAGTGTTTTTATTTGAATAATTCAGGGTAAAAAGCAACCATAAAATATAAAATATATTGGAAGATTTGTTAAAGTATTCAAATTATTGCCTGTAGAAAATTAGTCAAGAATATTTGAGCTTGTAAATCCACGCATATTTGGGTTTGTACATAAATATAATTTAAAGTGAAACCCATGAACATCATGACAAGGAACAATTAGTTTTGGATTTTATAATGAGTGCGAGGTTTTTGTGTAATAATATCTTAATTTATATTTTGCTTAAGCTTTATAAATAGACTCTTAAAAAGGAATTCGTTGCATGATGAAGGCCAAACATAATCACTCATACACTTACTTAGAGTGAATAAAAGCAGCTTGATTTTTAATAAAAATAAGGATGAGTTAGCTTCTGTAAATTGCTAATTTAAACTTGATTATAAATCATCAAAGGTTTTTTTAAAAAATTGAACAAACATTGTGAAAAAGATGTACCATACTGATTAAAGAGACTCCTGCTTAACAAATTATTTTACAGGATCTAACTGATATGAATGAGAAATTATAACATGGAAACTGTGACTAAAAGAATAATTAAAATAACTAATATTTATTGAGAGCATACAAGTGACAGGTTGAGTACTAAGTGTTACATGCATTATATGTTACATACTCTTATTTCCATTTTAGATTAGTAAACTAGGTCACTAGGCACTATGTAACTTTTTAAAGGTCAAACACTGTAAGTTTCAAAACCAGATTAATTCCATATGTCTCTGACTACAGAGCCCATTGACTGAATTATTATATTACATTACCTGGAATATTACAGTTACTTATACAACCATAGCAACCTTCACTGACTTGGACAACCATAAGATCTTTCTGGAAGTTTAAAAGAACAATGTTCTTCCATAAATAACCTACACTTTATTTACCATTTTATGGGTTTATACTTTAGCCATTAAATCAATTATCAATTACTTTGGTAAAACAAGTATTTTTTTTTAAATCTTTTTTGTTGTTTTATTTTCAATATTGCTTAGGTTATGGATAAGTTTAGTGTGTAATGTAACATTTCCAACATATAAAATGCTTATTTAAATCTTTAATGATTTCCCAGAACTCTTCAACCATACAAAATATAAAGCCATTTGGTAACCCCTTTAATAAATAAATGTGTCACTAAATGAATGTAATTTAGAGCAAGAAGTTAATACATATGGCAACTTTCATACTCCCCCATCTTTAGAGCAACCGGTCTTTAATCATTATTGTATTTCAAAATTATCATAAATATTAGTGAATCTTTTTTCTAGTATAGCATTTTAATTTTTAATACAGGTATTCTAATGGTGTTACAAATTTTTGTGGAACTGTCTTTAAATTAATAAGGATATTATTATTCATAAACTTCTTTATTCCTCACTAATATCACTTTTCATTGTTCTGATAATATACTGTCAAATGTGGAATATCTTTAAAAAATAGATTCTGCCATGAGACACTTGTTTAGATCTCTGAGGAATTTAAAAGCAAGCCTTTAGGTTCTTCAGCTGTGAGATGAGCACTAATAATCACCTTCCACCCCGCCCAGTTTTAGGGATCTCGTCATTTCACACACCATTTATTCTTAAGTACGCTTATCTTAGAGCACAGTCCACACATCACTCAGCTGCAGAGATGAATAACCAAATAGTAACCTATGCAGAACTGAATGTGCCCAAGTACTCAAAGAGGCAGCAAATGAAACCTAAGGTCATTAAAAGCTCCATTTCAGTAACTGAGCAGGAAATAACCTATGCTGAATTAAATCTTCACAACTCTTCTCAGGATCTTCAGGGGAATGACAGGAACCACCATGGCAAAGGTAAAACATTCAGTAGACACGCAGTAACTGTTCTAGGATGTGCAGCTGGGGCACAGAGGTATGAGGAAAGAGTAGGGAATAAGCTCACATATTTTTCATTTGTGCAGATCAGAGCTTGAAGTTGGGATATGGTATTCTAATATGAAATCTGAGGACTAGTTTTATTCAGGCATTGTTAAAATTTGTAGTCTTTGACCAGCAACTCACGGAGCATTGTATTTACTGAAAATGCAACAGCATATTCTGAGACAAAGATTACATCAGTAGATATGCATTTGGGGTCCAAGTTTATTTGCATATAATTCCCTGTGCATGTGGGTTTTCTTGTATGTAAACTTTGCCTTCATCTCTCCTTTCTCAGCGTTTCCATTTCTCTGTTTCCCTGCAGATTTACCATCACCTCGAGAGAAGCTCATTGCTGGGATCCTGGGAATCCTCTGCCTTGTCTTGCTGTCCACTGTGGTAACGATAGCTGTTATTCCCTGTAAGTAAATTTTTGAAAGATTATAAGGGAACTTTTTGCTTTAATGATCCTCAGTGTCTCCAAACATTTCTAACCTTATGGACTAGAACTCTCATTTGAATGTATGCACTTAGACTAAATGTGGATGCTTATTCCGAATTTGTCAAAAGTATAAATAGAAGAATAACTGTAGAAAGTATTATGTGTATATATATTCTGATTTCATAACTCGAAGACACGCTTGAGGAGACCGAAAGACCTTATTGAGAAATACAAATTAATTCTTGAGATCGGTTAAAGCAAATACTGTAAGAGATGTTGAAATTTGACCCTTTAGGCTTTTGAAATATTTTCCCCCAAATCTTCATTACATCATTAAATTTTCTTGGTAAAATCAATTTTATTCCAAATTATTCTAATGTTAAACAATATATATTACAAACTTAGGAACTAAAATTGCTATAATTTATTTAGATCAATATTAATTTTTTAAAGGATTACTTTAATTTTTCTAGCTACTGAAATGGTGGAGCAAAACAATTTGTCCTCGATAACAGGGATCCAGAAAGGTACAAAATAATTTTCAAAGTTCTGATATTAGTACAGTTTATATTTTGTTTCTATCTTAGGCTAGGCAAAAATGGTAATAGATTATTTTGGGGTTAACAAAATTGGACAATAAATGTTCATAAATAGTGATTATAGGAGAGTATTCCTTCTTACACCACAGGAAGATATATTTATTTAAAATCACCATGCCCTTTCTTGCCAATTGCTTAAATTTCTTACTACTCTAATATAATAAGAGATAATGTTACTATTCTAAAAAAGTAGTTTCATTAATTGACTTTCAGGACGTGTATAGAGTGGATGTTTTTGGGTGTGTGTTTGCTTTCTATGAGCGTGTAAATTAGGGGATAAATTTTTTGAGTGTGTACATGAGTGCGTTTTGTTTTAACTGTACCAGCCTGTGAGAGCCCGCAGATATGTTATGTATGTATGTGTTTATACCTATGCAAATATGTAAGCTAATTTTCATTTTTTAAAATTGAAACTGTTTTTGAATAATAATTCATAATCTTTCTTCAGCATATTATTGTGGTCATTGTCTGAAAGAGTGGTTAACATATTCCAACAACTGCTATTACATTACAATTGAAAGAAAAATGTGGAATGAGAGTTTGATGACCTGTGCTTCTAGGAATTCTACCCTGCTTTACATAGATAATGAAGAAGAACTGGTAAGATATTAAATGTTTCATATACTTTATTAAAAGTTTATTTCAGTTAATATTATATTTGTAGAATTCATCCATATTTTTGTACATATTTGTAGTTTATTTTAAACTCTGTAATATTCCATTGCTTGACTTGATATTTTATAGTATTAATGAACTTTTGATAATTTCCCTTTCTTGCTTTTCATAGGAAACCAGGATTCTATAAATGTTCTTTTTTTGAAAATAGACTTTGCTATTTAATTTTACCATATATCAAGGAAACTAAACATATCATGATTGTGCATTTTGATCACAAACTGAATAGAACTATGCAATTACAAATCAAAACATGAAATAGAATTTTCCAGCCCCCGGCAGCCCTGCTCCTGTGTGTTCTCTCATCACTTCTTCTCCTTTATTTAACCACTGTCTGACTTTTAATATTACGGAATGTCTGCTTGTTTTTGAACTTCATATTAATAAAATCATACAGTGTGCATTTTCTTCCTTTCTCTTTTCACTACCATATGATATTTTTGTAATTCATTCATATTATTGCATTTATCTGTAGTTTGTTGATTTTCACTGCTGAATTACGTGAACGTAACATTTTAAAATCCATTCTATCCAATTTCTCTGGCTGGGGACATGAGTCTCATGCCCTCAGGGACAGAGGCTTCCTGAGTAGAGTACTTTTAGTCATAGGATCCCCTTTGCTGGTCCCACCTGCACCCCCATGCCCTTGTGTCTCTTGGTGGGGGGGAGAATCACTTCCTCTGGCTTCTTATTGTTAGCAGGTTTCCTGATCTATCACCCTTGTAAGGCTTGCCTGGTGTTGCTGCTTCACCACAGAACAGAAATGGCTTCCCTGAGCCACCTCCTATTGCTAGGTTGGGTGTTGGGAAGCAGCAGCCTGGGTCACATTCTTCTGTTCAGTGGGGGAAATGAGATGCCCTGTCACTTTGTTGTTCCTTAATCCCAGGGACCCAAACCATTTCCTGTTTCTCTTCCACCTTTCAGAGTTCTCCTTTACTTGTGTCTTTCATTAGTTCAGAATTTATAGTAGTACTTAGCCAGGAGTAGCAGAGAGAAACGAGTCTGTGACACCTTTTCTGGCCATTGGAGTCCACCAAAACAGAAACAGATAGATTTGGATCTTACCTAGATAAAGAATTGTGTGAGGCCCAGAAAAGCAAATTTTTGGCATTCATGTCATTTATTTTCTCGGTAGCAATCCATTAATTTCCTTCTAATTAAGATGCATAATAGAGATAGTATGAGAAACTTAGAAAAAAACCATTGATTTAGTCACAGTGTTTGGAGGAATCAAAGTCATAGTATCTGGAAACCTACTTAAAACCTTGCTATGTTAGTTTTGTCAACACGGGTAACTATTAAATTACATGAATCAGAATTTTCTTCTTAACATAAGAAGAATGAAACTAAGTGAAAATGTTTAAGAGTTAATTTTAACCGAAACTACAAACATTGGTGAAAGTTTTTGACAATATGAAAAGTGGTCTTTGACTTTAATATACCTTTCGTGTTAAATTAAAATCTAACACTCTCATTTCATTCTGAAAATTAAAGATCCTATGAAAGAATACACTACTTATATTTTTAAAAAATGATGAAAGCTTTCTTAATGATTATTAAATGAAAATTGTTTATTTTTCATAGAAATTTCTAAATTCCCTATCACTTCTCTCATGGATTGGAGTCTTTCGTAACAGCAGTGATCATCCATGGATGTCGTTAAATGGCTCAACTTTCAAATTTAAGTAAGATTTTTAAAATAATGCTATATAGAAGAAGAAATTATACAAAAGAAAAATTCAGAAGAATAATATTAATACATTTGTTTAAGTGGAATTATAGACATGAAGAAAGGTTTTGAAAGTTAATGAAATGTTGATACAAATATTAAAGACTGGACCCAGTTTTCCTAGTAACCAACTTTTACTAATATTGTATGAAAAATGTCATTACCCATTGTCAACCTATTCTTTTATTATAGTTACATGGAAAATGCTGTTGTTTCATGGATTGTTCCCATGCAATATAACAACATTTATGCATTTTTCTCCATTACAGGATAACAGAATCATCATTTGATAAACCTGACTGTGCTATACTACACCCATCTGGCCTCAAAGCAGAGAGTTGTGGGTTTCTAAATAGATATAGCTGCAAGCATAAGCTTTGGAACTCAAACATCTGAGTTTGGATTCTGTGGGTAACATTCTATTTCATAAAATGGAAATAATATTATGATTGCATAAGTCTTAAAATGGATGTTATTTGTTCTAGTAATGAAAAGTTTTTTTTCAAAAGCAATTATCGAAATATAACATACACACCAAAAAGTATAGATACCATTACTTTTATGTCTGGCTTTTTTTTGCTCAACATTATATTAGTGACATTCAACTTTTTAAAAAGATCACGTGTTGTGTGAGTCGGTTTCTATGATATATCAAGAATAGGCAAACACAGTTTATGAGACAGAAAGTGGATTAGTGGTTGCAAAGGGCTGGGGGGAGGGAGAATAGGAAATGACTGCTAATCGGCATAGTGTTTCTTTTCAAAGTGATGAAAACTTCCTAAATTTTGATAGTGGCGATGGTTACAAACTCTGTGAATGTACTAAAAATCACTGATTTATATACTCTAAATGGATGAATTTTATGCTGTGTAAATCACACCTCAAAAAAAGCTTTCCAAAAAACTCCTGGGCTCATGTTTGGGACTGCATTTAATCTTTAAAGTAATTTGTATGGATTAGTCATCCTTACAACATTTACCCTTCCAATCAATATCATGCTTTATCTTTCTATGTATTAGGTTTTCTTTAATTTCCTTTATATTTTGTATTTTTTATACCGAAGTCTAGAAAAATATGGGTATTTCACAGTCATTCTTTTGTAAGTGGCATCCTTATTTTTAAATTTTCTTTAGAATTTTTTCCGCTTTAAACAGAAATACAATTGACCTTTATGTATTGACCTTATATCCAATGACTTCACTGATTTTTTGTATTAATTCTATCATTTCAAATATATATTCTTCTGGATTTTTTATATAACAGCTATTTTATCTGTAAATGGTCACATTTTTATTTCTTCTTTCCAGGTACAATTACTTTTTTTTCCTCTTGACTTATTTTCACAGGCTGGGGTTTTATTTCCGATGTTGAATAGAAGGTACAGTAAAAGGTTCTATATGTATCCTTCCCTATTTTAGGGGAAAAGATGTCACTAGTTCATCCTTAAGTATGAGGTTGTTTTAATTTTTTCACCGTATCTTTCTCATATTAAAGCAATTCCATAAAATTCTTATTTTTCTAATAGGTTTTATAATCAATCGATGTCACATTTTTATTGTTTTCTATCAGTTGGAATGATGATAATTTTCTCTGTGTGATGTTTATGAAGTAAATGGTCTTTGTTTTAAATGTTAAACTAATCTTACATTTCTGAAATGAAACCACAATGATCATTTCTATTGTCTTTTTTTCAAATCAGTGCATATATTATATTTAGTTTAAGTAGTTTTTCTTCACCCATGTTCACAAAGAGATTAGACTGCATTTTCATTTATGTTGCATACTCCACCCATTTTGTTATCAAGGCTGTATTGAGAAACATTCCTCTTTTTCTGTTACCTGGAAGCCTTTGTGTAAGAGTATTGCTACATTTTTAAGTGTTATTATTCACTACTGACACCATGTGAGGCTGTAGAATTTTTTTGTAAAAAGGTTTATATAATGAACTCAATTTCTTTAATACATGCTGGGTTTACTCACGTTTCTATTTCTTGTACAGCATTTTGGTAATTGCATTTTTTATGAATTCTGTATTTCGTATAGACATTAAAATGTATTCATAATATGGCTTTATTATGTTTTTTATCATAATGGTATTCCCACATTTAATCTAGATCTAAGAGATTTATGTCTTCTCAATTTTTTTCTTCAGCAGTCTTTTATCGGCGCCAGCCCGGTGGCGCAGTGGTTTAGTTCACGCTTTGGCAGCCTGGGGTTTGCGGGTTCAGATTCCCAGGCATGCGCCAACCACTGCTTGTCAGCATGCTATGGCAGCGTCCCATGTAAAGTAGAGGAAGATGGTGGTGGATTTAGCTCAGGGCTGGTCTTCCTCACCAAAAAAAAAAAAAGTCTTCTATCAATTTTATTAAGTGTTTTCAATGAGCATAACTTTTGCCTTGTTGGTCCTCTCTACTGTAATTTTGTTCTTTGTTTTGATTTTTTACTATTTATTGTTTTCTTCCTCCTACTTCATTTGGATTTAATTTCCTCTAATTTTGACTTTTCCATTTTTAGTCTGTTGTGATGCATGCACCAATTTCTGCTTTTTTTAAGATATGCATTTAAGTCAATCAATATTTCACAAGATAGATTTTGCTGTTCTATTTTTCTTGTAATTCATATAAAAATTGTAAACATTTATTGTGATTCTTTGGCCCATATGCTATTTAAAAGATATTACTGCATTTAAAGCCACATATAAGAATTTTCAGTTATTGATATCTATTTTTGGTAAACTGTAGTTAGACAATTTTCGATGAAGCTGGAAATGTTCTATCTTTGTTTAAAATGGCTAATGTGACTGAGAAACCACTCTCAAAGTTTTATTTATTTATTAATTAAAAATTGAATTTGAATACCCAAATTTCAAGTGTCCACTTGCCAAACTTGTCTAGGAGCTACTGCAGTGACACCACTTTTCTGTATATTTCACATTAAAATGCTTGGAAATATGAGTATATAGTGTATTTTTGGAAAATTTCTGTGTGAACTTAAATATATGTGTATTCTATATTAGTATAGTGTGTGTATGCACATGTATATATTGGTTAATTGTCTGGTTTAACTCTTTCAATAGCCTTACTGATGTATCTGCTTGTTTGATAAACATTGAGAGAAAATTGCTTAAAGCTCCATTCATGATTTTTTACCTGCACTTTTTTTGAAATCTATGTTGAACTTATTAGGTATATGTAGATTAAAAACACATTGCTAGTGGGCCGACTCTATGGCCTAGTGGTTAATATTGGCACACTCCACTTTGGCAGCCTGGGTTCACAGGTTGGGATCCCAGGTGCAGACATACACCACTTGTCAGACTTACTGTGGTAGTGACTGACATACAAAAGAAGAAGATTGGCACAGATGTTAGCTCAGGGCTAATCTTCCTCAAGCCAAAAAAAAGGAAGATTGGCAATGGATGTTAGCTCAGGGTGAATCTTCCTCACTAAAAAAGAAGAAAACAAAAAGCCAACAAAAATCCCTCATTGCTAATGGGGGATTGTTCACATACCCAATCTATCCTTATGAGACATGCCATCATTTCCACCAATGGGTCTTATCTTATATTGTGACAGTACATTAGCAGTTTTCTACTGGTTTGTGTTGTATGGTGTATTATTTTATTTTTTTACTTTCATCTTTCCTTATGCTTATGTTAAAGGAGTGTCTCATTAAGAGAGCAAACAGTTATTTTAAATACAAACATTCTTGGAATTTAAATTGAAAATTTTCTCATTTATATTTAATATAACTATTAAATTATTATAGAATATAGTATTATGTATATATGTAAATATATGATGTAATTAATTGTTAAGTATAATATAGTGATTTAATTTGGGATGAACACTGCCATCTCTTTTTTTCCCCAATAAATTTATTGAGATAATAATGGTTTATAACATTGTGAAAATTCAGGTGTATGTTATTGCTTATCAGTTTCTGAGTAGACTTCATTGTGGTCATGCCAGTAATCTAATTATTGTCCATCACTGTGCATATGTGTCTCTTCACCCCTTCACCCACCACCCAGCCCCCCTTCCCCTCTGGTAACCACTAATCTGTTCCCTTTAGCCATGAATTTGTTGTATTCCACATATGAGTGAAATCATGCAGCACTTGTCTTTCTCCGTCTGGCTTATTTCATTTAAGATCGTACCCTTAAACTCCATCCATGTTGTTGCAAATGGGACTATTTTGTCTTTTTTATGGCTGAGTAGTATTCCATTGTGTGTATATATATATATATATATATATATATATATATATATATACACACACACACACCAGATCTTTATCCAATCATCAGTTGATGGGCACTTGGATTGCTTCCATATCTTGGCTATTGTGAATAATGCTGCCATGAACATAGGAGTGCATAAATCTCTTTGAATCATTGATTTCAAGTTCTTTGAACACTATCATTTCTTGAACTCTCCTTTTTCTTTGTTTTCTCATCTTTTACAATTCATTTTTTTATTTTCACTTTCCTCTGTAAGAGTTTGTTAATTTAAATGCTTTAAATATTCTTTTATTAGTGCCCTACATTTTACAGCATGCATTCTTTACTCATTAAAGTCTAATGATTTAGTACTTTTAACCCTTCTCAAACAGCAAAAAGACCTAACTATCCTCTACTTTTATTTACTGCTCATGCAATATTTGCTCCCTCGAATTCTAGTACAAATATATATTTAGATATATCAGCATAGTTTCTTTTCTTTAACTCATCCTTTCTTTCTACATATCCAAGTATTTACCTAGAATACTTATCTTCTTTAGAAGATCCTTAACTATTTCCTTTAGTTACAGTCAATTTGTAATTAATTTCTCCTTAAAAAATTTTTTTTCTTGTAGATGAATTTTGCTATCATATAAAAGGATATTTTCACTTACTGACATCCAATTTATCTCTCTCTCTTAAGTCATTAGGTATTGCCATTATTAGAAATAGTTACAAATAAATATATTTTTTATATTTATATATACATTTATCATATATGATATCACATATAAATGAATACATTTATATCATAAAGAGTAAATTCTAACTGCTCTTTTTGTTGTGAGTAATTTTTATTGTGGCTTTATATTGTCTGAAATACATTTCATTAAGGTTAAATGCCAGAAGGGTCAACACATACTTTTACATGTAACAAAGGACACGATATGTATAACATTACTTAATTGAAAACAGCAAAATGTGCAACTATAGGAATAGTAGTATAAGTACCTCAAATTTAAAAAGACAACATTAGTGAACTTTACATTATTTGACATCATTAATGAATACTTTAATTGTTATAATTCTATAATGGGGCTAGTAGAAAAGATTATTTAGTTTATGAAAAATAATAAAATATAATTAATAGAAATACACATATAGCCAGCTAACATTAGAAATTGTTATAGAAGGCTCAAATATTAGTCCAGACTACAAGGACATAACTATGGATTTAAATTCCATTTTTCTACATTTTAGAAAATTAACAATTTGAGATTGTCTGAACTCAGTCTTCTAGAGACAGTGTTGAAAGTGAATTTCCTTGTTACTGAGAAACATTTCCCCTTTTCTTGATACAAGAGGAGGAGTGATGAAAAAAATCCCATTTGATACAAACTAGTTAATTTAGATTTAATGTTCTATTTATTTTGATGTTCATGTGTCATTTAACTTGTATTTTAAAGGTCTGCTTTTCTGCCCAACCCCTTTTTTGGTTAAGTGAAATTTTTAAAAACTACCTTTGTCTTCTCCCTACATGGTTAGACTTGGGATTTTGCCATTCACCACAAATATTCTTATTAAAATACAGACAACCAGTTTTGATTGTAGAACAAATCAATTAATAATATAATGAGCAGTTATTTAATATCTCATTCTCTGGCATGGTGATATTGTTCCATATTTTTAGAGTTTCATCTTCCCAGAGAGATTTATCTTTATCAGGGGAAATATAAATAACTTATTGAAGACAATAAAATTGACTGTAGGTATTTTAAGAACTTGGGCAGAGAAATTGAGAAGATTAATTTGGGAATTGATGTCTTTGTCACAGTTACAATAAAATTGAAAATGTAGTAATTCTTCAGAATAATTAGTGAGAAATATCATTAAATATCTATTGTTAATGGGGTTATGATTTTAGAATTTTTCCATGATAATAGAAATGACATAATAAGGGTATAAGGAAAAGAAGTATGTAATGCCAAGACTTAGCAACTTGTCTGAAAGTAAAACTTAAACATCTAAGACACTGTCAACAAGGTCTAAGTTTTCAGTGTTTGTGACTGAGATGGAAGCAAGTTAACAGCATGTATGGTCAAGTCTGTCCCCTGCTATCCTTTAGAATATGAAAACAATGTCTCAGAGGCACTTACCAATGGACAAACTAAATGGCACACTACAAGCTCAAAGTCTCCTGTATTTTGAAGGTGTGTGAGGAGATAAACTGTCTTCAAAATAGCCCAAGTTTAAGAATTTCCTGTTCAAACTTTAAGTGACATATCGATGAGAAATCTACTTTTTCCGCTATTGCTTCACTCTGAGCCTTCACAGGGCAGTCTGTGAAGACCACAGATGTTTGTTTACGAGAGTGACCTGGTCTCCCACCACAGGATGCACCACTTTCTTGCCAATGGAAGGTATGTGTGGCTACTCTCCTGTATACTAGCCCATTTCATTTAGTGGGAGATTACAAATGCTAGATATGATGTGACTGAGGTACAATTAATATACAATCAAAACAAAAAGAACATTGGTATCTTTATTTGAATACTCCAGGGTAAAAAAACAAGAATAAAATATAAAATAGGTAGGAGGATTTCTTAAAACATTCAAATTCTTGCCTGTGGAGGATTAGTCAAATGCATACACACGTGCATAATTGAGTTTGTAAATCAAAGCAATTTAAAGTGAAACCTCATAAGCATCATGAAAATGAACAGTTAATTTTGGATTTTGTAATCCACATCAATATAAATGTATATTATTTTATAATTAGCCCAGCCTTTAAAAATAGATTTATAATGAATTCATCAAATCATGAAGGTCAAGTGGAATTCCTCATACACGTACTTAGATTAAATAAAAGTTTTATTTTTAATAAGTATCAGGATGAGTTACCTTCTGTAAAATGCTAGTTAAAACCTAACTATAAGCAATCAAAAGATTTTTTTTAATTGAAGAAAGTAGTGCACAAACTGTATACCACCCTGATAAAGAGACTCCTGTCTCATGAATTATGTTACATGGTCTAATTGTTATGGTTCAGAAAAAATAACATGGCAATTATGTTAAAATAATAATTAAAATAATGAACATACTATTGAGATCTTATTAAAGCCAGATTATTAAGTCTTTTACATGCATTATATCTTATATATTTTTATTCTCATTTTAGATTAGTAAACCAGGTTGTTAGACACTAAGTAACTTTTTAAAGGTCATCCACTGTAAATTTCAAAACCACAATTAATTCTAGATCTCACTGACTGCAGAGCTCATCGACGGAATTAATAAATTATATTATTTGATTTATTACAGTTGGTTGCACAACTAAAGCCACCGCCACTGACTTTGACGGCCATAGGATTTTTCTGGAATTTTGAAACAAGAGTGTTCTTCCATAAACTATCTACACTCTTATTTATCATTTTATGATTTCATATCTTTGCCATTGAATCAATTGCCAATTTCTTGCGTTAAATAATTATTTAAAATTTTTTTGTTGTTTTGTTTTCATTATTTATTAGGTTTTGAATAAGTTTAGTGTGTCATGTAACATTTTCAAAATATAAAATATTTCTTTAAAATTTTAATGATTTTTCAGATCTCCACAATCATTCAAAATAAAAGATTATTTGATAACACCTCATCCCCTTTTAATAAAGAAATATGTCACTAAATCAAAGTAATTTATTTCAGGAAATGACTATATATGCTAACACTACTATTCCCCCCAATTATTAACACTCAATTTTTAATCACAGATGGATTTAAAAATTGTCACCAAAATCGGTTTATCATTTTTTATTATGGCATTTTACTTTTAACCCAGTTATTTTAATAATGTTAAAATGTTTCTATGGAATTTGACTTTAAATTACAAGGTTATTATTATTAATGAACTTCTATATTTCTCACTAATTTATTGCTTTACATTTCTCCAACCAAAAATATTGTGTCAAACATAGAATATTATTTTAAAAACTACCTATTCTGTCATGAAACACATATTTGAAGCTCTAGGAAATGAGAATCACACTTTTACATTGTTCAACTGCAAAATGAGTACTATTACTCACCTCACACTCCACCCATTTGACTATATTAGGGATCTTGTCATTATACACACCATTTATTAACTACTTAAGTGCAGTTATCATAGAGCACAGTCCTTGACATCACTCAGCTGCAGAGATGAACAACCGAAGAGTAACCTATGCAGAAGTGAATCTGGTTAAGGACTCAAGGAGACAGCAAATGAAACCTAAGGGCATTAAAGGCTCCATTTCAGTAGCTGAACAGGAAATAACTTATGTGGAATTTGACTTTCAAAATGCTTCTCAGGATCATCTGGAGGATGACAAGAATGACCGCTGCAAAGGTAAAACATTTGATAGACACATCGTATAACTGTTCTAGGATTTGAAGCCAGGGTGCAGAAGTGTGGGGAAAGAGTAGGGAATAAGCTCACATATTTTTTATATGTGAGGATCAGAGCTTGAAGTTAGAATATGGTATTTTAATATGAAATCTGAGGACTAATTTTATTTGGGCCTTGTTAAAATTTGTAGTCTTTGACCAACAACTCACAGAGCATTATATTTACTGAAAATGCAGTGGTATATTCTGAGAGTAAGATTACAATAGTAGATATGGGTTTGGGGGTTCAAGTTTATGTATATGATTCCCTGTGCATGTGAGTTCTCTTATATATAAACTGTCTAAACAATTGTCTCCATCTCTCCTTTCTCAGTGTTTCCATTTCTCTCCCTGCAGATTTACCATCACTTCCAGAGAAGCTCATTGCTGGGATCCTGGGAATCCTCTGCCTTGTCTTGCTGTCCACTGTGGTAACAGTGAAGGTTGGTATTCGCTGTAAGTAAATTTTTGAAAGATTATAAGGGAATTTTTTACTTTAATGATTGTCAGTGCCTCTAAACATTTCATAATATTATGGAATACAACTCTTGTTTTAGTGTATGCTTTTAGACTAAATGAGGAATGGTTATTCTGAATTTATCAAAAGTATAAATAACAGAATGATTGTAGAAAGTATTTTATATATATGTGTATTCTGATTTCATAACTCAAAGACATGCTTTAGGAGACTGAAAGACCTTATTGAGAAATATAAATTAATTTTTGAGGTTGGTAAAACCAAATATTGTAAAAGATGGTGAAGTTTGGTCCTTTAGGCTTTTGAAATATTTTTCCCTCAATCTTTATTACCTTATTAGTTTTTTGGTAAAATCATATTTTCCAGATTATTCTAATTTTAAATACATCAAATTTCAAAGTAAGAAATTAAAATTATGATTTAATTGGATAATGTTAATTTTTATACAAATTACTTGTTTTAATATGAATTTTTCTAGCTACTGTAACTATGGAACAGAACAATTCATCCCTGATAACAAGGAATCAGAAAGGTATATAATGATTTTCAAAGTTCTGATATTAGTATAGTTTTTATTTTGTCTCTATCTTAGGCTAGTTGAAAATGATTATTTTTGGGGGAACAATGAATTAAAATTGAGTAATAAATGTTTGTAAATAATGATTAGAGGAGAGTATTCCTTCTTATGTATCAATATGAAGGAAATTCACTTAAAATCACCATAGCCATTGTTGTCAATTGGCTCAAATTTCTTACTGATAAGAGATAAATAATTTTAATATTCTAAAATAGTGGTTTCATTTGTTGACTTTCAGGATTATACAGGGTGGATATTTTTCTTTGTGTATATGCTTTGTATGGACACATCAATTAGGGGATGAGAGGCTGACCCTTCTCTGTAAGTTTGTATATGAGTGTGTTTTGCTTTACGTGTACAAACCTGTGAGGATGCATAGATATGTTATGTACATGTATGTTTATACGTATGCAAGCATTTAAGTTAATTTTCATTTTTTAGAACTCAAACTGCTTTGGATAACAATTCATACTCTTTTTCAGCATATCATTGTGGTCGTTGTCCGAAGGAGTGGTTAACATATTCCAACAATTGCTATTACATTAGCATTGAAAGAAAAGCATGGAATGAGAGTTTGATGGCCTGTGCATCTAAGAACTCTAACCTGCTTTATATAGACAATGAAGAAGAAATGGTAAGATTTTAAATGTTTCTAACATTTTATTAAAAGCTTATTTTGATCGTTATATTTGTGGAATTCATCCATATTTTTGTAAGTATTTTTAGTTTTTTAAAGGCTATTATTGCATTGTTTTACTTTATATTTTATTTATATTTTAATATCACTAAGGCACATTAGATAATTTCCAGTTCTTGCTTTTCATAGAAAACCATGTTTCTGTAATTTTTTTTCCATAAATAAACTTTGCTGTTTAATTATACCAGGCATCAAGGAAACAAACATATCACAATTGTGTAGGTTGATCACAAACTGTAAAGACCCGTGTAATGACCAATCAGGTCATGAAATAGAAGTTTCCAGCCCCCTGCTGCCCCGCCTCTGGGTGTACTCGTCGCTTCTCCTCCCTCTCACTTAACCGCTATTCTGATTTTTAATATTATAAATTATCATTGCATATTTTTGAACTTTATGTAAATAGAACATTCAGTATGCATTTTTATGTGTGTCTTCCTCACTCCCACATTGTATTTTTGTAGTTCATTGAAGTTTTGCATTTATCTGCAGTTTGGTAATTTTCACCTCTGTATTATATGAATTTGACATTTTTTAGTCTACGCTATGGAGCAAAAATTTAGTTGTTTTTTAATATGTGGGTATGATAAATAATTATTTTATGAAAATCCTTGTGTACATATTATATTGTATTTATGTATTATATAAATACATCATGTATAATAAATTATATTTATATAACATTATTATATTTATAAAAATATGATAATTTATAAATAACATATTATTTTAATTGCATTTATGTATAATTATAATGTATTGTCTTCTATGCATCAGAATGAAATTGCAGGGTCATAAATATATGTCTATATCAAATTTCCTAAATTATCTCAACATTTTCCTAGTTTTGTGTGAATACATATTTTATCCAATAGTGCCTTGATTCTAAACTTAGTACTCTCAGGAATTTTTTTATTGTAAGTTCTGATTGTTATATAACTATATCATTATGACATTAATAGACATTTTACTGATTGCTATTTGATTGAATATATTTTTCTGAGCTCTTAATCATTAACATATTCTCTTTTGCAACAACGGGGAGTTCATGTCTCTTGTCTTGTCCACCATTTCTCACACGTGGTGTCTGTCATCTACCTTCATAGAAGTTTTGGTAATATTTTGGATATGAGTTCTTTTTTATGAGATGCAGATAACTTTTTTGACTCTGTGACTTACATTTTTACTCTCATATTGGAGTATTTTAATGACCAGAATTTATTCATGTTATCAGAGTCCAATTTATCATTTGGGTGTCAGTGATTATTTTGGACCTGTTTCAGAAATTAGTCAAAGCTCATGAATATAATCGTCTATATTACTTTATAGGTTTTATCTTTTTTTCTTTAATTTTTATCTTTCACATTTAGGTCTATATTCCATTGGGAATTTATTTTTGCGATGCTGTATTTGTGATGAGATGGAAGTGAAGTTTGTACTTTTCTACATCATTACCTAATTGATGGAGCATAGTTTATAGCAAAGATGATCTTTTCTTCATAAACATCATTTCATATATGTATGAAGTTGTGTATACACACATATATGCTCTAATCTGCTTTATATGGATAATATGTATTATCTTTATATTAATCATAATGTATGTATAAAATCACAGTCTATCATAGTCTACAGCAGTTTGAGTGAAATGGAGAAGCCACACCTTCCTTCATGTCCCTTTACTGTGTCTA
The DNA here is from genome assembly GCA_031878705.1 of Tapirus indicus. Classification (NCBI taxonomy): domain Eukaryota; kingdom Metazoa; phylum Chordata; class Mammalia; order Perissodactyla; family Tapiridae; genus Tapirus; species Tapirus indicus. Next base: position 106,732,685 of record CM062918.1, on the reverse strand, counting down.
TTTAAAGGATAATTGTCGTATATTTCATCTACATACATTGAGAATCACATGGAAGAATAGTATAATATTGCTTCAACTTATAATTTGGCTTCAACTGTCAATCTGAAAAACACAAGAGAAGGAAAGTCTATTGTATCTAATGATATTTTTATTCCTTCTTTTGTTCTCTCTTCCTTCCTGAAGACCAAGATTTAATTGCTGCTTAGACGATTCCCTTTAGCTATTCTTTTAGAGTGGGCCTGATGGTGACACATTTTCTTAGTTTTCCTTTATCTGAGAATGTCTTGATTTCCCCTTCATTCCTGAGTGATATTTTTGCTGGATTTTTCTATGGATTTTGGTTGGAATAAGGCAGTTAAGAGTCTAAAAGTTTTCTGTTTCTCTAGCCTGCCCCTTTTCTGGTCCTTTGACTGGACAGAAAAGACTTTTCTTGGGACCTTTGTCTGTACCCATTGGTGTTCTCATTTGCCTGCTTCTCCAGCATCCACTCTGGGGTATTTGAGTGCAAAAGAATCTCCAGGGAGCTCACCACAATGTCACTCTTCAGGTCCCAAGTCCCAGTTGCATTAGCTTTCTCATCACTTTTCAGAATCTTCTTATGTTTGTCTTATATACTATGTCCAGTGCTGTTAGCTCTATTTAGTGGGAGGAATAGGGAAAAGTACTATCCACTCCCTCTTTCCAGAAGTACTATCCAGCAAAAGTATGACCATTAAAAAGTACATCCACTCCATCTTTCCAGAACGAGAAGTCCGATCTGTAGTAGTTTTAATTTGAATTTTCATAAGACTCATAGTATTGAGCATCTCTGTTCATGTACTTATTTGCCATCTCTCTATTTTTTTTGGTGAAGTATCCATTGAAATATTTTGCATATCTTTTATTTATTTTGAGACTTCTTTATATATCCTGGAAGTTAGTCTTTTACCAGATGTATGAATTGCAAATATTTTCTCCAAGTCTATGATTTGTCTTTTTTTTATCTTGAAAGAGCGGAAATTTTTTATTTTGATGAGGTACAGTTCAACAATTTGTTCTTTTATGGATCTTACTTTTGGTGTTGTATCTAAGAAACCTCTGCCTAACCCAAGGTCATGTAGATTTTTCTAACACATATTCTTGAGGTTTTATAGTTTACATCTTGGTTTCTGACCAATTTTGAGTTTGTTTTTGCATATAGTGTGATGTTAGGATGAAAATACTATTATTATATTGCATATTGATAAGCAATTGTTTCTGCAACATTTATTGAAAAGACTATACTGTCTCCACTTAATGAGTTTGCATTTTTGTTGAAATCCACATACCATATATGTGTGGGTATAGTTTTGCACTTTCTGACATGTTTCATGATCTAGTTATCTAGTTTATGCCAATTCCTTACTTTAAGCACTGTCTTTGTGTGTGTGTGTATGTGTGTGTGTGTGTGTGTGTGTGTGTGTGAGGAAGACCAGCCCTGAGCTAACACACATTGCCAATCCTCCTCTCTTTTGCTAAGGATGACTGACCCTGGGCTATCATCCGTGCCCATCTTCCTCTACTTTATATGGGACGCCGCCACGGCATGCTGACATACAAAGCGTTGGCAGGCGCCCGGGATCCAAACCCACGAATCCTGGGCTGCCAAAGCGCGAAATAAACCACTGTGCCACCGGCGCGGGCCAAGCACTGTCTTTTTTTATGGTAAATTTATATTAGTTTATATCAGTTCTTTTTCAAAGCTATCTTGACTGTCCTAGGTCTTTGCATGGATGTTTCCTTTTTACTCCTATCTTTTTGTAGATTGTTTTGCTTTTTTTTAAACAAGAATGAGAGTTTAATCAATGCCTTCTGCATCTAAGTGATCACATCATTTTCTTTTTTACTCTGTTAATGTGATGGATTAATTTTATGGAATTTCAAATGTAAATCCAACATGGATTCAATAAATATGCTGTGTCATAGTCTATTATTTTTATATATTGCTGGAATCCTTATATCAATTTATGATTGCCATTGACATGTAATTTCCTTTTGTGTGTGATATCCTCAAAAATACACATAACATATTTTATTAGCTTCATTCATCTTGCTGAAAATGTTTCTCTTTTCTCTACCCTGGAAGAGAGTTTGTAAGATTGGCATTGTATTTTTTATATATATATATTGCTTACAGGAACATCAAAATGACCTGCTGCTGAGTGCGGAAAGTTTTTTGAATTACAGATAAAATTCTAATAGAAGGTGCAAGACAATTGTGGTATTTTTATGCCTTTTTGTTTTAGTTTTCTCAAGTTGTATTTGTTGGAATTTCTTCCACTTTATGACTAGTTTAAAGTGTATTTGCATATTTTCATAGTATTGTCTTAGGATAATTTTATTGAGGTGTAATATACACACAGATGGATGCACATACTATATCCAATAACTTACTGAATCTTCATCCAGTATAAGTGTCACCCAGAATGAGAAATTGAAATTTACCTGCACTACAATATGATCCTCTCATATTCTTGACGGAATTAAAACGTACTTTAAATGGAATCATACAGTATGTATTTATTTTTGGCTTTTTCACATAAAGCTAAACTTGTGAGATTCATCCATGGTGTTGCATGAAGTTGTAGATGGTCCATTCCTTCATGGTGTTCCATTTTCTGATTACACTACAATAGATTTATCTATTCTATTGCTGATGCTCATGGATACTTGGGATTTGTTCCATTTGGGGCTACCATGAGTTATTCTGCTATACAGATTTCAGCATAAACTTTCAGCTAAATATATAGCTAAATATATTTTCAACTAAATATCATGTCTTCCTTCTATAACTTGGACTCTTCTTTTTATAGCATCTTGAGAGGGAAGCTGCTCAGATCATTCATTTCAGAACATTCTTCCTTTTGAATATGAGACAAAGCTATGAATTTTCTTTAAGTATTAATTTAGTTCCACCCTACGAGATCTTTTTATATCATCATTTATTTTAAGGTATTTTTTATTTTGTTTTTGATTTCATCTTTGAACTATAAGTTTTCCAGAAGTGCATTACTTTCCAGTGCTTCGGAATTCCTGATATATCTTTCTGTTGTGATTTCCAATTTATTGCTTTGTCTTCAGAGAATAGACTTTGAATTATTTCAATCCTTTTAATTATTGATACCCTTTATGAACTAGAATACTTTCTATATATGCCAGTTATATCAAACCGGTTCATGATGTTTTTATAGTCTTCCATAGTCGTACTGATTTTCTGACTAGCTCTTCTATCAATTACGGAGGGAACAGCTTTTAAAACTCCAATAATAATTATTAAATTGTTTATTTGTCCTTTTAATTCTGATAGTTTCCACTTCACGTGTTTGAGGTCTCCATTGATAAGTGAATATATGTTTTGGGTGTTTTATCTTCCTCTTGTACTGACATCATTAACATTTTGAAATGTTTCTTTTTATTTCTAATAATATTTCTTAGGTTAACAGCTGCATTGATGTTAGAATAACCACTTCTGCTCACTTATGATTATTGTTTGTAGGGTATCATTCTTTTACTTTTGCCATTTGTGCCTTTGAATCTAAAGTGTATTTGTTACAGAGAGCATACTGATGAATCTTACTTTTTATCCAATATGACAATTTCTATATTTTGATTGGAATATTTATTCATTAATATTTAATATAATTATTGGTATAGTTGGATTTAGGTATTCCATTTCACTATTTGTTCTCTGTCTGTGTCTTTTGTACTTTTCTTCCACCTTTCCTGACATCTTTTGTGTTAAACACACATTATTTTAATTTTCCATTTTGATTCCTCTGTTGGTGGTTTGGCTATATTTTAAAAATTATTTTCTTAGTAGTTGCTGAGGGTGTTATAAATATACCTTTAAGTGATTACCATCCACTTCAAATGAATTCTGACTAAATTCCAGTAAAATACAGAAACTTAGCACCAACAGTTCCATTCCCCCCCCTTTTGTGGTCCTAATTTACTTCTAACAAGCCAACTGGCACTAGTTTGTGAACACCAATTATGCACATCCTTTCCCGCACTGCATTTATGATTTCACATCGGTGACCTGAAATGAACAATTCTAGGTGTCTTTGCACCACAGAAATGAACAAATGCTTAAAATCTCCTCCCTCAAGGTGCCTACTTACCATACCAGATTTTAGCCATATGTGATAAAGACCCAACCATACAGTGTTATAATTATTGTTTAAATAATCTTGTTTGTAAAGAAATTAAGAGGAGAAAGCTCACACACACAGAAACTTTTATTTACCCACATATTTACCATTTCTGTTGACTTCATTCCTTCTTGTGGATATGAGTTATTATCCAATATCATTTACTTTTACCTGAAGAATATTTTTGGAAGGCAGTTCTGTTAATTGGAAACTCTCTGTTTTCGTGTGTGTTGTAAGATCCTTACTGCACCTTCTTTTTTGAAGGACTCTTGCTGAATTTAGAATTCTTGTTTGACAGAGTTTTGTTGCTGTTGTTGTTTCAGTACTTTCAGTCCTTTGAATATGTCATTCACTGCCTTCTACTCTTCATTGTTTCTGATGAGAACTCAGCTATTAACCATATTGTTTGCTTCCTATATATAATGGGTAGTTTTTCCCTTGCTGATTTCAGAAACACATAACATAATATTTACCATAGTTTTGCATTTTCCAGAATATCATATAGTGGAATCATACAATATCTTACAAATTATTTGTTCCATTTTAACTATATCATGCATCTGAACCATTTTTTTAAATTAGGAGAATCTTTCTTTTTTATTGTATCAGTTTGGGGTGTACATTATAATTCGACATGTGTATACACTACAAAGAGATCAAGTGTCCAGTTTAGTCATGTTGACTATATTTACATTGTTGTCCAACAGATATCCAGAACTTTTTCAACTTCTAAAACTGAAACTCTACACCCATTGATCAATAAATCCCCTTGTCCCCCTAACTGCCCAACTCTTAGCAATTGTCATTCTACTTTCTGTTTTTATAAGTTTCACTACTTTAGAAACCTCATGTAAGTGGACTCATACACCTTTTCTGTGACTGGCTTATGTCCCTTAGCATATTGGGTGAGTTTCATCTATACTATAGCATGTGACAGGATTTGCTTCCTTTCTAAGACTAAATAATATCACATTGTATGTATATACCACATTTTCTTTATCCATCAGTAGACATTTGGGTTGCTGTTACCACTTGGCTTTTTTGAACATTAAACATTCTTGATTGCAATGAACATAGGTGTGCAAATATCTCTTCGAGTTACTGCTTTCAATTCTTTTGGATATAGTTCCACCCATGGGATTGCTGATTCATACAGTAATTCTGCTTTTAATTTTTGGAGGAACCTCCATACTGTTTTCCCTAATGGAAGACCAATTTATCTTCCCACCAACAGTATACAAGAGTTTCTTTTTCTCCACATCCTTTCCAGCAATTTTTTTCTTAATAGTAGCCATCCTAATGGGTATGAGATGATACCTCTATGAGGTTTCAATTTTCATTTTTCCAACAATTAGTGATATTGAGCATCTTTTCATATGGTTGTTGGCCTGTGGATATCTTCCTTAGAAAGGTAGTCCATTCAATCCCTTTGCCCATTTTTTAATTTGCTTACTTGGGTCTTTATGCTATTGTTGAAATGTAGGAGTTCCTTACATGTTTTGGATATTAACACCTTTTTAGGTATGATTTGCAAATATTTTCTCTTATTCTGTACCTTGTGTCCTTTAATGCACTTAGTGTTTTAGTTTGATGTAGTACCATTTGCCTATTTTTGATATTGTTTCCTTTGCTTTTGGTGTAATATCCAAGAAATCAATGCCAAACACAATGTCATTAACTTTCCCTCTATGTTGTCTTCTAGGAGTTTTAGATCTTATGTTTAGGTCTTTAATCCATTTTGAGTTAACTTTTGTATATGGTGTAATGTAAACATCCAACTTTATTCTTTTGCACGTGGATAGCCAGTTTTCCCAACACTATTTGTGGAGGGTACCATCCTTTTGCCATTCAATGGTTTTGACACCCTTGCCAAAAAGCATTAGACCAAATATACGTGGGTTTATTTCTGGATATATTGTTAAATTGTTTTCATGGGGATACAAGGGACTGAGGCTTCCTATTCCTCCATCTTGCTAAAGTCACCCCCTCCAAGCTATAATTGTGTGCAGGACAAATGTGGAGGTGATGTGGCCTAAGTGTTGCTGGAGGTGGGGGATATCTCACCCATTCCCTGACTTTCACACTGACTCAAGTCACTTGATAATCCTGCCTGTTCCCTCAAGATTATTTCTTTGTCTTTGTCTTCAAGTGTTCTTGAATCAGTCATTTGATTATGATGTTTTGAGATGTGGATTTCGATGTGCTGAGTCTATTAGTATTTGCTGGGCTCCTCAAGTCTATAAATATTTTTAAAATCAGAATTAAGAAGTTTATGCACTGTGTTTTAAAATAGTTTTTCTGTCCCTATCTGTCTCTCTTCTTTTCAGACTATATTGACACCTATGTTGGTTTTCTTGATACTGTTTCAAAGATCTCTCAACTGTGTTAATTTTTCTTTCTTTTTTTCCTCTCTCGTCCTCTGGGATAAATAATTTCTGTTATTCCATCCTCAATTTCATCAGTTCTTTCTCTTGCATCTCACATTTTCTGTAGAATCAATCTGGTGAATTTTTTATTTCACATAACATATTTTTCAACTCAGAATTTCTATTCAGTTCTTTTAGATAATTTTTATTTCTCTATTGATGTTTTCTACTGTTTTGTCATAAATATGCCAATGTCATAAATATGTCAAAAATATGCCATCATATTTTCATTTAATTATTTGAACACAGTTCACTTTATAATTTACATATATTTATAATAATTACTTTAAAATATTTTTCTAATACATCTAACATTTGATCTCAGTGAAAGACTCTATTGTCTGATATTTTTTCCTGAGTGTGGAAGACATTTCCCAATTTCTTTACAGATTTTCCATTTTTTTATGTAGACACTTTTTATAATATAGTGTAGTATACACAGTTTCTATATCATGTTTCTTAGATTTATTTTTTGTAACATGCATAAACTTTTCTGCAGAATCTTCTCTGAAGTGTGCCTGCGATATTTCTGCTCAATTATTTTCCAATTCTTCTTGTTTATTCTTCTTTTCTAGCCTGACTTCCAGGGATTACCATTGTGATTGCATAGCTTAGTTGTCAACCAGTAATTTTTTTAAAAGGCTGTCTTCAAATACCGCAAGTCAATAGGGCTTCCACCCTCTGCCGTGTCTGTGCATGTGTGTGTGTTTTTGGGAGTTCTCATAACTTTGCAATTACTTCTCATGTCTACTTTCATTTTTACTTTTTACTGGGATCATCTTGATCTCCTCTACACATCTGCACATTTTTTCCATCATCCAAGACTGTGTAGAGCTAATGTCATCTCTTCTATTGTACTCTCATTTTATTACCTTCCCATTAGATTTATGGGTAGCACTGTGCTTGACACAAAGAATATCACAACCTTGAACTAGAAAAAATGTCAGTTTTCCTCATTAGTTATCTAGAAAATTCAGCACTTTGAACTGAAAAAGTAGTGGGCTATTTAATGACCCATTCCCCTCTGCTAATCAAATCTACCCCTTTGGCAACTACAGCATTGATTTTTGCAGACTTTCCCAAATTGTAAAAACTGTAATTCTTCTCGCTTGCTGAACTGAAGTGGGGATGAGGGTAGACATTGGAGTAGTCCTAGGCAAGAAGACTACAAATTGGCTCTATTTTACTTGAATCTCCAGCAGTTTTTCCACCTCACAAATTATTGTTAGTCTTTGATTAATTCTCAGAGCCTTGAAATTGTGCCTTTGTCAGTTTGTCCACTTTACTTAGTCATACTAATATATTTACCTAATGTGTCCAGTGTGTAATATTATACTGTAAATTGAAAGACTCTGTGAAGTAAAAGAATTTAATTTGTTTGTTATTACAAAATTCAAATTAGCATAAAAAGTTTATTTGACTTCTAGGGGCTGACCCTGTGGCCTAGTGGTTAAGTTCAGCATGCTCTCTTTGGTGGCCCAGGTTCAGTTCTCAGGCGCAGACTTACACCACTCATCAGGGGTCATGCTATGGTGGTGACCCACATACGAAATAGAGGAAGACTGGTATGGATGTTTGCTGGCAAATCTTTCCCAGCAAAAAAAAAAAAAGACTTCTAATAAAATTTCCTTTCCACAGAATTTTTTGAATTCTTTCGAAGTTTTATCATGGATTGGACTTTCCCACAGAAACAAGGATAATTCATGGGTGTGGCCAAATGGCTCAACTTTCTCTTCCAAACTGTAAGTTTCTTGAGAACTCTTATATTTTATGCCTTGAAGGAATTAATCTTAGAAAGAAAAAGAAAGCACTATGTGAGAAATTTTGAAAACATAGTTATTTAAATGTTTCCATAGAAAGAATATATGGGAACTATTCAGATTTACATATATAACTCTTAGTCTAAATATAGTCTTTATTCATCAAAATATTGTTGTATATTACTAAGATAAGTGATATATTATTTGTGTATTTCAGGCACTCAATATCTTCAGAGAGGGATATGAATTGTGCTTACTTGGATTTTTCTGAAAACAGAATTTCTTCTGCATCCTGTTTAGAAAGAAAAACATATGTTTGTAAGCACCAGGCACTCTAGTTTAACTAAATTTAGCATAATGCTATTCTCACCATCTATAAAGAACATATTTGTAGTTTCTTCAAAAGTCATACCATTACTTTCTTAGAATTATTTTTAAGATAGTATTTTTTAGAGTAGTTTTAGGTTCACAGCAAAATTAAGAGGAAGGTACAGAGATTTCCCATACTCCCCTTCTCCCCACATGCACAGCCTTCTCCATTATCAACATCACCTACCAGAATGGTACATTTGTTCCCAAGGATGAATCCACATTGATGTATTATAATCACCTAAAGTCCATAGTTTGCCTGAGGCTTCACTCTTGATGTTGTAGAATTATTTTAAAATCTTTGGGTATATTAACTTTTAAAATATATACCCTGGTACATATTATATATTTCTTAAACTTTTATTATTTATTAAAAGAAATCATGTACAAATCTCACAACATAATATCAAGAGCTGTTATTTCTAAGCCTTGATAAGGTGAATAATTCCACTCAAATTTTCAAATTAATTCATTTGTCCTATCCCTTGAAGGTGTTGAAAATGAGTATTCAACAACCCAGAGTGGTAAGGTGTGTAAGTCAGAGTCAAGTCAGGAGACAAAAACCAAGGGAAGTTTGGTGTAAAGAACTATTAACTATTTGTACAGAATAGCCTAGTAAGGGGGTGAGAGAAAATTAGAAAGACTACCTTAGGGTTAAAGGAGATTACCCAAAGAAGGAATCATTTTGTAGCCAGGTCTACTCCCTGAGGATGGGTTTCAAACATCATTGAAGACAGTGTGGCTGCAGACAACTTCATGGCAGACATGTTCATGGGATTCCCTGGGACAGAATGGTTCCACAGTCAGCATGCTCAAATTGGTGAGGATGGATGTCAGGCTGGGACTGGCAAGCAGGAAGACCTCCATACCAGAGCGTCAGCAGGCAGAGGCTGGAGGGCAGGGAACTGTGACTGGGACTGGGCACACAACTTGCTGGAGAGTGAATACCACAGGACTTCCTGCATGCATGCAGCTGGCAACTGCACCATAGTAGCCAAAGGAGAGAAAACACCGTGAAACCAGGAAGAAGAGCCCTTTCTCCCACAGTGTCTCTCCAGTGCCTTTTACTGACAAAGCTTAACATCATGTGAGCTGACAAGGAAGAAAAGTTTATAAGATCTACTCCATTATCTCAGAACAGGCAATGAAGGATAGATTTGGAGGTGAGAGTGATAAACTGTTAATTGGCAGTCAAGGTTACAATGAAAGAACCACAAGGTTGCTGTATAAGACCCTTTTGGATCTGCCCTACTTCCTCAGAGAATGGAACCAACATGTACCTTCTGTTTAATGCAGCATTGTCAATGATTAGTTCATGTTTTGGTGGAGATTGCTATTTACATTGGGTACTAATCTTTGTGCTTTGATCATTTTTATGTCTGTTTTTTTACTCTACTGGATTCCAGATATTTTGGAAGGTATTTTGTTTTACTAAATTTTCTCTCTCTCCCCTCTGACACTCTTCATTACCATGCTTAGAAAATACTTTGATAGAAAAACTAAAATGCTTATGAAGAAAACAATAAGTGGACAAAAATGTCTGTGTGGATCAATCAGCTAGTTATTGACAGAATTTGAGATAAACGTTAGTAACTTAACAATGATTCAGAGAAATTTCTACCATAATTCAATTCAATTACACTTACTAACTATCCACAAAATTTACTGTTTCACACACATTTATCTCTTTGAATATATATATTCTTTTTATTCTCTATATTTATTCCTTGTATTCATGTATGAGAAAATATATGACTATTCAAAATTAATTTCTTATAAAATGTAAATGGTAGATGTAACTAATTGCTAAAGTTGTGTTACAAAAACCCAAGATGGCATTGATATTTAAAAATAAGCATTTATTTCTCATTCTCTCATTTGTGATGTGGCTGGATTTCAGTTGATGTAGGCTGGTCGTATATGGGTTTGGCAATGGACCGCAGATTCAGCTCAGATCTTTTTTATATATTTTTATGTCAGAACAGTGGGCTACTTGGTACATGACCTTCTATAGCAAAGATTAGCAGCTCTGAGAGGGGCCAGCAGAAATGCGCTGCTTAATACCTGGGCTCAGAACTCATAGCTGTCATTCCCATTCACATTTCGGTGTCAAAAGAAGTCACACGGCCAAACTTATTAATTGTCTGCAAAGTATACGCTTCTCATAGTGGTCAGAAAGAGGAAGGGAAAATTCACTGATAGAGAAACTAATCTACCATAATAGCCATAGGAATATTTTTCTCATTATGTTTCATGAGATAGATAAGTTTATTCTTAAAAGAAAAATATTGGAAAATAGAAAAAAAAGTTAGTACTTTTTTGACTTCCCATCTAGGTTTTTGTTTCCTCTCTGCCAAAATTTCTGGTGAAGTAGTTTTGTATAATGGTAAAATCATCATACAGATACTTTCACCACTGTCCTTGATCCATGTACAAACAGAGAGTAAGCAATATAGTGAAAAGTGTATGGACATGGACAATGAAACCAGGTCATTTGAGTGTAAATTCTACATGCACCCTATTATCCCTGTGACTTTGTTATAGAAACGTCCTGGCTCAGTGTCTTCTCTTGTGAAATATGATGGAAATTGTTTCATATTTATAGTATTGAAGAATATATGAAAAACACTTCCTGGCACATAAGTATTCACCAAATATCAGTTATTTTTACTTAAAAACTTTATGCTTCAGTTCCATTACCTGTAACAGGATGATCTTAATTGTATCCACCAAATAGGGCTGCTCTGAGGAACAAATAATATAGTGCCTAAAGATCCTTAAAATAAAGCATAACCATATCAAGTGTATGCTGTATGCAATCTTTTCACATTTTACTTCTCTAATATTCAGTGAAGTCTGATTTCCAAAAGGACGTAGGCTCTAAAACTTTGTCTTCCTTCTTTCATCTATCAAAATCTCTTTTGTTTCAATAAGCTACTTTTAGCCAGGCATAAACAATATATCTGATTTAACCAGTTCAATCATATATATCAAAGATATTTTCATTTTAAAGTAGGTTTTTAACAAATTCTCAATACATGTCATATGTGAACAATAACGAGAGTAATTTTTTACTGAACATGCATTCCCATTATTGAAATCAGGTTACAATTACAATTCTTTTTCTTATTAGTCAAAAACATAGCCTCCTCCTCCAAAGTTTTTTTACACATATGTAAAGGCTATCTTTCTTGGAATTGAAGAAATTTTGAAAGAAATTGTCAAGTTGTGGAAAGATAACCTTTAGTTGTTCCTAGATTTGAGACCATGTGAAAGTTTTACAGGCATAAAAAAGTGCCTAATTTTATATGGGTACATAATAAACCACTCTACTTGGTAGAGTGAGTTTAGGGAATATCCCCCAAACCACCTGATATATATGTGTATATATACATATATATCTGTATATATGTATATATATATATATACATATTATATATATATATGGAGCAAAATTAGGGGGATGCTAAACAAGGATGAATTTTTAATAGTAACACTCACAAAGAAGTCAGAGATATGAACATCACAACGGTAGTGTTCTTTATGTCTAACTTTCTGAGCATGTACCACCTTAGTGGTGGAAAATAATGGGCTTCTTATTCTGGACTCCAGAATTAAATACTATCATTTCAAAGAAAGATCAAAGAAAGATGGTGCCCTTTTAAAACTTACTGTATGTTGGAGCAGAGCAGAATATGTGTTCTTTTCAGGCTGCCAATTTCAAAGAGAATGTAGAAAGGATTGATTTGTAATGTCCAATCTTGTGTTCCAAATTTACTTATCTGAAAATTCTATTTTCTGGTAATTAAGGAGTGTAAAGTTATGGATAAAATAGCATCATCATCTAATGAGTGTTTTTCTGCTCTAAATTTGCTGTCTCCTCCCTGAATTACATTCTTTGTGGCTCCTTCTAAGAAAACATGTAAAAATTTAGATTTTGTGCCCCCAAAGGCTCTGAATTTTATAAAAACCATACAGAGGTTAAATGAGCCCAATGTCTGTCTGTATACAAGGTTTATATTTTTCTGTTCTATTTCACATTCTGTTCCAAATTATATATGTCAATGTGATCCAAGATTCCATGTCAGAAATTCTGGAATAAAATTCAGTAACAGCATAAAGGTACTACAATAGTAAGTGATAAATACACACAGATAATAAAATGACAGCATCAGAGAGGAACCTCAAAATTTAATAAGCACTGTAGAGATCATGAGGTTCCCAGAGGTAAAACAATTAAAAATCTCTTTCAAGTTAAGAAAAAAGACAATTAAATCTAAAGGAATTTGTCTTCTGCTTTTGGTGTGGCTAAATAAGCTCCTATTGGACTCTACTACTGATAACAATTATAAACTCTGAACAAAGCATACACACACATGCACACGCACATGCACACACACACACACACCACCCTGAAGATGAGAGGGAAAAAAGGCAAAGAGTTTTGGAAAAATAGTTCAGACTTCGAAAAAGGAGCTGTCACAGAGAGTTACCTGTTTTTACCACTTGTAGCCTGAAAGCAGACCAAGTTCAACTCCCTTTAGTTTGGCTAAAACTACAGTAAAAACCTTGCCATCTTTCCTATCTAAAAAACAGGGGCTAGAGTTCAAGACAACCACAGCCACTGGAAAATGACAGTGGAATCCCAGAAAAGAGAGCCAGAGAGTGGCAATAAAAGATTTGGTGTATAAACTCTGCCCTAAATTCTGGCTGAGCAAAACAACCCTTGTGTGAAAAAGACTGAACCTAAGTATAAATTAGAGAACTAAAATGAGATTTGAGCTGCCAGCAAAGAGATAATTTTCAGTACTAGTCTAGCTAATTTAATTGCCTTCTGAAAAATAACATGAGCATGCTTCAGAAAAATATAACTAAATCTAGAGTCCTCACAAGAGATTAAATATTTAAAGTAACTTAACATATAAAAACCAGAAAAATGTGACCTTCTCAAGAGAAATGACAACACCTCCGTGTCTTCCTGATACTGTCTTTTCAGAGCTTTTGAATTGTCTAGTCTTGCTGGCATTTATTTCAGAGATATGTGTGTATATGTATATATTTCTAAATATATATATTTATTACATATATCTTTATTTCTTTATATATCTGAGATATTTCTATAGACATAAAATATATTTTTTACTTTTGTTATATTCTTGTTTTATTTATTCCACTTGCCTACTCAATTTAATCAGGCTAGCTGAATTTGTAACTGTTAAGTTCAATTTTGTGTGTGTGTGAGGAAGATTAGCCCTGAGTTAACATCAGTTGCCAATCCCCCTCTTTTTGCTGAAGAAGATTGGCCCTGGGCTAACATCACTGCCCATCTTCCTTTACTTGACATGGGACACCTCCACAGCATGACTTGACAAGCGGTGCATCAGTCTGCGCCCGGGATCCAAACCTGCAAACCCAGGGCCGCCAAAGTGCGACATGTGAACTTAACCACTATGCCACCGGATGGGCCCCTTAAATTCAATATAGTGGCTGTGGTATGTTGATGTTTCTGGTGATAGGATTATATATCTTCACTCTGTTGAATTCAAATTGGACACCTCTGAGATGAAATAACAAGAGGCGGTTCCTGGTTTTCTGTAGCTTTTTCTCTCTGACACAGGACCAGAAATGTTCCAGACATAGGCTACTCCATAAAACTTTGTCCAGGAGTGAAGGTGATGTGGGTGAGGGGTTCTATGGCATAAGTGAAAATAAAGCTCTTTTGCTGCAGATATAAACTTTTGTTGATGTGAGCCTCCATTAGTTTGGGATTGTTACTGCAGGATATCCTCACCTATCTTGACTGATATAATGGTTTTGAGCACTTTATTTGCTTTTCATTTCCTTTTGATTCCTGGCCAAGACAACTGTGTTTCCCTAATTGAGTTTTTCAATAACTTTCCATCCAGTAATTTTTACTTTAGTATTCCCTCCATATATATATGTGTATATATATATATATATATATATATATATATATATATATATATATATAAAATCTACTTTCTACACTTGCTTCACTCTGAGCCTTCACACGGCAATCTGTGAAGACCGCAGATATTGTTAGTTTACAAGTGTGACCTAGTCTCCCACTAGAGGATGCCTGACTCTCTGGCCAACAGAAGGTATGTGATGCTAACCTCCTGTCTCTCTACTAGCTCATCTCATTTAGTGGGAGATTACAAATGCTAGATGTGATGCACCTGAAGTACAATTAATATAAAATCAAACCAAAAAGAATGTATCTTTGTACAATTCAGGGTAGAAAACTAACATAAAACATGAAGTATATTCAAAGATTTCTTAAAATATTCAAATTCATGCCTATGCAGAATGCATACACACATGCATAATTGGGTTTGTATATCAATATAGGCAGCCATGGTGGTCTAGTGGTTAAGATTCGATGTTCTTATTCCTGTGGGCCAGGTTTGTTTCCCAGTCAGGGAGCCACATCACCAGTCTGTCAGTTGTCACACTGTGGCAGCTGCATATTGCTGTGATGCTAAAAGCTATGACACTAGAATTTCAAATACCAGCAGGGTCATCCATGGTGGCCAGGTTTCACTGGTGTTTCCATATTAGTCAAACTACAATGTGAGACCTGGCCACTCACTTCCATAAAACTAGCCATGAAAACCCTGTGAATAGCAGCAGAGCATTGTCTGAATATCGCACTGGAAATGAGAGAATGGCACAAAAAGACTGGGCAGGGTTCCACTCTGTTGTACACAGTGTTGTTAGAAGTCAGAATTTATTTGATGGCACTAACAGCAACAAAATGAATATAACCTAAAGTGAAATCCCATAAGCATCATGACAATGAACAGTTAATTTTGGATTTTGTAATCAAAATAGATATAATTATATGTATTATTTTATTTTATATTAAGGCGTGCCTTTAAAAATGGATTTTTAAAATGAATTCATTGAATCATAAAAAAATGGCAAACATAGGGGCTGCCTGGTGGCGCAGCAGTTTAGTCCGCGCTTGGCAGCCTGGGGTTCACAGGTTCGGATCCCGGCGCCTGCCGATGCACTGCTCGTCAGCCATGCTGTGGTGGCGTCCCATATAAAGTAGAGGAAGATGGGCATGGATGTTAGCCCAGGGCCAATCTTCCTCAGCAAAAAGAGGAGGATTGGCAATGGATGTTAGCTCAGGGCTAGTCTTCCTCACACACACACAGAAAAAATGGCAAACATAATTCTGTATATACTATTTAGATTAAATATAATCGGTTTGGTTTTTAATATAAATCAGCATGAGGTAGCTTTCATAAAATGTTAATTTAAACTTAATTATAAACAATCAAAAGACTTTTTAAAAACTGAACAAAATATTGCACAAAAAAGATATATCACCCCAAGAAAAGAAACTCCTAATTATGGTACATTCTCTAACTGATGTAAATCAGAAATAAAACAATGGCAATGGTGACCAAATAATTATCAAAATAACTGACACAATACTGAAAGCATATAAATACCAAATTGACGGTTAAGTGTTTGACATGCATTATGTCATACATATTTTTATTCTCATTTTAGATCACTAAACTAGGTTGCTAGACACTACAGAATTTTTTAAAGATCATACATTGTAAACTTAAAAGCCAGAATTTATTCCTTTCTTAAAAAATTATTTTATTGAGGTTGTATTGGTTTATAACATTGTAATTTAAGGTGTGCATTATTATATATCACTTTCTGTATAGGCTTCATCCTGCTCACCACCAATAGTCCAGTTTTCATCTGTCACCATACATAAGCACCCCTTTGCCCCTTTCACCCATCCTCACCCCCTTCCCCTCTAGTAGTCACTTATCTGTTCTTATCCATGTGTTTGTTTATGTTCCACATATTAGTGAAATCATGCAGTGCTTGTCTTTCTCTGTCAGCCAGAATTTATTCTTGATCTCACTGACTGCAGAGTTCATTGACTGAATTATTAAATTACATTATCTGAATTATTAAAGTTGCTTACACAATTAAAGCTACCCTCACTGACTTTAACAGTCTTAGGTTCTTTCTGGAGGTTTGCACCAACAGTGTTCTTCCATAAATGATCTACATTTTTACTTATCATTTTATGGTTTCATATCTTTGCCATTAAATCAATTACCAATTACTTGTGTAAAATAGGTATTTAAAAAAATCTTTTTATATCATTTGGTTTTCATTATTTATTATGGTTTGGATAAGTTTAGTGTGTCAAGCAACATTTTTCAAAATATAAACTATTTTTTTAACATTTTAATGATTTCTCAGAACTCCACATTTATCCAAAAAATATCATTTAACACCTCATCCCCTTTTAATAAGTAAATGTAAGTCACTAATAAAAGTAATTTAGTTCAGAAAATTACTGTGTATGCTAACACTACTATTTTCCCAACTTTATAAAATACAGTCTTCAATTATTAATGGATTTAAGAATTTTCATAAAAATTGGTGCATTTTCTTTCCAATGTATCATTTTAATTTTAACACAGATATTCTAATAGTGTTAAAATGTTTCTGTGGGTCATCATCATGGTGAGGTGAGTTGTTCCCTTTGTCTCTCCTCTGTAAGTTACAACTGGTAAGACATCCATTGACCAATAGAGGACTCTCTGCACAGCACACCAGGACTTCTGAGAAATCCATCTATTCATACATCTGAAGGTGGGCGGACTGGAACTCTTGCAAGCATTGGAACCATTGGAGCAGCCACAGAATCTCCAAAGACCAGAGGTTCCAAGATCTGAGGTAACACCCAAGAATGGAGGCCACAAGAATCTAAGCAGCCCACGCTCTCAGAGGCACCAGGAATTACTGTGGGCCATGACTGGAGACTCCAGGAACTGGGATGATACCTGTGACCCAGTCCCCATTCCCTCCCCTAGCAACAGCACCTCTGACACCAGCCCTTCCAGCAGCAGGGGGGGCATCCAAGATGTGGATACCCCTAGCAGTGGCAGCATAGCCCATGACCTGAGGTTACAAAGAGTACACTGGCTCCTGAGACCAGAGTCTGCAGGAGCAACAACCTCACTGTCATCTCAGCCCCTTCCCCTCCCCCAGCAGTGATGGGTGGTGCCCAATACCCTAAGCTTCAGGAAATGCAGAGGTGCCCATGACCTAGCCCTCTCCACCTTCTCTGGTGGTGGCATCTCTGAGAGAAGCCATTCCTGCAGCTCTGCCTTCAATTAGATGTGGATACACCCAGAAGTGGTGGCAGAGCTGGTGCACTTTCTGGAGGCACTCATGGTTCAGCCCCTCTGCCTCCCCCAGCAATGGGGAGTGGCACTGTTAACCTAAGCCTTCAGGAAATGAAGAGGTGCCCACTACCCAGCCCACTCCCACTTCCCTGGTGGCAGCACCTCTGACACAAGCCCTTCCAGCAGCAGGTGCTACATACAAGACTTCAGCCCCAGCAGTTGTGGCAACACCCATGAATCCAGAACCACCCATAGTGGCATTGCCAACACCCCCAGATAACCTGGGAGCAGCAGTGCAGGGGGTACATGTGGTGCCAGTGCCTGAGAATGTGCAGAGAGTGAGACCATAGCAATAGCAATGCACAAAACCCTGGCTGCTCCCCAGCTACAGAGGCAGCCACAATTCAGACCCCTGCACCCACAGCAACAGAACCTGCAGACACAAAAAACCTAAACATGGCAGAAGAGCTTGTGACTCTAACTCCTGCCCCAACCTCTCCAACCCCAACCACTACAGTAGGGGAACACATGACCCAGGCAACTCTGAAAGCAGCAGAGGTGCTCCAGCATGGTGACCCCAGTGACATCATCCAAGACTACAGCAACTTCATAAGCAGCAAGGCACCAGCAACCTTGGAGGCAGAAACAGCATAAGGAGGGCACTAACAATGCCTATGGCAGAGATAGTTAGGCTGAAAAGCACAGGCTCACAAGCGCAATTAGAATGAGCTCAGAATCAAAGTAAACAAAGCCTTACTCAAATAAAGAAAGGTGTTTGTTACCACAAATACACTCAGAGAGGAACGACTCATCAAGCACTATGAGGAACTGCATTTATATGGTAGCACAAAAAGAAAATTATGACTTTCCAGAAGCCAAACTTGATGTCATGGAAGATTGCAATCTAACTGACAGAGAATTCAAAATAGCTGTCATGAAGGAACTCAATAAGTTACCAGAAAACTCATTAAGACAGTTCAATGAGCTCAGGAATAAAATTAATGAATAGAAATCTGAAAACTATAAGACATTGTTGAAAGAAATAGAAGATACAAAGAAATGGAAAGATATTCCATAATCATGGATTAGAAGAATTAACATAGTAAAAATGTCCATACTTCCTAAAGCAATGTACAGATTCAATTCAATCTCAATCAAAATCCCAATGACTTTTTTCATGGAAATAGAACAAAGAATCTTAAAATTTATATGAAACAAGAAAAGACAACATGTTACTGGCAGAAAAACAGACACAGAAAGCAGTGGAACAGAATCAAGAGGATACAAAAAAACCCACACATCTATGTAGAGCTAATTTTGACAAAGGAGCCAAGAACATACAATGGAGAAAGGAAAGTCTCTCCAATAAATGATGTTAGGAAAGCTGGACAGCCATGTGCAAATATATATGTGATTACTTTACACCATTCACAAAAATTAAATCAAAATGGATTAAAGACTTGAATGTAAGACCTGAAACCATAAAATTCCTAGATGAAAACATAGGCAGTATGCTCCTTGACATCAATCTTTTCAGTATCTTTCCGAACATCATGCCTCAGCAGGGCAGGGAAACAAGAGAAAAAATAAACAAATAAACATCAAACTAAAAAGGTTTTGCATGGCAAAGGAAACCATCAACAAAAAGAAAAGACAACCTACTGATTGGAAAAAGATATTTGAAAATCATATATCTGACAAGAGATTATTATCCAAAACATATAAAGAACTCATACAACTCAACCACAAAACTACAAACAATTAGTCAAAAAATGAACAGTGGGAATTAAGTCAGCATCGTGGCAGAGTGAGATCTTTCCTTAGTTTCTCCCTCCTAAGATACAACAAAATGGATATTCATAAATCAACAGAGGACATTCACACAACACAATAATTATCTGAGAGATTCATGTAGCTATACTTTGAAGGTGGGGGTGCTGGATCCACCTAGGAGGAAGTGGAAGA
Source organism: Tapirus indicus (assembly GCA_031878705.1). Lineage (NCBI taxonomy): Eukaryota > Metazoa > Chordata > Mammalia > Perissodactyla > Tapiridae > Tapirus > Tapirus indicus. The sequence continues at coordinate 106,712,799 of CM062918.1, read as the reverse complement.
TGGTGAGATCTCATCTCCTTCCCTGAGTAACAGTGATTGAGTGTGTGGGACCTTATGGTGCCTGGCATGCAAAACTGAGAGGAGAAGGGAAAAAGGTAGCCCTCCGTGGGAACACTTGTGCTCTCAGAATTGCCTCCCAGCCTGTGGGAATGCTTCACACAGAGACAGCTAAGCAATCACAGGGGCACACACACCAAGCTGAGCAGCCAAAGGCGGGAGACAGCAAGAACTGAGCAAGGGCATGCAGGATCACACATGCAGAAGAAAGTGCCTTCACCCTGCCTTGTGCATGAGCTTGGCTCATTGCGCAGAATAGGGGATCCTCACCAGAGTCCCTGCACATATGTGTATAAAGCAGCAGCAGCCAGCAGGTAGACAAACAAGGGCCCAGTTGGCACAGCTTCCAACAGACAGGCATATCTGCCAGGGATCGCAGAGGGCTCAGGAGACACAGCCCCCCCCAAGTGTTGACAGGTGGAATCTGTGACCAGGTACTGCCACGTTATGATGGCACAAATCCACCCCATCAAATAGCATGAAAAGATATATTAACTCTCCAGACCACAAGGAAAATGACAAGTAACCAGATATCAATCCTAAAGTCACAGAAATTTATAATCTAAATGACAGAAAATTCAAAATAGTTGTCGTGAAGAAAACTAAGAAAGGCAGTTTAATGATCTCAGGACTAAAATTAATGAACAAAGGGAATTCTTCACAAAAGAGTTTGAAACTATAAAAAAAAGTCAGAAATGTTTGAGATGAAAAACACATTGAGTGAGATAAAGGGAAATCTGGAGTCCTTAAAAATAAAGCTGATAGTATGGTGGGCAGAATCAGTAATTTAGAGGACAGAAATATAGAAATACTGCAGTCAAAGGAGGAGAGAGGACTAAGACTAAAAAAAATGAAGAAATTCTCTGAGAAATATGTGACTCAATTAGGAAATGCAACATAAGGATTATAGGTATTCCAGAGGGAGAAAAGAGCACAGAGCCGGTTCAAAGAAATAATAACTGAGAACTTCCCAAACCTGGCGAAGGAGCTGGAATTATATGTAAATGAAGCTAATAGAACTCCTAATTACATCAATGGTAAAAGACCTTCTCCACGGCATATATTAGTAAAACTGGCAAAAGTCAATGACAAAGGAAAGTATTAAGGGCAGAAAGGCAGAAGAAAATAAGTTACAAAGGAACCCCTATCATGCTTTCAGTGAATTTCGCAGCAGAAACCTTACAGGCTAGGAGAGAGTGGAATGATATATTCAAAATTCTGAAAGAAAAACATTTTCAGCCAAGAATACTCTATCCAGTGAAAATATCCTTCAGATGGAGAAATAAAAATTTTCCCAGATAAACAAAAGCTGAGGGAGTTCGTTGCCACAAGACTCCCCCTACAAGAAATGATCAAGAAGGCCCTCATACCTGAAAAAAAAGAAAGGGTTTACAAAGCCTTGACCAAGGAGTTAAATAGACAGACAAATCAGAAAATTGCAGCTCTCTATCAGAACACGTTAGCAAACACTTAATTATAACATTAAAGACAAAGGGAAGGAAAGCATCAAAAATAACTATAATCACTTCATTTTAATCACAAACTCACAATACAAAACAGAATAAGTTGTGACAACAATAACTTGGAGAAAAGGAAAGGGGTGGAAACTTCTTAGACTAAGGAAATAAGAGACTATTAGAAATTGGACTATCTTATCTGTGAGATCTTTTATACAAGCCACTGAGCAAATCAGAACAGAGACACAAATCATAAAGAGAAAACAGTCTTTGAGAAACACCAAAATGAACTGCCTTTCAGAAATACATGGGGCGAGAAACAAGGGAAATACAGAACAACCAGAAAACAAGTGATAAAATGGCAGTATTAAGCCCTCATATAGCAATAATCACTCTAAATGTAAATGGGTTGAATTCTCCAATCAAGAGACACAGAATGGCCAGGTCGATTAAAAAACAAGACCCAGCAATATGCTGCCTCTAAGAAACACATCTCAGCTCTAAAGACAAACACAGACTCGGAGTGAAGGGATGAAAGACAATCCTCCAAGCTAATGGTAAACAAAAAACATCAGGTCTTGCCACACTTACCTCAGACAAAGAAGACTTCAAGAACGACAAAGCAATGAGAGACAAAGAGGGGCTGTATATAATGATAAAAGGGACATTCCACCAAGAGGACATAACAATTATGAAAATATATGTACCTAACACAGGAGCACCAAAGTACATAAAGCAAGTATTAACAGACCTACAGGGAGAAATTAACAGCAACACAATAATAATAGGGACCCTCAACACCCCACTCATGTCCATGGATAGATCACCAAGACAGAAAGTCAACCAAGAAATAGTGGAACTAAATGGAATACTAGACCAGATGGGCTTAATAGATATATAGAGAGCACTCCATCCCAAATCAGCAAATACACTTTTCTCAAGTACTCATGGAACAAAGACAGACCATATGTTGGGAAACAAGGCAAGCCTCAATAAATGTAAGAAGATTGAAATCATGGCAAGTTTCTTTTCCTACCATAAGGCTATGAAACTAGAAATCAACCAGAACAAAAAAGCCGGAAAAGTCACAAATACATGGAGACTAAACAACATGCTACTCAATAACCAATGAATAAATGAAGAAATTAAATAAGAAATCAAAAAATACCTGCAGACAAATGAAAATGAAAATAAACCATACCAACTCACATGAGATGCAGGAAAAATGGTCCTAAGAGGGAAATTCATAGCAATACAGGCCCACTTCAACAAACAAGAAAAATCTCACATAAGTAATCTTAAACTACACCTAACAGAACTAGAAAAAGAAGAATAAACAAAGCCCAAAGTCAGCAGAAGAAGGGAAATAACAAAAATTAGAGTGGAAATAAGGGAAATAGACAACAAAAGAGAAAAAAAAACAGTAGAAAGGATGAATGAAACTAAGATCTGACTCTTTGAGAAGATAAACAAAGTTGAAAAATTCTTAGCCAGACTCACCAAGAAAAAAAGAGAAAAGACTCAAATAAATAAAATTAGAAATAAAAGAGTAGAAATTATAATGGCTACCAGAGAAATACAAAGGATTATAAGAGAATGCCATGAAAAACTATATGCTAAGAAATTGGACAATCTAGAAGAAATAGATTAATTCCTAGACTCATACAATGTCCCAAAACTGAATCAAGAAATACAGCATCTGAATAGACCAATCACAAGTAAAGAAATTGAAATAGTATTCAAAAACCTCCCAAAAAATAAAAGTCCAGGACCAGCTGGCTTCTCAGGCAAATTCTACCAAACATTGAAAGAAAATTTAGCACCTATCCTTTTCAAACTACTCCAAAAAATTAAAGAAGTTGGAACTCTTCCTAACTCATTCTTTGAGGCCAATATTAACCTGATCCCAATGCCAGACAAGGACAGCACAGGCCAATATTGCTGATGAACATAGATGCAAAAATCATCAACAGAATATTGTCAAAGCGAAAACAGCAATACACTGAAGGATCATACACCATGATCAAGTGGGGTTTACACCAGGGGTGCAGAGATGGTTTAACATCTGCAAATCAATCAATGCAAAACACCACATTAACAAAATGGAATACAACCACACGATCATCTCAACAGATGCAGAGAAAGCATTTGACAAGATCCAAAATCCATTTATGAAAAAAAATCTCAATAAAATGGGCATACAAGGAAAGTACCTCATAAGAAAAGCCATATATGACAAACTCACAGCCACCATCACACTCAATGGGGAAAAGCTGAAAGCCATTCCTCTGAGAACAGGAAGAAGACAAGGATACCCACTCTCACCACTCCTATTCAACATAAAACTGGAGGTTTTGGCCAGAGCAATTAGGCAAGGAAAAGAAATAAAGGGTATCCAAATTGGAAAGGAAGAAGTGAAACTCTCAGTGTCTGCAGATGACATGATTTTATTTATAGAAAACTGTAAAGAATCCATTGGCAAACTTTAGAAATAACCAACATCCACATCAAAGTTGCAGGGTACAAAGTCAACTTACAAAAATCATTTACATTTCTATACGCTAGTAATGAATCACAGAAAGAGAACTCAAGAATATTATCTCATTTACAATCACAACAAATGGAACAAAATATCTTGGAGTAAATTTAACCAAGGAGGAGAAAGATCTATACATTGATAACTATAAGACACGATTGAAAGAAATCAATGATGATGTAAAGAAATGGAATGATATTCCATGCATATGGATTGGAAGAATAAAATAGTTAAAATGTAGATACTACCTAAAGCAATCTACATATTCAACACAATCCCTATCAGAATACCAATGACATTCTTCATGAAAGTAAAACAAAGAATCCTAAAATTTATATGGGGCAAGAAAAGACTCCAAATAGCTAAAGAAATCTTGAGAAAAAGAACAAAACTGGAGGCATCACAATCCCTGACTTCAAAATATACTACAAAGCTATTGTAATCAAAACAGCATGGTACTGGTACAAAAACAGACACAGAGAAAAATGGAACAGAATTGTAAGCCCAGAAATAAAACCACACATCTATGGACAGCTACTCTTTGACAAAGGAGCCAAAAACATGGAGAAAGGAAAGTCTCTTCAATAAATGATGTTGGGAAAACTGGACAGCCACATGCAAAAGAAAGTAGACCACTATCTTACACCATACACAAAAATTAACTCATAATGGATTAAAACACCTGAAAACCCCCCACCCAAAATAAACAAATGGGACTACATCAGACTAAAGATCTTCTGCAAGGCAAAGGAAACCAGGAACAAAATGAAAAGACAACCCATCAACTGGGAGAAAATATTTGCAAATCATACAACTGACAAGGGGTTAATCTCCAAAACATACAAAGAACTCACACACCTCAACAACAAAAAAACAAGCAACCCGATCAAAAAATGGACGGAGGACGTGAACAGACATTTTTTCCAAAGAAGATATACAGATGGCCAATAGGCACATAAAAAGATGTTCAACATCACTAATCATTAGGAAAATGCAAATCAAAACTACAATGAGATGTCACCTTACACCTGTTAGAATGGCTATAATCACCAAGACAAAAAAATATTGGAGAAGATGTGGAGAAAAGGGAACACTCTTACACTGCTGGTGGGAATGCAAACTGGTGCAGCCACTGTGGAAAATAGTATGGAGTTTTCTCAAAAAATTAAAAATAGAAATACCATACAACCCAGCTATCCCACTATTGGGTATTTATCCAAAGAACTTGAAATCAACAATTCAAACAGATTTATGCAGCCCTATGTTCACTGCAGCATTATTCACAATAGCCATACATGGAAGCAACTGAAGTTCCCACTGACTGATGAATGGATAAAAATGTGTATACACACACACACACACACACACACACAATGGAATACTACTCAGCCATAAAGAAAGACAAAATCACCCCATTTGCAACAACATGAATGGAACTTGAGGGTATTATGTTAAGAGAAATAAGCCAGAAGGAGAAAGGCAAACATTGCATGATATCACTCATATGTGGAAGATAAACCAACACATGGACAAAGAGAACAGATTAGTGGTTATCAGAGGAGATGAGGGTTGGGGGGTGGGCATAAGGGGTAAAGGGTACATAGATGTTGACTGACAAATAATAAAGTACACCTGAAATTTCACAATGTTTTAAACTATTATGACCTGAAATTAAAAAAAATGGACCGAAGATATGAACAGACATTTTTCCAAAGAAGATATAGATGGCCAACAGGCACATGAATAGATGTTCAACATCAGTTATCCTTAAGGTAATGCAAATCAAACCACAGTCAGGCCAGCCCAGTGGTGTAGTGGTTAAGTTCGCACGTTCCACTTTGGCAGCCCAGGGTTTGCAGGTTTGGATCCCAGGGGCGGGTTGATGCAGCGCTTGTCAAGCTGTGCTGTGGCGGCATCCCATGTAAAGCAGAGGAAGATGGGCACGGATTGGCAATGGATGTTAGCTCAGGGCTAATCTTCCTCACACACACAAAAAAAACCGCCACAATCAGATATCACCTCAGCCCATCAGAAAGCCTATTATTAAAAAGACAAAAAATAGCAAGTGTTGGAGAGAATGTGGATTAAAGAGAACACTCACACACCATTGGTGGGAATGTGAATTGGTGCACCCATTATAGAAAATAGTACAGAGATTCCTTAAAAAACTAAAAGTAGGACTACCATATGACCAGCTATTCCACTTCTGGGTATTTATCCAAAGAACACGAAAATACTAACTCAAAAAGATATGCTCACCCCTATGTTCATTAGCATTAGTGACGATAACCAAGACTTGTAAGCAATCTAAGTGCCCACTAATGGATGAATGATAAAGATTTGGTATGTATATATATATATATATATATATATATACCATGGAATAGTACTTAGACATAAAAAGATGAAATCTTGCCATTTGTGACAACATGGATGAACCTTAAGGGTATTATACTAAGCTAAATAAGTCACACAGAGGAAGACAATTGCTCTATTACTTCACTCATACATGCAAGATAGCAAACACATAGATATAGAGACAAGATTGGTGGTTACCAGAGGGGAAGAGGACAGGGGGAGTGTGAAAGGGGTAAAGGGGCACATGTATTTGGTGACAGATGGCAACTAAACTTTTGGTGGTGAACATGATGCAGTCTATACAGAAGTCAAAATATAATGACGTATACCTGAAATTTATATAATATTATCAACCAGTATGATCAATAAAAATTGAATTAAGTAAACAAAGAAATCATACATATTACTAATAAATTACTATGGTAGTTGAACAATTCTCAGACTTAGATATGAGTGTAGACAATGTATACAAATAAAACTTCAAAATTCAATAAAAAAAGAAAACTGTTTCTGTGGAATCTGACTTTAAATTAATAAGAATGTTATTATTCTTTTTCGTTTTTGCAGGGAAAGATTTGACCTGAGCTAACATCTGTTGCCAACCTTCCTCTTTTCCTTTCTTCTTCCCCAAAGCCCCAGTACGTAGTTGTATATCTTAGTTGTAAGTTGTTCTAGTTCTTTTATGTGAGCCACCATCACAGCATGGTAACTGACAGATGGGTGGTGTGGTTCCATGATCAGGGAGTGATCCCAGGCAACCAAACGTGAGTGCGAAACTTTAACCACTAGGCCATCGAGGCTGGCTCAATAATACTATTATTCTTGAACTTCTTTATTCCCCACTGATTTATTGCTTTTCAGTGCTCCAACCAATATTGTTTCAACAAAGAATATCATTTTAAAAACTACCTATTCTACTGTGAAACACTTATCTAATGCTCTAAGGAAATTAGAACCAGACTTTTACATTGTTCATTTGCAAAATGAGTACTGTTTCTCATCTCACACTCCACCCAGTTTGACCATACTAGGGATCTTGTCATTAAATACACCATTTATTAAGTACTTAATTATCACAGTGCTGCATGTTAACAACTTAGTTTTCATAGAGTATCATCCCTGACTTTATTCAGCTGCAGAGATGAAGAACCAAAGAGTAACCTATGCAGAACTGACTAGGTTAAGGACTTAAGAAGACAGAAAATGAAACCTAAGGACACTAAAGCTCCATTTCAGTAACTGAACAAGAAATAACTGATGTGGAACTAAACCATCAAAACGCTTCTCAGGATCTCCAATAGAATGACAAGAACTAACACTACAAATGTAAAGCATTTAATAGGTACACGTTATAACTGTTCTAGGATGCACACTTGGGTTGTAGAGTTAGGGAGAAAGAGTAGGAAATAAGCTTACATATTTTTCATTTGTGAGGATCAGAGCTTGAAGTTGAAATAAAGTATTCTAATATGAAATCTAAGGACTGATTTTATTCAGACATTTTTGTATTTTGTATTATTTGACCAACTACTCTTGGAGCATTGTATTTACTGAAATGCGACAGTATATTCTGAAAGAGAGATTACAATAGTTGATAAGGGTTCGGGGTCCAAATTTATACATATGATTCCCTGTGCATGTGGGTTTTCTTGTATGTAAACTTTGCCTTCATCTCTCCTTTCTCAGTGTTTCCATTTCTCTCATTGCAGATTTACCATCCCCTCCAGGGAAGTTCATTGCTAGAATTCTGGGACTCATCTGCCTTTTCTTGATGTACATTGTAGTGAAAATGGTAGTCTTTAGTCCCTGTAAATATATTTTTGAATGATTCTAAGGCGATAGTACCTCTAAACATTTCATAATAATATGGAATAGAACTCTCATTTTAATGTGCACATTTGGACTAAATATGGAATGGTTATTCTGAATTTGTCAAAAGTATAAATAACAGAATTATTATAGATAGTATTATATACATATTTAGATTTCATAACTCAAGGACATGCTTTAGGTGACTGAAAGATCTTACTGAGAAATACAAATTAATTCTTGTGATTGGTTAAACTAAATATCCTAAGAGATGTTGAAGTTTGGTTCCTTTAAGCTTTTGAAATATTTCCCCCCAAATCTTCATTACCTTATTAATTTTTCTTGGTAAAATCAATTTTATTCCAGATTATTCTAATCCTAAATACACCAAATTTCATACTAAGAAACTGAAATTATTATCATTTATTTATATCAATATTGATTTTTAATAAAGATTATTTCAATTTTTTCTGGTTGCTTTAATACCAGAGCAGAACAATTCCTCCCTGACAACAAGGATCTAGAAAGGTACATTGTGATTTTCAAAATTCTGATATTAGTATAATTTTTATTTCGTCTCTATCAGGCTCGGCAAAAATGATGATAGATTTTTTGACAGAACATAAATTATAAAATCAGGTAATAAATGTTCATAAGTAGTGATTATAGGAGAGTGATCCTTCTTACACAACAATGTGAAGAAATATTCATTTAAAATCACCATACCCATTGTTGCTGATTGGCTCAAATTTCATACTGCTATAGGATGATAAGAGATATTACTATTCCAAAAAAGCGCTTTCATTCATTAACTTTCAGGACATGTATAGAGTGGCTGTTTTTGTTTGTGTGTTTGCTTTCTCTGGGCACATAAATTAGGGGATGAGAGGCTGACCCTTCTCTCTAAATGTGCATGAGTGTGTTTTCTTTTATATGTACCAGCCTGTGAGGATGCCTAGCTATGTTATGTACATATATGTTTATATCTATGCAAATATGTAAATGAATTTCAATATTTTAAAAATCAAATTGTTTTTGGAGAACAGTTCTTAATCTTTCTTCAGCATATCATTGCAGTCATTGTCCCAAAGGAGTGCTTAACAGATTCCAACAATTGCTGTTAGATTAGCATCAAAAGAAAAGCATGGAATGAGAGTTTGATGGCCTGTGCTTCTAAGAACTCTAACCTGCTTTATATAGAGAATGAAGAAGAAATGGTAAGATTTTAAATGTTTCACACATTTTATTAAAGGATTATTTCAGTCAATGTTATATTTGTGGACTTCATCCATATTTTTGTACATATTTGTCATTTATTTTAAAGTCTCTTACTATTCCATTGTTTGACCTCATAGCATTTTATTTATATTTTTATACCGCTAATGAACATTGATAATATCCAGTTCTTGCTTTTCATAGAAAACCATGTTTCTGTAAATGCTTTTTTTCTAAAATAAACTTTGCTATTTAATTTTACAATGCATCAAGGAACCAAACATATCATGATTGTGCAGCTGGATCAGAAAGTGAATAGTACCATGTAATTACAATTCAATTCACAGAATGAAAGTTTCCAGCCCCCAGCCGCACCACCCCTGGGTGTACTCTCATCCTTTCTCCTCCCTCCTCACTTAACCACTATTCTGGTTTTTATAAATTATCATTGCTTGTTTTTGAACTTCATATTAATGGAATCATATAGTATGCATTTTCTTCCTGTCTCTTTTCACTCCCAAGTGATATTTTTGCAATTCATCCATATTATTGCATTTATCTATAGTTTGTTAATTTTCACTGCTGAACTATGTGAATTTAACATTTTAAAATCCATTTGATCTGACATCTCTTGTTGGGGACATGAGTCTCATGTCCTCAGGGATAAAGAGGCTTCCTGGGTGAGTACTTTTATTCAGAGGATCCCTTTTGCTGATCCCACCTCCATGCCCCTGCACACACTCATATACCTTGTGTCTCTTGGTGCTGGGGGACAAGCACTTCCTCTAGCTTCTGATTGTTAGCAGGTGTCCTGAGGGATCACCCTTGTAAGGCTTGCCTGGTATTGCTGGACAGATTCCCTTCAACACAGAGGAGGAATGGCTTCCCTGAGCCACTTCCTATTGCTAGGTCGGGTGTTGGGAAGCAGCAGCCTAGGTCACTTTCTTCTGTTGGATGGTGGATATAAGATGCCCTGTCACTCTTGTCCCCTAATCCTACTGTCCCAAACAATTTTGCCTTTCTTTTTGCATCTTTCAGATTTCTTCTTTACCTGCATCTTTCATTTGTTCCAGAATTTATAGTAGTACTTAGCAGAGAGTAGCAGAGAGAAATGAGTCTGTGACACCTATCTTGATCACTGGATTCCACCAATATAGGAACAGATTTAACGAGGAGCTTACCTCGTTAAAGAATGGTGTGGGGCCCAGAAAATCAAATTTTTGTCTTCCATGTCACTTATTTCCTCAATGGCAATCCCTTAATTTCTATCTAAAACCCAAACTCTGAGAAACACAGTAGAAAAAAATGTTGATTTAGTCACAGTTTCTGAAGAAATGATTATAACATCAGGAAACCTATCTAAAGCCTTGCTGTGTTAGTTTTGTCAAAATGGGTAACTATTAAATTACATGAATCCGAATTTTCCTTGTGACCATAAAAAGAAGAATGAAACTACTAAGCATAAATGTTTAAGAGTGAATTTTAATCAAAACTACAAACATTGGTGAAAGTTTTTGACACTAAGAAAAAGTGGTTTTCAACTTTAATATATCTCTAGTGTTAGATTAGAACCTAACACTCTCATTTTGTTCTGAAAATTAAGGATCCTCTGAAAGAATACACTACTTACATTTTTTAAAATGATGAAAGCTTTCTGAATGATTATTTAAATGAAAATTCTTTATTTTGAGGTAGAAATTTCTGAATTCCCTATCAATTCTATCATGGATTGGAGTCTTTTATAACAACAGTGATGATTCATGGATACAAATAAATGGCTCAACTTCCAAAATAAAGTGGGATTAAAAATAGTGCTATATTGAAGAAGAAAATATTAAAATGAAAAATTCAAAATAATGATATTACATTTGTTTTAATTGAATTATAGACACGAAGAAAGATGTTGAAAGTAATGAAATGTTGATGTAAACATTAAAAAAGGGAATATTCAGTTGCCTAATAACCAACTCATGCTAACATTATACAAAAAATGTCATTACCCGTTTTCAACATATTCTTTTATTACAGTTACATGGAAAATGCTATTATTTCATGAATTGTCCCCATACAATATAACAACAGAATCATGCATTTTTCTCCATTACAGGATAACAGAATCATCTTCTGGTAAACATAACTGTGTCATGCTACACGAATCTGGCCTCAAAGCAGAGAGTTTTGGATCTCCAAACAGAAAAAATGGCAATCATAAGCTTTAGAATTGAAACATCTGAGTTTGGATTCTGTCAGGTAACATTCTATTTCATAAAATGGAAATAACATTATGATTGCATAAGTCTTAAAATGGATTATATTATTTGTTCTGATAATGAAATTTTTTTTCAAAAACAATTATTGAAATATCACACCAAACAGTACAGATACCATTACTTTTGTGTCTGGCTTTTTTTGATCAACATATTTGTGGCATTCAGCCTTTTTAAAAGATTGCACGTTGTATGAGTCCGTTTATATGAAATATCAAGAGTAGGCAAAACCATGAGACGGAAAGTGGATTAGTGGTTACCAAGGGCTGAGGGGAGGGGGAATAGGAAATGACTACTAATTGGTACAGTGTTTCAATGATGAAAGCTTCCTAAATTTTGATAGTGGTGATGGTTATGAACTCTGCGAATGTACTAAAAATCACTGATTTATACATTCTAACTGGATGGATTTTATTCTGTGTAAATTACGCCTTAAAAAAGCTTTTCATGCAATTCCTGGGATAATGTTTGGGACTGCATTTAATCTTTAAAGTAATGTGTAAAGATTAGTCATCTTTGCAATATTGACTCTTCCAATCAATATTATGCTTTATCCTTCCATGTGTTATGTTTTCTTAATTTCTCTATTATATTTTGTATTTTTCTATACTGAAGTCTTAAAGAAATATGGGTATTTCCCAGTCATGCTTTTATAAATGACATCGTTATTTCTAAATTTCCTTTAGTAATTTTTGCTGCTTTAAATAGAAATACACTTGAGGTCTGCATGTTGATCTTATATCTAATGACCTCGCTGGTTTTATGTAATAATTCTATCATTTCAAATATATACTCTTCTGTGTTTTTTTATATAAACAACTATTTCATCGGTGAGTAATCACACTTTTATTTTTTTCTTTCCAAGTGCAATCACTTTTTTTTTTTCTTGACTTATTTTCACAGGCTAGGGTTTTATTTCCAATGTTGAATAGAAGGTACTGTAAAAGGCTCTATATGTATCCTCCCCTATTTTAGGGGAAAAGGGTTCAATAATCCATCCTTAAGTATGGGGTTTGTTTTAAGGGTTTTTTTTTTAAATCATAACTTTCTCATATTGAACGAATTCCATAATATTCGTATTTTTCTAATAGATTTTATAATGAATTGATGTCATCTTTTTACTATTTTCACATCAAATAGGATGATAAATGTTTTCTTTATATAATGTTTATGAAGTAAATTATCTTTATTTCTCAATTTTTAAACCAATCTGGCATTTCTGAAATAAAACCACAATAATCATCCTTTATTGTCCTTTTTAAAAAATCAGTGAATATTATATTTAGATTAAGTAGTTTTTCTTCATCCGTGTTCACAACGGGATTAGAATGAGTTTTCATTTATAGCTACATACTTTACAAGATTTTTATCAAGGCTATATTGGGAAGCATCTCTGTTTTTCTATTACCTGGAGGACTTTGTGTAAGAATAATGTTCTACTTTCAAGTGTTATTATTCTCTACTGATACCATCTGAGCTGGTAGAATTTTTTTGTAGGAAGGCTTATATAATGAACTCAATTTCTTTAACGCATGTTAGGTTTACTCAGGTTTTTATTTGTTGTACTGCATTTTGGTAATTTGCATTCTTTAGGAATTTTCTATTTCATATAGATATTAAGATGTATTCATAATGTGATTTTATCATCTGTTTAATATGTGTAAAAACCATAATGGTATCCCCATGTTTAATCTAGACATAACAGATTTGTGTTGTAATTGTTTTCTTCAACAGTCTTTTATCAATTTTATTGTGTTTTCAATGAGAATAACTTTGGCCTTGTTGATCCTCTCTACTGTAATTTTATTCTTTGTCTTGATTATTTTATATTGATTGTTTTCTTCCTTCTACTTCATTTGGATTTGATTTCACCTAATGTTAGCTTTTCCATTTTTAGTTTCTTGTGATGCATGCTCTATTTTCTGCTTTTCTGTTTTCTCTTTTGTAATATATGCATTTAACGGGATCAATATTTCATAAGACAGAATTTAGCTGTTATATTTTCCTTATAATTCATATAAAAATTGTGAACATGGATTGAAATCATTTCTTAGGCCCATATTTTATTTACAAATTTCTTACTGAATTTAAAATCATATAAAGATTTTCAAATTTTTGGTTATTAACATCTATTTTAGATAAATTCTGTGAAGCTGGAAATGTTCCACATCTCTGTTTAAATGTGGCTAGTGTGACTGAAAAAGCAATTTTAAAATTTTATTTATTTTTAATTAATTAAAAATTAAATTTTAAGGGGACGGCCCAGTGGCGCATCGGTTTAGTTCGTGCTTGGCAGCCCGGGGTTCGTGAGTTCGGATCCCGGGCGCCCACGGATGCACTGCTTGTCAGCCAGGCCGTGGCGGCGTCCCATTTAAAGTGGAGGAAGATGGGCACGGTTGTTGGCCCAGGGCCAGTCTTCCTTAGCAAAAAGAGGAGGATTGGCAATGGATGTTAGCTCAGGGCTGGTCTTCCTCACACACACACACACAAAAAATACCTTCCTCCAAAAAAATTAAATTTTAATATCCAAATTTCAAGAGCCCACTTGTCAAACTTGGCTAGCAGCTACTTCAGTGATATGACAGTTCTATATGTTTTGCATTAATTTGCCTAGAAATATGAGTATATAGTGTATTTTTGGAAAATTTCCATGTGAACTTAAAAATGAGTATTCTCTGTTAGTCTAGTGGATGTGCATGTGTGTGTGCGTGTGTGTGTGTATCTATTGCTTAACTGTCTAGTTTAAATCTGTCTATAGCCTTACTGATATATCTGCTTGTTTGGTAAGAAGTGAGAGAGAATTGTTTAAATCTCCATTTATGATTGTTTACTTCACTTTTTTCAAATCTATGTTGAACTTGTACTATTGATACAGATTCAGAAAAGCAACACTGCTAATGGTTTTGATATTCAACCTATTATTATGAAACATGTTTCGTCATTTCAAATAATGTTTCTTGTGTTATATTGTGACAGTACATTAACTATAGCAGTTTTTTACTGGTTTGTTCTGTGTGGTGTATTTTTTCATCTTTTTAATTTTATCTTTCTTTATGCTTATGTTCAAGGAGTGTCTCCTTAAGACAGCAAACAGTCATTTTAAACATCAACATACTTGGAATTTAAATGGAAGATTATTCTATTATATTTAATATAACTATTAATTATTATATAACTTATACATGTGTAAATATATAGATGTAATTAATTATTAAGTATAATATAGTTACTGTTTAATTTGGGATGAACACTAATATTTCTTTGAACTCCACTTTTCTTCTGTTTTTTTATCTTTCACAATAATATTTTTATTTTCACTTTCCTCTATAAAAACTTGTTAATTTAATGTGCTTGAAATATTCTTTATTAGTGCCTTACATTTTATAGCGTTCTTTCTTTACTTATTAAAGTCTAGCAAACTAGTATTTTTACCCCTTCTCAAGGAGTGAAAAGGCCTAACAAACCCCTACTTTTATTTACTGCTTATGCAGTATTCGCATATCCACATAATCTTTTTTCTTCAACTCTTCTTTCCTATCTGCATATCCACATTTTCACTTAGAATAAGTGTTTCATCTTTAGAAGATCCTTAAATACTTTCTTTAGTTAGTGACTTGATAATTAATTCTCTCCATTTTTTAAAATTCTTTGGAAATGAATACATACGGCCATCATATTGAAATAATATTTTCACTTGTTATTGACTTCTAATTTATGCATCTCTCTTAAGTCAATAGCAGGTATTACCATTATTAGAAATAGTCACTAATATATATAATGATATATATACATAAAATGATAAGGAGTAAATTCTAACTACTCATTATTTTGAGTAATTTCGCTGTGGCTTTATATTGTCGGAACATACATTACGTTAAAGTTAAATGCCAATAAAATAAATCCCCTATTTTTACATGTAACAAAAGGACATGTTATACCTAGATTATTTAACCGAAAACACCAAAGTGGATGACTAGGAATAGCAGATATAAGTACCTCAAATTTAAAAAGACAATATTTTAAAAGGCAACATTAGTGAACTTTACATTATTTACCATCATTAATAAATGACTTGAACATTATAATTGTATAAAGTGGCTAATAAAAGGGAAATTATTAATTTAGTTTATGAAAAAATAATAAAATATAATTAATAGAAATACATATAGCAAGCCATCTTTAGCCACTGTTATAGAAGATTCCAATATTAACCCAGATTATGAGGACATAACTATGAATTTGGTTACCATTTTTCTAAATTTTAGAAAGTTGACAGAGTTTGTCTGAACTCAGTCTCCTAGAGACTTCATTGGAAGTGAATATACGTAGGAATGATAAACATTTCCCCCTTCACTTGATAGAAGTGAAGAATTGTGAAAAGAATTCCTTTTGCTACACCTAGGTTATTTAACTTAAAGTTTTATTTCTTTTGATGTTCCTATATTATTTAACTTGTGTTTTAAAAGTCTACTTTCCCCTTCCCATCTTTGGTTAAGTGAAATTTAAAAAAAAAAAACCTTTTTTTTCCTCCTACATCGTTAGATTCGGGCTTTAGTCATTTACAACAAATATTCCTATTAAAATACAGGCAACTAGTTATGATTGGAGGATGAACAAAAGATAGTATAATAAATGGTTATTTAATATGTCAACCGGCATCATGCTATAGCTCAATATTGTTTAATATTTTATCCTTCTCAGAGACATTTAGAATTTAGAATTTTTTTCATGGTAATAGAAATGACATAATAAGGGTATGAGGGAAAGAAGTATGTAATGCCAAAATTTAGCAACTTGTCTGAAAGTAAAACTTAAAACATCTAAACAAAGCCTAAGTTTCCAGTGTTTTTGACTGAGATGGAAGCAAGTTAATAGAGTGGGTGGTCAAGTGTGTCCCCTGATGTCTTTTAGAATATGAACGCAATTTCTCAGAGGCACTTGCCAATGGACAAACAAAACGACACACTAAAAACTCCAGTCCCCTATATTTTGGAGGTGTGTGATAAGAAAAACTGTTTTCAAAATAGCCCAAGTGTAATGATTTCCTGTGACACATTGATGAGAAATCTGCTTTTTCCACTATTGGTTCACTCTGAGTCTTCACAGGGCCGTCTGTGAAGACCACAGATATTGGTTGTTTACAGGAGTAACCTGGCCTCTCACTACAGGATGCACCGCTTTCTGGACAACAGAAGGTATGTGTGGCTACTCTCCTGCATACTAGCCCATCTCGCTTGGTGGGAGATTACAAATGCTAGATATGATGTGACTGAGGTTCAGTTAACATACAAGCAAATCAAAGAGAACATTAATGTGTTCATTTCAGGGTATAAAAAAGCATAAAACATGAAATACGTTGGAGGAGTTCTTAAATTATCCAAATTCTTTCCGGTGGCGAGTTAGTCAAGTCCATACACAAGCATAATTGCGTTTGCAAAATGATAAAATTTAAAGGGAAATACCAAAAGCATCATGACAATGAACAGTCAATTTTGAATTTTGTAGTCAATATAGATACAGTTATACATATTTTATGTTTGGGCCAGCCTTTAAAAATAGATTCTTAAAATCAATTCATCAAATTATGAAGGTTAAACTAAATTCTACATACATGTTCTTAGATGAAATAAAAGTAGTTGGATTTTTAATAAAAATCAGGGTGAGGTGGGTTTCATAAAATACTAATTTAAACTTAACTATAAACAATCAAGAAACTTTTTAAAAACTGAACAAAACATGGAAAAAAAGATATGACATCCTGATAAAGAGATACTGTCTAATGAATTACTTTAGATGGTATAACTAGTAAGAATTGGAAATAATAACATGGCAATTGGGTTAATATAATAATTAAAATAACTAACAGATTATTGAGAATTTATAAAAGCCAGATTATTAAGTGTTCTACATGCACTGTATCTTACATATTTTTATTCTCACTTTAGATTAGTAAAACTAGGTTGCTAGACACTAAGTAACTTTTTAAAGGTCATACATTGTAAGTTTCAAAGCAAGAATTAATTCCAGATCTCACTGACCGCAGAGCTCATTGACTGAATTAATGAATTATATTATATGATTTATTAAAATTGGTTGCACAACTAAAGCTACCCTTACTGACTCTGAGAGCCATAGATCTTTCTGGAAATTGGAAAAACCGGTGATCTTCCACAAATTATCTACACTTCCATTTATCATTTTATGGTTTCATATCTTTGTCATTGAATCAATTGCCCATTACTTGTGTTAAATAAGTATTTTAAAAAATTATATTGTTTTGTTTTCATTATTTATTAGGTTTTGGATAAGTTTAGTGTGTCATGTAACATTTTTCAACATATAAAATATTGCTTTAGAATTTTAATGATTTTTCAGATCTCCACAATCATTCAAAATAAAAGATCATTTGATAACACCTCACCCCCTTTAAGAAATAAATGTAAGTCTCTAAATAAAACTAATTTAGTGTAGGAAATTACTATATATGCTAACACTATTATTCTTCCAACTTTAGAACAGTCAACTTTAACCTTGAATGGATTTAAAAATTGTCATAAAACTTGGTGCATCATTTTTTTCTAATACAGCATCTTAATTTTAACCTAGTTATTCTAATAGTGTTAAAATGTTTCTATGGAATCTGACTAAAATTATAAGGACATTATTATTTATGAACTTCTTTCTTCTTCACTAATTTATTACTTTACATTTCTCTAACCAATAATCTTGTGTCACACATAGAAAATCATTTTAAAACCTACTTATTCTATCATGAAACATGTTTAAAGCTCTAAGGAAATTAGAATCACAACTTTACATTGTTCAGCTGCAAAATAAGTACTGTTACTCACCTCAAACTCCACCCATTTGACTATACTAGGGATCTTGTCGTTATACACACCATCTATTAAACACTCAAGTACAGTTTTCATAGAGCACAGTCCTTCCCATCACTCAGCTGCAGAGATGAATAACCAAAGAGTAACCTATGCAGAACTGAATCTGGTTAAGGACTCAAAGAAACAGCGAATGAAACCTAAGGGCACTAAAAACTCTATTTCAGTAACTGAGCAGGAAATAACCTATGCTGAATTAAATCTTCAAAACACCTCTCCAGATCTTCCAGGGAATGACAGGAACGACCATTGCAAAGGTAAAACATTTAATAGACACACTGTATAACTGTTCTAGGACGTGCAGCCGGGGTGCAGAGACATGGGAAGAGAGTAGGGAATAAGCTCACATATTTTTCATTTGTGAAGATCAGAGCTTGAAGCTGGAATATGGTATTCTAATATGAAATCTGAGGGCTAATTTTATTCAGGCATTGTTAAAATTTGTAGTCTTTGACCAACAACTCACAGAGCATTGTATTTACTGAAAATGCAGTGGTATATTCTGAGAGTAAGATTACAATAGTAGATATGGGTTTGGGGGTCCAAGTTTATATATATGATTCCCTGTGCATATGGGTTCTCTTATGTGTAAACTGTCTAAACAATTGTCTCCATCTCTTCTTTCTCAGTGTTTCCATTTCTCTCCCTGCAGGTTTACCATCGCCTCCAGAGAAGCTCATTGCTGGAATCCTGGGAATCATCTGCCTTGTCTTGCTGTGCTCTGTGGTAATTATCCACTGTAAGTAAATTTTTCAAAGATTATAAGGGAACTTTTTACTTTAATGATCCTCAGTGTCTCCAAACATTCTAATATTATGGACTAGAACTCTCATTTGAATGTGTTCATTTAGACTAAATATGGAATGGTTATTCTGAATTTGTCAAAAGTGTAACAGAATGATTGTAGTGTTATATATATATATATATATATATATATATATATATATATATATATACATACATACAAAGACATACTTTAGGAGACTGAAGGTCCTTGTTGAGAAATACAAATTAATTTTTGAGATTGGTTAAACCAAATATGGTAAGAGATGATGAAATTTAGTTCTTTAGGGTTTGAAATATTTTTCCCCCATCTTCATTATTATTTTTTGGTAGAATCATATTTTCCAGATTAATCTAATTCTAAACAATACATCAAATTTCAATGTAAGAAACTAAAATTATTATGATTTATTTAGATCATTATTGTTTTTTATAAAAATTACTATAATTTCTCTAGTTACTTCAATCCTGGAGCAGAGCAATTCATGCCCGACAAGGAACCAGACAGGTATATAATGATTTTCAAAGTTCTGATACTAGTATACTTTTGATCTTTTATTCTGTGTTTATCATAGGCCAGTTAAAAATGATAATAGATTTTTGGGGGGAATGAATTACAAAATTGGGTAATACTTGTTCATATATAAAAATTATAGGACAGTCTTCCTTTTTGTGCAACAATATGATGCAAATTCATTTAAAATCACCATACCCATTGCTGCCAATTGGCTCCAGTTTTCTACTGATAAGAGATAATTTTACTATTCTAAAAAGTGGTTTTGTTCATTTAATTTCAGGACATATATAGAGTGAATATTTTTGTGTATATGTTTGCTTTATATGAGCTTATAAATTAGGAGATGAGAGGCTGACTCTTCTTTGTATGTATGTGAATGAGTGTGCTGTTTTATATGTACCAGCCTGTGAGGTTGCATAGATATGTTATGTATATATATGTTTCTACCTGTGGAAATATGTAAATTAATTTTCATGTTTTTAATTCAAATTGTTTTTGAATAATAATTCATAGTCTTTCCTTAGCATCGGATTGTCGTCATTGTCCAAAGGAGTGGTTAACATATTCCAACAATTACTATTACATTAGTATTGAAAGAAAAGCATGGAATGAGAGTTTGATGGCCTGTGCTTCTAAGAACTCCACCCTGCTTTATGTAGAGAATGAAGAAGAACTGGTAAGATTTTAAATGTTGTCAACACTTTATTAGGAGCTTACTTCAGTCAATATTACATTTGTGAAAATCATCCATCTTTTTGTACATATTTGTTTTTTATTTTAAAGTCTATAATTATTCCATTGTTTGATTTTATATTTTATTATATTTTATATCACTAATGTACACTTGATAATTTCCAGTTTTTGCTTTTCATAGAAAACATTGTTTCTGTAAATCTTTTTTTTCTAAAATAAACTTTGCTATTTAATTTTACCGTATATCAAGGAAACTAGACATATCACAGTCGTTCAGGTAGACCACAAAGTGAAAAGACCCATGTAATTGCAAATCAGGGCATGAAATAGAAGTTTCCAGCCCCCAGCAGCCCCACCCCTGGGTGTACACTCATCACTTCTCCTCTGTCCTCACTTAACTGCTATTCTGGTTTTTAATATTATGTATTGTCTTTGCTTATTTTTAAACATTTTGTAAATAGAACATTCAGTATATATTTTTATGTGTGTCTTCTTTTACTCCCATATTATATACAGCAATTTATTTATATTATTACGTTTATCTGTAGTTTGTCAATTTTCGCTTCTGTATTATATGATTATGACATTTTTAATCTATTCTACTGAGACAGAAATTTGGTTCCTTCTCAATATGTGGATATTATGAATAATTATTTTATGAAAATCCTTGTGTATGTCTTTTTCCACATATATTGTATTTATAATAATTTATATATTATGTATATCATATATAATAAATTATATTTATATAATGTAAAGATTGTATTTATAATACTAGATAATTTATAACTATAGTTATATTATTATAATTGTATTTCTGTATAATTATAGTATACTGTCTTGTATGCATCAGAATGAAATTGCAGGGTCATAAATATAAGTGTATGTCAAATTTATTACATTATCATAACATTTTTAAAATTTAGTGTGTAAATACACGTTTTACCCAATAGTCCCTTGGACCAAACTTGGTTCTATTAAGTCTGATTGTTATATAACAGTATCATTATAACATTAATAGACATTTCCTGATTATTGTTAGATCGAACTCATTTTTCTGGGCTCTTGATCATTAGAACACTTTTTTTTGTGAGAATGAGAAGTGCCTGTTTGTGTTTCTTGCCCATTTCTCCTATGTGGTGTCTGTCTTTTTCCTTCCTAGAAGTTTTCCATTTTGGATGTGGTTTTCGATTTATTGAGATGCAAGTAGCTTTTTTGACTCTGACTTACATTTTTACTCTCATATTGGAGTCTTTCAATGACCTGAATTTATTCATGTTATCAGAATCTTATTTATCATTTTGGTGTTAGTGATTATTTTGGACCTATTTCAGAAATTAGTCAAAATTCTTAAAGATAACCTTACTCTCTAGGTTTCATCTTTTTAGTTTTTAACTTTTACATTTAGGTGCATAATCCATCGGGAATTTATTTTTTGTGATGCTGGGAGGTGGAAGTGAAGTTTCTACTTTTCTACATCATTATCTAAAAGATGGAACATTATTTATAGCAGAGGTGATCTTTTCTTCATAAATAACTTTATATAATATAAAGTTGCATATACACATACATATGCTCTAATCTGCTTTACAGAGATAATTTATCTTCTTGAAGTTTTATAGTTTACACTTAGGTTTATGACCAATTTTGAGCTTATTTTGTATATAGTGTAGGATATGGAAAAAATAATAATATTATTACATTATTATTATTTTGCATACGGTAGCCAATTGTTTCCACATTTGTTGACAAGACTATATTTTCTCCATTTAATCAGTTTGCATCTTTGTTGAAATCTCCATTGCATATATGTGTGAGTATAGTTTTGCACTTTTTAATCTGTTTCATTGATCTAGCTGTCAATTATCATACCAAATCCGTACTTTAAGGACTCTTTTTTTTTTTTTACAGTAAGTTTATATTAGTTACATTAGGTCTTTTTCAAAGTTGTCTTTCCACTCATACAAGTGGAATTACACACTTTACTCTGTGACTGGCTTATTTCCCTTAGCATCATGACCTGGAGTTCCATTCATGTTGTAGCATGTGACAGGATTTCCTTCCTTTTAAGACTTAAGAATACTACATTGTATGGATATACCACATTTTCTCTATCCATTCATCCATTAATGGACATTTGGTTTGCTTTTACCACTTGCCTATCTTGAACATTGAACATTCTCGACTGCAGTGAAGTTGGGTGTACAAATATCTCTTCAAGATCTTGCTTTCAATTCCTTTGGATATATTTCCACATGTAGGATTGCTGATTCATATGGTAATTCTATTGTTAATTTTTTGCGAAAACTTCAAACTGTTTTCCATGATGGCTGGCCAATTTACATTCCCACCAACAGTGCACGAGGGTTCCTTTTCCTCCACATTCTTATCAAAGCTTGTTATTTTTTGAGGTGTTTTTTTTTGATAGTACCATCCTAATGGGTTTAAGTTGATATCTCATTGTGGTTTTGATTTGCGTTTCTCTAATAATTAATGATAGTGAGCTTCTTTTCATATGCTTGTTGGCCATTGTGGTATCTTATTTGGAAAAGTGTCTATTCAGTTCCTTTGTCCACTTTTTAATTGGAATATTTGTTATTTTGTTGTTGAATTGTAGGAGTTCCTTATATATTTTAGACATTAACCCCTTATCAGATATGATTTGCAAATATTTTCTCCTATTCTGTACCTTGTCTTTTCACTCTTGTTTGTGTCTGATGCACACAGTGTTTTAGTTTGATGTCTATTTTTACTTTTGCTGCTTGTGTTTTTGGTGTCATATCCAAGAAATCATTGCCAAATACGATGTCATTAACTTTCCACCCATATTTTCTTCTGGAGTTGTAGGTCTTATGTTTACATCTTTAATCCATTTTGAGTTAACTTTTGTATATGGTGTAATGTAAGCTTCCAACTTCATTCTTTTACATGTGAATAGCCAGTTTTCCCAACACCATTTGTGAAAGATACTGCCCTTTCCCCATTGAATGTTCTTGGCACCTTTGTCAAATATCATTACATCAAATACGCGTGGCTTTATTTCTGGTTATTTGTTAAGTTGTTTCCATGGAGGAATGAGGGCCTGAGTCTTCCTATTCCTCCATTTTGCTAATGTCATCCTCCTCCAGTCTGGAATAGATTTCAAAAAAAAATGTGGATTCTGTGCGAGGAAACGCAGCTTAAGTGCTGCTGGAGGTGACAGATATCCCACCCATGCCCTGATTTTCACACTGACTCAATAATCGCCTAATATTTCTGCTTGTTCCATCTAATTTATTTCTTTGTCTTTGTCTTCAAATGTTCTTCTGTCATTTGATTATGATGTTTTGAGATGTGGATCTCAATGTGCAGAGTCTGTTAGGAGTTGCTGAGCCCTTGGGTTTATAAATATTTTAAAAATCAACCAAGAAGTTGTTCATTCATTGTGTCTCAGAAAAGTTTTTTTGTCCCCTTCTGTCTTTCTTCTCAGACTATGTTTTCACCTATGTTGGTTTCCTTGATACCGTTTCAAAGGTCTCTGAACTGTGTTAATTTTTCTCTCTCATCCTCTGGGATAAATAAATTCTATTACTCCATCTTCAATTTCACCAATTGTTTATTCTGCAACTCAAATTTTCTGTAGAATCAACTTACTAAATATTTCATTTCAGGTAATGTATTTTTCAACTCAGAATTCCTATATGGTTATTTATATGGTTTTTATTTCTCTATTGATATTTCCTACTTGTTTTGTCACTGCCACCATATTTTCATATAATTATTTGAACATAAATTTCTATATAATTTACATGCATTTATAATAATAATTTTTCTAAGATATCTAACATCTTATCTCAGTAAAAGATTCTATTGTCTGATTTTTCTCCCTGATCATGATGGACAATATTCAGTTTTCTTGCATGTTTTCTATTTTTCAAGTAGACTTTTTGTGTTTGTGTGAGGAAGACTAGACCTGAGCTAACATCCATTGCCAATCCTTCTCTTTTTTTTGCTGAGGAAGATTGGTCCTGGGATAACATCTGTACCCATCGCCGTCTACTTTATATGGGACACCGCCACAGTGTGGCTTGATAATTGGTGCAACTGTCTGTGCTCGGGATCTGAACATGCAAACCAGGCCACCAAAGTGGAGCATGTGAACTTAACTGCTACACCTCTGGGCCTGCCCCCTTAAGTAGTTAGTTTTGATAATATACTGTAGTAAACATGGATTCTATTTTCTTTGTCTTAGATTATTATTTTTTTAACTTGCACAAACTTTTACTGCAGCACCTTCTTCTCTAAAGTGTGCCTGTGAGGTTTCTGCTTACTTTTTTCAAATTCTTATTGTTTATTTCTACTTTTTAGACAGGCTTGCTAGGGTTTGCCCTTGTGATTGCATAGCTTAGTGGCCAAACAATGATTTCTTAAAAGGCTGTATTCAAATATCACAAGTCAGTTTGGCTTCCATCCTCTGCCAATTGATGTGTGTGTGTGTGTGTGTGTGTTGGAGAGTGCAATCATTTCAAGTCTACATTGGATTTTACATTTTACTGGATCATCTTGATCTCTTCTACACATGTACACATTTTTTCCATCATCCAAGAATCTGTAGCAGTTATATCATCTCTTCTGTTGTACTCTCAATTTTAGTACCTTCCCACTATATTTACAGTTGGCACTGTGCATGACACAAAGGAGCTCACAACCTTGGACTAGAAAAAATATGGGTTTCCCTCATTTGTTACCTTGCAAATTCAGCACTTTGAGCTGAAAGGCAGTGGGCTATTTAGTGACCCATCCCCTCTTGCTAATCAGGTCTGCCTCTGTGTTAACACCACTGATATTTTTCAGTCTTGCCAAAATTGTAAACACTGTAATTATTCTTGCTCACTGAGCTGTGCTGGGGAGGAGGGCAGGCATGGGGGCAGGCCTAGGCAAGAAGACTATGAATTTGCTCCATTCTCACTTGAATCTCTAACAGTTTCTCCAATTAAAAAACTTCACAAATTATTATAATTCTTTTATCAATTCTCGGAGCCCTGAAATTGTGTCTTTGTCAATTTATCCGCTTCACGTAGTCATACTGATAAGTTTCCTAATGTGTCCAAGGTGTCACATTATATTGTAAATTGAAAGACTCTATAAATTAAAAAGAACTTTGTTATTACAAAATTCAAATTAGTATAAAAGTCCTTTCTTGGCTTCTCATCAAACTTCTTTTCTCATAGACTTTTTTGAAATTCTTCAATGTTCTCTCATGGACTGGACTCTCCCATAGAACCAGTAGTAATTCCTGGGTGTGGCCAAATGGCTCAACTTTCACTTCTGAACTGTAAGTTTCTTGAGAACTTTTATATTTTATGCCTGAAGGAATTAATCTTAGAAAGAAAGAATTATATGAACAATTATATGAACACTATTATTGAAGTTGTTCCATAGAAAAATATATGGGAAATATTCAGATTTAGGTATATAGCTACACAGTTTAAATATATTGTTTAGTCATCAAAATATGAAGTTATGTATTCCCAATATTAATGGTATATTATTCTCTATATTTCAGGTTCTCAATATCTTCTGAGAGGAACAAAAGTTGTGTATTTTTAAATATTGATAAAAAGACACTTTCTGCTGAATCCTGTTTGGAAAAAAAAAATATGTTTGCAAGCACCAGGCACTTTGCTGAGGTAAATTTTATATAATGCTACTCTACCCTCTATAAAGAACATATTTGCAGTTTCTTCAAAAGCCATAGAATTATTTTCTTAGAATTATTTTTTAAGATATTATTTTTCAGGGAAGTTTTAGGTTCACAACAAAATTAAGAAGAAGGCACAAATATTTCCACATCCCCCCTGTCCCCACACATGGATAGGCTCCACCATTACCAACATCACTCACAGAATGGACATTTGTTACCTAAGATGAATCCATATTAATGCATCGTAATCCCCTAAAGTCCATATATTACCTGAGGCTTCACTCTTGGTGTTGTAGAATTATTTTTAAATCTTTAACTTTACTAATTTTTAAAATACATACACAGGTACATATTATACATTTCTTAAGCTTTTATTGTATAGTAAAATACATCATGTATTTGTAGCAAATCATAATACCAAGAACTGTTATTTCTATCCTCAGTAAGTGGAATAATTCCACTCATATTTTAAAATTAATTTTTTTGTCCTAGTCTTTGAAGGTATTGAAATGAGGACTTAATAACCTCAGGGGGCAAGACATATAAGTCAGAATCTAGTCCTGAGGCAGAACCCAGGGAAACGTTGATGCAAAGAATTATTAACTATTTGTAGAGAATAGCCTACTCAGATGGGATAAAAGAAAATTACAAAGACTACTTTAGGGTTAAAGGAGATAAAAAGGAGTCACTTTGTAACCAGGTCTACTCCCTGAAGAAGGGTTTTAGAAATCATTGAAAACAGTGTGGCTAAAGACAACTTTGTGGCAGACATGTTCATGGGATTCCCTGGGACAGAATGGTTCCTCAGTCAGCAGGCTGAAACTGGTGAGGATGGATCTCAGACTGTAACTGGCAAAGAGGAAGACCTCCCTGCCAGAGTGTCAGCAGGCAGAGGCTGGAGGGCAGCGAACTATGACTGGGACTGGGCATACAGCTTGCTGGAGAGTGAATACCACAGGACTTCCTGCATGCATGCAGCTGGAAACTGCACCATAGTAGCGAGCGGAGAGGAAACACCATGAAACCAGGAAGAAGAGCCCTTTCTCCTGCAGTGTCTCTCCAGTGCCTTTTACTGACAAAATATCATGCAAGCCTACGAGGGAGAAAAGTTTATAGGATCTAGCTCCATTATCTCAGCACAGGTCAATGAATGATAGATTTGGAGCTGAGAGTAATTAATTGTTAATTGGCACTCAAGGTTGGTATGCAACAATCACAAGGTTGCTGTATAAGAGCCATTTGGCTCTGCCCGACTTCCTCCGAGAATGGAGCCAACATGTATCTTCTGACTCTGTTTTAGTGCAGCATTGTCAATGATTAGATTCACTTTTTGGTGGAGATTGGTATTTTCATTGGGTTATAATCAGTGTCCTTTGACATTTTTACCTGTCTTTTTGTATTTCTCTACTAGATTTCAAGTATTTTGGAAGGTATTTTATTTTTTATTAAATGTTCTGTCTCCCCACTTTCCGTCACTGTTTATTACCATGTTTAGAAAATACTTTGATGGAAAAAATAAAATGTTACATAATAAACAGAATGAATTGAAAAGATAAAAATATCTGTGTGGGTCAAACAGCTAGTTATTGAAAGAATTTGAGATAAACTTTAGTAATTTGACAACGATTCAGAAATAGATTTGTCATAATTCAATTACAAGAGTGATAGATCTACACTTGTTATTATTTGCAAAATAAATTAATATTTATTTACATCTTTGACATATTCTCTATAATTATTCCTTATATTCATATAGAGAAAATATATCAATATTTAAATTAATTCTGTATAATATGTAAACGGTACGGCAACAAATTGCTAAATTTATGTTACAAAAATCCAAGAGGGTATAAACATTTAAAAATAAGCATTTATTTCTCATTCACTCATTTGTGGTTTGGCTGGGTTTCAGTTGATGTAGGCTGGCTATGTATGGATTTGGCTCCAAACAACAGATTCAGGTCAGATCTTTTTTTATATATTTCTTCTCAGAACAGTGGGCTACTTGGTACAAGACCTTGTAAAGCAGAGATTAGCAGCTCACAGAGGGCCAAGTAGAAATGTGCTTCTTAATGCCTGGGCTCAGAATTCATAAGCTGTCACTTTCCTACTCACATTATATTGTCAAAAGAAGTCACATGCCCAATCCCATCACGGATTGTCTCCAAAGTGTACTCTTCTCATAGAGGTCAGAGGGAGGAAATGTAGATTCACTGAAAAATAATATGAACTACCATAATAGCCATAGGCATATTTTTCTCATTGTATTTCATGAGATAAATAAATTTGTTCTTAAAAGAAAAATATTGGAAAATAGAAAAAAAATTACTACTTTTTAAACTTCCCATCTAGGTTTTTATTTCCTCTGTGCCAAACATTCTGTTGAAGTGGTTTTATGTCGTGGTAAATATCATCATGTAGATGCTTTCACCACGATCCTTGATCCATGTCCACATGGGGAGTAAGCAGGAAGGCATAAATTTTAAGCACCAGGTCATTTGAGTATAAATTCTACATGCATCCTATTTCCCCTTTGACTTACTTACAGAAACATTCTGGTTCAGTTTCCTCTTCTGCAAAATATGATAGAAATGGTATCTTATGCATAGTGTACTTGAAGATTTTTTGAAAAGCACTTCCTGGCACATAGGTATTCACTAAATCTCAGTCATTTTTACTTAAAAACTTTATGCTTCAACTCTGTCGCCTATAACATAATTGTAGCCACCTAATAAGGCTGCTCTGAGGAATAAATAAAATAATGCCTAAAGACCCTTAAAATAAAACCTAACCTCATTGTGTTTGCATTATGTGATCTTTTTATACTTTGCTTCCCCAAATATTCAGTAAAGTCTGATTTCTAAGAGGTCTCAAGCTCTAAAACTTTGTCTTCCTTCTTTCAGGTGAAAGTTCAAATATCTATTGTTTCAATAAACTAGTTTTAGCTGGCATCAAAAATGCAATCTGATTTAATCAATTCAATCATATATATCCAAGATATTTGCATTTTAAAAAGGGCTTTGACAAATTCAATACTCGTTACATATGGATAACAAACGAGAGTAATTTTTTACTGGACATGAATTTCTATTATTGAAATCAAGTTGCAGTTACTATCCTCTTTCTTATTGGTCAAGAACCCAGTCTCTTCCCCCAATGTGTTATTTTGGACATACGTAAAGGCTATCTTTTTTGAAACTGAAGAAATTTTGAAAGGAATTGTCAAGTTTTGGGAAGGTAACTTCTAACAGTTCCTAGATTTGTGACCAGATGAAAGTTTTACAGGGTCCTAGGGAAAGAAGAGAATGAAATGCCCCTTTTCTTCCAAAACTGGAGTATCCATTCACATATGTGCATCTCTTACCATTGAGAATGGAGAAAAGTAATAGAGAAACTGCTTAATAAATTCTGATGAGGAAAACCTCAAAATCTTCTCCCAAACTTTTTTTACATATTTAAATCTTGCACAGGAAAGATGCCTAAAGTTTCACATATGTCCATAATAAGCCATGGGAATTACTTGGTAGAGTAAGCTTAGGTCATAGCCCCCCAAAACAACCTGATATAAATATAGGGAATAATATTAGGGGGATGTTAAACTAAGGTGAGTTTAGAATAGAAAGAATCACAGAGAAATCAGGAATATAGAAACCAAAATTGTCGTCTTCTTTGTGTCTAACTTTCTGAGACTATGCCTTAAGTATGGAACATAATGGGCTCGTATTCTGGACTGCAGAATTAAAGAGTACTCATTTCAGCACTAATTTCAGAGGAAAATGGTGCCCCTTTAAAATTTACTGTATGTTGGAGCACAGCAGAATGTGTGCTCTTTGCAGGCAGCCAGTTCCAAAGAGAATGAAGGAAGGACTGATTTGTTTATGCCCATCTTGTGTCCAAATTGCTAATCTGAAAATTCTGTTTTCTGGTAATTAATAAGCTTAAAGTTATGAATAAAATAAGACATTAGCATTTAACAAGTGCTCTGCCCTACATTTTATGAATCTACTCCCTTAATTACAGCTGTTGTTTCTTTGTGGCTCCTCCTCAGACAACACCTAACAGTTTAGCTTTTGCTCCCCAAAGGCTCTGAACTGGATAAAAGCCATGCACAGATTAAATGAACCCAATGTCTTTCTGCATCCAAGGTTTATATTTTCCTCTTCTATCTCGCCTTCTGTTCCAAACCATATATGTCAATTTTATCCAAAATTCCCTATCAGAGATTCTGGAATAAAATTCAATAACAACAGAAAATTACTATAATAGTAAAATGCATCAATACAAACAAATAATGAAACACCAGCAATGAAGAAATACTTCAAATTTTAACAAGCACTATAGAGATCTTGAATTTACCAGAGGTAAAAAATTACAGATCTCTTTCAAATTAAAATAAAAAGACATTTAAATCCAAAAGAATTTGGGCTTCTACTTCTGGTGTGGCTAAGTAAACTCCTACTGGAATCTACCACTGATAACAATTATAAACTCTGGACAAAACACACACATATACCTCCCTGGAGATTAAGGGGGGAAACGTAAAGAGTTTTGGAAAAATGGTTCAAACTTGGAAGAAGAAAGTAGCACAAAGAAAGTTACCTGTTTTTACCATTTTTAGCCTGAAGGCAGACCAAATTCTACTCTATTTTTTTTGACTAAAAAATCCAACAAAAACCTCGCAATCTTTCCCATCTCAAAAAAACCAGAGGATAGCATTCAAGACAACCACAGCCACTGGAAATTGATGATGGAATCCCAGAAAGGAGAGAGCCAGAGAGTGTGAGTAATAAATTCAATGTATAAACTCTGCCCCGAATTCTGGTGGACAACAAAACAATTCTCGTGTGAACAAGACTACACCTAAGAATAAACCAGAGAACTAAAATGATATTTGAGCTGCCAGCCAAGAGACAGTTTTCAGTGCCAGTCCAGCCAATTAATTGCCTTCTAAAAAATAATATCAACACTCTTCAGAGAAATATAAGTGAACCCTGAGTCCTCTTAAGAGATTCAAGATTAGAGTAACATAACATATTAAAAAACAAAAAAATCTGACCTGTCTCAAGAGAAATGACAAATAAGACCACTCGCAAGATGAACCAGATTTTTAAATTATCAGACAAATATTTTTAAAGCAGTATTAAAGAATGCTAAAGGATGTATAAGAAAATATGCTCACAATAAATAAAAAGAGCAGAACTCCCAGTAAATGGTATAAAACAGAACATCTACAACAAAACATAAAATATTTAAAATAAAAAATTCATTTTACTGGTTTCATAGCACAATGGATATGACAAAGAGTCAATTAACTTTAATGTAGATCCATAGAAATAATCTTACCTGAAGTAGAGAGCAAAAGTATTTTAAAAAAGAGACCTATTAGATAGCAACAAAAGTTGAAACGCATGTGTAATTAGACTACTACAAGCAGGAGTCGGAAACATTTGGCAGAAAAATACTGGAAGAAATAATAGCTGAAATGATTCCAAATTTGTTGAAAAACACAAACTTAGATTTAGAAAGTCCAGCAATACCCAAACAAGATAAATAAAAACTAAATCAAGAATGGGCACCTAATACTTAAACTTCTGAAATAGGTAAAGAGAAAATATTGAAAGCAACCAGAGAATAATGACACTTGATAAGCCCAGGAATTCACTAGAAATAATGAAAATAAGAAAATAACAATATTCATCTCAAGAAAAAAATAAAACCTACCAACTCAGAATTCTATGTCATTGATATCCTTTAAGAATGAAGGTAAATTAAAACATTTTCAAAAAACTACTAAGAGCATCCATCACCAGGAGTCCTGCATTAGAAGAAATGCAAAAGGAAAAAAATTCTTCAGGTTATCAGGAAAATTACCAAATGGAAAACTGAGTATTTCAGAAGGTAAGAAAAGCATGACAAATTGTAAATATCTGTGTAAATGTGAAAGACTATCTTCTGTTCAGTTCTTTACAGTATGCATGACTAGAACAAAAATTATAACATTGTATTCGTGTTTACAATGCACGTAATATGTAATACGCATGACAAGTATACCATAATGGATAGGGGAGGTGTTAAACCTTTATGATATAAAATTCCTTAAGTTGTGCAAAGTTAAGTCTAACCAGTCTGTGCAAAGTTAATAATGTATGCTATAATCTTTAGAACAACCATGAACATTATAATGCAAACCGAGATAACCTAGAAGCCAATATATTAATTGAAATGGAATTCTAAAAAATATTCAAGTAATCCCAAAGAAGGCAGGAATAGAGGGCACAAA
This sequence comes from Tapirus indicus, assembly GCA_031878705.1. Classification (NCBI taxonomy): domain Eukaryota; kingdom Metazoa; phylum Chordata; class Mammalia; order Perissodactyla; family Tapiridae; genus Tapirus; species Tapirus indicus. Next base: position 106,680,248 of record CM062918.1, on the reverse strand, counting down.
GCTAAAACAAATTATAAATCCAAAAGTATTTAATTTTGGAACTAACACTTGTATGACATAAAAGACTAAAAATAATTAAGGAAAAAATTCATCTATCCCAAATTCTTATTCTATTTATTCTTCACAATAAAGATTGTGTTGCCTGGATTAAGTTAGTATTCCTTTGGCAAATTCAGTTTAGGTTGCTTCCTCTGAAGTGGATGTAGTGTTTTCCGGACCACAAAGAAATAGATTTTAAAAATCACATGTTACTTGTTTTTAAATCTCCAAATATGTATTAACACATAAAGAATTATTAAAACATTAGTCTCGGGGCTGGCCCCATGGCCGAGTGGTTCAAGTTCCACACGCTCCACTTTGGTGGCCCAGGTTCGCAGGTTTGGACTCCTGGCGCAGACCTACTCCACTCATCAGCCATGCTGTGGAGGCATCCCACACACAAAGTAGAGGAAGATTGGCACAGATGTTAGTTCAGGGCTAATCCTTCTCAGCAAAAAAACCCAGGAAGATTGGCAATGGGTGTGTTAGCTCAGGGTGAATCTTCCTCACCAAAAAAACAAAACAAAACAAAACAAAAAAACCCCACAAAACATTAGTCTCTTATACACATCATCATCATCATCTTCATAATAAAACAAAATTCCCCATCCTTAGAGTTTATCACAGGCAAAATTATTTTTCTCGAAGCCTGGGGATCATTGTTGGCAAAAATAACGGCAAACCTAATGATGTCAGAACAAAGGAAAAGAGCTTCACGTTTTCCGGGTGACTGCTTTTTTTAAATGCTAATTGTCCACTTTGCTTGATATATGAGCTTATACATCTTGGGAGAAATCTTCTTTAGCCAGTTAAATATGACTATGCGCTTATATATCAGAAATGAAAATAAACTTCTAGTATTATCTTTTCTTAGATATGTTGGTTTTATTGCAAAGTTTAGAAATATAAAGGGTTTTCAACTCAGTGTACTAGGTCTTACTTGAAGTACTATATTTGTGCATTCAAAATCTATGAATTTTCCTTCTCCTTTTGATCTCTGTGTGTCTGGAACTCAGTACATGGAATGAGGGTCATTTCTAGTGACATAACTTCTACATTGTCTCTGAATTGGCAATTCCAGTCTTATCTGACACTGGCTGCTATGATTGCCTTTGGATTTGGAAATATTTAAGTCTAAGAAATCTGTGTTCTAAGTAAGATTTTCATAACTCTCTCACAATTGTTGTAACTGGAAAAGTCATTTTTACCATATTCCTAAACCGAAATCAACGATGATACTTAGAACGAGTCTAGAGACATGATGAGGCATGACAACTCCTCCACGTCTTCCTGATATTGTCTTTTCACAGCGTTTGAATTGTCTAGTTCCTGCTAGCATTTATTTCTGAGGTACACATATATACATATAAATAAATATAATGATTTATTATATATTGTTATCCTTTATATATTTTAGAGATAATTCTATACATATTTTTCCCAATTATTATATACTTCTAGTGTTTTATTTATTCCACTTGCCTACTCAATTTAATCAGGCTAGCTGAACTTGTAACCATTAAATTCAATTTAATGGCTGTGGTATATTGATGCTCTTGATGAGGGGATTATATATCCTCACCCCATTGAATTCAATTTGGACACTTCTGAGATGAAATAACAAGAGGCAGTTCCTGATTTTCTGTAGCTTTTTTGTCTCTGACACAAGGACCAGCAATATTCCAGACAGAGGGTACTCCATAAAACTGTCCAGGAGTGAGGGTGAGGGGTGCTATGGCATAAGTAAGAAATAAAGCTCTCTTGCTGCACATATAAATGTTTGTTGATGTAAGCCTCCAATGTTTTGGGGTTATTTGTTACTGCAGGATAGCTTTGCCTATCTTGACTGATATAATGGTTTTGAATGCTTCTTATTTCCTTTTGATTCCTGGCCAAGACAACTGTGTTTCCCTAATTGACTTCCTCAATAACTTACCATGAAGTAGTCTTTACTTTACTATGGCATCTTCAATTTATATATATATATATATATTTTATATATACACGTACATTTTCACACAGAACCTCCATATGTTTTTTAGAGACCAAGGCATAGCTATGCTAGGAGAACATTATAATACAGGCACTTTTGGCTATTTGAATATAAGAAAAAATAATCAACAAATAAATTTTTTTCATTTAAAAATATTACTCCCCTATTGGATCAAGATGAACAGATTTAGCATATATGGCTACTTCACTTCCTATGGCAAATCCTTTGAAATCACAGGCAAAGATACTTAAAAAACAATCAGCTCTTACCAAACCTTGAAAACAATATAAAATAAACACGCAAAACAACTTTTGAAATGACTTGACATGATAAAACAAATGCAATGGGATTCACAGAAAATTAAATTTAAAAGTAAATCAAATTAAATTATAAATGAAAATTAAATTATCAATTAAATCATTTAAAGGCAAATATAGCAAATGAAACAGAAATGATAGATATAAAATCAGCTTAAAGGGAACAGGTAATAGTAGTAGTTGGATTTTTAGGACCATTGTCAGAGCAAGCAATTAAAGACCTTCAATAAATTTTAAAATTTTACTTAAAGATGATAGACTATGTGGCCTTTTTTTTGAACCTTGAAAAATAGAAAGCAATAGAAATTTCCCTGCTATTATGGGTCTAAGAGAAAGGCACTCTGCAATGTGATTTTTGGCATAGGACATACCAGATTGTATGGTAAGTCTGGCAAAGAGAGTAGTGTACCACCAGTTACGACCACCTGCAGGAGGTATGGAAATCCCAGAAGTCAGAATATAGGATATCCACATACCCTGTCCAGCTACAAGGTTCCTCCCACAATTTCAATGTTGCCAGAGATAAGATTCCTTGCATATTATCTTTCGCTAACAAATCAATAGACATACTATTTCAAGATAGAAAAACATTGCTCAAATTTAAAGTACCAGTTATCAATATGAATAGACAAAAAAGAATCACGAAACTTTTGAGGAGAAAATCATCAACCAAAAGAACAGGAGAATGAGTCTAAATAGGAAATTAATTGATCAAAGACAAGATTTCCAAGCAAAAGTAATCAGACTTCCTGAAATGATCTTGGGAAAATGGTGGGTTTTGTGTATATAGTTAAATCTCTTTTCATGTCAACAGCTACCACTCTGGTATAAAATAACAACAAGAACAAGCAGTATGGTAATTATGGAAGAGTTTCAGTCTGAAGTTCTCTCCCCTTCAGAGTTGTTCAGCATAAATAACAAATAGAGAAATAAGAATGAGGTATGAGGGACGGGGAATCTCCTTGAAACCATCAGGAAGATTGATATTTTGTGATGACTGAGGGCAAAATATAAACATGAAACTATAAATATTAAATAAAATTATGATATAGAGATAAAAAATATAAATGGAATCCTTCTAGAGACATTCTCAGTCGAGGCTGCATAGGATTTGGAAGCCACAAGTCAAAATTGCAAGTCATGCAAAAAAACCTGATCTCAAATGATGTAATTCCTGCATATAGATTATAAAGTGTAGATACTAAGATGAATAAAATATAAGAGATAGAAAGGAACATATTAATAAAGAAGTTAGGAGCCCAGTCCGGTGGTGTAGTGGTTAAGTTCACATGCTCTGCTTCAGCGGCCCAGGATTCCCAGGTTTGGATCCTGGGCATGGATCTACACACTGCTTGTCAGCCATGCTGTGGCAGACAGCCCACATGTAAAGCAGAGGAAGATGGGCACGGTTGTTAGCCCAGGGCTGATCTTCCTCAGAGAAAAGAGTAGGATTGGCAACAGATGTTAGCTCAGGGCTAATCTTCCTCACCCCAAAAATAAAAATAATAAATGTTAGTGTCTGAGGTTTGTGTGATGGGAAGGAGCCAGGGTAATTGGAAAAGTCACAAATAGGAATTCTAGAAATTAAAACAAAATCATCTAAATGAAAAATCAGTAGAGTGATTGAAGAACAAGATTAGAAACATTTAGGGAGAAAGTAAGTGAATTGAAAGAACAATTGAAGAAGAGAGAAACTGTAGAAACTATAAAAGATACTAAGACATGAAGGATAAAATTTACAGGATGGAAAGACAGGGAAAATGATGACAAGTAATATTAGAAGAGACCACAACTGATTGTATTCAGGATTGATAACACATAAGATACTCAGATTCAAGAAGCACAATTCATCACTATCAGAAAAAATACATTTAATAAACATCTGGCTGCTTCGTGGTAAAACTATTTTGAATTTCTCTTCTATTTTCTTTAAATCTACCACATCATATGTTGCCTCATTAGCACACAAACTATTCCTTATTTTGTAAATCCATTAATAAATTCTCATTTTACTTGAATTAGCAGCAGCATTAGACACAATGGATCACTCGTACCCCATGGAAAACTTTTCTTCACTTGGCACCAAGGGCAAGACAATTTCTTGGAATTTATTCCTATCTAATGGCTACGCCTTTCAGTCTTGTTTGCTGATTTCACCTCTTCACCTTTACCTCTTAACCTATGAGCGCCACAAGGCTCAGTCCTTGGACTTCCTCTTTTTCACATCTAATTTCCTTGGTGATATTATCAGTCCCTTAGTTTTAAGTACTGTGTGTAAACTGAAGAGCCCAATTTTATACTTCCCAGCCCAAATCTCACCATTTAACTCAGGGCTGAGATATCAGAGTTCCTATTCAACAGCTTCAGTTGTATGTTTAAGAGATAATGCATGCTTGACATGTCCAATCAGAAAACAAACTCCTGATTTCCCTGTCCCACATCAACTTCATACATTATCTTTCCCAACTCATTTAATGGAAAAAAATTGTTTCCAGTTTCTCAAAGCAAAATCATGCTTCATCCTTGAGTCCTCTCCTTCTTTCTCAGGCCACATTTTACATTAGAGTCCTGTTAACACTATCTTCAATATATGCCAAAATCCAATCACTTTTCACTCTTTCCACTGTTTACCCTGGTCCAAGCCACCATCTCCTGCCTGAATTATTCAAAGAGTCTCCTATTTCTGACCTTACTCTGTATTTCATTTCAGCAGCCAAATTGACATTATTAAAACAGAGTCAGATCATATTACTCATCTGTTCAAACCTAGGAGCGGCTCTCCATGCTTCTCCATGAAGAATCTAAAGCCTTACAAAAGCCTGGATTATCTGAGCCCTGTTACCTCATGCATCTTATCCTTTAGTACAGTGTTTTTCAACCTTTTCTTCGTTATTGTCCTCAACCCGCTAAAGAACCTTTACAGACATATTTTTTAACCCATCCCCATGAAAATTCAACCACAAATATACTACACCTCCTCTTATGTCCTTTATATATATGTGTGTGCTTTATACAAAAAATGAATGAGATTTTTGTCACTACCCTCAAGAATCAATTTTGGTCTCCTCATCTGTGATGTCACCTCTGTCAAGAATGCATGCTCTAACACTATTCCCTTCACTCCATCTGCTCCAGCTGTATCAGCCTCCTTGCTGATCCTGGGTATGTTCTTCAACAGGAAATTTTATTAGTTATTTGCTCTATTAGAAATGTTCTTCTCCATTTATCTGCCTTGCTAGGTTCCTCGCCTACTTCATGTCCTTGTCCAAATATTACTTTCCCAGTGAATCCTACTTAAATTGCAGTTCCCTGTTATAGATGGCTCTCCCAATTTCAGTTACTGTGTTCAAAAGTTTTCATATACAATTTGTCACCTTCTATCACAATATGTATTTTCATTTTTTCTGCTTAAAACAACAAATATTTATTCTATCACAGTTCTGGGGGCAATAACTCTGAAATTAGGGGTCAACAGGGCTATCCTCACTCCGAAGACTCTAGGGGAGACTCTGTTTCATGCCTTTGTCTTCGCTTTTGATGTGGCCCCCAGTCCTCGGCATTCTTTGGCTTACACACATATTACACCAATCCTCTGTCATCACATGGTGTTCTCCTTGTGTGTCTCTGTCTCTCTGTCCAAAATTCCTTCTACCTATAGGACATAGGATATATTTACTAAGGGCCCACTCTATACCAGTATGACCTCATCTTAACTTGCTGACTTCTGCAAAGACTCTATTTCCAGTCAAGTCACATTCACAGGCTCTGGGTGGACATTAATTTGGTGGAGAGAGGGCGTGTGACACAATTCAGTACAATGTAAAAACCAGAAAATGACTAAAAATAGCAGGTCGATGTCCAAATACTTTATCTGGGTGTCATTGCAACTGAAAATAGTATTTTGCTTTGTGTTTGTGAAAACTTGGCTCCAACATGTGTATATTAAACGTTGTCAAGAGTCTGTGAAGGCTCTCAGAAGAGAGCCTGTCTTCAATAAGACAGAATATACAAAATTCAAATGACACAGACCAATATGAGTATAGCAAAAGATAAATGGTAATATAAACGAGTTAACTAGAATTTCTTCCATAACGGGTGAGAATATCCACGAGATATGAATCTAGTGACGTAAAAGTACAAAATCTCTTCTGCTTAGAGATTATCCAGCTGTTCTATGGTTAATACCAAAGAATGCAATATGAATTTCCTTAACCAGTGTGTAATTTACTTAACCTGAGTAAATTTCAGTTTAGAAAGTGTCAAAATTTTATTTGCTTTATAGACAAATCTTACTTGTAACATACCTCATTTTTCTAAGAATAGATTTACAATTTATATAATTTACAATGTGTTGACTTCATTACCTGCTTAAGCTGCTCATCTACTCTGTTCATAGTTCCTTGATAATATTTATCACTTGTCAATGATAAGATTTGTTTAAAAGCTGCTTTTGAACTAACCCCATCAGAAGCAGAGACCAGACTGAATGGTGATTCTCTGCTTTTTTATGCTTCAGAGTGTAGAAAGCCATGTTTACATTATCGTGTAACATATACTGATTCTGGCAGTTTAGGGTCAGAGTGAAAAGGCAGAGGAGAGGAAAAATAACTAGAAAAAGAATAGCTAAGAAACATGATGAGTAAACACGATACGGAGACTACGTGATTTTCTTTTTAGTGAATATTTCCCACATACCTCATTTTAGACTAGTTACACAGCTAGGCCAATTGGTTAAAAAGTAAAATCATCAGTCAGATTATTATTTCTCTCTCCAATTCTGTAATGGAAATAATCTCCTTGATGCCAAACACATTTCTTCATTTTATTAGTTTAAGAAATTAAAAATTTATGGCATGAAAATCAAACTTATAACTTTAAATGATTCAGCCTTTTTCTCACAGAATAGGAAAACCTTTTTCCTAATGAACAAACATATCACTTACTTAGGGAAAGTTGTTTGCGTTGGATTTTCTGTTGTTTCGTGTTGATGAATTGCAGGTTTTTATACTGCATGGGTGGTCAAGTATGTCCCCTGATATCTTCCAGAATATGAAAACAGTTTCTCAGAGGCACTTGCCAATGGACAAACTAAATGACATGCTACAAGCTCAAAGTCTCCTGTACTCTGGCGGTATGTGAGGAGATAAACTGTCTTCAAAATAGCCCAAGTGTAAGAATTTCCTGTTCATACTATAAGTGACACATTGATGAGAAATCTACTTTGTCCATTATTGCTTCTCTCTGAGACTTCACAAGGCAGTCTGTGAAGCCCATAGATGTTGTTTGTTACAAGAGTAACCTGGTCTCCCACTAGAGGATGCCAGACTCTGGACAACAAAAGGTATGTGACATTGTTCTCCTGTATCTCTACTAGCTCATCTCATTTAGTGAGAGATTACAAATGCCAGATGTGATGCAACAATTAACAGACAATCAAATCAAAGAGAACTTTGGTATCATTATTTGAATAATGCCGGGTGAAAAACAAGCAAAATATATGAAACATGTTGGAGGATTTCTTAAATTTTGAAAGTATTGTCTGTGGAGAATTAGTCAAGTGCATATACACACATGCATATTTTGGATTTGTAAATCAAATAATTTAAAGAAAAATCCCATAAGGATCAAGACAAGCAGCAGTTAATTTTGGATTTTATAATCAGTATAGATATAATTTTCTATTTACCCCAGCCTTTAAAAATAGATTCTGAAAATGCATTCATCCAATCATGAAGGTGATATGTAATCACCCATACACTTACTTAGATCAAATAAAAGTAGTTTGATTTTTAATAAAGATCACGATGAGGTAATAAAAATGTTAATTTAAACTAAAGTATAAACAAAAGACTTTAAAAAATTGAACAAAACATTGCAATAAAAGGGTATACCACAATGATAAAGAGACTCCTGTCTAAAGAATTTAGTTATATTGTCTAACTGATATGGTTCAGAAATAATAAATTGGTAACTGTGTTAAAATAATAATTAAAATAACTAACATTATTGAGAGTTTATAAATGCCAGATTGAGTATTAAGTGTTTTACATGCGTTATATCATACATATTTTCATTCTCACTTTAGGTTAGTAAAGTAGGTTGCTAGACACTGAGTAATTTTTTAAAGGTCACATGTTGTAAGTTTCAAAGCCAAAATTAATTCCATATTTTACTGACTACAGAGCCCATTGACTGAATTATTAAATTAAATGATCTGATTTATTACAATTGCCTACACAACTGAAGCTACCCTCACTGTTTGGCAGCCATAGGATCTGTCTGGAAGTTTGCACCAATTGTGTTCTTCCATAAATCATCTACACTTTTATTCAGCGTTTTATAGTTTCATATCTTAGCCATTAAATCAATTGCCAACAACTACACATGTAAAATGCATATTTTAAAATATTTCTGTTGTTTTGTTAATATTCATTAGGTTTTGGACAAATTGAGTGTGTTGTGTAAATTTTTCAACATATAAGATATATCTTTGAAATTTTAATAATTTCCCAGAACTCCACAGTCATTCAAAATAAAGTTTAGTGGATAACACCTCATCCCCTGTTAATAAATAAATATGTCACTAAATAAAAATAATTTAGTGCGGGAAATTACTATATATGCCAACATTATTATTTCCTCAACTTTAGAATACTCAATCTTTAACCATTAATGGATTTAAAAATTGTCATAAAAATTTATGCGTTTTTTTTTCCAATACAGCATTTTAATTTTAATAGTTATTCTAATAGTGTTTAATTGTTTCTGTAGAATCCGACTTTAAATTAATAAGGACATTATTATTCATCAACTTCTTCTATCCACACTAACTGATTGCTTTTCATTGCTCCAACCAGTAACATTGTGTGAAACTTAGAATATCGTTTTAAAAACTACTTATTATATCATAAAATGTTTATTTAAAGCTTTAAATTTTAATGCTTTAAGGCATCTGAAACTAATATAATGTTGTATGTCAATTATACCTCAATAAAGAGGAATAAATAAAGCTCTAAGGAAATTAGAACTAGGCTTTTACACTGTTTCAATGCAAAATGAGTACTATTACTCCCCTCACACTCCACCCATTTGACTATACTAGGGATCTTGTTGTTATATACACCATTGATTAACTACTTAAGTACAGTTATCACGGAGCACTGTCCCTGTCATTACTCAGCTGCCGAGAGGAATAACCAAGGAGAAAACTATTCAGAACTGAATCTGGTTAAAGACCCAAGGAGACAGCAAATGAAAGGTAAGGACACTAAGCTCCATTTCAGTAACTGAACAGGAAATAACTGATGTGGAATTAAACACCCAAAATCCTTCTCAGTATCCTCAGTGGAATGACAAGAACTACCACTGCAAAGGTAAAACATTTAATAGACACAAGGTATAACTGTTCTAGGATGTGTAACTGGGACACAGAGGTGTGAGGAAAGAGTAGGGAATAAGCTCACGTATTTTTCATTTGTGAGAATCAGAGATTGAAGTAGGAATATGGTATTCTAACATAACATCTGAAGACTAATTTTATTCAGGCATTTCTTGTAATTTGTAGTCTTTGACCAATAACTCACAGAGCATTATATTTACTGAAAAGGCAATAGTATATTCTGAGAGAAAGATTACAATTATAGATATGGGTTTGGGGGCCCAAGTTCATATATATGATTCTCTGTGCATGTGGGATCTCTTATATGTAACTGTCTAAACAATTGTCTCTGTCTCTCCTTTCTCACTGTTTCCATTTCTCTCCCTGAAGGTTTACCATCGCCTCCAGAGAAGCTTATTGCTTGGATACTGGGAATCATCTGCCTTGTCTTGACATATATTGTAGTAAAAATGATACTTTTTAATCCCTGTAAGTAAAATTTTGAAAAATTATAAGGGAAGTTTTCACCTTAATGATTGTCAGTGCCTCTATACATTTCATAATATTGTGGAATAGAAATCTTATTTTAATGTATGCATTTTAGACTAAATGTGGAATGATTATTCTGAATTAGTAAAATTATAAATAACAGAATGATTGTAGAGAGTATTATACATACATATATATACATATATTTTTATTTCATAACTCAAAGACATGCTTTTGGAGACTCAACAACCTTACTGAGAAATATAAATTAATTTTTGAGATTAGTTAAACCAAATATTGTAAAAGATGGTGAAGTTGGTCCTTTAGGCTTTTGAAATATTTTCCCCCAATTTTCATTACTTTACTATTTTTTTGGTAAGATCATAATTTTCCAGATTATTCTAATTCTAAACAATACACCAAATTTCAAAGAAACTAAAATTACAATGATTTGTTTAGATCAATATTAATTTTATGATAATTACTTTAATATTTCTAGCTACTATAATCCTGGAGCAGAACAATTTCTCCCTGATAACAAGGAACCACAAAGGTATATAATGATTTTCAAAGTTCTAATGTTAATACAGTTTTTATTTTTTCTCTATCTTACACTAGTTAAAAATGATAATAGATTTTTGGGGGGAAAATGAATTTAAAAATAGGGTAATAAATGTTTGTAAAAAATATTATAGGAGAATATTCTGTCTTATGCAACAATATGAAGATATGTTCATTTATAATCATGTTGCTGATTGGCTCAAATTTTCTACTGACAAGAGATAATTTTATTATTCTAACAATGTGGTTTCATTCATTGAATTTCAGAACATCTAAAGAGTGGCTATTTTTGTTTGTGTGTTAGCTTTATATAAGCACATAAATTAGAGCATGAGAGGCTGACCCTCTATGTGAGTGTGTACGAGTGTGTTTTGTTTTATATGTACCAGCCTGTGAGAGCGCATATATATGTTATGTACACATATGTTTGTACCCATGCAAATATGTAAGTTAATTTTTGTTTTCAAAATTCAAATTGTTCTTGGATAATAACTCATAATCTTTCCTCAGCATATCATTGTCATCATTGTCCAAAGGAGTGGTTAACATATTCCAAAAACTGCTATTACGTTAGTATTGAAAGAAAAGCATGGAATGAGAGTTTGATGGCCTGTGCTTCGAAGAACTCTAACCTGCTTTATCTAGAGAATGAAGAAGAACTGGTAAGATTTTTAATGTTTCCAACATTTTATTAAAAGATAATTTCAATCAATGTTATATTTGTAGAATCCATCTATATTTTTGTCCATATTTGTAGTCTTTTAAAGTCTGTTACTATCCCATTGTTTGACTTTATAATATTTTATTTATATTTTATATCACTAATACATGCTTGATAATTTCCCGTTTTTGCTTTTCATAGAAAACCGTGTTTCTATAAATGCCTTTTTTTTCTAAAATAAACTTTGCTATTTAATTTTACCATACGTCAAGGAAACTAAACCTATCATGATTGTTCAAGTTGATCACAAACTGAAAAGACCCATGTAATTACAAATCAGGTCATGAAATAGAAGTTTCCAGCACCCAGCAGCTCTGCCCCTGGGTGTTCTCTCATCCCTTCTCCTCCCTCCTCACTTAACCACTATGCTGATTTTTAATATTATATATTGTCTTTGCTTATTTTTACATTTTTTATAAATGGAACATTCAGTATATATTTGTATGTGTGTCTCCTTTTACTCCACATGATATACAGCAATTCATCTATATTATTACATTTATCTGTAATTTGTTAATTTTCACCTTTGATTATAGGAATTACATTTTTTAATCTATTCTGCTGATATAGTAATTTAGATGCTTTTTAATATGTGGGTGTTATGAATAATTATTTAATGAAAATTCTTGTGTATGTCTTTCCCCACATATATGTATTTATAATAATTTATATTTTATATATAAATGCCATATATAATAAATTATATTTATAGAATATAAATATTATACTTAACATAATAATTTACAAATACAATTATAGTATTATAATTGTGTTTCTGTATGATTATAATATCTTATCCTCTATGCATAAGAATGAAATTTCAGGGTCATAAATATATGTGTATATCAAATTTATTAAATTATTCCAACATTTTTCTAGTTTATTGTGTAAATACACATTTTACCCAATAGTCCCTTGATCCAAAACTTAGTACTTTCAGGAATTTTAGTATTATAAGTTCTGATTGTTGTAGTACATTATTATCACATTAATAAGCATTTTTTCTGAGGAATATGAAATTTGCCACATTTTTCTGAGCTCTTAACCATTAGGATACTCTCTTTTGTGAGAATGAGAAGTGCCTGTTAGTGTCTCTTGCCCATTTTTCCTACATAAGGTCTGTCTTTTTCTTTCCTAGAAATTCTTGTTATATTTTGGTTATGAGCTCTTTTTTGATTTTATGAGATGTAAACAGCTGTTTTGACTCCTTGACTTATGTTTTTACCCTTATATTGAAGTCCTTTATGACCAGAATTTATTAATGTTGTCAGAGTCCAATTTATCCTTTTGGGTGTTAGTGATTATATTGGACCTATTTCAGTAATTAGTCAAAGTTTGCGAATATAATTTTCTATATTACTGTCTCTGTTTTATCTTTTTTTCTTTATTCTTAACTTTTACATTTAGTCCATAATCCATTGGGAATTTATTTTTTATGAAACTGTATTTGTGATGCTGTGAGGTGGAATCAAAGTTTATGCTTTTCTACATCATTATCTAATTGATGGAGCATAATTTACAGCAAGATGATCTTTTCCTCATAAATAACTTTATAAATGTGTGTAAAGTTTTATATGCACATATCTATGCTCTAATCTGTTTTATATCTATAATATATAGATTTTATATATCTTATACATATAAGAATAGTATCATATATAAGTAATGTAATATTTTATAGCAATAGATACATAGGTGATTTTACATATACATATAAATTTCAGTCTACACAGTCTGTCATAATCTACAGAGATTTTTCCTTTTTACTCCTATCTTTTTTAAAGGTTGTTTTGCTTTTTTTTTAAAGCAACAATGAGCACTAATTTTATCAATGCCTTCTGCATCAAAGTGATCACACCATTTTTCTTTTTTATTCTGTTAATGTGATGGATTAATTTTATGGAATTTCAAAAAAGAAAAAAAAATCCTCCACAGCAACTCTAAGAGGCAGACATTATAATTACTCTAAAAAAAAACTCCTCTCAGTTTTTGTGTGTGTTGTAAGATCCATATTTCGCCTTCTTTTTTTAAAAATAAATTTAACTTACTGTTGATTCTTTCCTTTTTTTTTTTTGAGGAAGATTGGCCCTGAATTAACATCTGTTGCCAATCTTCCTCTTTTTTCTCCCCAAAGCTCCAGTACATAGTTGTATATCCTAGTTGTAGGTCCTTGCAGTTCTTCTATGTGGGATACCAACTCAGCAGGGCTTGATGAATGGTGAGCAGGTCTGTGCCCAGGATCCCAACCGGCAAACCCCAAGCAGCCAAAGCAGAACATGTGAACTTAACTGCTGGGCCACTGGGCTGGTCCATGCCCTTTCTTTTTTGATAGACTGTTTTGCTGAATTTAGAATTCTTGTTTGACAATTTTATTGTGGTTTTTCTTTTTTAGTACTTTCTGTTCTTTGACTATGTCATTCTCTGCCTTCTATTTACCATAGTTTCTGATGAGAACTCTGCTATTAATCATATTATTATTTTCCTGTATGTAATGGGTAGTTTTTCTCTTGCTGATTTCAAAAACACATAACAAAATTTACTATAGTTTTGTCTTTTCCAGAATGTCATATAGTGGAATCATATAATATCTTACAAATTATTACTTATATTTAATGATATCATGCATCTTCACCATTTTTTTCAATTAAGAGTATCTTTTTTTTGTTACATAAGTTTCAGTTCTGTATTCACTACAAAGTGATCAAGTGTACAGTTTAGTAGTATTGACTATATTCACATTTTTATGCAACAGATCTCTAGAAGTTTTCATCTTTCAAAACTGAAACTCTATACACATTGACCAATAATTTCCCTTGTCCCTCTCACCCCTCAACTCTTAGCAATCACCGTTCTATTTTCTGTTTTTTGGAGTTTGACTACTTTAGAAACCTCATATAGGTGGAATCATACACTTTTCTGTGACTGGTTTATTTCCCTTAGCATAATGTCCCGTAGTTTCATCCGTGTTGTAGCATGTGACAGGATTTCCTTCATCTTTAAGACTGAATAGTATTACATTCTATGCATATACCGCATTTTCTTTATCCATTCATCCATTAATGGACATTTGAGTTGCTTTAACCACTTGGCTATTGTGAATAATACTGGAATGAACATGAGTGTACAAATATCTCTTTGAATTCTTGCTTTCGATTATTTTGGATGTATTTCCACACATGAGATTGCTGATTCATATAGTAATTCAGTTTTTAATTTTTTTGAGGAATCTTCATACTCTTTTCCATAATGGCCAAACAATTTACATTTCCGCCAACAGTGTACAAGGGTCTCTTGTTCTCACCATCTTTTCCAACGCTTGTTGTTTTCTGGTTTTTTTGGTAGTAGATATCCTAATGGGTGTGAGGTGATATCTCACTGAGGTTTTGATTTGCATTTCTCTAATTAATGATATTGAGCATCTTTTCACATGCTTCTTGGCCATTTAGGTAACTTATTTGGAAAAGTGTCTACTCAATTCCTTTCCTCATTTTTTAACTGGATTATTTGGTTTTTTGTTGTTGAAGTATAGGTGTTCCTTAAATATTTTGGATATTAAATCCTTATCAGATATGATTTGCAAATGTTTTCTCTTATTCTGTACGTTGTTTTTTCACTCTTGATTGTGTTCTTTGATGCACAGAGTTTTTTAATTTTATGTGGTTCCATTGATCTATTTTCCCCTTTGTTGCCTGTGTTTTTGGTGTCATATCCAAGAAAACATTGTCAAATACAATGTCATTAACTTCTCCCATTTGTTTTCTTCAAGAATTCTAGATCTTATATTTAGGTCTTTAATCCATTTTGAGTTAATTTTTGTATATGGTGTAATGTAAGTGTTCATTTCCTTCTTTTGTGCATGGATAGCCAATTTTCCCAACACCGTTTGTGAAGGATATTGTCCTTTCCCCCATTGAATAGTCTCGACACCCTTATCAAAAATCATTAGACCAAGTATACATGATTTATTTCTGGTTATTTCTTAAGTTGTTTCCAGGGAGGAGTGAGGGCCTGAGGCTTCCTATTCCTCCATTTTGCTAATGTTGTCCTCCTCCAAACTGGAAAAGATTTCAGAAAAATGTGGATTCTCTGTGAGGTAATGTAGCTTAAGTGCCGCTGGAGGTGAGAGATATCTCACCCATTCCCTGATTTTCACAGCAACTCAATAATTGCCTAATATTTCTGCTTGTTCCATCAAAATTATTTTTTTGTCTTCTTCAAACGGTCTTCAGTCATTTGATTATGATGTTTTGAGATGTGGATCTAAATGTGCTGAGTCTATTAGGATTTTCTGAGCCCCTTGAGTCTATAAATATTTTTAAAATCAAAATTAAGAAGTTATTCATTGATTGTGTTTTAGAATAGTTTTTTTGTTGTTGTTGTTCCTTTCTGTCTCTTCTCCTTCTCAGACTATGTTTACACCTATATTGGTTTTCTTGATACTGTTTCAAACATCTCTGAACTGTGTTAATTTTTCTCTCTCATCCTCTGGGGTAAATAATTTCTATTACTCTGTCATCAATTTCATCAATTCTTTTTTTCTGCATCTCAAATTCTCTGTAGAATCAACTTAGTAAATATTTCATTTCAGGTGTGTATTTTTCAACTCAGAATTTCTATTTGATCATTTATATGGTTTTTACTTCTCTATTGATATTTCCTACTTGTTTTATCACTGCCACCATATTTCATATAATTATGTGAACATAGTTTTTTATATAATTTACACATATTTATAATAATTATTTTAAATATTTTTCTAAGAAATCTAACATCTTATCCCAGTAAAAGAGTCTATTGTCTGATTTTTCTCCAAGATTATGACAGACAATATTCAGTTTCTTTGCAAGTTCTCTATTTTTGAAGTAGACACTTTTGATAATATACTGTAGTAAACATGGATTCTATTATTTTTCTTAGAATTATTATTTTTGTAACTTGCATAAACTTTTACTGCAGCACCTTCTTCTCTAAAGTGTGTCTGTGATGTTTCTGCTTACTTTTTTCAAATTCTTATTGTTTATTTCTACTTTTTAGACAGGCTTCCTAGGGCTTTCCCTTGTGATTGCATAGCTTAGTTGTCAACCAAAGATTTTTAAAAGAGCTATACTCAAATATCACAAGTCCGTTGGGCTTCGACCCTCTGCCAATTGATGTG
This sequence comes from Tapirus indicus, assembly GCA_031878705.1. Taxonomy (NCBI): domain Eukaryota; kingdom Metazoa; phylum Chordata; class Mammalia; order Perissodactyla; family Tapiridae; genus Tapirus; species Tapirus indicus. The sequence continues at coordinate 106,663,595 of CM062918.1, read as the reverse complement.
TGTGTGTGTGTGTGTGTTGGAGAGTGCAATCAGTTCTCAAATCCACTTTGGATTTTACTTTTTACTGGATCATCTTGGTCTCTTGTACACATGTATACATTTTTTTCATCATCCAAGAATCTGTAGCGGTTATATCATCTCTTCTGTTGTACTCTCAATTTTAGTACCTTCCCACTATATTTATAGTTGGCACTGTGCATGACACAAAGGAGATCACAACCTTGGACTAGAAAAAGTATGGGTTTCCCTCATTTGTTACCCAGCAAATTCAGCACTTTGAGCTGAAAAGCAGTGGGCTATTTAGTGACCCATTCCCCTCTTGCTAATCAAGTCCGCCTCTGTGGTAACACCACTGATATTTTTCAGTGTTACCCAAATTGTAAAAACTGTAATTACTCTTGCTCATTGAGCTGGGCTGGGTAGGAAGCCAGGCATGGGGGCAGTCTTAGGCAAGAAGACTACGAATTTGCTCCATTCTTACTTGAATCTCTAACAGTTTCTCCAATAAAAAAACTTCACAAGTTATTATTATTCTTTTATTGATTCTCAGAGCCCTGAAATTGTGTCTTTGTCAATTTATCCACTTCACTTAGTCATACTGATAAATTTCCTAATGTGTCCAAGGTGTCACATTATATTGTAAATTGAAAGACTCTATAAATTAAAAAGAACTTTGTTATTACAAAATTCAAATTAGTATAAAAGCCCTTTCTTGGCTTCTCATCAAACTTCTTTTCTCATAGACTTTTTTGAAATTCTTCAACGTTCTCTCATGGACTGGACTCTCCCATAGAACCAGTAGTAATTCCTGGGTGTGGCCAAATGGCTCAACTTTCTCTTCTGAACTGTAAGTTTCTTGAGAACTCTTATATTTCATGCCTTAAGGAATTAATCTTAGAAAGAAAAAAAAGAAATATATGAACAATTATATAAACACAATTTTTGAAGTTGTTCCATAGAAAAATATATGGGAAATATTCAGATTTAGGTATATAGCTACTAGTCTAAATATATTGTTTAGTCATCAAAATATGAAGTTGTATATTCCCAATATTAATGGTATATTATTCTCTGTATTTCAGGTTCTCAATATCTTCTGAGAGGAACAAAAGTTGTGCATTTTTTAATATTGATAAAAAGACACTTTCTGCTGCATCCTGTTTGGAAAAAAAAATATATGTTTGCAAGCACCAGGCATTTTTGCTGAGCTGAATTTGATATAATGCTATGCTACCATCTATAAAGAACATATTTGCAGTTTCTTCAAAAGCCATAGAATTATTTTCTTAGAATTATTTTTAAGGTATTATTTTTCAGGGAAGTTTTAGGTTCTCAACAAAATTAAGAAAAAGGCACAAATATTTCCACATCTCACCTCTCCCTACATATGCATAGGCTCCCCCATTACCAACATCACTCACCAGAATGAACATTTGTTACCTAGGATGAATCCACATTAATGCATCATAATCACCTAAAGTCCATATATTACCTGAGGCTTCACTCTTGGTGTTGTAGAATTATTTTAAAATTTTTAACTTTACTAATTTTTAAAATACATATGCAGGTACATATTATACATTTCTTAAGCTTTTGTTGTTTACTAAAATAAATCATGTATAAATAGCATCGTAATATCAAGAACTGTTATTTCTATCCTCAGTAAGTTGAATAATTCCACTCATATTTTCAAAATAATTGTTTTGTTCTAGTCTTTGAAGGTATTGAAATGAGGACTTAACAACCTCAGGGGGCAAGGCATATAAGTCAGAATCGAGTCAGGAGGCAGAAACCAGGGAAACGTTGATGCAAAGAATTATTAACTATTTGTAAAGAATAGCCTACTCAGATGGGATAAAAGAAAATTACGAAGGCTACCTTAGGGTTAAAGGAGATTACCAAAGAACGAAAACCTTTGTAGCCAGGTCTGCTCCATGAAGATGGGTTTTAGAAATCATCAAAGAGAGTGTAACTGCAGACAACTTCATGGCAGACATGTACCTGCATTGACCTGGGACAGAATGGTTCCACAGTCAGCATGCTGAAATTGGTGAGGATGGATCTCTGGCTGTGACTGGCAAGCAGGAAGACCTCCCTGCCAGAGTGTCAGCAGGCAGAGGCTGGAGGGCAGGGAACTGTGACTGGGACTGGGCACACAACTTGCTGGAGAGTGAATACCACAGGACTTCCTGCATGCATGCAGCTGGAAACTGCACCATAGTAGCTAGCGGAGAGGAAACACCATGAAACCAGGAAGAAGAGCGCTCTCTCCTGCAGTATCTCTCCAGTGCCTTTTACTGACAAAATATCACGCGAGCTTACAGGGGAGAAAAGTTTATGGATCTAGCTCCGTTATCTCAGAACAGGCAATGAAGGGTAGATTTGGAGCTGAGTTTAATAAATTGTTGATTGGCACTCAAGGTTACTATGTAACAACCACAAGGTTGCTGTATAAGAGCCATTTGCATCTGCCCCACTCCCTCAGAGAATGGAACCAACATGTATCTTCTGAATCTGTTTCAGTGCAGTATTACCAATTATTAGATTCATTTTTGGTGGAAATTGGTATCTTAATTGGGAAATAATAGTGTCCTTTGATATTTTTTTGTCTGTTTTTTTTCTACTGGATTTCAGATATTTTGGAAGGGATCTTGTTTTATTGAATCCTCTATCTCCCACCTTCTGTCACTCTTTATTACTGTGCTTAGAAAACAGTTTGATGAAAAAATAAAATGTTAAATAATTTAAGAATTAAAAGCATAAAAATATTTGTGTGGATCAAACAATGAGTTATTGAGAGAACTCAGAGTAAACTTTAGTTATTTGACAATGATTCAGAGATATTTCTGCCATAATTCAATTACAAGAGGGAGAGATCCTATACATGATTATTATTTGCAAAATAAATGTATATTTTATATACATTTATCTCTTTGAATTCAGACATATTCTCTATATTTATTCCCTATGTTCATATAGAGAAAATATATGAATATTCAAAATTAATATTATACAATATGAAAATTGTAGCTCCATGTAATTGCTAAAGTTGTGTTATAAACAAGACAAGATTGCATTGACAACTAAAAGTAAGCATATTTCTCATTCCCCCATTTGTCCTTTGGCTGGGTTTCAGTTGATGTAGGCTGGGCACATATGGGCTTGCCTCCAGACCACAGATTCAGCTCAGATCTTTTTCATATATTTTATTCTCAGAACAGTGGGCTACCTGGTACATGATCTTCTAGAGCAGAGATTAGCAGCTCTCAGAGAGACACTGTACTTCTATCTGCCTGGGTTAAGAACTCATAAGCTTTCACTTTCTCACTCACATTATATTGTCAAAGCAAGTCACAGGGCCAAACCTATCATTAATTGTCTCCAAAGTATACTCTTCTCATAGTGGTCAGAGGGAGAAAAGGTAAATTCACTGAAAAATAATCTAATCTACCATAACAGCCATAGAAATATTTTTCTCATTATATTTTGTGAGATAGATATTTGTTTGTGAAAGGAAAATATTGGGAAATAGAAAAACACGTTAGTACTTTCTTAACTTCTCATCTAAGTTTTTGTTTCCTTTGTGCCAAAGATTATTATGAGATAATTTTTATAGTGATAAAGACTGTCATGTAGATGCTTTCACCAGGGTCTTTGATCAATGTATAAACGGAGAGCAAAGAGTATGGTATAAATTTCAAGGACATGGGCAGTGAAAGATGGTCAGTGTGCATAAATTTTAATGCAGCATATTAGCCCTGTGACTTAGTTACGTAACTGCTCAGGCTGTTTCCTCTCTTGTAAAATATGATATAAATAGTGTCTAACTCATAGGATTCCCTGAGGATTATTTAAAAAGCACTTGCAAAAGTACTCAAAAACCATTTCCTGTCACATAGGTATTCACTAAATATCAGTCATTTTTTACTTAAAAACTTTATGCTTCAGTTCCATCACCTGTGACATGATAACTGTAATTGTAGCCACCTAATAGGGCTACTCTGAGAAATAAATAATATAGTGCCTAAGATCCTTAAAATAACATCTAACTATATTGAGTTTTTGCTATATGTGAATTTTTCATATTTTGCTTCTCCAAGTATTCAATAATGTCTAATTTCCAAGAGGACCTGAGCTCTAAAACTTGGCCTTCCTTTTTTCACTTACCAAAACCTCTTGTTCCAATAAATTAGTTTTAGCCAGGCATCAAAAATATAATCTGGTTTAACCAATTTAATCATATATGCCAAAATATTTTCATTTAAAGAAGGATTTTAACAAATTCAATACACATCACCTACGGACAATAAACAAGAGTAAATTTTTACTGGACATGCATTTCTACTATTGAAATCAAGTTGCAATTACTGTTGTTTTTCTTATTGGTAAGAACCCCAACCTCCCCCCACAATGTGTTATTTTGGACATATGTAAATGCTACCTTTTTTGGAATTGAAGAAATTTTGAAAGGATTTATCAAGTTTTAGCAAGACGGCCTTTAACTATTTCTAGATTTGATACCAGATGAAAGTTTTACAGGGTCCTAAGGGAAGAAGAGACTGAAATGCTGTTTTTCTTCTAAAGTTGGGATATCTCATGCACACATGTGCATCTCTTACCATTGAGAATGGAGAAAATATTTGAAGAAATAATGGCTGAAACCATTCCAAATTTGTTGAAAAACACAAACTTTAGATTCAGGAATTCCAGCAAAACCCAAACAAGATAAATAAAAACAAAATCATAGTGGGTACATTATAGTCAAACTTCTGAAGGAGATAAAGACAAAATCTTGAAAGCAAATAGAGAATAATGACACTTTACATGCTCAGAAAGTTATTAACAATAATGAAAACAAGATAATAGAATATTCATCTCAAGAAAAAAAATAAAATCTGCCAACCCAGAATTCTATATCAATGATATCTTTCAAGAATGAAGATAGGGACCACCCGGTAGCGCAGCCGTTTAGTTCGCGCTTGGCAGCCCGGGGTTCGTGAATTGGATCCTGGGCGCCCGCCGATGCACTGCTTGTCAGCCATGCTGTGGTGGTGTTCCATATAAAGTAGAGGAAGATGGGCACGGATGTTAGCCCAGGGCCAGTCTCCCTCAGCAAAAAGAGGAGGATTGGCAATGGATGTTAGCTCAGGGCTGGTTTCCTCACACACACACAAAAAAGAATGAAGATAAATTAAAACATTTCAAAAAAATTATTAAGAACAACCATCGTCAGCAATCTTGCATTACAAGAAAGGCTAAAGGAAGGAAATTCTTCTGGCTTATGGGTAATACTACCAAATCTAAAATTGGGTATTTGAGAAGGTAAGAAGAGCATGAAAAAATTGTAAATATCTGGATAAATATGAAAGGCTATCTTCCAGTTAATTTCTTTACAGTACATATGACTATTTAAAGAAAAATTATAACATTGTTGGGGCCAGCACAATGGCATAGTGGTGAAGTTCATGCACCCCACTTTGGTGGCCCAGGGTTCACAGGTTCGGATCCTGGGCGCCAACCTACACATCCCTCATCAAGCCACACTGTGGCAGTGTCCCATTTACAAAATAGAGGAATATGGAAACAGATGTTAGCTCAGGGCTAATCTTCCTCACACACACACAAAAATTATAATACTGACTTGCAGTGTTTACAATGCACACAAAATGTAATATATATATGAAAACTATACCATAATGGAGGTGTTAAATAAAGCTGTACGGTACAAGATTTTTTAAGTTGTACAAAATTAACTTTTACCAGACTGCAAAAATTTAAGGGTGTATACAGTAACTTTTAGAACAACCTCTGAAAATATAATGCAAACAGGTATAGCCTAGAAACCAATATATTAGTTGAAATGAAGTTCTAAAAAATATTCAAATAATCCCCAAAAGAGCAGGAACAGAGGGCACAAAGATAAAACAAATTATAAATCCCAAAATATTTAATTTTGGAATTAATTAATTAATTAATATAAAAGACTAAAAATAATTAAGAAAAGAATTCATCCATCCCACATTCTTGTGCTCTAGGATTAAGTTAATGTTCCTCCAGCAGATTCAGGTTAAGATTGCCTTCCGCTGAAGTGGGTGTAGCTGTCCAGACCAAAAAAATTGCATTTTTAAAAATCTCATGTTATTTATTTTTAAATCTTCAAATATGCATTAATACATAAAGAATTATCAAAATACTAGTCACTCATCCACATCATCATCATCATCAAACAAAAATTCCCCACCTTTAGATTTTATCATAGGCAGAATTCTTTTCCAGTGATCATTGTTGGCAAAGATAATGGCAGACCTATTCTGATGACATTTTCTGGGTGACTTTTTTTTTTTTTCAACGCTAATTGTTCACTTTGCTTGATATATGAGCTTATACATCTTGGGAGAAATCTTCATTAGACAATTAAATATGACAGTATATTTATAGCAGGAATAAAATTAAACTTCTACAATTGCTTCCTCCTAGATATGTTGCTTTTTTACTAAGTTTAGAGATGTGAAAGGTCTTCAATTCAGTTAACCAGGTTTTACTTGAAGTGCCTTTCTGGTACTTTCAAAATCCATGACACTTGCTGCTCCCTTTTATCTCTGTGTGTCTGGATCTCATATAGTACATTGAGTGTGGGTCATTTCTAGTGACATAACTTCTACATTCTCTCTGAATTGGCTATTTTAGTCCCATCTGACGCTGGCTGCTCTGATTGCCTTTGGTTTTGGAATATTTGGGTCTAAGAAATGTGTGTTCTAAGGAAGATTTTCATACCTCTTTCATAATGTTTGTAACTAGAAAAGTCATCTTTACCATATTCCTAAACTGAAAGCAATACTGATGCTTATAATGTAGTTCCAGAAGCATGATGGTGACCTAGTGGCTGAGATTCATTGTTTTCAACTCCACAGCCCAGGTTTGTTTCCTGGTCAGGAAACCACACCACCTGTCTGTTCATTGTTATACTTTGGTGGCTGTGTGTTGCTGTGATGCTGAAAGCTATGCCAGTGGGATTTCAAATACCAGCAGGGTCACCCGTGCTGGGTGGACAGGTTTCAATGGAGTTTCCAAACTTCTACAGACAAGAAAGAAGGACCCGGCCGTCCACCCAAAAAAATGGGTCATGAAAATCCTATGAATAGCAGTGGAGCATCGTCCGATAAAGATCAGACAGATGAGAGGATGGTGCAAATAAGACTGGGAAGAGTTCTTCTCTGCTGTATACAGGATCCCTAGGAGTCAGAATCCACTCGACGGGCATTAACAACAACAACAACAACAACAACAAAAGACATGATTGAGCATAACTCTACCATGTGTTCCTGATACTGTCCTTTCACAGCTTTTAAATTATCTAGAACTTGCGAGCACTTATTTCTGAGATCTATCTATTTATCTATCTACATATGTATAGATAGATATCTATTTATATCTATTATATAATAGATATCTATAAATCTATTATAGATAGATATTTGTACATATATATTTATTTTATATATATTTTTACCCTATATATATATATTTTTTTACTTCTGAGATATTTATATATAAATATATATATTTACTTCACTTTTGATAAATACGTCTACTGTTTTATTTGTTTCACCTGCCTATTCAAATTAATCAGGCCGGCTGAATTTGTAGACTTTAAGTTCAATTTAACGCCTATGGTATAGTGATGTTCCTGGTGAGAGGATTATATATCTTCACCCTGAGCTCAAGTTGGACAGTTCTGAAATTAAACACTAAGAGGCAAATTCATGGATTTTTGTAGCTTTTTTCTTTCTGATGTAAGGACCAGCAATGTTCCAGTCAGAAGCTACTCCATAAAACTTTGTCCAGGAGTGAAGGTGATGTGAGTGAGGGGTTCTACGGCATGAGTAAGAAATAAAGCTTTCTTGCTGCAGGTATAGATTTTTGTTGATGTAAGCCTTCAATATTTGGGATTATTTGTTACTTCAGGATAACCTCGACTATCTTGACTGATATAATGGTTATGAATGCTTTATTTGCTTTTTTATTTCTTTTTGTTTTCTGGCCAAGACAATTGTGTTTCCCTAATTGAATTTCTCAATAACTTTCCATGCAGTAGTTTTTACTTTACTAGAGTATCCCCAATTTTCACACAAGACCTCCATATGCTTTTTAGAGATAAAGGCATAACTATGCTGGTAGAACATTATAATATGGCACCTTTTGGCTATTTCAATATAAAAATAAAAAATAAATTATTAAATAAAATTTTCTACATAAAAATACTACTCCTTTATTGGGTCAAGTTCAACAGATTTAGCATGTATGGCTACATCACTTACTATGCCAAATCAATTGAAATCATAGGAAAAATATCTATAAAATAACCAATTCTTACCAGACCTTGAAAACAATATCAAATAAATACAGAAAAAAATTTTGTTAAATTACTTGACATAATAAAACAAATGCAGTGGGATTCACTCAAAATTAAATTATATATCAAAATTAAATTATCAGTTATATCATTTAAAGGGCAAATATAACAAATAAAACAGAATTAAGAGATATAAAATCAGCTTAAAGGTAACAGGTAAAAAGATTTCGATACTTAGGACCATTGTCAGAGTAAGAAATTAAAGACCTTCATTAATTCTTTAATTTTCCTTAAAGATGATCTATGTGGCCTTTTTTTAGAACCTCAAAAAATAAAAAGGAATAGATTTTGCACTATTATTATGACTCTGAGAGAAAGGCACTCTGGAATGTCATTTTTGGCATAGGAGATACCAGATTGTATGGTAAGTCTGGTGAAGATAGTAGCATACCACCAGTTATGGCCACCTTCAGGAGGTATGGAAATCACAGAAGTCAGAATATAGGATATCCGCATGTCCTGTCCAGCTACATGATTCCTCTCACAGTTTCAATATTGCCAGAGATGAGCTTCTTTGCATATTATCTGAATTATTTAACAAATTAATAGATAAACTATTTCATGATAGAAAAACATTGCTCAAATGTAAGTACCAATTGTCAATAATAATAGACAAATAAGAATCACCAAAATTTGAGGAGAAAATCACCAACTAGAAGAACAAGAAAGTAAGTCTAAACAGGAAATTAATTGATCAAATACAAGATTTTCAAGCAAAAGTAATCAGACTTCCTGGGATTATCTTGGGAAAATGGTGGTTTTGTGTATATAGTTAAATCTCTTTTCATCCCAACAGCTGCTACTCTGGTATAAAATAATTAGAATAAGCAGCATGGTAATGATTGAAGAGATTGAATCTAAACCCTTTTCCCTTCAGAGATGTTCAGCATAGATGACATAGAGAAATAAGAAGCAAGGTATGAAGGATGGGGAATCTCCTTGAAATCATCAGAAAGATTGAAATTTTGTGATGATTGGGGTCAAAATATAAAATTAAACTATAAACATAGAATATAATTATAATACACAAATAAAAATAAAAATATAAAACTTCTAGAGATATTCTCAATCCAGGATACCAAGCAATCAAAAAAAAAAAAAAAAAAGCTGAAGAAAAGACACCAAATGATGTAATTCTTGACTATAGATTGTAAAGTATAAATATTTAAAGTGAATAGAAGTATAAGAACTAGAAAGAGACACACCAAAGGAAGTTAGTGTGCGAGGGTTGAATGATGGGAAGAAGCCAGAGAAATTTGAAAAAGTCACCATAGAAATTCTAGAAATAAAAACAAAATCATTTAAATGAAAATCAGTGGAGTGATTAAAGAGCAAGATTAGAAATATTTAGGAATTTCCCACTTCATGATGTAAGTGAATTGAAAGAAGAACTGAAGAAAGGAGAAAGGGACATAGAAACTATAAAAGATATTAAGAAGTGAAGGATAAAATTTCCAGGACAGAAAAATAGGAAAAGTGAGGGCAAGTAATATGAGAAGAGACCACGATTGATAGTAATCAGGATTGAATATGATACTCAGATTCAAGAGCAATGTTGCACAATGCAACATTAGCAGAAAAAAATATATTTAATCTACGTCTAGCTGCATCATAGTAAAACTATTTCAAATTTTTCCTTCCATTTTGTTTTAAATCTCTCAAAATTGGATTTTTGCTCAATAATACATTTCAACTATTCCCTATTTTGTAAGTCCAATTATAAATTCTCATCATACTTGAGTAGGCAGCAGTATTAGACACAGTAGATCACTAGTGCCTTGTGGGTACTGTCTTCACTTGTCACCCAGGGCAATACATTTTCTTGATTTTTATTCAGACCTCATTGCTACTCCTTTCAGGCTTATTTGCTGATTTCTCTTCTCCTTTTACTTCTCAACATTTGAGTGCTACAGGGCTCAGTCCTTAGACTTCCTTTCTTTTACACCTACATTAATTTCCTTGGTGATATTATCAGTCACTTTGTTTTAAGCACCTCATATAAGCTGGAAAGCCCAATTTTGTACTTTCCAGCCCAAATCTCACCATTTAACTCAGAACTTAGATATCTGTGCTGCTATTCAACAGCTTCTCTTGTACGTTTCATAGATAACGCATACTTGACACATCCAATCCAATAAGAAACTCCTGATCTCTCTCCCATACTTCATGTATAATCTTTCCCAACCCATTCAGTGGAAACACAATGTTTCCGGTTTCTCCAGGCAAAAATCATGCTTCATCCTTGACTCCTCTCCATCTTAGGCCACATTTTACATTAGAGAGTCCTGTTTATACTAACTTCAAAATATTCCAGAATTCGATCACTTCTCACCAGTTCCACGGCTTACCACCATCATCTCTGGCTTAAATTGTTTTAAGGGTCTCCCTATTTCCCACCTTACTCTGTATTTCACTTCAATAGCCATATTGACATTATAAAATATAGTCAGATCATGTCATTCATCTATTCAAACCTAGGAGTGGCTTTCTGTGCTTCTCCATGAAGAAGCTCAAGCCTTACAAAAGCCTGGATGATCTGAGCTCTGTTACCTCGTGCATCTTATCCTCTAGTACAGTGTTCTCAACCTTTTTTTTCATTATCGTCTCCAACTTCAACCCACTAAGGAGCCATTACAGATGTGTTTTCTTAATCCATTCCCATGAAAATTCAGAACACAAATATACTATACCTCTCTTTTTGTATGTTACGTATATTTGTTCTTTACACATAAAATGAGTAACATTTTTTTCCCTACCTTCAGGAATTTATTTTTGTCCCTTGTTGGTGATAACATCGCCATGAGAATGCATGCACTAACACTATTCCCTTTACTCACTCTGCTCCAGCCACATCAGCCTTCTGGCTGATCCTCCGATATGTTAAGCATGCTTCCTCAATAGGAAATTCTATTAGTTACTTGTTCTATGAAAAATGCTCTTTTCCATTTATCTGCATTGCTAGTTTCATCACCTACTTCATGCCTTTGTCCTATTATTTCCTCAGTGAATCTCAGCTTAATTGCAGATCCCACTCATAGATGGTACTCTCAATCCCTCTTACTCTGTTCAAAAACGTTTTCATATAACATTTACCACATTCTAACATATTACACATTTTAATTTTTTTGGCTTAAAACAACAAATATTTATTCTATCACAGTTCTCCAGGCTAGAAGTCTGAAATCAAGGTGTCAACAGGGCCATGCTCACTTTGAAGACTCCAGGGGAGACTCTGTTCTATGCCTTTCTTTTCACTTTAGTTAGCCAGCAGTCTTTGGTATTCCTTGGCTCATAGATGTATTACTCCAATCTCTGCCTCTGTCATTATATGTGTGTCTCTGTCTCCTTGTTGAGATTTCCCTCTTCTTATAGGACATCAGATATATTAAGGTCCCACCCTACTCCAGTATGACCTCATCTTAACTTGATTACATCTGTAAAGACTCTATTTCCAAATAAGGTCATAGTCACAGGCCTTGGGGGAAACATGAACTTGGTGGTGAGGGCAGGGGTGAGTATGACACTATTTAGTAAAATGTGAAAAACAGCATATGGCTAAAAATAGTAAGTCAGTGTCCAAATCTTCTCTCTGGATGTCATTATAACTGGAAATACTATTTGGTTTGATGTTTGTGAAAACTTGATTCCAACATGGATATGTTAAATGTTGTCAGAGTGATGTGAAAGGCTCTCAGAATAAGAGGAGAAAGCAATGTCCAGGGCATAAAATCAGAAGCAACAGTTCACTTAGTGTTCATCTCACCATGGCATTTAAAATCTTTAAACATGCTTAACATTTTAAAATATAACAACCAAAAAAATTAAATAACTAATTTAGTTTTAGTAGATAGGAATGATAATTTTTTGGAAGAATTGTACACATATGTCACATTTTGCATGACACTTAAACTTCTGAATTCTATTAACATTGTATTTTTATTCTTTATTCAAATTAAACTCTTCCATTCTTTTAGGAGTCAACAAAACAGAGTATAATAAAATTCAAATGACATAGAGAAAATATAAGAGTTAGAAAAGATGAATAGTAACGGAGACCAGTTAACTAGAATTTCTTCCATAAAGGGGTGAGAAAATCCACAAGATATGGATATAATGATGTAAAATTACAGGACTTCTTCTGCCTGGAGATTATCCAGCTGCCCTATAGTTAACACAAGAGAAGGCAATATGAATTTCTTTAACCACACTGTAATTTACTTAACCTGAGTCAATTTCAGTTTAGAAATTGTCAAAATTTTAATTTGGTTGAGAGACAAATCTTATTTGTAACATACCTTAATTTTCTAAGAATTAGATTTACTCTTTGTATAGTTTACAATGCGTTTATTTCATTACCTGCTTAAGCTGCTCATCTACTCTGTTCATAGTTCCTTTATAATATTTATCACTTGTCAATGATGAGATTTGTTTAAAAGTTACTTTTGAACTAACCCCATCAGAAGCAGAGACCAGACTGAATGGTGATTCTTGACTATTTATGCTTCAGAATTTAGAAGGCCCCGTTGAAATTATCCTATAACATTTGCTGATTCTGACAGTTTAGAAACAGAGTGAAAAGGCAGGGCAGAGAAAAAACAACTAGAAAAAGAATGGCAAAAGTCATGATGGGTAAATATGATACCTGAGACCACATAATTTTTTTAGTGAATACTTCCTAGATAGCTAATTTTAGACTAATTACACAGCTGAGCCAATTGGTTAAAAAGTAAAATCATCAGTCAGATTATTATTTCTCTCTGCAATCCTGTAATAGAAATAATCTCCTTGATGTCAAACACATTTCTTCATTTTATTAGTTTAGAAAATTAAAAACCTTTGTCGTGAAAATCAAGCCTATAACTTTAAATAATTCCTCTTTCTCTCAAAATAGGAAAACCTTTTTCCTAACAAGCAATCATATTATTCACTTAGAGAAAATTGATTTCATTGGTTTTTCTGTTCTTTTGTGTTGATGAATTGCAGGTTTTTAAGACCCCATACAATCATCACATAATTTTCTCACCTCAATTTCTCAGAATACAACAGGTAATAAGTAATAGCACTGTTCACAGGGCTTTTAAAAGTTGCACTTAAAGAATGAGATAAAAACATATTATAGAATTTTCTTCTAGAACTTCTTATATTCAGCAGGGTTAAATATTAATTGGAATTTTTCAAATTTGTGCTTTATTTTCTATCTTTTTTTTTGTGAGAACATTTAAGTTTTACTCTCTTAATAAATTTCAATTATACAAAACAGCGTTATTTACTACAGTCACCATGTAATATATTAGATCCTCAGGATCTTATTGATCTAATAACTGAAAATTTGTACCTTTTTGCCAACTTCTCCCTATTTTCTCCACCCCTCAACCACTTTTCTACTCTCTGTTTCTATGAGTTTGACTTTTTTTATTCCACAAAATTGATACATGCAGTATTTGTCTTTCTCTGTCTAATTTATCTCACTTAGCATAATGCCATCCAGGTTCATCCTTGTCACAAATGACAGTTTCCTTTTTCTCATGGCTGAATAATCATCCATTGTATACATATACCACAGTTTTTTCATCTGTTCATCCCTTGATAGACACTTAGGTTGTTTCCACACAGTGGTTATTGTCAATCATGCTGCAATGAACATGGAAGTACAGATATCTCTTCAAGATAATGGTGTCTTCCTTTGGATATACATTTAGAGGTGGAATTGCTGGATTACATGGTACTTCCATTTTTTGTGTTTGTGTATGAGGAAGATTGGCCGTGGGCTAACATCTGTGCCCATCTTCCTCTACTTTATATATGGGATGCCTGCCACAGCATGGCTTCATAAATGGTGCGTGGGTCCCTACCCGGCATCCAAATTTCCTAACCCTGGGCTGCCAAGCTGAGCACAGGAACTGAACCACTAAACCACCAGGCTGGCCCCAGTACTTCCATTTTTAATTTCTATGGACATGATAGATAAACGTTCTCCCTTTTCTCTTTCAAGATAGTAATGAAGAAAAGAATTCCATTTGATACAAATTAGATTATTTAGATTTAATATTTTTATTTCTTTTGGTGCCCGTGTGTCACTTAACTTGTGCTTTAAAAGTCCACCTTTTATGCCATCCCCATTTTTTGGTTAAATAAAATTTTTAAAAATTACCTCTTTTCCTCCTACATAGTTAGACTTGAGTTTTTGTCATTTACAACAAATATTCCTATTAAATCACAGATAATTAGTTATGATTGGAAGATGAGTCAATGAATAACATAATGAGTAGTTATTTAATATTTCAATCTCTCCATAGAGATATAGTTCAATATTGTTTAATGTTTTATCCTTCCCAGAGACATTTATTTTTATTAGGGGAGATCTAAATAACTTATTTATGAATAATAAAATTGAATGTAGGAATTTTAAGAACTAGGGCAGAGAAATGTAGAAAAAAAGTTTGGGAATTGATGATTGTCGTGACAGTTACAATAAAGTTGAAAATGGAGTCATTCTTTAGAATAATTAGTGACAGATATCATTAAATATCTATTGTTAATAGGATTATGATTTTAGAATTTTTCCATTATAATAGAAATGACATAATGAGAGTAAAAGGAAAAGAAGTATGCAATGCCAGGATTTAGCAACTTGTCTAAAAGTAGAACTTAAACATCTAAGATATCTTCAACAAGACCTAAGTTTTCAGTGTTTGTGATTGAGATGGAGCAAGGTAACTGCATGGGTGGTCAAGTATCTCTCCCTTGATATCTTTTAGAATGTGAAAACAGTTTCTCAGAGGCACTTGCCAATGGACAAACTAAATGACACACTACAAGTTCAAAGTCTGCATTCTGGGGATGTGTGATGAAATAAACTGTCTTCAGAATAGCCCAAGCGTAAGAATTTCCTGTTCAAACTATAAGTGACACATTGATGAGAAAACTACTTTGTCCGCTATTGCTTCACCCTGAGCCTTCACAGGGCAGTCTGTGAAGACCACAGCTACTCTCTGTTACAAGAATAACCTGGCCTCCCACTAGAGGATGCCCGACTCTCTGGCCAACAGAAGGTATGTGATGCTACTCTCCTGTGTCTGTACTAACCCATCTCATTTAGTGGGAGATTACAAATGCTAGATATGATGCAACAATTAATATATAATTAAATCAAAGAGAACATTGGTATCTTTATTTGTAATTTATGGTAAAAGAAAAAAGCATGAAACTTGAAATATGTAGAGGGATTTCTTAAAATATTCAAATTCTTGCGAGTGGAAAATTAGCCAAGCGCATTTGCACATGCACACATAATTGATGTTAAATCAATTGCCAATTACTTGTGTAAAATAATTATTTTTTACATTTCTTTTTATATTGTCTTGTTTTCATTATTTATTAGGTTTGGGATAAGTTTAGTATGTCAGGTAACATTTTTCAACATAAAAAATATATCCTTAAAATTTTAATGATTCCTATTATAAATAAATATAATTTAAAGTGAAATCTCATAAGCACATGACAATGAACATTTAATTTTGGATTTTGTAATCAATATAGATATAATTTTATATATTATTTTATATTTACCCTAGACTTTAGAAATAGATTCTTAAAATGAATTCATCAAATCATGAAGGTCAAATGTAATTCCTCATACATGTATTTAGATTAAAAAAAAGTTTGACTTGTAATAAAAGTCAGGATGTGGTAGCTTCAGTAAAATGTTAATTTAAACTTAATTATTAACAATCAAAAAACTTTTAAAAAATTGAACAAAACATTGCAAAAAAGAGACATATCACAGTGACAAAAGAGACTCCTAATTAATTATGTTACATTGTCTAACTGATAAGAATCAGAAATAATAACGTGGCAATTGTGTTAGTATAGTAATTAAAATAACTAACATATTATTATTAGCTTATAAATTCTAGTTTAAGGGTCTTGTATGCATTATATCATACATATTTTATTTCTCATCTTAGATTAGTAAAACGTGGTTCCTGGACACCGAGTAACTTTTTAAAGGTCATACACTGTAAATTTCAAAGCCAGAATTAATTCTGCAGTCCCCATTGACTGAATTATTAAATTACATTATCTACATTATTACAATTATTTATACATGTAAGGCTACCCTCACTGACTTTGACAGCCATAGAATTTTTCTGGAAGTTTACACCACCTGTGTTCTTCCACAAATGGTCTACACTTTTATTTATCATTTCATGGTTTCACGTTTTAGCTGTTAAATCAATTGCTAATTACCTGTGCAAAATAATTATTTTTTAAGTTTCTTTTAATATTATTTTGTTTTCATTATTTATTAGGTTTTGGATAAGTTTAGTGTGTCACATAAAAGTTTTCAACACAAAATATTTCTTTAAAATTTTAATGATTCCTCAAAAAATGCACAATCATTCAAAATAAAATATCATTTGATAATACCTCATCCTCTTTTATTAAATAAATGTAAGTCACTAAGTAAAAGTAATTTAGTGCAAGAAATTACTATATGTGCTAACACTACTATTCCCCCAAATTTAGAACACTCAGTCTTTAACCATTAATGGATTTAAAAATTGTCATAAAAATTGGTGTATCATTTTTTTCTAATACAGTACTTTAATTTTAACACAGTTATTCTAATACTATTAAAATGTTTCTATGGAATCTGACTTTAAATTAATAAGGATATTATTATTCATCAACTTCTTTATTCCTCACTAACTTATAGCTTTCCATTACTCCAACCAATAATATTGTGTCAAACATAGAATACATTTTAAAACTATCTATCTGAACTATTCTGTCATGAAACACTTAAAGCTCCAAGGAAATTATAACCAGAATTTTACATTGTTCAGCTGCAATATGAGAGCTATTATTCACCTCACACTCCACCCATTTGACTATACTGGGGATCTGGTCATTACATACACCACTATTAACTACTCAAGTACAGTTATCATAGAGCACAGTCCCTGTCATCATTCAGCTGCAGAGATGAATAACCAAAGAGAAATCTATCCAGAACTGAATCTGGTTAAGGACTCAAGGAGACAGCAAATGAAAGGTAAGGGCGCTAAAGCTCCATTTCAGTAACTGAACAGAAAAATCGCTTATCTGGAATTAAACCTTCAAAATGCTTCTCAGGATCTCCAATACAATGAAGAGAACTAACACCACAAATGTGAGGCGCTTAGTAGTCACGCAGTATAACTCTTCTGTGATGTGCCGCTGGGGTGCAGAGGTGTGGGGAAAGAGTAGGAGATAACCTCACATATTTTTGTTTGTGAAGATCAGAGCTTGAAGTTTAAATACAGTATTCTAATAAGAAATCTGAGGACTAATTTTATTTAGATGTTGTTGTAATTTGTAATCTTTGACCAACAACTCATAGAGGATTATATTTACTGAAAATGCAATAGTATATTCTTAGAGAAAGATTACAATGGTAGGTATGGGTTTGGGGGTTCAAGTTTATGTATATGATTCCCTGTACATGTAGGTTCTTTTATATGCAAACCGTCAACAGTTGCCCCCATCTCTCCTTTCTCAGTGTTTCCATTTCTCTTCCTGCAGATTTACCATCACCTAAAGGGAAGCTCATTGCTGGGATTCTGGGAATCATCTGCCTTGTCTTGATGTACACTGTAGTAAAAATGATACTCTTTAGTCCCTGTAAGTAAATTTTTGAAAGATTATAAGGGAACTTTCAGTTTAGTGATAGTCAGTACCTCTAAACATTTCATACTATTATGGAATAGAACTTTCATTTTAAAGTATGTATTTAAACTAAACCTGGAGTAGTTATTCTGAATTTGTCAAAAATATAAATAGAATGATTGTAGAGAGTATTTTATATTATTCAGATTTCATAATGCAAAGACCTGATTTAGTTGACTGGAGGCCTTATTGAGAAGTACAAATTAATTCTTGAGACTGGTTAAACCAAATACTGTAAGAAATTGTGAAGTTTGGTCCTTTCAGCTTTTGAAATATTTTTTCCCCAAATCTTCATTGCTTTACTAATTTTTCTTGATAAAATCAATTTTATTCCAGATTATTCTAATCCTAAACAATGCACCAAGTTTCAAACCAAGAAACTAAAATTACTATGATTTATTTAGATCATTATTATTTTTTTATTAGGGTTACTTCAATTTTTTCTAGGTACTGCAATACCAGAGCAGAGCAATTCCTCCCCAATAACAAGGATGCAGAAAGGTACATTATGATTTTCAAACTTCTGATATTGGCATAGTTTTTATTTTGTCTCTTTCTTAGGCTAGGCAAAAATGATAATAGATTTTTGGAGGAGAACATAAATTATAAAATCAGGTAATAAATGTTTATAAATAGTGATTACAGGAGACTGTTCCTTTTTACACAACAATATGAAGAAACATTCATTTAAAATCACCATACCTGTTGCCGATTGGCTCGAATTTTCCACTGCTATAATATGATAAGAGGTAACATTACTAGTTTTAAAAAGTGGTTTGATTTGTTGACTTTAAGGACATGTATAGAGTGGCTGTTTTTGTTTGTGTGTTTGCTTTACATGAGCACATAAATTAGGGGATGAGAGGCTGACCCTCTCTGTATGTGTGCATATGAGTGTGGTTTTTTTTATATGTACCAGCCTGTGAGGGCACATAGATATTTTATGTACATATATGTTTATCCCTATGCAAATATGTAAGTTAATTTTCATTTTTTGATTCAAATTGTTTTTGGATAATAATTCATAATCTTTCATCAGCATATCATTGTCATCGTTGTCCAAAGGAGTGGTTAACATATTCCAGCAACTGCTATTCCATTAGTATTGAAAGAAAAGCATGGAATGAGAGTTTGATGGCCTGTGCTTCGAAGAACTCTAATCTGCTTTATGTAGATAAGGAAGAAGAACTGGTAAGATTTTAAATGTTTCATACACTTTATTAATGGGTTATTTCAGTCACTATTATATTTATTTGACTTTATATTTTATATCACTAGTCCACTTTTGATAATTACCAGTCCTTGCTCTTCATAGAAAACCATTTCTATGAATGTTTTTCTCTAAAATAAACTTTGCTGTTTAATTTTGCCATACATCAAGGAAACTAAGCATATACGAGTGTCCAGGTTGATCACAAAGTGAATAGAACCATGTAATTACAAATCAGATCATAAAACTAAAAGTTTCCAGCCCCTAGCTTTCCTGTTCCTGTGTATTCTCCCATCACTTCTTTCTCCATATTTAACCACTGTCCTGGTCTTTAATATTGTAGAGTCTCCTTGCTTATTTTTCAACTTCATATTAATACAATCATACAGTGTGCATATTTCTTCCTGTCTCTTTTCACTCCCATATGATATTTTTTCAATTCATCCATATTATTGCATTTATCTTAGTTTGTTCAATTTCACTGCTCAATTATGTGAATGTAACATTTTAAAATCCACTCTATCTGATATCTCTGTTTGGGGACATCAGTCTCATACCCTCAGGGATAAAGAGCCTTCCTGAATAGAGCACTTTTAGTCATAGGATCCCCTTTGCTGGTCCCACTGATCCCCCCGCCACACACACACCCTGGTGTTTCTTGGTGGGGCAGGAGACTCACTTCTGGCTGTTTATTGTTAGCAAGTTTCCAGATCACCCTTGTAAGGCTTGCCTGCTGTTGCTGGACAGGATTTCCTTCAATACAGAGGAGGAATGGCTTCCCTGAGCCACCTCCTATTTCTAGGTTGAGCATTGGGGAGCAGCAGGCCTAGTACACTTTCTTCTGTTGGGTGGGGGATAAAAGATGCCCTGTCACTCTTATCCTCTAATGCTAGGATCCCAAAGGATTTCTCCTTTCTCTTCCATCTTTCAGAGTTCTCCTTTACTTGTGTCTTTCATTAGTTCCAGAATTTATAGTTGTACTTAGTGGAGAGTGGCAGAGAGAAATGAATCTATGACCCTTCATCTTGCCATTGGATTCCACCAATACAGAAACAGATGAATCTTGGGCTTACCTAGTTAAAGAATGGTGTGGGGCACAGAGAATCAAATTTTTGGCTTCCATGTCATTTATTTCTTAAATGGCAATCCCTTAACTTCCTTCTAAAACCCAAACTCTGAGAAACACATAAAAATACATTGATTTAGTCACAGTATCTGGAAACTTATTTAAAGCTTTGCTGTGTTAGTTTTGTCAATATGGGTAACTATTAATCTACATGAATCAGAATTTTCCTTATTAACACAAGAAGAAGAATGAAACTACTAAGTATAAATGTTTGAGTGAATTTTAAATCAAAACTAGAAACACTGGTGAAAGTTTTTGACAATAAAAAAATGGTTTTCAACTTTCATATTCCTCTAGTGTTAGATTAGAATGTAACACTCTCATTTAGTACTGAAAATTAAGGATTTTATGAAAGAATACACTAGTTGAATTTTTAAAAATAATAAAAGCTGTCATAATCATTATTTAAATGAAAATTATTTTTCATAGAAATTTCTGAATTCCCTATCACTTCTATCATGGATTGGAGTCTTTCGTAACAGCAGTGATCATCCATGGATGTTGATGAATGGCTCAACTTCCAAAATAAGGTAACATTTTTTTCTTATTAATGCTATATAGAAGAGGAAATATATATTTTTAAAAATTCATAAGAATAATATTAATATGTTTTTTTTACTTAGATTATAGATGTGAAGAAGATGGTGAAAGTTATTAAAATGTTGATATAAACTATTCAGTTCATAATAACCAGTCTTACCAACATTATAAGAAAAAGGTCATTACCCATTTTCAATATATTCTTTTATTACAGTTACATGGAAAATGTTATTGTTTCATGGATTGCCCCCATACAGTATAACAACAGAATTATGCATTTTTCTCCATTACAGGATAACAGAATCATCATTTGATAAACATGACTGTGCTATACTACACTCATCTGGCCTCAAAGCAGAGAGTTGTGGATCTCTAAATAGATATAGTTGCAAGCATAAGCTTTAGAATTGGAACATCTGAGTTTGGATTCTGTGGGTAAAATTCTATTTCATAAAATGGAAATAATATAATAAATACATGTCTTAAAATGGATTATGTTATTTGTTCTAATAATGAAAAGTCTTTTTCAAAAACAATTATTGAAATATACACACCCAAAAGTACAGATACCATTTCTTTTTGTGTCTCGCTTTTTTTGCTCAACATTATATTTGTGGTATTCAACGTTTTAAAAGATTGCGTGTTGTGTGAGTCCATTTATATGAAATATCAAGAATAGGCAAACCCACAAGAGACAGAAAGTGGATTAGTGGTTGCCAAGGGCTGAGGGGAGGGGGGATAGGAAGTGACTGCTGATCGGTAGAGTATTTCTTTTCAGAGTGATGAATACTTTCTAAATTTTTAGTGGTGAAGATTGCATACTCTGTGAATATACTAACAATCCCTCATTTATACGCTCTAAATGGATGAATTTTATGCTGTTTTAATTACACCTCAATAAAGCTTTTCAAAAAACTCCTGGGATTATGTTTGGGACTGCATTTAATTTTTAAAGTAATGTATAAAGACTAATCATGTTTATAATATCGACTCTTCCCATCAATACCATGCTTTATCCTTCCACGTATTAGATTTTCTTTAATTTCTCTATTATATTTTGTATTTTTCTATATTGAAGTCATACAAAAATACAGATATTTCACAGTCATGCTTTTGTAAATGACATCCTTATTTTTAAATTTCCTTTCGGAATTTTTGCTGCTTTAAACAGAAATACAATTTAGGTTTACATGTTGATCTTATATTCAATGACTTCATTGATTTTATGTATTAATTCTATCATTTCAAATATACATTTTCTTGGATTTTTTATATAAACAACTATTTCATCTGTAAATAATCAAACACTTTTATTTCTTGTTTCCAGGTGCAATTACTTTTTTTTCCTTGATTTATTTTCACAGGTTAGGGTTTGATGTTGAATGAATGATGTTGAATAGAAGGTACAGTAAAAGTTCTATATGTATCCCTCCCTATTTTAGGGAAAATATTTCAATATTTCATTCTTAAGTATGAAGTTTGTTTTAATGGTTTTTTTCACCATACCTTTCTCTTATTAAAGTAACTCTATAACATTCCAATTATTCCAATAGATTTTATAAGTAACTGATGTTACATTTTTATTATTTTTCCATCAATTGAAATAATAAATGCTTTCTCCATATAATGTTTATAGAGTAAATTACCGTTATTTCTTTCAAATGTTAAACTAATCTTGCATTTCTAAAACAAGCCCACAGGGGTCATTCTCTATTGTGTTTTTTTAAAAAATCAGAGCATTCATTATATTTAGATTAAGTAGTTTTTCTTCACGCATGTTCACAAAGAGATTAGACTGCACTTTCATTTATGTTGCATCCTTGACTGGTTTTGTTACCAAGGCTGTATTGGGAAGCATTCCTCTTTTTTCTACTACCTGGAAGCCATTGTATAAGAGTATGTTCTATTATATTTTCAAGTGTTGTTATTCACTACGGATACCATCTGAGGTTGTAGAATTTTTCTGTGGGAAGGTTTATATAATGAACTCAATGTCTTTAATACATATTAGATTTACTCAGGTTTCTATTTGTTATACTGTATTCTGATAATTTGCATTCTTTAGGAATTTTGTATTTATACAGATATTAAAATGTATTTATAATGTGACTTTATTATCTGTAAAAACCATTATGGTATTCCCACATTTCATCTAGATTTATGTCTTCTCAATTTTTTCAACAGTCTTTCATTGATTTTATTAAGTGTTTTCAATGAGAGTAACTTCGACCTTGTTTATCCACTCTACTATAATTTTGTTCTTTGTCTTGATTTTGTACTATTTACTGTTTTCTTCTTTCTATGCATTTGGATTTAACTTCACCTAATTTTAGCTTTTGCATTTTTAGTTTCATCTGATGCAGCACCAATTTCTGCCTTTTTTGTAAGATATGCATCTAAGGCAATCAGTATTTCACAAGACAGACTTTGCTGTTATATTTTCCTTGTAATTCATATAAAAATTGTGAATGCTCATTGTGATCATTTCTGTGGCCCATATGTTGTTATTTAGAAATTTACAACTGAATTTAAAACTATATAAGGATTCTCAAATTTGCAGTTATTGACTATCGTTTTTGGTAAAATGTAGTTGAATTTTCTCTGAAGCTGGAAATGTTGTATGTCTCTGTTTAAATGTGGCTATTATGACTGAGGAAACAATCTTAGAATTTTATTTATTTTTGATTAATTAAGGATTAAATTTGAAATCCACTTTTCAAGTGCCCACTTGCCTGATTTGGCTAGCAGCTACTGCAGTGACACCACTGTATTTTATATATTTTATATTATATACATAATAAAATACGTCATTAAATATATAGTTCTATATGCCTGGAGATAAGAGTGCATAATGTAGTTTTGGAAAATTTCCATGTGAACTTATGAGTATTCTATACTAGTATATAATATGTGTGTGTGTTGTGAATATATGTATTGGTTAATTGTCTAGTTTAAATCTTTCTATGGCCTTACTGACATCTGCTTGTTTGATAAGTAGTGAGAGAATTGCTTAAATCTCCATTTATGATTGTTTACTTCTTTACTTTTTTCAAATCTTATGTTGAATTTGTGTTATTGAGTACATACAGATTCAAAAAAAACCATTGCTAATTGTTTGGATAATCAGTCTATCCTTATGAAACACGCTTCATCATTTCCAAAATGGTTCTTGCCTTATTTTGTGACAGTACATTAACTATAGCAATTTTCTACTATCCTGTGTTGTGTTGCATATTTTTCTTCTTTTTACTTTTATCTTAATTTATGCTTATGTTAAATGAGTGCCTCACTAAGACAACAGTTATGTTAAATGTCGACATTCTTGGAATTTAAATGGAAAATTTTCTATTTATTTAATATAATTATTAAATTATTATATGATATAGTATTATTTATATATTTTATTTATATGTGTAAATATATAGATGTAATTAATTGTTAAGTATAATATAGTCATTTAATTTGTGATGAACACTACCATTTCTTTGAACTCTATTTTTTCTTTGTTTTCTTGTCTTTCACAATAAATATTTTTATTTTCACTTTCCTCTATAAGAACTTGTTAATTTAAGATGCTTTAAATAGTCTTCCATTAATGCCCTATGTTTTACAACCTACAATCTTTACTCATTAAACTCTAACAAATTAGTACTTTACCCCTTCTCAAACAGTGAAAAGATATAATTAACCTCTACATTTATTTACTGCTTGTGCTGTATTTGCTCCCTTGAATTCTAATACAAATATATATTTTAAAATTTGAAGCTTTATCATTAACATTTTATCCATTCACTATCCATTTAGATATATCCACATAATTTCTCTTCTTCAACTCTTCCTTTCTGCATATCCAAGTTTTCACCTAGAATATGTGTTTTATCTTTAGAACCTTAAATATTTCCTTTAGTTAGAGTCATTTGGACATTAATTATCTCTGTTTTAAAAAAATATTTGAAAATGAATTCATTTTGTCATCAGATTAAAAGGATATTTTCACTTGTTATTGACTTCCAAAAACAACTAGAAAGGTAATGGCAAAAATCATGAAGAGTAAACATAATACCTGAGACTATGTAATTTTCTTTTTAGTGAGTTTTCCCAGATAACTCATTTTAGACTAACATCAGTCAGATTATTATTTCTCTCTTCAATGTTGTATTGGAAATAATCTCCTTGATGCCATAAACACGTTTCTTCATTTTATTGGTTTATAAATTAACAACTTCTGGCATGAAAATCAAGCTTATAACTTTAAATAATTCAGCCTTTTTCTTTCAAAATAGGAAAACTTCTGTTAACCTTTTTTCCTAATGAACAAGCATATTATTCACTTCGGGAAATTGTTTGTGTTCGCTTTTGTGTTTTGTTGTGTTAATGAATTGCAAGTTTATAAGACCCCATATTTTCATCACATAACTTTCTGACCTCAATCATATTTCTCAGAATACAACAGGTCATATATGGCCTTAATTATTTTAGGTATATTCCCTCATTATCCAGTGTGATGAAAGTTTTTATCATGAATAATAGATGCAATTGTTCACAGGACTTTTTTGATATGGATTGAATTTCATTCTTTTGCATGTGACTATCCAGTTTCCCAGTGCTGTTCGAGAAAAGACTCTTTTCCTCAATGTATATACTTGGCTGCTTTGTTGAAAATTGAATATATATGCATGGGTTTATTTCTGAGCTCTCTATTCTGTTCCATTAATCTATGTGTCTGTTATTATGCCAGTACCAAAATGTTTTGATTACTATAGCTTTGTAATATAGCTTGAAATCAGGAAGCATGATGCCTTCAGCTTTGTTCTCTCTTAAGATCACTTCGGTTATTCGAATCTTATGTGGGTCCATACAGATTTTAGGATTATTTGTTTTATTTCTGTGACAAATGCCATTGGAGTTTTGAAAGGGATTGCATAAAATCTATAGACTGCTTTGGGTAATATGGACATTTTAACAACATTAATTCTTTCAATTCATGAACATGGAATATCTTTCCATTTATTTGTGTTTTCTTCAATTTCTTTTATCATTGTCTTCTAGTTTTCAACATGTAGATCTTTTACCTTCATAGTTAAATTTATTCCTAGATATTTTTTTTATTCGATTGCAAACAGGATTATTTTCTTAATTTCTCTTTCTGATAGTTCATTTTTCTTGCATTGATTTTTATGCTGCAACTTTATTTAATTCATTGATTAGTTGTATCAGTTTTTTGGTGGAGGCCTCGGGTCTCTATACGTAATATGTCATCTGCAAATAAGACAATTTTACTTCTTCCTTTCTAATTTGGATGCCTTTTATTTCTTTTTCTTACCTAATTGCTCTGTTTAAGACTTCCAGTACTATGTCGAATAAAAGTGGTGACAATGGGCATTCGTGTCTTGTTCTTAATCTTAGAGGAAAAGCTTTCAACCTTTCACCATTGAGTATGATGTTAGCTGTGGGCTTGTCATATATGGCCTTAATTATTTTGAGGTATATTCCCAGTGTGATAAGAGTTTTTATCATGAATGGGTGTTGAATTTTGTAAAATTCTTTTCCTATATCCATTGAGATGATCACATGATTTTTATCCTTCATTTTGTTAATGTGATGTAGCTCTTTGATTGATTTGTGGATGTTGAGCCACCCTTGCATCCCAGGAATAAATTTCATGTGATTATGGTGTATAATCCTTTTAAAGTACTGTTGAACTTTGTTAATATTTTATTGAGGATTTTTGCATCTATTTTTATCAGGAATATTGGCCTGCAATTTTCTTTTCTTGTAGTGTTTGTCTGGCTTTGGTATCAGGATAATGCTGGCCTTGAGAAATTAGTTTGGAAGTGTTTCCCTCCTCTTCATGTTTTTGGAGGAGTTTGAGAAGGATTGGTATTAATTCATCTGTAAGTATTTGGTAGAATTCGCCAGTGAAGCCTCCTGGTAGACTTTTCCTTGTTGGGAGATTTTTGATTACCGATTCAATATCCTTGCTAGTAATTGGTCTGTTCAGAATCTTATATTTCTTCATGATTCAGTCGTGGTAAATTGTATGTTTCTAGGAATTTATCCATTTCTTCTAGGTTTTCTCATCTCATGTTGTATAATTGTTCATTGGATCTCTTATGGTCCTTTGCACTTGTGTAGTTATCAGTTGAATGTCTCCTCTTTCGTTTACAATTGTATTTATTTGAATCTTCTCTCTTTTTTTCTTGGTTAGTCTAGTGAATGTATTGTCTGTTTTACTTATCTTTCAAAAAAACAGTTGTTAGTTTTATTGATCTTTTCTATCATTTTTCTATTCTTTATTTTATTTACTTCCCCTCTGATCTTTGTTATTCCCTTACTTCTACTAACTTTGGGCTTAGTTTGTTCTACTTTTTCTAGTTCTGTGAAGTGTAAAGTTAAGTTGTTTATTTGAACTCTTTTTTTATCTTAATGTCAGTCTTTATTGCTATATACTTACCTCTTAAAACAGCTTTTGCTGCTTCCCATAAGTTTTGATATGTTGTGTTTCTATTTTCTTTTTGTCTCAAGATATTTTTCGATTTCTCCTTTTACCTACTGGTTGTGTTCAGGAGCATGCTGTTTACAATCTCCACATAGTTGTAAATTTTCCTGTTTTCTTCCTGTAATTGATTTCCAGTTTCATACCATTGTGGTCAGAAAAGATACTTGGTATGATTTCAATCTTAAATTTGGTAAGACTTCTTTTGTGACCAATATATCATCCATCCTGGAGAATAATCTGTATGTATTTGAGAAAAATGTGTATTCTGCCTCTGTTGGCTGGAATGCTCTATATATGTGTGTTAGGTCTATTTGGTCTAATGTATAGTGTAAGTCCAACATTTCCTCATTGATTTTCTGTCTGAATGGTCTACCATTTGATGAAAGTAGCTATTATAGCCCCCTAGTATTATTGTATTGTTATCTATTCTTCTCATCACATTTTGTTAATATTTGCTTAATATATTTAGGTGCTCCAATATTGGGTAAATATATATTTATGATTGTTATAACTTCTTGATGAATATCTCCTTTATCATCATATGTACTGACTTTCTTTATCTCTTGGTACCATTTTTGGTTAAAGTCCATTTTGTCTAATACAAGTATAGCTACCCCTTCTCTGTTTTGGTTTCCACTTGCATGGAATATCCTTTTTTATCTCTTCATTTTGAGCCTATGTGTGTCCTTAAATCTATAGTGAGTCTCTTAGGCACATATAGTTGGGTTTCAGTTTTTTATCCATCCAGCCACTCTGTGTCTTTTGATTGTAGAATTCAATCCATGTATATTTAGAGTAATTATTGGTAGGTAAGGACTCACTCATGCCATCTTATTGTTTTCTGGATGTTTTGTAGTTTTCTTGTCCTTTTCTTCCTTTCTTGCTGCCTTTGCTTGTGAATTGATGATTTCCCATAGTGATATGTTTTGATTCTCCTTCTCTTCATTTTTTTTGAATACACTGTAGGGTTTTACTTTGTGGTTATTTTGAGGCATACATAACACATACTATAGCTATAATGGTCCATTTTATGCTAATAGCAACTTAACTTCAATTGCATACCAAATTTTATGCTTTTATTCCCCCTTTTATGTTTATGATGTCACAGTTTACCCCTTTTATGCTGTGTGTTCAAAAGAAAATTATTCTCACTTTAATTATTTTTAATATTGTTGTCCTTTAACCTTTATGCTAGAGTTAAGTGTTTAACACACCACCATATTACAGTATTAGAGCATTCTGAAGTAGAGTATATATTTACCTTTACTAGTGTCCTGTATATTTTCTTTGTTCTTATGTTACTAATTAGCATCCTTTCATTTCAGCTTGAAGCACTCCTTTCAGCATTTCTTGTAAGGCAGGTATAGTGGTAATGAATTTTCTCAGCTTTTGTTTGTCTGAGAAAGTTTTTCTCTCTTTCAGTTCTGCAGGGCAACTTTGCCAGATAGAATATTTTTGCTTGGCAGTTTTTTTCTTTCAGCACTTTGAATATATCATCCCACTTTCTCCTGGCTTGTCAGGTTTTTACATGGAAATCTGCTGATAGCTGTATGGGGGTTCCCTTGTAAGTTACTAGGTTCTTTTCCTCTTGCTGCTTTTAAGATTCTCCCCTTGCATTTGATTTTTGACAATTTTATTATAATTTATCTTGAAGAGGGTCTCTTTAAGTTGATTTTGATTGATGACCTATGAGCTTCATGAACTTAGATATCCAAATCTCTCACCAGATTTGGGAAGTTCTCAACCATTATTTTAAAATAAGCTTTCTGCCCCTTTATTTCTCTCTTCTCCTGCTGGAACTCCAGCAATCTGCAGATTGGTTCTTTTGATGATATCCCATATATCATAAAGGCTTTCCTCACTCTTTTTCATTCTTTTTTCTTTCTTCTCCTCTGACTGGATAATTTCAAAAGTCCTGTCTTCTACTTCTTGAATTCTTTCTTCTACCTAATCTTTTCTGATGTTGATGCTCTCCACTGTATTTTCATTTCATTCATTGCATTCTTCAACTCCAACTTTTCTGTTTGGTTCTCTTTTTTTATCATTTCTATCTCTTTGTTAATATTATCATTTTCTTCTTATATTACTTTCCTTATTTTGTTGAATTTTCTTTCTTTTTTTCTTGTAGCCCATTGAGTTTCTTTAAAACAGCTATTTTGAATTCTTTATTGGTTAAAATGCAAATCTCCATGTCTTTGGGGCCAGTTACTGAAAGATTATTGTGATCTTTTGGAGGTGTCATTTTTCATGCTCCTTGAAATTTTGCATTGCCATTTGCATTTGAAGTAACAGTCACCTCCTCTTGTCCTTATTAACAATGACCTTTTATGAATGCACCTATTCCACACTTCTTGCTCCCTTTTGTGGCAGAATACCTAAGCTTATGTAGCTTGTCTCAACCCTGCAGTGCACCAGGCTGAGTGCTGAAAGCCTTCCATTTGCTTTCTCAAATATAGTGCTAAAGCTCAAGTTTGTAATCTCCTTTGTTTACAGATTCAGGCTGGATTTCTGCACATGCCCACTAGCCATCTGCCAAAGTTTACCCTCTCCACTGCAGGTGGCAGTGCCCACAGGGAGCCAGCCACAGGGTGTGAGTGTGCTGGGGTGAGGTGTGCTGAGTACTAGGAGTGCCCATGGGCCAGTTGGGTGGATTCACAGGTGAGTGTGTTCCCAGCAGCTCATGGGCAGGCTTTATGATGGAGTCCACAATGCAGTTAGTAGTATCTTCATCTCTTTAATGCCTTCTGAGAGCCCTATCTGCTGTTCTCTGAGTCTTTTCCTCACCCCTAGTCATGCACCTCCTGATTCAGTCCTCTGGAAGTGGAGGAAGAGAAATGAACCTCTTTGGTAGCACCCCACACAGCTGAGCAAGCTGGATGCTCACTTCACTTCCTTACTTTTCCCAGTGAAAGCAAACATAGTTGACAAGATCTCCCTTGGCCCTAAACTGTGTTACTTTGGAGGACGGGTAATGTGGATAAAGTCAAGCTGTTTTTTCTTACCCTCTTTAATGCATCCAAATTCATATTTTTTTGCTCCAATAGTGTGCTAGAACTTCTCCTCTGGAAACTGGACTTCCACAAAGGCTCTCTTGTCTGTGGGTGATTGTCTAAATGGAGTTTTTCAGGAGCTCCCTGATTGCAACAGATAGGGGCTACAGCTGGTTCACAGGTAACCGCAGAGTCTACAGTAGGGATTAAGTTCTATATCACTCAATTTCAAATAACAT
Organism: Tapirus indicus; assembly: GCA_031878705.1. Taxonomy (NCBI): domain Eukaryota; kingdom Metazoa; phylum Chordata; class Mammalia; order Perissodactyla; family Tapiridae; genus Tapirus; species Tapirus indicus. The sequence goes on along the minus strand of CM062918.1, from coordinate 106,632,867 downwards.
AAAGTGGCAAACACCAAGAATAGTCAAGAAAATGTTGATGAAGAACATGATGATATATTTTGGTATTAGTTCAAGGAATAAATCAAATTCTGGAAAAAACATCCTAGAGGTATATTGAACAATAAACATGTGGTGGCAGAGGTGGTATTACAGATCCTGAGGAAAAAAATAGATCAGTTAATAAAGGTAATGGAAAAAGTCACTACCCTATGGAAAAATATTGAATATCAAAGATCTAATTGTAAATGAAGTCTTCACAAGTTTAACAGGAAATTTAGTAAAATATCTCAAGACCTTGGTTAAGGATACATTTCTTAGTAAAATTTCAGAAAAACAAAATCATAAATGCAAATGATGCTATAAAGGAACAATTAAAACAAATGTATTTTCTGGACAATAAAGGATATCATTAAAATTGGAAAGATACACTCAGACTAGCACAAGTTATACAACCAGTGAGTGGTGTACTCAGTCAGGCTCATAGCTGATCATAGGAGACAATTTCAGGAATTTTGAGAGCCAGTTGTTAAACATAGTCATTATCAAAATTCAATTATACAAACATAAAATATAAATTATATTAAGAATGAAAGTTATAAATACTCAAAAGTCATTACTTCTTAGTTATTTTGCTAAATTTACTGTATTTATGAAATTATTTACATCTATTATATCTGAGTGGTGGAAATACTATATAATAGTTTACTACTACAAATCTCTTCCTTTCCCAATTCCTCATTCAGTGATATCATGTTAGTAGCTTTAAATTGACTATGTTCAGAGTGTTTACATCACTAAAATTGGAAGACACTACAAATGAGGTTTTTCCCCTCACCAGAGATCTGATTATTAAACATTTCTTAACTTACACTGGATGCACTTGACAATAGATTTCTATTTAGACTATATGAAGAACTTCCGTATGTCAATAAAGAGGCAAATAACTCAATATAAAATGGGAAAATATGTGGAAAGACAATTCATAGATAAATAGTTCAGAATATCCTTTAAGAATGTTATTTTAAAAGTTAAATATAAGTAATAGTCATGGAAAAGCAAACTAAAACATCCTGGGACGATTTTGTATCCATATTAGAAAAATTAAAAGATTGTAGATTCCAAATCATGGCAATGAGGTGGAAAAATGGAAGGTCTTATATACTTCTGCTTGTGGTAAAAGTAATACAAATGTTTGGGAGAGCAATTTGTCAATATTTGTGAAGTTTTGAATATATTTATCCTAGCACCCAACAATTGCATTTCTAAGTACATACTCTAGGGAAACTCTCCTGTATATGTGATTAAGGAGAGGTATTGAAAAATATTCAACACAGCATTTTGAATGATAGTAAAAAGAAATGGAAGAATCTAAATTTCTTTAGAAAATAAAGTATGTAAAAATATTTTCCTATATTCACAGAATAGACTATATTTTATGAGAAAAATAGTATAACATTGAGTGTACCAATATTAATGGATATCAAAAATATAAATTTGAGGCAATATAAATTACTCCAAAAATACTCACTACACATTGCTTACATCATTTTAAAAAATGTATGCAAGGATCAGACTGGTGGCATAGTGGTTGGGTTCGCACACTGCACTTTGGTAGCCCAGGGTTCGCAGGTTCATGTCCTGGGCACAGACCTGTGCACTGCTCATCAGGCCATGCTGTGGAGGCATCCCACATACAAAATAGAGGAAGATGGGCACAGCTGTTGGCGTAGGGCCAATCTTCCTCAGCAAGAAGAAGAGGATTGGCAATGGATGTCATCTCAGGGGCCAATCTTCCTCACCAAAGGAAAAAAAATTTATGCAAGACATAGCTGTATATATTAGATATCAATAGACAGGTAGCAGGAATCCTCTAAAGGGAAAGGAAGGAATAAAATCAGAAATGAGTACACAGAGATTTCACATCTATTCATAATATGATATATCTTAAGCTCAGTGGTGGGTACATTGGTGTTTGTCATATTATTCTTTAAGCAAAATTTATATAAATAAGGCAATTTAGAGATGCTACAGAATATTTGTATAAAATTAGGGTAACAGAAAATTTTGTAAGCAACCTAGTAAAACCCCAAATCAATACATGAAATACTAGAAACATTTATGAACATAACTATATGAAAATAACAGCTATGTCAAATAAATAATAATAGAAAAATACATAAAACTCATAACATCTGCTGAGTGATAAATGCTGATACCATAAATTATTCTTTGTGCTAAAGAAACATCAGCAAACAAGGCAAACTTCCTGTTATTTCAGAATTTATATTGTGGTGGGAAGAACAGTAAAAAGCAAAATAAACAAGGTAGAATAAATGATACAAGTAAAAATAAACTAAAATAAGAAAAAACATATTAAAAGTGTGTTCAGGAAAACAACTCTAGAAGATGACATTTGAACAGAATTTGAAGGAAATAATGATTCTATTGGGAAAATAAAAACCACGTCTGTGGGAGTACAAAGGCCAAAGTTCTTGAATCAGAAATAAATGGTGTTACTGGGGAATAATAAAGAGAATATGGAGGCTAGAGAGATGGAAAGGAGGTGAGTAATAGATCAAGAGAGAATAAACATTGAAACTGACTACTTGACTACTTCAGAGTATTAAAAATGAAAAAGAAATAATATACGTATTTTGAAAGTGTTTTTGAGATGGTTTGCATTCTTTTGACTGCATCACTCCTCTGAGACTAAAAATGTGTCATTGCCCTGAAAGATACAAACACATATGTCTTTAATAATCTAAAACTACACTTCATTACAAAGAAATATTTTGCCTACAGCTTTTTAATCACGTTTGGGAGCCACCACTTGAAAACTATTTTAGTGTAATAATGATTATTCATATTAATTTTGAGAACATATCTCATTTTTAAATTTCTTTTTAACTCATCTTCTTGACATCTCTTGTTAAAAGAAAATTCTGCAAACTATAGAGTATTTTAAAATAATCTGTCTTGAATTAAAGATATTTAGAAAGTGAACTTTTGTGTTTTGAATCACAAAATCAAGTCCCATAAGGTCCATTTGTATTTTACAATAAAAATAGACTAAAACTATCCACTGGACTTACACCTTATTAAATCCACGTATTAGGTCATCATCCCCATCCTTAAGCTGGTTACTCTGTATCATTGGTACCATCACCATTTCATCCAGTGAAATCTAGAAACAGATGCATCATTCTTATCCTTTCCCTCTCCTCACTCTTGTCTTCACCGATTGTCAGATTTAATATCATCAACTATGTCAATTTACCTCCATATATTAGTGTCATCTTCACCATTCCTAACATCACAGTCTTGGATTAAAACACTGTTTATTTGTACTGCCCATAACTATTGTTCCTGTTTGTTCTTTATCCCCATTAATATCAAATCCCCTGTTCTCTGAGCATGTCAAATTATCTACCCAAAGCATGAAAATCTGACCTTGTCAATCCTTGCTTAAAACTCCTCAGAGAGTTTTTATTGACTATGTGGTACTATTCAAGCAACATAGCTTAGATTATGAATCTTCCTTCTTCTCACTCACATCCACTTCTTGTCATTCCAGATTGTTCCAGGCTCCATTTTCATCTCCAGATATTCGTAACCCCACTTAATCAACCAATGATACTGGACTGCATAAAACTCTCTTTACTAATTTTATTGTCTCTTTCTTTTATGTTTTGACAGTTCTATCTTTGGTTCTTGGTATGTTTTAACCCCATTCACCTTGATATCTAACATATTTTTTAAAACACTCCCCCAAAATCTCATAATCCAGGACATTTTCCCTAACACCATTTTTCTCATAGCTGATATTGGCAATACATTGTGAAACCGTCGTCTTCGATTGTATCTTTTATAATACCCAGTAGTGATGTCTACTACTGCAAATCACATATTAATTTAAAAGCACCTGCTTATGTCTATGCCTTAAACAGATTGTTAAAACTTAGATGACAGGGATTGTGCTTTATACTTTATTCAACTAGGTATATCCATTGCTAAACAATATGCTTCCCACACAGAAGAGATCCTCAATAGATACTAGCTTAAAAAATAAATAGGAAACAGTCTTCATGAAAGTATCAGTAATTTCCTATTTTTGTGTAATTATTTATTTACATATTGTGTTGCACTTTGGCATTGTTAAGTTTGTGTAAAATAACAGAGAAAAAATTAATGCAATATAGAAAGGCATTTGGCTAAAACCACAGAAGAAGCATGATAATTTTTAGTGGTTATTTTCATACTCTCCAAGAGGCTAATGTAAGAACTGTAGAGTTTAAGCCACATGCATTTTTATTCATGTGTACACAAATTAATCTATTGGTGCTAAAGAAAGAAGTAATAAGTCAACTAGAATTTGACCACCTGTATTAGATGCATAATCACACACACAAAAAAGTTGTGACTTGGGAGACCTTGGTTCTACCCAGATCTGCAAGAAGTGAGCTTTTTTCCCTTTGGAAAAGTGCTGTTATCCCTACATCTATTTCCCTAGGCACTTAAGATAAGTTATGCCCAAATTTTATGATATCTACAAAATTCTAGGATAATCTGATATATTTAAAGTACTGAAGTAAACACAAAATTCATTTGGATAGAAGACACAGAAGTTGTAAATGGCATTTTTTTCCATGAATGTGGATATTACCACTGCAGCAGGTAATGTAAGGTTAAATGGCAAACAAATAAATAAACAATCAAACAAAGAAAAATAACTGGGATGCTAATAGAAATTTGAAATCATCTGACTTGTAAGGCATGCATGAAATTTACCTGAGAGCAATTTTTAAAAGAATCACTATTTATATGTCTGTTTATTCAAAACGTCTGAGATAACACCTCAGGAAAAAAAAACTTCTGTTCCACTATATCATGTTGATTGATATTAAACACACACAAAAATGAAGTCTCCTAGCATGGGCTAAGTCGATATAATGAAATATTTCTTTGTGATAGGACATCTCAATAGAATTTCTTATTTTTAGAATTATATAAAGTTTCAACTGAGATGGTGTCACAAAATTAGTCAGGGGCCGCCCGGTGGCGCAGCGGTTTAGTTCATGCTTGGCAGCCCGGGGTTCGCCGATTCGGATCCCGGGCGCCCGCTGATGCACTGCCTGTCAGCCATGCCGTGGCGGCGTCCCATATAAAGTAGAGGAAGATGGGCACAGATGTTAGCCCAAGGCCAGTCTTCCTCGGCAAAAAAAAAAAGGGGGGGGGAGGAGTGGCAACAGATGTTAGCTCAGGGCTGGCCTTCCCCACAAAAAAAAAAAAAAAGAAAAAAAAAGAAATTATTCATCTGTTACTAGCTCAGGAAACTGTGCCAAGCAATATTAATTAGTTGCCAAGATAGTGACCTGTACTCTCTCTCTTTCAGCCGAACATTCAAGATTTATGGACTCTCTGCCTTGTGTTCATCCTCTTACAATGTACTAGTTGACGTTATATGTGTCTCACTCAGTACAGAATACCTAGCTGAATGTTCTGAATAAACATTTCAGGTTCGAATAAATATTTCAAGTATGTTTTCAGATTTTTTACTTTCATATCACTCAGCGTTTCACTTCTGCTTCAGTATGCCCATACATATCCAGACTCAGCTCTATTTTTTTCCAATTCCTTTCATTTACTTCATTGCTCATGTGAACTTTAGAATTTGTCTTTTTGACATGTCTCTTATCAGTTCAGACACATTTACAGAAAAGTCAAGACTACAAATATTCATTTGGTCATAACCACATAGTTTATGCTTTCATTTCTGGCCAACTACTCTGTAAACACCTTGGCCACATCTAGTTTTAGTGTCACAGCTTGAAGTGAGTATTCTGCCAGGGTAACTGCTTCTCACCACAAAGTTGTCTCGTGGCCTCATCACTTCTTCCCAATGGTACACAGGAAGGGCTTAATAGATGCTCAGCCGTGCAAGCCAGCCTGTATCTTACTGGTCAGGAAGGACTGTTGATTAGGGCTTGGTGGTTATTCTCACTTAGCAAAAGTAGTTTCTAAATAGTTTGTTGAGGTGGTGGTGGTGGTGGTTCTCAAATGGCTCAAACCCAGGCTGTTTGCAAAACAATGTAACTTTCTTTCTCCAACAGTTTTAAGAGGTCAGGTAAATATGTCCATATGAAGCCCATACATGTATTTTTGTTGTCCAATTACTGTTTCTGTGTAAATTCATTTTAGTTGGTTTAATTCCATTTATTTAAAAGTATGTTTCCTGAAAGCTATGCCATGTCCTTTTGCAGCTTCACATATCACCAAAGCATCCTTACTGTTTAGCAAATCCTAAATAAATGTTCCACCGTGAGAGAGACAAAGTGAGTATATGTTCACTACTGAGAATGAAACTAGAATTTCTTTGTACATGTTATTTCTTTATGGAAGTTTTTTTCTATCATGTTTTTATTTGAAGAAACTGTACTTGTAGGTATTTTTGTGACTTCCCCATAGAGCTATCAGTTCCTATTTGAACTAAATGAAATAAGCTCAAATTCATTTCCTGATGCTCTGTGCCTACCCTATTGCTATCTCTTTTTCTCAATGTTCTGTTTAAGAGACACAAAATCTCAGTTGAATCTAAAGCTAATAACATAAAAATAATTCTTCAGGCAAGTGTGAGCTGGATTTCCCCATAAAAACCCACATTTAAGCATCTGTTTCCTTTTATAAACCAAATATTTGAAAAATGTGGTTGTTAGAAAATATCAGCTTAGGTTTCCTGTATATAGATCTAATTTTACTATGTATAGTAGGCAATGGAAAATAATGATTAGCTGAAAAGAATTTTAGTATAAGAATATCAGAGATAATATTCTCTTTTTCTTCAATTTGTTTTATATTCGCTTGTTTATTCTTGAGCTTGTTTCATACTTACTTGTTCATTTTTTATCACCTATACTAAAATGTAAACTCTATGAGGAGAAGAAGTTTTGTCTAGATTGTTTACTTAAACATTCTGAAGGCCTACAAAAGCACCTAGCAAATAGTGGTCACTAAAAAATGTATTGAACAAACTCATTTATTTTCCAACTCGAAACATATGACCACATAATATTTGCTTTCCTTCCTTTGGAAATTCTTGGTATATCTTTAAGAATTTTGAGTTGACAATTTTACTTTTCCTTATAATTTTATGTGTTCTTTGATTATCTTTCTTACTTTATATTTTATCTCAATATTCTGAATAAATGAATAAAAATGTATACTGAGACAGTCTTGTTAATTGGCATCAACTCTTACATATGTACTTATTTTTTATGCAGACTAGAGGTATGTATTTAAGTTCCCAATTCTGCATATGATGTATATATGATAGAGATTCAGTTTTATGTTTTTTATATTGGTATAAAAAATGTCCAGCACTAATTATTTAATAGTATCTTATTTCCTACTTTATCTGCAATGCAACCGCACATATCTTTTCATCTATGCTTGTGACTTTTTCTTCTCTGCATTTTTTCTCTTTTCCAATTTGTCTAATATGTCTGTGTTCTCATATCACTTTGTCTTAAATAACATAAACTTAGCAAAGATCTTAATATCTTTAGCACAAAGCTTCCACCTTTTCTTCTTCACTGGTGATAAACATATTGGCTTTTGCAATTTAATGAACATTTAGAATTCTGCTTTGTAAGTTTCACTACAAAACCTGGGATATCAACCAGAATTTAACTGAATCTCTAAAATGTTTTAGGATTAATTGACACCATTATGAGATCTTGTAGTCCTATAAAAATTTAGTTCTTTTTGAAAATATTTCCATAAAATTATGTAAGTTCCATATCGATTTTGTCTGTTTCTGTTAGATTTACTCAAAAGTGCCTTACAGTGTTTCTATTGTGGTTGTTAATGGTATATTTAAAAAATTAATTGTTTCTGTTTGCTATTGACTTTTAATATAATACTTTTTGCAAATTAATGCTATCTTTAATTATACTACTATTATTTCTATTAACTGGTCATTACATTCTTTTTTTATTTTGTATGTAGATAAGCATATCATCAGCAAAAAGAATATTTTAAGTCCTTATCTCTTTAATTTCCTGTGCTGGTCTTAAGTGTGCTGAAGAATCTCCATAATGATATTGAAAAGAAAGGTTTCAGTGATGCTTTGCCCTCATGATTTTCTGAAAGACTACTAATATCTTGAAGTTAAGAATGATGTTTATATAGATCCTAGTATGTATGCTAAAGATTGTTTTTATCGTGAAAAGGTGTTGAGTTATAGCAAATGTGCTTTCCATCTTAAAGCAATCATGTTCTTCCATTTTCTTTAATCTATTATTTGTAGCAAATTGCATTATTTATTTTTCTAAGGGAAAATTATTATTACTATCCCGAAATGAATTCAATTTGGTCATATACATTAGTTTTATACCCTGTTTGATTTAGTTTGATACTATTCTAGGATTTTGCAACAATTTTCATAAATGAGATTGACTTTTCCTTTTTCTTTCTTGACACATTCTCTTCTAATTTGGGCATCTAGGTAATTCTAGTTTTAGTGAAAGAAATAGCAACTGCTCTTTTTCCCCCCTACATTCTGGAAGCATTTGTATAAGTTATAATGATCTTCTTCTTGAAAGTTCATTATTTCTCTCCTGTAAAACTATTTGGCTTTTGTGTTATCCATGTGGGATGATTTTAAATAACCTACTGATTTCATAAAAATTATTCTAGCTTTATTAAACTTTCACAGAATCAACTTTTGCCTGTTAATTTTATCATATATTGTATATATAAATAGTTAGAGTATCTAATTGTTTTCTTCACTGAAGATTATTGCTTAATAATTATCTCCTATTGGTTGAATGGACCATGAATTTATTGACTGAAGTTCTGTTTTCATGAGCACATATTTAGTGAGAATTAATATGAGTGACTCTGCTTTTAGCTGTTTCCTTCTAGAGTGGCTTTTAGTTTTCTTCTTCAAAGTGCCCCACCTTTATTATCATAATTGTTATTATGACATTCTAAAGAAGCTCTAGCTAAAATATTCTAGTATTTTAGAATAGTCTTAAATTTACAGAAAAATTGCAAAGATAGTACAGAGAGTTCTCATGCACCCCATATCCAGTTTCCCTTATTAACAGTTTACATTAGTGTGGTGCATTTGTCACAATGAACTAACTGATATGGATACATCATTATTAAGTAAAGAACATATTTTATTCAGATTTCTTTAATTTTTACCTAATGTTCTTTTTGTATTCCGTTGTCCCACCCAGAATACACATTACATTTAGTCATTATGTCTCTTTAGGCTGTGACAGTTTCCTTATTATTTCTTAATGAAACAGAGATTATGAGTAGCTAAAAATCAAAACATTAAGATAGTTGATTATGTTTCTATTCTGGCATGAAATTTGGTGCTATTATTCTAACTAATAAACAGGGAGTAATATAATGTGATGTGAAGGAAAAAGGAGAAAAGGGTCCTATTTAGGAATAGAGATGGATCTGCAACACCCACATATACCATAAATGAAACAATATTGACTATAAATTGGTAATTATTTAAACTATGCATATTATGGTTCCTCATAGAATTTTTTTATTTTGTATGTACTTTATATTTTCATGTTTAAAATGTCATGCATGTACAAAGATAAATATACATACACACGTGTATTTATGTGTGTGTGCATATGAAAAATATTTCTCTTAGTTCCAACTTACATGATACAGCATACTTGATTCCACTTAAGTTTATGACAGCATGTGCACAGGATGATTAAGAAATTTATTTAATTTTCTTCTGTTTTTTTTAACACTGTACTTACAACCATATTCTATATTTTTTGATTCAGAAAGAGATTATGTAATCCCATCGCTTGTTTTTCAAAACTCTAGGAAACTTCTTATCACTGAATTTATCATTTTCAAATCATAAAATGTTGCTGAGATCTAACATTTATTTCACCAATTAGCAAAATTTTCTGTGTAGTTATAAGTGGAAGTACTGTGGTTTGTGCTTTGTTTTTTCAACAGGAAGATGAGATCAGAATACCATTTGTCATAGCTTTGTCAGGGATTGAAATTGACTGAACATCTCTAGTTGCAATTCTAATTTGGGAACTCAGGACATGCCTAAATATTCCAGTTGTTTAGGAAGCTTTATCCACAAGAATCAGGACCTTCTTTCTCTGATCAGGTGTGTGTCTGTGTGTTAGTGTACGTGTGTGTATTTCTAAAAACTGTTATTCAAGAAATGAGGAACACTTGAGGTTTTAACCTCAAGAAAGTTTCTAAAAATATTTACACTATAAGGTAATTCTAATTGCTTCTTAAGTGTTTGAATAGAATTACTGAGAACAAGGAATGCTTATTACTTCTGAGGTATACTTTTTTTCACTTTAGACAATGATAAGTAATTAAGATATACTTATTGAAGAATCAGAAGTTATGATGTTGCTATAAGATAGAGCCTTGTCTGTAAACAAAACTAGAGGAATGAATCTTTATATTTGGGATTAGAGAACTGAATTGCAATTTGAATTCTCACAGTTATGAGTTTTTTGCTCTGTGCGAAGCACTTACCTTCCGTGATACACAGATTTACTTGCAAAATGAAACAAATTATATCTGTTGCTTCCAACTATCATGCTCAAATATGAAAGACCCTTTATTTCTTAAATCTAAGCACTATGCAAAATTACTGAATAGCTATTTTTTTCTGAGAGTTCTGCTAGATACTATAAGATGTTACTCCATAAACTAATGTGAGATTATTTTTGTTAATGATGATACTGATAATAACTTGTAAATGATGATGATGATGATATGGACAGAAGCTGAATTAAAATGTACTAGGAAAAACATTGAACAAAAATTCATATGTCTTCCCAAAATACTTTGCAGAGAAAGCAACTATCACCAAATGAAATAAAACAACTATAAATAGAAAACTATGAATATTGTCATTCAATATAAGCAATAGAAAATATTTTGATTAAATATCTTAAAGGTAGGTGAGTTAGAAATGCCCATTATATGTTTGACATTTTTGAAATAATTATTTATTATTTTATAACCAAGGGAAATGAAAACATTAATTTTACCTGGCTTTATCTGAATTTTCATTTCTCTTCTTTCCTTTTCTATATACGCATGGGGGAAATTTTTCTGTATTCTCACTTTTCCAATCAAAATATATCATCTCACCATGAGGAAAGAAAACAGAAAAAAAGTAAATGCTTAATTTTATCTTATTTAGGAATCCTTTGTAAAATGAAGACTTTGGATTTATCTCTGGAGTAGACAAGCAGTCATAATTATACGATGGGGTTGGTCAGAGATCAGTGGGTTCATCACAGCATGGGTATGTATTTACACATAAATATGTAGTTTTGCCTGTGTATAATTTTAAGATACCCAGAATTTCATACAAGAATATAAGGCATAGGAAACCAATTTACTTTGATTCACTTATGTTTATTTTATGTTCATTTCATGTTATGTTTATGTTATATATTAAATCAAGTCCTCAAAAACATAAAAACTTTTTCCCCTTCATTTCATTAACTACCTAAAGTAAAGTCTCTCATAATTTGAGGCAGCCTGAATTAGTCACAGCATTAGGATATGGAGTTAGAAGACGTGAATTTCACTCAAGCTTTTACCAGTCTCTAGCTTTGAGATCTAAGGCAATCCACAGCCTCTATGCACTTAAGTTTCCTTTTCTATCAAACACAGATGAAAAATATGCTGTATTTACCTTAGTGGAATTCAATCATATTCAAATCAAGTGACATATTTGAAAGTGGTTCTGAAACTAAAAGTACTATAAATTACTCACAGTTGATAGCATTATAGTAAATAAGCAATATGATTTTGGCTACCTCTAAGATTCAATTTCTTCATCCATAAAATAATACCTATCCTTTTCACATGTTTAATAATTCAATTACATGTTGTATGTACAAAAAATGCTTCAGTTTAACTTTAGGAATAAAAGGTAATTAGTATTAGCATTTCACTTATAAAAGGCTTTTACATATTCAGTTATGATTACTATTTCAAGAAGAGAGCAAAAATGATTTTTTATTTGTTTTGTTCAGAGGCAAGATTCTTTGTCTTTAACCTAAAATTTTAGACCTTATTATTTTATTCTTTGTATGTCCTTCACTATAAAGAAAATTAGACACACTAGCATTTACTATTTACTATGATTAACATTATTAATACTAAAAGCACATTATTTTCTTTTGCTTTTTAAAATACCCATACCAAGTTGTGTTGATATCCTTCGTTCTTCTTTCTTTCTTTTGCAATTTGTGAAGTTATTAACTTAGTAAATGTGGCTCTATGAATTAAACACATGTCTAACCCCCTAGGCCTCTGTCTTTTTCATTATACATGTCTTTATTTTAATGTTAGATTTCATTACACATTAAGTATTAACCTATTTTAACAGTATATAAGATCTTGCTAAAGATACTTTGCCATAGAATAAATATAATTTTATTTATATTGCAAAGTATAAAATCATAATAATGAAGTAATATAAAACAAAAATGACTTGATGTTATACTTTTAAAAGGGTATAAATGGAAATGGCAAGTTAAGTTATAAAAATTTATGACCCAAGTGGCAGAAAAGCCATGACTCATGTTGGCCTGAATTGTTTTTCTCCAGAGATGAGCGAATTCTATAATTATAACTCTGAACTGGTAAAGCATGGTACTGCTACACAATGGTCCAAGAGAAGGCCTACATTAATCACAAGTAAATGTAGAGAAAACCGTAAGTCCTATGTTCTGTTTGTCTTCTTTTCTCGGTATACCAAAGTGAATCTTAGAAAGTGTGTAATTAAATCAGTGATAAACACTCAGTTGATTTTTTCTTGATGAGGAAAGCAGAAATGAGATTGTTTAATATAATATTGGAATGTGTAATAAAATTAGCAGAAACTGTTGAGTTTAGGATCTTCTCATGCCCTAAAAATGATGAGATTATCACAATAATGACAATTGAGACAGCAGTTTCTAAGACATCACTGAACAAAACTAGCTTTAGGAAGGAGTAAATAGAAATGGAAAACAGAAAAGACATACAAAGTATCCTTCTGAGTCATACTCCTAAACAGTATGGAGGCGATGACTTGATTGCTATTCACAGAAATGTTTCTGAGTGCGGTGAAGAAGATATGCTTTCTTTTATTCAGCCAGATATCATTGAAACTCAAAACTGAAAAGTTTACACAAAAAAGGAAAACAACAGACTACTCTCACCTATGAATTTTGATTAAAGGTTAAAAAATAAATGATTATCAAATAGCATCACTTTACAAATTAATTATAGGAATGAAACGTGCTATATGTAATAATCAAAGGGGAAAGATTGTATGATTATATGCATAATGTTGAAAAGGTTTTGGATAACAATCAGTATGAGTTCTTAATTAAAAACCATTTAATTTTTAAAACCTGTAAAATATAAATATTGCCTTTCAGATATGTATATATATTCAAAAGCAATCATTATGCTTGTTGATACATGCTAGCAGCATTTTCTCTATAGTTGGAAAAAGGCAAGAAGTTTTACTATTATTACTATTGAGTAATATTGATTATTCTGCTGGTGCTAAAAAAAGTAAGTGATATGAAATTAGACATTAACATTATTTGCAAGAAATATGTGATTTAAAATATTAAAAAAACCCTCAAATGCCTCACCCCAAAATATTGGAAACAATAAGGAAATCTAGTATGTGGACTTGATCAAGCTTTTGAGATTTTTAGTATTTTAAATCACATATTTTTGCAAATAAAGATACAAAAATCAATTGTCTTACTAACTACAAAAACAAGAAAAATGTGAAGAAAGAAAATGTCATATTTATATGACCAAAAATCAGAAAAACATAGATAAAATTTTTAATTAAAAACCCTAGAAATAAATTTATTAATTTAAAATTGTACTGATGAACATAAAATGATGGAAATAGAAACTATTCAAAGGCAAAAACAATATTTTAAAGATATAAATTATCTCCATATAGTTATTCATTTAATGTGATTCTATTAAAAGGCCAATATACCATATTTTAAAAGTGACTGGTTCTTGAAAAGCTCCTATTAAAGTTATTAAGGCATATATGAAATGTAATGATAGCCAAATATTCTGAAAAAGAAATGTAATATAATATTGTGGGCACTATCAAATACTCAAACATATTATAAAGCTAATGAAATTTTACATATAGTTTGAATGGAAAGACAGATTAAAGAATGTAGGAATAAATGCAAATACATATAGAATGAATTGTATGCTAGAAGTGGTATTTCATGTCAATGAGAACACATTGATTTATTCAGTAAATAATGTTAGAAAAATTCAGTGCACATTTGGAAAAGAAAAATATTATAAATTTGAATTCTTACCTTATTTATTACATACACAAAAATACACACACATACAAAACACCAAATAGACCAAATTAAAAAGGAAACCGCGTAACATCATGATGGAACATGGCATAATTTATATTATAAACTCAGAATAATGAAGGCTTTTTATTCAAAGCAAAAAAGGTATAAGCCATAAAGGAAAGTTTGATCAAGTCGGCCATAAGCCACCTCAGGACCCCAAAAGTATCATAAATAAAGTTAAAACAGAAATAATATCTGAGACTTTTATTTGCAAAACATATGACAAGAAATGAACTAAGAGGCCAGCCCAGTGGCAAAGCGGTTAAGTTTGCACGCTCAGCTTTGGCAACACAGGGTTCACAGGTTTGGATCCTGGGTACAGACAGACACACTGCTGGGGCAGCGTCCCATATAAAGTAGAGGAAGATGGGCACGGATGTTAGCCCAGGGCCAGTCTTCCTCAGCGAAAAGAGGAGGATTGGCAATGGATGTTAGCTCAGGGCTAGTCTTCCTCACCCCCCCCCCAAAAAGAAAAGAACTAATATTCCTAACCTAAAAAGTAAGAAACAAACCAACTACTTAATATAAACAAGAGAAGTCTCACAGAAAAAAAATAAAAATATTATTTACCCATAGTAGAAGAGGTACAATCTTATTCATAACAGGAAACATAAAGTTCAATTTTAAAAATAATATTGCTTATCAGATTTATACATTTTAAAAATGTAAATAATGTTTAGTGCAGGGGAAGGTGTGAAAATAGGCTTTTAAATTTGATTTTGGTATAGACTCTTTGGACTGAAATTTTCAATGATTACAAAAATGTTAAATGCAAATGCCCTTTGATTCAGCAATTATCCTTTCAGGAATATTTTCTAAAGAGGTGCTGAAAGTATTATTCATATTATTATATATAATAGCAAAAACTAAGAGACAATTTATATATGCATTGAAAAAATTAAAAGCCTGTCAATTATTAGATATTGTCTATTTACCAATGAAACACTATGCAAGCAGGCATTTATACAAATTTGACAACTTTATAAGACATGATGTGGAATAATCACTAGGATATTTTCTTAAGTGAAAAAAATCACAGAATATTTTGTATAGTTTCTTAAATATGTGTTTAAAAAAAGATGAGGGAACTGTCCATAATTATTCTTAAATGTGCATGGAAAATTTTACAAAATGATAACCATGGTTTTTATTCAAGGGAGAGACTGGGGAACTTTTGGAGAGGAATAGGAGGGAATATTACATTTTTATACTCTTATTTTTTAATCATTTACAAAGTACTTGTGTTACCTGTTCTGAGAAAAATAATTAGGGAAAAAGCACTATCATCCCCCACCCATAAAAAAACACTCTAATGTTTATATTAAACACAAAGATGCCAGAACCCTTTATCCTTTTCTCATCTTTCTCACTCTTTTTTCCTTGACAGCATCTCCATTTTTCCTTGCCCGTTCTGTTGCTGTAGCTATGGCGATCCGTTTCCTTGTAATGGTAGTGGTATGCAGTGCCATAACCATAAACTGTAAGTAATAACAGAGAAGTAGATTGTTGATCTAATGATTATAATGCATTACTTTGATTAGTATTCAAAAGTACAGAAACATAAAATAGCAATATTGAATGCATTCTTATATTTTTGCTATTAACCTAGAAATTTGTCTACTTTTGTTCAGACTATAAGCTACTAAAAACACAAACCCTTTTAATAATTATGATTATTTTAATAGCATTACTCAACCAAGGAGCTCCAATTTCTTTGACAGGTAAGTGAAAATTTTCTAGTTTTGAAGCACCAATTGCATACATCTATATATATTGGATATAGGCATGTATCCAATAGTGTTCACAGGAGAGTGTATATGAAAATAATTAATCTTGTCCATAATTAACTGTAGTGTTTTAAAAAAAAATTTTAATAGTAATAGATTACATGTATAAAGTAGCAGATGGTTAGTTTTAGCATCTCTTTCTCTCTTTATGAATGTGTAGAGATATATCATTGGATATGACTATAATGGTTTAATTATCTGGAATTTTAGAGGTATTTAAAGGTATTTAACCTGTCTAGAAAAAAAATCTGCTATAATGTTCAGACCCGTGCAGAATTAATAATATATTCTCCCTTTCTAGAAAGTTACTGTGGCCCATGTCCTAAAAACTGGATGTGTTATAGAAATAACTGCTACCATTTTTTTAATGAAAGCAAAAGCTGGTACCAGAGTCAAGCTTCTTGTATGTCTCAAAATTCCAGTCTCCTGAAGATATACAGCAGAGAGGACCAGGTTGAGTATTTGTTTTACTTCCCTTTCCTACATTTAGTCCTAATATATGAGGCAACTCACTGGAATATGAACTTGAAACATAAGAGAGGCACTAAGACTCAGATATACCAACCCCTAATCTTTGTGCATTAAAAATAAGAAAACACAGAAATTGCAAGTATTACATATGTGGTGTTTAAGTCAGAACTGTGCCAGAGTACAGAATGCATTTTCTCCAAGTGTAAGAAAAACATGATTAAATGATTATCACCTTGCATTTACTAAAATTCTTAACACTGGCTTTATTTGTGATTTCAAACAGGATTTCTTTAAATTGGTGAAGTCGTATCATTGGATGGGACTAATACGAATTCCAACAAATGGATCTTGGCAGTGGGAAGATGGCTCCATTCTCTCACCCAACCAGTAAGTCTGTACCAATAGGTCTCTATTTGTGGATTTGTTGCTAAGCTATCCCTGTAATTATTCAACTATCACCTTTTCCTTCACACAATGCCAAGATGCTCCCATATTCTAATAGATTCAGCAAAACACTCTTAGAGTCCAAATTTAGGAGACTGTGGAGCAGAGCAGCCAATACCAATAATAATGAGTAACATTAATTGTTTGCTATGTGCCAAGTATTGTGCAAGATAGGTCTAATGCTATGCCCATTTTATAGATACAGAGACTAAAGCAGAGAGATTAAGTATCACATATATTCTTTTTTGAAGTTATTACCAGATTTATTGAGATATAATTGATTCAGTAAGCTGCATATATTTAAAGTATACAATTTGACAAATTCTGACAAATGTATACATCCACAACACAATTAATAACATCTAGATAATTAACGTGTTTATCACCTACAAAACTTTCCCTTCACATCTTTGTAATTCCTTCTTCATGCCCTTTCCTACCTACCTCCTTCTGTCTCCAAGCAACTAATCTACTTTCGGTCACTATAGATTAGTTTGCAATTCATAAAATTTAATATAAATGAATCCTACAGCATGTACTGTCTTTATGTCTGGCTTTTTCACTCAGCACAATTATTTTGAGATTCAGCCAACTCACAGCATGTATAGAGTTAATTTCTTTTTATTCTTGAGAAGTATCCCATTTATGTGTATGCTCAATTTGTTTATCCTTTCATCTGTTGATTGATATTTGGGTAATTCCCAGTTGTTGACTATTACAAATAAAGCTACCTGCTATGAATATTTGTGTACAGTCTTTGTATGAATACAGACTTTTTTCCCCACATAAATACTTAGGAGTGGGATAGTTGGATCATAAGTATATGTTTAAGTTTTTAAGAAACTGTCAAACTATTATCCAAAGTAGTTGTGCAGTTTCACATTTCCACTAGCAGTGTGTGAGAGTTCTAGTTGCTCTACATCCTGGTCAACACTTGTTATGGTTAGTCTCTTAAATTTTAGCCATTCTAATAAGTGTGTAGCCAGCCCTTGTGGCCTAGTGGTTAAGATTCAACACTCTCACCACTGCAGCCCAGTTCATTTCCTGGTAGAGAACTACACCAACCATCTGTTGGTTGTTATACTGTGGTGGCTGCATCTTGCTGTGGTGCTGAAAAACTGTGCTACTGATATTTCAAATACCAGTTGGGTTACCCATAGTGGACAGGTTTCAGCAGAGTTTTCAGACAAGACAGACTAGGAAGAAAGACCTGACCACCTACTTCCAAAAAAATTGGCAATGAAAATCCTATGAATAGTAGTGGTGCTTTTTCTGATATAGCACTGGAAGATGAGAGGATGGTACAAAAAATACTGGGCAGGGTTCCACTCTGCTGTACACAGGGTCACTAGGAGTTGGAATTTCAATGGCACTAACAACAACTATAATTGTATTGCTATCTATTTTTCCTTTTAGTTCTCTTAATATTTGCTTAAAATATTTAGGTCGTTCAATGTTGTGTGCATACAAATTTACAATTGTTTTTATCCTCTTGTTTAATTGACCCTTATATCACAATATAGTGACTTTCATTGTCTCTTGTGACTGATTTTAACTTAAAGTCTATTTTATGTGATATAAGTACAGCCACTCTCACTCTCTTTGATTAACCTTTGCATGGAATATCTTTTTCCATCAATTCACTTTCAGCCTATGTGTGTCTTTAAAGCTAAAGTGAGTCTCTTGTAGGCAGCATATTGTTGGATCTTGTTTTTGATCCATTCAGCTACTCTATGTCTTTTGATTTGATAATTTAGTCCATTTATATTTAAAGTAATTATTAATAGGTAGGAATTTGCTATTAACATTTTGTTTACTGTTTTCTAATTTTTTGAGTTCCTTTATTTCTTTTTTCCTCTCTTGTTGTCTTCCCTTGTGATTTATTTTTTGTAGGGTTATGTTTTATCCCTTTCTTTTTATCTTTTGTATATCTACTATAGATTTTTTCTTTATAGTTACCATGAAGATTACATAAAACATCTTATAGATACAACAGTCTATTTTAAGCTGGTAATAACTCACCTTCAATCACATACAGAAACTCCACATTTTTACCTCTCTTCCCCTCCCATTTTATAATATTGATGTGAAATTTTGCTTTTTATGTTATGCATCCATTAATAAATCATTGTAGCTATAGTTATTTTAAATATTATTTTTTTACTTTTACATTAGAGATAAAAGTATTTTTAACACCATATTACAGTATTCTGAATTTGACTATATACTTATCTTTCCCAGTGAGTTTTATACTTTCATATGTTTTCATGTTGTTAATTAGCATCCTTTCATTTCAACTTGAAGAATTTCCTTTAGCATTTCTTGTAAAGCAGGTCTGGTGGTGATGAACTCCCCTAGCTTTTGTTTTTCTGGGAATGTCCTTATTTCTCCTTCAATTCTGAAGGACAACTTTGCCAGGTATAGTATTCTTCATTGTGTGCTATTTTAATCATACAATTTACTTTTATGTATGTTATAAATCTCAAGCTTTATTATTATTTATTTTATTTAAACAGCCAATTTTTAAGAACTTTGAATAAGAAGAGATTATACATTTATTCATGTAATCCCCATTTCCAATGAAATACCCTCCTTTTTGTAGACCCATATTTCCATCTGGCATCATATTTCTTCTATGTTAAGTATCTCTTTTAACATTACTTGCAGTCTGGTTCTTCTGGTGATAAATTATTTCAACTTTTATACTGAAAACAATCTTTACTTTGTCTTAATTTTTGAGAGAGATTTTCACTCTTTATAGACTTCTAGGTTGAAAGGTTGTGGGTTTTTTTCTTTCAGTGCTTTCACTTTCTCCTCACTTTTGTTGTTTCTCTAAGGCATCTACTGCCATCCTTATCTTTGTTCCACTGTGTGTAATGTCGTCTTTTCCTCTGGCTGCTTTAACAGTTTTTCTTTATCATTGGAATTGAGAAATTTGTTTGTAAGATGCTTTGGTTTAGTTTTTTATATATATATATTTTTTGTGCTACTGTTTTGTTGAGACTATTGGATCTATAAGTTTATAATTTTCACCAAAATTAGAAAATGGACTGCCATTATTTCTTTAGACATTTTCCCCTCCCCCATTACTCTTTCCTCTCCTTCAGATGTTCCAATTACAAATACTTCAAGGTCACTGAAATTGTGACAAAGTTAACTGATGCCCTGTTCATTTTTTTTTCCTCATTCATTGTGTTTTATTTTGGATATTTTCTATCATCCTGAATTCAAGTTCACTAATCTTTCTTTCTGCAATGTCTAATCTTTCACTGATCCTATGAAGTGTATATTTCATCTCAGACATTGAAGTTTTCACTTGTAGAAGTTTGATTTGCCTGACATATTATATGACTTCCATGTATTTACTTGACTTTTTGAACATATGGAATACAGTCATAATAGCTGTTTATAATGTCCTTGTCTGCTCATTCTAACATCTGTGTTAATTCTGAATCATTTTTGATTTATGGATTTCCTTCTCATTATGGTCATATTATTCTGTTTCTTTGCTTGCCAGGTACTTTTTTGTTGAATTTCCTACACTGTGGATTTTAGCTGCATATTTTTTACTTCCATGAGTATTCATGAACTTTTTTTCTGGGACACAGATAAGTTATTTGAGAATAGCTTGATTCATTTTGGTCTTGCTTTTAAGTATTATTAGTTAGGATGTTCAATCTAGAGTTAATTACCCCCTACTACTGAGGCAAGTGACTTCTAAGTAATCTACCCCAAGCCTTACGGAATACAAGGTTTATAATATGACTGGTGAAAATGGATATGATTCCAGACCCATTGTAAGCACTAGATATTTTTCCCTCTAAACTTTTTTAGATAGTTCTTTCTCTGTCCTTGAGTAGTTCTTTCACACATGCTTTGATCAATATTGTGCTGAGTACTCAAGTGGAACCTTCCGCATATCCTCAGATTTCTTTATTTGTTCAAATTTCTCATCTTAAGTACTGTGTCCTGGAACTGTAGCTGTCTTGGTCTGTCTGGACTCTCACATATCCTATGTATGCTGTTTCTGTAGTCTGCTGTTTTAACCACTTGATTATACAGCTCAACACTGTACACCAGGACAAAGTGATAATATCTTAGTGCTCATAGAGCTAATGAGTATAGACTTAATCCTTTGGATGAATGCTAGGGTAGCTCTCTACAAAGGTCATTGCTATCATTTGGAAGATCTGGCCTATTACTACACTGTTTAGAAATTTCTCCGTTCTGGTACAAAGATCAGGAGTAAAGCTTAAGTGGTTTGTCGCTTCTCTTTTCTTTCAGTTTTATAATATCACAGATGAAGCAGAAGTTCTCTAAATTGTAAATGTTTTTAATTCTTTATTTCAAATATATTTTACTTATTTGAATCTCTAAATAAGTAATAAAAACAATAACAACATCAATATTAACATTAATTAAGTCTTCCTCTGTGTCAAACACAGTTTTAAGCACTTCATATGTATCTTCTCATTAAAAACGCTATTAACCCCACTCTTAAAAACCCTATTAAAATATTATTTTTAGCTGAATTTTGCCAGTAAGTAATAGAGTCTTAGAGTGTATAATAATTCTCCTAAGCTATAAAATTAGTAATAATTGCAGCAGAGATTCAAGTGTATGTCTTTCTGACTCTACAGCCAGAACTATCATCAAACAACTAAAAAAACCCTCTTTTCACTGATTTTTATATTTACTTTGCTATGTTAATGGTTAGTTAGCAGTGATAAATGCACAATCTTTACTGTCATATATTCTTTTCACATTTTTCCTTGTATTCATTGTAACAGGGACTACATATCTTTCTACATAATTATATATTTGAAATTTGGAGGTCCCAGTATGCCTTAGAATTGATCTGAAATGACCTCATTTCTGTACAGCTTGAGATTTTATTTTTGACAAAAAAGAGTTTATTCTCTGGAAATACTAGTATCACCTTATTTTAATATTTCTCAGTCTACAAGTACAAAAGTTCCTTTTGGGAGCAAAACTACTAGCATACTAAATTTCTGTTTATGCATGTAATAAACATTTGTTGAGTGCTACTCAATTCCCAAGAGGTGTGCAGAGACAACTACAGAGATGAATAGGACATTCCAGATCTTCACATTTCAGTCAGAGGTATAGTCATAAACAAATAAGTATAATCCACTGTAATTAGTACTCTGGCAGAAATGTGATTAGAGGAGTATGGGAAAATAATAGACACAAAAATTGAAAGGACACATGAAAAAAGTGAGATTAGAACGAATGTGGCTCTAATGTGCCTAGATTGAGACCAACTAAGAGCAATTACTAAAAAATCTCTTAAATTTTTTCTTCTATAGTGGCTAGTTGTTTCTCTATGGACAGAGTTCATTCTCTTATCCTTGTAAATACATGTGCTATCAGACAATGGTCCTTTTTTTTATTTGTCAATTTCACATTGATGTGGCATCATCATTCTTTCTTCAGCCCTCTATTTCCCACCTGCTCCTGGTGGAAAAAAAATCGCCATTTACTATATTAATTATGTAACTACAAAAATACTCAAGATCCCAGGGCAATATATATAAAAGTATCTCTACATGGAATGCCTAAACACACACACACAAATACACACACACACTCATGTATGTGTGTGCATATACATTAGAGGATTTTACAATTTATTTTATTTTATTACCAAGTAAAATTCCAAGTATCTTAAGAAGACTGTTTATTTTTGCACTAAACACCTCTGTTGACTTCTAAATTGAATTCTGAATTCATTTCTAACCTAAATATTTATTTTAAAAATCATTTTAAAGATTTCATTTCACTCAGTTACACATACAAAGAGATTCCATATTTTCTAAGTTGACAAATTTCCAATTTATAAAAAAATAGTGGCACATAATTTATAATAGAATGCATTTTTTACTTTTATTATCTGTGTTGGCTATATTTTGCATATCAGTGAATAAGAAAGACCAGATATGATCCTAAAATCTCCTGAAATGATATTATTCCAGTACCTATATCTAAATAAGTACAATTTTGTTTTTATATTCCTGCATTAATAAGGTCATGAAAGTAATTTTTCCTTCTCTCTAATCTAGACTAACAATGGTTGAAATGCAGAATGGAACCTGTGCAGTTTATGGCTCAAGTTTTAAAGGTTATACAGAAAACTGTTTAACTCCAAACACATACATCTGCATGCAGAGGATTGTGTAAAGAGCTTATGACTTATAAAATATAAAGGATATAAAGCATGAAAGCCATTCTCTGAGTGTTCTCCATGAAGAAAACTTCCAGAAGGAAATTCCAGCAATATTCATTGAATTATTTTTCAGTCTATGACACACAATAAAAAATAACCTTGCAGGGAATAAAGGCAAATAATTAAAGAATTTAGCTTGATAAAAATATTTTGTTTAATTTTTAAAATTCTTGAGTAATGAACAGATTTATTTTTAAATTTATTAAACTGTTGATGATATCCAGGGTTGAACTAAATTTTAAACCATGATTTTATTAAATATGCACGCATATTAAACTAATAAGGCTTTTAGAACTTTCCAACTCAAAACATTTGAAAGTTAAACTTAAAGCTGAGTGAAGGGTATATGAGGGTTCATTAAATTGGCTATATTTGAAATTTTCAAAATAAAAGTTAAAAAATCAACAAATACACCCTCAAAGTTTCAGAATGCCACTGCTAATTTAATACAGCACATGACATGTTTGGCAGAAATTGAATTACTCCATGCAATGAGAATATGACACTGACTGCAACAAAACATAGAAAGATAAGAATTGAGTTTGGGGAAGACTTACAAGGCTTCTGGGGAAAAAATGTCATCTGAGTTGAAACCTGTAAAACGAGTAGAAGTTGTCTGGGCAAATTGTTAAGGTAACAGAGTTATTGGGAAATGGAATAATAGTTGCAAATATGCAGAAGTTGGAAGAGTCTCTGACTCTAAGCAGAGCCAGTTTGGTGAGAGCAGAATGATGGAGAAGATGAGGAGCATAAGAAGTGGTGGAGAGAGAAGAGGCTAAATCACGCAGGGCTTTATATACCCAGTAATGATTTTGGATTTTATTCTAAGTGCAATTGCCATTTGTGTGTTTTTTTGAAGATGTGGGTTGAACAGCATTTTAAGGGGGAATTAGTTTAAAATGCCATGGAGAAAATTGTTTATTTTCTACATAGTCAATCAAGGGTCAAGGATTGTGTTGATCCAAATTAGTTTTAAAATTATTGTCTAAAGTTGTAACATCCACCACCCAGAATTAACAAAATTTAACATTTAGTCACATTTGCTTTAAGATTTCATTATTAAATATTTAAATCATGGAAAGCATTCCAAAAAAGCACATATATTTGCTTTGAAAAAATAAAGCAATATAAATTGGGCTATGCTTCTGTTTCTGGAAATGAAGATAGCCTGACATTAGGTCCCACTGAAAATAACTAACAAACTTTCATAATATTATCGTACTATATATTATAGCTTGGGGAAAATATCACTAAACCAATAAGAAGGTAACAATTTTGTAGAATCACAGAAATCAGTGAAAATGGGAATCTCAAAAGAAAACCAACCACAGAAACTGAGTTTCATTCTGAGGGTTTATAATAAAACTTGGGAAAACTTAGTTTGTGTTTTGATGGTTGTCACAGAGAACTGGAAACACAAGATCAAGTCTAGGGGTCACCTATCCTAAAGGGTTAAATACAAGTGATCTTTCTAAAGCTGGGACCCTCAAAGGCTACAATCTCATATAAGAAATAACAGGAGCCGGCCCCATGGCATAGTGAGTTCAGTGTACTCCTCTTCAGCAACCCAAGTTCATGGGTTCTGATCACAGGCACAGACCTACACCACTCACCAGCCTTGCTGTGGCAGTGGCCCACATACAAAAATAGAGGAGGATTGACACAGATGTTAGCTCACGCTAGTCTTCCTCAAGCAAAAAAAGAGGAAGATAGGCAACATGTGTTAGGGCAACTCTTCCTCAGCAAAAAAAAAAAAAAAAACACCAACAAATAACAAACCCTACATTTCAAGAAATACTAACAGAGACCCAAGCAAATCAGAATAGTCACCCTAAAATATGCCTCTCTGACTTAAAATTTATTTTGAGCTGAAGACAATTAAGATGTGGCTTGAAATCACTATCTCAAAGAGTTATCTGCACCCCCATATTCATTGCATCATTAATCACAAAGCCAAGAATGTAAACATAGACAAATAAATAGATAAAGAAAATGTGATATATACAAATAATGGGACATTATTCAGCCAAAAAAGGAAGGGAATCCTGACATTTGTGACAACATGGATGAACCTGGAGGATATTATGCTAAGTGAAATAAACCAGGCACAGAAATACAATATAATCTCACTTATATATGGAATCTAAAAAAGTCAAATTCACAGAAACAGAAGAGTAGAATAGTGGTTGCCAGGGGCTAGGGGGTGGGGGAAATGGGGAGATTTTGGTCAAAGGATACACACTTTCAATTATAAGATGAATAACTTCTGGGGATCCACTGTACAGCATGGTGATGATAGGTAACAGTACTGGACTGTATACTTGAAAGTGGCTAAGAGAGTAAATCTGAAATGTTCTCACTGCTACAGCAAAGAAATTGTTATTATGTGAGGTGATAGATGTGTTAACTAAGCTTTTTGTGGTAATCATTTTGCAATATATACATTGTACACCATAAACTTACACAATGTTATATGTCAGTTGTATCTCAATAAACCTGAGGGGAAAAAACCTATTGGTGTTTCCTTTTATCACACACAAAAAAAGAGGCAGCAGATGCAGGAAAAGTTCTCTCTACCCTTACATTTTCTGCCTAAAGGCAAGATATAAATTCTCCTTTTACTGGAGACAGATTCCTATCAGCCCAGAAACAACACCAAAGGAATCTGCAAACAAACTTTATTACTCTCCTCCCACATATTTACCTTCCCGCAGTTTGCCACCTTCAGAATCTTAAAATTTTTTGTCTTTATCCTGTCATTTCTCTGCATATGTATTGTTCTTTGTTGATGAAGCTACATAAGCTGCATTTCTAAGCCTCTACTTAGTTACTCTTAGTTTTAGGTTTCTCCCAAGTGATATGCACTGCATGTGTTAATAAACTGTTTTTCTCTTGTTAATTTGTCTTTTTGTTAAAGAGACCCACTTGAAAATCTAAAATGGGTAGAGGTAAAGTTTTGCCTTCCCTGCACTAGTTTTGACCTCTGAAAAGATGGAGGAGAAAATAAAAATCTTCTTTGAGTATTTGTAATCACCAATGAACCCTCATTTAAGCTTACAGCCCAAAGCCTGCCTAATAGCAAAATCCCAAAGTGTTGCATTCAAAATGTATTTAAAGTAGTTCAAGGATAACAATGGTCTGCCTAATAACAATACTAATACTTTTTGAAGGAAAGCAGCTTCATCTCACTTTTCAAAGAATTTTGACAAACAACCTTCCAAATTTCTTGGCCACAAAGACAAATATCAGGAGAGAGAGAGAGAGAAGGAAAGGGAGAGAGAAAGAGAGAGGGAGAGATAGAGGGGGAAGAATATAGCAAATATGACTGTTTAATATTTAAGTAATCTAGGCAAAGGGTATACAGTAATCTTTTGTACTAGTTTGTCAGGCTTTTTGTAAGTGTGAAATTACATAAAAATAAAAAGCCAAAACTAAGCAAACAAAAAACCCCTGAAGTCATCCTTGAAGCCTCTTTCTCTTACACACTGCATCTAATACATCAGCAGATCTGATTAGTGTATACATATATACACACACATATATAACATATATGTGTGTGTATATATGCATACATACGTATGTGTATGTATATATGTATATACACAAAAACATATATATATGTATACACACACATATATCTGAGCTGTCATTTATCACCTCCATTTCATCAGGTCTGCTGCTGTTGATGAATTGTGAAAGTTTGATTTTACTTAAATATTTTTATTTTACCTTAATCTTTGAAAAATATTTTTACTGGATGTAGAATATTATTTTGGCAACTATTTTTGTTTGCCACTTTCAAAGTGAAATACCGTTAAATTCTGCTTTCCATTATTTCTATTAAGAGGTTAACTGCCTGACTTATTGTCATTGCTCTCTTTCTCTGGCTACTGTTAATATTTTCTCTTCATTTTTGTTCTCAGCATTTTGACCATGATATGCCTTAGTTTATGTTTATCCTGTCCTGAGTTTGCCAGGTTTTGTTTTGTTTTGTTTTTTTGTTCCATTTGTTCTCCACTCTCATCCCACAACTCCAGTTCCAAACACATTTGTCCTGTTGAGTATGTAATACATTTCATTCATCCATTTATCTGTTTTTATTTTCCTACTTTATTTTGTCTCTGTGCTTCAGTTCACATATTTTTACATTGACCAGTCTTTGACTTCATCCATACTACATTTTTTGTTTCAAACTGCTGTTTAACTATCCATTGAGTTTTTAATTTCAGGTATTACAGCTTTTCAGTTTTAGAATGTCTATTTGTTTTTGTTTTTTTTTTTTTTTTGAGATTCAATTTTTCTGGTGGAATTCTTAACTATACATCTATTTTATCTGTTTTTCTATAATTGTTGAACACATTTATCATAGTTATTTTAAAGTCTTATTCTGGTAACCCCATATATGGATCATTTGTGTATCTGAATCTCTTGTATGAATGCATTCTTCTTGATTATTGATAATATTTTCTTGCCTTTTTGAAAGTCTTGTAATTTTTTTTCTGTTAGATGTCAGATATTGTGTATAAAAGAGCCACAGAGGTCCAGATGAAGTTATCTCCCACCAGAAAGGGCTCCCTCTTTTAATTTTCTTTTAAGTGGATAGTGTGGGGATGAGATCACTTTAATGAGGGAATTAGAGGGTAAATTAGTAGTTTCGGTAACACTGAGTCACCCCAGCCCTGTAATCCACGAGAAATTCAGTTCTTCCCTTGAGTTAGTTTCATTTTGATTATTTAGCATCTTACTACACACAGCATCCAAGTTTGGCAAATGTCTTGAGGGTGATACCAGCCATGTATTTAAGATCCCACCATTTTCCAGATTAGCCATTTTTCCCATTGTGAACAGTAAAATCACTACTAGTTTTTCTGTTCTGAAGTCATGGCCATCTGCCAAGGGACAAACTTGATTTCTTACCTTCTATCTTAGCTTCTATCTATTCTCATAATCAGTCATTGTCACCATGTGTGACTGCGTGGTAGATCTCCACTATCAATTCACTACTCCTTCCATGGCTTTCATAAACTGTTTTTTGTTTGTTTGTTCATTTAAAGCCTCCTCCTTCTGGCTAGTCTTTGTTTCCTAAAAACCAAAAAACTTTGGGAGTTTTCTTTTTTTTTTCTCTCAGAATCTTTTGACTGCTTCATAGTCCTCTCTCTGTTTTGTCTCCGAATTTAGCAAGTAGCTTGTGGAAAAAGTGACAATTTGAGGACCTTCAAATCTCCGGTATTGTCACTCTAGTCCACATCACCACTAAAAGCTTTGTCAGTTTCTCTTTCCTCAGACGTAGGTTCTCTGTCGTGGCCAACCTCTGATCCACAAAAAACAATAAAAACAGTGACAGATTGCTGACTCGTGCTCCCTACACTGGAAGTTAAGCTAATTTAGTAATCATTCCATAGATCTTTGATGCCTTAAAAATGCATTTAAATTTTTTTTAAACTTTTCTTTTCCTGTTTTGATTTTTCTTTATCTACTATGTTTTATTTGGAAGGAAAAATGTTATTTATTGAGTCCCTGCTTTATATTACCAATATTTCCCTTTATCTCATTATTTCTTAGAATGCCTATTTTAAATTTTTGTTAAATCTGTGCTGTTAATCTTACCATATGAAATAGAAGCTTTGTTGTGCTGTATTTCTTTTAGAGGAGTTGTGCTCCTTAGGTATCTAATAATGTTTGTCTGAGGCCCCATGTCACGTGGTGGTTTCAGCAACCCTGTTTGTGATTATGTATGGATTTGGATTTTCTGTTCTATTATATCTTATGTTGGTTTGGATGAGTTTATGGATTGAAAATACCCTGAAGAAGTCAAAGTCTTTCTTACAGTTTTCAAAGCTCTGTGTTTTCTGGTTTCTTTTTTTCTCCTCCTGGATTGTATTGGGTCATTTTTCCTTTCCACCTCTGAAATCCAGCCACCTGATCATCATTCCACCACGAGGCCTTTCCTCATACTGCTTGTTTGTTTGTTTCTCTCTCTGAAATACTCTTACCTCCTGGATCCCTTTTCTCTTTTGTTAATAAAATTATTCACTTCTCAGATCTCTCCATAAATATTACTGTATCAGGGAGGTCTTCACTGACTTTTCAGTCCAGATCAAGTTCTTTGTTATAATCTGATAACTATCTTTACCCTCTTTCTAAGAATTGATTTTATTGGTATTGCATATTTATTAATGAGATTACTTCATTAATGTCTGTCTTTCCCTCTAGTTTGCAAGCTCTGTGAAAGCAGAGGTAGTTCTTTGATTTGTATGACTGTGTATCTCCAGCACTTAAAGCTCAGTGCCTGACCAATGGCAGGAAAAAATTCTTGTTTTTGAATGAAGTCAATTCAGTCCATTTATTCCACTCCAGTGGAGACTATTCATTTTCACATTCTCTGTGCCTTGTGTGGCTAACAAAGTTTTAATATCTCTTGACTCTCTATAACTATTTTTAAACTATTATTTTCTATCATCAAAAATGTAATTTTTCTTTGAGATTCACTTTATCAGGCAATTTTATCTTCTTACTATGACCATTCATTCCTCTCATAGATGACCATAATGACACAAAGAACGACTGGTAGTTTATATAAATCTAAACATGAGTATGAAATTATAGTGACAAAATTTATTTTGAAAGTACTGGAAGATTTGAACACCTTAAACTGAATTTATTTAATCCCTCTGTCCCAGTAATGGGGGAGGGGCTTATTTAATACTTCTGTCCCAATAATGTTTCTTCACTTTCCTTATTTTCTATGTATTATCCTCTGTTACTAATATATGGTTTATTGTATTTATCCCATTACATATTATGAAGTAGAGGCAAAGAATAGCATATGAACTTCAATGTTTAATGACATCTAGTTTAGCTAAATAAATTTTTCACATAGTTGAAGTCATCACATTGGGAAATCTCAAGTGTTCATTTTTTTTTCTTTCTGATGTATTTTATTTAATCTGAATGTGTTGTCTTCTTGCAGATACAATAGCCATTTCTTTGGCAATCTTCAGCAATTATCTGGCCATATTTTATATGTACGCATTTATTATTAGCATTCGCATGTCCTGGAATTTGAAGCCTAGAAGAGAAAAACTTTCCATTACATGCTGAATTTGCCTTGTATATCAATTGTATTTTGTGTGTGTGTGTGTGTGTGTGTGTGTGTGAGGAAGACCAGCCTCGAGCTAACATCTGTCGCCAATCCTCCTCTTTTTGCTGAGGAAGACTGGCCCTGGGCTAACATCCGTGCGCATCTTCCTCTACTTTATATGGAGTGCCGCCTCGGCGTGGCTGATGAGCAGTGCATCGGCAGGCGCCCGGGATCCAAACCTGTGAACCTGGGGCTGCCAAGCGCGGACTAAACTGCTGCGCCACCAGGCAGCCCCTATCAATTGTATTTTTAAAATCCATAATATTTTGATATACTTATAAAGATGCAGAAATGTTGCTTTCCCCGTTCTCTAACAATACAAATAATGAATGTATTAAGCATCATCCAAAACTTAATATTAAATCTGGAATTGGGATGGTAACAATGCCTTTAATTCTGGCTATCTTCTTTGTGACCTCAGGCAATATCAGAGTATCTTCCATTTTCACTGAGGTTTACTATATTTCCTTTATATATTAGCATTTTGATAAATACATTCTGTACCATACTGTATATATGGTACAACAAAATTGTTGTTAATTACCAATAACAATTTATTCTGTCCTGGAAAGTTTAGCTTGCTCCTTCCAGAGTAAAGATCAGAATTCTCTATACTAGTTAGTATAGGCAATAATTTCAAAAGAACAGATATTTGAATATACCAATGAGAATCAAAGCAATTCAGAAAGGTCTTATGAAATATGTGCTATAATTCCTGAAGGAGGACATGCACTTACTATATTAAGTGCAGCAATTAGAAATGAGTATGCAATCACTTAGAATTCTAGGTAAATCTGAAGTCTTAATTTGAATACAGGATTTGCATTAGAAAATCATGTCTGTTAAGTGTGTACACATTGGAAAGAATCTTGCATATTTTATTCATAAGATTTCAAAGTAGAAATAATATTTTTAAATTAGATTCATATATTTAAAAATTTATTTGACATTAATTTACTCTTCAGACTTAGGGTAGAAAGGGGAAGAAGAGGAGGAAGGTGAGATAATACTTTTATTGAGTTCTTGTGTGTGAGACACTTTCCACATGCTTAAATGGATCGTAATGCATTTTTCACAACCACACTAAGTAGATTCTACTATTCACCACATTTTATACATGATGGAATAGAAACTGAAACACAGAATGTTTGAATAACAAGACTAAGAACATCCAAGTGGCAGAGCCAAGATGTAAATCTGGCCAGTTTTGCCTCAGAGCCTGTGCAATTAAATACTTACTATATTAAACTATGGAAGTGAAAACTGGGAAACCAGGGTATTGGTACTTCGGTATTTCCCAGAGTCTTGCTAAACTGGCTTTTACACACACAGAGATCTACCTGTTCACATTGGGAACCACACAGGGAATCACATAGAGATGGGCTTGTAGGAGATAAAATGAAAAATCAGTAAATAGGAATTTGGGCTAAAAAGAGAAAATATTGTTTTCTTATAAACATAAAAGAGAACGTAAAAACAAAAAACATAAAAAGGAAACATGGAGATGAATGATAAATGATTAATATATTGAATTAGATACTTAGCCTGTAAATGATAGAATGAGAAGTTTCATCAGTTTTATTAATTAACTGCTACAAATATTTTTTGTAATATATTTGGATGTGTATATATGTGTGGATTGTATATACAGATGTTTGAAATGATGTTTAAATTAGAATGGTATATTGGAAAGATATGATCTTGAAAAACATACTTCATCAAAGCAGCGTATTAAAATTTCTGATTTTCAAAATCCATTCTTTTCTGCTGCACAGTTATCACTAAGTTTCATAAGTGTTCATGTACAATAGAGTGCAACATGGAGTGGACATATGCACACCTGATATACAGATATTTGTTTTATGATAACTCAGAATTGCATTGTTTCAAATCTTCAGCCACTACTGCATCCATAATCTGATAATAATATGGTTAATTGAATATATAATTAATTGTAGATAATTGTTATCACTTTTCCAAGAAAGCTTTATAAGGATGTTTGACTTTTCCAAACTTATTAGTAGGAGAATTTTATTGTTAATAT
Organism: Tapirus indicus; assembly: GCA_031878705.1. Taxonomy (NCBI): domain Eukaryota; kingdom Metazoa; phylum Chordata; class Mammalia; order Perissodactyla; family Tapiridae; genus Tapirus; species Tapirus indicus. The sequence continues at coordinate 106,600,286 of CM062918.1, read as the reverse complement.
TTGAACCACTTATTTTGGTTAATTTTATCACCAGCAGTCAGAAGTTTCGTCTTTCCCTCGCTCCATTCAATTTTTGATGGTTTGATTTCACAATGCATGAGGAAGTCCAGAGAAGAAGTTTCTATGCCATGGTCAAAATATTTGTGGTCCTGAGTTGAGGCATATTATTGTAGTGTAATGGATCTTAAACTATGCTGTATATTATAATTTCATGGAATTCATTTTTAGAATGCAATTTTATACCTCCAACTTCCAGATAGCTTAATAAAATCATCTGAGTTGAGGCTAAGAAATCTTCTTTTTTAGAAAGTAAGTAGTGTGGGTCGAATAGTGTCCCCCCAAATTTATGTCCACTCGGAACCTCAGAATGTGAACTTATTTAGAAATAGGTTCTTAGTTGATGTAATTAAGGCAAGGATCACGATGAAATCATATTGGATTGGGCCCTAAATCCAATGAGAGTATCTTTTTAACAGAGAAATGGGCACACAGAGATACAGAGAAGAAGGCAATGCAAAGTTGGAGATGTATAGTTAAGTGATGCCAAGAATCGCCAGCTATCATCTCTGTGTCCTCAGGCAATTTAAAAATAGCTTCCATTTTCACTGAGGTTTACTATATTTTCTTTATACAATTAGCATTTTAATAAACAAGTTCTGCAATATATACAGTATAACAATATTGTTGTTAATCATCAATAACTAATTTTCTCTCTGAAGAGTTTAGCTAGCTCCTCCAAGAGAAAGGAGCTTTCAGAAGCAACCAACTCTACCAACACTTTTTTCAGACTTCTGCCCTCCTCAAATGTGAAAGAAAATTTCCTGTTGTTTTAAGCCACCCAGTTTGTGGTAATTTGTTATGATGGCCCTAGAAAACTAATATGAAGTATACTGGGTGAGTCCTAGAGAAGTTGAGAGCAAACTTTTAGAAAATTTCATTATGGGTACATATCTTGGAGTCAAACAACCATATTAAAATTAAAATGACAAATCTGATATGTACTCACTTTGTAATCTTGTGCAAGTTTATTTGTTCAATTACCCTTTAATAAAATGCAGAATGATAATACCTCAATCATAGAACTGATAAGCAATCTAAATGATTTATGAAAGTAAAATGTTTAGCTTAGGACAGTAACTATTTTACTCCCTTTTTCCATCTATCCTGTCTTTTCTGGGTTGATTTATTATGGGTACATCTGTTACAAAATCTACCATCTGCCCATATTCACACTAAACAATTAGATTTGGAAAAAAATAATATTATTCTGGACTAAAATTTTAAAACAGCAGGGTACTTACTTGTCCAGGGTAAGATCTGTGCCATCTAACCAAACCCATTTCAGTTGTTTGCTGTTGTAGTATAAACTGATAAAAAACTTTGCTTGATGCATATCACATAGCATTTTTGACAATTTTATTACAAAATTCTGCAGAAAGTGAAAGGAAAATAAATCAGAAAGTGGAACTTCCCCGAGAAAGAGAGATATAATGGTTTAAATATGTATATTTCATTTATAAACTCCCCTGTGGAATCTCTATTCTAGTATATCAAAAGAATCTGGAGGGATTAATCCTAGCCTTTATTAATCTTAAACCACAGGCTGGATGTCAACAGCTAATAACTCGTTTATTCACTGAGAAGTTCTTTTTTTAGTATACATTTTATTCTAGGCATTTTCTTGGGTTATGGGTTGTAAAAGTGAGGAAAAAGTCTTATAGCTATAAGTCACTTGGATTAGAACAACATAGAAAAATAGAACATTAATTGAGCCTATGTAATAAGTAGTGACACATGCTACAAGAATGGAAATACAGGATCAAAGAAGAATGAACAGGGCATTCTAACAGGTCTTGGTGAACCAAGAATGTTTTCCAAGGTGATTGTCTAGTAAGCTAAAATCTTAAAAATGCGGGTGCATTAACCAAGAGAAGACAGTTTTGGGTGGGATGTGGAGGAGATAAAATTTGTCACAAGCAGATGAAGCAAGGACATGAAAGAGCACAGGGGGACCATGATGAATTTAAAGAATTTTAATACAGCTGGAGACCATCACATGTTTCTTTTAGAACAGTGTGGAGTGGAGAGTCCTTAACAGTGAAGGACCCAGAGAAATAAATAAGAATCAGATTACAAATAACCTTATAGACATTTTATTTGTACTTTTTCCGAAGTGCTGAGGAAAGCCACTGAAGTGTTATTGAAGTACACATTCAAAATTACAAAGTGTAAAGATTTCTGACTGTGATAGAGAAAGTGTTTCAGAAGAATATAAGACTTGAGTGATTGCTGTCATTCTTAAAATTTTCTGATACTGAAATTTACAAAACAAAATCTTGTCTTTACCATTTCTTCTTCAATATTCAATTTAAGGAATCTTGAATCTAAACCAATGCAATAGCGCTGACATTCTTTCCAAGGAAACATGTTTCTTGAAAAATAGTAGCAGTCTTCTCCATACTGGTGCCAGTTGTTTGGACATGTAGGATATTTCCAAACTATTAAAAAATTGGAATATAACTGAATGCTGTCCATCAGTGCAATTCACACAGTAAATACACATAGCAAATCTACCCTCTACAAACAAAACCATCATTCTATTTTTACATTATAGACTGTGTTCACTTAAATTTAGTGTTAGATTGATTTTAAATTAATAATTCACCTCTTCAAAACACTGTAGTCTTCAAGATTCATAAGATGCATATTGGCAAACAAATTTTTTTAAAAATCATAAAATTAGAAACATATCCAATATATATGGCTGTTAAAATTGTCAATATAATGTTCTTTATTTTCAAAATGAAAATGAAATGTGTATATATTTATTTAAAAGCTGTAAGTTTCAAAAATTAGATAATAAGTACAGAAAAAAAATTATAAAAGGACATCCATCCAATAAAAACTGATGATGATGCCTTGTCCAAATATTTCATTCAACCTCAGGTCATCATTTGAATCATTTGACAGTGCCATCATTTTGAGTGTATAAATAATGTATATATGACTACATGAGAAATACTCTCTGATATACTAGTAGATTTGACTCATATCTGCTTACATGTATCCAGTTATATTATCAAACAATAGTTGATGCATAATTAATTCTCTTCTCTCTCCTGAAAACAAAATTATCACTCAGAGACTCTTCCAAAATTAACTGTTTTGTTTATTTCCTTGTTGGAGGAGAGATTTCCTGGACATGCTTCTGCTTGAAATGAGTTCTGATTCACTGAAAAGACTTCAGAAAGGTCAGTTTTAAACTCAAAAAGAAAAATAATCAGACATTCCTATGTGCAAGACACTGGACTGAATTCGGAAATGCAAAAATGATTAATGAAACATCACTTGCTTCAAAGAAGTCAAATGTAATGGAGTCATAAACATAAAAATCAAATTATAATACAAATATGACAAGTTCATATCATAATTGATCACAGAAGAAGGAAACTTTGTTCTGATAACAGTGTGAGCAAGTTTTTTGTAGTCAGAGAAAGACTTTTTAAAAAGGAATTTCTGGTAAAGGAAACATGAGAACAAATAGTAAGATGTTTAGTCAGGTTCACAATATGCTTAAAAATAAACAATAATTTGATATGTCTCCAAGAAATCATCTTTAGTTCTGGGCAGAGAATATTGTATTTGGTCAAGGGATTGAATTAACTTAAAAAATGTATTATCTTTAACAGATTTCACTATGATGAGTAATGGAAAAGCAGATTTCTATTTCACATAGTGACTTACACTCGGTGGCTAAGATTCCATTGACAAAAGAAGCACCGGGCAAATGATGCACAGAATCACTGCAACATATTTCCATGAAGAAGCTGGAGTAGGACAATCTACAGAAAGAGAGAAATAAACCTTGTGACATCAGCTTCTAAATGTCTATTCAGATTTCTTCTGTTTTAGGTGTAGTAAGCCACACAACATAGCTTGCATACTAAAAATAGAGAAAAGGGAGGTAATCTACAAAATCTTAACCATTTTGAGTGAATGAGACAATAGAATTCAAAAAGCAATCATGTGAACTAAATTCATAAGAGATGACAAGCCCTATTTCTGGGAAAAGATGAGACACACACTATACTTCGCCTTTGGCAAAGCATAGGAAGATACGTGGCAGCCAAAAAGCAGTGAACATTTTAACAAATATTCAAAGCTAAGAGCAGGTTATCATGAGACTTTAGAATCCCTTGTGGCCCTAGACCTATGGGAGCTCACACCCAATTGCCAGTTACTCTCTGTTGGCTCCCACTGGGTCCTCATGGAAAGATGAAGAAAGTTCAGAAGACCTGAGAGATCTCCTTTCTGTGGCACAGGTCTACATGGTCTGCCAAAGTTTGTGGGTTTAGTGGGTAAATCTGGAGACCATCCCTGCTCTGGGCCCTGCCTAAGTAAAAAGTGCCCCTGAGGCACAAACATAAAACCTGTCTTATGCCTTGGGGGTCCTGACTCCAGGACCCTGATAAAGTCAAGCTACCACTGGTGAAGGAGTATTACATGCTCCACCACCACCACCACCATCGGCCACCTCACCCATTCTAGGAAAAGTTGAGCTACTACTGGGGAAAAAGTCTTCTCTATACCCTGCACTGATGATAGGTAAAAGCCACCTGCTTCTAGAAAAGGAGCAGAAAACCACCTTAAGCCCAGGATCCTGAAATGGTACAAAGCAAAGGACCCCTGAGGGAGAGAGAGGAAACTGCTTCACACATGAGACCCACCAATACAGGACAGATACCACAGAGGAAGGGACAGAAAATCTGCCTGCCTGATAGTAAACTCTGCACTGAGTAGGACACATTTTTAAAAGATAATACACTGAAAACCAGATCTGGAGGTGAATCAGTTGTTGTGATTTCTAGGCAGGGAATTTGAAATAACAATGATTGATAGGTTAAAGCATCTAATGGGAAAGATGTAAATCAGCATAAATATATGGGGCATTGCACTAGAGATATGAAATTTATAAGAAGCATAAAATGCAAATGCTATGAATAAAAAACATGGAATCAGAGATAAATAACTTGTTCCATGGACTTGTCAGTAGACTCAACAGAGCAGATAAAAGACTATCACCAGGATTTTACCTTTTGGAACTTCTGGGCCTTTGCTCCAAAATTTGACACTACATATATCTTTTTTCTTAAACTCCCTAAACTTGAATTTCTTGAATTTGCATTCTTCAGTCTCCAATAATATTATCTATATCCACTTAGAGTGGAGTCAGTGAAAAACAGTGGACCTGTGGCCATCCTGTGTTCATCTGACAGAATTCCGTGTCTTTCACTTCAAACATCAAATTTGTGCAAAATATTTATGGAATCATAATAGAGAGCTCATTTATAAATATGTGACTATTCCATCCTTTTGCCTCCCCAACCCCAAGAAAATGTTGTTGAACCATTTAGATTATTTTTATCTCCCTTTTCCAATACCTAAAAAAGCTTTATTTTCCCAGTTTGATTTCCAGGTTTTCTGTCATTTTATTTCAAAAAACAGATGAATATTTTTAAAAAGTTAAATAAAGCAAAAGATGAAAGTTAATCTACATAATAAATAGCGCAGTTAGTCTATGTGGGTAGAAGTAGAAATTTAAGAGCCTTGGGAATGTGATGTTACTCAAATTAGGAAGATACTCAGAGTGATAGTTTTCAGAGAACACTTATCCTATAAGAGAAGTGGGCAAAAGAAAAAGAAATCAATTGGGAGACTGCTATGGTTTATAAGTAAAATCCAATCTAAAGCATATATAAAATTGGAGTTCCTCTGCAAATTCTTATGTTTGTTTTGTTTTGCTATTTAAGATGTGTCTCTAAGCATAACTAGGCCCTAGTCATTTCAATCAGAAGGTGGACATAAGCAGAATTTATTGGGTTATACTTAAAGCACCCTTCTATTCTCCACCTTCTGCCTAGATTTAAGTCATTACCCCAGGTATGACTAGACATGCCATTTTACTAGGACTGCAGAACACTTGGACTAGTGCTAGAAAGAAATGTTTAAGAAGGATGGATTAGGCTTAAGCCATTGGATATTTGCAATATGTCAACATCTAGCAAAAATCAGGAAATTAATCACAGGAAGGAAATACAATTTTTCAGGGAAGTCTCAGTTCAGAGATGGATATTTCATATGGAGAAGCAGATGTTTGTGACATTATATGAGTTCATTAAATAGTAACAAACTTGAGATCTTCCTCATGAAATGCATAACTATAATATCAAATTTATTCCAGTCTCCATAAGCACTCGTTTACTTAAGGGATGGTAGTCATTTGGGGAATTGATCATTGTTCTGTCTTGAAACTCTATTAAAAATCAGTAAAGAATTAAAATGTATAAACTGAAAAGACAGAATGAGAAGAAAGAAAATAGTGGAGTATAGATAAATATATAGATTTGAAAGGCAGAAAGTAGATGGAGGAGTGGTCATGAATTAGTCAGTCCTGCATGCCACTGAGGTTAAAAGTAAAGGCGCTGGAATCAAGGGCACTTACTAGCCGTGTGACTTGGGCAATTTACTTAATTTCTCTTTGCCAGTTTTCTCATCTGTAAAAAAGTGATAATAGTGCCTAACCCATATGATTGTTGAGAGGATTAAATGCAGTATAATATTTTAAATGCATAGAAGAGCTCTTAGTTCATAGTAAGTGAAAAATAAGCACCAACTATTATAATTTTAAAAATGGGAAAATATGAAACATAGGTGCCCAATGGAAACCAGATCTTGGATGGCCTTGTATAGAGCAGAATTCAGCTTTTTCTCTGAGTGAACCAGAAGCTATTAGGAGCTTTTGAGCCAAGGAATTACAACCTAATTCACATTTCAATTGGCTACACCTGGCTGCTCTTTGCTACCACAAATATGGGATGAGGAAGAGAATGTGAATATGGAAAGTGGTTTAAGAACAGAATGAAGGAGACAAGCATCTACTGGAACAATACAATAGCACAAATGTCAGCTTGGAACAGAGTGTTGGCAGGATGGTGAATGTGGTAAATCCTTTACAGGAAAAGCTGACAGGATTTACTGATACAGATTGTGAGCAGAAAAGATGAATCAAGGAGGATTTTCAAGTCTTTTTGTTGTGAATAATTGAAAGCATGAAGTTCTAACTAATATAAGTGGAGAAAAGTATAAGAGAGCATTTAGGGGGGTAATATCAGGAATTCAATTTGGGATATATGTTTGAAATTTCTATTAACATCCAAGAGGTGATTTGAATTAGGATACTGTGTAGTCTGAAATTCAGGGGAGAAATCCAAGATATGTAAAAATTTGAGTCATATGCATGTAGATGATATTTAAAGTCAAAAGACTGGATGAACCACTGGAGAGTAATCATAAGAATGAAAGAAAAGTAGGTAGGTTGAATCTAAAGACACTCCAATATTTACATAATATAGAAAGTAAGTATTCTATATCATATGAAAACAAGAGCTACACAGTAAACCTGAATTTTGTTAAAAGAAAAACTAAGAGATGATGGAGCAGAATTTGGAAGATGGTATCATAGGAGGATCCTGAGCTTGCCTCCTCCCATGAACACAACAAATCTACAACTATGTGTGGAATAATTTCTTCTGAGAGAGACCTGGAAACCGAATGAAAAGAACCTCCACAATAAGGGATAACACTGATAGGGGTGGAAGAGGCAGAAATACAATCCTGCTGAGGAAGAAAATTATCCAAAAAACAAACCACTGGAAAAGGAAAATATACAGTGAAGGTAGTAGATCAACCGCCTATAAAGGTCGTATTTAGGGCAAAGACAAAGTACTAAAATTATCTATTTTCATGGCAAGAGGTTAAAGGATACAAAAAAGTAAAAGAGGTAAAATATGATATCAAAAACACAAAATGTTGGGGGAAAGTAAAGATGTAGGGCTTTTTATTATGATGTCAAACTTAAGAGATCATGTACTTAATATACATTGCTATATACATAGGTTGTTACATATGAACCTGATGGTAATCATAAACCAAAAACCTATAATAAATACACAAAAATAAAGAGAAAGAAACCAAAACATAACCCTAAAGAAAGCCACCAAATCACAAGGGAATAGAGGAAGAGAAGAAGAAGGGAATAGAGAAGAACTACAAAAACATTCAAAACACAAGTAACAAAATGTCAATAAATACATACCTATCAATAGTTACTTAAATGTAAATGGACTAAATGCTCCAATAAAATACATAGGGTGGCTGAATGGATTAAAAAAACAAGAACCATCTATATGTTGCCTACAAGAGACACACTTCAGATCTAAAGACACTCACAGACTGAAAGTGAAGGGATGGCAAAAGGTACTCCACGCAGATAGAAACAAAAAGAAAGCTGGGCTAGCAATACTCACATTAGACAAAATAGACGTAAAACAAAATTTTTTTACGAGAGACAAAGAAGGGCATTATATAATGGTAAAAGGAACAATCCAACAAGAGGATATAACAGTTGTAAATATCTATGTGTCCAACATAGGAGCACCTAAATACATAAAGCAATTTACATAAAAGGAGAAATTGACAATAACAGAATAATAGTGGGTGACTTTAACATCGCACTTACATCAATGGATAGATCATCCAGACAGAAAATCAGTAAGGAAACATCGGCCTTAAATGATACATTAGACCCAATGGACTTAATAGATATATACAGTACATTCCATCCAAAACAGCAGCATACACATTCTATTCAAATGCATATGGAAAATTCTTGAAGATAGATTGCATATTAGGCCACAAAACAAGTCTCAATAAATTTAAAAAGACTGAAATCATATCAAGCATCTTCTCTGACCACAATGGTATGAAACTAGAAATCAACTACAAGAAGAAAACTTAAAAAGTCACAAGTATGTGAAGGTTAAACAAAATGCTACTGAATGATGGGCCTCTTGGGTCAATGAATAAATCAAAGGAGAAATTTAAAAATACCAGATGACAAATGAAAATATGACATACCAAAATTTATGGGACACAGCAAAAGAGATGCTAAGAGGGAAGTTTATAGCAATAAAGACCTACCCCAAGAAACAAGAAAAATCTCAAACAATCTACCATTACACCGAAAGAAGCTAGAAAAAGAACAAAGCCCAAAGTCAGTAGAAGGAAGGAAAAAATAAAAATTATGGCAGAAATAAATGAAATAGAAACTAAAAAGACAATAGGAAGGATCAATGAAACTAAAAGCTGGTTATTTGAAAAGATAAACAAAGTTGACAAACCTTTAGCTAGTTCATTAGGAAAAAGAGAGAAGGCTCAAATAAATAAAATCAGAAACAAAAGAGGAGAAATTACAATGGATACCACAGAAATACAATTGCTTATAAGAGAATACTATGGAAAGCTATATACCAAAAAATTGAATAACCTAGGAGAAATGGATAAATTCTTCCAAAACTGAATCAAGAAGAAATAGAGAATCCAGGTAGACAGACAGATCACTAGTAAGGAGATTGAAACGGTAATCAAAAACCTCCCCCAAACCAAAAGTTCAGGATCAGATGGCTTCCCTGGTGAATTCTACCAAACATTCAAAGAAGATTTAATACCTATCTTGCTCAAAGTTTTTCAAAAAATTGAAGAAGAAGGAATGTTTCCTCATTTTATGAGGCCAACATTACTCTGATACCAAAACCAGACAAATACAACACACAAAAATGAAAATATCACTGATCCTCAAAAATATATTAGCAAATCAAATACAATATATCAAAAGGATTATACATCACGATCAAGTGGGATTTATTCCAGGGGTGCAAGGATGGTTCAACATCTGCAATCAGTTAATGTGATATACCACATTAACAAAATGAAGAATAAAAATCACATGATCATATCAATAGATGCAAAGAAAGCATTTGACAAGACACAGTTTCCGTTTATGATAAAAACTCTTCTAGAAAGAAAGTACCTCAACATAATAAAGGCCATATATGACAAACCCACAGCCAAAATCATACACAATGGTGAAAAACTGAAAGCTAGCCCTCTAAGAACAGAAATAAGACAAGGATGCCCACTCCCACCTCTCTTATTCACATAGTATTGAAAGTCCCAGCCACAGCAATGAGGCAAAAAAAGAAAGAAAGAAAAGGGATCCAAATTGGAAAGGAAGAAGTAAAACTGTCACCATATGCAGATGACTTGATTTTATATGTAGAAAACTCTAAAGATATTAGAAGTAATAAACAAATATAGTAAATTTGCAGAGTTCAAAATTAACATACAAAATCGTTGCATCTCTATACACTAACATGAACTAGCAGAAAGGGAAATCAAGAATATAATCACATTTACAATTGCAACAGAAAGAATAAATATCTAGGAATGAATTTAACCAAGAAGATGAAAGACCTGTATACTGAAAGCTACAAGATATTGTTGAAAGAAATCAAATGAGACACAAAGAAATGGAAAGACATTCCATGTTCCTAGATTGGAAGAATTAATGTAGTTAAAATGTCCATATTACCTGAAGCAACCTATAGATTCAATGCAATCCCTATCAAAGTCTCAGTGACATTATTCAAGTAATAGGACAATGAATCCTAAAATTTATATGGAACAACAAAAGACCCCAAATAGCCAAAGCAATCCTGAGAAAAATGAACAAAACTGGAGGCATCACACTTCCTGATTTCAGAGCATACTGCAAAGTTGTAGTAATGAAAGCAGCATAGTACTAGCACAAAAACAGACACACAGATCAATGGAACAGATCTGAGAGCCCAGAAACAAACCTACACATTTACGACAGCTGATTTTTGACAAAGGAGCCAAGAACACACAATGGAGAAAAGACAGTCTCTTAAATAAATGGTATTGGGAAAACTGGACAGCCACATGCAAAAGAATGAAAGTAGACCATTACCTTATACCACACATAAAAATTAACTCAAAATGGATTAAAGACTTCAATTTAAGACCTGAAACCATAAAACTCCTAGAAGAAAACCTAGGCAGTATGATGTTTGACATCAGTCTTAGCAATACTTTTTTGGAAACGTCTCCTCAGGTAAGGGAAACAAAAGAAAAAATAAAGAAATGGGACTACAAAAGACTAAAATGTTTCTGCACATCAAAGGAAAACATCAAAAAATGAAAAGACAATCTATCTATTGGGAGAAGATATTTGCAAATCATATATCTGATAAGGGGTTAATATTCAAAATATACAAAGAACTCAACAACAAAAAAACTAACCAACCCTATTAAAAAATGGGCAGAGGATCTAAACAGATATTTTTCCGAAGAAGATATACAGATGACCAAGAGGCACGTGAGAAGATGTCCAACATCACTAATTAGTATAAAAATGCAAAGCAAAACCACAATGAGATATTACCTCATGCCTGTTAGACAGGCTATTATTAAAAAGACAAAAAATAATGAGTGTTGGAGAGGATGTAAAGGAAAGGGAACACTTGCATACTGCTAGTGGAAATATAAACTGGTGCAGCCTCTATGGAAAACAGTATGGAGATTCCTCAAAAAATTAAAAATAGAACTACCATATGATCCAGATATTCCACTTCTGGGTATTTATCCAAAGAACATGAAAACACTTTTTCAAAGAGATATATGCACCTCTGTCTTCATTGCATTGTTTACAATAGCCAAGATTTCAAAATAACCTAAGAGCCCATTGGTGGACAAATGGATAAAGAAGATGTGGTATATATGTACAATGGAATTCTACTCAGCCATAAAAAAAAAGATGAAATCTTGCCATCTGCGACAACATGGATGGACCTTGAAGGTCTTATGCTAAGCAAAATAAGTCAGACTGCATAAGACAAATACCATAGGATTTCACTCATAAATGGAAGATAACAACAACAACAACAGCAAACAAACACGTAGATACAGAGAACAGATTGGTGGTTACCCAGAGGAGCAGGGGGTTGTGGGGAGGGTGAAAGGGGTAAAGGGTAACATTTGTTCTTTGATGAATGGAAATATGGAAACTAGATTTTTGGTAGTAAATGCTATGCAGTCTATACAAAAGTCAAAATATAATGATGTACACGAGAAAGTTATATAATGTTATAAACCAATGTTGCTGCAATAAAAAAAATGTATATATATATATAAAGAAAAAAAGAATGATGGAAAAGTATAAGGAAAGGTTGATTATGAAAACAAGAGCAAATGCACAAAGATCAGGAAGAACTGTTCAACTTGCACGTTCAAGACAGACCACGTGGCCAAATTGAGTTATGAGGAAGGAGAAGAGAACAGGCACTGTGTATAGGACTACTTTCCTCCACAGCTTACTGCTTTCAACTGTATTAGTGGACTTAGGGTTAAGCTGTTTTTACTTGGTAGTGAAAACACTAATGTATTGGGGAAAACTGTGTATAAACCAATTGATTTCCACATTCTATTAACATCCCTATTTGCTGATTATGTATCGACTAATTCATATTACAGAAACATACATTGTAGCAGAATTTCAAAAAAGGAAAAAGAAGAAAGTTTGTTTAAATAATGTATGGTATTATTTTAATGTTTTTAATGTATGCACTCATATAATTATATACGTGTAAAAATGATTTAAAAGAAATATGTCCAAATTTTATTTATGCTATTTTTGGTGGTACAATTAATGCCTCAAGTTATTTCCTCCTTCTCTCTTTTTGGTAAGTTGTAATTTTGCATATTAATTAATGTAGCAAATGATAATATCTTTCCAAAACTACTCTATTCTTCCATGATTTGTTTTTTTCTTTATGACCGTAAACACATCACCACATATCTGGAATAAATATTGACCTTTACCTTGTAAACACTGAAATCTAAAGGCCAAAAGTTATCTTTGACTAACACTTCAAGAAACATTGATAGATTCTTACTTCACAATGTGAAGTGAAACATTTATCATCATGGATATCAATCCTTATTTGTTGTAGGTGCCTGAGTGAGATATATATCCAGGAATGAATTTTAAGAAATTGAATTAAAATTAGAAAATCTAGAGCTCCTTGTTAGAAAAGTTAATTGCGAGTCATCTGGGCACTTTGGGAGGAGAAAAGGCTTTGGACTTTCCAGGTATAGACTGAGTTCCAGCAATTACAGACTTTCAGGTCTCAAATACGCCATTTAATCATCATTACTCTCTGTTTATGTTTGTATATTGGGTATAAAAATGAAACTTTGTGGAGTTTTTTTGTTATTTATTTACATATGCAAAAGCACTTTATAAACAGTGAAAAACTGAAAAATATTGTTAAGTAAAAATAAATTTAAAAGACAGGATAATGATTCTAAGTCATTCTGTTTTGACATATGAAAAAATAATAATAATGGTGAAGTATGTTATTTTACACATACTTGTGCACATACACACAAATAATAATTTCATTAATAAAATTTTCCCATACAAATCTAATGATAACTATATACACTGGTAAGATGAATTATTCATCAGAAATAAAAAAAGAAAATTTCTGAACACATTATAGGCAAAGTATATGAGATATGGAGGGTTTTTTTAATTGTTAATATCTTAAGCAAAATTTGAAGATACTTCCTCATGAAGCACATGGTCCATGTGTATATCATAAATATCAATGTAATAATTAACAGTCAGAAAAACTGGAAGGTAATCAATTGAGGCCCTAGTTAAAGAGAATACGTCTTAGCCAGTCATGAATATCCATTTAATAGAAGACAAAATAGAACTAGCAAATTAACATATAGTGCACTTCTACATATTGACTCTACATTCCACATATTGATTCAGAACATTTGAGGAATGCAAATGAGCAACAGTGAAAATATCAAGTAAAGCAAATTTCAAACAATAGGAAGATAGTCAAACTCCATATAATCATACATACCAGTAATGATAGCATTGTAGTATGTGTATCAAGATGGAAGCATGACACTTGAAAAAGATACACTTTGAACACACTATGCTGAGAAATATATAAATCAAAAAAAGACAAGAAAAAAATAATTCCCATCATAGCAACTGTATTAGAATAATTTAATTATCTGTACATTTTCTCACTTCTCTATTTCCCAGATATTCTATTATATAGTATTGATATTTTAAAGTGACAGAAAATGGAAAATAACATAATTTGATCCCCAAATATTTCACTTATTCAAAATATATTGATTTAATGTTTACAATGTAGTCAAAATATTAAACCTCATAGGAAAAAAGTCATAATCTGCCCTCAAAAGCTTATTTTCCTTGGTTAGTAAAAGATAAACATTTAAATTATGTGTGTGCATATGTGCGTGTGTGTGCATATAAGCATGATAGTGCATAATTCTGAATATTTAAAATGCAATTTAAAATAAGAAAATGTAGAAAGCACACTTACCTTGATGTCTAAAACACAATGAAGCTTTTTTTTTTTTAGATGTTTCAAGTCTTTGCCTTCTCTGTGGCTGAGATGAATGTTGAAGTTGCAAATCAGAATAGATTACACTGACCTCATCCATTACTGAAGGGTAGAGATAAGATAAAAATGAACAGAAAATATATTTTCAATTCAAATAAATTGTGAAATCAGTAATTAAAATTGGTGTTGAATAAAATGGTTCTGGGAATAAACTCAAATAACTAGTGATTAGAATATTGTTACACACACAAAAACACTTTAAGAATGGAAAAAATGAGTTTTTTAGAAGTTAATGAGTTGGTATATCATTTTTGGTCTCCTTAATATTGTCTATTTACAATTACAAATCGATAAATATCATTCACAGATAAGTAAAAATGCAAAAGATGATCTGATGTCTTTTTTGAATTGTGTAGGATGAATTTAACTTTACAGCCTGGCTTTCAAGTTTCTTCACAATTTCACCTGCTCATGTCTTTCTTTCAGTCTTATCTTCTGTAAACTTCCACCTATTTCCATTTTTCCATAATCCTGTTGATATTCTTTTTCAACATAATGTAAGCGCTTCTCCAACCTGCATGTTTTCCTCAAATTCTTCCTTCTCTGGTATATTTTCCTCCTATATTTCCTTATTATAATTTTAGTTTATTCAATCTGTAAATCAAATTTCATCACTTTTAATAAAACTCCCGGATACTTCAATAACAATTAATCCCTCTTTCCAATTTTTCTCACTCTTCTTTGTCACCATACTATCAATTATCTCCTCTTATCTTGCTTTCATTAATGTCTCCCCACTGCGTTATGAACCCCTTGATACACCTTACTAATCTTTGTTACTGTCGTCATTGTTTATTAGATTTCTTTATGCGGTATACAAAACAGTTAAATTTACCTTCAAAACTAATGTTTTGTGTACTAAATAAATTCTAGTCTGGGAGGAATTTGGAAAAGATTTTTCTTGAATAAAACATTTTAGAAAATTTGAGAGAAAGCCACGTGAGATATTTTCACTCTCTTACTAGTTGATAATATACCCAAGATCTTCCTCATCAAAAAACACATCTAATGGGAAGGTTAATTATGCTTTACCCCGGTGGAATTTTGTATTTCCTTGTTCTTTTTCTTTAAACCCCCTTTTTATATCACTTAATTTCTAGGTGTCATAAAATGTCCCATCACATAACAGTAATAACAATAAAAAATTATCGAAAATAAATAATAATTAGAATAGCTTGATTAAGGCTACTCAAGTACACCTGATTTCCCTCCTAGCATCTCTCTTTTCTCAACCTTTTCTATTTTTCTTTCTTCTCTGTCCTCTTTCCCTACTGTCACTCATACATTTATTCCCTTTTCTTCCAAATGATACAGATAGAGATATAGATATATAGATACATCACCAAAAAATCATACATATATAATTTGAAAGAAAACATATATACCTGCATATTGGTATATTAATCTGTCTTTGGATCTATAACTTTAGTTCCTTCAATCTAATTTCCCTCAAAATTCTAAAAAATAGACATTAAGAAATAGAGTGAATATATGCAAAGTTACCAATACCTGACTTTTAGAAGAAAATGTCTGAACTTTTGCAGAGTGTGTATATATCCTGAGAAGCAGTAGATCTTAACTCTTATCACAGAAGTTTGAATTTAAAATTTTTGATGGTCCTTCGTATGGATCATGAGCCCAGAAAAGAAGGTAAAGAAAATGAAGAAATACACAGACTACTAATGCCTTTGTCTGTCCTTCCAGAGACTGATAGATGAGAGCAGAATTCAAGAATAAGAGCGCTCTGGATGCAACCACACAGGAAACTCTTTTACTGCTGCTCAGTTTAGCTCTATACTGTCTTTAGATTGGCCCTTTCGTCAGTCTTAGTTACACAAGATATCTAATATATTTGCACTAATGGCCAATCAGTTTTGCTTAACCCTTGCATTGTCACAGACATAATTGAATACATCACTGATTACTAAGAAAGCAGCTTCAAATATTTTAAATTATTTTCAGTGTACTTTAACTATTATATTCTACATTTGATTAATATTCTGGAAATGTTCTTTATAGATACTTTTGTGATGTCTTTTTTTGAATTCCCTCAGTTCTAGACAGGATACTATTTCTCATCACTAGGTGGTGTATGCATGACTTTTCTCAGTACACCCTCAGCATTTATTGTTAGTTGGCTGTCCATCAACTCCCAAAAAACCATTCTTATCAGTCTTAGTCACTAAAAAACAAAAACAAAATAACATGCTAATCAATGAATTATTCACATTCATGTAAAATTCAATTTCTCAACATAATTTCATTCTTTGTGTGATAGAAAACATTTAAAACAAAAGGCAGTTCTAGCATTGTTTTACCTTAGGTTAGTTTAAATTTTGTATTCATTTTACACCTCTTTTTAACAGATTCAAATATTTTTATCTAATTAATCTGGGATCATTTCTTCATCACCCTCAGGAAAGTAAACATATTTCAAACTACTAAGTAAAAAGAAAAGATTTTCAGATAAACAATATGTGGAAAAGAGGGCAAAAACCTCCTAATAATTATATAATTGATTTAGAAAAAAGGGGCATACAATAAAGTATCAATTAAATCTAAGGGAGCAGAAGAACTTTATAACTAAAAAGTGAAAAATTTCAAAGGAAAAAGCGTATTTGACCCCCCTCAAATATTTAACGTCCTATTCAATTTTTAAACTTAATATTGAAAAAAAATGTGAAGTTAAGAAATATGTATATCCATAAATAATAAATATAAATAATTGTAAAATGTATCTTGAAAATCCAATGCCATAACACATAAGAAGACAGAGAACACAGAAAATTCACAGACTTTTAACTATTATTAATGAAAGTCACTAATCAATCAAGAAAAATAAAGAAGGAAAGCTCTAACTACAGTAAGATATAACTATTCAATTAATCCGATCTGCAAATAATGTTTAAATAGAAATAACCTGGGTTGTTGAGATATTAAATGCTGTTAGACCAATATTTGAAAACTATATCTAACATTTATTCTCTTTTAATTAGAATTCCACTTTTGGAAATCAGTTCAATGAAAATAAGCCCCAAACAAGAAACCCTTTGTATTCAAAGTTGCTCACTGAAAGAGGATTTATAACTCAAAGGGGAAATTTAAAATATCTGCATGCAGTATAATAAGAAAAGATTTAAATGTGATTAACTCAATAGAATACAACAAAGTCATGAGAAAATTTGTTCAAAGAGTGAACATGTAAAAATATTTATGAAGACTTTTGTTTGTTCATTTAATTAAGAGAGTAAAGGCAAAATTTGTAATGATAAATTGTGTCCTCACTCAAAAATCATTGCAGCCTCCTGAGTAGGTAACTACTCTTACATATTTTCGATGCTCACACAAACATACACACATAAGCACACACACACACTCATTGTTTGTTATTTCTAGTTTAATTTCATTATGGTCAGAGAAAAACGTTGTATGATTTAAATTTTTTAAATTTATTGGGATTTGTTTCACAGACCAGAATATGGTCTATCTTGGTAAACGTTTGTGTGCATTGGAAAATAATACACGTTCTTTTGTTCTTGGGTGAAGTGTTTTATAATGTCAATTAGGGCAATTTGGTTGATGGAGTTCTACAAATTTTTACTATACTTACTGATTTTTTTGCTGCTCGTATTATCACTTACTACGTGAAATGAGTTGACAGCAGTGACTCCATTTTGTACCCTGGACTCCATTTTGTTAAAAATATGAAACTGTGCTGACCTTTCCGACTTGCCAAAAGGGAGTTGTTTGTGGAAAAATGACTTTCTGAAGGACTGTGCAAAAGTAAACTTTTTCTAGTAATAACAATATGTCCTTGAGTAAGCTAATGAACTGTAACATAAATTTACTCTCCCTCACAAACAACTGAGGTGATTGTTCTGGGTTCTCCTTGTTGCTAATAAAAACTCCTGACTTTTACTCCTCAGGGGGACACTTTTCTGACTGCTATTGAAACCTGTGTTCCCTCCATTGCCATTGAGATCCCAAATAAATGCTCTCCTTTTGTTTTGCAGTTGCCTCTTTTTTCTAAGTTGACAACTAAGAGGGTTTTTGAAGTCTCCAGCTATAATTGTACGTATATTTTTTCTTTTTTGACTTTTGTCAAGTTTTATTTCATGAATTTTGAAGTTTTACTATTGCATTCACAACATTTGAGATTGTCATAGCTTCCTGATTATTTTTATTATGTAATATCCTTCTCTTTTATGATTAGTGTTTGTGTAGTATAACTTCGTTCATCCTCACTTTTTACTTTATATGTATTTATAGTATAAGTATCTAAAATGGGTTATTGAAGATAGCATGTAACAGTTTCTTGTCTTTTTATTAGCCAAAATATATTTGTCTTTTAATTGGAGTGTTTACACCATTGATATTTAATATAATCATTGGTATAGCTTGATTTATATCTACTATTTTGCTGTTTGTGTCATCCGTCCTTTGTTTTAATTTGACAAAAACTGTCTTCTTGATCAAACGAGTCAGGCTCCTCTGAATCCTCTTTTGGACTAGGTCTCACCTTTGGACTCTGTCCTTGTCCCACTTAGTCCAATTTTAGCAACACTCATACTGGGTTGCAAAGTCAGTTTAGAAAAAATCACCCACCCTCGATATCTGATCAAATTCCTTTTCCCCCACCCTCACATCTTATCACCTTGGCCTGCATTCAAGACAAATCCTGTCAAGTGGGCCTAACAGAATCCCCCTTACCTTTGATATTTCCTCTTAGTAATTTTCCGTCCACTGATCCCTACTCCTTGGATATAAATCTCAACTTTTCTTTGTTGTATTAGAAGTTGAGCCCAATGTCTCTCCCCTATTGCAAAACCTCATTACAGTAGCCCCTATACCTATCTCAATAGTCCTGATTAAAATCTGCTTTGCTGTTTTAACAAGTTCAATGAATAATTTTTTCTTTAACAAATTTACCTCTTTTCCTTCCCTTCTTTTGGATCAATTGAGTATAAAAACATAAGAGTGCAAAAAGCTTTTCAATATCCTGTTCTATTTCCTTTGGTTATATACCCAGGAGTGGAATTACTGGATCATATGGTACTTCTATTTTTAATTTTTGAAGAAATTCCGTATTGTTTTCCATAGTGGCTGAACCAATTTGCTTTCCACCAACAGTGTACAAGTTTCCCTATTTCTCTACATCCTCACCAATACTTGTTATCTCTTGTCTTCTTGATGACAGCCATTCTAATAGGTTTGAAGTGACATCTCACAGTGTTTTGATTTGCATTTCCCTGATGATTAGTGATGCTTAGCATCTTTTCATGTATCTGTTTGCCATTTGGATGTCTTATTTGGAAAAGTGTCTATCTAGTTCCTCTCCCAACTTTTTAATCAGATGCCTTTTGTTATCGGGTTCTATGAGTTCTTTCTATATTTTGGATTTTAACCTGTTGTTTAATATACATTTTGCAAATATTTTCTCCCATTCTGTAGATTGCCTTTTCATTTTTTTGATTGTTTCTTTTGCTGTGCAGAAGCATTTTAGTTTGATGCAGTCCACTTGTTGATTTTTGCTTTTGTTACTTGTGCTTTTGGTGTCATATCTAAAAAATCATTGTCAAGACAAATGTCAGCAAGATTCTTTCTTATCTTTACTTCTAGGAGTTTTACAGTTTCAAGTCTTATATTAAAGTCTTTGATCCATTTCAAGTTAATTTTTGTGAGTGGTGTAAGATTAGTGTCCAGTTTCATTTTTCTGCATGTGGTTATCCAGTTTTCCTGATATCATTTGTTGAAGAGACTATCCTTTCCCCATTAAATGTGCTTGGCTCCTCTGTCAAATATTCGTTAACCTTAAACGTGATGGTTTATTTCTGGGCTCTCAATTCTGTTCTATTAGTCTATAAGTCTATTTTTATACCAGTACATACTGTTTTGATTACTGTAACTTTGTAGTATTGTTTGAAATCAGAAAGTGTGATTCCTCCAGCTTTGGTCTTCCTTCTCAGGGTTGCTTTGGCTATTTCAGGTCTTTTGTGGTTCCATATAAATTTTAGGATTTCTTGTTCTATTTCTGTGGAAAATACCATTGGGACTTTGAAAGAAATTGCAGTGAATCTATAGATGGCTTTGTCTAGTATGGACATTTTGACAATATTGTCTTCTTAACTGTGAACGCAGGATATTGTTTTATTTGTTTGTGTCTTCTTCATTTCATCAGTCTTAAAGTTTTCAGTTTACAGATCTTTTGCCTCCTTGTTTAAATTTATTCTTAGTATTTTATTATTTTTGGTGCTATTCTGTATGAGATTGTTTTCTTTATTTATTTTTCCTATATTTTGTTGTTAGTGTGTGGAAATGCAACTGATTTCTCTATGTAGATATTGTATCCTGCAACTTCACTGAATTAATTGATTACTCCTAACAGGTTTTTGGTGGAGTCTTTAGCATTTTCTCTATATATGCAAATATCATCTGCACAGACAATTTTACTTCTTCTTTTCCAATTTGGATGCCTTTTTTTTTCTTGCCTGAATGCTCTGAGACTTCCAGTACTATGTTGAACAAGAGTGGTAAGAGTGGGCACCCTTGTCTTGCTCCTAATCTTAGAGGAAAAGCTTTCAATGATTCAAAATTGAGTATAACAGTAGCTGTGGGCTTGTCATACATGGCCTTTATTATGTTTAGGTATGTTCATTCTATACCCAATTTGTTGAGCATCTTTATCATGAAAGAATGTTGAATTTTGTCAGGTTTTTTTTTGTTGCAGCTATTTCAATGATCATATGATTTTTATCTTTCACTCTAGTAATGTGATGTATCATATTTATTGATTTACATATATTGAACCATCCATGCATCACAGGGATAAATCCTGCTTGATCATATTTTATGATACTTTTAATGTGCTGTTAAATTTGGTTTGATGTTTTCCTGAGAATTTTTGCATCTATATTCATCAGGGAGATTGTACTGTAGTCTTCTTTTCTTGTAGTGTCTTTATCTGGCTTTGGTATCAGGTATGCTGTTATCACAAAATTAGCTTGTGAATGTTCCCTCTTCTTCAATTTTTTGGAAGAGTTGAGAAAGATTGAAATAATTCTTCTTTAAATGTTAGGTAGAAGTCACTAGGAAAACCATCTGGTCTCAAGGTTTTCCTTGTTTGGAGGTTTTTGATTAGTGCTTCAATCTCCAAGGTTTCCGTTTCTTTATGATTTTCTCAGATTTTTCTCAGATTTTCTGTTTCTTTATGATTCAGTTTTGCTAGGTTGTATGTTTCTAGGAATGTATCCATTTCTCCTAGATTATCCAATTCATTAGTGTACAATTGTTCATAGTAGTCTCTATGATCCTTTGTATCTCTGTGGTGTTAGTTGTAACATCTCCACTATCATTTCTGATTTTATTTATTTGAGTTGTCCTTCTTTTTTCTTAGTTTAGCTAATGTTTTGTCAGTATTATCTTCCAAACAGCCAGCTGTCAGTTTCATTAATGTTTTCTATTGTTTTACTGGACTCTATTTCATTTCTTTCCACTCTGATCTTACTTCTGCTTACTTACTTTTGCTAAATTTGAGCTTAGTTTGATCTTCTTTTACTAGTTCTTTGAGGTGTAAGGTTAGGTTGTTTGAGATATTTCTTTTTTCTTGATATAGACATTTACCACTATAAACTTCCCTTAGAATTGCTTTTGCAGCATCTCATAGGTTTTAACACGTTGTTTCCATTTTCATTTGTTTCAAGATATGTTTTGATTTCCCTTTTGATTTTTCATTAACCAATTGGTTTTTCAAGAGAGTGTTAATTTCTACATATTTGTGAATTATCTACCTTTCCTCTTACTGATTTCTAGTTTCATAGCATGGTAGTTAGAAAAGATACTTCGTATAATTTCAATAGTTTTAAATTTGCTAAGTCTTATTTTGTGACCTATCATATGATCTTTCCTGGAGAATGTTCTGTGTGTGCTTGAGAAGAATGTGTATTCTGCTGCTCTTGGATGCAATGTTTTGTATATATCTGTTATGTTTCTTTGGTCTAAAGTATAATAAAGTCCAACATTTTCCTGTTGATTTTTTGTCTGAATAATCTATGCATTGTTGAAAATGGGGTATGAAGTCCCCCACTATTATTGTATTGTTGTCTATTTCCCCCTTCAGTCTCTAATATTTGCCTATTGTATTTAGATACTGGGAGGTTGGATGCATATATAATTACAATTGTTATATCTACTTGATGAATTGACCTCTTTATCATTATATAATGAATTTCCTTGTCTCTATTTACCATTTTTGGAATGAAGTCTATTTTTTCTGATATAAGTATAGCTAACTTCACTTTCTTGTGGTTTCCACCTGCATGGAATACCTTTTTCCATCCCTTCACTTTGAGCCTATACACGTCCATAAGCTTAAGTGAGTCTCTTGTAGCCAGCATATGGTTGAGTCTTATTTTCATCCAGCCAGCCGCTATATGTCTTTTGATTGGAGAATTCAATCCATTTACATTTGGAGTGATTTGAGATAGGTAAGAACTTATTAATGTCGTCTAATTCATTGTTTTCTGGCTGTTTTGTAGTTCTTTGCTTCTTTTTTTCTATTTTGCTGCCTTTGTGACTTGATTATTTTCCATAGTGGTATGTTTTGATTTCCTTCTCTTTCTCTTTTGTGAATCTACTGTAGGTTTTTGCTTTGTGGTTACCATGAGGCTTAGACTTACATGAAACATTTTAAAATATAATATAGATTATATATCTATTATGTTGTATTATATATAACATCTATTATATTATATATAAATATAACATGTTATATATATAAAAGTCTATTTTACAATGATAACTTATCTTTGATCACATAGAAAAACTTTACCCTTTTACTCCCTCTTTTTATGTTTTTGATGCCACCATTTACATTTTTTATAATGTCTATTCATCAAGAAATTATTGTAGCCTTAGCAAGTTGTAATGCTTTTGTTCTTTAACTTTTATACTAGCATTTAGTGGTTAACATACCACCGTATTACATATTAAAGTATTCTGAATCTGACTATATTTTTACTTTTACCAGTGTGTTGTATATTTTTATTGGTTTTCATGTTACTGATTAGCATCCTTTTATTTCAACTTGAAGAACTTCTTCTGGCATATCATGTCAGGCTGGTCTAGTGGTGATAAACTCCCTCAGCTTTTGTTTCTTAGGGAAAGTCTTTCTCTCTCCATTATTTCTGAAGGACAACTTAGCTGGGTAAAATATTCTTAGTTAGCAGTTTCTTTCTTTTAGCACCTTGAATATATCATCCCATTCTTCCTAGCCTGCAAGGTCTCTAGTGAGAAATCCACTGATAGCCTTATGGGGTTCCCTAATATGAGACAATTTTTTTTCTCTTACTGATTTAAAAATTCTCTTTGTCTTTGATTTTAGTTAGTTTTATTATAATATGCCTTGGAGAATATTGTTTAGGATTGAAATTTTGTGGTGGTCTATTAGCCTCATAAACTTGGATATCCAAATGTCTCCCCACGTTTTGGAAATTCTCAGTCATTTCTTTTTCTTTTCTTTTCTTTTTTTTTTTTTTTTTTGTGAGGAAGACCAACCCTGAGCTAACATCCATCGCCAATCCTCCTCTTTTTGCTGGGGAAGACTGGCCCTGGGCTAACATCTGTGCCTGTCTTTCCTCTACTTTTTATATGGGACGCCGCCACAGCATGGCTGACAGGCAGTGCATCGGCGGGCGCCCAGAATCCGAACCTGTGAACCCCGGGCTGCCATGCGTGTACTAAACTGCTGCACCACCAGGTGGCCCCTCAGTCATTATTTCTTAAAATAAGTTTTCTATTTCTTTCTCCCTCCTTTCCTTCTGGGACTCCAATGATGTGTACATTGTTTCTCTTAATGATATCCCATAAATCCCATAGACTTTCTTCATTGCCTTTCATTCTTTTTATATTTTGTTCCTCTGATTGGATAATTTCAATTGATCTGTCTTCTAGTTTGTTCAAGTCTGATTTTGAAGATCTCAGTTGTATTCTTCACCTCCAAAATTTCTGCTTGGTTCTTTTTTATGTTTTCTCTTCCTTGAACTCCTCATTTTGTTGTAATATTTTATTCCTGATATTGTTAAATTGTTTATCTGTGTTCTCTTATAGCTCTCTGAGCATCTTTATGACAATTATTTTGAATCTTTGTTGGGCAGTTACTAGATCTCCATTTCTTTACTGAAGGTTTACTGTGTTCCTTTTGATGGAGTAATGTTTCCTTGATTTTTCACAACTCCTGTAGCCTAGCATAGATGTCTGTGCATTTTTAGAAGCAGTCACCCCTTCCAGACTTTATGGGCTGACTTCAGTAAGGGAAGACTTTTATGTGTGGGTAGGGGCAAGCTAGAGTGTGCTGTGACCCCAGATCTAGTGATGCAGTATGCCAAGTTCAGGGGTGTGTGGTCACACCAATTGGGGGAAGGGAAGTGTGATGTCTTTTTAGCTCAGGCCACTGGGTTCCACAGATCGACACTTCTATGGTACTTGGTCAGCACAGTGGGGAGTCAGCAGTGGCTGCTGTTGAGGTTTTCAGCAGCACCTCCAGTTCCAGTGGTTAGGGCCAGGTCAGGCAACAGTGGTGGCCAGAGCTGGTGGTGTGTACACACGTGGCTGCAGGGGCCAGTTGCAAGTGCCTGTGTAGTGGAGCGGCAGGTGCCAATTGCAGACACGCACATAGAGATGAGGGCCAGGGCAGGCAGCAAGGGCTAGGGCCAACTATAAGTGTACTGTCATCTTTGGGGCCCTAACTATAAGCATGCACTACCATGGCTACTGGGTCTTACCACAGGTGCATGGCCTTGGAGGCTGGTGATGAGGATCAGGCCAGGGAGTGCAGCTGCATAGCTGGATGGGCTAGCTACAGATGAGTGCAGTGGTGCAGGCCAGTGACAGAACACAGGGCCAGATCTGGGCCCACAGGCATCTGCATGGGCCCTAAATGTTGGCGTCCTCTCCTGTGTGGCTGCACAGTCTCACCCAGGGCACATGTACTGCAGCAGAAGCCAGTGATAGGCATCAGGCCAGTGGTGTGTAAGTGCGTGGCTGGAGGGCTAGCCTCAAGTGCACACATGGTGGTGGGGGTCACCTGCAGGTGTTTAAGCTGGAATTTTGCACTCTCACAGCTGCAAAGGCCTGAACTGGTTGCCAGTGCAGTTCTTGGGCTCCAATAGGGGCAGGGAAGAGGAAGCAGAGAGGGACTCAGGCTGCTGGGGTCTAAATGTAAATACTTGTGGGGTGAAAGCTTGTGAAATCTGCAGGGAGTCCTAGGTAGCTGTGCTGGTCATTGGTTTCTTCAGTGATGAAATCTGCTGGGTTTTCTGCAGAGTAGGTCACTGAACCACAATCACTCCCACTGCATGGATGCTGTTGGCAGCCCCAGCTTTTCTTCTTTATTCCTAGCTGTCTCTATACATCTCAGCTTTGCCAGTCTGCGTGGGGTGAAACTGAAGCAGGATCTTTGTGTGGTTCCCTGAGGGCTGGGGAAGCTAGTCACTCACCTGCTCTTCCTTTCCTGGTGAGGGGAACTCTTCCTAGCTGGGAAGATCTCTCTTGGTGCTGAGCAATGCCAGGTTGATGGATGGGATGATGCGGGCAAAATGAAATTGTCTTTCTTCTTTTCTTATGCAGTTATTCTCAGTTTTCTTGCTCCACTGTGTTGATGAAGTTTCTTAAGTGGACTCCAGACCTCTGCAGAATTGTTTTTGTTGTGGATAGCAATCTAATTGTTGATCTTTGCATGGGGACAGAGGGTAGGATCTCCTATGTCACCATTTTGATGATACCACACCTTTGAACTTCTTTTAACTGTGGATTTATAGCATTCATTAAATTTGAAAAAAAAAAAAAAACGGCCATTATTTCTTCAAATAGTATCCTGTCCTGCCTCTCTGGGACTCCAAAATACACACATTAGACAGGTTACTGGGACCATGTTAACTTTTTGCTCTGTGGTACATTTTGAGTAGTTTCTATTGCTGTGACCTCAAGTTTACTTGTCTTTTTTTTTTTCTACCAAATCTACTTACTGGTAATACCACTCAGTGATAATATGGTGTTTTTCATCTCAAGGAAGTCTGTTTAGATATTTTATAAATCTTCCATTTCTCTCATTATTATGTTCATCTTTTTTTCCTTTAAATACTTAAGCATATTAATATTAGCTATTTTAAGCCTTTTTTCTGCTAATTCTGCTAATTGTCTGTCATTTTGGGGTCTCTTTATATTTACTTTTTTCTGATTATTGGTTATATTTTTCTGCCTCCCCACATGTGTAAAACTTTTCAATTTAATGTTAGTGGTAGTTAATGTTACCTTTAAGAGTATCTGGATTTTTTGTCTTCTTAAAAGATTATCATGCTTTGTTTTAGCAGGAAGTTAAGATCACTTCTGGATAAGTCTGATTCTTTCAAAGCTTGCTTTTGTTTAAGTTTGTTAAGGTGGGCATGGGTAGATTTTGCTCTAGGAATATTTAACCATATTAGAAGTGTTTAACAGTTCTGGAGTATTTGTTGAATATTCCAGATGATAAATAGAAGCTCCACTCTGCCTTTTCGGAGCTAGAATTTCTCTCCACCCTGTTTTCAGTTTACAACCCCTTGTCATTGTTTGATCAACCTCATAGTTTCATTCTACATAGCCATGGCACATTCAAGGAGATTCTATTTAAATATCTGGAACTTAATATTTTTTTCTGTGTAGTTCTTTTTCTCTGGAACTCTGCTCTATAATTCCAGGCTTCTCAGTCTCCCTGAATTCTGATCTCTGTGTCCTTAACTCATTGAGCTCATCATTTTCTGCTTGTGATCCCTTTGTGTGAACTGTAGCTAGGTTGTGGCTCTAGACAGAAAGTCAGAATAGTTGTGGAACTCACATCATGTACATCTCTTCACTCAACAATCGTAGACCTGAACAGGAGTGGTGGGAGTACGCACACTTGTCTTGTTCCTGATCTTAGAGGAAAAGCTTTTAAACTTTCACCATTGAGTATGATGCTATCTATGGGTTTGTCATATATCGCCTTTATTATGTTGTGATATTTTCCATCTCTACCCAGTTTGCTGAGAGTTCTTGTCATGAAAGATGTAGAAATTTGTCAAATGCTTTTTCTGCATCTGTTGAGATGATCACATAACTTTTACCCTACATTTTGTTACTGTGCTGTATCACATTGATTGATTTGCAGATATTGAATTTTCAATAAGAATTAGAAGTATTCTTCTAAAAAATTCCTTGATTAGGTAGAAATCTAAATGGAAATTTAAAAATATATAGAATAACAAATTACCCTATTGGTGTCTGTGTGTGTGTTTAATGCTTCCTACCCTACCTAAAATTAGTTATTTTTCCAAAGAATCTTGGTTACCATTAGTGGTTGTCAATATTTGGACACAATAACCTAGACACTTGAGATATTTATGCTACTGGGATGCCATTGCTTCTATGACTTTCGGTGTAACAAGCTAAGAAATACATATGTAAACTTGAAAGCTATACTTTTATACTTCAATTCAAATTTAGGATGATTGACTTTTTACCTATTTAGGTATTTACTTTGATTTTTACAATTGGATCTTTTTCTTACATTGAAATTCTTGTTTTCTTATGATACGAACATAATTGCACATTTGCTTTTTTCTCCATCATATGTGTAATAATTTCAAAATAACCTTACTAGTATTGTAACTAAAAAGATTGCTGTGTACTATTTTAGATTGCTTGCAAGTGGTTTTCCTTATAGAGTACATTGGGTTTACAGTAAAAAAAAAAAAAAAAAAAAAACCCACTGTGTTTTAGTCGTTTGAAGTATTCTTTTTTCTGTGCAGGAGGGTTACCAGTTTAACATAGAGTTAAGTTAATTTGCTTCAGTTTCTCTTAAAATATTGGGTATTTATTTTTGTTGGTAGTTTGTTGTCAGTTATTTAAATGTATTCTTAAGAATGCAAAACACTAACACGATTCCAAAAGTCAAAATATGCCACAAGATACTGTCAAAAAAGCTATTCATTCTCACCTTTCATGTCCACTATAGAGCCAAGAAAAGTTTTTAAAATCTCTTGATCTTTACAACCATTTCCAAGCCATTGCTTTCCAGGCTTGTGAAAAAGCTCCTTCTTTGAGGGTCACATTCTTTCTCTTCCCCCTATAGATCATATGTCATTATAATGAAGCAGAGAAAAGACTCCAAGAAAATGCAAACAACTTGTGTTCAATATGAAGCTACATACAATAAATCAACTGTATTTGGAGTTTTGAAGTTTTAAAGGATTTAAAACTTCTATCATTACAGATTTATCAAACTTTTCACTATTTTGTGTTTTCTTAATATTTCTTTCCATCTTTACCCATCTTCATATCATGTCCTTCACTACTCCTAAGTCACATATTTAAGTCCTGGTTATTTAATATGTTTACATTTAATTGATGGTATATTTAGTCCAAAAATTTTGTTTGAGGTCCAATATTTTAAAGGTACATAGTTTAAGATATTTAGGTAAATAAATGCTTTTCTTAAATGAAGTGAAAAATCATCTTGGAAAAGTTTCAATATTTTCTAATTTTTCTTATGATTTTTAAAAATTTAATCTTCATATGTTGTCTTCTTACATATACAATGATCGGGTTCTCTGCAATCACCATCCAAAAACTGACCATTTTGTATACATTTGCCATGATTATAGACTGTGCCGGGTCTTTTTAATTGAAGCCTAGAAGATAAAAGAATTTCCATCTTAAGTGAAAATTTTTTTCACATATCAGTTTTATTAAAGGAAAGTTACTATGCATTTACTAAAAATGTGAAGAAGTATATATTTCTTTATCAGATTTATTAATATGTAAGTAATAAATAATATTTGTTCCATTCAAATGTTAAGGGAAGAAAATGGCAAAGTAAAGAACTCCAAATTACCATCCCTCAACTAAAGCAATGATAAAACTGGCAAAAACTGTCTGATTCAACTTTTTCCAAACTCTGGAATCTTATAAAAAACTGACAACAACCAGGAGACTGTTTAACGAGGAAAAAAGCTGCTAAATTTTGGTAAGAGAGCATTTGTTTCATTCAACAGTACTGGAAGCGGGATGCTAAAAATGTTTTCAGTCCTGATTATTCTCTATGTGTGCTCAGGCAAAATGGGAACGTTTTGAATTCATTTTAATAATATGCTAGGATGAAGTGAGTGCCTCCTATATGTTAGCATTTTGATAGGAAAATTGGTACTATATTTATTACAAGAGCAGTTCTCAAAGTTTTGGAGCAGAACTCCTTTCAACTCTTAAAAATTGTTGAGGGGGCCGGCCGGGTGGCACAGCGATTTAGTTCGTGCTTTGGCAGCCCAGGATTCATGGGTTTGGATCCTGGTGCCTGCTGACACACTGCTTGTCAGCCATGCTGTGGCAGTGTCCCATATAAAGTAGAGGAAGATGGGCACGGATGTTAGCTCAGGGCTGGTTTTCCTCACACACAAAAAAAAATTGTTGAGGAACCCAAAGAAATTTTGTTATTTGGGATACATCTATCCATATTTGCCATATTAAAAGTTAAAACTGAGGACCAGCCCAATATTGTAGTGGTTAAGTCTGTGCATTTTGCTTCAGCGGCCTGCGGTTTGCGGGTTCGGATCTCAGGTGCGGACCTACACATTGCTCATTAAGTCAGGCTGTGGTGGCATCCCACATACAGAAAATAGAGGAAGATTGGCATAGATGTTAGCTCAGTGACAATCTTCCTCAAGCAAAAAGAGGAAGACTGGCAACAGATGTAGCTAAGGGCCAATTTTCCTCACAAAAAAAAAAAAATTAAAACTGATATATTAAAAAAGATTCACTCATTTAGAAATAACAATAATAAATACATACACATTTTGTGTTAATATAAGAACAACTGTATTTTCCAAAACCAAAAAATAGTGCTGACATTGACATTGTTTTATATTTTTGCAAATCTTTGTCTGGCATGATGGAAACCAACTGAATTCTTATATCTGCTTCAGCATTTAATCTTTCATCATATTTTATGTTATGAAGCCTCAGGAAAACTTCACATGTACTCATGAAAGAATGAGATTGAAAAGAGTAAATAACATTTCAATACTATTGTAAAAATAGTTTTGACTTCACAGTCCTCCCAAAAGTGTTTTTGTGCATTATGTAGTAAATTATTGTGGTTCAGAGCTACAAAACATTAGTCTATGCCTAGAAAATTAGCTGGTTTAGTATAAATCACTAGCCTCTATATTAAGCATTATTGCTATTCATTTCTAAGGGTCAAATATTGGAAGAGTTCTGTCAAAGTTGGAGTAATCAGGATGAGGTTTCATAGAAAACTTAATATAATTACTTAAAGATGTCAAAAGTTTAATTAGATAGAAGTATCTGTAAAGAATATGATTTTTATTAAGTATAGGTAATTAACTGATTAAATATTTTTCTTCCCTTTCTCCATCGATACTATTGATGCAGTTGAAAATAGGAGAGAGGGGCTTTAGGAAACAAATATTGAAAACTGAATTATATGTTACTCTGTTCACCAATTACAAACTGCTGCTAGTAAAAAATAAAAAAAAATTTTATCATTTAGTTAGAAGAATAGAGTAGATATTGGATAAAGATCTGAAATGATCTCTTTTTGAGCTTTAGATCTCAGAGATATAGCCTGCTTTTTCCCTTTTAAGGGTCTTGACTACTTTGTTGATCAGCTAAGTTATAGATACTATATCTACTTCCATGCATGTTATCTTTGGCAAGTTAAACAACCTAAACTTTAGTTTATTTACATAAAAATGCAAATAACAATGCAAAAATCTTAAATTTTGATATGAAAATTGACTGAGTAAACTTATTATTATGCTGCTAATTTAACCTTATCTTCCTTATTTTCCACCCCATTTTCCTTTCTTTTCTCTTGGTTACCTTGTCATGGAATTTAACATGTGATCATATGCACACTAGACAATTAATATGGCTAGTCTGGGACTGCTGTTTTAAAATAGCAAGATACATACCTGTCTAAGGTAAAAGCTGAGCCATCTAGCCAAGCCCATTTCAGTTGGCTGCTGTTGTAATATAAACTGACCCAAAACTTGTCCTGATGCATAAAACATTGCATCTTTGACAGTTTTTTTTTTTTTACAAAATCCCAGATAGAGTGAGAATAGAAAAAATTAAATCTGATACTCATGGTTGGTTGTCTATGTAGATTAAATCTTTTTCTACTTTATTAGACATTTTAATTTTGTCTGGAATTGTATCACTGTAATAAAAAATGCTCTTGGGATTATTTGGCCACTCACTAATAACCAATAATTTATTTATTTATCAAACCACCATTCTGGAGCCCTTATAATACTGTGGACATTGTGCCGGGTACTGATTATTGCAAGTCAGCAAATGGACTTGTTACCTAAGAATCTAAGAAAGAGGCAAATCAAGCGAGCAATTGCTACAAAAAGGGAAGTACAGTATGAAATAACAGTACTTATCAGAGACTCTTATAGTACCAGGTGATCAAAACAATTTTTTTTCAGAGGATAGTGATTCTACATAAACCAGAAAAGTAAATAGGCATTTATAAGGATAAAGTGGCACAGGGTTGGAAAGAGGAGAGTAAAATTGTGAGGACAAAATTAAATTACACTTTAAGGAATATATAATGGGAGCATGTTGAAAGAAGTGGGTGAGGGAGTGGAAGTAATGGAAAGTTATTAGTAACTAAGGAAGCTGCAGAGATAGGCAAGAGTTTAGACATAAATAAAACTTGCATAACTGTTATGGCTTAGGGGCTTTGTACTAGACCCTGAGGAAGAGTTTTAAGAAAGGGACTGTCATGACCTGATGTGTATCATATAAAGTTCCCTGTGTTGAAATAGTGATTTCAGAAAAGGGAAAGCCTAGAGTCCAAGAAATATCTCCTGGGTAAGCTTACTAAAATGTAAGAAACATATATTTGTCTTTACCATCTCTTTTTCAGTATTTAATTTAAGAAAACTTGAAAGTGAAGTAGAACAATGAAGTTTACGATCTCTCCAAGGAATCACTTTTCTGGAAAAAAGAGTAGCAGTTTTTTCCATACTGGTACCAGTTGTCTTCACAAGGGTGACATTTCCAAACTAAAGAAAGAATTAGAGTGAGTCTAAATGTCTTCTATCAGTACATTTATAAATGCAAAAACAGATGTTCAAGTTGTGAAAACTAAATGATAACTTATACATAAATTAAATGATAAAAACGTATTCACCCACTTTCAATTGCTGCCCTGTTAACTAATTTCAATAATGCCAAGATATAACTTATGACACTGTAATTCTAATCAGACAATTGCTAATATGTCAGCATTATCAACGACTTCTAAATGTAAGTGGATTTTTAGTGAAGATATTTCTGAATATCTAACACTGAATCATATGTGTGTAACATTTATTCATTCATTAATTATTTTATATGCACGCAAACACACAAATATAGTTATTTTCTAACTCTTACAAAACACATGATCTTCTTTCTAAATTACCTTGAGCATTTGTTGGTAGTTGTTGAATCCCTGAATTCCCTGAAATCAATCCTTTCTTGTCTGTTTCCTGAGTGGAAGTGAGATTTCTTGAATATCTCTCTGTTACTGAAGATCAGATCACAAATATCAGTTTGGTTTGTCACATTTAACCTAAGATAAATTTGCTACTGCACAAAACACTGTTTGTTATGTGAATACTAATAGGAACAATTTATTATCAATGACCTCCAAAAGGCACAATATAATTGGATAGGCATACACAAGCAAATCTAATAATAATACAACTCTGACAGGAAAATTAACATAATATAGGTAGGAACACAGATTATAGAGCAATTGACTCTCATTAGGAAAAACCTGAGGGAGATTTCTCAGAAGAAGTAATCCTAATCTGAAGTTAAGCACGAGAGAAAGGTTGACAGGTAGCAAAAGAAAGAAGAGCTATTCCAGGTGGCTGAGACTAACAGCACGAAGGAGTCTAAGCATGAAGGCATGAAAGTTCAAGATAAAGATGTGTCTAGTCATTTGATGTGGCTCTTAAAATAACCTGTAGTACAGAGACAATGCCAAGAATATAACTAACTGGTGCTCAGGAAATTAAATTAAAAATAAAAATAAAAGATAAAGAGATTCATTCTATGAGCAGTGAACAAGTCGACTTCTTTTCTGTCACAGAGACTTACACTTCATGGCTAAGATTCCAACAGACACAAGGAGCGCCGAGCAGATGATCCAGAGTCACTGCGATTAATTAATCCATGAAGACGATGGGGCAGAACAGCCTATTAGAAAGAGATCAGTAAATGTGTTCAACATTGGCTTCTATATGTTTATTCACAGTTTTTGAGTGTTTATTAATCAAACACCAAAGAGATGTCTAGGTCTTATATGGCTGTATGATTTTGCACATCTGCCAGTTCATTATGTAAAACTATTCTGGAGGTAATGGTCTTAATATTAGTTTTGATATCAAATGCAAGAATGAACTATTTACTCCCTTTTTGAAATAAATATTTTAAAATCATATGCAATAATTTTATAACATCTGAAAATTTGAGAAAAGATAAAAAGAAATGAAAATCCAATCGCTAATTGTTTCACTCAGAAGACTTACCACCAAGATTTTGCTTTATTACCTTTAATATGTCTAGTTTTCCTCCTTAAGACCATTTTTAAAGCTTTGATAGGTCATTACATTGTTTTTAAATGTTTGTAAATTGACTGCATAATATTCACTCTCATGAATATGCCATAATTTATAGGACTATTCTTCTCTTTCAGACATTGAGGTAATTTCCATTTTTTGTTCTGTGATAAGAATTGCAATATAGTTAGCCATCAAGGCTGTTATTATTGACTTTGAAATTTTATAGGCACACACTGTTGATACTATAGTTTTAATTTACATTTTCTTCAGCTATTTGAATTTGAGCTTTTCTTTAACGAACATACTATTTTTATTTCTTCTGTGAATAATCTGCTGTCATATTTTTGTCCATCAGGGGTTTTAGTGCTGTAAATATTTTATTATTTATTATTATTATTTTTTTTTGGTGAGGAAGACTAGCCCTGAGTTAACATCCATTGCCAATCCTCTGGGATTTGCTGAGGAAGACTGGCCCTGGGCTACCATCCATGCCCATCTTCCTCTACTTTATATGTGGGATGCCTGCCACAGCATGGCTTGATAAGTGGTGCACAGGTCTGCTCCTGGAATCCTAACTTGAGAACCCTGGGCCGCCACAGTGGAGCATGCAAACTTAACCACTACACCACTGGGCCAGTCCCTGTAAATATTTATTTTAATAAGCCTATCATATGTTCAACATATCAACTCCTTAGCTGATCTACTTGTATTTTTTCCATTTGCTTGTTTTTCTTTTTAAAATTTTGTTATAGAAATTTTAAGTATTTTTAAAACAGTCATCTACCAGTATTTTCTGTTATTCATCCCATTGTGCTTACATTTAGAAAGTCCTTCCCCATTTTCCAGTACATTACTTAGCCCTTTCATTTAATCTAACTCATTCCACTTATTTTAAAAGCCATTTCATATCTCTCTGACCCAAAAATAATTCAAAGCAAGACAAGAAAATGAACAAGCAAACACCCTTCCTCCTTATATTTGTCTCTAGCCATCAAACTATCTCCCATACTTCTATCTTGAAATTCTTTGAAAGAACAGTTTAAATTCATTGACTCCTGTCTCTACATCCCTTTGTTTCCTTCAACATCTCCATTTTGGACTCTGCTTCTGCACCTAGTTATGCTACTTTCAAGAATGTTACTAAGGACCTTGTTAATGACATGTCTATCATGATCTTGCTGGCTTATGGGTGCAATTTGACAATGTTGACCTTTCTCTACTTGAAATCTCTGCTTTTGTATGCTTGTTCTTTTACTCTTCAGATTCTCAGAGTGGAGTCAATGGAAAACCATGGACAGGTGATATGTCTTCATACTCTTTATATTTGTTTCACTCTAGCCATTCAACTTAGGCAAAGATTTAAGTAAATTTCTTGGTGACCCCATTTATTAATGTGTATTTCCTCCTTCCTCATCCCAACCCATACCATAAGATATTTTTTCCCCTATTCAGGTGGTATTATTGTCCTGTATTTTAAGAAAATGTATTTCTTTGTCAGTCTGATTTCCAGATTCTCTGTGACATAGAATTAAAAAATAGGTGAAGTTGAAAAAAACTTTAAAAGGAGAATGAGAGGTAAATAAATATACATATAATAAAGTGCTAAAATGGCTGTGTATGTGTGTGTGCGTGCATGAGAGGGGGTATGATTGAGACATGAAAGTTATAGGATTCGGGTGTTAGTCATAATGTTGGGTTAGTGGGCTTTGGCACGTGCGAGGTTCAAAAGAACTGTGTTTCTGTAAGCGAACTGAGTAAGTGCAAGCAATAAGTTTTGAGAAGGACTGATGTCACTTATGAATAAAATTTCCAGGAACGTTCTTGAAAAATGCAAAAATAAGTGTTCTTTGTATTTGCTTTTGTCTTCTCAGCTGTGTTCCTTTGTGTGTTTCTCAATGCAGAGACAAAAATGGCCAGAAAAAGCAGAGAATGTGGTGTGGGCAAGATTTATTTGGAGTCTATTTTGGAGGCCCACATGGACCTCTATTACTAACTGAATTAAAATCATCACCCAGACATGATAATGGTTTCACAGTTTCACTGAAAATGCCTAAAACTTAGACATATGGTATAAACTACAGGAGAGAGGGCTGCATGAGATATAACCAACTATTTATATTGTGATATAACCACAGTCAAACAAAAGTCAAAAAAAAAATTAAAAAACAAAAATAAAGTCAAATAGTAACAAAGAAACCAAGCATAAGTAGGAATTACAATTTAGGGAGAATTCATAATTCTAGCTGGAATTTTAGGTGCAGAAACAGATATTCTTGGCATTGTGTGAGTACCTAAAAAGAACAGTCTTAAAAATTTCCTCAGGGAATGACTAGTTGTAACCCAACCCTATTCTAACTCCACACACTTCCTTTTGCTTAAGAAATTAGAATCTTTTGGAATGGTATCTCAGGGTAGCACCTCATGTGTTCTCATTGTCTCAAGCTTCCTTCCATGTTCCACTGGCAGAGAATGGATACACCAGGATAATCCTGCTATACTTCGATTTGCAATCAGAACCTTATGTCAAGGTTATTCCAACCACACTAGAGAAATTTGTAGGAAGCACTCTTCCATGAAGAAGATTAGAATATTTAGACATGCAGTTTCCACTTGGAATCAAATAAGAAACTTGGGAATTTACCCAGAAGTGATATTAATTCATATACTTTTGAATCAGTTTTTAAGGTCGAGACACAAAGAATAGCACGTATTAAGGTAGCTTCCAAAATGATAGAAAATTAATGACTTAAACAGAAAATGAAAGTTAGAGAAAATAGATACTGTGTAAGGAACAGGAAAAAAAAGCTATAATCAAAATTATCAGAGAGAAACAGCCACACAAACTGGAAGAATGTATTTTTGTAGAAGCCAAGTCAAATAAGATAAAGTTTGAATACTGACCACTTGAGATTTAGCAATGTGGGAATCACTGACGACTCAGTTGCAAACAATTTTGGTTCAGGTTCTTGTATCTTATCTTCTCTAACACTCACAATAATGCTTTTGAATATTTACAATTACTATTTTCATAGTAAACAAAAGAATAGGGAGAGAAAATGAAAATATAGTCATTTTCATGGAGAAAATTTCCCACAGCTAAGTGGGTAATGGGCTTGACTAGCTTATTCTATAAAGAAGAAATTCAAATGGCTAAAAAAGAAATAGTTATTTTTCATTTTTATAGAAATGATAGAAATATATACTTGAAGTATAATTTTTCACTTATGAAAGATTAGAAATTTTACTACTATGTACCTTTGAAAGCATAAGAAATTTACACTACATATGTGTTTATAAATTACTGCCAAGGTTGGAAGTGAAACAACATTTATCAAGACAATAAACTATTTAAAATCTTTAAACAGTAATTGCACTTCTAGAAGTCTAGATAGGAAAAAAAACACCAGAAAGAAGAACAGAGTTTCAAGTTCAAAATTTTTCAAAATGAGATGTTTATTCAAAGTTCTGAAGGTTTAGGAATCTAAAAGGACAAAGATATTCAATCATTTAAAATATTTGATAAAGTATAATAGATAAATTTTATATATACTATATGTTAAAATTATGACTGAAATAATGTTTAAAACATGAGGAAAACTCATGATAAAAAAATGCTAACATTTATGCCTTAATTATGTGCATATTTCTTGACCCTAAATTTTTGTACAAATTAATTCCAAAGAGATAATGATATAGGTGTTATAGTTATTTACAAGGATTTCTGAAATTATGATTTACAATAATAAAATTATAATGATCACAGTAATAAGCAAAAGGAAGAAAAGTAAAATTTTACATATCAAAAAAAGTTACATAATTGAATGTAAGCATACTATCTTCAGAAAATATTGATACTCATGTTATGAAAAATGCTTATTTTGAAAAACAGCCACTTTACAAAGTAAATTACAGATAAAAACAATTCTGAATTTATATATGTAATACATAACATTCTAATTTCAAAAATGCTTACATAAATATAAATCTACATTTTTATTAAATATCCATAAAAATAAGAGCTTATGGAATACATTTATAGTAAGTAAACTATTAACCTTATTTTTGAAATGCATATGCTCTTCATATGTTTCATATATATAACCTTTTATCTGTATGAAAATGACTGAAAAGATGTATCCAAATATGAATAAATTTCATATTTAACAGATTTATTGATTAATCTAATTTTTCTCTTTTCCCCTCCTAAACTTTCCAATTTTTTTTTTTTTTTTTTTGTGAGGAAGACCAGCCCTGAGCTAACATCCATCGCCAATCTTCCTCTTTTTGCTGAGGAAGACTGGCCCTGGGCTAACATCGTGCCCCTCTTCCTCTACTTTATATGGGACGCCACCACGGCATGGCTGACAGGCAGTGCATCGGCGGGCGACCGGGATCCGAACCTGCGAACCCCGGGCTGCCAAGTGCGGACTAAACCGCTGCACCACCGGGCGGCCCCCTAAACTTTCCAATTTTTAATATCAATCATGTTACTCTTTAACAATCAGAAGAAAAATATCATTAAAACTACATTTTCATATGATGAACATAGGTGCAAAATACCTCAACAAAAGATTAGCAAGCCAAATTCAACACTATATTAAAATGATCGTACACCATGATCACATGGGATGTATTTCAGGGATGCGAGGATGGCTCAGGATCTGCAAGTCAATCAATGTAATAACAAGTTAACAAAAGGAAGGATAAAAGCCATATGGCCATCTCAATAGATGCAGTAAAAGCATTTGAAAAAATTCAACATCTATTTATGATAAAAACTCTCAACAAAGTGAGCATAGAGGGAATATACCTCAATATTATAAAGGCCATATATGACAAGCCCACAGCTAACATCATGCTCAACAGTGGAAAGCTCAAAGCTTTTCCTCTAAGATCAAGAACAAGGCAAAGATGCTCCCTCTTTCTACCTGTTTTCAAAATACTATTGGCGGTTCTTGATAGAGCAATTAGACAAGAAAAAGAAATAAAAGTCATCCAAATTAGAAAGAAAGAAGTAAAACTATTTGCAGATGACATGATATTATAATGTAGAAAATCCTAAAGACTGCAAAAAACTGTTAGAACTAATCAATGAATTCAGTAAAGTTTCAGGATATAGAATCAACATTCAAAAATTTGTTGCATTTCTATACACTAATAATGAATTATCAGAAAGAGAAATTAAGAAAACAACTCCATTTACAATTGCATCAAAAAGAATAAAATGCCTAGAAATAAATTTAACCAAGGAGGTAAAAGACATGTACACTGAAAACTATAAGACATTGAGGAAAGAAATTGAAGAAGACACAAATAATGAGAAAGATATTTTCATCTCATGGATGGAAAGAATTAATATTGTTGAAATGTCCGTACTACCCATAGCAATCTACAGATCCAATGCAATTCCAATTAAAATTCCAATGGCATTTTTCACGGAAATAGAAAAAACAATCCTAAAGTTTTATGGAACGACAAAAGACCCCAAAGAACCAAAGCAATCTTGAGAAAGAAGAACAAAGCTGGAGCATCATGCTTCCTGATTTCAAACTATATTTCAAAGCTATAATAATGAAACACTGTGGTATTGGAATAAAAACAGACACGTAGATCAATGGAATGGAATAGAGAGCCCAGAAATAAACCCACACACATATCGTCAATTAATTTATGACAAGGCAGGACCAGGCAAGAGGTCTGAACTGAAGCAAACAGGGGAGATGGAGAGAAAGAATAAATTCTTTTTTTTTAAGATTGGGAGATATTTATTTTGTATAAACAAGATCATAAATAACAAAGAAACAAAGTAGGTCCCAGACTCTGACCGTGCAGCAGGACAGCTATAGGCAGTTGTTGAGTGGAAAGGTGGAGGAGGCTATGCATCACCTAAGACGGTCTCAGAAAAGATAGGCTGCAGGAGACTGCCACACCCTGCCCTTGGAAATGGTGTGCCTGGGCAGCAGGGGGAGGCTGCAGGGCTGTTATGAGGCAGCTGGAAGAGGGCAAAGAGTGAGGATGCTGGGCTATACTGTTTCTATGAAGAGTGACATAGAAACCACAAATGGCCAAGAGTATACAGTGGGGAAATGACAGTCTCTTCAATAAATAGTGTTGGAAAAACTGGACAGCCACATGCAAAAGAATAAAACTGGACCACCATCTTAAACTGTACACAAAAATCGACTCAAAATAGATTAAAGACTTGAACATAAGACCTCAAACCATAAATCTCCTAGAAGAAAACATAGGTGGTAAGCTCCTTGACATCAGTCTTGGAGATGATTTTTTGGGTTTGACACCAAAAGCAAGGGCAACAAAAGCAAAAATAAGTGGGACTACATCAAACTAAAAAGCTTCTGCAAATCAATGGAAACCATCAATAAAATAAAAAGGCAACCTACAGAAAGGGAGAAAATATTTGCAAACCAAATATCTGACAAGGAGTTAATATCCAAAATACGTGAAGAACTCATACAATTCAATAGCAAAAAAAAAAACCAATCTGATTAAAAAATGGGCAGAGGGTCTGAATAGACATTTTTTCCATGAAGAAATACAGATGGCCCAGAGGTACATGAAAAGGTGCTCAACATCACTAATCATCAGGAAAATGTAAATCAAAACCACAGTGAGATATCCCCTCATACCTGTTAGAATGGCTATTTCCAAAAAGACAAGAAGTAATAAGTGTTGGTGAGGATGTGGAGAAAAGGAAACCCTTGTACACTATTGGTGGGAATGCAAATTGGTGTAGTCATTATGGAAAACAGTATGGAAATCCCTCAAGAAATTAAAAACAGAACTACCATGTTACCCAACAATTCCACTTCTGAGTATTTATCTGAAGAAAAAGAAAACACTAACTTGAAAAGATATATGCACCCCCATATTCATTGCAGCATTATTTGCAATAGTCAAGATATTGGAAACAAACTAAATGTTCATCGGTGGATCAATGGACAAAGAAAATGTAGTGTATATATATATATATATATATATACACATATATATATACACATACACATACACACACATATACACTGTGGTATATATACACACACACACACATACACACACACAGTGGAATATTATTTAGCCATAAAAATGAAGGAAATCTTGCCAATTGTGACAACATGGATGGAACTTGAGGGCATTATGCTAAGTGAAATAAGTCAGACAGAGAAAGACAAATACTGTATGATCTCACTTATATGTGGAATCTGAAAAAAAAAAAAAAAAAAACAAGCTCATAGATACAGAGAACAGATTGGTGATTGCCAGAGGAGGGGGGTGGGGGTGTGTGTAATGCGTGCAGCAGGTCAAAAGGTACAGACTTCCAGTTATAAAGTAAACAAGTCATTGGGATGTAATGTACAGCACATGACTACAGTTAATAATACTGTATTGCATATTTCGAAGTTGCTAAGAAAGTAGATCTTTAAAATTCTCATCAAAGAAAAAAATTTTGTAACTATCTACGGCGACATGTTAACTAGACTTATTGTGGTGATCATTTCAAAATATATACAAATATCAAATCATTATGTTGCACACCTGAAACTTAGGTAATGTTATACGTCAATTATATCTCTATAAAAAAGATTAAAAACAAAAAAATGCATATTCTTTGTATACTACTTGTAGCCATCAACTCCATCACAGAACAAGTAAAAAGCATGGAATGTGAGATCTGTGGCAACCCAGGAGTCATCCTCAACTAACTGTACCTGAGACCTTGAGAGGTTTTCAATTTCATATATCTTGAGGAAAAATATTTACATGACATATTCCAATTTTTACATATGGAACTTAAAGGTTAAAAAACATTAGAACAAGATATAGAGACAAGTGGCAATGAAAAAGTTTGAACAATTAATTTTTAAAATTACTTTATCCATACCAAGAAGCATAAAATAGCTCATACACTTAGATATTTACACTAGTGTAAATCTAAAGAATTAATTCAATATTCAGATATTCAAAAGGTTAATTGCATCAAAAGTTTGTGTGCATCAATATGCTATTTATCAAGTTAAAATATGGAAGTAGACAATACTTCAAATGACGCTATTGACCAAAAAGCATGCAATCATGCACTGCCAAAAAATGGTGAAAATAAAATAGTGATGTTAAAATAGAAACATAATAATGGTAAAACATTGAGTGAAAAATTATTTTATATACTTGATAACAGCAGGTATAATTTTTAAAATTAAATAAATCAAATTACCATAAATTCACAGAAGGTGTGAATCAATGACTAATTTTCTTTGTTTCTCAAATTATTCAGTATTGTGATTCTATTATCTTGAAAAGAATAAATATCATAAACAAAATAACTTTATGCAAAATCCATTTGCTCACTTGAAATGCATTTATTTAATCTCTAAAGCTAGGATTATGTTGGACCGTGTGTAATTTTTTGGCCATAATTCACAGTCATAGAATATTTTAAGATTGGGACAATTATGCTTTTGTTTGTGTGTACAAGTTCGTGCATTTGCAGTGTTCAATTTAAGACATATTTCAGACATTGTTTTAAAATATGGAGTAAAATAATAAAATAAAAGTGAGAAAGTCACCAACCTAGGTGCTCAAACCACGAGGTCCCTTTGGTTTTAGATACCAGAGGTGTTCTTCTCCCCTGCAGCTGGGATGAAGAACGAACTCGCAATTCAGAGTAGGTCACGGCTTCTTCACTCATTTCTGAAAAGCAGAAGTGTATTGAAGATAACACAAAAGTTTTGCTGTTAATTCACTGACCATAGGAATGCCATCACTAAAATAGATTATGTATGAAGAGATTGTTTGGGTTATAGTTAAACCTAATAAAATATTTGGAGTTTCCTTCGAATTAGGGAATATTTTTAAGAACAAATGATCATTAAAGTTTATAAAAGATTTAGAAACAAGTTGTTATGGCATATTGTTTTGGGAGTATAACTCAAGTTAAACATTCTTTTTAAATTACAAATTGAAAAACTACAAGCTAATGACACATGTTGAATTATTTGATAGTCAGTGCATAATTGATGAAAGTTTAAGGAAAAAGCCTGCTGTAGAAAGTCCTCCCAATTTCACTTAACCTACACTCTTTTTTGGCCATTAGTCCATGGCATCTACCTCCATGTTCATGAAATCTACTTGATTTCTCTTCAATTATCATATGATTTTATGGACTGTCATGCTTCTAGTCAAGATATTGTCTCTAGAATGTATTATTTGCTTGTGTTGCTCTGTCATCACCAGGCAATTATTTAAAATACGACAAATCCTACCTCTTTCAAGAAAACTTTTTAAATATTTCAGTAAGGATTCCCATCTTCTTCTTAGGTACTCTCTTTGTTTTTCACATTTCTCTTTCAGTCATCACTTCTGTTTTATTTTGTACTGCTGTTTCCTCACTGTGACACACTTTGATGGCTGAAGTCATGTCTTAATAATTCTGTTATTGCCACAATTATTTATTAGGTTCATTTGTGCATTTTAGAATTCTGACGACTTAACTTTTATGTCACACTGAATATTTTGTATGTTAAATACATTGTAACTCAAAAGGAAATCCAAAAATTTTCAAAGGAAGCTTTAAATAGATTTTAGTACCTAAATAGTCCATAGCTAGTGCATGTGTTACTGAATGTGCCAATCTAATAGTAAGTTTTCTGTACTTTTTCCTAGTAGAATTTTGGATTTTTTTCAAATATCTTTCCATGTAGGTATTAAGAATTTACTTCTAATTGTTTTAATGGTCTTATTTCTAATGGTTATCATAATAAAGTAAAAGTCTCTTCTGGTCTGCCTACTTATCTATCTCTTGATCTATCAGTCAATCTACAAATCATTTAATCTACCTGAATACATGCCTCCTTATTTATAAATCTAACTTTTCAACTTCTATTCAACTTCTTTTGAGCCAATTTTACTTTACAAATTTTGAAATACTATACATAAAGTAAAATAAGTTAATATCTTAAA
Source organism: Tapirus indicus (assembly GCA_031878705.1). Lineage (NCBI taxonomy): Eukaryota > Metazoa > Chordata > Mammalia > Perissodactyla > Tapiridae > Tapirus > Tapirus indicus. The sequence goes on along the minus strand of CM062918.1, from coordinate 106,556,227 downwards.
ATTTTTAAGTACCTGTTTTTAGAGGATGCCAGGATCCTTGCAGAATGTGTATTTTCTGGGAAGAAGGAGGTCGTAACTCTTGGGATAAAAGTCTGAATTTAAGAATTCTTGACAATTCTTGGTATAAAATCCAAGGCAGAATATAAAAAGAAGGCAATAAATACATAGGCAAGTGTCTTTGTACTATACATTAAACTAATAGATGAGCATGGAATGTGAGAATAAGTACTCTCTGGATGCAACCACACAGGAAACCCTTACATCTAAAAAGACATTACCAAGGCTGAGGCCTTTATCAGTCTGACCTTTAGCTACATTAAAATAACTAGTTTATTTGCAGTGATGATCAATATGATTCACTCAATTCTTGAATTTTAGGACAACAAAATACAGATATTGTCTATTAGGAAAGTAGTCCGCTTCCACCAAGCCTCCTTTTTAGTCCTCTGTAATGTGTTATCAAATATCACATCCTACTTTCAATTATTGTTCTAGGAGTTAGAGCCTTAAAGTAATGTTTGTGATGCCGCTTTTTGGTCTCTTCCAGTTCAAGAATAGTTATGCTATTTATCTGTTTATGCATGGTTTTATACTATCTATGAATAATTTTTCTAAGTACAACTCAGCTTCTTGACTATTTTATTATATGTAAGCTTTCCTAAGAGTCATTCTCTGTGAAACAGGGATACCTAAAAAGAATTTAACTAATACACAAGTTGTTAGTCACATTCATGTGTAATTCATATTTCTCAAAAACAATTACATTTCCTCAATTATGTCTTATTATTTAGAATTTTAGCATTTAGAATTCATTGTTTTTCTTTTGACCACTTGAAATGTTGAAAAGCTTTTGAAAATCATATCCAATTATACTCAGTGAATTTTTCTTAAAATTTTTCTAAAACTGAGCAGAATTCAAGCTTCTATACACAGAGAAAGTTGGTCGTATGGAAGAAAAGAACTCAATAATCCACTTGTGAATAGAAGAAATACTACAGGAAAACTATTAGGTGCCCATTTACACTTTTTCCCAGTTTTCTATTGGGAGGATTTGTCTCCTTATCAATCATTTGGTTATTACAAGACATAAAAATTTTGCAGTCTATTGTATTTCTTTGGATTTAGAGCATCATTTGTCATTTAAATTTTTAATGAAATTAAATGTCTGCCTTTCCAATACGACTCTGGGTTTTCTGTGCTCTGCTGAAAGTATGCTTGGATCCTCTACCTCTCAATGCAACCTAAGATTATCAGAATACCCACCTAAATTTGCTTTATAAATTATTGTTGACTTTACGGTTTAATATTAAAGCATCCGAAACTTATTTCATATACTCTGTTAGCTTAGTTTCATACTTTATTTCTTTCCAGATGTATAGACAATTATTTCAACATCATTTCTATTTATTATCCTTATTATTCCATCTTTTATGCATAAAATATAAATATCAAATTTGACATATGCTAATTCTGTATGTATATGGAGCTATTTCTAGATTCTCTTCTGAAACACTCATCTGTTTATTGCTTGCCCTTACCACAGTGATTTTTTTTTACTGTGAATATATATAAAATGTTAATACCTGATAAAGCAATTATATTTTCACTTTTCTTCTTTTAAATAATTTTCTAGTGTGTTCTTGAAGAAAACTAGTATATAAAATAGTATATTAATTTATATTAAGTTAATTTTGGGAGTAGGGACACTTTAATAATAGTAAATTTCCCCATTCTAGATCATAATATACCCACCTGTTCATTTAGATTTCGTTTTATGCCATTCAGTACAATTTTTGTAGTTTTTGTGATTATGTTTCTTTACTAGATAAACATCTTTTCTTTTAAAAGCACTGATACATATTTTGTAGCAGTATTCTGCCATTAGTGGCTACAGCAATTATATAGACGTGATAGTCGTGTATAGATCCTTCTCTTGGAGCCCTCTTCCCTAATTTTTTGTTTATTCCAAAGATTTGTTACAAGAACCTGCCTTCTGAAGATGTAATTATATATATTAACATATAGTTTATTTTGTTGTTTCTATTCCAATTCCATATTATGTAGTTTATTTTCTTACCTCATTGCATTAGATAAAAACTCCAAAATAATATTGAGTGGTACTGGTGATATCTAACCTTCTGAATTTTCAAGATTTTTAGTGGAAATGCCCTTGTCTCTCTAATAGGCAGATTTGATTTTAGTTTGGGGCAGTAGAATTTAAATAAATAATTTTTCTTTCATTTCTATTTTCCTTAGAGCTCATATGAGAAATGTTTGCCAAAATTTATCAAATAATTTTAGTAACTAATGATAGGATGCTAAGATACTTCTTTCTTTGTGTGCTCATGCAATTAATAGGTTGCTATAACAACTAATCTTGGAAACCTTCATTCCTGTAAAATTTCTTACTTCATCGTTATGTATTATTACTTTGATATACATTTGAATTTATTAAATAATATTTTATTTGTATTTTGCTTCTTTATTCACAAAAGAATCAGGCTATAATTTGGGGAAACTCTAATTGTCAAGTTTCGGTAGTAAAGGTTTGTGAGCTGCACAAAATAAATTTGGAGGCATTACATCATTTTACAGGCTCTACAATAGTGAAGTTGATAGTAGTGTATTTTTCTTTAAAGTGTAAATAAAATCCATATGGAGAACTTTATGAACCTCATTTGTTTTTTAGTCTTGAAGCTCTGCTTCCTTTTCTAATTACTTCAATGGTTATTAGTGTGTTCAGGTTTGCTACTCCTTTTTGGAGCAATTTGATACTATATGTTGCTAGTAAATCATCTATCACCTTTTATTTTCCCAATTTGTACCATTGTGTAACCAAAAACAGTGATGTTTTTGGCTTTCAATTTGTGCCATGGAACTAACATGTTTGCCCTATTAAACTTGTAACTCTGTACTATTAACTTTTGTTCCTTTATCAAATGTCTTAAGAGTTTATTCTATTTGACATTTTCAAGATCTAGCTTTTGGTGTTATATAGTTTTAATTTTATTTATACATGCACAGACATTTCCACAGCATGGAAACTTTAGAACTAAAAATACAATATTTGATATAAAAAATCGTTAGATGGGCTTAACAGCAGAATGGAAAAGATAGAGGAATGAGTCAGTGACTTGAGGATAGGTCAATAGAAATTATCAAACCTGAAGAAAATAAAGCTATATATTTTGAAAAAAAGACTCAGAGAGCTGTGGGGCAATACCAATGGTCTAACATTTGTGTCATTGGATTCCCAGAGAGAAATGAAAAAAAGATTGGTGCATGGGAAGTTAAAACTTGGAGAGAAATCTGTCTTCCTGCCCAGAAAACTATGGGAAAAATGACTTCTGGACATGGGGAGAATAGGGAAAATCTCAGAGAGGAGAAAGTTGGAGAATTAATTTTGTATATAAGCTGATACAAGCTCAGCATTCACCTATTAGCTGCACAAGTGTGGAACAAACCCAGGGCAGCATAGAAAAGCCTTTGAAAACTGAACATGATCTATACCACTGTCTAAGTCCCAGAATAACATCCAAGTGGTTGATGAACAAGGCAGACACCAAGCAACACAAGGAAGGTTTTGAAACTGAACTGACACGGAACCACCAACTACAGAAGACAAAGGGCACCAGGAAATTTGGAGGCATAAAGGATATGTTCATTATCTTAATGGTGATTTCATGGATACATACATAGTCAGAACACATCAAACTGTACCATTTAAAGATGTTCTCTTCAGTATATATATCGATTATACCTCAATAAAGCTGAAAAATTCAAATGATTTCTAATCTGCTAGCAACAAAAACTTAGGAAATAAAAGTGAACAAAGAAGACCATTTCTGATAACATCAAAAACTATCAAATGCCTAATAAAAAATCTAACAAAAATTTTGTAAGACATTTCTGCTGAAATTGACGAGGCTTTTCTGTGAGAAAGTGAAGGCAATATAAATAAAAGGACATATAATCCTTGTTCATGAGTTGGAAGAGTCAGCATTGTTATGGTGTCAGTTCTCTTTTAATTGACAGAAAGATTCTATGCAATGTCAAATCAAAACTTCATCTGTGTGTGTGCGAAGTGATAAGATTATACAAACACATACACATACACACACACACAAGACCTAGAATATCCAAGGCAATTAGGCAATTATTAAGGAAAATAATAAAGTCAGATATCAAGATTTACTATACCACTACACTATTTAAGACAGAATAGTACTGTACAGAGACCAGAACAGAAAGACCAGAATTAGACTACCACATATATTGCCTGATTTATGACAAAGGCATCATTGCAATTCAGTAGGAAAAATGACTTTTCAATAAATAGTTCTTGATAGAAATAAAGTAGTATCAATCTGTGCTGTAGATAACTTGAAAAGAATCACTTCCAGAAGAAAAAATATAATATCTTCATAGACAGAAATATCTCATAGACAGAAAAACTTTTCTTAATCAAGACAAAAAATGAATAATACATAATAAAAAGATTTATTAATAAGAATTTATTCAATTTTTTTCTCCTTATGGAAAGACTCCATTCTGTTCATAGGAAACATTAAAAACCAAAGTTATTGAATAAGAGAAGATATTTGCAATCTCTATATCTAACAATCTGCATCCAAAATATATATATTAAAAAATCAATAAATAATGGCCAAAGACTTAATAGACATTACACAGAGGAGGATATCCAAACAAACAAAAAGTTATCAGCACCATTAATCATAAGGGAATGCATCTTATCCTACAATTATATATGAATACATAATACGGTCCAGTATATGTAAAACTAGAAAGATTGACAACCCTAAGTGTTAGCAAGTATGTAGAGCAACATAAAGTCAAATAATACTATTGGTAAAATTTTAAAGTTTTCCTAGCACCTTGGAAAACTGTTTGGTATTATCTACCAGAATTAAATATATGCCCACAGCATAACTTAGAAATTTAATTCCTCAGTATATATGCAAAGGATGTATGCACACATATTCACAAAAAGGCATGTACAAGAAATACAAAAATGTTTAGAGAAATTTTATTCATAACATTAAAAAAATAGGAAACAACCAAAATGACCATCACAAGTAAGAGAATAGAGTCAAGAAGGAAATTGTTGTATAATCACACAGTGGAATTGTACATAATAATGAGAAAAATCTCACAGACATGATGCTGAGTGGAAGAATGCAGACACAAAGAGTGTGTACTCTATGATTCCCTTTATACGACCAAGAACAGGCAAAAAAAACTTACAGAGTTTGATATCAGAATAGTCATTATCTCTGGACTGAAGAATAATTATTGATAGTTAAGGGGCACAAAGAAGCCTTTGTTTGTACTAGAAATGGTGTATGTCTCAAATCAGGGAATAATTGCATGGCAATTTACACAGATAAAAATTTCATTGAGTGTACACTTATGATTTGTGCACTTTGCATATGTTATCTCTCATATTAAAAAAAAAGAGGAAAACTGTAAGAAAAAGAGTTGCTAGTGCTGATGTATTTGAATTGACTTCTCAGCTATCATAATTAGAGCAAAAAACTGCTTCAAAAATTTAAAAATAGCATAAACATCATATTAAGACCACCTAGGTGTTGCGAGATTATATTTTGGAAGTATAAACTCATACTTGTTGTTTGTGTGAGTGTTTTTTCCATAGTATTTCCATACCCCCCTCTACACAGAAATTCATTCAGATTCTTCCAAGTTAATATTCTAATTTCATAACAAAAAGCAGAAAGTAAAAAAAATTTTTAATGGACTCTAACCAGAGTGTAATGAGAAATCTCAGGACACAGACAAGAACGAATTTTTAGAAACCTTATATATAAAAGTAGTCTCCTCTTCCCTCAGACCAGAAAGAAATTCCTAGGAATGAGGGAAAGAGGAATACAAGTCAGGTTGAGGAGTAGGACTATTAAGAAAAAGAAATCAGAAAGGCCTCAATGATGTGTGACTATTAGGAAGAGGCCAAGCTGTGAAAAAATACCTTTGACCTGAGTCACCACTATTCTCTGCTCAAGCCAGGATCTGTTATCATCAATGCCTTGAAGTGATACAGTTGCTGAAGGACCATCTGGAGCCTTTAAAGGAGCACCACTCAGGCTCTAATTAGGTGAGCAACTGGGGGGGGGGGGTAGCTTCTGGTGTGGATTTCTTTCCAAAAGTAGACAACACCATCCTATTTTAGACTATTTGGATCCCCACTTCTCTTGCAACTGTAATATATGCTCAAAAGATCTAGAAAACAATATATCCCTGGACACCTGATAGAGTAATGATGTGAAAGGATCACCTTTAAATCTATTTATCCTTTGGCGTGGCTAAATAAAAGGAGAAATTCTCTGATTCCATTACAGAAAAAAAAAATCTCTGTAGCAAAAGAAGTTGCCTCAAGAAAAGAGAGTGGGGAGGTAGGATAGGTTAGAGCCTGAGTGGTGCTCCTTTAAAGGCTCCAGATGGTCCTTCAGCAACTGTATCACTTCAAGGCATTGATGATAACAGATCCTGGCTTGAGCAGAGAATAGTGGTGACTCAGGTCAAAGGTATTTTTTCACAGCTTGGCCTCTTCCTAATAGTCACACATCATTGAGGCCTTTCTGATTTCTTTTTCTTAATAGTCCTACTCCTCAACCTGACTTGTATTCCTCTTTCCCTCATTCCTAGGAATTTCTTTCTGGTCTGAGGGAAGAGGAGACTACTTTTATATATAAGGTTTCTAAAAATTCGTTCTTGTCTGTGTCCTGAGATTTCTCATTACACTCTGGTTAGAGTCCATTAAAAATTTTTTTTACTTTCTGCTTTTTGTTATGAAATTAGAATATTAACTTGGAAGAATCTGAATGAATTTCTGTGTAGAGGGGGGTATGGAAATACTATGGAAAAAACACTCACACAAACAACAAGTATGAGTTTATACTTCCAAAATATAATCTCGCAACACCTAGGTGGTCTTAATATGATGTTTATGCTATTTTTAAATTTTTGAAGCAGTTTTTTGCTCTAATTATGATAGCTGAGAAGTCAATTCAAATACATCAGCACTAGCAACTCTTTTTCTTACAGTTTTCCTCTTTTTTTTTAATATGAGAGATAACATATGCAAAGTGCACAAATCATAAGTGTACACTCAATGAAATTTTTATCTGTGTAAATTGCCATGCAATTATTCCCTGATTTGAGACATACACCATTTCTAGTACAAACAAAGGCTTCTTTGTGCCCCTTAACTATCAATAATTATTCTTCAGTCCAGAGATAATGACTATTCTGATATCAAACTCTGTAAGTTTTTTTTGCCTGTTCTTGGTCGTATAAAGGGAATCATAGAGTACACACTCTTTGTGTCTGCATTCTTCCACTCAGCATCATGTCTGTGAGATTTTTCTCATTATTATGTACAATTCCACTGTGTGATTATACAACAATTTCCTTCTTGACTCTATTCTCTTACTTGTGATGGTCATTTTGGTTGTTTCCTATTTTTTTAATGTTATGAATAAAATTTCTCTAAACATTTTTGTATTTCTTGTACATGCCTTTTTGTGAATATGTGTGCATACATCCTTTGCATATATACTGAGGAATTAAATTTCTAAGTTATGCTGTGGGCATATATTTAATTCTGGTAGATAATACCAAACAGTTTTCCAAGGTGCTAGGAAAACTTTAAAATTTTACCAATAGTATTATTTGACTTTATGTTGCTCTACATACTTGCTAACACTTAGGGTTGTCAATCTTTCTAGTTTTACATATACTGGACCGTATTATGTATTCATATATAATTGTAGGATAAGATGCATTCCCTTATGATTAATGGTGCTGATAACTTTTTGTTTGTTTGGATATCCTCCTCTGTGTAATGTCTATTAAGTCTTTGGCCATTATTTATTGATTTTTTAATATATATATTTTGGATGCAGATTGTTAGATATAGAGATTGCAAATATCTTCTCTTATTCAATAACTTTGGTTTTTAATGTTTCCTATGAACAGAATGGAGTCTTTCCATAAGGAGAAAAAAATTGAATAAATTCTTATTAATAAATCTTTTTATTATGTATTATTCATTTTTTGTCTTGATTAAGAAAAGTTTTTCTGTCTATGAGATATTTCTGTCTATGAAGATATTATATTTTTTCTTCTGGAAGTGATTCTTTTCAAGTTATCTACAGCACAGATTGATACTACTTTATTTCTATCAAGAACTATTTATTGAAAAGTCATTTTTCCTACTGAATTGCAATGATGCCTTTGTCATAAATCAGGCAATATATGTGGTAGTCTAATTCTGGTCTTTCTGTTCTGGTCTCTGTACAGTACTATTCTGTCTTAAATAGTGTAGTGGTATAGTAAATCTTGATATCTGACTTTATTATTTTCCTTAATAATTGCCTAATTGCCTTGGATATTCTAGGTCTTGTGTGTGTGTGTATGTGTATGTGTTTGTATAATCTTATCACTTCGCACACACACAGATGAAGTTTTGATTTGACATTGCATAGAATCTTTCTGTCAATTAAAAGAGAACTGACACCATAACAATGCTGACTCTTCCAACTCATGAACAAGGATTATATGTCCTTTTATTTATATTGCCTTCACTTTCTCACAGAAAAGCCTCGTCAATTTCAGCAGAAATGTCTTACAAAATTTTTGTTAGATTTTTTATTAGGCATTTGATAGTTTTTGATGTTATCAGAAATGGTCTTCTTTGTTCACTTTTATTTCCTAAGTTTTTGTTGCTAGCAGATTAGAAATCATTTGAATTTTTCAGCTTTATTGAGGTATAATCGATATATATACTGAAGAGAACATCTTTAAATGGTACAGTTTGATGTGTTCTGACTATGTATGTATCCATGAAATCACCATTAAGATAATGAACATATCCTTTATGCCTCCAAATTTCCTGGTGCCCTTTGTCTTCTGTAGTTGGTGGTTCCGTGTCAGTTCAGTTTCAAAACCTTCCTTGTGTTGCTTGGTGTCTGCCTTGTTCATCAACCACTTGGATGTTATTCTGGGACTTAGACAGTGGTATAGATCATGTTCAGTTTTCAAAGGCTTTTCTATGCTGCCCTGGGTTTGTTCCACACTTGTGCAGCTAATAGGTGAATGCTGAGCTTGTATCAGCTTATATACAAAATTAATTCTCCAACTTTCTCCTCTCTGAGATTTTCCCTATTCTCCCCATGTCCAGAAGTCATTTTTCCCATAGTTTTCTGGGCAGGAAGACAGATTTCTCTCCAAGTTTTAACTTCCCATGCACCAATCTTTTTTTCATTTCTCTCTGGGAATCCAATGACACAAATGTTAGACCATTGGTATTGCCCCACAGCTCTCTGAGTCTTTTTTTCAAAATATATAGCTTTATTTTCTTCAGGTTTGATAATTTCTATTGACCTATCCTCAAGTCACTGACTCATTCCTCTATCTTTTCCATTCTGCTGTTAAGCCCATCTAACGATTTTTTATATCAAATATTGTATTTTTAGTTCTAAAGTTTCCATGCTGTGGAAATGTCTGTGCATGTATAAATAAAATTAAAACTATATAACACCAAAAGCTAGATCTTGAAAATGTCAAATAGAATAAACTCTTAAGACATTTGATAAAGGAACAAAAGTTAATAGTACAGAGTTACAAGTTTAATAGGGCAAACATGTTAGTTCCATGGCACAAATTGAAAGCCAAAAACATCACTGTTTTTGGTTACACAATGGTACAAATTGGGAAAATAAAAGGTGATAGATGATTTACTAGCAACATATAGTATCAAATTGCTCCAAAAAGGAGTAGCAAACCTGAACACACTAATAACCATTGAAGTAATTAGAAAAGGAAGCAGAGCTTCAAGACTAAAAAACAAATGAGGTTCATAAAGTTCTCCATATGGATTTTATTTACACTTTAAAGAAAAATACACTACTATCAACTTCACTATTGTAGAGCCTGTAAAATGATGTAATGCCTCCAAATTTATTTTGTGCAGCTCACAAACCTTTACTACCGAAACTTGACAATTAGAGTTTCCCCAAATTATAGCCTGATTCTTTTGTGAATAAAGAAGCAAAATACAAATAAAATATTATTTAATAAATTCAAATGTATATCAAAGTAATAATACATAACGATGAAGTAAGAAATTTTACAGGAATGAAGGTTTCCAAGATTAGTTGTTATAGCAACCTATTAATTGCATGAGCACACAAAGAAAGAAGTATCTTAGCATCCTATCATTAGTTACTAAAATTATTTGATAAATTTTGGCAAACATTTCTCATATGAGCTCTAAGGAAAATAGAAATGAAAGAAAAATTATTTATTTAAATTCTACTGCCCCAAACTAAAATCAAATCTGCCTATTAGAGAGACAAGGGCATTTCCACTAAAAATCTTGAAAATTCAGAAGGTTAGATATCACCAGTACCACTCAATATTATTTTGGAGTTTTTATCTAATGCAATGAGGTAAGAAAATAAACTACATAATATGGAATTGGAATAGAAACAACAAAATAAACTATATGTTAATATATATAATTACATCTTCAGAAGGCAGGTTCTTGTAACAAATCTTTGGAATAAACAAAAAATTAGGGAAGAGGGCTCCAAGAGAAGGATCTATACACGACTATCACGTCTATATAATTGCTGTAGCCACTAATGGCAGAATACTGCTACAAAATATGTATCAGTGCTTTTAAAAGAAAAGATGTTTATCTAGTAAAGAAACATAATCACAAAAACTACAAAAATTGTACTGAATGGCATAAAACGAAATCTAAATGAACAGGTGGGTATATTATGATCTAGAATGGGGAAATTTACTATTATTAAAGTGTCCCTACTCCCAAAATTAACTTAATATAAATTAATATACTATTTTATATACTAGTTTTCTTCAAGAACACACTAGAAAATTATTTAAAAGAAGAAAAGTGAAAATATAATTGCTTTATCAGGTATTAACATTTTATATATATTCACAGTAAAAAAAATCACTGTGGTAAGGGCAAGCAATAAACAGATGAGTGTTTCAGAAGAGAATCTAGAAATAGCTCCATATACATACAGAATTAGCATATGTCAAATTTGATATTTATATTTTATGCATAAAAGATGGAATAATAAGGATAATAAATAGAAATGATGTTGAAATAATTGTCTATACATCTGGAAAGAAATAAAGTATGAAACTAAGCTAACAGAGTATATGAAATAAGTTTCGGATGCTTTAATATTAAACCGTAAAGTCAACAATAATTTATAAAGCAAATTTAGGTGGGTATTCTGATAATCTTAGGTTGCATTGAGAGGTAGAGGATCCAAGCATACTTTCAGCAGAGCACAGAAAACCCAGAGTCGTATTGGAAAGGCAGACATTTAATTTCATTAAAAATTTAAATGACAAATGATGCTCTAAATCCAAAGAAATACAATAGACTGCAAAATTTTTATGTCTTGTAATAACCAAATGATTGATAAGGAGACAAATCCTCCCAATAGAAAACTGGGAAAAAGTGTAAATGGGCACCTAATAGTTTTCCTGTAGTATTTCTTCTATTCACAAGTGGATTATTGAGTTCTTTTCTTCCATACGACCAACTTTCTCTGTGTATAGAAGCTTGAATTCTGCTCAGTTTTAGAAAAATTTTAAGAAAACTTGTGATTTTTATAATAAGTTCTTTGGTACTAAGATATTTATTTTAAATTTAAAGTATATTTAATCATTTTCGTTGAAATGTAAAACTAGAAACAAAATGAGGATGTCAAACCAAGTTTCTTGAATTACATATGCTAACAGTCATAAAAGAGAATTGCACAATATTCAACTCATGACTTTCAGGAAACGGATTTTCAGGATTGATTAGAAAAAAAAGGATTTTCAAATGCAGAAGTAAGTGACTCTTTTGCTGATAGATTAAGACAAGACGCATCAGAGAGAAAAAGAAAAAAATATGTGGTAAATTCACATGATTAGGGAATGGATTACCTGTCTCCTGAGGAAATTTAGAAGCAATCCCTGTGTGAACCATATATTTCCAGGTATTGGTCAAAGACTTTCAACTGTTAGAATTTAGGACTATTGAGAAAGACCATCAAATTTGTTCCCCTCTGAATTTGGATAACAAAAGTAAACTGTGGTTTTCTCTACTCACTTCACTTCTGACACCAAGTTTTCCCACATCAAACATTTCTCCAGTTTTCGATGGACATTGACTAGGTGTCCTACAATTTAGTTCAATTTTGACACTATCTGTCCAGAGTTAGCACGGACCCCACAGGTTACAGGCTCAGTACAACAAGACTGCCCCCACCACCTCAGATGCCAATTGCAATCCCCAGTTTACTTATAACTTCCATTTGGTTTGTTTTCAAACTGAGGCTCCAAAACCTCCTTCTCAGATTCAATAACTTGCTAGAATGGCTCACAGAACCCTGGGAAACAGTTTCCTTACTATTATCAATTTGTTATAAGAGATACAGCTCAGGAAGAGCCAAATGGAAGAGATGCACAGGGCAAGGTATGTGGGAAGGGGCATGTATGTAGCTTCCATGCCCATTCTGGGCAGGTGCACCACCTTCCCAGCATATGGATGTTGTTCACTAACCCAGAAGCTCTCTGAATTCCTTTGTTTAGGGTTTTTATGGAGCTTCCATTATGTATGCATGATTGATTAAATCATTAGCCATTGGTGATTGAATTCAGTCTCAGCCCTTCTCTGCCGGTAGGTCTCAGGGTGGGGTTGAAAGTTCCAACCCTCTAATTATGTGGTTGATTCCTCTGGCAATCAGCTCTCTTTCTCCAAGAGTCACCTTATTAGCATAAATTCAGATATGATTGAAAGGGGCTTATTATGAATACCAAAAGATGCTCTTTTTACTACTATCACTCAGGAAATTATAAGGGTTTTAAAACTCTATATCAAGAATCAGGGAGGAAGACCAAATATATATTTCTTATTATATCACAATATCACAGATAATATATATGAGCAAACTGTTGTATGCATTTTCAGCTCTAAATAGAAAGAATGTCCATATCTTCATTCAGAAAGAGCTACACAAAAAACCCTTAACATTATTTTTCATTTCAGAAAAGTGAGGATGGGACTTTTTAATTTAGTATGTCACATGAAGCACTGAAATAAAGTTGATGTATGTTGTTTGGTGTCAATCTTCATTTAAATCTGTGTTGAAACAATTGGCAAGAAAAGAGGCATGATGAAAAAATAAATATTATATACACTCTGGCATCTTGATTTTTATCCCTATTACGTAAATCTTTGAGGTATTTTATGCCAGTTTTGTAATGAGTATTTCAAGATAGAGGAAATTAATAAACCTTTTTTTCAAAGATAATTGGCCATTTAATATCTGAATGAGGAGCTAGCTCAAAGCATTTAACTTATATAGCTAGTTTGTTTTCCGAGATCAAGCTGCCTGCCAAAGGAAAATGTGTAAAATCAGGATTAAGTACACCCAAAATTGTCCTTGCTTTCCATCTGAAGTGTAATGGAATTCTGAGTAGCACAGAGAATCCAGCTCTCTGGTAAACTTTTTTCTTCATTAGCAAAGAACTAACAGTTGCATCTGTACTTGATCCACTTTCTGTACAAGCATAGCAGCTAGATCCTAAGAGTGAAAAATAAAGCATAATTAATTAATAATATTGGAATTTTCAAAAATTTTTACTGGTATTTACTCAGTCAAAAACCACTTGTTATTTGCACATTCTATCAACAAATATTAGTTGAGAATCTTCTACATGCACTGCAGTGTGACATGCTCAGCGGATACAATTGTGAACAAGTCAGACACAATCCTTTGCACTATATTATAAGGGATAAGGTAAAGGGTAAGATAATAAAATCACCAATAACTTATTAATTCTAAGTTATTATTGTGTAAAGCATTAAAAGAATTATAGTACTCTAAAAGAACATATAGCAGACAACGGGGTGGGAGTGCTTAGGAGAAAGCCTTTTGAGGAAGTGACCTATAAGCTGAGATCTTAAGGGTGAATAGGAGTTAACTAGAGGGGGAAGTAAATGGCAAAAGCTTAGCAGGCAAAGGAAATAGCATTTGCACATTTCCTGTGCCAGTAAAGATCCTTGTGTATTGGTGGAATATTTTTGTTAGTCTTAAATCAATTAAGAAAGCAAATTTATTTGTGCATCTATAATTAGGTAGTTCAGTGGTGGAATTTTGATAGATGTTCAGAAAGTGTTTTTATTTTCCCCCCAAAGGTTGATAGATTTTAAAAAAATAGCTTAAAGTCTGGTAATATAGTATGGTAGTGATAGTGTCTTATTCACTTTTCTTTCCTTAGCATACGGTCATAGCATATGGTAAGGATTCAAGTGTTCGTCAAATGAATGGTGCTGAAATTACTGAAGTGAGTTATGAAAGAAGGGCTTCATGAACATAAGAAGAGTCAGGGACAATTTCAAGAAGAATTCAGGAATGAAAAGATTTATAGAGCAATTGGATTTTGAGCTGAATCTCACAGGATAAGAAAGACTTAGAAATGCTAAAATACTTGTACTTTTTCCTGAGTCAGGTAGTCAACAGTAGGAGCAAAGGAAAAGAGTTAGGACAGCAAGGGCTATGAGCAACCACAGGCAAGTAATCAGAATTCACTGTAATATTTGTGGTATTTTATTTGTAATTTGTTACATAATCATATGCACACAGAGAGGAAAAATCTTTCATATCAAGCTCATATTTCCGTTATTCATTTAACATACAGATGTTGAATATTTGCTATCATCCTTACATTGGAGAACACTGGAACTGGACTGTCCTACAATGAGGAAAGGGAACTTTTATTACTATATTATATTCTTACTCCTGAGTGGTGAAGTACAGGGAAGACTCCTCTAGAAAAAGTTACCATTTTTTAAACAAGATTCACACCATAATTACCAATACAAGGTGCAGCACTCCTGAAATCTCAGAAATCAACCTTAATGGAGCAGTCTAAAAAGGTACAGAGGAAGCAAGGGAGATAAAGAAAAGAATTGAGGTGAAAACTCAAGGGATGGAAATGTTAAAAGTGGAAACCAGTGGAGGAAAATTCAAAAGCTCTAGGATCAATGTAATAAGTATATGAAGGTGTCTTTTAGTCTTTAGATCATTTATTTGATACATAGTCACTTGGCCAATGAAACATTGAAAAAGGAAGATATTCTATTCAGATCTCCAACTCCATAATTTTTAAATGGAGTACTTTTTTCTTCAGTGAGGTTATACTTACATTTTCTTCTCAATCCCTGTCAGTGTCTCTCCCCAGCCTCTGTAAGTCAGTAAAGTGGCAAAGAAGCCTAGAAATCTGGAATAAGAAGGTAGCAAGTGATCTCAATTTAGTGAGCATCTACTACATTTTCACTTCTGTTTTATATGCTTGCTTTGCAAGTACTTATTTTTACTTCTCAGCAAATTTATCAAGTGGATAGTCCCATGTGTAGATGGAAAATTGAGGCTTTGATAATAAAATTATCTGCTCAAGGCCTCAAATATAGTAGATTCAAGTAAGAATTCAAATTCAACTTTATCTAAGCCTCTAGAGCCTTTAAATCTGAACTACTTTACCATTGCCACTAGTAAAATTACTTTCTGGAAACGTCCTTCTCTTAGCGTTAGTGAAGGTTGTACTCTGAGTGATTTCTAGCTGCACATATACTTTTGTAGATGTACAAGGGGAAAAGAAAGGATAGTTCTGTACCTGGTTTCATGAGAGTTTCCACAGCCAATATGCAGGTACTGAATTGGTGATGGGATGGGGGTTGGAAAAGACCTGGATTTATTTCACATAAAATTGATTTATGATCTATAAATAATTCATTTTCAAAAGAACATTATAATTTTCATATTCATTTGCGCATATTAAAAATACTTGGTTTTGACTTTTCCCCCTGAACAACTCAACATTATTAGAATGTGAATTAACATTACCCGAAGTTCATGGGTCGTGAACAGTGAAGTCAATAAGAGTGTAATGTTTCAGAATGTGCAAGTCTGAGTCATCTTTTGATGTCCCAACAAACATACTAAATTTTAATATAAGCCTTTTATGCATTGTGACATGTACATTGGTCTCATTATATTTTTCTATATCAGAATTTTGTTGGTCATAATTTAGCCAAGGTGAATTTGGTTTCTCACTCAGAATTCAAAAGTACCATAAATACAACCCACCCTACGCCCCTTGAAAAAGCTGCACAAAATGATTTATAAGTTACGGAATGAACGGGAAATTTAAATTAATGTGAAAAGTGTTTATACATGTCAGTCTGTTAATTGTAATACTAATCATACTGTCTGATACAAAAGCATTACCCTGAGTTAGCCCAGACACGTACTGATACCCAGAAGTTAGTTTCATACTATTTTTCAGAATTCATGCACCACATACCTGCCATGAAAAATGATGTTCCAGGATGCATACAAGGTGTGCATGAGTGCATGAGAGAGAATAGTGGTGCTCAATCATGAATTTGAGCTGAAGTCAAGGTATTCAAAAGGTATGGGTGCCAAAATTTGAGAAGATAAAAAAGAAAAACATATATAAATGATGCTTATTAAATATCTCTTTGTGAGCCATGTGTAATAGTATGATCAAGAAGTAGAAAATATACCTGCTTCTAAAATGTTCATGATCACACCATATAGGAAGTTCCTTTTATTCTTAAGACCTACAAAGGTGAAAGGGAATTGTTTCAGTTTGCTGTGTTTTTTCTACTCCATGAAAATTAATGTTATCTTGAAAAAAACGCGTTCAAATATTTGAACAAAAGGTAAGCAAACAAAAATTAATTTTCTTCTACAGTTACCTTTTTTCTTTTAGTAATAATTAACATTTATTGTGTGCCAATGCAATTATATGCACTTTGCTTAAACTAATTCATTTATTCTTCAAAACAATTCTATAAGGAAGATGGTATTAATGTCCTCATTTTTCTAATTGGGAAATTGAGATGAGAACTGAGAAAAAATAACTAACTTATCCAGAGTCACATAGATTATAGACCCAAGATATCTTTTTCCAGAGAATACCCTCTAAGTGACACACTGTACTGTCTCTTATCCACTCTCCATTCCCTGTGCATGCACATCCTGTGGATTTGTGTCTCTTTCCACTTGCACATAGTAGTTTATGTCTTCATCTTCAAAGTAAATTTCTAGAGATAAGATTGTTGACTCAAGGAGTATATGCATAGGTAATTATATGTGTGTTGGATGTCTGTGTCGATGCCTATATCTATCCCTATACCTATACTTATATCTCTACATCTGTACTATATATGGAAAGAGAGAGGGAGAGAAGAGAGGAAGAAAGAAAGAGAGAAAGAGAAATTCCTCAATTCCCTCCATGGCAATATAGTGTTTAGCATTCCCATCAGCAATGTAAGAAAATGTCTATTTCTCCTCAACTTCATCAAGCTTTTGAATTTTTGCCTACTTGACAGATGAGAAATGAAATCTCATTGAAATTTTAGTTTGCATTTCTCCTATGATGATTGCAGTTGATTTTCTTAGATTAACCCATTTTTTAAATCTATTTGTGTGAATTTACTGTAAGGCAGGTTTTTGACTATTTTTTTCTAGAGGATTTTTAGGTTTTTTTCAATTTTTAAACATTCTTTGTTTATTAAGGATTTTATCCTTTATCTGTAATGTATATTGTAAATATTTTTCCAAGTTTTTCATGATTATTTTAACTTTGCATTTGGTGGTTTTTGCTATGCAAATTAAAATAAATTTAGGTAGCCATATTTTCCAAGTTTCATGCTAATTGCGTCTAAATTTTTAGAATAATAAGAAAGGCTTTCTCTAGATCATAGAAAAATACATCCAGTTTTCTTCTAATATTTGTATAGATTCATTTTATGTATTTAGATGATCTATGATCCCCTTGAACTTTATTCTTGTATATAGTTTGAGGCATATATTTAACTTTTTACAAAGGGCTATCCAGTCCAAATAACATCTATTTAAAAGTCCATGGTTTGAAAACACCACCTTTATCATAATCTAAATTTTTATATGTAGTTGAGACTATTTCTGGTCTTTTTATTCTCTTCGTTTGGCCTGTCAATTTCTGTGTCATTATGGACCATATTGTTTTAACTGGAGGCTTTTGAAGTATGTTTTAATCATTAGTAGATCTAGTACTTCCTCATAGCACTACTCTTTTTTTATTGCAGTGATACTGGTTTACAACATTACATAATTTTCAGGTGTACACCACTATATTTCGATTTCTGTATAGATTGCATCATGTTCACCACCGAAAGACTAATTATAATCCATCACCATAAGCATGTGCCCAATCATCCCTTCCACCCTCCTCCCTCCTCTCTTCCCCTCTGGTAACCACCAAACCAATCTCCATCTCTATGTGATTGTTTGCCATTGTTTTTATCTTCTACTGATGAGTGAGATCATACCATACCTGACTTTCTCCTTCTGACTTATTTCACTTAGCATAATACCCTCAAGGTCCATCCATGTTGTCATAAATATTGTTGGGACTTTAATAGGGATTGCATTGAATCTATAGATTGCTTTAGGATGTATGGACATTTTAACTATGTTAATTCTTCCAATCCAAGAGCACGGAATATCTTTTCATTTCTTTGTGTCTTCTTCAATTACTTTCAACAATGTTTTATAGTTTTCAGTGTGCAGATCTTTCATCTCTTTAGTTAAGTTTATCCTTAGGTATTTTATTCTTTTGCAGTCTATATATTCTATGTGTTTGTTTTTCCATATGAACTTCAGTGTCAACTTGCCCAGATCCATCAGCCACTGGATTTTTATTGGGATCATTTCAAATTTATAAATTAACTGATGAAAAGGTCATAAAGAGAAGATGTCTTTACCTTTTTAAAATCTATTTTTCGCCTTTCAGGAATGTTTTACATTTTTTTCATATACATTTTGAATAGTCCTTGTAAAGGTAATTCCCAAATATTTCATCCTATTTACTATTATTGTAAATAGGGTCATCCATTATGTTTTCTAACTGGTTCTATTTGTGTAAATAAATGCTATTTATTTTTGTGTATTAATTTTACAACCTGCTAAGTTACCAAATTTCTTATTATTAGAGTTAGGTTTCTCATGGATTCTCTTATATTATTTAGGTATATTATCATGTCATGTGCTAATAGAGTGTTAGTTTTTTTCCATTTTTATTTTTCTATTCATTTTTTTCTATCCTAGTTACATTGCCTGACACCACCAAAACAATGCTAGTAAAGAGCCGAGATAATTGGCATCTATGCCATTTTTCTGACTCTAATGGAATACCTCAAGGATATTTCTGCAAAATGAAATGCTGGCTTTAGATACTCACACACATCTACATACATATACATATATACAAGCACACACATAAGTATATATATGTACTTTATCCAATTAAGGAAGTATCCATACACTTTCACTTTTTTCAAGTGTTTTATTTATTCAATTTTCGTGGATATTTCAGGTGCATTTGAATATAAGTATATTTTCTATTACCAGCATATAATGGTAAATATATATCCAAAATATCTACCATTAGATCATTTATGACGTAACTTGTTTTTTGTCCAAACTTTCTGTCTTGTATTGAGAGTGGCCTCTTAAAATCATCTTTTTTTATTTTATTTTTTTTCTGTGAGGAAGATTAGCCCTCAGCTAACATCCATTGCCAAACCTCCTCTTTTTGCTGAGGAAGGGTGGCCCAGGGCTAACATCTGTGCCCATCTTCCTCTACTTTATATGTGAGATGCCTGCCACAGCATGGCTTGATAAGCGGTGCATAGGTCTGCACCCAGGATCTGAACCTGTGAACCCCAGACCACCAAAGCAGAGTGTGCAAACTTAACCACTACAGCACAGGGCTGGCCCCCAATCATCTTTTTTTAATGTGTTACTATTTCTTCTTGCATCTCCTGTGATCTTTATATTACATAAATAGTCACTGTTACTGGATAGATTCATAACTACTTAATCTTCATAGTGGCATGTTTCTTTTAACATTATAAAGTGTCTTTTTTGTCTTGTTTAATTCTCGTTAGGTATACTTCTTCTTTGCCTAGTATCAGGATTGCAACCCCTGCTTTCTTATTGTTTCCATTTGCCTTGTAAATCTTTGTTCATCACTTTACTTTTAGCATGCTATTACCTTCCTGAGTTTGAGCAACTCCCGCCTTATTTCACCTCTGTTTTTTCTTTTACATTTCTATACTTTTTATGACTGTGTGAGGATATCTAATTTAATTTGCAGTGTTGTATTACAGTTTTCTTCACATTTGTGGTTGTTTCCTTTTTTAGGTAGATGACTTTTTGCACGTAGAAAATATTTTATTCACATTCTTGAATTGTTAAAGAGGTTTCAGATAGGCATAGTCTGTTTTTTTCTATTCCTATTTATTTAATGGTAAAGGCTCCTAGTTAGAGAGCTCCCTCTACTGTCAGTTCTGTCTTATTCTGTGCAGTTTCTTTAATAGATGGTGTTGATATGGAGGTGAGCAGGGCAAAGGCATGTCTTTTCTTCTTTCAGTTCTTCAGGATCATTAAATCCTCCAAATTATGTCTTTACTTTCATACTTACGTGTCTAAAAGGCACAACATCTTTGTTATCTGCTTCTCCCGCAGAAAAGAACGCTTTCCCACATTTCCCACTTCTTGTCTGATGTTTCAAACCTTTTCCCAGTGTTATGAACTACCAAATCCCAAACTATGTTAAGTATTTTGGCATTTATTGTTTCAGTTTTATGTTCAGGGGTTGAATATATCAGTGCTTTGTCTATGCCCTTTGTTCTCTTTTTCATAGAGTATTTTAAAGACCAATCCCCCTACCCTGCCCTATGGACATTCAGTAGCAGGCTGGAGCAAGAGATCTGTTAGAATTTCTCTTCTCTATTTACAGATAATTTACAGGTTGTGGTACTCTGTGTCTCCTGGAGATGCTGAAAGGGCATGGTCTTGTGTGGTTTTATTTACTTTCCTTATTGATTTTATGGATTTGGGTGACAGAGGAGGGATATTTGGAATCAGGTGACCATATTTTCAATATGAAACTGAGAGTTTAGCTAGTATATTTATTAAACTATTCTTTCTTTTAGATCTTTACTCTAGAATCTATTTTATACTCTTAACCAGTAAAAGCTTTATAGGGAAGACTCATAAGTTCCCAGTAAGTAAGTATTTGAAAATGTTAACCTGAGGTAACTGTGTTCTCTATATATGAATTTGCTTTATTCTATCCCCTATGTGTTATTTGTTTAGTGTTTTAACAAGCAGCTGTAGCCCATAATGGCTAAAAAATGCAAGTCTAACAATTTTAAATACTGGAACAAGGGAAAAAATACAGAGGAAGAGTATCACATTGAATTTTACAATATAGGCTTTATAGTAACTAGAAGCTTGTCAAAGAATATGATTGAGAAAACTTTAGCAGGTAATCAGAAAATTTTGGAAACCCCAGTTAGTACTATATGGGGATGTTTTATGGCATTGTTTATAATCACAATTACTCTCAGTCATGAGATGAACTCAGCCACAATTTCTTCTATTTACACTTGGTAATATGTTGGTCCATTTAAAATCCAGTTAAATTGCATTTGATTGCAATCCAAATCTAATTTAGATATAAATTAGAAATAGAGTGAATAAATATCTTTTTTATATCACTTAAGGCTTGAAATGTGTTTATATACATAAACATAAATTATAAATATATATTATGCTTATTTATATTCATACTTCTAAGGAAAAAAAATTAGCAGAGTGACATCAGCAAGATGGCAGAATAGGAAACCCTAGACCCCCTTCTGACCACAAACACACCAGTTCAACAGCTCATGGACAAATTTCCTTTGTGAGAAATTCAGGAATTAGTTGAGAGGTTCCTGTACCCTGGTTGAGTGTGAAACTATCCACTTTGAAGCCAGGAGGGAAATTTGAGACATCCTCTTGCCATAATCTGTACCCCCAGCACAGTGCCCTACAATTGAAAGGAAACCTGAAGCTCCTAGCTTTTTCTTGGGAGAGGAGACACAGACTGAGTTTCCAATGCCCCAGCTTTTGCAGGGACTTCCCAGAGGACTGGCTTCTGTCTAGCCTGTTTCAGAGCACTGATGGCACATAGTATAATCTAGCTGCATGGGGCCAGTAAGAACAGAGACAGCAGCATGGGATCGCAGTCACAGTATCCCCATATTGCCTTCCCCCAGATAGCAAAAAGTGAGAAAATAAAAAACTCCACCTCCCAGCTTCTCCCTGTGGAGGAAAAGAGGTAAATTACATGTCCAATGCCCCAACTTTTCTGGGAGCTACCATGAAGACTGGCTTCTGTCTAGGCTGTCTTGGAGTGTTGGGACATGGCACAGTCTGATTGCCTGGTAACAGTGAGAACACAGATGGTGGCATAGAAAGGAAGTTGCTATACTTCCATAGACCGCCCTGGCCCAACACAGAGTGAGTGGACTTAAAAATCCCAGCTTCTCCCTGGGGAAGGAAAGAATTGGTAAGAGCATCTGATGATCCAACTTTCATGGAGACTTCCTGAGGAACTGGCTTCAGTCTCCCTTTTCTCAGAGCACTGAAGACCTGGCATACTCTAGATGACTGGGGGCCACTAAGAACAAAGAAAGTGGGTTGGACTAGTACAGATTTTGGGGAGAGTCACAGAATCTCTGGCCAGGCTGATTAGTGAGGGTCTTTTCTCATATGAGGCCAGTTTGTGAAGACTTGGAGATGTGGTTGTTTTGTCTAATGTGTGTACACATACACAGAGAGTGAACAAAAATGAAGAAAAAAGGAGATATGTTCCAAACAAAGGAACAAGATAAACCACCAGAAACTGAAACAAATGAAACAGAGTTTCATGGTTAATTTATCAAGGAATTCAAAATAACCATCATAAAGATACTCACCAAGGTCAGGAGAACAATGCATGACCAAAGTGAGAGTATCAAAAGAGAGAAAATGTAAAAAGTACCAAACAGATATTATGGAGTTGAAGAACACAATAAATGAATTTCAAAATTCACAAGAGGGATTAAATAGCAGACTACATCAAACATAAGAAAATAATTATCAAACTTGAAGACAAGTCATGGGAAATTTTCAGTCAGTGGAGCAAGAGGAAAAAAAATGAAAAAGAGTGAAGAAAACTTAAGGAACATATGGGACATCATTAAACTAATCAATATACATATTATGGGAGTCCCAGAAGGAGAAAAAAGAGAGAAAGGACCAGAAAGTGTATTCAAAGAAATGATGTCTCAGTAAAAAGGAAATAGAAGGGAAATTGCTAAATTTAAAAAGACTATCTACAAAAAAACTCTACAGCTTAACGTCAAACTTAATGGTGAGAAACTCAAAGTTTTCTTTTCTTCTTTTTTTTAAAGCATTGTAGGAGATGTGCTTTTTTAAAAATTTTATTTTATTTATTTACTTATTTATTTATTTGAGGAAGATTGGCCTTGAGCTAACATTTGTTGCCAATCTTCCTCCTTTTCTCCTTTTTCCTCCCCAAAGCCACAGAAGATAGCTGTATGTCACAGTTGTACATCCCTCTAGTTGCTCTGTGTGGAACACTGCCTCAGCATGGTTTGATGAGTAGTGTGTAAGTCCCCACCCAGCATCTTAACCAGCAAACCCTGGGCTGCCAAAGCATAGCACATGAACTTACCCACTACACCACCAGGCCAGCCCCATGAAACTCAATTTTCTAACTAAGATCAGGTATAAGGCAAGGATGTCCCCTCTCATTACACCATTTTAACACCATACTGGAAGTTTTTGTTAATGCAATAGTCAAAAAAGGAAATTAAAGATATACAGAAAGAGAAGGATGACATAAAACTGTCTTTGTTTGCAAATGATCATCTACCTAGAAAATCTGAGAGAACTGACAAAAAACCTTCCTGAAACTAATAAGCAATTATAGCAAGGTTACAGGATACAAGGTTATTATACAAAAGTCTATTGCTTTCCTATATAACAACAATGAACAAGAGAAATTTGAACTTAAAAACACACTACCATTTACGTTAGAACCCTCAAAAGTGAAATACTTAAGTATAAATTTAACAAAATATGTACAAGATCTATAGGGGGAAAACTATAAAACTCTGATGAACAAAATCAAAGAAGTAAATAAATGGAGAGACATTCCATATTCATGGCTAGGGAGACTCAATATTGTCAAGGTGTCAATTCTTCCTACCTTGATCTAAGGATTCAATACAATCAACATCAAAATCTGAACAAGTTGTTTTGTAGGTATTGGCAAACTAATTCTGCAGTTTATACAGAGAGGAGAAATATCAGAATAAGCAAAACACTATCAAAGGAAAGAACAAAGTTGGAGGACTGAGACTACCAGACTTCAATATTTACTATAAAGCTACTGAAACCAAGACAGTGTGGTCTTGGTGAAAGAATAGAGAAGTAGATCAATGAGAGAGAACAGAAAGCCCAGAAATAGAGCCACATAAATATAGTCAACTGATCTTGGACAAAGGAGCACACACAATGCAAAGAAATAAATATAGTCTTTTCAAAAAATGGTGCTGGAACTACTGGACATCTACATATAAGAAAATGAATCTAGACACAGATGTTATACTCTTCACAAAAATCGACTCAAAATAAATCACAGATGTAAATGTAACAAGCAAAACTATAAAATTCCTAGAAGATAATAGGAGAAAACCTAGACGGCTTTGGTATGGTGATGCCTTTTTAGATACAACACCAAAGACATGACTCATGAAAGAACTAATCGATAAGCTGGACTTCATTAAAATTAAAAACTTCTGCTCTGACAAAGACAATATCAAGAGAATTAGAAGACAAGCCATTGACTGGGAGAAAAAATTTTCAAAAGACACATGTCATAAAGGACTGTTATCCAAAATATAGAAAGCACTCTTAACACTATACAATAAGAAAACAATCCAATTTTAAAAATAGCCAAAAAGCTTAACAGACACCTCTTCAAAGAATATATACACATGGCAAATAAGCATATGAAAAGATGCTCCAAATCATATGTCATTAGAGAAATACAAAATAAAACTACAATGAAATAACATTATCTACCTATTAGACTGGGCATAATTCAGAACACTAACACCACCAAATGGAGAGGATATGGAGCAATAGAAACTCTCATACATTGCTGGTTGGAATTCAAAATGGTACAGCCATTTTGGAAGACAGATGGCTTCTTACAACAGTAAAAAGTACTCTTATAATATGATCCAGAAATTGCATTCCTTGTTATTTAACCAAAGGAGTTGAGAACTTATGTAAACACAAAAACCTGCACACAAATGTTAATAGCAGCTTTATTTAAAATGGCTAAAACTTGAAGAAATCAAAATTTCCTACAGTAGATGAATGGATAAATAAACTATGGTACATCTAGAAAATAGAATATTATTCAGCACTAAAAAGAAATGAGCTATCAAGCCATGAAAAGAAGTGAAAGAAATGTAAGTGCATATTACTAAGAGAAAGAAGTGAATCTCAAAAGATCACATACTGTATAATTCCAATTACATGACATTCTGGAAAAGGAAAAACTATAGAGACAACAAAAAGATCAATAGTTGCTGAGGGTGAGTGGAAGGGGAGGAAATGAGTAGGCAGAGCACAGAAAAATTTTAGGGCAGTGAAAATACTCTGCAGGGGGCCGCCCGGTGGCGCAGCGGTTTTGTCCGCACTTGGCAGCCCGGGGTTTGCGAGTTCGGATCCCGGGCGCCCGCCGACGCACTGCCTGTCAGCCATGCCATGGTGGCGTCCCATATAAAGTGGAGGAAGATGGGCACGGATGTTAGCCCAGGGCCACTCTTCCTCAGCAAAAAGGGGAGGATTGGCAACAGATGTTAGCTCAAGGCTGGTCTTCCCCACAAAAAAAAAAAAAAAAAAAAAGAAAATACTCTGCATGATATTATTATAATGAGGGATTTATGTCATACTTTACTAATATCAGACAAAAAAGACTATAAGTCAAAAACTATCAAAAAAGTCAAAGAAGGACATTATATAATAATAAATGGATGAATTCACCAGGAAAAAATAATAACTATAAATAAATATGCACACCCACATATAAAACACACATTGACAGAACTGAAGGGAGAAATAGATAGCAATACAATTATAATAGAGACTTCAATCTCACTTTCAATGAAAAAACAACCAGATAGAAAATCAACAAAGAAACAGCAGACTTGAAAAACAAAATGGACCAAATGGACCTAACAGGCATATACAGAATATTCCACTCAGCAGTGGCAGAATACACATTCTTCTCAGGCAACTGGAACATTCTCCAAGATAGATCATATGCTAGGTCATGAAACAATTCTGAACACATTTAAGGAGAATGAAATCATACCAAGTATCTTTTCTGACCACAACGGAGTGAAAATAGAACTCTGTAGCAGAAAGAAAACTGGAAAATTCACAAATATGTGGTAAACAACACACTCTTGAACAACCATTCAGTGAAAGAGGAAAATCAAAAGGGAAATTAGGAAATATACTGAGGCAAATGAAAATATAACATACCCAAACTTACAGGATGTAGAAAAAGCAGTAGTAAGAGGAATGTTTATAGTGATGAATGTCTACCTTAAAAAGGAAGAAAGATCTCGGGGCCGCCCGGTGGCACAGCGGTTTAGTCCGCGCTTGGCAGCCCGGGGTTCGTGAGTTCGGATCCCGGGCGCCCGCCGACGCACTGCCTGTCAGCCATGCCGTGGCAGCGTCCCATATAAAGTGGAGGAAGATGGGCACAGATGTTAGCCCAGGGCCAGTCTTCCTTGGCAAAAAAAAAAGGGGAGGAGTGGCAACAGATGTTAGCTCAGGGCTGGCCTTCCCCACAAAAAAAAAAAAAAAAAGGAAGAAAGATCCCAAATCAACCACCTAACTTTATGTCTCAAGTCCTAGAAAAAGAACAAACTAAGCCCAAGGTTCACAGAAGGAAGAAAATAATAAAGATTAGAGCAGAAATAAAGAACACAGAGTTTAGAAAAACAATAAAAATAAATGGATGAAACAAGTTTGGCTTTTAGAAAAGATAAACAAAATTGACAAACCTTTAGCTAATCTAACTGAAAAAACAAAAAGGCAAGAGAATTAAAGAAATAAAATCAGGTATGAAAGAGGAGACATAGCAACTGATGCCATAGAATTTTAAAAGTCATAAGAGACTACTATGAACAATTGTACACCAACAAACTGCATAACCTAGAAGAGTGGACAAATTCCCAGAAACATACAACCTACCAAGACTAAATCATGAAGAAATAGAAAGTCTGAACAGACCTATAAGTGTTAAGGAGATAGAACCAGTAACTTAAAATCTCCAGACAAAGAAAAATCCAGAACCATATGGTTTCAGTGGTTAACTCTACCAAATATTTAAGGAAGGATTTAAGCCAATCCTTCTCAAAGTCTTCCAAAAAATTAAAGAGGAGGGAACATTTCAAACAAATTTTACAAGACCAGAATTATCACGATACTAAAGCCAGGAAAAGATACTATAAGAAAAGAAAACTATATCAATAACCATGATGAATATAGATGTAAAAGTTCTCAACAAAGTACTATCAAACCTAATATGAAGGCATATTAAAAGGATTATACACCATGACTAAGTGGAATTTATCCCTAGGATGTAAGGATAGTTCTACATATAAACAACAATTAATGTGATACATCACATTAAAAGATTGAAGAATATTTCAAAATACAATGAAAGTCAACTTAATTTGCATAAAGAAAATATATTTTCTAAAAAATTAAATTTAAAAAAGTGAAGAATAAAAATTACATGATGATCTCAATAGATTCAGAAAAAGCATTTGACAAAATTCAACACCACTTCATAATAAAAACTCTCAACAAACTAAGCACAGAAGGAGATTACCTCAAGATAATAAAGGCCACATTTGAAAAGCCCACAGGCAATATCATCTCTGACAATGAAAAACTGCAAGTTTTTCCTCTAAAATCAGGAACAAGGCAAAGATGCCTGCTTTTACCACTTCTATTCAACATAGTACTTGTAGTCCTAGCCAAAGCAATTAGGCAGGAAGAAATTAAAAGGTATCTAAGTCATCAAGAAAGAAGTAAAATTGTCCCTGTTTGCAGAGGACATGATTTTATATGTAGAAAATGCTAAAAGCTCCACAAAAAACTGCCAGAAATAATAAATTCAGAAATCTTACAGGATACCATATCAACATACAAAAATCAGTTGCACTTTTATAAACTAACAATGAACTGTCTGAAAAGGAAATTCGGAAAATAATATAGAATATAGAATACCTTCAAAAATAACTTTAAAAACTTAGGAATAAACCTAAATAAGAAGGTGAAAGACTCGTACACTTAAAAACTATAAAACATTGATGAAAGATGTAAAGAAGACACAAACAAGTGGAAACACATCACATGTTCATGGATCAGAAGATTTTATATTGTTAAAATGTCCATAGTACTTAAAGTGATCTACAGATTCAGTTCAATTTCTATCCAAATCCCACAGGCATTTTTTACAGAAATACTGAAACCATTCCAAAAACGCATATGGAACTCCAAAAGATCCCAAATAGCCAATGATCATAAGAAAGAAGAATAAGCTGGAGGCATCATACTTCCTGATTTTAAATAACACTACAAAGCTATAGTAATCAAAGTGGTATGGTACTGACTTGAAAACAGACACATAAAACAACAGAACAGAATAAAGTTCCCAGAAATAAATTCACACATACAGTCAACTGATCTTTGACAGGGTGCCAAGAATATATAATGGGGGAAAGGATATTCTCTTCAACAAATGGTAACAGGAAAACTGTATATCCACATGCAGAAGAATGAAATTGGACATTCTCTTACACCATACACAAAAATCAAGTCAAAATGGACTAAAGGCTTAACCATAAGACCTGAAACTATAAATCTGCTAGAAGAAAACATAGAGGAAAACTTTCATGAAATTTCTTGATAATGAATTCATGGATATGACACCAAATGCACAGGCAAAACAAGCACAAATAGACAAGTGGAACTACATCAAACTAAAAACCTTCTGCACATCAAACCATCCACAGGGTGAAAAGACAACTATGGAATGGGGAAGAAAATATTTGCAATCCATATGTGTGGTAACGGGTTAATTTGAACTGATATTTCTTTAAATATGAATACAAATGTCCAATAGGTATATGAAAGGATGCTCAACATCACTAATCATCAGGGAAATGCAATTCAAAACCACAAGATCTCACCTCACACACATGAAGATAGCTATCAAAAAAAAAAAAAAGGCTAATGTTGGCCAGGATGTAGAGGAATTGGAACCCTCGTATACTGTTGGTGGGAATGCAAAATGATGCAGCTCTTATGAAAAACAGTGTGGAGATTCTCCCAAAAGTAAAAATAAAACTAGCATATGATCCAGCAATCCCACTTCTGAGTATTTATTCAAAATATTTGAGATCAGGATCTCAAAGAGCACTCCCATGTTCACTGCAGCAGTATTCACAACAGCCAAGATGTGGAAACAACCTGAAAGATACTGCATGATTCTACTTACATGAAGTATCTAAAGTAGTCAAACTCATGGAAGCAGAAAGTAGAATGGCAGTTGCCAGGGTGTGGGTGGGGGTAATAGGGAGTTGCTAATCAATGTTCATTAAATCTCACTTATGCAAGATGAATAAATTCTAGAGTTCTGCTGTACAACATTATTTCTATAGTTAACAATGCTATATTTTACACTTAAAAATTGTTGAGGGTAAATCCCCTGCTGTGTTCTTATCACACTAAAATAAAATTTAAAAAGAAAAAAATTAGAAAATTGCTTGCAAAGACATATAAAAAGGATAGCATATCATGAACAACCTGTATTTATCCTGGTTAACATTAGAAAATAAATCACTATATTAATGAAATAGAAAACAAAATCCATATAATTTCAATAGAGACAGAAAAAAGCACTTGATAAAAACACATGCCCATTCTTGGTAAAAGTTCTCAGCAAACTAGGAATAGAAGGAAATTGTCCAACATGGTAAATGACATCTAGAAAATCCTACAGCTAAGATTAAGTACAAAAATGAAAAAGTGAGTGTTTATGCTCTATAGATCAAGTGCAAGACAAGGATATCTACTCTAACCACTTTTATTAGACTTTGTATTGAATGTTATTGGTAATGTTATTGCTTGTGATCAGGCAAGACAAAGAAATAAAGACATCTTGTTTTGAAAAGAAAAGATAAAGCTGACAACTCATATGGCGTAATCATCTATGCAGAAAATCTAATGGAATATATAGAAATGCTGCTACAATAAATGAGTTAATACAAAATCAATTGTATATATATTCTAACAATGAAAAACCAAAAGTTGAAGAAATATAGTTTATATAATAGCATCAAAAACAATGGAATATTTGAGGGAAATTTTATAAAAATGTAAAAAACACACATATTAAAAACTACAAAACATTACTGAGAGAAATTTAAGAGTAAGATACAAGACATGTACCTTGTTCAAGGGTCAGAAGATTCTCAGCAATAAAAAGGAATTAACTATTGATTCATGTAACAACATGAATAAATATGAAAAAAATTATGTGAAAAAATCCAGATAATAGATATATATATACTGTATGATTCTATTTATATAAAACTGTAGAAAATGCAAATCTATAGAAACAGAGTGCCATGTAATAGTCACCTGTGGGGGGAGGAGCAGGAGAAAGGTATTACATAGGAACAAAAAGAAACTTTTTAGGGTGATATATGTTCTTTATATTGATTGAAGTGATGGTCTCATAGATGTGTACATGTGGAAATATATCAAATTTTATACATTAAATATATGCAGTTTATTGTATATCAATTACACCTCAAAAAAGCCATTAGAAAATAAAGGCCCAAAACCTTAAACAGGTGCTACATGGAAGAGGATAAAAAATGAAATGAAAAGAAAGAAAGAAAAGCATCATTACTCATTAGGAAAATGGAAGTACAGTTATATACAAATACATACTATCTCAACAGTCTTTAGACTAAAATAATTGATAATATTATATGTTGGCAAGGATGTAGAGCATCACACTCACATAAACTGCTGGTACGATCATAAGTAAATTTTAGGAATACATTTTTATAGTTTTTTAAGCATTATGTAGTGGAACTAAATATATGCCAGCCTATGACTTAGAAATTTAACTCTTGAGTGCCTACGTACTCAAGAGAATTGAGGGCATGTGTCCAACAATGAGAGATACAAAATGTTTACAGTAGTTTTATTTATAATGGTTAAAAAGAAAAAATCCAAATGTTGAGCGTTAGAGTGGACAATCAAGTTGTGCATATTCTTATGAATTCTACATAACCATAGAAAAGAATGAGCTACTCTTACACAAACACACAAAATGGGTGACTCTCACAGCCACAATGCTCAGTGATAGAAGCCACAAATATATATATATACTAAGCTTCCATTCATATTGAATCCAAGAACAGGCAAAATAGATGTATGCTTTTAGAAATCAGAATAGTGGCTCTCTCGGAGTAGAGGAGTCAGTAGCAATTAGCAAGCAGCATGAGGGAGTCTTTGTTGGTACTAAATAGTCTATATTGCAATCTGGTGATGACTGCATCAGAGTAGACAGGTAAAAAAATTAATTAAATGTAAACGTAAGATAGGTACATTTTATGTATGTTTACTCTCAAAAAAATATAAAACCTGTCAGAATGGCTATTATTAAAAAGACAAGAAATGGGGCTGGCCCAATGGCGTAGCAGTTAAGTTCATGCACTCTGCTTCAGCAGCCTGGGGTTCGCAGGTTTGGATCCTGGGCGCAGACCTACTCACCGCTCATCAAGCCATGCTGAGGCAGTGTCCCACATAGAAGAACTAGCAGGACCTACAACTAGAATATACAACTATGTACTGGGGCTCTGGGGAGAAAAAAGAAAAAGAGGAAGATTGGCAACAGATGCTAATTCAGGGCCAATCTTCCTCAAAAAAAAAAAAAAGAACTTTAAAAAGTGACCATAAATAATTTTTTTAAAAAAAGATAAGAAATAAGTTTTGGCTGCTAGTGGGAATGCAAACTTGTGCAGCCACTAAGGAAATCAGTATGGAAATTCCTCAAAAAATTAAAAACAGAAACACCACATGATCCAGCTATTCCACTTCTGGATATTTATCCGAAGAACTTGAAAACACTAATTCTAAAAGATACATGCACCGCTGTGTTCATCGCAGCATTATTTTACAATAGCCAAGACTTGGAAGCAACCCAAATGCCCATCAATGGAAGAATGGATAAAGAAGACATATATATATATCACATCTTCTTTATATATACATACATATATATATATATATATATATATGTATACACACAGACACACAATGGAATACTATCTAGCCATAAAAAAGACAAATTTGTGCCATTTGTGACAACATGGATGGACCTCGAGGGTATTACGCAAAGTGAAATAAGTCAGACAGAGAAAGACAAATACTGTGTGATTTCACTCATATGTGGAAGATAAACAAACAAACACATAGATAAAGAGAACAGATCGGTGGTTCCCAGAGGGGAAGGAGGTGAGGGAAGAGTGAAAGGGGTAAAGGGGCACATCGGTATGGTGATGAATGAAAACTAGACTTTTGGTGGTGAACACAATGCAGTCTATACAGAAGCTGAACTATAATTATGTACACCTGAAATTTACGCAATGTTGTAAACCAATGTGACATCAATAAAATAATTAAAATGAAAATATGTGTATATATATATATACACATATGAGGTAAGTTGTAATTAATGACATGTTTGATATTGACTAGGAGATCAATGAAGAAAAATTCCATGAAAACAGTTTGTGGAGCAGGTGTATTGAGGAGCCAGTCCAATAAAAGCAGGTAGATAGGGGCTGTTGGAAGGATCTTTTCAAGGATAACAAAATGATACTCATGTATTATATAATATTATTAAGAATCTTGAAAAGCTTTAATTTGACAGAAGAATTTTCTTTTAATCTCATAGGGGTTATAACAACAGAACCTCAAACAAGGAGATATAATCTTAGCATACTATTGGACTCTGAAATGTCCTCTGTTCATAAGGTCATTGTGATAAGAAACATATTGTATTAGCTAACTACTCTACACAACAAATTAACCCAGACTTCTCAATTTAAAATAAGAAACAGTTGTTACATCACACAGTTTCTAAACGTCAGGAACCCAGGAGCAGCTGAGCTAGGTCACTCTGGCTCAGGATATCTTATGAGGTGCTGCCAAAATGTGGGGTGACGTGTAGTTATCAGAAGGCTTGACACAGGCGTGGAAAATCTGCTTCCAAGAAAGGCTCACTCACATGGCTGTCAGCAAGAGGCTTCAATTTCTTGCTGGCTGTTCCTGGGACTCCTTAGTCCTTCACTTCATGGACCTCTTCAAAGGGTTGCTCATGACATGGTAGCTGGTTCCCCTCAAGTGATCGAGAAAGAGCAAGGCAGAACCCACACGGTCTTTTATGATCTAGCCTCAGAAGTGATACAGACGACTTCTGCCATATTCCATTGGTCACACTGACCAACCTTAACACAGTGTGGTTGATTTTTCAAAAGAATTGAATTCTATGAGGCAAGGGTCATTAGGAACACCTAGGAAACTGACTGTGAGAGTCCAAATTTTGGGCCCAAATGATTTATGTCCCTCTCACATGCAAAATATACACTTCCGAAATCTCATCCCATTACACCATTAGCTCAAAATCTAGAAGTTCCTCAGGTCCGAGTGTGGATGCAGATAGACTCATCAGGTGTAGTTCCTTAAATTTAGCTTCTTGAGTACACTTTCTCTCAACTTGAAGACCTGTAAAGCTAACAATATTATATTTCCTTCCCCTATACACCCAACATCCAAAGGAAGATAAACTCTATGGATATTCTTCTTCAAAATGGGTGAGAGCAGTGAAAGGCACTAAAGAGTCACTGATTTATAGTAATTCTGAAATCCAATTGAGCAACTATTGGGACTTACTTGATTAGAACTCAATCCTACTTCTGCCCCAAAATGACTCTCCCTAATTCTTGGGTCCACCCTCTAGGGTCTTGATTCTACCCTCTGATTCTACCCACCTTCCTTTTTAAAGAAAGGTAGAATTTGTTCATGACTTCAGATTTTTCTTAGTATGTTTGCTGCTTGCAAATATTTTGGGGGGCCAAAATTCCCACTTATGTATGTATGCATGTATGTGTGTATTTTTACTGTCTCTATCCTTTTTCAGTTCAAATTGACCATGCTTCTGCTGATATAACTATCTTAAAAGCTTTTTAGGGTCTCCTATGAACGTTGTTGGGATTTACTCCATTCACAAAAGCCACACACATAAATCTGTTTGAGCTTCTCTACATGAAGCTTCTGCTGAGATGGCTGAGGGAAAATGTCCTTAAACTTCCTAGTAGCATTATTGTTTAACCAAGATGGTCTGTGAAGGACACATTTTATAGATTCTTTGTCTAACTGAATTGAGGCACCACCTTTGCTCTTCCTGAGATCTTAATAGAGAATTTTACAGTCTCACCCACAGCTTTCTTTTAGACCATGCTTTCCTGAGAGCATCCTGGATTTGATCTTTTCTCAGAATCCATTTCTTAATTTTAGCACTTTTTGACATTTGAAGAAGTGAGGAATCTTGAAAAGCAGTAAGCTCTAGCTCTTTTTTGTTTAAAAGTCCTTCCATTTGCTTATCTGTCTCCTATCGCATTGTAATACAAGCAGTAGGAAGAAACCAGGCAGGATCTTCAAACTCTGGCTGAAAATAACTTTAGCTAGTTCACACAATTCACTAGGTACATCTTCTAATTTCCACATTACTCCAGATAATAGTGTTGCTAAACTGTCTGCAGCTAAATAGCAAGAATTCCTCTTATTTCTGTTTCCAATAACATGTTTCTCACTTCCCCATAAGCCCTCCCCAGAAGTCTTCAGTCTTTCCAGTCCTTCCAGCTTCCATCCTCTGGAAAGTTTAAAGCACTCCCAATTTTAGGGTTTTTTTTTCTTTATGGAAGTTCCTCCCTTCTGGGTACCCAAATCTATGTTATTTATCTATTGCTATACAATACATTATTCCAGCACTTAGAAGGCAAACTTAGATGTCATTAATAGAGGAACTAAGAATTAATATATTGGAATAAGTAGAAAATATTACTTATCCTGGCATATGTGAATTAAATTCTTAGTTATCAGAAATCAAAAGATAGTGTTTTAATTTAATAAACTATGAAATAGCAGGTACAACATAATTTTAGGGGTATGTTGGTATAGTAGGCAGAATGCTAAGATGACCCCCAGAATTCCCATGCCCTTGTGTACACTTGCATAATCCTCTCCCCTTAAATTTCCGTAGGATTTATGAATATGATTGGATGTTATTCTGTGGTTGGATTACATTAAATGACAAAGATGAGGCTATTTTTCAGATTTAATTAAGGTTCCAAATTAGTGAATTTTCAGTTAATTAAAAGACAAATTGTTATGGGTTGGCCCAACTTCATCAGGTGAACACTTAAAAGAGACTTTAGAGGTCAGAAGGAGAGGAGTCAGAGATGCTCTCCTTCTGGCTTTGAAGAAGCAAGCAGCCACTGTGTGACTGCCTATGGGGAGGGCAGCCTCTGGAAGCTGAGAGGCTCAGTCCTACAACCGTAAGGAACCAAGTTCTGCCAACAGCCTAAATTAGTTTGGAAGAGGACTTTGTGTTTCAGATAAAAATGCAGCCCGGCCAAGACCTTGGTTCCAGCCTTGTGAGACACGGAGCAAAGAATACACCTAAGCCATGCCCAGATTCCTGATCCACAGATACTATGAGATAATAAACATATGTTGTTTTAAGTTTCTAAACTTATCATAATTTGTTATGCACCAATGTATAACATGTATTACACACGTTCAGGATAATACATTCAGGGTAGCAGGATGAAATGAAGGAAGCATAACATGGTTCTTGGCAATATTATCAATATTATTTTACTTTGTGTGTTGTTTGGACATTTCCCTACCTTCTCCTTTTAGTTCTATATCAACACTGAGACATTCACTCAACTGGATCCTTCCGTGAACATTAGCCCATTTCATAGCAAAAAGTAGAGAGGAAAAAATGTGTTTCTTCCTAGAGAATATATCTGAAATCTCTTGTTAGATGAAAAAAAGATATTTGGTAGAAAGACCTTTATATAAAAGAAGTTTTTTCCACCCCAAAGACTACAAAGATGTTTTCAAGATAAAGGAAAGTGGAGTGCACATACAAGTGGGAGGAAGAATAATAAAATGGTCCTGGATTGAGTGTAACTAATATGATGGGACCATGCTGTGAGAAAGACACTCTACCTTGGTGACCAGTATCCTCCATTCAAGCCAGAACTGTCCATCATAATGCTCTGAATTGATATGGGAAATGAAAAAACATCTGAGCTATAATTGGGAGGCAACAGGACTTTTCTTCTCTCAGTGGTGACAATTTTTGACATAGAGTACTCTCTGATCACATTTAACACTCTGTTTCTTCATTGCTTTTGCAACTGTAAGGAATGTTCATGAGTTCTCAGAAAAAAAAGGCATTTTGGGCTCTGGACATGTCATAGGATGATGACGTGAAAAGTAGCAATTTGAACCTATACTTGGGCGTGGCTAAATGAAAACAGTTGAGATTTATCCTGGAGAAAAATTATGAAAATAGACAATTCCTCATTCATTACAGAGAAAACCAATCTAAGTAAGAAAAAACAAACAAATAAAACAAACAAAAAAATCCAGAGGAAATTGCTTTATGGGAGGAGGACTGGGAGATGGGATAGTTGGAACAAAAAACTATTGATTTTCGTTATAAGCATGTCTATACTATTTTTTAATTTAATTAAAAATATGTTATTTTGAAATCACACGGACAATAAAGCCAAAACATTTCCAACATCCAGAAAGCATAATGCATGTTCTCTTAGTCCAAGTTAAACATTTGAAAGATATTATATTCTATCCTGTATTTTTCATAATATAACTTCACTGTATTTTTCCTAAGTCAATTTTCATACAAGAATGTGAAGAGTTCAGTTTGTGGCTCTATTATATTTATGCCTTGAGAAATAAAAAATAAGAAGCCCTTTCCTCTTCTTGGCTCTTTGTATATTAAAAATCAACTTTGCATTCTTAATTATTATCATTTAATTGAAATATAAAACTAGAAAGCAAATAGAGATGTCAACACTAATTTCTGAAGATGTATATGTAAAAATAGTTTTAAAGAAGGAATTGGCTTGTGATATCTGTGAGGTTGAGAAAATCCCATCCGGTTACAGGCATCAGACATCACTGTGTTCCCACCCCTTCTTTGACACACTCAGAAACGCCTCAATAAAATGGGTTGCTCCCTTCACTCCCCCCAAAAGAGGGAATTGTTTGGTATTTGACAAATAACTTTTAGGACAAGGGTTTTTGGACTGATTACAGATTAAGATCTTCAATGCACATGTAAGTGACTTTTTTGTTGATGGATAAGCATAAAGCAAGAAAGATCCGTGAAGTAAGGGGAAAAAATTGTAAATTTATGTGATCAGGGCTTGGATTCCCTTTAGACTTACAAAATCGGAAAGCAATCACACAGGAACCGTATAGTTGGCCAAAAACTTCCAGTTGTTCTACAGAACTCAGCAGCACTGAGAGAAGACACACAAATATGTTCCCCTCCAAAGTCAGGTAAAGAAACTGTCATACGGCACTTTCAGCTCTGAATAAAACATACAGATATATAGATATCCAGAAAGAACTAAAAAAGGACATTAAAATTATTTTTACTTGCAGAAAAGCGAGATGAGGATGGGACTTCCCAATTTTCTATGCCATAAAAAGGACTGAAATGATGTTGATACATATAATTTGGTGTGAATTAAGTTTTATTTAAATTTATGCAGAAAGAATTTATAAGAATATATGCATAAAATGATAATAAATTTGACACTGAACATATGCATTAAATCAAAATATTCATCAAATTCCTTATCTTGACACTTTATAATTTCAAGTGTAGGTGCACAAATTTTATCAATTTTAAAACACATGGTTTCAAAGATATAAAAAGTGTATGGTATGACACAATTTGCAACATTTTACAGATCGCAAAAGTAGACATAGTAAAAATATAAGACGTAAGAGTATCAGTCTAAGTAATACTGGATCTTCACTGACCACACCTTCGGCCTTAAGAAATACCTAAGTAAGCTGTTGTTTACAGATGTAACGATTTCTACTGTGGCAGGCTTCATCCAAAAGATTTTTGCTTGGGCTATACGTTACGCACTTCTTTGGATTTAGTGTTTGAGAGAGGAGAAATCTGTAGTGCAGAAGAAAATGTTAACATATGGGAAGAAGAAATGGGAATGTTCAGGGATGAAGTTTCTTGTTAAATGCTAGAACTTTTAAAAGCATTTGAATGAACTAGTACCATATTGAGTCACTATATTTTTTTCATTCAATAGACACAGTTTTCACAATTTCAGAGTACAGTGTCACAAAATCTCAGTTATTCACTCAATAATCAGTAGCACTAAGGCCAGAGAATTTTTTGCTGTTGCTGTTTTTATTAATGGTTTTCATATATGGTATAGTTTACTTCTGTTTTGTTTAAAGATGTACTGTCTAATCTAGGAAAACAAATCAGAGCACAAAATTTGTCACTGTATGAGGCTGCAAATTTCATGTTCATCAATGAAAATGGTATTCAATTAAAAATTACAGAAAATAAGCCTAGAATATTTGAAACATGATAATGCTGAGAATATTAGGCTCCACCAGAATAAAGAACATAATGGGTATGCTGTTTTCCCTGGACAGTTTCTGCGTACACGAGCATCTGTACATGCACATACACATCCAAGTGCTTGTACCAAGGCAAGAAATAAAAGCATATGGCAAAAGCTCTTTTATGATCATAAGTACATTAACTTCATGTCACTTGAGCATAAGCTTGGATGTTCTAGATCGGGCTAAAATTGTTAATCTGTTGTATTTATTCTCTTTTCTGTATTCTCATGTCCTAGACAGGTTATTTTATTTACAGTGTTCCTCAATGTTACATGCTCTAGTCAGGTCTAAGGATAAACTCAAAAAGAACAGAAAAGGCCTTGACTGCCAGAAACTTACAGATCTTGGAAGAGAGCAGAGCCATCCTCCCACAACCAGGCACCACGTTCTTCATTGTAAGAGAGTCCAATCCAGTAAAAATTTTCATTGAATCTCATAAAATTCTGCTTAAAAACAGAGACAAATATATTAACCTAATTTGATTCTAATATGGGAATAATGTACCCTGGAAAAAGTCAGTGTCCAGTATCAGATTAAGCTTTTTAATTACACAAACTGAAATCATTTTTAACTTCTAATTTCAGAGGTATAGTCACATGTCTCATATTTCTCATTTATCAGGCTCATTCATCTATGGAGAAAAAAATACCACAAAATCTCATTTCTTGAAGGAATGAAAAATATTATAAAGAGAGTTAGAGTTTTCATGAAACACTTCTTTACAGGGGATCAAGAATCAAATTTGATCCCAAACTATATCTTGAGGGGTAAATCTCAGGGGTATAGCCTACTCAACCTAGAAATTTTTCACCTCTTAAGATTTGGGTAATTTTAATGATCATTCTCTTCATATTCATTCCACATTATATTCAAGAATGATAACAAAAGATATATAATTACAAAAGAAATTATAAATTCAATTAAAGAAATAAAACTTACACAGTTGTTTAGTTGGTTCATTGAATAAAAATAATGACCTATTATTTCTTCTTCAAATTCTCTCTAAAAAGTTTCTTGTACTTTATCTGGTATCTATCTTGATTTTTATCCCTACAGTAAAACAAATCTTTGAGAAATTTTATGTAGGTTTTATAATTATTGTTTCAAGTGTAGGAAATTAGTAAGTTAGTAGTTCAAATATAACCATCCACTTACTGTCTGATTAAAGACTTGAATCAAAGTATTCAGCTTACTTAGATAATATATTTTCCTAGGTCAAAGGAAATGTAGGAAACTCGAATTAAATACATGCCAATTCATCTTTATTTTGTATCTGAAGTAGACTGGAATTCTGAGAAACACAGAACTCTTTACTGTCTTTCCAAGTTTTCAATTCGTCAGAAATGAAGTAACAGTTGCATTGATACCCAATCCACCTTTCTTGGCAAGAACAGCAGCCAGAGCCTAAGAGATAAAATAAAACATGATTGATGACATTGGAGATTCAAATTTTTTCAGTGCTATTTACTCATGAAAAAATCACTTATTTGTTCATTTTTTCTACAAATATTCTTTGAGATTCTGCTGCAGACACCACAGTTCAGAGGATATTGATGTGAATGAGTCAGACATCATCTTTTTTTCCTCATGGAAATTATATTCTAGAGATAGAGTCAGAATTAAATAATTTCCAATTGTTTATTAATTATATTTAATAATAATTTCGGTAATTATACACAAGAAATTCAGTATGTTAAAACATCATGTACCACAGTGTAGCTGGGGGATGGTTAGAAGAATCTTTTTTGAGGAAGTGACCCAAAGTTGACTCTGCTGCTTAAATAGGAGTAGACTAAATGAAAGCGATGTTTAAAGGAGGAAAGCATTTTAGAATATTTTCTGAGTCAGGAAAAAAAGGATACATTGGGAGAATTCTTGTATATGTTTTGGATATTTTATTTTCAAAATGAAGATAAAACAATTAGCTTAACATCCAGTCATACAGTTTACCAGCAATAGTGTCTTGAACATTTATTATCCTCAGTAATAAAAGTCATGACACTTGGTAGGCTCTCAGATCTTTACAAAATGAATGGTGCTGAAGTTGTAGGGTGAATGGTGGTTACCAGGGCTGGAGGATAGGGGAAATGGGGAGATGATCAAAGGGTACAAACTTCCAGTTAGAAGATGAATAGGTTCTGAGGATCTAATGTATAGCCTTGTGATTATAGTTAACAATACTGTACCATATACTTGTAAGTTGCTAAAAGAGTAGATCTTAACTGTTCTTACCACAAAAAGAAATTGTAATTATGTGATGCGATGTGTTAGCGAATACTATAGCAATAATCATATTACAATATATAAGTGTATTGAATCACTATGTTGTACACCTTAAACTTACACAATGTTCTATGTCAATTATATTTCAATAAAGCTGGAAAAAATGCTAAATATATTTGAAGTTCTATATGATCACAGAAGATGGTGAGACAACTTGGAGAGCATTTGGAAAACAAGACATTAAAACAATTGGCTTTCACTGGATAAGCAGGGTTTAGACTCGCTGAAACCTGTGCACTATATTCTGAGTCATGGAAGAAGCAGAAGCAAAGATCAAGAGATAAAAGTATGGGTTAAGAGCAAACAGGCTGGCAATTAGGATTAGCTGTAATATTTACTGTAATTTATTTTTGATTTGTTACTTAAACATGAGCTCTCATATAGGAAAAAATATGTCATTTCAGGCTAATACATTCTTTATTACTTAAGTGTATAAACGATGTGCATTCAATGTAATTTAATAATTTTTACATTAGAGAAAAATCAAATGAGACTATTTTACAATTGGTAGGTAAACTTGCATTACTAAGTGTAACACTTCGTCATGCTTCTGTGTGAGAAAAACAAGAAATTATCTATTTCGTCCTCTACCAACACTAAGGTTTTCTAAAGTATGGAACCTACCTTGCTGGAGTTCTGTGCTGAGTCCAGGAGAGACTGTTGACTGAATACTTTGTTTAGGAACCGCTATAAGAAATGATTAGAAATTTACTTAATTAGACACAGGTTTATGAAATAACAAAATATTATACATTAGTAAAATCAAACCTTTATTATTAAATGGTTTCATCACAGTTTCGATCTTTAAATGGACTTGTCTAGAAATACTTACAACTTTTCAACAAAATTCCCAAAGTTGCCATCAACAAAATGCATATTACTCCTAAGATCCCAGAAATCAATCTCCATGGAGTGGTCTGAAATGCTGTGGAGACAGACAGGTAGGGTGTTGACTTAAAGAACAAACACAGGAGCTGAAGTTCTTAAAGGCAAAAACCAGTGAGCGAATCCT
Organism: Tapirus indicus; assembly: GCA_031878705.1. Lineage (NCBI taxonomy): Eukaryota > Metazoa > Chordata > Mammalia > Perissodactyla > Tapiridae > Tapirus > Tapirus indicus. Next base: position 106,514,005 of record CM062918.1, on the reverse strand, counting down.
ACCAGTTCATTGGTTTGATAACCCAATCATCTTTCCAATAAAACACCAGAAAATGAAGGTGTTCCATTCAAAACGCAACTCAGTACCAAAATTTTTATGTGATGTATTTTATTCTTCAGTGAGACTATCCACACCTTTATTTCTCTACCAGCTCTGTCTCAGTAAAGTGGATTTACCATTTATTTTTTAATTTGGCAAAGAAACCTGGAGATCTGCAGTAAGAAGAGATCAACAGGCACCAAGTTCTGTTTTATGGGCTTACATAACAGACATTTACTTTTATTTTCTCAGCAAAAATCACAAGATAGTATGATTCCCATTAGGTGGATGAGAAAACTTAGGATTAATTAATAAAGTTATTTTCTCAAGGTATCCAAGCTAGTAAGTATCCAAGTCAGAAATCAAATGAACATTTGTCTAGGCCCAGAGTCTTTCATTTAACATATTCCATCATTGTCACAATACTACTACTTGGGAGTATACCCTTCTGCTAATCTCAATGCATTCACTGCTCTGAGAAATGTCAGACTGCTCACAGATTTATAGAGGTTTAATAGAGAAGAGAAAACATAGGAGCATTCTGGACCTGGTGTAATGAGAGGTTCCCCAACCAGTGTATGGGTAAGACCTTGAGGAACTGGGTTCATTTCACAGTACAGTGAGTTACAATACATAAGCAACCATTTTTCACAAGAACATTACATTTTCTCTTACCCAAAATTACTTGCTTAGAGGCATTTTCCCAAAAACAATTAAACATTGGGAGAATCTGCATTAATATTAGCATACTCTCAAAAAGTGTTGTCATTAACAACAGTACAATGTGTCAAACTGTTAATCTGGGTGGCTTTTAGATGCCACAGCATGAATTTTTAGAAAATACTTTTAAGCATTGTGTCATCATTAATATTTGGGCTTCTGTATTTCTATGCTAGATTTATGTTAATCATAATTCAACCTGGTAAATTTAGTTCTCATTCAGAATTTAGAGGTATTCTGTCAGAAACCACCCTTAAACCTGTCGGAAAAGCTTGACAAAATAATTTCTAATTTACAAAATGAAGATGCAGAAGAATAAAATTAAGTGGGAAGTGCTGATACACGGGAAGACTAAAAATGTCCACTTTTTTCTTAAAGCATTGCCCTGAAATTAGCCATATCCATGAGATACATTTTCTGGTTATTTTTATTCTTTAATTTTATGACTGGGGCCTTACATACCTGCCATGAGAAATGATGTCCCAACACCGATGCAGCCAAGACACGATGTGTGTTTGTTCAAGAACGATGTTGAATCATGGAGTTGTACTGGAGGCTAAGGAATCTGAAAGTTGCCTATGAAGAAATTTAAAAGAAAAAGAAAAATTGTATATTTAAATGATGTTCTTGAATCATCTATCGGTGAGATACGGATGTAGAGTATAAACAAGAAACAGCTTCTGAAATGTTCCGGGAACCACAATACAGGAAATTCTCACAGTGCTGTGTAATGAGAACCCTTTGACTATCATAAAAGAAGGTGAGAGGGTGTTTTTTTTTTAATGTTTGAACATCAAAATTATCTTTAAAAATTATTTGGAAAATGGGAAAAGATGGGCAAACCAAAAGTAAGTTTACTTAGTATATTAAAATTCCACACAGAATTTTCCTCTTTTTTAATAATTTACCCTGTGTTAAACACAGATTAAAACACTTGGCACATGTTAGCTAATTTATTTCTGAAAATGGCTTAATAATGAAAATACATAAATATACTTATTTTGCCAAGGAGAAAACTAAGGCAGAGCTATGTACTTGACCAAGATCACTAAGTTTGAAACCTAGGCAGTGTTTATCCAGAGCACACATGCAACTATTTCAAATCAAGGCTATCTCTCCGTGTCTATATGTTTTGTTGACCGTTTCTTTTCTTTAGCACAGAATTGCTGGTATTTCCATCTCTCATTCTGTGCTTCTGATCCCTGCCTCATTAAACCAGCTATGGAAGGCAAAGATCAAAAAGGTAGAACCAGAGTGACTTCCCATTATTGTTCCGTGTACACACACAGACACACACACATCTGTGCCCTACAACTGACTCAGCTGGTCTAAGCCTACACTTCAGTGCCTCATTCACATTAGCCTTAAAAGCTTCCTTCAACACTTGACTCTCCAATGTTCTGTTCCCTTCAAGTCCTTTGAACATGACTGTAGCTGCTCTATTATCCTTATTTTTACAAATATATTAATAATTATAATTTTTACTGTAATATACTGATAGTTAAATTTACACATTTCTGTTGTCAGAAGAGTGACCTTATTAGTGGGAATTTCAAATGTGGGACAGATAGGCAGAATAAGAATCTTGAGAGTAGGGACCTTGACCTACAGTTATCAGGAAATACAATCTACCATTTACCCCCATATGAAAGCAGATTCCCAAATAAGTTTTCTGTTGTTTATATTATTTATTTTTAAGCATAATACTATTACCATAGATGAACTTTTTGTAAAAGGCTGGCTTTTCAACCAAAAAAAGAAGAAAAACAAAAACTGTGATTTGATTTCTTAGTTCCCATGAAGTTAAAAGTCTTCCATATCTTTAATTTGCATTGTGTGCATAGATCTGCTTTCCCTGAACCACCAATATTGCTAAAATGTAAATCCTTACTGGAAACTATAAACATGAAAATTCTTTTCAAATTCTGGACAAAGCTAAACTAGCAAAAACTGCCTAATTTTGCTCATTTTTTTGCCCCTTGTAAAATTGCCTTAAGTAAATAGGAGTTTAGGATTTTGCTTTCAGCTTTAGCTTTGAGATAATACAAATTTGTGACAATATGTAGTAGGGATTATTACAACACTTCCAACACTAACAGGACCATCTTCATTTGGAAGTTATTCCACGTTTTCAGAACCACGCTTTGTGAGACTTACATCTATCATAGTCTGTTTTTCATGTTAGTTCACTGCCTCAGAAGTAAAAATCCATCAAAGATGTGTTCAGTACAAGTACTCTAGGCTCAAGTCACAAATAAAATAGTAATACACCTGCACACACACACATACGATACGTATATGTGTATATTTTGTTTAACTTCTCCCTTTAATTCTTGCTGAAATGCCAACCTTGCCTGATTCTTTCATTCATTTTTGTACATAGGCAGTTGAACTGTTTTTGTGCCAGGGTCTCTAACACTTACCTGGTACATTGTCCCATCCATATCCCTCAAGATATTTGGTAAACTCTGGCCAACCAGTGTCTGCAACTCTGTGTCCACAGACTTTTTCATCCTAGAACTGCTGAATGCCTTGCTGCTCTCACAGGTGGCAGTCCAGAAGTGCTGAGGAATTCTTACCTGGATGGACTTCAACCACCAAATCTCAGGATTTGGTGTAGTCCAGTAACCTCAGCCCTAAGGTGAGGCAATTCTGACCATCGCGTTTTGCCCCATTTCCCAGAATCACTCACAGTGTTAAACTCCAGTCTCCTCCTCTAGCAGCTAGATTAAGTTGACGACCTTTATTGTGTTCTGCCTTCCCTTTCCTGTATTAACATTCCCTTACCTACCTTTATTCCATGCACATCCCAGATAAACTCCATACTCAAAACCTCTTTCCAAGTCTGCTGCAGAGAGAACCCAGACTGAAATTCCATTGAAATCTTCAGCTGCACTAATATATGTTTGTTTTTGAAAAGTTAGTTATACTTCCAGAAGATGCACCTCTTTTCGCAGGATCTCCTCTTCCCTAGTGTCCACTGCAGGCAACCACAATTTTTCTCCTCTGTAATTTACTACTGCCCTTGTTCAAAGCAAGAGATGACTCCAGCAACTAAAAAATCATTCTAACCTAAACAAAGAGCCTGGGAAAAGAAACTAATGCCCACTTAAGGTATAAACAGTAAGGTCTTCTCCCTGCCTGGCAATTTATAACTAAAATGTTGCAGGACATAGTAATAGTACACAACCCAATAGTCCCAAATGAGAAATTTATTTTGATCTCACTGCTTGGAAAATGTATGCATTCTCTGAATGGAAAGAAAATTGTTAGCATCAGACGGCAAATCATTCTCCTTGTAAGGGGGAGGGAGAACTCCCTGAGAAAGAAAAAAAGAAGGATTCTGATCTGGTAAACTTTCCTTGTTAACATGCTAATGACAAACCTACTAGCAAACACTCTTGGGTTTTGCTTGTCCAAATCTTCATCTATGAATGTGTTTAACAAGATGTATTAGATTGTCTAAAATTGTTTATGGTCAAAACAAAAGATAGAACTGGAATCTATGGGTTTATGAAGGATGGCTTCTTGGAAAATGTCACATAAACTATATAACCGTCTGAGTACAAGATGAAGATGTGTCATGAGCAAAGCATCTCCTTTTGTGTATGCGATGGAGCCACAAGCGTCATTTAGAAACCTCATACGTTAATCTGTTTGTCTGGACCACAGTGTGTCCTAAGGTGGAAAGAAAAGACCTGGAGAGCTGCATTGGCAGGGCTGGACTTCTTACCACTTTGTCTGTACCTCACAATTATTGTATCTTGAAATTACTAGTAAAGCTACATACTGGGTAAAATCTGAGATAATGCTTGTGAGTTTGACTTAACAATCCAATCCTTTGTGTTAGCTTCTTAAGAAATTGGTAAATTCTGTCCACATAGATAATGAGAAATGTGCATGCTATTATATGTTTATAATCAAACATCCCCTGCCACTCATCTTCTCTTGGAGCAGAGTTATCATTGCCTCTCTCATATCCCTAGGAACTTTCATTGTGCCTAGGCAGCTTTCTGCATCTCTGTGCCTGGAGCCTTCTTCTCCCCCCTAGATCTGCTGACAGTTTTGCTGCCCTCACACCAATGATCTCAGGATTTGATATATAAATATCCAAGCTCCTTTGGCTTCTCTAATATATAGGGACTATTTGGGGACACATTGTTGAAAAAGAGAATGTGTGGAAAAGGTGTTCCCCATCCCTAAGACTAAGAAAAACTCTCTTGATGTGAGGGAAAGGAGAAAAAGCTAATTTTGTGAAGGTGGAAGAGGGTAGGAAGATAAAAGAGAGAAGGCAGAAAAGCAGACTGAGTGCTACTGAAAGGAAAGAAGCATGCTGTGAGAAGAGAGGCTGCACTGAGTGACTCCTCTGCCACTCAAATCAGCACTTCCCTTCATCAATATCCTGAACCATTATGGAAATTGAGTAAACATCTGAAGAAAACTCACCATTGTATGGTGAAATGGTGTAATCAAATCATATGTGCCTCAACTGGATTATTCTTGAAATAATACAATTAGATGCAAAATAAGAATATCAATCTAAATTTATTAAGACATATATGTAACAGTATCATAAGTTTTACAATATAGGACACATGATATTTAGGAAAACTGTTTTCTGGATTGATACGGAAATAAAGGAAAAGTGATTGACTCCTTTACCAAGAAACATAAGCAAAACACCAAAAGAAAAGTAAAAAGCGCTGAATTAAAGTGACCAGGTTATAGATAATTTTTCTTTTGTGAAAATTTGGAAGCAATCACTGTGTGAACCATGATTTCAAAGCAAGAGGCTCAAATTAAGTTTAATAAAATACATTAAAATCATGACATTGATAAATTATTTTTTGATATTTATATTTCACGTAGAGACATATAAATTTAATCAACAATACAAATGGTTTAAAATTTATTTATATAATATATATAATTGCAATGAGATAAAATACATATTGATACATTTTACTGTTTTCTAGAGGCAGAGAAATGAGAGAAATAATTTGTTGAAATGTAAAGGTCTCCAGTTTTAGACAGATGAGATTTGAATTTTTCCTAAGGAAACAGTTAAAAAAGCTGTTTCTTACAAATATAATGGTTTTGACTTCATAACATTTCCCTTTCCCTGCACTCTACATGATGATAAAAAAGAGATGGTGTATGTGTGTGTGCATGAGTGTGTGTGTGTGTGTATGCACACACACACCAGTATACAAATGAGCACAAGTCTAAAATTTGTATAGGCACAGGAACACTTTCATCCCTTGAGCCTACTAGAATAATCTAGGTGGAGATTATTATTTTGTTTTCTTTGTTTTTTGTCTCAAATTTCACACCCTGAGACGTTGCCTTTAGTGTAATTCTGTGAAATGTGAATTGCCTTGGTCAGACCTCAGGATAAACTCAAAAAAAGCAGAAGAGCACCAGAACTACCAGTCACGTAACAAACTGTGGGAGAAAACAGAGCCATCCTCCCAGAACCAGGTACAGAGTGAGTGACCAGTAAAAAATGGCATGGAGTTCATAAATCTCTGGCTGGAAACAGTCAAACCCTTCAAATCTGATGACACAAAGATTCATATCTTCATTTTCACCTACGCAACTCTGGGCACCTTGCATTTTGAATACAGTGAATGCATGCCATCAGACTCAGCCATTTAACCTCACGCTCCAAAATTATTTTCTCTTATAATAGGAAAATAATCAGAACTCATTTTTCTCCCTCTCTTCTTCTTCTTCTTCTTTTTTTTTTTTTTTTTTTTGGCCCATTCATTTACAAAGTATAAACCACCACAAAACTGCACTCATTTTAGGAGATGTCGGAATATAAATGTCTTAAGCAATTCTTCCTTCCTAAGTAGAGATCCTATCTCAAGACGTCTGAATTCAATGAAACTTTGTGGATAAAGCACTAGGCACATCCTGTAGTTGGTAGACAGACAGCGCAGGTTTTGAATGCAGCCATTGCAAGACTTTTCTTAAAAGAATGGACTGATTTTTTTATTCATTCCTCTAATATGGTTTCACATGTTATTTTGGAGATGTGAAAAAAGCTACATCATTTTAAAACAAATGGTAGAAATGAATTAAAATTATTATGATTCAAAGAAGTTTAACTGGTTGTTGAATAAAACAATGGATAAGAATGAAATTTTACTCTGTATTGAAGCCAGGCATTAGAATTATAATTGCTTATTTTATCTTTAATCATCTAAAGCACAAAACATAAACCTAATAAGCTTATTTAAATGACACATCACACGGTAAGAACACTGAATGCATATACTTTATTCATTATTAAGACCATTTCATTTTCATGGAAACTCAGCTGTCTACATTTTAATGTTTAGTAATGATCTATTTTTATTCATTGTAAATTTTCCGAGGAGTTTTATAACCTTTATCTAAAAACTTGAATTTTATGCTACTTATGTAATTTTTAAGGCACTTTATGTCAGTTTTATAATGAGTATTTTAGAGTACAAGCAATAATCAGATAATTTGTTCTAAAGTCCATTCAATTTTTAACAATCATATTAAGTGTTCAGCTTAATTTTGAAGTATTTTGCAATGTCTACCAAAGGAAACTGTATGATATTTGGTTTGAGAAAATATTGATTCATCTCTACTGTCTAACTGAAATACACCAGAATTCTGATAATAACAGAGATCCCAGCTCTATATCAAAATTTTTGCTTCATTAGATAGGAGGTAACATTTGAATCTGGAACAGAACAGTCACAGAGGTGGGAGAGACAACTTTGGAAAGAAATGAAGAAAAGATTCACCTTAAAATTGATATTAAAGCATGATCTTGTAGGATAAATAGGACTTTTAAATACAGAATTCTTGTTACTGTGAAGTGAGAAATAGATAACAGAGCTGCCTCAAATCAAAACCTACATAAAACAGAAAAAACTCAACAAACATATTCTCTTCTCACTCTTTTTAATATAATTTACATATTGAAAAGTAATAAAAGCATAAAGTTTAATAATTATCAGAAGCAATACCCATGTAACTACCACTTCCATAAAGAAATAGAATATTTCTAGCATCCCCTAGATCTTTCCTCATTTAAACTTCCAGTTACTACTCTATTTCTCCTGCCAGATATTACTACCATCTTGACCTCTAACACCATCTTGATCTCTAATGCGAACCCAACTATAGCTTGGTTTTGTCTGTCTTTGAAATTTTATCTAACTAGAACAATATAATATAAACTCTTTTGTGTCTAGCCTATTTTTTGTAAGTTATTGTGAGAATCATCCAAGAGCTCCTGTCCATCTTGTTGATGCTGACTAGGCTAGATGCAAGTTACTGTGGCTGGTGGATAAGACACATTGATTGATTTAAATCATTTGGGGCCCAGTTTGGATGCTGGAGTGGGGTCAACTTTACTCAAAACAAGATGATAGTAATGTTCATCTAGAGGAAATTTTGAGGCACTGAATTTCTAGGAGGATGAGCCTTGGGAAAATTATTGACCCCTTTCAATAATTTTTTGGTTGTTTCTTGTTTTGTTTTTTTCTTAAGATTGGTCTTTATAAATGAGTCTACCACTGACCTACATGTGCAAGTTCACTTTGAAGCACAGTGAAAAGATGAGTGAATTTCTTCCTGTGTACCAATTGTAATCAATCAGAATATGTATTTGAGTATGTTTTGTTGAGAAATCTTCAAGTCCAGATGCAGCAAGAAAGAATGTTATAATAGATGAGCAATGACTTCCATGAGCTTTGATTTGAAAATATTTAGCACATCCACAATCTCTGAATTTACTATTTCTGATGTGGAATGAACCTTTTGTTAATATAACAAAATTTGACTTTAGTGAGAGAACCAACAGTGCAGCTAAGACATAAGAAGAAAAGGGAAATGAGGATGGCTGATGCTCATGCCAAGATAATAAATACACTGTCTTCTGTTAATCTCCTTTTCTTTCACTTTTTATTTTTAAATAAATATAGATTGACAGAAAGCTGCTAAAATAATACAGTGCAGGAAGATTCCTTGTACCTTCACTCAGTTTTCCCTAATGGTAATATCTTACATAACTAGAGTACAATATCAAAATCAAGACCTTGACAATATAGACTTTATTCAGATTTCACCAGTTTTATATGCATTCTTGAGTGTGTTTGTGTGTTTGTATGTATGTATCCAGTTTTATCACATGTGTAAATTCATGTAACCACCATCATATAATCTGTTTTTATATTCTAGAAAATAATTACCGCCAATTATTTTGTTACTCTGAAATATGATTGTGAAAGAAAAGGCAAGATAAATGAATGAAACTTCTCTGTTTACCGGTTTTCATTTTAATGAGTTGGCTCAGTAGGGGAGGATTTTAACATTTATCGAGTATGTATTACAAGCCTATTCTAGTGCTTAATGTGAATGTCTCAGTAAAAGTATGAATATGCATTAAGAGTATCAGTACATTTAATCCTAGTGAAGTATTTTGGCATTCCACCATTTTACTGATGTAGAAATTTATTAATACACCAGAAATTCTGTTATGTCCAATACTTTCTTTAATCTGAAGATCACACAAGCAATAGGATATCATTTAAATTTCTCCCACCTGTGAATATTCTTGTCCTATAGTTAAAGATCCTGACATTACTTAAAATTGTGTAGCCAGTCTCTTACTGGTCATTTAGTTCCATGGATAGAACTTTTTAAAGAGCTGACCAGGATTGTTCTTTAGGGGTCTTGCTCTGGCCTTCTCTCAGTAGTAGAGATGATCATCTTGTAGCTCTAATCAAGTGAGGAAATAATTGCCATCGGTAGAGATGCTGATTTTCAGTTCTTATTCAACACATTGTTTTAGTTTGACCTCTGATATGTAACCCCATATTTTTGCAATTATGTTATGGGTTTTGGGTACTGCACTGTTGTTTTTACAAGTATGCTATAACTTTACAGTTGCAATTTTAACTGACAGTTACAAATTCGCTTGTGGATATTGAACTGAGGTGTTACACAAGAAAATTTCCCTTTTTTGCGTGAAGTTAAAAGTACCAAGAGAACTGCTTCTCACCAAAAGAAATAAACAGATAAGCAATAAAACCAAGGCAGCAACCAATTCTGTATCTGGATCAGGAACGGCTGTTTCAGACTAAAATGAAAGAAAAATAAGCAATGTGAAAGTTTTAGATATATTTAGATCTTTCTCAGCACTTGACACTGCCTAACAGCTATTTTATAAAGTGAGATTTCTACACAGAAAAAGGAGCGTTCAGATAATTGTGTGCCAATTGGTAACATATATTTTGTATAAAACATTGGCCTTCTTTGACTGTTTAGGGCAGAAAGAGGTTTATAAAGCCAGAGTGGAAAAAATGTACAATTTGTTTCCATATTTCTTAATTTCAGCCCTTAATGCACATCTCTTTTAATAAATAAGTCCCATCATATAGGACTCAAGCAAGATGTGAGGACCTCATGCAGGAGCTACAGAGCTTGTTGGCTGCAGCTGTGGCTTGTCAAACCTCATGTAGCTGGAAACAGTTTGTGGTGAGCTTTAGGTGGGCCTTTGGGTTCTCACTCTGAAATAACACACTGAAGGTGACAAATTGGTCATTTCCTGAAGTCTAAACTCAAGTACTTTTACTAAGTATTGTTGAAATGGCACTGAGCCTCGTTCTTCACCTTTAGGCACAAATATCTACATTGTAAAGCGCTATGATCAGTATCTTTGGATGAAACTTGAGCACAAAGAAAGGACGAGGGAAGTAAAAGGATTCCCTAAGAACAGTAAGATGCATCAGCACCCATAAAGCAGATTATTCAGATCAGTAAAAATCTGTCAGCCTAGAGAACTCATCTTTGAACTTTTGTACTAAAGTCTCATCTAGTGCAAGTCAATCAATTACACATTCCTGAGCTCCAGTAGCCTAAAATAAATCTGAGAAAAAAAGAGTCATATAAAGGATTATTGTTAAAATTTTACAATGTGCCCCATAATTCTTTAGTAGAGAAGTAGTCTATAATTTATGTTTAATAATTATTGAACAGACAATTTGGGGGTTTACTACATGCAGGGCTTTGTGTTAGATCTTGTGCATAATTTGCCTTATTTAATCTTCATAAATCCTATGTTGTTGATAGTATTATCTCTTAAATTTCATAGTTGAAGACACAGAGGATTATCAAGGAAATATGCTTAAAGTCAACTAGCTAGCAATGACTGAGCTGAAACTCATTAGGTTTTGTCTACCTCTAACAGATCAAAATGTGTAGAGTCACTTTGCGTAACTGTAAGAGAAAATGTATTATTTTGCCTCCACTATCCTGGTAATTTTGTCTTTTATTTTTAGATACAGAAATAACCACAGATGTATTTCATGCATACTTACTATATAATAATAACATGTATTTGCGTACATATGTATACATATGTAAATATATGCATGCTGTTAGAAAGAAACAATAGGTCCAAAATGAAATCACTTGTGCTAAGCAAACCAAGACTTAATACCTAACATAATTACAGTTACAACCTTCCCCAGGAATGTAATACTAACCGATCAGTGTGGAATTTTCTGGTCAGCACCGGTGAAGTAATCCATTCCACCCCCCAAAGGAAGATGAGGTAATCTGCCACATAGATTCCTTCCACCCCCCCCATAAGCAGGTTACCTAAGCCTAAAATAATCTTTTTTGTTTAGGATTTCTTTGTCTTGCCCTTAAAAACCTTTCCTTTTCCATAGCCCTTTGGAGTTCCTCTCTACTTGCTAGATGGGATGCTGCTCAATTCATGAATTGTTCAATAAAGCCAATTAGATCTTTAAAATTTACTTGGTTGAATTTTTGTTATTTAGCAGATTTGGTGGCCTGTCCTTGGTTTTATTTCCAGATTCCACATTGGGAAGTGCTGGTGGCAGCTGCCCAAAACAGTCCCCATTTTTGGCAGTAGGGGGCGGTTCTGGTTCTTCCCTTTCCCCAATCCCCATATTCTACTTTGGGAACTACTGGTAGTTCAGACCACAATTCACCATTTGATTGGAAACCGCCAGCCCTTGGTTCTGCTCCCAGAATCTACGTTGGGAACTGCTGGCAGTTGCAGTTCCCCATCTGTTTGGAATCCTTCCCCGGATTCCACATTGGGAACCACTGGTGGCAGCAGTGGTTCCCCATTTGTTTAGACTCAGTCCACCATCCTTGTTTGTTGAGGTCTGCTGGTTCAGTCCTTTCCCCAGTCTCCAGTTCCACACTGGGAATTGTTGGTGGTTACTAGCCAGAGTTGGACTGGGTTCAACTTAAAAACCAAATCGGGTCCAGAATCAGACTAGATCTGATATGAGCTGGACTGGGTCTAGTGCGAGGCCTCTGAGGAATAAAATTTTGTTTTAAAATCCAAAGAATAAAGTACACCACCTTCCAGGACACCTGTTTATTTTATGTCTAACTATGGTCCTGGAAACTGTAAATAACTACAAAAATGACAAAAATCTTACAAAAGACAGCCTAAACATTTTGTGTTCTGAGAGCTTAGTTTGGTAACTGACAGGTTGGGAGCTCAAACATATGGCCGGGCGGAAATGTGTGTTGCACTGCATTTGCAGCTAGATGTGGCTGGTTAGAAACATGACTTGAACTCTATTTGCAGCTAAGAGTCCTACCAAACTGCTGCCATTCCTCAGGGAAATTACAATGACCTTTAGAAGGAACATTCTAATTAGATAAGATCAGTTAAGAAGTGCACTTAAATGTAAGAGTTCCCAAATTAAACAGAACAGGCTACTTATTTCAATTGGCATGCAGAAGCTTCCAAAATGTTTCAAAATTCCAAAATAGCCACATTAAAAGATCTATTGTAAAAGGATAATAAAAAATTTAAAACACACGGAGTACCTAGAACAAAAGACAATAGGCCTGACATGATTCCTACTGCTCCGGTCTATCCTCCTTTATCTGGGTACTCGTTCTAATTATCCTCCTTCTAAATTGCTTTTATGAGACTGTAAGCAAAAGTCCACCAAATTAGTGGCCTTACAGACAGTTCACGTCTACCTTCAAAGGAGGACCCCTGTATGGGCCCTGCTTAGAGTTGACAAGACTCAGAGATTTTCTGGTAAACTGCTATATTATTCTCTTAAACAGCTGAGGGAAAACTAAAATTAAAATTAATTTTAAAATCTTGCCAAATTTTGGCAAATGTCAGAGCTACACTCTCCATTTTAAACCCCACTCAGAACCTGCAGATGGGGTCCTGAAAAGAAAACAACTGGCAGAAGCCAGCTAAGGGTGAGAATTCTTACCAGAGGCAGCTCTCCTAGATCTGGCTGTACTGCCCAGTTGAGATAAGAAAAAATTTCACATTGTCCCTTCCTTTCTAAATCCAGACTCATTGCTTATTTATGGTTTCTGTCCCAGGGAAGGCTACTGCCTTCTTGCTTGTCTCATTTTGCATCCTAAGAATTTGGCTTGGCTTTCTGCGTGCCCAGGACATGCAGGTTGTCAGTTCTTTCTTTCGGCTATCTTTGGGAGTGACTGTAGATCTTGTGAAGATAATATCTTTTTTATCCTTTTTGAGATGTTCAATACTGCCAAAAATATGTACTGTTTGGCCCAGATGAAAACTGACAAGATATTTAAAAAACATTTTTAAGTATCTGTATAGAAAATATAGGCCAAATAGGAAGCTGATATTTAGAACCTGATAGAAATTTTTTTAGGCCTTCTTCCATAAGCTAAATAAAAACTATGTATCCAGAGGGAAAGAAAAAATTAGCAATGACGTAGTTGGACAGGTAGATCAACCTATGGTGTCATTTAGGTAACAACACAATTCTTTGAGGAATTTAGAGCAACCGTACTTATCTTACAAATCCTTGAAAAACTAGAAATACAGCTATAGAGAACCAAAGGGGAAAAAAAAGGAAAAGAGGTTCTTTTTAAAAATGCAAACCGATTCACAAGTTTCACAAGATTACTTGTCAAGGACGAATACAAACACTGTGTCTTATCCATAAAAATTACCAGAAAATGCTATAGTCATCTGAGCAGCAGGTAAACTTGACTTATTCCATCTACCAAAGAAACAACTTAGATCCAACTTCCCTTATAACTAGTCATTTTTACATTATCATACCTGTCTCATGGCTAAAATTTTGAAAATGAAACTATAAGGTCTTTGTTTGCACCTGTCTATATGTTCATGTATATTTATGTATATATGTTATTAATGTGTGATATCTTCTGCCTCTGGATGGTATTGCCAAAATTAACTTGTAAAACAACTATATTTAATTAGCTTAAAAATAAGCAAGCACCTATATAAATTGAAAAAATATAACAAAAACTAACCAAATGCTTTCTAACTGCACAGGATCTAGGATTAATCTTTAGTAAATAAAAGCTAGTTTAAGGGGTTTTTTTTTAAGGTTGTTTTAAGTTTAAGGTTTAATTACAATAGACATGTCTTCAGAGTTATCAACATTGAATATAATGCAAACATACAACTTTTATTCTACCTCAGTTTATTAATCAAATAAGTTTGTGTTACAAAGTATGTCAGCAAGAAAAGTAACTTGGTATGGTGAAATTTTTATAAGTAATCTAATCTTAATTGTTGAAAACAAGTAAATTAAATGAATGTAAATAAAATAAAAATTTCTGGGTGAACTTTTTAAATAGTTTTCCCCAAATCTTTTTAGTAAGTCAAAACCTTAAAGCTTTGCTAAGTTAAATTAAATGATGGATAGTCATTGAATATTTACATATTCCTCTATAAGATAAAATATTGAAACATTAATTACTGAACATAGGTTTATCTAACTGGGCTTCCTCTTGTAGAGAAACTAAAAATATTTGGGTGTATTAGTAAACATGTCTGGTGCCATGATGAAAAATTTTCTATGAGAAAGACATATGTTTTTAGAATTTATAAAAAGTACTTAAATGTTTGCCGGTCTACATAATGCTAATGTAAAAGATGGTTCATAATTGTTTACTTTTTAGTTTTCACTAGAAATTAAAGGTTTCTAAGGGTTAAAAAAATCTAATATATACGATTAAAGCTACTAGAAATAACAAGGGAAACATCTCCATATGCAAGGAAAGTCAGATGTGTGTTTTCAGTAAAAGAAGATTTTTGGGAAAGGAATTTCATGTGTGTCAGGACTGGCTAAGATTGGAATGAATTTAACTAAGTAAATGAGCTTTAATATCAAAAGTAAGCTTAATCCAAAAATTAAAATTTGGATTTTGCTCTTTTAAAAGAACAAAGTTTTCCTGGACTATGGTTTGCCATTGATACAAGATTGTGAAAGGTTTTTCTTTACTTTTTAAGTAGTCCACCCAGAAAACAAATAACTTTTCTCTTGTCAAATAACCACCTATGTTCCATGATGTTTTAATCAGGTCTTTGATTACTTAAAAAAACAGTCTTCTCTATTAATAAAAACATTAAGTTTTATTTACAACTATTAACTTTCTATATTTGCCTGCAAAGTGTTTGTCACCACAGTTAAACAGATAGCTAAGTATTGTTTCAGAGTCACCTGTGGTCCTTTTTGACCAAATGTTTTAAAATATTTTGATATTTTTGACAAACTTTCCCAATCAAATTCTAAATGAAGTTTTTTTGTTTGTTTGTTTGTTTTTTTTACTTCACACTGACTTTGGGATTTTCCAGAGGGCACCTGGAACATCTCAAAAGATCTGTTCTCTCTCCTTATAAAAAAAGAGATGTTAAACTAATTAAACTAATTTGATGTTAAATCACATGGAAGGCATTGTCAAATAAGAAGTAATACTAAGCCTTCTTTATGTTGTGTTTATATAGGTAATAAGTATTCCAGAAACTGTGTGAAACTCCTAAAATTCTTATATATCCTGGTATTATATTATCAGTCATAATTCTAGTTATTATCTTGAAGTGTTGTGCATCCATGAGATAACCAAATTTCCTTGTCAATTGCATTATAATGAATTCTCATCAGATCCTTAACCATAGCCATTTTTAAATATTTTGTCATTTACTGCTATTGCTTTATTCAGATGCTTTTGCAAAAGTGTTTCTACAAAAATGTTTCATCTTCAAGGAGACTCATGGAAAGGGCTTTGACAAGTATAGGTTTCTGATAATTTTAAAATCCTAAAAGTGAACTGGGTAAGAATTTCCAGAACCAATGGAAAAATTGGATTCAAGCAGAACAAGAATTAATACTATGGAACTGAATGAACTGAGGAGGATAATTATAATTGTTATGACTTCTTGTTTGAAACATTGTTGGTTCTCTAATATTTTGCTCTTCCAGATTTAAGAAAACTTTTCCTCTTAAGCTATCTATGACTTACAGCAATTTGGTAAAATATACCTTTGTAAACGAAGATAAAACATTTACTTTTTCTCCCTCTCTGATTCCTCCAAAACTCGGAAACTCTTGGGTATTCTTTTCATGGCAATATAGTTAGGTATTTATATAAGTTCAGTAAAAATCTGTTACACAATTAGAAACATTGACTATATTACCAAGGCTTTGACTAAACTATCATGTTTGAGAGAGATATGCATAGGCTCAGATATGACCAGATAGCTTTAAGGAACTGCTCAAACTTTGGCTTGGCTTTCTGGCCTTGAGAGGTTTTTTTAAGTTCAAGCTGAGGGTCCTTATAAAAAGTTCCAGCAAAGCAGTCTTAAAAAGGACTTATATGGTCAATCACTATTCTTGCTGCACTTATGTAAATAATCAGGCCAGGTATAATGTAAACAAATTAGTTTTACTGTGATTGTCCTTGGGAAAAAAATTGATGGTAATTGTAGAGAGAAAAAACTATGTTTTCACATTTGTAGATATTAAATTCTAGTCATATTAATTGTCTTTTTGTTTTTGGTACATATCCATAAACTGGACTGGATCCTGAATTCTTCTAATTTCCACAAATATCTGCATATGACTCTCCAAACTAACATTTCTAATTTTCTCCCTCCCTTCTGATTTGGAATTTGTAAGAACAAACACTACCTTTGAATCTTCTTGGAAGGGACTATACCAGGTCCTCCTCACTTACCCAGATGGAAGTCAAACTGTAGGGACTTGAGTCTTGGATATACATCTCATAGCTGAAGAAGGCTCGACCTGACATTTGGTTCTGTACAAATGCTGGAGACTCTAAATCAAATAGACCAGGAAGAGGAGTAGCTGACATTGAGATAGACTGCTTCCTGCCAAGATGCTGGATCAAGACTTCATTTTTAAATGACTATGAAACCCTTATTTTCCCCTTTTGTTTCTTTCCTTTTCACTGGAATTGGCCTGGAAAGATAATGCCATCTCCCAGGCCATTGCTAAGGAGAGTAACCTTTGCCTTACAGGCTGTAGGATCTCTCATCAAAAACTCCTTTCTGTCCATTAACAGTACCTCCTTAATGGGAATGGTTTGTACCCTGACTGGATTTATCTCTGTCTGTGGTGGCTATTATTCTCCTTGGTCCTATAAATGCCTACATGACTAGTGCATAACTGGGCAATGATGACTCTTAGGTTAGCTAACTGTCTTCTAACTGTTCACAAACAGACTGAGATAACTCATTGGTCAACTCTCCTGAATATCTTGATAATAAGATAGCCCTTGATTATCTTTTAGCTGAGCAAGGAGATGTCTGTGGTGTGACAACATCACATGCTGCACCTGGATTAACACTTCTGGGGAAATTAAAAATCAGTTACATAAGATCACTGAGCAAGCCACTTGGCTTAAAAAGTTGACTCCTTCAGCAGGGTCTTTCTTTGACTTATTTGATTTTAATTAGTCTGGGTCTTGGGGATCATGGCTCCAAAATACACTGCCAACATTGGGAAATACCTTGCTTATTATAATCATTATAATCTCCCTGGTGCATTGTATTCTCTCAAAAACTTTAAATGTATGTTTATAGCCATTAACCAGCAAGCAAATGATCTCCCTGAGACTGGACATCAGAAAAGAAACCAAGAAAATGACCAACTTAAAGATAGTAAACCTGAAGCCCTGACTTGTGAATATCACAAGGATTAAGCAAAAATGTCATGACCTATGGATAACTCACAAAAGATGGACAAAGCTGCGAGAACTACAGAGTGGTAGCTGAGCCTGGTGTTGATGCCTTAAAATTTGATCTCATCTCCCAGTTAAACTGAGAGTCTGATCAAAAGGGGAATATTGTTAAAAAGAAACAACAGGCCCAAAATGGTGTCACTTGTGCTAAGCAAAACAAGACTTCATACCCAACGTAATTACAGTCACAACCTTCCCCAGGAATGTAGTATTAACTGATCAGTGTGGAACTTTCTGGCCAGCACCAATGAGGTAATCCTTTCCATCCCCCAAAGGAAGATGAGGTAATCTGCCACACAGACCCTTTCCACCCCCATAGCTAGGTTACCTAAGACTGAAATAATCTTTTTTGTTAATGACTTTCTTGTTTTGTCTTTAAAAACCTTTCCCTTTCTGTAGCCCTTTGGAGTTCCTCTCTACTTGCTAAGATGGGATGCTGTGCAATTCATGAATTGTTCAATAAAGCCAAATATATCTTTAAAATCTACTTGGTTAAATTTTTGTTCTTTAACAAGGCACATACACTTGACTATTACTGTTTGATTGTTCTTATGGAGATAAAACCCATATTTAGGCAGATCATTAAACTAAGTTGTCACCATAATTTTGTATAAGAGTGGTTTTTAAAGTCTGAGCAAGCTTTTAGTTATAGGCTTTGTTTCCTGGTTTACCTTATCTCATACTTTCTGTCTTTTAAGAAGCATAATTTAATTTTAAAAATCTGTCTATATACACTAATACCTATTTGTGAATTTTATTATACTTTCAAATGTAAAATAATTTATTTGAAAAGGATATTGGCACCAAGGTGGATGATTCTCTTTAGAATTTATTTGGATTTGTTTGAAGTTAGATTTCCTGAGAGGAAAAAAAAGATTCTATCCTGCTCCCTCCTTCTAGTGTGTGTGTGTGTGTGTGTGTGTGTGTTCATATGTGTGTGCATGTGTGTGGTGGCAGAGGTGAGAAATTTTTGACCAGAGAGATGTAAGTGTAAAGTAAGCATTATGATCTGACTGTAGCAGTTAAAGGATATTTACCACTCACTATATGTGAATATCATGTTTATAGTGTTCCAGGCAGACACTAAGGGGTAGAATGATGTGAGTAAATGTTACCTCTTATGTAAGATCTCTGTCAAGTGAAAAGGTTAGGTAATTATAACATAATTTATTACTAACATAACAGAGGCTTGTACAACATGCTCTGAGACAGTAGAGTTAGGTAAGTAAGTCTGAAGTAAGTCTGCTTCATGACATGAAGTAGAAAATATAAATTATGTCTTGATTGAGAAAAACTTTCTTTGTCAATGCTAAGGAATTTGATTTTATTCTGTTACCTTAGAATAATCAAAAATTTTATATCATATATACTAAGATCTATAATTTACTGTTTAATATCAATTTTTCCTGGTTATAGACCCATTCAGAGTGATGGACATTTAAAAAAGAATGGAAATGTCCTGTGGTCTGTTTATTTTTGCCAAGTCCTTTCAATGCAGTTGATTCTCTTAATCTTTCCAGTGATTGATATGAGAAGAAAGTGAGTGTTGAGTGTTGTTATTCCACTACGGAAAAGTGTAAGAATGTTGATCAATAAGACGAGGCATCCAAGAAGAGTATCACATATTTACTATTTACTTGATTGTGCCTTTAAAATGATACGCTAAATGTTTTGAAACTGCCCTTAGTTCCTTTAAATGATTTTCATTCTTCCTCTTCAACACTAAGCAGAGAACAGAATCATATTTTCCATTATATTAAAATTTAAAAATTTTTATGGATACTAAGTAGGAACAGCTCTAACAGGAAAGTGAAACTGGTATCTAAATGTGTTAAAATCAATATTTTAAAAGTAAATCACTATTTTAAACATATTTTATAATTAAATTAATATTTTTCCTGACTATTTTGCTAATAAGCATCAATACTTTCTTTGAAAATATTTTAGGCTAAAATTGATTTCTTTATTTAAGAAATATTGCTAGGTACCTACTAAATGCCAGACACTCTTCAAGGTGTTGTGAATACAGCATCCCACAAAAGAAACAAAAATCCCTGTTTTGTGGTATTTTAACTCTATTATAGGAATCTAACAATAATACCACACACGTGTAAAAGAGTTTATAAGATGGAGAAATATTAAACAAAGGAGGATTTAAAAGGCTGGAACAGGTATGAAGTATGATAATAAAATTTTAAATTAGATGGTGAGGGAAATCCTCACTATGAAAAAGATAACTGAGCAGACAGGAAAAAGAGTTGAATAAGCAAGCCATGCAGTTGGTAGAGAAACACTGAAAGAATGCTCTGTGACATCTACAGTTGAGATGTAAGTATTCATTAGCCTCCTTTACTAAAATAGATCTCAAACTGTTACTAGGAAATGTATAATCCAATCCTAGAAGTGTTTCCTTATATTAAATCTAGCTGTATGTACCAAGAAAGAATGGCCAAAATTTAGTCAAGAATCCTCAATTATTTTATTTTCATTAGAGCATGTCAAATAGAGTTTTAGTTTGTTTCCAAGGCAAATGAATCTACTTTTAATCAGAAATAGCCAATATCTGTACCAAAGCTTTTTCACAGCAAATGTATCCAACAATTTTCTGATGCTCTACTGGTAACAAAAGATCAGTTACAAAAAATAAAAGGGAATAATTGTGGGGGGAGGGGTGGACAATAATTGATATATTTCTAAACCTTTGTCAATTTTTACATTAAGCTAAACAGACAGACAGATATCCTTACGAAGAACAAAAGTTAGTAGCCACAAGAATGACAAGGTTTCACTCAGGAGTATTGCCTAGAAGAGTAGTAAAGGACTGATTAGGGCAGCCTATCCATACCTGAAATAAGAAGGAAGGAAAAGTTATTCATATTTTAGTTCCCTACCTGCTCCCTGGGATCAGATACATTCACATACTTCTAATGTAGAAGCACTCCTCTTAGTCATGCCCCTCTGGAAAGGCCAGGCTATTTGTCCTTTGCCCTCATTGAAGAGCTCAATAAGAACCAAAGAGTTACTATTCTAGTGCTAAAGGAAATTCCAGGAAATATAGGAGAGTGGCTGCACATGAGTAAGAACTGGACCCGCGTCCCATAATTTCAGGGCTGGAATAGAATAAAGACATAGACAAACATGAGGAAAGTTAAGGTAAGAGGTGTCCTTCTGGTGTCTGTGAACACCAGATGCCATCTTGAAGCACAAAAGTGTTTCCAAATTAATGTCCATACACTGTGTACAGGATCAGTTCATCTTGGTGAACTGTGCTTGAGAAGCATTAAGTGAAATGCAAGCAATGTCTTTAGTGCCTGCCACTATTAAATTTATTCACATGCTGGCAGTGACAACAGTACACTTAGTTCAGGTTACAACTTCCAGCCTAATTGGAGCTGTGGTGGCCCCTTTCTCATTTAGGACATGGAAGTCTTCAGTCAGGCACCAAGCAAAGCCCTGAAAAAACTTTCAGGGTCCCCTTTGTTCCGTTTCTTCTCTTGAGACTTATATGGTTTGAGAAGGACTAATTGGTACTCTTGTGGGTATGGTATTAATTGGTTCTTCCAACTGTTTCAATAGCTGAGATTTCAACTAAATTTATTATCTTGGATGTCTATTTTTCAGTAGATCCTCTGCTCCATGTATCTGTAGTCCCAAGATATGATTCCCATGATCACCCTATCATTGACCATCCCATTCAACTGAATGTTTACCATTTTTCCCCCAAAAGGAGATATCTCCCACTTCCAAAGTGGATGCAAAACACTTGTTCCACTTTCAAAAGGCCATATCTCAGGAAAAAGTAGTTTCTGTCCCATGCTGGGCACTAACCGTCCGTCCAGTAATGAAACAGGATGAATACCACAAATGATACAACTCAAGGAAACTCAGGGATACCAGGATGCACGTGGTGCCCCAGACTCTGGTCATACCACAGAGAGGCATGCTTGGCTGGTCACAACTAAAGCCACCATAGGCAGTGCTATGGGAAAGTAATCTTGACTTCATTCAGATTCATACGCGGGATTGATTGTTACAATATGACCTTCAAAGAATATCTTGTTATATGCATGCCCTTGTGTTGTCGCCTTCCAGTTTGAGTCTGAACTGACCTTGTTACTTGCTTTGATCAATAGAATGTATATATATATATATATATATATATATATATATATATATGTATGTATATATATATATATGCTGTTTCTCAAGTTCCTAACCAAGTCCTTAAGAGGTCCGAAGAATTTTCTCTCCTGTGAAGAACTAAACTGTCATGTAAAGCAGTCTGGGTTATCATGCTGCAAGGCCACATGGTGAGAGAGGCCATGGATGAATGACCATGAAGGGAGAGAAGTCTTTGAGAATGAAGACCAAAGAGAGACAGGCCTCAGCGTTGCAGCTATTCCAGCTGAGGGGCTGGACATATGATTGATGTCATGGATGCTTCCGACCAAATGGCAGCTCATAAATAAACCCAGCCAACATCATATGGAACATATATAAGAGCTATCCCTGCTGAGCTCTGCCCAGTCAATCCACAGAAACATGAGCAATAATAAAATGATTGTTGCTCTAAGCCATTAAATGTTGGTGTGGTTTGGCACATAGCAATAGATAACAGAAACAACATGAGATAAGCGTGTAGATTAAAAAGCTCTCTCAACGCAAAAATAATATATTTACTTCAAATCATTGCATTGTCTTGCTCCACCATTTTGCCTAAGAGTTTTATATTATTTCATTCCTTTATATACATCACTTTTACTTATGATATCTAAAGCATTTCAAAGAAACCTATCATATTTTATCTAGTCAGGAAACTTTAGTTTTATTTCAACTTTAATTAAAATTTTAATTTTAGTACATTCTCAGATTCCAGTCAAATCAAACATATGAAAATATGTTCAAAAAGTAGCATTACCAGCTTGTCTGTTAATGATTGCTAATCAAATGTTAAATCTAAATCAGGGGTTATGGAAAAGTCATTACTTGGAATCGCTAACAAATCTGATTCATTAATCATGTATTTTCTTTAACACCTTCATATCTAAAGTGTCTTCTTGATTGTTAATCTCCATCTCTTTTGGTTCTGTCATTAGCATTTTCCTCATGCTGTGTGATATTTCATCTTAATACGATCACTATTACATGCACATTTTCTTCTTTTTGTTTGCAATTTTATTTTATTCTATTTTCCTTTATTTTTTTACAAACATAAATAATAAAGAAACCTAAAAATAGTCTAACAACTTTATTCTGAATTCCAGTAATAGCTCTAATACTTGTTTTAAACTACATTAACAATAATGAAAAAGCATATATTAGAATCACACTCATCTTTAAAATATTACCACTTTTCTAACAATAAAATTTGACATCCAATTTTTTGGAAATGGAAAAATAAAAGATAAATTTGTATTATTTTAGACTGCAATTCTTGTTTCTTTCTATCCCATCCCTCCATTGATTTTAGATTTTATTAAAATTAAAAGGTAATTGAATGGTACATGATAATGAATCAGAACTGCCTGCATGGTCAGTATGTGTATTTTTTTATGAAAGAAAAGAAATACCTTTATGGTAACACATTAGTTCTGACTGGGCCAACCATAGTTCGAGATAAAAGATTTTTCTTTTTATTTGATCTGTTGTATCAGTTGCAATAATGGCTCCAAGGTATTTTTGTTTTCATTTTTGTCTTTAAATGAAATGTACTAATTGCAGGTAAAATGCTTGTATTCAAACTTTTTGTTGAATTGATTTGGCCTAAGCCAGCATAGTGAATAACACAGCTTGAATAACAGATTCACAGGAGTGGCCTGAGAATATGAAAAGCCTAGATTCAAAGCTAAGCTCCACCACTTTCTGGCTTGGTGAATTAAATAAATAACAACTACTAAGCCAGAATTTCACAATTTATAAAATTATAGTGTTAACTCATTGAGTTGGGTATGACTAAATAAGATAATGAATATAAAGCATAGGGCACAGTGCAAAATAACTATGCTAACCTACAAAAGACGAGGGGTGTTTTATAATTATTATTAATACTCAGATGAAAACGACAAGATAAATGCCAGATACAGCATAGGATACAAAACAGAGAGATCATTAAATATGGAGTAGTATATATTATCAATTCCTCCTTTTCATTACAGAATGTGGAATTCTGTAGATTGCTGTTATCTCAAGCTTTCTTTATGTCAAATAAATGACAAAGGTTTTTCCCCACATCATGGCCATTTTCCTTTCTGCAACAAGTAATATTTGCCTAGAAAACTGAACTTTTTTGGAAATGTCATGTTGGATTTATGCTCACTGATGTGAATACTATTTCTCACAGCATACTTTGCAGTTCCAGGAAATATTGACGCTATAGGAGACACAAAAATATACATAAGGAAAAATAAATCAAGATGCTGAGCTGGCTCAGAGTGAGACAAGTAAGAATCAAAAACAGGAATTAGAGAATAAGAAATAAGGAGTGGGAGAGCAAAGAAAGTACACTTTGCTTTTGTCATTGCAGTCGTCTAGATTTGAAAACAAGTCTTTATTTTTCTGGACACCAATGAAGTAATAAGGAAACTCAGGGACCAAGATAGGAGTTTAGTATCTCCATCTACTTTTGAATGAAAAGTGGCCATTAATGTGCTTTAATTTTTGGTGTTACTGATATTTCCTCTAAATAGAATTTTAGAGTAAATACTATTAAAATAAATGTTACTTATAAATTAATAATGTCTATAGTAAAAGTATAGATAATGCATAAAAGTATTAAAAAAACTGAAACAAACTAGAACCAATGACATTCTGAAATGGGGAATCATAAGATGTTACAGTTTATTGTTGATAATGGCTGGAGGTTGACAATATTCTATCAGTTTTCTATAACTTACAGAGTTGTAAAATAACTTGAAGACAATGAAAGATATACACATATTTTTAAAAATAAATACCATGCTATGTTAACAAATGTGTTTATTTTTGTCACTGTAAGAAGATGTAAAATGGATATGTATAAGAGCAGTAAGTTGCATTCTATGTGCTCATGAACTCCTCTAGTCTGATAAAACTCTTTTGCATAAAGACAGTTTCCAACTATCCACCCAGGAGTTCTCTCTGTGTAATAGAAGTTAGTTACTTTGGTTAAAAGTTATAATTAATATGGGTGGTTGAAACTACATGAGAAACAATGATGGAGAAATATAACAGTATATGTGCTTTTATTGTTCAAAGAAAAAGATTAGGTTTTTTCCTAAAGTAGAAGTGATCAAACATATTAAGTCTCTGGACTTCATTGCACTCATAAATCTTATCAATTATCTCCTGTGGTGGTTGCTAAAAGATTATTTCCAATCACTTCTAATACCAAAAGCTTCATTGACAATTTCTGTCTAAGGCATCACTACTGTTGATGATAAAAATTCACAACTGACATGGAGACACTCAAAATTACATATATCTATAGGAAAGATATTTCCCATTAGTGCTGAAAATGACAATATGGCCTCTATATGCTAAAGAAACTATTGGAATGAATGTTTCTGACATTTTATGTGCTTATTGTACCATGTAACAGAAAAGGGAAATGCTGTATTATCATTTGCATAATATTTTTTGCAACCTATCAGTGAAAGGTATGAGTGTTGAGCCAGAGAATTTTCTAAGTAATTTGCATTTATGTGTGTATGTATTTATGTAACAAACACCAATGAATACTTATTATGTTCCATGCACTCTTCTAAGTACTTTATAAATAATAACTCATTTAATAACTGTACTGAACTCAGACATACCTTTTCATTCTCCCAATGGCTATTTGATCTAACTTCAAACACACACCCTATGCTGTGTATCCATCTTGGTCTCTCCCAGGTTTTTCATTTTTTTGTGGAGTTTTTTTTGCTGAGGAAGATTTGCCCTGAGATAACATCTGTTGCCAATCTTCATTTTTTTCTTTTGCTTGAGGAAAATTAGCCCTGAGCTAACATTTGGCCAATCTTCCTCTCTTTTATATGTGGGTTGCCCCCACAGCACGGCTGACAAATGGTATAGGTTCACACCTGGGATCCAAATCCATGAACTCAGGCCACCAAAGTAGAGGGCACCCAACTTAATCACTATGCCATAGGGCTGACCCCATCGCCCAGGATTTTAATCACCTAAAAAAAACAGTGAAGTTCATTATATGAACAAAACTGTACATAAACTGTTATGGTAGGCCCAGGACCTAAAATAAAGAGACAAAATGTGCTCAGATTAAGAAATTACTATCATCTGTTTTGTGTGATAAATTGAATTTCTGTTAATACAGTTCCAAGTGCACAGAAAAGGTGGATAAGGGAGGAAAATTTATGTGCATAATATTGAACTCTGACTCTAAAATAGTGCCTGTCTTGTCATTATCTATCTCGGTTAGGCCTGCCAGAAAAAGTAACATGAGAGCAGAGATTTTATCTGTCTTCTTTGCTTCTATATCAACAGCTCCTAGAACCATGTCTAAACCATAACATATTTTCTAAATAATTATCTTTTTAATAAATGAATGTATTCATACATAAATGGAATCATGTGATAAGTAGATTTATAAAAATTGAGTGACATTTAAAAATTAACTGAGGTCAGAATCAACACAATTGTCTCAGTAGCATGAAAATTATGGCATCAGTGGGGTAATCTAATGAGAATGAGGCACAGAGAGAATCTAGAAAAATAGCAGCACATAGCTAAATGAGATGACAATACAAAGTAGGCTATTTAGCATTCAAAACTAATTTCTAATTAATCCTGATCAGATGAGCCTTCTCTTCCCTTCATTAATCTGCTGAATGTAGGATATAAAATGTCAGGAGTTTCAAGTGTTTGACTCTCTTTTTTTGTTAGATCTGTAAACTTGAGTAGATTACAGAACCCCTTTAATATTCTTTTCCATCATCTGAAATGAATATAGGGGCTCATAGGACAGACGTCATTAATTACAGTAAGTTTGGAGATTAAACTTTACTGGAGTTGGCCAGACCTCACTCGTCAGCTCAGTGCACTCTATGTGTGTAAAAGGTATACTGTACAGTACAGAATATTTCCAACCACAGACTTGCTGCTGCTTGAAATAATATTTAACACCTACATCAGCCTTGATATGACCATACAATCTTGGGGCTGAGATGAATGGGTATTGAGCAGAGGAAACAGAACGTCTGATAAAAAGAACAAGAAGCTACTACAAAAGAAAGTGGGAATTAAAGTAGTTTACGTGGTCAAGGAACGGAAGATAGAGCCTAAGGAGGAGAGAAGGAGACCAAAAGTGAGGTTTACAAGCCTGGAGGTGGTGATCATTATCATTTTATTTGTCATTATCTGTGTCATTATCGCTTGGGCAGTGTGACCACAGGCAATAACACTTAATTCAGAATCATGACACATCTACCCACTAAGAGGGGAGGAAGGGAGAGGAAAGAGCCAAACACAAAGAAAAATAACCTGAGAATCATGAAGCATTGATTAGACTATGAATACCAGAGTTGTATTTTACATCAGATCTTTTTCCACCTGGAGTTTTCTTCTGACAGAGTGCATAGAAGTAGCACATTTTGTAGATGGAAATAATGAAAAGTGAGGACACAAAAGAACAATCCTTCAGCTGCTGTGGAGAAAGGTGTTAAATAATACCAGACAAAAATTACTGGGGTGCCTGTTTACATAAAACTTCTTGAAAGGAATTGTGTCTCTGAGTTCTCCCCTGAACTGTTATCATGACAGAACAGTAACTGGGACAGAAAGTTTTCAAATAGACAGCCAATTCACATGAGAGAAAAAGAAAGCTAGAATATGTCAAAAATAACTCTGGGGGGTCCGGCCCCATGGCTGAGTGGTTAAATGTTCCACGCATTCCACTTGGGTGGCCCAGGTTTGCATGTTTGGATCCTGGGCATGGACCTACACCACTTGTCAGCCATGCTGTGGTGGTGTCCCACATATGAAAAACAGAGAAAGACTGGCACAGATGTTAGCTCAGGGCAAATCTTCCTGAACCAATAAATAAATAAATAAATAAACTAATAACTCCAGAAATAAAGGTGAATCAAACAGGCATGATTTTGCAGAGTATTTTAAAAGAAGCAACCCATTCTTAGCAATCGGCAGCAAGACACTGTACTTAAATGTCAGTTTTAACAAGAACACAATCTAAAGGCAAGAATTTATTTTACAAATAGGAGAAAAGTGTTTTTGAAAATAAGGAAATGTTATTCTAAACCAGGTTAATGTGAGACCTTGCTAGCAAGGTACACAGGCAACACAAATAGAGCCCCCAAAAAGGAAATAAAGCAGAATAGATCAGAGATTGTTCTTTTACATACAATTGTTTTCTTACCACTTTTTTAAAGAGTTGAAACTGAAAATTAAATGATGTATAAGATACACTGTCTCTAGTTCTATATTCAAAATCCTTGGGGAGAAATATATTTTGAAACTCACAATTTTGTATTTTAAGATATAATATGTGCATATACACATATAAATTAGCAGTAGAAGTAGAATTTGGTGATTCACCCTATAACCAAGTACATCAATATCTCTACAGCAAAATGTATAAAACAAAACCACAATTGGCTTATTTCAGGTTTTGGAATCAAATGAATAAAAATGCTTTGGTTTATAGATATTTGGTTTTCAGCATTGTGGATAAGTGATTGAGGACTTGTATCTCCCATGTGAGTGTATTAAAGTATACTCAATTCTTTCTTCAAAAACTGTTTTTCTAAAATACTTTCCCTTTTTAGTGAATGCTTCCAGACGTGATTCCATATCGATAATTTATCTGAGTGATCCTACCCACATGTGACAGTAAAGAGACTGACATATAGGTAGGACAAGATAAATTTAATCTCTTCACAGAATATATGCTAACAAGTCATACTTCTGATTGGGTATGAGAAGCATCTCTCTCAAAATACTGTGGTTCTATGTGTTGGTAGATCTGGTTTCTTCCACTCTCCATCAGTGACTTTCCTTTTGTCTTTCTTGGTCTTCCCCTGCTCTGTTCATATCTCAGACTGTTGATTCCTGCAAGATTAGATTCAGTTCCAGTTAGATTCAGTCAATGAGAGCAATTGGCTTGACCTTTGAAAGGTGAGAAGTAGGAGAAGCTTGGTGTTTTTTATTTTCCCTCTCTGCTTCAGGCTGTATCTCCTGCTCTGGCTACACATGCTACGTGGTTTTAATACCTGCCAAATAACAACTGCCTCCTCTTCCCACCTCCCACCAGGCACCATCCACTGTGGTCCCAGTTCCCAACTGGCTCTGGGGAGCCCACCTGCTCCCTCACTTCCTCCAGCCCTAGGAATGGTACTAGCTTTCTGTTTTGCTCATCTCTAGGTTGTCCTCTTTCTCCTGTTTTTCTCTTCAGGTTCTCCAACTGCTTTGTAAATATTTTCCTGAGTTAAATTCCCTCTATTTAATAATCTGGCATGGGCCTTGTTTTACCTGCCTGGAGCCTCACCAGTACTCCACTCTGCTTCAAATAAGGTCCAACTACTTGCCACAATTTTGCTTCCCTGACTATTCCTCTGGCTCCATTTCCTACCCCTCTCCACCTCATTCACTCTGCTCCCATCACAATGCCTTCTTGCTAATCCTCAACATGCCATGCAGTCTTACATCACAGAGCCTTTGCACTGTTTGCATGGCTCATCCCCCAAATATTTTAGAGGCTCATTCCTTCATTTCATTCAGGACTTACTCAAACGTCACTCCCCCCAGGCTGTGACTACTTCTCTGATCACCCTTTCTAAATGTGTACCCACATCATTCCATATGATCTACAATATTTCCTACAACAGATAAAGAAGCCAGCGTTCTTTCAAAGGACCAACAACTGAAATTTAAAGCTAAGATGACACAGTATTCTAAATGTATTGCTATATGTGAACTTTATATTGTGTATTTTTATTTGATATTTGTAACTTTATGGAGAAGGTATTGTTATTTTTTTTACTAACTGTATTTTTATTATGCTTCCCAGATGAGAATGTATTATTTTTATTTTATAATGCTGAGATTTAATAAGATTATAGACAATGTTAAAGAAATCAAATACTTAGTTTTTAATTAACATAATGAATAGAATAGTGACATATAATCATCAGAGGACTTGTTTCTCAAATTAACAAAAATAGTAGATAACCTAGGAAGGTTGAAACTAGAAAAGATTACAGATTATTGACATTTTCAAGAGAATTCAGATAAAAAAACTTATTTGTATGCTACTCATTGTTACTCAGGATTCCAAAATTATTCTTAGAACCAAAACAATTAAAATAATTCAGGTACTGCCTGTGCAAGTTTAGGATCAAGGTTTCTCTGTTTCCATTTAAACTTGAATGCAGTTTTGTTCTTTACCTGCTTCCCTAGAGTCTCCAATAATGTACACAATCCTCATATAATTAAGTTTTATAGTCATTTTCAGTCACAAAAACATGTCATTTCAGCAACTCAAATTTCCAATTCTGTATAATGACAAAATTATTGAATTTATGCAAATTTAGTATTTTTCTGCTTCTTCAGGCTTCAACTGAACTCAGACAAGAAAAACAGTACAGAATAAGGGCTATGTTTGACTTCTCTGTCTCAGGGCAGGTCTCGGGGAGTTCTTGGAGAAATCCCCATGGAGCCCTTATGACAACAGCTCCTATGACATTGGAAATGAACTCCGCTGGTATGTTGTCTAGTTTTGATTCTTCCCTCAAACTGAAGACACTGTGTGTCCCATGAGAGGCTAGAAGTCCTAAAAGACTTCTATGGGGCTAATATCAAGGTTTCAGCAGGGCTGAATCTGTTTCTTGCCACATTCAGCTTTTAATGTCTGCCAGCATTCCTTGTCTTGTGGCTGCATCACTCCAATGTCTGGTTACATTGCCTTCTTCTCTTCTGAACTTAAATCTCCCTCTGCCTCCATCTTATACAAATACTTGTGTTTACATTTCAAGCCCACCAGCAAAATCCAACATACTCTCCCTATCTCAGGATTCTTACCTTCTTCACTTCTGCAAAGTCCCTTTTGCCATATAAGGTAACATTTACAGTTTCCAGTGATTGTGACCTGGATATTTTGGGAGCCATTATTCAGTCTACCACAGAATCCAAGATGCCCCCAGGTTGCTCCCTGCCTGCACGTGGGTCCCTTTTAGCCCACAAGAAACACTCAGACATAGTTTATCCCAGTATTGCAGACACGCAATGTGTTCCCAGTGGAGCTTTCACTACTCTGCCACCATAGCCTACTTCAGTGGGCATGATTCTAACAACCCCACTCCCACACCCCTGTCCATGCTTCTTTGCTGCATTCTGTGCCCCTGGAAGCTAAACTCTAACAATTGCACCACTCAGGCTTATGCTCTCTGGCTTCTGGCTAGTTCCAGCCACTTGGAGACATTGATAGTGTTTCACCTTTCAGAAGGTGAGAGGAGAAAGCAGACAAATTAATTCTCCAGCCTCCTTCTTGATTGTTCAGATCCTGGCAGTGGCTAGAATCTGTCCTTGTGAACTCTTAGCATCTTCTGACACTCTATAATAAAGCACAATATGATCATTATCCACTGCATTACACAATATTGCCTAGAATATATGTAGCTTAAAAATCTGATTTATTTTATTTACTAAGAAAAAGAATTAGTTCTGATAAAGTGCTCTGTGGTAGTTTTCTAGATTACTGGTGGCTAAAAAAATATTTTCCATATCATTACTAAATAAACAAACCGTCTGTATTCTTATATGGCCTATGGTGGGTTTTTTTTTTTCCAGAAAGTATACTAGATTTTCTTCTGCATTTAATCTAGCATTTATTTTTAGTTTTAGCATCATGCAACGGGTCAACACACTCTAGATATGTAAAAGGTGTTGCTGACGTATCGACTAACTGTACACTCCTCTGTACAAAATATTTTCAACCACAGTGTTGCTACCACTTGAAAGGACATTTAGCACCCAGACCACTCTTGACGTTATTGTAATGATTCTTGAGGACTCTGAGGGGGGTTATGGGAAAGGAGAATGAAATTTCTGATGAAAAATAAGATTCTACTGTAAAAGATATTGAAAGTAAAACCCGTGTAACTGGCCAAGAAGCAGTAGGTTTAGCTTAAAGGAAGAGGAAGAATTAAAACTAAGATTTACAAGCTTGGATGTCAGGGATCACCACCACTTTAATTGTCACATTAGCATCATTATCCATTGGACATGCATCAACAGAGGTAACAACATTAGCTTCAGAATCATGACAGGATTTTTCTTTGGAAGAGGAAGGAGGGAGGAATGAGGCGACATATGACAGCGTGAAATAATATGAAAATCTTTGATATATTGAGCATGAGAAATAACATGATAAAAAAATCACTGATGCACATCATACATAGGACTATGTAAATGTTATAGTCTTGTTCTAAATATGTGTTTCTTGGAAATGTCTACTCAACTGATTCTATTTAGGTAACATGTTCTGTAAACAGAAATAATAGGCAAGTCGAAACATGTATGAACACCTGTCACACTGCCTATTTATATAAAACAGAATCTTTCTAAATCTTGAAATCTTAAAAAAATAAAATGTGAGAAGATGAGAAAGCTTTCAGAAAACACATTCAGACATTCATATTAGAGAAACAGAAAGCTAGACCATGATAAAAATAACTCCTGAAATAAGTGAATAAAACAGTCAGAATTTACAGAACAAATTGAAAGAACCAATTCATTCTTAGCAATCAGTAGCAAAAACTTCATACTTAAGTGGTAGTTTTAGGAAGAATATAATTTAAAAGTAAGGACTTAGCTTTGCGAACAGTACTAAGGGCTTTTCAATCCATGAGTATCATGAAACAGCCTGGATGGAATACACAAGAGAAGCAAGAGTCTCAGAAAAATAAGAAGAATCAAGACAGCACTAGTTCAGGGATCGTTCTTAGATATATATATTATGTGGACGAATAGGAGGTGGGAAAGGTAGACTCAGACATTTCTTTTGTGTATTTTTGAGGAGGCCATACCAAAGCTCAACATTACCAAAATGTTAGCCATTTTGAGTGGTTTTATAAAAAAGTGTGCACCATGATCAGACTGTAAATGGCCTAGGAAGCTGAAAGCGTGAAACAGATTATTTTCACAGGCTAAAGTAGTTAGTTAAGAGTTGGCTAATCAGACTGGAACAGTAACATTATTGCTTAGAAAAGTGCTGACAACAGTAAGGCACCACTGATAACTCAAAGAGAAGGTCAAATATCCAATGTAGTTAATGTGCCAGGAGTGAGTGGGGGCAACGCCCTGTGCATTGTGGTCTCCTCCACCAGAAAACAACAGGGTCATCCTGGGCAGGGGTCATAAGTCTGGCACGCAGTGGTAGCCTCTGCAATCAGAAACAGTCCTATACTTTGTGCCGGTCTGTGATGGCACTGTGTTGTCATGCCCAGTATGATGATAGGTCCAGGCAGCGATGGTAGCAATCAAATAATGCAGATTCCATCCACAGCTTGATTCTGATCATTCTCATCAGAGAATGTGGGCATCTAAATGAGAGACAAAGACAGTTAAATTACTCCCTGCAAATTCTTTTTACAGTTTATGGCCCTGTAGAAGAGTATCTTAAATCTGCCAGGGTAGGTGCCCAAATCTAGGCCACACAGGTAGGCCACCAGCAACAATCCATCCATGAGTCAAAAAAACCATAATGAGATTCATCCAGAGAAATATTGGCTAGAGCTGTGAGAATGGCTTAGGGTTTTACCAATGAGTGTAGTGACCATGTCAGCTTTCAGTTCTGTGGAGACAGCATTGTACCAAAATAGGCACATCAGTATCAGATTCCAAATAGCCAAGCCATCAGTGAACCAGACTTAAGTATATATAGGGAAGCTCTGTGACTCAAGAGACACATGGAGACCATCACTTTTCTTCAGGTAATGGAGTTGGGGATAAAGTTTCTGCAAAAGTGGTAGTTGCCACTTTTTCAGGTTAAAACAAGATGCTACCGAGACCAGGCTATCTGTGATCTTCAATGGAACATTTCCCTTTGACAAATAAGGCTTGTTGTGTCCCTCTCACACTGTTATTGTTGAGTCCAAGTTGTATCACCCCAAAGTTAGAATATTAGGCCAAGGAGTCACAAGGCCCCATGGGTCAAGTGTTCAGTTTTCACAAGAAAACTTGATTTAGAGCAAATTAATAGCTGTTTTTCAAAAGGAATGTAAAAGTATCCATGTTAGGAAGAAAACAAGTCTAAATCTCCAAGGGGCACCTTCAGGTGGAGGCTTCCTTCCTTTGCTGAAAAGCTCCATTCAGCAAAATCATCAGTTGTAGAAAGTTGTATTTCCAATGGATTATTAAGGTCATGAGGCCACAAAGATAGATAGCATGGTGCAGCTTGTTGGACTGCTTCCAACAACCACTCCGAATACTCTGATTTGTAGATTAAACCATCAAATGGAATGCCCAATACTCTCCTCAACAAATTAAGTATTGTGAATCAGCCCACATTGCCCCCAAGAAACTTTACTTGAAGAGCAAATTCCTAAATTCTGTGGGGGGGGGTATCAGTTCCCCCACTGCCCCACCACTGGCAGAGTTATGATGATAACAGCCAGGCCTTGAGACCAAGGCTTCTGACTTTCCCACCAACAGAGCATCATTTATACAGTGAATGCTGTGGACGCTGGTAGGTAGAGATGTTCCCTATAAATCCTGACCCACCCCCCACTATTGACAAATGCCAGGGAGTTTGTCCCTCCAATACTGCACTGAATCGGTCTCTTCTGGTCAAGGGAATTCTTCTGGTGCTGATGGGATGGAGAAGTACAAGCATATAATACATCGATTCTTGCTATACATTCAAATGTAGAAGCAACAATAGCGGTACACTGAATTGGCCCAAAGTCCCCACCTACAAGATCTTGTTAACATTGCTTTCCCATTGTGAAGCCTGCCAAACTCTATCAGCTGAATCTAGGATGTACCCTTTCTCCATGAGATTGAGTTTAATGATGACATGGGTGACTGTATCAAACAGAGCCTTATTATATGTGATTTAATAGGCAATAATTTATAAGCAAAAAGAATAATCTATTTGATTTCTGTGTTAGAGAATTACACGAACTATTTTTTTTGAGGGGGAAGATATTTGCTAATGTGTCTATCAAACTAAAGGCACTGATTTTTAAACAGACTCTGAATATTTAAATATTCAGATTTTTTATACATGCAGGAATCCACAATGAGTAGGCATATGCTGTGGTTATGCATAGATATGTGAGTTTTTGTATTATTTCATTTACATATATTTTTTAATTTTTATTTTGATTTGGTTTTGGTTTTCATATG
The DNA here is from genome assembly GCA_031878705.1 of Tapirus indicus. NCBI lineage: Eukaryota > Metazoa > Chordata > Mammalia > Perissodactyla > Tapiridae > Tapirus > Tapirus indicus. The sequence goes on along the minus strand of CM062918.1, from coordinate 106,478,833 downwards.
GATAGAAAGAAATTTGTTTAAATTAGTATTATAAATTTGACAGAAAATGCTTCCAATTGGCAATAATTATAAAAAAGAAGAAATGGAAGAGTAGGCATGGAAATGGGAGTTAAAAATCTAAAGGCAAAGAATTGAATATTTTTGTAAAGTGTATTTTGATGTCACTACATTTCTGTTAAAACTAAAGGACCTGAGCTGTGACTAAGGAATGCTTGGTGGGATTTCTGGTGATCTCAGTTTGCAGTACCATTGACAGAATTGAGGTGGTGGTTAGAGAAATATGCTCTTGAGTACAAAAATGTCTTAATTAGTGTGAATTATGTAATGAGACTAAGGTTATGCAACATTTTCTTAATATATGACAACCAAAGAATTGTGTGTCTAGGAGTCACCAACAGAACAAGGATGAAAGTTAGCAATTCTATTAGAAACTTTGAACAATTCCTTTCTATTCATTCTAGTCTTTCTTAAAGAGCAATCAGTAAAGCACCTAGCTTGGTATCATCTACTATACTTGCTTATACTATAGATTCCTTTACCTCACCCCAGACTTACTGACTCACAATTTCTTTGGTGGAACATGAAAATATGAATTTTGAGTAGGCATCACAGAAAATTCTTAAGAATAATTAAGATTGAAAAGCACTCTTTTGCTTCCATAAACTTTCACCTGTGTTCAATTAATTTAAACATAATTTTCTAACATAAGACTATCCAGGCTTATCAGAGAAGTACAAAATTAGGTACAAAAGAATCAACAAACATCTGTGTCAACATCTCACCTTTGCTGCTATGTGTTTATTCTCTTGTTCTGCTCCTTCTGTGGAAACCCTCGTTGAACAGAGACCTTTTGCATGGTCCTAAACTCCAGCAGTTTGCTGCTTTAATTCTCTTGCCTTCCTCCATCCTTCCACTCTACTTCCAGATTCTCATTGCCAAGTTCTGCTCATAAGACCTGGCTCTCAGAGAAGGTTCAAATTGTGAAGATACCCAGAATATCACGGTTTCATCCTCTACCAAACAAGGGCAAATATCAATGCATTAAAAAAAAAAAAGATTAAAATCCATAAAGATGGTGGAGATGAAACCATCACTTGTGGAAATATGGCCCTAAATAAGCTAGGCTGTCCAAGGAAGTCCTGTCACCAAAGATAAAATACTGAACAGACCCAATACTTTGGACAAAAATGACAATGAGGTCTCAGACAAAGTTTCTCTATTGTTGCATTAAATAGATCTCCAAGTCTAAGTTTGCAAACAGAAGTAGATTTTTAAAATCACTTTAATAAAAATGCAAAAACAAAAAATTGAGTATGATTAAATTATGAATTAGAAAATAAAACATTTATTTTTATTTTTTTCTCAAATAACAGATTATCTGCAGTGATAATTAATTCTACTCTCCCAAAAACCTATGGAATTAGACATGCGTTTCTAACAAAAACTTATTTCTATACTCTTATCTTGTAGTCAAGTTAGTTATACTAAACATGTATTAAACTGGAACGTAAGTATTTAATGGCTGGACCATGTCTTATTCGTATTTATATCATCTATAACATATACTCAAGTATCTTTCCCATAGAAGACTTTGTGCTTGTGGAGTTGATACAAGCAATGAATGCCTTTGCAGTATAAGACTTCAGGATATAAAACCACTGTCTACCTTTTTTGCTGAATTGTGAGAGATGTTCATTTAGAGTATGCTACAAAAATAGTCAAATATCATAATTAGATCATACCTTAACTAAAATATCAAAATAAGATATTAAAAGATTACATTGTATAGGAGTAAATCATCATTTTTTTAAGTAAAAAGGTGAAAATTTTTGATGAAGTACCATTGTTCTGAGCCTAGTATCTGCTTATCACATTCTATGAAATAAATAATGCTCTGAAGGGGAAGACAGTGTGCAACACTCTATAGTAACTTAGAGTTTGTACTCACCACAAATGGTCATGGACATCAGGAAAGGCACATGATGGCCAGCAGCCTAGAAATGAGCCTCCATGGAAGAGGTGAAAAATCTCCTGAGAGAGAATTGAAAACACAAGCAGAATCACAAAAGAGATGCACACACAAATACAATCATCTGATCTTTGACCAAGCAGCAAAGGCCATTCAAAGAGAAAGGATAAACTTTTCAACAAATGGTGCTGGAATAAGTGAATGTTCACATTCAAAAACATGAATCTAAAAAAATGAATTTAAAAATATTAAGCCTTTCAAAAAATTATCTCAAAATTGATCATAGACCTAAATGTATACTAGATTTGGCTATGACTTTTTAGATACAACACCAAAAGCACAATCCATGAAGAAAAAATTGGTTAGCTGGACTTCATGAAAAAACTTCTGCTTTGTCAAACAAACAAATAATCCAATTTAAAAATGAGCAAAAGATCTGAACTGACCCCTCCACAGAAGATATACAATGACAAATATGTGTATGAAAAGGTGCTCAACATATATGTCATTAGGGAATTGCAAATTAGAGCAACAATGAGCAACCTCTACACACCTACTAGAACAGTTAAAATCCAAATCACTGACACCACCAAATGCTGGTGAGGATGTGGGGCAATAGGAACTCTCACTCATAGATGGTGGGAGTGCAAAAAGTTATAGCCACTTTGGAAGACAAGCAGTGTTTGGTGAAATTAAACATCCTGTTACCATACAATCCAACAATCACACTCCTTGGTATTTACCTAACTAATTTGAAAATTTGTGTCCACACAAAAACCTGCCCCTGAATGTTTATAGCAGCTTTATTCATAACCATCAAAACTTGGAAGAATATATGAGATGTATGGGAACTGGGACAAGTAATAATGTTCATAGATCATTCTGCAGTTAAGAACATATTCAAATACTTTTTAATCTTGACTCTCACAACGAGCCTGTAAAATATTTTTACCCAAATTTAGACAATAATTAAATAAGTGAAATAAAAAAATCCATTTTACATAGGCTGTTTGCATAAAGCAACATAAATTAATGACAGAAGTGTGTCCCTAATTCACAAATTCAGCTTCCAAATCTTGCCCTTTCATCCGTTTCCATCATAAAGTGGGAAAAATAAGAAGAAGAAGAGTTTTAAAAAATTAAAAAACTATCCAAAGCCAAAAGGGCATTTAGGCACTGAACTGTCCCCTATAATAAAAATAAAAGTGACTATATTAATTAGGAAGTCAAACAATAACGTGTTTTTATTCTTCTTTCTTTCCCCCTTCTTCTCTCCCTTCCTTAACTCAATGAACGTATTTTAAATATGTTCTCGATGTGTCATCCAAGGATGAGAACCAATAGTAGAGATACAGAAATACAGGTTTCAGTCTCAATGGGTCTTTTGGTTTGAGACAGAAGACGACTTTGGAACATTAAATATCTAGAAGAAATCTATGAGGGCAACATTTATCTTTCCTATTAACTTTCTCCATTCCACTGAATTTCTTCTTGAATATCATTAAGGCGCTCATCTCTTGACTTTTCTCTTTATTCATCACTATTGCCATGACGTAGTCACATAAACCTAGACCTGATGATGGGTCACCTGAATGATTTCAATGCTAATAACTGCTCATTTTCCATTTTATATGCCCAATTAGCTGTTGCACTCAGCTGAATTAAACTACATCTTCAGTGGGACGTCAGCATCATGGAGGAGTGAGATTCCCTCTTTGAATCACTACCGCCTATGACACAATGAAAACATCATTCACATTCCAACAGAGCTCAATCAAACACTACAAAGGACTTCTAAGAAAGCCCTGCTGCCACACATCGGACTGTGGAGGCACAGGAAGCCCAAAAGGATGTGAGGAGAGGTAAGAAGTTATACTCCCCCTCCCCAATCTATTGGCAAAGACAGCATGGCTCGCAGACAGAGGGCAGAGGGGTGGCCCACAGCGGGGAAAATTATCGCCATCCGGGTGCTCTCACAGACTGTTGAGAGATCCCCACTGGGAAGCGACGACAGACTGTTTAGGTGGTGTAGCAAACACCCTAAGAGAGCCAGAAAGGAAACCCCCGGGTCGAGCAGGAGAAATAGAGGACCCCTCCCCCCACACACCCCACGTTTCAGCATAATCCCTCCGGGGGCTGCAGCGGGCTCAGAGCATACTGCTCGCGATCTCCATCCAGTGGCAGTAGGGGGAAACCGCAGGACTAACTTTATCATGAGGGGAAAAAATATGTCCATCCCCATCGGATCCTTGCGACAATTTGTTATGGCTACAGACCAAAAGGAAAATGACAAACACCCAGAAACCAACCCTGAAAGCACAGAATTTGATAACCTGAATGACAGAGAATTCAAAATAGCTATCATAAACAAACTCAACGATATACAAGAGAACACACAGAAATAAATCAACAAATTCAGGGATTTCATCACAAAAGATATTGAAACCATAAAGAAAAACCAATCAGAATTATTGTAGATGAAAAACAAAATCAATGAGATAGTGGAAAAAATGGAGTCTTTAAAGAGCAGAATTGACAATATGGAGGAACAAATTAGCACTATTGAGGATAGCCATGCAGAAATGCTCCAGATAGAGGAGGAGAGAGAGCTAAGACTAAAAAGAAATGAAGAAATTCTTTGAGAAATATCAGACTCAATGAGGAAAAGCAACATAAGGATAATAGGTATTCCAGAAGGAGAAGAAAGAGAAAAAGGAGCAGAGAGTTTGTTCAAAGAAATAATAGCTGAGAACTTCCCCAACCTAGGGAATGAGAGGGAAATAAAACAGTGAATGAAATCAATAGATCACCTAAATATATAAACAGGAATAAAAAATCATCTTGCCACATAGTAGCAAACTTGAAAAATACCCGTGACAAGGAAATAATATTAAGGGCAGCTAAACAGAAAAACAAAATAACATACAAAGGAAACCCCATCAGGCTCTCAGCTGATTTCTTGACAGAAACTCTACAGGCTAGGAGAGACTGGAATGATATATTCAAACTCATGAAAGACAAAAACCTTCAGCCAAAAATACTTTATCCAGCAAAATATCCTTCAAATATGATGGAGAAATAATAACTCTCCCTGATAAACAAAAGCTAAGAGAGTTCATCATCACAAGACCCCCACTACAAGAAAAACTCAAGAAGGCCCTAGGGCCTGAAAAAAAACAAATGAGAAAGGGGATACAAAGATTTCAGCAAGGAGAAAAGCAAGGAGACTAAACCAGAACAAACTACAGTTGGATAACATCAAAAATTAATTCAAGCTCATCACTGGAAACACACACTCATGACACAAGATGGAATAATTAGAGATAAAAATTAGGAGGGGAAGAGGTAAGAGATTGAATCGACCCAGCCTCAGGAAAAAGGAGGCATCTGAAAATGTACTTTCTTATCCAGGAGATCGCTTATATAAACCTCATGGTAACCACTAAATAAATAACCAGAGGAGAACCAGACATGACAAATAAAGAGAAAACCAAGAGAATGAGCATGCAGAAATACCAAATTGAATTTGCAGTCCAAAACACAAGGGACAAAAAATGAAGGAAATGCAAAAGAACCAGAAAATGAACAATAAAATAGCAACATTAAACCCTCATATCAATAATCACTCTAAATGCAAACGGGTTGAATTCTCCAATCAAAAGACACAAAGTGGCAGGATGGATTAAAAACCAAGATCCAACAATCTACTGCCTCCAGGAAACACATCTCAGCTCTAAAGACAAACACAGACTCAAAATAAAAGGATGGAAAACAATACTCCAAGCTAACGGCAAACAAAAGAAAGCAGGAGTAGCCATACTTATATCAGACAAAGTAGACTTCAAGATAAAAACGGTAATGAGAGACAAAGAAGGGCAATATATAATGATAAAAGGGACACATCACCAAGAACACATAACAGTTATAAATATCTATGCACCCAACACAGGAGCACCAAAGTACATAAAACAACTGCTAAAAATCCTTAAAGAAGATATTAACAATAACACAATAATAGTAGGGGATCTTAACACCCCCCTTACATCAATGGATAGATCATCCAGACAAAAAGTCAATAAGGAAATAATGGACTTAAATGAAAACTAGATGCAATGGACTTAATAGATATATAGAGAGCACTCCACCCAAAAAAAGCAGAGTACACATTCTTCTCAAGTCCACATGGAACATTCTCAAGGATAGACCATATATTAGGAAACAAGGAAAACCTCTATAAATTTAAGAAGATTGAAATCATTACAAGCATCTTTTCTGATCATAGTGCTGTGAAACTAGAAATCAACTGCAAGGAAAAAACTAGGAAAGGGACAAAGATGTGGAGACTAAACAACATGCTACTGAACAACCAATGGGTCATTGATGAAATTAAAGGAGAAATCAAAAGCTATCTGGAGACAAACGAAAAGGAAAATACACCATACCAACTCATATGGGATGCAGCAAAAGCGGTCCTGAGGGGGAAATTCATAGCAACACAAGCTCACCTTAACAAACAAGAAAAATCCCAAATAAATAACCTTAAATTGCACCTACCTAACAGAATTAGAAAAAGAAGAACAGACAAAGTCCTGAATCAGCAGGAGGGAAATAATAAAAATCAGAGCAGAAATAAATGAAATTGAAACCAAAAAAACAGTAGAAAGGATCAATGAAACAAAGAGCTGGTTCTTTGAGAAGATAAATAAAATTGACAAACCCTTAGCCAGACTCACTAAGAAAAAAAGGCAGAAGACTCGAATAAATAAAATTAGAAATGAAAGAGGAGAAATTACAACAGACACCACAGAAATACAAGGGATTATTAGGGAATACTATGAAAAACTTTGCACCAACAAATTGGACAACCTAAAGGAAATGGACAAATTCTTGGACGCGTACAACCTCCCAAAACTGAATCAAGAAGAAATAGAGAATCTGAACAGACCAATCACAAGTAAAGAGATTGAAACAGTAATCAAAAACCTCCCAAAAAATAAAAGCCCAGGACCAGATGGCTTCCCTGGAGAATTTTATCAAAGGTTCAGAGAAGACTTAGCACCTATCCTTCTCAAACTATTCCAAAAAATAGAGGAAGATGGAATACTTCCCAACACATTCTATGAGGCCAACATCATCCTGATACCAAAGCCAGACAAGGACAATACAAAGAAGGAAAACTACAGGCCAATATCACTGATGAACAGAGACGCAAAAATCCTCAACAAAATATTGGCAAACCGAATACAGCAATACATCAAAAAGATCATACACCACGATCAAGTGGGATTTATACCAGGGACACAGGGATGGTTCAACATCCTCAAATCAATCAACATAATACACCACATTAACAAAATGAAGAATAAAAACCACATGTTCATCTCAATTGATGCAGAGAAGGCATTCGACAAGATCCAGCATCCATTTATGATAAAAACTCTCAACAAAATGGGTATAGAAGGAAAGTACCTCAACATAATAAGGGCCATATATGACAAACCTATAGCAAACATCCTACTCAATGGGGAAAAGCTGAAAGCCATTCCTTTGAGGACAGGAACAAGACAAGGGTGCCCACTCTCACTGCTCTTATTCAACATAGTACTGAAAGTTCTGGCCAGAGCAATTAGGCAAGAAAAAGGAATAAAAGGACTCCAAATAGGCAATGAAGAAGTGAAACTCTCACTATTTTAGATGACATGATCTTATACATAGAAAACCAAAAAAATTCCATTGGAAAACTACTAGAAATAATCCACAACTACAGTAAAGTGGCAGGGTATAAAATCAACTTACAAAAATCAATTGCATTTCTATACACTAATGATGAGCCAACAGAAAGAGAACTCAAAAAGACAATCCCATTTACAATTGCAACAAAAAGAATAAAATATCTGGGAATAAATTTAACTAAGGAGGTAAAAGACCTATACAATGAAAACTATAAGACACTATTGAAAGAAATCGAGGAGGACATAAAGAAATGGAAAAATATTCCATGCACATGGATTGGAAGAATAAATATAGTTTAAATGTCCATTCTACCTAAAGCAATCTACAGATTCAATGCAATCCCAATCAGAATCCCAATGTCATTCTTCATGGTAATAGAACAAAAACTACTGAAATTCGTATGGGGCAACAAAAGACCTTGAATAGCTAAAGCAATTCTGAAAAAAAGAACAAAGCTGGAGGCATCACAATCCCCAACTTCAAAATATACTATAAAGCTATAGTAATCAAAACAGCATGGTACTGGTACAAGAATAGACACACAGATCAATGGAACAGAATTGAAAGCCCAGAAATAAAACCACACACCTATGGACAGCTAATCTTCAACAAAAGGAGCAAAGAACATACAATGGAGAGAGGGAAGTCTCTTCAATAAATGGTGCTGGGAAAATGGGACAGCAACATGCAAAAGAATGAAAGTAGACCATTTCCTATCGTCATATACAAAAATCAATTCAAAATGGATTAAGGACCTGAAAGTGAGACCTGAAACTATAAAACTCCTGGAAGAAAATATAGGCAGTACACTAATTAACACTGGACATAAAGGGATCCTTTCAGATTCCACGTCTACTCGGACAAGGGAAACAAAAGAAAAACTAAACAAGTGGGACCTCATCAGACTAAAGAGCTTCTACAAGGCAAATGAAACCAGGATCAAAATGAATAAACAACCCACCAGCTGGGAGAAAATATTTGCAAATCGTTTGTCCGACAAGGGATTAATCTCAGTAATATATAAAGATCTCATACAACTGAGCAACAAAAAAACAAACAACCCAATCAAAAAATGGGCAGAGGATATGAACAGACATTTTTCCAAGCTAGAGATACAGATGGCCAATAGACACGTGAAAAGATGTTCAACATCACTAATCATCAGGGAAATGCAAATCAAAACTACACTAAGATATCACCTTACACAGGTTAGAATGGCTATAATCACAAAGACAAACAACAACAAATGCTGGAGAGGTTGTGGAGAAACGGGGACCCTCATTCACTGCTGGTGGGAATGCAAACTGGTGCAGCCTCTATGCAAAACAGTATGGAGAGTCCTCAAAAAATTAAAAATAGAAATACCGTATGATCCAGCAATACCACTCTTGGGCATCTACCCAATGGGCATGAAATCAACCATCACAAAGGCATATGCACCCCTATGTTCATTGCAGCATTATTCACTATAGCCAAGAAGTGGAAGCAACCCAAGTGTCCCTCAACTGATGATTGGTTAAAGAAGATGTGGTATATACACACAATGGAATACTACTCAGCCATAAGAAAAGACACAATCGCCCCATTTGCAACAACATGGATGGACCTAGAGGGTATTATGTTAAGTGAAATAAGCCAGAGAGAGAAGGACAGACACTGCATGAACTCACTCATATATGGAGTATAAGTGAACACATGGACAGAGCGAACTGATTGGTGGTTACCAAGGGAAAGGGGGGTGGGTGGTGGGCACAAGGGGTGAAGGGTTACATCCACAAGGTGACAGACAAACAAAAATATACAACTAAAACCCCACAGTGTTATAAACTATTAAGACATCAATTAAAAAAGTGGTAAAAAAAAAAAAAAAGAAAGAGAAAGCGTGGAAATGTGATGAAATGGCAAAGGGCTTCCAAGATATGGGAAACAGCATGAGCACAGGCAGAAGCAGGAATGGGATTTTCTATATTATATAATGATACATGTTAAATTGTATCCCTGCAAAAAGATATGTTGAAGTCCTAACCCCTGTACCTCAGAATGTGATCTATTCGGAAACAGAGTTGTTGTAGATGTAATTAGTTCAGATCAGGTAATGTTAGAGTGGGCTCTTAATCCAATATGACTGGTGTCCTTGTAAAAAAGGATGAAGGATACAGGGGGAGGACTGCCAGGTGACAATAGGCAGAGAAAAGAATGATGCACCTCTACAAACAAAGAAGGCCGTGGATTGCCAGCAAATACCAGAAGCTAGAGGGAGCATGGCCCTGCCATCACCTTGATTTTAGACTTCCAGTTCCAGAACTCTGAGATAATAAATTTTTGTTTCTTGAGCCACCCAGTTTGCAGTGCTTTGTTATGACAGCTGTGGGAAACTAATACACATGATATACACTATATTGTAGGTATTTGTTTAGTTGTATTTAAAATATGGAAATGTTCTCTTTTTATATTTTTTGTAATTTATATCTCATATGAAAATATATTCTATCTGAATAACAGGAAGAAACTTTTTGTAACTCTGTTAATTATGTCACATTTTATCCTAGTACCAAAAGAAGAAGCATTTTTAGATTCAATATTATTATTATGATAGGCTATATAGACTTTTAAAACTTTGTTTATGGTAAATATTTTAAAATATTGGGAAAAACAGCAAATATTAAATAAGAGCATATATAAAAGCATACATATCAATTGTATTTAATGTATACACCCATGCCCACATATCCATACAAAAATAGAAATGCATAAAGAGGTTGAAAAAGAGTGGAAGGAACTATAACAAAATAATAATAATAGTTATTGTTAGGTTTGTCTTTTATCCTTGAAAATAAATCCAAAATTTTTTACACATTCTTGGGAATAAAAAGCTTCTTATCCGTTTAAAAAAAAAATTGCATCTTCAGTTTCTACATTCAGGTTACGTACATTGGATTTAGAAAGTCAAACTGCCTTGTGTTAATTCACATCAGGCTCTCAAATTTCACCTTGATTCTTAATGACCTTTAACAAATTTATTTTACTTATTCTTGATGAATTTCCCCCATTTTCAATACCAGCTTTGTTTTCAGGTTATTTTTTGGTGCTTTTTCTTGTTTTTCAAATTTTCATTACTATTCTTACACCATCTCTCTTATGGCAAGTAAGCAAAGGTCAAAAGACTAAGAGACTAAAAGGTTGTGATGAAAATGTCAAAGCCCACTCTAAAGAAATTTATACCCATGTACCCACCTAGTTACATAAATACTATATCCATAACAACATTATTTATAATAGCCCAAAACAGGAAACAACCAAATATCCATCAAAAGCAGAATGAGTAAATTGATTGAGGGTGTATCATACAAAGAAATTATAAACATCAATAAAATGAGTAAACTACAACTGTCCACAGCAACACAGATGAATCTAACAAGCATAATCCTGAATGAAAGAAGCAATGCACAAAATAAAATGTTCAGTTTGATTTTATTCCCATACAATAAAACTAAAACAAGCCAAAATACTTAGATCATTTAAAGATGCATATATAAGTTTTCATTATAAGGAAGAAACAAGAAAATCAAAAAAATGGTTAACTCTAGGAAGTATTGTAATAGGAAAGAGGACCAGTGTAGGAGATACTCTGGAGTCTAGTAATGTCTATTTTGACTTAGCATTTATTTTATCATTATTCATTGAGCTCTCTATAAATGTTTTCTGCACTTTTCTGTATATTTGTCACATTTCACAGTGAAAAATAAAATCCTATTTAAGCCCCTCATTTAATTTATAATTTTATTACCATAACAGCTCATTCTAAAATAATGGAGGATATGCAAATTCAAAGTGTTTTCACGTATATTATCTCATTAGATATTAAAACCATGACTAAAATAGCATTCTGTTATGACTTTGAACTCTTATTTCCTGGTTTCTGATGCATTCAAACTTCCCACAACACTCCAAATTGTCCACCTCTGGAGCACAGTGTCTCCAGTCTGAGAATTAGGTAGGATTATACAGAGCATTAGTTAAGATTACAGCCTTTATATCGAGGTGACTTAGGTTTCCCCTCCCCCTTTCTACCTGGAAGACGTTGAGGAAATAATTACGGTTAAGTTGGACAGATATCCTTTGCTATAAAGTACAGAAAATTAAACATTATTTTATGCATGGGAAATGTTATTTTCTAAAACAAGGAGTAGTCTCCACACAGTTAGATCTGCTACATAATTAGGACCATAAAGGTTTGGATATCAACTATCATAAAAGTATCTTATCACCCAGAAGGAGTTGTGCTAATAGAATGGAAGAATGGCTACTGGAAGCCCAGTTATGGTGCCAGCTGGGAGATGGGACCCTGAAAGGCTGATAGTCCTATTGGATGCAATATATGCCTTAAACCAGTGGCCAATATATGGTAATGTCTCCTAATAGCCAGAAAGCAAGTAGGTCGAGGTAGAAGTGACACTTATGATTACACCGAATAAATCAATTGAACTGCCCTACGTAGTTCTTTCTCTTTCCTGGTTCCAGTGACTTCTCCTTTCCCTGTCCTTCAGACCTAGGGGTATTGAAATTTCAATGTTGTTTACTCTCAAATTTCTGCTCTATCCATTATGTTTCCCTTACAAGTCACCAGTGTCTTTGCAATGCATTCCTTTGTAAATTAACTTCCTCAAATTATGTTGAGTGTGCTTCTTATCTGTTGGGTTCTGATAAAAGAAAATGAGTCAGACATTAACAGAAAATAAAGAAATTTGAATTGGTTTGTGTATTTACATTACATTCTCAGTTTTACTTCCCGTTTAAATCTGATTTTCCCTAATTTATCTTTTTTTAAAATCTTAAGTCTGTTTATTTATAAACCATAAATAATACATATTTCAGAGTGGTTGTCAAAAGTCATTATTACTATGCTATACACAAATTATAATTAAGAAATACACTTTAGCTTCTTGAGAAATGTAAATTAATGTTGGTTCTGGACAGCTGACTACGGAACATCTTGCATTCAGAAGACATTCTTTTTGTTAAACAAACTCTGGATCAAGTGTTATAATTATAGCTAGTGTGTGGGAAAAGACTCATTACCCTAACTTGTTTCTCAATCTGCTACCTTTAATGAAAACACATTCTAAAACAATCTAATTGTCATATTAAGGGTAGCTTTGAGATGTTTGGTAAAGCCATGATTGACATTGAATTAATTGACAATATTAATATTGAAGTTATTAAAATATCATTACATCAAAAACATTATTTTCAATTAAAAGAGATATGCTTGCTCTACTTTGAGTCCCATGTATCTGATCTATTTATTATCTATCTATTTATCTATTTATCTTGATATGTGGGTTAACCAACTCGCTAAAACCCTTGGTGGTTGTAAGGAAAAATAATATTTTAATACATTATGGCTTCTACAGGGAAATGAAATAGTGAATTTGGTGAGAAACCATATTTAAGAATCCAGTTGACAGAGATTAAGTACCTTCATTTTTTCAATGGATATTTATATGCTAAATCTGGCAACCCTAACTACAGTCTTAGGATAAGGGTGAACTTAAACTAAATCAGTTTTCCCCAGATTAGTAAAAGGAAAATTTCTGTCTTGAAATAGCTTCCCTGAAGCCAGGCTTCACGTGGATGTTCAGGCTGCATTAACATCGCCTCTCTGGTTAAAAAGATTACCAGGCCAAGATTTTATGTTTTCTTTGCTGGTTTTCAGTTCCAATTTATTAAAATATAATTGATATATAACACTGTATAAGTTTAAGGTGTACAATATAATGATTTGATATGTCTATACATTGCAAAATGATTACCATAAGTTTAGTTAACATCAATCACCTCACATAGTTACACATTTTTTTTCTTGTGAGGAGAACATTTAAGATCCACTCTTTTAGCAACTTTCAAATACACAATGCAGTATTGCTAAATATAGTCACCATGCTGTACACTATATCCCGGGAATTTATTTATAACCGGAAGTTTGTACCTTTGACCACCTTCACCCGCTTCCCTTACCCAGCACGCCCCACTCTGGCAACCACAAATCTGATCTCTGTTTCCATGAGTTTGTTTTTTTTTAGATTTCACATATAAGTGAGATCATACAGTATGTATTTGTTTTTTTCTGTCTGACTTATTTCACTTACATAACACCCTCAACTTCCATCCATGTTATCACAATTGGCAGAATTTCCTTCTTTTTTATGGCTGAATAAAATGAATCAAGATAGAATTCAATGCACAGCCATTTTCCCCAAGTATGAGAGAAAAATGTATTTTTCAAAAAAACAAAACCTGAGAGAAATGGGCATCTTCAGTAAAAGAAATTGTTTTATTTGAGTCTCCTTTAGATTGTCCAAATAAGATTTTTTTTTGGTCTGCTTGATGTATCAGAGGCATATTAAAATTTACCCAAGTGATTATGTCTTGTTTATTGCTCCTTCTATATTTACATATCACTTATCCTTGCTATATTTTGAAGACATATTATAAGATTATATTAAAATCGTGATACGTTATTGTTGAATTGAAACTTTTATTGTTGTTAGGAAACCCACATTAAATCCTACATTTTGCGTTAAAGTGTATTTTGTCAGATATTAAGAGCTATGATTGCTTTAATTTGATTAGTGTTTGCAGTATATATATTTTCAGCCATTACACATTCTTATCTATTAGAAGTGACTTTTGTAAATGGCACATAAAATTTAAAACTTTTTAAAAACCCAGTGATAATGTTTATCTTTTTTTAACCTTTTTTATTGATGTCTTAATAGTTTATAACATTGTGAAATTTTAGTTGTACGTTATTGCTTGTCAGTTACCATATAAGTGCATCCCTTGACATCTTGTGCCTACCCCCATCCCCCTTTCCCCTGGTAACCACCAAACAGTTCTCTTTGTCCATGTGTTAGTTTATATCCCACATATGAGTGAAATCATGTGGTGTTTGTCTTTCTCTCTCTGGCTTATTTCACTTAATACCCTCCAGGTCCATCCATGTTGTTGTAAATGGGACAATTTTGGCTTTTTTATGGCTGAGTAGTATTCCATTGTGTGTGTGTGTGTGTGTGTGTGTGTGTGTGTGCGTGTGTATACACACTACATCTTTATCCAATCATCAATCGAGGGACACTTGGGTTGCTTCCAATTCTTGGCGATAGTGAGGATTTCTCTTTACCTCTCCCCACTTCCTCCAGGTGTTCCAGCACCTCAAGCCTCAGATGTACAGCTGCGTGGGTCTCTCAGATATCTTCTGTGATGTGTGAGTGTCCTCTGTTGGTATGTGAATGATCTTTTTGTTGTATCTTAGTGGGGAGAGATTTTAAAGGGGAAAGCTCACTCTGCTATGATGCTGATGTCACTCAATGTATATCTTTTTACTGGAGCATTTAAGGGCCCACATTTACATTTGATATATTTTATTCTTTATCAATATCACACTTTTGTGCTTTCTATTTGTCCTACCTATTCTTGGGTTTTTCCCCTCCCTTTCTAGCTTCTTTTGGACTTATTTTTCTCATACTATGTTTTCCTCTATAATTTTTGAAGTTATAATTTCTTTCTATCCTTTCAGCATTTATTCTAGAATGTCATGTATGTGCACTCAAATTATTACTGTCTGAAATTGATCATTATCTTTACCTCTTCCAAGAATGTTCTATAGTCTCCCAGTCAAATTATATACTTGTGCTATGAAGTTTATTCCTATTGATCAAAGGTGAGGTCAGGGGCCCCTGTGGTCACTGTGGTATGTATATCTCAGAGCACATTAGGCTGAAAATAAAATTTCACATTTGCACACTGTAATGCTTTCAATGATGAAAATTATGTTCATTTAAAAAGTAACACAAAAATGGAGAACCACATATGTCAAACAAAAATTTACCTACCAAGTTAGTCACTTAAATATTATTATATTACAGTCTTAAATTACCAGGTTAGACACACATTATTACAAGAACACACATAACAACAGATTTTTTTTCTACTAAATATAAAATCATGTAATGCAATAATTTGTACCTTTTTCCCAATTAATGCATCATGGAAAATTATCCACATCAATACTTGCAGAATTCTCTCATCTATATCAA
Organism: Tapirus indicus; assembly: GCA_031878705.1. Taxonomy (NCBI): domain Eukaryota; kingdom Metazoa; phylum Chordata; class Mammalia; order Perissodactyla; family Tapiridae; genus Tapirus; species Tapirus indicus. The sequence continues at coordinate 106,463,032 of CM062918.1, read as the reverse complement.
TGACTGTTTAAGTTTTATTGTAGGAATACATCGTAATTTATTTTATTATTTCATTTATTGATAAATTGTTCCTTTTACTTTTCTAAACATCCATTGATCACTTGAAAAATCAGGACAAGTTATGAATAATTATGTTAACAGTGGTTATATTGAGGGAACAGGGTTGTACGTCATTTTCATTTTCTATAGGATATGTTCTAATATTGTTTGAATTATTTACATTGAGCATAGATATTTATAATCACAAAAGGGATGCTTCTAAAAATCCGTATCTGTTAAAATCTTATTCAAATACAATATATCATTTATTTACATAAATATGTTTTAGTCTTCACTTTTTTTGAATAATAAGGCAGAGAATAAATCATTGCGGTTAATATAATTATAAACTTCATCTTTGGAAATAAAGAAGTGTTTTATTATACATAGAAGAATAACATATTTAATCTATAGGGGCTGGATTATATTGCCTTTTATTTTCTTAAGTTAAAAAGTAGTTTGCATGTGAAATTTAGAGTAAACATCCTGTCTCATGTTGCAATATTAAGAGATCTGTTTCCTTGGTCCTGTCTCATTCTGACCCTCTGCTCATCATCTGATCCATGCAACCTAATCTAAACTATGGAACCAGAGATACCAGCACTGTCCAGCCCCTGTCTTGATCTTCATTCTTTCCCAGTGGAGTTTCAGGAAAGAAATACAGGTAAAATCAGACACTGTTGTTATTGCTAAGTAATCCCTTTATTTGATAAGAAAATAATTATAAATAACAAAGTCCATAGCCAGATACTTAGAGGAGGAGTTGAAAATCTTTTGTCTCTATAAATAAATTTAAGATTTTCCCATTGAAGGGGATTTAAATTTCAGATAATCATCCTTTGATAAGTAAATATTTACAAAGGAATTATATTTAATCATTTGGAGAAATGTTGGTGTCTGTGAGTTCTGCTTCACTTGCACTGAAGGATTACGTGCAATATGTTGCTAAGAGAATTTATCTATCTAGTGAGAATTAGATTTTTTTTCCTCATGCTCCTTTTATCAAAATTAAATTTAACTATAGGAAGGGACAAAGGTTGGTATTTAAATTAATTTTTATATTTCTACTCTTGCTTCTGCAACCAGTGTTTTTCCTTATGCTATTGCCCATTATATTCTTACAATTACTATTCTACACTGCTATTATTACTACTACTACAAAATAACACTTATTGCAAGTTTATTGTTTCAAACACTCTGCTATTGACTTTATATACATTAACAATCTCCACAATATATCTACGAACAAATACTGTCGTTACCCCTATTTTATAGATGAAGAAACTAAGAATTAGAAAAGAAAAGGAACTTGCCACATTTTACAAAGTAACTACATGATTTAGCCAATTTTAAAACTTTCTTATAAGTATGAAATGGGCAGTTTTATAATTTCTAACATGACTTTTAATTATATGTTTATGTATCATATATGTATGCATATATACGTGTGTATATATATATATAAATTATAGTTATTGCTTGAATTTTTCTCATATGTTTTCTAGAGTTTTGTGAGGAAAGTGTAACATACTCAGAACTCAACATTCGTGGCTCTTCAAATACTCAGAAGAGAAAAGTAACTAGCATTTTGAAGACAAAAGGTAAAAAACATTTAAAACTAGATTCCCCTTTTTCTTTGATTATTTTAATGAACTATTCATGAAAACAAATATTCCTGGGCTAATCTTTGAATCAGAATTTACTTCTTATAAGAACATTTTTTAACTAGTCATAGAGACATAAAGTGCTGTGTGAGAATGAACAATGAACCACTGATGGCCACAATGGCTTAGAATAATGGACCATAGCCATAGAATAAAAAATGTTTCCTATATACTTTTCTGGTTTGATATTTTAGTTTTGCAAAAAGTAAGTGTTTCTTTAATGCTTCAGAATTTCTAAAAACAAAATGGAGCTTGTGAGGGATCTCATGATAAATGGACTTTTATCAAAACTGTCACAGAATATCTGTCTGGGCCAAGAGCTAATGTAGGAGTTTTATTCTTAACCTAGCTCTGCTACAAAGATGGAAGAAATTGTTTTTTAAAAATTGGGAGAGAGTGATAAATTAAATCCCTAATAAGATTTCTGAAGAGCTCTTTTGTAGTCTTTGTAAAATTCCTTTAATGGAGCAACTTGTTAGTCCACAAACAACTCGTTCTTACGTCAAAATATTCATATCTTCCCTGGCTGTACCAAAATCTGCAAAATAATTTTGAGAGTTCTCCTCAAAGGCTGGGGTATATTTTCCCACATTGTGGTGCTCCCATGAGCTTAGATTTCAGTCCAGCATAACTGGGTTGAACATTCCTGACCAAAATTCTTTCTAATCCCAACCCCTGAATCTTGTTTCCATTGATCGCCATAGTAACCCTTTCCCTCTCTTTGGACAGAGTCTCCGTGGTGCCTTGCTGCAGTGATATTTGTCTTCTTTTATTTAATTTTTCTGGTACTAGCTGCAATTATGACAGCTAAGGGTAAGTATTTTTCAGTGCTATTTCATTAATTTGTTTTAAATTACTAGAACATAATTTTTAAAAGCCTTTAAATTGATTCTAAGGATTTCCTCAAGGTATTTTTCTCATTTGTTATTTTAATTACATGAGCAATTTTATCAATTCAATTTTTGAATTTTCAACAATTGCATAGGCCCAGGTGACCTTATCAAAGATGTCAGTGGATAGCTGGGAGTTTTGATGAAAATGGAAAATAATAGCAGCATTCCATATTTTACCATATTGTTATTGACATTAGATTCACCAACTGTGAGATGTCATAAAACATGAAAATACTTATAGAATTTATTGGTGGGATAGTTAAAAATTAACTGTAAGGGTATTGAGTCAAGTAATTTGAAAAAGAGAAGTTAATAGAGGAAAGAAAAGATTGTGGGCAGGTATTCATTGAAAAATGAAACAAAATGACCAAGGATATTGGACTGAGCCTAAACATTGCTTAAATTCAATATATCTTAATATCATAAAAAGTATATAGCTTTTAAAAGAATAAGTCCATAAAACAGTACTGTTAGCAAATCAGAAATGTGAAAAATTTCAAATATAGAAGATAAGATAAATTAGATTTATAAAGCAGAGAAAACAATTGCTCAAAACATATGGAGTATAAATTTATTCAAAAGGCATAATTAGATCTAATGCAATTATAATCTCAAAAAGAATTATTTCAGAATATAGCAAAATATATAATTTTTAATAATAAACATTAAAAACCTTGTTTAAATGTATAATTTCCTGCAAAGACACATATGATAATAAAGAGACTCAAGACAATGTAGAGAAATTGAATAAAACAACTATATTGTACAGATAAATAAACTAATCAAAGATGTGCACCCAAATAAATACCTGCCTGATAATTTTTTAAGGATGAACTTGAAAGTATCTTAATAACAAAAACTTACTCCTAGATAAACTGTTTAGTAGCTAGCAAAAGATGAAGGAGTCCCACCCAAATCATTAAGATGAGCATAGCTTTATTCCAAACGATCTCTATATGCAGAAAAATATTTTAGGACAGTATACCTTACAAACACAGAAGAAAAAATTCTATGTAAAAGAACCAACATAATACACTACTGTACTAAAAGAATATCACATGATGAACAAATCCTGGTTAAGCTCAGGGATGGTTTTGTACAGCTGTCAAGAGATTTGTCACTATAGAGAAGAAAAAGAACTACAATTAGAATAAAACATATTTAACTTGATTAAGGGTGTTTATAAGAAACTACAGCAAATATCTTTCATAGTGAAAAATTAGAATCATTTTCAATAGAATCAGGAAGACAAGGATGACTGATATAATTACTATTATTCAACATTTCTTTGGATGTCCTGGCCAAAGTAAAGCGACAATGCAGGAAAACCTATTTAGATATAATATAAATATTAAAAATTAAATACTGAAATTATCTGCAGATGACGTGCTTTCTTACCCAGATATTACAGGAAAATCTACTGGAAAAAAAAACCCAATCAGAATAAAAAGAACACTTCAATAATGAAGCTGGATACAAAGCTAACCTAGTTTTATTATATACCAGCAAGAGCTAACAACCAATATCTAGGCCCATATTTTAAACTTCTTACTTGACACTTATTCTTAGATATCTTAATAGACACCTACACACTACTTTTCCGAACAGACTTTGTCTTCTCAGCCCTGATCGTTACCAACATTCAGAAAAAAAACGTAGACTTCAGTATTGTTGTCTCTCTTGGCACTTGATGTCTAGTGAAATGAACCTAGGAGTCACCTGTGTTATCTAACTGCCACTGATTATCTCAACTTAATGAATTGGTGCACTTCTCTACATTTGCACTACTACCTATCTATTGCAAGACAATAGTCTCTCTTTCTCTCTGTTTCTCTGTCTTTCTGTCTCTGTCTACTCTACAAGCCTCCAAGTGATCTAACTACATCCACACTTGACCTCTTTCAGTCAATTTCCAGAGTAACCTCTTCAAAATACAAACTCACCATACCTTTACTATTAGCTTCTTAGTACTCTAGATTCAATTTAAATTCTAAAATCCTTCACATAGTTTATAAAGTCCTTCCTTACTTGGTCCATGGATCTCTACCCCTGCTAGTACTACATTTTTCTCACTCTCTAGGCTCCAGCCGCAGTTGTCTTTTAGTTCACTGGATGACTCATGGTTACAGTTACTGTGGAATATCATAAAAACAAGGATAATTTTAAGAATGAGAGTTGATGTTGTTCATAATTACTCTACAACAATAAGCATAAATCAGGACTTCTCTGGGCAGATTGGTCTGAATTGTGACTTTATCCATGACCCCTCTTGCTACAGGGCACATGCATAGACTATTCCTTTTACCTGAAGCATCCTTCCTTCTACTTTTTTCTGGGTAACTAAATTCTAGAGCAATTAATTATCACAGGGTAATCAATATTCTCTTATAATTAGACCAAATTTCTCTATTACAATATCTTATGTACACTCACATAATTCTTTCTGTGGTTGTTTATTCAATGTCTGTCTCTCCCACTAGATTATTAGCTTCATTAGAGCAAAGCCCATGACTGTATTTGCTCTACATTTAATCTTTTCTTTTGAATACTATGTTGACATGTTATAGATACTGGGTGAATATTTTTGATTAAATAAATTCATACACCTAATAATATATATGGCTTATATGAAAGAGATTATAATACTTTATTAAAGGCATAAAGGCATTAATGAATTGAGTATATATTAAATGTACCTTGGGATAACTAAGATTTATGTGATTCCAATGCAAATGTATTTTCATGATAAATAAGTTCATTATAAATTATACATAGAAGTAAAAATTGCTGAGATTAACAAAATACATATTGAAATATATTCACTAGAGAGGTAGGGATCTAGCCTTTCCAGGTATCAAAATAGTTATACAGCTGTAAGTAACTGAAGGGGGATCTTCTTGGATATTAAGACCTCAGCATAAGTGAACCAGGGATGAATAAATTTATGACATAAATGAAGGGGAAAGTCTGTAAATAAATAAGAATGTTCTTGGGTAGAAAATTTAGTCAAGCATGGCTTGCTTATTCAATGATGCCTTAAGATTTAGCTTGATTATTTGGCTTCTTATTTTAAACAAAATACAGAAGTTGTAGGTCCATGTTCAACTACATCAAATCAGTGACTAGCAGTATCTATTCTAGGAGAATATGTTTAAAATGTGGAATAATCAATTTGGGGAACAAACATGGAAGACTACAAGTTTGAGAGAATGGAAAGTTGATGATAATATGTTCTTTCTTGTCCACTGAATTATCATAAGAAATATTCTACTTTAATAATACTCTAAGTGGTCTGGTTAGGGAATGACCAGCAATATTTATTACATCTATTCCCATGAGCCCAGTGGTGCATGTGGGACTCAAACTGGAGTAATATGGTCCAGAGAATTTAAAGTCATGTTGATATGAGTCTGTACTTCACCCAATTGAAACTCTATGTCCAACAAGTTATGTGATTTTGTAACTGAACTGGGATCGGATCTTGGTAAAGCAGGCATGCAGAAATCTTCTCTACAATTCATGTGAAATCTCCAAAGTCTCTAGACCATTCATAATTAAATAAATTCAAGCTAGAAACATTCCATTCACTCTATCTTTTTTTTTAATTCAAGTTTTGCCATCTGGAGTGCCAGGTCCTTCAAAATAAAACAAAACACATCAATGTGAAGTGATGTGGGTTAAAGGTTTTGTATTTGAAGGTAGTTAGAAATAGCACTGTTATGAAAAACTGGTCAAATTTTGTAAAATTATAATTGTAGTGAGTTTGAATTTCAGCATATAAATGATTGAGAGTCTCTGAAGATGGTTGAAAGTGTAGCATTATCCAAGCTGTTCATTGAGGTTGTTAACTCTAGAAGCATTTTGAGGAAAATATTGTAAAGTGAGAACTAGAGACAGAGAGTTTGTAGAATATAATACTAGCTCAACATAAAAATAATGATAATATGAATAGGGAAAATGTTATGGTACTGTGAAGAAGGGAAACAAGATATATGAAGCATTGTAGTGATGGAATAAACTGTACTTTGTGACTGATTGGTTGTGTCCTATGTCGAAAGTGTTTGTTTGAAAGATAGCTTAGGTCATTATGTCCTGATTGTCCAGGTTTACTAATTACTGAGAATGGCATCAATCAGATGTGGAAACTTGCAATTATTAAAGCACCAGTCATTAACTCATAAATGTATAAGTAAAAGTTCATACTTCAATATCAGTTACTTGCAAATGATAACTTACAATTCAGTCCTCATTTAATAATTTAAAAAATGGATAAATTACATTTAATAAATTTTAGATTTCTATTTTATTTGCAGTCTGAAATGTTTGAAAGTAATAACAGTATTAAAATATATTTTCTTTTGCAAATTTTATGAATTTCAGCTCATTGTCTACAAAATATTTTAAAGGAATTCAATAAGTCAGATGAGATTGCACGTTGTGAAGTTATGTAGCAAAGAAAGGTATGTATTGTATTGCAATGGGGATCTTGGTATCACATGCAACCTATTTAAATTTAGAGAAAGATATATATACAATTATAAATATGAGATCATAGTTAGATAACTATGGCATACGTAGAAAAAATGTCATATATCAAGACTTCTCTTTAAATTTGGGAGAATAATCGCAAACAATAATGCAAAAATTATAATACACTGAGTGACCATGGATGATGAAACTATCTTCATGCTTGTACTTTTTGTCTGTCAAGGTAATTGGTCGTTCTCTGAAGAAAATTGATATTTTATTTCTACTAAAAATAAAATCTTGGCAGCAAGAAAATTGTTCTGAAGCACTGATCTCCAGTCTTATCAAGACAAATAGCAAGGAAGAATTGGAAGTGTACGGCATGATATTCATCCCTATATTTTTTATACAGAAGATAATTATAAATAGAGATTTTTAGTATCTGTGTTCATTCAAGCATGCTGAATTCAACATATTATAATTGGAAATCTCCTAATCAAGCCCAAAAGATCAAAATATGGATTTAAAATGATTATATGATTTTTAAATGTTAGATATATTTGCATATAGAAGTAAATACTAACATACAACACTTTCAGGCCTTAGTAAATAAATGGGGGAAAAACATAGGACATACAAACCAAAGGGAATCTGGTCACAAGTGACACCTGAAAAATTGCTAACATTCATTGATTGCTTCTAATATTCCTGGTACTACTTCAGTGATTATATATATTAAAGCATGCACTGCCCCAATTACCCTATAAGACAGTACAATCGTTATTGTTGTCATGTTAATAAAGAAACTGAGGCCCGGAAAGCATGGAAATTTTTCCAGGGTTGTATAGCTACTAGGAATTAGAACCAAGATTTAAACCAAGGTAGTCTTACTCTAGAGATCACGAGCACAACCGTTATGCCATGCTGACCCCAGAACAACTAATTATATCAAACCAAGTTGAAGAGTGTTGCTGCTTTGGTAATAGTAAGGGCTGTACACTCAAGCAGATTTACATTTTTCTAACCTGCATATATCTTTCAGAGAGAAACAAATCATAAAAAGAACTTTCAAGAATCAAATACCATAACAGCTTTTCATAAGGAATGACTGTTTTTATGTTAATTATTCTTTGGAATATGAAAAAAAGAGATTAATAGAAGTGATGTTTTTCCCCTTAGTAGACTCTAGCACACCCAAAGAATATATGTCTCCTATTTTTTAGTTCTCATCCACTGTGTGGCTGTTGCTTCTGTATTGTTTCTTCTTTTACATTGCATTCAAGTTCTGTTATTGCCTTTAATAAAACTTCAATCCATAACAGGGATGGTAAATTTATGTCATATATGCTGACAATTTCCATATGATGCTCTTGGAAGTTACTCCTCATAATCACAACATTCTTCCCTACTGAGGCTGGACTCCACATTGATTAACTTTCAAGAGAGCACACCTGAAAGTTTTCCCCAGTTGCATTGTTCTCATCTTGTACAATATGCTATGCTTCAAAATGAACTTGCATGTACAGATCATCAGTGAACTCTTTCAGGAAGAGCAAGTAAAAAAAAAAAAATATATATATATATATATATATATATATATATATATATAAAGTAATGAGTTGCTAAGGCAATGTCTCTTAATGATATATTACCTCAAAATTTGCTTTTTTAAATCACAGTTTACCCATAACCTCTAGAAGAAGAGATCATGTCTGTGAATGTTCCAAAACTGATAAAAGACATCAAACTACATATTGACTAAGCCTTATGAACAATAGTAGGGTGAACAAAATGAAAACAAAGTTATGTGTATCATGTATAATTGCTGAAAACCAAAAACAAAACAAAAAGCTGAAAGGCAAGGGGAGAAAAATAGAATTTACCTTCAAAGGAACAATTGGCAGCTAACCTATAAAAAGAAAAAGAAAACATGAAACCCATATGATCACTGAAAGACAATTGCCATACTAAAATTCTGTTCCTAGAGACAAGATTCTAACTATATGAGAATCATATGAGTATATAATCATATTTCATAGGTGAGATAAAGACAATTTAATATAGGTAGAAGGAACGAATTAATTTCCTTGGACAGCACTAAGTATATACACGATAATGTTCTTTAGGTGTAAGAATATGATCCCAAATGGAACCTCAGGATAAAGGGCAATTCAGAATAAAGATTCAGGATGAAGGGTGATAAAATAGGTAAATATGGGTGTAATTCTAAATGAATAGTGATTACACAAAACTACAATATTAATGTCTATGGTTTTAAACTGAATAAAATTAAGATGCACTGTAAGTATTGAAATTAAATCAAAAAGGGGACAAATGGAGTTATAATGACTAGGAAGAGGTAAAGCAACCATTTATATTGCACATTAATAAATCAAGGATGCAACTCAGGATTTTAAGGATAATCACTAAAATCATAACACAATATTACATGACTACGAGAATAATGGAGAAATATATCTCAATTAAAGGAACAATAATAATTTAATGGAGTAATTCTTAATTAATAGAACAGTATGTAATGCGGTCAATTATGTAGAAGAATTTGTATCAGGATCATTCTTAGACAAAAATACTGATGGCTGCAGGAGTTCAAGGAAGAACTTCAGCTACCTCCTGGTTCCTCTCTGGGCATTCAGGGGCCCGTGAAGTACTGAGAAAGGATACTGGAGAAACAACAAATTACTCCAATCACAAAAGTTGAAGCATCTCCAAATGCTTCTGAGTCACGTTTCTTGTGTTCTCATTTTCCTATCAACTACTCTCACTTGCAGACTAATTTCTTTTACCTCTGTCCATTGGTCCTTTTCCCAAAAACTATTTAGGTTCCCTTGGCTTCTTAACAGTTCTTACAGATTCACTTATCTCAGTATTTGCTATATATATATATATATATATACACACACACACACACACACACACACGGTTTGGCAACTCATAATATATTTTTCTCATCCTCTTTTTCTAAAAAAATAGCTATGTGGTTTTGTGTGAGGCAGCCACATTAAAGAGGCTCATCATTGTCATTCTTGCTCCCTATTTCTTTTAGTCTCAAGTGAAAGCCTAAAATAAATTTCCAAGGTCAATATTGCTCTATTTCCTCCCTTTATTATACATACATTTCTGTAAGAACTATTTTGTCCTCATGTGGAGCTGGTAGTATACGATTCTTCTAAATCTTTCAAAGGATGAGATTTCAAGCATATTTATTATCTTAATTTCCATTACCCTCTTTAAAAATAAATTTATTTAAACTAAAAACAAGGGGCCTGCCCGGTGGCGCAGCGGTTTAGTTCGCGCTTGGCAGCCCGGGATTCACCGGTTCGGATGCCGGGAGCCTGCTGACGCACCGCTTGTCAGCCATGCCGTGGCGGTGTCCCATATAGAGTAGAGGAAGATGGGCACGGATGTTAGCCCAGGGCCAGTCTTCCTCAGCAAAAAGAGGAGGATTAGCAACGGATGTTAGCTCAGGGCTGGTCTTCCTCATCAAAAAATAAATAAATAAATAAATAAACTAAAAACAAAATCAGTTCACCCATTTCTCCCACCCAATATCCCCTGCTTCTGGCAAGCACCAATCTGTTCTCTGTATCGATGAGCCTAATTTATAGATATAGATAGATAAAGACATAGATATAAATAATGTAGATATAGACATAGATATAGATATATTTTAGATTCCAAATATAAGAGAAATCACATGGTATTTATCTTTCTCTGTCTGACTTATTTCACTTAGCATAATGCCCTTGAGGTCCACCCATGTTGTCATAAATGGCAAGATTTCATTCTTCTTTATGACTGAATAATATTCCATTATATACATATTCCAATATTTTATATATATATATATATATATATACATACATACATACACATACCACAACTTCCTTATCCATTCACCCATCAATGGACACTTAGGTTCTTTCCATATCTTGGCTACTGTAAATAATGCTGCAGTGAACATGGAGATTCATATATCTTTTCAAGTTAGTGTTTTCATTTTCTTCAGATAGTCAGAAGTAGAATTGCTGGATCATATGGTAGTTCTATTTTTAATTTTTTGAGGAACCTTAATATTGCTTTCCATAGTGGCTGCACCATATTACATCCCCACCAACAGTGCACAAGAGTTCCCTTTTCTCCACATCTTTGCCAACACTAGTATTTAGTGTAATAAGTGTGATGTCATATCTCATTGTGGTTTTGATTTGCATTTCCCTGATGATTAATGATGTAGAGAACGTTTCATGTACCTCTTGACCATCTGTATATCTTCTTTGGAAAAATGTCTACTCAGATCTTTTGTCCATTTTATAATCAGATTGTTTGGGGTTTTTTGCTATTGAGTTGTATGAGTTCCTTATAGATTTTGAATATTAGCCCCTTATCAGATATATGATTTGCTAATATTTTCTCCTATTCAGTAGGTTCTCTATTCATTTCATTGATGGTTTCTTTTGCTGTGCAGAAGCTTTTTCGTTTGTAGTCCTACTTATTTACATTTTTGCTTTTGTTGCTTTTGCTTTTGGTGTCAGATTCAAAACCTCATCACCAAGACCTATGTCAAATAGCTTACCTCCTATGTTTTATTGTAGGAGTTTTATGGTTTCAGCTCTTATGTTCAAGTATTTAATCCATTTTGAGTTAATTTTTGTGTATGATGTAAGATAGGAGTCCAGTTTCATTCTTTTGCATGTGGCTGTCCAATTTTTCCAACACCATTTATTTAAGAGACTGTTCTTTCACAATTGTATATTCTTGGATCATTTGTCATAAATTAATTGACCATATAGGTGTGGGCTTATTTCTGGGCTCTCTCTTCTGTACCATTGATCTGTGTGTCAGTGTTTATGCCAATACCATACTGTTCTAATTACTGTAGCTTTGTAATATGGTTTGAAATCAGGGAGCCTGATACCTTCAGCTTTGTTCTTCTTTATCAAGATTGCTTTGGCTATTTGAGGTCTTCTGTGGTTCCATACAATTTTTAGGACTATTTGTTTTTATCACAAGTGGATGTTGAATTTTGTCAAATGCTTTTTCAGCATCTATTAAGATGATCATATGATTTTTATCCTTCATTTTATTAATGTGGCATATCATATTGACTGATTTGGGGATGTTAAACCATCCTTGGATCCCTGGAATAAATCCCACTTGATTGTGGTGTATGATTCTTTTAATGTATTGTTGAATTCACTTTCCTAATATTTTGTTGAGGATTTTTGCATCTATGTTCATTGGGGATATTGGCCTGTAATTTTCTTTTCTTGTGGCATCCTTGTCTGCTTTTGGTATCAGGATAATGCTAGCCTTATAAAATGAGTTTGGAAGAGTTTCCTCCTTTTCTAATTTTTGGAAGAGTTTGAGAAGGATTGGTATTAATTCTTCCTTGAATGTTTGGTAGAATTCACCAGTGAAGCTATCTGGTCCTGGACTTTTGTTTGTTGCAAGACATTTGATTACTAATTCAAACTCCTGACTAGTAATCAGTCTGTTCAGATTTCCCATTTCATTATGATCTAGTCTTGGTAAGTTGTATATTTCTAGTAATTTATTCATTTCTTCTATGTTGTCCAATTTGTTAGTGTATAATTGTTCACTCATGGTCCTTTGTATTTCTGTGGTATTTGGTGTAACAACTCCTCTTTCACTTCTGATTTTATTTATTTGAATACTCTCTCTTTCTTTCTAGGTGAGTCTAGCTGAAGGTTTGTCAATTTTGTTATCTTTTCAAAGAAACAGCTCTTAGTTACACTGATCTTTTCTATTGCCTTTTTAGTTTCTATTTCATTTATTTCTGCTCTAATGTATGTTTATTTCCTTATTTCTACTAACTTTGAGTTTTGTTTGTTCTTCTTTTTCTAGTTCCTTGGGGTGGAAATTTAGGTAATTTATTTGAGACTTTTCTTATTTGTTTTAATTGAGGTAAAATTGGCATATAACATTATATAAGTTGCAGGTGTACAACATTATAATTCAACATCTGGATACACTACAAAGTGATCACCACCAAAAGTCTAGTTAACATCGATCATCACACAACTGGCTCCCTTCACTCATTTTTCCCATCCCCTGACCTCCTTCCCCTCTGGTAACCAACAATCTGTTCTCTGTATCTATGAGTTTATTTTTGTTTGCTCATTTGTTTTGTTTTTTTGTTTTTTTTTTTTTTAGATTCCACATATGAATGAAATCATATGGTATTTGTCTTTCTCCATCTGGCTTATTTCACTGTGCATAATACCCTCAGGGTCCATCTATGTTATCACAAATGGCAAGAGTTTATTCTTTTTCATGGCTGAGTAGCATTCGTGTGTGTGTGTGTATGTGTGTGTGTGTGTGTGTGTGTATACCTCTCCCAGTCTTGAAGGATCAGACTTGTGTAGGAGATGTCACTTGAGGCCCTTAAGCACAATCCTCTCTGGCTACCACAGCTAGGCACTAAAGGAGTGTCCCCTGTGTGGCTGCTTGTGCCTCCTGCCTCTGGTAGGTTCATGTAAGTATCATGTGGGGGCAGGGCTGCTCACCTTCCATGTCTATTGGTGCCATGCATGGGCAGTGTGGTGCTGGGGGGCAGGGCTGCTCCTCCACACTGTTAGCATGTGTGAGTGACAGTGCAGGAATATTGCACACCATCACCAGCAACAGTAAGCTAGAGGGGGCCCTTAAAAATGGTGTCTGCCAGTTTTCTGTCCTTAGGAAGAGTCCCAGAAGACTTTTGCCCCTCTGGCAAATGTTTTAAAATTAACAAGTGAATCCCTTTCACATATGGCCTAGGCTCTATTCAAACTACTGCTTTTTGCACTGGGTCCAGAGTGAGTGGGTCTGTGTGTGAGCCCTTTAAAAATGGGATCTTCATTCTCTACAGTCCTATGTTTCTCCTGAATGTAAGCCCCATTGGTTTTCAAAGCAGGAATGTTTTGAGGGCTCATCTTTCTGGTGCAACACCCAAGGGGTAGGATGTCTGGTGTATGGTATGAACCTGTTGCTCCCCGGGGAGAACTGGAGTAGTTCTGGAGTAGAACTGGAGTAGTCTCCATTTGTTTATTTATCTATTTGAGATCCCTCCCAGTTGTGGCTCACCATGCTGGAAGTGGGGTTTTGGGCAAGAGCATGTCTCTCCCTCTCTTACGTGTCTCAATGTGGTTATTTTATCCATTTTTGTGTAACAGATGTTCTTCTAGTTCTCAGGTTCTTCTTACAGTGATTTGTTCCATATCTAGCTGTATATTTGTTGTGTTTGTGGGAGGAAATGAGTTCAGGATCTTCCCACATGACCACCTTGATCCTCTTGAGACTTTCCTAGTTTTTTGAGGTAGGCATTTATTGCTTTGAACTTCCCTCTTAGAACTGCTTTTGCTGCATGCCATGAATTTTGATATGTTACATTTCCATTTTCATTTGTCTCAAGGTATTTTTTGATTTCTCTTTTGATTTCTTCTTTGGCCCAATGGCTGTTCAGTAGCATGTTGTCTAATCTCCACATATTTGTGAATTTTCCAGTTTTCTTTGTGTAATTAATTTCTACTTCCATAGCATTGTGGTTGAAAAAGATGCTTGATATGATTTCAGTCCTCTTAAATTTATTAACTTGTTTTGTGGCCTGACATAAGATGAATCATGGGAAATGTTCCATGTGCACTTGAAAAGGATGTGTATTCTGTTGCCTTTGGATGGAATGTTCTGTAAATATTTGTTAAGTCCATTTGGTCCAATGTGTCACTTAAGGCTGATGTTTCTTTATTCATTTTCTGTCTGGATGATCTATCCATTGATGTAAGTGGGGTATTAAAGTTCCCTGCTATTATTACATTGCTATCTATTTCTTCCGTTAGGTCTGTTAATATTTGCTTTTTATATTAAGGTGCTTCTTTGTAGCGTGCATAAATATTTACAAATGTTATATCTTCTCATCAGATTGACACCTTTATCATTATGTAATGCCTGCCTGTCTCTTATTATAGTCTATTATAAAGTCCATCTTGTCTGATATAAGTACAGCTACCTTAGCTTTCTTTTGATTTCCATTTGCATGGGATATCTTTTTCCACCCCTTCACTTTTAGTCTATGTGTGTCCTTCCATCTAAAGAGAGTCTCTTTTAGGCAGTACACAGACAGGTCTTGTTTTTTAATCCATTCAGCCACTCTATGTCTTTTGATGGGAGAATTTAGCCCTTTTACATTTAAAGTAATTGTTGATAGGTATGTGTTTGTTGCCATTTTTTAAAGTGTTTTCTGGCTGTTTTTGTAGTTCCTCTGTGTTCCTTTCTTCCTCTCTTGCTCTCTTCTTTTGTGATTTGATGACTTCCTTTAGTGATATGCTTATATTCCTCTTGCTTTATCTGTTGTATATTTACTATAGGTTTTTGCTTTGTGGTTCTCATGAGACTTACACATAAAAACTTACATCTATAGCTGTCTAGGTTATGTTGATAACAACTTAAGTTTGATCCCGTTGTGAAGTTTAACATCATTACTCTTCCCTCCCCAAGATTTATGGTTTTGATATCACAAAACCTTTTAAACCTTTGTGCTTGTCCAAGCAGCCTATTATATTTTTAATAGCTCCTAGTAATTGAGGATGTGCCAAGACCTGTCAGTGTTCCAAAGGGGAGGATCTCAGCACCTAGATTCAGGCTGACTAGAAGCCAGGCTCTCAGGCATCAGCTTTTAAAAGTGTGCATATATATACAGTCCTGACAATCTGAAGGTGTACCCTGAGTGGCAGTTGCAGAAATCGGGACTCCAGATGAGTGTATAAGCTCTTTTATGGGCAATACCAGTGAGCTGGAGCAAGGCAGAGGTAGAATGCAAAATGTCATTCACAGCCTATGTTCATTGAGAACACTCCATTGACCACTAAATGTGTGCCAGACCTAAAGCCTGATCCTTAGGCCAAAGCTTCAAGACAAGCTGAGAGGCCTCCTTCACAGAAAGAGTGGGGAGTGTGCCTCAGTCTGCTGTCTGTGCAGTGCCCTGAGGGTAGTAGCTTGCCAAGAATCATCTTTTCTATTGCCACAGTCCTATGGGATCCAGGAATACAAGTGGGGGGATGGGGAGGCTGGCCATCAGATCCAGGAGATTAAGCACTGTCCCCTAGGTGGCAGCTGCAAAAATTGGGGCACTAGACATAAAAACAAGGGCATAGGTCAGGTGTAAAGATTCCCTCCAGGAGACACTGGAGCTCTGGAGCATGGCAAAGGGTGAGCATGAAGATAGTGTATGCCTTCTGAGGTCTCTGGAAAGGATTACGGTAGGCCCAAAGTTGTGTGTTTAATTAGAAGCCTGTCCATCAGGCTGCAGTCATGATAATTAGCTAATAGGTCTCCTTCACAGAAAGACTGAGCTCCTGGGTCTGTTACCACTTGCTGTGCCCTGGGAGTGGAAGATTTTAAGGACTCCTTCTCTTTCCATTACGGTTACCATGAGCATAAACCCCACTGGCCACTAGAGCCAGGCAATGTGGAGGTGGACCCTGGAAGCAGTCACAAAAATTGGGGTGATAGACAGGGGCGTGAGCTTCTTTCTGTGTGACACTAATTATTAGTCTCTTGGAACCAGGAACACAAGCCCCCCTGCCTCCAGGAATAGGCAATAAAGAGGCATCCACTATGCAACTGCCACAAAAATTGGGGCACCAGATGTGTGTGAAAGCTCCCTTCCAGGACCCACTGGTGCTCTGAAGCATGACAAGGGAAGAGCACAAAGATGGCACCTGCCAGTCTCCATCCCCAGAGAGTATTTCAGCAGGATTCTAGGTGTGTGTGTTAAATTAGATAACTGCCCATTAGGCCAACACTTTAATATAAGCAAGTGTGCCTCCTTCACTTCCAGCAATCAGCTGCCTCTGACCCCAGCCATGGGACAGATGAGTCTGAGTGCATGAGCCCTATAAGAGTGGTTTCTCAGATTTCTACAGTATTGTGAGTCTCAGGACAGGAGCCTTGTTGCTTTTCAAAGTTAGATATTTTTGGCTCATATCTCAAGTGTATGTCTTAAAAGTTGGGATGCCCAATGTGGGGTTCAAACCCTTCACTCCTCACAGAGAAGCCCCAGGTTTGGAGTCCCCTCCCAGTTGTGGGATGGCATACTGGGGATGGGATTTATCATGAGACTGTGTCTTAGTCTCTCCTACTCTCTTCGAAATGGTTTTCTTCACATTTGCCTGATGTGTAGTCATCACTCAGCCAGCCTTTAGGATATTTTCAGAGAAAATTTTCCATATGTAGCTGTAGACCTTATTGTGTCCATTGGAGGAGGTGAGCTCAGGATCATCCTACATTGCCATCTTGAACCAGACTCCAAGCGTGTTTATTATCTTCTATTATCAACAGATGCTCTGCACCAGGATTTTGTAGTCCACAGATATAATTCCCATGATCATCTTATCACTGACTATACTACCTAGGCTTAATGCCTCACCATTGTTCCCTCAAAAGAAGATGACTCCCACCCCAAAGTTGCTGGAGAGGATATGTTCCACTTCCAAAATGCCATTATCTTGGGAAAAAGTAATTTATATCCCATATTGGGAACTAACTATCTAGTAATTAAGTAGAACAAACACTACAAATGACACATGATACAAGACAAAAGAAACCCAAGAATAGCACATGGTACCTGAACTTTGGTCAGACCAAAGAGAGATGAGCTTCTGCTGAGCACAACTGAACGCTATAGATTGCATATTGGGAAAGAAATCCTGATTTCTTGCAGATTCATATGTTTATAGGGGTGTTGGGGGTGGCAGGGATAATCTGGCCTGAGCTAGACTCCCCAAGTCATCCATCAGGCTAACAAGTTTGTCACTCTACAATTATAAAAATATTATAATATAAGGTAAATAAAACCAAGGTTAAAAAGGATTTTGGTCACATATACAAAATACATACATCATAAAAAATTGACAGAGTTGGAGTGAGGCCAGCAAAATGGCAGAATGGGAAGCTCTGGGCCCTTGTTCCTCTGTGGAAGTATTGAAAGAAAAAAACACTGCCTAAAATAACTCTATAGGTTTTCTGACAAATAGTCAGATTTACAGCAACCAAGGGATCACAATCAAGAAAAAGCCACATTCAAAACATTAGGATATTTTGTGGCGCTTTTGCTTGTGATTTCCCCATACTCTCCCTGATTTGGCATGGTCTTGGTCTAGAGGAGGTGGCAACTCAGATCTCAATTCTGTGCCTCAAACTGAGGGAGCAGAGCAGACCTTATTTCCAATGTTTTAACCTGTTGGGGGGGCTGCCTGAAGGACTATTCTTTGTTTAACTTGGAGCTCAGGGGAGGAAAAGTAGCAAAATTCAGATCTCAAGCTGGTAAAAGCAGTGAAAAATGGCAGGCACTGCAGGTAAATGATGCAGGAGACTACAGACCCACGGGCACCTAGGACAAGAGATTAGAGGTTGAGACATACAACAGACCATCTAAGAACCTGAGGAGGAAATGGGTGTGACTATTTGGGAAGTTAAGACAGTCAAAAGCAGCCATATATATATGGGGAAATAGAAAAGCTACACACAGGCAAGATGCATGCTCAAAAAGGCCTGAGAAGACTTTAAGGAAGGCTTCATCTCAGACCAATCTCAAGGCTCAAAGAACACTCAACTAAAAAGTACAGATGCCCTGACACAGAGCCAAACAGCAAAGACTGGAAGAGGTGGCTGTTTTACCAAACACACAATTTTAAACAACAACAAAAAATCACAAAGCATGCAAGAAAATATTGCCCACTCAAAGGACAAAATAAATCTGCAGAAACTGTCCATGAGGAAGCAAAAAATGAGTCTACCTAAACAAACCTTTAAAACAACTGAAATAAATATGCTCAAGGAGCTAAAGAAAGACAAAGAACTAGAGGAAAAATATATGAACAAAATAAAAATTTCAATAAATGATAGAAAATATTTTAAGAGAACCTAACAGAAATAATAGAGCTGAAAAATACAATAATGAATTGAAAAATTCAGTACAAGAACTCAAAAGCAGACTAGATGGACAAAAGAAAGAATCAGCTAACATCAAGCCAGTATATTTTAAATTTTTGAGTCAGAAAGAAAAAAGAAACAAGGAAAGTGAACAGAGCCAAAGGAACTTACAGAACACCATCAATAAGACCAATACATGCATTATGGGTGTCACAGAATGAGAAGAGAGAAAGGACCACAGAAATTATTTGAAGAAATAATGGACAAAAACTTACCAGATTTGATGAAACACATAAATCTATAAATCCAAAAAGCTCAACGTATTCTAAGTAGGATAAACCCAAGGAGATCCATACTGAGGCATGCAATCAAACTGTCAAAAGACAAAGACAAATGGAGAATCTTGAAAACAACAAAGGAAAAGTAACACATCATGTAGAAGGGATCATTGGTAAGGTTTTTAGTAGATTATCCAGTGGATAACCTTGGAGTCTAGAAATCAGTGGGATGATAATATTTGGGTCTGGGGCCTGAATGCTATAGACTGAATGTTTGTATCTGCCCCAAATTCATTTGTTGAAATCCTAACCCCCCAAAGAATAGTCAATTTTATAAAGACAGAATGTAGAATAGTGGCTCACAGGGCTGGAGAGAGGGAGAAAATGCAGAATTGTTTAATGGGTACAGAGTTTCAATTTGAGAAGATGAAAAAGCTCTGGAGATGAAGTGGTGTTGGTTGCACAACAATATGAATATACCTAATGCCACTGAATTGTACACTTAAAAATGGTTAAAATGGTAAATTTTATGTATATTTACCACAATGAAAAGATGAGATGGTGAATATGAAACACAGAGCCTAGTGCAAAATCACTATGTAACCTTCAAAAGATAGATGGTGTTGTTATAATTATTATTAACATAGTGTGATTAAAGGCAACACAAATTCTGCATTTACCATTTGATTCAAATTAGGGAGTTAAAAAATCGAAGGGGGGAAGAAAAAACCAAACTCATAGAAAAAGAGATCAGACTTGTGGTTACCAGAGGCAAAGGGTGAGGGGAAGGGGAATTGGAGGAAAGTGGTCAAAAGTTACAAAATCCAAGTTATAAGATAAATAAGTACCAAATATGTAATGTAAAACATGATTATTTTATCTAACACTGCTATATGACATATTGGAAAGTTGTTAAGAAAGTAAATCCTAAGAGTTCTCATTACAAGAAAAAAAAATGAAAAGTATACATTACCAGTCCTCCTTCTCATTATATAATGTGGAAATCTGTTGGTTACTGTCTTATTTTGCTTTCACTGTCAGAGAAATTATAAAAGTTTTTCTCATGGTATCACCATCTCTTTTTGTGCAACAAACAACAATTTCCTATAAAACAAAATAATATTTTCTGAAGTCATTCAATGGGTGATGTTATGTTGAATGCTATGCTTATTGATGTGAATACTCTTTCTCATAATATACTTTGTTATCCAAGGACCTACTGGCAATACTGGAGATATGGAAATACGTACACACATAAAGCAAGATATTGAGTGTAGTTCTGAATAAGACAAGCAAAAATCAATGAACTGGAATTAGGGAATGAGAGCTAAGAAGTAGCTAGGTAAAGAGAGTATGCTTCTTTTTTCTCATTAGAGCCATTGTGTGGATTTGGAAACCAATCTTTTTTTCTGGGTCCAATAAAGTAATAAGGAAATTCAAATAACATCTTAGGAATTAAGGATCACAATATTTTGAATTAAAGGGGCCCATTAATGTGTTTTTGGTGTTATTGTTATAAAACAAATGTTTATTTATTTTATAAATAATAATTTTGTTGTAAGTAACACTTAAAAGTCTAACAATACTAAAACAAAATAAAACCAAAATCACTCCAGCAATCTCATAACAACTCTAATGGATAATCATATGACACACAGAGTTTATTGTTGATAATAGTGGGAATTTCCAATATTCTATTAGGTTTCTGTAATTTATGGAGTTGTAAAATGACTTGAGGAAAATGAAAGGCAGATAAGTATTTTTAAAATAAATATCATACAATGTTAACATACATATTTATTTTTGCTACCTAAGAAGATGTAAAGTGGATATGCATGGCTGTAGAAAGTTGTTACATGCATTCATGATTTCTGCTAATCTGATAACATGCTTTTGCATGACAGATAGTTCCCAATTATTCATCCCAGAGTTTTTTCTGTGTAATAGAAGTTAGTTACTTTGTTTAAAAGTTATAATTAATAGGGTGGTTGCAACTGCATAAAAAACAATAGTGACAGAGAAACACAACTGTATTTGTGCTTTTGTTTTTCAAGGAAAAAGATTTTTTTTCCTAAATCAATGGTACTCAAATTATTAGGACTCTGGACTTCATTACACTCATACAAATTGTCTCCTGTGGTGTCTTGGTTGCTGAAGGAATGTTTCCAATCACTTCTGATATCAAAAGCTTCATTGCCGGGGCCGCGCGGTGGCGCAGCGGTTTAGTCCGCGCTTGGCAGCCCAGGGTTCGCGAGTTCGGATCCCGGTCGCCCGCCGACGCACTGCTTGTCAGCCATGCTGTGACTGCGTCCCATATAAAGTGGAGGAAGATGGGCACGGATGTTAGCCCAGGGCCAGTCTTCCTCAGCAAAAAAGAGGAAGATTGGCAATGGATGTTAGCTCAGGGCTGGTCTTCCTCCCAAAAAAAAAAAGCTTCATTGCCAGTTCCTGTCTGAGGCTCTACTATTCCTGATGACAAAAATTAATATCTGACATGGGAATGCTGAGAATTACATATATCTGTAGAAAATGTATTTCTCATTAGTGCAGAAACTGCCAGTATGGCCTCTATTTGCTAAAGAAATTATTGAAATGAATGCTTAAGACACCTCATTTGCTTATTGTAACATGGAGCACAAAGGGAAAACATTCTTTTATTGTTTACATACTATTTTTTGCAGCTTCTCAGTCAGAAGTATGAGTGTTAAGGTAGAGAATTTTCTGAGTGATCTACATATTATGCGTGTACATTTATTGTGAAACAATACTTCCAATTACTATATATGTGCCATGCACACTTCTAAGTTCCTTATAAATATTAATTTAATAACTGTACTGATCTCATAAATACCATTTTCTTCTCTTAATGGTTCTTTTATTTAACTATAAACCTGTGACCTACACTGCAAATCCATCTTTTTTTGTTAGATAAGATCTTTCCAAGTAGGTCCTTGGACACAGATATACACAGTTTTGTGCTTGGCCATGACACCTCAAACAAGCATACAAACAGACAAAATCTGTTCAAATTAACAAAAAGCTACATACATGACCTTAATTATGTTGAGGTACATTCCTTTAATACCTAGTTTGTTGAGAGTTTTTATCATGAAAGGCATTATGTTTTGTTGAATGATTTTTCTGCATCTATTGAGGTAATCCTGTGATTTTTGTCTTTCATTCTGTTCATGTGGTATATCACATCAATTGATTTGTGTATGTCAAACCATCATTGCATCCCAGGTATAAATCCCACTTGATCATGGTGTATGATCATATTAATGTGCTGTTGAATTCTATTTACCAGTATTTTTGAGGATATTTGCATCTGTATTCATCAGGGATATTGGTCTGTAGTTTTCTTATGAAATCCTATAGCTAACATAGTCAACAGTGAAAAACTGAACGCTTTTCCTCTAAGATCAGGAACAAGGCAGAAATGCTCACTCTTGCCACTTCTATTCAACATAGTACTGGAAGGCCTAGCCAGAGTAATTAGACAAGAAAAAGAAATAAAAGGTATCCAAATCAGAAAGAAAGAAGTAAAATTTTCTGTGTTTGCAGATGACATAATCTTGCGTGTAGAAAACCCTAAAGATTCTATCTTAAAAAATTGCTAAAACTAATAAATGAATTCGGCAAAGTTGCCAAATACAAAATCAATGTACAAAAATCAGTTGTGTTTCTATACCATAAGAAAAAGTTGGTGAACTGTGAAAAAATTTAAGAAAACAATCTCATTTGCAATAGCACCAAAAAGAATAGAATAATTTGGAATAAACTTAACCAAGGAGGTGAAAAACTTGTACTGAAACTGTAAGTGAAAATTACAAATCATTTATGGAAGAAATGAAAAAGATACAAATAAATGGAAAGAAATTCTGTGTTCATGGATTGAAAGACTTAATATTCTTAAAATGCCCATACTACCTAAAGTGGTCTACAGATTCAATACAACTCCTATCAAAATCCCAATGGCACTTTTTACAGAAAAAAAAATCCTATAATTCAGATGGAACCACAAAAGACCTTGAATAGCCAAAGCAATTTTGCACAAGGAGGACTAAACTGGAGGTATCATACTCCCTGATTTCAAAACATATTACAAAACTACAGTAATCAAAACAATATGGTACTGGCATAAAATTAGTTATAGCAACTGATGGAACAGAAAAGAGAGCCCAGAAAAAAATCCACACTTATATGGTCAACTGATTTTCGACCAGGGTACCAAGAATATACAACAGGGAAAGGGTAGTTTCTTCAACAAATGGCATTGGGAAAACTGCATGTCCACAAGCAAAACAATAAAACTGGATCCTTATCTTACACCAGGCACAGAAATTAACTCAAAGTAGATTAAAGACTTAAATATAAGACCAGAAACTGTAAAATTCCTAGGAGAACACATAAGTGAACGTTTCATGACATCAGTCTTTGCAATGATTTTATGGATATCACACCAAAAGCATAGGCAACAAAAACAAAAATAAATAAGTGGGACTATATCAAACTAAAAAGTTTCTGTACAGCAAAGGAAACAATCAACAGAGTGAAACAGCAACTTATAAGATGGAAGAAAATATTTGCAAACCGTATATCTGATAAGAGGTTAATCTCCAAAATATATAAGGAACTCCTAAAACTCAATAACAAAAAAATTAATAACCAAGTTTTAAAATGAGCTAAGGATTTGAATAAACATTTCCCAAAGAAGATATATAAATGGCCAACGGGTGTACGAAACTATGCTCAACATCACTCATTATCAAGAAAATGAAAATTAAAACCAATATAAGATATTACCTCATATCTGTTAAGATGGCTATTAACAAAAGAATGAAAGACACGTGATCCAAGATGTGAAGAAATTGATATGCTTATGTACTGTTGGTGGGAATTCAAAATGGTGCAGCCACTATGAAAACAGTAGTATTTCCTCAGAAAATTAAAAATAGAACTGCCATTTGGTCCAGCAATCCTACTTCTTGGTCTATATCAAAAGAACTGAAATAAGAATCTAAAAGAGATATCTGTACATCCATGTTTATTATAGCATTATTCACAATAGTCAAGATATGAAAACACCCTAAATGTTTATTAACAGATGAGTGGATAAAGAAAATGTGGTATTCCACACAACGGCATATTGTTCAGCCTTAACCAAAAAAAGGAAATCTTCCCATATGTGACAATGTAGATAAACCTGGAGGACGTTATTCTAAGTGAGCTAGGACAGACACAAAAGGGCAAATACTGCATGACTCCACTTATATGAAGTATCTAAAAGAGTTAAACTCATAGAAACAGAGTAGAATGGTGGTCACCAGGGGCAGGGAAGAGGGGGAAATGAGGAGTTGCTCTTTAACCTGTATAGTTTTAGTTATGCAGTATGAATAAGTTCTAGAGATCTGCTGTAAACATTGTGCCTATAGTTAAAACTTGGTTAAGAAGGTAGATATCATGTTAAATGTTTTACCACAATAAAAATATTAAATTAAAGTAAAATTGCTAGAGCAATTTTTAAAAAGGCACCAATCCTATATTTCAATGAACTGAATTTCTGTTAATACAGTTCTATACGCATAGGATGCATTGAGAAGAGAGGAAGATTCACGTGCATACTATTGAAACTCTGACTCTAAGATAGTGTCCACTTTGTCACTGTCTATTTTTGTTAATCCTACCAGAAAAGGTAGCATCAGACCACTGATTTTACTTCCTTTTTACTCCTGTATCTGAAGCTTCTAGAACTATGTCTAAACCATTGCAGACTTTTTAATAATTATCTGTTCAATGAATGAATGAATGAAGACATGAATGTATAAATGGAACCAGGCAAGGGGTAGCATTATAAAACTGAATGACACTTAAGAACCAACTAACGTCAGATTCAACACAACTGTCTCAATATTATGTAGGAAAGGAAAACTGAATTAAATGGGTTGCTCAATGCTATCCATCATCTTTCCAAATTATTGATTGAGTGGAATAATCTAATGAGAACAAAGCACACAGTGTATGTAGAAAAATGACAGTACAGAACTAAATGAGATACAATACAAAGGTGGACTATTTAGCATTCAAAACTAATTTTTAATTGATCCTAATCAGGTGAGCTTTCTCTTCCTTTTTTCAACCTGCTAAACATGAGGTGTCAAAAGTCAATTGTTTCAAGTGCCTGATTCTGCTATTTGTTAGATCTATAAACTTGAATAGAATACATAATCCCTTTAAGATTCATTTCCATCACCTGGAAAATGTAAAAATAAACTGAATAGTTTATTACAAATATGTCATGAAAATGGTTCAATGTATAAACATATAAAGTATTAACATAGTACCTAGCAACTAATAAATGATTTTAAAAATTAGGAAATATGTATATATACACTGGGGCTTATAGAACAGAGGTCATGAATTACAATAAGTTTGGAGATTAAACCGTAACTACAGGCACACCTTGGAGATATTGTGGGTTCGGTTTCAGACCACCACAATCAAGCGGATATTGCAATAAAGTGAGTCACACAAATTTTTTGGTTGCCATGCATATAAAAATTATGTTTACACTATACTGTACTTTATTAAATGTGCAATAGCATTATGTATAAAAATATATACTACCTTAATTAAAAAATACTTCATTTCTAAAAAATGCTAACCATCATCTGAACCTTAAATGAGCTATAATCTTTTTGCTGGTGGAGGATCTTCAGTGTTGATTGTTGCTGACTGAATCAGGGTGGTGGTTGCTGAAGGTTTGGGTGGCTGTGGCAATTTCTTAAAATACGACAATGAAGTTTGCCACATCAATTGACTCTTCCTTCCACAAACGATTTCTCTGTAGCGTCTGATGCTGTTTGATAACATTTTACACACATTAGAATTTCTTTCAAAATTGGGGGTCAAAATTGGGTTCAATCCTCTTAACCCTACCACTTCTTTATCAACTGAGTTTATGTAATATTCTAAATCTTTGTTGTCATTTCTACAATCTTCACAGCATCTTCACCAGGAGTAGATTCCATCTCAAGAAATCACCTTCTTTGCTCATCCATAAGAAGCAACTCCCCATGTGTTAAAGTTTCATCATCAGATTGCAGCAATCCAGTCACATATTCAGGGTCCACTTCTAATTCTAATTCTCTTGCTATTTCACCACATCTGCAGTTATTTCCTCCACTGAATTCTTAAACCCCTCAAAGTCACCCATGAGGTTTGAGATCAACTTTTTCCAAACTCCTGTTAATATTAATATTTTGACCTTTTCCCATGAATCAAAAATATTCTTAATGTCATCTAGAAGGGTGAACCCTTTCCAGAAGGTTTTCTATTTGCTTTGCTCAGATCCATCAGAGGAATCACTATCTATGGCAGTGATCGCTTTATGAAGTATATTTCTTAAATAATAGTTGCAAATCAAAATTACTCCTTGATCCATGGGCTGCAGAATGGATATTGTGTTAGCAGGCATAAAAACAACATTAATCTGGTACAGCTCCATCAAAGCTCTTGGGTGACCAGGTGAATTGTCAATGAGCAGTAATATTTTGAAAGGAGTCTTTTTTTCTAAGCAGTAGATCTCAATAGCAGGCTTAAAATATCCAGTAAACCCCATTACAAACAGATATGTGGTCACCTATGCTTTGTTCTTCCATTTAAAGAGCACAGCAGAGTAGATTTAGCCTAATTCTTAAGGGCACCAGGAGTTTTGGAATGGTAAGTGAGCATAGTCTTCAACTTAAAGTCACCAGCTGCATTAGCCCCTAACAAGAGAGTCAGGCACTGACTTTGAAACTTTTAAGCCAAGCGTTGATTTCTCCTCTCTAGCTATGAAAGTTCTAGATGGCATCTTCTTCCAACATAAGGCTGTTTAGCCTACATTAAAAATCTACTGTTAAGTGTAGCCAACTTCATGAATTATCTTAGCTAGATCTTCTGGATAACTCATTGCAGCTTCTACATCAGCACTTGCTGCTTCACCTTGCATGTTATGGAGATGGCTTCTTTCCTTAAACCTCATGAATGAACCTCTACTAGCTTCATACTTTTCTTCTGCAGCTTCCTCACCTCTTTTAGCCTTCATAGAACAGAGAAGAGTTAGGGCGCTGCTCTGGATTGGGCTTCAGCTTAAGAGAATGTTGTGGCTGGTTTGATCTTCTATCCAGATCACTAAAACTTCTCCATGTCAGAAATAAGGCTGTTTCACTTTCTTATTATTCATGTGTTCACTGGAGTGGCACTTTTAATTTCCTTCAAGAACTTTTCCTTTGCATTCACAGCTTGGCTAACTGTTTGATGCAAGTGGCTTAGCTTTTGGCTTATCTTGGCTTTTGACATGTCTTCCTCACTAAGCTTAATCATTTCTAACTTTTCATTTAAAGTGAGAGATCTGTGACTCTTCCTTTCACTTGAACACTTAGAGGCCATTGTTGGGTTAACTGGCCTAATTTTAATATTGTTATGTCTTAGGGAACAGGGAGGCCTGAAGAGAGGGAGAGAGATGGGGGAACAGCCAGTGGGTGGAGTAGTCAGAACACACACAACATTCATTAAGTTCACCATCTCATTGGGCGCCGTTCATGGTGCCCCAAAACAATTACAATAGTAACATCAAAGATCACTGATCACCATAACAAATGCAATAATAATAATGAAAAAGTTTGAAATATTGTAAGAATTACCAAAATGTGACAGAGACATGAAGTGAACAAATGTTGTTGGACAAATGGGGCTGATAAACTTGTTCAATGCAGGGTTGCCACACACCTTCCATTTGTAAAAAATGCAATATCTGTAAAGCACAACAACATGAAGCACAATAAAAGAAGGTATATGGTCTGGTGAAATTTTCAGAAATTATACTAAGATGGTTATTTGGAATCAATCAACCTATCATTTTTTTGTTCAGATATTATGCATCAGTTCAATACACTCAGTCATTCAATACAGTGTATATAACATGTGTGGTTGGCACATCACTATGTTCAGTACAGAATATTTCCAACCACAGACTTGCTGCTGCTTGAAATAACATTTAACACCTACACTAGTCTCTTTTGTTTGGTTTTTTTTGTTTTTGTTTTTGTTTTGTTTTTTGTGGGGAAGACCAGCCCTGAGCTAACATCTGTTGCCAATCTTCCCCTTTTTGCTGAGGAAGACTGGCCCTGGGCTAACATCCATGCCCATCTTCCTCCACTTTATATGGGACGCCGCCACGGCATGGCTGACAGGCAGTGCGTCGGCGGGCGCCCGGGATCCGAACTCGCGAACCCTGGGCTGCCAAGCGCAGACTAAACCGCTGCGCCACCAGGCGGCCCCCTACACCTACACTAGTCTTGATGTGACCATACAGTCTTGGGGATGAGGTGGATGGGTCTTGAGTAGAGAGAAAAGTATTTCTGATTAAAAAACAAGAAGCACCTGTAAAAGATAATGGGAGTCAAAGCATTGTACCTGGCCAAGAAACCGAAGTTAAAGAGGAGAGAAGGAGACCAAAAGTGAGGTGTACAAGCCTGGATACGGGTGATCATTATCTCTTTAACACCATCGTTTGTGTTATTATCTTTCAGGCAAGCATGTCCAGAGTAAAAAACAGTAAATTCAGAATAATGACAATATTTACCCACTAAGAGATGGGGAGGGAAAAATTAAGAGCCAAATAGAAAGAAAAAAACCATGAGGATCATAAAGCATTGATTGTAAGTATTATAATCATATTTTACAGGAGATCTTTCTTTAATTCAGAAATCTCTTTTAGTAAAATTATAGATGTAGCATATTGTGTAGAGGGAAATAATGGAAAACAAAGACACATCAGGAACACCTACGTTTCTATGGAGAAATGTTTCAATAATACCATACAAAAATTATCATGATTACATGTTTGTATACATGATTTCTAAACGTATATATGTGTATATAGTGAACTTTTAGTGAAAGAAATTATTGCCAGCCCTAAGCTCCTGTTGAACCCTGTTGAACCTTGAATGCCTGTTTCAGAACAGGCATAAAGACATCTCACGCCAGAAGAAAGGAGAACCTGCATATGGCAAAAGTTATTCCTGGAGTAAAAGATGAATCAAATAGTCATGATTTTGCAGAATGTATTAAAAGAATAAACCCATTCTTAGCGATCAGTAGCAAGACACTGTAGTTAAATGTCACCTTTAGCAAGAGCACAATCTAATATTAAGAACTTATTTTACAAATAGAAGTCAAGTTTTTAAATAAGGAAATGTTATTTCAATACAGGGTGACATGAGATATGGCCAGCATGGGACACAAAATGGCACCCAACCGAGTTAGAAAATAAAGACAAATCAAGCAAAAATCCATCAGTAATTGTTCTTGTATAGGCAGTGCTTTCTCACTATCAAGTTTCTTTAAAGAGGTAGAACTGAAAGTTAAATGAAGTGTAATGTGCAAATAGAAGTCCATGATTCCTTAAAGTCCTTGGAGAGAAATGTATTTTTTTTTTTTTTTTTGTGGGGAAGACCAGCCCTGAGCTAACATCTGTTGCCAATCTTCCCCTTTTTGCTGAGGAAGACTGGCCCTGAGCTAACATCCGCGCCCATCTTCCTCCACTTTTATATGGGACGCCGCCACGGCATGGCTAACAGGAAGTAGGCATCCGTGGGCGCCTGGGATCCGAACTCGCGAACCCCGGGCTGCCAAGCACGGACTAAACCGCTGCGCCACCGGGCGGCCCCGAGAAATGTATTTTAAGATTCAGATTTTTTTTGGATTTACCAATGTTACATATGAATACACATACATGAATTAGTTCCCAGTGGGATCATTTGAAAACTAAGCACATTAACATTTTTTCAGCAAAATGTAAAATGCAAAAACCATAATTAGCTTAGTTCAGGTTCTAGCACCAAAGAGACGAAAACATTTTACCTTAAAGATATATGGATTTTGGCTTTGTGGATAAGGGATGAGAGACTTGTATTTCTCATGTCAGTACATGGAATGAAGTATTCTTAATCCTTTCTTTGCTAATCATTTTTCAATCCTCCTCTCCCCATTATTGAACCCTTCTACACATGGTTCCATATTGATAATCTTAGTGACCCTACCCACATGTTACAGTAAAGAGACTGATATATAGATAAGACAAGTTCAATGAATCTCTTCACAGAATATTGCGCTAACAAATTGTATGATTAGCATCTCTGCCAAAGTAGAGTGGTTCTATGCGTTGGTAGGTCTGGTTTCTTCCACTCTGTTTCAGTCACTTTCCTTTAGTCTTCCTTGACCTTCCCCTCCTCTGTTCATATCTCGGGGTGCTGATTTCTTCAAAATATGTTTCATAGTTTCCAAGGCCAACCAGCTTCCAGTTAGATTCAGTCAACAGGAACAACTGGCTTGACATTTCAAAGGTGGAAGATGGGAGAAGACTGGTGCTGTTTCTTGTCTCTCTCTGCTTCTGGCTGTATCTCCTGCTATGGCTACACATGCTACGTGGTTTTAACTCCTGCCAAACAATTTCCCCCTCTTCCCAGCCCCCACCATTCACCATCCACAGAGGTCCCAGTTCCCAACTGACTCTGGGGAGCCCACCTGCTCCCTCACTTCCTCCAGCCCTAGGAATGGTACCAGCTTTCTCTTTTGTTTATTTCTTGGTTCTCCTCATTCTCCTGTTTGTCTTTTCAGGTTTTCCAACTGCTTTTAAAATATTTTCCTGTATTAAATTCCCTCTATTTAATGATCTGGCATGGTCTTTGTTTACCTGCCTGGACCCTCACCAGTACACCACCCTTCTTCAAAAGAGATCCAACTATTTGCCATACCCTTGCTTCCCTGACTATTCCTCTGGTTCCATTTCCTACCCCTCTTCACCTCATTCACTCTGCTCCCATTACAATGCCTTCTTGCTAATCCTCAAACATGTCATGCAGTCTTACAACACAGAGACTTTGCACTGTTTGTAAAGCTCCTCCCCTAAATATTTTAGAAGCTTGCTCCTTCATTTCATTAAGACCTTATTCAAATGTCACCCCCCCAGGCTGTGACTACCTCTCTGACCACCCTTTCTACGTGTGTACCCACATCATTCCATATGATCTACAATATTTCCTACAACAGATAAAGAAGTCAAAGTGATTTCACAGAACCAACTGAAATTCAAATCTAAAATGACACAATATTTTAAATGTACTCATATGTAAATTTTATATTGTGTATTTTTATTAGATGTCAGTATCCTTATGGTAACTTTTTTATGATTATATAATACTGTGATTGATTAAGATTATAGACATTGTTAGAGAGATCAAATAGCTTGATTTAATAAATGCAAAGGAAAAAATGACACATAACCTCAGAAGACATGATTCTCAGGTCAACCAGAAAACTAGATAGTCTGGGAGAATTGGAAGTAGTAGCAATTAGAGGTTATTATTATTATTATTATTTTGGTGAAGAAGACTGTCCCTGAGCTAACATCTGTTGCCAATCTTCCTCTTTTTGCTTGAGGAAGATTGTTGCTGAGCTAACATCTGTGCCAATCTTCCTCTATTTTTAGTATGTGGACGCCACCACAGTATGGCTTGATGAGCAGTGCATATGTCTGCACCAAGGATGCTAACCCACAGACCCCAGGCCATCAAAGCAGAGTGCACAACTTCACTAGGCCACTGGGTTGGCCCCAAGTTATTGATACTTTTAAGAAGACACGGATAAAAAGGTTTACAATTGCATGAGAGTCACTGTGACTCAGGATTCCAAAATCCTATTCCTATAACCAGAACAATTCTAATAAGTCAGATACTGTATATGTAAGTTTAGTGTTGGGTCAAAGACAGCTAGGCACTATAAGAACACAGCTGTTATATGGGAAGGGCTGAAAGACACTTAATTGTTCTCTTAGTTTCTCATTAAACTTGATACATGAGCTTGCTCTTTCCCTGCTTCCAGACAATATCTATTAATATAAATAATTCTTAGATAATTCAAATATTTTAGCCACCTTCAATCATAAGACCATTCATTTCAGCAATTCATATCTCCAGTTCAGTGTAATAACAAAATTATTTTATCCAAAGTTAAAGTTTCTCTCAATCAAAAAATACCTGGAGACAAATGAAAATGAAAACATGACATGCCAAAATTTATGGGATACAGCAAAAGCAGTTCTAAGAGGGAAGTTTACAGCAATACAGGCCTACCTCAACAGACAAGAAAAATCTCAAATAAACAACCTAACAGTGCACCTAAAGGAACTGGAAAAAGAGGAACAAAGTCCAAAGTCAGTAGAAGGAAGGAAGTAATACAAATCAGAGTAGAAATAAATGAAATAAACTTTAAAAAATAGCAAAAAATCAATGAAACAAAGAGCTGGTTCTTTTAAAAGATAAACAAAATTGACAAACTTTTAGCTAGACTCACCAAAAAAGAGAGAGAGAGAGAGAGAGAGAAGTCTGAAATAAATAAAATCAGAAATGAAAGAGGAGAAATTACAATGGGCACCTCAGAAATACAAAAGATTATAAGAGAATACTATGAAAAGCTATATACCAACAAATTGGATAATCTAGAAGAAATGGATAAATTCTTAGAATCATACAACCTTCTAAAACTGAATCAAAACAAAATAGAGAATTTGAATAGACCAATCACCAGTAAGGAGATCGAAACTGTAATGAAAAAAACTCCCAAAAAATAAAAGTCCAGGATGAAATGGCTTCCCTGGTGAATTCTACCAAACATTCAAAGAAGCCTTAATACCTATCCTTCTCAAACTCTTCCAAAAAGTTGAAGGGGGAAGCTTACTAACTCATTCTATG
The DNA here is from genome assembly GCA_031878705.1 of Tapirus indicus. NCBI lineage: Eukaryota > Metazoa > Chordata > Mammalia > Perissodactyla > Tapiridae > Tapirus > Tapirus indicus. The sequence goes on along the minus strand of CM062918.1, from coordinate 106,429,943 downwards.
AAGCCAAAATTACTCTTATACCAAAACCACACAAGGACAAAACACAAAAAAAGAAAATTATGGCCAATATCACTGATGAACATTGATGCAAAAACGCTCAACAAAATACTAGCAAGTTGAATACAACAATACATTAAAAAGATCGTACACCATGATCAAGTGAGATTTATTCCAGGGATGCAGGGATGGTTCAAAATCCACAAATTAATCAACATGATACACCACATTAACAAAATGAAGAATAAAAATCACATGATCATCTCAATAGATGGAGAGAAAGCATATGACAAGATACAACATCCATTTAGGATAAAAACTCTGAATAAAATGTGTATAGAGGAAAGTACCCCAATATAATAAAGGCCATTTTTGACAAACCCACAGATAATGTCATTCTCAATGGAGAAAATCTGAAAGCTTTCCTTCTAAGAACAGGAACCAGACAAGGAAGCCCACATTCACCACTCTTATTTAACATAGTATTGGACATCCTAGCCAGAGCAATCAGGCAAGAAAAAGAAATAAAAGGGATCTGAATTGGAAAAGAAGAGGTGAAACTGTCACCATTTGCAGATGACATGATTTTATATATAGAAAACCCTAAAAAATCCACCAAAAACCTTTAGAAATAATAAATAAACACAGCAAAGTTGCAGGATATAAAATCAACATAGAAAAATTAGTTGCATTTCTACAGACTAACAATGAAGTAGCAGAAAAGAAATTAAGAATAGAATCCAATTTACTATTGCAGGTAAAATAATAAAATACCTAGGAATAAATTTAACCAAAGAGGTGAAAGACCTATACACTGAAAACTATAAAACATTGTTGAAAGAAGTTGAAAAAGACACAAAGAAATGCAAAGATATTCCCTGCTCTTGGATTGGAAGAATTAACATAGTTAAAATGTCCATACTTCTTAAAGCAATCTATAAATTCAATGTAATCCCTATCAAAGTTCTGATGACATTTTTCACAGAAATCTTAAAATTTATATGGAACAACAAAAAGACCCCAAATAGCCAAAGGAATCCTAAGAAAAAAGGACAAAGCTGGAGGTTTGACACTCCTGATTTCAAAATATATTACAAAGCTATAGTAATCAAAACAGCATGGTACTGGCAAGAAAACAGACACACAGATCAATGGAACAGAATCGAGAGCCAAGAAATAAACCTACACATCTATGGACAGCTAATTTTTGACAAGGAAGCCAAGAATGTACAATGGAGAAAGGAAAGTCTCTTCAATAAATTATGTTGGGAAAACTGGGCAGCCACATGCAAAAAAAAATGAAAGTAGGCCATTATTTCACACCATACACAAAAATTAAATCAAAATGGATTTGACTTGAATGTAAGACCTGAAATCATAAAACTTCTAGAAGAAAACATAAGCAATACACTCTTTGACATCGGTCTCAGCAGCATATTTTCAAGTACCATGTCTGAACAGGCAAGGGAAAAACAGAAAAAATAAACCAATGGGGGGACATCAAACTAAAAAGCTTCTGCACAGCAAAGGAATCCATCAACAAAATGAAAAGACAATCTAACAATTGGGAGAAGATATTTGCAAACCATATATCTGACAAGGGGTTGATGTCCAAAATATATAAAGAACTCATACATCTCAACCAAAAAAAAACCTAACAACCCACTTTAAAAATGGGCAAAAAGGGCCGCTTGGTGGCACAGTGGTTTAGTCCATGCTTTGGAAGCCCGGGGTTCACGGGTTCAGACCCCAGATGCCTGCTGCCACGTGGCTTGTCAGCCATGCCTCTGGCGGTGTCCCATATAAAGTGGAGGAAGATGGGTGCACATGTTAGCCCAGGGCCAGTCTTCCTCAGCAAAAAAGAGGAGGACTGGCAAAAGATGTTCGCTCAGGGCTGGTCTTCCTCACACACAAAAAATAAATTCATTAATTTAAAAAATGGGCAAAAGATCTGAACAGACATTTTTCCAAAGAAGACATACAGATGGCCAACAGACACATGAAAAGATGTTCAACTTCACTAATTATTAGGGAAATGCAAATCAAAACTACAATGAGAAATCATCCCACACCTATCAGATTGGCTATAATTGAGGCTGGCCTGGTGGCAGAGTGGTTAAGTTCACATGCTCTGCTTCCATGGCCTAGGGTTCACCAGTTCGGATCCTGGGCATGGACCTACACCCCATTCATCAAGCCATGCTGAGGCAGCATCCCACATAGAAGAACTAGAAGGATGTACAACTAGGATATACAACTATGTACTGGGGCTTTGGGGAGGAAAAAACAAAGAGGAAGATTGGCAACAGATGTTAGCTCAGGGCCAATCTTCCTTAAAAAAAAAAAAAGAAAGGGGGCCGCCTGGTGGCGCAGCAGTTTAGTCCGTGCTTGGCAGCCCGGGGTTTGCGAGTTCGGATCCCGGGCGCCCGCCGACGCACTGCCTGTCAGCCATGCCGTGGTGGCGTCCCATATAAAGTAGAGGAAGATGAGCACGATGTTAGCTCAGGGCCAGTCTTCCTCAGCAAAAAGGGGAGGATTGGCAACAGATGTTAGCTCAGGGCTGGTCTTCCCCACAAAAAAAAAAAAAAAAGAAAAGAATGGCTATCATTAACAAGACAAGAAATAATAAGTATTGCAGAGGATGTGGAAAAAAGGGAACTCTCATACACTGCTGGTGGGAGTGCAAACTGGTGCAGCCACTATGGAAAACAATATGGAGATTCCTCAAAACATTAAGAATAGAACTACCATATGATCCAGCTATTCCACTGCTGGGTATTTATCCAAAGAACATGAAAACACGAATGCATAAAGATACATGCACTCCAATGTTCATTGCAGCATTATTCACAGTAGCCAAGATTTGGAAGAAACCTAGGTGCCCATCAAGGGATGAATGGATAAAGATGTGGTATATACACACTATAGAATACTATTCAGCCATAAAGAAGGATAAAATCTTGCAATCTGTGGCAACATGAATGGACCTTGAGGGTATTAATGCTAAGCAAAATAAGTCAGAGGGGTAAAGTCAAATACCATATGATCTAACTCATAAAAAGAAGATAACAACAAACAAACACATAGAGACAGAGATTGGATTGGTGCTTACCAGAGGGGAAGGGGGGAGGAGGGTGAAAGGAGTGATTAGGCATTTGTGTATGGTGATGGATTATAATTAGTCTTTGGGTGGTGAACATGATGTAATGTACACAGAAATCGAAATATAATGATGTACACATGACATTTTATAATTTTATAAGCCTATGTTACTGCAATCAAAAAATAACAATAATAATAAAAATAGATAAATAAAGTTTCTCTCCTTCCTTCAACTTCAGTTTCACTCAGGCTATGACACTTGCAGATGAGAAGGAATGTATTTAACTATTCCACTCTCCACTTAATGTTTTTTTTTTTGGCCCCAGCCTTGACAAGTTTGGCACTCCCCTCTCCAAACATGCAGAGAAAGAGGAATAAAGAACATGTAGCAGAGAAGTTCTCATTTTTTTGACACTATGCCCTCTGGGTATGGGAGAAACCCAAATTCTGAGTATTTGTCTTAAGGTAGGGTCTCAGGGTGTTCTTGGAAAATCCCCACGGAGCCCTGTACCTGCAGCTCTCCTCACACAGGCAGTGAACCTTCACTAGTTTGTTGTCTGCTTATGATCATTCCCCCAAGCCAGACATCCTATGTTCTATATATTCTGTTCAAGCTCTATATGCTCCCCAGCCAGTCTGCTTATATAGGATATGTATTTGTTTGCTATTGCTGCTGTAACAAATCACTAGAAATTTAGTGGATGAAAACAACAGAAATTTATTCTCTTACAGTTTTGCAGGCTAGAAATTGGAAATGAGTCTTACAGAACAAACATCAAGGTTTCATAAGGACTGGTTTCTTTACAGACTTCAGGGGAGAAAGCTTTCCTTGTCTTATCCTCTTCTTGTGGTCGCCTTGACTTGTGTTGCATTCCTTAACTTGCGGCCATGTCACTCCAATCTCTGTTTCCATGGCCACATTGCCCTCTCCTCTTCCACAGTCAAGGCACATTCTGCCTCCCTCTTATAAGGATACTTGTGATTACATTTAGGGCATGCCTGGATAATCTAGGATAATCTTCCCATCTCAAGATCCTTAACATGATCTCATTTGTAATATCCCATTTGCCATATAAGGTAACATTCACTAATCCCAGGGATTAAGACTTGGATATCTTTGAGGCCATTAGTCTCACAGAATCCAAGGCGCCCCAAGTTGCTCTTCACCTTCAGGTAGGCACATTTTAGTACAAAAGAAACACTCAAAGTTTAACCCAGCATTGGCAGATGTGTAATGTGTTTCCAATTGAGTTTTCACTACTCTGACATCATAATCTACTTCATTGTGTGGTTGTTAATCTCGTTTTGCACACCCTCACCACCATATCCATTTTCCATGCTTCTTCGCTGCATTCTGTTCCCATGGAGCTGAACTCTCACAACTGCATCCCGCAGTCTTCCTTGCCCTCTGGCTTCTGGCTGGTTTCAGCCATTGGGAGATATTGGCAGAGATCAGAAAATGGAAGGAGAAAGTGGACAAATTATTTCTCAAGCTTCCTCTTTGCTTGGCCATGTCCTGGCAATGGCTAGAATCTCTCTTATGAGTTCTTGACATCTCTTACACTCAACAACAAAGCACAATGTGATTATTACCCTGTCACTCTACACAACATAGCCTAGAATACAGGTTGCTTAAAAAATCTATTTACCATGAAATTATTATTAAGAAATTAAAATCTGGATTCTCATAAAGTGTCCTATTGCATCTTTCTACAATTTTCACTGCTAAAAATTATTTACCAAAAATTATATAAAAAATAATTATCTGGATTCTGACATGGTCTGTTGTGGCTTTTTTATTTTTTAGAAAAGGTGATAAGAAATTCTTTGAATTTAATCCAGTAATTTTTTTTTTAGTTTAAGCATCATGCATCTGATCAACACATTCTAGGTATGTAAAAACCTCTAGGTATATAAAACGTATTGCTTACATGTCCACTCCCAGTACAGCTTGTATAGAACACTTCCAACTACGGTGTTGCTGGCACTCAAAAGAGTATTTAGCATCTAGACTACTCTTGATGTTATTGTAGTGATTCTTAAGATTGTAAGAGGGGGTGATGGGAGAGGATAATTAAATTTCTAGTGAAAAAGAATGACAAGATTTTATTTCAGAATGTATTGGAAGTCAATACATTCTGTGTAACTGCCAAGAAGCAGAAGATTTAGTTTAAAAGAGGAGAAAGAAATAAAAACTGAGATTTACAAGCTTGGATGTGAGGGATCATTATCACTTTGTCACATAAGTGTTATCATTTGGACGCACAACATCACAGGTAAAACTAACTTCAGAAACATGACTGGATTTTTTTTGGAAAAGGAGGGAAGAACAAAGGAAGAGACAGATGACAATGTGAAATAATACGAGGCTGGAAAAATCTTTGATGTAATGAAAATGAGAAATAACATGAGGAGGGAGAAATCATTCATGCAAGTCATACCTATGGCTATGTAAATGTTACAGTCACATTCTGAATGATATATTTATTTCCTAAAGATTTCCTCTCCAGTAGGTATACTGAAGTAGCATATGTTTTAGAAGAAAATAATGAGGAAGTAAATGCACATCAGGAAACCTCCTGAACACCTGTCATACTGCTGATTTATGTAAAATAGAATCTTTGTTCTTTTTAATTCTATAGTATTTTTTTTTTTTTGAGGAAGATTGGCCATGAGGTAACATCTGTTGCCAATCTTCCTGTTTTTCTTTTTTCTCCCCAAAGCCCCAGTACGTAGTTGTATATCCTAGTTGTAGGTTCTTCTAGTCCTTCTATTTGGGATGCTGCCTCAGCATGGCTTGATGAGAGGTGAGTAGGTCGGTGCCCAGGATATGAACCAGTGAAGCCCGGGCCGCCAAAGTGGAATGCACGAACTTAACTGCTATACCTCTGGGCTGGCCCCAAACAGAGTCTTTTGAAATCTTGAATTATTCCCCCTTAGAGGACTAAATTGTGATTGGACAAGAAAATTTTCAAAACAGATATCCAGACATTCATTTTAGAGAAAGAGAAAGCTAGATCATCAGACCATGATAAAAATAATTTCTGAAATAATAAGTGAATGAAATGGGTATGATTTGCAGAACACATTGAAAGAAGCAACCCATTCTTAATAATCAGTAACAAAAGCTCTGTATTTAAATGGCCATTTTAGGAAGAATATAATTTAAAACTAGGAATTTATTTTAAAATAATAGTAAGGATTTAAAAATCCATGGTTATCATGAAACAAAACCTTATGGGATAAACAAGAGAACCAACAGAAAATAAAGATAATTCAAGACAGCACCTGTTCAGGGATTGTGTTAAACATAAGACATATTCACATTATTTCTTTAAAGAAATAGAACTAGAAACGCATGCCAAATCCTTGCTATATATTCTTTATTTTTGGTTTAAAACACACACACACACACACACACACACACGCGCACACACACACACACACACACCTCTTTCTGAGGACAGCCTCATTTAGTGACCAAACTGACTTACTAAGAAGTAAGGAAAGTCAGAAATTTCTTTCATAAACTTTTGAGGAGACTATACTAAAACTCAACAAAAATCAGATGCCTAAGGATGGTAGGGAGCATGGAAGTCCATCAAATGCCTTAACTATTAGCCATTTTTAATGGCTTTTGTATCAAAGTGGGCACCATTGTCAGAACGTAAATAATATCAAAAGCTGAAAACCTGATGCAGATTATATTAATGGGCCAAAACAGTGTGGCTGGAATTGGCTGATCAGACTGGAATAGTAATACTAGAAAAGTGCTGACAGTAGTGAGGCACCACTGATAACTCCAGGAAAGTGTCGAATATCCAATGTAATTAATCTGCCAGGAGCAAGTGGAAGCAATGCCCTGTGCTTTGTGGTCTCCTCCACCAGAAAACAACAGGGTCGGCTAGGGGAGTCACAAGTCTGGCATGCAGTGGAAGCCTCTGCAAGCAGAATCCTATACTCTGTGCCAGTCTGTGATGGCTCTGCATCAAACACCTGACTGAAATCCATGCAGATGGTGAAGTGAAATCATCGCTTCATGAAGACTGCCAAAGGAACTCTAAGACAGCAAAAATAAAATACTGACCAGCTTAGGGAAACAAATTCAGTGGAAATTAATATCACTTTTTATCTGAAGACTGAACAACACACTTAAGAACATGGATGAATTTCAAAAACACTATACTGAAGAAAAACATGTTTTGTACAAAAGAGAACATGCTGCGTTATCCAAATTCTTGCAAAAACATACACAAAATCAATCTATAGTACAGAAACATCAGAACAATGATTGACTCTGGGGAGGGGGTAGAGATCTACTGGAATGAGCTTGAGGGAATGTTCTGGAAAACAGTAAAATTCTTCATCTTGATCAGGGTTTGCCACAGATGTATGCCAAACTCATTGAATGGTACACTAAGATTTGTGGATTTTATCAGATGTAAATTTTACTTCAAAAGAAAAAGTGAATTGTAAACAAAAATTGAAATTTAGCTAGTCATTTACATGCTGTAGTACTTAGGGGGAAGTATGCTGATATATGAAAATTATTTTGAAATGCATAAAAAATAAGAGGTATTGATGGATGGATAAAGGGATGAATAAATGGATAGATATGTGATAAGGAGAGTATAGTAAAATGTTAATGGTAAAATCTGGGTGGTGGATATACCTGTGTTTGCGATAAAATTCTTTCACCTTTTTGTTTTGAAATTTTCACAGTGTAGTGGTGGGGAGATCTGAACGGCAATGCTTAACTTTATTTCTGTGGTCCAATAGCTTTCCAGTCTCTTCTTCCAATGACATTATTGGCATATACCTCAGGGATATTTGGATAAAATGTGTATACTTATGTGTGATATTTTGTGAGTTTATACAAATAATTCAGTTATATTATTCACTGACTTCCAATCAGGATGAGCTGTAATATGGCACGTTAGTGCTTCAGATATGATCGTTTAACCATAGGTAAAAATCCAACGTATTATAGCACGTGTCCTGCATTGTTATAATAATTATATAACTTTGAAAGAATAAAGCTGAAAAATGTACAAATTATTACTACATATAAAAGATGATATATAATGAATTGTACCATATTAAACTCAAACTCCTATGTATAATAACAGTTTTATTTAGTTTTCTTGAAAATATAACTTCTCTTTTTCTTCTTTATGGTTTACAGAGTATTCTTGAACATTCTTACCCATTTTGTTATTGCTACCTTTCTGTGTCTAAGTATTTCTCTGTTTTTTGCTTAATTTTTTGTCAAGCCTGAGAAGAGTTTGTAACCTATGTTTGAGATCAATCATATTTTATGAGTAAGAATTAATAAACTTTTAAGATAGATTATTTTTAACTTTTTTTCTTAATGTTGCAACTCCATTTGACAATAATTTACTTTTCTAGTGACCCCATAGTCTATAAAGGGTAGTTGGCCATCCACCCTTCATGTGGGTTTAGAAAAGACCTTATATGCTAAATGTATTTTCCTTGAAATAAGAAAGAATATTGGCATCTCAGGAATAAAAACAATTATCTATTACAAAAATAAAGTATCTATGTATTTCTCTTGACAGCAGTGCTCCTGAATTTTGTAGCAATTGGGATTTTCAGAATAGTCTTCTCTCTATCCACAAGTCTTCTCTCCTTGTCTTCTGAAGTGCATAGGCATAAATACATTCGTTTAAATATCGTCACAGTGTTATTTCATGAAAAATCATATAAATCAAAATTTATCCATTCAACAAAATTATAATACATTTTTAAATGGCATTGGAGTATATTTTTAGAGGATTTTATTTTCATTAAACCAAAGGTATAAATTACATATTTTCTCCATAGAACAATAAAGCAAACATTGGAAATGCTGTCAAGACATAGAGTTAAATAAGAGTAATTTCCTGTGAATTTATAGAATAGTAAGATGATTCTTGCAAATGTAGTTCTGTTTAATTTCACAGTTTTCACCTAAATAAGCTTCTCTTGATTTGTAAGATAAACAGAGTTGTTCTTTTTGAGGTGTAGGAGGAGAAAACCTAAAACAGAAGAAATGTCACAGTCTTCATGGAATTCTCTAACACACAAATACCAAAGAAATATAAAACTTGCATTTTATATATAAATTTTAAAAACATAATTTATATTTAATATAATTGAACTGAATTAACATTATCAGTAGCACAGATAAATAAGATCTTTATAAATTTAGAAGTTATGATAGATTACAGAACCTTGAATATTAAATAAAAATGCAACTAAGGATAAGAGTCTAAGGGGAAGGAAAGTATGCTGACCAAAACCGGTTGTAAAAGTAGACAGACAAATTAAAAAACAAAATAATAAAAAGCCTAGCAATAACAGGTGAAGTAAATTTTTCTAGAGGAGAAAAAACCATTTTTAGTCTCCATAGTCTTTAGGCTCTTAATAAGTAGAATATAAAAAAGCAGGAATAAATCAATGGACTGGAAGTTGGGTCTTATAGAACAATGTGGTCAGTGAGAAAGTAAGTAGACTTTAAGCCATGATTTGTATTACAGGCTGATTTGCATCCCCTTTAAATGCATATGTTGATGTCCTATCCCCCAGTACCTCAATGTGTGACTATATTTGGAGATAGAGTCTTCAAAGAGGTATTTAAGTTAAAATGAGATCATTAGGGTGGGCCCTAATCCATTATGAATGGCTGGTGTACTTATAAGAAGAAGAAATTTGGACACAGACAGGTACAGAGGGAAGACCACGTGAAGACACAGGGAGAAGACAGCCATCTACAAGCCAAGGAGAGAGGCCTCAGAAGAAACCAACCCTGATAACACCTTGATCTTGGACTTCTAACCTCCAGGACTGTGAGAAAATAACTTTCTGTTGTTTAAGCTACCCAGTGTGCAGTCCTTTGTTATGACAGCCCTAGCAAACTGTTACGGTTTGTAAGAAAAAGTCTCAGGAGAGGGCTAATGAAGAAATTGAGTTGTTATCTGCTTCTGGAGTCCATAATGCTGTATATGGGATTGGACTTAAGTCACTGTCTCTTTTCTCAGTTCCCCAAATCTCCTTGAAATTACCCCTCAGGCTCTCTTAATTTCTGTTATTTTGGGGAAATGCAGCAATTAAACCAAGGATAGAGAAGGTTGCATTGTGTCGGGCAGATACTTACATATCAGAGGCCAGAACCGAATCATTTTCCCATAGCCAGCGCTTGCCAATTCCATTATGGTAGATTCCAATCCAAAAGAAAGATTTTAAAGAGAAGAAATGCTGGTGGTAAACAAATATATGCAAATACAAAGTTTCCATTATTCTCCTTTCATCAACTGCATGGAAGTACCTCAAAAAAATTCATCATATTTACGTTTATTCAGTTATTCCAGTACACAAACTCATTAACGCATGCTATATTCCAAGATGCTAATGATACAGAATGAGCAATACAAATTCCCTGCTCTCATGAGAGTAAAGAAATAGGGTTGGTTTGGGGCATAAATGAGTGAACTTTTTAAAAGAATAGCAGTATCAGGGCCGCCCGGTGGCGCAGCGGTTTAGTCCGTGCTTGGCAGCCCGGGGTTCGCAAGTTCGGATCCCTGGCGCCCGCCGACGCACTGCCTGTCAGCCACGCCATGGCAGCGTCCCATATAAAGTAGAGGAAGATGGGCACGGATGTTAGCCCAGGGCCAGTCTTCCTTAGCAAAAAGGGGAGGAGTAGCAACAGATGTTAGCTCAGGGCTGGTCTTCCCCACAAAAAAAAAAAAAAAAAAAAAGAATAGCAGTCCCATCATCGACGTCATGAAGATTAATTTTACCCCCAGTGCCTATCTCCTCTCTCTTCAGGTGCATGATAGAGAAAATCTCTATCAGGAGAACTCATACAGTGGGTACTTTAACTCAATGCTGATGTACATTGTTGGAGTTAGGGAAAGCTCTCCCATCTTCTCACATAATGTTCTAGATTCTGATGCACTGATCACATAATGATATTAGCTTTCAGACCACAAGGCTATACCATCTTGGTGCTGGGCTATACCAGGTTCTTTTATCTCTGAATGAGATTTTCCTTGTAATAACTGTCTCCTTCTAAATTCATTCTTTATAAATTTTTTTTCATGAAGAGTATTCCAAATATTATTTCAAAACATTTCTTTAGTTTTTACACACTATATAGATCCTATGTCACATTTTGCATGTGAAACTTGAAACAAAAGACAAACTAGTTATATCCCTCAGCCATTTGTCTAGTGCTGAAGTCGAGTAAATGTAAATGACTCCTCAGTTTGATCCAGGTAATCAGCTTCACGTATCTCACATACAATTACAATGCTCAGTTAAAATAATAACTTACCATCTCCTCTCTGTTTATCTTTATGAGACTGGAATTTAAAGATAAGCAGGCACGTTGACTCTCTCTCCACGTTAACCGTTCCTTGGAGAAGTAGTAACAGCTGCATCTGAACCAAACCCAATTCTTTGGACAAGAATGACAAGGAGGTCCTAGACAAAGATTCTCTATCATTTTATTGAATAAATTCACAAAGTCTGATTTAGTTTGTTATTTTTTAAAACACACCTTGCAAACGGAAGTACACTTTTTGTCATTATAGTAACATTACATAAAGAAAAACAATTAGTTATAACAAAATTATAAATAAAACCCTTTGCTTTTATTTTTCTCTCAACTTGCTGCTACATTTTAGATCCTTTATATATCATATAACACAAGTCAACTAGGTCTATTAATCTAAGGAGTAGCCAAACCATTAGTTTTTCTTATCTCCATACCATTATAGCACTTAGGGGCTAGAATGTCTTCACTGTATGTCATCATTAGATTAATTTTTGTTGAAATTTTACCCTCCTAATACAAACTCTACCTCTCCAAAATTTGTTCTCACATCAGTTATTTCTACTTCCATACAAACCAATGAAATCTTGCAAGAATTTCTAAAAAAAAAAAAAAAAATACCCTTTACCTCTGTCGTCTTATATTGCAGTTGGTTATACATAAACCTCTGCTTCACAAGAATCTCTAGTTATTTAATGTCTGGAACTATGTCTTATATTTTCTATTACATATTCTAGAGTACCTTGCCTAGCAAAGGCTCTATGTTTGTGGAGATGATACAAATAATGCTCTTCTGCTTAAATCAGCATAAGAAATTAGGCTATAAAACCATTGCCTACCTTTTTGCTGGATTGTGTGAGATGATTGTTTGGAAGATGCTACAAAAATAGTTAAATATCATAATTAGAATGTCCTTTAAATTGAAACATCAAAATGAAATATTAAAAGGCTATATTCTATAAGAGTAAATCAGCAACTTTATAGAAAATTAAAAAAGAAGAATTTTGATGATGTAAAATTGTTCTGAGCCTAGTATCTGCTTAGCATATTCTATGAAATAAATAATGCTCCCAAAGGGCAAGACAATTTAACTGACTCGATAGTTACTTGTAAGTTTGCAGTAAAGACAGCCACTGCGATGGCTATGGCCATCAGGAGAAGGCACGTGATGCCCAGCACTGTAGAAATAAGCCTCCACAGAAGAGGTGAGAAGTCTCCTGAGAGAACTGAAAACACAAGCAGAATCCAAAACAGAAGGAGAAGTTGGAGCAAGATGACGGGACAAATAATAAATATAATGCATGAACAGTTTACAGTCAAGAATGCATTCAAATACTTGTTAATTCTTGATCTTCACAAGCCTGTGAAATATTTTTACACAATTCTAGATAATTATGAAATAATTGAAGTAAAAATCTCATTTTTTATGTAGGCTATTTGTCTAAGATAACAATCAATTAATAGTGGAACGGAGTCCCTAAATCACTAATTCTGCCTCCACATCCTACTCTCTGTCATCCCTCTCCACCATAAGAAACAAAAAATAAATAAACGGAGCAAGAAATATATCCAAAATCAGAGTGGCAATTGATTCCTTTAGGCACTGAGCTCTTCCCTTCATGAAAAGTAAAAGTGGCCACATTTTAAAATAGGAAGTCAAACAATTATCATTTGTTTATTCTTCTTCCTTCCACCCTTCTTCTGTCTATCCTTCTTAAACTGACAAAATAGCTTATTTTGTCATTCCAACTTTGGAACATTTAATATCTACAAAAATAATCTGTAAGGAACACATTTATTTTTCATACTAACTGTCTCTCCCTGAATTTTTTTCCTCAATATTATTAAGGCATTCATCTCTTAACTATTTTCTCCTCATTCATCATTATTGCCATGCCTTAACCACCCAACCTAGACCTAATGGGAATCACCTGAATGACTGCATTGCCACTAACCATTCATTTTCCACCATATCTGCCTAGTTGACTGTTAGACTCTGAATCAAATTAATTCAGAGTCTGAATTAAATTCAACCTTCTCTCTTTCTCTGTCTGGGTTACACATATCTGATAAGGAAGTCAAATCAGTCTGGTGCTAATTCACATCAGGGTCTAAAACTTCACTTTGATTCTCAGTGGCCTTTGACAATTATTTTATTATTCTTGGTCAATTTCTCCCCTTTTCAGCACCAGAGTTTTTTTTTCAAATAGCTACCATTACACTTAAGTCATCTCTCCTATGAAAAATGAGCAAAGATCAAAAGACTAAAAAACTAAAAAGTTTTGATGAGCGGAAAATGTCAAAGGCTTAGGTTCCATTTCATTGGTCGTCTCTTTGAATTATAATCGCTTTAGGTTTTAACATATTTAAACTCCCATTAGATCATATACCTCACTTTATTCTTTCTCATAGCAGAAAACATGGTCCTAAGGCTGTCCCTCATTGAAGGTCTCCTTACTTCACAGAAGGTCTCCCTCACTTCACAAACACAAGCACAGAACAAGGTAGGGTATAAAATAAAGGAGGCATTGTTCAGGCTACTTAGCTTAGCCAAACTAGACTTATGACTTAGCATGGTTTTTCCAAGTTATTTAGGTAAGAAAACAAAAGCTGTTTTTAGTTAACCTCTTCTACAGCATATATGACTCATGTGTTCCTATCAGGTACAACAGCAGTTGTGCTAGAACTATGCTTAAGAATTCAAATTCAGGAGTTTGAGAAATATCTTTCAATCTTGCTACAAGAAACACAGTAATCTTTTCTGTGAGATTCTATTAAAAGAATCTAATAAAAGGACATGCAAATTATTTTTATGATTGGAAAGACTACTATAAAACTGTTAGCTTTCTCAAATTAAATTATATGAGTAATAAAATATAGTTTAAAAAGTGAGAGTGGGAACTGTTCTGGAACTTGACTAAGCAGATCTAGAGTGCTTTTGGAAAACAGGCAAATGAAACAATGAGAATTTTGAAATATGATTAAGGGTCTCATCCTGTCCATGATTAAAATTAAAGTCTTAATAAGCAAGATTGATTTTTAAAAAGATAGATATAACAGAAATAGATGTCCCTGAAACAGATTCTAATACATAAAAAGTTAGAATAGGGTAAAAGGTGCAAAAAAAAAGAGAAAAAAAACTCACTAACTCACAAAGAAAAAAAAATTGACATCGACAATCACACAGACCCCAATAACTACTACGTATAATTTCTATTTTTAAATTTCTTTTTAAGTAAATATCTGAAGTATAGAATACATATAGAAATGCTCACATATCATAAGCACACAGATCAATGGATTTTCGCAACATGAACTCTCCTGTGTAATCATCACCCTAATCATAATATAGAACATTACTAGTAACATAGAAGCTTCCCACAGGGCCCCTCCCAGGACCAAAAGGTAACCACTGTCCTTGCCTCTATTGCCACCAAATAATTTTGCTCAACTTAAATTTCATATAAATAAAACTATACAGTATATGGGAGAAGTTCATTATATGATACCAAATGAAAACTATAAATATAAAGAACATAAAACTGTAAGTCCAGAATCATATGTATGTATAAGACAGAAAACAGGTTTATGGGTGACTACTAAAATATACACTTATCTGTATTTTTAACATTTTTCCTAATACACACGTATTTACTTAATCAACAAGCAATTTAACTATTATTTACAATCTCTTTCTTTAGAAGAGAAATACTCTTAGAATTTTATGATCAATTTCAAGCAAACTTTTAAAAAGTGCCTGTGATTTTGCAAAAAACAGACCCAAAAAATCATTCCAAAAGAACACCAACTTTTTTGGGAATCTGTGAGATTGGCCTCTGCCAGTTCAGAAAGCTCACCAGCCTACAGGTATGCTTTCATCTCTTTGCCATAAGATCATTAGTCTTGGAAAAGACAAGCCTTCAGCAATCAAGATTCCAGAAACAAGCAACAACTTGCAACTTTAACTTAACGTCATTAAGCCTTATTATACCTACGTTTAATTGTTGTGTTTGCTATGGCCCAATCTATTTTATGCTCCAAATTTAAAAGAAATATATTTATATTTTGCTGGCTTCAGGAAATAATTATGTCAAAAATTATGGCATAAGCTATATGCCACACTCTAGCCCCGAAATCAATCAGTCTAACATGTTTACTTCTCACACAATACAATTCTTGGGTTTCAAAACAAGATGTCTAAACTCAGTGCTCTTAAACAACCATGGCTAGCAACATTTCCATACTTTGATTCCCACCATTCTTATTTCAAGGCAATTACTTCCAAACCTTTTCTATTCAAATTGTAGCTTTCCTTTAAAGTCTAATTTAACTCTCACTTTAGCAGTGAAATTTCTAAACGTCCCAAGTTATCTTTTCAATTATTTATGGTATTTACTACTTGGTCTTTGACATAATCTGTTTTAAACTGATATTTAAAGTTTTACTTGTACATTTTTTCTCTCTAACTAGTTTTAGGAACTGTTATATTTTTGTATCTCCCTAGTATATAGCATAGATGAGTACATAATTTTAGGCATTCTCTACAGGTTTACTGAAAACTCTATTTTAATGTATCTTACCTTGGCCATTGACATCTTCTGCTGTGTTTTGGGGCCATTTCTTACATGGTTTCTGGTGTTTCAGCTCCTCCTTGGTTAATGGCAATTGATTTGATCTAAATTCATGCTTGATATTATTTTTTGATGTGTGCTTCTGCTGAGAATCCTGGTTTAGTGTAGTATAAATTATGGGTTCCTCATTCATCTTTATATAGGAAAAAACTGTGTGGGATAAAGAGCTCAAATGTCAGTCTATTATTCTGTAATTTGGGAAGACATATTATAATAAAGAGGGGTGTAACAATAATTTTTAAAATTCTGAGTTGATAAATAGATATGCCTATTACCTTTCTTAGAAGCATGTTCTCACTAGTTTGAAGCCCCCAATATGAGAAAACATACTACCAACAACTTAGAAATAAAGGAAACAAGATAACCCTAAAAGAGTTAGGAGCTATTTAACCAATTCTTATACAGAAAGTAATTATTGCCTTTAGCACAGAATTTAAACATTAATTCTAGGTCTGCAATGGAGTCATCTACAAAAAGTCCAAGCTCATCACTCTCTAATATCATTGCAGTTTGCCTCTTGAAATTGATAATAAAAGAGAGAGTCGATGTCCTACTACCACTAGTAGTCGAAGTGTTATCCTTATTAGCTGTGCTCCCCAGGAAGCACTGCACAAGTTCTGATTAAAACACAAGGTTAATAAGTGCATTCTACACTTTTCCCAAGTGATTCCATAATTAATAACTGACTAATGCACAAATACCTTTTGCATTATTTTATGATTTAAATAAGACCATAATCCATATATGTGCAGAGCCAATAGACTTACTATCTTCTCTATTTATATAAGCTCTCCTTATTATCAAAAAGTTAATAACCAAAATAGATTACAAACATAGTTAAAACTTTTAAAGTTGGAGAATTTCATTGTAAATATTTTTTAATATTGGTTATCAGTTTCAGAACTGGCAAAACACTGATCAGGACAAAGTCACTTATCTGTCAGAGTTCTAAATACCTTCCATTTGAACTTCTCAGAGGAATTTTATTAAGAAAAATGACTACATATACATCAAAAATTGGGGAAGAACATAGTCAAATCAAGCAAAGCTTTAATATCTTGAAGTCAGAAAAATATTATACTTAATTTGTTTTATTAATAACATCCCAAAACAGAAACAGCACAAAGAAGAACTGTCTATTGGTCACATCTTCCAGGAATTGGGGAAGGGGGGATTACAAGGGAACCAGAAATGGTAAAACATACCTGAAGTGAGGAGGGAATTCCTTGTGCTAAGAATTCCTTGTGCTAAGAATTAGTATGTGTGAGTCTAAGGAAGCAGGACCTGGTAACTTGGAACAGAATTAGAAACTGTGTGCCTCAGTGGAAAAGCTAGTTGCTACATAATGCTTCAGAATTAACCAACAGGCAGGAAGCTTTACACTTTTATTTTTTTCTATTTGTCCTTAGCACCCACAAGATTATCTCATCAATCTTATTTCTTGTAGCTTAGGTTAGCTTAGAGAAAATATTACACACATTTCATCTTAAGCCATGCTAAATAACAGAATTTGTGAATCAAAAAGAAAGCTGAGACCAAATCTTTGTTTTCAATAAGTATATTTTCACTAAGATTTTTACCATATTTTCCTCTCTGGAGCCATGAATTAAACTAGATTAAGTCATTATGGCAAGATAAATATTCATGAATATACTAAAATTTATATGTGGTCACAGAAAAATCATACTGATCTTGTTTATTAAAGTTCTCTTCAGGATGTGCATCTGATCAGTTTCATTCCTTTATTCATTAATTTTTATATTAACTGAAATATTAACTCAAATGTGTTAATTCATTAATACACTTGAAGTGATTAGTGCATAATTGTCATAAATGTGATGTATAGATAGATACATACATACATAAAGGGACAGACAGAGGTGGATAGAGTCACTAGTATAATCCTAGGACAAGAGAATGCCTGGCATATAGTATGTGTTTAATAAATATCTGTTGATTCATTGAAAGAATAAATGAAATATCTGCACATATATATATTTACTAATGCTGTAAGTAGTGGATAGGAAAAATATAGGATGTTATAAAAATATTTAACAAGAAAAACTGAACTTTTAGTTTGAGGAAGGCTACCCTAAGAAAGGAATATTTGGGCTGAGTTAGAAATATTAAGGTGAATTAATTAGTTAAGGGAGAAGAAAGGGGTGGTTGTGATAGAGGTAGAAAAAAGAAGAAATATATATATATATAACATTTGTAGAAGGAAGAGTGGTATGAATAAAACAGGAGAAGCAAAAGAAAGATTATGCAAAATCATATTAAACATTTTGCACTTTATCTTAAATGTGTAAGAAATCATGAACTTTTTTAAGCAGATGAATGCAGCTTCCTACTCACATTTCTAAAATATACTCTGGCTTCACTATAGAGAATAGATTAGCTGGGCCAACAGAGGATGTGTGAAGACCAGTTGGGAGAATATGACAATAATTCAGTAAGGCGGTTGCTGTGAAGGTAAAAAGAAATGAATGAATTCTAGAGATATTTCAAAAGTTAACTAGAAATGAGTTGACAATTAATTAGGAATGGAGAGAGACTGAAATGGATGGTCAAGGTACCAGGATGGGACACTAGATCTATGGAGTCTTTCATTAAAAGGGTAACAGTGCAGGGTAAACATTTTTGACAATGATAGATGTGTTTTGGGACATGGTTCCATTACTTTAAGACACCCAAATGAAGGTGTCAAGTAGGCAATTCCATACATAAATCTGAAGCTCAAATAAACCTTTAACAAATAATTGCTGCCAAAACTGTGAATAAAATTATGCAGAAAGGGATGTAACAGTACAAATAGAGGAAGCCTAGGACAGTCTTCAGGAATCTCCTATTTTATAGACCAAGAAGACAACAAATGGCCAAAGATTACTAAGAAGAAACAGCCAACTCAGCAAGAGAAAAACTATGAGTGTGTATTGTGAGGAAGCTAAGGGATCAGAGTGTTTCAAAGAGAAATTTCAAATGCACTGAATGCCAACAAGAGCTATAATGACCATAAAATTTATTGTTCAAACCAGGACATTTTCAAAAATGAAAGAGGATATTTTAATTATACTGGAAAGGCAGGTACATGTCTGGATTATCTTGAGAAAACTGGCACCACCATATGATACTGGATATATACGCTCACCCTACTGAAATTTTTCAAAATTCTCACTGAATTATATATCACTGGTTGCTTTAATTAAATTTATTTCAGTGGATTATAAGGACAAAATCATTGTGGAAAGAGTCTAACTGGCAAGTGAAAACATATACAGCATGATAGAAAACTCATTGGAAATATGTGGTCGTGAAACAGAGAAGACAAAAAGGAGAGTACTGGGAAAATGTGCCAGTTGTATTTTTCAATAATAGTTGCAACAGGATCCCTCATTCCATATGCTTCTCTGCAACATAACCTTGGAAATACCCATTGCTAGGTGGAGTCTATTTCTTTACTTAATTTAATCCAGGAGGGCCCTGTGACCACCTTCTCTAATAAAATAATACAGAAGAGACATTGTGACAATTCTGCACATCATTAACTGGAAAAATAGCTTCTACTTTCTGCTGCTTGAAATTCAGCCACATAAGCAGATCATGGCTGGATTACACTTAGCATTAGCAATTTGAGTTTCTTCTCATGAGGATTAGCAAGTTAAACACATGCTACACAATACCACATGAAACTTAACTGCTTCTGCTCTAGTGTAATACCAACTACTCCCTGGAGAAAAATTAACTTTATTTTTTTTCCCTATTTTTTTGGGCGGGGGGGGAGAAAGATTGGCCTTGGGACAAAATCTGTTGCCAATCTTCCTCTTTTTGCTCAAGAAAGATCATCCCTGAGCTAACATCCATGCCAATCCTCCTCTATTTTGTGAACATGGGATGCTGCCACAGCATGGCTTGACAAACAGTGTGTAGGTCCATGCCCAGGATCCAAACTCACGAACCCCAGGCCACCAAAGCAGAGTGAGTGAACCTAACCACTTTGCCACCAGGTTGGACCCTCAACTTTCTTTTTTTAAAAGTATTATCTACTAGATGAATATATATATATATATATATATATATATATATGTGTGTGTGTGTGTGTGTGTGTAAAATATTGGTAATGCAAAAGAAAGAAAGAATGAATAAAGGAAAAACAAAAAAGTGAGACAAATGGAAAGTGAACAGTCACATAATATATTTAAACCCAATAATATCAGTAATGACATTAAATGTAAATGGTTTAAACAATCCAATAATAAAACAAAGAGTAGATGTCAGTTACCAGCTAAGATGGAATAAAATGGATGAGATTTATACTTCTGCATGAAACAACCAAACATAATATAATAAAGAAACAGATAAAACATATTAAACACTTTTCAGACACTGGACATCTGGCAGTGTAGGACAGTGACTCTTGGAAGATGGAAAACAAATTATGTGAGCTTATGATTGCCACAGTTAACTGACTTGAGACAGTTTTCAAACCACAGCACAGGGAAGGGGGATTCTGGTGAAGTCAAGCAAATATCCTTAGTGAGGAGATAATGCTGAGAGTCTGTAGAGAATAAGGCATTATTAATAGGATATAAAACATTCCAGAAGAAAAGATCAGTGAACTTGAAGACAGAGTAACAAGAAGTATCCAAAATGAAGCACAGAAAAGGGCATTTAAAAAATATCAATCAGAACATCAGTGAGCTGTAGGACAACTTCAAGGGACCTAATATGTGTATAATAGGAGTCCATGTAGACATAGGAGGGGCAGAAAAATATTTGAAGAAATAATAGTTGAAAATTGAAATTAAAATAGTTCAAACTAAAAATTTTCCAAATTCAATGACAACTATAAACATATAGAACCATGAGGCTTAATGAAGTCCAGGCAAGAGAAACATGATGAAATCTACACTGAGCCATATTATAATCAAGTTCTCCAAAACTGGTGATAAAAATCTTAAAAGCTGTTAGACAAAAAAAAGTTTCACGCAGAGAAACAAAGATAAAGATGACAGTAGATTTCTTTTTTTTTTTTTTCATACTTTTTTTGTGTGTGTGAGGTAGACCAGCCCTGAGTGAACATCCGTTGCCAATCCTCCTTCTTATGCTGAGGAAGATTGGCCCTGGGCTAACATCCGTGCCCATCTTCCTCTACTTCATATGTGACACCACCACGGCATGGCTGACAAGCAGTGCGCCAGCTTGTGCCCAGGATCTGAATCCGCGAACCCCAGGCTGCCAAAGCGCAAACTAAAGCACTGCGCCACTAGGCTGCCCCCGACAGTAGATTTCTTCTCAGAAAAAATGCAGATGAGAATACGATGGTGCAACATCTTTAAATTACTGAAAGAAAATACCTGTCAACCTAGAATTCTACACACAGCAAAAATATCTTTCAAAAATGAAGACAGAATCAAGACATGCAAAACATGAAGGAATCCATCACCAGCAGACCCACACTATAAGAAATGTTAAAGGAATACCTTATATCAGATTGAAATATGGTTCTACATAAAGGAATGAAGAGCATCAAGATTGTAACTACCTGGCTATGAGAATTTTTAAATTATTTAAAAATAATTGACTCTTCAAATAGAAGTGGTAACAATGCAATGTGGAGTTTATAATATATGTAAAAGTAAAATATTTGACAACAGTAGCAAAAGATTATATCATACAGTCTTTATACTATACATGAAGTGATATCACTAGAAAGTAGACTGTGATAGGTAAAGATGTATTCTATAAAGCCTAAAGCAACCTCTAAATTAACAAAGCAAAGAGTAGGCTAATAAGCCCACAAGGAAGATAAAATGGAATCATTAAAAATACTCAGTTAATCCAAAAGAAGACTGAAAAAAAGGGTGGAAATGGAGGGAATAACAGATGAGACAAGTAGAAAATAAAGAGAAATTTGGTAAATTTAAATACAAGCATAATTAAACTAAAAGTAAATGGTCTAAATATCCCAATTAAAATCCAATATTGACAGATTGTATTTAAAAAAAAAAAGACCTAACTATATGTTATCTACAGGAAACACCTTTTAAACATAAAGACACAAATACATGAAAACTAAAAGAAAGGAAAAGAAATATACCAATACACCAATCAAAAGAAGCTGATATGCTATGTTGATATCACACAAAGTAAATTTCAGAGCAAAGAATATTACCAGGGATAAAGAAGTTGACTTCATGATAATAAAGAAGCTAATTCATTAAGAAGACGTAGCAATATACAATATTTATGTACATAATAGTAGAGTTTTTCTTGAGAAAATCACCCCTACTTGTAAATTTTTTATCCAATAAATCAATAACCATGGTTTGGATTCTTTGTCTCCACTAAAGCATATGAGTTTTCAATCTGTTTATTTTCTCTTTTTTGTGTGCAAATCTATACAGTTAATTTCATTCAACCACCAAATTGCTAAACTGTATGTCCTTTCCATAGAATAAATATAAGAAAATTCTTACATACACTTTTAATTCAAATCCACAATGAGAGGAATGACATTCATACATAATCTTTTGGTATAAAATCGACTTAATTTTGGATTTATTCCTGGGCCAAACTAAGCAGTCAGAAAGCTGCCCAGCTGTGCTCATTATTTTGAACACAGTCCCATTTGAATAGAGGTTTAAGATTATTCTCATAGCTTTGGTTTGGGGAATGAAACAAATGTATAAAACATGTGGCAGGATATGCTGCAAATAGTTTGCTAGACTTCTAACTTAAAACAATCTCTTCTAAGAGGTATTCTGGAATTTCAAAACTAGGCCCAAGTCACAAATCACACTGCTGCACTTCTAGCCCTGGCTTATTCCCGCATGTGCACAGGCAGCTGAAATACTTTACTCCATACCACTCCACTATCTATTTTCAGTGATATGTCTTGGTTTGCTTAAATCAGCTTGCTCTGAAAATTCTCTCTCCTTCCTGCAGATGAAGAATCTGCATGTTCATACACTTTGGCAAGACATTTCCTCTCCTGGAGTCTGCCTTCTTTTTTTCCCTGGAATGATTGTTCATCTAGTATCCTTATTTGTTCAAGCCAACTGATAATTCTATACAATCATGAATTCAAATCTTACTAACAGGAGGGTAAAAAAACTACTTATAATTTGGGAATCTGGTTTCTTTTCAATAACAGGAATAATAGTAAGATTGTCCACTTTAAAAAGTTACAAAGTGGTAATTTAATTTGATGCAATTGTTAAGAAAATCTCCATTTCCTCTGAGGAACTGACATGTTTTCTCTACAGAATTAGGTAGAAATATATAACTAACCAGGTCTTTCCTTTTTGCCTTTGCTAAAGGATTATGAGCAGACGTATGTGGCTCAATCATAGCAACATATTCTGACTTCTCTTCTTTATTTCTTAATGATCCACACCTTATATGCTAATTTATATTTTCCCGTCTTGACAGTTTTGAAAGAAATCACATTTGTTCATTATATTATACATTTTCTCCTAGAATGATGCATAGTATACAATGCACACATACATATATACTTATAAAATGATTCAGTCAATAAATGTAGTGTAATCTCATAATGCATAAAAGCAAAATATTAGGCTTGCAAAGAAAATCCAAGAAAAGACCCTTTTTTTATTATTATTAATGATATTCAGAAGAAGTAAAAAAGTTAGGAAACGTAGCCATCACTCTTTGAATAGCCTTGTAGCAGGCATGCAGAGGCTACTTGGGGCTGCATTTAACCTTTTTAAAAATAATAAAATAAATTAAAACTGCTGATTCAAAGTATTTCACTAATTTTGATTCAAAATTTACACTTTGTTGCCTTTTGCACTATTACTGATAAGCCCAAGCCACGTGAATCGCTTCCCTTCCCCAAACTTCTCGCCTTCCTTTTCAGAGTGACATGTTAGTGAGGATCTAACTAGAGAGGCACTATCTGTAAACTCAGGCTTAAGGACCTTAGAGATCCCAACTACAAAACTATCGCCATATTAAATAAGGCTTTGATAAAGATGGGAAACAGTGAAACATGATACTTGTGACTACCAATCACATGAAGTTCTTCAATGAGCCTTTGTGTATAATCAGACAACATGTGTGATATTGTAATTTATAATAAATATATATTTAGTCTTTGACCCCATTCCTGGCACAGAGCTCCTAAAACCCTTGGAATTTCCTAAGTAATGAGACTGTTAAAGGTGTTGTTTGCTATGTTAGTAAGATGACTTTTGGAATCCTCCTAGGTCACTAAGCAGGTCACCAGAGAAACCAACTATGTGACTAGAGAGTTGAACTTTCAGTCCCACCCCCCCACCTTAGGGAGGGGAAAGGTGCTGGAGATTGAGTTCAATCACCAATGGCCAATGATTTGATTAAATTTGATTAAATGAAGCCTCTATAAAAACCTAAGAAGAAGGGGTTTAGAGAGCCTCTCAGTTGGTGAACAGGTGGAGATTTGGGGAGAATGGCACACTCAGAGAAGGCATGGAAGCTCTGTACCTTTTCCCCATACTTTGTCCTATGTTTCCCTCCATCTGACTGTTGAGTCTCTTAAAAACAAGACAATAGGCCAAATGGAGTAATTTATGCTAAGCCCCATGCCACCAAGCTGAGACTTAATTACAGTTTTGGCACTCCCAGAAGTGGGATCTTAAACCAGTCAATCAAGAATCACCTAAACAGAGAATTTTACCAAACATTCAAAGAAGATTTAGCACCTATCCTTCTCAAACTATTCCAAAAAATAGAGGAAGATGGAATACTTCCTAACACATTCTATGAGGCCAACATCATCCTGATACCAAAGCCAGACAAGGACAATACAAAGAAGGAAAACTACAGGCCAATATCACAGATGAACATAGATGCAAAAATCCTCAGCAAAATATTGGCAAACCAAATACAGCAATACATCAAAAAAGATCATACACCACAATCAAGTGGGATTTATACCAGGGACACAGGGGTGGTTGAACATCCGCAAATCAATCAATATAATACACCACATTAACAAAATGAAGAATAAAAACCACATGATCATCTCAATCGATGCAGAGAAGGCATTCAACAAGATCCAACATCCATTTATGATAAAAACTCTCAACAAAATGGGTATAGAAGGAAAGTACCGCAACATAATAAGGGCTATATATGACAAACCTACAGCTAACATCCTACTCGATGGGGAAAAGCTGAAAGCCATTCCTTTGAGGACAGGAACAAGACAAGGGTGCCCACTCTCACTGCTCTTATTCAACATAGTACTGGAAGTTCTGCCCAGAGCAATTAGGCAAGAAAAAGGAATAAAAGGACACCAAGTAGTCAATGAAAAAGTGAAACTCTCACTATTTGCAGATGACATGATCTTATACATAGAAAACCAAAAAATTTCCACTGGAAAACTACTAGAAACAATCAACAACTACAGTAAAGTGGCAGGGTATAAAATCAACTTACAAAAATCAGTTGCATTTCTATACACTAATGATGAACTAACAGAAAGAGAACTCAAAAAGACAATCCCATTTACAATTGCAACAAAAAGAATAAAATATCTGGGAATAAATTTAACCAAGGAGGTGAAAGACCTATACAATGAAAACTATAAGACACTATTGAAAGAAATCGAGGAAGACATAAAGAAATGGAAAAATATTCCATGCACATAGATTGGAAGAATAAATATAGTTAAAATGTCCATTCTACCTAAAGCAATCTACAGATTCAATGCAATCCCAATCAGAATCCCCATGTCATTCTTCACGGAAATAGAACAAAAACTACTGAAATTCGTATGGGGCAACAAAAGACCCTGAATAGCTAAAGCAATCCTGAAAAAAAAGAACAAAGCTGGAGGCATCACAATCCCTGATTTCAAAATATACTATAAAGCTATAGTAATCAAAACAGCATGGTACTGGTACAAAAATAGACACACAGATCAATGGAACAGAATTGAAAGCCCAGAAATAAAACCACACACCTATGGACAGCTAATCTTCAACGAAAGGAGCAAAGAACATACAATGGAGAGAGGGAAGTCTCTTCAATAAATGGTGCTGGGAAAATTGGACAGCAACATGCAAAAGAATGAAAGTAGACCATTTCTTATCGCCATATACAAAAATCAATTCAAAATGGATTAAGGACCTGAAAGTGAGACCTGAAACTATAAAACTCCTGGAAGAAAATATAGGCAGTACACTAATTAACACTGGACATAAATGGATCATTTCAGATTCCATGTCTACCCGGACAAGGGAAACAAAAGAAAAAATAAACAAGTGGGACTTCATCAGACTCCAGAGCTTCTAAAAGGCAAATGAAACCAGGATCAAAATGAATAGACAACCCACCAGCTGGGAGAAAATATTCACAAATCATTTATCTGACAAGGGATTAATCTCTGTAATATATAAAGAACTGATACAACTGAGCAACAAAAAGCAAACAACCCAATCAAAAAATGAGCAGAGGATATGAACAAATATTTTTCCAAGGAAGAGATACAGATGGCCAATAGACACATGAAAAGATGTTCAACATCACTAATCACCAGGGAAATGCAAATCAAAACTACACTAAGATATCACCTTACACCAGTTAGAATGGCTATAATCACCAAGACAAAAAACAACAAATGCTGGAGAGGTTGTGGAGAAACAGGAAGCCTCATTCACTGCTGGTGGGAATGCAAACTGGTGCAGCCTCTATGGAAAACAGTATGGAGATTCATCAAAAAATTAAAAATAGAAATACTGTGTGATCCAGCAATCCCACTCTTGGGCATCTACCCAATGGACATGAAATCAACCATCAGAAGAGGCTTATGCACCCCTATGTTCATTGCAGCATTATTCACTATAGCCAAGAAGTGGAAGCAACCCAAGTGTCCCTTGACTGATGATTGGATGAAGAAGATGTGGTATATACATACAATGGAATACTACTCAGCCATAAGAAAAGACAGAATTGTTCCATTTGCAGCAACATGGATGGACCTAGAGGGTATTGTGTTAAGTGAAATAAGCCAGAGAGAGAAGGACAGACACTGCATGATTTCACTCATATATGGAATATAAATGAACACACGGACAGAGAGAACTGATTGGTGGTTACCAAGGGGAAGGGGGGTGGGAGGTGGGCACAAGGGGTGAAGGGATGCATCCACATGGTGACAGACAAACAATAATGTACAACTAAAACCCCACAATGTTATAAACTATTAAGACATCAATAAAAAAATTTTTTTAAATCACCTAAACAGCACTAATTAGGTAATCTGCCTGATAGATCCCTGCCATCTCCTAAAGGAAAGTGATCTTGCCATAAACAATTGCCTTTCTGTCTAGTATAATTTCCTTGTTCCTGCTCCCTTCTGCCTATAAAAGTCATTCATTTTGTGCAGCTCCTCCGAGGTTCTCTCTATCTGCTAGATTGAATGCTGCCCAATTCATGAATCATTAAACAAAGGCAATAAGATCTTTAAAATGTACTCGATTGAATTTTGTTTTTTAACAATTCATATCTTTTAATATCCTTTGAAATAAACTAGTAATATAGTGAGTAAATGGGTTTCCTGAGTTCTGTGAGCAGCTCTAGCAAGTTAATTGAATCCTTGGAGGCGTGGTGGGAATCTCTGATTTATAGCCAGTTGGTCAGAAGTACATGTAACAACCTGGACTTGTGATTGGCATATGAGGTGGAGGGCAGTTTTGTAGGGCTGAACCCTTAACCTGTGGAATCCTATGCTATCTCTGGGTAGATAGTCTCAAAATTGAGTTGAATTGTAGGACAACCAGCTAGTGTCCAAGAATTGCTTGGTGGTGTGGGGAAACCCCTCCCCCCACACACACACACTGGAATTGTTGGATGCAGAATCGTTAACATGGTATTAAATGCCTAAGACTTTCTCCTGGTGTGGATCTTCTCTAGCTTCACAGACCCAAGATACCCTATTATTACTCTCACACATTATTCATTCTACAAGTATTATCTGATTTTGAAGCCACTGTAGGGGAGGAAGACAAATCCTCTACCCTCTGGGTCCTCTGGCTGGGCTACAAATTAAATTGATATGAAAGAGAATAACAGCAGAAAATCAAACAAAGCTTTACAACATGTATACATGGGGAGGAACCCAGGAAAACTGGGTAACTCACCAAAATGGCAGAGCTGCCAATTTAAATATCATCTTCAGCTAAAGACAAAGGAGGATGTTGGGGGTAATGGTTTGGGACTTCAAAGGGGAGGAAGGCAATTCACATGAAATGGGAAAGCAAATGTTTGGTAAATAGAACTTTGATACAAGTGGGCTTAGCAAGGAACCTCCCAGTCTATGGATACCCAGAGTTATCTAGGGTGATGGCCTGTCCTGGGGACAGGCCTTCTATCTTAAATTTCTTTTAGGCAGTTGGGGGGGGTGAGTAGTCAAAGTTTCTTTCAGAGTCTTTTGTTCTTGAAAATAATCAAGGCAAAGAGACATATTTTGAGGTGGCCAATTCTGATTCCCCGCACCACTTTGTACTGACTCATCTCAACATATAAGGGAAAAAATTAAAGGGGTATTGCAAATGCAAATTAAAAGTGCAGACCACTTTAAAAGTTAACTGATAAATAATAACTAAGCTTTATCTAGGTCAGGTAGGAAAGTTTGGGACAAGGTGACATAGAAGCAGATGCCCCTGGCTTTCTCTTCATCTGTGTACAGACCCCAGGCTGGGGGGTAGGATCTTCAATAGGAAAATTATAGATTACTGAAAGGGCTTTAGGTGCTTTTGGTATGTTAAAATGTTGATGCCCAAACAAACCAGGGGAGCTTTTTCCTTTGCTCACCTTTGTTAGCTTCCAGCACATTCAGAGGGACTAGAATAGAATTAGGGACTATATTAGTCCCTCTGTTTTCCCATAAAAAAGGAAAGCAAAAAGTTATCACTTTAGGACTCAATATAGACTCGAGAGAGAGGTTGAGGAGATGGAAATGTTTCCTTCTAGGTTGACAGCCTAATTCACCAGGATATACATAAAGACTGGGACTCGGGACAGAAGTTTCATCACTGAGGAATCTGAGCGTGGTGGACAAGGTCTATTTAACAAGGAATCCCCAAAGTTGGACTTATAGAAAGCATAAGGACTGCCACACTCTTCATTTCTGCAGTTGAGAGCCATAAAAACAGTGGTGGCAGCTCCTGTGTGCTCAGCTGAAACCAAAAAAGAAGTCCTTGAGTCACGGAACTCCTTTCAGCCACCAGGACCCAGCCCCACCCCTCTGCCCAGCAGGGTTCAGAGTAAATGGCCTTTCCTGTGTGAAAGGCATCACCACAGCCCTCAGGACACCGTCACACCTTGTATGTGTGATGTATGTGGGAAGAGACAATATTTGTTCTTCGTAGAAAATCAAGTATGAAATAATTTCATACTTTCCCTCTTCAAGATTTTTCAAAGTTGTTTCTCAATAAATAAAAGAAACTTGATTTTACCAAGATTTTCTACACTGGTTCCAAGTCCTATCTTTAACTTTCTTGGAAGCGTTTTGATATTATAATTAAGATTACAACTTTAGTATCAGATAAGAAAGGATATTAATTTTATTTGTGCATTCATTACCTTTATACTCTTGGTCCAATTGACCTCCCTAGTTTGCTATTTCCATATTTGTAAAATGAGGAGAAAAACAGTACCTTCTTCAATGTGTTCTTCTAGATAGTAAATGAGAAAATGTTAACTATTGCTATTGTCCCTTCTTTGTTCAATGCAATACCTTTTTCTCCTTTTGCATAGTTTCACTACTTTTTTTCTTTCCAGAAATATTTTATATAGTAATGGCCACAGGATTTGGCAGAATCAAGGACTGCCTCAATTGTCCAGTATAAAGGATGTTAGCAACTCCCACGTCTCCCTCTTTATGCCCAATTTAGAATCATCCCCCACCAATTTACTGATGTCAGTGGCACTTGAAGACATACTTACTTTATGGTGAGGATACTAGAGTAAATAATCTCAGTGATATATACCTCACTATACATAAGTTATACCTGATAATTAGTGATGAAAACAGAACTCAAAATTAGTATTTTCAAGTATGAATGTGCTAAAGTTTTTTATTGTAAGAGAATGATAATGATGTTCTATCAAAGCTCATGGTGCAAATGAAAGAAATATGCATCATCAATGAGAAAATATAGTTAAATATAACTTATTTCATGCAATAAAACATAAAATACAATCAATAGTTTATCATCAATAAAGTAAATAAAATGTACTTATTGTCTTCAGACTTGTTTTCAACACAATGTCTTCTGTGCTATTAAGAACAATGGTAGTGTACCATTTCTTTAGAGTGTCCCTCTACTGTCTCCAAGACTTTCTTCCTAGCTTGTGATACTCATTATTCAGGATTTATGCTGGCAATTACTTGATCTGTAAAAATTTTGTTGACGTTGTGAAAGGTTCATAGAAAAAGACAGGTCTTATATTCCACTCTCAAATGGTGCTTGAGTGGTTTGTTGACTAAAATATGCAGGACCAACAACGTACATAACTCCATTGAAGTAAGAACATTATCAACAGCAATGACCAAGGTCAAGCATACGCACACAATTACAAAGACATTGCACCTGTCTCCTGGCCCACAGCAATTATAAAACTCCAAATATTTTAAGAGGCATCTGA
The DNA here is from genome assembly GCA_031878705.1 of Tapirus indicus. NCBI lineage: Eukaryota > Metazoa > Chordata > Mammalia > Perissodactyla > Tapiridae > Tapirus > Tapirus indicus. Next base: position 106,399,220 of record CM062918.1, on the reverse strand, counting down.
TTTCAGAGACGTTAAAATGTGAAAAAACAACATGTTAGATTTATTGAAATAGATTAATGACAGGAAAATATGAAGGTGAAGCAAAATACAAAAATGAATAAGTATTATAAGTTTTAAAGAAGTAAAATACTATGTCAAGTCTAACAGGTAAATCTATTGCTATCTAATAAAATTATATAAAAATTGAGTCTTTGATAACAAAAGTGAGAAATAGAATAAACCCAAGTTTTGAATTAACTGAACTATGCAATCAGGTGAAATGAAACTTGCAAACCTACTTGGATAAGAAGTTTTTGAAAAGAATTATAAATATTAGCCAACTAATTAAACGGCATCCTAATAAACTGTTCTCATGACTTCAATGACATTAGAAACATAAAAATCTCAGTATGATAAGAGCTAAACAAATTTCAAACGCAAATTGTTATTAGTTCAGCAGAAGTATGTAGAAAATTAAGTATTATTTAAATTATTATTGGTATAAAGAGAAACTCTCTACTTATTAAAACTAAGAAACAGCTGATTATTCTCAATTTAATGAGGCTATTGAAGATAGACTTCAGTGAGACTCCCTATTTCAATTCACAGTCAGCCAGATGTGAAATATAGCTGGATGCAGCAAAAAAAGGAAAAAAGAAAAATTCTCATCAACATTTTCTTAAAAAACAAAAATATATTTACACATTATATGAATAATTTCATAAATGGCATGTTCTTCAATATTCCTTTTGATGAAGAGTTTTATAATGTGTAATTGTAGAATAAAAGGAAATATAAATTTTTAATTTGAATTATCTATTGAATGATATTGCATGCCAATATATATTACTATACCAGTTGATAAATATTTTAATATGCCCCCTGCCATACTTGCAAGAAAAAGTACACAGGAAAAGCCCAAGGATTCCTAAAATACAGAGAAGACCTTGGTATCATAGCTGGTGCATGAAATTTGAACAACAAAGAAATAACAGCAGGGTGACTTGGTCAGGTAGTCAAGGTGGATTACCTTTTGCATAATACCCAAGGCTTACTTTTATAAGTGAATCAACTATATTTAAAGGGCCAAGGACAGAGTATACAGGATATATATCATTTCTTGTTTTTATTTTCTGTTTTTTTTGTATTTTCACAGGTTCTGTAATAAGAATACATTCATATTAAATTCACAAATTGTAATTTCTATTAAATACCACCAAAAAGATTTTGTTGGACAGCCAAAGCCTACAGCGTAAATTCAGTTTAGCAGATGTCATGGAAGCCTGTCTCAACCAGGCCACAAATTGTTTCCTACATTATTTTTGAAGCAGTCAAGGTGGTGAGGCAAGGGGAATTCTGAACTCTCTAACAATAATATGTTGCATACACCTCATCTAGATTATCTACTACATTGAATTATAATTGATGTTTGTTTATTGGTCTTGCCACAGGACTGAGCTCCTAAAGGACAAATGCCATATATTTTCATAATTTCACCCCCCAGGTAATTTTATGTCTACCAGAACATAGTAAACATAAAATTCATCTATATTAGCTGGAGGAATTCCCTACAATTTCTTCAGACTGTAGTGACAACTTTGCACTTACATCTTCCCAGTCAGAGCTTTCTCCTCACACACTCATACACACAAACAGAGACATGAAAAAAGGAGGAAGCAATGTACAATTTGGGCAAAAAAAAAATTAACTTCAAATACATTTTAAAGAAATTGCAAAAGTGGCCCTCTCAATGACAATATGGTAAGGTGAAATGTATCCAAAATATTTCACAAAATTTTAAAAAGAGAGTTGGTTATTTTTAAAGTAAATACATGCTTCTCAAGGAACAGAACACATGGAAAGAGAGAAACTGGGAAGTAAGGCTCATAACGAAAGCATGCCAAAACTACTTTGGTTATAGTGAAAGTTTCTCTATGTGCCCAAATTTATATTTTGGCTCAATGAGGACAGGTAGATAGTACATAGGCAAATATATGTACAGCAATTAATGATTAAAAATCAATAGACATGTAATACACGCATGGTTATTTCTAGCTAGATTCAACCAGAGCTACAAAATTACTCAGGAAACTGAGGTAAAAAGAAATTGAGGTAAGAAGATAACTGAGGTAAGAGAAATTAATGTAATTATGCATCTTATCTTTCTGCATGCTTGCCTATCTGGAGTGAGACAAACTTTTCTTAGACTATAAGCATTTGCAATTGCTAGCTAGGTGAACTTAAAAACATTAATTTAAAATTCTCATATGTAAAATGCAGAGAGTAATGTGTCTTGATATGTAAAATGTAGAGAGTAATGTGATCTATCTCATTGCATTATGACAAAGATCATATGAACTAATGCATGCAAATGCTTAATACAAAGCCCGGCATATAGTGAACACCAATAAATGTTAACTATCACTATAGGATAAATTAAAATTAAAGCAAAAATAGATTATAACTCCATTGAAAGAGCATATGTTCCTTAAATCATATTTTAACAATAATTTGGTTTCTTGGTAATGAGTCCTTTTTCCTTGTCTTTATTTCTGGCTTCTAGGGCTTGAGACCTCATAAACTGACTGAATGTGAGTGAATGGATGTGTTGGTTACAAATGGTTTGTAAATCCTTGAGCCTGATCGGTACTTACTAATTAGATTACTGATTTCTAGTTCCTAGTCCTGAAGTTATTCCCTGATCTCTGTTCAGGCATTTGCTTGTCTCCTTTTCCCTCTTTTCTTTTACGCTCAAATTTTAAGAGCAAATCATAGACTACAAAGTTTTATGATACAGAAATTTTCTCATAAATCCCCTTGCTAAGGGAATTCAGAACCATCTCACTGATTCTTAGTAAAATTGCCTGAACTCTTAGCCAACAAGAATTGACCTGTTTACCACTATTCTTTAGCTATTTCAGTATGAGAAACCTGAAGCCCACCATTTTTTTGCTCACCACAGAACAACAGTTTTCTACCACACAGATACAGACAGCTGCAGCAGCAGTCAAGCTCTTTGAAGCATTTACACAAAGTATTAACATCTTATTTTAGTCCTACATGCATGCAGTAATTTGTTAATGTCACATGCTTATTAAAAATAAACATGAAATCATTGTATTTTGAAATCATACTATATTTGTTCTTGTCGATTCTGGTTTATAAAACCTCTTCCAATGAGAATTCCTAACAAGATTAATATTCCATATTATAACACCTCTGTCTGCACATCTCTTCTCCTAGGTAGATGTCTCATTTTGTAAAATTGTTATTAGACAATGTCAAGCACTGATAAGGAAAATAACAATATCCAGATCTTTCACGTTGTTCCTCATCTTTCATTTTTCTTTGAGTAAACTATTTATTACTAACTAGATAGTGGAGTGGATAACTGCTTTGGATTTTCTGTGAGAGAAGGTATTAAAAGTGTTTCCTTGTTCATGTCCAAACTCGAGGTTGAGGTAAGTGAAGATGACTTTGTGTAATGTGTTTTAGTTAATATTTATGAATGATTTTGTTAATGTCACTGTGAAACATAAAATTATAAATTTAGTCCACACTAGTCAAAATCAGCACAGCATTGACAATTCAAATGCAACGGCAAATATTATAGTCAACGCTTCACAGGACAAATCAAAAGGGAAAGTTGAACAAGAAATTAAAATTATCACTTTTCACTGATTTTCTCTTATTGCTCTCATTTGACTAGAAGTTGCAAAATGGTTACCCTTCCAGACTATAGGTCCCTGACCTCCCTTTTCTTAGAGTATTTATTTTAGAAAATTTGCAATTGTAAATTCTTTTCTCGGACCCTCTGAGATGTAATTCTTCTCCCAGCCTCCTGCTAGTTTTACAATCCACGAATGTCTTTCTCAAGGACCTGGGAGCTATCCCTTTGAAATGTAATCATCAAGAAAGATAGTGCCCCTATCTCCCAGGCTCTGTGGGAGGGCAGGAGCATAATTCAATCAGTGCCACTTAGCAAACACAGATGGTCTAATCACATCGACCAACTCTCCCCTAATGTCTGCTAGCACTTTTTCACATGCTCACCCCAGCACTTAAAAACTCTTCTACCTTTTGTTTCTCTGGAGTTGAGTTCAATCTCTTCTCTATTGCAATAGCCTTGAATAAAATCCTCCTGGCCTGTTTAATTCTGTCCAGTTAACATTTGAGGGATCTGGGTTAAGGCTAATTCTTTTTTAAAAAATTATTTTATTGAGATCATATTGGCTTATAACATTATGTAAATTTCAGGTGCGCATCATTATATTTTGGTTTCTGTATAGACTGCATCATCTTCATTACCAATAGTATAGTTTTTATCTGTCACCATACATATGTGCCCCTTTATCCCTTTTGTCTTCCCCTCAACCCCCTTCCCCTCTGGTAACCACCAATCCATTCTCCTTATCTATGTGTTTATCTTCCACATATAAGTAAAATCATACGATGTTTGTCTTTCTCTGTCTGACTTATTTTGCTTAGCATAATACCCTCAAGGTCCATCCATGTTGTCACACATGGCAGAATTTTGTCTTTTTATGGCTGAGTAGTATTCCATTGTATATAAATACCATATCTTCTTTATCCCACTCATCTGTTGATGGGCACTGGGGTTGCTTCCACATCTTGGAGGTTGTGAATAATGCTGCAACCACCATAGGGTCCACTAATTCTATATATCATCCTTGCAACCTTTCCTTTAAGTCTGAAATTATTTTTTATTTATTTTATAAAAGTAAATATCCCTCTCCTGCTGAGTTTATTCATTAATTTAAAAACTGATAAAGAAAAAAGAATCAAGTATTTCTCCAGCAAAATGTTTCCTATATAAACTGTAACATAGATTAACCTAGTAATTGATGAGGTAAAGTTACTATTTACAGAAATATTTCAGCCAATAAATGAAAACAGAATGATCAATTTAAAATATCACTATTTTGCCACATGCAATGAGTTGATGGATGTAGTTAATGGTCTTCGATTGCTGCTAATATTACAAAATGAAACACTAGATATTAAGTATCTCGGCAAGTACACAACCCTTATTATAAAGTAGTAGACCTTTTTTTCTCCAAGACAAATCCAGTCTGAATCTTATCAAGTATCTATCAATATAAAATATCTATCAATATCAATATTTATCAATATACTCATCAAGTATCTACCAATATACAAGAAATAGAGAAAACACAAAAACATATCCAACAACAATACAGAGGTGCCATCAGCAAAACCAGGACTGTAGAAAACCCTAAAGGACAACCAATCCGATTTCCCCAACAACACAACCAACCACAAAGTATCCAGTCACACAGTGAATCCCTATCTAATCTGTTAAAAAATGTAAAACAATCAGGCAATGTGAATGCTAATAAAATAGCTGATGATATTAAATTATTCTTGGGATAGACATTATGCTATAAAAAATTCATTTGCCTTTTAGAGATATACACTGAAAATTTGTGGATGACATCATATGATATCTGGGATTTCAAACTCATCTGGGCCATCTAGTCATGGTAAGAAATAAGATCATGACATGAAGTTGAACAATAAAAGTAGAAGAAAAAGACATTTAGAAAGTAGAAATGAGTATCCCAGAACACCTTAACGGTTCACCTTTGGTAATTTTCTTCTAAAGCAGATTACTATGGTGTCAAGCAAGGACATTGAGCATTAGGCAGAACATTTTAAGAAAGAGAAGATGTAGCAAAGAGATCCAATTGAAAGGGGAATATATAAAATAAAAAGTGATATTTATTGTGTATTTTCCAAGTGCCAAGTGCTTTTCATGTATTAATGTATTTATCCCCACAACCACCCTATGAGGTAGGTGCTCGAGTTATCCCCATTTGTCAGATGGAGCACCTAAACCCCAGGGAGCAAAATTTTACAGCTAGTAAGTGGAGGACCTGGGATTTGAACATATGCAGCCTGGCTTTGGAACCTACATGCATAACCTCAACTATTCCAGGCAGTGGCCATCACAGAAGAGGGTGGGCCCAGCTGGCAGACCCTTCAGTACCTAAACACTCCTCTCTACCTCTGTGTAATTACAAGGACAGAGCCTTGGATCGGGGTGTCTACTTGCCTGCACATACTCTATATTAAATCACAGAGCCCTCAATGGTCATTTTCTAGGATGGATAGATGATACCTAAGAATCACATACAGTATGCTGCTTACACAACTGTGTGCTTTCATAATTTTAGTGGGGCAGATTAATTTGCTTGAAATTGAGAAAATTAAAAGTTTTATTACAGAAGTTGTATTACAGTAATGCTAGAAGAGAGGAGAGATGGTAAATCAACTATCAGCATCAGAACCCATGATCACACAACCAAACAGACAGGAAATGATGGAGTTGAATTGGTATTAGCCTGAGAGAGGAGGTCATACTTTAAAGCCTTTTGCCTGGACAGAAAAAGCAATTCTCCTGTCAGCTTCATAGTACCTGGGCTTCTTAGAATTCATACTCCTAGATTTTAGTTATATAGGTGCCTGTTTTTAGTAACAAGCTTGCCTGCTATATTATAGATGTTCTTAATTTGAATATGGTATCTGTCCTTTATTCCCTTCCCTATGCTTGGCCATTGACCCAAGAGAAGCCTACTCTCGTCTCATGATATGGAATAAATGTCTTTGGATCTTTCTCATTAAATTATGCTAAATCAGTTAAGTGACTAGCTACAGCAGAAACAACAAGATAACAGCAAAAACTTAGGTGAAGGTTAGTCCCCCCAGTCAGGCCTTGCAGAATTCTGAACTTCTTGAACAATGTAGTAATAATTACGGGCGTGTCCAAGATTCACTTTCAAAGCTTTGAAGGACTGAGTAGGTAGATGAACTGGAAAAGTCTCAGGCCCAGAGACCACAAACACTATCTTTAACCCGCCCATTGCTACCTTTGTCAGATCAGAATCACACAACTCTAATGAAAGGAAAGGTCACTATAATCATATGTTAAGGCTGGAAAATCCCCCAAATTTAGACCCTAAATGGTCTGGCTTGTCTCATTTTACCAAATTTCACCTCATCACTTTGTTAAACTAATGTCGTATGCTAGATTATTTTGGCTCTATGCTAGGATATTTCTGGTTCTGTGACATGTGTTCCACATATATAAATCATCAGGTCAGTGAATGTTCTAATTTTTTTCATATATATCTTACTTAATAGACATATCTATCAAATTTCTTTCTCATTGAGATTCAAATGAAATTACCTGCTTAGGATAAATTCATGTGTGAGCTCTTACAACTTGCTTCTCAATTTATATATAGAAAATTTTAAAAGGGGTTTCTTCTAAAGAGATACTGTTATTTAACAAATAGTTATTGTGTGGCTCCTCCATCCACCTTTGCATGAGAAAGTTCTTCATTAATTTGTAACAATCTATAGACTGAGGCAATGAGAGCAAAGTCAGTGCTGAGGGACACTTAAAGGAATTTATAAGTGATACCTGCTTTTTGGATTGCAGTGACAGTCTATCAATGAAACTTCACCTTTTATAGAAGCAGATACTCTCAGAGGTGTACAAATCTGAGATGAAACAAAGCATTTTGTTCTTCCTTCTTATAAATTTTTATTTGGTCTTCCCCTTTTCTTCTACTGCTTAGGTAACTCAGACAAAACAGATCTATTTTATTACCTTCTTTTCAATATCTCTCTATTTCCTTCAGTAAATGCATTCTTGGATATGCATCATTGTTAATTTTTTTAACAGAAGCACATCCATGTGTCCGAGATAAGACTGTTAGTATTTTCTATCTAGATTCTGAAAGAGACACTAGAAAGTCAGAATAACAATTTAAAACGTGTAATGCATTCTCTCCTTTGAGAGAAATAAAAAAAAGTTGACAATCAATGAACAAGATGATCCTTCATATTTCCATCTACTCCTAAGATCCTGTGGTCTTTGTTTACAAAAATGTGACACACTCTGTTAGTAATGACAAATGGGAAAATGATAGTTGCAGCCAGTGACAAATAAAGCTGCATTGAGTTATTAAACGGATCTGGCCTGCCACCTTGTGGCCGTAAATGCAACGACTATAATTGTTTCAGAAAACTAGCTGTGACGGAGTGGAAGGGAGGAATCAGGATTTGGGGGCTGCCTTGCAAGTTAGCTCATTGAAGTCTTTCAGATAGATAAAAATAGCATCAAAGTCATTGCAGAGAGAAGACGGGTGACTTATTTTCTTAAAGATGTGCAAGAAGCCTCATGCTATAGCTTCTACTCGTCTGTAGAAGAAATCTAATTCACCAACTAGGATTGTCTTACATTCTGCTGTACCACAAGAATTGATGGAGAAGGAAACATGGATGTGGCAAGATTTATTCTAGGTCTGTTATTTAGAAGAGACATGAAGCAAATTCAGAAGAGAAGGTCCTATTTCCAGAACTGGTACCGATGAGTTTGTTGAACAAAGAGCATCCAACTGAATTATTCATGACCCTGGCTACAGAGATCCCTGAGGAGTTTGTAATAAGTAAAAATGCCCAGACCCTCACCTATGTCCTACCCAGGAGTGATGCTGAAGTGGGGCCCTGGTATCAGTTGTTTTTAAAAGCTCACCACCGATGCTAATGTGCAGCCAGGACTGGAAACACCACATAGCTTAACCCCATTCAGTAGGATGGGTGGTGATTTTAATTGATTGTACTTATCAAGACCCAGGTTATTTTGTTCAAGAACAGACAAACAAAACCTCTTACATCACAGCAGTCATATACAGATTATAACACACCAATATTATCCAAGTTTTATAAAAAAGATTAGAGAAGTTAAAATAAACCCAAAAGATCATTTTAAAAATTTTCCTTGGATAGGCCCCAATAAATTTGCTCTACAACAAATATTCCAAACGATGGTCTCCTGGTCTTCATTCCTTTTTAGGCCTAGACACATTGCATTGTAGACTTATTTTTATACTAATTGTGAATTTCTCTCACTCTTTGGCAAGTATAACACTTTACCTAGTGGCTCTCGAGATTCCATCTGCATACATAAAACCTTGTTTAAAATGCAGTTTTCTGTATTTACTGCAGAAATCCCATTAGTAAGTCTGGAGTGGTGAGTAGAAATCTCCCTTGTTTAACAAGCAATCCAGACAAATCTGATGCTGGTGGTTTCACACATCTCCGAGGAATGCTTAGTCATAGTGTAACTTGCTAACTCACTGAGAGTGAGGGGGTATATTTTAGATAAGGGATATTTATTTTCTACTACAGTGGTTTTCAAAGTGCGGTCTCTGGACCAGTAGCATCAGCATCACCTGGGGACTTCTTAGAAATACCAATTGTAGCCCCACTCAAGACCTATGGAATCAGAATCTCTGCGAGTAGGGCCCAGAAACTACTTTAACCAGCCCTCCAGTTGATTCTGATTCCTAAATTTGAGAACCACTGCTCTCCTCAAACCATCCCGTACTCTTTGATAGCTTTTTGATGTAGCTTCTCCTTGTTCTTAGAATTTTTTCCTCATCCTAGCACATATCTCTAGGAAGGAGCCATGCCCCATGCCTATAAATCAATATAAGAGAAAGAGCATGAGATTTAAAATTACAAGACATAGATGGGAATCCCATCTGTCAATTACTAGGAATAAAACTATGCACAGGGGCCAGCCCGGTGGCCTAGTGGTTAAGTCTGCGTGCTCCACTTCGGCAGCCCTGGGTTCACTGGTTTGGATCCTGGGCGCAGACCTATGAGCCGCTCATCAAGCCATGCTGCGGCGGCGTCCCACATAGAACCAGAATGTACAACTAGGACATATAACTATGTACTGGGGCTCTGGGGAGACAAAAGGAAAAAAAGAGGAAGATTGGCAACAGATATTAGCTCAGGACTAATAAATAAAATGGCAAGCAATAGGATATATTGGAGTATATGAGGAAGCCATTTGGTATAAAACTAATTTGGCCTGACTTTGCTTTTCTAAAAGGGCCTGACTGGCCTTTGAACATGCGTTGTATATCTGCTTTAAACATTTACCAGAGACAAGAACAAATGCCCTTAAGATAAGGATGCAACTTCCCCTACGTTGGCATTTCCTTAAGGATAAGCATTTCTCCCTAGGCTAGGATTTGATTGCTGTGCTCATCCTGTGACCACCCAGCTGGAGACAACAGACTTGCTACCTGCTGTGCCCATCAAGACAGCAGACCTGCTCCCTGCAGTGTCCATCAAAGGCTGTGCCGACAGGGCAATCTCATGACTATTGTAAAAAGGACATTGCATTCATATGTGATATATGCTCTTTGACAGTATATAACCACTCTGTACACCCCACTTCGTTGGAGTGCTGCATTTCTTTGTGAAAGGACTCTCTCGGGCTATATGGTCCTCAAATTTGGCTCATAATAAACTCACCCCAATTTTGACTTATAGATTGGTTATGGATTATTTGCATTAACAGGGCCAATCTTTCTCAAAAAACAAGGAATCATGCATAAATATTTCCACCCTCTGAGCATAGTTTCTCATTAAAAGTTAGAAAGGAAGGGAACATTTATCCAGCACAGAGGCAAGGACTTTGCCTGAAGCTTTATGTCATTTGGCCACCACCCACAGCTGCAGTTGTTATTACTTCCAATTTATAGACGAGAAAACAGAGGCACAGAAGACAGAGACGTGAGCATGCCTGCCTAACCCTAATCTGCTGGACACAAACCCTTTGACAGTGTTTCCTTTTCTGCAAAATGTGGATAATAGCTTCACAAGTTTGTTGTAAGGATTAAATAAGTCAATGGAATTTAAAAGGTCTTGTAAAAGGTACACATCATATTTATATTTCTTGTCAGTGGTTCAGGGGGTTGGTGGAACCAGCACACCCCCATCTGCAGCTGAGGGAAGTCAACAGCTAATAAAAGAAAAGGTGAGGCTCCTTGCAGGTGATTCAGTGATTTGATAACTCAGAGTTCTCCCCGGACTGACTCAGGCTTCCTCACTGACCTGGGTGGAACGAGCTGCTGCTCTGCTGGTCAAAGGGCAAGGGTGGAGGCCTTGCCCAGAGGGGAGCACAAGGAAACACCATTTCTGTGTTTTGCCTTGAAGGATGGACTTAAACAGGCAATAGGGCAGAGAACAGTCTTCAATTCTCAGGTGAGCCTTGATGAGAATCCTGCAAGTATTTTCAGGAGCTTTAAAAAAAAACACACAGCTCTGCCCTGCTGCTCTCTCCACTGGACGTCCTGCTGCAGTCTACAGCAGAGGAGTGCTGGGCAGGTCAGCTCTGTCTGTAGGAACGTGCCGTATCTGTGTCCATCAGGACTGCAGCTGTGGGGATCAGGTCCCTGAGAGAAATGCTTGCAGGTGTGTCTCACCAGACAAAGCCAAGCATCATCTTCAGCATTCTACCTGGAACTGTAGATCAACACAAGCTTCTGCCTGCACTATTGCAAATGCTACTTTTTTCCTTTTCCTCCTATTGGGTGTTCCCTGATATACTTCTCTTGCCAAGTAAATCACTGCATTTCTAATTCTGTTTCAAGTAGAAGATAAGTGAGTAAAACCTGAAGGTGGAACCATGGTTACTATTTTGACTGTTTGAGGAACAAATTATGAAGAACAAGCAGGACCAGGGTAGGTACTTGTATCTTTTAAGAAAATTAGCTATGTATCTATATAATCTTATTGGTTCTGTTTCTTCAGAGAACCTTGACTAATATAGAGGGACAAATAGTCTACATAAATCTTGAGGTCTTGAGATTATTAAACTTGGTGAGTCTGAGGAACTAAGAAAGCCGCGAAGCCACAGCACAGACAGCAAAGGGCAGGGTGACACTAGTTGAAGCTGGATAGAGACACAAGTAGAAAACAATGAGGAAGTAACTTCCCAATTCATAATCTGTTCTAGTTGACTTTGAAGGTTTAATTTTGCTTCCAAGGTGCCTCACCTGCTACCTAGAGAATTTTGAGATTTGTATTTCATATGCAAGATATGAAAAATGCCCAATCTGCTTTGGTCTTTATTGCCGTATTGTACTGCACAGTCATTTTGGATTCATCAAAAAGGTACTAAGAGCCAGGCACTGGGATACAAAGATGAATTAAACATAATCCAGGTCTTAAGGAACCCAAGACAATGAAGGAGAGAAATATGTAAAGGAAGAGTTACAGTATTTTAAGATTAATACACACTCTAATGGAATTATGTACAAAATTATATAATTTTTGAGAGGCAAGCATTATTTCTAATTTACCAAAGAGGAAATGGAAATTCATAGAGGTTAGGTAACTGACATATTTATACAGCACTGCAAGTAGAACAGGAAAATCTCATCTTTATTTTGGATGGCCATGTGCCTAAGAAATCTATTACTGTGAGAGAAGAGGAAAACGGGTTTCATCTCTGCTGCATCTCTCAAAACTCAACTCTTAAGATAATATATACTCGGGGGCTGGCCCGCTGGCATAGCGGTTAAGTTTGCGCACTCCACTTCGGAGGCCCAGGGTCTGCCTTTTCGGATCCTGGGCGTGGACTTACTCACCGCTCATCAAGCCATGCTGAGGTGGCATCCCACACAGAGCAACTAGAAGAATGCACAACTATGACATACAACTATCTACTGGGGTTTGGGGGAGGAAAAAAAAAGCAAAAAAATAATATATATTTTTAACATTCTTTCAAACTCTTAAGATTCTTTCTACCACCTTAATGTTCAGTTACTTGTGCAAGTCCCTGTGATAGGTTTAAAAAAAAAGTATAAATATAGTTGCATTTTAAAAAGAACTTATACATAGACTCACGAAGTATAAATATACCATGAATTAACTTTTCAAAATAGGTTGAAAATTATTAAAACTGGGAACATGATGCAAATTACTTAACCTCTATCTCAAATTCCTTATAAGCAAAAAAAAGGACCAACATAGAGACTCAAAAGTACTAATTGTACTTAATGCCCACACAACCTTAGGTCCATTATGACTTTTTTAGCCAAAGTGGAAAAAGTGAGCAGGGTAATTAGCCTTATATTCATTTAAATAACTCAGTGTCTTCTTAACTCTAGTAATAAAATTGACCCTTGGAATTTAAGAATGTGGTTGTTGGTGCTGTTGAGTCAATTCTGACTCCTAGCGACCCTGTGTACAGCAGAGGGGAACCCTGCCTGGTCTTTGTGCACCATCCTCTCACCTTACAGCACTGTATCAGACAATGCTCTGCTGCTATTCACAGGGTTTTCATAACCAATTTTTTCAGAAGTGGGTGGCCACGTCCTTCTTCCTAGTGTGTCTTAGTCTGGAAGCACCACTGAAACCTGTCCATCATGGGTGCCCCTGCTGGTATTTGAAATACCAGTGGCATAGCTTTCAGCATCACAGCAACACACAGCTGCCACAGTATGACAATCAACAGACGGGTGGTGTGGTTCCCTGACTGGGAAACAAACCCAGGCCATGGCAGTGAGAGTGCTGAATCTTAACCACTAGACCACCAGGGCTGGTTTCAAGAAAGTTAATACTGTTTTATTACTATGTAATTAGTACATTAAACACATTAATTTATGATTACATCACAATGATACCACATTTTAAATTCATTTTACAATATGTCTCCCATAGAACTATACTGAAAATCATTTCACTTATGAGATGGAGGAATTCCTAGTCACTTGCTTAAGCAATTAATGCCAGAAGAGTCTAAACTAAGTTGAGGAGCTCAGGTGGGTATGCTCTAAGAGGTAATAGGTAAATCTCATTTTTTAGTATATGCATCCATATGCTTATTACTCCATTCCTTCATTTAAGAATCATTAGCTCCCAGTCACCCGCTGGCTACTGGGGACACAGAGACAAATAAGATATGGTCCCTGCCCTTGATGGGCCTAAAATACAATTTACGAAGCAAGATATGTTTAAAACAAAATAATACCAAAAAATCACACAATAAAATGTGCGGATGCTTTAACAGAATTACTGTGATACAGGATACGGTAGCCTCACCAAGAATTATGTTGCCAAATTTTCAGAGAGTGCTGACGAAGATAACTGGTTCATAGAAGAGTATCCTTTATGCTCTTCCTCCATAGTTATCAAGTTTTGAGCCAGGCAGATGGCCACCTAGGATGAAGACTAAATTTTCCAATTCCATTTGCAGCTAGGCATGTCCAGGTTACTAAATTTCAGCCACTAGAAATTAGCACCTTCAGGGAAACTTGTTTAAGAGATAGATAGCCTGTATGCTGTGTCCTCTTCTAGATCTTTTCCTGCATCTGGCTACAGGGAACAGATGGTGCTTTTGACCTTAAGGATGAGGGCCACACCCAGCTGATGGGGAGCAGAGGGTAGGAGCAGCTTGGGCCTTGGAAGGCAGCACCCTTATACCAGATGGGCTTTTACATATGAGGGGAATCAAGTCTTGTTTAATCCACTGCTAGTTTTTCTGTTCCTTGTTGTTGTAACTAATCCTCATACAGGTGCTGCTCCTGGAGAGAAATCAGAAGGCAGGTAGGACAGGGATCATTCCAGACAGGAACAGCAAAATAAGGGGAGGGGCTGAGGTGTAAAATAAACTGGTATATTTATAAACAAGCAGGAGCAACTCAGTTACAGGACAGGGGCCCATCAAAAAGAGAAACTAAAATACATTATAGCTTCAATCTTTTCTCCCCTCAAAACTTTACGTGGAATCACTAAAAAAGTCCCTAATCTGCTTTGACCATGGTGAAGACCCATGTACGAGATTTGCAATTAGTTCAGTGTTTGAATATCGAGCTATATAGCTCAACATTAGCTATTTGATCTTGAAAAAATTAACCTTCCTTCCTAAAATTGAATTAAAATATTCACCCTACGGTTTATTTTCCAAGAATTCAGTGAGAGAACATGTAAGTATCTAGCAGTAATTTATAAATAATTATAATATACAAATATATGATATATGCTTATAAATAAATATAATACCAATAAAAATTTATTCTCTTTCCCTCCCTTTCTCCTTCAGTTTGCCTTCTTGTTCACTCATGGGTATTTAAGAAGTGTGGGTTCTTGAGGGATTTGCCTTTTGGGGGTTATAACATTGACTAAAAGAAGGCAAAGAGAAAGACACCGAACTTGCCATTCCAGAAGCACTGGACTCAGGAGGGAGAAAGTGCTCCTGGGGGACTGCAGAGCACATCTGGGCTGCAGGACACCTGGACCGAGGGCGTCCTCTCTGGAAGGCTGTGTTTTACAGTTCATTCTGCCTTAGGTGATATAAAAACTAATTCATGGTAGGTAGTTATATTTATTAATGCGTTAGAGCATGACGAATATTTGCCTGGACAATTTATAATAATTGAGCCTCCCAAAAATCAAAATAAGTGTAAAAAATGATTCATGATATTGATTCCAGCCTGACAGCACTGAAAAATGTTCTCGTTACAGTCTCACATCTAGGTTTTACCTGCTGCTGTGGAAAAGGAGACCAACAGTACCAACTTTGAGGATAAATGGCAGCTACTGCCATCATCAAGAAAATAAATCCTCAAGCAAAGTTTAACCAAAAGGAAAAGAGCCCTATTGGCTGTTTCCCATCAAGTCTGAGAGTTCTCGAGAGACATCTGGCTCAACACATGCTTCTTCGTTTTCCCTGACTCATGCAGTATCCTGCGTTTGCCAACGAATGTCCTGCAGTGTAACAATGAATAAAAAAAATGAAAAACTAGATTCCTGCCAGCTAGCCTACATTATTGTCACTTTAGTTTTAAAACTTTCTCCTAATATGCAATAATGCTATTTTAACGGTTTGCAAAGGATTTACTTAACATTCACAACCTATGATGTAATTATTATTTTATCTGACAGGAAGGGAACTCATAATTTTGCTTATAAAAAAAATACATGGCCCATGTCACAAAGCTAGTTAAGAGGCAGAGCTGGGATTTGAGCCCTATTTCCTGCCTCTAGTCGTCTTTCTAGTAAGCTCCAAGAGGTTCCCAAAGTTCCTTGAATGGCTCTTTTGTAACGTGTGCTTTTATGGAAAATTTAGTTCTTCCCTGAATTATCTAGTCCTTGAACTGAACCTTCAGTCCTTTCAGAAGCTACTATTCTTTCAGCTTTTTTGTTGTTGTTATTTTTGTGTGTGTGCGGGGAAGACCAGCCCTGAGCTAACATCTGTTGCTAATCCTCCTCTTTTTGCTAAGATCGGCCCTGGGCTAACATACGTGCCCATCTTCCTCTACTTTATATGGGACGCCGCCACAGCATGGCTGACAGGCAGTGTGTCAGCGGGCACCCGGGATTCGAACCGGCAAACCCCTGGCTGCCAAGCGTGAACTAAACCGCTGTGCCACAGGGTGGCCCCTATTCCTCAGCTTTTTGAGCATCAACTGTATGTCAGGCACTGTCTTGACCCATTTGTGCAAATCAGTGAACAAAGTTTCTTTGTGGAACTTACAGTCTAGTGAGAGAAGACAGTAAACCTAAGGTGTTAGAAGTTGATCAGTGGTAAGCAAAAATGACAAAGTTAGTTTATGAGTGGCAGGGCTGCGAAGGGGTGGAAGTTGTTGAAACATTGAAAAGGAGCCCAGGGTGGGCCTCACTGAGATAACTGAGCCAAGACCTGAAGGAGGTAGGGAGTTAGCCAATGTTAGCACCCAAAATACGGCTTATTGTTACCTTTATTCTGTGAATACCAAGCAAGAAGCAATCATCATGCTTTTACTGAATGATTATGAGGCAACTCTGACCCTACTAGAAGTGTAAAAATAGAAAATGTGTTTCAACCTCTACCCAAGAGCTCAGCATCACTTTATGCAAGTTTCAAAGGCCAAGCACCTCTAAACAGAAGTCATAAGGACCTTAAAAAAATACACTGATGTGATGAAATTAGACTTGTCAAAACAGCTGGTCCACACTATTGAACATACACCAGAACGACTTAGGTCTCTTGTTAGTCACTGTTGAAATATATGCACACCTGCACAATGGCATGTCCAAATGTCACTTGACTACGTCTAGGGTTGATCACTTCCTCTTATTTCAAACTTTGAAAATAATCTGGTCATATGTATTTACAAAGTACCCAAGTGCCCATAACTGTAATTAAAAAAAAAAAAAAGTAAAAAAAAAAAAAAAAACATGGTCCTATGACACAAGAGGTCAATTAGGCTAACATCATCACAGACTCTCACAGCTGTTGGGACAAACTCTATTTTTTGAAGCATGTATCAAAATAACTAGAAAAGACAAGCTTCTGTAGCCCTGAGTCATCCACAGGGTAGTATGCCACAGGCTGGAGTTGACCCAACTGCAGACCTAGCACTGGAATATCCAGGGGAACAAAGGGTGGGCGGGGAGCTGAGTGGCAGGCAAGAGTTAGGAAGGAAATACTCTGTTACTCAGGGCTGCACTGGAGTGACAACCTGGACTCAGAGCCACTCATGGACAAAATGGGCCAGTTCTGAAATAACTGGTGGTTTCATGCAGCAAAAACAAACCAAACCAAAATAAAACAGGAACATGAATGCTTGGAGGTTGTTCAAATCTGTCAGAGTAAAAATATATCCAACAGAAAACACAGAAAAAGCTGATTACAAGTTTTGTATAGAGTAAAAACTGGATGAAATCAATTTATCTAGTTTATTTTCCAGAAATGAGTGAATTTGTCCACTGTAACAGCCAACTTGGCACTGGATCCATGAACAAGAATACATGCATGCCCCCAGCCCACACACAAAACCTAAAAATTATACCATACCTATTATATTTGGTGGTTAATAACATGAATATAATATAGAATTGTGTGCTTATTAAATGTAACATTTCCACTGCAACTGGCAATAACTGATAATATTGTATCCAAAAGGGCCACTACAGGGGCCAGCCCTGTGACATAAGCAGTTAAGTTCACAGGCTCCGCTTCAATAGCCTGGGGTTCCCCAGTTCGGATCTTGGGCGTGGACCAACACACTGCTCAAGCCACACTGAGGTGGTGTCCCAGAGTAACTAGAAGGATGCACAACTGTAAAATACAACTATCTAGTGGGGCTTTGGGAGGGAAAAAAAAAAAAAGCAAAGGGCCACTGGAACAGCCAGAGGACTGTGCACCACAAACACCACTCTGGAAAGTAACGTTCACACTCAGTGGTGGCATGATGCCCCCTGGAGTTGTGCAAGGCAGTGCACCTGCCTGCCTAGTTACCACTACTCAATGTTAACCACCATTTGTTTCGATCTCTCTGCAATCTTAACCTGATTTTACAATATAGTCCATAAATTTTTTTTTAAGTATACAATGCTTTAAAGAAAACAATACTGCAAAGGAGAAAAAATAGAATAAAGCAGAATGTTCTGCTATTCGGAAGTGGCATTCTTTTTCTAGTCTCCACCCACACAGGGTAAGAGCCAGCTGGGGCATGCTGAACCTGGATGCACAGGCACTGTCTGTCTCTCAACAGTGGGAAAAAGCTTCCATTTTTATACTAAATATGAGAGTGACCATATATTTTGTCCTTTGGGGAACTTGTGACAGTGAAACAAGGAACCAATTAATAAGCCAATCAGGACAACAAGCATAAATTAAGACTATCCTTTGTAAATCTAGATGTATGCTCACCCTACAGATAGATATAAATATTGGGGATCTGTATGTTAGGAGCTAAGGACTCCCTCATCTCTGACGCTGATATCATACTGACCTCCAAAGGAGGGATGAGCTTATTTGACACATTGTTCAAGTTTAGTTCCCAGAAAGAAGCATCAGGATGTTAGTCATTCTTATATGTGACATAGGGCCCAGGTTAATAAAAGGACTCTTTCTAAACTGCTTTTCATTCAAGACGTGACTCACAATTGCCTGAAAGTTTAAGAAGCTTTAAAGCTTGACTAGCAGGAAACATGGAGTGGCGCTCAGATACTGACATTCGGGAAAGAGCATCATACCCAAACCCCAGCACTGAAAATATCGGCCTGCCTTTGCCTCTGAACTTAGCTAAGTTATTTAAACGTTATGGATCTGTAAAATCAGAGGGTTAGCCTAAAGTGGTATGTAATGTACCATCCAAGGATACATTTTTTCCACCAGGAAAATCTAGAGAGAAGTCAGACTGAAATAAGCAAAGGGCTCCTGGGGGAGACAAAGGGTCTAAATTCAAAGCACCTTTTCGGTTTAGTAATGGCTTGCAGTCTCCCACACTACAGGGACTGCTCCCCATGTATATAGAGCACTGGGATCTGCCATGTGTTTATTTTCTTCTAAACATTCATCCCAACACGTTCCTAGGTAGTGGATAAATTTATTAGTTTCAAAACGTAGTTCATATCTTAATTCAATATTAGCTTCCATTTTGTTTTATCAGAAACAACACCCCAATTAGTTACAGGTGTCCATTTTCAATGCTTTGATGTCAATATCAAAATTCCTTAGAGATTTCCATAATTTTCTGCACATGGCATTTGCTGGGCTTGGGCTTCTTTCCTCTCAATTGACTTAACTTTCTCAGTTACTTCACTGGGCATGGTTTGGTTGTGGGTGGAACCCTGCCATGGATCTTTTATGACCACCTACTTCCTTTCTAGTGACTGATAACAGTCCATAAAACTCTACACAGGTATACACCACTTGGGGGTATAGCTACAAGAAATTAAAGAGGATTACAGATGGGTTTTAAAGTTCTTTAAGGAGTTTCTACTAATCTGTCTTTTATTGTCTCATAAATTGCATTGCACTGCCCACCCACATATTGGTTCCTGACTGACTGAAAGCATGGTCCGAAGACACCAACCTTGTTCGGACCCTAGGAGCCTTGCCTGGGTACCATTTGCTGGTTTGGGAGATTATGGCCTCATACTGACCAAGCTGTGATGGAGAGAAGAGGTTTGGTTGGGACTTAGAGCAAAACCAGGCATACAGAGCAACGCCTCTCAAACTTCAGTGTGCAGCAGAATCACGAGGAGCCGGTTAAAAATACACACACCTATGATGAGATTCTGAGTTGGCTAAATCTGGCACAAAGCCTAGACATCTGCGTTTTTAATAAGCACGCCCCCAGCCTCACCCTCTATATTCTGATGTAGGCAGTCTTCCACCTTCAGCTTTGAGAAACCCATAAAACAGTGACAAAGCATTTTCTGCAGAGAAAATCACGCACATACCACCACTGCACCAGGCACACTGCCCCACCACCAGTCACCAATTCCTGTCAGTAAGGAACTGAGAAACATGTATACGTCTGACCATACGTGAGCATTCACTGCCAACAGCCACCCCCACTCAAAGTTTTCTGCTCAGAGTCCACATGCATCCATTCTAACACATACTAAATAAAGGCAACATTTCTGAACTCACCGTGGGTTTTTAAGGTATGCAATTATTTTATTTCCTTGGCCTGACAGCATAAACTTCATTATACAACAACCTGCAGCTGACAGAACTGACGCAGATTTCCCCCACAGGAAGAACCCTTTTCATTAGCAGAGATGAACTGAAATGTCACATCTGAGTGCAATTCCTGCTCCCCACCCCCACCCATATAATAACCCCTAAAGTGAAAATAATCGGAACCAACAGAATCCCCATGAATTACTAAAAGTCATCCCCTCAAACTTCCCTAACTAGCAGCTGCAGTAAATGAAAACTAAAGAAGGGAAGCAGCTAGCCATCCTTTAGCATTTCTGTGCGTGTGAGACTGAAGGGACAGCAGCAAGGGAGCGAGAATTCTGGATGAGTGGGAGGTGTAGACAATCTACCTTACCTCATACCCGCCCTTCCATAGATAGACATCTCTGTCCCTACACACGGAATGAAGTTTGGGGAATGCTGGAGGAGCGGTTTTAGCCTGTAATTGAAAATGGTTGAGGTTCATTGAAGTCTAAGGTAGGTGCGGGATAAGGGGCACCAGAAAGAGAGCAGGTTAGACAGAGATGCTCAATACTTAGTAATTCCAGTTTAATGCTATCAAAACTATCTTCATAATGAAAACATCCTTCACGCCTTACCCCTATTTTCCCACAGCAAGAGAGCTCCATCTAAATTTCTGTGTCCGATGTCTTATCGCCACCACTGGGGTGGTACTGTGATATTTGTGTGTGAGATTAGGATTGGGATCGGGGGAGGTGTGGAGATAGGCGAGATCATGCATCACAATGTTTTAATTACAGTGGATCTCTTTTGGTCCCCAGGAATGGTCCACTACCAATAATCTAAAACATTCCCATCCCCTTTCCCTACGTGTCTTGTGCAAATGTCAAAAACAATCTCTGCCCAAACAGAAGGAAGAGCAGGAAATTGCTGCTGGTCCACAATCATCTCTGGCCCCAACTTGCCTACCTCCTGAGTCTTCTATGAAATCGCACAAAAATTAATTCGCAGCAATGCTGTGAAATTACATCATCCCCATTCCTCTAGCAAAGCCATTCCAACAGCTCTGTCCTGACATGCTTTCTCCCTGGGCCGAGGAAGCAGCAAAAAATATCAATTGAGCATGTGAAAATATGATGACGGTGTGTGCAGTGTAGTGTTTCCAGATGTCTTCACCTCTGTCTCCTCCACAGTGGGAGCCCTCCCTCTCTTTCCCCAAGTCCCACACACACCCTCCCTCTACCCCCGAGTCCGGGTGCTCCCATCTGCTTCCAAGTGCTTCCACCACTCACTTCCCATAGACACTCTCGTCACTGTAAGCCACATACAGAAAATAGTCTTCCTCATGGTTGTCCTAGGGCAAGAGAAAAGAGGACAGTTCAGAACACATAATCACATTCATTATTTCTAGGATTCTGAGTCTCACACAACCTTGTAAATAGGTATGGAAGTTATCATTAGACCCCATTAAAAAGAAGAACAAAGAATAAGCAGAAGTGGTTTGGAATTCGACTCTGAGTTCACAAAAATCCATGGAGAACATCACACACATAGAGATCAGGGATATGAACATGAGTAGGACATAGTCCTTACCCTTAAAAAGCTCATTTTAGCAAGGGGAACATAGATACAACAAAACACATACTGGAATATATACTAATAGGCAATATACGCTATGGAATAAAAGTCAGATTAGAGGTATTAGAAGTTTATGCAATTCACTAACAGGGCACAAGAAGAAGGCAGCATCTTGTTTGAAATCTTTTAAGGCATAATACAGTTACAATCTTAGGTGATACAGCATGAGAAAGTCCTTTCCTATAGTTTTCCCAGATTCTGACAATTTACCAATTAAACCAAATAAAATCACATAAATTATTCTCTCTAGATGAGTGTAAGACAAATGAATCAATTTAAAGGTTTTGCCTTGATTTTAAATTTCATTTTATCTGGAATTTTTGCAATCAGGAAACATCTGCTGTTTCAATAAAGACGATCCAATATTAAAACATTATAGAGCAAGGAGAGACTGAGAATTCAAAGGTATTGAATCTAGCAGGCTGCTCAATCCCTGAAGGACAAATGGTATCTCACTGCCCAGACCCCTACACTGCCGTATGTACAAGGATTCTGATAAACACCACCTCCTGCCACGCCTCCCAGGTGTGTTACCAGCATGCACTGGATAAAAGCTGGAGATCACCAGACTTCACGGGATTGTTGTGACCAGGACCATTACCTCATACAGCTGGCCCATGGTAGCACTAGTGGGAGGGATAGTGTTGTTGACAAAGAAGAATAAGGCGTCCTCAGGTCTCAGGTGGATCCTTTTCCGGATTAAGAAGTAGAACTGGCCAACTGGATGAAGGAAGGTTTTAGAAAAAGAAGGCAAGAGAAGAAAACAAGGGATTAGGAGAAGGGTAAGACCCAGAAAAAATTCTACTGTACCTGTTCCCTTTAAATTACCAGATTTATATGCCATCTGAGCAAAGTCAAATGCTGTCCCACAGCTTTAGAAATAAAAAGTGAAACTCAAAGAAGCCTGCATGTTCCCTGACATGCCACCGAGGAGTTTATTCCTCGACCCTTCCCCTCTTTATTCAATTTCAGACCTAATGGCGGCATATCCACTCAAAGCCTGAAGATGACTTTGAGGGAATACTATCCATCATTGTCTAAACCTGATTTGAAACACGTTTCCACGCCCACTCCCACCCTAAGGCAAAAGAGTGATGGGAAGAGGTGTACTGGACTCCAGTAATCTTAGCACGGTCACTCATCCCAATGAAGGGGCAATAAGTGGCGTTCAACATTTTACCTTCAGCTGAGCACAATGAAAGTTCTAAAAAGCTCATAGCAAACATATCTACAGAATCTTTCTAGTGTCCCCTGGATGCAGTGGTTATTCCATCAAGAATCAAGGTGAGGAATGAATATCCTTTGCAATTCAAAACAGTATCTACAAAATATATTAACAAAAAGCCACAGCTTGAGGAGACAAGGTGTTCAACTGAGACTCTCTAAAATGGGATCCTCTCAAGAAATGAGTTTGATTTTCCTTTTGCAATAAGTTAATATCACAGTAACAAAGCTCAATTTTAAATGGTTTAAATAATGGATTGTCTGATCTTTTCTTTCAGTGTTTTGCACTTTGCTGTGTATAAATCAAACAAGGCACTATTATAGGAAATGCTTAAAGAAATTGGCGATGGGGAAGAACGACTGTGTCACCATTTCTGAATCACCTAACTCTCTGGAGAATCCCACTCACTTTCTTCAATTCTGTTTGCTTTCAGTCTCACATGCAGGAAGGACTGGGAATGCTTGCCATGGGAGGAAAGGTCAGGGGAGGGAAAGAGCATTACCAGTGAGGTCAGAGGGCACTAGGTACTTCCTCTTGTCCAGATCAGGCACCCTGGCCTTAGGAGCCTTCTCCACGATCACCTGGGAGAAGAGGCAGAGGGTGGGAATGAAAACTACAGAACCCAACCTAGTATTTTTCCTTCCATATCCTACACTTGTCCTATTTGAACTGAATTTGTCTAGACCCAATAAAACTTTTTCATTTCTTATTCCTCCTTACCCCTTAACAAAATGTATGGAGAAATGAGCTTTCTTAATAAAGTTATAATTTTATTACTGCAATAACAAGAGGATGGAGAGGGCATGTGATGAAAAGTAAAGAGAACCTTGATTTCGAGTACT
Organism: Tapirus indicus; assembly: GCA_031878705.1. Taxonomy (NCBI): domain Eukaryota; kingdom Metazoa; phylum Chordata; class Mammalia; order Perissodactyla; family Tapiridae; genus Tapirus; species Tapirus indicus. Next base: position 106,375,243 of record CM062918.1, on the reverse strand, counting down.
TACAATTTACCTGTAAGGTATACTATAAGATATATACTTTCTGGTCCTAAATTAGAGCATTAAGATTGTCTGGGTTTTCTCAAATGATCCTAAGTACTTGTTAGTTTTATTCTTTCTTATAAATGCCATTTACTAAAGGTATAGATAATGTGGTTTAAATTTTATACTTTCAAGATTTTCAAGAACTGCAAAAAATATGTTGAAGACACTTTTAATAGGTGAAAAAAGTACATATTAAAACTTCTTATAGCACGACATTCTGAATATGATGATAGTACAATAACCCATTCATCAATATTGATTATCTGTTAGGTTTTTAAAGGATTTTCAATGTCTACGTTAAATATTTCTATAATACTTCAAGTTTTAGAAAGATGAAAAGAAAAATGAAGATATTTAAAAATTAGACTTTTTATGCATGTAGATTTCTAAAATAGAAAATAAAATTATGTAAAATGTTAAATATTAATTTAAATATATTTAAACTTAAATTATATATTTAGTATTTATATATTCTATAAATTAATATATAATATATATTTAAATTATAAATATTTTAAATCTATTGTAAAACTATCAGCTTTAGATTTTCAGTTTAGAAAATATAATAATTCTAGATAGATATGGGAATTATAGAAAAGTTAAAGAAGTAGAAATAAACACTGGACAAGTGTCTCTAGTACCTGTGGGATCGTCAATAGGTCAGTTAGCCTCTCTGAGCTTCAGTATTCCAATGAGTAAAAGGAAGATGATAACTTTCCAACACATCTTTTATAAAGTCATAGTACAGACACGATAAACCCAAGTAATCCATAAAATTTTATGTGAAAATGCTTTGTAAATTATAAAGAACTATCTAAACACAAGGATTGATTTAAAAGGGAGGGGCTTGAAGCTTTTAAATTAAACGAAAAAGATTAAAATAGTGAAAAAAACTTATTTTGTGTTTACAGAGGAGAACCTGCACCAGGAAAACCACAGAAACGTGATCACACTTAAAATTTAAAAATAAAAACTGGAGTCAAGATATGTGAATCAGAAACTAAAAAGTAGGAAGAGCTTCAGGGAGAGACCAGTGAAGGCCAACGAGGATGGGCAGGAGGCAGCAGGGGCCACCCAGGAACTCTCGCCCCTGGAGCTCCAGCTCCTACCAACAGGATCAGTAAGTGACAGAAACCACAAGGGAGCAGAAAGAGAGAGCAACAGAGCAGACAGCAAGTAAGATATCGGAGTAGAGGGAGACATGTGGAGAGGGACAGGATGGGGACGGGGGAATCATTAAGGCCTCAGTTTACCAAAAAATATTTAGGTTTCCAGGAATCCGAATTCTACTCCTCACTTAGAACGGGCCCTCAGCTAGATGCTTGGTCTGTTTGGTTCTGTTTTCCTCATCTGTGAAATGTGGCTAATACTCCACAGAACTGCTCACGAATCTTAAAAAACAGACAATCTGTTCCTAACAGTTTCCTGCTGTGTTGCAGGTTTTCAATACACTGTAGCTATTAAGATAATTTCAAGATCTCATGAAACCCTCCTCTCTCGAGGCACAAGCACACCTATTCCTCCGGATGGCAGCTTCGCTGGGGATAAGCTCCAGTATGTGAGCAGTCAGGACACCTGACTGCTTTAACACTAATGTTCCCGCTGGAAGGGGCTTTAGAACTCTTTTACTCTAACCCTCTCTTCTGTAAACAGGACGCCAGCACAGTAAGATTAAGGGCTCTGCCCAGAACTAGAACCAAATCTCAGAACTCAGAGAGCAGAGCTCCTCTTCCTGTGTCACAACTAGAAAAGGTCACCAGCTGAGCACCTAAGGAGCAGTCGGAAGGCTTAGCGCTGGTTAAAACCTAACTGAGCCAACCATGAGATCTGAGGCAGCATGGTCATACTAGCTTACAAATTATCAAAGAAGTAAAACATTTAATACCAAACAATGAACAGAAAAAAATAGGAGGGATTAGCTGACATATTCTGGGTGAATGCATGTAAATGATTGAAATGGGAAGGGCTCAGTTTTGAGGAAATAAATGGGAATTTTAACCAGATTTAGGAACTGGTCGATTTCAGTTTGTGACTTAGGTAGAGCTACCGGTACAGAGCCTCATATTTCCAAATAAATGGTAGTCATTTCGCTGACTGGGTTACCTTTCTGGCATCATACTACCCTGAACGCTGGAGGGCAGCAACAGTTTTATTTCTCTATTTCCCATACCTACCAGTGCGAGGCACACAGTGCACCTGTAACTGTTTAATGGAATTGGATCAGAAATTGAAAAATGATGTGGTATGGAGGGTCCAAGAGCCAGGTGGAATCTGGCTCTGCCACACAACAGTCACATGAAACCTGTGGGAAGTCACTTCATTTTTCTGGGCTTCAGATCGTTCTTCTGTACAATGGGATTATAACGGTGTGAGGATTAAGTGAATGAATAAAGACAGAGCACTTAGAATACTGTCAGATAGATGGTAAACTATCAATAAAAGTAGCTGTCACTTTTAAATATTATTATAAGAGAACAGGACTGGCATATCACCAGACTTGAGGGACACTTTTAAGGCAGTCATCCAATCAGTCATCCAGGAAAGCAATCTGTGAAAGATCCTTTAACGGGTAAAAGGGCTCTCTCTCCTTTTTAGCCAAAAACCCTTTGCAATTCCTGGGAAATGGAACACCCCTAATGTCTCCTCTTCCTTATAGGAAAAGGACCGCAGGGGGTTTCCACTGCTGGCCTAAGGCCCGAGTTGCTTCCGGTAGCTGTAAGACGGTGACAGGTTAAGGATTGGAGAGAAGTCCCAAAGAGAATCTGGGGGTCAATAAAGGACATCAGATAATTGCAATTCCTTTACCTGTAATTTACACGTAATATTTATCCTAACGTCCCTGCCTGAAGATAAAAAGCACAATCTTAAAGCGTCTGCTGTTCCATCTCCAAAATCCAACGGTTGTCGTTCCCAGTACCACACTTAAATTTTCTGCCCTCCAATCTGGCTGTGCTGCCTACATTACAGAAAAACCAGTCAAGTGGCGGGGGAGGAAGAGAGGGGAAAAACGCCCGGATGCAGAAAGATTCCTTATTATTTCTTATCTGTTCCTGCCCACAGCCTACACTAGTTTTAATTACATAAACCAGGGTGTAAAACGGAAGGAAAAAGGCCTCAGTCCTTCCCCATTGTATCTAGGTACAGTCTGCTCCGAATCAGTACCGGAGGAAGACTGGCTGCCCCCACACACGCCCTGTAGCCAAGAATGATGAGGCAACCGGGCTGTGGCGCAGAGAACGTGACCTTGTTCTCTGGGCCAGGCTTGTCTTGTGGCGCCCCCGCCGTCCTAATCTTCGTAGAATAGAAGAAAGGATCCACTGGCTTCCGAACCTTTCCCTCCCAAACCCAATGCTACGAGGGCCCAAGTCAAGTCGATTAAGCGAGAACTATCTAAGGCAGAGATCGATGGGCACAAACCCCATTGCGTCAGTTATTCCCACAACAATTCCCCTGTGATCTTAAAAGCAGCAAATCCAAGGCCCAGCCTAATCATCCTCGCACAAAGGGGCCACAATTTGCGCACATCCCAACCTCCATCGCTTCGGAATATGCTGAGTCACTCAAGCGTAGGCTCCGCTCTAAAGATGCGGTCGGCTCTAAAGATGGGCACCGGCCCGCGGAGATGGGTTTTAACAGGTCCGCAGTCAGAACGTCCATTCCATTGGCTCTCCAGGTAGCGAAGGATTTTCAAGGTTAAGTAAGTGAGGGACCACCCTTCTGCGCCCGAGGGCAGCCATCGCGACGCCCCCGGCCCCGCTAATCCGCTTCCCCTCCCCCTCCGCACTCCACGACACTCACAGGGACCCTGTCCGGATATTTCTTCCGGATCTTTTCTCCTTCCTTTTTCCGATATTCAAAGGGATGGTCCTCCTTATACTGGAACTTCATGATGGACCGCAGGGTTTCTAAGATCCCCGGACGGGGCCTGCCTCCCTCGCTGATGATGCGTCTCTCCCGTCTTGCTTCCCTCCGCCGAACTTCAGTATGTATCAGAATCGTTTGGGGAATGTCAGCTCCGGTCGCCACGCAGCCTGGCAGAGCTTTCAGAATGGATCTCAGGTCCCCCGGTACGGAGGTAGGGGACGGCCAGGTGAAGAGATCCGGTGGCTTTTCCCAAGAGCTGGGAAGGCGAAAACAACACGGCTGCGCGTAGGTACCGTGACCTCACGGAGCCCCGCCCGTCGTCCCGCCCCCGGCGCTCTGGGCCGCGCGGGGCGGGGGTGGGCAGAAGCGTTGTGCAGGTCAGTGTATGCTCTTCGTAGCTAGAGATCTCCTGCAGAGTCTATTGCAAACATGGAAATATTTTACTTCTTACTTTATTGTGACTGTGACATTAAAGACGGTTATAAAGCAAAAAATTAAATTTTTTTTTTTCTAAAGACGTCTTTCCCTCTCTTTCGGCTGTTTCTTGGTTGGGCTCAAAAACAAATACAGAGGGCGAAAATCCAGCTTTTTCCAGCCTGTTGGGATGTACAGTCTAGGAAAAGAAGGGATAGAGGTCCTGGAATTCCCTGGCCAGTGAGAAATACCCCTTGCTTGCATTTTGTCCTTTGTCCGTTTCATTTCGCCTGCCCTGCACCTCGGGAGCGAGGCTGGCTTCCTCTAACCGTGACCCCTCCTTCACCACGCTTGCGTCATTTTGTTTGGGTCCGTGCCGCAGTTTGCTCATAGAGCAGCAACATAAACAGCATGACTCAGGAGTTTGAGCAGATGTATAAGGTGAAGGGCATGAGGTGTAATCAAGGTCTGGAGACGTGATGTCAGTCACGTATCCTAAGGGCTTCACGCATGTTCAAATATAGAGATAATTCACTTTCTCCTATTAACCCAGAAGTTGGGCCTGTCTTCTGCAAAAGGAAATAGCAAGCAATTCAGGTGAATAACTCAGTAGTTCTCCAATATCCTTTTTCTTGTGCAAAAATTTTACCTGAGGATAGTTCTACTGGTTAAGTGTCCCTAATGTGAATAAAAAGCCCCTGAAAGGGCTGGTTTGCTCTAAACAAGTCCAGGGAGTTCTGAAAAATATATGTTGGATGACAGCGACCCGTCGCCTATCTTCCTATATCAAGGTCTCAGTGTGTCTGATTCAAAAAACAAACACACACACACACACAAACTGTTTAATTATTGAAACAAGGAAAATGAATTACATAGTCCTACTTCTTGATGTTAATTATTTTTCTGCATGGCATCTTTCAACCTTTTTTGTGTATGAAAATCAAAGAATTATTTTATCATATGTTTATAATTTGTAGTCCTTATTTTCAAATTGAAGATAGTTTGATTCCTTGTCACTCATTTTAGCTTTGAATCAAATATAGCTAAATCTTTCAAAGGAGTACTTTACAACCACTTGAGAAAAGTAATTATGATGAAGGTTAATATTTTAAGTGGTGTTTTCTGGTCAAATTGACTGGAAACAATTGTGGCTAGTTAAAATGCAGATTTTAACTTTTATTTTAAAAATATGTAGGCACGGTGGCAATTTATATACGAAAAATTATTTGGAGATGAACTATCAGTTAACCTTTTTGTCTTAAGGCTTTTCTAAATGCTAATATTTTATATTAGAATACCCAATCTGTCAACTTCCAAAGTTTGCTCTCTACCTTTATTCTCAGCATAACATTTAAAATATTATACAGAAGGTAATTTTATAAATTAACACAATCAGATAAAAATATTTCAAAATTCTTTTTTTTTTAAAACCAAAGACAAAATGCTATATTAAAAAGCTCACATTTCAGGAACTCTCATTCATTGCTGATGGGAATGGAAAATAGTATAGCCACTTTGGAAGACAGTTTGGTGGTTTCTTGGAAAACTAAACATACTCTTACCAAATGATACAGAAATCATCCTCCTTAGTATTGACCCAAAGAAACTGAAAATTTGTGTCCTCGTAAAAATCTGCACAAGGATGTTTATAGCAGTTTTATTCATAATTGCCAAAACTGGGAAGCAATTAAGATGTCCTTCAGTAGGTGAATGGACCATAGACTACCCCCCATCAGAGGAATGTTAAAGAATTTGTGGACATGTTTTAAAACCACCACCATTACTCAAATCCTTTCTTAATTAGTCTTTAATTTTGTCTTTATCATGTTTAGGAAAAACAGAGCGAGAGAAAGAAAGAACTCACTGATGCCAGAATAAATATAACAAAACCATATTCCACTGTGTCTTTTCTCCTCTTAATATCATTCAGTGGTCAGAGATTCTCCGTAGTCTTTGGGAAAAGTTCAAATTCCTTAGTAGAGGGAGTACTTACGCTCTGGCTGCTATTTCTCTCTCTAGCCTCATATATAGAACGTATATGTTGCAGGCATACTAAGTTACTTAAATTACTTCTTTCCCTATCTTGCCCTTGGTTCTGGTCATTGGATATTCTCAAAGGCTCCTCCTGTGAAAACATTTCCTCCTATTTTTTTCCTATCTAATTCCTATAAATCATTCAAAGTTTAGCTCAGGCATCACCTTCTCCAGGAAACCTTCTTGATTTTATTTGCCTGGGTCCTTCTGCATCCTTTGTGTGCTTCCAAAGCATTGTGTGCTTATCTTTGTCATAGCACTTATAATGATGTATTGTTTATTAGACTATAAGGTGCCTATTAGTTCTCATTGTTTTGGAGGAGGATATACATGGTTTTGAAGGCAACTACTCCTGCCACACTGACATCACATAGTTTTTCTAGTGGGATCCACCAATCATAGACCCTCACTTGCCAGGTGACCTAAACAAGACTAGTTAGAGTCTTAGAGTTTCTCACACGTGAACTAAGGGAAGTAAGCCCCTTCTTTGGTGATGAAGCTTGGATGATATAAAATCAGAGCTTTACAGTAGTCATTATTTGAGTCTCATGCAGTCCAAATTTGCAGTCCAAATGCACCACTGCAAGATAAGAGAGGTATAGAAGATGACACTCAGAGAGGCAAGATATGTAGATACGGATAGAGAGAGAGAGATAAAGATAGAGTTAGAGGGAGTTCTAATGGCATTTAAGTCCCTCGTTTCAGGCAGTCTCTCCCAATAGACTCTGTCTGCTATTTGATGGCATATCACTTGTATTTGTATCCTCAGTGATTTGGATACAAAGTAAAGACTCAAAAAATGTGCAGTATGTCATAGTCAAAAGAGCAAAGGGTAGACTTCTGATTTAAGATGGTGGATTGAAAAAAGATATATTTATCTTTGCTGTCTCCTATAACTCCACTAAAACAACTGCATCATGGGTTGAATTATGTCCCCCTAAAAGATGTTGAGTCTTAACCTGTATTTGTGAATGTCACTTTGGAAATACGATCTTTGCAGATGATCAAATTAAGATGAGACCATTGGGGTAGACTTTAATCTAATATGACTGGGGTCCTTCTAAAAAGGGGAAAATTTGGACACAGAGACAGATATGTATAAAGGAAAGGGAATGTGAAGACAAAGGAAGAATGCCATCTATAAGCCAAAGAATGCCAGAAGCTACCAGAAGCTGGGAGAGAGGAATGAAACTGATTTTCCCTCACAGCTCTCAAAAGGAACCAACCCTGCCTACACCTTGATTTCAGACATTTAGCCTACAGAACTGAGAAACAATAAATTTCTGTTGTTTAAGCCATCCAGTTTGTGGTACTTAGTTATGGTAGCCAGTGATATTGTGATTTATAATAGATAGGAAATATATATTGGGTCTTCTACCCTGTTCCTGGCACAGAGCTCCTAAAACCCTTGGAATTTCCTAAGTGATGAGAGCATAAAGGTGTCTTTTGTTATGTTAATGAGTGACTTGTGGAATGCCTCTTGGTAACCTAAGGATGCGCACTAGTCACCGAAGGAACCACCCATGAGATTAGAGAGTTGAAACTTTCATTCCCAAACTCCCCACCCCCAGATGAAAAGGGCTAGAAATTGACTTCAATCACCAATGGCCAATGACATAATCAATCACACCTCTGTAATGAGTCCTCCATATAAATCCAAAAGGACAGGGTTCTGAGAGCTTCCAGGTTGGTGAACATGTGGAGGTGCCGGATGAGGGATGCACTGGGAAAGAGTATGGAAGCTCCACACCCGTTCCCACATACCTTGCTCTGTGCACCTCTTCCATAAGTAAAATATTTCGATGAGTTCTGTGAGCCACTAGGGCAGATTAATCAAACTGGAGGAGGCCATCATTGGAACCTCTGAATGATAGCCTAAAAGTCAGAAGCCCAGGGAACAACCTGGACTTGCAATTGGTATTAGAAGTGGTGGGGCAGGGGGAATTGAGAATTGAAAATTGAGTTGAATTGTAGGACACCCAGCTGGTGTTGGAGAATTGCTTGGTGTGGGGAATAAAAAAAAAAAAACCACACATGGGAATTGGTATCAGAATCCTACAGCCCTAGAAAACATAGGCTATGAAAGAAAAAAGGAAATCAAAACCTCACAAAGTAAAAAAAGAAGAAAAAACAGAAAACAATTTTGGAGGCTAAAAAGAAGACTGACAAATGATAACTGACAAAGTAGATTTGAGAAAGGGAATCCAAAACTGGCACTAAGGAAAATCTAAAGCAACCTATTATTCATTACAGAACGTAGAAAGTCCCAGGCATTTTTACCCCCAAGTTCCTCCCGTGCCCCATACAGCCATGTAATTACCTCACCCCCATCCCTGTTTAGACTGGAGATTTATTTGGACAGGATAAACAAGGTCTATGGACTGGGGAAGCTAGAGGAAAAGTGGGCTCAGTAGAAAATAGCATGCATACAGGTGAGAACTTACATACTTACCCTTGAATCCCCAAGCTTTTTCTTCCTAGTCTGTTCCTAGAATTCTAGCAGCCTCGCTGGATTTTCACATGCATACAGAATTTCAAATGAGCTTTTTAGTGCCCTGTTCTTAAATATAAGTATACAATGGGTCAAGGATTTGAAGAAAAGATCTAATATGAAGCAAACAGTGAAAAACAACTTGGAGAAAATAAAAAAGACTACTCAGGGGACAAAAACATCAAAAAATGTATCATTAATATCCTCAGAGAAATGAGAGAAAATACTGCATCCATGAAACAAAAAAAAACTTCAACCAAAGAATATTCAGACCAAAAAAAAAAATCTTAAAAATTAAAAGTATGAGAAGGGAAAAATTCAAGAGAAGTATTAGAAGAAAGTTAAGGAAATTTCCTAGAAAGTAAAGCAATAAGAAAAGAGTTGGAAAAGAGGCCAGGGGATGTAAATTAGAGGTCCAACATTTAAATACTAGGAGTCTCAGAGAGAGAATTCAGAAAATGGGGGAGGGAGGTCAGAATTGTAAGGAAATTAATTTTCTTCCTAGAATTTTATGCCAAGCCAAACTATTATTAAGTATGAGGGTAGCACAAGACATTTCTTAGACATAGAAGCTCTCCAAAAATTCACTTATGTATCTGTTTTCAGAAAGCACCCCCAAATGAGGAAGTAAATCAAGAAAGGAAAAGACATGGGATATAGAAAGCAGGATTTAACACAAGAGAGGTGAAGATAATCTACAAGATAGGAAAAGTGATTAATAGTTATGAATGTATTAATATACATGCTTTATGTATTTGTATTAACCCCCATAATCCTCACATAATAAGGTAATGTATATGTACTCATTTTATCATCACTTTACAGCTTAAGAAATTGAACTATAGAATGATTAAGTGACTATACCAAGATTGGACAAGGAGTAAGGGAAGAGCCAGAATTTTAATCCATAAAGCCTGGTTTCAGACTCTTAATCATTAATATTCTTTTTCTTGCTTCCCATTATACTCATCATAATTATGAAATAACTATATTTAGAAGATGGGGGCACAAGAAATGTTCAGATGTGTCATAGTAGCAAAGGTAGGGATGGTGGTGATGAAAAAGAGCTAAGTTTTCATCTTCCATAATGGCAAGTCAATAGATGATGCTCCAAACTAAAAATGAAAATCAAGAATAGCAACATATGCATAGTATTTGGAGAAATGTAGATTTTAAAAAATCAGCTAAAAAATAGGACGTATGTGTGTGCATATGAGTGTGGTGGGGAAGTGCTACTTCACAAGCTTTGTAGAGCTATTTGACTTTTTAACCTATATGAATGTATACATTTGATTAAAAGGAATAAAAATAAAATAATAAGAGCAAAAGGTTTTTCAGTTTGGTGTTTGAAGTCTGAAGCAGTTGAGTAGAAAATGTACACCTGAAATACATATAATGCTATAAATTTATATAATGCTTTTACCTCAATAAAAAAATAAATAAAACCAGCTCAGTCTCTCAGCTCTCGATGAGCTACATCACTTCTCTGCAATTCAGCCTCCAAAGCTGATAAAAGGGAACACATCGTTTGGAGAATTATTGGTGCACTGTAAGCATTCAGATGGTTGTGATTACTTACCAGATATTTGACTCTCGATGCACTTTTGTCTCCTTTGAATTGGATTTGCATTTATCTACTTTGGTATTTACTGAGTTTGGATTTCCAACCTTTTTGGCAGAGGGAGAAGGTAGCACTCAACTTTACCACCCGTTGTAATTAGTATAAACATCAGAGGGGAGAGCAGGTTCTAAGTCTAGTGCAAGAGGGGACTGTAAGAGAGATACTGCATAGACTGATTTGACATACAAACTGAGACTCAAGAAGGGTCACTGGAACACTAAAATCATTTGTCAGACAAGGACAGCAATAACCAAAGGGCAACATAAACAATTAAAGGATGAGTACTGGGTAGCTGAAATAAAGAGAAGAGGCATTAAATTTAGTCTGCCTTATTTCAAAACTTTGCCTATAACAAACCTTTTATGAAAAATATTGAAGTAGTATTATCTTTGGGCTAGTTCAACAGCCATAATTGTCTCCTTGTCTTCTACATCTTACTTCTATTATTCATCCCCTAAGAACAGCCAAAGCATCTTACAAGTTACATGATCTTTTCCCTCTCCAAAACTTACGATGGCTTTCATAGAATGCAGGATAGAGATCAGACTGCTTAAGCTCACATGTAATGCCTTCATGGAAAGATGCCAACCTATTGTCCCTGACTAACTGCCCCGAGTAACTTGAAGGAGGTTTCAAAAGCACTTAACTGTTTCTCAAAGTTGTTTTTCAGTTATGTTAAGAGAGGCAGTCACTGGCTACCCTGAACCTGTCCACACCCCACTACAAAAACCGATGCCTGTGCAGACAGGCTGAGAAGCGTCAAAAGTTACCTTTGCTTCATTTTAATGTTAAGATCTCCGCCCCAGGAGAAGCTTAAGCCAAATTAGCATAACATGCAATGTATGTGAAAGCATGTTTTCAAACTACACCTGCATGAGCTTATACCCACCTCTACATGTGATGATGAAACTTCCCTTTTGAATATTCATTCTCCATCTAAAATGAAAGGCCCCTGCTTCCCCTTGCTGGAGGCCGGGGTGGCAGGGCATGGATTCGGAAGTGATTCCCTGCTGTCTCCTTTTTTGCTGCAAATAAATTGTACTTTGTGTTACAACTACTTCTGGTGAAGGCTTTCATTTCAACTCACCAAGAAGCAAACCCACTTTGGTTTGATAACACTTTCTTTCCAAATTCATTCCTATTATATCACTTTTGGAATTTTTAACATTCTCCATGATTCATATTCTCATTTTTTCTATCTTTGTTCATAGACAGAAAATGCTCTTATACTATATAGTTAATGTTTAAAATTCTATCATCCTTCAGATTTCACCTCAAACACTACCAATTTCCCAACCCCCTTTCCAAACTCCTAAGTATGAGAAATTCTGAGATGGGAAATAGTGCAATTCTGGCTTAAACAAGGTAGAAGCGCCAGCAGAAGGACACTGACTAACATTATTCAGAGACAGCATGTAAAACATTTTCCAGAGTTGAACTCTTAATGTATCTTGGAGAATTCATTAATCATTGAAATTTTTTCTCAGTCAGTTAGCCTTCTCAAAGGAAGACTTCCCCTCCTGGACTCTTTATTGCCTTCCAGTCAATCTGCTTACCCACAGAAAAGAACACAAAACTTGCTGTTCCCAGACTTTGCAATTTTTCTCCCCTGTCTCTTAAATTTGTTACATAAATCTCATTTTTGCTTTATTTCCATCCTCTCATGTACAGGTAAACTCAATGTGTCAACTAATCAGACCCTCTAATAAAGGTCTTATTACAGGCCACACCTATAAGGCCAATTCAACAAGATTCTATGTTGTACTTCCTGACCTAGACCTGGACGAGAAGCAGGCCACTGAAGGCATCCTGTACTGTTCTATTTACCTCCAAACCACAGAGAAAACCAGTCATTACAGCCCATCTTCTTCTCTCAGACCCATCTTCCCCCAGAAAGGAGAGCCTATATTGTCCTTGTGTAAACTTTTACATGCCCATCTTTCAGATCTTGCACAGATTAGGAGCTTTGTGGCACCAGAGTCATTTCCTCAGTTATAGATATCAGCACTTCCTTTCAGATATTGATATCACACTAGACATGGCCCTGATTGTTTGCAGAAGTTTCAGTTTTGGTAAGTAAAAAGAGATAGAAAATGTGTTTTCTTGCCCAGTGTAATCACCCCAGAAAACCCAAAGTAAGCTCTAGAGGATGGACAGTGCAGCTTTACTGCTAGGCTGCAGGATTTTATACATATTTGTGTCTTTGGGGCTGAGAAAGAGGTGGTAGAGAATCTCCATTGCTTAAAATTAGAGGAAAAACCTAGAGAACAATGGTGTAAAAATCATATTTCCTAACCACTTCATTGTTTATTTTTTCAATTTGAGCACAGCTTAGAGTTCCATTGAAAAGAAGTAATTATCATCCATCTCATCACCACCTCCATATTCATTTTAAGACTCTCAAAACTTTCAACCAGAATTTTTACAATATGCTCCTAGCTGGAATTAAGACTTGCTTTCTTCACACTTCAGCTAAGACCTCAAACTTTCATCAGAACATCTTTCTTAAATATTGATCACATTGTGGAACTCTCCTGCTAATAAAACATCAAGTAGCCCCTCATTGTCTTTTGGTTCAGTGTCTGAAATACTTAGTACAAGGCTTAACAATGTGACATTTTTCTTCTTCATCTCTATACTCCCCTTTCATTTTACAATATATAATTCATACTAAACTACTGTATACTAAAGGGAACAAGCTAGTAGAAAGTGAACAACCAAAAAATAAGCAAGAGGAAGAAGGAAGATGGCGAGGATGTGGAGTTGATTATGTCATTTATACGCATATATAGGGTCTATATGAGTATGTAGCCTTTATCTTAGATTAACTTGGTTTATATTTCACCATCAAATGCCTTTTCCCCATTTTAGAAATCTCCATCTTGAATTTCCCCTAAATTAGGTCTTTCCCATCCTAATAAACAGCTATACCTTCCATGCATTGGCTCAGATCAACTATCTACGTGTCATTTTTCACTCCTTTCCCTTACCCCATCTATCAGCAAGTCTTGATGATCCTATCCCCAACATGTCTTTCAAATCCCCACATTTATCTCTATTTGCACCTCTACCATCGCCACATTAGTCCTATCCTCTTATCCACTTTTCTTCAATAGCCTCTCATCTGGTCTTCATGCTTTCATAAGTGTCCTACTCCAGCCCATTCTCCTGTAGCATGGACTCATTGTCTTAAAATTCAAATTGCACCAAGTAACTTACTGTTTAAAATCCCTCCATGGCTTCTCAATGCATGTGAAATACAGCCCAGACTCCTTGCCCCAAGGCCCTCTCTCCCTCTCAGATTCCGTTGTCTGCAGCTCTCCCTTTAGGTCCCTACAATCAGCTACTCTAGTCTTTTTTCAGTTCCTCAAATTTACCAAATCTTTCATCATCTTTGAAAATGCTCTTCCCTCAGTCTGCCTTTCCCAAAAGTTCTTTGTACTTTTAATGTTTGTAATCATTTTATTTTTGCTTTTTCTTAAGTTCTGTGAGGATCAAGAGTCAGAGACCCTGTTTGTCTTGCAGACTTTTATACCCCAACTGCCTCTGCACTATTCTTGGTGCACAATTTCCTAAATAATACCTGTTGGACAAAGAATGTTATGTTGGACAAACAATGTAATGCAAAGCACTATTAGAAGTATTTTATTGGAGATGAGAAAGGACATCTATTTCAATGAGACTGGAAGGAAAGAGAAAAGGGGAAGTTTGTAGCTTTGGTGTAGGAAGTTACCTGAAGGCTTTGATTTTCTCTCTGAACTAGGAGTGACATGGTCGAAAGCTTGTTTATGACTCGTTTTACAATTTCCAATTCTTTCCATGAGACTCCACTCAGACTAGCAGACCCCTACTTACTCAATCGCCCCTGACTCGGAGTGAAGGAGTTTACCTCAGGAGGTGGTCAATGACTTTAATCCCGTGCCCACGTGCTCTTTGACGCACACCGTACCTTGGAATGCAAGATTACATCTTGTTCATCAGCCCCCACACCCTAATCTTTGAGACTAACCAGAATCCATCAATTTGCTTGACCAGATCCCCTAATATTTCTTCCCTTGACATTTCTTTAAAGTAGTAAAAATAGTTAAAATTGTGTATTGATACCAAACCTCTTAATCTGAAGTGTGTGTGTCCAATGCCCAGCAATCTGAACACTGAGACCTCGGTATTTGGAGATAAAGATTTATTTGAATTGGCCAAGAAGAGTAGGTGGGAGCCTGGGTCCACTCAAATCCACCTCCCCAAGAACAGAAATCAGGGGGTTTCATAGAGCTTGGCAGGAGGGGCTTCAGAGATACAAAGGGGTCACTTCTGACCCCTGGGCAATCTGACTTCTGGCTTCACACCTGCTGAGGGTGGGCCATCCCTCAGCTGAGGGCATTCTCTTTCTCCTGCAAAACAAGTTCACAATCCTCTGGAAAATAAACTCACGAATCTGAGACCCCTGAGTCACCACTCCAGTTACACAGGAAAAAACAGCAAATTGATTTAATATCTACAGTCCCCTTCAGGTAGCCGGCTTCAATATAATGGCCCTGCACAGACACTTTCACTGTAGCTCTTTACTGCCCATGGGCCTATTCCCATGCTGAACCCCAAATAAAGGCACCCTAATGGACGAGCATCTCGTGTCTGAAAATTCTTTTTCTACTCGCGACTCAGTGGCCCCACATCAGGAAGACAAGTCCCTGGCTACAATTAATGATAAGTGATGGGGCATGAGGTTTGAAGAGAGCCACTGAAATCTGAATAACTACTAAAATAAATGGAAAAATTACTAAAGAAAATCTAAAACAAATGGTAAATAGTTCAGGTGTGTTGGAGACCGTGACCTTGTAATGACCTCAATCAGTAGAGCTGAGAGGTTTTCTGCAGCACTGCTCAGCAATGTGGGCTTTGGTGAGAAATCAGTTAGCTTCATTGAACCAGTGTTTAAAGTTTGACGGGTAGGTGTGAGGAAAGTTAAAAGGGGTTAGAAAAATTGAGAGAAGTGGTGAAAGTGATGGAGCTGATTGAAAGATGTCTTAGGTTGAGTAGAGAAAGAAGCCAAGCCAAATGGGTCCTAATAGCTTCTGACTAAATGTGAGGGTTACAGGAGTGGACTCCGTGTGGCTGGGGAGAGGGGGAAAGGAGAGAGGAGAGGTGAGGCAGAGAAATCTCTTTAGAATCAGGGACTTATAGGCAGGATTTCTTCCAAGATCTTTTTGTACCTGATGACATTTTAACTTCCTCAAGACTGTGGTATCTTGAA
The DNA here is from genome assembly GCA_031878705.1 of Tapirus indicus. Classification (NCBI taxonomy): domain Eukaryota; kingdom Metazoa; phylum Chordata; class Mammalia; order Perissodactyla; family Tapiridae; genus Tapirus; species Tapirus indicus. The sequence continues at coordinate 106,359,526 of CM062918.1, read as the reverse complement.
GGACGAAAGAGCCTAAGATAGTCTATGGAATGTGTGATAATGAAGTAATTCATTTGGCAGTGGCAAAACAAGGCTACCTCAGGTGCTATTATTAACCATTCTTGCATTTCAACAATTTCCAGAGGCAATTTGATAAATGACTCAGGATAAATTCTAATCACCAGCAGGTTATACTTGCATGGAACACATGCCCTCTGGCTGGGCTGACTGAGCTTTCCAAGAATGTATTTAATGAGGTGCTGCACTCATCAGCCATTCCTGGGCTCTGTAATGTCTCCCTGAGTACTGGAGCTAATTCCCCAATGAACAAGTTTTCTCAAATATTCCTTACTTCGACACAGAACATATTAAGAGGAATCATATATCTTTAGTTGTTTACCTCAATTAACAAATATTTATTGATGAAATAAAGCTGCTTCAGGTGTGACTTCGCAATAACAGCAGGCTGGCTGGCAAAAGGACGAATCAGAACATAATTCTTGGCAGAATCATAGTAGGCAGGTGAAAATCAGATGTCAGTATCGAGAATAACAAATACATGCACAGAATACTTTACAAATCTTGTCATATATATCTAGCTTATTTGATCCTCCCAACAATCCTTGGAGGTGTTATTAGCCCCTATTTTACAGTTGAAAGAACTGGGCTTTAAAGATTTCAGTCACTTATCTAAGGTCACTGGTGAGTAGTTTTTCCCCAATTAAACTTCACGTCCTCGATTTTCCAATAACAATACATTTTGGAGGTAATATGTTATGTGGACAGCTTAGCACTACAGCACAATGGTGCCACAAGAAGGATCCCATCCATGCTTAGTTCAATTAGCACTCCAAGAACTGGCGAGGTGTGCGGATAGGCTAAAGCATTTTCCACCATGGCTCCACTAGGTGGCAGTAAAGGCCACCACTAGAGACGTCTGTGTGTCAAACACAACGTGCAGTGGTCAAAGCAGGAAGGAGGAAATAAAGCAATATCTATTCTTTTAGAGTCGGAAAGGGTGCATGTGTATGTGCCTGCGTGCGTGTGTGTGTGTTTGTTTGCAGGGCAGAGGAACTGAAAAATTAACAGAACTGTTACTGCACTCTACGCAGTTTCTCATACTGCTAGTGGGTAAGACCAGAGTGCAAGAAAGACCTGATACTTGGCATTTCAGTACTATACTGTGTTCTCTTAGTCCAAACCTGCAATCCCACCCCTGGATGGATGTCTAGTTAGGATTTACATGATGTCCAAAATTTCTTTGCCATTCAATATAAAAGTGAGTGTTCTCTCAAGAGTAGAGATGCATGAAATCGGTGCATTAATATATATGGCTGTGCCTACACTCTTGTCTTTCTCCACAAGTGTATCACAATCTACTAGCTGGTAGAGAAAAAAGCACCCCGCAGTATTCTATGGACAAAATAATTCAATAGCTGAAGGAACCCAAGATACCTTTGATGCTTTCCTGCTCAGTAGTAATCAGCATTGTTAGAGATTAGTTGCAAATGTTGGCTATTGGATAAAGAATGAGAGTTCTCCACTAGAACATTCCATCTCAGAAAACACGTGTCTAGAAATGAAGAGTTAGAAGCCATCTTTTCCACAGAATGATGTTTAGAACGCCATTCTAAACCTTCTGAAAGTTAGAAAAATATGTTCCACTTGTCTGTGACTCTCTACCCACTCTGGGGATCCCCCCGCTGCATTTATAAAAGCAGAGTTCTTGTCAGTTTGAAGAGTGTTCTATTCAAGGAGATGTCTTCTCTGTTGGAGGCAGCTGCTTTTCTTCTGGCAGTGGGGATAAATCAGGTGCTTTCTGCCCACACCTGGCAACTGTGAAGCAACTCATACGAAGAGCTTCTTCATACCCTGGGAGGGTGTCCACAGAGGAGGGCAGATGGCCCAGGGAGCTGTGAGAGTGAGCCACTGCCAGAATTCTTCGAGCTGCGGGGCCAAACACTGACTGCAGGGCTGGTGAGGAAAGAAGAAATAGAGCAAAAGGGAACGTGACAGCCTTAGAAACCAGAGAGTTACAACATACTTCATTTCCCTTCATTTTTAACAAGTGCCCAGACTCACTGTTACTCTCTGCCACAAATGTTATGAAAATCCTCTGAAGCTTGTTTAGAAACCAACTTTTCTCTGCTACAAGATCCTGTTTTCTCTGATAGCCTCAAATAATCTAAATTGTGTTCCCATATCTCACAACCCTATCCTTTTCCCCTTACAGACTTGGAACACTTTACATCAGTCCACTGAAACTGCAGACTCCTTAGGAATATTTGTTTCTGCCTTATTTATCTTTTCTCTAAAACCACAGTGAGAAAAGGGAGGCCGGAAAGGTGAACAACAACATGTTACATTGCTCTCTTTTCAAAATAAATATCACAGTGCTTCCCCACCAGCTGCTCTGCCTGCTATTTACTCTCCAATTTTAGGAAAGAATATAATACAAAGAAGAGAAAGAAGAAAATAGAGGAAAGTGTCCTATGATTATCAAGGGTATGTTGGGGCTAATATTTATTGCATCAAGACTTGAAGAATAAGGAACTGAAAGCACACACAACTAATTTGTCTGAAGATATAAAATAGTATAGATAATAGAAAATGTAGGTTTTTACAAAGTCCAAGACACTTTAGAAAAAGGAATATACTCAGAGCTTAAGATAGTTTTTTCGAAATAACTATTTATGAATTGAGTACTTCTTTTCTATAAAACATTTCCAATATTGTCTCCAAAACTTCACTTCTTTCTTCACTCTGTCACCAGTCAGACCAATATTTGAGAAGATAGCATCCCTGAGAGCCCAGGTCAACTGCACCAACAGGCTTCTGGAAATTAAAACTACCTCTGAGTTTCGGAATCATTAATACCAATGCAATAAACGTTTTTATACCGTTGTACCGTCCTAATCATTTAAGCCTGGGTTCGCCTCCCATGTTATAAGTCAGCGTACTCACAAGTGATCGTGTTCTGGAGAGTGCTGTCATGATCAAAAGCGATGACCGTCACTTCACAGGGTGGCCGGCCCTCGTCTTCCCTATTCTGCTGGCGACTCAGACAGCAGCGTAAGCACACAGAAGTCAGGCCACACAGGAGGAGCAGCGCGCCAATCACCACCAGCAACCTGCAGCAGGCCCACGGGGCAGGGAGAGCCGTGTGACCTGGTGTGTTTCCCAACTTGGGCATAATCAGTCTTTAGTGTCTGCATTTTGATTCTTGTTTGAATATTTTATAGAATGGTTATAAGATTTTAATTCCAAGACATTCATTCACATATATACTTCCTTATTTTGTCAGCAAGACTAAGTCCCTTCACTGGAACAATTAATAAGAGATTTAATGTGGTTTGGAGGGGCTGCTTTTTACTTCACTGAAGTAATCTGTATGCGGATATTTCTAGAGCTGACCCTGAGAAAGTACACGATAATCTGTGATGTCGGGCGAGGAGATGGTATTGAAATAGGAAATCCTGGCATATTGTCACATAGGTTAGTGATGAAGTAAAGAAACTTTGCTCCATGAGATGAAAGGTAAGTAGGCTGTCTGTCTCGTACATTTTCCCCCTGCTGTCAAGATATTAAAAAGCTAAAAAGATAATAATACCCTTGAGAAAAATAAAGTCCCTTTTATTTTTTTTTAATATTCTTTTATTTATTTATTTATTTAATTTTTGCGAGGAAGACCAGCCCTGAGCTAACATCCGTTGCTAATCCTCCTCTTTTTGCTGAGGAAGACTGGCCCTGGGCTAACATCGTGCCCATCTTCCTCTACTTTATATGGGACGTCGCCACGGCATGGCTGACAGGCAGTGCGTCGGCGGGCGCCCGGGATCCAAACTTGCGAACCCCGGGCTGCCAAGCGTGGACGAAACCGCTGCGCCACCGGGCGGCCCCTAAAGTCCCTTTTAAATGTCTTTCTGGGTATTATAGCTGAAACTTACCATATATACCAGAGATGTACCCAGTCTGTGGTCAGGCAACTATGGAGAAAGAATAAAGTTTTTGCAGTGACAATATAGTCAATGCCTGTTGTAATTCCAGAATCAGAAATATGAGTTATAATATGATACCTTGTTATAATAAAAGCATTGCAGGTTATAATAACTTCAGTGTAGCCAGCTGGATCTATTGTGAAATGGGATGACTTAAATAGTGTTTATACTGTAGATGACATTGTATAAATAATTTTGTAAATCATTATAAGACAGGCTAAACTGGTGACTGTGAAAACAATGTTAATAGAAAATGTAACCATGACCGTTGTAAAAGTTATAATAGCAATTACCAAGAAAGAACTTGCAATGCAAGTTTACAATGAGTGAGTTTGAAAATGGATGTGAAAGTTAAGATTCGTATATATTTAAGGTCAATAAAATTTAAACATAAAGAAAATTTCACTTATAAGCATGAAAGCAATACAATGAAGTTTGGAATTTATGTTTTGCAAGTTGTTGCAAAAAGGGCCACCATAAAGCCATAAAAAATCCCACCATAAAAAGAGCCCTAAATTTTCAAATCCAGAATCAAAACTGATATGTATATCCACTGAGACTAAACAAGAAGGGGGAAAAATGTAGAAACCAACTTCATCACGATGACAGCTAATTAAGTATTCTGAATTAACTAGGGCAATTATAAATTTTCTCTACAGAAATAAAAAAATATGGATTCCATGGGAGAAGGAGTATGGGATAAGCTCAGGAGCGGGAAGGGGAGGGGAGGGAAAATATTTATTTATCTTTGAAGATGAATAAAATTAATAACACTTTCTGATACATCAATCTCTTGAAATCTATTGAAATCCACTTCTAAATCCTCTCTTTGGTCAGACAGTCGTAGAACATACAGTTTGCTTTTTCACTGAACAGTGTCTCCTCTAGGGTTTCTCACATTCTCCATTTGTTCAAAGCCCCTTCTAGTCCTACACTATTACAATTCTATTAAAAATGACTCTTCCTATGTTGGTAGGTGTTTAAAACCTCAGAGAGTATGTGACAAGTAACCAAGGCTATCATCGTTTCCCCCTGAGTTTAACGGACTAGGCTGTTGGGAAACCCTTCCCATAGCTAAATATGTATTTTCTTTCAGCCTGAGCAAATGTTTTATTCAAACTGTCTCTGCTTTTTTTAATAGCTTACCTCCAAGTGGGATGAATCTCTTCCCTTTTTAATCTTATGTCCTCTGTGTATACGTAAGACCTAATTGTGACAGGTTTAGATTAAGGAATAACTACCTCAAAGTACTAGCTAAATGAAGTCTGCAATAAATATTAACCTGCCCTGAAACATAGAAAATGCTTTTCAGATTTGAAGTGATGACGCTACCTTGGAAATCACCCAAGTATATCTGCCTGTGACTAAATATTGAATACAGTCTGTCTTGATGAGTCACTGAGAAGAGTGGGTAAGAAAGTCTTGTGCAAATCTCTATGACTGTATAAGTTGAGATGAAGTCTGCTTTGAAGATTGGCTTTGGAAAAAATGCTGTCAGCAGTGTTATTTTGAGTACTTAGGATGACATGTATGCATGTCTTTACTTTTGGGTAACCTATCTGTGAGTTGAGTGGGTTAATACCCATTTAAATAGAAATAAAGGAAGTCACAGATATCTAATGACATCTTGACCCTGTTTGGGATATGTTGTTTTTTATCTGTTTCCCTTTCCTCCCAGTTTGAACTCTCATATACTTACTGTTCAGGATTGACACAGTTCTCCTCACATCTTGCCCAAGGAAGCTGTAGGGGGAGAAATAGTCTCAGACAGGGAAATCATCTCATCTGCTCTGCTCAGCAGCCTATACGTCATCCCTCATGACTGTGCTCTGTTAGATGCGTAGGTGAGAGCAGGGTAAACGTGAGGACAAGGTCAGAGGGTCAGCCATGTTTAGGACTGTTTGTTTTCATCTCTCCCATGCCTGTTCATTATTGTATTTGAAGTGGGAGAACATGCAAGAGCAAATATCTAACCTTTCTCTTTCTTTTTTTCTTTCTTTCATACTTTCTTTCCTTTTCTTTTTTGGTGGTAGGTGAGCATCACTGACTTTTTGAATGAGAGGCAGCATTTATATCAATTATTTTGTCCAAGAAATTTCCTGATCTGTCCCTCAGGATATTCTTATTGTCTTGCTAATTGTCTCCCAGTTGCAGATTGGATTCTACCCTACTGCTCTTTTTCATCCGTCAGTACATCAGTAATTCACCATACAACAGAAGAATGGGGGAAAGAGAAGAAGGAGGGGGAAAACCTTATTTATTGAATAGCTACTTTATGGCAGTCAGACTGCTAAGAATTTTTAATATTTCATTACATTTTATCACATAAATAACCATGTAGGTGGGTATATTTAACCTTATTTTGAAAAGTTAAGGAACTGAGGCATAGAGCTTTAAGTAACATGACCAATTGCACATATACCTATTGATGAAGCCAGAATTCAAATCAAACTCTGTCATATACATGTGTTGAATGAATTAATAGAATCAGGGACAAATCTGCTCTAACAACTCCTTGACGTTGCTATCAAGTCCCTTCTACTCCAGTAAAGAAACTTTCCATTCCTTCTACCTTATATTTCAGTTGACTTTCACCTTCAAAAACCTCTCTAGGTAAATTTTTGTTCTAACTGTTTTTCCCTTCCAATAACTTAACTGACTTGATATTTCAGGAAATAAACAACAAAGACCACAAAGTTCCCCTAAAAAGGGACGGACATTTGTACTTATTAGGAGTTTATCGTGGGGGCGGGATACATACTCATGACATATCAGGTGAAAAGGATTTGTAAAAGGACTAACAGCTGTCCTCTCAGATAACATTTGAGAAACTCCTGGTTTTGTTTCAATTTAAAATAGTTGACCACTAAGGATGACAAAGCATGTGTTTCCTCAACCCAGGCCTGGTGTTTTATTTCACTTTCTTCACTAAAGGTAAGAAAACCCTTAAAGTGCTCAGCAGATAAAAATGCCTCGTTTCAGGCCTGCTGCCAAAAGAGAAGAGAAAGGAAGGGAAGAGAAGGACAAAGAAGACAAGGGGAAGCAAAAAGAAAAAGAAATGGATTTTCAGACATTAATTTAATTGGCGTATAGGAAGCAAAACAGACAGCCCCCTGCCTGCCAGGAGCTGTAGGAATCTGACACTGGCCAGTTTCTTCATTTGTTCTCCTTAATAGATTTCATAGCTGTGTAAACTTCCCCTTGAGGATAGTCCAGAACCCCTCAGTTCAATGACCCCTATCTCAGCTAATGAGTTATTCAGGGGCTTCTGATTTATAGTGGGGAGGAAAATAAAAGTCCAAAATATTTTTAAAGAGTTTTCCCTCTCTTAACTTACTTCTGATCCAGAGATACCTAAAGTGCTAGAATAGTATTAAGGCTGATGATGGAAACTCAGTTTAGGGGAATTACGTAGTTAGTTTTCATAATTTACTTGGGAATTTGGGGGATGGGTGACAAAATGCTAAAAGAGAGAAATATACATAAGTGGCACTTCTAAATTGCCATAGCTATCCTACTTGTATCTTTTCACTGATGTTGTCATTAGTCACACACGCACAATATAACCCTATAGTACTAAGGAAACATTCTAGTTATTCTTTCCTACTACCCCTTTGGTTCTATATAAGTCTTTTCCCCTTCTTCATTTCCCCCCAGATTCTTCTGAGAGTTGATTTATCTGAGAAACAAATAAACAAACAAGAGCATTATTCCTGTGTTTTCACAACTCACCTGGATGAAATACACCAGGGCAGAGGCTGACAGGGCATGGACTCGCACTCCCATCGGGCTGAGCTCCTACTTCTCCAGGATCATGCACTGAGTGTTCGTTGCCTTCTTTCCATTCTTTGTGCCATGTCTGACTTCTTGACCTAGAGGACTTAAGGAGAAAAACTTTTCTCAGCAATAAGTCAGTTTTTCATTCTCTCTTTCTTTCTCTCTCTACTCTTACTCCCTTGGGCTTTTATTTTCCGTGGTCTTTCTCTCGCCTTTCATCCTAGCTTCTTTATTTCTATTTCTGTTTTTAAGGTCTCCACATTTGTTTCCCTTTGCCTTCTTTCCTTCCCTTCTACTTTTAATCCTTTCTTTATGTCTTTAACTTTCTTCCACTGCCCCCAAAAGGAAGCCATTCAGGGGGGACACATTAATCCTCTGAATTAGGTGTTTTTCTAGGCTGAGAAACTTGACTTTGGGGAGAATCAAAGGCACATTGCTGGTGACCAAATAAGTTCTCCTCTCTGTCACTAAAGGGGTAATATTCTTGGTCCTGCAGCACTCCAGGTGACGGTTGAAGGTTGAAAGCCACCCTGCCAATCTCCATTCACTCCTCTCTCCATGTGATTAGCCCTCTTTGAAACCCTCCCCTTCACTATGTTGTAATCAGCTCTCCTGATTCTGGGTCATTTGTTTTATTCCTAACCATTGGAGTAGACTAAGAGATTGCCAAATGAACTGGAAAGCCACCCCACCTTTGGAGAAAGCAGGTTTGGAGATTAGAATTTCTGGGTACAGTCTGCAAAATCCCTGTCTGACCTGATATCAATTTCCATTGAAACAGATAAGTCAGACAGACAGACATATTTTTTTAAACTGGGTTCCAAGATCAACAGCTCGCTTTCTCTCTTTCTCCCTCTCTCTCTTTCTCACAAATAAAATCTAAAGTCAGAGTAAAAATAAGCACACATGGAAAGGACATAGAATGTTTGTAAAGAAACATATCTACAGGAACAAATGAATACTGTATAAATGATTTATGCTTAAGTTGGTAATCTTTTCTTTATATAGAGTATTCTAAAAAATTTTTAGAAATACAAAGGATTTCATAAGAAAATTAGACATTATCTATCTCATAAGAATTGAATAAAATCACTTTTCAGATCCTTTCTAACTCTAAATGTCTAATTGTATTGAGTCATTGTTGAAGGGAGACTGTTGGGTGGGGTTGATTCTCAGAGCCCTCACACAGCATGACAATGTGATTTGAGAATGGAGACTACAAACATTTTTTTTCTTAGCTAAGAAAATTGAATAGTGAAAGAAAAGCACAGTATGATACTGGTGATTGGAAATCATTCAGTTCCAAAACTAAATGAACACTACATTATTTTTTTAAATGTAAAGAAATTGGGGTTAGGATGAAGAGTATTTTCTGAATTTCAGCAGAAAGCTTGGCCAGGTGGGAGGTATTTTATAGGACAGGAGAGTAGAACTCTAATCCCAGCCCCCCACTAAATGATGATGTAGTTTCTCCAGGCCCTAATTTTCTCACACATAAAACAGGAGTGGGATGTCCACTTGACTTGCTCTAGATGTTGTATCATAGAGAAAATATAATCAGAGACATGAAGGCATTTTGATTAGTATATTTCTATTTGGAGTACTGTGTACATGGGTATCATCATTAACCTTTCCCTTCTCTTTCTCTTGTCAGAGAGACTGTAGAGCATCATGGGTAAGAATCCAGCTAGGTTGTCTGGAATTAAATACTTGCTTTGTCACTTATTAGCTGTATTATCTTGGGCAAGTTACTACATCTCTCTGTTAGTTCAGTTCCATCCTTTGTAAAATGGGATAACAATAATAGTAATGTTACTTCATAGACTTAGAGAGATTAAATAAGTTAATGTTTGTGAAGTGCATTATTATTGCCCTGATACAACGAGTATTTTACAAGTGTTATCTAAGATTATCTTGATTTCCACTCAGTTTTACCAATGACCTTCACCTTCAATGTGCTAGATAACTGATGTCCTCCATGCCTCTCATATGTATTGTTACCGTGACCATGTTTTAGCTTTCCTAATATTCCAATTCTTGAATATTTCCCCTTGCAATTCTGGCCATCTCTCCTCCCAATCATGCCAGCCTTCACTTGCAGGAACAGGTTTGCCAGTTAACATAACATTTTCCCCCCATTGCACTTTCCTGCCATGTGATTGCTATCATCTTTTTGCCCTCCAGCTTCCTAATAGGTTTGAACAAAATAGTAGTCTATTAATGACCTCCTTGTTACTTTTTTTTTCATAGAATTACTACTGCTGTTTTTTTCTCAAAGTATTTTTCCCTGGAGAAATAGAACTTGTTTGTCCTAGTGAAAGTGATATGCCTGTGGCAATTTAAGCTCTAAACTCAGTCCCTATCAAGGCTTCCATCTATAGATGAGAGAGAGGAAAGAGGATTTGAGTAGGAAGACTGAAGAAGATGCACACTGGAAGGGCAGGTAGCTGCTGTAGAGAAGAATGACCTCATTACAATCTTACACAGTCTTGTAGTTCCATTAAGCTTGTAAATCATTAGCTTATACCCAGGTTGTTAAGGACTTGGAGCGGAACCAATGGAGGGTACAGGTGCGCAGGTCTTTTCACCTATGCTTCAGGGAATGGTTATACAATAGCTGTAACAAGTCGGGCTAAAGAGTTACTTGTTTCTGGTTCTTTTGATTACTCTCCTTTTGACCTTGCCTAAGTCAGAGGGCTTACCATGGGTTCCCTTCTTCTCTATGCCTCAGAGAAATAGACACTGGACTATTATTACTCTGAGGCATCAAGAATGAGCTATACAGAGCTGAGCAGTGGGTTGGGCCACAGCCATGGCTTAAAAAATAGATAATATGGCAGGAGAAACCAATTCTATCTTACAACCACTAGGATCTCCACTAGAAAGTGTCTATGTATGAATCAAGATTGCAACCTAAGTATTGAGAGGCAAGCTCAGAGGCATTGAAAGTCAGTGATAGGATTAGATTTAAGGAAGTTTAGCAACACAAGAGGATACAGTTTATCAAACGATTATTAGTTTTATATGCCATGTAACACATTACCAGAAATTATGTGAGCAGCAATGTAAAACAGCACACAATTATTATTTCACAGTATCTGTGAGTTGGAAGTATGGGCACAGCTTAGTTAGATCTTCTGCTTAGGGTTTCACAAGGCCGTAATCAAGGTGTCTGCTCAGTTTTGTTCTCATCTGAAGGCTCAACTGGGGAAGAATACATTTCCAAGCTTTCTCAGGCAGAATTCATGTCTTTGTGGCTATAGGATTCATGTAAATTTGCTTATTTAAATCTAGCCAGGAAGAGGGAGAGAAACTTTAGTGAGATAGGCACTATACTTTATGTAATCACATATACATGATCACATACATTCCATCACCTTTGCCACACTCCAAGTGACACCCACACTCAAGGGGATACTACCCAATGGTGTTAATACCAGGAGGCAGGGATAATGGGAACTACTTAAAATCTGTCAAGTGTGTCTGGGAATCTGCCACAGAAGGACTGTAGAAATTATTTCCATGGATCTTTTTTTTGTTTGTTTGTTTTTGTGGGGAAGACCAGCCCTGAGCTAACATCTGTTGCCAATCCTCCCCTTTTTGCTGAGGAAGACTGGCCCTGGGCTAACATCCGTGCCCATCTTCCTCCACTTTTTATATGGGACGCCACCACGGCATGGCTGACGGGCGGTGTGTCGGCGGGCGCCCAGGATCCGAACTCGCAAACCCCGGGCTGCCAAGCGCGGACTAAACCGCTGCGCCACCGGGCAGCCCCCTCCATGGATCTTTAAAAAGAGGAGAAACCCAAATGTCGATCAATGGGTGAACAGATAAACAAAATGTGGTATATACATACAATGAAATATTATTTAGTCTTCAAAAGGAAGGAAATTCTGACACACGCTACAACATGGATGAACCTTGAAGACAGTATGCTAAATGAAATAAATCAGATACAAAAGGACAAATAGTGTATGTTTCCACTTACATTACATACCTAGGGTAGTCAAATTCATAGAGAGAGAAAATAGAATGGTAATTTTGAGGGCTTGGGAGGAGGAAGGAATGGGGAGTTGTATTAGGGTTCTCCAGAGAAACAGAACCAATAGGATGTGTGTATATGGAGAAAGATTTATTATAAGGAATTGGCTCATGCAATTATGGAGGCTGGCAAGTCCAAATCTACAGTGTGGGTTGCCAGTCTCAAGACCCAGGAGAGCCAATGGTGCAGTTCCAGTCTGAAGACTGTCTGCTGGAGGATTTTTTCTTATTTGAACGAAGGCCAGTTGTTTTGTTTTATTCAGGTCTTCAACTGGTTGGATGAGGTCCACTCACATTATGGAGGGAAATCTGCTTTACCCTACTGATTAAAATGTTAGTTTCATCCAAAAACACCATGGCAGAAACACTCAGAAGGATGTTTGACCAAATATCTGGGCACTCTGTGGCCCGGTCAAGTTGACACATAAAATTAACCATCACAGGAGTTATTGTTTAACAGATACAGAATTTCAGTTTGGGATGATGAAAAAGTTCTGGAGATGGCTGGTGGTGATGGTTGCACAACAGTGTGAATGTACCCAATGCCACTGAACTGTACATCTAAAAAAAATGGTTAAAATGGTAAAAATTTTATGTTATGTAAGTTTTACCACAATAAAAAAAGAGAGGAACCCACTTGTTTCTATCGGGCTTGAATAGTGAAAGACAAAAAAATGGCAGTGCTGATGAGCCAGCTCACACAGAAGACAGTGATTGATCTAGCTCTCAACCTCTCCACGTTGTGGCTCCTCCATATGAGCTTCTGGTTTGAGGGAAGTCAAGAGAAAATTTGAGGGTGACCCTAGTGTAGGTGTCCTCTACTTCACATTGTACTTTTGAAGTCTTCTATAAAGTGGATATTCTCTGCATAGGTGATCTGAAAAGTCTCTCACTGAATCCTCTCCAGAGAGATTCATATTGCATTTATAATATCTCTTAAAAGATGTAACTATGTCTCTTATTAACTGGCTTGATTGAAAGAACCATGAGCTGAGTTCTTGTGTGGCATCAGATAGAAAAGGGATATTCAGTAAACCACTTAAACTTTTTGGGCTTTAGTTCCACTTTCTCAAAATGAAAGAATTGAGATAGATTTTCCTTAAATTTCTTTGTATTTTAAAAAGCCAGCTTATACAGGTGATGTCTTCATAATTAAGAATCTCAGGTGTTAACTGTCTATTGTTTGCAGAATATTACACAATTTATATGGTACACCAGGGTGGTAGGAAAGAAGGAGCTTTTCTTCATAGAAGAAGGTCTATCCTTACTCTTGAAGGGCTTGTAATTTAGTTGGAGAGATGGAATAACATTAATAGAGTTGAAAATCGATACAGTGCACTGTTAGAGTATATAAAATGAAGAGAGAAAAAAATTCATGATGGCAATCCTACTTGTAGATGTTAAGTAGAGAGAATTTTTTTAAGAACAGAAGATGAAATTGTATTAGAAGGGAGTACTAGATTTGTAGGGCTCATCATCAGTCCTGGACTGCTTAGTGAGCTTCCTATGAGTGTTGGCCCAAAGGACAGTGGATGCTTATACTCTTTTGGGTCTCCTGGGTTAAGTGTGGAGGTGAATATCAGAAGTCTGAGAGATATAGCCCAACTTTAGGCCTTCTCTAAAGAATGTAGTTCTTTCTAGTGCAGTGTTTATGTTTGGGTGTTTTAACTATATAGTCACATATATCCTTCTGAGACACTTCTTCCCAGGACAACTCATAAAAGGCTACTAAGGTGTGATGTGCTCACATCAAAGGTGTGTCATGTCCATTTCATCAAGTGTACTTATATGTCTCATCTTAATCTACTAGAATATTGATGGCATCTGAAATAACTGAGTCACTGTGGGAAATGATAAGGTGTCCTCTTCATTGTGATATCATTTCAGTATTTATTAATTCATCATTAAAAGCAATTTCTTAAGATTCTATTTATTTGAAAGTCACCATGGTGAATGCAGAAATGTATCTATTTTCTGGATGGTATAGCCTACAATGCACCTAGGCTATATGTTAAAGCCTATTGCTCCTAGGCTACAAACCTGTACAGCATGTTACTGTACTGAATACTATAGGCAACTGTAACATAATAGTATTTGTGCATCTAACCATATCTAAATATAAAAAGGTACAGTAAAAATATGGTATAAAAGATAAAAAATGGGGGCTGGCCTGGTGGCATAGTTGTGAAGTTCGCATGCTCTGCCTTGGCAGCCTGGGGTTCACAGGTTCGGATCCTGGGCATGGACAGATGCACCGCTTGTCAAGTCATGCTGTGGTGGTGTCCGATATAAAATGGAGGGGGATGGGCATGGATGTTAGCCCAGGGCCAGTCTTCCTCAGCAAAAAAGAGGAGGATTGGCAATGATGTTAGCTCAGGGCTGGTCTTCCTCACACATACACACAAAAAAGATAAAAAATGGTACAGAATGAAGCTTGCAGGACTGGAAGTTGCTCTGGGTGAATCAGTGAGTGAGTGGTGAGTGAATGTGAAGGCCTGGGACATTACTGTACACTCCTGTAGACTCTATCAACACTGTACACTTAGGCTACACTAAATTTTTGTTAAAATTTTTTCTTCAATAATAAATTAACCTTAGCTTACTTTAACATTTTTACTTTATAAACTTTAAAATTTTTAAGCCTTTTGACTCTTTTGTAATGACACTTAGCTTAAAACACAAATACATTGTACAGCTGTACAAAAATATTTTCTTTATTTTTATCCTTATTCTATAAGTTATTTTCTGTTTTAAAATGTTTTAATTTTTTTTACTTTTTAAACTTTTCTGTTAAAAACTAAGACACAAACACGCACAATAGCCTAGGCCTACACAGTCTGGATCATCATTATCACTGTCTTCCACCTCCACATCTTGTCCCACTGGAAGGTCTTGAGGGGCAATGACACACGTGGAGCTGTTATCTCTTATGATAAGAATGCCTTCTTCAGGAATACCTCCTGAAGGACCTGCCTAAGGCTCTTCTTGAGGATCTGTCACTCTTTCCAGAAATATGTCCATGGTGGTTTGCTTGGTTTGTTCCTTTTTTTCATTACAGATTTGCTTGTAAGCAAATGATATATCATGAACATTCCTCTCTATTAATGAGAATCTTTTGGTGTTGGGGTCCACATTTTCAAACTTTTTAAGGAGCTTGTTGAGGTCTGCAAAAGCTTTTGCTAAATCCTTCACTGTTAATTTTCTTGGGAGTTCTTTTTTTCTCTCCTATAGTTTCCTTTTCTCTTACCTCTTCTTCAGCTATGTGTTCCTGTTCTGGTTCCAGCAGCTCCTCATTAGTCAGTTCCTCAGGAACCACCTCTAAGAGCTCTTCAATGTCATCCTCATCCACACTCAGGTTAAGTTTTTTGCCATCTTAACCACAGCCTTGTTGATTTTTGCAACCTCCTCAGCCTTGGCAAATCCTTTGAAGCCATGGAGAACCTCTTGAGTGTCTTCTTCCAGATGCCATTCATACACTCCTTGATGACATCACCCTCAAGCCCAGTCAAGGTTCTTGATGTAGTCATAGGTGTCATAATCCTTCCAGAATTGCATCAATGTCTTCCTCAGTTGCAGCAATAGCCTAGGCAGAGGTTCTACTCAGGTAGTAGGAGACTAAAAGCTGCTATAACTCCTCGATCCATTGATTGGATCAAAGAGGTGGAGTTTGGAGGGAGAAGCACCACTTTGATATTGGGATGAAGATCACCAATGAAAGGAAGATGTCTGGGAGCATTATCAACAATACGCAAAATCTTGAAAGGTATGTTACTCTCCAAAAATATTTTTACTTTGGCTGTGATTGCCATGGTGCTGAGAGGGATACAATCCCTTCAATCCAGGTCATTAGAAGTGTCTCCATGTCTGATATAGGCCCTTCTTGAATTTTCGTTAGTCTAGTTGCCTTCAATGAAGCAGATCCTTTGACAGCTTCCATCACTTTGTTCTTGTGTTCAAAATTGTAGCTATGGTGGAATGGCACATGCCTGAGTGGTGAACAATAATCATCACTGATTTTTCACCTTTGTAGTCCTTAATCACTTTTAATTTTGTTTTCAGTTCAATCATTGGATGCATCCTCTTACTGGCAACATTAGCAGTGGATTTTGTATGCTTAGGGGCCATGATGAACAAAACAACATGAGATTAAATCAAAAACAAGAGAAAATGATGCAATCAAGAGACATGGTAAACACGAGATGTATGAGGCTGCTGCCAGCATAACACGGCATACTGTTTTACAGTAAACTGTTTTTTTATAAGCAGAAACAGTACACTCTAAAATAATGATAAAAAGTGTAGTATAATAAATATATAAACCAGTAACATCATCATTTATTATCATTATCAAGTATTATGTACTGTATATAATTGTATGTGCTATACTTTTATGCGACTGGCAGTGCGGTAGGTTTGTTTACACCAGCATCACCACAAACATGTGAGTAATGCATTACAGTATTACATTACTACAGCTGCTGTGTCACCAGACAATAGGAAATTTTCAGCTCCATTGTAACCTATGGGACCATCATCATATATGCAGTTCGTCATTGACTGAACCGTCATTATGAGGAGCATGACTTTGTTGGCTACATGCTTAAGTTTTTTGGGACCTGTGTCATAGGGTAAAACTTTAAATCACAGTTAAACCATTTTCAATTTGGTGTCAGATATCCTGCCCAGAAAAAGGAAATACAGAAAACCTAGGGAAGAGTAGGAAAATGGAATCCTAATTAGGCTGTCAATATTAGTGATTTTCCCTGATAGATTCCTAGATTATTTTTATGTGTATATTTCCAATATTCTTTTATGTATCCTCTTTCTTCTATTTTTTTCCTAGAATAGTTTAAAGGAAATCCCAGATATCATATCATTTTGCTCATAAATACTTCAGAAGATATCTCTAATACATAAAGATTTTTTTAAAAAGCACATATAACTTCAGAGAGATTTATTTTCTGGCTAGGAGGTGAAGGGAGAATAGATGAGAATTCTGTCATATTATATAGGCATACTTATGGGGAGCCCATTGAAGAGTCTTTGTGACTCAGTCAATCATGTATAAAACGTATTCTTTGCTGGGCAATTCGACTGTGCTAAATACTAATACTGCTAATATTATTAACTATCATTTATTGAGTTCTTATTATGTTTGAAGTACAAAACTTAACATTTTCACCCAGCATCTCGGTTGAATCCCTACAGCAACATCATTGACATTATCACGTGGACATTATCATGTCTCGATTTACAGGCAAAGACATGATTTCAGAGTGTTATGTAATTCCCCAAGATTATAGACCAAAGGAATAGCAAAGGAAAAATTTGAAACTAGCTCCACTGGCCCCAAAGTTTCCTCTGCTACTGTGTTATACTGCCATTATGTGAAATGATACCCCTAATTAAGTTCTAAAATTATCCAGGTCATCATCACTGGAGATAAGAGCCATATGTGATTAAACCTAAAATTCCTAAGTCTATCGCCAATTAAAACAGTCAAAATTAAAAAGGAAAATTTGATACTTGTGGAAAATACCATATAGATATATTCTGCTACAGTGAAATAAACAAATAGGGACATTGGAATCAAATAATCTGGTCTAAATGCACACTCTTCCACAAATTTAGTGTGCATGACTCTCTTTGAGTTTCAGTTTCCTTATCTGAAGAGTAAACACAAATGCCTCTCCTCTAATGCTCAAGGAAAATACAGTTTTCCCTTTCATAAATTACTTAGTGAAATATCCTGAAACACTATCAGAATCACCACTTTCCCCAGCTGCAATAGACATAACCCAAGAATTTGCATCAGCCAACTTCCCAATATGAAGCAAAGCCTCTTCTTCCTCCTACAATGATTGAGTCATTCTTCTATTAGATAGCAGTAGCTATTTAAACACTCCAGCAGAAGCTCACAAATTTTTACTTTGTAGAGGTCCTCACTGCTTCACTCTCTCATTCTTGGAATGAATTTAGAAATGACTTTTGATGACTTCAAGAGTAAAACTGTGAAGGATCAGCCTGATCAGAAGCCAAAAGGAGAGAAAGCTAAAGGTACTAGTGGTGGGTGAATGTGTACGGGGACAGAATCCCAGGATTAGCTTAAGTATGTAAATTAATTGAATTTAGGATTAGAAAATTAAAACGTCTAAGTATGGAAAAATATTATAGAATTAATAATGTTTACTTAAAGGAAAAACAGTTCAGATAGAATGATGATGATGATGATGATGATGATGATGATGAATGAACTAACCTGTTATGAACGATGTAGTAGATGATGATAACTAACAATTATTGAGCATTGACTGTAGGCTATGTTCTATGCTATTCACTTTACATGATTATTTCTCTGAATCTTTACAATAACACCTTGAGATCAGGACTATTATTATCTCCCTTTTACAGAAGACTAATTGGAGATGAGGAGAATTAACTAAATTATCCAGTTTTATGCAGCTAGTAAGTGGTAGAGCTAGGATTGTATCACAAACTCCTATTTATCTAGAATCCAAGTCATCAGAAGGTTCAGGAAACGTTGAATTTGCCCAGTGTGTACAATGATAATTTTTATAATAATGTCCTGGAGGCATTGCAAAACCTGATATATTTACAAATTATCCAAAGCTGATTAAATGATATTCAGCACGGTTTCACATAAATTACACTTTATCATAAAGCACTGCTTTGAAAAATTATAATTTCCGTATGGTATTTACAGTAAATTAAACTGCTTAAGTATAAATTAATTCATAATCCCAACTCCACAGAAAACCTGGATAAACTGCCTTTTATTTTATATCCATTCTTATAAAAAGAAACAAAATATAAGGAGGGGAAAACATATAAGTATTATCAGAAATTTAGAGAAAGAAATTCCAGGTCATGTTTCCATAAACAAGATAGAAATTTCTCTCATTAGGGAAAATAAGTGTGAGCATGGAATGATTTAACATTTGAGCTGATGAACTAACTTGTTATGAAACTGGTTCTGGCATTTATAGGTAGACCTACAAGTTAACAATAGTCATTTGTTTATTCATTCGTTCATTCATTATTTATGTATTATATATTAAGTGCTTGACTTTTACTACAGTTATGAAATTAATTCTTCTCTCAGAACTTAGGTAGGTCAGTCACCTACTGCAAAGGATTTGATTGCTTTCTGAGTAGAAAATCACTAGTGGGAGTGGGGGTTGGATTAATGGTCTGTGCCTACGAAGGAGATCGGAGAAAAGATGGCATACAGAAAATGGGAACGTGTATCTTCCCTGCCCAGGTGTAGATCCTGTGATTTTCTTCTAAAAATTCAGGCATTTCATCATTCAAGAGTGGACACACTTGATCTCCTGTAATATGAAAGGAATGCTGACCAGAGGGAAATGGTTGAAAGATTTACAGAAATATTTGCCCCTGAGGTTAGGATTAGGCAATTATTTGCAAGAGAAACACTATCTTCTACTTTTTCTCGGACAATTTGCCACACACGTTCTAGGTGCTTAATAATTATTGGACCAGTGAATGAACCATATTCTTCCCTGTCAAAATTTCTGTTTTTTTGGTATCATCTGTAGAGTCTAAACAGAAGTGCTCTTGACACACGAGAACTCTGAGTATATATAATCACTGATTGGCTTGGATCATTGCACATTCACACTGGAAATTTTGTGATGTAATGTTCTAAGACATGTTGCTGTTGACAACTGGATTAAAGACCTATGTTTGGGTCTTAACATCTGTGAGATCTTAAGCAAGTCACTGAACCTTTCAGTTTCCTTGTTTGCATATAAAGGATAACATTATCAGTGCCTGATTTGTTTATCTTGCCAGGTGTGGAGTCCAAATACATTAGATGAGATGTTTTCCTGCTGAACCAGTAATATGTGTGCTTTTTTAATGGTGGAACACATAATTAGATATTCATACACCTGTAAGCTACATGATTTGCTTTTATAATAATGGTGAATTTTTCTCTTGTAACAACAGTGCCACAGCTAGTGTTAGTGTAGGACATGATGTTAATATGAGTCAAGTGAATGTTGAGCTTTCATACCTATTTTCCTTTGGCCAATAACCCCAGTTCCAAGATATTATTTTAGTGGAATAAAAATTGAATAGCACAAAATTATGCTTTACTTCTTTTTTTTTTTTTTTTTGTGAGGAAGACCGGCCCTGAGCTAACATCTGTTGCTAATCTTCCTCTTTTTGCTGAGGAAGACTGGCCCTGGGCTAACATCCATGCCCACCTTCCTCCACTTTATATGGGACGCCGCCACGGCATGGCTGACAAGCAGTGCGTCGGCGGACGCCCGGGATCCGAACCGGCGAACCCCGGGCTGCCAAGCGCGGACTAAACCGCTGCGCCACCGGGCTGGCCCTGCTTTACTTCTTTGAGGCAATCTCAGTTGATTAACTGACAAGCTTATTTGCTTGGTGTCTGACATTCGTTTATGGTATGTTACTTATAAGATGTGCTGTGTGTGTGTGTGAGAGAGAGAATGCATACACATGGTCTGTATGAAAAACATTAGGCTCTCTGCCCTGTGGATGAAGTTGACCCAACCAAGCTGGACTGAGAGTTTCTTGAAGAGTCATTGTAGGGAGAGTAGACAAAGTATAGGCTTTAGAGTCACATACTTAGAGCCAAATATCTGGTATTGAATTCTGGCTCTTAAATTGTGTCAGTGTGTGACCATGGGTAAATTAGTTAAATTCTTTAACTGTCCGTACTTTTCATCTGTAAATGTAGATGATAAATTATTTGCAGAGTGCTTGGGAGGACTAGAGGTAAAGAATGCAAAGCACCAGGTACAGACAGGATCCAAAGAATTGTTTGATTACTTGCCTCCATCTTTTTATTTTTCTAATTCTATCCTCTGTCACTCTAGGTCTTCATTTTCTTTATTCTCCGTGGTGGTGCCCTGTTGCTGTGACGCTAGGCATCCTTTGCCTGGGATTACTGGTGACTATTGTAATGCTGATAAAGCAATGTAAGTGCTGAAACAGCGGAATGATGGAGCAAAAAAAAGAAAATTTATAAATGTGGTTTATGAGTTGGTTTCATAACTACAAATAATCCTGATTTACATACATTTTAGGCAAACTGCTTTTAGAGTAAGTGGGAAGATGAAGGGGTATATTGTGCTTGTCCCTCAAATAGATTGAGGCGTGGACTGAAAATTATGAATGGTAGGTTTTAGTTTTGTTTTGTTTCATAATTTCATGAAGAGAGCCTATTTAAATCCTAGAATGATGAGGAAGAAAATAATTTAAAGTTACCAATACACAAAATCACCAGAAAGACCTAAAAGTAAAAGAAACTTCATTTAGTTCATGTTGAGTTTTAATAGTGATGATTAAATACCAACTTAAAGTTAAGAACCAGAAACACAGTCTTAATAAATAAAACATTTAAAACAAAACATACTTCAAGTTTATAATATGGGCATTTAGGAAAGAGAGGTTGCTAAGAGGAAGAGAAATGAAAAGAAAGATCGAGTGGCCAAGACGGAAAGAAAATGGTGCTGATCATCCATCTAAACTGCCTGTGTATTTGGGTTGTAGATCTGAGTTATTTTGGCTCTCTAGAATCCAGGTTACTAAGGCTGTGGAAGGGCTATTTGTTTCTCAATTGTTGTTTAAGGTCACAAACCATTTATTATTTCCATCTATAAATACTTGGGGCTTTTCCTAATGATTGGGAGAAGTGCCCTTGACTCAGTGGTGGTTATTGAAAGTCTTCCTCTGAGCCCCTGATCATTTCACAATAGGGTCAAATCTGGCCGTCAAGCCAAGGAGTCTGCTTTGTCCTGAACCATCAAGCTTCTAGAACTGAGACATTTGACCCTTAACATTTGTTGCCTGCTTGATTTCACAACTTTCATTTCATCTCCACCCTTTCTAAAATGTGTTGTGGCAAAAAAAAAAAAAGTGTTTTGAGACTCTTGTGACACGATTTAAAATAATTCTGTGGAAGGGTGTCTCAAAAAAGAAACTAGTGTCACAATCCTTAAATAAAATTAGGAAGTCTGAAAGGGTAGAGAGATGACAGAGGAGAATTGACAAATAGAATAAATCATTAATGACAATTCCTACTAATAGTCACTGAGTCTGGTTGGCCTCTGACTATTTTAGCTTGTCTATATTTTATTTATACCACTGATATACTACTTACCTTGGGATTGCTTTTAACTTGTGTGTAGCTCTCAAAAACAAGTAAAATTCTGGCAATTTTTTCTAATTACAAGTATCTGTGACTGTTCCTAACATTAAAAAAAAAAAATTGCAGGAATTTCAAATAACTTTCAAATCCATAATTTCTGAGTAAATTTGGGTCTTTTTCCAGTAGTTTTCCTGTTGTCAAATTAGATTATTTGTTTCGGTTCTTTGATTTCCTCAAAATCCAGTGGAGGGATTTTTATTGGGGATTGGTAATGGAGTCCTAATTCAGCTATGATTTAGTATCCCAGGTGTCTGATTACCTAGAGCAACAGCAAGCAAACCTTACTCACCAGGAAAATATACTGGAGGGACAGATCTTAGCCCAGTGGCAGGCTGAAAAAGCTTCCCAAGAGTCACGAAGGGAACTCCAGGAAATGATAGAAACCCTTGCCCACAAGCTGGATGAGAAATCCAAAAAACAAATGGAACTTCATCACCAGAACCTGAATCTCCAAGAAGCTCTGAAGAAAGCAGCAAATTTTTCAGGTATGGAGCAGGGAGGGGTGAAGAGAGGTACTAGAAACTTCTCTGTTAATCATAACCTTTTTTGGAAATGTCTCTAATCATGAAATTGGCATATTGATATGTGTATCATTATTCATCTGTAATGTTCTACACCAAAGTTCTCTATTTTTGTCATCCTCACCCTACTCTATGCCAAATTCTTGATAATCTGATTTAATTAACCACACATTTGGTGGATTTAAGTTTTCCTTCTTCACAAGAGGCTCCTCTTTTTAAAATTTTGGTTTTGAGATTCTTCTAGAAGAACCCTCCCACCCTTATCCTTTCCATTTCAATATATCTTAATCATTAATTTCTTTTTCTAAGGAGTCTCCTTTGTCCCTGGGACCCCTACCTCTACATTAGCTTTATTCTGTGGCACTATTTCTTAAAGGGTACTACATCAATTTAAATGGAATCAATTTGGGTGACTTGGAAGTATTAGGTAGATACTTCAGATAAAACAAAAATATGAGGGTCCCAGGAAGTCAGTTTATGTGAGAAGAATTGAATTGATCTCAGGTGTCTCCTCAGAATCTAGAAGGTGGGTAGAAATAGTAGTACATATAGAAGGAGATGATCATGTGAACTCATATATCATTATGGAAGTTATCTGTATTTAGTTTTTCTACCATGTGCAAGTAAACCAGATATATGCTTTTAGTCATAGGGAGAGTTAGAGAGTGTGAGATTGAGTCACTTTCAGAGGTTCATTGATTCCTTGGAGGTGTATGAATATCTTATTCTCAGCATTAGTAACTATCACTAATAACAGAGGTTTCTCCAGCTTCTTGCTTGTAAAATTCACTTAATCTCAATCACATAATTTCTTTGAATAAAGACTATATAATAACAGTTCACAGATACCCATCCCTTTATTTTATAGGATAAAATTGAAACCGAGATAAGTTAAATGTTAATAATAATAAGTAATTTTGTATAAAGTTTTACAGTTTATAAATCCCTTCAATACTTACAGGGTTATTTAAATTTCCAAAATAACCAGAAATTTTTAGAGAAACCGATTTCTTGCAAATGTCAAACATGTATTTAATCTCTTTAAGGAGGGAGCTATTGAGGAAATAAAAGCATACACCATCACTAAGGAGGCCTAAAGGAAGGAGGCTAGTATGTCAAGGATATGAATGTTTATATCAACAGACATAGCTACATACCAACCAATGATTTATTTCACAGGTGGGGCTGTAAAACAGTTTTGTTTTTATCAGTTGTATGGGATTAAATCTATGTCAGGACCATTCAGAACCATCTCCTAGAGATACCAGGCGTGGACAACTAATCAAAAATAATAAGTGATATGTCTTTCACTGGGAGATATACCAGGTAACATGTTCCATTCTTTGACAGTGTCATATAAAGGCCAATTAGTAGAGGCACCAAATAAAGTACTGCTTTTCATCAAGCAGTTTGAGACAAAAACATTAATAATAAAATACCATATCGGAAAAATATGCCAGTTTTCTTAAGTTTGAGACAAATTTTATCTTTCTTACTAATAAGTCTGTGGTCCTCAGTGAATACATGAAGAGGAAGAGACTCTGAGAAGTTACTGTGTGTGGTTTGCTTGAGGTCATCCAGCTAGAAAGATGGAGGGTTTTCACAGTAAGAGACTTTACATTTAGCCCCAGAATTAGTGGTGGTTCTCAACCTTTAGTGTATAAAATTATCACCCAAGTAGCTTGTTAAAAATGGCAAGTTCCAAGTTTACCCCAAGATTCTTTATCAAAATATCTTGAAGGGCATCAAGAAATATTTTCTCAGTTGATTCCAACTCACGTGTTTGAGGTACGTGATGTAGTGATTAAACACAACAAGAGAGTTACACTGCCTGGGTTCAAATTCCCTTCATATTGTCTGTCAGATGAATGGAACCTCTCTCATAGTGTTGTTATGAGGATTAAATGAGTTAATATATGTAAAGTACTGCCAACAGTTTTTGACACATAGTGATATTTATGTTAAAAAAGATTTAAAAGAAATACAGGCAGTTTAAATACGACGTTTGGAGATTTGTCTTTCTCACTTTGTTATAGCTTGGAAACCCTGTCTAGACTGTCCCTGAGTCCATGAAAACCAATATATTCTTCCCTTTTACATAATATGATGGGACTAGACAAATTAAGAAGCTTGCATTCATCGATTTCAACCTGGCCTTTTGTAAGCCCTTTCTCATTCACTTTCTCTTTCATAGCTCAGTGCCCTCCTACTTTCTCCTCTCTGATAAAGCTTACTCTTATAAAATTGTCTAATGGTTTCATGCCCCAGTGAAAACTCAAATTAAAATGTCATGTTTCTCAAGGATTTTAATTTTTTCATCTTTTGATCACAGTGTAGACCAAAGGGCTTTTTTTTTCCCATTAAAGAGATTCCAAGTGTTACTAGTACACAGAAGAGATTAGGAGGAGGAGGAGAACAAGGAGGAGGGGAAGGATGATGATAATCTGGGGGTTCTTTAAAATACCCATAAACATATAGACACTGGCTATTTTGCCTATTGACTAAGCCTGAGTTGGGGTTTTTGGACTCCTTGAGAATTCCGCTGTTGAAAACTTATTTTCTGAAATCTTATTGAAATTGAGATGCTCACTTTGCATCAATATACTATTCTCCCTAGAACATCTCTGTCCAAAGAAATACAGTGTGTGCCACATATGCAACATTAAATTTTCTAGTAGTCACATTAAAAAACAAAAAATAAATAAAATTAATTTTAGTAATATTTTATTTAACTCAATAAATTTGAAATAGTATTTCAACACTAATCAGTATAAAACTTATTAATGGGATATTTTAAATTCTTTTTTTTGTATTAAGTTTTCAAAATCAGTTGGGTATTTTACACTTACAGCACATCTTAATGCAGACTAGTCACATTTCAAGTACTCAAGATCCACATATGGCTACCGTAGTGGACAGCACACATCTAGAAGCAGGAGGCACACCATTTAGGCCTAAATCCATTATTCAAAGAACTGAAGTTTTAAAATACGTAAGCATATCTTTTTAATAGCAGAATGGCTATTAAATATCCATTCCCCAATTCTCACTTCCATTATTCCAAACACAACTTTAAAAAATAGATCAGATTCTAAAATTACATCCCAGTTCAAGCTTTACTTTTTAACAGCCTTGCTGTTTAATTTAGTTTACCAAAATTAGAGTGCTTTATTTCTTTTTCTCCAAAAAAAATGGAGAAATAGAGACTCTGAGGCCATTGAGATATTTGCAGAGTCTGGGTGTAATTCAGAGTAAGAAGAGATGGGACATATGTGACAGTCCTAAGGGGAGAATTGATTTAAGAATTGTAGAAATATTTTTACTCAGGCAAAACTCACTGATTAGATATCCTATACTTCCTAGGTCCTTGTTCCCAAGACTGGCTTTGGCATGAAGAAAACTGTTACATTTTTTCCTCTGGCCCATTTACTTGGGAAAAAAGCCAGGAGAACTGCTTGTCTCTGGATTCCCAGATGCTGACAATTAACAGCACAGATGATCTGGTGAGTTTTCATGGATGTGTATTGGGCTGGAGTATTGGCTTATAGGGAAATAAATCAGGTTCAAGCCCTTGGTGGAGGAACACTTGTCTGAGAATCAGAATACCTGTTCTCTAGCCACTAATTACGTGCATGACCTGGGATGGGCATCTTACATAGTATCTCTAAGCTTCAGTAGACATTTCTGTATAATCAGTGAGGAGTATCAAAGATCTCTTTTGGCTCTTTAGTTTTGTGATTCTAATCTAAAATGACCACATTGTCTTCACCATCAACTCAGAGATGTTACTCCCTACAGGAATTCATCCAGCAAGCAAGTGCGCATTCCAGTTTCCCATTCTGGACGGGGCTGTCTCGGAGGAAACCCAGCTACTCGTGGCTCTGGGAGGACGGTTCTCCTTTGAAGCCCCGTTTGTAAGATTCCTATTCTCTGCTGAACCTGCTAGTGAAGCCCCTGCTGCATTCCACGCAATGTCCTCCTCTTGCCAGAGAGAAGCTTGGGGGATTTCTGAAAGTCTCCTTCCCACCTCTCTCACACAAGGACTTGCCCATTTACCCTTTCAGAACTTCTCTTGAGTTTCCTTCCCATATCTATTACTGATTTGAAGTTTTAAGACAAGGCTAAATTCTTGATAGAAAGTGACAGTAAATCTACTTTTTTTTTTTAACTCTCCCCATGCAGGTTTAGACTCCAGGGAGCTGTTTCCCAGATGTACCCTTTAGGCACCTGTGCATATATACAAAGGGGAGCTGTTTTTGCTGACAACTGCATTTTAATGGCATTCAGTATATGTCAGAAGAAGGCGAATCTGTTGAGAGCACAGTGAATTGGAAGGCTCTGGAAGAAAAGGAGGAGAAGGCCTTTGAACTCTCTTCTGGAATTTAAGCTATTCTTCGTCACTTAGGTGCAAACCCCGAGGGCCCTGAGAACTGCCTGTTACTAGCTGACTGCAGAACTCCTTGCCAGAGACTGGGGCTCCAGCTGCTTGACACCTTGATATCAAAAGTTTTGATTCTCTCTCTCTCTATTTTCTCACCTAGCTTGTCCCAAGCGTCCCTGCCAGCCTTTGGTCCCCTTTCCCTTTTTTATTTTAAAGTTTCACTCCTCTCCAAGCCTTGAGACTCCTTTCTACCTCAGCACCTCTCCTCACTCTCCAAAAACCGCATTGAAGATAGAACATGGAGAATTTGCCCAACTGCAGGTGGAGAGCAGAAAAGGGGAAATACGCCTGGGAAAGAGAGCATATGACGAAATAGAAAAGAGGAAATGCCAAAATGGAATCAAGACACTCATGTTCTCAACGTTAAAAGCTACCACTCGGTTTTTAAAATTGTGGTCTCTCTCCAGACTCCACCACTTATACACATACACACACACACACACACACACCCCACACCATATCCTCACATTTTGGGGCAACTGGAATGTCCTAGGAAGTAATTAGAAATTGGATGGTCTTTTCTGTGAATTAGTTCACAATTCATTATTGGTTTCTGAATTGGTTATTATTTCTTCATCTTTTCTCTACCAAAGAACAGCTTAACACTTTTAATCCTTCAGAATAGTATTTGTTAGAATCATGGGGTAAATGGCCCAGAGGGAAAAATAGAATTTTTTTCCCTAAAGTACGTACCCTTTGAAGATGACTTCTCAATTCTGTTATACTGTGCTACAATGCAGAAACATACACGACCAAAAAATGAAGACACTCAATTCTAGAGCGAACTGAGCCAGCTATGGAAATATTGCTGAACAGAAACTGATGAAATTAGAAAATTCATTCTACTTTCAGTGCTTCTACTCCCTTTCTACCTCCCTTCACAGATTATTCTATGTTGAAGGAAGCCTTTCCATTTTGTTGCACATAAACTTGCACCAATCTTATAAAAAAAGAAAAAAGTCATATCATCCCTAGGAAGACAAGAGTTTTATTAACAGCTTTATTGAGGTTTAATTTCATATAACAAACTGAACATATTTAAAGTGTACAATTAAGTTTTATCATATGTAAAGATGTTCCCTTGAAATCACCTCCACAATTAGGATAGTGAACATATCCATCACCCCCCAGATTTCATCATGCTCCTGCCCAGTGTCTTCTCTCCAGACAACCACCAATCTGCTTTTGTTTGCATTTTGTAGTATTTTATATAAATGAAATTATACAGTATGCCTTTTTTTGGTCTAGCTTCTTTCACTTACATAATCATTTTGAAATTCATATATCTTGTTGCTTGTGTCAAGTTTTCATTCTTTTTAAATGTTGAGTATTATTCCTTTGTATGGGTATACCACAATTTGTTTATTCATTTACCTGTTGATGACATTTAGGTTGTTTTCAGTTTTTGGCTGTTACAAATAAAGTTGCTATGAACATTCATGTACAATTCTTTGTATAAACATAGGATTTCTCTTCTTTTGGGTAAATGCTTGCTTAAGACTGTAATGTCTGAATCATTCAGTAGGTATATGTTTAGCTATTTAAGAAACTGCCAAACTATTTTCCAAAGTACCATTTTACATTCCTTTACATCCCAGCAGTGTACAAATGTTCCAATTCCACCTCATCCTTGCCAACACTTGGTATGGTCAGTCTCATAATTTTAATCATTCTAATAGGTGGTATATCCTTGTAGATTAATTTGCATTTCCTAAATGAAAAATGGTCTTCAGATCTTTTTCTTTGCTTACTTACATATCGTGATTATTTACTATCTGCATATTTTCCTTGATAAAGTCACTGGACAAATCTTTTGAGAAGTTTTGAGTTATTTCTTTTCTTATTGTTGAGTTTTGAGAGCTCTTTGTATATGCTGGATAAAAGTCCTTTATCAGGTATCATTTTGATAATTTTTTTTTCAGTCTATGGCTTGCCTTTTTATTCTCTGAACAATATAATCAGAAAAGCAGAAGTCTTAAATTTTGATGAAATCCATTTCATGTTTTTACTGTTGTTTCTAAGAACTTGTTGCCTAACTCAAGGTCACAAAAATTTTCTCCTATGTTTTCTTCTGGACATTTTATAGTTTCAGATTTTACATGGAAATCCATTACCTATTTTGGGTTAATTTGTGAGTCATGTATTGAAATTCTTTTTTTTTTTTTTTTCATATAGATAGTCAATTGTTTTAGGAATATTTGTTGAAAAGATTATTCTTTCTTCACTACATTGCCTTTGTACTTTTGTCCATGGATAACAATCAGTTATCCATATATGTATGGGTCTAATTCTGGACTCTATTCTGTTCCATTGATCTATTTGTATATTTTTATAACACCACCATGCTATTTTGAGTACTGTGGTTTTATAATATACCTTGAAATCATGTAGTGCTAATCCTTTAACATTGTTCTTTTTCAAAGTTGTTTTGACTAATCTATGTCTTTGTGTTCCCATGTTAATTTTTGAACTGGCTTGTCAATTTCTGGAAAAAAAAACTTTTGAAATTTTGAATGTGATTGCATTGAATCTATAGTTAAATTTGGGGAAAACTGAAATCTTAAAAATATTTATTTGTTTAATTTATAAACACAGTATATGTCTCTATTTGCTTAGGCATTCTTTACTTTCTCTAAGCAATATTTTGTAATTTTCTGTGTACAGATATTTCACATATTTTGTTAGATTATCGTTATATAGTTCATATTTTTGATGCTTCTATAAATGGTACTGTTATCATTTGTTATGTTAATTTCCAAATGTCCTTTGCTAGTGTATAGAATTATAATAAACTTTTTTATATTAACCTTATATCTTGAAACTTTGAAAAACTCACTTATTTCTTCTAATAAATTTTTGTGTTTGTGTGGATTCCATTGGATTTTCTACATAGATAATCATGTCATGTGCAAATAAAAACACTTTTATTTCTTCCTTTCTGGATGACTTGTATTTCTTTTCCTTTCCTGATTTCATAGACTAGAACCTTCAGTACAATGTTAAATAAAAGTGGTGAAAGTGAACATTCTTATTTTGTTCTTGATCTTGGGAAGAAGTCATTCAGTGTTATACCATATATACAGTGTTAACTGTATATTTTTCATAGATGCCCTTTATCAGATGAGGAAGTTTCCTTTTATTTCTAGAATGCTGAGGTTTTATCAGGAATAGGTATTGATTTGTCTACTCTTTTTCTACATCTATTGAGATGATTATATAGTTTTTCTTTTTAGTTTTTTAACATGATGATTTACATCAAATAATTATAAAAGGCTAAACCAACCTTGGGTCCTTGGGATGTATTATCATTTTAATATATCAGTGGATTAGATCTGTTAAAATTTGGCTTACAATTTTTGCAACAATGTTTATGAAGGATATTGATATGTTTTCTTTCTGTGCAATGCTTTTGTCCAGTTTAGTTTTCCAAGAAGTACTCCTCTGTGTCAATTTTCTGGAAGATTTTGTGTAGAATTGGTATTATTGTTCATTAGATGTTTGATACAATTTACCACTGAAGTCATCTGGGCATGGGTTTTTTTTTGTCATAAGATTTTAAAGTACAAATTCTTTAATAGATGTAGTGCTATTCAAATGATTCCTTCCTGAGTGACCTTTGGCAGTTAGTGTCTTTTAAGGAATTTGTCCATTTCATCTAATTTATTTAATTTTTTTGCCTAACATTTCTCTTTATATTTTCTTATTATCATTTTAATATTTCTAGAATCTGTAGTGATGCCACTTCTCTTATTCTTAACATTGTTAATTTCTGTCTTCTCCCTTTTTAAAAAATCAGTTAGGCAATAGGTTTGGAAGAAAAACTTCATTTTTCTTCTTGAAGAAGTTCTTTGTTTCACTGACTTTTCTGTAAAAAGTAAAATCTATTACTTTTTTTTCTACTTTATTTATTTCTGTTTCAATAGATAATTTTTTCTCTACTACTTAGCTGTGTTTTAATTTGCTCTTCTTTCTCTATTTTCTTAAGATGGAAACTAAGTTTGTTGATTTAAAACCTTTTTTTCTTTTCAAATATAGCCATGTAGTGCTGTAATTTCCCAAGTAGACTGCAATAAGTTATACATATATTATAAATCCTGAAATAACTACTAAAATAACCAAACAAAGAGAATTGATAATAAGCCAGGGAGGTTGAGAGCTAATAAATTGGGAGATAGAATGGGATAGTAAACAATATTTAATTAATACAAAAAAAGCAGGAAAGGGGAACAGATATGAGTTGAGATGAATTGAAAACAAATATCAAAATGATATACTTACATCTAATTATATCAAACTCACATTAAATATAAGTGGTTTAAACACCCAAACAAAAGACAGAAATTGTCAAATTGTATAAAATGGCAAAACTCAACTATGTGTAACTTACAAGAAACACATTCTATGTATACAGACAAAAAATAGGTTAAAAGTAAAAGGATTGAAAAAGATATGCCATGTTAACATCACTCAGAAAAAAGCAGGAGTAGCTCTATTATATAGGGGGTTAATATATAGGGGTTAATTCATAGACTAACAATCCATAATATTTATGCTTCTATTATCAGAGCTTTAACATATATGAAGCAAAAACTTACAGAAATGCAAGAGAAACAGATAAAACTGTAATTATAATCAGAGGCTTAGATACCCCTCTTTCAATAATTGATAGGATAATAGACAAAAAAAGATTGACAAGGATATAGTAGTCTGGAATCCAGTTATCAACCATGTTTACCTAATGTCCATTTTTAGAACATGCCACTCAACAACAGCAGAATACACATTCTTCTTAAGTATACATGAAAAATTTACCAAGTCTCAATAAATTTAAAAGATTTGATCATAAAAATATGTTTTCTGGCCCCAGTAGAATTAAACTGGAAACCTATAGCTTACACATATATTAGGCCACCAGAAGTCATCCCATAGCACCCTAATATTTTTTTCTTTCCCTTTTTTCTTTTCTCCCTCCTTCCTTCCTTTTCTTTAGAACTTTCTCTCATTGTTTCATTTTTGATAGTTTCTCTTGCTATATCTTCAAGTCCACTAATCTCTTCTGCTGAGTGTCTAATTTATCATTAATATTATTCAGTGTATTTTTCATCTTATGGTTTGTAGTTTTCATCTCTAAAAGTATGCTTTAGTTTTTTGTATCTTCTATGTCTCTATGTAACTTTTTAAATATATGAATATATTAAGAACATATTAACTATTTTAATGTCCGTGCCTTCTAATTCTAACCTTTGAGTTGGTTTTGGTTATTTTTCTCCTATGACTTCATTCTCATAAGGGTCATGTTTTTCTGTCCTTTTGCATGCCTGCTAATCTTTGATTGAAAGCCAGACATCATTAATTTTACCCAAATAAATGATAGATGTTTTTGTGTTCGTATAAATATTCTTGAGTTTTATTGTGAGATATATTTAAGTTACAGTGTGATGTATTTAAGTTACAGAGATACATTTAAGAAATGACTTAATGCTCCTGGGTGTTGCTTTTATGATTGTTAGACGGTACCAAAGAAGTTCTCAGTTTGGGGTTAATCATTTTCCATTAGCTAAGGGAAGAATTTCTGTGTATTCTACCTGATGCTTCATGAACTATGATCTTTTCCAGGCTTGCTGTTGGGAAAAGGCACTATTCTCTGTCCATGTGAATACTAGGTATTATTTCCTTTATTCCTTTTGAATGGTTCTTTCCCCACTCCCTCAGGTAGTTCCCTCATACTGTTGCTCTGATCTGTACCCTGCTGAATACTCACAGAGGACCCTCTACAGATCTCTCGGTTCTCTCTCTGTGCAGCTCTCCTCTCCTTTGTACTCTCCTCTGAACTCTCGCTGCCTTTGTCTTTCCCAGTTCAGGTGTTTTTCAGTATTCTCCTCAGTTCCCTTCCCTTCCTTCAGGCCCCTGTGTGGCCTGAAAACTCCTTCAACATGGTAAGCTGGGGCAATCACAGAGCTCACCTTGATTTCTCTCTCTCATGGATCATTGTCCTTTGTTGTTTGATATCCAGTGTTTTGAAAACTGCTGCTTTATATGTTTGGTCTGTTCTGTTTGTTTGCTTGTGTCAGGCTGGAAGGTAAATCCAGTTCTTGTCACTCCATCTTGGCTTTAAGTGAAAGTCCAAGTGAAGGATTTTGTAATTAGGCACAGACAGTCCCTGACTTATGACGGTTCGACTTGATTTTTCAACTTTATGATGGTGTGAAAGTGAAATGCATTCAGTAGAAACTGCCCTTAAATTTTGAATTTTAATCTTTTCCTGGACTAGTGATGTGTGGTACAATACTCACTTGCGATGCTGGGCAGTGGCAGCAAACCGCAGCTCCCAGTCAGCCATGCGATCATGAGGGTAAACAACCAATACACTTAACAACCAATTTGTACCCATACAACACTCAGTTTTTCACTTTTAGTACAGTAGTCAATAAATTACATGAGATATTCAGCCTTTTATTGTAAAATAGGCTTTCTGTTAGATGATTTTGCCCAACTGTAGACTAAGTGTTCAGAGCACGTTTAAGGTAGGCTAGACTGAGCGATGATGTTCAATAGGTTGGATGTATTCAATGCATTTTCTATTGATGATATCTTCAACTTATGATGGGTCCATAGGGAGGTAACCCCACTGTCAATCAAGGAAGATCTGTACTTAAGTTTCTCTTTCTGTTGGAGCTACTGATATGTCTGAACAAAGACACGTTGATTCCTGGAAAAAAAATTCTAGTCTAACGAATAGAGCATGAATTTCTTGCCTCTGTGTCTGGTATAGTTTCTATTTCAAAGCTGATGACAGAACCATCTTCTTTAGCCAAGATGACAGTGCCTATGAGTCATTGTCCAGTCACCTTTTCTATTTCTGTTTCCAATCCTCATGGACTTTGGTGACTTGTCTTCCTAAACTTTAGATTCAGAGGCAGTTGCTTTAATTTGTTCTATTTTGGTAAGATCTCTCTTAGTTTATATACTGCTTCTTCTAAGAACCACATAAATGTTCTTATTCTTGTTATTATTTAAATCAGGGTTACAGCTACAGCTTTGGCCTGTAGCCTGTTTTATGTAGGCCCTGAAAGCTAAGCCTGGTTTTTACATTTTTAAAACATTATTAAAAAATATGCAGCATAAGTGATCCACTAAGTCTAAAATATTTACTCTCTCATCTTTTTCAGAAAAAGTTCGCTGATCTCTGATATAAATAACTTATTATTTCTCATTAAAGAAATACACAAAGACTTTGAATTTGATGACCCGAGTCCAAATCCCAGTCTATTACTCTCTCTGTTATCTAAGGCAAGTTACTTAACATCTTATTACCTTGACGTCCTTATTTGAAAGATAGAAATAACACTAGTAGCTCATAGATCCTCATAGTATATCTATTAGCTCACACATATTTGAGGATTTAATAGGATAATGTGTATATATTACTTCACATAGTGCCTAGGATTTGGCCAGGGTTCAAGAAATATTAGCTATTTATACTATTGGTTTTTTTTCCCCTGTATTTGTAAGATCCTACAAGCGTTTCTGGTTTTGATAGTAGGTTCTTAACCTCCTACAAATTGACCAAATAACTTTGAAACCTTCTTAACTTAGGTTTAATTGTGTTTGTAGACATTACTTAGAATTCTTTTTTGTTGTTGTTGTTGAAGTAGTGTGCTGTGGAATGTACCCTGATTTAGCACTTGTTTCCGTAACTATAAAAAGTATTGTTCCTGGGGCCGGCCTGGCCATAGTGGTTAATTTCGCACGCTCCGCTTCACAGCCCGGGATTCGCCAGTTCAGATCTGGGGCACAGACCAACGCAGCGCTTGTCAAGCCGTGCTGTGGCAGCGTCCCATATAAAGTAGAGGGGGTTGAGCACAGACGTTAGCCCAGGGCCAATCTTCCTCAGCAAAAAGAGGAGGATTGGCAACGGATGTTAGCTCAGGGCTAGTCTTCCTCACTAAAAAAAAGAAAAAGAAAAGTATTGTTCCTTAACAGTTTCTTCTTTGTAGAGACTTTCTGGGTTTATTAGGGCTCTGTAAGGCTTTTGGGTCGGTATGGGAATAGATTGTATATAAGTGAATATTACTTCAAATATTGGATTACCTTAGAGTATTTCACAGACTTAGGCTGTTCTGGTTTGGAAACATAGGCAGAATATGTATGCTTTCCTGAATCTATTGTTCAAATTTTTAAATCTTAGCAAGTAAAATGAGCAAATTTAAAATATCTGATTTTTATACCTTAATATTCCAAATGTGCCTTCTTTGCACCTACATTTACTTCCAAACTCCTCTCAACTTCAGTTCCTCCATGATCATTCATCCTCATGCCACAGTGTGCAAAGTATTAATCTGTGAAGGATGACATGGACCAGAAAGCTGACGGACCCCTAGTTTCTTGGGAGCAAACTTCAAAAATGAGAGAGGAGTAAGTGGTTCTAAGCATTTGCACAGTTGGGAAACTCAGAATTCTAAGTAGGAATGTTAGCCATTTGACTTGTACTTGGACCATAAGAAAATCTAAATGGCTTTGACAGTTATTAAATGGGCCCTTGGTTAGACACATTTAAACCTAATGGTCCATATTATACTCCAGGAACAGTCACATGCCTCAGACCTTCCTAGTTCTTTCACTCCATTAAGAGCACAGCTGACACATAATTTATAATTCTACTTTTAGAGAATAAACAATCAATAGTAATATAAACAATTTAAGTCCAGTAAAGCATCCTATAAGACTAACAGGAGGAATCTACCTCAATATTTTCATAAACATCAAATCATCTGCCTTTGCTAAGCTCTTTTCTGAGATAAGCTTATATAGTAGTAGTAGTATAAGGCTTTTATTTATTTACAACAAACCCCAAGCACTGAAAAAACAATTAAATGAGCAACTCTTTCTAAATACTATGCCCATCTTATTAAACATGTTTGTTATATTTTGGAAATGATGTGTAATGCCTTATAAAAATGCTTATAAAAATTATGATATATAATTTGCAAATGCCTGATTAGATGCTTCAGTAACAAACACCAAAATAATAGTATCAGGATATTTTGCTTCCTCCAAGTTATTCTAATTTACTTTGACAAAGAGATGCGTATTAGAAATTTTTCTCACTTTTTTTTTGGTTCATTCACTCATTTAACAACTCTCTCGAATGCCTTCTTTCCTTAGTGCTAACAGAGTAGATAGTAATGAGCATACATAGAGTCTATTCTCATGGTGCTTTCAGTCTAGTGTGGAGGAAGAAAATAAACAATTAAATTAAAAATAGCTACATATATACAATTTTATTCATTCACTTAACACATGCAAGCACAACTCTAGATGTTGGGAATTAGTGGCAAACAAGACAAGCTCCCTGCCCTCTGAGAACTTATGTGTCGGTGACAGAAATTAAAAATTAAAAATTAGATAAACATACATGGGAATCATTGAAGGAATCCAAGCACTGCTCATAATAGAATATAACTGCTAACAACCACAATTTGTTAGGTATGAAGAAATATAAATGCCTTTAGGCAGAGTGAAAGTCACATTTTTATTATGAGTCAGGCACGGTCTACAAAAATTCTTCCATTTTACTCACAGGTGAATAAAATAGATTAACTTCCTCTAACATGTCTTGAAATTCCCAATATCCAGCAGCAGATGGCACCATCACATCATTCACTCCTGCCTGATGTTGCTAAATCTTTTTAACTCGTACCAACTTAGATCTCACATCACAGGAAATCTATTTTCATTTTTTAGCTTTCCTGTACCTCCCTTATTCACCATCCAAGGATCCCAACAGAGATTTAAGACTCATCATCATTTTAATGGTGAGGAAGGAAGCAGAGAAAATTAAACAACCTATCTAAAGGCACTCAGTCCATCAGTGAACAGAATCAGGAGAAACAAGGCAACATGATATGCGTTTATTGGATAGAATACGGACTTCCAATTTAGAAGTTCTGCTAGTAACTTGGAGATTTTTTTCCCCTATGCAATTCAATTGCCCTATCTCAGGGTGATTCTCCTCTTTAAAAAAATGAATGTAATATACCAGGCGAATAGCTTCCAATATTTTGAGGGCTCAAATTGCTTTTTTTTCTAAGTGAAATCATGCATGAAATTCCTACATACAAAACAAGTAAAATCAGACATGCTCTGCTTGTATCAATTCTGGGGCAGTCTGGAGACTTTCCTGCGTGGCCTGTGCTGCATCACAATTTGCTATATTTATCTTCCTGTTAAAGATGATGCTGAGTTTAAGGGTACAGGGAAAAAAAGAAAGTGTCATCGATGTATTTGGCCAAAACATGGATGGCCAATACAGTAACAAAAACAAATGCAATGGAGAAAGAGCCACAGGAGATGGAGGAAAGAGGGACAATGTCACATGTAACCTAAAGCAAACAAATATACATACAAAAAACATTTCCCACTTGAAAATTACACCCACCATTCTCTGTTTTCCCGTGCTTTCCAAAGTCAGTTTAAACACAACTTGGTTGTGATTTGGGACTAGAAATTGGAATTACCAACTGTTTAGTTCTTAGTTCATAAGAAGTATAATTGCTTATTTTCTTGTCTATTTTCCCCAGTGGACAAGATTACTGAGGCATGTACCAGACATTGGACACAGAATACCTATAGAGAATGCTTGTCTTTTTGGAATTTATAAACTGAATCAGACAAGAGAATTGGGTAATTTTAGCCTATAATATATGAAGGTACTTATATATTTTATATATATGTTATTACTTTTAAAGTATTTTTATTTATTTTTACACATTTATTTATACATTGACCCAACATATATTTATTGATAACCTGAAATGAATCAGAAGCTAGTTCAGGTTCTCGGGATATATCAATGAACAAGGTA
This sequence comes from Tapirus indicus, assembly GCA_031878705.1. Classification (NCBI taxonomy): domain Eukaryota; kingdom Metazoa; phylum Chordata; class Mammalia; order Perissodactyla; family Tapiridae; genus Tapirus; species Tapirus indicus. The sequence goes on along the minus strand of CM062918.1, from coordinate 106,321,680 downwards.
AGCAAGATTCTTAACTCATGAAGCTTACAAACATGTGGATGGGGTGAGTCTAATTATAAACAGATGAGATATATTCAAATATTTGAAGAAAAAAATGCTGTAGGATGTGATCTAGAGTGATGGGCAGGCACCATGGTCATATTCTGCTTCAGGTTGAGTAATCAGGGAAGACCTCCCAGAAAGAGTGATATTTGAACTGAGAACTGATTATCAAGAAAAATCCCTCTATGAAATGTTCTTAAGGCAAAGCATTTCAGCCAAAGCAAAAATGCAAATTCTCTGAGACAGTAACAAATTGGTGTGTTCTGTGATAAAAAAGAAGGTCAATGTTTCAAGACCATGGACAGTGAAGGGGAGATGGTTAGGAAATGAAGTTAGAAAGATAGGCACCAGATTATTTAGATCCTTATGGGCCAGAGAAGATATAGCCAAGAATGTTCAGCAGGCAATAAAGGGGTGGTGAATTATCTGTAGAGAATTTAAAAAATAATAAAATTTATTAAAAAGTTAGTCTGCTTTTAATTATCACCATGTACCAACAACACTAAACAATGTCAATGATCAAATATTTCCTGAAGATATCTTTTGTTGCCCAAAGATTAAACAATTATTGTGTTTGGTATTGAGTTTTAAAACTCTCTATTTATCTACACAGTTGATTCTTGTTATTTGTGGTAATGTTCTATGAAGTCACAGAGAACACTGAATAACTCTTGCTCCAAGGAGAAATATAAAGGTAGGCTGTAGTGAGCATCTGGTCACAACATTTTTGTCAACAGATCAATGTATAAACTTGTTTTATGTGTGTTTCTGTTTAAAGACACCTTGGCTAATATATATTGTTGATTCATTAACATTGAACTCATGGCCAACAGCAATATAACTTGTGCCTGAATAAAGCTTACCTAACACACTTATTTTCTCCATAAGGCACATCACAGCTTTCTTGAGCTTAAGAACACTAGACAGCACTTTAGTACTATGCTTGACAGCATTTTAAACAGTGAAACAACCAACAAGAAAAGCGCAAAAGTGAAAAAAAATATGGCACTAAATAGACTGTGAAAAGGACACTCATTTACAGTATGGAAGCTGGAACAAGAAGGCAAAATGTTGCCTTATCAGACTCATCTAGGATAGTGCATGTTGGGTGAATCACATTTTTCACTGCTCTGCTCACGCTTGTGAATGATCGTGCAAGTGCTGTGAGTATTGATTTCAGGATTACAAATACATTTTAGCAAGTAGGCAAAGTCGCAATTCTGGAATCCATAAATAATGAGGATTGACTGTATATGTATGTGTAAATATACACAAATATACACATATGTATGTAGGAATGCTTCAAATTAGCCTCCTTCAGTAAACATCATATTCTACATGGAAGTTAATTCACAGAACTTCTAGTTATAGTGACATTTGTGGTTTGGGAACAAGTTGGAATGGTTTGGAATTGCTTAAGTTCACTCAGAATACCACTCACTCAGTTTGCATTATTTGCAACTACTCATTATGGAATATTTCTGTGTTTAAAAGGTAGATTTAAAATAAACGTTGATAGCATTGCACAGTGATTATAAACTCAAAGAAACAGAACTTGAGCTACTTCAATTGTCATTCTATGTGACTATTTGTAACTATTATTTGTATTTATACAATTTTCAACTTGCAGAGACATTTGAAAGCTTTTAAAATTGATCCTGAAGAAGAAAAGACATGGGCAATATTGAAATTTCTGAAATAACTGTGAAATAGGATTTTAATAAATCTTTGCCACGCATATCCTATGTATACATCTTTTTCCTATTTACCTATCTGTTGCTTCAGTGAAAGAAACTTTTCAGAAATAAAATGAACAAAAAGTCGTCTCCAATCAATAATGAGCAAAGAAATTGATGTGTCTGGGTACACTATCTACTCAACATAAACATGTGAAAAAGATTAATTTTGACAAATTTGGAGAAGGGAAGGGTCCAAAACAAATAGTGTAATATTATTATTTATTACTGCGACATACCTATATATGGGTATAAATTCTTTCTCCCTTTCCAAAAAAATGCATTAATGTAATTGAAAAGATTTTATCCATATAATTAAAAGTAGTTTATATGATAATACTTATTTTTATTTTAAGGCACACATTTAAATGCACATTTTTATTTTTACTGGTATGATTTTATATACCAAGTTCAATAAAAAAAAATTCACTACCTGAGGCCGGCCTGGTGGTGTAGCGGTTACATTCGCGCACTCTGCTTCGTCGGTCCAGAGTTCCGCACGTTGGGATCCCAGGCGCGGACAGACGCACCGCTTGTGAAGCCATGCTGTGGTGGCCTCCCATATAAAGTAGAGGAAGATGGGCACGGATGTTAGCCCAGGGCTAGTCTTCCTCAGCAAAAAAGAGGAAAATTGGCAACAGATGTTAGCTCAGGGCTAGTCTTCCACACGCACAACATATTTGTTTTCTGGCCATTATTACTACTCATTCCATTTCATGATTATTACTGAAAATTATTTTTTTGTATAGAAGAGAGGGAAGTAAAAAAAAAAAAATGAATGAACTGCTCAAGGTGTTGAATCTACTAGGTACAGCACTGGTTAAGGAACTCAAAGATTAGTGAGGAACACAGTCATAAGTATCTAACAATAAGAAAATGCCACACAAATATCATCTCTTCCTTGAGGAGACCGAGAAGTTTTAAACACAAGAACCATATGACAGTAATGTTTACATACACTATATACCACCCCCTTCCAATAAAATAGAAGAAAAGGGGCTCCAGGTAGGAGGATAGAAGTGGTTATATGTGGAATGTGGACGAGGTAGCAAACTGAAACCAGGAAACCACTGGAACAGTAGGGTAGCTGGAGCATAAACAGATTCAGAAAAGAGAAGGTAGATTGGGGAAAGATGGTGAAGGGCACATTTTCACTATGAAGCATTTATTTATAATCAAAGAGAGCCTTTGGTTTAATTAAAAATTTTTAAGCACTCTAAGAAAGGATTCTATGTCAATTACTTCATTTGTAGAAAGCATGAAACTAACACTGGAAGAGTGCTGTGAATAAAGCTGATTAATTTTTGTGGTCTGTTCAAACCAGGGGATACACCCATAAATGATTTAGGTAAATGTTCAGTAGATATTTAATGGCTCAGTGGATAGATGAAGGAAGGAAGGAAGGGACAGAGGAAGGAGGGAGATCCAAGTTAGCATTCAATTGGAGGGGAAATTTGAGGATTTTTTTTAAAACTTATAAACATTAATGGAGAAGGTACTTTGGAATGTTGCTGTCCTGAAGACTTACATTTTTTTTCTACAATGGTTCTTCAGTGAATACTTGGTCTGTTTTTAGTAATCTTGTTTTCTATTTAATTAATTTATTCCTTTATTCCTATAAGTTTGTATATTTATTTATTTCTCTTTATTCATTTATTTGCATAAAGTTTTCTAAAAAGTCACATTGGATATACATCTCAGGTTCTCGTGTTTCTTTTTGCTGGTCTAACACTCATTCTAGTACTTCTGCCAAAGTAGATATTTATTTGGGAAGGATATTATTTTTTGAGATTTAATTCTGAGAGCAAATACTACTGTCAACAATAGCTTAGTATTTGTAGAAATAAGAGCATGACCAGGCTAAATCAGCTATTTTGAATGCAATTCTTTCGATTGTTTTATTGATGTAATACTCAATCTGAGCCGATTCAATTAATTGTAGTTTTAGTTTATAAAATGTGTTTGTCACTTCTAAGAACTTCTCAGATTCCTTGTTTTTCTTGGAAGAAAAAACTTGCTGTATGGATGAAATTTTTCCTCAAATTTCACTGATAATATGAATTAGATAATTGTTGTTTGCTGGGTTTTTTTTTTTTTTTTTTTTTGGTTGGGTTGGTTTGATTTTTGTCTGTTTCTTACATTAATGTTTAACCAGGGGTATTTTCTGTGAATACTTAAAACTGTTTCTCCCCAGCCCCTTCTTGCCCCTTGAAATGCTGAGAGATATTTTTCCCTAGGTTATTAATAATTTGTATAATCGCTGTTCAATTGTTTTAGTCTCAGACAAAAAAATATATATTTATTGAAAAATTTCTTTGACAACTTAGAGAGGCAATTGTTTTTGTAGGATTGTGATTAAATAGAGGAAGGTAGTCATCAAAAATAAAAGATTATATAAAAATTCTCCCATCAGGGGGCCTGAATTCACAGTAAAAAGCCAGCTTCTTATTATTGCCTGGAAGGTGCCCCCCTCATTACTATTCTCTAGTTCTGTTTAGTAGGCTGACGTCTTCCTTGAGCCAATTTATTCACTCTGTGAAAAATCCCCTGCTTTCCAACTATCCTCTGCTTTCCAAGAGCTGCATGATAGAACTGAAAGATGATGTATTAATAGATATTGAGATTAGATCCACGTTACTACTTTGCAACATTTCTACAAAAAATTAGTAAAACTTTTGTGGTAGCCTAGGTAAGAGGTAGAAACTCATCTATTTTCCACTGAACTCTCTTCCATTTGGATATGTTGTTAGTGAGAACTCTTGGCACATAACAACTCTGTCCAAACCTCTGCGCTAAGAGACTTGATGAGCTCTAGCATGATTTCTAGTGGCTTAAGGCCAAGTCCCTAGGATGATTCCAACCCCCTTAAAATGCCTACCTGAGAAAGCTCAACGCTTCCAGGAGAATTTACTGTTTATTCCAGTCAAAACTGGGTGATAGACAGATAGTCAGGTCCCTGGATCCCCTCTTGGAGCTGTTACTTTAGAAAGCTTGCAACTATAGATTCTTTCTCTGTCCTTTGAGATGTACATCTACCACCCAAAACTGTTTCTTGGAGGACCTGAGAACCATCTCTTTATAATGCAACCATTCAGGGAGTTAGGGACTTTTACTCTCTTAGTCTCTGTGGGAGGATAAGGGCTTAACTTCAGTGGGACTACCATGCTTCAACATGCATCACCGCCTCCTGTCATAAAAGCAGAAGTTCATTTCTCTTCTGGATAAGCACAAATTAACAAATCCAAATGGCCCAGTCCCATGGATTAACGCCACCCTTAGTACCACTCAGTCCCTTTCCCTTAGCACACCACAGCCTTTAAAAAGTCTCCAGTCTTTTGTTTTGGGGAAGTTGAGTTCACTTCATGCTGGGCTCTCTTCTCTTATGTAATAGTATTACTGAATGAAATCCGTCCTCATGACTTTAATGAGTGTCTGGCTTTGTTTATCTTTGACAACAGTCAGATGTCTCCTTCGTTCTGCTTGCTTCAAAGTCTTGTAGATGGGTTGGATACCTCTCTAGTTTCCAGTGGTGATAAGTGTTTTCCATATCTCATTAATCTGGACATTACTGTGGAAATTGGAAGAGAAAAAAAATCAAACTTTTAGCATAATATTTTAGTCCGAGAATTCTCCATAACCCGTTACTTGCAACATGAGTGTGTGGAATGGTGAAGGAGGCAGTGTAGCATAACAGAAAAGATCACGAGTGAGGCAGCAAGAGCAGACTTTGGCTTGTCCTTGCTTCAATATTTTTATTAGCTTCTTAAAACTGAACAAGGGACTAAAATTTCTGTCTCCTTTTCTTCATTTGAAAATAAGAATAACAATATCTCCCACATAGACTTGTTGGAAAACTGAGATTGAATGAGAAAACATGTGCAATGGGTAGTACTTAGCTCACAGTAATTGTTCAATAAATAATTTACCACTTCATATTATTAATCTTTGACAAATCCCGAAGAGATTTGTTTCCCCTCTCTCGTTATAACAATGCGCCTCCTTATTGTATCCTTCATATACCTATCTGTGGGTTTTCTGTATCAGACAAGGAGCTTCTTTCATTCTTCCTTGTATCACTCATCCTTGTATCCCCCGCTCCTTCTGGTTGAAAAGATGGGCATTCCATAAATGCTTAGTGAATAAGCAACTACATGAATAAATGAATGTATGTATAGTTATAGCGAAGTATTGGTGAACTCAAGGTATCAAAATTGTTTAATAGTTTACATAGGCCAAGTCAATTAATGATGTCAAATTCAGTTGTGAGAATAATGAAAGCAGCATCAGACATTAATCTCTTCATTTTTCTTATATTTGGTCTGAAATGGAGGTCTATCTATTGTGCTACCATATAATTTTCTTAAGAATCCTTACTCTCAGAAACAGGATTGAAAGACACAAATGGGAAATCACCCCAGCATGGTTTTCATTTCCTGCTTTTGGATATCTGGTTGGACTACTCAAGCTCAACTTGTTAAAGCTCAGTAAATACCTCTCCCACATGATTTGACTCATAGATCCTCTTTTGTCCACAGGCTTAGAGGAAGAGAGAAAAGAGCTCTCAAGTGCTGTGTCAATTCAGGAACTCAGTAGGACAATGGAATACCATTCTGAGTTAGAAAATTTGGATGAAGATGGATATACTCAATTAGATTTCAGCTCTCAAGGCATCACCAGGAGACCTGTGGTCTTAGAGAAAGGTATTTTTTCTTTCTGCCTTCAACATTCTCAATCTCATCAACAACTCATTCTCATCTCTCCCTTAAGGGGAGAAAACTTGAGAGACTTGTGGTTTGTAGGGCTTTTATTAAATGTTTTAAAAGGTTTTCAGAAGTCACTGAAGGTAATTTGAATGTACACTAAGCCTTTTCTCATGGCAATCATTCAGTGACTAACTATTAGTATTTAAATTAGTTTTTCTGATGGCAGAAAATACAGTTTCTCTGTTCTATAGATATAGACACTTCAGCAGTAAGGAGCTGGTAATAAGTGTGATGAAATGCAAAGATGAAAGAATTTCAATAGGAGTGGCTTATTGCTTGTTTGATAGAGAGGATTAAATTGTAGAATCGAGGTTGAGGAAACTTAAATAAGTATATATGAACAACATCAGGATATTGGAGAGAAGAATGAAAAGATGGACGATAGATGAGGGAAAAAACCAAATGTGATTGTGTGGTAAAGTCCAAAAGACAGTTGGAAGTCATAGAGTTTAGAATCCTGAATCTGATATGATTTTTGTGGTAAGAGATTAATTTGGATTTTTTTAAACAAAAGGAAATTCTGTGTATACCAGTGAAAGAAAATATATGTTAGATGAAAAGATCCCATTAGCAGGACACAAGTCTTAAAATATAAAAGGAGTGAAAAATGGAGAAGAGCATTAAAAGATCTCTCTTTTCATAGAATGAGTGGTTTAGTCTCCTCTATGATTCTCCTATTTGACAATTTTCTGAGATGCTCTTGCTGCTCATTCTCAGTCACAGGCAGAGCTATTTTCTTGGTATGGTGATGTTGACATGAAATTAATTCCCTGTTATCGAGAGAGATTATTTACAGGTTTTGCCATCAGAATTTGCTCTCTTCTGCTTTTTGGTAAAATCACATTGCACAATTATTTTCCTTTTGCCACTGATGCAATTCTTTTCTTGGGCAATCTGTTGGGGAAGAGTGAAAATACTGGATGATGCAAGAGGTAGGGAGGTGTGTGTGTTTATGCATATGTGTGGACAAACAGTGTTACCTATGATGGGCTTGTAATCTCTAAAGTAGGTGCTTTTACATGTGTTAGCTCATTTAATACCCACAATAATCTTTTGAGGTATTGTTACTCCAGTTTTTTTACAAAAAGAAATGAAAAAACAAAGGAAGTAATTTGCCCAAGGCAACAATTGAGCGAAAAGGGAAGGTTACTCTTGGCAACCAGTGCTATTTCCCATATATTAAGCTATCTGTTCTAAGAATGAGTAGGATTTCAGGATCCTGGAAGTGTCAAGACTTATAGACATCAATGTGGAACTGAAATTAGGAGTGCATGGATATCATGGCACTGTGCTCAAATTACAGGTGCAGAACCTGAAGAGGTATGCTAAAGGTGGGGAAAAAATTCATTCTAATCCTAGATGACTAGATTATCCAGGTATCAATGACTAAAGGTTCACTTTAGAATTTGCCAGATTTTGGTGAACTGTAGAATTACAGTGCTCCATGATCCATCATTCTGTTTCTTCATTCAACATCTGCTCCCTCTGGCTCCTCAGGAACTTGTGCTGCATCTCCTCATTGGCGTACCGTTGCTGTGACTTTGGGGATCCTATGTTTGGTAATACTGGTGATAGCTGTGGTCCTGGGTACCATGGGTGAGTATTGGTGGGGGAGATCAACAACAACAGATATCTAATAAGTATTTATAATGTGCCAGGCACTCGTTTAAAAGCTTGATATGAGTAATCTAATTGAATCTGATTGTTAACTCTATTGAATCAGCACTATTAGTTCTCATTTTATTTATAAGGGAGGTGAGAGTCAGAGAGGTTATTTTGTTTTTCCAGGGTCATAAACTAGTTAGTGGTGGGATTGTGATTAGACATTCAGGTAAATTGTCTAAAAAACTCATACTCTTAACTATAGGGCTCTACTGCCCTCTTTGAATAGCTGGTTTCAAAGCTGTGGAATTACCAGGATAAATCAATGGAAGGAAACCAGTGGAGGTGAAAAAGGAAGTATAATATGGTGCTTATCTTCCTAACGCAATAAATTCTCTAAAGAGACTACAAGTTATTTTTATGAGTCTCCTGATTTAAGGAAATTGTTTTATACCTGATCTTTAGTCTAATCTCCTTTGGACGTATCAGAAATTACCCGAGGCACTTACTAAGTACTAAGTAGATATTTTGTGATGGCCGAATCAATGTTGTTAGATTTTAAATCTCATGCATTGTATCATCAATAAAGTATTATTATGCTTTCAGAGAGTCTTCATTAGATTCCTCAATTAGTCAGATGTTTATTAAGTGAGTTTATGTTATAGGTACCGAGCAGGTTCTCAAGGACCTCTCATTTTCAAACAGAAGGAAGATGGCTTTACTACTATTTCAAATCTATCATGGCTCTAGTTGACTCTGTTCCATTTACCTCTTGCTTTCTCCCTCAAAATCTTTCTTCTTCTCTACTTTATTTTTCTATTTTTTACCACACCTCCTTCATGGCAGTTATTTCTTTCTTTCCATCTATCTTATCTATCTATCATCTGTCTATATACCTGTCTATATCTATTTATATATCTATCTTTACCTCTCCATCAGCAATGTATTATCTATTGATCATTAATCAACAACGTATCCCTGTATATTCCAAGAAAAATATGGGTTTGGGATTTTAATTTTAAAACATAGTAGAATGACTTTTTTTCCTCTGTCATTGTTATCGTTGTTGGTATACGAAGCTTTTTGGAGATCCAGTTCAGGGAGCAGCCCATTGAAGAACAACAACTTTCCATCAAGAAATAAAGAAAACCACAGTCAGTCTACACAATCATCTTTAGAAGAAAGTGTGGCTGTTACCAAGACTATCACAACCACAGGCAAGGGCAGAGTCAAAGGATTAATAGAATTCTTGATTCAGGAGGGTTAACTCTTGCTGCTAAGGCCTGGAGCAGAGGCAACGAAGACAGTACTTTTACATGCAGTGATTGTGAATTCAAGGAAGGCACACAGTAGTATTATCTCAGTATAATATGCTCCTGTCTTATATACGATAAAGTGATATCATAAATACCCCATGCACTTGGCTGAACAGTTCTAAGCTTTTTTTTTTTTTTTTTTCCCCCAAATCAGCAGCTATCGCTGGCTAAGTATTTAGGCCTAAAGGAGTTTGTATAATTTGATGTGAAGGAGAAAAATGTGTTCTCTCCCCTTAAGGAATTGACATTTTAAAGTGATATAATTAGAATAGGAAACAGGACATCAGAAAGGACGAAAGAGAGAGAAAAAGGAAAGAAGAGAAAATAGTGCTAAGAATTGAGGCTGAATTAAACACATACAGAAGAGATAGACCTAACAAATATATTCCTGAAAACTCTGGTTAAATTTGTTTTTCTTTTTTGTGTGTGTGAGGAAGACCAGCCCTGAACTAACATCCACTGCCAATCTTCCTCTTTTTTTTTTGTGGAGGAAGACTGGCCCTGGGATGACATAGGTGCCCATCTTCCTCTACTTTCCCTGGGACACCGCCGCAGGCATGGCTGACAAGCAGTGCGTTAGCAGGCGCCCAGGATCTGAACCTGCGAACACCAGGCTGCCAAAGCGAGAACTAAACCGCTGCACCACCAGGCGGCCCCGAATTTGTTTTTCTTTAATCATACAATTTCATTTCAATTTTATATACATTTGACCTTTATTTCTAATTGCATCATAATTGACTATGACAATATTTCGACTTTAATTTTCTCTTTGGACCCATACCTCATCGCTATTTGTATCAAGTAGTTAATAATACAAAACAGAGATACTCTAATGTGAATAATTGCTCTTATACTTTTCTCACTTGGATAGTTGCATTTTGAAATGGATCTCACACCTGTAAATAAGTTAACATGAAATTACTGTATACTTCAATGATTGACTTTGAGTTAATTCATTTTAAAAGTTAGCATAGAGAAAAGGAGTTCTAGGCTGAATTTGAAGGAATGGGAAACAAGTCAAGAAGGGAAGGCGGGTTGACTGTCTTAAGCACTGTTTATAGTTTCTCAATTAATTTTTTAAATTTTAAATGAAGGAGAGGATTTTAATGTGGTCCCTTCTGTAATATCATATCCCTATAATTTGAATTGAAAATAAAGTATGTTATTAGCATCTCATTGATTATTTATTGTGTCCTCAGAATGAATGATGCTTGCGCTGAAAGAGTGAATTGTTATGATATGAACCTCATTATATTTATCTTTTATTTCCAGGAGTTCTTTCCAGCTCTTGTCCATCTAACTGGATCGTACATGAGAACAGCTGTTATCTAATTAGCACATCATTAGATTCCTGGGATAGAAGTAAAAGGAAATGCTCTCAACTGGGCTCTAATCTCTTGAAGATAGACAGCTCAGAAGAATTAGTAAGTGTCGACTTCAATTGCAATTATCTGTGGTCCATACTGAGCAGAAAAATGGAAGTAGATTCCAGGTAATGATAATTTTCCCTAAGAGAAAGTCATTTTTAATATTCTCCACAATTATAATAGCATGCACCAAGTGGATAAGGTATATAATATATACTTTTTAATTAATTAATTTTAAAAATAAGCACATTTCACTTTAAGATAAATCATTTCAAACACACTCAAGTTTGCATGACTATAATAATCAGGCCACTAGTCATTTTTGTGGGTTTGGATTTCAATTTTTAAATTTGGTGGAGTAAAATAGAAAATTCTCCCCCTTGTCATCATAATTATCAAGAAAAATAGCAATTTTAATATCTATTCATAAATCCTTTATTCCTTATAATATACTGGGAAAGGAAAAGAGGTTTAAAATCTAAACTTGCTGTTGCGATGCTCATATAATTTGTAAGAAAAAAGAAACAATTCAACAGATGTTAAAAGTTAAATATTTGGTATGGGCAACAAATGCAATAGGAATTCAAAGAGAGATGTCTCTTGACACAAAAAGTTTTACAGAAAAAGTGGGACTTACTGAAATGCATCATGAATGAGGGGTAGAACTTAGATGGGCTATGAGAAGGGGTTAATAGTCAGGAAACATCCTATACTATAAATCTAAACAATCTATAACTTCTCTGTCTCCTTGACGTGTATTTGTATTTGTGTTTCCCTACAGGAATTTGTAGCAAAGCAAGTGTCTTCTCAACCTGATAATTCATTTTGGATAGGGCTTTCTCGCCATCAGACTGAAGGACCATGGCTCTGGGACGATGGCTCAGCATTCTCTTCTAAATTGTAAGTATGTGGAGGGACAACACTTCATACCCTTTCTCAGAGAGGTGAGAGCATGTCAAGCAGTTAAGAATCTGATTTATTGGCCATATAAAGAAAGAGAGAGAAAGAGAGTGATGGTGAGAGAAAAAAGAGTGAGCCAGGAAAGGAAGAAAACAAGAGTGTAGAGAAAGTCTTTATAGTCAAAAGAGTTAAGTGGCCATTTAATGCTATCAACACAAGCGTTCCCTCAGCCTTCTTACCAGAAGGGCATCTGTTTGCAGTTGTCCAGTAAGGAGTAATCACTGTCACTCAGTGTTACACTGTGGTCAAGAGCATAGGTGTTGAAGTTAGTTCTCAGCTTGAGTCAGCGATTGTCCCACTCACTGTAAAATTGCATAAGTTGCTTAACTTACCCGACCCCCTCTTTCTTCATCTGTAAATGAAAATAAAAATAGTACCTACTTAGAAATTTGAGATAAAGGAGATGAAATAAAATCACTTAGCATAGTGTCTTCCACATAGTAAATGTGTGATACATGCTTTTATCATTAACTTAAAAAGCAACTACATCTCATATTTTATGAAGTTCTTTTAAACGTATTTCATATTTGCATGGTTACAAATTCTTCCTCATTGTGTTCTCCAGAGAAGCAGAGTTCTACATTAGAACCGTGACTAATACACACACAATGAGGAAGAATTTATATATGGAGATTTTTACGAGGAACTGGCTCACATGATTATGGAGACTGAGAAGTCCCACAGTTTGCTGTCTGCAAGCTGGAGACTCAGGAAAGCCTGTGGTGTAATTCAGTCCAAGTATGAAGAGCTAAGAACCAGGGGAGCCAATGATGTAAAACCCAGTGCCAGGGCAGGAGAAGATGAGATGTCTCAGCTCACGCAGCGAGGCAGAAAAAAGGGGACAAATTCCTCTTTCCTCTGCCTTTTTGTTCTATTTAGGCCCTCAGTGGATTGGATGATGCCCATCCACACTGGGGAGGGCGATCTGCTTTACTGAGTTCACTGATTCAAATGGCACACTCAGAAATAATGTTTTATCTGGCTGTGGCCAGGAAAGTTTACACATAAAATTAACCATCACAGTGTTAAAGTCTTCCTCACCGCAGTTGTCATTCGTTATTTTTTTTAATATCTGCAGAATATGAAATTGTATTCCTCTTTTAAGTTTGTATTATTGGTTATGTGTGTGTGTGCATGCCTGTTTCTTTTTTTCTTCTATTAATCTCAGTAGGTGTAGTTTTCCAATTTAGTCTTTTCAAAGAAAGAAATCTTGGCTTTGTTGATTCTCTCTTTCTCCCTCTGTCTTTTTTTTTCTCTTTTTCATTAATTTTGGTTCTCATCTTTATTACTACCTTCCATCCAATTTCTTTGTATTGAATTTGCTGTTATTTCTCTAGCTTCTTGTATGGATGCTAGACACATGAAATTCACTCTTTCTCAGGTATGTGCATTTAAGGCTATCATTTCTATGTATTTTCATTGTCATTCAGATCAAAATACTTTCTAATTTCCATTGTGAGTTGTTCTTTGAGGCATGAGTTAATTAGAAATGTAATTCTTAATTTATAAGTATATGTGTGTTTCTGGCTGTCCCCTTTTTTAGGTTTCAGCCTAACTCCATTATGATCAGAGAACATATCCCCTGTGATTGTAATTCTCTGATTTTTATCTGCTTCTTCCCATACTGAGAGAATTGTATTAAAATTTTCCACTGTATTCTACTTACAATTCCGTAAACATTTTGATGTGTTGGAGCCATGCTCTTAGGGCACAGATAGAGTTAGAATCATTATATTTTACAAGTGTATGGTTCATTCAGTGCTACTTTTTCTTTTCTTTCTTTCCTGCTTTTAGACTGATTTAATACCGTCTATTATTCCATCTTTTTATATCAATTTGGAATTTACTCTTTTACTAATTTTTTAGTAGTTACTCTAGAGATTGCATGAATTCTTCACCATCAATGTCTAATATTAATTGGCCTTTTTATGTTCTTCCTGGGCAATAGAAAAATCTTAGAATATTGATCTACTCTCTTCATCTCCGATTTGCATGCTATTACTTTTGTCTACCTTAATGCTTCAATGTGTTAATACTTTAATACATATTTTTACACATTTTAACATCTTTAAAATTGGCATATGTGTTACAACTGATGGTCTTTTCTAATCACTGTGGGCCTGGACTGAAGTCAAGCCCTTTCAAGAAGGATTAGCATTTGTTTCTGCCTGTCAAAGAGAGGTACCACAAACCCGAGACCATTTAAATTACATACTCCACTTGGAGTTTTTTGGGAATACACTGATATTGTGGATTCAGAGGAAAGAACTATATGAGTATCAGCTTGTGATTCAAGTTCTCAGAGGATGTAAGTTTTTCCTCCCACTTTCCACCTGGTGGCAGGGTTGAAACATGCACTTTTCATTGTTATTCTTTCCTGTTTGGCAGTTTTATTTTTTATTTATTCCTGCACCAAAATAGGCTTTTGTTCTCTATTAAATTTTCATCTTGGATCAATTTATTTCACAGTAATAGATTAAATAAATGGTACATCAACAATTTATGGTCTGTTGGATTGAAAAAAATATTGCCCTAGAAAACAGTGGATGTATAGATTTATGCAGTCAATTCATCTAGAGTTTCCCATATATTTATAATTTTTATTGTTTCTTCTTCTTTCTGCCTCTTATACCTTCCATTCTGAATCATTTTCTTAAATCTGAAGAATATTCTTAAGTATTTTCTTTAAAGCTGAAATTTTAGTGTTGAGTTTTCTCTTTGTCTAAAACTCTCTTTATGTCAACTTTTCTAAAAAGTATTTTCTTTGAGCATAAATTTGGAGATTTGTATTATTTTTCTCTCAGCCATTCAAATATACTATTATGTTTTCTGTTTTTCATTGTTGTTTTTGAAAGATCAGCTGTTTGAAGGTAATATATGTTTTTTGTCAACTTTGGAAAATCCTCAGCCATACTTGCTCCAAATGTTGCTTCCTCCATGTCTTTCTTCCCTTCGTCTGGGATTCCAGTTATATGCATTATAAGCCATTCACAATATCCTGTATGTCTCATTTATTTTTTTCTCTTTTTGCTCTAAGATAGATATTTATTCTCATATATCTTCCAGTTTATTATTTTTTTTCTAATCTGTGGCTAGTCTGCTATAAAAACTTCCGTTAAATTTTTTTTCATAGTTGTTTATTTTTTATTTTTGGTGAGGAATATTAGCCCTGAGCTAGCATCTGTTGCCAATCTTGCTCTTTCTCCTGAGGAAGATTGGTCCTGAGCTAACAACTATGCCAATCTCCCTCCATTTTTTGTTTGTGGGATGCCACCACAGCATGACTTGATGAGCGGTGCGTAGGTCCCTGCCTAGGATCTGAACCTGTGAACCCCAGGCCACCAAACCAGAGCGCTCAAACTCAACCACTACTCCACTGGACCAGCGCTAATAGTTTTTTAATAGTTCGTTTGTATGTTTTTATGACTGTGCCAATAAACAGACCAAGGCAGACACCAATATTGTCAACACCCTACACCTTCCACCCAGATTTAACAAATGATGTTGACATTTGGACATATTCACATCATCTTCTCTTCTCTCTCTCTCTTTTTTTTTTTTTTTTTTTTTGGCTGAGGAAGATTCACCCTGAGTGAACATCTGTTGCCAATCTTCCTCTTTTTGAATGTGAGCTGCTGCCACAGCATGGCCACTGACAGATGAGTGGTGTAGGTCCGTGCCCAGGAAATGAAACTGGGCCACCAAAATGGAGTGTGCCAAACTTAACCACTAGGCCACCAGATCTAGCCCATCTTCTCTTCTCTTAAATAAATACAATGTGGCAGATGCAGTTGATGCCACTCTTCTCTCCATTTCTTTCCAGAAGTTACTTCTACAATGAAATTGGTGAATATCAATCTTATCTAAAATTTTATACTTTATTATCCACCTACATATTGTCTATAAACCATGGTATTTTCCACGTGTTTTTATTTAAATATATATTAGCATGTTTATGTAGTTTTGTACAACCAGTTTTAGTCACTCAGTATTTGATTGTTCTATGGTATTCCATTATATAAACAGACCACAATTTATTCATCCATTGCCTTATTGGTGGCAATTACGTTGTTAGCAATTCATTGATCTTTTAAATAATGTTATAATGCATACCCTTAAACAGGCCTTCTTGAGCACATGTTCGAGAATTTTTCTACAACACATAACTCAAAGTACAATTGCTGTGTCATAGGCTATAAACATCTTTATATATTCTTTTAGAAATTGTCATACTGCTTTCCAAATACTTAGCACTATTTACATACCCACAAGAAGAAAATATGAAAGTTGCCATTTCTTCCCATCTTCACCAATACTTGAAAACACTATTGGTTTTCTAAGTTTTTAATTTTGTTTAGCAAATTTTTCAGTTCTATAATTTCAACTTTGTTCTTTCTCAAATCTACTCTGTTGCTATTTATAATTCCTGACTTTCTTCCAATATTCTCAGTATTGTCTTTTAACTCCTAGAATATGCTGAGAATACTTGCTTTAACATCTGTATTTGATAATCCCAATTTCTTATACTCATGTGTCTCTATTTGTATTATAATTTTCTCCTATTTTTCATTTGTTGGTTTGTTTTCTTATATGCCTGATTATTTTTGATAGTCTGCTTAACATTATATCTTAAATGTTTGTAAAATTAATTTGAAGTTTACAGAGTGGCTTTTCATTTGCTTCTGGCAGCCATCACTGGGTGTGAATGGTACAAACTGCTGAATATGATCACATTTTGATTTTAACACCACTTAACTCTTTCATTTTCATTAGCCCAAGATCAGAGAATTTATTAACAAACAATCTTGACAAAATATATTTTCTACTTTTCTATAGCACTTGTTTGTCTTGAATTTTCTTTTGCTCTTTTAGACATACAGCTAGAGGATTCTTTCCAAAATCACAAGAGTGGGCCCAAATGAACGTTTTGATATGTTACTACTCCTTGGTGACAGTAACTTAATTTAGCTCTGTACATACCCCCAAATCTTTTGGATGTCAAGGAAAATTTTTGGAGAACACTAATCAGAATTCTCCCTGAGGCCTGGATCAAAGTTGTTTCATGCCCTTAGCCTAGTCATTTCTATGGAAGAATTTTCTCAATCCTCCAACTTCAGGGTCAAGAAGAGATAGATGCCTAAGATGAAGAGTACAAGACCATAGCTTTTGTAGTGAGGCTCAGTGATGGCCTTTGAACTTGACTAATACTCTTTTTCAAGAGACTGAAGAGCAAATAGAACAGAGCCACACTTCCACTTACCTATGGTAATTATCATAATTGTTTATCATGATACTGAAATATAATTCCGCCTTTAAAATATATAGAGCTGTTTGCCCTGACTTTAAGTGGCGTTGATATCTATGTTCTTTGTTTAGTTTTACCTCCCTTTTAGCATTAACAATTCTATTTGTTCTACTTACTATATATACCCAATAATAGTTTCACTATACTGCTGCTTTTTTGATAAATATACTTCTAGTAAGAGGTTGAAAGATAAATAAAGAACTTTCTACAGAATATTACGTAGTTTTCCTTTTCTTTGTCAGAAGCTTTATTTAATTTTATGCAACTAGTAGTATTTCTTAAAAAATTTTTTTTGAGTCATTTTTTTGCCTTAATAATGGAGGCTATTCTGTTACCATTTGAGAACCAATAGTCTACATTCAAGTTTCCTTTTCCAATAATATAGACACTTCAGAAATCCTCCTCACCAATATCGTTTCCAATTTATTTCAGCATTTTGTAGATAGTGGGCAGTATTCTTTAGGTTTGTTCTAATTACTTCATTGTATTTTATTTTAACAGGTTTCAAGTCAGAAGCACAGTTACAGAGGAAAACTCATCTCACAATTGTGTATGGATTCACTTATCAATCATATATGACCAACTTTGTAGTGTACCCTCATACAGTGTTTGTGAGAAGAAGCTGTCAATACAGTGATGGGGTTGTTGGTGTGGAGGAACAGAGAGAAGTATGTAAGATAGTAAGGAGGGCAGAAAGCAAAACAGAAAATAGAAACATTTAAGGTCAAAATAAATGTTGAAAATGTCAAGAGAACTCAGCCAGCTTGTCTTAGCTGAGCAACAGGATGGAGAGGCTGTGATTTCTGTGGTTATCAACTCTATTGCTAGGCCAGTATTATGTTCTAGTTAATAGAGCCCTAGAAATGGAGTGAGGGCAGCTGAACTTGAATTTTCATTTTACCACTGATTTAGTGTTTGCCTGGGATTAGCCACAAATCCTTGGTGTTTCAAGATCTTAATTTTTGGCTCTACCAGAGTCGTTTTTGCGCTTAAAAAAGTTCCACTGGAGTATACATGGTGTGTTTCCATGATTTGTTCCCCGACTTCTAGCAGTATATGAGACACAGGTGGAAGGCAAAATGTATTTCTACATAACTAACTGAAGAAATGAAAAAATATCTTCACTGCAATCAGAGCTCTTTTATTATTTTATTCATCAATATGGTCATGATTGTGATCAAAAGCATCATGAAAAAGCAGCAACTGGATCTTTTTTTCTCAATTAAATAGCCCAGAGAATATGTCTGCCATATTTCTGACTAATAGGATCTTGTATAATGTGAAATTGTAGAAAAACTGCTCTTATAAGAAAGTTTTCTCTTTTTAAAATACTACCAATCAAAGAAAGATCTGGTAATGAATATTAAAAAAGTAGCCAATCCTATTGACAGAGGTATTAGAATTTTGGAATGTGAAACATGTTTTATTATTCTTTATAATTACTGTTTACAGTTTTCAACAATTCCTCAGTAATTGGTAAAGGTAAACTTCAGTAAACAGGTATTATTGGAACATAACTATGTTTCCTTATATGATGATTCATTTCTTTCTTATTTTCTTTTAAACTTTTCCATTGGTGCTATTTTTATTTCCAGTGGGGATTTCCATATTATAGGAGAGGCATTTACAGCCTTCCCATGTTTATTAACACGTGAACAGAAATTGTGTTAAGTTTACTGGATTTTTCACTTTAAAATCGTTAATTTCCTGTTATGCAAATTTCACTTTAATAAAAAAATGATAATCAAAGAACCTTTGGCCTCCAAATTATGTGCTGTGTGCAATAAACACTATTACAGTTTTTCTTCTCCCCCAAAAATGATGATGACTTTGGCTTTGGGGAGGAGGTAGTGTAGTAGATAGTTTTGTGTTGAAGAATAAATATGAGATCTTAAATATGTAAAAATCTAACAGAAGAAGGTAGAGTTGGTGAAATTTACTATTGTCTTTTAATATGCAAACCTGTATTGTCACTATCTGAAAGGAAATGTGGAAAGGGCAAAGATAATCCAGGTTGAGAGTTCAATTAAGGCACAAAGCGGGATTTTGAAGAGATGGCAGTTTTAGTTTTGTTTTTGATTTGATTGGTTCCCCTCCAGGATGGAGTGGATGAGTTGAAGAAATCATAATAATCAAGGAAAATAATTCTGGATGCTGAATGTCCAGCTCTGTTTATCTAGAACAGACAGACTAGGCAACAATAATTTATGACTTAAAGAGAAAAGCATGAATATGACTAAGTGATGGTATAAAGTAAGATTACTCCAGGTTGTCCAAGGCATACTATATACCTGACTTGTTAACACATGTTTATACCACAGCTTGTGTGGAAACGTACATGAGAATGAACGGAAAACATCCACACTTTTCCAAGAGACAGAAAAGGGAAAATAGCTGCTAACTGAATTTACTTCTAAAAGGTAAATTCAAGATAAGTAATAATCACGCTGGAGGAAACACTTACCTATACAGGGTCCTTCATCTTCTCTTGCCTGAGTTATTGAGACGCTTTTTGAAGTAGTCTGTCAGCATCCACCCTTTTCCTTCTATAGTCCATTTTCAAACATAGCAGAGTGAGTCCACTAAATTTAAAACAAATCACGTCAACTCTCTACCAAAACTCTCTTAGACTTCTCATACAAGTCAGAGTAAAAAAAATAAATCAAAACAGAAAACAAAAGACATTTACAATTGTCTATAAGACAAATACCATGGCCCAATTTACTCCTTTGAGCTAATCTACTTTTCTCCTCTTTATTCATTCCATTTAGGACACTGGTTTCTCTATCATTTCTCTACCACAGCCTCATGCTTCCACTTCAGGGCCTTTGAGCTTCCTGTTTCCTTTACCTGAACAATTCTTACCCCAGACGTCTGCAGAGCCTCCTCTTCCACTTCTGTCAAGTCTCTGAACAAATATCGCTTTCTTAATGAGGCTGACTCTGACTCCCTATTTACAATTGCCAGTATTTGTTCCTCTACACTCTTAATTTCCTTTACCCTCCATATATTTTCATAACTCTCATCACAGTCTAATATATTCTACTATATACTTACTTATCATCTTTCTTGTATATCACCTGCCTTCCTCCATAGAATGTAGACTCTAAAAGTACAGAGAATTTTGTCTTACACAGATGTATCCCAGCATCAGAATAGGCAGGTACCTGCCATAAGTAGGTATTCAAAACATATTTTTGTCATTATTAAAATAAGGACAATCAGTAAAAATGTAGTAATGTGGGTTTTTTTGGTAAAAATTATCAAGGATCTACTTGAATCACTGCAGTTTGGAAATAGTTCTAATTGCTATTTCATTAGAATCATAATTACTAGCATCTTCTAAGTGTGGTTTTTTTAGGCCCCAGCTTTGCAATTACTAATATTCTAACTTCCTGCTTCATTCTCAAATGTGCTTCACTTACCTCTCCTTTCAAAATTTTTACTGCCTTCTCTTCTATTACATTTTCTAAATCATCAATCCAATATGAATGACCAAAAAATTTTTGATTTCCTACTATTTTTGTGGGTGGGGGGAAGATTTGCTCTAAACTAACATCTGTTGCCAATCTTCCTCCTTTTTTCTTCTCTCTCCCCTCCCCAACTATATACTTAGTTGTATATAATTGTAAGTTCTTCTGGTTCTTCTGTGTGAGCTGCCACCACAGCATGGCTACTGATAGATGAGTGGTGTGGTTCCATGCCCGGGAACTGGGCCAGGGGCGCCAAAGCAGAGTGCACTGAATTTGAACCACTAGGTGATCAGGGCTGGCTCTTGATTTTGTACTTCTTACAAGGCATTATGCAAGAGAAAGGTCTCTTTAGGTTTGTTTTATTTAGAATAACCTGATGAACAATACATGGCTTGAGTCACATAATGAATCCACAATATATACCTTCTGATCCGTTCCTCATATGGCCTGGCTGCCCCAACCTCAGCGTCTCCCACACTCCTTTATATTCGGTATGTTTGATTTAGCCAAGCTATCACCCAAAACATAGAAAGGGAAATAATGGTAGAATAATGTAATTCTATTGTATGGATCAGGAAGAATTTTTGGAAATCATCTCAAATAATCTTCTTATTTCCTCCTCAGCTTAGGAAATTTAGGCAAAAATTGTTACTTGGCTTCTTAAACTCACAGGTAGTTAGTAATAATTCTAAAAGTCCTGATTTCCAGTAAAATGTGTAATTGCTCATTATCGTGATATACCAAATGTGCTATAAAATGTTAGACTGAGTCCAAATACTGTAAGAAGAAAGATCGTTGAACAGGAGAGCACTTTTAAAGCTAATTCTGTCACTAACCAGCTGTGTGACTTTACAGCAATCACTTTATCTAGCTGGGCTTCAATCTCCCTTTTTGTAAAATGAGAGTAGAATTAATTAGATATCCTGAAAAGGACTCTTTTGTGCTGACATTCCATGTATATGATACTTTATACTCTGCCCTTGGAGAAAGGAAGAAGCTGGTCCTATAGTCTCTCCTCTTTTCACAAAGGCACAGAGAGGTTAAATTTAATCTAAGGGACTCAGTGAGTATATGATGGGTAAGAAACTGGGTGGTGTGTACCCCTCTGACTGATTATTGCTCTGCAGAGTCTGAAGGAATCTCCATGCGATTGTAAGGTCTTGCCTTCTTTACGCTGTAGTAACACAGGAAGTACAGATGAACAAAAGAGATCTAAGGAGGGCAACCCCTTCAATCGTTGTTCCAGCAGGGACTGCTCAAATAGAAAACACATGCTATTTCCCCTCCGCCTGACCAATTTGGCATTCAGAGTACAAGTTCACAGGAGAGGGGCTGGGCTTCTCCAGGCAGGAACTGGAGTCAGAGGCTTTCCCTGCTATTTGCTGGAAGAGAAGAACATTAGGAATGCCTTTCAGTGCCTTGGTTCCTGAACTGCCTCACGGTAGCCCAGCAGCCTGGAGCAATCTGACCACAGCTCACCTCACGCAGGAATCCAGATGCAGGCCAAGTACAGCAGCACAAGGGACATGCTGGATGCTGATGGGGACGCCACCATGAGCCTGCATTCTCGAGCGTCTACTACAACCCAGCGGCCAGAGCCTGGGCACACAGGTACTCTGCCTCCCGGAGTCCAAATTGTGCAGACCCTTGGGAAATGCGTGAGATGAGCCACGTCTCCTAGGAATGTACAAAATGGAGGAAAGAGAGAAAATGTATTCATGATGTACAATAATGTGTAACTGTGCACTTTTCACAACTTATGTGCCACGTATATGAACACCAGAAAAATTAAACTCAATATATACACAGATGTTTGCTTTTCTAAGATTCTATTGCTGGCAGAGTATTTTGCAGTTGAGAGTGTGTTGCTTTTACCAAGTAGGTATAGCGTACAAAGATGAGATTATATGCAATTAAAGCAATGTCCCTTCCCTTTCCTGCCTTCCCATGAAGGCCAAATCCAGTGCTGTTTCATTTACCATCTGTAATCTGATCTGGAAATTTAGATTTATAAAGGCTACATTTTTGCAAGTTTTGAATTCATGGCTTTAGAGGGAGATTTCCAAGAAGACACATCAACCTTGGTATTTTGTTATTATAATTCTGGATCTTGAAGTTGTAAGGTCTTGGGGGAGTCGTGTCAACATCAGGTATTTGGTTTTATCATCTGTGAAATGAGGGGGATTAAAGCAAATGTTTTCTAAGGTCTCTTCAGCTCTGAAGTTCTGTGATTTGATGATCTAAACAGTAGACTCAGATGCAATTACATTCCATCCCATTCCCTTTTGTTCTGTGGACTCCCAGAATATTATTGAGATGATTGAATGGAATTAAGAAAACATTTAATTGTAGTTACATTTAGCCTCCCTCTTATGCCTTTATTTCCAATAATTCATCCTCTGACATAGTAATAAAATATTAATTTTTTCAGAAGAGATAATTCGCATACATAAAGAGGGATGTTATTTCCTGGGCAACTCAGCCAGTCTAAGGCAGAAATGTGACTTGAGTTCTAGTGAAAAGACTTCACACTGTAATACAGACAAGACTATTCTAATACCAGACATGCCACTTACTAACTGTGTGATATTAAAGTTACTTACGTATTCTGGGGTCTCAGTTTCTTCATTTATAAAGTGTTAATGATAGTAAACATGTATATAGTGATTATTATGTGCCTGTCATTGCTTTAAGCACTTTATACATATTGATTCCTATTAACTTGGACCAAGATTAAATAGAAGTAACAAAACTTTTCTTGTAAAGTGACTATGAGTTTATCAACTAAGGTTGATAGGCTATGTAAAGTCCTTGGTCTGTTGAAGACACATTAAAAAGTGTGAATATCTTTTCAATATTACATTCTTTAAGAATTCTCAATATTTTGCTTAACATTTTTACATCAGTCTGCCTCAGAGATACTCGTTCAGTGCCTGTATCTTCATATGTCCTTTCTCTTTTGAACATATCCACGTTTTCTTCACCTCTGTAGATCTCGACATATACTTTTTCACAGTTCTCTTCCTCTTCCCCTTTATCAAATAACTTTTAGGGTTTTTTCCTTTCCCTAATAAACCTTTCCATTCCCTTTCTATCCATTAAATGATCCCCCACCTGAGACACTGATTTTTTTAAACTAAACTATCTAGTAAACTGTGAGGAAATACTGGGGATTTCCAGACTCCTTGATGTGAAACAAAGTGACAACTTTGGAATGTCAGTTTCTATAGCCCAGCTACGTGAAACGGGATACAATATGTTTCCCTCCAACAAATCTTGTGAAGAGTCAGCTCTTAGGGCTGTGGTTTTAAGTGGCTTGTGTATAACTTCATTTTTCACCTTTGACTAGAGCCAGGAACTCTGACAAGGATTAGTGATCAGCATAATCAGGAACAGGGTGTACAAATAAGTTCTGCTGAGGTTGGAGGGTGGAGAGGGAGGTGGAGCGGGATAAAACACTAACTGAAGCATCTGGCAGCCTTTTTGTAAAAAGTGGAAATTGAAACAGTAGGAGTAGAGGTTACAAAAAAGTATCTTGGAGGCAAACATCTGAAAATAGTTATCTTAGCGTACATGTAAGAAATCTTGTAATAATGCAAGTATTTAGAGGAATGTCACCACAGAAGTCTAATTATTTCTTAGTAAAACAGATCTGATATAATTTTGCTGTTAAAAATAGAGCAAAAATCGCTCTGGGAAGTTTTTGGCAATGCAGGGATTCAGATTCAAAATAATGTGGCACAATTATGACTGGAAATTTTTAATTTTTATTTAGAGTTAATAAAAAATAAATTATATACCTTCATTTCTTTTCTAAACTTTCATTTTTTTTCAATATAAAAGTTAAGTTTGTGTTAAAAAAAAAAGGCCAACCAGTCAGGAAGATAGAAAGTAAAAATGAAAGACAACACTCATACCTTTTTTCCACAAACTTATGCTCAGAGTCATGTTATGCCAGGCATGCTGGTAAAGTACTGAGGATATAATGCCAAATATGATATGGTCCCTATTTGTGAGGAAACTTATAGTCTAATACAATTCTCGACTAAGCAATAGTGTGATAAGGTGCCATGATGGAAGTATGCACATGGTACAACGGAGAGCTTTGTCACTTCTATCTGGTAAGAGTAGAGAAGATCAAGAAAGGTTTGAGAGAGGGAGTGACCACTGAACTGAGTTAACTTTAAGATGTTCCATATGATATGGAAGCAGAAGTGGGAGAAAGTAAAAGGCTGGGGGCACTATAAGCAGACAGACACATGAGAGGAAAGCCATGAAGGTCGTAAGTAACTGTGTTTTCAGAGAACTATAAGCAACATGTTATGGTTGATGTGTAGAGTTGGAGGGAGGAAGCTTGACAAGAGTTGGGTCTGGAAAGTTGAGGAGGCCCTTTTATGTCATACTGAGGTACTTTGATTCTCTTCACTAGGTAATATGAGGTCATTGAGAGATTTAAATAGGGAGTAACATAATCAATTTTGGTTTTTTAGAAGACCATCTAGGCTGCAATGAGGATGATGGATTGAAGGAGTATGAAACTGGATGAGCTAATACCAGATTTTGTACTAGTCTAAGCATGAGATTAGAAGAACCTGAACTGAAGTGGTATGGGAATGAAATATGAAGGATATGGAGGTAGAGTTTAAAGAATTGGTGACTGGTCACATGCAGGAAGGCAAGGAAAGGGAGAGCAGAGGTTGACTAGGTTCCATCTGATGTTATGTGCATGATGTTGCCATTAACTGAGATAGTCACTTAGCAAAGATGATGAATTCAGGTTGAGTTTGAGATGGCTGTAAGAGAAGGGACACACAATGGAGTTGCCCAAAGACACTTGTATATACAGGATGTAGGTCAGAGGTAAGGATTCTGAGCTACATATATATGTGAGAATTGCTGGCATTTAGTTAGGAATTAAACTTTATGAGAATGAGTGACATCACTGAGGAAGAGAATGTAAAATGAAAAGACAAAAGAACAGAGGAGAAGAGTGCCAAGGAGAAAATCTCAGAGAATAAAACAATTAAGGGGCAGGATGAGCAAGAGATTCCGATAAGAGGGAATAAGAATGAATGGTAGAGAGTGGTAGAAGTTGGACCAGGAGAGAAGCATCTAGGAAGCAAGGAGACAATAACTTCAAGAGAAATGGGAAAGTCAACGGTAATGAATAGTGAATCTTTAAAATAATAAACAATAAATCCGCAGAGTGTTCAAGCAAGAGGAAGGCCCCAAATAATTTATTATTTTAGCAATGAGGAGAAAAATGGATTATTGGTAATTTTTAATAGCAGGGATTTGAAGGGAACTAAGTAGGATAATAAACAATTTAAGTCGTTGTCTTTTTTTCTCTTCCTTTCTTCTGTTTTGAGGAGCTTGGCTGTAAAGAGAAGCAATAAAGTGTTATAGCTGAGGTATTATGGAGTTGAGTGAGTGCTTTTTAAAATTATTTTTTAAGGTGTGGGAAATTTTAACTCAATTGCAGCTTGAAAAGAAGTGCAGGTAAAGCACTTTGCAGAAATAATATACCAGGGAGAGAGAGAATGAAATAACTGATGGGCCAAAATTCCTGCTGGAAACTGAATGTAATCCTATCAAAAGAATAAGAAAACTGATTTGGATTTAAGAAAATTAAAAAAAAAAAAAACAACCTTTAATGAGAAATTCAAGTTCCAGTTTTTCTTTACTTACATTAATTACAATATTCTCGAATTTTTCCTAGATTTTTAGTTTAATTTCCTCAACTACAGCATAAACCCTTCATTGCTGAGTCATGGCATAAATCACATCTAATTGATTCAATAAATCTTTAAAGCACGCCGACTAAATACCAAGCATTATGATAGGCACTGGAGAGCCCCTGCTTTTGAGGTGCTTAGAGAAGCGGAAGGAATAATCTGAATCAATAATTATAAGAAAACGTTGTGTAGTGCTATTGAATATAAGTAGGGGGCCATAGAAACAAATAGCAATGGATAAGTTACTGACTGTGTTTACTCCTGCACATGTTTTTGAAAGAAATGACATTTGATCCTGGTCTCTAAGGCTGAGTCGAAGTTTTCCAGGTAGAGCAAGATGGATCCCTGGGTGACCTTTCCATAGTGAGGACCTCGTGCGCAAAATAAAAGCAGAGAGGCAAGAACTAGTTTGGGGCACGTGTAAGAGATGCAGTGTATTGATGGGTAAAATTAAGAAAAACGCGTTCAGAGGGAGATGATGAGGTGTTAATTTTGGATTGGAATTTAGATCAGGATAAGATAATTTTGAGTATCATCCACAGAGTCTAACATGAGGGCAAGGTGGACAGTTGGACTGAGGAAGGGTAAGTTCTTAAAGGGAGGAGGTGAATGAGGGGGATTTGGGCAGATGAAGCTAAAAAGAAGGGTGGGATGCTACTATGCAGGGCTTATTTAGCACACTAAGAAACTTTTTTTCCTTATGGAAGAGATTAAATTTATACTTGAGAAAGTTCACCTTGGTGGTAGAATGGAAAAAGATATGATCTAAGGTGGCTGCTACTGAGATATTTCACAATATAGAAGCAAAAAGTTGCAAGTGGTAAACTAAAGTCTTTCTATAATTCGATATGGAACTGCCATATAAGGGCAAATATTAATGTGAGATTTGTTGGGAGGATAGAAAAATGATTAAAATGTTCAGATCTGAAATGAGAGTGCTTAGAGAGCACTTCTGGCTCCATCACTTGCTAGGTGTGCAACCCTAAGCAAATTAAGTAACTACTTAGTACTTTGGTTTTCTCATCCAAAAGGTTAAAAATAGTGCCCTCTTGAATAATTTTGGGAGATTCAAATGAAATACTACAGCATATATAACACACTCAGTAAGTATTAGTAGTAGTAGCTGTGTGTCCTTGGGTAAGGCAGCTAACACCTCTGGGAGTCAGTTGCCTACCTGTAAAAATGGGGATTATAATAGTATCTACCTAAATCAGTGTTTGTAAGGATAGATGTGATAATTCATATATGTCATTTATCTCAGTAACTCAAGGAATTTTATCAATTAAGATTTATAACAATGTTATTTTTGAATTATATTTCAGAAATGAAACTCCTTGATTGGGATATAAAATTGACTCACCTAAAGTTTACTCAAAAGGAAAAATATAATCGAGTTTATAATTTCTGTGAATCAAAAACTCAGTGATATTCTGGAAATAGCTTATAGTTTCTTAGATGTATATATTTTTGAAATATTAGGAATGGTAACACCCATTTACTTTTAGAGAGAATGAAAATAGCAAATATTTGAAATAGACTCATAATGGAAAGGAAACCTGCATCTTCATGAACACTGAAAAATACTCTCGACCCATGGAACCTTGAACACCCTCCCATGAGAAGGCTTACTATGTGCCATACGAGAGGATTAAGGAAACAAAGAGAAGTTGCTGAAAAGACAACATTTAAAATATATCCAAAAGCCAGACACGAACTAGCAATGTCTCATGATTAAGAAGTGATCTAAAGGATAAGTATTTTCTGAAATATGTACTTTTCCACCAGATTAGCCCCATTTCTCTGTGAGTCTTGGTTCACAGGAAAGTGTACCTAGTGTGGTGTTAAACATGACAATTTAATCCTGGCCCTGCCACTAGTTTGCAATGTGGTTTTATGCAAATTATTTAAATTCTCTGTCTTTTCCAGCTTTTAAGATCCTTTCTATTTCAGAGGAATACTAATAGACTACATTTGGTAGTGTCTGTTTCATTTTTTGTTGGCCCTGGGAATGGAGGTGAACAAAATTTTCCTCCTCTGGTGCATGATGAAGAGTAACAGGTCAAGTATGACAATTTTCTTCATCCACAAAGTTTCTAATTACTACAAGGAAATTTGTATTCAAAACTTGACCTTGGCACTGTAGCCTTTTATAGTATAGTTATAGTAAGAGGATACAGGAAAGGGTGTTTTTTCCTATATATATCTTATTATTCCTAGGGATGTTTATATCATTCCTTGGCCTGTCCACACCTCTTTCTAAACGTGCCTCAGGAGACAGCATAGGGGTTCTCTTCCAAAAACTAAAACCACAATAAAGCCAAGCCAAACTGAGGTACCACCCAGGCAGATTATTTTTCTCATTTTAGGGTGGGGGTGGTCCCTAGAGAGAGACCTCATTATGATCAGGGGCACTTGGAATAAAACTCAGAAACTATTAAACTCATAGTTGAGAAAAGGAAAAAAAAAATACAGAGAGGGAAAAATAGCATCAAAGGAAAAGAAAGTGTAACTTTCAATTCCATAGTCTTTCCATCATGGAAGCCTAGTTTCCTAGGAAATGACCATACCTGCTGCAGAAATTCCCTAGGGTTATGTTTCTCTGGGTCTTTAGATAAAACAGGGAGGCCTTGTGAATATTAAAGGAGGGGAGAAGGAGAGAGAGAGAGGAGAGCCAGAGGAGAAAAATTTTCAAATGATCAGAGAAAGATGATTCCTTAGAAGGGAATTTTTTTTTTTTTTTTTGTGAGGAAGACCAGCCCTGAGCTAACATCCGTTGCTAATCCAACTCTTTTTGCTGAGGAAGACTGGCCCTGGGCTAACATCGTGCTCATCTTCCTCTACCTTATATGGGACGCCGCCACGGCATGGCTGACAGGCTGTGCGTCGGCGGGCGCCCGGGATCCGAACCGGCGAACCCCGGACTGCCAAGCGCGGACGAAACCGCTACGCCACCGGGCGGCCCCCCTTAGAAGGGAATTTTTAAAACTTTGTTTCCTCAGCAGAAAACATACGACATTTCTTTCTTTTTCTGTCCTAGAGGCAACCTTAGGAAGGATCATATATTTATCCTTTACATGGATATAATTATTATTAAATAATGTTCTAAAAATCCTGAAATCCATGTTCTCGCTTCACATTAAGGATTTAAGTTCACTCTTTTTGATCCTTTGGGCAGAAGAACACCACCTCCCTTGCCCTCAATATTATATAAGGGAAAGCAGGTTTCCTAAGGGTTAAATAATTTGGTTGATTTCCATAGTTCTTCTTCTCCTTTACATTTTAAAATTATTTCTAATTTTGACAAGGAAAATATTAATCATAAAAAGGGACAGCATTTTTTACACTTTTGAGATGTGTAGTACTATAAACAGGTTAAAGCAGGGGTAGATGGGCATATAACAGAGACATTTATATGTCACAGACAGATTCATTCATTCAATCAATATTAATTGAGTTTATTTCAACTGATGCTGTAGGTGCTGAGCTATGGTAGTGACTAAACAGACAATAATCTTTTCCAAGAAAGAGCTTACTTTCTACTGGGGTAAGACAGATATAAACCAAAAGAAATAAGTAAGATATATAATATATTTGATGGTGAAAAGAGCTATGGAGAAAAATAAAGCCATCATGGTGGTGGGTCCACCTGTGCACTGTACCTCTGGAATCTAGAAACATCCACATGGTTAATTTTCTTGGGCTATATCGAAATTTAAAAAGACAGGAGTTTGGAGAGCATGTTTAGCTTAAGCTATATTCTGCCCTCTGATCTTGTTCTTTTATATTCTGATTTGGGATACTCTTAAGGTCAATGCTGTGAGAAACCATCCATTTCCAGGAAAATTTAGACCAAACTATATAGGCCAGACAATCAAAGGAAATAGAAGAGAAAACAAATTTCTCTCATATTTGTTCATGATACAGAATCTCACACAAATCAGTGTATAGAAACCATTATGACTGGGAGATGTATTTATCTTAGTCTGCCCTCTGCTGACAGAAATATTGTTAAAAAGTCTATAGATTTTTAAAAATCAACTTGTAAAGTTTAACTTTAGATAATTCTCTGCTCTGTAAAATTTACATAGTTTAGCTAATATTCAATTTTCCTAATTTCGTTCTCCATTCATTTACTCATTCAAATATGTATTCAACCCTTATGTGCCAGGCAGTATTTTCAGTACTGGAAATACATTGATGAACAAGATAGACAAGATCACTGTTTTAATGGGAAGTGCATTCAAAGGGGGAGAATATAGACAAAAACAAGCAAACAAAAGCCATGAAAATATTACTTGATAATCTTATTTTTAAGTAAGCATACATAATGGCTGATGTGCTGGAGATGGATTCATGGATCTCTCCCAAGGATGTGTTACTTAAACCGAAAGCTAAGTAACAGGGTGTAGCCTACTAGTAACCAATCTGAGGATTAACTAACGAGGGGATAGAGGGAAGAGGTGATGCAAAGATGCTAAGACAGGGGCAAGCTTGTCTGGATCAAGGATTAAACAGAAGGCCTCTGTGAGTAGAGCATTTGAGTGAGAGAAGAGTAGTTCAGAAATGGATAAAAGAGCTAGGTAGGATCCAGATGAAAAAGATTCTTGTAGAATTTTATTGTAAGTGCAATAAAGCTATTGGCAGTTTTTAAGTCAGGAAGTACCATAATAAAATTTCCATATCTTAAAAAGAGGAACCTGGGTGTTTATGAAAGATGATGTGAATTTTATTCTAAAAAAATGCAAGCCATTGAAAGTTTTTATGAAGGAGATGATTATCAAGAGAAAATAAGATTCACATTTTAAAATACATCAATGTCTGCTCCCTTATTTTTACTTATTTTCCCTACTAGACTGTAAGTTCTAAATGATAGTTATCATATTTTCTATTTCTATGCTATTTTTATCGTTTATCATTCCCCATTTGGTAACAATGTTTAACACAAATCTCTGTACTTAAAATATATTACATAGAGGACTGTGCTAAAGAGGAAATGAATTTATATGTCTTTAGTCTTTTTGTTTTAGAACCTGACTTGAATCCCCAATGAAATGAAATGAAACAGGTCATGAAGAGATCAGAGTTTGTTTGAGGATTTTGCTCTCTTTTTGTTTCATTTTAATCACAATGCTAGATGCTACCTGTACCTGATTTAGGGTCTTCCTTGTTAGACATCTCAGGTCATTTAGATTGACAAATGACCTCACTAGCTGATGGGTTTACTCTTGACTCAGCAAAGCCTCTGCAACTGCTACAAGGCAAACTTGTGGGGATGTGGGCAAGGGAAGGATGCTGGCTACAGCTTTTTTAAATTCCTTAACTGGTGCAAAATTGAAATAGCTTAGATCCATCCTTGAGAAATTGATGATCATGTTTCTTTATAATCTATTTTTGAAGAGATATAAATCAAATGAATGAACAAACAAATCCTTACAAAAGAGGGACTTTCAACAAAGAAATCCTAAAAAGAAATAGCAAAATGATCATGTCTCATTACTGATATGCAATTTGCTTTTGGAAGATGCATATGTGAAACTGAGGGAGGGTGTTTTGCAAGAGTAACAACAAATTAATTTCATCTCTTCTCTGATATTGTGAAAAATTATTCCTTGTTAATGCATTTTCATGAGTCTTTTATAACTCAAATTTTGACAAAAAGAAGGTTATGCAAACAACCATGTAAAGATAGTGGTAATGCATAACTGGATTCAGTGAAAAGTAGGACTGGTTGGGTGGGGAGGATAGAAATGGATGGGATTTGTGAAAGAATCTAGCTGTGATAGTGAGGCTTGGTACGGAGCCTTGTAACAATATCTCTGAGGACAGAGGGAATGTTATCTAGCCCCTTATTACTGTTGTTCTGCAGAATGTGTTCCTTCCAGAACCAACTCCTCTCACTTTCTTGCTGCTGACATACATCCAAGAGGAAGAAAATGCGAAACTCTGCCTTTTCTTTTGTTCCCTGCAGACCACGGGCCCCCCTCTTCAGTTTGGCGTCCAGTGGCCTTGACCCTGCTGACTTTGTGCTTGCTGCTGCTAATTGGCCTGGCAGCACTAGGGCTTGTGTGTAAGTCTCCGCTCTGACTTGGGGGAGGATCCTGGTTCCAAAGTTTGTCTAGGATGAGAAAGACTTGTTATGGAATTTTTTTTTTACTTTAATTATGGAGCCTGTGGATAATTCAATGTACCTTATTCTAATGCAGCTATTTAAATGATGAGTAGTGGAAGAAGCATTAAAATACAACAATCACTTGCCAGCTAGACTTTTACATGCTGTTTGAGATAAGAAAGTTTTTGTCTGTTTTTATGTCAATATTTAAAATCAGCAGTTTTTAATAAATGCATACTTCAGCCCTTTTCCCTTCCACAAAAGAGTAGAGCAGCAATTGTTTGTGCTCTTAGTATGCGTGGCTCAGTGGGCCAAGCAGAGGGAAGAGATTTCATTATATCCCTCCCTCTCAATATAAGAACAGACCAGGTTCTTAATCACTGTAACACTTTTTCAAAAAGTCCAGGAAGTTATAGAATCATTTTGCAAAAACTTGTGAAAAAATCAAACAAGGACAAATGCATGTATAAAAGTCTTTAAATTCCAAACTAGTAAAGACAAAATAAAAAACTTAAAAAAAGGAAGAGGGTGAATTTGCTTTATCAGATTGAGACCCTACAGCAATGTTTGCTGAATAGTTGTAGAAGGTGGTTCAAAGTATAAGGTCACATAGATGAGCATGTTTTAATGTCAAAAATTGTTTTGTTGTTTTTTTAGGAAAGTTTAGAGCTTGTTTGTGATCTTAAATTTTAAAATGAAAAAAATAGGGGCCGCCCGGTGGCGCAGCGGTTTAGTCCCCGCTTGGCAGCCCGGGGTTCGCGGGTTCGGATCCTGGGCGCCTGCCCACGCACTGCTTGTCAGCCATGCCGAGGCGGCGTCCCATATAAAGTAGAGGAAGATGGGCACGGATGTTAGCCCAGGGCCAGTCTTCCTCAGCAAAAAGAGGAGGATTAGCAACGGATGTTAGCTCAGGGCTGGTCTTCCTCGCAAAAAAAAAAAAAAAAAAATGAAAATGAAAAAAATAGTTTCTTGGTGTTTCTACCTGGCTCCAAAATTTTTACTTCATTTTGATAAAACTATTATTTTGCAACCACCATTATTTTTTGGTATATAAAGCAACTCTCATGATTCATGAAGAATTTCTCTGCTTAGATATAGAAACCTGGAGGTTAAAGATAAGTGTCGAAATTTTCTAGCCGAAGGATATTAAGGAAGTTACTTGTTCTCACTGAGCCCAACTGCAACTCTATAAAAATACAGAAATGATAATATGACTATTTTAACGATTGAATGAGATAATGATATATGGTGCACTGTCAATACTCAATATAATGATCAATAGATAATAGCTACAAACTATTATTATCCACATTTTCAGATGAGGAAACAGACTTAGAGAAATTAATTTGCCCAAGGCAATACAATTTATTATGTACTACAGTCCAAACTTGAATATAGGCAATATGAGATCTCAGAGCCTGAGATCTTAAATAAATCCTGTTTTGTCTTTCCATATGTAGAAAATAGAAATAGAAACGAAGAAATAAGCTGTCCAGTCTGACTTGGTAACTTGGGTTAGTTTTTCAGTTCTACCAGCTCTCCAATACTCAGCAAGACAGCATTTCTAAAAAAGAAGAAAGATTGGGAAATCTCTCCCGACAGCTGCAATCTCTCCAAGCCCAGAACAGGAATCTTGCAGAAACTCTGCAGCGTGTGGCTAAAAAACTTTGTCGAGAGCTCTACAACAAAACTGGAGGTGAGTGAGTCCTGATCACTAGGCTCCCCTCCGCCCTCAGGATATCTGTCAACGTAGGGCTGACTTTCCCGTCAGGGTACCGGGGAACCATGTAGTTGTCTGGCAAACTTAATAAAGAGTTTGGGCATCCAGATCATCCCCAGTTACTAGGATCATTTATTTCAGATATGTCTGTGTTGTAATACACAAAAGCATTCTTCAAAGTCAGACATTTTAAACAATAAAAACAATTAACTTCAAATAATGAAAATAACACTGCAAGTAAATAAAATACAGGGTTATTTCTCAATTTACCTTGGTACACAGAGATCTAACAGTAGTATACATTTCACAATGCGTTGACAAATCCTTCCACATTCAGAAGTTAATAAACTCAGAACTATAGTCCTCAAATTTTAAGAATCATACAGGTATCAGGTTAAAATAATGTTTAAAATAAAAATCAGTTTAAAATAAAATACTCAGCTAGTATTTATTAAGCACCCACTGATGCACGCCATACAAAACACACAAGGATTTCTGCTCTCATGGACCTCTTGCTCTTTTGGGGTGGTGGTAATAAATGGATTTAAAAACATAAAATAAGATGACCAGCTTGTCCCAGTTTGCTCAAAACTTTTCCGGTTTTAGTATTCCAAGTCCCACATTCTGGCAAACCCTAGGTTCCAGACATGCAAGAATTGTTGATCAACCTAAATATAATATATGAAAGGATAATCAATCCTATGGGAAATAAAGTAGACAAGATAAGGAAGATCAAGGATTCAGGGATAGTGGGTTGCTAATTTAAATAGGGATATCATAGATTCTTAATTAAGACAATAATATAGGAGCAAAGATTTGAAGAGTTGAGGGAGTTAGCCTTGTAGATAAATGGAGAAAGAATAAGCCAGGTAGGGGAAACAGGAAGTGCAAGAGCCCCAAAATGTGAATGTATCTGCATATTCAAGGAATAATAAGGAGCTTGTGTGCCTGGAGCAGAATGAGGGATTGGAAGACTAATAGGAGACGCAGTAGAGATTATTTATGGTGTTAGGGGACACTGTAAGGGATTTGGCTTCTATTTTGAGCAAAATAAGGATTCATTACTAGGGTCTAGAGCAGAGGAAATACATGTTTGACAAGAGTTTTTAAAGGCTCACTCTGCAAATATATTGAAAATGGACTGGAAGAGGGAAGGAGAGAAACAGAAATCACGTTGAGATGGCTATTGCAGTAATCCAGGAGAGAGATGATCGTGCCTCAAACTAGAATATTATCAGTGGAGACAAATGTGTGATGGAATAAAATAAGGTGTAGATAAATGAAGGAGTCAAAAATATCTGCAGAGTTTTTTAGCAAAGCAACTAAAAGCATAAAGTTGTGGTCAAGTGAAGTGGGGAAGAATTCTGTGGTTATGAGGGGGAAGGTTAGGAATCAAGAATGCTGTTTTGGGCAGGTTGAACTTGAATTATAATTTAGATATCCAAGCAGAGATATGAGTAGGCATTTTGATTTATAAGAAACAAGGTCTGGGCCAGAGATATAAACTGACTTACAAAGAAAATCTCCTAAATTATTTATTTATTTAAAACTTTGTTTTCCCTTATGAAATATTTCAAATACATGGAAAAATACAAACAATAATGTAATATCCATTTGTGTATTGACCACTTAGATTTTAACGTGTTAACATTTGACACTGGATTGTTTTTAAAATAAAGACATTTTTGTGGATATGATTGAGTTCCCATCCCACCATCTACCCACAAGGAACCTGGTCACAGGTCCCCAGTTCTCAAAGGCCCAAGGCCATGTACCCACATAGATGTTAAAACCATGGCTCTCAGGGCCTAGTTTGTATATTTACCACTACTACCCACAGAGTCTATCTCACTCTTGACCTGTGCACTTATTTCTCTGACTTTGATGCCCATCTTAATTTCTGACACATGGAGATTTACCATTCTAATTCATGCTTGGCTTAGTGTTTATACAATTTTTTTCTAAAATTTTATTTAGTAATGTTTAGAATGAGAAAAGAGTCCATATCTCACTGGTATATATTACATTTTCAAAGATCCTTTTACTATTATATAAGAGGGTTTTGAGGAAGAAAATTATAGAAACTTCGGTTGTTTCTTAAATACAATGCGTATTGAGTTTCCAAATATGAAAAGTTCTTTATGAAATTGGACATCCTCTCATAATGCTGAATTACAGAGGGAAGGAACAAGGAATTTCCAATCATTCATTACTAGATTCCATACTCCATGAAAGCAGGCAGTATCTGTTTTAAATTCCACTGTATACTCAGTACCAATTACAGTTCCTGGCATGTAGTGGGTGTTCAGCAAACATTTGTAGTTATCATTGCTGGGCAATTAAATATCTAAGAGAAAGAGAATCAATTCTTTCTCAGGTCATCAAATACTATGTAATTTCAAGAGAGGAAAGCCAGCAGACCTGGGTAGAGAATAACTTATTAAAATTGGTTTCTTTCCAAGAACACAGATGCAGCCCTTGCCCAGAAAAATGGAAGTGGCATGGGGACAAATGCTACCAGTTCTATAAAGAGAGCAAGAGTTGGCAGGGCTGTGAATATTTCTGCATTTCTGAGAACTCGACCATGCTGAAGATAAACACACAACAAGTGCTGGTAAGGTCCTGAGGCTTGGTCATTGTTTGAAGTATTCTCAAAAAGAGGTCTCTAAAAGAGCTACACAAGAAGATTCTTAGGAGTCAATGTCCACAGACTCTACCACTTATTGTAATCAAAGCTTGAGTCTTATTCCTCTTGCTTTGAATGATCCCCTGAGGTATATAAAAGGAGTTCTGTTCTCCACAAATACTCACCCTTTAGAAACACGAGAGAAAGCTCTTCAAACTCTCCATCAGTCAGGAATCAAATGGAAAATGTCTTAATTTCTTCTCTCTTGTGGTTTGGGTAGGAAGAGAACAATATTGATGCAACGTCAGGAAGATGAAAATAGCACTTTCTGCTCTTCCATTATAAAAGTGCAAAGCTTTTAATTGAAAAATGTTTAATTAAATTAATTAAATCATTGTCATAATCTGCAAATAAATATCTTGTCTTCCAGAAGTTTATAGCCTAACATAGACTGGTCAAGGCAAATATGAAAATAAAACTATAAATTGGCATGTATTGAGTAAGTACGTACAAAGTGCCCTGTTAAATGGTGTGATTATTCCCCTCTCTCTTACATTTATTGTCGCCTTTAGATTTAATTCCTCAAGCAGTGTAACAATTATTTATTCAGCATTGTTTTAGCAGAGGTCTTGGAACAGAATAGCTTATCGACAAAGGGTTATTTAATTGAAATATATGTGCAGCTAACTATGCAAACTCTTAACATAATTCTAGCTGCATCTTAATTCCTACTCACTTCCTGAAATCTGTGGTGAATGAAACTCTGCTATCTCTCTCATCTCCTAAAATAATATTTTTCATCCTTTCTTGATGGCTCAATTTAGGCAGAAAGGGAGGCAGCTTATTTGACTAAGGCAATGTATCCTAGCATAAGAATTCCTAATTTTTTTATTCTCGTTGTTTCCTCCACCTCCCGCACATAGTGAGCGCTCAGATATACAATTGAACTATACTATATACAATAGTAGAAAATATTATTGAGAAAGTTATGTTTTTTCTTTTATACTTCATATATTTGTATATATTTAAATCACTTTCATATGATTTATTTTCAGAAATTTTAATTTGAAGAGGCCACCATTCAATTTGAAACAATATTTTCAACAACAGTTCTTTTGATATGCCTACTTTATGACTATTGCTTAGTGATAGTTACATTTACATTTCCTATTGAACCAATAGGTGTCATTAATTATCTGAGGAGTTAAGGATATAAAAACGAATAGAACAAAGTATATATCCTTAAGGAACTCATAGTATAGTGGCAAGGAAAGACATAAAAATGGATAACTGTAATAAATTTAGGTAATTTACATAAATTTCTGTGTTAAAGAGTAAGACTAGATAGGAGGAAGTAAATAAAAAATTCAATATGGAGATTAGAAAAGGAATGATCATATATATGACTATATATGTGTATATAAATATACAAATATATATATACATAAGTATATATGAAAAATTTCTTTCTCCCCTTCCTAGTCTGAAACATAAATCATCCTTCTAAATTCTTCTTTTACCTCTTTTTTGCATTAAAGTATATTCATTATTCTTTTCTCTTTCCTGGTCAGCTCGTTTCACATGTATTTATAAAGGTTCCTTCTCCATTCCTACACTTTTCCTTCCATGCTCTTCCATTTTCCAGAATCACTCTATATCTCTTTGTAAATATGCCTCCTATATTTTTCATATGAATCTTAGTGCTTAATTCTGTGACTTGAAAATAGTGGATCATTTATAAATCTTGGTTTATGTGATTTTTGGTTTCAGAATATCAGTATATATTCCATGATTGTTAAGACAAAATAATTCTTTAACCTGGACAAATTAGCCATCTTCAGCACAGATGCTTTTTCTCTTAAGTATGCGGTCATCTATGTGAGAGAGGACTCCCACGTTGTTCTTGTATTGAAAGGGGTGGCTGGCCCTACATATCTCTGTGTACATGTATGTATTATAACACCTCTAAAACTAAAGGTTTTCTTGTGTGCCTTTCACAGGAGTTTGCCATGCCTCAGAGCTACTCTGAGTTTTTCTACTCTTATTGGACAGGGCTATCCCGCAATGGCAATGGTGAGGCCTGGCTGTGGACGGATGGAGCCCCTTACTCCCCTGAACTGTAAGCCTTCAGAATATTTGGTGGGAAAAGCATTTAATAGAGAGGTTTTGCTTGAGTGACAGAGCTCCACAATTTGGTTCAACAAGCATTAATCGAACATCTGCTTTATATTGATACTAAATTTGTAGGAAGATGTCCAGAGATGTATAAAACATACTGCTTGCTCTGGAATGGCTTGTAAACCACTGAGGGAGACAGAGACAAAATGTTAGTAAAATAGTAGGGACTGTTCTCTGTCTGTCTGCTTTCAGAAATTTGTATTTTAGGGCCTGAAGTCCCTTAGAGCATAATTAAGTGTCTGGGATTTAGAGAGAGAGAGAGGGACAGAGACAGAGACAGAGATAGAGAGAGATCTTTTATAGATGGCTAAACTGAAGCCCAGGTTGTATTGGTAACTTGCCCCAAGGTCGCACAGGTGTCAATACCCAGAGATAGTCTAAGACCCCAGCTTTCTTGGCTCTCTGTACAGTGAAATAGGGAGCACATCTTTAAGATTACAGTCTCTGAGAATAGATATACTGACAATATAAACAGTAATACTATAAAAAATAGTTTTACTTATGTGAGCATTTAGATAAGAGTGTTCATGGTATCCTTTGAAATAGGTAAATGTAATATCTATACCAAAATATATTACAATTTAAAGCCATGTGAGAATATCTGTAAATGAAATATCTGATAAGACGTTAATATCCAAAAAATATAAGGAAATCATACAATTCAGTATCAAATAAATAATCTGATTAAAAAATGGGCAGAGGACCTGAATAGAGATTTTTCCAAAATAGACATACAGATGGCCAATGGGTATATGAAAATGTGCTCAACATCACTAATCATCAGGGAAAAGCAAATCAAAACCATAGTGAGATATCACCTCACAACGGTCAGAATAGCTATTATCAAAAAGACAACAAATCACAAGTGTTGGTGAAGATGTGTAGAAAAGGGAACCCTTGTACACTGTTGGTGGAAATGTAAATTGGTGCAATCACTATAGAAAACAGTATGGAGGTTCCTCAAAAAATTGAAAATACCAGGGGGCTGGCCCAGTGGCATAGTGGTTAAGTTTGTGTGGTCTGCTTCGAGGGCCCAGGTTTCTCAGGTTTGGATCCTGGGTGAGTACCTGTGCACTGCTTATCAAGCCGTGCTGTGGCAGGCATCCCACATATAAAGTAGATGAAGATGGGCATGGATGTTAGCCCAGGGCCAATCTTCCTCAGCAAAAAGAGGAGGATTGGCAACAGATGTTAGCTCAGGGCTAATCTCCCCCCCCCCCAAAAAAAAAGAAAAGAAAAAGAAAAAATAATTAAAAATACCATACGATTCAGCAATACCATTTTTGAGTATTTATCTGAATAAAATGAAAACACTGATTTGAAAAGGTATAAGCACCTCTATGTTCACTGAAGCATTATTTTAAAAAGCCAAGATATAGGAGCAACCTAACTATCCATCGGTAGATGAATGGATAAAGAAGATGTGGCATATATATACACAATGAAATATTACTCAGCCATAAAAAAGAATAAAATCCTGCCATTTGTGACAACATGGATGGATCTAAAGTATATTATACTAAGTGAAATAAGGCAGACAGAGAAAGAAGAATACCATGTAATTTCACTTATATGTGGAATCTAAAAAAACGAAACAACTGAACAAACAAAACTAAACAGAAACAGACTCAGATACAGAAAAAATTTGGTGGTTGTCAGTGGGGATGGAGGAGGGGGTAAGGTGAAATAGGTGATGAGGATTAAGAGGTAGAAACTTCCAGTCATGGAATAAATGAGTCATGTGGTTGTAATGTACAGCATAGGGAATATAGTCAAAGATATTATAATAACTTTGTATGATGACAGATGGTCCCTGGTCTTATTAGGGTGATAATTTTGCAATGTATATAAATGTCAAATCACTATGTTGTACACCTGAAACTAATGAAATATTGTATGTCAACTATACTTCAATGAAAAGAATAAAATAAAGCCATATTTGAACAGGTACCTTTCTTCTCTATATATCATATAGGATTTATTCTCCCAGGAGATAGGACATAGTCGATGTAATAATTTTTATTTTATAGTTAAGTAAACTTAGTCACAAAGAAGGTAGATAATTTTTCAGATGGCAGTAAAATCAGATGATCAATTTGGATTGTAACATGTATCTTAGATTTAGTTAGAAAAATTTTTGTTGTTTTGGGTTACCTGCTGCTTCTAAAAATAAGTGTGGAAATTGAGAGACTGAAAAGAAAGAGCTTGGTAACCCCATCTTTCTAGTAAACTCATTCTGGGTATCTATTCTCTAATCATATCAAGCTAGGAATACTCCTTTTGTACTTTCTGGGTACTTAATATTTCATTTTAGAAATAAGCTGTGTTAAATTAACTTTTTTTCCTTTTTTAAGGTTTGAGATTATAATAGACTTCACCAACCTGAGAAGAAGGGACTGTGTGACCATCCTCAATGGAAAGGCTTTCTCAAAAGACTGCAAAGAGTTGAGGCGGT
Organism: Tapirus indicus; assembly: GCA_031878705.1. NCBI lineage: Eukaryota > Metazoa > Chordata > Mammalia > Perissodactyla > Tapiridae > Tapirus > Tapirus indicus. Next base: position 106,280,293 of record CM062918.1, on the reverse strand, counting down.
GTGCGTGTGAAAGAACGGCAGCCATAGTGAACCTTGAGAAAGTCCATTAGCTTCTCTGAACCATTACTTGGAGGTGATCGACTCCAGCTACAACTACAACTTCGGGCTTCCTTCAGAGAAGTGGAAGATCAGAGCAAGAGTCAATCTCTTTATGTGCATCTCTTATAGGTTGGTTTCAATTCCTATTTTCTTCCATTTGATCCATGTTTATACATCAACTCAACAAAAAGCTTAAGCCAAATGATGTCAATGCAAGAAATATTTGAGACATTGGGAAATGGAAAAAAATCAGGAAAGGCAATCTCTCTGACGAGTAGAAGGCTTTTCAGGTTTCCTGTGCAGGATCACTGGCACTTCTGAGCTTGGATTCATGTATATATTTACTAGTCGCAAAGAAGTCCTATTTATGTATCACCAAGCAGCCTCAGAAACCCACAGAGTTGTAATCTACCTTCTTGACTTAGAGGTAACTTTCTAGTGTTCTTTCTTCTCAGCATCCAGTATCATCTCCCTATTTCCACGTCTTCCTTAATACCTGGAGAAGTGAGAACTTACTGAAGTAGAGAAAATAAATGTATGTAACAATCTTTGCCCCAACAGTCAAGTAGTCTATGAGGAATTAGCAATCATTCCCTATACCACGCTACCAAATACACAGCTAATTGTTTTGTTTGCTTCAGTTCACACTTTTCCCTTCCCAATCTCTCAATAAAGCCCCCATCTGCTATGTCTGTGAACTGCTTCCCACTGGGACAATTCTCTTTATTAGAATCTTAACTTTTTACAAACATACTTCCCCATGTTCACTTAAGACTCCAATAATTTTTTCCTTTCCCTAGGAATTTCTCCCAGGAAAGAATATTCTCTCAACTCAGTTTCCTGTCAGAATTACTGTCTCTGATGCTCTCTTCAGAGAAATTGAAGATAAGAACAAAAGTCAATCTGTTTACATGCATCTGCAACAGTTTGATTTCAGTTCCTATTTTCTTCTATTTAATCCATGTTTACCTTTCAGGTACTGAAGATTTAATAATAATCAATGTAAATAATGTGAAGTGTGTGTGATTTTAGAATGGATTTGTGATTTGGGGAAAAATTCAGCATGGAGATGCTCTTCAAAATAGGATAGTAATCAGTGTTTTGATTGCTTGGGCCTTGCTGAGAATTTGTAGGGACTCTACAAGAGTACTATTTGATTATTTGGGTGAAATAAGACATCTTTGAGAGGCAAGCTGTCTTCAAGAAGATGGTTTTAACACTTTCCTAAAGTGAAATCCTTTGAGGCAAGTTTATGTCTTTAGCACATGGCTAAAGATGAGTAAACCAGGTTGCAAGAGGGCAAATTATCCAATCAGGTCATTGAAAGTGACAGAGAGAGTATAACATCTGCATCCATAGCTGCCTTCTTGCCTGGGAGCCCCTTTCTCAGGATGACAATATGCACAAGCATAACAAGAGTGAATGCAAATAACACCATCACAACTACTGACTTTGTTGGTTTGTAGATAAATCAATTTTAGGAGTTTAACACTACAAGGTATAACCTATTATAAATCATTTTTTTTGTGTGTGTGTGTGAGGAAGACCAGCCCTGAGCTAACATCTGTTGACAATCCTCCCCTTTTTTGCTGAGGAAGACTGGCCCTGGGCTAGCATCCATGCCCATCTTCCTCTACTTTACATGGGACGCCGCCACCGCGTGGCTGACAAGCAGTGCATCGGCGGGCGCCCGGGATCCGAACCGGCGAACCCTGGGCTGCCAAGCGCGGACTAAACTGCTGCGCCACCGGGTGGCCCCTATAAATCTTTATTTTTCAATAATGGAAACCGGGGTGTTTCAGTTTTATTTTCAATAAACATCTATTAATGACATTAAGTTCACAAACATATGATAAAGAGGCCATTTTTGTGTTCATTTTAATGACATTGTCACTTATCAATCACTACTTGCATATTTCATCCTTAAGAATTTTCCTTTCAATTTTCTGTTGATTAACTAGGAAATTTCTTCAGTGTTGGACAAATTTTGTGTTGATTTATTGTGTCATGCAAAGAGAACTGCATTTGTGGTCATTAAATGAGAGTTTTAGACCCCTTATTCTGATTTAACAATGTTACTGTTAGCTGAAATGAGGTATGTGAAATTAGTTTCATAATCCTAATTGCAATATCAAGTGTAAGAGATATTAAAAATATGTAAAAAGGAGGAGGAGAGATTTAATGATTCATTTTAAAAACAAGAGAGCACAAACAAGCATAAACAACCTTCTTTGGGAGGCCTATATTTATGAACAAATTGTAGAGAGGCATCTACATTGAGGGGCGCTGTGGATATTACCAAATATTTTCTATGATGAGTATAGATAGATATTTAATGAATGTGGTTAATATAATAAGCACATAAGAAATGTGGATTAAGCCTTTAGTTAAGCAATTAAGTGTTATTTAAGCCTTGCAACTGCAGAAGGAAAATATGGTTAATATGAGAAAGTCAAATGACTTTGTGGACTAAGTTGTAAAATATGGACATAGCACACATTGTTCTGACCCCTGGCATCCTATGTAACCACTGTCTAGTTCAGGGCTGGATAATAAGTGTCTGTTTAATGCCATCACTTTGAAAAGTCTACCTGCCTGGACAGTGGATGTTCAATAGTATTCTCTCTTCAAATCTGCAGCCCATGGGAAAGTATCACTTTAGATGATGAGGAAGGAAAAAATAGCATTTATTTGACATTTTTGCTCTTCTTGAGGTTATTCCTCTCCATCTTTGCCCTCCATCCCCTCCCTCATCTGTTTAACAAAACCCATTGATCACAAACCCCAAAAGATAGAAAAGGAGTATGGCACAACATTCTCTCTGAGAACTTTTTAAAAAATTTTATGAATAGGAAATAAACATAACATGAATTTGAAAATATGGTTTGCTTAAACAATTTTCCATTGAAAATCAGAGAGGGAAGCACCCCATGAATTGGTTTTGCAGCATGAGAAGATTATTTTTCTTCTAGGCTCTGGTGTGTTTAGGTCATTCTGAAGAAATTGCAGGAAAAGTCAAACGAGGAACATAGCCTTTCCTGGTCTATCTGAGTTCCCCAGGGTACACAATGAGCTATTTCTTTTCCTGAGGATATTGAACCAGCTCTTAAAACTTATCAACAGGAAACATGTCATGAGCTCTGTAACAGCAGGAAGTGTGAGAAGTGTAATGGGAGCTTTTACTTAGGGACATAAGCAGATTGAGTAGAAGGGTCTAGTAGGTTGCCTCAGGATTGGCCTTAATATTTGGGAGTCAAATACTTTGTAAAGAGATTCTTGCTGTTTTTGCAGAATACAAAAAGCAGCATAATCGGATAAAAGTGTACAAAACTTTTTTACAAGGTTCATTGTATGAATAGATTTTTAGAATCTAATAATACTTAGTATTTTTCTATCAACATTACTATTCTAACGTTTTTCTTTTTAGCCATTTAATGTACTTTGACCATATCATATAACAAAGCCTCTTGACCTGTCTAGGACAGAATTTTATGTCTCCTTCCCCCCCCCCGCCCTTTTAAAGCTAACAGATGGGTCTAAGATATCCAATTCATTATTGGTGGGCCTAAGATATGAAACTGGCTATCTCAGTGCTAAGACCCAGTTTCTTACCACTGCCTTGAAAAAGGCCTTGATATTCTGGGCTAAAAGCAACCTGCAGGGAAAAATCTTCCACCTATAATTTCTGTGCTGAAAGAAATATTGGCACTGAAGAAATTTGTCGGATCTTCTGCCAGCTGCATTATAGATAAAATTCTGACTTGTAAATACTGCATCATTTACTGGTGGGATGACATCAGTCCAAGGATGTTTGCCTTTTGCTTCATTGTACTCTTTCTAAAAAGAGTTATTAAGTGCTTCCTATTCTTTCTCTAAACATAGCTCCATGACAATACTTAGAAGAATCTTGAAGGCAAACAGTCTTTACTTATAAAAATTGCTATTGTTTCTCCTTTATTCCAGGTTATTATACTTAGATGCCAGCTGCCAGCTGTGAAAAACAAACACAGGAGACAATTTATACTGTGTTTTCTTAGCTATTCTCTTATTCCAGGTTTAGAAGAACACTAGAGAAAATCCCTTTTATTGAAATTCCCACCATTTAAACTCCAGATCAAGGGTAAATAAAGAAAAAACCCCACAAAAACACACTCTTCTCATCCTTATCCTTCAGAGATCATCTTTTTACAATAGACTCTAGATTCTTTTAAATCATTTCCACTGCCTCAGTGAATTAGGTTTTATTTTACTTTATTTATGTAAGTGGTGTCTTTATTACAAGGAGAGAAAGATGAGAATCTAGTGTATCTCAGCTACTCCTTCAAGAAATAAAAGATTAAGTAAAATTATATTGAATTTAGCATATATTTGATGAGAATCTGCTGTATGGTAATATAATAATAATTAGTGAATTTTTCCTTCGTATAGATCACAAGATGCTTCCATATCCATTACCTCTTGGGAACAAGCTAGTCTGTGTTTCAGGGAGCCTACAGACTTAGAACAGAGATTGCCTACAGACTTATTTGAAGAGATTCATTAACTTTAAAAGAGATATTCTCTCCAGAAAGTTGCCGATGTTTTACATATAAACTTTGAAAGTTGCTGACATTTTACACATAAACTTTATCTTCTCAGTATTCCTGTAACATGAGCAGGAAAAAGGGTCATTTTTACCTAAAATACACCAGTAAGGTTGATACCTCGTGATGATTGATGGTTTACTCCAGGTAACAACAGCAAGCACAGATATAGTGTTCAACTCTGTGCAAGGTGCTGTTCTCAGCAATTTACATATATTAATGATTTAATCTTCAAATGATATTTTGAAGTAAGTTCTATTATTACTTTACAGTGAGGAAATTGAGGCACAGAGAGATGCAGTTAAAAGTGCTGTGTTAACCGTCAGAGTTCAGACCATGAATGCTTTGATTTGTGAGTGATGGGGATGGTCAGTGAGAGGGAGGAAGGAGGCGTACAGCTGTCTTCTACTGCAGAAACACTGATATTGGCAGCCTGATATTCCTCCCACGTATGTGAAGTGCTGGTAGTTCATCTCTTGAGTAGAATTCTGCAGTCCTAAAAAGGGTATCATCTTACCGGCAGCAGATAGCCAGTTTGAAAATCCATACCACTGTCCTCCCATCCCACCAGTCCAATAACATAATGCCTGGAAGCCTAGGAAATGCATAGAAAGATCTGGCAGACAGTGAGTTTAAAAGGTCATATTTATTTATTTATTAAAAAAAATCAGTCAGCTAGAAATGCATCATCTCCGCAATGACTTACAGATTTCAGTGTGGAGTTTATAGTCACTCTAGATGAAAAAAAGAAAAAAGCGACAAATAGAAATTATTTTTCTTCAGTTTGTTTTCAGTTCTTCAGGGTTTTGTCCTTTATAGCTCTAAATCAGTTTCATTCTTGGCAATTTGAATAATGTCAAATAAATTTCTGGAAAATATTGAACAATATTACCAAGTGTAAATGCCAAAATAAGTTGTGTGTCCCAGGTAGCTGGTTTCATAGCTCACACGTTGGTTTACTTCTGCACTTGCTTTTTGTCTTTTTGTGGCAGGTTTCCCAATAGCCTATTACAAATACCATTGTAATAGAGAGATCACTTAAAGCACAATTTCTTTCAGAAAGAAGATCTTAATGCGTACTTCTCACAGATAAAATATTTCCAATTGCTGCAGTTAGCGAAAGAAAGGGACTTGTCTTTGAGGTATCCACAGACCTGGTTAGGTGATTGGGGTCTCTGTATTGGCAACCTGGAGAGGCAAGTCAGCAGCATATCTGAGGTTAGGTATGGGGCTTATGGTGATGTTCTTGTGGGAAAATAATGAGAGGTGTGCAACTTTTTGTTTTGTTTTATTTTGTTATAATATGGCACCCTCCTGTGGTAGTCATGCCCTCCTTCTTCAATAACAGAGATGTTTTCTTTCAATAAAATATGTTAATATAATTTCAACAAAATGTACATTAACAAACATCAATACACAAAGATAGGCTCTAATTTAGAATTTTTTTCTTGATTCTTAATTCTCAAAATACTAAGGCACCTGATTCTGTCCACCAATCTCCCCAGTTGTCTCTGAAAGCTTAATACGGAAATTGCTTAATAATTACTACAATCTCTTTCTCTTAGCACTCTCTAGCCATTAAGTGATACAAAAGAAATGTACTAGATAATTACATGAAATTGTTTATTCAGATTCTCAAATTTTGATGTGAATATGCTAGAGAGTAATGGGAGTGGGGCTGAGAAGCAGAAAGATTTAGAAGACACGAAGCTACTCTTAAATTGCCTCAGCTTTAATTCCAGTCAGAAGCCTGTGAAATTACCATGCTAGTTGTGTCTCCTGGAGGAAATCTAAGGTTTAAAATAAAATGAACTTTGGAATTCTCTTGTGTTTCTAATTTTTCTTATAACATTTTCCTCAGACACTTACAGGTCAGGGGAAGGAGAGGAGCCATCTTGCCAAAGCCAAGGTCCGCTGAGTCCATCCTGAGACAGTCCCACCCAGTAACCATAGCTGCTTTTGATCTTCTTCAGGCTGCCAGTGATAAAGTCCTATAAGAAACAAGACCAAAGGGGGGAACTGAGGGGAAAAAAACCCCAACAACAAACTATTGTGAAATATGAAATATTTCATATTGGTGAAATATGAAGTATGAAATATTGTGCCTAGACAGAAATTATGGGAACTTGACAGCTGGAGAAATAGAGAGAGGGTATTTAAAAGAAGGGATACATTTTATAGACTTTTTTTTCTATTGCCATGTGATCAGTGCAGTATTGAGGACTGTGGGAAAAATAGACATCTGGCATTAAAATAATTTTAACAGATTCAGAGAGTTTTAACAGAGTTTGGTACATAGTATGTGTCAAAAAAAAAAGGTAAGCGTTATGTTGGACTTTTATTATCAGAAGAAGTAAAATATCCTGGACATCATAGACTGCATAGATCATTCTTTCCCAGTATACTTCAGTATGAGAAATAGTTTAGAAGATTCCAGAATCAACTTAACTATAGGCATATTTTGTTAGAAGAAACATTAATAACATTTGTCACCAAGTTTGCACAGAAAAAATAGTGTAACCTCATAATTGTAATAAGGTAGTTCAAGTTGCCTTGGTTTACTGCATTTCCTTCACAAATTGTTCTCCCACCATTCTTGTAAAAATGAACTTGGACTAACTATTGAATATAGTGGGCATGCACTTTTAATAAGGTCAGAAATATGCAACTATGCATCCTACTTCATACGTATTTATGGGTAGAATGATTTCAGGGAAACACCTTATTGTTTGCTTGAGATGTTAGCAAACTAGGTTTAATGTTAAACATTTCATCTAGCAGTGCTTATTTTTATAGCTCTCTCCATTTTATATCACCTCACGTTTTACACTTCTGCTTTTTCTTCATAATTACAAAATTTTTATAGGTTATACTTCCCTACAGCATGGAAAATAATAAATTTAAAGCATGTATACAATTATAATGAAGGTATATCTTGGAGTGGATTAGCTCATCACAAAATAGTATTTCCCTTCCCCCTCGCATTTTCGATTAACAATAAAAGACATAGAGCTAACATGTTCTCTTTAATTTCTGGATAACCATCATGGGTTTTTTTTGTTTGTTTGTTTTTCCAGTTAAAAGGAAAACAAACCATGGTAATTCCTACTTTGTCTCTTTTAAACCTTTATTTCAACAAATATACTACTGTTATAGAATATTAAGGAATTCTGTCTTATGAGAATCAGTCATTTCTTTTAATGGGCAACATGGTATTTTCAGAATGATATAAAACCATAAAATAGTGCTTACCATTTCTTCTTTACTATCTATTTGTAGAAGATTAGAGCCCTCCTTCAAACAATTCTCTTTACTGGTCTGCCAAATTTTGTAATTTTCAAAGACGTAGTAACAACTTTCTCCATTCTGAATCCAGTTGTCTGGACAAGGGCTGCAGTTGTGGGCTTTGAATATAAATATTTTACCTTATTAAAGTTATTGTAAAAATATTAGCACATCTCAAAAGAACCCCTTACGTCACCCCCAGTGAAGCTGAATACTCTGACTGAATGGTTCATATAATGCAGTACTTATCAATTTCAGCTTCTCTGACGCCGAATACAATAAGATTTATGTAATTATTTCCAACTGCAATAGATCACTAAGAATCGGTTTAAGATAAAATGAATTTGTGACTGTTTCCCAAATCGTTCCTCTTCTATAGTAATTAATCTGATTGTTTTATTTTTATAAATCTTTCCTTTTTTTAAGTTTACATCATTTATAGTGTTCATTTGTTTGTGTGTTTCATGTTCATTAATCTTACTTAAATTAGTTTAGTTGGAAATGTACTAGATCACTGGGCAAGTTGAGTAATTAGCCTTAAGTGGTGTTTAAATTTGCGAGTTAAACAAGAAAATGTTTCATATATCACGGAGAGAAGAAAATGCGTTTTAAGGAGTGATTTGAAAGTACGTGTGAGGAAGATTGATGAAAAACATAAATGACCACTATGTTTATTTTAGGACTTTGATATAACTAAAAAGTAAGCTGTAATTGACTAGTTTTATGGAACCTGTCTTAAGAAAGAACGTATTCACAAAGGAAGGATGCTTAAATGTATAAAAGGGGAACAAGAAAGCAAGAATTTGACCAAGATTTTCTGGCACAGTTTTATAGAGGGAAAGACACTGAAACTTCCAGAACTCTAGTTTCTAGAGAGAAGACCTCTATTTAGGGTCACAAGTAGTTCACTATCAGTTCCCATGGACGAGATGTTGAGTTATTTAAAGCTCTTCAATATCCTTTGTTTGGAATCCATGCTAATCACTATCCTGAATATTGTTAAAGTTTAATAGCATAAATAGTACTGACGCTGACAGTTGAAGGGTTGAAGAACATATTGGATTTTTAGGTCTCCAAAATGAATATTGTCATTGACTCAAGATTGATAGCTCAGAGGTAGGCCTAAACCAATAGCCTTTTATATTTAAAGACATTGCTGGTCACACAGTGATTTTATTTTTTTTCAGGGGAAGATTCGCCCTACGCTAACACATGTTGCCAATCTTCCTCCTTCCTCCATCCCACCCCAAAGCCCCAGTACGTAGTTGTGTATAGTTGTAAGTTCTTCTATGTGAGCCACCACCACAGCATGGCTACTGACAGACAAGTGGTGTGGTTCTGTGCATGGGAATTGAACCTAGGCCACTGAAGTGGAGTGCATGGATATCTAACAACTAGACCATCAGGGCTGGCTCACACAGTGATTCCTTAAACATTTACTTGACTAAATTTCAATCAGAAGGAGCTATGATAGGTTTTTGACCTCTCTCATCGGCAATTACTTAAATGGTATTCACTAAAGGAAAGTTAATTCTCTACATTATATGTATGATTAAATGCTAATTAAGTAACCACAGAATACTTGACAAACTGTACAACAGGTAGAAATAGACTGTTTTAGGTTTAAAATGCTTATAACAGTTGTAAAAGATAAAACTGAAATAACTTTGTAGAATTTTTAAAAAGAGCTGAACCCTGCATTGCTATAATTTTATGACAAATACTCTAATTTTCAAAATGACTTTTCTGCTCAAAGAGTTATCTAAATTTGATTCTAAAGAAATGTCTAAACTAAATGTATTAAAGAATTTGGAGCTATAATGAAAGATACACATAAATTTGAGGGTTGGGATAAAACATAGAATGTTGCTTTTTTTTTTAAATCTGACCTACTACTCTCACGCATTTCACTTTGAAATCTGACCATGTATTTTCTTTATCTACATTTCTTGGAACCTCAGTATTTCCCACATACTGTTGAAATATATAAATAAGATTGAACTGGAAAGTGGATCAAAATTATGTGTTTTCTATTATGAAATCCTAACTACAATTTTGCAGAGTATAAAATGTGTGTCACTGTTCCTTTTGAGGAATTGGCACATACATTTGTATCTACACAGTGGAACCTGATTTTATGTCAATTACCTGAACTTAAACAGTCTTTCATGAGGATTTGACAGTATTTCATCCGGAGGTCATGGTTTCTATTCCATTGTGTGAAGTTCAAAAGTGCTCTCTCCTGTTGGATGAGTTTTTCTTGTTGCTTCATTGCAATAGTGGACACCTGGAACACTTCCAACAATAACAATCATTCCTAATAAAATACTGACAAATTATAACAAAGGAATCCTTCTACATAGACTAAAGACAACTACAAATTACTGATCTTTTTTTGTGACTTTAGTTTGCATTATTTTAAGTTTTTGTTTAAAATTTACGTTGTTCAAGAATCAAAAACTACAAAGGGTACACAGCAAAAAGCCTCTTTGCCACTTTTGTCTCCTTATTCACCCAATTGGACTCCCCCAGACCAGTCACGTTTGCCAACTTCTTTTTTATTCTTCCAGAAATATTTTGAATTTTACAAGCAAATGAATACAAAATACCCTCTCTTCCCTTTACACAGTTACAATCTATTTACATGGTTTTACACCTTTTATTTTATCACCTAGAATATATTCGGGACATAATTCCATATCAGTACATAAAAAGCTTTCTCATTCTTTCATCATAACTGTATAGGATTCTGTTGTATGGATGTATCATGATTTATTTTACTTGTTCTGTGTTGATGTTTAGACTATTTGTAATCTTTTGGTATAACAGAAATAAAAAGTGTAATAAAGAACTTTAGTCATACATGATTTCATGTATGCCAAAGTATGTTTTTAAGATAAGTTACTAGGTTAAAGTTTATGTGCATTTAAATTGTATTACATATTTCCAAATTACCTTCCATATATGCTGCTGTAAATGGTATCTCAGTATCATTTGAATTTGTGTTTCTCTTTTTATGTTTGATGTTGAAACTCTTTTCACATACATTTAAATAAAAGTCAGCTGTATTTCCTTTTCTATGAAGTGTATACTATCGTTTGTAATATGTTTTCATTGGGTTTTTAGTCTTTTCCTTATTGTTTTATATGAGGTCCTTGGTGTGCTGTGAGAGTTAATTCCAGCAGGTCTGGAATCAGCTTGAGCAGTGTTTCTAAAGTCCCTCCATGGCACTGGCTTCTGGACAAGGCATGAAACATACCGATTAATAGTGGAGCTTTGTAATCACCGGCCAGATTATGCTAGCTCGTCAGCATTTTTTATTGAGGACATATGATTGATAATTTGCTCCTGGTTACAAGGAGACCCTGAGAAGGCTCTGCTGTTGAGGCTGGTTACCTCACAGGAACATGCCTGTGTGGCCAGCAAAATATAAAATTCCCAAGCAAGACTCCATTTTGGGCTCCCTGGTACCAATGTGTTCTGTGTACACACAGCGGTTCTTGATCCGAGAGAAATTGTGTCCTCAAAGGACACTTAGTGGGAGAGGAAAAGGTGCCTGCCTGCACTTGACCTCCCCAGACTTCTTGTTATAATACATATCTCTACTTCAATGCTATTGTTCAATTGTATCCTCTTCTTGTAGATTTGTAAGCACTGCCATTTTCGGTCCTATGAATCTTCTTTAGCAACCAATCCTGTTTAACTGATTCTGTTAGTGCACTTATGTTTTGGTGAAGTTAGCTTTTTGTGTCATATGAACTCCAGTTACATTTTCCCCGTTTGTCTTTTGACTTTGGCTGTGGTAGTTTACCCCACACAGAGCAGATATTTTTTGAGTCATTTTTTACACCTGAGACTATACTTTTATATTTCACGTTTACATTTTGAAGTGGTTGGAACTTATTCTGTTGTAAATTATAAGGTATGACTTCAACATTTTCCCCCCAGAAGGCTACATTGTTGTCTCATATCATTTATTGAATAATCCCCCCTCCTTGTATTCTTTTGGTGGTCATCTTTAGCTTACCGTAAATTTCCAATAAACTACTTAGGTATATTTCTCTTGTTTCGATTATGTTCAATCCACCTATTTATCTATTAATATGTCAGCACTAAACAGTCTTAATTATTTTAGGTTTATAATTTATTTCAATATCTGATAGGGCCAACCTTTCTCCCATTTTCACATTACTTTTATACTATTTTTATTGTTATTTTCATACAATTCTGGCTAGCTTATTTTTTAAATAAGTTCTTTTTAAAAATCATATTATGAAGTAGCTACTCATTCCTATTTTATTAAATATTTTTCTTAACATAGATATTGATTTTCTTTATCTTGTTTGATTTTTATAGAATTTCTTGAAACCATGGCTTAATGTTTGTAATCAGTTTGGGAAAATATTTATCCAATAAGTCTTACAATAATCTGACTTTTGTCCAACTCTCTCTGTCTTCTACTTTGGGGTCTACTCTTACATATATGCTAATCTTTCTCACATATGCTTTATGTCTCCTTGTCTTTTCTAGACTTTGCTATCTTTTCACACTCCTTTCTTTATTCTATTACTTCTTTTTATCTTTTGCTTCATCTTCTAGTTAATTAATTTATTCTTCAGCTGAGTGAATATATTAAACTCTTGTTTGGATGATAAAGCAGATCATAACCATTGCGATTTGTTAAAGCTTTATTTGGGTATAATTTACATGCAACCGCACATATTTAACAAGTAAAATTTGATATATTTTCATATATATATTCATGCAAACGAGCCCCACAATCTAGATAATGAACATATCCATCACACAAAATTTTCCTGTCCTTATTATTTAACTAAAATTTTATTTTGAGTTAATTGTAGATTCACTAGCAGTTGTAAGAAATAATTCCATATTTTAGTGTTTTGTTGATATGTGGTTTGCAAATATTTACTACCAGCTTATAACTTTTTTTAAATCTTCTTAATAGTGTCTCTTACTGAGCAAATAGTTTTAATTTTGATAAGGTCCCTGTGGTTTATCGATTTTTTCTTTTATTAATCATTCTTTTGGTGTCAAGTTTAAATACTCTTTGCCTAGCCTTAGATCCTGAAGTTTTCTACTGTATTTTCTAAAAGTTGTGTAATTTTATGCTTTATATTTAAGTCTATGATTCATTTTGAGTTAATTTTTGTATAAAGCATGAGACTTAGATTTAGGTTCTTTTTTTCCTTTTACTTATGGATTTCCAATTTCTCAGACGATTTGTTGAAAAGGTTATCCTCCTCCATTGAATTGGTTTTGCACCTATATCAAAACTCAGTTGGGTGTATTTGGATGGATCTATTTCTAGGTTCTCTATTGTATTTTATTGATGTATGTGTATGTAGCTATACAGTAAGTTTTGAAATCAGGTAGATTTATTCTTCCCACTTTATTTTTGTTTTAAAAACTGTTTCAACTATTCTAGTTCTTTCACCCTTCCATGTAAGTTTTAAGATAATCTTGTCTATATCTGCAATAAATCTGCTGAGATCTTGATAGGAATTGCATTAAACCTGTATATTAATTGGAGAAGAATTAGCATATCTGCTACGTCGAGTCTTGCAATGCATGAACATGGCACGTCTCTCCGTTTATTTAGATCTTTGATTTCTTTCATCCGTGTTTTGTAGTTTTCAGGATACAAGTTCTGTATATGTCCTCTTAACCTTAAGTATTTTGATTTTTTGAGTGATTATAAATGGTATTGAATTTTTAATTTTGGTATCCATGTATTCATTGCTAGTATATAATGATACAATCGATTTTTGTATGTTTACTTTGTATCCTGTGACCTTGCTGACCACATTCATTAGTTCTGGGTTAAAGGCTATATCAGCTGCATTTACATGCAGAAGTGGTTTAACAGAGAGTTATATAATTGGTTTGAAATAAGTTTATGATATATTAACAATTATTAAGTGGCAGTTATTAAGTAGACATGTTGTTTTATAGGAGAGAAAGAATCAAGGAAATCAATTATTGAATTAAAAAGAAAAAAACTATACATGCCAGTCAGACCTTAAAAAGTAAAAATCAGACCTTTTAGAGAGAAATAGAAAAAAAGAAGAAATAGGCAGAACTGTAAATAATTTCCATTTTTAAACCACATTTTTAAAGAAAGAATTAACCATATCACAAAACAAATCTGATCAAGAATTGATCAGATCTGCATTGTTTATAACAATTGCACTAGCCAAACTCCACTCCTTTCAGATTGCCATTTTAGAATAATAGATTATTAGAAAAATGCAAATGAAGTGAATATTTTTGAGGTTGGTCCACATAAAACCTAGTTAGCTCTGCCTCAAAGGGAGACGTGAATACCATTTGGTTGTGCTTTTAATAGAAGATATTGTCATGAAGGGGAAGAGTATACTTGGTGCATTAAAAAAACAATTTTCATCTGTGTGTTGTTCATCTCTCCATTAACTGGTCAAGTCAGCATTCACAATAAAATATTTATTTGCATATCTGCATATTCTGGTCTGTCTTAGTCATCAACCTTGCTCCTGAGAAGGAAATTAAGAAATTAAGAACCATGGACTAGAGAAAGCAGATATTTACACTCCGTCCATCTGTGGATAGTTCAAGTAACCCAGGCTGCCAGTGGCTTGCATTATTTTCCTTCTTCTTAGCAAAAGGTTGGCTCTAACCAGAGTAGGGAGCAGGACGGTGATGTTATTTATATTATCCTATCAATAATCTGGCATGTTTAGATACTGAAAAATGATAATCTTTCTTTTAGGAGTCTGAAGTACTATTCTAAAATTTTAAATTTTGATGAACCTTTTCTAGCCAACAATATTTTTGAGGTTCTTGTTGCTTTGTATACTACTATCTGAAAAGCCTGTACTACATAAAACCGTAATAAAACTGGAGAAAGGGAAATGAGACTTCTCTTAATTTGCCCCTAAATGAGAAGCAATGTACTGCACCTTTATTGGTGTGTTGGGGGTTATAATCAATTTGCAACAAGTGAGGAATAAAGATTAAACAATATAACTATGTGGGGAAATATATGACAAAATATTTTCAATGCCCCCCAAAATGAAAGTATTTATTATATGATGTTATATGTTACACCTAATTGATTAACTAGGAAAATGAAAAAGAACAGTAAAAACAAATTTAAAAAACTGGTTTCTTAGAAAATATTTTGCACTATAGAGTTTTTAAAATAGAAAGTCAACTAGTATAACTAATATAGTAAAAAAAAAAAAACAGAAAATACACAATAGTAAGGAGAAAGCAAGAAATTACTTCTAGTTACCTTTAAAAGTATCACTCAAATAACAGTTCTTAACATTTAGTTTATCTCCATTGAAACCTTTTCCATATATGCATATAAAAAATACATATAATTTTTATAAAACTATATTTTTCTATAAATGACTTTTTAATCTGCTTCTCTCATAGGAAATATTGCACTATTATCTCTCCATGTTAATAACAGTAGTTCTAGAAGACTTCTTTAAATTACTGCATTGTATTCTTTTATATCAATATAACATGATTAATTTTACTAGTGATTTTATTGTCAGATATGTATGAACACCCTTTTAATAATGTATGAGAATAATTTGTAATTAGCTCATTCATTATTTTCATATTATGATACTTTAGATGGATATAGATTTCGTTCACTACTTTTTGTTAGAAACATGTCCGTTTCTAATATATATATTAAATTACGTATACAATATACATATTATATATAATTTAAATATTAATATTGACATTTCTCTTACAATAACAATTTTCATGAAGAGATCATTTAACATTCTTTATTAAAATGGAACATGATTAAGATGAATAATTATTAAAAATAAACCTGATTTTTATAACTCGAAACCTAGTGGCTATAACATAATCTATAACTAGCAGTTAGGTAAGTTTGAAGTGAACAAGCTGCTTCTTGTTTAACACAGTTGCTTTGTTTCTGTAACTGGTTTTAGTTTAAAAAATCCTTCAGTGCTGAGAATGTATAAAGCGACTTTGGGAAAGATAATGTTGGTAGAAAAAATAAATAAAAGCCATTATACTTAAACAAAAGCTAAAGGTAAAAATATTTTACATTTGTATAGTCACATTTACATTTTAAAAGTAGATATATTTATTAAAACAAAAGAAAGCAAAAACTTTTATTTGTAAGCATTTTCCAGAAATTACTGAAAGTCTTAAATACTTTATTTTCTAGTTAGCTTTCCTTTATCCTCATCAAAGTAACATTTTCTTCCCACAATTCTTTTTAGGAGTTAAAAAAATTTTAATACATATTACATCCTGGAGATTAAAACATTGAAAAACCCACAAACAGTAAACACTGAAATATCTTGCTTCACATTATTATCATCAATTTCACTCTTCCTGACTCCATTTTTAGTTATGTCTTATATACCCTTCCAGTTTTACTTTGTATAACTTGAAGTTATCCTTTCTTAATCAAACTGTGGCACAGTATATACATTATTTTAAATGTTATTTTTTTCACTTAACAATATATCATGAAGACATTTACATATCATTCCATAAAAAGCAGCTGCTATAAATGCTACTGCTTCTCTACCCGTCTCCTCCTTCCCCTCCTCCCTCTCCCCTCTCCCTCTTTCTCCTTTTTCTCCTCCTCTTCCCCCTCCTCCTTCTTTTGCCTCTTCCTCTTCTTTTTCTCCTCTTCCTCCTCCTCAGAAGTGTTCTTCCCCCTCCTCCCCCTCCCCCTCCTCCAACCTTTCCAACTCCTTCTCCTTCTTGCTTTGTGGTATTCCATATTGTGGATGTACCGTTGTTGATTTAAATGTCCCTTGGTGATAGGCATTTGAGTTTTTTCTAATCTTTTATTCCCCCCATTGCTACCCATACAGGTTTATCTACAGGAAAATTTTCCAAAAGTGGGATTTCTGGATCAAAACTATATTGTTTAAAATAATCCAAGAGTTTGCTAGGAACATGATCATCATAGTTTATCTAAACAGATTTTATGAACTACACAGAGAGGAAGACAAAATTAAATATCCACAGGACAGCAAGTTTTTTGAGGACATGGAAAATGTACAGTATGCTTTTATAAGCATCCTTAGTATGTACTATATGCTATTTGGCAATATAGTAATTGGTGATTGGAATCTATAGGTTTATTTTTGTATAGAAAACTAATTCTATATCCCATTCACTTAACAATATTGTTTCAAAATGTTGCATCTTCAGTTAATCTTGTCTTTAATTGAAAATATTCTTTACACTTAGTTTGTTTTATTTTCTTACCCCAAGTAGTTCATATTTATAAAACACTGAAATTTATTATATAGAAGTGATATTTGAACCATATCTTTTGATATTTGCAATATCAGTTAAATATGGATTCTTGTAGTTAGAAGCTTGGCAACATTCCAATTAAAGTCCTCAGATTTGGGGCCCGCTCAGTGACGTCATGGTTAAAGTTCGGGCGCTCCGCGTTGGCTGCCCGGGGTTCTCAGGTTCAGATTCTGGGTGTGGACACATGCTACCACTTATTAAACCGTGCTGTGGCAGCATCCCATATAAAGTAGAGGAAGATGGGTGTGGATGTTAGCCCAGGGCCAATCTTCCTCAGCAAAAAAGAGGAGGATTGGCAACGGATGTTAGCTCAGGACTAATCTTCTTCACACACAGAAAAAAGTCCTCAGGTTTTACAGAAGGAACTGCACTATTAGATGTCAATCAACTTATCTGTTAGTCGTCTTGCTACTCTACAATCTGCTTCCAGTGTGTCTGTTTGGTAAATAGATATTAAACATAAGTTTCCTTAAAAATGGACTTGCATTTGATTTATTATTATTATTATTTTTTTTTTGATAAAGCACAGGAGCATAGAATGAGATAAGGAAAGCTTTCTGGAACTTCTCACATTTGTTTTGGGCTATGTAATTTTATTAGAGGAGATAGACAAGGTAACAATTATTTATTGAGCTCCTAGTAATTCTTAAAATATTCCTCTAAGAACCATCAGGAAAATAAGCTCATAGATAACATGAGCAAGTTCAAATTTCTTATACCTTGTGGAAACAAATCTGAACACGTCTCTTCCTGATTCTCAGAATTTATAATTCTCCCTCGCTGGCTAATGTTTTCTAGATAGGAAATGATTTTCCCAGGCATACAGAATAGAAGAATTATCTGGATAATCACCCTCATCTTTGTCTTTCTAAGCATATTTCTTAGTTAGCATGAGTTATAATAAAGATTCTTAGTACTTTTTTTGGAATCCACAGCTCTGTAATTATTATAATGTATAAAAATTTTGCTTGCTAGATATGGAAATATGTCTCAAATTTGGACTAAAGAGAATAAAGAACTGTGGTTAAATATGGCCCAGATAAAGTTCTCAGGTTTACATTAAACATATTAAATTGTACTTTACCGAATATAAAGGGAAAAACTGTTATTAATATAATCTGCATAAGTCAAGTTTAGAATAAATCTATATTTAGAAAAGGAAGAGCATATACTGAAATCTTTCAGACTGCATGCTTTGGCATGCTAATATGATTCACAAATTGCATCATAATATAAGTAATTACTTGCATTATTTTCCCCAAAGAGACTATGGCATTAGATTTGAGTTAAACAACATGCAATTGAACATTAAAAGTTATCAGTGGCATCCAGAGTTATATCAAATAAATGTCCCATAACTTAAATTAGGAAGCCATTATGTTATATCATTTATATGCATTTAGATGTTTCTAATTGATTTATTTATCCATTTATAAATTATGAAGTTTTGTTTATAATGATATACATATAAATAATTTATATAAAGCTATATGTAGTATATAATACATATGTATATAGATTATTTTGAAGATATCCTTTTGTACTTACACTTGATGCCCAAGAAAATGGAGGTTGTTAACAAGCCCATGCAGAAAATACATGAAATCACTATCACGAGACACGATGTTCCTAAACAAGGAATAGGGACAATGAATTTGAGTTAGAGAAAGTAGATGAATGCGATGGGCCAGGAGAAAACTAGACTGAGTAAAGGAAGGAAGTAACATTAGGCATTCCTACTTGAGAATCGTTGAGGCCTTGTAACTGTGTGTAACAGGAAAAAGAGAACTCAAACTCTTTGAAATGCAAGTTATAACATGGATAGGACTTAATTTGGAAAAATGCCAAATTGAGGAGTTTTAATAATATACTTCTCTAATCCTTATATGATGCCATAACTTTCCTAACTAGTTATATGTATTCTTTTCCAACAGTCTTTCAGAGATTATTGCAATCCAGGCAGCAAGTTTAATTTTTGAAAGCAGAAATGCTGACTCGCATCTCCTCATCTCTTTTCAGTGTCACTTGAACATAATTGGTTCAAAGATATTTCCTTTTAAACACACAGTTTTGGATGAGAAACGTTTTTTCCAGGTAATTTTGCAACTATTCAAGAAGGAAAAATGAAGAATGTGTGATTTGTTATATTCTTAACACTAATCAGAGAAAGATACGTAAAATTTACCTTAGGATAGCGTGGTAGGCTGAATAATGCCCCTGCCCAAGATGCCCATGTCCCAGTTCCTAGAACCTGTAAATGTTAAATTATGTGGCAAAAGAGACTTTAAAGATGTAGTTAAGTAAACAATCTTGGGATGGAGAGATTATCTGGGCCCTTATAAGTGAGAGGTAGATCAGAGGGACAGAGTGTGATATGATAATGGAAGCAGAGAGACACTTGAAGATGTTATGCTGCTGAGGTTGAAGATGGGAGAAGGAGCCATGAAATGCGGAAAGCAAGAAATGCAGCTCTAGAAACAGGAAAAGACAAGGGAATGAATTCTCCCCTAGAGCCTCTTGAGAGAATGCAGCCCTGCCAACACCTTGGTCTCAGCCTAGTGAAACCAGTTTGGACCTCTAATCTCTAGACCTATAAGATAATACATTTGTGTGGTATTAAGCCCCTAAGTCTGTGATAATTTGTCACCTCAACAATAGGAAACTTATGCAAATATTAAATAATAAAAAGACAGATCTGATTACTATAGCAGACAGCTCCAGGCTGATGAGATTTTGCCAGTTTTCCAACCTATGTTTTCTCTTCATTTCTTAATATGTATTAGATAAAATGCAGGGTGTTTTATGCAGGAACTGAAATAGTAAAAAAAAAAAAAAATACTATTTCTTTTCTTACTTTCCAAATCTGGGAATTCTTTGTCTCTTCCAGCAAGAGAGAGAAAAAAGTATCACGAATTTGTTAAATCCATTGCTCTTTCCCTTTTTACCTTTACTTACCCATCCTCCACTTCATTTCATTTTTTTAATGTTAGCATGTCATGCACAGTATCATACTCTTAAGTGGGATATCTCATTAGAAAAATCACCTTGGGCTCATCATAGAACAAGAAACAAAACATAAACTGCAAAGTCTTGGACTGAATAATTAGAATTGGTTACCTGAACACTTGGTGGAAGGCAGATGTTTCTGGTAAGATGTTTCTAGTGTTGGGTTATCCCATTGAAGAGAGCTGTATGCTTCTTCCTCCTGCATATCTGAGGTGCTTTGATAGGTAAGGCAGTCCACACGAGAAGCTGAGACAAATAACTTCTTTTGTAGTCAGGAGCAGGCTGGTGAAAGAACTGAAATTGGCTACTTTTTCACACGAGTAGGAAAATATGTTTGGGTTTAAGGAATAGAATACATGCATCTTCATCCAGAAAGTAGAAGTTTATGAAATTTACACCAAAGCACAACTTGTTAAAGAAGGAAATGAGAAAGAAACTGAACTCAAAATGGCCAACGATAAAACATGTTATTGTTCTGGTTTCTAAAATGTAGCAGATGTTGAAGGTGACAGCACTAGATTACTGTTGCAATGACAAAGCTAGACATGACAAGAATGCACTTGAATTTGATATAGGACATGAAGCATGAGGATGACCTAGATAGCAAAGATTCGAGGATAGCTCACACTGGGCAAACCAGGGTTTAGGAGTTGTAGATCACTGCGTGTCCTTAAACAAGAAAGCTAGGAAGGGATTTCATCCCTAAAATAAATTTACACACCGTATTCTTTAGGGTAGTGCAGTTGCTGTGATAAGCAAACCTCAAAATATCAGTTGTTGAACACAATCAAAGTTTATTTCTCATTCACATAACATTTTAGCTCTAGTAATCCTGGATAGTGGGTAATTATCCTCCAAATGCGACCTGGGCTCCTATCTTGACCTCTGTTTCTAGCTATTGGAAAGGAAAAGAAAAGGTGGCTTCTGGAAAGCCATAACCTAGAAGTGACATGTATCACATCCACATCCACTGATGAAATGCCCATGTTTGGATCTAAAGGTTGGGCCTGATAAACATAATTTTTGCCTGGCTGGCAAACTATCTATTGCAATTTCACTCTAGAAAGGAAGCATGAATTATTTAGTGGATGGATGGCCATTTCTGCCACATCCTGCAACTCCAGCATTGGTACTGAGAAATTTGATACTTTAATCAGCGTGCGTTTTGGCCATTTGTCCTTATGGACAAAGGTCATGTCTTGGTAATTTGCTGTCTGCAAATTCCAACAATATGCAAAATTGTAATGTTCTCTTTTGTTTCAGCGTCCCATTTAATCAATCATTGACCTCTATAACAGAAGAAAACAAATGGTACTCTCAAGGGGTAATCAGAGGGCATTTAATGAAGGCATTGTTTATAAGGCTTTGGGAAGGATTATGGGAACCAAAAAGGACTGGTGAAATATTGGGAAGCTGTCATCACCCCTAGGCCTGAAGGGTTAAGGGGAGGGTGTTTATTGGAACTTTGTGACCTGTCTTCCAGGGGACATGGTCTAAGATATAGATCAGATAGGCTTTGCCAAACTATGGTATGGTAGGGAGAGAGCCAGAGGAATAAATACCCTGACCACTCTCTCCTTTCACCTTCTGATCACTGCCAATACGTCCCAATAGCTAAATTGACTGGAAGCCAGAGGCCAAGTTTGCCTAGATAATGCTAGTTCATTGGAATTCTGCCTCCCAAGGCACAGGGTGGGGCTGAAAGGATCTCAAGAGGCAAATGGAGAATATCTAGCTAATTCTCCAAATATTTCATATGATTTGCATGTGATCTGAGATTCTGATCTGGAAAATAACGTGACTTAACTCCCTAGAGCCTTTACATCGAATGATTTCTATGTAGAGGAGAAAAAGAGGAAGAAACCATAAGCATACCAAATGTGCATAGACTGTCAGAACACAGGAACGGAAGTTCAATGAGTCGTCATTAATTTTCAGGTACTCACAAATTTTATCAGCACTAAATATCAGGCTCAGAAAGATCTAGTTTTCCCAAATGCAGTATATTCTCTGATCATAATTTCTTTGGGGGAAGCATTGGGTTCTCTCAATAAAAGAGTAATATCTTACTTGTATTAATTTTGATGTTTTTAATCATACTACCTGTTACTTATTATTCATTACATTCTAAGTACTGTTTCAAAGGGCTTTTACATGAATTATTTTGATTCTCACAACAGCTCTATGAAATAGGTACTACTGTTAGTATATTGTAGCTTAGTTGTAAATTGAGGCATAGAGAAGCCAAATTATTCACCGAAGTTCACTTATATAGTATGTGGAAGAGTTAGCATTTGAAACTAGGTGGTCTGATGAGAGAACCTGTGCTATTAAAATCGGTGCTATTCTGAATTCATGAATAAGATGCTTTTGATATGAGTACCAGAAGAAAAGAGTCTTTGTAGGCACAGTTTGACTGGTTTACATTTTTTAATTGCCTTTTTGCCATGCACTAAGATACTATTCTTCAAAATTTAGTTGTGCCACAGTGATGTATAAATACGTGTTTTTCCGTTTGGAGAAGATAAAACACCAAAGTCCAGAGATACGGCTGATTTTTGGACAGTTTTCTGAATTATTAGTTCCTATTTGGTTTCTCTAAATAAATAAGTAAAAATAGGAAAATAATGATACTATCCCCCAAAAGCAAAGATCTCGAGACATTTGAAGAGGAAGCAGAATCTGAGGTATTTCTGTTGTTTTTCCTTTTCCCTCCCACCAAATCTGCTTGTTTGTTGGTAGTCTAAAACAAGATAAAGATTCAAGTGTCTTTGGGTATTAATGCACAAAGCTATAAAAGTAACATATATTTATTGAGTATTTATTAAATGCTTGGTATTCTACTCAATGCTTTATATAATTACATTAAATGATTCTCACAATTATCTTATGAGTAAGGTAATAATATTACACCCATTTCATAGATGAGGAAACTGAGTTTAAAGAGGCTAACTAACTTACCAAAAGCCACATAAAGGAGTAAGTTCTAAAGTAATGCTTCTCAAAATGTATTAAAGACTATTTGTATCAGAATCAAGTGGAGGTGCTTATTAAAAACAAGGGGATCTCTGTGTCTCCTCAGCCTTCCTATATAACTATGAGTACTATAAGTATTTGTGTTTGACCATCTGCATGTTTTAACAAACATCTCAGCTGAGATATTTGAGAATCATGTTGGTACATTTTATTACCACCAATTTAAGAAAGAAGAGTACCTTCAGGGAAGCCATGGGAAAGAAATGCAATTTTTGCCAGTTATCCTGTTAAAGGGTGCCTCTCCACATATTCTATAAATACTTCCTGAGTTGCTCAGCAAAATCCAAGCAAGAACTGTCAGGAAAAAACCAGATAAAGCATTTTTAGTTGCTGTTCCATCTACTAGCCTATGGACCTTGTTAAGAAACATTTACTCCTTTTCAATTCCATCAGGTTTCTTGCAAACTTTATTTTCCTTCTTTAGCACAGAAAATTACTGCTGTTGAGTCTGACCAGAGGTGGATTTGGAATAGAAATTATATTCGTGTAGTATTTTACTGATTGCAGAGCTTTTTAATGAACGATCTTACACGATGAGAAGCAAATATTTTTCTGTTTTCTCTGAGCCAGGAACTGTGCTTGGTGCTGGGCATTGAACAGTGAGTAGGAAAGTGATGGTGTCTGCCATCATGGATTTTCTGGTCTAGTTAATACTCTGAAGTTTTGGTTTAGGTTGTAGAACTGTGAAGGACATAGAGGAGTGTTATCTTATTTTAAATATGAGAAAAAGGAAGTTAAAGAGGTCCGTGGTCATACTTTGGGTAAGTGACCATACCATCCAAATTATTCTACTGACTCCAAGTTTAGTATTCTTTCCACTACCTTATGCTGTCTTTCAAACTTAGATATTTTACATAGTTTTCAAACTTAGATATTTTGCCCAGCTTAAGTCAATTAAGCCCTAACC
This sequence comes from Tapirus indicus, assembly GCA_031878705.1. Classification (NCBI taxonomy): domain Eukaryota; kingdom Metazoa; phylum Chordata; class Mammalia; order Perissodactyla; family Tapiridae; genus Tapirus; species Tapirus indicus. Next base: position 106,256,104 of record CM062918.1, on the reverse strand, counting down.
TTTCTTGTTCCAGTTTTAAAGTTATACATATTTTCTGAAGATGTAGTGAATCATACTATGTTGAGATAATTAGGAATAAAGGACAAGAAGAAGGGAAAGGGGGAGGGTGAAAGGGATGAAGAGGCACACATGTATGGTGATGGATAAAAACTAGACTATTTGTGGTGAACACCATGAAGTCTATACAGAAACTGAAATATAATAATGTACATCTGAAGTTCACACAATGTTATAAGCCAATATGACTTCAATAAAAAAAATAAAGAAAAGAAAGAATGTAGTGAGTTAGAAAAGGATACCTCTTATCATAAAAATGTCAGTTCACCTAAAATAAGTATGTAAATGAAATAAAATTTCAATTAGAAAAAAAGACAAGAAGAAATTAGTGGAAACACAATTATTGGGAAGCAAATTATCAACTCACAGACTAGTTTCTGGATGTATAAAGAAGAGACTACGTTAGCCCTTAGTATAAAGGGATATATTAAGATGCGACTAAGTGGTGTTGGTAAGAAAGATAATGTAAGGATGACTCCAAGGGGAATAAGGGGAGAAATAAGCAATTTTATGGCTAGTTATTTCTTCATCCAGATCTTTTATTGTACAATCAAGCACATGCCTGTGATATCCTGCCCATCTCTTTGCATTAAAGTAGTTCATCCACCTTTGCCATGCCAGCCTTCCTCTCACACATTAAATAATGTTTGTTTTTGCATAAGGTAGGGTGAATTTTCCCATTCTGAAAATAAGCACAATTCATATTTTCAGTTTCATTTCCAGAATGCTCAAACCTGTGAATGGAAAAGGTAGAATGAGTTCCTTTGAAAGCTAATAAACAACCAATAATCAAACTCTGTGTTTAGTATTTTGTTGCACAAAGTGGAAACAAAAAGTATAGGGAAAATAAGTAAAAAATAACATTAGATTACTGAGAAACTTCCAATCTGCTTGAGAGTATAAAGTATGTACATTTGAGAAGCTTGATAGCAATTTAATATAGCATAAGATTAAGCAGCAAGTAAACTCCAGGTACAATAAGAGTCCAAAGCAAAAGATGGATAGGGATCTGAAATTATGGGAAAGGCTTTATCTTCTCATCTTTTAATAGAAGTTCATCCTTTAGTCTTGAAGGAAGGGTGGGATTTAGATAAACAGAGGAGATGGAGAGCCCTTTAAGGCAAATAGCTTTACAGGAGGGGAATGAGCTCAAGGAAAAGTAAATTGATTAAATATTTTTGAAATGAGGATTTATAATGTTGTATGGTAGCAGATATAAGACAGCACACTATATTGCAATTGTCTGTTAATTTGTCTATAGTTCCTGCTAGACTACTTATGACATTGGCAAATCATTTATTTGCCAATGATTTACAGAATACCTACTGTGTGCCAAAGGTGTTTTACATGCTGATGATAGAGTGGAAACAAAGACAAGTTCCCTTCTACTGGGGAACATACATTATTGTTGGGGGATAATGGTAAGAAGCCAACAAATAGATAGAAAGTTTCAGAGAGTGGTAACAGTCCTAAAGAAACAAAATAGTGTGATATGATAGACTCAAGTGGATGTGAGTACAGGGAGGCTAATTTAGTTTATATAAAGTTGGTCTCATTGATGTTTGAATAGAGACAGGGAACCAGTCATGGAATTCTGGAGGAAAAGCATTCTAGAAGGAAACAGCAAGTACAAAAGTCCTACAACAACAAAACAGGTTTGTTTTGTTGAAAGAACAGGAGGAACACCAGTTTGCCTGCAATATTGTGAATGAGGCAGCAAGTGATAAGAGGTAAAGCCCAAGATCTATGAAGAGGCTTGTTTGTACTTGTAGTATCCTTAGCTCCTACTCATAGTAAATATTTAATGAATACCTGTTGAATAAATTAATTAAAAATTTAAGTAGTGATCAGATTGTACAAGTTGTGGTTGTTTAAATTTTAACTGGAGAGACTTTGCAGTTTTGATATATAAGATGAAAAAAAGGTGTTGAGACTAGAGACTGGAAAGTCACATTAAGAAACTCTTGATGCAATGGTCCCCTTTGCCTGGATTATCTGTGGAAGGATGGAGCCTCCTGATGTGAACATTAGAACCACCTTGTCAATGATGATGTACCTGATTCTTGGAGATTCTTGGGCTAAGAGAGTAGGTAAAATGATACTGAAGTCAAAAGAATCCTCAGAGTAGTAACTTTCAAGCATAAAATAATGAGGCTGTTAATTTTGTTGTAAAAATATGTGGAGAGAATCAGATCAAGCTGAAAAGAAAAGAACACATAAAATGTTCCAGTGGTAAAGTTGAAGGTAGAAATTAATGTGATAAAATATTAGGATTAGAGGTAGATTATCCCTAGATACAGAGCAGAGGAATGGGAGAGTAGGGAAAATAGAATTGTCTTATAACCAGTGTTCTCTTGTTAGGATTAGGGTGTAAGTGACTCAGCTGCTGCTTATATAACCCACAGTAGGGTATAGAGTCACCTCCCAACTTTTAAGTAACTTGCACTCAAGAGGACAGAGGAACTCAGGAATAAAAATTGCTAGTTGTGCCTTGTATTCTGAGCGTCCAGTGACTTACACATTTTTGGAGGGAACTGAGCCATCTTCCCACAACCACAGCTTATTAGAATTCTGTCGGAACAATCCAACCCAACGAATTAATGCAGTCCTGCTTTTGATATATTCCTTTTGCAAACACAAATAGATATAATGGTCATAATTCTTCCACAGTTCTTGTAATGACATAAAGACAAAGCATCACAATAAGGCCCCAGACAAAAAAGTTTGCCTATATTAATATTAATTAATTATATTTGATATTTAGAATTTTACCAAGTTCACTTATTTTAGAATAAAAAATACTTGTAGGACACAGGAAAATAATTGTACACAAGATAACTGATATTCTAATCTTTCTATGTGTTTATCTTCCACCAATTAAAGATTAGACTTCCAAATAGAGTACCATATATGATTCTTAAATGAGATAAATGGTAAACAATTAGAGAAGACAAATGAAAAAGAAATATATTGTTGGTGAAACATTATTTTCCCTAGATTTAACCTCTACTTGCTTTGGTTTCATTGCTTAGCTTGCCTACAAATCTTACATATAGAAGTATTAATTTGTTTTAGTTGATTGGGTAAAAGAGAACTATGTAATGTCTTTCTCAAAGGGATTTACAAACAACATATATCTATTTTTCCTATCTTCTATAGTATACAATAATTTGGTTTGTTCACTGCCTATTGCTCCAACTAGACTATAAGCTCTACGAGGTTAGAGATTTTTGTGTGTTTTATTAACTGCATAGTTTCAGGTCCTGGAATAGTTCCAGCATATATTTGTTGAGTTAATGGATGAATGAATGAATGAATCAATCAATCTGTGAGTAACAAAATTAAAAGGAGGTCAAATGTTCATACACTCTCATACCTCCCAGAAAAACAGATAGGAGAGAATGCATTCTTGGCAAATAAAAAATGACTTGAGCTTCTTGACAGACACGTGAGACACAGAATGGCATTCCATAATAGAGATCATGTGAAAGTCACTTTTCACTGCTTGTTTCTTAAAGCTTGAGCCACCCATTGCCTTTCTGTTAATTCTTGTTCTTTTCTTTAAAATACATCCACCTTATGTACTTCACTACAGGAAGCATATTCTACCTGAAATTGTGCCTGAAATTCAACTATTCTTTATTTCTCCAAAATTACATTACTTCCTCTTTTAGTTATAAATCTCCAATCTGGCATCAGCTTAGAGTAATAAGATTCAAGACATGTTTATATGTCTCCAATTAATGTCTTTGTAGGAGTTGAGATTTTAGGGCACTCATATTTTGCCTGATTGGAAAGAAAAGTTAATTTATCTGAGTTTCTGCTCTCTGAGTCTGAGCCCCCAAAAAGAGTAAGTAGATGGTACAGCAAGTTAGAATAACATGACACACGAATGATCATGAATGTTACTGGACTGAAGTCCTCATGTCTGGTTCACTACTGTGTACATCAGCTCTTGGGAAAGTATAAGTCAGTTTTGCTGATCAACTGTAGCAATTCTGTGGTGTATGACTGGCTTGAATGTTTGAATTCTGTTGAATCCCTGTCTGCACATAACCCAAATCCTGATCTTCTATTCCAATTTACATTTGCTTTCTTTTTAATATGCAAAAATGTGAATAATAACTATATTAGAAATTGTAGGATAAATACCATAAAGAATTTCTGCCTTTAAAAAAATGTATATTTTGATAACCTTGTTATTGTGTAGAAGGGTAACTCCAAGGTTTGGTTTCTGGCTTACTCTCAGGATTCACAAAGAAGAGAAAAGCTACATTAAATAATGAAGGGAGAATGTATGAATATATATTGACATATTTTGCTTGAAAATAGAGACTTTGTTAGGATCTGTCAAAGAGGGAAATGTGGAAGAGGAGACATGTTTAGTAGGAAATTTTCAACTGAAATCTTGTGTGTTGTGCAAATGAGATTGCTTCCAAAACTATGGGAGAGCCTATGAAAAGATGAAGTTTGCATTATGGTTTGTTCAAGTTGTCAACAATTTAGCAGGCACTAAGAAGGCATGTAATATTGGGACAACATTGTTACTTATATTTTACAATCATATTAAGTTTCTTTTTATTTCCAGATTCTTTTAAAAATTAATAAACAGAGTTAAGGAAGTTGAGAAAGGTTAAATGACTTGTTGCAGAGATAGGACCAGAACTCAGAATCCCATCAGTCCTATTTCACTTCTTGCTACTCTCAAATGTTGTAATTTTTACTGAATTGACAAGGTTCTCAGATTAGCACAAACTGGAACACATGAAAAAAAATTTTTTAAGTCAAATGTTTAACTTGTGATTTTTCTCCTTCTGACTCCAAAATATTTGACATAGACATCTTCTTACCAGAATGTTCTGGTTGGTAATCTTCACAAGAGTAGCATTCATGTCAGTACAGTACTGCTTACTCTCTTCCCATGTCAAGTTGTGCCTGAAGAATCCATAGCAACTATCTCCATAATATCTCCAGTTTGTGGCACATGGGCTGCATTTATGGCCTTAAGGAGAAACCAAGCATAGGAACCCTTTCACTCTAAATTGGGCTTAATTTTTCCCCATGTTTCCTGCAGATCGCAAGATTCCCTACAGATAGCATCACAGAAACACTCCAGGGGTAGAGAAGATGAAGATGTTACCAAACCATACTTACCCAAATTGTCCTTTTTTTCTAGTTTTATTAAATATTGGCAGAACCGCTTTGCTAATTGTTTCAGAGTTCCTGAGAGATTTCCATTCTCAGCTTGTAGGTAGTTTTGCTGCATGACAGCTAGATGTAAAAATTACATAATAATTTGTAATCAGGATAATAAGGGTGATGTAAAGACCTTCCAATGAACTTTAATTTCAGTAGAATTATCAATCCATGAAGTGTTTACTAGATGCACGTGAGTAAATGAGTGCTGAAACGGGTTTAGGGTAAATGCTGGTATGAAGAACTATGCAAAGCTGGCACCAGAGAGTGATCCAAAAGAACAAGTGAACTATTCAAAGGAGTCAATCACAAATGAGAAAATGCCACGATCAAATTGCATGCCCAAAGCAATTGTTTTGACTTTTGTTGAATGCAGATTTCAGAGGTGAATTTTGCTATTTTGTGTTTCATGTAATACCAAAAGATCCATTCATTTAACAAATACATGTTGATTTCTTGCTATGCTCAAAGACTGTGATACTCCGGTAAATAAAAGATGGTGAATGACGAATTCTAAAATATCTTATGCAAAAATGAACAATATACAAGCAAGCAACAGCTAAGCAGATGATAATGTGACATTAGAGGACTTTTAGGTTTACAAGGAGAAAAAAATATTTATAAATTAGGTGTGATATAAATTTTCTCCTCATGGAAGTAAATAAATTCATCAAACAAAATGAGAAGGAGGACATTTTCAGAAGGGGGAATAAAATGAGCAAAATTTCAGGCAAGGAGATGTAGGATTTATTTGTGAAACTGAGAAAACTCAGGTTGGCTGGATCTTAAGATATGCAGGATAGGGAGAAAAAAAATTTAAAAGCATGTGAATCCATCCTGAGGAGGATCTTAAAGGACAGTTTAAAATTCTTGAAAATAATTTTTAATTAATAAAAAAAACCTAAAAGGTGATTTTAATCAGAAGGAAAGAGATATTGAGAATATCTTGAGGTACATATGGGAAGATTGGAGTAGTGACAAATAGAAAAATAGTGACAAATAAGATTAGTGGGATACACCAGGACCCTTAGGTATTCCCTTCCTCAGATCAAATCTTTGGCAAAGAGTCAATACTTACACATAGTCCCCAGAGTCACCAGCCCAATAACCATCCCCATGCACAAGATCAGCAGAATCAAAGCCATCACACGCCACAAAGACAAGGAAGCAGGGTCAACTGTGGGCATACAATAAAGATGTCAGGGGGCTGGCAGTATGGCATAGCTCTGGGACAGTGTCATCCTTGTTCCTGCCCCCTCAGGATTTTCCAAGTGATATAAACCTATTCATTGGCAGATCTTGCCTGTGTTCCCTTGGTGATCATCAATAGTAAGCACAATGCACTCCCATTCCACACATCCATCCCTGTCCCCAAAGGACTTCTCTCTGAGTTAAAATATAACTATTAAAGTTTTGTGTGGTGTCTTTGTTTTGTTTTGTTCCCACTCCCATAAATAATTGCTTTTATATTCAGCAACTGGAGAATCACATCCATTTGCTGACATCTTAGACAATGTGGTTGTGAAACATTATCTCCCCTTAACCCCTTGGTTTCTATTCCCTCCAGCATTAAACTCTATAAGCCTTAATGTAATCTTCCTTACTTGAATCTTTTGTTGTTTATATTCTAAATACACCTATCTGAGCCTATGTAGATACTACTCAAATGCTGTAGAGAAAGAAAGTCATTCAGGAAAATAAAACTACATGTGCTACCACTTGTAGAATAAAGGAAACTAGGTTGACTTATTTCAACAATTAATTTCCAGTTTGCTGGCTCTGGGCATTCTTACCTGAGGTGAGAGCTGGTTTTTGAGTTTTAATATTTAAGGTAAGGTATCCATCTTCATCCTGCATGGCTTTCCCTGGACTACAAGTGAGCTCAGGGTTCAAGGACTTGGAAAAATGTAGTGTCCACTCTTATGGTTTCAATGTCTGTCAGTCTCTGATGCTCCTCTCACTGGTGAGGTGGAACCATATGAGTTGGGGCACATTTTTTTTTTCTTTCCAGGAAGCCCTTTCCTAGCTGCTCAGAGATACATGGACCCTAAACATACAAACACAAAAATAATAATAACTTGTGGTAAAGGAGTAGATATGGCATTTGTTTCCTGTTTCCTTATCTTCAGCTCTGAATGAAGCAATATTGCATCATGTGTATCCTTTCAAAGAACAAAAGTTCATGCTTCATTTTAACCTTAGCAGAGTCTAAATTATATTATTTAAATAAACTAATTTCTGATGAAAATTTGTGGATGAAACACCACCAGATATATGTATTGTCTATCTCACTCTGAGGAGGAAGTCTAATATAATTTGATCTAATATGAGCTAGATTAGATGTTTCATGGTCTTGTGTTAGAAGGGACCATTCCTAATTATGACCTAGAATTCATCCAAATTCTTGCATCTTTTGCAAATCAAATTTTTCAAAAATTCGAGGACTCCACATGAGGCGGGCTTCATATTGTTTAGGTTTAGGCACAGAAGAAAAACAATCAAAGTGAAATAATACAGTTAGTGACACGATGTATTGCACTCAAGTAATGTTTGCACCTTAAAGTGAACTTCCAGGAATGGAAAAATCCTAATTCAATGAATGTAATTCCAAGTATAATGGTGCTTAGATGAAGAACTATTTGGGGAAGGGATGATATTCTAATGCCTTTTACATAACAATATAATAAGTGTTTCATACATTTAACTTTATGAAATGGGCTTTTAAATTGTTATTTTAGCTTATATTGGAGGTAGTTATAAGAACAGCCATAGAAAGCTAGCTGCTGTGCTCATTGTAGGAATATTGGTGAAGATGCTGTCTATTTTGTCATTAGGATTGTTCTTATTTAGTTTTATGGCAGGCATTTTTGTTAAAATTCCGTGGCCAGAAAAACTTCCCTTCTTCTGAGTAACTAGTAGGCATTTATCTTATAAATGATCTCATTTCCATTTTTTTGTTAGTTAATAGAATGTTAGACTGTATTGAAAATATTACTTTTCAATTTAGTACTTACATAAGACCTTGTGACAAGTATTTTGTTTACTAACTTTCCCTTTGGCACCTCTCGTACATACATATATTTTTCTCTTCCTGTTGTCTCCTTCACTTTGAATTCTTGTCAATTCACTTAAAATAATCTTTTATTTTAAAATTTCTTTACCTGTACATCTCAAATTATTTTGAGAATGAGATAAAGAATAAAGAAAACAAGCATGAAAGGCATTGCCTGGTTTTTAAAACCCAAACTTACCATGGTTTAAATATTTTTACCAAAAACTGATATTTAATCAAAAATTTGACTTACTTCAAATAAATGTCAAATTTAATAATGTGCTAAAAATCAAATAATCAAATTTCTTAAATCCATAAACCTGTTTTTGTCACTGAGTTTTTTATCTCAGTAGAAATATTCAGTGGCTCCCTAACATAAGCTGGGTAAATTCAGATCATTACTCTACCGTTCATCTACCACTGCTTCTGTTCGACTAACTTCTGTCTCAGCCAAAGCGACTCTTCACTCTTCCTGACAGTGCATGATAGCCCCAATCTTCCAGCACAGCCTGAGAGTTAGTTTGACCCTCCCTCTCCTCCATTGCCCACATTTACTCACAAACCAAGCACAGAGTTTTTCTTTTACCTTAACTCCTCTCTCCTATGTTCTTTCTGTCACTGCCTTACTTTAGTGGGGTTTTTTTTTTTTTGTAAAATATACAGAAACACTGAAAAAACAATTGTGACTAAGTGACAGAGAGAACAGAGTGTGAAGGATATAGTTCAAATGACATTTTTTCAAGAAAGCTTTATTCTATTCTCTTAGTAACCAAATAAGTAACTTCTGAAAATTTATAACTGAGTTAAATCAAATATGTAAATGCGAGATCCATGGACATTTGGAGGCCTTATAATTATTGTCAATATTTTCTTCTTCAATTAATAGAAACTTTAGGAAGGTATGAAATATAACAATTAGCTTCCTTTGTTCGGGTTTGTACATCTCTTGGTCTTGGGCAATTGGTTTAATTATAAAAATATTCCACTATTTTTCTTGCAAACCACCAGGAATATGCTGGGCTTACTTCCTCTTTTTTTTTTTTTTGGTGAAGAAGATTTGCTCTGAGCTAACATCTGTGCCAATCTTCCTCTATTTTGTATGTGAGTTGCTGCCACAGCATGGCTTGATGAGCGGTGTAGGTCCATGCCTGGGATCCAAACCCATGAACCTGGGCTGCCAAAGTGGAGTGCACTGGACTTAACCACTATGCCATGAGGCCAGCCCCTGGGCTTACTTCTTGATTCATGAATGCTTAAAACTGTACATTTAACACCAGAAGTACATAAAGCTGAAATGGGTAACACTAAGCCTAAGATGATATTCCTTTCCTATATCTCAGCCTCTGGATTTTCCTTTGGTTCTTTCTCCTTAAAGTTTGTAATACATCACTGGTTTTTGGATCTTTGATTACTCTATCCACAGGCTGAGGGTCTTATATTAAGATCTATGTTCCATAAAAATATATTTGCCTTTATTTTAATCCCCCAAACTTGGCCTTGTGGTGAGAAATATACTGGGGGAGTACAGAGACTCCCAGGGTCAAAGAAGCCCCTGAAAACATTAGTCTTAATTCTGCTTTCTCCCTCTACATAATCTATAAATACAAGCTGGGTAACTCAGCAAAAATTGAGCAGAGAACCACAGGAAAAAGAGATATATATAAGAAACTTTTCTTTTCTTTTTTCCAAAATCCAGAGGCTTTGCTAGATAATTCTTGATCACCCTATAAGGCCTATCATTTACATTTTATTTCTCCTTGAAAATTTTATCACTTCCTTTTTTCTTGGCTTAGGAAAGTATAGCTGAAAAAGTCCTTTATTCCAAATATCCTGAAGAGTTTGAATTTGGAATAAAAGTCTTTACTTGTTTATTATTTTAGAGAATAACAGACACTTTTACATAAATTATCTATTTTAAAGCAAATATTTTATTAATTGACTATGTTTCCAACACTGAAATTGGTGATAAATGTTCATGGAGAAAGTCATAGTATTAATCCTTATGGAATACAGAATCTTAGATTTTAGCTATCCTTTATTTTTTAGTATTTAGAACAACTTCCCCCACCCCACCACACACCAGCCTATATTCTTATCCCTCTTCTTGCTTCATTCTTTTCCATTGCACTTATCACTATCTGACACACAGAGGTTTTTTTATATTTATACTTTTTTTTTTGCTGAGGAAGATTTGATCTGAGCTAACATCTGTTGCCAATCTTCCTCTTTTTTTGCTTGAGGAAGATTAACCCTGAGCTAACATACATGCCAATCTTCCTCTATTTTATATGTGGGTCGCCGCCACAGCTTGGCTTGACAAGTGGTGTAGGTCTGTGCCCAGGATCCGAACCTGCAAACCCAGGCTGCTGAAATGTAGTGCACCAAATTTAACCACTATGCCACAGGGCCAACCCCATACATTTTTGTTATGTAACCCCACAAGAATGTACTCCACAATTCTAAAATAGTGATTGACAGACAGTTACTATCCAATAGATATTTGGTGAATGAATATATGTACAATAGGCATTTTCATCCTAATATTACACATGCAGAAAGAGAAGTTTTAGTAATTTGGGGACTTTTTATGATCATATTTCTTGTAAAAAGCAGTACCATCTACCTAATTTCCAAGTTTTTTCCACTGCATAATGACGTCTTTCAGATTTAGCTATTGTCCAGATTCCATTATCTATGTTTATAGCTGAAGAATGAGTAAAATACAGTAGGATCACAATGATGAGGTATAGATGCTAAAACAAAGGAAATTAGGGAATGCATAGCATTGTGGATAAGACTGGTCAATATGTAATGTTGGCTAGTGGATGTGTAAAAGAGAAAGACAAAAAGAAAATCATATTGACTGCTACGAGTGTTGTAAAACATCTCTAAACTGAAAAAATACAAAGGAAGTGAGCATTTTGCAGTTAGTGGTATCTTTTTACAGACTTCTTAATGTACAACACCTCTAAGCTAACCTGTAGGTGCATTTATCAGTGATATCCTGTTCCTTCTCTCAGTCCTGTGCATTAAAATTGTTGGTTCGTCTTCAACTTACTAGCCTTCTGCACACATATTAAATTCTGTTTATCTTTGGAAAAAGCTAGGATTTCCTGTCATAAAAAAGTATAATTAATATTTTTCTTTCATTTTCAGAAAGCTTAAACATGTGGATTGAAAAGTAAAATGCGTTTTATTAAAAATTAATGAACAATGAATAACTATTAGACAACTACTGTGGCAGAGCATTTTCTTACACATAGTAGAGAAAATCAAGGGAAAAAATGTGTTAGACTGCATCCATAACACTGAGAAGCTTATCATGCACATGCTTACAAAATATCTGTAAGTAAAAAAGTTAAATAATAATCAAATGGAATCTATGAGAGTTGAGTCAAGATTTGAAGCAAAGGCAAAGATTGCACAGGAAGAGAGAGGAAAGGGGAATGTTGATTAGGCAGGGCAAACATATGAACAAAGCTATGGAAGTTTGAATGAGTGTGATGTGGCCAAGGAAAGTGAATTGATCAAGTGTATTTCAACTGAGGATTCATGTCACAGTATATTGGGATATAAGTTGTTCTATTAAAATCACTATAAAGCTTACATTACAGGGACAATTAATTAATCAGTTATTTGAATATACGTTTGTTGATCACTGTGTATGTCCTAAGCACGATTCCATTTTCTGGGGATTAAGTAGTGAACAAAACTTAGAAGGGTTGAGCTCTTTTTGAGCTTATATTCTAGTGGAGGGCAATGAGCACAGACAGTAAAGAAGCAAAGAAAGAAAAGAGCAAGGTAATTTCATATCATGATAAGCTCATGATACATTTCATATCATGATTATGAAAAAAATCGTATAATAGAACTTCACTGGTGAGGCTTGGGGCTGGCCCTGGTTGTGCTCATTTGAATTGGTTTGTTTAACCTTTACTAGAAGTGCCTGGGCAATTGCACATTTTCTTCCATTTTTAAGATCATTGAGAATAATTTAAGCTTATTTCTGACATAATAATAGTGATAGTTTTCATTTATTATTGTTCCTATATCCTTGCATTAATTACCTTCGTGGTAGGTATTATGCTAATTTAACTAATAAGAAAAATAAAGCACAGAGGTTCAGTAACTTGCCAAAGTCACGAGACAAGTAAATGTTGATTTGGGATTTGAAGCAATCAATCTGTCTTCATAGCCCTTCATTTTAATCTGGGTATTTTATTATCCTGATTGGATGAATATACATTTCAAAATAAATTCTATCCTTTATTCATCCTCTGGCTCCTCCCTGTGGCCATTTTTTTTTCTTTCTGTTTTTATCATTTCTTTAGGTTTTTGATACCTCCGGATTTAATCTTCACTTTTTTCCATTACTTTTTGTAAATAATTTTGAATTAATTCCCATTCTCTGGGTACTATGCAATATAGGCCCCTCTTTAAAAGTGTTCTCTGAAATAGGCATATTATGTGGGGTTGGAATGGTAATTGAAGAACAGAGTGAGACTGAAACTTCCTATCATGTAAACTCAGTATTTCTTTTAATGTGTCCCAGATGAACAATACTTCCATATTTAATACCCGTGTTCCCTTATTTCCTGCAATGAACAGTATTTTCTGATGGATTTAATTCAGGTTAGAGGAGCAAGAGAAGTCAAAGTTGATTTTAGGTTTCTGGACAAGGAACTGTAAGTATGAAGTTTTCATTTACTGAGATGGAGACATGTAGAGCGAAACCAAAGGGAAAGAGTTTTTTTTTTTTTTTTTTTTTTGATGTAAGTTTGAAAATCCTATAACATATCTAAATAAATATGCGAAGTCTCCAGTCAGATGTATGGGCCTGGAGAGCAAACCCTGATGTGAAGACATACATTTGGAGATCATGTGTGCATGGCTGTTGAAGCCATGAATCTAGAAGAGCTCACACGGGGCTGAGCATAAAAGGAGACAGAGGGCCAAGGACTGAACTCTGGAGCACAGTAGCATTTTGAAGTCCAGTAAGGAGAAGTCAGCAAATCTGAAGAACTAAATAGTGAAGTAAAAAGAAAAACAAGATAATGAAGTCCTGGAGAACAAAGTAATCTGGAGCAGAATTTTAAGTTAAAGGGAAGAATCAGTTAAGTCAAATAATCAATTATAGGTTGAGTAAAATGAATCCTGAGAAATAGCCATTGGATGTGTTAATGTGAAGTTAATGGTGACTTAGGAGTATTTTTATAGAAATAGTGAGAGAACAAGCCTGATTAAAGTGACTTCAGGAAAAGTAGGAAGAAACAGCAGGAATAGACAGTTTTTTGAACTCTTCTGTCGTTAAAAGAATTAGAGAAAGGGGATGATGATGTGTATGTGTGTGGGGGGCGTAAGCAAAAAAATTTTTTTGGCTTATTTTTAAAATGGGAGATATTATATAATATTTGTAGGTTCAGGTGAATGAACCAGTAGAGATGAAAAATAAATGATGATTCCAGAGAGAGAAAATCACAAGTAAAAACTCTTTAAGTGAGTAGATGGAATGGATTTCAATGTACAGGTGGAGATTGACCATAGATAAGAGTTTGTACAATTTAACCATAGAAAATGGTTGAAAATGATACTGCCTTACATACAGATGTAAAGTGTTTTTTGTATAAGTGGTCAGTGGAACAGAGGAAATCCTCTGCTGATGTTTTTATTTTCTCAAGATAAAAAGAAACCAGGTCATCAACTGAGTTTGAGGAAAGAGAGAAGAAATTTGAGAACCGAGAAAGGAAGAGAAATTAGGAATAATCTTCTAAGAGACTCGCAGAATAGATTAATTAGTACGAGTGATGGGAAGTTATAATTCAAAAATACAAAATGAGACCAGTTAAAATGTGACAATTCAGCTGCTTGTATGCAACATTAGAGTAGGTAGAGTTGGATTTAACCAGGCTAGGTTTTCCAGATATGTCTGATGAATGAAGGGATAAGCAATGAATTTGTAGTTGTGTACAAGGAAATTATTATTACTGACCCTGGTAAATGATCTAAGAGAGGTAAAATAGGAAATGAGACATGAGAGATTTATGACAATGAAAAGGTCACATGGTCACTGAATTTGATGTCCCAGTGGGCATCAATGTACTGTAGAACGTAAAATCACCATAGGGAGTGGGCTGGAAAGGTAAGAGTTGGAGGTGAAAGAGTAGAACATCTGAAACTGTGTTATAGAGGAGGTGCTCACGTTGGTAGTAAAATTGTCTAGACTCTAGTGCAGCACGGTACATGTGTATTATCACATTTCTGTGATAATAGAAATGTTATGTATTTGCATTGTTCAAGTCCATAACCAAGAGCCTCCTGTGGCTATCTGAAATATAAGTAGTATGACTCAGGAAATAAATTTTTAATTTTAATTAATATAAGTTTAAATAGTCACATGTGGTTAGTAGCTACAGTATCGGACAGCGCAGCTTTAAATTATGATCTCCAGAGTGGGTGGCTGATTTGTGGGTGTGGTCAAGGTTATCGGAGGTAAATCCAGGAAGTGAGAACCCAGGGTATTGGAATTATCACCTACACAGATACTGAAATACTTGATAATCATAACAGGAGTAGAGGTGAACAAGGAGATTTAAGAAAAAATGGTAAAGAAATAAGGAGATATGTCCTAGAATTTGGTAGATAACTACAAGGTATGTTATTCGATAGTGTAATATGATAAAATGAGCTACAGAGATGCTGAAAGTTTTTAAGGGAGAAAAGAATAAACAATAATTTCTAAATTAATAATATTATAAACTAACAATAGATAATATGGTCTTTTAGGATCATAATAGCAGAAAGCATGTAGGAGGTATAATCAATCTTCCTTATAGAATTGGGAACCGTATGAAATTCTTCATCATTGCTTTACCCAAGTTTTATTTCATTTAAGATAATAAGAGGCTAAATACTGTATTAGTGAGCTTTAAGGTATTTGAAAGAATCACAGAAATGAAAATGAGAACAGTTTGCAAAATTTGATGAAAGTGAAAGACCAGAGCAGAGATAGAAAAACATCCTTGAGGTCTCATTTTCATAATCACTTATTGCATTTAACTTTTTCTCATATCAGTAGTCTCTGCCTTTACCTAGGTTACCTAGAATGGTAAACATAAGCATAGATTTACTATTCATTTCCACATTTTTGATAGTGGAGTTTAGTTGATATATGACCCAGAGCCTTCAAACTTATTTTTTTGATTCAGCACTCCATTAATTTGAAGAGAAAAAAAATTAATATGAACAAGACACATATGTACATTTATGTGTTTAGAGATTATACACAAATGCTACTGAAGAATTATTATTACATTGCCTTTTTATAACCCACTGGATATTCATTCACACCTCTGAGGTGGGTGCAACTCGTTCTGAAGACATTTGACTAGGATATTCTTCACAGAGGTTTGGATCACTCCCCCAGCCATCTGAAAACAAAAACCTCACACCAAATCCTCCTCCTGAGTATAGTTATCTAATCTCTCCCTCTCACCCCAGAGGGAACCTTTAGAAAAGATTACCTAGGTCCTTTGCTCATGTATAGCACCCAAATGTTTTTTTGAGTTCTGTATTAGTTTCCTATTGCTGCTATAGCACATTACACAAACGTAGCAGCTTAAATAACACAAATTTATGGTCTCACAGCTCTGTAGATTAGAAGGCTGATGTGGGTCTCATTGGGGTAGAACCAAGGCTGTGGGTAGGGCTGTGTTGCTTCTGGAAGGCTCTATGGGGATCCATTTCCTGGCCTTTCCATTTTCTAGCCTGCATTCCTTGGCTCTTGGCCCCCTTCCTCTATCTTCAGCCAGCAAAGGTGTATCTTTTTGAACATTCTTGGTTGTCACATCTCTCTCTGGTCACATCTAGGAAAGGTTCTCCACTTTGAAGAACTCATGTGATTACACTGGGCTCATCCAGACAATTCAGGATAATTTCCTCATCTCAAGGTCTGTAACCCTAATCACACCTGCAATGTCACTTTTACTGTGTAAACTATCATATTCAGAGGTTCTGGGGACTAAGACAGGGACATCTTTGTGGGCTATTATTCTGCCTATCACAGGTTCTTAACAACAATTTGCTTTGTTTTATAAATTAATGCATTCTATGAAAAGTTATGGTGGCATTAGAATACAGTCCTTTACAAGCTCTGAGAGTCTGATGGCTATTGTGACTAAATGACCAACAGCACGTGCAATGTGCTGTTTTTTCTAGTGTTCTTCCAAATATTAACCAGAAAACTTTCTATATAGTAAGTTGTCAACTCTTTATTGCTCATATGATATCACTGAAATTTATGGTAACCCAGTGTAAATCCTTGTGCAGTGAGTTTACTCCAGTTTTATTGGAAACATCTTTTCAGGGCATTTTTAGGCCTAAGAAAGAGAAGATAGACATTAGTACATTTTTTAATGAAATGTAAATAAATTGTAAATTCAAGAGCATTGAAGGCATAAATACATGCTAGAAATTCCCCCATAATCAGCGTTCCATATGAATATCCAGCATTTGTGCCTATGGTTGTCTCAAATTCCATTTTCTTATTTTTCAGACCTAAAAGACTGTGCATTTTCTATAGGAGTTTTAGCTGCCCCACAAAATTATGGTGGGCTGCCCTCAGGTTAAAAGCCAAACAAACAAATTAAATACAAAAATAAAAGCACCATTTCATATACCAGTCTCATTCTCTCCAGAATCTGTTTTTTTCACTCTTCTGAAACTTCAGGTAGTTATTTTTTAAATCTTTTCCTGAGTATTAGTTGTTATCTGCAGGAGCATTACTTTATTAAGAATTTACTCAGTCATGCCAGAAGGGAATTTCTATTCAATACTCAGTTTTAATAACTATCAATTTCTTCTCCAGGGCCCACTGCCAACACTATCTGTGTCTGTGTCTATGTCTGTCTGTCTCTCTCTCACTCACACTCACACACACACCCATATAACACACGTTTGGATTTCTTAAAACAGCAGCCAGGTGTATGGTCTTTAACTATATGGTTCTTCCTGTCTCAGTATGTGTGACTATACAGCTCTTCTTTTCTTAATATGTGTATCTGCTTGATATCTGATATGAATGAGTATAAATCAGATCCAATGTCTCCATACAAGATTAGTTGGCCTTTGACATATGTAAAGATGACAACCTGGCCCTTCATTGAAACATTCTGAGCAGCCTCTATCTTGAGGATGATGGGAATTCCCCCATGAAACCACCATTCCTGCTTTGTCTCCAAGTACCCCTTCTTTGCTTCACAGCAAGAAACCATGCTGAATCAGCAGACAGTTTGAGGTCTATAATATTCTGATTTCTAAAGAGAATATTTGACTTCTCTCACTTTCTCTGCAGAAAAACTGATTGTCATTTTGCCCTTACAGAGGGGTAGTGGGATGTGTCGTGGGTCAGTTGAGTGTCTATATAAAAGCTCCCAGCCTTGAAAACAACATCCTATTCCCAGGCCTGAAAACACTGAAGCATTAATTAATTTATAGCAGTGCTTTCTTCTACAATGTACAAAGAAGTGACCTACACAACACTCACATTTCAGCATTTTGTTGGAGCAGGATCTAATTGGGATAGAAATAATCTAAGGGAAAGAGGTAGGAGTTCAGAGAAAGCAAGACGTGACCTTGGGGAAAGGGCAGATATTAAATGCCTTGAGGTGCTGGCTTTGATACCCATGCTAAAGAGAGACAATCTGTGGAATCTCCAAAGTGGAGACAAAGTTGTGGCATATATTAGTAGAGTGAGTGTTTCCAATATTGACGAGAAAATATGTGGCTTCCAGGACCTCTTTAAATGCTGTGATAGCACTATGGTTCGTGAAGCTCTGTGTTATAGTGAAACATTTTGAATGGACATGCCAGAGATTGAGCGTGCGGACTAAGAGATTTCTTTTTGTAAATATAGTTCTTGATATTTATACCTTGCAAGAGATGCCAGGGTAAATTCTTTTAGAAGACAGTTTGGAGGCTTCTAAAATAGAGAAGGTGAAGAGAATTTTTCTTTTCGATGGCATGAATAACTGAAGAGAAAAACTGGAGGATAAGTGGAGGATAAGACTCCGAAATAGACAAGAGCTAGTTTTTTGTTTTGTTAGTATTTAAAAACCTTCTTTAGGGTGGTTGAAATTCCCAGTATAATTAATAATATTGAATCAATAATAGTATCTGTGTAGTATTTTATATACATTAATATCTTCATCAAAATATAGTTATGAAGTAAAGGGAATAATATAAGTATTTTCTCCAGTGTATTCATGAGAAAACTAAGACTGAAAGAAATTTAACGATTTAACCAAGTTTATACAACTGTTACATGGTGGAGTCCAGACTCAGTTCTAGTCATTCACTCATTCCTTTATTCCCAATTGGAATAAATAGCAGTCTCTGTGGCCAGGAATCCAATTTAATATATCAGACTATGTAGCTTACCCGTTGACAATTCAGGTTGTTGTCCTGAATCATCTAAAATGTATGAACTACATCTTCCTTGTCTTTAGACTTATTTTTAGTTTAAGTGTGTGTGTGCGTGTGTGTGTGTGGTTTGGGGGGATGGTATACAAAAAAAGGATGGGAATAGACTTTGCATAGATTCATTCATTATCTACTAGGTGATAAATAAAGTGGATAATAGATAAAAATAAAATCCACAATAATATGTACCTTATGGAGGTTTGTAATCTCAAAAACTTGGGATCTCTCCTATTGCCAGGATCATCCAGAGAAGCAGTTTCCACATATCATCTCAGTCATGAATTCAGTAAACTTAAAGAAGAAAGGTGTGTGATAATGTAAAACAAAAACCTAAAAACTAGGAGAGTTACTCTTAAAGGAAAGGAGAATGGTGGAGAAATTAAATGGAGGAGAACTGATGGTGGGGCCCTTTCTGCACATCATTTTAGGTATTTTCTAGATAGAGGCTTTGAAGAAGCAAGAGAGGAATTTTAGGAGGTTTAGGAAGCTTTCCAAGTGTTATTACAACCCATGTGTAGTAACCACAGGCAATTCTGTTTGCTAATTCCTCTGTTGGCTCTCTTCAGAGTATCCATCTCCATCCCCCATATGGCGTCAGGCTGACCTGAGTCTGCTAACTCTTTGCCTGATGCTGCTGATTGGGCTGGTGACGTTGGGGATTATGTGTAAGTATATTTGCTTCAAACCCAAGAAAGGTGATTAGGAAATCCGTTTGTAACCTATGTAAATCAGGTTGGATGATATGATAGGTGCTACATCCTGAATACTCTAATACTTTCCAATACATCGCCTCATATCTCTCTCATTCTGCATGTTTCCAAGATAAACCAGCAAGGGATACACTTTATTATTATGAGAATTTTGCCCTAACCCCATTGATTTCTCTTGATAAACTAGACTGGACTATGAAGACAATTTTTATTTTTCTAGTTATTGGTAGGAAAAAGGAGCCTCTTTTCTGCATAGACGTACGTCCACTTACTATCCCAATGGTGAGAAACAGGGAGCCAAGGGAAGTAGATTCAAGGAAGAGCATGCCATTTCATTTACTTCTAAGACTTAATACAAAATGGCTTAATCTTCTCACTCCAGACGTTTCTAGTGTAGAGAAAACTTCTAAGCAGCAGCAACAGCCTGACTACTATAAATGGAAAAGAGATACAAACAAGGAGGAAGAGTTGCCTGACATACCTTACCCAGTAGATAGAAAGGTGAACCATCTCCACATAACAATGAAAGCTCCACTCCTAAGCACAATAGCCAAAAAAGAGTATTTGCTTGATTCCAACTATTATTGGGCAGTTGGGAGTGGACAGGATAGGGAGTCCTGGACTAACAGTAAGTCAAAAAACATCCTGTGAATACATACTTTGTAAGATGTTGTTAAGTATGTGATGTACAGAGGAGTGAGTTGCATAGTATTCCCTTTCTGGGGACTTGCAGTCAATTAAGTTTATCTGCTGAATAATACCAACATCTACTCTACTACTTTCATTTCTTTTTATGTATGTAAAATCTCATGGATAATTAGGATTTAGACATACCTATAGGATGTAGTTTGCTCTTTTGAAAAGAAATATGATGTTCCTGAAGCAGTAACAGATATTCAGTAGCCAATCATGAGGATTAACAGTTGATCTGCTACAATGATGCATATTTTTAAAAAGTGAAGTTGCAATGATATATATTCATTGGTTTACCATAGAAGGGTGGACACTTTTTTTAAGTGCAGTGCTTTTAGCACAATTGTTCTTAAAGTTATTATGCTGATGAATCACCTGAAGTTTATTAAAAAGGCAGATTTTGTGGATTTAGGACCAGAAATGATCTAGTGTGGCATTAAAATCTGCTTTTTTAAAAAACAAATACCCCAGGTGATTATGATGCAAGTGGTCTGCAGACCATAATTTCAGATACTCATTGCCCTAAAGGATTCTGTTCCTACCAAAACAACGATTAGCAGACATTTGGTGTATGCCAAAATGTCTTTGTTCTGTCCAAAATATCCATCAGACATTTGGTCCACACCAAAAGGTCCTTGATATTTAGCCTTGTCCAAAACCATTTGGTATGGACCAAATATGCTCATAAACGTTTTGGACAGGACCAAATTTCAAGGAACTTTTGGCATGGACCAAATGTCTTGTGGACTTTTTTTGACAAGACCAAATGTCCTGCAAGGAAAACAACAATTACATGAACCATCTCCATATAGAAAAAAGAAAAAATTTCCACCAAATGAAAGGAAAAATGACTGGTATTGCCTTAGATGAAATGTCAGAAATATGTAATTATTAATTCATTATTTTAATACAAGTGCATTTATAATTAAAATATAAGTAAAATTGTAAGAATGAGCTCTAAACAGTTTGGAATAGAAAGGCATTTAGTGTGTTTCTTCCATGATACCTCAATTATTAGGAAATACTAATAAATATTTTAAAAAGTAAGAAATTTTTCTGTGTTAGGAGAATTATCTATGGCTATCATGAGAATGGAAGAATATATGAGCTTCTCTCCTGTTACGTCTGGGGTTTTGCAGACATCTAATTAATGATGTTAACTTAGACTCAGAGAAATTGAATCAACTTCAGACAATCATCCACCAACAGCAGAATAACTTATCCCAGCAGCTGAGCAACTAGAACTCTGCCAAGAGCTAATCATCCACACTTCAGGTAATCAGGACCAGTTGACCAGTCAGATCAAGTCTGTTGCCCTGGTCTAGGTTGATTATGTGCACCATCTCAGAGTATGAGAGATTATGTTATCCAATGACCCCTACTGACGTACGAAATTAACAAAAGACAAGGGAAGATACAAATTCATTTGATATTTTTGAGAACACAGAGGCAAACTTGGGAAGCATCTTGGAATGATACCAATTTGGATACTTCAGCCCCTCATTTTATGAACTGTTTTCAGGTGGTCCTGTTGTCTTAAGAAAGCATAACTGGTAATTCTGAGGCTAGAAGACTGAGCCCGGAAAAGAGAATTTCAATCACCATTGTACCAACTCAAACTTGGGGTGACTTCATATTCAGAGTCTCCTAAAGCAGTGTGTTTTCAGGGTGCTGGCTCTCAGACATATTGTCAAATTAAATGACTTAGTTTCCCAAACCTTCCCAGTCACTCTAGAGTTGTTTAGTTTGTACTATTGGGTGTAATTTCTTTTTCGGATGACAAATGTAATCCTTGCCCTAAGATGTCACAATGCTACCAAAACAGCCGCTATTATTTTGCAACAAATGAGGAGAAAACCTGAACCAACAGTAGAAAAACTGCGTGGACAAGAACTCCACCTTGGTGAAGATAGATAGCTTAGAAAAAAAAGTCTGGTTGAATCTCCTTCCCTGGTTGGAGAAATTATCTATATAATGGAAAGTAAATAAATGGAGTTTCTGATTCACATAGTAGGAATTCAATGTATTTTGAATGAGAGTTAATAAATGAATTTAATGAATGTTCCCATATATCTTACTTCTGCAAACTGGAATGTGGCTCTCACATAACATTTTTCCTCTTTTCTTTCTCAGGATTTTCTGAAGTCACAGCCATTACTCAAATTTTCTTTCTTCTGATTGAGATTATCGTGGAACCCACCTGGCCGAAATTGGGTGAGAGGAGGGCTCTATCACCTCTCCATCCTTGTAAGTTTGTAACTATTGGGAAAACACCAAGCTAAGAACACCAAGTAATGGAATACTAAGAACATAAACGTTAATTTAAGAATTATAAATCTAGATACAGAAAAAGAGTACAATCTATGAAGGAAAGAGAGCTTCACTGACAAATATTGCAAGGAAGAGTACCTAATTTCATGTGTGTGACAAACTCATGGCGAGACATGTACTTCATTTATTAGTTTAAATTTATTTGTTTACTTAATAAACACAAATTATACTTACTATGTTCAAAGTACTTTATAAATACTAGCCCTAGGATAAAAGCAGTTATATTCCCATCTTATTGATGAAAAAATTGTCATAGATTAAATAACTTGCCCAAGGTCACTCAGCTCATAAGTGGCAAAATCAGGACTGAATGCTGTAGGGATTATGAGCTCAGTCTCTCAGCTATTCTCCAGTACTTACAGTCCAGAAGGTAGTGTTTATCATAAGAACATACATTAACACACATTTAAATTGAATAATTGTCAGCCATTTTCTAACAGAAAGTAAGTCTGAATTAACTGATCAGTTTAACAATTAGTTTTATGACAGAAACTTGCCAATTAGATTATATAACAGATCTTTTTCATGAATTAAAATGAGATGAATCTTTCACTTCAAGTTTTGGTGAAAATATTTAAAGTACATATAAAATATATGACACTCTGAAATTGCATTTTTGCAACTATTTAAAGTTATAAAAAAATAGACATCAACTTAAAAATATGTAAAGGGACACATTTTTGCAAAAGTCTTTCAGTGAGTACCAAACCAAATATTTTGAGAAACACTCTTTATTACAACTATATTAAAATGATACAATTATATTCATATTTTAATATAATACATGGTATTTGTGTATTAGGTGAAATTTAAGATCATTGGCATCTTTCTGGGTGTGGTAGGTTTTTCTTCACTTCCCTACCCCATCAAGATATTAATTCATTCAACTCACTTTTTACTCTTTAACGCATGTTGTTGAAGTTCTCTTAAACTGAATTATAATAGCTCATTTTCTGTCAAAAATACTGTGCTTCAGCTATGACTCACAAATTCCTTAAATAACAAACAATGACATGTCTATACTTTTCTCCCTAGATACACTTTACCTTCATCCACTTTCCAAAGCTTTGTTATGGCTTTCTCTATTCAATGCCAATCTCCCACTCTCTAATCACCACTACTAGTCATACTAAATTGACTAGTCTGGTTTCACAAAAATAATAATGGTTAAAAACCCATCGAGAGTAATAAACAAACAAACAAAAATGATAGTTACTTCTTTAAAAAAGGAGCAATATTGGGCATGAAATGATTACAGATTAATCTGAGGTATTGCTGCTACACTGAGGGTTTACAGAACAGTACCGTGAGACCACGTAAAGGCAGTTGTTTCCGTTTTGGAATTTAAGAAGATGTGTCCCTTCTCCCAAAGGAGTTTTAATCATCTCTTGCCCCTCCATCCACTCCTAATCAAAGTCTGCAGGAGTGAGTGTCACAGCAAGGTTCAGAGACTTTGGATACTGACCCCCAGAGACTGCAGCTGTCACATTCAGGTTAGCAAGACTGAGCTTCAGGATCACACAGCCGTGTCCTCCGCTACTGAGTAATGGCTACTCTGAGCAAGTGCATATGCTAAGAGTAAGATTTCGTAAGCCTAGCCCTGAAACAAGAAAAGAATGTAACAGTGCAATGCAGGTCATTTCGGTAGAAAGCAATTTGGGGCACACGGAAGATTTAGACCTGACAGCATAATTTTCTAATGATATTATTTGAGTTATCACCAATTCCTTAGCAGAAGAACTAGGGATTCATATCAGAAACACATCAGTGTAGTCATTCATTTTCTTTCTTAACTTCTGTCTTGTTCTCGCTTCACCCCCACATACGTATAAATATATACAAAATTATATTTGTGCATAGTAAAATGTAATGAGTTTTTACACAGAATGTGATTTCATTTTTCAGTTTTTCTTCATAAAGTTCCAAAGTAAAGAAATTCTGATACTTCTAATGTAATCAGCACTGGATAGTTTCTACCAAGTCAATGGAGGGAATACAAATTCTCAATCCAGAATTTAAGTATCCTTCTTAAGTAATTCTACTTGGATCATGATTAACTTGAAATAAAGAATTCAAATATGCCAGCTTTAGGGATTTTGATGTGTCATGGCAGCAAGTCTCTCAGCATTCAGATAAGTGACATTTGGCTGTAAGGGTAACTGAGAACACTGCATTGTGATCAAACTTCAAATATGAAATTTACAACTAATTTTAAATTGATTAATTTTCAGATTTAGTACGAAAGAATATGCCCAGATCAAGGGACCCAAAGGATGTGCCTATTTTCAAAACTGAAATATTTATATTTCCCGCTGCAGTGCTGAAATTTCCTGGATTTGTGAGAAGACAGGTGCATTAGCGAAGACTGAAGATTTGGATTAATTTGGATTAAATTTGGATTAATAAAACTTCTTCCAAATTCACCAGGAAGTAAGAGACTTGTGATAAACCCCATGTGAGGAAGGAGAAAGCTACACTGCTAGAACCAAAAACAGATTAAAAAGTGACTGTGTATTTAAACTATTAGGCCAATAAACTTGCTTCACAGAATATTCTCCACTTCATCGTCTGACGCCTTCTGATCTCATGTTCTTCCTATTCAGGCTTAAAATTATCACTGGGGTCCTAGGAGAATAGCTGTTATATGGCCCCATTATTCAATCTCAGAATCATTTCACTGAATTTCCTCTCTCTATCAAATAAAAGACTCTTTTCTTCCTTTCTTGTTACATATGCAGAAGTGCACATGGGTGCTATTTAAATATTTAACAGCCAGAACTGACACAGGCCACAGGACTGGAATGAGGTCCTGGAGACCCTATTGTGAGAGTTGCTGGATGATGTAGAGATCTGGGGATCCTGGAGTAGGGGTCCTGCTGGGGCAGCAGTGGTATACCAAATCATTCGGAAATATCTTAGTATCTTAGCAAATGGTTTGTCTGTACCACTGTGTACCAGCCACGTATCAGCCTGCACGAGCAAAAAAACTCTTGCTCCTGACTCCCTGTGAAAGTACATTTTCTGTTAATCTTTAAAATTTAGATAATTTGTAATCTAGGTGAAGTAGCATATTATTTAGTATTTACATTCTCATTTATTTAAATTACTAAATAAACTGAGGTTATTGAAGTTATTGTTTTGGTAATCTGGGTATTATTACTACAAGTTTATTCTCCTATAATTGAAATTTTATTTCCTTCAGAAAAGTCGTAATAAGTTGTTTGAAGACTTTAAAATATTAGAACCATTATCTTTTATTTTTATTTTTCAGAACTTTTCTTTAACATAGTTTGTTAGTATCCCTGCCCAAAAGATGCTAAACATTGTAAATTTAGAATTCAAGAGTTTTCTGGGACAAAATTACTGATTTGAGAATATTGGCAAAGGATATAGTTTTCATTTTCTCTTAATATAATTGCATAGCTATGTATAGGCTAAACAGAATCGTAAACTAATCTGTGATATTGATTTGGCTGGACCAGAGATCTGGAATTTACTGGAAAAACTGATATGATGCAAGTTCAAAGCTAGTTCTATTTCAGAATACTTTTAACAGTTCTTTGAAAGAACATCCTCATACATGCAATCTAGTAGCCTGTTATTATCTAAATTTAAAATTGTGATTTAAAATTATGAGCTAATCAACATTTTATATATGTACCAAC
This sequence comes from Tapirus indicus, assembly GCA_031878705.1. Classification (NCBI taxonomy): domain Eukaryota; kingdom Metazoa; phylum Chordata; class Mammalia; order Perissodactyla; family Tapiridae; genus Tapirus; species Tapirus indicus. Next base: position 106,229,924 of record CM062918.1, on the reverse strand, counting down.
AGAAACTCTAGAACAAGGGGGTTAAATTCTAATGTGAAAATTTAGTAAGAATTACAAATAAAATACATTTAAGCACAGATTTTTAAATATACATAATTATTTTATCACAATTCAAGTGAACAGGCTTTACCAATTCTCAAACAGGACTGAAATATAAGATACATATACATGGATTAAACAAGCAACTTTATTGTTTCATTTCTCTTTAGTAGCTTACTGTCATCGCCATTCTCACAAAGATAAAATTGTTCATTAAAGGTCAAGAACTCTGTACCTGACTCCCACATACTGAGTTTTCTTTTCTTTTTTTATTTCCATGGGAAAGATAATGTCTTCTTTTATTCTTTTATTTCTAACCATAGAAAAACTGCTATTAGTAATTAAAATATCTTTTATGGTTATTTTGTTCCTATAAGAGGTTACAGGGTTTTTTCTCCAGTGTCTTGTGTCTTTTAATTGTTGTCTCACGTACACTCTGACTTTCAGAATCACTAAAAGAGGATATTTCTGTTTCTATCTCAGAGGGGCTCTGGAATTTGATCATATCCTATTTCTCATAGACCTCTCCCTGCTGCCCTGTCATTGTCATGTTATTTCTGGCAGCTTCTACAGTGGATGAATAAATCCAAAAGTCTTCTTAGGGATACGTTAACTTCTTATGTCAGAATAACTTGTCTTCCTCATTGCTTTCTGATAACTTGGCTTATGAGACATGACGTATCCCAGGAATTTCAATCTCTCTCTCTCCTCAGTCAAAATTCCTGGGAGATATTATGTATTTTCATTACATATAAAACATATATGTACATGTACATATAAATGCATATACATGTTCACACACTTACATACATTGTCTAAATTCCTGGCCATGTTTTGTTTTTATTTTGGATAACTTTCTTCTCTCATTTAGTAGTTACACAGTTTCCAAAACTTCACATCAGATTTACATGGATAGTCCCTCAAAAGTATAGATTCCTGGGCCACATCTCAAATCTACAGACTCAGAACGACTAGAGGACAGGACTAGAGAATCTGTAAGTTCACAAACTCAACAGGTGATTCTTAATAACTGAGTCTGGGTATTCAGCAATGTTCAGAAAAATGACCTAAATACCAACTTCCTGAGCAAATATGTACATAGGCAAAGGCGCTGGCACCATCCTCAAATTGAATGGTTATTTAATTTCTTCCTTTTTTTGTTATTTGTTTTTTTAACTTTTATTTTTGTCCAGCTTTATTGAGATATAATCAACATATAACATAAACTTGTGTAAGTTTAAGGTGCACAACATAATGATTTGATATATGTACATATTCTGAAATGATTTTTACAGTAATTTTACTTACACCCATCACTTCACTGGATGGCTCTTTCTGCAATGTTAGCAAAATTAGTTTGGTTTGTGTAGGCCGAATTGGGTCAGGGAGGTCAAAATCGGGACAGAGTAATTACAGATCTCAACTATTTCATTGTTGTAACCTTGGCCAACAACTCCTTAATGAGGAGATTGATTGGAATGGTCAGGATAGACAGGTGATATGCAATTTGATCTCTCTGCCTTTGTGGAAGTAGTTCTCAATTTAGCTGCACACTGAAATTATATGGAGGAGCTTAGAAGAAATAATGAAGCCTGATATTATCTCACCTCTTAAAATTCTGATTTAATTGATCAGGAGTGTGGTTAGATTATTGAAAAAATTTTAAAGCTGCCCATGTGAGTCTAATGTGTAGTTAAGTTTGAAAACCATTGGACTGAGGTCACCCCAGTGACCCTTATGTCGGTGCAGGGGTAAAATAGCCAACCCTCCATTATGTTATTAAGAAAGCAAGTGAGCTAGTTCCATTGGTGAGGATTCCATGGGGTTGAGAAGGTGGGCCTGGGGACTGTTATCTGAAGCTAGCATTGATGATATATTTGAGGCTGCATAGAGACCAAATAATGTGTAATCATGCTTGTATATTTTTGCCTGTGTATGGAGAAGGATGTGAAGGACATATTATGAACGTTGTTTTCATCAGGGTAGGTATGATTGTAGTAAAACTGGACATGAAGGGGAGATGATTAACTTTTTCAATTGAGAATTCAATGAAGCAAAGAACTGAAAGAGAGAGTCAGATTCAGAACAGATGACCCAAATTAATAAGGTGGTCCTGGGGCCGGCCTGGTGGCGCAGCGGTTTAGTTTGCACTTGGCAGCCCAGGGTTCGCCGGTTCGGATCCCGGGCGCCTGCCGATGCAGTGCTCGTCAGCCATGCTGTGGCGGCGTCCCATATAAAGTAGAGGATGATGGGCACGGATGTTAGCTCAGGGCTGGTCTTCCTCACAAAAAAACCAAAAAAACCCCACAAAAAATTAATAAGGTGGTCCTGAAGCAAATGTAACTCTTTATTCCACAGGTATGTTAGTCCTGCTGAAGAAATAACTTCAAGTAATAACATGCTTTCTTTCCCCTCTCCTTCAAGGCATATAATAACATAAATATAATAAAGTGCATCTCCCCTCAGTTCTCTCAAAATATGTCTTAGATTTCAAGATACAGATGTGTCCCAGTCTCTTACTGGGGAGTGGTATAGTTTGGTGCTTAAGACAATGGGTTTTTGAAGTCAGGCAGATACAGGTTTATGTTCTTATTCTCCATTTAAAAGCTGTATAATCTTAGATAAGATTCTTAAATTCTCTAAGCCTGTTTCATCAACAGCATAGGGTGACAAAAATGGTGCCTATTCCCTGTGATTTTTGTGGAGAAAAAAAGATACAAAGCATGTGAGCTGCCAATTAAATTTAGCCATTATTACTCCTACTATCCCTGCTTCTACTTGATGAGCAGATTCTTACAACCCTTCCAGCTCTGCGCACACTGCTGTATGGAGTTCTGTTTGATTCTCAACCAAAGCTTTTGTTCTTTCATGTGGATGCTGAATCTCTACTTCTGTACCTGCTGTGTTTTTAGGAAATTTATCTTGATGTAATGGAAAGACAACATTTTTCATACAAATATTATGAAAGCTGGTGCATGCAGCCAAGCATCAGTTCATCAGGGGAAAAAAAAGCAGGGAGCAACAGGGCAAATCAGGGGTGGAAAACAGCTCTAGGTGATTACCTGAGATAGGTCCTATTTCCTATAGACTGTTTTCGTGCTTTCTGTGCCCTCTGTGATGTTGAGGCCAGAAATGAGAAAGACAGGATGTTAGGCTATTCCAGTTTCCCCAGCTTGCTCAATAGTTCTAATGAATTAGATATTATTTACTTAATTCATCTTTAGATTCTTTAACATCTAGAACTGGAAACTGTAGGGAAGAAATAATTTTTATTGTTAACAGTTACCAAATGAAAACACCATCATTTTCAGTTCTCCAACTTTCTAGGTTTCTAGACAGAATTTATTTCTGAGAAAAGTTACTCTCTGTGGGTGGTCTTGGCGTTGGAAATCCAGGTTTTGATTCAATTTTTCAGTCTACTTATTTCCTCCTAAATACAGATGAAAACACTTTATTAGCTTTGTATATATTAACACACTCTCTCTGTAATATATTACATATATAATATATATTCAGAAACATATTTGTATATAATATATGTATATATTCAGAAACATACACATGTGTATATATATATATACACAATGTACATAGATATTATATAATACATATTCAGAAATATGTATATAATTGTATGTATTATATATACTATATCTAAATGTATACATTATATATGTAATATACATATATTCAGAAACATGTCTATTTTCTTCAGTTAATCACTGCTATATCTATTTTCTGCTATCAGCTCAAACATAATTCACTTGATGATCTAAACAAAACTGTTTAGATGACAGTTTTGCCTGCAAGAAAAGAATATTTTTGAAAAAAGACTTCACTAGGATAACTGCAGGTAATAGATAATGAGAATATCAGACACAAAGTATGGATTTTAAGAATACAGAAAGACTTAATGGAGGTGTGAGTTAGGTGCCCAAGACAGAGGCTGTGTTGTGCAGTGGAAATAAAATCGAATCGTTGTGGACAGAAGTAGCTTGGTTTCCATTTCTGTCAAAAAGTAGCTTTGTAATAATAATCCAATCCCTCTAAATCTTATTGGATGAGGTGTTCCCTGAGTACAGCTTTATCATATCTGGGTTTTGTGTAAAAGGCACATTTTTGAAGTGCACCAAAATGTGAAGGCATAAAAGGGAACATCGTCTGACACGTGTGGAGGATGGTAGAGCTTAGAAAGGAATTTCTTTATATTAAAGCTTATAGCAAGTATTTTCTCTTTGTAAGCTTAGAATATATTTCACCTGTGAAAAATAATAGCAATCTTATCCAAAACAACAAGCCCGCTTGAGCCTCTCTGTCAGCATTCACTGCCTCTTTCTTTTTGCTACACCCGGCTCTTTCTGTGTTCTCTTTGAGAAATTCAGTGTATGTTTCCCATCCTTACATGAATCTGTGAAGTTCTGCTTTTTACCTTCTAAAAATATTTTAGAATTATAACCAAAAAGTAAAATAAAAATATATTAAATCTCTCATCTCTGATTAGATGAGTGCATCTTTTTATATGCATACATCATGACTATCAAAATGCCCCTACTCTTTTCAAACTGTATTAAAATAAAAAAAGTTTATGTTCATTTTTGAGATGGGGAATTGGAGTTCTGATAACTGGCATAATTTTCTTTTTCTTTCTTTCCATCTTCCTTCCTTCCTTTCTTTCTTCATTCATTTATTTTTGGTACTCAGACTCAATAGATAACTTTAGCTTTTTAATTAAGTACATTTAAATTGAGTAAATACTACCCAATTCATTAGAACTATTGAACAAGATGTGAAAATTGGAATTGTCCATAAATCAGTAAAAGGAGCATGCTTTTTAATAATCCACAAAGACTAGGATTAAAAGTAAACCACCCTGGAGTTGAACCATACTGGTTCATACATTAAGCCATTTTCAATGGCCAAGCACATCATTTGTAATTTTATTCTGTGTAAACAGTCTATGATCCTCCTTTAGTTTTCAGAGTCATGGGGCCTACTGATCTTTAAGCAATAGGGCTAAATTGAATGGCCACCCCTAACTTAATGCCCTTTGTGTAGCTACCCGAAGACTCAGGAGAATATTTGACATGAAAAAGTACTTTTGACTGTATTGAGGACCAGAAAAACTTCTTGATCAGTATTTCTCCAGGGGATTCTCTTCTAACGTCTGTCTATAACATGGAGACAGAGAGAGAAACTATTTTTTTAACGCCCAGGTTCACAGTTAGAGGTGAGAGTGGCATTTGTCCTTCCAGGTACTCAGCTATCCATAATACACTGTAATACGTGTTATGCTAGAGGGATCTAGTGAGTGCTTTATAGAAACACTGAAGAAGGATTGGGTGTATTGATGCTGCTCCGTGTTTTCTTCATTTTACAATTACTTCTTCAGGTAGGAGTATATTTTCTATTTGTGTACCCAAATGTAACTTCATTTACTGCTGTAAGTCAAATGTGTATAAATAATAAAATATGGTCTGTAGCTAATCCTCATGCTTCCCAGATGTGTTAGGACTGCCAAAACTTCCCCAGAATTCCTATAAAAATTGTGGAGATGACGTGGAGATGACGTGGAGATGACTGTGAAGGCAATTGTGATATAATAATCATAATAATAAAATTCAAATACTCTAGGAAAAAAAGCCATGTGTAAACCCAGGAAACACATTCTGAGAGGAGAGGGGAGGATTAAGTTTAATGTCCTAGTTTTGACACAGGATTGGGTGGTAGTATAGTCCGCAGCACGGTGGGGGGGGGGGGGGCACAATCTTGCAGTTTCTCTGCACAGACCCTGGGAACTGGAGTGTGTCCCATAATAGAAAGAGCAATGAGCTGACAAGGTAAATCTCCATTTTAAAGGCCAAAATAACTAGTTTCTTGGAGGCCAAACATCCGTTAAAAACAAAAGCCACACCTGGATATAACGTCTTCTTCTATTTCCAGCTTGGGGAACAGTTATCTTGGTGGTTTTCCAACCAGAGTCTCTGTAATTCTGCATTACAGATCCTTCATTTTTATACCTTCATTTTTATACCAAGGAATTCAAGTCGTGAAAGATCAAGGAGACTTCTTGGGCAGCACCAGCGGGGGGCAGTAGACCATTATTGTGAAACTGACAGGTGTGCACCAGCTAAGAAACTTGAAATTTTTGTTGTTTGACATTCTGGGGGTTTGCTCTACTTTTGGTGAATTGCCCAATAATCAGAAAAAGGAAGGGATTGTGAGATATTTTCTCAGCATAAACCAACGTTATAGCAAGAACAGCTGCCACTGGACTATTAGACTAAAAATCAAGGGGAAAAAACCTGTAAATACTATGCACTGCTTTTAATCTGAGTCTTCACATTTTCCCAGTACTGAGTAAAGACAGATTATGCTGGTATGATAAAAAAGAATATCTGAATTCTTATTGAATTAATTTGGTAATAATAAGTCATGAGTCTCTGTTCTATTTCCTAGATTCTCAAGTCTTCTATAATTGTGTTTATTATAGGAGTAATATTTCGTTTAATTTTTCCCAAAGTGATTTATTTCATCATTTGAATCAAGTAATTTATAGTGAATTAATCAAAATAACCCATCCTCACTAAATCAGATAATTTTCCATTAATATAAAAAATGTAGGTACATAGAGGATGCCAACAACTTCTTTAAAATTGGAGGCACGTGTCTTTGACTCAATTCTTGGACAATATTTTGTTATTTTAATCCAGAAAATAGAATTTAAAAAAATTTCAATTCATGAATACAATTATAAACTTGGTTTATGATTTGCAAATCTTGCAATGTTGTATTTTTTCATCTCTAAGTAATAGCTCTAGTAATAACTGCAAAATATATTGCAAAAGAAATTTTAAAAAATTATTTTATTCATGGAAGAATTGTAGACAAATTTTAACATCTGTACCTCAGAATTTTGGCTGTTTAAACATGGATTTTACCTCAGGCTTAAAAAAACTGAAATTTTACATATAAATGTGGTTTACTGTATTATTCTTTTATCTTTTAGTTTGTGCTTGAACAGAGATTCAAACTTAATGGACAAGTATTGGTTTTACTCGCTCCATGTCTACATTTGAGTTCCTCCCCCCAATTTTTCTTGGAAATGATATCCTGTTTTCTTTGAGAGACTCTACTTCTCTATTCCATGAAATTTTCCAGGCACCCTCAATCCCTTCTCTGATAGCTGTAGAGATGATCACAGATCCAGAGCTGAAATTCATCCTTTAGTAACAAGTGGTTGGTTCAAGGTGTAGTCTTGTGACCTAAGCAAGACAAATCTGAGTTCTGCAGATTGATAAATAGAAGCTCAGAGAGAGAATTTTTTTTTTTTTTTTAGTTCAGTTTGCTAAGCTAGAAGTACTTGTTGCCTTAGCAACACTCTATGGGGAAGGTTAACTACAGTGAGAAAGAACCAATATTCAATGAGAAGCAGAGGATAGATTAGTGCAATTTTACCCTCCAAACCCTGAATTTGGTAGCTTTTCCTTCAATTTTCTGCATCACCCTAGTAAACTTCCCAGCCCTGTGAGATAATAACTGCCTTAATTTGCCTAAACTAAACTGACTTAAATTTCTATTAACCATGACTAAAGAGACCTGACTAATACAAAACTGTTTTCCAACTTCTATTGGAGCAACATTTAGTCTAAATCTATGATTCTTCAGAGAAATTTAGGGAGTGGTGTCTTCCATATTTTTTACTATATTCTGAAGCCTAGAAAAATTACTTTGGATTCTCATTCTTTTTTTTTTATTGATGTCTTAATAGTTTATAACATTATGGGGTTTTAGTTGTATGTTATTGTTTGTCCGTCACCGTGTGGTGGATTCTTATTCTTAACGGTAGAAAAATAGGAGTTCTAATTCCAAACATAATCCGTGGGAATATAATATTAAAATGTATCTTTGAGCAGAAACAATGGTTCTCAATGTAGATTCCGATGTGGAGGAATAGTGGAGTTCTCAACAGCATTCAAACTGAAGCTAAATAGTGATGATACTAAGGTACTGTGGGAGAAATCATTTTATTAATTTGAACTACTTTGTTCCTCAATACTTTGTATTCTAGGTTGAGAGTGAGGAATGAACAAAATAAGTGCATTTTATTACTCTATGTAAGGAAACATTCCTCACATCTAGACCTTCTTTTGTGGCACATTTGAAATCAGAATTTATCACAGTAGGAGCAAAGGAAAGTTGGACTTTATATGATTAGATTACAGGATTAATATATATCTAGCTTTCTATCCTATATTCCTATTAGATGATAATAGGGCTGTAATTTAGTTGACAAAACCCCAGCATATTGTGGACTTTAAGTCTGTGTCCTAACTTTGGAAATTTTGATGGTGTAGGGGAGGAAGAAATATTTCTCTGCCCTTCTAGGTTCTTCTGGCTGATCTAAGAATTAAATTTACATGAGATAGAATAATAGGAGAAAATCAAACAAGTTTAACAACATGTATACATGGGAGAAACCCAGGAAAACTGAGTAGCTCACCAAAATGGCCAAAGCCACCATCTTAAATAAAGACAAAGGAGGATGTTAGAGATAGTAGTTTGAGACTTCAAAGGGGAGGAAGATAATTCACATGGAGATGGAAAAGCAAATATTTGTTAAGCAGATGTTTACCATGCCTTGCAAATACAATGAAATATGGAGAGGACTTGTATCAAATGAGCCTTGCTAAGTTCTTCTCTGTCTACCACACTTAGTTGATAATACACTATAGTTATCTATGGTGAAAGCTCCTTCCTGAAACAGGCCTTTCTTAAATTATTTTAGGCAGTTAGTGGGGAGGTCAAAGTTTCTTTCTGAGTCTTTTGTTGTTAAAAATAATCAAGCCAAAGAGACACATTTTGGGGTAGCAAATTCTGCTTCCCTACAATGGCAAGTGAAGTGTGAACATAGCTTTTCTTCCAGCTTTCTGTGCTAAAAGAGGAAGCAGTCCTTAGGAGATAATTATATATTAGAATAGTCAAGGTATTACATGTTTAATCATAAAATGAATGAAAAATGTCACAAAAAATGTCTTTGAAGAGATGTGTAGATGTCCTGGTTACAGGAATCCTAACAGCCCCAACTTCATCTCCAAAAATGTTCCCAGTAATGTGTATTTCACATTATGCATTTGAAATTTCATAAATCTCTTTTAATAATAGACCAGAACTTAGAAACTCAGTCTTAGGCTCTTTATAAGAAGAAATGTAAACTAGTGTCACACCAATGATTATAATCAGGTCCAAAATAATCTTCATATTCCCATTATTTTCATAAAAGATACTCTGTGATCTTGGGGAAGTTATTTAACCTCTGATTAAATTTTTTCATATCCAAAATAGAGATGATAATAGTTCTTATTTTACCAAGCTTGTTGTTAGAATTAAGTGAGCTAATACAGAGAAAATTTTTAGAAAATTGTCTGGAATATACCAAGAACTATCATACAATAGCTATGATTATCATTGAACATTTTGAACAAATAGAATTTTGCTGAGTGAACAAAGTCATGTTTTCCAATTGATGTAAACTCTGGCATTTTATAATTTTGTCTACTTTACAACAATTATCAAAAGATTTTAAATATTACCAATTTTAATACAATAGTACACAATGGGATATTCTTGAAATACAAATGTACATTTATTATAAAGTAAAATTTTAACATAATTTAGCATGTGTATAAATACTTCAAAGATGTATGACAGGTGTTTATAAAATTTATACCTCAAAGCATCAATAGTATAATTTTTCTACTACTTTGATAAAATAGTTTGATGAATAGTATATTTCCTATAGAGTCTAGAAGTTCTACCTTTTAGGAGATTTTAAATTCAAAGTAATATATATATATTACTTATATATTATATACATATTATAAAATAATTTGGTCAGAAATTAACATTCACACACACACACACAAACACACACACATAAATAGTTGAAAACAGTGCTTGTGTATTTAACTTCCTCCCCAAATTATATATTCAATTTTTTGTCACCTAGAGAAGAATCTTTTGTGAAGCTGGAGGATTCCAAGAACCTTCTGTCCCTTTAAAATATTTCAATTTTAAAGGCACTTCTTTCTTTCTCTAGCTCCCTCCCTCCCTTCCTCCCCCCCTTCTCGCCTCTTCCTCTTCCTCCTCCAGGGACCTGGAACAGGACAAGGACCAGGAGGAGCCTGGTCCCAGGAGCAAGATCTTGGGGGAACAAGACATCTGTCTAATTCCAAGCCCTATCCTACACAAATGCATATATTCTTCCTGAAGGCAGAGTTGGAGGATGCAGGAATGACTGGCAAGGGCAGCCCAGGGAGCTGGCTGCCGTGTCCTCCAATAAGAAACATTTGGAAGCCCTGGTTGCTGGAGAAGCACAAGACTTGATCAGATAGAGAGTCCAAATGGAGACTGACTCTTGCCAGTTTGTGGCTCTCTCCTGAGAGTGATTTTCTGGTGGCTGGCTCACTCCACACTGAGGCTATGCAGGCATTTGGGGCCTGGCCTGGCTCCACAGGCCTGGTAGGGGACCCCCACCTGCCCCAGGCCTGTAGACTGGGTGTGTACTGTGCATGCAGAGCAGTTCAGCATAGCCAGGGATCTGAAACAGGACATTGGTCTGGAGAGGCTGAGTCACAGGAGTGGGCTCTTGGGGGCAAGGTGTATCCTAATAGCAAGCCATAACCTACCCAATGGAGAATGTTCCCTTGAAGGCAGCAAGTCAATATGCGGACTGTCTGTCACCAGTTTGTAGCTGTTGCTTCCAGCAATATTTGGAGTTGGGCTTCTTCCACTCTGGAAACTGTGCAGGTGGTTGGGGCCATGTCCTAGCTCCACAGGCCTAGAGGGCTGCTGATGGGGTGCGTGCTGCACTTGCAAGTGCTGAGCAGTTCAGGGTAGTCAGGGGCCTGAAACAAGACAAGGGTCAGGAGAGGCCTGGTCACAGGAGCAAATCTTTGAGGGAACAAGTGTTGCGTCACATACCCAGCTGGATGAGCAGTGCGGGATAGTTTGCCGAGAGACCAAAGAAAAGAGCTAGAGACAGTGAATGAGACATATGGGTTTATTGGGAGTTATTTACAGGGAAGGTCCAGTGGCAGCTGGCTGGACTGGAAATATGCCCCCGCAACTGCCACCTGAGAGAAGCTTGCTTAAGTAGGCAGAGGAAAAAAGGCTTCATGCTTGCCAAGGGAGACTGATCCTGTATGACCTGCATTCCAAGGGCCAGAGACCCCCGGAGGGCCTTCATGTTCCCTCAGACTGTGAGGGACTCTGTGCTAACTCTCCCATGAGAAAACAGCTGGTTTGGCCAAGCCCAGGACTGTTATCATCATGAGTGCTGGAGTGTAGCTCAGACAAAGAGCCTCAAGGACACATGGCTCTTTAGGGTCACGCAGGCTAGTGCCCCTACACTCCACACCCCCATGTGTCCAAATGGGCCTTACAATCTCATTATACCAGTCTGCTGTGGTTTCCCTCAAGCCAGACACAGAGAGGGGCACTGCAGCCAGAGACCACAACAGCAATAGAGAGCACAACATGAAAATAAAAGAAGTAGTAAGAAGGCAAGGGGAGGTTACTTGGCAGGAGGGGAGTAGAAATGGGAAAGTGGGTGGCATTCTTCCACTCTCGCAGGGCTCTCCAGTCAGAGGCATTGGCAGCTTGGAGACACCATGGTAACCCCATGATTGAAGAGAGATGCAGCTCGCAGCATACCCAGCAGTTGGAACAGTTTTGTATGTCAGAAACAGTGTGTGCCCAAGCAGTGAAAAGATTGGTAGATGTCCTAAGGGCATAAAAGTAAGATGTTTAGAAGGAACTAAAACAGGGTGATCATGACCATCCAACAAGATACATCAGAAGGAAAGGATGAATGTACCTTGAGGAATTGGAGGCCCTGGATTACTAAGTTTGGAGGTTTTCAGTGGTCTCACCACAATAAAGAGTGTTACTGTGATATCCTGTTTTAAACCTATCCCCAAGGGGTTAAGAGACCACACCAGCTGGGCCCCACCTGCCAGTCCCAGGGCCAAGTGACCATGTGGGTCCCAGTAGGGAATTCCTGTGGCAGAGGCAAAAACAAGTTGTTCTGAGTGTCCATCTGTGGTTGTTGTGTCTCTCCTTGATTAGCTCTTATCTGTAGATGTACTATAGTATCAGGTCCTTGTGTCAACATCTGAAGTGCACTGGGTCAGGTGCGCCTCTCATGTTCATTCAGTTGATGTATTGCAGTTGTTAGGCATCTTGTCCAGTGGGCTAGGGTCCTGCCTTCTCTTGTCAGTTGTTGTTTCAGCAAGCTGTTCCATTAGCCCCACAGCCACGAGGGTGTATGGCAGGTGTAAATGCCAATGTATGTCCATTTGATCTGCCCACAGTTTGAACCTGGTGGCCAGTAAAATGCGTACCTTGGTGACTGTTGATGTCCATGGGAACAGTGTACGCAGTACACAGGTGGTCCAGGACTCTTAGAGTGGTCTTCTGTGTGGCCCTCTTGCTGGAGTATGTCTGTATTAGTCCTGTAGATGTGTTCACACAAGTAAAGGCATACCGACAGCCATCAGAAAGAGGCAAGGGCCTGATGTAGTCCACCTGTCATCACTGAGCAGGCTGGTTGCTTCTAGTAATTTGGCCTGTGTCCTGGGTAATGGCCCAGCTTCTCTGCAAGGGACAAGAACAGCATGTGTGATAGACCTGTACAATATCAGCATAGCGCGGGGAAGGCCCCAGGCCTTGGCAATAGCCCATAGGATCCTTTGTCCTTTGTGTCCAGTCTTTTTGTGTAACCATTTTGCCACTCTCTCAGCTGGCACTTTTTCAAGGAGATAAATCTGAGCTAACTTGTCTGTTTGTTGATTTCCTGGGAGCATTGTCACCTGATGTGCAGACACATGGTACACTGTTAATATCATTCTTTGGACCAGCTATCAAATATCATCCTAGAGTTTTATCCCTCACAATGGGTGACCATTAATAGCCGCACCTTTGTTGTGCCCATTGTGCCATCCACAGGGTTAGCCCCTTTCCACAGTTGACACCAGAAGCCAAGGGGCACTGGTTTATTGGCTTGCCTCTGCCAGAGACCCCATTTGAACCCCTCTGGGCAACTGGAAACATCCAATTCACATGATTGTCCTTGTGTTGAAACACCCAAGGACTGGATTTGTTTCACTGTTATTTTGGCTTGACTGAAGGCCTCCTGCTTTGTGCTCCCCCAGTCCCAGATACTACCCTTTTGGACCAACTTGTAAAGAGGACAAACAACCTGTATCTTACCTATAACGGTAGCAGGAACCGCTTTTATCTTATGTGACCAGACAACACCCAGATATTGACAGATAACCCAGAACCTTGTACTTTGTTGTCATTTACCACCCATCCTCATTGGCATAGGTGGGTGAGGAAGGAGTGGGAGGGTTCTTGAAGGTCTGAAAAAGACTCAGAGGTTAACATGACATCATAAATATAATGGAATAAGGCAACACAAGATAGCTTTGTCCACCAGGCAGCATTATAGAAGCATTGCCACAGGGTGGGGTGAGAAATGATGGAAGCCATTCTGCTCAGTTCCACCCCCAACAGCAAAATGTCTTCCACATCTGTAGACCAATACATTGCTATTTTCACATATGGCCTTTGGTCCCCCAAGACCCGAGCCACCTGCTCTGTACTGTAGGGATGGGCCAAGGTCCTTTGGCCCTCCTTCTAGTCAAGGGGGCTAGGGAGTTCCCAGGCTGTTACTGGGGGTGCTGTTAAAGCCACCAGAACAGCATTTGATTATCACCTTTTTCCCAAAGGGATGTTTGCTTCTCCTCCGGGGCTATAGCAGCCACCACGCAGACTGCTCTCTCCGTGCTTTGCTCAGCCTCATTTGTGCTGTCCCAGGAGAGGAGGGAGGGGTGGGGAGTCCCAGCCATCTGATGCTCAGGACTCAGCATACCTGCTTTGCTCTGCCTCCACGCTGGGTGTTGAGGCAGCTGGACAACACACTTGCTGTGCTCTCTTTGCCCCCGTGGGCACTTTTTGCCAAAGGCCAACATGCTCCTAGCCTGCTTTTGCTCCTGTGTGTGCGCTGGAGCCAGCAGGTCTATTTGTGACTGCTTTACTTTTGATATTGAAACTCATTTATTTTAATCTCAGCCAAATTGACCATACACAAAACTCCTTGGGGTTTTACTGCCACAAAACTTTTGTTCCTTGTTTTTTACCTTCAGAATTTGTCCCATGTAACCCTTTTTCTTTCCTAGTACTTTAGGACAAATTTATTTTTCTTAATAAAACAAACAAAGATACTTTATTCTTTATACCTTTTTTACTGAAAACATACATTTTAGTTTTATTGTATGTAGACTTTCCAGAAATATGTGCTTCCTCATAGAAAATTTCTTAGCATGCACGTTTATCAACAAACTTATGCATTTTTTTTTTCTTTTGTGAGGAAGACCAGCCCTGAGCTAACATCTGTTGCTAATCCTCCTCCTTTTTGCTGAGGAAGACTGGCCCTGGGCTAACATCTGTGCCCATCTTCTTCTACTTTATATGGGACACTGCCATGGCCTGGTTGGCAAGCAGTGTGTCAGCAGGCACCCAGGATCCAAACCCGTGAAACCCTGGCTGGCAAAGTGCCAATTAAACTGCTACGCTATGGGGCAGTCCCTCACTTAAGCATCTTTCAGTTTCTTTGAGATAAGAAACCAAAGGCAGACAAATCTATGCTTAGTAATCAATTTCTAATATTTTATCTTTTATGGAAATGACCTAGATACTCAACAAATTTTTATCACTGAACTTAATAGCAAAAGTCTAAAATTTCAAGTTATCAAAAAGATTTTGGAAGCTGTTTTTCAAGTGTATATACCATAAAACATAATTATTGTACCACAAAACTCTTACTTATTTTTATCTAAATCATTATTTTTTTCCAACAATTATGTTTAGATTATTCACAAAATCTTCATTTGACATTAAAGCAGTTAGCCATCATCTTAAGTTGTTTTAAGTACATACAGCATAACACATAATTATTGTTAAAAAGTTCCCCCCAAATTTTTATCCTTTTCACATCTACTTAGTTTACTTGTTCCCCAATTCCACCAGTTTTGTGGTGGTATAACTTCTCATGGTGGAATGCATATGCCAGATAGGTGGAGGCAGCTATGTGGGATCTACCCGCCGTGGGTTGGGGCTGATCAGACCTCTATACTCTCATCAGACTCCCATAGGCATGTTGACAGAGCCTCCATAGCTTTGGCTTGAACCAGATGTGCTTTTCTTTCTAATTTTATTTTTTCTTGTAGCTGCCTCACCTTCTCTTAGCTTCCATTTTTGCTTCTGTTGCTAAGCGAACAGCAGCAAGGAGGGGCCATCCCACCGCAGCAGCTACCACCTGGACTTCTGATTTTTTCCTCATCATTTATCATGCCCAGGACTTCCCCTGCCCTTGTTACAAGCCATCACACAGAGAGGAGGGGCTGCCCCATGACTGTAGCAACAGCCTGGGCTTCTCTCATGCCCAGGACTTTCCCCTAGGCCCTTTGGCATTTGGGGGGCATCCCCATACTCACGCAGTGGGCCCTATCCATCTAGGATGGTGGTGACTAGCCCCCACAGGGAGGACACCAGCTAACCCAGGATTACCCCTGCAGATTTCCCCTTCCCATCCCCCATAGTCTCAGTGCTCATGGGAGTTTTTCTTGGTCGCCTGGATGGCTCACCAAGTGTTGTGCCACATGTCCAGCTGGGTGAGCAGTGTGGGATGGGTTGCCAAGAGACCGAAGAAAAGACCTAGAGACAGTGAATGAGACATATGTGTTTATTGGGAGTTATTTACAGAGAAGGTCCAGTGGCGGCCAGCTGGACTGGATGTGCACCTGCAACTTCCCCCTGAGAGAAGCTTGAGTAAATAGGCAGAAGAACAAAGGATGCAGGCTTGCCAAGGAAGACTGTCCTTGTATGACCTGAATTCCAAGGGCCAGAAACCCCCTGGAGGGCCTTCATGTTTCCTCAGACTGTGACAGTCTCTGTGCTAACTCTCCCATGAGAAAACAGCTGGCTTAGCCAAGCCCAGGACTGTTATCATCATGAGTGCTGGAGTGTAGCCCAGACAAGAAGCCTCAAGGACACGTGGCTCTTAAAGGGAATGCAGGCTAGCATCCCTACACTGAGCAGTTCATGGTAGTCAGGGGCCTGAAGCAAGACAATGGTCAGGAGAGGCCTGGTCATAGGAGCAAGTTCTCAGGGGAATAAGGCATCTGCCTAATTCTAAACCCTATCCTACACAAATGCACACATTCTCCCTGAGGACAGAGCTTAAAGATCCTGGACTACCTGGCCAGGGAGTGGCTGGGGTGCTGGCTGGGTATCCTTTATATTAAAGGAGATGTTTCCATTTCTGGTAAATGTATCTATTGATTTCTAGCTGATGGGATAGCTTCCTGATCGTGCATTGAAAGGTTTATTAAAATTTAGGTAATTTTTTTTTCTGGGTAAGCTCTTAATTTGATTACTGTAAAATTTCATTGCAAAATTCCTCACCCATCTGCTGTATTCAATCTTCTTGGGCCAGGGGTGCCAGCAGCCAGTGATAATAAACTTCATTTTAATTAAAATAATTTATTTCTTAGAGAAGTTTTAGTTTTGCAGGATAATGCTACCCTAAATGGTGTCTGGCACTTACACAGGATCCCTAGATCAATTAGTACAATTAGTAGAAACAGGCTAGGTCAGCAGAGTCAGCATAGTCACACACCATCAGTTAGAAGACATTTCACAGATGAAATGGAAAATAACAGTGGAGTAAGAAATGACCATGAGGGTCTTGTGAGGATTATCATTTGACTCCATTTCCCTCTCTCTACCCCTGCAGAGAACATGCAGAAGGACATTTTGGACTGTGAGATGAGCATTTTAGATTGGGAGATCAGCATGAACAAGAGTAAGGATGTCGGCATGATTTGCAGAGGCGCTCCACTGCTCCAGCATCAAGTCATCATACAATTTTCACATCTTTCACTACCCTATTTTCACTTGCATCTCATCACCTTCCATTCTCATCTCCACTTGCATCTCCCTGCCATCCATCCCTCTGCACACACTACATACCCCTACATTTCATTTGTCCTTTCCTAAATATATCATCTTGCACTTTCATGTAATTCTAAATTTGCTTGAAATCTTCCCTAATCAGAGATTCGCTTTCCTATTTTCTCCTTTAATCATGTCCTTCTTGTGAGTTAGGCCGAAATCACCTTTCCTATCAAAATCTTTAATTGTATACCTTCTATTGCACTACCAATGGTTCTTACTTCTGTGGAGAGTGTGATTCTTTTGGATAGGTTAGATCTTGGCTGATTTGGGAATCATCAGTGTAGTGTAGATCACATTCTCAGACATTGTTAAGCAGAAGAAAAATACTGTTACAGCATAATGTTCTTGGTTTTATCATCCATGGGCCTTAGAGCATATTCTCCTCAGGAAAAAGCAGGACATATATGCATTACATATGCTTGCAAATCACTCAAGCACGGTCAAAAGACTCTACCTGTTTAGTAGAATAGCATTTCAGCTTCACCACAGATTAGCTTTAAAAAGAGAAATTTTCTATTCCCCTTAGAATTAAAAAAAATGAAATACTTTCAAAACTGTCTACCTTTTTCGGACTTCCCCTCACTTTAAGTTACTGAAATGGAGAAATTCACTTATTGGCAATGAGTGACTTGGATTATTGTTGGAAGAAGATGTTTTGATTCAATTCATTTCAGTAACTACTTATTAGACTCTGGGCTTAGCATTAGTATTGGGTCAAACACTAAATGTTGTTAACAGTAACCATGGTCCTTTCCCTCAAACAGTTTACAATCTAATTTATGAAAACATGGCAAAATCATTCCCGTGGAAAGTAGACTTAGACTTTCATATGGTTGATTTGTGGACAACTTATACTTTAAAATGTTTTAAATTAAGGAATTCATATTGTCTTTTGTGTATAAAATCTAGAGTTGGGCCTTAACTGTGAATAGTAACCTCTAAAAGTCTTACCAACACCATCTCAAAATACAGGAAGCAAAGAAAAAAGCTCTTCACTTAAAAACATGTCTCTGTTGAGTTCTTGGACTTGAGTTAACAGCATATATTTGTTCATCTTTAGGGGGATGGAGAAAAAAACTGATATTATACTAGACACCCACAATGGCCCCCTATCCTTTCTTTCTCTTGTTAATTTAAATGTCTTTGAAGTCAGATGTGTAGTCAACAAGAAATATGGCTCTTCATTATAACAGCTAATATTAATTTTTCACTCACTTTGTTCCAAACAAATGTTTTAGTAACCTTATACTTATTGATTTACTTGTTTGTAATTCCCAGAAAAAGACTCAGCTGAAGAATTCAGTTGCCAACATTCCCAGTAGCTTGGAAAGTGGATACCTCAGTCCTGAAGGGACTATTTGGACAGAGCACCAGAGCATTCATTGCAATCTACTCTTGCACTGCTTGGATCTTCTTGGTTAGTATAAAAATGTTCCATGACCATGCCCTCCAGTGTTCTAGTCAGTCTTTTTTCTTGGTGAAACTCACAAAGCAAGATTTGTGGGACAATTTTTCATATCATTGCAGCTTGTCTTGGAGACATATTTATCACCTTCCTACTCTACTACTCATTCTAGATTCCATTCATCCTTTACTACATTCTCAACTAGTCTAGGTGTTTTACCTAGTGGGGTGACCAAGACACTCATCAGTAATGGGTCTAAGCATCTGTTTACCATACCCTTCTCAGATCATTTCTAATGAACTTATCTATTAACTGTCAAAATTTAGCAGGGGACTATCAAGAGATATCCTATCGGATCAATCACCCTGGTGCCAAACATGTGGTTCACCTTCTCTCTTATGCAACATCAGCTCTATATCCTCCTGATAATCAATCCTTAATCTTGTCAGGATTGTGGCTCATTTTCTTTCCTGTCGGTTCTTGGCAGAAGCCCAGAATAGCAACCATAGCTTAAAATTTAATGAGATTCTCACTGTGATGCCTGGCGAAAGTGTTCCCACTCTGGAAACTGGGTTTTCTAGACCTGCAAATCCTAGAGTTGTGAGAACAAGAAGCACAAATTCCCCATTAGTCAATGGTAGTAATGGTAAATGGACCCGCTCTTATTTTCACCATTGGTTCCCAGGCCTGTGTGTTCTACTTACTAGGACATAAAATCACATAACATTTGCTTATTTTGAGTGCCTTCTGTTAATCAGATATTATTCCTTCACTTCAAAATAATCTCTAAAAACTCTCCAAAACTATTGAGAAAGGAGGTGAATTTCTAAGTAAATAGCCTACATTACTAGTCATAACAGCAATAATGATATTTTATTTGTAATTGTTGTGATGGTTAATTTTGTGTATCAACTTGATTGGGCTATGGGGTGCCCAGACATTTGTCCAAACGTTATTTTGGGTGTGTCTGTGAAGGCGTTTCTGGATGAGATTAATATTTTAATCATTAGATTGAGTAAAGCAGATTGTCTGCTCTAACGTGTGTGGGCCTCATCCAATCAATTGAGGACCTGAATATTAAAAAAAAAAAAAAAAGCTAAGTAAAAGGGAACTTCTCCTGCCTGATTGCTGAGCTGGAACATCAGTTATCTCCTACACTTGGACTGGAACTTACACCGTTGGCTCTCCTGGGTCTCCAACTTACCAACTGCATGTCTTGAGACTTTTCAGCCTCCATAGTCACATGAACCAATTTCTTATAATAAATCTCTTTTACATGTATATCCTATTGGTTCTGTTTCTCTGGAGAAACTTGACTAATAGAGATTTTGGTGTTGAGGGTAGAGAATAGAATTTTTAAAATGATGTTTCTGAATCAGTTCTGGAGTTTCCAGAATTGGCTCTTTAGCCTGATTAGATTTAAAGACACTAATGACTCTATTTCCAATAATAAAGAGAGCACTGATAGTCAAGGTAATAGAGATACACAAAATATCATCACTAGATACTCATAATCAACCACTTAAAAAAGCATGAACCTGGCTTGACTATGATACTTTCAAATATTTTTGGTAAACTAACAAGTATAATGAGATTGACTGGTTGTTCCTACTATTGCTGCATAAAGTGGGAAAAGGAAAGGATGAGCTCAGAGATATGAATTTCCAGATCAAGTGCTGCATAAATGATCTGAAAACTTCTAGGTATGCCATAAAAGAGATCCTTATATCTTGTAGCTGCAGGGCTGAAATTGCTGAAAATCAAACCTAGAATCTCATTGGCTGAATTACAACAGAAGTTGAACTCCCAGCCTCCTTAGGTATCTACTGTTAACATGAGGGCATTCATTGGAAAGCAATGGGTTCCTGAAAGTTGGAATGGGGATGTGTGGGAAGATCCTGATGAACCTGGGGAAATTGAGCCTCTAAATTCTGATGAGTCTTCTTTGCCATTGGAAGGGGTCTCTCCACCCACAGAGGGAGCAGCCTTTCATTCCCAGTGGGAATGTCCTGTCCACACTTTTCTGAGGGGATTAACCCTGCCTTTCTAAGAAAACTGTATGGACTACCCTGAGGCAATTGCCATGAAAGTTAATTCTGAATGTCCTTAGAACCCCCCTCCTACTCTTCTTCACTTCTACACCTCTAACTCAACTCAAGTCCCAGCCGGTTCCTTAAGGTGATATACAAAGTGTGACCCATGAGGAGGTGAGCTACACTTCAAAAGAACTACTTGAGTTTTCTAATTTGTACAGACAGAAATCTGGGAATCATGTGTGGGAATGGATACTGAAAATGTGGATTCTACCATTAGGTGAAAGAAACATCAAGTTGCATCAGGGTCAATTTGTTGATATGAACTCACTAAGCAGAGATACTGCATTTAATGTTGCAACTTGAGCAGGTAGACAGTGCTCTAACAGTTTGTTTAGTTGATAGGCTGAAACATGGACCAAAAGGTGGCCCACAGTGAGTGAGCTGGAAATACTAAACCCGCCTTGGTTTAATGTAGAGAAAAGGATTCAAAAGCTTAAGGAGGTTCAAGTGTTAGAGTGGATTTGTCATTTAACACCTACTCACCCACACTGGGAGGGTCCAGAAGACACACTTTTTACAAATACTGTGAAAAATAAATTTGTGAGGGGAGCCGCAGCATCCATGAAGGGCTCTGAGATCATGCTTCTCTGTAGGCCGGACTTAGAGTGGGGACTGCCATCACTGAATTGGGAAACCTGAAAACAATAGGAGTAATTGAATCGGGGATGGCAGGGGCCAAATGGCAGCATTCAATTGCCAAAGGCAAAGTGGATGTGGTTACTGTAATGGACAGCAGTCAGAGCAGCAATCTGAATACTCTGACTCACATAGACCTATGGCATTGTCTTGTTAATCATAGTGTTCACAGAAGTGAAATAGAAAGGCTGCTAAATTCTCACTTGATCAGTATTAAGCAGAAAAGTTCTAGATCAAGTGAACAAAAATCTAGCCTGAATCATTAAAGCATGGAGTCACAGCTCTTCAATCAATTCCTAGGCTGGAGCCAGTTTATAGACACAGAATGAAAGGGAGGCCGGGTCACCATGAGGAAGGGCTTTGGTACACTCTCAAGAATTTATACTGTTAATCTTTCTTTTATTCTTTTCCCAGGGGATCTATGGCCTTTTACTAGGGTAACTGTGCATTGCAGATAAGAAAATAGCCAGAACCTTTAGAGACTACTGGACACTGGCTCTGAACTGACACTAATTCCAGGAGACCCAAAACATCACTGTGGCCCACCAGTCAGAGTAGGGACTTTTGGTGGTCAAGTAATCAATGGAGTATTAGTTCAAGTCCATGTAACAGTAGGCTCAGTGGGTCCTCAAACCCACACAATGGTTAATTTTCATTTCCAGAATGCACAATTGGAATAGATACACTCAGCAGCGGGCAGAATCCCCGCATAGGTTCCCTGACCTGTGGAGTGAGTTATATTATGGTGGGGAAGTCCAAGTGGAAGCTACTAGAACTGACTATACCTAGGAAAAAATAAACCAAAGTAAAACCACCTTCCTGGAGGGATTTCAAATATTAATTCCACTATCAAGGACTTGAAAAATGCGTGGATGGTAATTCCTACCCCATTCCCATTCAACTTTCCTATTTGCCCTGTGAAGAAGACAGATGGATCTTGGAGAATGACAGCAGGTTATTGTAAGCTTAACCAGATGGTTATTCCAATTGCAGTTGCTGTGCCAAATGTGGTTTCATTGCTTGAGCACATTAATACATCTCCTGGTGCCTGGTATGTAGCTATTGAACTGGCAAATGGCTTTTCCTCCATTTCTGTCAATAAGACCAATCAGAAGCAATTTGCCTTCAGCTGGCGAAGCCAGTAATAGACCTTTACTGTTCTACCTCAAGGGTATATCAATTCTCAGGTGTACATCATTATTTAGTTCTCAGGAATATTGATAAACTTTTGCTTCCACAAGATATCACACTAGTCCATTTCATTGATGACATTATGCTGACTGGACCTAATGAACAAGAAGTAGCAACTACTACTGATTTATTGGTAAGACATTTGTATGTCAGAGGGTGGGAAATAAATTTGACAAAAATTCAGAGGCCCTTTTCCTCAGTGAAATTTCTGGGGGTCTATTGGTGCAGGGATATTAAGATATTTCTTCTCAGATAAGATTAATTGTGCATCTGGTCTCTCCTACAACCAAAAAAAGTGGCACAATGCCAAGTGGGCCTCTTTGGATTTTGGAGGGAACACATTCCTCTTTGGGTATATTATTCTGGTCCATTTATTTCTAGCTAGAAATAAATATTTAATTATTATCTATATTTTTTGTTTAGAGCCATGTACAAAGATGAGGCTTTCAAGAGAAAATATATAATGAAAAGAGAAAAAGAATATGCTAAAACTCTGAGCCCACCAACATTTGAAAGGTTGATTAAGGAGAATTCTGTCAAGGAGTCAAAATAATTGAAATTTAAAAAAAAAAGTAGAAACTGATAATAAAGAAGAAAAAGATAAGAGAGGTTCAGAGACAGTTTGGTTGATAATGCTTTATAAAAATTAGGTAATGTAATGCTGACGAGTACGTGTAGGTTGGCCAGTCTGGAAATTATTGTTGGTATGTTTTAGTTGTCATGTGATCCTTCATTGTTTTCCTTTGTCATTCTTAATTAGCTAGGCATTCCACCACACCACTGTTGATGTCATGAGGGTGGTGGCCATCAACATTGTAGCTCACAGACTGAGCAGTCCCCAGGATCTCTTTAATGGTTCCAGGGAGTTCTCTAGCTAAAGATTGGTATCGCATCTGTTGAGCAATGTTGACAATCTCATCAAAAGTGATATTTCTGCTGTGCTTAATGTTTTTCTGCTTCTTTCTGCTTCTTGTTGGTTCCTTGAAGGCTTTGATGATCATGGCGGAGGCAGAAAGTACCACCTCAATCTGAGCCTGTCTATTCTGAATGGTCAGTTTCACTGTAATCCTCAGACCCTTCCAATCACCAGTTGCCTTGTTGATGTCATCACCAAACGTTTTTGGAGACAGACCCAGGGGGCCAACCTTGGGAGTCTGGGCAGATGTGGCACTGACTTCCTCACAGGTTCACCTCAGATATATGACTTTGATCTTCTTGGGGTTGAATTTAGGCAGCATGGTGGAGGCTGCTGGTGTTGGATGAACACAGATTTGGGACCACCAAAGAAATTTGCACCTTGGCCTCCCCTGAGCTGAAAGCTGGAAATTATTGAAGCTATTTGAAAGTATAGTTTCAGACAGTGATAAAGGCTGAATACGAAATATGCTGTGCAAACGAGTAAAATGACATTGAGAAACAGAGACAGCAAATAGGTGCTTTCCAGATTCTTGACTCTAAGGCTTTACCTACACTTCATTTGAAATATCCTTGCAACTAATCTTGTATCCCCTTGTAATGCACTTATTAAGTTACTGAGGTTTTCAATCTTATATTAACCTCTATTGTCATAATTCCTCTCTTTCCACTAAAATAAAGACGTTTATTAACATTTTGTAATTGATAAAAAGCCAGAAGGTAAGAAATTATTTTGCTAACCTCGACTGAGTCCTAGAACTTTCTAAGCAAACATTTTCTTTGCACATTTTTTTTCTCTTTCATAATCATACCGATTTCTATTGAATAAATGGAATCGCGGAATGATATATGATAATAATGCCCTTGTTATTCCCATTCTGTAAGTTCTATAGTAATGTAGTAAAGTGGGATAAGACAGAACACTGAATCATAAAACATGTCTTGGCTTCATCCTGTATTAAATACAACCTTAGGCAGAAAACCTAAATTGTGTGAAGCTCAGTTT
The DNA here is from genome assembly GCA_031878705.1 of Tapirus indicus. Lineage (NCBI taxonomy): Eukaryota > Metazoa > Chordata > Mammalia > Perissodactyla > Tapiridae > Tapirus > Tapirus indicus. The sequence continues at coordinate 106,205,557 of CM062918.1, read as the reverse complement.
CTTCCTTTTAACTGTGAGAATGATTATGATAATCTATGGAAATCGTAAAACACATGTGAGACTTAGAAGAAAATATCTGAAAATTCATTTTTAATGTCAAGTGCTACACAAATGAAATCTTTTCATTAACATCACCTCCTTCTCCACTCTTCGGTGTATTGTTTCAAAAGTACAACATGTATAGAATTCCAGTAGTAATGGCGTAAAATTAGAGGTAGATCTTGGTTTTATGTTATACATGAAGTTTAACTACAGATTGAATAAAATCTAAATGTGAAACTAAAATAACAATAGTTAGAGAAGAAGATGAAACATTAAGCATTTCATTTCAAAGAGAACACTATGGAAAATAATTAATAATTGACTGACAAACTGGAAGAACATATGTTCAATGTTTAAAGATATAGAGTTTGGAAACCTTTGTCCATTTAATTCACTACTGTACTACAGAATTTCTTCAGAGCTTATTTCTTATCTTGGCAGGTCTGTACCAAAGTTCAGGAACTTCACTTCTTATGCTTCCATCCTTAGTTCTGGTTCAAACTTCACATTGGCCTTGTAATCTTCTTTCTCATCCGCAACTCTTCACACTTTGTCTTCTTGCACTTTTTCTCTTATTCTATTCCTTATGAAAATTGTAAGGATATTCTTGATTTAAGGACAAAGGACTACACTCTAAAATCAAAGCTAAAAATGTTTCTCTACTTTCTCCCAGATAAGTTTTGTTCTTCCACTTTACTAAAACTTGACATTATTTTAAAAATTCTATTATCTTCTAATTTTTTTGAAAGGCTTTTCTTTGTGATGAGCAATCCTTCCAAGCTCTACTAGAGAAGTCATGAATATAACAGAAGCCTTGGATTTTATATCTATGTGAAACCCATAATCCATAACATAGGAATAAAGGTGCAAAGCAGAGGGTGCTACTTAAGAATTTTAGGGGGCCGGCCAGGTGGCGTGGTGGTTAAGTTCGCACACTCCACTTTGCCGGCCCGGGATTCACTGGTTTGGATCCTGGGCATGGACCTAAGCACCACTCATCAAGCCATGCTGAGGCAGCATCACACATACAGGAACTAGAAAAATGTACAACTATGACATACAGCTATCTACTGGGGCTTTGGGGAGAAAAAAAAGGAAAAAAGGAGGAACATTGGAAACAGATGTTAGCTCAGGGCCAATCTTCTTCTTTAAAAAAAATACTTCAGTACTAAAAAAAAAAAAGATTTTTAGAACACAATTTGTGAATTGCAATAGTTGTAAAGGAAGATCACTAAATTCTTTCTGTAAAACATATCCACGGTAGACTGTTTCACCTATTGAGAATAAGTGGCTCAATAGAAAACTTAAGTATACATCTTTATAATCTGTAAAAAAGAAAAACAAAACTGTTCTTTTCCATCTCTTATGTGCTTTGTATGTTTAATACTCAAAAGAAACTAGTTTTCTTTACTTCCTGTATTTGAAGCAATATAAATTAATTTGCAAAAATTTGTTACCGTGTTCCCCTTTAATTTAGTCTTAAATAGTCTTTCTTCTCTCCACTTATTCTAAATTATATGCATATTATAAGGGGGAAATTCCCTTAGGAAATATTTGCTGTGAGAAAAGGATTGAGTGATTTAAGACATCCTCTGTGCTAACCTCACAAACAGTCAAAATAGCTTGAGCAAGCATGTTTCCTCCATCTTCAAAACCTCATTCCTTGAGGAACCACAATTATTACTAGTTCTGAGTCATGAAATCAGAAAGCAAACATATTTTCTGGACTGAGCTGAAATGCGTGCTTTACATTTCCCAATCTTAAAAATTCAAATACTAGCAACCAAAATTGTGTCTAGCTGTTTGTTCATAATCAGTAAACAGCTTGCTTGACTGGGATGGTTGGAGGGTGGATAGATAAAATTAAAATATACAAAAGTCTTGTTTCTTTATTTAGAAATTGAGAGCAAAGTGTTTAGCAAAGGTTGTTTCTTTCTGTTGCTACTGCTGCAAGAGATCACCACTCAGTATCTGCTCTCAAGCAATGATCAATTAACAATGTGACTAAAGTTGATTTTAATTAGTTACATGATTTTGATATGTTCCACTAACAGTAAATCACCTGCAGTAGATGTGAAAGGATGATTAGGATTTAATCAGGCAAATATAAAATATAATATTAAAGTCGCAAGGAGATGCATAGGCAAAGGCTTGAATGCAAGATATGTATTCTGTGGATTTTAGGAAAGTAAGCATTATAGAAATGTTTTATGAAGCAACGTGGTACATAGCATTAGAGACACGTTTCAATCTCATATGATTGAGAACTTTGTATGCCAGATATGCAAAGAATATTCTGGAAGAAGAAACAAAAGGATGAAAGACATCAAATCTATTTTACACCAGAATTGGATATTGAATGTAAAGTAGGGAACAACTGAAAAAGGTGTAGAGGTGTGGGTTACCACAGACTGATGGTTTACTATGCAAATAACAGAAAGACATGAAGAGTGAAAGAATTGTGTGTCCAGATCATGTACATTTGCATAAGTTAATATGATTGGGCATAAGTTCTATGTGTTGATGTCATGCTACATAATTAAAGACCTTATAAAGTATGCTAAAAATGAGACTCTATCCACAATGAAATGCATTAATTAGGGATTTGAGATTTTTATGTTTTTTTTTTTAAAGAAAGATCAATCTAATAAATGGAGATGAGGATGGAGGAGACATGGAAGAGGCATTATTAGTGGTGAGAAATGATCAGGACATAGAATGAACTAAAACAGAGAAAGTGATAGATAAACAACAATAGAATAAAGTTTGTAGATTAGAAATTATTTGGCTTTGGTAGATGAAAGGATAAAATTGAGGGAAGAAACATAATTCTTCCCATATTTCTACACTGAAAAATTAGGAGTTGGTGTAATAAACTTGTCTTTATTCAGTTTGATGTTCGTTTGCATTAATCAGGGAAAACTGTCCAACTGAATAGATAAAAAGTTTGCTCTGGAGGTTAGGATAGAGGACTACTTAAGATAATGATGTAGGCTCATCCACATTTGGATAAATGTTAATATCTGGGGCATATAAAGAAAACAGCTGTGTAAAGAGGAAAAGGTCTAAAATAGAACTCAAGGAAAGACAGTGGAGAGAGAGAGGGATCCAAAAAGAGAGAAAAGTAGTCAAAGAAGCAATAGGACCACCATGAGTGAGATTAAGAATGGGAGAATTTCAAAGAGGCGTTAGTTATCTACAGTGTGAAATGTTCTAGGAATGAAAATTGCCTATTTAGTTGGCAATTTTGTGATCAGTGGTAATCTTAAGTGTGAATGAAGTTCTCTTCGAGTGTATTGAGAAGTAATTTAAAGATGAGATGCAACAAATAAAAATTACTCATTAAGAAACTTCTCTTATAATGAAAAGTTTCCATATTTGTGATAAGAAAACATGAAATTGCCTGTGTGCTTCACATTACTACTTCCAGAACATATCACTCAATGTTATTTTATCCACTACTATGACTATTGTTAAGGTTGCTAAAAAAAGCATTAACTTATTATCATCTGCATCTACATTTTTTCCCCTTCCTCTGCTTCTATTAACCATTCCCTTTTTGACAATGCAACTTTCTAAGCATTTATATTATTTATTCTGTACTAGATTATGACGATTAATTTTCTGTGAAAATTTGCCTGGGCTAAGAGGTGACCAGATAGCTGGTAAAATGTTATTTCTGGATGTGTCTGTGAGAGTGTTTCAGGAAGAGGTCAGCATTTGAATCAGTAGACCGAGTAAAGAAAATCCAGCTTCACCACTGTGGACAGTCATCATCCAATCCATTGAGGGCCTGAATAGAACAAAAAGGCAGAAGAAGGGTGAATTCTCTCTCTCTTCTTAAGATGGGACATCCATCTTCTTCTGCCCTTAAATAACAGAGTTTGTGGTTCTTGGGCCATCAGAATCTGTGACTTGTACCAGAGGCCCCCACCCCCACCTTTGGCCTCTAATTAGGAGTTAAACTATTAGCTTCCCAGGTTTTCAGGCCATCAGATCTGGTCTGAATTGTACCACTGGCTTTTCTGGTTCTCCAGCTTGCACATGTCAGATCATGGCATTTCTCAGCCAATTCCCATAATAAATCTCCTCTTATATATCTATATATATCCTATTGGTTCTGTTTCTCTGCAGAACCCTGACTAATACACAGATCTTCTTATCTACTCATGTTTAATAACTAGTACGCTGCTACATTCTTGGCCATTTTCTTTTTTAATTCTCCATTCTTATTTTAACCAGCACCTATTTCTCAATAATAGATTCTAACATCTTTTTAAGGGAGGATATAACTTATTTATCTTTGTATTCAAAGTAGCTTCCACAAAATTGCTGCTTAACACATTTTTTGCCAAATAAATATTTGAAAAGTGTACACACTGACAATCAAAATCTGTATCTCTAGACTTTCTACCTCTCTGTCTTTCTTCTGAGCTCTAAATTTAAATGTTTATATTTGTGTGGTGAAAAACTCAATAGATGTTTCTAACACAAATACATCTCTCATGTTTATTGTCTCTATATTATATTTTTATTGAATGTATTAATATTCAGCCATTAAATATGAAGTCTATTCTATTTTGGATTTCTTCTTCTACCACTTATAATAAAACTGGAGTTTGTCAGACTGAGAAGGAGAGATGCACATTGTACAATTATGGACCAGTATAAAAAATGAGAGGAATGGTGAAAACCTCATTTCTAGAGCATAGTGTGTATAATAAAAAGAAGAATTAGATAAGATGAAAAAAAAAGAGAGAATAGAGACTAGAGTAGACTAGACTAGAATAGATAGAGAAATAGATAGTGGCAACACTTTGATGTTATGGTAAACATATTGGACTAAAAATTCTTTAAGTAATTGAAAGCCAAAAGAGATTTCTAAGCAAGAAGTTTACTAAATCATATTTGTCTTTCCTGAAAGTAACTTTGGAAGCACTATATCATTAACTGATAGGCTCCATAAATTAGAGTTGCATTTGAGTCATTGAATTTACTCCATATTTTTCAACACGGCACCATTGCTTCTTAATAGATCTCCCTGATACCAGTGTTAACCTCATTCTTCTTTTGTTGTTGTCAGAATTATTGAACAAAGAATCTTGGTGTTGTGGTAGAAAACTTGATCAAGTGAATTCAGGAGAGGATAGGAAGAGAATAATTAGAGGCAGTGTGTATTCCCAACTCTAGAATTTTTCTGTAAAGGACAGAAAAGAAACAATGCAATAGCTACACAAGTACAGAGTGTGAGACACCTGTGTGTGGGAATGATTTAGTAGAGAGGGAAATGTAATGATGCAGGAGAAAGAAAAGAAAACTGCTGTAATGATGCCTTGACTAGGGAAAAGCAGAGGTGGAATATAGTGAAAAGTGGAGAGCTCTGTTAGAACCATGGATCACCTACTCATAGTTACGTAAGACAGGACAGAATATGTGGATAATCGTGCATGTACTTTAATAGATGTGATGGTGGGAGACTGTGGAAGTTATTTTTTATCCTATTTTTTTCAGTGGTATAAGAAGCAAGGTCATTAGCTGAAAGTGAGGAGAGGGAATAAAGTGTTGAGTTTTGAGGGAAAAAAGTATGAAATAATTGGGTTCGTGAGTTGGTGAGTGAATGAACGAGTGAGATTAAATATAGATTGTGAGCGACATTAAGGCCTATTTGAGGTTAGCAGAAAAGGATTTGTCCAGTCACTATAGACTGGATGTAGGTGTGGGGTAACCTAAGATTTGGTATAATCATTGTTGCTGTTTTGCCAGTGCAAGAAAGTAAAATAGGAGCAAGGGAGTTAAGAGTGTATCTAAGGAAGTGATTATAAACTACAGTCATGTGTGATTAAAGACGTTTCGGTTAATGATGGACTGCATATACAACAGTGGTCCCATAAGATAAGTACCATATAGCCTAGGCGGTAGTAGGCTATATCATCTAGGTTTCTGTAAGTACACTCTATGATATTCGCACAATGACAAAATCCCCTAATGATGCATTTTTCAGAACATATCCCCATAGTTAAGTGACACATGACAGTATTTATTAATTTAAGTGTATAATCAGGAGAGTGAGGATATGAGGGAAGCCAGTGACAATGAAAAGGGTAAAGGATCATTAGATAATAGTGTCTGGTGAAGCAAAAATTTCTTGGAGTTAGAATACTGTAGGAAATTGTTTGGAAATGTAGGAGGCTGAATTTAGAGTGTGGGACACTTGAAATTAAGATTATGGAGGGGCTACAGATACTGGCAATGATAAATTCTAGAGTATGACCAAAGGGGTTAGTGGAATAGATAAGGAAAAAATAAAATCACCGGAAGTCAAGGAACCGAGAGTCCAGGATGTAGGATTACCTATGTAGGCATAGAAATCACAAGGAATTATGACACTAGTAGTGCTAGAGAAGTTGACACTGAGCTAAAAATCTTCGAGGAATCAGGAAAATGACCAAAGGTTGGAAGATGACTGAAATAGTGAGTTTTGTGTGGTGGGTGTAGTAGTTTGATGAAGGAGAGTCAATGCTGGAAATTTTTAGAGAGAGAGGGAAGAAGGATGGTGTGGAAATTGCAAATAGGAGCAAAGAGGACTTTCAGGCTCAATAGTACAAGGAATGTGGGAAACATAGCAACCAACACTTGGGATATTTGTAGGGAACCTAAAGGACTTCAATTAAAGCAAGAAGGTAAAGGGGATGTTCAGTGAATATTTCAGCTTGAAGGGGATTTTAGTGGTTAATAACCATGGTTTTCAGAAGCCAGAAAAGATAGTTTTTTGAATGTCAGCAGAGTTTTGAGAGAGAGCTAGCATAGGAGATGTTCGGAGCCGTATAAGAACGAAATTTCTAAGGTGTGATAGTTTGACTAAGAGTCTTGTACTTATTGTGCTGACTGACACAATAAGAGATAATGGGCAAAATATTAGGTTTGATGGATTCAGGGATGACAGCAATGTTGAGGTTATGAGAGTGGGAGGGAGAAGCAGAGGTCTTTTTAGGAGTATACAGATTTCTGGGGCTCCTTTGACTGTTGCTGATGTAAGTACAGACAAGGAAGAGATGGTATTATCTGTAACATACTGAGCTAGAATGAAGTCTCCATTGTCACTCAAAGTACTTAAACTCTTCTCTAAAATTGGAATCTCTCTGTCTCTCTTTCTCTCTCTCTCTCTCACACACACACACGCACACATTCATTCACAGGAAGAAATAGAATCCCTTTGTAAAGACCATGCCACTCCATGTATGAGCATAACTTTCTTTTGGTTTTAACATATTATGTCTGTATTGCATTAGAGCAGGGTTTTTCTTTGCACTATTTACATTTTGGGCCAGATAATTCTTTGTCATGGTGGCTGCCCTGTATATTGTAGAAGGTTTAGCACCATTCTTACATGCTATTAAGTAGAGCCCACTAGATGCCAGTAACAACTCCCACTCCCAGTTTTGACAACCACATATGTTCCCAGATCATCGAATGTCTCCTAAGGGGAAAAATTACCCTCAACTGAGAACTGCTGCATTAGAGGAAATAACTTAATCCCAAATTAATACAGCATTCCCTTCAAGATTTACTAAAGAGACTTACAGCTTTGAATAAAATAGCCTCTTTGCAAGAAATGAAAACTTGCATTAGAATTGCAGTCCTGATCTTTGGGAGGTGTTTGCCTCAAATTATTAGATAATTATTCATTCAGGAACATTACTCTGATTCTTTTCTCCACTACTACTTCTGCATTCACATGTAACAGGAAGTGCAATTCAAAAGAGGTCTTTGCAAATGTTTGCTAAATTCTTTTTATGAACCTCTTCCCAATCATTAATCCCCATTGCCCCAAGCAATAACCACTACCCTTTTATCACTTTCATTGTCTTGCTTTCCTCACACACACACAAAAAAGTTAGCATTTTATTATGATGTACAAATAAATTTGGAGATAATTAATACTCATACTACTAAGGCCCCTAATGCATGAAATGTATGTGTGTGTGTGTGTGTATGTGTATATATGTATATATAAATATATATACATATACATACATATATATATAAGTATATATATAAATATATATACTTATAAGTTTACTTATGCTTTACTTATGTATAGTCTGAGTGTGAATTTTAAAAAATCATATTCTTTGCATGTTGTTGGGCTCCTTTAATCTCTACTCTGAATGTGATTTTCATCAAATCTGGAATTCTAGGTTTATTTTATTAATCACCTCTTCAAATATTGTTACATCATTTTTCTCTCTCCTCTCCTTCTGGGAATATAGGTAAATATTAAACCTAATTGTTCTGTCCCCCTATGCCTTTTACTTTCTTCTTCATTTTTTTTCCTCTTCTCTCCCCATGCTACATTTCATCTAATTTTTCGTATATCTTTTACATTTCACTAATTAATTCTTCAGCTATTTCTTTTGCTGATCAACTAATTCCACGGGTACTTCAATTCAGTTTTGTAGTTTTTGTGCCTGAAAGATCCATTTGCTTTTGCTAAAAAAAAAAATACACTTGGCTTCTGGCTTCAGTTACAACATGTAAAGAAATTGGAAGTTGTCACTCACACATTTACAGGAGAAAAGTGAAACAAATTGAAAATCAATCTCCTTTCTTGGACAAACAGGAGAATAGAGGTCAGAGAGCTAACCACCACCCTGAAATCTGAAGATACAGGTGAGTACGGTAAATCACAGCTGAGATAAGCTTATCTGGGCAAAACCTTCTGGGGACATAAGCTGAAAAGAACACTGAAATGAAAGTGTTGACAATTTTCTGGATGTTGTGTATAGACTAGAGTGAGAGTGAGAATCTCCTGGGGGCTCCTCAGTGATGGGCAGCACTTTCTTGGTTTTTACCTCCAAGAATTCCACCAGGTTCTCATGGTAAAGATGAAAGAAAAAATCACTTCATTTGTCTGGCTGGGGTGAGGAGAAGAGTAACTATTTTGAAATACACCTATAACATTCTCTATAATAAAGGCCTACAGTCCAGTGGAAAAAAGATATTTCCAGAGCCTTATCTCACAGAGGGAAGGGCGTTACCCTGACTCTGGCCTTCCTGTTTCACCTAAGGGGAATAAAAAGCAAAGAGACTTGTTAAAAACACATCCCAGGGATATAGACCCAATGAAATACTGAAATAAACTCATAAATTATAGAACACCACACCTGCCTGATCATTATATCACTAGGGCTACAGGATAATAACAGAGAATTTCAGCTGAAAGAGCTGCATGACTCAGGCTCTACTGAAGGAGTTCTTATGGAAACCCAAAGAAATGGTGGAGAAATAAACAAGGACACTAGAGAGATTTGAAGCATATGAAACTACAGCTATAGCAAAGAATAACACAGTACAGCTATTAGCCATATTAACAAAACCTCACACTAACAACCTCTTTACCTTAGTTCCTTTTATCCAGTACATAATGTCTGGCTTTCAACCAAAAAATTATAAGCCATTCTAAAAGGCAATAAAAAACATAGAAGAGATAAAACAAACATCTGAATTAGATTTAGATATGATACATATTTTGGAATTATCAGACATGGAATTTAAAAAAATTATTGATTAATATATTAATGGCTTTAACGAAAAAGTACACAGTATACAAGAACAGATGGACAATGTAAACAGAAAGATGGAAATTCTAAGAAAGAATCAAAAGGAAATGTTAGCAACCAAAAACACCGTAACAGAAATGAAGAATGCCTTTCATGGACTCATCAATAAATTGGACCTGATTGAGCAAAGAATCAAGGAGCTTGAAGATATGTCAATAGTAACCTCCCAAACTGAGAAAAATAATAGTGACAAAAAGGAACAGAATATCTAAGAACTCTAAGACAATTTCAAAAGGTATACTGTACATGTGATTGGAATATGAAAGAAGAAGAGAGAAAGGAGTAGAGGAAATATTTGAAGTAATAATTGCTGAGAACTTTCCAAAATTAAGAGGTGACACAAACCATAGACCCAGGAAGCTCAAAGAACAACAAGAAGTATAAATACTAAAAATATACACCTAGGAATATCACATTCAAACAGCAGAAAACCAAAGACAAAGAAAAAAATCTCAAAAGAAGCCAGAGAATGAAACACTCTACCATTAGAGGAAAAAGGACAAGATTACAGTTGACTTCTTATCTGAAACCATGCAAGCAAGGGTAGAGTGAAATATATAAGTAGTGAAAGAAAATCCCAGAAATCTAGAATTCTTTATTGAGTAAAATTATCCTTCAAAATCAAAGGAGAAATAAAAACTTTCTCAGAAAAACAAATAGAGAAGGAATTCATTGTTAGCAGACCTACCCTGTAAGAAATGTTAAAAGAAGTTCTTTAAGATGAGGAGAAATTGATACAGATCAGAAACTCAGATCTATGTAAAGAAATATAAAGCTTCAGTTAAGAAATAAATAAAAGTGAAATAAAATATTGTATTTATCTTATTCTTAATTCATCTAATAGCTGAATGTTTTTCAAAGTAAAAACAATAACAATGTATTGTGAGAATATATCATATAGATAAGTGAAATGAATGACACTAATATTTTAGATAGCTATAGAAAGAGATTAGAAATACTCTGTTTTAACTTACTGAATTACATGTGAAGCCTTATGGGGTTATTTCTGAGTTGTCTTAGATTTATAAACACACACACACACACACACACACACACACAAACACTGCAAACTCTAGGGCAACCACTAAACATTTCTAAAAAGAAGCATAATTGATATGCTAAGAAAGAAGAGAAATGGAATTATATGAAATGCTGAGATAGAACCTGAGAAGAAAGAATAAAGAGGGGAAGTAAACAAAAGAAACAAAGAACTAGTTCAAAGAATAGGAAAAAAGATACAAACATGGCAGATATTAATCCAACTATATCAACAAACACTTTAAATGTGAATGATCTAAATACACCAATTAAAAGCCAGAGATTTTCAGGGTGGATTAAAAAAAAAGATACAACTATACATTGTCTACAAGAAACCACTTTAATTGTAAAGACACAGATTACAAGTAAAGTGTGGAGAAAGAGATAGCAGTCTAACACCAATCAAAAGAAAGCTGAAGTAGCTGTACTAATTTCAGACAAAGCAGACTTCAGAACAAGAAAAATTATCAGGGATAAAGAGAGGCATTGCATAATGATAAAGTATTCAATTCTCCAATAAGATGTAACAGCTTAAACATGTGTGTACCAACAGAATATCAAAATACGTGAGGCAGAAACTGATAGAACTAAAAAGAGAAATAGACAAATCCACTAGTATAGCTGAAGACTTCAACAGCCTTCTATCAGTAACTGATGGATTCAGTGGGCAGAAAAATCAGTAAAGATATAGTTGAATGGAACAGCACTATCAATCAAATTGATTGAATTGACATTCATAGAATACTTCATCCAACAACTGTAGGATATATATTCTCATCAATCTGACAGGAAATATTTAGCCAAATAGATCACATCTTAACAAATTTAAAAGAATAGAGGTCATAAAAAGTATGTTCGCATACCACAGTAGAATGAAACTAGAAATCAATAAGATAAAGACAGTGAGAAAAATCTCCGAATGGAAATTCACAGCGTACTTCTAAATGAAAAATAGGTCAAAGAAGTCTCAAGAAAAAAATTTAAAAATATTTTGAACTAAACAAGAATAAAAATGTCTATCTTCTAAATATCAAAAGCTGTGGGATGCAGTGAAAACAGTACTTAGAGAAAAATTAATAGCACTAAATGCATATATTAGAAAAAAAGCAAGATATAAAATCAATAATGTAAGCTTACATGATGGGAAACTAGAAAAAGAATAATTTACAGATATGCAAGGGAAGGAGGCTAAAATGATTCATGTGCTAATGGATTAAAGTAAGAGACATCAGTATGATGTTTAGCCTAATATAAATGTAGCTGACTACATATAGAAGTATTTATAGATACATATATGCAAGTGTTAGTACACATGCATATATTTCTTTGCTTTTTCTGCTAAAATAGGGCCTGTATGAAATGACACTGAAGTAGCAATGAGCTACGACCATCCAGATATTGGTTTTTAACACTACTCTCCAATAAAAGGAATCAGTGTTCCTTGGAGAAATGGTTGTTTCTAGGACTGGAGGAGGAAGTATACAAGATAAGCCTAGATCACTCTGCTCAAACAAACAAACAAAACAACAGCAAAAATAACAAAACCTGCATTGACAGAGATGGGTCAAAGGGACAAAGGAGCCAATTTAAAGAGTTTCCAAAAGCCAAAACTGCAACAATTTAATCAAAAGTAAAAAAGAATTGATTGGATTATAACCCAAAATATAAAATAAGTATCCATGAGTCCATACCGATATAAATAATTGAATAAATAAATAAATGGAGGAAAGACAATATCCCTTCCAGAAGAATTCCAAATAATTTATGTAGCTACTCTACCATCAAGAATGGAAACCATAAATCCTCACTGTTTAAGTGTGGGCTACATATAGTGATTTCCTTCCAAAGAGTACAGTGTAGAAAAGGAAGAAAAGAAGAGCAACTTTGCGGGTGAGAAAACTGACAGACACTACCTCAGTGAAATGGTCAAGATCAATATCAATGGTGATAAATCATGATTATATTATACACCCTTAATATTGTGTGATGAATTGGCAGTTTATTCTGTGATTTTTCCTTCCAAAAACTCATAATACCAGTCTAGTCACAAGAAAAACATCACATAATTTGCAATAGAGGAGCATTCCAAAATATTTGGCCAGTTCTCTAAACTGTTAATATCATCAATAAAAGGGAAAATCTGAGAAACTGTCATAGCCAAGAGGAGTCTAAAGAGATGTGAAAACTAAATGTAATGTAATACTGTATATAGGATCCTAGATCAGAAAAAATATTAGACAAAAACTAAGGAAATTTGAAAGTATGGACTTTAGTTAATAATAATGTATCATTATTGGTTCATTAACTGTGGTAAAGATACCAGACTAATGCAAGATGTAAATGATAGATGAAACTATAGCCACAGGCCCACTAGAACCAATTTGAACTGATTCCATCTTATCAACAGAGTGATTAAGAGTTGTTTTTCAGAGGTAGTAAGGAAAAAAAGTGCAAGTGATGTAGCCAAAGCATGTGCAGAGGAGAAAATCTTGACCTGAAATAACACTCAGATCCAAAGAATCCCCACCACCACCTCTGTGGAACTAAAGGACTGGGACATAACCAGAACTTGAAAGTCAGACTCTTATCAGAAGCAAGGAGTCCATTGTCTAGGAAGATTCATGTTAAAGTCCCTTCCAACCTTACCGTAAATGTATACAGTCCTCCAATCAAAACCTGCCCCACCAACACTTTTGCATACCAGCCTGTTCCCCCTAACCTCTTAAATTTTGCCCCTAGCCCCGGATTGAGGAGACAGATTTGAGAGCTTTGCTTCTTGTCTTCTTGCTGGTCAAGCTTGCAATAAAGCCTTTTCTTTTCTCAAAAGCCCGTGGCATAATTTTGACTTTTTTATGCACATCAGAGAATCCCCTTTTTGTGTGGTAACAAAACTGGATGTGGGACATATATATTCTCTGTACTATTTTCTTAATGTTTCTGTAAAGTTCTGAAAAACAAAGTATACTTTTAAAAACATACTTCATTGTTTTTTAATTTTTCCTGGAGATGTTTTCAAGCTTCTCTTTTATTCATTTAACCATGGTAAACATAGTTGTTCCATTTTCTGTACCTGATAAATTCACTATATGACAACTATAACTCATTCTGTTATTACTTCTTTCTGCTATTTCTTATAAGTTGTGTCTGGTTTTCCTTTCAGGCCCATTTATCTTGGAATTGTCAGATGACAAACATAAAATAATTTAGTAATGAGTTTGATGTCCTTTAAGCAAGGGGGAAAAAAATCATGGATTGGGAGAGTACAGCACCTTACAAGCAGTGTAAATCCTGATGGATTTTGGGCAACAGCAAGTTTTATAGAGTGTTAGAAGCAGCAACTTGGAGACAGGACATTACTGGCTGGGGTTGCATATATGACCTTATTTAGAAAGGTCAAGGAACAACAAAGTAAGCATAAAGCCCAGCATTGGCTTGGTGTTTGGGGATTGACTGACTGCATATACTGCATTTCTGGTCAAGTGGAGCATTTTCAGGAACATAAAAGTCTGATTTGCTGATGTGGCACCCTGGCAGGATCAGCTCTATCTTGGGCCTAGAAATTTATTTCAACAGAATGTATCTGGGCAATCTGTGTTCTGGGATAGAGTTATCCTTCCCTCAAAGGAGTTATGTGTTAGTTCTCTCAGGACCCCAAACTCTACCAGTTTGATCACCTAATCCACCAATGGGGTTCAGGGCAGGCAGCCCCAGAATGTACCAATTTGGCATGTGGATTATTTTGAGCCGAAGACAATCAAGGCCCAATAGACTCCAGAAGAGCTTTTTACCTTCCCCTTAACTACCTAAAATAATTTAGATAGGGAGCCTGTACCAGGAAGAGAGCTTTTACCAGAGACAACTTTTTACATCAGAAAGACTTATTTGCATGGCATGGCAAACATTTGTTTTCCGAACTTTGCTCTTCCCATCTTCCTGTGAACTGCCGTCCTCCCCTTTGAAGTCCCAGACACCTACCCCCTCTTCTTTGCTCAGGATGGCATATAAGCTTCAATTGCCTGACTGTCAGAGAACTCCATATCTTTGAGGTTCCCATACCTATGAAATTAAATTTTTTTCTCCTGTTAATCTGTCTTATGTAAATTTAATTAGGTCAGCCAAAGAACCTAGAAGGAAAAAAAGGGAAAGATTTTCCTCCCCTTCCCCATGAATAAAGATGGGATATCCTGAAAACTCAGGTGATGGCAACCTGGGCTGCAATATCCTACAGGGGCTTTTACACTTTTGGTGTAATCTTACAATGAGGGTAGAGCTAGTTAAGATTCCAACTCTTGGAATGGAGTTTACCTTATTATAACCTCACTTTTCCAGGGCCCAGGCTTTGTCCAAATAAAAAGTCAGATCTGTGGGAAATTGCAGCTGCTTTCTCAGCAAAACGGATGTAAAGACTTAATTAGTTCTGAGTTCCTGTTTTCTTCTCAGTTTGTGTGTGTGTGTGAAGAAGATTAGCCCTGAGATAACATCTGTTGCCAATCCTCCTCATTTTTGATGAGGAAGATTGGCCCTGGGCTAAGATCTGTGCCTACCATCCTCTACTTTATATGGGACGCTGTCACAGATGGCTTGACAAGTGGTGCATCGGTCCTTGCCCGGGATCCGAACCTGCGACCCCCCGGCCACCAAAGTGGAGCATGCGGACTTAATTGCTACACCACTGGGCCTGCTCCTCTTCTCAGTTTTGACCTGATTATTTCTTAGCATTGTGTCTGTTCTTCATTACTTTAAAAATTTTTTTTAATTTTATTTGTTTTACTATTTTTCAGAGAATATTTTTATGAATAAAGTAGCCAATCATTACTAGAAACTGGAAGTGTCATTAAAAACTTTTAGATTTTTAAAGTTCATTTTTATGAATATTATTTATGTGTTATATTGTGATTTATAATAAATATATACTTTGGTCTTCCATCCACAGTTCCTGGCTCATGGATCCTAAAACCCTTGGAATTTCCTAAGCAATAAAGGCAACAGAAGCATCTTTTGTTATAATATTTGGTCTCTTATCTTCAGTTCCTGAAATCTCTTCAGAGCCCGAAAGGTGAAATGGGTGTGTTGTTATTCACAACAAGCCCTTTTAAGCAGGACTTCAGGACTGAGTTTATGTTAATGAGGTGACTTTTGGAAATCAGAGGATTGGGGGGCAGGTTGCCAAGGGAACCAATCATGAATAGAGGGTTGAAATTTTCAATCCCACCCGCTGATTTCCAGGGAGTAGAGAGGGGCTGAGGTTGAATCAATCACCATTGGCCAATGATTTAATCAATCATGGCTATGTAAAGAAGCCTCCATAAAAACTCAAAAGGAGGGAGTATGGAGAGCTTCCAGGTTGGTAAACCGGAAAGCTTCCACCTGCCACTTTGTGGACTCCCAAATACCAAACACCATGCAGACAGAAACTCTCTTGTTTGGGACTTCACCTTGCCCTATATATCTCTTCATCTCACTGTTGATTTGTGTCCATTAATACCCTTTGTAATAAACTGCTACTCTAGTAAGTAAACTGGTTTCCTGAGTTGTGCCTCTCTTTTTAACAGAAAACATTATGTTTATGACGTACAGTGTCTGAACAAAATGGGACAAAATAAAATCGTTACAAATGTAGAAGTTAGAGAATATTTCGCATGGTGTTGGGAAAGAGAATATCTGTATATTCTGATACACCATGTGCTGATATAAAAACCTTGATGAAATGGAAAAGACCAAAGACTCTCATTATGAAGCTCAGGATTTTCAAATGACTTTAAGTTGCTCTGGAGCAACAGGTGGTTCCACCATCCTCATAAATGTGCTTTTATTAGCAGGGAATTACCTGAGGAAAAATCGTTCACTATTATAATCTTCTTTCTGAAATCTTGAGCAGTCATTTACATCCTGAATCTTTAAAGGAGCAGCTTCGTTTTCACAAATACCTACCCAGATTTTCATCCCATCCTACTCCAATCATAATAGACTTTATCTCCATAGATATAAATGGAATGCATTTATTTCAGAGGTGGAAAAAAATACTTTTTCTTGGGGGTTCAGAAACATTCACTTATGCATTCATTCATTTATTCCTTTATTCAAAAAATTGAGTACCTACTGTATGCTATACATTATTCTAGAGCAAATGATAGAAACATTTTTCCTTAATATAGTTTACAGTCTATACATTATGTATGTATTTGTAAATATATACATATATTAATATTCTATATATTTATTATGAATAAGTAATATAATGTATAGTGATAAGTGCTATTGATAGAAATTAAGCACGGTAAAAAATAGGGTGACAGAGGAAGGAGAGAAGGCTTACTTTAGGGTACTCATGG
The DNA here is from genome assembly GCA_031878705.1 of Tapirus indicus. Taxonomy (NCBI): domain Eukaryota; kingdom Metazoa; phylum Chordata; class Mammalia; order Perissodactyla; family Tapiridae; genus Tapirus; species Tapirus indicus. The sequence continues at coordinate 106,188,525 of CM062918.1, read as the reverse complement.
AAGGTTTCTGTAGAGTTGTCATTTGAAAGTCAGAGAATAACAACAATAAAAATATTATTCCACAAAACATGCTAATTTAATACTATAATACCTGCTCTCTCTTTTAGTTGCTGAAATCATAAGAGTCAGAATAATTTTTAAAAATAAGTTATTTACTCTTCAGTTTCAGAGGTTGCTGTTACTTTTAAATTTCCACTTTCTTTTCAGTTTCATCAAAATTATGTTCCCTGTATTCAACTTCTAGCCTAAACCTGGTCCTTTGCCAAATCTGACCAAGGCAGGTAATATGTCAAACACTGTGTCATCATCTGATCTGAATAAGAATTAATTCATGTTCTCAGCCTCTGGATCCACTGGTGCAGTCTCAGTAACAGGGTATGCATTGACCTCTCGGATGTGTTTCACTAGCAATGAATCTTTATCCTGGAACCCTGAATCAGAACTCCTTCATCACTGGTTATATCCAAACTGACCAATTCACAAGCATAGTGCCAGCTGAATTAGTAATAACAATCCAGCAAAAGAAGGCAGAAACAAAAAACCGACTGTGGGATCTGGCTAAGAGTGGACAATATTCAGGAGAGCAGTGACAAATGTTCCAGGATGAATATTGTAACAGCGCTTGCAAGATGCTGGTCCAGAATTAAGTAGGAGGACTGGGGACTCTGGGAAGGAAGACTTTAGAAAATGACCCACCACCAAATATAAAATACCACGAAGAATCTAAAAATCTGCAGGATATGCTATGAATAAAGTAAGGAAAGAGGAAAGGCAATTAGACAATCAAAAGGCAAAAGCAAATGACGGCAGGATAACTATGACCAAATGTGGGGCAAACACAAATTTGGAATGACTGTACAGTTAGTGAGGTGTAATAAGAGAATTCCATTTGAACTTTATGCCGAGAATATTGTCCTTTGAGTGGCATATTGGAGATATACAGAAAGATTTGTATTATGCCACCATAATACGCTAAGTAAATAAATACATTTAAAAAATTCATTCTTACAATCAGTCAATGGTAAAATAAGGAAATAATTATGGCTATGGAGCATGTGCATATTTCAATATTAGTAGTGTAAAAGTAGGGAATCGAATTACAGAGAATAGGAAACAGTAAGATGGGAAGAGAGAGGTGGAGGGCAGGAGAAGTGGAAGGAAGGGTGGTAACACTCATCACCTCTTACAGAGAGGAGAATTTAGAGATGTACTCTGTGGTTTATATAAGAAATAAAGGTTTATATGAAGGAGTGAGGGAAGAGAAGTGAGAGAGAGTGATCATAAATGAATCACCTATCAAAACAGGAAGTCAATAGACAATTTCTAAGGTTGGAAATATAGAGTAATGTAAATATATTATTTAGAGATATAAAGATAATCACCAGAAGAGATAAAAACAAATAGTTAAAAACAATTGCTTTTAAGGAGCAAGACAGCCATTTGAGGGGAACGGTTTTTATTGACTAAGTTGCTCTGTACCATTTTGTTTTATTAAACATGAACATATACTACTTTGAAAGAATGAAAACAATAACAATAGTGTGTATTCATAGTTATTAACTAAGACTCTCTCTTCAATTTCATAATTTGCTTTCATTCTTACCTTGTCTCAACTGGTTTTTTAATACTGATTCTGCCCTTAATTTAAAACCCACTGATTAGCATATTGTACTTTCTGCAGTGAAGTGTGGATATAGATTATGAATTTTATATTTGTTTTTTTCCTGTATATATGAAGCTCTATGTACTGAAATTTACAATTAAAATAATTAACATGCATTTGATAAGACAATAAAAATATATTACTTATTTGAATAACTTTTAAACATAAACATAATGTTTTATTGAAAATGCACCCTTTAATGATACTACTGTGTTCTGTAATTAGTTCAGGCATATTTATACACTTATGATTGAGGCAATTTTCAACAGCTTTATTTTTTTGTTGCTTATAGATATGAAAACTGAAAAAATTGTTGTTCATAAAAATAAGTAGATGAGAATAGAGTTTCATTACAATGATTCCACTGAATTATTTTAACTCCTTGTGAATTACATGCCAATGGTTACATAATTTCTAATTGCAAATATTATTTTTATTTATCTAATAAGCTGATAAAATCCTCTCCCAATTTTGGCGAAAGTATTAGAAACCACAAAAATTGCAAAAACAAGTTGTTTCCTAGTTGTTAGTTTCACTCAGTTTCTCAAGTTTTGGGAAGAATGTTTGCACATAAAACTGAAGATTTATGTCTGTGACTACTGTAACAGATATTTTTTCACTTAAAGACTACTTGTTTAATCCAACATACTGAGTATTTGTTGAGATATTAAAATCCTGTTAATGTCATTAAATTTCATTAACATATTTTTTAAAATAAAATGTTTTTATCTTATTGTTTTAAATATATCGGTGTCAATAAAGTATAGCTACATATTTAGCTTAATGAATTTATGGCAAATATTTTTTATAATCTTCTTGGCACAGCCAGTAATCATTATCAGATCATCCAATTCAACTTCTTCGATGTCAAAAATATCTTATTCTTATTCATTTAACAGCTAATATGCATCTTGAGGAATACATTAAAAGCCACTGAAAATATATTATGAAGTATATTTGTAACACTAGAGTAGTTAAATCATGTTAAAATAATGTAGAACTAATAAAATTTATTTATACAGTTTTGTTATAAAGGCAATGTAATAAATCAATACACTATTCTCATTGCTTAACTTATAATCATGCAAGGTCTGGTGTAGCTAAAACTGTAAGATATATATGAGGTGAGGTATATAACCGAAGACATGGTATTCTATCAATTAGTTGTGTGTCTGTGTTTGTGTGTATGTATGTGTGTGTACACATATGCATGAATAAAATTCATGCTCAGCTTTTCCAACATATATAATGAAACCAAAAATATATATATACTGTCCTGCTGAAATCTACTCTGTTAAGCAACCATTATGTGATACATTTGTTAATAAAGTTAGAAATTTTAAATACTTTATAAATTGAAATAAAATGAAGGTTAATCATAATTGGAAAAGATAGATTATGATAGGATTTGATTTTATAGTTTTTTTCAGAAAACTTATTTTAAAAATCACATGAAAATTTAGCCATGGGTTCTACTAATTTGTCTTAAAAATTGGCAGAATTGGAAAAAACTTCAGTTACCAGAAAGGGAATCAATATTACTGACCTATCGTGCTTTGGCTATTCAGTGGTGATTTTGTTTCCAACTTATGACACATCCTTGGGACCAGTTTTGACAGTAGCTAAAATAACTTGTTAACATCGATTTAATGAAACTAAAATTAATGCTTAAATTTTTTAAGACTGATTTTTCTGTCATAGCTTTACTCTCATGGAAATTTTCGTTAAAGTGACCACACACAATTTGTCATTATTCCCAACACATTTTCACATATCTGTCACATATCTCATTTCAGAGTAGCTCACGAGTGTCAGGGGATTTCATTTATCAACAAAGCTTCACTTTGCCATTTGGGCAAAAGATAAATTCTTCCTTGGTTATTTCCATGTAACAATATGTATTTCATCTTGGCCAAAAAATATTGGCAAACCATTCCCACAAAAACACAGCATCTCAAAACTTGAGTCATTCCTTCCCAAGTGAAAATGTATTAATTCACAACATGGTGATAGAATGAAATCAGCTAATACAGTCTTCCACAAGAATAAACCTTTTATTTTCAACTGCCTCACAGTACTACAGAAGTGTGGTAGAAATGGATTTTAGGAGTGTCCAGAGAACAGAATCTCCATAAGGAGATTGTGTAACAAAGTTACTTTTTACATTGGCCAGGAGGTTGGCTTTTTGATCCAATTATCCCCTGAATCCTGCTCTCACTCTCATATTTGACACATAAGAATTATTTTAACAAAATAGTCTATTCAAAAGCCAATTCAATTCACAGATTGTTTTACTTCCTTTGGAATGAGCCGCATTGATTTGACAGAAAATCAGCAAGTATATAGACTTGAGTAAATCTATCAACCAACTTGACCTGATTGACATCTATAGAACAATGACAGAATAGTCAAAACATATTGAAACATACTGAAAACTATATTAAAAAAGAAAGACAAAGTGGAAAAATTACTCCACCTGACTTAAGACTTATTATAAAGCTATCATATGTAGGGCAATTTGATATTGTTGTCAATTTAGATAAGTGGTTCAATGAAAAATATTGAAGCCCATAATAGACCCATACATATGTGGTCAATTGATTATTTTTCCAAGATACAACATCATTTCATTGAATAAAGCATGCTTATTCCAAAAGTTGAATATCACTATAGAAAAATTGGATTTTTGTCCATATTTTGTGCCATAGACAAAAACTTCAGCAGCAACAAAAACTCATAATGGATCATAAACCTAAATGTAAAATCTAAAACTATAAAACTTGAAGAAGAACATAAGGGAAAAAATCTTTGTGATTTTGGGTTAGGTGAAGATTTCCTAGATATAACACCAAAAGCAGGATCCATAAAATAGCAAAGCAAATAAAAAATTGGACTTGATGAATATGAAGAACTTCTGGTTTTTGAAAAACATGGTAAGAACATGAATAAAACAAGCCAAACACAGGGGGAAAATATTTGCCATTCACATATCTGATATAACCTGTCTGATATCCAGATTATACATAGAATTTTCAACACTCAAAAGTAATAATAAAAATTACAAAATGGGCAAAAGACGTACAGCACTGTGTAAGTTTAAGGTGTGCAGTATAATGATTTGACATATATATTGTGAAATGATTAAACATCCATCATCTCATACAGATATTTTAAAAAAGGAAAAGAAAAAATGTGTTTTTTCCCTTATGATGATAACTCTTAGGATTAACCCTCTTAAAAACTTTCAAATATACCATACAGCAGTGTTAACTATAGTCATCATGTTGTACATTACATCCCTACTACTAATTTACCTTATAACTGGAAGTTTGTACCTTTTGACCACCTTCCTCCAATTCCCCCTCCCCCTTAACCCTGCCTCTGGTAAGAACAAATCTGATCTCTTTTCCTACAAGTTTTTTTTGTTTGTTTTTTAGATTCCACATATAGGAGAGATCGTACAGTACTTGTCTTATTTGTCTTTCTCTGACTGACTTATTTTCTCGGCATAATGCCCTCAAGTTCCATCCATGTTGTGAATGGCAGGGTTTCCTTCTTTTTTATGGCTGAATAATTTTTCATTACACACACACATCACAACTTCTTTATCCATTCATCCATCAGTGGACATTTAGGTTGTTTCTATGTCTTGACTATTGTAAATAGTGTTGCAATGAACATAGGGGTGCAGATATCTCTTTGGCATAGTGTTTTCATTTCCTTTTGATATATTCCCAGAAGTGGAATTGCTGGATTATATGGTAGTTGTATTATTAACTTAATTAATTAATTAATTTTTTGCTGAGGAAGATTTGCCTTGATCTGTTGCCAATCTTCCTCTTTTTGCATGAGGAAGATTTGCCCTGAGCTAACATCTGTACCAATCTTCCTCTATTTTGTATGTGAGTTGGTGCCACAGCATGGCTGACGAGTGGTGTAGGTTTGTGCCTGGGAACCAAGCTCAGGCTACTGAAGCGGAGTGTACTAAACTTAACCACTAGGCTGTGGGGCCAACCCCTACCTTTAATTTTTTGAGGAAACTCTAAACTATTTTCCACAATGGCTGTACTAATTGACAATCTCACCAATAATGTGAAAGAGTTCCCTTTTCTCTGCATGCATGTCAGCATTTGCTATCTCTTGTCTTTTTGATGATAGCCATTCTAACAGGCATGAAGTGATATTTCACCATTGATTTTTTGTGGGGCAGAGGGAGAAAGACTAGCCTTGAGCTAACATCTGTGCCCATCTTCCTCTACTTTATACAGGACACTTCCACAGCATGGCTTGATAAGCTGCGCATCAGTCCACACTCGGGATCCGAACCTGTGCACCCTGGGCCACCAAAGCAGAGTGCACGAACTTAACTGCTACGTCCACATGCTGGCCCTCTATCATGGTCTTAATTTGCATTTCTCTAGTAACTGGAATTGTTGAGCATCTTTTCACGTCCTTGTTGGCCTTTTGTATATCTTCTTTGAAGAAATGCCTATTCAGGTCCTTTGCCCAATTTTTATTTGGGTTATATGTTTTTCTGCTACTGATTGTATATGTTCTTTACATATACGTAATATTTTGTATTATTAATACATATACAAAGTACATAATATTTTGGATATTAACCCCTTAACAGATATATGGTTTTCAAATATATTTTCCCATTCAAAGGGGCTGTCTTTTCACTTTGTTGGTTTCCTTTTCTGTGTGGAATTTTTTAGTGGATGTAGTATCACTTGTTTATTTTTCATTTCATTGCTTGTGCTTTAGGTGTCATATCCAAAAAATCATTACCAAGACCATGTCAAGGAGCTTTATTCTTTTGTTTTCTTCTACGAGTTTCATGGTTTCTTTCAGCTCTTACATTTAAGTCTTTAATCCATTTTGAATTAATTTTTGAGACTGGTGTAAGATATGAGTTCAGTTTCATTCTTTTATATGTGAATATCCAATTATTCCAACACCGTTTATTGAAGAGACTGTCTTTTTTCTATTGAGAATTCTTGGCTCACTTGTCAAATTTTAGTTGACTCTATGTGCTTGGGTTTATTTCTGGGCTCTCAATTCTGCTCCATTGGTCTATTTGTCTGCTTTTATGCCAGTACCATAGTGTTTTGATGAAGATAATTTCATAGTATAGCTTAAAATCAGGAAGTGTGATGCCTCCTGCTTTGTTCTTCTTACTCAGGATTGCTTTGGCTATTTGGGCACCCTTATATTGTTTCGGATCTTAGAGGACAAGCTTTCTTTTCACCAGTTAGTGTGATGTTAGCTGTGGGCTTGTCCTATATGGATTTCATTACGTTGAGATATGTTCTTTCTATGCCTAATTTGTTAAGAGTTTTTATCATGAATGAATGTTGAATTTTGTCAAATACATTTTCTGTGTCTGTTAAGATGATCATATGATTCTTTTCATTTATTAATGTGATGTATCACATTGATTGTATGTTGAACCATCCTTGTATCCTAGGGATAAATCCCACTTGATCATGGTGAATGATTCTTTTAATGTGCTGCTGAATTTGCTTTGCTATTATTTATTGAGAAGTTTTGCACCTATATTCATCAGGGATATTGGCCTGTAGTCTTTTTTTTCTAGTAGTGGCCTTTTCTGGTTGAATGAGTTCTGTATCAGGATAATGCTGGCCTCATAAAATGAGTTTGGGAGTGTTTCTTCCTCTTTGATTTTTTGGAAGAGTTTGAGGAGGATTGGTTTTAATTCTTCTTTAAATGTTTGGTAAAATTCACCAGTGAGGCCATCTGGTCTTGGGCTTTTCTTCATTGGTGGATTTTTGATTACTGATTCAATCTCCTTACTAGAAATTTGTGTATTTGGATTTTCTATTTCTTCCTATTTCTTCCAGTCTTGCTAAGTTGTATGTTTCTAAGAATTTTTCCATTTCCTCTATGTTGTCCAGGTCATTGGCATTTATTTGTTCATAGTAGCCTCTCATGATCTTTTGATTTTCTGTGGTATCAGTTACAGTGTATGCTTTTTCATTTGTAATTTTGTTGATTTGGGTCCTTTCTCTTTTTTCCTTGGTTAGTCTAGCTAAAGGCTTGTCAATTTTGTTTATCTTTTCAAAGAACCAACTCTTAGTTTGCCTAATCTTTTCTATTGTTTTTCTGTTCTCTATTTCATTTATTTCTGCTCTAATGCTTCTTATTTCCTTCCTTCTAACTTTGTGCTCAGCTTGTTCTTCTTTTTCTAGTTCCTTAAGGTGTAGAATTAGCTTGTTTAGTTAGGTGTTTATTGCTATGAACTTCCTCTTAGAACTGCTTTTGCTGCATCTCACAAGTTCTGACATGTTGTGTTTCCATTTTCATGTGTTTCAAGAAGCTTTTTAAATTCCCTTTTAATTTCTTCCTTGATCCATTGGTTGTTCAGAAGACTGCTGTTTAATTTCCATGTGTTCATAAATTTTCCAGCTTTCCTCTTGTTATTTACTTCGAGTTTCATGCCATCATGGCCAGAAAAGATACTTGGTATGATTTTAATCTTCTTGAATTTGCTAAGACTTGTTTTGTGGTCTAACATATGGTCTACCCCTAGAAAATGTTCCACTTGCACTTGAGAAGAATGTGTATGCTCCTGTTGTTGGATAGAATGTTCTGAATATTTTTTAGGTCCATTTGGTCCATGATCTTGTTCAAGTCCACTGTCTCTTACTGATTCTCTATCTGGATGGTCTATCCATTGTTAAGAGTGGACTATTAAAGTCCCAACTATAATTGCATTACTGCTTATTTCTCCTTTTAGCTCTGTTAATTTTGCTTTATATATTTAGGTGCTCCAATGTCGGGCTCATAAATATTTATAATTGTTATATCTTCTTGATTTATTGACCCATTTATCATTGTATAATGACCTTCTTTGTCTCTTTTTACCATTTTTCATTTTAAAGTCTACTTTGTCTGGTATAAGTGTAGCTATCTCTGCTTATTTTTGGTTAGCATTTGCTTGAAATGTCCTGTTACTTACTTCACTCTGAGTCTATGTGTGTCTTTAAGGCTAAAGTGAGTCTCTTGTAGGTAGCAAATTTTTGGATCTTGTTTTTTATCCATTCAGCCATTCCATGCCTTTTAATTGGAGATTTTAATTCATTTACATTTAAGATAATTATTGGTAGGTAAAGACTTACTACTGCCATTTTGTTAATAATTTTCTGGTTGTCTTGTAGATCTGTTTTTCTTTGTTTCTTTTCCTGCTGGGTTTTTTTTTTTTTTGTTTTGATGTCTTCTGGTATCAGTATGTTTTTACTTCTTTACTATGTCCTATTGTGTAATTACTATAGGACTTTCCCTGTGGTTACCATGAGGCTTACATAAAATATCTTAAACTTATAATACCCCTTTTTAACTGATAACTTCCTTAGGATTTATAAACTTTACACTTTTACTTCTCCTCCCTCTCACATTTTAGGTTATTGATGTTACAATTTATACTTTTTTATATTGTGTAACTAATAACTGCTTATTGTAGTTATGGTTATTTTTACTACATTCATTTTTTAAACTTTTAAACTACAGCTGTAAGTGAATTATGCATCACTATTACCATATTGCAGAATCTAACTATGACTATATATTTACCATTATCACGAAGACTTACACTACCTTTTTAGTTGTTAATTAGCATTCTTTTACTTCCACTCAAAGAACTCCATTTAGCATTTCTTATAAGACATATCTGGTGGTAATGAACTCCCTCAGCTTTTGTTTGTTTGGAAGTCTTTATCCTTTCTTTGTTTCTGAATACAACTTCACCAGGTATAGAATTCTTGATTGGCAGTTATTTTCTTTCAATATTTTGAGTATGTCATCCCATTCTCTCCTGGCCTGAAAAGTTTCCGTTGAGAAATTTACCAAGTCTTATGGGAGTTCCCTTGTATAAAACTTCTCTTTTTTTCCTTGCTGCTCTTAAAATTCTGTTTTTTTCTTTGACTTTTGACAATTTAATTATAATGTGTCTCAGTGTAGCCCTATTCAGGCTCAAACTATTGGAAGTCCTTAGGTCTCATAGATCTGGATGTCCAGACTCGGGAAGTTTTCTGCCATTATTGCTTTAAATATACTTTTTGTCCTTTTCTATTTTTCTTCTTCTTCTGGAATGCCCATAATACAAATATTGTTTCTTTTTATTGTATCCCATAATTCCCATAGGATTTCTTTACTATTTTTTATTCTTTTTTTTCTTTTTGCTCTTCAGATTGGGTAATTTTCAATGTCTTATCCTCCAGGTCACTGATTCTTTCTTTTGCATAGTAGAGTCTACTTTTGAAATTCTCTATTGAATTCTTCAGTACAGTTATTGTATCTTTCAACTCTAGGATTTCTGTTTGGTTTTTTTTTGATGGTCGTTATTTCCTTGTCAAACGTTTTGTTTTGTTCATGCATTGTTTTCCTAATTTTACTTAGTTGTCTATCTGTGTTCTGTAGTTCACTAAACTTCCTTAAGAGGATTGCTCTGAATTCTTTGTCTGACAATTCACAGATTTCCATTTCATTAGGATCAGTTATTGGAGCTTTATTATTTTCCTTTGGTAGAGTCATACTTACCTGATTTTTCATGATTCTTGATTCCTTATGTTGGTATCTGTGCATTGAGTAATCAGGCTCATTTTCCAGACTTTACAGGTTTGCTTTGATAGAGACAGCTCTTCTTCAGTCAGCTCAGTTTGGATTTCTGGGTGTGTCTGCTGCTACTGTCTTGGGCAGTGGGACATGCTATTATGGTCTATTTTTAGATGAGGCAAAAGTATGAGCTCTGAGGACAAGGACAGGGGATGTGCCACTGGCTGAGAACAGTTTCATAGGACTGCTGGCTTCATTCCCTACACAAGTGAGGCTGTAGGATAGGCTCTGCAGTTTCCTGGATTCTCAGATCAGGCTTGCTATGTGGTCAGGACTGGATACTATATTCAGCAACAGATGGGACCATGAATTAGCTTCCCTGCCTTGGCAGGGCATCAGGACAGGATCCAGGGCCTGTACAGTTCATTGTCTGGGAAGCTGAATCAAGCAGAGTGTGCACTGAATTTCCTGGTCATGTGAGACCACTATTTTTGCTCTGCAGACAAGGAAAGCCACAGGCTGTGCTTTCTGTTCAAGTGTCACTGTAAGTAAGACCGTTGAATGGGCTATGCAGCTTCCCATGTGCTCTGCTTAGGTTCCCTGGTTGGACAGGCTAAAGGCTATATTCAGCAATGAGTAGGGTTATGAGTTAGACTTCCCTTCTGGGTGCAGCTGGAGAAGCATCTCTAAAGCTAGCAAAGCTCTTCATTGTCTTAAGTCAAGCCAACCCACACCCTAAGTTCCCTGACCAAACAAGGCTTTGATCTGCAAACTGTTGGCTCTGCCCACCCACCCCGTGGCTCAAGTGCTGCTGGGCAGCAGTGCTTCCAGGAGTTGTTCCCAGCCTTGCTGTTCAGATGGGGCCAGAAGACACTCTCCACAGTGGGTAAGGCTATGTCTCAGCAACTTTTCCTGGGTGGCCTGGGAAGGGACCACTCCAGGCTACTCTCAATTTTCTAAACATGCTCTCTGGTTGGGAGGTTGGGAGCTACCCTCAGCCTTGGCTATGATTTAATCCCTCTGTGGGTAGCATGAGAAAAAGCCCACACCCAGTACTGGATTTACTATGGGGCAATCAGTTCTGCCCACCTTCCTCTAGGCTCAAGTGCTGCTGGGTCACACTGCTTTCAAGAGTTGTCTCCAGCCCTTCTGGTCAAAAGGGACTGGAAGATACTCTCTAGAGTGTGGGACTGTGATTCAGCTCCTTGCCTGGTATAGAAAAACCAGACTATAAGGGCAACAAAACTTCTCATCTGAGGATCTGAATCAGGAGATCTGCACCTTACTGAGTTTTTTGGTCAGAGTGCACCCCTAACTTGGTTCTGCAAGTAAGCAAAGCCACTGATTGGGATTACTACTTGGGCACTGTAGGTATAAACTCGGTCTGTCAAGATCCATGTGCTGGTTGTTGCAAGCCTCTCCCTTCTTCTCCGTCACAGTCACAGTCCTGTAAGGGCTCCTGCAAAGTTACCCATAATACTGGGGGGAGGTGGTTGTCCCCCCTGGGTTCTCTTTTCTTACTGGGGGAATTGGAGACTCAGGGAACACCTCTCTGCATGGTGCTGCACTGGTCTGGCGGCAGAGCAATATGGTCCATGTGTAGCCACTTCTCTTATCCTTCTAATGCAGTCTGTCTTCATCTCTGTGGTGCAGGGGGATGCTTCAGCCTCAGCCCCATGTTCTAGGATTCTCTCAGTGTTGCCTTGTTCTTGAACAGCTGTTAGTTCTTCCCATGAGAGGGAGCAAAATAAGAAACAACCTATGTCACCGTCTTAGTGATGTCAGTGGACTAAAAGTCTTAAAGAAAAAGAAAGACATATCATATTCTTGGATTAAAAAACCAAATATATAAAGTGGTCAGTTCTGAATTTTACTTAAAATGTGATGCAATCACCATCAAAATCGTACTAAACAGTGTATGCAGTTATCGACAAGGCGCTGCTGGAGTTCACTAGAAATAGTGATAGAATTTCACTCTCAGCTACAGAAGAGTAGGTTATATTAGACCGTGTCTGTCATTAAAATCAACTCTAAAAGATGGATAAAATACCAAAATATTTCGTGTGAAGACATTGTATACAAAAGGAATCAGCCAGGATTTAGGGATATCAAGCTTGTATATCTAAAGGAAATACTTTATGGTAACTCTGACCATATTTCACGTTGCTTATTCCATTTTTTCTCAGGCCTAAATATCAAGTAGAAACCAACAACTCCAAGTTTTAGATAGTCTTGTGGGCACAGAGTGACAAAATTGAAGTTCAGCAGAAACTAGATAATCAGGACTTCAGGGGACAAATTAACAGAAAAAAAGAACTACAGAGAAGTGAATTTGACATTCTAAGCCACCTTTTCCCTCAAAGCATTTTTTTCAAGGCTATTGTGTACAGGGCATGAGGCCAAGAAGCCATGTGAAAACACTAGCTAAGAGCCTTAGAAGATATATAGAGTTTATGAGGCTCATACTGCTGCAGTCATGATAAAAACGGAGCCCTGAAGTCGAGATATGTGAAACTGAGACTTTGGAAGAGGTATCTCTTGAAGTGAAAATCAGAGAAACCATCCTTCACAAAGACTGAAACACTTCCTTAGATATCTCAGTTCCTGACTGGGGCAAGGTGATCTGCCCCTAATAGAAATCTCTGCCAAAATAGAATTAAATGCATCCTGAAGAAACATAACATCACCATAGTTTCCATAGTTGTTCACACGGGGTGGCAGTAATTGAATAAAAAGCAACCAGGTATGCCAGGATTCAGGTCCAAGTGACAGAAAACCAGGAGAAAAAAGATAACAGAAAGGGGCCAGCCGGTGGCATAGTGGTTAAGTTTGCATGCTCTGCTTCAGCAGCCCTGGGTTCACGGGTTTAGATCCCAGGCACAGACATGTGCACTGCTTATCAAGCCATGCTATGGCAGGTGTCCCACATATAAAGTAGAGGAAGATGGGCATGGATGTTAGCCCAGGGCCAATCTTCCTCAGCAAAAAGAGGAGGATTGGCAACAGAAGTTAGCTCAGGGCTAATCTTCCTCACCAAAAAGAAAAAAAAAAGACAACAGAAAGAGATCCACGGGAGAAACAGATATTGGTGTTATTAGCCATAGATTTTAAATTTCTATGTTTATTAACATATACAGCAATGTTAATTTCAACATGGATAATATTACTAGAACACTTACATCGATATAAAAGAATAAAAAAGAAATTCTGAAACTAAAAATATAATAACTGAAATAAGGACTCAAACTAAGGGTCCAAAAGGTGATTAGCCATAGCAAAAGATACATAGAATTAGTCTCTATTGACTTAGATAAGTCAGTAAAAAAATATCCAGATGGATACAAGGAGGAAAAAAAAAGATAAAAAATTCAAAGAATGTAAGAAGTCTATGGATACAATAATAAGTTTTAGTAGGAGTTTAATGGAATCTCATAAGAAGTGGAGTGAGAATATGTGGCAGAAGCATTATTAGAATAGATGCTGTCTAAAATTTTTCTAAAAGTGTTAAAAAAATCCCAATTCAAGAAGCTATGTGAATCTCAAGCAGGGAAAAAACAAACAAAAAACAAAACCAAGGAAACCATACCTACGCATATAAGTAAAACTGCTGAAAACAAAGACAAAGAAAATAAAAGGTGTTGGAGAAAAAGGAGATATATTGTCTTTAACATCAGTAATACTGACAGCTAAGTTTTTACAGAAATGATGTGTTTAGTAATTTTTGCTATAGTAATGAACAATTCCAATATTTCAATATTTTAAAATCACAAACACTTATTTCTTACTCGTGGCTATGGGTTTTGATTGCCTCTGCTGAGCTCTACTAGATTTGATCATTTCTTCTTATTTTAGGATCCAAACTAAAGGATCAGTCTCTTCTACGTGGCAAAGGCAGAAGCAATAAAATGAAGTAAAATATAAAAGCACACAAAATTTTTGATTGACGTGACATATACTACATCTGCTCACAATTGGTTGGCTAATTCAACTCACATGGCTAAGAGTGACAATGAGGTGGGAAAGTGTATTCCAACTAAGTAAGCACAGCAAAGGTGGGGATATATAATATCCATACAGGGGAAGGAGCAGATAGTTGGAAACGATACAATCTCTCAAATGATGGAAGCTAGAGCTAGAATATAATGGAATGTAACCTAAAGTTGTATTCTCTACCCAGTGAAAATACAAAATGAAGGCACAGTTAAGATATTTTCAGACCAAAAAAAAGAAAAAGAGAGAGAATTTGTTCCCAATAGTCCTATGCTAAAGGAAAAACAACAGTGACCTCAACACAGAAGGAAAATAACACTGGTTGGCACCCAAGAGAAGCAGGGTGAATGACGGGCAACACAAAATAAATATGTGGGTAAATGGAAGTAAATATTTACTGTATAAAACATAGTGTTTTCTTTTGGGGGTCCAAATGAGTTTAGAATTAAAATACATGGCAATAATAAGACAAATAGCAAGTGGCAGTACATAGAAATAAATGTTCTAATGTCCTTGTATTACTTGGGATGTGGAAAAGAACTAATTTATGTTTGATTCTAATAAGTCAATACTGTATGTTGTAATTGCTATGGTATCTGCTAAAAGATTCATTAAAGGAGATACAAAATTAACATGTATGGCAAGCTAATCGAGAGGCAAAATAATAAAAAAAATATAACCTGTTTAATGCAAAGGAAGGTGAAGAAGAAAAGGAAAAGGAAGACATAGAAGTGAAAGAAGCAGGGTGGCCAAAAACTCTCGAGGAAATAGTAAAAGAAAAGAAACACAAAATAAAATGATACTCCGACATTATGCTACATACAAAAGTCAATACTAGTAAAATGCAGCTGTAAAAGTGAAACGCAAACTGTAACACATTTAGCAGATAATACAGCAGAGTATTCTTATCACTTTGTCCTAGGAATAAAAGAAGTAATCAGGTAGAGAAATATTGATAAATTTGACTATATTAACTATAAATGACACCAGGAAACTATCAAACAAGTGGAAGAATATATTTGCAATACCTGTAACTAGCAAATGTCAAATCCAGATTACAGCAATAATCCCTACAAATCAATAAGGAGAGGATGAAAAACACAGTAGACAAATGGACAAAAACTTTTAAACGGCAAGAGAAACATTTATAACTGGTGAACATATGAAAAATCATCTTTCTTGTTAATAACCAAGAAATAATAAATAAAAAAATCAAAAGAGATATCACTACAAAATCACTGGATTGGAAAAAATTGAAAAATGTGACAATACACATATTGATAAGTATGTGGAGCATTTGGTACACACATACACCGAGGGTGTACGTGTAAAGTTACTTGTGAAAGAGCTTGACATTTTTAACCAAAGCTGAAGATACCTGATACCTATGACCTAGCAATTCCACTCCAAGGTTTATACTGCACAGAAATGCTTGGTCCATCAGAAAACAGGTACAAGGATAGTTATAACAGCATTGCTTATCACAGTACCAAACAGGAGAAAACCCAGTGATTTTCAACATCAATAGAAAACAAATTTTAGTATATGTATGCTATGGAACACTATACAACACTGAAAATTTACAAACTACATATGCAGGAAACCACATGTGTAAATTTTAAGGATAAAGTCTCGAGCAAAAGAACCTGGATATAATGGGATACACATGGTATGATAGTGTTTTAATAAAGTTCAAAATTAGGCAAAATTAAATGATATTAATAATGATAATTGATTGATAATGATATTTTATCTGGGAGTGCATAATTAGGTAGTACAATTAATATAAAGCAAGAGTATAACTACCATAAAATCAGGATAGTGACTATCACTGGGAGAATGGATTGGGCTACTTTTGGGAAAGGATTCCTGCAAGGCATTTCGCATTCTGATAGTGTTCTATTTCCTGATATGAGTGGTATTAACGTGGCTGTTTGTTTTACAATAATTTATTAAGCTGTGGATCTTAGCTTAATGTAACTTTCTATACATTTGATTGTAAAATTACATAAAGAAGATAATATGGGAAGAAGAAAGTAAATAAAATTGTGATATCTATATTCCTGTCCTAAAATTATTTACATCTTATATCTTTCTAGTTTCTTTAACCATTTGCCTGTTTACCCATTCTTAGAACACTATTGAAAGAAAAAGAAATACAATTCATCAATAATTTACAAAGTTCATGTTGGAAATACACATTCCATTACAAAATCAATGGCACAGGAATAGAACAGAATCTTACACCTGAATGAAAATTTATCTAATATACATATAATAAATGGTCAGCTCCTCCAAGAGAAATCAAAAGATCCTAAAGAAATCCTCTTTCATGAAAACATTCTCTCTCCTGCTATATGAGCGTTTATTAAATATTTGAAAGAAATATGACATCATATCAAATATAAGAAGACTGGGAATTTATGTAAGAAAATTGTGGTGACAAACTTCACAGGTGGAGAAAATAGTCTGTATTTCAAGGACTAGATAAGATAGGCTTGGGCAAGAACCAAATGGTTCTTGAAAGACAATCAACGACACAGATTAGAATCTAGATATAAATATAGAAGCAATGATAGGTGGTGGGTCTCAGTGAGAATCAACATTCTCCTGCGAGACAAGTACCCCAGAAATCATTAATACATTGAGACAGAAGGAGGGTAAAATTTTCAGCAGGAGACCCAAGGCTGCTTCTACTTATGAAGGAGTATCAATGGTATATGAGGGTTCAGAGTCTTCAGCTTTATCAGAATCTTAGCAGATGTCACATCCCTATTGTCAGCAATCAATGATTTCACTTTAATAAAGAAGTCTCTGCAAGGTTTTGGATTCATTTTGGGTTGGAAATCAGAAACATGCAGAATCAGATTTCGGGTGTGATTTTCAAAAATCCAGCTCTTTGGCTAGAGAAGATGGGTGTTACCTTAACCATAGTCATAGAATATTTTCAGTTTCTTACATTGATCTTGAAATAATATTTAAAGGTTTGAGTTCATCATTTTGTTTTTACACATTCTCCAAAATACTTAGAAGAAATCAACAAATGTCAAATTCTTTATATTCTCTATTTATACTCTAATGTTCTATTGCCGCACATACTTAGTCATCTATGGCCTGGAAGTCTGTAGACACTTTACTCCAGGTGAGTACAAAT
This sequence comes from Tapirus indicus, assembly GCA_031878705.1. Classification (NCBI taxonomy): domain Eukaryota; kingdom Metazoa; phylum Chordata; class Mammalia; order Perissodactyla; family Tapiridae; genus Tapirus; species Tapirus indicus. The sequence goes on along the minus strand of CM062918.1, from coordinate 106,171,144 downwards.
GATAACATAAGTAAATATCCGCCCTTGTATACTGTGGTCTATTAGTGTCCCATTTAACAGTGGTTTGGGGTCATTGATATGTTTAAATCTAGACATTTAAAAAATTCCAGAATTTTATCCTTATGTTTGTTCCCTGAAACCATTTCTAGTACCAACAACTGAATCAACCAGGGTTCAGTCAGAAAAACAGAGCCAATTCAGCTGTGATAGGAATGATGCCTTTAATAGAACTATAATGGGAGAGAACCTGGATGTGGAAAGTTTGTGCATTCATTTCTTATGGCTGATGTAGCAAATTGCCACAACCTTGGCGACTTAAAACAAAAGAAATGTATTCATTCACAGTTCTGGAGGCCAGAAGTCTGAAATCAAAGTGCCAGGAGGGCAACATTCTCTCTGAATTCTCCAGGAGATAATTCATTCTGGGTTTTGGGGGGATAATCTGTTTCTAGTCTCTTCTAGTTTTTGGTAGATGCCAGCATTACTTGATTTGTGGCTACATCCCTCCAGTCTCTGCCTTTCTGGTCACATTGCCTCCTCCCTTTCAGTGTGTGTCAAATCTCCCTATGCTGCTCTCTTCTAAGGACACTTGTGATTAGATTTATGGCCTACCCAGAAAATCCAGAATAATCTCCCCATGCCAAAATCCTTTAACTGGTTGACATCTCCATGGATTCTTTTTCCTTTAAGTTAACATTTGCAGGTTATAGGGATTAAGACCTAATATCTTTGGTTTTTCATTTTTCAGTATACTACAGTGTGGAAGGGGGAAAATTCCAAGCAGTCATGTTCATCTGGACTCCAAACTGGGACTTCGAAAGAGGGAGCTTTAGGAAAAGGCTATGGACTCTACCCCTTTGTGGAAGCCACAGACTGTAGGGGAGCTGCTGCTGGGCGGATGCTTTGCCTCTGTGTAAAATGGTTTCTCCATGAAGGCCACTGCCTCTCAGGAATCACTGCTTCTGTGGATGCTTATTTGTGGGACAGAGCCATGCACATGTTGACAGACCTGGGGCTACTGTGGGTTGGCAGGGTAAGAGGTCAGCAGTGTGAATTGGATGTGGAGAAGGAGGAGATGATGATCATCTGAAGACTGCCAAGCACTTCAGCATCCACCTGTCATTCTGTTTAATCACACCAACCTTTTGAGAGTAATGATCTCTGCTTCAGTTTTGCTCTCCAGCCATCCCATGTGTTCCACTCATTGCCCAACTCTGACCAGGACCTAAACAGAGAAAAAGATTCTGTGAAATGTATTCCCAGACTTAGGAATTTTGATGCTAATTTGACCACAGAAAACCCAGCACATTCTACATTTCTTCCAACATTTAGTATTGCCAGCCTTTAATGTTAGCCATTCTGGTGGGTGTAGTGGTTCCTCACTGTACTTTTATTTTGAATTTTTTCAGTTGAATAATAATGCTGAGCACTTTTTATATCCTTTTAGGCCATTTTAATATTTTTATAAAGTGCCTCTTCAAGTCTCTCTGCCCATTTTTAAATTACAGTTTGTTATTATTGATTTGTAGGAGTTAATTATATCCTGACTATAAACCCTATAGATATCTGGATGTGTGTATTATATTGATACAAACACAGCACTTATCTTTTTCAAGGATATGACTTGTATTTTTCACTGTTACTTGTGTTCTTATCTTTAATGAACTCTCATTTTCCTATCTTTTTTATTATTGCTGTTTATTTAGTCTTGTTTAAGAAATCTTTGTCCACTGTAAAGCAATAAAAATATTCTCTTGTCTTTTATACAAGAAGCTTTATATTTTGAACTTTCATGTTTATTTCTATGATCCATTTTAAATTAATGTTTATGTATGGTATAAGGTAGATATCAAGTTTCACATTTTTCTGCCCAGATATCCAATTGATTCAACTCCATTTATTGAAAAGACCATCGTCTTCTACATCTAATGGCAGTAGCAACTTTTTTATAAATAAGATAATTTTATGCTCACAAATGTCTTTGTGGACTCTTGATCTGGTCCCGTGGATGTCTATCTATCCTGGTATGAAGTCAAGACTGTTTTATTGTTGTGGCTGGAGGAAGTCCTGATAGTCCATACTGTAATTTCTCCCAATATTCTTTTTTTTTCATTAATGTCTTGGCTATTCTAAATCCTGTGAATTTCCATGTTATTTTTAGAATTAGTATGTCACTTTCCAAAGAAGTCCATCTGAAATTTTCAGGGATTGTATTGAATATAGAGGTAAATTGGAGAAACTTGCCATCCCAAGAATGTAGAGATTTTAAATCCGAGTATATCATCATCTCTCCACTTATTAAGCTTTGCTTTAATTTTGCAGGCTTGGTTCCCTGGGAAGCAGATTCTGAAATCAAGATTAGTGTGATGGAGGTTTATTAGGGAGCACCCTTGGTATTACCACGTGTGAAAGAGAAGGGAAGAGAGTGGGATTGGGCAGAGGGGAAGCTGGGCTGTGATGCATTCTCAGTGAGGCCTCAGTCAACTCCAGATGGAGCTCTGAAGCTAGAATAAACCTTTTGAGTTTTCCCCAGTTAGAGCAAGACAGCCAGGCCTTTATACTCTCACATCACTAATCACTGGATATAAGAAAGGGAACATGACCTTGGGTGAGTCCATTCTCTTCGAAAGAGGCAAGGGATCACACTTGATAGTTGAGTGTTGACAGCTTCCCCAGCAACTGCCAGAATATGCCCTTCAGTCCTGAAGGATGATCTGTGTATCACATCACAGAGTCCACTACAGTTTAACTGTTTCTCAGCTTAGATCTACTTCTTCAGAGAAGTGAAGCAAGTCCAGGTTGAAGGTGTGTCTCTTTTTATGGGACAAACTTGTAAGAGGAAGGTGTGTGGAGTGAATTTACAGCCCCTGGTGCTGCAGCTGAGCTCAGAGTCACAACTGATCCTCATCCTGCCCCTCCTCTACTATTCATTTTAGATTCCTCTCACTATCTACTAGCACCTCTGCTGATCTTAGTCACTTACCTAAGGTTTTAGCCCCGTTCATCCTACCATTCTCAAGCCGTGACTATTGAATTTGTCTATTTACCGTCAAAATGGGCGATGGATTATAAAGATGTACTCCAGTGGGACAAATGGATGCCAAACATGTTTCTTCCTGTCCCTATTGTGTAACAGCAGCCTTGCCTTCTGTTCTCAGAGTCAGTTATTCATTCCAAGAGAGGGATACATCCAATGAGATGTGTGGCCACAGCTGGAAGAATTTGTCCTTTAGAGACCAGGTTCTCTAAATCCATGGAAGCCTGAGTGACATGAACAGAAAGCACACATTTCCCAAGTTTGTCACCGGAAATGTTGGTAAGCAAGGTCACTCCTGCTTCTGCCCTTTCTTTCTGGACATGGGTATTCTAGCTATTGAAGGCAAGCACTATAACGTTTATTGATTTAAAACCTACACTAAACCTTGGAAGATGCCATAATGTTATCATAAGTGTTAACTCAGACGTGGCTCTCCAGATGTGCTCAATCCTTTCTGTTCCTCTATCTGACCTTCAGTTTTATGTTGCTTCTGTTTGTGATGTGACCAGTGGATCCCATGATCAATTGTCGACTTTTTACCTCTGTGCTCGAAAATGTGCCCCTTGGTCAGACATGATATTTTGTATGATCCCATTCCAGTTGATCAAATATTCTCTAAGCTCATGGATATTGGTTCTGGCTGAGGCCCTATGGGCAGGACGAGCAATTCCATACCCAGAATATGCATCTATTCCTGTCAAAGTGAGTCAAGGCTCCTTTCATCGTAGAATGGGTACATATTAGTTAATTTGACAGTGAAGAGCTTATTGTTTTCTTTGAGGCATATTACAGTGGGCTTCTGTTGGCACCACCTAACTTTATGATTTGGTGGGTAAAACAGAATCCAGCTCATAGTGGGCAGTCTGCTGCCTGGCCACTTACACCATATTTATCAGTCACTGGATATAGAGATCCATAGGAAAGAGGTGTTACTTTGGGTGAGGCAATGAGGCCACATTGGATGAAATATTCACATGCAGAGGTTTTTCACCTTTTTACTAGATTTATTACTATTTTGTTTTTGGATGCTGTTATAAATGGTATTGCTTTTTAAATTTTATTTCCCATTGTTTCCTGCTAACATGTAAAAATATGATTGATGTTTACATATTGAGATTTTATCCAGTTACCTTGATAAATTATTTATTCTAGTACTTTATAAATTATGTTGGTTTATTATGTACACAATTATATTATCTGCAAATAAGTCTTATTTCCTCCTTTCCCATTTTTTATATTTTTAATTTTTTTCTTGCCCTATTTCACCAATAGGACTTCCAATAGACAACAGAGGGTGTTGAATAAAATAATTGATAAAGACCATTCTGATCTTCTTCTAGAACTCAAGAAAAACTTTCACTCTTTTACCAGAAGCATGATGTTAGGCCTAGGGTTTGTTGTTAGTTTTTTTCTTTTCTCTACTTAATGTCAACATTCTTTATCAGATTAGGGAAAAGATTTTATTATGAATAGATGTTGCATTTTATCAAATGCTTTTTCTACATCTATTGAAATAATATATTTTCTCTCTCTTTCTTATTTATTTATTTTTTTTTGTGAGGAACACCAGCCCTGAGCTAACATCTGTTGCTAATCTTCCTCTTTTTGCTGAGGAAGACTGGCCCTGGGCTAACATCCATGCCCATCTTCCTCTACTTTATATGGGACACCGCCACAGCGTGGCTGACAAGCAGTGCGTCGGCAGGCGCCCAGGATCCGAACCAGCGAATCCCGGGCTGCCAAGTGCGGACTAAACCACTGCGCCACTGGGCCAGCCCCTCTCTTTCTTATTTTTATTACAAAATATAAATCAACCTGAGTTACTAGAATAAACCCCAACTGGTCATGTTGTATTATGTTTTCTATATATTCCTAGTTTTAATTTTCTCTGATTTTTCCTTAAGGTTGGTATTTAACTTGTTTACTTCTGGAAAAGCAGGAACAATTAGCTTCAGTTTTCTGTATATTCACCCAAAACACTGTATTTCTACCAAACAGTACCTGGACTATATCTAGATGATAAGGTTTGACTTTAGGCTCCTTTCATTCAGCAAATGAGGAGAAGGAAGAAAGTTTGAAAATGTGAATTGTTAGGAGGGAGGCAGAAATTTAGCCTCATATCATCTTTATTTCATTTGTGTAGTCCACAAGATGTCTGTTCCCTGAAGTTGGCTTTAATTGCAGGATAATAGCTGAGGCAAAATAATTGCACTAACTACATTTTTCCATCTGGTACTTCACTCATCAATGTGCTCTCAATCTTCACCGGATTAGCCGACTTCTCACATATAATCCTCTTTAAACCAGCGCAGTCAGTATGATAAACATATAAATCACTTATATATCCACAATACTTCCCATTATTTAAGTCACTTGTGTTACCTGTAAACCTGAAAGAGAAAATAAAGAATTACACTTGGCAAGTCAAACATTTGAAATACATTCACAGAAAAAAATTACTTTTTAACATATCATTCCTCCTAGGGTCTGCACCGTCTACAATACATTTTAATTGTTATTCTTAATGTCGAGTGTCCAAGTTATTCATTTTTATTGACAAATATGCAATTTCAAACACTGCCTGATTTCTCCCTGCCTTTTCCATTTTCTCACATTGAAATATATAATGTTCTTTACTTCCAGATGTAGCACCTCCCTTCCCCAATACCTAATATGATTTAGAATAATTCAGTTCCATTAAATTCTCTAGACTAACTGGCTCAGTAGTAAATCTTTGACACTCTCCTCTTCAAATGTTTTTCATAACCACGAAAACCAGGAATTAACCTAATATATGATGCCTTAAGCTCAACATCATCTCCAAATGACATTTTCCTCTAGACATTTTTCAAAGATTTTACCCTGAAGCTCTGAATAATTACCAGCCCTTAATACAAAATTACTGATCAGGGACCATGCATTAAAGACAAACTTGTATATTCAAAATGTTATCTTTTGGAAAAAATGAAGCATCAATACTTGGGTCAATAATAATGGTCATCAATCAATAAATGAGTTCATCGATTAAATTTTCAAAAGTGAAATTTCCTATTTGAGGTGACATAATACAGATGTCATTGATCACAGCCCCTTCCAGAAACATGCCGCAAAATAACATTTAGAATAAAAGACAAAAGTAAATCATACATACATACATATATGTTATGTATGATTATATATTATATACATATATAATATATTATATATACCTATATATTATTATATACTTTTAATTTCAGTACTATTTCCTGGTAATTTGAAATATCTACTGTGTTTTCCATCCCTTTATAGATTACCTTCCCATTAGCAATAATTACAAATCAACACATGGAAATTCTACTTTCTCAACAAGATTGCATCTATACCTTCCCCTGATACACACACTACGTTTACCCCTAGTCTTTCATTCCAAAAGAGATCTTTAAAATATATATCCTTCTCTCCTCCACTGTACACATCTAATGCCCCATTCTCTCCTCTCATTGCAAACTGCCGAAGATAGAGCTGCCTTGTCTTCCTGACCCATATTCCTACACCTACTATTTTTGTTTGGAGGGAAAAAGCAAACACAACAGAAGGAAGCACAAAAACAATCAAAGCTTCTATTTGCTGTCTATGCCAATGTGGTGAGGGTGCAGGAACCTCAGGGTTCAGATTCAGTGTGGCAGCACCTGACACAGTTGCCCTGAGTTCACTCCTGCTTGCTGTGTCCTCAATCAATAAATATGTATAAATTTGTGGGCTTACAACAGTACACAGCAGGTTGAGTCTTTGATGTCTTTCTTTAGTCTAGTCTAGCCTAATTCCCAAATTTAAGGGATTATAAAATACAAATGAAATTTGGCATTATTCTAAGTAAGCCTTGTGTTTTTTTTCCCCCTCATTACAAGCAAAACAAATACAATATATGAATCCATTTATAATGGTATATGTATAGCCACATTTCTTATTATATTACACAACAAAATAGTTTATATAGACCATATATGCAATACACTATGGCCATGTGCATTTTATTCTTTTTACCGGAAGTGTTCTTCTAGTCTATCTCCAGATTTTTCATTCAAAAGTGGCCATTTCAAATGTCAGTTATAACAAAAATTTCAAAGCTAAAATTTATTTTTGGCTATTCGATGTATTTTTACTGAAGCATTTATCACATTATGTTCTTCTTAACTAGTCTGTGCACACAGTTAATGGTTATGTAACTAAGGGAAGAATTAATCTTTCATTCATCTTTGAATCCTGGAACTTAGCACAATTTTAAGTACATGCTAGAGCCCAGTGAATTCTGTTGGTTTCTATAATCTTCTTATATAAAAGAATTATTCACAGAAAATTTCCCTTATTTGGCTACTATGAGTTTGTTAGTGACTTTTCAAGATTATGAGAAGACATTTGTGGCAACTTATTCCATTGTCAAACACATTAAAGAAGCCTAATGAAAAACAATTCTTTAAGGATGCAATTTCAGTTGAAGCCAGTTTTAATTGTAATCTACAATGCTTCTGAGGAAAACACCTTTACTCAAACCAACTGTAAAAATTCAACAAGAATAAAGAGTTACCAGTCAGAGGAGATAATTTTCTCATCCAAGATCTTGTAGGATATCTTATTTCTTCTGGGAGATAATCCCAGCCAATAATCCTGTATGCTCAGGGATTTTATAAATTCCTACAGGAAATAGAGATGGTTTGTTACAATAATTGTCTCATTGTCTCACAACATAATCTTTACAAGTTACTTTTTAAGGTAACATTTTTGACATTATACTATTCCTTTTCAATGCCATTAAAAAAATTGAGGAAAAGTGTCCTTACTGTAGAATTCACTCCAGCATTTATACATTGGTTACTGTCTCACATGGAGAATGATCTACCAACCCTTGTATAACCTTAACTTAGAATCAATGAAGTTTACAAACTTCAGAATTCAAATATTGAGCAGTAATATTCAGTCCATGGGCAAAGGAGGTGGTTAATCAGTGTAAATACAAGTTAATAGCAACAGAAAAAGTAGGAGAAAAATGTAGCAAAGTCAGATGAGAGTGGTTATAGGACAGAATTTAGAACAAGTCCTCAATTTTGTAGCCAGAGTAAGAGTTTTTTCTCATATTCCAGAAGTTTTTTGAGTAAATAACTATGAATAGATCATTTGAGAATGATCAGATGAAGAAGAGATTATGGATTGATTTCCGCTCTACAAAGGAGGAAAGACTCTTAGAGCAGAAAAGCTGAGACTTGTGGGAAAATAATTTTTTGCTTAAAAAATAAATATGTGATTACTATATAAGAGACCAGAAATGCATAGTAATAAGTAAAATAGGAGATATTATTTAGAAATTAGAAAAAAGAAAATAAATAAATCTCCCACAGAGCTCACTTTCCTGAGACCCAGGGACTCAGGGCAATATATCTGCTTGGCAGTTGCCCTCTTAATCTACTTTTTAATACATATTTTATTCAGACTACCCTCTGATTATAGCATACACTGACTTTTTCTCCTAGTTAGAAAAATATGAAAAAGTGGAAACAAAGAATTACTCCTATGCAGATTTTATGGAATTGGTAACACTTAGGAATAATTTCCAGATCTTCTGTTTTTAGATAAATGCTGAGAAATTGTGTTGTGAGATTTGATTCTAAAGTTCCAGTTTGGAAATGTTCACAAGACTTAAAGATTCTGGGTGCCTCATGTACACCCATCAGCCTCTGAAATTCCACTGATGCTAAAGTCCTAAACTAAGGTTTTATATGACTTACCTTGACTACGCTACCCTGAGATAAAGGTACTAAGTCTCAGTCACCTCATGACCCACCTAAAATAAGCTAGAACCATGTCTGGATTAATATGGAATTTCCCCAACATGCTTCACTCCTCTCTATTCTATGATGGGGAAATGAATTCCTTCCTCATAGGCAGAGATCCATGGGACCTTACCAATTCACTTTTGTTCTTAATCTTCAACAGGCTGGCATTGTGAGAAGAACATATCATTTCACTCCTTTGCCACGTTTCATAATCTGCAAGTAGTCCATAGCAGCTGTCCTCATGCCACCTCCATTCCTTTGGACAAGGTTTACATTTGTGTTCTGGAAGAAGAACGTAGTTTTATTTAGTTTGTGCTGATAATCTTCATTATTCTTATTCCCATTATCCTCTATGTTAAGTTAACCACATTTACTTGTCTTTCTTGTTTTCATAGGTGAAGAAAATGAATCCTGTGTTCCAGGCCCTACTATACCACCACAATGTATCCAAAACATAATTTGAACAACACATTTCAAATTTACAATTGGATTCCAGCGTATTTTCCTACCTCAGGAGTTCTGAAAAATGATTAATTTTTTTCTCCTTTTGTCATTTTTTGTACTGCTATATGGCAATAAAAGCTAATCACAAGAAACACTGTGTGGTGAGAATCAACCCCGCAAACCTACATCAAACCTGCCTTTCCAACCAGAGCAATTCTAGCTCTCTGACTTGTTGAGTATGAGGGAGACTTCTCAAGGGCAAAAAATAATATGTTTTAGTTACAATAGCTATAGAAACTGTTAGAGATATCAAAAGACCAATTTCTCCCAATTCCAGAGATAGGCCTCACTTTATTTCTTTTCTGTTGACTCTCATGAAACATTGACTGAAATTTGGAACAAGCTCACCTGTAAAGAGATGTCCTTTCCTCCCTATCTTCTATTGCCCTCATTGCCCAAAATATCAGTAGTAAATGTCAGATTAGAGATACTGTCTAGTGTCTAGTGTTTTATTAAGTAACTATTATCCCCTAATAATTTTGAGGTTATCATTACTTTGTTTTTCTTCTAACTGCATAGAAATATCAATGAGTCCTCTGTAAGCCACATTTAATTCCTTCCCCTAAATAATGGCTTCCTAGGGAAAGGCTGCTAGTTATTGATGAAGTGATTCTCAAGTGACTCCTAGGTTTAGTTCATTGTCTAATAAATAACTCAGAGAGGAATACAGGATTACCTGGTTCTTCTCTATATAGTGCATGACATAATGTGGTGGCTATTTCTTGCAGTGTGATAGAGAGGTTCCTGATCTTCTCAGAACTATTCACGTTATACATCAGTTGTAGAGAAATATTTCTCTGAAGATCTTCTTTAGACTTTTGTAGTTTATTCAATTTTCCCATTTCTGTCTTCAAAGTTATATAAACTTCAGAACAAAAAAAGATGTGATAAAAAATTTCAATCCCTCAATACAACCATCATCTCCTCTTTGCTGAAATAGTATTAAGAACATTAAAAGTCAGGGAAGCAGTCACTTCACAGGAGTAAGGGGAAAAGACTAAGTACCACATTGTAAGTACTTACTCATAAGTTCCCTTTGTGGGTATATCACCCATAATCCTTCTAAAGCCTCAATTCAGAGTAAACTTTCTTGTAAAACTCATGCAATTCTAGGTGTTTTCTCTTTCAATCAAAACATGGGTAATACTTACATACAATTCCTAAGATTCCCAGTCCAATCAGCAGGAGAAGGCATAGAAGAGTCAGAGCCCAGGCTCTTTGACGCCATACATGGGAAGGAGCAGGAGGTGCTGTGGAAAGGAAAATTAGCAAAGAGGTCTGGCAATGGTATACATCTTAATTTGAGTCATTCACTCATTCATTTTGCCTTTTTTCCTAACATGTCCCTGGTCAAGGAATGTGGTTTGCTAGAAACTCAAGGACATTTTAAAACAGCTTTTAAAGAATAAGTCAAAAACATTTTGTTAGATGTTTTGCATGCAAACTTGTTCTCACAAGAGAGGCTGATTCAAGAAACAAAGAGGCAAGAATGGGATTTAAAAAAGAAGTGAGAAAACCAATCAATCTGAATACAACATATCTTGTCTGTAAAACGTGGGGAAACTGAATAGCTGGTATTCAACAGAGAGGTCAACCTGAGTATTCCTTCCTCAAACGGACAATTGTGGGATGTCAAAGAAAAGAACTTCAGTTATTTATGTTTTTTTCTAGAAAATCCTGAGAATTTGGCTGTGGGACAAAAATGATAGACTATCTCTTTGTAGTCTTTTGATGTCCTCCCATCAGCTAGATCTTAGGCCAGATCTAACTCATTTCCTCATTAGAATTTTTTCATGTGCTTTAGTAACAAACTTTTCTTGAATGCTTCCTTTTTACTGAACAGTAAAGCCCAAAACAGACTATTTCTATATTTTAAAAAAAACCCAGGAATTATGAACCTCATATTATAAATTAATTATTATTAAATCACTATGTGGTTTAAATTATTATCATGTGTATATATCGATATTAGATATTTCAAGAAAATGTGATTTAGGGACACCAAGATAATTTTACTATACTCCTGATCTATGTCCTATACCTCACAGTTGGTAAAATACAGAGAGAATTACAAGTAAAATGTGAAACAACTTTTTTAGACTTTGGAAAATAGTTAATAGTGAAAGAACTACATAGTCAAGATCTTATCTAACGTTAGAAGTATGACTTCAAATGCTATCTTTCTTAAGAACTGTTTTCTCACTTATTTATGTATTCAATTGTTCAAAAGTTATCTATCGAGTACCATCAATACAGTAGATACTATTCTGGGTGCTAACAATACAGAAGTGAGCAACATATACAATTGCTTGCTCTTATAAATGATATATTTCCATTGTGAGAGAAAATAAGTGAATAATGATAGGTAGATGCTTGATAGATAGGCAGATAGATAGATGGAGAGATAGATTGAGAGATAGATAGAGATAAATAGATTTCAAATTGTTCTATGGTATGCAGAGATTTGAAACTGAATTATGTTACAGAGAGCAGGTAGTTCAGATCTTATGGCCAGTGAGAATCAGCACACAAAATTAGTGTGAAGAACATTACAGGCAGCAAGAACACCTAATTCAAAGATCCTAATGTGGGGAAAAGCTTTACCTATTTGAAAAATAGAAAACAATCACAGTGCCTAGAGAATTGTGTTCAAGGTGAGAAATGATGTTAGAGGAGACCAAAGAAAAAGGCAGGAGACAGATTATTTATAGACTTTGTTAGCCACAGGAAGGAGATTGGTTATTTGGAAATCCACTGGAAGGATTTAATCAGGAAGGGAAAGTAATTGAGGGTTTTTTTTGTTTTGTTTTGTTTTTTTAGAAAAATCACTGTTACTGCATTGGGGAATGAATTGTAGGGCTGCAGTATTGGAAGCAAGGAAAATTGTAAGAAACCTATTGCAGTATGCCACGTGAGAGAGAATAATAGCTTGATTTACTAGTATTAAAGAATGTGATGACCCATGGATAGATTAAGAATACATTTTGAAGTTAGAATCCATAGTATAAATTTACGAAATGTTTGAGAGATTTTGACTTGATAAAGTTGGTAGATAATAAGATATACACATTTATAGGCGGGGTAGCATAATGATTTGCTGTGATGCTGAAAGCTATGCCACTGGTATTTTAAATATCAGCAAGGTCACTCATGGTGGACATGTCTCAGTGGAGCTTCCAGACTAAGGCAGAGTAGGAAGAAGGACATGGTTACCCACCTCTGAAAAAACCAGCCTTGAAAACCCTATGAATAGCAGCAGAGCATCGTCTGATATAGTGCTGGAAGATGAGACGGTGGTACAAAAAGACTGAGTAGGGTTCCGCCCTGCTGTACTCAGGGTCACTAGTGGTTGGAATCGACTTAACCACACTAACATAAAGCATAGTGATAAAAAGCACAGCACATTCTCTAGGGCTAGTGTGCCTGGGCTTAAACCCTGGTTCTGCTGCTTATCACTTGTGGCACCTTAGACAAGTTATTTAACCGCTCTGTGTTTTAGTTTCTATATTGGTTAAAACAGAAAGCCAGGGTTCGGTCCTGTGGCATAGCAGTTGAGTTTGTGCACTCTGCATTGGCGGCCCAGGGTTCATGGGTTTGGATCCAGGACTTGGACCTACATACTGCTCATCAACCCATTCTGTGGCAGTGTCCCACATACAAAGTAGAGGAAGATTGGCATGGATGTTAGATCAGGGACAATCTTCCTCAAGCAAAAAGAGGAATGTTGGCAACAGATGATAGCTCAGGGCCAATCTTCCTCACAAAAAGAAAAAAAAAGAATGCCAAAGTTTTAGATACAAATGATTTAGTATTTGTAATGCAATTAGAACAGTGCCGCCATGTAGCAAACACTTGGTGATTGTATTTAAATATGTATTTATTTTTGTATTTAATGAGATGAGGGTAATTGAGGAGAAGGAACATTTTAAGAGGAGAAGTAAATATTTCTATTGGTGCCATTTGAAATTTGAAATGAAATTAGAACCCCATATGGAAATGTGAAACAGGTACTTGTATTTTCTAGTCTGGAGATCAAAGGAGAGGTCATGAGGAGATATTTGTGAGTCATTATATTTGAATCCAAATGACTGAATGAGGTATTCAGGAGATTATAGTTAGTGACACAAGAAAAGGGGACCAAAACAGAGGCCTGGCATATTCCATAATACAGAGTTTGATCCAAGGTGAGGAGTTTAAAAAGATGACTGAGAGGGAGTGGCCACTGTGATGGCAGAAACCATGAGGATGTGTCCATGAGAACATGTAATGAAAGTGCTTAAAGAAGAGGGACTGTTCAACTTTGTGGATGCTGTAAGGAAGTCAAGTAACAAAAGAAAATAGATGAGATTATTGGGATGAAACAGGGAAGTCATCAGTGATTTAGACAACAAAAGTGTCCAAGGAGCAATGAGGGAAGAGGTCTAACAGAGTCACTTGAAAAGAGAATGAAAGATGAAGAATTGGGGGTCTGTGACCAAAGGTGATGCTTTCAAAAAGTTGGATTGTGAAAGGAAATAAAGAAGTGTAAGATAAATTGAGAGATTCAGGTGGTCAAGCAAGGATTGTGTTTTGTTAAAATATGAGTAGAAGAGTATGTTGTACTAAGGAGAGATAATCAATTACAGGAAGAAGAGAGAATAATAAAGCAGGAGAGAAAGGAGAAAATCATAGAAGAAATGTCTTTGAGAAGGACACATGGATTGAAATTCAGAGCAAAATGAGAATGTCTTTTGATAAGAGTAAATATGTACTTCATAAATACTCTCTAGAAGTAAGGCACAGTGTGAGTGAGGATATGGTAGGATGCAAATTTTGGTAGCAGAAAGAAAAGATGTAGAATGAGGTAGGAGGAAAGCTTGTCAGGTGAGAGTGAACTGGGCTTGAAAGTTTGTGTGTTTTTCACCAGCAGTGTTCAGCTGTTCGGGTGGGGCACAGACTGTGTGGATATTTAAGTTTAGCCAGAATTGAGGTTTTTCAAGGAAAAACACAGTACATTGAAGGGGGGTATACAAGAGAGGAAGGGTAGGTATTACACAATATAAAGTTTGTATTACATAATATAGACTTTAAGCTGGATAATGAGAAAATTAGACAAAATTGAGAAAGTGAACAAGACATGGATTCCAGATTTCCATAGAATTAGAAAATTTCTGAAGTGGAAATTTAGAGCAAGATGGATTAAGAGGACAGGAGATGGGAAGAGAAATGATGGGATATGTACACAGCAATTATTGGTATATTAAATTCACGGTGTGCTCAACCTCTTACACCATAAAAAAAGGAGAAATACAAACAAGGAAATTAATATAGAAAATAGTGTAAAATCTTTAAACCCTTTCCTCTTTAAAAGGAACTCTGTACTGAAGGAAAAACCTACACAATTAAGTTGCTATTTTTTCTCAAGATTTACAAGGCTGTTGCTAGATGGATCCAAGATCTAACAATAAAAATTCTGTTCACAGTAAAGTTAGAATTTCAAAGAATGTTACATTTTATGACGAAAGAATACTTAAATAACACATAAGAATTCTTCTATTACTCCTCTCCCCTAATTTCCCTGTTTCTATGTTTTTCATAGCTACTGTTTATTTTTAACTTAAACATACTTACTTCAATATGGGTATGCTGGGGAAGATTTCACTAAAAAGATGAGGAGTCAGGCAGTGGGAGCTACATATGATAAGAGAAATACAGGATCATGAATAGGATGGAGATTGGGGTATACTTTATTGGAGTATAAATTGTAAGTCAACACAGGTCGTTCGTTTATATCATAATTTAAATTTGAATGGAAAAATACAAAGCTTCCAGGTAGAGTGTGGTTTTGAATGTTTTGTCTTCCAATATTTCTTTATCTTTTTTTCCTTGAGTTTTTGATATGTCCTCTCATTTAACTTAACCTCGTCTATATTTTAATAAATTGGGAAAAGAGCTCCAAAAGAAGTAGGAAAATTTTAGGGTAATATATGCCTGACTTGGTAGAAAATCAACTGAAATCCTCTAAAAGTCCTCTCTGCCTCTTTTTCTCTTCTGTCTCTGAATTTCTTTTAGACACACACACAAACACACACACACTAAAAAAGAACATACAATGTCATAATGTTCCTGGATAACATACGTTTCTTATTCCACGACTTCCTTTCATGGGGAAAAAAATCCCCAAACATTTTGCAATTCAGTCATATGAAAGAGTTTGGAGGAAAGCATGTCATGTGAGAGTGAACTGGGCTTGAAAGTGCGTGTGTTTTTCACTAGCAATGTTCAGCAGTTCAGGTGGGGCACAGAATGTGTGGATATTTAAGTTTAGTCAGAATTGAGGTTTTTCAAGGAAAAAAACACAGTACATTGAAGGGGGTGTACAAGAGAGGAAGGGTACTATCCTATCTTAATTATCTTGAGTTGATATTAAGAAATAGAAAATTTGGGGGCTGGCCCTGTGGCATAGTAGTTCAGTTTTCTTGCTTCTCTACACTGGCCCAGGTTCTGAAGTTCAGATCCCTGGCGTGGTCCTACACACCACTTATCAAGCATGCTGTGGCGGCATCCCACACATAAAGTGGAGGAAGATGGACACGGATGTTAGCCCAAGGATAGTCTTCCTTACAAAAAGATAAAAATAGAAAATTTATAAAAGATTGAGGGTTCAATACATTGATCAATGCCTTAAAAATAAAAATCTTTATAATTGTTTTGTAGCTTTGGTAAAAATGGGAGGCTTAATTAAAAAATCAAATTGAAAGATCATTGACAATTCACTAATACCTAAGATGCAAGGCTTCTACCCTTACGCTCCTACCCACGTACAACACATCCATAGCTCAAAATCTTACCTTTTATCCCAAATTTGTCAATCTCCTGGATATTTTCTGTCTTACTGGAGTCTTGGAATTTTAGATCTGCATAAGTAACTTCTTCAGACATCGATGGCTATGAAGAGAAAATTCAACAAACTGAAAAAAAAAAAAAAGATGAGGGTGAGCTAACAGAATTAATGTTAAACAGGAGTTATGATTTCAAACTTCTGTTTATAAACTGAAGCTTAAACTCATAAGCTTAAACTTCTGTTTTTAAACCCACTGTACCCATCACCCACAGGCCTGCAAATGAGCTGTAGCCCATCTGTGGCCTCAGAGAGAACAGAGAGCTGTTGCAAGAGGGAACATCTTTCTTCCTCTTATCTCTTCCTTTTTCTCATTTCTCTATGTCTACCAACTACAGAGAGTAGTTTTTAAACTTGCTTTTGGATATTATTAGTTTCCTGCAGGGGGCACAAATCACTAGCACCACGTGGTGCAGATACAACATAGAATTTATTGGAGAAAAGCTCTCAAGCAGAGAAATAACAGACAGGACACAGTCCTCAGACACTCACTATTCTACAGCAACGGCCTGGCATAGGTGTTCTGTATGTGTCACGACAAAGTTCCTGATAGAGAGGGGTTGCCTTAGTCAGGAGACTGCACATGCACAGAGAGCACTCCCAGAGAGAGGGAGAGTATAAACCCCACCCTGTTCCCCTGTCACACAGTGTAGGTTAGCCTAAGAGAAGCTAGGGAACACTTGGTTTCTCTAGTAACAAGAGATATTTTATGGGATCTGGGGCCCAGGAACCATGCCATGGAGTATGCATACTGATGGCCAAGGTCAGTCGGTGACTGAACTGAAAATGAAGCTGTGAACACATTGCCAGCAAATTTAAAGGAAAGTTTATAATGATTATCTCATCCTAGGGATTTTGCTAACGCTGGTTTCATTTTCACAACTCTTGATCTGGGTACTGTTATTATCACCTTTATTTTACAGTTGGGAAAGTGAGTTGTAAAGAGGTTAAGTCCTTATCCAACATCACACAGATGACAAGTGGTAGAGTTGAGACCTGACCCAAGCATCCTGGCTGCCTAGTTCAAATCCATGTCCACAGGCTCTAATGCCTCTCGTGGTGGGAACAGAACAACCCTTCTCTTCCTCCTGGGTGGATCAAATATTTGTATGTAAAGAATGAAAACACTAATACTTTTGAAGAAAATACACATTGGCGGATTTTTTTTACTATCTTTGAGTGAGAGAAACCTTTCTAAACAAGAAAAGAAAATCCATTAAAAAGATTGACACAATTGACAATATTAAAAATTAAATTTGTTTATATGACAAAATATAATACAGTAAAAATACGCATGGCAATCTGAACAAAATGAACACAAGATATCCACTTAAATTTGAATTTCAAATAGAAAACAGTTTATTTTTTTGTGGAAGTATTCTTCATGCAATGTTTGTATTTGTTATATTTGCAATATTTGTTGTTGATCTGAAATTCAAATTTAACTGGGCATTTTATATTTTAATTTGCTAGATCTGATCACCCTATACATAAAGCCATTGGAATGTATTGGCTAGAAAAATGGAGACAAATTTGTATAGGCAGCAAAAATTCTTTTAATAAAAGGGAAGGTTTATCTTGACCCATCCTATAGTATACTCTCTTCATCCCTCCACACACGTCAGTCATCCTATCCACTACCCAATCCTATACTTTTTCATATCATTCATCAAGTATTTAGGTGCCCAATTAATATTTTCCAAATGGCTGAAAGGCATAAGGAAATTCATTGTGTTTTTTATGGAATGGCTGCCTGCTACATTAGGCTCTGACCTTCACAGTTCACAGAAAGCTTACTGAATGAATCAGGAGCATAGCTACTGAGGTTTCTGCAAAGTCAGTTTGCTAGTAAAAGAAACTTCATAGCACAAACTTCTAAATCCAGGCTGCCACAACGGGTGGAGTGAAATAGCACAAAACTGAAATATAGGTACTTTGACACCAGAATGCTTGGTCCAGCAGTGACCATCTCTACCTTTGCTTATTTCTCAAAGCAACTGAAGATCTGGAGGGGAACAAGCACCCCACAAGCTCAGTGCAGCAATCACTGGAGGTAAGAGTGGTCAAGGGAACACTGCCAGGCAACAAACTCAACCCCAGACCATCTTCAGATCATTACACTCTAGACACTGGTTGAGTTTGTTGCCTGGCAATATGCTCTTGATTGATCTCACTCCAGTGACTGCTGTACCATATTCTTGGTTACCACCCTTCAAGACAGTTGGATTCCAAATTTCACAAATATAGCTATCAAAAATATAATTGTTTTTACTCTCCACTTTGTCTAAAACATTCAATACTCACTCCGAAGTAACTCATCTCAAAATACAATACTAGAAACATGAGCAAAAGGGGAAAGAATTATACACTTATGCAATGATTGAAAGTTTAAAGATGCAGTACATTCTGAGGAATCAGAGGGAAACATTTCCTTATGACACAATTAATAAAATAAATAGGAGAAAACTTCAAAACAACTATGAATTTCTGGAAAAATTGTATTTATTTAAAAAGTAGTTTGTATGACTGAGATATTTCTTAAGGTTCTGCCTCCCTTCCCTCCCACTTAACAGAAACTGATATCTCCAAGTTTATGGTCAAGGAAGAACCGTTAACACACTACCCTCAGCCACATTCATGAAGATGGGAAGAATGCACAGACAGGGGTCAGAAGAGAGGCAAACAAAGAGGAATCTGGTGTTTTGAAAGGACTGTAGCTCTATGTGTACACACACAAAATTAACTTCTTCTTTCATTATGTTAAACTCACTCTGAGACTTTTATCTCCCCACACCTGGATAGTTTGTGATCAGTCCCATAGCTTTTGTGGTTCCTTTCAGTAACAAGAACAGTCTCATTTCAGAAATTATTATGTCTAACATAATACCAAAACTCAACTCTTCCCTGTTTAATTTAAAACCTCTTCCCTCCTCTGGTCTGTATTATTTCAGACCTGGGAGCCGACAGAGGATGGGATGTGCTGTTTGCTTCCTCTTTTTTCCCCAATTTTTTCATCAGTTCCTCTGTTTATTAGCTGCTGTTTCTGACCTTACGTAGGGGAGAGAAAACTGGAGGACAAGAGGCACAGATGTGTGCTGTTGATGGCTTCCTTACTGAGTAATTTTGTAGGTTTTTCAGAAATCACCTTATCTGACTGCTACTTATTTCCCATCAGATACTTGTTTTGAACTTGTTTCTCCTCAGCTTTGGGGGTTCTATAGACTTTCACTACTAGAGTTTCATTACCTAGAGTCCTCTTGGATACTTTAAAAAAATTTGTGATAAAGTATATAAATAAAATTTCCTATTTTAACCATTTTTAGGTGTACAGTTCAGTAGTGTTAAGAACATTGCTGTGCAGCCAATCTCCAGAACTCTTTTCATGTTCCAAAACTGAAACTCTATATCCATTAAACAACTCCCTGCTTCCCTCTCCCCCACCAACTCCTGCCAACCACCACTCTACTTTCTGTCTCTATGAATTTGACTACTCTAAGTGCCTCATGTAAGTGGAATCATACAGTGTTTGTTTTCTTATGACTGGTTTATTTCACCTAGCATGATGTCCTCAAGGTTCATCCATGTTGTAGCATGTGTCAGAACTTTCTTCATTTTTAAGGCTGAATAATATTCCATTATAAATACATACCACATTTTGTTTATCCATTCATCCACCAATAAATACTTGGGTTGCTTTCACCTCTTGGCTATTGTGGGTACTGCTATCACAAACATGGGTTTATAAATATCTCTTCAAAACCCTACTTTCAGTTCTATGAGGGTATATTCCCCAAAGTAGAATTGCTGGATAGTAAAATAACTCAATATTTAATTTTTTTAGAAATAACCATACTATTTTCCATAGCAGCTGCACCATTTTACTTTCCTGCCAACAATGCACAAGTGTTCCAATTTATTCATATCCACATAACACTTGTTATAGTTTGAAAGTAACCATTCAAGTGGCCATTCTAATGGTATCTTATCTCATTGTGGTTTTGATTTGCATTTACCTAATAATTACTGATGTTGAGCATATTTTCAGGTGCTTGTTGGTCACTTGTGTATCTTCTTTGGAGAAATGTCCACTTAAGTCATTTGCACATTTTTTTAAATTGGATTGATTGGTTTTCTTGCTTTTGAGATGTAAAGGTTCTTTATATATTCTGAATTTTAATCCCTTATCACATATATGATTTGTAAATATCTTCTCCCACTCTGTAGGTTGCCTTTTCACTCCATTGATTGTGTCCTTTGCTGAGTAAAAATTTTTCATCTTGATATAGTCCAACTTAACTATTTTTGCTTTTGTTGCCATGCTTTTGGTGTCCTGGCCAAGAAATCATACCAAATCCAGTGTCATGAAGGTTCCCCCTAAGTGTCTTCTGGTTTTAGCTCTTACGTTTAGGTCTTTGATCTATTTTATAATAATTTGTTACAGCATAAGGGAAGGGTTCAACTTCATTATTTGGCATGGAGATATCCAGTTTCCCCGGAACCATTAGTTGAAAAGACTATCCTTTCTCTGGTGAAAGGGCTTGACACTTTTGTTGAAAATCACTTGAGCACATAGGCAAGGATTGATTTCTGGGCTCTCTATCTTATTCTATTAGTCTATACGTCTATCTTGATGCCAGTACCACATTGTTTTCATTACTGTAGCTTCATAATAAGTTCTGAAATTGAGAAGTGTGAGACTTCCCACTTGGTTATTCTTTGTCAAAATTGTTTTGAATATTCGAGATCTCTTAAATTTCTATATGAATTTAAGATTGATTTTTACATTTCTGCAAAAACCACTGTTGGCATTTTGATAGGGATTGCATTAAATCTGGACTGGATACATTTTATAATCACCCCAAGCCAGTTTCCCAAGGTGGAATGCACATCTGTTTCCATTGTTTGACTGTTGGAAATAGATTAGCTCCCTTGCAGTCGTTTTTCTCTTTGCTCTGCCAGCTTCAGGCTACTCCATAAATTATCTTTAGCCTTCCCTAGGTAAGGTCAGATGATGGTCACTACTACTTTCAAACACCAGGAGACATGTTGGTGTCCATTGAGTGGTCCCTGGGAGCTATTCTCACTTGTTTGGAGATGGTGGGAAACAATTTCCCTCCCTCACTGTGAATCTTTGAGGTGATGCACAGCATAATGATAACTCTTCTAAATACATTTCTCTTTTATACATTTTCACTTAAATATCTTTGTACTCATGAGGAGAATCATGATTTAATGTAAGTCAACTTGATTTTATACTCTCTTAGTAGCTTCCGCATAAGTCACAGAGCACCTGGCTTTAGGATACAAGGGTACTTAGTACTTTTGAATTTTTCTTGACCTTTGACACCTCAGCTGAAACTGAGTGGAATGGGTTTTTCTCTTTAAAAGACATTGTTATACTATCTGTGTGAGGAGTATTGGTACTAACTCTTTCTTTGTGTCTTGTCATCAGTAAATAACTGCCTCACACACACACATACACACATTTTTTAAGCTTTTGGCCATAATGCTGTATCAGACACTATTGGTTACATGCCCAATCCATTGTTCTCTTCAACGTTTTAGGTAGAGTCCTATTTTGGGTGTGGGGGTGCATGTGGTATATACTCTCTTCTATGAGTAGAGACTGATTTTATGTATAATGCTTTGATTAGATTTAGTAGAAAAGATTGCTTTGACTAAATTACATACAGAAACTCTACATTTTTACACTCTCACCACTTTGTATTCTTGTATTCAGAGTTTGCTTTTCTTTATACTGTGTATCCATTCATATAAAGACAGATACTGCGTGATCTCACTTGTGTGTGGAATCTAAAATTGTCAAATTCGTAGAAGCAAAGAGTAGAATGGTGCTTGCCAGGATCTGGGGGAAGAGGAAATGGGGAGATGTTGGTCAAAGGGTACAAAGTTTCAGTTACTCAAGATGAATAAATTCTAGAGATCTAATGTACAGTAATGTGACTATTGTTGACAATACTACAATTGGGTATTTGAAATTTGCTAACAGGGTAAATCTTAAGTGTTCTCTCCACAAAAAAAAAGAGAGAAAGAAAGAAAATAGTAACTATATGAGGTGATAGATATATTAATTAGCTTGATTGTGGTGATTATTCCACAATGTATCATATATCAAAACATCACGTTATGCAGTTTAAATAGACATAATTTTTATTTGTTGATTACATCTCAATAAAGCTGGGGAAAAATCTATGCCATTCAGATCTTTTTCCCCCCATTATCTGCTTGACTGACTTCAAATGTTTTCTAGTCTACTCTAATCCACACTTTCATCCTTATTATAGCAAACAACTTCAGTATTTCCTTGCAGAGAAAAAATACTCCAGCAATAGTCCGGCATCATACTAGAACATTTACCTGTGTCTATGTCCTGCTATTCCCTTTTCTTTTATCAGGATAGATGACCCTAGTAGTAAGGTTATATAGGTGTTTTTGGTAACAAACCAACTCAGATCTCTGAATACTCAGCATAGTGCATACATTGTAGTAACAAGTCTTTATCTTGCCAGAATCATCAGAATGAGTAGACAAAAATAAGCACAGATAGGATACACACACACACACATATATAAATACAGACACAAAACATCCCATTATGGGGCAGCACCCTCATTACCTCATCTAAACCTAATTACCTCTCAAAGGCCTCATCTCCTAATACTATTATATTAGAGTTACAGTTTCAACACGTGAATTTTGGGGGGTACACAAACATATAGTCCATAACATAGGAGTAGAATAAGGTATATATGTATATAATGTATGTATATATATATATTTACTTTTTTATGTACATTTGCAAGAGAATGTGTATATATGGGGGGTGATCACACATTATTTTGTAAGGTTCTGAAGTGCACAAATTTCATTTACAACAGTAAAATAAATAACACCATCTTCCAACTACATGTTTCAAATTTCAGTTTTACCATATACTTACATATATTTACAATATGTTCACAGTATATTTACTGTAGGTAATTGTATAAAGGACAAACTTTGCTAGTTTTTCAGCCTACAAATCACTACACATGTAGCAGATATGCGTCGTGATCAATGACCAATCACATCACTTCTTTCTGTCAATGATTGATTAATGTGCATTTGTCATCAGTGAACACATAGACAGTTAAGTGTAAAGCTGTTCCTCTTTATCTCCCAGTGATAAATTCATGTTACTTTTAATGAAAATAGATAGCAAAAGAGGGAATTGGTCAACAACGATTAAAATGCAGCAAAGAAGCAAAAAGTGATAATGCTAAAGGTGAAAATCAAATAGAAGGTAAATGGAATAATGGGGATACTGGGAGGTGAGGGGCATAAGCCTACTGCTGATCATAGGGATACTGATAATTCCACTTTTGGAGAGACTCTAGAGATGCAGCTAGAAGTATTTAGTGAAGGCAAACATCAACAAAAATAAAGAATGTGGTTGTGAAAAAAAGGACAGAGATGTCCCAGAGAAGTTACATCCACAAAAATAATTCACATCAAGGGAATTCTCAGAGATATTTCATGACATTCCAAATGCAAAGGATCAAATGTCAGAAGTCCATTCAAACTTAGAAATACAAAAGTTTGAAACAGCATGGATAAGATGCCAGCTCTATATTATAAGTTATACAACAAAAAGAAGGCAAGCCTATTCAAAGTTCTCTCTATTTTTTTTTCTTTTTTCACAAAATAAAACACTTGAATTCTCAATGTTTCTAATGTTTTAAACTACAGTGTTCTAAAAAATATTAGTTTTACTGGTTTATCATTCCCTATATGTTTTTGAGGGAAAGGAAGAGAGTTTCCAATGTTTTAACAAAAATTTTTAAAGGTCAAGGAACAATCATAATTTTCCCCTTTGGTTAGTAAAATAACATGGCTTCAGCTTGCAGGGTCATTTTTATCATCCTGCTCTACTGTGTAAACTGAGGACTCTCTGTGTATGAAACAAACCTTCAGTCAAGCACTATGGAAGCATGTGAAAACAATGGCCTTGTTTCCCCAAATCACCCCAAGCGGTCCACAGGTAAACTTAGAACTCAGAAGTTAAAAAGAACAGAAAAAAACTTATGACAAAAAAATAGGGGGAGAGGGCAGAGCCACTATGTGAGGCTGGTGAGTATACACAGTTTACAGTTCAACAACCCATATGTTGTAAAATATAAAGGAGAGAAAAATGGAGAGCATGGGCCTCTCCATGCTCTGCTTTGAGTAATTAGCAGGTGGGAGCTAAGGAACCAAAGATTAGATTCTCAGAGTCGTCACTGTGCTCCAGCCAATCCCTGGCTGCAGGGCCGTCGCTACTGGACAAGGGTTAAAGTTAGCGCTTGCCTGGTAACAGT
The DNA here is from genome assembly GCA_031878705.1 of Tapirus indicus. NCBI lineage: Eukaryota > Metazoa > Chordata > Mammalia > Perissodactyla > Tapiridae > Tapirus > Tapirus indicus. The sequence goes on along the minus strand of CM062918.1, from coordinate 106,146,556 downwards.
TACTGCCCAGCCTCACAAAAATGTTAGAGGAAAGGACAAATATTATGCGCCGCCCCTGGAGGCATCTCGGCGAAGTCCAGTCTGCTGGACTGAGTGGAGGATGCTAGATTGTCGCACTGTCTCCAGTTCAGTTTTGCTGTCTCACCGTCCTCTGAAAAAACTGGTGCCTAGATTTCCTGCAATGTGCACCAAATATAATTAGAAATTTGCAATTCATCGCAAGAATTATCCCAGCAGCTGTGACCACGGAAGAGCCTTTTTTGTGAGGATCAGAGATGGAAGGCAAAGGGACTGAAAATAGGCATGGGATGGAAATAGCGGAGCAGAATGCCAAGAGGCTAGGTAAAGGGGACGATGGAGGTTGTCCTTGGATACAGGAACTGAGCCTCCTGTGGTTATCCTGGCATCCTTTCTTGAATCCATCTTGCACCCTCAGCATTTTTTCAAAATATCCTGGCTAATCTGGCCCTTAAGTAAGAGCACTCTTCATTGATAAAACAAAGACTTCAAAGAGATGGTGGATCCAACCCTCTCCGTGTAAGTGAACAATTTCTTCTAAAAATATATTAATTGCATTATTGTTGATTGAGTCTGCTACCAGTGACTAGCCTTTCCTTCCCTAATATTGAACAATTGGAATCAGAAAGTATTCTCCCAGCCAGAGCATCTAAGTGCTCTTCAAACCTGGTCACCTGATTTGCCTTCTAGAATGATAAATCTTTTAACATATATCAATTGAACTTCAGGCAAGTGTTAGGTGATGATGATACCAAAATTTAAAAAATGGGATTTCTAGCCTGAAAGGAATTCTTCTTAACTGAAGAAACAAGCATGTAAGCAAATAATAACTCAATAAAATAATTGCTAAATAGGAGTATGTTCAACTTGAAGCAGAAGAGAAGGAGATTGCAAGTCTCCCTCTGGTAGTTAGCTAAGGCTTTATGAAGGGAGAAGTATTTGCGCTGAATCTTAGGTCAAGTAGGCATTTACGAGAGAGTGCCTTAGATGAGAGAAAGAATATGAGAGTCAGAGAATTACATAGGATGTAATTATGATAGAGTTAAAAAGAAGAGGGCTGGGGACTAGCAATTGTATGACATTTCCCTAGTGCATTAACTCTCTCTCTCCCATAGATGATTATTTTACACTTTCTCCTTTCTCTCTAAAACATAATGCCTCTTTCTTTCTCTTCACTCTCAAGTTTATATCTTTGCTTCAAATTTTATTTCAAAAATTATAACAATTAGTAGAAAACTTCCAAATACGCCCATCACTGTAGCTACTTACTCACCTCCGTCTCCATCCGTATACTCTGTCTAGACTCCTGGTACTACAGATGGAGCATCCATGTCCTACACTAGATCCCATAGCCTCTCCCCTGATCAGTAACATCACTCTAGTAATTCTCTCTCTCTCTCTCCTACATCATCAGTTTTTCATGCTCTTCTGAAACATCCCTACCAGAAATACAATGTGGTGGTACCCTTCCTACCTTAAAAAAAAACAAAAACAAAAACTCATTAGACCTCACTCTGCCTTTAGCTACCAATTTATTTCTTTTCTCCTCTGTACAGCAACCTCCTTAAAAATGTTTCTTAGATAGTTTTTTTTCTAATTTCCATCTTCCCATTTTATGTTAAATCTACACTGACCAGCCTCCTATTTTCTTTTTTTCCACCGAATTTGCCTTTCAGGTTCATTAGTAGCTTCCACGTTCCTAAGTTTAGAGGTCCATTCTCAGTCTTCATCCTATTTGACATATTTGCAACATTCAATACTCTCTCTTCCTGGAAATAATTTGTTCATTTTGCTTCCAAGACACCAACCTCTCATGGTTTGCTTCTTACCTAACTTGTAACTCCTTCCAGGTTTTCTTTGCTTATTCCTTCTTTTCTCCCTGACCTCTTAACTTTAGTGTGCCCCAGGGATCAACTTCTGAACAGGTCCCCTCTATACCTACTCTTGCACCCTTGACAATCTGAACCAGACTTATAACTTTAAATGTCACATAGATACTGATGACTTCCAAATACACATCTTCAATCTGGATCTCCTCCCTGAATCCCAGATTTTTCAATCCACCTAATTGACTGTCTAATAAACATATAAAACTGAACATTGCCCAAGATGAAATCTTAGTCTATCTCTCTCCCATATCCTCTTCTACCTGTGGTCTTCCTCATTTCAGGAATTCGCAACTTTATCTTTCCAATTTTCAAGTCAAAAACCCTATAGCCATGTTTTGACTCTTTTTTCCCTGTCATAGCCCATATATAATCAGCAAGTTGTGCCTGGTCTTTCAAAATATAACCAGAATTGGAGTACTTTTCACCACCTCTACTGTTACACCCTGTTCTTAGGCAATATCCTCTCTCTACTAAATGTTCTTCCCTGTTCCACCCTTAACCTCCTAGAGCAACATTGTCCAGTGAGAATATAATGTGTCACAAATGTCGTTTACATTTTAGAAGCTGCATTAAAAAACTAAAAGGGAACAAATGAAAATAGTTTTAATTGTATTTTTATTTAACCCGGTATAGTTAACATATTATTATTTCACCATGTTGCAATATAGAAATCATTAATGAAATTTTTACATTCATCTTTTATACCGTTTTGATATTCAGTGTGTATTTAGTACTTACAGGACATCCAGATTTGACCAGCCATATTTTAAGTGCTCAATATCCACATGTGTCCAGTGCCAGTCATGCTGGACAGTACTGTTTTAGAGTATGTTTTTAACAAAATTTTAAAAACAAATCAGATGTGTTCAAAACACTGCAATTGTTTTTCATTTACATGGAGTGATGTCAAAATCTTGCCAATGACCTACAAGGCTCTATTGGATCCAGTCATCCAATTACCTTTGTGATCTCATCTCCTACTACTTGCCCCTTCACTAGGTCTTCTTCAATCATATAAGCATCCTCACCGTTTTGTGAACAAGCCAGGCACATTCATCTGGTCTTTTGTACTGTGCCTTCTCTTCACCTGGGAAGATCTCCCTATATATGTGCCTGTGCCTCACTACCTCACCTTCTTCAAGCCTTTAGTAAACGTCACCTTCTCATTGAACCCTATCCTGGCTAGTATATTGAAATTGCCACCCTTTCCACCAATAATCCCAATCCTCTTCACTCTGACATATTTTATGACAAACTATATAATTTAGTAGACATGTAAACTCCATAAAAGGAAGGATTTGTGTATGTTATGTACACTGTTGTATTCCTAGAGCTACAAAAGTGTCTGGCATGTGATAGAAGCTCAACTGGTAGTTGTTGAAAGAATGAATGAAAAAATGAATGAATGAGAAAACTTGGCTTTCTGGTGACCCAAGTTCTGAACCAAATACTTGATTTTTTACTAGCTATTAATTTGAACTTGACATTTTAAAATCATTTTGAACTTCATGCTTTCTAATAATTTTAGTGACCTGATATTTCCACTTGGCTTTTATACCAGGCTCCTATGTATAGTGCCACACTGCTGGGGTATTGCTCCATTTGAGGATCCTCCCATTTATAGGGTTGACTATGAACCAGTGATTTATTTCAGCTGTGGGTGAGAGGTATCCTTTTGGTAAACCTTGTTTTTCTCAGGGTTATACCTTGACAAGTCACCTCATCTATCTAGTTTCAGTAAGTTGGAAAGTATAAAGTGGATAGTAAAAAGCTAGTAAAATTTCACCCTTTCTTTTCCAATTTTTTGTTGTTGTTGTTGTTTAAGGGCAAAGGAACAATTTCAGTTTCTGGGGAAATGCTGTTCTTGAAAGCCAATCTAATCTAAGTCAACAAGAGGGAGCCAGCCCTCTGAGGTTATGGATGTAGAGGACTCGTATAGTTTACAATGAGACATGACCCATATGCCATAGTAAATTACAAAAGGAAATGGATGAACAGAGAAAATGCCAGGAGGATGAAAAAAATGAGAGAGAAAATGGCTAGAGAAAATTAGTTGAGTTTCTAGAAGTTTGTTTATTTGTTTATTATTGCTATCTTAAATTATGCAGAGATCTGTATTCTTCAATGCTCACTTCTTTCATGCTCTATTCTTAATCTTTATTTTTTCTGATTTGAGGTGTAAAGTTAAATCATTTGAAATGAATATAAAGTAAAATACATTTTATTAATCCGAAATATATGGGAATCTCTTACCCTGAAGGTCAAACTCTTCCTTTCTCTTATGCTTTCATTTTTTTTTCTCTATCACTGTGTTAATTTTACGTAAGAATCCAAGGATCTTTAAAGACATGGCATGCTCTGAGAATGCAACTATCCATCCACAAGGCTGGAACTGAATCAATAGTAACTGCTTCTTTCTATCTGAAAGTGAAAGAATTTGGATAGATGGCCAGGCAAACTGCATGGTCTATTGTGGATCTCTGTCCATATTCAACTCTGAGAATGAAGTGGTTAGATTTATCCTTTACAATATAAGTTTCATTTAATTTATTTAATTTATTGAGTAGCTACTATGTGATAGTTATACTTCAAGGATGTGATATATCTGTCAACAAAATAGTCAAAGATGTTTGCGTTTATGGAGTTTACTTCCCAAGGGAAGAGACAGGAAATGAAAAATAATCATAAAGAATATGTAAATCATATAGTATATTAGAAGTTAGTAAATTTTATGCAAATATATCTGTATAAAGTAAGAGGTGTTATGAGTGTTCCAAGTGGGTAGGCTGAAGGTAAGATAATCTGATCTCATTGATGTTACGACACTTCAGCAAAAATGTAAAGTAGATGAGGGAGTTAGTCAAGGGAATATCTATCTGGGGGATAAGATTTCCAAGAAGAGAAAACAGCTGGAACATGAACCTTAAGGTGGTATATGCCTGGAATATTCAAGAAACAGAAAAGTGGCAGCAAGTCAATGTGCCTAGAATGAGGAAGTGAGTGAGGGATGTGGATCATTAGGGTCTTGTAGGCTATTGTAAAGGCTTTGGTTTTTCCTCCCTTGGTTTTTCTCCATTACAGCACTCTGTATTTTGTAAAAGGAATCTTTGATGCAGTATCTGGGGCCCTCTTCATATTGGACGGGACTGAAAAAGCACAATGCAAGCAAACTCTGGATGTGGGCAAATAGAGATGCATAGAGCAATAGGTAGGCCTTGATAACATTTGTTTATTACTAAATGTGTTAAACAGGGTAAATATTCTGAGTCTATAATCAGCTACCTCCATAGTTTCCTCCACATCATCTCCCAAAAAAGGCCCTCAACACATGGATGCAAAAGAGAACCTTCAGACAAATACATGGTCTTTGGTGAGGGTTTGGCATCAAATACCAATATTTACTTCTACATAGTCAGTTGGATACACTGCATGTGAGCCACAAGTGTCCCTTTTGTCCTAGACCAAATGAAAGTCTAACTAGTTTGATCCTTGCCTCTTTCCACCTGGGACTTTGCCTTTTGTTTGTCTGTTTGTCTTTTATTGTTGCTTTGTACTTTCATTGACAGGGGAGTCTTAGAGTTACTCAAGCCTACGCTTACCACACCCACTGGTGGCCTAAAATAGAAGAGAATGAGTGAGAAAGAGAAAATATTTGCCCCAGTTGACCTTTATTTAAATTTCTAGAAATTCTCTATGTTCCTTAGGTTGAAGAACTGATTGTACCCTTAGACTCATTTTCGTTCCTGAAACATTTAAGATTTTCCACAGCTTCAGGGAGGAGAAAAAAATAGGAATAATATTGAGTTCCCTATAGAGGGAATCACTAGCTACAATTTATTGAGCACCTACTATAGATAGGCACTGTACTAGTTCTGTGGCATTCTTTGCTAGATATTATATGAGGTATATGGTATGATAAAGAGAGTAGCAGGAGTTTCTAAATTTAGAGAAACTTCTGTCATCATTGTATGTATATCCTATTTGGTGTGAAAATACACACACTATGATTGAGGGAAATAATATAGCCAATAATTATGTTTTCAATGTTGAAAAATATAAGAAAAAGTATGACATAAAGTAAACTTTTTGGCTACAAAACTCAAAACTTATTTTCTTGAGAGAAAATATTGGCAGCTTAACATTATATCATATATGTAGTACCACTTTAAAAACAGATGAGGGAGAAGTAAAAAGCTATAAATTGGTTCAAGTTGGTATATTAGTTGCTAAGGCTACTGTAACAATACCACAGACTGGATAACCTAAACAACAGTTCTGGAGACTAGAAGTCCCAGATCAAGGTGTCAGCAGGGTTGATTTCTTCTGAGTTCTCTCTCCCTGACTTGTAGATGACTGCCTTCTCCCTGTATATTCACACTGCCTTCCTTCTGTGCATATGCCTATCTGTGTCCAAATTTCTTCTTCTTATAATAACACCAGTCATACTGGATTAGGGCCTACCTAATTTTAAAGACCTCATTTTAACTTAATCACCTCTTTAAACTCCTCATCTCCCAATACCGTTACTATTAGAGATTAGGTCTTGAATATGTGAATTGAGCTACTAGAGGTTAGGTCTTCAACCTATGAATTTTGGGGGGGATATAGTTCAGTTCATAACAGTTAGTGAGTTCCCAGTTGGCACTAGGGAATGCGCAGGCACAGAAATGCGCATACATTTTGGAAACAGGAAGGATAAAAATTGAAGTGACCTTAGAAGTTAGGAAAGTATACACCAGTGCTCTGAAGTTTCCCAAAAGTGAAGTGTTAAAAGCATTTTAATGACTATATGACAAGAAATTTATCATGACTCATCATTCTAGTCTTCTTTTCCTCATTTCAAATTTTCAGTTTCATATATTTATATGTAACCTAAAACCGGAATTTAAGAAACCCTTTCTAGAACTTTTATTTATGATTATTTACGTGTATCATAGTCTATCAAGGTTACCTATTTTACTATGGTGACTGTTGCAAAGAGTGGATGAGTGAACATCTATTTCAGCCCTTAGATAGACCAATTTTTTTAATGTGTAAAGAATGGTCAATGAAATGTCAGTTATACTCTCCCTCTATATAATCTTTAAATGACTAAATTAATTTATTTAATATAAAGGGAAGAATCCAATCCTTCACAAAATAATTTACAATGTTTACTACATTATAAAGCAGCATAAATATCTAGCACTCTCTTTGTTGGAATGGCAGTGAAGTTCCCTAGTGTCCTTTCTTTCCCACCACCACATCCTGAGGTAAAGTTTGGAGACTGATAAGAGGGGAGAAGCAGCTTATTTCACTCCCTCTCCTCCTTCCACATTGCACATTTTGAAACATGATCATCAAAGTTTACACTTTATATTTTAGGCTGTGCTTAATTGTTTTCATGAGATTCAGTGATTAAAGAATCTCTGTTTTGTTCCAGGTTCAACATTGAAGGGAATGGAAAGTGTGCCTTCATATTTAAGAAGGACGTAAGTAGTGCCAGTTATGGCAATGCGAGAAAATACATATGCAGCAGAAAAGGCATTTGTCCTGAAATAAAGAGTTCTCCTATACAGGAAATAAAGTAATTAAGGAAATTTTTTGCATTATAAATTCATATAAATACATTTCCCTTCCCATCAAACGCATGTTTTAAGTTGACTGATGAAATTTCAAGTGACTTTGATCTTCATTTAAATACTTATCTAAAAAGCCTAGAAACCAAACTGAGTTTTTTCATGGTGTTGTTAGACCATGTGAGTTGGTGCGTCTAAGCCTATGGGTATAATGCTGATCTTGGTCATAACTGATTCATCAGCATGCCTCAGTGGGACAGATTGAAGAATAAAGAGAAAGGAGCCAAAGATGCCTCTACTTATCTGAAATTCAATTAAATCTGCCTAAAGGAGATAAAAAAGATGAAGCATGAGGTGAACACTGAGTGTTCCACTCAGCCCCGAGTGGTATGCAACTTATTTAGAATTTGAAAAGAAAGCTCACGGAGAACTATTCAGAGATTGATTAGATTTTCTTACTTTGCATCACCATCAAAGATCAAATCCCCCAGAAAGAAATTCATACTGAGCCACGTACAATTTTCTGTGATTCTCTAGATCTTTATTTAAGTTACCGAAATGATGAATTACTTACATCAAATGGATTTGTTGTTGCTGAAGCCAGTGAAGGAATCAGGCTTTGTGATGTGAGTCATGGTGAACAGAACATGAGTATTTAGAGATGGAGCAGAACATGAGGAAAAAAGCCCTGGTGACTTAAAGAAATCATGGAGATGTTTCTGGTGTCTCATATAGCTATGGGATTTAGATTCCAGATAATATTTCAACAGGTTTCTGAGGGACAGAGAATGAGGGTCAACATCTAGTTTTCATTAAAAATCTCTGCACATTTTAATATTAAACATTTTATTTTCACCTACCTTAATTTTCTTCATTTTTACATTTACAAACACAGTGAGTAATTGTCTTTTGAGTATTAATTTATATCATGAACTATGCTACATATTTTCAACCCCCAATGATGAATATTTCACATTTTTTCTTAAATAAATGAGCAAATAAAACATTAGATTTACCAAAAATCATATTAAATGGTAGAACTACATTTTCAACTCAGTTCTGTCTCATGCCTATTCTAAAGATTCAAGCAATATGGAAAAGAGGATAAAAAAAAAAAAAAAACAGATGTCACGTATAGAATCACAAGAAGCAAACTTTGTCATTCTTCTCTATAGGGTCTGGGATTTAATAGTCTATGAAACATATTAGCAGGTTGAATTCAGGCTTTGTTAAAATATGATTTATGTGCTGCGCAAGAACAAAAAAATTCCTACATTTTTCAGATTACTGTGCTACAAAAGTAAGCTTTGTCAACAAAAGGAGGAAGTGGAATGGGACTTGAGCATTTTCACTAGAAATCTCTGCATTGGTGACTCACATTTCAAGAGTGCCACCTTGCATCTCCTAATGATGGAATTTCCATCAATTCATATTGAGATCAAAATAATATCAAAAAGAGCCAGAGTGCTCAATATGAGGATTTGATAGATAAGAAAGGGGATGAAGGACGAGCAAGGAATGGGATAAGGGGTAAACTTTAAGATCACTTAACTTTCAAGCCCTTATTTCCCTTAAAAAAACCCAGAAAATTCAATTATGCCAATTTTACAGACAAATCAGATATGTCAGACTTTTCTCAGTATTTTATCTCTCATTGGCAAATATTCAGTAATATCATGATTCTCTTTTTTGTGTCCCTAGGAACTATCTCACCAGGAATGTAAGTCAAAATATTGTATTTTAATATCACTTAAATAATTCTTCTCTGGGTGCGTATGCCACAAACTTGGTATATATTTAGATTTATTTACTTCAGTTTGATGCTTTTTTTCTTTTTTAGAAATTGTCTTTTTATTTTTTAACTATACAAAGTATTTATAGGTCTAAAATGAAAATTATAATGTAAATCTAGCTTTCATTATATTCTCCTATCCCCTTCCCTCATTTTTACTAGCTATCGTTTATCCTATAATTATTTATTTTTTAACAAATACAAAAATGACACACATGCAGATGTGTATGTATGTATTTAAATTGTATCCCCCCACACTTTCTTAAACAAAAACTAACATACTGTAAACATTGTTCTGCTTCTTGCTTTGTTCATTTAACAACACCTCTTGAAGATAGCCAATAATAGTATAAGGATTAGGCTCTTCCTCACTGTTTTTTAAGCAGCATGTTACTTCATTGTATGAACATACAATAGTTTATCCCAACAGCATCTACTGATGCACATTTAGGCTATTGTTAGACTTGTCCTATTGCAAAGAGGGAAGAATGCTGTTAGGAATAGCCTTATGCCTACACTCTTTGTGTTTGTCTGTTTGTCATTCTGCCATGGGCATAGATTCCTAAAAGTGTAACTTGAGGATCAGAGAATAAATGCGTACGTCATTTTGCAAAATTCTCCTCAATAGGGCTTTCATCATTTTTCCATTCCTCAGTGTCGTGAATTGTTTGCCCAAGTACCCAGGAACATGAACTTCCAATATTTCATATGAAGTTTGCAGTAGCACAAAGAAAGATTTACTAAAAAAAACAGCTAAAGAGAACTTAATTTATAAACAAAAAAACACTGAAACATTTTTTTTTTTTTACCAAGGTGTAGACTATCTGAGTTAAAAGGTAGATAGGAAGCTTTTTTTTACTTGCATCTTATAGGTGCACACAGAGCTGCTTGAGGGAAGAGACAAGGTCATTGTTCTTCTCTATATCCAGTATTCTACACAGACATAATAGTGAGATTAAGATAGATATTATTGAATTTAAAGATTGTTATAATTTACAGGATTCAATGGAGGTATTCAAATTATGCAGTAGCTGAATTGTATTGGAAGCACAGATAGTTCGTGCTTTTCATGGTTCTCATACACACAGATTTTGGTGATCACGATTCACTTAAATAACACCAGGCCCCCAACAACATGGTTCAGTTTTCATTTACTACAGTATATTGACTCTGAGAAGTCCACACTTTGCTGCTATGAAAGTTAATGATGCTCATTATGATCAGTGACTAATCTTGTCACTTCTTTCACGGTCTGTGATTGGTCACTGAGGACCTCTTATTCAGTTGACATAGATAGTAAAGCACGCAGTTGTTTTCCTCCCTTGTCTCCCAGTTGTAGAGATACTGTAGGCAAAATAATTTTTAAAGCACTTCTGTTAGATAATGCTCTAGGTCACAGTGGTTCCCTTAGCATCATGGGTGAATATGTGAAAATTTGCTTTTCATCATCAGACACAGCTTCATTAATCCAGTCAATGGACCAAGAAGTTATTTCAGCTTTTAAAACCTTTTATCTTAGATGGACATTTGGACAGGCTATTGACACTACAGTCATGTAATTTCTATAGCTGAGTTTTAGAAATATGATATAAAGCATACAGCTGAAAATATTCAAGCAGCCTGGCAGGAAGTAATAGTGAATAATATCTGTAGAGTATGTCAGGAACTTTTACCACACAGTGTAAATAATAATCTAAATACAGCTAAAGAAGAAACTGTTGACTGGAAGAATGTTGACACCGCTATCATTTCAGAGTGTCTCAACAGCAGTCAGAGGAAATTGTTGAAGGAAATTCACTGACATAAATAAAGAAAAGCATTGTGATGAAGAGGCTGAAGGTGCCTAAAGAAAGTGAGCCAGCAAAAACTTCATATCATGGAACTGTTGGAAATATTTCATGTCTTTGAGAGCACAGAAGATAAAATGTTAAAAGCTGATCCCAATATAGAAAGGAGGATGACAGTTTGCCAAAGCATAGAAAGGATGTTCAATCTATATACCAAGTTGTACCACAAGAAGAAGTTGTACCATGTTCCTGATAAATGAAATAAACTACTTTAATTCTCAATGTTTCTGGTATTTTTAAATTACAATGGACTAAGTAATGTTTATTTTACTATTTTTACTTCCCTATACATTTATAATCAGCAGTAAGAAAGTTTTTAATGTTTTGACAAAAAGTTTCAAAGGTCACAACACAATCAAATTTTTCTCTTTGAATATGAGATTGTTTTTGCATAGTTTCAGCACACATGGTCATTTTTATGTCCCACACCATTATAACAAGCTAGGAGTGTTTGCGTTTACCTAGCGTTGAGAATTTGGTATATCTACTTTGTTTTCACAAATATGATAACTGCAAGAGTCATTACATTTTCCAGTTACTTCATTTCCACTAAATACTGCATACTTCATTGTTTGAGCACTTGAAATATTTATGGGGGTGCCAAACCTGTAACAACATAAAACAAAAATGAGTTATGTGCTTTATTTTTCTTGAAAAACAGAATAATCACAAATCTAATTTATTCCAAAACTTCTTCTTTTGTTGTTAGATTATTTTAGTTACAAGAAAAGAAAGTGACAATAGCTATAGAGATTCCTTTCTGTGAGAATTCACTAAAGCCCTCAACTCTCTAGGACCCAAAACTACCCTTGAGCCTTCCAATCACAATTTCACTGGAGAGGTCATGGAGCAATCTTGGCTTGCCCAGGACACTTCTGATTTATGCCCAGTGCCTCAGTCTAATTATCAATAACTCCTCTGTTCACTCTCAAAAGTATTCTGGTTTGAACAATAAATCATATGGTCACCTTGATTGTAATTGACTTAAAATACTGTGATAATCTTTCTCTAATACAGAATATAAACTTATACTATTTACTTAAATACATGTAAAGTAGTAGGAACAAGGCAGAGTGTTCTTGGCTCCAAGGAGACACTTTATTTTATAACACACAGGATAATATCCTTGACAACGATGTAACCCTGACTTATACCTTCTCTCAATTTCTTAGTGCTCTAGGAAAGCATGCAGCAGTAGTGTGAAAGGAGGGGCAGGGAACTAGAGCAAAGCTTCTGATTTTTTACCACCAATGCTCTCCATTCCAAGGAACTCCTTATATATGGAATTGCTTTTTTGCTAAAAAAGAATTGCCTGAGGTACAGAGAAAGTCTCCCAGAATTTCTTGCCTTTTCTTTATACATCTTTGACCATACATGGAGGCTGACTGTCAGAGAAACATCTTCAAAATTAGAATAACAGATTTTTTCTTATTATTGACAGGAAGAAAGGGACAGGTTAACTCACAACTCAAAATGCAAAATTTTGAACCATTCTGTGCTGTCTGGTTTGTCTTGTTGAGGGTACAATTCAGATCCATCCAGGAGAAAGGTGATGGAAGACATTTAATAAATAGCTGTAAACAAAGGAAACATCAGTTACAGTTGCTCCCTTGTACCACTGGGAGCTAACTCAAGTGCAACAAACCAGATTCATGTCATCAAAATTCCACTCAACAATCACTTCACTTCTTGTTCCTTGTCCCCTTTCCTTCTGTGGAATTTTAAAACCTTCTTTATTCATCTCAACCTTCCTATTTAATTGCATCCCTACACTCTAACATTCAGCAGATGATAGGCAAAAACAGAAGTCATCAGATGAGCCAACTCCCATTCCCCCAAATATCATCATGTCTATATCCGCAGAGATTCTAGTTTTCTTTTCTTCGTTCAGTGTGAAATGGGTCCCATTCACTCCAGACTAGTCTTTCCAAAGAGAGCCTCACTCTTCCAATTTACCTATCTCTATCCTATTCTTTTAAACTTTCCCTCTTCGTTGGGCCCTATCCTGAAGTAAGTAATAATGTCTTTAAAACTTTCCTTGGCATCATAAATTTTCTCTTGAGATATAAAAGATATCTTGTCTTCCATTCACTTCCAAGATTCTTAAGCGAAAATCTGGAGTTTAAGTTTTATTATATTGCTTCTTCCTCATTCAGATTTCAAACCAACTCTACCCTTTTTGAGCACTGTGTTTTTCATTTTTTGTATATATAACATCATAATTGTAGTTAACCATTTGCATAACTCTTGGCATATTGTTTTGATTCACCTTAGATTATAAGCTTCTGAAGGTTTATGAGGGCAGGGCTTATTGTTGTATCCCCAGCATTTAGTCCATGTTGTAGACCTTAGTAAACACTTCAGAGATATTTGTTTGAAGAATAATAAAATGTTATAAATATTTAACCTATGTTACTTCAGTTATATAACTCCATATATATACTTCATTTATAACTTTATATTATTTCATTTATAAAGCTCTTGCCAGAATAATCATTTAATTATCAACTAATTGTTTCTTTTTAGACATATCTTGAGCTTTGGAGATAGGCCGACTAGGATTTGAGCCTGCATTCTGCTGCTTATTACTCATGTGACCTTAAGAAATTTACATATTCTTTATGAACTTCAGTTTCCTGATCTGAAATTTAGGGATAAAGACACTTATATAGACTGTTTTAAGGTTAAGCAAAACATCAGATGCAAAGGTCTTTTCCAGTTTGCGGCTCATTATAGGCATATAATAAATAACATTTGTCATTACTCTGATGCATTATTTAAGCTTTTTGAGATGCTTTCACTGTTGACTAAGTTATTCTTGAAACTCTTTTCTTCATTAGCTCCCATGGCATCATGCCTTTCTTTTTTTCTCCCTATTTCTTTAAACATTTATTCTTAAACACTTGTGTTAGTTTTCCTATTTTCTTGCCCCATTTATAAAAAGTGTGGATATCTAGTGGTTTATCCTTTGACTTCTTCTTTTCTTAATCTATCAGTTCATTTTGGATGTTATCACTCAATCTATGGATTTTATTTATATTGACCAAAACTATTTCTTACCAGGTTCAAATTCCCCTTGATGATAGGGATCAGTAATGTACTCATGTTTCCCCAATGAAAAGTACATAGGAACTACTGATAAATATTTGATAATTAATGTTTACTAAAATAATAAGTGGATAATTTAAAAATATTTTCCATTACAGTCATCTCCCACAAGCGCCAAGCTGAAATGCATTTTATGTCCATGTGATTCTCACAAGCACCATAAATTTGACATATTAAAACTTACATTCGATACCAGTTCTAAACACAAAAATACCATACATATAACTAATAATTTTCCTTGCATATAAACTCAAGACAGAAAACGTAAAATTATCACACTCTCTTCCTTTCCTTCCTACCTCATATTTAATTAGGTTGTAGCATTTAACAATTTTATTTCTAAGTTTTTCTTAATTTCTTAACTGTTCCTTAATTGATTTCCCTGATTCAGATATTTCTTCCCTTAAAAATATAAATTATCAAAATAATACTTTAAAACAATGAAAAATCTCCTCTTTGACATTCTAAGTACTCCCTTTGCCTAAAGAAAAATATCACATTTTTTAAATCAAGTTATTGAAGAACCTCGTACTTCAGCCAGGCTCAAAGTGTTCTCAGAACCATAAATGGATATACAATAATGAATAAGACACGTTTTCTACCTTCAAGGAGCTAAAAGTCTAGCAGAACAGACATGTTCATAGCTGTTGACTAAAAATATAATCCTGTGGGAATATGAAAGAGAAAGGTACTAATGGAGCTTATTGTGATGGAATCAAAATTTTCAAAGAATCAGTGAGATTGAAATTTGAAAATTGAGTTGGATTAATCAAATTCAAAAGGGAGAGAAGAATAATTTAGGTAATAAAACCATAAAGGGCAGACATCACAGAGTCATGAACCACATTCAGGTTAAGGACAATGACAAAATCTGTTGTGTTGGAGCATGTTATATATTATAGGAAATTAAACAAATAGATGATGTTGGATAGTTAGGGTTCTAGCTTTCCACAGTTGGGAATTAGGTATTTTTTTCTACACTCAAATATTAAGAAAAACCACAACAGCAAAATAATCACGAGCATTCCAGTAACTTTATCTGATTTGTTTCTTTGGATTTTAACTTTAATAACACCCAGAAGGGTTGTAACATATGAAGATAATATAGATAACATATGATTGTACCAAGTGGATTACAGTTGAAAGTACAGTTTTTCATCAGTGGACAACAATTCTAAGAGGGAAGAGAATCCTGTGATTTAATTTGCATCAATGGTGCATTAAAATATGCTTCACACCTGGAAATAAATCATTACTCTCTCTTTTCTGATTCTACAAGAACCAGAAATCACAGGGAACAAGAAGTATCAAAGAAATATATTTCCATAGCTTACCTGTTATGATGTGTCTCATGGACAGATAACTCTAATAATTGTATATCCTTGCTATTTGAACCTGTGATATAGGAATTCTTCAGTGACTCCACTCAGAGGGAGGGGGCAAAGGTAAAGGGTATGAAGGCCATTTACTAGGACTAGCCAAAAATTAATGCCACCACCCCAATTCTCCTTACCTGTACCTTAGCAATACCAAGAAATTTCTGTAGATGTAACACAAATCATAACACAGACCTGGGTTCTATTCCAGTTTTTCCCATTGTCCATATTCATGAGAGAGGAAGGATTTTTTCTATCTCCATGCCATATCCATGACCCTGAGCATGAGTGAAATCCAAGGTCTGAAAAACAAATTAGGAAAGTCTAAAAAGATATGCTACTGATGCACATATATGCATGCATACTATCTATGCAAAGATATACTATAAATAAGCATGTATATCAGAATTTCCAAACATTTGCAGTATATATTGATTAACAAAGTTACACATTGAATGAGATAATTGCTTAAAATATGAAAGAAAGAGAATGTAATCTGAAATTTGGGAATTGGATCTGGGACAATCTGAAGATAGAAGAAAAATCATAGCTATAAAGAAAGAAAATGATGAAGGAATTATTCCAGCACTTGGAGAAAACTTCAGTGTGTTTGTATTAGTGCAACAGGACCATAGTCAATTTCTATTCTCCTAAATGTTCTACAGAAACCTTATCACCTCAGTGTTTCCAATGATATTTCTATAAGACTCTGCTTTAAATGATCTGATATTTTTCCATAGCTTTCAGGTTAAAATTCAAACCCTCCCCATTACCTATAGGAACACTTATGACACTCCAATTTCATCTTTTATTTTCCACTTAGCTTCCTGTCATCCATTCATTTTGAATACCTTGAATTTTTGCTGAGAGTGCCATGCTATCTCTCATTACTTTTATTGCAATATGCCCCCACTTCCAGTATTGAACATTGTACCCCCATCCAGTTTGGACTATTTCCTCCAAGTATATTGTTTCTTGCTCTATATATTTATGTTTACAACTTCTTATTACACTGAATTGTGAGTTTTCTGCTTACTTGTCTGCTTCTCCTATCATATCATAAGTTCCTCAAGATCAGGAATTGTTATAACTGTTATGCAGAAAACTTTATATTCTCCCCTATACAGCATATAGTGTGCAGTGATCCTTTAAATAAAAGAAAGGAAAGAATAAAGAAAGGAAGGAAGAAAAATCAGTAAGAGACTATTGAATTTTCAGGAGAGGAAAACACATGGTTCCTTCTTGAAGAAACTGAATGATCTGGCAAAACTTACATTTCTACTATGATTGTTGGTGCCACAGTTTATATCCAGCTTCATTTGAAAGGGAAAGTTGCCTATTCATGCACTCCACCCTGGTCTTCCACACTTAAAATATCCAGAAAGATTTCTTACTTCCAGAGAGATCTAATGGAAAAACTATCCTCTTTAAATAATAGTAGAGTCAACCACACCAGTCATTCCTCCCTTTCTTGAAATTGAATAGAAAAGAAAGAATCATAAGGTATATAAGAGCACCAGCACATGGGAGAGAATTATCATGATAAAAGAGAAAGAAAATAAAGGAAAAAACTTCCCTATCTGAAAAAATGAATTTCAAAACACAGAAAGATATTGTAAAATACTCCTCTTGTTAATATACTTAGATAACTCCAAAAATATTATATACTAAGGTAAGAACAGGATGCTGGAAAAAAAAACAACTCTCAAGAATCACAGGAGGTTAAAAAATATTTTTAGATTAAAAAATATGATTGTGAAAATAATAATCAACAGAAATATTGAAAAGTAAAGTTTAAGAAATCTCCCAGAATCTGAAGCCCCCAAAGACAGAAAATACACAGAAAAGATGACAATCTGCAAATCTCAGCATTTGAAGCAGAGAAGTCATGGAAAGAACAGAGGAAATGGAGTGGAGGAAAAAACAAACTTGTAAGTTATAGCACATAATTTCCCTAAATTTGAAAGATATAAACTTTCAAATTGAGATGGTCCATAAAGTGCACAGCAAATAAATGATTAAAAAACACTTCTACTCAGAATATCCTAAAATTTCAGCTACCAAATTGAAGAAAATATCTTAAATGCTAAAGTCAGGTAATTTTCATGGAATGAAAATACATTGGGAACAGACTTCTTATTAACAACATTGTTTGCTAGAGACAATGAAGTGACTCTCTCAATATTCTCTAAGTAACTAATTTTTGCCCTTTGATTTTATACCTAGCCAAAATAAATACCTTTTCAGACATGCAGGTATACAGAACATTTATATCTCATATACCCAGCTAAACTCCATGATAACTAAACTCCATTAAGTTGTGAGTGTAAAATGTGAGTGTCAACGAGGGTGTAGAAATAAAAAGAAAGAAGAGGGAGTGACATCTGCATCATGGCAGAGTGAGTCGTTCCCTTTGTCTCTCCTTTCTAAGTTACAACAAGTCAGACATCCAGTGACCAACAAAGGACTCCTTGCACAGCACCCCAGAACACCTGAGTGATCCATGCATCTATACATCTGAAGTGACAGGTGGCATCTGCAACCTGAGACTTCAGGAACCATAGCAGAACCTAAGACCCAGCCCCAGTGGCAGCACTTGACACCTGCTCTACCAGAAGTGGAGGCTGCACAGAAGACCCTGGGCCGCTGACAGCAACAGTGAGACCTGTGAACCCGGCACCCTTGGCAGCAGTGCTGCCAGTACCCCTAGATAATTCAGGAGCAGCAGTGCAGGTGGCACACAGGGAAGCAGCACCTGATCCTGTGGAAAGCCTGCAGAGAGCCATTGGGGGAACATGAGACCCAAGTGACCCCAGAAGCAGTGGAAGTGCTAACAGCCTGGTGATGCTGGTGGCAATACCTGAAACTGCAGTGACATTGAAAGCAGCAAGGCACCAGCAACCTCAGAGGCACAAGAAGGACAAGAAATGATGACACGTTGTCGTGTTGACAAGAGGTGATGACACCTCTGGCAGAGGAAGTGGAGGGTGGAAAGTGCAGGCTCTCAAATACAACCAGAAGCAGCACAGAAATGAAGGAACCAAAGCTGTACCCAAATAAGAAAGGTGGTTACTACCACAAATGTGCTGGTAGAGGATTAATTCATCAAACACTGTGAAGAACTAGAGTAACAGCAGAACAGGAGGGAAATGACAGCTTTCCAGAAACTAAACTTGTCACAGAAGATTTCAATCTGACTGACAGAGAATTCAAAATAGCTGTCATAAAGAAACTCAACGAGTTACAAGAAAACTCAGAAAGACAGTTAAATAAGCTTAGGAATAAAATTAATGAACAGAAGGAATACTTCAGCAAATGGATTGAAGCTTTAAAAAAAAACAAAAAAGAAATTCTGGAGGTGAAGAACACAATTAATGAGATAAAAAATAATGTAGAAAGCATGAAAAATAAAGAAGATCTTATGGAGAAGAGAATCAGTAAGCTCAGAGATAGAAACTTAGAAATAATTTGGGTGGAGGAGGAGAAAGAACTAAGATGTAAAAAAATGAAGAAATTCT
The DNA here is from genome assembly GCA_031878705.1 of Tapirus indicus. Classification (NCBI taxonomy): domain Eukaryota; kingdom Metazoa; phylum Chordata; class Mammalia; order Perissodactyla; family Tapiridae; genus Tapirus; species Tapirus indicus. The sequence continues at coordinate 106,127,450 of CM062918.1, read as the reverse complement.
TTGAGAAATATCCAACTCAATTAGGAAAAATAACACAAGAATTATAGGTATCCCAGAGGGAGAAGAGAGGGACAAAGGAGCAGAGAGCTTAATAATAGCTGAGAACTTCCCAAACCAGGGGAAGGAACTGGGCAATGAAATACATGAAGATCATAGAACTCCTACTTACACCAATGCAAAAAGACCCTCTCCAGGGCATATAATATTAAAACTGCCAAAAGTTAATGATGAAGAAATAATATTAATAATATTAAACACCACAAAACTGAAATGGCAGACAAATACAAGGGTAAAGAAACAATGGAAATATACACAACCAGAAAACTAAAAATAAAATGGCAGTGTTAAGCCCTCATATATCAATAATCACTCTAAATATAAATGGGTTGAATTCACCAGTCAAAAGACAAAGAGTGTCTGGATGGATTAAAAAATGAAACCCAAAAATATGCTGCCTCCAGGAAACACATCTCAGCTCTAAAGACAAACATAATCTCAGAGTGAAGGGATGGAAGATGATACTCCAAGCAAGTGGTAAGCAAAAGAAAGCAAGTGCAGCTGTACTTATATCAGATAAAACAGACTTCAAGACAAAAATGAACAAGAGACAAAGATGGCCATTACATAATGATAAAAGGGACACTCTATCAAGAAGACATAACACTTATTAACTTATATGCATCTAACACAGGAGCACCAAAGTATATAAAGCAACTATTAGCAGACCTAAAGGGAGAAACTGACAGCAACACAAGAACAGTAGGGGACTTTAACAGCCCACTTACATCAATGGGCAAATCATCCAGACAGAAAGTCAACAAGGAAACAGTGGCCTTAAGTCAAACACAATACCACATGGACTTAATAGACATATATAGATCATTCCATCGAATGACAGAAGAATACACATTCTTCTCAATGGCACATGGAATAGTCTTAAAGATAGACCTATATTGGGAAATAAAGCAAGCCTCAATAAATTTAAGAAGATTGAAATCATATCAAAAATCTTTTCCAACTGCAATGATATAAAACTAGAAATCAACTACAAGAAGAAAGCTGGGAAAGTCACAAATATGTGGAGACTAAGCAACATGCTACTGAACAGCTATTGCATCAATGAAGGATCAAAGGAGAAATCAAAAGATACTACAGAAAAATGAAAATGAAAACATAACGTAAGAAAACATGTGATGCAGCAAAAGTGGGAGAGAAATTGATAACAATACAGATATACCTCAAAAACAAGAAAAATCTCAAATAAACAAACTTACCTTATACTTAAACGAACTAGACAAAGAAGAACAAACCAAGCTGGAAATCAGTTGAAGAAAGGAAATAATAAAAATCAGAGCAGAAATAAACAAAATAGAGACTAAAAAAAACAATAGAAAGGATCAATGAAACTAAGAGTTGGTTCTTTGAAAAGATGAACAATCTGACAACCCTTAATCAGACTTGCTAAGAAAAAAAGGGAGAAGACTGAAATACATAACATCAGAAATGAAAGAGGATAAATTACAATGGACACCACAGAAATACAAAGGATGATAAGAGAATACTATGAAAAGCTGTACACCAACAAACTGGATAACCTAGAAGAAATGGACAAATTCTTAGAATGATACAACCTCCCAAAATCGAATCAAGAAGAAATAGAGAATCTGAATAGACCAATCACAAGCAAAGAGATTGAAACAGTAATCAAAAACCTCTGAAAAAGCAAAAGTCTAGGACCAGATGGCTTTTCTGGTGAATTCCATCAAACCTACAAAGAAGATTTCATTCCTATCCTTCTCAAACTCTTCCAAAACATTGAGGAGTATGGGGTGCTTCCTAACTTATTTTACAGGGCCAACATTACCCTGATACCAAAACCAGACAAGGAAAGTACAAAAAAGTAAAATTACAGGCCAATATCGCTGATGAACATAGATGCAAAAATCCTCAACAAAATATTAGCAAAGTGAATACAACAACATTAAGGGGATCAAACCTACTATCAAAGGGGATTCATTCCAGGGATGCAGGGATGGTTTAACATCCACAAATCAATCAATGTGATATGCCACATTAACAAAATGAAGAATAAAAATTACATGATCATATCAATAGAAGCAGAGAAAGCATTTGACAAGATCCAACATCTATTAATGACAAAAAACTCACAATAAAATGGGCATAGAGGGAAAGCACCTCAACATAATAAAGGCCATATATGACAAACCCATGGCCAACATCGTACTCAATGGAGAAACACTGAAACCCATTCCTCTGAGAATAGAAACAAGACAAGGATGCGCACTCTTGCCACTCTTATTCAATGTAGTACTGTAAGCTTTACCCAGAGCAATTAGGCAAGAAAAAGAAATACAAGGAATCCAAATTGGAAAGAAAGAAGTGAAACTCTCACTATTTGCAGATGACATGATTATTTATACAGAAAACCCTGAAGAATCCAGGAAAACTATTAGAAATAATCAACAAACACAGTGAAGTTACAGGATACAAAATCAACATACAAAAATCATTTGCAGTTCAATACACTAATATCAAAATAGGAAAAGAAAATTCAAGAATACAATCCCATTTACAATCACAACAAAGAGAATAAAATACCTAGGAATAGATTTAGCCAAGGAGGTGAAAGACCTCTACACTGAAAACTATAAGACATTATTGAAAGAAATCAAAGAAAACATAAACAAATGGAAAGATATTCCACACTCATGGATTGGAAGTGTTAGTTAAAGTGTCTATATTTCCTAGGGCAATCTACAGATTCAATACAATCCCAACCAGAATCGTAATGACATTCTTCATGGAAATAAGATAAAGAAGGCTAAAATTTATATGGAACAATGCAAGACCCCAAGTAGCCAAAACAATCCTGAGAAAAAAGAACAAAGTTGGAGGTATCACACTTCCTGTATTCAAGTTATACTACAAAGCTATAGTAGTCAAAGTAGCATGATGCTGGTAGAAAAACAGACACACAGCTAAATGGAACAGAATTAAAAGCCCAGAAATAAAACCACACATCTATGGACAGCTAATCTTTGACAAAGGAGCCAAGAGCAAACAATGGAGAAAGGAAAGTCCCTTCAGTGGTGTTGGACAAACCAGGCAGTCACATGCAAAAGAATGAAAGTAGACCATTATCTTACACCACACACAAAAATTAACTCAAAATGGATTAGACTTGAATATAAGAGCTGAAACCATAAAACTCTTAGAAGAAAATACAGCCAGTATGCTCTTTGACATCCGTCTTACCACGATTTTTTCAAATATCATGTCTACTCAGGCAGGAGAAACAAAAGAAAAAATAAACAAATGGCACTACATTAAATTTACAAGCTTCTGCAAAGCAAAGGAAACCATCATCAAAACGAAAAAAGAATCCACCAACTGGGAAAAGATATTTGCAAATCATGTATCCAACAAAAGGTTAACTTCCAAAATATATAAAGAACTCATGCAACTCAACAACAACAAAATGAATAACCAGATCAAAAAATGGGCAGAGGATATGAACAGACATTTTCCCAAAGAAGATATACAGGCCCATGAAAGGATGTTAAACATCACTAATTATTAGGGAAAGGCAAATCAAAACTACAAGGAGATACCACCTCACAGATGTCAGAATGGCTATAATTAACAAGACAAGAAATAAGAAGTGTTAGAGAGGATGTGGAGAAAAGAGAACCCTCATACACTGCTGGTGGGAATGCAAACTGGTGCAGCCACTATGGAAAACAGTATGCTGATTTCTCAAAAAATGAAAAATAGAAATACCATATAATCCAGCTATTCCACTACTGAGTATTTATCCAAAGAACATGAAGTCAACAATTCAGAAAGATATATGCACCCCCATGTTTATTGCAGCATTATTCATAATAGCCAACATGTGGAAGCAACCCAAGTGCCCATCAGTGGATGAATGGATAAAGATGTGGTATATATATACAATGGAATACTACTCAGCCATAAAAAAGACAAAATTTTGCCATTTGTGACAACTTGGATGGACCTTGAGTGCATTATGCTAAGTGAAATAAGTCAGACAGAATGACAAATACCATATGATTTCACTGATAAGTGTAAGATAAGGAGAACAGATTGGTGGTTACCAGCAGAAAAGGGGATGGAGGGAGGGCAAAAGGGGTAAAGGGGCACATGTGTTTGGTGATGGGATAAAAACCAGACTATTGGTGTTGAATACAATGCAATCTATACAGAAATTAAAATACGATAATGTACACCTGAAATTTACACAATGTTAAAGGCAAATATGACCTCAATTAAATAAAATTAAAAAAAAGAAAGAAGAAAAAAGGGATTCAATAAAACTGAATCTAACACAAGAAAAAGAAAGAGGAGAAAGAGATTAGTTTGATAAAAATAATAAACATATAAAGAAACTGTCAAGTAAGACAAAAAGGCTTTTTTAAATAGAATTTGTAAGTGGTTATCATATTGCCTACTTCTTTAATTTCAGATGTGTTTCACGATTTTGAACCCAGTGAAAAAGCTAGGAAAATTGAGAACCCTGTTACTGATGAGACTATATGAAATAGAGAGACCATTTCACTCACCATTTTCCTTCTGCTTTAAGTCTTCACAGTATTTTGAGGTAAAGTTCTTCAACTCTTTTAATGTATTTTCTAACATATCTTTTAAAATGATGTGTTCATTTGAGACATTATTATATATATTCATGTATAATGTTATATTTCTCTCCAACTGTTCCATTACACTTCTTTGCGTGTCACATTCTGTTCTGTTGCAGAAGATGAGCTCATGGTAATCTGTAATTCGCATCAGGAGATGAAAGACCTTAACACAGTCAACATCTTCCAATAAATTATATTAATATCTCCACAGTTATTTAAAAATTGAATGGAAAGCATACATTAAAATGATAGCTATATGTGTGGAGACTAACCTTATATACTTTTAAGATTAAAATTTATTTGAGATAAAAAGGTTTGATGTTACTCAACAGAGCACTAGTTTCTTGTTTAAGGAAATGCACAAATAAGTTCAAAAAGACAAAAGACAAAAGATCTATGTGAAGAAGAGATTTCAAAAATAAAAGACAGAGCCATTGGGTAGTTTTTTAATATAAATGCCAATCATGCTTTTGTGACTAGGAGGCACAAGAACGTATTGGTGAGCCTATGTTGTGAATTTGAGTTTCTTGGACAGATATAACCATAATTTAAGGATGTAGAACTGGTAAACACCAGCCTCAGAATAAAAAGAAAAGAATTTCCGAAGACAGGGATCATGTCTCTAAAAATTTCAGAAGATTCAGAAAACTTCATAACTTTTCTATCTTGTGGATTATTTTAACATAATCTGGGTTTTCTAGATCAACTGATGTTAGTTCATCTGCCAGCCCTGCAATTTAACAGAACTTTTAATTTTTTATTTAAATTTTACGACGACTGAATGAGATAAAATCACAAAGAATGGGCACTCAAGAAATGTTAGCAATCATTGCTATAAATCGTCCTCTTTCTCTTCCTCAGGATGCCTTTGTACTCACTGTTGTAGGAGGAAAGGGACGGGGGAGAGCTTTTTCCACTAGCATCCAGACTTGAGAAGAGATGCTCCCAAAATATGGAGAGCTTAAAACAAGCTTATAATTATCAAATAAATAATTAATGGATATTTAAAGAAACCAATCATTGCAGGCTTTTGGAAGGTAGTCAAGGAAAAAAAGAAAACATGATCAATTTAGCAAAGGACAGAAACATGAGGAAAAGGCAAAGGGGCATTAAAACCATAAAGTGTAAAGTAAAATGATAGAGCAATGATCAAATATTCCCCACTGGTCACTTACAAACCATACCGACCTGGAAAATTACGTTGGGATCCCTGATCCTGGATATTGAGGAAAAATGTAGCTATAAGATATGGTTGGGGTAAAGACTAAATGAGATAATGCATGTGAAGATCTTGGGAAAACATTAGTACTCAAAATTGTTAAGTAATGTAATGTTATGAGTATTTATTTAAATTATTAAACCAAATGATATAAAATGATATCTATTCCATGATATCAAATATATTAAGGCATATCTCTATATTTTAATAGCTGTTATCTCCCGTTGGCCAATTCCAATTGTTTTTAGTTTCTTCCCTTTTCTATACTTTGAAGTTTTGGCAATGTATATGTACTAGATCTTTACTGAAAAATTATATTTTAAAGTAATTGAGATTCCTTTTTTCTTAAATGTGGAGAAAGCTGTTGCCTAATGAAGACTGAGATTTGCCTTTTCTTATAAAGATGCTTCACAGTTCCTGCTTGTTATTTATTTGTTCATTCACTGATTCATTTATTCATTATTCAACCAAAAATACAAAGAATGAATAAGCCATAGTCTGTGCCCTTAGGAAGCTTGCAGTATATTGGAGGACAGAGACCTTGCCCATCAATTATTATACTACTGTCAGGAATAATTATAGAAGTTCTAGAAAAAAAAGAATTTATCATTTGGGAGAAATTATCTTTCAAATGACAGCACTATGAAGCCAGATCATATTTATTTGAAATTGTGATTCCTAGAAGAAAATAACTGGCTCTTGATGAAAAAATTAGAAGAAAAAAATCAAGTAATAATGGTATTTTGAGAGATGTTTGCAATTAGAATGAGTTAGGCAAGGAGAAAATGTATGAAATGGAAAATTTGCTTTAAATAAAGGGAATCATTGTGAAAATTCTCAGGGTATAAATTAAACTTTTGTTGTTGCATTGATTTTACAAGTTTTAGAAAAACAGGCTTTACAACACTGTCTTCAGCATTATTCTGCCATGACTAGCTGCCACTGAGGAAATCAGGTGTTAAAATATCCTCAAAAGAATGACTAACGTTATACAGTCATCCAGAAATGACACGTGTTTTCCTCTCTATTTCTCTGGAAATTTTATATGGACATGTTTCAGGACTTGGATTCATTTGCGGTCCGCCTGATAAAACCAAAAGGTAGCCGCAGAGAAAAGAAGAAACTTACACATTAAGCCCAGGGCTCCCAGTCCAGCCAGCACTATCAGGTTGAGCGTCAGCGAAATGAAAGCAACAGGATACCACATTTTCGATGGAGCGCTATGTCCTATGAGGAGATATGAATTTAGGAAAATGACATGAAGCAAGACATTTTATGCTGCTTCCTCTTTCCCTAACCCCCTGCATCTCCTGCCCCTCAGTGTATGGGAGTATTGGAACTCGATTTTCTTTCTTTAATGAAAAAGAATTGCTTGCGAAGTCAAGAAGTCCTCATTTATGTTCAGTCAATGTGAATACATCTCCACATTTACATGTAACACTAAAAATTCATAATTTTAAGTAAACGTGATCCTATGACATATTTTGGATGTTTGTATGGACACTCTCTTGTTTATATTTAGCAGTCTTTTTTTCTCTCCTATCTTCCTAATCTTGCTCTCATTGGTCTACCTTCCCATCTCCAGGTAATCGCGTCGACCCTCTACTGGATGTTCTTTCTTACTTTTCCCATGCTAGTGTTGTAACATATTATTTAATATTATTTCCAATCCATTCTCTGATGATTGATATTTTCAAGTGTTCTCTTTAACATGTTACTGGGAATTCATCTATGTCCTTTAAATTTCCAAGTTTATTTCCGTAAAGTTTCATAGTCTATACTCATACATATTTATTCTCTCCCTGCTTATGGCTATATTTTAAAACCTATTCTTGGGGCTGACGCATGGCCTAGTGGTTAGGTTCTGTGAGCTCCGCTTCAGCAGCCCAGGTTCAGTTCCAGTGCGCAAACCTACACCACTTCTCAGTGGCCATGCTGTGGCAGCGAACCACATACAAAATAGAGGAAGACTGGCACAGATGTTAGCTCAAGGCAAATCTTCCTTAGCAAAAAATAAATAAACTTGTTCCTAATATCTGATATTTTTTCTTTCTACATTTTCCCTCAATTTGACTATTGGGTTCTGTCCAATGAAACCAGCTTTCAGGTTAAATTTTCTCTTCAGAAACTTTCCCTTTATTGATTTAAGCTTTTAAATTTGTCAATTCTCTCTTAATTTGTTTTGTGATTTTATTAAGTTGGGTTATTGTATTCTTTCTTTGATAATGAAAGATTTGGGATGATAAATATTTCTCTAATACCTTCAGCTGTTTCCAAAAGTAAATATTTTCCTTTGTATTACATTTTAAATATCTGTAATTTAATTTGTTTTGCTCTTTTTTGATCAAAATATGATTAAGAATATGTCTTTTACCAAATATTTAAGATTATTTGGGTTATCCTAATATTATTATTTCTAATTTTATTGTATTATGATCAGAGAGATAAAGGTTTATTAATTTCTAAAAATTTAAAAACATTTAGTACATTTAAAAAAGATCTTAAAGATTCAGTCATATAAAATATATGTATTTTTACCTATCAAATAAATATGTTAAATTAAGTACTGAATCATTTATTTCATATTTATCAGATTTTTTGCTAGGTATTCTATAGTAACAAAAGTAGTTTATTAAAATCTGAGTTTAATTTATTTCAAATAAAATTCTCCTTGAATGTCTAATAATTTTTGCTTTATATATTTACTTCATATTTGATGCATACAGGTTTATTGTTCTTAGATTTACTTGATGAATTATGCATTTGATCATTACTATTTTTCCCCTGATTTAATCTAGATTTACTATTTGCTTGATATTTCCCTCAGTAATTTAAAAGTTTTCTTTGTATATCTTCTTATACTAGTTACTAGCTTTTAGACACATATTTCTCTTCTATGTTATGAAACAACACACCAACAATACTTCCTCCACCAACGTACTCTAATCATTTCACTGCTTCTGAGTTACAACAATATAATATTAATTTAGAATTATCAATTTTATCTTCCAATCTGGACTTTTATAATACTTTTATTCCCTTATCTCTTTTCTCCCCAAACCTAGGTTTTATTGTGAGAGTTTAGTAAAATTTGTTATAGACAGTTATAGACACTCTTTTGCAATCTATCCATTTCATTGCAAAAATGATTTAGCACTTTTATTATTATAACTTTACTATAGTCATTCCATCATCAGCTTTAGTTTTTTACTTGCCTGTAAACTTCCCGTTATTTTGAGATCTAATTAATTCATTATGAGTCTGGGAATTTTCTTGAGTATTTTTCTCAGATGGAGTGCATGATTAGTTTTTATTTTGCTAGAATGGGTGAGTTATATCTTTCTGAATTCAGGATGAGTGAATGGCAGTTATTTTTTTCTCCGTATTTACTCAGTACCAGATGGTATCTAATTATTCTTTAATTATTCCCTTATTTATATCTGTTCTTTTTCCTCTTTATGGAATCTTATTATTTACATATTAGATCCCTTGGTTTTATTATTCAAGTCCGTCATAATTTTCATTTCATTAATTTTGAATAATTTCTTCTATATGATCTTCCAAGACATCCAATTGGGGCTTAGAGATCTTCATTCTCTCTTTCAACTCATCTGCTGTTGACTGATTACTCATCAGTGATGAGTCATTACAGTGATGAGTTATGATAGTGAAAGTCATGTTGTTTCAATTTAAAATTTTTTTTTCTTTTTTTTTTTTTTTTGTGGGGAAGACCAGCCCTGAGCTAACATCTGTTACCAATCCTCCCCTTTTTGCTGAGGAAGACTGGCCCTGGGCTAACATCCATGCCCATCTTCCTCTACTTTATATGGGACGCTGCCACGGCATGGCTGACAAGCAGTGCGTCGGCGGGCGCCCGGGATCTGAACTCGCGAACCCCGGGCTGCCAAGCGCGAACTAAACCGCTGCGCCACCGGGCGGCCCCCTCAATTCAAAAATTTTGATGCCATAGTTTAATATCTTAAATGAGTTCATCATGTTGGTTATTTAATTTGGTTATCTTTCTCTTCCAGGGATTTTATTTTACTAGGAACTGTCTTTCTGAGGTATTTGGCTTTTCTTCCTCTTCTGGCCTCTGGGTCCCCTAAAATCAATAGCCACTTTTATTTATCTTCCCTTAGTTTTATTTACTCTTGGGTTTGAATTGAGCTTTGGAATACTTTGAGAAACGTCAAACCTATGTGATGGAAAGCACAGTTGTTTCCTTCACTGTATGTCAATGGCATGCTGGATGACAAGCTTTTAATTCTATGTCACGTAAAAGAAGAAACATGGTCCAATGTCTTCTCAGATGCAAAATCTAGTACTCCCTATAATTTAGGATTACAGTACAAGCAAGTCCTCCTTGGACCTCACAAGAAGGTTGTCTCCACTTTTCCTCTATGGAGTCCAATAAACTCAAGAGACTGGGCCCTTTCCAAGGACCAGAGAGGCCTGAATCTTCCCCTAAATGCTTTATTCTGTGAATCTCCAGGCTCTTAACTAGCACAGAGGTGAACAAATGTAACACCTCTTTTCTTCACTGGAACGCCATAGGAATTTTGGACATTATACATACATTCAGTGCCCTACCTAGTTGCTAGCTCCATTTGGGGGAGGTATTTGATAGTAAGAAATGGGAAAGAAGGGCCAAATAAAAGTGCATTTGGGCTGATTAAAATGTTGATTAAATATCAGTGTGGAATTGTTAGAGTTAGATCTCATTCCTTTACCTTGGCTTTCTCTAAAAACTCCAATGAAATATAGAAAAGGGGTTAAAGAAAGCATAGATTCACAATAATAAAGAGAAAGGAAACCACAGAATTGGCATTTTGGAAGGTAGAGAGCAGATACAAAAGCTACTAGTAACTTTGTGGGCCCTTAGAAACTGAACCAAAGTCAGCAGTGAGGAAACAAAAGTAAGCTTTCTCACTTAAGAAGCCCCAAAGCTCCATGAATTGGTGATACCTGGCACTTTTTCTCTCCAAGTGGAGGAATGGGTGAGGCTGAAAACTGAAAAAGTACTTGAGAGTCATGTAAGATACAGACAGTCTCCCCCACCCCATATTTTCTCCCACGTTTCATACAACTGAGTTACTCTCTGTGAGATAATAGAAAATATACATATTAGTTTCTGCCCCTGATTTCTGAACAGAGCTTCTAAAAGCCTTGCAATTTCCTAAGTGATAGGAACATTAGGAGCATCTTTTGTTCTAATATGTATCTTTGACCCTATTCCTGACACAGGGCTCCTAAATGCTTCTAAATTCCTAAATGATAAGAGCACTAGGAGAACCTTTTGTTCTAATGAAGTGACTCTAGGTGGGCTGCTGGATGACTTCTGGATGAGTGCTGGTCACTGGAAGGACCAGGCCATAATGAGAAATGGAATTTTCAGCTTCATCCCCTAGTCTCTTGAGAAGGGAGAAGGGCTAAAAATGGAGTTTATGATTGGCCATGCCTATGTGATGAAGCCTCCATAAAATCCTGAAAATACCAGGTTCAGAGAGAGCTTCCAGGCTGCCAAACACAGCACCAGGAGGGTGATGCAGCCCAACTCCATGGGGACAGAAACTCCTATGCTTGGAGCCCTCCCAGACCCCACCCTTTGCATCTCTTCATCTGGCTGTTCAACTCTGTTCTTTATCATATCCTTTAATAAACTGGTAAATGTAAGTAAGTGTTTCCTTGAGTTCTGTGAGCCACTCTGGCAAATTAATCTCACCTGAGGAGGGGGTCATGGGAATCTCCAGTTTGTAGCCAAATTGGGCAGAGGTTGTGGGTAACCTGGGGACTTACTACTTGTGATTGGCATCTGAAGTAGGATGGGAACAGTCTTGTGAGACTGAGCCCTTAACTTATGGGGTCTGACACTATTTCCAAGTAGATAGTGTTAGAATTGAGTTAAATTGTAGGACATCCAGCTGGTGTCACAGAGAATTGCTTGATATGGGGAAATCCCAACACATTTTGTAACCAGAAGTGTCAGAAGTGAAGTGTTCTGTGTGACTAGTAAAGGAGACTCACAGGGAAGAAACTCATAGTAAGGAAGAACTGGGTTTTTCCCTATAGTAGGTGGAAAACTGAATTTTTCCTAAGCACCCTCTCTTACACCTTGTGAAAGGCTGCCAGGAGCAGAGTATTGAAAGATTCATCTCTAGATCAATGAGCTGGACAAAGAGGGGAAAAGAAAACCCTACAAATATTGATAACTGGGTTCCTCAGTGAATTGTCTCAGTCTATGAAGGCTACCATTTAGCAAGTCCATCTCATATACAGTGAGGTCTCACTAAATTGATTTGGTGTCACACTCTTAAATGAGTCTAGACAGCCAAGGATCACCAGACATTTGAAGAAAGCTGCTAACATGAAAGATTGAGAAAAAAATAAAACACAGACAAAAGGAATTTAGAAGAAGCAGAGATAACACAATGAAAACACTTCAAAAGTTCCATAAATAAACTAGAACTATCTTACATTCCTGATGGAAGTGTAAACATGGAAAACAGTTTTGAGTCTCTCTTATAAAGTTAAACATACTCCATCCAACCCAGAATTCTACTCCTAGGTATTTACCTAATTAAATTTCTAAAACTATGTCTCTAACTGTACATCACAGCAGCTTTATTTTATACTAACCCAAACTGGAAGTGACTGAAATGTCCATCTACAGGTGAGTGGATAAACATATTGTGGTGTTTCCCTGCTATGGAATACTACTCTGCAATGAAGAGGAATTAACTATTGATACACAAAACATAGATGAATCTCAAAAACATTATGCTTAGTGAAAGAAGCCAATCATAGAAGAATAAGGGTTATTTGAATCCATTTATATAAAATTCCAGACCAAGTAGAATAGTCCAGGATGACAGAAAGTAGATCAGTGATTACCTGGGACTAAGATTGATGTTGATGGTGGTGAGAATACTTGGAAGACACATTGGGGTGACAAATGTCATATACCTTATTTTGGTGGTCATCTAGGTATATATTTGTTAAGTACAATGAACTATACACTTAAAGTGGGTACACAATTTTGCATTTAAATTATACTTCAATCATGTTGACCTGAAAATACAATTCTTAAAACCATCAGAGAAGTAAGATAAGATTTTCCATCCACACATAAGAACAGAATGATATAAAAGAAGCATTTAGAAACCACTAAAAATTCATTGAAAACAAAATGATACCAGGAACACATTTTTGATAGGAAAATCAAAAATAATTTAAGAAAATCACTCGTGAAATGTAATACAAGGATAAATGGTGAAAATTGGGAGGGAATAAGTCAATGAAGTTTAATATTATAAAAATAGGAAAAGAATCCAGAAAAAGATATGAAAACTCTAGGGGTAGATGGAGAAAATACTCAAATAAGCAACATGAGTTTGTCATCTTTTGTTTATCCTCCTTACTTCCTTTCTCAAATTATTATATTTTATATTTTGAAAAGTAACCTCTAATTTTTATGCCCCAATGTCTTCCACAGTGTCCTTAATTTAGTCCTTGACCCAGAGGCTCTATTTATTCAAATAGATCTTACCTCTCACAGCTGTGCTCTCTGCCACCTCCACTGTGTTCTCAACTCTCCTTGTTCCACTATCAGCTTCACCACCCACCTCCAACTCTGGCTCTTCATGGTCATCTTTTCAGGGAAAAAGGTGAAAATGTTAATAAAATCACTCTTTTCTCTAGACTTCTTTTTACCTTCTAACTATCCAAATATTTCCAGCATTCCTGACTTGATCTAATTCTGACGATAGATTTTTTTTATTCATCATTTGAATATAAAATACTTCGGGGTAAACTCATAAGTTAAAAATTTCACAGGGGCCAGTCGGGAGGTGTAGTAGTTAAGTTTGCACGCACCACTTTGGCGGCCCAGGGTTCACCCTTTTGGATCCTGGGCGCGGACCTGCGCACCACTCATCAAGCCATGCTGAGAAGGCGTCCAACACAGAGCAACTAGAAGGATGCACAACTATGTCATACAGCTATCTACTGGGGCTCTGGGGATAAAAAAAAAGGAAGAAGATTGGCAACAGATGTTAGCTCAGAGCCAATCTTCCACAAAAAGAAAAAAAACTTATACAAAAAATTTCACATATACATAGAAGATATAATTTCATGTTAAGATCAAAAGGACTTAAAACAAGATAAAAAACAAATACAAAAATATAGAAATAATGTAAATAGCAAATTATAAATAACAAAAAGCAATCCCAGGGAATGCACAAGAAACTGTATATCCCATAGCAATAAAGAAATTTCAGTAAATATTATTTTGATGTTTCCAAAAATTATATTCCTCTTGCTTCATTGTTATCTCTAACTTTCTAGGAACTAAATTGCTGGAATTATGTGAACTGGAACTATATTATTTTGAGATAAGGACACTTCAGTCTTATTCCTTCTCGGGAAGAAATAAATATTTACTACAAGGTCACTAAGTAGGGTCCCATGGTCTTATGAATCTCATAGCATATGTCTATTTGATACCTTTTAGCAGTTAAATAAAAATCCTGGATAGTTATGTTCCTGCTATTACTATTTTTCCTTCCCCTGTATGTGAGATCATCCTAAAACACTTAAAAAATTTAAGAAATGCTATTTTGGTGACATCAGATATCTGGATTTCCAGAGGCTTAGACTACAATTTTTTTCACACATTATGATGATCGACAAACTTTTGTCTAATAAGATAGACAGAACTAGGCCCTGGCGTAGTGGCTCCACTATGGACTAACACTCCATAATTGAAATCTAAGAGGAGTCTAAGAGCCTTCATACCGGACAGGAGAAACCCCCAGTATTGTTGAATAATCTCTCCTCTTGTCTATCTGATCCTGCATGGAGGATCTTACCTGTTCTCTTGAGACTGTAACTGTCCTGGAGTTTCTTCGTCTGAGAAGGATTTAGAAATTTGAGAGTAGCATAAGTCACTTCTTCAGGCATTACTGAACAGATAAAGCACAACTCAATTACTCTGTGTGCTGTGTATATCACGGTGAACTTCACCGAAGCTGCTGTTGTGGGTGACCTATGCACGCAGGGACTAAGTTGAGTGATACACCTTTGTAATAACCAACCAAACAATAGTGTCAGAAAGCAGAACTCTTCCCCTGAGAATTTCAGAACTGCGTTATTGTCACCTCTGCACACTCCTCTTATCTTTTTAACTTCCTCCAGTAAAAAGAAATGGTCCTAAGAGAAAAATGTGGGTTTTACATGTAAACAATTTTTTTTTTATTTGTGGGAAAACCATAGGGATCTTCAGACTTGAGACTACTCTGTGAAAATGCAAAACAAGTAAATTTACTTCTGCATATGTAAGGTCGTTAATCAGTAGGTGCCTTTAGAACAGTGTTATAATTCCATGTAGTACTTAACCCGCTATGAACTCCCAGAATATCACATGTGAGTTAATTCTTACCAAAACTTTTTTCCTAACCTTTTTATTTCCTATTTTTGTGGATTGAAGAGAGTCCTGAGAAGTTAAAGCAGAATATTAATGGAGCAATACAAAAGCAAGAAAAAGTGGTACTAAGAGAAGGAGGAGAAGAAGAGTGAGGTTGCTACGAGCTGCACTAAACAGAGATTGTCCCCTCTCCACATACACACAGTAGCCACTGAGAAGAAGGAAACGTATTTTAAAAGTGGCAGTTCTTTCTTTAGCTTGTACCTATAAGGTTAGGATCTGAATTCTAATAAGCTGAATTCTGGAAAGAAGGTAGGGTATGTATTTATATTTACCTATTAAAGATCTTTTGAACTTTGAAAAAGAAAAGAAATATTTTTATGTGGGATTTCAGAAACATTCACTTATTCATTCATTCATTTATTCCTAACTCGACAAATTAATTGAGTACCTATTGTATGCTGTGCATTATTCAAGAGCAAATGTTAAAAACAGTGTTTCTTTAAAGTAGTTTACACTCTATACTTCATATATTTATATTCATAAATATATATTTATATATTAATATTTTGTATATTTATTTATGGATAAGAAATATAACATAAAGTAGTGATGTGTTATGGATAGAAATTAAGCAGGGTAAAAGAGTGACAGAGGAAAGACAGAAAGCTTACTTTAAATAGGTTACTCATGAAAAGACTTCTGCAGTGTTGTCATTTGGAACAGAGAATAACAACAATAAAAATATTAATCTACAAAAACATGCTAATTTAATACTATTATACTATTCTCTCTTTTAGTTACTGAAATCATAAGAGTCAGAATAATTTTTAAAAGTAAGTTATTTACTCTTCAGTTTCAGAGGTTTTGGTTACTTTTAAATTTCCCCTTTCTTATCAATTTCTTCATAATATGTTCCCTATTTTCAACTTCTGGCCCAAACCTGATCCCTTGCCAAATCTGACCAAGGCAGGAAATATGTGAAACACTATGTCCTTATCTGATCTGAGTAAGAATTAATTCATGTTCTCAGCCTCTGGATCCACTGGTCCAGTCCCAGTACCGGGTACACATTGAACTCTCGGGTTTATTTCACTAGCAATGATTCTTTATCCTGAGACCCTGAATCAGAACTCCATCACTGGCTATATCCAAACTGGCCAATTTACAAACATAGTGTCAGCTGAAAAAATAATAACAATCCAGCAAAGGAAGGTAGAAACCTAAAAATCTACAGATGTGGGATCTGGCTAACAGTGGACAATACTCAGGATAGCAGTGACAAATGTCCCAGGATGAATATTGTAACAGCTCTTGCAAGATGCTGGTCCAGAATGAAGTAGGAGGACTGGGGACTCTGGGAAGAAGGACTCCAGAGAAAAGGACACACCAGTGAATACACAATGACAAAATATATTACAATGACAAGAGATCTAAAAATATGAAAGATACGCTATAAAAAAGGTAAGGAAAGAAGAAAGGAAATTTGTCAATCAAAAGGCAAAAGCAAATAACTGCAGGATATCTATGATCAAATGTGGGGCAAACACAAATTTGGGATGACTGAGCAGTTAGTGAGGCGTAATAAGAGAATTTTATTTGAACTTTATGCTGAGAATATGTCCTTTGAGTGGCATATTGGAGATGAACAGAAAGATTTGTATTATGCCACCATCATATGGTAAGTCAATACATGCATTTTTTAAATTCACTTGTACAATCAGTCAATGGTAAAATTAGGAAATAATTATGGTCATGGAGCTTATGCATACTCCAATATCAGCAGTGTTAAGAGTAGAGAATCAAATGACAGAGACAGTAAGATGGGAAGAGAGAGGTGGAAGGCAGGAGGAGAAGTGGAAGGAAAGGTAGAACACTAATCTCTACCTCCTATAGAGTGGACAATTTAGAGATGTACTCTGTGGTTGTTTAAATAAGAAATAAATGTTTATATGAAGGAGTGAGGGAAGAGGAGTGAGAGAAAGTGGTCATAAATGAATCGTCTATCAAAACAGGATGTCAATAGACAATTTCTAAAGTTGACAAATCTACATAGAGTAATACAAACATACTATTTAGAGATATAAAAGTAATCACTGTAAGAAATAAAAACAAATAATTAAAAACAATTGATTTTAAGGAGCAAGATAGTCATTTGAGGGGAGAAGTTTTTATTGACTAATAAGCTGTTCTGTACTATTTTGTCTTAAACGTGTACATACATTACTTTGAAAAAATGAAAATAATAACAACAGTGTATATCCATAGCTATTAACCATGGATCTCTCTCCAGTTTCATACTTTGCCTTCATTCTGAACTTGTCCCAAGTGATTCCTTTCCTATTGATTCTGCCCTTAGTTTAAAACTTACTGATCAGCATATTGTACTTTCTGCAGCAAAATATGGATATAGATTATGAATTTATATTTGTTTTATTCCTGTATACATAGAGCTCTATGTATTGAAATTTACAATTAAAATACATTTGATAAAAACAATATAAATGTATTAGTCATTTGAATAACTTTTAAACATAAATATAATATTGTATTGGAAATGCATCTTTTAATGACACTACTGTGTTTCATAATTAGTTCAAGTACATTTATATAATTATGATTGAGGCAATTTTCCACAGTTTGTATTTTTTGTTTATAGATATAAAAACAGAGAAAATTCTTGTTCATAAAAGTTAATAAATGAGAATAGAAAGGGTTTCATTATAGCAATTCCACTCAATTATTTTAACTCCTTGTGAATTATGTGCCAAAGTTTCCATAATTACCTAATAGTAAATATTACTTTTATTTATCTAATATGCTAATTAAATCCCCTCTTGATTTTGGTGAAAGTATTGGAAACAATGAGAATTACAAAAATACTTTCTTGCCTCCTTGTTACTTTCATTCATTGATGCAAGTTTTGGGAAGAATACTGTATATAAAACTTAAGATTTACCTCTGTGGCAACTCTAACAGATACTTTTTCATTTAGAGACTACTTGTTTAACCCAATATTCTCAGTATGTGTTGAAATATCAAAATCCTATTAATTTCATTACAATTCATCAACATAATATTTTAAAATAAAATTTTTATCTTACTGTTTTAAGTATATTTGTGTCAATAAAGTGTAGCTACATACTTAAAGAATTTATGGAAAATATTTTTTATAATCTTAATTGGCAAAGCCAGTAATCATTATCAAATCATTAAGTCTTACTTCTTCAACGTCAACAAGTGTCTTTTTCTTACTTATGTTAACACTTAATACGCACTTTGTGAAACACATTAAAAGTTACTGAAAATATATTAAGTGAATATTTGTAATATCAGCATAGTTAAATAATATTAAAATAATGTGGGCCTGCTAAAATTTACTTATACATTTTTATGTTATAAAGCAAGGTCATAAATGAATATGCTATTTCTCATTCCTTAACTTGTAATCATGCAATGTATGATATAGCTAAAATTTTAAGATATATATGAGATGAAGTAAATAACAGAAGGCATGGCATTCTATCAATTAGTTATGTATCTGTGTTTGTGTGTTTGTGTGTGTGTGTGTGTGTGTACACACATGCATGAATTAAGTTGATGATCAAATTTTCCAACATATATAATGAAACCAAAATTATACATATACTGTTCCTGCTGAAATTTACTCTGTTAAACAACCAGCATGTATTTGTTAATAGAAGTTAGAAATTATTACTTTATAAAGTGAAATAAAATGAAGCTTGATTATAATTGGAAAAGATAGATTATGATAGGATTTGATTCAATAGTTTTTTTAAGACAACGTATTTAAAAAACCACATGAAAATTCAGCTACAGGTTTCACAAATTTGTCTTTAAAAATTGGCAAAAGTGGAAAAAACTTCAGTTATCAGAAAGAGAATCAATATTACTGACCTATTGTGCTTTGGCTGGCTATTCAGTGGTGATTTTGATTCCAACTTATGACACATCCTTGGGACCAGTATTGACTGTAGCCAAAATAACTTGTTAACCTTGATTTCATGAAAGAAATTTTTAATGCTTAATTCTATCTTTTTCTCTCTTAACTTTACTCTCATGGAACTTTTCCTTAAAGTGATCAAAGGCAATTTATCATTATTCCCAACACACTGTCATATATCTCATTTCAGAATAGCCCATGAGCGTCAAGAGATTTCATTCATAAACAAAGCTTCACTTTGCCATTTGGGCAAAGGAAAAAGTTATTCCTTGGTTATTTCCATGTAACAATATTTATTTCATCTTGATCCCCCCCAAAAATTGGCAAACTGTTCCCACAAAAGCACAGTATCTCAAAACTTGAGTCATTCGTTCCCAAATGAAAATGTATTAATTCACAACATGAGGATAGAATGAAATCGCTTAAGATATCCTCTCACAAGAATACAGTAAACCTTTTCTCTTCAACTGCCTCATAGTGCTACAGAAGTATGGTAGAAATGAGATTTGGAAGTGTCCAAAGAACAGAATCTCCTTATACTAAATTACTTTTTACATTGGCCAGGCAATTGGCTCTTCAATGCAACTTATCCCCTGCATTCTGCTCTCATTCTAATACTTGACATGCGAAAACTATTTAACAAAATAGTCTGTTAAAGAGGCAATTCAATTCAACAGATTCTGAATAGACATTTTTCCAAAGAAGACATACGAATGGCCAACAGACGTATGAAAAGAGGCTCAACATCACTAATCGGCAGGGAAATGCAAATGAAAACTGCAATGAGCTATCACCTTACACCTGTCAGAATGGCTATTATCAAAAATACAAGAAATAACGAGTGTTGGCAAGGATGTGGATAAAAGGAATCCTCGTGACTGTTGGTAGAAATGTAAATAGGTGCAGCTACTATGTAAAACAGTAGGGCGGTTCCTCAAAAAATTAAAAGTAGAACTACCATATGATCCAGCAATTCCACTTCTGGGTATATATCCAAAAAAAATTAAAACAATACTTACAAAAGATATATGCATCCCTATGTTCATTGCAGCATTATTTACAATAGCCAAGATATGGAAGCAACCTACGTGTCCACCAATAGGTGAATGGATAAAGAAGATGTGTTTTTTATATATAAGTCAGCAGAGAAAAACAAATACCATATGATTTCACTTATATGTGGAATCTAAGAACAAACAAATGAACAAACAAAACAGAAACAGACTCATAGATACAGAGAACAAAGAGGTGGTTGCCAGGGGGGAGTGTGGTGGAGAATGGGTGAGGTAAAAAAAATACCTAAAGGAGTGAAACAGGTTTCAATATAATAATGTTTAAAAATAAATTTGAAAAGGAAAATAAATTGTGGAATCACATTATAGGACATATATAGACAGGGAATAAGGCAGGATTAGAAGATTAAATTTCTTTATTTTTTAGACACTGAAACAACAGGAAATTGTGTTTTCTTGTTTAAAAGTATATTATTATATTTTCTCATTTTGAAGTATTATTTCTGTATAGGTTATTGGAAAATTTTATATTCATATAAAAAAGAAATAAATTTGTAATCCACTAAAAAAGGATAAGCATTGTTAACATCTATACATATTTCCTCCAATTTTTTATTTAAATGCACAGATTTGCTTTTGTTGTTCAGACAGCATCTTTCTGGCAAATGCCGTTAAATCTGGAGTTACAGTCTTCAGAATACACCTGATTTTTTGCTATGATGGTACAGCTCATGTTATCAGTTGGTCCAATCATTGAAAAACTAGGAAATAAAGGGCAGACTTTAAAGCATTTTTCTTAAAATAATGGTTGTGTTTTCTAAAATTTCCTCCAACCAAACTTTTATGGGAATTAATTACCTATCAGCAGCCAAAATGTTGCAAAGGTTTTAGAATGGACTTTTGTTCCCAGTGATTATATTGGGCACTTTTGATTTACTTGCTCTCCAAGCCCTCTCCTCTGGGATGTCTCTCTTATCTGAGTAACATAGCCACGGAAGCTCAAGCCTGAAAACTAGAAGCCTCCCCATCTCTTCCTTCCCTCTCAACCCTCGTATTACATATATCAGCAAGTCCCGGGTGTTCTATCTCCAAATTAGTCCTTATATCCATTCACTTCTAGCCCAGGCTGCTATTACCGCTCCCTTACCTTTGGTCACAGACTTCTAGGTGACCTTCAGTCTCAATTTTGCTTCCTGTCTATTCGTTTTCCTCATAGCAGCATAAATAGTCTTCTTTAAAGGTAATTCGATGTTAACGTGGAAGTTTTGGGTACAGACTGCATGGTGATAGATACCTTATACCAATGGGAGTTGTGAAGCGGTAACCTACAGAAAAAAATTTTGTTTTTTAAAGTTAAAGTAAAAACTGTTTAGATGACTGTTAAACTCCTCATTCAACTTCAACGGTATGATAGGATTAGAAAATTGTGTGAATAGAATATTTTTGGAGAGAGATATTTCCTTAACTATCCTTTCTAGTTACTGATTTTCATTTTAAAAAAACAGTATTATAATATCATTTTTCCTTCAATAATGAAACGAAGGCTTTTAAAAAGAGATACGTTGCCCTAACAATATGTTGGTTTCCAAAGAAAATAAAAGAACCTATTTCTTACTAATTTCTGTCAAAGATTGCAATCAAAGCAGGTCCAAAGAATGAGTACTATTTCAAACTTTAGTTTTATGATCATAAAAGATGACAATAAATGGAGAATAGAAGTATCTAGGAGTAGATAAATATCCAGACTGAAATGAACTGTTATTCCATAGCCGTTGCTCCAAACATGCCATATTTCAGGTGCTGTAGTGGTGTAACATGTAAAGAAAATGAGAGCACAGGGGCCGGCCGGTGGCGCAGCGGTTTGGTCCGCGCTTGGCAGCCCGGGGTTCGCGGGTTCGGATCCCGGGCGCCGGCTGACGCACTGCCTGTCAGCCATGCCGTGGCGGCGTCCCATATAAAGTAGAGGAAGATGGGCACGGATGTTAGCCCACGGCCAGTCTTCCTCAGCAAAGAAGACTGGCCCTGGGCTATGGTCTTCCCCACAAAAAAAAAAAAAAGAAAAAATGAGAGCACAGAGGAGAACGTGTAAATGTATATGACACTTAAGAATTTTTTTTTTTTTTTTTGTGAGGAAGACCAGCCCTGAGCTAACATCTGTTGCTAATCTTCCTCTTTTTGCTGAGGAAGACTGGCCCTGGGCTAACATCCGTGCCCATCTTCCTCTACTTTATATGGGACGCTGCCACAGCATGGCTAACAGGCAGTGCGTCGGCGGGCGCCCGGGATCCAAACTGGCAAACCCCGGGCCGCCAAGCGCGGACTAAACCGCTGCGCCACCGGGCCAGCCCCGACACTTAAGAATTTTAAAGCACTCTTGCATGCGTTAGCTTATGTTGTTCACACAAGAACACTGTGAGGAAAGCTTCATTGTTCCTTTCATACAGATGAAGAAAATTAGTATCAACAAGTATAAAAGAATTTTTCAGGGGCAAAGTTTCAAATTCACACTTCTTATTTCAGCTCAAAAGATGTTTTTATATAGTCCAGATGTTTTTATTTACAGGTGAATTTTATATTTGCATTTGCTATATAGAATATATTTGCTTAAAATTATTTTAAATGTTAAACTTTTTAAAATAATTATCATTTTTGACAATAATTTCCAGATGTCTTAATGAGCACTTTTTATCCCCATTTCTTAACATGAGTATATGTTAAAAGAAAAAGGAGAGGAAGCAAAGAAGAAAGAGAGAAAGGACAGAAGAAAAAGGGAGATGGGAAGGAAAAAGGAGAGAAAAAATTTAAAAAAAAAAGAGAATGGAAGATAAAAAGACTGGAAAGCAAAGAAGCTTAATTAAAAATACCTTTGGATAAATAAAACAACATCACCACCACCCTCCCTCCCCCTCAAAATACTACTTACTTTTTTTGTTCCACAAAAAGGTGTTCCTTTATCCACATCCATTGTTTTCCTGGGGATGCCCAGGTTTTAAACTCTTCTGTATAAATTTCTATAAAGGAAATAGTATGCTGATTCATTCATTGATTCAAAAAAAGTTGATGCCTTCTGTAGAGTAAGCCACTGTCCAGGCATTGATGAAACAGTAAATAATCATTTCTTTCATAAATAATAGTGTTTTTTTCCCATAATCGCTAGTAATTATATTACGGCTAATAAATATTCAAAGGCAATGACTATTAACCACCCTCACTTCTTAGAATTGCACCTAGGAATTCTTCCTTGGGCATTAGATTCTGTTTTTGATTCCTCACCAGCTCTTTCAAATTTTGAATCACGGGCAAATGTGCCTGTAGTTTTGTACAATCACGTTGACTCTCTTTCCAAGTTTTAGAAGAAGTTGAAAACCTGTAGCATTTCCTTTGGTTCAACAGCCAGTCATCTGGGCACATATAATTATTTCCTGAAGAAAAATGTAGGAAAAACATTAATTAAACTCCACAGTCAATAGAGAAAGTGTGAATGGTATCAAACATGAATGACTGGAAAATAGATTTTTGCCAACTTGCTTTTTTGATTAAAAGGCAGCTCTATTAGTAGAACGAGAATGAGGTTAATTCTGTAATCTGGATATTTTCTGGAATGGGAGCAAGGTTTTGGGTGATGGGTTGGGGAGAACAAAGCTTGTGAATTCTGACCTTCATAATTAGAGGAAACAAATTATAATATTTTCAATTGTTTATTACTAACTGAAAAAATAAAATCCTGTTGTTTAAATCCCTCCACTGTCTTTTTCTTGAGGTCGTCCTTACACCTGCAGTTCATTTCTGTGAGATACTTACCATCGCCATTTCTTACGTCATTGCATTGGATAGTTTAGTTTTATATTCCTGAGCTCTTCATTTACACCGTTCCATTAGCCTTGAATATCCTTCCCTTCCTTCTTCATCCTCTAAATTATACTTAGTTTTTAATATTCAATACTATTTTCACCTCAAAAACAAAGCCTTTAACCAGTCATAATTTCTGCTCTCTCTAAGATTCATAACATTTCGGTGTCATTTAACAAATGACAAATTGTCTATGTCCTACTTATTTGTGAACGTATCTCTGTCTTTCACCTCACTGGAAGTTTCTGGAGCTGACTGTCATATTTACCTTCGAATCTTCTGTCATATAGCACTTTAATTATAGTGTCCAATTGTTGATTGTGGAAGGATTGAAGTAAATATCCATAAGTTAGAGCATGTCATATTTTTCATTGTGAACATTTAGTCTGTCATCTATGAGCCTAAAATTTTGTAAAAATTTATTTTAGGAAATTGAATTAACATATCCCGCTAAGATCACAAACAAGTAATAGCAGATATGACTTAAAGAAAACTATATGGACTAATTTTCAATATATAAAATTTCATATTCACCCATGACTCATTAATATACTCTGTAACAGGACTAGAGGTGACAATCCTGAATGGTCATAATTTTGTGAAATTATTTGAAGACTCAGGATAGCTGGATTCTAATCTCAGCTGTACAAGTACATACTTGTGTGCTAAAAGATATAAAACGACCTCAAATATACCTCTCAATGATTTGAGAGTGGCTATTTTTCACTATTGTTCATGAAAATGAGTCATTTGGACTAAGTAATTCCATTATGTGGATATTGATACACTGGTCAATAAAGTACAGTTGTAGAGCTGCAGAACATACTAAAAATACCCCCAAATGATCAGTGTAATATGTTAAAACACCAAAAAATGATGCAAAATGTGGACACTAATTGTCTGAAGGAGTTATTATAGTTAACATGCCATCTTCTATAACAAGAAGAATTATCACCGGAATGAAGATAGACAAAAACATTTACTGAGCAACACTTTGTATCAGTTTCTGTCTCAGATGCTTTACATATCATAATAACAAACACATATAGCCATTTATTATGGGCCAGATAGTTTTCTAAGCACCTAACATATATTTAGTTTTTAAAACAACTCCATAAAATAGAGGAATATGTCAAATGACACCATGAAGATATGCATAGAAAAATCTAGAATACGAGAACTTATACACAACCATGATCCATTTTTTTTCTGACAAATAAATGGCAAAAAGAATTAAAAGGACATGCAGGCATACTTTGTTTTATTGCACTTTGCAGATACTGCATTTTTTACAAGACCCTACACCAGCAAAAAAGATTATGATTTGCTGAAGACTCAGAGATGATGGTTAGCAATAAGGTATTTTTTAATTAAGGTATGTTCATTTGTTTTAGACATATGCTATTACACACTTAATAGACTACAGTATAGTATAAACATAATTTTGACATGCACTGGGAAACCAAAAAATTCATTGACTTGCTTTGTTGCAATATTTGCTTTATTGCAGTATCTGGAACTGAACCCGCAATATCTTCACAGTATGTCTGTAGAGAGGATTTAGAGACTGAGATTCAAGAGACATTTTAACCAAATGCAATTGTGATCTTTGTTTTGATTCTGATTCTAACAAATCAAATGAAAGAAAAAAAGACATTTTAATGATGACTGGCTTAATAGATGATATTAAGACTTTATTGTTAACTTTGTTAGAAATTGTGGTAGACAGAATTTTAAAATGGCCACCAAGATTTCTGCCCCTTGCTGTACATGGCCTGTGTATTTCCCTTTCCTTGAGTGTGAGTCAGACCTGTAAATATGATGTGATATCACTCCCATGACTAAGTTATAGTATACGGCAAGATGAAGGGATTTTGAAGCCTAAAGAAGGATCCCCAATCAGTTGATTATGAGTTAATGAAAAGAAAGATTATCCCAGATAGGCTTGACTTAATCAGGCACAAGACCTTAAGAAGGGAACTGGGCCTTTTCTGAAAAGAGAGATAACTCCTATTGTCTTTGAAGAATTAAGCTTCCAAGTCTTAAGAGGATGAATGAGAGTGACACATGGCAAGAAAATGCAGGGGCCCTCTAGGAACTTAGAGCATTCCTGGATGATAGCCAGCAAGAAAGCAGTGACCTCAGTCTTGCAACCACAAGTAACTGAATTGTACCAACAACCACATGAGCTTGCAAGAGAAACCTCAGTGCCAGAAAGGTGTGTGGTCTGGCCAACACCTAGATTATATCCTGTGAGACCCTGAATAGAAGACCAAGGTAAACTGTTTCCAGACTCCCAACCTATGGAAACTGTGAGGTAATAAATAATTGTTGTTTTAAACTGCTAAGCATGTGGTAATTGGTTAGACATCAAGAGAAAACTAACACAAGAGTTATAATAATATTGTGATTGTGTTAACAAAAGGAATCCTTAACTGTAAGAATCATATATTGAAATATTAAATGGCATGATATATGGTAATTGCTTTAATATAATCTAATTTGGGAGAGTGAATGTGGTGGAAATATAGGTGAAATAGTATTGATTATGTATTGATAATTTTTGATGCTCTTTGAAATGTATGTGGAGATTTATTATACAATTCTATTTTCGCTTGTATTTTTTACAATAAAAATCTAAGAATACAATAAAATAAAACTCTATAAAGTAGATGTTATTATCATCTCCAATTTACAGATAACAGATTGGGTCACAAAGAAATAATATCGCTTTCTCAACGCCATACAACAGATAAATATCAGAGCTGAAATTCCAGCCCAGGTAGTTTGGCTCTATAGACCATGTTCTTAACCACTACATCATACTGCCTCTATAAGATATTAATTGGTGTGTTAGTCAGGGTTCTCCAGAGAAAAAGAGCCAATGGAATTTGTGTGTGTATACATATGTATATATACATATGTATAATATGTTCAGTAGTATTTCCACAGAGACAGAGAGAGAGAGAGAAGGAGGAGAATGAGAGAAGAGAGGGAGAGAAAGAGACACAGAGAGATTTATTTTAAGGAATTGACTCACCTGATTACTGGGGCTGGCAAGTCCAAAATGTGCAGAGCAGGCAAGCAAGTTGGATCCCAGGGAAGAGCTGATGTTGTAGCTCAAGTTTGAAGGCAATCTGGAGGCCAAAAGTTTCCCTCTTCCTTTGGGGAACCTCAGTATTTTTTCTCTTAAGCACGTCAACTGATTTTCTCTTAAGGCCCACTCACGTTATGGAAGGTAATCTACTTTACTCAAAATCTACTGATTTAAATGCTAATGTCATCGAAGAAGTACTTTCACAGTAATATCTAGACCAGTCTTTGACCAAATATCTGGGTACTGAGTGTGGCCTAGCCTAGCTGACACATAAAATTAAACATCACAGTTGGTTTAATCTACACTAAGCATTCTATGATGTAGTTATTATATCCCCATTTGAAAGTTAAAAAAACTGATGTTTAATTTGCCTAAATTCACGTGACGGTTGAAATCTCTTGATTAAAACGTAGAGCAGCACATTATAGACAAAAGAGAGCATTACCTGCTAGACTGCTGATATTTACTTTCTGGGGGAAATCCATATTTTTATCTATACTCAATGCAAACAAAAAATATAATGAGAAACATTTAAAAATGAATAACAATCTAAGTATATGAGAATAAAAATACTAGCACAAAATAAAGGCATGTAAATAAAAGTTCAGTCTCTCTCTTCTTCTATGCTTCTACTCCTCTCCTTCCCCAGAATTAGCCACTTTTTACCATATCTATTTTTATTCCTCTAAGTGTTAATCACAATTCTAAATAGTGTGTGCATTCTTAAACTTCATGCCTATTACTTTTTTGTATATTTTCTTTTTCCATTGAACTTTTTAATTGATGTTATTTCTTCTTGTTCCAGACAAAAAAAAAAATTTTCTTTTCACCATGTCAAGTCCCTTCAGCTTCTTAGTTGCGTTATTTATAGATCATTTTCATATAGACTGAATTAATTGCTTTCCAGGAACACAGAACAGTTGATAACCTGAAATGTTTTTTCATTACATTCTTAGGCTAGCTCTACCCTACCTAAAACCAGCCTCCCCTCCTTTATCTGTTCCAAAAGAACACATGGAAAAATTATATAGCTTGATTACCCTTGTTTTAAATTAAAATTAAAATCCAGTTTGCTCATAACTTTGAAGACATTACTACAGTGGTGTCTTTTGTGTGCATTTAAAAATCTGATGCCAATTTGTTTCTCTTTGCTTTGGCAGAAAACTAATTCTTTATGTAAGCTTTTCGAATCATTTCTTTACCCTTGGTGTCCTGAAATATGAGGGTTTATATCTCTCTGTCTATCTATCTATCTATCATCTATCATCCATCCATCTTTCTATATCTACTTTTGTACCCTATTCTCAATTTGGTTGGCTCTTATAAGCTGAAAACTCATGTTTTTTCTCCTGAAAATATTTTTATATTATTTTTTTATTATTTTACATCTCATTTTCCCCTCATTCTCTTCTTCTGGGAATTTGTTAAATAGACATTGTCCTTCCAGATGGAGAGTATTTTGTGTTTTTTTCTCAAATATTCTCATTTATTTACATTTGTTGATTTTTTTCTGACACTTTTCTCTATGCTCTGGGATATTGGGTTAACTACCATAAATGTTTAGATAGAAAGAGCCCAGGAAATGGCCAAGCAATGCAGTAGACCAATACAATACTCCCCTCTCCCACCGCAGAAACAGTACAAGGGGACATACACTCTATTGCACCAACCACCACTCCGTAAAATAAGAACCTTAGCTTATTCTAGTTATATATCTCATTGTTTTAAAACAATTTTTGTTTTTTGGGTTTTTGGTAGCGTATGGTAGCAAATGCCACTGTGTAAGTGAAGTAAGAGGTTGTCAAGACACCAACCTTAAAGAACATTCCTTAGAAAATCTTTTAGTTAATTGCTTCACTTAGGCCTATCTTGACACTCTGTACTCTCCTCTGAAAACAAAATCTTGCCTGGGTTTTGCCATGAGGAATAACTTCCATCTACACTGCAGCCATCTGTTGCACTTTCTCTGAACTGTGGTTCTCTCTGTTGATTTATACAATAGCATTATCCCATCTGCTTTTCATTTTCTTTACAATTTTCTTCCCTTTCCATTCTCTGTGCTTTAATTAACTTATTGTTTTGTTATCTTTCACTTTTCTAATATAGAATCTTGGGAAAGAGCAGATGTGATTATTTATGGAAGCCATGGTAAATATTTTAAACCGGTCAAAGTACAAGCACAAACTTAATAGAAACATAAATATTGAAATTGTCACTAATTTATCAGAATAAAAAATATCACTAGGAGAAAATATTGTCCCTACTAATATTTCATCAATGTGTCAAACTTTACTGATTTCTTCTCAATAGCATCTTTCTCCAAAATAATGATTATTGCACCAATTATGTCTTTTTACCACTTATATTTTAGAGAAGAGAAAACTGAGTCACAAAAGATCAGTGGTGGCCTATAAATATCATCTTAACACCTAACACGAAACCATTTGCTCCTGAATTTTAAGGGCTTTGTTTAAAGCTATAATAATTATTACAGTGTATTCAACCTCCTAGAATTACTGGTTAACAGAAAACAGTGCTTACTCAGATCAATTCATGAAAACTAACATTAGTAATCTAGTACTAAATGTTAAATAGGTGGAGAATTTCATGTTAGTGTAATTGATTTCAATATAAGGATTGAATACATTTGAGGAATAAGATTGGTTGACAACCTTCCAGCCAAAATTCTATGCAAAGTGTAAAAGAATTATATTAAGTAGAATATTTATTCGATCTTAGAAAAGTCTGGTATTTTCTATTGTTATATTAAGAAAAACACAAAAACAAATATAATTGTCCAATACAAAAATAGAACATTTACTTCTTTGCCTTAAAGAAGTTGCTTTAGGGCTCATCCATGTTTAGACATCTCATCTAAAGGCCCTCAGAGTTTATGCTTCCAGGTCAATATGACATATAAGACAGCACTCATTTTAGCCCAACATTTTCAAGAATCGTAGTTCCAAGAGAAACACAAAAAATTATAGAAACGATAAATTGTTCTGGTTGCTTCAAAAAGAACAACTACAGAATACACACATTAAATATCACTTCAGGAAAAAAAGAAGTTGCAGAAGTCCTTTTAAAATGGTTTTCAAGGAGGTCTTTTTTAAAAAAAGCTAACACATTCCTACATTTAAATCAGTATCTCTCAAAGTGATGAGCATATACTCTTTTTATAAAAATACATCACTAATTTTTATAATGATAAGTCAACCTTTTACTGGAGGGTCTTCATAAGAAAAGATGTGAAATAAATGCTCATTTTATATTTGAATGTTTCTCAATTTTCCTTAAATTTAAAATAATTTTGAAATATGACATATATGGCAGGTCCGTTTAATTTACTAATTTTGGGCTACAGTGTGGAGCTGATCTTGATATTAAGAAGAATCAAAGATAAACATTTATTTTCTAAAAGTAAAAAAATTATAACTCTATACTTACCCCAAAAGTTCAGGCCAATCACTGTCATCATGAAAATAAGGATCCCAATGCATCCAAATACCAGTGTAAGACAATAATATTTTGAATATGCAGGGGAATTCTGAAATGTTGACGTTTATTGTGAATTTTAGAATTCTTATAATTATTCAGTTTATAAACATTTTCCTGTTTTATTTTTATTGCAGAGAGAATCCATTTCATTTTAAAGATGGAGTTAAAATTTATGATTACTTGAAAATTTGAAAATGGAAAATATTTACAGTCCAAAAACAAAGAGATGCTACTGTTATTTAATGTGTTGGATTGTATTGTCATGTCTTGATTTGTTAATTATCTCGTGATGTTTTTGATGACTTAAAAATGATTTATTAAATTCTTTACATAGTATATGTAAATAATACATATAATTTACACGGAATGTATAGTAATATAAGTAATATATAGTAATATACAAAATATAAATATAGGGGCCGCCCGGTGGCGTAGTGGTTTCGTCCGCGCTTGGCAGCCCGGGGTTCGCCGGTTCGGATCCCGGGCGCCCGCCGACGCACTGCATGTCAGCCACGCTGTGGCGGCGTCCCATATAAAGTAGAGGAAGATGGGCACGATGTTAGCCCAGGGCCAGTCTTCCTCAGCAAAAAAGAGGAGGATTAGCAACCGATGTTAGCTCAGGGCTGGTCTTCCTCACCAAAAAAAATATATATATATAAATATATATCATTTACAGTCTCTATATAGAATAATATATATTTTATATATATGTTACAAATCTTTCTTGACTTATGATGGGGTTACATCCCGATAAACCCATTGTAAGTTGAAAATGCATTTAATACACCTAACCTGTCGAACATCATAGCTTAGCCTAGCCTGACATAGATGTGTCAGAGCACTTATATTAGCCTACAGTCGGGAAAAATCATCTAACACAAAGAGTATTTTAAAATAAATTGTTGAATATATCATATATACATAATATAGGTATGTATATAGGTACTGTTACACAAATTATTTATTTTAATGACTCACTATAAGAAATAAAAGAAGAAAAGGAACATTTATTGAAGTTCTATTATGTGCCAGTCACAGAACTGGGAATATTCATGTTATTTCACCTTTACATCTAATATATTTTATTTTCTTGGCTTTGACTTTTTAGACGGAAATCAGTGTCAGCCTGAGCAGCATATATCTATGATTAAAATTGCTTATATAGAATTTTGTGCCATAGTACTCTCTTGGATCAGAGTTGGCAGGAATGATCTCTTTACAGAGGAGTTAATGGGGAAACTTCAGAGACATTATCAGGGATGTATATGTTATGATCCTCTTTCAATTTTATATATTTTCATCCACATATTAGCACTTTTGGATAAGTCGGATATATACACTCTTTCCACTAACAAAATGAAGACAGATATCCTTTTGTATGCTGGTATCATAAGAATATTATCTCAATCTAGAAGTATTCTAGCCAGACAATTTGCCATACTAGTGGCCAAAGAGAAAGTGAAGTAATTTGATGATACTCAGATAATTATTCCCCAGTTTTCATTAGCTTATAAATAAACAAGCACTTAATTTCTTCACCTTGGTTGTACACTTCACAAGTAATTTGTCTTCTAAGTTATAATAAAAGTTCTATTTCTCAAATCTGGGTAATAGGTAGACATTTTACTTCAACTAATTTTTATGGACTTAGTGCATCTAATTGTACCTATAGTTCACACATGTAGGATGTGTTATATTTGGTAAAAAAAATTTTTTTTACTTGCCTGTGGGTGTTTCTTCTGCTCAAGCAAAAGTAGAAAGACCTCTACTTACTGAAAATCCTCAAAACACATTTCTGTAATTTTATGGAGGGATACCAATCCTAGGCATATGGATCTGCAGTTAATTGGTTCCGTACTTGCTAGAGAGGGAAATTTTGAACTCATTGCCAAATTAAATTACAGCTATAAATTAAAAATATTCTTTTATACAAGTCACAATTTACACATTAATCAAGCCAGGTGAACAGAGAGTGGAGTAGCTGGACTGCACTGCACTGGCCCATTCTAGAATTGCTCAACTGAATGCCATCGGCCTACTTGGAGTAATATTAAGAAATTGCTCTGTGAAATCTGTTATTATCACTACGACGAGTACCAATTGTATTATTAATATCTGTTTTATGAAGGGAAAATTTCCTTTCTGAATTTAGTACCAAGATGAATTATTATCCATCTTAAGCAATAGATGTAACTTTATCTTACAATGACAGTCAAATAACTGGTCAGGTTTCCCTTACTCAACAATAACAAAGAAGCTTAGAAACAAATTTATGGAAAGCAGAAACATGCTTACAGTATGTAATTTTTGCTTAATTGCAGGCCTAATTTATGTTCCCAGCCCTATCCTTTCACTCATAATTTAGATGGATGTTATCTTGTATTTTTGTGTATCTACACTCAGATTTTATATGTCTTTACTCACTTGTCTATTGCAAGGTGGTTTCTAAATTAAAGAGGAAATAGTTAATAATTTGGTTTAACAACTACATAAAAAATGACAAAGTTAATTTGCTTTATTGTAAATAAAAGTATTGATATTTAAGAAGAAAAAAGATTTTGCCCAAGGCCATGCACTTAGTCTGTGGGGTTTGGGGTCCAATTCAGTCAATTTGACTCCAATTGTCCTAGTTTTTACTACATCAAAATAAGTTATTAGTGAAAAAGGAAGCATTTTTTTCCCCTGATATTGAGACCACGAAAAGGACCCTGAGTCTTCAGATGATGAGAAAAGTACCAAGTTTTTTTTTTTTTTTAATCTTGAATTTGCTATATGGAAACTGAGATAGAACATAGATGTTCAACAAAAGTACACATAGCAGAGTTGTAGTTGTGACCAGCAATTCTGAATTCTTGGCCACGTCATGCCAGTTTAGATCTTGGCTATTTCAACAGATTGATTGTTTTAAAAATTTATTTTAGACAGACTGAATTTACACATGAGTCTGTTGCTTATTAAACTTGTCTATAGAACCTGTAAGAGATCCGTAAAAAAAAAAAAAAAAAAAAAAAAATGACCCACATACAGCAGCCCCAAGTGCTGAAGATTAACATTTTCTTTTATTTTGCCCTTCTCTCATTCCCAATGGACTATTCTGCCAATCCCATGGATGTTTCGTGAAGATTAAAAAATACAGTATGTATATACAAAAATGCTCTTTAAGCTATAAAACACTGTAGGACCACTGCTCCTCCCACTAGCAACACTTGATCTTTACCTTCTGAGTATAATAGAAATCTTCACATAGATATCATACTCAAATAATTGCCTCCATGAACCTTATGTTTGGTAGGAAGAATAATTTCTGTAAAAATACTATTTTTGACATTTTACTTGAAAGTTACATTCTTATTCTTATTCTACAAGATTAGTGAGATTATACTTCATCCTATTAGCATTTCTCTGGCCTCACAGCTGCAAAAATACTGCCTTTTTATGGTTGATGCTTACATAAGTCTAAATAACTTATATTAGACAATTTATGGCCGTTTTTAAAAATTCCAGAATGTAGTTAATTTTAACACTTGAAAAATATTCATAGATAATTATCTTCCTAAGAGAATAATACAATGTTAAACTAGATTCTGAATGAGGAGAAACAATATTCCTACCTTTAGATCTCTGCCTGGATTTGAAACGATTCTTGCAATCCAGCATCATATAGCCATCTTCATTTTCCATCTTCTCAAATGTTTTCATGTGATATTACCCAGAAAAGAGTAAAAAAGAAAATGGAGAATAGTCTCAGCCTTGGATATTTCTCCTAGGCACAACGTACCAAAATCTAAAAGGAAGTCCAGAAATAGTCAAAATTTACCCAGGCATGGCTGTCTAAAAACCACACAGGATGCGTTGGTGAATGAGAACGGACACACATGTTAATATCTGGCTTAAATTCTGTATGATGCAAGGTAAAGGTGGCTATTTTATTCCCTTCTTTACAACAAATATTTATTGTACACTTACTATGGACGAGCCACTTGTGTGGGGTGTATGAGGAAGAGAATAGCGAACAAGATAAACATACTTCCTACCCGTGTCTGTTATATTCTAGTAAGAGAAAAGAATGAAATAAACACCAAAGAAACAAATAAAACCAGTGTCTGGCTAGGTAAGAATAAAAATTTTAAATTTCAAAAATTTTTAAATAAGCATTTTGCTATTTGGGGACATATCTGACTAGTAGAGTCTAGATAAAAATGCTTAGATGAGACAAAACAGGAAAGTAATAGATCAATAAGTCTCAAATTAGTGGGAATAAAAATAATTTTGAAAAGAATAACTTTTCAAGGGTATTTTTTCAGAATAATTCCTGGCAGAGAGATTTTCCTTGAGCAAGTTTGGTAGTTAATATTATGTGTCAACTTGCCTGGGCCACGAGGTGCCCAGATATTTGGTCAAA
The DNA here is from genome assembly GCA_031878705.1 of Tapirus indicus. Classification (NCBI taxonomy): domain Eukaryota; kingdom Metazoa; phylum Chordata; class Mammalia; order Perissodactyla; family Tapiridae; genus Tapirus; species Tapirus indicus. The sequence continues at coordinate 106,092,305 of CM062918.1, read as the reverse complement.
CATTATTCTGAGTGTCTCTGTGAAGACGGTTTTGGATGAGATTAACATTCGAAGCAGTAGACTTTGAGTAACACAGAACGCCCTCCATTGTGTGGGTGAACCTTATCCAATTAGTTGAAGGCCTGAATAGAGCAAAATGACTGGCCTCTCCTGAACCAGAGAGAATTCTCCAGCAGTCCATTGTGCCTTCCAACTTCATCTACAACATTGGCTCTTCCTGGTTCCACAGCAGTTGGCCTTTGGACTGAAACTGAAATATCAGCTGTCCAGGGTAGCTGACCTTCCAGCCCACCCTGCAGGTTTTTGACTTGCTAGCCTCTATAATCACATGAGCCAATTTCTTATAATAAATATATCTACGTGTCTAACGCCTATTTATCTATCTATCCTATTGGTTCTGTTCCTCTGGAGAAGCTTGACTAGTACACTAGGTTTGGAATGTAACCCAATAATCTTCACTTTCATAAACCAAATGATATGTATACAGGTGTTCTGCACCACATCCTACTTTGAAAAACAGTGCTTAGTGAATAGTGTTTTAAATATACGTAATGTATGTTCAATTAACATGTTATAACTATGAATACTATATACTGAGGTATTTTTTTAAGTTAAAATTAAAACCTTTTAGTTAGTAGTGGCTGAAATAATAGTCTATATTTTGAAATCCTCTTGTCTTATCTAAGATCAACTGATCTGCTGATTTACCCTCCTGCTTTTCTCTGTACAAGCTTGACATGTAATGTCACTCTTGTTTCAAAGCCCTTATTATAATGGAAGGAAATTTTAACCTCCTCCAGGCACCTCAGCCCACACTAACCTGCTGGGGCCATTTTAGTGAAAAGTAACTCACTAAAATCATCTACTATTTCCAGGTGCTAACTGCAGCATGTATATTTCAGCCCTTACCTTACAGGAAACTCAGAGTCATTAATCTTTTTTTTTAAACAATTACTTTCTTCCTGAAACAGTCTTCTCTTCAATTTTGTGACACCACATTCTTCTCATATTCCTTCATCTTCTCTGATTGTTCCTTTTTTAATGCAGATTCATTTTCCTTTCACTACCCATTTAATGTTAGATTTCCAATAATCCTAAATAATTTTCTCTTCCTTCTTCTCAAGAAATTCTCATTCATAACCATGGCCTAAATTAGTACCTATTTTCAACAACTCCTAAAGCTTACCTCTTAAACTTCCTTTTATCTCCATGCAACATACCAAACTGATTTCTTCGTATATCGATGGTTCAAACTGAATCTGTCTAAAACTGAATGCATGATTTTCTCCCCAAATCTGGTGTTCATCCTGTGTTTCCTACTGCCCAGTATGTCACCACTGTCCAACAAGTTGTGAAAAAAAACCAGCCTGTTACCCCATCCTTCATCCTTTGTTCAAGTAAACACAAAGTCTTATAGATTTTACTCCTAAAACGTCTGTCCAATTCATTCACTTCTCTCCATCTCAACAGCCATATCATTGTACAAAGTACCCTCAATTCAAGCCTCAAATATTGCAATGACCTCCATATGAGTCTTCAGTCATATGATTTTGTCCCCTTGAGTCCCCAGCGTCTATTTCCTTTTCTTCAGCCAGAAAGATATTTTTAGTAAACTCATCCAGCTTCTTATGATCTGTTATTAGCTCTTTTAATGGAGACCAAAATGCATAGCATGACTTATAAGCACTGTGGTCTCCAGCAATGTTTTCATTTTAAGGACCTGCTTTCCTCTCCTCTGAATAACTGCCACTATCTAGCCTATTCATGAGATTCACCTTGTCTCCACCATTGGCTGCTCCAGACCAGATCCAGGCACAGCCAATTTAAGGCTGTTAATAATAAACACAGCTTGTGTCCATCATCTTCAGACTTTTACCATCTGACTTTGCATTAAATTTATCAAAGTCTGAAAAATGCAGGCAAATCCCTTAAGATTTATTCACCCCAATATTTTTAAAGTGCTTTTAAATTATAATATAGTTTCACTAGCACTTCTTCCAATTCTTCTATTCTAATGAAATTTCCACCTATTTTATGTTATTTTTAGCCATATTTTCCCCAAATATTATAAAATTAGGAAAGTTTGCCTTCAGTCCCAATCATTTGTCTTTTCTTACCGTATCTTCCTCTTTTTTACCCCTTTCAAATGAGTAATTTTTGACAGTCTTATTAATCACTAGCAATGAAGTCAAAACAGTTTTCATCTACAAAACTTATGCAAATATTTCTTGAAAAATCAGATATCTGCGCTTTGGTGATTCATTAAGGGATGGTGAAGCCCAAGAATAAGGCCTTTATATATGATCTTTTTCAATATCGATAATAACTCTTGATATGAAATTCACTGACTTTATTTTGTAAATGAATCAATTGGTACTCAGAGAGCTTAAGTGATCTTATACACACACACATACACACACACACACACACACAATTTCTAAGTTATGGAACTAGGATCTAGATCCAGACTTCTCTTGTTTCCATAACACCACTCTGACTCAGAACAGAAACTAGTTATCTCAAAACTGTATCATGCATGGCATGAGCTTTATCCTCCAATGGCCGTTTGGTGGAGTCTAAGACTTTCTCCAGATCTTAATGATTATCCTACACGAACATACCCACAATGGCAAAAAGTTGGCTCAAATTTTACAGAACTATATATGAGGAAATTTTAACTAATGATTCATAGACTAAACCTACTTATCCTATCTCTTTGAGAGAAGATAGCATGTTGAGGCAAGACTCACAATCCCAACCTCAAGGACTATGATGATAAATTTTATGTGTCATCGTGACTGGGCCATGTGGTGCCCAGATATTTGGTTAAACTTTATTTCTTAGTGTGTCTGTGAGGTTGCTTCTACATGAAATTAACATCTGAATTGGTAGATTAAGTAAAGCAGATTGCCCTCCTCAATATGAGTGGTCCTCATCCAATCTGTTGAGGGACTAAATGCATCCAATCAAAACAGGCTACAGAAGTAAGAATTCACTCTATCTCTGTCCAACTGTCTTTGAGCTGTGACATCTGTCTTCTTCTCTCCTTGGACTGGAACTTGCATCATTGGCTTTCCTGATTCTCAGGTGTTCAGACTAGGACTGGAACTATACTGCCATCTTTCCTGGGTCTCTATCTCACCAATGCAGATTGTGGAGCTTATCAGATTCCATAATTGCATGAGCCAATGGGATTTCTGGAATTAGTTCTCTAATATGATTAAAATAAAGACACTAATGAATCTATTCCCAGTAGTAAAGAGAGTATTGATAATCCATGGAGTGATCTGGCAACAGAAATATGCAAAATATCTTCATTGGATACTTCTAATCAACCACTTATAAGAAACAAGGAGCTGAGGACTGTGTATATGATACTTCTGAACATTTTTGGAAAACTAACAAAAAATAAGTTTGGCTGCTTGCTCCCAATGTTGCTAGACAAAATGGTGAAAGGGAAGAATGAGCTCAGGGATTCAAATTGTCAGCTCAAGGTCCACATGAATGACCTGAAATCTTCTATGTGTGGCCTGAAGGAGATTTGAATTTCCTGGAGCCACAGGGCTAGAAATTGCTGAAAATCAAATGCAAATTCTCATGCTGTGACTAGCTGAATTACAACACAAATTGAACTCCTGGGCATGCAGAGTGTCTACTGCTAAAGTGAGGGCATTGATTGGGAAAGAATGGGGTTCTGGAAGTTGGAATGGGGACATGTACGAAGACTTTGATAAATCTGGACACCTTGAGCCCCTAAATTCTGATGCATCCTCTTTGCCAGTGGAAAAGATCTCCCTGCCCCCAGTGAAGTGGCCTCCACAACTCCAATGGAAGTGGTCTCCCCATACACAATGGTATCAGCCTCTCTACCAACAGAGGTATAGGCCTTCCACCTCTCTCTAAGGGGATTAATCATCATTGTCTGAGGAAATGGTAATGGCCTTCCTGGAGTCCGTTGCCAGGCAAGACAATGCTGATTCTCCTCAAGAATCACCCCCACTGCCCATCACCTTTACTTCTAGACCTATAACTAGATTCAAGTCCCAGAAGTCCCCTAAAGGTGAGGTACAAAGTGTAACCCATGAGGAGATACATTACACTCCAAAAGAATTACTTGATTTTTCTAATTTACATGAGCAGAAATCCAGGGAACACATGCAGGAAAGGATACTAAGGGCATGGGATAGTGATGGAAGGAACGTAAAATTAGATCAGGCCAAATTTATTCTTATGGGCTCATTAAGCAGAGATTCTACATTAAATGTAACTTGGGGAGTTAGAAAAGGCTCTAACAGTTTGGTTGGTTGGCTGAAACATCGACCAAGAGGTGGATCTTGGTGAGCATTGGAAATGATGGACCTGCCTTGGTTTAATATAGAGGAAGGGATTCAAAGACAGGGAGATTGGAATGTTAGCTCAGCCTTGGCATTTAAGACACACTCACCCACCCTGGGAAGATCCAGAAGAAATATCTTTCACCAAGTCTGTGAAAAACTTACTTCACAAAACAAATTGGTAAAGTAAGTACCAGCATCCTTGAAGAGCTCTGTAATCACTCTTTTTTGTAGGCAAGACTTTACAGAGAGAACTGCAGTCACTGAATTGGGAAACCTAAATGCATTGGGAATAATATGATCCTCTCGGTGGCAGGGGCCAAGTGTCAACACTCAATCACAAAAGACAAGGTGAGTGTGGTTGCCATAATAGATGCCAGAGTCAAAACAGCAACCAGAATAGACTCTCACAGACTTACGGCATTAACTCTTTGACCATAGTGTTCCTAGAAGTGGAATAAATAGGAAGTCTGTTAAATTCTTACTTGTTCTGTATAAGCAGAAAAGTTCTAGGTCAAGTGAACAAAAGTCTAACCTGAATCATAAAAACAGCGAGTCACAGCCCTTCAATCAATTCCCAGATTGAACCAGTTTACAGATCTAGTACCCCTTGAATTATGGGGAGGCTAGATCTCCTTAAGGAAGGACCCCACCACACTACCAAAAACTGATAACTGTTACTCATTCTCCCAGCCTTTCCCAAAAGGACCTATGGCCTTTTACCAGTATATCTATGCATTGAAGAAAAGGAAAAAAATCTGACCTTTTGGTGAATATAGGACACTGTCTCTTGTTTAAAAAGAAGCAACAAGCCCAAAATGGAGTCACTTGTTCTAGGCCCCACATCAGCAAACCAAGACTTAATACCTAATCTAATTGCAATTTCAGCCTTTCCCAGGAGTGTGACCTTTATTTTATTATTATTATTATTATTTGCATGTGAGGAAGACCAGCCCTGGGCTAACATCCGTGCCCATCTTCCTCTACTTTATATGGGACGCTGCCACAGTATGGCTGACAAGCAGTGTGTTGGCTGGTGCACGGGATCCGAACCCACTAATCCCAGGCTGCCAAAGTATGAACTAAACCGCTGCACCACCGGGCAAGCCCCTAGGAATGTGACCTTTAATTAGTCAATCTTGAATTACCTGGTCAGCATTAGTGAGGTAATCTGCCTGATAGACACTTGCCTTCCCCCAAACAAAGGTGATCTTTCCAGAAACATTCTTTTTGCTAGAAACTTTCTTTTTCTGCCCCCTTCAGCCTGTAAAAGCTTTCCATTTTGTACAGCTCCTCACAGCATGTTTCTATTTGCTAGCTGAGATGCTGCCCAATTCATGAATTACTGGATAAAGCCAACTAAATATTTGAATTTACTTAGTTAAACTTTTTTAACACTCTGAACATACACTAATTTTATGAATCCACTAGTCAGAGTAGGGGCTTATGAAGGTCAGGTGATCAATGGAGTTTTAGCTCAGAACCCTCTCACAAGTGGGCCCAGTAGGTCTCTGGACCCTTCCTATGGCTATTTCCCTAGTTCCAGAACACATAACTGAAATAGATATTCTCAGCTGCTGGCAGAATCCTCAATTGGCTCCCTGACTTGTGAAATAAGTGTTATTATGGTGGGAAATGCCAAGTGGAAGCCTCTAGCACTGCCTCTACATTGGAAAATACGGTCATGCATTGCTTAACAATAAGGACACGTTCTGAGAAGTGCATTGGTAGGCGATTTTGTCATTGTGCGAATATCATAGAGGGTACTTACATAAATCTAGATGGTATAGTCTACTACACACCTCGCTATAAGGTACTAATCTTATGGGACCACCATCATATGTGTGGTTTGTCATTGACCAAAATGTCATCATGTGGCACATGACTGTAAGTAAAGTAAAAGCAAAAGAGATTGCAGAGATTAGTGCCATCATCAAGGACTTAAATGCAGGGAGGTGATTCTCACCATATCCCCATTCAAATCACCTACTTGGTCTGTGCAGAAGACAGACAGATCTTGGAGGATGACAATGGATTACCCTAAATTTAACCAGGTGGGGACTCCTGGAGCTATTGTACCAGATATGGTTTCATTGTTTGAGCAAATTAACATATCCTGTGGTATGTGGTATACAGATATTGATCTGGCAAATGTCTTTTTCTCCATATTTGTCATTTAAAAAGTTGTTATACTAAATCAATGTGATGACAAAGAAAAGATGATGAAAAATAAGTTGTTGAAAATTTACACCTTTTACAAAATTCAAATCATCGTGTATAAATTAGTTAATAAAAGGAAGTCTTTATTCTCTCCAGAAATGTTACAACATCATACTCCCACTGAACTTTAGGGTTTCCCCACATTTATATGAAATTATCATTTTACTCTTATAGACAAACTTTTAATCTGATAGGTTGTTGTATTATTCCACTTTGTATTTCTTGGATTTCCGTGGTGTTTAGACACCTTTATTTACATTTATTGATTATATTTCTTTTGTTATATGGTCAAGTTATTCATGTCTTTATTCATTTTCTGTTACTAACTTATTAATGATCATTTCATCATATATTAATTCACTCAATAAGATATAGATAGATAGACAGATAGATAGATAAATAGATAGATAGATAGATAGATAATGCTCCAGGCACAGTGCTAGGAATTGAGGATAGAAGAATGAGTAAAACAGATAAAAATTCCTGATTTCATGGTTGCGTGCAGCTTCTATTCTAGAGGAGGAGACACCAAGTCAGCAAAATAAGTAAGTAAACATATATTCAAATCACATATATAATATATTAGTGAAATTAAGACTTTTCTCCATAAGGAACAAGTGGAGGTGGTTTGCAACTCTATATAGTTCCATGGTCAACTTCACTGAGAAGGTGACACTGAGCAAACACTTGAAGAAGGTGACACAATAAACCTTGTGAATATCGGAGGAAAGAAATTTCCAGGCAGAAAGGGCAGCAAGTTCAAAGCTTATGAGACCATGGGGCCACTGTAATTAGAGTGGAATGAGTAAAGAGTAGAATAGTGGCATCAGTGAGGCCATGATTATAAAACTAAAATATGATAGGCATTTTGAAGGAAAGGTATTTGGTCACCATATGAATATAAAATAGGATTATGTGACCTAGTCTTGAGACTTGTTGAATGCTTTCCTGAATGAATGACAGTTAACTGGCATCTGAATTATGAGCAGAGATTAATTGGGTCCATCCTCTTTCTTCTCTTCTCTCAAACTGCCTCATCCCAAAATTCTAACATTTTTTCTTCTAGCCCTCTGACCAACTGGCCAAGTCATCAGCCACTGTCCAGGAATTCATGTATATTTTTAACATGGGCCACTTTCATTGCCTCATGAAGTTTGGTGAGTGGGGCTGTAGTGTAGCCATAGTCCATTTAGAGTTTGTACCTACATTCCAAGCAGCCCCTTCTAAGAACCAAGCTCTAAGAACCAACTTTATTCTTCCTCCATCAGCAGGTCATAAGAAATATCTCAAACAAGCATAGATGTGAACAGAGGAAGAGATGCCAGTGACATAACATTATTTAACATAGGATCTGAAGCTTGGTTTCGCCCTCTAATTGGCATAGGATCTTCACCTTGTCTTTTTGCTCAGAATCAGCTTGTGTTGATTCTGGGTATACAAATTTCATCTTGTGATGAATTGCTGCTGGGACTGCCTGAACTTATATTTCGTGGATCTGACAGGAGTCACTTCATTAAAGGCAATTCTAGCAGTATGGACACCTGATGACCCATATCAGGTGATCTATTTCTACAAAAGTCCCATAGGGCTCCAGAAACTGTTTTACAAAAGCACTATAATGCTCAGTTGTAATTGACCTGGTCTTGGTCCAGAACTCACAGGAACTCACTGACATTGACATTGTGTTTCTCCTAATAGGGCTTAGCCATAGTTCCACAAAATATTTTCCTGCCATTGATAACTCTAGTGTCATAGTGTATAATAGGTTGTATGGCTCAAGTGGCAGGAATGCTTCTACTGCAGCCAGACTTGATGCAGAGCCTTTTCTTAATCTAGGAGCTTGCTCTGGAATCCTGGTAGCCTTTTGTGTCACCTAATATATATGTCATAATTCTATTCCCTGGTGTGTAAGATGCATCCTCCAGTAGCCAGTGAGGCTTACCAGACATTGTATTCCCTTCTTTTTGAAAGAGATGCCTTAGCATGTCCAAGACCACTGTATTATAATAATTTGACTGACGTGATGCAGTTGGCCATTGATTCTTTGTTGCTTTACAACTCTCTGAAGTATATGTACCTCACCAATGCTTTCAACATTTCCCTTCTTCCTCATCCAGTCTAATTTGTATGATGTCATTAATATTGTGAACCTGAGATAAGCTCTATAGGATGTCTAGGCAGACAAAGTTTCCTCATACTATATTATGACAAAAGGAGAGAGAATTAACAGCCTGAGGGTAAGAATATAAATGTTAACACTTGCCTTCTTTAAATAAATACCAAATTTTTTCTGGTACACCTTTCTTATAGATATGGAAAATAACTCTTCTGACAGATCAGTGTCCATACCCCATGTATCTGAGGTTATGTTAATTTGGTTTGACATGTATACCACATCTAAATCAGCAGCTATACTTAGGGTTATTATTTGATTGAGCTTGCAGTAGTCAGTTGTCATCCTCCAGAATCCATATAGTTTGTAAGTGCTGCACTGAGGAATTAAATAGAGATAAATGGGTATCATCAACCATGTATCTTTGAGGTATTCATGGGTGGCATTAATCTCAGTCATTCCTTCGGTGATGCAAAATTATTTTGGGTTTACTATCACGACCCATGGAGGGGTATAAAGTAGATTCAGAAAGTTCCACTTGGCCTTTCTTTCTATAGTACTTACCCAATTGGCCAAAAAACAAATGTGGAGGTTGTACAAACTCCTAAGTACATGATGTCCAATTGTATATTCAGGGATCACAGGAATGACTAATAGGTAAGTTTATGGCCCTATTGTGAGCCAGACATAGGCAAGAAATCTTATATTGCCTGGTCTCCATAAGCTCCTACTCACTGGAGGGTCATGATCAGGTCTTGGGAACCAACGTCAACTCACACCTGCTTTTCAGCATCCTAGAAACATATGTCCTAGATCTTTCCCCAGTCATTCAAATAAATGACCATAAGCCTTGTTATGGGCTGAATTGTGTCCCCTCCTAATTCATATTTTGAAGCCCTAACCCCCAATGTGACAGTATTTGGAGGTAAGATCTTTAAGGAGATAAATAAGATTAAATGAGGACTCAAGGGTTGAGCCCTAATCTGATAGGACTGGTGTTCTCATAGAAGTGAAAGAGACATCAGACAGCTCTCTCTCTGTACATGCACAGAGAAAAGGTCATGTCAGGACATGGTAAGAAAGTGGTTATCTGCAAGCCAGGAAGAGAGGCTTCATCAGACATCAACACTGATGGTACCTTGATCTTGGGCTTCTGGCCTCTGGGACTGTAAGAAAATACATTTCTATTGTCTAAGTCACCCAACGTGTGATAGTTTGCTGTGTTGGCCCCAGAAGACTAATATAGTTATTGGTACCATGAAGTGGGATACTGTAGCAGATACCTAGAAATGTGGAAGTGGCTTTGCAACTGGGTGATGGGTAGAGGCTGGAAGAATTTTGAGGTATATCCTACAAAAAGCCTAGGTTGCCTTGAAAAGATTATAGTAAAAAGATGAATGTTAAAGGATGGTTCTGGTGAAGACTCAGAAAGAAAAGAGGAGGGCTGTACAGAAAGTTTCTATTGTCTTAGAGAATACATATATCACCATGAACAGAATATTCATAGTGCTTCTGATGAAGGCTCAGATGGAAATGAGAAACGCTATATTGAAAACTGGAGGAAAGATAACAATTGTTATAAAGTGGCAAAGAACTTGGTTGAACTGAATTGTGTTCTAGTGTTTTGTGGAAAGTACAAGTTGTGAGCAATAAAACTGAATATTTAGCTGAGGAGATTTCTAAGCAAAGTGTTGAAGGTGCTGCTGGGCATCTCTTTACTGCTTAAAGTAAAACATGAGAGAGAGAAACTGGAGGAATCATTAAGCAAAAAAGAATCAGAACTTGAAGATTTGGAAAATTTTCAGCCTATCCGTATAGCAAAAAAATAAGAAAGCATGTTCTGGAGAGAATATCAAGGGTGTGACTGGACAATCACTCCATAAAGAGATTACCCATGGATTTAATCATCCGTCTCATCAGAAGCCAGGAATAGAGGTAGGAATACACCAGCAGAGACACAGCAAGTTTGAACTAAAGGGGTTTTCAGACTTCTGGGATTCTATAAAGCTATAAAGCTGCAAACATGCTTTATCCTTCAAGAAAAGGGAAGGCTGACCCTGAAGACCATTCAAACATCATTAGGGCTTCCACTCCCACCACAGGCCCAGAGCATACAGAAATGGGTGATGAGGATGGGAAAGTGGGGGAACAAGGCTGTTTGGTCCTCAACTTCAGAGTGGGGCCACTTTCTCAGTTTCAGCAAGCCAGGCTGCCCTCATCCAGGGCCGCAGGGGCAAGGCTACCACTCAGAGCTGAAGAGGCAGGATCACCACCTAGGGCCCTGGGGATGACACTGCTGCTCCAATGGGCCCACAGAGCAAAGCATTCAGCCAAAGAGGATATTCCTGAGCCTTAAGATCTAATGGAATTTGCCTCACTAGGTTTGGGACCTATCACCCCTTTCTTCTTTCTGATTTCTCCCTTTAGGAATGGGAATGTCTATCCTGAGCCTATCCCACTACTGTATTTTGGAAGCACATTCCTTGTGTGGTTTCACAGTTTCACAGCTAGGGAGGAATCTTAACTCAGGATGAATCATAGCTGGAGTCTCCCCATGCCTGATTTAATTGAGACTTTGGACTTGGAATTGGATGGGCTGAGACTCTTAAGCCTATTGGGATGGGGTGAATGTTTTTAACATGAAAGAAGGATATTAATTGGGGGGTGCAGAGGACAGAATATTATGGACTGAATTTTTTCCCCAAAACATATATTGAAACCTTAGCTCTCAGTGTGACTGTATTTCAAGATAGGGCCTTCAAGCAAATAGTTAAGGTTAAATGATGATGTAAGAGTTGGGCCCTAGTCTGATAGTACTGATGTCCTTATAAGAAGAGGAAGAGATGGGGCCGGTCCAGTGGCCTAGCGGTTAAGTTCACATGCTCTCCTTTGGCGGCCCAAGGTTTGCCGGTTCAGATCCTGGGCATGAACCTACACACTGCTCATCAGGCCATGCTGAGGTGGCATCCCACATAGAGCAGCTAGAAGGATGTACAACTATGACATACAGATATCTATGGGGGCTTTGGGGGAGAAAAAAGGAAAAAAGGAGGAAGATTGGCAACAGATGTTAACTCAGGGCCAATCTTCCTCAAAAAAAAAAAAGAAGAAGAGGAAGAGACATCCAAAAGCTCTCTTTCTGTGCATGCAAAGAAAAAAACATGAGAACAAAGCAAAAAGGCAGCCATCTGCAAGCTAGGAAGATATATCTCACCAGATATCAATCCTCTGGCACCTTGATCTTTGACTTCCGGTCTCCAGAACTATGAGAAAATAAATTTCTGTTGTTTAAGCCACCCAGCCTGTGGTACTTTATTATGGCAGCTAGAGAAGACTAATACAAGTCCCTCTGGGGATGGACTGGGGGAATCATTATGACTTACTCTAGTCATGGTATTGAAGAGGTCTTCCTTCTGAGGACCTGTCTTCTCCTTCAGTAACTGGATCCTGTGTCTGAAAACTGGCTCAGGCAGAACTAGAGTGGGGTAATAGTTTATGACTTTTGGGGGGATGGTTGCCCTTAGTTTACTAACCATTCATCTTTATTTCTATTGTAGATGTTGAGCAAAACCCAGTGGTATGCTTGCAAGATCTGACTGTTAAATCTTCATTATTTTGTGAGCTAACCATTAAACATAGTTATTATTAAAAATTACATTATCTAAACTTAAAATTAATAAATTATATTAAAAGCAAAGGTAATAAATACTTAGCACTCATCAATTTCTGAATACTTTTGTGTTTTACTATTATCTATGGATGAAATTATTTACATCTATGATATCTGTATAATAGAAATACTATTTACTGGTGTACTACTGTACATCTCTTCTCAAGTCTGTATTCAGTGTTGTCACACTATTGGCTCAAAATCAGCCATGATGGAAGTAATTACATCATGAAAATCAGCAAATGTTAGAAAACACAGCATTTTTTTTTCTCTGTAACACCAGATGTTAAAGACCAGCACACAGTGGAAACTTCCTTTTGGGCTACGTATGTCTTACCTCTAGGAACATTTGATATCTCTATAACTTTCTGTGGGTCAGTAATCTTGTATGCTACTCCAAACTCAACCTTCATTACAGTAATTATATCCACCTTGTTTCAGAGTTGAGCTGTGCCACTTGACTTCTACTGTTACAAGATCCTACCACCATCGATGCTATCTGTAAATCTAATTCTGTGAGAACGTCTCGTATTGTAATTCTTGGCCTACAGAGGAGAATCACCATAAGCTTTTTAAGTGATCTTTATGTGCTTTCACCAGTGCATTCTTCATTGCTTTGTTAATAGATTGCCCACAGAACGTAGTCATTTGGGGAATTTTCTGTCCTTATAGAGTATATCCACTATAGCATGCCCACTTCTCTAAGTGTTTTTTTCTTCTCTTCAACTATCTCCCACAGCAATTCTGGCATTTTACTCTGCTTAACATGGAACATTGCTTTCTTCAATCTTCTTGGAGTTATTTTAGCAGCTTATCAGGACTGTCTCACAAAATTTTGAGAAGTTGTTAAATTTTATGTCCCGATAGAGTACTCCAATGTGGATAAAATCTCCTCAAGCTTTGTGTTTCTCTTTGATCCACACCCTCAGAATCCAATCCCAATATGTACTCTTTAGGTTGTTGTCATTATATATTGCTTAGGTCTGAATTCATTCTGAGTATAATCTCTTTTCTCCCTAATCAAGGCTTGCAGTTAACCTTCCTTATTGGCCTCATGATCAGGAGGGGAAGGAAGGGATGGTTGGAAGGTGGGTGTGTAGTTTCTTTGATAGCAGAGGACTTAGCATCATCTTGAAGCAAGGAGAAAGGCTAGACCTTAACAGGGAGAGCAGACCACTTTCACAGGTTTAGGGGGTTGAGTATTTAGAGGGTTCTAGTTTTTTAAGATTTTTGAGAAAGATTTTGTAAAAAGAAACACTACAAATGGTGGAAAGTATTTGCAATACATATATCTGACAAAAGAATCGTTTCCATATTATTTGTATGTTATGTTACAACTTATTACCTATATATCTTATAACTCATAAAAAGACAAATGATCCCACAAAAATGAGTGAAACATTTGAATAGAAAGTTCACAAAAAAGGGTATATAAATTGCCATAAGCACACGAGAAAATGCTCAACAGATCATTAGAAATGTGAAAATTAAAACTATATTTAGACACCACCACACACCTACTAGGATGGTTAAAATTAAAAAGACTGACCATATCAAATGTTGCTATTAATGTGAAACAACCAGAACTGTTCTAAATTAATGGTAGGAATGGTACAACCCCTTTGGAAAACGTTATATGTTTATAAAATTAAACGTGTATTTTCTTGCTTTATTGAGGTATAATTGACATACAAAAAACTTTAGATATTTAATGTGTACAACTTGGTGAGTTTGGACATATGCAAGAATCCATGATACCATCAGCACAATCAAGGTAATAGACATATCCATCACCTACCAGATTGCATGTTAAGTGTTCTTTTTTTTTTTTTTAACATTTCTATTTTTTTAATTGATGTCTTAGTTTATAACACTGTGGGGTTTTAGTTGTACATTTTTGTTTGTCCGTCACCTTGTGGATGTAACCCTTCACCCCTTGTGCCCCCCCCACCCCCTTCCCCTTGGTAACCAGAAATCAGTTCTCTCTGTCCGTGTGTTCACTTATATTCCATATATGAGTGAGTTCATGCAGTGTCTGTCCTTCTCTCTCTGGCTTATTTCACTTAACATAATACCCTCTAGGTCTTTCCATGTTGTTGCAAATGGGACAATTGTGTCTTTTCTTATGGCTGAGTGGTATTCCATTGTATGTATATACAACATCTTCTTTAACCAATCATCAGTCGAGGGACACTTGGGTTGCTTCCACTTCTTGGCTATAGTGAATAATGCTGCAATGAACATAGGGGTGCATACGCCTCTTGTGATGGTTGATTTCACGTCCATTGGGTAGATGCCCAAGAGTGGGATGGCTGGATCATACGGTATTTCTATTTGTAATTGTTTGAGGACTCTCCATACTGTTTTCCATAGAGGCTGCACCAGTTTGCATTCCCACCAGCAGTGAATGAGGGTCCCCGTTTCTCCACAACCTCTCCAGCATTTGCTGTTATTTGTCTTTGTGATTATAGCCATTCTAACCGGTGTAAGGTGATATCTTAGTGTAGTTTTGATTTGCATTTCCCTGATGATTAGTGATGTTGAACATCTTTTCATGTGACTATTGGCCATCTGTATCTCTTCCTTGGAAAAATGTCTGTTCATATCCTCTGCCCATTTTTTGATCGGGTTGTTTGTTTTTTTGTTGCTCAGTTGTATGAGATCTTTATATATTACTGAGATTAATCCCTTGTCGGACAAATGATTTGCAAATATTTTCTCCCAGCTGGTGGGTTGTTTATTCATTTTGATCCTGGTTTCATTTGCCTTGTAGAAGCTCTTTAGTCTGATGAGGTCCCACTTGTTTATTTTTTCTTTTGTTTCCCTTGTCTGGGAAGACATGGAATCTGAAAGGATCCCTTTATGTCCAATCTCAATTAGTGTACTGCCTATATTTTCTTCCAGGAGTTTTAAAGTTTCAGGTCTCACTTTCAGGTCTTTGATCCATTTTGAATTGATTTTTGTATATGGCGATAAGAGATGGTCTACTTTCATTCTTTTGCATGTTGCTGTCCAATTTTCCCAGCACCATTTATTGAAGAGATTTCCCTCTCTCCATTGTATGTTCTTAGCTCCTTTGTCGAAGATTAGCTGTCCATAGGTGTGTGCTTTTATTTCTGGGCTTTCAATTCTGTTCCATTGATCTGTGTGTCTATTCTTGTACCAGTACCATGCTGTTTTGATTACTGTAGTTTTATAGCATATTTTGAAATCAGGGATTGTGATGCCTCCAGCTTTGTTCTTTTTTTTCAGAATTGCTTTAGCTATTCGGGCTCTTTTGTTGCCCCATACGAATTTCAGTAGTTTTTGTTCTATTACCGTGAAGAATGACATTGGGATTCTGATTGGGATTGCATTGAATCTGTAGATTGCTTTAGGTAGAATGGACATTTTAACTATATTTATTCTTTCAATCCATGTGCATGGAATATTTTTCCATTTCTTTATGTCCTCCTCGATTTCTTTCAATAGTGTCTTATAGTTTTCATTGTATAGGTCTTTGACCTCCTTGGTTAAATTTATTCCCAGATATTTTATTCTCTTTGTTGCAATTGTAAATGGGATTGTCTTTTTGAGTTCTCTTTCTGTTGTTTCATCGTTAGTGTATAGAAATGCAATTGATTTTTGTAAGTTGATTTTATACCCTGCCACTTTATTGTAGTTGTTGATTGTTTCTAGTAGTTTTCTGATGGAATTTTTGGGGTTTTCTGTGTATAGGATCATGTTGTCTGCAAATAGTGAGAGTTTCACTTCTTCATTGCCTATTTGGAGTCCTTTTATTCCTTTTTCTTGCCTAATTGCTCTGGCCAGAACTTCCAGTACTATGTTGAATAAGAGCGGTGAGAGTGGGCACCCTTGTCTTTTTCCTGTCCTCAAAGGAATGGCTTTCAGTTGTTCCCCATTGAATAGGATGTTTGCTGTAGGTTTGTCATATATGGCCCTTATTATGTTGAGGTACTTTCCTTCTATACCCATTTTGTTGAGAGTTTTTATCATAAATGGATGCTGGATCTTATTGAATGCCTTCTCTGCATCGATTGAGATGATCATGAGGATTTTATTCTTCATTTTGTTAATGTGGTGTATCACGTTGATTGATTTGCGGATGTTGAACCATCCCTGTGTCCCTGGTATAAATCCCACTTGATCATGGTGTATGATCTTTTTGATGTATTGCTGTATTCGGTTTGCCAATATTTTGTTGAGGATTTTTGCGTCTATGTTCATCAGTGATATTGGCCTGTAGTTTTCCTTCTTTGTATTGTCCTTGTCTGGCTTTGGTATCAGCATGATGTCGGCCTCATAGAATGTGTTGGGAAGTATTCCATCTTCCTCTATTTTTTGGAATAGTTTGAGAAGGATAGGTGCTAAATCTTCTTTGAATGTTTGGTAGAATTCTCCAGGGAAGCCATCTGGTCCTGGGCTTTTATTTTTGGGGAGGTTTTTGATTACTGTTTCAATCTCTTTACTTGTGATTGGTCTGTTCAGATTCTCTATTTCTTCTTGATTCAGTTTTGGGAGGTTGTACGCATCCAAGAATTTGTCCATTTCCTCTAGGTTGTCCAATTTGTTGGCGTAAAGTTTTTCATAGTATTCCCTAATAATCCCCTGTATTTCTGTGGTGTCTGTTTTAATTTCTCCTCTTTCATTTCTAATTTTATGTATTTGAGTCTTCTCCCTTTTTTTCCTAGTGAGTCTGGCTAAGGGTTTGTCAATTTTATTTATCTTCTCAAAGAACCAGCTCTTTGTTTCATTGATCCTTTCTACTGTTTTTTTGGTTTCAATTTCATTTATTTCTGCTCTGATTTTTATTATTTCCCTCCTTCTGCTGATTCGGGGCTTTGTCTGTTCTTCTTTTTCCAACTCTGTTAGGTGCAATTTAAGGTTATTTATTTGGGATTTTTCTTGTTTGTTAAGGTGAGCTTGTATTGCTATGAATTTCCCTCTCAGGACTGCTTTTGCTGCATCCCATATGAGTTGGTATGGTGTATTTTCCTTTTCATTTGTCTCCAGATAGCTTTTGATTTCTCCTTTAATTTCATCAACGACCCATTGGTTGTTCAGTAGCATGTTGTTTAGTCTCCACATCTTTGTCCCTTTCCTAGTTTTTTCCTTGCAGTTGATTTCTAGTTTCACAGCATTATGATCAGAAAAGATGCTTGTAATGATTTCAATCTTCTTAAATTTATAGAGGTTTGCCTTGTTTCCTAATATATGGTCTATCCTTGAGAATGTTCCATATGCACTTGAGAAGAATGTGTACTCTGCTGTTTTTGGGTGGAGTGCTCTGTATATATCTATTAAATCCATTGCGTCTAGTTTCTCGTTTAAGTCCATTATTTCCTTATTGACTTTTTGTCTGGATGATCTATCTATTGATGTAAGGGGGGTATTAAGATCCCCTACTATTATTGTGTTATTGTTAATAACTCCTTTAAGGTTTTTTAGCAGTTGTTTTATGTACTTTGGTGTTCCTGTGTTGGGTGCATAGATATTTATAAGTGTTATGTCTTCTTGGTGAAGTATCCCTTTTATCATTATATATTGCCCTTCTTTGTCTCTCATTACCTTTTTATCTTGAAGTCTACTTTGTCTGATATAAGTATGGCTACTCCTGCTTTCTTTTGTTTGCCATTAGCTTGGAGTATTGTTTTCCATCCTTTTATTTTGAGTCTGTGTTTGTCTTTAGAGCTGAGATGTGTTTCCTGGAGGCAGCAGATTGTTGGATCTTGGTTTTTAATCCATCCTGCCACTCTGTGTCTTTTGATTGGAGAATTCAATCCATTTACATTTAGAGTGATTATTGATATATGAGGGTTTAATGTTGCTATTTTATTGTTCATCTTCTGGTTCTTTTGCATTTCCTTCGTTTCTTGTCCCTTGTGTTTCGGACTGCAAATTCAATTTGTTATTTCTGCATGCTCATTCTCTTGGTTTTCTCTTTATTTGTCGTGTGTGGTTCTCTTCTGGTTGTTTGTTTAGTGGTTACCATGCGGTTTATATAAGTGATCTCCTGGATAAGAAAGTACATTTTCAGATGTCTCCTTTTTCCTGAGGCTGGGTCGATTCAATCCCTTACCTCTTCCCCTCCTTATTTGTTATCTCTTTATTCCAGATTGTGTCATGAATGTGTGTTTCCAGTGATGAGCTTGAATTAATTTTTGATGTTTTCCAACTGTATTTTGTTCTGGTTTAGTCTCCTTGCTTTTCTCCTTGCTGAAATCTTTGTATCCCCTTTCTCATTTGTTTTTTTTCAGGCCTAAGGGCCTTCTTGAGCATTTCTTGTAGTGGGGGTCTTGTGGTGATGAAGTCTCTTAGCTTTTGTTTATCAGGGAGAGTTATTGTTTCTCCATCATATTTGAAGGATATTTTTGCTGGATAAAGTATTCTCGGCTGAAGGTTTTTGTCTTTCATGATTTTGAATATATCATTCCAGTCTCTCCTAGCCTGTAGAGTTTCTGTCGAGAAATCAGCTGAGAGCCTGATGGGGTTTCCTTTGTATGTTATTTTGTTTTTTTGTTTAGCTGCCTTCAATATTATTTCCTTGTCACGGGTATGCTTCAAGTTTGCTACTATGTGGCGAGATGATTTTTTATTCCTGTTTATATATTTAGGTGATCTATTGATTTCATTCACTGTTATTTCCCTCTCGTTCCCTAGGTTGGGGAAGTTCTCAGCTATTATTTCTTTGAACAAACTCTCTGCTCCTTTTTCTCTTTCTTCTCCTTCTGGAATACCTATTATCCTTATGTTGCTTTTCCTCATTGAGTCTGATATTTCTCGAAGAATTTCTTCATTTCTTTTTAGTCTTAGCTCTCTCTCCTCCTCTATCAGGAGCCTTTCTGCATGGCTATCCTCAATAGTGCTAATTCATTCCTCCATATTGTCAGTTCTGCTCTTTAAAGACTCCATTTTTTCCACTATCTCGTTGATTTTGTTTTTCATCTCCAATAATTCTGATTGGTTTTTCTTTAGGGTTTCAATCTCTTTTGTGACATAATCCCTGAATTTGTTGATTTGTTTCTGTGTATTCTCTTGTATTTTGTTGAGTTTGTTTATGATAGCTATTTTGAATTCTCTGTCATTCAGGTTATCAAATTCTGTGCCTTCAGGGTTGGTTTCTGGGTGTTTGTCATTTTCCTTTTGGTCTGTAGCCCTGGCAAATTGTCACAAGGATCCAACGGGGACATCTTTATTTTTTCCCCTCATGATAATTTGGTCCTGCAGTTTCCCCCTGCTGCCACTAGATGGAGATCACGAGCGGTTTTCTCTGAGGCAGCTGCAGCCCCCGGAGGGATTATGCTGAAACACCGTGTGTGTAGGGGGAGGAGTCCTCTCTTTCTCCTGCTTGACCCAGGGGGTTTCCTTTCTGGCTCTCTTAGGGTGTTTGCTACACCCTCTAAACAGTCCGTCGTCGCTTCCCAGTGGGGATCTCGCGACAGTCTGTGAGGAGAGCACCTGGATGGCGATAGTTTTCCCCGCTGTGGGCCGCCCCTCCCCCTCTGTCTGCGAACCTGTGCTGTCTTTGCTGATCAATTGGGGAGGGGGAGTACAACCTCCTACCTCTCCTCCCGTCCTCCAGGGCTTCCCGCACCTCCACCGTCCGATGTATGGCAGCAGGGGTTTCTCAGAAGTCCTTCGTAGTGTTTGATTGAGCTCTGTTGGAATGTGAATGATGTTTTTGTTGTGTCATAGGGGGCAGAGATTCAAAGAGGGAATCTCACTCCACCATGATGCTGACGTCACTCCAAGTGTTCTTAATCAAAAAAAAAAAAAGAAAAAGAGATGGGGGACATAAACGTATATTTTCTATATTGTAGGATTTCTATCTTGGATAAAATTTCTATAATTTCTATCTTGGATAGTAATTTCTATCTTGGATATTTCCTTAAAAGATTAGAAAATATATGTCCACAGAAAGACTTTTACACAAATGTTTATGTTGGCTTTACTTATGATAGCACAAAATTGGAAATAGCCCAATGGAGTAATGGATAAACAAATAATTATATATTCACACAATTAAATACTACTCAGCAATAAAAAGGAAGAAACTGTTGGTCTATGCAACAACGTGGACAAAACTCAAAAATATCATGCTGAGCAAAAGACACCAGACTCACAAGAGTACATGCTGTGTGATTCCATTTATATAAAATTCAAAACCCAGCAAAACCCATCTCCACTGACAGTAGGTTAGTGGCTGCCTGGTTCCAGGGGTAGGGGGATGAACTGCAGGTACATTAGGGAACATTTTGAGGTGATGGAAATGTTTTACATTTTGAGTCAAACTTTGGGTCTTATTATTTTTTTTATTTTTGCCTTAAGAACAAAACTAAATTTCACTCAACCATGATAGTACAATCTCTGTATTCTCCTCTATATACATTTCTATTGGTCCTGTGGATAGAATCTTTCGATGATGACACAGGTGGAATACGTTCATTTTTCCCCCCAAACTTTCTGTCCCCAAAAGGAAATAACAGTTTGTTATCTCTCCTTTCCTTGTGCATTTTACCATGAATAATTTTGTTTTGGGTGGTGACAGTATTGACCAGAGCTATATATTTGAGGCCACTCAGAAGAGTGTGATCCTGTACTTCTTATTGTTTTCACAGTTTCTTTCTTTTCATTCTTTTGCGCCCTACTTTCCTCTCTGTTTTCATTTCCTTTTCCCCTCAAAATGTACCTGTGGTGTTAATACTGAAACAGCTTCTGAGACATCAGCTGCGCCT
Source organism: Tapirus indicus (assembly GCA_031878705.1). Taxonomy (NCBI): domain Eukaryota; kingdom Metazoa; phylum Chordata; class Mammalia; order Perissodactyla; family Tapiridae; genus Tapirus; species Tapirus indicus. The sequence goes on along the minus strand of CM062918.1, from coordinate 106,071,233 downwards.
CTTTAGTTTCATTTTATATATGTATATACATATTATATTCAGGGGTGATATGAAATCATTTGAAAATTCTGAGGACAGACTTGAAAAGGAAATTGTGCCCTAATACCCTAACACTAGCATAATAGTATTACCATCTTGAATATTGATGATAACATGCCGGGTACCTTTTAACTTTCTTTTCCTTTTTCTCTCTCTCCTTTTTTTTCTGTGTGTGTGTGCGTGCACATGTGCATGATGTTTGTGTTTGAGAGAGAGAGAAAATGGTTTTTATTCCTGTTTCAGTAGCCAGTTTAAAGCATAGCTTTCTTTTCTTTGATTTCATCACCTTTAAGACGGTCTTTCTTAAAACATGATAATTAATCCATAACGTCCTAAAACATGTCTTTTATTTATTTATTTATTTTGGTGAGGAAGATTAGCCCTGAGCTAACATCTGTGCCCATCTTCTTCTACTTTATATGTGGGATGCCTGCTACAGTATGGCTTGATAAGTGGTACATAGGTCCATGCCTGGGATCCAGGCCTGGGAACCCTGGGCCACTGAAAAGGAGTGGGCGAACTTAACCACTAGACCACCAGACTGGCCTCTATGTGTCTTTTAATTAATTAGTATTCTTATCTCTTATGACTCTGGAAGGACACTAATTATGTACACTCTTGGGACAATTGAAAAAAATGCCACTTGAATATTTTTTGCTCTATTGTTCGTCTTTTAAGAGAAGAGTATATGAGTTTGTTATTCTTCATTTTTTAGTGAACTTCCTTCCTTCCCAGCAAAGGTTGTTTGTTTTCTTTCCCCCACCCTACAGGAAGAAATTGTGCGTAGATAATAGTTCAACTCCATCATAGTCATATGATTACTTCCATTTTGAGAAATACTGCATAAAAACTTGTTTTACTTTTCAGTAATAGCATAACTCTAGTTTGGAGCTGTGCTGTAAATACAATAGTAACATTTTTATATTAAAGTTAAAACTTTGAAGAGAGATTTTGGAAGACATGACACAAAGCGTGCAGGTAGCTGCCACGGCTGAAGGAGTGTCAAAAATTTATAACAGCAACCAAGGAACTGAAAAACAAAAGAAGCAAGGTAAGGACATTTTCAATTGTTCAAAATGAAAGTTATTTATTGAAATTATGAAGCATAATGTTAAACAACGTCCTTTAAAGACACGAAATGGGTTTTGTAGTTTCTTCCATCAAGGAAAAAAAAAACCTACTTTTTAAAGTTATCTCCATAAATGAAAATTGTAACAAAATTTAGATTTGTAATTTACTATTTGTCTTTATAATTCAGATTCATTTTATCTTATCTTAAATGATAATGGAGAGAGATTAATCATAGCTTAAAATTCTTCAAGATTTAATTTCACTTTTACTAAGTATTTAATAAAACCCATACTGGAGAAGATGTTAAATTTGATCCACATACTCATTCAATGCCCCAAATGCATACATTACATGAAAAATTTGACCAATATTTCTAATATTTTAAAAGATTATTTATGAAGAGTAGAGTCAAGATAACTAGACTTTAGAGGTTCTTAATAGCAGAAAGATTGTCTCTCTAACCTACTTCTATCTAAACAATTGCTTGTGCCCTGATATCCTTAGTGATGTCTCTGGCAACCTTAAGAAGGATAAGAAAGAAAAGGTACTAAAAACAAAAAAGAAATCTTAGAAAACAACTTGGTAGCATTGGATGTATTAAATAGCAAGGTCAGAGTATGTAAGATCCAAATTCTAAATCTAACAGGAAAATCTTCCAAGTTATTTCAACAGGCCTGTTTATAATCAAAATATGGTGAAGAAGGGAGAGAATGAAACTAAAATGCTTTAAATACAGCAATCTATGGTTTAGGGACTATGGTGAGTTTTAAACTTTTGTCATTTAATTTCATTTCAACCTGTACATGAAAATTATCTTTTCTCATATTGTCAGCATGTGCATACCCTTCTTTCTTCCTGTTGGCTCAGAGGTGTTTCCTCTTCTTTAAATCTGTCAGTGATTCTCAGAATAATCCCATTAATAAGCTAGGATTTTTTTAAAAATGAAAGGGTCACTGATTTCAAGCAGCTCTGAGTTTTCTTTCAACAATCATTCTGGAGGAAAGGATACCAAATGAGCTTGACTACCTACTTAAAATAATGAATAAGAAAATGTACAAAAAATATTCCATTTAATATGGCAGTAAATAACCTTCACTCCCCCCCCACAATAATTAAAATTTGAAAAGATGGGAAAGTTAACACCAGAAAAAATAACAAGAGCTTTCTTTTGTTTAATTCCTGGTATAAGCCAGACCTTTTGAAAACATAGCACATCTATATCCTTTAATTACAAAAAAAAAGAGATAATGCTATTTAATGGATGAAGAGATATAGGCTCAAATGGGGTAAGAAAATAAAATTATACACTGTAAATATTTGACCAAGATTTTGAACCTGTAATATTTATAACTGTGATATCCTTTTGTTCACTACATCAATTCACGGACGGACCATAGAATATGATATTGACTTGATTGATGGCATAGAAAAGAGAAAACAAGTGTTTGATTTCTTCATACCTAATGTTTGAGGAAAATTAATAAGGAATTAAATAAATTAATAAGGTAATATTTGAAAGGTGATTAAGAACCTCATTAAAAAGAGCCTGGACTCAGGTTCTGAACTGAGGCATATACAGCACCAAAAAAGCTGAAAAGACACATGAATGTTTTGTTTCTTTTCTTTTTGACCTTTGCTACATTGGAAGTCTGGTCATTTCTCTTACCTGGGAGCAATCCCTCCATTTGCGCTTCAGAGCACAATCCTTCTAGCCTATGCAAGAATTATTCTTTTTAATTTAATTATTCCCTCCCCCTCCTGACTGTGTCAGCAATCTATTGCTTTCACACGAAATAATCCCCAAATGCATGGAAACATTTGTTATATCTTTTTAAAAAATCCTACTATAACTATTCATCTCATTCCAAGTAACACTTTGCTTGCTCTGTTTCACACAGCAAAAGTCCCCTGAGAGTCTACATGCTGATTTCACTTCCTTAATTCCAGCAATCTAACTTCCTTCTGCCTTGCTCCTTAAAACTACTCTATCAAGGACACCAATGAGCTTCATGTGCTCCATTTGAGTTTTTCTATCTTCACTGCTACTACTCTTGTTTAAGACATCACCGTCATTTCATTGGTTAGTTATAGCTTCCTAAATAGTCTCTCCACCCAGTACTCATACAGAACTTTTAAAAACATAGACCTGGCAATGCCAAACACCCACATAAAAAAATTCAGTAGCTTCCCATTATACTTAGAGGAAAATCAAGTTCTTTCCCAAAGCTTAGCATCATTTTTCTCCTGTCTACCTAGTCACTATTCTCCTGTTACCTCTGACCTAGTCACACTTGTTACACTTTGCTACAATCTTTTAAGTTCTTTCCTGATTCAAGGCATTTGCACTTGTTGTTCTCTTTGCTTGAAGTGCTTTTTCTTGTTTATTTTGCATAGATGGCCACTGCTTGTATTTTAGGTCTTGGTTTTAATGTCATTTCCACAGAGTGGCCCTCCTCACTATCCGTTTTAGTCTCTTCTCCCTCATCAGTCAGAGCACCCTGTTTATTGTCTTTCCAGCACTTCAATTTGTATTTTCAAATTCATTTTTATCAGTTTATTGTCAGTCTTTTCCACAAAATGTAAGTTCCAGGAGAGCGTGGATTATATCTTTTTGGCTTAGTATTACATTTATAGAAATTAGCATATAGGAGATTATTAACAAATAAACATTGTTAAAGGATGAATAAATAAACACAGTGCTGGTTCAAAAGTGAAGCATTGCATATACTACAATGTGTGCTTATTGTGTAGCTTTGAAATTCCAGATAGAAAATATGCAAAGCTAATGACAAGACCTTTCAGAAATTTGGCAGAAATATATAAAGTTAGAATTAACTCCATGATTATATTTATCAGATAGTTAACATAATAACAGTTTTGTGGCTCAAAAACAATGCTGATATTCTCCTTGCTGCATTCTCTCTCACTGCTTTTGGTACTCTATAAAAATTATTTTTTTATGGATACTGGTATTTTCATGCATTACTCATGATAGTAAAGATTGGTACCATGCTTTTGGAAGAACATTTAATTGATATAGGCCATTTTCTTTTCTTTTGAAAATGTTTCTTAAGAAGATAATTAGACAAGTATGCAAGACTCATTTAAATCACACTTGTTCTAGTTCTGGTTTAAAAAGGGGATGGAGCAGCCTAAATATCCACCAGAAGAGGATTAGGTTTTTTTTTTTCTAATGGTGTAGTCATATAATAGAATATTATCCACCATTAAAATTACATCAGATTGTACTTTTACGTAATGTATAAATTTAGCTATTGCTTTGAATGAACTGTTACCGAACAAAATGGGCTCGCCTTCTGGTGAGTTAAATAAGACTCTACACCAGTGGAAGTTGTCTCACAAAGTAAAGTGTATTTGCAGCAAATAGGATTCCATGAGGAATCATTTCCAAAGTCATGGCGTCCCAGAACAAAGGGAAGCAGGGACCTTTATTTTGGATGGGAATGAATATTCAAAAGGGAGAGACAGGTATTTGCCTGCACAGGCTCAGTTGGAGAATGTGCTTCCACATAATGAGGCCTAAGCTCTTCCTGGAGAGATATTTGCTTAAAACTAAGGCAAAGACCATGGGTGCAGCTCTTGTGGTGAGGCTTGGTCAGTTTCAGGATGTTTGGTGGTTACACCTCCTTAACATACAAAAGGAAAAGAAACGACTTGGAAACACAGTTAATTGCTTCTGAACCCACCTTTGCATTTCTTAAGGCACCTAGTCGGTGACACAACCACCCCAAAGTTTCGTGGCTTAAGACAACAACCATTGTGTTGCTCATGGTTCTATGGGTTAGGAATGTGGACAGAATTCCATGGGGATGGCTTGTTCCTCCTCTGTGTTACGCCAGCTAGTGTATTTGGACAGAGACTGACGATCCAAAATGTCATCACTCACAGATTTGAGTCATAGAGGTTGAATTAAGGTGTTTATCCTCCATATTCTCTCTCTCTCAGATTTCTTTAGATGATGGCTGGGGTCCTTTAGATGGTGAGCTTGAACTTCTTCAGATGGTAGCTGGGCTCCAGAAGAGTGAAAGGAGAAATTACAAGGTCTTTTAAGGCCTGAGATCTAAAGTCCCAGAATATATTTCTACCACATTCTATTGGTCAAAGTAAGGCAGAAGGCCAATTCATATTCAGATGTCGGGAGATATAGTATACCTATTGATAGGAAGAGTAGCAAGATCATTTGTCAAAGTGGTGATAGACACAGGGAGGGATGATTCACTGGGGGTCATTTTTGACAGTCTACCACACACGGAAGAACAAATTGTTACCTGAAAACATTAGATTATACAACAATGGGTATATGATAATTGTACTCAGTTGAAATTATATATATTTGACAGGGAGGTTATATGTGTGAAAAAAGGATTAGAGAGATATATGGATGGAAGGATGTTAACCCAAATAATAATACTGGATATCTCTAAGTAGTGTAAAATGAGATGTATTCTAAACTTCATTTCTTTCATATATCCACTAAGGAAAAAGTTTATTCCACAAAAGAATAACTAATTCTTCACAAGGTGAAAAAAAAAATTAATGATAAAAACTCTCAATAAGTTTATATCTATCTTAAAGTAACTTTTATAATTTTTAAAATTTCATAAAATTTTACCATGAGGATGAATAATTTATAATTACATAAAATAATAAAAATGTTTCATTTCAAAAAACTTATGCACCCTATTTTTTTCTTAATTTGGCACTAATAAAAAAAAAACAATTCTTCACCAGAGATTCATTCTTTTCCGCTGATTTTGCAGATGAGGAAATACAGGACCAGAAAAAGAAATAATGACTTGTCTAAATTCCCTTTACTTGTATGTGGCAAAAATCTCTATTGCAAATATTTGGATTGATTATTCTATGACCTTTCAAATATACTGTGCTATCTATCCTTTATAATAAACTTTTTGTTAGTTAGAAAGCAGATTTTCTTTGAAACGTTCAAAGAATGTTAGGATGTGCTGATATTTCACCATAGAGGAAGGATATGAAGGGCTGGGGGTGACTCCAGGCTGAGGAAATTCTACCCTAAAGAGCCATACCTCCTTGATTCCTTGGACTATGACAGTAAAATCCATGATAACACTTGGATTGGATATAAGGACATCCTGAGAAATTTGAAAAGAGCAGATATTTTTCCAAATGACAAAAAAGAAAAAGTATGTTTTGTTTCATCTCCTTGTGAAAAATTAGAGTAAAAAATTGTATTAGGTATAATTATGAATGCAAATTTAGTCTTTCTTTTGCCTGTTTCTCAATCTAAATGTATTTTTTTTCAGGATTTAAGAACATGAAGAATAAGTGTTTTTTAATAGTATGTGTTGTTATACCTGTAATATCTTCAATTGTTCATCTTTCAATTAGTTTAACTGGTGAGTAATTATGTCCTTTATTTTTTCACTTATTTTTTTTTTCAGGGCTTCCTACTGTATGATCCTTTTCCTTTCTATCTCTATATTATGATCTTTTCTCATTGTTCTCACTTTCTTCTCATTATTCATGATATATTTAATGAGTATCAGTGAATGAATTATTATGAATTACATAACCTGTCTAAGGCATTGGGATATGCAAAAAGAAGACAGAATTGTTCACCCAGATAATCTCACAATCCATTCAACTTTACCATGCAAATGGCAATCACTATTTTGACTTTTATTGCCATAGGTAAGTTTTGCCCATTTAAAAAATTTTATGTAAGTAAAATCATGCAATTTGCATGTCTCCTTTGTATCTTGTTTCTTTTGTTCCACATTATGCTTGTGTGATTCTTCCATGTTATAACATGTAGCAGAAGTTCCTTAATTCATTGTTATAGAAGGGGGTTGGAAAATTTTTTATATAAAAGACCAGATAATAAAAAATTTAGGCTTTGTTAGCCATACACCTCTGTTGCAGCTACTCAACTCTGTATTTGTAGTGCAAAAACATCCACAGAAGATATGTAAACAATTGTGCATGGCTGTTTCAATAAAATTGAACACAGAAATTTGAGTACTATATAATTTTCTTGTGTCAAAAATATTATTCCTCTTTTAATTACTTTGATTTTTTGATTAATTTAAAATGTAAAAATCATTCTTATCTCTGAGGTTGGCCTCAGGTCGTGGTCTGCAGATACTTGCTGTAGAATACACCATATTATATATTAATTTATTAATCATTTTACTTTTGATGGACATTTGAACAGTGCAACATTTTGACTACTGCAAATTGTGCAGTTTTGAATATCCTTATACTTTTAGTCTTCTAGTGAATAGCAGACATCATTTGAAATGTACTTATAAGAAGAATTATTAAGCCATAGAGTATGCATAGATTATAGCTTTGGTAGATAATACCATAGAGAGTAGATAATCCAACCAAAAGTATATTAAAATGGCAGTTGCTGTCAGTTTTATCCATTTTTGCCATTCCAGTGAGTGTCTGTTGGTATCTTGTTGTGGCTTTAATTGATATTTTTCTGATGACCAATACTGTTAATCTCCTTTTTGTGTTTACTGCTCATTTAGTCACAATATTTTGCGATGGGCATGTTCAGATACTTTGCCCATATTTTAACTGTCATAAAAATTCTTTAATATACTAGGTAAAAATCTTTTGTATTTCTGTTGTAAATGTCTTCTTCCACTATGGAGTTTAAATTTATTCTCTGTATGATGTCTTTCAATGAACAGTTCTTAATTTTAAGATAGTGTAATTTTCTTTTTCATTTTTCTATATTGTTACTGCATTTTGCATCCTGTTAAAAAAATTCACTGCACCCCAAAGAGATGAAGATGTTACTCTAGAGTTTCTATTGTAATATTTATTATATTTTTGCTTAATTTCACATTCAGAGCTATAATCCTTTTGAAACTGATTGTTCTGAATATTAGGATATAGTAATCAAAATGTATTTTTTTCATTCCGATAATCTTTTGATCTGGAGCAATTTATTGAAAAGTCCATAGTTTACAGTTCACTCCTAGTGTTGTACATTCCATGAAGTTAGGAAAATGTATAATGGCACGTATCCATCACTATGGCATCATGCAGAGTATTTTCACTGCCCTAAAAGTCCTCTGTGGTCCACCTATTCATTCCCCCACTAGCCAATGCCTGGCAACTGCTGATGTTTTTACTGTCTCCATAGTTCTGCCTTTTCCAGAACATCGTATAATTGGAAATCATACAGTATGTAGACTTTTCAGACTGGCTTCTTTCACTTAGTAATATGCATTTAAGGATCTCCTGTGTTCTTTTCATGGCTTGATAGCTCATTTCTTTTAGGTGCTGAAGAATATTCCATTGTCTGGCTGTATAACAGTTTACTTATCTGTTCACCTACTGAAGAGCATCTTGGTTGCTTCCAAGTTTTGGCAATTAGAAATAAAGCTGCTATTAACATCTGTGTGTAGGTTTTATTGTGAATATAAATTTTCACCTTCTTTTGGGTAAATACCAAGGAGTGTGATTGCTGGATTATATGGTAGGAGTACGTTTAGTTTTGTAAAACTTCTCCAGACTGAATTCCAAAGTGCTTGTACCATTTTGCATTCCTAATGGCATGAATAAGGGTTCCTGTTGCTCCACATCCTCGCCAGCATTTGGTATTGTCAGTGTTCTGAATTTTGGCCACTCTAATGGGTGTGTAGTAACTTGTTGTTACTTAAATTTGCGTTTCTCTGATGAAATATGATATGAAGCATCTTTTCATACACTTATTTACCATCTGTATATCTTCTTTGCTGAGGTGTCTGTTCATGCTTTTTGCCTATTTGTTAATTGGGTTGTTTGTTTTCTTATTGTTGAGTTTTAAGATTCTTTGTATATTTTGGATAACAGTCCTTTATTAGGTGTGTCTTTTGCAAATATTTTCTCCCACTCTGTGACTTGTCTTCTCATTCTTTTGATATTGCCTTTCATAGAACAGAAGTTGTTCACTTTAATGAAGGCCAAATTATCAACTGTTACTTTCATGGATTGTGCCTTTGGTGTTGTATCTAAAAAAATCATCACCTTATCCAAGGTCATCTGGGTTTTCTCCTATGTTATGTTCTAGGAGTTTTATAGTTTTGTGTTTTAAATTTAGATCTTTGATATATTTAAGTTAATTTTTGTGAAGGATGTAAGATCTGTGTTTAGATTCTTTTTTTTTTTTTTTTGCATGTGGATGTTCAGTTGTTCCAACACCCTTTGTTGAAAAGACTCTCTTTGCTCCATTGTATTGCCTTTGCTCCTTTATCTAAGTTCAGTTGACTATATTTATGTGACTTTATTTCTGGGCACTCTAGTCTGTTCAATTGATCTATTTGTCTATTTTTTCACCAATACCACACTGTCTTGATTACTGTAGCTCTATAGTAAGTCTTTATGTTGGGTAGTGTCAGTTCTCCAACTTTCATCATCTTCTATATTTGTTGACTCTTCAGTGTCTTTTGCCTCTCCTTATAAACTTTAGAATCGGTTTGTTGATATCAACAAAATAACTTTCTGAGATTTTGACTGAGATTGCATTGAATCTATAGATTGAGTTGGGATAGAACTGACATCTTGACAACATTCAGTCTTTCTACCCATTAACATGGAATAAGCTCTCCATTTATTTAGTTCTTTGATTTTTCTCATCAGAGTTTTGTAATTTTTCTCTTTAGATTTTGTACATATTCTATTACATTTATACCTAAGTATTCTATTTTGGGAGTTCTAATATAAATGCCATTGTGTTTTTAATTTCAAATTCTTCTTGTTCATTGCTGGTACATAGGAAAGTGATTGGCTTTTGTATATTAACCTGTATCCTCCAACCTTGCTATGATTGCTTATTAGTTCTAGGATTTTTTTTCAATTCTTTCAGATTTTCTACATAAAATCACGCCCTCTGTGAAAAAAAGACAGTACTTCTTCCTTCCTAATTCTAATCCTTTTCTTATCTTATTGCATTAGGTAGAACTTCCAGTACAATATTGAAAAGGAGTGGTGAGAAGGGATATCCTTGCCTTGTACCTGATCCTAGTGGGAAAACCTCCAGTTTCTCAATAAATTAGGATATTAACAGTAGGGTTTTTGTAAATAGCCTTTATCAAGTAGAGGAAGTTCCCCTCTATTCCTAGTTTCCTTAGAGTTTTTGTCTTGAATGAGTATTAGATCTTGTCACATGCTTATATTGATAAGATCTTGTGATTTTTTTCTTTTTAGCTTGTTGATGTGATGGATGACATTAATGATTTTTAAGTGTTGAACCAGCCTTGCAGGTCTGGGATAAATCCCACTTTTTTGCTTATAATTCTTTTTTATAATTATCGGATTTGATTTGCTAATATTTTGTTGAGAATTTTTGCATCTGTGTTCATGAGAGATATTGGTCTATAGTTTTTTTGTTTTTCCTTTTAATGTCTTTGGTTTGGCCTCACGGAATAAGCTAGTAAGTACTCCCTATGCTTCTATGCTCTGAAAGAGATTATAGAGAATTAGCATAATTTCTTCCTTAAATGTTTAGTAGAATTCACCAATGAATCCATCTGGGCCTGGTGCTTTCTGTTTTGGGAAGTTGTTAATTATTGATTCAATTTCTTTAACAGATATAGGCCTATTCAGATTGTCTATTTCTTCTTATGTGAGATCTGGAAGATTGTCTTTTAAGGAATTGTTCCATTTCATGTAGATTATCAAATTTGTGGGCATTGAGTTATTCATAGTATTCCTTTATTATCCTTTCGATTTCCATGGGATATGTAGTGATGTCCTCTCTTTCATTTATGATATTATTAACTTGTGTCTTTTCTCCTTTTTTCTTAGTCTGGCTAAGGGTTATTGATTTTATTGTTCTTTGCAAAAAAACAGCTTTTCATATTGTTGGTTTTCTCTATTAATATCCTGTTTTTAATTTCATCAGTTTCTGCTCTATTTCTTATTATTCCTGTTCTTCTGTTTACTTTTGGCTTAACATTCTCTTCTTTTACTAAGGTGGAAACTTACATTATTGATTTTAGACCTTCTTTTCTAATGTGGGCACTTAATGCTGTACATTTCCCTCTCCGGACTACTTTTGCTGCATCCCACAAATTTTGATGTTAAGTTTCCATTTTCATTTAGTTCAAAATATTTTTTAACTTCTCTTGAAATTTCTTCTTTGATCCATATGTTATTTATAAGTGTATTTTTTCATCTCCACATATTTTGGGATTTTCCAGTTATTTTTCTGTTACTGATTTTTAGTTTAATTCCATTGTGATCTGAAAGCAGACATCGTAAGATTTATTTTCTTTTAAATTTGTTAAGGTGTGTTTTATGTTAACTATTAATTTTGATAAATTCTTCATTTTCATTTGAATGTTTACGTATCATTCCAATTATCTGCAAATAATAATGATTTTATTTATTCTGTTGAAATCCTTGTACCTTTTTTTATCATCTGTTAATTTTTTTTTATTGATGTCTTAATAGTTTATAACACTGCAGGGTTTTAGTTGTACATTTTTGTTTGTCTGTCACCTTGTGGATGTAACCCTTTTCCCCTTGTACCCACCCCACAACCCCCTTCCCCTTGGTAACCAGAAATCAGTTCTCTTTGTCCAGGTGTTCATTTATATTCCATATATAAGTGAGTTCATGCAGTGTCTGTCCTTCTCTCTCTGGCTTATTTCACTTAACATAATACCCTCTAGGTCCATCCATGTTGCTGCAAATGGGACAATTGTGTCTTTTCTTATGGCTGAGTAGTATTCCATTGTATGTATATACCACATCTTCTTTAACCAATCATCAGTCAGGGGACACTTGGGTTGCTTCCACTTCTTGGCTATAGTGAATAATGCTGCAATGAACATAGGGGTGCATAAGCCTCTTGTGATGGTGGATTTCATGTCCATTGGGTAGATGCCCAAGAGTGGTATTGCTGGATCATACGGTATTTCTATTTTTAATTTTTTGAGGATTCTCCATACTGTTTTCCATAGAGGCTGCACCAGTTTGCATTCCCACCAGCAGTGAATGAGGGTCCCCGTTTCTCCACAACCTCTCCAGCATTTGTTGTTATTTGTCTTTGTGATTATAGCCATTCTAAGGGGTGTAAGGTGATATCTTAGTGTAGTTTTGATTTGCATTTCCCTGATGATTAGTGATGTTGAACATCTTTTCATGTGTCTATTGGCCATCTGTATGTGTACCTTTTAATATATTTTTATTGCCTTATTTTACTGGCTAGAACTTTTAATTCTAGCTTGCCTCCTTATCTCATTCTTAATATATGAGAAAATATTTAATATTTCTCGAATAAGAATGATTATACATGGACATTCTTAATCAAATTAAGTGAGTTTCCTATAATTCCTGGATAGCTAAAAGGCTTTATTCTGAACAGGCATAGAATGCTATCAAATGCTTTATCTTCATCTATTGAGAAACTTAGTTTGTCTCTTTTTCTGTTAATGTGTTGAATTACACAGATTTTTTACAATGTTAAACAAACATTTCACTTCTGGAATAAACTCAATTTAATCATAAGGTATTAACCTTTTAACATTCTTCAGTTAAATTGGCTAGTATTTTGTTTAAGAAATATACACATATGTTCATGAAAGACTGAACTATAATTTAAGTTTTTTAAAATACTATTGTCAGGTAGTAATATCAAGAATATACTGGCCTCTAAAACTGAGTTGGGAAGTGTTCCTTCCTATTCTATTTTCTGAAACAGATTGTGTAACATTGTTGTGTCTTTCCTTCACAATTAGAAGTAATCACAACTGAAGTCATCCTGACCAGATTTCTCTGTGTGGAATTTTTTAAAGATTTAATTTTTTTACTAGATAGAGTATTGTTCACATTTACTACTTTTCTTTGTCACTAGTATTAAATTGTGCTTTCCAAAAATTTCTCTTCTTTTCCATTCCTGCTATCGCTAATTTGTTGCTTCATCTCCCTCTGTTTAATTTTTTTCTTTTACCAGTTTTCCTAGTTTTCTATCCTATTTTAGATTATTCAAAAAGACAATTCATGAGTTTTTTTGGCTCTTTGTATTTTACATTAATTTCTATTCAACTGATTTTTGCTCTTATTTTTTAATGGTGTCTTTTTTTCTACTTTGATTTTAATTTTAATTCACCACTCTTACTAACTTTTTGAGATAGATAATTGTCTTTTTAAAAAGTCTTCCTTCTTTTTTAAAACATAAATTTAAGCCAATAAATTTTCCTTTAAGCTCTAAGGCAATGTGCTGTGTTCCACAAGTTTATTTGTATCCTGTAAGTTGTTTTATTTGTGTGTGTGTGTGTGTGTGTGAGGAAGATTAGCCCTGAGCTAACATCTGTTGCCAATCTTCCTCTTTCTGCTGAGGTAGATTGGCCCTGGGCTAACATCAGTGTCCATCTTCCTCTACTTTACATATGGGACACTTGCCACAGCATGGCTTGGTAAGCAGTGGGTAGGTCTGTGCCCAAGATCCAAACCTGCTGCTGAAATGGAGCATGTGAACTTAACCACTATGCCACCCGGCCGGCCCCTGTATCCCATAAGTTTTGATATTATATTACACATACCAAAACATATGTAACTATCTTTCAGTTCAAAATATTTTCTATTTTCAATGATTTCTTCTTCTTCTTTAACTCATGAGCTATTTAGCACTGCATTGCTTAATTTACAAACTTTGGTGATTTTCTAATTTTGTTATTGTCATTGATATATGGCTCAAATCTACTGCAGTCAGGAGATGTACTGTAAATGTCTTCAGCCTTTTAAAATTTGTTTTTGCCACTTTATTGCCTGCTTTGGTAAATGTTTCATGTGCACTTTAAAGAATGTACATTCTGTTGTTGTTGTATGTAGCTCTCTATGTATGTCAACTGGCTTAGTTTTGCTAATCATGATGTTCAGATATTATTATTTTTGCTCTTTTTGCCTGTTCTTGTATCAGTGATTAAGAGAATTGTGTTGAAGGTTTTAACTTTTATAGGTACTTGGCATCAGGTGACTATGGGTGATAACATAACTAATTGTTTTACCACTGTGCACTGTAGATCAACAGCATCCCACTTACAGCTGGTGATTGGACCAATGCCTTTAAAGTGAATTACACTGAAAAACTAATACCATATCTCATCCTTAACGTTCTGTTCCCTTAGAACCACTTTTGGTACCAAAAACCGATTCAGTCTGGGCATGTTCAGGAAAATAGGCATTGTAAATGTTACAAGAATAGGACTTTAATGTAGGAATTAGGGAAATATGACTGAGAGGAGCTGGAGAGTGATGGTGTGGAAGGTTGTTTAGCTGGAGAAGAAATAGTCGCTAATGAACTTGGCTTAAAGCATGAATGCGTTTGGAGAACCTAGAGATCAGACAAAAGTCTAAGAAGCTAACACGGCTGGCTGCCAAGAATACAAAAGAGAAATCATGAAAAGGCCTGTGAAGTGCCAATGCCCAAGGTCTCCAAGAATAATGCCTTCTCTTTTACTTTCACCTTCCAAATCTCACATGAGTTCTTTTCATTTGTTAACTATAACCAAAACCACACAGTCATGGTGGTACCTACTCAACAACTTGACAATATTTTGTTAGTTGTATATTCCATTTTGTTGTTTTCATTGCTTCCTTGAAATTAAATCAAATGTTTAGAGTTATAATGGTCTAATATGAATCAGTATTTTTATTACTCTCAGATACTGCTAGAATTTCATTGTATTTCATTTACCGAGAAATGGCAAAGGTGACTTAATACAAGTGAAATCACCTGGTTGCTCTAGGAAAGCCTATGAATCACTGAGGTTGGAATTGAAAGGAATATGGGTGTCCTGTCAAAGCCTGACCTGCTATCATTTAACCTAAAATGAAATTGATTTTTCAACTAGTTATGTGATAGATATGCAAATCTGGATCACAATCATAATATTTTACATTACAATCCTATCTTTCCTCCAATGATCTCAAAACACACTAGCATATTATTTCATCTTGTCCTTAAAATGTGTATTTTTCTTATTTTTAGGTACAAAAACTCAATATTTTTGCCCCCAAGATTGGATTGGTTTCCAAGATAAATGCTATTATTTCTCTAAAGAAGAAGCTGATTGGAATTCAAGTAGACACAATTGTTCCACACAACATGCTGACTTAACTGCGATTGACACCACTAAAGAAATGGTAACTAATTTAATATACATTCTTATGAATTATCTTGAGTAGGGTAATTGGGAATATTTAAATGCCATTATGATTTTTAAATCTTTTCACACATGCCTGTCTGTATACACAGAATATTGAAGATGTTCAGAACATGCCATGTGAGATACAGTTGCAAAACCTGTTGATATTTTGTTTGGATAGGGTAAGACTTACATCAAGTGGTAGACTTGATAGCTATTTTGTATTTTAAGGAGCATAAACAGAAGAGCTTAGTAATATTTGGAAACCTTTATAAGCCAGGATTCCACAAAGAAAGAATTGCCTCAGAAAGAATGGGATTCTTCATTTAACTTCCTTTGAAGAACATTCCTCTGACTTCTCAGTTTTGCTTTGCTGTTTGTCCCTGAGGTCCCATGGCAACCTCCATCAGAACACTCACTGACAGTAATGCAATAGGTGTGTAATTGAAGTTTCCCCCTAGACTGGGGTATGAGCTTCCAGGGAGCAGACATGTTTTACTTGAAATTGTATCCTTTGCTGTAACATAAAGGCAGGTACAAATCAAAAGCTTAGTGGATCTTTGTTGACTAAATATTGATTTACATGGCAAAAATTCTATGAGTAAAGAGAATCTCTAAGAACTTTTTCACAAGGGATTGTGAAACTCTTTACTTCTGCACTTATGAAATCTGTTCTTTGCCAAGTCATTTATGTGGTAAGCATATGTTTTTACTTTTGCTTAGTGTCTTAAAGTTAAGGGTCAATTTAAGAGGTAAAGTAACTTGTTTTAAAAAAAATTTTGTGAGTAATGTCCAACTAAAAAGTGCTTAAAATGTAAAGCAGCACAGCACAGCAGTCAACATTGTTAAAAGAGAATTGAGTGTTACTTCTGTGGTGAACAAAGTATATGTATGCAATCTGCCTGGAGATTAGTTTCAATTTAAATGGATGTGAACCAGGCTGGAGCAGTTTATAGGTCAGTGCAAAGAAACTAAACTATTTTGGATGCAACAAAAGGTATAGAAATCTGAATAAAATGTGAAAAATTACATATGTTAATAATAGACACCCCAAATTAAAAGTAAGATGCAAGTTCAATTTAGTAGGAAGAGCTTCCGTAGTCAACGATTTCACTGCCGGATTTTGCAAGACGTTTGAAATGAACATTCTGAGAAATCCTTAAACTGCCCTTTACAGTTCCTCTTCGGAAAAAAAGGCTAAATTAGCAGCAAGATAGAAAAATAATGTTTTAATAAAATTTTTGAAGGATAAAGAAATAACAATGCAAAATATCTTAAAGATCTTCATTTATAGGAATCTTGTCAGCAAAGACTGACAAAAATAGCAAATATCCTGAAATACAAAGAAGTACAGAAAAATAATTAGTTTTGAGCTTAAGAGAAATCGTTAAACATATTAGATAAGAATAATTGTACTGTTTAGATCAAGAAAAAAGACTTTGATCATATAATACCCTGATATATTTTGAAGATCATAGATGGCTATTATGTACTACGTAATCTGGGCAAAATTTAAGTGACGAACAGAATGAGGTGAAACTGTCTGTGAAGGAGTGATAAAAGTAATGTATAGAAGAATTTTAAAGCACTGTTTATTTAAAATAGTTTAATTAAAATATTACATATATTTATCTAAATTACAAAATGTTTTCCTTAGTTAAAATGAGATGAAGCTTGTATTGTAAATATTTTCCATATTCATTTCCACCTATTTAAAATTATCTTGCATTTTTAACAAGAGGCTACATGGGCAAATCTTTATTGAAAAAATAACAATTAACATTTTTCATAGGACAGGCTCTAGGAAATGCACCTCCTAGTTCCCTGTCACCAAGACCAAAACTACTGAATGTCATCCAATTTTCCAAATTATCCAACAACATATCCTCTTGGTTTCCAACACATTTATCCTTTCTTATATTTTTTCTGCCTTCAAACAATCTCTTTCCTAATCCTCGGATATGAATTGCACTTTTCTCCTTTGGCCTCTATATTTATATGGAATCTTCTATTCCTCCCTTCCAGATTCACCTCTTAGAGCACACCCTGTGTGAAAGTCTCTCATAGAGACTCAGATGCTTCTTCTCATAAACTCAAATTTCACTTTCTATTTATAATACTCTTTATAATCTCTTTATCGAGTAGAATATTTTCTAACTATGTTTATATAATTTTCCTCACTATAAATGAATCCCTGTGAATCCAGGAACAATGTTTTCTTAATCTGTTCCTTTGTAAACCCAACACTTAGCCTAATGAATTGACATTTTTTTCAAATAAATTCATGAAATTCTGCAGAAGATGGAATATTAAAATGCCAAAGGTTGTTAGTGTCACTGTTATTAGATACGAATGGACAATAGTGTTGTGATTTGTCATAATTCCCTCATTTTTATCATAAAATTGAACTATGGACTGATACAATGTCAAGCATATGGTTTCCCAGCTATTTAGTAGCAGAGTAGGCTCAATGACCTTCTATATGTAATATAATTTTATGTCAAAAAAGGCTCTAAGGTCGCAAGAAATGTCAACATTGAGTGAATAAAAAGGAGAAATATCAGGAGAAAAATATGTTTTTCCCTGAGTGATTTCTTTAGAAATCAAAATATTTGGCAGAAAAATAAATTTGATAGACTCTAAAGGAATTGGATATGTGAAGGGCATGTGTGTGTGCATGTGTGCATGAGCACATGTGATTGTTTTGTGAGAGAAGTTAAAGTAAAATATAACATTAAACTCAATATACTAGTATTTACTGGGAAGTGGGAAAATGTGATAATAAATAACTGATGATTAGAAAGGCTGTGCAAGAGCTTAACTGCAAACACTGACTTTCTAGGAGTTTACAGTTTAAAAATCCTGGAGGCGTAGATTTTCATGTTGAATATTTATCAATACAGTTTGGAATCAAAAAGTATCTTAAAATTTATCTCACATCTTTGTTTCACAAATAAGAAAACTGAGGGTAAGATGGTAAAATACTTTTTCAAAATCCCATAGCTATTTTCTGATGAAGATAGGAGTTGAACAAATGTCACCTTGATCCTCACAATCTGCAAAGCAAGAGGGACACTGTAGTTGGTAGTAAAAACTGACAAGTAAAATTATGCAATCTGTTTTGTCTCTAAAGCATTTTCTTAGGCGATACAAATGCAGTTTTGATCACTGGATCGGGCTGGAGATGACAGAAAATCAAATAGGACGGTGGGTAAATGGAACTAAATTTAATGAATGGTAAGTTTCCTTCTTTCTGAGATTATTTAAATTTAGCACAAATTTCTCTAGAACCTATGCATTAGTTACATTTCTCTAGAGTCCAAGATTTGTGTGCATGTTGAAAAGACGGAGTGCAGAAGATTATATCATGTACTGAGATTAGTTCTAAGAGTCAATCACAGAAGTTGGAAATCAAGATATGGGGGAAGATCACCTAGATGATTATTTTGAAAATAAAGATCTGAGATTCATAAACACAGTCCAAAAAAAGTTAAAATTTTGCCTGATTTTAACCTGTCTTTTCTAATTCTATATCTGTTTTTCAAACTTCATGGCACCTGTTTGCTGACATCTGTTACAGGTCAGGTTGAATTAGTTGTTCGTTTTAACCTGATTTTATTTGCTCTGACAGTGCAATTTATTCTGGGCTTTATATCTTCCATTTTCCAACATGGGAAATTGGATCTAAAGACTTGAGTTCACTGTACACATGACCTCAGCATAACCACCCCAAATGGTTACTACCATCCACTTAGCTCCCTCGTTTATATTAGAATTTCTCAGTAGAAACACTGCTGACATTTTGGACTGAATAATTCTTTGTTGTGGGGAGCGGGTGTTTTCTTGTGCATCCCTGGCCTCTACCCACCAAACAGTAGCAGTTGTCTCCCTCCCCACTCTACTTGTGATAACCAAAAAATGTTTCCATATATTGCCAAGTATCCCTTGCAGGGGCAGGGGGATGGCAAAATCACCTCCAGTTAAGAACAATTGGTTTATATGAACTGGTAGTTCCATTGATTACGTGTAATAACAATGCCAGTTTAACAGATACAAATTTTTGGAAGACAGACTCTTATAGTTCAATTTGGTACAGATATCTCAACCATAGCAAGAGATGACTGTGTTACTTCACACTTCTTCAGGACTCTGGACAGGTTATATTTTTTTAAAAGATGTTGCTGGGCAAGGGAGAAATCACAGGACTCCCTAGTGCCTAGTGTCAAATCCCTTTTTTATAGGTTTAACGTGAGAGGGAATGAAAAATGTGCTTACCTCAATGATGATGGTGTGGCAACAGCTAGATGCTACACAGAAAGGAAATGGATTTGTAGGAAAAAAATACACTAAATACGTAAGTGTTTCTGATGATGAACTTATAACCATGAATAAGATGGTTTTAATATCTGTAACTTTTTTCTTTCCCTCTTTATAGCTTACCTGTCAACATTTCAGTTTTCATCTTATAGCCTGATAAAACATCTTCATAATTATCAAAGTAATTTTATTCAATTTGGTTTTTTACTTTTCAAATGTCCTAGATCTTTGCTTTTCTATATCAATTTTAGAAGAATCTTATAATTTCATAGAATCCATAGGTCAATTTTGAGAATGTTATATTTATAATATTATTTTCTTATTCATTTTTAATATATATCTTGTACTGATTTTTGTCTTCTTAAATAACTTACAAATTTTCTACAAAGTTACTGCATATTATTTATTATATGTATCCATATTAAATGTATCTATTGTTTTTCTTATTGCAATCATGTAATTTTATTATCTTTTTAAATAGTTATTTCTGTATAGAAATCTAACTGTTTTAGATATTCTTCTTCTGTTAAACATCCACTCTGAAAACTCTCATAGATTCTAATAATTAGTAGTTCATTTTAAATACTGCAAAATGTAGAATCTAATACGTTTTATTTTTTCATGTCTCATATCTTGTCTAATTAAAATGGGTAGGACTGCCAGGACAATATTAATGGTGAATGTTCTTGACTTTTGCCACATTTTATAGAAAATGCTTTTAACATCTCAACATTAGTAGTGTTTTATATAATTTTTATATACTTTTTTTTAAGTTAAGCCAGTTCTTTTCTATTCCTATTTGCTCAGAGTTTTTTTATAGGAATAGATTTTTGATTTTTTATATGTTTTTGTTTCTTGCATCTATTTCGATGTTCTCATGATTTCTCTTCCTTAATCTTTTAATGTGGTAAGTGCCATTTATAAGTTTTCTAATGTTAAAGAACTTTGTATTCCTCAATAAAATTCAACTTGGCCATGATGTGATATCATATTTATTCCAGAGAGATTCATTCTGATATTCTTTTTTAATATTCTACATTTAAATTCATGAGTGATTATCCTAAAATTTTTTCCAGGAACCAAGGATTATGGCCTACATAAATTGATGAAGACATGATTGGAAGATGTGTTGTTTACATTTATGCTATAAAATTGTGAATGATAAATTTAATGTGTCCAGAAAATTAATTATTGTTTGCATTTTTCTACGTATTTTACATTAGGGGTTTTTTTTGGTCATCAATAAAGCCCAGTAGCAACCTTTGAGAGACTTAGTGGGAAAGAATGTTGAGGGACAGCATGATGCAATGGATAATGTAATCAGAATTGAGTAAATGGTGCTAGGGAACTGCAAACTCAAGAAGATCTGTATTCTTTCAATAAAAACCAATTCCTAAGAGCATGATATCGTGAATAATAACAATGTTGCTAACAGTTTTTCATGGCACGAGGAATGAAATTAGCCAGGAAAGACACATTTGACAATAAAGATGGTAGAAATGGTTCCTAGATCTGAACAGGAAAAAATGATGTCTGGACACTAAACAACCTGCATGCACACTCACTAGACAATAAACAAGTACATAATCAGTCTTTTATTTATTATTCTGAATATTTATTAAGTTACAATGCCTCTCATGGGCTCATGAATTCTGTAATACATTTGATCAAATTGCTTATTTAAACAGAGGCCCTGCAAAAAATATCTATCAATCAATAATTATACAAGTTCTTTTAAGTTGAGCATAAATGATAATTTAGTTTATTAAATATTTATTTATGCATATTTAATGTGAAAAACTATAAATCGTGTTCCATGTGGTGGTAGTAATTTTTGTAACCTTTTAGTCACATATAGGTTTAATAAAATTCCCCTTCTTCTCTGTTATGGGTTGAATTATGTCTTCAAAGGGATATGTTGAACATATTTCAACATCTCAATTGTATCTTAATCTGAATATGTCTAAAATTTAATTTATAATATTTCTCCCAAAATAGGGACCTCATCAGTGCCCTAAATGGAACCACCATCCAACTAGTTGCATGAAAACAGAAACTTGGTGCTATCTTTAACATTGCTTTCTTCCTCATCTACCATTTTCAGTCAATCAACAAGTCCTATTAATGTTTATACTTTAATTCACTTCTCTTTGTCTCCAAAGCTTTCATACTAGACTATCATCTCTTGCCTAGACTACTGAAATAATCACTTAAATTAACTCTAAGTGTCCACTTCCTCATCCTCCTTTTCCCGATACAGTAGCCAAAATAATGTTTCCCAAACTTAAAACTGACCAGGTTGCTCTGCTAATTAAAGCCTGTGATGAGAAAACAGCTATTCTGTGTTGCTTCCTAGGCATTTTACAGAATGACAACCCTGCTCACACCCAGAGTCTGGGCATTTAGATAAGGACCTGAGCTTAGGATTCCTGACACAAGTTCCTGCTTTGCTTTTCCTGGGGCACATTTTAAAATAATCAGAGTTGAGCCCGCAAAAAGTTAGTGACCTCTGCCCTAACCACCTTATAAGGAATAGGTGCTTGCTACTCTGCTCTCTATCTCTTGCCCACTGAAGACCTAGGACAGAGGACTGCCCTTCCTGCAGCTCACTGCACGTGTTCCCCCGCCCCACTTCTGGGATCTGTAAATAATAATTCTGGTGACTGCTTCTTTTGTATGAGTGTATTAAAACTGCACCTTCAATCAAAACAACCCATGACTTTTCACTTCCCTAAAGTGGAAGCTTGGATGCTGAGGGGGCTACCTGCCTACTTCATGTGTGTGGCTCATGCTCCCCTGTTCAGCAGGTCATACTCTGCATATTTTTAATTTGATACACCAGCTACAGGCCTCCCAACACAAAGCCTTTTATTGGCTTCCAATTGATGTTGAAATGAAAGTGGAAATACATGACATGTGAGACACCTCATATTTTCCCGCCATATTTCACACCTAGATTATCCTTTCTTGGCCTCTAGTAACATGAACTTTCTTTGCATTTTTTTAAAGCATAAAAAACTCAGTAAATCCAAAGAGTTCTTTTACCTTTTGGTACTTTGTCTGAAGCCTCTTGGAAGGTTTTCTCATTCTTCTACCTAGTTCTATTCACTTCAGATCTTAGTTCATTTGTCACATATTTAAAGAAATATTAGCTGAATTCAGTGTCAGATCTCCCTACTTTATATTCTCATGAGTACTATGCAACTTTTCTTCACAGTACCTATCAAATTTTATTCAACCAGTTTTTATTGAACACCTACTATGTGTCAGGCATTGCTTTACTTATTTTTTTCTTTAGTTTACTAGGAAAGCAGTGACTATAGAAAGTGAATGTGGAAAAGAATAGCCATTATTGAGCTTTGGATGCTGTTATTTTGTACTTTAGGGCCTAGAGGATCTGAGTGTCTTCTTAAGTTACCTTCCTTGTGTACATGATAAGGTGACATTGGTGTCCACATTGACACGGGGAGTTCTCATTTGTCAGAGACAGAATCAGGACCATATGTCTCCTCTTGGTACCACCTCTTGGGTAGTGGTTGGTCTGAATAAGGTGGCAAGGAGTTCTGAGCTTTGTGCTGTCTCTAATTTGTTTATATTTTCATTTAACTACTCTGCTGGAAACAGTAAATCAATGTGGATGATTTTTGAAGAATATAGTCTAGAAAATTCAATTATTTAGTGCCTGAAAGGATTTCAAAGATTAGAACACTGTGTAAAAATGTGTAAGCATTTATTATTTAAATTAATGTTTGCTCCATGCAATGAAATAAAATTCTCTCTCTTCTTTAAACCTCTATTTTAGCTAGATTCAATTCAACTTAATTTGATTAGTTTCAAATGACATTTATTAAGTGTAAACTATGTGCTATTTACTGTGCTAGGCCCCAAAGAACAAAAAGTTGAGTTGTACCTCGCATCAAATATCTAGAGTACGCGCAACTGCACTTTGTGTGTGTGTCTCTTTTTGCCTTTTGATTTCCCTTCACCTTTTTCTCCTACACACCACCCTCTGCCTCTGGCAACCATCAATCTCTGTATCTATGAGCTTGACTTTGTTTTGTTTTAGATTCCACATATATGGAGTTAGAGATTTCGTTTTCTTCAGATAAATACCCAGAAGCAGAATGCTGGATCATAAGGTGGTTCCATTTTCAATTTTTTGAGGATTCTCCACACTGGCTGCACCAATTTTTATTCCCACCAACAGTGCACAAGGGTTCCCTTTTCTCCACATCTTCACCAATTGCTATTTCTTGTCTTTTTGATAATAGCCATTCTAACAAGTGTGAGGTGATATCTCATTGTGGTTTTGATTTGCATTTTCTTGATGATTACCTATTGGCCATCTGTATGTCTTCTTTCAAAATATGTCTATTCAAATCTTCTGCTCATTTTTTAATTAGTTTTTTTTTCTTTTGCTATTGAGTTGTTTGAGTTCTTTATATGTTTGGATATTAGCCCCATATCAGATATATGATTTGCAAATATTTTCTCCTATCCAGTATGTTGCCATTTCATTTTGTTAATGGTTTCTTTTGCCATGCAGAAGCTTTTTAGTTTGATGTAGTCTCATTTGTTTATTTTGGCTTTTGTTGCTTTTTCTTTTGGTCTCAAATTCAAAAAATTATTAACAAGACCTATGTCAAGGAGCTTACCACCTATGTTTTCTTCTAGGAGTTTTATCATTTCAGGTCTTATGCCCAAGTCTTTAAGCCATTTTGAGTTAATTTTTGTGTAATTTTCTGTAAGATAGTGGGTGAGCATCATGCTTTTGCATGTGGCTGTCCAGTTTTCCCAACACCATTTATTAGAGAGACTGATCTTTCCCATTATATATTCTTGGCTCCTTTGTCATAATTAATTGACCACATATGCATGAGTTTATTTCTGGGCTTGCTATTCTGTTCTGTTGATCTATGTGTCTGTTGTTATGCCAAAACCATCCTGTTTTAATTACTATAGCTTTGTAATATAGTTTGAAATCAGAGTGTGATGCCTCCTACTTTGTTCTTCTTTCTCAAGATTGCTTTGCCTACTCAAGGTCTTTCATGGTTCCATACAAATTTTAGGATTATTTGTTCTATTTCTGTGAAAAATACCACTGAAATTTTGATAGAGATTGCATTGAATTCGTAGACTGCTTTGGATAGAATGGATATTTTAACAATATTGATTCTTCCAATCCATGAGCACAGAATATCTTTCCATTTGTTTGTGTTTTCAATTTCTTTCACTAATGGCGTGTAGTTGTCAATACATAGGTCTTTCACCTCCTTGGTTAAATTTATTCCTAGATATTTTATTATTTTTAATGCAATTGTAAATGGGATTATTTTCCTAATTTGTCTTTCTGATAGTTTATTATTAATGTATATAAACCCAACAAATTTTTGCAAATTAATTTTTGTACATTGCAACTTTACTGAATTTATTAGTTCTAACAGTTTTTGATGGAATTTTAAGGATTTTTCTACATATAATATCATGTCACTGGCAAATAGTGGCAGTTTTACTTCTTCCTTTCCAATTTGGATGCCTTTTATTTCTTTTCCTTGCCTAATTATTCTGGCTAGGACTTCCAATAGTACCTTAAATAAAAGTGGTGGTAGTGGGCACTCGTCTTGTTCTTGATCTTAGAGGAAAAGTTTTCAGCTTTTCATTGTTGAGTGTGATGTTGCTGTGGCCTTTTTTAATGTTGAGGTACATTTTCTCTACACCAGTTTTGTTGGGAGTTTTTATCATAAATGGATATTGAATTTTGTCAAATGCTTTTTCTGCATCTATTGAGATGATCATATAATTTTTATCCTTCATTTTGTTAACGTGGTATATCATGTTGATTGATTTGTGAATGTTGAACCATCCTTGCATCCCAGGGATAAATCCCACTAAATCATGGTGTATGATCTTTTAAATGCATTGTTGAATTCTGTTTGCCAATATTTTGTTAAGGATTTTTACATGTATGTTCATCAGGGATATTGCCTGTAATTTTTTTTTCTTGTGACATCCTGGTGTGGTCTTGGTATCAGGGTAATGCTGGCCTCATAAAATGTGTTTGGAAGAGTTCCCTTCTCTTCCATTTTTTGTAAGAGTTTGAGAAGAATTGGTATTAATTCTTTTTTGAATGTTTGGTAAAATTCACCAGTGAAGCTGTCTGATCCTGGACTTTTATTTGTTGGGAAGTTTTCGATTCCTGATCCGATTTCCTTACTAGTAATAGGTCTATTTAGATTTTCTATTTCATCATGATTCAGTCTTGGTAGGTTGTATGTTTGTGGCAATTTATCCATTTCTTCTAGGTTGTCCAATTTTTTGGCATATAATTGTTTATAGTGCTCTCTTATGATCCTTTGTATTCTTGTGGTGTCAGTTGTAACAGCTCCTCCTTCATTTCCGATTTTATTTATTTAAGTTCTCTTTCTTTTTTTCTTTGTGAGTCTAACTAAAAAGGCTTATCAATTTTGTTTATCTTTTCAAAGAACAAGCTCTTGGTTTTATTGATCTTCTTTATTGTCTTTTCAGTCTCTATTTCATTTGTTTATGCTCTGATCTTTGTATTTCCTTCCTTCTACTAATTTTGGGCTTTGCTGGTTCTTCTTTTTCTAGTTCCTTGAGGTGCAAAGTTAGGTTGTTTATTTGAGACTTTTCTTGTTTCTTGCGGCAGGCATTATTGCTATGAACTTCCCTCATAGAACTGCTTTTGCTGCATTCCACAAATTTTGCTATGTTAAATTTCCATATTTGTTTGTCTCAAGATATTTTTTGATTCCTCTCTTGATTTCTTCTTTGACCCATTGGTTGTTCAGTAATGTTTTCCTTAATATCCACATATTTGTGATTTTTTCCAGTTTAGTTCATGTAATTAATTTCTAGTTTCATACCTTTGAGGTCAGAAAAGATTCTTGGTATGATTTCAATCCTCTTAACTTTATTAAGATTTGTTTTGTGAGCTAACATATGATGTATTTGTAAAATGTTCCATGTGCACTTGAGAAGAATGTGTATTCTGTTACTTTTGGATGGAATGTTAAGTCCATTAGGTATAATGTGTCATTTAAGGCCAATGTTTCCTTATTGATTTTCTGTCTGGATGATCTAACCATTGATGTAAGTAGGTAACCATTAAAGTTCCCTACTATTATTGTATTGTTATTTCTCTGTTTAGGTCTGATAATATTTGTTTTATATATTTATGTTGGGTGCATAAATATTTACAAATATTATATCCTCCTTTATCACTATGTAACACACATCTTTGTCTCCTATTACAGTCTTTGTTTTAAAATCTATTTGTTTGATACAAGTATAGCTACTCCAGCTTCCTTTTGGTTTTTCATTTGCATAATATATTTTTTTCCATTCCTTCACTTTCAGGCTGGGTGTGTCCTTACTTCTAAAGTGAGCCTCTTGTAGGCAGCATATAGATGGATGCTGTTTTTTTATCCATTTAAGCATTCTATGTCTTTTGTTTAGAGAACTGTGGTTTTATGACTTTATTTAGTGGTGTTCTTATATTTCTTTCTCTTTAACTTTTGTATTTATTATAGGTTTATGCTTTGTGGTTACAACAAGGCTTACATATAATGACTTATAGCTATAAGTCTATTTTAAGTTGATAAAAACTTAGGTTTGATCATATTCTAAATTTCAATATTTTTATTATCCCCCATCCCCCAACATTTTGTTTTTGATGTCACATTTTACATCTTTTTATCTTGTGTATCTCTTAATTAGTTATTGTAATAACAGTTATTTCTACTATTTTTATCTTTTAACCTTCATACTAGCTTTATAAGTGACTAATCCACTATCTTTACTATATATTTACTTTTCCAGTGAGTTATCCTTTTATATATTTTCTTCTTACTATTTAGAGCCCTTTTTTTTCAGCTTAAAGAAGTCCTTTTAACATTTCTTGTAAGACCAACTTAGCAGTGATGAACTCCTTTACCTTTTGCTTATCTGGAAAACTCTTTATATCTCCTTCAATTCTGAATGATAATTTTGCCAGGTAAAGTATTTTGATGGGACTTATTTTTCTTTTAGCACTTTGAATATATTGTGCCCCTCTCTTCCTGCCTGCAAAGTTTCTTCCAAAAAATATGCTGATAGTTTTATGGGTGGGGGAGGTCCCTTGCATGTAACAATTTGTTTTTCTCTTGCTGCTATTAATATTCTCTCCTTGTCCTTAACTTTTGACATTTTAATTACAATGTGTCTTTGTTTTTCTCTGGGTCTCTTTGATTCATCTTATTTGGAACTTTCTGAGCTTCCTGGATCTGAAAGTCTGTTCCCAGGTTAAGGAAGTTTTTAGTCATTATTTCCTCAAATAAGATTTGTGCCCCTTTCTCTCTCTATTCTCCTTTTGGGAACTCTATAAGGCAAATGTTAGTTTATTTCATGTTATCCCATGAGTCCCTTGGCTATCTTCACTTATTTTCATTTTGCTCCGATTGTGTGAGTTCTACTGTCTTGTCTTCAAGTCAACTGATTCTTTCTGCTGCTTCATCTAGTCTGCTGTTTATTCCCTCTAGTGCATTTTTCAATTCAGTTATCATATTCTTCAGTTCTGTGTGTTCTATTTGGTTCTTTCTTATATTTTCCATCTGTTTGTTGAAATTCTCACTGTGCTCACCCATTCTTCTCACCAGTTCATCGAGAATCTTTATGACCATTACTTTGAACTCTTTATCAGGTAAATCACATCTCCATTTCTTTTATTTTTTTTCTGAGATTTTTATCTTGTGCTTTCATTTGGAACATATTCTATTTCTTCATTTTTCTTGACTCTCTGTGATGGTTTCTATATAGTAGATGAAACAACCACCTCTCCCAGTTTTGAAGGAGTGGCCTCTGGTAGGAGATAAACCTTGTTATTCAATCCTGCCCAGCTCTTTGTTGTCTTTCAAATCTTTGTGCTTGTCCTAGCAGCCTATTATATTTTTAATAGCTCCTAGTAATTGAGGATGTGCCAAGAGCTGTCAGCATCCCTAAGGGGAAAATCTCAGCACCTAGATTCAGGCTGATTAGAAGCTAGACCCTCAGGCAACAACTTTTAAAAGTGTGCAAACATACACAGTCCTATGGGACTGAAACTATTAACACTGCTGGCGACCAGAGCCAGGCAATCTAGTGTTGTCCTCTGGGCAACAATCACAAAAATCAGGGCTCCAGATGAGTGAATAAGCTCTTCTCTGGGAGATACAAGGCAGAGGGAGAGTGCCAAGGTAGGATCCACAACCTATGGTCCTTGAGAACAGCTCCATAGGCCACTAAATGTGTGCCAAACCTGAATCCTGCCCCTCAGGCCAAAGCTCTAGGACAAACAAAGAGGACTGTTTCACAGAAAGAATGGGGAGGTGAGGGGGGCCTCAGTCTGCTCTCTGTACAGTGCCCTGGGGGTGGTAGCCTGCCAAGAACCATCTCTCCAATTGCCACAATCCTGTGGGACCCAGGAATGCAAGCTCCCCTTGCCACCAGACCCAGGTGATTAAGGGGTGTCTCCTGGGCAGTGTCACAAAAATCAGGGCACCAGATGTAAACATCAGGGCACCATACATATGTAAAGCTCCCTCCAGAGACATTGACACTCTGGAACATGGCAGGAGAGTGCAAAGATAGTGCCTACCCTCTGAGGTCTCTGGAAATGATTACAGTCAGCCCCTAAATGCAAATTTAATTAGAAGGCTGGCCCTCAGGCTTTGAGGATTAGCTAATAGGTCTCCTTCACAGAAAGAACTCCTGGGTCTGTTGCCTCTTTCTGTGCCCTGGGAGTGGTAGTTATTTAAGAACACTTTCTCCATTGGTTACAGTACTGTGGGACCCATGGGTGTAATCCCCACTGGATGCCAGAGCCAGGTGATGTAGATATGTCCCCTCGCAGCAGTCACAAAAATCAGGGCACCAAACAGGGATTTGAGCTCTCTTCTGGGTGACACTGATTATTCATGGGACCAGGAATGCAAGCTCCCCTGGCTTCCAGAGCTGGATGGTCAAAAGTTGGGGCACCAGATATATGTAAAAGCTTCCTTTCAGGAGATACTGGTGTTCTGGAGCACTGCAAAGGGAGAGTGCAAAGATGGCACCCACCAATCTCCGTCCCTGGAGAGTGTTCCAGCAGGCTCCTAGATGTGTGTGTGTTAAATTACATGCCTGCCCCTCAGGCCACCACTCTACATAAGCACATAGCCCTCTTCACTTTAATTCTAGGCACGGTTGGCTGCCTCTGAGCTGTGCCTGAAGGTGGGTAGGTCTGAACATGTGAGAGTCCTTTAAGAGCTTTTCCTCGGATTGCTACAGTTGTGCGGGGCTCAGGATGTGAACCCCACTGGTTTTCAAAGGCAGAGGTTTTGGGGGTTCATCTCTCAGGTGCAGGTCTTAAAAGTTGAGGTGCCCAATGTAGCATTTGAACCCTTCACTCTTCAAGAAGCTCTGGGTTTTGAGTTTTCTCCTGGTTGTGGGTCACTGCGCTGGGGGTGAAATTTATGACAGGATTGTGTCCACAGTCTCCTACCCTCATCAATGTCATTTTCTCATCATTTGCCCGATGTGTAGTCATCTCTCAGACAGGCTTTAGGTTTTTAAAGAGGAAATTGTTCCATGTGTAGCTGTAGACTCAGTCTCTGTGGGAGGAGGTGAGTTCAAATCTTTCCATGTTGTCATCCTGAACCATAACTCTCTAGGTATTGCTTTAAATAATAGGGATACAATAGGAATCCAAGCAGGGAAAAACCCTTGCCCACATGGAGCTTAAATTCTAGATGAGGAGACAGAAAATAAAAATATAGCATTTTAAAAGATACAAAGAAAGGCAAATTATTTGGAAAAAAACAAAGTTATATATTTTATATTTGTCCAGTTAATTATTTTATTAATGTTTATGAATCAGGCTAGAACATAAAGCCCACTTCAAACAGTGGCAAAAGTGGCTGCTGGTTGTCTGCTGATGTTACTACCATTTTTTTAAAAAAAACTACATACCAGCAAAGGATTCTGGAGATCAAGGATACAGATGTCACCTTGAAGGATCACTCTTATGAATAAGTTTGGAACAATTTGACCATCAAAATAGATTATAAACCATTGAATAAAATGTGAAAATTAGAATCCACAAAGATACAAATACAAAAGTGAATAAATTGAAATTTTGATGATGAAAGGGACAGTTGCAAACTTTAGAAATACCTCATGTCAAAGTAAAAATTGCTCCAACAATGTTACCCAGGAAAGGAAGACTTTATTCAAGGCTGTTGCAAATATGGGAGATAGGCCAGAACTCAGTCTGAATTAAAATCTGAAACAAAAGCCAGTAGGATTTTAAAGAGCTGAAGTGAGGGGGAGATCATACATCATCTGCATTTGCTAAATGGCTTTACCTAAAGGAAAATTAAACTTTCTCAGATCTTCACGATAAGAGGGAGTTTTACAACTTGGAGCTAGGCACCCACTGAAGGGAGGCTCCTACCCTCCCACAGAAACTGAAAAATAGAGATGCTATCTTTCTCAATGATTATATTTCAATGGGATGGCTCCCAGGTCCTTGAGAAAGACATTTCTGGGTTGTAAAATTTCCAAGAGGTTTTTCAAAAAATTTTACATCTTAAAGGAGCAGAGAAAGAATTTCCAATTCCAAGTTTTGTAAATTAAATTCTGTGAAAAAGGGGAGGTCAGAGCTGCATAGTCAGGAAGAAAGAATTTTGTCTGAAGCATAGTCAAGCCGAGAAAATGTTAATGCCATCTTGGTCACTCCCCACAAGATATTAATTAATTACAAAGGGAAAAGAGTAACTTTCCAGTGAAGTCTGTTAGACACTACATTAGTCATGAGAACAAAATGAATGTCATCAATAATGGAACAAACAAAAGTGTGCACCATCTGAAAGGATGCAGTGAGAAGGATGAAGCTTCACTGTATCACTTCTCTACTATTTCTGCCAAGGAAGTTTAACTTGAATATAGCCATGAGAAATAATCAGGCAAATTCATATTGAACAACATTTTATGGAATAACTGGCCTGTAGTATTCAAAAGTGTCAAAGTCATGAATGTCAAGGAAGGCTAAGGAACTCTTTGAGGTGGAAGGAGACTAAAGAGACATAACAACTAAATGTAGAAAATTATTCTGAGCTGGATATTTTATTTTAAAGAACATTATCTTGACAATTGGCAAAACTTGAGGGAAGTCTGAGAATTAGATGGTAGTACTGTGTCAATGTTAATTTGTTGATTTTGATAATTGTAGTTAAGTAGGAGATGTTTTTGTAGGAAATACATACAAAAGTGCCCAAAGATACTGGAAATTTTATAATGAAATGCATCAATTTGGCAACTAATTCTCAAGAGGTTCAGTAGAATTACAGAAATTACCTAGGATTTCCAGCTTTAAGGTTTATGTCATACAAATGAAAGTGTTACTATTTAAGAAAGTAATCAGAATGTTCATGGCTGCATAGTTTATAGTAGCAAAAACCTGGAAACAAAGTTAATGCTCATCAATAAAGGAATGGAAAATGTATAAATCCATACTATAAGGCAACTCAGAACTGTATGAAATTTGCATAGGATATTGGTAAGGATAAAAAAGACAAAATACAGAAAAAAGACATAATTTGATCACATTTGTTGTACAATTAAAAAATGAATAAAAATCCTGAGCGTAAATGCATGGGCTCACACTGGCTTATATTATCAGATAAAATATTGGAAAAGCATATTTTACATCGTTAACATGAGTTACTCTGAGTCTAGGACCAACGCACATGCTGGAGGGAAAATAAAGAAGAGATTTTGATGTTTAATTGCAGTTTTAAATTCTTACTCCTGGAGATTAATATTAGAACCTAATAAGCAAAAAAATTGATCATTGATTATTCCACTATCATTTTTTTAAATTCTAATATTGGCAAATCCATTTGAAAACACTGCTGCAGGTTTCAGAGTAAACTTTGTTTTCCTTGGTGGCAGCACAGCTGTTTTCCTTAGCTGGACCTTTAATGAAGAATCTGCAGAAGAAAGGATAAATGTGTTGTTAATCATTGTTGGTGAAGACATCATTTGTTTTTAGCTAATACCCTCCTCTAATTAAAACGCAATTCAAAATTTCAAGGCATTTTCAAATACCTTGACTCACTAAATATTACAATATCTCTATAACTTAGTATTACTATCTGTGATTGGCAGAGAGCTTCCAGAGAGTCTGTTTGCAAATGACAGAGCTAAGAATAAATTTGTGTCCATATTCCTGTTCTAATATTTTTTCCATTGTTCCATGTGGCCCATTAGATTAAAAATTAAGATGAAGTCCACAGGGCAGCTTGCTTAACCCTTCTTGACTTCTCATATCTAATTATACAATGGTGATAATAATATTTACCTCATGATATTGTTATAGAGGTTAAATGAATCAATGTCTGTAAAGAACTCAATATACAAACTGATCCATGTAAGACCCAAATAAATTGTATATTTATTGTATTATTTATCTGTAAAGCAATATGTTAAATACAATAATAAAGTTTTCTATAAAGTACTGTAGTATTCGTGGTTTATTCTCTTAGGAATTTATTTAAACTGAGGAAAAAGTTCAAGAACAAATCATGGAAAAGATACATACAATCATCAAAGCTTCCAAATTACTAGAGGGGAAGTAAATACTGAATTTTCAGAGTTAAAACTCAATATTAAAGGTAACGTTAACTGAATTGCTATAAGAAAAAAACCTAGGTTAGCATCTTCATAAATGTGTATCAGATAATGTTCAGTGACAAAACTCTACCCTCAGATGACACACACCCATAATTTTACTCTCCATTCTAAATAATATCTTCAATTGACTTCCTTTGATTACTTTAGTGCAGTGATACAGAAAATAATTAATATTTAATGGTGAAATGAGTGAAGGGAAAAATAACACAACAGTATCATTAAATTGGTTACCATAGTGTAGTCATTTCTTATCACTGCTATAATAACTTACCACAAATTTGGTGACTTAAAACAGCACAGATTTGTTATCTTACGGTTCTAGATATCAGAAGTCCAAAACTGATCTTCCAGGACTAAAATTAATTGTCTACAGAGCTGCCTTCTGCAGGCACTAGGGGAAAATCCACTTGTGGCCTTTTTCAGCTTCTAGAGGCTACCTGCACATTTTGGGTCGCAGTCACATGAACTTCTGTGTTTGTCTTCACATCTCCTTCTCTGACTCTGCCTCTACTTCCTCCCTCCTATAAGTACTCTTGTGGTTACATTGGGCCCACCTGGATAATCCAGCATAACATTCCTATCTCAAGATTATTAATTTAATCACACCCTTGATATTTCTATGCCATGTAAGGTAACGTATTCACAGAATTTGGGGATTAGGGTATGGACATCTTTGGGGACCATTATTCTGCCTACCAACATAGGGATAAGATTTGAATTTTGCTGTTTTTGCTAGTTGTATTTCTAATTAGATATTTTATTATAAAATTAATATAAGCACACAAAAGTATTATGAAATTTTAAAAATCTTCAAAAATCTCATGCGATTGCTGAGAGAATCTTGGATTATTTTGTTCTGTCTTGTATTTTCTGTTTGTCTTTTAACATTATGGGAATCATGCAAAAGATTGTATACAGTTTTTTCTCAATTACTAAAGATGGCTAAAGTAAACATTGAAAACAGAAGACTGCATTGGTTCCATCCACATTTCTACCTAAAGTGTGAGCAGTTTTTAAACAATAAATGCACAACCATTATTGTTTTCAAACCCTTTTGCTAAAATATCCAGCACTATTCCAGTGAACATTAAATTAATTTTCATCCTTTCAAGTTCTTTGGTACCAAGAACAATTTCAGAGTTGATTTCAGTAGACTTAGAAGTGCTTTATGAAGATAAATTCTACAATAAACAATACATCAGATTGCCTTTTAGGAAAGACTCACATCTTTGAATCTAATGGAGAACCATCCACCCAGGTCCATGTACTCTTCAGGGAGGTAAAGTTAAGCCCAATCCACACGTAGTTTGATTGTTTTAGGTTTTTCTGTATAAAAGACTAAAAAGTGCGTGATAAGTTCATTAACATAACATTTTAATAATTCAGACAAACTAAGTGGGATTTTAGAATTTTATTGGACAACTAACATTCTACATGAGGATTCTTATACTAATCATTTCATATCTTATTTACACACACATTATATAATACATTATGTATTATATATATACACATACACTACTCGCAAACTGAATACAAGTATTCAGACTAAGACTAGCATCAAGTGAGACAGTGGCTTTGAGCATAAAATTCAACAGGGTGCCAAAGACTCAGTAATCAAGATAAATGATAATTTAATGGAATGGTGGGAAGAAATTTGAGGAAAACCATTTTTAACTCCAAAGAGGCAAAATTGCTTACCATTTCAAGTTGGTCCTGAATGATTAGTAGATGAGATTGTCTTCCCAAACAATACCCATAACTGTCACTCCAACTTTTCATCTCATTAGAGAACCAATAACATTTTTCTTGATATTTGAGCCATTCTGATGGGCACAATCCTATAAGAAAATGGAGGAAACAAAGAAAAACTAAATTACATGTGCATCTCTGAAAATTGACAATGAGAATAATTCTTATGTGATATATGAATAAGAGTGGAGCCATGACAAAATCACTCATAACAGTGTTCGGACTCATAAAGTGTCCAAAATACAAATGGAAATTAAGAAAATTAACTTAGTAAGAAGAAGCAAAACCCAGACATAAAGGGGTTTTTTCATGCCATAATCTAGTATAATCACTAAAGTAACATAAACCCATTAATATTTTGCGTTAAGGGGGGCCACCCGGTGGCGCAGCGGTTCAGTCCACGCTTGGCAGCCTGGGGTATGCGAGCTCGGATCCCGGGCGCCCGCCGATGCACTGCCTGTCAGCCATGCTGTGGCGGCGTCCCATATAAAGTAGAGGAAGACCGGCACAGATGTTAGCCCAGGGCCAGTCTTCCTCAGCAAAAAGAGGAGGATTAGCAATGGATGTTAGCTCAGGGCTGGTCTTCCCCACACACAAAAAATATATTTTGCATTAATACTCTTCAAGAGATTAGATAAAATATTATCTATACCAATTTCTTAGAATTTTTCCATATACAAGTTTTAGAATCTGTCTTGTTTTACATGTGCAAATCTCTCTTTATCTCCCTTTTGATATTAAATAATATTGAGAATAATAGCAGCTTTTTAACCTCTTTATAAGTTCATCAAGTCCTTTGATTTTCTTAAATTAAAATTAAATTGAGATCTTCTCAAATTGAAAATATCTGAGACTTTTGGCAAATAACGAGGGAAAGTGAAGTATATATAAAATATAAGTGCAGACCTAATAACTGTTCAAACTTGCAGCCATTACAATCTCCTTTTTTATTGAGGTAAAATTCATGTAACATAAATTTCACCATTTTAATCATTTTAAAGTCCAAATGTCCTGGGTGTTAGTACATTCACAATGTATGCAAACATGACTATTACCTTATTCCAAAATATTTTCATCACCCCAAAATGAAACCCCATAAACATTAAGCAGCCATTACTCATTCTCCCCACCCCTATCCTTGGCAATCACTAATCTGCTTTCTGTCTCTATGGATCTGACTATGATGGCCAATTCATATAAATTAGATCATATAATATATAGCTTTTTATATCTGGCTTTTTTATTTCACATAATGTTTTCAAAGTTCATCCAGTTGAAGCGTGTATCAGTACTTCATTCCTTTTTATGGCTGTATAGTATTCCATTGCATGGAGGTAGCACATTTTGTTGATCTATTTGTCAACTGATGACATTTGAACTGTTTCCACTTTTTGGCTATTATGAATACTCCTGCTATAAACCTTCACGTGCGAATTTTTGTATGGATATATGTTTTCCATATTGATTTTTGTATAGTTTCTTTGGCAAAATGTCTACTCATGTCCTTTGCCCATTTTTTAATTGAATTGTTTGTCTTTTTGCTCTGGAGTTATGAGTTCTTTATGTATTCTGGATACTAGAATTTCAACCATATATCAACCTATTTGATATATGGTTTGAAAATATTTTTTCCCATTTGATGTGTTGTTTTTTCAGTTTATTGATAACATTCTTCAATGAACAAATTCTTTACTTTTGATGATATTCATTTTATCTATTTTTGTCTTTTGTCACCTGTGGTTTTGATATCATATATGAAATCATTGCCTTATTCAAGGTTATAAAGATTTACATCTATTTTTCCTTGCAAAAATGTTATAGTTTAGCTCTTATATTTAGGTCTTTGATTCATTTTCAATTGATTTTTCTGTATTATATTTGATAAATGTTCAAATTCATTCTTTGCAAGTGGGTATCCAGTTAACCCAGCCTCATTTGTTGAAAAGACTATTCTTTCCACATCAGATAATTTGGCATCCTTGTCAAAAATCATTTGGCTATAGGTGTATGGGCTCAATTCTGGACTCTCAATTCTATTCCTATTTTCTATGTCTGCAAAAAAATTTTAAAATATATGAATCAAGTTTTGAGTGAAAAGTAGATTTATATCAAATCTTTATTTGTTAATTTAAACTATTGCATATCTGTTCAATAGTTTTTTTCAAACTCATTCCAAAAGGTTAAAATTAGTATAAGCCAAAGCCTTGAGAGATACCTGCATGGTCTGCGGCTCTTGAAACACAGTGGCCTGAATCCTTATTACTTATGTTTCCTCTTGTGTCACTATTCATTTTCAGGTCTCCAATATCATCATGCTGGGTGACATTTGAATTATTTCCTTTCTGGCATTTCAGCAACACTCCCTGAGAAACTTGAAAACAGGATTGTTTTAAGGCTGGATAAATATCTTCTCTTTGCAATGTCTCAAAAACAATTTTTTTGGAATGATTCTGATGATTGGTACAAGATAACTAGGCAACTAGAAAGGTGGCTAAATAGAAAGTTTTTTTTTTTAATTTTCATGTCTACTTAATGAAAAATAATTTCAAATGTTACTCAGTCAATTCATTTATACAACACATATTTGTTGAGGATCTAGTCTGTGCCAGGCATTGTCCTAAGAAGTGATGATACAATAGTAAATAAAACAAAATTCCTGCTCTAGGGGGTATGCATGCTCTTTCTGTGCTTTCTTAATGTTTTGCTGAAAGCTATGATACTGTGTTTAGCCCATTTTACTATAATTATTTACTTCAAATCTGTTTCTTCCACTAGAACATGAGATTTCTCATCTTAATTATTCCTTTCTTTTAATTTGACAAATTTGTAATAATGTTTGGGGTATAGTAGTTGCTCAGTAGACATTTGTTGGATAAAAACAAGAATAAACTAAATACAATCTTAGATAAAATGCATAAAAATTTTAAAGAAAATAGTGAAATTCTATCTAATCATAAAAAATCTAAGAAATCCAAAACCATGGGACCAGGTACACATCACACACACACACACACACTTTCCTCCTTTTGGACTATATGCTATGTGAGGACAAGATACTTATCTGATCTGATGACATATAAATACATTACCATGGAGCACAATATACTGCTTTATACATACCAGTTCCTTATTAAATCTTTGTGAATGTAATGAAGAATGAATGAATGAATATAAAGCATCATAAAATAGTAAACATTTTTCATATTTTTATTTAATTAAGATTTTAACTTACCCAACAGAGTCAAGGAGATCAAAGTCAAAACCAGAATACCATTTACTGTTCCAGATACTCCCAATAAGATTTTATACCGGTGTAACATCACAGAACAATCTGAGAGATTAATCACATGAATTAGCTTAGAAAGTACATTTGCAAGAAGTGATAGCAATTGTAATAATAGGATTGTATATAATATTGATTTTGAATTTTAAAGAATATTAGGCAATCAAAGGCATAAAGCCTAAATAAATAGAAAATACACTATTTTTATTTAATAATGACAAAACTCTGGGTGGTCAGAAGCTATGATACATGTTATATTGAATATTAAGAAATTGCTAATATTTGACATTACTGACAAGTGGAAAAAAAATTTAATCTATACAGCTAATAATTCCCCAAACCCACACATACACACACACTCATGTGTGTGTGCATGTGCGCTTACAGATACACACATACATATTCACACAAATAAATACTTTCTAAATAATCATTTACTTTAATGTAATATTTGCAAGTCACTTGACCCATTTCATTTACTAAGGATATAATACAAATCAAAACTCAGTATGACTCCTGGTACCTGCTATTTTAATCTAAAAAAAAATCCTAAAATCCTTCCTAATCCATGCAATAATGATGCTTCAGCTCCTCTTTAGATGGTAAACTCTTCAAAAGTTTTATTTTTCATATACCTACACTGCTAGGTTCAGATGAGAGTGTGAACTCAGTGATGATTATTAATCAACAAACTGATATCATTAGACAGAAAGGAAATAGTCACATTTAGTGCCTCAAATATACATGTTATTTTTCTCAACCTCATTAAAGAAGATTTAGATCTGGTGGACATTAGCTTGTAGAAGTATATGAGTAATTAGTTTACACTGAATAAACAAACATCTATATTTTGCATCATAGTTTATGTCTTTATCAAAGATAATTTTTGCAAATGCATTATAATAATTTATAAGAAATCATTCCCCATAACTGTGATTATCTTTATTGCTCAATCAATTAAATTATTAATACTAAAATTCATATATACCCTTTAAACCTGTGGGAATAGAGAAACTATACGTGAAGTTGCCAAACCCTGTCAAGAAAGAGCATGATAAACCATGTAGAACAGTATTTCAGAGAAGTAGTACACAGTTTTTCTCTTTTCATAATATTAACAAAGGTAGCAAAATAAGATTTATGAGAATTCAGTTAATGAATATACTGCATTTCCCAGATTATTTTTGAGTGTTGTAATATATTAGTAATGATAACCAATAAATTCCAAAAATGCAATACGTGGAATAAAAATGCCATTTATTTATTTTAAAAATCAGACAAATAAATGATGTAGGAAATATTAGGAGAAAGAGTGTGGAAGCCTGTTCAAATTCAACTCAGACTGAATTATTTCTCCTAAACGTCATGGAATGACCCTCACAGCATGAATTTGAGGCATATTAAGGATCAGAATTATGGAGAAAATAACATTTTCATTATCCTGTGTTTTCATCTATGGAGAAATGGTATAATTTAACTTATAAGGTTAAAACACAGTCCTTTTACTGTCAAAAAATAAAAAGAATTAAAAAGAATTACTCTTATGAGTATCCATACAAAAATCTTAAATATACTATTAGTAGCCAAAATATACCATGACCATGTTGAGTTTATTCTAGGAATGCAAGCGTTCTTCAATAGTAAGAAATCCATTAATATCATACTAATAGAGCTAAGGGAAAAGATATTATCATCTCAATAGATAAAAAATCTTATTGATAAAAATCCAACATCTTTATGTTAAAAAATAAAGCAGGAATTGATGGATACTTTTTAAACACAACAATTTTTTTGTCTAATGAAGCAAACATCATATTTAACTAAGAAACACTGGAATTTTTCCACAAATGTTTGGAAAAAATTAATTAACTCTAGTAAAAAGGTTAAAGGAAAAACACTATTAAAAACAACTGTAGATACAATAATTTTGTTAATGAATACACAATATAAAAAGAGGTAAATTGTGACTTCAAAAATATGAGACAAGAATTAAAAGGGTAGAGTTTCTGTTTGCAACTGAAGCTGTTATCAGTGTAAAATAGAGTGTTGTAGTTATAAGATATTTTCTGTAAGCCTCATGGTAACCACAAAGCAAAAGCTACAAGAGATACATTAAGAGAAAAGGGAATCAAAGCATACCACTATGGAAAATAATCAATTCACAAAAGAAAAGAGCAAGGGAGAGAGAAAGGAACACGTGAACTACAAAAGAGCTGAAAAACAGTTAATGAGACAGCATTAATAAATCTCTACCCATCAAAAATTACTCTAACCATAAATATATTAAATTCTCTCATCAAAAGGCATAGAATGGCTGGATCAATAAGAAAAGAAAAGACAACTAAATGTTACCTACAAGAGACTCACTTCAGCTTTAAGTACACATATAGGCTTAAAGAGGAGGGATGGAAAAAGATATTCCATGCAAATGAAAACTAAAAGAAAGTAGAGGTAGCTATACTTATATCAGACAAAATGGACTTTACATCAAAAACTGTAACAAGAGACAAACAAGGTCATTATATAACAATAAAGGGGTTAATTTATCAAGAGGATATAACAATCATAAATATATATGCACTCAACATCAGAGCACCTAAATACATTAAACAAATGCTAGCAGATCTGAAGGGAGAAATAGACAACAATATAGTAATAGTAGGGGATTTCAATCCCCACATTCAACAATGGAGAGATCATCCAGACAGAAAATCAGTAAGAAAATGCAGGACTTGAACTAAACTTTAGACCAAAGGGACCTAACAGACATGCACAGAGCATTCCATCTAACAGCAGCAGAATACAAATTTTTCTCAAGCACACACAGAACATTCTCTGGGATAGATCATATGAGAGATTATAAAACAAGTCTTAACAAATTTATGAGGACTGAAATCATACCGAATATTTTTTCCAACTACAATGGTGTGAAACTAGAAATCAAGACAGCCAAAAATTTGATAAATATGTCAAATTAAACACACTGCTCAACAACCATTGAGCCAAAGAAGAAATCAAAAGGAATATTAAAAAAAATCTTGAAACAAATAAACATGGAAATAAAACATACCAAAACTTATGGGATGCAAAATTGGCAGTTCTAAGAGGAAAGTTTATAGTCATAAATAACTACATTAATAAAAAAAGAAAGATCTCAAATAAACAATTTAACTTTACACCCCAAGGAACTAGAGAAAAGAAGGACAAATGAAGCCCCAAAGTTAGCAGAAGGAAGGAGATAACAAAGATCAGAGCAAGAATAAATGAAATAGAAAAAACCCAATGAAACTAAGTTGATTTTTTGAAAAGATAAGCAAAATTTTAAAACTTTTACCTAGACAAATTAAGGGAGAAAAAAAGAGAGAAGACCTAAATAAAATTAGAGAGATGACTTAAATAAAATCAGAAATGAAAAAGAAGACATTAACACTAATATCACAAAAATACAAAGAATTCATAAGACACGACTGTGAACAATTACAC
Organism: Tapirus indicus; assembly: GCA_031878705.1. Lineage (NCBI taxonomy): Eukaryota > Metazoa > Chordata > Mammalia > Perissodactyla > Tapiridae > Tapirus > Tapirus indicus. The sequence continues at coordinate 106,029,431 of CM062918.1, read as the reverse complement.
ACCAATAATTGGACAACCTAAAAGTAAATAGATTCCTAGGAACATAAAACGTACAAGACCGAATCAGGCAGAAACAGAAAATCTGAACAGAATAATAACAACTAAGAAGATTGAATTAGTAATCAAAAATATCTCAAGAAAGAAAAGCCCAGAACCAAATAGTTTCCCTGGTGAATTCTGCCAACATTTAAGGAAGAATTAATGTCTTAAATTTTCCAAAAAGTAGAAGAAGAGGGAACACTCCTGAACTTATTTTACAAGGTCAGTGTTACCATGCTACCAAAGTCATATAAGGACACTACAAGCAAAGAAAGTTACAGACTAATATTCCTGATGAATATAGGTACAAAAATTCTCATCAAAATATTAGCCAAGATATTAGCACATTAAAAGGATCATATTCCATAATTGTGATTTATCCCTGAGATGCAAGGAAGATTCAATATGCACAAATCAATAAATGTGATTCACCACATTAATAGGATGAAATATAAAAAACATATGATCATCTCAACAGATGCAGAGAAAGCTTTTGACAAAACACACCATCCTTTCAAGATTAAAAACTCAACAAACTGGGTAATGAAGGAATATACCTTAACATAATAAAGGGCATATATGACAAACCCACAGCTAAAGTGATACTCAATGGCGAAAAGTTGAAAGCTTTTCCTGCAAGATCAGAAACAAGATAAGGGTGCCCACTCTCACCACTTCTATTCAACATAGTATTGAAAGTCCTCGCCAGAGCAATCAGGCAAAAAAAGAAACAAAAGGCATCCAAATCAGAAAGGAAGAAAAAAAAATTGCCTTTGTATATAGATGATATGATCTTACATACAGAAACTCCTAAAATCTCCACCAGAAAAATTGTTAGAATTAATGCACAAATTCAGTAAAGTTGCAACACACAAAATCAACATACAAAAATCAGTTGCATTTCTATCCACTAACAATGAAATATCTGAAAAATAAATAGAAAACAATCCCATGTACAATAGCCTCAAAAACAATAAAAAGTTAGGTACAATTTAATCAAGGAGGTGAAAGATCTGTACAATGAAAACTACAAGAGTTTGATGAAAGAAACTGAAAAAAAACCCACAAATGAATGGAAAATAACCCATGTTCTTGGATCAGAAAAATTAATAATGTTAAAAGATCCACACTACCCAAATTGGTATATAGATTCAATACAATTTATATCAAAATTCCAATGGCATTTTTTACAGAAATAGAAAAAATCCTAAAATTTGTATGGAACCACAAAAAAAAACCCATTTAGACAAAGTAATCCTGAGGAAGAAGAATAATCCTATGTAAGAAGGAAAAAGTCACATTTCCTGATTCAAACTACATTTCAAAGCTATTGTAATCAAAATAGTATGCTACTGGCATAAAAACAGATACACGAACCAATGGAATAGAACTGAAAGCCCAGAAATAAACCCTTGCAAATACAGTCAACTAATATTTGACAAGGGAGACAAGAATACTGAAATGGGAAAGGATACTATCTTCAATAATTGTGTTGGGAAAAGTGGGTAACCACATTCAGAGAAATGAAGTTAGATCCTATCTTATACTGCTAGCAAAAATTAAATCCAAATTAAGTCTTAAATTTAAGACCTGAAACTGTAAAACTCATAGAAGACAACATAGGTAAAAATCTCCTTAACATGGGTCTTGGTAGTGATTTTCTGGATATGACATCAAAAGTAAAAGCACCAAAAGCAAAAATAAACAAGTGGGACTACATGAAACTAAAAAGCTTCTGCACAGAAAAGGAAATCATCAACAAAATGAAAAGGCAACTTATGGAATGGGAGAAAATATTTGAATATCATATATCTGATAAAAGGTTAATATCCAAAATATATAAGAAACTCATACAACTCAATAGCAAAAAACCCAAATAATTCTATTAAAAAATGGATAGAGGATCTGAATAGACAGTTTTCCAAAGCCATACAAATGGCCAACAGGTATATGAAAAGGTGCTCAACATCACTAACCATCAGGGAAATGCAAATCAAAACCACGATGAGATATCTCTTCACACTTGTTAGAATGGCTTTTATCTAAAAAGCAAGAGATAACAAGTGTTGGGGAGGATGTGGAGAACTTTGAACCCTTACACACTGATGGTGAGCAAGTAAAACAATATGGAGTTTCCTCAAAAAAATTAAAAACAGAACTAGCATATGATCCAGCAATCCCATTTCAGGGCATTTACCCAATGGAAATGAAAACATTATCTCAAAAAGATACCTGTACTCGTAACGTTCATTGTAGCATTATTCACAATAGCCAAGATATGGAAACAACCTATGTGTCTATCTACGAATGAATGGATAAAGAACATGTGGTATATACATGTATATATTTATACATATATATACAATGGAATATTATTCAGCAATAAGAAAAAAGGACTACTATTTGGGACAATGTGGGTGGCACTCGAGGGCAGTATGCTAAGTGAAATAAGTCAGATAGAGAAAGATGAACACTGTATGTTATCACTCATACTTGGAATCTAAAAAAGCCAAACTCAGATACAGAGTAGAATGGCGGGTGCCAGTGCTGGGGAGTGAGAGAAATGGAGAGATGTTGTCCAAAGTCTACAAAGTTCTAGTTATAAGATGGATAAGTTCTGGGGATCTACAGTCCAGCATGGTGATTATGGTTAACAATATTGTGTTATATATTTGAAAGTTGCCAAGAGAATAGATTTTAAATTTTCTTACCACAAAAAAGAAATGGTAATTATGTGAGGTGATGGAGGTGTTAACTAATCCTACTGTGGTAATCATTTTACAGTATATACATGTATCAAATCATCACATCATACACTGAATCTTATGCAATGTTTTCTATCAATTAGATCTCAGTAAAGCTGGGGGAAAAACATATTCCAAATCTTCATTCCTATTTAATATTTTGGGGATAGATTATTCAATGCAATCAGATAAGATAACAAAAATTGAGGTTAAAAACATTAGAAAAAAAGAGATACAATTATTTGAAGGTAATATGTGTTTGGCAAAACTAAAAGAATCAGTTGGAAAAAAAGGACTATAATCACAAAACAATTTAGTAACTGCAATCATAAAATCAACATACTAAAAATCAATTGCCTTTATATATCCAATAACTTTTTAAAAACACAAATGAAGGGAAGGCATTACTTATGGGTAGCTAAGAAAACAAAAAACATAAAGAAAACTAGAAACAAACTTACCATGACATGCCCCAAACCAATGTGAGGAGAACTAAACAAAAAAACCAAACAAATAAAAAACTTTATAACATGGCTGTAGACTTGAACAAATGGAAATTCAACCATGTTTGGATTGAAGGCTAAGTGTCAAAGAGAAAAATTTCCCCTGACTTAATTGATACATTAGGAAGCAATTTAGTATACTGTAAAATTACATTAGTTAGTTTTGTTTATTGTTTTTTTGTGGCTAATGAGTCTGCCAAATTTATTATAAAATTATTTGGAAGAACAAACAAGTGAGAATGGCCAACTAACGCTGAAAAAGATGAAAATACTAAATGGTACAATCCTATGGAGGGATATTTAGAGAAAACTAGCAAAATTATATAGGCATTTACTTTGTCATCCAGTAGTCTATCTTCTAGGAATCCATCCCAGTGACATATTGGCAAAGTATAGAAAGACATATGTGCAAGGCACTGCAACACTATTTATGATAGAAAAAGAATGCAAACATCATAAATGCCCATCAGTATGGAGACTAGTTGAATAAACTATAGTACTTCCACTTAATGGAGAAATATTCAGCTATATAAAGGATCAAAGTATATGTGTGTGTGTGTGTGTGTGTGTGTGTAATGAATTTCAGTAGGGGAAGGAGGAAGAGACCAGGGTGAAATGGACAGGATAGGAGCTGGATTTATGGGAGTTGGAGATCTCTGGAAGTACCTTGCTATATAGGTTTGACTTTGAAAATATGTAAAAGTTTTACATAATTAGAAAATAATTATATTGTATAATATGTATATATGTATAATATATAATCATAATTGATTAAGATGTACACTTGTACATAATTATAAAATAAACCAAAATGAAAAAAACTGATCCTTAAAAATGAAATGGAAAATGAAGTGAAGGAACCTTATTGGGTATCGTTAGTGGCTTAACTTTAGACAGAGGAATTATTTCAAGTGATTTTAAAACATAATTTGACTATGCAATCCCAACGGAATATATACTAAGAATAAAAAAACTGGAAACATGTTTTAATCTTTTTTTAAGTAAATTATTAGTAATACTATTTCTATAGTGATTCTGAAACGATATACATAACTATATATAAGTATGGCAAAAATGTAATTTCTTATTGTCATTAGCACCAAGATATGAGAAAAGATATACAAATATACAATCACGAAGTTAAGTAAAACCCTATGTATAATGATAAGGGCTAGATTGTCAATTAGATTCAAATGCAGTATATCTTACTCACCCAAACTTTAGTAAATATTAGCAAAGGATACATTAGCAAATAAGACTTAAATATCTAGGAGCTGTGAACCTGTTATTTGCAGCTTCCTGACCCCCTTTTCTGCACTAAAACATGTTTTGGTTTCCGAGTGACATCTACAAACTAGGTGTGAAAAAAGTTTGCTCAGAAGGGCCATTACGTTTTGTGGTCTTTCAGATTAATATCTCTATTTTCCAAAAAAAAAATTTTCACCTGGTGAAAAACATAGTTTAAAGTTTTTTACAAGCTGAATTAAAATTTGACCTTAAAAAATGCCATATTTTATGAATGATAAGGAGGTGGATGACTGGCACCAAATATTCATTTCTTTAATTATTAATTTTAATTGAATGTATATATTTCCTGAGAATACCCTTAAGAAATTATATGAGACAAAATATTACTCTGAAAGCAAATAGCTGTTTATTTCACATTGATAAGTGAGAGAAAGACAGAAACACAGAGAGATAGAGAGACAAGCCTGAGACAGAAAGAGAAATACCAAAAAAGAAAGAGTTCAAGAACAGAAAAGAAAAGAATATTGGAAACTACTATTGGCATTAACAATCATATTAATATTAATCCATATTAAATCCATACCCATCTTAATCCACACCAATTGAAAACTACTGAATTCCATACCTTTAAACCTAAGCTGAGATGATTTGCTGGAACTCCTTCTCTTCGCCTGTACGTTCAATGTCATGTATGTTTCTTCATCTTGCATCTTCAATGTGAGTGACTGTGTGTATACATATGTGTATGTTTTGTTTTTGTGAGTATTATCTGTAATAAGAAAAGAATAATAAACCTGCTGCTAATCAGAGATTGTCCTGAAATTGTCCACTCAGGGTACATACGAGGGTTCACAGTTTCATCTATTGGTGAAAACCTCAGAGGAAATGTTTCACGGGTTTTTTTGAGTTTATTTCCTATGACTAGATAACACATAATTTCTCAACTGTCCACCACATATTGAATTTAATACGATATTTGGTCCTTTTAAAAGCTTCTTCTGATAAATTCATCAAGTCAGAAAAATGGGAATTGTACCCTTCTTACAGTTGAGTTAAATGATACATAGCTGCTGCCTTTTGTTTTAGCCTAAATATGTACATTTTCAATTACATTCCCTAATGTATTAATATTTTATTTAATATAACTTCCATTTACCTAACAGTTAAATTATTTCATAATCCTAAAATAATATTGATTATAAATCATGCTAATAATTTATAATGTAATTTTTTCAATTATTTTATTGAGGACATAATGGTTGATAACATTGTGTCATTTAAGGTGTACATTATTATTTACCAGTTTCTGTACAGACTGCATCGTGCTCACCACCAATAGTCTAATTTTCATCTATCATCATATGTGCCCCTTTACCCCTTTCACCCATCCCCAAACCACCTTCCCCTCTGGTAACCATTAATCTGTTCTCTTTATCCATGTGTTTGTTTATCTTCCACATATGTGTGAAATCATGCAGTGTTTGCCTTTCTCTGTCTGGCTTATTTCACTTAACACCATATTCAAGGTGCATACATGTTATTGCAAATGGGATTATTTTGTCTTTTTTCATGGCTGAGTAGTATTCCATTGTGTGTGTGTGTGTGTGTGTGTGTGTGTGTGTGTGTGTGTATACACCACATATTCTTTATCTATTCATCAGTTGAAGGACTTTGGGGTTGCTTCCACATCTTGGCTATTGTGAATAATGCTACAGTGAACATAGGGGTGCGTAAATCCCTCTGAATTGTTGATTTCAAGTTCTTTGAATAAATACCCAGTAGTGGGATAGTTAGATTGTATGATATTTCTATTTTTAATTTTTTGAGAAATCTTCATACTGTTTTCTATAGTGGCTTCACCAGTTTGCATTCCCAGCAGCAGTGTATGAGGGTTACCTTTTCTCCACGTCTTCTCCAACATTTGTTATTTTTTGTCTTGGTAATGATAGCCATTCTGACAGGTGTAAGGTGATATTTTGTTGTAGTTTTGACTTGCATTTCCCCAGTGATTAGTAATGTTGAACATCTTTTCATGTGCTTGTTGGCCATTTGTATGTCTTGGTTGGAAAAATTTCTGTTCATACCCTCAGCCCGTTTTTTTAATTAGGTTCTTTGGTTTTTTGTGGTTGAGTTGTATGAGTTCTTTACATATTTTGGAAATTAACCCCATGTCAGATATATGATTTGAAAATATTTTCTCCCAGTTGTCTGAGTTGTCTTTTGTTTTGTTCATGGTTTCCTTTGCCTTGCAGAAGCCCTTTAGTCTGATGAAGTCCCATTTGTTTATTTTTTTTCTTTTGTTTCCCTTGTCTGAGTAGACATGGAATTCGAAAAGACCGCTCTAAGACCGATGCTAGAGAGTGTACTGCCTATATTTTCTTCTAGGAATTGTATAGTTTCAGGTCTTACCTTCAAGTCTTTGATCCATTTTGAGTTAATCTTTGTGTATGGTGAAAGAAAATTGTCTACCTTCATTCTTTTGCATGTGGTTGTCCAGTTTTCCCAACACATTTTGTGAAGAAACTTTCCTTTCTCCATTGTATGTTTTTGACTTCTTTGTGGAAGATTAGCTGTCCATCGACATGTGGTTTTATTTCAGGGCTTTCAATTCTTTTCCATTGATCTGTGTGTCTGGTTTTGTGCCAGAACCATGCTATTTTGATTACTCTAGCTTGTAGTATGTTTTCAAGTCAGGGATTGTGATGCCTCCAGCTTTGTTATTTTGTCTCAGGATTGCTTTGGCAATTTGGGATCTTTTGTTTTTCCATATAAATTTTAGGATCCTTTGTTCTATGTCCGTGAAGAATGTCATTGGGATTCTGAGTGGGATTGCATTGAATCTGTAGATTGCTTTAGGTAATATGGACATTTTAACTATGTTTTTTCTTCCAAACCATGAGCATGGAATATCTTTCCATTTCTTTATGTCTTTTTTGATTTCTTTCAATAAAGTCTTACAGTTTTCAGTGTATAGGTCTTTCACTTCCTTGGTTAAATTTATTCCTAGGTATTTTATTCTTTTTGTTGATATTGTAAGTGAGACTGTACTCTTGACGTCTCTTTCTGCTGGTTTGTTACGAGTGTATAGAACTGCAACTGATTTTTGTAAGTTGATTTTGTACCCTGCAACTTTGCTCTAGTTGCTAATTATTTCTAATAGTTTTCTGGTGGATTCTTTAGGGTTTTATATATATATATATATGTATATATATATATATACATATATATATATATACATATAGTCATGTCAACTGCAAATAGTGAGAGTTTCAGATCTTCCTTTCCAATATGGATACCTTTTATCTCTTTTCCTTGCCTAACTGCTCTGGCCAAAACCCCCAGTAATATGTTCAATGGAAGTGGTGAGAGTGGGTACACTTGTCCTGTTCCTGTTCTCAGAGGGATGGCTTTCAGTTTTTCACTGTTAAGTATGATGTTGGCTGTGGGTTTGTCATGTATGGCCTTTATTCTATTAAAGTACTTTCCTTCTACATCCATTTTATTGAGAGTTTTTATCATAAATAGATGTTGGATCTTGTCAAATGCTTTCTCTGTATCTATTGAGATGATCATGTGATTTTTATCCCCTATTTTGTTAACATGGTGTATCACATTGATTGATTTGTGGATGTTGAACCATCCCTGCATCCCTGGTATAGAGCCCACTTGATCATGGTGTATTATCCTTTTAATGTATTGCTGTATGTAGTTTGCCAAGTATTTGTTGAGGGTTTTTGCATCTATGTTCATCAGTGGTATTGGCCTGTACTTTTCCTTCTTTGTGTTGTCCTTGTCTGGTTTTGGCATCAGGGTAATGTTGGCTGCATAGAATGAGTTAGGAGGCATTCTGTCTTCTTCAATTTTTTGGAATAGTTTGAGGACAGGTATTAAACCATCTTTGAATGTTTGGTACAATTCTCCAGTGAAGCCATCTGGTCCTGGACTTTTGTTTTCTGGGAGGTATTTGATTTCTGTTTCAATCTCTTTACTTGTGATTGATCTATACAGATTCCTTATTTCTTCTTGATTAAGTTTTTTGGGGAGGTTGTATGAGTCTAAGAATTTTTCTGTTTTTTTCTAGGTTACCCAATTTGTTGGCATTTAGTTTTTCATAGTATTCTCTTATAATGGTTTGTATTTCTGTGGTATCTGTTGTAATTTCTCCTCTTTCATTTCTAATTTTATTTATTTGAGCTTTCTCTCTTCTTTTGTTTTAGTGAATTTGGTTAAAGCTTTGTCAGTTTTGTTTATCTTCCCCATGAACCAGCTCTTAGCTTCATTGATCCTTTCTACTGTTTTTTCAGTCTCTATTTCATTTATTTATACTCGAATTTTTATTATTTCCCTCCTTTTACTGACTTTGGTCTGTGTTCTTCTTTTTCTAGTTCTGTTAGGTGTAGTTTTAAATTACTTATTTGAGATTTTTCTTGTTTGTTGAGGTGGGCCTGTATTGCTATGAATTTCCTTCTTGGAACTGCTTTTGCTGCATAAGAGTTGGGATGTTGTATTTTCACTTTCATTTGTCTCCAGGTATTTTTAAATTTCTCCTTTGATTTCTTCACTGCTCTAATGGTTGTTCAGTATCATGTTGTTTAGTCTCCATATATTTCTGATGTTCTCAGCTTTTTTCTTATAGTTGATTTCTAGTTTCATAGCATTGTGGTCAGAAAAGATGCTTGATGTGATTTCAATCTTCTTAAATTTTTTGAGGCTTGCCCTGTTTTGCAACATATGATCTCTTTGGGACTGTTCCATATGCACTTGAGAAGAATGTGTATTCTGCTGGTTTCAGATGGAATGTTCTCTCTCTCTCTACATATATAATAAGTCCATTTGATACAGTGTTTGATTTAAACCCACTATTTCCTTGTTGAGTCTCTGTCTAGATGATCTATCCATTGATGTAAGTGGGATGTTGAGGTCCCCTACTACTATTGTGTTGCCATTAATTTCCCTTTAGGTCTGTTAATAGCTGCTTTATATACTTTGGTGCTCCTGTATTAGGTGCATATATATTCATAAGTGTTACATCTTCCTGGTGGGATGTCCCTTTTATCATTATATACTGCCCCTCTTTGTCTCTCATTGCCTTTTTTTTATCTTGAAGTCTGCTTTCTCTGATATGAGTATGGCAACACCTGCTTTCTTTTGTTTTCATTTGCTTGGAGTGTCATATTCCATCCCTTCACTCTGAACCTGTGTTTGTCTTTAGAGCTGAGATGTGTTTCCTGGAGGCAGCATATTGTTGGGTCTTGTTTTTTAATCCCTCCAGCCACTCTGTGTCTTTTGATTGGAGAATTCACTCTATTTACATTTAGAGTGATTATTGATATATGAGGGCTTAATATTGCCATTTTATCTCTTGTTTTCTGGTTATTTTATATTTCCATTATTTCTCTTCCCTTGTATTTCTGATTGCCATTTCAGTTTGGTGGTTTTCTGTGATGGTTTTCTCAGTTTTCCCTTTATTTATGATTTGTGGCTCTATTTTGATTTTTTGTTTAGTGGTTACCATGAGGTTTGTATAAAAGATTCATAGATGTGAAAGTCCATTTCCTGATAGCCTCTTATCTCCATTAGCCTAAGCAGGTTCCATCCTTCTCTTCTTCCCCTTCTGAGTTATTATTATCACAAATTATTGTTTTTTGTTGTAAGTTTATGACTAAATTGAAGTGTTCATAGTTAGTTTTGATGCTTTCATTCCATTTTTTATGTTATAATTGTTTGCTAACCTGTTCTGATTGAGAGCTGGAGTTTTCCAATTTTGTCTGTCTATTTACCTCCTTGCTCAAAGCTTTGCAGACCTTTCTCTTTTTGTTTCAGGTATGAGGGCTTCTTTCATCATTTCTTGTACGGGATGTCTAGTGGTAATGAAATCCCTCAGCTTTTGTTTATCTGGGAAAACTTTTATTTCTCCATCATATCTGAAGGATAGTTTTTCTCAATAGAGTATTCTTGGCTGAAAGTTTTTGTCTTTCAGTATTTTGAATACATCATTCCAGTCTTTCCTAGCCTGTCAGGTTTCTGCCCAGAAATCCACTGAAAGCCTGATAGGGGTTCCTTTGTAGGTTATTTGCCTCTGCCTTGTTGCCCTTAATATTTTTCTTTGTCATTGACTTTTGACAGTTTTACTATTATATGCCTTGGAGAAGGTCTTTTTTGCATTGATGTAATTAGAAGTTCTATTGGCTTCATGTGTTTGTCAGTCCAGTTCCTTCCACAGGTTTGAGAAGTTCTCAGCTAGTATTTGTTTGAACAAGCTCTCTGCTCCCTTCTCCCTCCCATCTCCCTCTGAAATACCTATAATCTTTATATGGCTTTTCCAAATTGAGTCAGATAGTTTTCAAAGAATTCCCTCATTTTTTTGGAAATCTTAGTTCTCTCTCCTCCTCTACCTGAAGCATTTCTATATTTCTACCCTCTAAGTGAGTAATTCTGCCCTCCATAACATCAGCTCTATTTTTTAAGTGTTCTAGAATATTTTTTTATCTCATTAATTGTGTTCTTCATATCCAGGATTTATGTTTGGGGTTTTTTTTTTGTATAGTTTTGATGTCTTTGGTATAGTATTCCTTCTGCTCATTAATGTTATTCCTAAGCCATTGAACTGCCTTTCTGAGTTTTCTTGTAACTCATTGAATTTCTTTGTGACAGCTATTTTGAATTATCCATCATTTAGATTGTAAATTTCTGTGACTAAGTGTTGGTTTCTGGAGACATCATTTTCCTTCTGGTCTGAAATGTTACTGTAGTTTTTCATGGTGTTTGATGAACTGATCCTTTGCCAGAGCATTTGTGGTGGTATCAGGATGCAGATTTCGCCTGCCACCACATGGGGGAAGCAGGAGCTGTGTTTCTGATCTTACCCCATCTCCTGGAAGTTGTGCAGTTATGGTGGGAACTCCCACAATCCAGGATAGCATTCACATGCATGCCAGACTGCTGCTGCTTCCACTTACAGTCACACTGGCTGCTATGCTTGATGGGTGGGTCTTCCTCATGGGGTCCTAGCTGGGGCCCCTCATTTGGCCATGGCAGGATGGTAAGGCACTCCTGCAGGGTGGATACATGTTCACACATCATGCAGGGCTGCCACCACCTCCTCTTACAGTTGCACTAGGTTGCATTCCCACTGGCAGGGCCACAACAGCATGGTGGACACTCACACAGGCTAAGAAAGTGTTTGTGCATGCCTGCTGCCACCACTTTCCCTTATAGTAACACCAGGGTATGTTCCCACTGGTGGGGCTGCTGCAACACCCTGTGTACTCCTGTAGGCCAAGATAGCATTTGCACTCAGTCTGGTCTGTCCCCACCTTCTCTTAGAGTAGTGCCAGCCACTGCGTGAGGTCCTGTGACCTGGTTCACTCTTTCTGGGGAGGAGAGGGGAGTGCTCCTGCATCTCCACTGCTTCCTGGGGATCCAGTGCATCCACCTTCAGATGTATAGCTGCATGGGTCTCAGGCATCCTGATGTGCTGTGTGCATCTTCCATTGATCAATGAATGCCCATTTAGTTGTAATTCAAAGTGGGGAGAAACAAAGGGAACAGCTCACTCCACCATACTGCTGATGTCACTCCCTTTGATAACATAATTTCAGGACAAAAAAAAAATGCTGGCAGTTTTTTGACATTCTAAAAACTCATCCTAAGTAGAAAAGAAATTTAGGGAAGAAACCACATTTTTCAACTACCTTTTCTGGTATTGTAAGAGAATGCCCCAAATTCATGAGGCAGGGCAGGAATTTGATTTTTTTTTCTCTTAGCTTTGTGAGGTTTAATTTACATAACTTAAAACTTATTATAAATATATGATTGGATGATTTTTATCAAATATATGGACCTATGAAACCATCAGTGAATTCAGTTTTGGAAGTTTCCTATCACTCTAAAAATGTCCCATGAGCCCAAACTAAAGAAACTAATACAATTCTGAAAATACTGATTTTATAATTTGAGATAAAGTGGCTTGAAATTTTGGCAACTAAATCCCAAATCTCTGTAATTGTAGCAAAAGTAGGATGAAAACCAAAAGCATTTAGCCATGAGACTTCACTGGTGATGAAGAAGACTGAGAAAAGAGAACCGAATAGAGTGGACACCCCTGAAAGGAGCACAGCCAGTCCTGGCATCACAGAGAGGGGCCCACGGCCATTAGCCCTGACTCCTGTCTCATTCCTCTGCTTTCCTGCTGACCACCAATTGGCCAAAGGCAAGTGGAAGCCACGGAGTTAAGTTGTCCCTGTAGGTCAGTCTCCCAGGGCAAAGAGTGAGATATAGAAGGTGGGCAGCAAAGCTGGAGGGGAAAACTAATGGTATATGGTACAACTACCCTTTTTAATTTAGTAGTGTCTTGATAATTATTTTTATCATTATCATTACCATTATTTCAGGTACTGCTTCTCTGTTATACATTTTCCCAAAATGAGTCTTCAACTTTTTGGTATATTTTTCAATAACCAAATGGACAAAGTGACCTATCCTGTGGATGTCAGTCAGCCTCTTTCCCAAGCGATCATGGAATTTATTAAATGGGCACCTGTAAAATTGTCCAGGCAGAAAGTATGGAAGCTATATAGATCTCAATAATATATGTTCTTCCCTCATCAGGGTTAATTTTGTTAAAAATTCTGCTGAATGCCCAACCTGTCAAGGGTGGAGACTAAAGTAGAGCACACATTTTGAGGAAAACCAGTCAGCCACCTGATGGGAGATCTATTATTTAAGCCCCATTCCACCATGGACTGGATAACAGGAATTATCTTTGTCTTCACAGAAATAATCACATATTTTAGGATCAGGTTTGACTTCTCTGCCTGCAGTGCTTCTGCTAGCATCACCATTCATAGAGTTACAAAATGTCTTATCTGTTGTAATGGTTTCTAATACAACCTGAGTTTGATGTTTTACAGAAAAAAATGTTTGGCAATCAGCTCATGCCTATAAAAGTTACTTTACTTATCCCTATGTAATTGGGTGGATAGAATGCTGAAATGACATTCTAAAGGCACACTAGAGATGCCAGCTGGTGCCATTGTCAAAATGCACAGGTCTGTGAACCAAAGAATGGAGTAAGAATCCAAATTTGAAGTGGCCTCCTACCATTACACCTAAAAATACACTTGAAGAAAATTGTTTCCTTTACTCAAGATTTTTTTTGTTGGGATTATGGGTTCTAGTGCCCAAGAGAAGACTGTTCTAATAAAGAACATGATCAAGGTCCTGATGAATTGGAAGCTGAGAATTCCTCTTTGCATTTTTGGCTCCTCAACTGTTGAAACACCAGGCAGAGAGGAAGATCACTGTATAGGCTAAAATTGGGTTACTGTACTCAACATGATTAGAACTATGCCTTGAACACAAGAGATTTACAGGAGCATCTTTTAGTATGATTTCCCCTGATAGTCCTGGTAAATATAATGCTGAGGCAACCCAATAAAAACACCATCAAGAACTCTTATCCTACAATAATGATAATCTGGGTCATTATATGAGCCAAACACCATGTGCAATTAAGTTGACAAAGAGTAAGGGAAAAGAAACATGAAATGGATAGCAATCTATACCTTGTCTCCAGCTCCTGGAGTGTGTGCGTCTGCTGACCAAGAAATAGACCTCAGTGATACAAAAACAAACAAACAAACAAACAAACAAATTCCATCTGTGGCTCAGATAAAATCATCTTGGATGTAAGTAGCTCCCTAGTCCCAGAGACTTGTCAAATCTTCTTTCAGAAGTTAGTGCAGAAACGATAAAAATAAATCAAGTCCATAGCATATTTAGAAGTATCTGTTACTTCCACAAATTATTTTTTATTCATTTTAATAGTTGGCTTTTTCAATTTAAGTTAGAATTTAGCATATTAGAAAATCTGTAGGTTTTGCCTTGTCAAGCTAATTTGAATGCGTGATTTTTATAATTCTTATAATTTATAGTCAAAATTCATAAGAAAACTGTGTTCTTTTCAGTGCTATTAAAAAGTGTAAAAGAATCTGAATTGCCACATTATAAGTTTATTGTGCTTATTTAAAATCCTATAAAGTTCTGGGGCCGCCCGGTGGCGCAGCGGTTTAGTTCGCGCTTGGCAGCCCGGGGTTCGCCGGTTCGGATCCCGGGCGCCTGCCGACGCACTGCCTGTCAGCCACGCTGTGGCAGCATCCCATATAAAGTAGAGGAAGATGGGCACAGATGTTAGCCCAGGGCCAGTCTTCCTCAACAAAAAGAGGAGGATTGGCGACAGATGTTACCTCAGGGCTGGTCTTCCTCACAAAAAAAATAAATAAATAAAAAATAAAATCCTACAAAGTTCTTAAAAAATTTCTTGATAGATTTTTATGTCAGCCCAGTCAAGCATTTGAAGTGCTTAAACAGCACTAAAAAATCAAATGCCTAGGTAACTAGTTCAACTAGTAGGATCAACCAGAATGCAAGAGAAAGCAACTCTATGGACAGCCCCAGTGGCCTACTGGTTAACTTCAGTGCGCTTCACTTCAGCAGCCTGGGTTCAGTTCCTGGGCATGGACCTATACCACTCACTGGTGGCCATGCTGTGGCAGTGACATATATACAAAGTAGAGGAGGATTGGCACAGATGTCAGTTCAGGGGCAGTCTCCCTCAAGCCCAAAAAAACAAAACAAAGAGGAAGTTTGGCATAGATGTTAGCTCTAAGTGAATCTTCCTCAACAAGAAAAGAAAGCAACTCTACAAAACTGATCCTACCTTTTATAGGCTCATTTCTCCCCACATTACAGGCAATTCCTACAGTTTTTTCATTCTCTCTGGTAATAAATATTCTACTCTCTGTTTAGCATAATAAAAAGTACAAATTAGTCTAATATCTAAAGTCCAACTTTCATCTAATGTAAGCTCCAGCTTGAGCCTGCTTAAGGTTTGGAGCCAGCAAGGAAACCAGAAAGTTTAGTGGGCTCTGCATGAGCTCCTTCCCTCTCTAGTAGTTCTTACTGCCCCCCAGCTCAGGTTCCCAGGAATAAGTGAAGGTGAAATGAAGGGAGTGAAGATACGCCTGTAGGAAAGTGTTACAGGACTGTACAATTTTAATTTGTGTGTTGACACTCCAAATGCTCTCCTTTGCTCTTGAACTGCTTCTGTAGACTTTTCAGAAATTCTGCTCCTGAGGGACTCTCTATGGTTGACTGATGTGGATGGTATTTCCTTTAGCAATTCTGCTTGTAAGTCACTGTACACCATCCCACACAACTCCCTGTATGACATTTTCTGATTCCTACTCTACACTTCCAGGTTCTTTTCATTAAGATTGACTTATCTGTGGCAAGACACACACTTAGCTGGGTTTCATTTCTGGATGATTTGTGGCTGGCTCCTTTTCATAGGATTCATGCTGGGCCCAAGAGAAACATTCTCTTCAATCTTACCATCAGTCGAGTGCAGCTTACTCCCACCACATCCACTTTTACTCTGTGGTTATATGTAGTTCTAACCACACATGCTTTCACATTGAAACGATCAATCTCTGAATGTTTCAAATCCCAGAGAGCATTACCTATAGATGTCAGGATTCTAACTTGGCCTAAGGTAGGAGAGAAGTTCTTCTGTTTTCCATCATGGAAGTATGTGGGAGAATGCCAAGCACACTGACAACTCTCTCCGATAAATTCTCACTTCTCAATCTCTGAACGCTCATAAACTCTCATATTTTTCTTTTCTGTATTTCTTTTCTTTCTTTCTTCTTTTTTTTTAAATTGAGGTAAGAAGACTTAACATAAGATCTACCCTCTTAACAAAATTTTAAGTACACAGTACAGTATTAACTATACTCACAATGTTGTAAAGCACATTAACAGAACTTATTCATTTTGCCTAACTGAAACTTTATACCTGTTGAATAACAACTCCCTATTTCCCCTGCCCTAGCCCCTGGCAACCAGTATTCGACTCTCTGTTTCTGTGAGTTTGACTATTTCAGATATCTCATATACATGGAATCATGCAATATTTGTCATTCTGTGATTGGTTTATTTCACTTAGCATAACATGCAAGTTCATCCATGTTTTCACATATGGCAGGATTTCCTTCTTTTTAAAGACTGAATAATATTCCATTGTATGTATATATCACACTTTCTTTATCCATTCATCTACTGATGGGCATTTAAGTTGTTTCCATATCTTGGCTATTGTGAATAACACTGCAATTAACATGGGAATACAGATAACTCTTTGAGATTCTGATTTAAAATCTTTTAGACACACCCAGAAGTGGGATTGCTGAATCACATGGTAGTTCTATTTTTCATTTTTTGAAGAACCTCCATACTGTTTTCAAAATTGGCTGGACCATTTTACATTCTCACCAACAGTGTGTAACATTTAAATTTCTCCATATTCTCAACACTTGTCTTTAGTGTGTGTGTGTGTGTGTGTGTGTGTGTGTGTGTATTTGATACTAGCACCCTAGTAGGTATAAGGCGATATCTCACTGTGGTTTTGATTTGCATTTCCCTAATGATTAGTGATGTTGAGCACCTTTTGATATACCTGTTTGCCATTGGTATATCTTCTTTGGAAAACTGTCTATTCAGATCCTTTGCCTGGTTTTTAATTGGGTTATTTGGTTTATTTTGTATTGAATTGTAGAGTGTGTTATATATTTTGGAGATCAATCCCTTATCAGATATATAGTTTGCAAATATTTTCTCCCATTCTGTAGGTTGTCTCTTTGCTCAGTTGATGGTTTCATTTTTTATGCAGAAGTTTTTTAGTTAGATGTAGTCCCACTTGTCTATTTTTGCTTTTGTCACTTGTGCTTTTGGTGTCATATCCAATAAAACATTTCCAAGAGCAATGTTAAGAAGATTTTTCCCTATGTATTCTTGTAGGAGTTTAACAGTTTCAGTCCTTATGTTTAGGCCAGCATTACCATGATATCAAAGCCAAAGAAAGACAATATAAGAATAGAAGACTACAGGCAATTATCTGATAAACATAGATGCAAAAATTCTCAACAAAATATCAGCAAATCTAATTTAAAAGCACATTAAAGTGATTATACAACATGATCAAGTGGAATTTATCCCTGAGATATAAGGATGGTTCAACGTACATTCATATCAATTAACATGATGCACCACATTAACAGAGTAGAGGATAAAAATCACATGATCATCTGAATAGATGCAAAAAAAGCATTTGACAAAATTCAACACCCTTTAATGATAACTCTCAACAAAATTAGTATAGAATAAATTCACCTCAACATGATAAAGGCCATATATGAAAAGCCCATAGCTAATATCATACACAATGATGAAAAATTGAAAGCTTTTCCTTTGAGATTAGGAACAAGACAAGGGTGCTTGCTCTTATCACTTCTATTCACCATAGCTCTGGAAGTCCTAGCCAGAGCAATAGATAAGAAAAAGAAATAAAAAAGAACCAAATTAGAAAGGAAGAAGTAAAATTATCTCTGTTTGCAGATGACATGATCTTTATACAGAAAATCTTAGACTTCTCCAAATCAAACACTGTTAGAACTAATAAACTAATTCAGCAAAGTTGTAAGATACAAAATCAACAGGCAAAAATCAGTTGTATTTCTGTGCACTAACAGCAAACTATCCAAAAAAGAAAATAGGAAAACGACTCCATTCACAATAGCAACGAAAAGAATAAAATACTTAGAAATCAACTTAACCAAGGAGGTGAATGATCTGTACCCTGAAAATTTCAAAACATTGAGACATTAAATAAGACACACAAAAATGGAAAGATACTCTGTGTTCATGGGTTGGAAGACCTAATATTGTTAAAACATCCAAGTACATAAAGTGATCTACAGATTCAATGCAATCCCTGTTAAAATCGCAGGAAAAAAAAAGTCCTATAATTTATATGGAACTGCAAAGGAACTCAAATAGGCAAAGCAATCTTACACAGGAAGAACAAAGCTAGAGGCATCATGCTTCATGATTTCAAAATATACTACACATCTACACAGTAATAAAAACAGTATAGTATTGGCACAAAGACAGACATATAGATCAAAGGAGCAGAATAGAGAGCCCAGAAATAAATCCACACATTCACGGTCAATTGATCTTTGACAAGAGTGGCAAGAATACTTAATGGGGAAAGAATAGACTCTGCAAAAACTGGTGTTAGGAAAACTGGATAGCCACAATCAAATGAAAGAAATTGGACCCTTATCTTACACAGTACACAAAAATCAACTCAAAATAAATTAAAAATTTAAACATAGACCTGAACACTCATAAATTCATAAAATACTCTGGAAGCAGATGATGGATTAAAATTTGAAAAATCAGTTTTGTGAGCTTGTTAGCATGTCCTGTACAAGCAGCCTTGTGTCCATAGAATTACTCTTGGCATATATACTTTCAGCTAAAATTGAACAGGACTGGTCACATTTTAACATCCTAGTAGTCATTCAAATATGTCAAATATTTACTGAGGAATTATTACATGCCAGGCACTATTCTGGGTGTCTATTTCAGCCAAATTGTTTTTAAGGTAAAAATTTCATAAAAATATAGCTTAAAAATTAATCATCTAGTCATTAAGTTTGTGATTCAGATTCATTATGGGGGGGAATTTAATCTGTTTAAATTAAATAAATGGTGCATGAAAGATATTCCATATAGTTATTCTAACTGCTTATTAGCACAGATACCGGAGATTTCTGGGAACTTATTTTCTGTTCAAGTTCAGGAACCCTGAGTTTGAGAATACACTTGGACCAGGCTGTTAGCTTGGGAAAGCTAAGGTGAAGCATGAAAATTGTGTTCATATCTGTGTATAGTACCATCGAGTTGCATTGTATAACTCCAAGAATAATGATGCCCAAAGAGGGGTCCCTGGAATATATCATGGCTGGCCTACAAACAGAATTGCTCTTAAAGAAGAACCTGCACTGTTGTAGAAAGACTATCAGAACACTCATTCATTCAGATGATATTATTTACAACTCTGGGCTCAATGATATTTAGGAGAAAGACCTATTCCTTGATCTGGCCTAATAAAATATTACTAATTAATCTTTATTTAACTCTTCCTTCTGTATACTTTAAATAAATATATGCTGGGGATGGCCCCATAACATAGTGGTTAAGTCTGATGTGCTCCACATCAGGGGCCTAGGTTCGTGGGTTCGGATCCTGGGCACAGACCTACACAACCTGTCAAGCCATGCTGTGATGGTGACCCACATACGAAATAGAGGAGGATTGGCGCAGATGTTAGGGCTGAGTTAGGGCTAATCTTCCTCAAGCGAAAAAAGAGGAAGATTGGCAGCAGACGTCAGCTCAGACTGAATCTTCCTCACCAATAAAATAAAAAAAAATAAATAAATATATACTAATTTATTTTCTCCTCGGATATTTATGCCTGCTTTTGCATTGATCTGTATTATAATTGATATTTTTCAATATAGTGGTCTTAAAACAAATGAAAGTGAAAAGTTTTGTTGTATTAAAAAAATATTAGATTAATAGATAAAATAAGTTTTGAAAGAGGATCTTAATTTTTTAAGGAAAAATCTAATTTAAAAGAATAAAAATCATCCAATGTCTGCTCTCAGACTACAATGGAATTAAACTAGAAATTAATAAGAAAGATAACTAGAAAAGTCCCAAAACACATGGAGATTAAACAACACACTTCTAAATAACACATGAGTCAAAGAAGAAATCTCAAGAGAAATTAAAAAGTATTTTTCACTAAACTAAACTGAAAATACAACTTATCAAAATTTGTGGGATGCAGCAGAAAGAGTCCTTCAAGGGAAATTTATAGTACTGAATGCCTACATTAGAATAGAAGAAAGGTCTAATATCAATAATATATTTCTACCTTAGCAAACTAGAAAAAGAAGAGAAAATTAAACCTGAAATAAGCAGAAGAAAAGAAATAATAAGAATTACAGCAAAAATCAATGAAATTGAAAAGAGAAAATCAATGAAACCAAGAGTTGGTTCTTTGAAAAGATCAATAAAATTGATAAGCCTCTAGCCAGGCTAACTAAGAATAAAAGAAAGAAGACACAAATTACTAATATCACAAATGGAATAGGGGACATCACTACAGATTCCATGAACATTAAAAGGAAAATAAAAGAATACTATGAACAACTCTGTGCTCACAAATTTGATAACCTAAATGAACTGGACCAAGTCCTTAAAAGATACAGTCTTCCAAAACTCACAAATGAAGAAATGGACAACCTGAATAGGCCTATATCTATTAAAGAAATTGAAATAATAAGATTCCAAAAAGGAAGGAAAAGGCCCAGATGGGTTCACTGGTAAATTCTATCAAACATTTAAGGACAAAATTGTACCAATTCTCTACAATCTCTTTAAGAGGATAGAAGCAGAGAAAATACTTTCTAACTCATTCTATGAGGCCAACCTTATCTTAACACTAACCAGAAAGACATTACAAGAAGACTATAAACCAATATGTCTCATGAATTTATATGCAAAAATCCTCAATAAAATAAAGCAAAGCAAATCCAATAATGTATAAAAACAATTATATACCATGACAAAAAGGAGATTTAACCCAGTTATGTAAGGCTGGTTCAACATTTGAAAATCAATTAAAGTAATCCATCACATCAGCAGGCTAAAAAAGAAAAATCACATGATCATATTATAGATACAGAAAAAGAATTTGACAAAGCCCAACCCTCATTCATGATAAAAACTCTCAGTATACTAAGAATACAGGGGAAGTCATCAACTTGGTAAAGAATATCTACGAAGACCCTACAGTCATATTTAATTGTGAGAAACTCAAAGCTTTCTCACTAAGATCAGGTACAAACAAGGCTGTCCCCTCTAACTTCTGCTATTTAACATCATATTGGAAGTTTCAGCTACAGCAATCAGACAAGAGAGGGAAATGAATGGTATACAGATTAGAAAGAAAGAAAGGGGTAAAAGGGCACATGTGTAGGGCAATAGATTGCAATTAGACTTTGGGTGATGAACACAAAGTACTCTACACAGAAATCAAAATATAATGATGTACACCTGAAATTTAAATAATATTATGAACCAATGTTACCTCAATAGAAAATTAAAGGAAAAAAGAAATAAAACTGACTTTCTTCACAAATGATATGATCATCTATATAAAAAATTCAAAAGAATTGAAAAAACTGGAATGAGTAAGTGACTACAGCAAGGTTACAGGATACAAGGTTAATATACAAAAGTCAATTGCTTTCCTATGTACCAGCAATGAACAAGTGGCATTTGAAATTAAAAACTCAATACCATCTATATTAACACCAAAAAATGAAATATTTAGGTATAAATCTAACAAAATATATACAAGATCTATATAAGGAAAAGTACAAAACTCTGATGAAAGAACTCAAAGAACTAAGTAAATGGAGATATGCTTCATGTCCATGGATTAGGAAGACTCAATGTTGTCAAAATCTGAGTTCTTCCCAATTTGATCCATAGATTCAATGCAATTCCAATAAAAAACCAAGCAAGTTATTTTGTGGATATCAACAAACTGATTGTAAAGTTTATACGGAGAGGCAAAAGACACAGAATAGCTAACTCAAGATATAAGGAGATGATCAAAGTTGGAGGACTGACACTACCCAACACAAAAGCCAACTATAAAGCTACAGTAATCAAGAGAGCATGGTATTGGTGAAAGAATAGACAAATAGACTAGTGAAACAGACTGGAGATGTCAGAAATAGATCCAAACAAATATAGTCAACTGGAAAAAAAGAGTAAAGGCAATACAATGAGACAAAGATAGCCTCTTCAACAAATGGTGCTGGAAAAAATGGTGCTGGAAAACTGGACATCTGCATGTAAAAACATGAATTTAGACACAGATCTTATATCCTTCACAAAAATTAACTCAAAACAGTTAAAAGACCTACATTTAAAACAGAAAACTATAAAACTCCCAGGAGATAACATAGGAGAAAACCTAGATAACCTTGGGTATGGTGATGACTTTTTAGATAGAACACCAAAGGTACAGTCCATGAAAGAAATAATTAATAAGCTGGACTTCATTAACATTAAAAACTTCTGCTCTGCAAAAGATAATATCAAGAGAATGAGAAGACAAGCTGCAGACTGGGAGAAAATATTTGCAAAAGGCACATCTGATAAACAGCTGTTACCTAAAATATATGAAGAACTCTTAAAACTCAACAATAAGGAAAAAACTTGATTTAAAAATGGGCCAAAGATCTTAACAGACACTTCATCAAAGAAGATATACAAATGGCAAATAAGCATATGAAAAGATGCTCCATCATATTTCATCAGGGAAATGCAAATTTAAACAACAATGAGATGCCACTACACATCTATTAGAATAGCCAAAATCTGGGACACTAACAACAGCAAATGCTGGAAATGGTATGGATCAATAGGAACTCTTATACACGGCTGATGGGAATGCAAGATGGTACTGCCACTTTGGAAGACAGTTTGGCAGTTCCTTACAAAACCAAACATACTCTTACCATACAATCCAACCATACATCATGCTCTTTGGTATTTACCAAAGCAGTTGAATAATTATATCCACACAAAACTTGCACAAGAATGTTTATGGCAGCTTTATTAATAATTGCCAAATCTTGGAAGCAACCAAGATGCCTTTCGGCAGGTGAATGAATAAATAAACTGTGGCACATCCAGACAATGGAATATTATTCAGCACAAAAAGGAAATGAGCTATCAAGCGATGAAAAGACATGGAGGAAACTTAAATGCATATTACTGAGTGAAAGAAGCCAGTCTGAAAAAGGCTACATACTCTATGATTTCAACTATATGACATTCTGGAAAAGGCAAAACTATGGAGGCAGTAAAAAGATCAGTAGTTGCAGGGGTAAGGGGAGGGATGAATAGAGAGAGCACAGAGAATTTTTAGGACAGGTGAAAGTACTCTGTATGATACTATAATGCTGCATATATGTCATTACACATTTGTCTAAACCCATAAAATGTACAGCACCAAGAGGAACCCTAATATAAACTATATTGTGTGATAATGATGTGTTGATGTAGGTTTATCAATTTCAACAAATGTCCCTTGGTGGGGGCTTAGAGGGCGATTGGTAATGGGGGATGCTATGCATGTGTGGGGGAAGGGAATATACGAGAAACCTGTGTACCTTCCTCTCAATTTTGCTATGAACCTAAAACTGCTCTAAAAAAAGTCTTCAACAATTTTTTTAAAAATTATTTTTTCTAGATTAATTATAAATACAAGTAACCATAAACAGTCCTTTCCAAGATTAAAAATCCCTCTCAGAACACTACAAAATCTCACTGATATAATCAAGACAAACTGGGGTATGTGGATGGAACTTTACATTTCACCTAGTATACCTACTAATGCTTTAAACTGAGCTAAATTCTCCATGTATGAATGTACTATCAATTTTTGAAAATCCCCCAGTGATGAGAAATGATGCATGCTTCTTTCAAACATTTTTATCATTTCCCCCTTTTGGGACCAGTAAATCAAGTGCAACATATTTTTAACAGGATACCTATTTGAATAATTGAAAACAACAAATTTATTCCCAGCAATCCCTTACCCAATTCTCAGTAAATAACCTAAGTTCCTTGAAATAAATCTTAAATTATGGTTCCAACTAATTCAACTTCCTCTTGTTCTCCTCTGGACTTTCAAAAATGAGCATTTACAGATTGGAGTGTATGCAGAGGAGAACAAACAGGAAGTTGAGTTGGTTTGAAACAATCTCATGAGGATTCTTTCAAGGAGCAGTGGAGAGTAAAGTGAAACTACCACACCTCTTGTAGATACTCTAATTGTATCAATTTTACCTAAGATTTCGTTACTTTCATTATGCAATCTTGTCATATTGAAATTCATCACTGAAACTTCCCCTGGTGCTTTTTCATACCTCTATAAATTAAGGTAATTCTCTCCATCCTGTTACTTTTTCAGTTTAGATTTTAATACAAACTTAAAAGATTCATCTTGTAAAATTCTCTATTTTTGCTAAATTTCAGAATGTTTGGAGTTTATGATTCTATCACTCAGTGTATTAATTACTCAAGTTGTGTTCCATTTATATATTTGTTATATTAACCTAGGCATTAATAAAATGTGGAACAAGATAAGACCAGAGGCAAAATTTCTGGCATATAGCAACCAATCTCTTTCCCAACTAATGACACTGAATCTGAGTAAAACTACAGATTAGTGTTATGGTAAATTTTGTCATATATCTCAATGAAAACCACATATATTATATCACGAGTATTTTTCAAAACCATTAGTGTAAAAACCCTTTTAATACCAAGAATATGATGTCATTCTGGTACAACTTGTTTACTTGTTCTTACAATACACAGGACTATATACTCAGACTTAACAAACTATATTTTTAATAATGCATTCTGCCTACTGTTGCCCAAAGCTCTCAACTCCAAAAATGTCTGACACACTTTGTTCTACCTCCTGCAAAGAACTTGTTTAATTTCCACATATTTGTGAATGTTCCATTTATCTTTCTGACATTGATTTCTAGTTTCATTTCAGTGTGTTCAGAAAAGATACTTGGTATGATTTCAGTCTTAAATTTGGTAAGACTTGTTTTGAGACCTAACATGTGATCTATCCTGGAGACTCTTTTGTGTGTGCTTGAGAAGAATGTGTGTTCTACTGCTGTTAGGTGGAGTGTTCTGTGTATGTCTGTTAGATCCATTTGGTCTATAGTATATTTAGGTCTCCTGTTTCCTTATTGATATTCTTTCTGGATGTTCTATCTTTTCTTGGAAGTGAGGTATTGAAGTCCCCACTATTGTTGTGTGTCTGCTTTATTTCTCCCTTCCGTCTGTCAATGTTTGCTTTATATATTTAGGTGCTCTGATATTGGGTGCATATATATTTATAATTGTTACATATTCTCAATTAATTGATTCTTTTATCACTATGTAATGCCCTTTTCTCTTGTGACAGTTTTTGACTTAAAGTCTATTTTATCTCATATAAATATAGCTATCCCTGCTCTTTTTTGTTTACTATTTGCATGGAATATCTATTTCTAACTCTTCACTTTCAGTTTCTCTGTGTCCTTACAACTAAAGTGAGTTTCTTATAGAAAGCTTATAGTTGGGTCTTGTTTTTTTTTTCCTTATCCATTTAGCCACTCTATGTCTTTTGAGTGAGGAGTTTAACCACTTACATTTAAAGTAATTATTGATAGGGAAGGGTATACTGTTGCCATTTTGTTGTTTTCTGTCAGTCTTGTTCTTTTGTCTTTTTATCTTTTGCTATCTTCCTTTGTGTTTTGTTGATTTTCTGTATTAACATAATTTGATCCTTTTCTCTTTTTTGTGTATAACTTTTATATGTATTTTTTTATTGTGGTTTCCTTGAGGTTTACATAAAATGTTATAGTTCTAGTAGTCTATTTTTTATACCAGATATCAAAATTTATTGGAAAGCTATATGAAGTAAGGCAGTGTAGTATTTGTGTAAGAATGACAGATCAATAAAAGAGAAAAAGATCCCAGCTACAGATGCACATTTATATGGACAATATATGACAGAAGTGGCTCTGCAGATCAGTAGAAAATGAGCTGTCTTTTCAATAAATGATGCTATCACAATTGGGTATCCATATGTGAAAAAACGAAACTGGACCTCTACTTCATACTATACACTAAATGAATTCCATATAAATTATAGATTTAAAATACTGTATCTAAATATACCATAAAGCTTTTGGAAAAGGATATTGAGAATGTCTTTTGTATCACTTAGAATAATCATAAAGCAAAAGATTAATAGATTCAACTATATTAAAATGAAGAACTTCTGCTTATTAAAAGGTACTTCTGTTTATTAAAAGGGAACATGGGTCTCTTGCATTTCTGCATGTCTTGTAAGCAAAGGCATTGACTGCCTTTATTTCAAGCAATCTATTCAAGGACATCTGTATAATAAACAGGCTAGAAGGATAGAAAAAGTGTCTCCCAATGGAGCAAAAAGCGGATTTGGTTACTATCCACTATAATAAAGATAATGGATCTATCTGAGACAAAGGTCAGATTTACTTACTGCTTGTTGTAAAAGATTGAAGCTCCCTAAGCTAGAGATTCTCTCTTATAATGTACCCCCACTGCAGCATTTGGCCCTCTTTGCATTGCCCTGTAGAAATGGGGCTTCGAGGTCACCACTCAAATACTGACACTCGTAACAGTGTATTTTAAGCTGACAACTTAAGTGAAATCACATACTAAAATTCTGCATTTTAATTTCTCCCCCTCACATACTTTATATTATTGTTGTCACAATTTATATTTATTCCTATTGTGTATCTCCTGACATATTTTTTGTTATAGTTATTTTTTATAAATCTGTCTTCCAACTTTTATATTAGAATTAAAAGTGATTTACCCACCACCATTACAGTAATGCAGTATTTGTATTTGTCTCTATATTTACCTTTACCGATGTTTCATACTTTCCTATGCTGTTGTGTTGCTGCTTAGTATCCTTTCACTTCAACTTGAAGAACTCCCTTTAGCATTTCTTGTAAGACAGGTCTAGTGGGGATGAATTCCCTCAGCTTTTGTTTGTCTGGATATCCATATGCAAAACATAGCATTAGACCTCTTCCTTCACCAAATACACAAATTAAGTTGTGTCAACACCTAAAGTAATGTTTAAAAGCATAAAAGTCTTTAAAGAAAAAATAGGGGCAAATTTTCATGACCTTGGTTTAGGTAATGGTTTCTTACATATAACACCATGAGCACAAGCAATCAAAGAAAAAGTAGAGACATTGGATTTCATTAAAACAAAAAAATTTTTTGCTTCAAGTGATACCTTCATGAAAGTGAAATACAACTCATAGAATGGGAGTAAGTATTGTATGCTATATATCTGATAAGGTACTTATGACAAGAATATATAAAGAGCTCATAACTCATTATTAAAAAATAAATTATCCAATTAAAATATGGGCAAGGAATCTGAAGAGATATTTCTCCAAGGAAGACATAATATAAATTTCCAGTAAGCCCATGAAAAATGATCAACACCATAGTCATTAGGGAAATAGAAATCAAAACCATAATGAGATATTACTTCAAACACACTAGTATGACTATAATGAAAAAAATAGCCAATATTTGTATTGGTGAGGGTGGGGAGAAATTGGAACTGGTGTATATTGCTAGCAGGAATATAAAATGATGCAGCCACTTTGGAAAACAGCTTGAATATGCCTCAAAATGTTAAATATAGAGTTTCTATAGGACCCAGCAATTCCACTCTTATGTATATACCCAAGATAGATAAAAATGCACATCCATACAAAGAAGTGTACACAAATATTAACAGCAGCATTATTCATAATAGCTGAAATGTGGAAAGAACCTAAATACCCACCAACTAATGGGTGGATAAAAAAATATGTGATAAACCCATAAAATGGAGTATTATCCAGCAATTAAAATTAATGAAGTACTGATACATGCTACAACATGGAAGAACCTTGGAAAAACTATGTTAAATGAAAGCAGCTTGTCACAAAAAAAACCCCAAATATTGTATTATTCCATTTATATGTAACATACAGAATAAGGAGATCTCTGGATACAAAAAAAGTAGACCAATGGTTGACTAGGAATAGGAGACAGATAGTGGAAGACTGGGAAGTAACTACTAAAGGGTGTTGGTTTTTCTTTTGAAATAATGAAAATGTTCTAAGATTAGATTGTATGGTGTATGGCCCTGTGAACTTACTAAAAACAATTGAATTGTACATTTTAAATGGGTGAATTATATGGTATGTGAATTATATCTCAATAAAGCTGTTTAAAAATAGTGAGCATAAATTCCTTAGCCCCAGGTCAATCACATCTCTGTCACAATTCTATTATATCACCAACAAATTTGTCAGCAACTTCAAATGTATAAAAATCTAAACAAATGAATAATATAGAACTATTTTAAATTGAGCCATTTTATTAAATATTCAAAAAAATCTATAACAAAATTAACATTTTGACTTATAAAATTCCTTAAAGAATCCAAGATTGTATTTCACAGCTAAAATATCCAGGTAAGAAACTATTTCCTGTAGCTTTTATTTATTTATTCTTAAAACCTTGATGTATACTTAAGGAAATGATTCATGCAAAGAATCACATTCAAGTAATAAAGTTTCTTACTGACCTTTCATAATACAGGGATCAAGTCAAGGCTTTTGTTATTATTGAACTCAAATGCATTCATTAACCATAGAGTAAATTTACGTGGATCTATGGATGGATATTCCAATGTATATTCTATATACCTATTTGACTTATGTTAATAATGTAAGCAATATGCCTCAAGATGTCAGTTTGAGCATCATTTCCTTGAAGAGATCTTCCCTGGCAATACAACCTAGAGTATCTCTGTTACTTGGTTTACTTTCTTGATAGCGTTTGTAAACATTAACAGCAAACATAAATTCTTGAGATGTAAGACCATAAACTATCAAAGAATCATCTTTTAAAATAATTGTGGGACTCTTTCATCTAGGTTTTATAATCTATTTTTGCTGGTATACCCTCAATGAATATAAGCCCTGTATTCATTTATTCATTATTTAATTATTAAGGAAACATTAAGCAATATTTTTTGCCAGGTAACATGCTAGGTACTGCTAGGAATTGGGGAATGAAGATATTGATAAAAGCTGGAACTGCCTCAAACGATTTTATATTTACAATCCTGACTAAATTCAAGGATAGAGGAAAAGTGCATGACTGCAAGGCTTGGAAGGCTATAGAAGTGCATCTGATTGGACATAGTGATACAGAAAGATAGAATAAGTACTGGAATTAACAGAGTTTTCTGACTGAGTATTGCCTATGGTAGTAGGAATTCAAATATGAAGTGACTTTTAAATGTATTCCATATGCATTATATCATTAGAACTTAAGTTGTTATGTAATTTTGAAAATGGAGGAGAGAAACATAGGAGAGATTATGTTATTCTCCCAAGATACTCCAGAGGTAGTGAAAATTCTGAGGCCTCAAATCCGACATCATGAATATTTTCCTCCACACTAGCTTTCCCTAGAGTAACATGTAATGCAATTGGTACTACACTCTCTTAAACCCTTTATCATAGTCTTCCACAGCCACAAACACACTGCTCTATAAATCAAATACTTGTTTAAATTAGGCTTTTTTTCTGTCTATTTAAACAATAACCTCCAAAAAGAAAGACATTCTAGTATTTGTATGTGTTCAGAAATGACAGACATCATACAATAAAATGCAATGGATGCTGTAATCTTTGAAAGACTTCACATTATACAAAACTGAAAATTATATATGAGAATCTAGGAAAACCATATGGTTGAATACTCACACAAAGTAGAAAAGACCAAAGTTTAGAAAAGGAGTTGCAAAGTCCTCTGCTCTTTGTTTCTGCTCATATATACATGCCTTTTCTCTTGCTCAATAAAACAGTTTACTCCTAGAACAGTTTCTACCACACATGCATTCACTCATTCACTCAATGTTAATTCAATATCTAGAGTGTTCCAGATCTTGGAATTATAATAACTTAATAATAACTAGCAATTAAGAAAGGAAATGCCAAAGGTCAGTAATAGAGTTTATCCTGAGCTAATTTCTACTTTTCCATGCATACCATAATAATTTATGAAATATGTGAAATAAAAAGGAGTCTGTAAATTTTATTTTTGTATTCCCAACATCCATCAGTTACTAGTCCATTAGTTTGAGTCTAATAAGTGTTTGGCTGATAATTGGAGGAGAAGGTAGGATTTGATGAAGGTTTCCAGTTGAGGAGAGGAAGATGTCTGTGGGGAGAATGGTGTGAGAGCCTTGCATTTCATTCTTCAAATAGATTTGTCTATCTCACAATCACACAGTAGCGGGTCTTTCTTTAGGGCCTCACACAACCACTAGAGAGCACCAGTTCACAAGTGGAACTGAATGTCAGCCAGTGAGAGTGGTTATCAGAACACAGAAAAGAAGTCTGAAAGGCAGCTTTCTGTCAGAAATCAGCCTGCCAATTCATTTACTCCTAGGCAGTAACTTGGAGCATGAAATCAAGTGGTGTGCTTTAACTCACTAATTCTGTGACTTCTATTAATTAATCTAAGTCTTTTCTTGAGGCATGCAAAAACAATGAATCTAGTTATGTTTGTTGAATATTTAATAATCATCTACACTGATCTGGTCATTGTGCTCCGTACTGCGACATACTGCCTACTAATATCTGCCTTCATTCACCAAGTCTGTTATTTAACGCAGCGATAGCGAATCATTCTTTTAAAATTTAGTTTTTAGGATTAACTTACCCACCAAAAAATTAAAGTTATTAAAATGAAATGAATTAAAGTAACTTAGATTTAGGATTTTTCTGTATTATTGAATACTACATGAGATAACTGAATATGTGTTCCAGGTTTATGGCTGAAAATAATAAACAACTATGCTATTGATTCATAATCCCATCGTACTAAAGTCAATGGCCTTGAAACCTGTAATGAAATTGGAATTTCTTTTTTCAATTTTATTATGTAAAATATGTATATGCCACAAATAAACTTTATTGCTTTATAAACATATTTCCTCTTAAGAACACCAGGTAAAAATAACCTCCAAAAGTTTAAGTTGAAATACTCTCAACGCCAACCTGTTTTGTAGACCCTATGTCAAATACCCTTCAATAGGCTTGAAGGCTCTAACATTACTGTAAAGTTAATTAATTTTCTTTTTTTAAGGACTAAAAGTGGAGTTAATGTGTTATATGTTAGGTATTGTGCCAAAGTAAGTCACAATAAGATCTGTGTAAAACTTGTTAAAAAGATACATTTCAAAAATTGCAAGACGTAAAAACAGGCGACGTTTTCTTTTTTTCTGAGAAGTCATGGCCCTAAATGACGCTGACTTCCTGTTTCATGCTCTTCTGAGAAAACAAAGTGGAATGTGTGCCAGCCCAGATAATATCTGAATGTTTCATAGTGTTTAGAATTTAGATCAATGGAGCAGTGAAAAAAAGAAAAGAAATCTACGTCTAGTTCTAATTTAGTCAGTGTCCCGGGATTTGAAATCTTTATCTCATTTTTTTTGTTTAAAAAGAAATAAAAATTAAGACTATCCCAGTGAATGGAGACATAATTCTGGCAATGGACTAATTATATATATATATATATATATATATATATATTTACACACACACACACACAGAGGAGGAAATACTTATGGGAGGAAATTAACAAAAGAAATCTCACCAGTTAGTATGAAATCTCAATGCGGGCTCATGAAAATAATATTCTACATAAATCCTCCACTGTCAAATCGGATCACATAGGAAGCTACATATTATAGTTACAAATATGACTAGTTTAAAGAAAACACTCAAGAAAGTCAATATGAGACAAATAACAATCTTTATGCATATTTCTCATGAGAAGATCAATAATGGTGGAAGTGCTAGAGGTTAGTGAAGGTGGGGATTTTGATATTAATGGTATTACTAGTACTACTTCTCTAGCAGCCAAAGGAGGTAAGTTTTTAAAGGAAAGGGAAAGATCAGTTGTGTCAAATTCTTCTGAGAAGTCATTAAGAAGAAAATTGAGTACTGAATATAGAATATAGCAATAGGTCAATAATGAGCTTGACAATATCAGAAAAATGATTTTAAGATTTATCCAGAAGAATACAATAGAAGAGCCAAGATTTATTTGTCCCTAAAGAAAGAATGTTGTGCTGTCCCTAACTATCAGATATTAAGTAATAGTAATAACAACAATAATAATGTTAATATCTTCCCAAATTTAAGACAATCACCACCTAGGTCTCAGCTCAATTTTTAACTTTTGAATAATCAGACTGGATGTGAAGATTAACACTGTAAGTTAGGTGGATCTGCCTAAAACCCACCTTAAAGCCAAAGTGTCCATCCTCACAGTATCCCAGCAGTCTGCATACCACTCCTCCTTGAATTTCCATCACTCTCCTATGGCAAAAATATGGTAAGTCTTGAACATTCAAACTGAAACCATGATGAATGGTGGTTAACTGACACAAGAAAAGCAATCAATGCAATACAAATTGTATGAAAAATTTTGATTACTCAGACTAGACTCCTTGCCAAGATGCCACCAATATCATCTGCCAAGAAAAAAAGAGCAGGAGATTTTTCAGCAAGCTCAAGCTAGGTATATAATAGACCATTGGTAATGAAGTTTTTTGAGAGCTACAGATTCATGGCGCCTTTCAAAGTAGACTACAATTAAAGAGGATGCATGATATCCCAAAGTTATAAAGCTTCTGTGTCTTATTTCTTGGAGTTGATATCTGCACATCACTTTTGCAGTGTCTGATTCTTTCCTGGGTACTACTGTAGCTAATGAGGGGGAGAAAGAGCATTCTCTACCCACTCTGGGTCCTTTCTTGGCTGGGCTACAAATTAAATTGACATGAGGCCGAATAGCAGGAGAAAGTCAAACAAAGCTTTATAAAACATGTACATGGGAGAGACCAGGGAGTGTCTCTCTCCAAAATGGTGGAGATTCTCCTCTTATATAGACAAATGAGGATTTTGGTGGGGAGTTGGGAGTGTCAGCCATGAGGGATTACAAGAAAAGCACAATAAAGTTATTATGCAGATTTAAGTCCTCTCCTTCCACACTGACCAGTTTCTAGAGATAAGGTCATCCACCTCTCGTTCCCCTACAGAGAAGGAGATATCTTTACAACTGGAGATTTTCCTTACAAATGTAAATGTTTGGTACACAGAACTTTGATAAGAAGGTGTGTAGCAAAGACCCTCCTGGTTTATTGATGCCCAGAGTCTTCCAAGGTGAGGCCTGTCCTTGGGCCCATCCCAAATTCCTTTAGACAATTGGGAGGGGAGAGGTCAAATGTCCTTCAGAGCAAGGTAGAGAGAGACACATCTTGAGGTGGCCAATTCTGATCCCCCACACTACAAATGCAAAGCCTTGAAGAAATCTCCTGAATTATTCAGAGACGTCCTTTCTGACCACCTTTTCTAATACAACCACTCTTAATCTACTCACTTTGTCACTCACTATCATATGTACACATTGATTTATTCATTAATTCATTAATAACAGATAATTATTAAACATTTATTATCCACCTGACAATGTTCTAGACACTGGGGATTTAGCAGTAAATACAGCAAACCTATGCTTCCATTCAAAGGGAGGGAGGTAAGCAACAAGTAACAACAACAAAAACTATATAAAAATTCAGTTGGTGAGGAAGTGCCTTGAAGAAAAATAAAGCAAGATCCAGGCATAAAAATGGGGGGGTGCTTTGTAATTTCTGCAAGGACAGAAGCAGAAAGATCACAAAACCCTGTTATAATGGCAGGCAAGAATTGCTGTTAGCTTGAACTACAGTGACAGCAGTGGAGATGGTGATTCTGTATGTATGAAGGAAGAACCCAAGGACTCACAGATAAGTTAGATGTGGTGTTTAAGAAAAAGAGAGGATACAGATGATTCAGGATTTTTTGGTCTGAGTTACTGGGATGAAAGTACCATTAATTGAGATATGAAAAATGGGAGAATAATCTGGTATGAAAGGCAAAATTTGAAGAGCAGTTTTGAACTTTTTAAGTCCAAGATGCCTATTTGACATTGAAGTAGAGAAGTTGGGTCAGCGGTTGATAGACAAGTATGGAATGTAGGAAAGAGATCAGAGTGAAAAAAATATAGGTTATAGGAATATGAATAACATTAATGCCATGGGGCTGGAAGGATCTTCTATGAAGCTGACATAGACAAAGTTTGTAGAAGAAAACAAGAGGAAAGTAAGAATTCTAAAGAGGAATCAGAAGGAACGTCTAGTGACTTAGAAGGAGAGAGAGTTTCATGCAAGCCAAATGGAGGGAGGTAGAGAGGTGAGAGGGAGAGAGAGAGAAAGGGAGGGAGGGGAGGAAATAGAAGTCTAGAGTTATGTGTACTTTACGAGACATTACAACATGGTTTTTTGTTATTCTCCAGCCAGACAGATCTATTCAGGTGCAGGTATAATGTAGGCAGAAAAGTGGATTTAATTGCAGAATAGCCAAATTATATTAGTCCAGTCACAGAACAGTGACAACAGACACTAATTTCACTATCCTCATGATGCAAAGGTGATTCTGCTGTTCCTAAAAGAATTTTACAATCTCAGCCACTTGATGCTCATATAGACACAAACATTTTAAGAAAAATAATTTTTGCTTCACAGAATTTTAAGGTACATTAGGTTCTAAATTTATACTCCTTATTAATGAAGGGGAGGAAGACTATCCTCTACCCACTCTGGGTCCTTTCTGGCTGGGCTACAAATTAGATTGACATGAGACCGAACAGCAGGAGAAAATCAAACAAAGCTTTATAACGTGTATACATGAGAGAGACCAGGGAAACTGAGTTTTTTGACAAAATGGCAGAGGTTGTCCTCTTAAATAGAAAGTCAATGGAGGATGTTGGGGGTTGGGGGTGATAGATATGGGGGATTATGAGAAAAGCACAGTAAACAAGAGTATGTAGATTTAAGTCCTCACCTTCTGCACTGATGAGTTTCTAGAGATAGGGTCGCCCCCCTTCTTCCTGGTGCAGAGAAGGAGATACCTTTACAAATGGAGAGTTTCCTCATAAATGTAAATGTCTCTTACAAAGTATAACTTCTACTTTTACTTGAATGGTCTTAGCAAAGACTCTCCCAGTCTATCCATACCCAGAGTTAATTCTTTTAGGCAGTTTAAGGGAGGAAGTCAAAGTTTCTTTCAGAGTCTTTTGTGTTTGAAAATAATCAAGGTAAAGAGACACATTTTGAGGTGGCCAATTCCGATCCCCGACATTAACATTCTCATTTTATCTTCTTTTAAATTAATTCATCTACTTGCTAGTTTGCCCTATCTTTGGTGTTAGGATTTTAGTATACTAAATAGAATTACAACCTATGACCTTAGTTAATTCTTTTTCTTAAACCTTAAATGAAATTGTAAACTTCCAGTACTCCTAAAAAGCACCCTTCAAATTCATAATTTCTTGTTTCAAAAAAAAAAAGTTAGGGGCCGCCCGGTGGCGCAGCGGTTTAGTTCGCGCTTGGCAGCCCGGGGTTCGCAGGTTCGGATCCCGGGCGCCCGCCGACGAACGGCCTGTCAGCCATGCCGTGGCGGCGTCCCATATAAAGTGGAGGAAGATGGGCACGATGTTAGCCCAGGGCCAGTCTTCCTCAGCAAAAAGGGGAGGATTGGCAACGGATGTTAGCTCAGGGCTGGTCTTCCCCACAAAAAAAAAAAAAAAAAGTTAAATTGGCTTCCTATAAATTACATACCTTTTGCGATGAAATCAAGAGAAACGTGTAACGGAAACAGATGTGTAGGTGTTACATCCTTATTTGGTTGCAAATGAATACTGAGACTTTAATGAAAAGTGAAAGCTACAGTTTCCTAAAACCTGGCTACTTGACAAATTGTAACAGCATTGAAAGGGAGATTATTAAGTATATTGTCTACAACTGGTTTATCATACAGTTAAGATTTATTATTATTAAAAGCTTATTAAATCTCTTCTTTTTACTGCATCAAATGACTATTATGAAATAGTAATTAATGAAATTATATCACTGTACAATTACATTTTTGCAGGTGATTTATTTATGAGGCTTATATCTAAAATTAGTCTGTGGACATTGAGGGCAGGGATCCCGGCCTTCATCTTTTCACCTCTCGTGGTTCTTACTTTTCTGCTATACATTGAGAAGCATGGGGCACTAGTACCTTGTCGTTGAAACTCTGGGTAAATAAAGATATTTCCTACTTTATTTATTAATGTAATATTGAATATATTCTGTTGTACTTCTGGATGCTAGATGCTCATTGATTTTACCATTCAATCATATTCAATTCAGTATACCTACCGTTCAAACCAATTTAGTCATTTGGTCAAAATGAAGCCGGGTACCTGAGGGGCACTGTAGATATTAAATCAACTTGCTGTTTTTTCCTGTGTAACTTGAGGGGTGACTCAGGTGTCTTGGATTTGTGGGCGTATTTTCCAGAGGATTGTGAGCTTCTTTTGCAGGAGAAAGTGATGCCCTCCAGGGAGTCACTGGATGACCCGCCCTCAGCAGCTGTTGGAGCCAGAAGTCAGGTTGCCCAGGGGCTTATCGGGAATGTCCCCTTTGTATCTCTGAAGCCCCTCCTGCCAAGCTCTATAAAACCCCCTGATTTCTGTTCTTGGGGAGGTGGATTTGAGTGAACTCAGGCTCCCACCTACTCATTTTGGCCAATTCAAATAAATCTTTCTCTTCCCCAAGCACCGATGTCTCAGTGTTGGCTTGCTGGGCATCAGGCACACAAGCTTGAAATTGAGAAGTTCGGTATCAAAAATGTCTATATGGATATATAGCCTTAGTTATGATCGTCATAATTATAAATTTTGTCTCTCAGCGTCTTCCTTCCTATTTCTTTGGAAAAATTATCTGCTCACATAACATGGCCTTGGGAGGTTGTCAGCCAGACTATGCCATGCCCTGGTTAAAGCGATTAAAAATGGGCAGATGAAACTGCTGATGAGATAAAGTATGGATCTACATACTCTGACCTTAGTAAATAGAAACATGTTTGCTTGTTTTTTGTATGATTCATTTTTATGGTTTCTACAAATATTATAAGTTTCATGAAAGTATGCATTTCCATGTTTTATTGGAGAGTCAAAACGTTCACTATAATCAACCTCCAAAAACGTCAGATGAAAGAAGGAGTGGGAGAAACAGCTATTGTCAAGATACAGGCTGCAGAAAAATTCTACATTTGCCCATTCCTTTGTAGTATTGCTCCTAGGGAGTAAAGATTACATGCATCATCCAAAAAATAAATAAACCAAAGATGAAACCTCACTTTTTTGTTAAGATACACTCCCAATATTTCTTCAGACTGTTGCAAGTCAGTTTCCTCAGGGAACAGACTCTCAGATAGGGGTTTGCATACAGGATGTTAATTAGGGTGGTATCTCAAAATTGACACCTGTGGATGAGGGAGAAAGAGAAACTTCTGCCTGGGCAGAAGGAAACTTTGAACTGGGATTCAGTCCCAACAAAAGCTTTATCTGACACCCTAGGGAGCTCTGGAGCTGAGTGGCACTTTAAGTTTGTCCTGACAGAAGGCAAGAGGTCTAGGGTTTTATAGTCTCTCATGAAATAGTCATTTGATACAGTTGGTCCTGAAGGAGGCTGTGACTTTGAGAAGGCAGTACTCTGGCTGAAAGCCATACCATAGAGATTCAGCTGAAAACCTTGAGATGCCAGTTGAGGGAATGAGTACTTCAGTACAGATGGAGGACACACCACTGCTCCCACTGCAGATGGAAAATCACTTTCTAAATCAAAATATAAAAAGTCAAAAATATGTATATATATATATATATATATATATATATATATATATAAACATACAGTGTATACAAATATATATGTGTATACACTGTATGTATATATGTGTGTGTGTGTGTGTGTGTGTATACTGTAGTGTAAGCCCTGACAGTTGGCTTTTCTTTTTGTAAGGCAAGTGCCCAACATAAGCTTTGATTCTTGAGGCATCAATATCAAAGAAGCATCCAATGAAGCCTATCTCAATAAACACATCACCAGCCACAGGACTAGATGACTAGATAAAAAGCCAGGACATGGGACCCTACCCACTAACATAAGGATCCTTTGTTTTAGAAATCCTGGTTGATTCAGAAAATTGGCCATTTGGGCCACTTGATTTCTTTCTTTCTTTCTTTTTCTCTCTTTCCATGTTTTAAATTCCTGCTCTTATGTTTTAAATTTGTCAATAAAAAGTGAGCCTGCAAAACCCTGGACCCCCATCCTTTGACACCAATAAAAGCAGAACCCCAGACCTGTGCTCTCTCTCTACCCGCAAAGGCACTGTGTGGCCCCAAGTGTGTCTTGTACTCTCCAGTCCTTGTCCTTGTACCTGTAAGTAATAAACTCTTTTTTTCTGCAAAGTTTCCTAATGCTTATTGCTGAAGGGTGTCTTGCAATCACAATAAGAACCAAAAGGGTCAGTCCAGGTAACATCAATTTGGAAAGGGGAGATGTCCACACGAAGCTCATCAGGGCCCAGGGCAACACAAAACAATAACATTTTCTTGATTGGACTCCTTTGCTTAGGGTTAGAACCATATATTCAAATGTTTGTTAAAAATACCCAGTTGAATCCCCCACAGGTTCCTCATCATTTTGATTCTCTCATAAATCCAATCTTTATTCTCTGTCTTATTTAAGAAATACTGCCCATAGTTGTCTGAAGTAAAACATGAGGACCATCTCTGACTCTCTCTGTCTGCATCTCCTCTCCTAGAATTCCCTCACCCACTTAATCATAGACTATATTTACTATTCATGTCTTTAATCCAACTACTTTCCTTCAACTCTACTGCCACCACCTTAGTCTTGAATATAATCATCTCTGTATGGTAACAGTTCACACCATTCCATCCTGTATTAGTTGGCCTGAGCAATACTTCTAAAAATTAATATCTGATCCCAGTTAGTCCCCCATTTACAACAGAGCTTTAGAGACTTCCCAGTGTACTTAGAATAATTCTAAACTATTTAACAGTGTTTATTGGGTTCTTTATAATCTAGCTCTGTCTCCTACTTCACTCTCCAGTCTCACTTTACTCCAGCTTATTGAATTTCTTTCAGTTCCTTTAACTGGCCATCTTCTTGTCATTTCTGAGACTTGTATTATTTGTCTCTAACTATAAAGCTCTTCTGCCTTATTCACCTGGAAAATTTCTGTTCATCTTTTACTTCTTATATTAAATGTTACTTTTTACATAAGGCTATCCTCATACCAGAGCAAACTCCCCAATATGTTTCTTATAGCTTCCTTTGTTTTTCCAATCAAAATAATAAATGTACTTCACTATAATCACATCTTTAATTGTGTGGCCAGACATTAGCAGGAATGGTGGAGATATAACCTACAAAAAGCTATCCCTTCATAAAATCAATAAGAACACTGACAAAAATTGTCAAAACCCACTTTCTCAAAATGCTGGAAATTAACCAAAGACTTGCAAAAATCTACAAGAATTTATTCAAGAAAACAGCTGATGGAGTCATTACAATCCTTGACTTCAAAATATACTACAAAGCTGTAATAATCAAAACAGCATGGTACTGGTACAAAACCAGACACACAGATCAATGGAACAGAATTAAAAGCCCAGAAATAAAACCACACAACTACAGAGAGCTAATCTTCTTCAAAGGAGCTAAGAACATACAATGGAGAAAGGAAAGTCTCTTCAATAAATGGTGTTGGGAAAACTGGACAGGCACATGCAAAAGAATGGAGGCAGACCATTATCTTTTGCCATACACAAAAGTTAACTCAAAATGGATTAAAGACTTGAAGGTAAGATGTGAAACCATAGAACTCCTAGAAGAAAATATAGGCAGTACAGTCTTTGACATTGGTCTTAGAAGGATCTTTTTGAATACCATATCTACTCAGGCAAGGGAAACAAAAGAAAAAATAAACAAATGGGACTTCATCAGACTAAGGAGCTTCTGCAAGGCAAAGGAAACCACGAGCAAAGTGAAAATACAACCCGCCAACCGGGAGAAGATATTTGACATTCATATATCCAAAATATATAAAGAACTCATACAACTCAACAAGAAAACAAACAACCCCATCAAAAAATGGGCAGAAGATATGAACACGCATTTTTCCAAAGAAGATATACAGATGGCCAACAGGCACATGAAAAGATGTTCAACATTGCTAATCATCAGGGAAACGCAAATCAAAGCTACAATGAGATATCACCTTACACCTCTTAGAATGGCTACAATTACCAAGACAAAAAAATAACAAATGTTGGAGAGGATGTGGAGAAAAGGGAACCCTCAAACACAGTGGTAGGAATGCAGACTGGTGCAGCCACTATGGAAAATAGTATGGAGATTTCTCAAAAAATTAAAAATAGAAATACCATATGATCCAGGTAATCCACTACTGGGTATTTATCCAAAGAACTTGAAATCAACAATTCAAAGAGACTTATGCACCCCTATATTCACTGCAGCATTATTCACAATAGCTAAGATGTGGAAGGAACCCAAGTGCCCATCAATTGATGAATGAATAAAGGAAATGTGGTGTATATATATATATATATATGGTATACATATATATATACACATGCGCGCGCGCGCGCGCGCACACACACACACACACACTGGAATACTACTCAGCCATGAAAAAGACAAAATCGTTCCATTTGCAACAACACGGTTGGAACTTGAGGGTATTATGTTAATCAAGATAAGCCAGACAGAGAAAGCCAAACACCATACGATTTCAGTCATATGTGGAAGATAAACAAAAAAACATGTAGATACAGAGAAGAGATTCATGGTTACCAGAGGGGAAGGAGTTTGGGGGAAGGCATAAGGGGTAAAGAGGCACATATATATGGTGTCTGACAAATAATAATGTACAATTGAAATTTCACCATGTTATAAACCATTATGACCTCAATTAGAAAAAAAAGAAAACAGCTGAATCTCATTACGAATAACACTATTTGTGGAGTTTTGACTTGCTCTAGTCCCATCCCCTTCTTTTCAACTTCACAGTTAACCTTGAAAACCCAACAGTCTTGCAGCTACAGTAGCTGTGAAAAACAGCAGCATAACAGGAACTAGAGGGGGCAGAAAGAATTTGGAGGTCCTCAGAGTAGTCATCATTTGAGCTATATGGCATTTCCCTGAAAATTTCCACCTGTAAGGACTGATTTGATTTGATCTGAAACAGTCAAACAGAGCTTGGTCAAAGAAAGCAGCCTTTTCCCCAGGGGCAATTGTCAAAAATAATCAGCACCAATTGCTGAACATTATAGCTGCCGGAGGTGGCAATAACAGTTGGGGCAAAGGAATGATTAATAAAAAACTTAAGAGGGAAACTTGGGGGTTAAGATGTTCATAGGGGGGCTATGAATAGATCTAACATGTTGCTAGGAATATGAAATGCTGTTTGCATGTGTAGGGCTGTGCACATACCCAGGAAAGACCTGAGAAGGCCCTAAATTCTCCCTTCTGACTGACCTTAAGGGTCTGTATAGGCAGAGATTAAGGCAAAGATTTTCAGTCAGCTACTTTAAATATTTTCTAAGGACTAAAACAACCATATTTCAAGAAATTAAGAATCGTATGAGAATAATGTCTCACCAAGTAGAAAATATCAATAAAGACACAGAAACCATAAACCAAATAGAAATTCTGGAGTTGAAAATTGCAATAAGTGAGATTTAAGAAGTGGTGCAGAAGGGCTCTACAGGAGATTTGAGTTGACTGAAGAAAGAATCAGTTGAGTTTGAAGGTAAATTGATTGAGATTATCAAGTCTGGGGAACATAAAAAAAAAAAAACTAAGAAAAATGAACAGAGCCTCAGAGAGCTGTGGGCACTAGCAAATACACCAACCTATTCATAGTAGGTTTCCCAGAGGAGAGGAGAGAGGGAGTAGACTAGAAAGAATGTTTGAAAAAGTAATGGGCAAAAATTCCCAAATTTGATGACAATATTAATCTACACATCCAATAAGATCAACGAACTTCAAAGATAAATTCAAAGAGATTTACTACTAGACACATTATAATAAAACTATCAAAAACAATAACAAAGAGGAAATCTTGAATGCAGCAGGAGAGAAGTGACTCAACATACAAGTGATCCTCAATAAGATTAAGAGCTGATTTCTCATTAGAAAGCATGTAGGT
This sequence comes from Tapirus indicus, assembly GCA_031878705.1. NCBI lineage: Eukaryota > Metazoa > Chordata > Mammalia > Perissodactyla > Tapiridae > Tapirus > Tapirus indicus. The sequence goes on along the minus strand of CM062918.1, from coordinate 105,987,059 downwards.
CAGATGGCTGTGGAATGACATATTCAAAATCCAAAATGCTGGAAAGACTGTCAACCAAGAATTCTATATGAATAAAAACTATCTTTTAAAAATAAAGGAGAAAGTAAGACATTTCAGATAAGTAAAAACTAAGAGAATTAGTTGCTAGCAGACCTACCTTACAAGAATGCTCAAGAGTCCTTCAGGCTGAAGGACACTTTACAGTAACTTGAATTCACACGAAAAAATGAAGACACTTGGTAAAAATAACTATAATGGTAAATATAAAAGACACTATAAATATACTTTTTGTTTATAACTCTATTTTTCTCCTATATTATTTAAAAGACAGTTACATAAAGTAATAATTATAAATTTGTATAGATGCACAATTTGTAAATTTGTGTAGATGTTTAATGTATACAGATGTAATTTGTATAACAACAGCACAAAGGAGGGGAGAGGGAACAAAGCTATATAAGAGCAACGTTTTTGGATAGTATTGAAAGTAAGATTGTATTAATCTGAACTGGATTGTGATAAATTAGGATTTAATCATAATCCCCAGAAACCACTAAGAAAATAACTGAAAAACTATAGTGAAGTGTAAAAAGAAAATTAAAATGTACACTAAAAAATACCTATTTAACACAAAAGAAGGAAGTAATGGAACAATAGAGGAATGACAAGACATAGATATATAGAAAACAAATAACAAAATGGCAGACTTAAACCCTAACAAACTAGTTATTACATCAGATATAAATGGGTTAAACACTCCAATCAAATGACAGATATGGGAAGAATGGATAAAAAATATGGGCCAACTAAGTGTCGTATACAAGAGACACATTTAATTATATATAAATGTGTATACAATAGACACATTTTAGATTAAAGTACACAAATAATTTGAAAATAAAAGGATGAAAAAAAGTATGCTTTGCAAATAGTGACCAGAAGAGAGCTGGGATGGTACACTAGTACCAGATACAATAAACTTTAAGGAAAACATTTTTATTAGAGACAAAAAAGGAAACTTTACAATGATAAAAGATCAATCCATCAAAAAGACACAACAATTTTAAACATATATACATCTAAAAATAGAGCCCAAAATACATAAAGCAAAAACTGACAGAATTGAAGGGAGAAAAAAATCAATTCAGCAATAATAGTTGAGGAATTCAGTACCCCACTTTCAAAAATGAATACAACTAAATAGAAGAACAACAAGGAAACAGAAGACTTGAACTACACAATAAATCAACTAGAGTTAACAGCTATCCATAGAACACTTAACAACAGAATAATTCTTCTCAAGTGGACGTGGATCATTCCCCATATTGAATATATGTTAAATTAAAACAAGTCTTAATTTATTTAAAATGAGTAACATCATATAAGGTATATCCTCTGACCACAATGGGATGAAATTAGAAATTAATAACAGAAGGAAATTTGGAAATTCATAAATGGGTAGAAATTAAACAATGCACTCCTAAATAAAAATGGGTCAAAGAAGAAATCACAAGAGAAATTAAAAAATATTTTGAAATACATGAAAATAAACACACAACGTACCACACACACAAAAAAATCTTATAGGATGCAGTGAAAGTAGTGCTTAGAGGAAAATGTATTGCCATGAACACCTATATTAAAAAAGAAGAAAGATCTAAATCAATAACCTAATCTTCTGCCTTAAGAAACTAGATATAGAAAAGCGAACTAAACCTAAAGCAAGAAGATGAAAGGAAACAAAATGTGAGAGAAAATAGAGAATAGAAAAGCAATACAGAAAATCAGTGATACTAGAAGGTTTTTTTAAATCAACAAAATATTAAAACTTTAGTTAGAATGACCAAGAGAAAAAGAAAGAAAACTGAATTACAAATTGTCTGGCCAACTTGCTAGACAGCACACTCCTTAAAAGCGCAGATACCATGGTTGTTTTGTCCAGTTCTGTTTCTCCAGTACCTATTTCAGTGTTTGGCACAATGTAGGTGTCCATTAAATATTCGTTAAATGAATGAATGAATAAATGGATGAGTGCAACTCAGTGAAATACAGCAACTTCTCTAAGTTCATGCATTAATAGCAGTAAAACCTCACATTGCATCCATTTGTTATTTCCAACTCAAGACTCTAGCACTTGTATCACAAGTTACGTTAAGCCTCTCCATTTCAAGCTTTTACTACTTCTGTGAACTAGCTCTATTTTGTTTCCTTTTTATCTGATCTTGCTACTCCCCACCCAGTCCTTTAAATTCTGTGTCATAGAAAACATCTATGGTGTTTGAACAATAGCACTTTAAAAAATTTTTTTCAAGTTACCTGATGTGGTTTTAAAATTTCATGTTAGGGGACTATGATAAATGTAAACTAGGGACAAAAAGTTCCAGAGCTTGCATAGGATGATCAGGAACAAAGAGTTCTTTTTGACAAGTCTTTTTCAATAATTCCTGCAGGTTGTTATGATTTTCTACCAAGTAAACAATTCCTCCTTTCATCCTTCCTAAGAGAAATTAGTCTATTCAGGCATTGACTGTCTTCCACATGGCCATGGTGTTTCAGGGTGCAGTAGATATCATCCTTTAACTAAGAAGGTGAATCCTAATTGGTCTTGATAATCATGATGATATCAATTTTTTTTTGCCAGCAATTGGATTATGAAGGACCAGAAAGGTATAATAGCTAAAATTTTTTCAGCACCAATATTCAGCCATGCACTGTTTTAAGTGTTTTGCATGCATTAACTCGTTAAACTTTTGCAGCTACCTTATACAATAAGTACAAATATTATTTCTGTTTTAAAGTTAATAAAATTGAGGGACAATTAAGGTAACTTGAACTTAATTATTCTAGACTTGACAGGCCCTGGTAAAGAGGAATTGGATAGAGTATCTAGAATAGACTTTCTCAGAGATATGCTGCCTCTAGGCCAGAACATTGAAATTATTAAAGGTTCTGATCTATGTCTGAAGAACCTGAGAGGAAACACTCTAATAACTAGAATGTGAGTTATCTCCAGGCAGGAAGAAGAGTAAGAAGCAGGAAGACTAGGAAAAAAATGTTACTTCAAAGGACATAGCACCAGCAATGGCCTGAATGGTGTGAGAATTTGATCAGGTTGGGGAAAACAGATATGCTTACAAAGTTCTAGCAAATTCTCACTGACAGATCACTTTCACTCCACCTCAATAGTAGAAGTGAAAGATGAAATATTAGAAAATATAATATATGTATGTTTGTATGTATATTCCTCTTCTTAACTGGTTGTGCTGTGTCTGCATGTGATTTTTGGAACAGATACAGCCATTTTGTGACCACTAGTGACAATAATTCCAAGTAATAAATAAGAATAACAAAATAGAAAGATAGCTCTTGAGTCCTTGAACTACTAAAATTACCACCTCTGAATCTGCCACCAGATAATAATATTTAAGCCACCTTGAGTCAAATTATCTGTTATGTGCTTCCAAATGATCATAGTTGATGCACTTTACAACTGCCTTTCTTGTTTCAGGAGATAGTGATTCCGTGTTGTTTTAGTCAACTGACACATTTTTCTATTTCTTGCAGCTAAAGTTATCCTTGTTTTTATTGGAATGCAAGAAAAAATTCAAAGAAGTTAAAGGTGAAGAATGAAAAGACATGAAATCATCCTGAAGAGGAATTTCAATGTCTTAGTAACAGGTTGAACATGAAGAAACAATGAGCAAATTTCTGCTTCCATTATGGTAGTGTTCTTTAACCCACCCCCACAAACACATACATGTACACACACACACACACCCATACCCACACTCTTACTGACTAAAACTATACAGACTGAACTAAATTAAAAAAAATAGAAACCAAAGGATCTATTAGAGTAATTAATAGCAGTCATATTGTGGAAGTGAATCACAACTTGGAGAAAATACTAGCATGAAGGTTAGTTTCCCAGTGTTATTGTGCCTTTGTCTCAGTGCATGCTGCAGAGTGCTTGGTGTGGGTGATAAATTTCTAATAGAAACCTTACAATTTTTCTGAATAGAGAAACCAGGGTAAGTAAGTGTGCTAGTTTGGGTCCTCTGAGAAGCAGACTCCAAGGACAAAGCAGGTGAGAACAAATGAAAGGGGCAAGGATGATAAAGTCACCTTATTCTAGTATGTAAAGGAAAGAGAAGGAAGGAAGGTTGAATGGAAAAGTCTTAGAATGTAGTATAGTTCTAAAAAAGTTTGTCAAGACTGATAGGAAGTCCTCAAAGCAAAGTTGCCTGTTGGAGGAATTCTACATCTTCTAAGAATGGGCCTATCTCAGTACCTCTTCAAACTCATTCATTGGCTGAGAGAAGCCTATAAGAAGTGTGGCTTTGCTATAAATGTGATGATGGCCTTCAGGGGGAACATCTGAGGTCATCAGATTTCCACAGATGAAGATTAGAAAGACCCATTTTCATGATGGCCACACAAAGGAATCAAGATAACTGTAGCTACCAGAAAAGAAAAGAGAATTCCAAAAGAAAGAGAAATTCAGAGAATGGGTTTTCATAATCCATGTGTAAACATCATAAAATACCCAGGTTGACTGCTGAAATAGGCATGTGCAGGCACACTGAAAGCAATGCAACAAAGGCTTGAAAAGTTGAAATAGAATTTTTGCCACCATCCACAGAAGTTAAGACACAGTTCTAGTTTGAGTCTAATGGGTCCTTTGGCACTAAAATAAAAATAACAACATATTTTAAAGGAATATTATAGAAACCAAAGGGAAAAATTATTAGAAACTCATAAACATTTAAGATATGAATGTGCTTAATAACATTGTTTCAAAATACATGAAGAAAGTTTGACAGATTTTAATGGAGAAATAGACAATTCAATAATCATCTAAGAAGATTTTAACATCCCTCTAACAATAATGGACAGAACTAGTCCAAAACATCAGTAAAAACAGAAAATTTGGGTAACACTATCAACCACCTTGATCTAATTGATATTTATAGAACAATGCACTTAAAAACTTCAGGATACACATTCTTTTCAAATACATGTGACACATTCACCAACATATACCACACATTGGGCCATAAACAAGCCTCAGTATCTTCTCTGAATAAAATGAAAAACCCATACTTGCAAATTAACAACTCTCTTCTAGATAATGTGTGGATCAAACTATAAAGAAATTAGAAAAAATTTTAACTGAATGATAAAACATCAAAATTTGGGGAATGGATTTAAATCAGTTTTTTGAGAGAACTTTCTAGCTTTAAAGCAACCATACACAAATTTTATCTATAAAGGGCCAGATAGTAAATATTTTAGGTTTTGTAGGACGTATAATCTCTATCACAAAAACTCAAATGTGCCCTTCTAGCTGAAAAGCAGCTGTAGAATATACGTAAACAAGGGGGCATGACTGTATCCCAATAAAACTTCCTTTACTAAGAGAAGTATCAGGTGGAATTTGGCCCACAGGCCATAGTTTGCTAACCTTTTTTTGCATATGATTATAAAGGAAGAAAATAATTCTATAATCAATGACCTAAAGTTCTACCTTAAATAGCTAGAAAAATAAAAGCAAATTTAACTCTAAGTATGTAGACAAAAGAAAATAGTAAAGAGCAGAAATCAACAATATAGGAAACAGAGAGAAAATTAACAAAACAAAGAGCTATTTCTTATTTTTAAAAAATGGACTATTCTGTAACTAGACTAATCAAGTGATAAAAAGATATAGAGAGAAAAGCGGAAGGAGAGAGAGAATACAAATCATCAATATCAGCAATGAAAGAGGAACTGTTACTACTTATCATGTAGACATTAAAAGGATAATAAAAGCATATAATGAACCAACAAATTCAACAACTTAAATGAAACAGCCAAAATCCTTGAAATTGCAACTTAAAATGACACAAGAAGAAACAGAAAATATCCTCATAGCTATTAAAGAAACTGAAGTTGTCATCAAAACTCTTCCCTTACAAACAACAAAAAAACCTCTGGGGCAGATGACTTCATGGGTCAACTCTTTTAAACACTCAAAGAAATAATAATAACAATCATACACAAACTGTTTCAGAAAAATAGTGGATTTGGAAATACTACCAAACTCATTTTACAAGACCAATCAAACGCTTGATTAACTGGAAGATTTCTGAGGAATACTGGTAGTGGAACATAAGTAGGCTCCTTTTAATAGGAAAATTTAAACTGACACATATGCAACAGGTGGGGAGTATTGTGACAGATGACCAAAAGGGAATCTACAATATTGGCTGGAAAAAAGAATACTGGATATTGGCTGGAAAAAAAGAATAATAGATATATGAAATGCATTTAGTTAAATGAGCCTTAAGATGTGGTTTCAATTTATGCTTGGAAATATTTTATATACTACATTTGGAAGAACTAGAAAGCACAAATTTATTTTGGTTAATATAATCTATGACATTATTAGCTAGATAATTGGTACTATTTTTTTCAGCCTGAAAAGTTTAGCCATCTTTATTTCCTCTCTATCACATTTCACATTTTCTAAGTTATCAAGATCCCTTTACTAGCTCTTTTCAGTGTTTTCCACATACATTCTTCTTTACATTTGTTTAATCATCTCACATATAAGATATTGCAATGACATAATTTATACATTTATTTCTGCCTTCAGTTTCTACCCACTTCCTCCTCCTCCAAGAAATGTCTCCTGCTGTTGTAGCCTGAAATAATTGATTTCTTCCAACAGAATTTTTGAACTGAACTATTCATTTAGCAAATGATCTGATATTATGACATATTTCTATCATTGTCCTGCGTATTGTTTCAATCTTTATTGTATTTAAATTTGTGGGCTTTTTTTCACCTGACTAGGTTGTCAGGTCTTAGAGGGCTATAACTGGGTTACAAATTTCCCTGTGTCCTCTAAGTACATCCACTACACTGCTTAGAACGTTGCAAACAATAAAAAGTATTTGTCCAATGGATTGATTTATTGATTAATTAGGGGCATATTAGTGTTTAAGACAATTGAAACATTGTTCTCTGTACATACAGGAAAATTCAAGGTAATGCTCTTTCCCATAATAAATTTCCTGCTGCCACAGGTTCATGCAGACAAGAGAAATAGCTATAAAGCCCAATTTTCTAGAGCAGTGCCTCAGTTGTATTTGTTCTATTCATACTGGACAACTACATTACCTGCAAAAGCTAACATACTTTTTTCTTAAGCTTGCCCAAGCACTCTACATCTTTGTCATAGAGAGTTTTATTCCAGAGGAGGTTTAATCTTGAAAATGTAGTTCTTGAAAAAGAGATTTCACCTGCATTAACCCAACTCACATTTGCTTTACCTCTTTTATTTAACAGCCTTTGCTATATTTGTCTTAACACAACAGCAGAAATTACTAGCCATTTTGAGTTCATGTAATTAGTTCTCCTTGTAAGCAGAGTTCACTCCTATTCTAACTAGTACATTGTCTTTATGATAAATCTTTTGGCAATTATTCACACTGTATAGATTACCAACTTAAAACATGAGAGCTTTTTAAATAATTCTTGATCTTAAAGAGATTTTTGGTTTAAAAATCTACTGTAAAGTTTATATTTATAGCCCTTAAATAATTTGATTGCGTGATAAATTTTTATTTTATATTATTTTACTAATTTGAAGGCAGAATTCTTGTATAGAGATGCCACAACAATGACATCCATATAAACGAAAGCAGTATGTAAAATGACAATTGAAAATATGAGGTCAAATGTCATATTGTTTAATGTTAAAATGTACTTCTATTGAGCAAATTATTTATTTATTTGAGGCCAAAAGTCTGCTGTGTTTGTTTGTTTTTGTGTAGTGTTCACAATATAAGTAGAGCTGGCTGAATGACTTAATTTTGAAATATTGAATTAAATGTGTAGTAAAAAGTAGCTTTTATTTTGTTAAATATTTCCCATTTTTCTTTTCACTTTTCTTTGTCCCCTTACAATTATTTCTTTATCATAGAAACTATTCTTAGAGATAGATTTATGTCATATAATTGAAGTATTTCTATATGAATAAATGTTGTAACACATTTAAAAGAAAAGATATAGCAAAAGAATTAAGTAAAATAGGGAATATGGATATGTTATGAAAAGCAATATGAAATGAAAAAAGATGGTGAAATGAGTAATGTAACAGCTTCAGTACACAAGAAACAAACATTATGGGCTTGGCAATAAAGGATAATTACTTTTGTGGCTTTTACAAAGCAGTCTAATAAAGTTCAAATTGAATATAGTGAGCAATTCTATATCCATGAACTAAAGTTCCTCACCAAATAGTAATCTCCAGAACTAAATGGTTTCACTGGAGAATTCTACCAGAGTTTTAAAAAAGAATTAACACCAATTCTATACTATCTCTTATATAAAAGAGGATGGAACACTTCTCAATTCTTTTTATGAAGCTATTATTATATTACCCTGATATTAAAATCAAGGACAGTATCACAAAAAATTCTTAACACAAAAAATTCATAAAAGGAAAAATTGATCAACTCAGCCTTATCAAAATTAAAAACTTTTACTCTGTGAAAGTCTGAAGAGTTCCTACTCCTTGAAGAGTATAAAAAGGCAAGCTGCAGACTGGAAGTAAATATCTAGCAGCTAGAATAGAAAAAGGGCTTTCAAAAACAATATTAAAACCACAAACAATCCAATTAGATTTGAGCAAAAGACACAAACAGACATTTCACTGTAGAGGACGTACAGGTGGCAACTAAGCACAGGAAAAGAAGTTCAAAATCATTACCCATTAGGGAAATACAAATTAAAACCACAATAAGATAACACTGCATACCTATCAGAATGGCTAAAATTAAAGAAAAAAAATAGTGGCAACATCAAATACTGGCAAGGGTATGGAGAAACTGGTTCACTCATACATCGTTAATGGGAATGCAAAATGGTACAGCCACTGTGAAAGAGTTGGGCAATTTCTCTCTCTCACTCTCTTTTTTTTTTTTTTTTTTTTTGTGAGGAAGACCAGCCCTGAGCTAACATCCACTGCCAATCCTCCTCTTTTTGCTGAGGAAGACTGGCCTGGGCTAACATCCATACCCATCTTCCTCTACTTTATATGGGACGCTGCCACAGCATGGCTGACAAGCAGTGCATCGGCAGACACCCAGGATCTGAACCCATGAACCCCGGGCCGCCAAGTGCGAACTAAACCACTGTGCCACTGGGCCGGCCCCTGTGCAATTTCTTTATAAACCAAACATGCCGTTAGCAAATAACCCATTAATTACATCCCTGGACATTTATTCCAGAGAAATAAAAATGTATTTTCATACAAAGATTATACACAAATGTTCATAGCAACCAATTTTATTCATAACAGCCCCAAATTGGAAACAACCCAAATATCCTTCAAGAGGTGAATGTTTAAACACCTGTGCTACATCCGTATCATGGACTACTATCCAGCAATAAAGAAGAAGAAACTATTGTTGCTCGCAACTACTTGGATCAATCTCCAGAGAATTATGCTGAATGAAAAAAAAGCCAATTCCAAAAGGTTACATACTGTATGATTACATTTATATAATATTCCTGAAATGACAAAATCATAGAAATGAAGAGCAGGTTAATGGTTGCCAGGGCTTAAGGACTGGGGCGGAGGCAGATAGGAGTGGGGGAGAGACAGGAGGGAAATGGATTTTTCTCAATAAGGACAACCAAAGGATTCATGTGGTAATGAATTTGTTCTCCATCTTAACTGAATTAGTGTCAATATCCTGGTTGTGATATTGTTCTACAGTTTTGCATAATGTTGCCATTGGAAGAAACTGGTTAAAGCTTAAAGGGATCTTTTACAACTCATTTGAATCTACAATTATCTCAAAAAAAAAAAAACTAATTTAAAATGTTTGACTCTTCTTTTCAATCCTTGTCTATTTTTTATGTTATTTATTTATCCTTACTGCATTACTACCTTGGGAAATGTTTTTAAAAAAACCACTGGATATATTGGTCATCATGTCTCATTTCTGATTTCCCAGGAAAGCTTTCTCAATTATTCATCCTAAGTGTGATATATTTAAAGATACCCTTCTATAATCTATAGATTAAAGACGTTCTTATGACCCTTAGTGTGTTATGAGCTTCTATCATGGATTTATGGTTAAATTTATCAAATCCTTTATTTTATACCTTTTGAGTCAATAAATTTTTCCTTTTCATTTGTTCATGTGGCAAATTGTGTTGATTGGTTATTGAATGAAAAACGAACATTGTACTCAATTTAGTTGTGGTATATTTCTTTTACATATTGCTGAGTTCAGTTTTCTAAATTATTTTTAAAAATTTTACATCTATTTTCATGAGTAAGATTGGCTGGTCAGTTTTCGTTTGTAGTGTTTTCTTGACTTGATCTCTTTATGTTCTCTGGAAGAATTTGTAATTTCTTATTTCTTCCTTAAATGTTTGGTAGATGGGAACATAAAGCTGTCTGGACATGGAGTTTTCGTTGGTTTTGTTTCTATGTTTTCTTTATGTCCCAAGGAGGGTGCATTTAGTTATGGATTCAATTTATTTAATAGTTATAGAATTATTTGAGATTTTAAAAAATTCTTCTTGTTTCAGTTTTGGAAGAGGTACTTGTCTGGGATATGTCCATTTTACTTAAATTGTGTTCATTTTACTTAACTTGTCAAATATGTTAGCCTAAAATTATTGATAACACACCTTTATGATTTTTCATGTCTGCCTTGACCTCTTCTACTTTCTCATCAATTCCCTTTTATGGGCTCCATTTTCCTTTCCTAATATCTTGCCTCAGTAAAGGTCAATCAATACAACCCATCAGAAATATTTTAATACATTTGAACTTCAAATTGGCTGTGCAGGAGAATGGTAATAATCCCTGAATGTCTTCTACCTAGAGACTTTCTCTCACCATGTAAGTAGGTGCAAACAGATCCAGAGGAGGTGGGAAAAGCAGTTCTGTTCAAGTTCATTGTGTATCTATGACGATTCTAATACAAATGGATACCTTTTTAATCACGTAGTGGTACCGGCCCTAGCCTACCAAAAATTTCTATAAGTTACATTTGCTGTTTCCACCCCATTGTCTTTGAGAATGTTCCCCCAAAATGTTCACTACATGTACAAAGTGTGGAATTAATTTACATAAAGTACTAAGGTGTGGTTAAGCACTATTTCTCATCTTTGATATAGTCATGTGCCGCATAACAATGTTTCAGTCAATGACGGACCATATGACCGTGGTCCCCTAAGATTTGTACCATATAGCCTAGGTGTGTAGCAGGCTATACTGTCTGGGTTTGTGTAAGTGCACTTTATGATGTTTGCATAACAACGAAATCACCTAACAGCGCATTACTCAGAACATATCGCCATCATTAAGAGACGCACGACTGTAGTTTTTCTATGTCTTTACTTTCAAAAATAGTCAAATTTTTCAGAGTCCGGGTTTATGTATATGTGAACACTGTATTTTACTTTCACCATCTCAAGTCATGAAGAAAAAGTATACCAGCTCATTTTTGTGTTTTAGGAGATGCTCCACCCAAGAGGAAAATTAGAAAGTTCAAAGAGTCAATTCAAAGATGAGAGAAGGTTGGAAAGTATTTAGAACTGGAAATTCCCCACTTACTCATGGTTTCCTCTATTGACCCTTTACGGTAACCAATTGGAAAGCACACAAACATCTGGGATTTAAAAATAAATATTTCATCAATTTGCATAATTTATATTAATGTAACAGAGGATGAGATATTATAAATTGAAGCTTTGATTCCCAAAAGATTAAAAGCCATTTAGAAACCTAGATCACCCATTGAAAGAAAAAAGAAATTAAAAGAAATATGATGAACAGTTTGTCTCCGGAAATTGTCTTAAGTCAGAAGTTTGTGGTCCCTGTGAACAGGTGCCACTAAAGCATCCTGCTGAGCTGCTGCCTGATAAGGACTGTATATCCTGTCTTGTCTGCATCACTTTGCATCAAGCTCACATTACTTCATTTCTTTCCTGGGACCTTCCCCCGGATTCCTCATATAAGGTCAAACATGAGGAAGAGCTGCATTGAGTTCTGGTGTTCTGAAAGGCTTCTTCCAAATTTGTCCAAGCGTTAATTTCTCTAAGTTTCAGCTTTCTCAACTGAACTATGAAATTTAAGGATAATCTGTGCCCTGTAGATATCCCTTATTTTTTATATATATTACTTATGGAATAAGACATGTAAAATATCTCTGAAAAAGTTGAAAGTTATATATTTTTTCATGTGTGTTTTATAAGGAGATTGGAAAAGTTTATTTGCACGAGCTTTGTTTCTTTAGTTTTCTTTATGTCTTTCTTTGCTTTAGAGAATTGAATCCATCAGGGTTGACCACACAGGAAGTTTGCTTCCATATTTAGATGAATAAGGGGCAACCGAAAAACCCTCTGACCCCAAAATCTCTCCCACACTATGTCCTGACATCTACACTCTGCTTTGTCCCATTTACTGTAATTTCATGTGTGAGATACCTACCTCTGATTTAACAAATACTGACTAGTAATATGAGCATGTAATTTATCATACATAGGAGGACACTCTTGCAAGTGAAATGGCATGTTTTTAATAATTACATCAGGACAGCAGGTGTCAACCAGCACTGCACTGGGCAACTCTATTCATTATTCACTCCTTTGCATGAATTTAAGTTGATTCCTTTCTCAAATCTAAGGGAGATTTCTTACACTCAAAAAAAAAAGACAAAAACTGTGGATAGGGAGGGAGGATTAATGAAGAAACAATTAATTCTGCAATAAAGTTCAGGCTATTGTAGAGGATTTGAATAGCACGAGACCCTTAGGAGGCCCACTAACATGTTCTTGGTATTTTGGCTGTTTTTTTCAAAATTATTTTATTGAGGTCACATTGGTTTATAACATTGTGTAAATTTCAGGTGTACATCATTATATTTCAGCTTCTGTGTAGACTGCATTGTATTCACTACCAAAACTCTAGTTTCCATCCACCATACATAATTGCCCCTTTTTCCCTTTGCCCTCCCCCCACCCCCTTCCCCTCTGGTAACCACTAATCTGTTCTTCTTATCTGTGTTTGTTAATTTATCTTCCACGGATGAGTGAAATCACGGTATTTGTCTTTCTCTGTCTGACTCATTCCACTTAGCGTAATACCCTCAAGGTCCATCCATGCTGTCACACGGCTGGTTTTTATGTTTGCACTGGCTGCCTTCTCCCACCTATAGAAGTGCTGATTTGAACAAGATACTTTGGCTGCTCCCATAAAGACAAATAGACAAAAATGATTTTATAACAAAGGTAACAGATTTGATCAATGATATAATGTTTAAAGATATTTGTTTTTTAAAATAAGATCTCTAGATATCATTTTCTATGTCCAATGGCATATATATAATATATATTACATATATATGTATGTGTTTATAAATATAAAGATATGTAAATATATATGCATAATATCCATTCACCTGATTATGACTGAAGAAGCAAGAAATCTTGAGCACAGAAGCAAATGTCTTGGTGCCATAAGAGCTGTTAGAGATGGTTGAAGGAGACTGCAGCTTCCTCTGTCTCTCTGTGTTCTAGACAGACAAGAGCCACACTGCATCGTATCAGCAATGATTCTGTGACTTCTCAGTTTTTATCTCTTAGTGGCTTACATCAAATTAGGAACTTACACTTTTCGTGACTTATATCAAGCTATTATTCTTTTATATATCATTAAATGTCTAATATATATCAAACACTGTGGTAGAAAACTAATTTTAGAATTTATGATTTTTCCTTCACAAAAACCTTATAGGTTGGTTGCTAATATTTTCATTTTACAGATAAAAAAGCCAAAGCTCAGTGGAGTTGTGTCAGTTTCCCAAAGCTGCACAGTGAACAAATGCTTGATTGGATATGCATATACATTCTTTCATATATCCATTCAACAAACATTTGTTGAACTCCTCAATGATCTGGGCCCTCTTACAGGTACCAGAGATTCATAGTTGAGTAAGACAGCTATGTCCCTGCTCTTAAAGACCTTACTTTCCAGTAAGGGAAACAAATAATAATATTAATGATTTTAAAAACTATACACATGTATACAATAAATGAACTACAATATTTCAAATGACAATATGTTCTATAAACTAAAAGAAGAGAGTGAGGTAATAAATGGTGACTAATGGGAGGTAATTTATACAAGTGGTAAGGGAAGGTCTGGTTAAGGAGGTGATATATGAGGCAAATATAAATGAGAAGAAAGAGTTAGCCATGAAAAATCTGAGAGCAAAGAGAACAAGAGGAAGAACACACTTTATAAAATGAAAATCAGTTTAGTTTTTTCAAGGAACAGAATGAAGGTCAGCATAGATGGCCTATAGGGAATAAGGGGGAAAATTGGGGGAGATGATTGTCCATAAAACTTATGCTATATTCATAATGTTAACTTGCCTAACTGTTCTGGAATATTCAAACTTCAAAGAGAGTTGGTGTCCAGGTAAGAAAATCAGATTTTCACACTTATATGAGAATCATCAGAGGGAAAGAGGTACATTTGTAAATGGTATAACTGGACCTTGATTTCTATGTTAGTTCAATCAGATGTTGAAAAGTCCTGCTTTGCATGTGGAAAAGACCCAGAGCAAGGATTATCAGTATGTGTAAGAACATTTTCTTTCTCTCTATACGCAGCAGACTTGGAAAAATTCAAATAATGTTGCAGGTTTATAACAGTGATATCATCTCATGAATTCTTCACAACATGGTGTGTGTACTTAGTGTCAGAGTGTGGACATTAACCCAAATCTCCCAACTCTAGGAGGATAAACAAATATTTAAGAGCTAAGTTGCTTAACCCAAAGTAATTAGCAAAAGCATCAGCTATTCTCTTAAGTACCAAATTAACTCCTCCTTCATCATTCATCAGCAGATTCAGGTGTATGCTTGCTATCCAGGGGCAGTCTAAACTGATATATTTCTTAACCCTACAATCCCACAAGGCTTCCCGAGTAGCACTCTATATTTTGGAACTTTTATGTTTTTTGTACATATTCCTCCATTAATTCATATTTATTTATCCACTCATACAAGTATGTACTGTATGTACTGAGTACATACTAGGTTCCAGTACTATGTCAATGTTAGAGACACAGAAGGGAGAAGTCAGAAAACTCTTTGCCCCCCAGCAGCTGACAGTCTAACAAGGAAAGCAGATGGTAAACAACAATATAATATCAGATACTGACAAGTGATGTAGAGAAAGATAAAGGTATGTGGAGGCATAAAGTGTGAGGTCCTATTTTACATATAGAAGGCAAGTGAAGACCTCTCTGGGTAGATGACAGTTGAACAGTGAGTGAATTGAATTAAAGGGAAAGCAAGACATGCAAGTAGGTGGAGAAAGAACCTTTTAGAGAAAATGCAAAGACCCTATAGTAGGAATATGCTTGATATTTTTGTGGAACAGCAGAGAAGTTACTGTTGGATAGGGCAGTGGCTAATAGGGAAAATAATAGGAGAGGTAGCAAGGGGCCAGATCATGGATAAAGCCTTCTCAACTATAAGAAAGTCTTTGGATTTCATGGTAATTTTGACAAGAAGCATTGGAGAGTGGGAAGGGGGAAGAGTTGAACATCTCACCAAAATGATATGACTTAATTATAAAACAACTCCTTCAGCTGCTATGTGGAAAAAACATACTAGGAAATTGACTGAAAAATAGAGTGGAAGCAAAGAGAGACTTTGGGACCAATATCTACCTCTTCACAGCTTAGGTAAACAAATAAATATGATGGCCTAACTAACCTGCAGTAGGTGATAATCTCTAACCCACCTAAGAATAAATTTTCACAAAGGCTTTATTCTGAAAACAGAATGTCTTTACTCTAAAGAAATGATATTAATAATAAAATGTTTGGCACCAAGATTATTAACCAGAGTGGTATTTTGATTCCCTCTTTAAATCACCGTGCATAGATATTCTGCATTCATTTTGTGTTGATATTAATAACTTATCTGGATGATGTTGATACCTTGGTAATATATTTTTTATAGCGATCATACTCCAAATTTCTGAAGCCTCAGAGATATGCAAAAAGAATAATCTAGCAAATAGGAGAATAAGATTTATCTGAGGGAAAATAAGGGCAGTCTAAATGACAGTAAAATATAACAGAAAAAATTAACAGGAGATAAATGAAACAGATAATTTAACATAAACAATTTTAGAACATAGAAAGGAAGTTTCAGACCACAAGATTCTATTTCCTGCATTAAAGCAAGTACTTACTAAATGATACCTTAAAAGAACTAGTCCCCAGGGAAGAAGTGAATGACACATTTCTGAAAGCCAATTTACAGCTTCCTAAGTAAAACTCTTCCAGACTCCAGAACTCTTCCAGAGACAGATCCATCAGGATAGGGATCTTAAAATTCTTATTTGACAATAAATCCTCTAGGCTCAAACCGTGTCAGGTTCATAGTGGATGTTCAATAAATATTAGTTTTTAAATAAATGAGTAAATAGGATTCAAGGGAAATATTACTCTCCCAATTATTTCCATCTCAAAGATAAAAATCCCTAACTTTTAATTCTTAGATATACTGTCTTCTAAACTATTTGTGTTTTCTACAGATGTCTCAAATTCTGGGAAAAACCTGCTTGTGTCTTCATGCCACACCTACAGGTGTGAGAAAGCACATTTCAGACGTAGGGAAAACCCACACTTACCACAACAACACCTTGTAAATTGTCTGGGCCACTGGAGCATAAATTAGAGAGAACTGGAGTAGGTGAGTGATTAGGAGGCAAGAGGAAGGGGGTGGAGACAACATAACTGCATATAAATGCTCAGAGACTCAGAGACTGAACAAGAGCCTCAGCGAAGACTTTCACTGTAATTGGCTTGACCTGGGATTAACCACAGAATCTTGACTAGAAAAAGATGAATTCTGAAGACTGTCCCGTAACAGAGAACAGCTCCTTGCATCTGGAGAGAGGACAACAAAGTAAGTCAGATCTTATTTCTTATACACTGGTAATAACTATCTATCTGTATATGATACGTAATAATACTCAGGGAAGAAAATGAGGCTTTGTCTTTTGAAGAACGTGGTTACGTTTTATTTCAGTTAGGATGAGGGGAAAGTGGGAAGAAGTAAATATTTCTTTATCTATGAGAAGATAGGATACCTAAGACTTCAGAGGAAATCACAAATGTGAACTTCAGATCTTTAAAGATCTGTTTCTTTGCTTCGGTTTATATCATCTCAGTGTTTCAGACTGAATTAGAATATCCACTGCCCTAGCAGTGAACTCTCCATCATTTTTTTGTATCCGTCTGTACCTACTCCAGGAAGCGTTGCCTCTCTTTATAAAAAATCTGTTTTCCACATAAATAGTTACATTCTTGATTGTCTTCACTTTGTATCTTTGTCTGCTTTCCGTGTGCCCCATCTTGTGTTCTCAAGACAGCATCCTCCAGTTGCTGGGAATGAAGGTTTCCAATCTTTGAGAGGACAACCATATACACATCTGAACATTTAGAATGTCCAATGGTA
This sequence comes from Tapirus indicus, assembly GCA_031878705.1. Classification (NCBI taxonomy): domain Eukaryota; kingdom Metazoa; phylum Chordata; class Mammalia; order Perissodactyla; family Tapiridae; genus Tapirus; species Tapirus indicus. The sequence goes on along the minus strand of CM062918.1, from coordinate 105,969,503 downwards.
ATTTATTAGTAGAATGTCATGAAAGAATTCTTGAAAATGCAATCTCCTGCTTCAATATTCTTTATGGGACACTTTCCCTCCATTTCATCCTTCTATTTCACTTTTCTAATCATTGGCTGCAAATTATGCATGCATCTGACATTTTTCATCCTTTCTTTTGTGTGTCATCAAAATATGGTCATCTTAGCTATATATCTTTTCCTCTCTTCTCTTTGTTTATTCTGTCCACAGACTTTTTTCCTATTACCTGAATTTTCCCTTTGTTTTCCTATAACTTGTTTCTGTGAGGCTTTCTTGATTTTTTTTCATTTATCCCTCTTTCTCTCTAATTAATGAGGTGCCCCCAAACACTAGCATGTAAGAACTAGAGTTCACTTTTAAGCAAAGCTCTCCGGTAATAAAAGAATGTGTTATAAACAGCAGAGCTGAAACAATCTAGAGGAAGGTATTGTTTTCTGAGTGTATGTCTACTAGACTAGTTTGTTTTAGAAAAGCATGAGTTACCTCTGATAAACCCATCTATCACTGAAGAACACAAAATCAAGTGTAGATAACAAGCAAGTCACACAAAATTTTTGGTAACCAGATAAGCATAATTTTATGGCCCAGTTGAACTGCCAAAAAGAAAAAAATTGCCATAATAAAACTACTCGATAAATAGCATTGTTGAAAGAAGAAGGACCAAATTCAGGAAGTCTTACCTTTTCCTGCGATCATTGCAATGTTCTGTCAAATGTTTAGCGTATGCTGCCCTCATAGTCACTTCATTACAACGAAGGGTTGAACATCACCCTTGACTGATTCAACACGTAATAGTGGATTTATTTTCAATTTCTCATTGATGGACAGGGCCTGTAATCAGAGCGGAAATAGGCTGTTAGTGGAGTGTTTTGTCACTAAGGTGATAAATCAAACTGTGTGTAACAAGAACCCTCACTAATGGACATAAAGTACAGTCTGAGAATCATCTCCACAGCTTATCCACGGGATAAATTAACAGACTGAGCTGGGCTCTGGAGTTCACGAGTTATTTGGATGAGTTAGTACTTGCTGAGGAACAGAGCTGTTGCTTCATTGAGTCTAAGCAGCATGACTGAGTCTCACGTGGTGAGACGTGAAACTAGACAGGGAGTTCTGAACTTGCTACCTACCCTACCTACCAAGGACTACCAGTGAGAAAAGCAAGATTCGCCTTGAGAGACTGAGAGAAACAGAACTAGATATGAGTGAAGTAAAGTCTTCCCTTGCAAAATCTGAATGCAGATCTTTGCTGGGAAAAACAGTTCTCAGAAGAAACAAAAGTTAATGTTGACATCCAGTACATGGTGAATTCCTATAAAAGAAAGCAACATCTCTTTGCCCAGTTTAACTTTAGAGAAATGTTTTAAGGGAAAAAAATTCATGAATTTCAAGATAGGTCCTATATAGACATCCTTTTAATTATGAAAGTCATCTGTACTAAAAAACAATACTTTTTGCATTATGAGACTATTTTTTGTGGTGTTTTAATATCATTCAAGAAGCCATTTTGCATTTCAGTCTTTGAGAACGTAATAGGGAACTGTATATTTCTTGTGGGGCCAAATTTTAAAAATCCTGACGGCTCATCCTAGCAAAAATCTAATCCAAACTCTGAGTCACGAAATCCACCTCTCTTCTTTCTCAATTATTTATTTATATTTTAGATGAGATATCCTTCTAGTTTTTTTTGTAACTAAAAATCATCATTTAAATGCAATTCATATTCTAAATCCTTCCACAAAAATATTTCTTATTGGTGAAATCAAATTTTTACTTTGTTTCCGCATAATACAGAAGGTAAATTAAAAAAACAATTTCCATCCAATATTTGGTTTATAATACTGTTATGTTTCCTCTATTATTTTAACTTCTCTTGGAAAATTCAAATATTTTACTGCTCATTCACATATCATTTTAAATTGAGGTATAATTTACATACAATGGACGCACAGATCACAAGTGTACAGTTTAATAACTACAACTCCAATCAACATTTGAACTTTTCCATCACCCTAAAAAGTTCCCCTGTGCTCCTTTCCAGTCAAATTACCTTTCAACACACATAAAAGCAATCATTTTTCTGATTTCTGTCACCATAGTTTAGTTTGGCTATTCTTGAATGTCATATAAATGAAAATATACAGTGTATAATTGTAGATGGATTTTTTCACTTGATATTTTTTTGAGATTCATCTATTTTGTTGCACGTATCAGTTGTTCTTTTTTCTTTTTTAATCGCTGAGTAGAATTTCCTTAAATTGATTACCAAAGTTTGTTTATCCATTTTCTTGTTGATAGATATTTGGGTTATTTCTAGGATTTGGCTCTTAAGAATAAAGCTACTATGAACATTCTTGTACAAAGCATTTTGAAGACATATTTTCATTTCTGTTGAGAAAATACATAGTATTAGGAGTAGAATTGCTGGATCATAGGGTAGGTATATATTTAATTATGTAAGAAACAGTTTTCCAAAATATTTTTTCATTTTACTATCCAATTGATAATATATGACAATTTCAATCGCTTCACATCTGCACCAACCTCATCAAAAAGTACTGTCAGTCTTTTTTCTATTTTTAGTCATGCTAATTGTAGATATTTATATATTGATTCAATATTTTTAATTACATTACCTACATTTATCCCCATTTACATCATCTCTTTTAAACAGTAATTACAGAGAAGTTAAGGGATTGTACTTAAGATATTCTTTTTATATGTCTTCTAGGGTAATCAGGCATTTAATAAAAGTACTTATTGTGATTAAAACTAAAATTATGCTGTATTTGGAATTTTCATAGCTACTAAGTATGAATATTGGGGAGGTATTTTATGACCTCGTTATTATACCTGGATTGTTTCATTTCTAGCCAATGAGAAACTGTCCAAATCCATTCAAAATTGGGGAAAAATTAACTTATAAATTTCACATAAGATGGGTAGACACATAGCCACTTTTTTATTTAAAAGCCTCAAGAGAATATCAAATATCATTATCTTACTTCTATAGTCTGCCTGACTTCATCATCAACTTTCTCTCTTCAGGTAATGCCACCAGCCCTCATTTTGCAACACATCATGAAGGGTCCCTTCAAGTTCCTGTCCCATGTGCTGTAGCAAATGTGGTCATCATCACTGTTTTAATTATAGCTCTCATTGCTTTATCAGGTGGGTCTGCACTTCATGAATTCATTGAGTCTCTTAGCTGTAAGCATTCACACATGGCTGAAATCAATGGGGACTACTTGGTCTAATTAATTAGGAATTCTGATTAACTTAGGATCATCCCATATATCATACATGGCCAATTTCCTAATAAGTACTAAATATAATTCCATATTCATTGGATGATTACTGCAATGCTTTTTTTGAGTTTTCTAAGACTTCTTTATAAGTACTAAAAGTGTCTATGATTTATGCATTACTGTGGGAGAAAATTACACTTGAGCAGATATTTAAATCTGGAATGAAAGGCACTGATTTAGTCTGAAGAAATAGACACCTAGCTAGAAAAAAAAATGTGGGCTTCATATTCTTTGTTAATGGAAAAATAATATCTAAGTCATAAATTAATCAGAAATTGGACAGTCTTTCATCTTTTACTTCAAAGGTCACAGAATGGATAATTAAGAATATATCTAGAAGTTCCCAGAAAGTCATTTGTGAAATGGCATTCAAAACACATAGCTATAACAAGATGCATTTGTGTCTTTTACAGACCTGGAATTTTATGACTTTATGAAACATCTCCAGCCATAGATCTTTCTGTATTCTGCATTACTTCCCTGCAAATTATTCTCTCCTTCATCTTCCAATATAGTGTTTTATCTACTGCATCTTCAAATTTCTCTACCTCTTCATTCAGATTCAAAACCTTACTCGGAATTTATAACACACTTTACTCTTCCTAGTCTAGAGAGTATTTTCAAGATTTTTGTATTTTCCTACCATTTTCTGGCATTACGGCCAAAGAGACACCCTCTTATTTCTTAAATCCTGTACAATGAGGGTTAGGCACGTGAAAGATCAGATAAGGTGAGAACCTGCCTTCTTCTTACTCTTTTCAGAATTCTCCTTCTTGCTTCTCACCCTTTACTTTATCACCTAGCACAGCACAGCATCCCCTGTTTTGCATACCGGATTTACTTGTTTTTTGTTGTTGTTATTACTAAAACAAACCATTTTCCTGTTCACAGTGGGACAATACAATTGTCCAGGCCAACATGAGTCCTCAGCACCATCAAACAGCCATATTTCTTCATGCTCAGGTGATTGGATTAGATACCAGAGGAAATGCTACTTTGTTTCCACTACAACAAGGAACTGGACCTTCGCCCAAAATTTTTGCTCCCAACTCGGTGCTGTGCTTGCTCTCATTGCTTCTGAAGAGGAGAAGGTGAGGTAGTATTCAAAAACAATTTTGTAAAATTGCTATTTTATTTATGCAGCTAATCTGTGGTTTCCTCCTGAGTGAAAACATTGTACCTATATCCTATGTAGGAAAATTTAGTCACAGAAAGCCATATGATCAGTCTGAGGTCAAAATGAGGGTTTAATGTAGCCTGTAATTTGATTTGATTACTTATCTTCAAAGGCCAGAAATCCAAATGTGCTGATCCTATATAGAGGTAATAAATCATGAGGTTAGCTATCACGCCTTGAATTGAAGCTTTTGAGAAACAGGATTTATGATATACTTACCCAGAACTGTTGCTTACCATACATTTCCTTTGTGCTTTCCTCAAGAGCTTTTTAAACCAATATATGTGTAGAACTGAATACTGGATTGGGCTGAAAAATGAAGCTGGTCATTCACGGAAATGGTTAAATGGCAAAGAATTAAACAAGGGGTAAGTTTCAAGATATCTTTTTATCTATTTATTCAACACTGAGTTTTCAGACGGCAAAGATTAACACTTATAAAACATCCTTCAAACTTTAAAATGTAGTTTAATTGCAGGTAATGAAAATAAAGTCTGCATCTTTAATTTGGGGGCAAGTTTTCTCTCAGGTCCATAGGAGCTTCTAATTAGGTATTGAAAATATTGCTGCAGCACAGAGAAACCATTTTCCTTTCAAAGCACTTTTCTATATGAAGATTGTGCTCTTTATAAGCAGAGCTGTTAACAATCTCTTTTGTATGCTTACATTCTTTGGAATTTTTTAAAGAAAGTCTTTAATATTATCATTTTTTAAATTTTATCTACTCAGAATTTGTACAATAAATGCTTCTAGTAATTTGATCTCAGCAAATTTTAGTGAGTAAGAGACTCAGAAATATTCCAGGAATAATTATGATGACACACTAAAAAAAATCTAACATTTCCAATCTCTTATTTGTATTTTACTGATGAGCGAGTTTTGGGGAAATAATTCCCTCTCACTCTTTCCCAGTTCTCCTCTCCACAGGGACAAAGAACAATATTTTCAATACCTAATTAGAAGCTTCTATGGACCTGAGAGAAAACTTGCCCCAAAATTAAACATGCTGACTTTATTTTCATTACCTGTACTTATACCACATTTTAAAGTTTGAAGGGCATTCTATAAGTGTTACTCTTTGCCTTCTGAAAACTCAGAGTTGAATAAATTTCTATCTAAATAGTCTTCTATGATAATTACTGATATGGAGAATAAATTCAAATCTCTAGAAAAGGAATCCTTAATATATGTCCTACGGTACAGTATCCACAGATAGGCTTCAGGAGCCATAACCCCCCTAAAATTGTATGTATGAATGTATATACTTTCTGGGAATTTTTTCTCAAAGAGTTTGCCAACTCAGATGTGACCATGAGTCACTCCTCTGGTGGCACAACAACCAAATGAATACAGCTTGAAACTCCGGTATCTTCCCTCCACATACTATTCCTTTCAATTCTTGTCTATAGTCTCTATAGATTAGTCTATCATCATTTGACTGAAGACTTGCCTCATGCATTACTACTAACCAAAAAAAAAGGAAGGGGCCACCACCACCACAAAGTTTATTCTCATGTAACTGAACGGAAATGGTGAACTGAAAATAATTCTAAGTTTCTTTACTGTTTGACAGGTCCAACCTTACAGAATCTGAGAAGTGTACATTTCTGACGAACACAACGGTCAGCAGCACAGAATGTGAAAAGAATTTACACTGGATATGTAGCAAACCCTCCCAATAATGAGGAATCATATTTTCTTCTTGACTACTGGATCATGGAACTCCAGGAAATTTGTGTCAGTGGATACTGCTCTGTGGTCAGAAGTTTTCCATAAAGACTTTATGAAAAAAGTTTGTATTATTTTGGAAATCTTCTTCCAAACAAGACTGTGAGAAAAAGGGAGAGAAATTCCAGGAATATCTGCATTGTGGAATACTCCTGCCATGAGATGAAAATGTCACAGGTTGACTGATAATTATGTCCAAGGATGAGAAAATGACTTTAAACCTTTTTGATGCACTTTATATTTTTTTAAAATTCAGAAATAATGAAATAACTAGGTTTAGAGTTATTATTTATTGTTGAATGACTACCAACAATGAGTGTCCTTTGTGCATTTGCACTCTATGAAGGAGTTAGATGGTGGTATTAAAAACTGAATGCAAACAGAGGGAATTTTAATTGGTAACACATTCAATCTAAATGCATGTTTTAAACTCAGAGAACATTTATAAGTGGATAAATGCTTATGGAACTAAGCTTTGAAATATTTCTCTCTTTTTAGAGAAGTTCTCTTTTTAGACAAAAACTTTGTCATTTTTTTCCCCCAAAAGAGTGGGATGATCATGTATTTATGTTGTTTTTTTTCCTTCTTCAATGTAGACTCATCTTTCTCAATGGTACACAATTTCATTGCCTTTAAAACCTTAAATACAGTGTTTTGCAGAGATAAAGACAAAAGCAAAAAATATGAGGAATATTTAGAAAACACATAAAAGTATTAGAAAATGTGCAATATGTGATGTGGCAAGTCCCTATCAGGAAAAGTTCTGCATTGTTCAAATCTGGAATAATACTAGTCTTCTCTGATTATAAATGTGTGCCTTTCCTAATTAACTCTATCATGTGCAATTCTTCATGGGAAGTATTTTCTCAGTGCAATAAAGTGTTTGTCTTTTGTATTCAAATTATAAGCTGCTTTTATGTATGTTTAAAATAAAAGTAGAATCAATAAAATAGTTTCAAAGAAGTGTTCTTTCCTTCAAAATACACTAAAAATTATATGTCATACTAGAAAGCAGAACTGTATAATTTTTTAAAACTTATTTATAGTAAAACCTTAGCTTTATAATATGGTTTGTACTTTTCGATTTGTTTACATATATGTGTTTCCAAAGGGGCCATATCCATTTTGCTCTATATAGCAGATGTTCAGTAAATATTCTACTTGACTTGAGGGGAATTTACATCATTTAAAATTTTTTGCCTCTCTTATTTTCTTCCTCGCTTTTCTTGTTTATCACCCTCATACTGAAGAGGCACAGAGAAATTAAGAGACATCTAAAGTCATTTTGCGAGGACCGATGTATAAGCTCATCCTCTCTCCAATAAGAGGATTATTGGTTCTCATAACCAATGCTCTGAAAGTATCTTGTTCAGTTCTGAAATGCTACACATCTTAGTTATTTATATAAAACAATTCATTAAATAGAAATGAGGAACTACATGAATATTTCTAGAATCCTCATATTTCAGTCAGGAAAAATTTTATTACCTTCAAAATTGTTTTATGGATGCATTTTGCAATATTTTCCTTCTCTGAAAGTTGGAAATGTACACTAGATGTGGCATCTTTAAACTGTTGTCATGAGTATGACATACTGACAATAAATGTGGATTCCAGAGACTGCTTAGTGGTAAATAATATAGAAGTTTCTTAATCTCAGTGTCCCTCAGTTCTCACAGCTGTAAAATGAAACAATGGCCTCTAAGCTCTGATATCCTATCATCAATAACAACAATAAACTCTTGAATCATGTTAGAAAACAATGTCTTGTGATTCGTGTACTATGAAATGTGTAAGTGGAAAGTGTAGCTGTTAAGAGTCTTCACGCTTCCTGATTCAAGAGGAGAAATATTGTCTGAGTGTCATCTCTGCCACTCACTAGTTGACTAGTTGTTTTAGTTAGAATTGGTTAGAAAGTTAGTTAGTATTAGCTAGAATTAAATTAGTTAAAACATGAAAATGGACTTAGAACAGTACCTGGCCTAAATTGAACCCCAAAGATGTATTAACTATTAGTGATGATTATCATAAATGGAAACATTACATCATCAAATTTCCAGTATTGGCGTAAGGGAACATTTCTACATAACATGTCTATATCTACACAGCATATCTCATTTATGGATTTTTTTGAGGGGCTTTTAAAAAATTTATTCAAGGAGTGATTATTAAGCAGCTACGACTGTGGTGGACAAGAGTTAAAGCACTGAGCAAATTTAGCATGGCAACTGGCCTTTTGGAATTCATGGTCTACCTGTAAAATAAACAGTAAACAATTATATTAGACTGATGATGAAGCCTATGGCAGGGAAAAGGTAGGGTGCTGTGGAAGTATATTACAGATATACTACTTTATTGCTCCTGTATTCAAACTTTTACCCAATTTTTTAAAAAGTTAAATCAGTAGGCTATATTTACCACTGATAATTATATTAATATATGCTGAAAATAACTATCAGTTATCTGTGTTTCCTTTTACTTTTCCAACATAATTTCAATTTCTTCCTCTGGAAAGGGGAATAATACATTCCCTGCTTATTTCACATAATTATATGGATTCAATAAAACTAAAAGTATTTTAGAAAGAATAAAATGCCATTGAAATGTTGAATACTATAGTCTGTATTCAATTGATTCAAAATGTTTATAATACTAATATAGAAATGATCTTGCTAAGCTTTTTCTCAATTTTCATAACTTTGATTAGATTTTCTAACATGAAAATATATCATAACTGAAATTAAAATGTTAATAAAATTCTGAAGAAATGTTGAAAAATATATAACTAGAAAGACTGCTAGTGATCATATAAATTGGTTTAGTCTAGCCTTTGGAAAAAAGTTTGAAAATATTTATCAAGAAACTTAAAAAGATTTATAGCTTTCCTTTGATAAGGGGGGGATTTCCTTTGGGGGGGGGATTTTAAAAGAATAATCTTAGATGAGTAAGACATAATCACAAAAATGTTCATCAAAGGGCTGTTTTTAGTAGTGATAAATCAGAAGCCACTTAATTGTCCAAAACTGAGGATTTAGTTAATTAAATATGATTCTATTATATGATGAAATGATATGCCAACATTAAAAAATAATAATGAAGAAGAATGTTTATGTATATTATTGCTAAGCCAGTTAAAATAATATATACAAGATTCCATCCTGTTAAGTGTTAAATATAAAAATATATGTTTTGTTTTTATATGCTGAAAGAGAGAAAAATCACAATGATAAACACAGTGGTTTTCTGAGTAGTAAGACTATAGGTAATATTTATTTTCTTCATCATGTTTCTCTATAGTTTCAAAATATTCTGTAATAAATAGTTATTTTACTCTTAATAAGAAAAAACTTTTATTTAAAATAAGCCCAAATATTAGATCATTAAAGGAAATAATTTCATTATTTAAAGTGTAACTCTGCTTTCTAGTGACCAACTACAAATATTAAAAATGAGTTTGCTTCGAGAATCTCCCCATGCTAGCTAGATTGTCTTTCAGTTCTCCCATACAGTGTGGGCACCCACAGCTCCAGTGCCATCTAGTGGCTAACTCAAGTCATTGCACTTTTGTTATTTCTTGGTCCCGAAGATGTACTTACCAGGGAAAAATCATGCTGTTTTTTTCTTTTTAAACACGGTGTTATGAGGAGTATAATCAGGTTTCTGTATTTCATTATAGAGACATTGCATCTAGTTTCTGCCCCACAGTAGAGACCACGGAAATGATCTATACCCCAAATTATAATACCTAACATATGTTTTTGTTTTGCTTTCCAGCTTTATCGGGGTATAATTAGTATGCAAAAAACTGCACATAATTAATGTATACAATTTGGTGACTTTGGACATATGTTACACTCATGTACCATCAGTACGAGTAATAAGCATATCCATCCTCTCCCAAAGTTTTCTTGTGTTCTTTTGGATTGTGTGTGTGTGCATGTTTTGTGATAAGAAAACAACATGAAATCTAAGATCTTAACGAATTCAGTAAAATTGCAAGATACAAAATCAACATACAAAAATCAGTTGCATTTCTATACACCAACAGCAAACTATCCCAAAAAGAAATTAAGGAGACAATCCTATTTACAATAACACCAAAAAGAATAAAATACTTAAGAATAAACCCAACCAAGGACGTAAATGACTGTACATTGAAAACTTTAAAGCACTGATGAAAGAAATTAAAGCAGACACAAATATATGGAAAGACATCACATGCTCATGGATTGGAAGAATTAATATTGTTAAAATGTTCATACTGACTAAAGTGATCTACAAATTCAGTGCAATCTCTATCAAAACCCCTAATATATTTTTTTATAAAAATAGAAAAAATAATCCTAAAATTCATATGGAACCACCAAATAGGTAAAACAATCTTGAGCAAGAACAAAGCAGAAAGCTTCATACTTCCTGCTTTCAAAATATATTACAAAGCTAGAGTAGTCAAAACAGTATGGTATTGGTATAAAAATAGACATATAGACCAATGGAACTGAATAGAAAGACAGAAATAAATCCAAAGACATACAGTCAACTGGGTCTTCGATAAGTATGTCAAGTATACATAATGGAGAAAGGATAATCTCTTGAATAAATGGTGTTGGGAAAACTGGATATCCACATACTAAAGAATTAAATTGGCACTGGAGGTAAGGTGACAAAAGATTTTCACATACTGAGGTATATGGGGTAATTATTCAGGTTCAAAACTGATTCGGCTTCAACTAAAAAGCCTGACTTAATGGCCTATCAAACACACACCGTACATCTGCTTTAACCATTAAAGAATGCCCTCTCTTAAGATAAGAATGCATACTTCCCTTCTACACCCCATTGGTAACACCCACCCAGAAAAAAAAAATTAAATTGGGTCCTTATTTTTCACCATATGCAAAAATTAACTCAAAATGGATTAAAGATTTGAACATAAGATCTGAAACCTTAACTCCTAGAAGAACACATAGAGGAAAAGCTTCTTGACATTGATCTCTGCAATGATTTCCTAAATATCAAAAGCACAGGCTAAAATAGATACGTGGGACCACATCAAACTAAAAAGCTTCTGCACAGCAAAGGAAACAATCAACAGAATGAAAAGGCAAACTATGGAATGAGAGAAAATATGTGCAAACCATGTATCTGATAAGGGGTAGACTTCCAAAGTATATCAGGAATTCCTAAAACTCAATAGCAATCAATCAATCAATCACCTGCTTAAAAAATGGCCAAAGGAATTTAATAGACATTTCTCCAAAGAAAGCATTTTTGTTTTATATAGCTCACTGTCAAAGGACATGAAAAAATGTCTTGGTTATTCTTTACACTCATATGACCTGTATGAGTGGGTGATGATAGTTGATTTCAGTAATGCCTCATTCTCAGATTCATTAATGGAAGCAATAGTAGTCACACTCTCTCACAATCTTTTATATTTTTTCTAGTTATAAAAGGAAATATATGTTACCTAGGAAAAAGTAACTTAAACCTTGATAAGACGTCACTCAACCAAGTTTCTCAATATCTTTTGCGATAAATAAAAACTCTAATTAAAATAATACATGTAAAAATGCTTCTACATGTATTATGTATATGCACATATGTGCTAAAGCATTTTGCATATGTTAAAGTACTATATTATTGTAAGCGAAGATACTTCAAAATTTCCAGTTTTTGGAAAACTGGAGGTCACATTTCTCTTATTATTTTACGAGTATATAGACATATTTATATGTATATACACACATACATATACATAATAATAACTTGCAACAAACATACAGAAAAGTGCACAACATGTGATGTAGAGTTCCGTGATTTTTACAAAGCAAACATATGAAACCTCTGCCCAAATCAAGAAGCAGAACATTGCTGGCACCACAGAAGACACCCTCCTCCCCCTTCTCAATCTCTATCTCTTTCATCTTTCCCAGATATACAGAAATACCTATTTTCCTAATTTCCAAAACTGAGGTTTGTTTTTGAGCCCTCTATGAGTGGAAACATGCAGGATATATTCCTTTGTGTCTGGTTTCCTTCAACATAAAATCTTAAGTTCAAAGATTCACTGTCAACATTATGTGGGTGGTTTCATCCATGCTGTTATGTGTAGCTATAGTTATTAACTTTTCATTACTGTATAGTGTTTCCTTCATGAATAGGGAATATTGATAGATTAGATATTTAGGTTGTTTCCTGTTTTCTACTATTTCCGATAATGTTGTTATTGGTATTCGTATATCTTTCTTTAGGTACATGAATGTATTAACTTCTATTGGCTACATATTGCATATTGCATGGTGTGGGTACATTCAATTTTAATAGATAGTCCTAAATAGATTTTTCAAAGTGGTTTTATCAGTTTACACTCACATCAACAGTATATCATTTTCTGCAGCTTCATACAACTTGCCAAAATATGGTAGTTCAGTCTTTGAATTTTTAGCTATTCTATTGTGTATAGAGGTATCTAATTGTAGTTTAAATCATTTGCATTTCCTTTATTACTATTTTTCATAGGTTTATTATTTATTTGGCTATTATATTTTGTGTTGTGCCTTTTCAAGTCTCTTGAATATTTTTCTTTCAGTCTTTTTATTATTGATTTGTAGGAGTTTTCCAGATAGATAGATGATAGATAGATCCCGTTATCAGTTACATGTGTTAAATTATCTTCCACTCTATGACTTGCCTTGTCATTCTGTTAATGGTTTCTTTTCAGAAATAGAATTCTCTAATATTAAGGTAATATAATTTATGCATTTTTCTTTATTTTTGTACTTTTATCCTTTTAAAGAAACATTTTCCTACCTTGAAATCATGTGTTTTCCTGTTATCTTCTAGAACCCTTATTGTTTTATGATTCATTTACATTTGCATGTATAAGCCATCTGGAATTACTTTTTTGTGTGTGGTGTAAGGTATGAGTCAATTTCTCCTTTTACTCAAATGAATATCTAGTAGTGCCAACATCATCTAGCAAATTGCCCTTTCTCCACTGCTCTACAGAGTCACTGTAGTCATAAATAAAGTTTTCATGTATACATAGTCATTCTCTAGACTCTAGATTCTATTTCATTGATGTATTTGTCTACTATTCTGCCAAACTACATTGTTTTAATTACCATCACTTTATAATGAGCCTTGATATTTAGTAGAACGAGTTCCCCCACTTTGTTGTTCTTTATGAGTAGCTTATCATTAGCTCTATTTTTCCACTTAAACTTTAAAATTGTCGTCACAGTTTTCACAAGAAATCTGCTAAGATTTGAATTGAGATTCAATGAATTGATAAATCAAGTTAGCAAATATTGACATCTTTACTAAGTGTTTCAATCTCTGTTCATGATTCTCTCTCCTTTTATTTCATTCTTTTAAAATTTCTCTCTTTAGAGAACTGGTTGGTGGTTACCAGGGGCAAGGGGGAGGGGGAGTGGGCACAAGGGGTGAAGGGATGCATTTATATGGTGACTGACCAACAATAATGTACAACTATAATTTCACAATGTTATACACCATTAAGACAACAATAAATTAATAAAAATGTTTCTTTAATTTGTTTCTATGTTTTGCAGATTTTTGTATAGAAGTCTTGTATAACTCTTTACATTTATTTCTAGATATATTACATATGTGATGTCATTGCAAATGGTATTTGTGGTAGGCAAGATGCCCTCCCCAAAGTTATCCACAACCTTGGGAAATGTGAATATGTAATGTTACATGGCAAAGGGAAGTTTGCAGATGTAATTAATGTCGCATATGTTCAGATAGAGAGATTATCTTGGATTGTCTGGATACTCCCAAACTAATCACATGAGCCCTTAAAAGCAGACAAATTTCTCTGGGTAGAGTTAGAGAGATCCAGCAGAAGGAAAAGTCTAGAAGCATGAGAAGGACTATACACACCATGACTGGTTTGAAGTTGGAGCAGGCAGCATGATAAAGAATGCTGTTGGCCTTAGGAAGCTAAGACAGGCTCCCAGCTGACAGCCAGCAAACAAACGGGGACTCCAACTCTACAGCCAAAGAAACTGGTATTCCCAACTACCTGCTTAAGCTTAGAAGACAGCCATTTGGAGCCCTTCCAGAAGGAAATAAGGCCCTGCTGACACCTTGATTTTGGCCTTATAGACCCGAAGCAGAGCACCAGCTGAGTAACACTGCACCTGGACTTCTGAGCCGTAGAAACTGCAGGATAATAAATAGGTGTTGTTTTAAGATGCTGAATTTGTGGTAATTTGTTATGGCACCAATTGAAAACTAATACAAAGTATTCTTTAAATTTCATTTTCAGTTTGTTTTTTGGGGGAAAAAAATACAATCGATTTTTCATACTGACCTTGCATCCAGGTACCTTCCCAACTTATGTATTAATTCTAATCATTTATCTATAGATTCTCTTGGATTTTTCTACAAGCAGAATTTCATCTAAGGCCAATGTGCACTATGTTTTTTTTCTTTAAAATCTTTATAATTTTTAAGAACTTATTGCATTTGCTAAGGCCAACAGTAATGATGTTAAATAGAAGTGATGATGGTGAGCATCTTGTTTTGTTCTCAAAGGGAAAGTTTTAAACATTTTACCATTAGCATCATGTTTGCTGTCGTTTTCTTTGCTTGTTTGTTTGTTCTTTTTGGGGAGGAGTGAATACATGATATTAGATTAAGAAAATAAAAATTTCTTCTGAGATCTTAATTTTAATTATTATAGTTATTTGTTCTAGAATTTCCATTTTGTTCCTTTTCATTATTATAAATTTCAACCCAAATTCTAATATAGGTATTTTATTTTCTTGAGCTCATTTTAAATATGCTATTATTTTTTCATATTTATATTTTTATATTTTATATCTTATAAAATATGCATAAGAAATAATTATACATATCTAAATCTAATTTTTTAAAATAATGTTTGAGTATACTTATTTTAAAGTCTGTGTCTGATGTTACATTTTCTCAAGCACTTGGAGGTCTTTAATTGCTGTTTATTATTTCTGTTTGTTACTTTTCATGTTTTCTTATCTACTCAAGTGCCTAGTTATTTTTCTGTTGAGTTCTAGATTTTTTCTGTGAAAAACTGTAGTAATTAACTGAACATTGGAATAATGTTATATTTTTTGACCTTGATGTTCCCCTCATCTTAAACAGGTTTAAACTTAAACAGGTTTCCTGACCTCCCTTCTCTTAAAACATTTACCTGAGAAAATGTGTAATTGCAAATTCTTTCTCTGTCCCTTTGAAATGCAAATCTTCTCCCAGCCTCTTGTCAGTTTTTCAGCCTAGGAATGTCTTTCTCAAGGACTTGGGAGCCATCTCTTTGAAATGTAATCCAAGAAGATAGCACTCCTACCTCCCAGTTTCTGTGGGAGAGTAGGAGCCTAACTAAGCACCAATTGGCAAATACACATGGCCTAATTACATTGACCCACACCACCCCCAACATTCTCCAGCACTTTCCTGCTAGCTTATCCCAGCACTTAAAAATCCTCTCACTTTTGTTTCAGTGGAGTTGAGTCTAATCTCTCACACCCACTGCAAGTCTTAAATAAAGTCTTCCATAAAGTCTTCCTTGCCTGT
Organism: Tapirus indicus; assembly: GCA_031878705.1. NCBI lineage: Eukaryota > Metazoa > Chordata > Mammalia > Perissodactyla > Tapiridae > Tapirus > Tapirus indicus. The sequence continues at coordinate 105,953,687 of CM062918.1, read as the reverse complement.
TTAACTTGTCCAGTATGGTTTTTCTTTGACATCTTGTAGAAGTTAAACTTACTTCTAGTGAACCATCACAGTCATTGGAAATCTGGGATCACTTCCCTTCAATTTTAGTAACCAAAAGGATTTGAAGTTGAGCTTCATCTCCTTCAAAGGCCAGTCTATTCTTAGCTCAGCCTTACTCCTAGGGCAGTGTTCTTCAACCTGGGATGATTTCGCCCCTCAAAGGATATTTAGCAACGTCTAGAGATATTTTCGGTTGTCTAACATGGTGAGGAGTCGAGGTTGGGGGAGGCTTGCTATTGGCATCTAGAAGGTAGAAGTAAGGGATGTCCCTAAACGTCATGCAATGCACAGCATAGCCCTCAACAACAAAGAATAATTTGGCTCAGAATATCATTAGTGCCAACACTGGAAAATCTTGTCCTGGGATGTAGTTTTTGGTGAACCAACCAGATGCATTGATTTCTCAGTCCCCATAACCTGCTTGAAGACTGGAATTACCCTAGCTCTGAAGTTGCCAAAAACTCTCACCAATTCAGCTTTTCTGTCTCTGAAAATCTTCTACAGGAAAAACAGCTCTTCTTTCTGGGTTTCAGCTTTATCTTGGATTTGTATTGTATTATTCTTCACTAATTTGTTATTTCACTGATGCCTTTAATATGGCTTAAAATATTCTACTGACTTTACAAGTTTTACTCAGTAGGAAGAGGGTAGGTTATTACCTACCTAGTGAATTACTATCCAAGCTTTTTTTGAATAGCTAAATAAAATTACTTAAAGTCTCATCCTGCCTTTAGAAATCTCTTCTGAGTATTTCTAACAATTCTCAGGGAGTGCTTTAAAACTTGTTGGTTACTTATGTGGGGGATCAGTATTGGCCACCTCAAAATATGTTTCTTTACCTTGATTACTTTCTCTGAAGGAGGCTTTGCCTCGCCCCCCCCCCCCCCACTAACCATCTAAAGGGATTTGGGATGGAAGGCCTGTTCCTGGGACAGACCATCACCGTGGATAACTCGGGGTATCAATAGACTGGGAGGGTCATTGCTATGCCCATTCTTATCAAAGTTCTCTTTACCAAACATTTATATTTGTAAGAGAAGTCTCCATTTGTAAAGTTATCTCCCTCTATGTGCCAGGTAAAAGAGAGGATGACCTCATCTCTAGAAACTCATCAATGCAGAAGGCGAGGCTTCATAATAACCTTACTGTGCTTTTCTGGTAATTTCCCATAACTGACCCACCCCCAACATCCTCCCTTGTCTTTCTATTTAAGAGGAGAACCTCCACCATTTTGTCAAGAAACTCCATTTCCTTGGTCTCTCCTGTGTATTCATGTTATAAAGCTTTGTTTGATTTTCTCCTGCTATTCTGTCTCACGTCAATTTAATTTGTAGCCCAGCCAGAAAGGACCCAGAGTGGGTATAGGATAGTTTTCCTCCCCTTCAATTAATACCTCCCACTTTTAACTGTTGCTCCTGGCTGCTCCATTGGTCACATTTTCTTGATTTATACCTACTTCCATGTGGTGCAGTCTTCAAACCATACTGCTTTTTTAAGTTTGAGGACGCTTGTTTCCTGTATTATCCAAATCACCAAAAACATAAAGCAATAAAAGTTTATACTGGATGATAATATTGTTGAATTATAACCAACATTATATAGTGCTTCTATATATCAGAGACTAAACACTTTACATATAATTAATTTATTTAATCCTCACAACAACCCTATGACCGAGGTGTTATTAATATCTCATTTTATGTATAAGGAAACCACGTCACAAAGAAATTAAGTACTTTGCACAAGGACTTCAAATTTTAGATCTAGAATTTATACCAGGCAACCTGACATTTGGGAAAATATGGCTTACTTTGGCACATAAAAAATACAGAACATTTAAAACTGAATATCAGATTTCATTGCTGTTAAAGTTTATAGCAACCACAATCAAATAGGGCCTCCTACTGACAGAATATCTCCTTTTCCTCCAGCTTGCACCTCATGGCTAAAGCTTGCTACTCATCTTCAGATAAGACTTTCTAAAAGCCATTTACTCTTTTTCTAATTCCTATACATATTTGTCAAAAACATTAGTGACAACTGTTTAACTTTCTGAGGCAACAATAATAACAGTGGAGACAAAAACTGACCAAAACTTAAAAGGAAAAACTTCTTTGCTCATCAATAGATTTTTGATACTTACTTGCATTGTTGCATGTGGGCTTTAGAAGGCTATAGTGGACATTGAAAAGTGGGCTTTTAACAAGAAGGTCATACACATGTGTAGGACAGTATGCATGGCCAAGACTGTATACATGTCCAGGAATGACATGATAAGGCCCTAAACTCTCACCTCTGACTGAACTTAAGACTCTGCACAAACAGGAAGTGAAGACTAAGAAGTGTTTTAAAATGCCTGCCTGAGTGTTGAAGATGTGTCCCAATAGGCACACAGCAAAGACTGGGAGATCTGTAGCTTAAAAAACTTAGAAATCAATAAGAAAAGACAGATAACACAAATTTTTAAAGGGGCAATAGACTTGAAAGGGCATTCCACAAAAAAAGGACATTGAAATGGCAAATAAACTTATCAAAACACTCAAAATTGTCATCAGAGAAATGGAAATTAAAACTAAAAGGAGTTACCCTACACCAATTACATTGTCTAAATTTTTAAATAAATAAATAAATAAAAGTAAAAACTGAGAATACCAAATGTTGGTGAGAATTTGTATCAACTGGGACTCTTACATACTTTTTGAGGGAGTGTAAACTGATAACTACTACCTTGGTTTGACACTCTCTACTGTCAATGAAAATAATCCATAACCAATCTATAAATCAAAATTGGGGTGAATTTATTATGAACCAGATCTGAGGACTACCCTTAGGCCTTCCTTCCCCAAGGAAGGAAGGGCACCAAAGAAGTGGGGTGTACAGAGTGGTTATATACCATCAAGGAGCATGTATCACATATGATTGAAATGTCCCTTTTACAACAGTCATGAGATTGCCTAGCCAGTATAGTCACTCACACAGCAATTGATGAACACAGCAGGTAGCAGGTCTGTGGTCTTGAGCTGGGTGGTCACAGCAGGTCAGCAATCAATCCCTAGCCGAGGGAGAGATGCTTATCCTTAAGGAAATGCTGATGTGGGGGAAGTTACTTTATCTTTAAAGGCATTTTTCTTGTCTTTGGGACATAGTAAATACTTAAAGCAGAAATACAATACATGCTCAATGGCCAAGTTGGGCCCTTTTGGAAAAACAAGGTCAGGCCAAATTAGTTTTACACCAAATGGCTTCCTCATATACTCTAATATATCATATTGCTTGCCACTTACTTATCACTACTAAAGTTGAACATGGGCCTACCTTAAGACCCAGCCATTCTACTCATTTGCTAATAGAAATACATGTGAATGTGTATCCAAGAAGTGTACAAAACATCCATAGCAGTTTTATTCATAATAGCCCTGAACTGAAAACAACACAGATGTCCATCAACTGTGAAATAGATAAATTGTGGTGCATCCTTACTATGAAGCACTGTACTCATTACACAGGCAACAACACAAGTAAGTACAAAAAAATCCACTGATGAGCAAAGAAGCTAGACATAAAAGCCTACAAACTGTGTGATTCCATTTTTATGAAGTTTTTAAGAAGTCTGAGATCACAAAGGAAACCAGCCTAACACAAATTGCTGCATAACCTGCAAATTCATCTTTACAGCACATTTCAGTGTGGTTAGGCAACTTGATCATCAGCTTTGTTTCTTAATAAAACTAAGTCCTCTGTTCTTTCAATATTCACATCTCAATTCAAGTGTCACTTTCTCTCTGATGCACTTCTGGGCTGAATGGAACCTCATGCATGCTCTGTTGGAGTATTTTTTGCTTCCTATATTAATTGTTAGTAAATAGTCTGTCCAACTCGGTAAAATATCAGCTCCCTCAAGGGAGGGCACCATTTTTAATCTCAATTTCCAGTTCCAGGACAGTTGTATAGTTTAGCCATTGAGTTTACAGGCTTTGGTGTCAAGTAATCTGGTTTCAAATTTCTGCTCTACTCCTATTCTTGTTTTTCTCATTAGTAAATAGGAATATTAAAAGTACCAAGCTCCTATACTTGTTGTGATGCTGTAATATTGTGATTTGTAATAAGAACTATGTATTTGGTCTTCCTCTGGATTTCTAGCACAGAGGTCCTAAAATTCTTGGAATTTCCTCGATGATAAGAGGGATAAAGGTGTATTAATATTCACAACAAACACTTTTCAACCACATCTGAGTTTATGTTAATGAGGTGACTTTTGGAAAGTACCCAAGAATGGAGGCTAGTTGCCAGGGGAACCAACTATGTGACTGGAGAGTTGGAACTTTCAGTCCTACCCCCTGGCCTCTGGGAAGTGGAGAGGGGCTGGAAGTTGAATTTATCACCAATGGCCAATGATTTAATCAATCATGCCTGTGTAATGAAGTCTCCATGAAAACCCAAAAGGACGGGGTTCAGAGAGCTTCCAAGTTGGTGATTCATATTGAAGATTCACAAATCTTCACATATTGAAGATTCTCCTTGAAGATTCAAGGAGAGTGGCACACTTGGAGAGGGCATGGAAGTTCCACACCCCTTCCCCATACCTTGCCCTATGCATCTCTTCCATCTGGCTATCCCTGAGTTATATCCTTTTATGATAAATGAGTAACCTAGTAAGTAAAATGTTTCTCCGAGTTCTGTGAGGTGCCTTAGCAAATTAATCAAACCCAAGGAGGGAGGTGTTGGAACTTCCGATCTATAGCTGGTAGGTCAGAAGCACAAGTGACAACCTGATCTTGTGACTGGAGTCTGAAGGAGTGGGGTGGGGACTGAGCCCTTAACCTGTGAGATCAGATGATATCTCCAGGTAGGTAGTGTTAGAACTGAGTTGAATTATAGGACATCCAGCTGGTGTCTGAGAATTGCTTGGAGATATGAGGGAAACCCCTCTTCACACATTGTAATTAGGTTACCAGAACCTGAGATGCTGTGAGGTTTAAATGAACTAGTATCTAAAATACATGACATTCTTAATAAACGTTAGCTTTTAGCTAATAAAATCATCACACTATATTTATAGGTTTCTTATAAATTAAGGTTACAGCTTTTATGTGACTATCTTTACATTAAATTCATGAAAATTTTATATAATTTTATCAAATGTACATAAAATTTCATGAAATTTAATTTACTAACCAATGCAACCTGATGTTTCTTGAACAGATTTTTTTTTTTTTTGGTGAGGAAGATTGGCCCTAAGCTAACATCTGTTGCCAATCTTCCTGTTTTTGCTTGAGGAAGATTGTCCCTGAGCTAACATCTGTGCCAATCTTCCTCTATTTTATATATGGGATGCTGCCACAGCATGGCTTGATGAGCAGTGTGTAGGTCTGTGCCCAGGATGCAAACCTGTGAACCCCAGGTCACCAAAGTGGAGCGGGTGAACTTAATCACTACACCACCAGGCCGGCCCACAGAAAATATTTTGGTATATTTATATTTATATATACTTTATATATATCAAATGAGCTTGAAAACTCATTGGTTAATATTATAAATTAAGTTGTTTCTTAATAAAATTAAATAAAGCATTAAGAGTTAAGACACTAAGGCATTATGACATATTTGTCTATGTTTCTATGTTTTTCTTATGGATGTAAAGTAATTATTTTTAAATTACCAAACAGATGAAGCCTACTTAAAAGTTCAGTAGGGAACTTTCAGGTGAATTTTTAATATTGAACAGGTGTATTTGTTTATTTTTTCTTCAAAGACACCATTAAAACAGCATTAATAAAAAATTGTAATGGTATAAAAAGGTTTAGGAGAAAATAGACACAGATGATAAATGTCCCTACATTTTGGAATGTGTTGAGTGATTTAAGCCACAGAGTCCTGGATGTTAAGGAATTAGAGAAATTATGCCCCTTTAACTTGGGTGTGGTGAACAAACTATATGGTGGCCCCCATGATCCCTCCATTAGGGTCTTCATGCCTTCGTGTGATCCCTTCTCCTTGGATGTGAGTGGGACCCATGATTTGCTTCTAACCCTAGAATACAGTAAAGATAACAGGATCTACATGATTACATGAATGTAATACTGTTATATAAGATTGTAACATCTGTCTTGCTGGAGAAGACTTTCTCCATTGCCAGCTTTGAGAAAGCAAGATACCATTTTGAGAAAGTCTTTGTGGCGAGAAATTGAAGGCTGTCTCTGGCTGGTAGTCAACAAGAAACTGAGGCTCTCGGTTTGACAGCCTAGAAGGAACTGAATATTGCCAACAAACACATGAACTTGAAAACATATCCTTCCCCAGTTGAGACTCAGATAAAAGCACAGCCCCAATCAACACCTGGAATGAAGCCTTGTGAGAGTCTGAAGTATAGAACCTGTCTAAGACATGCTCAGACTCCTGGCACATAGAAAGTGAGACAATAAATATGCATTGTTTTAAATCACCACGTTTACCATCATTTGCTTTTCAGCAGTAGAAAACCTGCAGTAGGTATGCAATATGGGAAAACCTGGAGAATTTGTTGAAAATACATATAATGAGCAGTTTGGTCTCTTGAGACCCTTCTCACCTTGAAGAACCAACAACCCTACATTTCTGCAGAAGATTTGAAGTTTACTGCCTGGCGTAACCGAGCCAAAAGGAATCTGAATTTGGGTTGGGAGTCTCTAGGAAAGGCTAAGGGAGGAAGTACTTTATTAAAAACAGAGGAATTCATTGAAATTCTGAATGAGGATTGGAGAGACTCTTTGACCTATATTTTAAGCAGCTTCGAGATCCTTAACAGCCAAGTTTATGGCAATCAGGCAGAAAACTGGAGAATTCCTCTTTGAGAAAACTGACCATAAAAAAGACCTACAAATACTGAGAGTAAGAAGAAATGATTAGTCACTGTCTGAACATCCACCGGGATGTCCACTGGTTCCAGACACAGAACTTACCACTGCTTATTTAGCGCCTCATCTTACATATTAATAGACACTTAAGGATCACTAGATATTTAGGAAAGTCTCTTTAAAAAGTGAGACCAAAACAGGAACATATAAGATGAAGTTCACATGAAAATTGATGGTAAAGGACAATAAAAGTTTTAAATATTCTTATAATTAATAACATTGGGGATGGGAAAGAGGAGAAAAACTTCATCACTTAAACAAAAAGAGTAAACCGAGAAAAGAACATTTAAAGAATAAGAAAGAACCTTGGAAATTAAATTTATAATAAAATAAATTGGAAAAAGAAATTCTATGAAATGAGTGGAGGAAAAACTTGAGGAACTCTCCTAGCTAGTAGAACCTAAAGAGACAAAGATTAAAAAGTAAGAAAAAGTATAATAATAGTAGAAAGCCAACCCAAGAGCACCAATATCTCACTAACAGGAATACCAGAAAAAGACATTAGAATAAAAGTTGGAAGAAAATTATAAAAGAAATATGAAAAAACTTTTTGAAGTTAAGGATATGTGTTTCCTGTATAAAATGTCCCATTGAATGCCCAACAGAAAGAGTGAAAATAAACCCGTAAGACACCTCACTATGAAATTTCAGAATTCAAGGGATAAAGCAAAGATTCTTGAAGTTTCCAGATAGAAAAGTTAGGTCGTGGACACTAACATAATATAGCATAAGATTGTATTTTTTAATAACAATTATGTCATCTGACAGAAAGTGCTACTAAAATTCAGAGGAAATGTGATTACCAATGTAAACTTTTACATTCAGTCAAACTATATTTCAAGTTCAGAAGTATAATAAAAACCCCTTTCAGACAAATTACTGAAAACTGTCATCTCTCTCTCTCTCACTGTCTTGCTCTTGCACGTCTCTCCTCACTCTCATATATCTTGTCTTTTTGGCAAAAATATCTTGACATCAATGTGAACAAATTTCTGTGTTGATGAGTAAATGTCTCTGAGTTACTTTTGACATCACTTATTAGTCAGAGAATATTGGTCCCTTCACTTTTGCTTAAACCACTCAATTTCTTTATCTGTATTTGAAGTTAATGATTCTATGGTTTCTTTTAGGCTAAAATTTTACTCTTTAGTTTAGAACATATTTCCTCTTTTTGTAACAAACATTCATGATTTGCGCAACTTCCCTTTTCTTAGACTCCCCCTTAATTCTGGTTAATTGTTTAACACAGTATATTGCCTGTCTTTAACATTTTAACACTACTGACATTTAATCTTTTATTGTACTATTGTAGCTTATTTTCCTGCCTTGTACTTTAACGATGTTGGTGGAGAAAGGGACCTTTCCAAAATCTTAAGAAAGGGGAAATTTCTTGTTAAATAATCATTCTTCCTTAACTTTACTATTTTAGACTCTTTTTCTAAACACAAAAATGCCTCTTTTAGAACATCAGACTAATGGAATAGGAAAAATAAAATAAAGCATCGTAAAAGGGTGAGGGATGTTAAAGAAGTACTAGGGTAAATGTTGTCACAAGAAGTCAGTGGTGAGCAAGGAACAAACAACATTTATATAGTTTATTCCACGTTTCAGTGTCCCATGTCTTACAATAGTACTCTAATATTATATTTGCATTGTAGATTAGAACATGGCATTAAAAAGATAAATTTGTCTGAAGTTGTTTAGCTACTACATTTTAGAGACAAGACTCAATCCCAGGCTTTTAAAATTCCAAATCCAGTACTCTGACAATGGATTATTATGGAAACTTGAAACCAAATATATAGAAAAAATGAAATCAAAACAATTTAGAAATATGATATTCACCTTTTAAAAAATATTGCTTTATAGAATATAATAAGAATGAAAATATGTTTAAAATGTATAGCACCATCAGCCATGATGGATTATCAAGAATCAGACTTGGGGCTGGCCTGGTGGCATGGTGGTTAAGTTCATGCTCTCTGCTTTGGCAGTCCAGGGTTCACCAGTTTGGATCCTGAGTACGGACCTATGCACTCCTCATCAAGCCATGCTGAGGTGGTGTCCCACATAAAGCAACTAGAAGCATGTACAACTATGACATATAACTATCTACTGGAGCTTTGGGGAGAAATAAAAGGAGGAAGATTGGCAACAGATGTTAGCTCAGGGTCAATCTCCCTCAAAAAAAAAAAAAATCAGATTTAACCTCCCCTTATAATCAACTAGAAAATTCAGTAAATTTATCCAAAAATGCTTTGGTATATTATACAACAGAGAGCTCAGAAAAACAGAGAGCTTTTGATCCTTCAAAAAGGGAAACAAAGTGAGCACAAAGATCACCCCAGATTTCACTAGGAGCAATTTTCCATAATGCAGGAGCAAGGAGGAGCATCCAAAGAGATCTAGCAGCCTCAATGAAATTGAGAAGACAAAGGTAGGAGTTTTAGGAATCTGAGGCAGCTTTAAGTTGTGGGGAGACTTTGAAAAATAAGCTTCCTTGATTCTGCTGACTACCAAGATGCTTATAGAATGAAAATGCACAAAGCCGAGTAAATATCAACAAAGCAGTTATCTGCAGACCAATTCTCAGAGCTCAGAGTGGGCAGACATTCAAGCTCTCACTAGCCAAAATGGAGAGTCATAAGTGATTTCCAGGGCCATTCAGTCCAGAAGCATCAGACCTTAGTAATAAAAATAAACTATCTGCAAAGAGAAGGCTATTAGCACATACCAAGCAAAAATTAAAAACAGATTTCAAAATTGTTAAACTTATCTGCAGGTAACTTAACTGCCTGACATTTTTTAAAAGAAGACAGCAAACCTAACATTCTTTAAACAAAGACCACAAAATCAGGCAACCACAAATATAAAATTACAATATCCCACATCTAATCAGAGATTATCTAACATGCCAAGAACTAGGAAATGTGAATAATATCAAGTAACTATGTAAATAAACACAGACCCCGAAATGACAGAAATGATGCAACTAGCATACAAAGATATTAGAACAACTGTCATAATTGCATTTAAATATTTGGGCTATTCTTCCATTCATACTGACCATAAAATCCCTCCCTTTCAAAAACTTGACTACACAACCCAAATGTCCATCAACCGATGAGTGTATAAACCAAATGTGATATATCTATTCAGTGGAATAGTATCCTTCCATAAAAAGGAATGCCACAATCCACAAGTGAAAATGTATACATCATAAGGCATGAAGCCCCTTCATTAAGAGAAACAGTTTCATTTCCAATCCATAGACTAAGTCTCTATGTTGTATGTAATAATAAGGACTCCGTGCCCTGATGCTGGAAAGTAAATCTTTAATAATTCAACATGGTGGTGATGTGGGCAAGAATGGCGGAGTTGGTTTGCTCTCACCTCTTCTACTCAACATTGTACTAGAGATTCTTGCCAGGGCAATGAGGCCAACAAAAAGAAAAGAAAAAATACAACCAAATAGGAAAGGAAGAAGTAAAACTACCTCTATTTGTAGTTGACATGATCTTGCATATAGAAAATCCTAAGGAATCCACAAAAGCAGCAACAAAAATTAGAACTAATAAATGAGTTCAGCAAGATTACAGGGCACCAAATCAATATACAAAGGTCAACTGTATTTCTATACACAAGCAATGAATAATCCAGAAATGAAATTGAGAATAGTTTTCATTTACAATGGCATCAAAAAGAATAAAATACTGTAGGGGAGGAAAAAATTTTCCTCTACCCTTCTAGGTTCTTCTGGCTGGTCTAAGAATTAAGTTGACATGAGACAGACTAACAGGAGAAAAACAAACAAAGTTTAATAATATGTATACGTGGGAGAGATCCAGGAAAACTGAGTAACTTGCCAAAATGGCCAAAGCCACCCCTTTAAATGCCATCTTCAGTTACAGACAAAAGAAGATATTGGGGATGGGGAAAGTCAGGGACTTCTTAGGGAAGGAAGGCAATTTATAGGTAGATGAAAAAGAGAAAACATTTGGAAAACAAGTGTTTGGCCACATAGAAACAGAAGAACACAAACGAGCACCCCTAAAACAGGCTTTTCTAGGCTCCTCCCTGTCTACCACTTAATTCATGTTATGCTGAGATGATAGCTGGTTTCCTGAGACAGACTTTTTTAATCTGAATTCTTTTAGGAAGTTAAGGAGGAGGTAACCACAAAAACTTTCTGAGTCTTTTGTTTCTTAAAAATAATCAGCCTAAAATAATACTCATGTAAAGAGACACATTTTGGGGTGGTGAATTGTGTTCCCTTTCAGTACTTAAGAATAAATATCAAAAAAGTAAGGTTCAGGATAAGAGTTATATCCTGAACAATGCAAAACATTGTTAAAATAAATTAAAGAAGATCTAAGTAAAGAAAAGATTCCATGTTTATGAACTGAAAGACTGAACATCATTAAGATTGAAATATGCCTCAAATTGAATTGATCTCCAGATACGATGTAATCCCTATCAAAATCTCAGTTGTCTTTTTTTTTTACAGAAATTGACACACATCCTAAATTTATATAGATAGTATCAAAGGACACTGTTAAGAAAATGAAAACAAAGCCTCAAAGTTGGAGAAAATATCTGCAAGTCATTTATCTGATAAGGGACTTGTATATAGAATATGCAAAGAACTCTTACAACTCAAAAACAAGACAACCTCATTTAAAGTGGTCAAAGATTTGAATAGACATTTCTCTGAAAAAGATATACAAATAGCCAATAAGCACATGAAAATATACTTAAAAACATTAGTTGTTAGGGAAATATATACCAAAACAACGATATACTGCTTCACATCCAGTAGGACAGCTATAATCAAAAAGGTGAAAAATAACCAATGTTGATGAGGATGTGAGGAAATGGAATACTCATACATTGATGGTGAGAATGTAAAATGGTGCAGCCTCAGTAGAAAACAGTTTGTCATTTTCTCGAAAGTTTAAATGTAAAGTTACCAAATGACCCAACAATTCCATTTCTAGATGTATACCTAAAAGAATTGAAGATACATTCACACAAAAACTTACATGTGAATGTTCACTGCAGCATTATTAACAAAAGGCATGAAGTGGAAATAACCCGAATGTCTATCAACTGATGAATGTCTAAACAAAATGTGATACAACCTTACAATGGTATAGTGTTCTACCACAAAAAGGAATGAAGTACTGATATATGCTACAACCTGGATGAATCTTGAAAACATTAAATGAAATAGCCAGACATAAAAGGTCATATATTGTATGATTGCACTTACATGAAATGTCCAGAATAGGCATGTTATGCAAATAATATCAATATAAAAATGTTACATAAAATAATCCAGCTAGCCGCTGCAGTAATTGTCCTCTGGGGAGAATTTTCTTATTCATTGTCCTAAATAATCATTTGTGAATGTTTCCCATCTGGGGTTAGTAGCTGCATTTGTTGATGTTGCAAGTTGTGAACTAGGGAACACTTTGATGGTCAAGGGACCACAGGCTCATTGCTCACTTGGCTCCCAGTTTTTATGGAAAAATTCACTTAAAACTTCAGAAATCTACAGTTCTATTTGATGTCTGAGAATTTCTTAGGCTAAAAACCAAAACGAAGTGTCTTGTTCTTTTGAAGTCCTGTGGTTTCTGTTTTTGTTTAGGATGAATGTTATATTTTTCAGGCAGAGCATACATAATAAAAGATATTTGGGTAATATCTGGAAGAATGAATCTTCTCCTGATGCCCTGACTCCTTCCTTGGACTCAATTTTTCCTCTACTCCATTTATTGCCTGCTTTTCTTTGCTCAAACCAACTTTTTTTGGTGACAGATAATTTGTTTCTTCAGTCCTAATGGATGTAATAATTTCTAGCTGCAGACAGGTATATCTGTTAGATGGCTTCTATCTTTCTTCTCTTCTTTCAAGGAAGCAAAGTTGGATTTCATCACTTCCATTTTTGGGCTAATTGTAGTGAAGTCCTTCGGATATAAGCAACACACTAAAACATCTTGATCTTTTCTTTTAAAGTTTTTAAGTCTCCACCTAAGTAAACCTGTAATCAGATATCTCCAAAAATGTTGCTTTGCTACAATGTAACACACACTGGTGGCTGGAACAAGGAAATACTGACTATCCTGCACTCCTACTAAATTTAGAATATCTAAGTTTAGGACCTGTAACATGCAACATCATACTTCTCAAATTAATTAATGCACAGTAATAAGCAATGAAGATCCTCAAACATCTGTTTACTTTTCCTCTGGCATAAGGTGAAGGAGAGGAAAAAAATTCCCTTCTTCCTGTCTAGGTTCTTTGGCTGGTCTAATAAATAAATTGATGTGAGACAGTTGAACACACACACAAAGACAAATTTTGTACCTGTGGGAGCCCCCCAAAAATATGAGACCCAAACAGCAAGCAGTTATTTGAGGCTTATATAACATCCTGAGCTAAGGAAAGCAATAGGGATCTGGGGATATAAAGGGAAGGAAAGTCTTTCACAGGAAGACAGAGGAGATGTTTGGAAAACAAAGGTTGCCCTGTTATGCAGTTAAGTTTCTCAGGTAAAAAGTATCTCTGGTAATAGCTCTCTTCCTGGCACAGGCCCCCTTTTGGTGTAAATTTAGGCAGTTGAGTGGGAGGCAAAGAGCTATTCCTGAATCCCTTGGATATTGTTTGCCTTTAGCCAAAATAATTTTTATGCCCAAGAGACATATTTTGGGCTGTCAAATCTGCTCCCCTTCAAAGGTAAAGTGTTATTTCTATACACACTCCCTCAGTTGTTTTATTTCTGTAGATTGAATTTCCAAGACACATTCTATAGGGCATAAAGACAAATGGGAACCCATGGATCAAAACCAATCTGTGGAGGCATTCCATTAAGTTGTGGACTCTCTTGAAAAAGATATCAAAACCAACTTATGAGAGTCATATGTTTTCCTCAGGTTTGGCATCAAATACTAAGGAATTTCCTTGGTTTGGGGAAGATAATAGACCTTGTTATCATTGCTTTGATATGTAGGAACCTTGGTCTTGTTCATCAATGCTGCTGCTATTTCTCCTTCTGTTACAGCTGCCTGACTTAGTCTTCTCCTTATTTCTAAATCTGCACTTCACTCTAAACTCACATGTGGTAGCTTGACAGTTCTCAACTTAGGCTATATGTAGAATCGCATATAGGTGAGATTTCAAAAATTCTGATGTACAAAGCAATGAAAATCAAAAATTCTCATGTGAAGTTCTGACACACATATCTTTTTTAAACTCTCCAACAGATTTCAATGTGCAGTCAAGGTTGGGATTCACCAGCCTAGAATGTTTAGCAGTGTTATGGATTACTGAAAAAGGCAAAAGACATGTCATTTTGTTACCACCGAAGGGGGGGGGCTTCTGCCCACTGCAAGACATGCCAATAGTCAAAAGGCAAGGTGGCAGGAAAGAAAGGACTTTTTATTACAACTTGCTAGCAAGAGGGAAGATGGCTGACTCATGTCTAAAAGAACCATCTTAAGGCGGCACAAAATCTTACAGCAGTTATATAGGCTGGTGGGTTACAGGGGAGGGGGTTAGGAATGTTGCCCTTCTGGTGTCACAGACTGGGAGTCACCACACCAGATCTTTCAGTTTTCATTGATGATGGCTACCAGCATAGACTCTCTGTTCGGGGGTCATTGCATTCTTAAGGAACTCAAAAGAACAAAGTCATCATCTTATCGCAGCTGAGAGGTACATGCACAAGCAGGGGTTATAAAATTTACAGAGGAGTTAGGTCTCCTGGAAGGTGCAAATCCAGCTGGGTTAGTTAGTCAGAGGTCATTCAAAGTTACAATAGGATTTCTTTTCTACAATATGACTTCCCTCATGTCAACCTTGTGTTGAGCTGGTATCAGTTTCCATATAAAACTAAACCTTTTCATGCAAACATACAAGCATACACTTGTTTTCTTCTTTTTTGTGAGGAAGACTAGCCCTCAGCTAACATCTGTTGCCAATCCTTCTCTTTTTTGCTGAGGAAGATTGGCCTTGGGCTAACATCCGTGCCCATCTTCCTCTACTTTATATGGGATGCCGCCACAGCATGGCTTGACAAGTGACGTGTCTGTCCACACCTGGGATCCGAACCCGTAAATCTCAGACAGCCGAAGCAGAGCATGTGAACTTAACCGACATGCCACCAGGCCAGCCCCATAAGCATACACTTTTAAAATATATGTATTGTATATTGTTGACCTTAGAAATCTATATGCACAGACACAGATACAAATATATCATAGGACAAATAATTCTTTCTCTGTCCCCATGTTCCAGTCAACCAGCAAAATGAAAATTTCTTTCCTCTCAGAAGTATTCAGAGAAAACTTGCACATTTTTCTACCTCTCACTTGTACTATCATAGGAAGAGTTACTTATCTGATTGGTAAACTTTCAATCATTCTCTTGTTTTCCTTCCTGACCCCACATGGCATTATCTTTCTCTGATCATGTTCTCTGTCAAATGCTCATCTAAACTGAAAAAGATTCCTTCAACTCAAATGAATGAATTGTTATATGCCACCCTCCATCACTCACACATACATTTTGGAAAGTGACAGAAGGAGGGATACAAAGGAGAGAGATTAAGCCTGAGTTTCTGTGAAGGTAGGGGGTCACCAAAAGAAAGAAGTAAAACAGTAGAAGGAGTGGTAAAGTTGGATCTGTTGGGCCCAGGACAGTCCACTTCAAGATGTTCCAAATGGCATACTGACTATTTTGAGTTCAAGTTACTTAAAAACAAAAGGGCTTTCTGACCTTCCTGCCTCTGTCCCCCTGAAAACAGGACACAAATCTCCCATGTGAAAGGTGCTCTTCCTGCATCCTTATCACCAGAGCTAGGGGATTCAAGTCTGAGAAATCTGAATAAACAAACCTCGCTAATTTACCACCTCAAACCTAAACTCTGCTTCAATTCCTCACTAATGACTTACCCCAAACCTAAGTTTCTCTGTCCTGTCAAGTTTTCACAAATTTATGTTTCTTTGTGTAAAAGATACATATACTACCTCTTTTGTTCACTCACTGAGCATCATTTCTTTATGGTCTCCAATACGGACATATTAAACTGGGTTTTTCTCCTGCTAATCTGGTCTTGTGTCAATTTTACTGTTAGTCCAGTCACAAGAACATGAGAAGGGAAGAAAGGGGGTTTTCCCCACCCCAATAGATCACTTTTGATTATTTTGAGTTTGAGGTACTGAAAGGCAGCTGGAAATGAGGACTTGTACTCCAGGACATAGATCAGGACTGAGGATTTAGTTTGGAACCCATGCACAGAGAATTGATTAATAAAATTATTATTAAAGTTAGGGCAATGATAAAGCACATTTCAAGTGCATAATTACTCCATTAATTAGAAGTAGTATTTATCGATAATGGTAACTAAACACCACATATTTAAATCACTAATCCTTAATTAAACTCAACACTCAAAGAAGTTATAGCCCAGGAAAGTTGTGTCACCAAATTTGAGAATATCATTATGAGCATATGAAACATAAAATACAGCAGCCTAACTAAATATCTATCACTCTTTCACATCTGTAAAATGATGAATTTTTGATGAGTCTAGACTTCTTAACTGAACAGCCTTATTTTGTTAGTAGATTCTCCATATGACAGTATTTTTTTTTAATTTTTTATGGCTAGATCATCAATCATATTTTTCATATGCGTAGAAGTCTACTTTTTAGTAAAAAATGATTGCTCTCATTCTGGAAAAATGTTAGAGCCCAATAATAAAATTCAGGGTAGCATTAACTGATTTGGTAATCCAACACATAATTACTAAGTGTCTATTATGTTTCAGGCATAGATTGAGTGATGGAAATAACAAAAATAATAAAATGTGATTTTTACTCTCAAAATCTAGAAAGCATTATTGCATTACGGTGTGGGCTTAAACTCAGTTTGACAGGAGTTCAAATCTTCACTCTGAAAATGTGCAAGTTATGAGTTGATCTGCAGATCAATATACAAAGCGTTAGAATGGTCCAGAAAAGAGGGAGTTCACGGCCGTCTTGAGAGTCAGAAGTCAGTGGGCAAGGCCCATCCAGGGTCAGAAGTCTTGTGGGATTAGCCATTACACAGAGGGACTCCTAAATGCCAGGAAGCCAAGATCTATTTTTCAGTTAGTTAATGTAGGTTAAATTACTTAGATTTTGTGATGGAAGGATAACTGCAGTTTAGATAATTCTATGCAATGCATTTGGGTGGGTATTGAGGAAATCAACTTTTTCTTGTGCAGAATTCCAGTTAATCTACTGATTATAAACTAATATCTCCAGAAATTTTTCATATCTAAAATTTCTGAGCTCTGAATCTTATAAGGGTTTCACAA
Organism: Tapirus indicus; assembly: GCA_031878705.1. Lineage (NCBI taxonomy): Eukaryota > Metazoa > Chordata > Mammalia > Perissodactyla > Tapiridae > Tapirus > Tapirus indicus. The sequence continues at coordinate 105,936,371 of CM062918.1, read as the reverse complement.
AAGAGCTGGGCTCCCTCCTCAGTTATTTCCCTCTCAGTATTCTAGGCTTCACTTTTCTCTGCTTTGTTTCATCAATTATCATATTTTCATCTATCCTCCATCTTTCAAGAATTTGTTGGATTTTTTCATTATCTGTTGGAACCCACTCCTTTTTTCTTATTGTTTTAAGCTTTCAATTTTTATTCCTTTAATGTAATTTTAGTGGAGTTTTAGAAGAAACAGGAGATAAAAATCTATGCTAAATATATTGCATTCAAGATTCAAGGGGAAATTTCTGTGAACCTCATTTAAAAATTAGATTCATTTTCTTTTATGACCTAACATTGAATTATTTTGGCACAAGTGTTATTTCTGCCTCTTAAATATAAGTTTTAATTTGGAAGTCCTCTGCAAAATCCATGCTTCATCTTAGTTTGATGTTAGTATTATAAAGTGTGCAGGAGAAGAAATCGCTTTAAGGAAATTTTTAAAGTATTATCTAGGTGAACACAACATAGGATTCTATCAATTCTTTCTATTACATCCATAACAAAATCCTTCTTTTTTCTTGTCTCCCCTCCCAAATTGCTATTCTATTTGGAGAAAATGCTGGATGGTCACAGAGTGTCTGCCAGAGAATTTATGCCTGAACTAAAAGAGGAAGTGCTTTACAGAAGAGAGTGATGAGAGATCTTCTGTGGTATTATTAAAAGTTAAAATTATTCCAAATGTAGGCAGAAAACTAACTGAAGGGAAAGACACTACTGTATAGATAGCAGTTTTCTTCCATATCATGCAAGTGTTCAAAAATCTATTACCTCAGTTGATAAGACTGAACACATTGCTTTTGTCTTTTATTCATAGAGGAAATCCACCAAACTTGGGTGAGTGAAAGGAAATCCTCCATCTCAATTTACTTAATTACCGGAAGCTTGTTTGCAGACGTATAGGACTCCCTTTAGCAGAATATCGTTTGTGGTCTTCCCTCTCTTTTTAATATATGAAATGGCTGGAGATATAGTCTATGCTGACATCAAAACTGTTAGGACTTTCCCTTCAGAACATTCATCTTCACTGCAGAGATCTGGTAAGTTGGATTTAGGGTTATTTTTAAAATTAATGTTTGACTTTTAATCTCTTTCATTTCTGTCCTCTGTCTAAATTTACATGGGAAAATAAAAGATTGGATTTAAAGCAAAATTTATTGAATGTAAGAATAAGTGAATGTTTTCAATGAAACAAAATGTTCATGGAGTTAATTGTAACTTTAGTTTTAATACATATATCTTTGCTTTTGGTTTTCATAGCCTCATTCTTCTTTATATTTCTTTTGGTGAACAAGTTATACTCACTCAGTGGCATCTATACTCATGACCCCTTTTTGATCTACAGCTTTACTCACCCACAGTCAAATCTGTCCTTTTAATGTTATATGATAAATCCATTTATATGGAGGAAAACATCTCAGGCAACTACTCATGCTGTTATTTATCCTTTTAGAATTTGCATATTGATAGGACAAAAATGTTATGCTAAACTAAGGAAGCATGAAATGTTAATATTTTATTTCATGAAATTTAGAATTGACTGTCTGAGTAATGGAGTACTTTTGGAATTGAAAAAATAGACATATAGCTGATGATACACTGTACCTTAATCACAAACCACCTCAAAAATAATAGATTTTTAAATCCAGCATATCTTCTACTCTCTGAAGCATTAAGGAAACTTCCATGTTGCATTTCCATTCTCTCCTCTGGAGTAAGAATTTTTTCATATTATGAAGTTTATATAAAATGCTTAAATAATTTAAAGTCTCTTCATTGCACTTGCCCTTGTGGAAAGAATCTGATGTTTTGCTTTTCTATGTTTCCAAAGAACACATTTCTTCTTTATATTTTTAAGTTTGCATTATCAAGTAAATCTGATGTCTGGTTTTCTCTGGTTGCAAGAGCATTGTTATTTCCTGTTTTTAGACACTACTTCTCTAACTTATCTAGTAGGTGTATTGGCTTTCTTTTCTGCCCAGACTGGGACCTTTCATTTTATATGAGATTATAGAACTGAATTTGAAAAACAACATGGACTAGAACTGCAATCTTATTCCTCCAAAATCTCACACAATTTTTCCATTTCTAAAAATTACTATATTCCTTACCATTTCAGAGCCTCATATGTGTTGAAACCCTCTTCCTAATCTCTTAATCTTTATATTCCCTGCACCTCACACAGTACTAAGTACATAGCAGGCAATCAGTAGATGCTTGATAAGTGGATGAATAAATAAATGGGTCTCATTAGATACCCAATAAATATTACAGGTTCATTGGTTCTCCAAGATATAAAACAAAGTGGGCTGTCACCATGCAACTGAGCAGCATATCAGTGAGAAAGTGTGATTCTACTGAGAATATCCCAGGCTAAGATTCAGAAATTCATGCTTTTCTTAAATCTTACTTCAGAGGCCTAAAAGAATGTCCTAGTATCCCTTATATCATTCCTTTCATGAAATCTGAAGTTTTAAGGTCTGTAATCACAGTTCTTCATATTAAAAACATGTGTGAGGGGGCTGGCCCAGTGGCATAGTGGTTAAGTTCATGTGTTCTGCTTTGGTGGCCCAGGATTTGTGGGTTCAGATCCCTGGCACAGACCTACACACTGCTAGTCAAGCCATGATGTGGTGGTGTCACACATACAAAATAGAGGAAGATTGGCACAGATGCTAGCTCAGGGCCAATTTTCCTCACCATAACAAAAGAAGAAGAAGAAAAGAAAAGAAGCTTGTGTGAGGATACCATCACATTCTTCTTGTGATTGCCTTGACTGGCATAATTTGCATTGCTTTACCTGATAAATGAAAATATATGGACTTCTTTTAATGTTTTGAGAATTAATAAATTCTCACCAAAGATATTTTACATAATAGCAATAATAATTTGAACATACAACAAAACAATCTATAACAATATTCCACTAAATAAACATTTGGGTTAATCAGTCTTGGCACTTGATTTTATAATTGGTTGTTTCAACATCAGTTATTTTAGTACTTTCTCAGTATACTGTATGTATGTGTGTGTATACATTACATATCTAGTGGAATTGATATACTGTAATTATTTTGGGTTAAAGACTTGGTTTTAACTATCAGCCCAAAGCTAAAAATGCAGTTTCTGTTTATGATTTATTTCTCTTCTGAGTGCTCCAAAAGCAAGAGATAGTGTGGATAGTGAACACAGCACTGATTTGTAGTTAAGAGAACTGAGCTCTGATCTCAGCTCTGCTATCAAGTAACTGTGCAATTGTGGACTTGAATATCCCCATTTTAACATGTGGATGTTGGATAGGATAATTCCTAAAATTACTTTTACTTTAAATTGTATGATTTTATGAAATTACAATTATGTATCACAGAAAATAGGTGCATTATATAAGGAAAGGGACATAAAAGAATGGATCAATCCAAATAAGTTGGTGTTGTCAATAAGCACATTAGAGAATCTTGAGGGTTTCACAGTCATATATAAACTTAGGGAATGTATATCATGAATCCACAAGGAAAACTTCATATCCATTCACTGTTTTATATGTTCCCCTTTTCACAAACCAGAGAACCAAATACATTCTGTGTGTGCATGTATGTGTCTGCGTTAAAGGAAGATGGATCTACATATTTCAGTGGAAAGTAACTCAGGAGCACGATAACTGAGAAAGTTTATTCAGCCCTCCTGCTACCTATCATTGCCTAAGAAATTATCCACTGGGCTTACAAGTGAAATCTATCCATTTTATAGATTCTCAACACCATGGAATTTTCCTGAAAGTTGGGTGTGCAATGATTATCATCCTGCTCGTGATAACAATTGTGCTGAGCATTTTTGGTAAGTAATTACTATTCATTATCCCAAAGTATTATTCTCTCATGATGTGTTGTAATTGTGTTCGCCGTTCAGGTGGTTTCTAAACAATACACCACAACTTCATAAAAAGTGTGCAATTTGATACACAATTAAATTTAGAGATTTTTCCATAGAACTTCAACATGTGATATAATATATATTATGGATTCATTTCATTGATAAAGAAAAGAGATGTCAAGATTAGATTTATATTTTGCAATCAAGATAACACAATGCATTTCCCAGTGCAGTTTGATAGTGGGCTATACACAACTTCTCTGAAACCATGTTCAGAATAAAGCAAAGTAAATTATGAAAGCATATTTCTGTGTAGGCTTATTCATATTAGCTACTCCTGGGCATCATCTATCTTGGATCCATAGGTGATAAATTTGTCTAAAATTAATCAATTCAATCAAGCATTTAAAAATTATACTCATGTACTGTGGACATAGCTAAACATAGCCCAATTGTTCTTATGGCAATTATTTGAATATATGATTGAATAAAATCTTGGAGAAAAGTTCTTCATCAAGTACTTCTGTATGCGCATTACCTTTGTATGTATGTATGTTTTGTATGTATGTATGTATGTTACCTATAGAACAAAGGTAATATACAGATATTATTCTATGAAATTCAGGCTTCCAGGTTAAACCAAACCCTAGAACAGGCCACTGCAGTATCTGCATATGTCACTGAACCCTTGTGAATAATTTCAGTAATTAGAAGTAAATAGAACCATAGAGTCATAGAATTCTAGAACTAGAAGGGGCTCTAGAAATTAGCAAGGTCAAATCTCTAGTTGAGATAAACAATCCGAAGCCCAGAACGATAAATGGTTTGATCAGTTTAATGTTAACAAGTCAACGGCCTAATTGGGGTGATAAAATTGAGGGGAAGATGCAAAAATAGCACTAAACATCTCTGCTGTATTTTTGTTATGCTAAGGTAATAGATTTGTTTGTTACTAAAATAGTAGTTTTGGTAAAACACTTATTTGTTACTCAAACAGATTTGTTACTAAAACAGATTCTAAAGATTTAATTGCCTAATACACACTACTGTGAGATTATAAACTACCAAAGATAATTTCAGCTAAAGGGCCATCAGAAAGACATATATCTTTTCAATATAGAAAAAGTTCTCTGGGCTCCTACTACCCTCCTACATGCAGCATTTACACGCAAAATCTCAAAAGGAACAGAATCATGAACCGAAACCAAAACGCTTTCCAGGAATCAGGTGACACCTGATATAATTAAGAGGAACTCGCTAAACACAAACTATCCAAATGAGGCTTATATCTAGAGCTGGTTATTTTGTGTTTATTAAAATAAATATGAAAGCTCCAGGAAAAAAATCAAGTGGGTATCCCTCTGGTCCCAGGTCATATTTTTCCAATTCCCCTAAAGTTAACATTAATGAGATTAATAAGAGTGCAAAGGAAAGTCCAAATCTTGAAAAAAATAATGTTGTTTTCCCTGTTAAATTTTATTATTTATTTATTTTTTTGGTGAGGAAGAGTAGCCCTGAGCTAACATCTGTGCCCATCTTCCTCTATTTTATGTGGGACACCTGCCACAGCATGGCTAGATAAGCAGTGCATAAGTCAGTGCCTGGGATCCATACCTGCGAACCCAAGGCCACTGAAGCAGAGCACGTAAACTTAACCACTACGTCACCAGGCCGGCCCCTCCTGTTAAATTTTTAATTGTTTATCTTACTATGGCATTTCCACATTAATAAACTTCACAGAGTCACTAGAACCCAATGGCTTTGTATTTAATTAAGAAAATCTATTTCTTCTTTCATTAGTTATCCAGTTCAAATCTGCAAGACACAACAAAGTGGATAATGAATCAAAAGAGAAATACTGTACTGGGAAAAATGAATCCGGAACAATCACTTCAATAGGTAACATTATTTTATATTGCCTAATTCCTGAGTAACCAAGCATAGAAATAGCATTGGTTTTAATTCAATATATCTGAATAGAGGAGAGATTCCTCTACTCCTCCAGAGAGATGGTTTTGATTATTGTTCTTCAAGGACCCATTATGGTCCATGACAAAAATATTTGAAGACCCAAGGCAAGTGAGAAAAATGAACATATATGAGTTTTAAATTAATTTAAAGGTATTTCATTTAAATAATTGCATTTGGTTCTTTTTTTCTTTTTACTGGGGCATCTGCAGTTGCAAAATGTGGTCAAAATATTTTTATTCTTAAAATTCAGGATCATACTAGATAGTTATTTTGTCAACTTTTTAATGTTATTACATGCAGAAACATTGTAAATGGTAATCTTATGTTACTTTTTCTCTTGCTTTCTCATATGAATGTATTTGCATACTTTTAAAAGTCAAAAAAATACTCATTATTTGGGCTTTCTATTTTTATTTTCCAAGCTGTTTTCTTTATAATTTTTTAATTTAAATTTTAATTCTATATTGAAAAACTATATACCCTTCTTCTTTTGAACATCCAGATATAATTCTATTGGAAATACTTACCAGTCCATGTTATAGAGTACATGCAAATTTTGGGAATCCATTAAAACTTTAAATTGGATTTTGATGTTTCTAAGCCCCCTTGACCACATTCTAAAAACTATCTGATATGACATACTTTAACTTTTTTTTTTAACTGGTGTGACTAAAGGGCAAACTTTGTGAGACATTATTCACAAACAAAAAGCACTTTATTGTACTTCTTATACCTATGATGCAGGTGGTAATAGTGGTATTAAATAAAGCTCTAGTATTAAATTCTGTTAAACCTGTTTTCTAATCCTCATGCTGCTATTACAGATGTATAAGTCACTTCTCCTGGAGTCCTAGTTCCAATTCATCAGAAAAGGATACCAACTCTAAATTTGTTTGATCTTAATAAAATAGACTTAAAATATGTAAAGTAAAATTTGGTAGATCTATTCAGCCATCATTCCTAACTCTTTGTCTACCTTCTCTATTTTCTTTCTATGACTTAAATTAGATGTGCAATAGGCCTTTCCTTTCTATCTTCTATTTCACTTAACCTCTCATTTTGTCCTCATTGTTGTCTCATTTTTGTGCTGAATCCTTTGCAATATTTTCAGATATATCTTGCTGTTCACAAATTCTCTATTTTCCCCTTTCTAAGCTGCTGGTTCATTTACTGAGTCTAGTTTCAATGATTATCATTTTCAATCCTAAGGACTTATTTTCAAACCTACCTGTTAGCTTTTGATAGTCTCCTACTATATGATCATTTATTTATTTTTATTTCTTAAAATAATTTAAACATTTTTATTTATGATACATATGATTATTTAAGTATCTAAAGTTCCTGGTGACTAATTGTATTTTCTGTTGATATGTTTTTTAAAGTATTTGAATTTTTCAAAAATTTGATTTCAGTCAATGAGATTTCTAAGAGAAAAATTAAAGATGCTTTCTTGCAAAGATTACTTGCATTTTTATCTGCGAGTAGGCAGTGGGAAGCTAATGATTTGGCTGACTTGAGGCTCTTTTCAAGACCCTGGAGTAATGAAAGGGTCTCACGGACTCACTCCGTCTGTGCATCCAAGGCATGGTCTTAGGATCCTCGCACGGATATAAATCATCAGCCTTGAAGGCAATCTAACCTCTTGAACTCAGTTACCCAATCACTTCCCCATTCCACTTCTGGCTAAATGCTTGCCTTTAGCAATTTCCCCTTATTTCTCATAAGCTAAGCAATATTTTTTATCCAATTCTTTTAGGTTCTAATTACCTTATAGTGAAAGCAACTTCAAAGAAGAGTTTTCCCAATAGTGTGCCCTATCACATTTGTATGCCTGAAGGTTACAGAACTATAAAGATCCAGGTGGTTAATTAGTAGACTAAATAGATTATTATTTATTTATTTTGCTATACTTTAGAAATATATTTTTGTATTCCATGACATAAGAATAGTTGGGAAGCCCTGCTTCAAAGTATCTACTATCAGAGATATAGAAGTGAAAATATAGTAGTTTTTATTAAATATGTCCTAAAAAGTCCCAGTTGCATTGTTGCTGTATCTTTAGCAATAATTATAGCATGTATTTGGAGTTATTACCTGGAAATAGTTTGAATTAGGCATATTATATCCATCTAAGGAAGAACTTTACAAGCTGGGCAAGAGTGTGAACTTAATACTGACAGCAAGAACAGATATCTTTTGAAAATATGTTGTTTACCTTATACCTTTATGTTTACCCAGATATTTGCCATTTCCGATGTTCTTCCTTGAATATTCAAGTTTCCATTTAGAAACATTTCCCATCAGCCTAAATAAGCTCTTCTAACAATTGTTGTAGTGACTATCTGCTGGCAGTGGGTTCTTTTAGTTTTCTTTTATCTGAAAGTGTCTCCAATTTGCCATGATTTTAGAAGCATATTTTCACTGGATATAGAATACTTTGTTGACAGATATTTTTCCCCTCAATAATTTGAAGATATTTTCCACTATATTCTGACCCTATGGTTCATGATGAGAATGAGGAGATTTTTAATAATTGATTCCTTGCAAGTAACATGCAATCTTTGTCTGCTTTCAAGATTTTTCTATCTTTAGTTTTAAGCACTTTAACTATTTTACTTTTACATATTATTTTCTTCATATTTATCCTACATAGGGTTTCTTGAGCTTCCTGAAAGTATAAATTTATGAGTTTAAACAATTTGGAGAAATTTTAGCCATTATCCTTTTTGTTTTTGTTTTTTGGGCTTTTTTGCCTTATCTTCTCTCTTCTTTGGTTCTAAGATTTCAATTTCATGTATGTTAGATATTTTTATATTGTCCTGCAAATCCTTGAGACTCTACATTTTTTCCAACTTTTTTTCTGGATTTCACATTGGACTATTTCAGTATGAAAGCCTATCTCAGTAGCCTATCTCAGTAGCCCAGTTTTTTCATATTATATATTGTATTGTGTTTCTCAGTTCGAAATTTCATTTAGTTCTTTTTTCTTTTCTTTTAATATGCAGAATCTGACCAGATGAGTTTTTTTTTTTTAATGTGCAATGGGATATTTTTATTTTTATTTTATTATTTTTTTTATTTATGTCTTAGTTTATAACACTGTGGGGTTTCAGTTGTACATTTTTGTTTGTCCGTCACCTTGTGGATGTAACCCTTCACCCCTTGTGCCCCCCCCACCCCCCTTCCCCTTGGTAACCACCAATCAGTTCTCTCTGTCCATGTGTTCACTTATATTCCATATATGAGTGAGTTCATGCAGTGTCTGTCCTTCTCTCTCTGGCTTATTTCACTTAACATAATACCCTCTAGGTCCTTCCATGTTGTTGCAAATGGGACAATTGTGTCTTTTCTTATGGCTGAGTAGTATTCCATTGTATGTATATACCACATCTTCTTTAACCAATCTTCAGCTGAGGGACACTTGGGTTGCTTCCACTTGGCTATAGTGAATAATGCTGCAATGAACATAGGGGTGCATACGCCTCTTGTGATGGTTGATTTCACGTCCATTGGGTAGATGCCCAAGAGTGGGATGGCTGGATCATACGGTATTTCTATTTGTAATTGTTTGAGGATTCTCCATACTGTTTTCCATAGAGGCTGCACCAGTTTGCATTCCCACCAGCAGTGAATGAGGGTCCCCATTTCTCCACAACCTCTCCAGCATTTGTTGTTATTTGTCTTTGTGATTATAGCCATTCTAATGGGTGTAAGGTGATATCTCAGTGTAGTTTTGATTTGCATTTCCCTGATGATTAGTGATGTTGAACATCTTTTCATGTGTCTATTGGCCATCTGTATCTCTTCCTTGGAAAAATGTCTGTTCATATCCTCTGCCCATTTTTTGATCGGGTTGTTTGTTTTTTTGTTGCTCAATTGTATGAGATCTTTGTATATTACTGAGATTAATCCCTTGTCAGACAAACGATTTGCAAATATTTTCTCCCAGCTGGTGGGTTGTTTATTCATTTTGATCCTGGTTTCATTTGCCTTGTAGAAGCTCTTTAGTCTGATGAGGTCCCACTTGTTTATTTTTTCTTTTGTTTCCCTTGTCTGGGTAGACATGGAATCTGAAAGGATCCCTTTATGTCCAATCGCAATTAGTGTACTGCCTATATTTTCTTCCAGGAGTTTTATAGTTTCAGGTCTCACTTTCAGGTCTTTGATCCATTTTGAATTGATTTTTGTATATGGCGATAGGAGATGGTCTACTTTCATTCTTTTGCATGTTGCTGTCCAATTTTCCCAGCACCATTTATTGAAGAGACTTCCCTCTCTCCATTGTATGTTCTTTGCTCCTTTGTCGAAGATTAGCTGTCCATAGGTGTGTGCTTTTATTTCTGGGCTTTCAATTCTGTTCCATTGATCTGTGTGTCTATTCTTGTACCAGTACCATGTTGTTTTGATTACTGTAGCTTTATAGTATATTTTGAGTCAGGGATTGTGATGCCTCCAGCTTTGTTCTTTTTTTTCAGAATTGCTTTAGCTATTTGGGCTCTTTTGTTGCCCCATACGAATTTCAGTAGTTTTTGTTCTATTACCGTGAAGAATGACATTGGGATTCTGATTGGGATTGCATTGAATCTGTAGATTGCTTTAGGTAGAATGGACATTTTAACTATATTTATTCTTCCAATCCATATGCATGGAATATTTTTCCGTTTCTTTATGTCCTCCTCGATTTCTTTCAATAGTGTCTTATAGTTTTCATTGTATAGGTCTTTGACCTCCTTGGTTAAATTTATTCCCAGATATTTTATTCTCTTTGTTGCAATTGTAAATGGGATTGTCTTTTTGAGTTCTCTTTCTGTTGTTTCATCGTTAGTGTATAGAAATGCAATTGATTTTTGTAAGTTGATTTTATACCCTGCCACTTTACTGTAGTTGTTGATTGTTTCTAGTAGCTTTTCGATGGAATTTTTTGGGTTTCCTATGTACAGGATCACGTCATCTGCAAATAGTGAGAGTTTCACTTCTTCGTTGCCTATTTGGAGTCCTTTTATTCCTTTTTCTTGCCTAATTGCTCTGGCCAGAACTTCCAGTACTATGTTGAATAAGAGTGGTGAGAGTGGGCACCCTTGTCATGTTCCTGTCCTCAAAGGAATGGCTTTCAGTTGTTCCCCATTGAATAGGATGTTTGCTGTAGGTTTGTCATATATGGCCCTTATTATGTTGAGGTACTTTCCTTCTATACCCATTTTGTTGAGAGTTTTTATCATAAATGGATGCTGGATCTTGTCGAATGCCTTCTCTGCATCGATTGAGATGATCATGTGGTTTTTATTCTTCATTTTGTTAATGTGGTGTATCATGTTGATTGATTTGCGGATGTTGAACCATCCCTGTGTCCCTGGTATAAATCCCACTTGATCGTGGTGTATGATCTTTTTGATGTATTGCTGTATTCGGTTTGCCAATATTTTGTTGAGGATTTTTGCGTCTATGTTCATCAGCAATATTGGCCTGTAGTTTTCCTTCTTTGTATTGTCCTTGTCTGGCTTTGGTATCAGCATGATGTCGGCCTCATAGAATGTGTTGGGAAGTATTCCATCTTCCTCTATTTTTTGGAATAGTTTGAGAAGGATAGGTGCTAAATCTTCTTTGAACGTTAGATAAAATTCTCCAGGGAAGCCATCTGGTCCTGGGCTTTTATTTTTTGGGAGGTTTTTGATTACTGTTTCAATCTCTTTACTTGTGATTGGTCTGTTCAGATTCTCTATTTCTTCTTGATTCAGTTTTGGTAGGTTGTACGCATCCAAGAATTTGTCCATTTCCTCTAGGTTGTCCAATTTGTTGGTGTAAAGTTTTTCATAGTATTCCCTAATAATCCCTTGTATTTCTGTGGTGTCTGTTGTAATTTCTCCTCTTTCATTTCTAATTTTATTTATTTGAGTCTTCTCCCTTTTTTTCTTAGTGAGTCTGGCTAAGGGTTTGTCAATTTTATTTATCTTCTCAAAGAACCAGCTCTTTGTTTCATTGATCCTTTCTACTTTATTTTGGTTTCAATTTCATTTATTTCTGCTCTGATTTTTATTATTTCCCTCCTTCTGCTGATTCGGGGCTTTGTCTGTTCTTCTTTTTCCAACTCTGTTAGGTGCAATTTAAGGTTATTTATTTGGGATTTTTCTTGTTTGTTAAGGTGAGCTTGTATTGCTATGAATTTCCCTCTCAGGACTGCTTTTGCTGCATCCCATATGAGTTGGTATGGTGTATTTTCCTTTTCATTTGTCTCCAGATAGCTTTTGATTTCTCCTTTAATTTCATCAACAACCCATTGATTGTTCAGTAGCATGTTGTTTAGTCTCCACTTCTTTGTCCCTTTCCTAGTTTTTCCCTTGCAGTTGATTTCTAGTTTCACAGCATTATGATCAGAAAAGATGCTTGTAATGATTTCAATCTTCTTAAATTTATAGAGGTTTGCCTTGTTTCCTAATATATGGTCTATCCTTGAGAATGCTCCATGTGCACTTGAGAAGAATGTGTACTCTGCTTTTTTTGGGTGGAGTGCTCTGTATATATCTATTAAATCCATTGCGTCTAGTTTCTTGTTTAAGTCCATTATTTCCTTATTGACTTTTTGTCTGGATGATCTATCTATTGATGTAAGGGGGGTATTAAGATCCCCTACTATTATTGTGTTATTGTTAATATCTCCTTTAAGGTTTTTTAGCAGTTGTTTTATGTACTTTGGTGCTCCTCTGTTGGGTGCATAGATATTTATAAGTGTTATGTCTTCTTGGTGAAGTGTCCCTTTTATCATTATATATTGCCCTTCTTTGTCTCTCATTACCTTTTTTATCTTGAAGTCTACTTTGTCTGATATAAGTATGGCTACTCCTGCTTTCTTTTGTTTGCCATTAGCTTGGAGTATTGTTTTCCATCCTTTTATTTTGAGTCTGTGTTTGTCTTTAGAGCTGAGATGTGTTTCCTGGAGGCAGCAGATTGTTGGATCTTGGTTTTTAATCCATCCTGCCACTCTGTGTCTTTTGATTGGAGAATTCAATCCATTTACATTTAGAGTGATTATTGATATATGAGGGTTTAATGTTGCTATTTTATTGTTCATCTTCTGGTTCTTTTGCATTTCCTTCGTTTCTTGTCCCTTGTGTTTCGGACTGCAAATTCAATTTGGTATTTCTGCATGCTCATTCTCTTTATTTGTCATGTGTGGTTCTCTTCTGGTTGTTTGTTTAGTGGTTACCGTGCGGTTTATATAAGCGATCTCCTGGATAAGAAAGTACATTTTCAGATGCCTCCTTTTTCCTGAGGCTGGGTCAGTTTAATCCCTTACCTCTTCCCCTCCTTATTTGTTATCTCTTTATTCCAGATTGTGTCATGAATGTGTGTTTCCAGTGATGAGCTTGAATTAATTTTTGATGTTTTCCAACTGTATTTTGTTCTGGTTTAGTCTCCTTGCTTTTCTCCTTGGTGAAATATTTGTATCCCCTTTCTCATTTGTTTTTTTTCAGGCCTAAGGGCCTTCTTGAGCATTTCTTGTAGTGGGGGGTCTTGTGGTGACGAACTCTCTTAGCTTTTGTTTATCAGGGAGAGTTATTATGTCTCCATCGTATTTGAAGGATATTTTTGCTGGATAAAGTATTCTTGGCTGAAGGTTTTTGTCTTTCATGATTTTGAATATATCATTCCAGTCTCTCCTAGCCTGTTTCTGTCGAGAAATCAGCTGAGAGCCTGATGGGGTTTCCTTTGTATGTTATTTTGTTTTTTTGTTTAGCTGCCTTCAATATTATTTCCTTGTCACGGGTATTCTTCAAGTTTGCTACTATGTGGTGAGGTGATTTTTTATTCCTGTTTATATATTTAGATGATCTATTGATTTCATTCACTGTTATTTCCCTCTCGTTCCCTCGGTTGGGGAAGTTATCAGCTATTATTTCTTTGAACAAACTCTCTGCTCCTTTTTCTCTTTCTTCTCCTTCTGGAATACCTATTATCCTTATGTTGCTTTTCCTCATTGAGTCTGATATTTCTCGAAGAATTTCTTCATTTCTTTTTAGTCTTAGCTCTCTCTCCTCCTCTATCAGGAGCATTTCTGCGTGGCTATCCTCAATAGTGCTAATTCGTTCCTCCATATTGTCAGTTCTGCTCTTTAAAGACTCCATTTTTTCCACTATCTCGTTGATTTTGTTTTTCATCTCTAATAATTCTGATTGGTTTTTCTTTAGGGTTTCAATCTCTTTTGTGACATAATCCCTGAAATCGTTGATTTGTTTCTGTGTGTTCTCTTGTATTTCGTTGAGCTTGTTTATGATAGCTATTTTGAATTCTCTGTCATTCAGGTTATCAAATTCTGTGTCTTCAGGGTTGGTTTCTGGGTGTTTGTCATTTTCCTTTTGGTCTGTAGCCCTGACATATTTTCGCAAGGATCCGACGGGGACGGCTTTATTTTTACCCCTCATGATTAAAGTTAGTCCTGCAGTTTCCCCCTGCTGCCACTAGATGGAGATCGCGAGCAGTTTGCGGTGAGGTGGCTGCAGCCCCGGGAGGGATTATGCTGAAACGCCGTGTGTGTGGGGGGAGGGGTCCTCTCTTTCTCCTGTTTGACCCGGGGGTTTCCTTTCTGGCTCTCTTAGGGTGTTTGCTATACCCCCTAAGCAGTCCGTCGTCGCTTCCCCGTGGGGATCTCGCGACAGTCTGTGAGAGCACCTGGATAGCGCTAGTTTTCCCCGCTGTGGGCTGCCCCTCCCCCCTCTGTCCGCGAACCGTGCTGTTTTTGCCGATAGATTGGGGAAGGGGAGTACAACCTCCTACCTCTCCTCCCGTCCTCCTGGGCTTCCCGCGCCTCCACCGTCCGATGTATGGCAGCAGGGGTTTCTCAGAAGTCCTTCGTAGTGTTTGATTGAGCTCTGTTGGAATGTGAATGATGTTTTCGTTGTGTCATAGGGGGCAGAGATTCAAAGAGGGAATCTCACTCCGCCATGATGCTGACGTCACTCCCTAGTTCTTTTTTCATACTCTCCATTTCCTAGCTGAAGTATCCTATCTTTTCATTAATTGCAAGCACATTTTCTTTCACATCCTTGAGCATAGTTATAACAGCTACTTTAAAATACTTGTCTGATAATCCTAACATCTGCATTATTTTCCTGTTGGGGTGCATTAATTCTCTTTCTCTTAAAAATTGGTCATATTTTCCTGGTTTTTCTTATGTCAAGTGATTGAAAACTGTGCCTTGAATATTGTGAAAGTTCTGTTGAGAAGTCTTTGGATTCTGATATATATATCTCCAAAAAGTGCTGATTTTCCTGTCTTAGCAAGCATTTGGCATACTTGGACTCAGATTTAAATTTCTATCGCTTCTGTAGCAGGTCAAATCTCAATTCAGTTTTTTTATCCTTAGCTTTGACACACATCAGCCAGGGACTTGGAAATATTTTATAGACAGAAGTTGGTGCACACCCTTTATGTTTTCCCTGTGATGAGATTCACTCTTCATTTTCAGCATCTGCGGTTGCCTCCAACTCTGTTCTCTGGTTATTCAGGCTGGTAAAACTGCAGATTGTCTATTGAAATTTTCCTTGCTCTACAAGGCACCAACAGGGGTCTGTCTTAGGCTAAAAGTTGTAAAAATGGGAAACTTTTACCTTACCGTACATTATTTCAAGTGTCAGCTCCCCTCCAATGTCTGCCTGCTTTTGTTCATTCTTCAACAGCTTCAGGTCATTGTGTGTGTGCATGTATGTGTGTGTTTTTAAAGAATATTTATTTGAGGGGACAATGAATTGTTGGTATATCTAGGATGGCTCTGTGTCATCATCTAAATCTAATGGCAAATATTATAAATTAGAATGACCTGTTGTCAGCACATTTTTGGATGTCAAGATCCTTTTGTGTATGGGAGGACAAATCTATCTGAGTTTTGGAGGCCACCTATTACATAAATTTTGCCCAAGGAAAACTACTCCATTGTGATTATATAACTCTCAAAATGTCTGGTTCATTGGTGGACCTCTAATTAAAATGTCTAATTTCTATTTTTCTTTTAAAATTTCTATCTCCCTGATGCTTGGATGTTCCTTATTTTATGCTAGTGTCTGGTGCATTGCCAAGCTAATAGAGAACATGATATATTTTTAAGAGAATAAATTAAATGAAGAAAGAAAGGAAGAAAAAATTGAATGAATATACGCATAGTTACAATTCTGTTAACCTTAATTTTTTTCAAATCTGCCCTGAGAAAAGCACATACCTTTTGTCAAAGAAAGCTTAAACCACAATTAACAAATTTTGAGTGGCTTTAATCAGTATACAACTTTAGGGATACGGTTTTGAATTTTTTTAAATTACTTATCCTTTTTCTTCCCAGTTTCTTTTAACTCTTCCACTGCTCATAAATCATGCCCCTCCAAAGACTGGAAGCTACATGGGGGGAAATGTTACTGGATTTCTGAAAATAAGAAATCTTGGAATGAAAGTAAAAATGACTGTGCCATGAAAAATTCACATCTTATGGTGATTCAAGACTTCATTGATATGGTGAGACATAAAACTTAAAGATTATAGCATCATTCAGATTTGCAATGCATTCTTTGTGCTACAAATTTAAAAATTTCTGTGAAAAATGTTTTTAAAACTTCATTGCTCTTAACTACACAAATACTGGTTGAATGAATTGTTGAACTACGTGATTATTTTAGGCTTCCTTTTGGCTAGGGATAGGAGGAATTCATTTGGTCTTACATATCTAAATTCTTCTCTTCAGGGGATTCCCTGCTGCTTACCAGGTTCCATTTTAAAATGTAAGACATTAAATATCTTACCTCATCTCCCACATTTATTGTAATGCTCACAAAGGCTGCAATCAGATATCATGGCAGCTGAAATTAAAGATGATGTTGGGAGAAAGGAAAAACAAAATAGTCCTTCTCATTAAGATTTCATTCTTCCTTGAGAAGAACTGATATTTCACTAACTCTAGCTTAATTTAAGTTGAAATTTTGCTGCGTGAAGTTTGGATACTAAACTTCTCATTAATTGGCCAACATCAAAAAGGGTTCTCAGCATGAGGATTAGTATGTTGGAATCACAAGCTATGTGAACAGCTCAGTTGCTGAAAACCCAAGGTGTAGGAGTGCTTTGTAATCCTGGTTGAACAATAGCCATCTGGGGTGGGGGGAGAGATTTACAACATGGCAGCTGTTGAAAATTCTGAGGGGAAAAGAAAATCCTTCTCAGTTTCACAGAAATCCACAACATCAAGAAAAAAAAAAGAGAAGTAAATTATCTTCAGTGTAACCAATGCAACACCAAATGTCAAACTGTAAGACTCTTGGTAACATGCAGTTCAAACTGGTTCAACTATGAATCAAATCTAGGATGGATTAGAAATGAAAAAAGACTTTTTAAAAATAAGATTAGTTAACACATCTATCACCTCATTCAGCTACTGTGTGTGCCTGTGTATTGAGAACATTTCCCCCCTTCCGAGGGGAAGATTCACCCTAAGCTAACATCTGTTTCCAGTCTTCTTCCTTTTTTCCCCTCAAAGCCCCAGTACATTGTTGTGTATAGTTGTAAATCCTAGTTCTTCTATGTTAGCTGCCACCACAACATGGCTACTGACAGATGAGTGATGTGGTTCCATGCCTGGGAACTGAACCCAGGCTGCCGAAGTGTAGCACACTGAACTTTAACTGGTAGGCCATCTTGTCTGGCTCAAAAAGAGACCTTTTTTCTTCTCCCAGAGGTCAATTTTGTGTGTGTGTGTGTGTGTGTGTGTGTGAGGAAGATTAGTCCTGAGCTAACACCTGTTACCAATCCTCCTCTTTTTGCGAGGAAGATTGGCCCTGGGCTAACATCCATGCCCGTCTTCCTCTACTTTATATGTGGGATGCCTGCCACAGGGTGGCTTGATAAGTGGTGTCTAGGTTCATGCCTGGGATCTGAACCTGCTAACCCTGGGCCACCAAAGCAGAGCACACGGACTTAACCACTATGCCACTGGGCCAGCCCCTCCTAGAGATCAATTTTAAGGCAAGAAAGGGGAAGCAAGTGCCAACGGGAAAGCTTTTAATAAGAATACTTTGAAAGGAATAAATAATTTATTGGAGAAACTGTGCAATGAATGACTTCACTAAGAACTTCATCTATTTCCTGCTCATCACCAAAGGAAATAATGCTGAAATACAGAAAAGGTATGTCTCTTGGGCAATCAATAAACTAGATTTTAGAGAACAGTGGACTGAGACAACATATTTTAATGGAAATTTTCTTCCTCCAGTTTAAGTTACACCTCTTTAAATGATTTCTAAGCAAATGAATGGGCCAGACATAATTGTTCCCTTTTGAGGACAAATAAGAATCTAAAAGGAATCAACATAGGATTTATGCATAATGATTTCTATTCCCAAACTTCTCCCAAAAAGGACAAGTAAAAGTCAGATAAAATATATATTACAGAAGCGTAATTACTCCAAGAAACAGAAAATAATTTTTTAGCAAATACTTCTCCAGCTCTCAAATAAGTTAAAGAAAAAATGACACACAAAAAATTATTAGTCCATCTAGAATACCCATGTGTCATCACATGGCAAATAAAGAGGAAGAAAGAAGAAGGAAAAGGAGGAGGAGGTGTAAGAGGAGGAGGCAGAGGAGGTGTAAGAAGAGGAGAAAAAGAGATATTAAAAAAAGTGAGGGAGGAGCCAGCCCAGTTGTCATAGCGGTTAAGTTCACGTGCTCTGCTTTGGCAGCCTGCGTTTCGCCAGTTCGGATCCTGGGCACGGACCAATGCACCACTCATCAAGCCATGCTGAGGTGGCATCCCACATAGAGCAACTAGAAGGATGCACAACTATGAGATACAACAATCTACTGGGACTTTGGGGAGAAAAAAAGCATAAAAGGAGGAGAATTGGCAACAGATGTTAGCTCAGGGCCAATCTTCCTAAGAAAAAGTAAAGGAAATTTATGGCTTTCACTTCATGGTGCAAAGATCTCAAAGAAATGTTGCTACCACTTTTACAGTGAAAAATAGGTGAGTTAACTTTCAATTGTCAACTTTTTTCAAATCCACTGGAGAGGTGAGGTTGTGGAGCCAAAATCTCTGGTGAATCAGACACCTGTGGGAGAAATGAGACACATTTTCACTTACTCAAGATAGACAAATCAGACTTCAGACATCAGAAAGAAGAGTTCAGCAAGAATAATTGAAAAATGAGTTAAGGCTGAGTGTAGGGTGGCAGAACAGTGTGAAGCAACTAGGGTCTGCAGAAATTGGGGAATTCTACAATTTCTTGAAGGCTATTTCTCTACAAACCTCACCGGCTCTCAAAGAAGTGATGGGAAAGAACCATAAGAAAGTGTCCATTGTGGTGCAGACCTGGGAGAAGGAAACAACAATAATGCAGAAGTGACAAGGAATTCCACCTAGACCCTTCCTGCCTATCTGCTATCTGTGCTATGGAAAAACAGCCTTAATGTGTGTGTTGGAAAGAAGGGCAACAAACACTGCTGCCCTAGGGAACTGGTGAAACACCATTGCAGGTGAGAAAAAGGATCAGGAAAAAAATTACTCCTGTGGGAGGGGCAAGAATCCACACTGGGACCATAGCTACATCCAAGATAGGAACAGCAGAGCTGAGAAAGCCACATGTCGAAGACACAGGGATTCGGTGGCTGCCTAAGACTGAGGCCTAATCAGAACAAGACCACTCCATCCACTGCCTTTCACAACCAAGCTAACAAGTTTCAAATAAGAAGTCAAGAAGAATACTCCCGGGAGAGGGACAGGAGGCGAAAAAGAAAGTGCAAAGAGATCCTCTCTGTGGCACAGTGCAAAGGGAACATGTAAATGCTTGAGGTCAAGGAGATAGTCTTCTGGCAAAAAAAAAAAAAAAAACCCCACAGTAAACACCAGATATCATTACAGGAATTTGAAAGCTATGGAGCACTGAGGATAACCATAGCAACAACAAATCAAAACCCAATTCAACTCTTAATAATTAACTCAAACCCCATATTAAAGACCCAAGAGAAGGAGCTCTGTGTTCATTTCTAAGCATAAAACTATTCAGTCTCTACTTGTCCTAGACAAGATGTCCAACTTTCAACAGTCAAGTGTGAGGTATATCAAAAGAAGAAGCAAGGGGCCAGCCCGGTGGCATAGCAGTTAAGTTCACGCACTGCTCTTCTGGCAGCCCGGCATCCACAGGTTCAGATCCCAGGCACAGACTGACGCACCACTCATCAAGCCATGCAGTGACAGCGTCCCATATAAAGTAGAGGAAGATGGACACGGATATTAGCCTAGGGCCAATCTTCCTCGGCAAAAAGAGGAGGATTGGCAATGGATGTTAGCTCAGGGCTAGTCTTCCTCACAAAATAAAAACAGAAAAAGAAGAATAAATAAGACACTTCCAAGAACAAAGAGGAATATTGCGTAATGATAAAGGGGCTTGTATGAGTTTGCTAGGGCTGCCATGACAAACTACCGCAGACTTGATGGCTTGAGCAACAGAAACTTATTTCTCATGGTTCTGAAGCCTAGAAGTCCAAGACAAGGTGTTGACAGGTTTGGTTTCTCATGAGGTCAATCTCCTTGGCTTGTGAGTGGCCACCTTGCTGTGTCCTCACAGTCTGTCCTCTGTGTGTGCATCTAAGTCTCTCTGTGTGTCCAAATTTCTTCTTCTTATAAAGACACCAATTTTATTGGATCAGGATCCACCCAAACAGCCGGATTTTAGCTTAATCATCTCTTTAAAAGCCCTGTCTCCAAATACAGTCACATTTTGAAGTACTGGGGGTTAGGGCTTCAACATATGAATTTTGGAGAGACACAATTTAGCCCATAATAGTCCACCCTCTGGCCCCTGGAACCCATAACAGGGGTCAGTTATATATGTGTATGCAACAAAGCAAACAAGGGTAGAACTGAAAGGGGAAATGGACAAATCTACAATTATAGTTGGAAATGTCAACACTCCTTTCTAAGTGATAAAACAAGTAGACAAAAAAAAAAAAATAACTAAAGATATAGAAGACCAGAACAATGCTATCAACCAATTAGACCTAATTGATCTTATAGAAAACTCTAGCAGCAGAATATACATTCTTTTCAAGTGCACATGGACCTTTCATGAAGACACACCGTATTTAGGGACCTAAAAAAACTTAAAATTTTACAAATATAGATATTATACAAAGTATGTCTCAGACCATAACAAAATTAAACTGGGAATTAGGAACAGAAAGATATTTGGAAAATTCCCAAATACTTGAAAATTAAACAACTCTCATAAATAATGTATGGGTCAAAAAGGAAGTATCAGAGAAAATTACTAAAAACATATTATGAGTTAAATGAAAATAACAATATAACATGTCAAAATTCACAGGTTTCAGCTTAAGCAGACTCGAGAGGGAAATATATAGCACTGAATGCTTATATTTGAAAAGAAGGTAATGTAGCATCAATAATCTAAGCTTCTACTTAAAAAAAAAAACCTAGAAAAAGAGCAAACTGAACCTAAGGCAAACAGAAAAATGGAAGACTTAACACTACTCAATTTCAAGTCTCCCATAAAGCTAAATTAATTAATATGGCATAGTATTGGCAAAAGAGAGATACATAAATCAACAAAACTGAATAGAAGCCAGAAATAGACCCACACAAATATAGTCAACTGATTTTTTGATCACAATGCAAAGATAATTCAATGGAGAAACACTATTCTCTCTCGTATGCCTAATGACTATTTATTTTCCAACAAATAGCTATATTGTTTAGCAGATGAATCCAGCTGCATGTGACAGAGAACCAAAATTACTGTAGCTTTAACAAGATAGATGTTTATTTTATTTACTGAATGTAAGATTGAAGAGGTAATATTAATACACTTAAAAGGATTAACACAATTAAAAAACAAAAACAAAGCTGCCAATTAAACTACCACAAGCTATAGATTATTAGATTTTTCCAATTTCAAAGTGTTAAAATAGGGAAAAAATCTGTCTTAGATTATATGCAAGAGGTTATGTCACTAACATGATAGCCCATACTGCTATGGGATTTCTGCTCTCATTGGTAGGGTGCTGTCTGTGTCTACCTATTTCTGGTTGGTTCATCACCAGAGGAATTGATCTTATAGAACATTCTAGCCATGAGGAAAGAAGGGAATGATGAATGGAAGGATTCATTACCCTTTAAATGCCTGATTAGAATTTTAGTATCACTTCCATTAGTCAGAAATCATGTCAGCCACATTGTCACATCTAGCCAATGAGGGGTTGGGAAACGTAGCGTTTATTATGACTGGCCATATACTTTGGCTCAGGGGTTACATTAATGTAGTAAAAGAGATATTAGGAAACTGAAAAATACATGCCACATCAGCTCACATATTGCTTTCTTTCTTTAATTTTCCTTGTATATTCTCTCACTTTTATATATTATTTCATACTTGGATTTAATAAAAATAACTAATATGTGTGTAATGATCATTTATTATGTGCCAGGCAGTGTTTAATTATATTATCTAACAGCAAAACATAATAGCTCTTTGAGACAGGTACTATTATAATCTGAGTTTTAGAGATTGGGAAAAACAGAAGCAAAAAGATTTAATAACTGTACAAAGATGGACAGTAGTAAATTGGAGAGCTAGGACTCAAATTAGGCAGTCTGACTCCATAGCATTAAGAATCTACTACTGTACATAATTCTACCTTGGCAGTCCCCACACTGCATTGCAGGAGTTTGTCCCTCCACTAAGATCTATTAGAAAGCATGAAGTATGTCTTACTCACCTGTTCATTCCCAGCTTCTAATGCAGTGATGACACATAGAAGGTACTCTCAAGATGTTTTTCTTGTATCTATAATAATTAGTCAGTTTCATGTAACATTTCCTATTTCCTTTAGAGTTTCCTATGGCTGCACCTAAATACTTCAGCTTTTTATTGGATTGGCTTGAGTATTGCCCCTGGAGAGGACTCATGGACCTGGGTAGACAACAAGTCTTTTGATCCCAGTCTGTAAGTTTATTGTATTTTAGCCTTTTTGTGGTTTTAATCCCATATTATGTGACGAGAGAGTTGTCTGAAGTTATTGGGCCTGAACTGAGTGAACAGGTATAAATTTCCTGACTGACTCCTATAATCTGATAAACATTCATATAAAATGTTTCACACAAAAAGTTGAGAAACAAAAGAAATCTCACTCTATCCACTCAGATTTATGTGTGAAACAGGATTTGCCACTGCTACCTTTTTATTTTATCATTTTATCGAAGAGTTAAATTGGCAAGTGTAAAATCTCTTATGAGAGCACAAGTTTAGTTCACAACATATGAATTTCTGTACCTCTTCTTACAGTGATTTAAATGGAATAAACTCAGAGGTGATATTTTAGCATTATCCATATACATTTCTAACTAATACTCATTAGCTATTATCTTCTCTGGAGAGAAGTTTTGAGAAATAAAACTGAGGGTGGAAAGAATGACTTTACCCATTATATTGTTGTGTATTGTTTAAATTGTTTTAATAATCATATTTTCATTAAAAAATTAGAAAATATTTACTGAGGTCTTCCTTAGTCTCTGGACATATGCATATTTTCATGGCTGATGTAAAGATAACCATTTGCTTTCTTTCTATAGGTTTTCAATAAAAGAAAAAAAACCTCGGACCCGGAGCATGAAATGTGCCCAGGTGTCTCTTAACAGGACAGCTGAACAAAATTGTAAGGACAATAATCAGTGGCTTTGCCAACTGTAATCCACTCCGCAGAAAATCAGTCTCCATTTTTCTGACTGAAAGACACCACGTGAAGTTTGAGCTCAGACCATAGGAAAGTCCAGAGGGTTGTGTGCATCCTAGAGGGCTGTGTGTGTGCATGTGTATGTGAGTATGTATGTGTGTTCATGTATGATTGGTGTGAGTATAGCACTATTTCTCAGAGATGTGGGAAAGATGCTAGAGAAAAGAAAATGTTATATAAATGAGTAGATATGATGAATATTTTTTATCTGAATTATCAATGTGGTTAATCAATCATCAGTCTCATTTTGCCTGTATTTTTGGAACTTCAGTCTTTATCTTCTTTACATCTTTCCTCTACAATATTCTTAGCTAATTTTTTACATTCTCACAGTTTCCATTACCACGTGCAAAGCAATCAATATCAAATTTATATCTCTAGCCCAGATCACCAGACCCACATACCATACTGCCTATTGAACATCAAATCTAAAATCTCAAAGGTGCTTCAAACTCAACATATAAAAATAATTCATTATCTCTCCTCACAAAAGAAACCATCTTCCAGTCCTCCATATCTCAGCAAATAGCATGCCATACAAGGAAATTATGCAATCTATAAATGAGCAGTCATCTTGTCATCACCCTCTCTCACATCCCTCTAGGCTGCTCTCCACTCTCCTTCTCACATCACCAAGTCTTATTATCTTTTTTACTAAATATCTTTCAAATTTGCCCTCTTCTCTTCATTACCACTTTCATGATCTTAATACAAAGTACTAAAATATTAAATAATTGCAATAACAAGGTCTTCCTGTTCACTCTTACTCCATGTCAATCATTTTCTGCTGTGAAAACTGAGTGATATTTAAAAGATGTATGCTGACAATACAACCCTCCTTTTTAAAAGCACTTCAATATCTTCCTTAGAATAACACAGAACGCCATAACATGGCCCAGAAATCCCTGTCGGGTCTAACCCTTGCTTACTTATTCAGTCTCTTCCTACATCAATTATCCAAAGTCTCAGAATAACAATGACATTAGACTAATTTTAGGAACTCATACTCTATTCCATCACATTGGCTTAACAGAAGTTGTTCCCTAGACCTGGAATTCTCTTTCCTCTCTTCTCCATCAACTTAACTGCCATTTTTTATTTCTCAGCTCAGTTTTTAAGAATGTTTCCTTGAGTTCTATGACAAGGACAAATATCTCAACATTATATTCCCCTCCCCAGCACTTATCACATTTTTGGTCTTACATAAACCAGTCTTTGAGTAAATATTTGATTAATATCCTCCACCCTCACTTGACTGTAAATCTCATAAGGGTCCAATATCTGTTTTTATATTTCTAGTGCCTTTTAAAGTGCCTGCCACATAATAAATACTCAAAAAATTATTTGTTGTATTAAGTTTTCTGTAAGGGATTGCAGAAGTAAAATGCTGATATGTGGCTGGAGAAATAGGGTGCAAAGAATCAGAGACTCAGACAACAGAGGCCTAATTGGTAGGTCAGAGACAAACTTTCAGAGATAAACTTTCTTTGTGATGTTTATTCTCCTCTCTTAATGGTGATTATATCCTTACAAGTGTTTTTGCTCGTCATATCATCACGTGACAAAAAACCTGATATATGCTGAGTTGGACACTGTATATAAACTGATGAGTAAAGCATTTATATTGTGGTGTGTTGGCACCTCATCCTAGCAAAAAAAAATTGCTTCATTTTATGGTCACAGTAGTGTTCCATAAATATATGAATATTTATTAGATTGATTTTCAAACTAACTACTTGAAAACACAGAGATACTTCAAGGGACAAAAATCACCAAGGACTTGCTGTGCAGAGGAGATAGACACAAGAATACTCAACACATTCATTTATGCTGGAAAAGGTCTACAAAGGCCTTGGGATTCAGACACTGCTGATGGCTGTGCAGAAACTCTGGTCTGCATTAAGTTCACAGAAGGGCATGGGAGTTATGGTTTTCTGCTCATGTGATTCTAGTGTGGTCTCAGAAGAATTCATTTGGTAACCTTGCCTTAGATATTTTGGAAATGTCTCTCCTTATTTTCTTTCTCCTCTCAAATTTGGAAACCCATTCTTTTTTGACATGTGTATCCAGGAGCTCCTGGACTTCAGTCCTGAGAAGATAAAAGCTACTGGCATCCACACACTTAACAGTAGGGTCTTCCCAGGGAGAGGCCTCTGACGGATGAAGAGAACAAAGCTCTTGCTTGACCTCACAGTTCAAGCAAGAGGGATAGAACATCCTTGGCAGACACCAGCCATGAGGAGATGGTTGAAATAAGCAATTACAAGATTATTCAGAAATTAGAGATCAATCAATAGGACTTATCTGAAAATAAACTCTTTAGAACAGTGTTCATCAAATTGTCACCTCTTATCTGAGTCAGAGTCAGCTCGAGTCAGAGATAAAGTGAAGTCTGAGGATGGTGGAGTAGAGACAATGGTGGTAGGAGATAAAAGGCAAATGAATAGTGTGATCAATGGAGAGGACTAAGTTTGGTGAGAAGATAATATCCTGAAAGAAGGGGTAGTCAAGCGAGGAGGTAGAGTCCAGAGCTGAATGAGGTCTGTTTGTGGAACAGGATCCTGTATCTGTATGTGCTTCAGAGAAAGAATAGAAGCAGCAAGAGGTGGAGGTAGAAAACAGTCGAATAAGAACACAAAATCTAGTCACAGAAAGCATTCAGGTGTCAGAGAGAAACAAAGTGGTGAGGATAAGCCAGAGGGAAGATAAGGGAAGCTAAGATTAGTAGCAGAGAGGACCCTGATTGCACAAATAAGAAAGTCAACTATGAAGGTGAACAAAGAACATATGAAGGATTAGCAGAACCCGGTGTCCAAGAAGATTCTGAAGGCAGAGGATATAAGACCATTGGTTGGGCACGAGGAAGCTAATCAGTTAAAATGTGCTGGCAAATATCCGAGTGGCTCCTGGTGGCAGAGAGAAGGCCAATAATGTGAGTAAAAGGAGCTCTGAGGGAGCAGGGCCAAATATGAAGTTACAACAAAATGAGAAGAAGGGAGATAGTGAGAGAGAATAGATCAGAGCTGAGATAGGAACCAATGAGGAAAGAAGGGCCTCCATAGGGTGCTGAGGACAAGAGGATGACAAAAAGACCAGAACTGGAGAGAGTTAAGCATGGGGTGGTTAGTAATTGGACCTATGGAGGACTTACTGAGAGAGTGGACACCAGAAATAGAGAATGATAAAAACAAAGAGTTGTGAAAATCAGAGGATGAAGAGGAAAACACATCCCCCATAAGTTCCACACACAGCAGCTCACCTTCCACCATTGCTACAACAGAGATCTTACTGCAAGAGTTGCTGACAGCTGCCCTTAAGATAGAGCTTGTTCAGGTGGCTGCAGAGACAGAAGATACAAGCTTCAGCCAGGAGCAGAATAGGGACAGGAGGACCTGGCAGTCCTATCAGGATTCACATTTCCCCACATCCCTGACTTCACCAAATCCCTTTTATCCTCACCCTCAGGCTTTCTTCGTATTGCCTTTCCTATGGTTTCTTCTACTCAATGTCTCCCTAAACTGTATTGGGGCTCTGGAACCTCATACATCATGTGAGAAGAAGGATACAGGAAAGAACGGAAGTAAATTCATCGCTTTTTCAGAAGATAAAACCACTCCTGTTCCATCTGAGTTCTTTTATAGCAAGCTTTTTAAGCTTGGAAACCAAAAGAATTTATTGCAATTGTTCAAATTCAGGGGCATCTTAAATGAGTCTGAGTAGAAGTGGCCCTTGAGGAAGACTCTTGGGAGATTAGGCTTTGATATTTAGTCAAAGACAATAATAGTCAGATGTGTGTGTGTGCGTGCGTGTGTGTATGCGTGTGTTGCTTTATCATTTACAAAGTGTTTTTACACACATTATTCTATGTGAAACTCACAGCAATTCTGTGTGGTATGGAGTCCAGTTTTTGGTTTTGTTTTTCTCAATAAAGAATCAAAGATGGAAAAATTAAACCACTTGTCCGAAATCCAAGTCAAGTTTTGCCTCTAATACAGCTGAGATGGTAGAGTGACTGATTAACATTGGTAAGAGACTCTCATTCTGCAGGTATCCTGAACTATTATAATAAATCATGACCACTGAATCACTGTTTGGAATTGTACTCCAGAGTCCTAAACCTTACTTAGATGGTCTGAGAGCTTCTACCCATAGTAACCCCTGCCTTGCTCAATCTATCTCCTGAGAAGAATGATATTCCATTATTTTCTAGCAGTTTCCATCTTGGTTGTCTCTCTGTGTTTACTAAATTAATGTAGAAAAGTGAGAAGAGTAAAGAACCAAAATAGAACCACTCTGTGCTAGAGGTTGGGCCTAGAGTTCCCCTATGTAACTGATGTCTTTCACAAATTTTAACAAAAACTGATACTGTAGGGATAGCACATAGGGAAAGAAAAGCACATCACACTCCAGTGCAAACAAATTAAAAATCACCTCTTAATTATTTTTCCCCCAAATCTCTTTTGGACTACTCTGCCCTTGAAGGCCTCAACTCTCCCTTCTCCATCTACGCAGTTCCCCACATTTTTTGTCCCTCTCTTTCTCAGGTCCCCACCCTTTCTCTAACATTTTTTTATTCTTCTCATTCATTTTACAGAGAAATTCACCTTTCCCAAGTCTCTATTACAGCCTAAGTCCACAAATCCATCATGTTTTGGGGAGTAAGTGGGAACCCTGGCTAACATAGTCCAATTTCTTACAAGAGCAGTCAGTGTTATATATAACAATGTATTTTGGTTACTTCCACTAAGAGGAGTTCTTTGACTTTTCCCATATACTTTATATCTTTTCACAAAAATTTCCTTTTACTTCTCAATACTTATTTTTTAGAAAGCAACTGCTAAGAGATTTCAACTCAAATGTACCAGTAATTACATTGAATGTAAGTGGACAGATGCTACAAATAAAAGGGTATTTTTAAACACAAGGAAAACAAAAACTAATCTCTCTCAACAATGAATAGAAAAAATTAGAAAGCAAAATTAATAAGCCTGACCTAAATGACAAATCAAGAGCTGTGCACAAAAAAAACATATTTTTCTTTTCAATTATACAAGGGACATTTATAAAATGGACCTTAGATTGGGTCATAAAACAAATCTCCACAATTTACAATGGACTGAAATCATACCATATCTATCTTAGAACTCAGTGGTATTGAGAAAGGGGAAAAAATTAACAAAAACATATTAAGAAAAAATTCATTTGTTTGGCAATAGTTTGGATCATGCAAAAAGATTACAATGATAATTACAAAACATTTTGAGCTGAGTGATAATATAAATACATATTAAAACTTGAAGGTTATAATAAAAGTTGTACGTATAGGAAAATATATGTCATAAATGCATATGCTGAAAATGCTGAAAATCAATGACCTGAGCATTTGTACAAAGATGTTTAAAAAAAACAGCAAATTAAACTAAAAATAAAGGAGAAAGGAGGCAATTACAAATAGCAAAAGTCAATGAACTGAACATAACTAGAAATGAGAAATACAATTGTATTTTTTAAGGCAAATTATATTGTTAAAGCTATAATTGAGATTGATAAAGATCAAAAGATGTACGTACAAGTAATGTTAACAATAAAAAAGGGTACATCTCATCAGATTTTGTCAATGTTAAAAAGATAAGAGGATAATATAAGCAATATTATGACAATAAATTTCAAAATTTAGATGAAATGGTTTCTATAAAAATAAACACAACTTACAAAATTTCATACAAGAAGAAACTTTAAAAATTTTTTTCCTTAACTGTAATAAAATTGAATCCATAAATTAAAACTTCTCACAAAATTCCAGGCCCACTTAAGAAAGAAAGAAAACAAATCTTACATGATCTCTTTTAGAGACTATTGGAAAAGCAAACACATCCCAAATCATTTTATAAGGCTAAAACAGTTGTGACGCTCAAAAGGATATAAAGAAAGTAAAAAATAGGGGTCAACCTCAGTCACAGATGTAAAAACCTTCCCCAGTTTAGTAACATACAAAGAGTACTATTTATAACCAAATTTGATTTATTCAAAGACCCTATATCACTCTCTAGTAGCAGCCTGAAAGAATACATGGGGGCCCCATAGCAGTGGCCACAGAAGTATGGATTCTATTTGTTTCCAATTGAAGCCTTGTAGAAACAGCAGAAGGGATCAATGGGCCACCCATAATATAGGAGACATTACTCTTGTGCTGAAGAGAGGTCACCAGAAGAATCAATGAAGAATGTTGTATCAGCCAGGGTTCAACCAGAGAAACAGAATCAGTAGGATAGATGTAGATAGATGATAGATAGATTGACAGATAGATGATAGATAGGTAGATAGATAGACAGGTAGACAGATAGATAGATGATAGCTACCCAGAGAAATTTGGAAATTTGCAAGGAATTTGTTTATGCACTGTGGGAGCTAAAGAGAGAGACAGAGATTTATTGGAAGGAACTGGGTTACACAGTTAGGGGGGCTCACAAAGTAAACTCAAAACCCATAGGGCAGGCCATAGGAAGGACAGGCTGGAAACTTTCTAGCAAGAGCTTCAGTCCACAAATGCTATTTCTCCTTCCTCAGGAAACTTTTTTTCTGTTCTTAAGGCCTTTCAACTAATTTTGTCAGGCCCACCCATATTATCCAGGAGAATCTCCTTAATTTAAAGTCAACTGGTTGTAGATGTTAGTCACATTTACAAAATACCTTTACAGAAACACCTGGGTTAGTGTTTGATTGAATAACTGAGTACTATACCCTAGCCAAGTTAACACATAAAACTGAACATCACATTCTACATTTTGTCAATTTGGCAACCATATTAATCTTCTGAAGCCATTCTTCATCTCCAAATAAAGACAAATACAAAGATATACTTTGGCCTAATATGATACAACTATCTTGCATACAACTGAAAACCTGCTAAACATTTCCCTAGAAGAAGAAGCAAAGTCTTTGGGTAATGTTCACTCTTTTCCTTGATGATTCTGTAATTTAAATACTGAGGTGAAAGTTAACTATTATTAGTATATCTTATCTTAGATGATATGGGGATAAGACAAGGAAAAAAACAAGAAATATTATATGTAAATTACATATAGATACACACATATTCATAGCACATTAATGAAGAAATGCTCATAACAGTTACAGTTTTCATTTTGCAAATGATCACTTGGTCATAGCTGGTATTTACAACCACCTTCTTCCACTATGCATTTCACATTCCCTTTGCCTTCAGCAAGCACCTCAGCTGGTTGTAATTCTTTTTCTAGTGGAGTGATCCAAACATTCATTTCTGAGGGGTTTGGGACATTAGCTTTTCTGTCTGAATTGAGTTGTTGTAACTTTCCTTGACTTTAACCGCAGGGCACAGAGGTACTAAGAGAGGTCCTAAGGGATTTCCTGTATTCCAGACATACTCTTCCTTGCCTCCAATACATAGTAGCAGTCCAATTTCCCCTTAAAATTGGGATCAATTACCCAGCCAGTATAGTAACTCCCTTGTTTGCCCATTGACTCAGGGGCATGAGGTTCCCAAAGTGGCTAGATGACAGCCTTAACTTCCAGTTCAGTGGAATCATTGTTGTCATCCTGGTGGAAGCATGCCTCCCTTTGGAACTAAGACCTCTAGACCCGTAAAGCATAGAGTCACAGGGACAGGAAGCAAAAATTTTTCCAGTGGATCAAAAGAGATAATAGTGAGTGGTGCAACTTCCATTTCCACTTGACTTGGGCCTTGACTCCTAGGCCCTTGAATCTTGGCTATGGGAAAAATAGGGTGATATATTGTATTCTGATTTGAAGCATATACTTCCTCCAAAATTGCTTGTAGGAGGGACCAGATACAATAACCTATCCTTCACCTTAGAAAAGATGTCTTGACATACCCCGCACCACTAGACCCTATAAATTTGACTAAGATAGAAGGCCCCTGAATTTCTGTTGGATTTATTTTCCATCCTCTGACATGCAAATTTCTTACCAATGTGTCTAGATTAACTGATACTTCTTGCTCACTAGATCCAATCAGCAAAATATCATCAATGTAATGGACTAGTGTGATGTGTTGTGGAACAGAAGATGATCAAGTTCCCTACATATTAAATAATGAGATTGGTCTGGAAAGTTGATATATCCCCAAGGTAGTATAGTGAAGATATATTGCTGGCTTTGCCAGCTGAAAGCAAACTGCTTCTGGTAGTCTTTGCTAACAGGTATTGAGAAAAAAGCATTTGCCATGCCAATAGATGCACACCAGGTACCAGGAGCTGTGTTAATTTCCTCAAGCAACAAAGCCACATCTGGAACAGCAATTGTAATGAGTCATCACCTGAACAGGTTTACAATAATTCTCTGTCATTCTCCAAAATTCATCTCTTTTCTGCATGCGCCAAATAGGTGAGTTGAATATGGATTTGCTGGAAATTACCACCCCTGTTTCTTTCAAGTTCTTCATGGTGGCACTAATTTCTGCATTCTCTCCAGGAATGTGGTAATGCTCTTGGTCTACTATTTTCCTTGGAAGAGGCAGTTCTAGTGGTTTCCACTTGGTTTTTCCTACCATAACTGGCACTCCACAGGTCATTGAACCAATGTGGGGATTCTGCCAGTTGTTGAGTATGTCTCTTCCAATTATGCATTCAAGAAGTGGGAGGTTAACCACATGATGGGTTTGGGACCTACTGTACTCACTGTGAGACAGAATTAATCTAAAACTTCATTGATCATCTGATTTCCTTACACCTCTACTCTGACTAGTGAAGTACAGTGATGATTTGGGTTTCCTGAAATTAGTATCGATTCAAAGCCAGTGCCCAGAACTCCCCCAAAGTCTGATTCTTTCTTTTTTCCAAAGGTAAATGGTCATAGATCTCTTTAAGGAAGGGTAGGAAGAAGATTACGTAAATTTTGTCAGCTTAGCAGAGTCCTTCCTCAAGGGACTTGCCCCACCACCCTTAATTTAAAAGGTTCTGGCTCTGTAAACTGGCTCATGTCTGGGAATTGATTGAGAGGACACGACCCTCTGTTTTGGTGATTCAAGTTAGACTTCTGTTCATTCAATCTAGAACCTTTCTACTTAAGAGAGGTCTTTGCAGTTTCTTCGGGCAGAACAAAGTTAACCTCCTCACATAGGGGTGGAAGGGCTGCTTCTACTGGCAAAAAGGACTCAATAGAATTTAGGATTCTGTGTCCCTAGCTTGACTGGAATCTTCCCAAATGTCCTCATTCTAGTTTTCAAGATCTCATTCCTTCCCAATCAGTGCCCTCACTTTAACAGAAGACATCTGCAATTTTGGGAATCCACAACATCCTTCTCTCCAGCCTCTTCATAATGCAGCTAACAATAGTTTCATCTCTAGGCCAAATTCCCTGGAAATTTTCCAGATATTTCCAGGGGCTTACCTACCTTGTCCCTGCACACATTGTATCTAACAAAAACAAAGCAGTGCAGGCTCTCTCCAGCAGATGGAGCCATAAAACAAAGGTTTTCTTACAAGGGCATCGTTAGGAAACTTCCTGTTTTTTCTACAGTCTTCTGAGACATTGAGAGCAGCTAAACATCAATAATTGACTTACCCAATGTACCTCACTGATGAGAAAGAAAAGGAAAAAATGCAATGAGTAGACATCATATAAGAACTTAGGGAGTGAGAAAAAGGATTAACTTTAAAAACCCCGACATCAGCAGAGGCAAACTGATATGGAAGCTAGAGCATAAAAGCACGAGCTGACCTGTCCTCAGAGCTTGGTGACACATTGTGGTCTCTGATGATTCCCAGAAATAATGGGAAGGTGGTGTGTGTGCACGTTCTAGAGACTGGGGGTGGGAGGGGGCAAGGAGGAGGTTTTTAAGGACACTGTGGCAAGTTCAGCTGTCTACTGATATCGCTAAAACAAACCCTGTACCCAGAAACTGTGAAACAGATATATGAGGATTTGCAATGAAACCCAGACAGTGCAGTGGAGGAACAACACTGTGCCAACACAATCTTGTGTTCTCCTTGTTTCTTACTTTCCAGTGTTTCATAATCTATTCTATGTTGCTATACAATGTCAGTATCTGCCATTTTAGAAGTATATTATATTGAGTGATGATCAACACTTTATATTACCATTCACCTATTTTTGGACACATTTTTAGTACTTTTTTCTACTATAAAGAGAGTTGAATTAAAACAAAAGTGTCCCTCCATTATTAACAATAATGAGCTTATTGATTTATCAGTTGCATGTTTTCTACTAATATATATCATTTTTCTCAAATGCCTTTAAGATGAAAACTGATTTGACTTTATGGACTAAACTGACTCATGAATCTGACAGATAGAAAGAAGTCTTAAGATTAGCGTTCAAGTATGATCTGCTTAACCAGATTTTATGAATTCAATCTCAGGTACTGTATATACCAAATATATGTTTATTGAATGAGTAGAAGAATAAATGTATGGAAGGAATTTGGCTTTTAAAGAAACCAGTAAGTGACAACTACTCAATAGTAATGCGATTTTTATGTTAGAAAGCTATAGTGAGCATAACATATCAAATATCTAGTGGAAAAAATAAAAAGTAACAAATTTGGGGTTCTGACGGAATTTTCATTCAATTGGATTATAGTAAAGTATTTTTCTTGATTTTGGTATGAGTCAGAAGTACTTGT
The DNA here is from genome assembly GCA_031878705.1 of Tapirus indicus. Taxonomy (NCBI): domain Eukaryota; kingdom Metazoa; phylum Chordata; class Mammalia; order Perissodactyla; family Tapiridae; genus Tapirus; species Tapirus indicus. The sequence continues at coordinate 105,902,084 of CM062918.1, read as the reverse complement.
GTGATTATCAATTGTATATAATCATTTGGGTATGTGATCATTTCAAAGAACATCCAAATATATCAATCCTTTAGTAAGTTTAACACCAATTTACTACAGTTTCAAAATTCAAATTGAGGATTTACTAAGATTTGGAGAGAGGTGATTCTGGGCTCCCGAACTATTCAAGTGTTGAGAAAACACAGAGGTCGTTTGTCACTAGTTAGACCACCATTTGTTCATCTCCACAATTCATCTGATTCCTTCTACAGCCCAATTAAATAGTCAAATTAGCCTTAAATTTTGAAAAATGTGAGGCTTTGAAAACGTATAAGTAAACTAGTCTCAACACATGTCTTTTCCAACAGTTTCCATTAACCAGAGATTAATCATACCTCCCCACTCGAAATATAGCCAGAATAGAACTTTAAAGTGACACACATTGTGAGAATTATGTTGTTATAATAAGAACAGTGACACCAGAGACAGAACTGAGGATTTGAGCTATGCCAGCTGAGGGGTGAAAAAAAAGATCAGGGCATTACATGATCAACATGGCTCCTTTGGATACTTTTGTGAAAAAGAATTGGCTACAGAGATATGAATTAGAAATTCATTTCATCAGGATGCTTGAAAGAGTTGAAGTGAACAGCATCTCAGATGTAAATTGAACAAACAAATAGAAGGAAACCATGCCAAACAATCACATATTTGATTTAAATAACTCACTCTCTGGGGTCCAAACTCAAGTAATAAAAAATTACTACTTAAATAGCACTTACTTTCTGTCGAGCATAGTTCTAAGTGCTTTAATAATACTAAATATATTTGAACCTCATCAAAACACTACTAGGTAGACACTGTTATTATTCCCCTTTTAAAGATGAAGAAACTTATTCTTCTGGAGAATGTGAATAAATTTCACAAGGTCTCACATCTAGTAAGTGGCAGAGCTGAAATTTAAACTCAGGCAATCTGGTTTCACAGTCCACGCTTAACTACTCAGTTATAGTGCACTTAAGGGCCAGATGGTAAAGTTAGTTGAGTGAAGATAAGAGTTTTGGGGATTGTGGTAAACATGGGTGGACATTCAAAATCAATACTATTGTTGTTTTGTATTTAGACCTCCTGTGTGACAAAAAGCCCATAATCGTAAACCAAATACCCTGGTTACCCTTGGTATACAGCCTGCCTTGGCCCAGCACTGTGCAAACTTCATCAAGCACGTCACTCATACGTCTTAGCCCACAAACATTAACAGCAACCCATAATGATTACTCTAGTTCTGGAGGAACCACCTGTGTTTCAGAGACAATGTGTCAGTCAAATAAAAGTTTGTCTGTAGTTTAGTATAGCTCAGTAAAGAAAATTTCAAGTAAGAATTTATGTGAATATTAGAAAAATTTTTCTAATGTTACGTGAATATTAGAAAAATAAAATTTTCTAATGTCACGTGAATATTAGAAAAATAAATTTCACAGCCCCAAAGGAATTGATATGCTCCATGATTTTAATAGTGAGACTATATAAATAATCATGCTTTATCCTAGTTGTGGCCACCAGAAATTTCAAAGTTAAATTCAATATTTAATAATCACAAGTTTGCTTAGCTTTATGGCTGTATATTAAACTCCCTGCCTTTCTTTGGTGCGGATAATTAATGAATATTTCTCTAAGTGTACTTTGTGGGGTTTTTTTGCAAATCAACTCAAAAACTTATAAAATAAATGTTGGTAGAAGTACATGTGGTTTTTTTGTTTGTTTTTAAGGCATCTCCAGGATACTTTTTCTATTAGCAGCTGTCTGGATTTAGATTCATCCCAAAGTATCTTCCCGAATATTTTGAGAATAGGTTACTTACTGTCAAGAGCCCTATTTTACACTTATTACTCTCCCCTGAGGAACCACATTGTACATCTCCTGTAACACTAAGCACAATGCTATGAACAGAGTAGGTGTTTGAACGAACTAGTACATGATTGAATGAAGTTAATAGCCTCATTTTCAAGGTGCTTAGAAGCACCAGTTAAGCCTCTAACTCTCCTTTTGTTAGGATTTAGGCAGCAGTTCTCTAAATTCAATTTTATCTCAAGTTTCTATAAGAATCCTAAGAGTTAATATGAATAATTTGTCTAGGAATTGGGCCAATTATCAATATATTGCCTCTTAGCTCCAAAGCTACCCTTCATTCCCTGCTCTGTTATAATGGAGATGGACTCCGTAAATATTTCTCCTCTGTCAGCTGTCTCAGTGTGAAGTTTTGTCAGTTGAAGGTACTAGAGGGACACTAGAAGAGGAAGGAGTTTCCTTCCTGATTCCAGTGTGCTTTGCTCATCAGACTGTTGCAAAGTTTTGGTTTTCTTCAGTACCCAATGGCCAGCTGCATGTAGCACTTTCCCTGGGCTGCTTCTAATGGTGCCTTCATAATGGAGTGGTCCCAGCAGGGCAGCTCTAGTGATGAGCTTCCCCTCACCAACCCTCTGGTGGTTGTAGAGTGAGTTCCCAATTGTAGCACCTTTCTGTGGACATTTTCCCCAGCACCCCAGAGGGCAGATTTGCAGATTTCTGCTGACATGGCACCTTAGCTAATAATGTCTCTGTCATCTACTGAGCCATGCTGGTGCTCTTTCTATTGAGACCTGGATTTCAGTCCACAGTTTGGTATGGAGTAGACCTCTTCCTTGAGTGTTCTGTTTTAGCCCAAGGGGTAGTGACTGCTCCCTGTGTTTGATATTCTTGTACTCTTTGGGTTTTCTTTACCTCCTTTTAACCAATGCCTCATTGCTTCAATCCTCTATTAATAATATTTTTATATTAAACTTTACCAAATTATTGTGGTGTCCAGTCCCTTGATTAGACCCTGATTGATATAGGAATGTAGTTAATTCAACTGGAATTTTACTTGATCCATTTTGCTTGCCTCCAATACCACTAGAATTTCCCTTTAATTCAAAGGTATTCAATCTTTTTAAATAATGGAATCTTATTTAGAGACAAAGCCCCATGTGGAATACCAGTAGGTATAACACACGAAAAGCAGTGGTGCTTGGAGTTGAGCGGGGATGGATGGCAAGGTGCCCCGTGAACGGGTCCTCCTCCTCCTCCCTGCTCTTTGCCCATTGGGGTCTTGAAACATCTCTCCAGAACAAAAAACATTCTCGGGACACAGTGTCTCAGTCCTTTTGGGCTGCTGTAACAAAATACCACAGACTGAGTGGCTGAGAAACAACAGAAATGTATTTCTCACAGTTCTGGAGGAAGGAAGTCTGAGATCAAGATGCCAACATGGTAGGGTGAGGGCCCTTTTCTGGGTCACAGACTTCTGGTTGTATCCTCACATGGTGGAAGGGGCTAGAGAGCTCTCTGGGGTCTCTTTTACAAGATACTAACTCCATTCATGAGGGCTCCACCCTCATGACCTAAGCACCTCCCACAGCCCCCATCTCCAAACACCATCATGTTGGGCATGAGGATTTCAACATATGAATTTGGGGGCACATTAACATTCAGACCATAGCACACAGCTTGAGAAACAGCTCTGTATCCATCTTCTGTATAATAAAGTGAGGACTCTTCCTCCAAATTTTACAAATTATATTGGCATATTCATTGTAGCCAGTGTATACTGGATGGTTATCCAGTTCCTGTCTTATTCAAGAAATAAAATAATGTCTTTTTACACTGATCCAATTATCCAATCCTGGAGCAATATGATATAATCACAGGAACTTGGGGATCTCTGAAGGAAATGTCTTCTGTTCTATTAAACCAAAGGGTTGGCTCGTAATGAGAGAAGATAATGGAATGGGATAGGATGTTTATGGGGTACTTTTCTAACCTCAGTTCTAGAGATTGAAAAACATAGCTTCTGGTGTTACTTCTTGCACAGAAGACAATGAAATTGTCATTGTCTCTCTGGAAAATCCCTGTTCTTACTGTAGTAGAAAGGGAAACACAGAGAGGCAGCCTTTTCCATTCATAGAGGGCTGTAGTAGATCTGCTTTCTCAGTGGAGTCCTCAGTCTGAAAAGTCCTCACCTCAAATCTGCACACTAACTTAAGATGATCCAGCTTTTAATTCAGAGAATGATAGAATATGAGCTACACTGCAGAGGTCTCATTCTATAGAATTGACATAGGAGGACTGCATTCTGCCAAGCCCATCAATATTGTGAAAAAAAGCAGAATAAAACTAGCTATTTATCTTCACAATTACTTGCTTTTCTGACATCAACATGAAATAAACCTGATTTTCAAAATTGGTATGGAGAGGCCTGAGGATGTAGTGATGATACAGTACAGATTTGGTGTTCTGGGAGAATTTCATGGAAGGAGGAAAGTGTAAAATGAATAAAGAACATCTCATAAATAAGATGTCATTCTCCTGAGCCTTCCACATAATTGGTACTTTCTGGAAACAAGAAAATAGGTTTCATTTTGTTTATCAGCAGGCTTATTGTTTATGTAAAATGCAATCATCCACAAAAATAAAAACAAGAAAAAACCCACTTTTTCCAGTTCCTATTATAAAGAGAACTATAATAAGAGGGTTTATATAAAGAATTTCCAGACCATGCATTGATTATTTCCAATTTGAGATCCCACATTTAAAAGGCCAATGACACAATTTTCTGAGTACAGGTAAAATTAAAACAAGTGAGTTTTAAATAGCTGAACACAAATGTCCAAATTGTTAATTGAGTTGATGAGTTGAGAATGTGACTAAACAGAGTTGGCAAACTCAAAAATCTACAAAAGTCAGGAGTTCATGTGAGTAAAGAGGCTTAGTAAAGACCGTGGCAAACTGAAAGACACATAACGCCATATCAGTGGTTGCAGGTAGAATTAACTATGGCTGAGCTTCCATTCAGAGTTTATGGTATACTTCGTCACAAGTGCATCCAGGCATGTGTGTGTTTTGAAATCAAAGTGTTTCTAATGCAACCAGATTTGAGGACCATTGCCCTCTTCCACTCCAGCCCTCAGTTGCCACAAATTGCTGCTAGGATGGGATTACAGGATATTGATGATGACAGATATTCCAGCATTTCAGGAAACTCAGCTTTTTGTGTGACAGCTGTTGATTTTTCAATGTCATCAAATGATACAAAATGTTTTTTAAAACATTGTTTAGGCAAACAAAGGAAGTATAAAGGCTGAATCCAATCCACAGTCACCAGTTTGTAACTTTTGTACCAGAGACTTTTTTTTCCTAGAGATAAAAAATATTCAAAAGAGAGTTTGACTTTTGAAGAGAAGTATAGTAGAAAAAAACATGAGTTTTGGAATCAGACAAGCTAGTTTTAGCTGTGTGAAACTGAGTTGTGTAATCTTTTGATTCCTGATCTGTAAAATGCATATAATAAAATATGGCCTACCTGCAAAACACAGGATTTTCATGAGGATCGATTATGCAATACCCAGGAAACTATACTGTTTAATCAGCTCTGGCTTCAGGCTGGATGTGGGGACTGAACTGCATTTTTCAGGGTCTGCATTTCTCTTTACCTTTTTATTTTCTTTTCCTGTAAATCTGGGCATTATTTGTAGGTTACTTTCTCCATGAGGCTTGAAAATAACTTCAGCATAGAGACTTTTTACACCTCCTAATCCTGGAGAAAGAGAGATACTTTCCCTTTGTCGGTGTCCATATGTTAAATATCAGGTAAGACACTTAAGAAGGACTGAGTTGTGGGACACCATCCAGTTCTGAAATAATTTTTGTGTTACGGGAAATGGACAACTCTAATTGGTTGGCCTGGTTTATGTGAATAACCCTTGACTGTGGCAGGAAGGGAGCACCATACATGACAGTCCCAATGGGTACAGTGAGGTTTGGGAGAGATTTTTCCTGAAGGAAAATTAAAATGCTGAAAGTGATGACCAGATAATACATGCCTTTGAAAAAGTAAGAGATACAAATAGATATTTACTACAGAGAGTAATTAAAGAAATGGCTTCAAACACTGTGCATGAAAAATTGCTATGTAGAAAAGAGTTACAATTAATCTTTCTATGTCTACTAAGAAAGAAATAAAAAAATAACAAAAAGCAAGCAATGTGAGATTTGGAGAAGAACAATTTCTAAACATGAGGAATACATGCTAAATATATTTTTCTGAAACTTTGACAAATATTTTAGGTTTCAGGTTTCACACCACACTTTTGACCTCAAACTTAGTTTCCCTTTTGGAAAAGAGGAAGAGGTAAAGAAAAGCACAGGTTCGAGAATCTTGTCACTCGTATTCAAGGCATGTCATCATCTGGATCATCTGAACTTTCTGATATTATTTACTACTTCTCACTGTAAACCTACACCCCAGCTAGGCCACTCATTTTCCTGTTAATTAGAAAAGACAGCCATAATTATTCTGGAAGGAAGGGGCTGCTGTCTTTGCCTAGGTCTGGATTAGTGGAGCAATTGTTTCAGAGAAGAGAAGAAATTGTGATCCATGAACAGGTGGCAGAAACACCTGCTCCCTCCAGGAAGCACAGAAACCAAGTAGCAAAGGAAAATTGCAACACAAAATGAAGGCCCCGCTTCAGTGGAACTGCAACTCTATCCTGTCCTTCCAAGATGTATATTAGTGCCTGAATTTGGGGGAAACAGCTTCTGGGAAAGAAAAAGACCTTCATCTGTAATAGCATTAGCCTGGGGTCAAGGTGTGAAGAAGCTCAGGGTGATAAAAACAGCAAGAAGGACAAAATTACTGGTTACTTTCTCATGAAGGATCCACATATCTGTACCTTCCTTGCTACCAGTGTAAATAACCTGATAGAATGATGGCAGCTGATACAAACTCCCTCGTATAGACAGCATCCTCCCCCTCTTTCAATGACTCAGGATTCATATCTTCCATTCTTCCATCTCCAATCACAAAAAGAGAAGATTTGATCCTTGGTTACCCAAAGGTCCATGCTGTGAAGTAAGCAATGCTCACTAACAGGTAAAATCTATTCCCATTATACTTTTATAATGAAAAAATAAACACATTAAAAATAAAAATTAAACTAGTCTTTGCCTGCTTTGAAATATATCAATCAAGCAATCTAGTGCCATTTGTGAATTGGTAAATGGCTGTCCACACACTAATTGTCTTAATGAATGCTGAGTTAAAGAAAAGTAAAATAACTAGCGTTCATAACAATACATTTGGAGCTGAAAGAAAAAAAAATTATTTCAGATTCTATATGGGGTTTAAAACTCAGTGCAGGAGATATTGTCTTTGCAAAATTGCATGTGAGGCATTTATTTATATACTGTTAATTCTTAAATGTAAAACTTATCTAGAAAATTTCTTATGTACAAAATGCTTAATTCTATGTTAATAAGTAAATAAATACTTCTTGTTATAAAACAAAATTAAGAATCATTATATCAAAATGAAAATATTGTAATTGTTATATTTCAAGATAGTTATTAAATTATGTCAGTGAGGATTAAACTTTCACTATGTTCAGTTGCTTTGAAAGAATCCACAGTATCCACAAATACAAATGTAATGATAAAATATTTGCTCTTCTTAGCAATTTGTTCAATTCATTTATAGACAGGAACTGAATTTTTGCAAAATAGGTTTAATTGAATCGTTGTTGAGGGGAGGTTAGCCTTGGCCTGGAAGTCAGATTTCGTGGAAGAAGGTAGCCACACTGCCTAATAAAGCAGTGAGAATGAGGAGAAAGAGACTGAAGAATGAGCCCTTGCAACATATTAGGGAAAGGGTACAAAGAATTTTCTTTAAAAAGTGAAACAGAAATTTTGAAAAAAAATTTATAAAATAACATGAATAATGACATACCACTACATAGAATATTTGTCCTTACTTCACATATACTCTTATTCCACACACTATTTGTATGTTTCTTCCATACCCAAAGCTCCTATTGACTCATATATGCTGACAATTTCAAGACTTTAGCTTTGATTAATATCTCTTCCCTAAAATCTAGAATCTTGCATATAAATGCCTACTAGACAACTTCACCTAGATGTTCAGAGGAACTTTAATAGCAATGTGCCCCAAAATGAACTAATTATATTATTCAATTAAATATGTTTCTTTTGTATTTCTGATCTTAGCTGCAGAAAACAGAAACTGCTAGCACCAATGGAAAACATTTTTGGCTCCATCAATACACTGGAATCTAAATATCACTGATGTTATCACGCCACCCTGCACCCCAGACTGACTTCTTCACTCTCCCTGCTTCTGTGCATAAATAACTCCCTTTTCAAGATTTGAGTTGGATGCATCCATGTGGGCCTAGTCCACATGCCCCTTAGCACTCAGTTCCAGGGGAGGATGGGAAGGTAAAAAGCTTTTTTAGCTTCTACAGTGGGAAAAGAGCTTGCTTACCATCTGGACTCATGTGAAGAATTGCCTAAGCAAAGGAAAGTGGCTCAGTTGCTACATATCTGAAATAATGACAAATAAATATGCACCACACTGTATTCCTCTGGTCATCTAAGTCAAATGTCTGAAAGTTATCCTACAATAGTCTGTCTCTCAGTGTAAATATTTGATGGGATGTGTCTCAAGGGGAACAAAGACAAGTGGAGTGGAGGGCCTTAATGTGACATTAAAGAGGGTAAATAGAAAGACAAATTTTAAAAGAAAAGCATATAGAGATGACTGATGAGATCAATCCAAGTCCTAAGGCTTCCAACAACTGATCAAGATCTCTCACATGAATGAAGCCCTCTAAGGGGATGGTGAAAAGGATGGCTCAGAAAAATAAAAAAACACACATACACACTTACACACACTACCAGATTTTCATATATGGTTCATGAATCCCTTAAAGTTCAAGAACTTATTTTGTAATATATACTTCAGTTTAGTACCTTTTCCTTTTTTTAAATAAGGAATCTCAGGAGAGTGACATCAGCAATGTGGCAGAGTGATCTGTTCCCTTTATCTCTCCCCCTTCAAACTACAACTAAATGCACATTCATTGATCAGTGGAGGATACCCACACAGCACAAGAGGATCCCTTAGAGACCCCTGCAACTATATGTTTGAAGGTGGATGGACTACCCCTGGGGAGATAGTGGAGATAGGTGAGCACTCTTCAGCCTCCTGGCAGCCCTGTGCACATTTGTGTGACTGCTCTCCCAGCAGGAGTGCCTGTAGCACCACTGTGGCCCCAAAGGTGGGAGTGCACCTCAATACGACAGCAGGAACAGGTGATGGCAGCCCTGAGCCCCCATGTAATCACTTTCCCATCTGGTGGGAGAGCCCACAGTGCCACTGCAGTCCCCAGGGAGTGGCCCAGGCTCAGACCCAGAGGGAAGGCCCCACCCACCAAGCACAACAGCTGGTTCACTCTAGAAGGAGATGGTGGCAGGTTTGCACACCCAGGCGAATGAGTTCTGGGCTGCTGCAAACACCCATAGTACCATTGCATCTCTGAAGGGGGGAGCACATCTTGGTGGGACTGTGGGAGCAGGCAGTGGCAGCCCTGAGCCACACTGAGTGATTGTTTTCCATTCTGTGGGCGAGCCTACAGGGCTGCTGAGGTCCCAGGAGTGGCCTATGCTTGGACAGGCATGTCTGACAGGGATCATGGTGGGCTCAGAATACACAGCTCTGACTGCCAACCCCCAGTGGTGGCAGGTGGAATTTGCAACCAGACACTATCACTATGCGAAGGCACCAATCCACCCCATCAAATAGCATGCAGAGATATATTAATACTCCAGACCAGAGGGAAAAAATGAACACCCAGAAATCAATCCTGAAAGCACAGATATTTACAATCTAAATGACAGAGAATTCAAAATAGCTATCATAAAAAAAAAAACTCAAGGAGTTACAAGAGAACTCAGATAGGCAGTTCAATGAAATCAGGAGCAAAATTAATGAACAGAGGAAATTCTTCACAAAAGAGATTGAAACTATAAAGAAAAACCAATCAGAAGTGTTGGAGATGAAAAACACAATGAATGAGATAAAGAAAAATCTAGAGTCCTTAAATAACAGAACTGATATTATGGAGGACAGAATTAGCAATCTAGAGGACAGAAATGTATAAATCTTTCAGATGGAGGAGGAGAGAGAACTAAGACTAAAAAGGAATGAAAAAAATTCTCTGAGAAATATAGGACTCAATTAGAACATACATCATAAGGATTATAGGTATTCCAGAGGGAGAAGAGAGAGAGAAAGGATCAGAGAGTTTGTTCAAAGAAAGCTGAGAACTTTCCAAACCTGGGGAAGGAACTGGAATTACAAGTAAAAGAAGCTAATAGAACTCCTATTACATCAATGTAAAAAGACTTTCTCCAAGGCTTATATTAGTAAAACTGGCAAGAGTCAATAACAAAGAAAAAATATTAAAAAAGAATCACAGTACTTAGTACAGTATTAAGTTATGTGGTCTCAAAAAACTTTCTAGTGCTGACTATAATTTCTCTATTCAATACTGATTAATTTAATTCCCATGTAGAATTAAGAAATTAATCAAGTAAATTAGAATTTATTAAAATAAATTGCATTGGCTTTTTTCCCATGAATGAAAAAGAAATCTCCAGTAGCAATGATCAGGCATGGTAAACAAAAGCATTGTTAATTCTGAAAATATGAAAAGTGGTGTAATTGAAGTGAAAAATCTACCTCCTCTAACATTTATAATATACTTTTCATCTTCAGTAGCTAGTACATTCTGTGTCTAACATTAAGAAGAAGATGGAAGCGAGCAAGAATTTGAGCAACACTGGTCTTTCTTTTCCTTTGATGTGTACTAAAATTCTTTACCCTGGAAGATTTTACATGTTGATTGTTTTAAACAATATGTATTTAATAAAAAACAGAAGATATCCTCATATAAAATCATAACTAATAATAAATGTTCATATGAAGAGTTCCAGATACATTTTATCAACACTCAGAAGAGGGATATCTATTTTAAAGGCAAATTAGAATGTGAATAAATAAAAGGGAGAAGGATGGCATTCCCAACGGGATGGAAAAGAGTTAAGGTCTGTGCTTTAATGTCCCAGGGTACTTCCAGTTTGGTTGGTTCCTTACGCCTCTTCTCATCCATGCACTGGGTTTGGCTTTTTTCATTAAGTGATTAGTTTTTTGCTTTTTTTTCCTCATAGACACAGCCTCATGGTTAGATTTGGATTTTTTCAGGCTCTGAGGTTCTTAGTTGCTAGTTATGGCCTCAGCCCCTCCCATTCCCTAATATGGCTGTCCATATGAGTCTTTTCTTATTGTTGCTTCAGACTAGATCCTACAGAGGACAAGGAATCCTGAGAGTTAAACTGATGAGCTAACACAATTTTCCATGCTTGGTCATCTTGCTTTTGTAGCATTGGTGCACTGAAACTATGCTAGTAGTTGCTGAGTCCCTGTAAAGGCATCACTGAACTAGATGTAGTTTAAACAGCACTGGAAGGACTACGGAGAGAATTTCTGCGAGTATAGGAGCCCCCAAGGCAAGGAATGGACTTGGAAGGAAAAGGTCCCTTAGAAAATTTTCTCCTAAATTTTCTGCCAGAGTCTTCATTATTGAAAGTCTGAGTTGAATGAATGAACTTAGAGATCATTTAATAAATAGTTTCAAATTAAAAACTGTGAGATGATTCCAAAATGTATATAATCAGATGAATGTTGTGGAATAATTTGGTGATATAATTAAGTTTGTGTTCTGCCAATTTTTAAGTGTTTCTGGTCATTCTTTATTAAACAAGAGATAACTTTCTAGCTCTTCCAAAAGAGATACAATTTGGGGGATGTCAGCAAACAACAGATTAAGGGAAGACCCAGGTGCCCATGTGAGAAACTAAGGACAAGTGGAGAAAAGAAAAAAGTAGTGTTAGTTTGATCCAAGTTGTTTTTAAGGAAAGTCATACTTTGACTCCAGGGGAAATATTGTCAGTAATTTAGCTTGGGCTGGGGGAAGTGGTCAGGAAACAAAACCGGAGACCAACAGGATATAGAGGAACAAATGCTCATTTTGTAATTAAAAGAGATTTGTTTTTAGAAAGTGTGGATGAGTCCAACTATGCTGAACCAAAGATTGTGTAAAAAGAATCTAGAACATTCATTTATTCATTCATCAGACACTGGTTTTAGCACTTTATTTTTGGTCAATTGCTGTGTGACTATATGAAGACAAATAAATAGATTTTCATCCTTCTTGGAGCATATAGTCCCTTAAAGGAGATAGATATGAACAAATAAGTATAATTTAATACAGTAAGTTCTATAATTACAGTTACATAGAGCCTAAAATAGTAGTAAGAGATAAATGGGGAAGGTGACTAACCCTGCCAAAAGACATAAGAGAGAACGTCATTTTTTTCATTGTTGTTTGTTTGTTTTTAATGGAAGACACTCGAGCTGTGTAGATAAGTGGAGGAGGGCACATCCATAGAGGTAACAGCATGTGCTAAAGCATGGAGAGCGAAAGAAGGTGAATGTTTGAAGAAGATTGCAAAGTCCAGTAAGGAAAAGAAGGAAGAGAGATGAATTGGATACTGTAATTTGACATTTGAGTTACTAAGGATTATTCTAAGGAGCTTAATTTTTATTTTGGAGATGATAGAGAGGAACTGAAAAAAATTAAACAATGAGGCTTATAAATAGATTTGTGTTCTAGACAAAAAGAATTCTGGCTTTAATGTGAAAGTTGGATGAAAGGGAGGGAAGAGACTGGACTGAAGGAAAAACAATTGGTTAAGAGGCCATCATAAATGTCTGGGTGAGAGATAATAAGGGACGAAAATATTTAGTAAAATTGATGTGGGAGAGAAGAATACAAATTAGAGAGACATTTATGTATAATTGTGATCAAACTTATTTGTGGGTAAAAGAATTGAACAAGTTGAATATGAACTGCCAATTTCTGGTTTGAATGTCTTATGAGAGTTGAGAACAAGTTTTCAAATCTCAATCAAATTTATCTACAAAGTTGAACATAGACTTTGAGAGAAAATAATAAACTGGTAAACAGGGAATCAGGGTCCTGTACTAATCAGCTGAGTAACCTTGAGTCATTAACTCATTGAGGCTTGATTCATCTTCCTCATCTATCAAATACAGCGGTTGAAACAGGGCCTTTCATCTCTAAAATCATGGCTCTGACTACTTGTATGTATTGACTTTGTATTGTTATATAACTTTATCCCTGCAAAGGTAGGTTGCCATACTTTGTAGTATTTCCTTTAGAAAAATATAACAAGACTAGAATGAAGGGGGCATATAGAGGTACCAAAAATGAGGAAAAAAGACAGTGATAATACACAGGAGAAATATAGAGTTTATGTGGAATTCATTTTGAAAAAAGATTAACCTTACTTAAGATAAAGACCCTATTGCCCATAAGGGAAAATGGGAAGAGGCTGATAGCAGCAACCTTAGGTAAACAGTTTGATTTAAAAACCAACCAAACAAAAAAGATCTAAGACATTGATTAAAACAAACAAACAAACAAACAGACCAAGGCAAGATTTGACCAGGAGGGCTCAAGAAATGCTCCAGCAAACTGTGGTTTGTGAATTGTAGGCCCCAATTCACTCCTCCTAGTATCCAAGTCCTTTGCCATGTGACTTTGCCGTTCTTCTCACTGGAAATAAAGTATACTTCCCGACTCCTTGACTTTGATGTCAGCCAGGAGATAAGCTTCGGCCAATGAGATATTAACAGTGACTTGAAACAGACTGAGTGGTTGGGCTGACTTTCTAGAACCTCTGGTATCTCCATGAGAAAAGCTTCTGGAGTAGCTGCTGCCTCTTCAGCCTGGACCCTGGGATAACAAGAGGACAAGCACAGTCAGACTCCCAGTTTGAGGCAGAGCCATATAGCTGCCAGCTTCTATAACACATCTCTCAGCCAAAGCAGCATAGACTAGTGAGTGAGCCAGGGGTCTGGCTATAGTTTGTAATTTAGCATTAATGTGGCAATAGCTAACTGGTACACAAGGAGAATTTATGATTTTAAAATAGCATATAAAGTTTTGGGATAAATTTTTGCCACATATAAAGGCTTGGAAAATAATAATCTAGCCATAGGTTTCCCCAATCTCTCTCTCTCTGTTCTCTCTCTCTCTAACGTGCATGCACACACACAGAATCTACTCAGTTCCTGAAATAATTGTTTTGAAGATGTGAAATAATATTCATATATTAAAAAGTTTAACATACAGAATTAGAGAGAACTCTATACCTTATAATCCAGCTTTAAAAAAATGCCAACCCATTACTTTGTTTGTCTTTCAAGGAGGTGACTTTGGAATATAGGCTGCCATGTATTCATCTTCACCTATGTCCAATAATATTACATGATTATATCGTCTTAGCACGATGCCAATAGTGTGATACTTTTGTTGTTGTTGTTGTTGAACTTGAGGTCTGCTCTCTATATCTGGAAGAAGTTCAGCATATGAAAAAAACTCTTGGCAAGATCCTGAAGAGAGAGAAGCGGTAGAGTAGAGTAGAGTGGTTAGATGATCAGAGCCAGCTAGTGTCTAACCTCTGCCACATATTGGCTGCGTTATTTTAAGAAAGCTTTTTAACTTCTCTTTTACTTTAAGGAAGTTGCCTCCTCTGTAAATTAATAATAATAAGCTCCTATTTGATAATGTTATTGTGAGTTTTAGGTCAAATCATAAAAGTTAAGAGCTCTAGGTCTAACACAGAGTAAACACACAATAAATATTAGATATGATTCTCCCTATTATTATTATTAAAGCAAATTCATGTTCTTTTCACCAAAGTGTAAGTTGCTATTTCACACTCAAATCCTTCAGAGCTGGATCTGTGGCTGGGATCCATAATGATCAATATTAACTAAAAATCTTGGTAGGTCAGGGTGATGGCATGAAGACTCCATCTGTTGGTTTCATAAACGCCTGAGCCTCACTTTCTTCCCACCAAATCCAAAAGTTGGAAGAATTATTTCAGAATCTCCAACCACTGGCTCCTCATACTGCAGCAAGATAGAGTGGTTTTTGGATGGCAATGTGCTGAAAGGGAAGGAGTTATGTGATTGGTCAGACTTCTGAGGAACTTTCGTCATAATTTTTATATTAACATTGTACTCTCATTTTAGATTGTCTTAATATTGTATTCTCATTTTAGATTGTCTTCCTCTGTATTATTGAAGCTAAATCCAAGTAGTGGGCAGGGTTCTTGAATCCAGTGCACTTACTACGATCAGTATATTTTTTTTACTCAGAAAGAGACATGGATGATCACATAAGGACGATGAATGCAGGAGATTCCAAGTCTCCAGGTAAGAAGTACGTGTAACACAGGCTCTAGATGTTGTTTGTGAAGTAAACAAATTTACGTTTGGTGGGTCCCTGCTATCAGGGAATCCTAACCCTCCTGAGAGAGTCAGTGTTTCCATGCTCTTCATCTCTTCTATCCATGTCAAGTTATTTTCAGCTATCTGTTTATAAGACATCTTATAGACAGATCCACACTGTGTGAATAAAAGATAACTGATTTTTGTACTATTTTTAACAGCTTTATTTAGGTAAAATTGACATACATCCGTTAAAATGCACATATTTAAAGTGCACAATTTGATAAATTTTGACATACCTGACACACACCCATGACATCACAAATACATTCAAGATAATGAAGATATCCATCAACATCAAAAGTTTCTTCATATTCCATTATAATCTTTTTCTACTGCCACTTTCAGCATTCCCTCCTTGAGACAACTATAGACCAACTTTGTGTCACTATAGATAGATTTACATTTTCTGGAATTTTATATAGATGGAATCATACAGTATGTACTCATTTTTTTCTGGCTCCTTTTATTGATCATAATTATTTTAATATTCATCCATGTTGCTGTAGTAAGTATCAATAATTCATTCCTTTTTTATTGCTGACTAGTATTCCATCATATGGAGGTACCACAGTCTATTTCTCCATTCACCCATTAATGAACATTTAGACTGTTTCCAGTTTGGGTTTATTACAAATAAAGCTGTTATGACATTTCATGTACCAGTCTTTGTACGGACATAGCTTCCATTTCTCTTGGGGAAATACCTATGAGAAGAATAGATGAGTCATGTGGTAGGTGTATATTTAGCTCTTTAAGAAACTTCTACACTGCTTTCCAATCTGTTTGTACCATTTTATGTTTCTACTAACAATGGATGAGAGTTCCACTTCTTCTATATCCTTACCAACGTTTCGTAAGATCAGACATTATAATTTTAGTCATTCTAATAGGTATGTAGTAGTTTCTAAATTTGGTTTTAATTTGCATTTTCTTTATGAATAATGATGATGCACATCTTTTTATGTGCAATTTCACATCTATATACCTCATTTCATGAGCTGTGTGTTCTCTCTTTTTCTCATATTTTTAATGTGTTGGTTTTCTTATCAAGCATTGAGAATTCTTTATATATTCTAGACACAAGTCCTTTATCAGACATTCGATTTGCAAATATTTTCTACCAGTCTCTGGCTTGTCTTTTCATTTTGTTAACACTGCCTTTTGAAGAGCAGAGTTATTATTTTTTAGGAAGGCCACTTTATTACTTTTTAATGGATTGTGCTTTTTTGGGTTGGATTGAAAAAATTTTTGTCTAACCCAAGATAACAAAGAATTTTTCCTGTTTTCTTCTGTAAGTTTTACTGTTTAGGTTTTATGTTTATTTCTATGATCTATTTGAATTAATTTTTGTACATGGGGTGTGATATGGATCAAAAATCTCTTTTTTGCATCTAGATATCCACTTATTCTAGCACCATTTATTGAAATGACTATCCATTTTGTGTCTTTGCCAAAAACCAAGTGTCTGCATATGTGTGGGTCTATTTCTAGACTATTTGTCTATCTTTACACCAATAGCTGTAGCTTTATAAGTCTTTAAACCAGGTAAGGTTCACCCTCCAATTTAGTTTTCTTTCAAACCTGGCTATCCTAGCTCTTTAGCATTTTCATATAAATTTTGGAAACAAATTGCCAATTTCTACCCAAAAAAAGCCTTCTGAGAATTTTGCTTGAGATTGTGATGAAGCTATGGATTCATTTGAGTAGAATTGACATCTTAACAATACCATGTCTTCTGACTCACAAAAACAGTATCTCTTTCCATTTATTTATGTCTGTAATGTCTTTCAGCAATGTTTTGTAGCCTTCAGTGTACAAGTTTTGCATGTTTTTTGCCAGAAATATCCATAAGTATTTAATATTTTGATGTTGTTGTAAATGGTATGTTATATTTTAATTTCCTATTGATAATTGCTAGTATGTAGAAATATGATCAGTTTGTATATTTTGGGATCTTGAATCCTACATTCTAAACTAATTATTAGTAATGAAGAACTGATTAATTTTTCTATCGGAGATGTTATCTCTTCCAAGTGTACTACGGAGTCACAAGAACCCACAAAAAGGAATAAAAAGAGACTTTGTATCTCTAAAATTATCACCATTGTCATCTTTTTTCTGGTGATTCTAATAACTACAATGGCCACAATCTTAGCAGGTGAGTTGCCCAATTCCCAAATATGCTCTTGTTAACTCTCTGATAAAATATTTCATCATATGTGTGCCTTTCAGACTTTAGCTCAGAATTAAGGGTAATTTCAGAGATCTTTGTACATGGAACGAGCATATAATTCCTATTCTATAAAGTAAGGATAATAGCTGTACTAAATATCCTGAGGATAAAAATAACTTAAAGTATATGAAATTTCCTTCTAAACCAATATTAGTATAGTCCTTACAAGGGAAGGAATTTGTGGTAAAATGTAAATCACCACATTGCTTCCTTCATCAAGAAAGTTTCATTATGAAGAAATATCAAAGGAACTAAACAGTATATTTGGCAAATTAGTCAGTTAACAATGTGCCACAAGGTCTTTATCTCACCGTGGACTGGTAGCAAACATTATCTAGCTGTGGACTACCTCGCCCTAAACAATATGCTTTTATATAGATGTTAGTATTTTATTTCTAAGCTGCCTCTAGTTGATAGCTATGTTTATAAGAATGAAAATTGAGTTCAAGGTGCAAAACATTTGATCTCTCTCTGGTTATGCAGCTTGTAATGATGGGGTCAGATTTCCAAGTCCTATTCATAATTCACGACAACACATATGGGTTAGAGAGACTTGAACAAGAAAAAAATGTTGCTATCTTAACGACCATAACTTTTTTACACAAAATATAGATTACTTTTATACTATAAAAGCAGAATGACACATCTAACCTTCATGATGGTAAATTATGGACATATATTCTACAAATAACTTGAAACAATTGTAATGATATGTTTGAAAATATATACAGAACTATATATGCATATAGACATGTGTATATAAATCTATATATGATTTACACGTGAATATATGTATTATAAATGTGTATACAAAATATACATGTATACAGTAATTTATATAAATTAATGTGCATATATATTATATATGCATGTATCATAAGTGTGCACGTTTATTTTATTATACATATATAAATCAAGCTTATTCTATGAACTAGGCATTAATATATACACGAATAGGGGCTAGCCCGGTGGTGTAGTGGTTAAGTTCCTGCCCTCTGCTTCCATGGCCCGGGGTTCACAGGTTCGGATCCCGGGAGCAGACTAATGCACGACTTGTCAAGCCATGCTTTGGCAGGGTCCCATATAAAGTAGAGGAAGATGGGTACAGATTTTAGCCCAGGGCCAATCTTCCTCAGCAAAAAGAGGCGGATTGGCAAAAAGGACATTAGCTCAGGGTTAATCTTCCTCACATACACACACACACGCAAAAAAATATATATATATATATACACACACACACACATGAATAGATGTATATACATGACTATATATGTATATATATGCATATGTGCATATACTGTGTGTGTTTGTGACTTACAGCAGCAAACAGGCATAAAATAATCATCGGGTACTGGAATAGAGAAGGAAGAGAAAAATGATAATTTTAACTATAATGTATTAAATTTGATAATGTATTAGAAGCAGAGGGCATGGAAAGGAGAGTATGTTCAATTCCATTGGCCTGGGGTGGAGGAGATTCATACAAGAAATTATGCTTTAACAGAATAGATGATTTAAATACAAGTGGACTCTTTCCAGTTCGACAGAGATGGAGTTTTTGATTGCTAGTTCAAGGTGGGGGTATGACATTGGGGAACACAGATCAGCATGAGCAAAGGCCCAGATATTACATAAAGTAATATGACATGTATAAGGGACTACAAGAGGTTTGGTATGCAAGGAATTAGATAGAGAAACAAAATGCCTACAGAAAAAATAAAACTATTAAAGTAAACAAAAATCAAATCCTGAGGGCATTTTTCGTTAAAGTTTAATGAAAAAGTTAGACTGTAAACATAGTTTAAGCATAGAGTCAGCATACCCATAACTGGATCAGATATATTCCACTTAGTTGTTTTACACACTTTACATTGAACACTTCTTTTTTTCCACATCTGTTTTTCTTCTAACAATCATTTTTATGAATCAATATGCCATCGACCTAGTACAGACATCAGTATTTGTCTCTGATTTTGAAATAATCCTTTAGCGTAAGGTTTAAAACCTCACTGTGTATATAAGGCTGGCTCCTGCTCATCTTTCTGAACTAGGTTCTTGTTATGCTTCCTCTTTCTCTCTATACACCAATAATACTGATCTTCTTCCTTTTTCAAGTTCAAAGGTCACTCACTCCAGGGCCTTTGCACATTCACTTTCTCTCCACTAAGAACATGCTTTCTTCATTCTTCATTTAGTGATCTCTCTGCGTCCTTCAAGTGTCAACTTAAGTGTTTACTCTAATCCCCACTCCTGAACTAGATCAGCTCTCCTCAACACATGTTCTCTTAATGTCTATCACTATTCCTTTTATATTACTCCTTGAATTTGCAATTATTTGTTCAATATCTATCTGCCCCACTAGAGTCTTAGCACAGTGATGGCTGGGACCACGTCTATAATGAACATATACAACAGAGGTTAACACATAGTGTGTACTCACAAATATTTTGTCATTGAACAAATGAATGTCCATTAGGTATTTGTATGGAGAAGATCTCTGATGGGTTGGACATATTAATTTAATAATTATCAGAATATACCTGGTAGGTAACATCACAAGAATGAGTGTGATTACCTAGAGGAGTATGTCACTTGAGAAAAGCACCAAGCCTTGAATCAGCAATAACAACATCTACATGAGTGTCATCCACCAAGGATTTCTTTTAACCTAGCAGGAAAATAAGTACAAAAATTTAGGAGCTGTCCTCATTTGGGAAAAAACACAGAGTGATTAATGAACTCCAAAACCTTTAGACTGAAGGACCAAAGCTAATCTGGAGAATTTTGTTCATATGGCTAGATAAAGGTTTTAAATTAAATTAAATTCTACTATATCTCAGAGCGGGGATTCGGGGCATTATACCCCCTCAGTACTTAATATATTATTAAATCATTTTTAGTTGAAAAACAAACATCTTCCACTCAACATGTGTCATGCCTGGATAGCTGGATTCGTTACCTAGGAAAATGCTTCTATTTTTCTGAAAATACAACCACCTGGGCAGCAAGCCAGAACTTCTGTGCATCTCATGCAGCAATTCTTGCTGTATTCAACACCACAAAGGAACTGGTAAGGCAATACTTTTCAACTATAATTATGTTTTCAGAGGTTATAGCTAATATGGAGAATGCACACTGGAAATGGAAATGGTCCAGAAAAGATCCTCTCACCCAGGAGACCTATTTTCCACATCAACTCAAAGACCATAGACAGCTCACATCACAGGATCAGACCACATTCACCTCACAGGTCAGGTCAGATCAACCTTCATGATACAAATTATTAGGCAACACTTAGGAGATGACTTCTCCCATTTGACTTTTCAACTGGGAGTAGGAGTATTTAGAAACCAATTACATGTTAGTCCTTTTCCCTTTGCACTATATAGAGCAATTTATATATTACTGCCCTATGGAAAGATCTCAACTGTTCTTCAAAGTTCAACTACACAATTACCTAGCTCTACATTTTCAAGTGGAAATAAAGCACCAAAATCCAGGGAAAGTCCAAAATCGTTTCTATAGTTCAGACCAGGGAAGCCATAATAAAGCCCCCACTAATGAACTGTTGTTCACCTACCTATTTTACACCAAATGACAGTTGCCTTTTTTGGGACTATATTTAAAAAAGTAATAAGCAGAGAGCCATGACAAACCAGTTGTCAGAGATCCTGGAAAGAATTAATAAATGAGTCAGTATAATCACGTAGATCTGGGAGATTTGGACGACAGAAAAGGGTAAATGGAGAAACTTAAAAGCACACAATACAAACTGCTCAAAAACAGAAATAATGGAGACATAGTGAAATACAGGTGGTAAGCATAGGAGTATATTTAACATTTATTGAACACTTACTCTACCAGCAATAGACAGAATACAGATTGATCTTGGTTGAAACTAATTTGGTATAACATTTTGACAAAGATTTTTAAATGGGTACATTAGGATGGCTAATAAATATACATGAAGTCATATATTTCATTCTATAGAGTAATAAATTAAGAAACTAAAGCAAGGAAAAACATAAGAAAATATCAGGTGGATATAGAAACAGAACAAAGAAAACAAATATTTTAACTAAAAAACATAGCCATTGAAATAATTTTTGGAATAAAAATAAGAGAAAACATAGAAAAAGGAGTACAACAAAATAATAAATGAGGATGTACCAAAGTACAACTAGTTCTTTAAATAGATAGGACTGATCACAGAAAAAAGGAAAATATCCAGTCTAATATACACAATTACAAACAGCAGAGATTTAAAAGCATAAAACATTATAAATAATTTTGTCAATAAATTTGAAAATTTTAAAGAAATAAGTAATTGTCTAAATAATTATTTAGACTATTTAAAAAGTGGAATATGTATAGATAGGTATATTTCTAAAAAATTAAATGGTAAGCATCAAAGAATAAAAAATGTTGAAAAAAGCTAAAATATCTAAATAAACTAAAGACATACAAAAAGTATCAATGCAACAGAATTCAGAAAAGAAAAAAGTAGAAAGCACAACATTGATATATCCAAATATAATAGCAATTAAGATAAGATGTAAATATTTTTAATTTATCTCTTAAAAGACAAAAATCATCAGATTGGTTTTAAAAAAAACAGCCAAGTCCAGTTACATGCTACTTACAGAGATATACGTAAGCGTGTGTACAAACCCACACGCACATGCGCACACACATACGTTAGAGATAAAGTGAAAGGAAAAGATCTACAAAACAATTACTAACCAAAATGACACCAAACAGAAAAGCTACTATAGTGGTAATAACGACTGAAAATATAATGTATCAGAATAAATTAAGAAGATATGTGAAACCTGAATGAAGCAAGAACTCCTCAATATATTTTACTGCTAGCCCTAATTCTCCCATTCTAAAAGGCACCAAACCTAGAAAGATTTCCTGGCAAATTTGACTAAGCCTTCACAGGACAGATAATTTCTGTCTTGTAAAAACTGTTTTAAAAAATAGAAAAGAGAGAAAGCTACCCAATGCAATTTACTACAGAATTTGTTACAGAAGTAATGCAACCCATGAACTAACCCATGAACCAACCCATGAACCAGAGAAGGACAATATCACCTCTAAGATCATTTCCAAATCTGAAAGTCTATATTTTTGTAGAGTATAATGAATTAAACAAAAGAAAATCCAAGAGAATGAAGCCTTTGCCATTCATCCCGTAAATATACTTTACTAAAGGATTTCCTGAAGCGATGTTCTGACCATTCTCAGTATTGGATTGGATTCAGCCGAAAACCAGGACAGACCTGGAAGTGGATAGATGGAACCATACATAGTGATTGGTAAGTCCTGGGTGTATAATTTACACATCTAAAGCTGGAGCTCAGAGCCCTGTCCCACCATGGAGAGATCTGAGTTATAATCCCTACACACCATTCCCCTGGAAGCTTCCGTTGCGGTGAAGAATAAAATGACTCCAGAGAAAAAGTAGTAATACAAATTCTTATACAAATTATTTAATACCTATAATATCCCAAACACAATGCTTCATAATCATTATATCATTTGACCTCCATAACAACTGTGGGAGGTAGATATATATATCTCCATTTTACAGATGAAAAAATTGATGTCTAAAGATGTCGAATAATTATAACATTTTACAACATATATTTAAAATATGTTTGTCAATAAATCCTGCACTTCTCCATCATATAGGTTATAGATTATTTTAGTTTATAAAGCTACATTTTAGGCCAGGCAAAGTATATGAATTCAGTTTGCTTTAATTCAAACAATGTGGTATTGGGTTACAGTAAAAACTCACAGTGGAGAAAATTTTTTCTCTAACTCTTCCAATCAATATCCACTCACTCTGTGGCCTTTCTTTCCCCCCTGTGTTTTGTTTTAGGTTTAAAATAATTGGAATTGGAGAATGTGCCTATCTACACAAAATTGGGATTAGCAGTGCCAGTACCCATTTGGTTAGAAAATGGATTTGCAGCAAACCAGAAACATGTATATCAAGAAGTTAAGACATAATAGATTTAAGATGCTTTACATAAAATGTAGTTTTTATTCTTTTTAAAAGATATATAATACATTAACATAAAAGTATATGAAATTCATGCTTAAATATTTTCATTGATGTTTCACTCCAAATCTCTAAATCCATTGTTTATAAATCTATCAGATTCTTGGCATTCAAGAGGTATATGCCTCAACATATTTAAAAGTTCCAAAATCTCTTGTAGAATAAAATTTTTGATATGTAATACATTAAAATATGAATACAAATTTAAATGACATTTTAAGATATTTAATCATATGAATTCAGACTAGTGTCATTTAAAATTACTTGTTTTTCAAAGAACTCATGTTTTTGCACTGTCTCCTGACGTTTATTATCAACACTAGTTGTTGGTTTTCTTTTAGTTTTGCAATATTTGCATTACTTTATGAGATTCACTCATGAATGTAGTGTAATCCAAACACAAGAATAGTGTTTAAATGTATAAATGAATCTCTTTCACACACCAACCTCACAGCAAAAAGTAAAACAGTAATAAAAAGATTTCAAGTTCAGACCATCATGTGAGGAGCATCAAGATTATGAGTAAGCAGTCTGAATTAGCAGTGTTCTACTTGTGAATGCCAAGGATCTATTGCATAATAGACAATATTAATAGTACAAATTTGGAGGACAGATGGATGAGAGAGTGGTTTGATCTTTAGTTCTAAAGCTTCTCTGTATTTGAGGAAACAATAAATCAGAATATATACTTCTTCAGGGAATATTATCTTCATGATTATTCAAGGTTAACATTATCTCTTTGTAAAATGTAATCCTTTTCTTAAAGTTATTGTGAAATCTGTGATCTGCATTGTATCCTGTGGTGCTTAATGTATACTCCTTGATAGAAATTAAAATAGTTGTATTAGGAGAACACATATTGGTGAATGGGACTAGTAAGAATTTAGGAAAATCACTTAGTAAAGTCTCATTTTTATATCTTCTGTTATAGACCATACCTTACTTTCTCTCATCCTCATTTTCACTTTCTTTCTTCCCTGTACTCCCCCCTCCTCCATTCTTTATAAATGATTATTTGATTATTTTAATCTCAATATGAATAGGGGAAAAAACTGTCCACAGTCAAATTAGTACCAAGACTATAAAAGACTGAAAGAGGAAATTTCCTGTCTAATTAAAATTGACCACTGCATGGGTCCTTAGAGAACTCAGGACTTTGTTCTTAAAGTCTTTATTTTATCAGTTTGTACTGTGTTATTACTCCATTGTTCTCCTGTATCAGGAGTAAATACAACTATTTTTATTGAAAACTAGAATTTAAAAAATGGTGACAAGGGACTTAGTATTAAATCTACAATTAGAAAATCAGAGACTGGATAGATGAACCTTCAACGTTTAATTACCAAACAGTGTAAGAAGTGCAAAAACAAAGTCATATGATGTATGAAAAGGTTCAGTGGCAGCATAAGGAAGAAAGTGTCCAAAACTTGAGAAAGAGGTGCCTAGTGAAATTATTATAGGGAAAATATTTTTAAATTGATAACTAAAGAAAGTAGGGGTTTTCCAGGAAGAAAATTCTCAGGAATAACATTGCCAGGAGAATGAAAAGCATATGTGAGGGTACCAAGTGTTGCACAATTGAGAAATTAGAATAGCCTGGAAACACTGGAATGAGAGGTGTCAGATGCTAAAGAATAAGAGTTGGGGTTGAGGGTAGAGATGGGGAGGGAGGGGGGCAATAGCCAGATTTAGGGGGAATTATATGCCATGATAAGTGAAGTTTAGCTTTGATGCTCTATTTTACTGCTCTACAATAAATCTATTGTAAGCTCTACAATAAATCTAAATCTTTTCAATACTTATAAATAGGAATAATGATATCTTCAAATATACTAGTTAGAATAACTCTCAGGGCAACATCAAAATCTGTCTAATGGACTAAGAAACTATTTAGAAGGCTTTTCAACTGCCTAGAAGAAGAAATGATATGAGTAGTGCCAGGAACAGGGGCAGGGAGAATGGAAAGGAGTGAATGGATTCAAGAACTCTTTCAGAGACAAACTCTTAAAAAATATAGGATGAGGGCGATTAAGGAGAAATAGGCATTAAGAATAAATCCCAGGTTTCTAAGTCAATCAGATAAATAGTCATGCTATTAATTGATAAAGACAGAAAATGATATTTTAGAAATACTGAGTTTCAGGAATCTGTAGGAAATCTATGTGGAAATGTTTAGCAGTAATTAGGATCTCCAGTTATGGGACTCAGGGGTAAGTCTGGCTGAATATATGGAGTGGATGCAGACAGAGCTGCAGATATCTGAGGTATAAGCTTATATGACAAAATGAGAAAATTGCATGATAGCAAAGAGCAGACAATTATTTGCTCAATGAAAAGAAAACATATTCTTCTATTTTTACTTATTTCTTGATTATTTTTATGTTTTAGGTGAGGTCTAAATTAAGATCAGTTAGATTTAGTCACAGAGCTGAATCTGCACCTATAAGAGCACAAGTAGAACAATAGTATAACATCAGGCAAATAAATCAGTCCATGTGTATTTACAGAAGTGCAAAATAAGAGTAATGCATACTTTTCAGAAGATAGATGCTGCAGTACTCAGAAGTATTGGATCTGCAAAACTTCTAATACTGAATAGTGTCCAGATCAAGTAGGAAAATGTACTAATGTTTCTTTGCTCTTTCAAGTTATAGTTTTAAAAATTATGTCTTCACTGTATTAGCCCTCTCTAGCACTAGTCCGATAATGTCAAGAATCCTTTTGTATGACTCATGCTTTTATCATACCTAATGCTATTTCATACTTAATGACATACATTTTAAAGTGTCTTCCTAAAGTTTATTAATTAATACTAAAATAAAGTTCTTACTTTAAAAACAAATTGAGAGTTTTGGTGCTTTTTAAGTAAAATCACAAATATTCTCACATCTCTCTTTGTGGGATGATAATGAATAATTATGCCTGGAAGTGCATCTCTCTAAAATTCTGGGAAAACAACTTCTAAGAGTTAAAATTTCTTTATACTTGATTAAAATTTTTGTTATACTTTTAAGCATTATATATATGCACTTAAGTACAAGTATAAATGTATATGTGTATATACTATTAAGTATACATAAAGTGTGCAAATAACATGTTAGTTTTTACAATAATTAGTGGGAAAGCCAAGGTGTTCAAAACAATGAAGTATAAATGGGGAAAAAGAAGTTTAGGAATACAATCTTATTACTGTGTGAGAATTAATACATGATTCCTCATTTGACTTGAGAGATGCTCACTTAGAAGTGATTGACTCAATTGATTTATGGTATCTATGGACATATGTTCCCAGAATAGTAATTTAATTCTTATGAACAATTTACTATTAAGGGTTTATTGATTGATTCTTTTCTCTTCTTGGAGTTCTGCTTTTCATTGGTTTAAAGTAATATCCAACATACATCTCAGTCCTACCACCCTTGAGTTGCCATATCACCCAACGTACATTCTAACTATTAAAATAATAATAAAGTGTCCCTGGTACTCTTGTCATTGTCTCAACCATCCCTGTGACCCCCTGTGGTGAAGTCAGTGACCACAGTTACACAAGCAACAGCAAGGCATCAGTGACCCCCAGAGGCACAGGCAGTGATGACAAGAGTACCAGTGACACTCTGAGTAGAGGAAATGGAGGGTGGAACATGCACATCCTCAAATGTAGCCAGAGGCAGCTCAGGTAAAAGAAACCGAAAAACTAGTGCTATAGGACAACCTACTGAAAAACAAAAGAAAAGTTTCTAAATCTCCAAGTGGTTGAAAAGTTTGAATGAAAACAAACAAAGCTATACATAAAGAAGCAACATGTTTGCTCTGACAAATGCACTGGCAAAGGAGTAACTCAGCAGGGACCACAAAAAGCCACAGCAACATGGCATCACAAAAAGAAAACAATTCTTCAGAAAAGAAACATAAAGTCATGGAAGATTGTGATTTAACTGATAAAGAATTCAAAATAGATGTCATGAAGGAATTCAATGAGCTACAATAAAATTAAGAAAGGCAGTTCAATGAGATCATGAACAAAATCAATGAACAGGAGGAATGCTTTACCAAAGAGGCTGAAACGCTAAAAAAACAAAAACAAAAACAAATTCTGGACGTGAAGAACTCAATATATGAGATGAAGAATACTTTAGAAAGCATTGGAAATAGAACAGATCATGTGTAAGAGAGCTCAAAGATAGAAACCTAGAAATGATGCAGGTAGAAGAGGAGAGAAAACTAAGACTTAAAAACAATGTAGAAATTCTACAAGAATTATGACTCAATTAGAAAGGGCAACATAAGGGTAATGGATATCCCAGAAGGAGAAGAGAGAGAGAAGGCAGCAGAGGGCTCATTCAAAGAAATAATAGATGAGAACTTCCAAACCTGGGGAAGGAACTGGATATACAAATCTATGAAGCTAATAGAATACCCAACTACCTCAACACAAAAAGACCTTCTCCAAGACACATGATGATAAAATTGTCAAAAATCAATGACAGAGGAGAAATATTAAAGGAAGCCAGGCAGAAAAAGACAACAACTTACAACAGAATCCTCATGAGGCTATCAGTATATTTCTCAGCAGAAACTCTAAAGGTCAGGAGAGAGTGCAAAGACATGTTCAAAGTATTGAAAGATAAAAACTGTCAGCAAAGAATGATCTATCCAGAAAAGCTAACTTTCAGATATGAGGGAGAAATAAAGGCTTTCCCACATAAACAAAAGTTGAGGAAGTTCATTGCCACTAGACCTGACTTACAAGAAATGTTGAAAGGAGCTCTCCTACATGAAACAAAAAGGCAAAGATATACAAAGCTTTGAGCAAGGTGATAGACAGAATCAGAAAATTGCAGCTCTATTAGAATAGAATAGTGTACAACTAATTATAACATAAAGGTTAAAGGGAAAGGAAGCATTAAAAATAACTATAAACACTTCAATTTGTTAACAAGCTCACAATGCAATAAGAGTTAATTTGTGACTATTAAAACACAGAAGAGGAAGAGGAAAATGATGAAACCTGCATAGGCAAATGGAAATAAGATGTTATCAGCAGAAAAAGGACTATCTTATCTATGAGACTTTTCATTTAAACCCCATGGTAACCACAAAACAAAAATTCAGAACAGAGTCACAAAACATTAAAAAAAAGAGAAAACTGAGAAACACATTTCAGAAAGCCACCAAACTAAAATGGCAGACAAAAACACAATGAAAAAGAAACAGTGGAAACATAAAGCAACCAGAAAACAAAAGATAAAATAGCATTATTAAGTACACATATATCAATAATCACCCTAAATGTAAATGAATTGAATTCTCCAATCAAAAGCCACAGAGTGGCTGGATGGATTGAAAAGCAAGATCCAACAATATGCTGCCTTCAGGAGACCCATCTCAGCTCTAGACAAACAAAGTCTCAAAGTGAAGGGATGGAAGATGATACTCCAAGCAAATGGGAACCAAAAAAAGCAGGTGTAGCCATTCTATCAGACAAAATAGACTTCAAGCCAAAAAGGGTAACAAGAGACAAATATGGACATTATATAATGATAAAGGGGCCAATCGATCTAGAAGACATAACATTTATTAATATACACACTGAACATAAGAGCACCAAAGTACAATAAAAATTACTAACAGACACAAACAGAGAAATTGACAGCAACATCATAATCTTAGAGGACTTTAACACCCCACTTACATTGATGGATAGATCATCCAGAGAGAAAATCACAAGGAAACATCAGCCTTAAATGAAACATTAGCCCAGATGGACTTAATAGATATATACATATAGACTTGTCCTTCCCAAAACAGCAGAATATTGGAACATGGAACATTCTTAAAGATAGACCATATGTTGGGAAACAAAACAAGTCTCAATAAATTTAAGAAGATTGAAATCATCTTTTCTGACCACAATGGTATGAAGCTAGGAATGAAATACAAAAAGATAGTTGAAAAAGTCACAAATATGTGAAAACTAAACCACATGCTACTGAACTGGATCAATGAAGAAATCAAAGGAGAAATCAAAAAATACCTAGAGACAAATGAAAATGAAAATGCAACATACCAAAATCTATGGGCTGCAACAACAGTAGTACTAAGAGAGAAGTTTATAGCAATACAGGCCTACCTCAAAAAACGAGTAAAAAATCCTCAAATAAACCATCTAGTATTACACCTAAAGGAACTAGAAAAAGAAGAACAAACAAAGTCTAGTGTCAGTAGAAGTAAGAAAATAATGAAAAGAGAGCAGGAATAAATGAAATGGAGACTAAAAAGACAATAGAAAGGATCAATGAAACTAAGACTTAGTTCTTTGAAAAGATAAACAAAATTGACAAATCTTTAGCTAGACTCACTAAAAAGAAAACAGACATGTCTCAAATAAAGTCAGAAACAAAAGAGGAGAAATTACAACAGATACTGCAGAAATACAAAAGATTATAAGAGAACACTATGAAAAGCTATACACCAACAAATTGAATAACCTAGAAGAAATAGATAAATTCTTAGATCATAGAACCTTCCAAAACTGAATCAAGCAGAAACAGAGAATCTGAATACATGAATACCTCGGAGATATTCCGTGATCAGTTCCAGGACACCACAAAAAAGCTAATATCACAATAAAGTGAGTCACACAAATTTTTTGGTTTCTCATTGCATACAAAATTTATATTTACACTATACTGTAGTCTATTAAGTGTGCAATAACATTATGTCTAAAACAACAGTGTGCACATCTTAATTTAAAATACTTTATTACTAAAAAGTGCTAACCATCATCTGAGCCTTCAGTGAGCCATAATCTTTTTGATGGTGGAGGGTCTTGTGAAAAATGCAGGATCTACAAAGCACAATAAAGTGAAGTGCAGTAAAACAAGGTATGCCTGTAGACTGATCACTAGTGAAGAGATGAAACAGTAATCAAAATCTTCCCAAACAAAAGTCCAGGATCACGTGACTTCTCTGGTGAATTCTACCATGCATTCAAAAAGATTTAATAGCTATATTTGTCAAAGTCTTCCAAAAAATTGAAGAGAAGGGGATGTTTCCTAACTTATTTTATGAGGCCAACATTACCCTGATACCAACACCAGACAAAGACATTACCAAAAAAGAAAATTACAGGCCACTATCACCAATGAACATAGATGCAAAAGTCCTCATAAATATTAGCAAATAGAATACAACAATATAGTAAAAAGATCATACACCCTGATCAAGTGGGATTTATTCCAGGGATGCAAGAATGGTTCAACATCCTCAAATTAATCAACATTATACACCACATTAACAAAATGAAGAATAAAAGCCACATGATCATCTCAATAAATGTAGAAAAAGCATCTGATAAGATTCAGCATCTATTCATGATAAAAATCTCAATAAAATGGGTGTAGAAGGAAAATACTTCAACATAATAAAGGCCATATATGACAAACTCACATCTAACATCACACTCAATGGTGAAAAACTGAAATCTATCCCTCTGAGAACAGGAACAAGACAAGGATGCCCACACTCTCACCACTCTTATGCAACACAGTATTAGAAATGCTAGCCAGAGCAACCAGGCAACCAGAAGAAATAAAGGTATCCAAATTGGAAAGGAAGAAGCAAAACTGTCACTATTTGTGGAGGACATGATTTTATATATAGAAACCCCTAAAGAATCCACCAAAAAACTTTTAGAAATAATAAACAAATATAGTAAAGTTGTGGGGTACAAAATCAATATACAAAAATCAGTTGTGTTTCTATATACTAACAATGAACCAGGAGAAAGAGAAACCAAGAATACAATCTTATTTACAATTGCAACCAAAAGAACAAAAGACCTAGGAGTGAATTAAACCAAGGAGATGAAAGACCCATACACTGAAAACTATAATAATTTGTTGAAAGAAATTGAAAAAGACACAAAGAAAAGGGAAGATATTTCATGCTCATGAACTGGAGGAATTAACATAGATAAAACATCCATATTTTAAAGCAATCTACAGATTCAATGCAATCCCTACCAAAATCCCAACAATATTTTTCAAGGAGATAGAACAAAGAATCCTAAAATTTATATGGAACAATAAAATATCCCAAATAGCCAAAGCAATTCTGAAAAAAAAGGAACAAATCTGAAGGTATCACAATTTCTGATTTCAAAGTATACTACAAAGGTATAGTAATAAAAAAAAATGGTACTGGCAGAAAAAATAGATACACAGATCAATGGAACAGAGTTGAGAGTCCAGGAATAAATCCACATGTTTATGGGCAGCTCATTTTTGACAAAGGAGCCAAGAACACACAATGGAGAAAAGAAACTTTCTTCAATAAATGGTGTTGAGAAAACTGGACAGCCACATGAAAAAGAATAAAACTGGACCACTATCTTATACCATACACAAAAATTAACTGAAAATGGATTAAAGGCTTGAATGTAAGACCTGAAACCATACAACTCCTAGTAGAAAACATAGGCAGCACACTGTTTGGCATCAGTCTTAGTAATATCTTTTGGGATATGTCTTCTTAGACAAGCAAAATAAAGAAAAAAATAAACAAATGGGACTACATTAAACTAAAAATCTTCTGCACAGCAAAGAAAGTCATCAACAAAATGAAAAGATGACCTACCAGTTTGGAGAAGATATTTCCATATCATTTATCCAATAAGGGGTTAATTTCCAAAATATATAAAGAACTCATACAAATCAACAACAAAAAAACAAACAACCCTATTAAAAAATGGGTAGAGGATCTGAACAGACATTTCTCCAAAGAAGATATACAGGTAGCTAACAGGCACATGAAAAGATGTTCAACATCACTCATTATTAGGGAAATGCAAATCAAAACCACGATGAGATCAGATATCACCACATGCCCCTCAGAATGGCTATTACTAAAAAGACAAGAAATAACAAGAGTTGAAGATGATGTGGAGAAAAGGGAACACTTGTACATTACTGGTGGGAATGTAAACTGGTGCAGCCACAATGTAAAACAGTATGGTGATTCCTCAAAAATTAAAAATAGAACTACCATAGGATCCAGCTATCCCACTTCTGATCATTTATCCAAAGAACAGAGAAATATGAATTTGAAAAGATATGTGTACCCCTATATTCACTGTGGCATTATTTACAATAGCCAAGACTTGGTTACAATCTAAGTGCCTGTTGACAGATGAATGGATAGAGAGGACATGGTGTATATATACACATACAGTGGAATACTACTCATTCATAAAAACAGATGAAATCTTGCCATTTGTGACAACAGGGATGAGCCTCTAGTGTATTATGCTAAGCAAAGTAAGTCAGATGGAAATAACAAATACTGGATGACTTCACTCATATGTCAAGATAAACAAACACACACACACATAGATATAGAGAACAGATTGGTTGTTACCAGAGGAAAAGGTGGGAGGGGAGAGAACAAAAGGGGTAAAGGGGTACACTTGTATGGTGACAGATGGAACTTAGACTTTGGAGGTGAACATGATGTAGTCTACAGAAGTTGAAATATAGTAATGTACACACAAAATTCATATAATGTTATAAACCAATGTTACCTCAATAAAAAATAAATTTAATTTGGTGACTGAGTGATCTAAAAATAACTTTAGTTGGTATATTCAAACAATCTAGTCCCTCAAAAATATACATATAAAGATATACAATGGAAATAATAAGATGAGCTTTGGTTTTTATCAGGGTTTTTAGTCATGGCTGATTGAATTCACAGTAGTTTTTAGAATTCTCATATCAGAAGTTCACAGGTAAGACATTTCTTTATGTACAAACACAAATTTTGTAACTTAATGGGAAATATCATTTCAAAAATAATTTTGGATAAAAATAAAAAAAGAAATGCAGCCAGAATAATTGTTTCATGTTTTAATATTTAATTATTTAAATACTTAAATATTTAAATCAAAATTAGTGTTTGAAAGAGCATCAGTAACTTGACTTTGACTATTAAAGAGATCCTCAGATCTCTTAATCTTGCATCATTTGTTCCCTTCAATTGCAACCTCTCTCCAACTGTTTTCTCCACATTTCTCAAAAGTTCACATTAATAAAAGCATACATATTTTCACATTTATTATACTAAATAAACATGATTTTGTGTTTATTTCTCTAAATTGAAGTATAGTTGATATACGATATTTCATTAATTTCAGGTGTAGAATACAGTGAGTCGACATTTATTTACAATACAAAATGATTACCCTGACAAGACTAATAACCATCTGTCATCACACAAAGTTATTATAATAAACTGTTGACTATATTCCCTATGTTGCACGTTACATTCCCAACACTTATTTATTTTGTGACTGGAAATTTGTACCTCTTAATCCCCTTCACCTATTTTGCCCTTCCCCCCACCTCCACCCCTCTGGCAACCATCAATTTGTTCTCTGTATCTATGAATCTGCTTCTGTTTTGCTTTGTTTGTTCACTTGTTTTTTTCAGATTCCACAAATAGGTGAAATCATAGAGTATTCTTCTTTCTCTGTCTGCCTTGTTACACTTAGTATAACACCCTCTAGATCCCTTCATGTTGTCACAAATGGGAGAATTTAATTTTTCTTGGCTGAGTAATATTCCATTGTGTGTGTGTGTGTATATATACACTACTTATCTATCGTTGGACAC
Organism: Tapirus indicus; assembly: GCA_031878705.1. NCBI lineage: Eukaryota > Metazoa > Chordata > Mammalia > Perissodactyla > Tapiridae > Tapirus > Tapirus indicus. Next base: position 105,867,810 of record CM062918.1, on the reverse strand, counting down.
TTAGATTGCTTCCATATCTTGGCTATTGTAAATAATGCTGCAATGAACATAGAGGTGCCTACATCTTTTTGATAGTGTTTTTGTTTTCTTTGGATAAATATCCAGAAGTGCTGGATCACATGGTAGTTCTACTTTTAATTTTTCTTTTTCTTAGAGAGAGAGACTGGCCATGAGCTAACATCCATGCCAATTTTCTTCTATTTTGTATATGGAACACCACCACAGCATGGCCTGACGAGTGGTGCGTAAGTTTGTGCATCTGATCTGAACCCATGAACCTGGGCTGCCAAAGTGTGAAATTAACTACTCCACCACCAGGCCAGCCTCCATTTTTAATTTTTTGAGGAAACTCCATACTCTTTTTTTGTAGTGGTTGCATCAATTTACACTTCCACCAACAGTGCACAAGGGTCCCCTGTTCTCCAAATCCTCACCAACACTTGTTATTTGTTGTCTTATTGGTAAATAGTCATTCCAACAGGTGTGAAGTGATATCTCGTTGTGGTTTGGGCTTGCATTTGTCTGATGATTAGTGATGTTGAGCACCTTTTCATGTACCTGCAGGCCATCTGTATGTCTTCTTTGGAAAAATGTCTATTCAGGTTCTCTGCTCATTTCTTAATTGAATTATTTATTTTTTTCATATTGAGTTGCATGAGTTCTTAATATATTTTGGATATTAACCCCTTATCAGATACATCATTTGCAAATATCCTCTCCCATTTAGTAGGTTGCCTTTTTGTTTGGTTGATAGTTTCCTTTGCAGTGCAAAGTTTTTTAGTTTAAAGTAGTCTCATTTGTTTATTTTTGGTTTTGCTGCCCTTGCCTGAGGAGATGTATCTAAAAAGAATATTGCTAAGACTGATTCTAAAGAGTTTACTACCTATGTTTTCTTCTAGGAGTTTTAAGGTTTCAGGTGTGTTTAATTTTTTTTAAGTGAGTTGAGGTTTTATATTTCATTCCCTATAAACTATAATTACTTCTGTTTACATTGTGGATTTGAAATAAATGTGTTTTTTAATTCATGCATGACCTTTTAGTTTTACTCTTAGTGGATCTAAGGCTTTAAAGTAGGTTTCCTATTGGTGAACTTATATTTAATTAACAGACATTAATGCAGTAATCTCTCTGGTCCAAGTCTCAATGTACGTTCCAGGTTAAAAATAAAAATAAACAAACAAAAAAACTAGGAAACTTAATTTATTAACCCATGTAAAGCTAACACTGACTAGTTAAGTTGTGCTGGGGAAACAATTGATCATGTTGCAAGCAATATTCAATAACATAACAAGTATTTATCATTCACTATGTACCAGGAAACTTCCCACACAATGATGATTATTGGCCTTACAGAGCTTATGGTGAATTAAGAAATACAAATAATTAAGCAAACAATGGCCCCCAAAATAGCATAGTAAATGTTAAGATTAGATAAGTACAGGGAGCTACGAAAATATTTATCAAATCTGTATAACTTAGTCTGGAGTGGAGAATGGTCAAGGAAGTATTTCCTCCAACTGGTATTTAACTTGGGACCTGAAAAATAAGCAAGAGTTAAGCAGGAGAGTAAAAAAGGGAAAAATGTTTGTTAAGCTGAGGCAAACAATATATGATTAGATTAGAGGCAAGAGAAAGCGTGACACATTTGAGGAACTGAGCAAAGGTTTTTGTGTCTGCATCATTACAAGTATGGAGGTGGGGGAGGAATGAAGAGACGCCAAGACACAAAGGTCTGGTAGGAGATGGTAAAAGGTTTAAGCAGTGAAAAGCCACTGAAGAGAATTAAGTAATTGAGTAATGTGGTCTGAGGTTTAGAGAGTCTCTATGGTCACGGTATGGAGAACGGACTTTGGCAGACAAAACTAGAAGCAGAGGGGCCGGCCCAGTGGCACAGCGGTTTAGTCCGCACTTGGCAACCCAAGGTTCGCCGGTTCGGATCCCGGGCTCCCACCGACGCACCGCTTGGCAGCCATGCTGTGGCGGCGTCCCATATAAAGTAGAGGAAGATGGGCACGGATGTTAGCCCAGGGCCAGTCTTCCTCAGCAAAAAGAGGAGGATTAGCTACGGAAGTTAGCTCAGGGCTGGTCTTCCTCACAAAAAAAAAAAAAAAAACTAGAAGCAGAAAAAAGACTACTGCAGTAATCCAAGATGTTAAAGATATGAAGATATGTAGATGGATTCCAGAAATAATTATGTGGTAAAATTGACAGGTCTTCAATAAGTGTTTGAATATTGAGAGTGAGAAGAAAGAAGTCATGGTTGACTCCAAGGACTCTAGACTAGACTAGTGTGGGCATGTTGCTGCCATTCACTAAGTTAATGAGTTTAATTTTTAACAGGTAAAGATCAAGAGGCCTTGAGATATCCAAATAGAGATGTCCAAAGGGCAATCAGCTGTAATAAGGTCTAGGCTAGAAATCTTGGTTTGGGAGTTATCAATAAATTGATAGCAACTGAAGTTATAGAGTGGATGAATTCAGCCAAGAATTGTGTATGATAGAGGACCCATGCAAAATTCTGAGGAATATCAATATTTAAGAGATTTGAAGAGGAAATAGATGCTGTAGAACAGACTGAGGAGGAATGGCTGTAAAGGTAGATAGAAATTTGAGTGAACACTGTGTCCTGTATGCTGAGGTTGGAGAATATTTGGAGAAGAAAAAAATAGGTGAGTAATGAGCAATATTGCTGAGAGTTAAAGTAAAAGCTAAGAGGTCCTCATTGTATTTTGCCAGAAGAAAGTCATTGTTGACATGATGAGAATACTTTGGTGAAATAGTAGGAAAAGCAGAAGCCAGATTCTAGAAGAACTTGGAGTAAGAAGTAGGAAGAAGGGAAAAACAAGTATAACCAATTTTTAGGAAGTTCAACTTAAAAAGGGGTGGGAGAAATTTGGCAGAAACTAGAAGCCACATGTGGTTAAAGGGAAGTTTTCTTGTTGCTCTCACCTGTTTAACTGCTGATAGAAAAGGAGGCATAAGAAAAGAGAGATTAGAGAGGAGATAATTGAGGAAGAGATCTCCTTGAAAAAATTAAAAGGGATATGATCCTGACTATAGAAATTTGATTTAGACAAAAAGAGGGATACCCCTTTTTGGAAACAAGAGGGGAGAAAAAAGTAATAAGTAAGATGCAGAAAAATGTGTAGACCCAGTGGTAGAAAGTTCAGGAATATATCATCTGATGGCTTCTTTTTTAAAAAAAAATAAAAAAGAAGAAGCTGCTCTGCTAATGGTGAATGAGAGATGTAGGGAGAGAATTCTTGGGGAGACAAAAGTATAGTTCCATCTGAAATAGCCACTATCATGAATGGGAGAACACTATGGAAATACAGTGCAAGTGACCAGGTAGAGCTCAGGACCAGTTAAGGCTGGTTGCCTGGATTTATAGTAACACAAATCTACACCATTATCATTTATCACCATAATATTTGTTGTAGAACCAAAGTGTTTCTACAAAAATACATAAATAAAAAAGTATTTGTGAACTTCTTTTAGTGGGAAGGATACCTGTGATCAATTCATAAGTCATCGTCTGAAGAAATCACATCTTGACAAATCCAGTAACTCTGAATGAGACACTTTTCAGAAAAAACACCCTTCTTTGTTATCACAGCACAAGCGTTACCTTCAACCTGGCCCATGACTTGAAATCTGTAGAGGAAAAGGCAACACTCTGTCCTCACTCTGCTGAAAGCAGAACTGCGTGTATTTTGCGTGTTTTCTCTTTTCTTAAGAAGAATGTACTTTCCAAGCTGGAGATCTAAATTATTGTCATATTCAGACAGGAAATGTACATTTAAAAATGACGGACAAATAATAATGTACAATAAAACCCCGCAATGTTATAAACTATTAAGACATCAATAAAAATGAAAAAAAATAAAAACAACTTGTTTAATAAAAGAATTGCTCCAAATAGTTTCTTAGCCCCAAATGGTCATTTGTAAATGGAAATACTGCATGGAATTAAAATGGAAATAAAAATGTGAATAAGAAACACTGGGTTCTCAATTCCATGAGATCATATGAAATATAAAGGTCTTAGAGGACTGCTGTGGTCTAAATGTTTGTATACCCCCAAAATCCATATGTTAAAATTCTAACCCTTAAGAGTGATGGTATTAGGAAGTGAGGCCTTTGGGAGGTTCTTAAGTCATGAGGATGGAACCTTCAGGAATGGGATTAGTTCCTTGTAAAAGAGGCTCCAGAGAGATCTCTAGTCCCTTCCACCCTGTGAGGACACGGTGAGAAAGCACCGGCTACCAACCAGGAAGAGGACCCTCTCCAAAACATGACCACGGTAGCGCCTTGATCTTGGAATCCCAGCCTCCAGAACCATGAGAAATACACTTCTGTTTATAAGCTCCCCAGTCTGGTATTTTGTTATGGCAGCCCAAAAGGACTGAGACAGAGGACAATTCTGCCATTTTAGGAGAAAAATTCATTTGTTACTCCAAAAATTCCTGATTTAAGCTTTTTCAATATCTGCAACAATTGAAGGATACCAACTGTATAGCAGACAATATCATATTTATCATTTTACAATTTAGTAATATCAACACATTCAAAATTATACATAGTTTTCAAAAAGTATTAAGCGAATTTTCTGTAGAGAACAAATCCAACTATTAACCTTTTCATCTTCTAGACCTAAATTCCAAATGTTACACTTTTCAAAAATTTTCCCTCACTGTCTATGATGAATCTCCTTGCTTCTACAAAAGATTCTAAGAATACTCTTTGATACATCTAGACTTCACATGCTAAAGATGGCAACAGTAACCACAGACAGGACTAAGCAAAGGAGTGCGAGTGAGGAAGAGGGAAGAAGATCTCCCTCCTTTTTTAAATGTTTTAAACTCACATAGACACCTTAACAAGAGAATTTCTGTGCATGTGTATACATGTGGGTATACTCAAATCCTTCACCCTTAATGCAAAAGATGGAAACTTCCCCTAAATTCTGTTTTTCCCTGATGTTTAACCCAACTTTTCTTGTGTTAGACAAAAAAGCCACAAGCCATATAAAAAATATCAGAAAATACTCAATTTTAAAAACCAGACTAGCAAATTAATGAATCTAAGCAAGTTTGCATGTAGGCTGACAGAACATCACTTTAAAAACATGGTAATAAATTTCTATCAGAACTAATCAAAGATAAAATTTTTAAATTAATATAGTTTGTGGTATACAGAGAATACGGCATGGCTGGGTATAGGGTGTAAATTTTATTTGATTTGATTACTATTTTTTATTTTTTTATTGAGATCCCATTGGTTTATAACATTATATAAATTTTAGGTGTACATCTTTATATTTTGACTTCTGTATAGGCTACTTCATATTCACCACCAAAAGTCTAGTTTTTGTCACTGTACAAATGTCCCCTTTTATTCCTTTGCCCTCTCTCCACCTCTTTCTCCTCTGGAGATATTGTAAATAGTCTTTGGGTAAGAGTATTCATTTGTAGGGTGACTTTCTGTTTCAGAATATTTTTTACTACCCCTCAGCCAGCCTGGTGGGCCTGCTGTATCTCTCCAGACATCTACATTCTTCCTAATCTCCTTAACTTAACATCTCTTTAAGAGACACCACAAAATTAAAAATTTTCAAAAAGTTTAATTAACTTTTGATGATCCCCACAATATTGATACTGAGAGTAGAAGTTTTCCCCCTGGATCCCCAAGACTTTGCAGATTATCCCCAATGATTCAGCACTCTCTACTGATGAAATTTAAGCAGGAATGAATAAGGCACTTAAAAGTAGATGCAGATATTGTTGATTGGGGTGACAGAATTAAAGAAGAGTCAAATGGCTATTTGTCGCATTATCTATAACATTTTATTTAATACTTCCCAATAACTGAAGTCCTTCTATTAATCAAAATAAGGATTATTCTCTAAACCTTTAAAAAATACTTCATAAGAATTTAAATTTAGATAAATTTACACTGACTACAATTTTCCATTTATACCTCTAGCATTATAGGTAAACTAAAAGAAAGCTCTTATATGAAAACAAATCAGCTTAGTAGTTTTCATTTCTCTAAGGCAAATTTCCTAATTATTTGTACATTAACAAAGATCAAAGTCTTCAATCTTTAGGAACCCATTGGCTCCTTGGAGTTTCAGGCAGCCCCTAGTAGGGATTGGCTGCTGAGCTCTCATGTTCCCCAATGGTACACAAATGCCAAACACTCACAACTATAGGTTTAATGGAGTGCCATCCAGCCAGGCCCATGTCTTTTGTGGATGTGTAATGTTCAATCCAATCCAAAAGTAAATTCTGTCTTGTATATTACTCTATATGAAATCCTGTGAAAGAGGATCCAGATTCCTGAGTTAAATCGATTAAACTGAGTTAAATCAGTTAACTGAGTTAAATCAGTTAACTGAGTTAAATCTATTAAAATAGCCTCTTCTGACTTTTGTCCAGACTTAAAAAGGTTTAGATATTTATCTCTCTTAATCAGGAAAATCTTAGAAAGATGAAGAGATTTTCTATATATTTAGGGAAGGAAATCAATATAGGAAGGTACTCAAAATACATGACTTTTGCATACATTATGTGAAGGTGCATAATGCTTGAAGGGAATTCGTGAGGATGATGATATATACAGCAACTGACAAAGCGGTGCAAAGAGGAGTGAAGCAAAAACTAGGAATGAATGAGTCTGCCTAAAGGAGCAACAGCTATCTATGGATCGCTTTTGTCTACCAATGTGCAGTCTTGAGAAAACTGGCGCCTATGGTGAAACTACACACAAATGAAACTAAACAGCCCCATCTTTCCTACCCAAGATAAGAAGGATATTGCCAGATATTGGTAATGCTTTTGAAGAGTACCTCAAAGAGCTCCTATCTTTCTCTCCAAGAGATAATGTGGAAGGATTGCATTGATATCCCATCTTTGCAATTTACTTGTAGAGTGAAAGAGGCAAGTTTAAACAACCTGTCAAGTTTCATAGCTTCCTCTTATGGAAATGGGGAAAACACTGCCTATCTCATAAGGTTATTGTGAGCACAAAGTGATATAACATTTCTAACATGCCTACACATGGTAGGAATCCACAAATGGCAGTAATTATTAGTACTACAATTCTTTTATTATAAAATGTACTTATTTCTCTCAGTTTTGAAAGGGCTAATTTTCATGGCAAATTAGCTCTTACCAGTTCAGCCTTGTCTTGGATCATCAAGAGATGTGACTTCATTATTGAACAGGATTTTTGGCTATCGATCCATGATTTAAAGGTTTTGAAAAAGTTATAGCATTTCCCTTTCTTCTGTACCCAGTCATTAGGGCATAAATTTAGCCTAGGGTTTGCTGAAATGGAAAAATAGGAAGAAATAGGGATGAAAAAAGGTTCAAATATCAAAACCAAATTTTGCAGTACTTTTGTAAACTGTTTCCTTAAAAGTGAAAATTTTGCCCCACTTTTAAGAAATGAACTCCCCCTCCACCAATGAATAGTCTTTAGAAGAGACAAATGTCAGAAATATTCAATTTGTTGAGTAATTGCTATATGTCAAATAATTCCTGAATTCTTTATGTACATGAATACTATATGAAATATTTTTCCTTATAAGAAACTTATGAGATACATAAAATTATTAACTTTATGTTCCTCATTTTGTAAATAAAGAGACTAAAGTCAAGGTTACATACAGTTAGGTATAAAGCAGGAAACTAAAGTAAAGGTTAAGTAACTTACTCAAGATCATACAGCTAATAAATGGCAGGGCATAGGGGAAAAAAGTAAAGCAGAAAGTCTAAAAGCTATCAGGAGAAAACTACTGTGGAAAAAAATGTCTTTTTTAGAGTAGCTTTCTGATTCAGAAGAATGTATTTCATAACACACTTTGCAGGTTAACTCTGTAAAACAAATTGTTCACTGTGACCCCAGTATCTATATGCCTCGATGACCACCACACTTATCTCTATGAAAAGAAGAAAACTTGAAATAGGTGTCAAAATAAATCTATACTCAGAAATGGGTACACACAGGTTTCAATCGAACTAAATTTTTTTTACATTGTAAGCTGTAAATTTTTTTACTTATGTAGCTACATAAGTATTGCTTGTATTCTATTAAAAGTTTTGTATATCTTAAATATTGCATAATATTTTTTAAATATTCACAAATTTGTGTAAAAACTTACCTGATAGGCTTATTTTAAACGAGACTAACATGAAAATATAAACTATAAAATACTCTTTGCAAAAGTTAGTTATTACCATTAGAGCCTATGGGAGCTCTTCGAGAAAGAGTATGAGGAATCATATTATTTGGGGAAAACAACACATATTAAAGTTTCTGTTTTGAATTAGCAGAGTACCCTGATTCTTCACAGCCTTCTCCCCAGGGCATTTTATTTTGTAAGTCATAACAACAAAATGGGCATTGAAATAGTGTATTAATAAACTAGGTTTTAACTGCATTGACCGGGAAAAATACCCAACAATATACCTCACATCAAGGCTGGGGACAAATTTTAGTTTTGCTGAAATTCAGTATCATAAATTATTGACAGAAACAAATGACTTTAAGTGTTTGTGCTAATTCAGAGGTTTACTTTGATATGCCTTTTGCTATGGTAGTATTAATTATTCACTTCCCTCTTCTTTTTATTTGCCTGAAAGTCACCTACCACAGGAATAAAGAAGCCCAGGCTTCTGTCAGTGCAGTAAAGTGGAAGGAAATTCATCTGTTGAAGATTATAGGTATTTAGAGTGTGGGGGACTATTACTGGTACACCAAAGGTAAGATGATGGAAATAGTCAACAAGCAACTCTTGAGGGCAATTGTGCCGGGACCTCCATTGAAGAAAAGCCTCCAAGTGGCCTGGAGAAGCCTAGAAGAGTACACGAATGGGGAGGAATATAGAAATGTCCACAGCAGGGAAGTACTGAGTTGACCTATTAAAGAGATGTGATATAAAGGCTAAAGTCTCAAGGGAAAAGTGCCATCATAAACATGCATGTTATTTATAGTTTTCATAGAGTATTCTATCACTCTCTAATGATCATTAATATTTATTTAGAAAGCACTTACTAATTATCCAAATTTAATGTGAGGACTGGAAATGTATTTTAGTATAATTCACGATATTTAAACTGTGCAAAAGGTTATCGTTTTTGGTAGATTTTTTTACTGAGAAAATAGTTGTAACTTGTGAGAAAAGGTTAATTTTCTTATTCTAAAATAAGCACCCTATTTTTTGAAAAAAGGGCAAAGATGATGAACAAACAGTTTACAGAATAAAAAATACAAATACCCAATATATGTGATTTTACATTTAATTTCCCTATTATATAAGAAGTGGAACTAAAATCAACTACGTGTATTTTATCACGTTATATCAGCACATATACTCTGAACTAAGTGTGTGTGCGTGCGTGCGTGCATGCTAGAAGGATTCAGAGTGTAGGAAGTTGCAGTGGAGAGATGAATATTCAAAAGAGATGGAATGGAGCAGCAGGAATAGACCCAAAGTTGAAAGAGTTTGCTGCATTGTACTACCTTACAGAGGTTTGTCTTGATGGAGTACAAAGGAGAGAGCTGCACTGTGAGAAATAAGACAGCTATTGTAGGAAATCAAGATGCAGTGGGCCTTGTAGATTATGTCAAAGTGCTTCGACTTTACTCTAAGGACCACTGAAAATCACTGGAGAGTTTTAATCACAGGAGTGCCCTGCTCACTGATCTGCATTTTAGAAATATCCTACCAGCTGCACAGAGAATGAAGAGAGATCCAGATGATAGTGAAATAGCAATTAGTCATTCCCTTCTTTGTGATATACTGATCTCCAAATGCCCTGTAATTCAATCTTTTGGTGTTATAATTTTTAAAGAATGATCTAAAACACCTTAATCATATATTATAACAAAATATAATTACAAAAACAGCAATCACTATAGCATAGAATACTATATGGACATAGTCCTGGGTACTACCCGTGTAACACTACTTAGGTAAATATAGGTACATAAGGCTGGTATAATGTCCTTGAGTAGTAGAGTAAAAGGCAATCATATCAATAAAACTATTCTAGGCCAGCGCACCTTACAGTTTTCCACCAAATCATTTCCAACAGTAAAGGACAATGAACTCGTTCCTTAGGGGCCTAGGCACAATTTCCTGAAAAATTGATTTCATCTTAAATTTTTATGCAAATATTACATTCTAACCCTTAATATACTTGTGAGTTTGATTTAATACGATACTATCTAGCTTACTTTCCATCAAATAAAACTGATATTCCAGGAATATGACTCCATTGTCATCAGGTAACTATCATCACATCATCCTTAACCACACTCCACCTCCTGTACTAACCTTCTCGTTAGAGACACTGAGGCGTAGTGCAAGCTACCCCAGACCTCTGTCAGGAAAGAGTTGGCTCGGCTTAAACCACATGCGGCAGTGCCATTGACTCTGTCTTTACTCTCTCACACATTGATCACGAGATTCTTGAGGGCAGGGGCTTTTTCTTATCTTTGCCATCTTGTCAGTAAACCAAGTATTTTGTATATGCCTAATAAGTGTATGAATTCAAATAAATAAATAAGTCAAATAAGATTTTGAAAAATGGCAAGAGATAGTCAGTGATATGTTTGTTACCTAGCGAGGGAATTGCAACACTTGAAGTAGCAGCAAGTTAGCTATTGGACACAGTGATATTTGAAGAGTTTACCAGCAGGAAGGTACGCAAGTAAGCAGTACACATTGTCTAAGCAGTTAACCTGAACAGATTAACAGGAGCCAGAACTGGAGGCAAAGAGATTCAACAGGTGCAAGAAGAAACCTCAGAGCTCCCCTTGCCTGACGAAAAGCAGACGCTTCTGAGAAATGAGGTTGCCGTAAATTCCCTCTTTCAGGTGGTTTACTCCAGGAAAAAGATTGAAAGGAAACCTGCCATCAGGCCCCTCTCTGGGGGAATTTTATGGCCATGAAGAAGAGGGAAAGACTACTCATACCTGCATAAACAGACACTATCACAAACTTTCTTATCTCCAGTTTGTTCTAAAAAACCTGGTGACGGATAAAAATTAGACTATTGGTGGTGAGCGCAATACAGTCTACACAGAAACTGTTATGTAATAATGTATACCTGAAATTATACAATTTTATAAACCAACATGACCTCAATAAAATAATTTTTTAAAGTAGGTTTCCTTGCACCGTTCCCCCCCAAAAAACCCTCTTGTCTTTCTTAAAGAAACGTATTTGTTTTTCCCACAGCAGCCATTTCCTCCCTCTCCCTTTCCTCTAAGTTAGGTATATAGGCCTTTAACCATTTAGAGCTAGCTACTTTTATTAGCTCTTGTATGTATACAAATAAACCTTTTTCTCCCATTAATTGGTCTTTTGTCATTTAATTCACAGGCCTCAGGTTCAAAGCTTAAGAGGGTGGAGGAAAAATTTTCCCTCCTCTACGGTACAATGAAATAAAACCACTTACTTGTGGATTTTGTATTGTCCTGCTGTTTCCTGGGAAGAAGATTCATACGATTGCAATCTTTGGTTCCAGTCTCACTATCAAACCTCTCACTGTGGTCATCACTGAAGGAATATATGCTTAGGTGACTTACTAAGAAATGAAGAAAAGTAGTAACACTAATTAGATTTCTACAAATGTAAGGCTGTGCCTTTTAATTATCCATTAAAATGAAATTGCAAGTGATTGCACAAGCAGCTGGTTGACAGGCAGTCTCTGTACAGCATTTCAACCGTCTAATTTGACAAAGAATGAATAAACTTAGAGATTTGGGAGATTTGCACTTATAAAAAAGTAATTAGAAACAAACAATAAGAACAAATTATCTAAATAAACCTAAAACATATTTTAATTTGAGTCTGTTTAGTATGATAGGTTAGAATTCTGCGTGATCTTGAGCTAATTATGTAGCCCTCTGATTCTCAGTTTTCTCATATACAAAAGAGGGAAATGCTTAACAAACTTACAGTTGCTGTAAGGCTAAAAGACAACATATATAAAATGTTTATTACAACTCCTAAGATGTAGTGGGTCTCAACAAATAGAACCAATAACAGATATAATTATCAATAGCTCTTATTGAAGTAGAGCTCATTTTAGAAATACGTCTAACCATAAAATTAAGTGCTTTCACCAAAATATAAAACTTCAGTTCATAGAATTGTGACTGCCAAACCCACACCATTTACCAATTAATTAAACTTATGAGCAGAATAGACTTTATTAATTAACAAGTATGTCACCTCCTCTGTAGAGGGAAAAATGAGTAATTATAATGAAATCATCAACTGTGTCATTTAACACCAATGTAATTAAAACAATGATGAAAGAGAATATCAGATAAATGTGAAAAATAATTCTGAAAAAGTTAGAGAAATAAAGGTAAACTCCAAAGGAAACATCTTAGTCTCTGTAGTTGAACATATACCTTTCAATTTACTCACCCCAAACAGTTAATCCTATCACCATGGCAACGAGTATAACCAGAGCAATGCTGGTCAGTCTCAGAGCAGTCTGATGCCACTTTGGACATTCAGGATAATCTATAATGATTGATTTTTCTTTCTGAAACATTCAGACATTTAAAATGAACTTGAAAATGTGTCATAGGTTGTAGAATCCTGAGGGTACACATCTTAAGGAGAGGGAAAGAACTCGACAATCTCTGTTTTAATTACCTTGACATGAGCAGATATTTAATTATCTTTAAAAAGCTAGATTTATTGATCCTAAATAAGAGGTCAATATGCTTTATTTACTACTTATTAAATATCCTTATTATGTTAACACTTCTGTTTCAAAACTATAATTCATACAACAATCAAATGGGTGGATATTAGTTGATTGACTGGTTAGTCAAAACATTTCCACTAAAATTTGTCATTTACCTGCATTTACATTTTGACTGAATTACACAGATAATATTCAATGGCAAGGAAAAACATAAGTGGTACCAAAATAACTGAATGATAGCAAAAATGAGTGTCTAAAGGAGAAACATAAGCAAGATTGAGTATTGCAGCCATCTCAAATGTTGTTTGAAATAAAAGTTGTACATTTATATCAATTCATGAAACAAACTCAGATGCTAATCTTTATAATTATAAACTTTGCTTCAATAAAATAAGCATTATAATACTTTCATAATCTTCAACCCGGGTCAAGTCAAATCTGATCCATTACATTCAACTTAATAATATTTATAAACATACTACTATGTGCCAGGAACTGGGCTGGATGTGAGGGTTGCAGAGATAGAAAACTGTACAATCTGGTCGGGAGACATCTATGTAAACACATTATTTCCAAATAACAAACTTTCTGAATATTAGATTCTAGTTCAAGTTCTTCAAAATTCTCATTAAAAGCCTAGGATTAAATTAAATTAAATTAAATCAGAAAATTCTAGCTATGTAATCTGTGGTCTAACAGAGGGTTATGGATTCCTACCTTTGGATGTCCACTTATGTTGGCACTGATAGGGATGTTTTCCTGGCTTCTGCATCATCAGTCCCTCTGTGTTTTGCACCTGTCCAAACATCCTATAAATAGAATAATCCATCTTTGAATGAGATGGAAAGAGAGATATCACCTGATCAAAAGCAGAGTCAGTGGCATTGGAACCAAACCTGTAGCTGTAAAACCACAAAGGATATGGTTTATAAGTGACAGGAACCTCATTACTTAAATAAACCTTTTCTTTTAGATAGTTTTAATTTACAGACAAATTGTGAAGACAGTACAGAGAGTTCCCATATACCCAACACCCAACTTCACCTATTATTATCACGTTATATTAGTATGATACATTTGTCAAAATTAATTAATCAATATTATTATTAACATTATTATTAAATAATTATATATACTAATGTATATTATATTATCATTTATTTTTTATTATTTAAGTCGGTACTTCATTCAGTTTTTACCTAACACCTTTTTATTAGTTTTTACCTGATACCTTTTTCTATTCAAGGATGCCATTCAAGATATCACAATACATATAGTCCTCACGTCTCCTTAGGATAATTTTGACTGGGACAGTTTCTCACTCTTTTCTTGTTTTTGCTGATTTTGACAATTTTGAGAAATACTCATCAGATATTTTGTAGAATGTCCCCAAATTGAGATAGTCTGATGTTTTTCTCCTCAGCATTGTGTTGACTAGTCTAGATTTTTTTGCCTTTCTATATATTTAGAATAAGTTTTTTGACCTACAAAATGTTTTAAAGAGATTTGTTTGGAATTGCAACCTATAGATCAAGTTGGAAAGAATCAGCATCTTTACAATAATGAGTTTTCCAATCCATGAACATGGAATATCTCTCCATTGATCTAGATCTTTGGTTTCTTTTATTTTATCAGTGTTTCATATTTTCTACATACAGATCCTATACATATTTTGCTAGATTTATACCTAAGTATTTGAATTTTTTTGGTGCTATTGTAAATGGTATTTTTAAGTGTTAAATTCCAGTTGTTTATTGCTGGTATATGTGAGTGCAATTGATTTTTATATATTAACCTTGTATCCTGCAAATTTTCTATACTCATTTTTTCAGTTCCAAGAATTTTTCATGTTGATTCTTTGCAGTTATCTAACTAGACAATCATGCCATCTGCCAAAACATTTTTTTTCTTTTTTCTTTTTTCCAATCTGTATACCTTTCTTTCTTATTCTTGTGTTCTTGCATGAGCTAGGACTTCTAACACAATGTTGAGTAGGAGTGGTGAGAGTGGACACCCTTGCCTTGTTCCTGATCCTATATGGGGAATTATCTTGCCTCTCTCCATGAAATATGATGTTAACGGTAGGTTTGTTTGTATTGGTGAGGAAGATCAGCCCTGAGCTAACATCTGTTGCCAATCCTCCTCTTTTTGCTAAGGAAGACCGGCCCTGCACTAACATCCGTGCCCATCTTCCTCTACTTTATATGTGGGACAGCCACAGCATGCCTGACAAGCGGTGGGTCAGTCTGCACTCAGGATCGGAACCTGCGAACGCAGGGCTGCCAAAGTCCAGTGCGCAAACTTAACCACTACACCACTGGGCCGGCCCAGCGGTAGGTTTTCTTATAGGTGTTCTTTATCAAGTTGAGGAAGTTCTTGTCTATTTGTTCACAGTGTTTATCATTAATGGGCATTGGATTTTGTCACATTTTTTTTCTTAATCAGTTGACATGATCTGATGCTTTTTTTCCTTTAGCCTGTTGACATAGTGGATTATATTAATTGATTTTTGAGTGTTGAATCTGCTTTGCAAACCTGAAATAAAACCCACTTGTTTGTGATGTATACTTCTTTTGTACATTTTTGGGTTTAATTTGCTAGTGTTTTGTTGGGGATTTTGTTTATATGTTCATGAGAGATATCCATCTGTGGTTTTACTTTCTTTTAATGTCTTTATCTGCTTTCAGTATTATAGTAGTGCTGGCATCATAGAATGAGTTAGGGAAGTGTTCTGCTTTATTTCCTTTAAGGGATTGTGAAGAATTGATATTATATCTTTCTTACATTTTTGACAGAATTCACCAGTGAAACCATTTGGCCTTGGTTTTTTCTGCTTTGGAAGGTTATTAATCATTGATTCAATTACTTTAATAGATATAGGCTATTCAACGTATCTAATTCTCCTTCTGTGAATTTTGGTATTTCGGGTACTTCCAGGAATTGGTTCATTTCATATGTTATCAAATTTGTGGGACTGAAGTTGTCCGTGATATTCCTATGTTGTCTTTTAAATGCCATGAAATATCTTATTTCTGATATTGGTAATTTCTCTCTTCTCTCTCTTTTCTTAGCCTGACTAGAGTTTGACAAATTTTATTGATATTTTCAAAGGACCAGCTTTTGGTTTCCTTGATTTTCTCTGTTGCTTTCCTGTTCTCAATTTCCTTGATTTCTGCTCTAATATTTATTATTTCTTTTCTTCTCCTTCTTTTAGGTTTAAATTGTTCTGCTTTCTCTCGTTTCCTAAGGGGAATTTTAGGTTGTTGATTTGAGGTTTTACTTCTTTTCTAATATATTCATTTAATGATATGAATTTCCCTCTAAGTGCTGCCTCACTGCATCTCACAAAAATTTATGTTGCATTTTCACTTTGATTTAGTTCAAAATATTTTTAAATTTCTCTTGAGAATTTTTCTTTGATCCATGAGTATATAAGCATATTATTTATGTTCCAAATATTTGGGGATTCTCCAGCAATATTTCTGTTATAGATGTCTAGTTTAATTCTACTTCGCTCTGAGAACATACTTTGTATGCTTTTAAATTTGTTGTGTGTATTTTATAGCCCAGAATCTGGTCTATCTTGGTGAATCTTCTATGTGAACTTGAGAAGAATATGCATTCTGTTCTTGTCAGATAGTGTTCTGTAAATGCCAATTTGATCAAAAGGAATTTCATTTTATACCTAGTGCCTGATACTGCAAAATGAAAAAATGGTTTCATATCAGAGAAGAGATTTTGGAAAAATTATTTTTAGAATATAATCCACATCCCAGAACTTTTTATTCTCCTAGTATTGTTGAAGAAAATGAGACTATGAATAAAACAGAGTTAAGTCAGTTAAAGTAATTTCTGAAGACCCCTGTGATTCCTGAAGAGAATGTGTCTGATGAAGCTTTATAGTATAGCACATGTGTGGTAAATCTTAGATATCTTAAAATCTTCTAATCATATGTTTTACCTTTAAACAAATCAGGTGTTTTCCATTAATTTCTGCACATTATTCATGCAATATTCTCTGAAGTTCTTTTGTATGTACAGAGCCTCAGCTTGTTAAGAATCTCCCCCAATGACCCAGCCAATCATGTGAAGAGTGCTCTTTTGCAGGGGACAGAGAGAAGATTGGGATCCTCTTTAAATATCTAAAGCATAATTATTCTTTTCCACAATAAAAAATCAAATATTTCAAAGGAGAATAAACTGGAGAAATGAAAATAAGAATAAGCTAAAATCACTTAAACATAATCTACAGAAATGTGTCTTCATTTATCACATGAACCATCAAATGTTCATACTTTTGGGTTAACATATAAAAGCATAATAATGGTGTTTTTGCATTTTAGAGAGTTATCCTTATATTTGAAATCTCTTTTTGAAGGAAAATACAGAAAGAGTAAATGTGGGACAAGAGAAATTAAATATGTCTTTCCTGTAATAAAAAAGACTGGGGAAGAAAGAATTGAGGAGATATGTTAGGAAAAAAGAGTGATCTGATTTTGGACATAAGTTTGAGATACCTATTAGATATCCAAATGGAAATGTCAAATAGGCAGTTAGACATCTGTACCAGGAGCTCAGGAAAAAGAACTGTGCATGAAGCAGAATGAGCTCACCTAGACAGGAGTGCATATACAGGGCTGAGTACTTCCCCTTAAGGAATTTCAACATTTAGAGCTAAAACAGAGAAAAGAAGCCAGTAAGTGCGATTGGGAGGGGCATCTAAGGATGTAGGAGGAAAAATAGAGACATGTTCAGAAACCCATTGAAGAAAGTTTTTATTAAGGAGAGGTGGTCAAAAGTGTCAAATGCTGCTGAAAGGTAAAAAAATATAAAAACACTGAAATGGTCATTGAATTTGGAAATGTGGAAGTCCTTAGTGACATTGATCAGAATTGACTTTGTGAAGAGAAGAGAATAGAGTGAGTTGAAAAGAAACCAGAAAGTGAGGAATTTGAGAACATGTACCTAGCCAAATCTATTTATAACTACACCCTGACAGGGAGAGGACTAATGGGATAGTAGCTAGAGGACTATGTATGGTCAAGGGAGATGATTTTTTAAAAATATGGTGCTCCCTACAGCGTTTTTATGGTAATGGAAATTTATCTGTGAAAAGGGAAAAATATATACTGCAAGAGAAGGATGGAAAAGGAATAATTACAGAAGTAGTGTTTTGAGAGGTCAAGAGGAACTGGATTCCAGAGTACAAGTGGCTAGGTTGGCTTTTTATAGAAGCAAAGATATTATTTCTACAGTAATGGTAGAGATAAAGGTTTTAAATAGATATTCTTGGTACATAGAACAAAGATTATTCTATGCTTTGAATTCTAGACATATTTAGTTCATCTGCCAAGAGTTGATCTCTAAATTGTTTTTCTACATCAAAGAAAAGCAGCTGTGGAAGGACAACCACAATCTCTTCCTTTGCCAGCAGGTTATTTCCTCTCAGCAGTGGGTAAGGCATTATGTAGACATATTTTGAAGACTGCGGTTTACCTAAAATTTTATTATGTATGCCCTGTGGTTCCTGATTTGTTTTAAATTTCACAAAAAAAATAATAATTCACATCAGCATGCATGTAAATAGATACGAAGCAGCAAACTGACTGCTTAGGAGTCAGGTATATTATCAGAAGAATTGAAATGAAAAAGAGAAAGTTTGGAATTAAAGGAGGAGATCCTTCAACAGTATCTTTACTTGAAAAGACCATTCTCCAAGAGACTGGAAGGAAGTAGGGGGCTGCAGAGGCAAGAAGATGGCAAATAAGTGAAGAAAAAAAGATAGTGGCTTAAAAAGAAAGAAAGCGATGACAATATCATGACAAGGGAATTTAAATTTAAAAAGCAGAGTGAAAAGCTAAGGTGGACCTCGAGATCATTTAGTGATTGTATGGATTTTTCTGTCCTTGTACTTACTGTACGAATATTGAGGTTATCCATGTAAGTATCAGAGACAGTCTGTTTTTCATCTTTGGATTTACCTCACCTAGCAGAATGTAGCTGTAAAAAAAGTGTTGAATAAACAAATCCGTGAATGGGGTTGATAAAGCCCAGTTGATGGAAAATGCCGTTTACATAAACACACATAGGATTGGAGGCAAGAAATGGAAAAGATGAGAAGGGTATTCACCTATTTGGAAATAACAAAAATACATATTTTATGATTTATATTATTTATTTAAATAATAAATATCATTTTAAAGATAATATTGAGTATTTACAATATTTCAGGGACAATATAATCTCATTTAACCATTCAAACCATTCTATGAAGGCTATTATCTCCATTTTATACATGAGGAAACTGAGTGGCAGAGAGAATAAATTACTTTGTGTAGTGTTGGAACTAGAATTTGAATCTGTGCAGTCTGATTCAGCACCTAGACCCTTAAGCATATGGCTATATCATTCTCAAAAAATAAAAAATGTTTTCCAAAAGATATCTATTCTATACTACCTAAAAGTCTTTACTTAATTTCTCTTTCTCCTATGAGAAATTTTACTAGTGGGTATTCATGTGTGAATAATCATCTTTTTAATCACCTACTGTCAATTTGGCTCAACCAAGAATAATATCCTCCTAATCACACATTACTGAGAGAGCAACATTTTGATAGGTAAAATAATCAAAATAAGCATAGAGAACTTTAGGGTCTCCAAGACTGAGGGAGAGGAGCAAAGTGGTCTTTAGACAGCCATAGAACAATTTAGTCATCGAGAGCTTGGAGCAAAAGATTTGAAAAGAGAAACAGGTTATATAGAGAATGACTTTGTACACCTATCTAGAAAAGATGGGAACAATAAAGAAAAAAAATTGATAGATTTATTGATAATCAAATGTAAAACTTGTGTACACCGAAACAGAAATGAAAGACAAATGACATGGAAAACATTTGCAATGTATATGTAAAGCAAGGAGTTGATAGCCTTGATATATGAGGGCCTCTTCCTAATTAGTTAAAAAAAAAAGACAAAAACAGCAATAGAAAAATGGCAGAAAACATGAACTAACAATTTATGAGAGACAAAAATACATTACTAATAACCATCTGAAAAAATCTTATTTGCATGAGCAAATAGCCCATCTGAGAACACTGACCATCTCTCCATTTGTTTAGATTGCAATCTATATATTGTTAAAGATTACAGTATCCCACAAAACTGCATGAAACACATTTTGTATATTAGTTGATTAGTCATATTTTTCAATTATGTATAAAAATTTTTAACAGACCTGTTGAAGTTTAATTCACATAAAATAAAATGCACATGTTTTAAGGAGAGAGCTGCACTGTGAGAAATGAAATGGCTATTATAGGAAATCAAGATGCAGAGGGCCTTGTAGATTATATTAAAGTGCTTAGACTTTACCCTAAGGACCATGGAAAATCACTGGAGAGTTTTAATTACAGGAGTGCCCTGCTCACTGATCTGCATTTTAGAAACATCCTACCGGCTGCACAGAGAATGAAGAGAGATCCAGATGATAGTGAAATAGTAATTAGTAATTCCCTTCTTCATGAGACATATTGATCTCCAAATGCCTTGTAATTCAATCTTTTGGTGTTATAATTTTTAAAGAATGATCTAAAACACTTTAATCATATATTATAACAAAATATAATTACAAAAACAGCAATCACTATGGTATAGAATACTATATGGATATTTGCAACACTTACGTTGAATAATGGACTATCATCCAACTATACTTAAAAACATCAAGAAAACATAGGATATAGACTACCCACAATCAAAAATGGGCAAAAAACTTGAAAAGGTTTTCAAACAAGAGAATATCCAAATAACTAGTGCACATATTAAAAGGTGATTATTCTCAGTCATAATCAGAAAAGAAAGCAAAATTTAACCACCATGAAATAGCATTACAGTGTTTATATTGGCAAAATTGAGTTCATTCTAACACCACCAAATATCAAAGAGATTATGTAGCAACAGTAACAATGATCCATCAAGGATGGAAATGTACAACCATTTTGAAAAACAGTTTAATATTATCCAGTAAAGTAGCAGGTAAGCATTTCCAAGGAACAAGAAATTCTACTCGTAGGTCTTTTTCCTAGAGAATCTAGTAAAGGACTTGTGATTATATTTTCCAGGATACATATAAAGAACGTTCATTGTTGTGGGACCCACCCGGTGGTGTAGCGGTTAAGTTCATGTGCTCCCCTTGGGCGGCCCGGAGTTTGCAGGTTCGGATCCTGGGCGCGGACCAACGCACTGCTTATCAAGCCATGCTGTGGCAGCGTCCCATATAAAGTAGAGGAAGATGAGCACAGATGTTAGCCCAGGGACAATCTTCCTCAGCAAAGATTGGCAATGGATGTTAGCTCAGGGCTAATCTTCCTCATTCAAAAAAAAAAAAGAATGTTCATTGTAGCTGTTTTCATTAAAGCCCCATACTAACAGGAAACACTTCAAATGTCTATCCAAAGCAGAGTTAATTTAATTACTATTGCAGTGATTAAAATTAATGATGTACATAGCTTTATATGACAACAAAATTGAATCTCACAAACATAACATTGTGTGCAAGAAGAAAGTCACTATATATATATTCTGAATATTAGTATAATTTTTCAGGATTTTTTTCTCACTTTTCTTTATATTTTGACCACACATTATTTAAAAAGTTTTTAAATAACTTTATGCATTATATATTCAGAATAGTGGTAAATGTGGAAGGAGGCACAGTTGATGCATGGGCAAAAAGTGGAAAAAACAAAGTATGTATCTGATCATGTCAAATTATTTTAGCTTTTTCTAAATCTGATTTTATTTTTCCTAAATAATATGTGCCTTAATATGTACCAGAGGTTCTCATTATATAAGTATAATCGAAAAGTATAATGGAAAAAAGGTTACTAATATAAACTGACCTAAAAGAAGGACTAACATTTCATACTAAATGGTGGGGGAGGGTAGTTATGTAGGCTCTATCTTGAAAAACAGAGCAAAATATCTTTTAAAGTAAGTTTATTCTATATTTAAAATTTAAGCTACAATTGTGTGTATGCAGTAATTCTTAGAGTGAGGAAAGAATCAACTGTTGAGCTCTTTGGAGGGCCATTATTTTTCAACATCATTTTATAGTAACACTACAGCACAACTGGACCTCACATCTGACTTTTGTAATATGATCATATAATGTGTTATTTTGCACAAAAAAAAATATTTTCCAGATTTTAGTTTTCCCAAGAGTGTCACTTAATGCTTATTCTTCAGTTCATTCTCCTTTGAAGCATCTACCAATCTTCTCAGTGTCACTGCTGATTTTCTATATTTAAATCATTAACTTGTGTAACTCTGATATTCTCCCATTTGTCAGTGACTTTGCCTGTGATTTAAACATATCCCTAATATTACTTTCATGGCTCTCATAAAAATTCTAAATATTTTGAAAGCAATTTTAATTTGCCTGTGCAAATTTAAAAATTATATTATTTTAATAGATAATAAAATTATGTTAATACCCCTGACATATGTATTAATTTTGCCACTCCACTCCTGACAAAGAAATTGATGATGAAAAAATTCTTCTCTAAATGCCTAGATCCAAATCACAGCTCTAGAGCTGCTGTCCAATGTAGTAGCCGTTACTCACATGTGACTCTTTAAATTATTTAATTTAAATTAATTATAATTAAACAAAATTTAAAAATCTAGCCACAATTCAAGTTCTTGGTAGCCACATGTGGCTAATAGTATTATACTATATTTGCACTATATTACCAAATTTTAGCATCTGACAGCTGGTGAAAGACAGTTCACAATGTCCTTGATGTCACAACAGAGATAGAGGCTAATGCTAGGTTGGAAGAGAGGGTAGGTGGGAATCAGTTTTGTAGGTGTCAGTTCATCAGTGAATTATTTTGCTTAAAACATTGCTTTTAACCTTTATTGCTTTCTCACATAACCTCATAACTGCAGTGATTCTGTGGATGAAACTTTGGAGAATGAGACCCTTCTGCATAAAAGGTTAAAGTGAAACGTGCTTTAATACAATTCTTAAGTGATTCTCACAGTTCTAATGTGATGTAGTCAAGATAGACATTATTATTTCCACTTGACACTCGACTTGGAAAGCTTACATGATTTGTTCAAGGTCACAGAATTATTGAACATAGCTGAGACTTACACCCAAATCTGTGCCTACACCAAAATTGTTTTATATCTAATGTACTATGCTGCCTCCCAGTGGTACCAACTTGCATTCAAAGGCATCTGTAAATACAGTTATATTATTTCCCTTTCTTAAGGATTTGGGAAGATTGAAGATATATTTGCTTGTCCATCATCAAATTAATTTTTTCTGGATACCAGAGGTGCTCTTTTTCAATATTTGATCTTTCTGAATTTATATAATTTTATGCTTTGGACATGTTGGGAGGAGTTAATTATATGAATAGTTAACATATATAGAATGTTTATTTTATCCCAGGCATTGTACTATGTACCCTAAAAGTTATGGAACTATTATTATTATTCCTACTTTAGTAGTGAAATAAACAAATCTTGTAAAGTCTATGTAATTTGTTAGTATAATGCAGCTAGTAGCCACTAAGCCAAGGCTCACACTCATCTCTTCTCCTCCAAAGTCCACCCTTGTTAGTATGAATTACACTCCCTACTGAGAGTTTTTCCCTAATGAGAACTTTGTTGAGGCTCTATTCTTCCACTATCTGTTTTCTGCTTCTCCAACACAATATCTTCTGACTACCAGAAGCTTCAGATCTTTTGAAATCAATCCTTGATCAATATCTTGTTTGGGTGTTAATTTGTGTAAGCATAACAAATAAACAAATATCTGATTAATGTCTATGATCCATAAAGCTACCACTTTTTCACAAGAAGTAACCAAGCGCTTGTTCTGAAATATGTGTTAATTTTACCACTCCACTCCTGACAAAGAAATTGATAGAGAAAAAATTCTTCTCTAAATGCTTTAACGTCTAGATCCAAACCACAGCTCTAGAGCTGCTGTCCAATATAGTAGCTAATCATCAATCACATTAATCACATTAACCATGAATTAATGATTAACCGCATGTGATTATTTAAATTCATTTAATTTAAGTTAGTTATAATTAAATAAATTTAAAAATCTAGCCACATTTCAAGCACTCAGTAGCCGCATGTGGCTAATGGCTACAATTTTGGTGCACTGATATAGATTACTTCCATCATTGCCGAAAGTTGTTTGGCGAGTGCTGGTCTAGAATAGGGGCAGCAGTTTTCTTCCAGATGTTGAACAAAAAGAATTCCAGTTAATTTTTTTTTCAAACAATGAACCATGTTTAACTCAATATGTTCTAAGGCAATTGTGAACAATAGCCCTCTTCAAAGTGTATGTTTGCAAGAAGTGTAGACATCAAGATCCAAGTGAAGCAAGACTGCATATATGATTATGGTGTTTAAAGAGAATGGGGGAGCAATGCCAAGTGTGTTCCTTTATGAATCTTTTACAGAGATCAAGTACAGATACCTTTAAAGCAAATGGCGGCACGTGTCTAAAAATGACAGAGACATCTGGTGAAGGGTTATTTCTTCCAATCCCTCATTAAAATACCCTGCAATATACATGACTTGAGGAAAGTTCAGAATGACACCATTAATTAGATTATAAAATGAACATATGTCACAATATGGAAGAAATTTCTACAACTATAGCAACTGATAGAATTAAGCAAGTTCTTTAATGGCCAGTAGGAGTTTTACCACCTGAGCCATGATAGATAGAGAACTGGGAAGGGATTGAAAAGTAGCCTTTGAGCACTTCTAATGGCAGTCTTCAAAATAGGCAGGGAGAACAGAAAGAGAAACTGCACACATGAGCAATGCTATGCTAACTTAGGAAATGACATTAGGAACAGTGCAGGAGGCCAGCAAAGAGCCCCTACTTGAGCCAAGAGATCCTTTGATGTTTGCACAATAGCTGCGTTACAACTCTATTTATGGAATAAATAAGCCATAGAATTCTCACAACTAAAAGTGGAAGATAGTCATACCTCCATCTAGAGAGCCAGAATAAAGAGTTCAGCAAAAAGCCCATTTGCATCACCTTTGGTTTGGAGCATCAGCATTCTTAAGAATTCTGCCAACAGCAGTATCACAAGGCTTGGACCTGTCTTCCCTGAATTCCTCCTTCTCCTCTGAACCTAAAACGCACTTTGTAGTCTTCTTCTACTGGCCTGAAGAGGAGACTTAGGTTTACCTGTGGAAAGGAGTAGCAGCACTGTTAATACTGTCAAGTACTAGAAGTTATAATATCACTGTAAGGCCAAACTGCTCTCCAATTTTACATTAGAGATAGGTATTCTGAAAGCTTTCAATTCCTCAATGAAAATGTCCAAAAACTGAGGGCTATTGTTTCAGATTTAATGATATCTTGTTCCATAGTAGGATGTATCTCCATCTTTAGATGATTTTCTTTCCAATGCTGAGAAAACAGAAAGATATGCATTTTATAAACACACTCCTCTGTGCAGAAGAAAAACAATGTTATGAGACGAAATATATTACTCTGAAAATTATTTACTTTATTTAACTCTCCAAATTTGAAAATACATTAAGCAGTAAGTGTTTAAATCAGTCGAGATAAAGAGAATAACAGCAAAAATTTCAAAGATAATTCTGAAAAGAATAACAGTAGATTGAATATTCTCATCAAATATCAAACATATTTCAAAACTTAATCTTTCCAGTGTGAATCTGACATAAGAAACAGGTAAATGAAACAAAATAGGTAATCTATAAATATATATTTTCATGCAAAATGTTTAAAATCATTTTAAAGATAGCAAAATAAATCAATGGAGAATAAACACATCACTCAATAAATGTATTGAACCAAATGGGTGACAATTTTGGAGAAGAAAATTGTTTTATTTTATACTGTACACCAAAATATATTCTAGATGAATGAAATATGTATGCATATATGAATCTAAATGGAATAATCTATGTCTACCTACACTGTGCCCTTATAAGCTAAAAAAATATTGAAAATTTTATAATGGGAAAAATGGCTTATTTAACCTCAATTTATACATAACTCTAAAGAGAAAAATAACTAAATTTTAAAATAATACTGAAATATTTTCAGTGACTATTGCAAATAATAAATACATTAGTTGTATAAAGAAGTCAAATAGGCTATGAAGGGAATCTGGCTGTGACATCAGCTACTTATTGTTTGCTGAGATTCATTTTGGCCATTCTGGAAACCCAAACAATTGTTCTTTTTGTTTGTCACTGCTCCATAATATAAGACATATATATGCTTGGTGGAAGAAGTTTTTCTGAGTTAGAAAAGAATCCTTCTTTGATCTCAATGCTCTGTCCTTCCACATTAGCATTCCCCTTCTGGACCTCAAAACAAGATTTCTAAACAACAGACACAAATTGAAAAGGAAAAATATCAATACCCCAATAGATTTATGGAAAAGAACATAAAAATGATAATAATATTTTTTAAGTTGTCTGAAAAGGCTAGTCATCCATAGTTTGTGGTCATGTAAGTTTTAAGAACAGTTTGGCAATAACTAAAATGTTAACATATCATCACTTATTTAGGTAATAAGTAAGATTATTCATTATTTACTTATGATTTTAAGTGTTTAAGTAATTTGACCAAATAGTTGCAGCCTTAGGAATTTATACCATTAAGAATTCTTAAATATAAAAAAAAATTTCCACATTTATTTGCTCAATAATAGCTGGAAATGATTTGTATCCAACAATAGGAATATTGTTAACTAAACTATGGAAAATTCACCTAGTAGAATATAATGCAGCCAATAAAATTATAGTTATATTAATAAAGAACATGAAACGTAGCTTTTTTTCTCCCCAATGATGAAATTTAAAGACTAAAGTCATATAATGTCATGTGTCAATGCTCCATAGCCAAAGATGACCAGTAATATGCCAATGATTAAACAAAGTTGCCCTACTTCTCCTTGAGAGAGACTCCACTCCATGGGGAACCACGGGCTTCTCAGCAAAGGGATGTCAGAAGAGACTTACTATAGAATTTTGGTTGATGTTAGGTGATTCGGGGGAGTGTTCAAGAAAGTGAGGCTCTGCTTTAGACTGGAACCTGTCAGGAAGGGAGAGTAATTCTGTGTTTGGATATCTTAAGGAATCCTATCCAGGAGGAAAAAATGAAGGCAGACCAAAGCTGTAATCTGTAAATAAGCAGAAGTCAGTCATGTTAGCAGGGAGAGGGGAATTATTTGGTGTTTTTATGGGTTTTATGGCCTTGTTTTGTTGTGCTTAGAAATTGTGAGAAAGTCTTGGGGGGTTTTTCGTTGTTGGTTCTGGAGGTTTTGTTTCACTTTATGACAGTCACAGAGTGGCCTTGACTGAGGTTGGTGTCCTGTGATGTTCGTCTGTTCCACAGGAAAATGCCAAGGCCTGACTGAATACCAGGTCAACTCATTGCAACTTCAAGTCCTGGCTGCTAGTGCTGGGTCAGCTCCCACGTGTCAGGGACAGCTTTTTTCCTTCTCATATATAGAGAAAAGCTGGCTCCAACTGAACTGAATACCCACATCAAGAATTTGCCCATCTGGTTTGAAAATCCAAAAGTTTGTCTGTGTCTAGGGAATCTAATTTATGGAAACTAAAATAAGTATAAGATTCAGATACACAAGGAAATGCAACTAGGTTGATATTTACACTGAAGGACTGTCATAAGAACCAAAGGCATAAGTCCTTCTCCACTGGGAATTCTCTTTCTGTGGTCAATCAAAGCAAAAAGAAACTGAGAATCTTGCCAAAAGTCCCTCAGCCAATATATACAAGGAGACTTACCAATAAGATTGTGATAATGCAATTCCTTAGTTAAGACTCCCTCTTCCCTAGAAAATATTGATAACCACCAACCAAATTTTAAATTTTCTTACTTTCTCACTGGACTATCCCCCTTTTCTGTTTATCTTCTTTTCCTTAAATGTTGGATAAGTTGTTTTAACATGATACTTTTTTCACAAAAAAAAAGTCCAAATTTGCCTGGAGCTATATTCTAATTGTTTGATTGAAGTAGGCTCTTCAAATTCCTAGTTAAAATTTTTTGCTTATGATCTAAATGTTTATGTCATAGTCCAGCACTCAAAGGACAATCTCTTCCTCCTCATTTCAAGTTTACAAGTCACCAAGACTAATAAAAAATAAAAACAAACATTATTAATTTATTTTACCTGGGTCATTAAAAATGACATAAATAGGTATATCAATGGCAGGAAATGGCAATAGTGTTTATGTTAGGATAGTAGAATTTTACATTTGTCTTTTTTTTTTTTTTTTTTGGCTTACAGATCTCTTATATAGTTCCATAACTTTTAAGAAGGAAAACATACATAGGATGAAGCATTTGATAGTTGTTATTAAATATCTGTGATTAATCATCTGCACATAAAATGTGTAATCTTTAGTTCAAACTATTTTTAAGGTCCAGAATAAGCCAAATTTAGTATCCCAAAAGTTAAGGACTTTCTCAGCAGCTTATATTCTGAAATAATTCATTAATGGAAAAGGGTGTCACTTCTAATGATTTCAATACTTCTTTTTTCTTTCCTCTTTCACAGAAGCTCAAAGTGGTCTTTGAGCAAAGAAAGCTTACCAAGTATCTGTGGAAGACACAGCTGGAGAACTAGTCTAGGCTGATTTAACAATCTCAAGATATGTCTTACCCACTGGAAAATCTTTCCTACCTCAATCAAAGTGATAAGTCTGCTACAATTTTCCTGGTGACAAGCTAATGGCAACGATGGAAAAAGTTGAAATTGTCCCATTCAGATGACTATGATCTAAAACTATTCCTTAGTTTTTCCAACTTGTGACACAGTACTAAAGAGCTATGCTTTCACCGTATATGTTGTATTTGAATGACTCCTTTGCAGCTAAAAGACACTAAGCTAGATTTATAGTTTATTAAACAATGTTGTCAACAGAAAAAAGTGAGCACATTGTGATAAGTCCCTTTGAAATACCTTTAATCCTTTCCCCAGTTTACATACAGAGGATCTGGAGGCAGGTCTGATATATATCTGCTTAATATGGTCTAACAGAGACCTACATTAGTGACTTTTAGGTTGAGATTTTCATTTCCTTTATTAAACTCCCTTTTCCTTGTGAAATAGTGATATGAAATGAGCTGCTACATAGTTTTTATTATTATTATTATTATTTTGTGTGTGTGAGGAAGACCAGCCCTGAGCTAACATCCATTGCCAATCCTCCTCTTTTCGCTGAGGAAGACTGGCCCTGGGCTAACATCTGTGCTCATCTTCCTCTACTTTATATGGGACGCCGCCACAGCATGGCTGACAAGCAGTGCATCAGTGGGCGCCTGGGATGCAAACCCACAAACCCCGGGCTGCCAAGCGCGAACAAAACCACTGTGCCACTGGGCCAGCCCCATTTTTATTTTTTTAATGGCTACTAATTTATTTAAATATTTTAATCAGTGGCAGGGTCCTTTTTAGTCCTCTGATTCTGGTTTTTACTTATACTTACACCAGAAGCTTTCTATGATCATATCAATTGATGCAAAAAGAGCAGTTGACAAAATCCAGTAGCAATTCATGATTACAACTAATAAACCTAGGAACAGAGAAAGAACTACTTTAACTTGATAAAGACCACCTACAATTATGAAGTTAACTTCATACTTAATAGTGAAAGACTTGAGAGCTTTTCCCCTAAGATCAGAAAAAAGGCAAGGATGCTCACTCTCACCACTTTTATTCAACATTGTATTGGAATTTTTAGCCAGTGCAATAAGACAAGAAAAAGAAATAAAGGGCATACATTGGAAAGGAAGAAATAAAACAGGCCCTATTTGCAGATAACATTATTATCTATGTAGAACATCCCAAAGAATCTCAAAAAAAAAAAAATACTTAGACCTAATAAATGAATTCAGCAAGTTGCATTATAGAAGATCAACACACACGTACAACTGTCTGTATATAATAACAAATATGCAAACCAAAATTAAAGACACAATACAATTTACAATTCTTCCAAAGAAAATGAAATACTTAAGTATAAATCTAACAACACATTTATAAGATATGTACCCTAAAAATTACAAAATGCCATCAGGGAAAACTGAGTGAAGTGTTTATGGAATCTCCCTGTATTTTTTCTTTCAATTGTATGTGAATTATCTGAAAGTAAGTTTTGAAAAATAAAAATCAAAGAAAAGTTTTAAAGATAACTTTTTATAATGAAAAAAATCACATAAAGGAAATAACAAGAGACAGTTCTTAAAAGTGAAAATGTCAATTTTCACTTCAAACAATGACTCAACAGTTTATAATTCCCTGTACAGGAACCTTACACTCCCTAAGACTTGATGAGAGGTTGTCTAGTATAAAGTAGAAAAATGTGTACCATAGTGCCTATTGATTGTGCAATACAGAATTAATTATACTTTTCCTAGTCTTATATGTGACAATAATATGTGTCAAAATCCATAATATGGATTTTAAATCAATTTCATTCATTTACTGTGATGCATATACTATAAGCCAGATACATTTCTAGGCACTAAAACCCCATCAGTTTAAAAAGAAAAAAAGCCAAGTTTCTGTTTCCACTCTAGGAAGAGGACACAGAGGACATTTAAAATGTATTTCATATGTCAGGCTATATTATATGTCAAACTATAAATAGCTTGAAGAAAAATAAAACAGGTTTGGGTGATTATAGAGAAAAGAAAAGACTATCAGAAAAGTGCTTTTGATAAAATGGCATTTGAGGAGAAATCTGAGGGAAACAAAGACACAAACGATGTTGGAACCTGGGCAGAGGGTTTTCCAAGCAGAAAAAGGAAGTACAAAGGCCTGAGACAGAACCCTTGGCTCAGGAGAACAACATGACTGTACCCCTGGCAACAAGGAGAACTGTGGTAAGATACAAATTTGAAGAAGGACTGTAGATGGGGCCCTGATCATATAGTAACTTGTGAACCACGGGGAAAGCTTCAGGTTTCACCCTGTGAGATAGGAAGGCAACTGAAAGTTTGCCATCGGGGCTTACATCATTAGATTTACATTTTTATGAAATCATTCTGATTGATGTGTGTAGAATAGATTATGGGGATGAGGAGATAGACGCAAGGACACTTGCCTAGAGCCCATCACAATAATCAGTTCAGAGATGAAAATGATTTGGACTGGGTTGGTATCTATTTTTAAGGTAGATATGTCTTGAAGGGAGAGAATATCTGGATGTGCTCTGGATTTATTTTGATTATTAGACATGAAATATGAGAGGAAAAGCAACTAGTAGAATGTGTTTGATAATTAGTGAGAAGACAGAAGCCTATACAGGGTAAAGGATTAAATTTTCAGTCTGGGTCATGTTAAATGCAAAGTGCTTTTTAAATATCATTGGA
Organism: Tapirus indicus; assembly: GCA_031878705.1. NCBI lineage: Eukaryota > Metazoa > Chordata > Mammalia > Perissodactyla > Tapiridae > Tapirus > Tapirus indicus. The sequence continues at coordinate 105,836,640 of CM062918.1, read as the reverse complement.
GGAATGTCAGGAATCTAGTTGAATACATTAGGCTGAAGCTCAGGGAAGAGACCAGGTCTAGAGATAAAATGTGGCTATCATCAGCCCATAGAGGAGACTGAAGGAGATCTCCTAGGTGGTAAGTGCAGATAAAAAGGGGTCCAAGAACTGGAGTACTCCAACACTTAGAGAGTGGAAAGAAGAAAAGGAACCAGCAAAGGAAATTGAAAATGCACCAGTGACAAAAGAAGAAGAATCCAGAGACAAATATTGGGACTTTGAAGAAAGAATTTCAAGGAGGTAGTAATCAAATATGTTAAATGCTGCTGATGGTTGAGTTAAGATGATAACTGAGAAATGATCACTGCATACTTTAAAAAAAAAAAAAACTTACTTTTACTAAGCCAGGAGATAACCAACACATTTTCCAAAAAGGCTTAGTGAAGCTAAGTAGTGAAGTTCCCAGTAGTTTTAGTGAAAACCAACTTGACTCCACAGTCAGCTTTTAGCGTAAGTAACCATTTCAGTTCTTAAGGCAGAAGCAGACCACCAACAACCTCTAGACCCCAAAATAGGTATAAGCTAGCAAATTAGGTTTGTTTCTCTTAACAGTTCTAGCTTTAGGGTACACATATATGTTCCAGAAATCGTGGTTGTAATTCTAATAATTTTTTATTATTTATTTATTTTTTTACTATTAGTAAAAGAAAATTACTATGTAGGTTCACATGCAAATATTGCAAATTTATATGAAACTCTTTACTATCTTTCTCCTTCATAATGACTAAGTTTGTGATATTTGCCAGAACTCTTGGCTGACATTCATTGTAAACCTACATAACGATTTTATTTTATCATTTCACTAGAATTAAAATCAAGATTTCTAGAACTCCCAATAGTCTTTAAATTTTTTCAAATGGAGATAAACAAAACCTTCTTCTTCATATATCAACTGTGAAATGACTGTCACAATGTAGTAACATTTTCCTAAGAAGTTCTTTAATACATCTGGCACATGAAATGCCTAATATTTGTGAAACAATAATGTCATAATTATATACAATAAATATTTATTTGAAATTCTCCTTGTGCAATTTAAGTTCCAAAGATATGAAAACCAAGATTCACATGATAATAAAATATTAAAATAATATGATATTCCCATTAATTTGACACTGATTTTGTAATTACATAAGAAATACAAGACTTATTACATACTAAATGATTCATCTTTAAAAATGTGTTAAGCCAAACACATTTTCAACATCACTAGATTTCTAGATCCTTCTTTTAGCACAATATAACTCATAAATATTTAACATAACTTATAAACATTTCTAATTAAAGAGTAGCTTTGAGGTACACAATATCAGATGTATGTTCGCCTAGTTATTAATATGCCATATGAGTATAAGCATAATTTATCCTTTTGTCAAGGTCACCATTGTAGAGTATGTACGTTAATCAATAAAATCAGCAAGTGAAGTCAACAAAAAGTGATTCTTTCTCATTTTTTAAAAAGAAAGTAATTTACATTTTTCTTAACATTCTAAAGGATATTCAGTTTTTAGGACAAAAAAATATTATAAATACTGGTAATTTTTTTGGAATTAAAAGCCCTAGCATGAATTCTTAAATTTTAAGACTATATATATGTACATATATATGTGTGTGTGCATATATATATATACACACTTTGCAAATATTCTTCAGTACTACGAAGTTGGTATGTAAAGTGGAGGCGCAACATTTAACAGCTCTTCTGTGCATCAGGGGGCATGAGTCATAATCGTCAATTCATAGATTTAAATGAATGGTATTTAAAAGAGCAGTAAAATTTTTGATTTGACAGCAACTTCTTCAGAATAGACTGCAGTCAAAAAACTTTTAGATCTGCTCTCGGCCAGGTCTTTGGAATGTTAAAGTTTTTTCTTAAGGGTGAATGATGGGTTGGGAGTGGGACACAGTAATTGAGATTTCAGTTCGTTATAAGCAAAGTTATTTTCTCTGGGTTATGAGATGTCCACTAGTTTATTTACAGAACTAGTCTTCCCTTCTTCTGTGTTCATTGAAGGCTTGGTAGTAGTACCTTCACTGGATCGCTCATTAGGGTTAGTGCCTATTTTACTCAAAGACCATGATCTTTCCACTACAGTAAGGATAAAAGTTGAAAAACTTGAGTCTGGACAGGGGAATTGAAAATTTTCGGTCTTCAGATTTAGTGCTACTAACCGACTAGCGAGAAGAACAGTTTTCAGAATTATTGGAGGAGTACAGGTGTCTAGAAGTTTCCAACAAATGTCATCAAACTCAGTTTTTTTGTTTGTTTTTCTCGTTTTTTAATATGAGGCTGGGGAGGAAAGTTAGTTGATTAATGTTTGTTGATTAACAAGAGAGAAAGAGTTTGCTCTGGGGGAAACAACATACAGCCATGTGCCACATAATGATGTTTGGGTAAACAATGGACCACATATATGATGTTGGTCCCATAAGATTGGTACCATATAGCCTAGGTGTGCAGTAGGGTATACTGTCTAGGTTGCTTAAGTACACTCTATCGTGTTCACACAATGACAAAATTGCCTAATGATGCATTTCTCAGAACGTATCCCTGTCGTTAAGGGACGCATGACTCTGTGTTTTCCACCTCTGTATTTTATTGTTTGTTTTGAGTAGGATTAGGAGCAGTGTTGACACTGTTGGCAGCTGCAGATGTCACTTAGTCTTTTCTGCTTCTGCAAGAAAAAAGAACTTGATTTGTCTTGGGGATTCGAAAGATTTGATCTAAGTTTTAACTCCAAGATATTATTTATGTCTTCCAAATTTGGTGCAGATGGAGTTGTACCAGTGTCTCTAATAGGTCTGGAAGTAGGTTTCAGAAGATTAGCCACTGCACCCTCAGTCATGCTCACCGCACTGTGCACCTGTTGCTCCACTCTCAGGGGAGATTTCGGTTTGAGTAGCCATTCCAATTCTGAATATATACTCTCTTGTAATTTCATTTGAAGGTTTTGACTTGGGTTTGTAGTGTTGTCTATAAAACGGATGATTCTTTATGTAAGAAGCAGTTGAATTTTTATCAATTTTATTTAAAGGAATCAAAAGATCATCATAACGCTGTGCATCTTGGCTTTTTACCTTTCTGAACTGGGTTGATTCAACTTTTGATCCAATACTGGTGAAGATGCTCGGGCATTTTCCTTGTAATGTGTGCCATATGAGTTGTACATGCCTGATAGTTTGATAGTCTGTCAATTTCCATAACCATATTGTTATTTTTGCCAACATCCCCTACACTGATTTCTGTTCTCCTCACTCCATTTGTCATATTATCTTCTGTGTTAATTGGAAACAAACATTTCATCATTTTCTTGGTTTTGGCCCAACAACTTCAATTTTCTTACTCAGCTGACTACCATCACATCATTGTTTGTGTGGTATGTCATAACATATGGTCCCTCTCCATCTGTGTTTCTAGTTTCTCATTTTATTCCATGGAGTTTTGTGAGGACCCTCCAGCATCACTGCCAGGGCTGAGTCAGGATCATTTTTGGCACATGTCTTACATGAGTAGATACAAAATAAATGTCTTGTGACTTCAGAGAAATATTTTCAGCCTCTTCTTTATAGACAATTCAATTCATTTTTATCTATCTTTTCAAGCCTGGATTAAGAACTTATTCCAGACTTCAATGATACTATGGCTGCATTAGTCATTTCTGGGCAATCAGAGACAGAAGTCTCACCTGTTAGTGTGGGGACAGGGCACTATTCATGACTAGGAAGCCCATGGCTAAGGAGGCATCTGGGTTGGGTAGTTTTTAGCAGTTTATTTCTGACTGCTGTTTCCATTAACAGCTTCTACTGACTGCCGAGCATTCATGTGGCTCTTCTTATCACTTTTATGTGGGGAGTATTCTAGAGGGTGGAAACAGTGCTTTTTGCTTTGTTCTTCTTGAAGACAAATTCTCAAAGACGTGGCGCTGAGCTGCAGTGAGCCGGTTCTCACTATACTTGCTCCACCGAGACCCTCATTTGTTTCATCAACACTCATGGAATGCACTGCACAAAAAGCTAGTCTCCCTTGGGTGTGGGCAAGTTCCTGTAGGGCACTCTGAGACTCTAGGCAATGGATCTCATGTCTCCTTAGGTGGATCTGATGGCAGGAGTTTGAAATGCACAATTTGGAAATTATATTGAAACTTGTAAAAGTCAGACAAGGCTTGCTTATTAGAAGTATTGAAGGGGCACTTTCAGTGTGCTCCTGCTTTTTCTTGCTACTTTGGAAAAAGCTAAAAAACCCTTTACTTCCCTTCTCTTTCATAATGTCTAGGTTTTATGATGTTTGGCAAGACTCTTTGCTGACATCTATGGCATACCATTCTTTTGGTCCCAGGTCATTAATGGATTTTGTTGAGTAGAGAGGCTCCTGAGTTTGATAATCCCTCAACAATAGGGCGGGTTGATCAAAATCACATTTGCTGCATATAACGGGGACTTGCAAACTAATTTGCACTATTTTTTTTCTGAGTTTTCTTTTTGAAACTTTGCAATGACTATACTACCATGAAAAGTAGAATATATTTCTGAATTTGGAGTGAGGGAGGGCAGACAGTAAAAATCAGATATTATTTGAAAATGTATCATTTCAGTTTACCAAAGCATATATTAGATTGTTAAGAGCTGCAAAAAGAAAGAGCTTCCTTATAGATGCAGAAACTCAAACATTAAAACAACATCACCAGTATTGCAACCAGCCACAGTAAAATTACCCTCATCAGTTCATTCAGCTTTATGTCACTAATTCTTATTCCATTGGATCTTGGGTTAGCAATCTCATGAAGTTATCTGTTTCTCAACTGTAAAGAGTTCTGGAAATCCTGATCAGCACACTGGAAATGTCTGACCATCATCCAAGCAAAACCATCAGAAGCTTGTCCCCCAAAGCCTATTCTTTGGAGTGTAGGGAATTTGAGGTGCCTGGTGCAGTTTTTTTCTATGGGTCCTTCTTCACTGAAGTCACAAACTCTGACCTCTAGCTGGTTGCAGACCCTTCAGACATGTGTCAGAGTGAAATAAAATTATTTGTAGATGACACCTACACATTTTTTTTTCCCCATTTCACAGAAGATAAAACGGAAGTACAAAGAAGTTGAGTAGCTTGTCCAGGATCACAGAGTCAATAAAGCAGATAGTCAAGGATTCCCACCAGGCAGCCTGGTTTCCTACAACCTTAACCCTAAACTGCCACGTGGAATTTCCCTTGGGCCTAAATGCTGGTGCTCTTGGCAAAGCCACTTGCCTTCTGAGTAAAGTCAGAGGAGCCTTCTCAGTCTTAAAAGGCTCAAACTCCATAATCAACCCACTCCCTCTTGCGTTTTGAGGTACTGCTGTTGGTGTACTTCCTTCAGGTAAGCCCCAGGGGCATGCAGTTTGAAGCTGTCTTGCCCGATATGACTGGGGAGAAATTAACTCTGAGATCAACCCCTTTGAACCCTAAGGGCCTGAGACAAGACCATTGCTAGTCATGCAGTGCCCTTTGTACACATGAGAAAAAGCACCCCTGTGCGGGGGGGGGGGGGGTACTTTTTATAAAGGTATCTCTTCTGAGTTAAAGAATTACAAAAGGTGCCCCTTCTGGGCTGAGGTAGCACCACCTCAATCCACCCAGATGCAGGACTTCTAAGTTTTCTTAAAACTGATCACTCTTCTCACAGTTTTCTCCTATTATAGGTGTGGAGTCCTTTTTTAATCCAAAATTGTGTATTTTAAAATTACTTTCTCCACTTCCAACATTCCAACTGGAGTATTTGGCTTAGAGATAATGAAATTCTTTACAACTGACAGATCGACTGTGCAGCCTGAAGGATGTAATGATATTGTGCATACAGGAATATCAACAAGTCCATCATCGGTTCACTGCCGGGAATAGTAGTACATTTGATCATATTCCCAGTAGAGAGATCAATGTCTATATCACATTTTCCTTCTGTTCCATGAGGAAAGTAGAAGATTGTATAGAACTGTCAATAGAAGAAACAACGTATTTGGTCTCAGCTTGAGGAAGTGGTGCATTGGCTTTTAGGTTTTTTCTCTTGTGGAAGCGGGGGTGGAGCAGGTGCAGGAGCTGCGGTGAACAGGTGGGTGGGGACATCCTGCTCTCGCAGGGACTCAACAGTCCATTGCCACCCTTTCCCATGGCTTCTCCTCCCACTCGTCGCTCCTGGTCTGCTGCACTTTCCGCTCAGCTCTCAAGCCAGGACTTGAATGGGGAAGAAAGTGGGAACTTCTCCTTGGCTGAGCCCAGCACCTCCCTTGCCCCACGGGCGAGTTTCTTTGTAGCTCTCCTGGCACTGCAAGGCCTTTCCCAGGCCCTGAACCATTCTCCTGCCCCGGAGCTCAGGACCTGGTCCCCCCTCTGAACCACTACCTGGAAGTGGGAGTGAGGCTGGCTGCATCTGGCCCAGCTAGGTAGCAGGCCAGAGGCGGGGGGAGGGAGAAGGGGGAGGGAGACGTTAGCTCTGGATTTTGACTAATGGAGGTCACTGGTGACCTTGACAAGAGCAGTTTCGGTGAAATGGTAGGAAGAAAAGAAAATAGACATCCAAATGGGTTCAAGAGAGAATGGGAGGAGAGTTAAGTAAAGAGGGGCATTGTAGACATCTCTTTTGAAGAGGTATGCTGTAAAAGGAGCACCAAAATAGCTAATAATTGTAATCATTACAGTGCAATCATGATTGTAGTTGTGTATCTTTAACCCAAGGGGATCCTTAACTTTTCTAGGCAGTACTGTGTGTTAACTTATTTAGGATCTAAATCAGTTAGCTTGAAACCATTGATTGTTTTATTTCTGCCAAAGCACCAAACTTAGGGAATAGGGGATAAAGCAAGTGAGTTTGGATGGCATGGCTAATGATGGTGAAAAATGTGACAAGCACAACATTGTTGGAAAGGGTGGGCCTGGTAGAGGACAACAGAGGCAAGACTGGAGCATCAGCGTTTCAAAGTGAATACTAGAAACTGAGAATAACACTGAAGGAACAGTGTTGAAGGGCAATAGAAAAACACAACATTCTTTACAGTTTTGCTCAAGACACACCATGCTGACAAACTTCTCATTATCTTACTGCATTTTGCCACCAGAGATCTCTAGAGCTCAATTTTGTCCATCAGAGATGAAGCCTTACAAGGAAACATGCTAATAACTTTCAAAGAAAGATGAAGTACAGCTGAAGAGCAGAACAATCTGTAATGAAAAGCATACCACAATAGTCATGATCCAGGATCCAAATGAACTGGTGAGGACTGGAAACCATGACTGAAAATATCCATAGTCTTTATTTAACTAATTAGAAAAGAAATTTTCTTTGCAATTGTATTTTTATGTTATTCCTTTTTGTGATATAACAAAAAAAAAAAAACAAATAATCATCCATTGTAAGAAGGATATTTTGAGTCTTTCATTGAGGGATTACATACTTGTTACTATTTTTGGCTCCTGGGAAACAAAACAGACAAGTCCCTGCACTCCAAGTGCTTACACTGGAGGGTCAGCATTTTACCTGAGGAGGTAAAGCCTGAGATGAATTTGAAGTGAGTAGGAGTTAACTAGAAAACATAATTTGACAGTGGGTTGAGGGTGTAGAGGAAGAGGAAGAGGGTTTTCTGAGACGTGGAAGCTGTGTTTTTGTTTCACTTATAGGCTGGTTCTGAGTAACTGTTGTTTTACTAAAATGAAAGAAAACTGGAAAGCGAGTTTGGAAGCGGTTTATCAGGGAGAAGTCAAGTAGCTTCCAAATAATCTCCTTTTCCAAATAACCTTACCCCATATTGCTCTGACACAAAATTTTCTATCTTTCTGTCCCACAGCTCCTTCCATAGAACAATCTTCTTTCCCTTCTTTTTCCAGGAAATCCAATATATTCTGAAGGATTTTTTAACTCCATAGATCTATTAGATAGAGGTGTAATAAAATATTATTTCCTAGGCTTCATAGGGGCCAATTAGCAGAAATATTAAATGATTCTTTTCTTTCAAAAAGACTGTCAGAAAATTACTCAAATACACTATCAGGAATGCTAAAAATTTGATTTTGCTTGTTTTTTTAAGTTAGGAGAGTTCTTTTATTGTTGTTTCTCAAACGAGGTGTGACTTGCTCTTCATACAAGGTTTCTATCTGTATCTCCTTAGTCCTATGACAAAGCACTGGAACTTAGCTCTTAGCCAAGTAATTTTTACTTTCACTCCAGAACATCCTTGAAGCAGGACTCAATACTATCCTACTATAATAAATCCATTCACTCCAAAGCATTGGCAGGACATATATGTGTTACTTAAGATTTATAGAGAAACTTAAAGGAGATGTTCACAGTGCATAGGATATTCCATTTCCTCGAAATCCCCTCCGTATGTCGTTTCTTATTTCTTTAAAGCAGAGCTTTATCTCACTCCCACCCCCAGGGGTTGCTCTGGGAAAATCATAACACTTTTAGGGCATGTGGCTGCTGCAGTTATCCTACCCAACAGCATGCCTTGAGTTCAAACTGTCAGCGTAACCACTATAGCTTTTCCCTTCATCTTTCTTTACTCCTGTATATATTGCCTCCACACTTATTCCACTCTTCTCAAACCACTGCCTTAAACAGGGCATATGGAACAAAATGAAATTTGTGTTAATGATCCATTTGGAACATGGACTATTAAACAATACTGTAATATAATGAAGACATCAAGAAAAATAGAGATACATACTGCTATACACCTCCAAACTAAGGGACTCAAAATGACAAGGTTTTGTTAAATATGTCTTCTTTTAATTATTTGTTTTTTCTCCCAGCTGTCTTCCCTTGCTGCTTAGTCTCAAAATCCTCTCTAGACATATTTTCATCCCTTACTGCTAATCTACTATTTATAGTTTGTGAACTAGTCAAATAGTCAAACCCACTAGAATTGTGCATAATATAACTACATAACTGATTTGAATCAGGGTCTGAATGGGACACTCTTCTGAGTAGTACTTATTAGCTTTATTCTGAGCATCTTGTTTCAGCAGACCTTTATAAAATTAATATTTACGTCTTTACTTATTGATTCATATATTTTATTTCAAACTCTATTAACAAGCTTTTTCTTCAGGTAAAATTTAATTAGTCCAATGTTTTAATTTTGAGTAGTATACAGTCCCTCATGACTAAATGCAGATTTCCTAATGTGTAAAAGCAGAGTAAAAAAGTCAAAAGGCTTTTCCTATGACTCAGTTAATATGGTTCTATCTTTTCCCTATTACAAACAATGTTGCAAGGGATGTTACTGCACAGGAGCTTATTCTGAGAATTTCTCTCCAGTAGAAAACTACAAGTATGATTGCAAGCTTATAGTATATGCACATTCTTCAACTTTATTAGGTATCGACAAATTTTTCTTAAATGTAATTGTAAAAGTTTATATTTTTATTAGTCAATAATGAGGATTCTGGAAAATTACAGGTTATTGAGTCCTCAAATATTGCCTGTCTCTTATTTTTTTATGTCATTTACTCCTTCTGGGATTCTTATTAGATGTTTTCTGGAGTTTTCTCAGTCTATCATCCAAGGTTTTTAACTATCATACACATTTTTTAATCTCTTTATTATCCTTATCTTTAAATTCCTGCACATTAGTTGCCCCTTCAGTTTAATCAGTCATTTATCCAGTTCATTTAAATTTTTGACAGATTTTTCATTTCTAATTGTTCTATTTAGTTATTTAAAAAATTCATCTGTTCTTGTTTCCTTTATCTTGTGACACACTGTTTCAGGTCGTAACTTACATGGTCTTGGATTCTTTTGATTCTAATCCTCCTGTTTGTTGCTTCAGTTGACTCTCGCAGATGGTGTTTTTTTTTGTTTTCTATTATGAATTCACTGTCAGTGTGGATTTTTCCATATTGTGGAAGTGTCACTCCAGAATATTTTTTTAATAGAGGTAAAATTGACATAATGTAAAGTTAACTCTTTTAAAGCAAATAATTTAGCAGCATTTAGTACTTTCACAATGTTGTGCAACCACCCCTTTATCTAGTTCCAAAACATTTTCATCACCCCAAGAGGAAACCCCACACCCATTAAGAAATTGCTCTACATTCCCCACCACGACATTCAGTCCCTGTCAACCATCAGTCTGCACATGTGTCTGTGGTTTTACCTATTCTGGATATTTTATGTACATGGAATCATACAATGTGTGACTTTTCATGTCTGGCTTCTTTCACAAAGCATAATGTTTTCAAGGGCTACTCACGTTGTAGCATGTACTTCATTCTTTTTTACAGCTAAATGATATTCCAGCTCCAGAATAGTTTTGCATTTCTGCTTGTTCCCATAGAGTTATTGATGTTTTAGCACCATTTTTATGTCAGTTTCATGCTGCAGTGTAGCAAGAGAAAAAAGAGAAAGCAAAATGAACATATCAGAACTGGAGGAGAAGCCGCTTCCTCCTGCAAAGACCTTCCAGTGTCCTCTCATCACAAACTTGACATTGACTCACTGTAAGGAAGAAAGCTTACAGTCTAGCCCATTAATGCAGAGCAGGTAATAAAAGCGTGGATTGTAGTGAAGACACACCAAACATATACCTGGCACAGACTGAAAGTGATTGCCCTCCATCAGGAAGAAGACCTCTTTAAGAAGAAAACATTTTAATCATGAGCTAAAAGATTAAGGATATCTAGTCTTCCACATTGCCCGAACCCAGTGGTGATACAGATGGCCTAGATGTATCACTTTATTAGTATTGAAAATCCAGTTTTAGCTTAAAAGTGATTTTAACTGTTTTTGTCATTTGGGAATATATGTTGTTTACAAATGCTAATAAGGCAACATTTCAAGTTTATCAAGGCTTGCTCAAAATCTTTGCTACTTTCTCATTCCCTTTCTCTACCATGACAATCAACCATAAAAAATAAAACTGCATGTTTTGAAACTGTTAAAACCATAGGAGCTATATCTTTTCTCGGCCACCCATATTCTGTAAGAAGAAGCTGATGATTCTGAATTCTATTGTACATATGATTCTATCCAGTTTCTACATTGAAGGCCCTACTGTGAACAGAAGTTATTTTGCCTTGTTTGTTTGCACATAACAGTGGTTTTTACAACAACAACTAAATCAACCACTGTATGCACTTTCTCTCTCTTTTTTTTTTTTCCTTCTCTTTTCCCAAATAGTCTCCTGAGGATCACAGTAAATGTATTCCCAGCGCTGGTAGTATGTTATTCTCAACACTTGCCCAAGAAACTCATGGGTCAGGACCAGTGATGGTATTACATGCACCTTGTAAGTTTTTCAGATTGTTCCCCTTCTCTCTTTTCTTTATTGTGCACTTCTAGCTCTCCTAGTAGATGAATACTTTAGTTTCTCCATTAATCACCCATGTCTCTTAATTTTTTCATATTTGTCATCTTTTCGTTCTGAATTCTCAGTGGTATTTTCAATCCAATCTTCTACTTTATTTTTGTCAGCTGGGTCCATTCTTATATTTAGCCTTTCTTACTGAGTATATTTCAACAATGAATTTTTTGTTTGTTTTCAAGATTACAATCAGATTCTTTTTTACACTGTTTTTGCCCGTTTTATACCATACTTCATCTCCTCAGGAATAATAAATATAATCCTTTTAAAAGTTTTTTTTGGGGGAGATTGAGGTTGTTTTTCTTTTGTTTGTTTATTTTTACAAATTGTTCTGTTAGCTTTATTTCCTCAGGTGCAAATTATTTTGTTGATGGAGAGTGCAGACTTTCTTTCACATTGCTGATCTTCCTTATATATTTGGTAAGTTTTGATTATGAACTCATTTCCTGGGCTGAGATGGCTTCCTAGTGAGGCAGTTCCAGGATGGCCTGAGTCATTCATGCAGCAGACTCAGCTACAGGCCAGCACTCTTTCTGATGATGCTTAACTTAGGTTTCTTGGCCCCCATGTGTGGTATGGTTCCTTTGCGAATCTCTACCATTTGACTAAAAATGTGGAAGGCAGACTAATTATAAATATTTATTTGGCTCCTTCAAACACTAACACACCATCATATCTTAAGATCATTGATGAAAATAGGCATTTTCTGTTACCTAACTCATACTGGAGAGAACTGGAGGCAGCCACTCTCCATTCACTTCTGTTGAACAGGGTATACACATGTAGGCAGTGGAAACTAAATATGTGGCCCACAGACTATGTAACCGACCATCATATCACAAAGATTCCACAATTTCTTCAGCAGGAGGCTAAGATCTGAAGCCCAAAGTGAATGTGCTTCTCTTTACTAGTTATCCATAAACAAATAGAATAGAGCTAAAATAGAGCTTGGTTAGACTAATATAATGTTGATTCACTTGTATGAAATGCCAGATCTCAGGAAAAAAGCTTATTTTTATAAAGTGTATGTGTTGAGGAGATCTGGGCTTGATGGAAAATTAGATTGCCTTGGCTGATATATGGTGATGTTACTGAACTACGTACATATATATATATGTAAAGTGAGCCCTTACTGGTGACCAGATTTTGATACAAAAAACAAAAGAAAGTGTTGATAAAAGACAAATACCTGAGTAGGTGTTTCTGAACTATGTCCTTGATATTTTAATGTTCAACACAGAATTAGGAGCCACATGTATCTGTTGAATTCTGGAATTTTTTAACAGAAAATATGTGATTATTGACAAGAGCCAATTCATTAAACATATTTTAATTTCACTAAACAGGTTTATTTTGGTACAACCAAATCTTGGCACAGCCAAGAAATTGGATCAGTATGGATTTTAAATAAATAAAAACTTCTTATTTTCCTTTCTTTAAAAAATATACATAACAAATACATGTGCACATGTTTATTTAAAAAAAATAAGCTATACAATAGTATACAAACAGTGACCCCACTCCCAAGCTTCCTTACTTCTTCCCTTTCCAGAGGCTATTTTTGATTTCTATTTGTTACACATGATAGTAGAATTTTAACATTTGTCAATGTTTCAGTCTCTCAATAGTAGTTTTGAGTTTTGGAAAATCTATCCCTCTAAAGATTTCAAACGTGTAAAATATCACATTTCACATGTCAACCTGATTCTACACAAAGTAGAAAATGAATTATTTTTTGTTTGATTTAGGTATATTTTAGTAATATGTCACTTTACAACTTTAAAACTGTTTTCACACATGTTGTGTAAAACACTAATTTCAAAAGAGAAATTACTAAAAACAGAATGCCAATTCTCTTTTACATAATTGGAATTCACCCTAAGGAACAAGAGGTAACTGTAATGTATTTGCTGTTTACTGCCTTTCAAAGTATTATTCAGAATTATACTAGAAATAATTTTGTGAATAATATTTCATTGTACAATCTTTTCATTCTACTTCAGTGAAATACAAGTGTGAACATTACTTATATTTGAAATTTTACTAAAAAGTAAATGCTTTAATGAAGATTAAGAGAAAAATTAATTTTCTGAGATTTTCCATGTTGATATATATATATAGATATAGATATATAAATATAGATATCTATATCAATTAGGGCTTTGCCTCCTCATCTGGGCATATGTGTCTGGTTTGGAACAAATCCACTTCCTCTTCGTGTAGCACCTCGCACTACTGGCACCCTTGTCACTCAGATAGGCACACTCCCCTCCTCCAGTGATAGGAAAACTGCAATAGAAGCAGAATCAATCAGTTTGCTACTGGACACTTATTTGAAAGCAGAGGGAATAAAGATGAGAAAATAAGGAAACTAACAATAATTCAACCTCTAAATATAAGATGAATTACATGTATCATCTCTTTAACATTAAAAATTACCCTGTGAGAAATGTATTATTACTCCTTATTATTGCTAAAGAAACTGAATTCCTCAAGATCCTATACCAAATAAAACCAGGATTCGTACCTAGATCGATGAAACAACAGGCTATTTCCACCTTCTTCACTTTGGGAAAGAGCAGAGTGAAAAAATGCTGCTATGTTACAGGTAATTTTAATTGTTGTTCTTAGGCCCTGATTTTCTCCTGCCTTATGTATTGATCAGCCACTAGTCAATAGGCTTTGATTAGCTGGAGACACAATAAATCAGCTATAGGGACAGTAAATCAAATCTATTTTATGTCTATAAGCATAGTGTTATTTCAACCACATGCAAAGCCTCATTTGTCTGGTAGAAGAGGTCAGACGCCTGTTTTCTCTCCACAGTTTCAGCAGTATTCTGCTTCCTTAAATAATTGAAGACCTGAGCAACTTTTCCTAAGCCCCATGTTTCATCATAGTCTTCCTACTTCCCTACCTGTATCCTAGTTTTCCTGAAACTACAGTGTTATTCAGCTGAGTTTAAGTGGCCTGACACAGACATTTGGGTCAGCATTCAGATTGCAATGTCTCCTCATTACTTGATGAAATTGCAATAGTCTGATATGATTTGCTAATTGTTGAAACATACTAGGCCTTAATAAATATAATATTTTTCATTTTTATAGTGATGAACGGTTTTCAACAACTGGAGAGTAACAATATATTTGATCCTCAAAATCCTTTGAGAATTAGACAGAGTTAATGTTACTTTTCAGTATTGTAAAGGAAGATATAGAGGTTAATTCTAAATACTTATCAAGCATGCACAATGTGCTAGGCACTGCAGATACAACAGTGTGTAAATATAGGTTCTCTTTAAGTCCTAAAACTTACTATCTGTCCAAGGTCAAAAAGCTAATGAGTAAGAGCTAGTTTTCAAACCTACCAATGTCCAAGCCAGTGCCCTTTTCACTAAATAAAGTTACATTTCCAATGTTGACTACTTTATCATCATAACGCAGCTTTTCAAAACCTCCTCATCTCAGACAAACAGACATTTAGTGAAATTGTCTGAATCCAAGTTTCCCAGCATTATTCAAAATCTTTTCATTAATATAAAGATCTTGTGCATATACAATTGAGATTAAATTCAACAATGTCAAACTTTGCCTGTCCTAAATATTATAACTATGATCTTATTATAAATAACAAGTATTATTACCATCACTCATAATCCCCCTGTAAATGGCCGAAGATTGATGCAATGGTAGTTGTATACAGTAATTTAATTTGTATTTATATAATATTTCAAAGTTAGAAAAGTACAGTCATATAAATCAAAACCTCGGATCCTGACATCAACTCTGTGAGATCACTAGGGCAAGTACCACTGATTTTGTTATAGAGGTAGGAAACTGACATAAAGATTTTGTGTGGTATGCTCAAAGTGAAAGAGTTGCTAAGTGACATAGATGAGGCTGGAATCAAGTTCATAGTCATTCTACCTCACCGTGCCACCTATGACAGGCTTTGGATTGATTCAAGGAGCTTGCAAAATATTTGCAACATACAAATTGGCACTATCTTTCTTTATGACTAATCATAAAATAATTTTTAGACTGTATAACTGAAGAACACTAGGTTTCATGCAAAGTAAATTAAAATACAAATATTGCTGCCATATTTTTCAAAACTTACCATCTGGTCCATTCGGTGCCATTTATCCATTTCCAAGATTGGCCTTGTTCTCTGCTCAACCCAATCCAGTGGTCAGAGGGGCCTTTATATCTCAATAGAAAATCCTTTCAGAAAACACAGAAATGGTATTCATTATTCTGACATTACTCAGCCTTTCCCAGAAGAAATTTTGTATCTATGCTATATTCTTAACTGCTCTTGTAATTTTCTTCTTTTTAATTTTGTATTGTATAATAATGCATAGAGGATAGGTATGCTTTATTGTCATGCATGCATAGGGAAGATTAAAACTCAGAGAAATAGTTGATAACTTGGTTCCTTTGATTTCAGCATAGTGCTTCTTTGTAGTATTATTATTCCACAGTTTGTTTATCTATTCTACTATTGGTTGACCCTAGGGTTATTTCAAGTTTGAAATTATTATGAATACTGTTATAACATTCTTGGCCCCTGTCTTGGGATAGAATTACAATTGGTCCTCTGTATCGACCAGTTCCACATCCATGAATTCAACCAAGCACAGATTGAAAGGCCTACAATGGTTGCATCTGTCCTGAACATGTGCAGACATCTTTTTCTTGTCATTACTCCCCAAACAATACAGTATAATAACTATTTCCATAGCACTTACATTGCATTAGGTATTATAAGTAATCTAGAAATGATGTAAAGTGTATGAGAGGATGTGCATTGATTATAGGCAAATACTATTCCATTTTATATAAGGGACTCAAGTATCTGTGGAAGGTCCTGGAACCAATCCCCCATGAATACTGAGGGATGACTGTCTTAGGCCACAATGCACACTTATTATCAGCTTTACCAAACAATACCAAACTCTTTTCTAATGTAATTGCACCAAATTATACTTACATCAGCAATGTGGACCAGTTTCCTTTGCTGCACATCCTTGTCAACACTTATAGTATCTTTTTATGATTATAGGTATTAATTTTAATATAATTAAATGTATAATTTTCCTTTGTGATTAGTGGACTTAGTAACTTCTTAGGGAAATCTTTACTCTTTTGAAGTCATAAAGATGACCTTTATTTTGGCTTTTCTTTTTTTTTTAGCTCCTTAAGATATACAGTGAGGTTATTGATTTGAGATATTTCTTCTTTTTTAAGCTATGCATTAGCAGCTATAAATTTGCCTCTTATTACTGCTTTCACTGCATACTATAAGTTTTGATATCTTGTGCTTTCATTTCATTTGTCTTGGGGATTTTCTAATTTCCCTGGGGATTTTTTTTTTTTTTTTTGATCATTACATGTTTAAGAGTGGGTTGTTTAATTTCTACACAATTGTGAACTTTTCAGTTTTCCTTGTTATTGATTTCTAGTTTTATTCCATTATGATTGCAAAAGAAACTCTGTATGATTTCAGTCTTTTCAAATTTTTTGACTTGTTTTGTGGCCTATCATCTGATCTATCCTGGAGAATGTTCCATGTGCACTTGAGAAGAATATGTATTTTCTTGTTGTTGGGTGTAGTGTTCTGCATATGTCTATTAGATCTAATTGGTTTCCAGTGCTGTTCAAGGCCTCTGTTTCCTTATTGTTGTTCTATCCATTATTGAAAGTAAAGTATTGAATTCTCCAACTGTTATTGTAGAACTCTCTATTTTTTATCTCAATTCTTCAAATGTTTCTTCATCTATTTGGGGGCTGTGTTATTAGGCACACATATATTTATAATTGTTAGATCTTGCTGTATCAAAATTATTATGGATATAATGTCCTTCTTTGTCTCTTGCAAATGTTTTTGCTTTAGTCTACAAGTCTGACAAGAATATAACCACCCAGCTCTCTTCTGGTTACTTGATGTGGAATCTTTTTCCATCCTTATACTTTCAACTTCTCTGTGTCATTATATCTAAGGTGAATCTCTTATAGATGGGTCCTGTTTTTTTTTTTTTTTAATCAATCTTCCAGTCTTTGCCTTCTAAGAGGATATTCATACATTTACATTTAATGTTTACTAATAAGGAAGGACTTAATTCAGCCATTTAACTATTTGTTTTCTATATATCTTATATATTTTTTATTCTTCAGTTCCTCTATTACTGCATTCATTTGTATTTAGCTGATTTTTTTGTAACATATCATTTTGATTTCCTTCTTCTTTCCTTTCCTATATATATTTTTATTAATTTTATTAGTGGTTACCTTGGGGATTTCAATTAACATCTTAAACTTATAACAACCTAGATTTATAGTATGAACTTGGTTTCAATAGTATACAAACATTTTGCCCTGATACATTTCCAACTCTCTCTTTATATTATTGTGATAGATTACATATTTATGCATTGTATGTCCATGCACATAGGTTTATAATTATTGTTTTATGAATTTACCTGTTAAATTATATATGAAAAGAGAGAAGTTACAAGCTAAACAATGTACAATAATTCCAACATTTATATTTATCTGTGTGGATTCCTTTATGAGTGTTATTTGTTCTTTTGGCTCTGAGGTATTGTCTAATGTACTTTAATTTTAGCCTCTATAATTTTGTGGTATAGGTCTACTGGTAAGAAGCTCCCTCAGTTGCTGTTTATCTAGAAATATCTTAATTTCTCCTTCATTCTTTTTGTTTTCCTTGTTAAATAAGGTCTATTTTTCTTTTATTTTGATTTTATTATTTTTTTATTCTGGTACCATTGGTTTATAACCTTAAACAAATTTTGGGTGTTCATCATTATATTTTTATTTATGTATAGATTGTATCATGTTCACCACCCAAAGACTAATTACAATCCATCACCACACACATGTGCCTAATCATCCCTTTTGCTCCCCTGCCTCCCCCTCCCTTCTGGTAACCAACAATTAAATCTCTGTCTCTATGTGATTATTGTTGTTTTTATCTTCTACTTATGAATGCGATCATACTGTATTTGGCTTTCTCCTTCTGACTTACTTCGCTTAGCATAATACGCTCAAGGTCCATCCGTGTTGTCACAAATAGCTGGATTGCATCATTTCTTATGGCTGAGTAGTATTCCATTGTGTAAATATACCACATCTTCTTGATCCATTCATCCATTGATGGGCACCCAGGTTGCTTCCAAGTCTTGGCTATTGTGAATAATGCTGCAATGAAAATAGGGGTGCGTGTATCTTTACACATTCATGTTTTCATGTTATTTGGGTAAATACCCAGCAGTGGAATAACTGGATTGTATGGTAGTGCTATTCTTAATTTTTTGAGGAATCACCATACTGTTTTCCATAGTGGCTGCACCAGTTTGCACTGCCACCAGCAGTGTATTAGAGTCCCTTCTCTCCATATCCTCTCCAACACTTGTTTCCTGTCTTGTTAGTTATAGCCATTCTGACAGGAGTGAGGTGACATCTCACTGTAGTTTTGATCTGCATTTCCTGATAGTTAATGATGTTGAGCATTTTTTCCTGTGCCTGTTCCCCATCTGTATATCTTCTTTGGAGAAATGTCTGTTCAGGTCTTTTCCCCATTTATAATTGGGTTGTCAGCTTTTTTGTTGTTGAGATGTATGAGGTCTTTATATATTTTGGATATTAACTCTTTATCAGATATATGGTTTGCAGATGTTTTCTCCCAATTGTTAGGTTGTCTTTTCATTTTGTTGATGGTTTCCTTTGCTGTACAGAAGATTTTTAGTTTGATGTAGTCCCATTTGTTTATTTTTTCTATTGTTTCCCTTGCCCAGTCAGACATGGTACTTGAAAATAGGTTGCTAATACCAATGTTGAAGAGCTACTGTCTATGTTTTCTTCTAGAAGTTTCATGGATTTGGGTCTTACATTCAAGTCTTTAATCCTTGTTGACTTAATTTTTGTGCATGGTGTAAGATAATGGTCTACATTCATTTTTTTTTATTGTGGCTGTCCTATTTTCCCAGCACTATTTATTTGTTTTTTTATTTATTTTTTTTGAGGAAGACCAGCCCTGAGCTAACAACGGTTGCCAATCCTCCTCTTCTTTTTGCTGAGGAAAACTAGCCCTGGGCTAACATCCATGCCCATCTTCTTCTACTTTATATGGGACACCACCATGGCATGGCTGACAAGAAGTGTGTCAGCTGGCACCTGGGATCCAAACTCATGAACCCCGGGCTGCCAAAGCACGAACATAATTGCTATGCCACCAGGCTGGCCCCTCCCAGCACCCTTTATTGAAGAGACTTTCCTTTCTTCATTGTGTGTTCTTGGCTCCCAGGTCAAAAATTAGCTGTCCATAGATGTGTGGGTTTGTTTCTGGGCTCTCAATTCTGTTCCATTGATATGTGTCTGGCTTTGTGCCACTACCACGCTGTTTTGATTACCATAGCTTTGTAGTATATTTTGAAATCAGGGAGTGTGATACCTCCAGCTTTGTTCTTTTCTCTCAGGATTCCTTTGGCTATTCAGGATCTTTTCTTATTCCATATAAATTTTAAGAATCTTTGTTCCAATTCTGTGAAAAACATTGTTGGGACTTTGGTAGGGATTGCATTGAATCTATAGGTTGCTTTACGAAGTATGGACATTTTAACTATGTTAATTCATCCAAACCAAGAGCATGGAATATCATTCCATTTCTTTGTGTCTTCTTCAATTTCTTTAAGCAATGTTTTATAGTTTTCAGTGTACAGATATTTCACCTCTTTGGTTAAGTTTATTCGCAGGTATTTTATTCTTTTTGTTGCAATTGTAAATGGGATTGTATTCTTAATTTCTCTTTCTGCTACTTTGTTGTTAGTGTATATAAGCACAAATGATTTTTGTATGTCAATTTTGTATCCTGTAACTTTGCCATATTCATTTATTATTTCTGAAAATTTTTGGTGAATTTTTTAAGGTTTTCTCTACATAAAATCATATCATCTGCAAATAGTGACAGTTTCACTTCTTCCTTTCCAATTTGGATCCCTTATATTTCTTTTTCTTGCCTGATTGCTCTGTAGGACTTCCAATACTATGTTAAATAGGAGTGGTGAAAGTGGACATCCTTGTCTGGTTCCTGTTCTTAGAAGGATAGCTTTTAGATTTTCACCATTGAGAATGATATTAGCTGTGAGTTTGTCATATATGTCCTTTATTATGCTGAGGTACTTTCCTTCTCTACCCATTTTATTCAGTTTTTATCATAAATGGATGCTGCAACTTATCAAATGCTTTCTCTGCATTGATTGAGATGATCGTGTGATTTTTATTCCTTGTTTTATTAATGTGGTGTATCATGTTCATTGATTTGTGGATGATGAACCATCTCTGCATCCCTGGAATAAATCCCACTTGATCATGGTGTATGATCTTTTCAATGTATTGCTGTGTTTGATTTGCTAGTATTTTGTTGAGCATGTATGCATCAATGTTCATCAGTGGTATTGGCCTGTAATTTTCCTTTTTTTGCATTGTCCTTCTCTGGTTTTGGTATTAGGGTAATGTTTGCTTTGTAGAATGAGTTAGGAAGCTTCCCCTCCTCTTCAATTTTTGGAAGAATTTGGGAAGGATAGGTATTAAGTCTTATTTGAATGTTTGGTAGAATTCACCAGGGAAGCCATCTGGTCCTGGGCTTTTATTTTTTGGGAGGTTTTTGATTACTGTGTCAATGTTCTTACTGGTGATTTGTCTATTCAAATTCTGTATTTCTTCTTGATTCAGTTTTGGAAGGTTTTATGGTTCTAAGAATTTGTCCATTTCTTCTAGATTATCCAATTTGTTAGTAGAAAGCTTTTTGTAGTATTCTTGTATAATCTTCTGTATTTCTGAGGTGTCCATTGTAATTTCTCCTCTTTCATTTCTGATTTTATTTATTTGAGCCTTCTCTCTTTGTTTCCTGGTGAGTCTAGCTAAAGGTGTGTCAATTTGGTTTATATTTTCAAAGAATCTGCTCTTGGTTTCATTGATTTTTTCTATTTTTTTTTTAGTCTCTATTTCATTTATTTCTGCTCTGATTTTTATTGTTTCCCTCCTTCTACTGATTTTAGGTTTAGTTTATTCTTCTTTTTCCAGTTCCTTTAGGTGCACTGTTAGAGTGTTTATTTGAAATTTTTTCTGTCTGTGGAGGTGGGCCTTTAGTGCTATAAACTTCCCTCTTAGAACTGCTTTTGCTGCATCCCATAAATTCTGACATGTCATATTTTCATGTTCATTTGTCTCCAGGTATTTTTTGATATCTCCTTTGATTTCTTCATTGACACAATGGTTGTTCAGTAGCATTTTGTTTAATCTCCACATATTTGTGGCTTTTCTGATTTTCTTACTGCAGTTGATTTCTAATTTCATACCACTGTGGCCAGAAAAGATGCTTGGTATTATTTGAATCTTCTTAAGTTTATGCAGACTTGTTTTGTGGCCTAGTATGTGATCAATCCTGGAGAATGTTCCATATGCATTTGAAATGAATGTGCATTCTTCAGTTTTTGGATGGAATGTTATGTAAATATCAACTAAGTCCATCTGGTTTAGTGTGTCGTTTAAGGCCAATGTTTCCTTACTGATCTTCTGTTTGTATTATCTATCCACTGGTGTAAGCAGGGTGTTAAAGTCCCCTACTATTATTGTGTTACTGTCTATTTCTCCTTTTATGTCTGTTAATAATTGTTTTATATATTTAGGTGCTCCTATGTTAGGTACATAGATATTTACAAGTGTTACATACTCTTGTTGGATTGTTACTTTTATCATTATGTAGTGCTCTTCTTTGTCTCTTGTTACAGTTTTTATTTTAAAGTCTGTTTTGTCTGATGTAAGTATTGCTTCCCCAGCTTTCTTTTCATTGCTATTTGCGTGGAGTATCTTTTTCCATCCCTTCACTATCAGTTTGTGAGTGTCTTTAGGTCTGAAGTGTGTCTCTTGTATGCAGCATATATATGGGTTCTGTTTTTTCATCCAATCATCCACTCTTTGCCTTTTGATTGGAGCATTTAGTCCATTGACATTTAAAGTAGCTATTGATAAGTATGTACTCATTTCAATTTTGTTACTTTTTTCCTGGGTATTTTAGTAGTTATTCTCTGTTCCTTTCTTCTTCTCTTGCTCTCTTCCCCTGTGGTTTGATGGCTTTCTTTAGTATTGTGTTTGGGTTCCTTTTTCTTAGTTTTTTGTACCTTTATTATAGGTTTTTGGTTTGTGATAACCATGAGGTTCATATATAATAACCTACATACATAGCAATCTAGATTAAGTTGATTGTCTCTTTAGTTTGATCTCTGTCTAAAAGCTCCAATTTTTTACTCCCCTCCTCCCACATTTTGTGTTCTGATGTCATATCTAACCTCTTTGTGTGTGTGGGTGTATTGGTTACACTCTTATCATGGAAATAGATAATTTCCCCCTATTTGTGGTCTTCTCTTTCCCCCTTTAAACAAGTCCCTTAAGCATTTCTTGTAGGACTGGATTCTTGCTTATAAACTCCTTTAGTTTTTGCTTGTCTGGGAAACTCTTTATCTCTCCTTCCATTCTGAATGATAACTGTGCTGGGTAGAGTATTCTTGCCTGCAGGTTTTTTCCTTTCAGCACTTTAAATATATGGTGCCATTCTCTTCTAGCCTGTAAGGTTTCCACTGAGAAATCACCTGATAGCCTTATAGGGTTTTGTTTGTATGTAATTAGTTGCCTTTCTCTTGTGGCTTTTGGGATTCTCTCTTTATCTTTAATTCTGGACATTTTAATTATGATGTGTCTTGGTGTGGGCCTCTTTGAGTTTATCTTGATTAGTGCTCTCTCTGCTTCCTGTACCTGGATGTCTGTTTCCTTCCTTAGGTTAGGAAAGCTTTCAGCTATTATTTCTTCAAAAAGATTCTCTGCCCCTTTGTCTCTCTCTTCTCCTTCTGGGACATCTATGACATGGATGTTAATGCACTTGATGTTGTCCATAGAGGTACCTTAGACTGTCCTTGTTCTTTTTAATTCTTTTTTTTTAATCTGTTCAGCTTGGGTAATTTCCTTAAGTCTTTTGTTCAGCTCACTGATCCATTCTTCTGCGTCATCCACTCTGCTTTTGAGTTCCTCTAGTGAATTTTTCATTTCCAGCATTGTATTCTTCATTTCTGATTGCTCTTTTTTATATTTTCCAATTCTTTGTTGATATTCTCACTGAGTTTGCCCATTCTTCTCCCAAGATTAGTGAGCATCCTTATGACTTTTTGTTTGAACTCTTTGTCAGGTAGGTTGCTCATTCCTGTTTCATTTAGTTCTTTTTCTGGTGTTTTGTCCTGTTCCTTTACTTGGAATGCATTCCTATGCCTCCTCATTTTGCCTCTTTCTCTGTGCTTATATCTATATATTAGGTGGGTCAGCTATGTCTCCTGATCTTGGAGAGGTGGCCTTATGTAGGAAATGTCTTATGAGTCTCAGCAGTGTGCTTCCCTCTTGTCACCAGTTCCAAATATTCGAGGAGTGACCCCTGTGTGGGCTACATGTGTCCTTCTGTTGTGGCAGGGTCACTCCTGCTGCATGTGGCCAGGGAGTCTAGGTTGTCCCCCTGGCTGGCTGGTTATATTTCTCAGCTGTGTGTGGGTGCTATGGACCCTTCAGTCACTTTATCAGGTGTGGGGTGCTCCTGCACAGTTGGCTGCAGTGTCTAATAGCACATTCCTGTTGCAGTTTTTCTAAGTGAGTAGGCCCCCAGCATGGCTGGCTGTTTGGCTTGGGGGCTTACAATTGTTACAGGCCTCAGGCCTACAAGTCTCTTGTCAGCTGTCTTAGGATTACAGTTGAGTAGGGCAGACCTGAGGCATGGGAGCACCCTATTGCTTCAGGCTTTGGAAGGTGGGGCCAATCCCCTATGTGGCTGCTTGAGAAACACAAGTCTTTTGCAGCTGACAATCCCCATTGCCCACAGGTCCACACACACTATCAACACAGCCCTGCCCTGTGCACACACCCTGACCCCTTAAGTGGACCAATCACCCCATTGCAGAGGCCACACAGACTCTACCAACTCCTTGTGTATGCCCTGTCCCCAGAACTGGACCCACTTGCCCAGCTGCAGATGACAGGCACCCAGGCCATGCAGGCCCACCAGTTGCCCAAGAGCTGCTGTTGGGTGGGGCCAGTCCCTATAGTGGGCTGCCTGCCATGGCTGAGTTGGATTAAATTGGTACTCTAGGGGCTGGCCAGTGGAGTAGTGGTTAAGTTTGCATGTTCCAATTCTGTGGTCCAAGGTTTGCAAGTTCAGACCCTGGGCGTGGACCTATGCACTGCTTATCAAGCCTTCATGTGTGGCAGGTGTCCCACATATAAAGTAGAGGAAGATGGGCACAGATGTTAGCCCAGGGCCAATCTTCCTCAGCAAAAAGAGGAGATTTGGCAACAGATGTTAGCTCAGGGTTAATCTTCCTCACCCACCCCCCCAAAATTTGTGCTCTAGTGGGTGGAGCAGACCCCTGAGCAAACAGGCCAGGGGAATATCTCCAATGGCATCTGCCAGCATCTGTGTCAGCATGCCTGTACTAGGTCACAATAATGGCTGCTGCCAATGTCTCAGTCCCTGGAGAGGTCTCACCTCTCAGCAAGATGCACCCAGAGCCTATCAGGTGAGTCTCTTTTCACCAAAGTACTGTGCACCTTTCTGGTGATTTGAAGTTGCTTTCCAAAATGGATGAATTTTTGTGTGGGGCCTTTAAGAGCCAGCTTTTCCTTCCTTATGTCCGATAGCTTTTCTGGGGATATTCCCCACCTCTGTTAGCAGCCAACAAAGCCAGACACTATGACACTTGTCTCAGTCGTGCTGGGACCAAAAGATGCTTATAGCAGTAATGCTCTCCTGCTCAGTTCTCCCACTCCTCCAGGTAAAGCTGCACACATTTACATTGCTCCTGTGTGGCTGTGAAGCACTGCAGCTGGCAAAGGTGGCTTTTTTTCTCTCTAGAGAGGAATACCTGTGTCTTCTACTTCAGTCAGGTTGTCTCTTATTGTGGGGGTTCTTTTTGTCCAGTTTTCAGTTCTCTCTCAGGTGTAATTGTTCTAAAAGTAGCTGTAAGTTTGTTGTGTTCATGGGAGAAGGTGAGTTCAGAGTCCACCTATGCTGCCATCTTGACACCAACCAGCCCAAATACAGAATTCTTGATTGACAGATTTTTCTTTCAGGACTTTAAATATGTCCTCCCACAGCTCTCTGGCTTCCATGGTATCTCAGGTTAAATCAGCTGTTAATCTTACTAAGGATATCAAGTACATGACCAGTTGCTTCTCTCTTGCTGCTTTCAAATTTCTCTATGTGTCTCAACAACTTGACTGTAATTTGTCTTAATGTGGTTCTCTTTGAGTTTATCCTGACTGGAGTTTGTTTGAGCCTCCTGGACATGTATATTCATCTCTTTCCTCAAATTTAGGAATCAGCCATTATTTCTTTAAATATTTTTTCTACTCCTTTCTGTCTTTTTCCTCTGGCTTTCCTATAATGTGTATGTTAGTGTGCTTGACGGTGTATTACAGTTCACTCAGGATCTGTTCACTTCATTCTTTTTCCTTTCTGCTCCTCAAATAGGATACTTTCAATTTTCTTATCTTCAAGTCTGCTGATCCTCTCTTCTTCCTGTTCAGGTACTTTGCTGACCCCTCTAGTGAGTTTTGCATTTCAGTTATTGTACTTTCCAGCTTTAGAATTTCTATCTGGTTACCTTTTATAACCTCTACCTCTTTATTGATATTCTCTTTTTATTTCTATATTATTTTCCTAATTTCTTTTAGGTTTATGTCTATGGTTTCCTTTAGCTCACTGAACATATTTAAAACAGTAGATTTAACATCTTTGACTAATAATTCCAATGTCTAGGCTCCCTCAGGGAAGGCTTCTGTCAGACATTTTTTCCTGTGAATGGGCTATACCCTCCTATTCCTTTGTATGTTTTATAATTTTTTTGTTGAGAACAGGATGTTATGAGTATTTTGTTGTGGTAACACTGGGAATCTAATTCTCCTGCTTTTCAGGGGTTGTTGAATTTTGATTATTGAGGTCTGGAGCCACTTATTTGTGACTATTTTTGCATAATGTGTATTCCCTGTTTTGTGTGGTCACTGAAATTTCTGTTCTGTTATGTCTGTGGTTGGCCAGTTATCTGCCAAAGATTTTCTTAAATGTCTGGCTCCCAAAAGCGGAAAAAACAAGTACAAAAGCCACTTCAGTTGGTGGGGGCTAAAAAAATGGCAGCCTGCCTCCATGCCTGCCCCTCAGCAATGAAAAGTAGCAATTAGAATAACAACATGTAACCCCAATATTTGGAGAACAAGGTTTTTATTGCCCACCCTGGATCCAGCAAGCTATACCAGGAACATGGAAAGTAATCCCCATAGCTCCCTGCCATGATGGGTTGTGGGGAATGGTAGCCACTAATGAGTGGGAAGGCTGAAATTCACTGAGATTAACTGAAATTTACTCACCTTTTCATCAAGCACTCCTTTGGATACTACAAATGTTCAACTAGACTCCAGAGTTTCAAATTAGTTACTTTAGAGAGTTTCTGCCAGTTCAATAGTTGTTTAGGTGGAGGTACAGATTTCAGGAGCTTCCTATTCCCTAACTTCTCAGACATCACTCCTACTTGATTCATTCTGAAGTGATGTTATTAATGTCAAACAAATTTAAAATTATGTTTCCACCTTTAATTTTCTAACCTCTATTTTCACAGTTCTTGCTGATAAGTCAAAGAAGACACTGGCTCTCTCCCACCAATGAATGTTAAGGTAACTCTAGATGGCCCACTGCAGAATGTACCACCTGCTGGATTCCTCTCTCTTTATGCTGAAAAATCAATGTCTGGGCTTGTGTCTAAACCTGTATCTTAGACACTCTCACATAGAAGGACATAGTGTCTTCATAGAGCCAAATTTTTTATTCTAGCAAGAACTATTTTCTTACCAATTCCTGGAGTCTTTCAACCTGAACAAGATCTGCACCTTGTGAGTCACAAAATCTCTGGCTGAATGTCCAATTCTTGGTGTCATCAGAAAAATAGAAGCACTTTCTTTGGAAACCAATCCAGCTTTCTGGGCAAGCAGCTTCAAGACATTCTGATGGCTTTTCATGGCACACAGTTCTAGTTACTGAAAATAAAAACAACTTACTTTTAGATTTTCCTGTGTATATTACCAAGTACTTTCTAATGCATTTCCCAATAGTCTTGTGAAATACTAAATGTATTATCTTCATTTTTTCAAATGAAGAATATGATGCTGAAAGTTGTTGCATAAATTACACAGCAAATGGCAAAGCTGAGATTCAATCTAATGCCTTAAGTAGTGGATGAGCTGAAGAAGGAGTTAATAATGCCTTAATCTCTGAGTCAAGTATCTTTCTACTTGGATTTCAGCAGTGCCACATTTCCTTAAAATATCAGATACGTCAAGAGCAACATTTGGTCAGCCTTAGCGAACAGACAGTTCTCCAGGTGCTCTAGAAGCCTTAGTAAATAAAATGAGGGAGAGGATATAGATACTTTCTCTGAGTAAACTTTCTTGAGAAGAAATGGTCAGATACATGTGTACATAGCCTCATGAGGATGTAGTTGTACTCTGGGTTGCCTTCTACTAAGGAGCTTCCTTCAACTAAAGAAATTTTGTGAGGGTCTCTATATTTTGAAGCCAACAATACTCCATTGGTCAGGCTTTTCTAATACTTCCCATATAACCAGGAGAGATGCTCTCTTCAAGTGGGATTGAGAACAAGGAAAGACTTTCAAGATGGTCTTCAATGAGCTGCTAACAACTGACTGTTCATGACCATTTTCTCCTGTCAACTTGACAGGTTTGAAAGTGTCTAGCAGGTCAGGAAGTTGTGTGCTTGTAGCATAATTTCCGAGGAGACCCCTTGGATTTGCCTCTTATGAGAAACAACTCCTGGTTATGAATAATCATTGATGTATTCTGAATTTCTAATTACATAACATCAGGAAAATATGTATTCTAAAGGATGCACCATAAGCCGGATACCAACTTATACCTATCAGAGGAGGTGTGTAATTTCTAGGACTATACCTGAAGACAGACTGCCTTTCTCCAAATGTGTGCATACCTATTGTGCTATCACTGCTTCTGTATAAACCAGTTTAAAGGCAAGGGTCAGATTAGAAGATGACTGCAGCTATTGAATCCTCATGAGGAATCTTTTGCAGTTAAAGTGCTAGTTGAAATGAAAAGAAACACAGTATGGATAATGAAGGGAGGCAGTCTTAAGTATCAATTAAGTTCTTCTGATTATTTAAAGAAATGAGGGCTGTAGATTTAAAATGTGTTTAAAAAAACCTTTTCTTGATTAATATTGAGGTATTTACAACAGAAAAAATGCCTCCGTCCAGTTTGTCCTTTTTTCCTTTATTAAATAAGTACCGTTGTTTTAAATCTCTGCAACCTTAACAATTTATTTTTGCTTCATCAAAGTATAACATATTTTATTTTTGGTTACAGAGTGGCAACAATAGACCATCCTCTGTGGAATCATAATAATATTATAAGAGAACTGAGGATCACCTAGAATATGGAGCATTTCAAGTATTGCTGACTCTAAGATTTGAATGCAGCAATTGAAGGGTTGGTTATGAGATTGCCTGTGGGTGCAGCAACAGGAGGTTGGTTTTGAGGCCAGGTTGGGGTAGAATCGAGAGAAATGTCCTTGTAGTTTTCTGTGTCTTAGCTTGGTTTATGTTAGATGCAGTGCAAGCATGTTTCAAGCTAGAAGGGTATCTTCACAGCTAAGTTGCTTCCAGGATATGTGACCCAAGAAAGAATTTGTTGTCTGGGAAAACTGGCTATATCTGCCAAACAAAAAAAGATAAGGACTGAAACACGCTAGAGTATCTGGAAGAGAAGACCATGATACCTCTGTGCCTGCACTGTTATACAGCCATTTCATAGCATAGGTTCTCTCTCTCTCTCCCCATCCCCCAACCATCTGATCTGCTCTTACTCATGCAGCATGTGTGTTGTGGAAGTAAAATCAAATTGTTGTCCTTAGCTATGACAGATGAGACAAGAAACTGCTGCATATACCAGATGGCAAACATACTGACCAAATCCAAACAAGTCTTCCCTCTTCATGATATTTGTTTTGAAAAGTTCAGGTAGAGAAAGTGACGAGTAATCACTCTACTCAGGGTTTCTGTTCAGGGGTGATCCTGAGCAAATATCACACTGAGAAACCTTTAAACCAAGGGTGACCATGATAGGTTAATTATTACCTCTTCTACCTTTTCTTTATCTGCAACCTTATATAACATTTTCACTAACGATGACAATAGTGGGGGTGATGTTGATTATCATAATAAAAATGGTAGCAAACAATTTTGAAGACTTTATTTTTATCAGGTGTGATCTAATCACTACATATGCATCAAACTATTTAGTCTTAATAACATTTTAATACATTAAATTTGCAATTATTTATTCTAATAATTATTTATAATAATTATATACTATTAAGTAATTATATATAATTATTTGTAACTATTCCAATAATTATTTATCTTTCCACTATAGAGCTAAGGGTAAGTTTTCTACCTCTTGTCCACTAATGGCCTTTTGCAATCCAGTTACTGAAAAGCAGACTCTTTTCAGCTAAAAGACCCTGTCTAATCTCTTACTGACACCAGAGAGCAGTCACAGATTTCAAAACTTACTGTATGACTGAATAAGGGCAAAAGTCACAGGCAAAGGACTATAAGAAAGTTATTTACATGACACATCATGCTGAGTGGTTTGTACCATAGGTGCCAAAATAAGTTTTCAGTCAAAATAATGTGAGGAATTAAGAACAAAAATAAATAAATAGTATAGTCTACACAAGATTGGAACATTTGCCTGTCAGACATCAGCTGTACTGGTCTTATAGAATGGAAGAAAACCAAAGCAGAGAATGATAAAAATTGTCTTTTAAATATATTATTAGGTGCCTAGCATGGGCCTATGTACTTTATTTATTAGTTTATTTATCCTCATAACAGCTCTATGAGGTGGATTTATCATGCCCATTTTACAGATGAAGAAATTAAGAACAGGAGGTGAAGTAATTTTCCCAAAATGGCACAGCAGACACTTGCAGATTGGGGATTTTAACCAACGCAGTTTGGTGGTGTAATGTGTATGTACCTAACCACTGGACTACAATCCCTTTCTAACTTTTAGAAGGAAAAGCCCCTATCCAAAATTTTAGTATTGGTAGTATGGTTAGAGAAGTTGGAAAATTAGAAAATGAATCCTAGATATTTATAATTATAGTCAACAAGATGAAATATTAGAAGCTTTTTCAATCAGTGATCATTTATTAAACACTTACTAAGTACGAGGTAATGGGCTAGGGGCTAAGGATATGGAAAAAATAATATTTTTCCTCAAGTTGCTAACAGCAAACATAAAACACACAAACAAAAATAATTACACAAATGCTATAAGAATTCAAAGGGTGCAACTAGTATTAATAAATATATTATTCCTAAAAAATAGAAGCACTTTATAAATTTGTGTGAAAATATATTTGCTTTAAAATGGAGTAAATTCTAGTCAATTCAAAATAATGGGTCACAATCTTGTTAATACTGTGTATGAAATATATGACTTTGGGACAATTATTTAACCATTTCTGATTTTCATCAAATTTCACTACATTATGTATTCATGTGATTTTAGAAAATTTTGACTTTTTTAGCAATATGTTTATAATTGTAATGTTGTATTTTAACTAAAAATAATTTGAGTTTCCTGACAAATAGTGATATTTGCTGTATACTTGTTATGCTCCAAACATTGTCCAAGTTTAATCATATACAAATTCATTTAATCATTACACCAACTTTGAGTAAACTAAAGCATGGAAAAGTTATTGGAGTTGTCCAAAGTTAGAAAGCCTCACAAATAAAAGAGCTGGGATTCAAGCCCAAGCAGTCTGAATTCAGAATCTACACTCAAATCTGTGCTCTTAAACTCTACACTCTGACTAATTTGTAATTTGGCTGGTAACTTGGTGACCTAAGAGAAATTTAATAAAGAATGAACAAGTATGTATTTCGATGTGGTGAGGATGAGAAAGGATATAAAAATATAGGAGGAAATGAGCATATATTTCAATAAGTTATTACCTGTGCTTGAATTAAATCATGAATCTTGTTTTAAATTACTCAAGATTATACTTTTCTGTATTATTTTGCTAATATCAAGACTTATCAAGGAGTCTGACCTAGTGTGAAGTATCACCATCTCGTGGCACATGTAGGTTTGTCTAGGCTCTGCCTCAACAGCAGACCTTTTCCTGATAAAACTATATATTAATCCAATACACTTTTTTATCACAGAAAGTCTTACATATTTCTTGTAGTAAAAAGGAGAAACAGTTGCAAGGAGTGTGCACTTGCATATCTTCCTCAAAATTGCCCCCTCCCTGAGATTGGAAGGCAGCAAAATGGTGGACTAGGAAGCTCTGAGCTCTCATTTCTCCACAAAAACATTTTATAAAAAATGAACAAGCAAACAAAAAAATCCCAAGAATTTGGCTGAACTAATCTTATAAGACCTCTGCAAAGTAAAGGTTTAAAAAAGCCAAGGAAACAATCAAGAAAAAGCCATGCCATCTTCAAACAGTAGGAAGATTATGTGGTGTTTTTACTCACTCATGCAACATCCTCTGACTAGTGCAGCAGCAGTCTTGTGAAGAAGGGGGCAGACCAATTCCCTGTTCCTTTTTTCACAATAGACAGAGCAGAGAAGACCTTTTTGCAATATTCTAACCAGTCTAGGGGTGGCCTGAAGGACTGGTCTCTGTTTTGCCTAACCTGAAAAAGGAAAATGGGCACTGTTTGTGAAAGCTACAATGGGATTATGGACTCACAAAAGCCCTGGATAAGAGACCACAGGTGGAGAAATGCAATAGACCATCTGAGGTGCTGAGGAGAAACTAGATTGAGACTTCTTGGAAAATTAAGACTCAAAAGCAGTTATGCATATGGGAGAATTTAGAAAACCACATATAAGTTGAGGGAAGACATAATCAGAAAAGAACTGAAAAGGCCTTAAACTTTCACTTCAATTTGATTCCCAGGCTCAGAGAAAGTAAAGATAAGTGATGACAGACTACCAACCTGCAAAGCCTGGGGTAGGTGGCATTTTTTTCAAATGCCCAATCTTCAATAAAAAGTTACAGGGCATACAAAGAAACAGGAAATTATGGCCCAAACAAAAGTAAAAAATAAATTGACAGAAATTGTCCCTGAGGAAGCCTAGACATCTGACTTACTAGATGAAGAATTTAAATCAACTATCTTAAATATATGGTAAAAGAACTGAGGGAAAACATGGACAAAGGCCAAAGGAAATCAGGAAAAGGATACATGAACAAAATGAACATATCAAAAAAGATAGAAATTATAAAAAGGAATCAAACAAATTCTGGAGCTGAAAAGTATAACTAAAATGAAAATTTCACTATGGGATTCAATAGCAGATTTGAGCAGCAGAAAAAAGATTCAGTGAACTTCAAGATAGGGTAATTGAAATTATCAAGTCTGAGGAGCAGAGAAGAAAAGAATTAAGGAAAGTAAAGAGACTAAAGGACTTGTTGGAAACCATCAAGCAAACCAACATGCATTATAGAAGTCTCAGAAGAAGAGAAAGTGGCAGAGAAATTATTAGAAGAAATAATTGCTGAAAACGCCCCAAATTTGATGAAAGACATGAATCTACAACTCCAAAAACTCAACCAACTCCAAGTAGGATAAGTACCATAAAACTCACACTGAGACAAATTCTAATCAAATGGTCAAGTCAAAAGCAAAGAGAGAATCTTAAAGTAGCAAGAGAGACATGACTCATCATGTACAAGGGGTCCTCAATGAGATTGTCAGACAAGTCCTCGGCAGAAAAGTTGGTGGGCAGCAGGCAGTGGGATGACATAAAGTGCTAAAAGAAAATAACCATCCACCAAAAATTCTATAGCTGGAAAAAGTGTCCTATAAAACTGAGGAAGAGAGTAACACATTTTCAAACAAAAGCTGGGAGAGCTGATTATCACTATACCTGCCCTACAAAAAATGCTAAATAGAATCCTTTAGGCTGAAATGAAAGAACACTAGGCAATAACTAGAAACCATATGAAGATACAAAGATCTCCAGTAAAAGTAAATGCACAGGCAATTATAAAATCCAGTATTATTGTAATTTTGGTTTGTAACTCCACTTTTCATTTTCTACAGGATTCAAAAGACAAATGCATAAAAATTTATAAATCTATGTCAGAATACAATGTATAAAAGTATAATTTATAACTTCAATAGCATAAAGTGTGACAGGAGAAGAGCTATATAGGAGTAGAGTTTGTGTATGTGATTGAGCTAAGTTGCTGTCAATTCAAGTTAGAGTGTTATAAGTTTAGGATATTGTATATAATCAGCATGTTAACCAAAAAGTAATATCTATAGAATATACACAAAAGAAAATTAGAAGAGAATCTAAATGCATCACAACCAAAAATCAACTAAACAAAAAAGAAGGTAGAAATGGAAGAAATGAAAGACAAAAGAGTTTTAAGACATATAGAAAACAAATAACAAAATGGCTAAATGGCTAATGTCCCACTTATCAGGAATTATTTTAAATGTAAAGGGATTAAATTCTCCAATTAAAAGGCATAAATTCACAGAATGGATTAAAAAAAAGATCTCTGCAAGAGATTCACTTTAGATGCAAAGACATAAATAGGTTGAAAGTAAAATGATGGAAAAAGATATTCCCCACAAATAGTATTCAAAATAGAACTTGGGTTGCTATACTAATATCAGTGAAAATAGACTTTAAGTCAAAAACTGTTACAAGAGACAAAGCAGAACATTATGTATTGATAAAAAGGTCAATTCACCAAGAAGACATAACACCTATAAATATCATAGCTCCTAAATATTGAAGCAAACATTGACAAAATTAAAGGAAGAAATAGACAAAAACACAATAATAGGAGAATTCAATGCCACATTTTCAATAATGGGTAGAACAACTAGACAGAATATTGATAAAGATCTTGAACAACATTATATACCAATTAGTCCTAACAGACAATTACAGAACATTCCACTTAACAACAGCAGAACATACTTTTTATTTAAGTACACATGGAACATTTCCTAGGATAGGCCATATGTTAACCTATAAAACAAATCTTAAGAAATTTAAAAGATTTCAATCATACAGGTGTATTTTCTGATCATGATAGAGTGAAACTAGAAACCAATAGCAGAAGGAAAACTGGAATGTTCACATACATGAGGAAATTAAATACACTCAAATAACCAAAGGATCAAAGAAGAACTCACTAGGAAAATTAGAAAATATCTTGTGAAAAATAGAAACAAAACCACAAAATAGCAAAATGTATGTGATGGAGTCAAAGTTGTATTAAAAAAGAAATTTATAGTTGTAAATATTTACATTAAAAAGAAGAAAGATCTCAAATCAATAGCCTTACTTTACACCTTAAGGACCTAGTTTTTTTTTTAAAAAGGGCAAACTAAATCCAAAACTAGAAGAAGGAAGGAAATAAATAGTTTAGAGTGCAGATAAAAGAAAATAGAGAATAAAAAAGAAGAGAGAAAATCAACAAAGGCAAATGGTGCTTCTTTGAGATGATCAACAACAGTACAAACTCTTAATGAGATTGACCAAAAAAACACAGAAAAGTCTCAAATTACTAAAGTGAGAAATGAGAGTGGAGAAATTACTAACAGTTTTACATAAACAAAAAAATATGAGAATTTTATGAAAAATTGTCTGCAAATTGGATAATCTAGATGAAATGGACTTTCACAGGAAAACAGAACCTATTAAGACTGAATCATGAAGAAATAGAAAATCTGAACAGACTAATAACAAGACATTGAATTGGTAATCCAAAACCTCTCAAGAAAGAAAGATGGCTTCACTAGAGAGTTCTACCAAACATTCAAACAGAATTAATGCTGATACTTTTAAAATTCTTCCAAACAGTGGAAGAAAATGAAACACTTTCAGACTCATTTAATGAGGCCACCATCACTCTGATACCAAAGCCAAAGACATCACAAGAAAAGAAATCTACAGGCAAGTATTCATGATGAATACATGTGTAAAATTCTTCAACAAAATACTAGCAAACTGAATTCAACAGCACATTAAAAGGACTAAACACCATGACCAAGTGGGATTTATACCTAGGATGCAAGGACAGTTCAATATATGCAAATCAATCAATGTGATGCACCACATTAAGAGACTGGAAAAAAGCTCACATGATCATCTCAATAGACACAGAAAAAGCATTTGACAAAATTCAACACTCATTTATGATAAAAACTCTCAAAAAATAGATATAGAAAGAACTTACTTTAACACAATAAATGCTACATATGAAAAGCCCCCAGCCAACATCATAGTCAATGGTGAAAAATGAAAGTTTTCCCTCTAAGATCTGGTGCAAAGCAAAGATGCCCATTCTTGCCACTTCTATTCAACATAGTAATGAAAGTCATGCCCAGAGCAATTAGATTAAAAAAAAAGAAATAAAAAGCGTCTAAATCAGAAAGAGTGAAGTAATATTATCTCTGTTTGCAGATGACATGATCATATATGTAGAAAAGCCTAATGACTAAAAAGGAAAAAGAAAACCTGTTAGATAAACAAATAAACTAATAAATTCAGTAAATCTGCAAGATACAAAAATCAGTCACATTTCTGTACACAAACAGCAAACTGTCCAAAAAGGAAATTAAGAAAACTGTCCCATTCACAATAGCAACACAAAGAATGAAATACTTTGGAATAATTTTAGCCAAAATGGTGAGACTTTTACACTGAAAGTTATAAAACATTGATGAAAGAAATTAAAGAAGACACAGATAAATGGAAAAATATTCCATGTTCACGTATTGGAAGAATTTACGTTGTTAAAATGTTCATACTGCTCAAAGTGATCTACAGACCAATGCAATCTCTATCAAAATTCCAATGGCATTATTTACAGAAATAGAAAAAAATAATTCTAAAATTCATGTGGAACCACAAAAGACCCTGAATAGCCAAAGCAATCTTGACCAAGAACAAAGCTAGAGGCATCACACTTCCTGATTTCAAAATATATTACAAAGTTACAGTAATCAACACAGTATGGTATTGGCATAAAAACGGGCATACCAATGGAAGAAAACAGAGTGCCTAGAAATAAATCCACACATCTATAGTCAAGTGATCTTCAACAAGGATGTCAAGAACATACATAGGGAAAGAATAATCTCTTCCATAAATAGTTTTTGGAAAACTAGATATCCACATGCAGAAGAATGAAACTGGACCCTTATCTCACACCATATACAAAAGTCAACTAAAATAGATTAAAGGCAAATATAAAATCAGAACCCATAAAACTGCTGGAAGAAAACATAGGGGAAAAGCTTCTTGACATTGATATGTGAAATGACTTTTTGGATATGGCACCAAAAAACAGGCAAGAAAAGCAAAACTAGTGGGATTACATCAAACTAATAGACTACTGGGATTGTATCAAACTAAAAAGCTTGTGTGCAGCAAAGGAAACAATCAACAAAATGAAAAAGCTACCTATGGAATGGAAGAAAATATTAGCAAAGTATATATCTGATAAATGATTAATATCCAAAATTTGGAAGAAACTTATATAACTCAATACAAAAACAAAAAACAAGTAATCCTATTTAAAAGTGGGCAGAGGAACTGAATAGACATTTCTCCAAAGAAGACATAAAAATGGCCAACAGGTGTATGAAAAGATGCTCAACATCTCTAATCATCAAGGAAATGCAAATCAAACCACAGTGAGATATCACCTTACACCTGTGAGAATGACTATTATCAAAGAGGCAAAAGATAACAAGTGTTGGTGAGGATGTGGAGAAGAAGAAACCCTTGTACACTGTTCATGAGGATGTAAATTGGTATAGCCATTGTGGAAATGGAACAATATGGAGGTTCTTCAAAAAATTAAGAATAGAATTTTTATGATCTAGTAACTCTGCTTCCAGTATATATTCCAAGGAAATGAAATCATTACCTTGAGGAGATATCTGCATTCCCCTATTCATTGTAGCATTGTTCACATTAGTGAACAGAATATTATTCAGAATATTATTCAGCCTTAAAAAAGAAGGAAATCCTGCCATTTGTGATAACCTGGAGGAAAATGTGCTAAGTCAAATAAGCCAGGCATAGAAAGACAAGTACTGCATTATTTCATTTATATGTGGAATATAAAATAGTCAAATTCATAGAAGCAGAGAGTAGCATGGTTATTGCTGGGGTAGGAAAGTGGAAGGAACGTTGAAATGTTGGTCAAGGTGTACAAGTTTCAGTCGTGCAAGAGGAATAAGTTCTGGGATTTAATGTACAACAATGTGACCATAGTTAACAATGATGTATTGTATACTTGAAATTTACTAAGAGGGTTGTTCTTAAGTGTTCTCAACAACAACAAAAAGGTAATGTGAGGTGATGGAAAGTTAATTAACTTGATTGTGGTGATTATTTCACAATGTGTACACATATCAAAACATCAATTTGTACACCTTAAAAATATACAAATTTTGTCAATTATACCTCAGTAAACTTGGGGGGGGGAAAGAAGAGATTAAACACCATGACCAAGTGTGATTAATCCTGGGATACGAGGATGGTTTAACATACAAAAATCAACTAACATGTACAGCTGGCCCTCCATATCCCTGAGTTCTGCATACACAGATTCAACCCAGTACAAATTGAAAGGCCTATGATGGTTGTATTTGTACTGAACATGCGTAGAATTTTTTCTTGCCATTATTCCCTAGACAACACAGTATAACAACTATTTACATAATGTTTAGATTGTATTAGGTATTATAAGTATTATAGAGATGATTTAAAGTATTCAGGAGGATGTGCATGGATTATATGCAAATACTATGCCATTTTATATAGGAGACTTGAGCATACACTGATTTTGGTATCCACAGGGGGTCCTGAAACCAATCCTCCAGAGATATCAAGGGATGATTGTATGAAACATTAATAGAAAGAAGGGGGAAAAAAACCATAATCATCTCAATAGATGCAGAAAAAACACTTAATAAAATTTAATACCTATCTGTGATTTAAAAAAAGAGAGAGAGAGATACACAAAACATTAGGTATAGAAGAAAATTTACTTGACATGGTAAGGCCCATATATAAAAGACCTGCAGCTAATATCATATTCAGTGGTAAAATACAGAAAGCTTTTCATCTAAACTTTAATACTAAGATGAGGATAAGACAAAGATGCCCACTTTCACCACTTCTATTCAACATAGTATTGTAAGTTTTAGCTAGAACAATTCAGCAATAAAAAAATTAAAAACATCCAAATTGAAAAGTGAGAAGTAAAATTATCTCCATTTACTGATGATTTGCTCTTGTATGTAGAAAACTTTTAAAATTCCACAAAAAATGTTAAAACTAATAAACAAATTCAGCAAAGTTGCAGGATGAAAAGTCAACACACAAAAATCATTTGTTTGTAAACATTAGCAATGAACTGTGCAAAAAAGAAATTAAGAAAATTCTGTTTATAATAGCATCAAAAAGGGTAAAATAATTAAGAATAAACTTAACCAAGGAGATGAAAGACTTATACACTGAAAACTATAAAATAATGCTTTAGTAAACTAGACACAAATAAATGGAAAGACATCCCATGTTCATGGATTGGAAGAGTTAACATTGTTAAGATGACAATACTGTCCATAGAGATCTACAGACTCGATGCCATCCCTATCAAAATTCCAATAATGTTTTTGCAGAAATAGAAAAACTCGTTCTAAAATTTAAATGAAATCTTAAGTGAATGTGAATATCCAATCTTGAAAAAGAATTAAAAAGTTGAAAAATCCACACTTTCTGATATCAAAACTTACTAAAAACCAGTTACCAAAAACGTGTGGTATTGGCATAAATACAGGCCATATATAGATGAATGGAAGAAATAGAGATTCCAGAAATAAACCCTTGCATATATGGTCAAATGGTTTTTGACAAAGGTACTATGATCTTTCAATGGGGGAAAGGACAGTATTTTCAACAGCAGTGCTGGGAAAACTGAATATCCACGTTCTAAAGAATGAAGTTGGACCCTTACCTTAAACCATATAAAAACTCAATTTAAAATGGATCAAATACCTAAACTTAAGAGCTAGAACTATAAAACTCTTAGAAGAAAAGATAGGGGGAAATCTCCATTACATTCAATTTGACAATGATTTCTTGGACTTGACACCAAAACCAAAGACAACAAAAGAAAAAATAGGTAAATTGGACTACATAAAATAAAAAATTTGTGCCTCAAAGGACACATCAAGAGAGTGAAAAGATAACCCATGGAATAGGATAAAATACTTTAAAAATGATATTTGATAAGGAATTAATATGCAGAATACATAAGGAACTCCTACAACTAAATTACAAAAGAAAAATAACCCAATTAAAAAATGGGCAAAGGATTTGAATAGTCATTTGTCCAAGGCAGATGTAAAAATTGCTAAATAGTACATGAAAAAATGCTCAACCTCACTAATCAGTAGGGAAATGCAAACCAAAACCACAATGAGGTACAACTTCGTCCCTATTAGGATGGCAATTATAAAAACAAACAAAAGGGAAATAAAGTTGGCAAGGATGTGGAGAAATTGGAACATTTGTGCCTCTCTAGTAGGAAGGTAAATTGATGCAACCACTGTGGAAACAGTTTGGCAGCTCCTCAGAAAAGTTAAACATGGAATTATCATATGATCCAGCAATTCCACTTCTAGGTATATACCCCAAAGAACTGAAATCAGAGACTCAGATATGTGTGCATCAGCGTTCATAGCATTATTATTCACAATAGCCGAAAGGTGAAACCACATGAATGTCTATCAATAGATAAATGGATAAATAAGGCATAGTATAGGCATACTATGGAATATTATTCAGCTTTAAAAAAGGATGAAAATCTAATCTATGCTACAAAATGGAGGAACCTTGAAAATATTATGCGAAATTAAATAAGCCAAACATTAAAGGACAATCATTGTATCAGTCCACTCATATGAAGTGTCTAGCAAAGGCAAATTCATAGATATATAGTAGAATAATGGTTACCAGGGGCTGAAGCAAGGTGGGAATGGGAATTGATTGTTTAATGGGTACAGAGTTCCTGCTGAAATAATGAAAAAGCTCTGGAACTAAATAAGGGTTATAGTTAGACAATATAGTGAATATACTTAAAGCAATTAAATTGCACACTTAAAATGGTAACTTTTATGTTATGTATATTTTACCACAATTAAAATCATTTTTTTAAAGCGCCCCTATCAAGTCTAAAACATAGAAGGAAGATCTGGAAGGATATATACAGTACAGTAGATTATGGGTGATTTTTAATTTCTTACTTACAGTTTTTTATTTCTTGAACATTTGTAACAAAAACCATTATATTCATAATCAGTGTTTATAAGTTCTTGACCTAACGTTTGCTTTTGAAAGTCTTTTGTTAATAAATATTTTTATCTCTATATAGTAGAACAGAATAAGAGTTAGAAAGAGAAATGAGACCGTGATCACTGGATGGTGAGTTAGTAAAGGTGACTTTTTCTTATTTCGGCATTTCTTATTTTGTGGGTCTTTTCTTCTCCTGGGATTTTATGGAAAGTTTAAACATGATTAGAGGTTAAAATTATATGTAATTTAGAAGAGACTATCAGTTGTCTATCAAAATCTGTTTTCTTCTCCTTCCATAACAATTTAGTAGAACAAGGGCAAATTCACATTTCCCAGATTTTTCATTTATGTGTGGCTTTGTTACTAAATTTCCACAAATGAAACTTAGGTGGAAGGGATAGATGCCACTTTCCATTCTAGGCCTTAAAAGATTGCACATCCCTCCTC
Organism: Tapirus indicus; assembly: GCA_031878705.1. NCBI lineage: Eukaryota > Metazoa > Chordata > Mammalia > Perissodactyla > Tapiridae > Tapirus > Tapirus indicus. Next base: position 105,795,265 of record CM062918.1, on the reverse strand, counting down.
AATGCACTCTTTTCCTATCCTTCAGGAAACTCAGGCTTAATGGTGACATTCTGCAGAAGCCAAGGATATCCTAGAGAAAGATGGAAAAGAGCAACCCTACAGTCTAATTCACTCATCTCAGGATTATTGAGAGGTCAAAGAAGTCTATGTTTTGTAATCCACCACATCTTTTTGGTCCTCTCTTCTTTTGACTATCATCTCAGACTATATATTGTTTAAAGAATACATACTGAATTCTTGCCCCATATTCACCATAAACACAATTTCATAAATCATATATATAGGCTGCTACAGCTCTATTTTGACATAAGGACCTATGTATAATGATTTGAAGTAATTTTATTTGGAAATGTAATTTCTGAGAGAAAAAAATGTATATAGTAAAACCACATGATAAAAAAGCTTACCAGTAATATAAATTAACACATAATATGACTAGTAATTGGGTTCTACCTTCTGGTCATTTATTAAACTTGCAATAATGTGACTCCAACCTTACACAATTAAAATTTTAGATCCCACTTATAAGGTTACTAGAGTTTAACTCAGTGAAATTTAAAAATTTATTAGGAGGTGTAAAGAATAGAAAAATTACCAGGAGGTCTTCTCTTCTTTTGCTAAGTGGACTTCTCTAGATTCACAAAGATTACAGTTCACTTACCTAACAAAGCAGTAGTCACTCCACACATGATGATTATCAGACATATGACTGTGACGAAAACCAAGGGAAGATTTGGGATAACTTGACTAGAACACTTTTTTGGAGGCAGATAACCTGGAAAAATTATTGAAAGACATTATTTCTTGCATTAAATACAACCATCAGACTACTAGAAACATTAACCATCAAAATGTTACTTAGTCTCTTCCCTTTTCACCAGAGGGAGCAATTGGCTTGTCATGTTATGAATTTGAAATTTTGTCTCCAGAGTTTAATTGTTCACACAAGTTGAAACTGATCCTGAGCATACAACACATGAAGTAACGTTGCACCACTCCCAAAATATTGACACAAATCTGATTAAACCTTCAGATCCAGCTACCAATTTCCTAGAAATATAAGAGAGAGAGAATCATGTAAACTACAGGGATGAAATCAACAAGATCAAGACTGTTGAAAATTCTATGTAATAAATTATCTTGATTCCTTAAAAAAATGTAAAGGATATTTTAAAAAGTGATCAAGTGGTTGATTAAACCGGACTTAAAAGGCATTTTTTTTTTTTTAAGATAAAATGATTACCATTCAAGTCACATTAGTGAGTGAGTCTATTTCTGGGCTCTCTTTTCTCTTCCATTGATCTATATGTCTATTCTTTCACAAATACCACACAGTCTTAATTCCTGTAGCTTTATAGTAAGTCTTGAAGTCAGGCAACATCAGTCCTTCAACTTTGTTCTTTGAAATTGTGTTGGTTATTCTGAGTCTTTTGCCTTTTTGTGTAAACTTTAGAATGAGTTTGTAGATATACACAAAATAACTTGCTGGGATTTTTATTGGGATTGAACTGAACCAACAGATTAAACAGGGAAGAATTAACATCTTGACAATATTGAGTCTTTCTATCCATGTACATGGAATATATCTCCATTTAGACCTTCACTGATTTCTGTCATCAGATTTTATAGTTTTCCTCATAAAATTTTATATATATTTTGTTATATTTACCCAAGTATTTATTTTTTAGTGCTAATACAATTGGCATTGTGTCTTTAATTTAAATTTCCATTGTGTCTTTAATTTAATTACTCTTTTGTATATTAACCTTGTATCCTGAAAATTTGCGATACCTACTTCTTTGTTCCAGGAGCTGTTTTGTTGTTGTTGATTCTTTAGGATTTTCTACATAGACAGTCACATCATTTGTGAATAAAAATTTTATTTCTCCCTTCCCAATCTCTATACCTTTTCTTGTCTTATTACATTAGGTAGGACTTCAAATACAATGTTGAATGGGAGTGGTGAGAGCAGACATCCTTGCCTTGTTCCTGATCTTGGTGGGAAAGCATCTAGTTTCTCACCATTAAGTCTGATGATAGCCATAGATTTTATTTTTGTAGATGTTCTTAATCAATTTGAGATAAGAGGAGAAAGTTCTCCTCTATTCCTAGTCTTCTAAGAATTTTTCCTATGAATTGGTGTTAAATTTTGTCAAATGCTTTTTCTGCATCCAGTGATATGATCATAGGATTTTTCTTCTTCAGCCTAATGGTTTACATGAGTGGATTTTCAAATGTTGAAACATCCTTGCATATATGGGATAAATCCCAATGATGGTAGCATATAATTCTTTTCATGCATTATTGGATTTGATTTGCTAATATTTTGTTGGTGACTTTTTTAATCTATGTTTATGAGAGATATTGGTCTGTAGCTTTCTTTTCTGGTAATGTCATTGTCTGGTTTTCATAATGCCAGCCTCATAGAATGAGTCAGGAAGTATTCCCCCTGCTTCTATTTTCTGGAAGAGTTTGTAGAGAACTGGTGTAATACCTTCCTCAAATGTCTGGTAGAATTTACCAATGAACCCACTTGGGCCTAGTGCTTTCTGTTTTGAAAGGTTATTAACTATTGATTCAATTTCTTTAGCAGATATAGGACTATTTGGATTGTCTATTTATTATTGTGTGAGTTTTGGCAGATTGTGTCTTTCAAGGAATTGGTCCATTTTGTCTAAATTATTGAATTTGTAGGCTTGGGGTTGTTGATAGTTTTCCTTTACTATCCTTTTTATGTCCATGGATTTGGCAGTGATGTCACCTCATTAATTTCTGATACGATTAATTTGTGTCTTCTCTATTCTTTCCTTATTTAGTCTGGCCAGAGGCTTCTCAATTATGTTGACCTTTTGAAGAACCTGATTTTGATTTTATTGATTGCCTCTATTAATTTCTGATGTTCAATTTCATTCATTTCTACTCAAATTTTTATTATTTTTATTCCACTGCTTACTTTCTATTTAATCTGCCCTTCTTTTTCTAGTTTCCTAAGGTTGAAGCTTAGATGATTGATTTTGGAAGTTTATTTTTTTCTAATATATGCATTCAATGCTATCAATTTCCTCTAGGTACTGCTTTCATTGTATTCCATGAATTTTGATGTTATATTTTTATTTTCATTTAGTTTGAAAGGCTTTTAAATTTTCTTGAAATTTCTTCTTGGCTCATATATTATTTAGAAATATGTTGTTAAATCTCCAAATATTGTGGATTTTTCAGCTATCTTTTTGCTATTAATTTTTAGTTTAATTCCATTATTATCTCAGAGCATACATTGTGTGATTTCTATTCTTTTAATTTTTCAAGGTGTGCTTTATGGCCCAGAATGTGGTCTAACTTGGTGGATGTTCAATGTAACCTTGAGACAAATGTGTATTCTCTTGTTGTCAGATGAAGTAGTCTATAGATGTCAACTACATTATATCCAGTTGATTGACGGGGCTGTTAGTTCAACTATATCCTTATGATCTTCTGCCTGCTGGATCTGTCCATTTCTGATAGAGGGATATTGAAGTCTTCAGCTATAGTTGTGGATTCATCTATTTCTCCTTGCAGTTCTACCGGTTTTTGCATCACGTATTTTGACACTCTGTTGTTAAGCACATATACATTTAGAATTGTTATGTCTTCTTGGAGAATTAATCTTTTTATTATTATGTAATGTCCCTCTTTTTTTCCTGCTCTAATAAGTTGTGGTTCTCTGTATCTCTCTTCAATTTTGGAGCAGTGGTTTTCCATGTAACCACAGTTATCTGAAAGATCTAAGAAAAGACGTTGATTTTCAGTTTTTCCAGGTTTTTTCCTTGTTATATAGATGAGAGCAATGACTTCCAAGCTCTTTACATGTTAGAGCAGAAATCTGAAGTCCTTTACAAGACAGTTTTCTCTGTTAGGCCCTGATGCTAAATTGATGTACCTTACAGTACAGGACAGAAGAGAGGAATCAGGTTAAGCCTAAACTATAAAATGTAAGCATCTATGAGCATTTCTGAGGGCAAGAGGACAGGCTAGTCAAGGAACTTCAAATGGAAGGTGGGAGCTGAGTTGAAAAAGGATAGACCAAAGGCAAAATAGGCTGGGATAAAAAAGAAAAGATGATTAATAAAAACCTTGTGTCATTTTATTGTATGTTCTGTAAGGGACACAACCTTGCCTTTTTTGCTTGCCATTGTATCTCCAGCATGGCCAGTACCTATGAAGAAAGTGCCCAATAAACAACCAATGAATGTGTAATTCTGGTTCCATGGAAGTGGAGTTAGCATGCCACATCCTGTCTCTCCCACTGAATGCACTGTAAAACCTAGACAGAATGCAAAGAATAGCTATTTGAGGACTCTGAAAACTACGTAGTATTAGCAATTCTATGAAGAACTCCAGAATTCAAGGTACTGTCAAACCAGTGTTGAATTTAGCTCCCTCCCACCCCCATATCAGTGCCCTGAACTTAATATACCCAGAAACCTGGAAGTGAGCATCCACCAAGGCACAAACAGAGAGAGCTCCAGGAGAAGCACTCTAGCACTGGTTTAAGGAGCAGGAAAGTAAACTCCCAACACAGAGAGAGAGTGTGAAAATACCTCATTTTTTTCTCTCTTTCTTCTCCATTCTTGTGTGCCTCAAGCCTCAGGCAATTTCATGATGGCAGTGACAGTGGCAATTATGACAATACCTAAAAGCCAAAACCTTGAGGGAAGTGAACCCTCTTCTTCATTCAGTACAGCTATGGTGTCTAAAAGTGTGAGGCCAAATCTCTTGCTTTTTTCTTCTCTTTTCTCCTGCCACATGGGCTTATAGATGCAGTCACAACTGCAGAAGTGTGTGTTAGAACAGGGTAACTAGAGTCACAAATTGCTGAGTGGAGAATGGAAAAGAAAAGCCCCTGGGAACTGTTCAGTATTAGGAAGATGGTGGAGAAAGAGGAACTTTGGAAAGGGAACTGAATCTTATTTGTGAACTCTTGGACTCACCTTCCACCATCCCCATAAGCTGTGCATGCCTAGACCTGACCCTAATTAACCTACCAATTATATTGAGACCTAAACTAATGAATAGAACATTGCCCAGAGCCAGATCACAGACCAGTGGTTGATGCATGTGCAAGAAAGACCTGAGTAACACTGCAAAGGCTCTGAAAACTGGACTGATGTGGGAACCAGAGCCCATGGAAGAAGGCCTGACCCCAGCCAGAGTGACTGTCTCTCAAAACAAAAATATCCTTATACCTTCCACAATTTAAACAACGTTAAGTCTTATAACAAAATATTTATTCAAAATGTCCAGAATACAATCCCAAATTATTCAGCATATGAATAACCATGAAAATTTCAACTTGTATGGGAAAAGACAACCTACAGAAGCCAATGCTGAGATGACAGAGATGTTGGAATTATCTGACAAATATTTTAAAGCAGTTATTATAAAAATACTCAAAATAAAAAGTGAATCAAGAAATAAATGAAGTCATTTAACAAGAATTGGAAATCCTCTTTTCCTCATCTGAATTGCCTTCTTTCTAAATTGATTACTATTTTTATCAAGGACAAAAAAATTTTTCAGTCCTAAATTATGAAACCTTAATTTTCAAAAATTAAGGTACAAAATCACCTTATTTTTGCTTATTATATCATCATATTAATCCTCAGATACCAGGGTTTTTTTAAAATTTCAAGCTTCATATAAATATATAATATATGTGATATTATATATGTGATTTTTCTTTTCATATTTAAAAATTTTTAATTAAAAATTTGCTAATATTTAAAATATATATTTAAATATCAAAATATTTAAATTGAAATTAAAGTATTTTTAAAATATATTTTCTGTTTATATTTTTTTCTTTTTACACTACATCCAACGTAAGTTACTTCCATTTGAATGCTCTACTAAGTTTTTCCTTGGACTTCTGTTTACTTTTTTTGTTTGTAAATGTCCTTTATTTACTTTTTAATTTTTTCTCTCCTGTGAGCTTCCTTGATTGATTTTCTATATTATTTAATAATGAAAACACTTTGCATCTGTGTCGTGCTTTACAGTTTATATTGCTCTTTTCAGTGAAATTAACCATTTTTATTCTCAATCATAAATTTATCCTAATCCCATTCTCTTACATCTTTCTCTAATTGTTCCCTCTCCTTACCTGTTAGGAAAGGTATTTAAGTATGTGCATATTTTTACACAAATTATAAACCAATTTATGACCTCTAGCACTCCTTCTCTCATCCTTGAAAACTCTGTTACTATTTTTCCTATGTAGAAACTAGATCCAATCACTATCACTACCTTACCACCTAGGTCCCACATTCACTCCACACAGCCCAGTTTCTTACCTTGATTAGCCAGCAATTCAACTGGTGAGAAACCTGGTTCCCCATTATTAGTATTATACATTCTGCCTTCAGGTTTCCTGAGCAAGCTAAAGCACAGCCAACATGAATTCTCAGCCCCAGGAGTGGCTTGAAAAAGAAAAACCAGCAAAATTTCCGTTGACTTCCTCAATAATGAAAAATGTCAGATGTTAAAGCTAAATAGGAGTAGGAGTGCAAGAGGAACACAGTGAAGCAGAAGGCAACTTTTAGTCATAAGATAAAAGAATAGACTGGTATCTATAAGAATTTTTTAATAGACCTTGAAGCTAATTCACTAACAGTACTTTGGTAGCAAGACAAACAATGCTTGTTAATTTAAGCAAAGAAAATAAGAACTTATTGAGAGGAGTGAGGTGGCTCTCAGAGGAAGTGACTATTAGATAAATAAAAAGAGGAACAATCTTAATCTCAAATTAAAATTCATTCCCAAGAGCTCATTCCCCTTAAAAAAAAATCTTACTTTCAAGAGGTACACACATTGTCTTTACCTAAACATTTCTTAAGTCTCAGGATGCTTGAGTAGTCTCTTTTATCATTGAAGTATAAGATACATACAGAAAAGTAATTGTGAAAACATCAAGAATGAGAAATCTAACCTAGTCTGGGGGTCAGGAAATGACTTTGTGATAGAGAGATGATTAAACTAAAACTGTGCGTGAACAGACTCAACTGCCTCATAGCAGCTTCCTCTCTTTCTCTCCACCCCCCCTCACCCAATGGTGGCCCTTTGCTCCATGAATGACCCAATAGAAATCTTACTCCTCTGCTCTGGAAATTAGAGGTTTGTTGCAGTGCCATTATTAATTTGGCTACAACTCCAGCTACTCTAGAACTTTTTGAGATATTTCAAGAAGTTGCTGCTACAATAGCTGCTCCCCAAACTCAATGTTATTAAGAAATGGACATGAAAACTGTGTAGTTCTTGGGTGAGCTCTGGCTGAAAAAGGTGCTCCCGGAGGCTCTCCACTAGCAGCAACACCTTATCAGATTTATCTCTTTCTTATTTATAAAATCTTGTAAGGACAGTTTTTATTAAAATATAACTTACAGAAATGTGCACAAATCATAAGTGAACAAATTTTTAAAATTTGTCACATGGTATAACAAGTGCCCAGGTCAAGATATAAAACATACATGTCCTACATATGCTATGTCACACTCATTACCCCCAAATACAGACATTGTCCTTACTTCTGACCCCATAAATTATTTTTGGTTATTCTTGAATTTTATATAAATAGAATTATACAATATGCTATCTTTTGAGTCTGGATAATTTCTCTTAACACAGTGTCTACGAGTTGTCCATGTTGTTAGGCACATCAATAGTTTGTTAATGTTTATTGCTGAGTAGACTAACTTATCCATTATTTATGCATTTGTTTGTCCACTATTAATGGACATTTGGGTTGCTTCTATTTTCTGGCTATTAGGATAAAGCAGCTATGAACATTCTTGTACAAGTTTTTTTGGTGAACATATGTACACCTTTCTGTTGGGTGTATACTGAGGAAGGGAGCTTCTGAATGACAGGATTTGCTTATTTTTAGCTTTAGTAGATTGATTAATTTTTCCATTTCATTAATTTTGTCAAAGAACCAGGTTTGGGTCTGGCTAATTCTATCTATTGCATGTCTTTTTCATTATCTTAATTTCTGATCTTTAAATTTTCCTCTTTCTTTTTTGGGGGGGATTTAATTTGCTATTTTTTATCTCACTTTTTGAGATAGACACTTTGCACATTGATTTTCATCCTTTCTCCTTTACCAATATGTGCATTTAACGTTATCAAGTTCTTCATAGGCACAATATTAATTAAATCCTACAAGTTTTGATATAGGTTAATTGTCATTATTTGTGGTAGCGATGTTCTATAAAATTTCCAGGAACACTGAATTAATGAATATTGAGCCATTGCTCCTAGGGCAAATGCAGAGTTAGGTTCCTACGATCCTCCAGTCACAAGGTCTTTATCAACCAATTAATACCTTACCCTGTTTTATGTGTGTTTCTGTTTAAAGACACCTTATTTAATATATATTGTCAATTCATTAACATTGAACTCATGGCCAATGGCACTATAACTCACTCACACCTGAACAAAGCTTATGTAACACGCGTGTTTTCTCCATAAGGCACATCATAGCCTTCTTTCATTCAGGAACACTAGACAGCACTTCAGCAGTATGCTTGTGGACCATTGTAAACAGTGAAATCACCAACAAAAAGCACAAAATGCAAAAACAAAAAATGTGGCACTAAATTGATGGCAAAAAGGACACTTATTTACACTATGAGAGCTGAAATGAGAAGGTTTAGCATTATCTTGTTCAACCTCAGCTGGGAAAGTGCTTGTTGAGAGAGAAATTTTTCACTGCTCTGCATGCATCCTCAAATAACTACAAAGGCACCCCAAGTATTGGTTTTGGAGTTACAAATAAATTTTGGCCAGTAGGCAAGTTTGCAATACAACTGTGAATAGTGAGGTTCAACTGTATCTTGTTTTTATTTCATCCACTTAAAATATTTTTAATTTCTATTTTGGGGCAGGGGGTTATTTAGAAGTGTATTATTTAACTTTCAAATATTTGGATTATTAAATTATCCTTTCATTATTGATATCTATCTTAAGTCCACTGTGGTTGGTAAAAATACTTTGAATTATTTCGATCCCTTAAAATATACTCAAACTTGCTTTATAGCCTAGCATGTAATCAATTTTACTAGGCATTTCAAATTCCCTAGAAAAAAAAATGTATATTCTCATCATTGGTTAGCATGTTCTCTATTTCAACTGGCTAACCATTATTTTACTATTGCTTTAGTGATTATTCTAAGATTAAAATATTATCCTTGACTTCATGTTGTCTAATATATTTTAGTACTTTACCACTCCCAAGAAATACTAGGACCCTAGAGTGCTTTAACACAAATTACTTCTTTCCCAACTTTTTATTGGTGTCACGCATTTGATTCTAGTTTCATTTTTACACTTCTCAAGGTATTTTTATTATTGTTTTGTACAATCAACATTAATTTATATTACCCTTTCCATGGCTCTTCAATTTTTTGCTGAATTTCCATGTTTCCATCTGGAATCATTTTCTTTCTGCTTGAGGAACTCCTTGCAATACTTCTTTCAGTGTAGGTTCTGTGGTGTAGGAGCACTAGCCTGCATGCCCATTAACAGCCATGTGTCCTTCTGGCTTCCTTCTGGGCAGGATGCCAACATTCTGGGCAGGATGCCCAGCTGCTGGGATTTGTAATGATCCAGGGCCTGGTCAGCCAGGATCTTACCTTATCTCATTCAAAGAACATCACGTCTTAAAGGAACACAGAGCCCCTCCATGTGAGCTACTATTCCTGGGAACACTGGTTGTACCTAGGACAGACTCTCTTGACAAGCATATAGGCTTTGTGCCCTCCTGCTTATATTAACGACCCCCCCACCCACGATTGTGGGTGCACACTTCCATGTAGCCCTCTGCCACTGGACATTCCCTGTAACTCCCGTTAAACCTATATGTCTTGTTTGCCATCTCTGGGTCTTTTCTTCGGTCTTTCTACAATGTATCCTGCAATGCTCACCCAAATGGGTGTACGGCCAGATAGGTGGTGATAAATTTTGAAATGTTTTTGTGCTGATTCTACCTCTGAAAGATATCTTCATCAGTTGTAAAAATCTGGGTTTTCTGTTGATGTGTTTCACCACTTGAAAAAAATGTTATTTCCTTGTCTTCTGACTACCATTGTTTCCATTATAAAGGCACAGGTCATCCTTACTATTCCTCCTTCTTTTTACTGCTTTTTCTTTTTAACTTTGTCTTTAATTTGCAGCAGTTTTACTATGATTTTCCTAGATGTCATTTTTAAAATCTATCCTGATTGAAATTTGCTGAGCTTCTTGAACTTGTAGCTTGATGTCTTTATTCTGTTTTGAAAAATTCTTGGCCATTATCTCTGAAAGTATTGATTTCTTTCTCCTATTTTTCCACTTCTGAGCATCTAACTGCACTTGCATTAGATCTTTTCATCATTGTCCTTATATCTTGTATGGTATTTTCTGTATTGGCTCTCTGTACTTCAGTCTGAATTTTTTGCTGAACTACTTTCCATTTCAATAATCCTATCTTCTGCTGAGATCAATCTGCTTTTAAACCCATCTATTTCATCATCAATTCTTACTGCATTTTTCAATTATAAAATTTCCATTTGATTTTTATTTAGAGATTCCATTTCTCTGATGAAACCCTTCATTTTTGTCAACTATTTTCTACAGCATGTTAATCACAGTGATTTTGAACTTTGAGTTTGATAATTCTAATACCTGGGTCATCTATGTGCCTGTTTCTTATTTATATATATTTGTTTATTTGTTTTACCTCTTGGTACAATAAGAGAATTTTGCAAATGTTGCCAATGTAATGCTACATATATACATATATATATAGCATCTCTCTCTCTATATATATATATCTATATATACATATCTCTCTCTATATATATATATATACATCTCGAGAGAGAGAGAGAGAGAGAATGAAACCTTCCTCCAGGAAGTATTCACATTATCATCTCGTAGGTATGTAGGTTAGGTAGATGTTGCTTTAATCTAATAGAGACTGAGTTGATTTAAATCTAAATTACAGTTTTGGCAAGATTCTATCTACCGTTTTCCTACCACTCCACCATTTCTTGTTTGTCCTAGCACCTAAGGTAAAGCCCTCTAGTAATTCCATCTGAGAGCCTGGATTTTTACTAAAACTCCTTTGCCTTGTCGAAGCCTGAATCTGAATTTTTCTCTCAACATCATGTGACTGTCAAAACTCCACTCTGCTAGTCACAGTTTTCTTCTTTCTCACAGTCTCTTTCCCCATGAAGTTTAATAATTGGCAAATGGCTTGAGGGAAAAATATAGACCCCACTTCTTTGGCCCTCCTTTCTCTTTGGGACTTTGACCCTTCAAGTGCATTGGCAGAGATTCGTATCTCTCCTAGGAGAGGGCCTGTTAGCCATGGCCTCTGTCCAGGTTCTCAGCATGTGACCCATTGCCAAGATGCCCCTAGGAGAGCAGTCGCTCCCAAAATGTTGACTCACTTCTCTGTGGTCCCCCTTCTAGAATATTTGCTGCTCCTCCAGTTACCTTGAAAGCTCTCCAATGCATTAAAAGAGATTTTTTTAAAAATCTGGCTTTTCTGGTTGTTCTCCGATGAGTTTGGTCTCTCTCAACTTGCATTATCATAGACAGAAGTGGATATGAACTTTAAAGTTTATCCTTTTTACATTCTCTTATGATTTTGTTGTCAGTTTAAAGAGGACAAGAAGTAAACCAATAAATTTCACATCATCTTGAAATTCCAACACAGGTGGCAAAACTAATAACATTATTTTTACTATTATTATCCCAGCATGATAACATAAAACTACAGTTTATTATCACTGACTATGATTCAGAAACATTGACAAAAGATTTAAATATGCACTCTCATTTAATTGGTACAACTAGATAATGATGCTGACATTATTACTTTTATTTTAAGATGAACTCCTTGGGTGAGCAACTAAGTAATTTATCCAAGTTCACACAGTTAGTGATAGAGTCCACAGTTACATGACTGATTTGAAAAATAGTTTGAAATTTTAAGGCTCTGAATATTCAGTAAATAATGTGTTAACTCACTTGACATTTGTGGGTTAGTCACACAGTCTATTAATATAAAATCTTTCGGTTTCTACATTCTTGTAACAGCTTCTCTTTACAAGAAAAGGAAACTAAACACAAGTGCATGGAGTCAAAATGATGTGACTACTCATTTCCCATTTAGCATGTATTTTCAGAGCCTGGTGCTTTTCAACCACGGTGCCAGTGGGCTCTGAGTATACAGTAATGAACAAGATATAGTACTTTCCTCTGAAGAACTTAATAGGAACCTGAAAAGTAAATGGGTACATATGATTCATTGTAACAAGTTGCAGAAGGCAGTAAAATAAGTTTTATGAAAGCACTTACTGAGGATACCTATCTCAGGGAAAGTTTTCTCAAGGAAGTGTTAACTAAATTTACAAACTGAAGAACAAAGTAGGAGTTAACTAAATGAAAAGTGAGGGATTTGAGATGGAGAGAGAAGTGCTCCTGTTGAAGGGAACTGCATGCATTTATGCCCAAAGAGAATAGAATACATAGTATAGTTGGGAAACCACCCAAAATTTAAGAGAGCTTGAGCACAAACTGTGAAAGGAGAAATGTGAGAAAATAACTTTCCAATTAATACAAGGGCTTTATATTAAACTATGTGGATTTCATAACTTCTAAGCTATGTCATCATGCTTACTTCCTTATACAAACCTATGTCTAATGGCTGATACCATGTATAAGATACAGTGACATGTTTTTACATGGTCCCTGGGGTGTTATAGTGTGAGGGGAGTGAGTACACAGAGTGTTCTTTTAATCTCACTTAAAAAAAAAAAAAAACATTTTTTTTCAAAAAGTGATTTTTAAAATTGGGCCTATATTTAAGATACAGAAAAGAGTGACTAACTGACTGGATGTGAAAGGAAAGGGAAAAGCCCCTTCACTTCTATTATTACTCAATAGAAGTGACTATCTCAACTAACTAATATAAAAGTAATATTATCAGATTTTTTAATTTGAACAGCTCTCTGATACAAAGTTACAGGAAACAGCAAAAACTCATGATAATTATTTACTCCTACTTGACCTCTGCCCCACTTCCCTTGGGCCTTTCTGCCTTTCACCATGGAATGGATGGTAGAAGTATTTAATGAGAAAGGAATCTAAAAGGCAGTATACTATAATGTGAAATAATACAATGTTTGGAGCAAAATAAACCCAGCCCAAATATGATTCTTATAACCTGGTAGTTGTTTGACTTTACACACACATGGTAGACAGAACAGTGGCCCCCCAAAGATGCCATGTCTTAATCCCCCAAATCTGTGGATATGGTACCTTACATGAAAAAAAAAAGTCTTTGAATTATGAATTATGAAAAGTCTTTAAGTTATGAATCTTGAGTTAGGAGATTATCCTGGATTTTCTGGGTGAGCCCAATTTAGTCACATGGGTCCTCATTAGATAAAGACAGCATTATCACAGTCAGAGAAAGTTTTGAAGATGCTATGCTGCTGGCTTCAAAGATGGGCAAGAGGCCACAAGCCAAGGAATACAAGTGGCCTGTAGAAGCTCCCCTAGAGCACAAAAGGAAATCAGCTCTACCAACAGCTTAATTTTTATTCAATAAGATCCATTTTGAACCTCTGACCTCCAGAACTGTAAGATAATTTGTGTTGTTTTTAAACTACTAATTTGTGGTAATTTATTACTATACAAATTATTATAGCATATTAATTAAGTTTTCTCACCCTTAAGATATATATGGCCACAGGCTTGTTCTGAAGAATGAAATCTATGATTTAGGTAAAGATGTCCAAACTTCAGCTGTTAATATAGCTATTATTCAGTTACTAATAATTCATACTTGCCACAGCAGAAAAAATAACCTTGTGAGTAAAGGGTTGGGGCTTTGAGCCATATGATATTAGCCTTATGTGTGGGAGTTGAAGGAGGCTATGTTAAAGTCAATTGCTTTCCCATTCACCAATAAACAAGAAGAATGTGAAATTTAAAACCAAATACCATTTATATTAGTACCCTAAAAATGAAATACTTAGGTATAAATCTAACAAAATATGCACAAGTTCTATATGTGAAACAGTACAAAACTCTGATGAACAAAATCAAAGAACTAAATAAATGGAGAAATATTCCATATTCATGGATAAGAAGACTCAATATAGTCAAGAGTCAGTTCTTCCCAACTTGATCTATAGATTCAATACAATCTCAATCAAAAAACTAGCAAGTTATTTTATGGATATTTACAAACTAAATTCTAAAGTTCATATGGAAGGGCAAAAGACCCAGAATAGTCAGCACAATATTAAAGGAGAAGAAGGAAGTTGGAGGACTGATACTACCCAAATTCAAGACTTACTGTATGGCTACAATAATCAAGACAGTGTGGTATTGGTGAAAGAATAGATAAATCAATGGAACAGAATAGAGGATCCATAGAAATAGACCACCATAAATGCAGTCAACTGATCTTTGACAAAGGAGCAAAGGCAATACAATGAAGCTATGACACTCTCTTCAACAAATAGTGCTGGAACAACTGAACATCCACATGCAAAACCAAAAAAAAGAGAGAAAGAAAGAATCTAGATACTGACCTAACACCATTCACAAAAATTAACTCAAATGGATTATAAACCTAGAGGTAAAGTGTAAAACTCCTAGAAGATAACAAAGGAGAAAACCTAGATGACCTTGGGTGTGGTGACATCTTTTTAGATGCATCAAAGACATGCTACATGAAAGAAAGAATGGAAAAGCTTGACTTCATTAAAATTAAAAACTTTTGCTTTGTAAAAAGCCACATCAAGAGAAATAGAAGACAAGTCACAGACTAGGAGAAAATATTTGCAAAAGACACACCTAATAAAAGACTGTTATCCAAAATATACAAAGAACTCTTAAATAGGAACAATAGGAAAATAAACAACCCAATTAAAAAAATGGGCCAAAGACCTCACCAGACACTTCACCAAAGATACACAGATGACAAATAAGCATATGAAAAGATACTCCACATCATATGTTATCAGGGAAATGAAAATTAGAACAACAATGAGATACCACTACACACCTATTAGAATGACTGGAATCTGAAACACTGACAATACCAAAAGCTTGAAGGATATGGAGCAATAGGAACTCTCATACATTGCTGGTGGTAATGCAAAATGATATTGCCACTTTGGAAAGAGTTTGTTGGTTTCCTACAAAACTAAATATACTTGTACCACATGATTCAGTGGTCACACTCTTTTGTATTGGTCCAAAGGAATTGGAAAATTGTGTCCACATAAAAACCTGCACAAAGATGTTTTTAGCAGCTTTATTCATGATTGCCAAAATTTGGAAGCAATGAAGATACCCTTCAATGGGTGAATGGATAAGTAAACTGCAGAACATTGATACAAAGAAATATTGTTCAGAGCTTAAAGGAAATGAGCTATCAATCTATGAAAAGACATGAAGGAACCTTAAATGTATATTACTAAGTGAAAGAAATCAAACTGAAAAGGCTGTATGATTGCAACTACATGACATTCTGGACAAGGCAAAACTTTGAAGGCAATAAAAATATCAGAGGTTGTAGGAGTGTGGGGGTGGAGGAGATAATTGGCAGAGCAAAGAGGATTTTTAGGGCAGTGAAAATATTCTGTATGACATTATAATTATGGACATATATCATTATACTTCTGTCCAAAACCATAGAATATACAGCACAAGAATGATCCTAAGGTAAGCTATAGACTTTGGGTGATTATGATGTGTCAATGTAGGTTCATTTTATTCTTTTAGAGAAGTTTTGGGTTTGCAACAAAATTGAGAGGGAAATCTCTGTACCTTCCTCTCAATTTTGTAGCAAACCCAAACTTCTCTAAGAAAATAAAATCTTTCTTGAAAATAATCACTGCAGGAGAGTGACATCAGCATCAAGCAGAGTGAGCTCTTCCCTTTGACTCTCCCTCCTAAGATACAATGAAAAGGACATCTATATACTAACAGAGGATATTCACCCAACACAAAAGATGTCTGAGAGACCCACACAGCCATACTTCTGAAGGTGGAGGTGCTGGAACCCCCAGAGGAATTGGAAAGAGGTAAGGGAATCTCCTCTCCCTCCTCCAATGGCAGTGACCCAGGGTGCAGAACAGCACACAGCTCTGAGAAGAGAGTGGGGAGGGGTGGCCCTCTGTGGGAACATCTTCACTCTGCAAGTCCCCTCATGGCACAGGGAAAAACCCCACACAGAGGTGGCTAAGCTATTGTGGCAGTGTCTTCATCAAGCTGGCACACCAGTAGAGCAGTTAGTGAGGGCAGAGCGAGAATACCCCCAGGATCACACAGGTGAAAGAAAGTGCTCCTCCCCCCACCTCACACTCCAGCTCAGCTGGTTGGCCAGAGCATCCATGCATACAATAGAAAAGCAGCAGCAGTGAGCAAGTGAGCGAGTGAGCCAGGGAATGTGGCAGGCTCAGAATACACAGCTCTTCCCACACCTGGTGGTAAGTGGAATCTCCTAGCAGATACTATCACTATGTAGAGTCACAAATCCATGCCATCAAACAATATGAAGAAATATATTAATACTCCAGACCAGAAGGAAAATGACAAGCACTCAGAAATCAATCCTGAAAACACAGAAATTTATAATCTAAGTGACAGAGAATTCAAAATAGCCATCATAAAAATAAACTCAATGAGTTACAAGAAAATACAGATAGAAAGTTCAATGAAATCAGCAACAAAATTAATGAACAGAGGGAATTCTTCACGAAAGAGACTGAAATGATAAAGAAAAACCAATCAGAAATGTTGGAGATGAAAAACACAATGGATGAGATAAAGAAAAATCTGGACTCACTGAATAACAGTGGTGATATTATTGAGAACAGAATCAGCCGTCTGGATGACAGAAATATAGAAGTGCTTCAGATGGAGAAGGAGAGAACTAAGACTAAAAAGAAACAGATTCTCCAAGAAATATCTGACTCAATTAGGAAATGCAACATAAGGATTATAGATATTCCAGAGGAAGAAGTGAAGGAGAATGGAGCCAAAAGCTTGTTCAAAGAAATAATAGCTGAGAACTCCCCAAACCTGGGGAAGGAGCTAAAAATACAACTGAGAGAAGCTAATAGAACTCCTAATTATATCAACGTAAGAAGATTTTCTCCAAGGCATATACTAGTAAAGCTGGCAAAAGTCAATGACAAAGAAAATATACTAAGGGCAGCAAGGCAGAAGAAAATAACATACAAGGGAACCATTACCAGGCTTCCAGCGGATTTCTTAGCAGAAACATTACAGGCTATGAGAGTGGAATGATATAGTCGAAATCCTGAAAGACAGAAACTTTCAGCCAAGAATATTCTATCCAGTGAAAATATACTTCAGATAGGATGGAGAAATAAAAACTTCCCCAGGTAAACAAAAGCTAAGGGAGTTCATCACCACAAGACACCTCCTACAAGAAATCCTCAAGAAGGCCCTCCTACATGAAAAGAAAAAAAAAAAGAAAGGTGTTACAAAGCCTTGAGCAAGGAGAAAAATAGGCAAAATCAAAAAATTGGAGCTGTCTATCAAAACAGGTTAGCAAACACTTTATTATAAAATTAAAGATAAAGGGAAGAAAAACATCAAAAATAAATATCATATCATTTTAACCACAAACTCACAACACAAGATGGAATAAGTTGTGACAATAATAACTTAGAAGGGGAAGAGGAGAGAGATGGAATCGACTTAGTCTAAGAAAATAGGAGGCCATCAGAAATTGGACTATCTCATCTATGAGATTTTTTTATACAAACCTCATGGTAACCACTAAACAAATAATCAGAGCAGAGACATAAAAGATAAATAAAGAGAAAATGAAGAAAATCATCATAGAGAAGTACCAAACTGAATTAGGAGTCTGAAATACACAGGAAGAGAAACAATCAAATGCAGAAGAACAGGAAAATCTGTGAGAAAATGGCAGCATTAAGCCCTCATATATCAATAATCACTCTAAATGTAAATGAATTGAATTCTCTGATCCAAATACACAGAGTAGCTGGATAAATCAAAAACAAGATCAAAAAATATGTTGCCTCCAGGAAACACATCTCAGCTCTAAAGAATAACATGGGCTCAGGGTGAAGGGATGGAAGATGACACTCCAAGCAATTGGCAAACAAAAGAAAGCAGGAGTTGCAAGACTTATATCAGACAAAGTAGATTTCAAAATAAAACAGATAAAGAGAGACAAAGAGGGGAAGTACATAATGACAAAAGGGACACTCCACCAAGGAGACATTACACTTATAAATATATATATGCACCCAACACAGGAACACCAAAGTATAAGCAATTATTAACAAACCTAAAAGGAGATATTAACAACAACACAATAGTAGTAGGGGACCTTAACACCCCACTTATGTCAATGGATAGGTCATCCAGAGAGAGAGTAAACAAGGAAAAAGCGGATTTAAATGAAAAACTAGACCAGATGGAATTAATAGATACATACGGAACACTCCATTCAAAAACAGTAGAATACACATTCTTCTCAAGTGCACATGGAACATTCTCAAGGATAGACCATATGTTGGGAAACAAGGCAACCCTCAATAAATTTAAGAAGATGGAACTCATATCACCCATGTTTTCTGACTATAATGCTATGAAACCAGAAATCAACAATGCAAAAAAAGCTGCAAAAGTCACAAATATGCAGAGACTAAACAAGATGCCACTGAACAACCAATGGATCATGGAAGAAATGAAAGGAGAAATCAAAAAATATCTGGAGACAAATGAAAATGAATATACACCATACCAACTCATATGGGATGCAGCAAGGCAGTCCTAAGAGGGAAATTCATAGCAATCCAGGCCCATCTTAACAGAGAAGAAAAAATCTCAAATAAGTAATCTTAAACTGCACATAACAGAATTACAAAAAGAGGAACAAACAAAGCCCAAAGTCCACAGAAGGAGGGAAATAATAAAAATTAGAGCAGAAATAAATGAAATTGAAACAAACAAAAAAACAGTAGAAAGGATCAATGAAACAAAGAGCTGGTTCTTTGAGACGATAAACACAATGGACAAATTTTAGCCAGACTAACTAAGAAAAAAAGACAGAAGGCTCAAATAAATAAAATTAGAAATGAAAGAGGGGAGATGACAATAGATACAACAGACATACAAAGGATAAGAGAACACTATGAAAAACTACATGCCAACAAATTGGACAATCTAGAAGAATTGGATAAATTCTCAGAGTCATACAACCTCCCACAACTGAATCAAGAAGAAATAGAGAATCTGAATAGACCAATCACAAGTAAAGAGATCAAAATAGTATTCAAAAATCTCCCAAAAAATAAAATTCCAGGCCCAGATGGCTTCTCCAGAAAATTCCATCAAAGATTTAATATCCTTCTCAAACTATTCCAAAAAAAATTTTGACGAAGACGGAACACTTCCTAACACATTCTATGGGGCCAACTTCACCCTGATACCAAAGCCAGACAAGGATAATGCAAAAAAGGAAAATTACAGGCCAATATAGCTAATGAATACAGATGCAAACTCCTCAACAAAATATTGGCAAACCCAATACAGCAATATGTTAAAAAGATCATACACCATGATCAAATGGGATTTATACCAGGGACACAGGGATGGTTCAACATCTGCAAATCAATCAATATGATACACCATATAAACAAAATGAATAAAACCATATGATCATCTTAATAGATGCAGAGAAAGCATTTGACAAAATCCAACATCCATTTATGATTAAAACTCTCAACAAAATGGGTATAGAAGGAAAGTACCTCAACATAATAAAGGCCATATATGACAAACCCACAGCCAACATCATACTCAGTGGGGAAAAACTGAAAGTCAGCCCTCTGAGAACAGGAACAAGACAAGGGTGCCTGCTCTCGCCACTCTTATTCAACATAGTACTGGAGGTTTTGGCCACCACAATTAGGCAAGAAAAAGTAATAAAAGGAATTCAAATAGGTAATGAAGAAGTGAAACTCTCGCTGTTTGCAGACAAAACAATTTTATATATAGAAAATCATAAAGAATCCATCAGAAAATTATAAGAAATAATCAACAGCAAACTTGCAGGGTAGAAAATCAACTTACAAATATCAGTTGCATTTATATACTCTACTAATCAACTAATGGAAAGAGAACTCAATAATATTATCCCATTTACAATCACAACAAAAAGAATAAAATATCTAAGAATAAATGTAATCAAGGAGGTGAAAGATCTATACAGTAAAAAGTATAAGACATCATTGAAAGAAATTGATGATGATATAAAGAAATGGAAAGATATCCCATGCACATAGATTGGAAGAATAAATATAGCTAAAACATCCATACTACCTAAAGCAATCTACAGATTCAATGCAGTGCCAGTCAGAATCCCAATGACATTCTTAATGGAAATAGAACAAAGAATCCTAAAATCTATATGGGGCAACAAAAGACCCCAAATAACTAAAGCAATCCTGAGAAAAAAGAACAAAGTTGGAGGCATCACAATCCCTGACTTCAAAATATACTACAAAGCTATAGTAATCAAAACAGCATGGTACTGGTACAAAAACAGACACACAGATCAATGGAACAGAACTGAAAGCCCAGAAATAAAACTACACATCTATGGACAGCTAATCTTTGACAAAGGAGCTAAGAACATAAATGGAAAAGGGAAATTCATCGCTTCAATGAATGATGTTGGGCAAACTGGACAGCCACACGCAAAAGAATGAAAGTAGACAATTATCTTGAACCATACACAAAAATTAACTCAAAATGGATCAAAGACTTGAAGGTAAGACCTGAAACCATAAAGCTCTTAGAAGAAAATATAGGCAGTACACTCTTTGACAGTGATCTTAGAAGGATCTTTTCAAATACCATGTCTACTCAGACAAGGGAAAAAAAGGAAAAATAAACAAGTGGGACTTCATCAGACTAAAGAGCTTCTGCAAGGGCAAAGGAAACCAGGATCAAAATGAAAAGACAACCCACCAACTGGGAGAAAATATTTGCAAATCATATATCTGACAAGGGGTTAATCTCCAAAATATATAAAGAACACACAACTCAACAACAAAAAAACAAACAACCCAATCCAAAAATATGCAGAAGATATGAATAGATATTTTTCCAAAGTAATATGGATGGCCAATAGGCACATGAAAAGATGTTCAACATCACTGATCATCAGGGAAATGCAAATCAAAACTACACCAAGATATCACCTCACATCCGTTAGAATGGCTATAATCACCAAGACAAAAAATAACAAATGTTCTCTTCTGGTAACCACTAAACTGTTCTCTTTGTCCATGTGGTACTTTATTTTCCACATAAGAGTGAAATCATATGGTGTGTGTCTTTCTTTGTATGGCTTATTTCGCTTAACATCATACCCTCAAGATCCATCCATGTTGTTGTGAATGGGATGATTTTGTCTTTTTTATGGCTGAGTGGTATTCCATTGTATGTATATACCACAACTTCTTTATCCAATCATCAGTTAATGGGCACTTGCATTGCTTCCACCTCTTGGCTATAGTGAATAATGCTGCAATGAACATAGGAGTACATAAGTCTCTTTGAATTGTTGATTTCAAGTTCTTTGGATAAATACCCATTAGTAGGATAGATGAGTCATGTGATATTTCTATTTTTAATTTTTTGAGAGATCTCCATACTGTTTTCCATAGAGGCTGCGCCAGTTTACATTCCCACCAGCAGTGTATGAGGGCTCCCTTTTCTCCACATCTGCTGGTAGGCTCCACATGGTGATGGTGTCCCTGTCTGTTTGGGCTTCTCAATAACACCCACTCTGGGGCTCACTGTTGCCGGCTTGGCCTAGCACATGGGCTATTCTCCATTATTTGGTCTTGCTCCCCAAACCCCATTCTGTGCAGAATCCCAGTCAAGTCTGTAGCATCCCCACCGGATTCCTCATTCCTGCTTAGCAGGAATTCCCTGCACCTTCCTGGGGCCCTCACCATCCACACCTGCTCTAGTTCATTTGACAGCACCTCCCCAACGGCAATGAGCTGGGCTTGGCCTAGCTGTGTTCTAAGACTGGAAACCGTACATAGAGCATGGAGGTGGGGGTGGGCACAAGGGGTGAAGGGGCACATTTACATGGTGACTGACAAATAATAATCTACAACTGAAATTTCACAATGTTATAAACTATTATGGCCTCAATTAAAAAGATAGTCACTGAACCCATTTTCTAATTGATTTTTTATTGTTGAGTTTTGAGCATCCTTTATATAGTCTAGATACTAGTCCTTTGTCAGGCATCTGGTGTGCAAATTTTCCTTCCAGTCCCTAGCTTGTCTTTTCCTTATCTTAACAAAGTATTATGTGGAATAAAAGTTTTTAGTTTTGATGAGGTCCAGATTATCAATTTTTTCTTTTCGTGTCAGGCCCAAGAATCCATTGCCTAGCTCTATATTCAAAATTTTTTCTCCTGTTTTTTTTTCTAAATTTTTCTAGTTTTATGCCTATGGTCCCTTTGGGCTTAATATTTTTTAAGATATAAGGTTTAGGTTGAGGTTCATTTTTTTGCCAGTGGATGTCCATGTGCTCCAGCATCATTTATTGAATTGCTTTTAGAACTTTATGAAAACTCAGTTGTATGTATGTGGTTCTATCTATGGGTTCTCTATTTTGTTATATTAATCTACGTGTTCAGCATTCTGCCAATATTATTTTGATGACCTTAGCAATATAGTAAGCCTTAACATCATACGGAACGATTCCTCCCACTTTCTTTTTCTTTTTCAATATTGTTTCAGCTAGTCTAGGGCCTGTGCCTTTCCTTTTGAATTCTGGAAAAAGCTTGTCTATAGTCTATGTCTACAAAAATCTTGCTGAGATTTTGATAGAAATTGCATTAAACCTATAGATCAATTTGGGAAGAAGTATAAATCCCTTCGAGAATATTTTCACTGTGGTAAGTCTTCAAATTCATGAACACAATGTGTACCTCCATTGATCTAGGTTTTCTTTCATTTCTTTTCATCAGCATTTTAAAATTTCAGCATTCATATCCTGACTATGGTTTAATTTTATACATAAATATTTCACTTTCTTTGGAATGATTATAGATGCTATTGTTTTTAATTTGTTTTCACATGTTGATTGTTGGTACTATATAGAAATGTGATTAATTGTTGTGTGTTGAACATGTAACCTGCAACCTTGCTGAATTCGCTTATTAGTTCTAGGAGGTTTTTGTTTTGTTTTGTATATTTCTTGGGTTTTCTACATAGACAATCTTGGAATCTGCAAATAGAGGCAGTTTTATTTCTTCCTCTCTAATCTGTCTGTCTTATTTATTTGTCTATTTTTGTCTCATTGCACTGCCTAGAACTTCCACTATGATGTTGAATATTGGTGACAAGAGAAGATATAATTACCTTGCTCTTGATATTAAGAAGAAATCATTTAGTCTTTCACCATTAAATATGAGTTTAGCTGTATGTTTTTTGTAAATGTTTTTTATTGATTTGAGGTACTTTCCTCCATTCTTAATTTTCTGAGTTTTTATCAGGTTATTTCCCTGATTCTTGATATGATGGGTGATTTTCTATTGTATCCTGGACATTTTGGCTATTATGTTTGGAGTCTCTGGGAAGTATTTATTTATTTTTCTTTTAGCAGGCAGTCACCCTGTTTAGATTTAGCATGCATGTTCTGGCCTATTTTTGTGATCTGTGGTTCCAATGACACTCTAATTTTCAGTGACTTAACAATGTTATTTTGGTCTTCTTGGTTTATCTGCTACCACAGGAACTCCCCTGCTCTCTACTAGTGCTGATGGAGGGGACAGAAGGAGCTCTCCCAAGCTGCTCAGCCTCATGCATCTAGGTGGAGGGAGGGAGTCTCCAGACCAGAGATGAAGGAAGCTTCCTGGATGGTGTGCTTGTTATGGTGGGTTCACTTTTGCTGGTGTTCCTGACCATGTGGTGTCTCTGAGTGGGAGAAGGGATTCTTAGGTCTAGAAGGGTGAGTGCTTGCACTGACTGCTTATTGTCAGTGAGTCTCCGGGTAGATCCCCTTGGCTGGTGCTGCTGGACTCACCCAGTATTGGCAGTGGGAAGCCATCAATCAGGGTGAGGAAAGAGTCTACATGGGTTGCCTTTTATTGTTAGGTTGGGGGTCAGGAAATGCCAAGTCATTGTAAACTTCTTTTGGATGTGGTGGGAAGGGGACACAACATGCCCTGCCAATGTGTTGGCTCTCCAGTCCTGGGGTCCCAAACCAGCTCACCTTCAGATTACCATCTTTAAAAATTTCCCACTGGATGTTCCCTGTGCTATTTTCAGATGAGGATCAGAGAGAGATGAGTCTACTCCAGTTTGTCCCACCAGAAGTTGTGGTCCCACCCACATTTTCCATCTGAATTTCTGTTGCAATAAATCTAATCTGAGTTCACTTCTTTTGCCCTGGCTTCTCTCTTTTTTCCATTTTTATTACTTTGGGTCTTTCTATTTCTTGCTCTCCATTTATTTTTTGGTTATCTCTTCTCTTGAGGTCTCAATGTTCTTTCTGGTCATTACATCCTATTCTGAGAGATCCTAGAATCCCAATTCTAGTTTGGACTGAAACATTAAAAGCATTCAATTTGCAAAATGAAACATCCCAAATGGGATTTCCACTGAAAAGATTAAAATACCAGCACTAAATCCATTTCACACACTGAAAAAGAACAGCTTTACATACATTGTACAACCATTTCCACTGAACAAACATCAAAATCTATTTCCAGTTTATTTATTTCTTAATCACAACATTATTATAATGAATGATGACCTCAAATGTGTTTAAATATAATTTGCATCACTATCGTGTTATAGAGTAGATACTCATCTCAAGTGTTTCCAGATTCTTCTTGGTAGAGTTTGTGTCATTGCTATACTTTCCTTGACTCAAAGTCAAGAAACTCAGACGATATTAAGTATATTCCATGGTACAGAAGGACTACACATGTTTTTAAGCAAACTGGCCACAAACTATTAAGAGTAAATATGACTTTAAAAATACACAACAAATAAATGTATTCAAACAGATTAATTCATTTAATAGACATTAATTGTATTCCTACCATCTGTTAGTGACTACACAAAGCACTGAGAACATAATGAAGGAAAAGTCACTGTCGCCCCTCCCTGCATGTAGCTACGTCCTCACCGAGAAATGGGAAAACTGATTAAGCAATAACACAATGTAATGAGGTTTAGATTGGGGAAATAACAGCTTTGAGAACACCAAGTTTCTGTATAAACTCTTGCTTGACAAGTTGCACCTTCTGGGATCCTTCCACAAGCTGGGTTGCTGTACACTAGCAGGAAATGTACTTGGTATATAATTTTTTATTATTACTTTTGTTGCTGTCAAATTGTGCGGAATGGGGGCAGGGATCTTGAAGGGAATGACTAAGAGAAGAAGATGGAGAGGAAAGCAGTGACATAATCATATTATATGACCTTGATTACCATTAAGAGTTTGGGTTGTACACTAAGAGCAAAGAAGTCATTGAAAGATTTTTACACAAGGAGTGACCTGATCATTTTTCAGATTAGAATGATCACTTTGGTTGCAATGTAAACAATGAATCAGAATGGATTGAAAGAGGAAGCATGGGTAAGTCCCAAACGATGTAGATTTTTCCCATGTTGTACACCATGCACTTTTGCTGGCTTGTTCCTGTGAAGAAATGTTTCCCACATGTGCTTGAACGATTAAATTCAAACTAGTGATTTTCACTGAAGCATGAGTAACTGATTAAACAGTTCCCTGACTTCCTGCTTGAAAATGACAATGAACTTAACATCACTTAGAAGTTCCCACACTGGTACCAGAACTATTGCTGTTGTTTTTACTTTTATCTTCATAGAGCAATAATGGAAGAACAACTTAGTAAACAGTGACTATGAGTCAGACGTGATGTCAAGAGTCTTTCAGCCGTTATCTCATCTGAGTGCACAACTAGCCAGTGAAACTGGTTTTACTATACTAATTTTTCACATGAAGAAGCTGCTTGAGGGGTGATGTAATTTATGAAGGTCACAACTGGTAAGAAATGGAATTTATAGTTTAGATACTTGGCCTAGAAACTAGTTTGTAAAAGTTTGACTCAAATTTCATTTGTGAGTTAGTCATACACAGTTTATTCAATATAAAATCTTGGTTTTTTTCAACTCTCTAAATTTCTGTAGAAATTTAGCTTTCTTTGTTAGAAACTTAGCAGAAACCAAGCAAATAGGACAGAGTCTCATAGTTCTGAAGGCATATCCACAGATACGTTTTGAACATATCCTCAATTTAAGACACTGTGCTAGTCCCTGGGAATACAGAAGTGGACTAGACATAGTCTCTGCCTCTTAGAAAACCTGAGATAAAATGGATTGTAAGGCAAAAAGTGTTATTAGAGTTAACTAAGGTTACTACTCACTGAAAAAATGATCTAATTCCTGAATGAAATTTATTTGTATGCCTAACATACATATTATACATGTGGATTTTATGTTATGAAAACATACATACAATAGAATTTAACAGAATTACAAGTGGGAGAAATGGAAGTACATAAGAGAAAAGATGCATTGTAAATTGTTATTTCGTCCTTTTTGGGACTCATCAGTACAGTGTAGCTAATGCTATAAAAATTTAAAACATTTTGTTTCTAAAACTCAATAGTATATAAACAGTTTTCAGATTTGGCATTGAATGCTTAAAGTGTTCAAGTAATTAGCTATTTGTGATTTAATCTGGTATAAAAGCAGAATTTTAAATCCAATAAAGGGTAAAATAAAGAATGGTATTTGTTTATAGGTATAATATTTATTTAATGCACTGTAATTTAAAACATAAACACTGTAAAGTGTAAAAAGCATTTTGTCAGTTTTTCTATGTTTTACAATACAGAGTACAAAATAAATATGTTTTAGTACTTTTAAATTTTCTTTTACATTTGTAACTGACAGTAAGATAATTTTGAATGTGCTAACAAATATTCTTAAAGGTCACAGACCAATTGTTATTTTGTTATGTTATTAAAATCATTGTGCATGGTTCCAGCTAGCATGGTCATTTTTATGGTTCCATGGATGCAAAGAAAGAAATATCTGTATAGGAAAAGAGGAGTTCACTGATATAGATTACACTCTATGTTCAAAATATAAATACCATTTAATACCTGTTTAATTTAGAATCATGCTCTTCCAAATCCCTGTATTGTATACTCTATGATAGTTTGCATCTTTACTGTCAACAAACATTATGAATGCATATTGGTAATATTTTGGTAGACTAAGCAGTGGAGCAGCAACTGTATATAACAATTTACAATGCACCTTTTCTAACTTCCCTAAAAAGGGCTTGAACTATTTTGGCACCTATGAGTATTATTTGGCTTGCTGCAAATCCATTTCCTGTCTGTGTAGGTCCTGGCACTATTGAGCCCATTGTCATTCAGGTAGGCGCATTCTCCAACGCCTTTGATAACACTCCTAAAACCAAACACAAAAATATTAAAAATTCATAGGTTGGACATCTGTTAATTCTTCCACTATAATCTTCAGCACCCCCACTCCAGGTTTTTTTAATGTGAATAAGAGGAAAGTAAAAATCTGTCATTAATATGACTTCTAGTAATATACAACATTTCTGCATTTAGATCCTTTTATGTTCTGAAGGTCCCTGCTTGAATATCACAAGTTTATCATACACCTATGCCAAACCCAGTTATGTTTAAGTTTAAATCAGTGGATGAAAGTGTAAGAACTATGTCAAGCATCATCATCATATCAAAAATTTCAACTGAAACCAATAAGTAAAGTTTTTCTATAGGCACAGCTAATAAACGGAAGAATATAAAAAAGATTTATATTTCTTCCCTCATAGTGCAGTATGTTTTCGACAAAATTAAATTTATGGTCTCATAAACGCAACTCACATATGTAACCACACAAACACAGTAAAGGAAAAGAAGTTTCAAAACATACGAGACGTTATATTCACTGTCATCTGTCCATTTCCAAATGTGATGTGATGATTCTCTGCTAAGGCCAATCCAATGGTCAGAAGGGCCTTTGTATCTTTTCAGGAAATTCTGTTATAAAACAGAGAAAGTGAAAACATGTGTCTCTTTCTCTCATATTACTCTTGACTCTCTCTTCCCTACTGCCTTCTCTTTTTGGATGGCAGCATGGTATAACTGAGAAGCTAAAACTTTGGAGTTAGACTATTCCCCATTTTTCGGCTTAAGTCATTCAATGTCTGATCTTAAATTACTTTATTTAAATTGGCCATACATCCCAATTTAACTGGGAAAGTCCCAGATTATGCCTGTTGTTCCAGCATAATATTAATATTGTCACTTTCACCCCCCAAAATGTCCTAAATTAGATGATAAATTATACAATTACCATATTTCTTTGTACAATGGGAACAATTCATCTAATCTTGCAGGTTAACTATGACGATTATATGAAAGAAAGAGAATACACCCCCAACAAATTTAGGCAGTAATTTGCACTCTATGCCCCCAAGTCTGCCTGGAATGGGATCCTTCCTCATCTTTCAGCTTTAACCCTATAAACCTCCCTTTCTAATAGGGCTAAGTATTCAATAAAGAACATAATCCAAAAACATTTCTTACCAGTTCCTCCAGGTTTTCAAACTGAGCAAGATCAGCTTCTAATGAGGCACAGAAAGTCTGGCTGAATGTCCAATTTCTTGTGTCATCAGAAAAATAAAAACACTTACTTCCAAATCCAATCCATTGTTTTGGGCAGGCAGCATATACAGGAAACTCTAAGACTGGCGTTACCTGTCTGGCTAAAAGTTGGACAATCACAGTGAATTATAATAAACAAATTTTCTCATCCCTTTTATCTATTTTTCCACTTAGCAATCTGAGGTCAGTTTTGAAGTACGTGCATTTGATTGTTGCTTCCCTAACTCACCACTAAGAGTCTTATCCTAAGCACAATAGTCATCAGTCTTCAGGCAAGTACCTGTGCACCTGACTTTCCAAGGTGTATAGGGACACTACTGGTTTTCAGGAAGTCAATTTCTCTAGCATTTAACTTCCATAGTATAGTAGTACTCTTTCCTAGTATCACAGATTCTCCTTCCCCACAGCCTTTTTAATATTAGCCCTTCTTCCTCTTGACAAAAGGAAGGCACACTCCTTACCTGTCTTAGGTTTTACTATGGTACCCTTCTGAGGGGGTACAAAACCTTCCAGTGGACAAAACATAACACGATCCAAATATTAATTCGGGTACCAAAAACACAATGTAGAGCTTCCTATAGTTTTCTATTTTACATGTATTTCTGTTAAATATGTATAAAAAATATTTTGGCCCTTGTTATGAAACCAGTAAGATTTTAGAGTGTAGACTGCAGAAAGATTAGACATTTTTTGTTTCATAACCTCACCTTTTCTTCCCTTAACATCTAAGTAAGAATGCATTGCTTCTTGGAAGGTCTATTGAAAGTAAAGCAAGAAGAGATTTGATAGGAAATACTGAACACTAAAGATGACTTTTATTTCCCCTTATATTTAAAAGTAAGCAATTTCTTTATAGCTAGTCTCAATCCTCATCCCTAGGGTGAGTCATTGGGTAAGGGAGTGAAAGCAAACAGCTGTAAATGTTAATATCACTGCTTCTTTCTATTAACTGAACTGTTTTCAGGTATTAAAGTCAATTTTATCAAATAACATCATGAAACATTTACTCCAATTATAATCCACATCTTATGTTCTCATATAAAATATTTAATATTTTCCTTCTGTTATTAACAAAAAGCAAAATGTGATGCTTACTGCTAGACCAATTATGTTTGTTTCTTTTTTGAGGAGGGGGAGATTAGTAGATTAGACCATATCTTTCATCATAATCATAGGAAAAATTTCATTGTGATGTCTAGCTTTATTAATGGAGTTATCTCTGAGATTTTATAAATTATTCTAATTTAATGATACCAAAAGGCAACTACTAGAGTTAAATACACTATGTGTAGGCATTTACTGGAGAATTAGCATGCTTTTTATCATACTCCCCAACTAATAACTCAGAATTTTAGCTATATGTGACAGACACTGCATTATGGCAAATTATTGAGAGCAGCATATAGATTAAGTCACATTTATAATTTATTAATATATAAATAAATTTACTTTTGTTTTGATAATTATCAAAATGTGTAATATATGTTACTTTAAAATATTGAGTATTACTAAAATTGTAATTTTAACTTAATCCAGAAGAAGTTATTTTAAGAGAGGTTTATGGTTACATGAATTTTTAAAATTAAATTTCATGTATATACATAGTTTGTGGCAGAAAAATGTAAAAATGTATTAAATAACAAAAGATAAATGACTTTTAAGGATACAAAGATACTACATATTATGCTGTGATAAAACTCTCAAGTAGGGGCCAGCCTGGTGGTGTAGTGGTTAAATTCACATGCTCCACTTTGGCGGCCTGGGGTTCACAGGTTTGGATCCTAGGTGCGGACCTATGTGCTGCTTATCAAACCATGTTGTAGCAGGTGTCTCACATATAAAGTAGAAGAAGATGGGCACCAAAAAACAAAAACAAAACAAATATATAAACAAGCATTTGAAGAAGACAAAGTTAAATTTTCCAAGATTAAGGAAGTTTTTGTTTGTGTATTTTTTTTTAATGGAAAGTGGTGGGTATACAACAGAAGTCAGATTCCAAGAGATACATTTAAAAGAACAATATAACAAATTAATTGTAAAATCCCAACATTTACAATGAGCTGGAAATTACCTCAACTGCAACTATTTAAATCTCTGATGAAAAAAATGTTAGATGAATCTCAAAAATCTGGTAGCAGATATTGGTTTTTAAAAATGCTTAGGTCACATTTATGAGTTGTAGAGACAAAAAGCTTTTGAAGGTCACTAATATAATCAGAATATACATAATAGTTATTTACTGTTATGATAAGTCAATTCTTCCTGAACAGACCTTAGCGTGCCAAGAAATTCTAAGAACCTGTTGCCTCTATATACAAAGGGATTTGTTTAAGTATATAGTTCTCCTATACTTTTGTACATTCCCAATCTGTGTAAGTAGAATATAAAAGCTCAGAGATCTCACCTGAGTATTTCTTTAATAAAATGGCAATTCTGCTTAGAGCATGTCAGGAAGTAGCTCCATAGATGGAACTCCTATACCCACAGCCTTTCTCCTATTGGTGATGGCAACTAAATACTTGCCACAGCCCAGGAGAAAATCCTTAGAGTTTTCTTTTGACATTTCCCTTTCTAAAACACTATATACGATCTGATATGAAATATTCTTGACTCAACTTTCAAAATATCCAGAATCTGACCACCCTGTCCCACTTCCACTGTTATCATCAGGTCTAAGCCATCATCATCTCTCACCTAGATTTCTACAGAATTACCCTAATAGGTCTCTCTCATTCTACCTTTGTCTTCTAAAAATCTATTCTCAACATAGCAATCAAAGTAATTATTCTACAATGAAAGTTAGATCATGACACTCTCTCCTACAACTTCCCTGTTCCTGATCTTCCCCACTGTACTCAAAGTAAAAGCTAAAGTCTTTAAATGACTTACAAGGCTATTACTTCCCCGCTCCCATCCTATTACTCTTCCTTATTCTCACTGTGCTTTAGCTACAGTGGCTTCCCTGTTGTTCCTCAAAAACACCAGGGAGATTCCTCCTTAGGGCTTTTGCTCTACTTGTCTCTCCCTAGAATGCTTTCCCCAGGTAGCTGCATGGCTCCTTCGTCTCCTTCACAAGTTTGCTGAAAGGTCCTGGTGGTTCCCAGGAGCAGGGATTTTTGTGTGTTTTGTTTCCCGATATACCTCAAGCACTTCCCACAGTGCCTGGCACGTAATGGAGCTCAATAAATATTTATTGACAACATAAATGTGTGGATAACATTGTAAAGTTTGGAGAACAAGTAACTTACCTGCCAAAGCAATAGAAAGTGAAATCACACTTGCCACTAGGAATATAATAAGGATGAAGCAACAATAAATCTTGGCAAGGGTTACAGGAACTGTTACTGCTAGACATTTTCTTTGGTGAGTTTTACCTATAAAATACAAAAGCCATAATCTCAATCTCATGAAGGTCTTAGGAAAAAAAACTTAACTGTATCACAGAATCAACTTCTAAGGTCAGCTGTACCTCAACTCCCCTAATAAATCAAGCAGAAATTCTAGTATTGAAGATTACAATGACTAAATTGAAGAATTCAATGAGATACTCGAGCAAGTAGAAGAAAGAATTAGTGAACTAGAAGACAAAATTTCAACTCAAAACAATCTTCTCCAAGACACACAATAATAAAACTGTCTAAAATCAAAGACAAAGAGACAATTTTAAAAGCAGGAAGAGAAAACAAATTTCTCACATATAAGGCAATCCCCATAAGGTTATCACTATATTTCTCAGCAGAAACCTTGCAGAGTAAGAGAGGCTGGGGTGATATATTCAAAGTGGAAGAGGGATGAACTATTACATATCTTGATTGTGATGGTGGCTACATGATTGTAGGTGCTTGTCAAAAGTCTTAGAAATGTACATAAAAAGAATGAATTTTACTGAGTGTAAATTATACTTAAGAAAAACTTCCTGCTTACTTTCTTTCAACCACATTTCATGCATATCTCACAGAATAACAGGGAGCCTCAGTTTAAATTCTAGGCAGGGAAGAAGAAATGTAGGATTGGATTGTCTTAAATAGTATACAATGACAATTGGATTTTGGCTCCATATAAAAATCTCAACTTTCATTCTTTTTGTTTCTACACTAAAGCAAAAGTGTCTTTAAAACTCAGTATAGCCTGACTTTCACAATTTTTTCATTGTTAGAAGTGTAAGATGTAAATCTCCCCTTAAATCTCTGCAATAAATCTATTTACCTGTCTTACTAATCTTCTAAAAGCCCCCTTTTCTCTTCTCTGTTATTTCTCTTTGTCTAGCTCCTACTACTAACATCCTCCCTTGTATCATGCTCCATTTCTCTCTCTGGCTTACTTATTTCTCTTCCACCTTTCTTATGGTGTGTCCCCTTCTAGTCTCCCTCCAAATTCATATGTCTTTTATACTACCCTCTGAACAGAATAACCTTCAAATTTCTAGTTGGAAAAATGGTATTAGGAATTCTCTCTCAGAAGAACAAAGAAATTAACCATATTACTAGTCTAATTTTAATTTTTAGTTTCATAATACAAAATATTTAGTTAATTTACAAAGACAGTTGGCACTTCAAAACATGTTTCATGATTGCAACATGTAACATTCTGATCAGTCAGGGTTAACAAGTGTTAACTTTCAGATGGTCGAATAGTTTCAGTTTTGTAAGCACTTGGCTTAGCTGATAAACATTAACATTTAAAAACTTTTTTTTTCATTAAATATAAACACTGTTTTCCAGAGATCCAGTATCCTGTTCTGCAAATAAAAAATAAAATTCAGGGAGAGAGGAGAAGAAAAGAAGAAAAAGAATGAAATATGTTTTTTAAAACGCAGAAGATAAAGGTTCAGTAAAAGGTATCCTTTTGTTGGACTAAGTACAAACATGCATCCACTATGTTCTTCCTCTTTCTCATCAATTTTTTATAAACTAAAAATGCTAAGGGATTTGCTGGTGGTTTGATTCAGCCTCCCACCCTTCCCACAACCCCCCACCACTGTATTTAAATGATAAAGGATCTATATACCAAAAGTTCCAGTTTTTGTAGGCAACTTTTGTCAGTATATATATTACAAAATTGTTGGAGTCTGGGTTTGCCATCATCTGGGATATAAATGAGCTGTTATTTAACATCATAATGTGACTTGCCATGGTGCAAGTTGCCAGGGACCTGTGAAAAATATTAGAACTAACAATATAAACACAAAGAACATTTTCCCCTTATCCTCTTGTAATCAAATTCACTGTTCAATTTCCCCTGCCCCAGAAATGCTTAAGTAACATGTATTAAGGAATACAACGACTAATGTAACAATTATACACCTATCCTCCCACCCAGCTCTATTCTCTCAAAACATATCTCCTTCTTTGGAGATTGACTGTGGCCTGCTAACACTCCTGAAATGAAGTTTCCAACATGCTTCTATTGAAGGAAAGCTCCCCTCCTCCTTTTTAGTTTTTTCAAATTTCATCACTTTTACATTACCAGATACTCCATCTTCCACGCCATCTCTGAAAATAAGGTCTGTCTGTAGTATTTTCAGTAAAGCCTCTGTCATCTTGCTTTTTAGACAAACGAAAAACCCTCTGTACTGCTTGTAACGAACTTGCCACAAGCAGGAACTGGAAATTGAAAGCAAAGCAGGGGTGAACTTTGAATTCTTATCTAACCTTCTCTGTAAAAGCCAGCCTCTCCAAGATGAAATGGTTGCTTTAGTCAAATGAGATTCGCTGTGAATAATGTCAGACTATCAATATTACCTACAACTCAACCATGTACAAAGGACAAGTATCTGACCCTGAGAGAAAGAACACTCCAGAATAAGAGAGAAAATATCATACAAAGTAAGTGGGCTGTAAACAAAATAAGTGAAGCTGATAAATGCTTTAGAATTTTAAAATGAAAAGTGCTTTTAACTAGAAAGATCAACTCCACAGACTTCTGTCCCTGTCAAAATTGAATAAGAGGGGCCAGATTTATTATTCTGCCTTAATCAACTAAAAAGAAAAACAAGATAAAATATATGAAAAAATCCTTTTCAAGACACAGTGAAGGGCAGTGATCCTCTGAAAGTGAAATTGGTGAGCTCTCTAATTTCCTCAGCTTACTGCTTAGAGGGAGTTTTGTAGGCATGGCTTAAGAAGGGAAAATCCAAGCAAATGTCAATGGATTCAGTGAGTTGAGTAAGCAAAGCTCAGAGACAATGCCTCTAGAAGACAGAAAATCAGAAAGGAGAAAGATGCATAGAGAGAGGACTCTGGAGATCTACAGAGTGTCCCCGTTGAGTATTCAGCAGTATACTGATCAGCACTTGCATACAAGGAAACTACCAGAGGATGGAGGAAAAAAACATATGAGATGATTAGAGGAAACAGTAACCAGAGTTCCCATTCAGATGAGAATAGTGCCTGTCCAGACCAGTCAGGCTGGAAAACCTCATTATTTATGGGGCACTTCATAAGTACTCAGAAACATCTTTCCTTGGTAGTGAGGCATGACTAGCCATAGACTA
This sequence comes from Tapirus indicus, assembly GCA_031878705.1. Lineage (NCBI taxonomy): Eukaryota > Metazoa > Chordata > Mammalia > Perissodactyla > Tapiridae > Tapirus > Tapirus indicus. The sequence continues at coordinate 105,759,947 of CM062918.1, read as the reverse complement.
AACGGTGGCCTGGTTCCCTCTAACAAATTGTGAGATAATAGAATATGTATATACACACACACCTTCCTTTGGTCCCTGGCACAGAACTTCTAAAACCCTTGTAAATTCCTAAGTGATAAGAGCATCTTTTGTTTTATTGAGGTGACTCTGGGTGGGCTCCTGAACAGGGGCTAGTCACTAGAAAGACCAGGCCATGATTAGAAGCTTGGAATTTTCTGCCTCACCCTCCATCCTCCAGAGAAGGGAGAAGGGTTAGAAATGGAGTAATAATTAATCATGTCTCTGTGAAGAAGCCTCTATAAAATCCCAATAGTATCAGGTTCAGAGAGCTTCCAGGTTGGCAAACATATCCATGCTGGGAGGGTGACGCACCTTAACTTCACGAGTACAGAAGTTCCTGTGCTGAGGACCCCCTCAGACCTCACCCTATGTATCTCTTCATTTGACTGTTCATCTGTATTCATTATCATATCCTTTACTAAACTGTTAAACATAAGTGTTTCCCCGAGTTTTGTGAGCCACTCCAGGTAATTAACCAAACCTGAGGAGGAGGTTGTGAGAACCTCTGATTTGTAGCCAAATCGGACAGAAGTTGTGGGTAACCTGGGGACCTACTACTAGTGACTGACATGTTAAGTGGGGTGGAGGCAGTCTTGTGGGATTGAGCCTGCAACCAGTGGAATCTGACACTATCTCCAAGTAGCTAGTGTTAGAATTGAGTTAAATTATGGGACACCCAGCTGGTATTGCAGAGAATAGCTTGTTGTGGGGGGAAAAAATCCACATATTTGGTGACCAGAAGTGGCAGAAGTAGAGAGTTCTGTGTGAGCAATAAAGGAGACACACAGGAAAGAACCATAAAGTAGGGAAGAATTGAGTTTTTCCTTCACACAAATCTTAGGAGGAAGACCCAAAAGGATAGAAATATTATATAATATATATTATAGAAATTATCATTTCCAAAAAATTTAACTGCATCCCAGAACAAATTCAAGAATAGGTAGAGGAATGCAAAAATATCTAGCACCCAACAAGGTAAATATTCACAATCTCTGGAGTGCAATCAAAGATTCCAAAGAAGTAGAAAAGTATGACCCATAATGAAAAAAACACCAAAAGAAACAGATCCAGAAATGACACAGATATTACAATTAGCAGATAAGGAAATGAAAATATTTATATAACTTTATTAAGTAGAATCATGGAAGATATTTTTAAAAAGACACAAATCCAACTTCTAGTGGTAAAAACTGCAATGTCTTGAGATGAAAAATTCACTGGATAAGATTAATGGCAGATTAGATTTGCAGAAGTAAAGATCAGTGAATCTGAAAACACAGCAACAGATGTTTAAGGGTAAATTCAATAATTAATTGTCCTTGAGTCCCTAAGGAAAAAAATTAATCATCTTTGACAAAAGTTGCTACTATTAGTATTAAGGATAATTTTAAATATCTATTCTGTGGAGCTTCCAGAACCGGAATACCAGACAACAAGGATGACATCTGTATATGTACTTTACCTTGATTTAGAAAAATAATTTTAGCAAGGAAAAAAAATCCCACATACATCACTAAATATCCACTATAATTGATAAAATGAAAAAGGCTAGTATATACTTTTTTAGGGATGATGTGGAACAACTGCAACTCTTATACACTGCTGGTGGAAGTATAAATATTTATAACAATCTTGGAACACTCTTTGACATAACTATTAAAGTTGAACATAACCAAACCATGATCCAGAAATTTCACTTGTAAGTATACTTTCCAAAAAAACACATGTACTGCCCAAAAAGTATACAAAATGACCATTACAGCATTATTTGTAATAGCCCCAAACTGGGAACTCAAATGCCCATTAATAGTACAATGGAAACATACTGTGGTGTATTAATACAATGGAATATTATTCAGCAATAAACATCAACAAATTCCTGCTATAGGCAACATCAATGAATCTCAAAAACATAATGTTCATTATAAGAAGACAGACACAATAGAATACATCTTGAACTTCCAGTTTTATAAAGCTCAAAAATTGGCAAAAGTAATCTGTGAAATCGAGAAAGAAGGTTCTTTGGGGAGCAAGAAGAAAACAGTGATTGCCAGGAGCACAAGAGGGCTTGGGTGCTGCTGGTAATATTCTGTTTCATTATTAGGGCAAAGGTTACCACTACATGTTAATCAAGTATAAACTTGTGATACATAACTGTTCACTATGCTAAAATAAACATATTTACTAAATATATTTGTGCAAAAAACAATACCTGTTTTACAAAAAAAAAATAGTGCACATTAACTGCATTGGAATAGGTGCCTATGGGGGGATAGAAATGGGACTAAAAAGGATAAATAAAATGAGAGGCTTTACAAGTGTCAACAGTGATAATGTGATATCAACTTACTCTATAATTTATTTGCCAACTCTACTGCTTGTGGCCCAAGGTAGCAGGCAGGAAGTGCTTTTCTCTGGGAAAAAACTTTATGGGGGGTTGATGGTACTTGGACTAAACTTTAAAGGAAAGGTAGGATCTCTACCAAGTTGAAATTGTCATTTCAGCTATAGAGAATGAGGTGGAATAATGATTCTCTACCTTGCCTACACATTTGAATCACTAGGGGACTTTTAAAAAACATTTCTAATGCCCCACAACAGATCAATTAAATTGGGATCTCTAGGGGTGGTATTTGAGCACCCATATTTTCTTAGAGGTCCCCCACCCCAATGATTCCAAAAGGGAGCCTATATTGAGAATAACTGGTGTAGAATGCATTAATAAGGGAAGTTTAAAAATTGATAATGACGTTATAAAAGTAGATCTGAGAAAGTAAATGGCCATGGATATAGACACTGGGGACCCATGAAAGGTTGTACAATGTGGGTATCAATAATCAGAATGGTGCTTTTAGAAGATTTAGTGTGGCAGTGTATTGTAAGATGGAATAGAGGTGGAAAAGACTAGATATAAATTATTGAAAACATACTTCATTTGTAAAAATTTCTCACATGCCCTTTTATTTTTCTATATTGTAAGTTTTAAACTTCTCAAGTTCATTCTTTTCTTTTGGTTTACACTTGAAATGCTGGTCATTCTATTAACTGCCAGCAGAAAGTGTCTCTGAAAGATAATAGAAAATTTTCCCTCTTCTCCAATAGCTGAGAAAAAAAACTTCACTATTTTGAGTCCTAAAATCTAGTTCTGACAAAATGTTAGATTATAACATTCACAAAAGTAACAGTATTACTCTCTTGATTAGTGCAGATACTTGTATCAAAATATAAAGTCCTGTTTTGTATTCTTATATAAAAATGTCCCAGTAATGTCTTTTACAGAAGAGGTCTTCTAAGACACTAGACATCAGAAATTGTAGCTCTGTCTTATAAAATACTGCAATATAATTGTTTGCTTGAACTTGATAATTGTAGTATTTGTAAATTGATGAGTTCGTCTTCTGATGGTACAATTATATTTTTCCCCCGCAAGCAAGAGAAAAAAAATTTAGAGTTTCTCTTTTCTTTCTTCATGCATAAGGTAAAATAATAAATCTATCTTATTATACTTTGACTCCTAATTCAAAGACATATGAGTCCAAATGAGAGATAAATAAGGCAGTTTTTTAAATCAAACATTATATTTGATACAACTGTAGATTCACATGCTATTTTAAGAAATAACAGAGAGACCCTTATAACCTTTACTTAGTTTCCCCCAGGCGAATGTTTGATTATAAAAACTACCTTAACTAGGAGCTCTGGAGAAGGAGCAGGAAAGTGCAAACATAGGGGTGTCAGGGCTGCAGACCTCTCTGCCCCTCCCTAGGTCCGCGCCCTCCTGGTCTCAAAGTTTTTCAGTCCTCACCCCCTGATCCCCTCACCATCTGCGGAACCCCTCCAAGGCCAGGTCTCCGCCGCCACCAGACCTCAATCTCCTGCCAAGTTCTGGGAGAAGCGGCAGCACCGCAGCAGGCGCCAAGGAAGGGGGCTCCAGCAGGGGACCCAGCCCGAGAGATTCATTTCCTGCCTTTCCACACCACACCCAGCCAGGGGAGGAAGAAAGGGTGGGTGGGGGTGGGCAGTGGTTGGTGAGGGACTGAGCGGAGGCCTCCACCCAGGTCTGCATCTCAAAACTCTGATCTCTTCCCGACAGAGCAGGGAAAGTTCTGACAGCCTGGGAGTCGCCCTGGCCTAGGATCACAAGGCTCTGCCTCTTTGGAGTTAAGCCTGTCTCCATCCCTTTCTTGGACTTTCTTGAGGTGATCAGATTTCAAAGTGAGGATCTGCCCACATTGAGATTTGTCCAATTGGAGCAGCGTTTATGTAAATACTGTTAAAACAAGACAGTAACTGCAGAAATCAGTCTTAGATCAACATTTGTTTTTTCTGGTGGACTAGTTTATTTATTTATTTTATTTTTGTGTGTGAGAGGAAGACCAGCCCTGAGCTAACATCCGTCGCCAATCCTCCTCTTTTTGCTGAGGAAGACTGGCCCTGGGCTAACACCCTGCCCATCTTCCTCTACTTTATATGGGACACCGCCACAGCATGGCTGACAAGCAGTGCGATGGCCGGCACCCTGGATCGAAACCCGGGAACCCTGACTGCCAAAGCGTGACCTAAACCGCTGTGCCCCTTTCGTGGGCTATTTTAATCTCTGAAATTATTTACAACTTTCAGCAGGTGGTGATAAAAAGCAGATGGCTCTTTGGAAGACAGGCGGACAGTTTCTTAAGAAACTAAATATACTCATCATGTGAGTATATGTAGTAATCTCACTCCTTGGCATTTACACAAATGAGTTGAAAACTAGGTCCACGCAAAGCCTGAATAAGAGTGGTTATAGCAGCTATCTTCATAAGTGCCCAAACTTGGAAGCAACCAAGCTGCCTGTCAATAGGTGGAAAGATAAACACACTGTGGATCATCTAAACGATGGCATATTATTCAGGGACTTTAAAAAAAGCTGTCAAGTCAAGGAAAGTCAGAGAGGAAACTTTAATGGATCTTGCTAAGTGAAAGAAGGCAATCTGAAAAGGCTACATACTGTAAAATTCCAGCTATTTGATATTCTGGGAAAGGCAAAACTATGGAGAAAGTGTAAAGATCTGTGGTTCACAGGGCTTAGGGGGGAGGCATAGAAGGCATGGTGGAGCACAGGGGATTTTTAGGTCCGTGAAGCTACTACACGGTAATGATGGATACATGTGTCAGCCTGCAGAAACAGAATCCAGTTTAAGAGGAAAGTATTTATTTGTATTGCAAATAAGAATTACAATTCAGGAAGTACAGATTCAGGGAGAAATCCAAATAGCGTCCCTCTAGGGAGTAAAGGGGACTTTTAAAGGCAAAGAAAGGAGGTTGTACTACAAAGAATTTTAATTGGAGTTGGAGGCAGAGAGCTAATCTTGGCGAAACAATGACTGACTATTACTTCTATCTTCAAAAGGTCCACCATCAGTCTTTGTGATCAGGATGTCCATTCTCCTGCTGACTTCTCAAACAATTGCCATTTTGGCCCAGTCCGAGATTCAAGAAAGTAAGGCAGTTTCTCTGGAAAGGCAGCTCTGACTCCATTTTAAAATGCCTCCACTATTGTCAAATTTGACGTGTCATTATACATATGTCAAAATCCACAGAATATACAACGCAAAGAGTGAAGCTTAATGTAGATTATGGACTTTAGTTAATAATAATGTAGCAATATTTGTTCATCAACTGTGACAAAAGTACCACACTAATGCAAGATGTTAATAATAGAGGAAACTGTGGGAGGAAGAAAGCAGTGTGGGAACTCTGTATTTTCTGCTCAGTTGTTCCACAAACCTAAAACTGCTTTTTTCCCCACACACGTAAAAGAAAGTCTGGTAATTTTAAAAAACAGATGACTTTTAGTCAGTATTATAATTGTTTTTCACTCAGTCACACAGGAACCTACACTCATCCTTAACCTAGGGCCAAATGTCACAGATGTTACATATACAAAGCTCTAGTAACTGTGCTCTGTATAAGTGACATGAGTTAAGGATCCTAATAAAAGATCATTTGCTGCAGAATCCCTTAGACACAAATCTGAAAAAGGCACCTTAGAAACCACTGCAAACTACTCTTAAATACATTAAAGCACTAACCCATAGAGAAAAAAAAATGAGGCTGATAGCTATATTTTTGCTTGGCTATGACCACAGTAAGTTTTTAGAGAGTTTTTATACATCTGTCCATCTACCCTTGCTGAAGGGTAAATATATATATTTTTGTTTATGGATGTCATAATAGTTTATAACATTGTGAAATTTTAGTTGTACATTATTGTTTGTCAGTCACCATATAAATGTGTCCCTTCACTCCTTTTGCCAACCCCCCGACCCCCTTCCCCCGGTAACCACCAAACTGTTCTCTCTGTCCGTGTGTTAGTCTTCCACATGTGAGTGAAATCATGGGGTGTTTGTCCTTCTCTATCTGGCTTATTCCGCCTAACATAATACCTTCGAGGTCCATCGATGTTGTTGCAAATGGGATGATTTTGTCTTTTTTATGGCTAAGTAGTATTCCATTGTATGTATATACCACACTTCTTTATCCAATCATCAGTTGAGGGACACTTGGGTTGCTTCTACTTCTTGGCTGTAGTGAATAATGCTGCAATGAACATAGGGGTGCATAAGCCTCTTTGGATTGTTGATGTCAGGATCTTTGGATATATACCCAGTAGTGGGATAGCTGGATTGTAAGGTATTTCTATTTTTAATTTTTTGATGAATCTCCATACTGTTTTCCATAGAGTCTGCACCAGTTTGCATTCCCACCAGCAGTGAAAGAGGGTTCCCTTTTCTCCACAACCTCTCCAACATTTGCTATTTTTTGTCTTGGTGATTATAGCCATTCTAACGGGTGGAAGGTGATATCTTAGTGTAGTTTTGATTTGCATTTCCCTGATGATTAGTGATGTTAAACATCTTTTCATGTGCCTATTGGCCATCTGTGTATCTTCCTTGGAAAAATGTCTGTTGATATTCTCTGCCCATCTTTTGATTGGGTTGTTTGTTTTTTCATTGTTCAGTTATGTGAGTTCTTTATATATTTTGGAGGTTAACCCCTTGTTGGACATATGATTTGCAAATATTTTCTCCCAGCTGGTGGGTTGTCTTTTCATTTTCATCCTGGTTTCCTTTGCCTTGCAGAAGCTCTTTAGTCTGATGAAGCCCCACTTGTTTATTTTTCCTTTTGTTTCCCTTGTGTGAGTAGACATGGAATTTGAAAAGATCCCTCTATGACCAATGTCAAAGACTACTGCCTATGTTTTCTTCCAGGAGTTTTATGGTTTCACATTCTTACCGTCAAGTCTTTGATCTATTTTCAGTTAATTTTTGTGTATGGTGAAAGAAAATAATCCACTTTCATTCTTTTGCATGTGACTGTCCAGTTTTCCCAGCACCATTTATTGAAGAGATTTTCCTTTCTCCATTGTACGTTCTTAGCTCCTTTGTCAAAGATTAGCTGTCCATAGATGTGTGGTTTTATTTCTGGGCTTTCGATTCTGTTCCATTGATCTGTGTGTCTGTTTTTGTACCAGTACCATGCTGTTTTAATTATTATAGCTTTGTAGTATATTTTGAAGTCAGGGATTATGATGCCTCAAACTTTGTTCTTTTTTCTCAGAATTGCTTTAGCTATTCAGGGTCTTTTGTTGCCCCATATGAATTTTAGGATTCTTTGTTCTATTTCCATGAAGAATGTCATTGGGATTCTGATTGGGATTGTATTGAATCTGTAGATTGCTTTAGGTAGTGTGGACATTTTAACTGTTTATTCTTCTAATCCATGTGCATGGGGTATCTTTCCATTTCCTTATGTCATCATCAATTTCTTTCAATGATGTCTTATACTTTTCATTGTATAGATCTTTCACCTCCTTGGTTAAATTTATTCTTAGATATTTTATTCTTTTGGTTGTGATTGAAAATGGGATTGGCTTCTTGAATTTTCTTTCTGTTAGTTTACTATTAGAGTATAGAAATGCAACTGATTTTTGTGTGTCTGTGTGTTAGGAAGACTAGCCCTGAGCTAACATCTGTTGCCAATCCTCCTCTTTTTTCCTGAGGAAGACTGGCCCTGGGCTAATATCCATGCCCATCTTCCTCTATTTTATATGGGATGCCACCATAGCATGGCTTGACAAGCAGTGTGTCTGTCCACGCCTGGGATCCAAACCTGTCAACTCCGGGCAGCCAAAGCGGAGTGAGCAAACTTAACCACTATGCCACCAGGCTTGTCCCAAAATGCAACTGATTTTTGTATGTTGATTTTGTACCCTGCAACTTTGTTGTAGTTGATTATTTCTTATAGTTTTCCAATGGATTCTTTAGGGTTTTCTATGTATGTATAATCATGTCATCTGCAAATAGAGTTTTACTTCTTGATTGTCTATTTCGCTTCCTTTTATTCCTTTTTCTTGCCTAATTGCTCTGGCCAAAACCTCCAGTAGTATGTTGAATAAGAGTGGCAAGAGCAGGCACCCTTGTCTTCTTCCTGTTCTCAGAGGAATGGCTTTCAGTTTTTCCCCATTGAGTATGATGTTGGTTGTGGGTTTGTCATGTATGGCCTTTTTATGTTGAGGTACTTTTATTGAGAGTTTTTATCATAAATGGATGTTGGATCTTGCCAAATACTTTCTCTGCATCTATTGAGATGATCATGTGGTTTTTATTCCTCCATCTGTTACTGTGGTGTATCACATTGATTGATTTGCAGATGTTGAAACATCCCTGTGTCCCTGGTATAAATCTTACTTGATCATGGTGTATGATCTTTTTAATGTATTGCTGTATTGGGTTTGCCAATATTTTGTTTAGGATTTTTGCATCTATGTTCATTAGTGATATTTGCCTGTAATTTTCCTACTTTGTATTGTCCTTGTCTGGCTTTGGTATCAGGGTGGTGTGGGCCTCATAGAATGTGTTAAGAAGTATTCCATTTTCCTTTATTTTTTGGAATAGTTTGAGAAGGATCAGCATTAAATCTTTGAAAATTTGGTAAAATTCTCCAGAGAAGCCATCTGGCCCTGGATTTTTACTTTTTGGGAGGTTCTTGATTACTGTTTGATCTCTTTACTTGTGATTGATCTATTCAGATTCTCTGTTTCTTCTTGATTCAGTTTTGGGAGGTTGTATGAGTCTAAGAATGTATCCATTTCTTGTAGATTGTCCAATTTGTTGGCATATGGTTTTTCACAGTATTCTCTTATAATCCATTGTATTTCTGTGATATCTGTTATAATTTCTCATCTTTCATTTCTATTTTTATTTATTCAAGCCTTCTGTCTTTTTTTCTTAGTGAGTCTGGCTAAGGGTTTGTCAATTTTGTTTATCTTCTCAAGGAACAAACTCTTTGTTCCATTGATCCTATCTACTGTTTTTTGGTTTCAATTTCATTTATTTCTGCTCTGATTTTTATTATTTCCCTCCTTCTGCTGACTTTGGGCTTTGTTTTTTCTTCTTTTTCTAATTCTGATAGGTATAGTTTAAGGTTGCCTATTTGGGATTTTTCTTTTTTGATAAGTTGGGCCTGTATTTCTATGATTTTCCTTCTCAGGACCACTTTCACTGCATCCCATATGAGTTGGTATGGTGTATTTTCATTTTTATTTGTCTCCACATATTTTTTGATTTCTCCTTTCATTTCTTCAATGATCCATTGGTTATTCAGTAGCATGTTGTTTAGTCTCCACATACTGTGACTTTCCCAGCTTTTTTCTTATAGATGAATTCTAGTTTCATAGCATTGTGGTTAGAAAAGATGCTTGTTATGATTTTGACCTTCTTAAATGTATAGAGACTTGCCTTATTTCCTGACATATGGTCTATCCTTGAGAATGTTCCTTGCATGCTTGAGAAGAATGTGTAATCTGCTGTGTTTGGATGGGGCTCGCTATATATCTATTAAGTCCATCTCATCTAGTTTTTCATTTAAGTCCACTATTTCCCTATTGATTTTCTGCCTGGATGATCTATCAATTGATGTAAGTGGGGTGTTAAGATCCCCTACTATTATTATATTGTTTTAATATCTCCTTTTAGGTTTGTTAATAGTTGCTTTACGTACTTTGGTGCTCCTGTGTTGGGTGCATGTATATTTATAAGTGATATGTCTTCATGGTGGAGACATATTCCTTTTATCATTATATATTGTGCCTCTTTGTCTCTCATTACCTGTTTTACCTTGAAGTCTACTTTGTCTGATATATGTATGGCAAGACCTGCTTTCTTTGTTTGCCACTAGCTTGGAGTATTTTCTTCCATCTTTTCACTCTGAACCTGTGTTTGTCTTTAAAGCTGAGATGTGTTTCGTGGAGGCAGCATATTGTTGGGTCTTGTTTTTTAATCCACCCTGCCACTTTGTGTCTTTTGATTGGAGAATTCAATCCATTTACATTTAGAGTGATTATTGAGATATGAAGGCTTAATGTTGCTATTTTATCACTCATTTTTCAGTTCTTCTGCATTTGCTTTGTTTCTTGTCCCATGTGTTTTGGACTACCAATTCAGTTTGGTAGTTCTGTATGATGGTTTTCTTAGTTTTCTCTTTATTTATCTTTTGTGTCTCTGTTCAGATTATTTGTTTAGTGGTTACCACGAGGTTTGTATAAAAAAATCTCATCGATGAGATATTCCATTTTCTAATGGCCTCTTATTTCCTTATACTAAGTAAATTCCATCCCTTTCCTCTTCTAAGTTATTATTGCCATAACTCATTCCACCTTGTATTGTGAGTTTGTGTTTAAAGTGATGAGGTTATGTTTACTTTTGGTGTTTTCCTTCTCTTAATCTTTGGTTGTTTGCTAACCTATTCTGATAGAGAGGTGCAATTTTTCTGATTTTGCCTACCTATTTTTCTCCTTGCTCAAAGGTTTGTATCCCCTTTCTCTCTCTCTCTTTTTTTTTCAGGCATGACATGAGGGCCTTCTTGAGCATTTCTTGTAGTGGGGATCTTGTGGCAATTGATTCCTTTAGCTTTTGTTTATCTAGGATAGTTATTATTTCTCCATCATATCTGAAGGATATTTTCACTGGATAGAGGATTCTTGGCTGAAAGTTTCTGTCTTTCAGAGTTTTGGATATATCATTCCACTCTCTGCTAGCCTGTAGAGTTTCTGTCAAGAAATCTGCAGAGCACCTGATGGGAATTCCTTTGTACATTTTTTATTTTCTTTTTTTGTCTTGCTACCCTTAATATTTTTTATCATTGACTTTTGCCAGCTTTACTACTATATGCCTTGGAGAGGGTCTTTTCATGTTGATATATTTGGGTGATCTATTGATTTCATTCACTTGTATTTTCAGCTCCTTTCTCAGATTTGGGAAGTTCTCAGCTATTATTTCTTTGAACAAGCTCTCTGCTCCTTTTTCCCTCTCGCCTCACTCTGGAATACCTATAATCCTTATGTCACATGTCCTAATTGAGTTGGATATTTCTTGGAGAAGTTCTTCATTTCCTTTCAGTTGTAGTTCTCTCTCCTCCTCCATCTGGAGCATTTCTGCATTCTTACCCTCAATATTGCTAATTCTTTCCTCCACTTTGTCAGCTCTGTTCTTTAAAGATTCCACATTTTTCTTTATGTCCTCCATTGTGTTTTTCATCTCCAACATTTCTGATTGGTTTTTCTCTATAGTTTCAATCTCTTTTGTGAAGAAGTTCCTGATTTCATTGAATTGTCTCTCTGTGTTTTCTTGTAGTTTGTTGAACTTTTTGATGATAACTATTTTGAATTCTCTGTCATTTAGGCAATAAATTTCTGTGCCTTCAGTACTGACTTCTAGGTGCTTGTCCTTTTCCTTCTGGTCTGGATATTTACTATATTTTCGCATAGTGGTTGAGGGCGTGGGCTTATTTTTCCTCATTCTGAAGATATCTGGTTGCAGCTTCCACCTCCCCCACTGGGTGGGGGTCAAGAGCTGTGTGTTCTGAGCCTGCCACAATCCACAGGCACTCTGGTGGACCAGCTGTGCTGGTGCTGCAGGCAGGGGGAGGTGTCTTTCTTTTGCCTACTCTATCACAGGGGCTTCTCACTCTTCCCTCACTATCTGCCCTCCTGGGGTGCTAGCTTGATGAAGAATTTAGTCCCCACCATATGGGAATTTCCCACAGGCTGTGAGAGAACTTAGAGAGTGATGGTTTTCCCAGAGAGGGCTGCCCCTACCCCCTCTCTCTCTCAGCCATGCAGTCCTGGTCCCATGGTCGCTGTCATTGGAGAAGGAGAGGAGTTCTCCTTACCTCCTTCCACGTCCTCTGGGAGTACCAGTACCTTCAACTTCAGGTGCAAGTCTGCGTGGGTCTCTCAGACGTCTTTTGTGTTGTATGAATATCCTTTTTGTTGTATCTTTGGGAGGAGAGTCTAAGGGGGAAATCTCACTCTGCCATGATGCTTAAGACACTAATTTTAAAGATGTTTATCTTACAACACAGCACAGCTTAGAAAGCAGTGGTTCCCAACTTTGCATGTCAGAATCAGCTGTGGGATAAACAAACAGCAGCAGCAGGAGGAGCAACATGGCTCCCCCCTGACAGCAGAGGTTGCAAATGAGAAGGTCAGGAGTAGGACACACAAATTCTCTGTGCGACCAAGCAGAATTGACAACCTTTTCTTGAAGGTAATGGATTAGAGGTAACAATAGTACAGTCACCATCTAAATTATAGCAGCTGCTAAAGCAAACAAAACCTTGCCTTTACAGGAGTAAACAAGGTTAATACAAAATATAAAACAGCCATATATATTATATATATATATATATATATATATATATATATATATATATATATATATATATATATATATATATATATATATATATATATATATATATATATATTAAAAGATGACAGCATTTGACAAAGTGAAACAATAATGACTGATTGGCATGTGTGGAATTTAGTCTCATACTCTCCCACTAAGACTGGGAGACAGGAGAACTATCTTTCCTTTTGATTATATTTCAAAGGGGTGGCTCCCAGATTTTTGAGAAAGACATTCCTGGGTTGTAAAACTGGCAGGAAGCTGGGAGATTACTTCTCAAAGAGGTAGAAAAAGAATTTACAGTTGCAAGTTTTCTAAATTAAATGCTGTAAGTGTTGCAGGCAGGTAGTGAGTCAGACATGAGCAGGGAAGAGATAAAAGCTGACAAACCACAGTAGAAGAAGCTTCCTCAGATGGCCCCCCTTCAACACCCACAACATCCTGCTTTGCAGCTTGCTCATGCACATAACTAGCTTCCACATGCTGTGCCCTAATCTCACCCTCATTATGCTTAAATCATAATAAATTTACATTGCAGTTTTAACTCCCCTTGTGGGGGATAGAAGCCATGACAGTTCTGCCAAGGACCATCTAAGGAGAAAAACTCCCCCTCCTGACTTGGAGGAGGGCAACAAGCTGATGGGTAGAACCCCTTCAAACTCCCTCCATTCCCCCTCCTCACAAATGAACAAACCTATATAATCCACAAGCCACCCAAACCTTGGTGTGGACACTCAGCTTGAGCCTGCTTGCTCCCTCTCTTGGAGTGTACTTTCACTTCACAAATAAATCCCTTCTTGCTTTGAACTCATCTTGGTGTGTTCGCTCACAAATTCTTTGGTGACACCAAACAAGAACCTGGAAAATCTGGCCAGTCTACCCAGTAACATAAGGAAAGGGAGATCAGGGGCTCATAGTCAGGAGGAAATCTGTCTAAAGTTTATACAAGCTCAGGGAAACATTAAGGCTGTCCAGGTCATCCTATTTATATAAATATAGATAGATATAGATATAAATCTTGTTCAGAGATACCTTGATATTCACTCACCCTCCAAATTTCTAGCAGAAGATCTAACAAAATATTTTGTTTGCAAGGTCTAAACAATATGGATTACATTTTGTATTGCAAACAGTTAACAGACACTTACCAAAGCAACCCAATAAATATTGTTTTAATCCACTTAAATTTAGCCAGACTACTTCACCAGGAGCAGAGCTACCTTGTTAAGTACTATGGCAAGCCTTAGGCAAAACTGTGAGGTAGGCAAAATTTTGTGTTGGTTCTTTTTTCTCTGCACAATTTGATATTTGTAGTACTCTAACAGCAACAAGTGGTAATGTAGGTTGCAAAAGGAACCTGGGTTTTGGAGTTAGGAAACAGAAGCTTAGTCTTCCTCTTTACTCACCTATAAAGTCAAGAAAATAATACCTGGATAACACAGGTATTGATACATCAAATGAAATAATGTGGATTTAAGCATTATTAAAGTAATGCTTTATGTTATGTCAGAAAGTTATGATGACTAACTTTCTGACTTCAGTACATACACAGAAGTTTTAAGAATAAAAAAGGAAGGTGTTGCAGTGCCCTCTGGCAGGAACTTAGCAAATTAACTCAGATAGTTAAGAAAAACATGGGTTTTTGGAGCAGTTACAAAGGAAGTTTCACTCTAGCAGTCACTACTCCATTTCTTTAGGTACAAATACTTTCAAATGTGCAGAGAAACATCCAGTGAAAACTCTTGATGAGCAGCATCAATGTTCATCTTCTGTCTACCCCACCCTTCGCCCCAACACAGGCAGCCAGGGGGATGTTGGAACAAAAATCTGAAAACAACTGATCAGGGAACTGTATCATGTACAGCAATGGTTCCAAAAGTTTAATGCATCTATGAGTCATCTGGAGATCTTGTTAAACTGTAGATTCAAATTCACTGAGTCTAGGGTGGGACCCGGGGTTCTGCATTTCTAACAATCTCTCAGGCAAGACTTAAGCTACTGGTGATGGGAGCTTCCAGCAACTTCCAGCCCTGGCATGCAGTCAGAAACACTCACTGCCAGGTTAGTAAAAGAGGCAGGTTCCCACAGTCCTTAAGAGAGTCCTGTCCCAGAGCAGGAGGTAGGAGAGGGGGGTTATCAGGGGAGGTTTGCTTCGGGTAAGGTAGTGGGTGCCACACAATGTAAAGGGGAAAACCTGCCCCCAAGAGCAAGCAGCTCTTGTTTTCAGAGCCCATCACCCTCCCCCACCCCCCCAACTATGCAAAACTCAGGAACAAGAAGGGATGCAGATGGCTTACCTGGGGTGGATTTAAGAATCTCTACACAGATTTTTTTAAAGCCCAAGGAATATTGCCTTCTAAAACTCCTTTTTCTGAGCCTGGCATTGGTGAACGGGTGAAGGAGCAACTGAGTGGCTTTGAAAGTGACTGAGACAGATGTGGGAAGTGACTTTCCTAATTTGGACAGGAGTTTTTTTAGAAAAGTGAGTTAGGAGAGGAGGGGTAGTTAGCTGCTCAGGGTTCATCCCTCCCTCCTGTGGCTGGTATATCTGGGAAGTGGGTAAAGGGAAATTACCTTTAAGAGTAGGTGGAGGAAACTAGGAGTTCATGGAATGGTGTTCATGGGGTAATATCTGTAGGGGACAGGTCACAGGAGAAGGTAGGAATTTTAGTGACCAGGATAATACATCCACTTTACTACCTACCTCCAAATCATACAGACAACAATCAGGTTGTTAACTGCTCTGATGTGGCCTTATGCCCTGTGATAAAGTTTAGTGTTTGCTGTGTAAAACTGAAAATAAGAACTCTTCCAGGCCCAAACTCTGACATATAGAGTAATTATTTTCCTCTCTACTTCACAAATTACTTAAAATAGATAATACTCTTTTCAATTACTTTTGAATGATGGAAGGATGCTACATATACTTTTTATGCATAATTTATTCTTTATTTTTTTAGTGACTGTCTGACATAGATAGTGTAGGGAACACATATTGTGCCTGCCATGGAGTGAGCCTACCATGAGCCAGAAGCTCTCTTAAATCCATTTCACATATTGTCTCAGTCTCCACAAAGCACCATTATTTCCGCATTGTACTGATTCAGAAACAAATTTGAAAAGGTTATATAACTTGTGCAAGGCAACAAAATAAGTAAATGGGAAAGCTAAGACTTGAATCCATACAATCTTGATTCTAGAGTTGATACAAACTGACTGCTGGAGAACCCAACATATTTCAACCACTAAGTGAAACCCAAGATTCAAGCACAGTTCTGTGGGTCTGACTCCAAAACTATGCTCACTCCTTGGCACTGGGCTGGCTTAGTACATTTGAGTCACAACAATGTACAAATTTACCCTGGGGGAAAAAAAAGACTAAATAGAATAAAATACAAAAATAAGTAAATATTTTCACCTAACAAATTAGCTAATAAATTAGAGAAATAAAGAGGAAATATATGAGGGTGTTAAGGATAGATGAGACTTGATACTTTTATACATAATTGGCATGAAATTAAATTGACACAACCTTTTTGAAAAGCAATTGGCAAGATGTCAAGAATCTTAAAAATTTTCAGACCGTTAGACCCAAAGATAAACAGTGTGGACAAAGATCCCTTTCTCCTTATTTGTTTCATAGATACCACATAGTTTATATTATTGATATGGTTAAAATTGCTATCATTGAGCATACACTCTGAAGTATTAAGTATTGTATTTCTCTAGATTCTGAAATGCTCTACGGGAGTGTTAGTAGCATTAGTTCTGTTTACAAATGTATTCTGGTTTTCCTCTTTCCAGGGCCATGATAGGGTTACACTTCTTCGCCTCCTTGAACTCAGGCATGGCTATATGGCTTGTTTCAGTCAATGAAATATGGGCAATATGTGTTACTGTTGGAAGTTTTATACCAAAGTGTAATTTGCCACCTACTCTTTTTGACTACAATAGTAGACATCAGCGTTCTTGATGGAGCCTTCTCTGTGCCCCTAGTTCCAGGAGTGAGGTAGATGCAAAGCAGAATTTCCAGTTAACTCTTAATGGACATGAAGCATGAGAAAAAAATAAATATTAGAAGTGGGGATTATTAGTTGCTACCAGGTTTAACAGTTGAAAGTCTTCTATTTCTCACCTATCAAAGAGATAAATGTCTCAACTAAGACAACATTTATTTCTCATGTTCTGAAAATATCTGATGTGGTTTCAAGATCTATAAGAAAATTCTAACAGTGTTTATACTGAGGGCATGCTCTCATAAGACCTACAATATGTGAAAAATGTCTAAATTTAGCGTGACTTTCAGTTCTAAGGAACCACAGAGTCGTAGCATAATTTAGACTGTCCTGACTGATAAGAGGGAGTTTTTAGGTCAGTGTTCAAGACCATTCTGATTATGAAAGTAGATAATATTTAATTTTGCAAACTCTCTTCTGTTCAATTAATGAACATTAAGACATCATTAAGAATATAGTATATCTGCCAATCATTGTTTTAGGCTACAGTGAATATGTAGTTGAATAAACCTGATTCCCATCCTCGACAATCTAAGGAGAGATATAGATATGTACCCTCTAGATGGTCTGGAATTGTCCTAGCATCCTGGTATTCATACCAGGCTAAAAGCATGAATGTCACTTTTGAGATTAGGTTAAAAGAGACTGTGTCTTCTGTCTTATTCTCTCTCTCTCTCTCTCTGATTCCTAGGGCTGCCATAATAAATTACCACAAACTGGGCAGCTTAAAACAACAGAAATTTATTTTCTCACAGATCTGGAGGCTAAATTTCTGAAATCAAGTTATTAGGAAGATTATGCTCTATTGAAGGCTCTAGAGGAGAATCTGTCCCATGCCTTTCTCTTCAATTCTGGCATCACCAGGAATCCTTAGCATTCCTTGGCTTGTACTTGCATAACTGCAATCTCTGCCTCAGTCATTACATGGTGTTCTTCCCTCTGTGTCTGTGTCAGTGTCCAAATTTCCCTCTTCTCATAAGGACACCAGTCGTATTGGATGAAGGGCCCACCCTACTCTAGTGTGAACTCATCTTAATGAATTATATTTACAATAACCCCATTCCTGAGTGACATCAAATTCTGAGGTACTGGGGATTAGGAATTCAACACATCTTTTTGAGGGACACAATTCAACCTGTAACACTATAAGAGCCCTATCTCTAGAAAAAGCAAGCTGCTGTGTTGTGAATAGCCCTATGGAGTGTCCCACCGGCAAGGAATTGATGTGTCTGTTTCCTTGAGGCCTGCCAACTTCCATATGAGTGAGCACGGCAGCAGATCCATTTCCAGTCAACCGTGAGATCACTGGCCCTGGTCAACATCTTGATTGCAGACTTGTAACAGATCCTGAGTCAGAGGCACCCAGCTACTCTGTGCCTAGATTCCTGAGCCATAGAAACTGAGAAAATAAATTGTTGTTTTCATTATGCTGTGGTTGGGGTAATTTGTTATGCAGCAATAGGTAATTTATACGTATTTAATATGGAGCAGGATGCGTTGCCATAACAAACATCTAAAAATGTGGGACTAGCTTTGGAACTGGGAATGGATGGAGGCTAGAAAGGTTTTTGAGAGTGTGTTAGAAAATGTCCAAACTCCCTTGAACATATTTTTAGTAGAAATCTAGACTTTGTGGATGCTGTTCAGGGAGGTTTTAAAAGAAAGTAAAGAACATGTTATTGGAAACTGGAGGAAAGAAGATCCTTGTTAAATACAATCAGAAAGTTTAGCAATTCTCTTATCTGCAGTTAGGTAGAAAGCAGAAAATCTCCCTAATGAAATGAGTCGATCTAGCTAAGGAGATTTCCAAAGTGTTGAAGTACAGTCTGGTTCCTTCTTGTTGTTTACAGTGAAATGCAAAAGGAGAGAGAGAAAGTTAGGAAGGAATGTTTTAAACAAAATAGAGCTGAGGCTTTGTGGATTTTCAAATTCCCAGCCTCTCCAAATGGCAAATGATGGCAACATTAGCAAATGGTTTCTGCACAAAAACCAGATCAAGAGTAATACCAGGAATACTGTGGTGTAAAGATGAAGCCTAGGATGTTACAGTAAAACCTTTTGTTTAGATTTCAGAAAGATTAAAACTGATGCCAATAGTGCTATAGTCACACTAAAGTGCTATAGTTATAACCCACAGGTTCTCTCAACCAAACAACAGGACTTCTAGGACACTTGAGAGCATTGTCCCTCAGTGCCCCAGCAGGGGTCAAAGTTAGAAAAAAGATTATCTTGAAGGGATTTATGGATTTGGGTATTTTGTGTTTAATGGTGTACACCCTAATGAAAGTCATAGGAGCCCCACAAGGTTTTTGAGAGAATGATATCATCAGAAACATTGCCAATTTGGATTGAAAGGTCAGAGATAATATAAAATGAAAGAGGAACTTGGACCCCCAAATTTCTACTCTCATGAAGTAGCCTGAGAAAATTTCTCAGCTACAAATGTGTGCTAGCTTTTGTGATAAAAGAAGGATGACTCAACAGGTGTTTATTTACTGAAACAGAGGGTGGAGCTGGGTGCCATGGAAAATTATTCCCACATCTTGAGATGTAATCAAAGAACTTTGAACAATTGTCTGGCTGGATGTTAGATTTGCTTTGGATCAGTCACTCCTCTGTGCCTACCACTTTCCTCCCTTTTGAATGAGAATGTCTGTAGTGATTATCTTTCATCCCGCCATTGTATGTTGAGTGTGTGGGGAACAGATAACTTGTCTCTTTGGTCTCTCAGATCTGTATATCTAGAGAAACTGTATTCAGAGAAGGAAGGAAACATCCACATGTGAACCTGATTTAGTTGATAATATTCTACACTTTGAGTTGATGTTTTAGAAAGCCAAGATAATTGGGGAGCTTGGGAGGGTGACTGTATTTTGCATGTAGGAGAGATGTGAATTATTGAAGGCCAGAGAGTGAACTGTGGTAGACAGCCTCTAAGATGGCCCCCAGTGACTCTGATTCCTTATGTTTTGTAATCCTCTTTGCTTGAGTGTGGTCTGGACCTAGTGACTAACTTCTACTGAATATAACACAGCAAAATGATGACATGTCACTTTTGAGATTAGATTGCAAAAACCTAAATTCTATCTTGCATGAGCTCTCCTGGTTTCTATTTCTTGGAACACTCTGAAGAGTTCCATGTGTCAAACAACTGTTGTCTGCAGCCAACAGCCACCAAGAAAGTCAGCTAATAGCCATGTTAGTGAGGTTGAAAGCAAATCTTCCTCCATCTAAGCCTTGCACTGACTATAACCTTGGCCAGCACCTGGATTGAGAAACTGTGAGTCAGAGCATCCACCTAAGTTGCATCCAGATGCCTGATCTACAGAGACTGTGATATAATAGATGTTTGTTTAGACTGCTAAGTTGTGGAGATAGTTTGTTAAACAGCAATAAAACCAAAACACCCTTGAAATTCAGTCAAGAAACAGAAGGAAAATGTAGAGTGTGGTTAGGAGAAGATTAAATGGAAATAATACTGAGCTAAACTGCTAACATTTCCAAATTAGAATAGTATTATTATTAACACAAAATACTTTCATCATAAATGACATAATAAGTGTTAAAGAATTCTCTTGGGGATCTGGAGGTGGAGACAGTTGGAATACCATCAGAAAAGTCTTTTCTGAAAATCAGCAGATATTAAAGGGTTCTACATGGGTATTTAGAGACAGACAATGGATTTTTCTTCTTATCGGTTGTTTGAAAATGGTACCATATTTATTTATATAATTTCTCCTTTTATATTCCACACAAATTCTACTTTCATTGTTCTTAATGTGTGCATATATAGTTTACCTCTTCTTTAAAATCCTTTGATGGTTTCATATTACATCTAGTACAAAATTGAAAATTCCTGGCTCATCCATATCACTATATTCTTCCCTCCCAAAATTATCTTTGTACAAATAACTGGCTTGGAAAATGGTTCCTATACATGATGAGTAATGTCCAGAAATAACTAATAGAGGACTTATGCATAGACACTCCACCCACACTCTTTTACTGCCATCTACACCAAAATTAGGGTGAAAAGAATCCAAAATCAGATGAAGAAGTTGTATCAGAATAAATGTTTCAGGAGAAATAAGAATTTCATATAAATAGTTCATGTTTTATGAAATTATGGACAACTTAGACTGAAAAAGAACTCCTATAGCAGATGAAATTAAAAGGACAAGACATAATGGAGAGATGAAAAATGAGCTGGCAGCACTCAGTACAGAAAAGGAAGGTGAAAAACTCCTCATATTCTTTTCAAAAAAAAGGGAATGACCTCTGATATACTTAAAGAAAAGAAAACTATTTTAGAAATATTGCAATGTAAAATTGACTCTGCCAACCAAGTCAAAGCAATTAAAAAAGGTGATTGTTAAGAAAGAAGGAATAATGAGATCTGACATGCATAAAATTGGTATTCCTGAAGACTAGACCATGATAGTAAAAATTTAAGTATTAATAAAACTTTACTGAAATGAGGACAACTAAATTTGAGCATTACAGAAAGAAAGCAAAGCACATCCTGGTGAAGTTCCTTATGTTTCAGAATAAAGAAAAAGTATGTTGCTTACAATGGGGAACATCAACCTCACCTTAGACTTTTCCACAGCCACCTCAGTGGCTGAAAATAAAGAAATAATTTCTACACTGTCTGAGGAAAACAGTGAGTGAGCCAAGTTCTTACACTCATCCAGTTCTCATACAAATGTCAAATCGAAACTTAACATTAGAAACTTATTGAATACAATATATTCTTATTGAATACAACATAACTCTTCCTGAAAATAAACTATTTGACAAAGAAATCCACCCAACCAATGGATAGTTGAAAATAAGAATCTCAGGAAAGGTGAAGATAGTGTATAAAATTACTAGAAGTAAATATTCCCCATTAGAGCTAATGGTTGTTTTGATATTGAAGCTTAAGATAAGTAATGCATAATTAATATTATCCTGTCTATGATGAAGTATAGCACTAAGGCTAAACCACAATTGAAATTATCATTACCTAAAAAAGATGTAAATGTAGGAAATATAGATGTGGCTAAGTTCTTTTAATGACAAAGGTAGAAATTCATTAGATTGATTTTTGATCAGCCAACAAATATAAAAGATCATTAATTTAAATTATAAAAGTTACAGAGTGACGTGAGCATCACGGTGGCATAAGATGTCCCTGGTTTCTATCTCCTCTTTAACATCTAAAATTTGGCATCTATCCATGAACAAAAGTGCCTCTGTGGGAGCTGAGGTATCCAGTACCATACACTAAACTCAGGAGAAGTCTCACTCTCCTGTGCATTGGGTAATAGGCAGATAGACCCCAGTACATCTGTGGAACTAACAGGAGCTTGTGAAACAGCTCCAACCACTTTGGCCACTTTCCAGTTACCTGAAAAGTGCTGACTTGGGCAGATACCCATGGAGAAGATTGCCTTTATAGAAGTTCAGTATTCTAGACAAGTTTCAGCAGTCCATTGAAGCAAAAAATAAATATATATGAGTTTGAATGCATTGCAGTGAGTGAAAAGAAGTTTGTGAGCATCACTCATCCCCTAAGGTGGCATAGCATATAGAGAAAAGAGGACCAGAATCCCTCCTGGGTAGGGGGGAAGGGAAGCGATGACTGAGTGCCTGACTTCCTCAGCTGTGCAGGATGCTGTTGATGAAACTTTTCTCTCTCCTGCAGTACCCAGTGTTAAAGCAAGAGCTCCATGATTCAGGAAGGGAGAAGATCAGGAAAGAGACAGATAAGAATATCAGAGGGCATTAAAGGGAAGTAGAGCCTGCTGATTGCATTCTAAATTGTAGCAGGATGCCCAAGAGCTACTGGGAAAACCTCACCTGAGGATCTCCTCAACTGGTCCGTGTGTACCCCCAAAGCCCTGAGTGACAAACCCACACCCCCCTCCACTCTGCGGCTGGCTCCTTGTGTGCACTTTCAAGGGCAGATGCAAGAGTAAGCTCAGATGGATAGGGAATATGCACAGAATATAAGCCAGGGTCTGAGGGCAAGAGAGAAACCACAAGCTTGAGCTGTAGCATTACCTTCAGGAAAAGAAAAGAAAAGAAAGATACCATCAGCTGTTCTGGTGTGTTGTAAGATTGAGAAAAGATATACAAGCTTACAAATTCTGCCAAAAGAGGGAGCAAGAAGTGTGGAGCAGGGGTATCCATACAAGATTGGAGAAAGTCTTAGAATTAAACAGGACCAACAAAAAGTATCTCTTACCTGAAGGCAGCTAGTAAAGATTGGAGGAGCTGACTGTTACTGCAAACGAGAAAATAGTATTGCAAAACTCCAATAAACATGAAGAATCAAATAAATATGACATCAGCAAAAGGTTATAGTCATCCTCAAATAATCAAACCCAAAGATACAACAATTTACCAGATAAAGAATTCAAGATAGCTATCTTGAGGAAACTCAATGAGCTACAAGAAAACACAGAAAGACAATTCAATGAAAGTAAGAAGACAATACATGAACAAATGAGAAATTTAGCAAAGAGATAGAAATCATAAGAAAGAACCAAACAGACATTCTGGAGCTGAAGAGTTTAATGAATAAAATGAAGAATGCAATGGAGAACATCAACAGCAGAACAGACAGACAGAAGACGAAATCAGTGAGTTAGGAGTTAAGAATTTTGAAATAAACTGGTCATAGGAGAACAAAGCAAAAATAATATAAAAGAGCAAAGAAAGCCTATGTGATCTATGGGAAATCATCCAAAGAACCAATGTCAGAATCATTAGAGTTCCAGAAGGAGAAGAGAGGGAGAAGAAGGCAGAGGCTTACTTAAAAAAATAATGGCTGAGAACTTCCCAAACCTGAGGAAAGATTTGGACATTGGAGTTCATGAAGATAATAGATCACCCCATTATTTCAATTCAAAATCATCTTCTCCAAGACATAATATAATTAAACTGTCAAAAATCAAAAACAAAGAGAGAATCCTAAAAGCAGAAAGAGAGAGAGAAAAAAAGACTATAACATACAAAGAAAGCTCCATTAGGTTATCAGCAGATTTCTCAGCAGAAACCTTACAGGTCAAGATAGAGTGGGGTGATATATTCAAATTGATGAAAGAAAATAATTGCCAGCCATGAATACTCAATTTGGCAAAATTATTCTTTAGAATTGGAGAAATAAAGACTTTCTCAGACAAACAAAATTTAAGGGAGTTCATCAACACTACACCTGCCTCAGAAGAAATGTGAAAGGAATTCTTCAAGTTGAAATGAAAAGATTCTAATTAGTAACATGAAAATGTACTAAAATATACAACACATTGATAAGTCAAATATATAATTAGATTCAGAAAACTCTAATTCTGTAATATGATGGTGGGTTAACCACTTAACTATATTATAAAGTTTACAGGAAAAGAGTATTAAAAGTAACTATAGCTACAATAATTACTTAACAAATACAAAAATATAAAAAGAGGTAAATTGTGACATTAGAAACATAAAAGGGGGGCTAAAAGGATAAAGTTTTTGTATGCAATCTAAGTTGCTATCATCATAAAATGGACTGTTTTATCCACAAGATGTTTTATGTAAGCCTCATGGCAACCACAATGCAAAAACCTATAGTAGATTCACAAAAGATAAAGAGAAGGAATGCAGAGCATAACACAATGGAAAATTACCAATTCACAAAGGTAGGCAGCAAAAGAGAGAAAAGAGGAACTACAAAACAGCCAGAAATCAATTCATAAGATGACATTACTAAGTCCTTACATAACAATAATTACTCTAAAAGTAAATGGATTGGGTTCTCCAATGAAAAAGCACAGAGTGGCTGGATGGGTAAAAAACAAAACCCAGTTATGCTGCCTACAAACACTCATTTTTACTTTAAGGACACAAAAAGTGAAGGGATGGAAAAAGATATGCCATTAAAGTACAAACCAAAAGAAAGAAGAAGTAGTTATACTTATATCTGAAAATAGACTTTAAGGCAAAAATATTAACAAGCAACAAAGGTCATTATATAATGATAAAGGGGTCAACTCCTCAAGAAGATAAAACAGTTATAAATATATGCATACACGACATAGGACCACCTAAATATATTAAGCAAATGCTAACAAATCTGAGGGAGAAATAGACAACAATACAATAATAGTAGGGGACTTCAGTACCTCACTTTCAGCAAAGGATAGATCATCCAGACAGAAAATCAACAAGGAAACATTGAACTTGAACCATACATTAGAACATTAGGTCCATTAGAAATGGACCTAACAGACACATAGAGCATTCTATCCAACAGCAGCAGAATACACATTCTTCTCAAGTGCATACGGACCATTCTCCAGCATAGATCAGACAACGGGACACAAAACAAGTCTCAGCAAATTTAAGATGATTGAAACCA
Organism: Tapirus indicus; assembly: GCA_031878705.1. Taxonomy (NCBI): domain Eukaryota; kingdom Metazoa; phylum Chordata; class Mammalia; order Perissodactyla; family Tapiridae; genus Tapirus; species Tapirus indicus. The sequence continues at coordinate 105,734,751 of CM062918.1, read as the reverse complement.
TAGCAAGTATATTTTCTGACCACAATGGTATAAAAATAGAAATTAACAACACGAGGAAAGCTGGAAAAGTTGCAAAAGCGGAATTAAACAACACACCCCTAAACAATCAATGGGTCAAAAAACAAATCAAAAGAGAAATAAAAAATATCTTGAAACAAATGAAAATGAAAACACAACACATAAAAGTCAATGGTATGCCCTAAAAGCAGTTCTTAGAGGGAAATTTATAGTGATAAATACACGTATTAAGAAAAAAGACAGGTCTTAAATAAACAACCTAACTTTATACCTCAAGGAACTAGAAAAAAAAGAACAATTTTAAGGCCAAGTTTAGAGAAGGAAGAAAATAACAAACATGAGAGTGGAAATAAATGAAATAGAGGCCAGAAAAATAATAGAAAAGATCAACAAAAATAATAGCTGTTTTTTAAAAAGATTAAAAAAAGACAATCCTTTAGCTAGATTAACAAGAAAAAAAGAGAGAAGAGTAAAAAAATCAGAGGTGAAAGCGAAAATGTTACCACTGATACCACAGAAATATAAGAATCATAGGAGACTGCTATGAACAATTATATACCAGAAAGTTGGATAACATAAAAGAAATGGATAAATTCCTAGAAACATACAAACCACCAAGACTGAATCATAAGGGAAAAAAAAATCTGGACAGACAGACCAATAGAGTGAAGAGATTATATCAGTAATCAAAAACCTCCCAACACAGAAAAGCCCAGGACCAAAGGGTTTCTCTGGTGAATCCTACCAAAAAATTAAAGAAGAATTAATGCCAATCCTCCTCAAATTTTTCTAAAAAATTGAAGAGGATGGAACATTCTCAATCTCTTTTCATGAATTCAGCAAGACCCTGATACCAAAGCCAGAAAAAGACACAAGAAAAGAAAACTGTTGACCAATATTCCTCATGAATATAGTTGCAAACATTCTCAACTAAATATTAGCAAACCAAATTCCACAGTACATTCAAAGGATCATACACAGTTATCAAATGGGATTTATCCCTAAGATGCAAGGATGCCTCAACATATGCAAATCAATAAATGTGATACACCACATTCATAGAATGAAAAATAAATATCATATGATCATCTCACTATATGCAGAAAAAGCAGTTGACAAAATACAACATAATTTCATGATCAAAACCCTTGACAAATTGGGTATAGAAGGAAGATACTTCAACATAATAAAGGCCATATACAACAAGCCCACAGCTAATATCAGACTCTTCAGTGAAAGGTTGAAAGCTTTTCCCCCAAGATCAGGAAGAAGACAAGTGTGCCCACTCTTACCACTCTTATTCAACTTAGTACTAGAAGTCCTATCTAGAACAATCATGCAAAATAAAAAAAAATAAAAGGCATCCACATCTGAAAGGAAAAAGTGAAATTGCCTTTACTTGTAGATCGTATGGTCTTATATAGAAAAGATCCTAAAAACTCAACCAAAAAAGCTATTGGAATTAATCAATAAATTCAGTAAACTTGTGGGATATAAAATCAACATATAGAAATCAGTTGCATTTCTATATGCAAAAAATGAAATATCTGAAAAATAAGTAAACCAATCCCATCTATAATAACATCAAACACAATAAAATATTTAGTAATAAATTTAACCAAGGAAGTGAAATATCTGTTCAATGAAAACTACAAGACTTTGATGAAAGAAATTGAAGAAGCCACAATTCAATGGAAAGATATCCTGTGTTCATGGATCAGAAGAATTCATATTGTTAAAATGTCCGTAATATGCAAAATCTATAGATTTAATGCAATCCTTACCAAAATTCCAAAGACATTTTTTGGAGAAATAGAAAAATATCCTAAAATTCAAATGAAACCATAAAAAACCCCTCATAGCCAAAATAATCCTGAGAAAGAAGAAGAAATCTGGGGACATCACACTTCCTATTTCAAGCTATACTATAAAGTTATAGTAATCAAAACAGTATGGTACTGGCATAAAAATAGACACATAGACCAGTGGAACAAAATTGAAAGCCCCGAAATATCCCCTCCCCAAATAATATAAACTAATACTTGACAAGGGAGCCAAGAAAATGCAATGGGGAAAGGATAAATAAATGGTGCTGGGAAAACTGGACAACCACATGCAGAAAAATTAAATTGGACCCCTATTATATACACTCACAAAAATTAACTCAAAATGGATTAAAGGCTTAAACAAAAGACCTGAAACTGTAAAACTAATAGAAGAAAACATGCGGAAAGTCTCCTTCACATTGATTTTGGCAATGATATTTTGGATATGATACCAAAAGCACAAGCAACAACAACAAAAAAATCAACAGGTGGGATTAGAAAAGGTTCTGCACAGCAAAAGAAATAAATGATAAAATGAAAAGCAACCTACAAAGTGGGAAAAATATTTGTAAACTGTCTATTTAATGAGACTATCATCCAAAATACACTTTAAAAAAACTCATATAATTCAATAACAAAAAAATAAACAATCATAGTGAAAAATGGGCAGAGGAACCAAATAAATACTTTTCCCAAGAAGACATACAAATGTCCAACAGGTACATAAAAAGATGTTCAATATCACTAATCATCAGGGAAATGCAAATCAAAACCATAATGGGATATCGCTTCACATCTGTTAGGATGGCTAGCATCTAAAAGTCAAGAAAAAATAAGTGTTGGTGATGATGTGGAGAAAAGAGAACTCTTGTGGACTATCAATGAGAATGTAAAATGGTTCTGCCACTATGGAAAACAGTATAGAGGTTCCTCAAAAAATTGAAAATAGAACTACCATATGATCCAGCAATCCCATTTTTGGGTATATTCCCAAAGAAAAAGAAATCATTATTTTGAAGAGATAGCCACACCCCCATGTTCATTACAGCATTATTCACAACAGCCAAAATGTAAACAACTTAAATGTCCATCAACAAATGAATGGATAAAGAAAATGTGATAGATGATGATGGATGATAGAGAGAGAGAGAGAGAGAGAGAGATAGATAGATAGCTAATGAAATATTATTCAGCCATAAAAAGATGGAAATCCTGCCATTTGTGACAATATGGATGGACCTTGAGGGCATTGTGCTAAGGAATTCAGTCAGACAAAGACAAATACTGTATGATCTCACTTATATGTGGAATCAAAAAAACTGAATTCATAGAAATGGAGAACAGATTGGTGGTTGTTAGAGGCAGGGGATGTGGGGTGGGAGAAATGGGAGAAAATGGTCAAAAGGTAACAACTTCCAGTTATAAAATAAATAAATTCTGGATATGTAATGTACAGCATGGTAACTATAGTTAACAATACTGTATATACAATTTGAAAGTTGCTAAGAGAGTAGATCTTAAAAGTTCTCATCACAAGAAAAATAATTTATAACTATGTGAGGCGATGTATGTTAACTAAACTCATTGTGGTAATCATTTCACAGTATATACATATATAAAATCATTATGTTATACATCTTAAACCAATACAGTGTTATATGTCAATTTACCTCAACAAAACTGGGGGAGGGGAAGACAAGACATCTGCACTCCCATGTTTATGCAGCATTATTCACAATGGCTAAGATATGGAAACAACCTAAATGTCCATCAATGGATAAATGAAGAAGATGTGCCATATATATAAAATGGAATATTATTCAGCCATGAGAAAGAAGGACATCCTGCCATTTGCAACAACATGGATGCACCTTAAGGACATTATGCTAAGTTAGATAATTCAGACAAAAAGACAAATACTGTATGATATCATCCTTATTGGAGTCTAAAGAAGCTAAACTCATAGAAACAGAGAGCAGGATGGTGGTTACCAGGGGCTGGGATTTGAGGAATTAGGGAGATGTTAGTCAAAGTTTACAAACTTGCAGTTAGCCAGTAAATAAGTTCTGGAGATCTAATGCACAGCATTGTGATTATAGTTACAATACTGCATTGTATACTTCAAAGTTGCTAAGAGGCTAGATCTTAAATGTTCTCATCACAAAAAAGAAATGATAATTATGTGACATGATGGAGGTGTTAGTTAACACTATGGGGGTAATCATATGGCAGTATATAAATGTATCAAATCAACCTGTGCACCTTAAATTATATCTTAATGAAAAAACTCTAATAAAATATTTTCTTTATGGACATTTACATTTGAATTGTATATAAATCTCATATATTATGAAACACTCCTCTTTTGATTTTTCAACAATTAAAAATGTAAAAATAAAAAACTTTTGTTATTGGAGGCTACAAAAAAGCAAGTGGTAGTGTGGATATGACCCATCAACCTGTAATTTGCTGATCTCTGATGCAAAGGTTAAAAATTGGAAGAGAGGTACTGAATGAGCTTGAGTCAAGTGATAATATCCTTCAACTGTTTGAGTGCATACAAAATAACTATTACAAATACATCTGGGTTATAAGGGCTAATTTCTTTAATATATTAAGAACTCAGTATTCATTAAGAAAAACTCTAACAATTCAATATAAAAATAGTAAAATGACAAAAAACAGGAAATTTATCAAAAGGATCTGCAAATGGCTCTAAAGCATTGAATGTGGTGTTCAGCCTCACCCAGAATAAAAGCAATGTACATTTTCATTCAATAAATTAATAAATAAAAATTTACCACTAAAGATTTTAATAAGATTATAAAACTTCCAAATTTCTGAAAGGAGGATGTGCACCTATGTACTACGCAAACAAAGAAAATATAGATCATATAGCAAAAAATAGCTAAAACACACACATACATACACACACAATAAGGAAATCGAATTATGGATAATCTATCAACAAAAATAAATGGGATAAAATCACATATTGAAATTGATGCTTGTATAAAATAAAAATGGCTGATTATGAAATGCAAGTAAGCAAAATGGCTAAAGATATTGAAAATAAAATTATGGCCAAGTACTTATTCAAGTAAAACAATTCAGATAAATAGTGATTCAAAATAATACGGCCCACATGTATAACATATATTAACACTTTTGCCTACATTTCCTTTCTATCAAGTTAAAAAATGAGCAAATAAAATTTACGGATACAACTAAAGCCATTTTTCTCCTTTTCTCTCTCCCAGAGGTAAGATCTAATCTGAGTTTGGTGCAGATAATGTGCATGCATTATTTTTATGCATTTGCTATAAATATTTATTGATGAACAACATAGAGAATTGTTCTGTGCAATTTTCTACCTTTCCTGGTGTTCAAAACTCAAGTCTCTTGGCCTCTTGCTTTAAGACTTTTTTTTGCTTTAGGTGAATTCTCTTAACTTCACGACCACTCCCAAAACTACAACCACCCACATAACATCAGCTGAGAATTTACAAACGTTTTCATTTTTTTTCTGAAGACCTAGACAGTACTTTACATATTTTTTTGTTTCTAAGTTTGCATTGTGTATTTGTATTTTATATTTAAATTTTACTTACATAACCCTTCCAACAAATAGTATGGAGTTTAACATAGAAATATGTTCTACATTCATGAATGTAGACTGAATGACTAAATTGGAGTAATCTCATGATATCAGATCACTTTATAAAAGAAGCACTTTGAGAATTTGATTTTCAGTAGTTGCCTCATCTTCCATCTACATCCTTTGTGTCTGATAACACAAAAATGATAAGATAACTATGGTACTCTACAACTAAACACAATTCTTAGGTTATAAAAGTGAATTTGAACAATATTCATTCACATTTTAGTGGTTGGACTTAGGGCAAATGCTGAAAGAGCCACTGCTAGCTGACACACGGATTGACCATAACTATAAATATACAAATGTTTCTAGGCAAATACGTGTGGTAAGTATTTCCTGTGCATAAAGGCAACTGACCTAATTTTGTTTGCAGTGGCAATTTATGACCTTGAACACAAAAAATTTCTGTGGTACCTTTTCTCATCATAATGTTGAAAATGTTCTGAATATTGGTATAATTCATTATGGAACACACCCTAGGAAGTGCATTTACTATTTGGAAGAGTTTATATTTGGGCTTATGTTAATCAGTAAGTTCAGCTGGTGTTTAGAAATCTTTAATTTGTGTGATATGATCTGTTTATACTAAAAAAAAGCAAATTATTTTATCATACCCAATCACACACACAAAATCATCTTTTGCAGCCAAATATAACCATTAGCCTGACTTAAATGTGGAAAATTCATTAGGAATTGTTATGGGTTGAATTGTCCTCCCCTTCATATGTTCAAATCCTAGCCTTAGTACCTCAGAATCTGACTGTATTTGGAGATAGCTTCCTTAAAGAGATAATTAAGTTAAAATGCAGCCATTTGGGTGAGCCCTAATCCAATATGACTGGTGTCATTAGGCCACAGACACATATGGAGAGAAGATCATGTGAAGATGGGAAGAGAAGACATCCATTTACAACCCAAAGAAGGAAGCCTCAGAAGAAATTAACCCTGCCAACATCTTGATGTTGGACTTCTAGCCACCAGGACTATGAGAAAGTAGCTATCTGTTGTTTAAGTCATCCAGTCTGTGGTATTTTTCATGGCAACCCTAGCAAACAAATATAGGAGGTGTTCCATATCTATTCCCCAGTGCAAATATCAAGTATAGGAGAAGCACAATAAGTACATCATACATTCATTCATTCCTTCAATGTATATCCATGTAATTATTCTCTGGCATTATAAAAATAGTCATGGTTCAAGGTAAAATTTCCATAATAGAAACATCAGATGAATTGATATTACCACATTGCAAATATATTATGAATATGTTTTTTGTGCAAAATCTGCAGGAACACAGAGGAAGAAGAGATAAAATATATCTGTTTTTACAGAACATTGAAGTACTGAGACTTAAACAAAAAAAAAATTGATAGTTAAGAAGTACAGCTGGATGCTAATGAGTGAGGCCAAGCAAAGAGATAACAACCCATAGACAAATGATGAGTTCTTTAGTGATTAGAATTTATCTTACTTCTTTGAAACCTTACCTAACCCTCTAATATTTTAACATTTTCTTAGAAGGCAGTAAGCATTGTTTAATTGTTTAAATTTAGCAGGAATCATTTTGCTTATAATTCCATATCTGAATAAGCTAGTTAATGATGAACACAGGTTCAAGTGTCAATGTTAAATGAGGTAGAACATAAGTGGGGTGATGCTGCTGCATGTTTTAATCTCTACTTTTACTCCATCTGCCATATCCTTTGTCCCACTGCATTCCTCCAACAATTGACCATTTTCCAATTCTCTGCATGGGAGGGAACGAAGATATTCCATTGAAAACATTGTCCTCACATCTTGAATATTTTCACATAATATACCCCCCTTCCCTTATTTGTCATTACTGAATACTAATTTTTCCCCAGTTACACAACTTTTCTTTTTTCTATTATGGTAAAAATACATAACATAAAATTTACCTTCATAACAATTAAGTGTACAATTCAGTAGTGTTAATTATGCTCACATTGTTGTGAAACAGATCTCCAGAATTTCTTTCTCTTGCAAATCTGAAACTCTATACCCACTAAAGAACTCTGTTTTTCCCCTCCCCCCAGCCACTGGAAACCAGTCATCTATTTTCTGTTTCTATGAATTTTACTACTTTAGATACCTTATATAAGTGGAATAATACACTATTTGTCTTCTTGTAATTGGATTATTTCACTTAACATATCATCCTCAAGAATCATCCATGTTGTAACATGTGACAGGATTTCTTTCCTTTTTAAAGTTGAATAATATCCCATTGTATGTATATACCACATTTTCTTTACCCATTTATCTGTTAATAGATATTTAGGTTGCTTTCAACTCTTGGTTATTGTGAATAGTGCTGTTATGAATATGGGTATGCAAATATCTCTTCAAGACACTGCTTTTAATTCTTTTGAATATATACCCAGAGGTGGGATTACTGGATCATATGGTAGATCTATTTTTAAATTTTGAGGAACCTCTATATTGTTTTCCATAGTGGTTGCACCATTTTACAATCCCATCAACAGTGCCCAAGGATTTCAGTTTCTCCACATCCTTGCCAACACTTGTTATTTTCTGGGTTTTTTTTTTTTTTAATTAACCATCCTAACAGGTTATGAAGAGATATTTGTGGTTTTGGTTTGCATTTCTTGGATGATTAGTGATGTTGGTCATCTTTTCATATGCTTACTGGACATTTGTATATCTTTAGAAAAATGTCTATTCAAGTCCTTTGCTCATTTTTTAAATCAGATTCTTTGTTTTTGGTTGATGAGTCATAGAAGTTCTTTATATACTCTTTATATACTTGATAAGGGGATACTAACCCCTTATCAAATATATAATTTGAAAATATTTTCTCCCATTCTATAGGTTGACTTTTCACTCTGTTGATTATGTCCTTTCATGCACAAAAGTTTTTAAGTTAGATGTAGTCCCATTTGTCTACTTTTGCTTTTGTTGCCTGTGTTTTTGGTACCATATAAAAGAAATCATTGTTAAGTCCAATGTCATAAAGGTTTTCCCATATGTTTTCTTCTAGGACCTTTATAGTTAGGTCTTACATGGGGTCTTTAATCCATTTTGAGTTTATTTTTGTATATTATGTAAGATAAGGGTCTAACTTTATTATTTTGCACGTAGACATCTAGTTTTCCTGACATTTTTTGAAGAGACTGTCTTTTCCTCTTTGAGTAGTATTGGCACCCCTGTTGACAATCATATGCGATATACATGGGGATTTATTTCTGAGCTTTCTATTCTATTTTATTGGCCTATTTGTCTCTACATTGGTATCACACTGTTTTGATTACTGTACTTTTGTAAAATGTTTTGAAATCAGGAAGTGTGAGTTGTCCAACTTTGCCCTTCTTTTTAAAAATTGTTTTGGCCATTTGAAGTCCCTAGAGATTCCACATAAATTTTGGGATGATTTTTTTTCTGTTTCTGAAAAAAAATGCCATTGGAATTTTAATAGAGATTGCATGGAATCTGTAGATCACTTTGGGTAGTATGCACACCTTAACAATATTGTCTTCTAATCCAAAAGACATGATATTTCTTTCCATTTATTTATATCTTCTTTAATTTTTTCCAGCAATGTTTTGTAGTTTTCAGTGTATTAGTTTTTCACCTCCTCAATTAGTTTTATTCCTAAGTATTTTATTCTCTTTCATGCTGTTAAAAATGAAAATATTTTCTTCACTTTCTCTCCAGATTGTCATCCTTAGTATATAAAAATTCAACTGATTTCTGTGTGTTGACTTTGTATCCTGCAACTTAGCTGAATTCATTTATTAGTTCTGACAGGTTATTTTTTGTGTGGAGTCTTTAGGGCTTTTTACATGTAAGATCACATGATCTCTGAATAGAGATAATTTTTATTCCCTGTTTCCAATTTGCAGATCCTTTATTTCTTCATCCTATCTAATTGCTCTGTCTTGGACTTCTAACACTGTGTTGAATAGAAGTGGCCAGAGCAGACATCCTTGTGTTTTTACTGATCTTAGAGAAAAAGCTTTCAGTCTTTTACCATTCAATATACTGTTAGCTGTGAGCTTTTCATAAATGGCCTTTATTATGTTGAGGTAGTTTCCTTCTATTCCTACTTTGTTGAGTATTTTTATCATGAAAGGGTGTTGAATTGTGTCAAACGTTTTTTCTCCATCAGTTGAGATCATCATGTGGTTTTTGTCCTTCATTGTATTAATGTGGTGTATTACATTTATTGCTTTTCCTATGTTGAAAACCCATTTATTCCAGGAAAAAAATCCACTTGGTTATGATTTATAATCCTTTTAATGTGCTGTTGAAAATTTTTGGATCAATATTCATCAGTAATATTGGTCTATAGTTTTCCTTTCTTGTAGCATCTTTGTCTGGCTTTGATATCAGGGTAATGCTGGCCTTATAGAGCGAGCCTTGGAAGTGTTTTATCCTCTTCAGTTTTTTGGAAGATTTCCAGGAGAATTGGTGTAAATTTTTTTTTTAAATGTTAGGTAGAATTCTCCAGTGAATCCATCTATCCTGGGCTTTTCTTTGTTAGGAGTCTTTTAAATATTATTTCAATCTTATTTATTATTGATCTGTTCACATTTTCTATTTCTTCATGATTCCGTTTTGGTACATTTCTAGGAATTTATCCATTTCCTTGAGGTTATCCAATATGTTGGTGTACAATTTTTCATAGTATTCTTTTCATTAAGCTGTCTTTCTATGTTATTGTTTAGCTCATTGAGCATCTTTATAACAGTTATTTAATTTTATTTTTCTTACTGAGGTATAATTGACATATAACATTAAGTTAGTTTCAGGTGTACAACATAATTATTTGATATTTGTATACATTGTGAAATGATCACCACAATAAATCTAGTTAACATAGGTCATCATGCATAGTTACAATAGTTGTTTTAAATTCAGCTCATAGATCTGAAGTTCTTTAGGGTCTATTTCTGGAGTTTTATTTTTTTTTCTTTGATTGGGCCGTGTTTCCTGTTTCTTTTATGATTTGTATTTTTTTTTTTTTTTAGTGGGATTTAGACATTTGAAGAAACAAGCACCTCTACCAGTCTTTGTGTATTGGCTTCTTGAGGGGTAAGACCTTCACCAGCCAGCCCAGCTGGAGGGTCTAGGACTTCTCAAACCTTTTCTTAGCTCTTGCTCCTCTCATATCTGCCTACAGAACTGTAGCTCTGTGTGCTGCTCACCCAAGTTTTCAGTGCTTCCAAACTTGCACTGGTCCCATAAGCACTCCAACTCAGGCAAGACAGAAACCAGTTCCTTGAGAAGCCCCAGACAATTCAGAAGGTTGGATGCACAATCTTCTCTTTTGTTTCCATCTCAAAGGAGAATCCCCTCTGTATGGGGTTTCCTCCTGATGTCTCCACACTATGTCATGCAAGGGAAGGGACATGAATAGGTGCACTAAATGCTGGGAATTATTCTACCTCTTTTGTTGAAATTCATTCTTGGTTTTACAATGGCCTCAGTGCTGTAGCTTCTCAACTGATCTCTAGAGCTCCTACAGAGGTATTCTGGTGCATATATTGTTGTCAACTCTGCATCTTTGTGGGAGAAGGAGGGCCTGTAGCTTCCTAGTCTTCCATCTTGCTGAAGTCACGATTTTCTTTTCTGTTTTAAGCCTAGAGTGGATTCTCTTGTCTTATGATTACCATTTGTTGATCCTTGTATTTTCACTTTCTCGCACAAAGTGATTCTCTTATCGCTTTCTTATCACTCTTTTCTCCAAGTTGTAACCATTTTTGGGCCTCTATTGTAGTTCTTCACATTCAAAAGTAACTTTGTTTTTATTTAACTCTATTTTTCTGTTCACTACAACTCCCACTTTTAACCTAGCAATGCTCAATATCAAAATAAGTTGATGTAGCCAAAAATCTATCTTTTTTCTTCCTTGAGCTGCTCAAAATTGTTTCTACTATTGCCACATCCTAAATCTCAGAGTTGCTTATAACAATTCACCCTCTGAAATCTTTAGCTTTAATAGCATGTATATTATGAGTGTTTGCGTTTGTATATAACCTCTCTCTTTATATATATATTATAACTCTCTCTATATATATATTATAAATAAATATATGTTTTAAATATAATAAAACCTATGTATAGGTGACAGTATATTCCTGTATTCTGATATACTTTGCTGCAAAAGTGTCATCTAGGTGATTAGATGATCAAATTAATCAATTAACATAACTAGAAAAATTCTACAGGAATGAATTCTCATGAAGGTTTTAATTTATATGTATACAATAAGAATTGTATAATAAGGGTCTTTTGTGATAGAAGACAATTATGAGGATGGTTATAACAAACCATCAGTGGTCCATCAATGTATTTCATACTACGTATGGACGAATAAAAACTCTTCTTTGGTTTATGTTTGTAGCCAATTTATATTTTTGCAGCTTACAGGCTTTTGCAAGCTTCTGTTTGAAGAGAACACCCTTACCTCAAATAAATTATTTTTAATATGGTCATTGTGGATTCCTAGTAGTCACAGTCATGTTTCATGACTTGAAGTTAAACTTCAGTGCACTAAAACCTCTATTTTAATCCCCCGATTAGATCACCAGATTTGTGTTCACTCTATAGATCTTCCTCAACTTACGATGGAGTTATAGCCTGATAAACCCATTGTAAGTTGAAAATATCATGTCAAAAATGCGTATAATACACCTAACCTACTGAACATGATAGCTTAGCTTAGCCTAACTTAACCATGCTCAGAACACTTACGTTAGCCTACAGTTGGGCAAAATTATATACTACAAAGCCTATTTTATACTAAAGTGTTGAATACCACAGGTAACTTGTTGAATACTGTGCTGAAAGTCCAAAACAGAATGGCTGTGTGGGTGCAGAATGGTTCTAAGTGTATTGGAGTTTCCCCTCACGACTGCACGGCTAACTGGGAGCAGCAGCTCACTGCCACTGCCCAGCATCATGAAAGAGTATTGTACTGCATATTACTAGCCTAGGAAAAGATCAAAATTCAAAGTACAGTTTCTACTAAATGTGTATCACTTTTGCACCATTGTAAAGTCAAAAAATTATAAGTCAAACCATTGTAAGTTGGTGACCAGCTGTACTGATCTTTCTAAAATATCCCCACATTTTCCACTTGCTATGTGAGTGTTTCTTTATGCATGAACCATTTGAATTGCCTGGGATGATGTTTTTAGCACATTCTTCACCTCAGGCTAATGATATCTTGAGAAGGAAAGGAGTATAGGTGGCAGGATTTTACATTATTAACAAGTTTTCAGATGATCCTTATATATAATAAAACTTGAGAATCACTTTTTTATATAGATGACCCAGTACACTCTTTCATAATTCTAGCAGATTGTGTTTATTCCAAAAATTTAGATGAGGCATGTGGCAGAACCAAATATCATAGCATAAATAAAGTGATTGTTAGTTACCCAATAGCCAGATAGTTAAAAAACATTTTAATTGAATGACTAAAGAGTACATACAATGGTATTATCAACCTAGGCTAGTTTTATTGACTAGATATATCGCACTCAAGAGTTCAAGAATTTTTTAGGAGGGTAAAACATCCATCTTCTAAATAATGGTGGGTTATCATTGGTGCTTCACTCTAGAAATGAAACTCTTGCAAGAAAATAAGAAGAAATATCTTAGAAATCTTAACACTTAAGTTCAGAGTATTATTGCCAAGAATACTGGATATATTTTCATAATAATGGTTCATATGTTTCTAAAAGCAGAAATCCCTTTTGTTTTTACCACCATCATCTTAAAGACGCATAAATTATAAGCTTCATATTTTTCTTCCTGGGTTATTCAACTCTAGCATATGTTTACTTCTCACTTCATAACTGTCAGTCATCTTTAAGGAATAAATGTGTGCCTCTATGACAGGCACAGAATGAAAAAATTTTGCAATGAATAAACACTTTCTATCTTCTGGGGTACAAAGCCAGGAGACTGCTTCCACCATCCAGTAATTTGACCACCTGGTACAATTCTGCCATGATTACAGCAAGTGACTTTGAGGAAATCCCTGATTTTCTCTTTTCTCACTTCTAATGGGAGAATGTCAGACTTGGTGGAATATAAGGTTCTGCTCTAAGAATCTATGCCTGAAAATCCTTTCAAAAGATAGGCAATTCCACAAGTTCAAGTTCTCCACTTTCTATAATTCTGGCAGATTTCGAATTCTTTTACTCATGTGGAAACTCTATAATATTCAAGAGTGTCTTTAGAGCTAAGCTAAGAGTAGTCTATTCATCTTTACCTCTTTGCTTTTTCTATTGTATTATTCAGGGACCATTTCCTCATTTACAACTCAATTTTCCACATTTTGCAACTTTCTTTGGAGCATAAATATTTCAGGAAGAATTTAGAGCTTTTGAAAGGCATCCTGCAGTTTTTTGCATTAATTTTTATTCTTTACAGCATGACATTAAATATTATTTGTCTCAATTACTGAGTTTTTTGGAGGCCTCCTTAAATTTGCACCCTGGGTGAGTGTGTTTGCCTCACCCTGGTCCTGGCCCTGAAGAGGTTCTCAAAAGGGATCGTTAGAGGGACAAAAGCAAAAAATCTTTCCCAAAATTTTGTCAAACAGACCAATTAATTAAACAAAATAGATATTACATGTCTAAGTATAATGGACACACAGTAAGTGGATTGTCTCACTAATTTATGGAGAAAACCCCCAGCTAGAAGTGTGGGTGGGTGGGGATACAAGAGAGACAACATAGTAGTTCAGACTGGGCACTTCCTTTTGCTGATCTTGCCTCACAGAACTTGGAGTTTGTCCTGATACACAAGTTTAGTGCTGCATTCTCCAGTTTGCAATGGACAGACATATGATATATGCTGATTTAAACTTACCCAGGGATTCCAGCCTTGAAATTTCATCACCCCCATCTCTTCCTCGGGGTAAGTGGCCTTACATTTCCTTTTGGTACTTGTATATCTTTCAGAGTTAGATTTTCCTCCTAAATTTATAGTTTTGAAGGGGAGCAGCAGTCTTATATTAATGCTAAATAGGTATAAGTAAGTAATCACAACTGTGGAGAAAAACACATACCTTACAGATTTCTTTTTTATCAAGATAGTGTGAAAAGTGAACATCGTTCCTATTACCAAGCTTTGGTTCAAAGACCATAAAGAAATATTTTACATGTATGAAGAAAGGAATATTTTTAGAGACACATTACTACCTCTGTAATAGTAACCTACCTTATTCCAAATCCCTCTACCATATACTAATACTATGATTAAGTTCTAGTGCATTTGCATCCATAGCATTCCTTTCAGAACACAAAGTGTGGGCTTAATGGTTAACATCCTTCACTCTCCAAGGGAAGGAAAAAAAATTTCTGGAAGAAAACCATATTCAAGATCAAAGAGTTGAACATAATTACAATCTGATAGTTTCCAGCTTGAAAAGTTTCACAGCTTAGAAGGAGATAAGCCACAAGGCACTGAGAAAAATCCTAATGAACCTATTTGACATTTGTTGAAGTTGGCACTTTTCTGTATGTCAGAGGAGTTAGTATCCTGAGTGAAAGGAATGGGAAACTCTAATGTGAGGTAATAGGTGATGGATGCCATGGCCTGGAGATAGATTAAAAAAGACCAGAAACTAGGCAGAAAATATATATAAAATTATCTTGACATAGTATTACTTTCTGAAGTCTAAATAAATTTATTAACATCGATAATTTTTATAGATTTTTATCCAATCTGATATTCATTCCATATTGTGCTAAGCATGTGGATTGTACCTTCTTAGGATGGTTTGAAACCACTAAATTATCAACATTCTAAATGGGGGGACAAAAAGAGTAAGTTTCACTATTCTTTTCACATGGGGCTTAAAAGAAATTGGAGGATTTTGATAACCGCAGTGAGGGTTTGGTCAAGCCACGGCTACTTTTTGATGGGAAAGAGCAAGACTTTCTTTTTCTCTGTTCAGACCTAGCAAAAGTGGGCAGAAGGGAGGTGATATTGGAAGGAAATGTCAGAATATGAATGTAGAGAAAGACAGTGAGATTTTTCTCAAAAGCTACTATCTATGACCCTAAATGAATGGGTCCAGAAAATTTGTCTAGTCTGATTGTAATCATTATGCTACAAAACATCATCCTGAAAGTAAATCTAAAAAAAAAAAAAGTAGAATAAAGCCAGAGGAAAATGTATGATTATAAAACACTGATCTGGTATTACAATTATTGTGAAACCACTACTGAGCTCTTTGGCTAACCTGTTCAGGCCGTGGTAATCACGTAGAATAGTGATTTTATCTAAGGCAGTCAGTAAAACTCAAGAGATATGTAAGTTGTGACCTATTTTGTTTATGGCAAAAGGTTTTAGTCTCTTAGAAAAGTAGAAAAGGTGTTGGCGAAATACCTCTAGAGTTTCTTCGTTCATTCAAAAATAAGCACTTACTATGTGCCAGGCATGCTCTAGGTGCTGAGGATACAGCAGTAAATAAAATAGAGAAAAAGTCTTTTCCTTTATTGTGTTTATATTATACTACTATGGAGACATACAAATAAACAAATAACTAGGTATGTATTAAATGATTAGATGGTATTAATGGCAATTGAGAAACATAAAAAAATGGACCTGGGATTTAGCTTTTGGAGAGGGTACCATATCAAACAGAATAATTATGGAAGGCCTCCTTTACAAAATGACATTTGAGTCAAGACCTGAAAGAATTGAGGGACAAAAACATGCTTTCTGGGAGAAGACCCGTCTAAAAGTTGGACCAGCAAGTGAAAATCCCTTAGATGAGAATTTGCTTGTCATATTGTAGGAGGAGCATGGAGGTTAGTGTGAAATGGCTGCATGTATGTATGGAGAACAGCAGAAGATGAAGTTACAGAAATAATGGGGAGACTGAGTGAATAAGGATTTGAAGACCATTTTATAGACTTTTATAGACTCAGATTTGCTTGATAGAAAACTGTTGAAAGTTTTGGAACAATGAAGTGAGAAGATTTAACATGCTGTTTATACCAAAACAAAGAATAGCCATAAGTGGATATTTCCAGATAACTAAGTTTACCTGGCCTCTTCAATTTGTTATTGAAACTCCATTAATTCCTATCTCATGTAATGCAACAGAAAAACTTAATACAAGAAAGCATACCTCCCAGGCACTGGATCCTCCACTCAATTCGTTAAATATTAGCAAGAGTGAATAAATATATTAAAAAGTCACTCCAAATTGCCTTTCACGTATAGTTTTTAAAAAAGATTTTTAGAGAAAACAATAACTAATATTCACTGAACAGTTACTATGTACCAGATGCTATGTCTAGCATTGTAGAAGAATTGTTTCATATAATCCTTTCCAAAACCGGAGTAGATATTATTCTACATTCTGCAGGTGAGGAAATGTACAGTTTATTTGTAGGTTACATTGCCCAAAGTAACATGCTCAAATCTAGATCTGCTAGATTTGAAAGCCTCTGCTCTTAACCACTACTATACTTCAGTAACAAATATTAAAATAGTGACCATATGGAGCTTTCTCCATTTTTCAAAAATTCAAGGGAGAAAAGGATGGGGAAGGAAAGAGACAGAAAGGTAAAATAACACATATATACAACTGGAAGGAAAGGTATCTTAGGACTAGTCTTAGGCTTGTTGACTTTAGGCACTTGTGTCACACTAGCTTTCATTAGAAGTTCTAGTTCAGTATTCTCAAGTTTGGTTTTTGCATTTTCAGATGTATGCCCAGGGCCTTGGAGTCTCCTCTGGGTATCTATTCCTACCTCCCTCCTCCAGATGATAATCCATGTAGCACTACCTTGAATCCAATCTGCTATCTGTTTCCTTCCATAATCTTTTATCACATTTAGCTATCCTAAATTCCACCTCCCCAGGAACATTTTAGAAAGAGCTAACTCTCATATGAAAGTCAGTGTCCTAATGGAAGAGACCATTGTTGGTTGTCTGCAAACTGGGTTGCACAATTTAATCGCCAGGGAGAGTGTAAAAAAACAAAGTAGGAATGGACCTGTAGGTCACTCTGGAACATTCAATGAGAATAAAAGACAACATTTTAACACATCTGATACTAAAATTTTTAACAAGTGACTCAAAGCAAGTAATCACTTATATTGAGAAATACTAGAAAAAATATAAGAAGGAATAGATAATATAAATAAATCAATAGTTGTAGATAAATTAGAGAACTTTTATTTGTAAAGGCCCTTGGCTCTAATGATGCAATTTAGAAAACAATTTATAACTGTAATATACCTAACGTGTTATAAACCAAAGGGAATAAAACAGGTCTTATAATTAAATCAGGTATAGGAACTATCTAAGCACAATTTCGAGTAGAGTAAATGAGGTGTGAATTACCGGAATAATTTCTATCAGAGCTGGTTTAATTTTGGAAGTCATAGCCCAGCGCTTTCCAAGAATATTTTTATTAGTAAGTTCCTCTTTTATTATTTTTCCCCACGAAATCCATATTTTTAAAGCTGTCTAGAAGCAAAATACATTGATAAAGTCATAAGTAATTTATGATCCCATCTAATTAATTAATTAATATAATCACAACTTTTGATGAACATGAGATATAGAGTATATTATTATTGATATGATTACAGAGAAAAACAAAGGTATTTCCTTTTTTAGACTATGTGATATTGTAGACATAAGTTCATGTTATGTTATACTTATTGAAGTACTGAAAATAATATGCAATCTCACAAAACACTCTTCCTTGAATGCCATACATTTGATCTAAGTTGGAGATGATTGTCCTAGACAACACTAAAGCAGAGGAATCCATGTCCAAGAATAGAATTTTTGTATATCACCAGCACCTAAAATGGTGCTTGGCACAAAATAGTGTCTCAAAAAATATATCTTGAATAAATGAAGGCCACCCTTTTTAGACAAAATTCTTTGACTTACTTCCTACAATAGGGCATATGCTTCATTTTTGTATAGCACTTGGCAATTTTCAAAACGTCTTCACATCTGTCTCATTTGATTCTTATACCAATCCTTTGTATACAAAATAAGCATAAATACATCTGTTTTATCAATGAGCAAACTCTTGGTTGGATCTGAGTGAGATTTCATCTTGTGAGACTCTACTTTAAGATGGCTGATAAATGTTCCTTCCCGCCCCCAGCCCTCAACCTGAATCCAACTGTCCATATGTGGTCCAAACCACCTTTGCTTTTTGTACCAGATGAACTCAACTGAGTTAACCATGTATATTTTCTTAATTTCTCAGATATCTGTCAGGGTCCACATTGGCATCAATTTGCTCTGAAAGTTGGTTGTGCTGTAATTATTATTCTTGCCTTGACTGCGATTGCATTGAGTGTTTCAGGTGAGTGACATTAAGATCATTGGTTTCTTGCCGTACTTATTCTGCTTTTATCATAAATCTTAGAGTATCTCAGCATAATTTGGCCACCCCAAACAGTGAAAGACCAATGAAATAAAAACAATTACAAAATAATGCTTCTAACAATGCTCAGCCCATATTCCCTTTGCAAACTTTAGCCTTTCACATTTCTCTTCCTAATTGTTCTGATAGTCTTCATGGGATATTTCACATGTGTTCCAACAATTTTAAAAAGATCACAATTATGACCAAAACATGACAATAACAAAGAAAATAAAAATTTCCAATTATTTACAGTTTCTTAAGTATCTACTAAATCCCACATTGCAGTAGGCAATCTCTCCCTTGGGATAGGCATAATTATACTCACTCTGAAGGTGAGAAAGTTCAGGCATGAGTGTAAGCAATTTAAGAGTTTAACATCCTAAAGTTTACTTATGCCGTATGTAACAGGTAACCCAATGTCTGTGTGAGTTCACTTGTTATGTGTTTTCTTGTTTGTTTGTATATACTGTCTTCTAGCTAGACCCTTTGTTACTACATTGCTATTGCCTTTATCTTCTGTCCATATTCAAGCTTGAGATAACTTAGTTTGCTGAAGTGATAAATATAACATATCCATTCCACCACACATTTCAGCATTTAATCTTAATGGTTTCTCCACATTTACTAGTGATATTCATTTTAAGACAAAAATCATCAACAGAAAAAAGCAGTGTGGATTTTCAAGAGAAAAGGAACGAAACAACAGGTAATTTTGTGACTTGAATTTCCTAAGAATAACAGCTAACGTTTGATAGATATGGTGCATTACCTTAGTTAAGGTTCATAACAACCCATGTGTGAAGATAGTATTATCACTGATTTTATGCTTCACAAAACTGAGGCATGGAAAGGTTAAGCAACTCTCTTAGGGTCATACAACTAGTAAGTGGTGACACTGTGGATGGTACTTAGGTAGTCTGATGTCAAAGTCTATGATCTTAACCACCAAAGCATACTGCCTCATGAAAAGCTGCTGCTAGGATATTCAATAATTAATAGATAAATATCAAATTAAAAGTAAAATATACATTTAAGTGGAGTATTTGATGCTTTTAGTGAATGTGTCAAACAGTTAATTTTGATCTGAAGTTAATTAACAGAACTCAAACATAAAATAAATTCTTTAATATTTATTGTATTAATTATTAAGACATTAATTTTGTTCCAGTAAGTAGTCTGTGTTAATAAAGACAACTATTGTTGCATGACTGTAGCAGAATGTGATCTGTGTGCACACTCTTACAGAACAGAAATTTTATGAAATCTGAAAAACTCTTCTGGAAAATGCTATCCAATAAATCACATTAAGTAGGCAAATATATCATTTGGCAATTATAAACTTTCTTATGATTTTTTCTCCATGGTATTTGTCATTAATTTTGTGACATGAATTATTTCCTTTGTATTTTGCCTGTTGCTTAAAGTAAGCATTTTTTTTAGATAAGTTTGATATTGTTGTCCACATAGTGGAATAAGCACTGGTGATGAATTTAAGGCAGCTCAGAAATAGTTTTGACTCTACCACCATTTGATTGTGTGGACTTGAACAAGTTCTTCTGTCTGTCTTAAAATGTAAAATGTGGCTGCTCAGATTACTTCGATGGTCTTTTCCTATTCTAATATTCTATGATTCCATTTATGCTCAATATAACTGGTCACTAATTTCCAATTCTTGGTACCAGAATGAACAGTAGGTCTGAAAAACTTCAAAATTATAATAAATTCATTGATTATTCTTGCAGCCATAATCTAAGACTTCTGAGAATTTATAATGATTTACGGGTGTGTGATTGGTTGTGGTGGGGTGGGAGCAGATTAGAAACATAACATTTATTTGTTTTTTTCTTTCTCTTCCTTACTTTAGAGAGACTAGGTCTGTTAAAGTGCCCAGTGGGTTGGCATCCGTTTCGAGAAAAATGCTTGTTTTTTTCTCCAACTTCCAACACTTGGAATGGCAGTCTAGCTGACTGTTCCACAAAAGAGTCCAATTTGCTGCTAATTCAAGATCAAGAAGAACTGGTAAATAATTAAATGAAATACTTGCCCAGAACTTAGCAGTTTCTTCTAAACTGCTATCAACAGTTTATCAAGATCTTATCAACTGCTTATCAACATCTTTGGGCTTTAGCCTAAAGGTTCTATGCAGATGGAAGTAGCAACTCTGACTTCAAGAATTTTACAATCTGAGACTAAACATACATATGAGCAAATAATTTAATATAATCTGATGAATACAACAATATAAATACAAATATATAGAGAGAAATATCACAAAGAAAGAAAACTCAAGTCTGATAGGGAGTTAGCAAAGGCTTCATAGAGGACGTGATAGCTGAGGTTTTAGAGGATGAGTAGAAGAAGGCAAGCCATGAAACAGAGTCAATATTCATCCATTTCCTCTGTTGCATTTATAGGGACTCATACAGAACCTGAAAAATGATGGAGGAATTCTATATTGGATTGGATTGAATTTTACATTACCAGAGAATAACTGGAAGTGGATAAACGGTTCTTTTTTAAAACCTAATGTGTGAGTATTAGATAAGCTGATTTTAATATTCAGTTTACATTGCAAGGTAGTAATATTGTTATTGAAGGCTGAGTTTTGTAATTTTAACTTAGTTTAGAAATTCTCAAGAGGTTCAGAATAGGCTAAGACGGATGATTCTGAAGTTGGTTGAAAAGTTCCATATATGAAAAGACATCAACGCTTTATAACAATATATAACTTTATCTGTAATGGAGTCTTAGGAGACAAAGAATAGACTAACTCTTTTGGGTGGGGCACATGAAATAAAAATATCTCTAGCTGGAGGCTACTAGCACACAGAATTTTTTGTGTGTGTGTAAGGGAGATTGGCCCTGAGCTAACATCTGTTGCCAATCTTCCCTCTATTTTGTATGTGGGTCACCACCACAGCATGGCTTGATGAGTGCTGTAGATCTGTGCCCATGAACCTGGGCCACTGAAGTGGAGTGTGCTGAACTTAACCACTACTACACTGGGCCAGCAATCAGAATTTTTTAAGTAGAATTTTTCAAATTATGGGACAATATACCTTAGTGGGTCACAACCAGCATTGAGACCATAAATATAAAAGGAAAACAATAGTAAATATCAGAGTGTGGAACCAAGACATTTAAGAGAAACTACCCACATTGCGACAAATATGGTAGTGTATTTTAACCACTGGTGTAAAAGGGTTATTTGAAGAGGTGTGGTGAATACATGCATAGGTCACAAAGGAGCCATTTGCTGTTTTCTATTGGATGTCTCATTATAGTTTCTTGTGTAAAATGGTCAAAATAACCATAAATGAAATAGAAACATTGATGCTACCCAGTTAAATTATATATTTTAACAGAATTCGTGGTTAATTGTATTGCAAAGGGCAGGGTATTTTTTCCCTCACAAGAAAAAGTATACAGGCATTCAACCAAGTTTCTGTGAAGAAATTTCAATGAGTTTTTCAGAACAGAAAATATAGTGTCACATTTTGTGTCTGTGAATGATTTAATCAAATTTGCCTAAATTGCAGTTAAAATGGATTTTTATCATTCAAAAAACAAGAGGTTGAAATTGAAAACACAGGAATATGCTCAGTTTATCTAAAATATCCTGATAACATTAAATGTGGAAAAATATTAAACATTGAAAGAAATGTTTGCTTAATTCGCCAATTTTGATATGGTTTGACCCACGTTCTAAACTATTTTTTAAAAGAAAGATTTTAAAATAAAGATTATTTTAAAATAAGTGTTCTAGACTAGAATAAATTTATGAAAAGGCAGACATACTCATTCTGTTAAATAAAACCTATCCTGATTTTTTATATGCTTTTTGGGAATTATTTTCTATATTTTATTTACAGGTAAATAAAACTCCAATACTGGCTTATTTTTATTGTTCATATATAGTAAAGGTTAACTTTGGTTTACTAAGTTTAGTGTGCGTGTGTATGTGTGTTTCTTGTTGGGCCACGACGTTTATTCTATTGAGGTTTATAATAAATATAAAATTGGAAAACACTGAAGTGTCTATGAGCAGAAATATAGGTAAAGTAGACGGATTAAATTCAGTCGAACATTCCATTTTATTCTGAGGATAAAAATGATGCGTGATTATGACAATAGTGATCAGATAAACCTGAAAGTGTTACATTATGATAGAAAGAGCATCGGTTAGATTCTGCTTTTATTTTAACTCTCAGCCCTGATCTTCAGGGAAGGAAAAAAATAGAGGGTGATAATTTTTTTCACAGGATTGTTTTGGGGATTAAAAGAGATAATGGAGAACTAGGCAGATATCAGGTCAAGAAAGGCCTAGGAAACCATTGAGCAGCTTTTGGGAAGGGAGTTGTCCACTTGGCCAGATGAGCATTTAAAAAGTTATCTTGAAAATTGAAGGAAAGATCAGAAAGGTGGAAGAGATGAAAAATAAAGAGGACTTTTATAATAGCCCTGTGACAGAAGTTCGTGGATTGCCTAGAGTGTCTGCATTAGGAAGAAATCAGATTGGCTGCTCAGGGCCAAGGGTCTGCTTGAGGAAAGAGAACAAAGGAAAAAACAATCTGTGATGGAACCCTGCCCACTGTCAGCACTTCACTTTCTGTTTGAGATGAATAGATGGATCTTGAACTCATCTTGTCCCTGCAACCCAACCCTAATACTGCCTATCCCGTTGTTTGACTTCTACTCCCATGCCCACCTGCAGTGAGCCATAAGACTCATGCTTGTTTGAAACTAATAGTACATTGAAGCAGACACCCACCAACCTCTCTTTGGAGTGAGAAAAAAAACGGAATTTCTGACTACTTACTACATGAATTGAGCCTCTTTTCCTAACTGCATCCAAATTCTGCAGACCCTGTATGTCCAGCACCATCTATGTACTTACTACATATACTGAGCACATTCTTTGTTGAAGCACTGTCACACTTCCACATGCATCATCTCAATTCTTCCTCCAAATATTGGGTGATTCTGTATCCTGTGTATTTAAGAAAATTGGGGCTCAGTGAAGTTAAGAAACTTTTCACATGGCATGTTAATAGTAGAAAAAGGAGATTCAATCCCCAAAGTCTCTCTTGTTTTAAATCACTATGAAGTTTCATGTTAGAAGAATTCTTGTCCAGTGAAGACGAATTTGAAATTTCTAGAGCTTTACATCAAAATTTTATGCCATTATTTTTGTGAATGTATACTTATTTTATGCTTAATAATTTAGCATCCCATTGCTTCCTGAAAGTTGTGGAAAATATTGGCTGGATGAGCAGAATTATGTGAGAAAATCCCAACCATTAAGAAAGTCTTTTCTTTTGCTCCACAGATTAAAAATTACTGGCGTTGCTAAAGAAAATAGCTGTGTTTGCATTTCGTGGACAGATATTTTTTCTGAGAACTGTGAGACAGAAAATAAATGGATCTGCCAAAAAGAACTAAAATCTGTCAGAAATAAAGTATGTCCTGACTCTTGACTATACATACCCTCTCCATTTCTCTACTTTCCATTTCAAGTCTCTGTAATTTTAACTATATATACTGTTTAAATGGCCTAATATACATTTAGTGGCACAAAGTGAACAAATACCGAGAATTCTAAAACTGTTGTGAATCTTACAGAAGTTTATGCCTAAACTATTTATTCTATAAATGAGGAAACAGATACATAGAAAAAACATGTATCATTTTAAGAGACAGTGATTTTCTCAGGAAAGAAGCCTAGACCAGCTGAGGTGAATTTGGTTTCTAATCCTGGCATAAGTGTGTAGTTTTCATTGATGCTGTGCATCTCTCATAGTCTATGTTTTTTCATACCATCCCACAACTGGGTTGTGGGAGACCATTGATTAAATTCCATTCTCTTGACTTTTACATCAGAGACCCATAACTAAAGGAGTTAGGAAAGAAAGCTTAACTCTTCCCACCATTCCACCATGCCCACCATTCCACTTAAATTTTCTCATTACTTCTTTTCGTTCTATGTCTCTTTCTTTCTATGGCTCACACACAACCTGTGGGAAATATGCAATCAAATTTTTCATTATTCTAATGGAAAATAAGTGATATTTTTTCACCTCTGCAGTTGGGGAAATGAATGTAACAAAAGAGAAATGTTTATTCTGATAGATCTCGTAAGTGCTCACTTTTTTAAAACATACGCCAACTATTCTAAGGAAATTAAATAAATGATAAAACTGAATTTATCCTATAAGGAGATTTATTAAAAATTTCTGAAAAATAAATATCTATTTACTCTAATAATTCAATGACAATTTGAATTATATAAATTCAAGTATGTACTGTAACAACAAAAATAACATTTCAATTTCTGTTTTCCATGCATGATGATTTATAATACTGGTTAATATAAAATTTTAAACACATCAAAAATCCAAAGTAGAATTCATTTTGTACCAATTACTTAGAAAAACATTCTCGAAAAGAGCATCACTACAAAATAAAGTATGATAAAAGTGAGATTTTTGACATGTTTGATCCTTTGGGGGAAGAGATCTGTAAAGAATAGAAATATGAAAAAAATATTCCCATGATTGACAATGTGCATTCCCATCTCTTTGGAGTGATGTTCAAAGCAGTCTTCCAAAGCAGTTCAGGCTCTCTAAGTCTGTTCAGTTAGTCCAGAATTCATTCCACACATGGACATTTTCCTTCTCCTATACTTGTTGCATCTGAATCATGACCCTAAACACACATCTGTAGGAAACTTTTACAATGAAACTAACCAAAGAAGTTAGGTTTTGTTACTGTCATTTACTATTACAGTATTAGATAATCGAGTAAATTTACAATTGGATGTGATACTACTGAGATTATCTCTGAAACTCAAACTAGGAAGATACAGTTCTATGAGAAAGGCATGTCTAACCATATTCTTGGCAGATTAAAAAATATTAGATCTCAGGGGAAATTTTGGTTACAATATTTGAGTCAATGTTTATTGACAATTAACTAACTGCCACTCTAAGCCAAGTCAAAACAGATACTATGTCATTCAAGATCCACCACCTACATTTCCTCTGTGCAGCCCATGCTCCAGGCACATTGACACCTCACCATTCTCCAAACACATCCCGATGTTTTATGATTTTACAATTTAATGCATATTGTCCCATAAACGTGAACTGCACACAACCACTTTATTCTTTGCCTAGAAAAATCCTAGTAATAGTGGAAGACTTGAATCAAATGTTAATTCCCTTACAAATTTTTCCTGAAACCTCTCTGGCTGTCACAATTTGTAATCTATTTCTTCCCACTTTTCTGAAAGATGATTTAATTTCTTTTTTGCTCTATTATAATTCATTGTTTTTATGTTCATAAGGCTGGTTCCACTTCTCTCCTGCCTAGAGCTGGACAAGTACCAAGATAGAACAATTAGAGGAAGAAAAGAGACAGTCCCTGACTCATTTTAATATAGTAAGCTAAGAAGAGCAATAGCATAAAAATGGTCTATTTGTGTTGTAGTAAATGGACCTTGAGGCTGGATCAGTGAGATTCCTTTTGTTTATTTTCTATGCTATGTGCTTGGATTTGAAGTCTGTTTGCTTCTGTTTTACCTTCCTGCCCTCCCGTTCCGCAAAGCTCTTCGATATGCATTGTGTGAGTTAAAAAGTAGGTATTGTGGAAAAACACTTATGGCGGGAAAAACTAAAAAAATATATTCTTGATGCATTAACCTAGCTTTTTTTCTGGAATCATTGTTTCCAATCTACAGATATGTAGGCAGCCAGCAATAAGATTCTTCTCTTTATCATACAGGTATGTGTAAACAAGAATAAGTTTAGACTTCCATACCAAGTAGTGTTGGAAAGGAAAACCCAAGAAGTACAGGTAAAAAAATAATCATAAAAAATAGTTTTGAGTTCTAAACACCTATAAAGTCATGAAGCAACTAACAACCTGTTCTGGTAGGGACAGCCTTTAGTCTACTCCTTGGCAGCAATTTAAGTTTACTTCTGCAATTGTTTGTGATGAACTCCACTCTGCCACCTTGTGGATTTATTTGGTTTTGTTTTTGTTTTTGTGGCTGTGCTTGTTACCTTCCAAGCAAGCAAAACAAAACAAAGAAAACAATAGTTCTGTATCAGTCAGAATGAGTTTATCCATTTTGTCCCTTTGCAACACTTTGTTTATTTCATAATATATGAAATTGGAAAATTTTCTGCTTATTTGCTTATTATTTAGTTGTTATTGCTGTTATCATTTGGTTGTTATTATTAGGCTCTCTCCATGGGAATATGAGCTCCATGACAGAAAGGACCTTCATAGTATTATTCACCAATGCATGGTTCTGACATACAGTAGATGCTCAATAAATATTTCCTGAACAAATAAATTATTATATGATCAAATTTATTCATTTAATGGGCTTACCTAGGCAGTGCTCACTTGGGGTCTCTAAGGTAGTTGGAGTGAAATGGTGATTGGGGCTGGAGTTATTGCCAAGACTTCCTCACTCATATATGCACTTTTGATTGTAACTGTTGCCTGGAACCTCAGCAGGGTGGCTGAGTTACAAGAGCAGTTTTCCTAAAAGGACCATTTTTCAAATAATAATACAAGCAGCATAGAATGATTTGTCAACATTTAGGAGGTGACCCACTAATAGAGCTAGGACCCAAATTTGATCTTCCAGGTATATGAAGCCAATTGGCCTCTCTGTCCAAACAAAATCAGTCAGTGCTCTTTCAAAATAAACATTGGAACACTGTGTAATCACAGTGGACTTTGGTTTTATCCTTTGTGCTTCATGGGAAATTTTCAATGTTCTACTTTAGGAAATAGATAACCGCTAAATGGCTAAAAATTCCCAGGTAAAGACATTCAATAGGCATAATCTCTAAATGTAATTCCAATTTTGACCAAAATTGCTCTCCAGGTAGCTTGTTTTCTTCTCCAAGTTTTTGTTCAGATATTTTTATTCATTAGTAACTATGTTCAAGCTGAAAACATAAAAAGCAATATCCAAGTATTACTACTTTATTTCATTTGATTGTTTGGTGCTAAAGGGAACATAGGATGATTTAAATTAATGATTAATTTATAAGTGATTTGACCTAACTAGCAAAGGAGGGGCGGATCTGGAATGCAAGCTCCTCAGTCACGATTATCTTTGCCTGTTTCTTCACTGATGAATCCCAAGAACCTAGAAAAATGCCTGGCACATGATAGACACCCAGTGAATGTTGAATGAATGATGACACAAAAAGAAGTATATATATTCCATATCAGATTTTAAGCTCTATAGGAAATTGCAGGTAGTTAGTAAAACAGTGTTTCAGGTGATGCTATATGGGATGAAAATGCCTTTGTTCATACTGCTTTTCTGATCGAATCCCTTATTTTCTTCTTTATCTGTTGAAAACTTTGAACATTTTTTTAAGACTCAAATTAAGTCTATCTTCTACGGAGCTACTCACGATTGTTTCAAACTGCAGTAAATGCTGTTTTCTGTGAAATCTTATTGCACTTTCAATCTTGGTCACATACTTTGTATTAAATATGTTATCGATTTCTCTCTCTAATTCTCTAAATTCTGTTATCATGCTAAGACAAATGTAAGTCTTTAGAGCCATTTATTTTAAAATTTTCACACTCCTTAGCAGTGGCTGAGCATATAATTAAGCTGCTTCTGGCTTATCAATATTCTTTCCTAAGTTAACATCCATCGCAGTTGTCAGCAAGAGACAGACAAAGACAATCCAGAGAAATAACTGCTAACCAAAATAACCTCCAAATTTCTAACCAATCAAATCAGAGCAAATAAATCAGCAGCTAATTATTCACAAGCATTTCAAATTTAATTAGTGAAATTATGTAATGATAAAATAGAATTATAATTAAAACAGTAAGTACAACTGTATTTGCTACTTGAACCAGTTAAGTTTTGCTATATAACAAATCGCCTCAAAACTCAGTGGATTAAAACACAATGATTTAGTTTTGCTCGTGAGACTACAGGTTAGCTGGAAGTTTCTGCTGATCTGATCCTAATTCAACTGATTTTATCTGGGCTTGCTAATGCATCTGTGGGCAGCAGACTGATCCGCTGAGGGCCGGCTGGTCTAGGGGACCTCAGTCACCTGTGGGGCAGTTGGCTCATTGTCCACTTGCCTGATAGATCCACATGTGTCTTATTCTCCATCACATTATCGCAAGTGGTTCACATGGTGGCTAGACAGAGTTCTAAGAGGGAGAGGGACCTCAGTTTGTGACTGAACACTGTCACTTTCCCCATATTCTGTTGGACAAATCAAGTCAAGGGGCAGGGAAAATGGACTTCTGCTCTTGATGGGAAGAGATTCAAAGTCACATTACAAAGGGCATGGGTACAATGAGTGGTAGAGAACCAGAACTGGTGCTAATTTTTTAGCCAATTTTTTTGTAATCCTTTAAAATTATTTCCACTTGTACCACATTCCACACGGTGTATATGGAGAAATGTCTTCTATTGATTGGGATGTTGGTACTAGATGGCCACGTTTTCCCATGGAAGGATTCAACAATTCTATAATTGCACCCACAAAAATTAGAAGGGAGGGGAGAAAAAAAGACTTCCAATCAGTAAAATATGTAAATTAATTGGAAAACGTGTTTCCTGGGGAATGGGCTTTAGTTTTGAGGAGGGAAAGAAGTTGCAAATAGTGTTATAACAATGGACATGATAAAATAGGGAAGATCTGGATCCTTTTGAAGTAACCAGAAAACTGTAAAAGGTCACCAGGCTCCTAGATGTGGCATATCAGGAAGTTTGAGAGGGTCATGAGCAAGATGAATTGCCCACTGTGTGAGAAAGATAAAGTTCACAGGGTAATTCATTCAGAACAAGCTCTATTTCCTTTTTTCATCAAAGAAATTTATCATTTAACTGCCAGATCCTCATCATACGTCCTATTGCCCACCAGCTCTTCATCCCTTATTATTTTGTTGCGTTACTCTCCCCGCCTTGCTTGCATATGGGATGGCAACGCATAGGAGCAGGAAGGGGAGTAATTGCCTTGAATTAACTGTCTCTATGGTAACAATTACAGAAAATCAATATATATATATGTTTTTAGAAACACCTATCCATGTGTTGCAAACAGATATAATGCAGAGAGATATTTTATGGCATCTATAATTACGTATGTACACATTTTAAGAGGGACTATGTTTCCCCCTCCGTAGGAAACTACTCACAGCAACACAATGTCAATTGAGTTTATCAGACATTTCCTTCGAGTGTCATTGTCTTTGAGGACTAAAACTCTGGAAGTACATTATTAGAAAGCTACCATATTCAAGTCAAACCAAAAAGAGAAGTAACTCTTTTCACTACTGGAAAGAAAGCCAAAGATTCCTGAGTCCAATTTCCTCACTTTACGTGTGAGAGCTACTTACAGCTGACTTGGGTAGGGTCACAAAATTAAACATTGACAGAGCCAGGACTAGAAACTAGATTTCTCCCAAATCATGAGTCCTTGCCTCTTTCTGTTTCAGCGTTTCTTCCACTTTCCAGCATGCCTATTTGAATGTTAACTACTCAATTGCAGTGTGAGTTTTCTCCGTGATTCTTGCCTTCTGAGATTTTTATGCATCTCTACTCCGAGAGCAAGCATTTGAGGATGTTAAGAAATATTTTTTTCTGGATGCTTTTTTCACAGGAGGAAGGTTCTTATATAGTACATTCAAAAACGAGTCTATCGCCACCTTGTGACTACAATGTACAGCCCGCAACTGTAAAAGTGCAGTTTTTAGGGGGAAAGTTTCAGGTTTACAAAAAGGTTCAAGAATAGTTGAATAAGCCCTGGTATTTTCCTCACCTAGATTCAATAATTATTATAACTTTTCTAAGTGAACTTTACCTCTCTCTCTCTTGCTTCCTATTATCTTTTGTTCTGAATGATTTGAAAGTAAGTTGCACATATAAATCTATGAAAATTAAAAATAATTCAATATATATTCTACAATATATTTTATATCCAAATTTTCCCAAAATGTCTTTTAGGACCCCTCCCCTCCCCTATCCAGGATCTAATCAAAGTTTACCCTTTGCATTTTGTTATTGTCACTTTGGTCTCTTATGATAAAGAATAGTCCCTCTGCTCTTTCTTTTTCTCCATGGCATTCATTTACTGATGAGTCTAGGCCAATTTTATTATAGAATGTCCTACATTATGGATCCTGATTCGATTTTTTCCTCATAATTTCAGTGTCGATTTTAAAATGCGGCCCCCAATATCTTTGACATTTTCATTGAGAGGAGGAGGCTGTGCCCACTGCCCTCGAATGTGATGGAGCTTTGATTACTCCAACAAACATGACATCCGATACTAGATCATAAAACTCAGTGTAGCTTCTGCCTACATTGAGAAACTCTTGGGAAGCTTGCTCTCGGAACTCAGCCTCCAGGCCGAGAAGAAGTGAGAACACATATAGGTATTCTGGACAATAGGCCAAGCGGAAGCTCCAAGTGTCAGCCATCCTCAACTGCTAAATGAGTGAGGGAGGCTTTGCAATGACTCCAGACCCAGCCAACATCTGATTGCAACTGCACTAGGAACTCTAAGAGAGAACCAATTTGGCTGAGCCCTGTCAGCACTCAGAGCTATGCAAGATAGTAAAACGATTGCGGTTGTTTTAAGCCACTGTGTTTTGGGGTAATTTGTCATTCTGCTATATATAACTGGAATGGTATTATTTACACTGCTCCTCCATCTCCTCCGTGAGGCAGGTGCCACTAATGATGCCTCATTATAACCACCTGCTACTTTTGTTTTCTAAAACAAAGAAAGAACTTCCCAGTCTAAAGGAGCTCCTATACTAATTGTTATAGCATGTATGTTTTCAAGAAAATGTATCAATCCGTGAAATCTTGTCTCTCAGTGTTTATGGCTATATGACTTTTAAGACTTCTAAGTCTCAGTGTATGACACTATATGACTTTTAAGATTAGCACAGATTCATTTCTTATTTGTTATTCTTTATGTTTACTTCAGAGATGAGACAGAAGCTCTAAGAGACTATTGGTTAGCTTTTTTTTTTAAAGTATTTTCTAAACAGGAGTATTATACAGCTTATGCAATGAGAAAATAAATGGTTTCAAGTCCTGATCCAGCCACATGAATTATGTGATCTTGAATAAGTGACTAAATATCTTGGAAATTTAATTTAATTTACTCATCAATAATGAGAGCATTCAAGACAGTGGGGTTCTCTCTGAGTAGGAAGTTGGCCACATCTCACACCTTTAGATACACAATGCTGTCAATATTGTTTATTATAAATACTCTGTAGTTACTGTTTAAAACTCTTCTCAGTTCAAGAATTGTTTAGAAGAGTGATTTCCTTTCTTCTGGGTATTGAGTTTTTTGTTTAAAACATTTTAATATTTCCTAAAATAAGGACAAAATATTTAACTGTGTACTTTGTATTTTTTTAAAGAAATGGGGTGTTCTCTGAGGAGCATAATTTAAATAGCTCATAAATCTGCCCTATTATTTGTGCTATAGTCTCTTATATCCTAATGAATCTTTGGTCAAGTGAACCTAGCAAATATAGAGTGTGGTATGGCAAAGCTTCCCACCATAATTTTGTTTCTACATGTTCCACATATATTTTAAAACATTTCTTTAGATATTCTTAATCTATATGTGTGGTACATTAAAGTTCAGAATCAATTAGTCATTGAAGAAATACTGATTGATCTATAATGCCCACCAATATTTTTGTCATCTATGTAAGGAATTGTAGCTCTGGGAAAGCTCAAGAGAGAAATTCCCCCCTGGGTTTTTATTCCCCACTGGTCGAGCTGTCTTGAGTCAGGCTGCCTAACTGGTTGTGCCAGTTGAAAACCGTGAGTCCACAAACTGGGCCTGGGGGTTGCCACAAGTTTGAGCTTCAAACTTTAAACAGCACATGATAAATTCCACTACTCTTATCTTCGCTAACAGTCAAAGGCAGACAACCAAGAGTCCCCAGAGACAAGGCTACAGCTTTTCTGATCCAGTTCAGCTATAAGGAAACTTCATCCTACACAGTGGAGCATTTCAGTAAGAAGGTATTAGGAAAAGCTTGTTAGAGGATTTGGCTTTGTGCTAGGTGGTTTGGAGTAAGGTTCGATAAAGTGGGGCTTGCTCTGGATTGGGTGCTGTTAGAAATCAGCATTTTAGTTCACTGAGCAATTTGGCTATTGAGTATTGTAGAGGGATAGGGCTAACTTGCAGCTGTTCTGTGGTAGCTCCATGATTATCTCCAGAGGCACTTGAAAACATAGGCCAGACAGGAATGAATGCACTAGTTAATTATTTATAATGTGAGGTTTAATGTGCCAAAAAGCAAGTGTTTGTGCCCTGTATCAACTTGACTACATTTTTTGCTGAAAATGTGTAGATTCATTTTCTGTACTAGTTTAGCAGCTTTGGGCTATGTGACCAGTGGGGGATAAAAGATCTCTCAGTAAACTTGTGCCTTGGTTTCCCCAAGACTGAAATATTGCACATACAACTTGATGGTTCATGTTCCAGAGACAGAGCACATCCTGTCATTTGGAAGAGGACCCTGGAAGGTGTACATGGATATATCTAGGATCTTCCTAATATTTCCCTGTGCTTTGTTTCTCCTGTGGTATCAGATCTTTTGCCTTTACTAAAACTTTATTTAAGTATAATTTTGCATTTTTTTTTATTCCTTTCACTTGTATAACCCTGTATAATTGCTGGAGTTTTCTTAATAGTTTTAACACAGGAGGCAGGAAGAACATAGCAAGACAAGTTGTAATTGGGAAAAAGCTGCAGTCACTTATGTTTGCTGGGAGAGAGAGATATTTAGTTATTTTTGTAGTTTGATTTTTGTATGTGCTTAGATATATTTAAGGAGTGGCCTCGTTTTTGTCTCATTCTATTATGGTCCCAGAATGACCTTGCGTTCTGTGAAATTATGTTCAGCAGGGCACACCAGCTAAGAGTTCTCAGGGATGCTTTTTTCTATCTTAATCCCCTGTTTTTGGTTAAAGGCAGATGAATTCAAGTCATAGGACATTAATCTGTGAAATCCAGATCTTCACCATTGTTGAAATTCTGTGAATCAGGAGATTTTCCAGAAAAAGTTGTTTGTAGTTAGTCCTTCATGCTGCTATTGTTATGAGACAAGTGGTTGAAACATGTGATGTGATAATGGCTGTGCAATAGCACCTAAGACTTTGGATAGAATGCAAACAGCCAACTGCAGCACAGACAATATTGTTTTAATCCTTGACATAGATCACGAAGCCAGGGACCTAGACAACTAAACCCAGACCATTAAAACATGTCCCTTCTTGGTCTGTTTCAAAGGGCCAGGTGGCTTTTTCTTTTAGCTTAGTCATGGGCTGTTTACTTGACTGCTCATATTTATGAGGTCCAGACAGAAGTGCTTGCTATAGCACAAACACCTCCTTGGGAGTTCCTTAAGAGGAAATCATAGGCTATGCCTAAATTTGGCTAATGGACTTAAAACGCTTTGTTGGGTTTTAAGAGCAGAAGCGATGTCTACATAAGCAGTGGTACCCTAGAAGAGCACAGCCCCCACTGGTAGTAAAGTATCCTTCATTTTAACTGCAGTAAATCAATCACTGGTCCCTTAGCGTGGTCAGATTTTCTGAGTAGAATTAAGTAATTCCTGCAAAGCAGGCTGGAGTGTTTCTGAGAGAACAGAAGACAGATTATTCTAACAATTTTAGTTCTGAAATTATATTCACTTCTGATGGGCTGGGGTTGGCTGATGAGGATACAATGTCTTCAATGGAAGTATTCTGTTGGGGGGGTCAAGGTCCAATTTGTGTAAGATTAAAGGTTGGAATTAATAATGGAAGGGTAATTTAAGTACCATACAAGACCTATAAAAGAAATTGGCATTTGGAAATACTTTAGCAATGTTTCTCAATCTTTTCTCAATTTTGTCTCCTAAAGAGACTTTTTAGGTATTTTGTTTCTATTTGCCATACTCCCCCAAATTTTAATACCATATACTGTATACCTGTTTATATACTGTGTGTATAACCATGCTTACACATAAAAAGAGTAAGACATTTTCAACCCATAAGAACTGATTTTTGCCCCCTTGAGAGTGATGTCAGCCCTCTTGAGAATGTATGCTTTAAAGGGAATAGCTGTTAGATGCTTGACAGCAGGAACAGATGGAGGATGATAGACTTGCCAATGAATTAATTCAAAGTGGTAGCTCTGGTATGAAGAAAATGCACAAGCAAATTTTGTTTTTCTTGATTAGTAAATGACAATGGGGTGTCAACAGTAAAAAGATGAAGAATAGCTCCCTTAAGGGAGCTTGTTGAGAAATCATTCAGTCCATATGTGGTGTTAAAATACAATAGTAGGTAAGATTAGAGAAGAAAAAATGGAAAGAAATAGGATGATAGGGAATCAGAAAATTAATTTTGTTCTATCATCTTGGGTGAAAGTTTTCTACTCCATGTAAGTATTTGTTTTTAGAGGAAACTTAAAAATCCTCAACTACAGGGCTGGCCTGGTGGCATTGTGGTTAAGTTTGCACATTCCGCTGTGGGGGGGCCCAGGGTTTCGCAGGTTCAGATCCTGGGTGCAGACCTATGCATCACTTATCAAGACATGCTGTGGCAGATATCCCACATAGAGTAGAGGAAGATGGGTACAGATGTCAGCTCAGGGCCGGTCTTCCTCAGCAAAAAGATGGGGACTGGCAGCGGATGGTAGCTAGGGGCTAATCTTCCTCACACACACAAAAATATCCTCAACTTGAAGTCTCCCAATGGAACGGACATCCAGTGATCAGAAGAAGATGATATCCAGTGGCCAAAAGAAGATGGTGTACGTCTTCTTAACTGGGAAACATGAATCCAAGTATCAACACTTTTGGAGTTTTCCTGCTATGCTAGTTGTTACAGTATCTAGTAAGTTCTTTTGCTTTGAAGGGTAAGGATGGATTCTTTTATGGTATTCTTTGAGAAAACTAAATTTCCATGTTCAAGTTATGAAGAGATGTGCTTGATGGACTATTTTAGAAACACTGTTTGCACCTTTTTAGTGATACGGCTGATTGCATCTGGTCACATCTGCTCACAACAGGGAAGTACCCTGAATGCGTGGGGTGGCTTGTTATTAATCCATATGGAGAGTCTGTATCAAGGCTTATCTAGTATCTTAGGCCATGGAAGTTCTAGAGGCTCTGAAAACTTTGCCAGTTTTTAGTTTTTGAATTCCATTTTTTCTATCTACTTTTCACTGAAGATTGAGGATGGGAACAATGAAGTTTTTGAGTAAAAAGTAAAGCCTTACAAGGGTATTTAATAACATTCTCAATGAAAGGTAGTTCTCAAAATAAGCAAACAATGACCAAGCACACTGGAACATGATTATTATTTGTTTAAATGTTGATCTTCACCTCTTTTTACCTGGAAAGCCCAAATGAGGATAATTAACTTAGTCATAGTGGACTAATTTAAATTCGAGGAGAGGTTCATGTTCCAAGATTGAGTTTAAATCTGTAATTGTATAGCCTGCTTGATAATTTCAAGTTTTTGTTTTTAAGTGTAAACCATTATAAAACAAAATTAAATAGTATTATCCAGGAGAATTTACAAAAGGCCTGTGTAAAGCATAGATAATTTTCTAACAGAGATTAAAACATTCAGGGATTTTCTTTTTTTAAGTGGAGGAAGGAGCACTCCTGGATTCAGCATGTTACAGAGGTGGATAGTGAAATGTGAAGAAGAGAGATACTGTATGAGGACTTTAATATCATTCCAAGTGCTCTCAACTGATAAGAGTATTTAAATCTAGAATTCTGGTAGCAAAAATCTTTTAATAAATAATTATTATACCAGTCTTTGTGCTTAAACGTGAGTATCCTTTTTTAATCTGAAAAGTACGCAATCATCATAACATATTTACACTACATTATTTAACTTATATGTTTATAAACCTAGGAAGATGTACTTTCTTCTAGATTTATCAGTTCTTTTGTTTTAACTTAAGTTTGGTAAACAAAAGTGTTCTTACAGTATTGTGAAATAACCAAGTTTTGAGACTGATAAACGAACTTGATCATTTTTATTATTCTTATTCCATTTCTTTGAGTAAAATAGAGGAGCAAGTGTGTTGCCCAGGGGCCTTTCCAGGACCCCAAAATAGATTATACATAAAAAGATACCTTAACAGTTCTATTATTCCTAATTTGAGACCTACATTTGAGAAAGGTAAAATTGACTATTGCCAAAGGAAATAAAATATTGTGTCTTAAAAGTGCATTTCAACAGGAAGCAAAGATTAATAGGAATTTTAATATTTTTAAAAAGGAATTTTTGTTAAAATACATCACGAGCAAATTTAACAGACTAGATTAGTGAACAAAAAGAGCATCTGTTATCTGGGCACAGAAAAACAGTGATTTGACAGAAAAAAGGAAAAATTCTAATTCTACTCATACGTACCATTTATGTGAAAATTTGTAGTATAGGATGTATTAACACATTTATATGTATACATTTACACATATAAAGACATATAAATATACAAACAGAGAAATACAAAGATAAAAATAAATTTAACTTGAAATATATTTACATTGGTTTATTAAATGGAAAAATGTCTATATTATACTGAATTTACCATCTTGATAAAGTGTAAAAATGTCCTTAATGAACAGACAAATCATATTAATTATCTTGTATACTAATTCATGTTTCTCTGTAAGCATTGAACCACAAATGTTCAATCATTTATATTAATTACCATGTTCAATCTTGTTGATAATTTTCTATATTAAATTGTGTGATTTCTCTCTCCTGACTGAGACCTGACTAATACAAACACCAAATTAGGTCTATTACTAATTCAGTATGACAGTATTTGGCAGTGCCATTATATTTTCTTAGGACTTGAATGCAAAAAATACTATATTACAAGCTTGCTCAATATTCAAAAACAATCATAACCTACAAACCCCAAGCCTAGTCTGAACAATTACAATTAAATGTGCATGTCTCCAGGTGAAATTCTGCACTTCCACTTCGAACCAAGTACAAGCTGGATTTTAACAAAATTAATAGAACATCTCTATCATCTCTTTATTTAATTTTCCAGGGGTCATCTAGATAACTATTACCAATACCTGCAAAATATAGTAATTATTAACCCCCCTGCAATTAAATGGCCCTCTAACTAGAATTTAAAATTTTACCTAAATAGATACAATTTCTCACCTTTAAGTTTTTGATAACACAGCAACAGTTTTAAAGGTGGGCAATGATTGGGCAGATCTGTAACATCATAGCATGAATAGTCCTCATTATTTACTCTCTTGAGGCAGCAGTTTACTGTAATAACTTGGAAGAAGAAAAAAAATCACAGAATGCAGGGTTGTTTTCACTTCCCTTGTCACATAGCTATTAAATGATCTTGGCCAAAGAGCAGGTTTTCATTAATTGATTAAGTAATCCATCTAAGTGCTCATTATCGACAAATAAATATTGAATATTTACAACCTGGAAAGTTCATATCAAACACTCAGTGGGTTATAGGGTGTGGCCACAGTGAGGTGCAAAGATATATAACATATAGGTCTTGCCCACACATGGTCTATTGCATTATAAAACCAAAATCTGTGTTGTAGCTTATGAGAAAAAAACACACATAGCTTAAATTGCAGTTTTCTTCCATATCTCAAAGATTCCCTTTGTACTTGAAACCTGAGTTCAATCATGGGCATAGATTTTTACATAAATTAAATTCTAAGGATCTAGATCTGGAAATAGACTTAGAGACTAATTTAACCATTGAGGAAAACAAGAATTGGGAGATAAAGTAACTTGTATCACAGAAATATTTAAAACTTTAGGATTAGAATACAGGTATTTGAGTATTAGATCAGACCATGTAACATATGGAAACTGAGAAAATCAGTATTGCATAGTGGTTAAGATGTATGGTCCCTGGAGCCAGACTGCTGAGTTCTTTGTCCTGGATCTGCCACTTATTAGCTATGTGACCTTGAACGAATTAACTAATCTAGCCATGCCTCAGTTTCTTCATCTGTAAAATGGGATAATGACAATAGTAACACCTCCTAGGACTGATAATGAGATTTAAATGAGGTCCACATGTAAAGCACTGAGGTCAGTGCATGGTACATAGTAAGTGCTCAGCAAGTGATAGCTTTAATAGAAACTTTGCATTAGGAAACATCTTAGAAAACATCTAAGGACATTTTGATGTTAGAATTGCTCTGCAATAAATGAGAGATTTAACATAATAATTGGAAGTGCCTGGTTTTCAGTGCATATGTTTGTTTTGTTTTTAATTAACTATAGTCACCATGTTATACATTAGATCCTCAGACCTTATTCATTCTATAGCTGAAAGTTTCTTTCCTTTTACCAACCTATCCCCATTTCTCCCATCCCCTAGTAATCACCATTCTACTTTCTGTTCTAAGAGTTCAATATTTTTTGGGGGGGGGATTCCACATGTAAGTGATACCATACAATATTTGTCTTTTTTCTGGCTTATTTCACTTAGCACAATGCCCTCCAGAGGCACAAGTTGTTTCTCTTGCTTCTTTTAAGGCTCTCTGTCTTCAACTTTTGGCAATTTAATTATTATTTGTCTCAGTGAGGGCTTGTTTGGATTCATCTTATTTGGAACTCTCTGGGATTCCTGGACCTGGAGGTCTGTTTTTTTTCCCCAGGTTAGGGAAATCTTCAGCCATTATTTCTTCCAATAGGCTTTCTGTCCCTTTCTTTCTCTCTTCTTTTGAGATATCTACAATGCATATATTGGTCTGCTTAATGGTGTCCCATAAGTTCCTTAAGCTATCTTCATTCTTTTTTCTTTTTTTCTCCTCTAATTAGATGATCTCCAGTGCCTTGACTTTAAGTTTGCTGATTCATTCTTCCATTTGATCTAGTGTGTTGTTGAACCCCTCTATTGAATTTTTCAGTTCATTATTGTAGCCTTCAGCTCTATGAGTTCTGTTTGATACTTTTTTATATTTTTTGTCTCTTTGTTGAAATTCTCACTTTGTTCATGCACTGTTCTCCTGCTATCTGTGAGCATTATTATAACTGTTATTTTGAACTCTACATTGGGTAAATCACTTAACTATGTTTTATTAAGGTTGGTTTCTGGATATTTATCTTGCTCTTTTGTTTGGAACATATTTCCATGTTTCTTCATTTTCCTTGACTCTCTGTGTTGGTTTCTGCACACTAATTAAACAGCCACCTCTCCCAGTCTTGACAGATTGACCTCATGTAGGAGATGAATCTTGTCAATATGCCTGGCCCAAGTTCCTGGTTACCTCCCAAATCTTTGTGATTGTTCAAGCTACAAGTCTTTGTTCTTAGTGGCTCCCAACATTTGAGAGTGTGTCAAGACCTATCAGTGTCCCAATAGCATGGGAAGTGTCCACACACATGTTCAGGTTCCCGGAGGACTACTAATTACTTGCCCCCTCGGCTCCCCAGTGCAAGCTAATTGGAAGCCTGATCTCAGGTAGCAGCTAGGAAAGTCAAGACATTAGATATGAAGTCTAGCTTATATCAGGGAGAAACTGAGAGGTGGGTGTCTTTGCTTTCTCCCTCTGCCTGAGGGAATAGTCACCTGGAGTGCTGTGTGGCCAAATAGAACCATCTCTTCATTTTGTGTGGTTCCAGGTGACTCGTGAATGCTGAGTGCCATCAGCTCCCAGAGTTGAGTGATTTGGAAGCCAGTCCCTTGGGTGGCAGCTGTAACATTTGGGATGTTAGATGTGTAGACAAGCTCCTTCTAGGGCAAAGCTGGAGACTTGTTTTATTGTTGGAGTGAGCCAGAGGGAGAAGGCAAGGGAAGTTCTCAGCAGCTCTTTCAGGCTATGAGGAGGATCCCAGTCAGCACTTAGATGTGGACTAATTAGAAGCTGGACCCTCAGGCAGCAGCTGGTAAAGTATGTAGTCAAACCCCTTCCAAGGAAAAATTGGGAGATGGGTGTTTTTGTCTGCTCCCTTCACTGAGAGGGGCAGGGGGAATAGCCTCAGGGAGTACTCACATGCCCAATTAACAACAGCTTCCCTATTTGCTGTAGTCCTGTGGAATTTGTGAATTCAAGCCCCATAGACAGACTCTTGACAAAGTGGGTATAGAATGAACATACCTCAACATAATAAAGGTCATATATGACAAACCCACAGCTAACATACTCAAGGGTGAAATGCTGAAAGCTTTTTCTCTAAGATCAAGAACATGACAAGGATGCCTACTCTTGTCACTTTTATTCAACATGGTATTAGAAGTCCTAACCACAACAATTAGGCAAGAAAAAGAAATATCTGGGGCCAGCTCCACAGCCAAGTGGTTAAAGTTCAATACACTCCACTTCGGTGGCCCTGTTCGTGGGTTTGGATCCCAGGAGCAGACCTACACTAGTCATCACTCATGCTGTGGTGGCATCCCACATACAAAATAGAGAAGGATTGGCACAGATGTTAGCTCAGGATTAGTCTTCCTCAAACAAAAAAAAAGAGGAAGATTGGCAGTGGATGTTAGCTCACAGCAAATCTTCCTCAGCAAAAAAAGAAAGAAAATGCATTCAAATTGGAAAGGAAGAAGTAAAACTGTCACTATTTGCAGATGACATGATACTATATATAGAGAATCCCAAAGACACAGACAAAAAAACTATTAGAACTAATAAATGAATTCAGTAAATTTGTGGGATACAAAATTAATACATGGAAATCTTTTGCATTTCTATACACTAATAATGAACTATCAGAAAGAGAAATTAAGAAAACAATCCCATTTACAACTGCATCAAAAATAGTAAAATACCTAGAAGTAATTTTAACCAAGCAAATGAAAGACCTGTACTCTGAAAACTGTAAGACACTGAAATTAAAGATGACACAAATAAATGGAAAGATATACCACACTCATGGATTGGAAGAATTAATATTGTTAAAATGCCCATACTACCCAAAGCAATCTACAGATTCAATGCAATCCCTATCAAAATATCAATGGATTTTTTTATGGAACTAGAACAAATAACCCTAAAATTCGTATAAAACCGCAAAAGATGCTGAATAGACAAAGAAATTTTGAGAAAGAAGAACAAAGCTGGAGGTACCATGCTCTCTGATTTCAAACTATACTACAAAGCTATAGTAATCAAAATAGTATGGTACTGGCACAAAAACAGACACATAGAGAGCCTAGAAATAAACCCACACTTATATGATCAATTAATCTACAACAAAGTGGGCAAGAACATACAGTGAGGAAAAGATAATTGCTTCAACAAATGGTATTAGGAAAGCTAGACAACTACTTGCAGAAAGAGTAAAAATGGACCACTTTCTTACACTATATACAAAAATAAACTCAAAATGAATTAAAAACTTAAATATAAGACCTGAAACCATAAAACTCCTAAAAGAAGACATAGGCAGTCAGCTCTTCGACACTGGCCTTAGCAATATTTTTGTTGGATGTGTCTCTTCAGGTAAGGGCAACAAAAGCAAAAATAAACAAATGGAACTATATCAAACTAAAAAGCTTTTGCACAGTGAAGGAAACCATCAACAAAATGAAAAAACAACATACTGAATGAAAGAAGATATTTGCAAATTATATACCTGATAAGGAGTTGATATCCAAAATATATAAAGACTTCATACAACTCAATATAAAAAAAAAATACAATCCCACTGAAAAATGGACAGAGGACCTGAATAGACATTTTTTCCAAAAAAGACATACAGATGGCTGACACATGAAAAGATGCTCAACATCACTAATCATCAGTGAAATACAAATGAAAACCACAATGAGATGTCAATTCAAACTTGTTAGAATGTCTATTATCAAAATGATAAGAAGTAACAAACATTGGTGAGGATGTAGAGGAAAGAGAACCCTTGTGCACTGATAGTGGGAATGTAAATTGGTGCAGCCACTACGGAGAACAGTATGGAGGTTCCTCAAAAAATTAAAAATAGAGATCTCATGTGATCCAGTAATTCTTCTTCTGGGTGTTTATCTGAAGAGAAAAACCCCACTAATTTGAAAAGATATATGGACCCATATACTCATTGCAGCATTATTTATAATAGCCAAGATATAAAAGTAATTGAGTGCCCATCAATAGATGAAGGGATAAAGAAGATGTGGTATATATATGCAATGGAATACTACTCAGTCACAAAAAAAATGAAATCTTGCCATTTGCAATAACCTAGAGGGTATTATGTTAAGTGAAATCTGACAGACAGAGAAATACAAATGCCATATGATTTCACTTATATGTGGAATCTAAAAAACAGAACAAACAAAACAATACAGAAACAGACTCAAAGATACAGAGAACAAATTGCTGGTTGCCAGAGGGGAGAGAGGTGGGGAGATGGGCAAAATAGGTGAAGGGGAATAAGAGGTACAAACTTCCCATTATAAAATAAATGAGTCATGGTGATGTAATGTTCAGCATAGGGAATATAGTCAATAATATTGTAATAACTTTACATGGTGACAGATGGTAACTAGGCTTATCTTGATGATCATCTGTATAAAATATCAATGTATAAAAATACCAAATCACTATGTTGTACACTAAATCTAACATAACATAGTATGACAATTATAATTCAATTAAAAATATCAGTTTCTTTCAGCCATGGACCAATTGTCAAAGAAGTAAGCTTTCAAAGACATGCACAGAATGGGATCTAAAATGCAAGTGGAGGAAGAATTGACCTTAAAAGGAGGAGAGATACTTAATCTTCTGACAAAAAAAAGAAAGGAGTTGAGGAAAAATAGATTCAAATATATTTGAAAGTTTGTGAGAGATGTGGAGTGAAATCATATGTGATGTTCTCAATTTTATTGATGTAATAGGATAAAACTTTGAAAAATAAAAGGATTCACAGGTGATGGTGAATGACTTGCCTAGCTGAGCCACCAAAATTCTTGCTCTACAAGGGATTAATTTGTGTAGGTGGATTATTTCTTCAAAACTAGACCATGATAAAAAATAAGAGCACACTATTCTTTGTCAGGGCTATCTAGAATAATAAAGGCTTTACATTTTAAAAGTTCCATTTTTTTCTCTTTGTTTGATGTGGGATAATAGATTTGTAGTTCCTCTCTTTACTTCCTTATAATGCTTCAAAGGTCAATGGACAAAGGGAAACGCACACCATTCATATTTCTAAAAGGCTTTCAAAAAAGACTTTGGTAATTTGTTGACTCTAGAATATTTTCTACACCTGAATAAGTGCTTTCTTATTTATCCAATCTTTAGTTCATAAAGGAAAAT
Organism: Tapirus indicus; assembly: GCA_031878705.1. Lineage (NCBI taxonomy): Eukaryota > Metazoa > Chordata > Mammalia > Perissodactyla > Tapiridae > Tapirus > Tapirus indicus. The sequence goes on along the minus strand of CM062918.1, from coordinate 105,690,506 downwards.
GCCTAGCTTTATAAGAGCTCAGTTACTCTTGATTTTTCTTCCTTTAGTCTTGGTGGATGGAATTGGTAAGGAAGAAATTTCCCCATGTTTCTTTTAGACTAAATCAATCAAATATTGTTGTACTAATCTGCACAATTCCAAACTAATTAGGTGGGGTCCAAGTCATAGCAAGTAACTGATTCTGCTCCCTCTTCCCTGGAACAATGCAAATCACTGCCCTGGCACCAATCAGATGGCCACTTGCTTTCCTAAACAATTGGTTCTATCTGTGGCTTGGAATATCAGTTAATCTAACCACAGAGATAAGACATATAACATAGAAGGAATCATAGAAATTGTGTATTGTACAATGACCATATTCTACAAAAGTAGACATGAGGCCAAGTCAAAGATTTATACTTTGCTTAAGTCCAATCTCTTACCTCACCTTATGTGTCCTAATATTCATTGAGTTTTTACTATGTGCCAAGGATTGGTCTAAGCACTTTGTCTCTAATAACGCATTTAATCCTCAAAAGAACCCTATAAGGTCGGTACTATAATTTTTCTCATTTTACAAATGAGGAAATTAGTTTCCAAGAGACTTCAACATGCCTAATATTGATCAGTTTGTAAATGAAAGAGCCTAGGTTTGAACACTCTTAGACTTCACAGCCCACACTTTGAGCATAATACAGGCAGACTTCGTTTTATTGTGCTTCATTTTATTAGACTTTGCAGATGTTGCATTTTTTACAAATTGAAGGTTTGTGGCTACCCTGTATCAAGCAAGTCTATCGGCACCATTTTTCCAACAGCATTTGCTCACTTCATGTCTCTGTGTCACATTTTGGTAATTCTCTCAATATTTCAAATGTTTTCACTATTATTATATTTGTTATGGTGATCTTTGATATCACTATTGTAATCATTTTGGGGAGCCACAAACTGCACCCACATAACACAGTAAACAATTGATAAATGTTGTATGTGTCTGACTGCTCCATGGGCTGGCCTTTCCCCATCTCTCTCCCTCTCCTCTGGCTGCCCTATTCCCTGAGACACAACAATGTTGAAATTAGGCCACTTAATAGCCTTACAATGGTCTCTAAGTGTTCAAGTGAAAGAAGAGTCACACTTCTCTCACTTTAAATCAAAAGCTAGAAGTGATTGAGCTTAGTGAGAAAGGCATGTCAAAAGCAGAGACAGGCTGAAAGCTAGGTCTCTTGCACCAAACACTTAGCCAAGTAGTGAATGCAAAGGAAAAGTGCTTGAAGGAAATTAAAAGTACTACTCCAGTGAACACATAAATGTTAAGAAAGCAAAACAGCTGTATTGCTGATATGGAGAAAGTTTTAGTGGTCTGGATAGAAGATCAAACCAGCCACAACATTCCCTTAAGCCAAAGACCAATGTAGAGCAAGACCCTAACTCTTTTCAATTCTATGAAGGCTAAGAGATGTGACAAAGCTACAGAGGGAAAGTTTGTGCTAGCAGAAGTTTGTTCATGATGTTTAAGGAAAGAAGCCAACTCCAAAACATGAAAGTGCAAGGTGAAGCAGCAAGTGCTGATGTAGAAGCTGCAGCAAATTGTCCCAGAGATCTAGCTGAGATAATTAATGAAGGTGGCTACACTAAACAACAGATTTTCAATGTAGACAAACAGCCTCATATTGGAAGAAGATACCATTTAGGACTTTTATAGCTAGAGAGAAGTCAATGCCTGGCTTCAAAGCTTCAAAAGACAGACTGACTCTCTTGTTAGGGGCTAATGCAGCTGTTAACTTTAAGTTGGAGCCAATACTCATTTACCATTCCAAAAATCCTAGGACCCTTTAAGACTTGTGTTAAATCAACTCTGCTTGTGCTCTATAAATGGAAGAACAAAGCCTGGATGACAGCACATCTGTTTACAACATGGTTTACTGAATATTTTAAGTCCACTGTTGAGAACTACTGCTCCAAAAAAAAAGATTCCTTTAAAAATATTACTGCTCATTGACAATGCACCTGGTCACCCGAGAACTCTGATGGAGATGTACAAGGTTAATGCTGTTTTCACACCTGCTAATACAACATCCATCCTGCAGCCCATGAGTGAGCTCAATAAAACTTTTTAGTTTTATTATTTAAGAAATGTATTTCATAAGACTATGATGGCCATGGACAGTGATTCCTCTGATGGATCTGGGCAAAATAAATTGAAAATTTTCTGGAAAGGATTCACCATTCGAGATGTCATTAAGAACATTCAAGATTCATGTGAACAAGTCAAAATACCAACATTAACAGAACTTCAGAAGAAACAGATCCCAACCCTCATGGATGACTTTGAGGGGTTTAATGGAGGAATTAACTGCAGATGTGGTGACAATAGCAAGAGAAGTAGAATTAGAAGTGGAGCCTGAAGATGTGACAGAATTGCTGCAATCTCGTGATAAAATTTTAAGGGATGAGAAATTACTTCTTATGGATGAGCAAAGAAAGCTATTTCTTGAGATGGAATCTATTCTTGATGAAGATGCTGTGAAGATTGTTGAAATGACAACAAGGATTTAGACTATCACATAAACTTAGTTGATAAAGCTGCAACAATGTTTGACAGAATTGACTCCAATTTTGAAAGAATTTCTACTATGGGTAAAATACTATCAAACAAACAAACAAAAAAAATACTATCAAACAGCACTGCATGCCACAGAGAAATCATTTGTGAAAGGAAGAGTCAATGGATGCTGCAAAATTCATTGCTGCCTTATTTTAAGAAATTGCCATAGCCACTCCAACTTCAACAACCATCACCCTGATCAGTCAGCAGCCATCAACATCAAGGCAAGATCCTTCACCAGCAAAAAGTTTACCACTCACTGAATGCTCAGATGATTAGCATTTTTTTAGCAATACAGTATTTTTTAATCATGGTATGCACATTGGTTTTTTTCATACATAATGTTATTTCACACTTAATAGACTATGGTATAGTATAAACATAACTTTTATATGCACTGGGAAACCAAAAAATTCTTGTGACTCACTTTATTGAGGTGTTCTGGAACCAAACCCACAATATCTCTGAAGTATGCCCGTATTTATTGTTAAATAAAAATGAATAAAGTAAATGGACCTGAGGGCCAGAAGCCCAGCTTAAACTCTGCTGGACAAGCAATAAGATTTGGCACATGTGTGCATCCACCTGGAAGAAGAGATTACTTTTTCTTCACACAATGATGCCATATAGGCTGGTGGCAGCCCTGACTTCAGGGATCTGAAAGAGTCCCAAGTAATTCTTCATTAAGTGTCCTGACTAGAGGTTCCTGGTCTTCTGATGGTCACATTCAGAACTTTGCTGAGTTATTAGGACAAAGATTCCTTCTTCACAGTCAAAGACAGCATTCTTTTACATTTGCCCAAATAGTCACTGTAACTTTGAAACCTGTTCAAACTAGTTTCTTGAAATCATTCCAGGGCTGTGAGGGAATTTCAGGAGAGATCTCAGCACAATGTCTGTTCTCTCTGATTCAGATACTCCCTTGTGAGCATATAACAACTTTTCCAAGTTGGCAATACAGGGAATAAGCTGACTTTTGTGCACTGAAGAAATAGGAAGGGAAAGGTAAGTAACCAAACAGAAGACTCAGGAATAGAGAAACGTGTGATTCTTCAGACTAGCCAGAAACAGTACTTTGGTGCTTTGTCAAAAATCCTGCAGTAGCACAGATCTGGGGGGTAGATTCGCTCAAGGGAATTGGAAGTCCAATTGCTGTGCTTGCTTCACATCGATGAATCATATTATTCCATCTTCCATAATGCCCTGGGACATATTAGCATCTTAAAAGAATATCATTCCCCATGAACTTTGTCTCAAATCTATGTTGAAAAGTATTAAAAGAGTACTTGTAACTTGAAAAAAAATTTCTTTTGAATATTATGAAAAAAACTTTGTTCATTTTCTTTCCTCATTATGCAGGTGTACTGAGTATTCTTTGTATATTTTCTGTGGAAATCATATCACTTTGTAGGGCTAATCTTAAAAGCAAAATTAGTATAATTTAAGCTAGATCCCCTGTCCCTAGTATCTCCACAATTTCCTGTGCCTGAAATTCTACCATTACAGAGAATTTTCTTTTGGCCTTGAAACATTTTTTAGTACTAACTAGTTTTATATTAAAATTCACATACCCCAGAATAGTTAACACTTTAATCATTACTATCAGAATGAATTTACAAGTGAAAGAATGAGGTTTTTCAGAGGGGAATAGAATGGAACGTATGAGGTTCTAAGGCAAACTTTGCTATTTTCTATTTAGTGAGAATTAGTGCAGATATTTTCTTCCCAGATGTTGTAAGAATATTTCTTTTTTGATGAGGTGGCCATTAATTTCCTCTACAGAAGTTACCTGATATTTTGGATTTGGTAGATTAATAAAGTAATATAAAATAAAATTTAGGAAATTGACAAAAGGTGGCTGATTTTTTATTTTGCAATGGAAGAAATTAAAAAGTACAACCCTTTATTTTTACCATTACTCTAGAAAAGAAAGGATATTTGATACCAAACAGTTAGGGAGAACATAACCTCAGAATGAAGAATTTAATGTGTTGTCAGGTTTCTTTGTTTTCCCAAAGATTAATGCAACCTTTGTCACCAACACCAATATCTTATTCTCACATCACCATTTGAGAAGCATTGCTTTAGTGGTTTTAAACTGAGGATAGTTTTGCCCCCCACACCAGAATATTTGTCAATGTGTGGACACATTTTTGGTAGTCACAACTGAGGGAGTTGCTAGATGCTACTAGCATCTAGTGAGTAGAGGTTAGGGATTCTGCAGAACATCCTAAAATGCACAGGATAGTCCCCACAACAAGAAACCATCCAGCCCAGAATGTCAATAGTGCCAAGATTGAGAAACCCTGCAATAGGAGATCAAAGGAGTAAAGAAATTCCTCTGTTGACAAGACCGCATCTCAGTAGCATCACAGGGCAACACTTCTTAGAAAGGAACATCAGTGCCTTGTTTCCTGGGATTTTATGACTCTAACTAGAGACTTTGACCCATATCTGAAGCCACGTGGGCCAGAGTTAGTTACCACATAATCCAGTGTATTTCTCATTACCCTGCTTTTGGCAGGCTAGATTCGCAGAAGAAAATGTACATGAAAATACCTGGCACAGTGTCTGCCATGTAATAAAAGCTCAATAAATGTTGCTTTTCTTATTTTTTCCTCTAAATCTTTTTTCTAAAAAACCCATTTTCTCCATGTAAAAATCCATCCATGAACTTAATGAGGCATCTGAAACAGCTCACCAAACATTCCCTCAAAAAGGAAAGATGGTAATCTTATACACTGAAGAGATGCTGGATGGATTGATAGATGTAACAGACCAGGTTTATACTAAACTTTCTAGATGTTTTAGTTAGCAAATTTGAAGATGCCAGTCTTAGAACTTTCTTGAATCCAATTTCCAATCAAAAAACTGTTCCTGTCACTTCACATCCTGAGCACTTTAATGAATTACAGTTGCCATTTGGACAAAGTAAAACCAAAATGGCCTATGATTTGGCACCTCAGTTTGCTTGCTGCCTCAAGTTTTAGTACATCCTACTCTCTCTTCCGGCATTCCAGCTACTCTGACCACTCTAAATCCATGTACATGACAGACTCTCTTACTTCTAAGTTGTGGAACAATTTTACCTTTATTTGAGACCTACTACTTACCCCAACAATAGACATATCTTTCCATGACAACATTACTATCTCTCAGGAGGTATTATACTTTTAAGGAGGTAGACTTCCCTGCCGCTCAGGTCTATGGTAGGCACCTCTCTTTTGTGCTCGTCTTGCACCTTGCATTGCTCCCATCAAGGCACTTTTCATACTGCACTGGTTTTTAAAATGTCTCTCTCATTAGGTTGTAAAATCTCTCAGAGTAGGAATCACACACATCTTGTTAATTAATTGCTGAATTCCCAGTACCTTTCTTAAGGTTTGGTAGATAGTAGTTGTCTGGTAATTACTTGTTAAATGAATGACAAACTCTTTTCAACAAACTATCCTACTTTTTATATCCTTATCCAGTTAATTACTTGGAGGCCTTTTCAAATAATACTTTAGGTGATAGGCATTGGCAGGAGTCCAAAGAGGGAAATGATGAATTCCTATGTGTTATATATGGTTAGCAATTTGATAATCATGCCCTGGAGGTACCCCTGAAAGCTCATGGTCAACTATGAAAGGATTGACTGTAGAATGGCAATTGAGCCAAATTATTGAATTACATCATATTTGTCCTGTGAGTGTCATTATATGTGAGTGTCAGCTTAATATGCTTGATATTTACCATCAGAGGCACAAAGTCAGAGTTAGAAGGAAATTTGGACTGGCCTAGGGCAAAATAGGTGTGAAAAAGTATGTTTAAAAATATAACTCAGGCCGTAGCGACACAACATATTTCCATTAAATGTATCATCACTGTATCACTGCAATATTAGAAAGTGGTAGAATGACTGATGTGTAAAATTAAATGAAATAGTGTGGCAAGAGTCATAGATAAACATATTTTAAATATTGCCATTGTGATCACAGTGAGCTAGGTGTCCAGACCAGAACAGTTACTCATTGTAGTTTGAGGATTGTTCAGATGGTTATGGTAAAGTAGATCAGACCCACTCAGCTAAAGTTATTTCACTTTTTGTTACTACTCTTCATTTAGCAAGCAAAGGAAAAGAGAAAATAAGGATACAACCTCCCAGTGCCTCTCTTGTTCTTCAAAGAAGTGCCATCTTAGTTGATTTTATCCATCTAGGAGTTGATGATAGAAGAAGGGAGAGTTCCACTGGTTCAGAGCAATCCAGAACCTTGGATTAGCTAACTTTCATCCCCTTGTATTCTGGGGAGGAAAGAGAAATTCATACCTCACCGCTCATACCTAATGTCCAGGTTCCAAATTCAAAATTTTTTGGCCCCACAGTTTCATAACCTAACTTCTTCCAAGTTTCATTTTTTGCTGCACCATCCAGCCTACTGAGTGAAAGTGTAACAACAGTCCTGGGTATGGAGTACAATACCTGATTAAGTCTTCTGATTTTTAGATAATAATAAAATTAGAAACCTGAAGTTTCTCAAGTGACACCTCTTTGGTGGAATCCTCTTTGATCCTGCCCTCCTCCAGATAGAAAATTTCCTAAAATGTTTGTTTCTCCATTATTGTTTACATGGTCTGAAGTTGATTTTGTGTTTATCTCACCAATTATATCATCATATTCTTGAAGAAAATAAACTATATATTATTTTTCTTTATTTCTACCCAACCACAAGACCTAAAACACATATCAATAAATATTTTTTGAATGAATGAATAAATTTCTGTATTGAGTGGATAATATTAGTTGGAGTGTAAATATTTTGCTAAGGCCATGTTTCTTCAAGGATGGTAACAGAAATTTCCAGGGAGATGGTGGTTTCAGTGATGAATTGCATAATTATGAATACTACATTATATTTTTATCATTGTTACACATCCTTTCCCCACCTCATCCCCCCTGACATTACATTTTTAATGTTTTCTCTAGTAAAGGAGAGAGTTGTAGAACTAAAGATGTCTAAACTACCGTATGGGTAGTAGCATTTGGTAAGACTCCATTTGACATTTGTCTGTCTATTTATTTTTCTGTTGGTTTGGGTGGAGTGATATTATTTAGGATTGGTGGTGGACATTTAGACAAATAGAAGGATAAAAACTGACCCTAAATGACCTTGGATAAAATCTTATCTTTGAGCTTTGTTTGAAGAATTGAAAAAATTTGGTTCTGCAAATCCAGTTACATTATAAGTAATCACTTGGCTGTTCATTATCCACCTGTTTCTCCCCCATTACTTCTTTTTTAATCCACTTATCCAGGCATGCATCGTGTGACTAGAAATTTCTTGGCAACTCTAACAATCAATCAGTGATGCAGGAGATAAACATCTGAAAACAAGAAGGGCAATTTCACTTGTTAAGCAGGTTGTTCTTTTATGAGGAAAAGGTGATTTGCCTTTCAGTGAATTACAACATCAGGAACTGAATAGTTTTGTTTATTTTAAAACATAATTAACTGCTTATACCTTACTGGTCTTGGGCAATGCTCTTATTTGTGGTGTTGGCTTAAACATTTCATAAAGGTGAACTAGACATTCAAGATTTTCTCAGGAACTCTGAAATAGATTTTAAATTTCTGACACTTAAAACAGACTGTCATTAATTATGCAGCTTGGAAAATCAAGAAAATGTTTTCCTGTTGCTTAAAGAATTTGCAAAACTTATAATGTCAAAACAACATTTCAAAGCATTGCCTCAGATTCAACTCAATGGTGCTAGGGAAATAAACCAATATTGCCCCATACCTGATGAATATCACCCAGCTGGAGTACCAGAGGAGCCAGATCTTCACCAATCTTTCTCTTACCGTTGGCTATCTTCTTTGCCTTTGTAAATAGTTTTCCTGTATAATTTTAGCAATGTCCATGATGTTAAACATCATCAACATGGTGCAATGATCCCCAAATCTATATCCACAGCTTTAACTTTTTTCAGAGCCCCCGATTTATTATTTAAACTATCTACTGGGTATCAGCTCTTTGTTGTACTGTAGTCACCTCATATATAATACATACCAAACTTAAATGATCACCCTGTCTATATATTCATTTTGCCCTTCCTGTCTTGCCTAATTGCAACAGCGTTCACCATCAGTGTCAATCTCACCTTCTCCCTCATCATATCAAAACCGCCTCAAGTTCTAACATTTGGAGTAAAAAAAAAAACGTTTCTTGAAGAGATATTATCATTGTTCAGGCCCTTATCTCTGTAACCTAGGATAGTCTTTGAGCAGACTCATATATGGTTCTCTTATCACTATTTTACTCTCACTCCTTTCTGTTTTCCATAGAGTATAGTTATTATATTCATTGCTCTTCAAAATAACCTTTAAATTCCTTAGCACAAGAAAAAGACTTTTCAAAAACCAACCACAACCTTTTTCAATAGGCTGATTGAATGTCATTTCATACTACACTCATTTATCCACCCAAGCTGAACCTACTGTTATTTTTAAAACACACAATATTTGATTATAATTTTATAATTTTCTTCAAAAAGCTCTTATTTCAGGAACAGTTTCTTCTGTTTCTCCTCTGCTGGGAAATTTCATGGTCATGTTAATATTTCCAACTCAAAACCTCCTTATTAGGGGCCACCCGGTGGCACAGCGGTTTAGTTCGTGCTTGGCAGCCCAGGGTTCACGAGTTCGGATCCCGGGTGCCCACGGACGCACTGCCTGTCAGCCATGCTGTGGCAGCATCCCATATAAAGTGGAGGAAGATGGGCATGGATGTTAGCCCAGGGCCAGTCTTCCTCGGCAAAAAGAGGAGGATTGGCAACAGATGTTATCTCAGGGCTGGTCTTCCCCACACACACACACAAAAACCCTCCTTATTAAACTCTTTTCCAACTTTCCCATTTATCATTTTAGTGTGATTCCGTTGAGCATTGCTCATAGTTTCAGTATAGTATAGTCTTTGTATCACATGGCATTGCAATTTATGTTTACATATCTTGCTGAGTGGACAGTGAACTATTCTAGGGAAAGAATGGTGGTCTTCCTCTTCTGTTTATCACCAGGACCTGGTTCAATACTAAGTCCCCCCAACATACATTCTCATGATGCCCTATAGTTCTTTCTCCTCTGTAACACTTACCATGATTTTAAGGAAATAATTAATTGGTCAATTAGTTATTTAGCCTCTGCCTTTCCTGAAAGAATGATAACTCCAACAACTTTTATTTACCTCTTCAGCCCTACCATTTACCATAATTCTAGCAGATAGTTGGTGCTTAATAAATATGTGCTGAATGAATGAGTGAGTAGAGGTATTTCCATAACAGTGAACATCAATAACCTAAATGGTATTGAATCTGTCAAGTGATGATTATGTAACATCTATTTTCTATTATACATCCCTTTGCTCAGCAGAAACCTACTGAGAGTTTAGAACATAGTACATTAATCCATGTCCTTCTGTATTCTTACACATGAATATATCCTTTGATCTTATTTAATTTATGATTGTTAAAAGAAATTGTTCCCAACCACTTACTGCCTAGGTAATCTTATAAAAATTAATGACTTTTTCTCATGCTGTATTTTTTCTTATCTATAAGTTAAGAATAAATAATAAATTTAACATTGTGTTTTCTGAGGATTAAATGAGATACTGCCAATATCAGCACCTAGCACACCGCCTGCTACACATTAAGTGTTCAGTAAATATCCTCCCTCTTCTACAGTTCTTCCTTTCCTTGATCTTCATTCTCCTTCTTACCCCTCCCATCTTCTATCCCTCCTTCCCTTTCTTCCTTCCTTCCCTCTTTCTTTTCTTTCTTCCTTCCTTTTCTTCTTCCTCCCCTCCTTTCATCCCTTCTCTACTAGAAGATAAAATTCCATAGAGAATTGTGTCTTATTCATCTTTCTATCTCTAGAACTTAGCACTACTGCTGATACATAGCAAGTACTCAATAAATATTGTTGGATTCATATCTGAATGTTCTGGGATAAGAACCCATTAACCCGAAGACCATGTTAATCAGATAAAATTATTTGGGGGTATGTTAACTAAAATTATACTTTGGGAAAGAGATATCATAAAAACATGCTAGTTCCCAATATGATTTAAAAGATTAGTGCAAAACATATATTTTTGTTAATAGTAAATTGCCTTGATTAAAGTTAAGACAAATAGAGTTGTTTATTCAGCATAAAAATTTTACATTTGGAAAATGCAAATATTTTAGAGAAGTTTCATTACTTTAGGTTTATCAGCCTTGGGAATAAAGAATTGATTGCTTTGATTTTATAGACAATCTGCCTTTTGGTGCTGTTTGTCTTGAATGCTGATGAGTGAAAGGGGGTGAGCTTCAATTGTTTTGGAAGCTAGTGACTTAGTTTATCTTATGAATATATAGCGAGAAATGTAGAGAAGGTTTCTAATAACACACCTGAGGGACTATCAGAGGGAAGGGTATTGGTCAAAAATAGAGATGAACAATTTGAGGTTCAAGTGGAAAGAAACTAACTCTTAAAACTGGCAGGGCAGGTCAATAATTGAGGATTAGCTCTCTGTAAAAGAGATTTTAAGAGAGTTGGCTTCCTTTGCAGGGTTAGAGGAAAGGCAGAAGAAAACAAAAGTCCTAAATAGGAAAGGAAAAGGGAGTAATGCCTCAGTCCTGCTAAGAGAACATGGTCCGAGTTCTAATGAACACAATTCTGCCTTAGAATATGAAATGTGGACAACAAGGAATCCTTGTTCTCACATTCCCTCAGCCTCATAGCTGCCTGTGTTTTCCTCCTTCCATTGTACTTCCTCATCTATTGTAATTGGTTTTGTTGTTCTTTCTTTTATATTTGCTGTTGCAATGTTGCAGGCCTATTTCTAAAAGAATGAAGCCAGTTCCCATCTTTCATTACCCAATGTAACATTCTTCAAGTAAGACGCATTAACTCCACCAATACTTGAAATGGAAAGGATGTTTAAAAAAAGAGAGAAAGACAAATGGGAGAATTAACACACTGGAGACTGTCAAGGGGTTACCCGTTTCTTAGGTATGGATCATTTTCCTTGCAGAAATGTTTTGCAATCAAAATGACGGTAAAGCATTTTTTTTTTTTTTTTTTTGCCAAGAAGTGACTAGTATGAGTGTCCACACTCACACATATATTTATCACTTTTTCTTTCATTTTTTTCTTATTACAAGGATATTGAACCTTGTAAAGAAAACCTTACTAAGAAAATCATAGTAAATGTTGAACACATATCAACATTTTAAATATTATATTCTGTATTATGAAATTATAAAAGAATAACTTAGTTTCAACTAACTGTAAAATGAGCTCATATTGAGATTTATTTATTTATTTTTTTGCATCTGGGTTTTAGTAACATCGGATATGCTACTTCTCTCAGAAACCTGGAAAATTTGCCTTTTGGGAACTGGAATGATAACAACTCTTTGGAGAGGTATTTTTCTTCCAAGTGCTAATTCCTATGTATTAATGCTTTTGATATTGTGGTCAGCCCTGTAAGTGAGGTGCTAAATCAAACTAATGAACCCTAAGAGTCACACAACTGCTTTCTTTGTTTTTCTCTTTCCTCCTGTCCAAACTGTGCTGCTGATTCCAAAAACAGCAGCATCCAGTGAACTTAAGAAGGAAGTTGTACATAAAGTGACACCCCTGGAGAAGTAATGGAAGAGGTTATCTAAATGTGATTGGTGGGTCCTGTGATACTTGCTCCAAAAAGTAATTGATCCTTCATTGTGTGTTACTATAAAAGCAGCAGTGTACAGAGAGAGGCAGAGTAGAAGAAAGCAAAGAAAATGAGGGTTGAGACAGCTGATTTCTAATAAGAGAGAAAGAGGCAGAGACAGAGAGAGACAGAGAAAGAATATTTATCTTGAAGTCTTTGTTGTTCAGACATTGAGATAAAATGGTGCTCACCATTTTTCTGAACACGCTTGTGCTTCATTTTACTGTTGCTGTGGCTTCAAAACCGTAAGAGACTATTATACTATTAATATTAAAGTACTAGCAAAGTGACCTTATTAAATATGTTCTGTGTTAAAATTTGATTATATTTTACCCTTTTAACTTCTGAGACTGCTGACTTGCCTTATACATTTTTTTGTGTGTGTGTGTGTGTGGGGAAGACCAGCCCTGAGCTAACATCTGTTGCCAATCCTCCCCTTTTTGCCGAGGAAGACTGGCCCTGGGCTAACATCCGTGCCCATCTTCCTCCACTTTATATGGGACGCCACCACGGCATGGCTGACAGGCAGTGCGTCGGCGGGCGCCCGGGATCTGAACTCGCAAACCCCAGGCTGCCAAGTGCGGACTAAACCGCTGCGCCACCGGGCGGCCCCCTGCCTTATACATTTTAAACAAGTGTATGAGGGGAACTCACATCTTTTTCTTAAGATATCTCTTTCTCCATACTCAAGTTTATTGTAATGCTGTCTATGAAAATTGTGAATGTTTCACGAATATTTCAATAAGCTAAAACTGCTTTTTATGCATGCTCTGTATTTCTCCTACACTTGTTTAGAGTGTTGGTTCCTTTCTTTGCATAGGCAATATATCCTATGGATCTCCTCTGTGATGCAGAGTCATTCTACAGAAAAGGCTTGTTTCCACCTTTTAAACCTCAATGAATCTGTATCCCTGAGCGTTGCCTTAGAATATGATGGATTCAATACCACTATTTTTGACCAGTCTGTGGAAGAAGATAACTTCTATGCTTGTGCAGATTTCAAGGTGAGGCAATGAATTTGCCATTTCAGAATTTGAAATGGGAAGATAAAATTATTACTCAAAAATTACTTTTAGAGAGATAAATTTTGATTTTGGATGAACTGTGGAAGCTAGGGAGGAAAATATAAGAATTCCTGAGAGGCAAGAAATAAAAGGAAATTTTATATATGCAACAAAACTTGTGAAATATTGCCACTTTTCTATTATAGGGAGTGGTGATAAGACACAGGTACTGTTTTTTAGGTAATAGAACTGTTTAACAATATAAGGAAAGAGAATCTAGGTAAAGGGATGCAGGATTGGGACTCAGAGCAACAAAAAAAGAAAATAGATGGCAAGAAAACATAAAAATAAGTTTATTGGAAATTGTCCTCCTGCTTAAAAGAGGAATTGATCACTAAGTATCTCATTAAGAAATAATGGGATTACAAGGCTCTCTCAGCCTGAGAAGCTAAATTAAGACATTGTTTACCATCTTAATGTCTAAAAATAATTTTTCCATTCTCTGCTCTTTAACATAAACAGGTTTCTCAGAAGTCCTCTGAACAGTTGGCTTTTGTGACATTGTTGGCTAAGGGAGATACTCTTAAAATCTATGAGAGGAGATCTGTAGCACTCACTTCGGAAGAGACGGTGACCTTTGTGCAGACAGATAAACCCATCTATAAACCCGGAGAGAAAGGTAAGTCAATATTCATGTTTTCTTTGTATCATTGTTGACCTTAGGAACACATCATTCAAATTTAAGGCAATCCCAACACATCAATTTTAGTCTTAAATATATTCTTACTGTTATACTGTCATGGATTTCTAGAATTTTTACTGGCTGTCTAGGTCAATTATGAAATAGTGCCCTCTAACTCCAGTAACTGAATGCTTTGCTTCTTAAAATTTTGCATGCCACTTTCACTGTTTATAAATTCTAGTGACAGGCTTATATAATACAGTGGTTATAAGCATGGGACATGGAGCAAAATTATGTGTCTTGAATTGTTGCTCCATAATTTACCAGCAGGGCAAGCTAATAAAACTTCTATTTAGACTCAGTTTTTTCATCTGTAGAATGGAGATAATAAGTGTCTCACTTATAGAGACACTGTGAGAATAAAACATGATAGTCAATGTAAAACAGTACCTAGCACACAGTAAAGACTCCAAAAATGATATTTATTATCGTTATTCATACCAGTAGAAGTAATCATAAATCTGATAACCTAAGCAGAGCTCTTCTATTTTCTTTATTATTGTTGTAATTAGAAGGTAGCAGAAAGAACACCAAACTAGGATTCAGAAGGGTATGGTTTTGGACTTCGCTCTGTTAATAAATTATTGGCTTTTGCCAAGTAGATTCTGATCTTTGAGATCTTTAGTTTTCTTATTTGTAAAATTAGAGGGTTGGATGACAGCATCTATATATTTTGTTCTAATATTATATATTTGTATTATTTATTGAAAAGAAAAGAATTAAAAAAGAATTCAGATAGTGAGATTTTTGCTGCATTATATTCCCTCTTCTGGACTCATTAAAATGCTGTGATGACAAGGATGTATACAAAAGTAGCTAAAATGGTTTCTTTGAAATTCTTCTAAAATTAATGTTTGCTAACGTCAATATACTTTTCCAGGAAAAACATGTTTAACTCCTACCAGACATGTTTCATATTTGTCCTTCTATGACTAATTCTTTCACCAATTTTTAAGATAGCTCTATGGGCTGTTAGGGTAAAAGTTTCTGGTGGTGGCAGCAGCTAATGTTAGCTTTGGTAACCACAGAGCATCGTCAACAGAGGAATTACAAATATGCAATAAGAGATATTTTCAAATGGAACCCAAATATCAAAGGGTCAAATCAGAGAGGAGAGAAGGAAGTGCAGTATTCTATGATAGCAAGGCAATTAATTTCTGTATCTATTTATGAGAAATCATACCCGAGAGAGAAATAACAAGAAAAAAATGTTGTCCCTCTTCCTCTTTTTTTTAGTTCGAGTTCGCATTGTGACACTGGATACCAAGTTCATACCTATTGAGGATTTGGTGAGTTCAATAATTTCTAATGGTACAATGAAATTTAAACAAATCCATTGCTATATAAAGTGTCATCAGGAAGCTTTCCTAAGTATGGAGATAGGTTCTAACATGGAATATTATATAAGTATACTTTCAATGCTAAACATCAAATTTAAACATGAAACCTTCCGTTATAGTGAGTCGATTTAAACATCTTTAGATCTTTTCATCATATAAAGAAAAAATGGGTTGCATGAAACCTGCTTTCCACTTCCCAGAAGAGGTTTGGGACCTCTTTCACATTTGGGGTTTTGGCATCTTTAGCTACAGAAATTTTGTCCTCTGGGAAAGTGAGGGCTAAGTCTCAACACTAAAATTCAGTCATAAAATTGTCAAGTAATATCTGTCAAACAAAGAATGCATTATCACAATATTAACCCGCATTTTTTCCCCTTTCAGTTTCCTTTAATCACACTTCAGGTAAGAGATCTTCTTTTTCACACTCCTTATTTTAAATATTCAGATAAATAGTGATGATGTGTCTAGTTTTCATTATGCACAGTTAGAAATTAAGATAACTGAAATAAGGGAAAGAGAAATCTTTATATGCATACACAATGTAAGGCATCAAATAAATATCTAAATAAAGGGCTGCCACTTGAAGTGTTGGCTATATGGCAAATGCAGTAACTTAGGTTTTCACGGAAAATAAAGATTGGGCTCTTTCTAAGGGAGGTTTATGTATAAAATTGCTTTATTTTGGCTACTGGTCATTCTCAATTGTAACTTAGCCACATCCTGTTTTAAGGAAATAGAAAACATAAAATACCTAAAAATTCAGACAGAAGCTAGAAGGTGATATTATTATAAAATGGACTCTTTGTTTTCAGAAAATAGTTAATGGAGTCTCCTTCTACCAATTCAAATCTCTAGCATAGTATGGTGACTTTCAAACTTATTTGAAATCTTATGCCTGTCATTAAATCATTTGCATCAGTCAACTCCAACATATGTATTTTAATCTTTACATACAATATGTGCCATTATTATTAACCAATTCTGAAAGTTAATACACTGAGATCTAGCTTCATCATTAATGATTATATGTGTAAATACATACTTCAAATAGTCTTCATAATTTGAATGTTTTGACTTCGTTATATAGGTAACAAATAGCTCATCTTTCTAGTGGGATAAATAGCAGGTCAACCATTTTTATGTTTTCTGCATTATTAGTCATCTATAAATAGTATTATCTTCACATAGTAATTCAGCTAGTGTTGTGTTCCATTGAAAGCAATAGAAAGCTTAACTAACATTGGTTTAAATGAGTAAAAGGTTTATGTTTTCACAAACCACTACATGTGAGTCTAGGTACTTCAGAATTGGGACAGTAATAGCATAATGTTATTTGCTATTAGGACTCAGCCTTCTTCTACTTAACCTCTCTGCCACTCTCAGTGTGGTGTTTTGTTTTCAATGCCAGCTAAGTCTGATTCTTTTAGAAAGAATTTCTATCCAGTCACTTCTACTTAAATGTAATTGGCCAGCATTTGGTCACATGGCCTATCCTTACTTAAAGGAAAGTTGGGAAATTAATTTAGCTTTCTAGACTTTATTGTAGAGGAAAGCAAAAAAAAAAAAGTGAGTAATGAATAATGTTTTTGGTTCTTTGTCGAAATCTTTTCATGAAGATTTCTTTAATAACAACTGGAAGATATCAGTAAATTTATTGATCCAGATTCACATAAGCTGCAATATGCTAAAAGCAAATAAAGGAGAAAGGGTGGCGTTATCAATCCTTTCTTATTGTAGAACTTCCACTTAACAGCTCTTGCATGCAGTGTATAATTCATGACCAACTTACTTACAGACCAGATAAACACCAGTGACAATGTTTATAAGTATTTGTTAGGATATCTCCTGGTGCACCTGTTGGTGTGGGTCCACTCTACTTTGGAGAGCACTACTCTTGAGCAAGCACACTGAGTTTTAAATTCTTTATGCAACTCAGCTTCAGAAAGATCAAAATCAAAAGCATTAGTTACAGATTATTTTTTCTTATCTTTTTTGGGCTTAAGAGAGATATACCTTAAGATTAAATTTGAATACCTGAGGAAGTTATGTTGCTTTTACAATTTGAAATATTATTTCAATAAAATGGTAAAGCTTCTTTACTTCCAATAACTGGAGACAGTACCCAAATTATGGAAGGGAAGGATAATACTCTCATTTGACCTCTGTTTTTATTTCATCTTTATTTTCTAGGATCCTCAAAACAATAGGATTTTTCAATGGCAAAATGTGACTTCTTTTCAAAATATTACCCAACTCTCATTCCAACTGATTTCAGAACCAATGTTTGGAGATTACTCTCTTGTTGTGAAAAGAAAATCAGAAAAGACGTTGACACACCAATTTACTGTTGATAGATACGGTAACCAACTGATACTTATGGTTGTCCTATATAAATGAAGAGTTCAAAGGACTGAACAAAACAATTTTTATGTTAGAACTAGGCAAAAGTAGGTGAAGCTTAATTTGGTTTTCTGCTTTATCGTCTCTCCTTTCTTGCTCCTCACTCCTTGCTCCGTATCCTTATTCTGATACCTTCCTTTTCTCCCTAGGAAATATCCCATTTTCTAGAATCCAGACAATCTTCTAGGAAGGATCGAAAGTATTACAATAAATAAAATAAGAAGTTCTGAGAATAGGAAAGAGAAAAGAAAGGGGAATAATTAATCATTAATGAGACATCATCACTGGTGCCCCATGGAATCTGGGGCAATTGAAAAGCGGTCTATACAGAACCACACAGAAAAATGTTGTGCATAGAAGCACACTTACCATGATTGCATTAAGTTTTGCTTACCTGTCATCGTGGGGCCTGAAGTATATTTCTCTTTCTTTCCAGTGTTGCCAAAGTTTGAAGTTAAGGTCAGTGTGCCACAGACAGTCACTATTTCAGATGATGAATTTCCAGTGGATGCATGTGCTAAGTAAGTATTTATTCAGGAGATTTGACTCCACGGGTCAATACAAGGCTCAGAGAGAATGAGAAATGAGATTAACCATGTGACTTTAATTATATATACGCTTACAGTAAAATTATTAGAGAAGTAATGGATTCTCATTGTAGAATATTTGACAAATATAAAGAAAAACATAAGAAATTACCTATAATTAATTCCACCAACTGCCTTTAACATTATGATTTATTGTCCTCTAATCTTTTCTGAATATTTTCCACAACTCCAATCACACTTTTCTACCCACTATAATTAAGAAAACATGTCTCCATATTATGCTAATCTTTCTATGAATTCCAATTCCTTGCTGCATAAACATATCTCTATGTGGCTATACCACACTCACTTAACTATTCTTTTATTATATAACATGTAGGCCGTTCCATTTTGTTTTCCTAGTAATAAATAATATCATAGTCTGTGTCTTTGTGTATAAGTGTATAAGAAGTAGCTTTTGAATTAAAAATTATTTACTTAAGAAAGATTTCCAGAATTGAAATTAGCAAATTAGACAAAATGTGTAACGTTCTTTTTAGTCTTCTGAGTTCCATATTGCTTACTAAATATGTTGTGCCAATGTACAATTCCAGCAGCTGGTATAAAAGTACCTGCCTCATTGAATCTTCACCATCATTGGGTGTTTTCATTAAAAAAAGAAAAAAGAAAGAAAAGAAACTTTGAAAATGTCATAGTGGAAAAAAAAAGCATTTTATTAATTTAATTTGAATTCATTTGAATCCTCTTTAATGTAAAAAAATTCTTATATGATTTGAGAAATTTTGATTTTCTTTTTTGTGAGATTATTTCTAATGCTTTTTATCTTTTTTTAAAGTGTGATGCCTTTTCTCAAATTTCTATGAATAATAAAAAATAGCTAATATTTATTGAGTGCCAATTACTGGGCTAAGCATTACATTTATTACATTCTCACCACAATGCTATGAGATAGGACCTATTATCATCTCTATTTTACAAAGAAAAATAATAAGACATAGAGAATTGAAATAACTTATCAACAGTAATGGAGCTTTTTGATGGCAGAACTAGGATTTAGACCTAGGCTATTGGGCTTCAGAGCTACTGTCTAACCAAGACCTCTGTTATACTTTATATAAACAATTAAAAACATTGATATTGCCATATTTGTTAAACACTGTTTATTTAATTGATGACATGAAAATTATTTTGAATATTTTCAGCAGTATATTGAAGATACATTGGGTAAAGGGCTGTCTAATAAACATGTATGGATAGTGCATGAGGATGCCACAAAGAATCTTGGAAACCAGTTTTTAGTCTTTTTTCTTTGATAGTATTTTAAAATGTTCTTTGGACTCTAGGAAAATAATCATAATATTTTTCTGAGTTTTAAGAACAGCTGAGCGTTTGCCACAATTTCATAAATATAATATATGAGAGATTGTAAATTGTCTGTGTTAAAAATAATGGGATAATCAATATAAGCTTGAAGAAATCCACAATCCTAAACTGGCTTCACTAGGAATACCCTACACAAAGCAAAAATTGTCTTTGGGATTAACATCTGCCCGATGGTATGCTAAAAAAGTACAACACACATATCAGGAAAACCAAAATATTTATCAAATATCACCTTCATAAGAGACTGGCTAAGCTAGAGGCTGATATGAAATTGGGACTTCTTGAAACTTCTTTAACGTTATATTCTACTTAGATTTGACATTAAATAGTATGTCAGTATCAGCAATAATAATATCCTGCAAGAGGACCAGGCACTCGAGACAGAAGCTACACTTCCTACAAGGTTATTTCTGGGCAGGAAATGAGAACATGAAGAGTGAAATCAGTATGTCTAGAAGTTAACATCAATGAATGAGTTGCCTACCTCAAGTTGTGTAATATTGTGTCTGTACATTATTTCTTTAGTATTTCCTGGGACTTAGTTTAGAACACCTAGAGAAAATAGCAGCAAATTAGATTATTTTAGCAAACAACCTCGGAGATGAATTAAGCTTTTAAAAGGGAAGAAAACTGGCCTACAGTCAAAGGCATTTTAATAAACTGCATTAGTATCTGCCAAAAGCTTTTCAAATTACAAAGGGAGAACATTTATTCTGACCTGTATGAAAAGTTAAGCTACATATTTCACAAATATGTTAACCTGTAGATACTACTATGGTAAGAGTTTTATTTTATAAATAAAAGACAGTAAGAAGAAGAAATAAGATATGTTCAGTTATGACATTTGTGGCCTGATCTTAGTCTTGCCTCCATTTTGCATGTAATTAATTTTTAGAGCTAACAGATGATATAGCGATTTGAGTTGAGTCAAAATCTCAGAAGCAGTAAGAATTTTTAAATAGAGAAAAAGATTTGTGGAATGGAAAGAGCATAGAATATGGGGTGAGGAAGATCTGAGTTTGAATTTTAATTCCATCAGTTAACAAAGTGGAGAAATGAGTTATTTGATCTCAGTTTACTAACCTGTAAAATGAGATAACATACCTACATCTGAACGTCACTGGGAAAAATAAACGAGATAATGTATATAAACACCGGATATATACTTGTGTCCAAAATTAGAAAAACTTATTATAATCAATAAATTTAATTATATTCAGTTTTACTATTACTAATTTTACATTTGTTATCTGTTTTTCTAAATCTTAATGGAAGGAGTCCTCAAATAACAAAAAACTCAAATCAATTGTATTTGCCTTTGATTGCACCTTTAAAAACCTTGTAGTTGTCTGTGTGTTTTAGGAGAAAATGACATATTTATTTAACCCCACCCCATTAGACATTATACTTTTGGTCAAAGCACGTCCAGTTTATGCCAGTCTCCATACCTTTTATATTTATTGAGTGGTAAAATGAGATTTGTTGTTTAAAAGATTAATCTAGACATGGACAGAGAGAACTGATTGCTGGTTACCAAGGGGAAGGGGGTGGGGGGTGGGCACAAGGGGTGAAGGGATGCATCTACATGGTGACGGACAAATAATAATGTACAACTAAAACCCCACAATGTTATAAACTCTTAAGACATCAATAAAAAAAATAATAATAAAAAAATAAAAGATTAATCTAGAAGTACTTCAAGGTCCTGAATAATCCAAATTTTATTTATATACCTATATATTTTCTGCTAAAAGAAAAAGTCCTGAAAATAATTTTTATAATATTTCCATCAGATTAAATATAATTTTAAAAACTCAATTTAATCATTAACTCCTACTCACTGAGATTTTAGATTCTACATTACCTTGAATTTGACTTTCAAAAAAGCAGCTGAATCCTTCTAACAGATCAAATGTCTAATTTAACCTAAATTCTGTGGGGAAGATAACACTAATAGATGATGATTCCTATCTATGACCAATGAATTTGATTATTGGGGTAGTCATCGTTTAGAGATTTCATACATAATTTCTGAAGAAGACCATAAAATATTACCGTGATATTGTTCATCTGTAATTACCAGGACACCTTCTCCCACTAGGTACACCTATGGCCAACCTGTGCAAGGGAAAGCCCAAATCCGAGTGTGCAGAGAATTTTTTTCCTCTAGGAATTGTGAGAAGGACAACAATGAAATATGTGAACAATTTATTGCACAGGTACGGATCATGATCTTTACTCCAAAAAAAAAAGTCTTGTTCATTTTCATTATTATTTTCTCTTTGATTCCATTTATAAAAGGGACTTAACACTATTTTCATTTTGTGGATAATGGAGATTACAGCTAGATAAGGTGAAAAACAAGGGGAAAATACAATGTTTAACAATAGCCTCTTGTTTTCTAGGCCATGCAAATAGTTACTCACTTATAGAGTCATAGAATGTTTATCATTTGAAAAATTTTATTGACTTCCTTGTTTTACATACTATCTAGGTGACCTCCCTGACCTTTCTTTGGAGAATCATTAATCATCCTTTAAATAAACGAATCCCCGATAGTGCTCACCATGCAACCTAGGATTGTCCTTATGAAAGAAGTTCATGTGAACATCTGCAATTTAGAGTATTTACTTCTATTATTTTAGATTTGAAGTTTATTTGCAAAGCCACCATTTGCTTTCTTGATCTGTAGCATCTTAACCTTAAGTGAACAACTCTGCCCATCTCTTTAAGGATCATCTTCGGACTTCAAAAGTGAAATTTGTATATACCACACAGTTTATATTTTAAGTCTGATTGTACTGAAACTATTCACCAAATTTGGTGAACATCCTTTAGGTAAATATCAATATTTGGTAAAGAGGGACAAACACCTGTTTCTTAGATAGGAATTGCAGGCTAAGAAAGGTTGAGTCGAATTCTTCCAAGTCAGTAGCACATTATCCCGTGATGTGGTTATAATGTAATTTAGTCAACCATTTTACCAAGTGATGGGTGTTTACTCAGCTAATGTTTTATTTTTTTTCCCCAGTGTAAAAAATACAGCAATAAACAATCTGCTAAAACTATATTTATATATGAGAAGTTTTATTTAAACAAAATAGATTCCTTGAAGTAGGTTTTCTGAAGCAAAGTGGATAGATGGATAGACGGATAGATAGAATCATAAATAATTTTAATTTAAAAAATATTAGCATATTGTTGTCCAAAAAGATTTTAAGCATTCAAACTTCTGTCAGCAAGATATGAGAATACTATATTTCCCAAATTACTGCCAATAATAAATATAGGAGTTTGAAAATTTTTGCCATTTTGATTGATGCAAATTTATTTTGTTTCAATTTGCATTACTAGTGAGTTTCAGCATATTTTCATATTTTTGTTATCAATTTGGATCTTTTCTTTTGAGGACTCAATTAATTATGATGGTTTTTCTTATTCATGTGAAATTGGAACTATCTTTTGTTATAAATATTACCCTCTTTCCTCTAAGCAAATATTATTTTCAAGTCTGTTACTTAAATATTGACTTTGATTGTGATATTTTTGAAATACTCAAGTTCCCAATGTTTATGGGTTCTCAGCCTTACAAAAAGGTCTCATCTGCCACTGTGTTGTATATGTAGCTACCTAAGTATGCTTTTAATATTTTTAAAAATTATCTAATCAACATGAAATGTTTTTGATTATGTTCTAAAATAAGAAACTTTGTTTTCTTCCAGATGGGATGTTCAGTTGTGTTAGCACATAATCTTGTACAATATTGCTCTCTCTCTCTTTATTCTGAATCATACTCATAAAAGGTTCATCTATTTTAGTGATCTTACTCTGACTTTTGTTTTTATTATTTTCTTTCTAATATTATATTTGTGTTCCTAAAAGTTTATTTTAGTTTTCATCTTATTAATTCTTTTCCCTAAAATTTCAGATAATTTTGTTGGTTTAAAAGAATATGTTAGTTGTGTCTTTTTGTTACACATTCAGTGTTTTACATTTTCCTTTAACCACAGCTTAACATCATAGATTTTGATGCAAAGCATTTTTTCCTTGACGATAATATTTGGATTCTTGTTGATTTACCTCTTATTTTTTCCTTGACTCAGGGGATTACTGAAAAATGTTTTTCTCTTAATCTCAAAGCAATTAAGGTTCTTCTGATTACTTTTTATTATTTCACTTTAATTTGATTGTATTAGACAAAGTAAAATTACGTTTTTTGTTGTTTTTGATAGTACAGTTGATAGTTTGGAGGAGCATATACTCTGGAATCAGAATGCCTAGGTATCTGTACCACCTTCTACCTGTGTGACCTTGGATAGATTATTTAACCTATCTGTGCTTTAGTTTATTCCTCCATATGATAGAGATAATAATGTCTAGCTCATAAGGTAGGTTTTTTTGTGTGAGGAAGATTGGCCCTGAGCTAACATCTGTTGCCAGTCTTTCTCTTTTTGCTTGAGGAAGTTTGTTCACAAGCTAAAAGTCTGTGCCAATCTTCCTCTACTTTGTATATGGGACGCTGCCACAGCATGACTTGATGGATGGTGTGTAGATCTACGCCCAGGATCTGAACCTGCAAACCCCAGGCTGCCGAAGCAGAGCATGCGAACTTAACCACTATGCCACGGGACTGGCCCCTCATATGGTAGTTTTAAGGAACAAATGAATTGATATATCCCTCCAACATTTTAAATTTGGAATTAATAAACACTTTTTTATTTTAAAATATAACTAGATCTATATTTCTCTAATTACTGATGTCACCAATGAAAGACTGTCTATAGATTTTTCCTTATTTTAAATGAAAAATTTCCCTTAAAAGGTGTTTTGGTGTTACACATTTGAAGAGTGCTTCTGTTACATCTGGTCGTAGTGCCTCTCAAGATAATTTTAACTTCTTATTCTTAAAATATCATTCAGTTCCATTTTCATCCTTTAGTTTGTTCCCATCTACATTGTTTCCTAGAGAATATCCCTGAAATTTGTAAAATATGCATTACCTTCTTACTTTGTTTTAATTGCTGAGGAAAACTGCCCCTCCCCTTCCGTTATAATTCTTTGGTCATTTCAACAGGTGCGTGAGATGGAGCCATTGGGTAGTGGGGGAAGTTATGTATCTGTGCTAAAACTTCATATTTTTTTAAGAATTTGGAGTCCCTAACTTTTTTATTATACCTTCTCTTTATTTTTCAGTTGATGAATGGTTGTGCTTCTCAAATTGTAAATACAAAAGTCTTCCAACTCTACCGTTCTGGATTTTTCATGTCATTTTATGTTACTGTAACTGTTACGGAAATCGGGACAGGTAATGATTGAGTTTTGTGGGCAACCTGGAGATATATGCAGCTCACTGGGGAGAAGTTAGCAATACTCACCAAACACAGATCAATAATTGCTCAACATGATAAAATGGAGTACATTTGCCAATAGGTCAACTTGAGGGTTGCTTTCGAATAAGATTGTCCTAACAATACTTAAAATAAAATTATTATGTAAATGCTACATGTTTATGCTTTTGTGCCTGCATTAATCAGACAGAGGATCTTCCCTCTGAATTAGCAGAGCAAAGCTAATAAATTAGGTGTCTCTTTTTTTACTTTGTGTATATCAGCTGATAATCAATTTCCAGGGTCTAATCTTTGATTTAATACAAGAATTCACAAACTATATCTAGAAGGTCAAATCCAGCTCCCTGCCTGTTTATGTAAAATACTGTTTTATTGGAACACAACCACATTCGTTTACCTTGCTTAAGAGCTACAACAAATGTGAGTAGTTGAGACAGAGACCGTGTGGTCCACAAGCTTAGAATAACATCTATCAGATCCTTTACAAGAGAAGATTGTCAACCTCTAATTTAAAACATTTATTAAAATGGGACATTCACTAGTGCAAAAATTATTAGTGAGAAATTACAACATTGCACACAATGAGTGCTCAGTAAATATTTGTTAAAAGAATGAAAAAGAGGAAAATGAGACAATTCAGGATGGGGAAAACCAGATTCAATTACTAATTATTTCTTGTTACTTAAAAATGATTGGGATAATACGATTTAAAAGTGTTTTATATAAATATACTTGATCAATATTGTGATGGCATTCATAATAGATGTTTGTCACATTTATATTGTAACAGCTAGATATGTTTGCCTCTGCTTATTACATCCTTTGTTGATATCACAACGCATTTCTATTTATTTTGCTATCAGATATTTTTCGAATCCAGTAAAAGTCTAAAAACTTAGGTATCTTGCAGGCTACAGAAAGAGTTCAGGAAGTGAAAGCCTTATTCTTGAGATGTCTATGACATTCTCTCTCATAAAGAGAGTTACAGGCCAGAACTGAGTAGAATGAAGAAGAAGGAAATTAAGAACACTTTTTCTTGCTCTGATTCAAATATTTTCATGTTAATTATATTATTTAGTTTGATGTATACTATAACCAGATTCATACAGAGTACTCTGGAACATGCTCCAAAGCACCCACATCTCCCTTTCAATGTAGAACAAGAATATAATTCTGTGTATAGAAGTTTGCACATGTACCCTAAGCTCTTTGTTCTTTTGAAATTGTTGATCAAATGATTCATCCTCTCTGACACTGTTTTTTCGTTTCCTACAGGTGTGCAGATCAGTGAAAAGGCTTCTATTTCTATCACTCAATTGCTTGGGAGTGTGAACTTTGAGAACATGGACCCTTTCTATAGAAGAGGAATTTCTTATTTTGGAACTGTAGGTTTGGCTAAAAAAATGTGTTCCCATTTCATTTTCTTGCATCATAGATTGCTCTCTGAAAATTTCTAGATACTTTTTTCCTACTTTCATGACACATTCACAGCATTACTGCATCTGATATGCTGGAAAAAGTCATAGGCTGAAAGAAAGTGATAGATAAAATTATAGCTGTTTCTATATTATATATTTATTTAATAAAACATTTTTCTGTCTTATTGGAATTTAAGAAAATTACACATATATGATCACATTTATGAATAGAAAATTCTTTCTCTGTAGAAATGTGACATTTTATATTTTAAGAATTAATGCTTCTTTCTTTTGTGTACAGCTTAAATTTTCCGGTCCTAATAATGTACCAATGGTGAACAAGTTATTGCAGTTGGAGCTCAATGACAAACTTATAGGAAATTACACCACAGATGAGAATGGTGAAGCTCAGTTTTCCATTGACACTTCAGATATATTCGATCCAGAGTTCAACCTGAAAGTAAGATATCAAAGAGTCAATAAAATTCCACAGAGGATTTGAATGTTAGGAATCTTGAACGTTAGCAATCTCTTAAAAGATAACTTGTATTGAGAATATATTTTAACCAAGTTTCAAAATTTAGGGTATTTTATATGTTTGCTGTTCATTAAATGATACATAAGAGGACAAGATAATAGCCTATTATAATTTTATAACAAACAGTATTTTCCTCTGAGAAACTAGAACTCACTCACGAAGATGATTTGGTTTTTTTTTTTTTTCCTTTGATAATTTCCTGCATAGACAGGGGAGATGCTATGATTTCTCTTTCTCTGCATCTCAAACAGAATTTGGCAGTTAAACAATTTGTCAGTGTTCAAATGTAGCTGAAAGACACAGGCCTAAGACTATTCTCTGATTTCAATTACAAAGTAGAAATAAACAATTCATTGTAGGCCTAATGAAATACACATACAGTTATGGTCATGTTTAGTATACAAAGAGAGGAGAGAGCTATTATTATTTTACTTCCAATAACTTAATATTGAAACGTCAGCCACAAGCTAAGATTCCCCTTTACTTTGAAGAGATTTGAAGCCTTCCATTCTGTGATAATTACTGTTCTTGGAAGGTCTTTATAGCTCCAAGATCCTTTACCTTCTTTTATCTTATCAGGCCACATATATTCGACCTCAGAGCTGTTATCTTCCCAGCTGGTTGACGCCTGAGTATCTGGATGCTCATTTCAGAGTTTCACGCTTTTACTCCCGAACCAACAGCTTCCTGAAGATTGTTCCGGAACCAAAGCAGCTTAGATGCAATCAACAGAAGATTGTTACCGTGTGTTACTCGCTGAACAGTGAAGCATATGGGGATGATTCAAATATAAATTTCTTTTATTTGGTAGGTCTCAGTTGGTGGATTCTTGGATCCTGTCTGATTGTCTGCTTAGCACAGTTTAGCTTAAAATGTGTACATCAGTCATGCCATGTTAATCTGAGTGAGCCAACCTTCTCATTTTGCTGATGAATACAATTGGATCCATTGAAAAACACAGAAACAAATAAACAAACACATAAAAAGATCCAAGGCAATTTCAGTTTCCCTAAGGTTAAAAACTTACTATTCAAAGTCTGCTATTTTAAGCATTCAATTATAACTCATATCAAGTATTTATGACCCTTTGTCAGAGTAAAATATTAGACAGATGCCAGAGAGTAAAGTCGAAGGCTGATTTTGATAACCAAGAAAAGAAATTAGCCCTTTGGTTCTGTTCCCACATTTATCTATTTTGTCTCTATTAGGCATATTGAAAGATGAAAAACTACAGACTTGTCATTTAAGACTCCTAATTGGAATCCTCCACTCTCTCTTATTTATCATGTAAGCTAATTGATCTTGGACATGTTGTTTAAATTCTCTAAGCCTTAGCTTCCTCAGCTGTATATTTGTAATCAGAAATAACAAGATTTACCTCCTAGGGTAAGAATTATGTGTCAGTCAGTGTTAAGAGGGCTTTATATGTGTTGACTGGGTAATCAGCCCTATGGCTATCTCCATTTACAAATAGGGGAACACAGGCAAAGAAGTGAAATGACTTGATTTATTTGAAGCCAGACAGTCTAAACAGTTTTAAAGCTTTATGTACCCCTTGCACAGTGCATTGCATATTATTCACCAAGTTTCTAGCGTATAATAAGCTCTCAATCAATTATCATCACTTTCTCTGTTCTTTTCCAAGTTGTGCAAAGCCTATTTTTAATAATTGTTTGTGGAAGCTACCTTACCTTATGGAATAGAATTATTATTAGATCATTCATTATCTAATAATGACATGATATCACATTAAATAATATAGTATCTCAATTGAGTTTTCTTTGTTCTGCACAGATAATGGTAAAAGGAGCTATCTTTCTCAGTGGACAAAAAGAAATCAGAAACAAAGGTGTGTATAATGCACTCACTTTTTAATATGTACTCTCCCTTCATTTTTCTTTCTTTTTAAGGAAATGTTATAGTGATAGAGTCAAGAGGTTAGGAAGAGTGGGGAGGGCAATAGTTAGCACGGCCCAGGATAACCCACTAAATATTTTGATGAAGGAGATTTCAACCTGTTTCTATTATTGTCAGGTTATCAAGTACATTATAGAAAAGTGATGTCCAAAACCCAAATATTGTTATTGCCTAAGTTATGCTGTCTTCTTTGTTTGTATATATAGCCTCATTATTTAATCTATTTGCCTTTAAAATAAACCTCTTTCTATCCATGTCATTCTCTTTTATCTAAGTGTACCCACTGAGCCAGGAAACTTTTGTCATTGTATCTGTTGATGACATCTCCCATTTCCACAGCCTGGAATGGAAACTTCTCATTCCCGATCAACATCAGTGCTGATCTGGCTCCTGTGGCGGTCATGCTCGTCTACACCCTTCACCCCAGTGGGGAAATTGTGGCTGACAGTGTCAGATTCCAGGTTGACAAGTGCTTTAAAAACAAGGTGACGTTTCTTCTATTTCTTGCCAGTCCTGCGTGAGAAGAGGGAGCAGTTTTCTCCCTGTTGTCTCCTTCTTATCTGACTACCATGACCTTTACATGGTAATCTCACAATAAATTTTGGTATCATTAAATTATTAGGGAACAAAAGAGTCACCAAATGGAATGAATAACCTTTGGCAGCAGTGCTAATCCTGGGACGATAGGGTGATGAAGGAGACGTTCCTGCAAGGAGAGTTGAGGGCGAGAGCGGGCAGGAGAAATATAGGAACAGAAATCTATAAAGATTTATTTGGAAAAGGTTGAATGCATTCAAATTACTTTCATATAAAATTATCTTACTCTCATTCCTTTTCTTTCTCTACCTCAGGTTAGCATAAGGTTCTCTAAGGAGCAGGGGCTACCTGGCTCCAATACTAGTCTCTATCTTCAAGCAGCCCCTGACTCGTTCTGTGCGCTCCGTGCTGTGGACAAAAGTGTTCTTCTTCTGAAATCGGAACAACAGTTGTCAGCTGAAAGTGTAAGCTCTCTGAGGTCCTCATTGTCTTCATTTTTATCTGGACTCCTGCAAGTCTTACCCTTCAGATGATGTTTTTATTTGAGATGGAATGTGTTGAAAATATCAAATGTTTTCTTCCTTTGTTCCTTCATGGATTATATACTTGGCTGACCCAACACTCATAACAATATAGAATTCTATAAATAATTATAACAAGTCAGGGATTATGTAGCGTGTCATTTTTTTTTTTAAATCGTAGATGTAATCATATATATATGGAAACTTAGAGTTAAATCTCTGTGTTAAAGAACATGCTTGGATACAGTCTAAAGTTATTATCCATTAATGGATCTTATATTTTTGTAAGCATTTCCAAGCCAGAAATTCCAGACTTTCACATCAAAATTATTTCGGTTGATAACTGTTGGATATTTTCCCTTTATTTTTAACCCAAATACATATAAATATTGAAATTTATTATCTATTTAAAACTAATTTAATAACTTAAAATTTTTCTTCTTATTAAAATTATACCTATTGTCTTAATCTGTTGGCTGCTATGACAAAATACCACAGACTAGGTGGTCTTTAAATCACAGAAATTTATTTCTCACAGTTCTGGAGGCTGGAAGTCTGAGATCAGGGTGCCAGCATGACTGGGTGAGGTCCCTCTTCTGGGTTGCAGACTTCTTCTTGTATCCTCACATGGTGGAAGTGACAAGGGGGCTTTCTTGGTCATATTTTATAAGGGCTTTAATCTCATTCTTGAGGGCTCTGCCCTCATGACCTAATTATCTCCCAAACGCCTATCTCCTAATACCATCACATTGGACATTAGGATTTCAACAATGAATTTTGAGAAGATACAAACATTCAGACCATAGCACCTGTGTATTGTAGAAACTGTACAAAATACATGAAGGCATAAAGAAACAAATCTTTAAAATCATTCATAATCTTAACACTTACACATATGTACATTTGTTCTTTATTTTTATTTATGTGTTTATTTTTTCCTGAGGAAGAGTAACCCTGAGCTAACATCTGTTGCCAATCTTCCTAGTTTTTTTTGCTTCAGGAAGATTAGCCCTAAGGTAACATCTGTGCTTATCTTCCTCTACTTTACATGTGAGTCGCCACCACAGCGTGGCTGACAAATGTATAGGTCTGTGCCTGGGATGCAAACCCATGAACCCGGGCCACTCAAGCAGAACATGCCAAACTTAACCACTACACCCTGCGGCCGGCCCCAACATGTACATTTTTGTTGTAATTTTTAAAATCTCTTTTCTGGGGGGCCGCCCGGTGGCGCAGCGGTTTAGTCCGCGCTTGGCAGCCCGGGGTTCACGAGTTCGGATCCCGGGCGCCCGCCGACGCACTGCCTGTCAGCCACGCCGTGGCGGTGTCCCATATAAAGTGGAGGAAGATGGGCACGATGTTAGCCCAGGGCCAGTCTTCCTCAGCAAAAAGGGGAGGATTGGCGACGGATGTTAGCTCAGGGCTGGTCTTCCCCACAAAAAAAAAAAAAAAAATCTCTTTTCTGAAGTCATATATGTTTTACAAATGAGATCTCACTGAAAAATGCTCTTTTGTATTTCTGCTTTTAACACTCTATAGTAAATCTAGTTTTAAATGTAAAGCTATAAAAATTGATTAATAACATTTAATAACCATTAATAATGACATAAACTACATATTTTTTCCAATGTAAAACTTAAATACATTTAAATTTTTATTGGAGCTAAGAAACTTCTAACTGATTTCAGAATCTGGAGAAGCATCAACAAATAAACATTTTTCTATTAATGTGGAAAATGTATGTATACTTTTTTTTCCTAAGAGTTTCATGGATTCAGAGTATATAGCTTCTGCTCATTCTTTCTACAACTAGAGATAGGAAGGCCTTAGAAAAACTGCCTTGAGGATAAACCATCAAGGGGCCACCATTAGAAAATTCCAGAGGCATTTTGCCAGAATGTTCAATTGTCTCAGAATATATGAGATCCAAAAGAGGTCGGCTTTATTTATTATCAATAGCCATATTGACAGTATAAATCAAGCAATGTTATATAAGTGAATCTATTCCAATTCCTATTACTCATGTTATATAAGCTTAGTTTTTTAGTTTTAAATAATTTTGTGTGTGTGTGTGTGAGGAAGACCAGCCCTGAGCTAACATCCATTGCTAATCTTCCTCGTTTTTTTGCCGAGGAAGACTGGCCCTGGGGTAACATCCATGCCCATTTTCCTCTACTTTATATGGGACGCCGCCACAGCATGGCTGACAAGCAGTGCGTCGGCGGGCGCCCAGGATCCGAACCAACGAACCCCGGGCTGCCAAGCGCGAACTAAAACACTGCGCCACCGGTCCAGCCCCTAAATAATTTTAAAAGGTGTAAGAATTATACAGAGAACTCTCATGTATCCTTTACCCAGATCCACTAATTTTTAACATTTTGCCACATTTACTTTCTCTCTCACTCTTCCTCCCCCCCCCACACAGACACAAACCACAAATATGTGCATAGCATTTTAAAAAATTTTCTGAACCATTTGAGAGTAGGTTGCATACCTCGTGTTACATTATCCCTTAATATATCAGTGTTCATACCCTAAGAGCAAGGATATTCTACATGACTACAATACAGTTATTAAATTTAGGACATTTAACGTTGATTCAGTTCTTTGGATCTAATCTGCCAACTATGTTCAATTTTTGTCAATTGTCCTCTTTAACACATTTCTTTCATTTAGTACAAGATCCAGGATAAAATCACATACCGCATTTGGTAGTTAGGTCTCTTTAGTTTTCTTTTCTCTGGGACAGAATCTTTCTTTATTCTTTATGAAGCTGACATTTTTTAAAAACACAAGCCAGGTGTTTCTTTTTAAATAGAATGTTCTTCATTTTAAGTTTGTCTGATATTTCCCGTGATTAGGTGAAAGCTATGCATCTCTGGCCAGAATACTGCCTACGTGATGTTGTTTATTTTTCAGGGAATCACATCCAAGGTACACATGATCCATCTCCCAATCATTGGTGATGTTAATTTTGATCACCTGATAAAATTGTTTCCCTGTATCTCCACTGGCTATTTTCTTCTATAAACTAATAAGCAATTTGTTCTGATTAAGACTATTTGTGCACCTGCTCCTCATCAAAATTTCCTCTTAGATTTAGCATCCATTGATAATCCTTGCCTACATCAATATTGGTATGATAATTGAAACGTGGTGATTTTCCAATTCCACTTCTTCCTCTTTACTTATGGATGCAGGGATTTCTATTTCTCAAAGGCTTATAATTCATTACCATCCTTAATTATTTTTACGTTAAAATTGTTCCAAGCTTTCCCAGTGGGAGCATCTTTTAGTTGGTCCCTGTGTCCTTGGAACATGCCTGAATCATGTCTTCAGCATTTGTCAGTTTTCTGGCACAAGGTGTTCTAAGCCCATCTTGTACTTTCTTTTCACTAGCCTTGAAAACAGTTTTTCCAAGGAGCCCTAAATCCTTACACTATGGAATAGTATTTATCTAATTTACCTTTTAAAAAAAATCTAATGGCTATCCAGTTGATACAACATCACCTTTGTTCTGGTGACTTGAGATATTACCTTTATCATATACTATATTTCTATTTGTAGTTATGTTTATTTCTGAGAGACTTTATATTCTATTCCATTTGTCTGTCTATTAATGTGTCAGCACCACACTGTTTTAATTATAGAGGCTTTGTAGTATGTATTAATTTTTGGTAGGAATTGACTCCTCATCCTCATCCTCCCAACTCTTCTGTTTCAGGGTTTCCCTAGCTATTCTCCCATGTTTGATTTTCCATATCAATTTTATTTTCAACTCGTCTAACTCAAGAAAAAGTTTACTGATATTTTTATTGTGATTGTGTGGAATTTATAAATTAACTGCATCTTGATGGTGAGATGTCCTAATCAAGAACAAGAAATGTCTTTTTATTTATTCAAGTGTACTTTTGTGTCTCTCATGAACTTTAATGTTAAATAATTTTCTTTATATAGTTTCCCTTTAAGCTTATTCATAAGCATTTTAACTTTTTTCTTGCTTTGCAAATGAGGTTTTTTCTTCTATTATATATGCTAACTGGCTATTATTTGTGGATATGGGAGCTATTTTTTGCATAATAATTTTATATTTTGCTAACCTGCTGAATTCATTTATTGACTGAATTAGTTTTATCAACGGTTCTCCAGGGTTTCTAGGCATACTGCCATGATACCATGCATATAGCTTTCTTTCTTTTTTTCTCCAATGCATATTTCTCTATTTTTTAAGAAATGTTGCCTAATTGCAGCACAATGTTAAATTGCAGGGGGAATAGCATCCTTGTCTTGTTCCTGACTTTAGTAGAAATGACTGGTAGAACCTGTGCCTGGTGCTTTTGTGTATGGTAGTTTCTGGATAACTTTCTCTGTTTCTGGTTTTTTTTTTATTGTGAGGAAGACCAGCCTTGAGCTAACATCTGTTGCTTATCTTCCTCTTTTTGCTGAGGAAGACTGGTGCTGGGCTAACATCCATGCCCATCTTCCTCTACTTTATATGGGACGCCGCCACAGCATGGCTGACAAGCAGTGCGTCGGCAGGCGCCCAGGATCCGAACCCACGAACCCCGGGCTGCCAAGCACGAACTAAACCGCTGCACCACTGGGCTGGCCCTTCTCTGTTTCTTTTATGGAAATTGGCCTATTTAAACATTCTCTCTCTAATGATGTCAGTTTTGGCAATTTATATTTTCCTAAGAAATTAAGCCTTTTATTTAGGCTTTCAAAATGATTTTTATTGAAAAGTGCAAAGAAATCTCATGTTATTTTAAAAATATGTTCTCTGTATCAATAGTTACATCTTCCTTGTCTTTATTTTTTATTTCTCTCTATGTAATTTTTATTTTGTATATTTGTACTTCCTTTTCCCCCCTTATTGTTTAGTTAGTCATTTACCTATTTTGTTAATTTTTTTAAAAAATTTAGGATTTTTATTTATTAATTGAATGTAATGTGGGGTTTTTTGGGTAGTCTACCACATTAACTTTTGCTTTTATCTTTATTATTTCATTACCGTTACTTTCTTTTGTTGATGCTTTTAGCTTTTTTATTTAGAAATTTATGTAATTTTCATTCAGTTATTTTTATTGGTTTTGGTATTAAGGCCAATGAATTTTTCTCTGATTTCTACTTTTAAAGAATCCCATAGATTCTGATCTGTAGCAATTGGATCATTATTTTTTGGAAATTCTATAATATCTGTATTTAGCCTTTTACTGAAAATTTACTTAATGAAACATTCTATAATTTATATGTAGACAGGCCATTCTATTTTGGAATTTTCTTTTTAATTTCAAGTTATATTGCCTCATGATCAGTAATATTTCTATTTTATGGAGACTAATGATAAGCCTTTTGTGTGCTCAAATATATCAACACTTTTGAGAATGCTTCACATGTATTCAGAAGAATATGTAGTCTCTTAATCAGTTTGCTTTGCATTTATAAGATTTGATTATTTAGATCTTTTCTATTCTTCCTTATTTTTTTAAATACACTTGACCTGTCTTTTACTGAGAGTAGTGTGTTAAACCATCCTTTTAAAAATGTTTCTATCTGTTTCTCCTTGCATCTTCTGTTGTTTCTGCTTTGTGTTAAGTGGCTGCTGTATTATCTGGTGCATAGATATTCAAACTGTTGTGCTCTTATTATGAAATGGGGGTTTTAGCAGTATAAAGCCTATCTTATTTGATGCCTTTTGGCCTCAATTCTACTTTTTCTGATAGAGAAAAATTGTAAACTTTGCTTTCTTATTATTTTCATTTACCTGCCTTTTAGTTTTAACATTTTGAAGTGTACTTCAGGTTTTTTTTTTTTTTTTTTTTGTATAAAGTATAGCATTGGGTTTTGCTTTTTTAAAAAAAAATTTTTCTTTTAAAGGAGAATTAAGTCGATTCACGTCTATTGACATGATTGACATGTTAGGTCTCAAGTCTATCATATTGTTTTTGTTATAATTACTGTGCTTCATTTAAAGTTACTTTATTTCTTTAGCTCTTTGGGTTTTTTTCTTTTAATTTATTTGATGTAGATGTTTTACCATTTTTCTTGTATTTAGCTTAGGTTTAACTTTTATCTTAGTGGTTATCTTTGTATTTATGTCTTTTATAACATTCTAATCTCACTTTTTTCTTGCCTAACCTTTAAATCTAACCAGTCATTTTTAAGTAGTGTCCTTTGACTCTTTCCTATTACCTACGCAACAGTCAATAATCTTATTCTACTTTCCCCTTTTCTCTAATTTTAAAGTTGCATCTTTCCTTCATTGTCAGAACAGTGTTTACATTCTATTTTTTTCTCCATATCTACAAAGTTTTGCTAGTTTCTTCAGTCATCTTTTGGTTGCATAATGCTCTTCTAAACTAGACCCCAGAAGATCGCATAGGTGTAGAATTCCCTGAATGTCATATATTCAAAATTGTTTTACTAAACCTTTGTTATGGGAAGAACAGGTTATCTGCATATTAAATCTTTGGTTTTTACTTTCTTTAAGTTTCTTGAAAATGCTAGTCTACTATTGCCTTGCTTTGAATATTGCTTTTAAGAATTCTGACATAAGTTGAATTCATTTGCCCTTGTAAGTTATTTGATCTTTTTGCCCAAAGGCCTTTAGGGCTTTTTTACTCCTTTGTATTTAAAATTTAGTAGTTCTAGTAAAATATCTCTCAGAATTTATTGTTTAGAAGAAATATTGACAGGTATTTAGTGGATCCATGCAATGTGTAAACTCAGATCTTCTATTTCCAGAATCTGTCTTGAATTATAATTGTAAATATTAGTCTTTGCATTCCTTTTTTACCCTTTTAGAAAAACTTTATAAATAAGTTGGATCTTCTTTGCCTGCTTTCCAATTCAACTACTTTGCCTATGAACCATTTTAATTCATTCTTTCTCTCATTTTTATTCTTTTTTCTTTTTTCTATGCTGCTTGTTAATGTTTCCTTTCAATCTTTTTCTTGAACTCCTCATACTTTAAAGTTTACTTCTGGTATAATTTTGATGATTTCTTCTTTTTCTTACTTCAATAAATTCTCATTCTATCTCTGTCTAGGTTTTGTTCATTTTTATCCTTTTTTAAATCAAATTTCTAATTCATGATGCTTTTTTAAATACCCCAAATGAATGTTTAAAAATATTTCATTTATATGAAGCAATTTTGTATGGCTTTTCTCTGTTTATTGATTGATTGATTTAGTTACTTTAGGAGAGAAGTTTCATCAGCTGGAATGTTTTGATTTGCATTTTCTCCTTTAACTTACAGCAGCTTTGCATGGAATTAATTTTTTTTTCAGTTCTTGGTACTTTCTGGACAATGTTCATAGGTAAAGAATGCCCTTTCCCATTATAGTGACATGCAATTTCTTTAATAAAAAATGTCGTTGGTAATGAAAATAGGAGTGGAGATATTGGCATATTTTATTTCTCTTTTGTTTCTGCAGTGTCCTAAATTTTACCCTCTTACATCCTTCCCTCCTTTAAGTGCCTGTTTCCAAGGGTCTCCACACCTGCTCCAATGATCTGATTATTTCCCATCAGCCATGCTTTTTGGAAGCTGCCACTTTCAGGCCCATTTATTTCAAGCCCCTTTCCTGTGTCCTATACTGGGAACTATAGAATCCAAGGACTATGATTCACATTTTGACACTTAATGTCATTCTTTCTTTTATCTGGAGTTGATTTGGTGTGTATTTCCTCTAATTTCTCCATGTCAGTCTTCTCTGTTTTCATATGGTCTTTTAATCCTTCCCTCTTCAGCTTTCCATACACTCAAATTTTCAGCGGCAGTAAGAGCTCTGTTGGAATTTGGTGTTCATTTCTCTACTAACAAGTATTTTGAAGGTCATGGCATT
Organism: Tapirus indicus; assembly: GCA_031878705.1. Classification (NCBI taxonomy): domain Eukaryota; kingdom Metazoa; phylum Chordata; class Mammalia; order Perissodactyla; family Tapiridae; genus Tapirus; species Tapirus indicus. The sequence continues at coordinate 105,652,639 of CM062918.1, read as the reverse complement.
ATCAGTATCCTAGAAATGTTAAAGACACAAGTCATGGATGTTATTACTTGTTTTCTTTGACTTTATGTTTTTTTTGAAAGGATAAGTAAGAAGATTTTTCCTCCAATCCTGGGAGTTCTAGCATTATAATTACAATGGATTATCTGTACAATAGGCCTTGGATTAATCTGTAGACCTTCAGGCACCTCTTTCTTACATGCTATCTTAAATCCTGCACCAAAGCTGAAAGGTTCTGTGAACATGACATTGACCACATAAAACAAAACTGAAGGTTTCCTCTTCTGGAAGGATAAGTTGACTCAAACGTGTTGGATTAAATATAATGACTATGCTCTTAGAGAACAGAGCAAGAATAATTGGTTATGGCACAAAATTTGCCAATTTTCTAAAAATGAAAAAATTACTTAAAATCATTGGAAACCATGTGATTTTTCTTGAAGGTGTACAACCTGCTTCCAAAAATAGAACTATATGGTTATTTCTATCATGGTCTCAACCTTGATGATGGCAAGCTAGACCCTTGCATTCCTCAGAAGGATATGTTTTACAACGGTTTATATTATATACCTGTAAGCAACAATGGGGATGGAGACATCTATGATATTGTCAGGGTAAGAACACTTAAGATTTTAAAAATTATTTCACCTCAATTTCAATTTTAGTATTCATAATGTATACCTATGTTTTATTTATTATGTAGTTTTCTTTCTATTCCTTGAGAGTGGTGTCAGTAATCTGCTTAAAGGGTACTCAAAAATTATCTTATAAAAAGGAGATACAATTTTTGTTGATTTTCTCTCTTTTGTTGAAAATAAATTAAGTGGCAGTTGAAATTATAAAACCTCATGTTCAAAGTAATGAGACAGTATCCAATGTATTCTGATAAATCTTATGCAGAAATCATCAAATCAAGAGACTAAAATATAGTCTGAGCTCGATAAATACCTAGGCTATCAAAAGGATATGCTAGACCTCCATAAAAGCATCTTTATAATTGAAGTCACAAGTATAGGAGAAAAGGGTATAGAATTAGACACACTGTAGTTTAAGTCCCAGGTCTCCAAATCAGTGACTATGCATTATATATGTGTGTTTGTGTGTGTGTGTGTGTGTATTGGTTTGATGTTAATTAGGGTAATGATAGTGCTATCTCATAAGTATTTTTCACTTAGAATTAAGTGGAGAAAGATGTAAAATACTTAGTAAAATTTTAGCATGTAATAAGTGCTAGATAAATCATAGTGATTATCATTTTTCTTCCAAATTAGAGATTTTCCATATATCAAATAGAGATGACCTGACATATAAAATCCCAGACCGTTACTAGCAGAGAAAACATATATATTTATCATCTATTTATCATTATAATATAGCCAATAGGCCTTTTTTAGGTCTTGTATGAAAAGAATGCACGACTTTTCTTTTGTTGTTTGTTTCTTTGAAGGGTATGGGTCTGAAAGTCTTTACCAATCTCCACTACCGGAAACCCGAAGTATGTTCAACAGAGAGAAGGATGCCATTCCCTGGGCCTTTGTATCTAGGACCAGGAGACTATGCACCAATGTACAGTGCCCCATCTAGAACTGCAGGTGGGTAATCTAGAACTTGGTATCTGGGAGATGGCCAAAGGATTCATGGAATTGGGTGTATTTGAGATAAAATTATAAAAGATTGAGATTTTACATGTGAATTGTGCCGTGTTTTGGGGTGCAACTAGACATTCTGCAGTTGAATAAAGCAGAATAAGGCAGGCTGGAAATGGCTCTGGCTAAGAGGAAAAATTAGCTTCAGATATGAGAGGAAGTTCATTTTTATTGGTAGAACACAGTATCAGAAGTGTATAGGAGCCAAAAATGTGTGATGATGCAGGAGGACAGTCATGAAAACTGAGTATGATACAGGAGAATGAGATGTCCTTATGGGGCCCTTATACCCTTATTATGTGCAGAGTTCGAGGCAGAGGATACTTTCATCCTCAAGTAACCAAACAGGTGGCATCAGAAAAGTATGTTGACTAGTCCATTTCCTGTTGGAAAGACTGTAAATACAAAACTCAGCCATTGTTTTAGGTGAATAAGGTAATTAGGCAGGTTTCCAACATAGAAATTTAGTCAAGGAAGCAAAATGAAACTAGGCCATCAAAACAGAACCAAAATCAAAGCTATATTCCAGATGTGAAAATACTTAATAACATTCCTTAAATCCCTCTGGCCTAACATTGAGTAGTTGAGTAATTGAAGTGGGGCTGATACTGAAGATGGGTATCAGAAACTCCATTTGAGAAAATTGAAAGGCCTGACAGCTTTATACAAGAGTAGACTCTCTAAGTATTCAAGAGACACTATAGAGTCCAGAAGCTGAAACCACTTTGAAGTCGTAGTCAAGAGGTTGAAGCTACCTACTTTTCTGCTACTAGATTAAACCATATTTAGTGAACTTTATCAGAAACATCTAAACTTTTTAGTATCTTTGAATAAAATTATTCAAAGATACTATTCAAAATGTACTGAAACCCCAAGTCATTCATTTTAATCTCTTCTTTCTTCAGTTACTCATTTATTGATTCACTCAACAAACATTTATTGAGGCCAGGAACTGAGTTACATATTGTAAATACAGTGGCTTACTCTATACTTTTCTAGAACATTTAGTCTAATAGGGAAGCATTACAGTAAAAACAAAAACCTAGGAAGACTGCATTAAATGAAAATAATATGAATAGAAGAGACTCTAATTTCTCAAGGGTCTATTATGTCCTCCTGGAGGAGGTAGCATTTGTGCTGAGACCTGAAAGATGAATTATAATACATCACAAAAAGAGTTAGAAGGGCATTCCAAGCAGAGAGGAAAGTACTATAAAAGATAATGTAAGAAACTAAAAGCATTTCAGAATGGCAGAAGATATGGTTCAAGGATAAGAGTGAAGATGGCTAAAGCAAGAGGGATAGACAGACAGATCATGAAGACATTGTAAGGCATTTGAGGAGTTTGGAACTCATTCTCGTGCAATAATTCGCTATTGACAAGTTGTAAGCAGACAATCTAATATGTGTTTTTAAAAGATATTTCTGGCTGCTCTGTGGAAAAGGGATTTGGATTTGGGCTAAGGCGTTCTGTATGAAATGTTATAAATGCTAGTAATTAAGTTGAGAGATACAGGTGTTCAGACTACTATAAAAAGACAGTAGAAACATGGGTGGATTTGAGAGTTGTTTTTAAGCTGTTTTCATTTGGTTAGTTACGGGAAATGCAGGATGGGGGCGGGTGTCAAGGAGGATTCTTAACTTTTTGACTTGGGTAAGTGGATGGATTTGCAACCTTTCCTGGATATAGGAAATACTGAAGAGAAACAGGGACAGGATCTACAGGGGATACATTCCAAGACCCCCAGTGGATGCCTGAAACCAGAGTTAGTACCAAACCCTACGTTTAGTGTGTTTTTTCCTGTACATCCATACTTATGATAAAATCTAATTTGTAAACTAGGCACAGTAAGAGATTAACAATAATAGCTAATAATAAAATAGAACAATTATAACAATATACTGTAATAAAAGTTACTGTAGATCTTAGCAATCTCAGCATGCAATTTTTTTTCTTCCTTTATTAATTGAGAACTTTCACTTTTTTACTTAAAGGAACACTTTATGGCTTCTCTTTGGTATATCCGAATTGCCAGCATCACTCCTCTTGTGCTTTGGGGCCATTATTAAGTAAAATAAGGGTTACTTGAATACTAGCACTGTGATACCCTGACAGTCAATCTGATAACCGAGAAAGCTAGTAAGTGACTAATGGGTGGGTAGAGTATACGACAGGGATACGCCAGACAAAGGGATGATTCACGTCCCAGAAATGATGATTCACGTCCCAGAAATCTCATGCTGTGCCACTCACATGGCACAGCATGAGATTTCTTCACATTACTCAGAACAGCATGAAATTTAAAACGTAAATTTATTTCTGTTTATTTCTGGAATTTTCCATTTAATATTTTCAGATTGCAGTTGACCATCCATAACTGAAACTGTGGAAAGTGAAACTGCAGATAAGGGGGGAGCTACTGTAACAAGTTTCCTTTAAGAACAGTTTCATTTGAAATGCTTGTAAAGCATCCAGAAATGATTGTGCACAAGGATATTGCATGCACAAGTCTAGAGCTCAGGAGAGGTCCAGGTGGAAGACATGGATTAGGAGACATCAGCATAGATAATTGTGATGAAACCATGTGTGAGGATATCAATGGGGAGAAAGTGCATAGTAAGAAGAGGACTTAAAACAGATGTCTTAGGAACAAGTCAATGATGAGGAGATTACATCCTCAAATGAGAATGACAAAACAAGAGTGACAAAAGAGATAAGAAGAAAACTAGAAGGATGTGGTGTTATGGAATTTACCAATAGTGACTGTTTTGAGAAGGACACAGTGATTAAGAATGTCCAGGGGCCGGCCCAGTAGCGCAGCGGTTTAGTTCGCGCTTGGCAGCCCAGGGTTTGCGGGTTCGGATCCCGGGTGCCTGGACGCACTGCTTGTCAGGCATGCTGTGGCGGCGTCCCATATAAAGTAGAGGAAGATGGACACGGATGTTAGCCCAGGGCCAGTCTTCCTCAGCAAAAAGAGGAAGATTAGCAATGGATGTTAGCTCAGGGCTGGTCTTCCTCACAAAAAAAAAAAGAATGTCCAATATAGCCTAGAGGCCAAGCAAGTGAAAGAAAGTGTTGTTCAGAATTAGCGATATTAATGTCATTGGAAACTTTAGCAAAAGTAATGTGAGCACAGTGGAATTGGCGGACACCAGATTGCTCTGTGGCAGACACCTGAATGTCTGATGAGAAACTCAATTCAGTGAATAGACATCACTTTCTCTAAATTTGGCTGTGGAGGAACAATGTAGGCTGATTATTTTTGTTTGTTTGTTCTCGTTATTTTTAATAATGGGAGAGATCTGGGGATCAAAATGCTGATGTGTATGTTGAGATGTACATTTATTGGCAATGAGCCTCAGGAGCAAATCCCTATATTGCTTCACCCTAAGCACATGTGGTTAAAGACATAGCTTAGAGGTGTGTGTCATTAAAACGTATTTTTATTCTCCCTAAATAAAACATTCCTCTTTTTTTTTTAGCTGGTGGAGTCATGGAGAAGAATTTTAACTACGGAGAATGGGCTATAATGGAAACAGTAAGAACAAACTTTCCAGAGACATGGATATGGGACCTCGTTAGTGTCAAGTGAGCTTTTAACAGTTTTCTCTCCTATGTGACTTCATTTCTATTTTCTTTTTGTTTCTATTTCTTAGCCCTTACTTCTGGGTATATAAAGCAGTACCATATTTGTAAAATATATAATACTATTTATTTGTATGTACTGACCACATATTTTATTTTTTTCTCTACCATTGTCTATCTGTTAACTTCATGCAGATAGATATACGCTGCCTCAAATTTTTGGAAAATAATGTGGTATTTAAAGAAGTGTGATCTTTTTAGGATTAAATTTTGTAGAAATCCAGCTCTCAAGATTTTTATCTAAATGCCCTATCCAAACACTATAAGTCATTTTTAACCTTCAGTTAATGTTTATTTGCTTCCTCTGGACTAAATTTGGGTTCCTGGTTTAGACAAAGAATGCATTTTGCCAGTAATCTCTCCTTGTAGTTCCTCAGGTTCAGCAAATCTTTCATTCCTCATCCCTGATACCATAACCCAATGGGAGGCAAATGGCTTCTGTGTGAATGGTGATGCTGGATTTGGCATTTCGTCAACAGCTACTCTGGAGGTCTCCCAGTCTTTCTTTGTTGAAATGACCTTGCCCTTTTCAGTTGTTCGAAATGAACAATCTGATTTGATTGTCAATGTCTTCAGCTACCTGAATACATGTGTAGAGGTAAGTTGTTCCCTTTGATCTGGAGACAAAATCTAACAAGGTCAAAAGATTCCTTAATATTTTCCTTGAATATTGCCATATTCTTTTTATTCTCAAATGCGAAGTGGTACTATAAGGTGATAAGACTTGTTTCTATATTCCTTAAAAACAATTGCTTTTATTCAAAGCAATGATTTAAGAGAATGTCATTTCACAATGATGTGTGTTCTACTGTATTTATCTTCTTGTGAGAAGGGTCATTTGGTATCTTTTATTTTCACTAACTTAAAGCAAAATAAACAAAACAGAATTTTCTCAATATGGGAGGAGGCATAGTAACAGCAAAGGATTTAGAGTGCCACCCTCATTGCCATGACTGGTTTTCTTTAGATATCTGTTCATCTGGAGGCATCTCAGAATTTTGAGGCAAATATCAGCACCCCTAAAAACAATGGCAGTGATGTTATCCAAGCTGGAGAAAGGAAAACATATGTCTGGACTCTTATACCTAAGAAATTGGGTAAGCAGCTATGTGTCTATGCCAATCTCTCAAGGAAAACCAGCCTATTTATATTGCCTCCATTTCTTTAAATCCTCTACACAAACATAATTTTCTTTCACATTTTTAATTCTCCTTTTTTTGAATTCTCAATTTAAAATTCTATTTTTATAATCTAATTTCTGTTGCTAATGCTTGTGTAAAGCAAAACCATCCTTCATTTGTTTAAAAGCCAGCATAATGTGATTGACATACAATATAAATGCTCATTTACATAATTTATCAAATCCATACATCATATCCCAAATTAAAGGCCATATTTTCATTAATCCTGCCTAATTCCTTCACTTTTCACTTGCTTCTTCACCTAACATTGAGAACCTGTGTCACCATTACAAAATTGCTTCTCAATCACAGCTATTGCCAGTATTTGCAAATTTACTAAATATATTGTGAGACACCTAAAGCAGTGGTGGAGATCAAACACTGAAAAGAGTATTGTCTCAGTGCATATACTATCTGCAATACAGAAAAATAAATTTGAAACTATCTTGTTGAAAATACAAGGGAAGGGAAAAGCTAAGAAGAGTCTAGTACACAGAGAATGTTAGGTGTGGTAGATGCATGATACTCATTATCACTAACTTAAAAAATTTTCCTTAAAATTTCCTTTTTTCATGTCACATATTCAGTGTTATTTTAGCAGCAAAAAGTATATTTATGAGATTATTTTAGTTCACCTGTGACCTTGGTCTGCCTAAGACTAGTTTTCTTGTTAGATTTTAAGTTTCTCAATTTTTCTAACTACATAAAGTCTTCAAAAATCTTACCCTGTCAACTGAGATAGAACATTGTACAAATTTGTGTGGTTTTATGGCATTAAGTGGAGGACACAGTTTTAAGAGTGGAGTATCAAAGGCTTTCTAAAAAAGAAACAAATAAAACCAAACACATCAGCAAGCAGAGAATAAGAACAGTATATTGTATATGTGTATTGGTATATAGGCATACATATATTAAACCAAAAGAATTATCTTTTTCAATCCTCTGATTTTACAAGTAAGGAAACTGGAGATCAGTTTTAATTATGTGATCTATGATATCACAGAGAGTTTAAAACAATGGATTCCTTGCTAGCACTTGATTTAAATCCAGTGCCCTCTCCACTATGTCATATTTTACTATTTTTGTTTGTTTGATCTTGGGAAAAGTTAGGAGCTCCAGTTATCTGAGGTTATATCTCTATATTGTCATATGTAACCTTTATAAACAATCAGTATCAAGGAATTGGCTCAGGTGGCTTTGCATAATATTATTTTTCCTTAAAATTTCTTAAGTTCTAATTAAGTAAATGAATCACTTATTTAATATTAGGAATCTTGAAACACTTAAAAGAGGACATACCAGGCAGGAGAAAGAGCAAGTTATTTTGGTTTAAGCATAAATATGATGATAGAATTCAGCTCATCCAATTCAAGATATGGTTCACAGACTCTTATCATTTCCCATTACAGAAGGGGCCAATGGTCAATTTAACTTATATTTGGAAATGTTTTCCAGGTAAAGTCAACATCACAGTAGTTGCTGAGTCCAAACAAAGTAGTGTTTGCCCAAATGAAGCAACTGAGGAGCAAAATCTAAACTGGAAAGATACTGTGATCAAAAGTTTGTTGGTAGAGGTATGTACGGGGAAAACTGTCAAGCTCTTCCAGATGAGAAATAGACAGTGTTTAATAAGTTAAATATTAAAAGACATTCTCCTTGAAGAGACTTAATTAATTGACTGTAGTTACTTTTGACATGTCATTTTAAATGAATTACAATAGCAATAAAATTCATCCTTTCTTTAATTAATAGTTAACTCAGGATAGCATAACTTAACATTGAAACAGGTTTGATGATTTTTCATTTGCTTCTGACTCATGATGTTTTCTGTACACCTATTCCTCTTCCCTCCCTTTTTTTTAACGGAGTCTCAAATCTAAGAAACAAATCTCCTTGTCCTACAGATCTGTGTAGTTCCCATCATCCTCAAAAAAAATCAATGCTTGTCCGTGGAGCATTCTCACCTCACCTCTTGGCATGTTTCTATTCTGCAAAACACTTTGATTTATCTACTGGAGATGCTAGACAGGATCAGAGGAGTTGAGAGTGTCCCTTGATGACACTGAAGTTATCTCTGTCTGAACCATGGGAACACAGGGCCTAAAATGAGTATTGGTAATATACAGTGACTTCCAGATATAAACAAAAGGGGACCATAAATGAATTTTCTCCCAGGGACAAACGTGCCAGCCATGCCTATGTGAGCTGATTCTGGATTACTTCTCCTTCATGGAAAGATGACCCAGACTCATTATTTTCTGCTTGTTTTTGTTTACTTTTTGACAGCCTGAAGGTATTGAAAAAGAAATGACTCAAAGTTTCCTTGTCTGTACAAAAGGTAAGAAAATCTTCTAGGTGGTCAAGTTAGTTGTAAAGAAAATCTGTGCAAAGGATCAATTTATTTCCTCTCCTTCCACATTAGTCCACTTGCTGTACTGAGGACCTCAGTGATTTCATCCTAAATACCTAACAGAGGATTTTATTTCACGCCCTATCATCATTGTATAATTTTAGAGAACAAAAAGTATATTTATGAGATTTTTTTTAGTTCACCTATGGCACTTGTCTGCCTCAGCCTATTTTTCTCATCCTGTATATTTTTGGTTCCTCTTGTCATATGACTGTGGTGCAATGTTGGACAGTGGGAAATCAGGATTATGCCCAAATAGTGCATAATGTAACCTTTGCTTTTGTACACTTGGGATGAAAGAACCCGTAGATAAATCACTGTCCTTCAATCACCTGCTTTATGGCCTTCATGAATATTGTTTTATCTAGTTCATGATAATTTGATTTTAACGTCTAATAGGAGTCTCCAAGCTTCACCATTTGTGTGTGCTGTTTTACATGTCGTAGTCAGTAGTTTCTTACATTTTTTTTCATACATAAATAGTTTAGGCACTAAACTAATGGAGAATAGTGGACATTCTCTAACACACAGATTTATATACCATTTTCTGAATGTATTGTTATCCTAAACTAGATCAAAGCTTCAGTTTCATCTCTTCTAACAACCAATTTGTAAAGTAAAAATAAATAGTGGAATATATTTCCTAATATGTTTGTCTCACAAATCTGCTGCTGTTGTTTATAAAAAGAAACTATCACATTATTTATCTTATTGGTATTTTCTTTCCAGGTACCAAAGCCTCCAAGCAGGTAGTTTTGGACTTACCGGACAATGTAGTAGAAGGATCAGCCAGGGCCTTTTTCACTGTTGTGGGTAAGCTGATTAAATTTGTGTTTCACAATGATTTGAAAATCTTGATTAAAGTAATCTCAAAAAAATCCTTAAAATAAGAGGATGGAGAGATTTTCTTAAGCTCTCAATTGGAGGGAATTGTTGTTGAAGATTATCCTCTATGCTTATTTTCATATGGGATCTGAGAGGATTACAGTACCATTTTCAAATCTATGTCCCTAGGAAACACTTGTTCTGGCAGATGATAACTAGTGTTTAGAAAACAAGGGGTTTTATTGTAGCCCATCAATCTAAAATATTAAATTCCCCTTTGGAGAATCAGAATAAACTTTGCTTGTTAAAGATGCCGGAAACTTCCTCAGTAATAGGAGAAATGTGTTTTACAACAAACTTCTTTGTCTATCATTAAAATTAACACTTTGGGGAAAGGGATGGATTACAGTTTATGGTTCAGTTATACATCAGTTTCTCAAAAAACAAACAAGCAAGCAAATACACACACTTTCCTAACTTCCCCCTTTTTCTGGTCGTGAGATTTTCAGAAATAGTTTTTCATACCAAAAACCCCTTTAACTTCACCCATTGTCCCTATCTCCTCTTTAGAATTACTTCGTGAAAATTGTCCTTGTTTCCACCTTTTAAACTCAATTTTAAATATTTCCTACTTCCACTATGCCTCTTTTGTCTATAGTTATTAATGCTGAGATGCCAACTATAAGCAATAGTAACTTTCTGTTTTTCCTATTTTTAGGGGATATTCTAGGACTTGCAATGCAGAATCTGGAGAATCTTCTCCAAATGCCCTATGGATGTGGAGAGCAGAATGTTGCCCTACTGGCATCTGATACTTATGTCCTTGACTATCTGAAAGCAACTAAACAATTGACAGAGGAAGTTGAATCTAAGGCTTTCTTTTTCTTATCTAACGGTGAGAAGATTTAAGTAATTTCTGCCTGCAATAGATGAAATCAATTGTTACTAATACCAAGATGTCATAAAGCTGTTGTTATGAGGTAGTCTTGTGGGAAAAGTGGATCTGAGCTGAGGTACTCTGAGTCCCCGCTATGTTTTGGGGTTTTGTTCTTTTGAACTTCAGTATCCACATGACCATTCAGTTTCACAATTTAGGACTGTAACGTTTCAAGTTATGAGCTCAGTTTTTTTTTAATGCCTAATATTTGCCAAGCTACCTTGTTTGTTATTGTTGTTGCTAATAGTAGCTATAAATGGTTCATTTATCAACTTCTGTATTTGTTTGCCCAGTTGCACTCCATCTCAATGAAATGATTGAATTTATATGTAAAAAAAGGGTGTATAAACCTTATAAAATGTGATATTAAGGAAAAGTCCAAGGATATAATTTCTTTGGGTTTTTCTTTTCAGAAAGATAACACTGAAGTAAAATAACCTTAAAGAAAAGGTATTAAACAATTAGTAAGTGCCAATTATTGAACTAGGCATAGTCACATGTAATATCTTATTTGTCATTAAAACCCTATAAGGTAGGAGTTATTTTTTATCACTATAGATAGAGAATGTGAGTTTCAGAAATTGAAATTGAAATGATCATTGTAGTCATTTGTGTCTAACACCAAAACACAAGGCTTGCACTATACTATTCTTTTTCTTCTAACTTTCTTAGATTAAAAAAATAATTTCCTACAATATTGTATTTTAGGTTATCAAAAGCAGTTGTCTTTCAAAAACTCTGATGGTTCATATAGTGTGTTTTGGCAGAGGAATCAGAAAGGAAGCATATGGTGAGAGATGAAAATTTTATTTTAAATAATATAGGAATGATCTGAAGAGGGCTTGTGAAAGAGTGAAAGGAGTTGAGTTCGGTGGGGATTTGGAAGCAAAGTGGGTTTCAAAGTGAATTTACAGAGGTAAATCAGATAAAACTAAAATATTTGATTATTCCAGTTCTAATGCAACAATATATCTAGAGTCTTATGGCAATTTGCTGAGGAGTCTTCTCATTTAATGAGACCCTCCTATACTTCCACAGATTGTTAACTCCATGGAAAATGGCACATCTTAGTCTACACTTCTCAGATCCCATGTAGATTCAGGAGAGTAAAACTAGAAGGCCCCAAAGCATCTAATTACACCCATTCTGTCTCCACATATAGATAATCGATGACCTATATAGCAAGAACTTTGTGTGTAAACATGCTGAAAATTACATACTCTTATCTTCACATATTGCTATTCGTAACATTTTACTGACCCAAAGGAAAGAGCCACTATCAATAAAGACTCATTGCAGTCAACATTAGTCAAATTAGATGCTTCCATTCCAAGGGGAACAATGGTGATGAACCTGTTGAGTAGATGACATCATCCTTTCTTATCTAACTTTTGTCTCACTGGTGATTTGCATTACAGGCTCAGTGCCCTTAGTTTTAAGACCTTAGAGGGAATGAAGAAGTATGTTTTTATTGATGAACAAGTTCAGAAACAGACCTTGATCTGGCTTTCAAGCCAACAGAACAGAAATGGCTGCTTTAAAAGTGATGGCAAGCTTTTCAACAATGCCTGGGAGGTGAGAGACTAACAGAACTGGGCTTTCCTTGCCTCTTTGCATTGTCTACCTTCCCTACCTCTAGCCTATCTGGAACGTGAATATATTTCTTGTGGCTATTATCCCTTCTGAGTCTGCTGTAGTCACAGGCCTGTGGTGTATTGGTGAACAGCATCATTCCTGCTGCATTCATGTTAACCACAGCCTAGATATAACTCCTCATGAATCTATTGTTTGCTTTACTGTCTTCAGTCCTTCCATAGAACAACTCTCCCCCAGTAGATAAACTGGAAAGAGGAGAGAAGGGAGAGAAAAGGAGAAAAGGAACTAGAAAGGAAGCATTCATAAATTTGAAGCTAGACAATATGTTAAGAGAGGGAGGCCTTGATTAGGTAATTGACTCCTATTTATGGATGATAAGAAAGTTCAGGGCAATTATCTAGCAATTTACATCGTTTCGATGAAGCACTCTTCCAATACCTCTCAAGTCAAGACTTGAAGGCATAGCTTGCCCGAGGTCAAATACAATGAGATGAAGAATGTCCTTGACAGTATCCACTCCTTCTCTTTCCCTGTACATGTTTAGGTAAATCACTAAGCATTCTCCCTTCCTTTTGACTTCCTTTCTTTGCAGATAGCTGTTCACCTCCATCTCACCCTCTGTGTCCTTTATTCCCCTAACCTTTGTGGTTCCTACTGGAAACACACTCCCAGATCATGATATTTGAGCATGCCCTGATATCCCCTGAAATATTCTGGGCCTTTCTTCTGTAACCTTCTTAATCACCATTCCTATTCTTGGATTTTGGATTGTAAAGTTAGTCCATTTCAAAATATGTATGAATAGCAACTCTGTATGGTATCTAATTTTAATGAGAATTGTTTTCAAATTGCTTTACTATTATGTAGTGTGGAAAAATATCTTCAAATTATTCCAAACCTATTCATCACAACGGGGGGGACCATAATGGAGAAGAGTTCTTTTGTTCCTACGTAGAAAAATGAGAATTTTTCATGTTCTCTTCCAAAACATCTTCTCCACATCTTTCTTCTTATTGGATTCATTACTGATCACTGCTTCAGTTTCTCTGATCTTACCCATTCCTTTTCCCATGATTAAATGTGTGTGTGTGTGTGTGTGTGTGTGTGTGTGTGTGTGTGTGTGTGTGTTTTGAATTGGGAGGGAGTAAGAAGAAAGGAAAAGAATAAAAACTTATACTGCAGAGGAATACTGATACAACTTGCTATAATTTAAATGTGCTCTGGATCCCCACATCTTATTTTAGTGTCTACCATCTACAGTTATTTGCACCTTGAAAACTGAGCTCTTCAGCAATACTCATTTTCTAAAGAAGAGAGAGGTCACCTTTTGCTTGAATAGATAAAAGGAGAGGTGTATGCTAGATCAGGGAATCCCAGATTCCATCTGAATGCTATTTGCATCAGTATCACTACGCACCCATTAAAAATTCATCTCCCTGTATCTTATTCCTGACTTTTTAATTCAGAATCTCCTATGTGGATACTGGTTTATTTAATGCTTAAGTTTCCTATGGAATTTTTATGCACAGTTTGCAAACCACATAACTTATAGATGTTTTTCTAATTTTACACGGTAAGAACCTGTGAGACCTGACTATTGTTACCTCTTAGGATATTTTTCCAGGGATGTTCAGGAAGCTTCATAGCAACTTTCTGCTCCACTCCATCAGAAATTCTTTGCTTGCTTTTCAAATTACTACTAAAAAGAATAAAATAGGGTCATATGAAGTGCTTAGAATTCATGCTTAATACCAGGCCACATAAATATGATTATATATGTCATTAAGTATACTTGAGATTAATTGTATGTTTTATTTCACTACTATATTGATCTTGATGGATTCTTGCTCAGATAGCATGGTTATTAACCATTTAATTTAAAAATTATACATTTTTAGGTGTTTTTGTGAATAATGGTATTTGTTCCAGTGTTTCTTTCATACCTAGTTTCACTTCAGAAGCATAGCTATTCTTGTGCTCTGCTATCCTAAATGACTCATCGTTCCTTTGTGTTTAGGGTGGAGATGAAGAGGACATTTTACTCACTGCATATATTGTTGGAGCGTTCCTGGAAGCTGGGCTCAATTTCACTGTATGGATTCTCATCATCTTTTAGTTTCTGTCAGCTGAATGCATATTAAATAGATGATAGATTCAGGGCGATTTGAAATTCTTAGACTGAATGGAACAGCAAGAGAACATTTAATTCATTACCACTCTGTCAATTGATGCTGCTCAAACTTTTTTGATTCGTAGAAACCTGTGATGAACACTATTGTTTTCCTTAGGGAGAATATACATATGTACACATACAAAAGTTTTTCATACCATTTCAGGTATTTACATATCTCCTGAAGTTTAGCCATGAATTTCAGATTAAGATCTAAGTATGGCCATAACCTGGTATGCTGTTTGTCTAATCAATTCAGTGTGTAAACATTTCCAACTTAAGTGTGATTCATTTTGACTACCTCCCAATCCAAAATTCAGACTATCTGATTGCAAAATCTATTCCTGAACTCAGATACTAGGAATTTTCAGGGTCATTAGTACATCTCAAAAATCATCTTTAGAAATATAAATTAGGCATTAGAGTAAAATCTTAGGTCTAAAAATAAATTTGTATGCTTTGCCACATAGAAGAAATTTATATTATTAACTAAAATATGACTGATCAGATATAGAGACTGCCATTTTCAAACTACTTAAATTTTATTTCTCAAATACTAAAAATTCATTAAAATTGATTTTTACAATATTTATAAAGTATAATGCATATATACATGCATGAACAGGTTTGCATATAAAGTATACTTCAAGGATATATTATATACATTATAAAGAATGATTACTTTAAATATTCAACAAGCTTATAAACTATTCAGGTATTATTTTAAAATATATTATCCTTCTTCATGACTAGTTTCCTGCTCTACGAAATGGGCTCTTTTGCCTAGAGGAGGCATTGGAAAATGGTGTCACAAATGGCTATAATCAGGCAATTCTAGCTTATGCTTTTGCATTAGCTGGAAAAGAGGAGCAGGTGGAATCCTTACTCCAGATCCTGGATCAATCTGCTACAAAAATAAGTAAGTATTATTATTCACTTTGCTAATGGAGATGACCTTGAGAATCAAGTGATGAAACTTACTTAGCAATCATATAGGAACCCTCTCGTCACTAGTAGGTTTCTATTTCTCTCATGGAACTTTTGAGTGGCCCTTTATCTATAAAGAGCATTGTATATTTTCTATTTCCCTCTTTCTCTTTTCTGCCAGTTTCTTCTCAAATGAGTGAAGTAAAGGAAATCAAGCATGGTGACCATGCCATAGACAATAAAAGCTGCTTGTGAAACTTAATCACATACCACTTTTGACCCTAGGAAGTTGCTATTTGAAGCTGTATTCATTTGCCAGGGCTGCCATAACAAAATATCATGGACTGGGT
Source organism: Tapirus indicus (assembly GCA_031878705.1). Classification (NCBI taxonomy): domain Eukaryota; kingdom Metazoa; phylum Chordata; class Mammalia; order Perissodactyla; family Tapiridae; genus Tapirus; species Tapirus indicus. The sequence goes on along the minus strand of CM062918.1, from coordinate 105,636,954 downwards.
GGCTTAAACAACAGAGATTTATTTTTTTATGGTTCTGGAGGCTGGAAATCCAAGATCAAGGTATTGGTAGGTGTAGTTTCTTCTGAGGCCTCTACCTTGGTTTGTAGATAGCCGTTTTCTCCTCCCATTTCACATGGGTTTTTTCTGTGTGAGTGCATCCCTGGTGTCCCTTTCATGTGTCCAAATTTCCTCTTCTGATTAGGACACCAGTTGTATTAGATTAGGGACCCCCCTAACGGCCTCATTTTGCCTTAATCACCTCTTTAAAGGCCCATCTCCAAATATAGTCAGATTCTGAGGTTCTGGGGAGTAGGGCTTGAATATACAAATTTTGAGGGATACAGTTCAGCTCATGACAGAGGCCAAGAATGGAATTTATGTTATTCTTATGTCTAATCAGTTCTTTTTATAGGAACTGTGTGAAAATTCTTCCTTTTTCTCAGATAATGTGATATATTGGGAAAGAGCAAAGAAACCCAAGACAGACGCATCCCCATCCTTTATTCCTCGAGCACCTTCCGCTGAGACTGAGAAGACTTGCTATGTGCTGTTAGCTGTCATTTTCCGGAAAACTCCTGACCTGACGTATGCTAGTAAGATTGTGCAGTGGCTTGCCCAACAAATGAATTCCCACGGAGGCTTCTCTTCCACCCAGGTGATTGGTGTGGGTCTGATATTAATAACAATATGTTTAATGCAAAAGATGCTATTCTACAATAATCTAGATAGGAAAGATAATCATAGAAAATATCCTCTGAGATGAAGAATATTTGCTATTATAAATCCTATTTCATTTAGTCAGCAATTATTTATTTGGCAGTTCTTGTGTATCAGGCACTGTAGTAGGAATTCTCTATATACAAATTAATAAAATAAGGCCCCTTTTCAAGAAATATATGCCTGATTTATATCTCCATTTACACAGTAAAGGAGAATGTAAGTCTAGAAGAGATTGTTGTCATAAGCCCCAGTGTCTTGGTGATAGGTTAGATATATGATGGTACTATGGTCAAACTACATATCAACCGAGGAGAAATATTTCTGTCTATTTTTGTGATCTACACACTGGGAAAAGCAAATGAAATGAATGAATAACAGAAGAAATGGATATGAAAACAATGATTTATGTCTTTCCTTAACAGGAAAAAAAAATTTTAATGCAAAGAAATGTAGTTTTATTCCCACAAGGGAAATCTTCACTTCCCTCCTTACTTTCCTTTTTTCAGTCTTAGTTTCTGAGTAAAACCATATGTCAGTGAATTCCTCAACATCATTTCCTGATTCTGACTTCCCTTCTTTGAAGATAGTTGGGCATAAGCATTATTCAAGGCAGCAGAATTATATAACACCTTAATTTTTTAGAAAAGATTTGGCACTATATTCAAAAGCAGAGATTATGCTTTATAAAATCCTTTAGAAAACTAAAATCTAATTAAGATTTGCTGGAGAAAATTAATTTAAATGGCAATAACTAGCACAAAAAATATATACGTTCCTATTATTTAGGATATTGCCTTTTGGTATTCTGTTGATCTGTTTTAGGAATATTTCTGTGGATTGATTTAAAGTTCATGGTCAGGGGCTGGCCCAGTGGCATAGCAGTTAAGTTGGCACTTTCCACTTCAGCTGCCCAGGGTTTGCCCATTTGGATGCTGGGCATGGACCTACTCACCACTCATCAAGCCATGCTGAGGTGGCGTCCCACATAGAAGAACTAGGAGGACCTACAACTAAGATATAAAACTATGTACTGGGGCTTTGAGGAGAAAAAGAGAAAACGAGGAAGATTGGCAACAGATGTTAGCTCAGGGTCAATCTTCCTCAAAAAAAATAAAGTAAAAATTTAAAAAAAATTCATGGTTGGGGCCGCCCGGTGGCGCAGCAGTTAAGTTCGCGCTTGGCAGCCCGGGGTTCGCGAGTTCGGATCCCGGGCGCCCGCTGACTCACTGCCTGTCAGCCATTCCGTGGCGGCGTCCCATATAAAGTGGAGGAAGATGGGCACGGATGTTAGCTCAGGGCCAGTCTTCCTCAGCAAAAAGGGGAGGATTGGCAACAGATGTTAGCTCAGGGCTGGTCTTCCCCACAAAAAAAAAAATTCATGGTCAAATGATGACTGATACTTCATCATAACTGAACTTGGATTGTTGCTTGTACTGTTCTGTGCAGGACACTGCCGTCTGTCTTCTTGCCATAACCCACTACATGAAGCTAACCTTCTCTAATGATCAAAACACTGTCACCTTTAGCAGTGAAGAATCCAGTGAGATTTTCCAGGTTAACAGTGACAACCGCTTACTGGTCCAACGTTCAGAACTAACAAACGCACGTGGACAATACACAGTAGACGTGGAAGGACAAGGTTGTACATTTATCCAGGTAATAGAAATCTACCTGAGAAAGATGAATGTTTGCCAGTGAAAGAGTCAGACTATTTGTTCAGTCATGGATGAAGTGTTATTTTACCATTTTGCATATTTCCATGATTATCTCTACTCTTTCTCTCATCGATATTTTCTAATCAATAGCTGAAAATGTAAATTATTTTATGAAGAGGTAGTTACCCTTAAGTGTAGCTGGGTAATTGAGAAGTTCCTTGAGGAATGTCACTGTCAGAAAGCATTCTGATATTTTCATTACATTATGTTGTTAAAGATTCTTGTGTATTCTGAAAACTCAAAAATTACATTTAACCTTATTCCCTGATGGCAAAGATGTAAAGTAAAGTGCATTAATAATGGAAATAGAGAAACAATAAGTCCTTCAGTTTTTACTACAGGATAAATGAAGAGATTTTCTTATAATTTGCTGTACTTTCTAGGCTACCCTAAGGTATAATGTGCTTCTACCTAAGATGGCATCTGGATTTTTCCTTTCCTTGGAAATGGTAAAGAAAAACTCTTCAGATATATTTCAGAGTAATTTTGACCTGACAGTAACCCTCAGGTAAGTGTCCCATTTTGACATCCACTCCCAGGTTACAGAAAGGTAGTATATCAAAAAAGAATTATTTTAAACAATAGCAAAATAATCAAATATTAAGGATGGTAACCACGATGAGTTTCTATGTTGGTTGTGATTATCCTATAGCATGGTCACATTATAGCTCTCTGTGTCCACACCACGATTAGTACATTTTAAACTAAATCAGAGCTATAATTATGTGAGTATAATTCGAAAGCTTCTGCCACACTGATATTCCAGCAATGCTTCCATTTTTTTGGATGGAAGTACTGTCAGTTTTGGACAATGGAGTTACTATTTCTCCTCCTAAAGATAAGCACAGGTGGGCTTATAGGAGAAAAACATACAAATGTTTGTTTTATAACTGTAAAGAGCAAAATTTTTGATTTTTATTTTTCAGAGTAGAAAAACAAAATAATTCTCTTTAATTAAAATATAATTTATTGAGGCCAAAGAGTTTTAGCCTTGGTTAATATGTGGAGAAACACTGAGTACAATTAGTTTGCAGGATTTTTCTTAGGATTTCGAAATGAAAAGCTCTTGAACACTAGAGCTAAGATAAAAACTAAATACATTGTGGAACTCTTAACTTCAGGCCTCAGCAGGCCTGTACAGTCAGGGACATAGCCTAGAAGATCTCTTGGGGATATATCTACTCTATGATTCTGCCAACATGTTGCTTTCTAAACAAAGATCTCCTTCAAGTGATGTGCAAATCTAAGGCCAACATAAGCATATGTAACAAAAAATTTTAAGCTTTGTTTATAAGTTCTGACTTTGAGACCTCAGGTAAGCTTAAAGGCAGGGTTTGGGGACATTCTAGGTCCAGATAATTTATTCTTTACTCCAATTTATGTTGCTTTGTATTATCTCATCCATCATCACTATAGTTGTGCCTATTCTTAGATGTCTGAGAATTGGCTTTCTTCAGGTGTTTCCTCTTCAACTTTTTCCTTTCCTCCAGACTCACAGCCAATTGGTATCTATGTACCCACCACACTTGCCATAAGATAAGTCGTTTTTCTAAACTGATATCTAAACTAGTGTTTTGGTTTTAAATTTCAGATATACTGGAATTCGCAATAACTCCAATATGGTCCTTGTTGATGTAAAAATGCTATCGGGATTTACTCCAGTCGTGGCATCCCTTGAGGAGGTAAATAATAGAAGCCTAATCTTTTAGCACAGAAAAAGCAATACTGTATAGATTAAATACTTTGTTAGCAAAACCAAGCCATCTAATTCTTTAAGCAAACTTATTCAGAGTTCACATCTTTATTTGCTGTAACACTGGAGAGACGGTGTTCCTAATTTATAGCAATTATTCGTCATTATTTTCCATAGTTCATAATCTATTTAGTTTCTACTTGTGTCTATAAAAACATCGTGGCACAAGGGAACATTCCATAAAATATATTCCTGACAATTGGTTAAATAAAAAGCATGAAGCATTAAATACTGGAATGGTATCCTTTAATATCTATCCCCCATCCCTCTCTGCCAACTTCTTCAAAGCTTGAAAACGATGGCCAAGTGATGAAGACTGAAGTTAAGAATGACCATGTTCTGTTCTACCTGGAAAATGTAAGCTGAGCAATTGTTTTTCCTTCCATGGCTTTTTTTCTCTTCTGAGGATAATTGGATGCTTCTATTTTGAACTATAAACATAGATAATATAGATATAGATACAGCCGTAGATGTAGATATAGATACAGATTAGATATAGATATAGATATCATAGATATAGATAATATATATATAACAGGGTTTGTCAAAAAAATATGGGACATTAGAGATGATCAGAGTTCTTCAGTCCCACTGATTATCTTCTCTCTATTACCTCTAACATTATTTCATATATGCCTTGACTACCTTACTAGATGATTCTCAAGTTTACAAACATAATTTCCCTGTTTTTCATTCCTCACAGCATCTGGCATAGTCTGGTCACAGAATAGATGTATAATTCTTTTATAGTTTGACTTGAACTCCAACAAAGGCTGGCATGAATTTTAGAGTCATCCTTTCTATGTGCACACCAATATCATTCATGTAAATGCTTACATTACTCTAATGCTTTCAGCTAGATTCCTTGCACCTCAGTATAAACAAGGGGATTTAAAATTTTATACAATTTAATGTTACCTAATTCATTATTTTGTCATTATGTAGGATATTGATACACTAGTTCGATTTAATTGGGTAAATCATGAACTTCTGGAGATAATTTGCTCAGTGATTTTCTTTTTGCAGACCTGCTCTGATGTATTTATAATTTGTGTCTTTATAGGGTTTTGGTACAGCAAACAGTTTCACTTTCTCTGTTGAGCAAAGCAACCTTGTGTCCAACATTCAGCCAGCCCTAGTCATGGTCTACGATTATTATGAAAAAGGTAGGCAAGCAACAACCGTACTCTAAAGCTACCGAACATGTTATTATATCTAAGACTCCCTGAGCTACTAAATTGTCCAAAATCATCTTAGTCTACACAGACTAAACAATGACTTGCTTTACTTTAATATATTGATTTTTTTTTCCCCATGACACATCTTCTGACTGAGCCATTTTCCAGTTACAAGAGTTTTTCAACACTTAGAATCCCTTGGCTGTAATGTGAAAGAGTGCCCCTTTAACTTGAAATACAAACCATGCTAAGCTTCAGATTATATTATTGTTGTTGTTAATGCCAAGACTTACCATTTCATGCTACCTCTATGGACTTTGGTTTGAGATGGGTGGGGATGGGCAATATTCTGAAATATTATAGTAAAATCTTGATAGATTAGGTTCCAAAACAATTGCTAAGATGTAAAGACCATAAAAATTTTCCCTGGAAGATTAGTGCTATTAGTTTCTTGTTGAAGGCCGTACACAATTTGTCAAGAAGTATTTGGATTTTGATTCTGTCATTTACTAATTGAATGTACATCATCAAGTGCCTTAAATTTTAATAGGATATTTTTGGATTTAGAAAATAGACAAGTGACTGACTCTCTTGCAAAATTATTAGAAAGATTCGACCTATGTATCTATATTGTCTGACATAATCTTGTTATAGAAAGCTGGAGATTTAATAAGGATGAACTTTTCCTTTATTTTCTAGATGAATATGCCTTTGTTTCTTACAATATCAACAGTGTTTCAGTTTCCTAGTGAGACAGACCAAAGCACAGGAAAAGGTAAGGAAATTACATACATTGAAAACACATCTAATAAGAAAATGAAAACCTAAAGAAAATAAAACAATGGACAAAGCAAAGAGAAGTCTCTGATACTTCACAAGGTTTGAATAGCTAGATGAGTATTCTGATAGCCATTAAGATTTTATTAATTGCTTTAACATAGCTTTAAAGAATTTACAGCTTATTATGTGGCCTTTATAAATGTCTCATTAAAAACATCTCTCATCTTTGTTTTATAAGTTGATAGGTCATTAAATGTATAGATACATATGTTTATACACATTCATGTATGTGTTATATGTGTATGTATATGTATTTGTGTATGTTTTATATATGTATGTTTGTTTACCTATATCTATATATTTATTTATATATACCTATACACATTTATTTATTGTTTAAACTATGTTTTTAAATTTCAGGTGGAATGCTATTCGCTTTGAACCAACTCACTTTTCTGTATCAAACCCGGAAGAAAACCATGAACCACCTCACATCCTGAATAGTCTGCAATCTACTATGACTTCTTATCAGATTTTACTTCTTTATTACCCCATTAAATACTGTGGTTTTGCATCTGAGTCTATGAATTTCTTTTCTTTCAGTATATCATTCATAATTTTTATCCTAGAAAACTCAGGGCTTTCTTTGATAGCAACTCTAATAATTTGCTTTATTGTTGTCAATCCTCAATTCAAGTTTTTAGATAGTATGGTGTACAGAATATGGAATCCTCCAAAATCCAGAGAAAGAGAGCGAGAAAGGCAGGGTCGGTGGAGGGGGAGAGAAAGAGACTAAATTGAAGAGGACTTCATATGAGCTCAAGGTAATAAAAGAAACACACAAAACACGAAACACACAGACTCTTCTTAGTGAAAGACCATCAAAGAATAGGCGGAAAAAGCTTTTAGAAATTCACAAATTAACTGATGGATTTATAGAGTTCATGTACATGAGAGAGAAGATAATCAAGGACATTTTATCTTTTTAAAAATTATTTTATTGTTCTGAGCTTTCCACTTATTACTGAAAAGCAATACTCAATGTTATCCATTGCTTAACACTACTGTTATAGCAATGAATTAATGTTGAAAAGATGGAGGCAGGAAGAAACTGGAGAAAACAGGGGTGGAAATGAAGACAATTTCTCTACTGGCTTTAATACAGGCTTCTGACTCTACTGAGATACCGCTACAGACAAGAAAAGGCTATAGATAAATTTTCCAGTTGTGGAGTGAAAAATTTGGAAACAGTGTCCTAGACTCTATCAGCATTCAACAAATTAGAAATATAGTGTTTTAATAGAAAATGGTTAGACATTTATTCTTGTAGTCTCTCTGCCCGATGTATACTGCTAACAGTGACTAAATTACAACTGGACCCTTAATAATTTTTTATTAATTGATTTATCATAGATAAACTGCTGGTGTCAGTCCATGTCTGGTGCTGCAAAAGTTTATTTCACTGTGTTCACAATTCTTTTATACCTTCTCAGTTCTCCTATTTTCACAAAACATGGCACATCATATGTAGATAAGACATCAGTGCTCATATTTTTTAAAAACACCCCAGGCTCTCTAGATATTCAAGGATTCCACTCAAGGAAAACGTGACTCTTCTAGTTTCTTCTAAAGTTTCAAATAAAATGAAGGGAATTTACTTTGTGGTAAATAATGTCTCCTTGTGGGGAATGTCTTTTTTTTTTTCACCTAAGTAAATAATCAATTCTCAGTCTTCATTTTATTTGGCGTGTATTCAATAGTCTGCTCACATAATGAAATTGTTTCTCAAATTATAAGCAGGCAAAGAGGGCATGGCTAAGTCAGCTACTTGCTATACCTCAAGGCACAGAGAAACTCTGTAACTTAACGTTTACATTTGCAAAATTTCTTGGTGTCACAATGAGTGTGGGAGGTAACAGGGAACTGAGATCAAAATATTTTCTCAGGAATGAAAGACTGTAGATGAACAATACAGCTCCATGACTTGCCCTGTTCATTGAAACCTCTCTCCAGGTTATTTTGACAGAAAGCCATAGTCATTTCCCTGGTCCAAATTTTAATAGAAAATGGGGCATAAGGGACATTCCGGTTTAGGAATATTGAATGGGAAATGCCAAGCTTGATGTGATTGTGTATGTGTGTGTGTTTGCATGTTTGTGTGTGTGTGTTTAAGAAGAGGTCTTTAGTAAACTAGACCACCATAGACTATTTCGTGGAGGATGTGTGGCTCTGGTTTGGATGAGGCTTGTGTTATCAAAGCATCGTATGGCATTTGCCCTCTTCCCCTCCACACAGAAGCACTTGGACAATGGGGATAATTCATTCCATCTATCATGTTCTTATATAGTATTTACACTTTTTTTTGCATTTTGAAATAAATTACATATACATTTAGCTAGTATCTGAAATACTTAACACTAACATCCCTTTCACTGTCTTCCAGAAGTCTTACCCTCTTTGGCCTCTTCATCTCATCAGCTTTGTCTTATTTCTCTTTTCTTTAGTCTCAGCCTCTTTCTCTTTATTGTTTTTTCTTCCATCATCACTTAAAGATTTTTTTTTTTTTTTTTTTTGTGGGGAAGACCAGCCCTGAGCTAACATCCGTTGCCAATCCTCCCCTTTTTGCTGAGGAAGACTGGCCCTGGGCTAACATCCATGCTCATCTTCCTCCACTTTATATGGGACACCGCCACGGCATGGCTGACAGGCAGTTCGTCGGCGGGCGCCTGGGATCCGAACTCGCGAACCCTGGGCTGCCAAGCGCGAACTAAACCGCTGCGCCACCGGGCGGCCCCGAGTCACTTAAAGATTTTATGTTTCCATCATAATGTATACATTTTCCTTCTCACTTTCTCGGTACTTATTAATTTTCTTTTTTGGCTCCACTTTCTTTTCCCAAACATTAAATGATATTTTTCTTCATGATTCTAGCAAGCCCTCTTCTCCTGTCACTATACATGCTAAAAATGCTATGATTTAAATTACCATCTGATTTTTTGACAATCCTCATATACATGCCTCCATATCTACATTTCAGCCCATATATTCCACTGCCCATTGTACTTCTTTAACCGAATGTCCCACAGGCACCTCAATAGGATCCATCTTTTACCCCCAAACCAGCTTCTCTTACTGAGATTCCTATCTCAGTATGTGATAATATCATCACCAATTATCTAAGTATCAACTCCTCCCTCTCTCATCTCTCATATTGTGTTAATTACTGTTGATAATTGACCATTGTTGATCGACCTCCTGAATGATTCATTGATCCACTTGCTTTTATTACTACTGCCACACTGCTTCAGTTCAGGCCACCAGTCTTGAGTGCCTATATGTGCCCCAAACTCTTCTGGATGATTGGGCTCTATCAATGAATGAAAATAATAAAAAATGCTGCCCTGTGGAGCTTACATTCTAATGGGGGAGAAAAACACTACATGTAATACAATCAAACAATATATACAGACATAAAATCAACATAATAGATAAGCAAAATATAGGAAATTAGAAGATGATAAGTGTTATGGAAAATAGAAACTGTAGAGACGGATAGGAGGATCTAGAATGCCCAGGAAACAGGAAAAGAGGAAAGACTGAAATACTAAGTAGGAGATTTAGGGTCAGCTTCATTGAGGCAGTGAGATTTGAGCAAAAGCTTGAAGGAGGTGAGGGAGTTACCTACATGGATATCTGAAGGAAGAATATTTCAGGCAGTGGGAGCAGCTAGACAAAAAAGTGAGGGGTGCATATGGTGGAAGCATGTCTTCTGTGTTCAGGGAGCAGCAACTAAGTCAGTATGGCTAGAATAGAGAGGGCAAAGAGCAGCATACAATAGTAGGTAAGGAGATGGGAATCATAACAGGGAGCCAGATCAGGTAGGGGGTTGAAGGTCACTGTTAGGACTTTAGCTCTCGCTCCAAGCAAAACTGGGAAACAAGGCAGCATTCTGGACAGAGGAGTGACCTGATCTGGTTATGTTTAAAAATGATAATCTGGCTGCTGTGTTGAGAATAGTCTGTAGGAGTGCAACAGTAGAAGCCAGGAGACCTGGCAGGGGCTATTGCAGCGATCCAGGCAAAAGATGATGGTGGCTTAGACCAGGCTTGTAGCTGTGGAGATGGTAAGAAGTGATCAAATTCTAGGTATATTTTGAAGGTAAAACCAGTAGGATTTCCTGATGAATTGGAAATAAGGAATAAGAAAAAGAATAATCAGAGATTATCCCTGTGCTTTTTGTCTGAGCTCTTGGGAGACAGAATTGCTTCCTCAGCTGGTTGTGATAGAACTAAGTTTGAGGTGGAAGATTAGGAATTCATCTTTGGACAGCGAGTTTGTGATTTTTATATATCAAGTGGAAATATCAAGATGGAAGTTGGACAATTTAGGAGAATTTTAAGAATTTAGGAATGTTAGGTTAAAAACACAAATTTGGGAGAGGTTAGCATGTAGACCATGAATGGGAAGAGATCACTCAGGTAACGAGTCTGTATAAACGGGAGAATCAAGGACTTTGCTGTGAGACACTTGAACATTAAGAAGTGGGGTAAGGGTGCGTCAAGGAAGAATCAGTAAAAAAGACTGTAAAGGAGAAACCAGCAAAGTAAAATGAAACCGAAACAGTGTGGTCTCCTGGAAACCAAGTGAAAAAATGTATCAAGGAAAAAGGAGTGATCAATAGTGTTAAGTGCTACTGATTCTTCAAGTATAATAAGAACTGCAAATTAATCACTTACTTACTTGGAAAAAATATTGCCCACAAAGGGACATCATATACCAAAGTAAATTGCATTCATTCTTCTTGAACCTTTAGGACAAGTGTATTGGACGAGTCGTTTTTTGGGGGGGAAGAGTGAATTTTTCTTGAACTTCCTAGGTGCCTGGGGTGTTAATAAAAAATATGGGTGACGATCTCTTATGCAGACCAATCTAATCAAAATCTCTAAGGCAGTGGTTCTCAAAATTAGTATGTGTCAGAGTCACCCAAATGATGAGATTACTGAAGCCCAGTCCCAGGATTCTGATTCAATAGATCTAGGTGGAGCATATGAATTCATATTTCTAACAAATTCCCAGGTGATGCTGGCACTGCTGGACCCAGGACCACACTTGGAAACCCTTGTTCTAAGGATGTGGCTTGGGCATCAAGGTTATTAAAAGCTCCCCAGGCATTTCTAGGGTGGAACTGCAGTTGAAAGCTGCTGCTCCAGAACCTTGCTACTCTGAGTGTGGTCAGAGGAGTAGCAGCATCGGCACTGCTGGGAGTCTGTTGGAAATGCACAATGTCAGGTCTTACCTAAACATACTGAATCAGAATCCACGTGTTAACAAGACCCTCACAGGACACAAGTGCATATTAAAGTTTGAGAAATCCGCTTAGTCCATCTCCGAATTCTTCTCTTACAGAATTCTACACATGTTGGTATAATAATCGTTCTTGCTGGTCACTAATCTTTGAGAGCTCTCACTTTCTCTTTACCGTACCAAAGAATAAATTTCATCATTTTATATTGCTCACAATTTTCTGTACTTCTCTTCTTTCCCAACCTTCTGATACAATGCAATATTCAAAATAAAATATGTTGGAAAATGCACCTTTCTGTGTTTGTGGTTGCTCACCCAAGAGCCTTCTCATTTATTCTTAAATTTAGAGAACTTGTGCTTTGATCTGGCCTCAGGGAGCTTTTGGATGAATCATAATTTTTTTAAGCCAATCACATTATCACAGTCCCCTCTGACAGTGATTGGTGTCCGCAGGTCAGGTTCCCTGGAACACAAACTCTGAGATGGAGGTTTGTGTGTAGGGGGTTAATTGGGGAGGACTTTAAAGATCAACACCAGTGGAGGGTAAAGGAATCAGGATTGTACAGACAGAGGAGTTGAACTGCGATGTGTCCCAATAAAAGTTTCAGCCCGTATGGAGTTGTGGTGTTAGGATGGTCTTTTAGAGTTCTCCTACTTAAAGGCAGGGGAGCCAGGTCTTTACAGCACCCATTATTCGATACTGAGCTGTCCCTAAGGATGAGAGAGGAACTTGGGTGAAAAGTCTCTCAGATCTGAGGGAAATTCTCAGAGCTGAATTCATCTGAGAGCCAACAGCCACCCACATTCCTAGCAGTGGGGTTATGCATACTTCTGCCACAGAGGGGAGTATCTAAAGGACACACCACAGAGCACTGCTTTGGTCTAGGAATGAGACATACAAACCAAATCTGACCGAGGACCTAGACAGAGGTGTCTCCTGGTACAGAATCTGGAAAGATTTTGCTCCGTGGTAAAAAAAAAAAAAAAAAAACAGAGAGAAATTGAGGAGAAGAAATTCTTTTCCTGCTAACTACTTCCTCCCAGACTGAGATATTGTTGGGAAGAAATAATCTTTGGTACTTCAGGGGCCAAACTGACCAAAAGGCAAATAATGCTGACGCACCAAGGAGAAGAGCAGAAAGAGTGGAAGAAACTCATTGATGGCGTTGGCAAGCTGCTGAACAAATGCCAGTGCCACCTTCCTCAGAATTTGTGCCATATGAGATAATAAATGTTCAATATTTTAAAGACTCTATTAGTTAGGCATTCTGTTACTTGCAGCTGATAGAGGTTTTCCGGTCACTCTTTTTTTTCTTTTCCAATTCCTTGCTTCTTTTTCCCTATCTTATCTTTATATAGAACTTGTGAGATCTCATTTTTTAAGTTCTTTCTGAATTAAGAATCCCACGGAAATCATGTGGGAGAGAGGCCAGCACAAGTGCCTGGCTGACATGCATCATCCTCTGCTCCCAGTAAGGTTTTTCATGACTAGAACTTTGGTGTGTGTGTGTGTGTGTGTGTGTGTGTGTGTGTGTGTATTTAGTCCATTGTTTTCATTTAGTCCATTTATCCATTGTTTTCTATATGTCGGGCTTTGTGCTAATCACTTTAAATATATTAATTTAGGGCCAGCCCAGTGGCGCAGGGGTTTAGTTCGCGCTTGGCAGCCCGGGGTTCACCAGTTCGGATCCCGGGCGCCTGCTGATGCACTGCTTGTCAGCCACGCCATGGTGGCATCCCATATAAAGTAGCGGAAGATGGGAAAGGGTGTTAGCCCAGGGTCAGTCTTCCTCAGCAAAAAGAGGAGGATTAGCAACGGATGTTAGCTCAGGGCTGGTCTTCCTCACAAATAAATAAATAAATATATATATTAATTTATTTAATACAACAAGCTTATGAAGTATTGTTATTATTATTGTTCCCATTTACAGACAAAGAAAGAGAAGCATCGGAAATTTAAGTAACTCATCCAAGGTCACTCATCTGGTAAGCCAGAGAACCAAGATACAAACACTGGCTGTGAGGACCCAGCATCTTTACACTTTCCTATAACTGCCTTACAAAGAAAGGAAGAAAAATTCTACACACAAACCAAATTCTTAATACTAATATTTAAAAGATAGGGTGAGTCCATGTTGTTTCCTTTGAACTACAACAAAAGTATAATTTTTTAATGCAAAGGGTTGCATTTTACTGCAAACCTTTCCCAGGAGGGTGCATTCATTCCCAACTGCACTCTGCCTGGAAGACTAAATCTGCCTCTGCTGGCAAAAAGATTCTGGAAAGTTTTATAACTTGCTGTGACAACTTTGATGCCAAAGCCAAAACAAGTTTACAGACACTTATTATTCTCAGTAATGGTAATTCAGAAGAGAACACTGTGAGCTTGCTATCCCTGACACAGTCCCACCACAGGGACATGCTCCTGTGGGTCTTCACACAAAGAGACGTCTGAAGGGAGAAGACAGATGAGCATGGCTTACCATCTACTGCATGAAATATCTGCCTGCTGAGGTTGTGGGTAGAATGCTTGACAAGAACAGGTTCTGCAGAAGGAAAAACAAGTTCTCATTTTTTTCATGACTCACATAAGTTCCTGACAGATTCTCCTAAGCTCTTTGCCTCCATCTAAAAAGAAACATTGCCTAATACTGAATGTTATACAAAATAATGATAGTTAAAGTTTGCAAAATGGTTAGGGTTCTTTCCAGAAGCTTTATATTTCCTTAATGTTAAAAATTATAAATACCACCCAAGGAACCATACTTTAAAGAAAGTGAAGCATAAAAAGTGAGAAGGACTTAGGACAAAACAGAAGTTATATTCAAAATTGACTTTGAAACTGAGAATATATTTTCACTGAATGGAAACGTTATTTATTGTTTTTCTTTTTTCTTTTTACTTTTCACAAGTCTGTATTAAGTACTTACTTTTTAAGAAGATATATTGCCTAATACTCTTCAATTATTTTTCATTATAGACAAAGGTATGTGGATATAAAATGTCTTTGTATATTACATATTATGAATATTCATTGGAAATAAAAGAACACGGTATCTATTAATAATGTTATTGCAATGTATTCACAAGATACACAGACTTGAACTTATTTCTTATTTATATTTTGTCCTGACAATTACTGGGCTCATGTTTTTTATTTCATAAAAGAGACTGTTGCTCTTTTGAAAAATTTTTCCATACAAGTCATCCCAAAATGCTTTCTTGACTAGAGCAAAGATCTTGAAGTTAGGAGCATTGATTTAGATTTTGTTTGGACCTGTTTCTAGTAGTAACTGTAAGGAGGTCTTATCCCAACATTACACTTTCATAGTTCTTGATGAAATGCATCTCTGCTTTCAGGATGAAGAAATGTACACTGGGAAGTATATGAATAGAAAAAGGGGGATTTCCCTCATCCTGGAAATGTTACACTAATTTCATCTGACAGAAAACACAATCTATTCTTTTCTCCACACCCTTGACTTTACTAATGATATCCTTCCTTTCTAATAAATGATGAGATCTTTTCCCACCATAGAAGTGGATTTTCCACTTCTAGCAATGGACTGAGAATCCAAAACAACTGTCCCACATTCTCTGTGGGAATAATATTCTTATTCATTGGACTTATCCTAAAAAGCTTGTGTATGTCTGTGTTCTTGTGTACATATATGTATATATGTGTTGTTATTACTATTTCACATTCAAACAGATGACTTTTACCAAATTTAGAGGATGTATTAGGGAGATACACACACACACAAAATGTCTACTGTGCAAAATTCATTTTGGGTCCTGGGGGGGACATCTCAAAGCAATAAGCAATCATATTCTCAGTCAGATATAACTGAACCATAGGCAAGTATAAATAACATTAAAAGAATCATTCTGTAAGAGAAAATAAACCATAAGCCCAAACATGAGCCCCAGATAGAAAATTATAAGAGTAGATACTACAAATTTTAGTTGCTAATTGGCAATCCAGAGAGTTCTCATATGGGTGAGTCAACTCAGTGAGCTCAAAGGTGGATATATATTTATCAGAGGGGTATGTATTCAAATATTTAATAATTATGGTTGTCTTCACCAAATCAGATAGATCAGATTGCATGTATGTGTGTAAATATAAACTCAATTTGCCTTATAAAGGAAGAAGTATTATGTAGTTGTCCTCTCACTCAGCCAGTTTAAACAATTATAGTAATTAAATTGCATTTTTTAAATTTCTCATGTTAAATTTCCTATTATTGATGCTAGATTTGCACTTCCAGATTGCAACGTGTTAATGAAGTCTTAGAAGGCATCTAACCTCCAGGAATGCCCCACTGCTGGTATGATTTATGTTCTGTACTTTAATTTAAAAAGATGTTCTAAATGTAAGCACATACCTGACTATTTGAATGTTCTTCAAGTATCAAGTGACTGTTTTGGAGTCATACCTTTGAGTGAGTGTTATGACAAGGGGCAAAGAAATGCCAAGGAATCAGTAATGGACAAATAGAAAGAGAAATAGATTTTGCTGTTGTTTTTCATAAGGGATAACATAAATGATCACCAATCTGAAACTCTATCTTCTGTGATTTAAAGTAGTATTAGGTTAAAGGTATAAATTTCACAGTCTTAGTCAAGTTAATGGGACCAATTTTCTTTAGGTTTCACCAAAAACTTTGAGATAAAGAAGAACACAATGCCAGGCTGTCTTTCTAGAAAGGGGTAGGTGAAAATACAATAAGAAGGAAATGCAAACTAAAGCTTCATTAAGTTGACATAACCTGAATACCAAAGGATGATTGGCTTTAATTTTTTTAATTTTCTGGAATGTGCAACAGAATTTGCACAATAATTTCCTACCAATTATTGGTAGGAAAAAAATGCATCTTTCTGCACCAAAATAACTCTCTGATCCTTAGACAGAAAGAGACACCTCAATAAATGGGTTTTTGCTTTAAAAATTTGGGGCTCAAGAGTGCTTACTTCAAACACATCATAGGGTGGGTTCAGAGAATAGGAGAAAGTCCTCTTTCTTGCTAGGAGAATTAAATTCTCCTACTTTGCTCCCTAAGAATATGGTTAGTTGCATATAGAGGCAAGATTCTATGGAATATCTGAAACAAACTAAAAGCCATAAGTAATTCAAAAGGTGCTTGCATTTACTAAAGGGTTATAATATTCCAGCCATTGGAAAGTAAACCATGAATAACCACAGAGGCAGTGCCTTTAAGAGTCTCATAGCCAAGTGCAGACTTAACATAAAAATCAACATTTGTAGTGTAACATGACATTCTGTATTAGAGTTATGTACTTGAATTATGGGAGTTTAAAGCAACATCAACTAATTTCATCTGGGGATTCATGAAAGTTTGAAGTGAATCTTGAAGAACAAGGAGATAGATACCTGGCAGAAAGGAAGTCATGGAGGGAGACATTCTAAACAGAGGATTTGGCACCTGTATAAACATGGAGAGATAAAGTTATGTGGTTCATATAAGAAATTGCTAGTGTTTTTAGGGAAAAATCAAAGAGTGTCTGTAGGGAAGTGGTGGGTGCCAAAGTTGGAAAAGTAGACAAGAACCTTCTTAAGAAGAAACTTGCTAGAGTTTAGGATTTATCCTGTGAGTAATTATGGACCATTAGAGTTTTTAAAGATGACATCATATAATTAATTTGTATTTTAGGGAAAAAAACCAGTTGATCTGTTGGCAAATAAAGAGTTGGTAAAATGGATTCCCTGCTGTTTTCAATAAAAGGGCAATATTAGAGGCAGAGCCCAGCAGAAGACACCTTTGTGATACATGAGGACCTCACAGCAATCATGAGATTATCTTCTAAGAGGTTTTTATACCAGAGAGATAAAGTCACACAAAACACGTGGCAATATTCTTGGAAAGGAAAAGAAGAAAACGCAATGCAAAAAAAAAGTAATGTTTCAATGTCCCACCAGAATACCTTTATTTTATAAACCACTAGGTCTTGATAAGGCTTACCTCACTCCACCCAGATTCATCTTTACAAGTTTTCCTAACTGTGAAAATTAGACAATTTCTTTGTCTCCCAGAACCCCTCATAAGTTTCTGAAGCAAATTGGTCCACTACTTCCCTGAACTCTGTTTATCAAGAAATAAAAAGAGGTGCAACCTTGGAAAAGTAATGGAGGGAGGGCAGGAAGTAAGAAAAAATGACTAAAGAACATTCTGTTGTGTTATTTCCAAGGAGCAGAGGGTGCCAGCTTGCCTTATGTTTACATAGGTGACTTTATCTCCATTTCACGGTAATGATCTAAGTATATCTTTAAGATGGCAGCTTCTCTTGTCAAATAAATTAATAAAAAGTGCCACTCTATTATGTACCTTGATACATTTGTAAACTACTTGGAGTAATGCAAGGTAATTCTTATAATAATAAATGTTGTTACTTATTATTTTTGTTTTTCTTATCTTCACTATATTAAACACATAAGGTCGGGGGTTAATTATTTTCTCTTCATTTAGAATATTGTCAGAATACATTTGGCATGCAAAAATATATTTTAGAGAAAATACATCAATAATTACCAATAAAAAATACATGATAGTATTTGATTTTGTTTTCAATCTGAGCTTCCCTAGGTCACTCTCTCATTATTTTTAAATTACTTCCATTATAACAACTATATGAAACTATTACCAACCAGAAATGGGCACTGAGTTTTCAACACAGAGTTAGCTCACAATCAGGAAACTAGTGTAGTAAGTTACAAATTCATTTGCAATAATTGAACTTACTGAAATGAGGTTTAAGTTGTCCTTGAAAGGTTCACTCACAGGTGTCATATTTTAAGTTTGGGAACTGCTGATGTGAATTTTTTTATAAATGTGATGATGATATTCAAATTTCACATCTAATGACATGTAATAGACATGTACTGGGAGATGACTAAAATTCAAAAAAGGTATCCAATTAGGTTACAAGTGTTACACTTTAAGAATGGCAAAAGAGGAAGAGATCATCATTATGGTGATGCAAGAGGATTCCTTTGTCTCTTCCCTTCAATCTACAGCAAGTAAAACATCCATAACCCAACAAAATCCACATTTCCCAATACACCAGGACAACAGAGAGATCCACACATTGGTACATACAATGGTAGATAGATTGCAGCACATACAGGCAGCAGAGGCAGAGCCCAGGATCCTGGATTTCTGGCTGTGATGGCTGAGCCAGCCTCCCCCAGCCCCAGAGAACTTGGTGGGCAGCAGCAGAGGCACAGGTATGACTCCAGCCAACCAGGACCTGTGGCCACGGGAAGCAAAGCAACAGTAGAGGTACATCCCTGTGATCACAGGCCCCTGGTTGTGGCTTAGAGCCTAGAAGCAGTGATGGAGGCACACACAGGACTCAAACCTGCCAACTACAGCAGCACCTGTCACCACAAGGTAACAGGTAACTGCTGAGACAGTTCCCTGTGAACCCAACTCCCTTCCCACCCTTCCTCTCCTCAGCCATGATGATGGAGCTTCCAACCCAGGTGATCCTGTACATGGTAGAGGCAACTGCCATCACTGTGTCCCTGGTGGTGAAGCCAAAAATTGCAGCAACAGCAAGGCATCAGTGACCCCCAGAGGTACAGGCAGCAATGACTGATGAGAGTACTGGCAACACACTGAATAGAGCTGGTGGAGGATGGAACATGCAGATCCTCACACATAGCCAGAGGCAGCTCAGGTAAGAGACCCCAAAAGCTAATGCTACAGTGACACCTACTGAAAAACAAAAGAAATGTTTCTAATCTCCAAGTGGTTGAAAAACTGAATCAAAACAAACAAAGCTATATGTAAATAAGAAACATGTTTGCCAAGACAAATGTACTGGCAGAGGAGTAACTCAGCAAACACACAAAAAGCCACAGTAACACAGCATCACAACAAAAAAGACAACAATTCTCCAGAAATCAAACATAAAGTCATGGAAGATTGTGATCTAAGTGATAAAGAATTCAAAATAGTTGTCATGAAGAAACTCAATGAGCTACAAGAAAACTCAGAAAGGCAGTTCAATGAGATCAGGAATAAAGTCATTGAACAGAAGGAATACTGTACCAAAGAGATTGAAACTCTATGGAAGAATCAAACAGAAATTCTGGAGCTAGAGAACTCAAAAAATAAGATGAAGAATTCATTAGAAAGCATTGGAAATAGAGCAGATCATATAGAAGACAGAATTCGTGATCTCAAAGATAGAAACCTAGAAATAAAGCAGGTACAGGAGGAGAGAAAAATAAGACTTAAAAACAATGTAGAAATTCTATAAGAATTATCTGACTCAATCAGAAAGGACAACATAAGGATAATGGGTATCCCAGAGTAGAAGAGAGAAGGGAGCAGAGACCTTATTTAAAGAAACAATAGCTGAGAACTTCCCAAACCTGGGGAAAGAACTGAATACATAAATCCATGAAGCTAATAGAAAACTCAATTATTTCAATGCAAAAAGACATCTCCAAGAAACTTGACAATAAAACTTAAAAATCAATGACAGGGAAAGAATATTAAAAGCAGCCAGGGGGGAAAAAAAACCCAATAACCTACAAAGGAACCTCCATTAGGCTATCAGCATATTTCTCAGCACAAACCCTACAGGCCAGGAGAGAGTAGAATGATACATTCAAAATATTGAAAGACAAAAACTGTAAGCCAACAATACTCTATCCAGCAAAGTTATCTTTCAGATATGAAGGAGAAATGAAAGCTATACCAGACAAACAAAAACTGAGGGAGTTAATTACCACTAGATCTTCCTTATAAGAAATGTTGAAAGGACCTCTCCCACCTAAAATGAAAAGTCAAAGTTATATAAAGCTTTGAGCAAGGTGATAAATAGACAGACAGAGTCAGAAAATTGCAACTCTGTATTGGAATAGGTTAGTAAGCACTTGATTATAATGTAAAGGTTAAAGGGAAAGGAAGCATTAAAAATAACTATCACCATTTCAATTTGTAATGAACTCACAATACAAAAGGGGAAAATTTGTGACAACAAAAACATAGAAGTGGAAGGGGGAAAGGATGGAACCTGTCTGGGCAAATGAATATAAGATCTTAACAGCAGAAAAAGGATTATCTTACCTATGAGAACTTTTATACAAACCTCATGGCAACCAGAAAACAAAAATTCAGAGCAGAGTCACAAAACGTGAAATAAGAGGAAACTGGAAAACACAGCACAGAAAACCACCAAACTGAAATGGCAGATAGATATACAAGGAGAAAGAAATATTCAAAACGTAGAGCAACCAGAAAACAAGAAATAAAATGTCAATATTAAGCTTTCACATATCAATAATTACCCAAATTTTAAATAGATCAAATTCACCAATCAAAAGACACTGAGTGACTGGGTGGATTATAAAACAAGACGCAATAATATACTGCCTCCAGGAGACCCACCTTAGCTCTAAAGACAAACAGACTCAAAGTGAAGGGATGGAAGATGATACTCCAAGCAAATGGCAACCAAAAGACAAAGCAAGTGTAGCCATACTTATGTCAGAAAAAATAGACTACAAGCCAAAAACCATAACAAGAGACAAAGATGGGAATTGTATAATGATAAAGGGGAGAATTCATCAAAAAGACATAACATTTATTAATACATACACAGCTAAGATAGGAGCACCAAAGTTTATAAGGCAATTATTGACAGAGCTATAGGGAGAAATTGACAGCAACACAACAATAGTAGGGGACTTTAATACCCCACTTACATCAATGGATAGATCATCCACACAGAAAGGCAATAAGAAAATATCAGCCTTAGATGAATCATTAAACCAGATGGATTTAATAGATATGTTTTTTAGAACACTCCATCCAAAAGCAGTAAAATACACATTCTTCTCAAGTACATGGAACATTCACAAAGATAGACCATATGTTGGGAAAAAAGCAAGTCTTATTAAATTTAAGAAGATTGAAATAAGATGAAGTATTTTTTCTGACCACAGTAATATGAAACTAGAAATCAACTACAAGAAGAAAGCTGGAAAAGTGAGAAATATGTGGAGACTAAACAACATGCTTCTGAACAACTATCGGATCAACAAAGAAGAAATAAAAAAATATCTGGAGACAAATGAAAATGAAAACACAGCATACCAAAATATATGGGATGGAGCAAAAGTGGTACTAAGAGGGAAATTTACATATAGGTCTACCTTAAAAAAAAACAAGAAAAACCTCAAATAATACTACACTTGAAGGAACTAGAAAAAGAAGAACAAAGAAAGCTCAAAGTTAGTAGAAGGAAGGAAATAAAATTAGAGTGGAAATAAATGAACTAGAGACTAAAAAGACAATAGAAAAGATCAATGAAACTAAGAGCTGGTTCTTTGAAAAGATAAACAAAACAGTCAAACTATTAGCTAGACTCACTAAGAAAAAAGAGGGAAGGGTGAAATAAATAAAATGAGAAACAAAAGAGGAGAAATTACAATGGATACCACAGAAATACAAAGGATTATAAGAGAATACTATGAAAAGCTATACACCAACAAATTGAATAACCTAGAAGAAATGGATAAATTTCTAGAATCATACAACTTTCTAAAACTGAATCAACAAGAATTAGAGAATCTGAATAGACTGATCACTAGTAAGGAGATTAAAATAATAATCAAAAACCCCCCAAAAAACAAAAGTTCATGACCAACTGGCTTCTCTGGTGAATTCCACCAATCATTCAAAGACGATTTAATATCTATCCTTCTCAAACTCTTCCAAAAAACAGAAGAGGAAGGGATGCTTCCTAACTCATTTTATGAGGTCAACATTACCCTGACACCAAAACTAGACAAGGACAAGAAACACAAAAAATTACAGGTCAATATTGCTGATAAACAAAAGTGCAAAAATCTTAAACAAAATATTAGTAAATCGTATACAACAATACATTGAAAGGATCAAATACTACAATCAAGTGGGATTCATTCCAAGGATGCAAGGATGGCTCAGCATCCACAAATCAATCAATGTGATACACCACATTAACAAAATGAAGAATAAAAATCACATGATCACCTCAATAGATGCAGAGACAGCATTTGACAAAGAATTTATGATAAAAACTCCCAATAAAATGGATGCAGAGGGAAAATATCTCAACATAATAAGGGCCATATATGACAAACTCACAGCCAACATCATACTCAGTGGTAGAAAAACTATAAGCTATCCTTCTAAGAACAGGAACACGATAAAGACACCCTCTTGCTCACCACTATTATTCAACATGGTATTGGAAGTCCTAGCTAGAGCTATTAGGCAAGAAAAAGAAATAAAAGGAATCCAAATAGGAAAGGAAGAAGTAAAACTGTCACTATTTGCAGATGACATTATTATATATATAGAAAACCATAAAGAGTCCACCAAAAAATTATTAGAAATAATAAATGAATACAGTAAAGTTGCAGGGTACAAATCAACATAAAAAATCCATTGTACTTCTATACGCTAACAACAAACTAGCGAAAAGGGAAATAAAGGATACAACCCCATTTACAGTTGCAACAAGAAGAATAAAATACCTAGGAATAAATTTAACCAAGGAGGTGAAAGACCTGGTCACTGAAAACTATAAGCCATTGTTGAAAAAATCAAAGAAGACACAAAGAAATGGAAAAATAGTCCATGCTCATAGATTGGAAATATTAACACAATTTAAATGTCCATATTTCCTAAAGCAATCTACAGATTCAATGCAATCCCTACCCAAATCCCAATGATATTTCTCTTAGAAATAGATCAAAGAATTCTAAAATGTATGTGGAACAACAAAAGACCCCAAATAGCCAAAGCAATTCCGAAAAAAGAACAAACCTGGAAGTATCACATTCTCTGATTTTAAAGTATTCTGTAAAACTACAGTAATCAAAACAGCATGGTACTGGCACAAAAACAGACATGCAGATCAATGGAGCAGAATTGAGAGCCCAGAAATAAACCCACACATCTATGGACAGCTAATTTTCAACAAAGGAGCCAAGAACATGCAATGGAGAAAGGCAAGTCTCTTCAATAAATAGTGCTGGGAAAATGGAACAGCCACATGCAAAAGAATGAAAGTAGACCATTATCTTGCACCATACACAAAAATTAACTCAAAATGGATTAAAGACTCAGGTGTAAGACCTGAAACCATAAAACTCATAGAAAAAATCATAGACTATATGCTCTTTGACATTGGTCTTAGCAATATCTTTTTGGATATATCCCCTCAGGTAAATGAAACAAAAGGAAAAATAAATAAATGGGACTACATCAAACTAAAAAGCATCTGCACAGCAAAGAAAATGATCAACAAAATGAAAAGACTGCCTACTGATTGGGAGAATACATTTACAAGTCATATATCTGATAAGGGGTAAATATCCAAAAGATATAAAAACTCATACAGCTCAACAACAAAAAAACAAACATTTAAAAATGAGCAGAGGATCTGAGCAGACACATCTCCAAAGAAGATATACAGGTGACCAACAGGTGCATGAAAATATGTTCAACATCACTAATTACTAGGGAAATGCAGATCAAAACCACATTGACATATCATCTCATGCCTGTCAGAAAGGCTATTATTAAAAAGAGAAAAGATAACAAGTGTTGGAGAGGATGTGGAGAAAAAGGAACCCTCATAAACTGCTGGTGGGAATGTAAATTGGTGCAGCCACTGTGGAAAACAGTATGGAGATTTTTCAAAAAATTAAAAATAGAAATACCATACGGCTCAGCTATACCTCTTTTGGGTATCTATCCAAAGAACATGAAAACTAATTTGAAAAGATTTATGCACCCCTATGTTTGTTGCAGCATTATTTACAACAGCCAAGACTTGGAAGCAACCTAAGTGCCCATCAAGAGACAAATGGATAAAGACATGGTACATATACACAATGGTATACTACTCAGCCATATAAAGAGATGAAATCTGGCCATCTGAGACAACATGGATGAACCTTGAGGGCACTATGCTAAGTGAAATAAGCCAAATGGAGAAAGCTAAATACTGCATAATTTCACTCATATGTGGAAGATAAAACAACAACAACAAACAACAAAGATACAGAGAACAGATTAGTTGTTACCAGAAGGGAAGGGGAGTGGGGAAGGGTAAAAGGAGTAAGGGGGAACATTTGCACTGTGATGAATGGAAACTAGACTTTTGACCGTGAATATGATGCAGTCTATACAGACGTAGAAATATAATGACATGAACATGATATTTATATAATGTTATAAATCAATATTGCCTCAATAAAAAATGTTTTTGAAAGATGTTTTAAGTTCTTAAAACAAACGTCTAAACTTCATAGAATTAGGATGGGGAGGTTATTTGAGTTTACTCCTACTAACCCAGAGTAAACAATAGCTCTTCCATGGCCTAGAAAAGAGTGCTACATTTATAAGGACAATCGCTGTCATTCTATAAAGAAAGAAGTTTTGTCCTATTTTGG
The DNA here is from genome assembly GCA_031878705.1 of Tapirus indicus. Taxonomy (NCBI): domain Eukaryota; kingdom Metazoa; phylum Chordata; class Mammalia; order Perissodactyla; family Tapiridae; genus Tapirus; species Tapirus indicus. Next base: position 105,612,021 of record CM062918.1, on the reverse strand, counting down.
CAATTTTGTGCTATCTGGTCATTATTTCACTAGAAATATCTGTGAATTATATGATTTTGAATTATATAATTTTGAAAAAGCGTGATGTGAAAATATATACATATTTTTAAAATCTCATTCTATGTTCCTAATTTTCATTAATAAAAATATCCCCCTATATTTTTAGACTGACAAAAATTTCCCAGTTTTCATAGTTTTAAAGCTGGCAAACTGAGGGAGCTATTTTTCTACAACCACATGGGGACTTTAGGTAGTACACAAAAACACATGTCCTCTTTAGGAAGATAAGTCCTGAATTAAATGAATTTTAAATTGTGATTTTCAAGAAGATATCTCTTACAATAAGGGTGACTTCTTATAAAAAATATAGCAACAAAAGTTATCTGTATGTGATCTAATATTACATAGCTATTTCAAATATTTCCCGGGGTGTTGACATAATTCTAAAACACCTTTTGTGCCCTGTATAAAGTTTTAAAAGAAGGAAAAATGCAGTACTGTTAAGGAAAGTCTACATAGAAAATATACACACAGACGTAAGCACCCAAGCCATGCATTGCTTTTGAATATTGTTTCTGTTGGTTTATAATTAACTTGTTTCCATCGTTAAAGGTTTTTTCTTAATTTTCTTCAATAAGCATGTGTTATTTTACATTAAACCATAATAAAATTAAAATATCATCTAAACTATTTGACATTATAAGAAACATTTATTCATAATTCCATGGAAATCTGTCCTTCAAATCAACAGCTAATGATGTGGTAAAATACCTGGTAGAATCTTCATACTTTAATATGGTTGAAAAAAATCAACATAATCAACAAACTTATTGAACACTTGTTACGTGCTGCGTAATCTGATATACTGTAGCAATAGAAAGGTGAATAGCAAAACAAAATTTATAAGCAGGAAACTGATCGAGAAGCCTAACATAAAATGTTTATAATGCAATGTGGTAACTGCTATACAGGGGCACAGACGAAGTGCGATGGAAAAGGTACAGTAGAAACATAAAAAAGAAAAAGACTAATTCTTCAGATAGTAAAAAAGAAATATGTCAGTGGGAATATTTAGGAACGCATTTGGAGAAATAAGGAATAAGGTAATTAACACACAAAGTCGTCAGCAAAGCAGATTGCAGTTGCGTTTGGGAGAATTCAAGAAGAGGCTGTCCGAAGCTTCCAATGGTGAGGTAAAAGGGAAAGCAGCCCCCGTGTGAGGGAGGAAAAGGGCTGAATATATCATATAAACAGCAATGAAAGAAGTAAAGGTACTGCTAATGAAGGAATAATTGCAGGAAAGACATGCCGCACGACTTCGGGTTAGGTAACATGGTAGGGAGAGACTGGATAGGAGCCTGCAGAGGAAGGCCAGGTCAGGACTTTAACAAAAAGTAATGTGTGACCTGCTATACATTAAGATATTAAGACACTGACATTTATGCAATGGGAGGTTTTCATCAGAGAAAAGATCAGATTTAGTTTTTGGAAGGTAACTCTGATAACCATGGAAGGATTAGCTAGATTAGGGCAACACCAATGGCAGAGATCCAGTTAGAGGCTGTTGCAAGAGACCAAACAAAAGAAGACTGTGCCTTGAACAAAGACAATGAGTAAATGGTGTTGGAATAAAGGATAAATCAATTGTATGTCACAGATTGCAATAATCTAATGCTTTCTGATTCATCTAAGTTAATTTAGTAGAAAGGCTCTTTTGATACAAAAAACAAATACTTTCCTTACATCATCTTTATTTCCTTCTTAGTGGTGTTTCAAGTTGGGTCTCTGGATGATCACCTGAAGCCTGTTGAGGAAATGGTAAGTTATAATTAGAAACATGTAGGTATTTGTGCTTGTTTTTGTTTCTCATGTCTTAAAAGTAATCCATGAAAATGAGGCAGGCCAATCTACATGTTGATTCTGTGTTCTTAGTGGACTTATGATCCACTGTGCTCCTCATATAAAGATGAAACTCTTGCCTTTCTTCTCCTCTTCCTCTCTCTCTTTGGTCAACAAAATTAAATATATTTCCCAATTACAAATAAAAGTCTCTAATTTACTGAACCCCTGCTACACATAAAGCACTGTGCCAGGTAAGGTGAAACCCAAAGATAGAGAAGATACTCTTTCTGCCCCAAAAAGATTTCAGTAGAATGAAGTGGTTGGAGAAGAACATAAATAACCACAATCAAAGTGACATTAGAAAAGTATAAATAAACAAAATACATTACTGTATCCTCAACATCTGGAAGAATAGAACCTGGCAGATAGTAGGCTCATAATATTGTATATGAGTGAATTCTATAATGAGTGGATATTATATAACGAGTGAATAATATTAAGTAATGAGTAAATGAGTGAATTATATAATGATTGAATGAAGGCATTATGGTTGCTTCATATTTTAGTTATCAGGAGAGGTATTATCTTAGGTCAGCTACCCCAGAATCAGATCCTGAGACAAGAAAAAATGAAAACGTTAATTAGAATGCAAGTGCCTCCAGGAGAAACCAATAAAAGAGTGGGAGGAAGTAGGACAGGGAAGGGAAAGAAGTCAGGCAAGAGGGCAATTGATTTGGGACAAAGTCTTAACTTCAGCCTTATCTGGCAGGAAGCTCCAGACCATAAATTACACTTCAAAGTTTGTCCCACTTTGGGGAAAGAAAGCTAAGCTTTCATACTCCAGGACCAGGCAGTTGCTGGTGATGGGCAACCCCCAAGGTAGAAGGCAATCTCTAAGAACTTGCTAAGAGGCCCAAGCACAGGCTTCTCAAGAAGTTCACAGAGGTAAGCTAATAGAAGCAAAGCACAACGAAGCTGAGAGTGGATGCAAAGAACTAGTAAAAGGGATCTAAATTATCTGGGTGGAGCATTGGCCATGTCTGCTACAGATGTCATGGGGAAGGGGAAGTTTAAGAGACTCCTTAGAGAATAGAGATGATCAAATGTTTAAATTAGGGATAGGAAGATATTATAAGCAGAGGAAAAATATTAGTGAAGACAAGGGGGTGGAGAATCAGGACAATTTGGGGACTAGTAGTAATCCAGCTTTGTTGAAATATATAACAAACATAAGAAATCATGGTAAAAAAATTTGGAAAGGAGGCTTGGTGCCATGTTTTGAAAGCACTTGAATCACATTTAGTCATAAAGGAGCTGTTTGTGTTTAGAGTAGAGGAATAAAATGACTGGAAAAGTGTTCTAGGGACTTTTCCAATTTCTTCAGAAACTGCTCACTATTTATGCCAGGATTGTAAGAGCGGGAAGTGTTGCTACCCATTAGGGAAAGTGACCCCACCTCACAGAAAGGAATTATTTCCGAGACACTGATGTGCAGTTAAGAAACTGAGTAAATAACAAGGATATGGCAATGATAGTCTAAAACATTTCACTAGAATACAATGCAGCTAGAGGGTAATAACAATGAAAATAGTCAAAAGAAAATGAATCCTGACTGAGAAGAGAATGAAGACTCTGTAACAGGATACCTGACATATTTCACTTCATGTGTTTTAGAATCAAATATGTTAGAACTAACCATTCTATTTCAGTCCCCCATGTCAAACTGTCAGCTGAGCACAGTTACATAAAAGCTTGTTTAGCTTACAGAGGCTATGTGGGTTCTCTATATGTTACTATTTTTTCCTCCCTCCAAATCATCCTTCTCCTGACATATTCAAGGCATCATCATTTCTAATCCATTTCCTTTTCCCATCTTCTACAGCTACGCTATATTTGTTGAATTGTTGCTTCATTTTCATTTCCAAAACATGTATCTGACTTAGTACCAAAAAGTCCTTTTATTAATCTAAATCTGAAATCACCTCTATAGGAGAGCATGTGCTTCCTTTTCTCCTTGGTTCAAGGTTAAAGTTTCTCTTATTTCTAAGCATACATCTCCTCTATTAAAGCAGCAAACATCTCTACTGTAATACTTTGATAATCATCCTTAATTAGAAGGACCATGAGAAAGCGCAGGGCTTCTTGAAAATTGAAGAGGCTGCAATGTCATAATTCCCTTGTTGGCTCCCTCCCTCATTGTTGATTATTTTTATTATCAATAAAACCAAATATGATTATCCTATTCCCAGATTTTGTAATGACTGCATTTGCATGAGCATAAAGGATTAATGAGCTGTTCCTTCAAATATGGGCCATAGATAAGATATCATTTGTACTAAATATTTCTGGGAAGGAGTTTCCATTGCACAGCAAACTGTATCAGCTCACCTACAGAGATCAAAATTGATGTAGCATTTCCAAAAATGGTGGCACCTAAGAGATTACATGTTTATATATTTCCAGGCCAATATTTTTAAGGTCTGTCACTATTCCAGTACAATATTCCATTTATATAAATGATTCAGTATATGTCTGGTCTTCTGTGAGATCAGGATTCACAGTAAAGTTGACTATGTGCATTAGTAAGAGAGTACAAATAATTAAAACATACTAGTAATGCAACTCTTTTTTTATCAAATGGGCCAAGAAGTAAAGTGTATATATATGTAGTTTTTTCTGCCTAAATCTTATATTTCTTGTTTTTTCATTGTCTACAATTTCTTTGCTGATTCTGTCTTTCTTCTCCTTTAAGTCAGTGCTTTGTAGCATATTCAAATACTCTCTTTTTCTAGATAGCTTCACTTGTATCAACAAGTTTCAGATCTTTCCTTGAACTTTTCTAAGATCTGGAGAAAGCTCTCATTTCAGAGGCCCTTGATATGATCAGGGAGAGATAGTACAAACCAAACTATAAGAGGGAACACAAAGGTGTTTTCTTCTTTGTTCTTGGCTGGTTATGCAAGATTTAGCTGCAGAAGGAGTCCTTAGTTACTACAGCAGAATCAGTCCCTTTTTACTCCTTGCTTTTAGAGAAAGTCAAACAGTTTAGAATAATGATAATGTAATTTTATTAGATTCTTATACTGTAGTTTTTTGAAGTAGCCCAAGCTCAGTAAAAAAAGAGAAATTAAGTAAGAAAAACTCAGTTTGTTGAACACAATGGAAGCTACGTGTATTGGAAGTATCACAAATGGATAACAAAAAGAGACAGTACTCTAATTTCAGTTCATGTTAGAATTTTGTCCACATAACCAACCTCTTCCCATGGTACCTGTGGATAATACACTCTATTTCCCTCCTGTGAAAGAAGCTCTGCCTCTCTTAATGCTTGCATTAATAATATAGTAGCTTTCTTCAACACCATCTCAACATCTCATCAAGGAGACCATATTCATGAATTTAGAATAAAAAATGAGGGGCCTCCAATTCAGCTGTTATATTTTTCAATTCCAAGAATTCTGAACAAGGATTAGAATCCTGATTCTGTCCCTGTATGTGTATGTTTTATTAGCAAATGATTGTTGCAATTAGTGGGAAGGAGCACTTAGCAAATTGGGGAGTGGGCAAAGGACCCCAGGTAACCTTTTTCTAAATTCTCATAAGCCTATTCACATGAGCATTCTGGCCTAGCATTCTTCAATTCCAGACTTGTTAATTTTAGGGTCCTAAGGGAACATACTAAGAAATGAAAAGCAAGCAGTTGATTCTATAGGTCTAGAGGAGAGAAGAGTGGTGAGCACTGGAGTGCACTGAGAAGATGCACAAAAAGAAGTGGCAGGAGGAAAAAGAGGGAGAGAAGATTCAGGGCAAGAGAGGCTTGGGTGAATGCCTACGTTTATTCGCTTATCTGATGAGGAAAGGGCAGGGTACATAGGAATGGTCAAAACTCTAAGACAATTGAATTAGTGCTGAATACAAAAATCAAAAGGTTGAAGTATTTGAAAGAGGGCCAGTCAGCGGTGTAAAACGTTATAGCTGTCAGATTGAAGATTGACCAATTTGACCAAGATTGACCAAGATTGAATGTTTGTCAATAAGGTCATTAGAAATCTTAGGGAGTTATTTCATTACATTGGAGAGACCTGAGGGCAAGGTGTATGATGTGAAAGAAAGAGAAAATAAAATCTGTCCGGTTTTGCAAGGGCGTGATTATTAAATATCATTGTTATGTGTGTATCTCCTCCTTGCCTTTTTCCTTATCCTCTACAATTGTTTCAGAATCCTCCACCTAGTTTTTAACCCCTAGTTCAGCCCGTAATTTTCACGTAATTCCCTGCTAACCTAGGATCCGTATTCTATCTTCCTTTTGTGATATCTGGAATCCAGTTTACAGGATGGTTTCTGGGACATTCATTCTTTTTTAAGCCATATTTATGCTTCAAAGCACTTTTTATGAAAGGAATGGAATCAATGTTAGTTATGTAAGTGTGTGCTCCCTTTTTATTATCTCATAAAATTCTCATAAAAGTTATATCATGGTGTCATTATTCTCATTCTACAGATAAAGATATTGAGACACATTTTCCCAAGATCAATAGCTGAGAAGTTATGAATTTGGAATTCAAATCTGCATTTTTTTATCCAATTCCCAAATCCAACTCTTATGTATTGTAGTGTCCTCCTAACACTATTTATTAACAGCAAATATAAACAAAAACCCATGGTTTGTTAAGAGGAAAACAATTTCTTTATAAGAATGCATTTATGTTAATAAGATTTTTTTTTCTTTTTACTGGCAATGTTACCCAAATTTCAAATGCCTGTGCATGCACCAGAAAATGTTTTAGTTGTGGACCTGAATTCAAAGTTTATGTCTGTATCTTGTAAGTTTATATTGTGAACAATAAAATGATATATTCATAGAAAGATGTTAGAATAAGATGGAAACAGTTTAAAAAAGTAAAATAGAAATTTATAGAAGGCAAGGGAAAAATAAAGTGTGAAATGATATTCCTGATTTTATGAATCTTGCTATATGTCAGTAATTATTTGAATATGTGTTATAACACATCGCTTTAGGAGACAGTTTAAGACTACTCACTACTGTCTTATTTACATTAGGAGATAACACACTGTTTCCATACATGTGGCTATTTAAATTTCAATCAGTTAAAATTAAATAAAATTAAAAATTCAGTCACTCAGTTGCACCAGCCACATTTCAACTGCTCACTAGCCTCATGTGGCTACTGAACTGGACAGCACAGACATAGAACATAGAACATCCTCATCGTCCCAAAAAGTTCTTTCGGACAGTATCATGTGATTACTCTGACTTGATACTTTTCATATATTACATACTTAAAGAAGAAACTTACGGCTCAAAATTCCGAGGGAAAACTGCTGTGAGAGTTGGCAGTGAGTCCAGGTAATTCTGGTGCGCTCTGTGGAGGATGTCAGGGGCAGACAGGGACTTTGGGACAAATAACAAGGTACTCAACTGGTGTATGGCAGGAGTAGCAGCCTGGTAGTTCAAGCTATTTTCCTCCTCCCTCCTCACTAAGTTAAGAAGCATCAGCGGAGCTTGTGTAACTAACAGTGACAGCTGGAGTGCAAATATAAAGCATTTTCTCCTCAGACCTGATGTGAGGATTAATTCTTTCCCTGACTATGGACCAAATCTCATGCACTTTACATTCTTTTTCATTTTCCTTTTGGATATTTAAAAATAAGAAATGTCCTGGTAATTTCTAGTTATAAGGAGAGTCGCATTCTAGTAATCTAAAATTCCACCCTAAACTTCAAGGTTAAAGCTTTGCCTGTGCTCCAGCTTGTCTGCTTTAGACTGGACGTCTGTGATGATAAAAAAGGGGCGTGGCTAACTTTTTGTGCTTCACCTTTAGGGTTGGAGTGGGAGGAGACAAAAGAGGTAAAGGACAGGAAAGACTCACTATACTTGGGCTGAGGAGGCAGGAAATTGCCAGCATAGTTGGAAACACCCCTGAGGAATGGAAATCCCCAAAGCCAATATGACCAGGCCTCACCATACTAATCTTGGCTGTGTGTCAGCATCTGTGTCATTTTCATTGGGGAAACATTGTGATAAGCAGACAAGCACTCTGAGACAGGCCAGCTGGGAATGCCAAAACATAAACATGAATCACCAAATGGTTGAAGACTCGAACAACTTGAAATCAAGGTATTAAACTGAAAAAAATTGAGCAACTTATACCTGAGAAAACAGTTGAAGATCAACCAGAAAAAGAATTTAGAAATAAGGAAAATTTATGTACTCAGAGAGATATGAGTGAATGAATAGCATATCTTTTTTGTGTGTGTGTGAGTAAAATTGGCCTTGAGCTAACATCTGTTGCCAATCTTCCTCTTTTTGCTTGAGGAAGATGGTCCCTGAGCTAACATCTGTGCCCATCTTCCTCTACTTTATATATTGGATGCTGCCACAGCATGGCTTGATAAGCAATGTGTAGGTCTGTGCCCAGGATCTGAACCTGCAAACCCTGGGCCATGAAAGTGGGGCACACGAACTTAACCACTATGTCACCTGGCCAGCCTCCTTAACATATCCTTTTAAAATAATCAATCAAAGATCCTGGAATTCAGCATATCAATTTTTAAAACAAAAATATATATAGAGATTAATTAGAAAAATGGTTAATGCTGAAGAGAGAATTAGTAAGTTGGAAGATGAAACTGAGGAATTGTCATAGAATATAGCCCAGAGGAATCTACTGTTATTCTCTAGAGACAATTTTGTTCTTTTTCTTTTCTACCTGGTATTTCAATTTGTTTAACAATGAAACATTTTTGTACTCTGTGTAATTAAGAATAAATATAATTTACATTTTAAAAGTAAAAAAATAAACAATATATGCTCATTATAGCATATTTTGGAAATACAGAAAAGCTAAAAGAAGCAAAATATTATCTTAATAAATTAAAATCAAAGATCATTTTCTTTCATTTTTATTAATATTTTTCTTTGTTTATATGTGTTTTAGTGACTTAGATATATGACTTCTATATTGTTTATTTCTGACTTTTTAATTAAATCTATCTTTGCCTAAAGCATTTGACTTGATTCAAATCACATTGTTTTAGATTTTCCCCAGAAAATAAAATTTAAAGTAATTGGCTCTTTAAATATAGGTGCAGTGATGGTTTCAGTCACTAAAAAAGGTTTCAAAACAGCCTTTATGGATTAATAATGACATTAATATTTGTAATTTTATTGTTGTTATTTTCTTCTATTAGATATGCATATGGCAAACCTGCGGAGGGGAACGTTCAGCTTAATGTGTGCAGAGAATCTACTTCTTATGATGTTTATTGACATCTTTTCAATTCACTCTGTAAAAATTTTACTATTCAAGAGGTATATCTGCACAATCATAAATAAATTTGCATTAACCTTTTACCCTGTCTTCCATCTACTTTCTTTTCTCCTTGCTTCCCTATTTACAACAAAAAAAATTATACTTCTATATTCCTATTGCCATTTGTGAATTTTCAAATTTTCTTTCATCTTTTCTCATTTTCTACTGATTGACAAAAAGCAAATTATAAAATTTTCCATATTATAAAATATAAAGTTCATTTTACCTCAGTAGTAAAATTCAATTCTTAATTAGAAGTGAATCTGGTTCCCCATTGAAGCCTAAACTCTACACATGTTCTAGAAGTGTGATATATCTTACACTTTATATTTTGTGGATTTAGTTGAGAAGATATGAAGATGTTCATGTATAGTCAAGACTATTAAATGAGTGATTAAATTATTCCTCTCAGTCTGTTCTCGCTGGAAATACATGTGGCTAGGACTTCCAGAAGGAACATATATCAGTCAAGGTTCTTAACTACTAGCAAGAAGAATCAAATTTTTCAAGCTTACGAAGGAGAAGAATTTCCTGAAAGGACTCCCTGGGAAGGCTTGAGAACCAGCATGAGAAAATGGACACAAAAAGTCTAGTCTGGGATGTAGCAAGGATTTTACCTATAATCATGCCAGAGTCTGGCTGGCTAATATACAAATGCCAGCTGCTATCACCACATTACAAACATGTGATACCACTTAACACACACACCACACATTCAATATTTCTGTTTCCCCTGGGGAAGACTTTTTGTTAGAAATAATTAAGAAACTTTTAGTTCTTAAATTTAAAAATTTTATTTGGACAATAAACAATAACAGTGGTAATAATTATAGTAATAGCTAACATAATGGATGCTTACTATGTGTCAGGCACTGGGATAGTTTATATGCACTTAATTCTCAAAACAACCCTATGAGTAAGATGCTGTTAGTATCACCCCTTTATAGATAAGTGGATCGAAGCACAGAGATTAATGTGGATTAAGCACATTGCTCAAGATCATATATTTAAGTAACTAGTAGGGCTGTATCTTCAGGCATTTCAGGGGATGTGAACTTCTCTCCATTTATTTATTTAATAAATAAATACCTTGGTCCTTTAATATGCAAGCATTATTATATTTAGGGACCGCAGTGGTGAGCAAGACAGACTTGGTCCCTTTTCTCATGAAGCTTGCATTTTATGAAACAGTCATTATCTTTAAAAGATACATACTCTAGATGAAGTATGAACCAATATAAGCCAAGTGCACAGGGTAGATAGATCCAAGAATGGATTTTCAAAGAAGATTATATAATACAGATTCCCTTCAGGAGATTTGAAAGATCTACAAATTTAAAATATGCATTGATACATGTAAAGCATGAGTGTAAACTAAATGATTTATCTAATTATTCACCTTCGAGTCTAGTGAAAATTGTTCTGGTCCTTTAAGCTTATGGAACTGGTGCTAGACCTTGATGTAGTTTCAGGGACCTACAAAGTGACATGTGATCCTGACATGCCATCTAACTACTTGAGGTCTAAATTTCCTCATGTCATCACAAGATGAAGGAGTTGAACAACTCACTTTTTCCCCAACATAATAGTCAATGAATCTATGAACTCATTTCATCACCATTCTAGATTCCTTTCAAATATTTACCAGTTCCCTCTGTTTGACTTTGTTTACTAATTGTGGAGTTTTTAAAAATTTACTCAGTGAAGCATTCTAACTTGACCAAATAAACATGTAGAGAAATGTAAAAGAATCCAATAATGATAATAATAGCTACTATTTACTAAATGTTTACTAAGTACCAAGCATTATGCTAAACACCTTCGAGTCATTTTCTTACGTAATACAACTCTATGAGCTCTTTATTAAACATCCCTGCTTTCTAAGAGGTATTAAGTGGCAAAACCAAGATTCAAATCCTGTTGTTTGAATCTAATCCTGTGTCCTTACTGCTACGTAAATTTTAGTCCTATAAATATCCGAAGCATGGTGACTATAAAATATAAAATTAAATTTCAAAACTGAACAAGAATATGGTTAAAATTAACAAAATTGCAAATATCATGTGTGAATAAACGTGACTAGAGAGATGTACTCATTATCCTGTAGATTAACAAAAGAATGGCACCATGAGGGTTTTTTTCTTAGGACTCAGTATTATAAGAGTTAATACTTGTTAAAAATTTAAATGGAGTCACAGGTAAATACATAAACTATAAATTTAAATTATAGAATCACAATGGATTATTTTATAAAATGAGAGTTTGGGTAATACGATACTCTTAAAGTTGTTTCCCAGAGGTTACACATTTCCTCTAAAAATTTTATTTCTTATAGTCCTTTTAAAATTTAACTTTTCTTTTATTGTTATATTAATTAACTTTTCAGTTAGGGAAAGATGGTTGTTCTCCCAGTTTATTAACACAGATGCTTTTGAGTTGAATTGGGAAGGATGCTGGTTACCTTGAAGTGCATGCTCTTGTCACAGAAAATGGAACAGGCAATGCTCTCGAAGCAGTCATACCCCAATGGATATCACTGTCCCGTTCGAATTGTTAGCTAGTGGCAAGCTACACAATGTTAATATAGTCATTTTCCCCCCAGGGTTAGTCATCAGTTTCTCTGATCCAAACTCTGAGTGTTTCTCCTTTTAACCAACATTTATTAGACACCTATTGATGGAGAAACAAATATTAAATTTAAACAAGTCTAACTAGAAGTCAGAATGCCAGTTTATTAATTTATAACGGGAGTATCTGTTTTTAGATATCAGCATAGTCCCTTTCCTTAATCATTCCATGTACAGTTGGCCCTTCCTGTCTGCAGGTTCCACATCTGCAGATTCAACCAACCACGTATTGAAAGGACTATGATGTTTGCGTCTCTACTGAACATGTACAAACTTTTTAATCATGTTATTATTCCCTAAAAAAAACAGTATAGCAACTATTTATACAGAATTTACATTGTATTAGGTATTATGAGTAATCTAGAGATTATTTAAAATATTTGGGAGGATATGGTAGGTTATATGCAAATACTATGGCCATTTTCTATAATTAACGCAAGCATCTGCAGATTTTGGTTTCTGCAGGCATCCTGGAAATCCTCCCCTGTGGATACCTAGGGATGACTGCATAAATAGAGAAATGTAGTTGTTGATTATAAAATTTTTTGGTAAGCATAGACTCAGAACAAGGGAAGTAGAATAGTTTGGGGAGAATATTTTGCCAAACTTCTAAAAATAAATCCAATGTGATATCTTTATCTCACAACCAGGAATATTTTTTTAATGACTAATTTCTTGTGTCTTCCTGATCTAGCATCGTTCCCTCTCTCTTTAGTACAGAATGATAAATTTTATTCTTTGAAATCCTTTTTAATGTGCTGACCACTTCCTTTCTGTTAAAACAGTCTTTCCAACTTGTGTTTGTGTAACAGATATTGCAGCAAAATTTCTGTTCATGAGATATTAAATACTAATGTACTTATAATATTCAAAGTTTCAGAGTCATCTGTCATATGCTAAAGAGGAATTACAATTATTAAATAAACCTCTAGTTGATAATTAAATTTATTCTTCACATTGAATTAAATAATGAAAGAGTAGCTTGCTAAATGTCAATATATACATTTATATGTGGAATATTATGCAGCCATTAACAACCTAGGTTTTTAGAAAGATATAAAAGTCTCACAATATAATGTTAAAAACATACTGTAAAATTACATATATGTTTACACATGTAAATATATACACACTTATAATCCCAGCTATATTAATGTAAATGATAAATGTAAAGATAAAAACAACTTATAGGAATAGCCTAAAAAGTTATTTTGGGTTATCTTCAGGATATCTGGTGTTTGGCAATCAGCATTTTCTTCTTTAAACTTGTCAATTTCTAATCATATACATATATTACAATTCTTACTATAAAGAGATACTATAAAGTAAATGCTTTAATTAGGCAGAGAGTAAAAGAAATATTGTTGGTAAACGATGGAGAATAATCAGAAATCAGTTAGGTAACTAGTCCATCATGAAGGAATGGTAAGTGGATTGGATAATTTATAAAGAGGAGAAACATCAATCGAGAATGACAAGCTTTTGGATTTTTTCTATCATTAAATTTCTTTATAATAGACACCTGAAGAAGTACGTATGTATTACTTAGGTAATACAAAAGTAACTGCTTAGGAAAAAGGAATTATTGGAAAGAATGGTGAGTTTTTGTTTTTTCTGGCTCTGTTTGACTATTGTTTGGTGATTCTTTTGTTAATAATATTTATTTGACTGCAGGTGTGCAGCTTACAGGTTCCTAGTACATAAACATAGACTCATCAATGGTGAAGATTAGATTTGAGAATATGAATGTGGTCTGCAAAAATGTCAGGTAAAAGAAACAATAATTTCTTTACATTTTTGTTCATTAATTTATTCATCATTCATTCATTTATTCATTCCTCCAACAGCTATTTCCTGAGAAGTGAGAACTCTGTGCTAAACATTGTAGGGTGACCTACACTATAGGTTATCACAGATCTGTCCTGGTTTTTGCCTTTTGTCAAGTTGTATTTATTAATAGTGTCCTTTTTCATTCTAAAAATGTCCAAGTTTGGGCAATAAATTATATAGTTTGCATAATGATTGGGAATAAAATGGTGAAGTAGAGGCACACTATCCCTGCCCTCATGGAGTTCATAGTCTAATAAAGGAAACAGATATTAAATAAATAACTTTACAAATAGCTATTTAATTATGGTCATGATAAGTGCTATGTCAGTGAAATACTGGTCATTTAACTACTCTCCATCAGAAACTGGCAAACAGCAGCCCACAGGCAAAATCCAGCAGAGGTCTGCTTTAGTACATCCAGTGAGCTAGGAGTGGTTTTAAAATTTTAAAAGCTTATGAAAAAAATCAAAGAAGAATATGAGACAGAGGCTGTATGTGGCCTGACAAAGACTAAAATATTTACTATCTGGTCCTTTACAGAAAAAGTTTGCTGACTCCGGGGAAAGTTTCCCTGAGGAAATGATATTCAGCCTGACACAAGAACACTAATAAAGAATTACAAAAGTTACAAAGAATTACAAAAATTACACCTGAACTAGATCCTACAGAGCAGTGGTTCTCAAATTTGATCCTACATCAGAATCACCTAGAGGGCTTGTTGAAACAGATGACTGGGCTCCATTCCCAGAGTTTTTGACACTGTAAGTCAAAGGTGGAGCCAGAATCTACATTTCTAGTAAGTTACCAGGAGATACTGATCTTGCTGGTCTGGGAATCACCCTGGGATCCATTGCTACAGAGATTAATGGAATGTCATGCCACTTCCTTGGGGATCATCACAAATGTATTTTTCCATCAGGAGATTAATTTAAGTCCATTAATTCTTCATGGTTGATGTTTTTGCCACTAGATAAAACTGGTGCTTTTTTTCAAGGTTTAGGACACTTGTAAATCTAGCCTTACCTTAGTTTTCTTGCTATTAAAAAGTATATTAGGGGCCGCCCGGTGGTGCAGCGGTTTAGTTCGTGCTTGGCAGCCCTGGGTTCGCAAGTTCGGATCCCGGGCGCCCGCCGACACACTGCCTGTCAGCCATGCCATGGTGGCATCCCATATAAAGTGGAGGAAGATGGGCACAGATGTCAGCCCAGGGCCAGTCTTCCTCAGCAAAAAGGGGAGGATTGGCAACAGGTGTTATCTCAGGGCTGGTCTTCCCCACAAAAAAAAAAAAAAGTATATTAATGCTGTTAGGACCTAGATATGAGGGAAGGAAGTTTAAAAGGAATTCAGATATTCTCACTGTTAAAAAAAATAAACTTTAATTGTTTATTTCTGATGATAAAAATAATTCATTTTACATACACTGAAAATTATAGAAAAGTTTAAGAGAAAAACTATTGCTCTACAAGATTAGGCCTTGAGATGAAGGTGAATTCTAAAGCCATGGAGATGGTATAAGGGAGGCATCACTTGGAAAAAGCCAACCAAAAAAGAGAATTGTGGCTTGCTTGAACCAATAGGAAAATTATGTTGGGTCAGAAATAAGATGAAAGGCTCAAAGCACCAGGTGTTTTGCAGAAAATAACTGAGCCAAGAAGAGGGTGTTTGGAACAGGTTTTTGGTTACTGTGGCCTTAAATGTTAAGAAGCGAATTCTTTAATGTTCCAAACTGACATACATACTGATGCATGCATTATATCTAGTGCAAATATTCCAATTTCAAAAGGGATCATTTAAGGCTAGCATCGCCTATACTTGACTATGAGAAAGAATCTTCTAACAACTATAGCTTATTACAGCAGTCATCAAAAAGTTTTAGGGAAGATAATGATAAGTTTTATGTGTTAGAAAATTTGATTTGCTGCCAAATGTGGAGAAAGAACAGACAGAAGCAATATCGGGGAGAGATTACAACATATATGAGAAAAAAACAATGATTAGAAATTGACATAAGGCAATAGCAACGAGAATATATATAAGTTGGAAACAGAAAATATTAAAAGATAAAATTTAAAATATGATATCAAAGATTGAAAATTTGGGGTGAAGGAAAGGAAAAAGTCTAGAATATCCCTAGATATTTGATTGCAATTACTAAATGAAGGGTTGGGCTATTCACTGAGATAAATAAGAAAGATAGAAGGAGGAGAAGATTGGGCCCGGTAATAAATCATTCCATTTTGAGGATTTTTGTAGTATTTTTATTGTAAAAATATTCAGGATACAGTTAAATGTATGGACCTGAGTTTCAAGAGATCTTTATGGATAGGAGAAATAGAGTTCAGTATCATCAATATATCAATGGTATATGTCATATACTCAAAAAGAGTAGATGAAACTACCCAGGAAGTGTATATGCAATAAGGAGAGGGGAGTGCCAATGACAGAGCCATGGCATGTGCTATTAAAATTGACTTCCTTGGGGCCAGCCCAGTTGCGTAGTGGTTAAGTTGGTGCACTCCATTTCAGCAGCGTGGGGTTTGTGGGTTTGGATCCCCAGTGAGGACCTGCACACTGCTCATTAAGCCATGCTGTGGCGGCATACCACATATAAAATAGAGGAAGATGGGCATGGATGGTAGCTCAGGGCCAATGTTCCTCAATCAAAAAGAGGAAGATTGGCAACAGTTGTTAGTGCAGGGCCAATCTTCCTCATCAAAAAAAAAATTGACTCCCAAATCCAGTAAAATGCTTCAGAAACTTATTTTCTTCCTCTTGTGCAGGTTAAATTGCTTCATACAAACAAGTCTCCCATCCCAAATGAAATTACCCAGTTGAACATGAAGGGCAAAATTGTAGGCAACTACACTGCAGATATAAATGGCACTGCTCAAGTTTCCTTGGACACATCTATGATTACATACCCAAATATCACTTTGAAAGTAAGTTATCCACAGGTAAGTAGAGAAAAAAAAAAAAAAAACGTGTATAACACTGTATTAGCAAGCTGAGGTTTAGGTCTATGCTAAATGATATTTATGGAATAGAAATGAAAATATACATCTTGGTGTAAATATAAAGTGCTGGAAAATGGTTAAATGTTAAGGAAATAGATCCTATGAAAATGGATAAAAGAATTGTTTCGTGAATTCTGGAAAAAGAGAAGGACAGCATGCATATTTAAGTGTATAAAGGAAAATTAACTGAAAATAAGCAACACTTTTGTTGTGGAAATAGAAAGACAATTACATTTGCATGAAAGGAAATATTTGGGAAACTCTGTAATTTATTACCATGGAATAATGTAAAGAATTTCTCTGGATGCATTCAAGGGAGAAGTAGCTAATTCTTTATAATAATTAAATATCAGTCCTTCCTAGATATTTTTAAATATTTTTGTATTGATAGTGGCAAATACCTGTGGTTAGAATACTCTCCTTGTGATACTTCATAAAAAGTGTTTCCATCTTTCAGTAAAACTCCATATTATGTTATTAGTAGCAAAGGCAACTCCAGCACTCATGGGTTCCTTGTATTACAATGAGAGAGATTTACACCAATAGGCATGCTAACAAAAATATAATTGTATTACAGAACATAGTATAAATTTTAGTGTAATATTATTAAACTAAAACTTGAGTTAATAATAAATTGTTAAAACCATATAGTGGTCACTGTAGAGTATACCTGGAAAGTGGATGTGGGGACCTGGGTTAGACTTAGAGAATGGCCTTGAAATTTTCCTGCAAAGATAGAGCAGCATGATGATAAAACACCTTATCAAATATCCTTTCATTTATCCTTTCTTGTTATCATAAAATATCTGTAAATTTGCTTCTTTTTCTAGGCAACCTACAAAGCCAGTGAAAATTGCAATGTTTGTGCCTTAATGTTGCCCAAGTATCTTCAGCCAGAGTTTGTTGTATGCTGGTTTTACTCTAAAACTAATAGCTTCCTAAAGATTGTCCCAGAGATGGAAGAACTAAGATGCAACCAGCAGAAGCAGGTGATGGTGCACTACCTTCTCAATATGGAAGACTATGAAGACAAAATTTACACAATGAACTTCAGTTATTTGGTATGAACTGAAAATATTCTTCCACAACCAAAACTGTTTCTTAATTTTCAAACTTCTTTGAACCTAATACAGACCCCTTTTACAACATGATGAAATTCATGGTAAATATGAAACATATCACTGAAGTTTCTCTTAAAAAGAAAAAAAGAGTAGCAAGACAGACCATGTCACCATAACTCTTATCCACTTCATCTCCCTCACCACCCTTCTTCATGGTCATCCATTTCCATTTGGACATACCCAGGATTAAATCATGGTTCTGACACTTACCAGCTATCTAATCATAGGGTTGTTAAGAGAAATAAATGCAATAATACATATAAAGCCCTCTGTCCAGTGCCTGGCAATGAAAGCTACTCATTAAGTATTAGTTTTATTATAATGGCTTTTTATCATGGATTGTTACTTTACATTGTCTAAATGGATGTGTGGCCCTTCATTAAAACCAATGAAGATGACATAAAATTAATGAAACGTGAATTAATTCCATCAACAAACACATTGAATTAGTTTTACATTCCAGATATTGTATTAGGAATCTTGAGAATGGAAGAAAAAGAAAAAGAATGTCTGGAGATGAAACATTAAATTATAATGACATTAGTGAAACAGATGAAACATCTATGGTCACTGAGGTTATATAGAAAAATAAATGATTTACTCTAGCTAGAGTTTAGGACAGTCATTCTCACAGTGTGATTCTGACTAGTGTATCAGCATCATCTGGGAATGAGTTAGAAATTCAAATTCTCAGACCGTATCCTAGACGTAGTGAATCAGAAACTCTGGGGGTGGGGTCTAGCAATTTTGTTTTAACAAGTCGTCCAGGTGATTCTGATGCATACTAAAGTTTGAGGCCCACTAGTTTAGGAAAAATATATGACAAAGGATATGCCTAAACAGAGTTTTGTAGGATGAATGAGAGTTTCCCTGGTTGATAGAGAATATGAGAACAAGTTTAGTTTTGTTTGAGAAAATGATACATGAAAAGTCAGAAGGGTCTGAAGTGTATTCTGAGAATGAAATGTGCTTGAGTATATCTACATGAAGTGTGAAAGTAGTGCATTATCCTTCTTGTTTTTCAAACTCAGAATCTTGGAATAATCTTTCGACACTTCTTTTTTCACCCTACTTATTAATCACCTACTAATTTATTAATCTTACCATTTTTTCTTTATATTGTCTCTCACATTGTCCCTTTCCTTCATCATTTCTACAAATATTAAAATATTTCAGACCCATGAGATATGGGCTCTAGACTATCATAATAGACACCAGTCAAGACTCCATTGAAGCCCTTAGTGAAGCCAGGTGCAGCTCATTTAGATGGAAGTGGGGGAGGGTTATGGAGGACAGGTCATAGGAAGTAGGGAGGGGACTCTGAGGAGGTCAGGGACATGGCTCTTTACCAAACAGTTGAAATGAAAAGACACTCAATAGCAACATGAAAGCATAATAAGGTAAATATATAGGCAAATACAAAATAATGTAATACTTTAACCCTGGTACATAAATCAGTTTTAACCCCAGTATAAAGTTAAAAGACAAAAGTAACAAGAATAACCATATCCACAAAAATTTGTTAATGGATACAAAATATGAAAAGAAGTAAATTCTGATGTCCGTAACATAAAGTGAGGGGAGGAAAAAGTACAAGTTTTTGTATGTGACTGAAGTTAAGATGTTATCAGCTTAAAATAGACTGATATAACTATAAGAAGTTTTATGCAAACCTCAGATTAATCATGTAGAAGAAAACCTATAGGAGATACAAAAAACATAAAGAGAAAAGCATATCACTACAAAAAAATCATCAAATCACAAAGGAAGACAACAAAAGAGAAAGAAAGGAGCAAAACAAGTACAAAACCAATGGAAAACAACAGAATGTCAATAATAAGTTATTACCTACCAATAATTACTTTAAAGGTAAATGAATTAAACTCACCAATAAAAAAGATATAGAGTGGTTGAATGGATAAAAAACCTAGGTCTAATACTTTGTTACCTACAGGTGACTCATTATAGATTTAAGAACACATGTAGGCTAAAAGTGAAGGGATGGAAAAAGATATTCCATGCAAATGGTAACCAAAAGAGAGCAGTGGTAGCTATAATTACATCAGAAAAAAATAGACTTTAAGTTGAAAACCGTCACAAGAGACAAAGAAAGTCATTACATAATGATAAAAGAGTCAATTCAATAAGATATAGCAATTATAAATATATATGCACTCAACATCAGAGCACCTAAATAAAGCAAACAACAACAGATCTGAATAGAGAAATAGACAGCAATATAATAATAGTAAGAGACTTCAATACCCCACTTTCAATAATGGATAAATTGTCAAGACACCCAAGTCAATAGGGAAAGAGCAGATTGACCAACAGTATAGACCAAATTGACTGAGCAGACAAATACAGAACATTCCACCAAACAGTAGCAGAATACACCTTCTTCTCAAGTGCACATGGAACATTCTCCAGGATATATCACATGCTGCATCACAAAACAAATCTTATTCCAACCACAATTGAATGAAAGTAGAAACAAATAAGCAAAATGGGAAAATTCACAAATGTCTATAAATTAAACAACACATCTCTTGAACAACCATTGGTTCAAAAAAGAAATCAAAAAGAAAATCAGAAAATATCTCAAGACAAATGACATGAAAACATAAGATACTATCAAAAGCAGCTTTAAGCGGAAAGTTATAGCAATAAACACCTATATCAAAAAAAGAGGAAAAATCTCAAATAAACAACCGAACTCCACAACTAGCACTAGAAAAAGAAGAAACTGAACCCTAAGTTAACAGGAGAAAGGAAATAATAAAGATTAGAGTAGATATTAATGAAATAGAGAATCAGAAAAAATAGACAAAACTGTTGGCCTTTTGAAAAGGTAAACAAAATCAATAAAAACTAGCTAGACTAAGGGGGCCGCCCAGTGGCCCAGCAGTTTAGTCCATGCTTGGCAGCCCAGGGTTCACAGTTTCAGATGCTGGGCGCCCACAGATGCACTGCTTGTTAGCGACGCTGTGGCACAGTCCCATATAAAGTAGAGGAAGATGGGCACGGATGTTAGCCCAGGGCCAGTCTTCCTCAGCAAAAAGAGGAGGATTGGCAACAGATATTAGCTCAGGGCTGGTCTTCCTCACAAAAGACAAAAGAAAAAAAGAAAACTAGCTAGACTAAGAAGAAAAGAGAGAAAATTCAAATAAAATTGAAAAAAGACATTACAATTGTTGCCATGGAAATAAAAAAGATCATAAGTGACTATTATGGACAATTAAGGCCAATAAATTGGACAACCTAGAAGAAATAGATAAATTCCAGAAATGTACAGCCTACCAAGACTGAATCAAGCAAAGTAGAAAGCCTGAACAGATCATTAACAAATAAGAATATTGAATCTGTAATCAAAAACCTCCCAACAATCAAAAGTCCAGGACAAGATGGATTCACTGGTGAATTCTGCCAAATATTTAAAGAAGAATCAACATGAATCCCTCTGAAAATCTTCAAAAAAATAGAAGAGGGAACGCTCACAAACTCATTTCATGAAGCTAGCATCATACTGATACCAAAGACAAAGACACCACAAGGAAAGGAAACTACAGGCCAATATCCCTGATGAACATGGATGCAAAGACCCTAAACAAGACATTAGCAAACTGAATTCAACAGCACATTAAAAGGATCATATACCATGATCAAGTGAGATTTATCCCTAGGATGCAAGGATGGTTTGACATACACAAATAAATTAATGTGTCACACAGCATTAACAGAATGAAGGATAAAAATCGCATGACCATCACAAGAGATGTAGAAAAAGCATTTGACAAAATTCAATACCCTTTCGGGATAAAAACTCTCACCAAAATAGATATAGAAGAAAATTACCTCCACACAATAAAGGCTACATATGAAAAGTCCACAGCTAGTATACTCAATGGTGAAACTGAAAGCTTTTCCTCTAAATCTGGAACAAGGCAAGGATACCTACTCTCACTATGTCTATTCAACATAGTATGGGAAGCCCTGGCCAGAGAAATTAGGCCAGAAAAATAAATAAAATACATCTAAATTGGAAAGGAAGAAGTAAAATTGTCCATTGACAGTTGACATCATCTAATATGTGGAAATCATCTAATAGGTTGACATCATCTAATGTGTATTAAGTTCTCTCTTTTCTTCCTTTTACTTTCTCCTTTCTTTCATTTTTCCATTACTTCTTTTTCTTACTCTATTTCTTTATAGTTTATTTTTATAAAAACTTGATTTTGCTAAAAAAAATGTTGTATGGGGGAATATGAAACAGACTGAAATCATGTTTTGTGTTTTATGATATGATGAACCTAATAATAAATACATATTTATTTAATATATGGGAGAAATAAAATAAATAATAAACAAAATAAGGGAGAAAGAATGGAGGAGAGGAAACAAAATATGGATGAAGTAAGAAGAAAGGAAGAAATAATGAGAAGGAGGAAGAAATGGATGAAGGGAGGTTGGGAAAAATGAGTTTCTATGTAGATGTTATAATAAATTCAAGTCTAAAGCTAATGTGCACTTATTAAACTTGAAAACTGTATTGTAGGGCTCATGTTTCTAAACTTATAAATAAAGTTGGATAAATGTGTTAAAACTAGTTCATAAGTAAATTAAACTAGTCAGTAATTAATGTATCCTGAGTAAATTAAATGATCATTAATTCATGTAATCTGCTTACTCCAACTAAAGTAAACACTAATTTCTAAACACTGTAATTTGTGTGTGTATGTGTGTGTGTGAGGAAGACCAGCCCTGAGCTAACATTCCTTGCCAATCCTCCTCTTTTTGCTGAGGAAGACTGGCTCTGGGCTAACATCTGTGCCCATCTTCCTCTACTTTATATGGGACGCTGCTGCGGCATGGCTGACAGCAGTGCGTCAGCGGGCGGGTGCCCTGGATCTGAACCAGCAAAATCTGGCTGCCAAAGCATGAACTAAACCACTGCACCACTGGGACAGCCCCTAAACACAGTAATTTTAAAGACAACTCACAGTATCTACAATAATGAAAGATAGAAAAGCACACAGATAATATCTTTCCTCATATTTTATCAGTAACTTAAAGATTAATGCCCATGTCAAGTATTTCAATAATTTATATTTGATAGGGATTATAAGAAAAGATATAGCATCAATAAAACTTAAAGTAAAATAAAAAGATGAAAGCTCAGAATTAAGAAATAGAGTCAAAGTTAAGTCTAAGATAATGAAAGCTAATGCACTGAACACAAAAACTTGATTTTGAGCTTCTTTCTAGATAAGGTGTGATGAGAAACTAAACAGAGGAAGAATAGGATAAAAAAGAGAATTTGCCTATTGTAGGTTAGCAGAGTGCTGAATAGTCAAAAGAAGGGATATAAAGCTTTGAGTAAAAGGAACGATCTAATTGTATATTACTTGGTGACAGCCCTTCCCTGCCATGGCATCTAAATCTCCTCACTTAGCTCCACAGGAGTAGCCAAACTTAGTCTTACTGTTCCTGATACCATTGCACAATGGAAGGCCAATGGGTACTGTATGAATGACAAAGCTGGATTTGGCATCTCCCCACACATCTCTCTGAGAACTTTTCAGTCCTTCTTCGTGGATCTCACTCTCCCCTATTCAGTGGTTCAAGGAGAAGCATTCACTGTGAAGACCAATGTCCTCAGCTATCTGATCAGATGTATTCAGGTATTACAAGTCCTCTTAGTAAATAACAAGTTCCTTCTCATGTAAATTTTCTCCAAGTTTCAGTTGTATTATGATATCCGACTTTGTAAGAACTTATCTTTTCTAACTTTTTCTGAAGGCATTAGCCAGCTTTACCAACCATTCAGTGTGGGGTTTAGAAATATAAATTAGTATATCCTGTTGGCTGACTGAACATAAAAGAATTTAAGACAAACTGTATGAAGTAAGTAAATTAGCTTTCTCCTTTGTGTGTGGGAGGAGAGTAGGCGAGAATGATTGTGTGAAGTGATGTCTAGCGCCTTCAATTCTTCAACATATCCAAGAATTTTATGCTTAAGACTCTTTTGAAGCAAAAGGATTTATAAAATTATTAAACTGGAGATTTTAGATTTGTTTACCTTTCACCTTTGAATTACCTGAGAATATGCAGAACAAAAGACATCTTAGTGATGTCATGGGCTCTTGACTACTGGGCAATAGCTGTGGGAAAACAGCAATTTCATAGCAGGAAAAGAACAGTTAACCCTGTGTTTAAGTCTTGGTTTTTACACTTCCTAATGATGTTGCTTTGAACAAGGTACTGCTCTCTCTAAGCCTCAGCTTATCAGTCTGTAAAATGGTGTTAGTAACACATATTTGGCTGAGTTCCTATGAGAATTGATTGAGTCTGCAGAATACACTGCAAATAGGCATTTGGTTCATTTCCCTTCTCTTCAACCTTTACCTACATAACAAATTTCAGCAATATCTATAATAATAGTATAGCTTTTGATATGTCATATTAGCTCATTTTCTTTCTCAATATGGTTTTCAATATGGTATGATCCCTAAACCCAATCCTTTACTGACATCTAATTATTTGGTCAATGTCAATAAACAATAGTTACAGAATGGCGGGACCAAAATGCCAAGTGATATACCTAATCAACATATTCTTAGTTTAAGTGATACTGTTCACTGAAAAAATTAAGCATGCAAAGCCTATTCAATTGATCAGGATGCAGCTAATAGCTATTTTTTAGGAAAAACAGAAAAGCATTTTTCACATTCAAGAAAGCTCTTGTTTGCTACTGGTTGATAAAGTTTTTATTTGTGAGCCTGAGATAGGATGCACTGTTCTAGATATTTTACATATGTTATTTGCTATAGCATATACAACACCTGTGAGCAGATGATGATGGCCTTAATTTATAAGTTTGAGATTAAAAGTGGACTAACTGACGTTCACAAGACCCAGATTGGTCAAAAAATCTGCTTATTTTGCTATAGTTCTCCGAAGTAATGGATTGTTGTATAAGACTTAATTACTGCTTCTTCAAAATAGTCAAAAGCGTCAAGGGTCAGATTATAACAATTATGTAGCAAGACTTTGAAGGTTTTACTAATATTTGAAAGCCATTCTTTCCACAGCAGAAAATATGAAAGGTGAGGGATTTTTTTTCTAATCTGCCAGACATGCATGGTTGTATTATGTTTATGTATGGCAAGAATTAAATCTTTCTCTTTTCTTATCTGGCCCTCATAGATTAATACTGTACTGGAAGCATCTAGTATTTACCAAACCAGACTTCTCTCAACTGAAGATGAAAATGTTTGTACATGTAGCAGTGACTAAAATGCCTATGCTTGGGTGGTTACCCCCGCAAACACTGGGTTACTATATGTTTTTACATTCTTTTGTAAATCCTCCGAGGAATTTATGTTAGATTATTTCTCTATTATAGCCAATTTAACAAATGCTTAGTACAACCACCTATCCATTCTCCCATTTCTCCCACAGAACTTTTCTTTTACAACCCAAGATCAATTTGCCTAGGGACAGAGGTATGGAGTTGGAATCAAGTACTGACTTTAAGAGTTCATTTATTTTCCATGTCATACTTTATTCTCTCTTTGTGAAATTTCAATTATTTTTACAATTTAACTCAACTTAGAGTCCAGAATTATCACTGCCTCTTTGAATCTCCATTTAAATAACTCTGCAATTTACACCTCCTACCATTTAGGTCAGGAAACTTCACTGTCACTGCTGAAACCCTGCAGAATAGTGGCTGCTGGAATGAGTCATCCATGGCTCTGGACATTGGCTGGAGGGATACATCAACCAAACTATTGCTGGTAGAGGTATGGTCTTAAAGTAAAACTTATGGGCCTTGAGGAAAAATCTGTCTGTATCTCAAAATGTTTACCTTCATTAAAAAGTGTAAGTATATCTTTCAGAGCTCATAGAAGTAGGAAGAATGAGCTACTTATCTAAAGAGACTGTGCAATATTTCAATCAAATATTTAGGAAAGAAGACCAGAAAGACACATTTAGTCTACTCTATGCAGAGAACATTTACAGTCAAATGTAAAATATTCTTGAAATAGAGTGACAAAATTGTGGAGCTTGAAGAATTTTTGAGAAAGTCCTTGCCTGTAATTTTACTGACAATCAGCTTATTCTACAGCATGCAAAATCAAATGGCTCATTTCTGCATTATCTTGGACTTAAGAATTCTTGTATTCATCTGGACTAATATTTTGAGGATGAATTGTTCTTTAAAAATATTATCATTAATTTACGAGTATTCTGAATTTACCCGATATATGAAATTGGCTATGACTGCTCTCTTTTCTTCTTCCAACAATTAGCCTGAAGGTATTGAAAAGGAGATTATGCAGGGCTCACTTATTTGCACAAATGGTAAGTAGACACCTTTACATTGTCTTGCTAACATGGCAACATTGAGTGAAACCTCTATTTGTCTTTGTTTTGGAATTAATTATTTTTTGTCTTCTCAGGAACATGGCTACTAGGAAAGATTAAATTACTTTCAAGTAATAAAATATAAACATTCCACAAGTCAAAGCAAATTTAAAATGTTTAGATCCTCCTTAGTCACTATTCAGAAATCCAAGTATCCTTGACTTTTGCTCATTCCTTATCCTTACCCCTTAATTTGTCGCAATTCAAGCTTTAATTTCTCCATTAAAAAAATAATTATGATGATTATAAAAATTCTGTCAAAAAAATGAACCACAGTAAAATTGTCTCTAACTACTTTATATGTATCATTTCTAGGGCTTTCTCATCCCGCTTCTTTTTTTTATAGAATATTTTTTAATTTATTTTTTTATTGCAATAACATTGGTTTATAACTTTGTATAAATTTCAGGTGTACATCATTATACTTCTATTTATGCATAGATTACATCATATTCACCACCCAAAAACTAATGACAATCCATCACCCCACACATGTGCTTAATCATCCCTTTCACGATCCTCCTTCCCCGCTTCCCCTCAGGTAACCACCAATCCAATCTCTGTCTCTATGTTTGTTTGTTGTTATCTTTATCTTTTACTTATGAGCAAGATCATACAGTTTTTGACCTTCTCCCTCTACTTATTTAACTTAGCATAATACCCTCAATGTCCATCCATGTTGTCACAAATTTCTGGATTTCATTGTTTCTTATGGCTGAGTAGTATTCCATTGTGTATATGTACCACATCTTCTTCATGCATTCATCCCTTGATGGGCACTTAGGTTGCTTCCAAGTCTTGGCTATTGTGAATAATACTACAATGAACACACGGGTGCATAAATCTTTCTGTATCAGTGTTTTTGTATTCTTTGGATAAATACCCAGCAGTGGAATAGCTGGATCATATGTTAGTTATATTCTTAATTTTTTGAGGAATCTCCATACTGTTTTCCATAGTGGCTGTACCAGTCTGCATTCCCACCAGCAGTGTATGAGAGTTCCCTTCTCACCACATCCTCTCCAACACTTGTTTCCTGTCTTATTAATTATAGCCATTCTGATGGGTGTGAGGTGATATCTCATTGTAGTTTTGATTTTCATTTCCCTGATAGTTAATGATGTTGAGCTTCTTTTCATATGCCTGTTGGCCATCTGTATATCTTCTTTGGATAAATGTCTGCTCGGGTCTTTTGCCCATTTTTTAATTGGGTTGTTAGTTTTTTTGTTGTTGACATGTATTAATTCTTTATATATTTTGGATATTAACCCCTCATCAAATATATGATTTGCAAATATATTCTCCCAGTTGTGAGGTTGTCTTTTCATTTTGTTGATGATTTCCTTTGCTGTGTAGAAGCTTTTTAGTTTGATGGAGTCCCATTTGTTTATTTTTTCTATTGTTTCCCTTGCCAGGTCAGACATGGTACTTGAAAATATGTTGCTAAGACCAATGTCGAAGAGCGTACTCCCTAGGTTTTCTTCTAGAGGTTTCATGGTTTCAAGTCTTACATTCAAGTCTTACATTCAAGTCTTTAATCCATTTTCAGTTAGTTTTTGTGTATGGTGTAAGATAATGGTCAACTTTCATTTTTTTGCATGTGTCTGTCCAGTTTTCTGACACCATTTGTTGAAGAGACTTTCCTTTCTCCATTGTATGTTCTTGGCTCTGTTGTCGAATATTAGCTGTCCATAGATGTGCGTGTTTATTTCTGGGCTCTTAATTCTATTCCATTGATCTGTGTGCCTGTTTCCGTGCCACTACCTTGCTGTTGGTCACTATAGCTTTGCAGTATATTGTGAAAGTAGGGACTGTGATTCCTCCAGCTTTGTTCTTTTTTCTCAGTATTCCTTTATTTATTCAGGGTCTTTTGTTGTTCCATATAAATACTAGGAATCTTTGTTCTATTTCTGTGAAAAGTGTTGTTAGAACTTTGAGAGGGATTGCATAGAATCTATAGATTGCTTTAGGAAGTACGGACATTTTAGCTATGTTAATTCTTCCAATCCAAGAGCACAGAATATCTTTCCATGTCTTTGTGTCTTCTTGAATTTCTTTCAGCAATGTTTTATAGTTTTCAGTGTACAGATCTTTCACCTTTTCGGTTAACTTTATTCCTAGGTATTTTATACTTTTTGTTGCAATTGTAAATGGGATTGTGTTCTTAATTTCTCTTTCTGCTACTTCATTGTTAGTATATAGAAGGACAACTGACTTTTGTATGTTGATTTTGTATCCTGCAACTTTACCATATTCATTTATTATTTGTAGAAGTTTTTTGGTGGATTCTTTAGGGTTTTCCATATATAAAATCATGTCATGTGCAAATAGTGACAATTTCACTTCTTCCTTTCCAATGTGGATGTCTTTTATTTCTTTTTCTTGCCTGATTGCTCTGGCCAGGACTTCCAATACTATGTTAAATAGGAGTGGTGAAAGTGGACATCCTTGTATGGTTCCTCTTCTCTGAGGGATAACTTTCAGTTTTTCACCACTAAGGATGATATTAGCTGTGGGTTTGTTATATATGGACTTTATTATGTTGAGGTACTTTCCTTCTATACCCATTTTATTCAGAGTTTTTACCATAAATGGATGCTGTATCCTGTCAAATACCTTCTCTGCATCTATTGAGATGATCATGTGATTTTTTATTCTTCATTTTATTAATGTGATGTATCATGTTGATTGATTTATGCATACTGAACCATCCCTGCATCCCTGGGATGAATCCCACTTGATCATGATGTATGATCTTTCTAATGAATTGTTGTATTTGATTTGCTAGTATTTTGTTGAGGATTTTTGCATCAATGTTCATCAGCAATATTGGCCTGTAATTTTCTTTTTTTGTGTTGTCCTTATCTGATTTTGGTATCAGGGTAATGTTGGCTTTGTAGAATGAATTAGGAAGCTTCCCCTCCTCTTCAATTTTTTGAAAGAGTTTGAGAAGGATAGGTATTAAGTCTTCTTTGAATGTTTGGTAAAATTCACCAGGGAAGCAGTCTGGTCCTTGACATTTATTTTGGGGAGGTTTTTTTTATTACTGTTTCGATCTCCTTACTGGTCTACTGGTCAAATTGTCTACTTCTTGATTCAGTTTTGGAAGGTTGTATCATTCTAAGAATTTATCCATTTCTTCTAGATTGTCCAATTTGTTGGCATATAAGAAAAAAAGACACATAGACCAATGGAAGAGAATAGAAAGCCCAGAAATGAACCCATGCAGATATAATGAACTGATTGACAAGGGAGCCAAGAATACTCAGTAGGAAAAAGATATTCTTTTCAATAAATGGTGATGGGAAAACTAGATATCCACATGTAAAAGATTGAAACTGGATCCCTTTCTTAAACTACTCACAAAAATTAACTCAAAATGGATTTAAGATGTAAATGTAAGACCTAAAACAGTAAAACTCCTAAAAGAAAACATAGAGAAAAATGCTTGACATTGGTCTTGGCAATGATTTTTTAGATATGACACCAAAAGCACAAGCAACAAAAACAAAAAATAAACAAGTGGGGATACACCAAACTAAAGATTCTGCACAGCAAAAGAAATGATCAACAAAATAAAATGGCAATCAATGGAGTGGGAAGAAATATTGGCAAATCATATATCTGATAAGGGGTTAATATCCAAATATATAAGGAACTCACACAACTTAATAGCAAAAAAACAAATAATCCATTTTAAAAATGGGCAAAGGGACAATAGGTCAGCATCATGGCAGAATGAGATTCCCTCTTTGAATCCCTGCCCCCACGACACAACAAAAACATCATTCACATTCCAACAGAGCTCAATCAAACACTACGAAGGACTTCTAAGAAACCCCTGCTGCCATACATCGGACGCTGGAGGCGCGGGAAGCCCAGGAGGACAGGAGGAGAGGTAGGAGGTTGTACTCCCCCTCCCCAATCGATTGGCAAAGACAGCGCAGTTCACAGACAGAGGAGGGAGGGGCAGCCCACAGTGGGGAAAACTATCGCCATCCAGGTGCTCTCACAGACTGTCACGAGATCCCCACTGGGAAGCGACGACGGACTGTTTGGGGGTGTAGCAAACACCCTAAGAGAGCCAGAAAGGAAACCCCCAGGTCAAGCAGGAGAAAGAGAGGACCCCTCCCCCCACACACCCAGCGTTTCAGCATAATCCCTCCGGGGCCTGCAGCCTCCTCAGAGCAAACCGCTCACGATCTCCATCTAGTGGCAGCAGGGGGAAACTGCAGGACCAAATTATCATGAGGGGTAAAAATAAGGATGTCCCCGTCGGATCCTTGCGACAATTTGCCAGGGCTACAGACCAAAAGGAAAATGACAAACACCCAGAAACCAACCCTGAAGGCACAGAATTTGATAACCTGAATGACAGAGAATTCAAAATAGCTATCATAAACAAACTCAACAAAATACAAGAGAACACACAGAAACAAATCAACGAATTCAGGGATTATGTCACAAAAGAGATTGAAACCCTAAAGAAAAACCAATCAGAATTATTGGAGATGAAAAACAAAATCAACGAGATAGTGGAAAAAATGGAGTCTTTAAAGAGCAGAACTGACAATATGGAGGAACGAATTAGCACTATTGAGGATAGCCACGCAGAAATGCTCCTGAAAGAGGAGGAGAGAGAGCTAAGACTAAAAAGAAATGAAGAAATTCTTCGAGAAATATCAGACTCAATGAGGAAAAGCAACATAAGGATAATAGGTATTCCAGAAGGAGAAGAAAGAGAAAAAGGAGCAGAGAGTTTGTTCAAAGAAATAATAGCTGAGAACTTCCCCAACCTAGGGAACGAGATGGAAATAACAGTGAATGAAATCAATAGATCACCTAAATATATAAACAGGAATAAAAAATCATCTCGCCACATAGTAGCAAACTTGAAGAATACCCGTGACAAGGAAATAATATTGAAGGCAGCTAAACAAAAAAACAAAATAACATACAAAGGAAACCCCATCAGGCTCTCAGCTGATTTCTCGACAGAAACTCTACAGGCTAGGAGAGACTGGAATGATATATTCAAAATCATGAAAGACAAAAACCTTCAGCCGAGAATACTTTATCCAGCAAAAATATCCTTCAAATACAATGGAGAAACAATAACTCTCCCTGATAAACAAAAGCTAAGAGACTTCGTCACCACAAGACCCCCACTACAAGAAATGCTCAAGAAGGCCCTTAGGCCTGAAAAAAAACAAATGAGAAAGGGGATACAAAGATTTCAGCAAGGAGAAAAGCAAGGAGACTAAACCAGAACAAAATACAGTTGGAAAACATCAAAAATTAATTTAAGCTCATCACTGGAAACACACATTCATGACACAATCTGGAATAAAGAGATAACAAATAAGCAGGGGAAGAGGTAAGGGATTGAATCGACCCAGCCTCAGGAAAAAGGAGGCATCTGAAAATGTACTTTCTTATCCAGGAGATCGCTTATATAAACCGCACGGTAACCACTAAACAAACAACCAGAAGAGAACCACACATGAGAAATAAAGAGAAAACCAAGAGAATGAGCATGCAGAAATACCAAATTGAATTTGCAGTCTGAAACACAAGGGACAAGAAACGAAGGAAATGCAAAAGAACCAGAAGATGAGCAATAAAATAGCAACATTAAACCCTCATATATCAATAATCACTCTAAATGTAAATGGATTGAATTCTCCAATCAAAAGACACAGAGTGGCAGGATGGATTAAAAACCAAGATCCAACAATCTGCTGCCTCCAGGAAACACATCTCAGCTCTAAAGACAAACACAGACTCAAAATAAAAGGATGGAAAACAACACTCCAAGCTAATGGCAAACAAAAGAAAGCAGGAGTAGCCATACTTAGACAAAGTAGACTTCAAGATAAAAAAGGTAATGAGAGACAAAGAAGGGCAATATATAATGATAAAAGGGATACTTCACCAAGAAGACATAACACTTATAAATATCTATGCACCCAACACAGGAGCACCAAAGTACATAAAACAACTGCTAAAAAACCTTAAAGGAGATATTAACAATAACACAATAATAGTAGGGGATCTTAATACCCCCCTTACATCAATAGATAGAACATCCAGACAAAAAGTCAATAAGGAAATAATGGACTTAAATGAAAAACTAGATGCAATGGATTTAATAGATATATACAGAGCACTCCACCCAAAAAAAGCAGAGTACACATTCTTCTCAAGTGCACATGGAACATTCTCAAGGATAGACCATATATTAGGAAACAAGGCAAACCTCTATAAATTTAAGAAGATTGAAATCATTACAAGCATCTTTTCTGATCATAATGCTGTGAAACTAGAAATCAACTGCAAGGAAAAAACTAGGAAAGGGACAAAGATGTGGAGACTAAACAACATGCTACTGAACAACCAATGGGTCGTTGATGAAATTAAAGGAGAAATCAAAAGCTATCTGGAGACAAATGAAAAGGAAAATACACCATACCAACTCATATGGGATGCAGCAAAAGCAGTCCTGAGAGGGAAATTCAGAGCAATACAAGCTCACCTTAACAAACAAGAAAAATCCCAAATAAATAACCTTAAATTGCACCTAACAGAGTTGGAAAAAGAAGAACAGACAAAGCCCTGAATCAGCAGAAGGAGGGAAATAATAAAAATCAGAGCAGAAATAAATGAAATTGAAACCAAAAAAACAGTAGAAAGGGTCAATGAAACAAAGAGCTGGTTCTTTGAGAAGATAAATAAAATTGACAAACCCCTAGCCAGACTCACTAAGAAAAAAAGGGAGAAGACTCAAATAAATAAAATTAGAAATGAAAGAGGAGAAATTACAACAGACAGCACAGAAATACAAGGGATTATTAGGGAATACTATGAAAAACTTTACGCCAACAAATTGGACAACCTAGAGGAAATGGACAAATTCTTGGACGCGTACAACCTCCCAAAACTGAATCAAGAAGAAATAGAGAATCTGAACAGACTAATCACAAGTAAAGAGATTGAAACAGTAATCAAAAACTTCCCAAAAAATAAAAGCCCAGGACCAGATGGCTTCCCTGGAGAATTTTATCAAACGTTCAAAGAAGATTTAGCACCTATCCTTCTCAAACTATTCCAAAAAATAGAGGAAGATGGAACACTTCCCAACACATTCTATGAGGCCGACATCATGCTGATACCAAAGCCAGACAAGGACAATGCAATGAAGGAAAACTACAGGCCAATATCACTGATGAACAGAGACGCAAAAATCCTCAACAAAATATTGGCAAACCGAATACAGCAATACATCAAAAAGATCATACACCACGATCAAGTGGGATT
Source organism: Tapirus indicus (assembly GCA_031878705.1). NCBI lineage: Eukaryota > Metazoa > Chordata > Mammalia > Perissodactyla > Tapiridae > Tapirus > Tapirus indicus. The sequence continues at coordinate 105,578,506 of CM062918.1, read as the reverse complement.
TATACCAGGAACACAGGGATGGTTCAACATCCGCAAATCAATCAACGTGATACACCACATTAACAAAATGAAGAATAAAAACCACATGATCATCTCAATCGATGCAGAGAAGGCATTCGACAAGATCCAGCATCCATTTATGATAAAAACTCTCAACAAAATGGGTATAGAAGGAAAGTACCTCAACATAATAAGGGCCATATATGACAAACCTACAGCAAACATCCTACTCAACGGGGAAAAACTGAAAGCCATTCCTTTGAGGACAGGAACAAGACAAGGGTGCCCACTCCTACCACTCTTATTCAACATAGTACTGGAAGTTCTGGCCAGAGCAATTAGGCAAGAAAAAGGAATAAAAGGACTCCAAATAGGCAATGAAGAAGTGAAACTCTCACTATTTGCAGATGACATGACCCTATACATAGAAAACCCAAAAAATTCCATCAGAAAACTACTAGAAACAATCAACAACTACAGTAAAGTGGCAGGGTATAAAATCAACTTACAAAAATCAATTGCATTTCTATACACTAACGATGAAACAACAGAAAGAGAACTCAAAAAGACAATCCCATTTACAATTGCAACAAAGAGAATAAAATATCTGGGAATAAATTTAACCAAGGAGGTCAAAGACCTATACAATGAAAACTATAAGACACTATTGAAAGAAATCGAGGAGGACATACAGAAATGGAAAAATATTCCATGCACATGGATTGGAAGAATAAATATAGTTAAAATGTCCATTCTACATAAAGCAATCTACAGATTCAATGCAATCCCAATCAGAATCCCAATGTCATTCTTCACGGTAATAGAACAAAAACTACTGAAATTCGTACGGGGCAACAAAAGAGCCCGAATAGCTAAAGCAATTCTGAAAAAAAAGAACAAAGCTGGAGGCATCAGAATCCCTGATTTCAAAATATACTATAAATCTACAGTAATCAAAACAGCATGGTACTGGTACAAGAATAGACACACAGATCAATGGAACAGAATTGAAAGCCCAGAAATAAAGCCACACACCTATGGACAGCTAATCTTTGACAAAGGAGCAAAGAACATACAATGGAGAGAGGGAAGTCTCTTCAATAAATGGTGCTCGGAAAATTGGACAGCAACATGCAAAAGAATGAAAGTAGACCATCTCCTATCGCCATATACAAAAATCAATTCAAAATGGATCAAAGACCTGAAAGTGAGACCTGAAACTATAAAACTCCTGGAAGAAAATATAGGCAGTACACTAATTGCGATTGGACATAAAGGGATCCTTTCAGATTCCATGTCTACCCAGACAAGGGAAACAAAGAAAAAATAAACAAGTGGGACCTCCTCAGACTAAAGAGCTTCTACAAGGCAAAGGAAACCAGGATCAAAATGAATAAACAACCCACCAGCTGGGAGAAAACATTTGCAAATCGTTTGTCTGACAAGGGATTAATCTCAGTAATATATAAAGATCTCATACAACTGAGCAACAAAAAAACAAACAACCCGATCAAAAAATGGGCAGAGGATATGAACAGACATTTCTCCAAGGAAGAGATACAGATGGCCAATGGACACATGAAAAGATGTTCAACATCACTCATCATCAGGGAAATGCAAATCAAAACTACACTAAGATATCATCTTACTCCGGTTAGAATGGCTATAATCACAAAGACAAATAACAACAAATGCTGGAGAGGTTGTGGAGAAACGGGGACCCTCATTCACTGCTGGTGGGAATGCAAACTGGTGCAGCCTCTATGGAAAACAGTATGGAGAGTCCTCAAAAAATTAAAAATAGAAATACTGTATGATCCAGCAATACCACTCTTGGGCATCTACCCAATGGACGTGAAATCAACCATCACAAGAGGCGTATGCACCCCTATGTTCATTGCAGCATTATTCACTATAGCCAAGAAGTGGAAGCAACCCAAGTGTCCCTCGACTGATGATTGGTTAAAGAAGATGTGGTATATACATACAATGGAATACTACTCAGCCATAAGAAAAGACACAATTGTCCCATTTGCAACAACATGGAAGGACCTAGAGGGTATTATGTTAAGTGAAATAAGCCAGAGAGAGAAGGACAGACACTGCATGAACTCACTCATATATGGAATATAAGTGAACACACGGACAGAGAGAACTGATTGGTGGTTACCAAGGGGAAAGGGGGTGGAGGGGCACAAGGGGTGAAGGGTTACATCCACAAGGTGACGGACAAACAAAAATTTACAACTAAAACCCCACAGTGTTATAAACTAAGACATCAATAAAAAAAAAAAGAAGATACAATAAAGACATACACAGTGAACATGAAAAATAATAAAAAATAAAAATAAAAATGGGCAAAGGACCAAATAGACATTTTTTCAAAGACTTACAAATGCCCCACAGGTACATTAAAAGGTGCTCAGCATCACTAGTCATCAGGGAAATGCAAATCAAAACCACAATGAGGTATCACCTCATACCTGTTAGGATGGCTATTATCAAAAAGTCAAAAGATAATAATGTTGGCGAGGATATGGAGAAAAGAGATCTTGCGCACTGTTGGTGGAAACATAAATTGGTTTAGCCATTATGGAAAACAGCATGGAGGTTCCTCAAAAGATTAAAAATAGAACTATTAAATGATCCAGCAATCCCACCTCTGGGTATATAGCTAAAGGAAATAAAAACACTATCTCAAAGAGTTGTCTGCACTCCCATGTTCATTGCGGCATTATTTACAATAGCCAAGACATGGAAACAACCTAAGTGTCTGCATATGGATAAAAGAAAATGTGATACATCTGCACAGTGGAACATTATTCAACCATAAAAAGGAAATCCTGCCATTTGTGACAACATGGATGAAACTTGAGGTTATTTAAATTATGCTATGTGAAATAAGTCAGGCAGAGAAAGACAAATACTGTATGATCTCACTTATACATAGAATATAAAAAAAAAACTCACAAAACAGAGAGTAGATTGGTAGTTGTCATGGATGGGGGTTGGGGGTGGTGGGGAAAATGAGTGAAGGTGGTCAAAGGGTACAAATGTCCAGTTATAAGATGAATAAGCTCTGGGGATCTAATGTACCGCCCATGACTATAGTTAACTATACTGTGTTGTATACTTGAAAGCTGCTGAGACTAGATCTTAAAAGTTCTCACCACACACACACAAAAATGGTAACCATGTGATGTGATGGATATGTTAAGTAACCTTTTTTGGTAGTCATTTTTGTAATATATACATATATCAAATCATCATGTTGTACACCTTAAACTTACACAATGTTATATGTCAGTTATGTCTCAATAAAGCTGTAAAGAAATAAACTAATGATAATCATGGTATCTTTTCCCAGAAAATGTTAGTCTTCCCAACTTGATGTATAGATTCAACACAATCCCAATCAAAATTCCAGCAAGTTACTTGCGGATATAGACAAACTCATTCTAAAGTTCATATGGCAAGGCAAAAGAGCCAGAATAAACAACACAATACTGAAAAAGAAGAACAAAGTCTGAGGACTGGCACTACCTGACTTTAAGACTTACTATAAAGCTACTGTAATGAAGACAGTGGCTATTGACAAAAAGAATAGACAAATAGTTCAATAAAACAAACTAGAGAGCCCAGATATGGACCTACATAAATACAGTCCACTGATTTTTGAGAAAGGAACAAAGGCAATACAGTGGAGCAAAGATCGTCTTTTCAACAAATGGTGCTAGAATAACTGGACAACCACATGCAAAAGATGAACCCAGACAGATTCTTACATCTTTCACAAAAACTAACTCAAAATAGATCATAGACCTAAATGTAAAATGAAGAACTATGAAACTCCTAGAAGATGACATGGGATAAAATCTGCTGTGGACAAATAATCTTTGGTATACCCAGAGAATAGAATTGTGTTCAGCACTAAAAAGAAATGAGTTATCAAACTATGAAGAGATATGGAGGGACCTTAAATGCATATTATTAAATGAAAGAAGCCAATCTGAAGAGGCTACATACTGTATGATTCAACTATATGACATTCTGGAAAAGCCAAAACTATGGAGACATTAAAAAAAAAAAATCAGTGATTGCCATGGGTTAGAGGGGAGGGAGGAATGAAGAGACAGAGCACGGAGGATTTTTAGGGCAGTTAAACTATTCTGTATGGTACTATAATGGTAGATACATGTCATTATACATTTGTCAAAACCTATAGAATGTACAACAGCAAGAGTGAACCGTAATGTAAATTATAGTCTTAGGGTGATAATGATGTGTCAATATAGGTTCATCAATTGTAACAAATGTACCACTCCAGTGCCTGTTGACAGTGGGGGAGACTGCGTGTGGGAACTCTGTACATTCTGTTCAATTTTGCTGTGAAACTGAAATTCTTCTAAAAAATTAAATCTGTTTTAAAATGTACGTCTCATTTTATATATATGTATTTTATACATAAATATTTTATACATATTTTATACACACATGTATGTATATATAAATATGCATATATTTATATATATGCATATTTATAAAAGGGGATATTAGTCAGCTTGCAGCAACAATGAAGATTTAAAAACCTGACCCCAAATTCAGTGGCTTCCAACAACAAATATTTTTTTCTCCCTCATGGGTCTGTTGGTCACATGTGGCTCTTTGGGCATATTTGGGATTGGCTGGACTTGCACCCAGGCTGAAGTTTGAGTTTAAGTCTGCCTCTCGTCCTATGGCAAGCAAGTACTTGGGGCATGTTTCCTTTATGAAAGACACCAGAAAAGCAAGAGAATGAAGGAGAAGTATAAAATTCATCTTAAGATTTCAGCTCAGATTGTCACTTCCACTCACCTTCCATTAGCCTAAGGAAGTCACATACCCAAGGTCAACATCAATGAGCGGAAAAATATATTCCATTGATTCTAGCAGGAATCACTGCAAGGTCACCTGTCAAAGTATGTAGGTAAAAAATTCTGTAACAGGGAGGGATTGAATAATCAGGAATGATAATACAATATACTACAGTCTGCCCTCATGATCACATTTATCCAACTTCATTCTTTCTAAAAATACATTCACAATCTCCATAAACCTGCAACCTCATTCAATCATAGCATTAGGCTCAAAATTCAGATTTTTGTGATCCACATGTTTGTGAACACCTCCTCTTTATCCATATAACAATGGATTAAAAAGACAAACCATCCCCTACACTCGTATTCCAGTACACAAGAGTAAAACAGGGACAAAATAAATACAGTAAAATCTCCCATTCAAAAAAGGGGAAGAATGCACCTCGAAGTCACTAGTCCATAACAATCTGAAATCCGACTAGGCAAATAACGCCTGGTTGCCATACTGTGAGGACAGAGAAGTCTCAACTCCAGTCTCTGAGAGTAGCTGTCAGCCCATTGTTTGTGCTTCACCCTCTGGAATGTCCTTCCTTCTGCATTTTATCACTTATCCACATCTGAAAAGGGCATTGGAGAATATTCCCTCTATGGCATCTGGGTAGTATTCTCAGCTTACTTTCTGGCATAGTAATCTGGTGGCCCAAAAGTCCTCTTACATCTTGGACAGGCACCCCATCATTTTTCTTTTTATTTTTTAAACAGGAATTTGAGGCATCTGCGCCTACAGAGATCTCTCGAAACTGTAGGTTTTTATTATTTAATCCCAGTAAAATGCAAGTGCCAAAAGCCACAATGCCAGAGGAGCAATTATTTTTGAGATGTCCTTTTCCCTGTGGATTTCATTACAGGTACATATCAAATCTTCCAGAGCCACACTCTCAGTTTCCTTTCTAAGAGGCAAATTGGCTCCATGGAAAGAATCTACTGAGCAAAACCATAATCCAAAAGCCATACCCTGATTCAATCTTTGCCCTAAGGCTATGTTTTAGAAGCCAAGGCTTTGTTTGGTCCTAAAAAGCTTCATTTTTAAACCCTGAAATGCCTTGAGTTTCTCTAAATTGTTCTCAATCATGCTTGCAAACTTTTTTTCTGGTTTAGAAACACCCTGAATAGAGAGACTTGACTTGTTCTGTGTAAGAGGAAGGTGGATATTTCTGGCATTGAATCGTGGATACGCATATGATAGAGGAATACTGGTTAAATAAGTCTCGTTAATGTTTTTTCTTTTGTTGTCCTGAATGTTGCATACATCTCCTAAATTCAATTTCTAAAAATTGTGCCTCCTGGACATTTCTTATTTGGCCAGCTCCTTAACATATTTTTCTTCCCTAATTCTTATTGACATCACAACTGACCTTTCCATAATTTTTCAATGAAATAAAGGAAGGGATGAATCCACTGAGTGAACCATGTTACAGAAAAATTCATTACCTTTGTGTGTAGAAGAGGAGATACCTGGAGAGAGTTAGCAAACTGGGAAAAAGTAATTGGTTCAAGTACCTGAAGAGGTGAAGGGATTTGCCTCAGGCCAGAATAGAAATACTACAAATCAAATATTGAGATGAAAGTCCAAAATAAAGAGACACACATCTCAGATTGCTATTATTTGGTTGAGCATAGATAAGAGACATGTTATGGTACAGATAATTAAAGAAATATAACAAGTCAGTAGGACTTCTTGAAACAAAATTGTATTGGGACTATTCTTACCATGATCTCTCATCCTTACCAATAATTTTAATCTTATAAACAACATATTTTGATTCTGGAGTTAGAAAAGACATGCACTATTTTAAAGGAAATGTTAAAAAAAAAATAAAGACGAATTAAGATTTTTGCTGATTGAATTAACTCTATATTTTAGTCTTAGTCCTGACCTAGTCACTGAATAAGGAAGGAATTGATTAGATTTACTCTCTAAGTGCTGCTGGTCCTATTTCCTCCCATAGTATCAACTCCTCCCCAATTATCTGACTGCTACAGGACAGGTGAGATAGAAGAGAGAGAGAATGCTGGGACAGCACTCAGGATATTGGCCTTAGAAGAGCCATCTGGGAAAGGAAAAGAGGTTGGGTGTAGTTTGGTATCTTCCCCAAAAGAGGGGTGGCTTTCTTTTCAGGGACAAATTGTAGTTTAAATTTTTCATCTAAATGAGAAAGAAATTTAGAAATACCAAGAGACAAAAACCAGTTAAAGGAATCCACAAATCCTCATTTTGCCTTCCAAACACACCACCAAAATAATGTTCAATATCACTGAAACTGGAAGGTCTTTCAACTCCACCTAAAGATGGAAAACATCAAGCATTCAAGCAATTCTCAAATATGAGGTAGCATATTACTCTCTGTGTCAAGAATTTTCAGGAGCAGCATGGGTGTGAGTCACCATCTATAGCTGAATCCTCTGAAGGACCTTTGGCCCATCTTCCCCATGAAAAATAACCTCCATTTACCTGAAGGAAAAAAACCCCAAAACTGTCAAGTGACATGGTGGAAAAAAAAAACTTAGGAATTTATCAAGAATTTTGTGTCAGCACCAAGTAGCTATCTTCTTTAACCACAATGCCAAATTTATATTCTCTTTCTCAAATCCAAATTCTAAAGTGAAAAATATGTAGTTTGAACAAAACGGTTGTTTTGACTAGCCTCTCAATATAGTTATACTTAATCTTCTTTGGGGCAACTACAATAGTATTCCTAAATTTTAGGTTCAGGATAAATGACCGTGCTTATAAGCTAGACTCTCCTGAGAAAATACACTTATCGAAGGATTCTCAACATGACTGTTCCATGAATGGGCTGCAGAGATTATGTAAACCCCTAGAAATTTTATTTACTATTCATACGGAAGTGAGAATGTGAATCTTCATGGTTGAAGAGTCTAAAGCTTTCATCAGATTATCGGAGGTATGTGAGAGCCCAACAAACCTGATTCAATCACTTGATTTGCATGGATTTCATTTGTACTGATTTAATTTGCTTTCCCTTAAAAAGCTAACCCTCTTGGTAAATTTTCCTTTTTCCATTTTGGAAGTGGAGTACTTGCCATGCAAGATAAGTTATTGTTCATTTCCAGGAGGTAGAGGTAAACTGTGATAACATAGAAACATTATCAAGTATTCATAATTTTTTTAGAGGAAACAAGTATTGCTGAAGTACTAGGAGAGAAATTCTCCATGAAAGTGCTAATGACTCCTTGTTCAGAGTATATTCTAAATAGAAGAAAAGTTGGGTGAAGGAAGAATCAGTGGTTTGAACTACTGCATCACTTAATAGCTGTGTGCACTCTAGAAAATTATATATGACTGAAAATGTACATGTTAAGATTATGATAGTACAATGATGGGCCACGGATTCAGTAAAATTAAATTGATTTATTGGATTTGTCATGCATATGGCTAAATAAATAATGGGCTCAGAACCCCAAAGGCATTGGGCAGAGCCACAGGCCATGGAAATCTCCCCAACTTAAATTCATATCCTCTCAGCCTATGCATGTTCCAGCTGAAAGCTATGGGACACTTTGAGCCTGGAGGAACTAACATTGGTTTAATTTCACTTTACTACTAGAAAGGAATATAGAGAAACACAGAAACACACCCACATGCCACATTTAAGCACTGATCATTTCCAGTAAGCAGAATTATTACATTTTGTTCAAATCTCACTATAATAAAATTTTTTTAGAATTTTCCAGAAATATTCATTGGATTTTTGTTTGAACAGAACCCCCTTCCTCCAAAGAGAACATTTCTCATAGAAGTATGTTTGCCAAACACTGTCCCATTTGCTTTTTTTAACATTTACCTTTAACTTTTCAACATCTCTCTATTCTAGTTAAAAAAATGAAAAAAATCAAGGCTGAAGATGAGCTTATATCTTTCTATTTTAAAACCTTTTGAGTCTTGTGTAATTTAGATCCTTTCTACTTATGTTTCACTTTGAGACCCAATCTATGCCACCTTCCATCTCTCATAGTTTGCACTTGGCAATCTCTCTCATTCTCTCTGTTTTTACTACCTTTTTTTCCATCCTCCTCCACTGGTGCTGTAACTATAACCCATGAGGTGGGGATATTACTGCATGGTGAATAAGAGGAATACTCTTTGATGAAATATACTTTCCTAGGAGGCTCCAGTTTTCAACATTTTTTTTGTATATTATCAGGTAAACCTGTTGTGATGATACATTTCTGGAAATATTTTTACAAAACTATGAAGTGAAAGATGTTCAAATCCTATTGGAGATGCCAGCAAACAGAGAAAAAGAAATGGCAGGAGGAACAATGTGTCTCAAGCTACATCACCAGGTTTGCCTGTCTCTATAAGAGGATTTGCAAGATAATTGGGGTGAGGTAAAGGAGGAGAGATGGAATGTGAGAGACAGGCATTTTATTCTTGGTTTTCTGTATTTGCTAGGACCTCTTTCAGGTTCCTACCCTCTATCAGTTAAATCTTCTAAGCATTTACTCACTTTTTCACACATATATTTCTATATGCATGGGTTCTAGTCTCAAATATCACTGAGTCAGGAAAAACTGACATTTGTCATTTTCCCCATTGGGCTTGTTTTATTTGAAGGGCCAAATTTGAAGCTGGATATTCAGGAGGCAGAAAACAAATCCCTTGTTTCTGAAAGTGACCAGGAGGAAGGGTGTGAATAGAGAACAAAGACTCTAAGGAAAACTCTCCACTGTGCTAGAAAAGAGGTAAGGTCAATGGCAATTTGTGAATGAGATTCATCTCTCAAAATGGACATCTATCTTTATGTCAGAGGCCTCCTTGAAAGGAGAATTGCTCTCAACTTGGTAACACAAGGAAGTAAGAGATAGTGGTTTCTAATACTTGAAATTTGCCAAAATTCTACTAATCTGGAGAGTACACAAACATAAAAATTTTACAATGATTAAAAAATAGACAATGGAATAATACAATATTCTAATTTTAAATTAAATAGGACTGAACAATAAATATAATTTAATTGTATTTTAATTCAGGTAATTCTGTACCATAAAAAGAAGAGCTTTCTCAAAGTGTTGTATGAGGCAGTGGAAGAAGTGAAGAGCTGTGTGAGTACTCTTTCTCAATCTGCCCCGTAGTCAGTGAATACTTTCTTCACAACACCTTTACTTGTTTCTTTGCAATGCTTCTCTGGCTTGAGCAGCAGCTGTGGCCTTAGGTTCACATTAAAAGTGAAACCCATGAGACACAATAGGCTTCATCCTGCCCAAATTTCCATTCTTCATGAAAATATACCTGACAGGAAAAAACACAGCATTTTTAGGAAGAGCACGACAGAGTCATCCCAGGGTGATATTCTGATAACCCCAAATCATGTAGCACATGGAACACATGTGGTCATGAAGTCATGATAGGTGGGGTTGAGTTGGCTCAGACCACCTCAGCTTACAGCAGCCACCAGATATTGGTACTTCAAGTGTTTGTGCTTTGTTAGTCACACACCCTTCCCTGACCCCCATCCCAGGCATATGTGACTAGCCCTCCTTCTCTGGTGTTTGTGCCACATCACCACAAGTTACTCTTTACTCAATAAGCTTGACAATGAGTACAGAGTAATCTCATCCAGATTCTCATTTATCTTAGATCAGATATACTCATAAATTATCTGAGTTAGTGTTTCAAGGAGGATTTGACCAAAGATAAAATCCTCAGGCATCCCTGAGGCTGGAAGAAAGGCCATAAACCAGCTGTTCACCCTCCCTCCACTTTTTATTTTCCCTTCTGCTTCTCCTGCTCTGCTTGCTCCTTTTCCTCGTCCTTCTCTCTGTCACTCTACATCTGTGTCCATCTCAAACTCATACTTTTTTCCTTTCTTAGAATTGCAATGTGAAAGTTTTCTCACAATCTTAATCCACTGAGTTGTTTAGAATTCCATGAGAGTTCATAGAGCATATTTTTCAGGCCACTTATGAAAATATCTCTTTCCATGTGTTGGGTCTGAAATATCTATTTTGTCCAACCCTCAATTGCACAAAAATACACTGAAATTTTTGAACAATTAATTTAAACTTTTAAAAATTTTCTTTCAGTGAAAAATTGTTTCAAAAATGCTGCACTCGCTGAAATAACCACTACTTTTCAAAGATCACCCAATGAATATCTCAGCAGTTTTTTTTTAGTGTGACTCATGGTTCATGCATTACTAATATGTTTACTTTTCTTACAAATATTGAAATATTTTGAATGTACTGTAATGTCTTACATAGTGGGCTCTGTTCTTACTTGTCACCAGCACAGTTAGAAACCTAAGAGCAATATCAAAGTTTAAGAAATGCCTTTCTGAAGGAAAGTTTAAATTATATATAGAAAATCCAATGAAAATTACATAACAAATTATATTAAAAGATCTCTGGACATTAAACTATTTCTTGCATTTTGTAAATAAAACCTGCAATGCTTTTTAATACATTACTGTATTATATTTGCTAATATTTTATGTAGAATTTTTGTATCCGTACTCATATAACTCATACTTTTTTGGAACCATCTCTCTGGGTTTTGGCACTAAGCTCAGGCTGCCCCCATAAAATCAAGCAGGGATCTTAGAATATTTTAAATACTCTTGGAATTCTCTAGTTCTCTAAAGGTTAGATAGACCTCAGCTATGAAGCTATATCTTGGGGACTGTATTAAGGTAGGACTTTAATAACCTTTCTAATTTTTTCTATTGTATTTCCTTTTCTCAACCTTTCTGTTCTTTTGGGTCAATTTAGTCATTTGTCTTGTGCTAGAAAAACTACCTATTTCCTCTCTGGTGTCAAATTTATCATCTTTATATTCGTTATGATCAGAGAATGTGGACAGTAAAATCAATACTTTATAAAGTTTTATTTGTGACCACAAACGTAATCATTTTTTTGTAAATATAGGCTCATTAAGGAATATGTAAATATAGGCTCTTTTAAACTTCTTTTAAATTGTGTTGCTCATACTATTGACTTTTTCTATGTGCTTACTCAATACTGTAACTATTTTTAGTAACTTCTTATGTTCCTAATGCTCTTCTAATGTTTGTATATTTATCTTTTCTGATGTAGTATAAATTAAACATTGATAAATTGTACCTTTTATTGCTGTATATTATGTAATATTGCTCATTAACCAATTTACTCTTTTTAACATTAAATAACATCTTGTATGCTGTTAATCTCACAACTCCTAATTTGTTTGGGTACATTTTCCAGGTCCCTCTTCATTTTGTCCATTCCTTTACTTTTGACTTCCTTTAACATCTTGTTTTACATGTTTCCTGTAAATTATATGAAGTTGAGTGTTTTTTTAAAACCGGATCTGATAGTCTGTGTTTTAATGAGAGAATTCAGTCTGTTTGTGTTGTGTAATAACCAATGTAATTGATATTATTTCTGGCCTACTTCATATAAATTATTTAATTACTTCATTGTAGAAGTATCAGAGTATAAGTTGTAAAAGCACAGACTCTGGAACCACACTACGTTGGCTAAAATTTCACCCCTACCACTTGCAATCTGGGCACGTTATTTAACATCTTCTGCTTCAGTTTTCTCATCTGTAAAATATGTACAACCTCCTTAAAGAGATTTTAGTGAGAATTAAATGAGTTAACATATTAAAGTACTCTATAACTTTTGGCTATCCTTATTTACTTTTGTCTTCTTTTCTATATTTTGCTAATTTGACCAACCACTCCTATTCCTTCCTTTTTTATTTAAGAGCCCTACTCTATTTTTTTCCTATTAATTGTTGTGTTGATTTTCACAAGTTTCAGAATAATGTATTTAAAACAAAACCTAAATATTTTCCCACATCCAAACATTCCTTTTCCCATCTCATAAAATGCATATTTTTGAACATTTACTTTTACTCAATCTGCACTGCTCCCTGATATACATGCTCATATTCAAACTTTGAAATGCTTTTCCTACCTTTCTCTCCATCAACCCATATGTAGGTTTTGCTTACTGTTAGAAACCAACATAAGAATTTTCCTCACTGTATACTACCTATATTTTAAGAATTCTTAGTTATAACTTATATTACATATCTACAAACTGCTTATACTATCTATTTAAATTTAAATGTATACATATTTTATATATTATATATAAATTTAATAAATATTATATGCAAGTATATTTAATATATAAATTATATATATAATATATAAATGTGTGTATTTATATATTTAAATTTTAAAGATATGTATGGCCATTGCCCATCCTTCTTCCCCATTATTTCTCCTATCTTGAGGTTTCTATTCTGGCTTATTTATGAGTTGACTAGAGTCCTTTTAAACATTTTTTTCTTATCAGACAGGGTTGATACACATTTTCATACAGCAATGATTTTGAAAGTACAGATATTGGGAAGGTCTCGCCAGAGTCAGTGGAACACATTCACATAATACTGTATTTAATGGTAGTATACATTGCAGCAAGTGAAACAGAGTGCAGGCAAGCATTGGGATTCTAAGAGTTATCTCTCATGGAAGTTCCCCGGGGTCCTTTATTTGCACATTAACCATGCTCTGTCTCCAGACTGAACCACCAAAATCTGTTCAGGGAATGTTAGCTCCAGGATAGCTCAAAGCATAAGTTTCCAGAAATGTTTTTACATTGTATGGCCACATAGTCAAGTCAGGCTTTTTAACAGGTTAGTCCAATTGATAACCCCTAAACAAATTGACCCTTGGGGTCACCAGGGGTGTTTTAGACTTTTAATAGCTCATCCTATGCCCCACTGGCCTTATCCTGGCCAAGAATCAAACCAGATGTCCAGACACCTCCAGAAATAAAGACAGAGCTCTTGCAGTCCAGTCCAGCTGTAAATCAACTCTCTTCTCCACACATATTTGCATTTCTTTGAAAATATTTCTTTCCTCCTGACTGGTAACTGGTAACCTACCTAGGCATATCTTTCTTGAGTTGCACAACTATTCTCTCAGTAGTCTGTAAATAGCTCCACACTGTCCTTTTCTTCCAGATTTGCAGGGGAAAAGTCTGGTTCCTTTCCTTTGTAAGTTGCTCTTTACTTCTGACTCACCATTTGTAAGCTTTGTCTAGTACTGCAGTTTAGACCTTTTACTAAGAGATGTATGGTTGTAAGAGTTTTTCTCGTTGATTCCACTGGAACTTCTGAGTCTTTTAAATCTATAGGCTCAGGGGATTTTGTTTTTTCATCAGCTCACAAAAACATCTTTCTAACACTTGTTTTATTATTTACTCCCTCTTTACATCTCTTTATCTCCTGTACCTCTTATTATTCTCTATTACGCCAGTCCTCAGGCTTTCTTCTTGCACGGAGAGAGAAAGTCATGCATCAGTTTTTTTCAGCCCTGTTGTTGAGCATGCTCACTATTCAATCTAGATTTTGTTTGATTGTTGGTCCCAGAAATTGTATATCTCTGGAGGGTTAAACCAATTGACATGAGTATAGAGAGGAAACAGGAGGCCCACAAGCCATCTTCCCAGGATTCACTTGAACTCATGTGCTGAAAAAGTGGAGAAAATGGTGCCTTCCTCAGTTCTGAAAGAGTTTATAGATTTTATAGGAAATCTATCAGCAAACACACTGAAGCAATTGTGACAAATCATCCAACTTTATGCTTTTTAACTTTGACCTAAAAGGCATTAGGGTCTTATTTACTTTTGGCCAAAATTCTCTTCTGGAGGAGAAGATATAACTTTTCAAAAAGAGAATTTTTAAATTAGAAAAATAATATGCCAGCAATCTTAAATCTCAAGGAAAATGTTATTAGAGGGTCAGGAGAGGTGGGATAAACACACTGTTTCCTATCTGAAGCCATTCTCACATTTTTAGTAGTCTCCCTCATAAAGATTGTCTAATTTCAGAAATAAAGTATACCTTACCTTACAATGTAAACTTACTTTGGAAGGAAATAGTACTTTTAAAAATGAATTAAATACATAGCTGTAATACCAGGAAAATAAGAAATAATAATAAATTTAGAAGTCTAAAACAATAAAATTGGAAGAACACAGTGTATTCAGAGAGAACAAACTATTGTCCAGATTTGAGTTCTGTGAAGCTTCTTCACTGGAGACCAGGGTAGATCCAAGAGCCCTTTTCCCTCCTGTACTATGAGGTCCCCCAAACTCCACCAGGAAATAAGACATCATCTGGGTGAGATAATAGAGAAGAGGAAGAATCCTGACTCAGTGTTAAGATCTCCTCCCAGAAGACAGTATCTTAAACAAAGAAGACTAGTAAATCCAGAGAACCGGGGATTCTTCTAACTGGCGAGTTCAACGTCCTCCCTCCAAATGCCGCACCCCTCATGCTAAGGATCAGGGTTAACAAATCGGAAATATTACCAAGTAGCTTAAAGAATATAAATAAATTGTTTGAAATAGTTTTTTTGTGAATACCTTCTGAAACTCTTGAAAAAAATTATCTTGCATCATTTAGATTCACTTTTAGAAGTCTGGGTGAGGACATATACTTACACAAATCAGGTTTTCAATGGTTCATTAAATGTGATTCAGTATTAATTTGATCATAAGCCACTTCTCTTACACTACTGGTATATTTTATTTATATATGAATAGTATATTATGATATCACTCAAGAATTAGAAGCATTATATTAATTTTGGCATCCTAGAGTCAGAGGTCTGTGCTTAGTCTCTAGAGAGAGACGTGGGGACAGTCTCTGTTGAGGGAAGTTGGGCTCAGTCTCTTGCCAAAACCTACTGCCAGGTTCGAGGTCTCCAGGTTCCCGCCCCTGGACACCCAGGGTTGCCTTTGTCATGGGGCTGCATGCACATGTGTTCTCACAGCTCTAGCTACAAATCCCATTCCTCTACCACCATCCCCCACCCAGTTCCCACAGCCTCTAGGGAAAAAGTCTTCACCATTCCATCAGGAAGATTTGAGCCTCCCCATGCCAGGCCCTCCATCTCCAATATCCTGCAACAGAAAACCCTGATTGGAAAGCACCTGGTGCAAGGCTGGCTTCCGGACTGCCCCAAGGAAGGGGTCAGCTGTTTCAGGCTTCTGCTCAACCTCGGTGCCCAGATAGCCCCTTGGAAAAGATTTCTGCATCTTCTGCGGAGACCTCTTCCAACCTTACGTTTCTTCCTGTGGACCTCCTCTCATTTTGCCATTATCTATACCCTTCTCATTTGTCTAAGAGTGTACAATTGGTATCAAAACAAGCAAGTGTGATTTTTAACAACAAAAAAATTCTACCCGAGAATAGCATGGAACTAATACACCTCTTTGATAATTTTCATAATTTTGAGTTAATTGCTTATTTAATAACCTGAAATCACTATCTCATGAGTAGTCTTGGCCATTCACAGCCCCAGCATAATTGAAAAATGTAGACACCAGTCTGGAGGCATAATCTGAGATATAACTCCATTGGCATCCTAGGCCTCTTAGCCTGTATCAGGGAAATGGTCTTACTGTCATCTGTATTAGTTTGCTAGAAATGCCATAGCAAATACCACACACTGGGTGACTTAAACAACCAAAATTTATTTCCTCACAGTTCTGGAAGCTAGAAGTTCAAGATCAAGGTGTCAGCAGGTTTGGTGTCTTCTGAAGCTTCTGTACTTGGTTTGCAGGTGGCCACCTTCTTTCTCACTGTGTCCTCACGTGGTCTTTCCTCTGTGTACTGAACCCCTGGTGCATCTCTGTGTGTCCAAATTTCCCCTTCTTATAAAGACACCAGTCAGATTAGATTAGGCCCCACTCTAACAGCCTCAGTTTGACTTAATCACCTCTTTAAAGGCCCTATTTCCAAACACAGTCACATTGTGAGGTACTGGGGGTTAGAGAGCTTCAGCATTTGGAGGGGACATAACTTAGCCCATAACACCATCCCTATAGATAAGCTTCTATGCAATAATAAAGTATCTTCTCCATTCTCCTTCTAATCATTTATTTAAAAAAAAGTGGGGGAGGCCAGCCCTATGGCATGGTGGTTAAGTTCAGAGTGCTCTGATTCAGTGGCCCAGTATGTGAGTTCGGATCCTGGGTGCAGACCTACACCACTCCTCAGCCATGCTGTGGCAGTGACCCACATACGAAATAGAGGAAGATTGGAACAGATATTAGCTCAGGGATAATCTTCCTCAAGCAAAAAAGAAAAGGAGGCCAGAGAAGATGATCCTAGTACTTTTCTGTAATATTCCAAAAAGTCATTAAGGTAGGGTTCTTGACTCACCTTTTGCTTTGAAGCCTAATTTTCACTTTGTTTTTGGTGCATGTGTGCTTAATGTGTTTTAGATGTAGGCATAGGAGGATGTGGAGAGAGAAAGGGACTGGTTTTAAAACTTCCTGCAACAACCATAGACGAAAAGAGCCTTGTGAAAATTCTTCGGTGTAGCTTTGGAGAAGAAATTTCAGGAGAAGAAAGAGTGAAGAGAAGTAGGGAAGGAAATCAGATCACATTTTTGTCTGACCTTTAAGATGGGTACTGCTGTGGGCTGAATTATGTCCCCCAAAAGATATGTTCAAGTCCTCAACTCTGATACCTATATATGGGACCTTTTGGGAAATAGCATCTTTCCAGATGTAATCAAGTCAAAATGAGGTCATACCAGATTAGTGTGGGTCCTAATCCAATGACCGGTGTCCTTATAAGATGAGGGAAATTTGGACACAGAGACACCTTGTGATGACAGAGGAAGAGGTTGGAGTGATTATGTCTACAAGCTAAGGAACTAGAAATGCCAAGGATTATTGGCAACCACCAGAAGCTAGGAAAAATCCAGGAAGAATCCTCCCTTAGAGCCTTTAGAGAGAGCATGGCCCTATATAGTACCTTGATTTTGGATATAGAGCCTCCAAAACTATGAGAGAATAAATTTCTGCTGTTTTAAACCACCTAGTTTGTGGTAATTTGTTCCATCAGCCCTAGGAAACTAAGTCAGGTACCTAACACATATCAGCTCCATTTTGATTAAGAATGACCCTTCGATTTCTTCATTACTTCCAAATGCAGCTTGACTTTAGGTTTATTTTCATAATTAATTAATAGCAGAACTCAAAACGTTGAACTTCCATTTGGTACACGCTACTCCTTGAAAGCAAAATCTTTTGCAACGTCACTCCTGTAGCAGAGAAAATGCAACTATGAGAGCAGAGTTTGTATTCAAATATTATTCATCTGTCAGCTGAGTTTTCAGTCAAGTCATTACTTTAGTGTTTTCCCATGACAAGCTTCAAATCTCAACAATTTAACAATTTGGAGGGGTCTATTATTTAACATTGAATTGTATTTGGAGAAAAAGTATAGATGTTGAGAGAATTCTAAATTCATACAGCTGCCTTTAATTCCTATATTTGCCTCTGGCTCCCAAGCCCCTAACCCTCCCTGAACCCCTACACCTCAGGTTATTATCTGCACATGAGGTGAACCACGGTTATCTTCCTCAGAGGCTTGGTTGGAATTATGCTGACTTAAGAGAGGAAATTAGACTTTAGGAACAACTTGGAACCTTCCCATACATTACCATCTTCACCTCTGTCCCTCCTCTAGAGCAAAAATTTCCAAACTTAATCATCAAAGCCAGCCAGAACTCATGATTAAAATGCGAGTTTCTTGGCTCCACTGTTGACCTATTCAGTTAACATCTCTAGAGGAAGTATTTAGGAATGTGGATTTTTGTACTAACTTCCCCAGAGATAAAGACCAGTCACATTTTGGAAACAGTACCAGAAAAGAATTCTCCTCCAAAATCACCAGAGAATTGAATAGTCAGGAAGTTTGGCAGTCATTTCCACAGATTTTGATGTTTTTTGACATTAACTAAACTATTTTGTGAAGACATTTTCCTTATTAAAAAATATTGGATCTGTGCACTCAGCTGTTTATATTTCTCCATAAAGTTTTAGTTATCATACAAGTATGTTATTCTCAATAATGTTACTCTTAATTTTTAAAAATGCTTTGTAAACAGCCCTTTTCTTTATTTTTGCTGGTTATTTAGCATATTAGAACTCTTGATTTTGGTACATTTAGCTTTTATCAGACAATTTTATTGATATTTTATTAACCCTAACATTTTTTTTCTCATTGGTGATTTCGGCTTTATCTTTTAATGTGGAAGTTAAGAACATGAACTCTGAAATGCTTTGACTAGGTTCAAGTTCCATTTTGAGGAATTTGCTAATCTATCTGTGCCTGAGTTTCTTTGTCTGTAAAATTGAGATAATAGTATTAACTACTTCATTGGATTATTGTGGGAATTAAATGTGTTAGTAAGTATAACATTCTTAGGACAGTACCTGTTCTATGGTAACCACTTAGCAAATTATCCTTGTATGGTGCTATATCAAGATAATGACAAGTTTATCTTTTCCTTGTTATTTTTCAAAAAAAAATCAAATGCATTATTTGAAAAAAATGGCCTTTCAACTAATTATCTTTCATTCAGCTCTGAATAAATAAGAGATGGATGGGAGGGCATTTGTAGCAGAAGCTACTTGTTTATCTTGTGACTCTGTTCTGCATATCAAGCAACTTCTATAAAAGTCTGGTTTTTGTGTGTTTACTTTTCACTTTCAAACTGGGCCTAATGTGTTCAGCACTTTTTAAGTATGGTAGGATTAGATTTCAGAATTTAGGCTATTTATTTTTAGAATATTTCCCTCCTCTCTGCTTTCTCACTGGCACCATAGATCATTCCAAGACCACAACAAAAAAACAAAAAAAGACTGAAAAAAAATTGTTGACATAAGAACAGGGCAATGAGATTCTCATACAGAACCAGATTTTTCTCTACCAATGTTTCAATAAGAATAGATACTCTAGGGTGGCCAATCATCCTGGTTTACCAAAGTCTATTCCATTAATCACACTGAAAGTCCCATTTCTCAGAAAATCTCTCCCTGGGGTGCAAAAAATCCAGATTCTTGAAGATGACTGCAAAAGGTTGGAGAAAAAGAACAAAACCCATAGGATGATAGAAAATATTGAGGCTGGAAGCAACACTGTTTTGAATGTAAAATGGATATGGCATCGATTATCAGCCTCTCATAGTCACTGTTGATGTTTTTCCCCAACCACTGATATAGGCAACCACGATCTGTGACTCACAAAAATGGATCATCCATTATTTCATCATGCCAAGTGATGCTACTTAAATGTGCAACTTAAGTGTGTTGTCATCATAAATATTAACAATCCATCTTTGACTGTAAACTAATTGTCACGTTCTGTATTAAGATAGTGCTACTTTAATTTTTGATGTTGAGAACATTTTGATTATGGTTTATAAGGGTTCAGATAATAAAAATGAAAATAGTTACAGTACTGTCTTAGTCAGTTGGGGCTGCTATAATAAAATATCATAGACTGGGTGGCTTAAACAACAAACATTTATTTCTCATAGTTGTGGATGCTGAAGTCCGAGATCAGAGTGTCAGCATGGTCAGGTTCTAGTGAGATCCCTCTTGCTGGTTTACAGATGACTGCCTTCTTGCTGTATCCTCACATGGTGGAGCCAGAGATTTTGTGTCTCCTCCTCTTTTCATAAGGGCATCAATCCCAACATGAGGGCCCCACCCTCATGAACTAATCTAACCCTAATTACCTCCCAAAGGCCCTACCTTCAAAAACTATCATATTGGGAATTAGGGCTTCAACATGTGAACTTTGGGGGATACATTCATTCCATAGTAAATACTAAGACCAGCATCAACCAGACAGCACCAAAAAAATAAGGCTAAATGAGTGTTATTTTAATGATAGATGAAAGGACACTTGCAACTGGATTAGGGAGTTAATCAAAAGAGAGCACACTGCACAATATACAGGAAATAACTTGGGGTTAAGCATGGTGGAGAAAAGGATGTTAAAGCGCATATGAAGACTGAGTTTCACAAAAACTAGTAATAATAAATAAAGAGGGTGAGAAGAAACTTTTGGAGGTGACGAATATGTTTATTACACAGATTGTGGTGATAATTTCACAGGTGTATATTTATCTACAAACTCATCAAGTTGTATGCATTAAATATTGATGGAATAAATGAAAGGCACCAAGATATGGTTTCCTACCTGAGGCACATCTAACCTTTAGAGAGCTAGAGACTTCCAATAATACTTCAATTATTCTAGGATGTCCACTTAACTTTATGAAGTTGGTTTAATGACAAAACCCAAAGATATGGTTCCAAAAAAGAAAGTTAACATCGATGTCAACTATGAGTATAAATAAAAAATTCTAAGTGAAATGTTATCACATACAATCCAGTAACACATCAAATAAACAGGTTTTATTCACAGAATGTGAGTAGTTTAATATCTATACATCTTTTAATGTAATTTATTATATCAAAAATGTGTATTTATTGGAGTCTCCACTGATCAGAACTAAAGTTTCTTTTTAAAAGGTATTTCTCAAAGTTAGATGTTACTCTCAGACTTCTAACTTTACTAGTGACAGGTAAGCACAGGGCCAATGTAGAAAGCATCAACATATATTCACAATGTTTCAGTATTTCAAAGGAAAAGTAAGTGTATTAGTAATATATCAATCATGAATCATGGAAAGAAAATTCACAGATATTTCCAGTTGGTTGATCTTCCAAAAGCAATGGTCATTTCAGATGATGCAGCATATTGGAAACAAGTTCTCCTTGGAAGAAATGAAAAAAAGATGTTCAAATTAATTGAACAGCTTTCGTGTAATTGTGGGCAACTGGAGGCTTGGATAAAATACATATTTCTGAAACAAAGTGTGAAAAGAAATATTTTCATAATTGGTCTGAGGAGCATGTTCTATACAATCTCATCATATTCTAAAGAACAACTTAATGGACTAAGATTAAGATTTGTAAGAAGACTTTCCCATCCATCACAATACTGAGAGACTGTGTGTAAAGAGAGAGACACACATATACAGACAGAGAGAGAGTGATAGAAAGAAGGATGAGGAGAAGGAGCAAGCAGAGCAAAAGAAGCAGAAGGAAAAATAAAAGGTGGGGGGAGGGTGAACAGCTAGTTTATGCCCTTTCATCCAGCATCAGGGATGTCTGAGGATTTTATCTTTGGTCAAACCCTCCTTGAAACACTAACTCAGATAATTTATGAGAATACATTAGATCTAAGATAAATGAGAACCTGGATGAGGTTACTCTGTACTCATTGTCAAGTTTATTGAATAAACAGTAATCTGTGCTGATGTGGCATAGACACCAGAGAAGGAGGGCTAGTCACATATGCTTGGGATGGGGGTCATGTGAGGGTATGTGACTATCAAAGCATAAACATTTAAAGCACCAACATCTCATGGCTGCTGTGTGTTGAGGTGGTCTGAGCCAACTCAACCCCACCCATCATGACCTCATGACCACATGTGTCCCAAGTGCTACATGATTTGGGGTTATCAGAATGTCATCCTGGGATACGTCTGCTGTGTCGTTCCCAAAAATGCTGTGTTTTTTCCTGTCCAGTACATTTTCATACAGAAAGGAAATTTGGGCAGGATGAAGCCTATTGTGTCTCATGGGTTTCATTGTTAAGGTGAAACTAAGGCCACAGCTGCTGCTCAAGCCAGAGAAGCATTGCAAAGAAACAAGTCACGGCGTTGGGAAGAGAGAGTATTCAGTTATTACAGGGCAGATTGAGAAAGTACTTGCACAGCTCTTCACTTCTTCCACTGCTTCATACAACATTTTGAGAAAGCTCTTCTTTTTATGGTACAGAATTACCTGAATTAAAATACAATTAAATTCTATTTATTGTTCAGTCCTATTTAATTTAAAAGTTAGAAAATTGTATTATTTCATTGTCCATTTTTTTTTTTTTTTGGTGAGGAAGATTTGCCCTGAGCTAACATCTGTTGCCAATCTTCTTCTCTTTTGTTTTTTTTTTTTTTTTGCTTGAGGAAGATTAGCCCTGAAGTGACACCTGCACCAACCTTCCTCTATTTTGTATGTGGGTCACTGCCACAGAAATGGCTGATGAATGGTGTAACTCCGTGTCTGAGATCCGAACCCAGAAACCCCAGGCTGCCAAAGCGGAGCATGCTGACACAACCACTATGCCAGGGGGCCGACCCCCATTGTCCATTTTTTAATCACTGTAAAATTTTCATGTGTGTTACTCTCCTGGTTAGCAGAACTTTGGCAAATTTCAAGTATTAGAAACCACTATCTTTTACTTCCTTGTGTTACCAAGTTGAGAGCATTTCTCCTTTCAAGGAGGCCTCTGACATAAAGATAGATGTCCATTTTGAGAGATGAATCTCACTCACAAATTGTCATTGGCCTTGCCTCTTTTCTAGCATGATGGCCAGTTCTCCTTAGAGTTTTCTCTGTTCTTGACACACACCTCATTCTGGTCATTCTCAGAAACTAGGATTTCTTTTCTACCTCCTGAATATCCAGCTTCAAATTTGGCCCTTCAAAGAAAACAACCCGGTGAGGAAAATGACAAATGTCAGTTTTTCCTGACTCAGTGATATTTGAGACTAGAACTCATACGTATAGAAATATATATATGAAAGAGTGAGTAAATGCTTAGGTGATTTAATTGATAGAGGGTAGGAACCTGAAAGAGGTCCTAGCAAATAAAAGAAACCAAGAATAAAATGTCTTTCATACCCCAATTATCTTACAAATCCTCTTATAGAGACAGACAGACCTGGTGAAGTAGATTGAGACACATCGTTCCTTCCTGCCATTTCCTTTTCTCTGTTTGCTGGCATCTCCAACAGCATTTGAACATTTTCTTCCATTTCATAGCTTTGTAAAAACTTTGCCAGAAATTCATCACCAACAACAGGTTTACTTTATAATACAGAAAAAATTACTGAAAACTAGAGCCTCCTAGGAAAGTGCATTTCACTAAAAAGTATTCCTCTTATTCAACATGCAGTAATACCCACTTCCTGGATTAGGTTTATGACACCACTGGACTGAGATGGAGAGAAAAGTAGTAAAAAAAAAAAAAAAAAAAACCCAGTTAGATAACAGAGAGAGAGAACGATTGTCAGGCACAATCTGAGAGAGATGAGAAGTGGGCTTAAGATATTCAGGTCTTAAAGTGAAAAAGAAACAATAAGGATTTAAATTCACGCAAGACTAAAAGCTCTTAAATTTAAAATATATAGGCTTGCCTTCAGCCTTGATATTTTCCTTTCCTTAACCAGAATTGAAAAGTGTTGAAAAAGCCAACAGATAAATATTAAGGATCCTAAAGGCAACAGATAAAGGATAATTAAACTAAATTCTGAAAAGTGGGACAATGTTGTGAAAAGCTTAACTTTATGGGAGATATCCTCTTTGGAGTATGTTCAAAAGAATGTCCAATGGATGATTCTGGAAGATAAAACTCAGAAGATTTTTATTTTGGTGAGATTTCTGAGTGTAAGGGAGCCATTCACATTTATTGGACAAGGTAGATGACTAAATCTGGCATTTGTGTATGTCTCTTTTTTTGCTAAATATTATTGCTCAGAAGATAAAGTGAAACTAAGACTATAGTTATCCCTACAGACTTAAATTTCATCCAATAGATTTTAGTTGGAACATTCACAGGCAATCAGGTCATTGAAGTCAAATTGGAGAGTTCCAAAGTCATGGTTTTGCCCCAATGTTCTGTGCCCAATATTGGGCTCACGACAAATCCAACACAGCTGCAGTGAACTCATGCTCCATCCTTATACTAGCATAATCCTCACAAATACGTTGACAGCTATATGTAACTTTCTAGAGCTCACACAGCTGTAAGTAGTGAAGTAGTTCAAGCCACTGATACTTCCTTCAGGCAACGTTTCCTCCATCTAAAGTATGCCCTGAACATGGAGTCACTAGCACTTTCCTGTGTCCACTGTGAATTTTCCCTTAGCATCTTGAGGATACTTGTTTTCCCTAAAGGAATTATAAACCTTCACAACAGTTTTCTGCCAACCCAATTTTCCTTGAACTGCTGGGAATAAATAACTTGCTTTGGATGGTAAGCACTCCATTTCTGAAATCGCAGGAGAGTGACTTCCACCAGGAGGATTACCTTTTTAAGGGAAAGCAAATTAAATCAGTACAAATTAAATCAATGCAAATAGAGTTATTAAATCAGATTTGTTTGGCTCACGCATATTCCTGATCATCTGATGAAAGCTTCAGGCTCTTGAACCATGAAGATTCATATTCTCACTTCCATGTGAGTGCATAAATTTTCTAGGGATTCTTATTCTTCCTGAAACCCATTTATGTAACAGTCATGTTTAAAATCCTTAGATAACTGAATTTTCCCTGGAGCATCTAGTATCTAAACACAGTCATATTTATCCTGCACCTAAAATTTAGGAAGATTTGTAGTGGTGCCAAAGAAGATTAAGTATAACTATACTGAAAGGCTTGTCAAAAAAAAATTCTTCTGTTCAGACTATATATTTTTCACTTCTAGAATTTGGATTTGAGGAAGAGAATATAAATTTGGCATTGTGGTGGTGACTGCAAACGTTTGATAAATTCCTAAGGATTTTTTTCTCTGTCAGGTGACAGAGTGACAGTTTTTCTTTCTCAGCTCAATAAAAGTTTTTCATTTGTTTTGAACAAGATCAGCTAAAGGTCCTTCAGAGAAATCAACTAAAGACAGTGTCTCCCACCCATGCTACTCCTGAAAATCCTGACATGAGAGAGTAATATGCTTCCTTGTGCCTGAGGATTGCTCGAACATGAAGTTTTCCATCTTTAGGCAGAGTTGAAAGACATTCCAATTCTAGTAATATTAAATACTATTTTGGTGTTGTGTTTAGAAGGCAAAATAAGGATTTGTGAATTCCTTTGACTGTTTTTTGTCTCTTATTGTCCTTAAATATTTGCCCCATTGGATAAAAAAAAAAAAAAAAAAACTTCAATTTTTCCCCAAGAAGGAAGTCACTCCTAATTAGGGAAAAATACTGCCCAAATCTCTCCTCAATTCTTTATAAATCTGATCTTTTGGAGACTCATAAAATACATTAACTTTTTCCTAAAGGATATACATGCAGGAAGTAAACTATAATGTGAGCAAATTTCATTAAAAAAAACAGCTGAAAACAACACCCATGTCTAAATTTATTCTTCATTTACTTGGGAATTAAATGGTTCCATTCTTTTTTACCAGAACTGGATTACTTTTAGAAACTTGTTTATGGAACAAAAACTTCAGAGACTGATTTTCTTTTACAATGAATGTTTTTAAGTGACTCAAGAAATTACTTATTTAAGCAAATCATATGTACATTGCTACATTGTTACTGAAAGGTAAAATCAACTTCTGCAAGGGCTTTTTTCTGCATGGCACTCAGTCTTCTTAGAACAGAGGAAGTGTAGAGTCTTCCTTACTTGACTTTCAGCTTCCAACCCAAGATCAAAAAAGCATAGAATAACATTTGTCAAGGAATAAAAGCTCACAAAATATTTAATCAATCTCTTTTCCAAGATCTTTTTTTCCTAATATGCATATCCTGGATGCCTCCCCAGCATCCACTTACTCTGCTCTTTCACTGGATGAATAGCAGATAATTGGAGGACACTATGAAAGGGATCCAGCCCCATGAGGGAGATCAGAAGCACTTAGAACAGTTGACCTAACCAAGTCCCTCTTGCCTGGATGGTGGTTAAGTCCAGCACTGGCCTAAAATATGGGACTAATGCAATCAGTGTAGTTTTAATGAGTCTATAATTTTGAGAAAATGTTAACATTTCCTTTAAAATAGTTCGTGTCTTTTCTATTGCTTCAGAATCAAAATGTATGCACTGATAAGTTAAAAAGTATTGGTAGGGGCCTGCCAGGCAGTGTAGTGGTTACGTTTGTGCACTCTGCTTCCATGGCCCAGGGTTCTCAGGTTCAGATCCCAGGTGCGGACCTACATACCACTTATCAAGCCATGCTGTGGTAGGTGTCCCACATATAAAATAGAGGGAGATGGGCACGGATGTTAGCTCAGGGCCAATCTTCCTCAGGAAAAAGAGGAGGATTGGCAACAAATGTTAGCTCAGGGCTAGTCTTCCTCACCAAAAAATATATATATATATTGCTAAAGATGAAAGAACACGTTAAGCATAGTCCCTAATACAATTTTGCTTCTGGAAGTCTTACTCACTTAAATTGTATTTCTTAAATTGTCTCTACTCTATTATGACTCTTATCAGTGTACAGTCAAGAACTAGCAATTTGAAATGTGTGTCTCTTTATTTTTAGACTTTCATCTTAATACGTATCTGTTCTATTTCAGTTTTTGTCTAAGGCAAATCCCTCCACCTGTTTGGAGACCTGAACCAATCACTTTTCCCAGTTTGCTCACTCTCTGTTGTTCTCTCCTCTTTTACATCCAAAAGACGACCTTTCAATTTGAAAGCAGAATGTGTACTGTGTATTCCTAAGAATACATTCTCCATTCACTAGGATGCTTTGGGAGACACAGATTATACTTATTTTGGGTCATCTTTCTCTGAACATTAAAATCATTTCTTCCTCTAATTCCTTTAAACTCATTAGCATTTTGCTCTTGGTTCATACTTATTATCTATGTCAGTAATTCTGTTTTGAACTAAGTTTAATCTATTTTTTATTTTAAATTAATGTTTGATTTTAAAGTTATTTTATCTCATTTCAATATATTTATTATATTACTTACTTTCCATTATATTCTTTTTTAAAATAAACATATATTTGAGTAATTGTTGTACCTAATTTCTATTTTTACTAAATGTTATGTAGTAACAAAACTTTCTCTTTTTTTCCATTCTGTGTTTTGTCTCTTGAATACTGTTTTTTTCTTATGTAATACTGACTGACAACCATAAAACAAGACTACAGACAAATCTTCATTAATGTAGATTTATTAATTTCTTAGAAAGCTTTTTTAAAAATTAATACATTAGGAGGAAGTATACTTTATTGCAGGAATTCAAGAATGGTTCAGTGTGTGGAAATCCATTGACATGAACTATTCATGTTGTAAGTTAAAACTGCAAGGTGAAAAGAAAAATATCAGATGATAGTACTGATAGGTCTTAAAGGAAAAAAATGTGACACTATACAACAAGCTTCTGATTTAAAAAATACTTATTAATTTAGACACAATGAAGTGCTTTTTAAAAAATAAATCATTTACAAAATACAGACCTTTTAATGCTGAAATTTTCTCTCCTCTGATTTTTTTAGTATTGCCTCTATTTCATTTGTTAACATTTTTCATTTATGAACATTCACCTCAGGCTTCCGTTCTGTCTGTGGTTCTTTCTATAATTTCTCTCCCATCATTTTCATCTCTTCATCTTTGCCCTCATCATTATCTGAGAAATTTCTTAAATTTTAGCTTAAAACAACCCTTTATTCTCCAATATCAAATCATTTTTTTACTAACTTTAGTGCACTTTTTAATTTTATCATTTTTATTTATATTACATATCTTTTCACTTCCTTACTTTCTTGTTATCTAGTTTTTCTTTCACCTCAATCTGTTCTTTCCCAAAGTTTTCTGTCCCTGTTCCATGGAGGTCCTATCTTCTGCATTGTGCTATTGATGAGAAACAGTTTTAACTTTAAATTTCTAATTTATTTGGTAAATCATTTTTAAAAACTAAGTTCTTTCTCTTAGCCTTAAAGCTTATGATCATTTTTATTAATATTTAGTTTTATTTATTGATAAATATTTACTGATAGATAGATATTGATAGATAAGGTTTTCTTATACTTTCATTCTTTTTATATCTTTATTCATCCTCAAATGAACAGTAATCTTGCTAGACTCACTTGCTAAGAGGTGTGTAGATTTCCCATGGTTTTGTTCACTTGATATACATATATGTAAGTTGAATGTCCTTCCAACACCTATACCTCTAGGTCAATTTGCTGTCATTAGCACTTACCTCAATTCCCAAGGCTGTCCCCAAAATCTTTCATCTAGGGCATTTTTTGTGTGTTTTTTACTGCAGTAACATTGGTTTATAACATTATATAAATTTCAGGTGTACATCATTATACTGCTATTTCTTGCATAGATTACATCATGTTCACCACCCAAAGGGTAATCACAATCCATCACTACACACATGTGCCTAATCATCCCTTTCGCCCTCCTCTCTCCCCCTTCCCTTCTGGTAACCACCAATCCAATCTCTTTCTCTATGTGTTTTTATCTTCTACTTATGAGTGAGATCATATGGTATTTGACCTTCTCCCTCTGACTTATTTCGCTTAGCATATTACCCACAACATCCATCCATGTTGTCACAAATGGCTGGATTTCATCGTTTCTTATGCCTGGTAGTATTCTGTTGTGTATATATACCACATCTTCTTTATCCATTTGTCCCATGTTGGGCACTTAGGTTGCTTCTAAGTCTTGGCTATTGTGAACAATGCTGCAGTGAACACACAGGGTGCATGTATCTTTATGCATGAGTATTTTCATGTTCTTTGGATAAACACCCAGCAGTGGAATAGCTGGATCGTATGTTAGTTCTATTGTTCATTTTTTGAGAAATCTCCATACTGTTTTCCATAGAGGCTGCACCAATTTGCACTCCCACCAGCAGTGTATAAGAGTTCCCTTCTCACCACATCCCCTCCAACACTTGTTTCCTGTGTTAATTATAGCCATTAGGATGGGAGTGAGGTGATATCTCATTGTAGTTGTGATTTGCATTTCCCTGATAGTTAAAGATGTTGAACATCTTTTCACGTGCCTGTTGGCCATCTGTACATCTTTGGAGAAATGTCTGTTTCGCTCTTTTGTAGGGCATTGTTTTTCAAACTGAGGATTCCAACCCATTAACAGGTCTTGAAATCAGTTTGGAAATCACAACTAGCAATGTCAATGTGCATTGCACACAACTGTTTAATATTGCTTGGTTATGACTTTTTTCAGTTGTATGTACAAATACATATGTATATATGTAACATGTATGTCTTACTGCGGTCACAGTCAAAATTGAAGAGCACTGGTCTTGGCTGAATCTGCTGTGCTAAAATTGGTTTATACCCTAGTCTCATTTCCTGTTTCTCTAATCCTGTGAAATATTGAAGCATAACAAAACTCAAATCCACCTTCAGGTGGAGGTATTTTGTTACATATGAGGATGCAATAAAACTTCCTTTGATACCCTGACACATTTCTCCTTTCTCCTCTCCCCAGCCCCTCCTGGCCCTGGGCTTTACAAAGACTGATTTTAATTCAATTATAAAGCAGAAGGATGGTTATAACAGTTTTCATCTTTCTCCGAAAGACAGCATACACAGTTCAGGGAAAACTGTTCAATTTCATGGTTTAACAGGACTCTAAATCTCTAAACAATGGAGCAAGAAATGAAGAAAGAATGAAGTGCCTTTCAGCCTCCTTCGTAGGTGGAACTGCTGTATCTGTTTGGAAACTTATCACCACCAGCCATGTATTCAGTGGAAGGAGATATTGATTTGCTATTGGTCTTTTATTTAGCTATTTTTTCAACCATGTCTGTTTCATTCTAGATATTTTATGGAGAAATTACGTTTCTAGCCTGATGACATTTAAAAGCACCTATTTTATTTAAAATTGTCATTTGCCTGTCTTTTGTATCATTATAGCCATTTTATCTCTTATCTCTTTTTCCTTTTGTTTTTGTATCCCTTTGGTTTATTTTACTTCTTTCTACTTTTCACTACTTTACCTCATTTTTCATATTTGACTTTTTTCTTTAGCTTAAATTTATTCAGTTCCTTCTCTTTTTATTTTTCTTTTTTGACTCATTATTTTAATAGTTTATTACAATATTTTAACCATGTATTTCTGTTTATTTTACCTTTTCATAGGATTATCTATATTTTGTATTAGAAAGCATTATTTTAAAGGTACAATTGTTTTGGTTACTGGAGTTTTCTTTCAGTCTCAGAAAATTTCTAATTTCCTTAATACCCACTCTGTTATCTCATGTATAGCTCCCCCTTTCCCTACCCCAATGCTAAAAATTTTAAATAAGTAATTTCAAAGACTTGCAGTCCAAAGTCTCCACCACTGCCCTTCAATTCTCTCACATTAGTAGCCACTGTAGTGTTGCTTTTTTCATATAACATTTAGTCCAGTTCTTCTAAGAGAACAAGGGAAATATAAAATACATAGTGCCTAATATATATAATCACTCAATGTTGATTAAATCCTGAAAAGGTATTATTGCATAATAGGAGAAAGACATTACAATTTACAGAGAAACAACCCTAAATATAAACCCCAGATTTAACTGTGAATGGTAATCAACTTGCTTCCAATAGCCTCTTGCTCTCCCTTGATTCTTGTAATAAACTTGTCAATTGATTTGCCAACAGATAGTTAACGGAAAGAACGTATTTCTGTTATTCTACATTTTTGGCAAATGGATCTCCTTCTAATATTCTGATAATATCAAATAACAATAATAACAGTAAATTTTGGATCGATTACTCAGTGAAAGATGTGAAATGAAATGCATAAGAGGATCTTCTAGAATTTATTTTAAACATTTAAAACTTTGCAATGTTTTGATGTCTCAAAATCTTGAGTCCAATAAATCCCCACAAGAATCTGTGAAAAATCTGGAAATCCTGTACACTACTTGGAAGCCCCCATGGGAACCTGGTATACATAGCGGGTAGAGGGTGTGACGGGATGGTTTTCAGTCCTGTATTTGAGCTACCGTCTCACTCGCCCTTGCCTTGCCTTCTGGCATGAAAAGCTTCAGCAGGCTTGCTGTTCTCAAAAGTCTTAAATCAGAAGTTAAGCAGAAACTACTTCTGTTCCTGGATTTTCCACACCAGAAGGAGGGGAGCTTGCCATGATGTAATTTGTCCCACTCCTGAGTCCAGCTCAGTAGTTGGGGAAGGCACATAGGGTCATGTCCAACTTTTTTTCTCCCAACATGTCTCCCTCCCCTAGCCTGGAGCTTTTTCATGTCATCTGGAGAACTGAAGGATCCCTTTTAGATTTTCAGAATAGGGCATCATTCCCCCAAAACAATAAACTTATTTTTTTGAGTAGTTCCTCAAAAAATATGCTTATTTTCTTCTTAGGAAATTGCAGATTAGCATCTCTCAAACTCGCATTTCTATTGATAAAAATCAGGGTTCAGAGATTGTTATGTTACTATTAATTATTTCTATACACTATCATTTTATTGCAAAATCCACCATGAAAACCTAAAACTGTTTACCACTTAAACTGACCTTTAATTAACCTTTGACTTTGGTCATTCACTGGCTTTGGAATAAGCTACCTGGACTCAGAATAGAGTTTTATCATCTTACAAAATCTTTATTTTAATGCTACCTCAAAAATATAGTTATATGGGAATAGTCTGCCATTGGAAATAATAATAAACTGGAAGAATGTAAAATAGAACTGGATTTCTATCTTTCTTACATTTAGCTAATATTGTAATCATTTAAAAACATGTTTACATTTACAAGACATGTATCTTCACCCACGTCATTAACAAAGAGGAAGGAAAAGTCCCGTAATCTGCTGATAAAACTATGTAATTGAATCTGATACATGACGTCTTACAAAAAGACAAACTCAACATTGCATTAGGCAAATCTTGATTCATTCTCCTTGAAATGTTATTGTTCTATATTAAATATATTCATACAATTCTATTTATTCATTTATCTTTTTTATATACTTTGCAACAGAGAAAAGGCAAGTGTCATATCTCATGGGCACACAATTCTTCATTCATTTATTCAACAAATAATTGTTGAATGCTTGCTATTACTGGATATAGTTCTCATTGACATGGAACAGTAACCAACAAGACAAAATCTCTGCCTTATATTCCAGCGAGAGGAGCCAGACAATAAACAATAATGTAATAAGTGCATTATGTAAAATGTCAGAAAATGACAAGTGTTATGCTGACCACAGCCTTTAAAATTGCAGTCTATCTCCCTATCTTGTGACACTACTGAGCTCCCTTGCTCTGCCTTTCTTTTTTATTACAGCACTTGTCATTTTCTGACATATTATATAATGCACTTATTGTATTTATTGTTTATTGCCTGGCTCCTCTCACTAGAATATAAGGTAGAGATTTCTTGTTGGTCACTGTCTCTTGTCAGTGAGAACTATATCCAGTAATAGTAATTATTTGCTGAATAAATGAATGAAGAATCATGTGCCCATGAGACATGACGCTTGCTTCTCACTGAGAAGTCAGCAGATGAGCAAAGGTTTAAGGTGAGGAAGTTAGTTATGTGAACATCTGGGAGAAGAAAAATACAGGAAAGGGAAGAAAAAGCACAAGGTCTTTAAGGTAGAAATGTTTTCAACTGCTGGAGGAAAGCAAGGAGTTCAGTACAGCCGAAGCAGACAAGGTAGAGGAGTCAGTAGGTTGAGGGTATGAGGACTGGGTTTCATGGGGGAAGGAGGTGTGCAGGCATGGAAAATGCCCTTCTCCTGGACAAAACTTCCACTGATGACTCAGAGAAAGAAGATTGGGATGTATAGAACATTATTTTGCCACTAGGGCAGTTTTTAATGATATGCATGAGGAAAATACTATTGTAGTCTGAATAAGGCAAGATGGGGTTGACAGCTTGGTTGACAAGTCCACACTGGCCTGATCTCTGAATCAGCATGGTAATATTAAACATGAGCCTTTCTAATAAGACAAAAAATAGCATGTTCTTCATATTCTTTTTATCATTTGTCCTGCCTCTCAGAATCTATGCCAGGAAATCCCTGAAGGATGGAAATGTGTCCTTTAGGCCCCAGAATTTTCCAACTTGCTCTCTACTAGGCTAAGTATTCATAAGGAGAAAAAAATACACAGAAAATCAGCAAGTTATCGTGGAAGATAAATTATCACAACCAGATTCCTGCTTCTTTTATTCATTAAAAATATCACTATGTATGTCCTGTATGTGTTAATATGAGTTTCAATTTCATTCTACATATGCCAATGATTCCCCCTCTACCTCCCCCAATGTACACTAAGGCGGCAAGGACACTTTCATTCTCACCCACTCACAGTTGCTCAATGCTCTGTAAACACATTTTTCTTTGGAAATAACATTGGTTTAGAAATATGTCCAAAGGTAATGATGTCTCTCATAGAGGGTTTTTTTTTTAATAGCTTTATTTTGAGAATTTGAAAAGATTTATTTGTTATATAATTAACATTATATCAAAACTGTCAGCAATTACAAAGGCAATTCTTTTCACGTTCACTTATTCTCCTCTAGTCCTTGTTTGTGCAAATATTTAATGCTATTATTAAAGTTATAATTGAACTTTTGTTCTGTCTTTTTCATATAGCAGTAAATAAGACTTTTGATGTTGTGATAAAGTCTTCATGTTTATCACTCTTGGTAGATATGTAATCTTCTACCAAGGCAACATATATGTTTCTTAATTGTTGTTAAACATTTCAGTTCATCTAAAGTTTTACTAATATTAATTTTTGCTTTAGTGAATGATTTGATGTGTGCATTTTTACTCTTTGTGTGAGAATTTCTTGACTGAGTCAGTTACACTCACTCAAACCCATGGAAATTACAATATCAGTTATGTATAGCAAATGTCTCCTGTACAAAGTAGAGTTTCTAAGATAACAATCAACAACACTAACTGAAAAGTAGTCTTACTAATAATGACTAACACTTATATAGCACTTACTCTATGCCAGGTACTTTCTAAGTATTTTGGCTGTATCTTGAAGTAAAAAACTTCTTGCTTGTCTCTTACAAAAAGACAATTCAAAATCGATATTTGCACAAACTCTCTCCCCTGAGAGTTACATAAGAATAAAACAGAGATCATGGAAAGAAATATTGAAGTGGAAGTGTCTTACTTCATCTAGGTTACAAAACCCAGCAACACTCTTTATCTTAGAATTCAGAAGGTGGCATAATTGTGATACAGATGTATATTTGTGAGTTTATTAGAATTAAAAATGAAGTAATATTTTTTACTATAGAAATAAGTCTAATTTGATTATTTTGACAGAGAGAATGGGCTTCAAAAATGAGGTTATTGGTGAACCATTTTCTAAAAATTAATCAGTAAGTCATAGTTTAGATAACAAGATAAAATCATTTTATGAGGTTCTATATTTACAAAAGTATAATTAAGTTAATAATATTTCCATTTTCCCAGATTTCTTGATTATATTAGATGTCTTTAAGTAAGATAGTAACAATCGGTAGCCATTTGTAAGTTCTGGTAAGCCTTTTTGCATACTTTCTAGAAACTAAGAATAAGAATGATTCTAATGACTGAGGGCCGGCCTGGTGGTGCAGCGCTTAAGTTCACGTGTTCCGCTTTGGCGGCCGGGGGTTCACCAGTTCACATCCTGGACACAGACCTACTCACCACTCATCAAGCCATGCTGAGGTGGCATCCCATATAGAAGAGCTACAACTCTACAACTATGATACATAGCTATGTACTGGGGCTTTGGGGAGAAAAAAAGAAAAAAGAGGAAGATTGGCCCTGTACTAACATCTGTTGCCCCCCAAAAAAAGAATGATTCTAATAACTGAGTTCCAAATCCTTTTGCAGTTGACCTAGTTTCCAGTGCTTTGCTTTCAACAAAATTAAGGAGGATATGTTTAATTGTCAGCTCCTAGATAATTAAACTTATTTTTCAATGATGGTTATAATGTGACCTTTGGCTTATAACTTAGAAAATAAGTTTAAGTAATTAAATAATATTGTTATAACAAAACTTCTCTCATTTCTATCTCTGTCTTTATGTAAACAAGATTTCTTGGTGCTTACATCTATACAATAGGAAATTGAATAGGGATATTATAGAGTAGAAATAGAGTAGAATGGAAAAAATAAAAAGTGAATAGATAGTTGAAACTTGTCTCAATTGAGCAATAAGTAATTTTCATCCAAGGATACAAAATCCGATTGGGGGAGCCAGATGGATGGAATATACAATTTATTTCATTAAGAAATTATTCTCAAACAAAACTTATTTCTCATGTTTAATACTTATTAAGATTGTAGTAGATATATACAGTTTTGATAAGTAATACACTGATAGTACCTGTAATGATAATTCAGAAAAATTTTATCACTACTCAAAACTTTATAGGTACAAGAACCTCTTTTATAATTTTGACTATCTTTAGTTTCAGAAATGTACGATAGGGTGATCATTAAAAATACTGAAGTATGAAACACCAGGATAAAATTATCTGGGGAATTAGAATGGAAATACAAGCTCAAGAAGAAACAAGAATGATGTAAAATTTCCAACTGGTAAAAAAAGAAATAGGTTTCAAATGGATGTTGATAGGCAACAAATGACTACTCTATTTATATCTCTTTGGATACATTTAAAAACTGGTATTACAGTTTTATTTGTCCAATGTCAATTTGTCACTGCATTTGTAATACACTTTTTTGTCATCTTGCTTATGATGAGAAATTTTAGAGGTCAAGTTAAGTACATGTTAGGGGTCATATGTTAATAAAATTCTTTTAGAGAACATGAGAAAAAAGGTTGAAGACCACCAGAGTATAGACGCCTTAGCTGAGAAAGTATTGTTCATGCCCTATAAGAAATATTTAAATGTTTAAAATGTATCTAAAAATTTTTTAAATATTACAATGATAAAGTTTTGATAACACTTCAGATTTATTCTTCCATTCCAGAATTTTAAACTATGGTAATGATTTTTGCTTCATCCAAATATAGATTTTTATATTTAGTCGTTAGGCATTTGGCCAAGATATTGGTTTGGTGCATATCCAAAATGAATAATTACACCTGGGAAAAGTAATACAGAGACCTCTTAAAAGTCGTTTATTTTAAGTTGAGTTATCTTATATTGATCTGG
Source organism: Tapirus indicus (assembly GCA_031878705.1). Classification (NCBI taxonomy): domain Eukaryota; kingdom Metazoa; phylum Chordata; class Mammalia; order Perissodactyla; family Tapiridae; genus Tapirus; species Tapirus indicus. The sequence goes on along the minus strand of CM062918.1, from coordinate 105,541,819 downwards.
TGGAGACTAGGAGTATTTATTTATGGCAGTGTAGGAGTGGAAGGAGAAAGAGCTGGAAAGATCAGTGGAAGTTGAACAAGCATAAAGATTCAGGTGAGAGAAGGAACTAGAATGAAGCAGGAGTTTTATATTCATTCAGCAAGCATTCACCAACCATCAAGGGTAGCACAACGCATTATCACAGTTTATTCTGTTTGGGCTTTACCTCATCCATAGTTTATCATCATTGGACTTTTAATATCTTACATGTCAGTAGTTTTACAGCTCACCAAGGGTTGTCATGTACATTGTCTTCACTTCTCACTCTTTCAGATCATATACAAAAATGTATATCAAGAACAAAATATACCTCATCCACAGAAGTGCCTGTTTCTCATCACATCTTATAGTTTAAACCACTTCTCTATTCAAAACATATACACTTCAATTTTGTAGGGATCTAGTTATCTTAATCTAACAGTATGGATTTTTCTTATTTTCAGAATTCCATAAAAATAGATTCTAACATACCAGTTAAGCAAATAGGATGATGAATCACTAGTGATAAAATATCTTTATATTGCTCAAGTTAAAATTAAATAAGAATGTTCATCAAATAAAGGTCATTTCCTTAGAGAATAGAATAAATTAATTTGCTTTATATTCTAGATGTTAAATGAACTAAGAAACAATAAATATGTATTGCAGGGGTTGTCATATACAGATGAACTATGATTTTCTTTATAAATAAACAAATATGAGGATAGCTGTAAAAAGCAAATTTAAGCTACTAAACAACAGAGAGATTGTCTTCAAACTTATTTTTCTTAACATCCTGTGCTAAATCTCATTTTTTTGTTACATCTAAAGAACCATATTGGACAGAGCTTGGGGGAATAGTGATGCTCCCTGGACTACCAAGAAGTTTGGGATATGTATTTACATTAATAGCTCTGTAAAAAAAGAAAAAGGAAGTCAAGAATATTGATTGATTTCATTAAATCATGTTATTTATTTAGTTTTTCCTCAAAAATATTTAAAGTACCAATTAATAACCAGAGCCAGTGTACCCTCAAAGTACTATTTTCCAAGCACTTAGAAAATTTGAGACAGTGGAAGGAAGAATACTGACGGTGATGGAAATGATCTGGAATTGATTTTTTTATACTGAAAGTAGTTAATATGTTACAAAAATAAATGGTTAGCAGTTTACTTTAACTGCCCATCAGGTAAAATAAAAACCAGTGATTCTGGGACAAGAACAGAGTTCAAGGAATCACAGGCTCAGACTCCCATGGTTTTTTATTCCTCTGCACACCATGAGGGGGAATCGACTGCCCAGTCTAGTCTTGATTCTCCTTTTCCTTCTCCTTCCCAGAGATGCTTCAGCTACTTCAAAACCGTAAGCAACATTTCCAGATAATTCTATTGCCCTCCTCTTTCCCTTTGTGTTATCTGCTCCTTGATCTCTGACTTATTTATTTCCTGATCCCCTATGATATTATCTGTTGTCAAAAGGGCTTGCAGGGGTCAATAAATTGATATTGCTCATGTGGAAAGAGGCATACTACAATTCTAGAAAACTCAGAGATATAGGGCAGTAACGTTTACGAAACATTCATCAAATAAGAATACAGAATTTGACAACACCCATCCAATAAGAATATAGAATTCCTAACCCACCACCAAAAGATAAATTCTTTACTGGCTCCTGAAAAGGGCTGCAGTGTCTTGGCCATTGTGAAGTGACTCAGTGTCTAGTTTTCCCCAAGTCGAGTATTGCCAAGATCGACGCAGGACCTACAGACAAGCCAGGATTTGTGTGTCAGTTCACTCAATCCTTCAGCAAACATTTAGGGGCTGGCATTAGGTCTTGGGAATACACAGATTAACAAAATGTGGACTCCGCCCTCAATATCTCACAGTATAGGAAAGACAGATGGTGCACAGAGAATGAAATACAGTGCAAAAACAGAAGCAGGCATTGCATGCTTCTGTGAAAATACAGAGAAAAACCTAACTCCTCATGGGACCTGATATAAGGGAAGAGGCATCACCAAAGTCTGTACAGAGAAAGTTACTTTTGAGGTAGTCTTATGAAGCAAATAGAAGTTTTCCAGATAGAGGACACCTCAGAAAGAGAGAGGCATGGGCAAGCAGAGCATTGCAAAGTGCAGCATGCTTGGGTGATTGTAAATGATGGGCAAAGAGTGACAGGAGGGGTGATAGTTTCTTCTGGGTATATACAGTAATACGCCTGATAAGCCTAGCTTGTCTTGGATTGTCTTCCATCACCACAGAGTGAAAGAAACAAAAGAGCTAAGGCTGCTTCTGAAACAGTAGTGAAAAGTAATTCAGCTCCTTCCCGTGTATTAAATGTTGTCTCTTTAGTGTTTCCTGGAACAAAGAGATTCATGATATCATCCATATGAAACCCAAGACCACAGGCAGACAGGTTCTTAATGGTTTCAATGATGATTAATGATTAATCACATTTTTTGTTACTAAAAATATAGAAATTTTTTCAGCCTTATTGATATATGTTTGACAAACAAAATTGTAAGATATTTAGAATATACACTCTGTTGATATGATATACATATAAATTGTGAAAGGACTTCTCTTCATCAAGTTAATTAACACATCTGTCTCACATATTTACTCTTTTTTTTTTTTTTTTGGTGAGAACATTTAAGTTCTACTCTCTTAGCAAACTTTGATTATATCGTACAGTGTTATCAACTGTAGTCACCATGTTATATATTGTATCCTCAGACCCTATTCCTCTTATAACTAAAAGTTGGTACACTTTTACCAAACTGTCCCTATTTCCTCCACCTCCCAGCCCTTAGCAACCACTTTTTTACTCTCTGTTTCTTGAGTTTGACATTTTTTGACTTTTTTTTTTTTAGATTCCACATATAAGTGATACCATCAAGTATTTGTCTTTGTCTGGTTTATTTCACTTAGCATAATGCCCTCAAGGTCCATCCATGTTGTCACAGATGACAGGATTTCCTTCTTTTTTAAGACTGAATAATATTTTATATATATATATCACATTTTCTTGATCCTTTTCAAATTTCTAAATTTGAAAATTATTTCTATCCAAAATACATAGTAACTCATCGATTGCTTATGAATAAGTTTACTAATATCATGAGGGTGAATATTTCCACAACACAAGAGAAGCATATTAATGTCTAACTTATTGGGGGTTTCTGAGTTTCTTAGGTCTTTTGGGTTGGCCTTTGAAGAATACACTCCTCTACACTCCTGCTGGAATCTAGCTCTGTTCTATGGTTGGTGATAATAGCAAAGATTACCTAGAAAACAGCCACAATAATGATGTCTTTTTAATCCCTCCATGGTTAATCCAGACTCCTCTTCTCCGCAGGCAGTACCTGGTGCTGGTCCCATCACAGCTCTACGTTGGGGTTCCTGAGAAGGCCTGTGTCATGCTTAATCACTTGAATGAGACAGTGACACTGAGTGTAACTCTGGAGTATGGAATGCAGGGCAGGAACCTCCTCACAGACCTGGTGACAGAGAAGAACTCCTTCTACTGCAGCCCTTTCCTTGTCAGTATCACTCCTTGGGATAAGGGAGATCGTTAGAGAAAGAGCATATTAGTCGATGCCTTGTGCTCTGATCCCCAGCGATAAAAAAAGCATAATAAAGAAAAAATGAGGTGTACAGAATGAATTTCAAATTAGATTCTAAAAATGAAAGCAATACTAAATATGCTTACATAATATTTACAAGCACAAGTAGTAAAATATACAAAAAGTAACAGTAGTTATAGGAAGGATTTTGTTTGCTCTTAAAGTAAACTTCTGAGGTAAATAATGTTCATGTCATTACAGATATAGACACAGATTCATAAAGTGAAGTGACTTATCTAAGATTTCACAGATAGTTGATGGTTAATGTATTGTTCTTGTAACCTTTTATTGCTTAAGGTGTTAAAGATTTAGTTATCATACTGGCTTACTACTCATGACAACATATAATGTTGCTGATCATTGGAAAATAAAATGTAATAAATATTGCAATACCACCATTTTGCTATGAAAATGGGAGCATGTTATTTCCTTCACTCCCCTGATTGATTGAAGAATTGGTTCATTTTATTACAATGACATTTTCCCTTTAATTAAGTCAATGAATTTTTACTGTCATGTTATAGAATTATAATAATCTATAAAACAGGGGACATAATTCTTGACTTTATCTCTTACTAATTTTCATGGGACTAACCAGAGAAATGAGAAAATTGTAAAGGCTAAGGCATTCAGATGTGGATCTGGGCAGATTCTTTACCTCATTTCTATTTTACAGATTTCAGAGTCACCATCTTCTTCAGTGTTCATCACTGTGCAGGTGAAAGGGCCAACCCAGCAGTTCATAAAGAGGAAGCCGATACACATAACGCAAGCAGAGAGCCTCGTCTTTGTCCAGACAGACAAACCCATCTACAAACCAGGACAAACAGGTAAAAGGAACCAAATGAACAAGGGCAATTTTAGGGGGAGCAGGAGTGGTTCTCTTTATTCTGCAGTCATGGAAATCGTGCATTTGTTACCTGTGCTACTGCCCTGGATTCCCATTGGAGAGTTTCATGAAAAATATCTCTGTTTCAGTGAAATTCCGCATTGTCTCTGTGGATGTCAATTTTCATCCTTTGAATGAAACGGTGAGTCTCACTAACAGTGGGTGAGGTTGAGGGAAACAGGCCAAAATTTAAAGCCCATTCTTTGGAGAACCTGAGACCAACATGAGATACTTAAATGTACCACAGAAAGATCTCATAAGGGTACCACTGCTGGAGAATAAGGGAGATCAGTTCATCAACTACATTCTTAAATTAAATTAAGTTTTCAGTTGAAATTATCCCCTTGAAGATCCCAGTTATTTTTACTGAACAAAAGAAAGTAAGTGCATTTGATTTCTCTCTTAGAGAAATGGAGAATTTCTCAGAGATAAATATCATCCACAAAATAAACTTATTCTTTGGACCTCTTTACCTCAGTGTAGGTTTCCTCAATTGTACGTTATTTCATAAAAGGAAATTCATGACTTCTTAAGAGATGTACACACCAAACTAAACATATAAAGTGCTGTAAACCAAACTGGGGCACATTTCCTTGTTTGGATGAGAAATATACAGACTCGCTTCCTCTGAACCAGATACTCTTATCAGTGTTGATGTCATGGTTTTCTCTTTACAAACTCCATCTCATACTCATTCTATTCCTTTCTTTTCAGTTCCCAGTGGTTTACATTGAGGTAAGTAATATGTAGCTCATTTAGAATGAGGACTTGCTACAAGTTATGTTAAATTGCCCTTCTCCACCTCCTCCCTCCCTGCTATCACGTCACCAAAACTAAACAAACACTGTTTTCCCTGTCTATCTTAAATCCTTTGGAGAGTGGAAAAGATGTAAATGAAGGAACAAAATTCCCTAAGATGATGCAATTTAGTGACACTTCCAATATTTCTGACCAAAATGGATATGCATAATCTCAAAAAGATGTATTGTAATCTATAATATCTCATAGCTGGTAAGCTCGTTGGCCTTTTCTCAGTGTAGAATTCCCAGAAAACTTTGCTAAAACCTTTGTGCCAATTTACCAACCATCTATTATCCAACTCCCAATGTCACCCTCCCTGAAAAGCTGTTCTTCTATTCAAAAGTATGTATTTCAATTGTTTCTATGAAATCATAATGTTTTTACCTACAGAATCCCAAGAGGAATAGAATTTTCCAATGGCAAAGTCTCAAATTGCAAGGGGGACTTAGCCAGCTCTCTTTACCACTCTCAGCGGAGCCCGCTCTGGGTCCCTACAAGGTCATGCTGCAGAAGGAGTCAGGGAGAAGAATAGAACACTACTTTGAGGTGAATGAATATGGTAAGAATTCTGCATGTGTCCAAGACATTTGTGAAATTAGAGTACTAAGACTGGATAGTTTTTACACATAGGTGACAAGCAAAAATCGAGCATATAATAGTTGAAAATCAGCAAGCTTTTTTATTTACCTAAATATTTGCTAAACACTTTTCATGCACTATCTCATTTAATCCTCACAACAGCCCTCTGAGGCAGATACTATTTCATCTCCCTTTTAAAAAGTAGCTTATCAATACTAGAAAAGTTAGTAATTTACCAAAATCACAGAGTCAATAAGAGAAAAGAGAGATTTTAATAGGTCCATTTGACCCTATTCAAACATAAATTGTTAACCGATACATTGTGTTATCTACATGCATCTGTTGATCTGTATCTTATAACTGAAGATGTTTCCTGAGATTATCTCGCGGCTGTCTATAACCTACACCTATACTACTCTAATCATAGTAATCAGGATTGAAGCCATCTTATGAGTTAGCAGTTATGTGGATTTTCTAATGTAAATTAAATATATTATGCCATGATGAGGAGACCCATCACAAAAACATGATTCCCAGAACTTAGTAGAACTGCCCTGAGGATTATAAAACAGGGATTTATTATAGGAATAACTAATCTTATACAACTGTGGGAGAGGCCGGAAAAACAAGGATCCAGCAGGAAGAGTTGGTGGATCAGAGGAAATTACTAACCAGTTCTCCTAAAGCATTGGTAGGGATGGATAAATCAGAACTTGCAAGGACACCTTCAGCTGCCAGAATGGACCAGGAGGGGAAAATGATAGAATAACCTATGGAAGACTGTTGCCTCTTCAGATCTACCAATGCAATATTTCTGTAACCAAGTGTCTGGTGGTGGGCCTAGGGCCTCTGTTAGTCAGCAGGAACTAACAGTTGGAAAGAAGAGCAGGACACAGAAAAGGGAAAAAATAAGAACAAACTGGAACCTACTGGCCCCTCTGCACCTGTTGCCACATCTAACCATGATGATCTTCAGAGACTAATGGTGCTGCTTTTCTTCCACCTTTGAAATCTTGAAGAAATTCAGAGAAGGAGATTCTAGGAAATGTAGTACCAGCTTAACCAAGTTAACACGGTACAAACTGCCCATGGTTATAAGCAGCATTTCCTTTGTCAGTAGTGATCCTGCTGCTCCTTGTTGTAGTTGAAATCATTTCATGTGATCTTATGTTATAAGGTTCTATAATAGAATCATTGGCCCGCGCTGGCGGCCTAGTGGTTAAGATTTGGTGCTCTCACCACCACATTGGCCCAGATTCATTTCCTAGTTAGAGAACCACACCACCTGTCTGTCAGTGGCTCTACCAGTGTGTCTGTTGTCATACTGTGGTGGCTACATGTTGCTGTGATGCTGAAAGCTATGCCACAGGTATTTCTCAAATACCATAGGTTTCAGCAGAGCTTCCAGACTAAGACAGACTAGAAAAAGAGACCTGGCCACCCACTTCTGAATGGCCATGAAAACCCTATGAATAGCAGTGGATCATTGTCTGATACACTGCTGGAAGGTGAGAGGATGGCACAAAAAGACTGGGAAGGGTTCAGCTCTGCTGTACACAGGGTCACTAGGAGTCAGAATCAACTCAATGGCACTATCAACAAATAGAATCATTACTAATATTTGCAAGATCTCCTCCCCACTCTCACCTCTCTTTCTCTTCTGCTGACAACAGTTTTGCCCAAATTTGAAGTCCAAGTAAAAATACCCAAGACAATTGGCTTTCTAGAGGAAGAGATTTTGATATCCGTCTGTGGTCTGTGAGTTGCATTTTTTCATCTCATTCTTATTTTCCTACTCTATTGGTTGTGGGTTTTTTTAATTTTTCTAAATTTTTATTGATGTCTTAATAGCTCATAACATTGTGGGGTTTTAGTTGTCCATCACCATATGGATGCATCCCTTCACCCTCCCTACTCTATTTATATTGCAAATAACTGTTACTGGACTTTGAAGTATTTTAATTAGAGAAGGAATGGCTCTCTCTCCAGCCTGCCTGAGCCCTGACTAGGGAGCATAGGTGGCAGCACAAGACACTTCTAGAATAAAATCATTTATTGAATACTTAAACTGTGCCAGACAATGCTTTAAGTGCCTTGTACTTATTAATGTTTTTATTCTTACACTAACCCTGTGAGATGGGGATAATTATTGTCTTCAATTTACAAATGAGGAAACCATAACACACAGGGGGTAAAAAACTTGCTCAAGTTCCTGCAGATAGTAAATGGCAGACTGGAATTTAACTCCAACTGTTTGGCTTCTGACCCTAAACTCTTCACTACTATTCTATATTGCCTCTGCAATAAAAAAAAAAAATCTAGCATTATGAAGCATTTATATATCCCAGACATTGTGCTAAACTGAACTCAGCCATCCAGCTCTGAAGCTCATGCTCATAACTTCTGTTATTCTGTTTTATTATCCCCCCTTTTTTATTGCTCCCAATTTTTTAAACTATGGAAAGTTAGACCAAAGCTAAGCAGACTCTCTTTCCTAAATGCTGGATATATAATGCAGAATTAAAAATACATGTCACAGTTATTTCTTCCCTGATTGACTTTTAGTGCAGTAGAACATCCTCCACGTGCACTGAAGAGAGAGACTTCCCATCTTGCTTTTGAAAACAGTGTGAGGAACATGTTTTCATCCTTCTCACCAATTTTCACACTTTAAATTTTCCATAGAAGGAAAGCCTTTTGAGTCAGATTTAAAGATAAGATTCAACAAAGTGATTAAAATTTAGCAAATAATTTATTACTTTATCAGCACTTACAGAAGTTTTGGGGAAAAAACTATAAAAAGGGGAAGCTTGGGGCTACTGAGGCCAAACCTCACCTAACTCATAGTTTGGACTAAAGCAATAGGTTTCAAACAAGTGTGCATCAGTATCTATGGAGGTGCTTAGTTAAAAATGTAGATTTTCCAGCCCCACCTCTAGAGATTCTCATTTTAAATCTGAGGAAAGATGCAGGACTCTGAATCTCAACACATATCTCAGGTAATTTCAATGTAGGTGGTCCAAAAAGCATACTTTGAGAAACAGTAGACTAAGTCATCATGTCTTAGTCTGTTCGGGTTGCTATAACAAAATATCACTGACTGGATATCTCATAAACAATAGAAATTTATTGCTTACAGTTCTGGAGGCTGGGAAATCCAAAATCAAGGTCCAGCATCTTCACATTCTAGTGAAGGTCCTCTTTCTGGTTCATAGCTGGCGACTTCTCACCACGTCCTCACGTGGTGGAAGGGGCAAGGGATCTCTCTGGGCCCTCTTTTATAAAGGCACTAATCCCATGCATGAGGGTCCAACCCTCATGATCTAAGCACCTCCTAAAGGCCTCACCCCCTAATACTATCATCTTTGGGGGTTAGAATTTTTACATATGAATTTTGGGGGGACACAAACATTCCAACCATACCACATCTTATCTTTTAATCAGATTTGGCAGAATCAGGCTAAGTCATTATGATACTATTCATTTATAACATTTTTGTTCTATAGCTAGTGCTTTCCCATTTAACTTCTCATTTATCCTCTTAAAATACATATGAATTAAGGAGAACTTAGAAATACACTCTCTACAAATCCTTAATTTTTTCCGTAAATCAACTCAGGAGGTTTTGTCAAAGCTAGAATCATAACCTAGATAATTTGACAGCAGAGAAAGAAGTAAATAACACAGTCTTATCTTAAAATCGCAACTGAGAGGGAGGAAAGATCTGAGAAAAACTATATTGTTAATTTTCCATTTGGAAGTATTTCAAAAACATTCAGTAAGAATTTTCTCTTAGGGTTATAGATGTATGACCACTTAGACAATTAAGACACAGTTTCAGTACAAATGCTTCTAAAGTACAATTGCTATGGAAGGAAATACACTTACTGTAAACAAATGAGATGGATATATGAATGGATCAAATCATGTGTAAAAACATCTGAGTTATTTTATATTAAATATCTTTTTGTATGACTGCTTTATTGTTATAGATATACATATGGAAAGCCTGTCCCTGGTCTGGTGACAATTAATATATGCAGAAAATATTCACGATACCATTCCATCTGCCATGGAAAACATTCACAAAGTATCTGTGAAGAATTCAGTCAACAGGTATATGGAAACCACTCTCCCCAGGACACTAACACCAGATCTTGCTTTCTTGTGGACTATAATACAACAGAGAACACAGTACAATACCATATTGTATTGTGAATACAATACAATGGAGAGTAGTGTTTGAAATAGTGATCTAGGAAAATTGTGAGGTGAAAGAAACATTGTAAGATTGCCTGGCAATGTTAGGAGCCCACTTGAGAGTTCAGCTCATGGATTTAAAATGATATTTATTTGGCCAGTTTTGTAGTTTCCTTCCAATAGCAATCAACATTGCCAGGTATAAGGGCATAAAAGAATGTGAACATATCCAAAATTGGCTTTTATCAAACAGATAACAGAAGAAGAATGTGGCAGATGTTAAGAAGTTGGCTAGTGGGAGAATCAAGTGACATGCTATGGAATCTAAAACACAGATGGAAGAGTATGAAGCCAGCATCAGGTCGAGGAGAGGGAGACTTAGAGGGACAATGGACTGGAGGCCTCAATTACATCAAAGAAGTATAATAAGAACAACTAAGGGAAAGAGCAGAAAGTAGAATATGTCATATTAAAAAATGAAATGTATAAATTACTGATTTCAGAGGAAGAGTGGTAAAAGTCCAGGCTATGGTGGCAGTGTGAGTGAACACTGTAAAGGTATGGAAAATATAGTTATCAAAGCAGCAGGCTAGGGTGATGAATATGATGATGAATGTCAAGGTAAACATTGATAAGAAAGATAAACATGAGAGGAGTCTAGTTTCCAAAATCTTTAATATATCAGGGAGGTTAGAATTAATTTTTATTTTCAAGTGAGTCATAACATCTCTATATAAGTAAATTAGATATGATAAAATTTTATTATGTAATAAATATTTTCATGTAAATAAGTATAAAAATGAAAACAAATCTTTATTAAAATATGGATTTCAATAGTTAGTTTGGAAACTTGATTATTGTAATGATTCATCTATTCAATGAATATATATGTTTTTATTCATATTCTAGATGTCAAGAAAATACAACCCTTAGTTGATATTTAGGTGGAGGTGGTTGTAGAGTCTTCGTAGAAGGTGTTATGTCTGAGTTGAGTTTAGAAGAGCAGTAACTGTTGACCAAGATAAGAATGGGAGAAAGAATGTTGTCATTTGAGGAACAACATATGCAAAGAGACGGAATTATAAAATACTGTGGCACATTTGGTAACTCTAGGAAGTTTAATATGGCGGAAATGGAATAGGCTTTCAGAAGAAAGGGGGGAGGGCAAAGGTTGGCAGTGAGTAATTCAATGATTAATGAAGAAATTTTACGTTATTTTTGAGCTTAAGAAAGGATAAGCACCTAAAAGATAGTAAGAACATTTGTGAAATTTTCTTTTATAGCCAACAAAAAATTTACATAAGTTGATAACTGACTTTTTTGATAGCAAATCTGAGGACTCAGGAATTCTCTTCCTTTCTCTTCAGGCAGACAATGAAGGCTGTTTCACACAACTCGTAAAGACTAAAATATTTCAGCTGAGACAAAAAGGGTATGACATGACATTACAAGTGGAAGCCAAGGTCAAAGAGGAGGGAACAGGTTTGTATTATTTTAAAATATTTATTAATTCATTCATTCATAATTCATTCATAAACATTTATCAAACTTCCATTCCATGTAAAACACTTTATAGTTCCTATAACATGGTCCCTGTCCTCAAGGAATTAGAAATTTAAAAAGAAATCCTATATATGTATATGCACATGTATATATGACTGTTTGTATATATGTATAACCATAATAAAATTTCCACAAGAAATGTAAAAACTAAGGGCCAAATGAGTATGAAGAAAGATAATTAATTCTAATATAGAGCCAAAGAAAGCTTTATAAAGTAGCATTTAAGCCAATTTGTATAGAATGGATTATATTTTGAGAGGTAGTGATGGACTGGGAAAGCATGATAAGCACAAAACAAATGTGTTTGGTCTCAGAAGAATCTGAAAACTTAGACTAGTGCTAAGGTGTATAGAAAAGTAAATCATATACCAAAGAGATTAGACTTTATTATGAAAAGCATTGGATATCTTCGGATATATTGAAGGAGAATAACCTAAATAAATTGATTTTGTGTATGTGTGTGTGAGGAAGATTGGCCCTGAGCTAACATCTGTTGCCAATCTTCCTTTTTTGGCTTGAGGAAGATTGTCCCTGAGCTGATCCTCCTCCATTTTTGCATGTGGGATGATGCCACAGCATGGCCTGATAAACGGTGTGTAGGTCCATGCCCAGGGTCTGAACCTGTGAACCCTGGGCCACCAGAGTGTATGAACCTAACCACTACACCACCGGGCAGGCCCAAAATTGATATTTTTAAAAGATGATTCTAGCAGACATGAAGAGGACAAGCTAGGTGGAAAATGAGTTACAATGTGATGCATTAGAATATTATTCAAAGATGACCCCAAGTATTTCAAATCTGGGGCCTGGGAAATGAAAATGCCATTAACCAAAATAAGGAGTAAATGAGAAAGAATGATGGTGATAAGAATGTGTCAAAGATAATTAATTATATAATTTGAAACATCAAAGTGGAATTTGATTCATTCAGTGGATAATTTAAAAAGAAAGCCAGAGCAAAATCAGGATTAGAAATGTAAATTTGGAGCCATTCCCATTGTGTCTATATCCTCCTAAGAGTAAACGCAATTATTCTGAAAGTGAACTCATTTAGCATTGCTAAATTGAAGCTAGAGACTGACATGGAGGGGTCCAAAGACAGAAACATCTGTGTTAAGGAGATAGTATCAAATAAGTCAGCATAATAAAATTAGAAGTCATAGAAATGAGGGAAATTAAAAAACACAGTTTCGTAGAAGCCCCTGGAAGAGTTTCAGGGGTACTTACGTGTGAAGTACTTCTGAGAGTTTATTTTGATGAAGTCTGAGATGAGAATACTATATTGGGAGCAAATAAGAGATCTTTTAGACTGATAGAGTGGTGTTTTAGATGATGAAAACAAAATACAGATTATACTTCACTGAATGGAAAAGCACCAGGTGTTGGCTATACTCTGGATAGGCCACGCAGTGAAAAAAAAGGTCTCTCTGGAGAAGTAGTTTGTGATAGAAAAGGAAGCATATTTTAGGCTAATGTGAATCATCACACTGCATGCAGAAAGTGTCAGGGGAGGGCAGGGATGTGAGAGAGGCAGAAACAAAGATGGAGCAAGATCACAGAGGACATGAGAAGAACTTAATCAAGAACATAGGTGGAACAAGCAGAGAAATTGGGGAATTATGAATAGCAATAATTTTTTATACTGAAGGTGAAGCTAATGTCAAATTGCTTGTATTTTCTAAGTGTGAGAAATTCTGGAAAGAATAAGAAAAGAGATTATGGATAGTATTTTGTTATGATGGAGTGAAGCTGTTATAATGAGGTGGAGGTAGAAGATGAGTTGAGTACATAGAACAGTTCATCTTCACTTGCTTCCTTTTCAGGGTTGGAATTAACTGGGCATGGATCATGTGAAATCACAAATACCTTAAGCAAACTGAAATTTACAAAAGTGGATTCACATTATAGACGTGGGCTCCCTTTCTTTGGGCAGGTAAAATATCTTTCCAATATAATCATAATTTGGGGGATGTGGCTTTAAAGAAAATGAGTTTTTTGTATAACAAAATTAAAATTTATTTTAAAAATAAATATTTAAAGTAAGAAAAGAAATTATAGCAAATTACACACTTAAAAAGCAAATACCATCATAAAATCCAGAAAAATAAAGCATACCTTTATTAAACTTTCTAACATACCTCCATAATACATTTTTCCTGTGTAGTTTGACTGCATACTGTTTGTCTCTTTATACACAATGATTTTGTAGTATCAGTTTCCATAAAAAGAATAAAATGATGCTCTTTAATCTAGATGATTGAATTTTTTTATTATTTTATTATTTGAAAAGTTTATTTTCAGCTTCAAGGGTCAGCACTGGTAGTAATATCAGTAAATTTTAGGACTGACATCCAATTTAGTAAATATCAATTTTCTTTCACATAGGAGATGTAAGATTTCTAGACATTTTTAATTTTCTTTTGTAGTAACTCATCTTAGAATTGACAGTTTATAGGCAATTTCCTCATTTTTAGTGGCACATTGTGAATTTTGTATTTTCTTCATTTATTGCAGTATTTCATTTCAAATTGGCAAGAAATTAACAAATATATAGATATGATTGGTCAAGGTCATTTAAGGTAGAGAGAAAAGCATGAGAAAACTGAAGACTTGAAGGATAAGTATGACTTGGCCAGAAATTTAAGAAATATGGAAAAATGGCCAAGACTCTAGATGTGAAACAGCTTTTCAAGAGCAAAGAACTAAGAGGTAGCCAGTGTGATTGACTGAGATAGAAGGTATAACTGGATTGACTGAATAGTTGTAGGTAAGCCAGAACAGATCTTGAAGGGTGTGTTAGGATATCCTCAGAATTTTGGATTGAGAAGTTACTGAAGGTTTTAAGAAGAATAACATGATCAGATTATCTCAGGCTGTAGAGAGACTGGTTCGAAGCAAGGATGAAGCAGGAGGAGGGTGGATTGCATAAGATTAAACAGAAAGCTATTGGAAACCAAATGGGAAAAAATTCTGTGGTTTTAACTGGGATGGTAGCAGTGGATTTGGAGAGAAGTAAATAGGAATGAAATATCTTTAACAGGGGAAGAGATAGCACTTGGCAATGGGTTAGATACAGGCAGTGAAAGAGAGAGAATGACGAAAAAAGGCCCTCAGTATTCTTTCATAAACTATTGGATGAATAGAAGCACCTTATGTTGAGATAGAGAACAAGAGAGATAAAGAGAATTTGGGAGGGTAACATTATGAGTCCACTTCTGGATATTCTTAATTGAATGCTCACAAGATACCCAAGTAGAAATGTCAAAAAGAAAAGTCACAGTCTAGAGCCCAGAAAACAAATCTTATTTTCAGATTCTAAGATCTTCAGCAAATGACAAGGGCCAAGAGGTCAAGAGGTGAACATGACAAAGAGTGGAAGATGTTATTGCTATATGACACTTGAAACCAGCTATCACTTTCATATTTCTAGGTTCTTCTAGTTGATGAGAAGGATCAGCCAATTCCCAATGAAACTATAGTTGTCGACGTGGGTATAAATTTGCACCACTCCAGCTTTACTACAAATGAGCATGGTTTGGTGGACATTTCCATTGACACCACCAACTTCACATCTTCTTTCATTACAGTTATGGTAAGTAGAAAGGGGCATGTGGGACTAAAAATAAAAAGGTCACTGGGAACATGTAATTTAAGGGTATATATAAAGATAAGGATATAGGGAAAAAAGAAAAGGTGATAAAGAGTAAAATAGAAATTAACCAGCATGGATACCTAAATTATAAGAAACAAAAAATTCTCTGACAAAAAAATTTGACTTTAGATAGACTCTGTTTACAACATGATTTAGTTTCAGGAGGTATTTATTAGATTATCTTGGTATTCCCTTGAAAAATTCAACTCTTTTACAATTTTATTACAAATTAGATTTTTCTTGGTTTCTTTGGTGTACCACTATTTTTGTTTTGTTTGCATATTCAAATGTCCATATGCAATTTACAGCCATAAGGGTATTAAGAAAAAGGAATTGAGTGATCTTGATTGTGAGTGAATAATATCTACTAAATCAGTATAGCATAATCTTAAATAAACTTAAGAGAAAGTCATTCATAGATTATGCTTTATTTGGGAAAACACACTATAATGGAACCAAGTAAGCAAGGTTCATATAAAATCTTCAATAAACGACAGAAAGTGACCTATATATGTGATATGTGCTAATAACAAATATCATATTTAAGACCTTTGTTCCTTCCATTAGGTCACTTACAAACAGAATAACCACTGTTTTGATAACTGGTGGCTTGAAGAATTTCATACACAAGCACAGCACACTGCAAAGCATGTTTTCTCCCCAAGCAAGAGTTACGTTCACCTTGAACCTGTAGCTGGTACTATGGCCTGTGGGCAAACCCAGGAGATCCGTGCACACTACATCCTGAATGGACAGATTCTGAAGGATGAAAAAGAGTTAACCTTCTATTATTTGGTAAGAATAAAAGCCACTGTATCTCTTTCTAATTATGTAGACTCCAAAGAGATTAGGTTCCTAAGTAATGCCTTTTATAGGATATCAATATAAATATTTTTTTGTTTTTATGCTTGAAGAGAAGCTGCTTCCTAACAAATTATTAATGCTTCAATTTCTCATTTATGCTCTGGTTTCCACTGAAACTTTTAAGGTTTTTTTCCTGTTTTTCTAATGACAGATGCCTTCTTAGTCAAAGAGAATGTTTTTCTTAGAACTCAGTAGATAAATAAGCAAAGGATGAAAATCAAGAACTTATGGGCCAGCCCAGTGGCACAGCCGTTTAGTTCGTGCTTGGCAGCCCGGGGTTCACCGGTTCAGATCCCGGTCGCCTGCCGCCGCACTGCTTGTCAGCCATGCTGTGGCGGCGTCCCATATAAAGTAGAGGAAGATGGGCATGGATGTTAGCCCAGGGCCAGTCTTCCTCAGCAAAAAGAGGAGGATTAGCAATGGATGTTAACTCAGGGCTGGTCTTCCTCACACACACAAAAAAATCAAGAACTTATTGAACAGAAAATAAAAATTATAAACAATCCTCTGGGAAAATATTCAATTTTGACATTAATTAGAGAAGTAAACGTTAAAACAATAAAAAAGCATTTTGCATCTATAAAGGTTCTAAATAACTTACAAAGTTCATTACTGGTGTAATTTCAGGGAAAAAGTACATTGACAGGTAAATAGTAAATTGATATAATACTTTTGAGGCTAATACACCTACTTATGTCCCAAAATTAAAAATATTCAAAGCTGGTAGTAACCCAAGTGAGTCATTTGAAGAAGAGAAATTTATGTGTAGGAAATTCTGTATAGGAACATTAACTATAAATATTCTTTAAAATTCTATGAAAAAATTAAAAAGTTAACAATAAGTTAGAATCTTAGCTTTACTGCTTCCTACCTATATGACTTTGGATAATTTACCTAATCTCATCTGTAAAGAGAAATGCCAATCATCTCACCTGAATCCTGGAGATAGCATTTATACCTACTTCCTGGGGTTATTGTGCAAATCAAATAAAATCTTAAAACAAAACTATTTAGTTGAGTGCCTGGCACATAGAGAGTGTCAATATAGTTAGTTTTTTAAAAGCAGAAACAACAATAGAGAATAATTACATATATTTTATGTCTGCTTTCACTATATGTTGCTTTGCATATAATAGATGCTTAAAATATTTGTTGAAAGATATGTAAATTTGAAATATTAATATTAAAGATAAATAGTAAATATTAAGTAAAACAGTAAAACTGTAAAATTGTATGTTTTTTATTTAAAGTATGTAACTATACATATAGGAAAATATTGGAAGAATAATTTAGTGATCAAAAATAACTTCTGGGTTGACGTAGTGGGATTGTTGTTTATATATTATAAATGTGTTTAAGTAAGTTTATTATGTACCCATTAAAATGATAATGAATGTATTTCCCTCTGTTTTCAGATCAAAGCAAGAGGAAGCATTTCCCAATCAGGAATCCATGTGTTGTCCATTGAACAAGAAGACAGTAAGTACTTTTTTCTCTCGTATTGTAAAATCCTGAACATTTTAGCAAGACAGAGTTATTTTCATGTAGAGGAAATGGTCATCAACCTTCCTCTATCAACCAAAAATGAGGAAGCTGATACAAAAGGAAGGCATACTAGGCTTGTTTTAATCCATTTTGCATTTCTTTCTTCTTTTTACAGCATTTCTATATTTTAAATTTTATTCCTAAAATAAAATATATTCTTTCTATAATTAAATGATTTTAAAATGCAGAAAATAATTGAAAAATGCAGAAAATCACCAAAGAAAAATTTTTACTGTGTGTATTTTTGTATATTGCTGCTGTAATAGACTACCACACACTTTCTGGGTTAAAATCACACATATTTATTATCTTACAGTTGTGTAGGTCAGAAGTCTCACTGAGCTAATATCAAGGTGTCAACAGGACTACATTCCTTCTGGAATTCTAGAGGATTATCTGTTTCCTTGCCTTTTCCAGTTTTTAAAGATCTCCTGCATTCCTTGTTCATGATCCCTTCTTCTATCTTCAGTGCCAGCAACACACCATCTTCAAATCTCTCTCTTATATTCCTGCCTCCCTCTTTTAAAGGTCATCCTGATTACATTGGGCCTGCTTGAATAACCCAGGATAATCTTTTCATCTCAAGTTTCTTGACTTAATTGTATCTGTAAAGTCCCTTTTGCTATAGAAAGTAACATATTCACAAATTTTTGAGATTAGGACATGGATATCTTTGGGGGTCATTATTCTGCCTACCATATACTGTCCTCTGGCCCCAAAGATTTACATCCATCCCACATGCAAAATGCATTCACCCCATCTCAACATCCCTAAAAGCCTCCATCAATTATAGCATTAAGTACAAACTCTCAGGTAAATCTCATCCACTCAAAAGTCCCAACTATCATTATCTCAATCATTTAAATTAGGTGTTGGTGAGGCCCTGAGTATAATCCATTCTAGGCTAAAAAGAGTCATCAGTCCCAAGAGATTTTAAAATCGAGCTAGCAAATAATATTAGGTTTTGAGGCCTGGGAATAATCTTCTATGGTTCATGTCTCTGCCCTCTGGGCTAAAGGCTCCACCCTCGGAATCATCCTTTCTTTCTCATGAAGGATAACGTGTTTGCAGCTGAGTAGTTTTATCCGCTTGTTTCTTGCCTATAGAATTTAATAGGTACAATATCATATTTTCATTTTACACTCTAGATTGTATGACTCTAATTCTTTTAAATTTATTAAAATACGTTTTATGGCAAAAAAAAAAAAACGTGGTCTATCTTATAAATGTTAGAAATTGTATTCTTCTGCTATTAAGTGAAGTGTTCTCTAAATGTCACTTAGTTTGAGTTGGTTCATAGCATTTCTATATCTTAGATCACACTTTCCTTCTGGATTTCCTTGAATCACAAATATCTTCTGATTTCTGTTATCCAAGGAAGAATAATTAGCTTCTCAAGAAGAGGGCCCATTAAAAGAGATAAGTATATTTGGTATACTTATTTATTACAAGTGTCAGGCTAAATCTCATAAGTAGCTTCCTTTTTTCTGTTCATTTGAATAGTTATAAGCTATCATTTTACTAAAGCAATTTTTATTAACAGGGCATATATAAAAAGATCAAAAAGCCCATTCACCCAAGGTGAGTCAATATATCCAGGAACAAACAAAGACTTTGTATTCTAAAGGTTGGAATGTGTTTGTCTTTTATCTCTGAAGCACCATTTCTTATATTAGTACCTGGCACAAAGTGGATATGCAATAAATATTTTTAAATTAATTCATAAATGAAGGATTTACAATTTATGATAGCTAAACTTTGAAAAAGCTTCCCCATCAGAACTATATTTGAAGAGAGTATATCTTCCTGTCCTGATATATCTCTGTAATAGGAGTTTTGGATAAAAGCACCAATAAAACATGGCACTCTTCTGCTTTTCTGTTTGAACAAATCCCATTCTTTCTTTAAAATCTTAATGGAAGAACTTAGAGACCATTAGTCCAGTTTCTTTATTTTGCAAGTGGGAAAGTTGGTAGCCAGAACAATGTCTCAATTTACTCAAGATAAACTACTGTGCCAAGAAGAGTCTCCTCTCAGTCTATTATATTTCTCTAGTTGCCCTTTATCTTTTTCTTTAAACAGTTCAACATAACACGAAGCAAACATTGCACCTGAACATCCTTTAGAATCTTCCAAATGAAAACTGATTTTTAATTGGTCCCTTACCTTAATTATTTACAACTTTTCTTTTAAATAGTCATATAAATCTTGTTTCAATGTACCTTTATAATTAATCATGAATTTTAGTTTGTATTCAAAATCTTAATAAATTTACCTGTAATTCTTTGAATTTTTCGATTGGCCTGCTGTTAAACTTCTTCTAACTTTACTTCTAGCTGAAAGCTTCTTTTTTTCCTACTCACTACATTTGCCAGTCAGTATGAGACCAAGGCCATGATAAAGATGCAGTGTCCACTGCTCTGAAACCCTGCTCAACACAGGTACATCCTAGGTCTAAGAAGTCTCTCAGGCATATAAAATCTATCTTACTAAATATTTACTATTGCTTAAAAAAATTTAAATACATTCACTCAAATATGGAACATTCACTCTAAATTTCCATTTAATCATTGATTATTGTGGGATTGAACATTATATTGATTTTTCTAGAGCAGGTAAGGTTGTTCATAATAGCCTATGAAAACCCAACTGCCTCATAAAGCAATTTCTTCAAAATTAGTTCCTGTAATAGAATTTGAGTCCTATATGGATTGAGTACCTAGAGAGGCGGAGTGAGGAGAAGGAAGTGTCTCTCTCTTTAAGAAAAAATATACTTCGTTTTATTTAATGAACACTATGTAAATGGTTGTTTTCCCATCTGTCTTTGACTTCTAGAAAACTTAAAGCTAAATTTCAGTACTCTAACATATAACTATTTTGTTACAACTTCTTTTCTTTTTGATAGGAGTTGTTATTATTTGTTTTTAGGAAGATTGGTCCTGAGCTAATATGCACTAAATGTTTTTTCCACTTTAAACAGAGGAAATGAACTATTTAATCTACATCTTTAAGGAAAAATATCATTAGTTCAGTACATATCTGTTGAACACTACTACAACCACAATGATATAAATGCAAGTCTTTTCTTCAGTATGCTCCAAATAAGAATAAGTTAAATAATTTGAGAACTTTTTTATAAATTTGAGAACTCTTCCTAATCTATTATCTTGAACTTTCTTTATTTTCCAGTGAAAGGGGTATTTTCCTTCTCCTTTCAAGTGAAATCAGACATTGCTCCTACTGCTCAGTTGCTTGTTTATACTATTTTACCTAATGGAGAAATTGTTGCAGATGCTGAGAAACTCGAGATTGAAAACTGTTTTGCCAACAAGGTGGGTGTTTTGTTTAAGTTCAGTTCTTTTATTTGTCTCCTTTTTTGATGCATGGAAAGTAAGGGAGTTGTGTACATTAAAAGCCAGCCCTGGTAGTCTAGTGGTTAAGATTTGAAGCTCAAGGAACCATACCACCTGTCCGTCAGTTGTCATATTGTGGCAGCTGTGTGTTGCCGTGATGCTGAAAGTTATGCCACTGGTATTTCAAATACCAGCAGAGTCACCCATGGTGGGCAGGTTTCAGTGGAGCTTCCAGACTAGATAGACTAGGAAGAAGGACCTGACCACCCACTTGTGAAAAAATTGGCCATGAAAACCCTATGAATAGCAGTGAAGCATCGTCTGATAATAGCACCAGAAGGTGAGAGAGTGTCACAAAAAGACCAGGCACGGGGACTGGCCCAGTGGTGTAGTGATTAAGTTTGCACGCTTCGCTTCAGCGGCCCAGGGTTCGCAGGTTCTGATCCCCAGCACCAACCTACACACTGCTTATCAAGCCATGCTGTGGCAGGCGTCCCGCATATAAAGTGGAGGAAGATGGGCACAGATGTTAGCCCAGGGCCAATCTTCCTCAGCAAGAAGAGGAGGATTGGCCACAGATGTTAGCTCAGGCTAATCTTCCTCACACACACACACACAAAGATCAGGCAGGGTTTCGCTCTACTGTACACAGGGTTGCTAGGAATCCTAATCAACTCAACAGCACTAACAACAAATGCACATTAAAAGACTGCCATATAGTGCTCCTAAAACTTTCCTCCAAAGGACTTCTAAAGGCAGAGAGTAATGCCATACCCTAAAAGGTCTAGTGGAGTAGTCCAAAGCAGGTGGCCATAAGCACAGTTTTAAGTCACTTGTTTTATCTTAAAATTCATATGGAATTCAAAATCTATTGCATTATAAACCTTTAATAGTTTTAATTTTGAAATGTTTTGTTTCCAAAATTTTCAGTTGAAAATGATGCTTCATAAGGATTGTCAGTTTTATCCCAGAACACAACTCCATATACTACTGCTGAAATCAGTAACATTGTGAGTTTAAATTCAGTTTGATAATACAGAACAAGGGTATACGTATGTACTCCATTTTGAGAAACATAGCCTGGGCACTCTAATAATGATTATAGCATAAAAATCTAACATAATTGTAAATGGGATCTTCTTATATTTCCAAAGAATACATAGCTGTAATGAGAAGCCTACTGAAATATAAATAAGCTTTTCCCAGTAGAATTTGGTGCTGTAATCTTAACCCTAACAATGAGATAGGATCCGCTGACTTCAGATGTCTTTTTAAAACTGCATCTAGAAGGACTCTTTACCATAGATTTTATGGAGATTAAAATAATATGTATTTATAGCAAGTGACCGTTTCTGCAATGAGAACTATTTTAGATTATTCTTTTTTAACATACAGTGATCTAAGAAAAATACACAGTGGATTCTGACATAAATTTTCAACTTCATCTTACTGAAGAATGCTATTAAACCTGGACAAGTGTTCAAGAGTATAGTTTCTGTTCTGTTTGGATGTTCTGTGTGTTTCATATGAACCTAGAGGAGATTCCTGCTTTGAGCTTCAATGCCCTTATTGCTAATCATGGGTAGTTAGTTTGTTAAACCTTGGAAAGGCCATATTATGCTACAGCTTTCAGCATGCTTTACTCATTCCAGCAGTGGTCTCTCTCTGGTGCAAAACGTATGACAACTCCTGTGTAACACCATAAAACTTCCACACAGAGGCAAAAGTCCATGGACATTATATTCAATCACTTCATGTCAAGTACCTTCTAACTTATCATTGATCAGAAGTGGAGCTACACTATGAAAAACTAAGTAATATATTCGGCCTGGCCCGGTGGCCTAGTGGTTAGGTTCAGCGTGCTCTGCTTTGGCAGCCCAGGTTCAGCTCCCAGGGACGGACTTACACTGCTCCATTAGCAGCCTTGCTGTGCTAGTGGCCCACATACTAAAAAATAGAGGAAGATTGGCACAAATGTTAGCTCAGGGTGAATCTTCCTCAGCCAAAAAAAACCAAAAACCAAAAAAAAAAAAAAACCTAAGTAATATAGATGAAGATTTATGCAGTATTTAGAGGAAGGTTGACTATTGTTATTCACCACAAAAAATTGGAAAATAAAGCTATTAAAGTTAAAAATTAAGGACCCTAGAAGGTAGACATCCTGACAGGATGACACACAAACAGAGTAAAGCCTGGGCTGAGAATGTGAGGAAGGAGCCAGGTCAGTTTGAAACATGTGTTCCTTCAAACCAATATACTTTAAATATTTTTTTCAATCTATATTAGGATAGAGAAAAACTGTTTTATATTCAAACTAAATATATCTCTTTTTTAACTTAAAAATGGTGGATTTAATATACACATTAAATACTATGTAACAGTTTAAATTACCTGTCATTCTCAACTGGATATAATTATTCATTAAGCATAACATTGATTAATATAGATAGGTATAGACTCTCAAAATACGCCTTAAAGTTCTTTTTCGGTTCTCATATCAGTAAAATATTTTACATTTTCTAACACATCCATACCCTAACCCTAACCCTAACCCCAGATAACTCACTTGTTTATTTGATATGGACATTCACAAACATATTCTAATGAACTTAAATTTTCTAAAAATAAAAACAAACGTTTAAAATAGAATTCTCCATAAGCACTGTTTTCATAATATATTGAACTATAGAGATGAATAATACTGCATCCTAAAGATAAATCAATTATTTATTTATTTTTTACATATGTCTCATGATACACGAATCCAAACTGTTATGTTAATTCAGTAGATCATATAGTAGGATTATCATAGTAAATTCAGCAATCCAAGTCAAATATTATTTAACTAAACATACTGACATTTCATTCCAACCCAAATCAGCTTTCAGTTCAAGAACCTAGAAAGTTACCTGATGCTACTATGGTAACTAAATTCTAAATTATTTTATTTTATATTTTGAATACAAAGTAAAATTCAGATTCTACTCAAAAAATTTTTACACAAACATAAGGAACCAATAGATTCACTTATCAATGAATTTCTACTGATCAAAGCAGAATCAAATCTCTGAAAAAATTATGTGCAATTTTTCATTATTTTATAGTTCTTATTCTTTATTCACAGATTTTTAAAATTTCCTCAACTCTTAGGATGCATATTTGACGTTCAGTTTTTCAAATGACCCAATAAGTCCCTGATACTGATAAACAGTACTACACTGCTTTAGAATGTCAGATGTCTAAGACTGCCAACTGGAGGAGACCAGTTGGCTGGTCTCAGAGGTGGAGTGTGATTTTTTCATGGCACCATGCAAACTACATGCATTCATCACAAAAACACTGCACAGAGATAGGGCAGCTACAGCAGAGTACGTATCTCTGTTAGTATGTGTGTTCTCACATTCCCAGTCAAGATTCTATTTCATTGTGACCAAAACCAATATATAGTTCACCAGTTATACAAGGAGTGGGAAACCTGAGTTAATTGGAACCACATTTCCAGTTTATTCCAGAGATGGTTTACTGATAGTCCCTAGGCAGATTCCCTTCTTAATCCTGCTCTAAACTGGATGAAGAGAAAGGAAGTGTAGAAACGACTAGTCCCAGCCTGAGGTACAAGAGAATTTTGAGATTGCAATAATTAGAAAATTTGCTGCTATAATTGTATCCTCTTTACAGGTAAACTTGAGCTTCTCCTCAGCCCGGGGCCTGCCAGCCTCAGGCACCAACCTGAAGGTCACAGCCACTCCTCACTCCCTCTGTGCCCTCCGTGCAGTAGACCAGAGTGTATTGCTAATGAAGCCCGAAGCCGAGCTCTCACCTCAATCAGTGAGTCCCATTTCTGTCTTGGATCAGAAAATGCAGTCACAATAAGACCATTTTTGGAAGTTGGAAGTTATAACTGGAAAAGACAAGTTCTTCAGAGTCTCAGGCATAATGTAATCAGTTATGTATAAGTTAGAATTCAATTCAGTTCCACAAAGACATTGCACAATGTGCTTTACATATATCATCTCATTTCATTCTCTGTTATATTTCCCAGGGACGGAGCAGTCTTGCTCACCACTATATTCCCTGTGCCTAGCACAGTACCTTATGTATAAAAGATGCTCAACCCATTGTTAATGAATGCATAAACGAATAATAATTCTTTAAAGTGGTTATGATTATGTTAACTTTGCGAATGAAGAAACCATAGCTAAGATAGATTAAGCAACTATAGCAAGAGCATACCAAAAATATATTTTAAAGGTGGAATTTGGACCAAATTTCATTCAGTGCTACTACTAATACACCACATTTCAAAGTAATATGTGAAATGCCAGATTTTTAAGCTTTCCCTAAAAGCCAATCACTTACTCACTGGTTTTAAGTGTGAACAAAAGCAAGTTTCCATTCAAACTTGTCTTTTAAAGATGTCTCTTATAATGAAGCACTTTCAAAAAGGCCGTATAGTTTATAGGCTTCATGATCCACTTATTTATTCAACAAGTATTCACTGCATCTTGACTACAGGATGGATAATATCTGGGAACAGGAGTTCTAATGGTGAACAATCAGATGTAGTCTCTGACCATTTTAGACTTTAGTCTTGTGAGGTATTAAAACAAAAACATATAATAGTTCCAAATTTTGATAAGTATAACAAAAGGAATAAACAGTTAGATAAAGAAGAAAAGAGTAGAACAATTTCTGATATATGACTAGAGGTGTCTTCCTAGATTGTCAGATAATGGAGGGGCAGGGACAGGCATTACAAAGAATGAAAGCAGAAGGCCTGAAGGTCTTGAGGTCAGAATAAGTCTGGAATGTTCTAAAAAGGAAAAGGTAATGTCCTAATATGCAGCGGTGAGAGAAGAGGATGGTAGAGGCTGTAGACAGAGTGGAAAGTAAGGAAGCTCATGATGAGCTCTGCTAGCTTGGAGTGGAGTTTGGAGTGGAGTGAATGCAATGGTAAATCACTGAGGAGTTTTAAGCAGGAGAGTGACAGTATAGATTCATCTAGTAAGAAGGTCATGTTTGCTGCTGAGAGTATAAGAGCAAGAATGCAAGACCGGAGACAGTTAGGAGGTCATTGAGTTAGCTTAGAAGAGAGACGACGGCAGCCAGATTAGGAGGTCTGCATGGAGTCCAGCGTATGGTTCACGGCCTGAACACTACATGACTGAGCAGGCGGCCTTACACTAGGCTCTGGGCAAAAACTGAACTGGAATTGATTTATTTCTAGGTTTTTCTCAAGCTAAACTTGGTCCTAACATAGTAGACTGAAAACAAAAACAAAAACCAAAAATTTGGTAAGAACTTAATCATATAAAATGAGAAAAGGAGATGTCAAATATTAACAGAGGTTATTTCTGGGTGATGGGATTATGAGTGGCTCTTATTCTCTCATTGTGTTTCTCTGTACTGTCCACATTTTCTGCTTCCTTTTAAAAGTAGGCATTTGGACTGGGAGACAGGAGACTTGGGTTTTATTCTTGCTCAAACAAAATGGGTTCTGAGACTTTGATCAATTAATTTAATTTCACTATATATTAATTTCTTTTATATATCAAGAGGATTAGGATCCATAACCTTTAATATCTCCCCATGATTCTCTGTGTTGCTTTTTATAATGTTGGCATGGAGTGTTAAATGAACACCATGATCTTTTAAATCTCGGACTGAACACTATCACACTTAAAATAAAATTAACAACAAACAAACCAGAGTTTTCCCTTTGTTCTCTCAATTTTGCAGGTCTATAATTTGCTCCCAGTGAAGAGTCTCCTTAGTGTTAGGTATGGAGGCCCTGTGAATGAAGATGGTGAAAAATGCATCAATGCAGAAGATATAACTCACAACGGAATCGTTTACACACCAAAGCAGATCCTGGATGATGATGATGTTTACAGTATCTTTGAGGTAATTTTTCTTCCTAAAAACGTAACTAAAATTGATTTCTATGTCTGTTAAAATGGAGAAAAAATGGACTTCTAAGCTCTAGAATCTGATCGTGCTCCACCCCTCAAAATAAAGCTATGACTAATAGAAGAATATTGAAACCTCAGAAGCACAGAGAACTTTCTATATATACAGATATTCAATCATGAATTTCTCTGGCACTTTAAACTGCAAGTGATGCACGTTTAGGGCCCACAACCTTAATCAAGTTGATCCCAAAGCTATTTACTACTGTCATATTCCCCTCTCAGTGATTCTCAAAGATTCTAATATGTGACAAAAACAAAACATTTTCCATAGTGCCTCTGACACCCTTGGAAAGGTGGGCACCTAATGGCAGCCATTACATCAATTATTTGCACAATAAATGCATGGTGAACGAGTAAATGACTGAATACACAAAGTACAATACTTCAGCCATCACCTTTAGTGCAGTAAAATTTCAGGGAACTGAAAGTAGCCTTTCATGAAGAAAAGATTTACAAAACTTTGGGTAGAAATGTTAGCATGCTTTAGGTATGTTAGATAAAATGTGTATCTTTAGGATTAACTATAACTAGCCAGAGTTATAAAAGGGGGGGTTTATCCAAGTTATGAGATTAAATCTTGTCTCTACCAAAAGGACTAAAAACACTCATCAGACCTTGAGGAAAACATATGTCATTCTTCTGATAGAGGTCTGCAGTTTAGCTGAGAGCAATTTAAATCTCCCCCTGCTGGAGCCTCCAGATTCATAAATCAGTTGGTGGTGGAGGGATAGAAGAAGACTCTTTAGGTTTATTGGCTAACTGTTTAATCGTTCAACACTTATTTCTAACTTCTTTCTCCCTGTTGCATGTCACCACTACCACTGAGAGCTGTGCTTCAGAGTCCCACAGTGTCCCATGTACTCCGAGACAGGGCAGCAAGTAGTGTTTGACTGTGACTGATGGTGAAGAGAGAGGAAGTTGGGAACAGGTGGGCTCCAGAGATGAGGCTCCCGTGGGCATCTGCAGCGTTACAGGTGCAGAGACTCCAGATAGGTAAAAGAAACTGAGAGAGAAAAGAGAAAAGAATCAATCACAAAAGGGATGAGTTGCACATAGATATTCAGGGAAAGGCATATTTCGCAACAAAACATAAGCAAAGCAAAGTTTACTAAAACTGTGAAGAAAACTCTCCAACATGCAGCCCTACAATTTCAAATGAAAAGAAATAAAATAATTTCTCTCTGCAATAAAGCCACAAGGTATATAGATAGATACATAGAGATATTTGTTTTCCAGGGGGGAAAGGAAGGAAAAACAACATCCAAGGCTAAAATACTCAGTTTCCTGGATGCAAAAGATAATTAAAGAGGCGTCAGTATACAGCTGACAAAATTCAGAAATAGGAATCAGAAGTAGGTTCTAATTCCAACTCCCATTCACTAACTGGGTGAACTGGGCTTTTATAAAATAGCTCTTGTCTCTATTTAGTGGAATTTTCCTGATGATCCTATGAGCTATGCATATAATAGCAAAAGTTTAATACAAATATAAGAAAATATTCCAGTCTTGAGATTGGATTGACAATATGCTTTAATAATTAATTTTCTTCCAGTCTGTAGGATTAAGTGTTTTTACCAACTCAAAAATCCACAAGCCACATTTCTGTCAGCTGCCCCAGACATTTCCAGGAGTGCCTATGGCCTATGTAGGAGGTAAGGGTGAGGTTTATTTGTCTGCTAGAATAATAAAAGAAAAATGATACTTTGCTCTATTGGGTTGGGGAAAAAGTTATTTTTCTATGTATTGAACGTTGTGACTCTGTAGCAACTTCTTGGTAAATTTTCTTCAAAAAACATTTTTCCCCCAAAAATAGGATCTTTTTAAGCAATTGGTTTTTTTTTTCTCTCTCTCTCTCTCTGAAATCAAAATCAACTACTTTTTGTCCTAGCCTTCAGTAGTCTTACTACTTCAAATCCTCCTTACCAACTATGGATTCAATACCTGAATTAGTCAGGGTAAGATAGATTATACGGCAGTAACAAACAAGCCCCCCCCCCCATCTCAGTGGCTACGCATAAAATGGTATGTTCTTTTCTCACACAAAAACTGCTCATGAGTCCAATAGCTGTCCAGAACAGCTCCCTACCAATCAGTGAGTCAGGGATATCCATTCCGCTTTCATCTTGTGACCACCATCTCCAATGTGCCTTTCAAGATTACTACCATGGGGAAGAAGGAGTAGGTTTGCACATGACTTTAATGGCCAGCAGTGGAATTGACACATCTTACCATCTGCCCTAACTGCAACGGAGGCTGAGAAATGTGAAGGATCATATGAATATTGTCTCTGTCATATTCTTTTTTGGAAATCAAAGTGATTTTGATATAATGAATAAAATAGGATAGTTCAACTCTGGCAGATGTACTACTAGTCTCTTTGTGTGTTTCAAGCACACCTGAAAGTGAAGAAGTTGAAGGGATTCTGAGTCTTCTTCTCTACTGCTATCAGGCCTAGAGAAATTTCTCTCTGCATGCTCGGATGTCTACTAATAATCTTCCTTTTCAAAAAGAAATGTGGTGGTGTGAAGTGTTCTTTAAAAATAAAATAAACACATTTTAACACAGTAGAAATTATAAGACAAAGAATAAAATTTGAAAACAAAGGAGTGAATAAGAATATTCTCTCAACAGAGAAAAAATTCTCTATAATGAAAAAAGAACACTGTGCTAAGAGCAAAGAAACATGTTTTCATCATACCCCCTACCTGGTGTGACATATGTGACTTTGAAAATTCTCAGACTCATTTAACCTTTTGGAGACTCAATTTCTTCATATCTAAAGTCGAATGACAGCACCAAGGTCACTGAGGTGTTCTGAGCATAAAATGAAAAATTATAATTATGAAAATATATTATGCCATGGAATAGCATGCTCTTTCTTTTAAAAAAACCTGAAAAACACTATTACTTTATTTTCATATCCCTCTTAATACCAAATGTATATTTTTTCCAACCCTAAGAGAAAAATCTGTTGATGGAATGAGCAAGAAAACCTGAAAACAGAGTACCATCATCACCTTCTTCTCCAAACGTTCTGTAAAACTCTATACAAATTTTGAATTTGGTATTTCTCACCTATCCATTCTTTGCTTTTCATTTTCAGTTACACCTTAGTCCTGTCCCTCATTATTTCATAACAAAATTACTTAAAAACCATGCTCATTTACCTTCCTGGCCTCCAGTTTTCTCCACTTCCATCTGTTTCGTATACTAAGAAAGGCATATCACCCTTCAACATTGCTTTTATCATGTCGCTCGTTTCTCATCCATAGTGACTACTTCCAGAATTCATAGAATTGTACTTTAGGTTTTAAAAGAGCATGTCCAATTCTATTATTTTATATATATATATATCATATATATACATATATATTTACATATTTATTCATGTATTTATATATCTTCTGATCTCTGGAGTATCACTTTTTTTTTTAAATCAAGCTAACTCCTGCCTTAATAGATATAATTTATTTGTCGTAATTCTCACGGTGCTTTATTTTATAATTACACTTACTATATACTCACCTATATTAAACACACCCCTAAAATAGACATTCCACTCCAGAGGATTAACTTTTTCATTATCCCTTTGTAGCATCCCTTCTGACCTCTGTGTGCATACTTGTACAGTCACTTCCTTGGAATGCTTTCCCCATTCTCCTCTGTTTCTCCTCCTTCAATGATCATCTGAAGTTCTACTTTGGTAAAGTCCTTTCTGGCCAATCTAAAGTTCATTTTCTGTCCTTTGTTGAGTCTGCTGTCTATAACATATATGTTACTATATCCTATTGTTTATGTCTCCATATCTCATTCACTGTTAAATAAAAAATCATTCCTGAAATCCTCTTGCTGTAGCTACCATCTTTTCCTCTTGTTTGATTCTCACTGCAAATGGAAAACACATGGTCATTATTTCAGTGTAAAAGCAATATTTGGTGTATTAAATTACTCTATTCTTCTTTTCACCAGTTGAATAAGCAGCTTAGGGAGAGCTACATTTCTTTTCATTTCCAGAGAAAAATATATTTACCTCTAGACTCTTTGAAGAAGCAATAGGATTAGCCTTCCTATAGGACAAATAGATAAGTGAGCAAAATAGCAAGGTAGTAGGTTAAATTGTTCCAATAATAAACATTCAGGTAGGTCAGAAGTTCATTCTACCTGAGAAATTAGGCAATGATAATGATAAATTAATGATAAAAATGAGGTTCACATTGGGCCCTGTGTGTTGTCTCTCCATAGCAGTTCCACAAGGCTTACCTCTAGCACATGGTGCTGCAGGTTATCCAATGATAATGAGAGAGGAGTTTCCAGCCATGGAAGTGAAAGAGACCATCCGGAAGTATTTCCCTGAGACCTGGATCTGGGACTTGGTGCCACTCAGGTAAGTTGTGTGTTGCCTGGAATTCAGTTTCAGAGAAGATGTGAATTCTCCTCTGTGATTCTGGTGTTATCCTTGGTTTCTGATCCTTTCAGTTCTGCTCTACTCCTTCTAGTAAATATTTGGGTTCATAGTTCATTTATCTCACAGCTAAACATTGCAATTTTTTTTTCTGATTTGGTCCTGAGATACCTAAAACAATAGAAAGCAGAAAGCTACCCTCGCTCCTAAAAAGAAAAGAAAAAATTTCATAGACCTCACTAGGAGTGCCAAACCTTATATCAAGATTAGCATTAACACACTAGGTTACTAAGTTATCATGCTCTAGGATCAGCTATGGTCCATGCTAAAAAAAGGAATTCATTCACTCTTTTCCTCTTTTTCCCTTTACTAGTTCATCAGGTGCAAGTGAGTTGGCAATGCAGGTCCCTGACACCATCACAGAGTGGAAGGCCAGCGCACTCTGCTTGTCCGGAGCTACAGGGCTTGGCCTCTCCCCCATCATCTCTTTTCAAGTCTTCCAGCCCTTCTTCCTGGAACTCACTCTCCCCTACTCTGTGGTGCGAGGAGAAGCCTTTACCCTCAAAGCCACTGTGTTCAACTATTTGTTCCACTGCATTTGGGTAAGGACACTTCTCTGGAAATGAGTGAGAGTAGAAGGAAGGAACACAATCACCATTCATTACCTAGGTTTCCTAGGTAATTTCCTAGTAAATCATAATTAAATATAATGTAGACTAATTTTGGAATGGAATAGGTACTAGGAGCAAAACTACCTGACAGGTCCAAGGTGGTAAGGTTATATTTATTTGGGACTCTATATTATCTGTGTATTCCTAAATTCAAACATTATTTCCACCTGATTACTTAATTTTTTTATGTTGACTAAAGAAAATATCTCTTCCTTGTGTTGGCACAAGCCTAAATCCTAGGCGTTTATCCTAATTCCCTTATTGAAAGCATCTACACTACAAATTTTTCAATTCCCTTATTGTAAACTTCTAAACTACAAAATATTTGACAGGGTTTACCTCGTGTGAACAATTTCTCAAAGCCTCTCAATTAGTATGCACTGGCCCTTTATGTTTCTTTCCCTTGTTATTGACCCTCTACCTGCGTTCTTTCTCACACTTGTGGGTGGGTATGGGGGACAGGTCAGTGTGCAGCTGGAGATCTCTCCTGCCTTCTCAGCAGTCCCAGTAGAGAAGAATGAAGACTCTCACTGTGTCTGTGGAAATGGGCGGAAAACTGTGTCCTGGGCTGTGACCCCAAAGTCACTGGGTGAGTGGTAAAGTTGTTGACAAATCCTATTTCTGATGTCATAATGATTTGCTTTCCACTCTGACCCAGATACGTGTTTTTTCTCCTCTTTAGCAATGATCGATTGAAAAGAAACCATTATACATATTGGGGAAACTTAAAAAGAAACCATTCAATATAGAATCACTATTTAACTCTGTAAGAATCTTATTCCTCAGGAAAGGTGAATTTCACAGCTACTGCAGAAGCCCTGCAGTCTCAGGAACTGTGCGGTGATAAGGTGCCTGAAGTCCCAGCACTTGGCCAGAAGGACACTGTAGTCAAGCCCTTACTAGTTGAGGTATGCAGGTATACTTTCTCTGAGTCTGAGGCCTTATTATATAATATGTAATATAATTTCATTCCCAAGAATATGGGTGAATCCACAACTCAATTCTTCACTAACATTTCCTCCTCTATTTTAAATTGATTGATTTTTATCCTATATATTCGGGATTACTTTACTTTTTGATTTTTTTTTTCTATACAAAGCCTGAAGGAATAGAAAAGGAGGAAACTTTCAACACACTCCTCTGTGCATCAGGTAAGTGTAAAAAATAGACAAAATTCACATGTTAATCCACTCGCCAAAGCATATAGTCGTAGAATGCCCTTTGGGGCATGTTTTCCTCTGGAAAAAGAAAGTAGTAGACTCTCCCATGTGCAAAATCTAAGGACATTTGATGAAGAACAGTCTTTTCCTGATGAAGAAGGCATAGAGAAGTTAAAAGACTTACTTAAAAGCTCTTGGCTGATAATGAGGAACAAAGCTATGACCATAGGACAGGATTCTTTCCAATACACTGTGTTTTCCAAACTTCTTCCTAAACAATTTTCAAAATATTGAAATATCTGTGTGGCAGTAGTACTAGTTGTTATTCAATTAATAATTTAAAAGTACTCATATTTTAATTTAAACAGGTTATTTTAAAAAGAACTTAAGGTCACTAACATATATAGAAAACCAGTATTTTACTAATACCATTAATACAATCATATAAAAATCATCATTAAAATATTCAACTTTGCACCATCTGAATCATCTTGAGGACAATGCTCAGTGTGCAGATCTCTTCTCTTCTCTATACAGTCATGAGCTACATAATGACATTTCGGTCAATGATGGACCGCATATACAATGTGGTCCCATAAGATTAGTACCATATAGCCTAGGTGTGTAGTAGGCTATACCATCTAGATTTGTATAAGTACACTCTGTGATGATCAAACAATGACAAAATTGCCTAACAACACGTTTCTCAGTACATATCCCCATTATTAAATGACGCATGACTATATAAGCATCCCTTGATGATCTCATCTAGTCACAGAACTTTAATAACAACTTTGTATTAGAGACCATAAAATTTACATCTTTGATCCACACCTCTTTTCTGAACTCAGACTCATGTATTTCAACTGCCCACTTATCATCTCCACTTATAGGCCTGTAGGTCCAATAGGCATCTCAAAACTAGCGTGTTCAAAACTGAACCTCTGCTGGCCCCACGAACCTGCTCCTCCTACAATTTTCTCCATCTCAGATGATGGAAATTCCATTCTTCTTCTTGCTGGGCATAAAAACTTTAGAGTCATTCTTTATTATGTTCTTTCTCTTACACTCCACACCCAATCCATTCTCAAATCTTGTTGGCTTCACCTTCAAATTATGTGCAGAGTCTTCCCACTTCTTACCATGTCCACCTCTCCTCTAGTCCTTTCTCTTTTGCACGATCTCAATAACCTCCTAACTGGCCTCCTGATCATCTCCTCTTGTTCCCCTACAGCAAGAGGGATCATTTAAAGCATATTCAGATCATGATCCTCCTCTATTCAAACCTTCCAAGAATTGCCCATATTCGTCAAAGTTAAAGCCTACATCTCTAATGTCACCTACACACCCTCGCAACCCTATGACTTCATATTCTACTACTCTGCTCTGGCCACACTGGCCTCCTAATCTGCTCTTGGAACATACCCAGCATGCTCTAATCTCTGGAGTCTTCACTTTTTGTTCCTTTTTCCTGGAAGTTTCTTCCCCCAGATATTTTTAAATCTTCTTCCCTAACCTACTTAAAGTCTCCAGTCACCTATGAATTTTTATAAATGGGCTTTTTTGTAGGGAGCTCCCACCCCACCCCCTGCACTTCCTAATTTGCCTTGTCTTACTAGCTCATGCATATAAACACTTACTCTGCTTTAATTTTCTCTATAGAACTTATAAACATCTATCACACTAAATATTTACTTTTTATCCCATTACCTCCATTAAAATGAAAACCCCAGGAAGTCAGAAAATTTGTTTTGAAAATTTCTATACCATTTTCCTTAAAAGAGAACCTGGTACATAGCATGCACATAATACATACTTATTAAAAGGATGTGGTTGTTAAAAAACACTAACAATAGTAAAAATTAACATAAACAATAAAGAGAAGGAAATAAGCGTACCACAGGTATATGCTTTTAAGGAAATGTATAGAAATTTAGCACAAATATATATGATTAATATGAACTTCACTGTGAGATAAGTCCTGGCTTTAGGAAAAATTTGGATTACATCAAAGAAATTATATAGACCAAGAGAAACAAGAGGATGGACCTTGGTCATATAGAGGAAAAATTTCAAACAAAAATAGAACATTCCTCTCATTTTTTTCCCTCCCTTATATGTATTTGTCTTCTTTCATTAGAAACTGGAGTATCTGAAAAGTTGTCACTAAAAGTCCCTTCAAATGTGGTTGAAGGATCTGCCAGGGCCACATATTCGGTTTTGGGTGAGTCTCCCAGCCCAAGGGAAGCAGATGTCCATCTCCATCATTTTAGAGTGTGGGGCCTCACCATCCATGGTTAATGAAGTCACTGACGAGGCATTGGATTGAGAGAAAGAGCACTAAGCTAAGGACTACATTGTATATTAGTCAGAAAGGGGGTTGAATAGATGTTGTACTACATATTATACCTTGATATACTGTAAAAAGTAAGAAGGGTCACCTCTCTGTGCCCTCATCTTCAAGAGATTGACAAGGTGGTGATGATTCCTAGTAGATTTGAAAATGGTTGGTTTTTACCAGACAGGTGGCTCATCAGAAAAGACGTATCCTGCCATTCAGTTTTTTCCCTGTTTTTTCCATACTTGAAGCATCTACTTTATTTTTCCCACTTTTCTCTTTCCTTTCTATTTCTTGCTTTCCTACACGTCTTATGCTCTCTTATTCTCCATAAATTATTTGATCTCTCACTTAGCTAGTAACCTATCTTCTTATCCCAACATAAACCAGCTCTGAAGCCCTCTGATTTTTTTTATATCTTTGATTCCCCAGGTGATATATTAGGCTCTGCAATGCAAAATCTTCAGAATCTTCTCCAGATGCCCTATGGTTGTGGAGAGCAGAATATGGTCCTTTTTGTCCCTAACATCTATGTTCTGAACTATCTGAATGAGACACAACAGCTTACAGAGAAGATCAAGTCCAAAGCCATCAGCCACCTCGTTAGTGGTAAGAGATCACCCCAAAAGGAGAAACCTTAACTGATTCTCTAAATATCTCCTTCAGTGAACTCAAATCAGCATCCCTTTGGTTAAGACTTAGTAATCATTGTTGCTGTGATATCCAATAAAATGCCCCACTATACAACCAGAAAATTCAATAGCATCATCAAGTCTTGGAGACGTTTTAATAAAATAGTAGTTTCCTTATGATTCCTCAATAAATTTTGAGGAAAAGACTGATTAATCCTCCAGTGTCTCTGCTATTTCATAAATCTATGAAAACTTCCTCTTCAGGGTACCAAAGACAGTTGAATTATAAGCACAGTGATGGCTCATACAGCACCTTTGGGGATCGTGATGGTAGAAGTCAGGGAAACACTTGGTAAGATAATTATTTCTATATGCTCTCTATAGATCCATGATATTTCAAAATTCTGAATATAGCTATTCTCTGATACCTGAAGTTCTTTCATGGAAATTTGTTATCCTTTAAAAACCCATACGTGTGTGATCACTACTAGGTGATCTCACCGTTTCATCTATGAAAGCTCACCTGCTCTGATAGCACAGTAGATAGCAGTAAAATAAGGGTCCCCCCAAATGGAACCATTAGGCAGAAAGTGTTATAATGTAAAATGATAGGAGAAGAAGCTTCTACACTGTGCATTAAGGGAGAAGAGAAGGGGGAGGACAAAAAGAGACCATGATGTAGTGAAATCATTCCGAAAATGGCAGTTTTGGTGATGGGAAGACTTGGAGGCTCCAACAAACATTCTGTGAGGAAAAAATGTGAAAAGCATCAATTCTAGAGAAACCAATAAAGTTGAGAGATTTAAAAAAAGAGATTCAGGTGTTTGCTGGACAAACAAGAGAATATTCAGTGTTCAGATATCATCTCCCCAAGAATTTCCTCCACTGAACTGTGAGGACCAATGTCTGGAGGCAATTGCACAAAGTGAGCTTTAAAAATGAGATGTCCTCATGTCTCAGTCTCTTCTTTGCTGGACAGGCTCACTGCATTTGTGCTCAAGTCCTTTGCTCAAGCCCGGTCACACATCTTTGTGGAGTACTCACACATTGTGAATGCCCTCACCTGGCTTTCACAGAAGCAAAAGGAAAATGGTTGTTTCCAACGCTCTGGATCACTGCTAAACAATGCTATTAAGGTGATGCCTTTAATTTTGTTCTGGCCCCTGAAGATAGTGATATGTAGGAGCAATGATGCTCCTATTGATTCCTCAAGTCCTGGTGACATACCTTTGAGGAAGGGTGGTACACTCTAAAGCTTCTAAAATCTAGCAATGAATTAGTAGCTTTTGTTGAATGAAAACAGTATGCAAAAAAACCCATATATTAATAAAAGTGAGGGAAAGTGATTTGGGAAAGATTCAGGAATTTTAGAGTAGAGGTGGAAGAGGGAAATCAATAATATTGCACAAGAAAAGATGCTTTCTAGTGAAGAGGCCAAGGGGAAAAGTAGAGATACCTGACTCTAGCTAATAAATATTGGAGTGTTTGAGTATTTCTGCTTTTGGTCCTCACAGGGAGGGGTAGATGATGAGGTGACACTCTCTGCCTACATCACCATTGCTCTGCTGGAGATGCCACTGCCTGTCATGGTACGTACTAGCACATTCCCTGTACCTCCCTCACAAATGTAAGGAATAAAAATGATAGAACTGTGGGCCAGCCCCATGGCATAGCAATTAAGTTCACATGCTCTGCTTCAGCAGTCTGGGGTTCGCAGGTTCAGATCCCGGGAGCAGACCGATACACCACCTGTCAAGCCATGAGGTGGCAGCATCCCATATAAAGTAGAGGAGAATGTGCATGGATGTTAGCCCAGGGCCAATCTTCCTCACAAAAAAAAGAAAGATAGAACTATGAATCTCTGAGGAAAATGAGTTGTGGTTTTCACATTATTTAATTTTGGGATATTTCACTGGAACATAAAGGACTCGATCCTTTTAGAAGCTGCAGAGGAAATTATTCTCTGGTCAGAACTGTAACGTTGCACAGGCACGTTGGGGCTTTTAATTTGGCATTAGCCTAGGGATAGTTCACTAGCTGGGTTCTTCTATCTTAAGATCTCCTTTCATCTTCTTTATAGCACCCAGTTGTCCGCAATGCTCTATTCTGCCTGGAAAGTGCCTGGAGATCCACCTCAGAGGCCCAAGGAAGTCTTGTCTACACCAAGGCATTATTAGCCTATGCCTTTGCCCTAGCAGGATACCAGGCCAAGCGAAGTGAGCTGCTTGAATCACTAGACAAAGAGGCTATAAAAGAAGGTAAGAACTGTTACTGCAAGATTTACTCCAAGAATCACCAGTGATCAAAAGAAGAGAGAGGACTTATTGAACTCACACCTATCATGCTTATATTATATTATACTATATTACATTATATTATTCTAATGATGAGAAGAATAATTATCATTGATCTCAAACTTAAGTTCTCTGGGTAACATGGATCATTTTATCCCTTCACACATCATAGACTCTAGACAGCCCAACTTCTAATATCACACAAGTAGTATGTAATAGACACAAAGACACAATGTGATTTACTAGGACCTTAATTTACTTTCTTGGCAAAAATTTGTTTGGTGATTACTTAATACTTTTTCTTCATTTACATCAATTCACTAGCTGAGCTCTAATTATAAGGATCATTCATGAATTAGGTTTTGAAATCATTATCTAAGCTTAAGATCACACCCTTCTCCATTTCAAAGAGGACTCAATACACTGGCAACGTCCTGGGAAATTTCAAGAAGCTAAGGAACTCTATCATCAACCCCGGGCTCCTTCTGCTGAAGTGGAGATGACATCTTACTTGCTCCTTGCCTATCTTACTGCCCAGCCTGCCCCATCTTCAGAAGATCTGTCTGTGGCCTCACGTATTGTGAAATGGATCACCAAGCAACAAAACCCCAATGGGGGCTTCTCCTCCACTCAGGTCTGTGGAGAGACTCTAGAGAGAAAAATTAATATATTAATACATATGTAGACACAATCATATTCTAGGAGTTGAATAACTGAGCAGTATTTCTAATTCAGACTTTCTCCATTCCTCTATCACCAGAGGGGTTCCAGCCTCATCATTTTGTATATGAATTATTGCTCTGTCTTCTGTACAGTCTCTCATATTTTCTCTCCTTAGTGGACCCTCAATTGTAAAGTAGATTAATCTTCCTAAAGCAATGTTTTCATGAGATTATTTCCCTGACAAGGTAAATCTTTTTTCATTCAAAGACTAAAATTACTGATATTTTACCCAAAATATTTTCTCTCTCCAGTAAACATGAATACTCCTATCTAGTTAGGCTGATCCCTTCACTTTTTCTGTATTTGGCTCAATCCCTTTTCTATGTCTTCATTTACAATATTTCCCACCCAGTACTCCATGACACCTCTCCTCTGTCTATATAAACCTTTCTCATTATTCAGAGAGAATATTATTTCTTACCTTCTTCACAGTCTTCTCTTACTATTTTAGCTCCAACTTCTTCCCTCTTCTCTGAATTTTTGCAACAAATAAGGTTATATAAATTTGTAAATCATTGAAATAGCCTCTGCTTTGTGTCAAATATTTGAGTCTTATTTCCATATGTATATTGTAAACTACTTGAATGAGGAAATTTCATTTCCTGCTAAAGTACCTAGAACAGTTTATGATTAATAACCAGGCCTGAACTGAACTGAAATTCAGTTAATGAACTGTGTTTATGACTAAATAACTCTAGGAGAGAGTTGCATTGATATGGTTTACATCCAGTATGATTTTGTTACCATCCTTTCCTGTGTTTCTGCGCCCATCTTTTTCAGGATACGGTGGTAGCTCTCCAAGCCCTCTCCAAATATGGAGCAGCAACTTTCACTAAAAGGGAGAAAGCAGCCACAGTCACTGTCAAGTCTTCAGAGACTTTCTCTGAAGAATTCCAAGTAGACGAGGCCAATCGCCTATTGCTACAAGAGGTCAGGTTGCCAGAGATTCCAGGGGAGTACAGCACAGCAGTGTCAGGGTCAGGATGTGTGTACCTCCAGGTGAGACCGCCAGTGCTTAAGGGATGCTGCAAGTGGGAGAAAAAGTCTCAATAATTGTATTTGAATTTCAAAATAGAAAAAGAAATGTGTGCTAAGGGGAGGTGTGAATCATCTACAAGAGATAGACTATTTGAGTACAAAGATAAAGCATTTTTTTCCAACTTGTTTTAGACATCCCTGAGATATAACATCATGCCCAAGAAAGAAGGAAAAGTTCCCTTCACCCTGAAGGTTAATACTTTCTCCAAGAATTGTGGAGTAGATGCTCACAGGAAATTCCAGATTCATATCAACATTAGGTAAATCCTAAATCACCACCAGACCTTTTGTAGAATTTGGCAAAATTGAATTTTTTGTGTGTGGGAACTCCATTTTCCAAAGTCAAACATAAAGATTATGGAATTCTTGCAATATTTATTAACAAGATTTTCTCCACCATTATTGAGAAGCCTTAACATTGAAAATATGATGTTGCCATATCTGCAGAGTGTGAGTTCATAATGACGGGTTTTCCAAACAACCATGGGAGAAGCAAATAGAGTAGATGGAGAAGTTGAGTGGTAGTTAGGGATCAGGAACACTAGAAATAAAAGAGTAGGGGAGATTTCTGTCTTGTATGAATTCCAAAGAATTTTATGTGAATGCCTTGTCCCTATGCCTTGACTTCATAGTTATACTGGGGAGCGACCCAGCTCCAACATGGTCATTGTTGACGTGAAGATGGTATCAGGCTTCATTCCTGTGAAAGCATCAGTGAAAAAGGTAACCCTAAATCCCTTACAGATAGCAAAGTCATGATAAATGCTGAAATTTATGCTTGTCAATTTCATTTTATTGATTCAGTTTTCAAGAGGTTTACTCCCTCAAGCTTGCTACTCTAGACTGTGTCACCATTTTAATAGGTATTGTAGTTATAAGATTTCAAGTATAAGAAATAAGTTATAAACATGGTTAATAATGTTCCAGTAGGCCCTGAGACACCTAGATATGTGGAGTGGCAGAATTATCTTCCAACTATACATAAAAAGAAAAAGGGATAATATATCATATATATGTGTATGTACATACACAGACATTGTGATATATGTGAGAGATATATATATGATATATTCTCCCCTCTTTTGTACATATATAGTTGGAAGATAATTCTGTATATATGGGGGTTAATAAATATTACTATTATTATCGTTATTGCTATTGTTGTTATCATTATTACTCTTATTCTTGAAGAAATCAAAATTAGCAGTTTTGATGTTTCTGAGCAACCACTTAGATCGTAAATACCTGAAAACTGCTCTCAGTCTGAAATTTCCTCATCCCATATCTCTGGCTTATCCTCTTGGTCAACAGCTCCAAGAAAGCCCTCAGATTCGAAGGACTGAAAGGAGCACCAACCATGTCCTGATTTACTTTGAAGAGGTAAGATTCTCTGTGACTCTGCTAGGTCTGGGAGAACTACTAGAGGTTCTAACAATCCAATCCAGATTCCAAATAGTGTTTTTCACATACACAGGTAAAGGAGGAAAAGATAGCTACATGGGGAAATGGAGTCTGGCCTGGTCCGCAAGGCTCAGTTTACTACATTTGACAGTCCATAAAATCTTCTCTTTTGTCCTTCTTTTATCTGTCATTGAGTGTGTCATGCAAGTCTAAAAATGTCTGATTCTTTCCATAGGTTTTGGTACAGATGGATAGCATAAATACAGGGTTTAATAATATCTTAAGAAGAGACAATGGTAGCTAGTAACTAAGTTAATTTTTGATTCCAATTCAGTTTTCCTGTTTCTTCAGCTAACCAGTCAAACCCTGAGTTTCTCCTTCTCAGTGGAACAAGACATCCAAGTAAAGAATTTAAAACCAGCTACTGTAAAAGCCTATGATTATTATGAGACAGGTGAGTGAGATTCAGACATGATGAGCTTTGAAAGGAAAAAAATGACTAACCTAGTAAAGGATCACCCTAACTAAAACAAAACTCCACAATCTTTCACTGGAAGAAAAAGTGAGTTTATGGTCACCAAATGATCATGTTCTTGTATATTAACCTCTCATGTGCCTCCTAAACAAGTCTTAGAGCCATTCTTATAAGTTGATCATAAAGCAATAAGGGGATCAATTCTTTCTAAATTCTCATATAAAGTTGTTCTGGACTGAATTATAAGATAATAAGAGGAGCAATAACTAAAAAAACAACACATCTCAGTACTGATGTGTGATATGAGACCTAAAATTTGATCTATTTTTGACTTGTGCCTTGGATAGTCTCACAAAACTTGGGAAACTTTGTAATATATCGGGAAATTCTTCCATTTGCTTGTGACTGAACTAAAAACTTAC
Source organism: Tapirus indicus (assembly GCA_031878705.1). Taxonomy (NCBI): domain Eukaryota; kingdom Metazoa; phylum Chordata; class Mammalia; order Perissodactyla; family Tapiridae; genus Tapirus; species Tapirus indicus. The sequence goes on along the minus strand of CM062918.1, from coordinate 105,499,201 downwards.
CAGCATCATAGTATGCTGGTAGTGTTAAAACTTTACTCCTTCTTAGGTTAAGGAAAGGTTCAGAGAGGAAGATACAACTCCAACAAGAAAAACAAAGCTGTGAAAAAGGGCTCTACAGTGTCCTATGGATAGACACAGTTTTCCGTCTGTGAAACCTGCCCCTCAATTCTGTATCCAAGCGCAATTTTCTCTTACTCCCCTCCCATCAATCCCAAATGACTTAATACAGAAATAAGTCATTTTATTTGCTCCATAAATGTGCTCCATACTTTCTTTCTTAGCTTACACAGTTTGTTTACAATTGACTGCTCATGTGCCTATTACTGAATGTCTTCACTCTTTCTGTCTCATTATTTTGTGCATTTCAGAGGAATTCACCATTGAAGAGTACAGTGCTCCCTGCAGTTCTGGTAAAGCATAAACAGTAAAATTTAATGCCCACATAAAGAAAATAAATAAACATCTGTTGTCTGCATAAGGCTGCTTCTTAAGTATATGCTTAGCATATTATAAAACTCTGCGGTGTATCGTTTATGAATTAAACTATTTCAAATGTATTATAGAATTTCTCAGTAGAAAAAATCCAAATAAAGTATAATTATTGGTGTCTGGAGTGACTTGTTTGAAGATGAATCCAGGAATTTGCCACACATAAAAACTAAATCATGTAATATTTAGTTTACATTCTATACCCAGAGAGGATATATTTACCACCCATGACCTTTCTAGGATGTTTCTAAACTTATACTATTTAAAGTCAGGAAAATTTTCACTATAATTATGCATATAGCACAGCATGAGAGATGTAATCTATAAGACCTTCCTTTAGGCTGGTTGACAGGGTTCATCTTTGACAATATAACACTTGCTGTGAGACCTTCAGATCTCCACTTTAAACCATGAAAAAAAACTGAAAACAGCCCTATCATTAAAAATAATTAAAATTTAGTAAGTTCAAATTTTTATAACTGAAATATGAAAATATATTCCTTTAGCAGATCACAGAATTTCCCTAATATTTCCACCTTTTCTTCTGCTGTTTAGAATCTGAGCAAGTGAATGCTTGAAAATGGAAACTTATGAACCTCACCAAATGAACTTCTCTGGAAATGAAGAACGAAAACTTGTCAGGAGAGAAGATAGTGGGAGAAAGAAGGGAAAGGAATTGAAAATACATAAAATTTGTGTGTTGAATAAATTTATAACATTTACAACTCTATCTTTTCTTTTGTTATCAGTGTTTCATTTACCCTCTGAAATATGTATCTATTCCCCAAAGTATTTTTAAAAACACTAAAACAACTATACAAAGAGGTGCACTCAAAAACACTATAAATAAATCAAAATGGAATTCCAAAAAATGTTCAAGTAACCCACAGGAAGGTTCGGAAATGAAAACAATGTTTCCAAATATTGGAAACAACCAAAATGTCCATCAATAGGTGAATGTTTAAACTGACTGTGGTACATCCATACCATGGAATACTACTCAGCAATAAAAAGGAACAAACTACTGATAAACACAACTTGGATGGATCTCAAAAATATTATGCTGAGTGAAAAAGCCAATTTCAAAACGTCATACTATATGATTCCTTTTATATAACATTCTTGAAATGACAAAATTATAGAACTGAAAAACAAATTAGTAGTTTCCAGGAGTTAAGGATGGTAGGGTGAGGGGTGAATGGGTGTGGCTCTAAAGGGATAGCATTAGAGAGATCTTTGTGGTGATAAAATCCTGCATGCGTGGGAGTAAAAGTCCTGGTTCAAATTTTTACATTTAACTCCATCTCAAATTATTTTGTTGTCTATTGTGTGGCGAGTGAGTATCTAAATTGACTTTTTTTTCTCATATAGTTTTCTAACAGTCCCATTATCATTTATCAACCAATCCTATATTTTCCTGCCAATAAAAAGTGCCTCCTTTATAAAAAATTAAATTATCATACATTCTAAGGCTTGTTTCTGAGTGATTTATCCTATTCCGTTGATTATATAGCCTATTCTTTCACAAGTACTAAAATATTTGAATTACTGTGGCTTAATAAACTGTTCTAATAGCTACTATAGCTGGTCCCTCCTCATAATAACTACTATGGCTGGTCCCTCCTATTTTTTTTTTTTTTTTTTTTGCAATACTAAGCTCACTATTACAGGTAAAACTGAAATCTTTTTTATCAAGTTAATTATGCCCATGGTCATGCTGGATATTGTTTAGTATTGCATTGAATATGAATGAATGTATAATGATTATGAATGCCAACATTTTACAATATTTAGCCTTCTCTATTCAGACACATTTCATCTTCATTCAACTCACATGAAGTGAATTCTAATTCTGACTTAATTTCTTAATTAGGACTGAACTACAGAGTTAAAATTAAAGATTAACTTCATGGATATATGTAGTAAAATAAATTGAAAGCGTAAAACAATGTATACATGGAAATAAAAGTTATGAGCAAAAATAAAATTACAAGATAATGAAAGACAAGAGCAATATTTCTCATTTGTTGATAGAAACCATTGGAAGATTTTAAGCAAGAAATTACTTCAGATTTGCATTATGAGAGTTCATTTTCTAGGCAACGGGGAGAGAAAAGAAAGCAATTTTCTGCTGACCTCCAGATACACAGCCCATTTGTACAGAGCTGGGTTGTCTTCCTCATGCTTAATCAAATGGTTTAGCACACATATCTCTCTTCCATACTTATACAAATCCACACTTTTAAAAATTGTTTATTTTCCTCTCATCTATAGCCTCAGACCACTTGTTAGCCAAATCTGTGTCTTAATCATGTCTGCAGCCTGTTCACCCAACACAGTGCTGAGAATACTGTAGGCACTCAGTAAAACAAAGGAGTGATTGAATGGGTCAGTGTCTGTGCGAGCATACTCCCACAGGTAGAGAGAGGAGAAATTGAGTAACTCAAAGCTGTTCACATACCACAGGAGAAAAAATGAGCTAGAAAGATCATTTTTACTCAGACCTGAGTCAAATTGCTTAATGTTTCACGAATACTTTACGGAAAAGATTTTCACGCTTTTCCAAAGCCAAATAAAAGAGAAGAAAAGGGAATTTTGGTTATTTACTACGAATTTAAGCAAAACTTGTTTAAAATTACATTTTATACATTCATTGAGCTCTGAGAGATAAATCATTGTCTCTATCTTGCAAAACTAGTTGTCAGCAATCATCAAAAGGGTAAATACAAATTATTTCTCTTGGGGGTTGAATTGTGTCCCCCAAAAAGATATGTTGAAATCCTAATTACTGGTACCTATGAATGTGACCTTATCTAAAAATAGGATTTCTGCAGAAATTAAGATGAGGTCATACTGGAGTAGGATGGACCCTTTATCCAAAATTACTGTTGTCTTGTAAGAAGGGAAAAGATACACAGAGACAGGCATGCGCAGATGTAAGACAGTCTCAGACACACAGGAGAATGCCATGTGATGATGGAGGCAGAGATAGGAACACCAAGCATTGTTGGCAACAAAAGAAACTAAGAGAAAGGCATGGAGCAGACTCCCCTCAGGGCATTTGGAGGGAATGTGGCCCCGCCAATACCTTCATTTCTGACTTCTAGCCTCCAGAACTATGAGAGTATAAATTTCTGCTATTTGAAGCCGCCTAGTTTGTGGTACTTTGTTACAGCATAGGAAACTACAAGAACATCCAATTAAAAAAATACATTCTCATTCATTGGCCCAGTTTACGTAGTTCATACTTATTTGTCTTTTAAATCAGAAGAAATAAATGAGCAGGTCCCAAATGATTGGGTGAAGGAAGGAGAAAGTGTTACCACACAAAGGGCACAATCTGCTCGCTGCAAGACAAAAGCCAATCATCAAGAGGCAAGATGGTGGATAAGAACGGGCATTTCTTGCAGCTTGCTTGCAGGAGGGAAGATGGCTGACTCATGTGCAAAAGAACCATCTTAAGGCGGCACAAAATCTTACAGCAGTTATATAGGCTGGTGGGTTACGGGGAGGGGGTTAGGAATGTTGACCTTCGAGTGTTACAGACTGGGAGTTGCCACACCAGATCTTTCAGTTGTCATTGATGATGGCTATCAGCATAGACTCTCTGTTTGGGGGTCATCACATTCCTAAGGAACTCAAAAGAACAAAGTTATCATCTTATCGCAGCTGGGAGGTACATGCACAAGCAGGGGTCGTAAAATCTACAGAGCAGTTAGATGTCCTGAAGGGTGCAAATCCAGCTGGGTTGTCTAGTCAGAGGTCATTCAAAGTTATAATAGGGTTTCTTTTCTACAATATGGCTTCCCTTAAGTCAACCTTGTTTTGAGCCGCTACCAAAAGCAAGGAATTTTCTTTCTGTTTTATATATTTCCACACAGTTTAATTTAACAATGAAAATGTCTTATTCTATAACTTAAAACAAATTTTAAAAAATCTGAGCTATGGGGTCCAGTTTTTAACTTCTAGCCTCTACCATGCTTATAGCTTGCCTCAAAAAAGATAAATCTAGTCTTGTTGTTAAAGTTCTCCAAGAAGAGTTTTCTTGTTTATTTCTCCTGTGGTTGTGAGGAAAATAAAATGATTCACAATAAAAATGAATAAATCCTTGGGTCATTAATATTGCTGGACTTCAAACTCGTTTGGGTGAACAGGCTGACTTATAGATTTTAACCTGTTCTGGTACCCCCCTCAAGGAATGTTTGATTAATATTTAATACAAAGGAGAAGTATTGTTGAAGACATTTCTTCTAGGTCATTTTGAAAATATAAAGGAGTCACTGTTATTTAAATAACAATAGTGTGAGAAATATCTTTATGCTTTTCATTTAATATTCTCAGGCACTTTTCTTATAAAATTTAGAATTAATTAAATCAGAGTTAATGCAAAAACATTAAAATAAAGAATAGTTAAGACACAAAAGGCAAAAGTTCTGCAAGGATTCAAGTTATCATTGAACAGAGTTTTACCTGAGAAAATCTGTGCCAAGATGTGATGTGTACTTAACCTGACAAAATGAAACTTGTCATTTTCAGTAAATAATCTTTCATTACTCAAAGTCTGTTAATATGTAAACCACACAAAAGAGTTTCATCATCAGTACACTGGGATAACACTTGGCCCCCAAATTCTCTCTCCACAGGCACTGAGCTGCTGAATATAAAATTAAATTCTTCTTTGTATCAGGCATAAAAAAGAAAAGATTAAAAATAAAAAGGAATGCCTTTGTCAAATTGTGTAAATACATAAAAGAACACTTTACAAAATATTTTATAATTCATACTGGGACTCATGGATGGATATTATTAACCATGGTAGCTTCTTATTTTAACAAATTATTTGTCAAAGTATAATTTTCAAAAAAATATATATCCTTGTATATATATATATATATACATATATATAAAGAAAATGTATATTCTCAGGCAAATATAAAATAAACATGTGTCAAAGATTTTATTTAACCTATTAATTAATGAAGTGACCAGTAAGATATAATAACCAGTTCAAAAAGCATCTAAGAATCTAGGATATTTACAGACAATTTAACAAAAAATTGTTAGGATAAGAATGATGCATTAGGTATACAACTGAATAATGATTAAAAGATGCCACAAAATCTTTGGGGTTATCTGTTCCACTGGACAGAAATTATTTGCATGTGTACCTGATAAAAATCAACAAGTAACTTCACTAAGTCTGGAAACGTTTATTTGTAGTAAATAATGAGATGAGCTAAGTATATTCCCCGAGATAATCCTGAAGTGGCCCTTGCCTCCAAGTTGTACTGAAAGAACGTGCAACTCCTCATTTTTGTCTTATTTCTGAGTTTCTGATAATTTTTCTGACAGTGGACCCTCAAAAGATTATTCTTTATTTTAAAAAGGACAGTGGTTGTCTCAATGCGTTTGGACTGATTGTTTCCATTGGTGCATAGGAGGGTTAATCAGCCATGTAGGCCTCCTTTGTCTGCAAATCTTGAACCTCCAGTATTAAGCAACTACTAAGGCCACACAATTAACTTCTGTCTAGAAGCTTTCATAAGGAATCTTGGTTTAGACTTTTAAGAACCTCTACGACATTATTTCATCTGCAGTACCTACAAAGTTGGGTGAATTCCTGTCATCTAGAAGTCCCCAAAATTCCCAAGATCCTTGGCCTGCCAGGAAACAGTCTTCTTTATTCTTGTGAGACTGGGACCCTGTAAGTCAGGTACTAGGTCAATTTCATAAGAGGACTTTCTAGGCATCAACTCTATCAATATTTCTCAATAGTGAGTTTATCATGTCTAATTAAATGAAAATTATTTTCATATATTATTGCTTTAGGTATGTCTTCACTATGCATCAACCTGCCCAACTAGATCTAGGTAAAAAAAGAAGAGGACCAACTCTTATTAAACTAATGCAAATAACTATGATGCCGTGAAAAATACAGAGATTCAGTAAAAGTATTTGTTTCTGAATTCAAAGGGAGTCAGTGGGAATCAGATATCACTTTAAAATGTTTTGTTTCCATCCACAGAAACAAAATCTACTTCAGTGAGGGCTAGATATAGTATAAAATGAAAGAGAAAAAACTTTTCCCACATATATTAAAAATACATTTTAAAATAATACCTGCCATATTCCAATTAAAAACCCACATTTTAATTTCCCTCCTCAGTTAATCCTAGTAATTCTTGTTCTGCTTGATCTTAGGTCAAGCATTCTTCTTTCATAAAGTATATTTGCTTCTAAACTAAAAAGAGTCCTGGAAATCCTGTTTTGATCCCCTAGTACAGTCTGAAAGTTGTCTAAGAACAACAGTTCAGAAAGCCGAATCTAGGAGTCTGTTCTTTGAAATAACAAGGTTCAGAATAGCTAATAGGGTCCTTTCCAGAAGGCTTCACCAAGCATCAAGAAGCAGACATCTGCTAGATAGTGAAATTAGTTAATTTATTATGCTAACCAATAACATCACCATGAAGGAAGGCAAAATTCTCTATAGGCATACTGCACATAGCTATTTCATAAGGGTTTGATCAGTGTTTTCTTAAGAGTAAGAATATACTATGGACAGTGAAGACCTTGACGAATCTCCATTGCCTTCACAATAAAGGTACAATTTCTGAAATATTTACATTAATAACATTTTACCCATACAAACTTAACCTAGAGAAGGCTGAGTATATCTTCCAACGTGATCATTCTTCCCATATAGTTCTTACAACACTGTTGAATTAATTAGTAGACAAAATGAAAAATATTTTTACTTAATTTTTTTCAATTTAGGATTCAATCTTGGAAAGGCAAAAGAGTTACCAAGTAGCAACTGGTAACTAGATTAAACAAGAAAAATGATACTTTATTACCTGTTATTTAATTAAAGTGACAAAACATTTTAAAATTAACATAAGAGAAAATAAAAAGATTGTAAAGTTTAACACAAAGCAGAGGATAATATTCTGGTGCAACATTGAATAACGGCTATCTGGACACATTGAAACAGAAAACATGATAATCTCAACCATTGTTAAGAGCAAAATCTACTAAAAAGGGTTAGATATAGCAAAGAAAGAAAGAGAAAGAACTTTTCTCATATTCACTAAAAATACAATATTTAAAATAATACCTACTATATTCTAAATAAATAATCACATTTTAATTTCTAAAACCAATATACTCTTTAACAGAAAGAAAGCCAACTTTTAGCTTTGCAGTAATATAATATTTTGCACTAAAAGTTTTATGTTTTTTCTAAATTAAAAAACCCATAAAATTAAGCCAAGAGTAACATCAACGAAAATGGTGGAGTAAGGAACTCCAAAACATCAAACGTTCATGGATTGAAAGACATATATTAATACTAACATAATTATATTAATATTATTAAGATGGTAATTATCCCTCAAATTGGTCTATAGATTCAATGCAATCCACAACAAAATTATAACTGCTTTCTTCCAAAAGTGGACAAGTTGATCCTAAAATTCATTTGGAGGTACAAGGAACCCAGAACAGTCAAAACAATATTGAATAAGAACAAAGGAAGACTCACATTTTCCAATTTCAAAACTTCCTACCAAACTATAGTAATCAAGATAGTATGATACTAGCAGAAGGATAGACATATAGATCAATAGAATAGAATTGAGGGTCCATAAGTAAACTCACACAACCATGGTCAATTGATTTTTAACAAGGGTTCCAAGAATGTTCAATAAAGAAAGAATAGTCTTTTCAACAAATGGTGCCAGGACAATTGGATATCCACATACAAAAGAAGGAAGTTGGGCCCCTAACTCACACCATATACAAAAATTAACTCAAAATAGATCATAGGCTTAAGTGTAAAAGCTAAAATTTAAAAACTCTTAGAAGGAAACACAAGTGTAAATCTTTATGACTTTAGACTAGGCAACAATTTCTTAATTATGACACCAAAAGCACAAGCAACCAAAGAAAAATTGATAAATTGCACCTTATTAAAATTAAAAACTTTTGTGCATCAAAAGGCACTATCAATAATGAAAAACAAACCACACAATGGAAGAAAATATTTTCAAATCATATATCTGATATCTATCTAAGATTTAGAACATATAAAGAACTTTTACAACTCAACAATAAGAAAACAAACAGCTGATTTAAATAATGGCAAAAGAATTAAATAGAAACTTCTCTAAAGAAAATGTACAAATGGCCAACAAGCTTATGAAAATATGTTCAACATCATTAGCTATTAGGGAAATGCAAATCAAAACCACAATGAGACACCGCTTCAAACCCATTAGAATTGGTATAATAAAAAAAAAACCACACAGAGAATGGCAAGTGTGGGCAAGAATGTGGAGAAAATAGAAGCCTCAGACATTGCAGGTGGCAATGTAAAAAGCTACAGCTGTTGTAGAAAGCAGTTTGGCAGTTCCTCAAAAAGTTAGAGTTCCCATGTGACCCAGCAATTCCACTACGACTTAATATACCCAAGAGAATTGAAATCATGTGTTCATACAAAAACTTTTGCACAACTCTTCATAGCAGAATTATTCATAACAGTAAAAAGTAGAAACAACCCAAATGTCTTATCAACTGATGAATGGATAAACAAATGAATGGTACATTGATACAATGGACCATTTCTCACCCACATAAAGTACTGATAGATGCAAAAATATGGGTGAACCTTGAACATATCATGATAAGTGAAAGAAGCCAAACACAAAAGGCCACATATGGTATTACTCCATTTACTTATATGAAATGTCCAGATAGACAAATCCATAGAGACAGAAAACAGATTAAAGGTTGTCAGGAATTGGGGGAGCAAGGAATTGGGAACAGGTACAACATTTATTTTGGGAGTAATGAAATGTTCAATAATTAGATAGTGGTGATGGACGCATAACATCATGAATATACTAAAAATCACTTAATGGTTCACTTGGAAATGGTGACTTTTATGTTATGTACATTACATCTAAATAAAAAATTACAAGAAATGGGCCAGCTATGGAAAAATTGTATGGCTTTTTTTCTTAGATTTGATGTTATAAATAAAGGAAAAAAAATTACTTCCTGCAGACCTAATTCCACATCCATTCAAGTTTTCTCTTTCATGGTTCTACTTCACATTATGAAAGAACCAGGCATTTTAAAACAAAACTACTCTACTTTTTCCTTTGGAAAACACTCAGCCCATTACTTTGTATACACAGTTGTGTTTTTCTGTTACTATTGTTCCCACTATAGTCTCAACCATCTATACTAATTATAACTTTCAGCCTTATTTACAGAAAAACAATTGGAAGAGAGATCATTGAGAATCCTCTCTCTTATGCAAGCATTTCAGCAGGCTACTAAAGCTAATGAATATATACATAATACAACTTTCTACAGCCACACATATCCTTTTTACAACTTTTCAAAGTTTGGAGTTATGAAAACAAGAAATAGAAAACATAAGGCAAGGAAAACATGGTTGATTTGAAAAAGAACCAAAGAACAAATACTTCAAAAAGTAACAAATGAATTCATTGAAATAAAAAAGAAATCAACTAATAGTTTAAGCAGTAGATCTGGCAGAAATAAAATAAAAATTAATAAATTTGAAGTCAGATCTCAGAAAATTGCTCATAATGCAGAAGAGAGTAAAGAAGAGATACAAAATATGACAAGTTAAAGGACAGAAAGCATAGAATAAAAACAGTCAACACTTATTTCTGACAAGATGGAAAACTAGTATAGGCTGTTTCTTCCTTCTTCCAAATAACCCTGAAGAAACAATATAAGCAAGAGGGAAACATGGATTTTAGGAACCAACAAAATGTTAGAAAAAACTGGAGGAAATGAAAGCAATCTGAAACTGATGAGGAAGTGGTAGGGGAGTTGGTAGTCAAGGAGAAAGGGATTTGGGAAATGGTTGTGACAAAATAAGCTGAAAAAAGTTATTTAAATTCTGCTGTTTATTATCTTTCAACTTGCTTTGGGACAATCATTACCCCTTCACCACAGAAATCAGCAGCAAAAGCCTAAGAGTAAAATCGTGTTAGCCAAGAGTAAAATCTGCAAGTATGAAGAGCAGATGAAATCAGATGTGAAATGACCCGCTGTCTCAGACATTCATTTTCCCATTCTGTCCCCCTTTCAACCCTCAGAGCTCCAGGGAGACTGTCTCTTTCCATTGCTGTCTCCCTAAAGATATAAAAATGCAACAAATAAGAGTGATCAGCAGTGATCCTTGGGGATCTCCTCCCTGGACTCTTCCTTTTCTTGTGCTTTAGAGTCATCAGCACGGTCGCAGACTAGGATCTGATCCTTGGCTCCTCTCCTATACAGAGACTCCTTATCAGACAAACTATCTGATATGCCCATTGGATAATGGACTTACAGGCCAAAATAAATAAACAAATGTCAGCTGGTCAAGTACTGTAAAAGAAATACAACAAACTGATCAACATATAATATCTGAAGGAGAATTATCAGAATAAACACGCCAATATAAAATAAACTTAATAAATATATTAAAGTAGGTAATGAAAGATATATAAAATATAAATAAAAAGAAATCATAAGACAGAAACAAGTGGAAATATTAGATATGAATACATAGTATTTGAAATTAAGGATATTTATATTCTGATGCATGCAATGAAAGAACAAAATAATGAGCTTGAAGATGAAGTTGAGGAACTTTGCTAGAAGGAAACAGAAATGGTTAAATACATAGAAAATGTAAATGGAAAGCTAAGTAATATAAGAGATTGAGGCAAAATGCGAACATCTACATCTTATAATTCCCAAGTGGGATGAAAATAAAAAGGAGAAAAATATGAAGAAATAATGGAAATAAATTTCCCAGAATCAAAGACATAAAATTAACTACCCAAAAGAGATGAAAAACACCACAAACCTGGACACATACTAAAATTTAAAAATGTACAAGATAAAAGAAAATTCTAAATGATTCCATAGAAAAGGAGTAGATTCAAGCTCTCAATAGCCACACTGGATACAAGAAGACAATAGAGTAATAGTGTAAAGCACTGAAGAAAAAACTTCAAGAATTTTAGGTCCAAAAAAAGCATGACTCAAATGTCAGAACATAATAAAAATATTTGCAGATATACAGCCTCAGAAGTTTTGTTAGACAAGAACCCTACATCGAAAACCCTTCAAGAGAAAGTTTCCAAACAAAAGAGAAACAAACCAAGGGATGCTAAAAGACATGAAAGTAAGAACAATTAAAAATATCAGTAATGTATACAAATATCAAATCATTATTATGTACATCTGAAACTAATAGAATATTGTAGGTCAATTTTACTTCAATTTAAAAAATCAGTGCTATTTATGTATTTCTTTAAATAATAAAATGGGTAGAATCAAAGAAACTTAAAAAAGAAAGTATACTTTTACATCAGGCAAGGTATAATCAAGAGATCAAAACCACAAGGTAATTTGAACAGGGAAAGTTTAATATAAAGAATGATAAACAAAAACAGGGGATTGGGGTAATGAGAGATGATTATCTAATACAGAATAAAAAGAACTCTAAAGAATACAGGAATAGCAAGCATATGAACCAGACACTATCCATAGGGCTGAGATAGTGAGCCCAAGGAAAAGACAGATGTAAAGTACATCCAAAGAAGGAATCCTTAATGCTGAGTACTTATCCTCATTGGAGAGAGAGCAACCCTGGCTCACTGGATAGTGGAGAAGTTCACTAAGGCTTTAAAACAAATGTGAAGTAACAAGGGAAGGTGCTGGGGTGATGACACCCTGCTGTGAAGCACTTCAGAAGGTGCTAGGGAAAGTCACCCACAGGAAGTTGCCAAGTGCTGCTGGCTATTGGGCACTGCGGAAGCCATGTGCACTGCTGAAGATGGATGCTGAGCAGATCATGCAAGCTGAAGGAATCAAGCACTGGAGAAGCTGCACACACTGCAGGAGCCTGGGACTGCAGAAACCATATCTCCTGAAGGAGCCTGTCTAAAGGAGCACATCAGAACGAAGAAGAGAAATTTCTTTCGTCTGCAACATTCCTGAGAACTCTCTATTGGAAAGCTTAACATCCTGGCAAAGGAGAAAAATTCATAGACACCAGCTCCACATGGCAGAGTAGCAAATGAAGGATGGGTTTGGAAGTGAAGGTAATGAAATGATAACTGGCACAAACTTCAATAACTCGTAACTTAAAAAAATAGTATAATATATGGGAATAGGATAGATGGAGAGACTAAATGTATCTAAAAGATTTCTAAAATACCTGCCTTATTAGAGGAAAGATGTGGAAAGTCTAAGCTATCAATAGGAGTAAATAAACACAAATATGAGTCTTAGTTAATAGCAACAATCATAGAACAAAATAGAATGTATATCTTTTAAATCAGATGAATAAAACTTTCAGATATTACAATAACTGTAAATGCATTAAACTTAAATAATAGGAACTGTCAAATCAGTCAATAAAAAAAGGAAAAAAATCTAGCAACGTGTTGTCCACACTTAAAAAAAAAGAAAAAGTTTGAAAAAAGAAAATTTGAAATGAGATATAGCTTGAAACGAGATATAGCAATAAATATAAACCAAAAAAATACTACCACAGGTAGCAATCATACCTAGAAAAATTAAATTTAAGGAAAAATAAAATCAGAAGGGACAGTAAGCGATATTATATACTTTAAAAGAAATACAAAGCAGGAAGATATGCCCTTCATCAATATATAGTCATTAAAAGTATACAAACAAAAACAGAAATGAATTGCATTGCAAAATAAATATTAACTACTTCTCTCAGCAACTGACAGATTCTGCAGGGAAAAAACAAGAATATCAAATACTTACCCAATAAAAAGAATAAGCTCAAATGACATGTATGTGGGAGAGAAGGATATTGGTCTAAGAATTAACTGAAAGACCAGTGGAAGGAAATAAAGAGCTCAGAGATAAATCAAAGTATAAATGAGATTTTAATACACCATATAAGTGGCACCACAAATCAGTGGGGCTAAAAATGTCGTTAGTGGAAGGTGTTAGGAAAATTAAGGGGAAACAAAACAAACTTGGATCTGTAAAGAACACTAAAGTTAGATAGTTAGATGTTAGATAGTTTGATGATACAAGTATGAAAGGTCAAACTCTAAAATTAACAAATAAAGCAAATCCGGGCTGGGAAGAGATATGTTAGACCAAACTGCACAAAGCATGAATCACAAGGAAAAGAAGTGGAACTTGATTAGAGCAATGTTAAGAAATAAAAGATACTATGGACAGAGTTATAGATGAGAAAATGTTTATAATGTCTAAAACTGACAAGAATTACTATCTACTATATACAGGAAATTCTAGAAAATCAACAAGAGTGAGATAGCAACTGTAATAGAAAAAAAAAGTGGGAAAAGGAAATGAACAACAATTTACAAACTGAAGGCATAGTAAAAAACCCTTAAAGTCACTGGTAGTCAGATAAATATACAAATTAAAACAATGATGCAATATCATTTTTTAACCCATGTGTTTGGCAAAATGTAGAGAAGACCAAGTGTTGGGAGAAATTTAGTGATATGAAAATCTCCATGCACTAACTGTAGTTTTGTAGCGTGATGACAGCCATTCTGGAGAGTAATCTGGCAGTACTGAGTCAGTTAGTACGTGCCTCAGATCCAGCAAATCCCACCTCTGTGTTTGTGTCTTTCCAAAAGTTTTTTACCAAAGTCTCTAAGGAAACATGGAAAAAGATATTTATCAAAGCATTATTTGTGGTGTCAGGAAAATGGAGACAATCTTGGTTCTATCACTGGGAGAGTGGAAACATAAAATTTGGTTGATAACCAGGTAGTGCTATATTGTAATAAGGTACAACCAATTAAATACATACATAATAACGGGGGTGGATCTTTTAAAACTAGTGATGACTGAAAAGAGTAAGAAATAAAAAATGTCTATGTCACAATACTATTTATATGAATTAAAAATATATACATAGAACTTTCATTTCCAGTAATGGCATACAAGGTAACTCAGACTAAACCTCAAGGTGGGAACAACTAGAAACGCTGGAAGTGGAGATCTATCTATCTATCTATCTATCTATCTATCTATATATCTATATATCTATATATATATACACACACATCTTTACCAAAGGTATTGAAAATATCTTCACTAATAAAACAGTGAAAAATTATGGATCCAAGATTCAGGGGTAAGATAGCAACCCAGTGGAGTCATCCTGTGTTTGAGGGCACTTTTCCCTTACAGCATTTGACAACTCCAGAAGATTTGGCTGAGAGATTGTGATGCAATTTTTGCAGCTTTTAGTAAATAAAGGAGCAACAACAAGAGCCCAGGGCCACCAAATTGGGACAGGGAGAGTTTTATGACAAACCTTACTCATATTGAGTCGAGATATCAAACATTACAACAGAAGAGCAAAGACAGATTTTCCATGAAAATAATTGTCTTGCCTGTTTTGTTCATCTCTGAATATATAGCCCCTAGAACAGTGACTGGCACATAATAGGAGCTCAGAAAAATATGTATTGAACAAATAAATTAACACAAAATTTTTATACAACTAAAATAGAAAAATATCTGTTTAAATTGCTGTAGGGTAACTATTAATAAGTTACAGTAAACATAATGATGAAATTTTAGCACCATTCTCTCTAAAACAAGAAGACAATGATGCCAGCTATCATTAATGGTATTCAACACTGGAGATCCTAGCAAACATGTTAAGATAAAACAAAAAGAAATAAAAGCTATAATGATTAGAAAATTTTAAAATGGACGTGATTCACAGATATAATTATCTACATAGAAAATCCAAGAAAATTTATGGACAAACTATAAAACTAATAAGTTCAACAAGGTTGCTATAAATGAGACTTCATATCAATACACCCCTTATTTACAATTGCCAAGACATGAAAACAATGTAAGTATCCATTATCAATGGATGAATGGAAAAAAGAAAATGTGATATATATACATACAATGGAATATATTAAGTAATAAAAATGAAGGAAATTCTGCCTCTTGCAACAACATGAATGGACCTTGGGGGCAATATGCTAAGTGAAATAGACAGAGAAAGACAGATATTCTATGATCTCACTATACATAGAACCTTAAAAAGCTAAATTCATAGAAAAAGAGTAGAATGGTGGTTGCCAGGGGCTGGGGTGTGATGGAACTGGTAGATGTTGATCAAAGAGTATAAACTTTTCTCATTCATGTTTCATGCTACTTTTCCTTGTCCTATTTTCTACCAATGCCTCAAACTCTGCAGAACTGCAAGTCTCACTCAAAGTCCCTTCCTCAAGAGTCTGTTCTTTATTTCAGTCTCTCCTTTATATCTTTGCTTTGCCTTTCCTATTAAATGCTACCCTTCCATTCCTTAAGATATCTTCCAATCATAAATGGTTAATACCTTTTTTCTTTCATTTATCCTACACTCTTGAAATAATTTTTTTCATTGGACCAATCATAGTCATAAACACAAGTAGTCACTAAGAAGCAAGATTTCATTAGACGCTGAAACCTCAGACCCCACCTTCACAGAATCATTCTTTTGGATGGAAGACATTGACTATAAAAATGTTTAAAGTGTATAGTGGGGCACAATTTAACTCACATTGTAGATCATATGTGTAGAGAAAATATAGCTCCTTTATTTTTCAATAACTTGTTGAGTCTTCATCAAAAGCTCCCAGTAACTGGTCAATGCAGGTGGAAAGTAATTTTAACCCTATTCATTTGTAAAGTTGGTGAAACCCAAAAGCTGTAAACTTCTTTTACACCTCTCCCCAGTTCCTCTCCAAGACAGTGTCTAGAAGATTGTGATCTCCATTACTTGCTGGTGGAGAAGAAAGGTGAGAGGCCTTGGTCTCAGAGTTCTCTGTCTTCCTTGGCCACTGTCAATCTGGCTGCTTCTTACCTGCTAGCATTCATCATTTGAGTCTTTAGCCATCTGGTTTCTCCCAGCTTGGTTCCTTGACCAAGAAGTTCTAGGAGTGCTCCCTGGCTGTCTGATTCACCTTAGCTCTTTCCATATATATGTGGACAATATAACTTTAATAGTGTCCTTAGTACCTGAGAGAGAGAGAGAGACAATGCTTAATCTAGAAAAGAGACTCAAATCATGTTAGACAATGATAGAGTGATTAGTACTCAGAAAAGTAAAAATTAGGAAGGTACAAATATGAAAAAATTATTATTCATGTGTCCAGTAAATATTTATTAAATACTTACTAACCTAGTTCCTGGACATATAACAAACACTGAAAACAAAAATCTTCAACTTTATGAAATTTATGTTCTAAATGGCATAGAGTATAAACAAAATAAGCGAATAAATTATATAGTTGATTAGAAGGTAATAAATTCTATGGGAAAAATTCAAATAGAGAATGAAGGAGTTGCACATTTAAATAGGGTGGTCAGTGAATTTCCTACCAAGAGAGTAAAATTTGAGTGCAGACTTAAAGGAAGAGAACCAACTATATGACTATGTGGAAGAAGAGTATTACAGTCAGAGAAAGTAACACCAAAAATAGAAAATACCTATGGAGTGCTTACTATGTTTCAGGAGATAGACGACAGATAGGTAGATAGAAAAATAGAAATATAGAAAGATAATAGATAATACAGATAGATGATGGATGGATGGATAGATAGATAGATAGATGATAGATGGATAGATAGATTTCTTTAACTCTTATAGCAACCTTATAAGATAGGTATGTATTCTTATCATCATTTTCCTTTTTTTCTTGTTTTTCCCCCAGCTTTATTGAAATATAATTGGCATATAACATTGTGTAAGTTTAAGGTGTACAACATGCTGATTTGATACACTTATATGTTGCAAAATGATTACTACTGTAGCATTAGATAACACCTCCATCACATCACATAATTAATATTTCTTTTTTGTGGTTGTCATCATTTTTCAAATGGAAAAACTGAACCCAGAAAGATTAAGTAACTCAGCCAGTAAGATCCCACAGCCATAGGATATGGAACGAGTATTCAAATCAGGCAGTCTGACTCCAGATCCATGTTTTTTAACTACTACCTTATTCTGCCTCTCAAAGGCTCTAAGATGAAACTTGCCTGGAATGGTCTAAGAAAAGTAAGGAAACCAGTTTGGTTGGAACAGAGTTAATAAAGTGAGAGCACTTGGAGAGAGAGATCAGAGGAAAAACTGAGGTCAGATTGTGTAGGGCCTTTTAGATCATTGTAGGGATTTGACTTTTTACGCTGAGTGAGATGGGGAGATTTTCAAAAGAGTGACATGATCTAATATGTTTCTTGGAAGGGTCACACTAGATACTAAATTTAGAAGAAAATAAAATTTGAAATTTTTATACTTTTTTGCTTGAAAGTAGTGAAGGTCAAAAATGAGTACAAGTATTACAAAGCTAGATTGAGTGGCCCTTTCTAAGCCATGAACAGAAAATCCAGTTGAAAGTGTTTTGTAATCAGCAATGGAACAGAAGGTAAGTGGGTGAGTCCAGGGATCAACACATTTTAATGAAGTCAAATGGGAAAATGTGGCTAAAAAAGAAGACTTTGTCTTGGCAAAAGAACTTAAAGGCATTTAGAGTAGAATTTATTAGTTGTGGCATCAGGAAGAATCAAATTTTAACATAGAGACTATGCAAGAATATGTAGACAGTCAAATTGACACTGAGAATGAGAGACAATAAGGAGTATATAGCCATCACCCAATAATTGAAGTTAAAATAACACATTATGCCATGGTTTGTTAACTGTAATAGCCGGAGGATTTGGAGGGTCTTTGACAACTGGGGTAGGAAATGGAAAATAGTTTGTTTAGATGTATCACCCTTTTAGATACTTAAGTATTAAAAATAAGAGTAAAGACAGACAATAGAACACATCAGTGAGAAATCAGAGGTAGAGACGGCTAGCACCTGAAAGGACATGAAGGAAAGAAGCTGTATGATAATTATTAAAGAAATTACTATTGACGCTTTTTTACAGTTAAGGGAAAATTTTTGGAAATATGTTTTTCCTTGTAAATATTCTTTCACAAGGTAATTCTGAAATATCAGATGGGATATTTGAGTGGAAAGCCTAACTCAAACTCAGTTTATAAGCATGATGTCAGGCACGACATGGACCAGGTGGCCTTTATGTTTGATTCTCTGCCTTCTCACTTTTGTAAATGATTTCTTTCTCTCAAACATAAAGCTATAGCAAATGGAAATGTCTCTCTTTGGCATCTTGAATTCTTCATTTCTCCTTTCCATAAAATAAATGGAATAAAACCTAATGCTCTAGGCTTGTTATCAAGAGAGCAACGCATTTACAAGATATTATTACATTCTGTTCACTCCATTAGTAATTCAAATGATTTCCAATATAGTCACCACTCATGTTGCCTAAAGAGAGTTTTAGATTTTCTGGTCGATTCTTCTATGGAAGAAACAATACTCTCTGACCTTGAAAACCCATCATTTTTCCCCCTCAAACCATAAAGCTATCTTGTTCTTCCAGTTTCCAGTCACATAAAATCATGCTATCTCTAGGATACATGGAATTTCTGCCTTTAACAAAGACTCCTCTCTGTCCAAAGAATGAGGGCTCAACAAATTATTTCCAAAACTCTACAACTTTTAGAAGACAATCTGAGCAGGAAAACTGAAAACTTGCTCTCCTAAGTCTCACATAGGCACCATGAAATGAGTGAATGCTTTTTCTTAACTAGGTTATTTTCTCTTATTTATTGGCTTTAGGAATGTGCATGAGTCCATTTGTTCCTCAATTTGACTCCTATAATAGAATACCTGGAAATAATACACAAAGTCCAGAGCCCATCTCTGAAATGGTGCAGACTTATTTCCCTGAGACCTGGATCTGGGAGTTGGTGGTGGTGGAGTAAGTAACGTCACTCTCCTCCTCTTACTGTGGGTGAGGGAATGTGGATCCTCCAGCGTTTTCAACCCTAAGACTTTCTTTCTGAAAAGTTCTAAATAATTGTCTTAACCTCTTACTTTTCAGGATAGACTTAAGAAAATACTCTTATTGTATAAGTTCACTAGAATAATTGTCTCAGAGCTGAGTAATTCCAGAATAATTATTCCTGAGACTGCCAGAAAATAGATATGGGAGCTAAGAATATCCGAATGCTATATTGCCTAATGCCATTCAGGCAGCCTTCCGTAAATGAGATGGGAACAAGCACGTAAACAAATCAGGACACATAAATGTAATGCTCTATTTGTTGGATCATGAGTCTTTTTTTTGTGTGTGTGTGGAAGACCAGCCCTGAGCTAACATCCGTTGCCAATCCTCCTCTTTTTTGCTGAGGAAGACCGGCCCTGGGCTAACATCTGTGGCCATCTTCCTCTACTTTATATGGGACGCCACCACAGCATGGCTTGGCAAGCGGTGTGTCTGTCCATGCCCGGGATCCAAACCTGCCAAGCCCAGGGCCGCCGAAGTGGAGCACGTGAATTTAACTGCTACGCCACCTGGCCAGCCCCAAGGGATCATGATTCTTAAATATGCTTGTTTATGGGATTATACAATAGTGAGGGTAGTTTAAGGACCAAACTGTATCACATTCAAATATTTCTATTTAAGGAACACACATGTGTGATGTGGTCATGGGTTGATAAGGGAAAGAGGCACCATTTAGTGCCTTTCATTTTCCCAATTCTGTCCCCAATACATAATCTAGTGTGCACATATGCACTTGTGCATGAACACTTGAGTGGATTCAGTTCTTGACAGTACATTTACACATATTGATTCTCACTTCAGAAAAGATGTTTCACCTGCTTGCTTTCTGTTCTTCACATTGCCGTCCTCCCTAGCTCATCAGGTATGTCTGAAGTAGGAGTGACAGTCCCTGATACCATCACTCAGTGGAAGGCAATGACACCGGACTTGGTCTCTTTCCAGTTGCCTCTCTCCAAGCCTCCCAATCCTTCTTTGTGGAACGCACAATGCTTTACTCTGTAATACGTGGAGAGGCCTTCACACTCAACGCCACCATCCTAAACTACCTTCCCAAATACATCCAGGTAAGGAAAATGAGGGTGAATGGAACGGTGAATAGAATGAAAGACTCCTTTGGTCAGTTAGCTCCTGACTGTCTTCCCCAGACTATGGATAATTCTAGGAATTATGTGCTAGCACTGCAAATAAATAGTGCTAAGCAAGGTAGGACATGATCAGAGAGATAACACAATGACATATGAGCTACAGGTGATGGAACCATGGCTCTCCAACCCACATCCTTTTTTCAATTTCCTGAATTTTGCAGAATCCTCTGCCACAGGATAAGCTTTTTGCCAGGAAAATTCTTGATGCTGACACAAAACTCAGTTTTCTTAATTCCATGAGTGTCATTCTTCAAGCCCTCATCTCAAAACTTCCACAATATATTTTTAACTTCTCTTTTAATACTTATCTGTTTGTAAATTATGCCATAGTTTTGTGTATAGATTATCCCTTTCTAACACAATATCCTCAAGGTTCAGAACCTCTTATATACCCTTCACAATTTGCTATGCCTTGTATAGAGTAGATAGACATGTAATATATGTTGGAGGAAGTGGGGAGAGGGAGGAAGGAAGAAAGTCAGGAAGAAAATGTATATAAGAGGTAGGAACCAACAGGTAGTGCTCCCAGGGGTAATATACTATTGCTGCTTCTCCCTTCACTCCACTGCTGCTACACCTGCAGATTTCTCCAATCTACCGTAATGCGAATGCAAGATCCTCCTAGTAAATAGTCTTGATTTGTGTCATTGACATTTTCATGCTTCTCAAAGCATGCATGAACTTGCATGTCATAGTTTTTTTTTTTTTCCAAATCTCAATTTAGTGCAGCATCTTACATGTGGCCCCAACTCCATGCATTCATTGTCTTGCTGTATTCTGACAGTTCCTGTCTCCATGCCTCACCTGTGGACAATAGGTCAGTGTGCAACCGAAAGCCTCTTGAGCCTTCCTAGCCTCAGAAAATGAAAGGGGAAAAGAACCCTATTGCATCCATGTAAATGACCAGCAAACCTTGTCTTGGACAATAACTACTAAAACTCTGGGTGAGTGACATTCCCCAAAAAGTTCGCCAGTCATCAAGAGTAGTGGTTATCTGAACACTACTAACATGATATTCTCTTTTTTACTTCTTACAAACATAATTCTATAAACTTAATTTTTTTCTTCTTTTGATTTCTATCAACAATGGTTCCTTCCCACTACTCCCACTGCACCTGAGCCCCAGAGTCACTATGCTCGGGCATTGGTTACTCAATCTACAACAGTTTGGGGGTTTTTTCAGCTTTATTTCTTATTCCAGCCAGTTATAAGGTTAAAGTGCACCCCTTCAAGACGATTACAGAGCATAGAGTCATTTTCAGCTATTTGGGGATGGCTTCAGTGCCAAGATGAATACTCATTTTTTGACATTCCTTGTTTTAGGGAATGTGAACTTCTCAGTGAATGCAGAGGCAGCGCAATCCCTAGAGTTGCATGGAAATGAGGTTGCGGAGGTCCCTGAGATTGGGGAGGAAAGACACAGTCATCAAAACTCTATTGGTGGAGGTAAGTCCGTCTGGACCACTTTGACACATTTTTCTGAGTCCCTAACAAGAGTAACAATAAAAAAAACAATGTGGCCATTTTTGAGATAAAAAAGGTTAATTAATATCATGATCACACAATCCATCTGATAAGACTACTGTAAATTCGTATTCTAAAAGTATTATAGGAAGCCTTGCTAGAGAAGGAAAGAAACCTTATTGTAAATAATTTTTTCATCAATTATTTGAAAGCTATTCCCTTTTCTTGATCCCCACCTCTCTCCTAAGATTCACATATTTCTCATACCTATTACCTTTGATTCTCTGCCCTTATTATCCCTCATTTTCTCCTCTGCCAATCTCCATGGTTCTTCAATGTTTTATGGATTTATAATAATTTGATGATAAGTAGGATGTTAAAGCTCATTTAGTGTAAACCCCACCCTTCCAAGCAAGGACTCTATGGTTTTCCTTCAGTCACCTGATGTTTATCCCTTTTCTCCTTTTCTTTGTTTTCACCCAAGCCTGAAGGTATTGAGCAAGAAAAGACTTTCAACTCTGTGACCTATGCTTCAGATGAGCGTCAACTTCATAATCATAGTGAGAACAATGCCTCACAGGGGTATATATTTCAAGTTACAATGCATGTCCATACATATTATCTCCCATAATTTTCAGCATGTTACATTAAATGTGGCATAATACTAAGTATGTCTTTATACACATTTTACAGATGAGGACACTGAGCCCAAGGGAGTGGATTAACATGGCTTGCGGGTACAGACAAGACTAATACTGGGGCTTGTTTGGTTCTCATTTAGCCTTTACCTCCATAGCCCAGTGGCTTCTCATTAACCAGGCAGGATGTAGAAGCTTAGAATGTCACAGGACTAGGTAGAAATAAAACAGAGTCATGATAAGTTTGAATCACAGTAATGTTCTCTAAAATAGTGGGTGATGAAACTACTGGCACTTTGGACTCATCTTACTAAGAAAATGTTTTTTCATGGCAAAAAAAAACACACTTCACATTGGAACTTTACCACATTGGCACATTGGTATTTGTTCTATGTCCATACGATATATGACACTGCTTTTGTCATTTGGGAAGGACCAATTTAAGGTATAAAATCAGAGAATTATACAAGTAGATCAGAGAACTATAGATCCCCACCAGCTCCTAGACTGCCAAGAAAAGCTGGACGATTAAAGATAACTCATCCTAGGTCAAAATTCTTTTTCTTTGGACCCAGGGTTTCTCAAGGAGATATAATAATACTACTGTTAAATGTAATAACAACAATAATAACTTCTCACATGTATTGAGATTTAATATGTTGCAGAGGCTGTTCTAATACATACATGTTTTACGTGTGTTATTTCACTGAATCATCACATGAGCAAGTTAGACTATGAAGAGGTTAAGTAATTTGTCCAAGATACATAGCTAGTAAGTGGCAGGGCCAGTATGGCAAGGCCAGTGGCAAGCCCCACTCCTAACCACGACATTATATTGCTACAACAGATGTCATCCTTTGATATGGGTTATCTATTTCCAAAGGTACTGTAATCATACTAGGTTCTGCTAAGCAAAATATACAGACTCTCCTCCAAATGCCCTATGGCTGTGGAGAACGTGACATGGTCCTATTTGCTCCTAACATCTATGTCTTGAACTACCTGAATGAAACCCAACAGCTAACGCCAGAGATCAAGTCCAACGCCATTGGCTGTTTAATTAGTGGTGAGGGAGACAAACAAAAGTTTATTTTGTTACCCTAATGAGACTTTCCCAGTTAAGCTTGAGTTATATCACCAAACGTTAAGTTAATGACAGTGAATTTTGTGGAAATTACAATTTTCCCACCATATATAGGATGTTGTGTTTTGATATATCCATAATATCCATAAAACTATGGCAGATATTGCACACCAGAGACCATAAAATGTCAGTGGCTCCTGGATGCATCAGCCTGCACACATGGGTGACCTGCCTTTCTATATTACTCCTTAAATTAGTTGAACCTTTCATTCCAGGTTACCAGAGACAGCTGAACCAAGATGGTTCTCATAGCACCTTTGGGGATCAATATGGCAGGAACAAGGTGAACACCTCTAAGAAGAGAAAATCTATTCTGAGTTTCAACTATGAATACAAAGCATGTACATATATTAGCCTATTTAATTCTTACAACAATCCTGTGAAGTGAGAGCTATTAGCTTCACTTTACAGAAGACGAAATGATATTCAGAGTGATAGAGATAAATAAATATCTCTAGTATAAACAACTAATAAGTGGCAGAACTGAGAACACTTTGAAGTTGATTCTTTTTATATCCAATACACCAAGCCTCTCTTTTTTCTCATTTTGCTAAGGGAACATTATAAGTTTAGAATTTGCCCTCTTAAGTTGTTGCTCAGCACTGAGAGATGCTACAAACAGGCTAGAAAAATGACAGCCATTATTCATAGAGCATACTTTACTACCCTCTATTAGATGACTGTCTGTCTGTCTGTCTCTCTCTCTATTTATCTATCTCTCTATCTATCTATCTGTCTATCTATCTTGACTAAGTCTGACCACACAGGAAAACAAGAGGAAATCAATGACCTGGAAAGTGGTCGAGGGGCAGGGTGATGTAGAGGGAAATATTTACTGACGCAGGTCATTAAAAGAAGTTAGTCCGTTAAAGTATGCCAAAGAGAAGGTAAGAAATATGTGAAAAGAAATAAATACAGAAAGTCCAGAATGTGAGAGCAAATATCTTCACCACCCAAGAAAACTAGGAGGAAATGCAGAAGAAATGCTTTAGGAAGCAAGGACCAGTTGGTAATGGATTTAATAACACGTCACAGAAAAACAAAAAGAATATAGAAGCTGCCAGATTAACAGAAAAAACCTCCAAACTCTCAGTAATAGCTCATTGACTCTCATGAGGCTGCACTAGGGGGAGAGGAAGTCCATGTATGCAAAACAGAGCATTAAGGTGCTACATGGAAACAAATGGTCTCATCACCCCACTCTTCCTCACCCTTCAGGCTCACAGCCTTTGTACTGAAGAATTCTGCCCAGGCTCAAACCTACATCTTCATCAATGAAGCACACATTACCCAAGTCTTCACCTGGCTCTCCCAGGAGCAGAAGGACAGCAGTTGTTTCAGGAGCTCTGGGTCACTGTTCAACAATGCCACTAAGGTGAAGTGTTCTGAATACTTATCCTGAACCTCATGATACATCAATATTAACATTCCTCCAAGGGTGAGGGGAGAAAGAAGGCACAGAGGAATTGCAAAGATGAAGTCCTAGGTAATGTGGGAGGGCATCAGAGACGGAGTATTAAGCCTGAAAATTATAGAGAAGAAAGAAATGGCACTTTGCCTGAAGATGTTAAAGACAGGTACTGAGGAGAGTTTCCATAGAACAGCAGAAGAGAATATACTAAAATTTGGAAGTAGAATTAATCAAAACTTTCTCTCGCTGTCTCTCTCCCTCTCCCTCTCCCTCTCTCTCTTCTGTTTACAGGGAAGAGTAGACAATGAAGTGACACTCTCTCCCTATGTTACTGTTGCTTTCCTGGAGAGTCCTCTTCCAGTTACTATAAGATCCACATCAATCTCATTTCCTACCATGAAAACTACAGACCTGATGTTGGGAATACCAAGCTACTAAAAAGTCAAGTCTCAAACTTCTTTTACTCAACGATGAGGCATTTCTCAGCTAGCTGAGCTGTTTGGTCAATCTATTAATGGGAATTTATACTTTTCCAGTGATGCCTTTGGACCACATACCAAAACTAATCCTAAAAACACAGATTCTCTAGCCTTATTCTTTAACACAATTATAAAGTTAAAATATTTTTAACTTAAATATAGTGAATATATGGCTATCTACCTGGCTGGCTGAAAACCATGAATGACATCTGTCAAGCAATATCCAGATCAGGACTTGTTCCATCTTCTACCTACCCTGGTTTGGTACCATCACCTCTTTGTATTTACAGCACCCCATTGTTCACAATGCTTTGTTCTGCCTGGAAGTCAGCAAAGGAGGGGACCCATTGGAGCCATAGCTACACCAAAGCATTCTTGGCCTATGCTTTTGCCCTAGTGGGAAACAGAGATAGGAGTAGAGAAATAGTGAACTCTCTTGATGAAGAAGCTGTGAAAGAAGGTGAGAACAAGTGGTAGATGCTTTCCCCCTCCGCTTACACTGATTCTACAAAAAGAGGAGGAATATATTCCTGCTGAAAGCAACAAGCTTCATCTAAAATTTCTCCACCAAGTCATATATTGTGAGATCAGTGCACCTCTTATAAAAATATCTTCTCTGGGGTTACATATGTTACACAGAGTATAACGTAATACACATAATTCTGCAGGTAAATTATAAAAATTTTATTCCTACCTGCTAAGACCAATGTATTAGACAAATATATATATATACCCATAAGCATATTTTTTCAAGTGATATCTGCTTACATGCTGGGATGAAAAAAGCCATACTAAAGGAAGTGCAATAACATTTTCAAAGTGTTTTTATTCCTATTTGCCAGAGAGATTCTCACAAAAGATCAATAGGTAGGTTTTACATTCCAATTTATACTCCAATTCCCAGGAAATATCACAAACAATAAGGGAACTCTGTCACTTTTCTCTTTCTACCAATCCAATTAAAATAACATTTGAGAGGTTGATAAGGGTATTCTATACTTCTTCCTCCAACTATATTTTCCACCTTAGCCCCAGAAGACTAAACCAAATTCAGCATGGAAGTGTGAGTTAGTAAGTTTTGGGTGCTGATGACAGAGAGGACCTACTTTATCTCTATACTATTTTCAGCTCCATATGATATGAATGTGTATTCATTTATTATCTACCAATAGTTATAATTCCTCCTTTCTCTCACCCTTAAGACAACTCAGTTCACTGGGAGCAACTTCAAAAACCCAAGGCAGCAGTGGGGCGTTTTTACCAACCCCAGGCTTCCCCTGCTGAGGTGGAGATGACATCGATGTGCTCCTCGCTTACCTCACAACCCAGCCTGCCCCAAACTCAGAGGAGCTGACTTCTGCAATGCACATTGTGAAGTGGATCACAAAACAACAGAATTCCCATGGAGTCTTCTCCTCCACCCAGGTCTGTGGTTCCCAAGTAGTCTTCTCCTCTAGTTACACTTGCCAGATGGAAAGTTTGAAAAAAAGAACAATTACAAAGAAAAGAGAAGAGAAATCATCAAATCTTGGAAGAGTTATTTAGGGATATTTGAGTACAGCGAGAATATGAAGGAAAGAGACCTAAGGCATTCCCCCAAAACAATTTTCAGGAAGCCCTATGTAAACATCCTATCAATTTGGCTACTTACCTTAAACATCATTCCGCTCTAAAGCTGTATTATGTCATCAGCACACGTTGGTCATTGGCCACACTTGAGAGTAGGGTTTCTGAATATCAGTACTGTTAACATTTTGGGTCAGACAAGTATTGTCATGAGGGGCTGTCTTGGCCATTGTAAGATGTTTAGGAGCATCCCTGGCCTCTCCCCAACTAGATGCCAGTAGCACGCTACTCGAAGTTGAACCCATGCAAAATCACCCCTGGTTGAGAATCAGTGTTCTAGACTACAGACTACACCTTAAGAATCCTACAAGAAATTCTCTAAGGTGAACCAGAAAATTGTGTGATTAAAAGGAAAGTGACTACGTGGAGCTCACTTTGATCTTCACAGAATGATTGCGAAGTTCTATTTAACTACTCCAAGGAGTTCAGCCTCTCCTCTCCTTTCTACCTGCCCTGAAATCTCCCTTCTTACTCCCCCTTTAGCTTGATTATTTTTAAAGATGAAGCTCTTGAAATTTTCTTTTTTTCCTATCACGATTTTGGAAATATTTCACTGAAGGTATAAATTATTGTGTTAAACATCCAGAGACTCTGAGTTTCCCCTGTTACACATCCACTTTCAATATTTAGGATATACATAATGAAACTTTTGTTTTTCAGAAAGATTAGGTGGGGGAAATAAAAATAAGCTACATAAAGGAGAAAAGGAACTTGAGAGAGTGCACCTTGTCTTATACGACTCCTTTTATTCACAGATAGTTTCTCTCACTCTTCCATCTAAACGGTCATCTCGTTTATAGTAATCACTTTTTTTGTCTTAACTTTTAAATTTTAGACCTATTCTTTGGAAGATATGGCCAAGAGAACTGTCAATGAGAAGGAGCAGGCCACAACTTCTGGGTATAGATAAAAGCCCCTTAGAACAAAACCAGTGCAAGTGAAATTAAATTGTGAGGCATCAATAATCTTTTATTTCATTTGGAGAAACTGTAGCATGACTTTTATTATGCCTGAAAGGCAGAGAAAAAGGAAAAGCAATTGGGAGATATATACTTTAGGGGAAAAAAGCCAACGTCCCCTTGTCATAGCTAACACAGACTTTTGGGGGAAATCCCAGCTACCAAAAACTTACTCCTTGTGGGCAATTTCTCCATTCATCTCTTGCAGGACACAGTGGTGACTCTCCACGCCCTGTCCAGATATGGAGCAGTTACTTTCACCAGGACTGGGAAAACCGCACAGGTGACCATTCAAGATTCACGGGCCTTTTCCACAAATTTCCAAGTGGACAACAAAAACCTCCTGTTACTACAGCAGGTCTCATTGCCAGAGCTGCCTGGGGAATATGCCATAACAGTGACTGGGGGATCATGTGTGTATCTTCAGCTGAGACTCTGGAGTTATGTTGGAAAGAGTCAACTTTAACTTCTCCTATTGAAAGGGAAGCTCTGCTCTTTCCTCCCTGGGTAAGTAAAGAGCAAATCTGGAGAAGTTAAATGATGAAAAAGTGTGGAGTGCCGGGAAAAGAGAGAAACTGATAGTGTCCTTGGTGTTTCACAGATATCTATGATACACAGTATTCTTCCAGAGAAGGAGGTCTCCCCATTTGTTTTGCGGGTCCAGACGGCCCCGAACTTGTGATGGACCCAAAGCCCACACCAGCTTCCAGGTCCTACTGAATTTCAGGTGAGACCTTCTGACTGTATCACCTAATCCTGAGTCTAAAAGCTACCTGGAATCACTGGTAATTAGTAATATATTTGGAAGCTATGCTATTAGATGATTATAATCCAAAATTGATATATCTACTAATGAAGTTAGCCGTTTATCATTATGAAGTGATCCTTTTCTCTAGTAATTTTTTTCTCTTAAAGTTTTAGTAATGCTTTAAAAGCAAAGTCTGGTCTTAAATCTGTCAAATAAAAAAATGTGGACTATTCAAATGTTCTAAACAATTCCTACATATGTTTTACACTAATTCTTGTTCAACTCACTGATAAACAATAAATTATTTTCCTCAAAGATTTGTACTTTGAGTTGAAATAAAATCTTCCTTACCTCTTCTGAATAATTAAATTTTCTTTTTTCTTAATCAAATGAATAAATAATAAATGCTAATATTAAATACAAAATATAAATTAAATATAAAATGTAGAGGTTGCCCTATCATAACTCAACAAAAACTTTACAGGAATCCTAAGAAAACATAGCAGCAAATGATACTGCCATGTATCTAATACTAATAATATTAATATTATTAAACAACATATTTTAGACAACCAACCCAGTTATTAAACACCAATTTATTCAAAGTATAAATCCTAAGAGCCTATCTGCTCTCACAACAATTTAGAGCCTCTCTGAGGAGACATGCTACATTCAAGTTAACTAAAAATATAAAAGGAATACAGACTAAACAACAAATGAACAGCACAGATGGTACAGTCTCCAAAAACTGTAAATGTGTTAATAATGCAGAATACCAAGATCCACCACCAAAGATTCTGATTTGGTAGTTTTTGACTGGGACTTGACCATCTATGATTTTAATAAGCTGTAGATCTGATGTACGGTCAATGTTCCATACATCAACATCATACACGTCCAGGGAACACAGATTTCTGTGGGTAATAACGTTAGGGAAAATTTCATGGAGATGGACTTGTTTATGGTGGGTCTTGAAGGAGAAAATCTGACTTTCGGAGATGGACTTGTTTATGGTGGGTCTTGAAGGAGAAAATCTGACTTTCTCTCATACGTTAAACCCTAACTCCTCTTTTTGTTTTTTGTGCTACAGTTACACAGGGAGCCATCCTGTCTCCAAATGGTGATTGTTGATGTCAAAATGGTATCTGGTTTTGTTGCCTTGAAACCAACAGTAAAAATGGTAGGTGAATTTTAAGCCTAGTAGATCTCAAACTGAGATCTTCAAACTGAGACCATACCAATTTCAAAGCCCTGTCAATATCATCCTATCTCAAAAAAATTTTTTTCCCAAACCCAGGAAATTAAATTCACTAGTTGTTATTTGACTCTAGGCTAAGGGGCTGGTGTGATAAGAGAGAGAAATACAAGAGGAGTCCCTCTCTTTAAGTCACTGACAATCTAGTTAGGGATTCAAATCACATGGGCATGAAACAGTAAAATAACACTGCAAGAAAAACAGACTATGTTTAAGTACCAAACTGACTGATATGCACTAAAAAATTTGGTAATGATAAAATCAGTGTGGGCTAGAATCATCAGATGCCAGAGGGTCTAATGTGTTGCTTGGATATTGAAGCATGGTAGAAATCCTGACCTGAAAATACTTGGCTTCCTTCTCTTCATAGAAAGCCAGATGATTTTTCACAGTCAAAACATGACAACGTTGAAGCCTGTCCCTAAAATGTGATTTCTTCCCTCACTCGTCTTGTATATATCTAGTGCACCCTAGCTATTTAATCATGAAGGTGAGCTATAGGAATCCTAGCCCTCACATCACTCAGAGAATAAGCATTTGTTCCTTACTACAATCTGCTCTAGTTCTCTAACTTTTTGAGTTCTCTAAGTTTCTTCAGCGTGAAAGATCTAGCCACATGAGCAGGACAGAAGTGAGCAATAACCATGTCCTCATGTATGTGGAACAGGTGAGAGCTCTGACAATTGGGCTGAGACTACACACGTCAGTGGTCTTTCTAAGTGGGTCTCTTCACTAGAAAACAAGTAATATGAGGACAGCAAAAATTAGTAGCCCCCTTCCAGAAAGTTCCTCTAGTCTAAAGAGAATAAAAGAGAAATCTCCTTTTAAATCCATGGAATGTTCTGCTCTCTTTTTAATTATATTAAAATTGGAACATGGGTATTTCTATGAAATTTCAAGTAGAAAATCAGTAGAACAAAAGGTTTATCATGTCTGTTATTTTAAAGTCCCCCAGAAAGAATAAATATACCACAGTGGTTGATAAATAATAATGTTACTATTCTAATATATCACTATATAAAATAAAATAAAAAGTAGATCTCATAAATATCTTCAAATCTAACTATAAAGCAAAGGGAACATTTTATCAAGCCACACAAAAAAAATAGTTTGATGTTATCATTACAAAAGATACAAAGCCAAGTCACATAAGCCCAGAGTTAACTTCATACAGAAGACTACAAGAGAATATGGACTGTCACAGATGCTGAGGAGAGTATCTGGGGGATTTTGTTCACTGTAAAGCATTCCCAAGGTTGCATTCTCGAACCATCTTGACATCCACAAATGTTTGCTCACCTAAAAGACACAGGTGCATAAGAGTCAGAGAACAATAAAGAATATGTTTTACTCAAGGAAGAGAGAAGGAGGATTTCTAGCCTCTTGATTACTCCCACTTTTCCTTTTAGGTTCCAAATGAGACGCTAAGTTTTCCTTCACGGTTCCACAAGACATCTCAGTGAGAGGCCTAAAGCCAGCGATTGTTAAAGTCTATGATTACTCTGAGACAGATAAGTGAGAGAAAACTAAAACAATAGTCTCAACCCAGAGCCAAGAAGTAGATTCTATTGTGACAATCGATCCTGGTTTTAGTCCATTCAGTCAATATTATATTTGTTCCTTTCCTCCAGGATATATAATGTAGAAACTACCTACAGAACAAACTTGCCAATTAACATTTATTGAGTCAGAAACTTAAGAATTTTAAAAGAAGGATAATATCTGGCCACTGCTTTCAAATAATTTAAAGACATAGAGAGCATAATACACATGAAAAGATAATTTAACAAGGAAAGGCAGTTAATGACAAATGAGTGTTAGTGAGCCAACTGATAAGAAGTTGGCTGGTGCTCAAGAAGGACAAACAGAGGAAGAAAGATCTGAGTTGTATCCTGAAGGGTGAGTGCAACTTTTAAACAGAAGTAGGAAGTGTTTCAGGCTGGAGCAATAATCTTAAAAAAAAAGGATTAAGGAAACAAGCTGGACAAAGTGAGTAGAAGCAAAGAGTTCATGGAAAAGAGAACTACAAGCTAATGCAACGATGGTCATCCTTCCAAGAATTTAAAATTTGAACAGCTGCTATCTGAGCAGGCTTCAATCCCCCCTCCTCCACTCTGGAGAAGAAGAATATAGATATTTTAACTTTCCTGTTCAACTCTGGTCTATTTACATGGAGTTTTGACAATCCTGATATGATGTACTTTTCTCCAAAATTAAAGAGAACAGACTTAATACGGCCTCTGGTTCATAGATTTTTTTGCTTCTCCCTTCACTCAATGTTTCTCTCAGATGAGTCTGCTATTGCTGCATACATCACCCCCTGCAGCATAGGTAAGAGGTCACATGCCGTGACCAACATCATACCCCATTAACTCTGCTCCCTAAGCCATCTTCTAATTTTGAAATTCTCTACAGGTCTTTTCCTAAACCTGAGACAATTCATGTGGCATATTCTCACACAAAGAGAAAACTCTGGAGAAGAGCACTTACTCTATAGGTGAACTCTCCAATTTCAGACATTCACTCCCTTCTCAGTAAAGTCAATATGCTTTGTTTATTTGTTTGTTTATAGGATAACTATCACTAACAGGCAACATTGTGCATCACAGCTAATTGGTTTCCTTCAGCCCAAGGGTTGACTAATTACAATTCTCCTGCCAAATCCTGCCCAACACCTACTTTTGTAAATAAAGTTTTATTGGAATAAAGCCACACTCATTATGTTACTATTTGCTGTGGCTGCTTTCACAAGTTGAGTACTTATGACATAAAGCATATGGTCTACAAAGCCTGAAATATTTACCATCTGTCTTTTCACACAAAAAAAATTTGCTGACCCCTGCTTTAGCTCACTCTGCTGTCCAGACTCAACTGAGGGAGTATTCCTGAGAAAACCTCACAATCTTCTTGTTTCTCTTCTCTCCCTGGATGCAGAGCATGGAAATATTTGAGGACCATATTTAGGCTATGTATTTTCCTGGATTCTCTCTCCTATACTTCTATTTAGAAGGAATGGAGTTGCTTGCCTTTGTAAAACAGACATCAAGAAGGCTTGTTGAATAAATATACATTTCTAGTCAAGCTACCATTTGTTCTATCATTCATTCATCAAACATTAATTATATGTTTACATAATGAGTTATATTATTTTAAATAGTGTGAAGAGTACAGATTTGTAACGTATCTGTTTGTATTCCCGATGTGACTATAACATATAAAGTCAAACAGAGAATAATTGAAAATAGTTTATGTTCAGAGAGACCTTAGGAAAAGAAAAAACATTCATTGGTCTAGGAAGCTAGGAGCTAGAGAGAAGAGTAAGTAGTTTTGATTAGTAACTAGGAAGGCATGAATATTTCTTAAGAGGAAACAAGAAATATTTGTCTTTATCCCTAAGCTAAGACATCAGGAATGGACTTCACAAGAGACCAAAATGATTGGAGGTATAGAATGTGTTGGAGACAGGCAGTATTGTGCAGTGGTTAAAGTCTAGACACTGGAGCCAGACTGCCCAGATTCAATCCTGACTCCATCCCTACCTCACCAGCTGAGTGACGAGGGCAATTACTTACCCTCTCTGCTTCAGCTTTATCACAAAGAAACGGGGATAATAACAGTCTCTACCTCAACGTATTGTTATGAGGGTAAACTATTCTCATGGAAGAGGGGAAAAAGAAATAGCTGAATCAAGCAATGCTCTTAAAGCTTTGGCTCAGATGAAATGTATATCACTTTCATTTACATTCTGTTGGCTAAAGCAAGTCACAGGACTAAGCCTGACTTCAGTCAAAGGGGTGGGGGCAGGGAGACTCTTCCCACAGGGAAGCACACAATCCACATAGCAATGTAAAGAAATACATAGTCTCCCATAGGAACTACAGCAAATAATTAAGAAAAATAATACAATCCCACACAGGGGTGAAGTATAGTTACAAGTTAATCTATCCAGTCATCTCAGCAGTTTCCGTTAAGTCACTCATCTTTAACACACTACTGTGAAAGGGCACTGTTATCCTGTACTAAATTCCCACATGTTTTGGTGAGTATTTCTGGAACTTCTAGTCTGTTTCTTCAGTCTCTCTGTGTATTTATGTGCCAGGACCACACTGTTTTAATTATCAAGACTTTATAATATGTTTTAGTATCTCACAGGACTAGTTCCTCCTTACTGCATTTATTTTTCCGAGTTTTCTCAGCTATGTCCTTGTTTATTTTTCTATGTGAACTTTAGAATCAACTTCTCTATTTAAAATAAAAGTTAGATATTTTACTGAAATCTCATCAAAGGTGTACGTTAACTTAGGAAGAATTGTCAGCTTTTTGGACCAAAAAGTTTTGGACCAGTGGACCAAAGCAAGGTATGTTTTGTGTTTTAATTCTCATTTTTTCAAGTCCTCTTGTGTGTGTTTCAGTGCTGTTTTAAAGTTCTTTTTTCATATAGGATATATACATTTCTTGTTCTGTTTTTTTCTAGGTATTTCATTGTACCCTTATTGAAAATGTATATGTGGTCTTTTTATTATATAAACAACTAGTTGTCTATAAAAATATTTATTATGGACTTTTCTTTTATTGAGATATAACTTATATACCATAAAGTACAGAAATATTAAGGGCACAGTTTGATAAGTTTTTATCTATGTTTAAGCCTTAGAGAACACTTTCAGAATCCCAGAGAGGCTCTCACATGCCCTCCCCAATCAATAACCACCTCCACACACAGGGTAATGAATAAATGAATTCAGTTTGCCAGTATTTATTGAGGATTTTGCATCTATGTTCATCAGGGATATTGGCCTGTAATTTTCTTCTCTTGTAGTGTCCTTGTCTGGTTTTGTTGTCAGGGTAATGCTGGCATCATAAAATGAGTTGGGAAATGTTCCCTTTTCTTCAATTTTTTGGAAGCGTATGAGAAGAACTGGTATTAATTATGCTTTAAATGTTTGGTAAAATTTACCAAGTAAGCCATCTGGTCCTGAGTTTTCTTTGTTGGGAGATTTTGGATTCCTGATTGAATCTCCTTGCTAGTTATAGGTCTGCTCAGATTTTCTGTTTCTTCATGATTCAGTCTTGGTAGGCTATATGTTTCTAGGAATTTATGCATTTCTTCTCGGTTATCCAATTTGTTGATATATAATTGCTCATAGTAGTCTCTTATGATCCTTTGTGTTTCTGTGGTTTCAGTTGTAACATCTCCTCTTTCATTTCTGATTTCATTTATTTGAGTCCTCCTGTTCTTTTTTGCCTATAGGAAGGAGGTTCTAGCCAAGGGGATCTCTTTGGCACCAGGGTGGGCATGCTGGCACTCAGAGCAGCAGCAGCACTGGTGTCCAGAGATCAGAGCCACATAGAACTACTGTGGTGTCTGGGGCCTGGGGCACAGGTGCACTTGCTGCATCAGTGGTGCTGGTGTCTGAGATGCAAGTGTGTGCAGATTACCTCTGGAACTGGGATCTGAGGCTCTGGGGTTCCCTGCAGTTACTCAGACTCTGGGGGAGAGGGGGTGGGATACAGCAGAGGCATAGGCCCAGGAATGACAGGGTACAACAGTGGCCTGGTCCCGAGGCGGGGAGTCCAATGTCACTGAGCCCCAGAGATGGTGTGTCAAGTTCCCAACTCTGGTCCCAGGGGACAGGATGCAGAATAACAGCAGCTTGATCCTGGTGATAGCAAGTCATATCAGTGACTCAGGACCCAGGAGGTGGGGTGCAGAGCAGCAGTAGCATGGCCCTGGTAATGGAGGGTCAACAGACCCAGAGGGCAGGGCAGAGAGCAGCAACAGCATCTGGTGATGGTGAATCCAACCCCCAACTCTGGACACAGGGGTGGGTCACAGAGCAGCAGCATAGCCAGTGATGTAGGCCAAAGCCACGGTTTAGGATGCATGGAGTGGGAAGCAGGGCAGCTGCAACTCCAGCCCTGTAGATGGTGAGGTGCTGTGGCATCCTGATCCCAGAGAGCAGAGCACAGCAGAGACTGCGGCCATTGTGGGTGGGTCTCACCACAGCAACAGCTGCAGCCCTGGAGAGGGGACACACCAGCAGGGACTCCAAGCAACTCCATCAACTGGGTTCGGCATTGTTGAATACTGTGGAGGTCCTCAGAAGCAAAGGTTGCAAGTGTTTGCAGCAGTGACAGGGATTGCTGGGTTCCTCCTGCTCCCCTTTTTCCCATGGGGTAAAATCCCTCCAAGGGGATGCCTCTGGTGCCAAGCTGCTCTGTACTGGGGGATGGGAAGATCCAAGTGCTTTCTATGCTTTTCTCTGCAGCCATTCTTGGTTTTTGAGCTCCACAGGGTTTCTGCTCCTTCTTCATTGCAGTTAAGAGATTTCCCAGAGCTATTTTCATTAGTTTGTAGCTGTTTACTTGTTGTTTTTGTTGTTTTGGTGAAGGAAACGAGTGTTGGGACCTCTTAGCTTGCAATCTTGCTGATATCAGTTTCAGTCATTATTTAAAACATATACAAGGAAAACTTTAAAATATTAATGAAGAACACAAAAAGGACTTGAATAAATGTCAAAACATACTGTATTTTTAGATAGGTTGTTAGTGTCATAAAAATGTCAATTTTCTCTAAATTTGTTTATAAATTTTATGTAATCGTAATGAAAATAACATTTTTTGTGGGTTTTTTTTTAATTTTCATTTTTATTGATGTCCTAATAGTTTATAACATTGGGGGGTTTTAGCTGTACATTATTTTTTGTCCATCACAAACATTTTTGAAACCAGAAATGTCAATTATAAAATTCATATAAAAATAACCACATATAGAAATGTGAAATAATATAATGAATGTATATTGGTTTCTGCCCCTGATTCCTGGCACAGAACTCCTAAAACCCCTGTAATTTCCTAAGTGATAAGAGTACTTGGAGAATCTTTTGTTCTAATATTTGGTCTTTGACCCTGGTTCCTAACACAGAACTCCTAAATCCCTTGGGATTTCCTGGGTGATACGGGGCCTTTTGTTGTAACCAGTCAACTTGTGATGGGTTCCTGGATAGCTTCATGATGGGGGCTGGTCACCAGAAAGAGCAAGCCATGATTAGAAGCTGTTCCCATCCCAGAATAAAGGCTCCATCACTGCGTCTCAGTGTTCTGGTCTGCTGCGCCCCCTGCTGTTTTATCCTTATGTATGTGTACTTCGTTCAGTTGGGTTGATTTGCAAGAAACAAAAATCTCCAGCAATCTGATGATGTCCTCTCTCATTTTCAGCCCTACTGTGGATTTCTTCCTCTGCTTTCAGCATCCTTTAAATAGGTTACTGGGAAAAAAGGAGGGAAATAGATGTACATTTGATTCAGAAGCCCAGTTATGTTTCGATTGCTGTCCTTTTGGTCAGAGAATTCTCAGCTCACAACATTTTTGTGGAGGAACTTTGTCCATTTGCTTTTTGTTTTGATTTTATGTAAGTATTCTTTTATTCTTCTTCTTTTCTTTCTTTTTTTAATAGAAAAATCAAATACTGATGTGATTTTATATTTTCATGGTATTTTAAACACCTCAGAGATTTTTTTTGCATAAACTATATTGTAGCTGCTTTTTTATTTTGAGGAAGATTGGCCCTGAGCTAACATCTGTTGCCAATCTTCCTCTTTTTCTTCTTTCTCCCCAAAGCCCCAGTATATTGGTGTATATCCTAGTTGTAGGTCCGTCTAGTTCTTCTATGTGGGATGCCACCTCAGCATGGCTTGATGAGTGGTGAGTAGGTCTGCGCCCAGGATCCGAACCTGATGAACCCCTGGCAGCGAAAGCAGAATGCGCGAAGTTAACTACTACATCACTGGGCCACCCCCTCAGAGACTTTTCTATAAATCTCATCTTATCTAAACTGTTCCAGAGAAAAAGCTAGAAGCAGTGTGAGAAACCATTCTCCTGGGCCTTCTTGTAGACTGGAATCAGAAGGCACAGTGTTTCCAGTGGAAAACTTGGAAGAAATCTTTAAAGATGATCCAAAAGATCTGAATTAGAATATGGGAAAGAATTTTGTAAGAAATAAGAGGTTTCTCAACTATAGGGATTAGATAGGGCAAGAGGAGAGAGGACAGGAGGGCCAGTCAGCCAGAAGTCTTAGAAATCCTCTCCCTAATCCAGACCACTTTTAGATTTCATCATCACATTTTCCAACGAGAGAAGAATAAACTGTGTACTAGTTCCAGGAAAACAGTCAAGCCTCTTAATTCTAGTGCTCTTTATTGAATCCTGGGATTAAAATTCCAGATTTCCAGGACCATATTTTTGCTTGTTCAAGCAGAAAGAATATATGTGTGGAGCAGTAATGGCATTATCAAATAGGGACCAAAGAAGAATTAGGGGGAGGTAATTTTATCCAGTATTGTATTTAAAAAAATCATAACCTGGGAGCCTAGAACCAGATGTCTCTGCATGTTTTTATTCAATAATATGAGGTTATGGAGATATGTATGTGAAAAATGGAAAGTCCCAAAATGATAACAGGACTAGTCTGTTCTTCCCCTTGCCTTTATCTTTTCTTTTCTCTTTTGTTCCTCCAAAAATGTTACATAATCATACCTAAACTGAAACTCTACATGCTCATTTTTCTTTCCCTAAAATAAGCAAAATATTTCTCAGTTTTCCCAGCTTTCTTCCCTGACTAATGTGGAGGGATAATATACTGAAACGTTAACTGGTGTTTTGTTTTTGCTGCTGAAAGGGATTTGAGAAGAATGTGATCTGTGCTGATTCTGATCCCCTAGTATTTTTCACTTCCCTATTTCAAAAGTGTAGCCAGGCCTTTGTGTTCTTTTGCCTTAAGAATTTTCAAGGTTAGGAGCAGAGGTTGCTTAAAGATAACTTTGTGTAAGCCCTGGCTCCTTGAGCAAATTATTCTGGATGCTCCTGAAGACGGGAGAGAAGTCCTTTGCAGGGAGGTGAGAGTAGAAACCCAGTTGGCAGGGAGAATCCAAAACCCAGAGGTGGCTGGAGGATTGTGGGACCCAGGATAACGGGTGCTGGGGGTCCCCTCCCTCACTGCACCCAGGAGAAAAGACATGGCCTTCGAGTTAAATGGCTGTGTGAGGCGGACTCGGGGGCACAGAGCTCCCCATCTCAGCAAACATTCTTGTGTCCAAGTAGAGCATAGAAGCAGCTGGGCTTCAAAGTGGCAGAGGGGTTGGACAATGCCATGGTCATGTCAGGAGTAACCAGTTTCAAGCAAAGATTCAAAGCAATCTTCTCAAATATTTTGCATTACAAACCCCAGTGTGAGGAAATCTCTGATAAAAACTAAGATTAATTCTCACCGGGAAATTTGGAAGAATGGAAGTAGAGTCAGGTTTAATTCAATCTAAAGAAAATAAAGCAATCATATTTCTTGAATGCCAGAGTTTGTGGTTCCAAATTCATATCTGCTACAGCAGTAAATCTTCTTAAAATATATGCCAACACATCTATTTCCTTGCCCCTGAAAGCTGAAATTTCATATTCTCACTTACCATCATTGTGAAACCACTGTGATTAATTCAGGACCTAGCATAAAGTAGTTAATCCCTTCCTTCCTTCCTTCCTTGTGTTTTTATTGAATATAATTGATATACAAAAAAAGCTGTACATATTTCATCTATACATTTTGATGAGTTTGAAGATAAGTATATACCCATGAAACCATCACCATACACAATGCCATAAACTTAACCATCACTTCTAAAAGTTTCCTCCCTCCCTCTTTTCTGATAAGGACATTTAATATAAGATCTACTCTTTTAACAAAATTTTAACTATACAATACAGTATTGTTAACTATATGCACTATGCTGTACAGTAGATCTCCAGGACTTACTCACCTTGCATAAGTGAAACTATGTGCCCTTTGACCAGCATCTCCCTGATTGCCCCTGCTCTCAGTCCCTGGTAAGCACCATTCTACCCTCTGCTTGTGGGAGTTTGACTATTTTAGAGTTCTGATATAAGTAAGATCATATCATCTTTGTTCTTCTGCGTCTGGCTTATTTCCTTTAGCATAATGCCTTCCAAGTTCATCCACATAGTAGCAAATGTCAGGATTTCCTTCTTTTTTAAGGCCAAATAATATTCCACTGTATGTATATACCACATTTTCTTTATTTATTCTATTGTCAATAGACATTTAGGTTGTTTCCATGTCTTTGCTATTGTAAATAATGCTGCAATGAACATGGGAGTGCAGATATTTATTTGAAATCCAGATTCCAGTTCTTTTGGATATATACCCAGAGGTGGAATTGCTGGATCATATGATAGTTCTATTTTTAATTTTTTGAGGAACATCCATACTGTTTTTCATAATGGCTTTACCAATTTACATTCCTATTAACAGTGTGCAAGTGTTCCCTTTTCTCCACATGCTCACCAACACTTGTTATATTTTGACTTTTTGGTAATACCCATCTTAACATTTATGAGGTACTATCTCATTGTGATTTTGATTTGCATTTCTCTAATGACCAGTGATGCTGAGAACCTTTTCATATATCTGTTGGCCATTTGTATGTCTTCTTCGGAGAAATGTTTATTTGAAGAAATGGTCTTTTGCTCATTTTTTAATTTGGTTATTCATTCTTTTGCTATTGAGTTGCGTGAGTTCCTTATAGATTTTGGATATTAAGCCTTTACCAGATACACAATTTGCAAATATTTTCTCCCATTTGATAGGTTGTCTTTTCACTTTGTTGATGGTTTCCTTTCCTGTGCAGAAGTTTTTGGTTTGATATAGTTCCATTTGTCTATTTTTGCTTTTGTTGCCTGTGCTTTCAGTGTCATATCCAAGAAATCATTGCCAAGGTCAATGTCAAGAAGTATTTATTCTATGTTTTCTTCTAGGAGTTTTACAGTTTCAGGTCTTATCTTTAAGTCTGCAATCCATTTTGAGTTGATTTTTGTGTATGGTGTAAGATAAGGGTCCAATTTCATTCTTTTGTATGTAGATATCCAGTTTTCCCAAGACTATTTATTGGAGAGATTATCCTTCCTCATTGTGTATTCTTGGCTCCCTTGTCAAAGTTCAGTTCACAGTAAATGTGTGGGTTTATTTCTGGGCTCTCTATACTCTTCCATCTGTTGATATGTCTGTTTTTATGCCAGTACCATACTGTTTTGATTACTGTAGCTTTGTAATATAGTTTGAAATCAGGAAGTGTGATGACTCTTGCTTTGTTCTTCTTGCTCAAGATTGCTTTGACTATTCAGGGTTTCTTGGGGTTCCTTGTGAATTTTAGGATTGTAAGTGGTCAATTCTAATACCTTATCAATCAGCTATTCCTAAAATTCCTATTTTACAAATGTATTGTAAGAAAGATGATGAAAGAAAAGAGTTCTATAAATTTTCCATATAGCATTAGTAATCTTTGCGTCTATTAGGGAACATAAAATAGTTGTTGAGGGAGAAAAACTGAATATAAAGAAAAGTAGAAAGAATAGACAAGTGGGGAGTAAAGTCTGGTCTTTTGACCCTTTTCTCTGTCTACACTCACTCCATAGGGATTTCACCCAAGGTTAAACCCTTAAATATCATTGATATGCTAATGACCTCCAAATTTTTATTTAGCCCAAGCCACCCTCTTTAACTAAGAAATTGTAAATACAAATGCCTACTAAACAGCTACATGTGGATGTCTGTTTGGCATTTTAAACTTAATATATCCAAAACAGAAATCCTGATTTCTCCCTTAAGAAAAATCATAAACTACTCTTTCCAGGGCTTTACAATCTCAATAAATGGCAAATTCATTCTTCAAGTAATCAGACAAAAACCTTGGGGTTACTGTATCATATCAGCTCTACCTCCAAGATATATCCAGAATCTGCTTACTTATCACTTCCCCCACTGTTACCTCCTTAGTCCACACTGGCATTTTTCCTTGTCTGAATTACTGCTGTAATATCCTAACTGATTTTCCATTTTAGCACCTCCATCCCCACCATGTATTCTCTAAAGTAGCAATCTTTTAAGTGATCTTCAAAATATTTAAAGTAGTTCACATCTCTTTCAGGATAAAAGACAAAACTATTCAATGGCCTACTGGCTCTACCTGATCTGCATCCCGTTATCCATCTCCTACCCTGTGGCTTACATCCTACTCTCTTCCCCTCACTCTCTGTGTTCTAGCCCTACCAACCTCTGTACTCTTCCTCAAACACCCCCAAACACACTTCTGTCTCACAGCATTCACATGTTTTACACCTTCACTTCCTTGAAGTCTTTGTTTAAATGTCATCATTAAGGAGAAGGCTCTAACCACACCACATATGCAATGTATATATACACATGTGCACACACACACACACACATACATTCATTCCCTATCCACCTTATCCTCCTTTATTTTTCTCCATGGCATTAACCATCATGTATATATGATGATATATATGATATGTGTATATATATATATATATAATTTGTTTACAATTTTTCTCTCTCCACAAGAATAAAGTGGGAGAATAGCAACTTTGTTTTAGTCACTGATGTATCTTCAGAACTTCAAACAACACCTGGAACATAGTAGATACTTAATAAATACATGTTGAATGTCAATACTGCTTGAGTTAGAATGTTGACTCTACTACTCATGACCCAGGTGATTGTCGACCCAGTATTTCAGTTTTCTCATGTGAAAAATAGAGATAGTAACAGTACCAACTTTGCAGTGTTGTTTTGAAAAGGAAATTATGTAATTCACATAAAGAATTTAGCACAGGTGCCTCAATAAATTGAGCTATAATTAAATCAAATAAAATACAACACACACACAGTTATCATTACACTCACTCTCCATATTCATTATTGATGGTAGTGGCAGCACCTATGACAGTGGTGGTGGATATTCCATTTCAACATGATCCTGGCCCACTGAGAAACATAGGGTATGCCTTAGGCACTTCAGTTGAAAAGTCTGGATTCTGTATAATCCCCAAAGTGGATTGATTCAACTATCTGATTTCTACCAGCTGGAACAAATGACACAGTGTTGAAGACTGTCACCACTAAAAATATATGGCTTCATTAATGCCCAATTAAGACCACAAATGGCAGAAAAGGAGTGGAAGACAAAAATAGGAAAAAAGAACAAGAACAATAAATACAAAACAGTAAAAAGTATGGGATATATTAATCCAATTATATTAATAATCAGATCAAAAGTCAATAGTCTAAATATACCAATTAAAGGATAGAGATTGTCAGAGTGGATCAAAAAACAAGACCCAGTTATATATTGTCTTCAAGAAACCCACTTTAAATATAAAGACATGTATAGATTCAAACTAAACGGAGGGAGAAAGACATACCATGCTAACACTAATCAAAAAAAGGCAGGAGTAGCTATATTAATTTCAGACGGAGCAGACATCAGATCAGGGAAAATTATTAGGGGTAAAGAGGGGCATTACAGAACAGCAAAGGGATTACTTCCCTAAGAAGATGTAAAATTCTTAATGTGTATGTGCTTAACAACAAAGCATCAAAATACATGAGGGAAAAACTGATAGATCTGCAAAGAGAAATAGATGAATCCACTATAATAGTTGGAGATTTCAACAACACTCTATCAGAAATGAACAGTTACAGCAGGCAGAAAATCAATAAGGACATAGTTGAATTCAACAGCACCATCAATCAACTGAATATAATCAACATCTATAGACTACTTAATCCCAAATCAGCAGAATACACATTCGTCTCAAGCTCACGTGGAACATTCATCAAAACAGACCACATTCTGAGCCATAAAATACACAATAACAAATTTAAAAGAATAGAAACCATACAAGGTCTGCTCTAAGACCACAATAAAGTTAAACTAGAAATCAGTAACTGAAAGATAACTTGAAAATTTCTAAAATACTTGGAAATTTAACAACATATTTCTAAATAATATATTAGTCAAAAAAGAAATCTCAAGAAATTTAAAAAATATTTTGAACCAAACAAAAAAGAAAAAACAACTTATGAAAATTTGTGGGACATAGCAAAAGCAATGCTTAGAAGGAAATTCATAGCACTGAATGCATACATTAGACAAGAATAAACATCTAAAATCAATAGTCTAAGCTTCCATCTTAGGAAACTAGAAAAAGAAGAGCAAATTCAATCCAAAATAAGCATAAAAAAGAAATAACTTAAAAATTAGAGCAGAAATCAATGAAGTTGAAAAGAAGAAATAAATAGAGAAAATCAATGAAACCAAAAGCTAGTTCCTTAAAAATATCAAATAAATTGATAAGCCTCTAGCAGGCTAACTAAGAAACAAAGAGAGATGACACAAATTACTAATATCAGAAATGCAAGAGGGGACATCATTAGAGATCTCATGGACATTAAAAGAATAGTAAGGAAACAGTGTGAACAGCTCTATGCCCACAAATTTAATAACCAAGATGAATGGACCAGTTCCCTGAAAGACACTTCTGCCAAAACTCACACAAGAAGAAACAATTTGAATGACTATATCTATTAACGAAATCGAATCAATAATTAATAACCTTTCAAAACAG
Organism: Tapirus indicus; assembly: GCA_031878705.1. Taxonomy (NCBI): domain Eukaryota; kingdom Metazoa; phylum Chordata; class Mammalia; order Perissodactyla; family Tapiridae; genus Tapirus; species Tapirus indicus. The sequence continues at coordinate 105,454,372 of CM062918.1, read as the reverse complement.
AAACCACCAGGCTCAGATAGGTTCACTCATGAATTCCAGTAAACATTTAAGGAAGGAATTATACCAATTCTCTACAATCTGTTCCAGAACATAGGAGCAGAAAAACACTTCCTAATTCATTTTATGAGACCAGCATTAACCTAATACCGAAACCAGACAAAGACATTACAAGAAAAGAAAACCACAGACCAATATGTCTCAGGAATATAGGTGCAAAAATCTTCAATAAAATATTAGTAAGTCAAATCCAAAATGTATAAAAGAATTATACAAAATGGTCAAGTGGGATTTATCCCAGGTATGCAACGGTAGTTCAATATTTGAAAATCAATTATTGTAATCCATCACATCAACAGGTTAAAGAAGAAAAATCACATAATCATGTCAATAGATGAAGAAAAAGCATCTGACAAAATCCAACACCCATTCATGATAAAAACTCTCAGCAAATTAGGAAAAGAGGAGAACTTCCTCAACTTGATATTGAACATTTACTAAATCCTACAGCTAACATCACACTTGATAATGAGAAACTAGAGCTTCCCCACTAAGATCAAGAACAGGGGAAGGATATCCCCTCTCACTCCTCCTTTCAAACATCATGCTGGACATCCTAGCTAATTCAATAAGACAAGAAAAGGAAATAAAAGTTATACAGATTGGGAAAGAAGAAATAAAACTGTCTTTGTTCAAAGAAGACACGATTGTCTATGTAGATATCTGAAAGAATCGACAAGAAAAACTCCTGGAACTAATAAGCGGTTATAGCAAGTTTGCAGGATACAAGTTAATATTTAAAAAGTCAGTTGCTTTCCTATATACCAGCAAAGAACAAGTGGAATTTGAAATTAAAAACACAATGCCATTTACATTAGCATCCCCCCCAAAAATGAAATACTAAGGTATAAATCTAACAAAATACATGCAAAACCTATATGAGAAAAACTATAAAACTCAAATGAAAGAAGTCAAAGAAGAACTAAACAGATGGAGAGATATTCCATGTGCATGGGTAGGAAGATTCAATATTATCAAGATATAATTCTTTCCAACTTGATCTATGAACTCAATGCAATCCCAATCAAAATATCAGTAAGATATTTTGTGAATATCAACAAAATGACTCTAAAGTTTATATGGAGATGCACAAGACCCAACACAATATTAAAGGAATAGAACAAAGTTGAAGGACTGATACTACCTAACTTTGAGACTTACTATAAAGATAAAGTAACCAAGACAGTGTGGTATTGGTGAAAGAAGAGATAAATGGAACAGAATAGAGAACCCAGAAATTGACCCACATAAATATAGTCAACTGATCTTTGACAAAAGAGCAAAGGCAATAAAATGGAGCAAAGACAGCCTTTTCAACAAATGGTTCTGGAATAATTGAATACTTGCATGCAAAAAAAAAAGAAAAGAATCTAGACACAGAGCTCACACTCTTCACAAAAATTAACTCAAAATGTATCATGGACCTAAATGTAAAATACAAAATTATAAAATCTTGAAAGATAATATAGGAGAAAAATCTACGGTGCCATGAGTATGGCAATGACTTTTTAGATACAATGCTAAAGGTACTATCCATGAAAGAAATAATTGATAAAATGGACTTCATTAAAATTAAAAATCTGCTCTGTAAAAAGACATTGTCAAGAGAATGAAAAGACAAGCCACAAACTGGGAGAAAATATGTATAAAAGACCTATCTGATAAAGGACTGTGATCCGAAATATATAAACAACTCTTAAAACTCAATAACAAGAAAACAAACAACTTGATTAAAAAATGAGCCAAAGACCTCATCAAAGATATACAGATGTCAAATTAGCATATGAAAACATGCTCCACATAATATGTCATTAGGGAAAAGCAAATTAAAACAATAAGATACCACTACACACCTATTAGAATGACCAAAATCCAAAAATCTGACAACCCCAAATGTTGACAAGAATGTGGAGTATCACAAATTCTCATTCATTGCTGGTGGGAATGCAAAATGGTATAGCCACTTTGGAAGACAGTTTGGCAGAATCTTACAAAACTAAACTTACTCTTGCCATATGATCCAGCAATTGCACCCCTTAGTATTTACCCAAATGAGTCAAAAAATTATGTCCACACATAAACCTGCAAACAGATGTTTAAAGAAGCTTTATTCACACTTGCCAAAACTTGGAAGCAACCAAGATGTCCTTCAGTAGGTGAACAGATAAACTGTGGCACATCTAGATAATGGAATATTATTTAGCACTTAAAAATAGGAGATATCAATCCATGAAAAGACATGGAAGAACCTTAAATGCTTATTACTAAGTGAAGGAAGCCAATCTGAAAAGGCTACATGCCAAATAATTCCAACTATGTGACATTCTGGAAGAGGCAAAACAATAAAAAGGTCAGTGCTTGCTAGCAATCAGGGAAGGAAGTTTGGACAAATCAGCAGAGTTCAGAGGATTTTTATGACAGTGACACTATTCCATACGATATTATAATGGTGGATGCATGTCATTATACATTTGTCAAAACCCACAAAATGCACAACAACAAGGGTGAACCCTAATGTAAACTGTGGACTTTGGGTAATAATGAAGTGTCAATATAGATTCATAAATTATAACAAATGTTCCTCTCTGGTGCAGGATGCTCACTGTGGGGGAAGTTGTACGTTTATGGGGGCAGGGGTCTAGAGGAACTCTCTGTGCTTTCTGTTCAATTTTGCCGTAACTCTAGAACTGCTCTAAAAAATAATCTATTAAAAATACATATATATATATATATATATATATATATGGCTTTCAACTCCATCTTGACAGCCTATGTGTTCTTAGCTATATCTCTCTCTTAGACCTCATTAATTAGTCCAAACTCCCATTCCAACTTTCAAACTCTTTTGGCCACTATTCCTTCCTTACTCTCAATATATGACCTTGCCTCATATTTTACTGAAAAACAGAGTTTATCAGCCAAGAGCGCCAGAACTTTCTCCTCTACCATCCCAAGAACCTATATTCATCCTGTCTTCCATCCTTTCTGGGTCAGAGGAGATGTGCTCTCCTCCTGCCTGAAGATAACCCTACCAGTTGTGTTTTGGACACCAGGCTTTATTTAATTTCTCTCTTTACTGGATCTCTTACCCCAACTAAAAGATATGCTGCAATTCACTCCATTTTAAGAAAAAAAAAGTAAAAATTTTTTAAAAAAGCTTTTCTGGGGCTTAATTCACCATACCTACCATTCTATTTCTCTCCTTTCTTTTCCAACTAATTTTTTTCTATCTATTTTAGCTAGATACTAATTAAGCAATCCCTGAGGGAATTAACCTTAAATTCTGGTGCTCACAGAATGAATAGCATTTTACCAAGATGATCCTGTTTATCTGTCTAGGCCTATGTCTGTTTGGCAGTTTCTTTTCTCTGAATTTTGTTTATTTTGTAAACAGCATATGTCTACTAAAGTAAATTTGAGAAATGCAGTAACGTACAAAAGAAATAAAAATTAGCTTTCTACCTCTTCCCCTTCATTTCCTGAACAATTCAGTCTACTGCCACTAGATGGCACCAAGCAAAATAGTTGTCACACTGAGTTGAAGACAATTAAGATAGTAGAGAGGGAGGTGAACAAACCTGACAACGGTAAGAAGAATGTTCACAAAAGGTGACCTGGCTCCAGCCGTCAGAGCCAGAGGAAGATGAGAGGGGGGTTCTTATGGAGGCATAGTCTATGTGTGGAATATCAGAGGCCAAGCAGGATATTAAGCATACATAAACTCCCTAGCTCTATTTGCTGAGAGAGCCTAAGAATAGTGACACTCCAAAAGTAGTGGGCATACCTACAGCTCAGTTCTTGATTTCTAATATCATTGTCTAAAAAAATCCATAGGTTCTTAGAGAAATGCTGACTCCAGGTTTAGAGAAGGAAAATTATAAGATGAGCTTGCAATATGTGGTGCCAGAAAATAAAGAATTGTTCCAAGAATGATGAATACATGTCAAAAGGACCCAGAAGTCAGCTTAACGGGACTTTTATTGGCCAAATCTGGAACAATTTGAGCATCAAAATAAATAATGATAGTAACAGATTACAGCCCATTAAATAAAATAGGAAACCATGATGATTCCATACTGGCATAAACAAATAAATGTCACATTTGAAATTTTGATGAAAAGCAGGACATTTACATTGTCTGATAGTACTGCCGCATAAAACATTTATTAATTTATAAAGGAAAAAAATAACTTCATAGACCAGAAGTCTGGCACATATCATCTTAATCAAGTGATCAAATTTTACATTGTTAAAGATGGAAGAAATTGAAATATGTGCCACCTGCTAGATTACAAGAAGAAGAACACAGCATCACTCTGGGATTTCCTGCTAATGATGTAAATGCCTTCTGGACATCTCTACTTGGATGTCTTATAAACAAATCAAACTCTTGCCCCTCTCCTTATCACTTTTCCTCTCCTCCTATACAAACTATCTTGGTAATGACAGTATCGTGACTTAATCAGCTAAATTTCCTCTCTCTATCATCTCCATTCTAAGTCCTAATCTGAAGCACCATTATCTCCCACCACTGCAAGAGCCTTCTTTCTGATCTCTTTGCTTATCTTCTTGCTCTCTTAAATCCATTCCCCACATAGCAATCAACATAATGTGTTTTTTTAATATCTATGAGATTGTATCACTATTTTGCTTAAAAGTTGTTAGTAGCTACTTATTACAATTGGAATAATATCCAATGTCCTTGCATGATCCAGACCTTCTTACCTCTTCAAAACTCCCGGTTCTCTGTGCTCCATTCACACTGGCTTTCTTTCATATCCGTAAATGCTCCCAGAGTTTCTCTGTCCTGTGTCTTTCCCAGGTACTAACCCATCCGCCTGGAAAATTCCTTCTGTCTAATCGTTTTCTGGCTAGCCTTTACTTACATCTCAGGCCTCAGCTCAAATGTCACTTCCTTTTCTGGATACTTGCTAATCTGTCTTCCACATTGCTGCCAGGATGATAGTTCTGAAGTACAAAATAGATCATTTCACTTCTCTCTTTTAGAACCTTTTAGTGAAGGCTTTTAGCTTAGCCCCCAGATCTCTATGTTCTGGCCCCTGTCTCCTTCTCTGTTCCCAGTTCCTCCTCGTCTGCTCCTCACATCTATTCTTGACTGTGTGCAGTGCATTAATGAGACCACACCTTTTCACATCTCCATCTGCTGTCTCTTCTTCCCGCTCTATCATCTGAATAACTTCTACTCTTCCTTCTAAATTCAGATCCATGGGTATCATCCCCAGGAAATTCCTCCCCTGCCAGGTGTCCCCCCATCCCCTTCTCCAGCACTCTACATTTAAGTCTTTCAAGGTACTTGACACACAGTGGTGTCATTGTTTATTCATCTTTCACTCACTAAATTAAGTTCTCTCAGGGCTTTTTATCTTCAGGAATTACAGAGCACTCACATAGAGTAAGTGTGTAATAAATGATTGTGAAATGAGTTAATTGTTTACACAAAGTGGCATTGTGGATCCACACAAATTATTTTGTTCTTTGTTGTGGTTTTATAAATTGTGCAGTTCAAGATATCTTTCAGATAATTTGAATGAAAATTTTCAGGACTCAGGGCCAGCCCAGTGGCCTAGTGGTTAAGATTGCATGCTCCGCTTTGGGGGGCCCAGGGTTTGTGGGTTCAGATCCTGGGCATGGACCTACTCACAGCACGTCAAGCTATGCTATGGTGGCATCTCACAAAGTAGAGTAAGATTGGCACAGATATCAGCTCAGGGATAATCTTCCCCATGAAAAAAAAAATTCAGGACTCAAGCAACTTTTCAAGTCACTTAGCTTGTTTGCCCTAAAATATTTAATTTATGATTTTTTACGGATAGCAGTCACATGGCTCAAATACTAGAACATATAAAAAGATACACAGTGAAAAGTCATGTTCTCGCCCTTGTTCCTCATTTGTCCAATCATTACTCATCCCCCTTTAGACAACCTCTTTTCTTAGTGTTTTATGTAACTTTCCAAACTTTCTTTGTCGATACACAAACAGATATGATTATTAATTCTTATTTCCACCTTGTTAATATAAAAGATAACATAAACACACTTTTTATTTTCACACAGTGTATCTTAGACATGTTTCTATTTCACTCTATAGAGATTTTCTTTTTTTCCACAGCTTCACAGCATTAAATTGTATGGATGTCCCAAAATCTATTAACCAACTTCCTACTGATGTAAATTTGAGCTGTTTCCAGTCTTTTGCCACTACAAACAATACTGCAGCGAATAACTTTGAAAATACATAATTTCACAAGAGTGCACTGAATTCCAACAAATGTAATTGCTGAGTCAAAAGACTTGTGCAATTTTAGGGATGTTTTTGTGATCGTAGTTTTGATAGATTTTTTCATATATTGACAAATATTGCTGCATACTACTTTTATGTCCAGCTAGCTTACTGAATTCTCTTATTGTTTGAAGTAGTTTCCTAGTTGATTCTCTTATGTTTTCCAGGTATAAAATTACCTCATAGTCAAATGATAATTTTGCCTTTTCCTTTTATACTTAACGCCTCTATTTTATTTTATCTGTATTGGCTGAAACCTGTAAAACAAACTTAAAGAGTAGTGGAGATAGCCTTTTTGTCTTATTTCTGACTTATTGTAAATACCTTAATGATTTCTTATTAACCATGGTACACGTTTTCATGAGATGATAATATATATATACACATATAGTTATACATATATAACACCACACAATTGTGGAATTATTCATTGATTACTCTTTTACTGAGTTTTTATAAAGAGTGGATATTTAACTTTGTCAAATGCACCTGTGGAGATTCTTTAATGTGCTGCTGGATTATGTTTACTAACTTTTTATTTAAGGCATTTTATTGATATCCATGAATGAGATTAGTGTCTTTGTATTATCTTTGTCAAGTTGGGATATCAATGCTATACTCAGTTCATAAAAAGAATTTTGAGGGTCTGGCCCCATGGCCTAGTGGTTAAGTTTGGTGTGCTATACTTTGGCAGCCCAGGTTCATGGGTTCAGATCCTGGGTGCAGACCTACACCACTCGTCAGCCAGGCTGTGGTGGCAATCCACATACAAAATAGAGGAAGATTGGCACAGGTGTTAGCTCAGGCCCACTCTTTCTCAAGCAAAAAGAGGAAATTGGCAATAGATGTTAGCTCCAGGTGAATCTTCCTCAGAAAAAAAAAAAAAAAAGAAAAGAAAAGAATTTTGAGTTCTTTTTCTGTACTCAGAAACAATTTCAACATTACTGGAGTTGTCATTTGCACTTTGCTATGAGAAATTGCTCCACCAGTGCCACCCTGACTGTTATGTTTGCTTAAGCAGTGCCAGGCCCTGACCATCAGTGCTCTGTGTATGCCAAGATTTTACACTCACGAGTTCACAAATAAAGAACCTCATTTCATTTTGGGGAAGAGCTATTCACCTTGAACTCGGTGTGTGTTCAATAAATATTGTAGATAAATAAATGAAAGGAAAGGAACAGAATGAATTACTGGTACATTGGATAAAGATGTAGCAATTGTCTAACATGATATTGGCAAGGAATCTAAAGAAATCATGATTGGGGCCAGCCCAGGGGCATAGCAGTTAAGTTTGTGCACTCAGCTTCTGCAGTGGCCCGGTGTTTGTGGTTCGAATCCCAAGCGTGGACCTACACACTTCTCATCAAGCCATACTGTGGCAGCGACCCAGATACAAAATCGAGGAAGACTGGCACAGATGTTAGCTCAGGGACAATCTTCCTCACCAAAAAAAAAAAGTAAAGTAGGGGCCGCCCAGTGGCACAGCGGTTTAGTCAGCGCTTGGCAGCCTGGGGTTCGCGAGTTCAGATCCCAGTCGCCTGCCGACGCACTGCCTGTCAGCCATGCCGTGGCGGCGTCCCATATAAAGTAGAGGAAGATGGACACAGATGTTAGCCCAGGGCCAGTCTTCCTCACCAAAAAGGGGAGGATTGGCAACGGATGTTAGCTCAGGGCTGGTCTTCCCCACAAAAAAAAAAAAAAAAAAAAAAGTAAAGTAAATAGAGAGCTTTTAAAAAAATAATAAAGAGAGAAAGAAATCATGATATCTTTATGCAAAAAAATTAGAGAAATGTGAATTACATATTTATTAGTGAATTCATAGCTTAATTCATAATTGAATTACTATACCTAGAATGTTAATTACTAAATACATTTTAACTTGAAAAGTGTTCTTTAATAGAACACTTCAAGTCCTTATTACTTAGTCTTTTCAGTTCTACATATTATGTCAGTGACTAAGTACACAAAAGGAATGCTTATCATTTTTGCAAATAACACAGTGCTGGGAAAGGCAACTCTGTGGTCATTGGAATCATATTTGAAAAACTAAAGATAAAGACCAACATTTGCCAACACATTGATTTTAGTCATCTGTTCTTCCAACAATTATTTATTGAGCACCTAACATGAACAACTGGGCACTGTTCTAGGCATTAATATGTGTATATATTGTGTATATATATTCTATACACATAATATCATACAGTTACATGTAATGTATTTTATATGCCATATATATGTCATATATTTATATGTAACATTATATAGTCATATATATTTATTGAAATGTGCTGTGAAGAATAAAAAACAGGGTAAGGAAATAGAGGACAGCATGTGGAGGGCTGCTTTTTTGGATACAGGGTCAGAAAAGGCCTTTGTGAGGAGGCATTGGAAAGCAGAAATGAATGAAGTGAAGGAGAAAGCCATATGCTTATTCTGAGTGCCCAAGGAAGACAAAACAGGGAGTGTAAAGGTCCTGAGGCAAAAGCAGGGTTTGTGTATTCTAGGAACAGGAAAGAGACCAGTGTGACTGTATCAAAGTGAGTGGGATGGGGCAAATAGTAAAAGATGAGATGAGACCATAGACGGGAATAGGAAAATCCTGTTTTTGTAGGCTTTTGTAAAAATGTTGGATTTTATTTTAAGGATAATGTGGAGCTGTTAGAGGAGTTTCCCAGGGCATGATATAATTAGATTTTCATTTTAAAAGATGTATTTTGGCTTTTGTGAGAAATTGGATTGTAAGAGAGCAGTAGTAGAAACAGGCAGACAAGTTAGGAGACTCTTGCACTAGTACAGGAGGGGATGATGGCGGTTTAGACCAGACTGATGGTAGATGAGATAGAGAAAAGTGAGCAGATTAAAGATATATTTTGACTTGCTGCTAAACTTCAGGTTGGAAGTAGTAGAAAGGGTGAAACCAAAGATGAATCCACATAGTTTTGGCCTGAGCAATTGGTTGAATGGAGACACCATCTACTTAGGGGAAAGCTCCTGAGGAGAGAGGAGGAATCAGAAGTTTAATTTTGGACATGTTGAATTTGAGGTGCCTATAAGACTTGAGTGGAGAGTCAGAGTTAGCAGTTATGAATTCAATCATGAATTTGAAGGGAGCAATCAGAGCTGGATACTTTGCAGTGAGAAATAATTTGGATCATTAGTGATAAGAGTATTTAGAGCCCTACGACAGGGAGAGATCCCTTTGGAGACAGTATGACTTGAGAAGAGTTAAAGTCAGAGGACTGAACTTTAAGACAGGGCAATGTTTGTCAGGAAGATAAACAGTCAGAAAAGGATTCTGAAAGTGGTTGACAGAATCAAAGGAGTGTGAGATATTGAAATCCAAAAGAAGATATTCCTTCAAGAAGGATTTCAAGAGCAGAGTAAGCAGCTATGTCAGCTGCTTCTGAGAGATAGAATAAAATGAGAACTGAGAATTGACCACTGAAATTGGCAACATGGAGGTCATTGATGACTTTGATAAAAACTGTTTAGGAAAAGTGATGGAGATAAAGCCTGATGGGAGTGGGTTTATAAGAGAATGGAAAAAGAAGCAGAAGCAGTAAGTCTGGACAAATATCAAGAAAAGATTTGTGAAAATGGGAGCAAAAAATGGGGGATAGATAGAGGGAAATATATTGTCAGGGGTTTTGTTTTTTTTTATAGATGAAATATATATTTATTTACCGATGAAAATAATGAGGTTGAGAGGAGAAATTTTATGGTGCAGTAGACAGAGGTAAATAATTTTAGTAATGAAGTCTTTGAGTATGCAAAAAGAGATAAGTTCAGTAAAAAAAATAAAATGATGGTTTGGATTTAAACGCATAGACGGTTCATCCAGTATAATACAAGAGAAGGCAGAGTACCCAAGTCCAGATGCAGAGGAGCTGGTAGCTTTGTTATTGGGGGAAGATGATCCAAAGTTTTACTTCTGATTGCTTCTGTTCTGTCAGTGAAATAAGAAGCAAGTCATCAGTTGAGAGAAAAGAAGAAAAAAACATTTGGAATATTGAAGAGAAATAAAATGTGTAAAACAATGACCTGGGAAAGTGGGAAGATGAAGATACTTGAGCAATATCGTAGCACTGCAGGGAGGCACTGTGTTTTTACCAAAGTTTGTAGTCATGAGTTTACTAAGGTGAGATCTGTCAGCATGCTCGCATGTTTTTCAACAGCCATATTCTTTAATTTTGATGCAAGTGGATGTAAACTCCCCAATGACAATACATGTGGTTTTTGTTAACCACAGAACAGTATCTGGTACAAATTCTGCATTAAAATATATGTGGACTAACTAAACAATATCCATCTTCTCCACCTCACTGCTTTACTTGCCCTGATATCCCAATACAGTACCCAATACAGAGCCTGGTTCATAGTAGGCCCTTAAATATTGAATAATTGAATGACTCAATCAATCTCTTTTTTTCCTCAATTAAGGGAACTTTTCCCTAAAGTTCAGAAATTACTGAACTTTATGCCCAGAATCCTACTGAATAGCTTCACTGGCTAGCTCTAGAGAGCCTCATATTCAACATATGTAAGACCCTACTTCCTACTTTCCCTACATCTGTTTTTAGCAAGATAATCCATGCATTTGCCCCAGAGAGAAACCTAGAGTCATCCTTTATTTATCATCTCTAAAATGAAAAACTCCATAACTATTCCATAAATTCTTATGCACATTAAGTGAAATGATCAAAGTAAAGTGCTTAGCACAATGCCTGGCATATAGTACCTATAAATATTAGCTATTACCAGCTTTCAATGTTTCTAAAATATACATCTTTTCATATCTCTTTAATCAGGATGTGTTTTACAATCAGTAGTTTATTGTAATCTAACTAGATGGGGTTTTTTAAGTAGTATATTAGATAATGGTGTCCTTTATATCAATGATGTCTTAGATGTGACAAAAATGCAGTAATATAACTTCTCTCTTCAATATGCCCACCAATATTAAACCAGTTATTAAGTCATGTCCAGTATACTTCAAATACATATTTTTCTCCCTATCTCCACTGTTGCAACCTTACTTTAGGCCCTCATTTTCTCTCACCTGAACATTAAAATAGCTTCCTGAATGGTCTCCTCGTCTCCTGCATTGCCCTTCTCCAATGTATGTGCCACATTCCTATCAGAGTGATCATGTTTCTCCCATCCTTGACTCGCTTCATTGTCTATATAATTGCCTACAGAATAAAATCCAAATTCTTTCTTATGACACACAAGGCTCTAACTCTCTTTCTAGTCTTATCCCTAAACCCCAGCCAATCTGAACTCCTTTCTGTCAGATCACCTAGCACCCCCTGTTGTTTCACAACCCCATGTCTTTGGTCACACTGACCTATCTATTTAGAACATATTTTGTATCTGTCTGTATATCAGCTAGGAATTCCTCTGGCAATAAATAACTGAAAAGCAACTAGCGGTTGCTTAAATAAATAGGGAAGAAGTCCATAAGTTGACATTTCAAAGTTGATACAATTGCCCAATAGTGCTGGCAGAGACCAAGGCCCTTTCTATCTTTTGGACTTGCTGAGCGTGCAGACCTTCATCCTGCCGCTTGTTGCTTCATCATCTCAAGGTGGTCATTGAAAGTTCAAGTGTCATATCCATGTCCTATGCAGGAAGAATGAGGAAGGACATTCAGAGTTGTGCCCACTGAAACTTTCTTTTTTTTTACTAAGAAAGCAAGTTTTCGATAAGCCTCACCCAGAAGTTTTCCACTGCTATGTATTGGCCAGAATAGATCAAATAACCACCCATAGCTTGAAGGTGGCGAGGGGGAAAGATGGTGTATGGGTAGTCAGGCCAATGAGCAGTGTTTGCCATAGTATGCTTGACATCTCTCCTTTTTGATACTTAAGTTATATCTTAGAAATTTAGAAAATTATATATCCTTTCATCATCATAAATAAATGAATATTTGTTAAGCACCTAGTACATATCAGGTGCTGGGGATACAGCAATGAAAAAAATCCTTTCCCTCGTGAAACTTCCATCCGAGTATTGACCCATCAATCCAATATTTCTACTTGTAGTAAATTTACCTTACAGACTACTCCTCAGGGACAAGGATGTTCATTGATGCAATAACTACAGTAACAAAAAAACCTGATTGAATATTAATATGGTATTGATTAAAAATAATATGAAAATACAAGGTTATTATTCAAAGGAATATATCTCTCAATATAAATATTTATGCTGACATGGGATGTTATCTCCAATATATATTTTAATAGAAAAAAATTGCAAAGCAAAATGTATAGTATAGTAAAATTGCACTTTTAAATGAAAATCCATCCCCAAATTCATGTGGAACTTCAAGAGATCCTGAATAGCCAAAACAATTTTGAAAAAGAATGAAGTTGGAGGATTCACACTTCATGTTTTCAAAACATAACAAAGCTACAGTAATTGAAACAGTGTGGTACTGGCATAAAAACAGACAAATAAATCAATGGAGGAGAATAGAGAGCCCAGAAACAAACCTTTATGTATATAATCAAATGATCTTGAACAGCAGTGACAAGACTACTCAATGGGGAAAGGACAATCTCTTCAACAAACGGTGTTAGGAAAACTGGATATGCACATGCAAAAGAATGAAGTTGGACCCTTATCTTACATCATATACAAAAATTAACTCAAAATGGATTAAAGAAATAAATGTCAGATCTAAAACTATAAAACTTCCAGAAGAAAACATAGGGGAAAATCTTCATAACATTGGAAATGGCAATGATTTCTTGGCTATAACACCAAAAGTACAGGCAACAAAAGCAAAAATATGAGACTACATCAAACTTAAAAGCTTTTATACATCAAAGGACACAATCAACAAAGTGAAAAGACATCCTATGGAATGGAGACAATAGTTGCAAATCATACATCTGATAAGGAGTTAATATCCATAATATATAAAGAACTACTACAACTCAACAAGAAAAAATCATATCACTGGATTATTTTAAAAAATGAGCAAAGGACTTGAGTAGACATTTCTCCAAAGATGATATACAAATGGCTAATAAGCATATGAAAAGTTCAGCATCACTAATCATCAGAGAAGTGCAAATCAAAACCACAATGAGATATCATCTCACACCCATTAGGATGGCTACTATCAAAAACAGAAAATAGGATGTGGAGAAATTGAAACCCTGTGCACTATTGGTGAGATTGTAAAACAGTGCAACCACTATGGAAAAGAGTGTAGCAGTTCCTCAAAAAATTAAAAATAGAACAACCATACGATCCAGCAGTCTCACTTCTGGGTATATATCCAAAAAAATTAAAAAAAATGTCTCAAAGAGATATTTGCACACCCATGTTCATAGCAGCACTATTCACAATAGCCAAAAGGTAGGAGCAATCTAAATGTTCATAGATAGATGAACGGATAAACAAAATGTGATATAGACAATGGAATATTATTCAGCCTTAAAAAAGAAGGAAATCCTATCACATGTTACAACCCGGATGAATCTTGAGGATATTATGCTCAGTGAAATAAACCGGTCACAAGACAGATACTGTATGATTCCACTTATATGAGGTATCTAAAGTAATCAAATCAATAGAAACAGAAAGTAAAATGGCACTTATCAGGAGTTGGGGTAAAAGGGAAAAGGGGAGTTGTTGTTCAATGGATATAGAGTTTTGAGTTCCAAGTTTCAAGATAAAAAATATCTGGAAATCTGTTTTACAACAATGTGAACATACTTAATACTACTGAACTACTGAATGGTACATTTTAAAAAGATTAAGATGATAAAAAAAATCTGCATTTGCATCTTCATATATATTATTACATACAATAATATTTACAGACTAGAAACACTTGGAGTGGAAGCTCATATGTTGTTTCCTATTTTTTTCTTGCCTATATGTTTGATGTGTGCCTTATTTTTATAATCAGAGAAATATTTGAAAAACTTGAAAATGTTAAAAGTTATGTTCTTCTCCCCAACTCTCTTCTCAAATAATATTGACCATTTATTCTTGCTTACATTGTAGCCAACAAAATTTATGTTTCCTGAATAAACTAATGAATTTATCATCAACTAGTGATAATGAATAATGCCTTCAACAACAATCTACATTTAGCATCAATTTAAAAATTAAACTTAATATGATTCTTCATTTAATAAATATTTATTGTTATTAAATGCTTATGAAGTGCCAGCCTGCGGGTTTTGAGTAACTGAATATCATTGTTTCTTGCAATCATCTTTTGATGAAATAAGAGAGGAAAAAAGAGAGAGAGAAAAGAAAGAAAAAAAGCGAGGTTACGACATGCTCGTAACATTAAAAAGCAAGCCACCTAATGAAATCCTGTAACAAGTTAAGATAATATAACTCAGGTGTGTAGTTTTCTGGTAGTTTGGTTTTACAAAAGTTAGAGCCTAAATACGTAGTGAAGTGAATGTATTTAACATGCTTCAAAAAGGTGTAACTGAAAGGATGAAATACCTTGTGATTCCAGACAACTCACCCCAGCGTCTACCAGGGAAAATTGGTGGGAGAACATCTCTTGACTTAAAAATTTATTGCATTCTTACCAGCTATAAGAATTCTTGTGGTAAGTTATGCATTCTTCTGCAAAAATTAAGGAGCCTATACCAGGTTTATACAAAGATGAGCCACAAAAGACACAGCAGATAAAATCAAATTTTCCTCTCAAAAGGTCATATGTCACATACAGAGATGTTTCATAGAGTATATTTTGTCCTAAATGTGAAATCTTAACAGTCGTTACTCCTTTGAAATAAAGTTTCAATGGAATATCATGTTTACATAATATTTAAGTGAATTGTGGTAAAAACTTTAACTGGTCTTCACTTAAGAGACTCATTAGACGAAATAACATTCTCCATTTCAGAAAATGAAGTCAGCGAAATATCAAATGCTGTGACTAATAATAATCTCTAATATCCCCACACACTTTTGCTCCTAATGGTTGAGCAATGTATGCTTGCTCAGAATTATTTTGGTATATTGCCAAATCTGTTATTCAGTTGCATTATTATAATTACAAATTTTAGTAATAAATTACATGAATTGATAAAATATAAATATGAAAAGGGAGCTCAGTTTTTATATAAAAACTAGGTTGAAGTCATTGGAAAGACTCAAAGGAAATGAATCATTTAAAAATGTCCTTGCATTAGATCTAGGGGAAATAACTGTAAATTTTAAAGAAAAGTGTAAAGAACCCAGGAGGATTTGTAACTCCAATTGCTTCACAAATGAGAGAACCTGAAACCACAAACCTAGTCAATGTATTGAGAAGTGCTTTATGCAAGAAAGAGAGCGCACAAGATTTAATCAGGTCTTTAATTTTTATTTATAAAATTATATCATAAAATATTTACTCCAATAACAATAAATCTTCAATTTATTTCATCTAATAAAAATTAACTTTTTGTGTGTGTGTGAGGAAGACTAGCCCTGAGCTAACATCCGTTGCCAATCTTCCTCTTCTTTTTGCTGAGGAAGACTGGCCCTGGGCTAACATCCATATCTGTCTTCCTCTACTTTATATGGGATGCTGCCACAGCATGGCTTGACAAGCGGTGCATCCGTCCATGCCTGGTATCTGAGCCTGCGAACCCGGGGCCACTGAAGCAGAGCGTGCAAACTTAACTGTGCCATTGGGCCAGCCCCTTAACATTTTTTACTTTCAAATAAAAATTAAAATATGTGAGTCACATTAGCAAGAGAGCAGAATAGGAAGTCCCCAGCCCTCATCCTCCTACAGAAATACCAATTTTGCAACTATGCACAAGCAAAAGTACCTTTGTGGGAGCTTTGTGACCCAGGTAGGAAGTTGTGACACCCCAGTGGAGCCCAAAACTGAGGAAACCCAGTTTGAGAAAGCAGGCTTATGCCCTGGTAGCAGACTCATTGACTATGGAGCTGACTGCAGATTTGGAAGTAGCCCCATCTCCCTGTGGACTCAGTTCCAGCCTTGCTCTTCCATGGCCCTGCCACCAGCCCCAGCTGTCCACAGACCCAGCAGGAACCATGCCCACCTGCAACCCTAGTAAGAGGTCTACCTGCCATGAACCTGATTGCAAACTGGTAGCAGCCCTGTGATCTAGCTCCAGCCCACTCAACCACAGCCTTGAAGGTAGTCCTGTCCATCCAGGGACTCTGGAGGAGCAACACCCATCTGCACCCATGGTAACAGGCCCGCTGACCCTGGAACCAACTAAGGATCTAAAGCATCCCTGAGACCTGCCACCAGCCCACTCAGTTATGTCCCTAGTGCAGTCCCATAAGTCCAGAAACCTAGCAGAAGTGTTTACTTGCCAAAACTAGTCTGTAAAGACTGGAAGAGGTAACTGCTCATTCAAGCACAGAGACATCAATGCAAGCCTTCAAGGATCATGAATAATCAAGCAAATATGACACTGCTAAAGGAAATTAATAAAGCTCCAGTAACAAATCCTAAAAAAAAAGAGAGATTCATGAACTGCTTGACAAAGAATTTGAAATAATTATCCTAAAGAAACTCAATTAGCCACAAGGGAACACAGATAGACAACTAAATGAAATTAGGAAAACAAAACATGAAAAAAATGAGAAATTCCATAAAGAAATAGAAACTATTAAAAAAGAACCAAACATGGGGCTGGCCCAGTGACGTCGCAGTTAAGTTTGCGCATTCCTCTTTGGCAGCCCAGAGTTCGCCGGTTCGGATCCTGGGCACAGACCAACTCAAGCCATGCTAAGGTGGCATCCCACATAGAGCAACTAGAAGGATGCACATCTATGACATACAACTATCTACTGGGGCTTTGGGGAGAAAAAAGAAAAAAAGAACCAAACAATCCTGAAGTTGAAGAATACAATGACTGAACTGAAAAATTCAACAGAGAAGTTCAAAAGCAAAATCAATCAAGCAGAAGAAAGAGTCAGCAAACTTGAAGACAAATCATTTGAAATTACCCAGTTAGAGGAACAATAACAAAAAAAGGATTGAAAAGAGTGAAGAAAGCCTATGTGACTTATAGGACCTCATGAGGCAAAACAATATACACTTGATGGGAATACTAGGAGAAGAGAGAGAAAGAGGAATTAAAGAAATAATGACAGAAAAGTTCCCCAATCTAGGGAGGGAAATAGACAACTAGATTCATGAAGCCCCAAAATTCCCAATAGATTGAATCCAAAGAGGTCTACATAGAGACATATTATACTTAAATTGTCAAAAGTCAAAGGCAAGGAGTGAATCTTGAAAGCAAGAAAAAAAAGCAATGTCACGTGCAAGAGTCCCCATAAGACTGTCAGCATACTTCTCAGCAGAAATCTTGCAGACCAAGAAAGGGGGGGTGGGGTGACATATTCAAAGTACAATAGAAAAAAATTGCCAACCAAGAATACGTTACCAGTAAAACCGTGATTTAAGAATGAAGGAGAAATAAAGACTTTCCCAAACGAACAAAAACTGAGAGAGTCCATCACCACTAGACCTGCCTTACAAGAAGTACTAAAAGGAGTTCTACAAGTTGAAACAAAAAGACGCTCAACAACAACATAAAAGCATATAAAATTATGTATCTCACTGGTGAAGGTAAATATAAAGACAAGCACAAAATATTGTAATACTGTAATGATGGCACCTAAATTACTTTTAATACTAGTATATAAATTGAAAGAAAAAGTAGTAAGAATAACTATAACCACAGATTTCTTAATGGAAACACAATATAGAAAGAAGTAAAATCTGACATCAATTACATAATGTGTGAAAGAAGTAAAGTGTAGAGTCTGCGACTGAAGTTAAGTTGTTGTTAGTTTCAAACAGACTGTATAACTATAAAATATTCAATGCAAGCCCCATGGTAACAACAACAAAACAAATACAGTAGATATACAAAAAGATAAAGAGAAAAGAATCAAATATCCCACTACAAAAAAATCACAAACCACAAAGAAAGACAAAAGAGGAACAAGAGAAGCACAAAACAGACAAGAATAAACAAAACAGCAATAGTAAGCCCTTACCTATCAGTAATTACTTTATATGTAAATGGACTGAACACTTTAGTCAAAAGTCATAAAGTGGCTGAATGGATAAAAAAAACAAGACCCAACTATATACTATCTACAAAATACTCACTTTGGATTTAAGGACATACATAGGCTGAAAGTGAAGGGGTGGAAAAAGAAATTGCATGCAAACAGTAATTTAAAAACAGCAGAGGTGGCTAAACTTATATCAGACAAAATAGACTTTAAATCAAAAATTGTCTCAAGACACAAAGAAGGTCATTATGTAATGATAAGAAGGTCAATTCAAAGGAAGATGCAATGATTGTAAATGTATGTGCACCCAATATCAGAGCACCTAAATATATAAAGCAAACATTGACAGAACTGAAGAGAGAAACAGACAGCAATACAATAATAGTAGAAGACTTCAATATTCCACTTCCTAAAAAGGATAGATCATCCAGACAGAAAATCAATAAGGAAGCAGCAGAATTGAGCAATACTATAGAATAATTGGGCCCAAAACACACATATAAAACATTCCATGCAAACTCATTCTTCTCAAATACACATGACACATTATCAAGGATGGAGGAGAGATCACATACTAGGTCACAAAACAAGTCTTAATAGATTTAAGAAGACTGAATTCATTCCAAGTATCTTTTCCAATCACAATGACATGAAACCAGAAATCAATAATAGAAAGAAAATGGGAAAATTCACAAACACATGGAAATTAAACAACACACTTTAACAACTACTGGGTCAAAGAAAAAACATCAAAGGAAGTCAGAAATTATCTTGACAAACAAAAATGAAATACAGCATACCAAAATTTAAGGGATACAGCAAAAGCAATACTAAGAAGGGAAATTTATGGCAATAAATGCCTATGATATAAGAGATGAAAGATATCAAATAAACAATCTAACTTTACGCCTCAATGAACTAGAAAATGAAGAACAAACTAAACCCAAATTTAGCAACAAAAGGAATATTATAAAGATTAGAGCAGAAATAAGTGAAATAGGGAAAAGAATACCAATTTTAAAAATCAAGGAAACTAAGAGTTAATTTTTTTAAGGTAAACAAAATTGACAAATCCTTAGCAAGACTAAGAAAAAGAGAGTATTCACATAAAATCAGAAATGAAAGAGAAGATATTACAACTATTCTCACAGAAATAGAAAAGATCATAAGGGACTATTATGAACAATTATAAACCAACAAATTGGACAACCTAGAAAAAAATGGAGAAATTCCTAGACCTACAAGCCACCAAGACAGAATCATGAATAAATAGAATGCCTGAACAGATGAATAACAAATGAGATTGGAGGAATAATGAAAACACTCCCAACAAAGGAAAACTCAGGGCGAGATGGCTTCATGGGTAAATTCTACCAAATTTTTAAAGAAGAATTAATACCAATTCTTCTAAACTCTTCCAAAAAAAATAGAACAAACTCATTTTATGAGGCCAGCATCATCCTGATAGACAAAGCATCATCCTTGTCAGACAAAGACATCGCAAGAAAAGAAAACTACAGGCCAATAACCCTGATGAACATCGTTCAAAATTCCTAAACAAAATACTAGCAACGTGAATTGAACACCACATTAAAAGAATCATACACCGTGATCAAGTTGAATTTATCCCTGTTATGCAAAGGTGGTTTGAAATACACAAATCAATTAATGTGACACACCACATTAACAAAATAAAAGATAAAAATCACGCGATCATCTCAGTAGATGCAGAAAAAGCATTTAACAAAATTCAAAACACTTTCATGTTGAAAACTCTCAATAAATTAGGTATAGAAGGAACTTACTGCAGCACAATAAAAACCATTTATGAAAAGCCAGCTAACAGCTAACATCATACTCAACGGTAAAAAGCTGGAAACTTCCCCTCTAAAATCCACAACAACGCAAGGATGCTCACTCTCTCTTCTCCTATTCAACATCCTGCTGGAAGTCCTAGCCAGAACAAATATACAAGAAAAATAAACAAAAGGCATCCATAGTAGAAAGAAAGAAATAAAACTATCTCTGTCACAGATATTATGATCTTATAGGTAGAAAACCCTAAAGACTCCATATACACACACACAAAAATTGTTAGAACTAATAAACAAATGTAGTAAAGTTACAGGATACAAAATAAACATACAAAAATCAGTTGTGTTTCTGTACACTAACAACAACTTCTATGAAAAGGAAATTAAGGAAACAATTCCACTTGCAATGGCATCAAAAAGAATAAAATATTTCAGAATAAACTTAACCAAGTAGGTGAAAGATTTGTACGCCGAAAACTACAAAACGCTGATGAAAGAAATTTTAAGACACAAATGGAAGGACATCCTGTGTTCATGGATTGCAAGAATTAACACAGTTAAAATGTCTATACTTCCCAAATTGATCTACAAATTCAATGCAGTCCCTATCAAAATCTCAATGGCATTTTTGAAGAAATAGAAAAATCAATTTTAAAACTCATTTGGAACTACAAAAGACCTCGAATAGCCAAAGTAATTTTGAAAAAGAAGAACAAAGTTGAAAGTATCATACTCCCTGATTTCAGAACATATTAGAAAACTGCAATAATCAAAATAGTATGGTACTGTCATACAGACAGACCAATGGAACAGAATAGACAGCGCGGAAACAACCCCTTCTATATATGGTCGACTGATATTCAACAAGGGTGCCAAGAATACACAATGGGGGAAAGATAATCTTTTCAATAAACAGTGTTGGGAAAATTGGACATATAAATGCAAAAGAATGAAATTGAACCTCTATCTCACACTATATACAATAATCAGCTTAAAATGACTTAAAGACTTAAATGTGAAACTTGAAACAATACAACTCTTAGAAGAAAATAAAGGGGACGGTTTGTAGACATTGGACTGCGCAATGATTTCCTGGATATGACACCAAAAAGCAAAGACAACAAAGAGAAAAATAGACAAATGGGATTACATCAAACTAAAAAGCACCTGCACAGCAAAGGAAGCAATTAACAAAACAAAAAGGCAACCAATGGAATGGGAGAAAATATTTGCAGATTTTCTAACTGATAGGGTATAATACACAAAATATATAAGTAACTCTTACAACTCAAAAGCAAAAAAAAACCCAAATAACCTAATTTGAAAATGTGTGAAGGATCTAAATAGACATTCCTCAAAAGAAGACATACAAATGGCCTACAGGTATATGAAAAGGTACTCCACATCACTAATCATCGAGGATATGATGAGATATGACCTCACACCTATTAGAATGGTCATTATCAAAAAGCAAAGAATGTGTGTTGCTGAGGATATAGAGAAAAGGGAACTCTTATACAGTGTTGGTTGGAATATAAATTGATGCAGCTACTATGGAAAACAGTATGGGAGGATGCAACTTGGGAGGACCAGCTATAGGCATGGATGAACCTTGAAGGCACTATGCTAAGTGAGATAAGTCAGGCACAGAAAGACAAATACTGTATGATTTCACTTATATGCAGAATTTTAAAAAGCTGAACTCATAGAAACAGAGTAGAGTGGTGGTTGATTGGGGCTAGGGGTGGGGGAAATGGGGAAATGTTAGTCAAAGGGTACAAACTTCCAGTTAGAAGATGCATTAGTGATGCAGATCTAATGTACAGCATGGTGATTATGGTTAACAACACTATATTATATATTTGAAAGTTTCTAAGAGAGTAGATCTTAAAGGTTTTCACCACACACATGATGGTAATTGTGTGAGGTGGGGTGGAGGTGTTAACACTATTGTGGTAATCATTTTGTACTATGTATGTGTAACATCATCACATTGTACACCTTAAACTTATACAGTGTTACATATCAATTCTATCTCAATAAAGATGAGGAAAAAATTATGGAATAAATAGATAATTACCAAAAAATTTAAATGTCAGCGGTCTATACCATTCTCTTTAATTATATGGGAA
Organism: Tapirus indicus; assembly: GCA_031878705.1. Lineage (NCBI taxonomy): Eukaryota > Metazoa > Chordata > Mammalia > Perissodactyla > Tapiridae > Tapirus > Tapirus indicus. The sequence goes on along the minus strand of CM062918.1, from coordinate 105,432,023 downwards.
AATTACATCATGATGTCTAACTAATTAATGGAGTTATTTGTGATTATTACCAAAAGCCGAAGACCAAAGTTTGATACATACACACTTATTAAAGGAATAGCATGCCTTTTTTTTATACCCCTTGCTTCATAAATAACATAATTTTCCTCTCAAATTATACTGCATTATTTCAAATTAAGTAGTAGAAGACTATATATTTATAACTTGCTATGAAAACACGTTAATTAAAAGAGCAATACAATTTAAAACTCAACAGCTTTTAATAGGTTATTTAAATGACCCACAATTCAACTAATGGTTAAATAACCTTTGGGCAAGACAAAAATTAAATAACTTAGAACACTTAAATCTCTTAGAACATTACTTAGTGCATTCATATAGTAAGTACTATGAAATTACTAGCCATCATTACCATTGTTGCTGTTAGTATCATCATTTATCATCTAAGTAATTAAATAAAGCTTGACAAATACTTTCATCTTTCCCTATGCTTAAAATCTGACTCCTATGTTTGTTCCCAGACTCTTTCTCTAAAATGAAAGTTCTGGCACTGAAAAGTTCCAGTGAACATGAGAACCACAGAGAACAAAGTAGACTCACATGGTGAAGAGTCAGGAAACAACTATGTGTGTGTGCGCGCACACACACACAATTTTTCTTCCCCAAAAGAAAGTTCACCCTGCAACATATCCCCTACCTTGCTTCATGCATACAGTTAAAGATAAAAATAGAAAACAAATATTTAAATTAGGAAAAATATATAGGGAAATATTTTTTAAATTTGAGGGTACAAAAGCACTTCCTAATCAGAAAATAAAACCCCAAGTCAAGGTACAAGCAACAGAGTTCCTACAAGTGACAATGATACAGGACTTCACTAGTAATCATAAACTTGAAAAAGAAAAAAATATTTATCATGCACCCTTCCCTATCAGATTGGGAAAATTTAAAAAGATGTGGGAAAATAGTCTTAGGCACTGCTGGTAGAAGATAATTGGCAAACTCATTTTAGAAAGGTGATGTGACAGCATCTATAAAAAGTTTTAGATGTGTATACTTTCTGACATAGCAAATTCACAGTATAGATTCATCATAGAAAAATATTTCTACATGCCCCAAAGTATGTTATGTAAGGACAGTCATTGAATTCTATAGTTTGTAGTAACTTGTTTTAATTCAAGCACTAAGTCCTCTGTATCACAACGTACAGTCTAGTAAAATAGATTATTTGTGGATATCAGTACTCTTTAGAAACCTAAAGGAGCAAGTGGATTTTAATTTAAAAGATAAAAGACTAAACTTTTTGATAATTTTGAGAAACTATGGCAAGCATAGTGTTTGAATAGAAACAATCTGAGGATCTGTTATGCTTTTATCTTTTTTTTTTTTTTTTTAGGAAGGTTGGCCCTGAGCTAACATTTGTTGCCAATCTTCCTCTTTTTCTTTTTTCTCCCCAAAGCCCCAGTACATAGTTGTATATCCTAGTCATAGGTCCTGCTAGTACTTCCATGTGGGACCCCACTTCAGCATGGCTTGATGAGCAGTGAGTAGGTCTGCGCCCAGGATCTGAACCGGCAAACCCCAGGCCGCCAAAGCAGAACACGTGAACTTAACTGCTATGACACCGGGCAAGCCCCTGTGCTTTTATCTTTGTACATTCAAATACTTTTCTCATTAAAAATTAGAAAAGGTGGTTAATGAGATAGCACAAATGAGAAACACTGACCTGGTGACCATCTCTGTAGATACGTATTGCCCTAACTCCAAGCTTTGCCCAAGATTCTTGTGCAGAGATAAGGCAAGTACCCTCTAACAGAGTGAAAGTGGTTAGCCATTAACTGAGCTTTCTGATTTTTGAAGGTGGTTAATATGTAACCAGCTGAAATATCCTTCATTATCTTTACTATCAGGAACTACACATAGGCTAAATGTTCTCATTTCTCAGGCAAAGTGAACTAAGTGTAATAATTGGTACCATTAGAGAAGCTACATTCAGTTTCTGGCAAGCACTACAGGAATAAAAGAGAAAAAAATATATTTTTTCTATTTTTTAAGGCCCGTATACCTCCTAATCCTATTTTTTTCTCAGTTCCCAAATATTCCTCCTTTGTTCTTAACAGCTTAACAGTGTTTTCCTGTATTTCGCTCCCTTACTTTTTTTCCCATGAACTGCCTTTCTTCTTTCCCCTACCTTCTTTTCTCTCTTACCCCTTCACCTCATATTTCTGACTAATTATTTGCTAAATACTTATTTGCTACATATTTATTTACTAAATACTTATTTAGTAAATAATAAATATAAATAATACTTATTTACTAAATAATAAATAAATACTTATTACTAAATACAAAAAACTGTATAGAACTTGTCTAAGTTGTGTGCTCTCTTTTTGGTCAAGGACTTGTTACTCAGGTAACCTAGCTTTCTTTACTTGGATGCTGTCCTAAACCAAAGCCCAGAGCAGATATGAAATAGACCACTTCCTCAGTCATTAAGATTCATCATATAAATATTAGTTTTCACTGGGACAGTAAGGTTTACAGTTTTAAAACTTGTTCCATATAGCATCTTGTGTAAAACTACAAATATTATTAATCTCTTATTTATTGGCGAGGAAGCTGAGGCTTGGAGCAGTTAACTGAGTCATCCAGGACCACATGGCTGAGTCAGAACGAGGACTCAGGTGTCCTGACAACTGAGCTAGTCATTTTTTCCCCTCCACCTCATTTTCCCTTTTCCCAGGAAGAGAAAGTTCCATCTTAATAAAGGGAGCATTTTTGGTAAAAACATTTCCCTTTATCTATGGTTATACTGAAGTGATGTTGCTTCTCCTGAGGAATTCCTCCACCCACTTACTTAATACATCCATCTCATGCATCTCCAGAGTCCTCTCCTGGGATTATGTATCACTTCTCATTCCACAACACACAACTTTTCCCCTGTTACTTGATCCTCCCACTCAGCATTTAAAGAGCCAACATTTCACTTAACCTTGTTCAAGTCTCTCTCCTCTTAAAGAAACCTCCTTCTCCCTCTAACATCTTGGCCAAGTGCTGCTCTACCCTTCTCCTCCCTTCAGACAAACTCTGGGAAACTGGCTGCAGTTCCTCACCTTCCTCTTGACTCCTCCACAAGCTGCAATCAGGCGTCTGCCCTACAGATACACTGAAACAACTGGGTCCCCGTGTTCTCTTGTCCCTAAATCCAGCAGAAAAATCATCATTCAATCTTTTATTTGATTTCACAGGGACATTGACGTGAATAGCCAGGGATTTACCAATAACGATCTTTACAGATCATCTTTGTCATCTATGGTAAGGCAACAAATGAGTGCTATTAATGTCATTGGTCCCTCCTACATTAAGTAATTAATCTTGCAAATAAGTGTTTAGTTAGTTCTAGTTTCTTAAAAACAATTTAAGTTCTGTTATCTATTTGGATCAACTCACTTTAAAATCATACAAGCTTTCAGAATGATTTTTTTTTTATTTTTTATGCTATTAACATTGATGTCTTGGCATAAAGTCCAATCACTCTGACTAGTAAAAATCTTCTCTTGACTATTCTCTCCAAAATATCCCTTCTGTGGGACTCAGAGACCCCACACCCTTCTGACTGTGTTTTTCTCTCTCTCTGGCCCTTCTTGTTCCATGTGGGTGCTCCTGACCATCACCTGGACACTAATGTTCCTTGGGGTTCTGTCCTGGACTCTTTTCTCCTTTCATCAACGTATCCTATCTGGGTATTATCATCCATTTCCATGGCATCAGCTCTCCCAATAAGCTGATAAATCTCTAATCTGCATAAGTAGGCCAGATCTTGGTAAACTTGTGGTGTTCAGATTGCTTTAACTTTAACCTGTAATGAGAAATTTTATACATTTTCATTAGCTCACAATGTAACACTGTAATCACATTTTCACAATGTAACTTTTACATTGTGACCTAGGACATTCATAATTAAAGACAAAGATGATCAAGATAGAGATAGTGATAAAAAAAAAAGAGAAAGGATATTGGTTAGTATACAAATTTTACTGCTCTAACAAAGAGATTTCAAAATGTAATGGCTTAAATATGAGAAATTATTTTTCTCTTACAGGAAAGTCCAGTGGCCTTTGGATGATTCAAGGACTCAGACTGTGTCTTCCTTGTTGTTCTGCCTCCCTTGACAAATGGCTTCAACCTTATGGTCTATAATAGAAACTCAGATACCGTCATCATGTCCACATTCCAGCCAGTGGTAAGGAAGAAAGGGGTAGCAAAGAGCCACTTTTCCTTTTTAAGTCATAAGCTGAAAGTTGCATACATCACTTCTACTCACACTCCAATCACCAGAACTTAGTCATATGCCTTACCCAGCTTCAAGGGAGAAGGGTAGGAAATAAAGTTTTAGCTAGGCAGTTTGTGCCCAGCTAAAGCTCAGGAGTTCTGTTATTAAAAATAGAATTGGAGAAGGGGTAATAGGACACACCAACAGTTTCTGCTGCATATACGTGAAACAGATGTTTCCAAAATCAATATTTTCACTTATTCTGTTTGATACACTGTATTTTCTATTTTATTATGTTCTATTTCATTTTTACAAATCTTGGTCATGTGGGGCCAGCCCGGTGATGTAGTGGTTAAACTCAAGCGCTCCACTTTGACCTCCTGGAGTTCGCAAGTTGGGATCCCGGGCGCGGACTTACACACCACTTGTCAAGCCATACTGTGGTGGCGTCCCATATAAAGTAGAGGAGGATGGGCATGGATGTTAGCCCAGGGCCAATCTTCCTCAGCAAAAAGAGGAGATTAGCAACAGATGTTAGCTCAGGGCTAGTCTTCCTCACACACACAAAAAAATCTGGTCATGATTCAGTGATCATGATATAATTCACTATAGATGATGACCCATAATTTGAAAAACATTGCTCTAAGTCCACTATGTTAAATATAGTAACCAGTAGCCATGTGAGACTTGAAATGTGGCTAAACTGACATGTATGTGTAAAATCTACACCAGATTTCAAATACTTAATACAAAAAAAGAATATAAAGTATCTCAACAATTCCGTGTATGTGTGTGTGTGTGTATGAGGAAGATTAGTCCTGAGCTTACACCTGTTGCCAATCCTCCTCTTTTTTGTTGAGGAAGATTGGCCCTGGGACAACATCTGTGCCCATCTTCCTCTACTTTATGTGAGATGCCTGCCACAGTGTGGCTTGATAAGCAATGCGTAGGTCCACGCCTGGGATCCGAACCTGCAAACCCCAGGCTACCATAAGTGGAGCACACTAACTTAACCACTATGCCACTGGGCTGGCCCCACATTAACAATTTTTATATTGATTAAATGTTGAAATGATAACATTTTGTGTACGTGGAGTTACATAAAATATATTAGTAAAATTAATTTAATGTTTCTTTTGTTTTTTAATGTGCCTACTAGAAAACATAAAATAACAAAGGAAGCTCACATTATATTTCTGTTAGACCACACTGCTCTAAGCTCTAGATGCAAATGTTAAACTCCCTGTGAATATTAGCCCTTAAATATCCCACAAGCACATTCTAAAACTAGACTTTATCTTCCCAACTTTCATCCCTCTGTCCTCCTTCTGTTCCCACCCTGTGTTTCTTCTGTTTCCCTGGATCAGTTAAAGGCAACACAATTCACTCAGTGACCAGCCAGGAAAATTGAAAGGTACATTCTCCTTTGTCCGTCACATGCATATATTCACTGTGTACCATAATTTTCTCTCTTAAATATGAAATAAATCCATCAACCTCTTTCCAATCTCATTATGAATACCCTAGTTCAAAATGCCATCATGTCTCACCTACATAATTTTACCAATTCCCAAATGGTCTCTCTTTGTGCTGGACTGCCTCCTTCCAGTCAGTCTTCAGGAGTGATTTCAGTAAGAATGATCTTTCCAAGAAACATATCTGGGAGATTCACTCCACTGATTACCCGCCAAACACCATAATAGTGCCAACAAGTTCCTTTTTGATTGGAAGCCAGATTGCGTCACCACTTTTCTAAGTGTATAGGTATTTTCTCCATTCCAAATACTTCTCATTTCACTGAATGTATCATTATCATTCTCACCTCTTGAGCCTTTGTGTATGTCAACCCTTATGTGCAATTTTCACCTCCTTCTTTCCTCTGGCTAACAACTACTCTTACTTCAGAGCTTAATTTACATTTTGCTTTCCCTTAGATCTCCTTTCCAAGGCCCATGTCTGGATTGTGTACCCCTTTTATGTGCTCCAAGAGCATCCTGAACTTTTCCTATAATAATGTTTGGCCATTGTATTTTTGTTGCTTGTTTATTTGTCTGCTTTCACACTCACAAGGTAAGACCTTTTAGAGCACATCTGTTTCTACATATTTGATCATTCCAGCTCCATGGTTTGGCATGATATCTAGCCTTACTAGGCTCAACAAATACTTATAAAACAACCAAATGGATGGATGGATGGTTGGATGGATGGATGAAAGGAATTGTTCATATGATTAAAGATAGGTGAGGAGTAGCATATTTAGAAGGCAATAACAAAATTTGTTTGTATAGTAGCTGGTAAAGGCAATTGGATCTTTGTTAGGCACAGCAGGTCAAAGCTTGTTTTTGAGTTCATGCTACTTCTCCTTTCATCTTTTCACTATCTTAATACAGGAAAATATTTTCTATCATCATTCTTCCAGGTCCTGGCTCTTCATCTGCAATGCAGTAATATCCCTAAGGTCAAAAACCTATTAGCTTAATCCAATATCATTTCCATAGAGGACTACTGAATCCTGAAACTGCTTCAATATTTAAGGTAGGCACATCTAATGGAGGATTTGCAGGCACACTGACTTGTGAAATATCTATTTTCAGTCTGTCCAGTGTTGCTTAAATTGTGGCTTCCCTCACCAACCATTCATGCAAGAGATATGAGGAAAGCCACAAAAGGCGCTGTGGGGAAGTGGAAGGAGGGAGTAAGTGAGAGAAGGGGTTGAAAGACCAATTAGCTGCTTTACGGTAAAACCCAGAGAAAGTGAGCACTAACGAGAATGTGGATTTTTATCCCTCTGAGAATTCTGTTTAGCCCACCCAGAATTAACCTTGACTGTAATTAGACCCCTGAGAGTAATGACCCTTTCAGGAAATGTTCAGAGACCTCTACTTTGTTTAGACACCTTGTGTGGGTGGAACTTCCTGTTTGCACAGAGAGCAGCATAAAGCCCAGTTGCTGTGAGGAATGTTTGGGACCAGGTCAATTGCAGGGAGTAGGGTACAATACTCTAGGTCTGGTCTCCTTGGGTCCCTTCTTGCTGCAACATGGGAAAGAACAAACACCTTCATCCAAGTCTTATTCTCCTCCTTCTGGTCTTCCTGGCTACAAATGCTTCAGTGTCTGGAAAACCGTGAGTTTCACACAGAGCATAAACTTAAAGAGTGCTTTCCTTTATTTCAGATTCTTCTTTATATTATTCATTTGTCTTTCCTATGAAGTCATCACTTTTTTGTCTCTAAGGTCTCTTTCAATGATGAGATTTCATAAATCTTGCTTATTCATTCTTCACTTATTCTTAACCATTTTTCTCCAACACTCTGGATCTCTGAATCTCTAAATTCTAAATTCTCTGCGGATATACAAATACCTTCTAAGGGGCATTGGAAATTGATACTTTTAAAGTTACAAGAACTGGTAGCAATGATATAATTGCTTTATCTGTCTTTTATTTCCTATATGTGAACAATATTTCACAGCACTTGTATCTACGCAAACCAAAAATAGCAACAGAATTAATGTTAGACCTTGTTTAATTCTTGCAATAAGGAATATCCATCCATGGATACATAAAAATAGCTTATCATTCTCATTAAAGATGTGCTTTGAAAGTACTCTGATTTTATACTTCATATGTATGAATCATAATTTGTAATATATTTTGTTTTGATCGGTTGTATACTAGTAAGACTTTTGAAACTAGCTCAATCCAGAAGAAACTGTTTAATATTTACAACTTTATGGTCACATTAAATTTAAAAGAAGAATTAAAGTTAAATTTATTTACCCACGTATAATATTACATATGTGTGTATATGTGTGTATACGTATATGTGTGTGCGTATATATATATATATATATATATATATATATATATATATACTTGTTAATAAAGAAGCAAGAGTGATCCATAAAATATTTTGAAGCATAAAAATCTTAAGATAAACTTGTGCGTAAAGTGGCATGGAAATCCAAGTTCAAGAAGGAGAAAAGGGAAAGATGTTAAATTTCTGATCATTACAAAAAGAATATTCTGATGTTTTTTTAAAGTAGGTCATATTGGGTATCTTATCACTATGATATTTAAGAGTCCAAGGGAAAATTAAAATGTAAGTTTTAACTTAAAATATCATCAAAAATAATATCTTTTGCTATTATTTAAACTTGTGATCAAAAAGGTGGATGTTTACTTGAAGATGTATAAGGAGTGTATAATGTTCAAAAAAATTTTTAGGAGTTCCGTAAGCAGAAATATTTGAAGACTACAGAATCAATAAAATTATATATGAGGGTATTGGGAAAGTTTCTGTTCTGCTCATGAGTTAGTTACCAAGAGCCAAAATTCAATCACTAGAAGACCATTTTTGAGTGAAGGCATTGTCTAGCCATAAGTTGAAAGGCAAATATTTAAAGTGCAAACATCCAGGGTTAGGTAACACACTAAGATTTCATTAGTTGCTTATCACAACTGAGGCTTTAAACTAATGACTCACTTTCTTTGAGCCTCAGATTCTATATCTGTAAAGTGGAAACAAGGACTTGCCATACCATTTTCACAGGGTGGTTGAATACATATATGTATGTGTGTATGTGTGTGTATATATATATATATATAAATATATATATATATATGCAATGAAATTCCACAAATTGATTTTTGTAGTGTCCCACCTGAGAGCTTGCTTGCTTTTTACAACAGTCCTAATGTAAAATATATTTACAACATGAATAAATATAATTAGTATTTTTATTTGAATTTAGATGCTCACATATTTGGGTTCCTTAAAGTGAAGTATACCTGCAAATTTTAATCTATTTGAGGCTCACTTCAAGTAAAATGTTCACTGCCATGGTGCTGACGACGGAAAGGGGAACAGTTCTCACCTATGTCATTCAATAGCAGAGATCAATTTCATGCTTATCAATAGTCTTCTCTTGGTATAGAACTAATGATAGTAACAATAATTGTGATGTAAAATAGTGCTGTTGATAACAATACCTCTCCTCCTACACTCTCCTCTAACTGGAGTCCCTCATTCCCAGGCACTATATGGTGCTGGTCCCCTCCCTGCTCCACTCTGGGACCCTTGAGAAGGGCTGCCTCCTTCTGAGCCACCTGAATGAGACGGTGACTGTAAGTGCTTCCTTGGAGTCTCTCAGGGAGAACAGAAGCCTCTTCACTGACCTAGTGGCAGAGAAGGACTTATTCAGCTGTGCCTCTTTCACTGTGAGTATGGCTGTTTGACTAAATGTACTTGGTTCTATTGGTCAGCGCCATAGGGATCTAGAATTAAGTCAAGATAAGGCTTTGAGAGGCTGGCAAGGACTTCAGGAAGGAATCTAAATGTAGAGGCTAAGTGTAAAAATTAAGAAGCAATGCATGAATTTCCAATCATGGGAGACAAATATTTATAAGCACATTAAAAATCAACTTAATTAAGGAAAATTCCTATTAGCCAGGGGAAAAAAAAGCAGTATGCACCAGACAAAGGGAAAGTGTGACTTCTTAAAATTAAAATAGAAAAAATATTAATAAAGCAAACTAGTCCAATGATCAACATAAGCCCCGGTGGGCTGACAGGAATGCATCACCTCTTATCCTTTCTAAAAGTGAAAATTGTAGAAATTACCATGAACAACTATCCAACATCTCTTCAGAGTTGCTCACATGTAAAATGCTTACATCCTACAGTCAATAAAATATTGTAGTTTTCTTTCTCAGAGTCTTATGATATGCTTCTACCATGCCCTTTTAGCACATAACGTCAACTTGGTCAAGGTCAGTGTATAACTGAATCAAGACTGTATTGGCTGATCTATAAAGAGATATGAGTCTCACTTATGACCTCTCTTACCAATGTATTTTCCTCCATCTTGTGTTCTGTATCCCCATTTGTAAAATGACAGAAGTAATTCCTGTGCCTGCCAACTCTCCCTGATGAGAAGGAAGGAGTGAACTCAAGTAAAAGGGGCAAGATCTCCATTGAGGAGTGGAACAGGGGATGGGAGAGGACACTTGAGAGACTGATTGGGTTCTCAGGATCTCTCCTGTATTTCAGGTCCCAACATCTCCATCCGAGGAGGAGGTAATGTTCCTCACTGTCCAAGTGAAAGGACCAACCCAAGAATTCAAGAGGCGGACCACAGTGGTGATTAAAAACAGAGAGAGTCTGGTCTTTGTCCAGACAGACAAACCCATCTACAAACCAGGGCAGACAGGTATGAAGAGGCCTACAGTCAGGACAACTTCAAAAAGGAAAGATCTTTCTTCCTTGCATATTCTTCAGTCAAAGGCCTTATAATTTTGTTCCTTAATAGTTTGTCTTACCAGCCTATAGGCCTGGTTTAAGGTTACTGGAGCTCATGGAAAATATTTCTGTTTCAGTGAAGTTTCGTGTTGTCTTGTTGGATGAAAATTTTCACCCCCTGAATGAGTTGGTGAGTTTCCTAATATCTATAGAGAATCATTATTATCTGTGTAATCAGGCTGGGAGTCTGGTTTTGGTGTTGGGGAAATACCAGAGAGAGGAAGAGTCTGGTATCAATAACAGTAATTTCTGTCATTACACTAGTGCAAGATCTTCATTTAAAACATTATCCCTTGTCAAGAGAGGAGTTAATTTTTTCTATCTTGGTACTGGTACTCAGTTGTCACATAATTAAACTTACTCTTCAGATAGTTCTCAATTAGGCAAATTAGAAAGATATATTAAATAATGACACATCTAAACCATCAGGTAACTTAAGTTCAAATAATGTCTCAAAGATTTAGAATTTTTCTAAACACATCAACCAAAAACTCTTCTGTAAGGGAAGATGAGTGCAATCAATGTTTGTTCCTCAAGACTAACACTTGATATTTATGGTAAGAAATAACTGTCAATTTTAATGCAGACATTAAACCAAAGTCTTAATTTTTCTCTCCCAAAACTATTCCTCCACCACATTTTCTTATCTCAGAAAAAGGCCATTATTTTCTTCTAGCTCCTAAGGCAAAAGATTATGACATAATCCTTGCTTCTTCTCTTCCTCTCACACCTACATCTACTTCATCAGAAAATCATGTTAGCTTAAAACACATCCAGACATTTTTTACAACCTGAATTGTTACAACCTCATCCTGGCCAACATCACCTCTAAACAAGACCATTGCAATAGCCTTGAAACTGGTCTCCTAAAATCAAACACCTCATCCATCACTCTATCAGCTTAACCCTGCTTTATTTTTTCTTATTGGCACTTACCACTACCTGATAGATAGATAAATAGATAGATAGATAGATAATAGATATTTGAGATATTTTATTTTTTTGCTTAAATATATCATATATATAAGATTTATACATTTGAGATATATATGATACATACATATATATGTATATAAATACACATATATTGAGATATTTATATATTTATATATTATGATATATATACATACATGTGTGTACACATACATATACATATATGTGTATGTATCATAAGTATATAAATGTCTCAGTGTATATGTCAATATTTATCTCAAATATATATATACACATATATGTGTGTGTTTTTCTTATGTATCTATCCCTATTAGAATGTAAGCTCCACGAGACCAGATATATTGTTCTTTTGTGCTCTGCTGTATTCCCAGCACCTAGTATGATACACACCACATGGTAGGCACTTAATAAATATTAATTTAAAAAAATGAATAACCATTGATAGTAGAGGAGTTATTCTCATTCTTCCTTATTCTTAGAACTACCTAAAAATTCTGTGACACATCTTAATATTTGGATCTGAATATGATTATAGTCCCCCCAGAGGGCGCCCGCAGATACCAAAATTTGTGTATGCTCAAGTACCTTATATAAATAAAATGGTGTAGTATTTGCATATAACGTATGCACATCTTCCCATATACTTTAAATCATCTCTAGATTATTTATAATACCTAAGACAAAGTAAATGCTATGTAAATAGTTGTTATACTGTATTGTTTAGGGAATAATAACAAGAAAAAAAAGTCTGTACATGGTCAGTACAGATGCAAATATCTTAGGCCTTTGATCTACAGTTAGTTGAATCCTTGGATGTAGAACTCATGGACACAGAGGGCCAACTGTACTTATAGTTTTCTTAGTGTTTATTTCTTAAATTGTAAAATTTCATAGCAAAGGAGTGTTCTTTACTGGGGCGCTATAGGCATTTAAGTAATGTTAATAAATCTCATTCCTAATGAATAGCAGTGCACATATATATATATTTGTTGCTGATAGCCTAGTAAGGTCTTATCATTATTTGTTTTTTGCTTAAAATGTATTAATTAAAAGTTCTGTAAAGTTTAACCCCAAATTTTTCTGTGTTTAACTATAGATAGAGTTATTCTACATAAAGCTGTCTTGCCTATAAATCAGAATTCAGAACAATTCTAAACTCCTTTCTTTCTCTTTTTTCTTTCAGATTCCACTAGTATACATTCAGGTAAGCAACATGAAACATTTGATAATTATAAGTAAAGTAATACATTCTTTTACTTATGTATGTTCTTATTTGAGAGGTTCTTACAATATCCCAGAAATTGTCATAAGAGAGAAGCCTTCAAACTCATATAGTGCTAGATGGTTCTAACTCATCTCCCCTCTCCACCCCTCACCACGACCCCATTTGTCCTCTTTGTGGATAACATAGGAGTTTCCTAGAGTTCCTTTATTGTCTCTAATGTTGTAGACTCTTTTGTAAGTTATAATTAATGTATCCATAGGACCCCAAAGGAAATCGCATCATGCAATGGCAGAATCTCAAGTTAGAGAGTGGTCTCAAGCAATTGATGTTCTCCCTCTCATCAGAACCCTTTCAAGGCTCCTATGTGGTGGTGGTACAGAAGCAAACAGGTGGAAGGACAGAGCACCCCTTCATCGTGGAGGAATTTGGTATGGATTATGGAAAATCATGAACCATTTTTCTTCATAGTTAAATTTCTGGGGCCTAGAATTTGAGCTTGTTTGGAGTCCTTCCATTTTCCATGGGTGAGATTGGGCTTGGAGTAGAATTAATTATATCTGACTTCAAGGAGGACCATAGATGATTTGTGAATAGGATTTCATATGGCTTGGTTATTTTTGTAGCATGTTTAAATTTCCAAACAATGAAATGTAAAACATCCTTGTTTTAGTGTAGTCTTCATAATTCATTAAGGTTACAGTGATCTTTCATAGTCCTTCAACTAGAATCTCCATTTGAGAGTAAGGTAGATATATTGGAGAGTAGAGTTACCTTTTTGGAGCCCTAAAATGTTATTAGAGAATTGTTATAGAGAACCTGAAAATACTAATTCCCCAAAAGTTGAAAACCAATCACCAACTTCCTTTATCTCCAATGAGCAGTGCTTCCCAAGTTTGAAGTGCAAGTAACAGTGCCAAAGATAATCACCATCTTGGAAGAAGAGGTGAATGTGTCAGTGTGTGGCCTGTGAGTTGATTTTTTTAATCTTTTGAGGGGAATTATTTAAAGGAGACTCACCATTTGGAATATTTTGGCTAGTTTCTCTAGAAGCAGTGGCAGTACAAATACTTTAAGTATATGGGAGCATCCCCATCTCTAGAACTTTCCTGTTGCTTTTCTATTTTTCCTTCTTATTTTCTTTTATGTCCTTACCAGCATTATTATAACTGCGATGGGGCAGGCAACTGTTCCTAGAGAGGCTTTGCTACTAGGATTGATTCTGAAAGTGACAAAGCTACACGTGCACACACACACACACACACACACATAAATGGGATAATGATGAAGGGTACTGACTTTCCCTTCAACAGATTGTAGAGGAAATTCAGTCATCAACAGATCATTTACCTGACCTTGCATACATAATGGAAAAATAGTTTAGATTCAGGATTTGTAGAAATAGGCATATTCCCCAAATCTCATCTAACTGATCGGTCTACCTAAGGCATGTCGCAGACCTCTCTGCACTGCCATTTTTACTGATGAGTCTCTCAGTATCATGTTCCCAGGATCTTATGCTTCCATCTCCAGTAGTCCAGTAGTAGCACTAGCAGAAAGAGCAGACAGAGTGAAGAAATCTCCCTGCCTAACAATCACATATGTAACACACCCACTATTCAGCTGAGTCCCTGCCCCAGCAGTGTCTCAGAGTAATGGCCACCAACCTCCTGTTCCCATATAACTGGTGAGTCAATACTCTTGCAAATAGAGATATAGAAGATATTTTAAATAGGGAAGGAAACAAATGCTCTTGAAAACACAGCAATCATCAATGACATATTTATGGTACAATCCCATTTTTTTAAAAAGTAAACAAGTAAAACTCTATATAAATAGAGATGGCTACACATGGAGAGATGATGGTGGAAGGAGAGATGCCATCATATTAGGGGTTTGTATTGTTAAGTAGAATTGAGGGTGTTTGTTTCTTCTCTTTGTTTTGTTTTCTTAGTATTGTTTTTTCTCTTAAGAACAGGTTTAGCTTTTGTAGTATGAAAAATATTTTTTAAAGATGAAATGGAAAATAAAAAATTAAGGAAAAGAAAGACACAACAAAAGAAAACTGTAGTAAATTTCATCATGTTACGCTGGAGATTTTTAAAAGAGAGGGGTCATTACTTATTTCACTTGCCCTCAACACTGCGGGCCCTGCAGAGATTAGAGGGGAGTACAGAGAGTAAGTGCACAGCAGCTAAAGGGGAAGTATAAATGGGAAGAAAAGGGGGATGTTCAATGTCTGTCTGCTTTGATTCATTTGGCAATGTTCTTATGACAGATACACATATGGGAAGCCTGTCCCAGGACGTGCAACTGTGAGCATGTGCAGAAAATATAATAACCCTTCTAACTGCTTTGGTGGAGAGTCAGAGGCTGTCTGTGAGAAATTCAGTCAGCAGGTAGGTGGAAAACTAGTCCTTCTAGAGATAATGACAGAGGCACTGTTGATAAACAGTGAGTTTCAACATGATACTAACTTGGAAAGAGAGCAATCTGTAAGAGAATTCTATGCTAGTTATTGTAGTTTTTCAAAAATTCAGTGATTTAGCTCAATAGGAATTATTTACATCTTGTAATTTTTCATTGTGGGTGTTTTTGGTGCATCAAGCACCCAAAATGGTGGAAGTTGAGCCAGATCCAATACCTGACATCCAAAGCTGCCTTGGGCATCCACTTGTATGATGGAAGAAGAAAAATCATACCCCTCTTAACCATGTTGATTGGGAAGGGTGTCAGTCTTGCTCTCTTTCAATGAGCAAGAACTTGTCACATGGCCCCACCTAGATTCCAGGGAGGTAGGAAACTGTCCCCTGGTAGACAACCACTCCCCAGCCACAGCTGTATACTATGAGAGGGGGGCCAGACTTTGATGAAGAGTTAGCTGCCTGCTATAGTGAGATTACCCCAAAATTTTTAAGGCATTTCTACCTCATCCACCCTAGGGAATATCAGACACTAAGGAATACACCTGTCAATTGTAAACCAGATACAGCTATGAAATGTAATAATAATCAATCCCTAGAGAATATTTATTGCGTTCTTATCATATAAAATCCCTAGGCTATGTTTCCTTCTAAAATCCCAACAGATTAACTGACCACTGATATGTCTAGTGTTATGTTTTTATTTTTTTTTCCCCCTCTTAGCTAAACAACCAGGGCTGCTTCTCTCAGCAAGTAAAAACCAAGATCTTCCAGCTGAAGAGACAAGAGTTTGAAATGAAACTTGTAGTAGAGGCCAAGATCCAAGAAGAAGGAACAGGTTTGTGTACCACCTGGATATGATAGAAAAAACAATAGCCATTGATTTATTTTCTTTGCCAAATTATAAACTGAAAGAGAGGCAGTTGCATAAGTTCAGGGAGATCATCCTTCCAAAAAAGAACTTATCTTTTTCTTGTTTTTCAGAGGTAGAATTAACTGGAAGTGCATCCAGTGAAATAACAGGAACCATAACCAAACTCTCATTTGTGAAAGTGGACTCAAACTTTAGACGTGGGATCCCCTTCTTTGGGCAGGTGGAGTATTTTATAATTCACAAACCAGACTGTGTACTATTACCTAATAAGCACAGCATATTCTGCTAAAACCATGCTTGGCTAATGTTATCTGTTGATTAATACAACCAAATGTATAGAACCACATAAAAATAAATCTTTTCCTCTGTAAATTTGTATATGAACTCTGTAAACTCATTTTAACGGCACTAGCAAAGTAGACGGTTTTTTTCATTTTTAGAACAGCATTGTGTGATGTCACTCAATCTCCTTTTCCTGATTTACCAGGCATTCTCAGATTTTCATATTTTCTCACAAGAATCTCAAAATTCATGGTGGCCACTTACATTATCCTTCAAACACCAATTTTGTATAGAAATGACTGGGTAGTTGGCTTTAATTTTTATTTTAAAGTATAAAAGATTCTACTGTACGTAGTTTTTTATGAATATTATATTTACATTACTTTTTCTATAATAGCAAATATATTTTTAAAACAGTCCATATAAAGGTAAAATGCTGCTATTTAAGGTTCCCAGATTTTAAAATTATAAACTTTCTCACAGGTCTACAAAAAAAATCTTCTATTGTTATTTTTCTATTATAAGCAGATTGGCAAATGGATCTTTCTGACTCCGGAAGTCTGAGATGACAGTTGCATGTACCTCATTGTCTAATTACTGTGTATCATGTCCTTCGTGGACATGTTTTAGGATTTCAGCTGTGGAGAATCTAAAAGGCAGAGAGAATAGACTCAGCAAAAGAGTGGTGGAGTAAATTTTAGAAAGTTTTGATTATGTTATGACAGCAAATATAGTCAGAATTTTTGGTCACTTCCTAAAATGAAAGTATAGTCCATTTTTTTTCAACTTCTCAGAGGTATATTGTACTTTTTTTGATATTTTATGCCTGCTAAATAACTATCCCATTCGTCATAAGACTCCCTCACCAAAAAAGTAAGAATCAGAATTGTGTGCCTATCCTTGTCTTTGTACATGCAGCTGACATTTCACTGTCAAACTTAGATTTTGTTAATCAGTTACAAATACTGATCCAAGTCTGCCAGTTGGTCTTCCTTCCACCAGATTAGCTTATACTGGAAGAGAATCTTTACAATCTGCACTGGACTACTCATCTGCTAAGTTCAATATCAGCAGTAATTTGACGTTAGGCCCTAATTTAATACTGTGAGTCTTCTCAGTCTTACATTTTCACATGGGAAGAGCCTCATAAAATCTACCTATCTTCCCAAAGGTAGAAAAGGTTGAAAATCTAGGTTGAGAAGCAGATATCATGTGTAAAACAACTAGGGAAGCACACAAGACAATGTATTAGCAATTGCTTTCTTGTGCACTTATTGTACTTCAGAACACTAATCCATAGAAAGTTAATAGTCTGCCACAAAATAAGTGTTTGGTGCTCAATTAAATTTGGCTAAGAGATTAAAAAATTTTATTACTCTATGACTCTTGGTTTCTGTGACGCTCCAAGAATTGTATATAATACACAGCATTTTCAAAATATCCACAGAATGCATTTTTCAGGTCACCTCTATTATCATCTCCATCATTCTCTACCCCTTTACATTATTTTATTTTTCCTCTTAGGACTGATTACTACTAAATAAATATATATAATTTATTTACTTATTTGTTTATGCATTTATTTGTTTATGCATTTATTTATCATTTATTTAGATTGTAAGATCTGTGAGAGAAGGAAACATTTTGTTCACTGCTGTAGACTCACTGCCTGGAACCATGCCCAAAATCTAGGACACACTCAATAAATATTTGTGATAAAATGAATATGTTTGGTGACTTTTGGATATTAGCAATCTAACTGATCCACACCTTTTAATCTTCAGGTGCGCCTAGTAGATGGGAAAGGTGTGCCCATGCCAAATAAACCCGTCTTCATCACATCAGATGAAGCTAACTATTCCTTCAACACCACCACCGATGAGCATGGCCTGGCGCAGTTCTCTATCAACACCACCGGCGTTATGGATACCACACTCACCGTCAGGGTAAGTCTGGAAAGAAGTTACCAATGACGTGAAAAAAAGGTTGCAACCTAAAGGTGATGAAATTTCCAAGTTGTGGTCAGTCCTATGGAAAGGAATAAAGCCCCATCAATAAGAAAACAACTTAAGGTCAACTTTGAAAAAGTTTACAAAAAAGGAGTCAGTGTAGTGTTGTGGTTAAAAGTGTGGGTTCTACTTGTGCACTATTTTGGGGAATGTAAAGTGTTGCAACTGCTATGGAAAACACTATGGCAGCTCCTCAAAAAATTAAAAATAGAACTATCATATGATCCAATAGTCCTACTTCTGGGTGTATATCCCAAAGAATTGAAAGTAGGATCTCAAAGGGATATTTGCACACCAATGTTCATAGCAGCACTATTCACAGTAGCCAAGAGGTGGAAGCAATTCAAATATCTATCAACAGATAACTGGGTAAACAAAGTGTGATACATACATGCAATGGAATAGTAATAAGCCTTAAAAATAAAGAAAATTCTGTCACATACTACAACATGGATGAACCTTGAGGATATTATGCTAAGTGAAATAGCCAGTCACAAAAAACAGATACTACAGATTCCACTTATATGAGGTATCTGGAGTTGTCAAAGTCAACTAAGTTGAATTGTGGTTCCCCGGGGGCTGAAGAGAAGGACAAATAAGGAGCTGTTATTTAATAGTTATAGAGTTTTAGTTTTGCAAGATGAAAAAGTTCTGGAGATCTGTTGCACACTACTTTACACCACCAAACTGTGCACTTAAAAATGGTTGAGATGGTAACTTTATGTTGTGTGCTTTCTACCATAATTTAAAAAAAAGTGTAGGTTCCATAATCAGATAAATTAGGTTAAAATCCTGGCTCAACTCTATATTAAGAGCAAATAACTAAAAACCTCTATACTTCATTTCCTTATCTGTTAAATGGGTGCAATATTTGTACCTAACTTGCAGTTGTTGTGAGGATTAAATGAGATAATAGATGTAAGCCCCCTTTGACTGTTAAATATTATTACTATAAAAGCCCATTTTAACATCATTAGCGTTTAGTTTAAGTATACACACCCCATAGATTATTGTTCTTATTTATTTTTGTCGTGCTATTCTAATTTCCTCCAGATTTTTGTCCATATCCACATAACTCTATTCATCAATGGAGACCTAAATACACATTTATAGATATATGGAGATACAACATATATTACACAATAATAGTAATGGAAAACTCCTGCCTCTTAGGATTTTTCATATAAATATAAAAAAGGGATAAATAATATATTGTATTGATTCAGCTTTAAATAGATGGCATAAAAGCCCATACCTCTAATAACTCAAAATTAAATGTTTACTCATTTATTCAGTCAAGAAGTGTCTTGAATGCTTCCTGTGTGCTAGGCACTGTGCTAGTACTGAAAATGAAAATATTATTTTTAAATGCTCCCTCTTTTTGATGATCATTTATATGTTATCACTACAGCATACACTGAGTTACAAAGTGTTTTGCTGACACAAAGATTCACTCATGCTGCTTGGGAGGTGAGGATGAGGGTAGAAGAAGCCTGGAAAGAATAAAGAACAACTTCTACATGGAGAAAAGTTGAAACACAACCCAGATAGGGCCTATAAAGGTTAAGAAACCAGAACCACAGGAAGCAATAAAAATAATCAGCCTAAGAGCGCAGGAGAGGTAGACTTCAGTTAATTCATCAACTCAACTCTTGAACCAATGCTATTTATAGAAAGTGTTCTCAGACTCCTAAGGTTGCAATATTGCATTTATTCATAATACCTATTTGAAACCCATCATGAAGCTACTTTCTGAAATGCAATTCTTCAGTTTCTGGAGATTATTTGGTCTCCTCAATGGGGTCATATAGCTCCAGTGTTTCTGTCTGCATAGGTAAAGTGGGCAAAGCAATGTCAAGCAAGCTAATCAGAGGAAAGGATGCCTCCTTTTATACTCTTCAGAAATATAAATACCAACCCAAGGAGACTGCAGTGTAAAGGCCTGCAATACAGATAAACAAAATAAGGGGCTCTTCTCTCTCACTTTTTACTGTGCAGCAAAAGATTTCTAGGTACCAGTTAAGGTAGGAAAGTAAACAAACGCAGTTTTGTGAGAACATTGATTCTCTATGATATATAATCTATAAAATATTGTTTTTCTCATTCATTAGGTCAAACACAAGGATCGTAGTACCTGTTATGGCTACCAATGGCTGTTAGAACAAAACGAAGAAGCTCATCACACTGCTAATCTTGTATTCTCCCCAAGCGAGAGTTTTGTCCACCTTGAGCCCACGCCTCGTGAACTGCCCTGTGGCCATACTCAGACAGTCCAAGCACATTATATTCTGAATGGACAGGTCCTGAAGGAGCTGAAGGAGCTTGTGTTCTATTATCTGGTGAGAAGGGAGGCGACTGCATTGACTCATAAGTAGGGACAAAAGCTCTCTGTGAGGCAAGGAATTATGAAGGTCTTCAGACATCACTATTTTGACTTCTTATCCATGTTTCTTTTGAAAATTTGACTTCTCTCAGGGCTAATTATTGCCAGCAGGAGCTCAATAAAACAAGTTTATCACATGGGGGGCAAGACTTAGGGTGCCATCTCTGACCAGCAAATTAAATCCTTTTCGTTTCCTTTTTTGCAGATAATGGCAAAGGGAGCCATTGTCCGAACTGGGACTCACACTCTGCCTGTGGAGCAGGGGGACAGTGAGTGTATCCGTAATTCCACATTTTTGCCCCATTCTGACACATTCAACCTTACACTGCAGAAATACCAGGAATAGTCTCAAATAGAGATAACTTCCATCTAACCCAAAAAGAGAAGTTGAGAGGAGAAAGTAATATGTTTCCTTTTTTCACCCTGTATCAGATATTTCTTTTCCTTCAGAGTATTCTGTTCAGATTATTTAAAATGTTTATATTATTGTTTTATAACAATTTATATAAAATTTATTCTAAATTTTCAAACCATAGATATTCGTGGACCTTCCTCACAAAATGACATTTCAAAATTGTTTTAGAAGGTAGAGAGAAGGTAAAGTTTTGGAGTGTCTTCTATATACTAGGGCTTGTGCCAAGTCATTTATATGTTTATATCATATTTCTCTTTTGAAGATAGTTTTGATTTGTGAAGGGTTAAATTGGATACTTCCACCATTGACTTAGACTCTCCCCATAAACAAATATGGAACAATATAAATCTCTGAAGGTTTCTCCTATTCTAAGGGAGAACTATCAGTGAACTACTCTTTTGTTGCCTCTTCATAGCAACACAGAAGCACCACAGTAGACTGACAGAAGTTTAATGCAACCTCTAAAGAATCTACATAGGCATCAAAAAATAACTTTTAAGGGCCGGCCCGGTGGCATAGTGGTTAAGTTCATACATACTGGTTCGGAGGCCCAGGGTTTGTGGGTTCGGATCCCGGGCGCAAACCTACTCACCACTCATCAAGCCATGCTGAGGCAGCGTCCCACATAGAAGAACTAGAAGGACCTACAACTAGGATATACACCTATGTACTGAGGCTTTCGGGAGAAAAAAAAGAGGAAGATTGGCAACAGATGTCAGCACAGGGCCAATCTTCCTCAAAAAAAGAGGAAATTTAAAAAATAACTTTTAAAGGAGTACAGTACTCCTCAAGAAGAAAAGAATAGAATATTTGGTTCATAGAAGGTTAAAGAGGATATGAGGATAAATACAATGGTTAAACTCTATTATATCTCACAACTTCAGGTTCTATTTCCCTTCTCAGTGTGAGGTCTAGATCAAATAGAAGCCAAGTGGATGTCTCCATATATCAGAGCCTTAGACAGGTGAGCTAAAACTTAAAATTGGTGAGAAATCATTATAATTTAAGAGATGAGAAAGTTCTTAGAGATATGTGTTTAGAGGTAGTCATCCATCCATTACACCTACTGTTTATCATATCTATTACACCTACTAATAGAAACAGTCATTAAGCAGCCCAGACCCCTAAAATGGCCTTGTGCAAAAGAAAATTTTCATTTCAGCCCTGGGGAGATGTCTAACCCATAATCACTTCCTCATTCTCTCTATGCTCCAGTGAAAGGCCATTTTCCCGTGTCAGTCCCTGTGCAGTCAGACATTGCTCCTGTCGCTCGATTGCTCATCTATGCCATTTTACCTGATGGGGAAGTGGTTGGGGATTCTGCAAAATATGAAGTTGAAAATTGTCTGGCAAACAAGGTGGGTACTTTATATCATAAATTTTCAACATTAAAACTGGAAGTTACTATTGTTATCAATTATTTTCTACATGTGCACATTGGGGCCAAAAGGGTTAAATGAATTTCTCAGATAATGTCAGCAGGGTAATGACAGAGTCACGCTAAGATGCCATGTCACTTGACTCCTAGCACAAAATTCTCATGCATTGCCTCTTGCCACATGGTACAGTTCAGAGTATCTTGTTCCCTTCTATGATGAAACGTTGGAAAGTTGGTAAGCAAGATTCTAAGGCAACCAAAGAGCCAAAAAAAAAAAAAAATACAAGAGCATCTAGAACCATTTGCATTCTACTCGCAGGTAATAAACACTTCACCAGATATCAAAAGGAAAAATAGTATTTCAAATATGATTATTTATAAGAATGATTAGGTGTCATTATAAAGGCTCAACTGATTCTTGAGAGCGAAGTGTAGGGAAAAAACAGCCTCACGTTTCACGCAGTGCCAACCAGCACAAAGTCCAGCAAAGTGATTATGCATTGAATGTGAGGAACACTCAGGAAATGCTGGCAAATGCATGATTAAATCAGGAAATTTGTTTTTCTGACCTTTCTCTCCAATTCCACAGGTGAATTTGATCTTCCGCCCCACACAATCTCTCCCGGCCTCACCTGCACACCTGCAAGTCACAGCTTCTCCTCACTCCCTCTGTGCCCTCCGTGCTGTGGACCAAAGTGTGCTGCTCATGAAGCCTGAGGCTGAGCTCTCCCCGGCCTCGGTGAGTTTCCGTCAGTCTCAGGGGTCAAGGAGGACCAGGCAAGGGTCTCCAAGCAAGAAGAAATGCCTGAGTAGGATAGGATCTATTATAATTAAATTTACCTAGGAATTAACAGTTCTGAGCTCTTTCATGTGCACTTTTTTTGGTGAGGAAAATATTACATATGAATATATATATTCATTTTATATATATATAAAGTCATGCATCATTCAAAGTCCCTGAAAACCTAGAGCTCTGTAAAAACAATAATAGTTTTCAAACTAGTCTCAACATTTTGAAAAGCCTAACGAAATGGTACATTTACCTGCACTAAGACTGCACAGGCTAAATGAAATATCAAATTTCTGTCATTATAAGAATTACATCAGTTGAAACAGTAGATGTCCCAAGATGAACACAGTTTCTGAAGGAAGATGTGTATTGTCTCTGATGAATAAAAATGGGAATAATGAATTAATATATGATAAATGGCATTGATAAATGAAATCTTTTAAATATTGGGTTAATAGAATAAATAACAAAAGGATGTGTTGCAGTGGAACAATACGAAACTACTTAATAACATGCACTAATAGTCATTTGCTCATATCTTCAAAGTTTCAATAGGAAGCCAATTGCAATAATCTTACTGAAGTTATTTTTACTATTAAAATTTTCCAAAGAGAAATTTATATTTTTACTTCCCTAAAAGAGAAGAACTTATAAGAAAAAATTTCTTACTCTTTGATCCTTCCAGTGGGATTTAATTGAAAATATTAGAATACTTTTAAAGGAAGTATTAAGTACATTTCAATAGTGGGAGCAAGAGAAATACATGGAAAAATAACATTAATGTTTTATGTTTGTATAACATAATTTTATAGTTCTCAAAGGTTTTTTTTTTTCAATTAAAACAACCCTGGTGGATAAATAAGGCAGAAAATCCTATTAAATTTGTTAATAATAAAGCAGAAGCATTCAGATACATAGTAGTAGATCTGGGTTAGAGCACTAGTTCCTCTCAATCCTTGATAGTGGTTTACTAATGAAACACTTCTAGTAGCATAAGTCATTCATTCAACACATATTTATTTAGTGACTACTGTGTTCTAGGTGTGCCTACTGTGTGTCTAAGTTCTGGGGATCTAGTAGTGAACTACTGGAAAGACAAAAATCCATGCTATCATGAAACTTACATTTTCATACATGAGATAGTAATTATGTGATATGCTCTGGAGAAAAATAAAGCAGAGAGGGGAGATAGAGAATGGTAAGAGGGAGCTGCCTTTGAGAAAGTGTCTAATTTCGTTATACTACTCACTTTGCTAATCTATTCCTGTCAATCAATTTTAAACTCCTTTGGCTATAATACAGTGCACCTGTCAGCATTTTTGTTTGTCTCCCCCTTCCCCTTCAAATAAATTTGAAGGCATCATTTCCAGTATTTTACAGTTAAAATTTTATGTATTGTGTGAAGATCTGGAGCATTTTTCTCCCATGAATAATACCTAAGAAAATACTGTCCTAACCTATATGGAGGATATATACTTATTCATATGCCTTTTTAGAACATGTGTCCACTTACTTTGTTATACTCTTAGTCATTTGCTAATCACAGGGTACAGATAAAAACTATCTTTTCATTCTGTCATCCAAAGCTTTGTACAACATCTCAAAAATAGCAGACCTCGATTTCTCTTAATAAAATTTTATTTCATTCTAGTATGGATTCTAGAGTTCGCCTTTGAACTGTGAAACAAATTATTATGATCCTTGACTACTCAGATGGGAATGTTTTGATTGGTTTTTTTCCTAAAATTGTTACACGTTTTCAAAATCATCTTCTTTATAAATTATCTAAGCAATGGATGTACTCAAAGAAAGAGTGATGGTAATTATGCTTTTCTTTTCTCCTTGCACTTAAGAAAAATAAACCACAAATAAATTTGTCCTTTTGTCCTTGCATTTGTACAGGTTTACAACCTGCTACCAGTAAAGGACCTCACTGGTTTCCCTGAGAGTTTAAATCAGCAGGAGGAAGATGACCGAGACTGTGTCGATCCCCATAATGTCTATATCAATGGAACCCTATATTCTCCAGTATCAAATACAAATGAAAAGGATATGTATAGCTTCCTAAAGGTAAATTCCTCATATTGTAGACAATCAGTTCTTAAGATTCACAGAGTATTATATGAGGAAAAAATTTTTATTTCAATGCTTTCATATCAGAGTTAAGGATAATGAGACATAGTGAGACATAGTGACTTCTCCAAGGTCACTATTAGTAGCAGATCTGCTAATAGCAACAGAGCCAGGACCAGAACTTTTTGGACTATTAATGAAGTTTTTTTACTGAAATTTATTGCCTCATGATATTTATAAATATCACATATATAAAATAATTACTATTGACAGAGTTTTAAAAACAGAATGAAATTAACTCTATAAGTATACCAATATCCCTTCTACATATGTGAACGTTAAAAGTTTAATATTAAGCTAATTGGGTTGTGTGTTAAGTTTAATGATAAGAAGTATGTGCTTATACATATTTTATAATATTTATGTACTGATTAGATGATAATTTCTTTTACAGGATATGGGCTTAAAGGTATTTACCAACTCAAAGATTCATAAACCCAAAGTATGTTCCCAGCCTGAACACTATAAAATACAGGCATCTCGAAGAGTATTAGCTTCTCCAGGTAAGAAAATTAATAAAAATTAATTGCCAAAGATATTGAACCAAATAAAAGAATTATTTAAAAAGTAAAATGTGAGAAAATTAACAATAAACGACTGTGATTCAGATATATTAAATTTCTTACTCAAGATCATATAGCAATACAAACCCCCAAATTCTGATTGTATCAAGCCCACACATATGCAAAGCTGGAGAGAATACAAGGCAGATGATGAAAAGTGTTATAAGAGAGGTGCAGATATGCAGAATAAAAGAAAAGATTAGTTCTGATCGAGGAATCAGAAAATCATTCATAAAGAATCTGCCTCCAGTAGATAGAGATGTTGTGAGGTTGAAAAGGGAAGACAAAGTTTCCAGGCACAAGATAAGTGTAAACAAAAATAGAAGTGTTCACAAACTGGGACTGCATTCTCACCAGTCAAGTGAAGAAGCTCTTTAACTTCCCCAGAAGGTCAGCCAGTATTCATGTTGACATCACACTTATTTGTCAATGCTATGGCTACTTCTTTGATTAATCAGACAGTAATCAAACATTTATTTGTAGTCTAATATTGTCAAATCATGGTTGAATATAGGTTGAGTACAAACAAAAGAGTTTGTCAAAAATCAAGGAAAACATTCAGTGAGAATCAATTGACTATATGGAATTTTTTAAAAGATTATTGTGTATTTTTTTTATTTACACATTATATTCTAGAATCCTCAGTAAGATTTATAGTAAACTTATGTGTGTACAAGTATATACATGCACAAATGTTTTTCCAGAGAGCTGGTTGTTAATTCCTTACCAGCATAGCATTAACAGAAGGTAAATAGGGTGAGAGATCTTAACTCTGATCTTCTGACACATGTGGGAATAAAGAGCCTTTTTTATCCTTGATCCTTTCACTCTTATAAACTATTTCTCAAAGCCATTGTCATTATAGCTGGGTACGATTTTTCTTTGCCCCCACAGAGAAACACGCCAAATGGAAAATTTGAGTCCTGCCCTCCTCCCAACCCCATGTCCTAGCGCTCTCCACCTGGCACAGGGTGCAGGAGCTACAGAGGACTCCTGCCTGCTCCACAGACAATCCAAGGCTCTTTCTGCCTCTAGGTCTCTGTGTTCTCTGCTTATGATTCTCTTCCCTCAGCTCGCTCCCTGTTTACTCTAATACTCCAGAATTCAGCTAAGATATCACTTTCTCAAAGAAACTTTCCCTTAACACCCAAGTGTCCTCTCCTGGCTCCTGTCTATTTCATCACCCTGTTTCTTTTGTGGCACTTATTACAATCTTTCATAAGCTTTATCTTTATATTTATTGTTTCTATCTCCTTCTTCACCCACCATAGACATAGCTGAAATGGGAAGAAGCCGTGACCTTTTGACGATGACGCATGTTTCAGAGCCCCTTGCAGAGACCGTGCGAAAGTACTTCCCCGAGACGTGGATCTGGGATTTGGTGGCAGTAGAGTAAGTGACTTCCTTTATATATACGATGTAACAATATATATTCCTTACAATTTTCAATTCTTAGCTAATTTTTCAATATCCAAGTTGGTTTTTTTTTTTTAGTTTAAGAACTAGTAGTCTCTATTTTGAACATGAATTAGGTGTGATGATTTACTGTTTTGACTCCGAATTCTTTTTATTTTTTGAGGAAGATTGACCCTGCGCTAACATCTGTTGCCAATCCTCCTCTTTTTCTTTTTTTCTCCCCAAAGCCCCAGTACATAGTTGTATATCATAGTTGTAGAGCTGTAGCTCTTCTGTGTGGGACGCCGCCTCAGCATGGCTTGATGAGTGGTGAATAGGCCCAAGCTCAGAATTTGAACCGGCAAACCCAGGCCGCTAAAGTGGAACATGCAAACTTAACCACTACACCACTGGGCCAGCCCCTCCAAGTATTTCTTTTAGACACATTGCTATTTTCAGGAGAGGTTTAACATAAATACTTCTATTAAGAATTCTCACTAACCTAATTGTATCAGAGCTAAGAAATTTTGCCCAAATTTAATTCTAAGATATCCAGAAAATGGGCATAAGGACTAAATATAACCAAGCACTGCACCAATTAACACCTTTAAGAGATACTTCATTGGTGAGTAATCTTGAGTTAAGCACAGAATCAGTCAGGCCAACTATACACAAGAGTAGTGGAATTAAAAATTATAAACCTGCCCTCAGCAGAATATTTTAGAAAGGAAAATTTAGGAACAATTTCAAATTACATATTTAGTTTATAACTTTATAATCTATAATAGATTATACCACAGCTGAATGTCTGTAAGAGATTCTAATACAGACTAGAATTGAAAACAGTCAGAGTTGGAACAAAAGGACTTATACGTTCCCATTTCAAGCCTTGATTATACTCTCCATTATTGGTATTTCTATTGAGTGCATTCAAGTCGTGACCACAGAATCATTTATAGGGGTTCTCTTGCTAGAACAGATTTATTTAACTGCTTACTTCTTGCTCTTCACATTGCCATCCTCCGCAGCTCATCAGGTGTGGCTGAAGTAGGAGTAAGAGTACCTGATACCATCACTGAGTGGAAGGCCGGGGCGCTCTGCCTGTCCAATGACACTGGACTTGGTCTCTCTCTTCCTGCCTCTCTCCGAGCCTTCCAGCCCTTCTTTGTGGAGCTCACAATGCCCTACTCTGTGATTCGAGGAGAAGCCTTCACACTCAAGGCCACAGTGTTAAACTACCTTCCCAGATGCATTCGAGTAAGGACCTCTCTTTCTTAAATTGAACACAAGGTAACAGTCAAGTAAATTAAAAATTGCATTCCTAGGAATACTGACAATACTATACTCCTGTATATAAGTTGGGCTGAACAGAGGAAGACTACAATCAGAGATATTCATATATTATATAACTACAGTTGCTGATATCTCCAAATACCAAATTGCAACTTAAAACAGTGTCTGACCCTTATCATAACCCTTTAAAGTTAGGAAGCCTTTGTAATATGGTGATTTCTGACATGAACGAAAAAAATCAGAATGCTTATTCCATGTCTTAGATTCTCCAAGGTTTCAACCTCTACATTCTCATATATTTATTTTGATATGTTATTAATTATATTAAACATTATTTTTTTTATTGTGGTAACATTGGTTTATAACATTGTATAAATTTCAGGTGTACATCATTATACTTCTATTTATGAATAGATTACATCATATTCACCACCCAAAAACTAAGTACAATCCATCACCACACACATGTGCCTAACCACCCCTTTCACCCACCTCTCTCCCTCCTTCCCCTCTGGTAACCACCAATCCAATCTTTATGTGTTTGTTTTTTGTTATTTTTATCTTCCACTTATAAGTGAGATCATAAGGCATTTAACCTTCTCCCTCTGATATATTTAGCTTAGCATAATACCCTCAATGTCCATCCATGTTGTCACAAATGGCTGGATTTCCTCGTTTCTTATGGCTGAGTAGTATTCCATTGTGTATATATACCACATCTTCTTTATCCATTTGTCCCTCGATGAGCACTTAGGTTATTTCCAAGTTAAAAGTTTTCTGGTGAATTCTTGAGGGATTTCTCTATGTAAAATCATGTCATCCACAAGTAGTGACAGTTTCACTTCTTTCTTTCCAATTTGGATCCCTTTTATTTCCTTTTCTTGCCTGATTGCTCTAATCACACTTCCAATACTATGTTAGATAGGAGCGGTGAAAGTGGGCATCCTTTGGTTTCCGTTCTTAGAGGGATAGCTTTCAGTTTTTCATAGTTAAGAATGATATCAGCTGAGGGTTTATCATATATGGGCTTTATTATGTTGAGGTACTTTCCTTCTATACCCATTTTATTGAGAGTTTTTATCATAAATGGACGCTGTATCTTGTCAAATGCTTTCTCTGCATCTATTGAGATGGTCATGTGATTTTTAGTCTTCATTTTGTTAATGTGGTGTATCACATTGATTGGTTTGTGGATATTGAACCATCCCTGCATCCCTGGAGTATATTCCACTTAATCATGGTGTATGATCTTTTTAATTTATTGTTATATTTGATTTGCTAGTATTTTGTTGAGGGATTTGCAGATGTTCATCAGTGATATTGGCCTGTAATTTTCTTTTTCTGTGTTGTCCTTGTCTGGTTTTGGTATCAGGGTAATGTTGGCTTTGTAGAATGAGTTAGGAAGCTGCCCATCCTCTTCAATTCTTTGGAAGAGTTTGAGAAGGATGGATATTAAGTCTTCTTTGAATGTTCAGTAGAATTCACCAGGGAAGGCATCTGGTCCTGGACTTTTATTTTGGCGGAGGGGGGGGGGTGTTGATTACTGTTTTGATCTCTTTACTGGCAATTGGTCTATTCAAATTCTCTATTTCTTCTTGATTCATTTTCAGAGGGTTGTATGATTCTAAGAATTTATCCATTTCTTCTAGTTTATCCAATTTGTTGGCATATAGCTTTTCATAGTATTCTCTTATAATCTTTTGTATTTCTGAGGTGTCCATTGCAATTTCTCCTCTCTCATTTCTGATTTTATTTATTTGAGCCTTCTCTCTTTTTGTCTTTGGTGAGTCTAACTAAAGGTTTGTCGATTTTGTTTATCTTTTCAAAGAACCAGCTCTTGGTTTCATTGATTTTTTCTATTTTTTTTTTTTTTAGTCTCTTTCATTTATTTCTGCTCTGATTTTTATTACTTTCCTCCTTCTACTGACTTTGGGATTTGTTTGTATTTCTTTTTCTAGTTCCATTAGGTGCACTGTTAGATTGTTTATTTGAGATTTTTTCTTTTCTGTTGAGATAGGCCTGTATTGCTATAAACTTCCCTCTTGGAACCATGTTTGCTGTATCTCATAAATTCTGGCATGTCATATTTTCATTTTCATTTGTCTCCAGGTATTTTCTGATTTCTCCATTCATGTCTTCATTGACCCAATCATTGTTCAGTAGCATTTTGTTTAATCTCCACATATTTGTGACTTTTCTGATTTTCTTCCTGTAATTGATTTCTACTGCCATACTGTTGTGGCCAGAAAAGATGCTTAGTATTATTTCAATCTTCTTAAATTTATGAAGACTTGTTTTGTGGCCTAATATGTGATCAATCCTGGAGAATGTTCCATGTGCATTTGAAAGAATATGCATTCTGCAGTTTTTGGATGAAATGTTCTGTATAAATCTACTAAGTCCATCTGGTCTAGTCTGTCATTTAAGGCCAATGTTTTCTTATTGGTCTTCTGTTTAGATGATCTGTCCATTGGTGTAAGTGGAGTGTTCAAGTCCCCTACTATTATTGTCTTACTGTCTATTTCTCCTTTTATGTCTGTTAGTAATTGCTTTATATATTTAGGTGCTTCTATGTTGGGTGCATAGATATTTATGTGTTATATCCTCTTGTTGGATTGTTTGCTTGATCATGTGTAGTCCCCTTCTTTGTCTCTTGTTACAGTTTTTGTTTTAAAGTCTATTTTGTCTGATATGAGTATTGCTACCCCAGTTTTCTTTTCACTGCCATTTACACGGAGCATCTTTTTCTGTCCCTTCACTTTCAGCTTGTGAGTGTCTTTAGGTCTGAAATGTGTCTCCTGTATGCAGCATATGTATGGGTCTTGGTTTTTTTATCCAGTCAGGCACCCTATGCCTTTTGATTGGAGCATTTAGTCCATTGACATTTAAATTAGCTGTTGATAAGTATGTCCCTACTGCCATTTTTTTTTTTACTTTTTTTCTGGGTGTTTTAGTAGTTCTTCTCTGTTCCTTTCTTCTTCTCTTGCTCTCTTCCCTTGTGGTTTGATGGCTTTCTTTGGTATTATGTTTGGGTTTCTTTTGCTTAGTGTTTTGTGTGTTTATTATAGGTTTCTGGTTTGTGATTACCATGAGGTTCATATATAGTAACCTATGTATATATCAATCTATACTCAGTTGATGGTCTCTTTAGTTTGACCTCTTTCTAAAAGCTCTACTCTTTTACTCTCCTTCTCCCGCATTATATGTTTTTGATATCATATCTAACCTCTTTTTTGTGCATTTGTATCTGTTGCCCTCTTATCATGGAAATAGATAAATTGTTTCCTATTCATGGTCTTCTCTTTTCCCCTTAAAGAAGTCCCTTTCACATTTCTTGTAGGACTGGTTTCTTGGTGATAAACTCCTTTAATTTTTGACTGTCAGGGAAACTCTTTATCTCTCCCTCCATTCTGAATGATAAACTTGCTGGATAGAGTACTCTTGACTGTAGGAAAAAACCTACACTTTAGCACTTTAAATATACCATGTCACTCTCTTCTAGCCTGTAAGATTTCTGCTGAGAAGTCAGCTGATAGCCTTCCGGGGTTTCCTTTGTATGTAACTTGTTGCCTTTCTCTTGTGGCTTTTAGGATTCTCTCTTTATCTTTATTCTGGACATTTTAATTTTGATGTGTCTTGATGTGGGTCTGTTTGGGTTTATCTTTTTTGGTGCTCTCTGCTTCCTATACCTGGATGTCTGTTTCTTTTCTTAGGTTAGGGAAGTTTTCAGCTATTATTTCTTCAAATAGATTCTCCGCCCTTTGTCTCTCTCTTCCAGGACACCTATAACATGGATGTTAGTGCACTTGATGTTGTCCCAGAGGTCCCTTAGACTGTCCTCACTCTTTTAAATTCTTTTTTCTTTTATCTATGCACCTTGTTGATTTCCTCTAGTCTTTTGTTCAGCTCAGTGATCTGTTCTTCTGTATCCTCTACTCTTCTTTTAAGTCCCTGTAGTGAATTTTTAATTTCCAGTATTGTATTCTTCATTTCTGATTGCTTCTTTTATATATCTTGCATTTCTTTGCTGACATTCTCACTGAGTTCATCCATTCCTCTCCCAAGATCAGTGAGCATCCTTATGAGTCTTTGTTTGAACTCTTTGTAGAGTTCTCATTTCTGTTTCATTTAGTTCCTTTTCTGGGGTTTTCTCCTGTTCCCTTACTTGGGATGTATTCCTTTGCCACCTCATTTTGACTTTCTCTCTGTGCTTGTATCTGTGTATTAGGTAGATCAGCTATGGCTCCTAATCTTGGAGAGATGACCTTATGTAAGTGATGTCTTGTGAGGCCCAGCAGTGTGCTTCCCTCTCATCACCAGTTCCAAATGTTCCAGGAGTGACCCCCATGTGGGCTACATGTGTCCTTCTGTTGTGACAGGGTTGCTCTTGCTGTAGGTGCCTAGGGAGGCTGAGCTGCCCCTCTGGCTGGCTGGTTGTAATGCTCAACTGCATGTGGTTGTTGTGGACCCTTCAGTCTCTTTCAGGTGTGTGGAGCCCTGGTACAGTTGACTGCAAGGTCTAATAGAACACTCATGTTGCAGCTTTTCTGTTAAGTGAGTAGGCCCCCAGTGTAGCCAGTCATTAGGCTCAGAGGCTTACAATTGCTATAGTCTTCTGACCTATAAGGCTCTTGTCAGCTCTCTGAAGGTTGCAGCTGAGTGGGGCTGGCCCCAGGCATGGGAGCACCCAATTGTTTCAGGCTTTGGAAGGCAGGGCTGATCCCCTATGTGGCTGTTTGAGAAGCACAAGTCTTCTGCAGCTGACAAGCCCCACTGCCCACAGGGCCACACACACCTCAACACAGTCCTTCCCTGTGCATGTGCCCTGACCTCCTGAAGCAGACCCAGCTGCCCCATGGCAGAGGCACCCCACACTCCACCAACACTCACACACTCCACCTGCTCCTCATGCATGCCCTTTCCCACAGAGGTGGACCCACCCAGCAGGCTGCAGAGAATCCAGGCACCTAGGCCCTGCCACCCCACAAGTTGCACAAGGTTTGTGGTTGGGTGGGGCCAGTCTCTAGGGCAGGCTGCTTGCCTTGGCTGAACTGGATTAAATTGGTGCTATTGTGGGTGGGGCAGACCCTGGATGGAGAGGCCAGGGGGAGAACTCCAATGGTGTCTGGTGGCATCTGTGTCAGCATGCCTGCATCAGGTCACAACAATGGCTACCACCAATGTCTCAGTCCCTGGAGAGGTCTCACCTCTCACCAAGAGGCACCCAGACCCTATCAGGTGAGTCTCTTTTCACAAAAGGACTGTGCACCTTTCTTTCTGGTGATTTTAGGTTGCTTTCCATAACATGTGAATTTGTGTGTGGGCCCTTTAACAGCTGACTTTAATTTCCCTGTGTCTCAGCTTTTCTGGGGGTATTCCCCGTTGTTGTTAGTAGCCAACAAAGCCAGATATTATGACACTCTTCCTGGTCATGCTGAGTCCAAAAAATGCCTATAGCAGCAACACTCCCTGGCTCAGGTTCCCCCTTTCTTCAGGGAAAGCTGCGTACCTTTGGATTGCTCTTGGGCAGCTGTGAAGTGTTGTGGCTTGTGAAGGTGGTGTTTTTTCTCTTCAGAAGGCAATTTCTGCCTCTTCCACCTCAATCAGGACTGTTGTTTGTTGCAGGGGTTCCTTTTATCCAGTTTTCAGTTCTGTCTCAGGGATAATTGTTCCAAGAATAGTTGTAAGTCTGCCGTGTCTGTGGGAGAAGGTGATTTTGGAGTCTGCCTACACTGCCATCTTGACTTCCTCCCTCTAAACCTTATTTTTAAAGTTGTTTATGAGCATCTTACCTCCACTGAAAGCATATGTGTTTATAAATCTTTCAAACTCTCCTGGGAGAGCTGAGGGAATGGTCAAAATCCAGGAAAGAAGTAGAGCTCCCACAGGCAACATGCCATCATGACTTTCCTCACCTCTGGTCCCACCACTCGAAAAAGCAAATTACTCCCAAATACTAAGATTTAGATATCAAATCTGTCTATAAGGTGCTTAGTCTTCATTTATATCATTTCCAGCATGAGGCAACCTGAAATCTAACCTGTCTCCCAATATGATTTATTTCAAGCCATTCTCCCTTTGGTCCCTTTTCCCTCTGATCTATTTGTCTCATGTATGTGGTTTCAGGTCAGTGTGAATCTAGAAGAGTCTCCAGCATTTCTAGCTGTCCCAGGAGAGACGGAACAAGAGTCTCATTGCATCTGTGGGAATGGCCGGCAAACTGTGTCCTGGGCAGTAATCCCAAAGTCATTAGGTGAGGGACAGTCTCCTGCAGACAATTCTCTACTCAAGGATTGTATTTCTCAGTGGGATCCTTATATCCAGTGCTGCTTCCCTCAGGCAAAGCCCCTTCAGATGGTAGGAGTTTTTTTCTTTGTCCTTCATTCTAAGATGTCTAGAAGAATATCCCTACTTCGCTCACCTCCAGCTCCACCTTGTATTCTCAGTATCCTTAGCCTTTAGTGCTATTTCCATTTCTGCTCCTGTGTTTTTATAGAACAGAAAAAAGTTACAAAGCTTTGAACATTTATAAATCTTGGGGTTTGGAGGAGTGGAGGAAGGGAGAGTTGGTACTCACCTCTATTCGCCCCTTTTTTCAGGGAATGTGAATTTCACTGTGAGCGCAGAGGCACTGGAGTCTCAAGAGCTGTGTGAGACTGAGGTGGCTGTGGTCCCTGAACATGGAAAGAAAGACACAGTCATCAAGTCTCTGTTGGTTGAAGTAAGTAAGCTGCCCATTTGATAGATCACAATGTGTCAAGAAAAGCAATGGCGAATCTAGTTAGGGTTCCAACTTTTAGGTGAGAAATATGTAATATACGATCATGAGAAATTTCACATTATTTCTCTCTATATATGTATATATATAGAGAGAGAGAGAGATGTATATATATTCCCTCACTTTCTTATCTATCAATCTGTCTCCTTCATATTGCTTATACTTATGGAATTTATGTGTATAATACATTTGAAAATCAGTTCCAATTCTTTTCTTCACTATCAGAAATTTGTGGTTCCCCTATCAACACATATGTCCTAAAAGTCAGTCCATTCTCACATCTAATTTTTCTTTCTTTCCATCTAAAGCCTGAAGGACTAGAAAAGGAAGTAACATTCAACTCCCTGCTTTGTCCATCAGGTAAGAGTCAGCCATCATAATTAAAATAACTTTGACTAAAGTTTGTATAGCATTTGAAGTTCAAAGAATTTTATATATTATTTGTACACTTTCCCTGTAAGGTAAGTAAGACCTAAAGAACCATCAGCCATTTGACAAATGAGGAAACTGGTCTGAGAGAGGTCGGATAATTTGATCAAGAGAATAACCCTAGCTCATGCATTCTGAGTCTTTATCTCTTACAACACCTGCACAAACACCAAAATATCTTTCTGACCAGAGTATAATATGTTTACAGGTAGAAAGTGGGTAGAATCAAAATGAATATTGCCAAAGGGGTATTTCCTTGCATATTTAGTAATACAATACATGGGTTGCTAAATTTTGATCACCCCAACATTGAGTTTTGCATAGGCAACAGCATTTGATAATGAGACCATGCTATTTCCTAAAGAAAGAGTTAGCTTTTGCCATTACTGTCATATCAACATTGTTTGATGCCAATCCTGTACCAAATCCCCTATCAGTCATGAGAAGGGACTAAAGAAGCATACAGTAAAAGATATAACTTTATCTTGATGGAGAATTTTCTAGTCTAAACAAAAACTTTTATAGGAATTTAGTACACTAAGAAATTTATCAGCATAATGTACTCACCTCAAACCAATATTGAATCAACATCATAATAAGTTCCTTGCCTTTCTCTATCTACTTACTAATTTCTATTTACTCTGTTTTTTTATATTGTCAAGACATAAAATATATAAAATGTGTTCTAAAAACATAATTACCTGGTTGTTTAGCCTTATTTCTACATTTAAATGAATTTAGCACTTACCACTAAATCATTTTATCATGCCTTCTCCTTTTCTGAGTTCTTTATTTTGATTTATCTCTCATGCATCTAGGGCTAATTATCAAGTAGTTTTATTAAAATTAATTTTAATTACCCATGTAATACAAAAATACATTCTCCTTTATAGAACAAAACAGAACCTCATATTAAAGGCTGATGTCACCCTTTTGCAATCTTTTTCAATACTTTAATATTTATCCTTGTACCTTTAAAAATAATGTGTAGATGAATTTGTTCATGTAGGTGTGATTTACATAAATGGTACAAGTTTCATTCTATATCTTTGGGTTTTTTTGAATCAGCAATCTATCTTAGAAATCTATCCATGTTAAATTATAGACCTAAATAATTTCTTTCAATCCATTTTAATTCCATACTATCAATATATCACAATTCTGCTTGGTTTTTCAGCCATCCCCAAATTGGTTTTTCCAACTATTTGCCAGTATAAATCAATCAATCGATCAATCAATCATCTTTGTGTACATAGGCAAGTATATCTAAGGTAGATACCAAAATGTGAAATTCCTGATTAAGAGGCAGTAGATATATTTTTAGTTTTAATAGAACTGAAAAAAACCCTCTCTTGGGGCCAACTCTGTGGTGTAGTGGTTGAGTCTGCATGCTCTGCTTTGGTGGCCTGGGGTTCATGGGTTTGGATCCTGGGTGTAGACCTATATACCACTTATTAAGCCATGCTGTGGCAGCATCCCATATACAAAACATAGAGGAGGATTGGCACAAATTTTAGTTCAGGGCCAATCTTCCTCACACACACACAAAAAAGAAAACCCTCTCTTTATTATATAAATATGTTTATACTTCCAGCAGTTTATACTTCCCCGCAGGATCACCATCATCTGTTACTATCAAAATTTTTAATTTTTACCAAATATTTGGATGAAAAAATACATTGTTGATGTTTTAATTTGTATTTCTCTAATTACAAGTGGGGATGAGCTTATTTCTGCAATTTATGAATTGCCTTCATATCCTCTGACTATTCATGTTGGAGTAGTTCGTGTTTTATCTGATTCAGCTATATGGTCCTGATTCTTTATCTATTGAATATGTTGTAAATATTTTCTTTCACTCAGTAATTTGTCTTTTAACTTTGCTTATGGCATGTGATTTTTTACAATAGTTTCTTTTTGAAAAGTAAGAGGGCTTTTTTGGATATACAAGCAATACATAATTAATATAACTATGTCTGTAATTAATACATATATTATGCATTTATACACAATTAAATTTGTTTTATTACAAAATTTTATGTAATTAATTACTAATACATACGTAATTAATGTATGCAATTTGATGATAAGTATACACCCATGAAACCATCACCACAATCTATACTATAAACCTACCCATCACGTCCGAAAATTTCTTTCCACTCTCTTATTCATTATTATATTTTTTATGTGATAAGAACCCGTAAAATAAGATCTATCCTATTAGCAAATTTTTAAGTGTACAATATAGTATTGTTAACTATAGGCACTATGCTGTACAGTAGATCTCTAGCACTTATTGATCTTGCATAACTGAAATGTTGTACTCTTTGACAAAAGTTTTAATATTAGCTTTATCAGGAAGGGATGTAGTATGAGGATAAATACTACAGTAATTTACCAATATTTAAATGTTAGTAAATGTATACTTATCAGCAGAAATTATTTTATTTTTAATGAGTCAAATACAGTTCACTTCACTCCCTCCCTCATGTCTAGAGTTTCCATAAAAATATTATCTTCGTATCTGGTAAAATTTGACAGAAGTAAGGGCATAGCATTATTATAGAATTCAGGAACTTTTTGGAGATTTTTCCTTTGCTTATGTAGAAGTAGAGGTTTTTGTCATACAACTGTTAAGTAAGGAGTTGGGGATGGACACTAAATAGATAATCTTGTGATAACCATCTTGTGTTGGCCATAGGATGACTACAACAGAATCACATAATGGGCACTTGTCGATTCGTAACCTTCTTTTGGAATGCAACTCCACACACAGGAGGGAAAGATGGTTGGGGAAGGAGAAGCTCTGGAAATCTTAGAATCCTGTTCATTCATGTTCAGGATATTAAAAACTAGAATATTAAAAAAGGGACAACTTTTCAGAAGTTTAGGCTTAAGGCTTAGTTCTGGCTTCTGGATCTTGGAGCTCTTCAGAAAGATATATAGCAGATATAATTTTCATTATGGCTGGTTTGTTTCCTTCTCTAGATGCTGAGGTGTCTGAAAAATTCTCCCTGAAGCTGCCACCAAATGTGGTAGAAGACTCTGCCCGAGCCTCCTTCTCAGTTTTGGGTGAATCTCCAGCCCCTAGTAGACTATTCTACTCTATTGACAGTTTCTACTATATTTCTTTTCCATAAATACTCAAAATAACTATAATTGTAATTTCTTTTTTCTCTCCTTTGGGTCTGTTTATTGCTTCCAATCATACTTCTGTACCTGGAAGACTCACCTTTCCTAAAATCCTCATTTCTTTACCTTGGCTAATTTTCATTTCTTCCTAATGATTCTGATAGGTTCCAATGTCTAAGCTTCATGACTTCCCATCTCTCTCATTCCCTAGGAGACATATTAGGCTCTGCCATGCGAGACACACAAAATCTCCTCCAAATGCCCTATGGCTGTGGAGAACAGAATATGGTCCTCTTTGCTCCTAACATCTATGTTCTGGATTATCTAAACGAAACACAGCAGCTGACTCCAGAGGCCAAGTCCAAGGCCATTGGCTACCTCAACACTGGTGAGTGATTTAATGAGTGAGTGAAAACTTTACAGTATTATTTTAACTGAATTTCCCGGTAGGCCTATGTTATTTATCAATACTATGATATGTTAACTTATCATACTATGATAAGAATACTATGACAGTTAATTTCATGGTAACTACCCAGTGTCCAGTCTCCGATAGAATGTTTAGGACTCAGAACCTTCTAACATATGACAGCAAAATTTAAGAAATACTACAAGAGAGATCAAGGCATTTTAATAATTTCTCTGGCCCCAGCATGTACGATCTGTCATGTTGTTTCATTACCCTTCCATTCCAGGTTATCAGAGACAGCTGAACTACAAGCACCATGATGGCTCCTATAGCACCTTTGGGGAGAAACATGGCAGAAATCAGGGCAATACCTGGTAAGGGAAAGACAGTTTTTTGAACTCCTATTTTTGTGCCAGCTCTTTTACATATATTGTCACAATTATATTCACAGTAACCCTATCAGATACGTATTATTAAACCTGTAGTTGGTTATACTAGATAAATACACCAAGACTAGCAAGGTAACAAGCAGAAAAGCTGAGATTCAAATACACATATGTTAGATTTGTCCCCCAAATTCATCCTATTAATAATATAACACGGTACTTTTTCTAAAATAGCTCCATAACCATGAGTTTTTAATGATATGGCCACTGAACATATCATATAACTTCTAGAAAAACCATGTTATCTTCAGCTTATATTATGTTTTTTAGATCATACTTATCTTTACTGAGAATAAATTCATTAACAGGAGGGAAGAAAGGAGAAGGACCCAGTGATATGAAACATTGTTTTAAAATCCCTAAGGCAAAGCAGTGTTAGAAGAAGTTATTACATGTAAGAGCTGAGAAGATTCTGCCATCTACAGAAGAAAATCTCTAAAGAAAAGAAAGCTTTAAAGCCTTATTCAAATAAGTAAGAAAAAATAAGTAACATTAGAAATACTTAGACTCTCTGTAGCAAAGAGAAGGGGAGTCAGCAAGAAAATACTAAATCTAGCAGATTCATCAAGTAATCTAAAAAAGATGGCAGCTCAAAGTACACAAGAATTCCTATTGGATGACTCACATGAATGTAAGAAGTGTCATATGAAGCCTGTTGTTGTGAAGTGGTGATAAAACCATTGTAACAACATAAATATCATCATCACTTCCTCCCCCCTCAGGCTCACAGCTTTTGTACTGAAGACTTTTGCAAAGGCTCGAACCTATATCTTCATTGATGAAGCACACATTACCGAAGCCCTCGTCTGGCTGTCCCACAAGCAGAAGGACAATGGCTGTTTCAGGAGTTCTGGGTCACTGTTCAACAATGCCATTAAGGTGAAGTGTTCTTGGAGCTAGTTTTGGTTTGTCCATTACGATGTGTACAAGAATGAGGAGAGGTTGTAGCAATGTAAGAAATCTTTAGGGAAGGTATCAGAAGAAAATAAAACCTGGATAGCACCAGGAAAGAAGTGATGGAACTTAGATTGAATGTGGTAGTTTCCCCCGTGGAGATGAATATGGGTGAGGATAAATCCCATGACATAGCAGAAAACAAAGAGCTGATTAAAAGGATTCTCAGAAGTTAAATTACTTGAATCTCTCTCTCACTCATATTTACAGGGTGGAGTAGAAGATGAAGTGACCCTCTCTGCCTATATCACCATTGCCCTTCTGGAGATTCCTCTCCCAGTCACTGTAGGTACCTTTTCCTTCCTCTGATGAAGCATAATTTTGGATGCGATGCCAACCTGCTGTCTGAAATATCACCCTACCAAAAGCTAACTGTCAGCTTTCCTTCTACACAATGTCAGTGCTTCCCAGATCAACAGAGAATTTGGTCAATTTATTAAGAAAGATTTGTACTTTCCCAGTGATGCCCGTAGGCTATTTCTCCCCTAACAACCCACCACCCTACACACACACAAAATGAATTCTAAAGATATGGTGCATATTCCTGCCTTATGGA
The DNA here is from genome assembly GCA_031878705.1 of Tapirus indicus. Lineage (NCBI taxonomy): Eukaryota > Metazoa > Chordata > Mammalia > Perissodactyla > Tapiridae > Tapirus > Tapirus indicus. The sequence goes on along the minus strand of CM062918.1, from coordinate 105,390,630 downwards.
TGTGAGAATAGCAGGTAAAAAATACTATTCTCTCTGTCCATAAGAATGAGAATAGATGGACAAATGTATTTGAAAAACTTCTTTACCTCCTGTGCTATGATCCATGTGTTTCCCCGGGAATGCTAGCCTCCCTGTTCACACAGCTCAATCTCCTTCTTGTTCTCCCTTCACAGCACCCTGTTGTCCGCAATGCCCTGTTCTGCCTGGAGTCTGCCTGGAAGTCAGCAAAGGAAGGACCCCATGGAAGCCATGTCTACACCAAGGCACTGTTGGCCTATGCTTTTGCCCTGGCAGGTAACCAGGACAGGAGGAGAGAAGTACTCGAGTTACTGAATAAGGAAGCTGTGAAGGCAGGTAAGAGCACACCTGAGATCTTTCTCCCGTCACACATTCACTATATCAAGAACTACACTGCAAAAGCCTCTTATGCCTACCTGCCGTGATCCCCTTCCCCTCTCTTCTTTTGTCTATATCATTATAAAATCTAAGGTTCTTTTTTCCTTCTTTTTTTTTTTTTTTTTTGCTGAGGAAGATTCACCCTGAGCTGATATCTCTTGCCAATCTTCCTCTTTTTTGTATGTGATCCGCTGCTACAGCATGGCCACTGACAGACAAGTGGTGTAGGTCTGCACCTGGGAACCAAACCTGGGTCCAAAGCAGAATGTGCTAAACTTGACCACTAGGCCACCAGGGTGGGCCCTCGGGTTTCTTAATCAAGTCACACATCAAAAGATAAGAAGCAGGACACTGTGGTAGTGAGAAACTTGGCCTCTGGGGACTAGCTCCAAAACAGATTACCTGTGTGACCTTGGGCAAGTCACTTAACTTGTCTGTGTTTCAGTTCCTTCATCAGTAAAGTGGGGATAATCACAGTATTTTCCTCATAGAGTTGTTGTTAGTGTTAAATGAGTTAATACACATAAAGCACATGGCACATAGTAACTGCTATAAAAGTACTAGTTAGTGTGACTAAGATTTCAGTTCGTCATACATTCCCAGCCCTGACCTGGTGCATCATATCATCTTAAATGTAAGAAAGGGTTGAAGGAAGTAACCCCCTGAATAAAGTCGGGTGCTTTATGTTCATTTCACAAGATGGATAATGTTAACAAATCTATTCATATTCACACAATACTTCCACGTAGACAATGGTCTATATGAGGGGTGAAAGAAGTAGAAAATAAAATGCAAATGATAATAAGATATCCAATAAGACATATTCTTCCATTCTCCCTTGACAGTGCCATTAATTGTTTATTCTTAAAATGTATTGGGAAACATTTCAGATATAGGCAAAAAGGCATAAAGAATCATTAGCAAACATCTTCATACTCCCCTCCCAGCTTAAGAAACAAAATATTACCAATGTTGGAAAAATTCCTCATGTACCACTCCCACCCCCAAAGGTGGGATTCCCCAAAGGTAATCATTATCCTGAATTTGTCATTACAATTTCCATTTGGATTTCTTTATATTTTTACTGTATATGTATCCCTAAATAATATTCAGAATTTTTGCGTGTTTTTCACCTAAGCAGTATCATATTTTTGAGTATTCCTGCATCTCGTTTTCTTGTCTGTTTGCTTTTTGTTTTTTAAGTTAAATATTATGCTAATAGGAATTCCCTACATGGGTGCCTCTAGCTCTAGTTCATTAATTTTCGTTGCTGCATACTACAATATATAAATAGGTCATAATTTATATAGAATCTCTCCCCATGGCTCTTTTCTTGTTTCTTATTTGTTGCTATTACAAACCATGCTGCGATGAATACTTATATACACGTCTCCTTACGCATGTGTGTGAGTTGCTCCAAGTCATACTTAAAGAAGGGTCATTGCCGATTAGTAGGCCAAGCACGTCTTTTCTTTTGCTGGAAATTGCTAAGTTGCTCCCTGAGAGTAGTTTACTTCCCACAGCAGTGTAAATCAGTTCCCATCTTTTCACACCCTTGCCAGCCTTTGGTAATTTTAAGGATTAGTGTATTTCTTTCCAATCTCATGAGTGTGAACTCCATTATCTCACGTGATCTGTGATCTTCACAAGAAACCTTTAAGGACAGGCTTTATAGAAAATTTAACAAACCCCAGATAAGGTCTGGATAACATTAGAAATAGGAAATTACCACAACCAGTGAGAGAACTCACTCTGCTATTGCTCTCTCCCACCAACTCAACTATAGCAACCATTTGAAAACAGGTGGCTGTAGGCTTCTGACTCCAGCAACATTATCTGCCTTAGCCTGGCTGAAACAAATCAGGCTCAGATTTACACAGAGGGAAAAGCATCTAGATAAGGTTCAAGAGATTAAAATTCACCTCTGGCTTGGGTACTTTCACCTTAAATTAAATGTGACTATGTAGTCACTTACAGATCTCTTTTTCTCACCCCCAGATAATTCTGTCCACTGGACACGACCTCAGAAACCCAAGGCACCAGTGGAGCAGTTTCACCGACCCCAGGCTCCCTCTGCTGAGGTGGAGATGACGTCCTATGTGCTCCTCGCTTACCTCACAGCCCAGCCCGCCCCAACCTCAGAGGAGCTGACTTCTGCAATGCACATTGTGAAGTGGATCACAAAGCAACAGAATTCCCATGGGGGCTTCTCCTCCACTCAGGTCTGTGGTTTGCCAGAACCTTTTCTTTCACCTTCAGGTAGCAAAAGTTTTGAACAAGATATAAACATATCAAAGGAAAAAAATGAAGATGAGAATAACATGAAATGTGGAAAATATTATTAATATTTGAGAGTAGTGAGAAATAAGAGAAAATGAAAGTCAAAGAAGGCTAAAAAGAAAATGCCTAGAATTCTGGCACCCATCCTATGTTATTATCACAGTCTCTTCTTTTCAATAACAACTCTACCTCCCTAAAGCAATAGAGGGCACCAGGACCCTATACTCAGTGGCCAAAGCAGAATGAATGAAAAAATCTACCATTCTTCTGGAAGTTCTAAGAGCTCCTTTCAAATTGCTCCCCAGCATGCTGCTCAAAACCCAATAATCTCTCCTTGCAAATCTCTCCATTCTTAGGTCCGCTTTAACTGATTTCTTTTAAATCTGACCTATTTCATGGTTCCTCTGTGTACTTCTTAATATACAAAAACTTGTTCATCAGGAGCATAAAGAACTACTTTTACTCATCCAACCTCCTGAACCTACTATATAATCTTATATCTAAAAAATTCAATATGTACACAGCAGGAAGTTTCATCTTCAGAGAATTTAGATGTTAGCCTATATGTCCTAAAAGAGGAAGAGAATGTGACAAAATGACATCTCATCCTTTTTCCATTGTATTTAGTATTTTATTTTTCCATATGAATGGAAAAAACTGAATAATTTTGTTAAAGCAGTTGTATTCATTTCTTAGAAATCTGTTATTTGGATTTCTGACTAAAGAATGCCATCCAGGTTCAGTGTTGATGAGAACTGAGAATATGACATACCAGGAGGAATCCAAACTTCCAGTAAAAAAGTGAAAGCCAAATTGAAATGTCAGTAAATCAAGGAGATAATTATAATTATTCCTCTTTTATTTCCTTTGGAGAAACTGAAGCATGACCCTGATTCTGGCTGCAAAGGATGTGGGGTTCTCTCGGGCATTGACCTCAGCAGCACAGTAAAATTAAGTTTGGCGTGAGAGCTTTGGTTAGGTGGTGGCAGATATGACCACAGTTGTCAAGTAAGACATCTTAGGTAAATAGCTAATGCCAATAAATAATTCCCATCCATATATATTTTCTACATTCCACATCCCACATATTTATAGAAAAAAAAGAATCAATTTTCTGAGAAATAAAATAAACTCTAGGGCATATAATCCAAAGCAGATGTGTGAACGCTATGGTTCTGTCATCTACTTAAGGACTATAATCAATCTTGAAATTAGAACTCCAGTATTTAAGTAGTGAGGGAAACAGGTAATAGGAGATCAAAGACACTTTTGTGGCAGCTAACATGAGGCTTTGTGCCCTCGAAGGGTTATCATACCTAAGCAGGTTCTCTCACTTGTCTCTTTCAGGACACAGTGGTGGCTCTCCAAGCTTTGTCCAAATATGGAGCAGCCACTTTCACCAAGATTGGGAAGGCTGCACAGGTGACCATCCAATCTTCAGAGAAATTCTCATCAAAATTCCAAGTGGACAACAACAACCGCCTGTTACTACAGCAAATTTCATTGCCAGAGGTGCCTGGAGAATACAGTATGACAGTGACAGGAGAAGGATGTGTCTACCTCCAGGTGAGACTCAGGGCAGATTGGGGCAGAGGTACTATAGTAACAGTTCTCACTGAAAAGTCCTAACTAAGCAAATGATGGGGCAAATCAGAGACAGAGTTGAGGAAGTTGGGAAGAATCCTGGGGAAGGGAGAAACACAGATTTTTGTCTTTGTTGTTCCGCAGACATCCTTCAAATACAACATTCTCCCAGAAAAGGCAGAGTTCCCATTTGCTTTGGAGGTGCAGACTCTGCCCCAAACTTGCGATGAACCCAAAGCCCACACCAGCTTCCAGATCTCACTGAAAGTCAGGTAAGACCTTCAGACTGTATCACCTAATTCCAGTATAATAACCAATCTTCTCACTGGAATTCCTCATTAGGCAGAGCAATATGACAATAAATATTTGCACTACATTTATTGAAAAACCAACGTGTTCTCACATTGGTACAAAATTTCTCAGTGATAGGGTTTACATTGTACATCATCTGCCTCCAAGATCTATTATTGTCAAACTTCATTATTTAAAGGTTATTAATTTCCCCCAATAGTAACTAAATAAAGAACATTACCCCTTGCCTCTGACCTGAATTTCTGATTTCATTCTAATGTAATGATTTATCCTGATTTCATTCTATTGCAATGAAATCCTATATTATTCTCATTTTATCCAGAACAGAGATGGAGAATTCTTGAAAAGCATGAATAGAAAGAACTAGTGACTCTCTAATTAGAATTCCTAATAATTAAATCTAACATTATATACAAAATAATCAATTTGAGGAAAAAATGCGTATATGTATCAATATTCAAATAGCTACAGAGCTTGCAAAAAAATGTATGTGTCCACATGAATATTATAACCTGGTTGGGAACACTGTTTAGGAGAAAAGTTAAGATATAGTATATGTAACAAATAACTTTGTATGTATGTGTATGTATGTATATATTTGTATGTATATGTAACAAATAACAAATAAATAGATTAGAGATCTCAAACCCGGCTATGAATCACTTATAGAGCTTTCTTTTTTCTTTTTGTTTTTGCTGAGGAAAATTCACCCTGAGCTAACATCCCTGCCAATCTTCCTCTTTTTATATGTGAGCCACCACCACAGCATGGCCATTAACAGACGAATCGTGTAGGTCCGCACCCTGGAACTGAACCCAGGCCGCCAAAGCAGACGGTGCCAAACTTAACCACTGGGCCACCAGGGCTGACCCTTGTAGAGCTTTCTTAAAATGCATATCCTCAGAGTCCATGCAAGTGATTCATCACGTCTAAAGCAGGCCCAGTCCCTGTGGTTTTAACAGGCTCCCTGAATATTCTAACACACAGCCAGTTTTCTGAACCACTTAAGTAGGATATTTTAGGAAGATTTCCACGTACCTTTCAGGGCTGTTGAGTGCTTACTGTGGACATAGAAAAAGAGACTATTTAAGAACACAGAAAACTCTAATTCTTTTCTTCCCCGGATCTTCAGTTATACTGGGAGTCGTCCTGCCTCCAACATGGTGATAGTTGATGTGAAGATGGTATCCGGCTTCATTCCCCTAAAACCAACAATGAAAATGGTAGGTTTATTACAAGCCCAGGAGTCCCTATTTTATTTAATGTTTTATGTACCTCCAGACTAAGGCAACATTAATATCACAATACTATTAAATCAACCTCTATGAAAGACTATACTTTCTCCAAACTCAGAAATATAATTTAGCATGTTTGTATGGGTGCCCACCATGTGCATAACACTCTGCTGGAAGTCACACCTACTAAAAAAAAAAGGTTCTTGCTTTCATGGGGCTTAGAATCTTGTTAAGAATATAAAGCCTATGCACATGAACCAGCAAAAAATATATGAAAATGACAGATTGACATATACTATAAGTATTACAGAAGTTCAGAGAAAAATGAGATTGCTGTAAGTTAGAACAAGCAAAAAAAGTAAAAACAAAGATAAACCAACTTTATACATAGGTCATGTGTCTTACCAATATTAAACCATGTATCCCAATTATCTTTCATTTTTAATTTTACCACATTATTGTCTTTACTTACAAAAAGCATTGGAAGAAATTTTACCCTCAGGCTTAATTTGGTAATAAAAATTCTTCTTTTCTCTGGGTTCCCCAGTGGTTTCATCTGGTTGTTAACATTTGTGATGTCTTCATTTTCTTCAGCTTGAAAGATCTAACCATGTGACCAGAACAGAAGTCAGCAACAACCATGTTTTGATTTACCTGGATAAGGTGAGAGCCCTGCCACTCTAGTTGCAAAAAATATAGATAATAATCCCTCTAAGGGAACTATCCGGGAACTGAATGAAGGCATTTTGGAGATATCACATCCATATTAAAAATATGAGAATTCTAATGTTAATTACGGTATAACATTGTCCTCTCCTTCTTTGTATTTCTTCTGGAACTATGGGAAGAAATATCTTGTTATAATATTGGGATATGAATATTTCCAGGAACCCATAAGCAAGAAATTCACCACAAAATGTGTTTATTATGTCCATAAGTTATTTTGAAGATATTGAGTAATGTAATGTGATGAAGATATTGACTAATTCATTGGAATTAGTCAATTATTATATCAACATCACATCAACAGTATAAAAGGGGAAAAAACTGTCAATTTCAGCAAGGACTTGAACCATAAACTAATAAGATCAGTCCACCAATAAACCAACCTCATTTTATAGTTGTGTTGTGGCATAGTTTATTCATTCACATTTTGATGCATATTATGGTTTACAAATTTTGTGAAACTTAAACCAAGCTGCAATGATCAACCTTCAATATTCCTTTTTGAGTCAACACATGTATTTCTACAAGATAGAGAAGTGAAACTGTACCAAATCTCTGGATATTTAAAAATAAACATAGCTATTCAACCAATAAAAATCATATATCATTCACCCCCTGTGAACAGAGCCATATACTAGCACTGATGGGAGTATATGAATTATTTTAGTTTTTTAAGAAACAATTTGGGGAAATTTTCATCCACTCTGGGAGATTTCCACAAAATTTAAGGGTGCTGCTTGTTGATAAAAAGTTGATCTACCCCAAAACAGATGAATACTTAAATTCATTCAAACAAGAGAGAAGAAAGCTCCCTGGAAGGTCATTTAATTCCCTTTTGTTTTCTAGGTGACAAATGAGACACTGAGTTTGTCCTTCACGGTTGTGCAAGATATCCCAGTAAGAGATTTGAAACCAGCCATAGTGAAAGTCTATGATTACTATGAGACAGGTGAGTATGAGTAACTAACTTTCACATAGAAATTAGATTCCTGATCACAGAAATTAGATTTGAGAAATGGGTTGAGGCAAATTATTACACAAATGACTCTTCTCACTTCATTTTGTCTCCACCAATCTGATTCTTACCTCTTTGTCTTTATACATACATTGTAGAAACTACCTATAATATAAATATGTCAACTACTACTAAAAAAACAACACGAGTAGGATATTTAGTTCCCTTTTCTTCAGATAAATCAACTATAGGACAATCTGAGATTTAAATAAGTATAATATCTGAACTGTCCTTCAGGAGTTTAGAGTAAAAAGAAACACAACATACTGTATTTGAAAAGATAACAGTATAAGACAGCAAGCCATGCATCAAATGAATGGTGCTGATGCTTCTGATACAATGCAGTTCTTCCCACAGTAAAGATTCTTTCACTGACTTGTATCCCATAGATGTTTGCTTTCCTTCTCACTTCACCTAATGGTTTTTGTTTTTATTCAGATGAGTTTGCAGTTGCTGAGTACAATGCTCCTTGCAGCAAAGGTAAGCAATTCAACTCCCAAATGCAGTCACAAACCCCTTTGACTTGTCCCTCAAATCTCCTTCATAAAATTCTGGCTAAATATTTTTCATAGATATCATATTGCTCATAGTGCAACTTATAGAAAGATGCACTTATTGGGAGAGGGCTACTGATTGCCAAACCTCAGATAGTTCATAGGATTGCTTACTGGATAATTATGAACAATGGATTTTATTTCCCACTATACTAATTAGGTTTCCTTAGGCACTGTGCTTCCCAGATCTAAGGGAAGGAATATTCACTACTTAGGAGCTCCAAGCGCATCTTAATTTTCTATTCTTTCCACTATCACAGATCATGGAAATGTTTGAAGAGCACGTCAATGAAACTGCTTTCCTGGAATCCCTATTCCACAGATTCAGGTCTCCGCGGAAGAAAAGAATTTTTGTATCTCTGAAGACTTGATGAATAAACCTTTTTTTCTGCTCAATATCACTGTTTCCTCATTCACTCAATAAACACTTATTACATTTCCATATGATTCACAACAGAATCCTGAGATAAAAATTCAAAGTAATCAAGAGCTGAGGGACTTCAGAAAATGAAAAATATTACCGTGATGTTTGTCTGAATAGATTTCATGTAGGGATTGCAGGAAAAAGAACAAAGTATTGGATTATGTATTAGGAGAGAGTAAAGTGTGTTTGGTTATGAGAATACCCTAAGAAAAAGCCAGAATGGATTTTATGAGAAAATAAAAGACTGATTTGGCCAAAAATGATTTTCCACATTAAAGGGGAGTAGTGAAATACAAAGTTGGATAGATTACATTGACAGGCAGCATAATTATTGGACCTTGATCTGAATTGGGAGTTATGTGTTCTCAGTTAGAATCAAATATGCCAGGACCAGCCCGGTGGCATAGCGGTTAAGTTCACGCACTCCACTTTGGCGGCGGCCCAGGGTTGGCAGGTTTGGACGCACCGCTTGTCAAGCCATGCTGTGGCCATGTCCCATATAAAGTAGAGGAAGATGGGCACAGCTGTTAGCCCAGGGCCAGTCTTCCTCAGCAAAAAGAGGAGAATTGGCAGCAGATGTTAGCTCAGGATTCGTCTTCTTCACACACACACACACAAAAAGAATCAAATATGCCATCGATTGATATGAATGATCAGTCAGTTTACCTTGGGTCTCAGATTCAATAAAGGATGACAGATTGGAGATGTTGAAGAGGTTATCCATGTAGAAGAGAGTTTTCTTAAAAGAAAGAATTTATAAGACTCAAAGCCCAAATAGGAGTGTTATATTGGAGCATCTTTTTTCTAGAACTTTGAGCCAAGATCAATGGATAGATATAAATTCAAGGAGGTATTCAGATGCAGAAATCAGAGCTCTAACAATATCGTCTCTACATTTTCTTTGTGGTAAGTATTGCAATCATCTATTATATAAATAGAGGGGCAGAAGCTTCAGGAGTTTGTAGAGAAGATCTCTGGAGTCCTAAGAGTCCTACTGTTCATTTGGTTTAGTTTGACAGAAGCCTGGATGGTATAAACTAAGAACTCTAGAGGACTTTGAAGTTAAGCATCGTTAGCCCTGTCTCCAGGCTATGCAAAAATAAAAGATAAAAGCTATCACTTCTGTGCCAAGTTCTACTCTCTAACACCTCATGAGTTAATATATCAACACTGTGAAATACATGCTATTATAACAGAGCACAGAGCAATGTCACTTGCCCAAAGTTACTCAGCTAGTCAATGGCAAAACCAAAATTCAATACCAAGAAGCCTGGCTTCTGAGTCCACACTAGTAACCTCAAACTGTCCTGCCTCTCCAACTCACTTCAGGTGTGAAGGTCAGGAGAAAACATGTCTCAGAGCTGAACAAATGCTATAATTAGCATCAATTAAGCATCAAGCCAGGGTATGGAATATAAAAGAAATTAGGGCTATGGCTAAAGGAAACAAGCCAACAGGATTATAATAAATTTTACTACCTAGTTCTAATTGTTTTTTCTCACCACAAAAAGAAATGGTGATGTGATGGTGGTGTTAGCTAATGCTATGGAAGTAATCATTTTGCAATATATAGGGGTATCAAATCAACATGTTCTACACCTTAAAATTGCACAATGTTATACAACAATTATATCTCAATGAAGCTAGGGGAAAAAACAAACTGAGGGACAGTCTACAAACTTAACTGACCTATAATTTTTTAAAAGCAATGTCATGAAAGATAAAGAAAGTCTGAAGAACTGTTTCAGATTAAAGATGAGCAAGAGAGAACAGTCAAGACGGTGGCATAGGCAGACTCTGAACTCACCTCCTCCCATGGACACAGCAGACTTAAAACTACTCTTAGAACAATTACCCCTGAGATAGAACTGAAAACTGGACAAAAGGAACCCCTGCAACAAATGACAGTCCTGACTGAGGTGTAAGAGGCAGAAATTCCCTTCTGGAGAGAAAAAAAACCACCTTCACAACCCAAAATGCTTCACAGCCACCCAGGAGGAATCCATAGCGGGAGGAGCATTGCTGCTGTTGGCAATTTTTGGACCCAGAACAAGATGAGTGTCATAATACTTGGCTTTGCTGGCTACTAACAACAGGGAATACCCCCAAAAAAGCTGGGACATAAGGAAATTGAGGCCAGCTCTTAAAGGGCCCACACACAAATTCACCCATTTTGGAAAGCAACCTAAAATCACCGGAAAGAAAAGCACACAGTCCTTTGGTGAAAAGAGATTCACCTGATAGGCTCTGGATGCATCTTTATGAGAGGTGAGACCTCTCCAGGGACTGGGACATTGGTGGCGGCTATTGTTGTGACCTGGTGTGGGTATGCTGACACAGATGCTGGCAGGTGGCTTGGAGTTTCTCCCCCTGGCCTCCTACCCTAGGGCCTGCACCACCCACCAGAGCACCAGTTTAATCCAGCTCAGCCAAGGCAAACAGCCTGCCCTAGGGACTGTCCTCACCCAACAACAAGCCCTCAGGCAATATGTGGGTCTGCACAGGCTATGTGGCTGGATTCTCTGCAGCCTGGTGAGTGGGTCCTCTGTGGGGCAGTGCATGTGTGAGGAGTGGGTGGAATGTGGGGGTTTTGGTGGAGTGTGTGGAGCCTCTGCCATGGGGTGTCTGGATCCACTTCAGAGGGTCATGGTATGCACATGGGGCAGTGTTGACAGTGTGTCACCCTGTGGGCAGTGGGGCTTGCCAGCTGCAGAAGACTTGTGCTTCTCAAACAGCCACATAGGGGATGGGCCCCACCTTCCAAGCCTGAAATAATTGGGTGCTCCCATGCCTGGGGCCAGCCCCACCCAGCTGCAGTCCTCAGACAGCTGACAAGAGCCTTACAGACCAGAGGCATATAGAAATTGCAAGCCTCTAAGCCTAACAACCGGCCACGTTGGGGGCCTATTCACTTAATAGAAAAACTGCAACATGAATATGCTATTAGACCTTGCAGTCAATTGTGCTGTGGCTCCTCACCCAGTAAAGAAATTGAGAGGTGCACAACAATCACAGGCAGCTGAGAATTACAATCAAACAGTCAGGGGGATATCTCACATTCCATAGGCATCTACAGCAAGAGCAACCCTGCCATGATAGAAGGACACAAGTAGCCCACAAGGGGGTCACTTCTGGAACATTTGGAACTGGTGATGAGAGGGACGCACACTGCTGGGCATCATAAAGCATCACTTACATAAAGTCACCTCTCCAAGATCAGGAGACATAGCTGACCTACCTAACACAAAGATACAAGCACAGAGAGAGAGTCAAAATGAGGAGGCAAAGGAATATCTTCCAAGTAAGGGAACAAGACAAAACCCCAGAAAAAGAACTAAATGAAACAGAAATGAGTAATCTACCTGACAAAGAGTACAAACAAAGACTCATAAGGATGCTTACTGATTTGGGGAGAAGAATGGATGAACTCAGTGAGAATATCAACAAAGAAATGGAAGATAGGAAAAAGAACCAATCAGAAATGAACAACCCAATACTGGAAATGAAAAATTCACTACAGGAACTTAAAAGAAGAGTAGAGGATACAGAAGAACAGATCACTGAGCTGAATACAAGACTAGAGGAAATCAACCAAGGTGCATAGATAAAAGAAAAAAGAATTTAAAAGAGTGAGGACAGTCTAAGGGACCCCTGGGACAACATCAAGTGCACTAACATCCATGTTATAGGTGTCCTGGAAGAGAGAGACAAAAGGGTGGAGAATCTATTTGAAGAAATAATAGCTAAAAACTTCCCTAACCTAAGGAAGGAAACAGACATCCAGGTATAGGAAGCAGAGAGCACCAAAAAAGATAAACCCAAACAGACCCACATCAAGACACATCAAAATTAAAATGTCCAGAATTAAAGATAAAGAAAGAATCCTAAAAGCCACAAGAGAAAGGCAACAAGTTACATACAAAGGAAACCCCAGAAGGCTATCAGCTGAGTTCTCAGCAGACATCTTACAGGTTAGAAGAGAGTGGCATGATATATTTAAAGTGCTAGAGGTTAAAAACCTACAGTCAAGAGTACTCTATCCAGCAAGTTTATCATTCAGAATGGAGGGAGAGATAAAGAGTTTCCCTGACAGTCAAAAATTAAAGGAGTTTATCACCAAGAAACCAGTCCTACAAGAAATGTGAAAGGGACTTCTTTAAGGGGAAAAGAGAAGGCCACAAATAGGAAACAATTTACCTATTTCCATGATAAGAGGGTAACAGTTACAAATACACAAATACAGGGTTAGATATGATATCAAAAACATAAAAAGAGGGAGAAGGGGAGTAAAAGAGTAGAGCTTTTAGAAAGAGGTCAAACTAAAGAGACCATCAACTCAATATAGATTGATATATACATAGGTTACTATATATGAACCTCATGGCAAACACAAACCAGAAACCTATAATAAACACACAAAACACTAAGCAAAAGAAACCCAAACATAATACCAAAGAAAGCCATCAAACCACAGGGGAAGAGAGCAAGAGAAGAAGAAAGGAACAGAGAAGAACTACTAAAACACCCAGAAAAAAAGTAAAAAAAAAAAAAAATGGCAGTAGGGACATACTTATCAATAGGTAATTTAAATGTCAATGGACTAAATGCTCCAATCAAAAGGCATAGGGTTGCTGATTGGATAAAGAAAACAAGACCCATATATATGCTTCATACAGGAGGCACACTTCAGACCTAAAGACACTCACAAACTGAAAGTGAAGAGATGGATAAGATACTCCATGCAAATGGCAATGAAAAGAAAACTGGGATAGCAATACTCATATCAGACAAAACGGACTTTAAAACAAAAACTGTAACAAGAGACAAAGAAGGGCACTACCTAATGATCAAGGGAACAATCCAACAAGAGGATATAACACATAAATATCTATGCACCCGATGCAGAAGCACCTAAATATATAAAGCAATTATTAACAGACATAAAAGGAGAAATAGACAGTAAGACAATAATAGTAGGGGACTTGAACACTACACTTATGCCAATGGATAGATCATCCAAACAGAAAATCAATAAGGAAACATTGTCCTCAAACGACACACTAGATGGACTTGGTAGATATATACAAAACATTTCATCCAAAAACTGCAGAATACACATTCTTTTCAAATGCACATGGAACATTCTCCAGGATCAATCACATATTAGGCCACAAAACAAGTCTTCATAAATTTAAGAAGATTGAAATAATACCTTTCCTGACCACAAAGGTATGAAACTAGAAATCATCTATAGGAAGAAAATCAGAAAAGCCACAAATATGTGGACATTAAACAAAATGGTACTGAACAATGATAGGGTCAAAGGAGAAATAAAAAATACCTGGAGACAAATGAAAATGAAAATATGACATGTCAGAATTTATGGGATACAGCAAAAGCAGTTCTAAGAGGAAAGTTTATAGCGATACAGGCCTATCTCAACAAAAAAGAAGAATCTCAAATAAACAATCTAACAGTGCACCTAAAGGAACTTGAAAAAGAAGTACAAACAGCCCAGAATCATTAGAAGGAGGGAAATAATAAAAATCAGAGCAGAAATAAATTAGATAAAGACTTAAAAAAAATAGAAAAAAAATCAATGAAACCAAGAGCTGGTTCTTTGAAAAGATAAACAAAATTGACAAGCCTTTAGCTAGACTCACCAAGAAAAAAAGAGAGAAGGCTCAAATAAGTAAAATCAGAAATGAAAGAGGAGAAATTACAATGGACACCTCAGAAATACAAAAGTTTATAAGAGAATACTATGAAAAGCTATATGCCAACAAATTGGACAATCTAGAAGAAATGGATAAATTCTTAGAATCATACAACCTTCCAAAATTGAATCAAGAAGAAATAGACAACTTGAATAGACCAATCACCAGTGAGAAGGTTGAAACAGTAATCAAAAACCTCACAAAAAATAAAAGTCCAGGACCAGATGGCTTCCCTGGTGAATTCTACCAAGGATTCAAAGAAGATTTAATACCTATCCTTCTCAAAATTGAAGAGGAGGGGAAGCTTCCTAACTCATCCTATGAAGCCAACATTACCCAGATACCAAAACCAGGCAAGGACAACACAAAAAAAGAAAATTACAGGCCAATATCACTGATGAACATCGATGCAAAAATCCTCAACAAAATACTAGCAAATCAAATACAACAATACATTAAAAAGATCATACGCCATGATCAAGTGGGATTCACCCCAGGGATGCAGGGATGGTTCAATATCCACAAATCTATCAACATGATACACCACATTAATAAAATGAAGAATAAAAATCAAATGATCATCTCAATAGATGCAGAGAAAGCATTTGACAAGATACAGCATCCATTTATGATAAAAAAAACTCTGAATAAAATGGGTATAGAAGAAAGGTACCTCAACATAATAGAGTCCCTATATACACCAGTGTATTGAGATGTTATTGTATTGAGATGAGATGAGATATTAGTGTATTGAGATGATCATCTGGTCCTCATTTTGTTAATGTGGTGCATCACATTGATTGATTTTTGAATATTGAACCATCCCTGTGCCCCTGGAATAAATCCCACTTCATCACAGTGTATGATCCTTTTAATGAATTGCTGTATTTGGTTTGCCAATATTTTGTTGAGGATTTTTGCATCTATGTTCATCAGCGATATCAGCCTTTTATAAATAAAGCTTACAATATGTTTTTAACTGAATGAATGGATGAGTCTGTGGATAAAAAATGAGTCTAAGACAGTAGATAAATTTACTCTGGACAACATGCTATTGTAGACTTTTCCTATCCTTCATTACTGGCACCAAGTACTTCTCAGTTACTATGATCTCAGTAGATTTCTATTAAATATATTTATAAATAGATATATGTTCTGTATGAAGTCTATACAACTTTTTAATGGATATAATCTCAGCTTATGGCATTTTCAATCCCACACATAAGCTAAAACTTGAGGCAAAAAAATACGTTATCTTCATATGGCTATAAAATATTTTAAGAAGTCTTCAATAGGAGTAGATAATCATATAGCACAGAAAACTCAGAGCTTTCTTTTGGACAGCTGCTGTGCAACTCAATGCAGCGGATAATAAAAGAGGATAAGACACAGCTTAGAAAGCCACCCAGTACCAGGAAATGCAAATTTGTAATATTAAAGTCAAGGACATTTTCTGAGGAGGAGGCAAGTCCAAGTTTAAGGTGCATTCCTAAAACCACTGACCATAGGCTCTGACTGACTCTTTCACTACTTTTAATGGGAGTTTCAGGGACAATTTTTCAGACACCCCGACATCTAGATAAACAAACAAATCAGGTACAAGAGAATTATCTATGATGTCCTAGTCTCTTTTAACACCCAAATTCACTCCAGGATCCTTCGCTTGCCTCATCCCATACCTCAATTTGTTACCCTTCTATACTCATATCTCTTGTGTCACTTTGTCCCATGTGGGGCTACAGGTGAGTGTGCAACTAGAAGCTTCTCCTGATTTCACAGCTGTCCCAGTGGAGAAAGACCAAGATTCTTACTGCCTCTGTGCAAATGGGAGGCAAACTGTGTCCTGGCTGGTAACTCCCAAATCACTAGGTGAGTGACAGTTCTCTGAAGGAACCCTCTCTACTCAAAGACGATGAATATATGAAGGTTCCTTAAATCAGGTTCTTGTCTTTGGGCCCCAGAAGCAGCTGCTGCTGCTTTTGTCCCTGTACTTGCCAGCCCCTTAAATAAGGAGCAAGCCTTGGAATTGCTCACAAAACTTAGGACAACTTGTAGATCCTCTGAGGCACAAAGTACATTCCCATAGAATGGTATCAATAGAGAGTGATAAACCACAGGGAGGACTGGAATTATAAAGCTTTTCCTCTTATTTGATCAGAGTGCAGATCAGAAACTAATGCCTATTGATTTCCCTGGTATCTCTCAAAGGAACATTCAAAAGTAGCAATTTGGTGATGAGAAAGAGCAGGACTAGTTTTGTGGGAAGATGATGGGTGTAATTGTGGGTTACAGAGACAGAGGAATACAAATACAAATACAAATGCAATGAGCCTCATTCATATAGACATTTCCCACTTGCTGTGAGAGAACTTGCTTGCTTAGAGCAAGCTGTATAGGAAAATCATGGGAACATTTTGATTCCGAGATATATCAAAGATTGAAATCAGTCTTGGAATTAAGATTCCCTAGTTCAAATAATGAGGGAGAAAACTCCATGGCATCTTTGTAATCACAAAAATGGACTTTGGGAGGAATCCAAGCCCCCAAAAGTTGACCATCTCCTGCACTTTCACATGCATCTCTTCCTGGACACAGTGGTAGCTCTCCATGCTTTGTCCAGATATGGAGCAGCCACTTTTGCCAGAAATGGGAAAGCTGCACAGGTGACCATCCAGTCTTCAGGGACATTTTCCACAAAATTCCAAGTGGAGAACACCAGCTGCCTGTTACTACAGCAAGTCTCATTACCAGAAGTTCCTGGGGAGTACAGCATAAAAGTGTCAGGGGAACTATGAGTGTATATTCAGGTAAGACTAAGACTCTTGGGGAAAGTCAGAGAGATTCAACTGTAAACCCTGCTCCTGAAAATGGAAACTGTATTTATTCATATGAATAGCAGCAGAGCATTGTCTAATGTGGTACCAGAAGGTGAGAGGTTGGCACAGAAAGACCAGGCAGGGTTCCTCTCTGCTGTGCACAGTGTCGCTAGGAGTCAGAATCAACTCGAGGGCACTAACAGTTTATTCCTACCTGGGCAATAAAAGGACAAATCAGGAGAAATGAAATGTTGACACATTGAAGGATCCTGTGGACTGGAAACTATTTCTGTTCATAATGTTCCACAGACAGCTCCGAAATACAATGTTTTCTTGGAGAAGAAAGAATCTGCATTCACTCTACAAGTTGAAACAATACCACAAACTTGTGATGGACTCAAAGCCCACACAAGCTTCCAAATCTCACTAGAAGTCAGGTAAGAATGTCTGTCCCTATTATTTAGTTCTGAAAATATTAGCTACCTAGAACTCTTCAGTAAATAGATTCCAGGAAACCTAAACTAACTCTCTTCATTAAGTTTTTGCCTTGTCAATGAAAAAAAAATTAATGTCTTCACCAATGTGGACAATGAAGAATTTATAAGTTATGAGCTCAATTTGTCTGTCTCCAGGATGCTTTTATTACCCACTACCATTGCTGAAAAATAAATAATTTCTTTCAATCATATTTTAACATGGGTTCATTCTTCCTTCTCTCTAAAGGAAAGTCTTCCTAGTCTTTTAAATTTTCACTTTTCTAGAGAAAAAGAATTCACAATTCAATAACACTCTTCAAAAGCTTTACTTGGAATAGAATCAGTGACTCTAGTTATAATCACAAAATTGAATGGATCTCAGATGAAAAGAGAAAATAATATTCACAATTTGATAGATCATCAAATAAGTTAAATGTTTTTCATAAAAGAAAGATATGTTAATTAAGCAAAGATATATTCAAGTAGCTGCAGGGAATATAAATAACAGACACAACTCTTATCTACAGGGATCTTATAGTCTAGTTGTGAAGATAATCTCCACATGGAAAAAGAAAGATAATCATTAATCTAAAATGCATAAATTAAAAAGAAGTAACATATACCAGAGATTCTAAAATCTAGTTATCATCCGTTGCAGACTTTGTTTAAAAATGCTTATTGCCAGGTCCCACCCTCAGAGATTTAATTCATTATTTCTGGAGCTGTGCTCAGGCATCTATGTTTTTAAGGAGCTCTGCAAGTGATTCTGTTATCCAGTCAGTTTTCAGAACCATGCATATTGACTAGAAAGGTTATATGTTCCGAGGGTCAGAAAGATCCCTGAGGACAAGACAGTATTTAGGAAAGCTACTTAAAGATGCCAGGGCTTATGTTGGACCTTAAAGGAGGGCAGGACTCAAAACACAGCACGGCCTATTTCTTCACTTTCTTGTGTCCATAGCTACACAGGGAGCCCTCCAGTCTCCAACATGGTGATTGCTGATGTAAAGATGATATCTGGTTTCATTCCCCTAAAACCAACAGTGAAAATGGTAAGTAGATGCTAGGTATTTGAATTTTCTGTATCCCCAGTTTCAGAGCATATCAATAGTATCCTAATAATGTTGACTGTATCAAAGCAACATTGGTCCTAATCTAAGGAATTGAATTTATTTGATACCAGATACATGTTTAGCATTGTGCTAGGTGCCAACATAAGAAATGTAATACAGATGTCTGAATTAATTGAGCCTACATTCTAGTTAAAAATATTTTTTAAATGGGTAAATGAAACTATCAAATAACATTTTAGGGCAAGATATAATCAAGTACCAAAATTACTAGTATAGTGTTTAAATACTATGGTAATTCAGAGAAAGCTGAGGTCATTGTTAGAGTAGAGAAAGACACCGTCACAGATATTCTCAGATGAAGAGCTAGCCAACTTGAAGATACTTGTCCCTCACCTTCAAACAAAGCTCAGGACACATTACTTACTCACATGAATGTTCAATCCTGCATCTAATGTAGTGGTCTTCATAGTCTTCTGTGTATCTTCCCACTTCACTAGACAAGTATCTTCAAACCCATTTAAAGGAATTTAATCCCAACTTCTTTTTTATATAGATTTCAATCCCACAGTCCGCTTGTCTATTAGTGCCTCAAGGGCCTCATTTATTCTGTAACACTGGTGATTTCTCTCATTTTCCTCAGCTTGAACTATCTAGTCACATGAGCAGGACAGAAGTGAGCCACAACAATGTCTTGATTTATGTGGAACAGGTAAGGGCCTTGCAGCCTTGCTAGACACATCAGGGTGGATAGTCCTTCTAGATAGGTCTCTGCACCTGGGAAGTGCATGATGTAAGAAGAGCAGTAATAAGGAAAGCCTCTTGGAAAAGCACATCCTTTCCATTCCATTAGATAATATTTTAAATTCTCTTTCCTCATTGCAGGCTTCCCTGGAACTTGGAATGTCAGAAGCAAAGGGGTAGAGTGAAGCTAGAGGATGTGGATTTGTTTATACTAAAATGAGAATATGAGTATTTCTGTTTACTTCAGGTGAACGCTCTTTTCCACAAGCAGGCCTGATCATCTAGAAGCTCTGTTGAAAGCTGCTGATTAAAGATAGAAAGTATTCCCAGAAGTTGGTCAGTGATTATATCAACTTAACCTTAACACACATATACACAAAAAATAGGTAGATGATAGATAGATACATACATAGTTACATAGATAGACAGATAGATGATAGATAGATGGATGGATGGTTAGATGGTGAGATAGATGATAGATAGCTAGATAGCTAGATAGATAGACGATAGGTGATAAATGATAGATATGTTATCAGGCTAAATGTATTAATCACAGTCAGTTTTATCATAGAGTAATATGATTTAATTAGCAACACAAGACCACTCTGATTTTGTACATTTATGTTTACACCTTGGAAAATGTCTATTTTCTAAATATTTGGAAATATTAGTACAGATAGAGTCAGTCTGTCAGTAAAAAGAATTTACCTCTCGCTATGAGTAGAGTCATGTATTGGGCATTATAGGAGGAATGTGAGTTGTGTTAATTGTTTAAAAGACTGGTAAACTTTTCATTATTCTCAAGAGCATTTTCTCTAGTTCCTCAGGTTCCTGCTCTAAAATCCATACCGCCACCCACATATGTGAGCAGTTAGGGAGCAAAGCTGATTTGAGATTGAACGTTATCAGCCAACTAAGAATTATTCCTCAAAGGATGAAGAAAAGAATCACACCAAAGAAAAAGGGCTGAGGCCTTTCTGATTCCAGATTATTCTCCCTTTCTTTTTTCAGATTACCAATCAGTCACTGAGCTTTTCCTTCACCATTGTACAAGACATCCCTGTAAGAGACCTGAAACCTGCTGTTGTGAAAGTCTATGATTACCATGAGAAAGGTGAGTAAGAGAAGACTAAGAACCCTCAGTAAACTTGGTTCATAATGAAGGAATAGAGTGTGATAGACATTTGTGAATAAGTCCTGTTTTCAATGTATTCTGTCACCCATACCTTACACCTGCTACCTTGGCCTATAAAACTACTACAAACACTACCTACAACATAAGCCTATCAATCATGCAAAATTTTCCAAGGTACTGTTTTACAAAGAAGTGTCTACAGTTACAGAGAGATTTATATAAAGCTCCTTAAAAAGATATTATAACAATGCAAGCAATAAATAAAAGCCTATAAATTTATACAAATAATTATAGTAGGAAATTAGAGAAAGAACTATCAACTGAGTGGTCAATGAAGACCAAAGGAAGTAAAATTTGAGTTGGAAAATAAAGGGTGGGGATATTCTGATTAGTGGAGAGGAACATGCTGAGTGTTTCAGACTAGGAGAAAAGTATAAGAAAACATCACGAAGGAAAATAGAAGCAAATACCAAAAGAGAGTTGAGAGGATACATACCTACAGTTATCCCTCCTGTATTTTGCTTGAACAACTGTAGTTGGAGCAGCCTTTTATTTTTCCCCAGAGAAGGGAATTATGTCAATGGTATGGAGAGTGGAAATTCAATCAAGCTTGCAGTCCTAATAAGTCAAAGCCTCTCCACTAAACCCTGTCCCGTTGAAGCTTCCATTCTCAAGCTTGTCTTCTATCTTGTCTTTCAGATGAAGCAGCTTTTGCTGAATACAGTGCCCCCTGGCACACAGGTAAGCAGTTTGCATTCCATGTTTCAAGCCTTCATTTTGGTCTCAAAGCCAGTCCTTCTAATTACATCTACAACTTTTTTAGTTGATCTCAGGTTCCTCACACTGCACAATAACACTGGATTAGACATCTTGGGGGAGGAGCACTAACTCTAGAAGATGTCCCTAATTCCTTTATCAGAAGAGTCTGTATTTATATTTATTATAGGGTGGATGTCTCATGGATCCCATTCTCAACCATAGCTAGTTTGGTTTCCTTTAGCAAACGCTGCGATTCATACCCAATTACAATTACATTCACTCCTTGTCAAGCCCTAAATCATCCTATTTACATTCCTCTTCTCCCCACAGACACAGAGCAAGGAGAGTTTGAGGCCCATATCTATAAACAGAGATTTCCTTAAATCCCTAGAACCAGGACTCTTTAAAAGGATTGTTTTGTCTCTGCAATATAGATACTAAGCAAGCTTGGTAAACAAATATATTTCTAGAGAGTATCTACCACTGAATCCTTGTTCGATGCAAATTTACTCCAAGCTCACTCAGTGCCTTGCTGTGTACCCTGTATTTCCAATGAACAAAGAATGACATTCTCATTGAGGTAATAACATAAAACTGGGAATAATTCAAAACAGCCTCAATGCTCCAGAACCTCAGAATATTCAAAATAATGTAATGGCAATCCGAGAAAGCTTTACCTCCAAAGAAGTGTTTTGATGAGTAGATTACTGACAACAAGACTATAAAATGTATCTGGGTGGAAACACTTTTACAAAGGCACAGAGAGTGTA
Organism: Tapirus indicus; assembly: GCA_031878705.1. Taxonomy (NCBI): domain Eukaryota; kingdom Metazoa; phylum Chordata; class Mammalia; order Perissodactyla; family Tapiridae; genus Tapirus; species Tapirus indicus. Next base: position 105,368,617 of record CM062918.1, on the reverse strand, counting down.
CTTTAGACCAGGTAAAATGACTGACCTGACTAGGTAGGAGCTCCACATTTCAGAATGCTAAAAATTAATTAATTAATTAATTATGTTAAGGTGGGAAAATATTATGGTAATTTCATCAAATTAGGAATTAGTTGACCTGACTTCTGGTCCAAAATCTGGCACTGACCAGTTGTCTGACTTCGGGTCAGTCAACTAACCCCTGGATATCAATTTCATGTGTAAGAGAGAGTATGATGTTATTGGAGAAGCGATAAATAAGTATGGTAGCAAGGTTTCTGAGAAAATAAGAAAATGTAGAATCATAAAAAGAGGTATAAATGTTAACTTAATTTTTTTAACAAGGCTAATTCTGAATGTCTACTACCACTAGGAATTGTTCTAAGCATTTTATTTGTATTATGTAATTCCATCCTCACATTCAGTCTATGATGTACATACTATGAGTAATGCCATTTTTAAATGATAAAACAGGATCAGAGAAGACAAAAACTTTCCCAAACTCCAAGTGATGAAAGAGGCAAGATTTGAAGGTGAGCATTCTAGCATCAGAGTCCATACCCTTAACTACTTTCATCTATTACTTAGCTGTAGGAAGAAGAATGTTGTTTCTTCTGAGATTTCACATAATGGTGGGAGGCTGAATGCAGAAAGAGAGATGTGTTCAAAGGAAGAGAAATGTATGCAGGAGCAGGGGAGAAAAGTGGAGCAGAGGAAGCAGGAAAGGCAGAAGTTAGGGTTTCTGGGAGACCCTCAGGTGAATTCACGTCTGAGACCAGCTGACATCACCATGTAGCATTTGTCCCTTTCTTGTGTGAAGCATATGGGATTGGTAGACTGTGACCAGTGTGGCCCAAAATTTAAATATGCCTTTCCCAAAAGTTAAACTACACTGAGGGAGGAGAAAAGCTAACACCACAAAATCTCTTGCTTGGAGCCTCTTTAAAGATTATGTTGGTTTATTTTCTTTCTAGGATATAGACAGAAAAGACTCCTTCAGTATTCTGAAAAAGCTGGTAGACTTAGATGGGATCATCTCATGGGATCCAAGATTCCTTCTCTGAATGATCACAATGAAAAAGTCAGAGAACCTCCACCCTCAGACTGAATCTGGCCATGGCCACAGGCACTTTATGCAAGGCACATACCATCCCTCTGTTGTATGCCCCATCACAAGAAAGCTACATCAGCTTGGAGCCCAGATTTGTGGAGCTCCCTCCCAAATGGACACAAAGGAGAATCCCACCTTCATGCAATGAGTCAGAAGCTTTGCAAGTGAATACCCAAATACCATTAACATCGTATTTGGTGGGGAAGAAAGGAAGAGGGAAAATCCTGTCGATTGGTCTCTGGCTCTTGATGCTCTGATATTTTTGTCTAATTGCAATGAAAAAATGTAAGCAGTCCCAGGACAGAAAGTGGAAGCAGCTCCCAATTTTGGTCCATGCTGAAAGAGTTAGGCCAGGTTAAACATTGAAAAGGCATGGTGGTGTTTATGGGAGTGATAAAAAGTGAGGCTAGAGAGAGCAGTTGAGATGATTCATCAAAGGTCTTAAAAGAAGTCGGCATGTTATCCTTTAAGCAACAGTAAGCCAATGGAATCTTTAAAAACAGGATACTGGCATGATCAGATTTGATTTAGGACAGTAACAAGTGGCAGAAAGGGGCTACAGAGGTAGAGACAGGTGGCAAGGAGATTATTACAATGGTCCTTATTTCTCATGAAAACTGTGCTTGGGAAATAGGCTGTGAGTATATTTTACTTCTTAAAACTGTATTCTTAATTCTTACCACTCAGAGAAAGCCAAATGCTTTGCACCAATATGACAAGTTCTAGACTAAAATGAAAGTCTACAAAGAAGTTTTAAGACATGGGCCTACTGTACATATCAGGTTGATCTTCCTATGCATTTTTTTCTGGAGTTCATGAAAAGCCATTGCTGACACTAAGTGGCAAGCCAGGATGAACATTAGTGTGTTCCCAGATGTGCATCTTGATCTGAACTGGGGTGAGGAATGGGGGATTACTAAACATAAAAATAAAGCTAGGCACAGACTAATAGGATTTTAAAGGGCAAAGGCTGATACATAAGAGACACATACAGCTTGTACTAGATTCATGCCTCAGATCCTGAGCATCATGGGGAAAGACCACCTGGGACGTTCTGCCATTTTTTTTTTATGTGCCTCCCCTACACTTGTCCCTCAGCAGAAGCTCTGGGATCCACTCTTTTCATGTACAGTAATGAAAGATAGGCACAGGGTGACAGCAAAGGTTAAAAAATATGAGTACTGCTGTTTTACTAATAATTTTTAAAAACTGTGTAAAAATAAAGAAGTTAGGCAAAGGGAAGAGAGAAGGAGAGTAATAAAATAATCATAGAAACTTAAAATAAGAAAATAACAAAATAAGGTACCTAGCACAAATCATCCTTACCTGTGGGCAGAATTGCTTTCACAATCCTGGGAACAGTTAGCTAATTCAATTTTTTTTTTTTTGCTTGGTTTATTTTCTTAGCATTAGTGTATTCTACAAGAAATGTTACATTTCTTTGTTTCCTACCAGTGAAATGTGACTCTAAACCCCAGCCCCATTGGACTGACAGGAAATTATCTCAGATATTCTGGGGTTCTTCCACTTGGTGATCTAATGTAGGATCAAGGTGTCACATCCCACTCCACTGTAGTCATCTGTCTATAGTCCACATGACCGTTTTAGATCCACCACTCTGTGGCCTCCCTGTCATTCTTAGGGGTAGGAATCTTTGACAAAGAACAAGTGGTTGGGGCCGGTATCCAACTCTCCAGGTGCGCCATGCAGACCTTCCCTCAAAGCCCTGAGGAATCCACTGACCTCTTTCTGCCCAGCCTGGAAGAGTTGTTTTAGTCTAGGGAAATGTCTTAATCATTTAATCGTAAACCTTAGTTTCTTAATTGGCTTTCTACCTTCTCAAATTCTATTATTCCCGTAATTATTTATTCTTTTAAAATCAAAAGTCAGGAAACTGCCCCAAACCTCCCTTGAAGTTTGATTCTCCAGATTTTCTACATAGACAATCATGTATTCTGTGAACAAAGATGGTTTTATTTCTTCCTCACCAATTTGTATAACTTTTATTTCCTCTTCTTGTATTACTGCACTAGCGAGGACTTTCAGGAGGATGTTAAACAGAAATGGTTAGAGGGAACATCTTGCTTTGTTCTGAATTTTAAGGGAAAGCATCTGGTCTCTCACCATTAGCACAATGTTAGCTGTAGGGTTTTGTAGATGTTCTTTATCAAGTTGAGGAAGTTTCCCCGTATTCCTAGTTTGGTGAGAGTTTTTATCATGAATGTTGTTGGATTTTTGTCAAATGCTTTTTTTGCATGTATTATGATCATATGATTTTTCTTCTTTCACCTGTTAATATGATGGATTACATTAATTGATTTTCAAATGTTGAATTAGCCTTGCATACCTGGAATAAATCCCACTTTTCATGGTGTATAATTATTTTTATGCACTGTTGGATTCAATCTGCTAATATTTTATTGAGGATTTTTCCTTTTTGCTCGTGAGAGAGTCTGTAGTTTTCCTTTCCTATAATTTTTTCTCTGGTTTTGGTGTTAAGGTAAAGCTGGCCTCATAGAATGGGTTGGGAAGTGTTCCCTCTGTTTCTATTTCCTAGAAGAGATTGTAGAGAATTGATATTATTTCTTCTTTAAATGTTTGGTAGAATTCACCAGTGAAACCATTTGGGCCTGGTGTTTTCTGTTTTGGGAGGTTATTAATTATTGGTTCAATCTCTTTAATAGATATAGGCCTATTTTGATGATCTATTTCTTCATCTGGGAGTTTCAGTAGATTGTATCTTTCAAAGAATTGCTCCATTTCATCTGTTATCAAATTTATGGGCATGAAGTTGTTTGTAATGTTCCTTTATTGTCCTTCTATTTTCCATGGAATCAATTGTAATGTCACCTCTTTCATCTCTGATATTAGTCATTTGTGTCTTCTCTGTTTTTTCTTGATTAGCTTGGCTAGAAGTTTATTATATTATTGATCTTTTCAAAGAACCAGATTTTTCATTGATTTTCTGTTTTCAATTTCATTGATTTTTACTCTAATTTTTATTATTTCTTTTCTTCTACTTACTTTGGATTTAATTTGCTTTTCTTTTTCAATTTTCCTAAGGTGGAAGCTTAGATAATTGACTTTAGATGTTCCTTCTTTTCTAATATTTACATTCAGTGCTACAAATTTCCCTCTAAGCACGCTTTTGCTGCATACCACAATTTTTAGTTGTATTTTCATTTTCTTCAACATATTTTTTAATCTCTGAAATATGGATATGGAATAATAGTTACTGAGTTTTTTCTGTCCACACTAAATATTTCCCTCTACTCTCATCTTGCTTGCATGGTTTCTGAAGAGAAGTCCAATGTAATTTTTATTCTTCTTCCTCCACAGGCAAGGCTTTTCCATTCCCTCTGACTTCTTTCATGATTTTCTCTTTGTCTTTGATTTTCTGTGGTTTAAATATATTTCCCTCAGTGTAGATTTTTTGGTATTTATTTAACTTGGTATTCTCTGACCTTTCTGGATCTGTGGTTTGGTGTCTGTCAATAACTGGAAATTTTTCAATATTACTTCAGGTATTTCTTCTGTTCCCTTCCCTCTTTCTTCTCCTTCTGGTATTCCCATTACATGTATGTTAGGCCTTTGTAATTGTCCCACAGTTCTTGGATATCCTGTTCTATTTTTCTCAGTCTTTTTTCTCTTGGAATTTCAGTTTGGGAAATTTTCAATTCTGTTAATGAATGCCCTAAATATCCTTATACATGCCAATTTATTGACCTATTTGATAGAGCCAGGATTGGAATTGTTGGATAAAAGGATATACATAAAATTAATTTCAGTATTCAGCCAGAATGGTTGCACCAACCTGTACTCCCTCCAATAGTACACAAAGGGTTCCCATTTCCACTATAGTCTTGTCAGTATTTGTCTTTCTACTTTTTTACACTTTTTTATATTCTTTTTCTTTTTTTTTTTTTTTTGAAGTATAATTGACATACAGTATACTATTAATTTCAGGCATACACCATAGTAATTTGATATTTGTATACATTACAAAACGATCACCATGATAAGTCTAGGAACCATCTAACACCACACAAAATTATTACAATATTATTGACTGAATTTCCTATGCTCTACATTATGTTACCATGACTTTTTATTTTATAAATGGAAGTTTGTACAACTGAATTCCCTTCATCTATTTTGCCCACACTCCAACCAATATCCCCTTTGGTAATCACTAGTTTGTTTCTTGTGCCTACAAGTCTGTTTCCATTTTGTTTTGTTTTTTAGATTGCACATATAAGTAAAATCATACAGTATTTTTCTTTCTTGGTCTGACTTATTTCACCTAGCATTGTGCCTTCTAGCTCCATCCATGTTGTTGCAAATGGCAAGGTTTCATTCTTTTTTATGGCTGAGTAATACTCCATTGTGTATATATATATGTGCTACATCTTCTTTATCTGTTCATCTATCAGTGGACACTTAGGTTGCTTCTATATCATGGCTATCGTAAATAATACTGCAATGAACATGGGGGGCATATATCTCTTTGAATTAGTGTTTTCATTTTCTTCAGGTAAATACCCAGAAATAGAATTGCTGGATTGTATAGTATGTCTATTTTTAATTTTTTGAGGAACTTCCATACTGTTTTCCATAGTGGCTGCACCAATTTACATTCCCACCAACAGTGCACAAAGGTTCCCTTTTCTCCACATTCTCACTAACGTTTGTTATTTTTTGTCTTTTTGATAATAGCCATTCTGACATGCGTGAGTTGATATCTCATTGTGGTTTTGATTTGCATTTCCCTGATGGTTAGTGATGTTGGGCACCTTTTTCGTGCCTGTTGGCCATCTGTATGTCTTCTTTGGAAAAATGTCTATTTAAGTGCTCTTGCCATTTTTTAATCAGATTGTTTTTTTTTTTTTTTTTGCTATTAAGTTGTGTAAGTTCTTTATATAATTTGGATATTAACTGCTTATCAGATATATGATTTGCAAATATCTTCTCCTACTCAGTAGGTTGCCTTTTCATTTGGTTGATGGTTTACTTGAGTGTGCAAAAGCTTTTTAGTTTGATGTAATCCCATTTGTTTATTTTCAAGTTTGTTAACCTTGCCTGAGGAAACTGGTCCAAAAAAATATTGCTAAGGCCAATGTCCAAGAGCAGACTGCCTATCCTTTCTTCCAGGAATTTTATGTTTTCAGGTGTTACATTGAAGTCTTTAATCCATTTTTAATTCATTTTTGTATATGGTATAAAATAGTGGTCCAGTTTCCTTCTTTTGCGTGTAGCTGTCGTTTTCCCAACACCTTTATTGAAGAGGCTATCTTTTTTCCATTGTATATTCTTGCCTTCTTTGTCATAGATTAATTGACCATATATGCATGGATATATTCCTGGGCTCTCTATTCTGTTCTATTGATCTATGTGTCCATTTTCATGCCAGTCATACTGTTTTGGTTTCTATAGCTTTGTAGTATAGTTTGAAATCAGAGAGTGTGTTACCTCCAGCTTTGTTCTTCTTTCTCAAGATTGCTTTGCCTATTGAGCCTCTTTTGTGGTTCCATACAAATTTTAGGATTCTTTGTTCTAGTTCTGTGAAACATGTCATTGGTATTTTGATGGGGATTTCATTGAATCTGTAGACTGATTGGGCAGTGTGGACATTTTAACCATATTAATTCTTCCAATCCATGAGCACAGTATATCTTTCCATTTATTTGTGTCATCTTCAATTTCTTTCATCAATGTCTTCTGGTTTTCAGAGTGCAAGTCTTTCACCTCCTTGGTTAAACTTATTCCTATGTATTTTATTCTTTTCAATGCAATTTTAATGGGATTGTTTTATTAACTTCTTTTTCTGATACTTCATTATTAGTGTATAGAAATGTAACCAACTTATGTATATTAATTTTGTATCCTGCAACTTTACTGAATTCATTTATTAGTTCTAACAGTATTTGTTGCAGTCTTTAGGGTTTTCAATACATACTACTGTGTTGTCTGCAAATAGTGATAGTTTTACTTCTTCCTTTCCAATTTCGATGCCTTTTATTTTTTTTCTTGCCTAATTGTTGTGGCAAGGAATTCCAATACTAGGTTGAATAAAAGTGGCAAGAGTGGGCATCACTTTCTTGTTCCTGATCGTAGAGGTAAAACTTTCAGCATTTCACCATTGAGTGTGATGTTAGCTGTGGGTTTGTCATATATGGCCTTTATTGTGTAGAGGTATGTTCATTCTATACCCACTTTATTGAGAGTATTTATCATAAATATATGTTGAACTTTGCCACATGTTTTCTTCTGCAACCACTTAGATGATCATATGACTTTTATCATTCATTTTGTATATGTAGTGTATCGTGTTGATGGATTTTCAGATGTTGAACAATCCTTGCATCTCCAAAATAAATCCCACTTGGTTGTGGTGTATGATGCTTTTAAGGTACAGTTACGCATCACTTAACAACACAGATATGTTCCGAGAAATGTGTCATTAGGCGATTTTGTCATTGTGCTAACATCATAGACTGTGCTTACAGAAACCTAGATGGTATGGCCTACTACACACCTAGGCTACATAGTACCAATCTTATGGGACCACCATCATATATGTGGTCTGTCATTGACCAAAACATCATTATGCGGTGCATGACTCTATTGTTGAATTCAGTTTGCTAATGTTTTGTTGAGGATTTTTGCATCTATGTTCTTCAGTAGTTTTTTTTGTGGTGTCTTGGTCTGGTTTTGGTATCATGGTAATGCTGGCCTCATAAAATGAGTTTGGAACTGTTCCTTCCTCTTCTACTTTTTGGAATCGGTTGAGAGGGATAGGTATTAACTCTTCTATAAATGTTTGATAGAATTCACCTATGAAGCTTTCTCATCCTGGACTTTTGTTTTTCAGGAGTTTTTAAATTACTGATTCAACTTCATTACCTATAATCAGTCTATTCAGATTTTCTATTTCTTCCTGATTCAATCTTGGAAGGTTGTATGTTTCTAAGAATTTATTCATTTCTTCTAGGTTTTCCAATTTGTTGGCATATAATTGGTTGTAATAGTCTCTTATGATCCTTTGTATTTCCGTGGTTTCAGTTGTAACTTCTCTTTCATTTCTGATTTTATTTGGGCCCTCTCTCTTTTTTTTTCTTAAAACATCTGGCTAAAGTTTTATTGGTTTGTTTAGCTTTTCAAAGAACCAGCTCTTAATTTCATTGATCTTTTCTATGTTTTTTTTTTTTGAGTCTCTATTTCAGTTATTTCCACTCTGATGTTTATTAGTTCCTTTCTTCTCCTAACTTTGAGCTTTGTTTTTTCTTCTGCTTCTAGTTCCTTTACATATAAAGTTAGATTATTTATTTGAGATTTTTCTTATTTCTTGAGGTAGGCCTGTATCACTATGAACTTCCCTCTTAGAGCTGCTTTTACTGCATCCCATAGATTTTGGAACATTGTGTTTCCATTTTCATTTGTCTTAGGGAATTTTTTTATTTCCTCTTTGATTTCTTTGTTGACTCATTGGTTGTTTAGTAGCATGTTGTTTAGTCTCCATGTGTTTGTGCTTTTTTCCAGTTTTCTTCTTGTAATTGATTTCTTGTTTCATACTGACATGCTTTGAAGGAATCCTTTATATGATTTCAATCTTCTTAAATTTACTGAGATTTGTTTTGTGGCCTAACATGTGATCTATCCTGGAGAACATTCCATGTACACTTGAAAAGAATGTGTATTCTGCAGTTTTGGGATAGAGCATTCTGTATATATCAATGAAATCCATCTGGTCTACTGTGTCATTTAAGGCCAATGTTTCCTTTCTGATGTTCTGTCTGGATGATCTATCCATTGATGTAAGTGGGCTATTAAAGTCCCCTATTATTGTCACTTCCTTCCTTTATGACTGTTAATATTTGCTTTGTATATTTATGTGCTCCTATGTTGGGTGCATAAATATTTACAAATGTTATATCTTCTTGTTGGACTGACCCTTTTATCATTATGTAATGCCCTTTTTTGTCTTTCATTACAGTCTTTGTTTTAAAGTCTATGTTGTCTGGGGGCCAGCGTGGTGGTGCAGCAGTTTAGTTCGTTCTTTGGCAAGCTGGGGTTTGTGAGTTTGGATGCCAGGTGCCTGCTGACACATGTTTGTCAGCCATGCTGTGGCAGCATCCCATATAGAGTGGAGGAAGGTGGGCATAGATGTTAGCCCAGGGCCAAGCTTCCTCAGCAAAAAAGAGGAGGGTTGGCAACAGATGTTAGCTCAAGGCTGGTCTTCCTCACAAAAAGAAAAATAAATAAAAATTCTATGTTGTCTGATGTGCGTATTGCTATCCCAGCTTTCCTTTCATTTCCAGTTGCATGGAATATCTGTTTCCATCCCTTCACTTTCAGTCTGTGTGTGTCTTTAGATCTGAAGTGAGTCTCTTATAGGGAGCATATATATGGGTCTTGTTTTTTTGTCCATTCAGCCACCCTATGTCTTTTGATTGGAGCATTTAGTCCATTTACACTTCAAGTCATTATTGATAAATATATACTTTTTAACATTTTGTTTGTTGATTTCTGGTTGTTTTTGTAATTCTTCTCTGTTCCTTTCATCTTCTCTTGGTCTCTTCCCCTGTGGTTTGATGTTTTTCTTTAGGGTTATGTTTGGGTTCTTTCTCTTTATTTTTTTGTGTATCTATTGTATGTTCTTGGTTTGTGGTTACCATGAGGGTCATGTGTATCAAGCTCTATACATAGCAGTATATTTTAAAGTGATAGTTGCTTAAGTTCAGATGCATTCTAAAAGCCCTACATTTTTACTCCCCCTCAACCATGTTGTTTTTGATGTCATATTTTACATCTTTTTGTTTTGTATATCCCTTAACTACTCATTGTAGTTTTAGTTGATTTTACTACTTTTGTCTTTTAACCTTCATACTAGCTTTTTAAGTGGCTGATCCATTGCCTTTCCTAGATATTGCCAGTGAGGTTTTTTTTCATATATTTTCTTATTTCTAGTTGTGGCCTTTTCTTTTCCTCTTAAAGAAGACCCTTTAACATTTCTTGTAAGTCCAATTTAATGGTGATGAACTCCTTTAGCTTTTGCTTGTCTGAGAAACTTTATCTTTCCTTCAATTCTGAGTTATAAACTTGCCTGGTAAAGTATTTTTGGTTTTAAGTGTTTTCCTTTCAGCACTTTAAATATATCATGCCACTCCCTTCTGGACTGCAAATTGCAGACTGGACACCTATAATGCAAATGTTAGTGCGCTTGATGTTGTCCCAGAGGTTCCTTAAACTACCCTCATTTTTAAAATTCTTTGTGCTTTTTGCTGTTCTGATTAGGTGATTTCCACTATTTTGTCTTCCAGATCACTGATCATTCTTTTGTATCGTCTAATCTGCTGCTGATTCCCTCTGGTGTATTGTTCATTTCAGTTATTGTATTCTTCAGCTCTGATTGGTTTTCTTTTATTTTCTAATTCTTTGTTTAAGTTCTCCCTGTGTTTCTCCATTCTTGTCCCAAGTTCAGTGAGCATCTTTATGACCATTACTTTGAACTCTTTATCAGTAAATTACTTATCTCCATTTCATTAGAGTTTTTTCCTGGAGTGTTACCTTGTTCTTTCATCTGAAACATACTTTTCTGTTTCCTCATTCTGTTTGACATTCTGTATTTGTTTCTATGAATTAGGTGAAACTGCTACTTTTCCTAATCTTGAAGGAATGACCCTGTGTGGGATCATCCCCTGTGTAAACTGTGTGTGCCAGGGCCACCCTGGTGGGACAGCTGGAGCTCTGTGGGCCAGGGACATGGGGCATGCTGTGGTGGCCTTGGCAGGCCAGCTACAGTATCTGGACCATGCTCCCACCTGCACTATCAAAGTAGAGAGGAAACACTAAAAATGGCACTGTCTGGCGCCTTTGACCCCAGAGAGAATTTCAGCAGTTCCCTGCCCATTTGGCAGACACTCTAGGGTTAGTAAATGGATTTCCTTTTATATAGTCTAGGTGCCTTTTAAACTGCTGTTTTTTCACTGTGTTCCAGAGTAAGCAGGTGTGCACATGGGTCCCTCAGTGACATCCCTTCCTGCTGAAGATAGCTGCATCAGGAGTGGGTTTCCTGTCAGTATTGTGTCTCCATCTCTCCCACCCATCTCTATGTGGTCCATGATTTGTTGTGCAGAAGCTGTTCAATCCGCTCTCAGTTCATCTTCAGGAGGAATTGTTCTATATGTAGATGTAGATTCACTGTGTCCATGGAAGGAGGTGAGTTCAGGGTCTTCCTCCATCACCATCTTGGCCCCCTCAATATGTGCAATTTTTTAAATAAAAAGTCTTACTACTTGATTCTCTTAATTTTTACTTCTATAACTACTGGGAGATGAAGCATCTCTCAACATGAGCCATTAGAATTTCTTCTCTTATAAATTACTGTTCACATAATTTGCATGTGTTTCTATTTTTTATTTCATTAATTGAAAATTGCACATTTTTCACACTTTTAACAGCACTAAAATTGGGACACATCTTACAATGGATATTTATTTCATTTACCTATTGCTGCATAACACCACCCCAAAATCAACAATTTCACTATATTTCAGGTTCATGGATTGACTGGGTGTAGCTAAGTGATTCTTCTGATGGTCTTGCCAGCAGTTTCTCATGAAATTGCAGGCAGTTAGCAACTGGGACAAGAATCATCTGAAGGCTCTATTTGGATTCTTGGACAACTTAGTCTCTCCCTTTCCATGTAGCCTCAGGGCTTCTCCTTGTGGTTTCTCTAACAGGGTAGCTAGACTTGACACATGGGATTTCAGAGCTCCCAAGAGCAAAGGTTTTAAGAAACTAAGGCAGAAGCTTCAAGATTACTTATGAACTAGTCCCAGAAGTCATGTAGTATCACTTTTATCATGTGTGGTCAAGAGCATTATAGGGTCAGCTTATATTCAAGAGAAAATGAAATGATCTCCATGTCTTAAGAGAGAAGCAAGATCACATTACAAAAGAGAGTGTTAATTGAAGATATTGCTGTGGCCATCATTGGAAACACAATTTACTAAATCTGCCATTTGACCACAAAATCATGTCTTTCCCACATACAAAATACACCTAGCCTCTCCCCCAAAAGTCTCATCTTATTACAGATAAGTCTAGGATCTCACCATCTAAATCAGGTGTGAACGGGTTTTGGGGTGAAGTTCCTTAGGTACTACTCTTTAAGTACAGTTCCTCTCAACCTGAAGACCTTTGAACTTAAGTGACAAGATATCTGCCCCACACACACAAACTCACTAAAAGATGGAAGGATAAGTGCAACAAATATTCTGTCCAGATTCAAGAGTAGGAAAAATAGACTCCACTTCTTGGTGGGAGGTGGCAAGGACACATTGCAAAAGAGCACGTGGCTCATCCAATTGTACACTTCAAATAGGTGCAGTTTATGGTACATCAATTATTCCTCAGTAAAGGTGTTGGTTTGTTTTTAAAGAGCATGTTTGATGGGAGATGTGCAGGCATCTTTGGAAATACAGACTGCCACAGCATTTTACACAGTTGCTGTCAAGTGGGCAATGTCATGATGTAGTCATCGTTCCTTCTTCATGCATGAACTTGGCTGTTTTCCCGTTGACCTTCCTATTGAACAACTTTCATCTTCCAATGTTTTAGTCAATGAATCATTTAATAAACATTTGAAAAACTAATTGGAATTCTGATTGTTGTTTGAAATCCTCCATTGACAACTTCTGGTACGATCAAAAAAGCATTAGCATGAAGACTTGAAGAATGGTAGTCAGCTTGGCAAACAACCCCAGAGACAGTAGTGATGCACTCAGGAAATGCTGCATCACCAGCACCACATGATGTCACAGACCACAATATTTTATGTAAGAATGTGAAGTCTGAACATGGGCCAGAAGAATTGCACTCTAAATGAAAACTTTTAGGAATACTGGATGTTCGAGGTGGGCACAGAGGGGAAGCACAGAACAGAAAAGCTAGCTGCCATTCCAAATATATTATTGTTATTTAATGACAGGACAATAAATATTTAAGTTGAACCATATGAAAGTGTCATTTCTGTAGATCCAAAACAGTCAAATAGTGAAAAATCTTCTGATTTCCAATCTAATGTTTCCTACAGAACTCTAAGGAAAGATTTCCTGACTTGGATAACACAATGTGGAAGGCACTTAAACAGAAAAATGAACAGCATGGCATTTGTCTGTCAAGATGGGGTGGAAGAAATTAAATTACATGTTATTCTTTAAGGACAGAGAAAGTCTAGGGACCTAGCTGTGTCTATGACTCTGTGATGATTCTGTGCCATATACTGAAATTATATACATGTGATTATGAACCATTCCAAAATGAGAAAAGATTGCCAATTCTACTCTACTTCTTCTCTTTTCTCTCCTACTTTCCAGAAAGTTTGATTTCCTATAATCAAATGTTGTGCTTTTATTAAGAATATGATGTATTTCTGTTTTATACTCTTTTGTTCTTTTTTTCACTAATGAGCCTCCTACTACTGATATTTCCACTTTCCTTGCTACTGAACGTTTTTTCTCTGTTACCCACTCACTTTCATTCTATCATTACTCGTTCACTATCACTCACTGTCCATAACGGGCAGTGACCTGATTACAGAGCACAGGCAATCTTGCTAATCAAATGATCCTAGATTTTGCCTTGAAAATGTACAGTGACAAAGGGAATGATTTGCCACACAGGAACTATTTGTATCTGAGTAGTAAAAATAATGAATGACTTTTTCTAGAATCAAGGTAATAAGAAAATGTTCTTTCCTCTAGTGAGTGAATAAAACAGATTCTCCTCTTGATAGAACATTAAAAAAAAAAAAACCCTACCCCCTGAAATGGCCTTGGGCTGAGTGTTTCAGCAACTGTCATTATCACTGCAACCATTGGCTTTGACCACAAGAGGGCAATTAAATCCAGTAATGAGACTATTACACATCAGTTCTTTTTTTTTTTTTTTTATTGTGGTAACTTTGGTTTATAACATTACATAAATTTGGGGTGTACATCATTATATTTCAATTTCTGTGTAGAATACATCATGTTCTTCACCCAAAGACTAATTACCATCCATCACCATACACATGTACCTAATCACCCCTTTCACTCTCCTCCCTCCCCACTACCCCTCTGGTAACCACCAGTGCAAGCTCTGTCTCTATGTGTTTGTTTGTTGTTGTTTTTATATTCTATTTATGAGTGAGATTATATGGTATTTTAGTTTCCCCCTCTTGTTTCGCTTAGCATAATACCCTCAAGGTCCACACATGTTGTCACAAATGGCCAGATTTCAATCTTTTTTATGGGTGGGTAGTATTCTATTGTGTATATATACCACATCTTCTTTATCCATTCATCCCTTGCTGGGCACCTAGGTTGATTCCAAGTCTTGGCTATTGTGAATACTGCTGCAATGAACACAGGGGTGCATGTATCTTTATGCATTTGTCACACCAGTTCTTCAAGTGATGACTTAGGGAAAGAAGAAAGGAAAAGGTAGAGTGATAGGAAAAAAATTTTAATGTTTAAAAAAATATAACATTATATACATGCAGACCAAATAAGACCATTTTGTCAACCCTCAATTTCTATGTATGCAAATTGATACCTGAAAAATTCAATCCAATCTAAATCAAAGTGTTAATCTTATAACCAGTTCAGAATTTCTGCCTACATTCCTCTAAGCTCTGATCCTTGTTTCCACAGATCAGCAGTAGGGAAGTGAAGCAGCCCTCCAGCCTCAGGAGAGGCTTAAGAGTTGAAGCTTCCCTGATGAAGAAGAAATTCCACTGGTGGACAGCAGCTTCAGCCCCTGCTGGAGGGTTCTAGTCTACCCTTCCTGACAGCCTGCCCTCTGGACTTTGGACTTGCCTACAACTGCACAAACCAATTCCTTACAATAAATTTCTTAATATATATCTCCTGTTGGTTCTGTTTCTCTTGTTGAACCTAACTGACATAATTCTCAGATACTAGTTATCTCTCATGGAACACCTCTGTGGGTTTTAGGAGATCCCACACACAAATAGATATACCCCTGATGACTTTCTGCACTGCATCATTTCCTGATACAGATGATATACTCTCTGGAAAGTCTCTTAACTTTATCCTAACTCTCAATTTATGGTGAAACTTTCTACATGACTTCTTTCTTCTGGGGTCCCCTTGCCTTGCAGGAAGTCCTCTTAGATAAAGCCCTTTGCAGATAACTCGAACTCCATTCCCTTCTTCTGCTTCCTCTCTGGGCTCAAGGGAGCTCATATGCCTACTCAACAAATAGTGAAATTGCAGCTCCCATTTACTACAGCTACCCCTCCTTACCCTGTCATCAGGGGCAATTTCTACTAGCTTTCCACCATCAGACCTCTCTAAGCAACATTCAGACAAAAGTTTCTATGCCCTCCACAATAGAGGATTTAGGTCAACTTCTTCCAAACACACTCTTCTCCAGTCAGCCCCAAACTACACATTTCCATAACTGAACAACAAAGAACTAGGGAGTAAGGCTCTGTGCCCACCTCCAGCAAGCAGTGCCCAACTTCTCCCAGATGCCCTCTAGATTCGCCTCTCACTTGCCTTGAGGGATGGGGGGAAAATATCACAACAATCTCTTCATCCACAAATCCCTTGAAAGAATTTTCCTCTGTAGTCAGTCTTTATCTTTTTCTTATTTGGGTAATTGTCCCTAGACCAGTTTGGGAAGTCCTATGGGTGTGTCTATGGACTCTCTTTGGAATATAGAACTTTCATCACCTACTACCCTCAGTTTTAGGTTTCAGCCAAAATTTTGAGACCACAGAAAAAAGTCTCTCTCTAACATTCTAGTGCTCTCATCACTGGGTAAGTTTTTGCACTCTCACAAAAATCAATTATTCATAGGTAAGCTTCTATCCAGAGTTTTGTATCTTTCTTTTTTTTTTAGCTGAGAAAGATTCACCCTGAGCTAACATCTCTTGCCAATCTTCCTCTATTTTCTATGTGGGTCGTCATCATAGCATGGCCACTGACAGGCGAGTGGTGTGGGTCCTCACCTGGGAACTGAACCCGGGCTGCCAAAGTGGAGCACACTGACCTTAACCACAAGGCCACTGGGGCTAGTCCCAGAATTTCATATCTTTTTTTTTTTTTTTGGTGAAGAAGATTGTCCCTGAGCTAACATCTGTGCCAATCTTCCTTTATTTTGTATATAGACCCCACCACAGCATGGCTTGATGAGCAGTGTGTAGGTTCATGCCAGGGATTCAAACCTGCAAACCCCAGATAGCCAAAGCAGAGCAAGCAAACTTAACCACTACACCACCAGGCCGGCCTCCAAAATTGTGTATCTTTACAGAGCATCCCTAGGCTGTTTTAGTCTCTCAGCAATGTTTTCCACTTATGTCTCTGTCTTTGAGTCTAGGGATATTTGATGAGTCCACGAATCTGTCAGTGAACATCTGTAGTGCTATACGTTAGTTCTGAAAGCCTCCTGGAAGAGCCTTCATAAATGTAATCATTGTACTCATTTCAACGTTTCACTGGCAGATGCACCAATTTTCCATCCTTGCCACAACAATGCCAATTCCAGTTAGTTCCTAATGCATCTATAATTATGCCTTTCACTAGAGGTCAATTGTCTTATACTCTTCCTTAACTAATTTAATCTTAGAATGGACAATGAAGGATTTCAAATGATATAAAGTCCAGAATTCATTAAAGAAAAGGTGATAAATTTGATATGTAAACTCCAAAATTTCTAAGTAGGAAAAAATCCCATCATGTACACGTTAAGAGAAAAAATGACAAACTAAGACAATATTTTCAGCTTGTATCATGCTCAAATCGCTAATTTATTTATTTAGTAATATATTTACAATTTATTTAGTATATAAAGAACTTTTTAGAAAAAATCACACAACTTTAAAAAAAAAAGATAGAGGCTATGAACCATCAGTTTACAGAAAAGGAAATAGAAATGGCTCTCAAGCATGTGAAAAGATGCTCACTGTAATTCTTAATAAGAGAAATACAAATTAAAACCATAATGAGAAGCCATTTTTTACCTCTCTAGTTAGCAAAGATCAAAAGGTTTGATGAAAAACTGTGTTGGTGAAGATGTAGAGAAAATGAAATTATCATACACAGCTGGAGGGAGTGTAAGTCTGCAGATTTATGTAGAGCAATCTGGCATCTACAAACACTCAATCAAAAAGCACAAAATTGAGGGCCGGCCTGGTGACATAGCAGTTAAGTTCGTGCGCTCCACTTCTGGCAGCCTGGGGTTCACAGGTTCAGATCCCAGGCACAGACTGACACTGTTTGTCAGCCATGCTGTGGCGGCATCCCATATAAAGTAGGGGAAGATGGGCATAGATGTTAACCCAGGGCCAGTCTTCCTCAGCAAAAAGAGCAAGATTGGCAATGGATATTAGCTCAGGGCTGGTCTTCCTCACACACACAAAAAAAGGCTCCTTGAAGAGAGAGTGGTGAGTGTTTGCATAACATTACAAATGTAATTAATGCCACTGAATTGTACACCTAAAAATGGTAACCATTATGTTATGTGTATTTTACCACAATTTTAAAAAATGGCTCCTTTGAAGCACATGCCATCTGCCCACTCCATACTCTACTCCTTGTTGGTCGCATCCACAAACCTATTCCCTCCCTCACAGTGATCCAGGACTTTGACCTAGAACTCAGTCATCTTCTCCATTCCAAATTAGATCTATACTCAAAACAGTAAAAATGATACAATGTAAAACAAAATAATATAAACATCTTAGAAAAAAATTTTGGAAAATGTATGTAAAATCCCAGGTAGGACATTCTAGGTGGAAAACCAGAATACACAATGTGGGGGCGGGGGGTGGGATGAGAGATTTGACTTTATTAAAACTCAAAATGCATGAATAGAAAGAAAAAGTCTCCATGAAGTTTTTAAAAAGAAAACCAAATAGACAGAAAGAAAATATTTGCAACACATATGACTGACAAAAGGTTATCCCTAATATACCAAGAGGGCCTGCAGATTGATAAGAAAAAGACCAAAAAAAAAAAAAACTGGTAGAATAAATGGCCAAGAGGTATGAACAGGTAATCCAGAGGAAACACAAAAAAAATGGATTAACTTGAGAAGATGCTCAAAGACACCAGCAGTTAGGAAAACACAAACTATAACTGAAATATAACGTTCCTCCTCCTTCCCAACAAAAAGTAATAATAACAGTCAGCCAAAATTTAAAACATTGAGAACATACGGAGCTGAGAAGGGAGGAGGACCAGTTTTTCATCCACTGCTAGTGGAGTGAAATTGCTTCAGTCTTTTTGTAAAGTAATCTGGTAGTATCTGTTAAAATTTTAATTTGGCATATATTTTGGCCCATGACTTTCACTTTTAGGAATGTATTGTACAGAAATGGGATATATGTACAAAAATGTTCACTGTAGTATTCACTTCATCTCTTATACTATTACTCCCAAATCTTTTCCTACCCAGCATGTTCCCCACTTCAGGGTCCCCTCCTCATTGGGCTTCTAGTCTACTTCCGGCTACTTCTATTTTCTGACACCTTTTGTCCCCTGAAACCACCCTGTAAAATCTCCACCCTTTATCATTCCTACCATTTGACTTCTCTGTTATTACAACTAGTCTGACATAGGCTGTTACCAATAATTATGAAATAGTGCAGACTCAAATCACTAAAAATATTTGGCCTCATGCCTCATCTGAGCTCTCAGTGCTGATCAGCAATGTTCTGTCTCTAGGCAGATCTCTCCGTTTTCCCTTCATGGAAATTCCAAAATTCTTCTTCCATAGGTCCCAAACCTATCACTTCCTCCTTCATTCTTAGCATACAATCTTGTCTTTTATTTCACTAAGAAAATGGAGTTTACCAGGCAAAAACGGTCTACACTTTCTTACCTATAACTTACACAAACATGTCAGAGTCCTCACCCATCCTTCCCCTTTCCATTGGAAAGGGGACACTCTTTCCACTCAAGGTTATTTCTTCCATTTGTTCTTTGGGTCTCATACTCATCCACTGCCTCAAGGATCTTGGTCTTGCATGCATTTTTACTCCTCCCTTTAAAGTGAGTTTTTCACCTCAAGTTATAAACATTTGCTACTCTCTCCTATCTATATATAAAAATATATATCAGCCCTACACATAACCCTTTATTTAGATATTATCTCCTTCCTTCCTGCCATAGCAAACTTCTTAAAAGCGACTTTGAAACCCACCATTTCCTCTTCCTTAACTCCTATTTATTTGTCAGCTCACTGAAATTTCAATCTTTCACCAGCACACCAGTGAAGGATGATGACCAATGACTTCCATATTGTCAATTTTATTGAATACTCTTCTCTCATCATGTTACTTTACATCTCTTTAGCATTTTATACTGATGAATGCTCCCTCCACCTTGAAAATCACTCCTTCCTTAGCTTTTTTCACATCACTTTCTTACTTTCTTGTGTGTCAGAATAGTTTTCTCCCCTCCCCTTAATTCCTTCCACATCTCAATACTAATATGGAAATAAAGACTTTATTATCATCAAAGTTTTGCTTTAGAGAAGATCATTCCTAGCAAGGGAAAGATTTGCCTGATAGCTGTGCCAATGTGAAAAACCTGAAAAACCTTCTCCTAAGTGATAACTCATCATTACTCTTCTAGGATAGAGCCAGGAGTGAAAAGACATCATGATCATGAGGAGCCTGGGGCTCACCTCACCTTTGATGATGAGGGTATAGAGAAACAGGCACTTCAATTCATTTATTGCTGGAGAGTTTAAATTGGTGGACTCATTTGAAAGTAGCCATTGACCCAGCAATTCCACCAATATAGTTCTACACGTACAAAATAACACATGAATAGGATACTTATCTAAAATCTATAGCTAAAACAATTTTGAAAAAGAAAAACAAAAATGGAGGACTACACTACATGATTTCAAGACTTACTATAAAATTACAGTGGGGCAGAAGTGAAAGGATAGACATATATATAAATAATGGAACAGAAGAGAAAATGCAGAAATAGACCTACATTATATGATACTTGTTTTTCAACAAAGATATCAAGAAAATTTCATGAAGAATGGGTAATTATTTCAATAAATGGTGCTGGAACTATTAGGCATCTATAAGAAGGGGAAAAAAATGACCTCAAACCATACCTCACACCATATATAAAGATTAGATCAAAATAGATCACAGATTAAATGCAAAATCTAAAACTATAAAATTTCTAGAAAAAAGCATAAAGGCAATCTTTGTGACCTTGAACTAGGCAAAGACTTCTTAGGCAACATACAAAAAGTAAAACTATAATAAAAGATTGATAAACTAACCTTCATAAAAATTAAAAACTTCTGTTCTTTGAAACACACTGTTAAGAGAATGAAAAGACAAGCCAAAGACTAGGAAAAAATATTTGCAAAGTGTATATCTGATAAGAACTTGTATCAAGAATATATAAAGAACTCTGAAAACTCAATAATAAGCAAATAAATAAATAGGCAAAATATTGGAACAAATACTCCACCAAAGAAAAATATATGGATGGCAAATAAGCACATGAAAAGATGCTCAACATCATTAATCTTTAAGGAAATGGTAATTAAAACCACAATGAGATACCACTATGTGCCTATTAGAATGGATAAAATTAAAAAGATTAACTATACCAAGTGTTGTTGAAGATGTGAAGGAAATGACTTTCATACACTGCTGGTTGGAATATAAAATGATACAACCACTTTGGAAAAGAGTTTGGCAGTTTGTTAAAAAGTTAAACATACACTACCGTATAATTTAGCCATTCCACCTCCTAAGTATTTACTCAAGAGAAAAGAAAGCCTATCTATGCCCATTTAGGATTTGTACCTGTATGTTCATAACAGCTTTATTTTCAATAGCCAAAAACTGGAAAAAAACGAAATGTTCATCAACAAGTGAATGGACAAATTGTGGAACATCCATATAATGGAATATTAGCAATAAAAGGGAGTAAACTATTGATACACACAACATGGATGAATGTCAAAATAATTATGTTGAGTGAAAGGAGCCTGACAAAAAAAAGAGTACATACTTAATGTCTCTGTAAAACTCTAGAAGATGCAGTGTAATCTACATGACAGAAAGTAGATCAGGGTAGCCTGAGGGTTGGGAGTGTTGGGTGACAGGGAGGAAAGAGAGGGACGAATTGCAAAAAGGCATGAGACACCTTTTCAGGACAGTTGATATATTCACTAACTTGATTGTGGTGACAGATGTCAAAACTTATCAAATTTTACTCTAATTATGTTCAGTTTATTGTGTGTTAATCGTACCTCAATAAAAGTGTTTTTAAAGGGGGGAATAACAAAAGAAGTTGTCACAGTAATCTAGGTGAACAACAGTGGCTTGGACAAGGTTAAAAGTGGAGATGGAGAGAAGAGGTAAGATTTAGAATACACTTTGGTGGTAGAGGTAAGAAAATTTGTTGATGTATTGAGTGAAAAAAAAGAAATCAGACAGTTCTTCATCTGGAATCTGAACAATTGAGTGGATGGTAGGGTCATTTCCTGAGATGGGGAAGACTTGAGAGAAGGGAAGTATAAGAGAATACTCATCTCATCATTTGGGTTTTTTGTTGTTGTTTTGGGTTTTTTTTTTATTGTGGTAACATTGGTTTATAACATTATATAAATTTCAGGTGTATATCATTATACTTCTATTTCTGCATAGATTACATCATGTTCACCACCCAAAGATTAATTACAATCCATCACCATACACATGTGCCTAATCATCCCTTTTGTCTGCCTCCCTACCCCATTTCCTCTCTGGTAACCACCAATCCAATCTCTGTCTCTCTGTGTTTGTCTGTCCCATCATCATTTGTGATAGTGGGAAAACAGAGGCAAACCATGCATCCATCATTAAGAGAATGGCTACATAAAATTGAGACTATGCAGCAGGTAAAAGGATGAATTACACATATGTAGCGCAACATGGATAGGTCTCAAAAACAATGCTAGTAGAAAAAGTAAAATGTTGATATACATAGAAGAAAATCACTTAAATATGAAACTAATAAAGAAGAAAACTACATGTTTTATAAGGAAACAAACAAGCTCAAGAATATATCAAACATCAAAGAATGTTCCTGCAGAGGAAAGAGGAGTGGAAGTGGGGATACAGGAAGAAGGGGAAAGGTAAATAGAACATGAGAGAGGCATATATGGACCAATGAAGATGGTGACCCCGTGAACTGAGGAGTTTGATGAACTCCAATCACTGTCCCTGAGATCCAAAAAAGTATTTATTACACTACAATAAAATAAAAAGCAAAATGGACAAGAGTCCAGGTTTTTGCTACATTACAAGGATTATACACTCATTATTTTCACTTTTCCTACTGAGCCCTCAGATACCACATAGCTGTGACCTCTATGGAGGTTTTTCCCTCCCTGGATTTTCTTCATTCTTATTTTGTGACTGCTCTTTTACTATCTTTACAAATGTCTTATTCCAAACACTTCATGTCTGAGGTAAGTTTAGTCTATAATGTTCACCAAAGGGATCAGCTATGGAGTGCAAGTACTGAGACAAAAAGTTTAGTTTCTGGTTTTACCAAACTTTATTTCACTAGGTAAGGTAAATGAATTGAGTCAATAACTGAACCTAGCTCCCAATAAATAAGTCTAAGGAATAAATAAGTTACTAGGAAATAAGCTATTTCTAATGTCACATCCCTAAGGGAGACAAAACAGTGAAGAACTAGACCCAATTCTGATGACAGGTGGTGAAAATCCTTACAAGAGGACTGAAACCTAGTCACAGAGGAAAGCTGCACAGATCCTGACTGTTAGGGGAGAATTTAGGAGACTACTGTCCTCCTTTCTTTCTTTTTGAATAAGTAAATGAGATCTTACACCCTGGAGCAGCCAAGCCATGGCCCAAGAGGAATCACTATCACGACATCCTTGACCAAGTGGGAGTCACTGCCATCACATCCATAGCCAAGAGACACCCCTCAGCCCCAGAACCAAAGGTAGGAGATCATAAGGGGATGGGAGTTTGTTTCCACTACTTTCTTCTATGAACATTCTACATAAAGCTGGCCCTCTACCTTTTTAGAGTCAGCTACTGAATGCTCCTAATGGTGGGGTTAAAGAGGATTAGGACATACTGTGTTTCTTGCCCTTAATTCCTCTAATTAACTTCTGGGATAACAGAAACAACTAGAATAAGAATGTTTAAATTCTTAATTTCATTAATCCATTCATTTATTTAATATTCACTAATACAAGCACTATTTTAGGTGTCTGAGATACAGTGATGAATAAGATACAGTCCATGTCCTAAAAAACTACAAAAGAGAAAGAGTAGTAAGCAGATTACAATCCAGTGTCATCAACAGTACAGAATTATGGCCCCTTCATTACTCCCGCCTATATCTTTAAACAGCATCTTCCCTTGTTACCTATGTCCAAATCCTACTATAGAGAAATAATAAAGTTTTTCTCATTTTTGAGGCATTAGTGCCTAAAATAATTTGAGGATCAGCCATATAACCTGCTTCTGTAAATTTTCCTCTATAAAAATGCCTTATCAAACAGACCCCTATTGTAAAATCAACATGCAAATCACACATTCACAATATGGAAAAAATAGTCACACACTGTTTTCTTCAACCACATCTATGCATATTCAGAAAAACTAAATTCAGTCAAGGCCAGGTCTTTAGTAAGTGTGAAGAGCTGAGAACCAGAAAGCACCACCCTGCTCTCATTCACTTTCCACAACTTATTTTCTTACTGTTTGCATTATTCTTTAGAATAAAGCTTTATCTGCAAAGGGCCAATGTTAGGATAAAAATATATTATCAGGAAAAATAATATGTCAACCCATTAATGCACATAAAAATCCTCTAGTACATTAGGAATAGTATATATTTGCCCAGATTTCATTACATCAGCTCAGTATATAACACAGAAAAGGTACATTTTTGACAGAGATGGTGGGTGTGGGGATAAAGGAAGTAGCATTAGTCACTAGAGTGAGAAATACTAAAAATGAACTTTATCTATTTCACAAATTTGCCTAGATGTGGTCTTTAAACTGTTAAGATAATATCTCAATACTCTCAAAGAGAGTCCAGCAATAAACCATCAACCCCGGGGAAGCTGCATTAATCTAACATCTAACATTGTATCCTAGAAGGTTCAGCATTCACTATATATATAGTGTGTATATATATATATATATATATACACACTCCTTTTTAAGGAGCCATATGATGGATCTCTCCATCCATCAAAGTCTGACCTTCTGACAGACCCACTGTAAAGGAACTTCGCAGCTAGAGGCTTGGAGACCATTTTTGCTAATGGCACCACACTTCTGTACCAAGCTGTTTGAAAGAATCCTGTAAGAAATCAGAAAAAAATTGATTACTTAAGGTGACATGCAGAATAAAAGGAGTTGTAAGGCATGAAGGAATAAAAAATGAGCAAATTCTTTCTCCCTATTCAGGCCCCACTTCTCTCAGCTCCCTAAACAGCAGAATAAAAATTGCTAATTAGCCTCTCTTTAAAATGCCATTCTTTTTTTTTTTTGCCCTTATCCACTGTTCATTTTCCTCCTTGTTCCCAATTTCCTTTCCTCCCCTCTCAATCTGCTATCCTTGATCTATTTCCTCAACCACGTAATTTTTCTTTCCCATTTCTTCCCTCTCTCTCTCTCCTTTTTTTTTTTTTTTTTGCACTCCTTTGAAGCCCCTTACTTTGAGAAGTTTAGAGCTGATCCATCTTCCCACCTCCAGCCAGAATTGTTCCTCAGACCAATCCAGTAAAAGTCCTCACTGAGGAAACTTTTGAACAGGCTCTAAGGGAGAGAGATTGAAGATGATGAAAAAAGGTAACAAAGATGCAGAAAATCAAAGACAAGAGTCAGTGTCATGGTCAAACAATTCTTCTTTACACCCTCTCTCATCATCATTATTGTGAACCGCATGTTTGTGTTCCACCAAAACTCGTATGTTGAAGCTCTAACCCCACCAATGTGGTGGTATTTAGATGTGGGGCATTTGGGAGGTACTTTGGTTTAGATGAGGTCATGGGGGTGGAACCCTCACTAATAATGGGATTAGTGTCCTCATAAGAAGAGAACATAGCTCAATCTCTCTCCACCATGTGAAGACACAGTGAGAAGGCAGCTGTCTGTAAGCCAGGAAGAAGGTTCTTACCAGGAACCGAATCTGCTGGCACCCTTGATCTTGGATTTCCCAGCCTCCAGAACTGTAAGACAGAAATGTCTGTGGTTTGAGCCTCTGAGTCTGTGGTACTTTGTTATAGCAGTCCAAGCTGACTAAAACAACCACCTACTCCAAATAACTAATCTCTCTTTTAAATTCCGGTTCTAGAGATTTGCTGATTGCAGAGTGGAACACATCCTGGAATTGAACTTTATGTCTATAACTGCATTCTTAGAACATGACAGATAAGACAAATATTACACCTCTACCTTTCATTGCAACTTCCTCCTTGATTGGATGGAGCAATAACTTTGAAAGAAAAAAAGCTAAATACTGCTGTGGAAGCAGTCGGGTTTCTCACTATCATTAAATACATAAACTATTATTAAGCCTGTAGCAACATACTTGGTTTTTTCCCACTAAATTCTCATTTTGCAAGTCCTCATCAATCTTGCATATGATAAGAAAAAAAACAGTTCTTAAAGAAACAAGCTTAAGGTAAAGTTAAGTTGGCTATACCCATGCTACCCACTATAAAGGACAAATCCCAGAAGATTAATTTTCATGTAGAATTTGGTGTTAGTGCAATGAATATATTTTTCAATAAATGAAATACCACCTCAGATTTGAAAATTGCTTTTGTTACAGAGTTTCATTGTGATGTTGAAGTTTCGATATGATGTTAATGTTGACAAGTATTGTGTTTGTTCATGAGCAAGAAGGACAAAATTGTGTCTGAAGACCAAAAAATCAATGGAAAACAGTTACAAATAAAATAAAAAGCTCAATGTTTGTATCTGTTTTAGAGTATGAATGAATATTCAAATGTATTCATATGTGTCTTACATACCAAAGTCTCTGGGTTATATGTGGTGGACAAGTATAAATGTGCACAGTAGCATTCCTGGACATTGATAACTGATGTCTCTGTGTGTCCTGCAAATATTGTATGTATAATTAATGAAATAATTGCCTGGCATCTTCTCTTTAGTCTATTTCTCCTTATCCAATTCCCTGAAGTCACTGCAAATACCTTGTGAAAGAAAATGGAAAACTAGTAAGAAAGGATTCAAATTGTTTCTCTGTTCCTTCTCTTTCATTCCCAGGAATCTTGTTTTGCAGTGTTTTTGTTTGGTTGCTTGGTTGGTTTGGTTTTCTCTGAGTTAGAGCGTGATCTGATAAATGTTAAAGAAAAAGGCCATAACTGTTCCCATGATCACATACTTCCTGACTGTTTGTCTCAAGCCTCCTTCCTGTGCTAGTGTTTTGAGATAATCAGACATTTCACCTGGCAGTGGTCATCACACAGAGCATCATATTCTCAAATTCAATGAACTTGCTTTGATCTCTCTCTTCTCTCTCTAAATTTCTCTCCTTTGGAGGAACAGAAGCTTAAAAAAGGGCAGTGACATGTTGCTTCATAGTAATTTGGTGGTAGGACTTGGACGAGAACCCAAGGCCTCAGCATGCCCATGCCTCCACTGAGAGTCGATCCCTCCGTAACTCACTTCTCTCTTTAAACTGCACTTACACTAGCCCTGAAGAAATCATTAGACTCCTAGGATGTGCCAAGAAACATGCACATTCAGCAAGCTAAGAGACTATATATTCTCTTTGATAAAACAGGCCAAGATGACAGCTTAAACAAATATCGTAATGTTGGATTCCTGTATTAGTTACTAAGTTGGGCTTCTGTGTCAGGGAGGGTCCTGGTATTGGCCCGGAACAGGCTGATGAATAGATAAAGATGTCTATTAAAGTTAATACATCTTGTTTCTCATTATACCCAAGGTCAGGTATCCTAAAACCTGGGCATTTGCTAGAAAAGGGAGACCCAAGATGGCAGAGTGTTCCTGGATTTCCTTCAGGTAATCTGAAAAACCTCATCTAGAAGTTTTTGAAAATCAAAGAAAATTATTTTTTTCAAGTTTCAGGAAAAAATATTTTTAAACTTCCTAATTTTGCTGCAAAGTTATACATTTTTGTTCATTTAAAAGTATTGATATTTTCTAATGACTGCTTAATTCACTGAATACCTTTAGAAGAAAATACTCTTTTTTATCCAGGAACTATTAAGAAAGTAATGAAATTTCAACTCTCTATAATTATTATACCATCAGATGTCCCATTTTGATGTCATTGTTTTTATTCTACTCCAGGAAGATGGTTGCTAAAGAGTAAAAATTCAAGGACTCTGCTTTTAACTGTGTCTCTGGACTAGCTCCCTTCACCTACCTGGAGACTTTCACTGGCATGGATAAAGAGTTTCTCTTCTAGAGTCAAGACAAGCATAAAGCCTCTTTGCATTCCCAGTAAAGACATTAAAGGAGGTCGTCTTGGTCAGTTCAGGCTGCTATAACACATTACCATAGACTGGGTGGCTTAAAAAATGGACACAGTTCTGGAGGCTGGGAAGTCCAAGACCAAGGTGCTGGCAGATCTGGTGTCTGGTGAGAGCGTGCTTCCTGGTTTGCAGATGGCCATCTTCTCATTGTATCCTCACCTGGCAGAGAGCGGAGAGAGGCAAGCTCTCTCACTGTCTTCTTATATGGGCAATAATCCCATCATGAGGGCCCCATCCTCATTACCTAATTATCTCCCGAAGGCCCCATCTCCAAAAACCATCACATTGAGGATTAAAGTTTCAACATATGAATTTTGGAAAGACACAAACATACAGTCCATAAGAGACATAGAACAAGTCTTTTGTGCTATTTCCCATGAACAGAATAACCTATATTTTCTTTTGGATTTCATTTGGAATAGGATTCCAATCCTTGGATTGGATTTCAATCTTAGTTTCCATTGAGGACACATGGTTGTAGTAGCTTCTAGAAGAGCATTTGCAAAATCAGTACAACTTGTTTATCAACACATCCTTCCTAAATAGCCTATCTCCTGCAACAGCTTTGTTCTCTCAGTGTAGCGTATCCAGAAAACAATCATGTCTTGTATTTGTATGGTACTTTAAGGCTTGCAGAATCCCTTTTTATTCATTCCTAATTTCATTTGAAATTCTGGATACATAGTATGGCATTTAGGAAAACAATACAAAAATAATATACTGGAGTCAACCACTAGCTCTCTCCCTGTCATCTGAAGATGAAAAAATGGTTTAATCTTGCTGACACCCAATCTCCTTATGAGGATTTAGCTCAAATATTCTCTAGGATTTTTTCCAGTTATAAAATTCCTGACAACCCTGGAAGGTAGGCAAACATTATCATCCTCATTTTATAGATGAGAAAACATGTTCGCATGGGTGAAAGGGCTTCCCCAAGGCTCCTTATTGAATAAGCATCCACGTTTTCTCTCCCAGTGCTAAACTTTTGCATTATATCAAGCTTTTCACTTCTAGTAATAAATAAGATCACATTGTGCCCCTGATTAATGCTCTCCAATGCTTTCCCTTTTCAAATAGAATAAAATCTAAAATCCTTACTGTGTGTTACAAGGTCTTACATGATCTAGCCCCTGCCAATCATTTATTTGCTTACCAGATTCCAGACTCCCCCTAGATTTTCACATGCTGCCATTCAGGTCTAGGCCTCAACTCAAATGTTACCTCCTCAGAGAGGCCTTCCTTAATTGCCCAATCTAAAATAATACCTACATTCACTATTATAGCATACTGTTTCATTTTCTTCAAAGCACATATTGCCATATTTATTTTTTTACTTGTTTGTTGTCTTTCTCTCCTCTGACTAAAATGCAAGCACCATAATAGCAAGAACTCATGCTTACTACTCTATCCCCAGCACCTAGAAAAATTTATGAAATTGTGTTCAATAATATTTATAGAACTAAAGAACATAGAGTCACGTCTTATGGTGCAAGAGGCTAAAACCTTTTGAACAGAAACTCTGCATTTTTTACTTTACCCATATCAAGTACTTCATTGTGTAGGTTGCGGGGAGGGAGGTAGACTGAAGAGAAAAGGTAGGGTAAGATAGATGAGATGACACCCTAATTCAAGACAGCTTAAAACCTTTCATGCTTTTCTTAACCAACTTACTTAAAAGGATTATTTAAATGAGGAAGAAATGAGTTTTTCCTATAAATGAAATTATAAGAAAAACAATCCATTTCTTTCTTCCTCTCATTTCAAGATGAGGAATGACAGCTAATAAAGCACAGAAATGAACAAAACTTTCTCAAAAACCTCAGTTAGAGTCTGAAGAGCTGGGATTAGATAAAGCCCACTTACAAACTCCAATCCTGCACTTACTTACTACAATCAAGACCTATACAATTCTAAGTCACATGATCAGGCCAGTTTACTATTCCCTGGGGAGGCTGGATAGTGAAAATTTTCACTATGTCACTTTCACTTGAAAATCTTCCCACCTGGAAGAAGCCTTTAAAATCAGATGCAATTACCTATGTTCTATGTACTCACAGATAGTATGTGTGTGTGTGACTGCAGAGCAGCATAAAAGTAATAAGAAAGGGTGTTTACTCAGAACTCCTGTCTTCCAGAGAGGGTGTGAACTAGAACACTTAGGTGTTATGTCACTTTAGAGTTTGTAATGTTTGGTTGTATTTTAGAGAGAAAAAAATGTAAAATCTAAAAGCAAGATGAAGATAGAAAAACAAATGAAATCAGGTACATTTTTTTCTTTCCTTTTCCTTTTTTTAACGTCAATATTTATACCTTACACACATAGACACATCCACAGACACACACACACACATGCTTTTGAAAGTAATATTTTTAAATTATAATTAAAATATTATTAAGGCATAGAAAATACTCCTTAAATTTCCAAAATCAACATGGTTTATGAGATACATCTAAGTTAGTTCAATCTATATGGAGAAAAACTAGTAATATGTGAAAGCTACTAAATTGGTTATATCTTTTGATTTTCATATAAATATGCTTATAGTGGCATATAAATTGGAAATAAGTAAAATTTTATCTAAGAATATGAAAGTAGTTAAGTGATAATATGATAATACAGAATTTTTAAAAATAAATACCTAGAATAATTTAATGTTTGGAAAAAATAGGAATGAAATAACACTATGTGATAAAAGCAGCACAGAAATACAGGCTGTCCTAAAAGCCTAAAAATATAGGATAAATGTATTTTTAAATAGTATGTCAGGACTGGTCGGGTGATGTGGTGGTTAAGTTCACGTGCTCCACTTCGGCAGCCTGGGATTTGCAGGTTCGGATCCCGGGCAAGGACCTACGCACCACTCATCAAACCATGCTGTGGTGGTGTCTCATTTAAAGTAGAGGAAGATTGGCACAGATGTTATCTCAGGGCTAATCTTCCTCAGCAAAAAAAAAAGGAGGAAGATTGGCGATGCATGTTATCTCAGGGCCGATCTTCCTCACAAAAAATAAAATAAGTGGTATGTCTGTTATATTTTCAAATAATATCATTAATATGTTCTTCTTCAATCTCCAGACACCTTTTTGGGTGAAGTACTTAAAGCAATGGATGTAGTTATTAATATGAAAAATTACACTGCAGAGCACCCATAAAGTCTAAAATCAATTGGAATCATTGCTTTAAATTTAGAGGTATTTCACCTGAAAATATTTTAGGAGGTTGAATAAAAACACATTGAGCATATTACTTGAAAATGTATCCAATGTACTGTTTAAAAATAAGTTTATCCTATGTTTCCAAACTTTTCAGATATCCTACAGTATGTAAACATTGATTACTATCACATGAAAACATGCAGATACATTAAGAGATTTCAAAGGGAAGTTTGATAGGCTACAAATTACTACAGTTTAACATTGCTACAAATTTTCCCTATAATTCTGTGTATGTGTACAATACTAAAAGCAAATAAGACTTGTTCTGTAAACAAGAGCACTGTCTTTAAAAGATAGTGAAAAACTGCCCATCAATAGATGAATGGATAAACAAAATTCAATATATCCATATAATGGAATATTATTCATCCAAAAAAAGGAATGAAATTCTGATACATGTTATAGCACGGATGAACCTTGAAAATATGCTAAGTGAAATAAGCCAGATACAGAAGGATGTAATAGTCAAATTCAGAGAAAGACAAAAGTTAGAACAGCGGCCACCAGGGGCTGGGGGGAGGAGGGATGGGGAGTTATTGTTTAGTGGATACAAAGTTCCAGTTTGGGGTGACGAAAAAGTTCTAGAGATGAATAATGGTGACGATCTTACAACAATGTGAATGTACTTAATGCCACTTAACTGTACAATTGAAAATGGTTAAAATGGTAAATTTTATGTTTTGCATATTTTACCACAAATTTTTTAAGTGAAAAAAAAGATAGTGAGAGATATCCTAACCTAACTCCCACACCTACCCTTTGATGTGAAGTTTATAGTGGCTGCTTGACCTGCTTATGAAGGAAGGATGACAAAAGACTATCAAACTACAAAAACCTCCAGAGTAAAATAATTCTACCATCTACCTGGTGTTCCAGGCATTTCTTTCAGTCTTCTAACAAATCACTTCAGATTTCCTCATAAGAGAAATACTCAATTCAATAAATCAAATTTACTCTGTGATACATATGCTTCTGAAATTTCATGTCTTAGGAGACCGAAGAGAAAAACAAAAGTTATTTTGATTCTGAGCGACAAGGAGAATTAGTTAAAGTGAAAAAGAAGAAAAACTGAAATTAAGAGATTCCTACTATGTTAAAGGAACATCCACATAGATTTTTCTCATTTAATATTCATAACAATTCTGGAAAGTTTTTTCTCCACTTTGTACATGAGGAAATTGAGAGTCAAAGAGAGAGACTCTCAGTTAAGAAAACTGCTGAAGTTCACATAGCCAGTAAGCAATGTAGTAAAAACAAACTCACGTGTGTCTGAAAGAAACTAAGCCCTTTCCATTACCTGATTCTACTTTAAAACATGGGGAAAAGGGAGCATGTTACCATAGCATTTGCATTGTGTAAACCCTAAATACAAGGAAAGCCAATATCAACAGTTCAGGGAGAAGACAGGGACAATCCCAAAGTGAAAAACTCTAATAAGGAAGATGGTTAAAGTTGAATGAGAGGTTGTTAAAATAATAAAGTCTGATGATATAATCTCAAATTATGATAATGAGGAGGAAAAATGTTATGGAGTGAGGAGCATCGGGATAGATTTAAGGAAACCAAAGTATTTCCACAGGGAATTCTCTAGTCAGCATAGATTTTAGAATAACACACTAAAAACTATAAGAAACAAATGCAAACATCCAAAACTGAGCCTTGTGAAAAAAAATGACAATGGAAATCTAGAAATTGAAAATATCTAAAGATATAAAGATAAATTCAAAGAGCAAAAAGAACAACAAAGGGCAGATGCTATAACGTAAACAGAAAACTGACAAAATAACAGAGCAATTCAACTTCAATTTTGTTTTTATTTTCTCAAATATAAAATAAACCTTGAAGTCCAAGACAGAAAAAAGAGATCAGTGAGCATCTCACTATTTTAAATATATTTAAATCCCAAGGGTCATACAATGTACATTCCGGATTTCAAATTGAAATAATTTTTTAAACATGTATAGAAAAGTAAATGCACCAGAAGACAATTAATAGGAAAAGTTATCTCATTTTTGAGCGTGCACAAGATGGATTCTGGAAGCTGTCAAATACAATATTTCTGTAAGTGACTTTAAAAGTTGGGCTGAAATGGAGTTTAAAATCTGGTTCTGAAAAGGAAAGACTGGCTCTGACAGATCTGTAGCCTTGAACTTGTTCATCAGTTCTTCTGAATTTTATTCACTCCTCAGTGAAATGGAGATGTCGAGTTCTACTTTGTAGGATATGCTGTTAAGATCAATATATAAAATACCTGGCACACAGCAGGTACTCAATACATGGTAGTTTCTATGATTATTATATACTTTGCTATAACTGATCTAAGATAGAGGTGGACTGTATATATGTATCTTACTGAAAGATGATTATTTGGCAGCATGAGAGCGATACTTCCTATAGCCTTGCAACCTCTAGCATGTATCAACCTAGTTCCCTAGCAGTATTCTCCACCAGTGGAATGCCAGTTTGAAAACTTCAGTTTTAATAGATCCATATGCTCTTTTGGTAACTGTTCAGACCTATGGATGATACTAGTAATAACAAGCATATCTTAAAATGTATAAATTTATAAATGTAAAATTTATAAATCTGGCTTTGAGAACAAAAGAATAACATGACCAGTACAAGAGGCTCAGTAGATGGGATATAAGTCATATTCTACAGAATCTGGCAAAGGCTGAGGGCAAGAAAAAGCATTAGGCCAGAGAACCAAGCAAGATTCCACAGGAATGTCAGAAGCAAAACTTATCTGTGGTCGCTACTAAATCTATCAGGGATATTCTACACTTCCTGGTACTGACTTGAACTAAGGAAGTTTGAGAGAAAATAAACCAGTTTTGGAAATGTAGCCAATCTAACTCTGTTCAGCTTACTCAACCGTAGAGGCAGGATTCAGGGAAAGGAAAGAAAGAAAGGAGAGGCAAAATCTCTCTAATACTACTCCATTCCTCTGGGACACCTCAGAGAAACACAAATGCCCCCAACTCCCAGATATTGTGTGTCTTAGCCCATTTCCCCCTCATCTCATGATCACACACACTGTGTAATTTATAGTAGCTGCTACACCGGAATCCTCTGCAGCAGTGTCTTACATTATGACTCACTACTCTGTTTATCAGTATTTGCCCAGCAATGTTTCAAGCTCTTTGCTCAACTTCTGCTATCGACTTCAGTCAGCTCAAGTCCTCAGATGCAGCTATATGAGTGTGAATAAGAGTTGCTGCAAAAAGGTCCAGAAAGCAAGGTTATTATTAGATGCCATAAAACCAAGATTTCGTATGTCTAATGAATAAACTGCGATGCATTCTGCAAATACTTTAGGGAAGGCACAAAGGAAAAGTAAGTCACAGAGGTGGAATGATTTAGAGTTAGATTCTATGCAGAATTTCAAAGGAATGAGTATTCCTTTGACAGAAAACAAGAATCTAGATGCTTTAATCTTTTCTTAAAATAGGAAGCTACAAAATTTAGTTTCTATGTGTTCTCCCCAACTGCTTTAGAGTAATTACCTCTCTAAATTTCCCCAAGTGACTCTAATACAATTAAATTCTTAATAAACTGTTTTCTCTGACTTGATTCTAGACAAAAAAGAATACAGAAAGCATATTAAAACACAAAAATCAGGGGCCAGCCCGGTGGCATAGCGGTTAAGTTCACATGCTCTGCTTCAGTGGCCAGGAGTTTGCAGGTTCAGATCTGATGCACTGCTTGTCAAGCCATGCTGTGGCAGCATCCCATATAAAGTAGAGGAAGGGGCCGCCCAGTGGGGCAGTGGTTTAGTCCGCGCTTGGCAGCCCGGGGTTCGCGAGTTCGGATCCCAGGCGCCCGCGGACGCGCACTGCCTGTTAGCCATGCCGTGGCGGCGTCCCATATAAAGTAGAGGAAGATGGGCACGGATGTTAGCCCAGGGCCAGTCTTCCTCAGCAAAAAGGGGAAGATTGGCAACAGATGTTAGCTCAGGGCTGGTCTTCCCCACAAAAAAAATAAAATAAATAAATAAAGTAGAGGAAGATGGGCATGGATGTTAGCCCAGGGCCAATCTTCTTCAGCAAAAAGAGGAGATTAGCAATGGTTGTTAGCTCAGGGCTAATCTTCCTCACACACACACACACACACACACAAACCCCACAAAAATCAGCATGAAATTAGCACTAAAAACCTAACTAGGATGTCTTATTTGTATATGTTGTTTACATGGACAAGTTAGAATCTGATTGATTTTTGTACCAGGTTACCTCAGGATGTCAATTCCTTGTATTAACTTGAGATGCTCTAGGATCAATAAAGAGCTCTCTTCCAGAAGACTACTGGGTGGACAGGAAGGATATGAGAGCTCTGTGGGAAGTGGAGCCCACCATCTAGCTCTGCAAGGAGTTTTAGATCACACACCACACCCCTCCATACACAGAGTTTCTTTCCTTCTTTCCCAACTTTCTGGAACTGCCTTCTCCTCATGCCCTCCTCCACCCTAATTGTTTCCTAGCCTGGAACCTACTGGATTCCAATGAATGAAGGGAAAACATTAAAAGAAGCATTGAAGCCCATGCATGATCTCCTTGTCACTATGCCACTATGTCACTTACCCTTCCTCCCAAGTTCCACTGGCTCTCGCATAGGAATCTGTTGCCTCCTTGTTGTTGGATCTAATGCATCTTTTAATTAGGCCTGTATTTCTGGTCTAAACCCTTTCTGTAATATTCACCTCCTTCTATCTCCTTCCTTCTATCTCCAACACACACCCACACACACGCATACATACATACATGCCTATGCAAAACTCTAGGTTTCTATAAGTGAGGGTGGTTGGGTTAGAAATGAAACAGGTAAGGAGTAGGGAAGGAAAGGGAAGAAGGCAGGGGTAGAGGAGAAGAAAAGAAGGGAAAGAGGGGCCGCCCAGTGGTGCAGCGGTTTGGTCCGCGTTGGCAGCCGGGGGTTCGTGGGTTCGGATCCTGGGCGCCCGCCAACGCACTGCTTGTCGGCTATGCCGGGGCGGCGTCCCATATAAAGTAGAGGAAGATGGGCACAGATGTTAGCCCAGGGCCAGTCTTCCTCAGCAAAAAGAGGAGGATTAGCAACAGGATGTTAGCTCAGGGCTGATCTTCCTCACAAAAAAAAGAAGGGAAAGAAAGAGGAGAGAGAAGGAGAGGGAAAGGGAATAATATCCCTTTTGTTCCTCAAAAGAAAATACATGATACATTTGAACAGCATTCACCAAGAAAACTACATTTTCTAAATGTTTGCATTTACCATTTCCTGGTTGTCTGTAAACATAAGGAGATGTGAGTCTTTGGCTAAGCAGAATTCCAGACCAGAATTCCAGTCCTTCTTCTCCACTGAGAAGTAATAACAATGGTCACCATACCTCATCCAGAGGTCCGGGCAGCTAGGACAGGCACAAGTGGAGTATTTGGAACCTAGAAAGGAAAAGGACCTAGTTCACATCTTTATGTCTTAGAAATAAAATGGGAGATAAAATGGAATATGGCCATCCCAGTGTCTTCCTTGCCCCATCACATCTCAGATTAAGGCTTAGAGAAATGCACAATAATGTGTCAGGAAGAGGAAAATTCTCCCCTTCCCTTCTTGGTTCTTTTGACTGGTGGAATTAAAATGACATAAGACAAATTAACAGGAGAAAATCAAATTTAATTACCTATGTAAAAGAAATCCACAAGAACATGAGAGATTTCAAAGACAGGCAAAATGAGGTATATATATCATTCTAGACTAAGGAGAGGGGCAAGAGTCTGGGATTTCAAAGGGAAGGAAGGCAATTCACACTAGGAATGAAAGAGAAAATGTTCGGTAAACAAATGTTTGCTGGGTCATCCAAAAACAATGGGACACAGAGAAGACTTTGATCAAACAGGCCTTGCTAGGTTCCCCCTGACTACCACACCTAGTTCATGTTAAACTATAGTTGTCTATGGTGATATCTCCCCTCCTGGAACATGTCCTCTATCTAAATTCTTTTAGGCGGTTAGGGGGAAGGGCAAAGCTCCTTCCTGAGACATTTGGGCATTGATTGTTTTCAGCTCAAAATAATATGCATGCCAGAGTGGCACATCTTGGGGCAATTCATTCTGAACCCCTACAAATGCATGGCCTCAAATTAAATGTCCAACTCCATCACTACTACTGTACCTTTCACTAATCAAGGATGTGACTATAACTGAAGGAGCAGGAAAGGAAATGGGTACAGTCTTGCTGAGGACTGTGGAGAGAGTACATTGCTTGTGCTAGAGATCTTTATGCACATGTGGCATACATACCAGATAAAATAACAGTGCATGTGCATGATATGTGTCAGTGTACTGTCTATATAGGCTCAGTGCATACATTGCGTAACTGCATAATATACATTGCTTAAATCAGGCAGAATCTTTCAGAATGTGCAAACTTACCCCATAATAGTGCAGAAGAAAAGGACAGAAACTAAAAAGAGCAAACTTAACTAGAATGAAAGGTTGTTTGGGGTTTTTTTTTTAATCACAAGTGTGATTGTCTATCATCATTGGAAATTAGATAAAAGACTTATACTTCAGTGAAAATAATTTACTGAGATATTAAAAAAAGAGATTTTTCTGACAGAAAGGCATATCAGATGCTAAAGTGAAAAGTGATACAAGTCTCTTCTCTGAGCTCTTTTAAATACAGAACATTCATTCCTTTAAAATGGTTGGATTATAGTTCTGTGAAAATGAAAGGTAATGGAATAAGCTTTCAAGGTAATTTCAACCAATTCCAGTATTCTGTTGATTTTCTACTTCCATGAAACATACTTGTATAAATTCACCATAAGCACAATTCCACAATGGGCAAGTATGAGCCATTATATCAAGTGAGCACATGTGTAGATACATAATTGCAGAATAGATTATATATCTATTCTAGGTTTGGGAATTTAAAAATGGGAAAGTAGTACTTTTTAACATAAAGATTAGACAACTTTTCTATGGAAAGGCCTGGCATGTAACCAATGTAGTGATCTGGAGATCAAGCTATAAAGTTGGCACCTCATCAATTTGTGCTTTTTCACATAACTGTGATGTTACCCAGCCTATATGAGTAATTCCCAACTTCCCTGGGAGTCTCTTTCTGTCAAAGGTAGGACTTGGGTCTGGGATAGAAGTCCTAGGGCCAAACTCTAAAAATCTTAATGAATGAAGTCTGTATAATCTGTCACTAACAATGGTCCCCAGATAACACAAACCTAAATTAGGACTCTGAATTGTGAAATAATACACTGAGGGCCCTCTAGATAATCATATTTAAGGACCTAGAAGAGCTAAATATAGAAAACTCTCTAAATGGAAAAAAAATCAGAATATGTTTAATTAAATTATATCTATTATGTGAAAAATTAAAATTAATATTAAAACCATAATTTGATTATCATGATAAATATCATAGTGGGTAGAAAATGTTTTCAACACAACATAAAATTAAAAGTAATATTCAAAATTATAAGCATACTATGATCAGAACTATACCCAGCCTTACTGAAAAAAAAAGAAAGGTGAGGGATATTTTAGAGGACAGGATTGAAATTCTGTTAAAATAATAAATACTTACACAAATGCATGTACTCAAAGACTAGAAGACTATACCCAAGAAGTGTTATGTATAAGTGGTGATTAATTTTGTTGGAATTATTTTTCATTTTTCAAATTTTCTGTTATGTTATATTACTTTTATAATGCAAATTTTGGTTTCAGTTAGCACTTACCCTGGCACAGAATCCATTGGAATAGCAGCAAACTTGCTAGAATGGCACTCAGAAGCCCCAAAGCTACTGCCACATGGCAAGAGAGAAGGGACCTGGAAGAAGCTGCAAGAACAGAATCCAAAGCATAATTCTGAGTCAGACTGAAAGTTAAAGAAAAAAAGGTCAGGGAAGGATATCTGGGATCTTGAAGCAATTTGGCCTAGTAAAACTGAATGCCAGCCCTAAAGATTCCTTTCCTGGATTTTTCAGGGATTTGCTGTAAAGTCTAGGGTAGCCACCCACATCTTTATCAAGAAATATAGTATATTTATCAAGCTCAGGATACTTTTTTCCTTTGAAAATGTGGCTTACACAGTCTCATGCCTTAGTGGTGAGAATATAAATTGGTACCTCTTTGGAGGATAATTTGGCAACATCTACCTAAAACTGCAAAGGCATTTACCCCTTGATTCAGCAATTTCTCTTTGAAAAATTTCCTACAGATATTCACATATGTGCAAAATGTCATATCTATAAGGCTATTCATGGCAATAATATTTGTAGGAGGAAAAGATTGAATTCAACCTAAATATCTGTCAATAAAAGACCAGTCAAATACATTCTGATATATACATAAAGTGAATATGCAGCTTCTAACAAGGTTGGGGGGAAAAAAGAGGTCAAATGGCAGCATAGGCAGACTCTGAACTCACCTCCTGCCACTGACACAGCAGATTTACAACTATTCTTGGAAAAATTACCCCTCAGAGAGAACTGAAAACTGGATAAAAGGAACCCCTGCAGAATGAAAGTCCTAACTGAGGTGGAAGAGGCAAAATTCCCTTCTGGAGAGAAAAAAAGCCACCTTCACAAGTTGCAATGATTCCCAGCTGCCCGGGAGCAATCCAAAGGTACACAGCCTTTCCTGGAGGAGGGGGAAACTGAGCCAGGGAGCATTGCTGTTATAGGCATTTTTTGGACCCAGCACGACCAAGATGCGTGTCATAATATCTGGCTTTGGTGGCTAACACAACAATGGGGAATACCCCCAGAAAAGCTGGGACACAAAGAAATTAAAGCTGGCTCTTAAAGGGCCCATGCACAAATTCACCCATTTCTGAAAGCAACCTAAAATCACCAGAAAGAGAGGCACACAGTCCTTTGGTGAAAGAGACTCACCTGATAGGCTCTGCATGCATCTCAGCGAGAGGTGAGACCTCTCGAGGGACTGGAACATTGGTGGTGGCCATTGTTGTGACCTTCTGTGGGCATGTTGACACAGACTGGCAGACACCATTGGAGTTCTCCCTGTGGCCTGCTATCCCAGGGTCTACCCCACTCACTAGAGCACCAATTTAATCCAGCTCAGCCAAGGCAAGCAGCCCACCCTAGGTACTGGCCCCACCCAACAACAAGCCCTCAGGCAGCATGTGGGTCTGCTTAAGGGAGCTGCCTGGATTCTCTGCAGCCTGGGAAGTGGGTCCACCTCTGTGGGGCAGGACAACCCTGAGGAGTGGGTGGAGAGTGTGGGGCCCCTGCCTTGGAGCAACTTGGTTCACTTTAGGGGATCAGGACATGCACATGGGGCAGGACTGTATTGATTGTGTGTGTGGCCCCATGGGCAGTGGGGCTTCTTGGAGGCAGAAGACTTGTGCTTCTCAAACAGCCACATAGGAGATCAACCCCACCCTCCAAAGCCTGAAACAATTGAGTGCTTCTGTGCCTGGAGCCAGCCACACACAGCACAATCCCTCAGAGAGCTGACAAGAGCCTAATAGGCTGCAGGCTTATAGCAATTGTAAGCCCCTGAGTGTAACAACCAGCCACACTGGGGGCCTACTCATTTAATAGAAAAACTGCAACAGGAATATGCTATTAGACCTTGCAGCCAAGGTGCTGGGGCTCCCCATATCCAATAAAGAGACTGAAGGGCCTAGAACAACCACACAGAGCAGATAATTACAAACAGCCAACCAGGGGGACAGCTCAGCCTCCCTGGGCACCTATGGCAAGAGCAACCCTACCACAACAGAAGGACACATGTAGCCCACACAGGGGTCACTCCTGGAACATTTGGAACTGGTGATGAGAGGGAAGCACACTGCTGGGCCTCATAAAGCATCACTTACATAAGGTCACCTCTCCAAGATCAGGAGACATAGATGACTTACCTAATATATAGATAAAATCACAGAGAGAGAGTCAAAATGAGGAGGTAAAGGAATATCTTCCAAGGAAGAGAACAGGACAAAACCCGGAAAAAGAACTAAATGAAACAGAAATAAGCAACCTACCTGAGAGAAATTTCTAAACAAAGAGTCATAAATATGCTCACTGATCCTGGGAGAAGAATGGATGAACTCAGTGAGAACATCCACAAACAAATGGAGGACATAAAAAAGAACCAATCAGAAATGAAGAATA
The DNA here is from genome assembly GCA_031878705.1 of Tapirus indicus. Taxonomy (NCBI): domain Eukaryota; kingdom Metazoa; phylum Chordata; class Mammalia; order Perissodactyla; family Tapiridae; genus Tapirus; species Tapirus indicus. The sequence continues at coordinate 105,327,596 of CM062918.1, read as the reverse complement.
CAATACTGGAAATGAAAAATCCACTACAGAGACTTAAAAGCAGAGTAGAGGATACAGAAGAATAGATCAGCAAGCTGGATGAATGATGAGAGGAAACCACCCAAGCTGAACAGATAAAAGGAAAAAGAATTAAAAAGAGTGAGGATAGTCTATGGGACCTCTGGGACAACATCAAGCACACTAACATCCATGTTATAGGTGTCCCAGAAGGAGAAGAGAGAGACAAAGGGGCAGAGAACCGAAGAAATAATAGCTGAAAACTTCCCTAATCTAAGGAAGGAAACAGACATCCAGGTACAAGAAGCAGTGAGAGCACCAAATAAGAGAAACCCCAAAAGTCCCACACCAAGACACATTACAATTAAAGTGTCCAGAATTAAAGATAAAGAATCTTAAAAGCTGCAAGAGAAAGCTCCAAGTTACATACAAAGGAAACCCCATAGGCTATCAGCTGACTTCTCAGCAGAAACCTTACAGGATAGAAGAGAATGGTATGATATATTTAAAGTGCTAAGAGGAAAACACCTACAGCCAAGAATACTCTACCTGGCAAGGTTATCATTCAAAATGGAAGGACAGATAAGTGTTTCCCAGACAAGCAAAAATTAAAGGAGTTTATCACCAAGAAAACAGCCCTACAGGAAATGCTAAAGGGATTTGTCTAAGGGGGAAAGAGAAGAGCACAAATAGGAAAAAATTATCTATTTCCATGATAAGAGGGTAACAGATACAAATGCACAAAAAAGAGGTTAGATATGATATCAAAAACATAAAATGTGGGATGAGGGGAGTAAAAGAGTAGAGTTTTTAGAAAGAGGTTCAAACTAAAGAGACCATCAACTCAATATAGATTGATATATGCGTAGGTTATTATATATGAACCTCATGGTAAACACAAACCAGAAACCTATAATAAATACACAAAAAACTAAAGAACCCAAACATAATACCAAAGAAAGCCATCAAACCACAGGGGAAGAGAGCAAGAGAAGAAGAAAGGAACAGAGAAGAACTACTAAAACACCCAGAAAAAAAGTAAAAAAAATGGCAGTAAGTACATACTTATCAATAGCTACTTTAAATGTCAATGGACTAAATGTTCCAATCAAAAGGCATAGAGTGGCTGATTTGATTAAAAAAAACAAGACCCATATATATGCTGCATACAAGAGACACACTTCAAACCTAAAGACACTTACAAACTGAAAGTGAAGGAATAGAAAAAGATACTCCATGCAAATGGCAGTGAAAAGAAATCTGGGGTAGCACACTCATACCAGATAAAACAGACTTTAAGACAAAAGCTGTAACAAGAGACAAAGAAGGGCACTACATAATGATCAAGGGAACACTCCAACAAGAGGACATAACACTCATAATGTCTATGCACCCGATGCAGAAGCACCCAAATATATAAAGCAATTATTAACAGACATAAAAGGAGAAATAGTAAGACAATAATAGTAGGGGTCTTTAACACTCCACTTACACCAATGGATAGATCATCCAAAGAGAAGATCAATAAGGAAACGTCCTTAAATGACACAGTAGACCAGATGGACTTAGTAGATATCTACAGAACATTCCATCCAAAAACCAAATATACACATTCTTTTCAAATGCACATGGAACATTCTGCAGGACTGATCACATATTAGTCCACAAAACAAGTCTCCATAAATTTAAGAAGATTAAAAAAATACCAAGTATCTTTTCTGGCCACAATAGTATGAAACTAGAAATCAACTATAGGAAGAAAATCAGAAAAGCCACAAATATGTAGAGATTAAACGAAATGCTACTGAACAATTGGGTCAATGAAGAAATCAAAGGAGAATCAAAAAAATACCTGGAGACAAATGAAAATGAAAATATGACATGCCAGAATTTATGGGATACAGCAAAAGTGGTTCTAAGAGGGAAGTTTACAGCAATACAAGCCTATCCCAACAAACAAGAAAAATATCAAATAAACAATCTAACAGTGCACCTAAAGGAACTGGAAAATGAAAAACAAACAAAGCCCAAAATCAGTAGAAGGAAGGAAATAATAAAAATCAGACCAGAAATAAAAGAACTAGAGATAAAAAAAATGGAAAATATTAATAAAACCAAGAGCTGGTTCTTTGAAAAGGTAAACAAAATTGACTAACCTTTAGCTAGGCTCACCAAGAAAAAATGAGAGAAGGATCAAATAAGTAAAATCAGAAATGAAAGAGGATAAATTACAATGAATACCTCAGAAATACAAACGATTATAAGAGAATACTATGAAAAGCTATATGCCAACAAATTTGACAATCTAGAAGAAATGGATAAATTCTTAGAATCATACAGTCTTCCAAAACTGAATCATGAAGTAATAGAGAATTTGAATAGAATGATCACCAGTAAGGAGATTGAAACAGTAATCAAAAAAAAAAAAAAAAAAAAAACCTCCCCCAAAATAAAAGCCCAGGACCAGACAGCATCCCTGGTGAATTCTACCAAACATTCAAAGAAGACTTAACACCTATCCTCCTCAAACTCTTCCAAAATATTGAAGAGGAGGGGAAGCTTGCTAATTCATTCTATGAAGCCAACATTACCCTGATACCAAAACCAGACAAGGACAACACAGAAAAAGAAAATTACAGGCCAATATGACTGATGAACATTGATGCAAAAATCCTCAACAAAATACTAGCAAATCAAATACAACAATAAATTTAAAAGATCATACACCATAATGAAGAGGGATTCAATACAGGGATGCAGGGGTGGTTCAACATCCACAAATCAATCAACATAATACACCACATTAATTAAATGAAGAATAAAAACTCACATGATCATCTCAATAGATGCAGAAAAAGCATTTGACAACATACAGCATCCATTTATGATAAAAACTCTGAATAAAATGGGCATAGGAGGAAAGTACTCCACATAATATGGTCCATATATGACAAACTCACAGCTAATATCATCCTGAATGGTGAAAAACTGAAAGTTATCCCTCTAAGAACAGGAAACAGACAAGCATGCCCACTTTCACCACTCCTATTTAACACAGTATTGGAAATCCTGTCTAGAGCACTCAGGCAAGAAAAAGAAATAAAAGGGATCCAAAGTGGAAAGGAAGAAGTGAAGCCATCATTATTTGCAGGTGACATGATTTTATATACAGAAAACCCTAAAGAATCCACCACAAAAACTTCTAGAAATAATAAACGAATATGGTAAAGTTGCAGGATACAAAATCAACATACAAAAATCAGTTGTGTTTCTATACACTAACAATGAAGTAGCAGAAAGAGAAATTAATAATACAATCACATTTACAATTGCAACAAAGAGAATAAAATACCTAGGAATAAACTTAACCAAAGAGGTGAAAGATCTGTACACTGAAAACTATAAAACATTGTTGAAAGAAATTGAAGAAGACATGAAGAAATGGAAAGATATACTGTGCTCTTGGATTGGAAGAATTAACATAGTTAAAACGTCCATACTTCCTAAAGCAATCTATAGATTCAATGCAATCCCTATCAAAGTTTCAACATTTTTCACAGAAATAGAATAAAGAATCCTAAAATTTATATGGAACAACAAAAGACCCCGAATATCTAAAGGAATACTGAGAAAAAGAAAACAAAGCTGGAGGAATCATACTCCCTGATTTCAAAATTTTCTACAAAGCTATAGTAACCAAAACAGCATGGTACTGTCACAGAAACAGACACACAGATCAATGGAATAGAATCAAGAGCCCAGAAATAAACCCACACATCTACGGACAGCTAATTTTCGACAAGGGAGCCAAGAACATACAATGGAGAAAGGAAAGTCTCTTCAACAAATGGTGTTGGGAAAACTGGACAGCCACATCCAAAAAAATGAAAGTTGACCATTATCTTACACCATACACAAAAATTAACTCAAAATGGATTAAACACTTGAATGTAAGACCAGAAACCATGAAACTGCTAGAAGAAAACATACGCAGTATGCTCTTGAACATCCGTCTTAGCATCATATTTTCAAGTACTGTGTCTGACTGGGCAAGGGAAACAATAGAAAAAATGAACAAACAGGATGACATCAAACTAAAAAGCTTCTGCACAGCAAAGGAAACCATCAACAAAATGAAAGACAGCCTAACAATTGGGAGAAGATATTTGCAAACCATATATCTGATAAGGGGTTAATCTCCAAAATATATAAAGAACTCATACATTTTAACAACAAAAAAACTAACCTAATTTAAAAATGGGCAAAAGACCTGAACAGTCATTTTTCCAAAGATATTCAGATGGCCAAAAGGCACATGAAAAGATGTTCAACATCATTAACTATCAGGGAAGTGCAAATCAAAACTACAATGAGATATCACCTCACTTCCGCCAGAATGGCTATAATTAACAAGAGAGGAAACAACAAGTGTTGGAGAGGATGTGGAGAGAAGGGAACTCTCATACACTGCTGGTGGGAGTGCAAATTGGTAGAGCGACTATCAAAAACAGTATAGAAATTCCTCAAAAAATTAAGAATAGAACTACCATATGATCCAGCTATTCCACTGCTGCGTATTTATCCAAAGAACATGAAAACACCAATACATAAAGATACATGCACCCCCATGTTCATTGAAGCATTGTTCACAATAGCCAAGACTTGGAAGCAACCTAAGTGCCCATCAAGGGATGAATGGATAAAGAAGATGTGGTATATATACACAATGGAATACTGCTCAGCCATTTGTGACAACATGGATGGACATTGAGGGTATTATGCTAAGCAAAATATGTCAGAGGGAAAAAGTCAAAAAGTGTATGATCTCACTCTTAAGTAGATAAAAACAACAACAAACACATAGAGACAGAGATTGGATTGGTGGCTACCAGAGGGGAAGGGGTTAGGGAGGAGGGCAAAAGGGATGATTAGGCACATGTGTGTGGTGATGGATTGTGATTAGTTTTTGGGTGGTGAACATGATGTAATCTATGCAGAAATAGAAGTATAATGATGTACACCTGAAATTTATACAATGCTATAAACCAATGTTACTGCAATAAAAAAAAGAAACAAACAAACAAGAAAAGGTTTTCTTTTTTTTTTTTTTTTTTTGAGAGGCCTGGCCCAGTGGCATAGTGGTTGGGTTCCTGCACTCCACTTTGGGGGCCTGGGGTTCACAGGTTCAGATCCCAGGCTCAGACCTACACACCACTCATCAGTCCATGCTGTGGTGGTGTCCCATATACAAAAAAATAGAGGAACATTGGCACAGGTGTTGGCTCGAGGACAATCTTCCTCAGGCAGAAAGAGGAAGACTGGCAACAGATGTTAGCTCAGGACCAATTTTCCTCAAAAAAAAATGCTGTTTTTTACAGATATGGAGTGATTTTCAAGATGTATAGTTAAAGGAAAGAAACATTCTGCAGAACAATGTATACTATACACAAGAATCTGATAACATTTTTTGAATCTGCATAGGGGAAATAAATGGGGACAGAGATAGGAGGGAGACTTTTTACCTTATTTTATTTTGTACCTTTTGAATTTTGAACCATGTGACATATTACCTATTCAAAATTTAAATAAATAAAATTTAAATGAAAATAAAATAAGCTCCATCTCAGAAATGCTTTGTAAACTGTCATTATTGAAAGAGTAATGAACTTAGGTTGATATCATGTTTACAGATGGGACGCTATTTCATATTAACACTGTTGCATAAACCTACACATAAGAATATCATTTTCTTAATTTGTAAAATGGAAATTTTTTTTTACCTAAACTTTTATTTCAAAATCATAGCAGTCTCATAGTCTGATAGTGTAGGAGTTGTGTGAAGAGCAAAAATCTGTAAAGTAAGATATTTAAGTTCTAATTTTGACTCCTTTATTTGGTAACCTTTAATTTGGAAATTGGAAAACTAATTCTGTCTCTTTGGGCCTCACTTTCCTATTTAAATTTTAGATGTTATCCTATAGATATATATATGTATCTATGAAGCATTCTGAACTTCTCAAAAGGAAGAAATTCATAGTGAGAAATACCTTTAAAATGAGAACATTCTGAAAAATAAATATTTGTACAGATAAATTCAAAAATACTGGGTTTCTAGTGACATAAAAAATATATTTGCACTATAGAACATTTCATGAAATGAATGTTGATTTTAGATGTTATGCTAAATGAAAAAAAGTATCAACACATAACTGTATTTGTGTAACAAGAGTCCAATGCAAAAAATTAAGTGAAATTTTTAAAAACTTTAATTTACTTAAAAAATATACACATTAGAAGCCACTTAGTGGAGTACATACAGTAGAGTCAGCATAGAAAGGCAAAAACATATCAAAATAGTGATAGTGATTGCCATGTTGTGAAATTATTAGTCATTTTTATTTTCTTATATCTACTCTCATAGTTTCCCTAGTTTCTATAATGAACATGTAATACTTTTGAAAAAGATTTTTAATGTCATTTTAAAGCTCCCAATCTATTTTCCCATTTCCCAGTAGAGCACTCTGTAAAGCTGGGGTAGGAATGAACACACTGGCAATAAATAAGAATGTGCAATGTGCACTGTACATAAATAAAAACCACTTGCCTAGAAATCAAAATAATGATACTGAAGTCCCAATTTATCACCAGTTGTGTGACCTTGCACTTATACTTTAAAATGTACATTCCTTTTGACTTAATATTTTTATTCCTTAAAAATTAGCACAGATGTAATCCAAAAGAAGGAAAAACATATACAAATAAAAATGTCCAATGTTGTATAATTTATAGTAATAGAAATAAATCTAAATGTTCAAGTACAGTGGAATGATTTAGCAAATTATAGCAATGCTTTCAAAAGACGTGACCAAAAATTATAATAATAAGGCTATGTAGCAAAAACTAAATAACTTACAGTTTACTCCAAACATTACTAAAGAGATAAAGTTCTCCCAACAAAATTCTTGCTTTAGTTTAAGAGCAGTAAAGACTAACAGAATTGCCCTAGCTTGGGTTTCATAGATGAGCTCACAGAAGTAAATGGTTAGGAAAGAATTTACCTGAGACCTAAGATCTGATCCTCAACCATATACCAAATTTTCATATTCCAACTCTGGACTTCAAACTGAACCAAAAGTACTTCCTCAAATTACCCTTGATTTTTCCACATCCTTTACTCTAAACTTATTCTACCTCCCATTCATCCCTTAGCCTATGGTCACTATGCACAGTTTTCCATACTAACTTGGTTAACTCACCTTTTTGCTGTGGTCTGGAGTCATTCTGGGCATGGGGTGAAGTAGACAACTCTAATACAGAATAAATAGCATTGTCAGTCATCTCCATCTAAAATCTTTCACATTCAGTTAAAGCAGTAAAATTATAGAAGTATGAGGAGACATGCATCAGTCAGGAAACAACCCAATCTCTAAACTGCTAGCAGGAAACTTGAAGCTTTGTTTGAAAAAAAAAAAAGGTCCACCATGACAAAAACAAAAGTAATTTTTCAGGAAATGATTCAAATTCTGGGACTGCCTATAGAAATTAATATTCTAAATTGTGATGTTTTTTACCTTATCGCACTCTCTAGATGCTCATTAAGTACATATTAAATTGACTCCCCATCTCTTCTAATTCTATTGAGCAAGGAAAAGTTGCCCTAAGTCCAGCAATTTCAATAATGAAAACCGGAATAAAAATGAGAGCATGTCTTAGCTGTGAACTTATCTCAGATTTTGTATTTGCTTTGCTTCCTTTTGAGAAAATAAATGCATACAAAATGGGAGTGAGTTCATTGTTTCTTGGACCTTTTGGGTAGTGATATGTGATAGAGAAATGGATTGTTGGCTGCATACACCTGGAATCATGGGAGGAATGGACTATTGCCCAGATCTATGTTTTGTGAATATACTGCACCCCTGTGTTTCCCCCAAACATTCTCCCAACTGTGCTCTAATCTTTACCATTCACAGTTTCAGAAAATCCTTTATATATTCTCTCCTCATTTTCTCATTTGCAAAGACAACTATAAAGGGGAACAAATAAAATAAGTACAAACTAAAGTCCTAGTAATTTATTTCTAATAGGTGAAAAGTTAATAAAAAGTTAAAGTAAGGAACACAGAGAGGGAGTTGAAACTCTTAAGAATAGATAAGGTCAGTAAGATAGAATGTATAAAGATAGGAGAGTGGAAAGAGAGGAGAAACAGCGAGAGCATATCAATAAAAACTAATATAGTTCTGTTTTCAGCCATGACAGAGTGATACTGGACTTGACCTTCAGCCAAAAAACCATACATGACAAAATACAGGAGGCGACTGTTTTCAGGCACAGAACAGACAGCACTGTGATTCCTGAGAGAACAGAACACTCAAAGGTGAGCACTACAATTACCCTGGCATTCTACCTAGGGCTACCTTCTGTCATAAAGCATGAAAATGAATCCTAAATGGAGCAGTAGTTTCACTAAGCTGAAGAGTGGAGATCCAAGTTTTAAGCTGCTTATGTGGCTGGAATTTGCAGGGCAGGGTAACTGACAAGAGAGAGCTGCACAGAGAGAGGTGTTCAGAAGGCTGCATGGGAATTCACCACAGGTCTTTAGTTAAGAGCTAGGCTGCACAGACAGAGGACATGATTCTCCAAGCCCTAGATGATATGGCCCCCTGCAGGACTGACAGCTGAGTAGTGAGACCAGAGGTGCTGCAGTGCTGACAAGCGTGAACAAAGAAACAAAGCAAACCTTGACAGAACCAAAAAGATCCACCAGTAATTTAACTGCCTATGAAAACAAATTTTGATGCCCTTAAAAGGAAGAAAAGATAAACAAATATGGTATATACATACAACGGAATATTCTCCAGCCTTAAAAGGGAAGGAAATCCTGTCACATTCTGCAACATGGATGAACCTTGAAGACATTATGCTAAATGAAATAAGCCCATCACAACAAGACGAATACTCTATGATTCCACTTATGTAAGGTACCTAAAGTAGTCAAATTCACAGAAACAGAAAATAGAATAGTGGTTGCCAGGAGTTGGGGAGAGGGAAAAATGAAGAGTTGTTTAATGATTATAGAGTTTCAGTTTTGCAAGATGAAAAACTTCTGGAGATCTGTTGTGTGAAAATACTTGTATTAGTCTGCTTAGGCTGCTATAACAAAATACCATAGACTGAGTGGCTTAAACAACAGAAATTTATTTTCTCACAGTTCTAGTTGCTGGAAGTCCAAGATTAAGGTGCCTGCAGGGTTGGTGTCTGGTGAGGACTCCCCTCCTTGGGTGGCAGTAGCTGCCTTCTAACTATGGTCTCACATGGCGTTTCCTTAGTCATGTGTGCAGGAAAAGAGAGAGCAAGTGAGCTCTCTGGTATCTCTTCTTATAAGGACACTAATTCTGTCAGATCAGGACCCCACCATTATGACCTCATTTAAATGTATTTACTTCCTTAGAGGCCCCATCTCAAAATACAGCCAGACTAGGTGTTAGGGCTTCAACATATGAATTTAGGGGTGGGAGGGGGCACAAATATTCAGTCCATAACAATACTTGACACTATCAAACTGTACACTTAAAAATGGTTTAAAAAAGAAGGAAGGCAATGCAAGAACCAGGCCTCCTTGAGGAAATGACTAATTCTAGGGCCAGGGCAGAAAAAGTACAAGATGAGCCTGGAGCATCTTTTAGTCTCTTTCTGCCAGAAAATAATGAAGTACTCAAAAACAAAACCAAAAAAACAATGAGAGTATCCCAGAAGGACACAAGAACCAACATGAAAATTCTCCCATTGGCCATAAATGAAACAATTAGAGCAACAAAATAAGTAATAGTATTGAATTATAACCCAGGAATTTTAAAAATCTATGAATCCATACTTTTTATGTATTTTTGACAAAAAAATAGATTTAAGATGTACAATGTGAAGTTTTGACATAAGTATACATTGTGAAATGATTACAACATCCAAACTAATTAACATATCCATCACCTCCAGTGTTAACTATTTTGTGTGTGAGGTGAGAACATTTGAAATCTACTCTTAGCAAATTTCATGGATATAATTCTTTATTCTTAAATATAGTCACCAAGCTGCACATTAGGTCTCCAGAACTTATTCATCTTATAACTGAAAGTTTATACTCTTTGATCAATATCTCCCCTTTTCCCCCACCCACCAGCCTCTGGTAATGATGACCTTTCCACTCTCTGTTAGTATGAGTTCGACTTTATTACTTTTTTTTTAGATTCCACCTAGTGAGATCACGTGAAATTTCTCTTTCTGTGTCTATCTTATTTCACTTAATGTCCTCATTGCAAATGGCAGGATTTGCATTTTTCATTATATTTATATATATATATATATATATATATATATATATTATATATATATATCACATTTTCTTTATCCATTCATCTTTCAACAGACATTAAGGTTGTTTCCATGTCATGGTTACTATGAATAATGCTGCAATGAGCATAGCAGTGCAGATCTCTCTTCAAAATAGTGATTTTACTTTTAGATATATACCCAGAAGTGGGATTGCGGGAACATATGGTAGCTCTATTTTTAGTTTGTTGAGGGGCTTCCATACTGTTTTCCATGGTGGCTGTGCCAATTTATATTTCCATTCATTTTGTTGATTTTTTCCTTCACTGTGCAGAAACTACTTAATTTGATGTAGTGCCACTTCCTTATTTTTGCTTTTGTTGCCTGTGCTTTTAGCGTTCATCCCAAAAAATCATTGCCAAGATCAACATCAAGGAACTTTTCCCCTACATTTTCTACTAGTTTTACAGTTTTGGGTCTTACTTTCAAGTCTTTAACCCATTTTGGGGTTTTTTTGTGCACAGGGTAAGAAAAGGATCCAATTTCATTCTTTTGCATGTGCGTATCCTGTTTTCCCAACAACATTTATTTAAGAGACGATTGTTTCCCCACTGTATATTCTTGATGCCTTTGTCAGAACAAACTGTTCTTCCTATCCTTTTAGTGTGTTTATTCTCAGGGTGTTTGCTCTTCTGTGTTGCTGATGCTTCTTAAATGAAATCCTGAGATCCCCCAGAGATATTTTCATTGTGGATAGCAATGTAATTACTGTTCTTTGTTGGAGGATGGAGGCTGGGGTCACCTACTCTGCCATCATGGTGATGTCACTCCTCTGAATCCATACTGATTTAAATAAATGATTGAATAAATAAATAAATGAGGGAGAAGTTATAAATTTTCCCTACAGAGATTCCAAATAAGATATGCAGATACCCCTATGTCATGATGTGCAATTTAATTCTCCTCCCCTCACACAGTAACAAGACTTAATGACTTAGTTCTAAAGAATAATGTATGAATAGGGGAGAATAGTAACTTTACAGTAGAGAAACCTGGAAAACACAACCTCGACCCCATGAACAGGGTTAAACATGTGAAACACCAGTGATAAGTCTTGTTGATATCATGTACCCTCAATATCATGCAATGAGAAAGGCAGCTGGTAATTTCACCAAAACCCATTACCTCAGTCTCTACATGAGAAAAAAACTTAATTAGATAACTTCTAATTGAAAGGTATTCTATTAAATATCTGATCAGTACTCTTCAAACATACCAAGGTCAGAAAAATAAGGAAATAGTGAGAAAGCATCACTGACCAGAGAAAACTAAGGAAATACAAAAACTAAATGCTAGGTGGTATCCTGGATTAGATCCTGGAATAGAAAAATGACATTAGTGGAAACCTGGTGAAATTCAAAGAAAATCTGGAGTTTGGTTAGTAATAATGTAGCAGTGTCTTAGTTTTGACAAATATACCATGATTATTTAAGATGTTAACATTGGGGAAATGGGATGGAGAGTAAAAAGGAATGCTCTGTACTATCTTTGAAACTTTTCTGTAAATCTGAAATTATTCCCAAGTAAAAATTTTATTTAAAAAAGAAAGACAACATAATGCAGACTCCCTATAATTGAACATATTTAATGTCCAGCATACCATAAAAATTTATTACAATTCAAAGAAAGAAGAAAATGTGGGTCATAGACCAGAGAAAAATCAGTAAGTAGAAAAGAAATTTGATTACATAAATGTTGGAATTAGCAAATTAAAACTTTAATAGCTATACAAATATGCTTATAGAGGAAACTATGGTCATAATAAATTTAAAAATGAAGAATCTCAACAGAGAAATAGGAAGTATAACAAAAGAACCAAGTGGGCATAAAACAGTGGCTTAAAACAATGTACATTTATTCTCTTACAGTTCTGGAGGTCAGAAGTTTAAAATGAAGGTGTTGAAAGACTGCTTTCCCTCTGGAGGCTTCAGAAAATAATCCACTTCCTTGATTCTTCCTGCTTCTAGAAGCTGCCTGAATTCCTTGGCCCCTTCCTCCATCTTCCAAGTACATCACTCCAATCTCCGTTTCTACCATCATAACTCCTTTTTCGGAATTTGACTCTAGTGCCTCCCCCTTATGAGAATTGCTGTGATTACACTGGGCCCACCTGGAAATCCAACATAATCTCTCCATTGTAAGATTCTTAATTTAATCATATTTACAAAGTTTCCTTTGCCATATAAGGTAACATATTCACAGGTTCCAGGGATTAGGACATGGACATATTATATTAATATAACAGGTGGTTATATTAATATAAGACAAAATTGACAAGTATAAAGTGGTACATTTCATAATTGTATGAGTCATAGCATCAAGCATACATAACAATGTAAATGAGCATGCACCTAACAACAGAACTTCAAAACATATGAAGCAAAAACTAATTGAATTAAGGGGAGAAATAAACAAATCCATAATCATAGTTGAAGATTTAAATACCCCTTTCTCAGTAACTGATAAAACAATTAGACAAAAAGAAAAAAAATCTGGGGCCGACCTGGTGGTGTAGTGGTTAAGTTTGGCACACTCCACTTCAGTGACCTGGGTTCATGGGTTCAGATCCTATGCATGAACCTACACCACTCATCAAGCCATGCTGTGGCAGTGACCCACATAGAAAATAGAGGAATGATTGACACAGATGTTAGCTTGGGGCCAGTCTTCCTCATACACACATACACAAATCAGTAAGAATATAAAAGATCTAAACAAAACTATCAACCACCTTGGCCTAGTTGAAATTTATCCAACAAAATGACATTAAAAAACTACAGAATACACAAGCCTTTCAAGTGTAAATGGAATGTTCACCAAGTAAATTATATATTGGGTAATAATACAAGTTTTAATGAATTTCAATATATTAAAATCTTACAGACATGTTTTATGATCACAGTGGAATCAATAACAAGAAAAAATCTAGAAAATTCCTAAATATTTGAAAATTAAAGCACCCGCTGATAATCATCAGGGAAATACAAATTAAAACCACAATGAGATATCACCTCACACTTGTTAGAATGACTATTATCAAAAAGACAAGAAATAACAAGTGCTGGACAGAATGTAGAGAAAGGGAAACCTTTGTGTACTGTTGGTGGGAATGTAAATTGGTACAGCCACTATGGAAAATAGTATGGAAGTTCCTCAAAAAATTAAAAATATAATTACCATATGATCCAGCAATTCCACTTCTGGGTATTTATCTAAAGAAAACAAAATAACTCAGAAAATAATCTGCAACCCCATGTTCATTGCAGCATTATTTACAATTACTAACACATGGAAACAATCTAAGTGTCTATTGATAGATGAATGGATAAGAAAATGTGGTGTATATCACATTGAAATGAACACAATGAAATATTATTCAGTCATAAAAAAGAAGGAAATCCTGCCATTTGTGACAACATGGGTGGACCTTGAGGGCATTATGGTATGTAAAATGTCAGACAGAGAAAGACAAATACTGTATTATCTCACATATATGTGGAACCAAAAAAAACAAACTCATAGATACAGAGAACAGATTGGTGGTCGCCAGAGGTGGGAATTGCAGGTAGGGAAAATGGGTGAATGTGGTCAAAAGGTAAAAACTTCCAGCCATAAGATGAATAAGTCCTGGGGATGTAATGTACAGAATAGTGACTACAGTTAATAATACTGTATTGTATATTTGAAAGTTGCTAAGAGAGTAAATCTCAAAAGTTCTCATTACAAGAAAAAAAATTGTTACTGTGTGGTGATGCATGTAACCGAGCTTATTGTGGTAATCATTTCAAAGTGTATACTTATATCAAGCCATTACGTTGTACACCCAAAACTAATACTATATGTCAATTTTATCTCAACTTTAAAAAATAAAAACAAGAAAAAGAAAGTGTTAGAGAAGTGAGAGGTGTTAGAAACCCACTGGTACTAACCTGAGACTTTTTAATTGACATAATAATAAAGATAATTAAAAGGGGGGAAAAAACAACAAAAAAAGTTCTGTTAGAATAATTAAGATGACTTTTTGTATATCTGAAAAAATAAAAATGACACATACTTTTAAATAATCTATGAGTCAAAGAAGAAATAATATACAAGGTTAGAAAATATATCAAACTGAATAAATATGAAAATACAATGTGAAAATTTGTAAAACACAACTAAAACAGGGGCTTAGAGGGAATGTTATAGCTTTAAATGAACACAAAAGAAGAAAGATTTTAAATAAATAATTTAAGTTTCTAATTTAAGAAGACAGAAAAAGAAGAGCAAATAAAAACCAAAGTAAGCAGAAGAAAGGCCAGAATTTAGAAATCTGAAAACAATAAAATTAAAAAAACAAGCAATAGAAAAATTAACAAAGCCAAAATTTGGTTCTAAGATTATTGACTGATAAACTACTAACAAGACTGATCAAGAAACAGAGAACACAAATTATGAATATCAAGAATAAAGAGGGTATATCACTATAGATTTTAAAGACATTGAAAGGATAATAAGGATATGTTATAAACCAATGTTACCTCAATAAAAAATAAATAATATTTTAAAAAGGATAATAATGGAATATTATATCTGTATGCCAATAAATTTAACAATTTAGATAAAATAGAAAAATTCCTTGAAAAACAAAATTTACCAAACTGACACAAGAAGAAATAGAAATTTTTGGATAGTTCTTTTCCACTGAAGAAATTGAACTTGTCAATACAAATCTTCCCATTAAGAAAGCTTCACGCTCAGATGACTTCAATAGCATACTCCATCAAACTTTAAGGAATAAATAACACAGTTCCTTCAGAAAATAGAAGTGCATACTCCAACTTATTTTAGGAGGCTATCATGACCCAGACACAAAACCTGACAAAGAATTACTAGAAAAGAAAATTACAGACTCCAACCTTCATGAATATAAACATCAAAATCTGAAAAAAATTCTCAGCAAATCAGATTCAGAAAAATCATAAAAGAGATAATTCATCATGACAAAGTGTTGTTTATCCCAGAAATGCACCATTTAACATTCTAAAATCAATCAATGTACCTTACCACATTAATAGAAGAGGAGAAAAAAACATATAATCATGCCAACTGAAGCAGAAAGAAAGCATTAAAAAAATTCAACACCCATTCACAAAAAGGTAATCAGGAAAAGAATAGAAAGAAACTTTCTCAACCTGATAGTGTTGTCTACAAAAAATCTACACTAATAGAATACTTTAAGTGAAATATTGAATGTTATCCTAATAAGATCAGGAACAAGGCAAGGATATCTAATTTTACCACTTCTAGTCAACATTTTACTGAAAGTCCTAGACAGCAAAAATAAATAAAAGATCAAAAGAAAGTAGAATTTAGGTGACATCAGCATCGTGGTGGAGTGAACTTTCCCCTTAGATTCTCCCCGCCAAGATACAACAACAAAGACATTCATATACCAACAGAGGACATTCCCACAACACAAAAGACGTCTGAGAGATCCACACAGCCTTACATCTGAAGGTGGAGGTGCTGGAACCCATGGAGGAAGTGGAAGGAGTTACTCCACCCCAACAGCAGTGATCCCAGGACCATGCAGCTCTCAGAGAGAGGGGGGAGGGGTGGCCCTCTTGGGAAAACCATCACACTCCAAGTTCCCTCACAGCCCATGAGAAAGTGCCACACAGAGGGGACTGAACTGTTGTGGGCGTGTCTTCATTAAGCTAGCACCCCAGGAGAGCAGATAGCAAGGGAAGAGTGAGAAGCCCCTGAGATCAGGCAGGCAAAAGAAAGCGCCCCTCCCCCTGCCAGGTGCTTCAGCTCAGCTGGTCAGCCAGAGTGCCCACAGATCGAGGCAGGCTCAGAATACACAGCTCTTGACCCCCCACCCAGTGGCAACAGGTGGAAGCTGTGACCAGATATTATCAGTATGAGGAAAAAGAAACCCATGTTGTCAAACAATATGCAAAAATATATTAAATCTCCAGAACAGAAGGAAAGTGACAAGCACCCATAAATCAATCCTGAAGGCACAGAAACTTATAATCTAAACAGAGAATTCAAAATAAGCTATCATAAAAAAAAAAAAAAAACCTCAACAAGTTACAAGAAAATACAGATAGACAGTTCAATGAAATCAGGAACTTCTTCATAAAAGAGACTGAAACTTTAAGAAAAACCAATCAGAAATGTTGGAGATGAAAAACACAATGGAGGAGATAAAGAGAAATCTAGACTCTTTAAAGAAAAGAGCTGACAAAATGGAGAAAAGAATTAGCAATATAGAGGATAGGAATGCAGAAGTGATGCAGATGAAGGAGGACAGAGAACTAAGACTAAAAAGAAATGAATAAATTCTCCAAGAAATATCTGACTCAATTAGGAAATGCAACATAAGGATTGTAGGTATTCCAGAGGAAGAAAAGAAAGAAAAAGGAGCAGAGAGTTTGTTCAAAGAAATAATACCTAAGAACTCCCCAAACCTGGAGAAGGAGCTGGAAATACAAGTGAATGAAGTCAACAGATGGCCTAACTATATCAACATAAAAAGACGCTCTCCAAGGCATATAGTAGTAAAGCTGGCAAAAGTCAATGACAAGGAAAAAATATTAAGGGCAGCAAGACAAAAAAAAATAATAATGTACAAAGGAATTCCCATCGGGCTTTCAGCAGAAGCTTTATAGGCTAGGAGAGAGTGGAATGATATATTCAAAGTTCTGAAAGACAAAACCTTTCAGCCAAGAACACTCTATCCAGCAAAAATATCATTCGGATATGATGGTGAAATAATAACTTACCCAGACAAACAAAAGCTAAGGGAGTTCATTGCCACAAGACCCCACTACAAGAAATGCTCAAGAAGGCCCTCATGCCAGAAGGAAAAAAGAGAAAGGGGATACAAAGCCTTGAGTAAGGAGAAAAATAGATAGACAAAATCAGAAAAATTGCAGCTCTCTATCAGAAAAGGTTAGCAAACATCTAATTATAACATCAAAGACAAAGGGAAGGAAAACACTGAAAATAAATATAACCTCATCACTTTAACCACAAACTCACAACACAAGATGGAATAAGTTGTGACAATAATAAATAGAAGGAGAAGAGGAAAAGGATGAAATTGACTGAGTCTAAGGAAATAAGAGGCCATCAGAAAATGAACTATCTCATCTACAAGATTTTTTATATAAACCTCATGGTAACCACTAAACAAATAATCAGACAGAGACACATATGATAAATAAAAAGAAAACCATCATACAGAACTACCAAACTGAATTTGTAGTCCGAAACATATGGGACGAGAAATAAAGGAAAGGCAGAAAAACCAGAAAACGAGCAATAAAATAGCAACATTAAGCCCTCATATGTCAACAATCATTCTAAATATAAATGGATTGAATTCTCCAATCAAAAGACACAGAGTGGAAGGATGGATTAAAAAGCAAGATCCAACAATATGCTGCCTCCAGGAAACACATCTCAGCTCTGAAGACAAATACAGGCGCAGAGTGAAAGGATGGAAGACAATACTCCAAGCTAATGGTAAACAGAAGAAAGCAGGTGTTGCCTTACTTATATCAGACAAAGTAGATTTCAAGATAAAACAGGTAATGAGAGACAAAAAGGGGCAATATATAATGATAAAAGAGGCACTCAATCAAGAAGATATATCACATAAATATATATACACCCAACACAGGAGCACAAAAGTACATAAAGCAACCATTAACAAACCTAAAGGGAGATGTTAACAACAGCTCAACAATAGTAGGGGATCTTAACACCACACTTACATCAATGGATAGATCATCCAGACAGAAAGTCAATCAAGAAATTGTGGACTTAAACAAAAAACTAGACAAGATGGACTTAATAGATATAGAAAGAGCACTTCATCCAAACACAGCACATTACACATTCTTCTCAAGCAAGCATGGAACATTCTCAAGGATAGACCATATGTTGGGAAACAAGGCAAGCCTCTATAAACTTAAGAAGATTGTAATCATAACAAACATCTTTTCTGACCAGAATGCTATGAAACTAGAAATCAACTACAAGAAAAAAAACTGGGAAAGTGATAAAGATGTGGAGACTAAACAACATGCTACTGAAAACCAATGGATCATTGAAGAAATTAAAGAAGAAACCAAAAAAATATCTGCAGACAAATGAAAACGAAAATACACCATACCTACTCATATAGGATGCAGCAAAAGTGGTCCTGAGAGAGAAATGCATAGCAATACAGGCCCACCTTAACAAACAAGAAAAATCCCAAATAAGCAATCTTAAACAACACCTAACAGAATTAGAAAAAGAAGAACAAACAAAGCCCAAAGTCAGCAGAAGGAAGGAAATAATAAAAATTAGAGCAGAAATAAATGAAATTGAAACCAGAAAAACAGTAGAAAAGATCAATGAAACAAAGAGCTTGTTCTTTGAGAAGATAAACAAAATTGACAAACCCTTAGCCAGACTCACTAAGAAAAAAAGAGAGAAGTCTCAAATAAATAAAATTGGAAATGAAAGAGGAAAAAATCACAACAGAAAGCCCAGAAATACAAAGGATTATAAGAAAATACTATAAAAAACTATATGCCAACAAATTGGACAATCTAGAAGAAATGGATAAATTCTTAGACTCATACAACCTCCCAAAACTGAATCAAGAAGAAATAGAGAATCTGAATAGACCAGCCACAAGTAAAAAGATTGAAACAATAATCAAAAACCACCCCAAAAATAAAAGTCCAGGACCAGATGGGTTCTCTGGAGAATTTTACCAAACATCCAAAGAAGATTTAATACCTAGCCTTCTCAAACTATTCTAAAAAAATAGAGGAAGATGGAACACTTCCTAACACATTCTATGAGGCCAACATCACCCTGATACCAAAGCCAGACAAGGACAATACAAAGGAGGAAAATTACAGGCCAATATCGCTAATGAGCATAGATACAAAAATCCTCAACAAAATATTGGCAAACCAAATGCAGCAATATATTAAAAAGATCACACACCACAATCAAGTGGAATTTATACCAGGGACACAAGGATGGTTCAACATCCTCAAATCAATCAACGTGATACACCACATTAACAAAATGAGGAATAAAAACCAGATGATCATCTCAATAGATGCACAGAAAGCATTTGACAAGATCCAACATCCACTTATGATAAAAACTCTCAATAAATGGGCATAGAAGGAAAGTATCTCAACATAATAAAGGCCATATATGACAAACACACAGCCAACATCATATTCAATGGGGAAAAACTTAAAGCGATCCCTATGAAAACAGGAACAAGACAAGGGTGCCCACTCTCACCACTCATTCAACACAGTACTGGAAGTTCTGGCCAGAGCAATTAGGCAAGAAAAAGGAATAAAAGGAATCCAAATAGGCAATAAAGAAGTAAAACTCTCACTGTTTGCAGATGACATGATTTTATATATAGAAAACCCTAAAGAATCCGTTGGAAAACTATTAGAAATAATAAACAACTACAGCAAAATTGCAGGGTACAAAATCAACTTACAAAAATCAGTTGCATTCCTATACTCTAATAATGAACTAACAGAAAGAGAACTCAACCCCGTTTACTATTGCAACAAAAAGAATAAAATATCCAGGAATAAATTTAACCAAGGAGGTGAAAGACCTATACGATGAAAACTATAAGTTATTATTGAAAGAAATTGATGATGACATAAAGAAATGGAAAGATATCCCATGCACATGGATTGGTAGAATAAATATAGTTAAAATGTTCATACTACCTAAAGCAATCTACAGATTCAATGCAATCCCAATCAGAATCCCAATTACATTCTTCATGGAAATAGAACGAAGAATCCTAAAATGCATATGGGGCAACAAAAGACCCCAAATAGCTAAAGAAATCTTGAGAAAAAAGAACAAAACTGGAGGCATCATAATCCCTGACTTCAAAATATACTACAAAGCTTGTAGTGATTAAAACAGCATGGTACTGGTACAAAAACAGACACACAGGCCAATGGAACAGAATTGAAATCCCAGAAATAAAACCACACATCTACAGACAGCTAATCTTCGACAAATGAGCTAAGAACATACAATGGAGAAAGGAAAGTCTCTTCAATAAATGGTGCTGGGAAAACTGGACAGCCACGTGCAAAAGAATGAAAGTAGACTATTTTCTTTTGGCATACACAAAAATTAACTCAAAATGGATCAAAGACTTGAAAGTAAGACCTGAAACCATAAAACTCCTAGAAGAAAATATAGGCGTACACTCTTTGACATCAATCATAGAGGGATCTTTTTGAATTCCATGGTTACTCGGACAAGGGAAACAAAAGAAAAAATAAACAAGTGGGACTTCATCAGACTAAACAGCTTCTGCAAGGCAAATGAAACCAGGATCCAAATGAAAAGACAACCCACCAGCTGGGAGAAAACATTTCTAAATCATATATCCAACAAGGGGTTAATTTCCATAATCTCCATAAGGAACTCACACAACTGAACAACAAAAAAACAAACAACCTGATCAAAAAATGGGCAGAGGATATGAACAGACATTTTCCCAAGGAAGATACACAGATGGCCAAAAGGCACATGAAATGATGTTCAACATCACTAATCATCAGGGAAATGCAAATCAAAACTATACTAATATATCACCTTACACCTTACACCTTAGAATGGCTATAATCACCATGACAGAAAATAACACATGTTGGAGAGATTGCGGAGAAATGGGAACCCTCATTCACTGCTGGTAGGAATGCAAACTGGTGCAGCCTCTATGAAAAACAGTATGGAGAGTTCTCAAAAAATTAAAAATAGAAATACCTTATGATCCACCTATCCCACTACTGGGTATTTATCCAAAGATCCTGACATCAACAATCCAAAGAGGCTTATGCACCCCTATGTTCATTGCAGCATTATCCACTATAGCCAAGAAGTGGAAGCAATCTAAGTGTCCCTTGATGGATGATAGGATAAAGAAGATGTGGTGTACATATACAATGGAATACTACTCAACCATAAAAAAAGACAAAATCATTCCATTTGCAACAACATGGATGGACCTGGAGGGTATTATATTAAGTGAAATAATCTAGAGAAAGACAAACACCATATGATTTCATTCATATGTGGAAGATTAACACAAGGACAGAGAGAACAGGCTGGTGGTTACCAGCGGGAAAGGGGGTGAGGGGCGGCCACAAGGGGTAGAGGGATGCATTTATATGGTGACTGACAATAATGTACAACTAAAATTTCACAATGTTATAAACTATTATGACATCAATTTAAAAAAATAAACCACAAAAAAAAAATAGAAAGAATTTACCAGTGAAGCCATCTGGGCCCAAAGTTTTCTTCGTGGGAAGGTTTTAACTACAAATTCAATTTCTTTAATGGATGGTGAGATGTTCAGATAATTGAACTCAGGTTCAATTTCTTTAATGGATTGCAAGATACTCAAGTAAACTTTGGTAGTTAGTGTCTTTCACTGAATTTGTTCTTTTCATCTAAGTCAGGGTCAGCAAACTTTTTCTGTAAAAGGCCACATAGTAAATATCTCAGGCTTTTCTGACACAGTCTCTCACAATTATCAACTATGTCACTGTACTACAAAAGCAGCCACAAATAAGAGTGATTGTGTTCCAATAAAACTTTATTCACAAAACAGGTGGCAAGCCAGATTTGGCCCACAGACCATACTTTACTGACCATTGATCTAAGTTGTCAAATTTATTGGTATAAAACTGTTCATATTACGTTATTATCCTTCTAATATCTTGAGGATCTATAACAATGTCATCTCTCTGATTCCTGATACTGGAAGTTTGTGCCTTCCCTCTAATCAGTTTGTCTAGATGTTTACCAATTTTCTTGATCATTCCAAAAACCAGATTTGGGCTTCATTTTCTCTGTTTTTCTGTTTTCTATTCTACCGATTTCTTGTGCATCTTTATGAGAGCCTTCCTTTTCCTTACTTTGGCTTTAATTTATTCTTCTAGTTTCTCAATGCCAAAGGTTAGATCATTGATTTGAGACCTTTCTCCTTTTCTAAAATAAGCAAATGCTATAAATTTCTCTATAATTACTGCTTTAGCTACATTCCTCGATATTGATATATTTTCATTTAGTTCAAAATATTTTGTAATTTACCTCATGATTTCTTCTTTGATCCATGAGTTATAAAAAATTTGTTGTTCAATTTTCAAATATTTGGGGATTTTCCACATATCTTTTTATTAATGATGTCTAATTTAACTCTGTTTTGGTGAGAGGATATACTTTGTATAATTTCAATCCTTTTAAATTTATTAAAATTTGTATTATAACTCAGAATATGTGTTATCTTGGTAAAAGTCTCCATGCACTAGTAAGTGTATACATTCTGCATTTGTTGGTTGAAGTGTTATATTAACATCAATCAGTCAAGTAACTTGATAGTGTTGTTCAAGTCTCCTATGTCATTGCAGATTTCTATGTTAATTATGAGTGGGGGATATTGAAATCTCCAACTATAATAGTGAATTTGTCTTTTCCTCTCAAGTTCTCTCAGATTTTCCTTCATGTATTGTGACGCTATTAGGTACAAACACATGTCCTCTCGATGATCTGTCTCTTTTATCCTTATGCAATGTCCCTCTTTATCTCTGGTAATATTCCTCGCTCTGAAATCTACTTTCCTAATTAAGGGAGGCATTCTAGTTTTCTTTGGATTAGTGTTTGCATGGCATTTCCATGCAAAGATTTTTGCAAAATCTTCGCAAAGATATTTCCATCGTTTCATTCTTTTGTTTTTGTAGACAGCATATACTTGAGTCTTAATTTTTTTTAAATCTAATCTGACAACCTCTGCCCTTTAATTGGAGTATTTAGGCCATTTTAGATAATGTGATTAGCACTGTAGGTGAATTTATATCTAATACCTTGATATTTATTTCCTATGTGTTCAACATTTTCGTTGTTCATTTTTTCCCTATTTTCTTGATTTTTTTTTACCTGAATGCCTTTTATGATTCCATTTTACCTCCCTTATTGGCTTGTCATTGATGCCTTTCTCTTTCCTCATTTCCTCCTTTTTTTCTTCCTTCTTTGCTTTTTTCCTCCTTTTTTTTTTTTTTTTTTTTTTTTTGACTGTTCTAGGGTCTCCATTATACATCTTTAATCACACTCTTTCTTCAAATAATACTAAACTACTTCGTGTATCTCAAATGAACCTTACGATAGCATACTTCCTCTCTCTCTCCCTGGCCATTGTCATACATTTTACTTCTACGTATGTTACAAATTCCACAACAGATTGTTGATATTTTTCCTTTAATCAGTCATTAATCTTTTAAAGATATCTTTTAAAATTAGAACAAAACTGTTTCATATTTGTACACATTTATCATTTCTAATGTTCTTCATTCCCTTGTATAAATCTAAACTTCCAGTTGGTGTAATTTTCCTTCTGGCACAAGAATTTCCTTTAATATGTCTTTTAGTGGTCTGCTTGCAATAAATTCCTCAGCTTTCATTCATCTGAAAAAATTTTAATTTGTCTTAATTTTTTAAAGGTACTTTTATATGTATAGAATTCTATGTTGACAGGGTTACCCACCACCACAAAAGTACTTTAAAGGTGTCTAATTTCATCTGGCTTGCATAGATTCTAATGTGAAATATGTCACAGTGTATTTTTCCCTCTGGCTGCTTTTAAGATTTCCTCTTTGTCACTGCTTTTCAGCAGCTTGATAATAATGTATCTTGGTATACTTTTCTTCATATTTATTCTGCTTGATGTTCATGGAGCATCTCTGATGTGTGAATTTATAGTTTTCGTTAAATTTTGAAAATTTTTGCCCAATATATTTTATATCCTCTTCCTGAAACTTTAATTTAAATATGTTAGATTGTTTGATGTTGCACCATAGGTAACTAAAGCTCTGGGCTTTTTTTCGGGGGGGGGCATCTTTTTTCTTCATATGTTTACTTTGAATTTTTCCTAGTGATATGTCTTTAACTAATCTTTCCTTCTGCAGTTTCTAATCTACTGTTGATTTCATCCAGTGTATTTCCATTGTATCATACTGTACATTCGGATACTGTATTTCTCATTTCTAGAAGCATGATTTGGGTAATTTTTTAAATATCTTGCATTTTTCTCTTTATCATGTTCAATTTTCCTCTATCTTCTGAACATATGGAGTGTACTTATAACAGCTGTTTTAACATCCTTTCTGTGAATTCTGTCATCTTTGTCATTTCTGGGTCAGTTTCTATTGACTGATTTTTCTCCTGGTTATGGCTCATATTTGCCTCCTTCTTTGCATGCCTGGTAATCTTTTGCCGGCTGCCAGACATTGTGAATTTTACACTGTTGGTGCCAGATCATGTTGTGTTCTTTTAAAAATTGTTGGCTTTTGTTATTGGACACAGTTAAATTACGTGGTATCAGCTTGATCCTTTTGAGGCTTATTTTTGTCAAGAATTAGTAAGAAGGGGCAATTGCAAGGCTCACCTTATTTATTTCCCTTCTCTCAGGAATTAGTGTCCTGTGCTGCTTATTGTCCAGTATCTGAAACCCATTGTTTCATATATTTTGCACAATTTTCTGGTTGTTTAAGATGAGAGAATAAATCCAATCCCAGTTACACCATCATGACCAGAAGCAAAAGTCTGAATGAAAGAAGCAACTGCCAAAATAAGTAAATATAGCCAGGTTACAGAATATATAGCCAAAATACAAAAATCAATTGTATTTCTATATACTACCAGCAAACATTTGTAAAATAAATTTTTCACAATAACTTCATTTATAAAAGCATCAAAAAATATAAGTACTTGGGAATTAATGTTACAAATGTCATGTAAGATCTCTACACTGAAAACTATAAACATTGTTGAAAGAAATTAGCTAAGACCTAAACAGAGAGTTGTATCCTATCCATGGATTGTAAAATTCAACATTGTTAAAATGTCAATTTTCCCCAAATTCATTTTTAGATTCACATTAAACCCAATTATAATCCCAGCAGGATTTTTAAAATAGAAATTGACAAATTGATTCTAAAATATATAAATGCAAAGGACCTAGAATAGCCAAAACAATCTTGAAAAAACAAGGAAGACTTATACTATCTTACTTAAAGACTTATTGTAAAACTAGAGGATCAAGACAATGTATTGTTGGCATAATAATTAACAAAGATTAATGGAACAGAATTAAGTCCAGAAATAGAACCACATTTATACAGTCAACTGATTTTCAACAAAGCTTCAAAGCAATTTAAGGGAGAAAGAAAAGTCAAATGTTACTGGAAGAACTACATTTCCATATGGAAAAAAAATTGACCTCAGCCCTACCTCAACTACACGCAAAAATTAATTCAAAATTGATTACAGACATAAACATAAAATCTAAAATTATAAAGTTTCTTATATTTATAGATAACATAGATACAACCCAAATGCCCATCAAAAGAACAGATAAGTTGTGAAATATTCATACAGTATAATACTATCCAGCTCCCAAAAAACCTGCTACTGGCGCAGCGGTTTAGTTCACGCTTTGGCAGCCCGTGGTTTGCGGGTTTGGATTCCGGGTGCCTGGCAATGCACTGCTTGTCAGCTATGCTGTGGCGGCATCCCATATAAAATGGAGGAAGATGGGCACGGATGTTAGCCCGGGGCCAGTCTTCCTCAGCAAAAAGAGGAGGATTGGCAATGGATGTTAGCTCAGAGCTGGTCTTCCTCACACACACACACACACAAACCTGCTACTGATATATGCAACAACAGAATCTCACAGATATTATATTGAGTGAAAGAGACCAAATGTAATATACGATTCAATTTTATATGAAATTCTAGAATAGACAAAACTAATCTTTGGTGAAAACTTCAGAGCAATAGTTGCCTCTAGGGCTAGGAGAAATAACAGGAAAGGGGCATGAGGAAATTTTCTTGGGTGATGAAAATCTAAATCTTGATTATAGGAAGGTTACAGTTATGATGCATTTGTCAAGATTCATTGAATTGTATACTTAAGAGTTATGCATTTTGTAATTTATAAATTTTACTTCAACAACAAAAATGGAACTTAAAACAAATATTGATCTCTAATTAGTAGGCAAGTTTTATACAATGGTATGGTTTATCAATTATAAAACTACTTCCTGTGTTTTCTTGTGTAAACAAATGTATAAATATATTGAGTATGAGAGCCTGATTTTTCACTCTTGGAAAGATATATAGATTTCCTAACTCTGTCTGCTGAGAGGGACTAAAGCAATGACACACAAGCAGCAAAAAACACACAATGTAATCAGATCTTGGTTTCTCAATACTATTCTCCACTAAATGGAACCAGACTCCCTTGGAGAAATGACTGATTTTAAGGTAAGAAAAGTATAAGATAAACACAGAACATCTATGTGCCAAAAAGTAAAGAATTGCTCAAAAAATGATGGGGACATGTCACAAGGACAAAGAAGTCACCGTAAAGAGACCCTCACTGGCAGTTCAACAGCAACCCACACCCTCTAGCAATTTTTCTGTCACCTCATCAGTGAGCTGCACGTTCCTGTGGCAGGAAACACACCCTCTCTTCAGAGGTCTGAATCTCTACCCTGTGGTTGGGGAAAGGAGTACACCCTTTAAGATTCTAATTTACTTCTTTGTTAACTCTTCTTCAGCCCTAGAGGTAGTAGCTGCATTTTGTAGTTGCTACTTCTGTATAACTTAGAGTCCTCTTTTACCCCTTTTAGTAATTGATTATTTTTTACTACAAAACAATTCTTTATATTAAATTTTTCCTTAAAATCACTGGTGTGGTATCTGTCTTCTGATTGGATCCTGACAGATATAAGGACACGTTTCTCTTAGTTCTATCAAAAATTACATACCTAAATATAATCAAGAAACATCAGACAAACCGAAAATGAGAGACATTCTACAAAGTAAGCAACCTGTACTTTTCAAAATTTTAAGGTCAAATAAGATGAAAAATTACAATTAATTGCAATGTGTGACTGTGGCTTGGCTTCTGTGGTTGGGGAATGGGAAGCAATTATAAAGAATATTTATTGGGACAATTGAAATTTTGAATATGGACTATGGATTAGATAATAATATTGTATCAATGCTATAGTTCCTAATTTTGATAATTATACTGTGGTAATGTAAGAGGATGTCCTTATTCTTAGGAAGTATACAGTGGTAACAGGGAACTTACTCTCAAATTGTTCAAAATAAACTAGTGGGGGTGGGGCAGAGAGAGAGAGAGACACTAATAAAGCAAATGGGCCAACATGTAAACAACTGGCAAATCTAGGTAGAGTGTAAATGGGAGTTCTTTGTACTATTGCATCTTTTCTAAAAATGTTAAATTACATTAATATTTTAAATTATCAAAAACAAAAAATACATTTAATCCTTGAAATATGTGAAATGTGATCATTTCAAAAGGAAGGCATCAATAAAAATTCAAAATTGAAATCTGGTTCAAGATGGCAAATTGAATACATGCACAGCAGGACTGAAAAACTATTGTTTAGGGGAGGATCAAATTTTCCTTCAACCCTTCTAGGTCCTTTGGCTGTTATGATAACTATACTGACATAAGACAGATTAACAGGAAAAAAAAAACAAATTTAATTTCATATGTATGGGAGCCCCATAAAAATATGAAACCCAAAGGTGGTCAGGCAATTGAGGCTTATAGCCACCCTGAGCTAAGGAATGGCATAAGAGGCCTGGGGCTTCAAGGGGGAGGAGGGCAACTCACAGGAAGATAAGAGCAATGTTTAGTAGTCAGATGTTTGCCTTGCCACGCAGGTAAGTCTTTCAGATAAAAAGTTATCTCTAGTAATAGCTCTCTTTCTGGGTCAGGCCTTCTGTCTAAATTCCTTTAGGAAGTTAAGGAAGAGGTAAAAGTTTTTTCTTGAGTCTGCTGCGTCTTGAGTACCTTCAGTTCAAAATAATATACATGCCCAAGTGGCACATTTTGGGGGGGCATAGTCTGTTCCCCTTCACTACCAAACAAGTTTCAAAAGATCCCCTAGCAGACCAGAAATTGTGAGCAGGTAGGATGTATTTGACAGTGAAACCAGAGCAAAACCTATAACACAAAACTCATACAGAAGAAAGCTGTTGAGGGGTTAAAATAGGCCATTTTCAACAAAGCCTCCAGCTCAGACTCAACAAAAATGTAGGTCTGGACAATTATCAAAGCAATGAATTGAAGGAAGCGTTCAGAATACCTAGATCTTTCAAGCACCTTCCCCTCCTTTGCTTATGCTAAACAGGAGGCATCCTCAGCATTAGATTTTAGGACAAAACTCCTAGAACTGCTTTCTAAACAAAGTGAACAATTTACCTCTTGTGTGGGAGGAAGGTGTGGGTATACTGTGGGGAGGTGTCCTTGTTAATGAGGAGACTAGAGACAGGCAGAGAAGAAAGGCAAAAGGGAACTGCTAATTTCAACCTCTGTCCCTGCAAGAACATTGAGATCAGCTCTGACACAGATAGCTCCCAGAATGGGCCCTGAAGCCTGAGGAGCAGGGAGGTGACCCAGGTTATTTGAAACTGAATGAAAAGGGAAGCTCTCCCTCCCTCCCACTCCCACAGAAGACAAGTTATTCAACCTACTTGATTGCATTTCTGGACCTTTCCCCACTTTCAACATGCACACTTCCCTCCCTCCAGCCCAATATTAACTCTAGGCAATGAAATGACCAAAAGGCAATTTCTGAAATCAAAGCTTGAATTCACCAACAAATGAACATCAATTCCAAAATGAAGGCTCATTATAAAAGCTATTTTTGTCTTTTTTCTCTGCTATATCCCCAACACCTATAACAGTGTAATTGCACAGTAAATATTTATTGAATGAATTGATAAAAGCAAGTCAATAGAAATAACTTAAATGCCCAATACTAATGGAATTGCTTAAGTAGCAATCCATACAGCCAAATATTATGCAACCATTAAAAAAACTATTTGTAAAATCAGTGATATTGAAACTGAGGATGGAGGAGTTAAAATTTCCCCGGATTAGGGTGAAACTGTGCCTTGTACCCACAAGGTTAACATGCGAAACAAAATAACTAAGTTTCTGAGCTTGCCTTGCAGAATAGCAAGAGGACTGCTGCTAAGAGAGGCACTTCCTGACAGCCCCCGCCTGACTAAGCATCTTGCAGGAGCATTGAGAAGCTAAAACGATTGATGGTAAACTTTAGACATCACAGACTAAAAACCCACCGAATGCAACACGTAGAACAGATAGTCACGCCTGTGTGGAGGACTCTTAGAACTTCAGCCCCCAAGGCCACATGCTCCCCCTCCCCTACCTAAAACCCCAAATAAAAACTCTTGCTTGTGGCTTTTCAGGGAGTTTGCGATTACGTTCTCCTTGCCCAGCGCTTTGCAATAAAATTCCTACTTGCTTCCGCTATACCTGGTGTCAGAGATTGGCTTGCTGCGCGACGGGTGAGTGAACTCACTTCAGGTTTGATATTAAAATGAAGAAACATTTGATGATGATAAATTTTTTTAAAGTACAAGAAGAACATATTCATGAAGGATATACACAACCTCTTGGAGGGTTTATGTATTTTTGTTTTGTTGTTCTCTGTGTTTTCCGATTACGAATTAATTTTATTATTAGAAAGAACCTCGTCTTTTAATTTTCTTATTTTTCTCTTGAGGACACATCCAAACCCAACCCGGACACGATTATCACCTAGCTTGAACTGAATGAACCAATTAATAAATAAATGCAGGATCCTATACAGCCAGGATAATGTAATGCTTGAGAGCATGGACTCTGCAGACTATATGCCTCTATAATTTATGCCTAAATTATAAAGCCTGAGTACTGACTGTAACTTAATAGCTGTGGGACCCAGGGTAAATTACTTAACCTCTATTGGCCTTAATTTACTCATCTGTAAAATTGGGATAAGGTACTTCCTCCTTAAGGTTAGTGTGAAGATTAAGTGAATTAATACTAGTTTAAAGCACAACAGTGCGGGGCACCATAGAGCTATGCAAGCGTTAGCTTCTATTATGATTGGATTCAAAACACTGCACTAGCTCTGGTGAGGAGAATGACAATCAAAATCCAGTCCCCGTCATCATAAAGAGGGAGGCACACAAAAAAAGCCACGCAGGAGTCAAAGCAGAATGAAATCAGGCTCAAGCCAGGTACAAGCAACCAGCTGGTATTAACAGGAAGGAGAGCTTCATTCCGAAGAGAGTGAATCCAGGAAGTCACAGGACGGATGGCATTCGAGCCGAGTTCTAAGAACGAGTAAGACTCCAAGAGGAGGCTAATAAGAGACAGGAGGGAAACCGCAGAGGTTGGCAAAGACACAAAGACTAAAATTGAGTGGCTCTTTCCCCAGGACACCAGAAATGGGGACACGATGGAGTGACCAGGATGCAAAAGAAACCTCTGGTGAACAGAAGTGGCTGCAGAGTGTTCATCACGCAAAACAGATAAAACCGGAGAATGATAAAGGTAACAATAACAATAACAATACGCCCACGGTACTAAATTGTAAAAAGGAAATAAAGAACAAAGGTGTCGTTAAGAAAGCCAGGATGACCACGACCACTCGCTCTCCACCATCCTCTAGGTGCCAACACTGGAGACAGCGAGACCGGGGCCGGCAGACGGCTAAACAGCGCCTCCCGCCGGTGGCGAACAACCTGGGGGAGTTCCGGGAGGAAGAGAGCTAGCGCGAGAACTACAACTTCCACCGAGGCCTGGACGACAGGCTCCTTTCCGCAACTTCCGCCTCCGCCGCCAGGCCGCACGTCCCCTCTTCCTTCGGACCTACCAGGGAGCGGGCCTGGCGCGTGACCGCGCGTGACCCCGCGTGAGGGGGACCCCTGAGTCGAGAGGCCTGGAGGCGGGACTCTGTGACCCCCATTGGTAGAAAGACGACCCGAAGAGGTGGGACAAACTTGAAAATCTCGATAGTGATTGGAGTTCATAGGACAAGGGCGGAGCTAAAAAAAAAAAACCCATGATACTGGCCAATCAGCGTCTAGGATTATCCGGGAGACCGGGAAGGGGAAAGGGCTGAAATGGTTCTGTGGTCACATGCCGCGGGGTCTAGTGGGAGGAGCAGTTGCCCAGCGGCCGCCTGGAGCTTCCTGTTTCCGGTTCCCGGAGTGGAGCACAGCGAGGCGCCTGGGGGGGCGCTGGCCTCTGATACGAGCTCTGGGACCGGGGTATGCGGCTAGCCCCTCGCTGGCCCTGTCTCCCCAGCCCCAGACGGGTATTCACCCGGGGATTCTGAGCTTTGGCTGCTCCCTTCACCCGTGACACGTGAGTATGAGGGGCGTGGAGGAGGAGGGGAGCTGGAGAACGCCCACACTTCGGCGTCTTGACAGGGGCAGGGGTCCCCCTTGACCAGAGTTCTAGCCAGAAATCCAGCTGAGGAGAAGGGAGGCGGAGGCGTGAGGGCAGGGAGTCCCAGCGTCCCGAAGGGAGTGAAGGAGGAAGGACTTACCAAAATCAGAAAGGGAATTTACGTGTATTGGGAAGGCAGGGAAAGGAAGGTCCCTGGGTATGGAGTCCGTTTGAGGTCTTACTTGGATACCTGTAGAAGGAATTTTGGCCTGCATCATTAGGGAGGTAAAGTGGCATTATTTGGAGAGGGTATGGCCCTATGCAGTTGGAAGTCAGGAGACTAGGCGGAATGAGAATTTCTAGAACCCTGGAAGAAGTTTGAGGGGGATGCCTGTATGGTATGGAGAAAAGTATCTAATAGAGGGATCATCTTGTGTTCCTCTTTGTAGGAAGCTTCCCCTTTTATGACATAGAACTACTTTTCTGAGGCTTTTCAGCAGTGGGCCTTTTAGCCAATCAGAACTGCTCTTCTAAAGTGTAAGCTGCTGGAGCCAAGAGATAAGGGCTGCTAACTCAGAAATGAGCCAAAGAGAAGAAATCAGAAATTCCATTGAAAAATGGAAAGTGCTCAAGGCTAGTCTTGATGGGTGGGGAAGTGAGTGGTACAGAGGCCCAGTAATGCAAACTGCTTCCCAATTCCTGGCTTAGTCATTGGTCATCCCATTAAAGGACAATTTCTTA
Organism: Tapirus indicus; assembly: GCA_031878705.1. Classification (NCBI taxonomy): domain Eukaryota; kingdom Metazoa; phylum Chordata; class Mammalia; order Perissodactyla; family Tapiridae; genus Tapirus; species Tapirus indicus. Next base: position 105,295,129 of record CM062918.1, on the reverse strand, counting down.
GCATTACCAAATAGATCTATCATTATAGAAAAAGAAAATTGAAGGGGATTTTTCAAAATCCTAAAGTCCTGTCCCATGTGGGCACATATGTGTGGTGACAGATAAAAACTAGACTGTTGGTGATGAGCCCGATGTAGTCTGTACAGAAACTGATATATGGTAATGTGCACCTGAAATTACACAATGTTATAAACCTATATGATCTCAATAAAATAATTTTTAAAAGTCCTGCCCCTTGTTTTCAAAGTATCTAAACAGACTCTTGCACCTTGAGAATCTCGTAGCACGTTTAAAAGGGACTGCCCAGTCCTTTGATTTCATACTCTTCCTAATACATTTTTGCATTCCTGTATTTATCAGAAAATTTCCAGCAAATATTTTTATGCCATGAATCGTCCAAGTTGCTCCACTAACTTCATACATGTTTAATACTTGTATAACCTAGGGCAAGTAACCCTTGTTAGCATCAGTTTGCTCATCTGTAAAATGGGAGAAATTATACCAACTTTTCTGGGTGGTGAAGATTAATGAACATAATAGGTAGGCACTTAGAGCATGTGTCACTGAATCAAAGAGAAGCAGCTCAAACATAGAGCCAAACCTTAAGCAGGAAAGAGAGAACAATATAAATTTATTCTCATCCTAACTGTTGAACCAGTAAGCAAATGCTGACTGCAGGGTGTTTAACCTTTCATCCTTTACAATTTCATGAGATTCTTTGTTCTAATTTGGGAAAAGAAATCTTCAACTGTTAAGAGATAAGGAACTAACTTTGAGGCCAGAGAACACAGCCTTCAGTGTGAGCATCCCTCCAGAAAACTGGTCCTGGAAAAAAATCTTGAAAGCCCAGAATGCTGAAACTTTAAATTAGATCCTGAGAGGATATAAGGAAAATGGCGTGCTAAAGCAATCAAATAAAAGGCTCTCAATTCTTTTTAGTTACTCAGTTGGTCAAGTTGTGTATTGAACAATGAGTTAATTTAGGGAAGGTAGGAGTTTGAGGTCTGAGTTCTTTATTCTTCCCCCTATTCAGTGAACTGTATGAGTCGTCACTTCCCCTTCTTGCTTTGTCAAAAAGAAAGCAAAGCTTTGTCTGCCTACTCTGATCCCCCAAAAAATAATGTGAAAGGAGATATACATGTAGTGCTTAAGTGTAGACCGTGAGCTCTGAAGCCACACTGTCTGGTTCGCTCCACTAGGTGTGTATCAGTTTTCTATCTGTAAAATAAGGACAATGATTGTATTTACTTACATGGAGTTGTGGTAAGGATTAATTAGTTAATGTATGGTAAGTGCTTTGAACAGTGCCTGGCAGAAGGCTAACACTCAATATTAAATGTTTCTTATTGGTGCTTTAAATGCGTTTATGGGGGTCTCTGACTTTATGGCTGGCTCTTATTATTCTCTGGAAACACCTTCTTAATATTAGTACAGTGAATTGATGTTTGGAGTACACAAAATCAGGGAGACAAATTCCCAAGCATTTGTTGCCCTAGTGAAGTGTGGGGAACAGAAGGTCAAATGTAAGTTTATTTAGGTAAGTGGAGAAAGTTTATTCAGGGCTCAGAACTTCCATTTTCCTGTCTTTAAACTTATTAGTAGCCATTAAATTCTGCCTATTTCAAGTTTTATATTTTAAAAATGCAATGGAGTCAGTGGACCAGCATGAAAAAGAATTAGAGGGTTTTAAAGAGTATTCGAATCAAAGTCCAGACTTGTAGTATGGAAGCATTTTATTATAAGTGAGAAAAGTTTAGAATAATTATTTGTATTTATAATAAATCTTTGTATCAGGAAAATTAGTGATATTGTTATTAAATTAACAAGTAGCAATGGCCTGAAGGATCATTAATGGATAGATACCAAAGTGAAGTCTTTCCATTTGCAGAGCATTACAAGCCCCAGGTGAATTGGATTTACTAAATTATAAAGTGACTTGGTGGTTCCCAAGGGTTGTCAGCAATTTGGAGTGTAGAAAGACAACTGTGCTTACTGGAAATCTAGGAACTCTGGAAATTTGTGACTTGTGGAGCCTAAGGTGGGTTTTGGAAGACTTCTTCAAACCACTCATTTTGACCCAGTGAATTTTCTTCTTCCTGTAATTTAAATGATTGGATGATTTTTCAGAGATGAGACATTAAAGTAGATAAATGTCAAGTTTTAGGTGCTGTAGCTGTGTTTATCTCTATTCGTCATTCTCATGGTGAATATGAACGAAGACTGTTGGGTGCCCCTGAATATTGATATGAGAAGTTAGGGCCCAAAGTATTTAAGTCTCTTTCTCTATTTTACACCTTTCTCAATAATTTTCAACTTGACCTTATCAAATGTTCAGTTGCAACTTGAGTGTTATCTTAGGCAGGGCCACTGGGTTAAGCAGTGTTTATGAACTAGTATTAAACTTTAAATAATGAGATATCTCAATCTAACTTTTCACCAAACAGTAAAGAGGCAAGGATGTCTCCCCTAGGCTGTCATAATTAAGTAATCCTTTGTTTTCTTTCCTTTCCCTCTTCTCACCCCTATGGTTTGTTCTGAAGTACTCACCTATGAATTAGACTGAAAGTTATAGATATATGAGTTTCCTGGTACAGATGCTCTTGGCACTGAGATGTGGAAATGTACTATTTGTTGCATATGCCAGAGAATCTTATACCTTCTGCATAATCAAAATACTGTTCCTTGGTGGCACCTAAGTATTCCCTAGGCCATTGGTTGGTCCTTCTGACAGTTTCTAGGCCAAAAAAATGCGTCTTTCTCCCAGTAGAGCTGAGGAGTTGGTAAACTGCCTTGAAAGTCGAGATATTCTTGTTTTATGCACACCTTGCAGAAATTATCAACAACAGTCTTTAGACACCAACCCTTCACCAATACCAGTGCCGTCCTTTTTGTTAAATGCAAGTACCCGTGTCCTGAAGAAGCACAGGAAGGACAAGAGGTGAGCGATGGTGTCAGACAAGGGAGTCAGCTAGGAAGAGGCTTTTAAAGTAAGTCTTAAAAAGAAGAAGAGAAACCTAGAGACTTAAGAATCTAATTCTGGATATTAAAGGATGAGAAAAAATAGTTTGGATGAGAGCTAAAATCTTGAAACAGACAGACACAAATTAAAACCCAACTTCATAATAATGAGGCAAACTGGCTAGTGTAAAATAGGAGTGATGGGTGGAAGATGAAAAGGTAAAAAAAAAATACCATTCATTTATTACACACTCATATGCTTTATCTCTTTCCCTTCTCTCCTGATCCACCTCGCCTTCCTCAACACTCCCTCTCTCTCCCAAAAGGATGTACCCCTTCTACACCTGCTGGAGGACTGGACTGCTACTGCTGCTGTTCCTGGCTGTGGCAGTAAGAGAATCCTGGCAGACAGAAGAAAAAACCTGTGACCTGATAGGAGAAAAGGGTAAAGAGTCAGAGAAAGAGTTGGCTCTACTGAAGAGGCTGAAACCACTGTTTAACAAAAGGTAAATGAGAAGAACCTTAAAGGGCTTGAGAAAATAACTTTGTTAAAGGATCTTTTCCTCCTCTTATTGGTTTTATTTAAGTACTACTACTAATTATAGAGGGAATACATTTATAACCTCTTCTGGGAGACAGTTCTCATCTGAACTTTAGCAATGTTGGTCTTATTTGGCCATGATATCTTGCTTTCTTTTATGATACACAGCAAATTCTTAGCCCAGTTTTTAGTAGCAATATGCAGTTCTCTTATGCAGAAGAGTAGCTGTTTCCAAGACTGGATCCAAGAGACCAGCTTGTAGGAATGAAAAAGCATTATTTGAAGCCAGCCATGATGGCCTAGTGGTTAAAGTTTGACGCTCTATGCTTCGATGACCTGGGTTTGGTTCCTGGACACGGAACCACACTACTCGTCTGTCAGTAGCCATGCTGTGGCCGTGGCTCACGTAGAAGAGCTAGAAGGACATACAACTAGACTATACAACCATGTCCTGGGACTTTGGGGAGGAAAAAGAAAAGAGCGAGAGGAAGATTGGCAACGGATGTTAGCTGAGGGCCAATCTTTCCCACCAAAAGAAAAAGAGCTTTAAAAAAAAAGCATGATTTGATACCTCCCTATTAGAGGACTTTAAAAGTATCAGAGAAACATATTTAGACCTATATACATCATCATAAGTGTCAGAAATCTTCAGGTATATAAATCTGAAGATCTTTAAGAAACAGCGGAGTATCCCATGAACATAGACCCTTATGTCATGGGGAAATAGTAGCTAACATTTTAGCGTAGTCTAGAGCAGGTATTCTAGAAATATCTAGAATATCAAGCTGTCTTGGGTGGTGTATTTTAATTAGTCATCAACAATTAGGATGGTCTGTCAGGGTCATGGAAATGTCATGATTTAACAAGTATTATTTACTGTTACATTTAGCTGTGACATCAGATAAATCAATTGAATATGGTTTTTTTGTTGTTAAAGGAAGAATGGCTGCTCTACCTAAGGCTGATAGCCAGTAACTCTCCTCTTCTTCCTCCTCACTTCTTGCAGCTTTGAGAGCACTGTAGGCCAGGGCCCAGAGACATATAGCTACATATTCAGGGTGTGCCGGGAAGCTGGCAACCACACCTCTGGAGCAGGCCTGGTGCAGATCAACAAAAGTAATGGGAAGGAGACCGTGGTTGGGAGACTCAACGAGACTCACGTCTTCAATGGAAGTAAGACTCTCCCTGTTGATTAACTGATCCCAAGTCAGTCCCTCTGACAATCCCATATGTCTCATCTTTTCCCAGTCTCTTCAGTATATCATGGTATGTGGAGTTCAGCACACCTGAGTTATAAACCATAGCTCCTCTAGAGGCAAGGCTCAGGACATTTATGTGTTTGTCTTCAAGTTAGTGAAAAGCTTATGCAAAAAGAAGAATCTATCTGGAATTCTATAGCCTGGAGTCCTTTTAATACTTAGTGAATTTTTCATGCTAGGCTTGAAAATACAACCATGACCATTTCTCATCAAATTAATTAGACTTTGCCAGTTAAATTTTAAGGGATCAAGCTTTTTTACAAACCACTCATTCTACAAAACTTTCCTCACCAACTTGTGTTATGGTAAATATTCCTCAAACATCATAAAATCATATTGCTGGAAAGGACTATGTGAACACCTATGGTCTAATTCCCTCCCTTAAGCAGATAAATAACCAAATTATCCAGTGCAGATGTTTGCTCCTAAAAATAATATAGTGAAAAATAACATCAAGAGTTTGGGGTTAGGGGTTAGAAGACTGGATATTTGACCCAGCTCGTATTTACTTGTCCTGTGACTTTGAAAAATCATTTCACCTTTTTGACTTTCTTTTCTCATATGCACAATTGGAAGCAGAATCCTTACCTTACTCACCTCATGATTGTTGAACCAAATATTTTGCAAAAGAAATTTGAACACAGTGAATACTAAAGGAGAAAAAATGCCTCCCAATCTTAAAAATCATCCACTTCGAATTTATCTGTGGCTAATTTTAAATCTTAGGCTTTCTCCTGCCACACAGTAATTGTATGGAACATCTTTTTTTGATGTTAGCAGGTGTTCAGAAAATTCGAATCATTTTTAAGATATGGGTCATAATTGTTTTTGCACTATCAGTTGCCTGCCTTTAATGTGCAAAATTAAGATTATTCTTATATAAATATCTGATTCCTAGTTGTCTTAACAAAGGAACACAAAGCTGTTGTAAAGAAGCAAGTTTTAGCTTGGCATTCCTGGTATACAGAGCTCATACTGATGAGAATTATTTTAATTAAAACCAATTTCACTTAACTTCTCTGCCATGGTAGCCAGGTCTGCCTCTACTTTTCCCCCACCCCAAAGCTCCATTTTCCTTGTCCCTCCTCAGGTAATTGGATCATGCTGATCTATAAAGGGGGTGATGAATATGACAATCACTGTGGCAAGGAGCAGCGTCGTGCAGTGGTGATGATCTCCTGCAATCGACACACCCTAGCGGTGAGGCACCCTGGGGCATAGGCGCCTAAAGAGGTGATGAAAGGACTGACCTGAGGTGGGAGAGAATTTCCAGAGGGGGCAAGATACTTTGGGATGGGTAACAGAAAACTAGAAGTTCAATTTTTCCCTGTGTCATAGACACCCATCTTCCTTCATACATGGAAAATAGGTTATTGAACCAGCAGGAAGCAAATGTTTTTTGGATTTTGTGGGGTTTTTCTTTTTTTAGATTGGAGTCAAAAGAAAATGCTTTACCACATAAATGTTGTGTTCTGTCCTTTCATCATCAGGACAATTTTAACCCTGTGTCTGAGGAGCGAGGCAAAGTCCAAGATTGTTTCTACCTCTTTGAGATGGATAGCAGCCTGGCCTGTTCCCCAGAGATCTCCCACCTTAGTGTGGGTTCTATCTTACTAGTCACGTAGGTACCTTTTCCTTTATCAGTCCAAGCCTTTCTTTTTTTTTTTTTAAACCCAGTAATTACTCAGTGGTGATATATGAGCACAAGTTGTGTGTGTGGTACTGTAATTGGAGGAGGAACTTTCTGTGAAAATCCTCTTTAAACTCTGACTATGCAACTTTAAAAAAATGAGATTTAATATTGTCCTCAATAAATATTTTCATTTGCATGTGCTTTTTTTCCCCTCTGCTGGAGGGTGGGTTGGACAGTTTTTAATACTATCCCATTAGGTTATTAGAACTTTTGGAGAAATGGAATTGTATATTTATGGTGACTATTCCTGGCTGTAAGTCAGTCACACACTGTTATTTTTTTGTGAGCCTTTTCCTTTTCTCAGACTGACAACGCTCTAGTTAGTTTTCTAAGGAAACTGCTAGCCCCCTTTTTCATTGAAGATCACTACCCTTTTTTTTTTCCATTTTTACAGAACACAGCTTAGGAAAGAGCTAACAATGAATACAGAGATTATCTTTAGTATCTGAGTTTTACTATTTCTTGGGTTTTTTGTTTTGTTTTTGGTGAGGAAGATTAGCCCTGAGCTAACATCCGTCGCCAATCCTCCTCTTTTTGCTGAAGAAGATTGGCACTGAGCTAACATCTGTACCCATCTTCCTCTACTTTATATGGGACACTGCCACAGCATGGCTTGATGAGCGGTGCATAGGTCCGCGCCCAGGTTCCAAACCTGCAAACCCCAGGCCGTCAAAGTGGAGCATGCGAACGTAACCACTATGCCACTGGGCCGGCCCCTATTTCTTGGTTTTTAAGTATAGATGTCTTCCTTCCTCAACAGATTTGCATCACTGGTTGCTGTCTACATCATCGGGGGTTTCCTCTACCAGCGATTGGTGGTGGGAGCCAAGGGAATGGAGCAATTTCCCCACTTAGCCTTCTGGCAGGATCTTGGCAACCTGGTAGCAGTAAGTAACAGAGGGCAGCTGGCTGAGTCTGTAGCCTGCATACAAGGCTGAGTGACCAACAATCCTGGTTTGCCCAGACTGAGGGGCTTCCTAAGACAGGACTTTGGGTGCTAAAACCACAAGTCTTAGCAAACCAAGACAGTTCCTAGTACAAAGCAGTAAGTAGCACAGCATCTTAGTGTCTGGCCTTGCTAAGACTTGACTGGAAGTGCAGACTGTTGCTTGGATTTAGGTGTCTGATATATAGCTATTAGGGGGCCTAGATGGGGAGGTGAGACCTAATTATGAGAATTTTTCTCATTTCCCTCAAATTCAGTGTAGGCCAATCCTTGGAGCTTTTTGGTTTTCTCTTCATTATCTCTGGAGAAACTAGCTCTTGCTACATTCTTAGACCATAAATACACTTTGCCTTACCCTCAAGTTAGTTATTGCAAATTATCATTTCCTTCCTTTGTTTTTTCTTACAGGATGGTTGTGACTTTGTGTGCCGTTCTAAACCCCGAAATGTGCCTGCTGCATATCGTGGTGTGGGGGATGATCAGCTGGGGGAGGAGTCAGAAGAAAGGGATGATCATTTATTACCAATGTGATTGCACTTTAAATGTCCAGCTGCTTCTTCAGTCCCCCAAACCAAAGCATACTCAGCCAGATTTCTTAAGCAGTCTCCACTCCAGTCTCTCATCTTACCCTTAATATTGCTCTTGCTTTCCAGTTTGTTTTTGGTTTGCATCCTTTTCTCATGAGTAGAAACGCCCTTCCCTTTGTTCCCTCTTTTCTGTTTTTCCTCTAGAGCTACACTTGTAGGACAGAGATAATATAAAAGGGCCTGTGACAAGAGGCTATTACACTCTCTCGGTATCAGAAGGTACCAGTAGGACAGTTACAGTGAGCAAAAGGGTGTGGCAGGCTCCCTAACCCTTTCTTTTTTAAACACATTTTCACAAGTTTTTGAGACACTGGATTTCTTTAATTAAAAAAAAAAGCAAACATTATTTATACAAGGATTGCTTTCATGCTATTACTCTGTACTCTACAGTAGTCTCCATGAGAATCTGGATGCAATTTCTTGCTGCTTGGAACTACTTTGCAGTGATTACTTGATTACCATCCAAGTACTGCCATTTGGTCTGAGCCTGGAGATGTTGAAGACTTGCTTCTCCCACCTCTGGGATTAGGATGGGAAAAATGTGAAATTTCCTATTTAGAGGATTATGAGGTACCATCACATTACTTGTTGGCATTGGAGTGACCGTATAGCTGGAACTGGGCCCTGGATTTTGTGGTCTTGTGGTGATTAGTCCATATGTAGCCAAAATGCCTAATCCAGAAGTCCAGTCCATTGGGAAAGGGAAACTGAAACTGACCTATGCTAGAGGTTCCAGAAAAGAGAAGTCTGTTTATCTTACAGTGGGATCTCCTTAATAGCTTTCTTCTCCCACTTGTAGTAAAAGCTGGCAAAGCTTTTCTTACTCCTAGGATGTTTCCCTCTACCAGTATTTCTAAACATGTGCACTTTCGTCTCAGGCATGTCATTTAGGCTCTTCCCCCAACCCCTACCCCCTTTTCTGGAAAGGGAATGGAAGCAGAAGTGGGATATCTAGGGCTCTGTCGTCCTGTGCTCTGGGTGTGGAATGCTGCTGCACCTGTCCATTCTTCTGGCTCAGGGAAGTATCTTCTTGCCCACAGCATTTCTGTGGGGAAAGGTTTTTAATCCTCTGATGCTTCCACCTTTCTGTTTAGGCCATGTGCCCAGAAACCTGGCCTGATCTTTCTGTTAACAGTGAACCTGGGTCAGTGAAGAGTAACATGGCTCCAGTGGACACAAGACAGTGGAAATAATAGGCAGGGGCCTTCTATAGCCTTTAGAGAAGAAAATGAAATTATTTCAACTTTGGACTTCTAAATATTATTGGAATGATTTTTTTTTCTTTCTAAACAGGGAAATAATGTTATAAAAGCATCTGTTTTTTGTTATTTGTTTGCATCCTCCCCTACACTGGTGTTTTAAATATGCAAAAAAAATACACTTTTTGTACAAAAACACTTAAAAAGATTTGAAAAAAAAACATGTTGGCCTAGTCATTTGTGTGAAAGAACAAGGCAGACACACTGGAATGGAGTAAGAGACAACTGAGACCAATTTTCATCCTTTTACTGAGGAGGAAAAAAATATTTAATATTTTTGTTGTATAAGGAATAGCGCCTAAGGCAGGGACTTACACTCCTGACCTCAGCCCCACGTACTCCTGTTTTATAAAGCCATAGGACAGAGCAGAGTTGGAATTGAAAAGAAAGGTGGGGTAGAAGACAACAGATAACTTGGAAGGGAGCAGGGTAATACAGAAAGAATGACAACAAGCCACACGTGTGCCAAACACTTTTAGTCCCTGCAGCAAATCAGAATGATGCCAATCAAGTCAAGTCTCCACTGGCTGGTGACCCTGCCGTGGATGCAGGAGAAAATGTTCAATACTAAGGGAGTGAGTGACGACAAAGAAAACTGGGCCACAGCTACGGTCCGACAATCCAGCAGGAAGAGAGGGAGTACCAGATTTTGCTACTTGTGTCACACAAGCTAGAAAAACCCTGCCTCTCCCATTGCGGAGGCACAGCTACATTCCGCCCATTTCCTTGCCTTACCATACTGTATATTCCTCCTCTTGGAGAATTGAGGCCCTGGCTAGACACTCCAGGATAAGGCTGAGCAGTCCTAGTTCTCTAGACTGTCTCTTTTATAAAGATTGGATTAGGGTAGGTGAGAGTGGTGAGAATTGTGAAGATTTTAAAAAATAAAGTAGAACCCGGAGAAAATGTCAAAGCTGCCACCATGTAGCACCAGCAACCAATTCTTGCATTTTTCTTCTCTGTCAGTAATCCCCTCTACAGAAGATTTAGTACTTGGAACAGCTCTTTTCTTCCCTGTCAAGTCTGCTGGTACCAGGTTATAACCTGGACAGTGGGGAGTGTCCGCCTTAGGCTGGTTTGTGCAAGAGGGCCACTTTAGGTCTCCTTGAGCACATTTATCTTGGCGCAGATCTTGAGGGCAGGGCCCAGCTTGATGTTCATGGCACTCATAAGATGTTCCTCTTTAAGTAATAAAAGGGCCTGTCCATCAATCTCCTGGGAGCGAAACTCCTCTGCAATCTCTTGGCAGCCTAGAAGGAAATGGTGGTAATGTGTATGAGTAAGTCCATGGTAGCATCAGAGGAAATGAGGGGGAAGAAAAAAACGGAGACCTAGCCATGGTTAATCCCAAAATACTTGTCACAAATTCAGTAATCTCAAGGTCTGAGATGGCAAGCTCTGGAAGCAAAATGAAATCAGAAGGCAACTGACTATTCAAAAAAAAGAAAGCCAAGATAAAGGAAGAACAACTAAGTTGTTAACCATAGAAATAACTTCATTCAAATAGCTTGAGGAGGGGGGAAAGGGAGCAAATATATACCCTTTCTTTTACACTGGCAAAAAAATCCAAGTTAAGAGTCTTTGTACCATTTTTGTTTAAGGGCCCAGAATTCAGACAAATAGCAAGAAGAGTAGGGTGATTTTCTGAAGAAAACCATCCCTTTGCCAAGAATAGCTTATAAACAATCCTGCCTTGAAGAGAGGCGGGCAACAATAGCCCCTTATTTCCTAATCCCCTTCTCCACTGTAAAAAAGTCTTTTATCCATGGTGGGTATCACAATCACACACAAAAAATATACTTTATCCAAAAATTATTGGTAAGAAATAAGGCTGAATCATAAGAGATGAAAATCAAACATTGTGAGATTGCTGACATAGGAGAGGACAGTCAACCGAGAAGGAAATTAGGAAACCAGCTTGTGAGCAAATAACTGTCAAGAATAGAGCCTTTGTCATACCATACTTAAGCCCCTACTGCTTAAAAGTCAGTTATGTTCCCTATTACAAAGGCCTGTGTGGGATGACCTAAGGAAAACCAAGCGTACAGGTGACCTGGGTTCTGCTGGATAGGCCCTCAATACCTTGTAGAGAAGCGATAAACTCATACACCTCCTCTACACTCCAACGGCTAGGATTACTGGACAGGAACACAGGGTTGATGCCATGTAATTCTGGTGTAGGCGGAGCTGTATTGGGGTTCCCCAGATCACGTTCTCCATGCCCAGCTCTCACTGATAAAGGCCCAGGAGATGTTGGAGAGAGTGCTTCATCGTAACTGGAATTATCTGAACCCCGGCTAGAGTCCTCTTGACCCTATAGAGAAAACCACAAACAGTGAGGTCGTGAATAACTCATGAGGTCTCCCTCTCCCCTCTCCAACCACCCTGGGTTTGGGTTAATAAATATTGGGCATAGAGGAAAAACTAATCTTACCACAAGTGAAATAATTTGTACTTCATCTGCAAATGCCTGAAGTCACCAGTCTACTCTCAAGTGCCTTTTGAAGTATAAACTATATCACTTTCTTGATTCTCCCCTTCTACCAACAATTGATCTAGATTTTCTTTACTCAATACAGTGTAAGGATTAACGGACACATGAACCAGTAATCAAGTGAGAGGAGACAAAAGAGGTCAGGATCTCTTGGAATTTGGAGTAATGCAATCAATATGAAACCAGAATTCTGGTCTCATACCCTTTTACCTGGGCAAAGCAATTGCCCTGTAGGAGAAGAAAAACAGCCCATTCTAAAGGTAGCTGGCTCTGCAACAGAAGCTCACCCGGTGGCGCTTGCCCTGGATCTTGGCACGGGCGATGTCAGAGGAGCTGCGGCGGGGTCCACGCCGACGAACACGAGCATAGTTGGCTTCTTGAAACTCTTTCATTTTTTTCCTCTTCAGCCGGAACTGGTGGCTACAGCTCACATTATACCTACACGTCAAGGCATATATAGAATGTCAAAGGTGCTCGGGAAGACTACTTCGCTGCCCTGCACTAAATGTGACTGGTATTTTGAGAGCTGATTTGGGGAAGAGAATGAAAGTAAAGACGACATTAAATATCAGCTGTGGGATAATCCTAGGGAAGGGGTGTCACTTTAGATGGAGGAACCAGTGCTGAAGGGGGGGAGGAGGGTGCCTTCAGTACCTCTTAGCACAAGTCATGGAGCAGAATCTCTTGGAGCCACGAAACTGCTCTGCAGGGGCATACTTCCCACAGTACTCGCACTTCAGGAGATTCGCCTTCTTGTCTAGCTCTGAAAAACAGGCGTCACTGCAAAGTTGCCATCTGTTTCTGCTCCTGCTCGGGCCATCACTAGGCCCAAAGCTGGACTCTAATTACTCTCAGGGTTTGCCCCCAAAGACCTACACAACCTGAGAATCCCTAAAACTTAAAAATCCAAAACCATAAAGACGTGTCCCTCAAGAACATCATAGTCTTCCTAACCTTAAGCCCGACTATTTCCATTTTAGATGACTAATCTTATCCTAATCCATCCTCTCAGATTTAGACAAAACTGCATTTCTGAATAGGAGAGAAGAACTAATTACTATTGCCTAGAAAGATAGAAGATCCCTCTCCCACAAGTTTCCAAAAGCAGGAGGGAAAATATAAACAAGAGAACCTAATATAGATCATAAAATCAATAAGAGCCCTTAATATAGATCACAAAATCTAAAATAAGGAGAACGAGAAACTAAGAAATATCCTATTTTGGGGGGCCAGTCCTATGGCCTAGTGGTTAAGTTCCATGCACTCTGCTTCAGCAGCCCAGGATTGTGGATTTGGATCCCAGGCATGAACCTACACCACTCATCAGCCACACTGTGGCGGCAACCCACATACAAAATAGAGGAAGATGGGCACAGATGTTAGCTCAGGGCCAATCTTACTCAGCAAAAAAACAAAAAATCCTCTTTTAGATCATCTTTTGAAAAATATGTCCTTATAGTAAATAATTCAACAGGTTACTTTAGCTTGATAAAATTACCCTATTCCTATGGAACTCCTCTTGTGTGATTCTACATATTCTGACATATAATATGGTTTCTGTATGTGAATGGACTTCATTTAATTCCCACTTTAAATAGATAATTACTATTTTACAGAGTCTTCAAACACATCTCCATGAGCCTCCTTCCCCAGGTGGGTCTCTAAAAAACTTACCAGCAGATGGGCTGTCCCCTCCCAAGGGGCCACCTGACTGATTCTCATTCAGCCCTGTTGGGAGGCCAGTCTGTAGTGGCTTCTCAGACTCTTTCAGTAACTGAGAACAACCCACCTGTCCGAGAAAAAGTTTACAGTTAAGTTAGTCTAATTCCTTTCTGCTTCTTGATAGCTTTCCCCAGCATTTCTCACAATCATGTCTTTGCCTGGATCTCTGAGTTAATGGCCAAGACTGGTTCAGAGAGAATCATTTTCAATACGGCAAGCAAGAGTCTCTAACTGGCTTTTTTCAGATAAGCCATTGGAGAACAGGTTCCTACTCTGGCTCCCTATTTTGTCCTTTTCCTTCCTAAGTTGAATGGAAGGCACTAGGAGTCAAGATACCTATGTTCTAGTCCTGGTTCTGCAACTCATGGTACCTAGGAAAAGTCCCTAATTTCTCTACCACAATTTTCTTCATTATAAAACAACCTAGATTGGGGGCCAGCCCCATGGCCTAGTGGTTAAGTTTGGCGCTCTGTGTCAGCAGTCCAGGTTCACGGGTTCGAATCCCGGGCGTGGACCTACACTTGTCGGTGGCCATGCTGTGGTGGCAACCCACATACAAAACAGAGGAAGACTAGCATGGATGTTAGCTCAGGGTTAATCTTCCTCAAGCAAAATGAGGAAGATTGGCAACAGATGTTAGCTCAGGGCAAATCTTCCTCAGCAAAAACAAAAAACAAAACCTAGTTTGTCTAACTAAACATTGAAGCTTTAAAGGTCACTTTCTTCCTTTTCTTCTCCTTTTCCCAACATTTTCATTTTCTGGTCTACATATTCTTTCCTTTACTCTTCCTTCCTTACAACTAACCTTGATGCAAACAGCAGAACTGAACCATTCTCTAATAATTACATAGTTCTGAGCCTTTTGATTTTTGTAGAGGTTGAAAAGACAAAAATCAGACCAAGTCCCCACTTGAAAGTCCCACGTTATGGCCCTGCCCTCACCGGGAAAGGTTCTGCTCCTTCCTGGATAACGAAGCCTTCAATGATGTGGGTGAGAATCTGGGGCTTCACAATGGCCTGTGGGGGTTTTGAGTCACCCATTTGCCGGGACACCATGGCTAGCGTAGGAGGTGGTGCTGATGGGGCAGGAGCCAAGGCTACTAGCTCACTGCTTGGGGTATTCACACTGGTCACTGGTTCAGCTTTCTCTGGAAAATAAATATAGATTAAGGAACAGATATGGGATGACATAATTGATCCTCTATTAGCCAAGCCAGCCTGATCTTCCACAATAATACATGTTCATCTTTGATCATTCACCCTGGATTCCCTGCTTTTGGATCTACTCATTTGTCCACCAAGTTCAGGCCTGTATTCTACTGAACCAGATTTATTTTTATCACTCAGAACATTTCTCTAATCTCTGTGCACTCCAATAGCACTGTGGAAGTCAGTTACCTGCAAGACTGCTCTTCTCCTCCATGGCCTTTGGGCTCTCTGCTACTGGAGACGCCTTGGCAGGAAGCATTGAACCCAACGTGGAAACATCATCTCTCTCCTCCTCAGACTCAGCCTTGCGTTTGACAGCCAATGTCTGTGGTTTGCCCTATGAAGTGAAGAATAGGAAAGAAACCAAGATTGATGAGTGAAGAATAATAAGGAACCACAATTACTCCCATACTGTCAGAGAAAATTTTTTTAGTTCCTGATCCCTCAATTTGTATACTCCCCACAGTACTCCAAAATTCCTGGTCTTTCCCAAAAAGTGCCACTTCTATATCAGGACAAAAGAAAATGCAACATTTTTTAGTCCTGACCTAGACCTCAAGACCCTGGATTCTTTATGGCCCAACCAAGAACTGTTGTTTTTCTTAAAGATGGATTTACATGGTTAAGGCTATCTTGATCTAACTTAGCACAGATCTAAAAACCCAGAATGCTTTCAGTAGCAAATTTAGGAGTATGAAATTCAAATATTATATACATTAATGTCTCTCTCTTACAAAAGGAACAAATAAATACCAGTATCTCGCCTTCCATTAATGTCTCTCTCTTACAAAAGGAGATAAATACCAATATCTTAACCTTCTCAACTCTTTATTCCCCTAAGTTAAGCTCTATTTCCACTGAGCCCCAGGTCCACTCAAGGGTGACAGTGCCCTCAAAACCATCAGACATCACTCACCGGCAGGTGCACAGACTGCATGTAGAAGGCAGCAGGGACCTGGGCTACAACAGGTGAGGAGGTAGTAGCCCCACCCTTTACCACATGTGCCGTCCCCTGCACAGGAGCAAGGGTCATCCCAGAGGCCAATGTGGGAGGGCACTCCTGCAGCGCACCAGGAGCCTGAGATGAAGGTGGTGAGGAGGCCAAATGGGCCTGACCAGGCTGCACTGTACCTGGCATCCCCCGGGAAGCAGGTACAGCAGCTGCCAGCTGTGCCAACCCCAAAGCCTGTGCCTGGGCTGTACCTGGCTGTCGGGTGCCCACAACTTGCACAGGGATATGGGGTGGTGGTTGCTGGGTAGCTGACATCTTAGCAGCCCCTAACTGAGGAGGCTTGATAGGTGCTACAGGTGGTTTGGACTGGATGGGGATGGGTGGCTTGGGGGTTGGGTCAGGTGGGAGGGACATGGGTGAAGACTGAAGCATGGGTTGAACAACCAGGGTTTGGGCTTGCTGTTGGGACTGGGAAGGTGGGACCTGCTGAGTAGGTGGGACTTGTGGTGGCTGAGGGGCAGTGAGAGTTGTGGCTTGCTGCTGCTGCTGCTGCTGCTGCTGCTGTTGTTGCTGTTGCTGCTGCTGCTGCTGGGCCAACTGGAGGTGTGTGGCTGTGTGGAGTAGCTGGGACTGACGGTGCTGGAACTGCTGCTGGTGGTGGATGGCAATCTGCTGCTGGATTACCACCTGTTTCTGCTGGAGGTGGATCTGTTGCTGTTGCTGAATCAGGGAATGGGGCTGGATCTGTGTGTAGGTGGCTATAGGAACAAGCCCAGAATGGAACAAAGAGGAAGAAGAGCTGAAAATAGTCATCTTTATAAATTTAAAATAAAATCACCTAGGGGCCGCCCGGTGGCCTAGCGGTTTCGTCCGCGCTTGGCAGCCCGGAGTTCGCCGGTTCGGATCCTGGGCGCCCGCCGACGCACTGCATGTCAGCCATGCCGTGGCGGCGTCCCATATAAAGTAGAGGAAGATGGGCACGATGTTAGCCCAGGGCCAGTCTTCCTCAGCAAAAAGAGGAGGATTAGCAACGGATGTTAGCTCAGGGCTGGTCTTCCTCACCAAAAATAAAAAAATAAAAAAAAATAAAATCACCTTTCTAAGGTGTACCTAGTTTTGGAATCATACAGTGAATGGAGCTCTAACCTGGAAGGACCTGAGAGATAGATCACTTCATTCAGGCTCCTTCCTCTGAGTCAGACATTACCAACCATCCCTAGTCTTTAAGATCTCAAGGAAAGAACTCCCTTGCTCAATCATTTAACAATCATCTGTAATTTCTTGCATTTACCTAACTTTTATTTTCATTGTTCTACCTAAATCCTATTACTTTGTACTCAGCGAAGGAGAATGGCTGGCCCATCCTCTGTATGATTAGACTCGGAGTTCCTCAAGGGCTGAGTCCATGTTTTTTTCATTTGTACATGCCTAGAACCCAGCCCAGTGCCTGGCACATGAGAAACACTTAATAGTCACTGAAAGAATAAATGTCCACAGAGGTAAAGATACTAACATCTTCCCATTAATGCCTCAGTTTTTAAGATTCATCAGTTTAGGTCACCAACCATGAGAAGTCTTAAGAGTCAGCAGCTGTAGGCTCTGGCTTTACCCCATTTCCTCCACTGTAAACAGAGTTGACCATCTCCCCCCTCCATACTCTACCACATTGTCCGGAGAACGTATGTGATAAAAAAGCACTTTGGAAACAGAAGTGCTATGGTATGTAAATACTAGGTATCAGTAATACAACTGGTAATTAACTCTTACTTTTTGTTAGTAAATTATCTAAATATAGCAACAACTAAATTGCTAGAAACAAGGAAGGCAAAAATAAACATTACAAGTAAGGTACACACATCTAACTATATCTAACCAAGGCTGAAAGCAAGTACAGACTATTCTGGGTTATTACTGTTATTACTGCTTATTCTTTTTTATCCTTATCACTGATACAGATGATCACAAGTTGACTGTATTAAAAACCATAGCTGTATTTGCTGGTCCTAAGTGCTCTAAGGCACTTATACCGGCTCTGCTCTACACTGGGCCAACTAACCACCATTAAACACGGAGTGAGGAGAGAATTCATCCCTTATGCTAAATTGTAAGTGCCATGAGGACAGGGAATCTCTTTCTCAAAGATGTATCCCTAGCACCTCCTAGAACCTAGTAGGCAATTCAATAACAACTGGGTGAATGAATGGGTAGAGTGAATAAACTGAAGAACTCAGGGCCTAAGACAGAGAGGACATGCCAATTTGTAAACTGACTGCTGCCTGGTGGAAACGGACAAGATCCAGCTCTGTCACCTGTCCTTTTGTTTCCCTGGACTAATATGATCAAAGCTGATGTGATTCTCTTTCCTTCCACTACTCCTGGTCCAAGAGAAACAGGAAAAAAGGCAAAGAAATGCACTCTAAAGATTTCAAACAAGTTCTGAAAGAATAATGACATTCCAAGAGGTGACAGCTTACCTGAGCTAATAAGGGTCTGGCTGGGAGCAGGTGTAGCTGTCCGTGTCAGGTTCATGCCCACGTTCTGCTGACCAGTCCCATCTGCTTCTGCCTTCTTGGCCGCTGCACTTTCTGCTTCTGTCTGGCTGCCCTGACTCACAGTCACTGTTTGGGCTGCAGGCAAGGGCTGCACCACTCCTGTGCCCTTCCTGGGGCAGCTCCCACCACCACCCATTCCTGAGGAAGGCAACTGACCCAAGCCCCCAGGGGCCTGGCCACCTCCACCTGGACCCATGGACCCTGGGATGCTATTACCACTGCCTCCACCAGCCTGACTAAGGTTGAGGGACTGGCCTGAGGGCCCAGAGGAAGCCTGAGCCACAGCCAGGGCCTGGCTAGAAGCCTGGGAGAGGCTAGAGACAGGGGAGGCTCCAGGAGGAATGGCCTTCTGAGTAGAGCCTTGCATTTGGGGTCCTTGGGCTGAGGCCTGTTGGTTCCTCACTGCCAAGTTCTGCACCTGAAAGATAAGAAGAAAAAGATAGACTGAGAGAAGGGGAACAGGAGGTTAAGGTCAAAGAATACTCTGACTGATTCAGAAGCAGCAAAGACGGCTACAGACATTCCACAGCCCACCTCAACTCATACCTCTACCTTTACAATTACATATATTAAAGGCCTTCTAGTCACCCAGAGAGAAACTCTTGAATCATATTTGATTTTTTAGTTTCCTTCATTCACTATCAAATCTATCATCAAGTTTGATCATTTATTCCTTCAAAATGTCTCGGATTTTCCCTTTCCTCTCCATTCATTCATTCAACATCTACCAAAAACCAGCTATGCCTCAGATACCACACTGGATACTGGGAATGCAAGGATGACAGACACAGTCCCTGCTCCTAATGAGTACTTTCTACTAGGGAAGAAAGACAAGAAAATCACTAACAACCATATCATACTATGTAGAGATATGCACAAAGAGCTACAGGAGCAGAGAAGAGGAGGAAGATTAACTCAGACTAGAGACATTAGGGGAGACTTCCTGAAACAGGTGATATTTGATCTGAGACCCAATAGGTAATGGTGAAGGTGGGGTGTGAAGACATAGAGAACAACATCTGCAAGACCACTGAGCCAAGAAAGAACATAGTATTTTTGAAAATTCTAAATATTTCATTATGTTTGGAGCAAGTGAGGGAGTGGCAAGAAATGAAGATAGGAAGGCAGGCTGAGGCTAGGGAGGTAGGAAAGTGCCAGATCGTGAAGGGCCTGGTGTGTAAAAATAAGGAGAGTCGGAACTTTAGTTTGGAAACATAAAATATATCTGTTTCCTTCATTGTTATATTCCCAGCACCTAGCACAGTGCCCGACACATAGTAAGTACTCCAAAATATGAATGAAGGAATGAGGAGCGCTTCATTGATTGTAGGAAGCCACTGAAGAAGAATAATCAGAATAAACAGGATCAAATCTATAGTTGAAACCATTCTTTTAAACATTGCTGATGAAGTGCAAGCAGTACAACCCCTTTGGAAAACAATTTGGCATCATATCCTGAAGTTGAACATTCACACGCCCTCTAACCCAGGAAGTGCACAAGAGAAACTCTTGCTGTGTACAACAGGAGACACGGGTAAGAATGTTCACAGCAGCACTGCGCATAGTAACAAATGCCTGGAAACAATCCAAATGGCCATTATCAGAAGAGAAGATGAATGAACTGTAGTATATTCACACAATGGAATATTACATAGAAATCAAAATTAATAAAGTATAATGACATGCAACAATATGGATGGATCTCGACAATAAGCTACTAAGAAAGCATTCCCAAAAAGATTACATACAGCACAAGTACCTTATAAATTTAAATACAAATAAAACATAGATATAGATATATAAAATGATATCGTGTCTGGGATTTGCTTCTAAATAATTCACAGGTGGAAGGAAAGGGCCTGGATAGATTGGCCATGTGTTGATAAATGTTGAAGCTAAATGGTAGGTACATAGGAATTCATTTTTTTTTTTTACTTTTGTTTACATTTGAAATTTTCCAAAATAAAAAGTAATTTTTAGAATATATGTAAATGCAATAAAACCATATAAAAAGGGACACAAGGGAAGGATGAACCTAGGATTCAGAACGATCATTACCATGGGTAGGGACAGGCAGTGGATGGAACTGGGGATTGCTTCTTCCATTATTAAAACTTACTGTGTATATAAATAAAAGTGGGCCATGAATGGACCACTGATGAGAAGATGTCATGAGCCAAGGATTATGATTTATCAAATTCTGTATACCAAAGGTACAATTAAAAATAATGTTAGTAACAACATACATTTTCTTACTAAAAAAACTTATCTGATAGTAATGTGGAAGAGGATTAGAAGTGGATAAGGATGAAGCCAAGAGACCAGTTAGAAAACTAGTACAGTAATTCAGGTGAAAAATAAAAAGGCAACAGCAGTAAAGAAGAGATGATAGCTTTTGAGAGACATTTACATAAGAAGAATCATCAGGATTGGGTGGTGGGCACTTAATATTATCTGGCAATTATAGTTTTTTTTCTAGTCAGCTTCCTTTCCATAATGGCTATTTAAAACTTTCCTACTCTGCCTATACCTCAGGACCACTTCCTCTTTCCCCTCTCACTCTTCACCTCTGCAGAGACAATAAAACCGTTATGAGCACGATACTCCATCAGTTCTACCACCAAATCTACACATTCACCTCCATAAGCACCCATCACTTCTCCCTTCTATCCTTCCTATCAAGGGGCAATCCTTCTCTGTGCTCAGGATCCCATCCCCTCCTCCTTCTCAAGATGCTTGTATTATCAATTCTTTCCTGTCTCTTCAACCTCTTCTCTATCAGCTCCCTCCCATCACCATGACCGAACCCCACCTTCATCTTCCTCTC
Source organism: Tapirus indicus (assembly GCA_031878705.1). Classification (NCBI taxonomy): domain Eukaryota; kingdom Metazoa; phylum Chordata; class Mammalia; order Perissodactyla; family Tapiridae; genus Tapirus; species Tapirus indicus. The sequence continues at coordinate 105,274,130 of CM062918.1, read as the reverse complement.
CTGTTACTGCTAAACTCGTAATCATTGTTTACATTCACTGCATCTATTCCCACTATCCGGTCCTTCCTCAAGTCATACTACTTTGGCTTCAACTCCCACGACTCCACTGAAACAGCTCTCCAACCATATTAGGAAATCCATCTTTCTTGCCCTCTCTACTGCATTTGATCAGAGGACCCCCAGCACTGCTTGTAACATTCTATTCCCCTGTCTTCATGATGTCACACAATCCAGATTTTCTTGTCTCTCTGTCACTCTTTCCTACTCCCCTTTGCCAGCCCATCATCACCCTCTACTCAACCTTTAAATGCTCTATTTTCTAAGGGCTCGTCCTAACCCTCAGGGTTCCATCTTCAAGGCTTTTCTCTTCTCAATCCATACCATCTCCCTAAGCAATTTTAAATACTCCCTTGACTACAGTATCATCTCTATGCCTACTACTCATGAATGTTTATCTCCAGCTCAGACCTCTCATCTGAGCTTGAGCACCACATATATAAAACTGCTGACCCAGTACCTCACCGTGGATGGCTCACAAACCCTTCTAAGTCACCATGTCCAAAAGTGAACTTCACCCTAAATCCACTTCTCCAACATTCTTCATCTCGTGAAAGCACTACCAGCCACTTCACTGCTGTGTGAGATCTCATCTCTGGCATCTCCCTCAACTCCCTCATCCACTGAATCAGTTCTCCTTTTTCAATGATCTTCTACGTTTTCCTCAAATCTATTCATTTCTGTCCATCTCCATTGCTACTGCCTAATCCAAACACCATCTTCCCCCTAAACAGTTGTAACACTGTTGTGCTCCCTATATTCACACTCACACCATTTCTGTGTATTCTCCATAGAGGAGCCAACATAGTCTTTGAGTAAAGAAAAATCACCTCAAATATTTCCACAACATTTCCATGTTTAAAATCCCTCTATAGCTTCCTATTGCCCTTTGCATAAAGCCCCAAATCCTAAACACAGTCTCTAAGGCCCTGCAGGATAAGGTTTCTCCTGCCTCTCCAGTGCCATCTCCATCCCCCTTTGCCAAACTCCAGGAACACAGGTCTTCTTTCAATTCCTCAAATATATAAGGCTCCTTCCCTCCTTGGGGGTCTTTGGAATTAACGTTCCCCTGCCTTCACCACTCTCCTTCCATGTCTTCACTCGACTAACTTCTACAGCCCAAATTTAAATGTCACCTCCTCAGGGAGGCCTTCTTGACTTCCACCCCCACCCCAAGGCTAAATTAGGTCCCCTTCTATGTTTTCAAAACACTCTATACTTTCTAATGAAGCAATTATTAAACCATTCAGGGGATTATTTGTTCAATGTCCAGTGCTTCAGTGATTTGTAACCTCTATCAGTCTAGTGATCATGCCTTTCTTGGACAGTCAAGGCTAAGGAATGTCTGATATATAATAGCTAACACTCTGAAACACTCATATGTCCAGGCACTGTTCAAACACTTCACATATCAACTCATTCAGTCCTTGCAACACACCCTGAGGTAAGTATTTTATAACAGCCATTTTATAGATGAAGAAACTATGGCAAAAAAGATGTTAGGTCATTTGCCTAGGTCACATAGTAAGTCGTGGAGTTGAAATCTGACCCAAACATCAGATTCACTTTTTTTTTTTCTTTTGCTGAGGAAGATTTGCCCTGAGCTAACAGCTGTTGCCAATCTTCTATTTTGTATGTGGGCTGCCGCCACAGCATGGCCACTGACAGACAAGTGGTGTAGGTCCATGCCAAGGAACTGAACCCAGGCCACCAAAGTGCAGCATGCCAAACTTAACCACTAGGTCACCAGGGCTGGCCCAGATTCACATTTCTTCTCCAGGCGCATATTTCTATATAATTCCTTCTGAAGTACTTTCCTTATCCTATTAATCTGCTGTTCAATAGCCAGCAATGACCCCTGCTACCTATGAAGTTATTTTTCAGACTTCTCCCTAACAATGACCTTTTCTACCATCAGGCCTGTTGTCTCCACTTTATCCACTCATCCCCAAACTCATGGTCACATATATGAATTATGCTTTTACACATACTGTTCTCTCTCCAGTTTTCTTCTTACTCCAAATCAAATCCTACCCATCCTTCAAGAATCTGCTGAAGTATCCCAAAAGTCACTGAGAAGTAATGCAGCCAATTCTTCTCATGTGTCACTCAGTTAGTACCATTCACTTTCCCACTTCTTTGTTCTCTAAGCTCTTTGAAGATTTGTCTCATATTCCCTTTCAATTCCCCAAAGTTTCTAATATATATCTGTGTACAGAAATAGAAAGAGCTCAATATTTACTTGCTAAATGATAACCTAAAAGACTGAAATATTATGAGGTCCCAGTTTATATCCCATCCATAAGAAGCTAAAAAATTTACGCCCAAACTATATGTATCTTTTGGGGTAAGGCACGGGAACCAATGGTGAGGAAGACTTTACTGGGAAGACAGTGAGCGGAAACAGACTGCTGAAAGTTGAGAGCTACAGTAACTCATAAAGAGAAGGAATCAACATCCCCCCAGCAACTAAGCCAGGTCAGCTTCACATCTATCTACCAGTAGAATTCCCTCAACCATCTCATATCTTCCAGAGACAGCATTGCAAGGAGAGAGAATTAAGATTTTCTGAATAAAACTGAGCCATGGAGGGCTAAAACAATGGTAAGAAAATCTGCCCTATATTATTAAGGCTTCCCAGATTCACGGGGCTGTTTTCAGTCAAATCTACTTCCCTTCCTAACTCAAAAGTTGTAAGGGATTCAAGTTCTACAGAAATTAAGAAAAGTGGAAAAAAAAAAACAAAAGAATTCTGAAGAGTGGTGATGGGACAGAAGGGTGGGCCCTGGTCCATGGTTGTTCCCTTCAACCTCCCCAGTGCCCATCCACAGGTCAAGTGGTTGCCACTGACCTGATCTGCATCTGTATGAACTCCCGGAGATTGAGCAGATGGCACCTCCTGCTGGACTGCAGCCACTGCCCCGTTAGGCATCAGGATGAGCTGGGAGGCTAGAGGCACATTCCGGCCCAGGGTCCGGTTTACCTGCAATAGGTTTCCCAGCTGTGGCTGGCAAGGAGAGGAGGAAGAGGAAGAGCAGAGGAAAGAGAACAAGAGGAAAAGAAGAAAGACAGAAGAAATGGAAGGGAAGGACCACAAGACAAAATAAACAGAAGATACGAAATAGCTAAGCCCTGCCCCTTTCCAGACCAACCCCGGAGACCCTTATTCTCCATATGCGATGAATCATCCAGAAGAAAACCTAGAATGTGTATAAAACCATAGACTGATAACAAAGAGTCAAACATCAAAGAAGCTGAGACAATGAGGTGTTTAGAACAGGTATTTATACATAGTAAGTAGACAGGCTAAGAGATAACACTTAGAATTTGTGTACTTGAGCCACAGGTTTAAGGATTAGACTATATTTGATGCTAACTTAGTCAAATGTTAAGATGAACATCTTCTGACAGGATTTTCAATGTATCAGGCAGTTACCTGTGAATACTGAGCATCACTCCTAGAGATAAGTAAGGCATAGAAAGTAGATCAGCTTGTCTTAAAACATCTGGGTAACCATGGTTAAATAAAATAGCTTTCACTCAAGTCTTTGCCAGGGACAGAAAAATTATGCCCCTGGGACAATGGTGTTTGCATCTGTGGCTTACCCGTAGATACATCTGGGCCTGGGACTGGTTGAGGGGTGGGGAGGTGGTGTTCCCCAGTAGCACAGATTGGGTCAAAGTAGTAGCACTGGGAGAGCTCACACTCTGGGATCGGCTGATGAGCTGGGCGGCCGATGTGGTGGCCAGATTGATCTGTGTGGTATAGAAAGGAACCAGGACTAAGGATTGGGTAGAGGTAAAAGGAAATGTACATGACTGACAAATTCAGAGAGACACGGTCAAGAAAAGAATATTCACTTTCATAGGATCAGGTGGAAATGAATAATACCTTCCTATCCATAACTATCATCCTGGCTACTATGCGGTATTACCAAAGTAAAGAAACCAGTCCTTGACAACTAGCATAACAGCTGAGAAGGCAAAGGAAGGAAATGGAACAGATTTTACTTCTCATTGAAGGGCCCAGAGATTAGTCCTTTTCCTTTGTCATCTCTTCTTCCCCAGGATTTTCTTCCTCCCTTCTTAGACCTCCTTATTAAGACTCCTATATAGATCCAAGCTGGTTACTTTTCCTTTTGCCAATATTCTCTACATAAGAGCAGTAAACACGACTGATGGCTCAATAAACACTCTCAGATCAGCTGCACAAAGTAGTTTAACCCAGAGACAAAGACCCAGGGAGAGAAGCCTCTCAGCGGCAGAGGCAGTACTCACTGAGGCCTGGGTGGTGGCAGTCTGCTGCTGCGCGGTGCTGGTGTTTGGAGAGCTGGCCTGCCGACTAGCAGCAATTGTGGCCTGTTAGAGAGGAAAGGAAACAAGAAGGAGCAGAGACAATGAAGGAAAAGGCTCTGTCTGAATCTTCCAGTAATAAATCACAGGCACAAAACATAATAGAGATCTCAGGTAAGAACCGAGAGACTCGCTATGGAGTAAGGAAAAGTACACTCACTATCCCAATAACCCTCACATTATTACCACATATGCTAACCCAGTAATTCCCACAGAACCCTCCCTGAGTAGGCAGGCAACCTGTCCTCCTCCTCCCACTTGCTTTCAGGTGGAAGAAGAACCTTGGATCAGGTCACATCATGAGTCACTGATAAGTTGAGCCCAGAGCTGTCCAATACAAATATAATGTGAGCCACGTATATAATTTTCTACTGTGCACATTTTTTTTTAAGTGAAAAGAAACAGGAGACGTAAACTTTAATATTTCATTGAAGCCAATATATCTCATTTCAACATGTAACCAATATAAACAAACTACTGAGATATTTTACTTTTTTTTTTCATATTAAGTCTCTGAAATCCAAACTTATTGCACCTCTCAATTTGGACTAGCCATATCCTAAGCACTTAATAGAAACATGTGGCTAATAGCTACCATGTTGAACAGCCCAGGTCTAGAACAAAGCCATTCTGCCTCTAAAAGGTAGTTCTCCCACAGTTCTTACTGCAACCCCAGAAGCTAAGATCTATTCAACCTCCTACAGGACAGGAGGCAGAGGACATTGTTTCCAGCCTGGCTTAGTGGAGAACACAGTATGCCCCTACCCACCTGTAGTGCCTATCCCCTCCCTCTTGGGCCAGCTGGTTGCTGACCTCTCACCTGCTGGACGGCAGCCAGGCTATGCAGCTGGGCATTGCTGAGCTGCTGCTGAAGCATGAACTGGTGGAAATACTGAGCTGCATTGGGCTGACGCTGCAGTGCCTGCAGAGCCTAGGAGTAGAAAGAGAGGATCAACCCACTTACAATGAATCACTCCTAACTCCCATTCTATGCAAATCACTGTGCTTCTGTGAAAGGGATACATGGGAAGGAGAGAAACAAAGGAAGATGGGAGTCTGGCTAAATCATTAACATCTGATTTGTCCGTTTTTATTTTTTTATTTTTTTTGTGGGGAAGACCAGCCCTGAGCTAACATCTGTTGCCAATCCTCCCCTTTTTGCTGAGGAAGACTGGCCCTGGGCTAACATCCGTGCCCATCTTCCTCCACTTTATATGGGACGCCACCACGGCATGGCTGACAGGCAGTGCATCGGCGGGCGCTGGGGATCCGAACTCGTGAACCCCGGGCTGCCAAGCGCGAACTAAACTGCTGCGCCACCGGGCGGCCCATGATTTGTCCATTTTTATATTAGAACTAGTAAGTTCAGATAGTTCTCAAAAAGTGGAGAAGCAATTAATTCTGCTATGCTCTATTCTTGTATATAAAGAGTGTGATCACATAAACTTTCATTTCCCAAAATGAATCTAGAAATACATGATACAGCAAAGGAAAGAAATGGGACTAGACAGGTTGAAAATAAATGGGATGTTAATGTAAAGAGAAGAAGAAAATAAACAACCATATTCTAAGGATACAAAAAAGGTGATAGAGCCCTAAGAGGTTGAAAATGATGAAAAATAGCGTAAATAGTGACTTATGAAAGATTGTATCAGGTAAAATTTTCAAATAACTGGCATTTTCAAATACCTAAAGTCAATGCTAATGGATGTTTATAAAGATAATACTGGTAATTCAGTTTTAGTGTTAACTTTAGATTACTGTATTCTTATTCTTTAATAATTAGAACTATTCTTATGATGTGCATAGTTATTCTAGTAACCCACAAATTTTAAGTAAAAGGCCCCATTCCTAAGCAGATTTTTAAAAACATGGAATTTACTATTTGTCTAAAAATAAAACTCTGACGAGTTTCATACTTCCGTTACTTACTCCATTACTTATAAGATGAAAGATTAAAAACTTGACAATCCATGACGAGAAATTATTACTTATTAGAATCTAGCCACATGAACAGAATGCTATTTAAAAAACCCTTAGTTTAAAGACTGAATCTCAGGGGCCAATCTCAGGGGTGTAGTGGTTAAATTCACATGCTCCGCTTCAGCGACCCAGGGTTCGCAGGTTCAGATCCCGGGCACAGACTTACACACTGCTCATCAAGCCACGCCATGGTGGCATCCCATATACAAAAAATAGAGGAAGATTGGCACAGATGTTAGCTCAGGGACTATCTTCCTCAAGCAAAAGGAGGAAGATTGGCAACAGATGTTAGCTCAGGGCCAATCTTCCTCATCCAAAAAAAAAGACTGAATCTCATTCTGTTTGCTTGCTTAAACTGTTGTAAACTAAGACTCTCAGTGCTGGAAGGGACCTTAAGCATCACCTAATGCAACTCCCTCAGTTTACCGGAAAGGAACTAAGGGCAATTATCTTCCAGCATCCTAGCCTACCCCAGGCCAGTACTCACAGTCCCTCAGAGTTGAGCCTCACCTGCACTGCTTGTCGTTCATACAGTGACATTTGAGCTATCTGGGGCCGAGAGCTGCCCCCAGAGCTGGAACTCCCATTGGTGGAGTTGGAGTTCTGCTCGCTCTCGGTCTCCATGATAGTGGTCCAGGGTCCCCAAGGCTGGTGCTCTGACTCAAGACCTAGATGAAAGTAGCAAAGGATTAAAATTTATACCCAATCTCAAACTATTATTTCATGTTATTATTCAAGTTATCTAAGAATCTTCCTCTTCTTCCATAAGCCATGATTTCTTAGGTTTTACAACTACCAAATCTGCAATACACTCTTACAACCATATCTTCCCCACACCATCTTTTGAAACTATGCAGTGTCTCAAAAGAAACAACCTTCACGTATTCCCTCATGGCTGTCATTAAATATAAAATGGCCAGAATCTAAGACAGCACCTCATAATACCAAGGCCACCTTACAGTCCCATTATACAGTTTAAAATATTCCCAATTAAAACTTACTGTTATCTCATTTCTATCAGCATCTGCAACCGTCATTATCAGCCATCATCTTAACAATGCCACCATTTACTGAGACACCACTAGGTGCCTCCTCTCACTGGGCTGTGCTCTTCACCTCCGTTATCTCTGACAGTGCTTTCAGGTAAATATTATTATCCCCACTTTACAATTGTGGAAATGAGGTTTTCTGAGGCTAAAGAAGTTATCCTAGTAAGTATCAAGTCTGTACACTGGCACATGTTTCTTCTTCCAACTAAAAAAAAAAATCTGTGATTAAGGGAGTGTCACTCAGTTTGAGTACTCATTGTCCTCTTTTTATGGAGGAGGGGCTGGAAATACAGCTATGTTGAATGCATCATGGAAAGCCATAAAACTAGGAGGTAGAAGAGCTAAGCCTACAGTTCACATATCCCGAATAGCTGCCTGGTTCCAGCTCAGGCTACTAATAATAACTCCTCGGACATGTCACTTTCGCTTCTGACACCTCAGTTTCCCCATTTGCAAAGAAGGCTTCACAATTGAACGTAATACATCACTTTAATAAACGATTCCCAGGTATTAAGCATGTTAAATATACTGCAATGGAAATCTTCAAGAAGTAAGATTCAACTTAGTGCAGAATTTACCCACTAGGGTCAACACTATAATTTGCAAAAAGACATACGAAAACACTGCTAAGAACCAAGGAAACAGACAGGAGATGAGAAGCAAGAAGAAATATGCCTCCAAGGCAGAGCTAAATGACAATAAGATTTTTTTGTTCATTTTTTTTCTCTTTTGTTAAACCCAGACACTATATTCTCCACTTTTGAGGCACGAGGCCACTAGAAATATCAGGTCAGCAAAGTACTATTTGGTTTAGGAATGTAAACATCAGGCCAGAATTTCTGCTAAGGGCAGTCAACAGTTTTATTAGGGTTGATTTATCTTAATGATCGCATCCAAAACAAAGTAAATAAAATCAAACCACTTGGCCTTGGAAATAGAGTTGGAAAGATTTCTTATTATTCCGTTCCCAGTAGCATGTGATCGCAGCATCATCTCCCAAGAACTCTACCCATTTCTTCAGTTTCATTGAGGAATAGCAAATATCACTGCAAACGTGGATACAGCCCAAGAAGTACACAGGAGAAATCATATCAGCAACAACTTTAGTCTGTCTTCTCCCCACATCTTTTGCCAAAATATCAAAGCACTAAACAGATACAGACCCATGAATCCTCATTATCAGCATGTGAAGAAAAAAAGTGGGTAAGGATTAGAGGCAGCACGGAATAGTTGTATAGATCTCAGGACTTAGTTCACTGGACTCAAGAAACACGAGACCCCTTTACTAGCTAGGGGGGACATTAACTCCTACATTCATAGGTGAAAATGCTAATAAACTGTATGACGCCCTCATCTCCCCGAAGTCTTATTAACTTTTTTTTTCAGATTGTGAAATGGAAATAGAGATGGAAAAGGAGCAGCTCAAAGTCTTTAATAAAATCAGGGGAAATTGTCATGAAAACCAGGATTCCTGGATTACAGGCACATAAATCTATTCATTTGTGACCAGTGTTGGGGCTGTAAAATTAAATACAGAAAATGAAGACAACAAAAAGTTTGGGAGACACAGTGATTTTAAATTTTCAGAATTAAACTGGAAGAATCAGAGTGAGAAGCTGATCCATAGAAGTCCCCATATCAGCCAAACCATGGTCATCCTGAATGGTAGTATTTGGGTGTGTATCGGTTGGTTGGTAGGAGCACAGAGCTAGAAAAGGATATTGAAGTGGACCTGGTACTGGGCCTACTGAGCCAAGAGTTGGAGGAAACCAATTTCCCTACGCATAAAACTCTGTCTTGTAGAAAGGATGGGGCGTGAGAAGGGAGGCGAGAGAAGGGGCTGGTTCGGGGAAGACTGTGCCAAAGAAATGGAAGTAATCTGGAGAATAGGGATAGTAGGCGACCAGGGGTCCTTGTTGTATATAGAAGAACCTTGATGAAAATGAGGTTCCAAAGAGGAATCAAACACACCTACACCGGGGCAAGGGGGCAGAGAGAGTGGTGCCAGGAGTGAACTGACCCAAGAGAGCAGGGAAATGCGCTCACTGATAGCGGGGAGACAGGCAGGAGAGAGACAGACAGAAGTCAAGGAATTGGGAGGCTGAGGAACCCAGCGGACCATAAAAAGCAGGGAGATAACTAGACAGCATGCTTGGATGGGAGAACCAAAGTCAGGGAAGGAAAAATGAATGAGAAAACGAGCAGTCAGGAGCAACGAGGGTGACGGACGGACAGCATTAAGCACGGCGAGAGCACTTGGACAGGCAGAGCCGAAGGACCGCAGAGCTCAGCGCTAGAGGTAGGCAGGGAAAGAAACTGGGGGAGGTACCTGGGGCGTTACACAGACCAAGGTGGCTGAAGAAACATCCCCGCGCAGCCAAGCCCCCGGAGGTCCTGCCCCTCCCCAGCCCGCGGTCGCCCGGTTACCTTCGCGCCCGGCTCTGCACCCGAGTGCTCCCGGGGGGCGTCCACCTCATGTGCCGGGGTCCCCAGTCGCCAGGCTGGGCGGGGGGCTCGCTCGGCCTCGGCGGCGGGCTCCCCTCGCCTCCTCCCCTTCCTGGAGGGGCGGGGGCGCCGAGGGCGGGGTGGGAGGCGCCCGGCGCTGCCGCGGCTCCCCGCCCCTCCCGCCGCTCCGGGTGCGGGCCCGGCCGCGGCTCTGCCAGGCCTCCGGGGCTCGCTCCGGGCCTGTCACTTCCTGCCGGGCCGAGAGGGTGGGGGCTGCAGGCCGGGGGCTGCGGGCCGGGCTGGAGGAGGGGGCTGGCGGGGAGGTGCTTCCGGGGCAGCCGGACCCCTCCCCCGTCCCTCCCCCTCCCCTCGGCGCCCTCCTCCCCTCCCTCCCCGCGTCCCTCGTTTCCTGCCGGCGCCCGTTGCCATGACGACGCCGCTCCCGGGCCTCTGCGCTCCAGGCCCCGGGGTTTTTTTCCCCTCTCTCGCTCTTTCTCTTCTTTTTTTCCCTTCTTTCGCCCGGAGTTCTGCTCACAGGTTGGAGGGAGGAAAGTGAGAAAGTGCTGGCCTCTAGTGGGGAACTCACCTCTCTCAGAGAAGGAGAGGGAGATGGGAGAAGGGAGGGAAGTGACGTGAAAGGGGGGAAAAAGAGGGTATTTTCTGGAGCTTTTGGGAATAAGGAATAGAAAGAAAGGATCAAAGAGACCCACAGGCAGAGAGGGAGAAAGGGCAAAGCAACAGTCCTGGAGAACGATTGACTGGGAAAGGAAATAAAGCCGAAGAAAGGAAAGAACAGGAAAAGAACAAAGATTGAGGAAAAGGAGAGGGAATGTTGATTGTTTAATCCCTCACCTTAACTCCAAGAAGGCGGGAAAGAATGCTGCAAGAAACAGTGAACCCATTAGGAGTTGACACTCATTTAGAAGCAGCAACCTAATATAACTTGCTTTGAATAACACTTTTAAGTCCATAATTTCAGCAATTTTGTGTTCTTAGATTTAAATGTTTATGTAAAAGAAAGAACGACAAAAACAAGGGAGGGGGCAGGGGTATGATGAGAGTAGAACAATGGGGCTGTATTTGGGAATGCTAAACATTTGATGAGGCAGTAGCCTTTGTCGTTTTATTTTTGATATCAATTTATCAGTTTTTAATTTTGTTAGTCTCTGAACATTCAGCGAATATTTATAGAGCACCTACGATGTGCTGCCCACTGTTTTGGAAGCTTGGATTGCATCAGTGCACAGAACAAAGATAACTGCCCTCATTAACCTTTACAGAAGGGGCCAGGGGACGCTCTGTGGATTAATAACTAGAGTTGAGGCTTTTTCTGTTATCAGTGCAGTAACTGTTTTTACATCATGTCTTTTCCTAACCTCTGTTCTAGCCAGTTATTTTCTCTATCAACCCGCTCATCATTCTCCTTTAAAAGCCAATGCATGATTTGTTTTTAGAGAAAAAATAGAAGTGTTCTCTTTGTTTATAAATTAGATCTGTTTAGATTTGCATTGAAAGAGGAGTATTTGGACTCTGGGCTCTTAATTTTTGGTAACCACATTTATGTCACAGAAAAATCTCTGCCATGCTTCTAGGAACCAGTCAGACAAGTATGTGAGGGAAGAAACCGGAGGGCAGCCAAAGGACTAGAAAAGCAAAAACATGAGGTGCGGGGAGGTGAAAGGGTATGTTGCCAGGATGGATGACAGGCTTTGGCTAAGGATGAATTGAAAAGATTCTGGCAGGGAGAACTAGTGGTAAAAATGAGGTAAAGCATTAGTCATTTAATTCAAACCTAGATTTTTGGCATGTCAAAGAAGTTTAAAGCCTTCTTGCGGAGACTTAGAATGGATGTATTGAGCCTAAACTGAGTTTCCAGGCACCAATGAAAAAGTATAATTTTCAGATTATATGACATTCAGGTCAAGATACGTTACTCATGTGCTTCCTTGGGAAAATTATCACTGTTAAGTGTCTAAAGAAGGCCTGTAATATATCCCACGAATAAGGAATCCAGATGCCAGAGTGTATGCACTCATTTTTCCAATAGCCTGTGGAACTTGCATACCTAGAGGGTATGTGGCCATTTCAGCCCCATTAGAAGTGCAGCAGAATCACTACTACTGCATATAATTCATTCCATCTCTAAAGATGTTTTGTATTTTCTTGGTCACAGGCCCCTTGATCTACTAAAAATTATACATTTAGATGATGTAGGGGATAAGATAGCAATGATATATAATTTTTTTGAATGTCTGATATAAATCTAGCCTAGGAATACTCTTATCACAGAGCATGCCATATTGATTATGGGCCAGTAGCTTAATTTTCATATGTAAAGACTTATACGTATATTTCATAGTAATTCTTTTCAAGTTCATTTCTCTCCAAGACAGACAAGGGTCATAGGTCTAAGCAATTTTCCAAAGAAAACTTCAGCATAAAAAAGAAATGTATCAACGATAAAGTGTTAGGAAAACCTCCGTCTGTAAAAAAAAATCATTTTCACAGACTAAATCAACTTGGGAACAGGTACTTGAAGAGCTTATCTCAATCTAAACAGAGCAAAACAAATTGTGATCCCTAGAAAGTCCTCGACTGACTTTTTTTTTTTTTTTAATTTTTGCTAAACTTTCTCATTTTCATTTAATGATGGTGCTGGAACTAGTCTTTTCTCTTTCAAACCAAATAGTTCTTCTGAATGGAGGCTAAATAATTTCATTACTCTGCATAACACTGAAAGCCATTAGCCTTAACAGGTGAAAAGGAAATGCATTCTATCGGGTCTGTGGAAATCGAAGACTTCCCCCTGCAAACTTATCTAAATAAGTAAAGATCAAGGTTTGAAAGGAAATCAACTGTTTGGTAGCAACTAAAGCAAATAGAAGGTAGGCTAATATAATTTTGCACATCAACTGCACATTGAATAAGCATTCTTCCAGCTTTTCTTCTAAGCCCAGCATTGTGCAATGAGTTGTGAAGGAAGAGATGGCCCTTGCACAGAGGTGTTAGTTTCGTTGGAATGTGTCTATTTACAAGTAACTAAGTAAGTAAGCATGTGTGATCACGTTCTTATGCAGATGTGGGTGGGATAAAGTAGGGGGAAAAAATCATAACCTTTACTCTAACTACCACTAATTGCGAACATGAACCACCACACGCATCCCACCCCCAACTCACCACAATTCTGTATGCCACCTTAAAGTCTAGTTGGGAGAAAATGAAGTGAAGATTAAGAGGATTTATAGACTCTTAGATTATTAAAGCAAAAAAAGAACTTTAAAATTATCCAAGCCCCTCAATTTTAAGTGGAGGAAATTGAAGGCTTAAAGATAAATGCAGAAGAGAGACATTTCATAATCTCTGGCAAATAGATATCCAATAAATATTGGTTAACTGAATTAATTTCCTAGATGTTTGTCAACTCAAAAAAATATGGAATTAAGGATATAAGGATACCTCTCATTCCTCAACAGTAATACCCGTAATGGAGTTCGGGACATGCTACTCCAAAATATAGCACTTTGACGTATTGAATATTTTGAGCTGAAGAAGTCTGAGAAAATGGTAGAAGTGGGAAAGTCACTCTGACCTCCTCCTTCCCTTTCCCTTCTTCCCTGAAACAAGACATAAAACCCTCATGTGAGAGGTGCCCCCAGAGGACTGGAGCATTCTTATCTGCATAGACAAAAGGACACCAAGAAGAATCTTAACAAACGGGCCTTGCTGAGTTTCCCTCAGTTAACTACAATTACGTCGTACTCCTTAACCTATGATATTCCTCCATAACTGTCCACTCTTCATCAAACCTAACATAAAATGCACCAGTCTAACTGTTTCTTTGGGTCTTCGTTTCCTTATGAAGACTCCCATGTCACGTCAAAACTATATTAAATTTTGTTGAAATAAATTTCTAGGCCCAGGATAGAGCCACTCCTGCCCAAGGTGCCCCATCAGCAAACCAAAACTTACATAACACTTTTGTGTCCCTGTAAATGCTTCACTTGACCAGAAACATCCAGCAGTACCTCCAGTCAGCCAATCCCCAAAGGCCAAGCCAACTCTGGGCTCTGTGCTTCCTTGTTCTTTATTCTTTGTCCTATAAAAGCTTCCTGCCTTCTGCCCTATTTTGCAGTTCTCTGAAACGAGACAGTCCTTTCCATGAAGTGTTAAATAAAGTTTGTTTGTATCACCTAAATGGTCTTCTTTAATCATTTTTTAAACAATTTGTATGCTTTTCTCCTGTTAATCTTGGTCAGTTTAATTCAGACTCAGCCAGGGACCCTAAGAGGGTTGAGGAAAACTTTTTCCTCTCCTACACCCACTATAGTATTTCTTTAGAGAAGAAGTTTAAAATTACCATATTGATTGGTTCAGCTCAATAGTTCATCCATCATTGCCCTCAAAGAAAAAAAAAAAAAAGAAAAAACAGATATACCCACACATCCTTGAGTAGCATAAGGTTGACAAAAACATAGGCTTGACCAGTTTAGACAGTTACCATGTGATTAAGGGCAAATTATGCACCTTCTCTCAGCTTTGGTTTTTTTTCTGTAAAATGGGAATAACACCTAGTAGCTGTTGGAAATAAATGAAATGTTTATGAGGTATTTGACACAGTATCTGACACATAGTACAAACTATTCGTTTTCTTTAGTAACCCAATATATTTTTGTCATCACCAAATGTAGCTAAACCACTCTTTATTTTTTATTCAGCCTATGTCACAACTTTATTAACTCACAATTTAATTAATGAGTTTAGGGGTTTAGTTAATGAATTTACTGTTGAGGAAGAAAAGCTTTTCCTTTACTCTCTTAGATTCAATTAATGGGAGCCCATGAATTAACCAACAAAAGACAGATTAACAAGAGAAAAGGCACACAATTTTTATTAATATTTACTTATATGGGAGTTCACAAAGAAGAAGTAAAACTCAAAGAAGCCGTTAGATTCAGGGCCTTCCATACCCTTCCTAACAAACAGAAGAGGATTTGGGCTTCAAGCGATTATAAAATGCAGGGAGTTGCTCTCTTTTCTCCCTGGCTGGGGGTTGGGGGTGGTGCGGGCATAGAAGGGACCTTCCTCACTTCCTCAAAGGGAAATTTATGCCCTGCTTTTAGGCAGAGAACTCTTCCGGCATCTGTTGATTCTCAGCTGCCTTCAGCTCAAAATAATCGTTACGCCAAAGTGGCATATTTTGGGGTGGCATATTCTGATTCCCTTCATTAATATCATTTTACACGAAAAGAATATTTCCTTCCTTGTGTAAGAAATTTACCTCTTTTGAGCTTCAAGTGTGTCTTCTGGTCTAGTTTTCCAGAATTTGGGTACAAATCCATGTTGAGACTAAGCACTAGATTTATACCCTCTGGCCTTATGTGCCCTAGGCTAGGAAAGCTAACCAAGCCCCTGGGAAGAATTCTAAATAGAAAAAAAATATTCAAAATATACTTAGAGTCTCTGTTCATAGCTTCACATTATTAAATAGCAAAAATTCAACTGAGTAAATTTAAAGATCAAATTGGCTTTATTAAATGATTCATGAATTGGGCAGCATCCCATCTAGCAACCAGAAGGGAGCTCTGTCAAACTGCAGAAACAGAAAGGTCTTTGAAGGCAGAGAGGGAGCAGAGAAAAGGAAATTATTAGCAAAGAATACATTGTTTCAGGCAAGGTTGCCCTCCTAAGGAAAACGGAAGGGGTCTATCAGTGGATTACCTCCTAGTGCTGACCAGGAAATTCCAGGTTAGCTGGTTAAAGGTCACGTTCCTAGAAAGGTTGAAACTGCAATTAGGTTCGGTATTAAGTTTCGGTGGAGCTTGGCATAAGTGACTCCATTTTGGGCCTGTGGACTTCATCCACATGTCCTACAACCTTTACAGATTCTGTTGCTGCTGCCTTCACTTGAAAGTCAGCTAGGGCATTTCCCTGATACTCAGATTCAGTCTTTTTACTGTGAGGCTCAATTTCAGAAAGTAAGAGAATAGCAGTAAGAAGATCACTTGTTGTCCATTTTTGATTGTGGTCCCAGTGGATGTAAGAAACTCCTTTATTTCCATAACATCCCCAAATCATGGAGGACCCCAATGGCATATCAGCTCTCAGTATAAATATTAACAATTTGTCCTTTTGATAGTTGGCGTGCTCTGGTAAGGGCATGTAGCTGTGCTCATTGGGCTGATTTAGCTTGTGGGAAGTTTCCCCTCTCAAGTAGTTCATACTGGGTGATAATAGCATAACCAGCTTGGAAATTCCCTTTCTCGTTTTTACGATATGACCCATCAACAAACAAAATTAGATCAGGATTAGTCAAAAGGGTGTCTCGTTAATCAGGATGCAATGTCACAAAATGGGACATCACCTCACAATCCTGCACTTAGCAGGACTAAGAAGGTTCCAGTGCTTAAGACGCTGATTAGGTGGTGAGAGCAGAAGGATCTCATAGGAGGATAGTCTGCTGGCAGAGAAACCATGAGTCAGTATAGAGTTAAGAAGACTTTGGACAGTGTCTGGAGTTTGTAAATAAATGTCATTTTCTAGGGTTAGATCTGTTGAGGCTTCTATTAACTTTGCAGCTATAGCCTTAAAACAGCTGGGACAGGCACAAGCAACTGAATCAAGTTGTGTGCTGTAACAGACAACAGGCCTATGTTTATTGCTATGTTCTTATGTGAGCATTCCCAGGGCCTGGTTATCTCTTTCATGTACAAATAAGGTAAAAGATTTTGAATAGTTAGGTAGACCCAGGGCAGGTGGCTCTTGTAGCCACTGTTTTAGTTATATAAAGGCCAGCTCATGTTTATCTTCCCAGGAAAGGGGCTCAGGGACTGAAATTTTAGTAAGTTCATAGAGTAGGGAAGCCAAAAGAGAAAAATTTGGAACCCATATTCGGAGCGGAGTATGAAAGGCAGTCATGTGTATATTTGCTCCAGGCAAAGGAATCATGTGCCAGTGCGTTAGAGGAATTACAGGGTTCAGGACACGCTACCTTAAGATAGAGCACCTCGACATATTGATTATTTTAAGATGAAGGAATATGAGAAAAAAGCAGAAACAGGACTGTCACTCGGACTTTCTCCTCACCCTTTTCTCTTGAAACAGGTCATAAAACCCTCATGTGAGAGATGCCCTCCTTATACCTGGAGGAAAGAAACATCCTTATCTCTGAAGACAAAGGGATGCTGAAAAGAATCTGAACAAACAGGCCTAGCTAAGTTTCCCCCAGGTTGCTACAATTGCCTCATACTGCTTAACCTATCATATTTCTCCTCAACTGTCCAGTCTTTATCAAACCTAGCATAAAAATACTCAGGTTTAGCCGTTTCTTCAGGTCTTCATTTCCTTGTGAAGGCTTCCTTGTCACGTAAAAATTATGTTAAATAAACTTGTATGTTTTTCTCCTGTTAATCTTTGTTTTGTCAGTTTAATTTTTAGACCCAACCAGAGACCCTAAGAGGGTCAAGAAAAATGTTTTCCTTTCCTACAGGAACAGCAAGCACAGTGTGTCTGGACCAGAGTGAGACAAGGAGAGAGGAGTCGGAGATGAGGACAGAGTTGTAAAGAAGTGTGGAAGTGCCAGGGGAGGGGAGGATGAGGGAGGGAGAAAGCAAATAATGATTATTAAAACTGACTTGGCTTAGGGCCTGACTGGGCTTTGAACATGCATTTTATATCTGCTTTGAGCATTTACCATGTCCCAAAGACAAGAACAAATGCCCCTAAAATAAGGATGCAACATCCCTCACATTGGCATTTCCTTAAAGATAAGCATTTCTCCCTAGGCAAGGATCTTATTGCTGTGCTCATCCTGTGACCACCCAACTCGAGACAGGGGACCTGCTGCCTGCTGTCCGCATCAATCGCTGTGCCGAATGACAATCTCGTGACTACTGTAAAAAGGACATTGCATTCATATGTGATATATGCTCTTTGACGGTATATAACCACTCTGTACACCCCACTTCTTTGTTGCCCTTCCTTCCTTGGGGAAGGAAGGCCCCGGGCTATATGGTCCTCAAATCTGGCTCATAATAAACTCACCCCAATTTTGAAAAAAAAAAAAAAAAAAAGAAATTCACTTTGCTAAGAGCCAGAGAGAATTTAGCCTGAATACTTTCTTAGAAGGTTTGCCTTTTTCCTTAAGATGCCAGGGCCCTAGAAAGGGATAGGAAGCCTGTCCTTTTCCCCTCTGGAAGCTCTCTTGCAATCCTGGATGTCTTTTATTTAAGATGAGGATAAACGGACATTTTAAGGAAACTGTGTAAAAAGAATCAGAATCCATTAGAGATAGCTGTATAATACCTTAAAGATCTGACCACTAATAAATAATGAGACCTTTGGTAAATTAAAAAAAAAAAAAAACTGACTTGGCTTTTACTCTGGGAAATACTAGAAAGATTTGAGTAGAGGAATAATGTGATCTGATTTACATTTTTAACAGGACTGCTCTGGCTGTTGTGTGAAGAATAGGCATGAGAGACAAGGATAGAAGCTGGTAGACCAGTTAGGAGGCATTTGCAATAGACCAGAGTGGTAAGAGTGGAAATGGTGAGAAGTGGTCAGATACTGGGATATATTTTGAAGCTAGAGCCAACAGGATTTACTGAGCTAACGGGTGTGGGATATGAAAAAAAAGAAAGAAAACAAAGGTACCTCCAAGATTTTTGGCCTAAGAATAAACCTTAGAGATTATTCTGTAAGAGTATGTAAAGCTGCCATGTTCTTTTGTGTGTGTGTGTGTGTGAGGAAGATTAGCCCTGAGCTAACATCCTTTGCCAATCCTCCTCTTTTTGCTGAAGAAGACTGGCCCTGGGCTAACATCCGTGCCCATCTTCCTCTACTTTATATGGGACGCCGCCACAGCATGGCTCAACAAGTGGTGCGTTGGTCCGCACCCAGAATCCGAACCTGTGAACCCTGGGCCACCAGAAGCAGAGAACATGAACTCAACTGCTGCACCACCGAGCTGGCCCCTGCCATGTTCTTCTTTTTTTTGTGAGGAGGAGCAGCCCTGAGCTAACATCCACTGTCAATCCTCCTCTTTTTTCTTTTCTGAGGAAGACTGGCCCTGGGCTAACATCTGTGCCCATCTTCCTCTGCTTTATATGGGACACCACTATGGCATGGCTGATAAGCAGTGTGTTGGCAGGCACCCGGGATCTGAACCCACGAACCCCGGGCTGCCAAAGCGTGAACTAAACCACTGCCCCACCTGGTGGCCCCTGCCGTGTTCTTTTTTTAACAGCTGCATAGTATTCCCTTGTGTAGATATATTGAATGGACATTTTTGTTATTGTATAATATAGATGTATTGGTGGACATTTTTGTTATTTGAAATATTTTATAATCACATTGCCCTTAAACGTGTATCAGTACAGATAGATGCAAGCATAACTGTAAAATAAGTTCCTTAAAGTGTAATTGTTAAGACAAAATAAGTGTATGTTTTATATTTCAATAACTATTGCAAAATTGCTATCCATAGAGGTTTTACTCATATTTTCTTAAGTGGGTGAATTAATGCTGGCAGCCAGAATTAGACATAATCCTGGACCCCCTTATAGAGATGAATCAGAGTAGGGATGGCGTGTGAAAATGTCATCTCTTTTACATGATGTGGCAGCAAAAAGGTTAAAAATCTCTGTTTTAGGTGACTTCTTGTCTAAGCCTTGTAATTTTATAATTGTCTTTTCCTAACTTTTAAATTTTTTTCTCTTCCTCCTTGCCTTTCCAACCCTCCGTACACATACACACCAATCCACTCATCTGGACACACACACAGAAAACATGTTTCCTATGAACACTTAACTAAAGATAAGCTGTACTTCCCTTAGAAAGATGATGTATTATCAATAGAACATACACTTGGTGGTTTTATTTGTACTAATAAATTTATGCTGAGCTTTTTCAGTTTTCTTGTTCCAACATCATATTTACAAGATGCTGATTAGGGTTAGAAGTATATTATTTGACCATAAATGAGTTTTCTGCACATAAACCAAAATTACTGAATGAAAAAGCAAGCCCAAATGGATTCTGGTATCAAGAGTATTAGTGGGAAATTTGGGAGTATTGCCCCCAGGTTCTATCTACGTGTGCTCAGCTTTAGTAATTCTACACTTTATACTAGATTCAACCATTTTCCCACTAAGTTCAAACTTGACATATAGGTGAAGGGAAGTTTGGATTTTTGAAGCCCTGAACTGTAATACCACATGAATAGTCAGTGTGTCTCTCATTTTTGTACTGAGAACAATTTATAATGATGACTCAAGTAGAGAAAGCAACAACACTGATCCTATGCAGGGTGTGGCTTCTCTAGCCTAATGGCTTGGTAGTCCTGCTAAAGGTGATTATTTTACTGTCTGAGTGTCCCAAAGGTAGTCTGATTTCTTAATTTTGAATATGTAGGAAAGGAAAAAACTTTCCTCTACCCTATTAGGTTCTGTAGCTGGAGCCTGTGAATTAGACTGACAAAAGACAGATTAATAGGGGGAAATGTTTATCTTGTATGCACATGAGGGGAAGGGGCTCACAGAAAAGAATTGAAAATCCCAAAAAGGAGGTAGGCCTGGGAGCTTTTATTACCCCTTCAACAAAGGGCAATAAATTTGTAGAGAAATGATAAGACAAAGAAAAGAGGGTTTGGGCTCCTAGGGGTGGTAAATTGTGGGAAGGTAAATATATGGGGGAAATTAATGGAAAAGAAGGGTTACTTTAGTAAGTTTTGTTTGTGCAGACCCATCTCGGTGCCATCTTCCTCTTACTGTCCCTGGTGATTGAGAGTCAATCTCTTTTTCCTGGTATGGGAGAAGGGAGGGGGCACCTTCACAAAGGGAAATTTATGCCCAGATTTTAGGCAGATGGGGGAGGGGAGGGTAGAGAGCTTTTCTTGCAACTGCTGTTTCTCACTTGCCTTCAGCTCAAAACAATTCTTGTGCCAAAGTGGCATATTTTGGAGTAGCATATTCTGATACCCTTCAGATGCATCACTCATAAAACCTGAATTCATAAACTTGAATCTATAATTCTTTGCACAAACAATACTCTACAGAGAACTTGTAAATATTTCCCATGATTTAATTATTTACTTTGTTCAAGGTATTGCGCTAGACATTATGGACATACTAAGATGAACACAAATGTTCATTCCTTTCAAGGAACTTAATATAATTAGGAAACAAAGTCAGGTATTTTATTGTTTAAGTCTGCTGTGTGGTTAAGAGTATGAACTTTGAGATCTGGGTTTGGATCCCGATTCTGCTACTTACTAGCTCTGCCACTTCCATGGTACTGGGCATATGACATAACCTCTGGAAGTCTCACTCTCCTTATCTGTAAAGTGAGGCATCTACCTACCTTTCAGGGTTGTTGTGAGAATTAAATGAGTAATGCATGGAATTCATTTAGCTCATTGACTGTCCTACGTAAGCATTTAATAAATATTGTTATTATTAATCAACAACTAAAGTGTAAGGCAGATTGCAATAATAACTCCATAAGAAGATTATACATACTCAAGGATACCATTGTCTCCATCTGGTCTCCAAAAGGGTTGCCCTTCCTACAAAAATGAGAAAAATACTATTTGGAGTAGGGTTGGTTAGCATATGAAGGAATCAGAGGGAACATCTTTAAGAATCTTATATCTTGGGGGCTGCCCGGTGGCGCAGCGGTTTAGTCCGCGCTTGGCAGTCCGGGGTTCGCAGGTTCGGATCCCGGGCGCCCGCCGATGCACTGCTCGTCAGCCACGCCGTGGCGGTGTCCCATATAAAGTAGAGGAAGATGAGCATGGATGTTAGCCCAGGGCCAGTCTTCCTCAGCAAAAAGACGAAGATTGGCGATGGATGTTAGCTCAGGGCTGGTCTTCCTCACAAAAAAAAAAGAATCTTATATCTTGAGCATACTGGCCAAATGACAACCTCAACAACCATTTACATTAACTATGTTAGTGGTTTTTTTACATATTATCCATTTAATCGTCACATTGATCCCGAGAGGTCATCATTACAGTGTCTGGTATAGATTTAGGGGTAATGAGCCTGTACTCAAACTCTGTCTCTTGTCTGGCTTCCTGGAAAGCCTTAGAGAGTAGCCAGATTCAGAGAGAAACCACTGCAAATAAGCAGCACAGCTCCGATTTACTGGCCCTCCTTCTCCCTCAGTAGCCATGGCCCAAATCATGTCAGTGGTTTCTTGGGTTTGTGCCAAAAGGTGAACTGTAGGGTGAACTCATGAAATCTCCCCTAATTTCTATTCTTTAACTGTAAATGAGTGTAATATCTCTTTTGTGTCACTATGATATTGTGGGTATAAAATGAAATAATCAATTGGAAAAGGCTATAAAAGAAAGTTACAAGTTCTAGGAGAAGAAATTGACATTTATTGAAAGCTTTATTTGAGAGTTAATCTAGTCCCATAGAAGTAAGACACTTTTCAGGAGAAAATAGTCAATATATATATTTTTAGCACATATTATGTTTTCAGACAGGCAGTGTAAAGAGATACAGAGGGAATTATAAAATATTGCCCCTGTTCTCAAAAAGCGTGTAATATGGTAGAGTAGAAGAAAATTACTAATGTAAATTGCAGCAGCCAACCAACACATACAATTTTTCTTTAAAATACTAAAACCATATGACACATTATCTCTGGGCAATGAATGGACAAAAGGAAGAAAACTAATGTTGAGCTAAGTGATTTCACATGATGTCTTATTTAATCCTCTCAAGCATTCACTGAATTAAGGACTATTTTCTGCATTTTTATAGATGAGGTTGCTGAAACTGATATGCTAAATGACTTGTCCATGGTAACATAAATATTAGAACAGGGACTAAAACTCTAATATCAAATTCTAAATATCTTACTGTTTTTATCATATTGAGGCAGCCTTTGAGACTCATCACAAATATTTCAGATCTTTCTCTTTCTGGGCATACGGTAGGATTGTACTTAGTCCACTTAAAGTTAGGCCATGTGACTTGCTCTGGCCAATGAAATGTGAGTGGACATGATATACGTCACTCCTGGGCAGAAACCTCAAGAGCCAATGCACACAATTAACCTTGTTCTCTCTTTTCCTCTCTGCAACATATGGCGATATTTAATATAGCAGCTATTCAGTCACCTTGGGTCCTTGAATGAAGACAGTGGACATGTAGAATGAGGAATAAGTGTTTTTACTTTAAGCACTAAGCTTCGAGGTTGTTTATTTTGACAGCTTAACCTAACCAATCCTGACTCATTGGTACTTGAAATAAGGTGCTGTTCTCATTAAATTCCTAAAATATGTCTCTCGCTTAAAGTTCAGTCAGGAGGTGATGAGGAAACTTAGTGGAGACTGAAAGTCTGGAATGATATGTTGTGATTTTGTCTATAATAACTTGAAAATCAGATAATGTGTTTGATGATCTTATAACTCTAGAAGAATTTGGAAAAGAGAATATCAGTAACATGTTTCAGTTACAGCATTTGACTGAATTTGACAAGGTACTACAAGAGATGACCATAGCAAAGAATAGGCCAGTTTTCAATCAGGAGTGAAAGGAAAAAGGAGAGTCCAGAAATTTGGAGACTTATAGAATTGGAAGAGGCAACTACATGGAAAAGCTTTTGAGTAATAAAGCCAGTTAGACCCTAGCTTTGTGGCAAAGACCAAATCAAGGAATGGTAGTCACATTAGTTGTTAAAACCTCAGAATGGATTAATGTATTGCCCAGCAAATCCTTTCAGTTAGAAAAAATGGCTTAGGGTATAGCTCTCCCACCAGTGCTTAATAGGCCTAACATATCCACAATTAAATTGAGAAAGAGATAAATCTTGAAAGAAAGAATTATAGACACATGGAGCTGACAAGAATAAAATAGATAAGAAACTGACTAAATTTTGAAACCATGAAGCTAGATTAAGAAATCTGTGACTGTTTGAGGTTGCAAAATGACTCCTGGACTCTTAATCCTCTGCAGGCAATGAACAAGTTGTAAACCCTTAGTAGTCCAGTGCCCTCTTCAGATGTGGCCAAGGAGGATGATGGCAAAGAAAGCTCCCAGCGGGTGGAGCCATAGCCACAGAGAAGGTGAACTGGTGAGTCCTTCCTGGGGAACAAAACTGGCACCTAATTAAGGAAATTCTTCATCCCCTGGGTAAGAGAACCTCTGTACATTTGTCTAGAATTTCTCCAGACTAACAATTTTTCTGGTTAAAAAAAAAAGGAGCCTAGCTATAATCACCAAGACAAAAAACAACAAATGCTGGAGAGGTTGTGGAGAAACGGGAAGCCTCATTCACTGCTGGTGGGAATGCAAACTGGTGCAGCCTCTATGGAAAACAGTATGGAGAGTCCTCAAAAAATTAAAAATAGAAATACCTTATGATCCAGCAATCCCACTCTTGGGCATCCACCCAATGGGCATGAAATCAACCATCACAAGAGGCTTATGCACCCCTATGTTCATTGCAGCATTATTCACTATAGCCAAGAAGTGGAAGCAACCCAAGTGTCCCTCGACTGATGATTGGTTAAAGAAGATGTGGTAGATACACACAATGGAATACTACTCAGCCAAAAGAAAAGACAGAATTGTCCCATTTGCAACAACATGGATGGACCTAGAGGGTATTATGTTAAGTGAAATAAGCCAGAGGGAGAAGGACAGACACTGCTTGATTTCACTCATATGTGGAATATAAATGAACACACGGACAGAGAGAACTGATTGGTGGTTACCAAGGGGAAGGGGGGTGGGGGTGGGCACAAG
This sequence comes from Tapirus indicus, assembly GCA_031878705.1. Taxonomy (NCBI): domain Eukaryota; kingdom Metazoa; phylum Chordata; class Mammalia; order Perissodactyla; family Tapiridae; genus Tapirus; species Tapirus indicus. The sequence goes on along the minus strand of CM062918.1, from coordinate 105,249,484 downwards.
GGGTGAAGGGATGCATCCACATGGTGACAGACAAATAATAATGTACAACTAAAACCCCACAATGTTATAAACTATTAAGACATCAATAAAAGAAAAAAAGGAGCCTAGGACACCTGATCCTTTGTTCTAAACCATCTCCACCTTCCACACATCGCAGAAGGCCTATTGTTGGGGAGGCATCGGCACGTCAGATTTTCTGTGAGATGACAACCTGTTCGATTTCTATAGCCGTCAGACCTCCTGTACTCCTTGTCTTGGATGACATAAAAAATTCTGTACTTTGAGCCTCAGTTTCCTCATTTTTCAGCTAAAGGGATCATATCAGGTGATTTCTAAAGACACTTGCAATTCTAAAAAATTATGATTCTAATCTTCCGCCAGTAGCAGAGAGTTCTTGAACTTTATCCAGGATTCCCAAAATGATCTGCATTGGATCTCCTGAAAACTGAAAAATAGTACAGGGCTGCCTCTCGCCAGGACCACTGACATGAGAGGCTTGCGCTAATGAGGGACGTTAGTCACAGGATAGATTCTTATGAATTCAGGATGATGACTTTTAAATTCTATGTATACATTCCTATTCAAAATGTTTGGAAAGGAGGTCACAAGATGCATAGAACAAATGGCTGGACATAGAAAACAGAAAAATAACCTCAATTTCCAGAGAAGGCATAAGGTATTTGCTCTGTCTGGAACATTCCTCCCACACCTCCCTCCTATAATGTATCATTCCTGCTTATCCTTCGGCATCACTTCTGGGAATCCTTACTTTGGCCCAGTATTAGGTTGGGTTCCCATAACTCCTGTCCTTTGTTATATTCATTCCGCTTATAGCCCTATGTTCAGTGTTTCTCTTCCTCATTAAGCTGTAAGCCCTAGAAGGGCAGAGAGTGTGGTTGTCGTGTTCATCCCGTACCTAGCACAGTACCTGGTACTCAGTAGGAGCCCAACAAATAAGTATTTACAGTCACGTGCTGCATAATGACATATTGGTCAATGACAGACCACATATACGACAGTGGTCCCATAAGATTAGTACCATATAGCCTAGGTGTGTAATAGGCTATACCATCTAGGTTTGTGTAAATACACTCTAGGATGTTTGCACAAGGACAAAATCACCTAATGATGCATTTCTGAGAATGTAGCTCCATCGTTAAGCCCCACATGGCTTTGATAAAGACCTGTCCAACTGCCTTCATATTTAATGCTATGGAATAATTATTTCTCTCCCCTGCCACACAGCCTGTAACTGTGCTTTATGATGGAAAAGAAGAAACCAGGAATAAGAGAAATTGAGCCCCACCAGTTTTGCCAATACCATAATTTGTTAGATAAATTGCTGAGGGGGAAAATACTAGTAGAATACTTCAAACAGTAATTCCATTCAACAAAAAAGATTAAAATATGCATACTCTGAAGAAAGAACACCACATGTAACTACAGAGCAGTTGCTCTAGGATATTTATTTAAGGAATATCTCATACTCAGTTTCTGTATTTCTGCAACAACTGTTAGAGGGTAAAAGATGACATTTCTTAAATTTATACATATAGGATTGAATATGCACAGAATATTTCTGAAAAGATATACAAGAGACTGAGAACCATCCACACCCACATAGTTTACTGCCTACATTAACTTGACTTTACGATTCCACTGTCTTCGTGAACATGGTTTTAGTATTCCAGGAAACTCTTGCCCAAAAAATAAAAATTGCAAATAATTATATTGTTCATTTCAGGAACATCCGGAAAACCCATTTTAAACTGCTCAGCTTTTCAATAGACAGTTATCAACTGATCATTTATTCTCTAAGACTTTTCGAAACCCTCACCTTCCTGTGTCCACAATCCTAAACCGTGATCCTTACCCAATCTTAATCAAACTCCTACACTGAGACAGCCCCCCTTAAGCCAGACCCCAAAACCTCATGGATATCCTGACTCAGCCCTCCCCTCCTAGACGCTGCTAAGACTCCTTCAAGGCAGTGTGCTCCCTTACCACAGTTTGAATAAACCCATCTTCGCCTTATCAATGGGTGCTTGGGTAATATTTTTCAGGGAACTAGCATTCAACAAAACTAACAGTGATTACTCCTGAGGAGGCGACTGAGAGACGAGATGTGGAAGGCATCTTTGTACCCTTGAATTTTTACATCAAAATATCTTATCTATTCCAAAAATAACGGATAAAAATAAATAAATAAAATAAAATTCAAACACTGAAAAAAAGCAGAAGACACCATTATGTACTCTCCTCTCCGGCCAGAAGGTGTCGCTTCCTTGCCTAGGTACAAGCTGTCTCCACCCTTTCTGGGGCTGGGGAAAGGAGGCATGGGCATGACAGGAGGGCCTCAGTGACACGGCAGAGGACCTAAATGGGACTGGAAATTTTAACTCCTGGAAAGAAGAGTTCAGGATCTCTCCTCACAATAATAGCTAATATTCATACTTTCCAAATGCTGAATAATATTTTTAAAAACATCTTTCTTAAGGTAAAATTAGTGTACAATTAACTACACATATTTAAAGTGTACAATCTGGTGAATTTTGACATATGTTTGCAACCATGAAACAATCACCACATCAAGATAATGAACATATCCACCACCCCCAAGAGTTTCCTCCTGCTAGTTTGTAATTCATCCCTCCCTCCCTCTAGATAAGTTTTTAAGTACTTTACATGGATAATATTATTTCACCTTCACCACCACTCTGAGGTAAGTGCTGTTACTTCCATTTTACAAAGGAAGAAACTGAACTGTCGATAGGTTCAATAACTTGCCCAAGTCAGTCAGCCAGCGATTGTAGAGTTATTGTTTGAACACAGGCGAATTTGACACCAGATATACATTAAACCAGCAATTTTCAAACTGTAGGACATGTAATTCTGGGAGTGTACCAAGACTTTCCAAAAGGTGCAAGGGCTTAAATTCCTAGATCTTCAGCTTCCACTTGTGCCCTCCATTTCAACTCTTCACTGAGAATGGGCGATATTAGTCAGAGTTCATGAGCTTTTCTCTATCTCTTTTCCCTTTTCACTTTACAAAAAGTATAACTTTCATTCATTCCATGGTGCATTGTTTTTGTTCTGGAGTTTGAAAATAAAACCTCCTGGCCACCAAAAACAATTTGGAATATTGTCACTTTATGTAGTTAAATTACTTTAATGCAAAATTCATTTTCAAGTCAACATTGACAATTCTTTCAACCAAATTGAAGGAGGACCTAATCAAGTTCTAACACTCATAATAAATCACAAAGAATAATTTTTGATGAAAGATTATTATATGGTTTTTGGCATATAAGCTGAAAGAGTTTAGAAACTTCAATGACATCACTAAAGCTAAATACCTTCCATGCCTACTTACTCATTTACATGAGTGAGATTTCTCAAAGAATGTGTCTACAGAAATTAAAAATGGAAATAAAATTATTCCTGGTTCCTATTTCATTCTAGAAATAAGTAATAATCATCAATAGATACATGCACTAATTGAAAAAAATCCCAACTATATTTATCTCATTAGGAACTGTGTTTCCAACTTTATTTTAGGTTTACCTAAAACATAAATATAAAAACATACATTACATATTTACCAAAATATGTAATATATTTTTAACTGTTTATTTTAAAAATTTGTGTTGCTTTGATCCATTGTGTCTATTCATAATTGTAATCTTAGCTCATTCCACAAGAATGCTTGAATACCTTCACGCCTTATAAAATAAAAACACTGATATTTCAAGTTATATATTATTTTTGTGGCAGAAAGTTTGATAGGGTAATCAATAAAACCTTTAAGCATAAAAATATATTAGAAAAATTCTATGATGAAAATATGGGATGAAAGAGGAAAAGGAACAATGTAAAACTTCTGACTGTTGAAGGACTTATTTGTGTAATTTTTTTAATGGATAGTGGGTATCAAGTTGTGTGGACTGTAGATTACATTGGATAATATTTCTTAAGTGATACAACAGTTTTGTTCTTTCCAATATTATAATATCCAGAAATCATATTCTTTCAACTATTTAAATATAAGGTAAAAATTCCAGGTGTTGATTGAAAATATTTAACAGAGTGTGTGCTTTTTAAAATTTCTTTTAGGATGGGGCCGCCCAGTGGCGCAGTGGTTTAGTCCGCGCTTGGCAGTCCGGGGTTCGCAAGTTTGGATCATAGGTGCCCGCCGACGCACTGCTCGTCAGCCACGCTGTGGTGACATCCCATATAAAGTAGAGGAAAGACAGGCACAGATGTTAGCCCAGGGCCAGTCTTCCTCAGCAAAAAGAGGAGGATTGGCAACGGATGTTAGCTCAGGGCTGGTCTTCCTCACAAAAAAAAAAAAATTTCTTTTAGGAGATATGCAATAAAAAATGTTTGAAGTTCATATTTTCCCTCATTTTTGCTTCATGGAAAACAAAATTAGTGATCCTGATTGGTCGATCCAAAATCTCTTTGGGAATTGTTATAGACTGTTCCTCCAAAATTCATATGTTGAAGCTCTAATCCCCAATATAATTGTATTTGGAGATGGGGCCTTTAAAGAAGTAATAAAGGTTTAATAAGGTCATAAGAGTGGGGCCCTAATTCAATTCCTGTCCTTATAAGAAGAGGAAGAGATGCCAGGGATGTTCATGTACGAGGAAAGGCCATGTGAGGACACAATGAGAAGAAAGCCATCTACAAGCCAAGAGACAAGGCCTCAGAAGAAACCAAACCTGCTAACATCTTGATCTTGGATTTCTAGCTTCCAGAGCTATAAGCAATAAGTTTCTGTTGTTTAAGCCACCCATTCTGTGGCATTTTGTTATGGAAGCTCTAGCGGACTAATGCAGGCTGCTTCAAATATGGAGTACATGCTGGAGACCACAGCCCTGAGACAAAGTCCTATTATTTATGACCACAGAGACTAGTCTTAAGATCAAAATGCAGGATAAAGGGGCTGCCCAGTGGCGCAGTGGTTTAGTCCGTGCTTGGCAGCCCGGGGTTCGCAGGCTCAACTCAATTTCAAAGGGACAACAGAATCACAGTTCTTTCTCTAACCACAACTTTAATCTGTTTGTGGAAGGGAAAAATGAAATGCACTGTTTTTTTTCCATTTACAAGATGTGACAAGGTTCTTGCCCATAAATAAATAAACAAACATACAGATAGATGAATGAATTTGCATATAAATTCATGTTACTTTTTCGTAACACTACTTACAAAACCCAAATTCCTTTTATGATTATCTTGAATTTTCTGACTCAAAACTCAGTTTGAGAATCAGCTTGGAAAACTGTTGGTTTACACAGTGACATTTCAGTGGAATTGAGAAGGAGTCCTTCAGTATTATCAAGGAGACTCAGGAAATTGAGGAATTCTTCAACATTACCAAGAAAGGGTCTGGGGTTCGGAAGAAAGATAGCATCCTTGATGAAAACTCCCTTCTCCCTGATGTCTTTTTTCAACTCTTTTATGTTACCTTATTTATCCTTTCTACTTTTTATCCCCCCTTTTTTTGTGCTTTTCTTTCTTGTATTTCCTTTATCCCAACTACTTTTCCTGTCTCAACTATTCCATCAGGGAAGTTGAGAGAGGACAAGAAGTATCAAAATAGCAGAATATGTGAAGATGAAAGAACAGCCGTTTCCTTATAGAAGGCAGAACTGCTACATACATAGACTGACATCCTTCTTATCCGTGATTTATTATGCAGCATTTGCTTAAGGCTCTTATAGTCTAAGTCACATTCCTCTTCCTTGAATACACTCTACAGTAGTCCTGTAGCTTCTTGTGTCAGGGGCTTCATTTCCCTTCCCTATCTTCTCATTTCCCTCCCACCTCAACTTATTTTTTCTTCTATTCACTTCCTCCTTAATAGGAAAGTCTTCATAAATCATGAATATCTGAACAGACACCTCAAATAACTACTTCAGATTTAAGTGTGAAGGGGAAGTGCAGACAAGGGGATAAACGCCAGAGAGATTAGGTTGGTGTCTAATGGCCATTTCTTATTATTTATATCAGTGTTACTGTAGAACATATATTTTGATACCTGTCATTTAAAAAACACAAAGTTTCCCAATACTAGTCATTTACATTTGACCTTGGTTAATATGTGATATGTTTCATTCATTAAGTAAATATTATTAAGCACATACCATGTGGTAGAAACTTGTTAGGCACTGAAGGATCAAAGATGAATTAATCTGGGGCTGGCCCAGTGGCATGGTGGTCGAGTTCACATGCTCCACTTCAGCGGCCTGGGTTTGCAGGTTCAGATCCCAGGCTCAGACCTACACACCATTCAGCAAGCCATGCTGTGGTGGCGTCCCACATACAAAATAGAGGAAGATTGGTACAGATGTTAGCTCAGGAACAATCTTCCTCGCACACACAAAATGAATGAATCTGTCATGGTTCCTGCCCTCAAGGGTTTGTAGTCTAGTAGGAAGCATCATGAAGACATTTACAAAGTACAAGAGACACGAGCAATGCAAAAGACATGGCTGAAGTGCTAAGGCAGTTGAGAAGCCTGGGGGAATACTTACAACATTGAAGATCAAGGATGTCCTTGAGGAGGTGGCACCTGAGTTGGGTCTTGGGAAAAGAAGGCAATAGATGAAATTTTAAAATGGAGTGGAGGAAAGTTGGGTTACCTTCACTGTTGGACAAACTTCATCTTCTCTGTTGAGTTGATCTAACAAATATTTACAAAACATCTATTTTGAGTCTGACAATGTTGGAGGTGCTGGGGATAAAATGATGAACCAGTCACAGTCTCTGTTTTCAAGGTGTTTACAATCTGGATGCATATTGGTTTTCTATTTCTCCTGTAACAAACTACCACAAAGCTGGCAGCCTGAAGCTGTATCCACTTATTTTCTCCTGGTTCTGTAGGTCAGAAATCTGGGCTGGGCTCTGCTAGCTCCACTGGTCCAGGTCTCACAAGACTGAAATCAAGATATCAGCCAGCCTGGGCTCTTCTTCAGAGGCTCCAGAGGGCAGTCTGCTTCCAAACTCATTCAGGCTGTTGGCAGAATTAAGTGCCTTGCAGCTGTAGATTGAGGTCCCTGTTTCCTTCTTGCCTGCATTCCCTATCGTTTTGCCCCCAGCATCTTCAAGGCCAGCAACAGCTGGTGACGTCCTGCTCACACTTTGAATCTCTCTGATTTAATCTTCTGCTGTGTCACTTCTGCCTCCAGCTGGAGAAAGTTCTGTTTTTAAGGGCTTATGTGATTAGAGTGGGATCACCCAGTTAATCTAGGATAATCTCCCTATTTTAAGGTGTGTAACTTAATCATATCTGCTAAGTCTCTTTTGCCATCTAAGGTATCATATTCACAGGTTCTAGGGATTAGGGCATGGACACCTTTAGGTGCCATTCTACCTACCACAAGATAAGATCAGATAAGTGCAGAGACCTTTACAATGCAGTATAATGGGCCCTCTGGTTCAGATAAGTATAGCATTCTTTGGGACACATGGCACTCTAATTTTGAAGGTGAACTGAGAAGAGACTCCTTGTATTAATGATCTATTGCTACATAACAAATCGCCCCCAAAACATAGTGACCAAAACAATATACATTTATTATTACAAGTTTCTGTGGATCAGGAATTCAGGAGCAGCTCAGCTGGTGATACTAGATCAGACTCTCTCATGAGGTTACAATCAAGATGTCAGCTGAGGCAATTATCTGAAGACTTGACTGGTGTTGGAACATAGTCTTTCGAGCTCATTCACATGACTGTTGACAAGAGACTCAATTCCCTTCTGACTGTTGGCTGGAGGCCTCAGTTTTCACTACGAGGACCTCTCCATAAGGCTGTTTGTATGTCCTAACAACATGGCAAGAAGCCATAATGTCTATTATTTTCTGATCTCAGAGGTTGTACACCATCACTTCTGTCTTATTCTATTTCTTAGAGGTGAGTCACGAACACAGTTGACGTTCAAGAGGAAGAGAATTAAGGACCACTTTTTTAAAAATTGAGGTCATAATAGTTTATAACATTGTGAAATTTCAGTTGTACATTATTATTTGTCAGTCACCATAAAAATGTGCCCCTTCACCCCTTGTGCCCACCCCCCCCCAACCTCCTTCCCCTGGTAACCACTAAATTGTTCTCTCTGTCCATATTGTTACTTTATCTTCCACATATGAGTGAAATCATACGGTGTTTGTCTTTCTCTGTCTGGCTTATTTCACTTAACATAATACCCTCAAGGCCCATCCACGTTGTTGAAAATGGGACAATTTTGTCTTTTTCTTGTGGCTGAGTAGTATTCCATTGTATATATATATCACATCTTCTTTATCCATTCATCAGTCAGTGGGCACTTGGGTCACTTCCACTTCTTGGCTATAGTGAATAACGCTACAATGAACATAGGAGTGCATAAGTCTCTTTGAACTGTTGATTTCAAGTTCTTTGGATAAATACCCAGTAGTCAGATAGCTGGATCATATGGTATTTCTTTTTTTAATTTTTTGAGAAACCTCCATACTGTTTTCCATAGTGGCTGCACCAGTTTGCATTCCTACCAGCAGTATATGAGGGTTCCCTTTTCTCCATATCCTCTCGAACATTTGTTGTTTTTTGTCGTGGTGATTATAGCCATTCTAACAGGTGTAAGGTGATATCTTAGCATAGTTTTGATTTGCCTTTCCCTGATGATTAGTGATGTTGAACATTTTTTTCATGCGTCTGTTGACCATCTGTATATCTTCTTTGGAAAAATGTCTGTTCATATCCTCTGCCCATTTTTTGATCAGGTTGTTTGTTTTTTTGTTGTTGAGTTGTGTGAGGTCTTTGTATATTATGGAGATTAATCCCTTGCCAGATATATGATATGCAAATATTTTCTCCTAGCTGGTGAGTTGTCTCTTTGTTTTGATCCTGGTTTCCTTTGCCTTGCAGAAACTCTTTAGTCTGATGAAGTCCCACTTTATTTTTTCTTTTGTTTCCCTTGTCCAGTTAGACACAGAATTCAAAAAGACCCCTCTAAGACCGATGTCAAAAAGTGTACTGCCTATATTTTCTTCTAGGAGTTTCATGGTTTCAGGTCTTACCTTCAAGTCTTTGATCCATTTTGAGTTAATTTTTGTGTATGGTGAAAGATAATGGTTTACTTTCATTCTTTGCATGTGGCTGTCCAGTTTTCCCAACACCATTTATTGAAGACACTTTCCTTTCTCCATTGTATGTTCTTAGTTCCTTTGTTGAAGATTCGCTATCTGTAGATGTGTGGTTTTAGTTCTGGGCTTTCAATTCTGTTCCATTGATCTATGTGTCTATTTGTGTACCAGTACCATGCTGTTTTGATTATTTATAGCTTTGTAGTATATTTTGAAGTCAGGGATTGTGGTGCCTCCAGCTTTGTTCTTTTTTCTTAGGATTACTTTGGCTATTTGGGGTCTTTTCTTGCCCCATATCAATTTTAGTATTCTTTATTCTATTTCTGTGAAGAATGTCATTGGGATTCTGATTGGGATTGCATTGAATCTGTAGATTGCTTTAGGTAGTATGGACATTTTAACTATATTTATTCTTCTAATCCATGTGCATTGGATATCTTTCCATTTCTTTATGTTATCATTGATTTCTTTCAATAACATCTTATAGTTTTCATTGTATAGGTCTTTTACCTCTTTGGTTAAATTTATTCCTAGATATTTTATTCTTTTTATTGTGATTGTAAATGGGATAATATTCTTGAGTTCTCTCTCTGTTAGTTCATTATTAGAGTATAGAAATGCAACTGATTTTCATAAGTTGATTTTGTACCCTACAACTTTCTGTAGTTGTTGATTATTTCTAATAGTTTTCCGATAGATTCTTTAGGGTTTTCTATAAATAGGATCATGTTGTCTGCAAACACTGAGTTTCACTTCTTCATTGCCTATTTGGAGTCCCTTTGTTTCTTTTCCTTGCCTAACTGCTCTGACCAAAACCTCCATTACTATGTCGAATAAGAGTGGTAAGAGTGGGCACCCTTGTCTTGTTCCAGTTCTCAGAGAAATGACTTTCAATTTTTCCCCATTGAGTATGATGTAGGCTGTGGGTTTGTCATATATGGCCTTTATTACATTGAGGTACTTTCCTTCTATACCCATTTTATTGAAAGTTTTTATCATAAATGGATGTTGGATCTTGTCAAATGCTTTCTCTGCATATATTGAGATGATCATGTGGTTTTACTCCTCATTTTGTTAATGTGGTGTATCACATTGATTGATTTGCAGATGTTGAACCATCTCTGTGTCCCTGATATAAATCGCACTTGATCGTGGTATATAAGGACCACTTTTTGAAAGGCAAGCTTAAGAATATTTGGACATATTTTAAACCATCACACCGTCTATCTTGTCCCTTGGGATATTGTGTCTATTAACTATCTCCATAGCTCTCTGTGGATTAGTCCCACTCAATTCCACTCTGACTTGCCATTCTTCATGACAAGAATACTCACCTGGCTTCTATTATTTGGGGAACCTATCTTTCTCATTGCTATCAGAGGTCTAGTTTTGTAACAGCATCTCCTATCTCAACTCATGCCTGCAGAGTACAGCCACCACTTAGCTTCTCAGTGATCTTGGTGCCTCACTTAAGAAAGCATTCCTATTGCTTTAGTAAACAAAATGTCCTATGGGTCCTCCCATTGAACACTGTAGCATGACCACTTCTGAGCCATTTGATCCCTCCTTCAACTATCTACCATGGCAGTTTGTCATTTCTAGTTCTCTTAGTGTGGGTATCACTTTCTTCAAGCTTCCTAAGAGCCATCCTGGTAGCACTTTTGTGCCATCTCCTGGATCCTTGCCTGGGCATAAAATCCTGTATCCTAGGAAAGTGCTCCCATATTGATAGACTCTCCCTTATCCAACCTATGTTCTAGATCCCTTGATTCAGCACCTCATGCACACTCTCCTGGCTCCTGCTGGCATATGTTGGCTAGATCCTGCAGCTTCTTCTGGGTATAGTCCTTTTCCTCCCTTAATAGGCCCAGCACTTCCCTAGTCAGATTTTTATGTGACTTTATCCTAGTTATTGGTATAATGGGCAGGAGGGAAATAAGGGGCATATTCTGAGGGGACCATGTGCTATCTTGCAAGGTAGAAGCCTCTGTCTCATCTTTAAGCAACAAAGAAATGTTAGTATTTAACAGGGAGGAGTGGGCCACTTTTTCAGGCCCTGAGGATACAGAGGAATCTAGAAGTTCAAAAATTTTGAGTGCATCAATTGTGACATTCATATCCCAATATCTCAGGGTCCTAGTCCTTCCCAAACAGAGCTTTGGCCTTGGAACAGCAGGCTTGCAAGGGCTGAGAATTCAACCTTCAACCTTCTCTGGAGCTGTTCCTCTTATGACAAACCTTGAGCCTGGTCTTCAGATTTTCATGCCTTTGGGCTGCAGAAGTTGAGAACTTTTTTTAAACTTTTTTTAAGACTTTTATTTCTTTATTTTTTTGGTGAGGAAGATTAGCCCTGAGCTAACATCTGTTGCCAATCCACTTTTTGGTGGGGAAGACTGGCCCTGGGCTAACATCTGTGCCCATCTTCCTCTACTTTATATGTGGGACGCCTACCACAGCATGGCTTGATAACCAGTATGTAGGTCCGTGCCTAGGATCTGAACCTGCAAACCCTGGGCTGCCAAAGCAGAGTGCGGGAACCCAACCACTATGCCACTGGGCCGGCCCACAGAAGTTGAGAATTTTTATATCCTGCCAAGAGGCCCTCTGACTTTCATACTTAGCATTTAATTGCTTATTAATCACCCTCAACGTGTAATTATCTTTCTCCAAAGCATCTACCACTCCTCATCAAAAGCCATCCAATTTCATTGTCCTTATAAACACTATTTCCCCTGTACTTCTCAAACAGTTGATACAATGCCCAGCCCCCTGCATTTCTTCCATAGATGTGCCATTTCAGTTCAATACTGGTGAAAATTTCAACAATTGCACTGCTAACAATGCCAGAGGCTATCAATGCTCCACCTGCCCGCAGTGATGGGGTCCTCTTCAGTAGCTGGTCAGTTGATGATTCAACTTCAAAAGCACAATTTAGAGTCTATTTTCCTGAACCAATTCAGATACCAGTGTTTCAGAGCAGATTTTCTAGGAAACAAACTTTTAGATATAGATTTGCACACAGGAAATTTATTAGGGAATGTTCTCAAGATCAATACCTGTGGTTGATGAGGGGGGAAGTTGGGCTGCAATGCAGTCACAACAAATCTCATGAGGAGCCCTGGAGCTGAGATGGCTGTGCAGAGTGTTCCTGAATTGAGGTAAGAAGGCAGAGTCTTTATCCCCCACATCAGTCAACTATTGTTTGTGGGCTGTCCCTGGGAAGTGGAGGACAATAGCTGAGAGCAGTAGTCCAGAGGGGACACAACTGTAAGCTGTCAGCTGTTAACACTCCCAGCAACTGGGGGAATAAGTGCTTCTATCCTGAACAGGCGTAGATGTAAGTGCTGTGCAAGAGTCCACTACACTGTCATTATTCAAGGATTACAGGGTTGTGTACCTAGATAATCTAAAAGAATCTAAGAAAAAATCAGGACGATAAGTGAATTTAGAAAGGTCAACGTGGGCCGCCCGGTGGCGCAGCGGTTTAGTTCGCGCTTGGCGGCCCGGGGTTCGCGAGTTCGGATCCCAGGCGCCTGCAGACGCACTGCCTGTCAGCCATGCCATGGTGGTGTCCCATATAAAGTGGAGGAAGATGGGCACGGATGTTAGCCCAGGGCCAGTCTTCCTCTGCAAAAAGGGGAGGATTGGCAACGGATGTTAGCTCAGGGCTGGTCTTCTCCATAAAAAAAAAAAAAAAGAAAGGTCAATGGATTCAAGTCCAAATACAAAACAAATAGAAAAATAAATTTAAATACATTACAATAACATCAAAAAAATCAAATATATAGGAATAAATCTAATATAAGATGTACAACACCACTACACTGAAAACTACAAAAGACTGCTGAAAGAAATTAAGGATAACCCTAATAAATTGAAAGATAGAGCATATTTATAAATTGAAAGACTTTTTATTATAAAGATGTCAGTAATCTGCAAATCTATAGCTTCAAAGAAATCCTCCTAAATTTCCAGTGGAGTTTTTGAAGAAATTAACAACATTTAAATTCATATGAAGTTCAAAAGACCAGGAATAGCTAAGGCTAGCTTCAAGAAGAATCACAAAACTAGAGGACTATACTACCAGATAGCATATATATGTTACATATATAAGACTACTATGAAACTATAGTTTGTGTGTGTGGTATTGCTGCAAGGATAGGCAAACTAAACAATGAAACAAAAGGCAACAGGGAATACAGGCATCCATCCCCAGTGGATGCCTGAAACCACAGATAGTACTGACCCTATATATACTATGTTTTTTCCTATACATACATACCTATGGTAAAGTTTAATTTACAAATTAGGGACAGTAAGAGATTAACAACAATAACTAATAATTAAATAAGACAATTATAAAAATATACTGTAATAAAAGTTACCATAGATCTTAGTAACCTCAGCATATGATTTTTTTTCTTTCCTTATTAAGTTGAGAACTTTCACCTTTTCACTTAAAGGAAGCTCTTTATGGCTTCTCTTTGGCAAATCCGAATTGCCAGCATCACTACTCGTGCACTTTGGGGCCATTATCAAGTAAAATAAGGGTTACTTGAACACAAGCACTGTGATACTGCGACATTTGATCTGATAACCAAGAGGGCTACTAAGGGACTAACAAGTGGGTAGTGTATACAGCGTAGATATGCTGGACAAAGGGATGATTCATGTCCTGGGTGGGCCAGAGGGGGATGGCATGAGATTTCAGCATGCTACTCAGAATGGTGAGCAAATTAAAATTTAGAAATTGTTTATTTCTGGAACTTTCCATTTAATATTTTCAGACTGCAGTTGACCATGGGTAACTGAAACTGCAGAAAGCAAAACCACAGATAAGAGGGGACTACTGTAGAATCCAGAAATAAACTCTCACGTATATAGTTACCTTATTTATGATCAAAGCAAAACACTGCAATGTAGTAGTGAAAGGATGGTCTTTCAATAGATGGTGCCGAGTTGATTGGACATCCACACAGGAAAACAATTTATCTTGATCCCTACTTCATACTATATGCAAAAATTAATTCCCAAGGGATTGTATAGCTAAATGTGAAAGTTAAAACAAAGAAAAATTTTTAGGTGAAAACATTTTCATGACCCTGGAGTATACCAAGATTTCTTATATAGAACATAAAAAGCACTCACTTGAATTGTATTAAAATTAAGAACTTTTGTTCACTGAAGACACTATTAAAAGAGTTGGAAGGCAACCCATAGTCTGAAGATGGAATTTGCAATACATACATCTAACAAAGCCCTCTTTTTTAGAATATATAAAGAATTCCAAAAGAAAGACAACCCAATAGAAAAATAGACAAAAGACTTCAACAGACATTTTATAAAAGAGGATATCTAGCTACAGTGAGGTACTACTTCATACCCACTAGGATGGCTGGAATCAAAAAGTCAGATAATAGCAAGTGCCAATGAGGATGTTGAGAAGTCAAAACCCTCATACACTGCTGCTGGGGATGTAAAATGGTGCAGCCACTTTGGACAACAGTCTAGCAATTCCTCAAATGATTAAACATAGAATTACCATGTGACCCAGTAATTCTACTCCTAAAGAGAAATGAATTCCCAAGAGAAATGAAAACATATATCCACTCAAAAACTTCTACATGAATGTTTATAGCAGCATTATTCATCATAGTAAAAAGGTGGAAACGACCTAAATATCCACCAACAGATGAATGCATAAATAAAATGTGGTATATCCATACAGTAGATATGTAATATCTGACCATCCAACCATAAAAAGGAATGAAGTACTGGTGATACAACTTGGATGAGCCTTGAAAACACTATGCTAAGTGAAAGAAGCCAGTCTCAAAACTCCACATATTATGTGATTACATTCATAGAAAAGTTCAGAGTAAGAAAATCTATGGAGATAGAAAGTAGATTAGTGGTTGCTTTGGGCTGGGCAGAGGGTGTCAAGGATAAAGGATGATAGCTAAAGAGTATGGAGTTTCATCTTGAGACAATGGAAAAATTCTAAAGTTGACTGTGATGATGGTTGCACATATCTGTGAATATACTAACAACCATTGAATTGTACACTTTAAATGGGTGAATTGTATGGTATGTGAATTCTATCTCAATAAAACTGTTTTTTAAAAACAGGATATCCACATAGCCAATAAACTTTAAAAAAAGTGCTCAACTTTATTAGTTACTATGCAAATACAAATTAAAAACTAATGCAATACCACTGTACCTCTATCGTAATGGCTAAAATAAACAAATCAGGAAACACTAAAGTGTTGGCAAAAATGTGAAATAAAAGGAATTCTCATACATCACTGTTGAGAGTGTAAATTGGTTCAAACACTTTAGAAAATGGTTTTGTAGTATCCATAAAGTAGAACATATGTATACCCTATGACCCTACAAACTCCTAGATATACACTCAATATAAATGCATAAAATATGTTCACAAAAAGACGTGTTAGAATATTCATAGCAATGCTATTCATAGTAAGAAAAATCTGAAACTATCCAACTTCCCAGCAATTTTAGAATGGATAAATAAACTGAATTACATTCATACAATGGACTATTATGTAGCAATGAGAATGAATGATGTATAACTACACAAAACAATATCACTGAATATCATAAACATATTCTTGCATATTCTTGTTTTCATAGGTAGAGTGTAGGCAAATATAATCTATGCTCTTAGAAGTCAGTGTTGTGGTTACTCTTGGGGATTGGTGATCAAAACTGGAGAGTGGGCTTTAAGGATGCTGGTAATGTTATAGATGCTGGTTACATGGATGTTTTCAATTGGTGAAAATTCGTTGAACTACACACTTATGAAATGTATACTTTCTGTATCTTTATTATACTTCAATAAAAAGTTTAAAAAATTAGAAGTAAACCATTTATTTCTCTCATTGTCTAGCCAAAATGTCCAAGAGCATGCAGGCTAGATCAGTCCAGGCTGGATCAGCAATGTCGTCAAGCACCCAGGTTCCTTTTCTCTCTCTGCTCTCTCATCTTCTGTGTTTTTTTATGGTTTTTATCTGCATGGTTGCAAAATGGCTGCTCTTCCTGCAGGAAGCTTGTCCTTATTCCAGTCAGGAAGAAGATGGAAGGGCCAAAAGCTTTCCCTTTGTGAGGATCTATCATTTTATTCAGAAGGGATTTATTTCCAGAGACTTCAGTTACTTTCTGTTGGCTAGAATTCTGCCACACGGCCACCCCTAACTGCAAGTGATTCTGAGAAGATGAGTATTTTAGTTTGGCACGTTGCTGCTTCAAATAAATAAAATTGTGATTTTGTTAGTGCGGAAGAAGGGAATGGATAATGGGGAGGAATTAGAAGTATATACCATAGGGTACAAACACTCAGGGATCTTACATTCTGATGGGGGAGACAGGAGGGTTAACAGAAAATGTGAACCCTGTAAGTCCTCAGTGGGAAGCTCAAAGTGCTGTAGGAGCAGAGAGGAGTTCTCAGGGAAGAGTTACTGACTAGAACAGAAAACACAATTTGAAGGCCATGCCTCATGGAACTAGTGGAAGTCCTCCAGGCAGAAGAGATGGAAAGGCTTTCCAAGCAGCATAATAAAAAGCATATATCAAAATTATCAGAGAGCAGAGTGGAAATTGGGAACTAAATGTGGTTTGGGATTCCTGGAGAAGTGTGAGGTTGGGAGACCAAAGATGGAGCTAGAGGGGCAGAGACAGGAGGAAGTCTCTGCCCTTCCCCTTTCTGCCTGAAAGCAGGGCATAAATTTCCCTTTGTGAAGGTGTCTCCCCTCCCACAGCAGGAGGAGAACAGCCCTTATCACAGGAGATGGAAGTTGGCACTGACTTGTATCTGCATAAAGAAACCTTACTAAAATAACCTTTATCTTCCATTCCTTTCCGCCATATATTTACATTCCAATTCACAGCCCCTAGAAGCCCAAACCTCTTTTCCATTGTTTTGTCACTTCTCCACAATTTATCACTCTTTGTTAAAATGGTTATATAAGACCCCAGGTCTAAGCGATTCTTGGGGTTTTCACTTTTTTCCTGTGAAGTGACCACGTCCATATGAAATAAACATTTTCTCCTGTTAATCTATCTTTTGCCAGTTTAATTCACAGACCCCAGGCACTATTGAATATAAGAAGATAGAGGAAAAGTTTTCCTCTCCTACATAGCCTACAGTCCAGAATCCTGGCAGTTTCCCCAGACTCCCTTGAGTCTCCTGTCTTACATCCAATTGGTCATTGACAGTGGTGAGCTTTGCCTGAACCCTGTGCTTCTGGAAAATGAGCCAACTAAGAAATTCTCCCATCTTTTTGTTTTCCAAAGCCCCTCTACCTTTTGTGTTCTGGGGAAACAGCTAACTGCAAAGGATCACCTGCTCTCATACGTTCCACGAAAAGACCCATCTCCACCCTTCCTTATGACTCCAGTAAGATTCATGCATGACTCCCTTGTTCTCCTACCTCTACAAAACCCCAGGCCCCCTTCTTTTTCTATGAGACATTCCTCATTAATGAACACGTTCTCTCTTGCAATAGCTTGAGTAAAACCACCTCCTTAATCGTCTGGTGCATTTTGTCTTTGACATCGTGAAGTCTTCCTGATGCTAGCTCCTCAGTTGAGTAACTTTTGAATATGTCCCCCCGCTTCATCCCCACTGCTGCTTCACCAGCTTTTACCTGATTACTGCAGCAGTCTCCTAAATGGTTTCGAGGACTTCAGCTTTACCCTTCTCTACTCCATTCTTCACTCTGTTGCTAGAATGATCTTTCTAAGAACCAAGTCTTGATCCAACCTCTCTCTACTTCCCCAGTCTCACATCCAGGAGACAGACAGACAGACAGACAGACAGACACACACACACACACACACACACACACACACACACACACACACACTATCCATGAGTACACTGAACTACTTGGGTGAAATAGCATGCTTTCTTCCACCTTTTTGCCTTTCACGTGTATCTCCCCTTCCCCAAACTTGCTTCCTCTCTCATTTTCTGGTGGTTGCTCATCCAGCTCAGGCATCAACCTGGAGAAATTTTTCTGACCACTCTTCACCTCATTCTGAGAAGGTGCCTCTCCTATGTATTCCCATAGCTTTTTGTACTCTTCTATCATCTTCTCTCACATGTATTGTAACTGTTAATTTGTTTGTTTTCTCTCTGCACTAGTCTGTGAGCTCCTTAAGGATAGAAATCTCATTTTATTTATTTTTGCATTCCCACGCCTGTAAAGTAACTGGCATATAGTAAATCTATGTATTGAGTACTGTAAGTACTATAATACCAATATCACTCAAATCTTTACAATCACCTTGCTTCTCAAATATGCACAAATGTTTACATTTCAGTAAGTAGAACAATGTAAATTTTTTCATAAGCATCTTTCTATACAGTATAGTTGATCTTTTAAGTCAGAAGAATATTCTTCTTCTCCTCTCTGAAACCCGAAAGATACAAGAATAAAGAGTTTTGTAACCATTTAAAATGTATTTTGCCCAAATATAACTTCTTAAGTCTTGAGGATCACTACCTTCTGCCACTGCAAAAAAGGGAAAGTTCTAGTAGGCGCTACAGACCCAAAATGCAGGGGTGGAGCTTTCAGTGACAGGAGGAGTATTCATGACTGCCCTTTTTTCTATAGAGTTCTCTCTGTTCTCTTCCCTTGCTGATGGGTAAGGCAGACTTGGGGATGACCTCCTCTGGGTATGTTCCCTCCTTCTCTCACTTTGGGAACTCCTAAGAGGACCAGGGCAGAGTCTAGGGTGGAGGAGATGGGATGACTAGTTTATGTGAGTGTGGCCCTGGGCTTAGGGAAATCTCTCTCTCTCTCAAATCTCTTAACTCTCAACGTCTTACTTTTCCCTGACTCTTTCTGTCAGAGTTTATGATCTAGAGGAGGGAGATCAGAGTGTGGACATTCAGAGTAAAAGGGTATAATTACCTAGAGTGCAATTTCCTAGGGTGTAATTACCTAGAGAATCTTCTCTGTTTAAATATTACTCATCTTTCCCCCCCCCCCCATCCCTTTGCCTCCAAACCTCTGTTTCTAAAACAAAAATATTGCTCCAAGGAAGAGCTTACACAATGATAGGTACCCCATGTGGGAAAAGGCTGGGAGGATCATGCAGGAGAAAAGCAGAGAGAGGGAATCCTGGCCAGCCACTTTTCTTATCAATCACTGTTTGCCCTGCAGTGACAGGCTGGCTGAACTCAGTCAGTTAATTAGGATTCTCTTCTCTGATCTCTTCCTGAATTTTAACATGATTCTTTGAGAAGTCTGGGTCAAAAGGTTTAAGGAAGAAGCCAAATTGTGAGTTTTTGTTAAAGGATGACTATCATCTTTAAACAGAACCTTTGATATCCACAGAAATATGCACAGAGTCAAGAGCACAGATGTTTTCAAAGAAAAGAAAATTTATTTTTTCAGTCTATTCCCAAAGCCCTAAGTTACATTTGCCCTTAAATTTAATCTCCAGGAAGACATTCTCATCTTCCCTGGATCACCCTCTATCACCATCTCCTCTCTGGAAAGCCCCCTAAATGGCTAAAGAGAATGGCTGAACTTCCTATCCTTCCCCAGTGATCTTTCCCATGTAATTCCTCCTTTGTTATTATTCCTACCCCATCTCTCCCAGCCCTTTATTCTGGCACTGACGCATCTATGAAGTAGTAGAAAGTAGCTGAGGTTCAGGCATGTTCATGTTTATCTATTTTCTAGTCAATCTGAGAAATCAAATTATTTAATTGAATGAGTTCTGCTTTAAGAGGCAGAAGAATGCTGTCCAGTAATGCCATAGAGCATTAATTTAGTCTCTTTCCAGCTTTTATCCTGGGGAAAAAAACAAAAATGAAAACATTGTGATATTCAGATCTTCACAGTTTTAGAAGAGTTTTTTCCTATGTCAGGACACCTGACATCTCTATCAAGAAAAAAAATCTCACAAATGCATGATGAGATTATTAATAGTGTTATCTCAGGTGAGAGGAATCAAGTAATCTGTCCTAGGATTTTTATATAACAAAGATGTACAATGTAAAAATAATTAGGAAAAATTCATCAATTTTCAATCTGATAGGAAAAAATATTGTCTTTAAATATCACATAAAACTCCTCATATAAACGCCACTACTAGCTTTTTCTGATGTGAACTATGGAGGTTATTATTCTTTCTTCAAGAGTTTAGGACCAAAAAGGAAAGCCCACTTTCTATCAAAACTGTGGTTCCAAAAGACAATAACAGTAACTCAGAAGAAGGTCCCCTTAACTTCTGAATACTACACCCTCCCCCAAATGCCCACCCTGCTCCCTCCGGGCTTACCTCATTCACAGGGATCAGAATACTGAATTGTTGCCTGTTCATCTGTAAAATGAAATGGCATATAGTATTACATTGCAGGCCTCATACGTTCAGAGAGAAAATATTTCATAAAAGCTACTGCTTTAGCCCTTTTCAGAGGATCCCTACAGGTTATGAGCATATTCAGAATTATAGGAGGGCTCCAATCACTAATATTTGCACTAATTTGCTTGTGGTAAATTATTAATCATAGCAAAAATATTGAGACTAGTTAACCCTTAGAGAGCAATGGTCCATATTGTTCTTTTGGTCTATGGACCATATCATATAAAATATCTCTAGGGCAGAAGACTTTTTTAAATGGCATATAATTGAATTAAAATGTTTTAGATTAGATAATATAATTATGTGCTACTTGGCTTAGGAAGGAGCATTTGTAAAAATTAAGAGAGAGATAGTGAAGAGTGAGGCAGAAATGTGCTGGGAAATGCAGGTCAACCTCAGCCCTCACCCGGTAGGTAGTAGTCATAGACTTTGATGGTTGCTGGTTTCAGGTTGGTGACCAATACACCTTGGCTGATGGTGAAGGTATAGGTCTGAGTCTTCTTACTGAGCTGTGGGGAAGACAGAAAAAATATCACACTACAGCTAAAGTGAAGATAACACTCTATGTAATATGGAGGTCAAAAGACTTGTCTTCACACAGATTTTCTGAAACCTTCTATCTGTCCCTTCTGCCCTATGCCAGTCTTAAAGATATTGCTGACTTCCTGGCTCTTTCTTCTTAGGATCTTACAGCTTCCTGGCCCTTCTGTAAAATGGTTCCTTCCATTCTTGGTCTATTCTAACCCATGGCTCCTCCAGTAAATAAATCAAAGTGGCCAAACAGACTTCCATTTCACCCCAACAACTCCATGCTCCATATTGGTTTTCTCTCTTCATGCAGGTCTCTGATCAGATTACATCTCTTAGAGAGGCCTTTCCTGACCAACTTATTTTAAAATAGTCACACCCTGGGCTACCACCACCATAACTCTTTATTCCTTTATCCCGTGTAGCATTTATTACTACTGAGTATATATGTGTGTGTGAGTAGACATATACATGTAATTTTTTAAAACTTGTATATTGTTTGTCTCTCCAGTAGAATATCAGTTCCATGAAGCAGGGATCACGTCTATCATTGTCATTGCTGCATCTCCATCACTTAGAAGAGTGTCTGGCATATATTGGTTGCTCAAGAAATATTTATTGAATAAGTACATAAATGGAGAATTTAAGACAATTGTATAAATTAATCTAATGTAACAAGAAAATAAGTTTCAAGTTACAAATTTAGATATGGAGTTATAAACACCTAATTGGAAGAGATTTCCAAGGTTCTTGTGGTACAGTACTTCTCAAAGTGTGGTCCAGGAGCTCTCAGGGATCACCAAGACTGTATCTGGGGTTCTGTGTGATCAGAATTATTTTTGGAATAATACTAAGACATCATTTGCTTTTTTCACTCTCATTCTCTTATAAGTGTACAGGGGCTACTCGATGTGTGGTACTGCAACAGATCGAATGCAGAAGCAGATAAGAGACTTTCCCTCTCTTCAATTAAGTCAGATGTTAAAGCAAAAATATAAAACAATCTGCTATTCTCATTTTTTTTAATTTTGGAAAATATAGTTATTTTAAATAAAAATGTTATTTATATTAAAATGTAGTTAGTTTATTAGTTATTTTAAATGAATTAACAAATAGTTTGAGATTTTTCTCAGTTTTAGTTTCTAATATGATTAACGTCAATAGATGTAGCCCATATCACCATAAGCAATCTGAGGTCTTCAGTCATTTAAGAGTATAACAGGATCCTGAAACCAAACATTTTTAGAACCACTGTTCTTGTCCATCATTTAGTTACCATAAAGATGTAAAGTAAATGACTAATATAAACCAAAAGAAAGCTGGGATAGGTCTTAATATCTGACCACATGGAATCTAAGGCAAAAAAATTATGTGTGTGTGTAGGAATCTAAGATGTAGACACACATATATAATAAGGGTAAAAGAAGGACAGCATATACTACTAAAAGGTAAATTGAATAAGAAGATATGTTCATAAAAATACATACAATTATGTAGTTGCAAAATATATCAAGAAACAACTGATAGAATTGCATAGATAAATTGATAAATCAACAATTGTAATGAGAAACTTTAACACACCCTTTCAGAAACTGTTAGATCAAGCAGAAAAATAAGCAGAGATATCAAAAACATGAACAATAGAAATAATAATCTTGGACTTTTAGATCTAGATCAAATTTATACCCAAGAGAAAGGAAATAGGCATTATTTTGGAGCACACACTGAACATTTCCAAAGAAAAAGACCATGTATGAGGTCATCAAAGAAACTTCAAGGGGCCAGCCCGATGGCCTAATGTTTAAGTTTGGCATGCCCTGCTTCAGCAGCTTGGGTCCAGTTCCCAGGCACAGACATACACTACTCATCGCCAGCCATGCTGTGGCAGCCACCCACATACAAAATAGAGGAAGATTGGCACAGATGTTAGTTCAGGGCAAATCTTCCACAGGGGAAAAAAAATACAATATGTTCCAGATGATCACTATCATGAAGACTATATAATGCAATAAAATTAGAAATTAATAAGAAAAAGATGGCTTTAAAAATCCCACATATTTCCAAAATCATTAGAATATAGAACTAAATGGTAATGAAAACAATTTTTGTCAAAAATTGTGGGACAGAGATAGAATGTACTTAGAGGGAAATTTATAGTTTAAATTCATTAGAAAATAAGAAAGACTAAAAATAACAAAATTCAGATTCAACTTAAGAAGTTAGAAAAAGAGTAACAGAAAATATCTCTTTCCCCATTCCTCCAGTCCAAAATAAAGAAGAAGAAAAGAAATAATAAAGATAAGGAAGAAATTAATAAAATAGAGCACCAAAATCAACCAAACAAATAATAAAAAACAACAGAGAAGGTGAACAAAACCAAAAGCTACTTTTGTTAAATGTGAATAAGACTGTTCTCTGGTGAAATTGAGCAAGAGAAAAGGGGAGAAGATACACAGAAAGGGGAAATAATCACAGATATAATTATGAACATTGGATTTTAGACCATTAGACTTGATATCTCAAATTAGAAGCTGACTGATAAATTTGGCTGGATACACTGATGAGCAGGTCATTACAGTCTCAGGGATGGTATTGTAGAAATTAAAATTCCCAGGTTCTATTCCCACCTTGACTACTGACAAACAGCACTGACTTGGACAAGCCATTCTCACTATCACTCCAGGCCTCAGTCTCCTAACATATAAGGAGGGTTGGGGCCAGCCCCTGGGGCCGAGTGATTAAGTTTGGTGTGCCGGGTTTGGTTCCCGGGCGCAGACCTACACCACTTGTCAGTGGCCATTCTGTGGTGGTGGCCAATACACAAAATAGAGGAAGATTGGGAACAGATGTTAGCTCAGGGAAAATCTCCCTCAGGGGAGAAAAAAAACAGGAGGGTTGCTGTGTGAGACTCAAAGAAGATGCATATGAAAACATCATAAACTTTGCAAAAATTTTAAACAACTACAACATCATGATTTCAGGGTTGTTCCTGACAGACTAACCAGAGTTATCTCCAAAGAAACTATACAGGGGCCAGTGTGGTGGCATAGTGGTTAAGTTCACACGCTCTGCTTTGGTGGTCCAGGGTTAGCAGGTTCGGATCCTGGGCACAGACCTACACACCGCTCATCAAGCTATGCTGTGGTGGTGTCCCACATATAAAATAGAGGAAGAGTGGCACGATATTAGCTCAGTGACAATCTTCCTCAAGCAAACAGAGGAAAATTGGCAACAGGTGTTAGCTCAGGGCCAATCTTCCTCACCAAAAAAAAAAAATTTAATTTCATCTGTTTCTCTTTACTTTTTAAAGTGTGGCTACTAGAAAATTTTAAATGACATAGATGGCTCACATTTTGTATCTGTTAGACAGTGCTACTTCAGAGGTGCATGAGGGTATTTTATGGTATACCAGCATGGAGGTAGAATTCCCTGTGTGGTTGTGGACTTATTCTCTCAGGTCCCTCATCCCTGTATTTGTGACTCTAGTATATATAGATTAGAAGGGAAGTTGCAAAGATACATAAGCAGCCAAGCTCTTTGGTTCAGTTCCTGAATACCTACCTCTTCCAAGTAAATGTTAAGTGTGTCAGTTCCAGATTCAACCTTCTTCACCAGTGGTTGCTGGAGAAGCTGAATAAGAAAGGGGAAAAAAAAGGAGAGTGAGAGCCAGACCCTTCCCTATCCCCTAGGGTAATCTTTCAAAACTCTGTCATGATCAAAGAAACACTATACACTGTGGAAAAGGTAAGAAAAAGGAACTAAGACTATTACAGGTTCCATTTCATATATCTGATGCACCATTGTACATTTAGATAATACAATCATGAGTTTTGTGTGTGTGTATATATATATATATATATATACACACACACCATGATGCCCGTTTCTCCAGCTTTTTAATGATAATATTAGGTCCCCTTGGAACTAGTTAAATGATGAAAACAGAAGACACTTACTAAGTGGTTGGTGCCCTCCATGGGACTGAACCCAGAAAGCATCTTCACTTCCACAATGGCCATATTGGAAGAGCTGCGACTCCCCACATAACTGAGAGCAGAGAGAAGCAGACCTGTGTAAGCCCATTACCTTCCCTCTCAGCACACTCTGCATCCCCAACACACACCCCCAACTCAGCTTCTATGATCCAGGTGCCCCCACCACCACCTCAGCTTTCCTCACCTTGTGTGAATAGTGAGAGTCAAGGATCGAGGTGAAGTAGATTGCTCACATCTAGCTTTTCCAATTTCCACGCTAAGATTAAAGGTCTCCACATTTTTAGGAGGAAGAATATTGTACCTCAGCACCATCTAGTAGGAGGAAATAGATAACCAAATCAGAGTTGGGAAGAACTTTAAAGATTGCACAGTTCAAACTCTTTCCTTATAATAATTTCCTTATAATAATTAATTCCTTATAAATTTCCTTATAAATATCCTTATAAAGATAATAGAGAGAAGGTTCTACCAGAGGTGAAGCTGCCCTCGGACCCTCCTTCCCAATGCACACTGGTTCTGATGGATCTTTGCTTACCTGAACATAGACACAGCCCCGGCCTGAGGCCTCCAGTGTGTACACTCCAGGGATACTGGGCAGAGTCTCCTGCTGAAATACCAGCCGGTTGGCAGCATGAACGTTGAAAGTGCGCTGGAAATTCTCAGTGGACTTTACAGCCAGGGTGACTTCCTCTGATGATATATAGGCAGTACTGGCATATTTGGCAAGAGCTTGGAGAGCAACTACAGTATCCTGAGGAAAACAATCAAGCATATGCTTACCATTTTGTGAGCCATTGGAATTAACCTCAACAATCCTATAACCCGCACATCTTGCTGTTGTTTGCTAGCTTGGATGATACCTCTTCTAAGTATCTAAGAACCACATTCACCAACGCTGGGGAAGCTGACATAGAAATCATAATATTTGCTGTATAGAAAATCACCATCAAGTTATTATCAAACATCCATTGGTCACTAGGCTAATCTCATATACTCATATGTAGCAACCAAACCTAGCTTCAGAAGGGGGTGCTGTTAGAAGCAAGCAGATAACTGTTTAGTATATATTTTGCAGCGTCCTTATTTGGGGATGAAACAGCAGCAACTTGATAGCCCTAGAAATTGCATGTTCTTCAAAGTTATTTAACTGTTTAATAATATTCTGTGGCACAGTTGGGGAGGGTATCAGCAGATCCTTGGAAAATCCTTCCTTGCAGGCCAAACCTTCTCAGCCATTATGCCACGTGACAATCTTTTCTTCATCTGGGAATAAGACAGATAAACTGTCAGTAAGAGAGCATGGCATCATGTAGTTTGAACCTTTCCTTCTGAAAACGTGATTTATATAAATTACAACTAGGGGAAAGGAAAAAAGAATGAGGTGCTCAGTAAAATTGTCATGTTTTGCTCTGTTATGAGAATTTCTGCATGCTTGACACTTTGTGAAATATCTCTTACAGAATAAAGGAGCCCCACTTCTTCCTATCCCAAATGAAAAAGAACAGTCATATTTAGACATCACACTGTCATATAAAAATAGGAAGACAAGACAGGTCACCCACCCTGGGGAAGCTGTGAACAAGTTACACCTGTGCAACTCAACCATCTACAAACAACTTTTTGTCTACCCTCTGTGGAATGGAGTCAAGGAGGTCTTTATTGCTTGGACACGTGAAAACAATTCAAGGAATGGGACTTCACCATCAGGTGAAACACGAGTGCGAGTGACATGTAACTTCTTGTAATAGCCGAGGATTTTATTGAAAAAAAATTCTGAAATATATCTGTCACTGAGAGTTCTAAACATTTCATCCACTGAGTTCTAAAATTATAGTTATAATTATTTAGGGCTCAACAAGTAGAAAGTAGTCTTTCCTGATTTTAGGCAAAGAACTTCCCTGAAATAAGGAAGCATAGTACCATATAATTTTTAAAAGTTCCAATTAAGTCATTACCATATTCAAGCTTGGTGCTGTTAGCATCCTTACCAGACATTCCATCTATTAAAATCTGTTCATATATGACTGACTCACGCCTGTATTGGAGGATTTTGAAGCCTGTAATCAACAACACCAGTTTTTGGCTCTCTTGGCATTAGGAGCTACGCTAGGGAACTGGACACAACCACTTTTTAAAAATTATTATTGTCTACTTTACCCTTATGTAGAGGGATATGACCATAAGGTCATTTCACCATATTATCACCACTAAGATCACAACTAATTTTCATGGAAGGACCATTAGGTAGATGGCATTGATTATTTTCATTAACCAACTATTGAAAAGCTCAGGTTGGATCCACTTAACTGTTTTGAATTGACCACTCAGTTGAGATACATAACAATAACAACAAAAAATCTGTTCATTCTTCCAGGTCTAATTTACATGTTACATCATCAGTGAAACTGACCCTAATTTCAACAAGTCAGAATATAATTTCTATGAGGACAAGAAATATGTTTTCTTGTCTACTTCTGTATCCTCAGTGACTTGGACATGGTAGGTACTTAATAGTATTTGCAGAACAAATTAATTAATGACTCTTCTTTTTGGGATCAAGATAAATTTTGTTATTATTTGAATTTATCATGCAATTCTACCCCTTTTTTTGCCCTCCTGCCACCCCACTAATTCAATTTCTCATTACTCATAACCTAGACAAATGAAATAGTCTGATCTCTTCAAATCCAGTGTCTCCCTTTTCTAAATCACCCCATACACCAAATGACAGATTAATCTTTCTGATACAAAGTTAAAAAAATTAACAGCTCCTCAGAATTAGGCACAAACTTGAGTCTGATTTGCAAGGCCCTTCATAATAAGAATCTACCTTACCTTTCCAACTCAAGTCTCATTATGCTTCAACTGTACCAGTTTTCCCAACAGCCATTCTATACCTTTGCAAATGGATATGTACTCATACCATTTCCTCTTTCTTTTAATAGCTGCCTACCAAAATTTTATGTATCCTTTTAGATCTACCTCAAATGCCATTCCCCTGGGAAGACTTTTCTTATCCCACAAGCTGATGATGAGCTCTCTCTCCCTTTTGAAATTTAACATTTTGTACCTTTTGTATCTTTCTTATATTATATAAGCAGATCCTACTTTGTAATGTTTAGAACTTTTCCTAGCTTTCCTTCTAGATTGTAAACTTTTTTAGAGTAGAAACTATACCTTACTAGCTTTCCAATACCTGCAATAGTAGAAGGAGGTATGCCATAAAATCTTGCTTTTATGCTTACAGACCCCAAATTGGCTTTATAATTTGTTCATGTATAAATTTAGCCATAATTATATATATATATATATCCTCTTTATATATAAAACATGGATCTCATGATGTTTCATACTCTATAAAGAACATTACATGCATATAGTACTATTTATGTGCTCATATGACCCAATTTTATGAATCCTTCTATATATTTTTCACATGATTTTTCTATATATACGTAGAATTGTAAGTCCCTGAACCTAAAGGGCAAGGGCAATAGTTTTTCCTCTATCTCTACACAGGATCTAATCCTACCCGATAAGTGGCAGTAGGAAAGCAGGCTATTTACCTGAGTGGAAGAGAAGCCCCCATATGCATTGCGTTGCTTGACCAACCAAGCCACTATGCCAGTGGCCTTGGCTAACTCCTTTTGAGTTAGGCTGGATTTGCTAAGCCAGGCCAACAATACATATGCCGTAAGTTCCACATCTAAAGCCTGAGGTGCAGACCAAGGGCTGGCATTCGATGATGGAGTAGGTTTCTGGCTCCAGTGAATGGACTCTCCTAGGAAGAAAGAAGTACAATTAGGAAGGTCATGGAAAGAAACGACTTTCCATATTCACTTTGTAAATGCTACAACTTAAAGAAGAGAAAGTACCAACCCAAAATTAATCATGAGTTAGAAAAAAATATTTCTCAGAATCTTCTGATTTATTGACCATAATCTATGTGCAGGGATGTGTGTGTGTGTGTGTGTGCGTCCACACATAATTCCCCAAGGTAAAGCTGGGAGCATCAATAAATGCCTCCAGCAATTATATGAAAACTACCCTTGTTAATTTATAAACTCTAATGCTAATGGCGATAGGTAGGAAAAATTTCTTATAAGAATCTTATGTGTTTGAGGGCATTTTGGGGGCTATTAAAATTTTATTAGTTTTCAGCATTTATTTTACTTAACCAAAGGTTTAACATTTCAAGAAGAATAACAATGTCAGAACACACATAAGAACCCTGAGAAACCATAGAAAAGAAGCTAATGAGGGTGAGCAAATAGAATATGAGACCAAATCAAAACTCTAACACAGCCGAGATGACAGACAACTTGAAGACAAAGAAGAAGAAATGGAAATGAGGAGAGTGGAAACTAGAAGTCTAATTAAATATATGTTTAGAGATAACAAATAAATAACCCATTCCATGACTAGAGTTGCTTATACACAGGCCAAAAACTATCCAGAGCCCATATGAGAGGACAACTCAGCAATGACATTAGTATAAAAGAAAGCTGAGATTAAATTTCTGCCTGGAAGTATAATTTTAAATACACAGCTAGATAAATAAAGTGCATTAATATTTTATTTACAAGATCTGTTAGAATGTCAAATATTCTAAATACATTCAACGTCTTAAAGGGACCTTGAGAAATCTCTAAGTTTAAGTCTTACCCCATCAACCTCAGTAATCTTACACCAAAGAATTCTTCAATACCTGCAAAAGAGTGATTCTACAATGCCTATAAGGTTTCTGATTAGCTTCTACCATCTATTTTCTCTTCATGTTAAAAGTATAACAATGGTGGCCGGCCCTGTGACGCAGCAGTTAAGTTCATGCACTCCGCTTCTGAAGGCTGGGGATTCACGGGTTTGGATCTTGGGCTCCAACCGGCGCACCACTTGTCAGCCATGCTGTGGCAGGCATCCCACATATAAAGTAGAGGAGGATGAGCGCGGACGTTAGCACAGGGCCAGTCTTCCTCAGCAAAAAGAGGAGGATCGGCAACAGATGTTAGCTCAGGGCTAATCTTCCTCACACACACACACAAAAAAGTATAACAATGCCTTTGAGGACTTACATGGGCTTTCCCAAAAAACTCTCAACAATGATGTTATGACTTCACCACTTTTATTAAAATGAATCCTAGAACTGAATATATGTGGGACTATGGAGACTAGGGAAAATCATAGATAACTCACAGTACATTTTCACAGTTTCAAAAAACTCCTAATATGGCCAACATACCTGTGATAGCCTGGTGATCTAACTTTTCAAGAAGAATGTTTCTGATGTCCATTTCCCCAGCCAGAGAGAAAGTATAAGCTAGTAGGGCCTGTGTGTAGAGGTTGGTGGTGGAGGTAACTGAATTCTTGAGACACTGCAGACCCCGACTCACCATTGGGTCCTAAAAAGTGAAGGTGAAGAATGGAATTTATAAGGCATTCCTTGTAACGTGGGAAATAATAAAAAAAAATCATCATACCCTCTTTGAGTTTAAGAGGCTGAATAAAGACAAAATTAGGTGATTTTTTTCTAGAAATAGGCATGATAAGAAGAGTATAAAAAGGAGGAGCTAGAGAAACTCACATCTGTGGTCTTTCCCATCTCCAGCAAAGCAGCTGTGATGTATGCAGTCAAGGAGGTCTCATCATCCACACCACCCTAGAAGGAAACAGGGAGACAGTAAGTCAGGGCAGCAGCCAGCACATGCAAGAATTGTGTGCAAATTGCAAAAAGCTATCCCCTCTGAATGGATGAATTATTAAAAGAAAAAAGTGCTCCTTTCTACAGGTTGTCTGCAGCCCCAAGCCTCCAGGACACACAATGAGGGGAGAACTGGCTGGACTTCAATAACTGCACAGCCTTAAACAGTAGCCAGCAAGAGGTAACATGAGGTCTTCAGCTCTGAGTGGGTATTTAGGAAGCCCAAGAGAAGGGGTTAGGAAGAATGAAAGATTAAAAAAAGGGACTGGGGGAATAAGGAGTCTGTTATTCTCATATTCTTACTAAATCTGAGCCTCCTCAAATGGATGTCCCCTCAAGTAGCACAAAGCCCAGCCTCTTCTCCAGGGGAGATTAGGTGACACCTTCTCTGTTCAACGCATTTCACAGAAAGATATTAGCAAATTTTAAATCTAAATTATTATCCTCATTCTATAGGTGAGAGAACAAACATTTTAAAAGGTTAAATAGCTTGTTCAAGATTACACAGCTAATGAGCAGGACTGGGATGCGAACCCAGGGAGTTTTACTCTGGAGCTCCTGTGCCAGACCACTAAGCTTGACAACATAAGTGAGGGGTTTCTTAATAGACTGGCCAGCTCTGGTAAGAAAGGAGGAGGAAAAACCTCTGGGATCTTGTTCTAGTCAAGTCCTGGCTTGTACTACTCCCAGGTATATCTCACACAGTGAAAAGAGAAGAGAAAGACTTGAGGGCGCTGACAAGATTCTGCATAAGCAATACAAATGAATCTTATACAGAGATTGTTTTTTCAATGCTCAACATTTTTAATTCAGGCCCTGGAACAGCAATGTAAACGGTTTCTCCAGGAAAGTTGTTACGAATCTTTCTTTTACTGAGTATGTTTGGAGCTGAGCAAGTTATCCTGCAGCATCAACATCTCACCCTGTGTTTGGCGGGGTACAGGTCATGTAGCGAACAGGCGAGAGCAGGGCCTCTGGAGTCCAACTGCTGTGATTCAAATTACAGTCCTACCACTCATTAGCTCTCACCTTGGGCAATTTACTTAATCTCTGCACCTTAGTTTCTTCATCTGTAACATGGCATTAATCGTAGTATACTAGTACCTCATTCATTGATTTGCTGTAAACATTAAATAATATCAAATAAACAAAGTGCCTGGCAGAGAGTAGATCCTGTGAAAAAGACACGGGGTAGCCTGTTAGTCCCCACCAGAGCAAATGGCTTCGCTTCATATTTAGAGAGATATAAAAGGCTCAGAGATCTTTTAGTCCAGTGGTTCTCAAACTTTAGCAAGTATCAGAATCACCCGCAGGGCTTGTTAAAATACAAATTGCTGGCCCACACTCCCAGAGTTTCTCAGAGTAGATCTGGGCTGGGGGCTGGAATTTGCATTTCAAACAAGATCTCAGGGGATGGTGATACTGCTGATCTGGGGACCACACTTTGAGAACCATGTTCTAGTACATGTTCTCATTTTACAGACATGGAAGCTGAGGCTCAGACTGGTTAAGTAAATCGATCAAGGTCACCCAGAGCCAGGGCTGAGACCTGAGTAATACCAACTCCTAGGCCACTGCTCTTTGATTCTGCTCAGTCAGACGAACAAGTCCCTCCCAGACACGGTGGTGGGCTGCAGGCCCCTGGGCAGATCCACACCTTCATAGCTGTGTGAAGGAGCCTTCCCACATTGGCATAGCAGCCGCTGGGGAGCTGGTTTCCCGCCATCCACTCGAGGGCATCCTGGATGTTCTTGTCATCAATGAAGATGAATTCCCGAGCTTGGCCAAAGCATTTGGTGACAAAGGCTGTCAGCCTATATGGGTAAAGAGGGAAACGTGGCACGAAGGGGGATTTCCAGGTGAGGGTGCAATAGTTCTATAGCTTATTCTGGTGTGTGGTTCCAGAAGGGGAGCTGAGGAAACATAATGCCATACGAGGCCTGGAGAAGGGAGGTATTAATAGGCATTAATGGGGACAAGAACTGGGGAGGCACAAGGTCAGGGAGAAGTGTGAGGGGCTTGACCATACATGAGGCTGAAATAAACAGTATTAAAGAGATAGAGGATAGAGTGCAAGAAAGACTAGGGTTAAGGGGACAGGTAGAGGAATAGATCCATAGAGTTCAGGAATTGTGCTCCAAGGTACAGAACTCATTGGGAATTGGGCAATATTACCATGTGTTTCCATTTCCATCCTGCTCTCCAAAGGCACTGTATGAGCCATTGCTGTGTTTGTACATTAGCTCCTTCTGGTACCCTGGGAAGCCAGATGTGGTTTTAGATCACAGTGACAACTTCAAAATACACCCACATGGCTTTCAAGGATGTGGGACACTTCAGAGGGGAACATCCCTGTATCTTCTTAACCTATCATAGGCCCTAGAGAAGGTGTTTAAGAGGAAAGATAGAACCAACTCACCTATCTGCAGGAAACCCACTGCCCGAGATCTGATTTCCTCAGTCAGCAGCCCTGACTTCTCCAGGTACTGCAAGACATAGATGATGGGAGCAAACAAGACCATGTTCTGCTCCCCACAGCCACTTGGCATCTGCACCAAACTGCCTAAGTTCTGCAGGGCTGTGCCCATGATGTCTCCTGGGATCCAAAAGGAGAGAGAAAAAAGGTGACGGTAGAAGAAGGAACCCTTAAGAGTTATTATCATTCATTTAACAAACATGTTTTAGCTATCATTTGGTGACTACCTACTCTGTGGCCTGGGAGATAACAAGTCAAAGACAGTCTCTACCTCAAAGAGCTCATAGTCAGAGGGGCAAACAATTACAATTCATTATAAACAATTGTAGTACTATAATATTGGGTATGTACAAGGTGCTGGAGTACACAACAAGGCACAGAGGCAACCTAAGGGAGTTCAGGACTTTTGAGAAGACATGTCACTGGAGCTGATGAGTGATGTAACAAAACCTATGATGCTTAAACTCAATCTCTAAGTTCCTCCACTGCATGTAAATACATCACCCTCCAAATCACCAAGTCCTTCCCAAACACACATAATCCTGATACCTGTTTCCAAGTTATATCTACTGACCCCTCCATATACTTCATAAGCCAGTAAGCATGACTCATGAACATCTGCATTTTAGTCATCAAGTTCAATTTAAATGTATAAATACATACTGAATGTCAACTATGTTGCAGGAACTGTACTAGGAACAGACATGAAAAGGACATGGCCCTTGTCCGCAAGGAGCTCACAACGCAGTGTGGAAGATAGACAGACAGTGAGCTATGATACAATAAGTTGCGTGCTATACCAGAGGTATGAATTAAATACAGTCAAAATGGAGAAATTTTAACCTGGAAAGGATCTTGGTAGGGGGTAAGAGCAAAGAAAGAACCTAACATTTATAGGGCTCCTACTGTGTGCCAGATATTGTGCTGGGAACTTTATATTATATATAATCTTTGCACCAATCCTGAGAGATAGGTTATTATCACTGTCTTACAGAGGGGAAAAGAAGGAGCAGAATTTCTCACTAACTTATTCAAGGTCACATGGCTCTTAAATGGCAGAACTGGGATCCTAACCCAGTTTGACATGCTTTTCTAGCTCACCCTTTTCTACTCACTCCCTGCTTGCCCAAAGCAGTGAAGTGTCCTGCCTGTGTAAATATGGTTGAATCTTCTTCAAACTATGCTCAAATAGATAAATTCCTCATTTTTTAAATGGTTGTTGCAAACATTTAGTGTCCCCTCTACCTAATTTATAGACCATCTAAACCTAAATACATATCAAGCTACAATGACTTTTAACTTCCTCCTGCCCATACTCCTTTCTGTTTTTAACTAGAGTACAGTCTGTCCAATCCCATCTGTACTGTTACCTACAGGCTGTATTTGCCCACTATATAAAACAAGCTCTTCTTTCTTCATCACTTCTAACATACCTCACCTCCCTTCAGATAGGTCCACGTGCCCCACCCCACTCCATGCCTTGGCAGCCTCCCACCCCATTTTTCCTTTTTGAGCCAAGAATCTCCAGCTGCTTACCCAGAACAGTAACATAAGCCTTGGTTGAATCAGGAACAACATCCACAGGGAGCTCCAGGGTGATGGATTCTGAAGCCACTTTTCCTATGAGAGGCAGAAAAAAGGTGAAAATAGTGGGGTTCTCAAGCCCAAACTATAGAAAAACTTTCCACAATCCACGATTTTCTGTACCCAGTTCTTTCTGTGGGATGGAGGCAGATTTGTTTTAACCTATTCATAGAGATCTTTGCTGAAAATAAATTTCAAAGAGAGCCATAATTGTGCTGTACATTTTCTCTTCTACATCCTGTCTCCCAGCTAACTGGCCCCGTTAGGGATGGCACCCCCAGACTCTCCTATCCCTTCTTGTCCTGTGCATCCCTCCTTTTGCCTAAGAAAATCTCCTGTCACCTAAGGGAATTCTCACTACCAACCCCTCTCTGTGTTCACCCACCTTTTGGGCACAGCAATGAGCTGTGTGACTTCTCCACAAGGACTCCTTCAGGCTGACATGAAGAGAGACATGCGTGGGTGAAAACAATGAAGATGAATGTCAGGGCAGGTGGCACTGAAGAAATAGGAAGAGGCAGGGAAATGGGGAGAAGAGGTCCTCCCTGTACCACCAGGGCTTCTCTCAGAGCTGGAGAGAACAGAGCTTCTCTTCAAAGCTTGAGAGGACTCCGTTTCAACCCAAGGATGGACCTCTCAGAAAAATTCTTTATGGGCAAGGGCTAGAGCTAAGGACAAGTTTAGGAAACTTCAAAGAGGCAGGATTGACAATGGGGTCCATGATGGGATAAAAAAGCAACTAATGGTGATGTCAGGGATTGTAATAAGAGAAACTAACATTCATTGAGTATCTACAAAGTACCAGGCACTATATTAGGCACTTTCACATAGCCATAACCATCGGTATGGGTTAAGCAAATAGTTAAGGGCAGAAAGGGGCCAGGGAACAAGAAACGTGAGCTACCTAACTGGAGTTGGAGTAAGACTGCGATGGGAGACTCACTGGTATGGTTAGACACACACCGAACATCTCTGGGTCGGTTGCTGTCTCTGCCTCTGAAGCTAGGCCTGCAGAAAACTGACCTTGACCAGAACTGGTTTGATGAGTGTGTCGCTCCGGCCCTTTTCTGGAACAAACCCCTTCTGGTCCCCACAGAGTTCACTGCTGTCCAGAATCTTAGTACTAATAGTAAAGTTTACATGACCTGAGAAGAAATAAGAAGAAAGGAAGGCATCAGCCCTATTGCCAGAGGTACCAGTGAGGTCTCTTTCCATCCAGACCAGTGCTTCTTAAACATAATGGCATACAAATCACCTGCAGATCTTGTTACAATACAAACTGATTCAGTAGACCTGGAGTGGGGCCTATAGTCTACATTTCTAACAAGCTTCCAGGTGATGTCAGTGATACTGGTCCAGTGTGGTAGGCAGCCTCTAAGGGCCTCCAATAATCTCTGTATCCTGATATTTACACTGTTGTGTAATCCTCTCTCACTGAGTAGGGGCTGGATTTGGTGACTCGCTTCTAAGGAAGAGGATAGGGCAGAAGTAATAAGATGTCATTTCTGAGACTAGTTTATAAGAAAGACTGCAGCCTCTGTCTCAGGTGCACTCTTTCTCTTGAACCCCTTCCTCTGGAGCAAGCCAGCTGTCATGTCATGAGGCAGGAAAGAGGCCACTAGCCAACAGCTGAGGCCAAGAACTGTAGCCTCAGTCTAACAGCCTGGGAGGAAGAGAGGCTTTGGAATGAGCTTGGAAGTGGATCCTCTCCTAGTCAAGTCTCCAGATGAGAACACAGCCCTGGCTGAAGCTTTACTGGAACTTGAGAGACCTTGAGCCAGAGGCATCTAGCTAAGCTGCACCTAGATTACTGACCCACAGAAACTGTGTAATAATAAAAGTTAGTTCTTTTAAGCTGCTAAGTTTTAGAGTAATTTATTAAGCAGCAGTAGATAACTAATACATCCGAAGACCATACTTTGAGTTGCAAGGATTTAATCCAAGAGCAAACAACATCTCATAGGGTTATTGTGGTGATTAAGTGAGTTAATACATGTAGAGCAGTTAGACAGTGCCTGGCCCACAGTAAGTGTTGGATTAGTAACACGACCATATATCCCTTGGCCTGGCATAAATATCAAAAGCTCCCCCTTTCAAACCCCAAATAATCCACTTTGGATAATTTTTTGGTCATCTATCAAAGAGTATTTGCTTATTTATTTATAACATAGACTTAGGAGGGGGGAAAAGAAAAAGAAGAGGAAAGAAGAAATAACGCAGATGCAGTAGAGGAAAGGGTAGAGTTCTCAATCACTGAGCTTTCACTTTGTGCTTTCCTTGCCCATCTACTGCTTCCTTCTCTTACCCAATTTGATAGCTGTGATATTCCAGTGATAGGTTTTTGCTTCATCAGCACAGAGACAGCTGGAGGCCTGAGAATCTGTCCATGATTCTACCTGGTACTCATCTGATTTAGCCAGGTTAGTCTGAACCTGAAGAGGATGTTTAAGAGATAAAGGGTATGAGAAAAGGAGACAGCATACAGAGGCTTAGGAAAATTTGGGGGTGGAGACACCAACATCTCATCACTTTCCCAGGGAAAACTGGTATGCTTCCAATTTAGGGACAAACTTATGGTGGGGGGTATGGTTCCAGGGCTGACACCTGCTTCCTGTATCCCCAGCTCTTACCCTGATGCAGTTCTTTAGATAATTGAAGATGGTGGCAGTAAGATGAAAGGATTCTCCACGAACTACTGAGTAAGGGAGAGTCAGATCAACAAAGAATGGCTTGAAAGCAGTTAGTCCAACAGTGGGTGAAAGACCAAAGCCACTGGACTGGGAGGTGCAAAAAGTCATGGCTTTCCACTCAGTGATGGTATCAGGAACCGTGAGGTGGACAGCCTCCTTCCCTGAGTTACTGTGAGAACACAAGAACCCAGGTGAGGCAGACAGCAGAAGGAAAGCATTTGGGAATTAAGCTACAAATTCATCTACAGAAGTGAATTTTTTTGTTGTGCGTGGGGGGAAAAGCAGAGGCAACTGAACTGGAAAAACATGTGAATCTCAGCGTGTGAATCTTCAGGTGAATAAGGATGTAAAAACACGGGGGAAGGGGTGCCTGAGTATGGGGGAGAAGTGGGCACCTGTGTGCAAACATATCTGAGAGACCAGCGCCCTCTGAACCTGTGAGGACATGTGTTCTTATGGTTTGTCAAAATGAGCAGGTAAGCAGTGGGCAAGAACTAAACTAATGTCAATATGTGACTTTAAGTTTGTGTGGACCTGAAATGAGAATGCACTGTCTGCACTGTGTAAATGTGAAGATGTGTGAATTTGTTTTGAGTGATTGTACATGATTGTTTAAGAATTCAGGGAAAGAAACAAGTTTCCATATGCCCACTAAACTTTCTTGGCATGAGACTTAGATTCATTAGAAATTATCTGATTCTGAGTTCTCTGCTGACTCCACACTCTATAATTTTGCAGTACCATTGAGGTGTCACTTACCCAACAGGAAACAGATCCCAGAGCCAAGTCTCTGGAAAGTACTGGCGGACCTGAGAATCCTCTGACCGAAGTGATGAAGAGGATGACTCAAAAGCCATTGGACGAATTTGATCACTTGCTAAAGAGACCAAGAACAAGGGAATTTTGGGAAACAGAAGACTTCTGTTGTGAGATAAATTGAGGCAGAGGGACTATCAGCAAGAAATTCAGAGGAAAGCAGAGAATGCCCAGTCAGAGACAAGGAGGAAGGACCTCTGAAGAACTGACTAGTCATGAGGCCATCAGGAGGAAGTGACAGACAAGGAGGTTTGGCCAGGGAATGAAATAGATAAAGATTTCAGGCTTCAAAAGCCCTCCCCAGAGAGAGGGAGAGATCCTTGGGAAACGGCCTACATCTATCACCCACAACCCATTATTATTCTAAGGCCAGAGGCTCAGTGCAAAAACAGGAGGAAAAGAGGGAGCTGTCAGAGTTCCATGATTCTAAACATCTCAGTGAAGGCACGAACCAAAGAGGTAGCTTACCTCCTCCCATTAGAGTGCTATATCCTGGAGACCTGTGACTGCAATCTACTGGCTTCTTGATTTTAGCATTGGACAGTATTTTCAGGCCCATATCCTGATAGGCACCAGAGACCAGAGAATGGAGTGTTAAGTCCCCTCCTTTACTACAAGGGCTCCTGCCTAGGAATTCGACCCTCAAATGGTTGAACCAAAGCATTCTTTTCCTATTAATTGTGAGACTGGTGGTTATTCCCCTTCAGCCACCAAGACTGGTTCACTTCTGTTCCTGCTAGCATGAAAGTCTTTCAATTAAACTTATTTCATTGTATGATCACTACAAGTCTAGTTAACATCCAACATCATATATACAAAAAAAATTTTGTGTGTGTGATGAAGACTTTTAAGATCTAAACTTTCAAATATGCAATACAGTATTATTAACTATAGGCACTATGCTGTACATTATATCTGCATAACATTTATTTTATAACTGGAAGTTTGTACCTTTTGACCACCTTCACCCACTTCACCCACCTCCCACCTCCCACCTCTGACAACCACCAATCTGGTCTCTGTATCTATGAGCTTGTTTTTTTGTTTTTTTTTTTAAGATTCCACATATAAGTGAGATTATATGGTCTTTGTCTTTCTCCATCTCACTTATTTCACTTAGCATAATGCCCTCAAGGTCCATCCATGCTGTGGCAAATGACAAGATTTCATACTTTTTTATGGTTGAATAATATTCCACTTGTTTTATTGTTAAACATGTTTAATGCTTCTTCTCAGTATTAGTCACTGTGTTATTATTATTTGATTTAGACCCTGAACTTTCTGAGGACAGGGACCATATCAATTCAGTCAATTCAACAAAAACACCTTGAGCATTGTGAAGGATCAGGCATTAGAGAGAATACAAAGGTGAACAGGATATGGTTCCTGACCTCAGAGACGTCCCAGTCAGACTTGGGCCACAGTATACCAAACTTTTGCTCATAAAACAGGTGAATTATTTTTAATAATAATGATAAAAGACCTCTGGTCTACCTTTTCTTTTTCCTTCTTGACTGATCCCATGGAAATCACTGTTTGGGGACCACAGAGAAAGAAGGACTAGGTGTACGGCCTCTCACGGTGGTTCTCTTCCAACGCAACTGGGCAACTTCTTCAAGCACAAGGACTACGAGAGACTACCTTATGTATCAGGAGTTTCTTTTTTAAGATTTTATCCCTGTCAGTGTCCATATGAGTCTCTCTGCTTTTCAGATATGGGCTTTTCTTTCCTCCCTCTCATCACCACTGTTTCTATAAGAACAAAATGGGTGAGAATATCTACCTGGAAAAACCCAAAAAGGTCCGCGCCTTCAGGGAACCAAGGCCTCCAAATAATTGAACGCTCATTCCAACGCCTCACAGGCATCGGACCAACGAGAGTGTCCCATGGGCCAGACACTGGGCAGTCATCATGTTCGGCCACCTGATGGGGGTAGTGACCATGCCAAAATGGGAATATCCCATAGACCTGAGATAAGAGAAGAAAAGGAAATAAACTATTAATACAGTGAAATCAGTTGAGAAACTTCTCTCAGATTCTGGTGCCACAATTCACTACTCCTGAATTGTTTATTTTCATTACTCCAGAATTCTTCCTAGTCCATCATAACCCCTTCCCTTAAAAGTAACTTTTAAAATTTTAACCTTTATCTTACCTTTTTTCATAATCTGTCATCCTTATCTCCTATTTCAGCTTCTTTCCTTATCTCTATGTCCGTATTAACCATGCCTTTTTCATACCATCATTTCTACCTTCATTTGCACACCAGCTTTTCTATCACCTTATGGTGGTGCACTATTTCCTTAGGACTTTCTTTCCCATTCCCTGAAATCCATTTCTCATTCTAAAGCAGTCAATTGTCTTTGTCAACACCTTCTTCCTACCCTATTAGCAGACTACTCACAGAGCTGTTGCTCAGCTCTTTCTCTGGTCTAAGTAGTAAGACACTCTCATCTACAGCCCGGACTGCACACAGGGACCCAGGAGCTGCCTGAAGCTGTAGTTCCACATCTGCTCCTGGAAGCTGCTGGGAAGGTGAGAAGCCAAGGGAAACCTGGGGAAAGGAAAAGTATAACTTGAAGACCACGTCAGCCTGGAGAGGAGGAGAAAAAAAGGTAATTCGGATTATCAGCCAATATACCCACTCCTTTACTGTTATACTGATTTTCCTTTGTAAAGTCTAGCCCTTTAGAACCAGTGTCTTAGGATAGAGTTAGAAAAACTGAGCAGCACAGTAGAAGGATGTAGAAAGTTTAAAAGACAAAAAGTAGAAAGAAAACATATGGAATAGCTATATAGTGATTTCCCAGGAGGACTTTTTAAAAAGAAGCAGGAGATAAATTTCAACAAAACATACTAAAGATATAAACACAATACAACGTCCAACTTCAATATTATCTTCTTATTTCCCCACCTCTGCCTTATCTACAACCCCAGCATACACAAGATCTCACTCTATGCCCAGATCTTTTCTTCACCCTCCTCAATTGCCACTTTACCTGATTGTCAAAGCACAGCTCTACTGAGAACTGAATTTTGTCAGCTATAACACCTCCACTGGGAAAAACGGCATAGATCACCAGGGAAGGGTCAGGAGCTAGTCTGGAACTGAAGGTCAGTGAAAGAGAGAAGGAGCCTTTCAGCCCTGCAAGAGAAGAGGGAATACACAGGGGTGAGAGTGCACAGCCACCTACAAATGACATCCAACCACGTGTTTGCACTTCTCACTGGGCCAGATGCAGCCCTCATGCTGCAAGTAACTTCTCATTTTCCTATTCTTCTATGGTTATGGTCAGTGTTCTGTTCTCATTGTTTCTACTTATAAAAACTGTTTCCCGGAAGTTTAAAATATCCTTTTCCCTTCCAAGAGAAGCATGAACACTCACCTTTCTTCTTAGAGTTCAAGTGTTTCTGTCCCTCCATCTTCAAACTTCCTTTTCCTGTTAACTAAAGAAGAGAAAAAAAATCATGAAGAGCACAGAAGTTATGGGAGTTTAGCCTTGACCCTGCTTCTGGAGCATCCCCTCATCTCTCCATACTGAGAGTTTCCTTTCATAGTTCCAGAGCCCAGGTCAATACTTCATGGAGCATCCTGTACTTGTCAAATGTCTGACATTGTCAACAGTCCTGGTGACTCTTCCTCCAGTTGGAGGTCTGCTTGAGAACCACAGTGGGGAATGGGAGGAGATAAAGGTCACCATTGCCTCGAGGGGAGTCAGAATAGAAACCATTCTTCACATTAGATAGCTGTTCACCATTTCTTGAAGAGCTCCAGGTTTTATATTCTTATAATCCCTGTGACATAAAGTTACCTAAATCCATCCTCACAACCTTTTTTTATTATCACTTAATTCGAAATGCAATGAAAATGAGTACACCTTAAACTGTCTTGAGTCCTTGTGACATTTGACTCTCTGAAGGAACGATCTTCTTTTCTAACTCTCCTTTCCTGTTCACTCTCACTTGAAAC
This sequence comes from Tapirus indicus, assembly GCA_031878705.1. Taxonomy (NCBI): domain Eukaryota; kingdom Metazoa; phylum Chordata; class Mammalia; order Perissodactyla; family Tapiridae; genus Tapirus; species Tapirus indicus. The sequence continues at coordinate 105,207,192 of CM062918.1, read as the reverse complement.
CAAATTCAGTGAAATTGTTTCTGAGCAGGCTGTCGTCTCAGACTCCAGTCAAGGGCTCTGTGACCAGTTTCTCAGACCACCATCTGACACTCAGGCCCCTCCACATGGATCAGCCCAGCTCCAGTTTTCTCCTGGGCCTCCCCACACTTCTGTCCTGAAGACAGTGCCTGCATTATCACTCTGACTTGCTATTTTCTACCTACCCTCCTTATTCTGTGGTGTCAGGCTGATTGTTTTAGCTTGATGAAGACACTGGAATGATTCAGTGGGGAGAAAGTCTCTCAGAGACTTTGAGAGGGTGATAAGGGAATAAAGAGACTCCAGACCATCAAACCCGAGGTTTACATGAGTCTAATTCTTCACAATCACCAAGGTGACCAGTAAAGCTGCTTATCTTTATATATTTCCTTCAGGCTACACATTGTGATTTTGTTTCTCCAACAAGGCTGCCATCAGTGTTAATTTTAATCCTATATTATCTATTAAAAATATTGACCAATGAAACATAGAATGAAATTTATTCTGAGTCCCATCCCCTCCTCACCTTCCCTCCCACTCACTCTCCCAGCTCCTGTTCAGCCCTGGCCAGCAACATTTTTTTGTTAATTCCTTGTTTTATTTCCTCACATAATTTCCCTGGGCTCCTTTTCACAATCCCTTTATTCTTCATTTGCCCCCATCTTTTATACCTACACTGTGCAATCCAGTAGCCACTGGCAACATGTGACTACTGAGCCCTTGAAGTAGGCTAATACAAACTCCTTTAAAATAAAATACATACTTTGAGTTTCAAAGAGTTGAAACTCAGCTGAAACAAAGAATGTGAAATATCTGTTTTAATAATTTTTATATTGATTTCATATTGAAATGACCATATGTTGGATATATTAGGTTAAATAACATATATTTTTAAAAATTAGTTTCACCTTTTCTTTTAATTTTTTTAACATGGCTTCTAAAAATTTTGAAATTACCTATGTGGCTCGTACTATATCTCTGTCTAGACAGTCTATCCACCCTCTCTGGTTCACTCTCCTCCTTCCCTTTCCTTCCTGACACACTTTCACCAATCCTCGTTTCCCAGTCTCACATAGTAGGAGAAGACGATTTCCTGGTCAGGGCTTGCATCAGCCGGATCAATGTCATAATCCACCAGCACTTCCTGGGGCTGGTGACATTCCAAGATGCCACTTAGCTGACGGATGCCAAGGAAGCTGCGAGTTGTGTTGTAGAAGGGTCGCAGGTGAACGTAGGCATTTTGATAGTAATGAGGCACCCGTTCTGGATTATATTCCAAATATTCCATTTGGAACCTGCCCTGAGAAAAAGAGAGAGAAAAAAAGTCCTTTTAGCATGTACCCCACCCATATTAACCCATGGACTTGTTATGATTTTCACATAGAGCTCTCTCAAATCTTCACTGCCTAAGAATGGCATGTAGATATATCACTAGAGGTCCAGTCAAGGATGTTTGAGGAATCCATTAATAGTGGTTACGTGCTGCAGCATTTTGGTACATGGAAGAGTGAAATAAGGGCTGAATTATGGTTGTCAAGTGATGGAAAATTGAGGATGATATATCTTCACAGACTGATGCCTAGAGGATAGACAAGCATGACTAAGGTTGTATAGACATTAAAAAGTATATCTCAGGGGCCAGCCCGGTGACATAGTGGTTAATTTTGTGCACTCCACTTCGGTGGCCCAGGGTTCGCTGGTTCGGATCCTGGGCGCGGACCTATGCACCGCTTATCAGGCCATGCTGAGGTGGCATCCCACATAGAGCAACTAGAAGGATGTACAACTATGACATACAACTATCTACTGGGGCTTTGGGGAGAAAAAAAAGGAGGAAAATTGGCAACAGATGTTAGCTTAGGGCCAATCTTCCTCAAAAAGAAAAGTACTAATTCAGGTTTGAAAAAAAAAGTATGTCTCAGAGATAGGGAAACTAGGTATAGAGGATAATATGATTGAAAATGATTATTTCTGAGTGATTGAGTGATGCCTAGAGTAAAAAATAGTTAAATTAGCCACAATGCAAATAGTGTGTTTGCTTAAGTAGTATAGCTGAATGGTTTCGTTAATGGTTGCAAGTCTTCATCCTTCCCCGCATCAACATCCTTTACCAGATAGTCTTACAGTGCCCTTTTTGTCTAACTGTGGGCCCATGATGTGACTTGCTATTGGGAATGGGATGTTAGTATATGCGAGATAAGTAGAGGCTTGGAAAAGCCTTTGCGCATCCACTTTTGCTCTTGCATCTCATCATTGCCATGGGAATATACCTGGGCTAGCTTGCTGGAGCATGAGAGACATGGAGAGCACCAGCCTGCAGCCCACTCATCCATAAACATGTAAGGAAGCCCACCAAGATCAGCAGAGCTGCCTAGCTGACTACCCCAGATGCACGAGCAATAAATGCTTCTTGTTGTATAATGCTAAAGTTTTGTAGTTGTTTGTTAAGCAGCATTGTGTGGTAGCTGATAACCAATACAAGCCCTCCTTATAAGTTATCCAAAATCTAAAGTTCACTTCTTTGCCACTGTTATGAGTAATGAGGGGAAGAGAAAGGGAAATAGGAGGAAGAAGACGACTCTGAACCATTTTTTCCTCCCTACTCTGATTTCAAATATACAATCAGATAGGGATGGGGATAAGTTATAAGGTGAATTGGTAGAAATAGCTATTTTTATCTGAAGAGTTATTTATTTGATTGATATAAAAAACAAACAGGATCCCAAACCTGTGAACCCTGCCATCGAAGTGAAGCGCATGAACTTCACCACTATGCCACCAGGCTGGCACCTATCCTAATTACTTTTAGTTTTATTTTTTTTCTATTGAAAAAAAGAAAATGAAGCAGGCGTGGTTGTAATGCAGTCTTGCTCATGTCATTAAATAAAAAGTACTATGATATTGTTAAAAAAAAAACAGGATCCAAGAAAAAGTTTTTATCAACTGGAGAGCAGGACTGGTGAGTGAGGGATAAGGAGTTTCAAATGGGTGGCAGGGAGAAATAGAAAAATTTTGAAGTTTTCCTTCAGGGAAGGCTTCTGCCAGAAAACTGGTCCTCCCTGGTGCTTACCTCCAGAGAAATGTCTGTCCCATTCCAATTAGCAGTATCCAGCTTGAAGGGAGCAAGGCCATTGTTGTCTGTAGTTAGGGTCTCGTTGATGGTTCCATTTATGCCATAAATCACCAGAAACACTGAATGATTCTTGAGAAGGGAGCCATCATGGCCCCTGACTCTTATCTGAGGGGTGAAGGTCATTAGGACATTAGAATTATGTTTGGAGTATGTTCGAGTATGAAGTAAAGTGAGGTGATAACAGAAACTCTAAGAGTACACTTCAGGAAAGAGTTCAGAAAAAAGTAACTGTGACTCAGTGGTTGGAAACTAGGATCTATGAGGAACTGAGAAACAAACAGAAGTAGCCCAGCCTGGGGAAGAAGTAGATTTGCCCCGAAGCTAATGAAGCTTTAGGGCCCTTCATTTGGATAGACCCCTTCCAAGGCTCTGTACATCATTTTGCTTTCGTTTTCTTAAAGAGAGTCCCCTTCCACTCCCAAATTAGACAGATAAAGAGCATATAATCCTTATTCTCCAAGAAAATCTGGATCTACTCTTGGTCTAGAGAAAAGATGACTAGAAATAAATGGATCTAAACATGTACAACATTATTGTGTTGACCGGTTGTTTGGGAAGTGAAGGAAGATAGGTTGGAGAGATAGATAGATTATTAGGCAGCAGAAAGAAGACACTAACAAAGGAAATTTTAAAATCTCTAAAGAAAATGCTTGAGGAGCCACAAATGGCTCTCTGTCAAGGAAAGTTTGACATTAACCTTGCCTAGATACAGGAGCCCAGACTAGATGATTTCTCCAGATATCTTGCAGCTGTAAAATTCCAAGATTTGAACATTAGAATATGAGCCCCTGGCATTAGGAAGGGCACTGAAGTTACATTAATATTCAAGGCACATCTCATGTGGGATTAAGGGGAGCACAGCGTAAGGAGTTAAAAGTACTTGGGAGGCAGGCTATCTGAGTTTGATCATAGTTACCACTTACTAGCTGTATAACCTTGGGAAAATCACTTAATCTCTATGTGCCTCAGTCTCCTCATCTGGAAAATATGGTCAATAATAGTGTGCACTTCATAGGATTGTTGTAAAGATTAAATAAGTGAATACATGTAAAGTACTTAGAACAACGCTGTTAGCTATTATATGTCTACGGGAAGGAGGCGACAGTGGATGGTTAAGCATTTTTGTCTGTGCAGAGACAAGTTTCAACATACCTTCCCACTGAAGGGGAAATTGGGGTAATAAATATTATTGGTATCTTCAAAGGTCATTGATCCCATTTGTGAAGAAATATCGATCTCCTGAGTGGTATTGGCCTCCACTCCTGCAGAGGAAAATCAGATGTATGATGATCTAAATACCTGATATCCTCATCTTTGTATTTAACATAAAATCCCTGAAAGGATGTTGCTACTGGAAGTGTGAAGCTGAATATATTTCTGGCTAAAGATCCAAATCAACTCCTCTTCCCCAAACTTTTGGGGAAATAGGTAGTGGATGGCATATTGGAATCTGGCATTTCTCTTTGACAGTGAACTAGGAACACTAGCATCCAAACACTAATGAGGGTAGGTCTTGAATCCTCTGAGTAGATCTGTCCCTGGGCAGCCCTTTTCCTTTCTTTTTTCTTAGTGAACCAAGGAGTATCCCACTTACCTGTCCCTTCCTCCACCACAGTAGCCACAATATTGACGCTGCGGCTGTACCTATAACTAGTGAGGTTGAAGGTGGACATGTCCACAGAAGCTGAGAAGCATCCCGTTTTGTCAGTCTAGTGAGGCAGTCGGAGAGAGACAGACAGACAGACAGAGGGGATGAATAACAATCTCAACTTCCATTTCATAGTGTACTGTAGAAGGAAATAATTTCTTACCTCCATACTTTAGTTTCCCCTTAAGATAGAAAACCTCTCCTATAACATGGAGCATACATTCACACATACATCATCAGAAAACAATTTTGAAGCTCCAAAATATGAAAAAGGGAAAAGAACCAACTATAGAATAGGAAAACTGTATCTCACAAGGGATTAGTTTAATTTCTTGATTCCAAGGCAGAGTCTAAAAGACTTTATCTGTTCAGGATAAAGAAGACTGCTTTGTTCTTTGGAACCGGGGTAATAATCGAGTGAAATGCTTTCTACTTTGGACTTTTTACCACTTTTCTATATTAGTTCTTACTTACTCTTTAGGACATGTGAATAAAGTTCCTTTTCTACATCCCATTTACTCACCTGTCCAGTGAGGTTCCTGCATCTGTCAGGTAGATGTTCCCGTTCTTCCTCTCGAAACCAGTAAGTATGTGCCTTTTGACACAGTGAGAGCTGCACTGCCCCTAGCATGGGCTTTCCATAGGTATACCTAACCGGAAAAATATGAGGAGTCAGAGTTGGGAAATTTCACTTGAGATCCAACACTCTTCCCCCAAAACACCCCTTTTCCTTCTTTCCCACACTCCAGCCTCTGAAAGTACTCTGGCAATCCTACCCTTCTCCAGCTCTTGTTCACTTCCCTACTTTACACAATAAGTACCATCCAAAGGACAGAAACTGTCTTTTTCTTTACTCATATTTTCTCCATGGGATTCAACATTGAATTCTGCACAAAGTAGACACTAAATCAATAATGCCGACTGAGTGAGCAGTGGAAAGTAAGAGCAGAAACACAATTAGAAAATGTGTTTTTGGAGAAGTCATGACTGGACTACATAAAATATCCCAAGTTTTAACCACCACTTCCATAATCTCTCTCCCCATAACATTCTGTTATCGCATCTCTCGATATAGCTTTAATCGCCACCAGATGCAGAGCTTTATTCTTACCTGCAACAAATTTTTACTAAGAAAGATTTCTCCACCATTGATAACCGCTTGGGTTCCACGACCTCCAACTTAAACTTTGGCAGCACTGGAGAAAGTAGAGAGAGAAATAGAAAAGGACTCGACCATAGGTAGTGAAGAGAGGGGTATAAAAACAGTGATAATCAATTTAATTAATTAAATTAAGGGGGTATTGTTAAGGTAAAACTCCTGAAGTTATTAGCTGGTTTAGCACTGATTCAAAAATGAATAAATAATCCCTCCCCATAGTAGATTTTACTTTACCTTTGCTGATTTTGAGATAAGATTATGTCCAACACTTTGACCTGCTAATTCTCCCACCTACCATATTCTTCCACACTGAAGGTGCCAAAGGTCTTGCCCTCAGCCACTGCCACTGTGTAGGTGCCCCGCGTTGCCTCTGGCGCCAGTTGGAAGGATAGGTCTACAATGCCTTGCTTGGGCACCACTTCCAGCCACTGTGCAATCCTGTTGCTATTTGGATCCTGTGCCCATTAAAAAGAAACCTCATGATGTGCCTGCCTGTTTGATTCCCACTCTGCACTGCAAAAAGCAGGTAAAGAAGCAAAAAACCGGTAAAGAATCCCACCCATTGTCCATGACCCCCTCCATGGTCTGTGTCCAGGAAGAACGGCTCCTTGTGTTATTTATGATTTTCTTCATTATTGAATGAGATCAATTTTCCTACAGGTTGAGCCCCCATTTGGGAAGAAAAGAGTCCTGTGGATTCAAATGATCAGACTGAGTCCTTGAAGGTGTTACCACCAGTTTCAGAAAGTGGGCTTTAGAATGTCCTTTACAAAGAGTGTTTACCCTATTCTTGGTCCCTATTAAGGGACAAGGCCAAGGGGATTGATTGTAAGATGCCTGAAAGATAGGGAACTTAACAGAAAAATGGAGGGGATGCTGTGGGGAATTTGTCCTTCTAGTTCCTTCCCTTCTGAACACTTCTCACAGGTAGTCATGTCACATTCAGCTGTCGAGAGTCTTCAACAGCAACCATTACCAAAGACTAAGAGGAGTACAGAACCAAGCCTAGTTGAGTTGGCATGGCACAGAGAAGTTCCAGGAATCAGAGCAGGAGGGTTAGCCGCAGCAGAGGTTGGTGTCCTTATCTACAGAGGTTTAGGACTGAGAGGACAGTGGGCAGAGGCTCAAGTGGAATTGTGCGTACTCCATGTTGGGACAGAGTCTTGGGCTCTGGGCCAAGATCTCAGAGTTGTTCTGGCATCGAGGTTTAGCACCCAACTCTCATTCCTCCTTCTCCACAACTGACAGAAAAGAGAAAGAAACTTCTGCTTACCTGCAGTTCCACCAAGGAGTACTGAAAAGGAAAATCAGATAATGTGGGTTAAAGCAGGACAAGCAATGAGGACAGACTTGCTGAAAGCAAGTTCACAAAGGACTCTCTTTAGCTGTTGCCCTCTCCTTCCTTTCTAAATGGCTCTTGTGTGCCTTGACAAGAGTGACAATGGGCCAGAGGCTTACTGACTGGGGGAGGGGAGAGAAGTGATTTCCTCAAAGGGATTATCAGTTTCCAAAATATTTGAAGTGGAGCATCAGTCCCTTCAGCATCCAGCAGTGCTCTGACTGAGCACCTCCACAACAAGCTCTAAAGGACAGTGTCAGCATCTGGAGGCTCCCCAGTGTTCAAACCCTCTTCTTGGGAGCCAACTGTCTCCTGCTCTCCTGCTATCTGAATGCCACTAGGTAGCAATCTTACTTTCAAACATTGCAAAACAACTTCTAAAAAAAATTTTTTGTTTAAAAGAGTTCTATCAAAGGATCATGTATAGTTTCCTCAAGAAAATGGATGCTAAACCATTAAGTTGGAGGGAAACAGGTCATTGTGCTAGGTGTCAAAGTGTCACCCCAAAGCTATTTGTTAATTTCAAAGGAAAAAAGATATACCTTTACATTGGAGAAATTAGGCTATCACCTCCTTAACCAAGTAATCAAATTCATTGTCACTAATAATGGGCAACCTAACATTATGTGCCTCCCGAAGAGATACATTTGAGGTTCACAGCGTTATTTAATAAATATTTTTGCCAAAAATGTTTAGCTTAAATCTAATTAAGATCTAAAACCTAATTCCAGAAGATAGAGGAACAAGTTAGATTATACAATAAGGAAATAACAGAAAAATAAAAAATCTCAAATATTCTATAAGACAACTAGGCTTCCTCAAAAGTCAATGTCATATTCCAGAATGGGGGACACTCTATAAGTCATCTAAACTGATCTTTCTCTCCTTCTCTCAAAAAATAAAAGTCAATATAATGAAAACATAAGGGAGATTGCTTCAGATTAAGAGAAATTTAAAAGATATAACAATAAAATGCAATGCATGAATTTGTTGGATACTAGTTTTTAAAAAAAACCTCAAAGTTATTTGAAAAATGGGTATTAAATGATATTAAATAATTATTGTTAATTTTTTAGGTGTGATAATGATATTATGATTATTTAAAATACTTTTAGAAGATGCATGCTAAAGTATTCAAGAGTAGCATGTTATGATCTCTGCAACGTACTTTTAAATGATTCAGAAAAAAATGTTAGATTAAAACAAATATGGCAAAATGAAACAAATGTTCAGTCTTGGTGTTATGTTTGAAAATTCTAATAATAAAAAGTTGAAAGCAAAATGATTGCTCAATATCTTTCTATGAGAGAATTATCTTTTTACTATGTTGTTTCTGTTGGTGTAAGATGTTTTGATTTTTTTAACTGTAATAGTTAGAATTTTACAAAATCATGGCCAAGGAAGTAGATAATTAGAATGTTTAGATGTGAATATAATTTAAAACATGATTAGAGACTGTACTTTTGTTGGATTTAGGATATTTCAATTAAAATTACATACTCTTAAAAGGACTTGCAACTAAATGAATGCTGGAATTTAGATACTGGGTCTCAGAAAGGGTACAAAGTTTGGGTCTCACTTGGAAGGGAGAGAGAATGAAACCAAGATGGTGCTTGCCTTTGGTCCTTGGGCCAAGTACCATGTGATGCTGACCAGTGAAGACGCAGAGCATCACTAAATACAAATATCAGCCTTGATATCAAAGATAATGACAATTCTTTAGAAAACCCAAAAAGTGAGAGGTGAGGATCAAGGCAAAATAGGACTTCCATAAACCTGGGGCTATATAGACATTAAGACGGCAAATATCACTGAGATTACTATGGATTGCTATGAATTCCAGAGAAAGAATACTTCCTCAGAAAACAAAGTACTTTTCTCACACAGGGAGTCAAGAATCAGGGAGGACACCAGTGAGCCAGAAAAGGCTCTGGAAGGAGACAGGTGTTCAACTAGGAAGATAGCATTTCCAACCAGAAGCTGCCTGAGATTTCTGAATAAATGGGTGTAGCAACCAAACTAGACAGGGTCACTCAATCTCAAGTATACTTTAGTTGCTTGAGAATAAAATATTGTGTCCTGTAAATTCATATTGTTTGTCCCTCAGTTTCTTAGTAAAATTCCCTTTGTTAATTTCAGTGTTTCAAATTGGAGTTTCAAATTCAGCATTTCAAATTTCCAGTGTTTCAAGTTGGAACTTAGAGGGAGGAGCTGGCTCGAGACAGGGCATGGGGAGGAAGTGATACCGGCTCAAGACAAGGTTGACATAAGGGAAGCCATATTGTAGGAAAGAAACCCTATTGTAACTTTGAATGACCTCTGATTAACTAGCCCAGACATGCTCTGTGGGATTTATGGCCCCTCCCAGCTGCTATGAGTTGATAAATTTGTTCTTTTGAGTTCCTCAGTAATGTGATGACCCCTCAGCAGAGAGTCTATGCTGATAGCCATCATCAATGACAACCAAAAGATCAGGGTATAGGGTGTTGCTCTGGTCTCTGATGCATATCCAGTAAAACAAAAGACTGTCAGGAACTAAGATCAGATGTCTGCCCCACCTGGAGGTCATATGTATGCCCCACTTGGAGACCAGCCCCCTATATAACTGGCCCATTGTCTTTGTTCTGTAAGGTGGTTCTTTGGACATGAGTCAGCCATCTTCCTCTTTGCTAGCAAGCTGTAATAAAAAGTCTTTTCTCTCCTACCACTTTGCCTCTTGACTATTGGCATGCTTCTGGCAGGCAGACGGACCCCCTTTTCAGGTGGTAGCAGAAGGAGTAATTTTACAATGGAAACAGAGCGTAACTATGGAGCACCTCTCAGTAATTTGGCATAATTTGAGCAGAGGACAGATAATGTAACAGGGGTAGTTAATGAGATCAACCTCCAGGGGGCAGTAGAGTCTAAGACAACTCATAACTGAATGTGGCCACACTTTCACCCTAGCATTTACTCTTTTCAGCTCTGGAATCAACAGTCTGTTAAGAAATAAGTACTCAAAATTATACTAAACTAATAAAGAAAGAAAAGACAGGTGATAGGAAGGAGAAACTAAAAACAATTCTGAATTGGAAAAGTACAGGCACACCTCAGAGATGTTGTGAGTTTGATTCCAGACCACTGCAATAAAGCTAACATCGCAATAAAGCGAGTCACATAAATGTGTTGGTTTCCCAGTGCATATAAAAGTTATGTTGACACTGTACTGTAGTCTGTGAAGTGTACAATAGCATTATGTCTAAAAAAATGTACATACCTTAATTAAAAATATTTTATTGCTAAAAAATGCTAACCATCATCTGAGCCTCCAGTGAGGTAATTGTTTTGCTGGTGGAGGGTCTTGTAAAGAATTGCACTATCTGCAAAACACAGTAAAGCAAAGCGCAATAACACGAGGTATGCCTGAAGTGGTGGAGGAAGCTACCAATCAATAATCAGCTTGTGGCTTCTCTGCACATGGGGAAAGGAAACAGAATCTCTGAGAACATGGAGATGGAAATTAAAATCATGCTTTTCCTATGATTATCTTTAAAACTTTCATTTGAATACGTGGGCTGTGACTGAAGGAGAATGAAGGCAGCGGGGGTGTCTGAGAGGTAACTATTTCAGAAGTATGTAGGCCTACATTGAGATCAAACCTTTTATAAGTCTTAAATTCTAGGGATTGAGCTGTTCAAGGAAAATTTAAGAATTTGCCAGATGTTACCACATATTTTACCTTTAGCATGTATTTTTATATGTTGCCTTAAAAGAAGTGTCTATTTTATAAATTACCTTGCCTCATAGTAAAAAAAAGATGGTGGGGATGGATATTCTTATTTCTTCCTTTTGTTAAATATTCTCCTGAATTATTTCTTAATATTTGAACTGCAAAGCCACTTGGTGTCATTCCTGGAGAGAAAATCTTGAAGTTTGCAAAAACTCTTTTAAAATGACAGGGAATGTAACCGTCTCTCAGGAATGTTAACCTCGACATGGAGCCATCAAAGCTGAGAACTAGACACGTCTGCCTGCTTTCTGGCACACGGGGCTAGGAGGATTCAGATGTGTACACCCTGAAGCTAAACTTCAAGTCCGACATGCATTCTGCACCCTAGAGCGCCTCACCTCGTCACACCCTGGGGAAGAATCTCGTCTCTTCCCCCTTTCTCTCTCAGTGGGCCCTGCTCCTTTCCCTTTCCCTCCTCCCAACTACATTCTCACCTTGTCGTTCACTGGAAGAAAGTTGCTGTTCAGGGTGACAATGCGGAAATGCACTAGAAGGGAACAGGCCTCATTAGCAAAGGGAATTTTCCCCTCTCAGAATCTTTCTTTCTTCCACCTGCACATACTTCTGAGTGAGCAAAACCCCACCAGTTTTTATTCTTTAAAAAAACATAGTCTGAGAGAGAAAGCCCCCAAACAGTTTCTCTTCACGGTTCCTGACTTTGAAACCTCAGAATGGAATGCCCCTCTAAGGAAGAAGGAACAAATACAAATAACAGGAGCTCGAGCCAAATTCCCTTGATACTTTCTTATTCATATACGAGCAGCTGGCTGTCAGACCCAGTAATCCAATTACACTTGCCAAATTCCATTCCAGGAGAAATTTGTACTTTTGTTTTACATACCCACACACAGTAGCAACTCTACCCACTCTTCTTTTGCTTGTGTAACACGGCATGTATTCAACACCCATAACACTTCATCCCTCCAGATCTTCCTCTCTCCTGCCCTCCTGGTTCCATAGACTTACCACCCAACCACAAAGCCCCTTTTTATGAATGTGTGTGGCTGTTTCCACAGTCTTTTATCTAATCCCATATGTGTGCCTCTTACCTCGCTGCCCTGGGTTGTAGATAGGTTTGTCAGTTTGTATAAAGATGCCATTCCACTGCCTCTGAATTAGAACTTTTTTCTTCTCCTCAAACCTGATGTTTTCTCCAGATCCCAACACCCGGATTGTGGCTACTTCTTCTGTGCCACCAGCAGGAGCGGGTACCTGGCCAAGAGAGAGGACCTCTGAGGAGGAGGAGGAGATTGGGGGAACAGAATCAACTGGTCTCAACCCAAGAGTGGAAGAGTAAAAGGAAGGAACTGAGTTAGATGGGGGTAGCCAGGGTAGAGCCATAAAACAAGTTGCCAGGAAGAAGAATGGAAACAATAGTATCAGAAGTTAAGGTCAGGAACTAAAAGAAGAAATCCAAGGTCAAGGAAATTATGGATGAGTTATGGCCAGGAATTGATGTTAAGTTTAGGGAGATGGGTTTAAAGGCCATGGCAAAAGTAAGACAGCAGAAATCATATTTAAAGTTGGATTATGGTGAGTGCCTAGGTAAGAGAACAGGAAAGTAAAGGATGAGTCGGGGTTAAGTCTGCGTACCAAAAAGGACATGCAGTGCAAGTGCCTCTTCTTCAATCCAGAGTGTTCTAGCAGCTTCTGGATCCTGTTCTTGGTCTCCAGAGTAATAGTGAATTTTACGTTATAGTACCCAAGGCTCAGATCCAAACAAACTTTCTGAGTAGAGGGAAAGTTAAGCGTGGCAGGTAATGTTACCAGGTAGTTTCTATTAAAAAAGAAAAAGGATTTCAGAGTAGTAATGATTCATCCATTGAATGAACAATTAAGCACTCTCCATATAGCAGTGAATTAAACAGACCAAGCCCCTGCCTGTATGAACCTCATTTCCTATAAGGGAGAAGCAGACAATGACAAATAACTCAGTGGCACAGCCTTAAACTTCCCACCATTAGGAGGCCACCATGGAGAACCTATGCCTAGGGTACCAAGGAGGAAATTAGTTCCATTACAGAGGACAGGGCATGAGGAATCTACTACATTTTAATATTATCTTTTTAAAAAGCTTCCTCTTGGTGCCTTAGCTTTTCTCTCTGGATAAAGGAGAAATGGAACCAAAGAAGGGAAAAAATGAGAAGGAAATTAAAATAAATTGAAGATTATCTTTTCTCATCCATATTTCTGTTTGAGAAAGATAGACAGAGAAGCCATCTGCCCTAAATCAACTCTGACACCCAGCACTTACAGGAGGAGTTTTTCTGCAATGGCTGGCGATAGGGCCAATATTCCTAGAAGGAGTTGAGCCCACATCTTTGTGGGTGGGACAGACTCCTCAGGAACAGGAACTAGAGGTCTGCTCCCCTGCTGTAGCATATATATTAACCGACACCCCCCCCAGGGAGGGTGTGGAGGTATGACTGATGCCCCAGCCAATCACCTTTTGGAGCCTCAGGCTAATGTGGTAGACCAGGGTAGGGCTTCTCTTCACTTCCTCAAATTTATTTTTCCCTGAAACATTCATACTGGTTCAGCCAGTCCATCATACCTGTTTGAGGGGAAAAACCAGGGCTGAGTATTCACAGTGGTAAAGTTCTCAGAATATGTTTTGGACTCCTCCCTTTTTTCTGAATTCATTCCAAATTCCCATCCCCATTTAATGTTCTTTTTTTCTCTCATTTTGTTATTTTATTAAGATGTATTTGGAAACACAGGTAATGAAGTGGTATCAATAGAAAAGCAGTATACTTCTAACTGGGAATTTTTAAAAATCAATACTATTCAGAATTGTTGTGACTATGGAAATAGGGATATATATACACTCATAGAGAAAATATAATTAGACAAACTTTCTGAGGGCAATTTCACAATACACATCAAAAGCCTTTCAGATTTGCATATTCTTTGACTCAGCAACTCTTATTCAGGAAATGTAGCTTAATGGGGAAAAAGAACATGCAAGTATGTAAAAAGTGTGTCTATATTAAGTTTCTTCACAGTGTTCTTTTTAATGGCAAGACTTGAAAGCCCCCTAAAGCACAATCGTGTGCCACATAACAATACTTTGGTCAATGACAGACTGCCTATATGACAGTGGTCCCATTAGATTATAACAGAGCTGAAAAATTCCTATTGCCTTGTGACATCATAGTCATCATAACATCGCAGCATAATGCATTACCCATATGTTTGTGGTGAAGCTGGTGTAAACAAACCTACTGCACTCCCAGTTGTCTAAAAGTATAGCACGTGCAATTATGTACAGTACATAATACTTGATAATGATAATAAATGACTATGTTACTGGTTTATGTATTTGCTGTTCATCGTTAGTGCCACGGAGTCTATTCCGACTCCTAGTGACCCTGTGGACAGCAGAGTGGAACCCCACCTGGTCTTTTTGCACCATGCTCTCATCTTCCAACGCTATATCAAACAATGCTCCACTGCTATTCATAGGGTTTTCAGGGCCAGTATTTCCTCTACTATACTTTTTATCACTATTTTAAAGTGTACTCTTTCTACTTATTAAAAACAAAGTTTACTGTAGAACAGGATGCTCTGTAATGCCGGCAGCAGCTTCATACATCTCATGTTTACTGTGTCTCTTGATTGCATCATTTTCTCTTATGCTTGATTTAATCTTGTGTTGCTTTGTTCATCATGGCCCCTAAGCATACAGAATCCGCTGCTAACGTTGCCAGTAAGAGGCCATGTTGAGTGATTGACCTGGAAACAAAATTAAGTCATTAAGGACTACAAAGTTGGAAAATCGGTGATGGTTATTGCTCACCAGTCAGGCATATCCCATTTGACTATAGCTACGATCTTGAAGAACAAGTGACAGAAGCTGCTTAAGGATCTGCTTCACCGAAGACAAAGAGAATAATAAAAAATTTGAGAAGGGCCTATACCAGACATGAAGAAACTTCTAATGACCTGGAATGAAGACCAGACACAGAAGCGTATCCCTGTCAGCACCGTGACTATCATGTCCAGAGCAAAAAGTCTGCTTGTGATGTTGAAAGAAAAGGCTGAATCTGACTATAATGTTAAATTTACTACTAGCTCTGGGTGGTTTAAATGATTCAAAAATCATTTTTCATTACATAATGTGAAAGTGAGTGGTGAGTCTGCAAGTGCTGATGTGAAGGCAGCTAAAGAATTTTTGGAAAGTCTAGATAAGCTGATTGTGGAGGAAAATTACTTGCCAGAGCAAATACTCAATATGAATGAAATCTCCCTAATCTGCAAATGAATGCCTGAAAAGGCTTTCATCCATAAGCAGGCCAAGTCAATGCCAGGTTTCAAGGCTTTAAAGGATATAACAGTCTTGTTTGGGGGCAATGTTGCAGCTGACAAATTGAAACCCTTTGTGACCTGGCACAGTGAGAACCCCAGGGTCTTCAAGCATATCAGTAAGCACACACTGCCAGTGTACTACTGGAGCAATAAGAAGTAATGGGTGACCCAGCTTCTCTTCCAAGATACCCTCCTGAATTGCTATGCCAGGGAAATGGGGAAGTACTCTTTGGAGAATAACATACCTTTCAAAATTTTGCTTATTGTTGATAATGCTCTTAGACATCCTCCTTTTATTGGTTATATTCACTCCAATATCAAAGAGTGTGTTTCTCCCTCCAAACACCACCTCTTTGATCCAACCAGTGGATCAAAAACCTATATCCATTTTTAAGGCCTACTACCTGAGGAGGACCTTTGCCCAGGCTATTGCTGCAACTGAGGAGACACTGATGCTATTCTGGAAGGATTACAACATCTATGACTGCATCAGGAATATGGCTTGGGCTTGGGTTTAGGGTGATGTCACCAAGGAGTCTATGAATGGCATGTGGGATAAGACACTCAAAAGGTTCATCCATGACTTCAATGGATTTGCCAAGACTGAGGAGGTTGTAAAAATCAAGAAAGCTGTGGTTGAGATGGCAAAAAACGTAAGCTGAGTGTGGGTGAGGATGATATTGAGGAGCTCCTAGAGGCTGACTCCTGAGGAACTAACTAATAAGGAGTTGTTCCAGTTGGAACTGGAACAGCAATGCATAGCTGAAGAAGAGGCAAGAGGAAAAAAACTGCAGGAGGAAAAAAAAGGAGATCCCTCAAGAAAATTCACAGTGAAGGGTATAGCAAAAGCTTTTGCAGACCTCAAGAAGCTTCTTAAAAAGTTTGAAAACATGGACCCCAACACCAAAAGGTTTTCATTAATAGAGAGGAATGTTCATGGTGCATTATTTGCTTACAAGCAAATCTATGATGAAAAAAGAAACAAACCAAGCAAATCACCATGGACATATTTCTGAAAAGAGTGACATCTCCACAAGAAAAGCCTCAGGCAGGTCCTTCAGGAGGTGTTCCAGAAGAAGGCATTGTTATCACAGGAGATGACAGCTCCATGCGTGTTATTGCCCCTGAAGACCTTTCAGTGGGACAAGATGTGGACATGGAAGACACTGATATTGATGATCCCAACCCTGTGTAGGCCTAGGCTAATGTGTGTGTTTGTGTCATAGGTTTTAACAAAAAATGTATAAAGTAAAAAAATAAAAATATAAAAAACATAAAATAAGGATATAAAGAAAGAAAATATTTTTGTACAGCTGTACAATGTGTTTATACTTTAAGCTGTGTTATTACAAAAGAGTCAAAAAGTTTTAAAAAATTAAAAAGTTTATAAAGTAAAAAAATTACAATAAGCTAAACTTATTTATTATTGAAGAAACATATTTTTTATAAATTTAGTGTAGCCTGTGTCCAGTGTTCATAAAGTCTACGGGAGTGTACAGTCATGTCCTAGGCCTTCACACTCACTCACCATCACTCACTGACTCACCCAGAGCAACTTCCAGTCCTACAGGCTCCATTCTGGTAAGTGCCCTGTACAGATGTGCCATTTTTTCTTTTATGTCATATTTTTACTGTACCTTTTCTATGTTTATATATGTTTAGATACACAATACTTATCATTGTGTTATAATTGCCTACAGTATTCAGTACAGGAACATGCTGTACACGTTTGCAGCCTAGGAGCAATAGGCTACACCATGTAGCCCAGATGTGTAGTAGACTATAGCATCTAGGTCTGTGCAAGTGCACTCTATGATGTTCACACAATGACAAAACCACTTAACGATGCGTTTCTCAGAACGTAACCCCGTCATTAAGCAATGTATGACTGTATAAATTAGAGAGGATACTTTCGGGACCTATGACCAACCCAAATCAAACCAACTTAAATGAAAAAGAGATTTGGTAACTGGGGTGGATTAGACATGAAGAAAGAACTGAAGGAACCAAAGAAACTCTGAAGACTTTATGGCCTGGAATTAGAGACTTGATGTTGCCAGGTTTCATTTTTCCCAACATTTTAGCCTTATTTGCTTGTTTCCTGCTGCACACAGGATTTCCTTCAAGCAGTGGGGAAAGTGGCAGCTGTGAGTCCTCAATCCATATTCCTCCAGCTCTATGACCCCAGTAGACAAAATTTTTAATCTATGTTATAGAAATTTCTGAAGAAGTATTTTGTTCCTCTTTCTTTCATGTGCTTACCTCTGAATCAATCATTGTAACCAGGATACTATGATAGGCAGGACCTGGGTCATTCTTACTACCCAGAGGCCAGGGTAATAAGTCACTGTCATTGGCAACCCCATAGAGGCACATGGAATTGGGGAGGAGAAGTTCTTTAAAGAAAGGAATCCACTACTATAGGAAGTGGGTTAAGGTAAAGATGCTGGGAGAATAAAACATTAAGTCTATTACAATGCCCAATAATATGAGTCTGGTTGAATAAATTGCCATGTTAATATAAACCAATAGTATGCAGCCATTTAAAATAATGTTTTCAGGAACGCTCATACACTGCTGGTGGGAATACAGAGTGGTACAGCCACTATGGAAAACAGTATGGAGATTCCTCCAAAAATTGAAAATATAACTACCATATGATTCAGCTATTATACTTCTGGCTATTTATCCAAAGAACATGAAAACAATAATTCAAAAAAATATATGCACCTTTATATTCATTGCAACATTCTTTACAGTAGCAAAGACTTGGAAACAACATAAGTGTCCATCAACAGATGAATGGATAAAGATGTAGTATATATACACAGTGGAATACTACTCAGCCATATAAAAAGATAAAATCTTGCCATTTGCAACAACATGGATGGACCTTATGCTAAGTGAAATAAGCCAGATAGAAAAAGATAAATACCACATAATTTCACTCATATGTGGAATATAAACAAAGAAACACATAGATACAGAGACTAGATTGGTGGTTACCAGAGCTGAAGGAGGGTGGGAAGAGGGTGAAAGGGGTAAAGGGCACATTTGTATGGTGACAGATAGCAACGACACTTTTGGTGGTGAACATGATGTAGTCTATACAGAAGTTGAAATATAATGATGTATATCTGAAATGTATGTAATGTTATAAACCAATGTTACCTCAATAAAAATAAATTAAAAAACAAATAAATAAATAATGTTTTTCTGACAAGGGAAATTGTTTTCAATACTAATTGAATGGGAGAATGAGGGAATATGATACAAAACAATACACAGGAAGTTCCAATTCTATTTAGGATGTAAAAAACTAGAGGGCATTGTTCTCTCCCTGACAATGAGAAAAAGCCAGACAAACTGCAAAATCACAACTTTTCTTGAACCAAAAAGTTGAATCTAAGAGCTACGCTGAGGTTGCAGGTCAACTAAGTAGCCTGAAATCCAAGGAGGCACGGTTCTTCCAGAGCAAAGACTGGACGTGTGGACTGTCTCATCTGTGCCAGAACATGGGAAGTATTTGAACCATCATAGAAGCAAGTAAGAAGGACACAGTTAAAATTTTAATGAATTACTGAAGGCCTAATGTGGGCCAGAGTAACTACAAAGAATCTCTGTGTGCCACGGAAGCAAGGGGAGCTTGTACTTACTCAAAGTCTCTTTCCCATGACCTTTACCAGGTGCTTGAAAGAAAGGCTGGGTGATGGTAAGAGACTGAAAAAAGCCTCCCTTCATGATATAGGCACAGAGGACAGTACTATCTAGCACTGCAGGAGAGGCCCCAGCTGCTCATACTCTTCTCTCAAAAGGCTAATCCTTTGGGGAAGAGCAGAAACTACTGTTGCCCTCATTGTTGCACAGGTAAAGACCCATTGTTGCCAGGGTGAAGGTAGGAAGGAAAAAACCCTATCCCTGGGAGAGGGAAAGGAACAGTTCTCAGTCCAGAATTCCATACCAATACTTTTAGAGTTCTCCTACAACTAAAGGAGGGGCAGGAAAATCTTTCCCACACAAGACCTACCACAGATACAAAGTGGAGTTTGTCAGGGAAGAGAGGCAGAAATCCCCAGAAAATCTCATTCTCCAATGCCCAAGTGTATAAAATCTACCTAAGACTGAAGATTAAGAAGACAACAGAGAACCACCCTGTCTCATCACCACCACCCTAGCAGATACCAAGTAACTAGTAGTAGCAGTCTGCCACTGGCAGAGGGGCAAGAACATGGAGAGAGACTACCTCTGTGGTGCCTACAAAGTACATAGGGAAGGTTGAGAGCTGAGTGTGGAGAACAAACATTGAAAAAACCCTCTGACATTCCAGACCCCACCCTACGCATAGGGCATTATGATGCAGCCTATGGTGCAGCAAAAGTAATCTTGGCGATAGCAAAACCTAAATCCAGCTCACTTTTTAACTAGATTGACTCCATCCACCATGTTAAACTGCCTGAGAAGAGGCATGTCCATTTCCAGGCACAAATACTATTTACCTAAATCTTTCATGTTCTACCCATGATATCTATCATTCAATCAAAATTTATATGACCTACCAAAAGAGGAGGAGGAGGAAGAAGAAGGAGAAAAAGAAGAAGGGGGGGCAAGGAAGAGGAAGAGGAAAAGAAAGAAAGAAAAAGAAGATGACAACCCTCTGTCAAGATACAAAGCAATGGACAGAACAAGATTTAGAAATAATCTAGATGTTAGAACTATCAAAGAGGGACTTTAAAATGGTTGAAAGTAATATGTTAAAGGATCAAATGAAAAAGGTGGACTACATCCATGAATAGATGGAGAATTTCAGAAGAAAGATGAAAGCAATAAAGTCAAATAAAAATGATGAAAATAAAAAATATGGTATCAGAGATGAGCAGCTCCTTCTACAGGCTCACTAGCAAACTTGCCTCAGCTGAGGAAATAATCAACCAATATCTACCTTGAAGATAGGTCAATAGAAATTAACCAAATTGAAATAGATGGAGAAATAAGAGTAGAAAAACAATTGAACAGAGTATCCAAGAGCTGCAGGATGATATCAAAAGGTTTAATGTAAATGTTGTTGGAATTCTGGAAGAAGAGAGACAGAACAAGAAGAAATGTTTGAAGAGATAACAGATGAGAATTTTCCAAAAATAACAAAAGATATCAAACAACAGATCCAAAAATCATAGAGAATTCCAAGCAGGATAAATACCAAAATAAAATACACCTAATCACCTCATATACAAACTGCTGAAAATCAGAGATAAATGGGAAGTCTTGAAGGTGACCAGAGAAAAAAGACACATTACGTATAGAAGAACAAAGATAAGAATTATAGCAAACTTCTCAAGAGAAACAATGTTAGCCAGAAGAAAATGGATTGGCATCTTTAAAATACTGAAAGAAAAAAAAAGGAAATCCAGCATTCTTTACCCATCAAAAATATCTTTCAGTATTGAAGGAGAAAAAGACTTTTTCAGACAAACAAAAGCTGAGAGAATTTATTGCCAGCAGATCCATGCTACATGCAGTATTAAACAGAGTTTTTAAGGCAGGAGATATAAGACAGGGGTTGACAAACTATGGCCTGCAGGTAAAATGCAGCCTGCCACAGGTTTTGTAGATAAAGTTTTATTGGAACACAGTGACACTCATTTGCTTACATATTGTCTATGGCTGTTTTTGTGCTACCATAGTAGATCTGAGGGATTGCAAGAGATCATATGGCATGCAAAGCTTACATTATTTACTATCTGATCATTTACAGAAAAAGTTTGCTGACTCCTGGAATAAGATACCATACAGAAACTGCACAAATAAGTGAATATCTCTAGAAATAGCATCAAATAAAATAAATATAAAAGACATTTAAATCAATTTTTAATCAGTCTAAAAGATAAACAACTGCCTAAAGCAAAAAAAGTAGTTCATTCTGAGTATAATAGGAGTGAGGCATTTTTTACATGTCAAGATAAAGGGAATGATAAATGAAGAAAGAAACATTGTAGAACCTGTTTAGCATAATTCCTTTGAGAACTTTTCCTTTTCTTCTATTTTGAATTTTCTGATTCTAAATTTTTCTCCTCTTCTTTCCTTTGTAACTTGTTCAGGGCCCACCACCACACATGTCTACTTCTCTCAGCTTTTCTGAAATCCCAGTAAAGCCACGTTTATTCTCTCCAACCATGAATCTTCTTTTACCCTGGTCCTTTGATTCTAGGAGAGAAGATTGAACATTTTCCAATTCTGTGGATCTAAGAGAGAAGCAAGAATGGTTCCAGCTATGGTTCCAGCTATGGGGGCTACCTGTGAACCCAGTAATATATTAGCCATGCAATGAAAAAATAGTAATGCCTAAGCTAGAGAGGGGTGCTTGTTTACATCAAATGTATTTAGCTTGGAATCCTAAGAAGTTAACTATGCTGCTAAGGGATTTTTAAAACAATTTACTGCCCTGGCAACCAGAAGACACCAATCTTGCAGAAGAAAGATAACTGTACAAAGAATCTGTACAGAGGATGCCATTCATTAGCTGTGTGACCCATGACAAGTTATTAACTCTCTTTGGTTTCCTCATCTATAAAATGAGAGCAATAATGGCACATATCTTACATAGTTGATGTAAGAATCAGATGACTTGATGCGTGGAAAGTGCCTGACACATCGTAAGCTTCCTGCAAATTTTGCTTTAATATTATTAAAGATTATGATGGGGCAGTCTTTCAAGCAATCGGCATTTAAAATAAGGCAAGATTTGTGGACCTGTTACACAATAATGTGAATATGGTTAACACTACTGAACTGTACACTTAAAAATGGTGAAGAGGGTAAATTTCATATTATGTACTTCTTACCACAATTAAAAATTAAAATAATAATTAATAATATAAAAAGATCTGGAGGTTGGGGAAAATGGGACAAAGTAAATTAGTTCTAGTATTTCTTAAACTAAAAAAAAATTAGTAACTATCATTAAAAAGAAAAAGATCTGTGGACAGATGTTTACCTCTCTTCGGGTGCACTGAGGTTCCACATATCAGCAGAAGGCCCAGAGACAGCAAAGCAGATAGGAAAAAACTTGAAAGACAGCTTCTTCATACATGTGCTGTTGTCCCTGCCATCCTCTTTGCCTGGATTGCCTTTTCTCCTTCTCCACCTGGAGAATTTCTCACTGTCCTTCCAGATTCAGCTAACACCCCCATGAAGGCATTTCTAATGCACCTCATATTCTTCACTGCTGCAGAGAGAACTAATTCCTCGTTCTTCTGTGCCCCCAAACTTCAGTACTTAGTGAACCTGACCACAGCACTAGCCATCTTGTCTTGTCACTCTTTACTTACATACCTCTTTTCCCCACCCACACTGTGAAACTCTGCAGAGTGAGAATAAAATCTTATCCATCTTTCTTCCCCTAGGTGCTCAGTATGAATGCATAAATGAGGAGCAAAGGGCAAAGATTACTCCACATCCCTTCCATCTCTATATTACCTCCAAATTAATTTCCTCTGCTCCTTCTCTCCCAAACCCTTTAAATGTTCCTTCCCTTCTTTTCTTCATAGTTTGGGGCTCTTGTTTGGTATGACTTTATGATTAGTGGTGTCATTAATGAGTTATTCTTTCCTATAGCTAACTTCACATACTATGGGGAGAAGAACCCAACTGTTGTCTCAAGTGATTTATTAAGAAGGGACACATAACAAAATGCTTGTTGAAACACATTTTGCTGGGCCCCAGTCCCAGAGTTTCTGATTCATAGGTCTGTGGTGGGGCCTGGGAATTTGTATTTTGAATGAGTTCTCAGGTGAAGCTGATGCTGCTGGTCCAGGGGCCACACTTTGAGAACTGCTGCTGGATCTAAGAGGAGTTAGTGAGAAAGGCTTCCTGGAGTTTAGAACAAAGTTCTGGTAACAGAGGTGCAGAATGTCAACCTCTCTCCTGCATTTCCCCATCTATGTCCAATAGAAAGAGGACATGAAACCTCTTCCTTTCTCTCTTCATCCTCTGTCTCTTGCAATCTGTTTCTCCCAGGACTCCTCTGGGCTTATCATCAGCAATTCTAGTCTGGTACTCAGCTACCTGGAGTAAATGAAAATAGTAACCACACGGGGTAGAAGAAACAGGATGACAACACTAATAAGCTCTCTGCAGAATGAAGCTAGATGAACTCTCCCTTGATGAGAAAGGAGGGTTGCTCAGAAAATTTTTTATTGTCTATAATTCATTAAAGTATATCCACATAATCAGTTATACCTAAGGAAAACAGTAAATGTTAAATTTGATCTATACCCTGGAGTAATTAGTTAGCATTTGAAGGCCCAGAATATAAGATTCACATCTACATTCACTTGGAAACCTCTCCAGTGTGCCCCATCAGACTATATAAGCTGTGAGGATGAGGACTCTGCTTTGCTAATTATTGTGTCTCCCACACTTGACATAGTATCTCGCACTTAGGAAGCCTTCAGTCAGGCAATACTGGGAAGAATTGGTGAGATCATGACTGAATTTTCCATAAGTATATCTTCAGAGACTTGTTAGGAATGCCCTAGGGAACTCCTTTCTACAATGTAAAATAATCCCTCCATGTTTCCCTTATTCCCAGGACAGACACACAATAGGTACACACATAGACGCACACACCAGAACTCTTTCTTACTTATGGAACAATTTGTGGTTGCCTCTGGAGGCTCTGATTGATATGCACACAGGGGAAACTAGTACATCCAATCTAGGTTTTAGTCTACATCAAATAAATTCTTAAGTAAATGATCGATTTTATTACAAATACATTCATAGTCTACAGAAAGTTTATATGAAAATGAATACCAATTTAGAGAAACATGAAACCCAGAATTTTGTGAAACCTTGAACTATATTCCATTTTCTATTATTAATTACTATTTGTCTTAAATACATGATTCTACCTACACCAATCTTTCCCTTTTCTTTCTACCCCTCCCTGAGGTGTCCATGAAGGATAGGTGTCAGGTAGCTTTTAACTGCTGATGGGACCAGTGTTGCCTTTTAGAAACTTTAAACAATGAACTATCTGAAAAAGAAATAAATAAACCATCTCATTTATAATAGCATGAAAACAATAAAATAAATTTAACTAAAGAGGTGAAAGATCTGTACACTGAAAACTATAAGACATTAATGAAAGAAATTGAAGAAGACACAAATAAATGTAAAGATATCTCATGTTTATGGATCAGAAGATGTAATATTGTCAAAATGCCCATACTATCCAAAGCGATCTATAGACTTAATGCAATACCTGTTAAAAATCCAATGGCATTTTTCACAGAAATAGAAAAATAAAAAACAGAACCACAAAAGACCCCAAATAGCCAAAGCAATCTTGAAAAAGAAGAACAAAGTTGGAGGCATCACACTTCCTGATTTCAAAGTATATTACAAAGCTATATTAACCAAAACTGTATGGTACTGACACAAAAACAGACACAGAGACCAATAGAACTGAACTGAGAGCCCAGAAATAAATCCATGAATATAGGATCAACTAATATTTGACAAGTGAGCCAAGAATACTCAGTGGGGAAAAGGTAGTCTCTAAATGGTGTGGGAAAAACTAGATATCCACATGCCAAAGAATGAAATTGAACCCCTATCTTACATCACTCACAAAAAT
Source organism: Tapirus indicus (assembly GCA_031878705.1). Taxonomy (NCBI): domain Eukaryota; kingdom Metazoa; phylum Chordata; class Mammalia; order Perissodactyla; family Tapiridae; genus Tapirus; species Tapirus indicus. The sequence continues at coordinate 105,182,181 of CM062918.1, read as the reverse complement.
TATCTCAAAATGTATTAAAGACTTAAATGTAAGACCCGAAACCATAACATTCCTAGAAGAAAACACAGTGAAAAAGCTCCTTGACATTGGTCTCAGCAATGATTTTATGGATATGACACCCAAATCACAAGCAACAAAAGCAAAAATAAACAAGTACATCAAACTAAAAAGTTTCTGCACAGCAAAAGAAGTAATCGACAAAATAAAAAAGCAACCTATGGAATAGGAGAAAATATTTGCAAACCATCGATCTGATGAAAAGTTAACATTCAAAATATATAAGGAACTTATACAACTCAATAGCAAAAAACCAAATAATCCGATTAAAAAATGGGCAGAGGAGCTGAATAGACATTTTCCAAAGAAGACATACAAATGGCCAACAGGTACATGAAAAGGTACTCAACATCACTAATCATCAGGGAAATGCAAATCAAAACCACGAGATATCACCTCACATCTGTTAGATGGCTATTACCAAAAAAGACAAGAGATAACAATTGTTGGTGAGGATGTGGAGGAAAAGAAACCCTTTTGCACTATTGGTGGAGATTTAAATTGGTAGAGCCACTATGGAAAACAGTATGGAGATCCCTCAAAAAATTAAAAATAGAACTACTATATGATCCAGCAATTTCACTTCTGGGTATATATTCAAAGGAAATGAAATCACTATCTTGAAGAGCTATCTGCACCCCTGTGTGCATTGCAGCGTTATTCACAATAGCCAAAGCATGAGAACAACATAAGTGTCTGTCAATGGATGAATGGATAAAGAAAATGTGGTATGTATATATACAATGGAGTACTGTTCAGCCATTAAAAAAGAAGGAAATCCTGCCATTTGCAACATCCTAGATGAAACTTGAGGGCATTAGGCTAAGTGAAATAAGTCAGACAGAGAAGGACAAATACTGTATGATCTGACTTACACGTGGAATTGAAGAAACTCAAACTCGGAGACTAGAATGGTGGTTGCCAGGGGCTGGGGAGTGGAGGAAATGGGGAGACATTGATCAAAGGGTACAAATTCTCAGTTATAAGATGAATAAGTTCTAGGGAATCTAATGTAGAGCATGGTGACTGTAGTTAACAATACTGTAATGTATACTTGAAATTTGCTAAGACAGTAGATATTAAATGTTCTCACCACACACACACAAAAAGATAACTATGTGAGGTGATGGATGTGGTAACTAATTTTATTGTGATTACACATGGACCTTTATTGTAAACAATAAAAGTATTTCTGGAGTAAGAATTATATTAATTATATATTATCTTATTATCTTATCCTCATAGCTTATTATCTTATGTTACATGTTATCTTAGGCATAACTTCATATATATAATTGTTATTCAAGTGTACTCATAAATTTCCAATTCAGCCTCACCAAAAAATTAGTGGTAATAAGCACTCAGGACAGCTAAGGAGAAAATTTTATTCTGGTGTATTTGGAATTCTTCTTTCTTTATATTATCCTAGCTTTCCTGATCCTTTTCTATATATTTTATATTTTGCCCCACACCATTCTGCTCAAGGATGTTATTTTCTCATTTCCAGATTATTTCCACTTTTTCACTCATAGTCTTTAGTCTTCCATCTGCTAACATTTTCTTTGAATACTTTGCTATCCAAAAAGCCACTAGCTCACTTTACTTGGTAATCTCCTAGGATATCCCTTGGTACCATACCCTAGGGGAAGGTAACCTCAGCAAGCCTTCTGCTCTCCTCATTCCAGAGGAGGCCAGAAGAGAGGGTCCTGTCTCTGTCCCACTCCAGGACTGCTGATTCGAGGCTCCACCTCTGGAGAGCAGGGCTAATCCAATCAAGCCATAATACTGGGGAAAAGGAAGGGAAAAACCACCTGGAATGAGGGCCACTCCTTGCTTGCCTCTGTGTCTCCACCCTTCCCTATTAATTACAGGCTTCACTCTTTCTGTTTCAAATTCATTCAAGTGAAGTAGGCAATGTTTCAAAGTTCAAATATGACTGCATCAGGGCATTCTACAGGGAGGTTGCCACCCAACCCCACCCAAGCTCAACAGTACCTGAACCAACAATTAGTCTCCTAAAGTGAGAAATGAAATGAAACTGAAAATTCATATTAAAAGAGGCAAAGGAAAAACAGAGATCACATGCTCAGATTACTCAGGGAGAAGGACTTTTTTTCAACAAATACATATCGATCACTGTTATGGAATGAGTTGTGTCACCTCAAGATTCATATGTTGAAGTCCTAACCCCCACACCTCAGGATTTGACTGTATTTGGAGATAGGGTCCAGTCAGCCAACTTATCCTACAGATTTTGGACTTAGCCTCAACAATCATGTGAGCCAATTATCAATCTCTCTTTCTCTCACTCTCTCTCTCTCTCTACATATATCACCTTCAGCATGTTAGACACAATAGGAAATATATTTTAAGACTGTTTCTTGGACTTTGAGGTAAATATTTCATAAAATAAAATATTCACAGGGCCGGCCCAGTGGCGTAGTGGTTAAGTTCATGTGCTCTCCTTCGGCAGCCTGGGGTCTGCAGGTTCAGATCCCAGGCATGGACCTACACACTGTTCATCAAGCCACACTGTGGTGGCATCCCACATATAAAAAATAGAGGAGGATTGGCACAGCTGTTAGTTCAGGGACCATCTTCCTCAAGCAAAAAGAGGAGGGTTGGTGACAGATGTTAGCTTAGGGCCAATCTTCCTCACACACACAAAAATATTCACACATGAAAAGTCCAATAACACATAGGAAAAATACTAAAGAAATGCCACTGAATAGCATATGCTTTGGTATCTAAAGCATGCTACTGATGACAAACAGAAAACAGATCTGTTGGCTGGGTTAGAGCTGTAAGGAAAAATTTAATGGAATACAGTAAGTGAGAAGTTTCAGGGAACCTTTCATCCAGGTTTTCATTGTGCTTTTATCCTTCTTACTTTTTAACTTGAAATTCTTTCAAATAAAAAAAAGAGTCTTCTTTTCTGAAGGACAAGACCTTCTTCTCCAGTCCTAACCATATTATTTCCCCTGTAAGGACCAGCTTACCCATATTAAACCACCCTTTCTGAATTTGATGGTACTATTTTAGGGGGAAGGAAGGGGAGAGGTAATAGAACAGATGGAAGTGCCCCTGTGAAGTATAAACTTTCTTCTGGAAGAGAAGACTATAAGGGATTGATGGGAGAGCAGAGCAAAAGGTTTCCTAGAAACTCAGCAATGCAGGGCACATAGTAAGCATTCAGTACATTTTTGTTGACCACTTAAGAGAACAAATAGGACATAAATTCTTCACAGCAAGATATCTAGATAACACTAAATTCCATCAACCACTATTTTATTACTGTCATTATATAACATGTGAGCCCCAGAGAAGAACATGCTGTATCCTCAGCCCACCTTAGAACAGTGTCTGACTGTGATAGACATTTAATAAATATGAGTGAATGAATGAAAAAAATTAGAGCAAAAAAGCCTAATTAGGATGATTTCAGCAAAAAACATGCAGTAAGGATCTCCAAAAGTTTGTCTCTCCATAAAAGCAGCAAAAAAGCCTGGCAAAAATGGTCAGAATCAGCTTTAGAACTCTGGAAAAAATCAAAGGCTTGCAGCAATCCAGGGAACATTCAGTTAAGAAAAACAGCTGAATCCTGGTAAGAACAGTGAGCTTTGTACCATTTTAATTTACCTTAGTCCCATTCCCCCTCTCCCCAGTTCCGTGACAGCCCTGAAAAAAGGCCTACATTCCTAATCCTGAGCAGACAGGATCTCATCCACCCCCAAATATCATTATTTGACCTGTCAGTGGTTCCCTGAAAGATCTGGAAAGGTTTTTCTTTATTCAACCTCGTACAAACATGCACAGTGCTAAACACCTTGGGGTGGGGTGGTAGCTTTTGTTGAACATTTTAATATCACAGATGATGGCGCAAACAGCAGACTAACCAAAAAGCTTAAAAGTAAAAGCTGAAGAGGGTGATATCCATAGGGACATTGAAAAACTCTAATATTGAAAAGTTCTATGGAATTAGTTCAAAAGTCACTGAACAAACAAATAACAACCAAAAAAGCAGCAACAGCAATAAACTCTGGGGAGGCAGGAGAATTTGATTTCCAGAGGCATCACATTATATTATTTGAGATGTTCAGTTTTCAACAAAAAATTATGAGACAAGAGAAAGTAGGACCTTACTCAAGAAAAAAAAAATCAATAGAAATAGTCCCAGAAGAAGCCCAGATGCATAGTTACTAGGCAGACTTTAAATCAGTATTTCAAATATGCTCAAGGAGCTAAAGGAAACTGTGTCTAAAGAGCTAAACAAAGTATGAGAATGAGGTCTCAACAAATAGAGAATATCAATAAAGAGATAGAAAATTTAAAAAGAACTGAAACAGAAATGCTGGAGTTGAAAAGTAAAATAACTGAAATGAAAAATTCACCAGGGAGACTCAACAGCAAAGTTTAGCAAGCAGTAAAAAGAATCAGTGAACTTAATGATGGGTCAGTTGAGATAATCCAATCTGAGGAACAGAAAGGAAAAGGGATGAAGCAAAATGAATGGAGCCTCAGAGACCTCTGAGAAATCGTCAAGCATATCAATATACTCCTACTGGGAGTTCCAGAAGGAGAGGAGAGAAGGGGGCAGAAAAAAATATTTAAGAAATAATGGCCCAAAACTCCCCAAATTTGATGAAAAACATTAATCTACACACCCAAGAAGCTCAAAGAAGTCCAAGTTGAATAAACTCAAAGAGATCTACACCTAAATATATTATAATCAAACTTTCAAAAGACAAAGAGAGAATCTTGAAAGCAGCAAGAGAAAACAACTCATCATGAACAAGGGGTCTTCAAGATTAACACCAAATTTGTCATCAGAAACCATGGGCATCAAAAGGCAGTGGGATAATGTATTTAAAGTGTTGAAAGAAAAACAACTGTCATCCAAGAATTCTACAACCAACAAAAGTATCCTTCCAAGATGGAGAGATTAAGACATTCCCAGATAAACAAAAACTGGGAGATTTCATTGGTAGCATACCTGCCTTACAAGAGGTACTACAGGGAGTCCTTCAGGTTGAAATAAAAGGACTCTAGACAGTAACTCAAATTCTCATGAAAAAATAAAGAGCACTAGTAAAGGTAAGTACATAGATAAATATAAAATTGAGTATAAATGTACTCTTTATTTGCAATGTCTTTTTTCCTATCTGATTTAAAAGACAACCACCTAATGCAATAATTATAAATCTAAGTCATTGAGCACACGTGTAAAGACGTAATTTTTGACAATAACAGCATGGTGGGGGGCAGAGCTACATAGGAGCAAAAGTTCTGCATACTTTTGAAATTAAATTGGTATTAATCCAAACTACAGTGTTATAAATTAAGATGTTAATGGTAATCCCCAGAACAACCACTAAGGAAAAAACCTAGTTATAAATTTAGCATTGACCTCTTGTCAAATATCAAATAGACATTTGCATGGAACTTATCTTGAACTTATTCTATTTCTGTAATAACTGAAAAGTTAGCAGTAGAGACTTACTTTGGAAGCTTGTCTAGTAAGTAGGCACCATAGGATTCTATAAAATTCTAAGAGCATCCCTCTAAAAGTGCCTTGCTATTCTGTCTGTCTTTGTTAGGATCTTTGGACAGATTTGTTGGAAATTTGAAGAGGTAAGATTAGATCATGTTTAAAATCCAAGGAATGTCACCAAGTTCTTAAAGGAGATGCCTATCTCCATCAATAACAAATTCTATATTCCCAGAAATAAAAGGAAGTAGAGTGATGGTGAAATCCATTGTTATTTCAGGCTAAATCCAGTAGGTGGAGTCAGAGTACAAGGGACCCATCCAAGTGAACACAGGCATTAGACTAGGACAAAACAAATATTTTAAACCATGAGCAGAAATGGGCAGTCACATCAGCACAGATGTTAGGAAACATCCTCTCAGTTTATTATCTTTGGGCTAGAATGCAATGGGGAAGTGATGGAATCTTTGTGCAAGAGATTTTTAACAAACTAAGCTAGAGTGTCATTTGCCCAGGTTGTTCAAATATGAACTTAACTAATGGCAGGAGGATGACCTAAGTGACTTATTCAGACTCTTTCCATTGCACTGATTTAATTTAACCTTTTAATGCATCTCCTACATCTCCTTATAACCCCAATGCACCCATTCTCCTAAAAATTGGTTGAAAGGGGGCCAGCCTGCTGGCGCAGCAGTTTAGTTCGCTCTTTGGGGTTCGTGGGCCCAGATCTGGGGAGCCCGCTGATGCACTGCTTGTCAGCCATGCCATGGTGGCGTCCCATACAAAGTAGAGGAAGATGGGCACGGATGTTAGCCCAGGGCCAGTCTTCCTCAGCAAAAAGAGGAGGATTGGCAATGGATGTTAGCTCAGGGCTGGTCTTCCTCACAAAAAAAAAAAAAAAGTGGTTGAAGGGATAACTAAGAATTTTTAAATTCTAAAAATGTCTTCAGAGAAAACTTTCTAGGTATAGATTTTGGTTGTTGTAAGTATGCTTTGTCCCCGCCAGTGGGGAGGTTTTGAGATTGGGCCAAGTTAACTTGAGGCAAATACAAAACACTAAGAACATCCTAATTGCATTGAAAGGATAATAAAATATTATAAACAATTTTATGACAACAAATGTAAAAACTTAGCTAAATGGAGAAAATTTTTTGAAAGATACAAACTACAAAGACCTCTCAAGAAGAAATAGATAACTATTCCTATATGCATTAAAGAAATCAAATTTATAGTTTGATTTCAAAAGAAATCACAAAGAAAACTCCAGGAACACATGGATTCCCTGGTGAATTCTACAAATACTTAGGGAAGAAATAATAGCAATTCTACACAAACTTTTCCAGAAAATTGAAGAGGAATACTTGACAGTATACATGAAGTACTACTTAGCAATCAAAAGAAAGAAACTATTGTTACATGCAAAGTGAGAGGGAACATCCTTGTCCTGTTTCTGGTCTTAGGAGGAAAGCATATAGTTTCTCACTATTCATTATGATGTTATCTGTAGCATTTTTTGTAGATGCTTTTTGTCAGATTGAGGAAGTTCCCCTCTATTCCTAGTTTGTTGAGTTTTGTTTGTTCTGCTTTGTTTCGTTTTAATCAAGAGTGGGTGTTGGATTTTGTCAAATGCTTTTTCTGCATCTATTAATATGATCACTTTTTTTCTTTAACCTGTTGATGTGATGGATAATATTAATTTTTGAGTGTTGAACCAGCCTTGCTAGATGTCCTTTATCCAGTCAAAGAAGTTTCCTTCTATTCCTAATTTATCAAGTGTTTTATCATGAAAGGGTATTGGATTTTGTCAAATGCTTTTTCTGAGCCTATTGAGATATTCATATGGTTTTGTCCTTTATTTTATGGATGTGGCATATTACCTTAATTAACTTCTGGATGCATTCCTGAAACAAATCTCACTTGGTAACGGTGTATAATCTTTCTTATATAATGCTGCATTCAGTTTGCTAGTATTTGTTGAGGATTTTTGCATCTATAATTCATTAGGGATATTGGTCTCTAGTTTTTTTATGATGTCTTTGTCGGGTTTTGGTGTCAGGATAATACTGGCCTCATAGACTGGGTTGAGTAGTGTTCCTTATTCTTCTGGTTTTTGGAACACTTTGTAAAGAATTTGTGTTAATTCTTTAAACATTTGATAGGATTCATCAGTGAAGCCACTTGGGCTGGGCTTCTCTTTGTGAAAAATTTTTTGATTAGTAACTCAATGTCTTTACTTTTTGTCTATTCAGATTTTCTGTGTTATCTTGAGTCAGTTTTGTCTTTTAGGTAGTTTGTGTCTTTCTAGGAATCTGTCTATTTCTTCTAGATTATCTAATTTGTTGATATACAATTTTTTATAGTATTCTTATAATCTTTTCTAATCTCTGTAAAGTCAATAGTAATGTCCCCTATTTCATTCTTGATTTTAGTAATTTGAGTTTTCATTTTTTCTTGGTTAGTCTAGCTAATGGTCTGTCAATTTTGTTGATCATTTTGAAGAACCAACCTATGGTTTCATTGATATTCTCAATTGTTTTTCTATTCTCTATTTCATTAATTTCCACTCTAATATTTATATTATTTCCTTCTGTCTGCTTGCTTTGGGTTTAGTTTGCTCTTCTCTTTTTAATTCTTGAGATGGAAGTTTAGCTTATTAATTTGAGCTCTTTCTTTTTTTTTATTTAATTAATTTTTTCGTGAGGAAGACTGGCCCTGAGCTAACATCTGCTGCCAGTCCTCCTCTTTTTGCTTGAGGAAAATTGACCCTGAGTTAACATCTGTGCCAGTCTTCCTCTAGTATAAGGGACGCTGCCACAGCATGGCTTCATGAGCAGTGTGTAGGTCTGCACCCAGGATCTGAACCAATTAACCCCAGGCTGCCAAAGCAGAGCATGCAAACTTAACCATTATGCCACTGGGCTGGCCCCTTCTTTTTTAATATAGGTGTTTACAGTGTAAATTTTCCTCTAACCATTGCTTTCATTGCATCCCATAAGTTTTGGTATACTGTGTCTTCATTTTCATTCATCTCAAATTATTTTCCAATTTACTTGTGATTTCTTCTTTGACCCAAATTAGGAGTATGTTGTTTCATTTCCACATAGCTGTGAATTTCCCTAATTTCTTTCTGCTATTGATTTCTAATTTTTCCATTTGGTTAGAGAATGTAAATTATATGATTTCAATCTTTTTAAATTTGTTGAGGTTTGTTTTATGGCCCAGCATATGTTCTATCCTGGAAAATGTTTTGTATGCACTAGAGAATAATATGTATTTTTCTGTCATTGGCTATTGAAGTATTCCACAGATGTCTGTTGGGTGTACTTGGTTTACAGTGTTGTTCAAGTCTTTTATTTCCTTGTTGATCTGCTGCCTGGTTGTTCCATCCATTATCAAAAGTCAGGTATTAAATTCTACAACTATTATTGTTGAATTACCTATTTTTTCCTTCAATTTTGTCCCTTTTTTGCTTCATGTTTTTTGGGTCTCTGTTATTAGTGCCTATACGTTTATAATTGTCATTTCTTCTTGATAGATTGACCTTTTGTCATTATGTTCTTTTTTGTCTGCAGTAACAACCTTTTTGTCTTAAAGTCTATATTTTCTTTTTAAAAATTTTATTGATGTCTTAATAGTTTATAACATTGTGGGGTTTTAGTAGTACATTATTGTTTGTCAGTCACCATATGAATGCATCCCTTCACCACTTGTGCCCACCCCCAAACCCCCCTTGCCCCTGGTAACCACCAAGCAGTTCTCTCTGTCTGTGTGTTAGTTTATATTCCACATATGAGTGAAATCATGTGGTGTTTGTCTTTCCCTCTCTGGCTTATTTCACTTAACCTAATATCCTCTAGGTCCATCCATGTTGTTGCAAATGGGACAATTTTGTCTTTTTTTATGGCTGAGTAGTATTCCATTGTATATATATATAGACACACATCTTCTTTATCTAATCATCATTCGAGGGACACTTGGGTTGCTTCCACTTCTTCGCTATAGTGAATAATGCTGCAGTGAACATAGGGGTGCATAAGCCTCTTGGGATGGTTGATTTCATGTCCATTGGATGGATGATCAATAGTGGGATTGCTGGATCATAAGGTATTTCTATTTTTAATTTTTTGAGGAATCTCCATACTGTTTTCCATAAAGGTTGCACCAGTTTGCATTCCCACCAGCAGTGAATTAGGGTTCCTGTTTCTCCACAACTTCTCCAATATTTGTTGTTTTTTGTCTTGGTGATTATAGCCATTCTAACAGGTGTAAGGTGATATCTAAGTGAAGTTTTGATTTGCATTTTCCTGATGATTGGTGATGTTGAACATCTTTTCATGTGTCTGTTGGCCATCTGTATATCTTCCTTGGAAACATATCTGTTCATATCCTCTGCCCATCTTTTGATTGGGTTGTTTGTTTTTTTGTTATTCAGTTGTGTGAGTTTTTTATATATTATGGAGATTAATCCCTTATTGGATACACGATTTGTGAATATTTTCTTCAGCTGGTGGGTTGTCTATTCATTTTGATCCTGGTTACATTTGCCTTGTAGAAGCTCTGTAGTCTAACGAAGTCTCTTATTTTTTCTTTTGTTTCTTTTGTCTGAGTAGATATGGAATCTGAAAGAATCCTCTTATGACCGAGGTCAATCAGTGTACTGCCTATATTTTCTTCCAGGAGTTTTATAGTTTCAGGTCCTTAATCCATTTTGAGTTAATTTTTGTGTATGGTGATAGAAGATGGTCTACTTTCATTCTTTTGCATGTTGCTGTCCAATTTTCCCAGCACCATTTATTGAAGACACTTTCCTTTCTCCATTGTATGTTCTTTGCTCCTTTGTCGAAGATTAGCTATCCATAGGTATGTGGTTTTATTTCTGGGCTTTCAATTCTGTTCCATTGATCTGTGTGTCTGTTTTTGTACCAGTACCATGCTGTTTTGATTACTATAGCTTTGTAGTATATTTTGAAGTCAGGGATTGTGATGCCTCCAGCTTTGTTCTTTTTTCTCAGGATTGCTTTAGCTATTTGGGGTCTTTTGTTGCCCCATACGAATTTCAGTATTCTTTGTTCTATTTCCAAGAAGAATGTCATTGGGATTCTAATTGGGATTGCATTGAATCTGTAGATTGCTTTAGGTAGTATGGACATTTTAACTATGTTTATTCTTCCAATCCATGTGCATGGGATATTTTTCCATTTCTTTATGTCATCATCGATTTCTTTCAATAATGTCTTATAGTTTTCATTGTATAGGTCTTTGACCTCCTTGGTTAAATTTATTCCCAGATATTTTATTCTTTTTGTCACAATTGTAAATGGGATTGTGTTTTTGAGTTCTCTTTCTGTTAGCTCATTATTAGCATATAGAAATGCAACTAGTCACTCTAGCTCTTTTTCCATCCTTTTACTTTGAACTTGCATCTTTGACTCTAAAATGACAACATATCATTGGATCATGTTTTTTCTTTTATATATCCGTATGCCAATCTCTGCCTTTTGGCAATGTCTTATGTTTAATATAATAAAGAATAAGGTAGGATTTGTGTCTACTATTTTGCTGGTCGTTTGCTATAGATCTTTCTGTTCCTCAATTCCTCCATTACTGCATTTTTTTCTGGTAAATAGATATTTCTAGTGTATCATTTTAATTTCCTTGTTTCTTTTCTATATATTTGAAAATTATTTTCTTAATGGTTGCTCTGTGGATTATCATTAACATCTTAATTGATAGCTATCTAACTTGGATTTGTACAAATTTAATTTCAGTAGTTTACAAACTTTGCTCTTTATAGCTCCAGTCCCTCCCACATTTATGCTGTGTAATCTCAATTGACCTATCTTCAAGTTTCCTGATACTTATTTCTACTCAAAGTCCTTTAGTGCTTGTTTCATTTCAGATATTATATTATTTTTCAACTCCAGAATTTTGATTTGGATCCTTTAATGATTTTTACCTCCTTAGTGATATTCTCTATTTGATCAAACATTGTTGTCAAAACTCTTGAGAAATCGTTTTATCTTAGTTTCTTGAACATATTTTAAATAGCTGATTTAAAGTCTTTGTCTAGTAAATCAACATCTGCTTTTCCTCAGGTACAGTTTCTATTGAATGCTTTTTCCCCCCATATATATACTTTCTTGGTTTTTTGCATGTGTCCTAACTTTTTGTTGGAAACTGGACATTTCCAATAATATAATGTAGGAACTCTGGAAATCAAATTCTCTCCCTGTGCTGGGGTTTGTGGTTGGGGCTGCTTGTTACGGTTGTTGTTTGTTCAGTGACTCTTGTGAACTGATTCTATATTCTTTCTTGTGTGCAGCCACTGAAATCCCTACTCAGTTAGCATCATGGTTAGCTAATAAATGGAGGGAGATTTTCCCAAATGTGTGAAACCAACAAATCTCTCCATGTTTACTGAGAGGTTCTACGTGCATGTTGGGGCACATCTTGGACATTGAGCCAGGCAGTTTTCTATCTTAGCTTTCACTTCCTGCTTGTGTAAAGTCTCAAGGTCAGTCAGAGGTGAGAGCTTAGGGCCATCTCAGGTCATTCCTGAGCATGTGCACAGCCCTACTCAGGCACCTGTCCTCCTAGGTCCCAGGAATATATTGGAGCTTTCAAAGCCCTGGTGGTCACCTCTTTCCTTAGATTTTCCCTTTTAAGCTTTTTGGTTAATCTATTGTTTGCCCCAACTGTGACTGAGGCTTGCTTTTAAGCTTTGTTAGTTGTGACTGAGCAGCCTTTAGTCTAAGGCAATGTTTTTTCCACTCCTGAGGCAATACCCTTCTGAGTTCTCTACTTTTCTGTCCCGCGATGTACTTGGTTTTTGCACTCTGGCTGGTGGGAATACAAACTATTCTGGTCCTATTGTGAGCTCCAGGGATTGCTCCCAATCATTTCAGGTGGTTCTTTCCTTGCCCTTGGCTAATTTCTTCACATGCATGTGCTGATCACTACTCATCTGAAAACTCAGGGAGACCTCGGCAGACCTCTGTATTCTCTCTCCATGCAGCTCTTTCCTCCCTGGCCTGGCAGTCTGCTCTGAGAATTCAGCTGTGTTGGCCCTCTAACTCTCAACTCCATTGCTTCAACTCAGCAAGACCCCTAGGCTCCTGTTAGATTACCTTCCCCTGCACTGTAACCTGGGAAATTCTCCAGGTAGTAAGCTGGAGCAACCACAGGTTCAACTTAGTTGTTTTCCACCTCTAAGGGATCATTACCATGTGCTAACTGATGTCCAATACTTGAAAACCATTGTTTTATGTCCTGTTTTTCAATTGTTTCAGGTGGCAGGGTAAATTCAGTCTCTGTTACTCCTTCTTGGCCAGAAGCAGAAACCCTGTTCCCAGTATTATTGCAGTAGTCTCCCTTTTTCAACCTGTGACTGTCTAGAGTCTATTATCAACAATGTAGCTTAAACGATCCTTTTAAAATGTACAGTAGGTCATATGACTTCTCCGCTTAAAACTATCTAATGCCTCCCAATTTCTCTCAAAATAAAACAATGTCTCTATGCTTATCTTAAGGTCCTGTTTAATCTGGCCCTTCATTACTTCTGTTTTACTACTGATCTCTCTGCTCTATCCATACTGGCCTCATTGTTGTTCCTCAAACGTTCTAGGCACACTTCCAGCTTAATAACTTATATTATTTACTGTTTCCCCTACTGTACTATAGAGTAAATGATGGCAAGGATTTTTTTTCTCGCTGATTTAACCCAAGCACCTAAAATAGTGTGTAGCACATAGTAAACCCTTTAAATATTTGATGAATGAAAGTCTGAGCCCAATCATAGAGCATTTAGGATATTAGGAAGCTTACAAAAACAGGCACTCAGCCACAGAAGACAAAACAAAAATCCAATTACCAAAAATGGAGTATATCAGAGTCTTGCCAGTAACAAAAGCCATTTGATGCCAAGTGTTATTGTTGGACAAGAGATATTTAATGTGTTTTTACCAAAGACCAGAATTTAACCCAGAGATTGGGCTCAGATGGGGATAAAGTGACTCAAACTGTGGGAAGCGGGACCTGATATTAAGCTCACCCTGAAATGCCTCAAAAAACATGATTTCAAAGGGCAAAAATGTCTAGTACCAGAACTTCAGGAGGAGTTTGGATGTGTACTCGGAAAACATCATTCCTACTAGAATTCATTGAAGACTTGCTATATAACACCATCAATCTTTTTTAAAAATCAGTTTGTCAAGATTTTTAATGTTGATAAAGATGTGGTTAAATGGGCATCTTATAAACTAATGGTGGAACTGTGTTGCAAACTTTAATTTTAAAAAATTATGGTAAAATATACATAACAAAATTTACCCTTTTAACCATTTTTAAGTGCACAGTTCAGTGACATTAAGTACATTTACATCATTGTGCAACCCTCACCACCAACCATCTCAAGAACTGTTTCAATACAATCATTCTTAAATTTAAAAAAAAATGCAGCAATTTTTTCTAAAAGTATTTGTGTCTACCTACCTATATAATCGGTGAATTAAAAAGAAACTTCTTCGCTCATATGTGGAATATAAACTAACACACAGAGACAACTGGTTGGTGGCTACCAGGGGGAAGGGGGTTGGGGGTGGGCACAAGGGGTGAAGGGATGCATCCACATGGTGACGGACAAATAATAATGTACAACTAAACCCCCACAATGTTATAAACTATTAAGACATCAATAAAAATTTTTTAAATTTAAAAGAAAGAAACTTTCTCTTTCAATATCCTAAAGAGATTAGTTACACAGTATAAGTAAAAGCAGGAGAAAGCACAAATGAATCCCAGAGGCCCTTCTAATTCCTTGTGTGTACATTTAACCACATTCTGTGATCTATTTGAAATAGAAAAGGTTTACAGCTCTCTTTAAGAAGAAAAACTTACGTCCTTGACTCAACCTTCTTTCATCATGTCAGATCTCATCTTTCTTTCAAATACTTGTCTTACTAGAAAGACTACCTGGCAGTTCCTCCATTCTTTTACTCTGTGATAGCTGCCAATACTAATTCTCCTGGTAATGACAATGGGTGGAGTTCTATGCATCAGCCATCTCATTTTGAACCTGGCAGCTGTTTATGGGCTGAGGTCTCTGGCTGTAGAAGATAGAGCAGCATGTAGTACCCATAGAAGCTCTAAAACATGTTCTTGCTCTCAGGGTAGTAGTTCTTGGTGTTCTCATTTACGCCAGAGAATTATAAAAGGGACAGGATATTTATTGCCTGTGATCCTTTGGCCATAAATTGGCAAGTTCAATTTCTCACAATTCACATCCCAGCTGCATTTAGAAACTATTCTTCCTTGATTTTCAGACTCTGCTCCTTTAGATTCTCTCTCTCATTCCCTCTCCCTCTCCTCACCCCTCATCTTTCTTATAAATTTGTCTCTGCTGCTTCTCTTTTCTGACCTAGTCTTTAACTGTGAGCACACAATACATTTTAGTTCCTGAATATTTACATGTCACCACTTTGGAAAATTTATCTTCCCTTCCAGGTTTAACTACATCCTACATATAACAGACACATTTAATACAGGAGATTAGAGCTAGAAAGGACATCAGAATTAACCCAGTCTAATTCTTTCCTTTTCGAGATGAGGGAACTGAAGCCTCCCCCATTAGCGGCTGAGCCAGCACAGAATATTTCCTGTCTATCAATCCAGTGCTCTTTCCGTTACATAATGCTACTGCCCTAAATCATTCAATATACTAGACCGCTATGCCTATGAACCTATAAGTTATGTCCAGTACATGTTATCCCACCATCAGACAAGGCAGCACAATTCTGCCACAGTCTATATAAATATTTATACAGACTAAAATATATTTATATAAAATATATAAATATATTAAATATAAAAATATTAAATACTATATATTTATATATTAAATATATTTAATAATATACACTTATTTTATATAACTATTTTTACTATAAAGATACTTGTATGAGGTTTCTATTGCTGTATACCAAACTACCAGGTCAGTGGTTGGAAAAACTACACATTTGTTACGTCATAGTTTTCATGGTTTGGGAGTCTGGGCACAGGTCTGCTTGGGGTCTCACCAGGCTGCAATCTCATCTGAGACTCAGGTTCCTTTTCCAAGTTCACTACTTGTTGGCAGAATTCAGTTCTTTGTGATTATTAGGACTGAAGGCTTCGACTCTCAGAGGTCACTTACTGTTCCTTGCCATATGGCCCTCTCCTCTCCATATGGCTGTTTGTTTCTTCAAGGCCAACGGGAGGGTCTCTGATACTTCAAATCTGATTTCTCCTGTCTCTGTCCTCTAGATCTTCTTTTTACCGGCTCACCTGATTATGTAGGGCTCACCAAGGATAATCTCCTTTAGATTAATTTAAAATAAACTGATTAGACCCCTTAATTATAACAGCAAAATCCCTTTACCTTTGTCATATAACATAACCTGATCAGGGGAATATCATCATATCATATTCCAAGGTCCCATTCAAGAACAGGAAACTATACAGGGCATATACATCAGGGGATGGGAATCTTGGGGTTGTTTTAGAATTCTCCCTAGTACAATATGTAATGGAAAATATTTCATTCTCATTTCCTGAGTATCTAGAACTATTCCAATTGATTTCCCTTTACCAGATCATCATAAAACAGACCACAATGCTTGAAATCCCCACTCTGACAACAGTGATTTGAGTTAACAAAAGGCTCGTTTTTTTTTTTTTTAAATTTTGGCTTTGCTACTATGTAACCATTGGAAGGTCATTTAATTTCTCTAAATCTATGTCTTAATCTTTTAAATATTGTCTCAAGTAAAACTAGATAATATTGTCTCTATATTAATACTCCCTAATCATTTTCATTATCTCTTCTATATCTTTTTAGGGAAGAAAACTGCCCCCCTCCCTTTTATTCTTATGGGAAACTAATTCTATGTGTATCTCGCCTATCTTGCCAACACTTGTTATTAGCCATCCTAAGGGGTGTGAGGTGATATCTCATTGCAGTTTTGTTTGTTTGTTTGTTTTTGTGAGGAAGACCGGCCCTGAGCTAACATCCATTGCCAATCCTCCTCTTTTTGCTGAGGAAGACTGGCCCTGGGCTAACATCCATGCCCATCTTCCTCTACTTTATATGGGACGCCGCCACAGCATGGCTGACAAGCAGTGCGTCTGCGGGCGCCCGGGATCCGAACCTGCGAACCCCGGGGTGCCAAGCGTGAACTAAACCGCCGCGCCACCGGGCGGCCCCTCATTGCAGTTTTAATTTGCACTTCCCTAATGATTAGTGATGTTGAGCATCTTTCCACATGCTTATTGGCCATTTGTACATCTTTGGAGAAACATCTTTTCAAGTCCTTTGCCCATTTTTGAATCGAGTTGTTTCTCTGTTGTTTTAGGAGTTCGCTATATATTCTGGATATTAATCCCTTGCCAGTTACATGATTTGCAAATATTTTCTCCCATTCTGTGGGTTGCCTTTTTACTGTTGACAGTATGCAAATTTGTTTTTAATTGTTCACAAATTTTTTTTTCCATATCTCAGGAGAATTATAGGCTAGTGGAAGACAGAGATTATCACTTACAGTTCTTTTATGATCCTTCAGGGCAAAGAGACGAGAAAAATCCTAGGACAAGCATTTCTTTAGTATCAATTATATTCCAAATGCTACTAGGATTACTGTTAAATGAAAGAAAAACCTATCATTGATCATGTTTTGAAGATAAAAAAAATTGGTGAATAGAGAGTTTAACTTGCCCACAACTGCAGAACTAGTATGTGTCAAAGCTGAAATTTAGACTCAGTTCTAACTTGACTTTGCTCACTATACATGACGGTATTTGTCAAATGATTAGGCTAGGGTTATTAGAGACTATTGGGCAAATAATATATTTCATTGGTCTTATGTATTAGTTGACTTCACTGCAAACTCCCTGAACTGGGAAATCTGTATAGATCTGCTCTGGGGATAATGTATTTATGTTATCAAAAGTCAGGTCTGTTCAACCCAGACCAAGCCCAGTATATAATATTTCAGGCTTTGGCAGAGATGCCTCACATAAAGTGGACTAGAATCATGTTAATTCATCTGCTTACACATAAACTGAATTTATAAAATGATTATTACCTGTGCCAACAAATGTATATTAAATGTTTCTGGCTGGCTAATGTTGGCATGTGTTTTCACTCAAGTGGATTTTCCTGTAGATTTAGAGATGGAGTGGAGTATATACTGAAATGAAATTGAAGACTATAAAAATCGTTTTGGAAATATTGAATTGGTTGGCAACCTTTCTTTTCTTTCTGCTTTCATTATAATCCCATACTCTAATTATGCCAAATATGCATTTTGAATATATTCCCTGAATGTGTGTTTAAACACTCATTGATTTTATTGAACTGGTACAAATGACTTGACTATTCTTGTTAGCACTTTATAGTCCCTAGATGTTAATTAAACTTGGCAATTCTTTAACCCTACCACATCCCTATTATGGTCCAGCTATCCTCCATTAGATCTACTGCCACTCAGGTCAGTCCAAGACTTCTGGTTTGTGGAAGCAAGCCATTATTTTGTTTATCAACTCATGTCCTTTTTTCCTCATCCTTTGATAATTAATCACATGACCAAATTTTGGGATTCACTTTGGAAATAACCAGGGAAAGCTTCCTTATAATTTTCCAAGGTACTATTTATTTTTTACCTTTAGTATATAGATTTTTTCCCCCAAAGTGTTACCTCTCTCGCAATGCTCAATTTGTGTTCAAATAATTTTCAATTGGTTATTCTAAGAAAATTGTCAAAGTTTATTTTCTTGTTCTCAGTCTCTTTTCATATATTAAAATTCTTTGGTTGCATGTAACAGAAACAAATTTAAACAAAGAGGGGAAATTTATTGGAAGAATACTGGGAAACTTCATGTAACTTAGCCAAGGAAATAAATTATGACAGAAGCAAATAATAGAATTTTATGCAGCGGTTTAAGATTGAGGTAGCAGTATACCTACTGGTAAGGCAAGATATTCAAGATAAATTGTGAAGTTCTGGAACACTGTTTATATCATGATCCCAGTGGGTTAAGAGAAAGACATGCTTATAAATGAATTTAGAAATTCTGTAAGGATATGCAAGAAAATGTTAACAGTGATCTCCTCCAGGGAGTAAGGTGAGGAGGGGGAGAGGTGTCGGTGAATTTTACTTTCCTGTTTGTTCTCTTCTTGAGAACTACTTGTTTACTATAAGCACTATGGCAGCCACAGAGGTTTATCAATCAGACCTCTCCTAAAACGTGCTGTGAAAAATGTAGTTGGCTGGCCAGCCTCCAGCTGTCACTCTTTTGGATCCACCTCAGTATTCACACCAAGGCCACTCTCTTCCTGGTTTACTCCTAGCCAACGACTGCACACAGCAGGGGCACTAGGTCTCAGGTACATAATATACAGCCATTGATTTGGTAAAAGCATTTTTTTTTCTAAAGTATTTGTTTTTTCTAAAGTATTTGTTTTTTCTATCTTGATCAGGAAAGAGGACGAAAAATAGTTCTGCATCCATATGGAATGGACAATATTCATTTAGTTTTGCTCCAGGAATATGTTATCCCTTGCACCTTTGATGATATAATCTAAATTATAGGCCATCTGGACATTTCACAGAACATTACATAAATGCATTACATCAATGACATGAATCATGCCAATTGAACAAAATGAGCAAAAGGTAGCTTGGCACATTGGAAGCCTTGCTGAGATATGTGTTCCAGAGGGTAGGAGGTAAACTCTACAAAGATTTGGGGATCTGCCATTCCTATAAAGTTTTTAGGAGACCAGTGGTAAGAAGCATGCTGGAATATCCCCTCAAAGTACAAGACAGCTTGCTACATTTGCTTCATGTGCTACAAGGAAGCGAGCACAATACCTGGTGGATCTCTCTAGATTCTAGAGGCAATACATTCCATGTAGAAATACTATTCCAGCCCATATACTGGATGATATGAAAGGCTACTTGGTGTGAGTAGGGCCTAGAGCAAGAAAGCACTCTGTAGAAGAGTCAGGTTGCAACACAAAGAGCCCTGCAACTTGGGCCATATAATCTGGCAGATCTTATGGTATTGCAGGTGTCATTGGGAGGAAAAGATGCAATGTAGTGTTTATGTCAGAGACTCATGGAACTGTGGAGGAGCTGCTCCCCGAATGTATGTAGAGAAGAGGATCTGCGCAGTATAAGGGATGGGATGTGGTTGCCATAGAGATGTGCCACTCAGAACTCTTCAAGGAAACCTGATGCAAAGAATAAAGCCAGGGGCATCACACAACCTAATTTCAAACTATATTACAAAACTATAGTAATCAAAACAGTATGGTATTGGCATGAAAAGAGACACATAAATCAAGGGAACAGAAGAGAGAGCCTAGAAATAAACCCATACATATTTGGTCAATTAATTTACAAAGAAGGAGCCCAGAATATACAATGGGAAAAGGACAGTCTTTTCAATAAATGGTGTTAGGAAAACTGGACAGCCACATGCAAAAGAATGCAATGAAACCCCTACCTTAAACCATACACAAAAATCAGCTCCAAGTGGATTAAAGAGTTGAACATAATTGAAATCATAAAACCCTGAGAAGAAAATAATACGGGTAAGCTCCTTGACACTGGTCTTAGTAACAATTTTTTGGATATGACACCAAAAGCAATGACAACAAAAGTGAAAATAAACAGGTGGGACTACATCAAACTAAAAAGAATCTGCACAGCAAAGGAAACTATCAACAAAATAAAAAGGCAACCTACAGAATGGGAGAAAATATTTGCAAATCATACATCTGACAAGAGGTTAATATTGAAAATACATAACACATACACCTCAACAGAAAAGAAAAACAACCAATCTGATTAAAAAATAAGCAGAGGAACTGAAGTCATTTTTCCAAAGAAGACATACAAGTGGCCAACAGGTACATAAAAAGGTATGCAACATCACTAATCATCAGGGAAATGCAAATCAATATCACAGAGAGATATCACTTCACAAGGGTTAAAACTGCTGTCATCAACAAGACAAGAGATAATTGTTGGTGAGGATGTGGAGAAAAGGGAACCCTTATGCACCATTGGGGGAGAATGTAAATTAGCGCAGCCACTATGGAAAA
Organism: Tapirus indicus; assembly: GCA_031878705.1. Classification (NCBI taxonomy): domain Eukaryota; kingdom Metazoa; phylum Chordata; class Mammalia; order Perissodactyla; family Tapiridae; genus Tapirus; species Tapirus indicus. The sequence goes on along the minus strand of CM062918.1, from coordinate 105,161,494 downwards.
CAGTATGGAGGTCCCTCAAAAAATTAAAAATAGAACAACCATGATCCAGCAACTCCACTTCTGAGTATTTATCTGAAGGAAACAAAACCATGATCTCAAAGAGATATTTGCCCCCTACCCCATGTTTCACGGCAGTATTTACAATAGCCAAGATATGGAAACATGTCTATTGACAGATGAATGGATAAAGAAAATGTGGTGTGTGTGTACATATATATATATATATATATATATACACACACACAATGGAATATTGTGGTATAATAATAAAGAAAATGTGGTGTGTATATATATATATATATATATATATATACACACACACACACACACACACAATGGAATATTATTCAGCCATAAAAAAGAAAGAAATCTTGCCATTTGCAACAACATGGATGGATCTTGGGGGCATTATTCTTAAGTGAAATAAGTCAGACAGAGAAAGACACATAGTGTATGATCTCACTTATATGTGGAATCCAAAAACAAACCAAACTCATAGGAAGACAGATCAGATTTGTGGTTGCCAGAGGCAGGGAGTTGGGGGCAGGGGGGCTGGCAGTGAGGGGGAATGGGTGAAGGTGATCAAAAGGTACAAACCTCATTATAAGATGACTAGGTTCTGGAGATGTAAGGTACAGCATGGTGACTCCAGTTAACAATACTGTATTGAGTATCTGAAATTTGCTAAGAGAGTAGATCTTAAAAAGTTCTCTTCACAAGAAAAAAACTTGTAACTGTGAGGTGACAGATGTTAACTAAACTTATTGCGGTGATAATTTCACAATATATACATATACCAAATCATTATGTATACACATTAAACTAATATAATGTTATATGTCAATTATATCTCAATAAAGCTGAGAAGAAAGATAAAAAGAACCTGATACTAGCAGCCTCCAGCTGCCATTCTTTCTGATCTGTTGCAGGATTCACACGGAGGCTGTGCTTTCTCCCCAGGCTGCTCCCAGCATATGAGTCAGGTGATTTCTGCCCAATGCAGGACTACTGTAATGGGTGTTCTGCTCTAAGATTCCTCATAAGACTGGCAGAGACTTTCTCAGGGCAGCTCAGGTCTGATGCTCTTTCTATTTGATTTTCTTCTCTTCTGTCACAGGTGTGAGACCCACATTGCAGTTTGATGGCTTTCCCTGCCTACCGCTTTTTCTCCCTTGTATCCTTCACAAGCATCTCCTTCAATACACCTCTAGCACATCTGCCTCCATGTTGGTGTCTGCCTGTTGGAGGATCCAAAGTGAGACTAGCGTGGATGCTGTAACAATAAACTTTTAAAATTACAATAATTAATAAACAAGTGAGGAAGAGCATCCAAAACCATTCACATCTCTTGACTCGCTACACAACTCTCAGGAACACAGATTTCAATGGCCTAATCCACGCTGTCTATCAAGTTTATACCACACTGTTTTAGATGTCACAAAATATCAATAGCTGACTACTGTCATGGCCCCTATAAGGCCTGCTTCATGAAGCCCTAACCTTTAAAGGATTCTTCCTGGGTAATTAGTAGCTGAGTATACGGGAACTAAAAAAATTAAACCACCCACCAAGGCCATCTGTTTGAAGTACTGAAGTCATTGTTTACCGAGCTTTCAAGTCTTAAGAACTTTGAAGGATTCAGTGCTTTAGCACTTTTTGGTCATACAAGTTCCACCTTTCTGTTCAGATATTTCTAGTTAGGCTGTCATGAAAGTATCAACTCTTCCACCTTCCTTGACTACCAAAAGCATCATTCTTAGTTCACTACATAGAATTTCAATATACCCATTTTCCTACCACAGCAAATATCCTCAAACTCGACTGTTAACAAAGCCTCAATTTAGAGAAATATAATTCACAGATTATTGCCTAAGGTAGTCAATTCACTCATTTCTCTAGAGTAGTGGTCAGCCTGCTCTGTATAAGTGATGAGCTAAACATGGTTTCAACATCTTTAAAGGGTTATTTTAAAAATACACTAAAAAAAGCAATAGAGACCACATGAAGGTAGCAGAGCCTAAAATATTTACTATTGGTCCTTTTACAGAGTAAGTTTGTCAAGTTCCAGAGCACTACTCCTTAAAGGCACCAGTGCTGACAAGATTTAGGGTAGTGGTTCTCAAACATTAGTCTGAATAAGTCACTTCAGGAGTTTGTCAAAATGCATACTTCTGGCAACCCCAAAATTCAGGTCTAAGGCCCTAGAATCTATATTCTAAACAAGTAATCCAAGTGATCATGAATAGGCAATTCTAGGATACTTTCAGAAAATTTTAAATGTTATCATTGGATCAGCTCAGACCATCAAAAGGAATTCTTACTGGACTGCCTTCACTGGACTGTATTTTAGCACCATGATATTGATCTGCATTGTGGGACATCTCAGGATCAGGAAATATTGCTTTGCCTGTGCAGTCAATTTGCTTCCATCTTAAGCAGGAATCTTCTAATGATCTTATTCCACTCTTTGCCAATTTTGTTCCACCTCTAAGCAAATGTATGAGACCTGATAGTATGCATTTGCATGATTTTAACCCTTGTTTCATCTTATTCTTTTTTTCTCTATTTTGGCTTCACCCCAATCTTCTCCATTTGTTTTAATACATCTCTGTTTAGTCACCTCAAATTATTTTTGGGAAAACAAGTCATAATATCCTAAATTATTCCTTATAGTACATGGTATGCATATTCCTTACTTGTTTAATTTTCCTAGTATAGGAACAAGAAAAAATATTTTTGTTATGAGCTAACAAGGAAAAATATCCAGAGAAAAAAATGAGATAAAAGGTTTTTTTCTTATACAAAATTCTTCAGTTAGCCAATGGAGTCTGGAGATAAGGAATAAAAAGTCTAGATTAGGAGAAATGCCACAAACACACACTATTCCAACCATAAGATCTTGTGAAAGGAGCTTAAAGAGGAAAACTGAAAGAAAATCAAGAAAGAAAACCTTATAGACTCCAATTCTGAGATGAAAAGATTCAGTACCTCTTGAATAAGATATCAATAACCAAAATTAACAGAATTAAAGAATAGTGTTTATTCAATACACAACTATGTACTAAGCATTATACATGTATTATAGCATAGCTAATCCTCACACAATAACCTAGTAAAGTAGGTACAATCACTTCCATTTTTTTTTTTTTTTTTTTTTACAAATACTCCCCTATGGCTTGAAGAGGGTGACTTGTCCAAAGGCCATGTAACCAGTAAGTAATAGAATTTGTATTCATATCTGACTACAAAGCTACTAAGGCTGCCTCTGTATACACATATATATATCAGATCCTCTACAGTTCAAATATATGAGATCAGACATGGTCTCTACCCATGAGAACATTAAAATGTAGTGAGCGAAGCTGTGACGAGTGTGTGCCAGAGCCCTGTCAGAGTGAAATAGAAAAAAGGCTGCATTTCTTCAGAGATAAAACAAAAACAGCAATAATTATTTAGCATGGAAAGAAAAAGTGTGATGAAAGGGACAGGGGAAAATCCATGTAACACATATTTTAGTGCCTGTCTATGTACCAAAAGAAGCAGTAATCATTTTAGAACATATTATAGAGCAGTCTGTCAAGAACCAAAACTTGCAAAAAGTGAAGAAAAGAAAAGAATAAAGACAATGACACACGTGGAGCTAGACTTCAAGTCTAGGTATATGGACCGAAGTGAATTCATAGATGATGGAGTGGGTAGAAATAACTGCCAAGAGAACAAATCACACTCCATGCTATTTCATTTCCAATTCTGGTGTTTTTATTTTAGAAAACACATTAACTCAAACAGGTCACAGCTTTTGCTTCCTTGTTCTATGTATTTCTATCCTCCATTTGAAAAAACATATAGTCAAATCTATCTTCATCCAGTCTGTGAATGAGGTAATAAGCAAAGAGGATCACTGGTTACTTCAGAAGAACCTAGGGGGAAAAACACATACAGCTCACTCAAATCACAGATTTAAACAGTGTTTATAATTAGGATGAGAAAAAAAAGATAGAAAATTAACTAAAGTGACAATAAAATATTACAAATTGTCTAGGTTACCAAAACAATCATAACCAGTTTTTCGGTAATTACCACACTTTATCTGGGTAATCTCAGCTGAAAAAGGTATATTAAAGTATACTCCAATTCTGACTTTTAAGACATTTAATGTTATCATTAAAAATTAAAAGCTTAAACCTATGACTGGTTTACAGGAGCAAACTTATTTCCCATACACTTTACCCTTCTTCAGGAGAAACTATTCTAACTCCCTGGAATTTGTTCTCTCTACTGAATGAAGAATCAATAGTTCAATTTATAAGTCCATCATATCATCTACTGCATCAAGACGTTGCCAACACAACAGCCAACACTTTTTTCTTTATCCCTGACATTTGTGACTTATTTCAGTTAGACATCCAGGTGAGCATATTTTCCTAGTGATTAATTTAAACTGCACTATAGAAATAATTTATATTTTACAAAAATCAACCCAATTTTATTTATTTATTTTTTAGGTGAGGAAGACCAGCCCTGAGCTAACATCCGTTGCCAATCCTCCTCTTTTTTTGCTGAGGAAGACTGGCCCTGGGCTAACATCCGTGCCCATCTTCCTCTACTCTATATGGGACACCGCCACGGCATGGCTGACAAGCGGTGCGTCAGCAGGCTCCCGGCATCCGAACCGGTGAATCCCGGGCTGCCAAGCGCGAACTAAACCGCTGCGCCACTGGGCCGGCCCCTCAACCCAATTTTAGACACTGAATTTCATACTAATTAAAAAAAAATCATATAAAAGTCAGTAATACTACTTCTTAACAATCATATAATAGAGAAAAGTGCGTTTTATTTTAGTGAGAAAAACTGTACGAAGAGGAAAAAATTGGGGCAAAAACACTTCTTATACAACATCACACAAAATAAAACATAAAATTATTGTACCAAAATGCCTGAACAAACAAAATTAAACTTCAGTGCTCTTACTCTAGTGCTCTAGGCTACATTTTCAATAAATTACACAATAAGCAATACATTTTGGTTCAGATTAAGATTCAAGTTAGTCATCTTTCAGTTTTAAAGCACTGACATCTCTATATACTAACCAAAATTTGTGATTAAGACAAAACTGTTTTAAAAAATGTAGTAATTCTAACCATATTAACTGAGGCTGTGTATTATTATGCTCCATACTAACATACAAAATGTTATTCAGCATTAGGATAAACATTTTTAGTAGAAGGTGACTTCTTTTTACACCATTTAAAAAAAAAGAAACAAAATTCACCATATATTTAGACAATGATATCAGTTATTCTAGTTTCATGTTACTATTTATCCTATTATCCAAGTATACACAATCATCCCATTTAACTACCCACTTCCCCCACTGCTAGCCTAAAAATCTGCAAGAAAAACGGGATTTAAGAACAATACAAAGTTTTATCCTTGCAGATTGATTCATTTTCTAGAATAAGAACAGAAGTAAGCAAGAGGAGAGGTAGAGGAATCATATACTAGATCTAACTAATCCATTCCTCTTCTCCCTTGACCAGAAATTGCAAAGAACCTGAAGGCTTCTTTGTATTTTGTCTTAACAAGTGACACCTTTTCATCACCAAACCCTGTAAACCCTGATGTACTCATTAATTCTACATACAAACCATCTAAAATGACCACCCACCGCTTGTCTTAATATTCTTTATTTGACTAGACTCCCCACCCTGTACTAGATGACCACAAGCACAAAAGTGACAACGCTGTGACATGACAGCTCCAAGTGCAGAACACTTCACTTGTTCAATGACTACAGTCGATTTTGAAGGATGTATGGTATATAATGCAACGAGCGCTGTACCGGCAGTTAGGAGATCTGGCTCCTAGTCTTGGCTCTGTAATCCTGGCCAAGTTATTAACTTTTCTGAACTTTAGTTTCCCTACCAGCAAATTCAAGATTATAGTATGTAACCTCTAAGTTTTCCAGCTTAAGAATTCTAAATTTCTATGGCAGGCCTTTGCACGCCGGTAGCTCAATCTGTTACTGCAAATATTAATAGGAGACAGGACTCCTTTTCTTTAAATAATTTCTCCTCTGGATATCTTGTTTTCACCATTTATAAAACTTGAAAAAAATTATTTGTGTGCTAATTTAGGAAAGCTAATAAAAATACTTCTAAAATGTTCACATATATATCTTAGAAAAAAAAATTAGATGTTACTTTTAACTTTCATCTGAAAGACTAAAAATTGATTTTCTCTCCAGTTATAAAATCAGTAAGTCATGGAGGTGTAATGTATAGCATGGTGACTATAGTTAATAATACTCTATTTCATATTTGAAAGTTGCTAAGACAGTAGATCTTAAATGTCCTCATCAAAAGAAAAAAAATTTTTATAATGATACATTAACTAGACTTATTGTGGTGATCATTTGGCAATGTATACAAATATTGAATCCTTATGTTCTACACCTGAAACGTATAATGTTATGTCAATTAAACATCAATTTTTAAAAATTGATTTTCCCTAGTAAATGTCTATAAAATACTATTTTGTTCATTTTCTGATTTCATAAGAAACTTTAAAAATCAGTCAATTTGAAGTTAAAAGTCTAGATAAGATTAAGAACCACATGCCTTGTTTTCTGTCTAAGTGATCTTAAACAGCCTGGCTGCCAGGAACAATAAAGCTACTATAGTTAAAATAAACAAGTGGTTGAGTGAGTAAATAAGTGAGTATTTTACTATAAATTTAAGAGTTGAAATTTACGTTCTTTAATTCTAGGGACTTCAACATATCATTTGATTTCTTCTATTCAGACTCATCAAATTCTAAAAAGTAGAGAATCACAATGTTCGTACTCTGCCTGATACATGTGCCTGAAGGCAGTAGTCGATGCAAAGGAAATAAAGCTGTTTACCCCAGGAGATACAGACACAGAGAATACAAACGAAACGGGGAGACACATGCATGCACACATTCACCCACAAAAAGAAAAACAGGCAGGCAGAGATAAAAAATGGCAACACTGGAAAAGTAAAATTCAGAGGAAATGAATGAGAGAGAGAAGCATACAGAGACTGAGGTGAGACAGAGATACAAAGACAGGGAGGCAGAAGCACAACCAAAGAAAGAAGAGCAGAAGGGCAGAGACAGATAAGCAAGAGAGAAAGGTGAACACAGAGTAGAACTGACGAGGAGACACAGTGACAAGAAAATGAGACTAGATAGAAAAGAGACAGCCAATTGAAGAAAAGATCATTTTTACCCCATGATTTTTCCAAATTACATACTTTTGTTATCCTCCCAGTACTAAAAAGGGGACAGACTTTTATTTTTATGCAGTGGTTAACAATGCATATTTCATTTACCTTGCAGATTTAAAAAAAATCAGATTTACTATGAGTAAATTTCTGCCATCATTACAGTTCACATATCAGATGTGTTACTAACTCGATGGGGGAAATCCTTTCACAATGTATACGTGTATCAAATCATCATGTTGTGCATTTTAAATATCTTATAATTTTATCTGTCAATTGTACCTCAGTAAAGTTGAAAAAGGTTCACATATATCAATATACTGGGGGGAAATCCCTAATTTTGCATATTGCTAATTTTTTTTCAAAGTAAAGAATGATAGGACCCTAATTAGAGCAAATTCATCCTAAGTCAAGAACCTTTAGGCATTTATGATTACACACTACAGTGACTTTATATAATACTGGTATCAGATTGAAAATACATTCTTAGTTGAAAATAACTTACCGTTTAGAGTCAAAATCCAGAAATCTCAGTCCTGTTTCCATTTTTTGCCCCCTTTGCTTCACTTGGTATGCCATGCTCTATCTCTTCTCCCGTGCAGATTTTGTCAGCAGTCATCAATCTGAAGAACTCCTTCTTCTGCTGCCACCTACCAGTTTATTTCTCTGCTGCAGCAGAAGGGTATATAGAAAAAATTCTTGCTTACTATTTCAGATTAAACAGAAAAATTCTCTTCTTTAACACTTCATATTTTCACCTGCACACGAACTTCCTCATCGTTTCCCCAAGACCTCCCCGCCAAAAGTCAAAACAAAAATCCCAATCACAGAAAATCAAACAATATATGATCATTGTTCATGCTAAGCTGAGAAAATTAAAAGAAAAAAAAAGTGGAAAGATTTAGACACTCAGCAGTTGCCATCTCAAGGAGCCATTTCTTTTCTGTTATTCTTTCCTTCTTCACCTATCCCTACAATCTTATGAATAAATGCATAATTTAAAATTTTAACTAGGTAGTCTACAACTCCTGCAAATTTTAAGTTCAGAGACTACCAAAAGAATTGTGGAGGATGCAGCAATAAAGGAGTTTTTAAAAGTAATTCTAGAAACTAAGGGTGTTAGGTGCTTTACCTGCTTGAGTTTTCAATGTTCTGGACTGCTTATTGCCCAATGGCTCTGAATACATTAAAACACGAACACATACGCCACCTACATTTAAAATAGGGTAGCATTTGTATGCCCATATAAGCACTGGGTATATTTTTTGCAAAAGAGTAATAAGTTTATTAAGTCCTTTTAAAAGGACTGACCACAAATGCACATTTCCTCAAACTGTATACATACATAGAAGAATTAGGGCGAAAAAGGGTGAGAGAGTGACAAATGTAATAGCAGTTGTAGAACTGGAAGTTAACACCACATAAATGTTTTCTGCTTGTTAAAATCCTAAGATTCATTTCTATTCCCATTCACTTTGTCATTGGGGTCTAAGTTTCAAATTTATTCTGTATTAGCTACTAAAAAACAGTATCCATAATGAACTAGTAATAATAGTAATGGCTTGTTTTTGTTCCACCCTCCCAATACCTCTACCCCAAAATAAAAATATGTACAGGTTTGCCAACTTAAAAAACAAAACAAACACTGACAAAAGCACCAAAGGCTAGTCAACAGTGGCAATGCAGTGACATTGTTTCTACTTTCTCATTCCTTCCCCCGATCTCAAACCCCACCCTTTGACCTCTGTATATGGGATGAGCCTGAGCAGAAGAGTTGGTGATGTCAGGGCTGCGCCGTTCCCACGGATGCTCCTAGAGGCCTGCTGTGCTTCTGGGAACTGGGGCACAGGGATGTCTGTCTGACTGAAACCTAAAACAACAACAATTCACCCCACCCCTCATGTTCCCAAACCCCACAACAGCAGCCAGGTATATATGCTATATAAGGCCCATCTAATAAGTGAATATGGTGAAATCTGAAAGCAAGATCATTCTTAACAAGTCAGTGATCCTCATGGGGGCAGCAGAATGGAGACTGTTAAATTCTCCACATCCCATCCAATCACACAGTCCACACATCCTAATGCTGGCCATTCTAAGCAGCAAGAGAACAACGTTCTCCTGTACAAGCCTTTTTTAGTATACATCATAAATTCCTGCAGCAATGCAGTTGGGATTCCTTTGTTAGTAAATTTCCGTTCAACAGATAAATATTTTTGTCTTAAGATGCTTAGGGGAGTGACTGTTCCTATCTTACTTGAGTGAACTGAAGCACAAAACAGGTTAATGATTTATTTTACGCCTTCAGCTGTATACATAGCATTACAAGCCAACATTTTCTATTTACTAACTAGTGATTTATTGGACTTATAGCCTCTTTGGATAGGACATCCAAAGCCACAGGATAAAATTATGCAGAAGTATATCTTGAAAAGTTCCTGGTTACTGTCACTACAGTTCTACCTATTAGAAAGAAGATTATCTCCCAAAATGATAACTCATATTAGAGCTAAAACTTTAGGATGGACAGGAAAAAGGAGGAAAGGATAGGTGCATTGGTGTAGACAGAGAAGGAGATAGTATATTAAGTAATAGGAAGGCAATTAAAATGACAAGTTATAGTCCTACTCCTGCCACTAACTGTTTTATGGCCTTAGTTCATCTGCTTAATGATCTTGTGCTTTGGGAATGCCCTCCAATCTTTTCAAACCTGTAATTTTTGAATGTTTAAACCATTATTTTGTGATAATCTCAAACTGCTCATATCTCTTTGTTAAACTAGTTTCTCAGAAATACTAAAATGATTAGTCCTGAAATCACGCTGCTCTTAAAATAAATAAAATGCTTTCTATTATCTTTGTCTCATCATTCCCTTTCACTTCCATAATGATATCACAGAAAGAAAAGCACTAAGGTCAACTGAATGCTATGGTGAGTTTTTACCATTTACATAACCTAGAACTAATTTTACCTTTTCAAAACTCTAGTTTTCCATACCTGTCAACTCCTAATTGATGTCTTTATACTGTGAGCTCACTGTGTATTCGGAACACCAACCCCTGAAAAAGCTTAAGCCAGAGTAGCACAATGGAAGAAACAAACAAACCCAAAACAAAAACAAAGCCAAAAAAGTCACACTCTGAATACTTAATTATAGACAAATATGCAAGGAATGGAGTTATCTAAATGGCTAAAGCAAATCCCCAAAGAAAGTCCTGAGTTCATCCCAATCAATAAAAACTTTATCCATAACAGTTCTTCTTTAATCAAATTATTTGCTAGATATATTTATGCATTATTTTTTTAAATGAGAGTTATTACAAACCCACGGTTGCCTTTAAAGTACATAAAGAAAGGAAATTTTTTAAAAAAAGAAAGTAAAGTTAGCCTTGGGGATGGAAAGAAAGGAGGAAGAGTCAAATTACCTGCAAGCAGGCTGGGGCTGTGCCTGAATCCAAACCGCTGCATTTACCATTCATTATACAGCTGCATTATTGGGGGAAGGGGAGTTTAGAAGGGCACTGACCCCGAAAGTTCTCAATACTTCTCACTCATCATCAGGAAGGGGGAGAAGGAAAGTTTTTTCTCTGGGTATTTTTTGGTTTGTTTGTTTTTGTTTTTTTGGCTCCTGAAAAGGCTGGTAAAGAACAGTAACAGTGCAAGCAGTTAGAATATTTCTTTAAAAACAATTTTAAAAATGCAAAACATTAAGGAATTTAAAACACCAAACTTTCGTTAATACAGAAAGAATTTTTGCTAGAGTTAGGCAGCCACCCCAAAACAGCATGGCAAAAGGGCATTGGTATAAAGGAAATAAAAATATCACACAAAAATCCAAAACAAAACTAAAAACATTTCAAATTAAACCTGGAAGACTAGAAGATTCCAACAGCAGATTTCTGTCCACTACTGAAACATTCCAAAATCCAAGCTTCAAAGGCGCCTAAACGTATCTTAAATGAAACTTTGTTTTGTTTTGTTTTTTAAGAAAAAAAAAGAAAGAAAGCAGTGAACCTGGTTATAAATCCTGCAATATATTACATTTAGAAATATCCTAATAACAAAAACTAATTTTAAATGAAATTAAACAAACAAACAAACAAATAAAAACAGTAGCAGCAGAGGTTACCTGTCTGAGCACCTACATTTTCTTAGGAGGGGATCGTGTCTCACCAGCCATATAGCCCATAAACCTTCTCAAAAAGAGTGAGCCAGAAGAAAATTGTAACACAGATTTGATTTCACAATGTCTAAGCTCCCCAGACCCCAAACTGGGGATTCACTGAATGAAGAGAATTTGTTTTTCCATCGTTTTCTTCTTGAGAAAAAGAAGAGATGATTTTGAAAGTCAATTACTTCTTCCAATGCCTTCGATACCTTCTCAAAAGTCTGATAAAGTGCTTGAGGAAAGCAAGTCTCTTGATGGATTTTCTAATGTTCCAGGGTATTTTCTTATTGATAGCACATACAGAAAGATTTCAAAGTTCAGTGGAATAAAAGCCAGCAGAAATGACCAATCAATTTTAGGCACCAAAAAAGAAAAAAAATATTAAAAACTTCAAAGAAAATAGTTCATATTTTTATGTGTGTGTATGTGTATAGTCCAGTTTTCATCATGGTGACATAAAAACAATATCAGAAAGAATTACTTTCAAAATACAATTCAGAATTACAATTTTAACAATACACAATAATTTTACAATAATTCAGATTTTGGCAAGATCATGATTACACATATTTGATAAATACATTTTTACCTTTGATAACAGCAATAAAGATTATACGAAAGTTATTAAACAATATGAAAATATATTTAACTTTCACTTAAGCATCTGGGCTGTTTTATTTGGGTTCTTCCAGAATGATTTGCTCATATTCTTTACCTTAATTTTTGAGGGAATTCAAGAAGATATTCATGTTTTTAAAGTCTAAGATGACCATTCCTGCCCTTTCCATTCTAACATGTGAGTGTAAGATCCAGAAATAGGTTGGCAGAGCTATGTTTTAATATAGTGTCAATGCACAAAAGATGGATAAATAGTAAATAAAACTAAAGGTGAAATAATCTCAGATATTTTGTATGATATAGTTGGTTAATTTGGTAAAATTTTTTTAAAGGCTACCTACATTTTTCTTTGTGCCTTATCCCACCCAACACAAACCTTGAGTTTTTCATCAAATAGAGAGAGTGTTTTAAAAGTCATTAATCTATGAATGTGTGATATGTAACTATTCAAACTGTATGTATCACAATTTATGTGGCAACCAGATGGTCTCTACACAAACATATGAATGATGATTTAAATAGGCAGCTCTTTCTCCCTCATTTATTTCCCTATCCCAAATGGTATGCATCCTCCAAAGCATGGTCATTCAGTGAAAGAAGTACCAAGTATTTCTGTTAATAAGTCAGAGGTACTTATATATGTATGTGAGTCCCACAATAACCCTGTGCAAGTCAATTCTTTAATATCCTAAAATAAATTAGAAACTCCTCTTATGTATTTTTCTGAGGTGAAATGAGACACTGCACAGATTAGAGGTACTATTCTATTTGTCAACAATCAACCTTCCACTCAATTTTAATATTATTTAATTCTATGGAAAAAACAAGTTTTATTACATTCCTTTTTAAAAAGGGGGAAAAACTGTACAAGTAAGCATGATCAAACCTCTGTTAGAGTTGGTTAATACTGATCTTTTATTATTGCCTCGAAGTCTCTCTAGTAGTGTCCGAGAAATTATGTTTAAGGTCCATCTGAAGGAAAAAAAGCACTGGAGAGGCAAGAAAGAACTCGGGTAAAAGCTTCAGAGGATTGTAGGGAGATGGAACTTGCTGTTTAAAAAAATTACGTTGAGTTCTGGAGCATCTCCATGTCTTAACACACCTTCCAAACCCATCACTGGGATAATTTTACCCATGTTTTAAACACTCCTATTATATGCCACTTCAGGGCTTTTATAAATTCAGAAAGTAAAGGAATATAAAGAGTGGAGAGTTTTGAAGGCTTCAGAGTAGGGCTATAAGAGACTCAATACCGCTAAATAAGTCCCCAAACAAAAACATCCAGTCCACCCCACCCCAAAACCTGTGTAATAGGAGAAAATGCACAGCCAGAAGCATTGAAGAAAAAGCATGTAGCCTTGAATAAATTATACACTGAACAGTCTAGAACCAAGGAAAAAAAAAATCAAACGACATATAGATACACAAAAAAGGCCTAAGAAGCATCTATTCTCCTTTCGTCTTTAGGTGAGTACCTCTACCCCACTGGAGTTTAGTTATGAAAACAACTCATCTGTTTTTTAAATTAAAAAGCTGTGTTTCCCATCATGCTCCATTGTCTCGAATCTATCCTTTTCGACTGGTGGGTGAAAACAAAAAGCAGAACACATACACATGCATGCGTGCACACACACACATATACTCCCTCCTAAAATGTGAAAAATGCAAATATATAGTATTAGAAATCACTTCAGCTTCATACTTAAGAACTTATAGACCCTTGATTTACCCCCGAAAAATATTTTTCCTTGTCCTTATTCTTTAAATGCCCAACCACCAAAAGAAAAAAGGGGAAAAAAAGGCTTTAAATGCACGTTTCAAGTCAGTGTCTTGTTAACAAAAAAGGTAGCATTTTCTTCACTTTGGCCATTGTTAAAGATGCAGGCATAGATCAGGGAATGTTAGACTAGCATGTATTGAAAAAAATGCAACATTAACAGAGCATATATCTTTCAAAAAAGACTAAAACACTAACAAATACAAGTCAATGCACATATTTTAAACTAGTGTAATTTTATCTACATTGGAGTAAATGTTATTTTGTGTACCAGACATTGCAATACTGTTCATCTCCCTTTTATCATGCAAACATGCCAATTTTGTCATTAAAAAACCTTTATTGAGTCATATTCATGTATCCCTCCCACCCAAATTAAGGGAAAAAACAAAAATAATAAATCACTTAAGATTTCCTACACTATGAACATAAAGCTTTTAGTTAATATGGTAAAGGCAGAATTTTCAGATTTGTATAAAAATTTGCCGTACTTTAGGCAGATGTTTCCCTCACCCATCACAAATCTTTGCAACACAATGTGGAGTTACGCTACTCTGAAATTTGTACCAACTGTACAAAAACACAAGAGACCGTGAAAAAATTCTGTGTGTTCTTCATGGCCTAAGCATACACATTTTTGAATAATTTAAAAGGATAACTACCTCTTCTGCCTCTTTATCTGTAGGATTTGTAAATGAAAGTAACATCTTAATAGCAGAGGTCTAGTCTATCTCCCCCTTCTTCTCTCCTAACTAATCCTACTCAATTTTCTCTCATCTTCCTGAGTATCTTCCATGAACAGCATTGCAAGTTGGTTTAAAAAAAAAGAAAAAAAGAAAGAAGAAAAAGAAAGTTTTACAAGGGTTTTGTTGGTTAATTATTTGCTGGTGGAGTCACTCCACCAGGAGTTTGATTTCATTGGCTAGCAGCTGGTTCATGTTGAATAGGCCCCCTGGGAGCTTGGTGAGTAGCTCTCGCTCCGTGCTTTCAGGGTCGCTGTCGACAGAGCTGGAACTTGCGCTCATGTTGTCGACAGCAGCGCTGGCTGGGGGACCCAGCTCCGGCTCACTAGTCTCACTGGCTGTGGACACCACGGAGAGCAGGGACATACGCCGGGTGAGCCGGCCAGAGGGCAGAAGGGAGGCGGCATAGTCCGCTATGATACCAGCTACATCTAGATTACAAGCCTTATCAAAGGCGATGAAACCTACATTTGCATTGGCCTCGCAGACACAGAAGGAGCCGTCATCTTTCATCAACAGGTCAATGCCACACACATCCATCCCCAGGATATTAGACACCTGGATAGCTAGCTGCTTCCCTTGTTCACTCAATGAGCACATCATCCCCACACCACCTGGCAAAAGAGAAACAAAATAAGAAGTTACCAAAATGACAGATTTTTGGAGTAAAACTAAAGCTGGCCTCTAAAGCTAACCCTTTCTTCTCAATCAGCAGTGAAAACAAAGGTGCAATTTTAGTGTAAAATTGGGACTTTGAAGTCTAAGTTTCCTTCATTAGGAAATCTCTTCTCAACCCAGTCTATCAAATTGATGAGTTAGTACCTTTTCAATATGCTATTTTTTCTGAAGAAGACATTAAACTTTCACTGAAGCCTATCTTACTTGCAATAATATTACCAAATAGACGAGACTTTTACATAAATACAATTAAATCCCCTAATTTTATATATGACAAGTGTTCAGTTTTTGATTTGTAAAAATAATAAGAGATGCATAATAGGGATAGAGGATAGGATGGAATCTGGGAATATGGTGACCTGAACATGGCTCTCTTCCTTTCCAGTCCCCACTCCAATCTATCTACCATTCCTAAGACAAAAGGGTTGTGGGGCTTACAGTAGCTGGTTGAGTGTATGTGAAGTCTTGGCTTTTGCTGGTATCTGAAAGAAAGGAATTAGAACTATATTTTCTCATTTAGAGACCTGTTCAGGAAGCCCTGAGATAAGGACTAAAAAGCAAAGAATTTTGAGAAGAGCTTGGCTCGAAGAGCTCAATGTATCCACGGGAGGAAAGCTGACATCAGCATTATGTGAATATGCCTGATGTCTTTGACCCCAAAGAGGCCAAAAAGAAATTGCACAGATGAGCTGAGTCCTCCCTACCACTGAGACTGGAAGAGGAGGGGTGTCCAGGAAACAGGAGGGCTTCTTTGAAGTACCTCAGTGGGTGATTGGCACACTAGCCAATTGATTAAATGACTCTACTTCTTGGCATCTGTAGGACTGAGGCCATCTGAACGCTCCAAATAACCAGAGCAGAGTCCTGAAGTGACAACAAACTAACAAGTTATATCTATGACTTGAATGAAAGAAATAAGAGCACTTTAAGATGATTCAAGTTCAGCACAAAAAGACTTTCTGAACCTAAAACAAAAACATGACTACCCAACTAAAAACTTCAGCAGAGGAAATGAAGGAGGGTACAGTCACCTTTAGGAGTTTAACTTATAACTTGGAAAATCAAGTGTAAGAAATATTTCAAAGCACATAAAAAAAACTTGAGGTGAAATCACAAAACAAAGATCAGAAATTTGGAGAACTGAATTAGAAAAAAAACTTCTCCAGAAAGAGAGAAAAAGATGGAGGAGAGGCAATAATTGAGGAAGAAATCTTCCTCAAACTGTAGAAAAACTGAGCCTGCTGATAAAAACAGCTTACTAAAATCCACGTTGGACCGAATGAGAAAAGACACATCTCTAAAAATGTCCTGATAAAATTTTTGAGCTCTACAAAAGAAAGAAAAAGAAAAAGCTTACAAAGAATAAATTATCTCCCCCTCAAAAAATCAGAGTAGATTTGGACATTCAACTGCAACAATGCAACCTATAAGGCAGTAGATTGAAGCTAGACTCTTACGTCTAAGAATTCTATCTCAGCCAATATATTCTCTTTTCAGAAAGAAAGATATATGAGGGGATCTATCACTTACATACCCCATTCAGCGAAAATAATCATGAAGAGATACTAACATAACAGCAAATGACTAAGAATAGAGACTTCAAGACATAGGAAAATAGGGGCCGGTCCGGGGGCGTAGTGGTTAAGTACATGCGCACTCCGCTTCGGCAGCCTGGGGTTTGTGGGTTCAGATCCTGGGCACAGACCTACACACCACTCATCAAGCCATGCTGTGGCAGCATCCCACACAGAAAATAGAGGAATAGTGGCACAGATGTTAGCTCAGGGACAATCTTCCTCAAGCAAAAAGAGGAAGATTGGCAACAGATGTTAGCTCAGGGCAATCTTCCTCACCTAAAATGAAAAAAAAAAGATATAGAAAGATGAAGATGGGGAGTTAACAGTGGTAAGTAATGATTCTTGCAATACAGGCATAATGAATTCTAAATGCAAAAGGCTGCCTGGAAATGGATGATGTAAGTACTATATAAGAATTCTTGAAACAGAAGAGACATACAATAAGAGGAATTCTAATACAGACCTGGACTAAAACTATTAAATGATTTCAGGAAAACACTGGAATGTAAAAGCCCATGAAAACAGGGATTTTTGTCTGTTTTGTTCACTGCTATATAAAAAACACTGCTGTAACAGTACTTGACACGTAAGAGGTGCTCAAAAATATTTGTTTAATGAATGAACGAATCAAGAGGAGGAGTAGGAAGGGAAGTAAAACTGTTCTAATCTTTTCATTGGAGGAGAGAGAGATCAAGGGATGAAAAGTGAAGGTACTCCAAAGACTTCATATTTTTATGATAGCAGAGGGGAGTAGGAAAGAAAGAGCATCAGGGAAAATTGTTAACTTCTCAAATTATAGTAGAAAATATGTGTCTGATAGAAGTGTAAGGAAAGAGAAGGTAAGCATTAATGGAATGGACAACCATGGCTGAGCCTCCAGATTAACTGAGTTTGGGAAGACAGGTGGAAATGGAATTAATGGTACCTTACAAACCAGCAAAAATTAGAAAAGAAAAAACAGGAAAGAACAATTTAAATTAAATAATAAACACAAAATAAGATTCAAGAAATAAAATGAAGTGCATTAACAATTACACTAATAACGACTGAAAAATTCCCATTAAAAGATAGAAACTTGTCAGATTGGAATGAAAAACAAAACTTAGCTATATGCTGTTTATAACAAACATTTTTAAAAAAATGAAAAAAATTTTGGAAACTAAAAGGAGTGGGCAAAGAGATAAATGACATAGGCAAAACAAACTTACTTCTTAGCCTTATATCTCTTGATTAGAATATAGACTATATATGCATTTTTCCTTTATTAAACATTAACAATAAACAATCATGTTTTGGGCCACAAAGAAAACCTTAACAAATTTTAAAAGATTTTTACAGGCTACATTCTCTGACAATAACCCAAGAAAATTAGAAATTAATAATTTAAGTAACCAAAAGAATATTAACTACTAGAAACTGCAAAATTGATTCCTTGAATTAAAGGAAAATGAGAACCACCTGTAAAGAGAAAAACATGTCATACCCAAATCTTCATTTTTAAATCAGAAAGAAATTAAGTACTCAAAAAAAAAAAAAAAGATATTTAATAAAGATAAAAAGCACAATGAATAGAACAGTAAAAATAGAAAGGACAAAAAAATCCAAATGCTACTTTGACAAGATTAAGCGTGGTATCGAAGAATCGCAGACAAAGCAGAGATTAAAAGAAACATAAGCAATTATCTGGCAAAAAAAATCTGAAACCTAAACAAATGGATGCTTTCTAAGCAAATGATAAATTACCAACACTGACTCAAGAAGAAGCAAACCTAAACAGGCCAATTATTGCAGAAGAGATTAGAATGGTGCCAAAAGAGCTACTACTACAAAAGGAACCAGGACCAGATGGGCTCAGAGCTGAGTTTTATCTAACTATCCTTTATTCCAATGTTACTTTACCTATAGAATGCCCTAGGAAAAGACTGAAAATTCCCCAATACACTGAATAAAGCCATTATAACCTTAATATCAAACTTTATCAAAAAGTGTAAAAAAAAACAGTATGGGCCAATCTTACTTATGAAAATAGATATAAATATTCTAAATAAAGGACTGAATTCAAATTTTCAAAACAACAATACACTATTACCAAATCAAAGGAGGTTTATTCTATGCAAGGGTAGTTCAAAAAAAATTTTTTAATCTAAAATTTATCAACACCATTATACATCAAGAAATTAAATGTGGAGTGACGTCAGCATCATGGCGGAGTGAGATTCCCTCTTTGAATCTCTGCCCCCTACGACACAACGAAAACATCATTCACATTCCAACAGAGCTCAATCAAACACTATGGAAGGACTTCTAAGAAACCCCTGCTGCCATACATCGGAGGGTGGAGGCGCGGGAAGCCCAAAAGGACGGGAGGAGAGGTAAGAAGTTGTACTCCCCCTCCCCAATCGATAGGCAAACACAGCGCGGTTCGCAGACGGGTGGGAGGGGCGGCCCACAGCGGGGAAAACTATCGCCATCCAGGTGCTCTCACAGACTGTCGCAAGATCCCCACGGGGAAGCGACGAAGGACTGTTTAGGGGGTGTAGCAAACACCCTAAGAGAGCCAGAAAGGAAACCCCCAGGTCAAGCAGGAGAAAGAGAGGACCCCTCCCCCTACACACCCAGCGTTTCAGCATAATCCCTCCAGGGGCTGCAGCCGCCTCAGAGCAAACCGCTCGCGATCTCCATCTAGTGGCAGCAGGGGGAAACTGCAGGACCAAATTATCATGAGGGGAAAAAATAAGGATGTCCCTGTCGGATCATTGCGACAATTTGTCAGGGCTACAGACCAAAAGGAAAATGACAAACACCCAGAAACCAACCCTGAAGGCACAGAATTTGATAACCTGAATGACAGAGAATTCAAAATAGCTATCATAAACAAACTCAACGAAATACAACAGAACACACAGAAACAAATCAACAAATTCAGGGATTATGTCACAAAAGAGATTGAAACCATAAAGAAAAACCAATCAGAATTATTGGAGATGAAAAACAAAATCAACAAGATAGTGGAAAAAATGGAGTCTTTAAAGAGCAGAACTGACAATATGGAGGAACGAATTAGCACTATTGAGGATAGCCACGCAGAAATGCTCCTGGTAGAGGAGGAGAGAGAGCTAAGACTAAAAAGAAATGAAGAAATTCTTCGAGAAATATCAGACTCAATGAGGAAAAGCAACATAAGGATAATAGGTATTCCAGAAGGAGAAGAAAGAGAAAAAGGAGCAGAGAGTTTGTTCAAAGAAATAATAGCTAAGAACTTCCCCAACCTAGGGAACGAGAGGGAAATAACAGTGAATGAAATCAATAGATCACCTAAATATATAAACAGGAATAAAAAATCATCTCGCCACATAGTAGCAAACTTGAAGAATACCCGTGACAAGGAAATAATATTGAAGGCAGCTAAACAAAAAACCAAAATAACATACAAAGGAAACCCCATCAGGCTCTCAGCTGATTTCTCGACAGAAACTCTCCAGGCTAGAAGAGACTGGAATGATATATTCAAAATCATGAAAGACAAAAACCTTCAGCCGAGAATACTTTATCCAGCAAAAATATCCTTCAAATACGATGGAGAAATAATAACTCTCCCTGATAAACAAAAGCTAAGAGAGTTTGTCACCACAAGACCCCCACTACAAGAAATGCTCAAGAAGGCCCTTAGGCCTGAAAAAAAACAAATGAGAAAGGGGATACAAAGATTTCAGCAAGGAGAAAAGCAAGGAGACTAAACCAGAACAAAATACAGTTGGAAAACATCGAAAATTAATTCAAGCTCATCACTGGAAACACACATTCATGACACAATCTGCAATAAAGAGATAACAAATAAGGAGGGGAAGAGGTAAGAGATTGAATTGACCCAGCCTCAGGAAAAAGGAGGCATCTGAAAATGTACTTTCTTATCCAGGAGATCGCTTATATAAACCTCACGGTAACCACTAAACAAACAACCAGAAGAGAACCACACATGAGAAATAAAGAGAAAACCAAGAGAATGAGCATGCAGAAATACCAAATTGAATTTGCAGTCTGAAACACAAGGGACAAGAAACGAAGGAAATGCAAAAGAACCAGAAGATGAGCAATAAAATAGCAACATTAAACCCTCATATATCAATAATCACTCTAAATGTAAATGGATTGAATTCTCCAATCAAAAGACACAGAGTGGCAGGATGGATTAAAAACCAAGATCCAACAATCTGCTGCCTCCAGGAAACATATCTCAGCTCTAAAGACAAACACAGACTCAAAATAAAAGGATGGAAAACAATACTCCAAGCTAATGGCAAACAAAAGAAAGCAGGAGTAGCCATACTTATATCAGACAAAGTAGACTTCAAGATAAAAAAGGTAATGAGAGACAAAGAAGGGCAATATATAATGATAAAAGGGATACTTCACCAAGAAGACATAACACTTATAAATATCTATGCACCCAACACAGGAGCACCAAAGTACATAAAACAACTGCTAAAAAACCTTAAAGGAGATATTAACAATAACACAATAATAGTAGGGGATCTTAATACCCCCCTTACATCGATAGATAGATCATCCAGACAAAAAGTCAATAAGGAAATAATGGACTTAAACGAGAAACTAGACGCAATGGATTTAATAGATATATACAGAGCACTCCACCCAAAAAAAGCAGAGTACACATTCTCCTCAAGTGCACATGGAACATTCTCAAGGATAGACCATATATTAGGAAACAAGGCAAACCTCTATAAATTTAAGAAGATTGAAATCATTACAAGCATCTTTTCTGATCATAATGCTGTGAAACTAGAAATCAACTGCAAGGAAAAAACTAGGAAAGGGACAAAGAGGTGGAGACTAAACAACATGCTACTGAACAACCAATGGGTCGTTGATGAAATTAAAGGAGAAATCAAAAGCTATCTGGAGATAAATGAAAAGGAAAATACACCATACCAACTCATATGGGATGCAGCAAAAGCAGTCCTGAGAGGGAAATTCATAGCAATACAAGCTCACCTTAACAAACAAGAAAAATCCCAAATAAATAACCTTAAATTGCACCTAACAGAGTTGGAAAAAGAAGAACAGACAAAGCCCCGAATCAGCAGAAGAAGGGAAATAATAAAAATCAGAGCAGAAATAAATGAAATTGAAACCAAAAAAACAGTAGAAAGGATCAATGAAACAAAGAGCTGGTTTTTTGAGAAGATAAATAAGATTGACAAACCCTTAGCCAGACTCACTAAGAAAAAAAGGGAGAAGACTCAAATAAATAAAATTAGAAATGAAAGAGGAGAAATTACAACAGACACCACAGAAATACAAGGATTATTAGGGAATACTATGAAAAACTTTACGCCAACAAATTGGACAACCTAGAGGAAATGGACAAATTCGTGGACGCATACAACCTCCCAAAACTGAATCAAGAAGAAGTAGAGAATCTGAACAGACCAATCACAAGTAAAGAGATTGAAACAGTATTAAAAACCTCCCAAAAAATAAAAGCCCAGGACCAGATGGCTTCCCTGGAGAATTTTATCAAACGTTCAAAGAAGATTTAGCACCTATCCTTCTCAAACTATTCCAAAAAAATAGAGGAAGATGGAATACTTCCCAACACATTCTATGAGGCCGACATCATGCTGATACCAAAGCCAGACAAGGACAATACAAAGAAGGAAAACTGCAGGCCAATATCACTGATGCACATAGACGCAAAAATCCTCAACAAAATATTGGCAAACCGAATACAGCAATACATCAAAAGGATCATACACCACGATCAAGTGGGATTTATACCAGGGACACAGGGATGGTTCAACATCCGCAAATCAATCAACGTGATACACCACATTAACAAAATGAAGAATAAAAACCACATGATCATCTCAATCGATGCAGAGAAGGCATTCGACAAGATCCAGCATCCATTTATGATAAAAACGCTCAACAAAATGGGTATAGAAGGAAAGTACCTCAACATAATAAGGGCCATATATGACAAACCTACAGCAAACATCCTACTCAACGGGGAAAAACTGAAAGCCATTCCTTTGAGGACAGGAACAACACAAGGGTGCCCACTCTCACCGCTCTTATTCAACATAGTACTGGAAGTTCTGGCCAGAGCAATTAGGCAAGAAAAAGGAATAAAAGGACTCCAAATAGGCAATGAAGAAGTGAAACTCTCACTATCTGCAGACGACATGATCTTATACATAGAAAACCCAAAAAGTTCCATCGGAAAACTACTAGAAACAATCAACAACTACAGTAAAGTGGCAGGGTATAAAATCAACTTACAAAAATCAATTGCATTTCTACACACTAACGATGAAAAAGCAGAAAGAGAACTCAAAAGGACAATCCCATTTACAATTGCAACAAAGAGAACAAAATATCTGGGAATAAATTTAACCAAGGAGGTCAAAGACTTATACAATGAAAACTATAAGACACTATTGAAAGAAATCGAGGAGGACATAAAGAAATGGAAAAATATTCCATGCACATGGATTGGACGAATAAATATAGTTAAAATGTCCATTCTACCTAAAGCAATCTACAGATTCAATGCAATCCCAATCAGAATCCCAATGTCATTCTTCACGGTAATAGAACAAAAACTACTGAAATTCGTATGGGGCAACAAAAGACCCCGAATAGCTAAAGCAATTCTGAAAAAAAAGAACAAAGCTGGAGGCATCACAATCCCTGACTTCAAAATATACTATATAGCTACAGTAATCAAAACAGCATAGTACTGGTACAAGAATAGACACACAGATCAATGGAACAGAATTGAAAGCCCAGAAATAAAACCACACACCTATGGACAGCTAATCTTCGACAAAGGAGCAAAGAACATACAATGGAGAGAGGGAAGTCTCTTCAATAAATGGTGCTGGGAAAATTGGACAGCAACATGCAAAAGAATGAAAGTAGACCATCTCCTATCGCCATATACAAAAATCAATTCAAAATGGATCAAAGACCTGAAAGTGAGACCTGAAACTATAAAACTCCTGGAAGAAAATATAGGCAGTACACTAATTGAGATTGGACATAAAGGGATCCTTTCAGATTCCATGTCTACCCAGACAAGGGAAACAAAAGAAAAAATAAACAAGTGGGACCTCATCAGACTAAAGAGCTTCTACAAGGCAAATGAAACCAGGATCAAAATGAATAAACAACCCACCAGCTGGGAGAAAATATTTGCAAATCGTTTGTCTGACAAGGGATTAATCTCAGTAATATATAAAAATCTCATACAACTGAGCAACAAAAAAACAAACAACCCGATCAAAAAATGGGCAGAGGATATGAACAGACATTTTTCCAAGGAAGAGATACAGATGGCCAATAGACACATGAAAAGATGTTCAACATCACTAATCATCAGGGAAATGCAAATCAAAACTACACTAAGATATCACCTTACACCGGTTAGAATGGCTATAATCACAAAGACAAATAACAACAAATGCTGGAGAGGTTGTGGAGAAACGGGGACCCTCATTCACTGCTGGTGGGAATGCAAACTGGTGCAGCCTCTATGGAAAACAGTATGGACAGTCCTCAAAAAATTAAAAATAGAAATACCGTATGATCCAGCAATACCACTCTTGGGCATCTACCCAATGGACGTGAAATCAACCATCACAAGAGGCGTATGCACCCCTATGTTCATTGCAGCATTATTCACTATAGCCAAGAAGTGGAAGCAACCCAAGTGTCCCTCAACTGATGATTGGTTAAAGAAGATGTGGTATATACATACAATGGAATACTACTCAGCCATAAGAAAAGACACAATTGTCCCATGTGCAACAACATGGAAGGACCTAGAGGGTATTATGTTAAGTGAAATAAGCCAGAGAGAGAAGGACAGACACTGCATGAACTCACTCATATATGGAATATAAGTGAACACACGGACAGAGAGAACTGATTGGTGGTTACCAAGGGGAAGGGGGGTGGGGGGGGCACAAGGGGTGAAGGGTTACATCCACAAGGTGACGCACAAACAAAAATGTACAACTAAAACCCCACAGTGTTATAAACTAAGACATCAGTAAAAAAAAAAAAAAAAAAAAGAATAGAGGCATTAGAAGGGCAAAGAGATTAGGAGAACTCAGGATTCAGAGTCTACAGCCTGAAGGATTAAGAGTAAGTTGGGTAGTGGTTGCCTAGGGTTAGGGATAGGAATGAGAAGCAACTATAAATGGTCATGAAGTTTTTAAAATTAAATCATGGTGATGGTTTTACAACATTGTAAATATAATAAAATTCATTGACTTCAATGACTTTTACACTTAAAAAAGAAAAAAAAGAAATTAAATGTGAAAAACACACGAACAAGCTTATCAACAGAAGGATGCCACAAAGGCAATGGATAAAATTTGACAATCATTCCTACTAAAAACTCCAGTAGAATGAAGCTACATAAATATCCTAAATAGCAAAACGTTAAATCTATTTCAATAAAAATCAGCAACTAGACAGAGATACTTATGATCATTATTACTTAACACTGTACTAGAGATTCTAAAACAGTGGTTCTCAACTGGGGAGAATTTGGAAATTCTATGGTGGCATTTTTGAATGTTTAACTGAGATTGGAGGGGGAGGGCTCTACTGGCATTTAGTGGATATTAGTCAGAAATGCTAACAAAGACAAACTACCCAACTGAAAAGTGGGCAAATTAAATGAAAAGCAATTCATATAAAAGTAAAGATAAATGACCAATAAGCTATGAAAAGATACTCTCATCATTAATAGTAAGGGAAATACAAATAAAAATAACAGTGAGATATCATTTAACTGGGAGTTAAATGTGCTTGTGGGGAGGGAGGAATAAAGGATATCCTAATATGTTGCAAGTTGAAGTGCAGATTTATAGTCTTTTGAGAAAGCAATCTAGCCACATCTATAAATTTTATTATATATTTAAAATTTTCTTTATTCAAAAATTTTTTAATTTTTTTAAATTTAAAAATAAAAAGTTTTAAATATATTTAAAAATACATATATTTTGATCCAGCAATACCAACCTTGAGACTCATCAAGATAAAAGCACCAGTATGTAAAAGCATATTCACAAGGATATATATTTATAGTAATACTGCTCACAGTGGCAAAAAACTGAAAATGAATTGCAAATCAATAAAGGGATAGATGTATATGGTACATGAAAGGAGAGAGGAGGGGTTAGGAAAAAAGGAGGGGAAGTATGAAAGGATCACATTTAAATAAGATTATAAAATCATTTGTGTGTATAAAACAATTTAAAGTGTCTTAAGGTCAATAAGAAAATATTCACTATAGAAAAACCAAAACAGTCTTTGCAAAAATATCTTGAAAATTGATTTCCAGGGACAACCACAGTTATCTAACATTTAGCTGAATACCCATCAGGCGTGTGTGTATGAAATTTCACATAACTGAGATCATATTATTGTTAGTAAACAGTAAGAAGAGGATGAGAGGCAGAGCTTAACAGCTAAAAAAGATGGTTCAATTTATAACATTTATTTGAAAATCTAGATGGTGTCTCCATAGCTTCCATGTAATCTTTCCAATTTTGAAGCCAAGGTATTCAAGAGGTAGTAAAATAGAGTGGTTAAGAGGACAACTCCAGAGCCAAATAGTATATCTGCATCCTAGCTACACTATTTATTAGATCTGTTACCTTGAGCAAGTTACTTAACTGCTCTGGGTCTTCCTTGTCTATAAAACGGAAGTACTAACAATACCTGCAGAGTTGCTGTGAGGATTAAAGAAATTAATAGTCATAAAGCACTTCGTATAGTACCAGCACTAAAGAGATGGTAGCTGCTATTTGCTGTTAATACTGAGGTGCAAATTAAAGTAACAACAGGATATAATTTCCACCCGTCTGAGAAAATGTTTTAAATCTATCAATATCACAAGTTGACAAGAAGATGGCACTGCAAGAAACAGTATTTAATGAGGAGGAATCCTAAAGTGGTATAGTCACTTTGGAGAATCATATGGCAATACCTAGGAAAGCTCAAGTTATATACTTCACTGTGCTATAGAAATCCCACTTCTGGGCAAATGGGCTAACCTAGAAACACTCCTGGGCAAGTATCTAAAGATACAAAAAAATGTTCATAGCAACACTGTTTGTAAAAGCCCCAAACTGGAAACAGTCAACAGGTAAAAGAATACAGCAGCAAAAATTAATGAACTACTCCTATTGCTACAATGTTGACATGGATGAGTCTCACAAATGTGCTAAGTGGAAATAAAGTGAGTATACATAGTTATAAATCATTTATATAAAGTTTTATAACACACAAAATAATATCTTGGTTTAGAAAGGTAGAAGTACTGAAAGTACTTACAGGAAAGATAAACATCAAGTTCAGAACTTGAGGAGGAGAGGGAGAAATGATCAGGGAGTGCAAAGGAATCCTTTATATTACTCTTTATACCTTGTTGTAAGCCTCAGTTATCTCAAAATAAATTTAAAAAGTATCACTTCTTAATATAAAACTAACTTTTTTAAAATTTCCTTTTGTGTAAAGTATAAAAAGTAACTGTTAATGAAATCTCATGGTAGCAAGGTAAGAAGGTAAAGGTGTCCCAGAAACGAAAAGCTGCCATTCAGCTCTTAGCACCTATTAAGCATAATGTGATATGATGGAAAATGTAAAATGGGACATCAAGAACTAATTCAAGGAGGCACAAGTCATTTTTCAAGAGCAGAAACTAGGCTTTATATCACTAATATCTTTCAATCCCATGTGCTCCTAATTCTAGCCCATATTCTCAGAAACAAGCCACTATACTGAATTTCAAACTTAATACATTGCTTTTTCTTTTCTTTATGGTTGTTTGACTACATACGTTTGTAGTGCCAAAGTGTTGTTTAGTTTTGCATATATTTAAGTTTTATATAAATGAAATCACACTACATGTGACTAGGGGTCAAATCATGTAGGGCCTGTTAGACTACTGTAAGACTACTGTAGTCTGAATGAAATGGGGAGCCACTGGAGGATTCTGAACAAAACCTGACTTGATTTGACCTGTATTTTAAAAGGATCTATCATACTGCTGCTGTGTTAGGAGCTGACTGAAGGAGGGTAAGGATGAAAGCAAGATGACCAATTAGGGGCAACCACAAGTAACCTAAATAAAAGATGGTATTAGTGGTGGAGATGATGAGAAATGGTCAGATTTGGATACATTTTGACATTAGAAATTTCAAGGAGTTCCTGACAGTTTGGATATGGGGTATAAGACTAGAGAGGGGTCAAGGATGACACTGAGGATTTTGATCTAAACTAGAAAGACAGAACTGCATTAAATGATGAGGAGAAAACTGTGGGTGGAACACACTGGGAGGGGAGTTAGACCAGAAGTTCAGTTTTAGACACATTAAGATTAAAATGTCTTATTAGATATCTACATAGAGATATTGACTAGGTAGTTATTTATATGTGCCTGGAGTTCAGGGAGAAAAACCAAACTGGAGATATCAATTGGAAAATAATAACACATATGTGGTATTTAAAGCCATGAGCTAGAAAAGATTACTAAGAAATTTGAAAAAAACAGAGAAGAAGAAAAATCGCAGACTAAGCTCTGAGGCATTTCAACAATAACAGATTTCAGAAAACACACATTTAAGTAAATCAAAATCAGCAATCTTGTTTGGGCCAATGCGTAAAATAGGTTAGGACACAGCTTAAATGAACTCCAATTATACACAAAATAAGTACATCACCAAAGAGGGAATCTAAGTCTAGTCAGACATTTCATATATCTATGAATTGCGTTACAAATTAAGGCTGAATTAAAGCAAATTTATGATTCAGAGAAATCCAATTACTAGAAAAACAACTCAAAAGTATATTTATTATATTTATGGTAAGTCTATTAATCATATTTACATGTGAAAGATATCATGTAACATGAAAAAGTGTTTTTCAACTTATTAAGTAAAAAGACCTATAGTTATATGCAAATACTCACTGGACAAGCTGCAATAATATTACTTTATATTTAGAAAGACACCAGCATTGTCTTTACCTAGCGAGCAGTTGCTTTGCATCCTCCCATCTGTTGAACAACGTAACATGGTGCCAACTACACGGCCTCCCACAACAATGACACGTACATCCCGTCCATGAGACTCTTTAACATACTTCTGGAACAGGTATGGAGCTTCATGGCGGATAAGATGGCTTAGATCAGCCAAATGGTGCTTATCTCGGGCCAAAAAAACAGCTTTGCCTGTGATTGAAAAAGAATAAAAAAATATGGAAGACATCAAACTGTGGGTAGTTGATATCTATTACCTGCATCTTCTTGTGTCCCAATCTGCTCTTTCAGAACCAATTACTTTTTAGCTAAAGTAATATAGTTATGGTAATTAGTGAGAGAATACAAAACGTACATAAAGACAAAGTTAATAATCTCCTTCTACCACTCCTTCAATTCCCAAACTTTTACAACAGTGATCTAGAATTTATTTCGGTAAATGTTGTGAGAAGTGGGTCTAAGATTTGTATTCCTCCAGGTTGGCCAATGCCAGCCTCACTTATTAGCAAAACATTTCCCTCTGAGTTAAAACATGTCTTCCATATCAATATACTATATTTGTATATGGTAAAATAGCAGTACGTTACTATATACCTAGTTTTATTTCTGAATTCTCTAGTCTGTTCCACTGCTCTATCAATTTTTGTGCCAATAGAAGTGGCTGTTTTTAAAACATGGTTATAAATACTTTTTCTTTCTTCCCATCAAGAGGAAGGGTAATCTATGCCCCATTCATTTGAATCTAGGAGGGCTTGTGATTGCTTCAACCAACAGAACTCAGCAGAAGCAATTCCATACGACTTCTAAGGCTAGGTCATAAAAGGCCATGCAGCTGCTTTGTTCACTGGAGCATTCACTGTAGGAGACTTCTTGGTTGCCTTACTGGAGAAGCCAAAAATAAACAATGCAGTCAACAGTCCCGGCTGAACCCTGATCCAGCTATTGCTGTCAAGGCACTAAACCTTGTGAAGTACTTGGATTTATGAATCATTTTATTCCTTAAGAAATCCTTCCTTAATCTAAGTCATTAAGATGTTTTTATACACTGTCTTCTAAAGCTTTATAGTTTTGCCTTATACATTAAGTCTTCAAAGTATATAAATTGGGAGGGAGATGACTGGGTCCTCGCATTGTTGAAGAGGAAGATAAAGATATTAACTTGAGACTCAGTCTAAATTAAGTGTGCATCTTAAAATCTCTGGGATAATCACTAAATGAACAGAAATAACTTCTAGCCAAACTGAACAACTCACAGTAGCCTTCTATAAGTTTGAGGTACCATGCACCTATCAATTTTCCTCTAATTATTCTTCAGAAGCCCTGCTTCAAAAACTATAAATTTCAGGGGCCAGCCTGGGGGCATAGCGGTTAAGTTCACGTGTTCTGCTTCGGCAGCCCAGGGTTCACCAGTTCGGATCCTGGGCACAGACCTACTCACTGCTCAGCAAGCCATGATGAGGTGGCGTCCCATATAGAAGCTACAGCTCTACAACTATGATACACAACTATGTACTGGGGCTTTGGGGAGAAAAAAGAGGAAGACTGGCAACAGATGTTAGCGCAGGGCCAATCTCTCTCAAAAAAAAAAAAAAAAACCAACAAAAAAAAGAATGTTGTCTTTGGTTTATAAAAAACAAAAAAACTATTAATTTCAATTGATAAGACTACTGTCTAGTCAATAACCATGACCGAATACAAAGAAAATAATAATTGCTTTGATCTGATTAACAAAAAAAATCTATTTTGTATAATCACCCTTATTGATTCTCAAGAGTAATTGAGCAACAACTCATACACACCTCTATGACCCCGTGTATTCTTCACTACCATTGGGAACTCCAATACTTCTGCTTCATCAATCATTTTAGCAAAATTTTCATGACCACCTGGTTTGAGCAAAAAAGAAATTTAAGAAGAAAAGCAACAGAGGTGTTTTGTGATAAATTTTATCTACACCAAAGTCAGCAAACACAAGGAAGGTAGAAGGTAAGAACCTGATAGCTAAATTTTGTTTTCTTTGGAGAAAGTAATAAACAAACGTTGAAAGTACAATTAAATATCAGTTTAAAACAACCACCTTTAAAAATGAATGAAACCTATCTTAACTATAAATATGCTAATATCCAACTTAAAGAAATTAAATATCTTTCAGCTAAAAAAGTTTCCTAATTCTATAGAATTTTTCCTATTTTTATCCCTTATTTCTCCACCACACAAATAACAGAAGCCCCAAGGTCTACTTTATATTCAATTCCCATTTGGATTAAGAAACAGAAGAATGAGTCAGTTGAGAAGATGCATCCAAGGTTGAAAAGATGCTGCAGGCATACACATACACACTCTCTCTCTCTCTCATCAAACACACAAATTAATTTTTCTTATCTCCATTATTAATAAGAGTTCTTTCTTACTGAGCTACTCAGTACCCATGGGTTAAGTCTTGCTTTTGTTTTTATTGCCCAGGAACAAATGATATAGTGGCAAGATTAGAGCAAAAACAGACTGTAGTTGTAAAAAAAATCAGCATGATACAGAAAAATTAAACCAGGAAAAGTTCATTAAGCAACTGCAATATCATAAATTTGTAGCTTAGAGAAATTAAGATGATTCAGTCCTC
The DNA here is from genome assembly GCA_031878705.1 of Tapirus indicus. Taxonomy (NCBI): domain Eukaryota; kingdom Metazoa; phylum Chordata; class Mammalia; order Perissodactyla; family Tapiridae; genus Tapirus; species Tapirus indicus. Next base: position 105,129,990 of record CM062918.1, on the reverse strand, counting down.
AAATTTTAAACCTTCAACATTAGAGCAAAGGTAATATTTGTTAATTTGGTTAACTCTTTTCTCCTTTCCATTCTCCTAAAATCAGAATTGTAGACCCATGATACAAGTTATAATATCCCACAAGCATGAGGAAGACAGAATTTTCAAACTATTCACATAGTCTCTTCTATGCAATTGCTAAAAACAGCAACTGTATACACACATGCCATACAGATGGGGAGTTCCCTTCTTTAACACATTAAAAATAAGAAGAGGACAGAAATTTCTTTTTAAAGCCTCATTAACTCTCCAAGCACTCTACTGTACATTTATTTGGAGAAATGTCTTTATGAAAAATTGTACTTAATTTTAGTCTAATCCTTTCTAAACTGGAACTACTGGAAAGGCAGGAAATATATTAACATAATATTGTTCACAGCGGTGCTACTCAAAGTGTGGTCCAGTAACTTGTCCCTGTTTGTGACTTCTTTGCTATTGATATGTGACCAGATAAATATAAAAAGAATAAGCACTAGAAGCTTTTATAGCAATCTGACATTCCTGTGATATTTTTATTATACCTTATGAGAGTATTAATCTATAGTAGACTGGTCTTTAAAAAAAAAAAGATCCTTTACCATAGATAGTTTTAGAAGCACTGGTTTAAGGCATACCTAAGTAGTGTCATTTTCTTTAAAAAATAAGAAAGTATTTATGAAAAATCATCATGAAAATGGTAATGAAGGTAATCAGAAATAAAACAGAGATGTCATCAAATTCCATTATCTTTTACCTCAGGGGTTGGCAAATCTGTGGGGCAGATTTGGCCCACTGCCTTTTTCTGTAATAAAGTTTTACTAGAACACAGCCACACTCATTTGTTTCAGCACTGTCTATAGCAGCTTCACACCATAACAGCATTACTGAGGGTCACAAGAGAGAACTTAACAGCCTGGAAAACCTAAAACATTTACTATTTGGCCCTTTACAGGAAAAGTTTGCTAAGTCCATTCTACCCATATCATGGAACTAAATCTTAACACGTGATTCATAATTCTCCTGTCCAGTTTATTAAAACTAAAAGTCACTTCTACAAGAAGTTTTTCATGTTCACAAATTTCCTTTTATCACATAACTCTATTAATTTACTATGGCTTTAAAAACTATCAGTGTTCTAAAATTTAGGTTATAAATTCTTATTAGTGCACTCACCATAAGAAAAAGTATCTGGCAGAGGAACACCATGGCCAGCCAACTCCTGAAATGTCCAGAACTTATTAACACAGTTCAGGATGGCTTGAGGCCGGTTCATCAACCGGCATCCCATCTTCTCCAGATGGCGCAGAACAGTGATGTCACTGTCACTCTGCACCCAAGGGGTTGGCACTCTCACCACCACCACCTGGGGGTAGGCAGTAATTAGCTCTCCATTGATCCGAAGACCTGAAATACATAGGAACGACACCAAATCCATTTAAAGGGAATACACAATAAAACAGAGAAATAGAAATACACCAAAGCTTGGGTCACAAAACCAAATGTATTATCTTGTAAACATTTCATTGGGACAGACACTCCTCCTTAAATTATATTCCTTTGTAAGAAAAAAGAAAATTTAATGAGAAAAACTTCTGTACTGGTTAAATAAACCACGGTACATATCAATACAATGAACTACTACACAGCCATTAAAAAGAATGTCATAAATCTCTATGTTCAGAGATGGAAATAATGTCCAGATACATAAAATTTAAAAAAAAAGCAAACCTGACAATAAGTTTTGTCTTTACATATGCATAGAAAATGTGTGAAAGGATAAAAGATGAAAGTGGCTTTCTGAGTGTGAGTGGGTGGCAAGGGAGGAAGAGAAAGGCAGAATGGAGAACTCGAACATTTTGCTCCATGTAATTCTCTATCTTCTTTATGTTTTTCTTTTAAGTGAGGATATAAGCTTTTATAATGAAGAAAGAAAAATTTAAAAAGAGAAGTTTCTTAAATTTTATCCAATACTATTCTATTTAAAGAGGTCCCAAATAATAAAGGAACAAGGTATTTATATGAGTTTCTCCTTAACACTTATTTTCATTAAAAAATAGCATATATAATTTGTTTAAAATGTTCAAATACAAACCATATAATGTATTCATCCAACATCCCAGGTACTTTGTGTAAATAGTATGTATTCTCCCCATTGTTATCTAACTACAGAAAAATATGTAGATAATTTTTAGAAAAATTAGATATTTTATATTTATATCACTTTCTCATCACTTAAAATTATACCAGAGACATCTTTCTATGTCAGTGCATATATAGCTTTATTTACTTCCTTTTTTAATGGGCTGAATGGAACTACATTTTATAGATATACCATATGATCAATCCCTTACTCATAGATTCATTCATTCGATAAATATTAAGCAATTACTATGTGTCAGATTCTTTTCTAGAAGTTGGAAATAGATTGGTAAATAAAGCACATGAGGTCCTTGCTCACAAGAAGCTTTCATTCTAGCACGAGAGACAGACATCTATGTATTAATTTTTATGGGATTAGCTTTTAAACATGGTAGAAGTTCTGACACAGGAGAGATCAGTGAGGCAGAGGTAATAGCTGAATTAGGGCATAAGCCTTGGGGTATGTGTGTGTTTAAAGAAAGAAAGGACACTTCAGATGTAAAGGAGTAGCAGAAGTCACAGGGCAAAAAGAGGAATACGAACAATTGTGTGCCTCAACTGCAATTTGTACTGATGTAACTAAAAGATAAGGCTGGTCAGTTAAAGTGTCAAATATGCAAAGTCACACATTTTTATTGAGATAGAACTGACATATAACTTTGTGTTTTAGGAGTGCAACATAATGATTTGATACATGTATATAGTAAAATGATTATCACAATAAATTTAGTTAATATCCATCACTTCACATAATTACAAATTTTTCTTCTTGTGATGAGAACTTTTAAGATTTAATCTCTCAGCAACTTTCAAGTATACAATAGAGTATTGTTAACTATAGTCACCATGTTGTACATTACATCCCCAGAACTTATAAATGGAGGTTTGTACCTTTTGACCAACATCCTCCCACTTCATTCACCCTACACCTTCCACCCTCTGGCAACCACCAAACTGTTTTCTGTATCTATGAGTCTGATTTTTTGGGGGGTTCCACACAGAAGTGAGATCAGACAATATTTGTCTTCGTCTGACTTATTTCACTTAGTATAATGCCCTCAAGGTCCACCCATGTTGTGACAAATGACAGAATTTCCTTTTTTATGGCTGAATAATATTCCATTGTGTATATATACCACATTTTCTTTATCCATTCATCCACTGATGGACACTTAGGTTATTTCCATGTGTTAGCTAGAGGGGTGCAGATATATCTTTGAGATAATGATTTCATTTCTTTCAGGAAACACTCAGAAGTGGAAGTGCTGGATCCACATATTCTGAGCTAAAAAGTTTGTATCTGTTCTGATTAAGAGAACTGAGGGTGTGTGCTAGATACTGCCTGTTGAAACTTCACACCATTGACATTTTTTAATCCCTCCCTGTACGGCAGGAGATAAAAGCATTTCCCACACTCTCTTGCCAACAAGGTTCCATTTTGAGAAACCAATGAGAGACAATTACATAGAATTTTAAAGGTGAAAGAGAAGTACAAGTCATTATTCTCCAGGGGCAGCTACAAGTAGGTATGTGGTCATCAGCAAACGTGAGGTTTTGCCAGTGGCTTCAGGCATTCTCCTCACAATCATTCACTGTGCTGCTATAAGCACCTTGAGATCAGCAACGACAGATTTCTGCAATTCTGCACTTTCTCATTTCTTAGGCTTTAGTGACTTGCCTCAACAGGCAAATTTCAAGAGCAATTTTTTAAATCAGGAAAAAACCTAGTGACTAGATTGGGGGTTAAAAGTTTTGAGACTAGGATGTGGAGAATGAGAACGTTGGAAAGGGAAGCCAGTTTAGGGCAGAGGATATATGAAAGATTTTGATGATAACAATAAGGACATCAAATTAGAACTATTCTGTAATAGTTGTGAAGTATGGATTGGAACTATACATATATGTATATCTAATTCATATTGGTATTGTGGAGTGTGTGTGTATGTGCATGTGATTGATTTATTTACGGGAATCAGCCCAAGACGTAATAGCTAAAGAAATGGGGATATACAGGCTGAAAAAAATGGAGAAACCTAGGACCAAGATTTGATGGATCTCAATAAGAGACAAAAGGATGCAAAAACCTGAGGGAAAATCAGTCAAAAAACTAGGAAAATCTAGTTTTAAGTAGTATTATGGAAAAAAAGAAAAGTCAATATTATCAGGAGAGAATGATCAAATTCATTAAATGAAACAGAGGTAACAAGAATATTGAGTTTTAAGAAAAGTTTGAGTGATCAGGAAAAGAGAAACTGTCAGTTGTCAAGAGAAAAATTAACCATTATTATATTATCTTCTCATTTCCCTAATCTGGAGACACCTTTTGCTCCTTTTAAGAAATGGGATAAAGAAAGCAATGGAACTGTTCCACTCTCAGTCCACACCACTAGTAGGAACCATCTATCTGCTGCCACTGGAAACTGGGCGTATGGGAGTACTTTACCCAAAGCTCAGTCAGACCTGCATAGTACCCATAGTATGGGTATTACTGAGGATGGAAAAAAATTCAATGCCTCCCGTAACAGAAACAAACACTCTGTTATTCTAGGCAAGCAGAAGGTGATCCAAGGCTGGAAAGAAGGGCAGGTACAAATGAATGTGAGCCAAAAAAGGGAAGGTGACATTTCTTACAACTCTGCCTTGTGTGCTACTGATCTCTTGGGCTGGGATAAAGATTTCAGTACAGTTATGCATTGCTTAACAATGGGGATACATTCTGAGAAATGTGTTGTTAGGCAATTTTGTCATTGTGTGAACATCATAGAGTGTACTTACACAAACCTAGACAGTATAGCCTAACTACACACTTAGGCTATATGGTATTAATCTTATGGAACTACTGTTGTACACGTGGTCCATGTTGATTGACCGAAACATCGTTATGCGGCACATGACTATATGAATGTTTTGGATTAAGTGTATGAACAAGCAAATTAACAGCCAATGATGAGTTAACCTTAGAACAGCAATGGGATGGGGGAACAATTTTTGTTCCTTTATTTTTAGGATAAAAAACGTATTAACTATTAAAAGGCTGCTGCTGTTGTCAAGGCAGAGTGAGAAGGTATTAAGGGCTGATTATTCTCCAAGTTGAAGGATACCTTTGGGATATTAACAATCTCCTTGCCAGTAATTTAAGTGGGGAATCTCTCATGTAGCCTACTCTAAACCTGTGCTTTTTGAAAGCAGAGTTTGGCTGCACTGTTAAGAATAAGTACCAGTATTTCTGTCCTCAGGAAACAAAAAACAGACAAATGATAGATTCCTTGCTGACTGGCATTTATTTTTCTTCTATCCTCTAGTGCTCTAGAGAATTTTTCAGGACTTCTGGAATCTTTTTTAAACCTTATAGACTTTTAACTGAAAGTTTCAAGTGAAGGTGCTGTTTACATACAATTAAAAACCCAATCTCTGTGCCAAAAATCAAGGAAGCACTCAAAGACTAAGGGAGATGTGTTACTAAAACACAGCAGACAGTCTGGAGGGGATCCCATTAGCCAAATTTCAGATGGTTTGACCATCAAAAAGAAGAACTAACTGATAACAGTGAATGCAGAAAAGTTCATGAATCCATAATGATTATGAAGAAAGGTAAAAAAAGCCTTATTTAATAACACTAGAGGGACTATTATGCAAATTCCTATCCTAAAAACTGGTAAATAATGAGAAAAAATTACATTTATCCCACCATTTCAGTAGGAACTATAGCTTATCACCAGTAGGAAAAGCTCTCCTTTGGAGAATAATGCCAATTAATACAGAAGAAATAACAAAATGAGAAAAAGAACCATTTTGTAAATCCCAATGAAATAAGTCAATCAGGCAAGGATCATCACAGATGCTAATAGCATTAAGGAAAGGTTGATGGGATATTTGTATACTGCCAAAATATCAGAGATTTGCTTAGCCAAAGATAAAACCAGATTTTTGTAACAGACAGACCCTGCAGACACTACCTTACCCAGTGATCAAACTTAGCATCACTGATAGTGGCATGAACTGTCATTTTGTACCTCCTAGTTGAGTGCACTATGAAGTATCTACCATCACCTAGGAAGTAACATTTGGCTCAAAATGCATAACCTCTATCTAATCACGCCAATTCGTGAGAAGCTTCAGGAGGCAAACATCACAAGGAAACTATCAGACAAATCCAGAATGTGAGACACTAAAGGTAACTGTTTTGACCACTTCAAAAAGTTGATGTTACCGAAGAAATAAATCTGGGAAGATTGTTCTAGACTTGAAAAAGACTAGGTAGACATTACATCCAAATACAGAACCCCGTAAAGCCCAATCTGAAAAGAATAATTGAAAAAGATATTTTGGAATCAATTGCAAAAATCTGATTCTAGGTTATATATATTAGATAATATTTTAAAAGTTACTCATTTCCATAGATGTGTTAATGATTTTGTCTTATACGGGACCGTGTCTTTATTTTCTGGCTACAGATATTTAAGTATTTAGCGGTGACATGAAGACAGATACTTGTTTCGAAAGGTAATAACTCCTTCAAAAAGCTGTGTGTAATGTATATAATATTTATTAGGAGAAACAGATATGAAAGAATTATGACAAAAGGTTACTACTGAACACCCAATCTAGGTAGCAACACTTTAGCTGTTCATAATTCTTTCAATTTTTCACTTAAATTTTTTAATAAAATAGTGAGGGGAGGAGTGAGGGATGGACCAAGACATCATATCAAACTCTTGAGTATTCCCTACAGAAAACTGATGTTGGTTATTCCTTTTTCAAAATCTCTGGATTTTGTTGCTCAGCTCTTTTTTCTTTTAATGGTTTCTCATCTTTTCTTTCACCAACATCAAAAGCCCATTTACTATTGCACCACTGCCCTATTTCCCTTGTCATTTATGTTTCAAGTATTATTACTGCAATAAAATTACTTCTATTAGTTCATCTTGGAAGGAGGGAGGTGGGAAGTCTAACTAAAAGCTAAAATAACTTACTAAAGGTAATCAGAACCATATCTAAAACCAAAAATCTAACATGTTCTTTCTCAGGCTGTGAGTTTCAACTAGAAAAAGCAAGAAGGCAGCGTAAGAGATTCACAATTTCTGAGGTTCCTACTCCTAGCTAAATTCACATAACAAAATTTAGCTGTTTAGGCCAACAGTTCAGCCAACTGATCCATTAATTAACTGACGAAACTATTGAATTCACCACCAAAAAGTCGTATTTCCCACATGTAAAATCTCAAGAGTCATATCACCAAAAAAGACCAGATAATTCTGAACATTTAAGATACTCAAGTCATGATAAACCTATTTTCCAATTAATCTATTCTAGGGCATTAACTAATAAAAGGTTTCAGCAAGAGGGCTTAGGTCACACAGAACTGATGCCTACCATAAATGCAACCTGTCTTCACATATATCTAACACATCAGAAATGTCCTCTTAAGCTTTTTTTTTAATCACTGGTTTGTTTCCCCCACCAAGTTGCAAACTAATCAAAAACAAAGGAAGGAAAGTAATCACCTAAATTTTGAAGAGAATAGGACAACTGGTAATGGGAATTCATGGTAATGGGAATTCATTCTTGAAGAAGAGAGAAGACATGTTCTACTGGATATCATAAAAACACAGTAATTAAATCAGTGTGATATTGATGAAAAGAACCACAGTAGAACAAAGGAATAGAACAAACCCATCAATGTACAGATACTTGATTTATTACAAAGGTAACACTACAGAGTGGTGGGGAAAGGTCAGTCTTCTTAGTAAAAGGTGCTGGGACAACCAAACATTCAAATGGAAAGAAAATGAAACTGTATTATTATCTATCAGCACACACACAAATCAATTTCAGGTGGATTATAAATCCACATGTGAATGATAAAAAAATAAACTCTCTAAAAGTTAACATAAGGGGGTATCTTCATGACCTCAAAGTAGGGAAAGACTTTTTAAACAGGGTGCAAAAAGAATCAACCACAAACAAGAAGACAAATTAGATTACATTAAAAGTAAATTCTTCTATTTATCAAGACACTATTAAGAAAGTTAAAAGCCAAGCTACAAACGAGACATTTACAAAAGTAAAATAATCAGACAACCCAATAGCAAAATGGATAAGAGGCTTGAACAGGCACTTTACAAGTGAGGATACCCAAACGAATATATGAAGATACTCAACCTCATTAGAGAGCTGTGATATAAGAATAAAACCACAGTTAGATACCATTTCATACTCACTATAACAACTAAAAACAAACTGACCGTTAACAAGTGCTGATGAGTGTGTGGTTTAGAAAGAAACCCCTCTTATGGTCACTAGGAAGAGAAGGGAAATTTCCTTAACCTGGTAAAGGGTATTTGCCAAAAAAATCTACAGTAAGCATCAGGTTTATTTACTGACACAAAATCACAGCACTCTTGTTTAAGATCAGGCATTAAGACAAGTGTGCTGGGGCCGCCCGGTGGCGCAGCGGTTTAGTCCGCGCTTGGCAGCCTGGGGTTCGCGAGTTCGGATCCCGAGCGCCCGCCGACGCACCGCCTGTCTGCTATGCTGTGGCGGCGTCCCACATAAAGTGGAGGAAGATGGGCACGATGTTAGCTCAGGGCCAGTCTTCCTCAGCAAAAAGGGGAAGATTGGCAACAGATGTTAGCTCAGGGCTGGTCTTCCCCACAAAAAAAAAAAAAAAAGAAGAAAAAAAAAAAAAAAGACAAGTGTGCTCATATCATCATTTTTATTCAACATTTTGTTGGAGGTCCTACTTAATCCAGTAAAATAAGAAAAATAAATAAAAGACATAGAAACTAGAAAACTGTCATCATTTGCAGATACAATTATCTGCATAAGACATCCTGGAGAATCTAGTGGGTACAATAGCAAGAGACAGAAGAGTATTTATAGTATACCACCTGGTATGCAGGAGAAGGGAAGAAATATGAATATATTCTAAGCTCTGAAAACAGACTGCCTGATGCTAAATCTTGGCTCCACCACTCAATATCCATGATCCTGGGCAAGCCATTTAAGGAATCTAGGATTCCATTTTCTCATTTGTAAAATAGAGACAATAATAGTACCAACACCTCATAGGATTATTACCAGAATTAAATGAGTTAATATTTGTAAAAGGTTTTGGAAACTGCTATACAAATGTTTGGAAGAAACATAATTTTAAAACTCATATTCTAAGACCTGAAACAGATTATCATTCTTTTCCTAGCTCACTTAGTAACTACACTCACTACTCTTCAAGTTCTTCTTTGGTGACCTGGCATCAGGTATCTCTCAGAGAACAGTCTTAGACAATGAAATCATCCAATTTCACAACTGTCAGAAGTACTGTGGATAAACAGAAGAGTATCATGTTTTTCTGTCACCAGTTAATAACAGTATCATTCACCAAATATTTACTGAACTAGCAACTATATCTGCATTATATTTAGTGCTCACAATTTAGTAACATATGGTGGGACAGTTTTGGTTATCTTTAATAACAATATTTAGGGGGCAGGGACCAGGGATACTCGATGTCTTTTAACACTTCATCACTATCTTTTCCCACATGATAACCAAGGGAATTATTTTGACATGGCACTTATATATTAGGACCTGCTTATTTATTTGCAAGAGTATCACATTTCCTAATTTACCTCATTTCAATTGTCTATAATTTATTATTATATTTTATTCATAGCTATGTCCTAATTTATAATACTCAACATCACATATAAAACTATAGCCATTTCCCAGAGCAATTTGATCCCTAAATCAGAAAGAGTTTAAGGCATCAGAGGTACAGCTAATCCAATTACTTCACTTTCCTGAACTACTCTGGAAAGGGAAGGCAATCACTCTGATAAGACAGGTATAGTCACTTGGTGCTGGCAGAGAAGATAAAATTTCATTCAAGTATCTCACTGAAGAATTAATAACAAAAATGCAGACTGATTTAGTGTGCAGACTAAATATAATCAAAGCACCCTACTTTGATAATAGGAGGAGGGTAAAAAGAAAATGACCTGAGTTCATAAAAGAAAAGATATTTCTTCCTGGTAAATAAAGACACTAAAGGTTTTTCTCATGAATACTCAAAAACTTATTTTCTGACTTAAGGAAATACCCAACTGTAAATCCCATGTCCAGTCTAAGTTCCCAAAAGATGAAGCAGAAAGTGACTCAACCGAGGCCATTCTTTACCTAATTAACACTAAAATGAAAACAATCACACTGGAAAGGATATTGGAAAAGGGCACATTAGTACAATCTTTCAGGACAGTTTGGCAATGAACGGTGATTCCACGCCTAGGAATTTATGGCAGAGGAATCCTACCTAAGGGCAATGCATATACTCTTCCTCTCACTCACTGGATAACACCTACTCATCCTTCAGGTTTTAGTGTCACTTCCTTAAAGAGGCCTTCTCTGCCCTGCCAATCTAAACTAGATTCCATTGGTGTACTCTCTCAAATCACACTGTACTTTTGTAACACTTAGTGTGTAACTATTTCTTTGACTTTGCTGTAAAGTCCATGTCTCCCACTTACCTTAAAGAAGACGAACCAGTTGGACTACATCTATTTTGCTAAACTCTACACCTCCAGTGCCTAGTATCTTGGCACCCAGACAACACTCACTCACAAGTGAAAAAAACTTAAAGAACAGCATATATGTTACAAATCCATTTATGTGTGTGTGTTTAGCAGTGATCAATCTATGGATGGTAAAATTTCAGATGATATTTGCTTTAATCTTTATATTTTGGTACTGTTTGTGTCATTTGTATGGTTAAGAAAAATATAAAGCTATTAGTATTTTAAAAAAGATATATTATGCTTTGTATATAGTAGGTGCTCTCAAACTGTTCCTTTCTCTTCCCTGTGCAATTAACTAAGAGGAAACTTTCAAGGGAATACTTAAGAAAAATGTCCAGAATAAATTAAAATGTTTTAATTATGTGAAATAACTAAGTGGTTTTGGGGGGTAGGTTTATCTACTAATGCAACAATTGAAAAGAAGCACCAAATAGCCAGAATTAGCCCAATGAATGACAACCAGCTGAGCTCTTAATAACAATAATCTGCTTTAAATAACTGAATCAACTTCATGAGAGCACTATAACATAAAATCAGGGGGGAAGCAATGAAGTATACACCTATACTAAAAGTAGGTAATTTGTAAGTCTACTAAAAATTAATACCAAAATAACACAGAATATGTAAAAGCAAATTGATTTCTTCTTACAAAACCATTTTTATTATTTTTTTGTCACTTTTTATTCTGGTATAACTTCAAACTTATTGGAAATTTACAAGAATAGAACAGAACAAGGAATTCCCACATACCCTTTACCCAGATTTACTAATTCTACATTTTGTCCTATCAGCATCATCATCATTCTTCTTCTCACCCCTCCATCACCCCCTCCATGTTTTCCCAAGAACGAGGACATTCTCTTACATAACTACAGTGCAATTATCAGAATTAGAAAATTTAACAAATTCCCAAAATAGTTTATAAAACCATTTTTACAGAGAAGAAAAAATAGACTCTAATTTCCAGACTCAATAGCTTTGCAGAAACATAAAAATAACATGTGAAAAGAAGATTACAGACTGTTTCAGGTATGACATGAGTTTTGGAGAATATAAATCTGATTTATTGTCATCCCCGATTTATTGTCATCTCTACCTAAAGACAGACAACAAAGCTCTTCATGGGTAAAGTGTAAAAATCACAGGGTCCCTTTAAAAGGCTAATGCGTATATGACATATGATTCCCATTTTATGCAAAATGCAAATTACATAAATATGTATTATACATGCATAGAACCTAAATAATTAGACAAGCCTATTATAAATAAAGTGTAATGTTTGCCTTTTCTCATGACCTTTCATGAACTTTTCAAGGCAATGTATATTTTCAGGTGAATTTACTAGAGTAAAAGAGAAATCTTTAGTTTAAACCAGGAAACGCGACTGGGAATAACAAATTTTCATCCATTCAAACATTCTATTTTTTTATTAAGGAAACTTCTAAACACAAAAGTAGTGAGAATATTATACTCCAATGTACCATCACCAACTTTCAACAATTATCAATACATGACCAACCTTGTTTTCTTCTATACCCCCATTTTCTCCAACCATAGATTATTCTAAGTCTACAAAACACAGTATAGTCAGAGAAGTTCAGCTCATCCCTGCCCTCTTCAATCTTTTCTCTTCTTTTCCCTAAAGGTAACCATATTTGAAAAATTATAGTTTATCCTTCCATTATCTATTTCTTAAACCCGCAGAAGTTATATTCACATATCACCCTCCACTTAGAAAATGGTACCATACTACATGTCCTTTTCCCCAGTTTAATAATTTCATTTAGCAATGTTATATTTTATCAAGTAGATATTTCAGTATGTATCTCAAAAGAAGGACTCTTGGGCACATAAATATTTCTTAACTAGGATACAAAAAGCACTAAGCAAAAAATTAAAAACATAAACTGTACTTAATTAAAATTAGAAACTTCCACTCACCAAAAAATTCCATTAACAGCGTGAAAAACGCAAGCCACAGAGTGAGAGAAGATATTCACAATACATGTATCCAATAAGAGACTTGCTCCCAGAATACAATATAAAACAACAAAACAAAAAGAAACAGACAGACACCCCAATCACAAATGAGTATACAGAGGATTCTGAGAAGGCAGCAAAGCAGAGAGCAACAGGAATCTGTCTCCCCACCTAGACAACAACCGCACTGGCATAATCTTGTCTGATGGAACTATTTTAGAACTCTGGAGTCTGTTGAAGGATTGCAACTTCCACGAAATGACTAGGAGGGTAAAATGCACTAATTCTGGTCAATTTCAGCTCTAACACAGTGGCAGCTACCCATCTCCCACCCCTCAGCCACACTGAGGACCTGTTCCTGGAGTAGTTGACACACCCTGCAGGAGCCAGGGTGGGTTGAAAAGACCCTGTTCTCCAAATACTGGGGATCTCTGCTCTGATGGCTAGTTGCAGCTTCTGATCAGAGATGTGCAAAGAGGTCAGTAGCCATTGTTGTTACACCACTCCCCTACTGTTACAAGCCTCTCCCTTCTGGCTGAAGTGACATCCAAGGGATTTTTTTCTTCTTCAAATATCCTCTCTGCCCCTTTCTCTCTCTTATCTTTTTTCCCTTTCATTAAAAAACAACTGCATATATGGAAAAATTAGAAAGTGACTGTACATGCCTAGAGAAAGATTCAGAAAAGACCTGAGAAGACACTAAGTTTACACCTCAGGCTAATCCTTGGCACAGAAACAGCCTACAATAATCAAAAAAACAGCAAACCCTGGGAAAGAGAGAGAATCTGATTTCCAGAGTTATCCCATTATTAGATTCAAATGCTCAATATTCAATGAAAACTCACAAGGTATACAAACAAACAGAAAAGTATGACCCATTCAAATGAGTAAAATAAATCAACAGAAACTGTTCTCCCCAAACCCTGATGGCAGAGATATTAGACAAAGATGTTAATTGTCTTAAAGATGCTCAAAGAACTAAAGAAAGATGTGGAGAAAGTCAAGAAAACAATGTGTGAACAAAATGGAAATATCAGTAGACAGAAAACATAAAAAGAAACCAAGAAGTAATTCTGGAACTGAAAAGTACAATAACAGAAAAGAAAAAGTCACTAGAGGAATTCAAAGGCAGATTTCAGCAGGCAGATGAAAGCATCAGTGAACCTAAAGAGACACATGCGTTGTGGGAGTCCCAGAGGGATACAGGATGGGGGGGGGGGGGGGGGAGAAGGAGCGAGAGAGGGATGGAGAGGAAGGAACAGAGAGAATATATTGAAATAATGGCTGAAAACTTCTCAAATTTGACAAACTACATGAATATAAACATCCAAGATGCTCAACAATCTCCAGGTAAGATGAACTCAAATGAAACCATGCTGAGACACACTATAACCAAACTTTCAAAACCCAAGACAAGAAGAAAATCTTGAAATCAGCAAGAGAGAAGCAAATCATCACATACTAGGGATTCTCAACAAATTTATTATCAGCAGATTTCTCGTCAAAAATGTTGGAGGCCAGAAAACAGGGGGCCAATATATGCAAAGTGCTAAAAGAAAAAAAAACTGTCAACCAAGAATCCTATATTTGGCAAAACCATCCTTCAAAAGTGAGGGAGAGGGGCCGGCCCAGTGGTGTAGCGGTTAAGTTCACATGCTCTGCTTCGGCAGCCCAGGATTTGCAAGTTCAGATCCTGGATGCAGACCTATGCACCGTTTATCAAGCCATGCTGTGGCAAGTGTCCCACATATAAAGTAGAGGAAGATGGGCACAGATGTTAGCCCAGGGCCAACCTTCCTCAGCAAAAAGAGGAGGATTGGCAACAGATGTTAGCTCAGGGCCAATCATCCTCACGAAAATTAAAAAAAAAAAAATGAGGGAGAAATTAAAACATTCCCAGGAAAAGAAAAGTTGAGGGAGTCTGACCACTAGATGTGCCCTGCAAGAAATGTTCAAAGAAGCCCTGCAAGGTGAGATGAAAGGACACTAGACAGCAACTCGAAGCTGGCTGCAGCTATAAAGATCTCAATAAAGATAAATACATGGGCAATTAGAAGAGCTATTATTGTATTGTATTATTGTAACAATAGTTTGTAACTGTACTTTTTGCTTTCTACATGATTTTACAGAGTAATACAATTAAAAAATAAACAATCATTAGTGTAAAAGCTAATATTACTATAACTTTGGTTGGTAACTCCAAGTCTTGTTTTCTATACAACTTAGGAGACTAATGCATTTAAAAGGATTACTAGTTTATGTTCTGAGGCACAAAATGTATACAGATGTAACTGTGACATCAGCAAAAAAAAACGGGGGTGGGGTCAGAGCTGTAAAGGAGCAGAGTTTTTGTATGTTATTGAAGTTAAGCTGATAAAAATTCAAATTAGAGTATTGTAGCATTAGGATGTTAAATGTAATCCCCATGGTAAACACAAGGAAAATAGCTATGGAATATACACAAAAGGAAATAAAAAAGGAATTTAAACATTTCACTACAAAAAAAAAATCAACTAAACACAAAAGATGACACTAACACAGGAAATGAGGGACAAAAAAAGCTATACAGCACATAGAAAACAAAAAGCACAATGACAGAAGTAAATCACTCCTTTTCAGTGATTACTTTAAATCTAAATGGATTAAACTCTCCATTCAAAAGACAGAGATTGGCAGAATGGATAAAAACACAGGACCACACTTTATGCTATCAAGACTCACGTGAGATCCAAAGATACAACAGGTTGAAGGTGAAAGGATGGAAAAATATTCCGTGCAATTTGTAACTAAAAGAGAGCAGAGGTGACTGTACTAATACCAGACAAAATAGACTTTAAACCAAAAAAAGGTTACAATAGAAAAGGGACATCATATATTAATGAAATGTTCAATACAGCAAGAAGATATAACAACTAACTTTTACACACCTAATGACCATCAAAATATAGGAAGCAAAAACTGACAGAACTGAAAGGAGTAATAGACAGGTCTACAATAACAGCTACAGACTTCAATACCCCAGTCTCAATAATGGACACAACAATCAGAAAGAAGACAAGTAAGGAAATAGAGAACTTTAACAGCAATAATAAACCAACTAGATCCAACAGACATACACAGAATAATCTACCCACCAGCAGTACATACATTCATCTCAAGTGCACATGGGATATTTTCCAAGACAAAGCAAATGCTAGGACACCAATTAAGTCTAAAAAGACTTGCAATGATAAATATCATACAAAGTACCTTCTCTGACCAAAATGGGATGAAGCTAGAAATCAGTAACACAAGTAAAACTGAAAAATTCACATAATTGTGAGTATTAAATAATACACTTTTAAACAACAAATGGATCAAAGAAAAACTCAGAAGGAAAATTAGAAAATACAAAGACTCGAATGAAAATGAAAACACGACATACCAAAATGTAAGTGACACAGTGAAAGCACTAAGGAAACAATTTATAGCTATAAATGCTTACATTAAAAAAAAAGAAAGATCTCAAATCAACAATCGAACTTTGCAACTTAATGAACTAGAAAATGAACAAACTAAACCCAAACTTAGCAGAAGGAAGGAATAATAAATGTTAGACATAAATGAAACAAGAGAAAAAGCAATGAAACCAAAAGTTGGTTCTACACAAAGACCAATATAATTGACAAAGCTTTAGCTAGATATACTAAGAAAAAAAGAGGAAAGACAAGTTATTAAAATCAGAAATGAAAGTGGGGACATTACTACTAATTCTACAGAAATAAAAAGTACTATAAAAAAGTAACATGAACAACTGAATGCCAAAAAAAATTGAATAACATAGATGTAATGGACAAATTCCTAGAAACAAAAAACCTACCAAGACTAAATCACAAAGAAATAGAAAATATGAATAGACTGATAACTAGTAAGGAGACTGAATCAGTAAACAAAAATCTCCCAATAAAGAAAAGCCCTGGACCTGATGGCTTCACTGGTGAATTCTGTCAAACATTTAAAAAAAATTAATGCCAATCTTTCTCCAACTTTTCCAAAAAATTGCAGAGGAGGGTACACTTCCTAACTCATTCTATGAGGCCAGCAAAACCCTTATACCAAAACCAGACAAAGACACTACAAGAAAACTGCATACCAATATCCCTTATGAACACTGATGCAAAAATCCTAAACAAAATACTAGCAAACAGAACTCAGCAGCATATTAAAAGGATCATACACCATGACCAAGTGAGATTTATTCCTGGAATGCAAGGATGGTTTGACATATAAAAACCAATCAATGTAATACACCACACAACAGAATCAAGGAAAAATAAAACAATACATTATCATCTCAAATGATGTAGAAAAAGCATGACAAATTCAACACCCTTTCAAATAAAAACTCTCAATGAAATAGGAAAAGAAGAAAACTACCTCCACATAAAAAAAAACAAACACATATTAAAATCCCACAGCAAGCATCACACTCAATGGTGAAAGATTGAAAGCTTCTCCTCTAGACCAGGAACAAGCAAGGATACCCACTATCACCACTTCTATTTAACACATAGTACAGGATGTTCTAGCCAGAGCAATTAGGCAAGAAAAAGAAATAAAAGGCACCTAAATTAGAAAGGAAGAAGAAAAATTTTCTGTTTGCAGATAATATGATCTTATATGGAGAAAATCCTAAAGATTCCACAAAATAACTTTTAGAACTAACAAATAAATTCAGCAAAGTAACAGAAAACAAAGCCAACAAACAAAAATCAACTGCATTTCTATACACAAACAATGAAAACCTGAAAATGAAATTACAAAAACACTTCCATTTACAATAGCATCAAACAGAACAAAATACTTAGGAATTAATCTAGCCAAGGAGGGAAAGACTTGTACAATGAAAACTACAAAACATTGCTAAAAGAAATTAAAGAAGAATAAATAAATGGAAACACACCTCATGTTCATGGACTCGAAGATTTGATATTATTAAAATGCAATACTACCCAAAGTGATCTACAAATTCAATGCAATCCCTATCAAATCTCAACGATGTTTCTTGCAGAAATAGAAAAACCCATCCTAAAATTCACATGGTATCTCAAGGGACCCTGAATAGCAAAAATAATCTTTAAACAGAAGAACAAAACTGGAAGACACACACCTTCTGATTTCAAAACATACTACAAAGTTCAGTAATCAAAACAGTGTGGTACTGGCATAAAGACAGACATATAGACTAATGGAATAGAAGAGAGCCCAGAAGTCATCACATTTATGGTCAAATGGCCATATGGTCTCAGTTACAATTACTCACCACTGCTGTTGTAGCATAAAAGCAACCACAGACAACACGAATACCAAAGGCATAGCTATGTTCTAGTACAACTTTATAAAAACAGCTGGAAGGCCTGATTTGGCCTATGGGCCAGTTTACTGGCACCTGCAAAAAATACATAACCTCAATCACGAGAAGCATGAAAACTGTTGGATATTCCACAAAATACATGACCAGTATGTTTCAAGTCTCAAGGTCATAAAAGACAAACAGGAGAGTGACATTAGCAAGATGGCAGAATAGGAAGCCGCAGGTCTTATTCCCCTACAGGGACACCAATTTAACAACAACATACAGTCTAAAAAGTCTTTATTAGAAATCCAAATTTGGGAAAAGAAATGGTCAAGAAGTTGCAATACCTCAGGCGAGTGCAAAGCCAAAAACAGGCACAATAAAACATGAAAGAAAAGCTGTCTGCATTTTATCACAATATCTCTTTCCACAAGCCAGCACAACTCAGTGTGACAGGGAGAAATTACCCAACTTGAGGCTTCTGCCTCGGGAGAGAAAAAGAGTAAAAGTATGTCCAACCTTCCAGATTTTCGGAGGGCTGACCAAGGGAGTGGTTTCTATCTTGTCTGACAGAAAAGTGAAGATGATAATCCAGCCTTCTTTGGATGCCTGGGAGCCAGCAAGAACAAAATAAAGATGAGTGGCTTGTTGCAGAACCAGAGAACCTGTACCACCACAGGAAGACACCAAAGGGAAAAAGATATTACAAACTCTTGAAAAAGAAACCTGCAACTGTATGCCAACAAATTGGACAACCTAGAGGAAATGGACAAATTCCTGAGCGCATACAACCTCCCAAAACTGAATCAAGAAAAAATAGAGAGTCTGAATACACCAATCACAAGTAAAGAGATTGAAACAGTAATCAAAAACCTCCCAAAAAATAAAAGTCCAGGACCAGACGACTTCCCTGGAGAATTTTACCAAACATTCAAAGAAGATTTAATACCTATCCTTCTCAAACTATTCCAAAAGAGGAAGATGGAGTACTGCCTAACACATTCTATGAGGTCAACATCACCCTGTTACCAAAGCCAAACAAGGAAAACTACAGGCCAACATCGCTGATGAACATAGACGCAAAAATCCTCAACAAAATATTGGCAAACCGAATACAGCAATACATCAAAAGATCATACACCATGATCAAGTGGGATTTATACCAGGGACACAGGGATGGTTCAGCATCTGCAAATCAATCAACGTGATACACCAAATTAACAAAACAAAGAATAAAAACCACATGATCATTTTAATCAATGCAGAGAAGGCATTCGACAAGATCCAACATCCATTTATGATTAAAAACTCTCAACAAAATGGGTATAGAAGGAAAGTACCTCAACATGATAAGCGCCATATATATGACAAACCTACAGCTAACATCCTACTCAGTGGGGAAACACTGAAAGCCGTTCTTTTGAGGACAGGAACAAGACAAGGGTGCCCACTCTCACCACTCTTATACAACATAGTACTGGAGGTTTTGGCCAGAGCAATTAGGCAAGAAAAAGGAATGAAAGAACTCCAAATAGGCAAGGAAGAAGTGAAACTCACTGTTTGCAGACAACATGATTTTATATATAGAAAACCCTAAAGAATCCATTAGAAAACTATTAGATATAATCAACAACTACAGCAAAGTTGCAGGGTACAAAAATCAACTTACAAAAATCAGTTGCATTTCTATACTCTAACAATGAACTAACAGAAAGAGAACTCAAGACAATCCCATTTACAATCACATCAAAAAAAATAAAATATCTAGAAATAAATTTAACCAAGGAGGTGAAAGATCTATACAATGAAAAGTATAAGACATTATTGAAAGAAATCGATGATGACATAAGGAAATGGAAAGATATTCCATGCACATGGATTGGAAGAATAGGCACAGTTAAAATGTCCATGCTACCTAAAGCAATCTACAGATTCAATGCAATCCCAATCAGAATCCCAATTAGGTTTCTTCACAGAAATAGAACAAAGAATACTAAAATTCATATGGGGCAACAAAAGACCCCAAATAGCTAAAGCAATCCTGAGAAAAAAGAACAAAGCTGGAGGCATCACAATCCCTGACTTCAAAATATACTACAAAGCTATAATAATCTAAACAGCACAGTACTGGTACAAACACACACATTTACACAGATCAACAGAACAGAACTGAAAGCCCAGAAATAAAACCACACATCTACGGACAGCTAATCTTCAACAAAGGAGCTAAGAACATACAATGAAGAAAAGAAGTCTCTTCAATAAATGGTGTGGGAAAACTAGACAGCCACATGCAAAATAATGAGAGTAGACTATTTTCTTTCACCATACACAAAAATTAACTCAAAATGGGTCAAAGACTTGAAGGTAAGAATGTGAAACTATAAAACTCCTGGAAGAAAACATAGGCAGTACACTCTTTGATATCGGTCATAGAGGGATCTTTTTGAATTCCATGTCTACTTGGACAAGGGAAACAAAAGAAAAAATAAACAAGTGGGACTTCATCAGACTACAGAGCTTTTGCAAGATAAATGAAACCAGGATCAAAATGAAAAGACAACGCACCAGCTGGGAGAAAATATTTGCAAATCATATGTCTGACAAAGGATTAATCTCTATAATATACAAAGAACTCACACAACTGAACAAGAAAACAAACAACCTGATCAAAAAAATGGACAGGGGATATGAACAGACATTCTTCCAAGGAAGACATACAGACAGCCAATAGGCACATGAAAAGATGTTCAGCATCACTAATCATCAGGGAAAGGCAAATCAAAACTACACTAAGATATCACCTTACACCGGTTAGAATGGCTATAATCACCAAGACAAAAAATAAGAAATGTTGGAGAGGTTGTGGAGAAACGGGAAGCCTTATTCACTGCTGGTGGGAATGCAAGCTGGTGCAGCCTCTATGGAAAACAGTATGGAGATTCCTCAAAAAATTAAAAATAGAAATACCTTATGATCCAGCTATCCCACTACTGGGCATCTACTCAATAGACACGAAATCAACCATCCCAAGAGGCTTATGCACCCCTACGTTCACTGGAGCATTATTCACTATAGCCAAGAAATGGAAGCAACCCAAGTGTCCCTCGACTGATGACTGGATAAAGAAGATGTGGTACAGGGGCCGACCCAGTGGTGCAGCGGCTTAGTTCGTGCTTGGCAGCCCGGGGTTCACCAGTTCGGATCCCGGGCACCTGCTGACGCACTGCTTGTCACCCATGCTGTGGCGGCGTCCCATATAAAGTAGAGGAAGATGGGCACGGATGTTAGCCCAGGGCCAGTCTTCCTCAGCAAAAAGAGGAAGATTAGCAACAGATGTTAGCTCAGGGCTGGTCTTCCTCATACACACACACAAAAAAAGATGTGGTACAATGGACTACTACTCAGCCATAAAAAAAGACAAAATCGTCTCATTTGCAACAACATGGATGGACCTGGAGGGTATTATGTTACGCAAAATAAGACAGAGAAAGACAAACACCACCTGATTTCACTCATACGTGAAAGATAAACTAACACACGGACAGAGAGAACAGTTTGGTGGTTACCAGGGGGAAAGGGGTTGTGGGGGGTGGGCACAAGGGGTGAAGAGACACATTTATATGGTCTGACAAACAATAATGTACAACTAAAATTTCACAATGTTATAAACTATTATAACATGAATTTTAAAAAAAGAATAGAGACACCCATTTCTATCTCCCAAATCTTGTAGTAATGTGTCTATTTGGCAGAAGCTAGGTCACATAAGAAACCCTTTGGCTGCAGAGAACTCTGGGAAATGCAGCCTTCAGTTTTTCAACCTTTAAAACATAGAAATGTACACCAGAAACCTGTGTAAGTGCTGCTTAGTGAGCTAAGGTGCTACACTGGCCTTCATGTCTCGTCTCACACAGACTTCAAGAGCATGGCTCCTAACACAACAAAGAATGAGTTTGTGATTAAATTTCAACAATAGCTGTATATGCACTTAACGCTGAAAAAGTTTTAAGCTGTAAAAGCATGTAATAGATACTGGATTTTATTTTATTTTATTTTTGCTGAGGAAGATTCGCCCTGAGCTAACATCTGTACCAATCTTCCTCTATTTTGTATATGAGTTGCTGCCACAGCATAGCCACCACCGAGTAGTGCAGGTCCATCCAAGGAATCGAACCCAGGCCTCCAAAGTGGAGCACATCAAACTTAACAACTAGGCCACAGGGCCGGCCCCAATATTGGATTTTAGAGAAAAGATTTACCATAATTTGATCAGGAGTATCTGTCTCAAGTATAGGAGTGTACAAAGTGATGCCTATTCCTTTCATTCATAACTTAACAAAGCTACAAATTTTACATTTATTTGTGTGATCACTTGATTAATGTTAATCTTATTCTTTAGATTGTAGGGACTTTGTCTCATTTTGCACACCATACCAAATAGCTAGCACATAGTTAAGTGCTCAAATAATACTTAATGAAAGAATGAAATAGGCTCTATCCAACATCTTCTGAATCTGAATAAGTGTTAGACCTAGGCACATATATTCAAAGAAGAGAACTGGATTGAAAATAAAATAGTGCCCATCTTTCTTATAAAGGTAGTAACTACTTATTAACTCAAGTGAAACAACTTAGAAACATTTCTAGAGCAGTTATTTCTAAAGCAACAAAAACTGCTGAAAGGTACTGAGAATGAAATAAACGCTAAGAGGGCAGAGAATAGAGTGTTTGCTAAGACATTCTACTTACTTAAATCTATAGTATCATATTGTTCATCAGGCTAGATTCTAAATCTATTAACTAGCCTATGAATGAAATTACCCTACAATAGCAGGTTTGTACTTTGCATATTATTATTATTATTTTTCCTAAGGAAGATTCGCCCTGAGCTAACATCTGTGCCAATCTTCCTCTATTCCGTACGTGGGTCGCCGCCACAGCATGGCCGCTGACGAGTGGTGTAGGTCCACGCCCGGGAACCAAACCTAGGCCACTGAAGCAGAGCATGCTGAACTTAACCACTAGGCCACAGGGACAGTCCAACTTTGCATATTATTAATTCTCACAATAACCATCTCTCTCCATTTTATTGACGAGGAAATTAAAACGTGGCTTCATTATGATTCCAGTCGCAAAGAAAGTAAGTGATCTAGAACGTATTTAAGTGTTTGTCTCATATCCTTTACTATCACTAAACTATGAAGTATTTTCTGCAAGTTAATCAAAACTGCCACTTATATGCCACCATATAATGCTCCCTAACAGAAAAGACCGATTTAGCTGTAACAAGTCAAAACTTTCCAAAGCAAACATGTAAAGATTGCTGAAAGTCAGTCCTAAAGAATTTCTATATCATTTCTAAGATAGCTTGTAATACTAAAACAAATATGAAATATTAGAAATACTTATCACTTGAGTCAAACCATTAGGACACTTTTATCCATAAAAAAACTATATTAGTATTTTATACCATATATATAAAGTATTTTATAAAGAAAAAAGAAAACAAGAACCACACACAGATTTTGATTAATTCACTAAAAGGACCCCCATGGGGTACAGACTCCCTTAGGAGCACGTTATAAACAAGTTATTTTAAAACTAAAAGACAGTAATAGTGGAAGAAAACTAGTAGGTTATCTTTAATTTCCCTCCCAACTATTTCCTAAATAATACATTAAGGGGTTTAATAAATACTGGTGTTTCCATTTCTTCCATAAAATATACTAGATTTTAAGATTAGATGATACTCAGTAACAATAAGATTATTAACGATTCCCTTCTCCTAATTATTCCTAAAATATGGAGATTCACCATATTTTAAGTAAAAATTCAAAAAATTACTTAGTATAGACTTACCCAGGTTTCCTTGCTCGATTGTCAGCACCACCTCATCCATAACCACAGCCCTAAAGTCCAGTTCCTCCTCACAACACTTGGCCTTTAATGCTCGTAAGATTTCTTTTTGGGGATAGTCTTCCCTGATTCGACGATCTGTCAAAAACCACAACTTGGCAGCCACAGAGCTACACATCTTGATCTGCTTGTTCCTCCTTTTCCTGGATTATTTCGTCCTGAATGTAAACTCTTTCTAGATGGAAAAAAAAAAACACACACATACAAGGTAAATCAAGAAATCTACTTAATTTCTGGCTTTCACATAAATAAATGCTGTGATTATATACTAACTATACAAACAGGAAAAAACTAATAGAGTAATATTATGACTTCTTCCCTTTCATTCAAATTAAAAATTTTTATACCACAAGAAATACGGAAACTGACAACCTCCCCTGAAATAAGATTGCTCCATTTTCTGCTGGGGAAGCTAGCACTGCAATTTTGTAATTACAGCAGGTCACTTAGCGGAAACTTTCAGTGCCATTCCCTATATTATATATATAATGTCTAGGAATATACTTTAATCTGATCATCTCCTTTTGACTGATTTATCCCTCCCCCAAAATGCAAAACCCTCCTTGATATGAAATAGATGAGACTGCAATCATCAATAACATACCCACATCACTACAAACTCCAATTATGTACATTCATGTATCTGTAGCTAGTTTTTTATTCAATTTTCTTCCCTTGTTTTATGTAGGTGTATTTTATTATAAACATATTTATAAAGTATGTTAAAAAAATGAGATAGTAGCACCTATATTACTAGATAAGCATCAACATTGAAGCCATTTACACAGCAACTTTAATCAAAATAAATAATTTGAGAATGTGGGAAAATACTTTAAATAACCAAAATAAATGCCCAAGTCCAAAATAAATGCCAAAGTCCATTCACTAAAATTTATTTATTTCAGTCAGAGGACAGCATGCTCTTACTCAGTGTTTTTATTCTTTCTTTAAATAGAATTTTTTAAAACAAACACAGCTTGTTTACTAGAATGCAAAAAAGAACTTTCCTCCAGAGTGCTATTTCTCAAGACAATAGTTGAAAATCGTTTCCCTAAGAAGAAGCAAAAAGTTACAAGTTTTACTAACAAATGTAACAGGCAGTTTCAACAAAAGATTAAAAAAACTTTTATTTACAAAAATAAAATTCTAGTATTATTCCAGATGACATGGCAAATCTAACACAGAAGGAAAGGACAAGGGCAAGGACTAGGGGAAGCCATGGCCATACAGATGGACGACTTCCAGCATCACAGCAGCTGGAACAGGTCCCTCGTGCACCATTCACCCACTCTCCACGATCTCAGCCAGAGGGTCTGCTCCACAGATGTACACAGCAAGACCAGAACATTGTGGGACAGAGGCACCACCACACACATGCATACATACATACATACATACACACATACCCAAACCTTAGCCTGCTGTGCCTGCCACACTCACCTACATGCCCCATGACCCACAGCCTCAAAGGCATCAATCACTGGAAAGCAGGGAAGGAATAAAATAATGTGGGAGATAATCATGAGAGGGGCTTGTAGCTGTGGAAAACCAAGGTAAGGAGGAGACCAAGTAACCAGCAAAGGGGATGCCTGATGCCCAGAGCCTCCTGGCCTTCTGGGCCCTTGTTCCACAGCTGTGGTTGAGAACACATTCACTCAAGCCTCAGGCTAGATATAGTAATAACTCAACTTACACACTAGGAAGATGGGATGTGGCCTTACAGGGCCTTCCAGGACACCAAGAAGGATCTCATTCAGAAGGAAAAGCTCCACAAAAGAAGTGACACAAGAGTAACTACTGTAGGGATCCTGTTTCCCCTGAGAAGAGAACTGTAAAAATGCCCTTAAAATGTTTGTGTTGGGTAGTTTTTTAAACTCTGTCATTGACCTCCAATACTCCAAAGCCTTCTCGGTGCCTCCCCCGACACTTAGTTCTTGAACATTGCCTGTTCACCAATATTACTGAATTTCATTGCACGAAATTGCATTGCAAGAGTACAGCAGTGTGGTCCCAACAGAAATCAGGATAGGACATTATAGCCACTGGCAAATGGGAAGCAAGAATGTTCTGCTGATACTGATATGTCAGCTCTCAGAAAATGCCCAGGCCGCAAAAGTTAACACAACATGGTGTTTTCAGTGATTCCATAATCGGACAATAGAAACACTCCAGGGCTGCAATCTCACACAGTCATGCAGCAACTCCTGACAGATGATGCACGTGAGCATCTTGCCTGGCTTCACGGCAGCAGCTCTGATATCCTCAAGTAAAGTCTGGGTGTCTCTACACAACTGGACCACATCGTTTCAGACGGAATGCCTGAACCCCTGGATGTGGAATTACAGAAATGCTCTCACCCTGAAGAAGACACTATGAAAAAGGTGGAGGCCATGTTAAAGAGGTCTGTCAACGGCTGCGGTTCCTCAAAGCCCACCTAAATAGCAGGCAACATGGCAGGATCCAGGGGTCATCACTTCACCCTGCATTGAGGTATCTTCGGTCATGTGGAATACACTTTAACAACTTCAAAAGGATTCTTGTGTTATGCCTTGCTTTTCATGTAAAGATTCATAGAGCTATGACACATGTTCCTAGTCATTCTTCCCATACACAAAGCACATGATTGTAAATGGCAAGTCTGCTTCTTAACAATCTTCAGCTTGTTAATTACTGTTCCACTGGTGCTGGTATCTTCAAGTGACACTTGCCCAGATTTTTTATCCACTATAATTTTAGAGTGATCTCCAGAGACCAGTGTATTGCCAGGGAATGAAAGGGCACAACTTCTCCTCCACTCAGTGGTCCACTCCTGTTTCCACAGGACGAGTGGCTGGCTGTCCTCTGGCCCAGGTCTGCTGCTGTGGTAGCTGCTTGCCTTTTTCAAGTTGCTCCACTGGGGTTCACATCCAAACCAATACCCAGGAAAAGGTCAAGTGAAGACTCTCCTACCGGAAAGGCAGAGGCTCCACGTACCCCCACCTCCACCCCACCTACCCCCGCCATGGCCCTCCTGGCCTGGGAGGCCACCAGCACTTTCCTGTGGGCCAGCAGAGACCAGCAGGCTGGCGAGTCCTCCGATGGCCACCTCTTCCCCTATTATTTTGAACCATCTATTTTTCCCATCCATTATTAACATCAAGGAAAAGGAAAAAAACAAAAAAAGCTGATAAGAAGTCAAAAGCATAACAGTAAATGTACACAGTCCAGGAACCCAAAAGTATAGGAACAAAATGACAGTCCTGAGTCCTAAAAAAAGGTTCAAATTATATTCACTATTTTAAAAGACAGAAAATAGTCCCCTGTAAAATAAAATGTTTCTTTTCCCCTAACATTCAAAGGAGTAGGTTTGGTTACCTAATAAGATATCTCCAAGAAAAGAGTTTATTTTTCAACAGTGCAAAAGAAATACAGCATCTGCAAATGTGCACATATACATAAGAGTCTATTTCGCCTCTTAGAACATAAACTCAGATCTACTAATTCCCATCTGCTATTTCTTTGTTTCCCCCAGAATGTCAAGGAAAACAATGTATAAATATCAGATACCAAATAAATGCTACTGATAAACTGCTAAAATAGCTTTTTTGAAATGAAGAGAAATTCAACAAAGAGAATTTAGTTTTATATTATGGATAGTTTTCCCACGCAGACTTCTGGATAGGCACACCAATGAAAAATGTATCATCTTCAAATAGTCTAGGCAAGGCTAATTAAATGAGAATCATAAATAAAGTGCTTCATTCATTTTTCTCATGAGGCCCCTTCCTAACGGTAATTATTCGGGTAGGGAAAAAGCAAAATCACAACCCACCATCTGAAGATATTAAGACATCTCTTACTATTAGGAAAATTATTTATTCCAGATAAGACATAGCATATGAACTCAGAATCAAGACTGAAAAAGGTTGGAGAAGAAAAAAATATATACTAATTTACAAACTAGAATTGACTCCATTTGGCAATTGCTACATATGTGCTTTCCATGACATCACTCTGTCTTGGATCCGAAATATAGGAGTTGGATCAGGTTTGTAGGGAAAAATAACAAATTTGTGTATTTTGAGTTGTAGGCAGTCCTCTACAGTCACCTTTTCTGTAACTCTTCTCCTGACAGCTCTCCTTCTGTACATAATCCCTAGGGCTTCATTCTTAAACTCTCTCTTCTTTCTCTAGAAATGTCATCCTCAGCCAGGTTTTAGCTATTATCACTGAAACCTGAATATATCATTGACCCACTAAATATCTCTTTCCATCCAGGAGTTCTCAACTGAATTTCAGATCCTATTTTAATGTGCCTACTGGGCATCCCTAACTAAATGCCACCCACTATTGCCTCAGTTGAGCAAGTAAAAAAATGAATTTTTATATTTATTCACATACCTGCTTCAACACCTGGATATCCCCCTGGTGATGGTTAAATTTTATGCGTCAACTTGGCTAGGCAATGGTGACCAACTGTCCAGTCAAACACCAGTCTACATGTTGCTGTGAAGGTATTTTATAGATGTGATTAACATCTACAATAATTTGAGTTCGAGTAAAGGTAATTACCCTCTACAATGTGGGTGGGCCTCATCCAATCAGTTGAAGACCTAAAGAGCAAAAACTGAGGTTTTCCAATGAAGGAACACTGTATCAAGACTATAACACAGAAATCTTGCCTGAGTTTCCAGTCTACTGGCCTGCCCTACAGATGTTGAACTTGCCAGCCCCACAATCACACTAGCCAATTCCTTAAAATTAATATCTATTTCTTTCTCTCTCTCTCTCTATTGGTTCTGTTTCTCCAGAGAATACTGATACACCCATCCTAATTAAGGCACTTAATTCAGAAACGTGACATCATTTCTACTTCCATCTTTCCTTCACTACTTAAACACACACATACCCATTGGTAATTCGATCCCATAAACGTCACTTCAATTTTACCCTTCATCTCCAGTACATTCATCATATGACATCTAAGAATACTAAAAAAGCATCCAAACTAATCCTCTACCTTCCATTCTCTCTCATTTCCAATTTTCTGAACACAATGTATTCTCTCATGCCTCCTTTTGCTTGGAATTTATATCCTAGACCTACCTACTTAGTGAACTCTGGGCTCAAGTGTTAACACATCTGTTAAGTTTTCCCTGACTCCTAAAGTCATCCTAACTCAATGGGTCTATATTATCTTATTATACATATATTCTAATAATTATCACACTATGGTGTAATTCAGTTTTTTTTAAACAAGGGTCTGCCAGTGCTATTAAGATGAATTCTTAAAAGTTTATGTTTTCATGTAGATGATCATATTTTAAAAGATTCTATTCATCACAAAGACAATCTCTCTTTTACAGGGATAAATCATAATTGAAAGGTAGGTTCAAAGAATAAGCCTAGTTTAAGTCAGTTTTTCTCAATCTAGGATCCTGAAACATATTCGGGGGCTGTGCACATTTTTTCCCCTTTATCATTATTACTCTAACTTGAAAAAAATCTTAATCTTATGGTACATATGAGTTACGTCTTCTTGTCTATCCTTCAAACCTAGCATTTCTAAGTTATTATATGCCATAATAGAAACACAATGGTTGAAGATGTTGAATAATTACATGCCTATCAAAGTTCAAACACTGGGCTAATTTACTGAGTACTTCTATATATTTTATTTCACTTAAACCTCAGGTATTACAGTAATCATTTTACAGATTAAAAAACTGAAGTTAAGAGAGTTAAGAGACTTATCTAAAAAAAACTTTTGGGGGTGCCGGCCCAGTGGTGTAGCAGTTAAGTTCACACACTCCACTTCAGCAGCCCAGGGTTCACCAGTTCGGATCCTGGGGGCAGACCTACTCACCGCTCACCGAGCCATGCAGAGGCGGCGTCCCACATAGAGCAACCAGAAGGATGTACAACTATGACATACAACTATCTACTGGGGCTTTGGGGAGGGAGGAAAAAAGGAGGAAGATTGGCAACAGATGTTAGCTCAGGGTCAATCTTTTCAAAAAAATTTTTTTAAATCTTTTTTTACTAAACAATACTAAATAGCATAGCCTGGATTTCAAGAGATTTTCTGATTCTAAGTCCCAACAGTCTCCCTCCAAATCACACTATGTGCCTATTAATTGACTTAATAAAATTGTACCTTTTAACACCAATTTTGTGATGCTTCAGGTTTTAACCAAGGATCTCTTTACCAAGGCTTTTTCTCTCAATGAGTTCTAATGCCTCCAATTCTTTCAAACCCATCCCCCCAAAAAACAAAACAAAACACAATTTGGGACTATACGAAATTTTACCCTCTTTCCTTTCCTTCACCCTATCCAAAGTCTCTATTAGAGGTGGATCTGAATTACTGTTAGAAATGAGAAATAATGGGAATAAGTGGTAGAGGGACCAAAAGCATTAAGAAGGATGGGAGAAAGGGAGAACCACCCTGTTTGGGAGAAAGGGAGTGACTTCTTTGTAGTTCTTATTAAAGGTAAAGAAAATGAATGAATGATAAGATGAAAATCGCAGAAGAGTCTCAGAAACAATCAAATAATAGTGTTAGTCCAGTTACCCCATTATCCACTAATAATGTTCGTCAATAGATGATCAAAAAGAATGTCCCTTAGAAACCTGGTAAGTTTCTATACAATCTCATACTTTAGCTAAGATGCCACTTAAAATAATGTCACTGTATAAAATGTCATTTTCTTTACCACATTAACTTGAAGGTAGACCAAAATGCTGTGAAAGCAGGAGGAGGCTAAATATTCAAGTAGACTTTAGTAGTGACATAAAAGAAATGTATGACAGTCCCCATAAGTCCCCTCCTTATACTCAAAGAGTATGCCTCAAAAACAGGGAAAACATCAAATTTCCTAAAGTTTACATAACACATTCATTCACTCTCCTTCTTTTAGCTCTTTCACCTATGATACCCTTAAAAAAAAAAAAAAGCTATATACATGACTATGGCTGAAAAATGAGAGGATATCCATTTTTCTATCCAAACTCAATATGGTCCCTTTATCAAAAGACTGAAGAAAAATAATGGTAAAACATGAGTGTTTACACAGAAACAGAAAAAGCAATGAAGGTAAGTAAAGGCAACACTTTGGAACATGTAGACAAGTGCCTATAAATTTTTCTTCTTCATACAAAGAAACACATGCAGGACAAAGGCAAACCATACATACAGGTGAGGTTAAAAACACTCTCCATTTATAGTTCACAAAACACTTTCCACATATATTTTCTCTTTAATCCACATGTAATTATGTAAGGAACACAGACATATATTATCCCAATTTAAAGAAATGGCCTGCCCAAAATATCACAATAGTAGAGCCAGGACTAGGATTCAGGTTTTCTGATTTCTTTGCACTCTTTTCCACTAAACCCAAAGACATCGAAGGGAATGTGGATAAAGAAAATAATTCACCTTTTTAGTAATTTTATGTACCAAATACAGTGTTAGGCAGTTTCTTTTATCTTCTCATTTAATGCTCACAACCATCCCTTTGCATTACCATCTTCATTTGGCAGGTGAAGCTGTTCTAGCAGAGAGGTAGGTTAACTTGTCTGAATTCACACAACTAGAAAGTGGTAGAGCCCAGAATGACTTCAAATTCCACACTCTATGGCAGAGATATCCACTGGCCTCCCAATATCCCTTTTTTTACTTACTCCTTAGTAGTAAGATAGCTGATATTTAGCTGAGTACAATGCCATGTAACTAAAAGACAGTTCCCTAGGCCTTCTTGCAATTAGATGTGGTCATATAACTAAATTTTGGCCAATGAGAGCCGAGTGAAAGTACTGCACCACAACTTCCAAGGAAGCATACTTAAGAGGCATACTCTTCCATGGCCCTTCCTCCGTCCTGCTATCTAGAATGTGGACGTTAACAGCTACAGCTCTAACAACCATCTGGACTATGAGGACAGGAGTCAACTCTAGGATAAGCACAGCTACGTGTTAGAAGAACTTGAACTCCTGACAACTGTGAGTGCCACGGCCTTGGACTGCCAACTAATTCTTCTGCATGATAAACTTCTATCTATGTCAACGATATTTGGGGATTCTTTATTATAGGCCACTGAAACTCACCTTAACAAGTATATTCTTTCATATCTTACTTAAAAGTTATGGGAAATTATTCCCTTGACATCAAGGTTTGCATTATGTCAGCAAGGATTGATACTGTTTATAAGTGGGACTTCTTTTTACACTAATAAGATCATCATTTTACATTTGATCATTTTACTTTTACATTTATTTTCACATCTCTGGAGAAGTATTTCTATATCCTTTCTCCCAAAAAAGCAAACTGTTCAAAGTCAAAAATTAGTCATAACCTCAGATAAACTAAGAATCTAAGAGAACTACTAAATACACAAACTAAACATTCAATTAACTAACACATTCAATTAATATTTATGTGCGTAGTATGCACTCTACCTAAAGACACCTAAACAAGAGACAGAGTCCCAGCCCTCACAGAGTTAAAAACGATGTGACGTTAAAATGTCATGAGTAAGAAACAATGCTCAACATCATTAATCATTAGGAAAATGCAAATCAAAACCGCCTTGCACACATTAGGATGGCTACTATCGAAAAAACAGAAAATCACAAGTATTGGGGAGGATGTGGAAAACTGGAAGCCTTGCAAACTGTTGGTGGGAACGTAAAATGGTGCAGCTGCTATGGAAAACAGTATGGCGGTTCCTCAAAAAATTAAAAATAGAATTACCATATGATCCAGCAATTCTACTTTTAAGTATATACCAAAAGAACTGAAAGCAGAGTCTCAAAGAGACTCTGTATACCCATGTTCATAGCAGTATTATTCACAACAGCTAAAAGGTGGAAGCAAGCCAAATGTCCATCAACAGATAAGCAAAATGCAGTATGTACACACAATGCCTTAAAAAGGAATTAAATTCTGATACATGCTACAACATGGATGAACCCTGAGGGTATTATGCTCTGGTATCTAAAGTAGTCAAATTAATAGAGACAGAAAGTAGAATGGTGGTTGCCAGGGGCTGGGGGATTGGGCATTAGAGTTTCAGTTTTGCAAGACAAAAAGAGTTCTACAGATGGATATGATGATTGCACAACAATATGAACACACTTAATACCACTAACCTGTGTACTTAAAAATGATTAAAATGGTAAATTTTGTGTTACGTGTATTTTATCAAAATAAAAAGAAAATTGGAAAAGGAAAAAAAATGTCATGAGCAAATTAACGTGCAAATTTTTATACATTTCCAACTAAAGGGTCAGAAAATTATGTTACCTTTACTTAAATTACCTGTAGCTTCGTTACTAAGATTCCCAAAATATTCTGTGGTATATAAACCCTATTAAACTTTAAAAAAAAAGTTTTCTCTGGAATCCAAATAAAATTTCTAATGATTTCACTTAATAGAGGAATGTTCCATCAAAGTATCTCTGGAACATGGCACAAAATTTCAAAAATGTTCCTTAGATGCAATGCATAGTTTAGCTCAAAGTCCATCACATTTAGCATGTTAAATGTTGGGTCTTTTTTCCAAATTTTCTTTCTAGACACTACTTTGAAAAAGGAGTTGGGAAGCTATTAGTGTAATCAAGCCAAAGGCTTTATGAATATCACATGTCAAAGAAATAAACTAACAACTGAGACCTCCAAAGCATCAGGGAAGAACTCTAAGGCTGCTATTTGGGCAAACTGCAGGAATTTTCAAGCCGGAGTTTTCTGATAAAGTGTCAAAGTCTGAAATGCTGCCAAATATGGGGCAGCAGAGCAATAAGAGAGAACTGGTCTAGTCTTATATAGCAAATCCATGTTCTATTTTGGAGACCTTACTTCTATATTTCTAAGAACATGAAGCCAAGAGTTAGTATCAGTAGGAGTGAAAGAAAAAAAAGGAGAAAGAAAGAAAAGAAATGGAATGAATGGAATGTAAAAAGATGAAGCGAGTAAAAATATTTAAGTGGGGTAGGTTTAGATTTTTTTTTTTAGTCACAACTTGGTGATGTGTTGCCACTTTTGAAAGAAAAGTAGTAAAAACTAATTAGGCACATCAATGTTTACACAAATTGGTACACATTTTAGCATCTAGTAGACTCCTCTAGACATCTGCGGGGAGTACTGATTGACAGATGAGAAGTACAGGGATCAATGAAATTAGACTGTAAAGTCCATGAAGATAGAATCCCTGTTTTCCTCTCTGCTGTTATCCTCAGTGGGCAATACTGAATTTCAAATATGACAGACAAAAGTTAAGGGTGAGGAGTTATTTTAAAGGATTTGCTATATTGAGTCATAAGGGAGTATCAAAAACCACAGCTATTTTCAATGTTAAATACCAGGCAAATGGGTGCCCCATAAGATCTAAACATAGGTGTCAAAAATTCATAATTTATTTTTTCAGTTTCTCATAAAAAGCAAAAAAATCCAAGCTTAATGCTACTTTCCATCATGATCATACAACTGATTCTGAAATAATTAGCTTTGCTAACAATTAAAGCTGGGGGGAAAAATAATTTCAGTAAGAGGAGAAAAAAAAAAAGATACAAGTAGATGGGTTCCATGCAGACCAGACTCTAAAGTAGAGCTGGCTAGCTCTGTGGCTTTTGTCCTCCAAGCCAATTTTGAAAGGAAAAAACACTGGAAAAGAAAACACTGAAAATAACACCATGGCATTAGTTACCGAGAAGTAAGAAAGTCCTTTTCTGCAAACCTAACATCTACACAGATATATATGGCACATGAATCTAAAATACATTACACACAGATATTTTTGGAGGTACTATATTATTTCTTAACAACTCTTAATATGATAAGCAGGAAAATTCCCAAGTAATGAAAGACAATTTCCCCAACATCTGTACCTAATCTCCCCTATTCAACCTCTCTTGAAACAACTGCACGTGCCAGTACAGCTAACATTTAAAAATAATACTTTTTTCATTGTCCCTATCACAATCTACTCTCTCAGATTTTAAAATAACATAACTATTACAATTTCTAAAGGTTCTTTTCTCATGTTTATGACTTAATCCTACCTGCAGAGACTACTCTTCCTAAACTAACCTGCCATTTCTCTAGAAATCCACATCACTGAAGTACCCCCCAAAACAGTTGTCAGCAAGCAATATACAATAAAGCTCACCCTCCTTACTTTATGTTTGGTTTTCTCTCACTCTTCACATGTTGTTCCTGGGTATAGAAGTTCTTCCTCTACCCATTTTCACTCAGTTTAGGTCTCTATGCCTGCTCCCCAGAGGAAGATGATAAAAGCTACTTCCCAACATGTGGAACTACTCACTGTGCTGTCCCCTTCCCCCAACCCCTTCCAGTGTTCCTAGTGTTCAGTCTTTTGGCTCAAAGGGAGGGGACAAGTTTTGAGAAACCAGTCTAATGACTTACCCCAGTAGCAAATCCCAGGCAGATACAAACTGGGGAAAGGAAGAATTGGGAGATATTTTAAAAGATATGTTTCATCCTGTACCCCAACAAACTAATGCCTGAAGCTTGGTTGGTGTTCACTGGTCAGTGGAAAAAATTATATTCACTTTAGTGTGTTTCTTCACAACATGGATGAGAAGGGGTAGAGTATTTATAAGATGCTGCTGGTAATTTCCTTCTGGAGAGGAAAAGTGGACTAAATGAGAAAGGAAAAGAAAAAAAAGGGATAATTTCTTCTTGTCACTCTTCCCTCCACCCCCAGATGCTATTATACTCAATAGGGACTTGAAGGAAACAGGAGAAAATTTTTAAGAAACTATCCACCAGAAACCAAGATAAGAGGAATTTTAGCTGGAAGCCAAAAGTCTAAAGGTTAGATATACAGCTCCTTACCCCCTGCAGGGGTAAAGGCAGG
Source organism: Tapirus indicus (assembly GCA_031878705.1). Lineage (NCBI taxonomy): Eukaryota > Metazoa > Chordata > Mammalia > Perissodactyla > Tapiridae > Tapirus > Tapirus indicus. The sequence continues at coordinate 105,094,168 of CM062918.1, read as the reverse complement.
AAGAGGAAAGTGGCTCTTGACTGAGTGGAGGATTTTATGTGACTGAATTTGCTGTTCCCCTTCTTGGCTCTCTGTTCTCAGAATCACAGACTGCCCCCCTCCCCGACAAGCAGGCTCCAGCACCTGGTGGGGTAAGAGAAGACAAGAGAGGGAAAAAAGGGAGACAGAGAAAGATAAAAACATCAACAGCCATGTTGCCAAACTACCAACTAAATCTATGACATGAAAGAAGGAAATTAATAGCACTAAGCAAGTCAGAAAGGAATAAACAAAAGGTTACCTCAAAACAAAATAGGCCTCCTCCTCTTTGACGCACTAACCAAATAACACACAGTAACCATTAGAAAAACAATTTAACTATGACTGTTAATTTTTAAAATTAGAGATATTCATTGTAAAAGTTAGAAAATAAATGTTGAATCTCCATGACCGGAATTTCAGAGGGTGCTTTATTTCAAATGAATATCTTAAAGTATTTTGACAATGAACCGTTTTTAAGAAAACGTTTTAAAAAACAGAAAAAAGGACCTATCAACGACCCCATGTTGTAAAAGAAATAGATTTAAGCAACATGTAAATTTTAATGGTTACAGTTAATATTTAAGAACGTCCGTAAATATAATAAACACACTAAGCCCATAAAAAAGAAAAATCTCCCATATCAGGCTGCCCATATACTTTCCATACAAATTTAGAATTTGACCCAACTCCACAAAGATGGGGGAACAATTTATGTCATTAACGAGAAAATAACAGCACATTGAAAGAATCTACATTGAAGTTACATGCAACACGGTTAGTATAATAACCCCACTCACAGAATAGAATCAACGCCCTGTCTCTACTCATCAACACAAATGGGATAAAATACTGGGATTACAAATCAGCTATCACAGATAGGGACAAATTAGTAAGGTAAATCGTAAATTATCTCCTAACTATTTTGGGTTCTTTAAGGGGGGGGAGGTAAGATTTGCATCACGGTCAAATGCTTTAAAAAAAAAAATCAAAGACAAGCAATTATTGTCACCCCATTCTTATTCAGAGCGCTGTCAAAGGAAAAAGAGGGATGACCGCCACACTCTCTAAAATGTACACGTAAGGAGGAAAACATGGAACTAAAAACAATAACTGCAGGACGAACACCACATCCTCCGCCTCGTCACACCACAGGCATTTGTCTGATGGAGGCACGGGCAGCAAAGATCACCACATCCCGAGGACAGGTTAGCACAACGCACGTTTTACTCCAACCAGCATTCCCGGGGTTACCACACCCCCTCACCAGCGGGGAACCGTACCTCCCCAGGCCCGCGGTCGCTGCCCCTCTCCGCACAGCTCTCCCAGTCTCACGCTCCCGGCGTTACCGACCCCTCCCAGCACACGCCACAAGCCCAGGTTCGGCCTCGCTTCCCACCGCCTCCCGCTCTGAAGCGACCACCGGCCTTCACAAGCCCCGTTCCCTCCCCTGGCCGAGTCCATTCGGCACAAGTGACCCACTGGGGGTCGGGGGACGGGCGCGCCTCCGCCTCACGCCCCTCCACCCGGGCAGGGAAGCGGCCGTACCGCTCACCTGGCTCAGGCGGCTCCTCCCTCGCTCCCGGCCAGCGGAGCCGGGCTGGGGCCTCCGAGGGAAGCGCGGGCTGCCGGGCGGGCTGGAAGTCCGGGGGGGCGGGGAGGGAGTCGGGATGCCGGGAGCCGCCTCCTTTCTCCTCCGCCACCGCGGCTCCCGCAGCCAGGCCGGGCGCCCTCGCCACTCGCCCTCCTCACAGCCTCGCGGTCGGTCTGGCGCCCCCTCACCCCACTCCCACACACTCACTCCCACACGCACTCACACCCGGCCGCTCCTCGCGCCCTCGCTCCCTCACTCGCCTGTCGTGCGCGCGCCCGCGCGGCCCGCTCACACACAGCACGCGCGACGCCGGCGGAGGCCGCCCCGCGCTCTCCCAGACCGAGGCGCCGCGTGCAGAGGACCCGCGCGCGCTCCTCGGCCCCGCCCTCTAGGCGCGGCGGCGCGGCGGCGGGGCGGGGCGCGGCGGCGGGGCGGGGCGGGGCGGCGCGGCGGGCGGGGGGCGGTGGCCGGCGGCGGGCGGAGCGAGGGGCTGCGCCAGCCAGCCGGACCCGGCCGAGTGGATCTGACACCTGCGTCGGGACCCTCCTTCCAGGCTCTCCGTCCCCACTCACAGCCATCGCGGGCCTCTCGGGTTGTGGGGAGGCTATGGAGCGCGCGCGCTGGGAGGGAAATAGGAGCGCGAGAGCGCTTCGAGGACGCGCCTTCCCCACCCGCCCCCAAACCGTCCTCCCTGAGCAAGGGAAACGGGTGTTGGGGGGGGCGAGGTTTGTTCCCAGCTCGAAACCGCGAGATTGATTCCTTCCGTTGTGCACCCTCCCCGCCCTCACATTCCCTCGTCGGGCCCCATTCATCCATACTTTGAACCCTGACGCGAGCCCACCAAGCCTCCTGGGCGCAGTGTCCTGTCTGCGTGTCCACGCCTCTGCGCCTCCCATCCAGGCCAGCCCACCTCCCGCGCAGCCTTTCTGACGGCCACCGCCTAAAGTCCTCTCCAGCCGTAGTCTCTCGCCTCGGGGATGCTAAGATTTGGGGACAAAGATCGTTAATATCTTTAAGGTCCTTATCCATGTACGGAGTAAAGACAATGCCTCTGTATATTGTGTGGCAAATTTTTAAACTACATCATAAATTCTCCGGGCTTTAAAGCAGGTTTAAAGATATAGGCGGAGTAGTGTGGTATACAGCCAGCTCTGCCACTTAGAAACCAGTGTAAACCTTGAGCAAATTAGTTACTTAACTTCCTCCAAGCCTTTGTTATGGAAAGATAAGAGTATATTCCAAGGTTGCTCTGAGAATGAAATGAGATAAGATATTTAAGAGCATTTTGTAAATTCCAAAACTATATAAAAATAAAATTATAGTCCAAAGAAGGATATGTTCAATTCATTCAATTCAATTAATATTTTTGTTCATTAATACTCTAACAAATTTTTCAGATCATGAAGAATAAAACCAAAGGCAACAGATGACTGTCCTACTTTACATGGAAGATGCATTTCCAGATAACCTTAGTCATTTATTACCGCCAGAGATCCCAGATGTGAGATACAATGTCCAACCAGTTTGCCTTTTGAAGGTCACGTCCCCTTCTCAGTCACCTCAGCCGACAGATTATTTTCAGTACTCCTTTCCCAATCTTTTGGGCCTACTTTTTTTGCTGATTTCCCTCAGGATGCTGAGAGTCCTTTAAGAGATGTAGCATAACCTAGAGTGATAACTTCTGGACTGGCTCAGATTTCTAATGCTACTTAACTATATAATCTTCTGAAGTAACTTAACTTCTCTGTACCTTGAACTGCTCAACTATAAAAGTTAACTATAAAAATATATAATGAAAACTATAAAAACAGTTACCTATGTCATTGAATTGTTATATGGAGTAAATGAGTTAACAAGTACGTATATAATACTTAATGCCTGGCACAAAGCAAGTGCTATTATAAGTGTTTACTGCTGTTATAATATTCTTCAGGGGTCTCTGGGTCAACGGAATCATTTAAGAAGACATATTATAAGTAACCCAGGATCTTTACAGTCAGGTAAATCTGATTTGAAATCCCAGCTTTAAATAAAGCTTTAAGTAAATACTAGTGACATGGGATTGTGCTTAACTTCTATAAGCCTCAGTTTTCTCATCAGCAAAATGAAGATTATTTCACTAAGTTATAAAGGTTAATGAGATAACAAATATAATGCACTACATAGTAAGTGCTCAATAAATATTGGCTATTATTATACAAGACTAATTGATACCAAAATAGTCAAATATCAGAGAGAAGCTATACAATGTTTAGATAAGTGTGGTAATAGTACAAATAGTTATACATATTCACTGCATGTCCCTATGAGTGTGAGACCAATCTTGAAATGAGTAATATCTTTGAGACAAAATTGAAATGTATCCTTTGCCTAAACCAAACACTTCCAGATTTTTGTTCTTTTTCCTAGACACATTTGAATCAATGAAGAGCTTTTAAAAATTGATTAAACCAGAATATCTGGGATTGGGCTGGGCACCAATATTTTTTAAAGCTCTCTCCAGGATATGCTAATGGACAGCCAAGCTAAAGACCCAGGTTTAGACAAGATGGATATTAGAATTAACTATATATGACCGTGTTGAAATGTGCATGTAATCTAGACATTTCAATTAATCAGATTAGCTGATTAGAATATGATAGCTAGGTTTGAAGCAAGAAGAATTTTTAAAAGTTCTTGGTAGACAATATGAAGATTCTAGGGGGAAGGCACATAAAAGCAAGGGTTTGATGAAAACAAAATCTCTCCTAACAAAGTTACCCAAGTCCAGCCAACCCCATGTCTCTTATTCTACTTGTGTGCATTGGTGTATGTCTACATCAGCCAGAAAAGCATTAAGTCACCCATGAAGCAATAATAAGAAATTGTTTCTCGATTGCATGTCAAGCAAAAATCTTTTGCTACCCCATTGACACTACCTAGTGCAAATCTTTTCCTCCTGGGTGTAAAGATGAGGAAACAAGCTGGGATGTGATCAAAACTAAAGGCCTTGAAGTAGTAGAGAGGAGAATTGTAAACAGAAATGAATGCAGGATTGTTATCAGTACCTAAAATACTGTTCTTTATGGAGTATCTAATGTGATTACTCTAAAATTAATGTGGCTGGAGAAAAGGTAGTGGATGTCTTATATCAAAACCTTCACTAGCAAATAAGGAACAGTAGCGGCAGCTGCAGTAGATCTAGCTCTCCCTGTTGCTTCCTCTCCCCACGCCAGCCGGCTAGAACCAGCCCGACAACAACAGTCTTCACAGAATAGCCAAACACTGATCTAGCCTTTCTCCACCCACATCCCTCCTCCTTTTCCTCCACTCCATTTCTGCACATTAAACTGAGCGTCTCTCTAACTATACTAAGAAAATGCCAATGCCAGACACAAAGGAGGCTGGGGTGGGGAAAAGGAGGAAAGACCATACATTGGCTGAATCAGAGAAGGAGAGGGTGTAAAGGAAAAAAAGACTTAGAAAAAGGAGTGATGTAGGTTTTCCCCCCTCCTTCTTTAATTGTATCCGGTTGTTAGTAATATTTCTTTTTCTCTACTACATAGGAATAACCTGGGATGTTTGTTCAAAAGGCAGATTCCATGGCCCTCACCTCTGACCTTCTGAATCAGCATGTGTATCTGCACTTTTTGAGCCAAACTCAAAGCTTATGGAATCAGCCATAAGTCTGCACTTTTAATAAGCATACCAAGTGGTTCTTAGACACATGAAAGTTTGAGAATTGTGTCTTAAAGAGACTGAGGTAACCATTTGTAAAACGCTCTTTAATTATAGCACTCGGCATTTATAAACTCATTTTAGCCTCAAGCAGAGAGGCAATTGTCAGACTGAGCAGATATTGTTAGTCCCCTCTGATAGAAGTGAAAATTGAGGCAATGAGATTAAATCAGTAGTGGCAATTTCCTCGTCTCCTGATTCCCTGTCCACAGAGTATCTTAAAAGTACATCAATCCAGGGCCGGCCCGGTAGCATAGTGGTTAAGTTTGCACGCTCCACTTCGGTGGCCTGGGGTTCGTGGGTTCACATCCCAGGCATGGACCTATACACCGTTCATCAAGCCATGCTTTGGTGGTGCCCCACATACAAAGTAGAGGAAGATGGGCACAGATGTTAGCTCAGCAACAATCTTCCTCAAGCAAAAAGAGGAACCAAAAATAAATAAATAAATAAAAAGTATATCAATCTAGGAAAAAAAGAAAATGAGAGAATGGAAAAAGTAAATGTGGAAAGGCAGTGTGTTATCTTCTAAAGAATAGAGTAAGCACAAAGTAATAAAGGAAAAAAAGAAAACAAGAACCCCTCACTTGGTGCCTGGAAACCTGACTGAATTGGTAGACATTTCAACTATAGAAATGATGATATTTAAACCACACAAGGCCATGTGGATCTGTCACATATCTATGTCACCAGCAGCACCCTGAATGATTATCAAATATTTAGAGACTGAATGAATGAATTCTGGAAGCATCCTAATGACCTAGTACCATCATGATTGTCCTGGTCCACTATGTTGTCTTTTACACATTGAAAAAGTTAGACTAGGGAACCCTGGTCTTCATTAGTCTAAGTTCATGTAGTTATCCTCAGTGCAAAGAAACAGAGAAATTTATAACTCTTTTGTTCAAATTCTTATCTGCCCTATTTCTTCATTTTGGTTTTAGATCATTTTTGCTGTTTTGGTTTTCAAACCCACAGTGGTCATTGACAGATTTTTTTATCTTCCTTGCTTTTCCTATTTAACCTTTCTTCCATTAAGTCTGCCTGAATCCCCAAACTAACTCTTTCCTTGACTTTTCTTCTCTCTCTCAGTGCCTTTCAATTGGGGTTTCATCCTAAGAGGATGAAAACAAAGTTAGAGGAGAAAGAGAAAGAAAGAACAAATGAAAAAGAAAATCTATGGAGAGTGACACTCTGGAATTATTAGGCAAATCTCTAATATACAGGTTCCCATCCTTTTTTGCTTGTTTCCTAGAACTTTTCTGGACAACTGGAGCAGACAGCTTAGACCAAGATAGAGGATCTATAATATTGGCTTGCTTAGTAAATAAATGGTGAAAGAAGACTTAGGCATAAGGAAATTACCAAAAAAATATTTGGAACATACATAGTAATTTATCTGTCTCCAGTTTCACAATAAACCTTACATGTCTTAGAACATGGAATGTTCTCAGAGCTTTTACATATATTAAACAGTTTAATCCTTCTAATAACCCTGCTGGTTTGAGTATCTTCTTTCTACAAATGAACATACTGAGGCACAAAGAAGCTGAGTAACTTGTCCAAACTCACACAGCTAAGTGACAAACCATGATTTGAATCCAAGCAGCCAAGTAATATGTCCTTAGCCACTTCTTACAATCCCTCCAAAGACTATAAAACTGATTTTGTCTGCAGTTTTCCCCCACTTCTTAGTAAGCAAAATTTTATTGAGATATCAATGCCTGCTATTTTGGGTTATGGCTCCAATACCATACACAAACATTTGAAAAATTATGGCACATATTTATTAGAATTTGTCACAAAGGATCTAAGAGTCCATTAATCAAGCATACCTATAAAGATACAACAAAAAGTTATTACTAATATATGTAATATTCTTCAAATATATAGAGATTCTATTTTGGTTAACGAAGTACAAATCCATTTAAGTCATAAATGAATTTGCTAAAATCATAGAAGCTTTTTATCATTATATTTTTTCTCAAACTTCAGATACTGAAAATAAAATTACTATCTTGTGGGAGACTGAAGTGTTTTGAGGTTTAAAAACGGAACCACTGACATTTAGGGGCAAAAAGAGTTTAGCAGAAAAATTAGGGTTTAGCAGAGAAACCAGGGTTTAGCACTTAATAGGGCAAAACTAGGTCAGTGTCCCTGGCAGTCACAGCTGGTAGTGATGTCACTCAAGAAATGGGGTGTGGGGTAGGGGAGGTGGAATTTAAGGTGGGGAAGTGGAGAGACATTTTGAGGGGGAGAACTGTGGAGGCGGGAGAGGAGGAATTTACAGAGGCGGCTTAAGTCTGCCTTTTATAGGCTGATTGCAGAAACAGCTGAAGCACCACTTCCTCCTCCCCTCTCCCGGCGGTCGGCTTTCTCCCAGGCCTCATTCCCTACCTCCGAATCACCATCAGACCCCCTCTGCTGGAGACAAAGACACCAGAGAAAGGAATAAGGAGAAAGGCAAGCCTGAAAAAGAATAATTTTGATTAAGAGAGTGGAAAGAAGTGAAAGAGAATTTTAATCAAATTCAGGGAACCATGATGAAGAGGAAGAAATTAAGGAGAGAGGCAAATAAAAAAATAGTAGAAAGAAAAGGAGGAAAAGATGGCTGAGTGAAACAAAAGGCATTAATGAATGGAGCAAAAGTAGTGTTGGAAATACAATTATAACAATTTTCAATTACTTAGGTGGAAAAATGAAGTGAGCAAAAGCTGAAAAGACATCATAATGGCTGCAATTTGAAATCATCAAAATATGTAGTGTTTTGGCAACAAAGCAAAACTAGGATGATCCCAACTAAGACTTCCCTCTCCAGCCCACACCCAAGGTCAAAGCTATGGTGTTTCTATGTTTACCTGTCTAGTTCTAAAAGAAGTTCTCACGACTAAGCTAATTTTCTCATTCCAGGTATAGGTGGTTCATGTTAAATTTTGATGATAATCGTAAAAATAACAATAATCATCTTTGGAACGTGGAGATAAAATGTATTTCAACATCCCTGCTTTTGAAATATGTCATGCAAGTCACATATTATTTTACTTACCAAGAAAAATTCTCTGGTCCTGTTCATTTAATCTCTGATCAAAACTGTCTTTCCATTACATCCACTAGCTCTCCTGTCTAACAGCAACAAAAACCCTCTTTTTTCTCATCTAAACACTGTTAGTGCTCATTTCTGGATAATTGTTAAGTTTTTAAATATCCCCCGATGTAACCAAAATATACCCATAATACCCATGTTAAGATATACCATGTCTAGAAAGAAACAAGGGGGAAAAGCTAGGAAATAGCTCACCAAGGTGCCAGGAGAACTAGGGATATATAATGCCTATGAAGGGGTTTGGAACAGGCCTCCTCAGGATGTGCCACTTTGGCATGTGAAATATTTTGAGCTAAAGGCAATCGAGACCCTGCCGGCTCAAGAGAAACTTTTACCTCTCACTTAAAGAATGTAAATTGGAGACCTTGTCCATAATAAGAGTTATTACCAGAAATAACTTTTTATGACCTATCTGTATGTCAGGGCAAACCTCTAATTAGTGAACATCTGCTCTTCTTATCATCCCGTGAATTACCCTTCTCCCCTCTGAAGCCTCAGGCTCCTATCCCATTCCTTAGCTCAAGAAGGCAAAAATACCTCGCTTGACCTTTCTGTCTCTGAACCTCTCACGTATGTGGAGTCCCTGACTCTCTCGTGTATGTAGGGTTCCCGTACATACAAAATTAATTATATTTGATTTTCTCATATTAATCTGCCTCGTGTCAATTTTTATTCTTAGACCAGCCAGAAGAACCTGGAGGAGAGGAAAATTTCTTCCTCTCCTACACCTACATATGGAAGAATGCTGCTTTTCTTTCCCTCCTCCTCTCAAATGTCTTCCTTTCCTAAGAAGGAATTTCTATTGTTTATCTTGTTTTCTCATTCCCCCTTTTTCCAAATCTCCTTTTTCTTTTCGTTTGTTTCAACAGCTTCTGTCTTTATTTCCATCTCATCTGCCCCCACGTTTTCTTCTGATTTTGTTATGTCCTGGCTTAGTCAGCCAGACTTCCACTAAACTTTGAGAGCTGGAATCAGAACAGTGCATTTGGCAAAAAGTCAGTCACACATACCACACAACCACAAACAAGCACTCTGACTGCAAAATCCTTTCAACAATACATTCCTGTTTCTAGCAGTCAGCAGTTCACACAGACCCATGATCTGAAATAAGCAACACATACATTCACATACATTCCACGTGCCCATGGCCTCTGTAGTCAGCTCACAAAGACACAATATCTGCAGAAAGGTCTTACAGGCAGCATACACAAGCAGTGCATTCTCCACCCCTTTCATAAGCTCTTCCTGACTGGCTCTCCCAGCCACCTCCTCCCCTCACACTGCCTGGCAATGACTCCCCTCCTTTTCCTGCAGTTCTCCAAGTTGTAACTGCAGTAGCATCCATCACCCTCCCAACAGATCCACAGGCAAAGCAATTGTTTCTTGAAGCTTTCTTTTCCACTGACTGATAACTTACTCTAGCAAAAGGACTGTCAGAACAGAATCTCCTTCTGGAATACAACAGTTTAGGTTGATCCCTAGTGCCCTAATTTGTTTCTAAGATTTTAATTTTGACATGGAAGGCTTGGGGAGAAGGCAGAGAAGCAAGAAAACAGAAAGAAAGAAAGTGAAGGGGAGGAAGAACTATTCCTCTACCCTCTAGGTCCTTCTGGCTGGCCTAAGAATTAAATTGACGTGAGACACAATAACAGGAGAAAATAAAACAAAGTGTAATAACATGTATAGATGGAAGAAAACCAGGAAAACTTAGTAACTGGCCCAAACGGCTGAAACTACCACCTGAAATATCATCTTCAAGTAAAGACAAAGGAGGATGTTGGGGGTAGTGTTTTGGGACTTCAAAGGGGAAGAAGGCAATTTACATGGAGATGGAAAAGCAAATGTTTGATAAAGAAGTGTCTGCTAGGCCATCTATAGACAATGTGACTGAACTTTGATAAAAATGGGCTTCGCAAGGACCCCCCCAAGGCTACCATACCCAGAATTATCTGTGGTGATGGCCAGTCCTGGGGACAGCCTTCTATGTTACATTCTTTTAGGCACTTAGGGGGAAGGTCAAAGTTTCTTTCAGAGTCTTTTGTCCTTAAAAATAATCAAGACAAAGAGATACATTTTGGGGTGGCCAATTCTGATCCCACACAAAGAGAGAGAGAGAAAAGAAGGGGAAGAAGGAGAAGAGAGAAAGCCCTGGCAGAAATTTCAATGAAGAGAACTTGGACAAAAGCAGAGAAACAGACTTAAAAAGGAAAGAGGGAAGAGCAGAGGAGGAGAGAAGAAATGGAGTGGGAGGTGTGGAAGTAACTGGAGTAACAACGAAACAAGATATAAGGATGAAAGATCAGTTATGATAGTTTCTTGAGCTTTTCGTCATCCAATAAGTTACTGACGTGATCCTGGAAGTAGGACAGAAGATTCCAAGAGAAGGTTAACAGGAAAATTAATAATAAAGACAATAATCTCCTGATGAGATTGTACATTTTGAAGTTGCCTAAAAAGACAACATAGACAACCATCACAAATATCTGCCACAAAGGAGATTTAAACTACTAATCTGAAAGTAGTTAGTGATGCTTGGAGAAAAAGTACATTTGACTGTCAGTTGAAACAGCAGATGATTTGTCCAAAATATTGCAGTATTTGAGATATAGTAAAGATTTATGTGTTGTTTATTTGAAATTCAAATTTATTTGACCATCCTGTATTTTACCTGGCAGTTATATCCTCAGGGGATTCTGATACATGCTCAAGTCTGAGAAATATGGTATAAAGAAAGCCTGCAATTAGTAAGACCACCTGGAGGTGGTGGTAAAGTAAAGATTCTCACCTCCACCACAGACATACCAAATTGAAATCGCCAAAGAAGGAGCTCAAAAATCATCATTTTGATGTACATTGGATGATTTTGATGCACTAAAGTTTGATAACCACTGATTTCCCCACAATTCTTCCAGGGGGCCCTCTCTAAATCTGTACAAAATTTATTAAATTAATTAAACAAGGGGGCCATTAGACTGACATGGCTCTAATGTCATGTCGGCCTATGTAAGCAAACCAAAATCTAAGCCTGTAAATGTCTCAAAATCACAAAACCAAAACCTAAGGACAACCAACACAAAGAGCCAACTAGGCTTTAAGCTATAGCCAATTAATAATCTCCTCACTTTTGCCTTTTCTCTATAAAAGTCTCTCCCCAAACTCCTGTGGGTAGAGCGCTCCTAACCACTTCCAGTTTGGCAGGCCCAATTAGAATCAATTTTTGTTCAAATAAACTCTTAAAATTTTTAATATGCCTCACTTTATCTTTTAACCGTTCTGAGGTCATAAGAGGGAACCAAAGTAGACTGGAAATGAGCCAGAGTTGGATTGGGTCCAACTTAGAAACTGGACTGGGTTTGGGGTCAAACTCGGTCTGACTTAAATTGGACTGGGTCCAGTGTGAGGCCTCAGGCGAATAAAATTTTGTTTTAAGGCTGAACAAGTAGGTTAACCTTACCAAAGACAATCTTGAATTACAGTGGCCACAGTGGGGAACTTTAACCTAGATCCTTTCATAAACTGCCCTAGAGAAAAATGGGTCTCAGCCAAGCACTTACTATAAAGAGTATAGGGGAAAATTTTTTCCTCCTCCATAGTTTCTAGCAACCAGAATGAGACCCACTGGGACACCCCACTCTCTCCAGAGCCTGCAGATGGGGTCCTGGGAAAACTGACAGAAGCTGGCAAAGGTAAGAATTCTTACCAAAGGCAGCTCTCCCAGATCTCTACCTGTGGTGCCTGGTTGAGAGAGGAAGGTAAATTTCACGCTGTCCCTTCCTTTCCAAATTCAGACTCTTGTGATTTTGGTTTTGGGGTACTCATTGGTTGTCCATCCTTTCTCTCCCAGGGACAGCTATTGTCTTCTTGTTTGTCTCATTTTGTATCCTGAGAACTTGGCTTGGGTTTCTGCCTGCTTAGTGCATGTAGGTTGTTGAGGCAGCTCAACCATCAGGTTGGGAGCCCCAAAATATGGCCAGACAGAAATATGGATCATACCCCATTTGTGACTAGATATGGCTGGGCAGAAAATTGAGCTGCACTCTGTTTTTGGCTAGGGTCTGACTGAAGACATGACCCTACAGTCATGTTGCCAGCTCTCGGGGGAATTGTCTGGGTCTCTTCTTTTAACCATCTTTGGGAGTGGCTCTGGATCTTGGAAGAGTAGTACCTTTTGCACCCTCTTTAGGAACACTTCCTGAGTCCATGGGGTTGTTTAATATTGACAGGAATAGTTACTGTTTGTCCCAGCTGAAACCTGACAAGATATTTGAAAGGATTTTTTTTTTTTTTAAGCAGCTCTATGGTCAGAAGTTAGCCAAACTGGAAGCTGATATTCAGGGCCTGATAGAACTTTTTATTAGGCCTTCTCTCTTAAGCTAAAATGAAATTATATACCCAGAAGGAAAGAAAACCATTCTGAAGCCATTGTGGAGGAATTTATGAAAATGTTCCAAAGTCACACAATTCTAAATCTAGAATATAGGAATTTTGATTTCCATCTCAGTTGGAAATCTCTCTGATATAAAGAAGCAAATTAATGTAGTTGGATGGGTGGGTGAGCATTTTGATAGCATTCAGATTGCAGCCTAATTCTTTGAGGAATTAAAAACAACTATACAGTCATGTGTTTTATAACAACATTTCGGTCAATGAAAAACTGTATACTAGGGTGATCCTATAAGGTTAGTACTATATAACCGAGGTGTGTAGTAGGATACACCATCTTGCCTTGTGTAAATACACTCTGTGATGTTTGTACAATGATGAAATCACCTAACACATTTCTCCGAATGTGTCCCCATCATTAAGCAATGCATGACCGTACTTGCCTTGTTAATCTAGTCTTTACAAGAACCAAAGTGTGGCTCTAGAAGCAATTCAAAGCCCACCTATTCTTTTACCAACCCCCAAACTTCCTTATTCATCTCAAAAGGCTTGAAGATCTGGATTTAGGAAACAAGCTCTTCTTGGAGAAACTTACATCCTTTCTCTATGCCTTTAAGATGTAAATATTCTACCTGGGCCTCTCTAGGAACCTAGAGCCATCTCTTTGAAATGAAAACTTCAGGGAGGTAATTCTTACCAGAAGAAAAAAAGTTATTTAGAAATTAGGGAAATCAGAGAGAGAAGGACAAACACCACATGATCTCACTCATATGTGGAATATAAACTAACACACGGACAGAGAGAACTGGTTGGTGGTTACCAGGGGGAAAAGGGGTGGGAGGTGGGCACAAGGGGTGAAGGGATGCATCCATATGGTGATGGACAAATAATAATGTACAACTAAAACCCCACAATGTTATAAACTATTAAGACATCAATAAAAATTTTAAAAAAAAGAAAGAAAAATAAATTAGGCAAATAAAAATAAAAAATCTTAAAAGTCTTTTCCATGGATATTAGTAAAAAGCTTAAGCCATCTGAGCAGGTAACCTTAATTTATTCCATCTGCCAGAAACACAATGTGGATCCAACTGTTCTTTTATAAACTAGTGAGTTTTGCATTATCATACCTGTCTCATAGCTAAAATTTTTTTTTTGCTGAGGAAGACCAGCCCTGGGCTAACATCCGTGCCCATCTTCCTCCACTTTATATGGGACGCCGCCACGGCATGGCTGACAGGCAGTGCGTCGGCGGGCGCCCGGGATCCGAACCAGCGAACCCTGGGCTGCCAAGCGCGGACTACACCGCTGAGCCACTGGGCCGGCCCCCTCTCATAGCTAATTTTTAAATGAAAGTTATAAGATCTCTGTTTGCATCTGTCTGTATGTTTATGTATGTCTATATATGTATGTTATAGATGTGTGGTTTTTTTCTACCTCTGGATGATATTGCCAAAATCAATTTGTAAAGAACTCTATTTAATTGGCTTAAAGGAAAATAAGCACTTATATAAATTAAGTATACTCTCAAAAATATAGAAACTTACCCAAATGTTTTTCAAGTTCACAAGATCTAGCATAATCTTTGGTAAATAAAACCTGGTTTAGGTTTGTTGGTTTAATTAAAATAGGCATGTCTTCATGATTATCAGCATTAAATATAATGCAGACATACAACTTTTATTCTATCTGGGTGTACTAGTCATAAATTCATGTTGTCTTTTACAAAATTCGTCAGCAAGAAAAATAACATAGATGATGGTTAGCTGTTTAATGTCTCTTGAAATACTTATGAATGAGGTAAACATAATTGTTAGGAACAGGTAGATTAGATCTAAATAGGATAAACTTATAATTGAACTTTTCAACAATAATTGTTTTATGGTATGTCTACTTAAAAAGGATTTCCAAAATCTTTTTGGAACTTGAAACCTTAAAATTATGCAAAGTTAAATGATGGACATTCATTGAATATCTAGGTTATTTCAAATAAGGTAAAATACTGAAACAATTGCTGAATACAACTTTATCTACTTTTGACTTCTTATTACAAAGAAACTAAAGATATTTGGGTCTATCAGAAAACATGTCTTATGCCACATTTAAAAATTTACTATGGGGCTGGCCCAGTGGTATAGCAGTTAAGTTCGCACCCTCCACTTTTGCAGCCCAGGGTTCTCAGGTTCAGATCCCGGGCACAGACCAACACACCACTTGTCAACCCATGCTGTGGTGGTGTCCCATATAAAGGAGAGGAAGATGGGCACAGATGTTAGCCCAGGGCCAATCTTCCTCAGCAAAAAAAGGACTGGCAATGGATGTTAGCTCAGGGCTAATATTCCTCACACACACACACACAAGTTTACTGTGAGAAAAAAATATACAGAGAAACTATGAAATGTATTCATGAACTTACTAATCAACAGAATGCTAGTATATCAGACAGCCCACAATTGTTCATTTCTTAGTTGTCACTAAAAATTAAAGTTTCTAAGGGTTAAGAATAGTAATCAATACATGTAACTAAAACTGCTAGAAATATTAAGGCCAAAAGAAAATAACTGTATGACAAGTAAGAAAAGGAAAATGTGGTTTTTTTGGATAAGGAAAATTATGAAGGACAAGTTTTTGTTAGGGATGTCAAGAGATTTTTGCATATTGAGGCATATGGGGTAACTATTTGGGTTCAAACTGATTCAGCTTGAACTAAAGAAGCCTGACTTATGGCCTCTCGAACATACATTGTACATCTGCTTTAACCATTAAAGTAAAGAATGCACTTTCAAAATAAGAATGCATACTTCCCCTCCTATGCTCTATTGGTAATGCCACTATTAGTCCTTTTCCCAACAACAGGGTGATGTTGACTGGCTTATTTGCAACTGAACACCTCTTTGAAACTTAAATGTATTCTGGGTGTGTTTAATATATGCTCTTTGTTCTAAAAAGATATAAGATTATACTGAAAACCATTCTTCTCTGGAATGTTTTCTAAGGCCTTCCCAGGTTACAATCCTCACTCTGGTTCAAGTAAAACTCACCTTATTTCTCTTATCTATAGAATGGTTACTGGTTATTTGCATCAAGAGGGGAATAAGAGCAATTTTGTCTTAACATTGAATGACTGGTTGTTCCAGAATGAGAAATAGAAAAAATATAGGACAGAATCTGAATGAATATAAAAAAAGTCCTAGACAGTTTGTGGAAAAGGAATCTTGGGGGGTCCAGCCTATTGGCATAGTGGTTAAGTTCACATGCTCTGCTTCAGCAGCCTAGGGTTCAAAGTTTTGGATGCTGGGCATGGACATACACACCACTCATCAAGTCATGGTGTGGTGGTGTCCCATATACAAAATAGAGGAAGATTGGCACAGGTGTTGGCTCAATGACAATCTTCCTCAAGCAAAAAAAAGAGGAAGATTAGCAATAGATGTTAGCTCAGGGCCAATCTTCATCACCAAAAAAAAATGTTAAAAAAAAGAAAAAAGGAAAGGAATCTTGGGAAAGGAAATTTATGTGTGATCAAGATTGGAATGAATTTATTTAAGTTTTTAAAGAATAAGTCACAATATCAAAAGTACACTGGTGCAAAATTAGAACATGATTTTCTCTCTGTTAAAAGGACAAACTTTTCTTAGACTATTGATCTGCTCATAATAGGAGATTGTGAAAGGCTTTTCTTTACCATTTAAGTAATTTGACTAGAAAGCAAGGATTTTGTATCTTATCAAAATGATTTTCTGTGCCTAAAGTTGCCTTTAATAAGACTTTAATTACTTAGGAAAACTGAGTCTTATTAGAATATTAGGAATTAACAATATTAGAAGAATTAACAATATTAGAAGAGCTAAGTTTTGTTCACAACTATGTAACCTTCTGAATTTGCCTTTAAAGGTCTTCTATTGTCACTTTGGTTGAATTAATTAAATACTATTTCATAATGATCTGTGATCCTATTTAGTCAAATATTTAAAACTTTTGAAATTTTTGGCAACTTCCCAAAATCAAATTATAAATAGAGTCTTTCTGACCTCAAACTAACTTTGAGCTATCTTACAGGGCTCCTGGAAAATCTCAAAGGATTTGTCTCTCACTTTGTAAAGAGGGATGTTAAACTAATTAGATTTATTTGGTATGTTAAATTATGTGAGAAGCATTGTCAAATAAGTGATGATAAACCTTCTTAGGTATATGTATATGGATATACATTACTAATGTAGGTATTCCAGAAATTGTTTGAAATTCATAGAAATTTTCCAATACCCTCACTGTCCAATTATCTTAAATTGTTATATGCCACAGAAATAACTACATTGCCTTATCAAAATGAACTCTCATCAGATCTTTAACCATGGCTTTTTTTTCCCCATCTTTTTGTCATTTACAGACAGTTATTGTTTTACTCTGATGCTTTTGCAAATAGTGCTTTGTGGAGGAGCAGAATTTCCCACCCCAAAATATGTCTCTTTGGCATAAAGATTATTTTATGTTGATTATCCTTAAGAAATGGCAATATCTGAAATTTATATAATGTTAAAAACCAGTGTGACCTCAATAAAATAATTAATTAAAAAAAGAAAGAAACTGCAGAAACAGGAAATGCTCTGAAAACTAAGAAGTTACCCTTTTGTAAGAGACATTTACATTTATAAGGGAAAATCACCATTTGTAAGGGTGTCTCCCTCACTGTACTAGAAAGAGGAGGATGACTTAATCAGTGCACAAGGCAATGACTTAAATCTGCATAACAACCTTACCCTTGTTCACTGTGCTTTTCCTGATAACCTCCCATAACTGACTACCCACCCCCAGCATCTTCTTTTGTCTTTAACTGAAGGTGGTATTTAAGGTGATCGCTTCAGCCATTTTGGAGAGTTACTCAGTTTTCCTGGGCCTCTCCCATGTATACAGGAGGTATACATGTCATTAAACTTGTTTGTTTTTCTCTTGTTAATTTGTCTCATATCAATTTAATTATTAGATCAGCCAAAGAACATAGAGGAGAAGAAAGGAAAAAATCAGACATGACCAGACAGTTTTAAGCAACTAACATTGACTTTATAGATCCAATAAAATCCCTTTAAAAAACCAGCCTGCTATCCTGCTTACAGGATTCTTGGCAGCCTTACCAGGTAAGTAAAGAAGGTCACTTCCTGGCAGGCCCAGCTATCTTGGGTACCTCAAGAGGAGAGGAATTAACTCAACTCTATATATAGTTATTCCAGGCAAAGCCTGATTGAAAGTGCTTGACTTGGCTTTTTAACCTCAAGAGGCTTTTAAAAGTCCAATCTAAGTTCCTTATGAAAAGTTCTAGCAAAGCAGATTTAATAAGAGTGTATATGGTTGATTACTGTTCTTGCTGCACTTATGTTAATCATCAGGCCAAGTTTAAGGAGATTATACTTATTTTGCAAACAAATTAGTCTTATTGCAATTATCTTTGATAGAAATGAAAGTGATTGTAGGGAAAGAAAAAATTTGTATTTCAGCAGAAAACTGTAATATAACCTGTGGATATCATATTCTAGTTCTGTTCATTTTCTTTGAGGTTTTGTTATATACCTATAAACCAGGCTGGATCCTGAATTTTTCTAGTTTCCTCAAATATCTGGCTAAGATGCTCCAAACAAATATTTCCAAATCCCCCCCCCCCATTTTTATTTAAAATCACTAAGAACCAAAACTGCCCTTAAAATTCCTTGGAAGGAACCATATCAGGTACTCCTCACTACCCAGACAGCAGCCAAACTTCAGAAACTTCAACCTTGGGTCCCCATCTCCCAATAAAAAGGGCCCCTCCAGACTCTTGGAACTGCACACCAGCTGGAGATCTAAAATTCAAATTGACTATGGAGGTGTCTCCCCAGAGCAGATGGCATCTCGAGGTGGACAGCTTTCCCAAGATCACAGGTCAAGATCTTCATTTCCAATATAAACCTTGATTCCTTTTGCCTTTCCACTACTTGCTTTTTCTCTGTTACTGCACAGGAAGACAACACTCTTTAACTCTGGCAACTATCCCTGAATCTACCAGTAAGGCCATATCTACATAACAAAAGTCCCCAGACTTTCTTGCTAGGGTGGTTTTAGATAATAGAATTGCTTTAGATTACTTATTGGCTGAACAAAGAGGAGTTTACGTCATAGCAAAATACCTCCTATTGTACCTAGATCAACACTGCCAGTATTATAGCAAATACAAGAAATTAATAAACAAGCCACTTGGCTAAGACAGGTTGATACCCCTTCAGGTACATTTTTTTATTTCTTTGATAACAACTGATTAGGTTCATAGGGGGCCCTGGCTAAGGAATATAGTTCACTCTTGGTATTATCCTGCTAATAGTCATCATTATAGTCTCCCTGGTGTGCTGTGTTATCTCAAAGATCTTAAATGCATGTTTGCAGCCATCAGCAGTACATCAGATGGTCTCAATGCACTTGGAGAAACAGAAACAAGATGAACAGCAAAAGCAATTCTTCTACAAACCTGACATCATAATCTACAAGTTTCTCTGAAGGTAACTGAGAGTGGCGCTAATACCAAGATTTTGGTCAATCTCTCATGTAAACTAATTAGGCAAGGAGGACATTAGACTGAGGTGGCTCCAATGCCATGGCGGCCTACATAAGCAAATCAAAATCTCAGCCTGTAGATGCCTCAAGGTTACAAAATTGAAACATAAGGATAACCAATCACAAACAGCCAAATAGGCTTTAAGCTGTAGCGAATCAATAATTCCCTTGCTTTGCTTCCTCCTTTTCTCTATAAAAGATTTTCCCCAAGATCCTGTTGGTGGAGCAATACTAACCACTTCAATTCAAAGTAAGTAGAAGAAAAGAAATAATAAGAATTAGAGTAGAAATCAATGAAATTGAAAACAGGAAATCAATAGAGAAAATCACTGAAACCCACAGACAGTTCTTGGAAAAGATCAATAAGATTGATAAGCCTCTGGCCAAGCTAACTAAGAAAAAAGATATGACAGAAATTACTAATATCAGAAATCAAAGAGAGGACATCATTACAGATCCCATGGAAATTAGAAGGATAAAGTAATACTATGAACAAATTTATGCCCACAAATTTGATAATTTAGATGAAATAGACCAATTCTTTGAAACTTATAATCTGTCAATCTCACACAAGAAGAAGACAGTCCGAATAGGCCTATATCTATTAAAGAAATTGAATAAACAATTAATCTTTCAAAACAGCAGATGCCAGGCTCAGATTGGTTCACTGGTGAATTCTACTAAACATTTAAGGAAGAAACTGTACCAATTCTCTACAAGCTCTTTCAAAAAGATAGAAGCAGAAGAAATACTTCCTAACTCATTCTTTGGGGCCAACATTACCCTCACATCAGACAAAGATATTACAAAAAAATAAAATTACAGACCAATTATCTCTCATGAACATATATGCTAAACCCCTCAAAGTATTAACAAGTCATATCCAACAATATATAAAAATAATTATACCCCATGTCCAAGTGGGATTTAACCCAGGTAATGCAAGCTGGTTCAAAATTCAAAAAAATCAGTTAACATAATCCATTTCATCAATAGTCTAAAGGAGGAAATTCACATGATTATACCAATAGATGCAGAAAAAGCATTTGACAAAAATCCAACACTGATTCATGATAAAAACTCTCAGCAAACTAGGAGTAGATGGGAACTTCCTCATCTTTATAAAGAATATCTACAAAAAACCTATGGCTAACTATAATGTAAGACCTGATAGTTGGCTTTTCTTTTTTTCGCAATGTAAGTGCCTGACTTAAGTTTTGATTGTCAAGGCATCCACTTCAAAGAGGCATCCATTTCAAAGAGGGCATTGCCAGCCACATGACTACATAAAGAGCCAGGCCACCTCCCACCATTGAAGCTCCTTTATTTTAGAGATCTTGGTTGATTTCAACAACTGATCATTTGGGCTACTTGTTTTTTTCTCTTCCTGTGCTTTAAATTCCCACCTTTATGTCTTAAATTCACCAATAAAGAGTGAGCTCATGAAACCCCTAGGCCTCTAGCCTCACCACCAATAAAAGCAGAATCCCAGACCCATGCATGCTCTTTCTACCTGCAACCTTGCTGTGTGGTCCCAGATGTGCTGTGTAATATCCAGGTCTTGTAAGTAATAAATCTTTATTTTCTCAAAGTTCCCAGATGGTTATTGCTAAAGGGCATCTTGCAGTAATAATAAGAACTTCAAGAACTGCTCCAACCACAAGACAGAGACTGGCACAAAACAATTGGCATAGCTGGCAGGGCTGCATGATTGCCCCTTGCAATTAAGCAAGAGAAAGGCCCTCTAGTTGCAACTTGCTTCCTAAGCTCCTAACTCAGGTGGGTAACACCATCTGGGAAAGGAGCACTGCTTGCTGGTGGTCTGTCACTGCTATGTGCTTTTACATATTGCCTTTATTGTGTGTTGCCTGTAGTATCCAAACCAAAATGTCACAGCTGCTATAATAATCCAATAGAGCAGCATGATGGAGGCCATCTGGTCTAACAAGACAATTAGACCACTAATTATAAAGGCCTTAATTGACTATTAATGTGTGTAAGAGGTCCTCCAAGCCTCAAAGCCAAGGAGAGCTAAGGAGGGTGGATTGGATCACAAGGCTATTGTCACTGCCCAAGAAGAGGCTCTGGGCTAAAGGCAAGAAGAAAAGATTATCCTAGGTGAGGATGATGGGAGATCTCCACCTGTGACCACTGAGTTGGTGGGTTCTGCCCAGAATAGGTGTCCTAACCCAGAAGAGTGAAATAGCCTTGCAACTGGAAACCAATGGCACTGCCAGAAGGAAAATGCAACAGAGACCTAATAGTCTCTGTGTCACCACTTTACTCATTACCCATTTACTCATTACATCGCTGGCCCCATAGGATATTATGGGTCCAATCTCTGGTGTGATATTGCTAAAAAATTAATGCAAAAAATATGTGTCCTGAACATCTGATGCCAGCACCTCCTAAGAACTCTGAGGAGGTGCACCAACTCCTTGATAAATGCAAAACCCCATGGAATCTTCCTGGGCATTATTCAGTGCCATGGCATGACCAACATGCCAAGACTCTGGTATTATGCACCAGAAGCTAGGGGCTTTTCCCAAAGACCCTGTGCATAACATGCTAGTGGAAGCAAACCCTAATCCTGGAGAGGTCTCTTGGGATAACCTGGAAAGGAAAATGGCCACCTATGAAGAGGGCTCACAGTGACATCATCCAAAATTTCCCAGTAACAACATACAACATTAAGGTAACAGGAGAAAATCAAGAAATAAAAACTAAGATCAGAAACTATACCTTAATTGAAATTCAAACTTTTCTTAAAGATTTTATGCAGCAAGAAGGAGACTGGGGAACTAACTGGGTTTTTTGTTTATGTGGAATGGGCTCTGAGTTATTATTCACCCCTGTCAAAATGGATCAACTGGCTGGTATCTCTAAAGACCCTAAATTCCGTAAGTTTCTTAAAGATCCATCAAAGCTATATGCTCATTGCCTCCAAGACACCACAGATCTTAAGTCCCTTTGGCTTTCCCCTGAAAGGAACAAAGCTAAAGAACACACCTCAGGAGGTGTCCCTGCCACCAAAGGAAAAGCTGACAGGATTATCAAAGCCTCTAGTGAGGAGGAAGAGGGAAATGGGAAGCAAAGTCTTCTAGGGCCACCAATATTTGAACCAGAGCCCTTCCTCTCCTCACTGGGATATTGCTTGGTGCTGTGCCCATCCTTCGATCAATGATCACTACTAAAGCTCATAGTGAATGGAAAACATTTAAGATGAAGCCTATTTCCTGCTTTGCAAAATGAGCATAATCCAATAGATTTATCATTTCCATGACCACAGGGACTCAAGCGACCTCCGCTTCATTTCCAACCCTGAAAAGGCACCATTTGACCCCAAGTCTGGAGAATTATTCTTTACAGGGAGCTCCCCCTAATTACAGTGTGGCACTACTACATTTTATTAGGTCTTCCAAAGCCATTCAAAGGACACTAAAACTCCTAGGAAAAAACTTATATTTTCTTTCTCAGTCCCTTGAAGAAGTAAATATAAACAACCCAGGAGGTAATTAAAACTCTGCCTGAGACTAAAGTAAAAAAAGAGGGGGGAGGAAGTATTAGGAAATTGAGCAAATAAAAAAAAATCTCAAATGTCCTCTCATTTCTACTAACAAATGTTAGTAGAAAGCTTTAATAGGTGAACTTAGCTTTTTCCACCAGCCAAAACAAAATCTGGGTAAAACTGTTCTTTTACAAACTAGTAAGTTTTGTATTGTACCTGATTCATAGCAAAAATTTAATAGAAGCTTTAGGGTTTCTGTCCATGTCTGTCTGTGTGTTCATGTATGTCTACATATATGTTGTAGGTGTTTGATTTTTTTTACCTCCTGCTGGTATTGCCAAAATTTATTTGTAAAGAACACTGTTTAACTGGCTTAAAAACAAACAAATGCTTTTAAGGATTTCTAAAAGTTCTCAGAACTATAATAGAAACCAACTCAAAACAATTTCAGGTTCACGTGATCTGGGAAAATACTAGGTATTAAAGCTACTTTGAGTAGCTTTGGTTGGTTTAATTAATACAGACATGGCTTTAGAGTTATCAACATTATGTATAATACTTTTATTCTACCTAGGTTTAACTAAAAGTCAAATAAGTTCACGTTATCTCTGTTGCAAAATTTGTCAACATAAAAAATGAAAATAACTTAATGTGATGGCTATCTGCTTTAATGTCTTATGGAATTTTCATGAGTAATCTAAGTATGGTAAGAACTAATGAATTAAATAGATATAAATAAGAAAAGGGTTTTTAAGTGAACTTTCTTGCAACAATTACGTGTTGTGGTATATGTAAAATAGCTTCCAAAATCTTTTTGGTAACTTGAAACTTTAGAGTTTTGCCAAATTAAATTAAATAATGGAAATTCATTGACTAGATCATTTCCAAATAAAATACAATAGTGACTGAATATAGATTTATCTACTTTTTCCTTCCTTTTACAGAGAAGTTAACAATATTTGGGTCTATTAATAAACATGTTTTGTGCCATACTGAGAAATTTTCTATGAGAAAGCACGTTTCTAGAAATTACTTATAAGTGTGCCAATCCACAGCATGCTAATGTAAAAGACATTTCATAGTTGCCTACTTCTTAGTTTTCACCAAAAATTAAGGTTTACAAGGGTTAAGAATTCTAATATATGTAATTAAAACTACTAAAATTAATGAGGGAAGCATCTCTGTATAAAGGGAAGTAAAATGTGTTTTCAGCAAAGGTAGGTATGAGAAATGAAAATACATTCTTTGTGAAGGGGGAAGAAAGTAATTTTTGTCCTTGAGGCTGGGAAGAAGGAAAGGCATGGAGCAACATCTGGATGTAAAAAGAAAGTTATAGAAGGCATATAAAGGAGAAATCTTTGGAGAGGGGTTTTGTGCATGGTCGGGACTGGCTGAAATTAGAATGAATTTAACTGAATAAATGAATCATAACACCAGGAGTGAACTGATGCAGGACTAGAATTTGGTTTTCTCTCTCTGTTGGGAGGATGAGGTTTTCCTTGACTGTAGGTCTGCTCTTGATAGGAGATCGTAAAAGGGTTTTTTTAGAGCAATCTGCCTAGAAAAGAGGAATTCTGTGTTTTGTCAAAATAATTTCCTACGTTCAAGAAGCTGAGGCCTCTCTATTAAGAAAGGTACAATTTGTTTTCTTCAAGTGTTTAACTTTTTCTGTTTGCCTTTAACATCATCTATTGTCACTGTGGTTAAATGAATAACTAAGCATTGTTTCACAGTGACGTATGATCCTATTTACCCAAGTGTTTTAAAACCTTTTGATATATGTATTTTTAATTATTTTACTGAGGTCATAATGGCTTATAACATTGTGTCATTTCAAGTGTACATTATTTTTTATCAGCTTCTGTATAGACTGCATTGTGCTCACCACCAATAGTCTAATTTTTGTCCATCACCATATGTGCCCATTTATCCCTTTCACCCACTCCAACCCCCTTCCTCTCTGGTAACCACTAATCTGTTGTCTTTGTCCATGTGTTTGCATATCTTCCACATAAGTGAAATCATGTGGTGTTTGTCTTTCTCTGTCTGACTTATTTCATTTAGCATAATCCCCTCAAGGTCCATCCATGTTGTTGCAAATGGGACAATTTTGTCTTTTTTATGGCTGAGTAGTATTCCATTGTACATATATACCACATCTTCTTTATCCAGTCTCAGTTGATGGGTGCTTGGGTCGCTTCCACGTCTTGGCTATTGTGAATGATGCTGCAATGAACATAGGGGTGCATAAGTCTCTTTGAATTGTTGATTTCAAGTTCTTTGGATAAATGCCCAGTACTGGAACAGCTGGATCATATAGTATTTCTATTTTTAATTTTTTTCAGAAATCTCCATACTGTTTTCCATAGTGGCTGCACCACTTTGCATTCCCAGCAGCAGTGTATGAGGGTTCGCTTTTTTCCACATCCTCTCCAACATTTGTTATTTTTTGTCTTGGTAATTATAGCCATTCTAACAAGTATAAGGTGATATCTCATTGTAGTTTTGATTTGCATTTCCCTAATAATTACTGATGTTGAATGTCTTTTCATTTGCCTGTTGGCCATCTGTATAGCTTCTTTGGAAAAACGTGTGTTCATATCTTCTGTGCATTTTTTGATCAGGTTGTTTGTTTTTTTGTTGTTGGGTTGTGTGAGTTCTTAATATATTTTTTGAGATTAACCCCTTGTGGGATATATGGTTTGCAAATATTTTCTCCCAGTTGGAGGGTTGTGTTTTCATTTTGTTCACGGTTTCCTTTGCCTTGCAGAAGCTCTTTAGTCTGATGTAGTCCAATTTGCTTATTTTTTCTTTTGTTTCCCATGTCGAAGTAGACATATAGTATTTGAAAAGATGCTGCTGAAATTGATGTCAAAGAGTGCACTGCCTATATTTTCTTCTGGGAATTTTTATGGTTTTGGGTCTTACATTCAAGTCTTTAATCCATTTTCAGTTAATTTTTGTATATGGTGTAAGATAAAGGTCTACTTGCATTCTTTTGCAGGTGGCTGTCCAGTTTTCCCAACATCATTTATTGAAGAGACTTTCCTTTCTCCAATGTATGTTTTTGGATCCTTTGCCAAAGATTAGCTGTCCATAGACGTGTAGTTTTGTTTCTGGGCCTTCAGTTATGTTCCATTGGTCTGTGTGTCTGTTTTTGTGCCAGTGCCATGCTGTTCTGATTACTATAGCTTTGTAGCATATTTTGAAGTAAGGGATTATGATGCCTCCAGCTTTGTTGTTTTTTTCTCAGGATTGCTTTAGCTATTTGGGGTCTTTTGTTGTTCCAGGTAAATTTTAGGATTCTTTGTTCTATTTCCATGAAGAATGTCATTGGGATTCTGATTAGGATTGCATTGAATCTGTAGATTGCTTAGGTAGTATGGACATTTTAACTGTTTACCCTTCCAATCCATAGAATATCTTTCCATTTCTTTATGTCATCATTGATTTCTTTCAATAATGTCTTATAGTTTTCAGTGTAGAGGTCTTTCACTTCCTTGGTTAAATTTATTGCTAGATATTTTATTCTTTTTGTTGTGATTTCAAATGGGATTGTACTCTTGAGTTCTTTGCTAGTTCGTTATTAGAATATAGAAATGCAATTGATTTTTGTAAGTTGATTTTGTATCCTGCAACTTTGCTGTAGTTGTTGATTATTCCAATAGTTTTCTGATGGATTCTTTAGGGTTTTCTATATATATAGAATCATGTCATCTGCAAACAGTGAGAGTTTCACATCGTCCTTTCCAGTTTGGATACCTTTTTCTTTTGGTTGCCTAATTGCTCTGGCCAAAACATCCAGTACTATGTTGAATAAGAGTGGTGAGAATGGGTAACCTTGTCTTGTTCCTTTTCTCAGAGAGATGGCTTTCAGTTTTTCACCACTGAGTATGATGTTGACTGTGGATTTGCCATATATGCTCTTTATTATATTGAGGTACTTTCTTCTATACCCATTTTATTGAGAGTTTTTATCATAAATGGATGTTGGATCTTGTCAAATGCTTTCTCTGCATCTATGGAGATGATCATGTGATTTTTATTCCTCATTTTGTTAATGTGGTGTATCACATTGATTGCTTTGTCGATTTTGAACCATCCCTGCATCCCTGGTATAAATCTTACTTGATCATGGTGTATGATCCTTTTAATGTATTGCTTTATTCAGTTTTCCAATATTTTGTTGAGGATTTTTGCATCTATTTTCATCAGTGATATTGGCCTGTAATTCTCCTTCTTTGTGTTGTCCTTGTCTGGTTTTGGGATCAGAGTGATGTTGCCCTCATAAAATGAGTTAGGAAGCATTCTGTCTTCTTCAATTTTTTGGAATAGTTTGAGAAGGATAGGTATTAAGTCTTCTTTGAATGCTTGGTAGAATTCTCTAGAGAAGCCATCTGGTCCTGGACTTTTATTTTGGGGGAAGTTTTTGATAACTCTTTCATTCTCTTTACTTGTCATTGTTCTATTCAGATTCTCTATTTCTTTTTGATTCAGTTTTGGGAGGTTGTATGAGTCTAAGAATTTATCCATTTCTTCTAGGTTATCCAATTTGTTGGCATATAGTTTTTCACAGAAA
Organism: Tapirus indicus; assembly: GCA_031878705.1. NCBI lineage: Eukaryota > Metazoa > Chordata > Mammalia > Perissodactyla > Tapiridae > Tapirus > Tapirus indicus. Next base: position 105,066,690 of record CM062918.1, on the reverse strand, counting down.
TCTCTAATAATCCTTTGTATTTCTGTTGTATCCATTGTAATTTCTCCTTTTTCACTTCTAATTTTATTTATTTGAGCCTTCTTTCATTTTCTTAGTGAATCTGGCTAAGGGTTTGTCAATTTTGTTTATCTTCTCAAAGAACCAGTTTCATTGATCCTTTCTACTGTTGTTGTTTTTTTTTTTGTCTCTATTTCATTTATTTCTGCTCTAATTTTTATTATTTCCCTCCTTCTACTGACTTTGGGCTTTGTTCTTTTTCTAGTTCTGTTAGATGTAGTTTAAGGTTACTCATTTGAGATTTTTCTTATTTGTTGAGTTGGGCCTGTATTGCTATCAATTTTCCTCTTAGATCTGCTTTTGCTGCATCCCATAATAGTTGATATGATATATTTTCATTTTCATTTGTCTCCAGATATTTTTTGATTTCTCCTTTGATTTCTTCATTATTCCAATGGTTGTTCAGTAGCATGTTGTTTAATCTCCACATATTTGTGACTTTTCCAGCTTTTTTCTTGTAGTTGATTTCTAGTTTCATAGCATTATGGTCAGAGAAGATGCATGATATGATTTCAATCTTAAATTTATTGAGGTTTGCCTTGTTTCCCAACATATGGTCTACCTTTGAGAAAGTTCCATGTGCATTTGAGATGAATGTGTATTCTGCTGTTTTTGGATGGAATGCTCTCTATATGTCTATTAAGTCCATCTGATCAAGTGTTTCATTTTAATCCACTATTTCCTTGTTGACTTTATCTCTGCATTGATGTAAGCAGGGTGTTGAGGTCCCCTACTATTATTGTGTTGCTGTTAATTTCTCCCTTTAGGTCTGTGAATAGTTTCTTTATGTACTTTGGTGTTCCTGTGTTAAGTGCATATATATTCATAAGCGTTATGTCCTCTTGGTGGAATGTCCCTTTCATCATTATATACTGCCCCTCTTTGTCTATTATTGCCTTTTTTATCTTGAAGTCTGCTTTATCTAAGTGTTGGCAACACCTTCTTTCTTTTGCTTGCCACTTGCTTGTATTGTCTGCCATCCCTTCACTCTGAGCCTGTGCTTGTCTTTAGAACTGAGATGTGTTTCCTGGAGGCAGCGTATTGTTGGGGCTTCTTTTTTAATCCATCCAGCCACTCTTTGTCTTTTGATTGGAGAATTCAATCCATTTACATTTAGAGTGATTATTGATATACAAAGGCTTAATACTGCCACTTTATCTCTTGTTTTTCAGTTCTATATTTCCCTTGTTTCTCTTCCCTTGTATTTCTGACTGCCATTTCAGTTTGGTGATTTTTCTATGATGGCTTTCTCAGTTTTCTCTTTATTTATCATTTGTGTCTCTGTTCTAATTTTTTGTTCAAGTGGTTACCATGAGGTTTGTATAAAAGATCTCATAGATGAGATAGTCCATATTCTGATAGCCTCTTATCTCCATTAGCCTAAGCAGGTTCCATCCCTCTCCTCTTTCCCATCTAAGTTATTGTTGTCACAAATTATTCCACTTTGTGTTATGAGATTGTGATTAAAATGAAATGTTTATAGTTATTTTTGATGCTTTCCTTCCATTTATCTTTAATGTTATAATTAAGTATTTGCTAACCTGTTCTGATAGAGAGCTGAAGTTTTCTGATTTTGTCTGTCTATTTATCTCCTTGCTCAAGGCTTTGTAAACCTTTTCTTTTTTGTTTCAGGTATGAGGGTCTTGCGGCAATGAACTCCCTCAGATTTTATCTGGGAAAGTTTACATTTCTCCATTGTATCTTAAGGATAGTTTCACTGGATAGAGTATTCTTGGCTGAAAGTGTTTGTCTTTCAGTATTTTGAATATATCATTCCACTCCCTCCTAGCCTGTAAAGTTTCTGCTGAGAAGTCCTCTGAAAGCATGATAGGGGTTCCTTTGTAGATTATTCTCTTCTGCCTTTATGCCCTTAATATTTTTTGTCATTGACTTTTGCTAGTTTTACTATTATATGCCTTGGAGAAAGTCTTTTTGCACTGATGTAATTAGGAGCTCTATTGGCTTCATTTACTTGTATTTCCAGTTCATTCCCCAGGTTTGGGAAGTTCTCAGCTATTTTCTCTTTGAACAAGCTCTCTGCTCCTTTCTCCCTCCTTTTTCCCTCTGGAATGCCTATAATCCTTATGTTGCATTTCCTAATTAAGCAGGATATTTCTGAGAGAATTTCTTCTTCTTTTTTTTTTTTTCAGTCTTAGTTCTCTCTCTTCCTCCACCTGAAGCATTTCTATATTTCTGTCCTTTAAATTACTAACTCTGTCCTCCATAATGTCAACTTTGTTTTTTAAGGTCTCTAGATTGCTTTTTATCTCATTCATTGTTTTCTTCATCTCTGGCATTTCTGTTTTTTGTTTTTTTTTTAGAGTGTCAATCTCTTTGGTGTAGAATTCCTTTTGTTCATTAATTTTATTCCTGAGCTCATTGAACTGTCTTTCTGAGTTTTCTTGTAACTCATTGAGTTTCTTTATGATAACTATTTTGAATTCTCTGTCATTTAGATTGTAAATTCTGTGACTTCAGGATTGGTTTCTGGATGCTTGTCATTTTCCTTCTGATCTGGAGTGTTGATGTATTTCTTCATGGTGTTTGATGAAGTGGATCTTTGCTGGTGCATAGTGGTAGTATCTGGTCACAGATTCCACTTGCCACCACTGGGGGGGGAACAGGAGCTGCATTTTCTGAACCTGTCACATCTGCTGGAAGTTGTGCCCATTTGCTGGAAGTTGTGTCGATAGGGCTCATCTGCATCTGCCCACTGGCCACCACTGCCTGGTGGGTCACACAAGCAGGCACAAGGCCCTCTGGTGCAGATCCACTGCCCTGGCTTACTAGCTGAGCTGGTGCACATGCAAGCCCACTCTGCACTCACAGAGGCCCGTCTGGGCTCCTGGGCTCAGTGGAGGGGCCCATGCGGTGGCTGACCCATCTCGGTGTGGTGCATTCCTGTGAGCTGGGATGCATCTCTGAAAGTGAAAGCATACACATGGAGGCCTGCCTGTTCCCCCACCTCCTCTTAGAGTCATGCACCAGCCACTGCATGAGAACTCATCACCTAGATTGCTGCCCCTGGGGAGGGAGAGGAGATCTGCTCACCTCCTTCCACTGCTTCCCATGTATCCAGTACCCCCACCTTCAGATGTATGGTTGCTTGGATCTCTCAGATGTTCTATGGTGCTGTGTTGGTATCCTCTGCTGAATGTCCATTTGGTTGTATCTTAGGGGGAAAAGACTAAGGGAACAGCTCACTCCACCATAATGCTTATGTCACTCTCACTTTTGATATTTTTGGCAAACTACCCCAAGATCAAATCCTAAAAAAAGTGGGTTTTTTTTTTTTACCAGAAAGTAAATTTGAGAATTTCCAGAGGGTCCCTGGGACTTCTTAAATTTGCTCTCTCTTCTTATAAAAGGGAGATACTAAAGTAATTAGGCTTATTTGATATGTTAAATTACATGGGAAACATTGTCAAATTAGTGATGCTAAACCTTCTTTATGTATATCCTTGTATATATATGTTATTAATACAGAAATCATATGAACTTTTTAAAATTCTGATATGTCCAGGTATAATGTTATCATTCATGATTCTAGTTATTTGAAAATGTTCTGTGTCACAGAAGCAAGCAATTTTTTTGTCAATTGTATTATAATGAATTTTAATCAGATCTTTAACCATATCACCTTGAGTCTTTTGTCATTTACAGACAGTTGTTTTATTCTAATGCTTTTGAAAAAATGCTTCATCTTCAAGAAGATTCATAGAAAGAGCTTTTTGACAAGTATAGGTTTCCAATAACTTTCAGATCATACCACTGAGCTGGGTAAGAATTTACAGAACTCTAAAAAAGAAACTGATGGCTTCATAAAACTGCTAAAGATCAAAATCAAGAATTAATTACTTAGGACTGAATGGACTGATAAGGATGATCATAATGTATTTATAACTTCTAAAAAAACGTTGCTGATTTTTTTTAAAGTTTTGATTTTTCAGATTTAAGGAAAACTTTTTTCTTTTCTCTTAAGCTATCAACAATTTGGTAAAATACACATTAGTGAACAAAGATGAAACACTTATCTTTTTCTCTCTACCTGATCCCTTCAGAATTTGGAAACTCTTAGTGAGTGAATATCCCTATTTTCATGACAATATAGTTATTTATGTAAGTTCAATAAGAATTTGTTCTCCTTGTAACAAGACACAAATATGACCCGACAGCTTTATGAAAATATGATTGACTTTATGGAGCCAGTAAAGCCCTTCGGAAAAACACACTGGTACCTTGCTTACAGGGTTCCCAGCAGCCTTACCAGGTAAGGAAGGAAGGTCATTTCCTGGCAAGTGCAAGAATCACAGGATATTTTGGAGACCTCAAGAAGAGAAATTCACCCAAATCTATAGGTATTCCAAGGGAGTCTGATAGCAAAGTCCTTGGCTTGGTTTCCTGGCCTTGAGAGGCATTTAAAAGTTCAGTCTGAAAATTCTTTATGAAAAGTTCCAGCAAAGCAAATTTAAAAGAGCCCATATGATCAATTGCTATTCTTGCCACACTTATGTAAATAATGAAGCCAAGTTTATAAAATTAGACTTATTTTACAAAAAATTAGTTTTACTCTAATTATCTTTAGTAGAAACAGGGGTGATTATAGAGAGAAAACTTATGTTTCAGTAGAAACCATAATAAACTCTTGTGGATATCAGATTCTAGTCCTATAAACTTCCTTGAGATTTTGTTATTCACTTGTAAATTTGATTGGATGCTAAATTCTTTTTGTTTCCTCTAATATCTGGCCACAACTCTCCAAAGTAATGTTTCCAATTTTCTCCCACCCTTCTGACTTGGAATTATTGATAACTAAAGCTTCCCTTTTCCCAAAGCCCTGCAAGCGAAAATGGCATAACTTAATTTGAACTTCAGAGAAATCACCATAACATCAAATATATGGACAATCTTCATGCTTGTGACTGTGTGGGCCTCTCAAAAAGCTCACCAGAGACATTCGAACTGGAAACCAGGAAAATCTATCAGATTGCCACTGTCTGCTCTCACTCCATCTAAAGATCCTTTGAGCCAGATGTCTAGATATCTTCTTGACAGGCTGCCTTCAGAACCCAGAAACTGGGATTATAATCTGCTCCAATTTTTAAGCATCATTTTCCTTTTGTTTCCATTGAAATGCCTCTTGATAAATTAAAAGTAAATTAAACCTAATTGTTTGCACCATAGGCCTAACTTTGGGAGCCACCCTACATCACTGCCTCATGAAATGAGACACAACCTTTAACTGAACTGACCTATTCTCAGGACTAAGAGACTTGTTTGATGAGATATGGAGCAATCTATCAACTCAGGACAGGTTCAAATCTACTTATACCAGATGACTCAAGATTAAAATATTTCACAATTATTACCCAAACCTTTGAACAGATTCCTAGGGCCCCCAAGATCACTGACTTAATTTCATTGTGGGACCCTTTTAAGTTTGGGATAATGGCTATGGACTATATTTCTGACTATTGTCTGTATAATTGTTATAGGATTTGCTACTATAATCCTATTAATGTGTACTTTCTGGATTACAATGTGCCCTACCCCTGACTTTTAGCATATCAGCTACCCAGGCAGTTAGTGTCCTCACCATTGACTCCGATGCCTCAGCATCACAGGTGGATTGTAATGTAGACCCTGAGAGCTGGGTTTTCTCTTCTTGTAATGCAAGTGCCTGACTTAGTTTTGATTGCCTAGGCATCCATTTCAAAGAGGCATCCACTTCAAAGAGGGCTATCTTAAATAAACACATTGCCAGCCACATGACCAGATAATGAGCCAGGCCATCTTCCCCTCCATTAAGGCTCCTTTGTTTTAGAGATCTTAGTTGATTTCAATAACTGACCATTTGGGCTACTCGGTATTTTTCTCTTCTTGTGCTTTAAATTCCTACTTTTATGTTTTAAATTTACCAGTAAAGAATGAGCCCAGGAAACCCCTAGGCCCCTATCCTCTACACCAATAAAAGCAGAAAACCAGGCCCATGCACTCGTGCTCTCTCTCTACCCACAACATCACTGTGTGGTCCCAGGTGTGCTGTGTAATTTCCAGGTCCTGTAATTAATAAGTGTTTATTTTTTCAAAGTTTCCTGGTAGTTATTACTAAAGGGTATCTTGCAATCATAATAAGAACTGTAAGGGCCGGTCCAACCACAATATTGGTTATTGATAATCTAAGACTGTCAAAAAACACTAACATCATACGAAATAGCGAGATACTAGAAGCTTTCCCACTATGAGCATGAAGAAAGCAAGGATGTCCCATCTCACTACTGCTTTTCAACATAATACTACAAGTCTAGCTAATGTAATAAGATAAGAAAAGGAAATACAAGTTACACAAATTAATTAGAAGAAATAAAATTGTCTTTGTTTGCAGATGACATGATCATCTATGTAGAAATCTGAAAGAATTAACACACACAAACCTCCTAGAACTAACAAGCTATTAGAGCAAGGTTGCAGGATAAAAAGTTATAAAAAAATTCAATAACTTTCCTATATACCAGCAATGAACAAGTGGGATTTGAAATTAAAAATACAATACCATTTACATTAGCTCCTGAAAAGAAAAACATCTATTTCCTCTCTGCTCACAATACTTCTGACACCAAATGTGTGGATTTTTTCCCACATTGACCAATTCTCAAACACCAACTAGGTGTTCTATAATTCAATTCAATTCTGACATTATCTACCTGGAGTTAGTGTCAGATCCCACAAGTTAAGGACTAAGTCCCACAAGACTACTCCCACTCCAGATGCCAGTTACAAGTCCTGCCTACTGTACTTCTGACCTACCAGCTATCAATCAGGGGTTCTCACAACCCCCTCCTCCAGTTCAATAATTTGCTAGAATGGCTCACAGAACAAAGGAAAGTGCTTTACATATTAATGCCCATTTATTATAAAGGCTACAACTCAGGAACAGCCAAATGGAAGAGATACATAGGGCAAGGTGTTGGGGCACCTTGCAATCTTTTGGGGCACCACTCTTTCAGCACTTGGATGTGTTCACCAACCTAGAAGCTCTCCAAATCCCTTCAGTCAGGGCTTTTATGAAAGCTTTATTACATGGGGATGTTTGATTACATCATTGTCCATTAGCAATTATTGCTCTCCTGGAGATAGAGATAGGGCTAAATGTTCCAGCCCTCTAATCACTGGTTGGTTCTCCCTGGCAACCAGCATCCATCCTGAGGCTATCCTGTGGCTCCCAACCACGTCATCTCATTAGCATATAAAAAGATACTTACTACTTCTGAGATTCCAAGGGTGTTAGGAGCTGTGCACCAGGATATGGGGGGAGGGGGGTAGGGCAAAGACCCAACATATATTGCTTACTATGTCACAGCACCCAACAAAATGAAATAGTTATGTATAAATCTAAGAAAATATATGCTATTATCTATATGAGGAAAATTACAAAACTCTGAGAAAAGAAATCAAATAAAAACTAAATAAATGGAGAGATACTTCATGTTTATGGATAGAAAAACACAATATTGTCAAGACTTTAGTTCTTCCCAATTTGATCTATAGATTCAATGCAATCCCAGTCAAAATCCCAGCAAGTTATTTTGTGGATGTCAACAAACTGGTTCTAAAGTTTATAGGGAGAGGCAAAAGACCCAGAATAGTCAACATAATATCAAAGAAGAACAAAGTTGGAGGACTGATACTACTTGACTTCAAGACTTACTATAAAGCTACAGTAATCAAAAGAGTGTGGTATTGGGAAAAGAATAGACAGGTAGATCAAAGGAACAGAATAGAGAGCCCAGAAATAGATGCATATAAATACAGTCAACTGATCTTTGACAAAGGAACAAAGGCAATGCAATGGAGCAAAGACAGTCTTCAACAAATGGTGCTGAAACAACTGGGCATCCACATGCCAAAAAATGAACCTAGACACACATTTTACACCATTCTCAAAAATTAACTCAAAATGTATCATAGACCTAAATGTAAAATGCAAAACTATAAAACTCCTGGAAGATAATATAGATGACCTCGGGTATGGCAATGACCTTTTTAGATACAACACCAAAGTCATGATCCATGAAAGAAATAATTAATAAGCTGAATTTCATTACAATTCCCAACTTCTGCTTAGCAAAAGACAATGAGAATGTCAAGAGAATGAGAAAATAAGCCATAGACTGGGAGAAAATATTTGCAAAAGACATATCTGACAAAAGACTGTAATCCAAAATATAAAAACAAGTTTTAAAACTCAACAAAAAGAAAATGAACAAACTGATTTAAAAATGGGCAAAAGACCTGAATGCATACCTCACCAATGAAGATATAAAATACCAAATAAGCAAATGAAAAAGTACTCCACTTCATGTCATTAGAGAAATGTGAATTAAAAACAATGATATATGACTACATGCCTATTAGAATGGCTAAAATTCAGAACATTGATAACACGAAACAATGGTGAGAATGTGGAACAGCAGGAATTCTCATGCATTGCTGGTGGAATGCAAAATGGTACAGCCACTTTGGAAGACAGTTTGGCTGTTTCTTACAAAACTAAACATACTCTTACTGTGTGATCCAGCAATTGTGTTCCTCGGTATTTCCCCAAAGGAACTGAAAACTTACGTCTGCACAAAAACCTGCACACAGATGCAGCTTCATTCATAATTGCCCAAATGTGGAAGCAACTGTAGGGGAGGAAGAACTAGTCCTCTACCCTCTAGGTTCTTCTGACTGGTCTAAGGATTAAATTGACATGAAACAGAATAACAGGAGAAAATCAAAGAAATTTAATAACATGTATACATGGGAGAAACCCAGAAAAACTGAATAACTCGCCAAAATGGCTGAAGCCACCACTTTAAATACCATCTTCAGTTAAACACAAAGGAGGATGTTGGGGGTAGTGGTTTGGGAGTTTAAAGGGAAGGAAGGCAATTCACCTGGAGATGGAAAAGCAAATGTTTGGTAAAAGAACATTTGCCATATCTTGCAAAAACGGTGGGACATGGGGAGAACTTTGATTAAATAGGCCTTGCTAGGTTCCTCCCTGACTACCACACCTAGTTTATCTAGGGAGGTAGGTCCTTCCTGGGACAGGCCTTCTATATTAAATTCTTTTATGTAGGTAGGGGGAAGGTCAAAGTTTTTCTCTGAGTCTTTTGTTCTTAAAAATATTCAAGCCAAGAGACACATTGTGGGCTGGCAAATTCTGATCCTCAACACAACCAAGACGTCCTTCAGTAGGTGGACAGATAATAAAACTGTTTTACATCCAGACCATGGAATATTGTTCAGCACTAAAAAGAAATGAGCTATCAAGACATGAAAAGGCATGGAAGAATCTTAAATGCATATACTAGTGAAAGAAGCCAATCTGAAAAGGCTATATATTGTATGATTCCAACCATATATATTCTGGAAAAAGACAAAATTATGAGACAGTAAAAAGGTCAGTTGTCAGGTCTTAGAGGAGAGGGAGTGATGAATAGTCAGAGCACAGAACATGTTTGGGGCAATGAAACTACTCTGTATAATACTATAATGGTAGATACATGTCATTATACATTTGTCAAAACCCATAGAATGTACAACAGCAAGAGTGAACCCTAATGTAAACTCTGGACTTTGGGTAATACTGCTGTGTCACTGTAGATTCATCAGTTGTAACAAATGTACCACTCTGGTACAGGATGTTGATAGTGGGGAAGGATGTGGGTGTGTGGGGTAGGGGGTATATGGGAATTCTCTGTACTTTCCACTCAATTTTGCTGTGAACTTAAAACTGCTCAAAAAACAAAGCCTATTTAAAATTGGAAAATAAAAGGCTTAAGATGGGACAGCTTCTTCAGCCATCCTAGAATTACTTGGGGGTAGAATTAGCTGAGTTGGTGATGGTGCTTTCCAAACAAGTCAGCCATCTAGATGACTCGAAGTTTCTATCTTACTTGTCCCCCCAAAGAACTAATCTTTCCACTGTCTTAAGCAGCCAATGCTACTGATTAAAATTTATTAAAATTTATTTCTTCATATGTTGAGGCAATTTTAAAAAGTTCAGAATCACTTCTCTTTCCCACTAAATTCTTGATTCCTTGAAGGTAGGAACTGTGTCTGATTCATCTTTTTTAATTACCAGTTCTTAGTGAAGTGCCTGGCATTGAGAACATAACCAGAATACAAATGAAGTACAGTCCGAGTCATTAGGATCTTCCATCCTGTCAGGCATTGCTCAAGAGTTGTGCTACGTGAACTACATCAACAGTTGGAATGGTAAACGGGACGTAGGAAAAAGCAACTTAACTGTAAAACTGGTCTAGAAGTTATTTGTTGCCCTCTTGTGTCCAGTTTTAGGAAATACAGCCTCTCCCCTCCACATTCAACGCATCTTTCTGACGCAGATTGTGCGAGTCCCTGTGCTTGGTTTTCGGCATACATCAGTGAACAAAGCATTTTTCCACGATGAGCCACTCAGTGTAGTGGAGAGCATCTGGAAAACAATCCAAAGGAGAGTGTACCCGAGCTTAGTTATAAAGGATAAGTAGACATTAGCCAGCTGAACATAAGCATTGTGGGAAGGTAAGGATTATGGTGGAGGTGCTGCAAATAGAATGTAGCATGTACAATGGCGTAGAAGCAAGAGAGAGCTTGGAGCTTTTGCACAACTACTAGTAATTCAGTATGGCTGGAAAGCAAGGTGTAAATGTATTAGGGTGGGTGGGTTGGAGCACTGGTGATGAGAGATAAAAATACCATAAATAGCTATGTATGCTATACTAAGAAGTTCCAACCATATCGTAAGGATAATGAGGAGTTTTTAAACCAGAGAGTTACTTAATCAGATTAATATAGAAATATACTGTTGGTGCTTTGTATTATGAATAAGGGTGGGGAAACACTGAAACTGGTAGACCAGTTAGGACTCTGTTGGAGCAATGACTGGGCTGAACTAAAGTGGTGGAAATAATGGCAGTAACGGAGAAAATGGATGGATTTGAAAGATATTAAGGAAGTAAGATCAATAAGATTTTGACAACAAAAGGTGTGTGTTTGTGTGTGGGTGGGTGTGTGGGTTGGGACTCAAGGAGAGGGACAAGAAAGAGAAATTGAGGAAACCGAGGATGACTCACACATGTTTCAATTGGGTAACTGGGTAGATAGTGGCACCATAGTCCTAGGATGGGGATGGACTGTGCATGGAAGATGATGACTCAATTTTAGACATGCTGAGATATGGTAATTTAACTTGGTTAACTTTTATTCCAACTTCCTTCTTGTGCACCTTCCTGCATTACAGAGAGTAGAAAACTAAAAGGCCACATCCCCCAGATTCTCCTACAGCTAGAATTTGAATGTGATTTATGTTCCAGCAGCCATGTGCACTAACATAAGACTGGAATTCAAAGCCAAATTAAGTAAGCAGAGAGGCAGGGAGTGAGGATCCATTTTGCCCATGTGGATTGCAGCAGAGCCAGTGCGGTTCCAGAGCCCGAGTAGTGATATCTCAATTTGGAAAGTGGCCTCCAGGTAGGGGGAGGACCAACAGAGTCTCTTGGTATCACTCCTGGAAACTCAGCCTAGGGTCTGTTCTTCAGATTTCCCCCTTTCTGCTTAAATGATTCTGCTCTCTATATGTAATAAAAGCCTGGCTGACTCAAGGTGCCTATGGGACATCCAAATAGAGATGTGCTGTTACATAACTAGATGTAGAGCTCGGGAGACAGATGTAGATTAGACTGAGGTGTAGATCTGGGAGCATAACTGCACAGATGGTAAACAAAGACATGGGAGTGAATCCGATTAATGAAGGAGATAGTATAGTAAAAAGAGAGGTGGCTGGGGCAAGAACCTTGAAAACTACATTTAAGTGTAAACAGAAGAAGATGTGCAAAGGAACACTGAGTGGAGCTGAGGGGAAAACAAGGGATGCAATGTCATCGATGTCAAGGGAAGAGAACATTTCAAAAAGGAGGGACTGGTCAACAGTGCCCAACGCTGCAGAAAACAAGAAGATAAGACTATAATTTATGTATAATATTAAGCATCAAAGAGGTCCTTTTGTGACACCTTTTCTTAGAATTGTGAAGAGAGGTGAATTAGGTTTCAGGGAAATGCAAAATACAAATGTTCCTTGTTTGGCACTTATCTAGTCTGTCGAAAAGATTCAGTTTAACTTCAGAGGCACTGTGGTCGATTAAAGAAGGCTACACATTTTGTGCCACTCCTCCCATCAAGAGGGCCTCCCCTTAAATTGGAACTGACCCTGGAGAGTTATTTTGACCAATAGAACGTGGTGGAATTGATGCTGGGTGACTTCTGAGGCTGAGCCTGCAGAGGTCTGCAGCTTCCTCCTTTGCTTCTTGGAATGCTCCCTCTCCCCAAGTGAATCAGGTGTAGATACTATAAGGAAGAGAACGTTGGCCAGCAACCCCATCAGAGATTCTCGCTGGCAGCTGGCACCAACTGGCTGCTTGAGTGAGGCTATTTGGATCTTTCAGCCAACACCATGTAAAGCAGAATTATTGCCTGATCAACATACAAAAAATCATGGAGAATAATAAATTGTTGTTCTTTTAAATCACTAAGTTTCGGTAACGTTTTTAAAACAACACCATTAAGGGAATCGGGGAGAAGTATCTTCAAGTAGAAAGATATCAAAGGATCGTGATAACCAATCTGTAAATAATGTTTGAAAGAATAGCACTGTACTTCTGCCCATCACCATTCTCATCTCTAATAAGCCTCCTTCACTCTTATACCAGAAAATGCAACCACTGAACTACAAGCAAATTCCAATTTCCCTGTGATGAGATTCAGTTCCAACCTTTATTAGTCATCAAATCCATCATTCTCTTTCTGAAAATATGTCAGTGCAAAGTCACTAGAGGAGAAGTCTATCTCCAAAGAAAGAATTTCCATAGCTTTCCTTAGAAAATGTAGGCTATATAAAGGCAAAATGTCTGGGGTTTTTTCTGCTATATTCCAATGGCCTATGATAGAATGGCTGGGGTACAGAAAGTTCTCCATGTTTGTTGAATGAATAAGTGAATTTTAACTATTCACTGTCATTTATTCAGGAATTCACTCCAAGACATAATTTAAACTAAATTCTAAGATAAATTCATTTTCATTCTGTCCTAATTTTTGTGAAAGTGGTAAATATAAACTTACCCAAATCTTCAAAATAGTATATATTTCAAAATTATTAAATTCTTCCTTCAGGTTTTCTTCTCCAGAACAAATAAATTCCTTAAGCTTTTTTTTTACAAGCTAGATTTTCTACTTGTTTAATTCTTTTCTATGGTCCGTTATCAGATTTTCTACATTTCAAGTAAGTTGTAGTACCAAATTATATAAAGGTTTGATTCATAGTGAATAGTAAAGGATAATTCTGTGGTTTCCACATGTTCTGTCTTTCTCCCATCCTGTGTCTGTGTTTCTCTTTCCTTTTTTTTCCTTCTTACTGTTCACGCCCCTCCCTTCTCTTCTGTCCCTTCTCCCTTCTCTTTCTTTTCGTCTCTCTCCTTTTTCTCTATGCTTTCCTACGAATCTACTAATTTCTAAAGGAGCATAATCACATTTATTTTTAGCACAGTGCCTAGCATATGGTAAATGATCCATAAATATTAACTATTATTACTAACTAGTGTATATTAATGGCTAACATATAATAATAGCTAAGCTATAGTCTTTCATATTAAGTGTATCAATTTTATTGCATTATTACATAACATATAGTTATACACAAACGTTATTACATTTATATAATAGATAAAATAAGTAGGTATGGTAGTTATAGGACATGTTAGTTTTCTATTTAGCAGCTTAAAACAACATACATTATTTTCCCAAAGTTTCTGTGGATTAGGAGTCCAAGCACAGCTTAACTGCGTACCTCTGGCTCAGAGCGCCTCCCAAAGCTAGAGTCAAGGTGTTGGCTGGGGCTGCAGAGAAGATCCACTTCCGAGTTCATTCACAGGGCTTCTGGCAGGTCTTAGGTTGCTGGTTGTTGACTAGTGACATCTGTTTTTGCCACACAAGTATCTCTATAGAATAGCTGACAGACGGCAGCTGGCGGTGTTCAGAGAAAACTAGCAAGCACGAAATCAAGAGGGAGCATCAAAGCTAGAAACCAGAGTCTCCTTGTACTCTGATCTGGGAAGATATAGCCCATCACCTCTGCTATGTTCTATTTGCTAGTGGTCCCTAAATCCAGCCCACACTCGAGGGGAGAGGATTACACAAGGGGGTAAGAATAGGAGGCCAGGATCTTTGGGGCCATGTTGCAGGCTGCTTGCACATATAATCTATAAAAATATATGTATATATTGATCATATAAATGTACTAAATTTAATCACTATATTAGCTATTACTATTTGTTAATAATTATGTACATTGAACTTCCCTGGGTTTTTTCCATATTTGCAAATTCCAGGCTTTCTCTGTTTGTTTGCTTTCTGATGGGTTAAATGGGAAGATGGAGATTTCCCGCCCATTAATGAATTTCTAGTATATATCCTATTTTCTTTGTCTATAGTCAGTTTTATCAGTTATTTAAAATTTTTTGTTGTGGGTTGTATCTCAGGAACCTTCACAGAATCCTGAACCTGGATCAAGCATTCTACATCATTTTACATTTGCATGGTCAAGAGAGTATGGGTGTAACAGTGCAAGACCACCAGCACCATCGGAAAATTTATAGAAAGCAAAATAACACTACAGAAGCACTAATTAGCATAAGATATAAGATACATATGCTTTACATGAACTGATTTTACAGGCTTCCTGCCAAAATGCATTTGTTTCTGCAATAACTGTTGCCTAATGCCTCCACCTATTACCTTTCGCTCTCTTCCCCTCGTATCACCTCAATATGTTGGTTAGTAGCCCTACTTGCTGGACTCTTTGTATTTTCTCAAACTACTTTCTTCTCTAGAAATTTATCCTCTATTTCTTTGCATTTAACTCAATTTTTAAATGTTTATATCTCGAAATAGGAAGTTACTATTTCAAGTCTTCATCTCAACTCAATTCAAATGACCAAATTTTGAGTTGTTATGTGCTAATCATCATGTCAGCCGGAGATGAGTAAGACAGCCTCTGCAACCAAGGAAGGCTCAGTCTAGTCGGGAAGACAGATATGTAAAAGAAAGAGTATAATAAAGTTGATGACATAGTTATAAAAATAAACAAAGGGGTAGCTCAGGAGAGGGAGTGGTTAACTCTTCAGAAACAGAGGGGACCAGGAAAGGTTTCTGGGAAGAGGCAGCATCTAAGCTGGATTTTGATGGACATATAACCATTTATTTACCAGAGTTGGGAAAGGATATTTCAGAAAAAAAGGAACAGAGAGTGCAATGCCCAGAGGTATGAAGAACAGTATATTAGAGCAGGTATGGGCTACTAAAAAGCGAAGAGTTTTCTGAGGACGTATGTTTGCTGGGTCCTAAGTCCTGCTCTGAGGTCACCTTTTAAGTTTGACTGTTACTACTTTATTGCCTCATTCCTCTACACACACAGCTCTCTCTCCCTTTCCCCCCTCCCCACCTCATACAACCCTCCTTCTTCCCCGTCTTTCCTTTTATGGGAATTTTTTTTGTGTTTAGGCCCTGGATTTAATTTCGTTGGATTGGACTGTAGTAATAATGTTTCTGTACATTTGCCCAGAGGCCTTCAGCTAATGGGTGTATTCTTTACAGGCCAATAAACAGATGAATAAAGCCAGTGTTCTGTCTCACATCTCTGCCTCCTTTCTCTTTCTTTGCACTTTACTCATTGTCCGTTGATTGGAGACATTTTTTGAAAACTAAAATTTTCCCAGGTAACTCAAACATTAGATTGCCTTCTGCATCTGCCAGTCAGTTCCATGGAGGACTTTCCTGTTGCTGGAGAATGTGTTCTCCACCTACAAGAGATCGAGCCTGTGTCAGATGGGAGTGTGGGCCTGCTGCCCAGGAAATTCTTCCCCAGTGTCAGGGAGAACTTCAGAAAATTATAGGCTCACATCCCTGGATAGTCATTTCTGACTAATGGTGCTGATTTTGACTTGATGTAATTCAGTGGTAAACTGATAGTGTCATCGAACAGAGGCTCACCCAATTACCTTGAGAAAAGTAAATCTGAGGTTATCCAAGCCTGGGATCCAAGCCTGGGCTCTGAAGACAAATGGGGAACTTGTCAGAAGAAAGGGGCCACCACAGCTGTCATGAAGAAAAAAAGTAACCAAACTATTGTGAAACAAACTGCCTTCTTTAATGTCTATTAAGCCCAAGAATAGATAGTGGTTTCTGCTCGTCTGCCAGTTCTTGCCTTGTTTCCTCTTCTCTCCTTATAAGCTGCTGTTCCCTGCCTGTCTTCCCCCTCTGCCTTGCTCTGAACATTCTGTTCCTGTTTTCACTACCCTAACTTCAGACTCCCTCCTACGACCCCAGGAGAGCGCCCCCTCCTACTGCCTGGGGAGACTTTCCTATAGTTTCCAGCTAGGCCAGCACACTGAGGTCATTGCTCTCCCTGCCAAATGATTGGCTTGAGTTCAGTTTCTCCATTGGTCTGAGCTTCATGGAAAACATGATTGTTGCTCTAGGCTCTCTATTATATATCCTGCCTTAGTTCTGCTTTGCATCTGCTTTTCTGTTTCTTCCCCCACCCCCACATCCCTGCCTTTTCTTTCCCTGACTCTCTCCAGACTAGAGTCACATCTGTTTTCCAGCCTCTACACTCTCACTGTGGAGCAGATGGGCGAAGAGCAAGTTCTGGGCCAGGGAGATCAGAAGAGCTGGGTTTGTACTCAGATTTCTTCTGAGGACTGACCAGAATCCATGTATGTCAGAGATGGAACACATATAGCTCACTTGGAGGGACTGGAGGTGCTATTTGCTTATTTCTGACTATGTCTGTAGCTCTCCCTTCCAGCTAGACAGCTAGCTTCTTTCCTTCCTTCCATCCTTCCTTCCTTCCTTCTCTTCCTTCCTCTTTTTCTTTCTTCTCATCTGTACTCTATTAATACGATCTGCTCCCTCTGTCTCCCTGTACTCTTCTCTAATTTAGCTCATCAGGGAGACCCACAATGTTGACTAAAGGTGATAACAGATAACTTGAAACTCTCACACTTCTAGTGCACATGAGGTCAACCATTTCTCAAATTTGAGTTTCTATAATTCAAGTTTATTCTCTCCAAAATGGAGATGTTTTAATGGTCCAGCCACTAGTGTCTCTATGAATAAGAGCAAATACAAAGTCATTAAAACTCCTGGATCGGAGAAAGTGTTATCTACATATTACATGATCTGAGGAAAAGTACCGATGGAAAATAAGGCAAGCAGAATGAGCTTGGCTCCCACTCTCCTTTGGGCTTCTGATGGCATTTTGTCCTTAAGGTCTAGAAATCAAGATTTTTAGCATAAGCTTAAACAAAGCCAAAAGACAGAATAAGTCTGGCATCTCCTCTCACAGAACTCCTCCATGTTTCAAAAACAATTAGGAGGGTTCTGTATTTCTCAACCTTTCCTAACCCTAAGACAGACAGCCCTCCTCTTGGATGAAATTCATGTGGTGTCTGTGTTTGCTTGGATTTGGGAGTAAATAGGATTCTCAGGGGAAAAAAAAAACAAGAGTCTGAATGTGTGGGTCAAGAAAGAGACAAAGAAAAAAGAGAAATACAGGGATACAATGAACTTGTTGGTGTTGAAGAGAAGAAGGTTTAAAAAAATGAAAGTGAGAAAGGAGGATGGAGGAATGATTCAAACATGGAAGATAGCCAGAGAGGTAGAAACAGATTCTGGTGATGTGCAGTAAAAACACTCCAAGGATAAGGGGGAACTATTTAAGTAAGAAGGAACCCAAGGAAGGGGGCTGGGGCCAGATTGTGAGAGGAAAAATAGGCTCATGGAAGAAAGGCATATATGAGCTTGGGCCAGCTCTTCTAGGGAGCAGCAGCATCTCTCACTAGTGTGGTCATAATATTAGGAATGAGGGTGTGAGTGACTGCGAATTCCCATCCCCCTTCTTCCAGCCTCACTGCACTCCTCTCTCTCTCTCTCTCTCTCCTTCGCTCTCCCTCATCTCATTGTTTCAGAGTAGGCCAAATTTGAAGTCCTTCCCAGGGAGTGGCCCTGTTCATCTTATTCTCCAGCCAAAGTAGCAACAGTGTGAGAAGAAGAGAGACACATTCAGCAGCCAAAGGACTCGGTGGAAAGCGTAAAGGACCAGAGACAGTGAGTTGTTTGATTATATAAAACCCTAAACAGACAGAGGGAGTGTGTGTGTGTGTGTGTGTGTGTGTGTGTGTGTGTGTGTGTGTGTGTATGGAAGGGCTGGAGGGAGGCAATGGGGAATGTCACTAAACTTAGAATTCAGCAGATATCCCAATTATCTACGGAATTCAAATTCGGGGAGATACCAACATAGGCAGACGATATAGAAAAGCCACAGATATCAAAAAGGAAGACTAGATACTAGGGATGAAAGAGGCTACAGGGTAGGGGCAAACGTGGACCATTCAGAATATAAAAATTCCTCTGACTTGGTAGAAAAGAGTAATGAGAGTGAGAATAACGGCAGGGGATCAAAGAATAGAATTTTAAGGAGAAATAAATGTTGGGTGAAAGATAAGAAAAGAGAGAAAGGGTGAGTCATATGGGGGACCAGGAAAGCTCCTGAGATGAAAAAGAGACAGGGCCCTACAGACATCCTTGCCTGGAACTGAAATACTGCTGTGTCCCTGAGCATTACAATCCCTCCTCTACCCACCACCTCTGTTAGATATGCTGCTCTCAGGACCCAAGGTGCTGCTGTTTCTCACCGCACTCATCATCCCCTCTGGTAAGTCCCTACCTTTCATTCTTTTCTCCCTAAAATGACAGCTCCTCAGCCGTACACGCGTGTGGAGGTGTGTGTTGGGGGGGATGGATGGAGGTTGAAGGGGAATGGGAGGAGAGGGTTGAGTTCTAGGATTGCTGTTAAAGAGATGAAAAGAACAGATTTTGTGTCAAAGAAGAAAGGGCAGGGATGTGGGTAGAGATGCCCTCAGACTTGGGAAAACGCATCCCAAGAGTTATGAAACTAAGGCTAAACTCAGAGACACAAATGCATATTAACCAAAAGAAGGGCACAGACATAAATACAGAAGTAAACAAATACCAAGGGAAAAAGAAGCTGATATACAAATGCATATACAAACATATACAGACCATCTAATAAGAAATTGGACCAAATTTAAATCCCGAAGGAAGACAGTGCAAGTATATACACTAACAGCTAACAAACACCAGCACCAGCAT
The DNA here is from genome assembly GCA_031878705.1 of Tapirus indicus. NCBI lineage: Eukaryota > Metazoa > Chordata > Mammalia > Perissodactyla > Tapiridae > Tapirus > Tapirus indicus. Next base: position 105,047,361 of record CM062918.1, on the reverse strand, counting down.
ACACACAGGTATATTTACATGCACACAAAAATCACATACCACATCTATACACAAGAAAAATGATCTTCACAGATTTCACAGAATCTAGCTAGAAAATTGGACACAGAAAGTGAACCTTGCACTTCGAAGAAGTCCTGCTCTATTTTTTTTTCTCATTCTTCCAGATACAGACTGTGAAAAAATAACTTTTTTTGCCTTGTTCAATAGCGTAGCTTATGGAATGGCTGTGGGAACAGAAAGACGGGACACATTAGAAGGCTGCCAGCCCTCTCTGTGCAAGAGGACCCCACCCCTTCTGGTTGGGGATGAGGGCAAGAGGGCATCCTGAGTCAGGGCACGGCAGAGCAGGGCTTTGTGCTCAGGCCTTGTTGTCTTTCTTGAGTGTTTGCACATTTGTGTGCAGCACTAATGGTCTGAGTAATTTTGTTTTGAGCAATATAGAAATAAAGCACAGAAAGATAAAGTATGATCATATTCTCATCATTTTCTGGTTCATCTCATAAAAGCTTTATGGGGTATAGAGCTGGAGTCACTCACATCCTTTTCTCCTTCTTTTGGCACAGACTGGACACCCCTAGGGGTCAAGGGTCAACGAGGAGGTAGGTGAACCCTTGGATCTGGGCTCTGTTGGGGTTCTTATTAGGATAATGTAGATGAATGGTGAGAGTTAAAGAATCTGTAATACAACAGAGAGATACATCGCCAATGTGTTGGAAATAGGATCGAATTCACCGGTTCCCACAATCCTATTATCCCACTCATAAAACCTTCTTGTCTTTTTTTTTCACTACTGAGATACCTTTCCCTAGTCCTCCTCTATGCCCATCTCTTGTTTTCACTCTTCTCGATACATTTCTTATCTTACTCAGAAAATGCCCACTAATCTTAGCAGAAAGCATTTTCCTATTCATATAACAGCAGAGAAACTAAAATAGAAAGACAGGATGAGAAGTCACCTCAGTACCACAGAGAAACTGTGGTACAACTGGACAGAACCCAAAAGTTTTGGCTTCCAAAGACCACTCCCTTCAGCTTGACAAAGGACACTCCAATCGTCTCCACTCTGCCTCCAGACAGACAACGTAATCATAATTTCTCTCTGGCTTTTCCCAACCCTTGAGAGCATGGCAGTATGTAACCCATTAATAGGTCATAAAATCAAATTAGTGGGTCACAACTGGTATTTTTTAATGAATTAGCATAGACTAAAATAAAAATAGACTACATTGCAAGAGTAAAGTATTATCTTATTAAAGTTGTTTTAGTTTACACGTGTATGCTGGGGCAGAATATAATTTCTTACTGTGCATCAAGATGAAAACACAGGAACAAAACTTTTTTTCTCTGTTGTGGGTACAGAGGTCTGAATCCCTAAGTTTCTGAACCTGTTTCAGATTTCAGCACTAGCAAAAGTAAAAATCCACATTCATTTCTCTGGCTGGTTAGCGTCCGGTCCTGTTTTATGAGTTTATGATGCTTTTCTAGCAGAAATATTATAAGATATGCTAAAAATGTCTCCTTAAGATCCCTTTTCAGAGAATATTCATGAATCCCAGATAAGCATTTGTACAATGGTAGCTCATGGGAAAGGAGGGTAGTGGGTAAACTGAGGAATATGCAGAAAAGCAGTACTCTGCCCTGAAACCTGAGGAGACAGCTGGGATACACTCAACCCCTTTGCTCTTTCACTGCTTCACTCCTGTTTCTCTGTGTGGCTGGACCGAATGCAGCTAGAGGAAGCGAAACCGGGCAGGACTGGGCTACACCCTGGGGAGGCTTCACTCCCTTCTTCCAGGCTCTGGAAGGACTCGGGTCGGTGGTGTTTACAAATATCCTATGGGATTGGAACAGACTTGGATTGCTTTTATCAACATTTTTTCTGAAAGAAGAAAGCTTATATTGAGCGTTAAAGATAAAAAGGCTCTTTCGTCAGATCTGATGACTTTCTACCTGAAAATATTTTTTAAACGATGAGGTAAGCAGTAAGCTGGGAAAATTCCTTCAAAATGTTTTGTGTTTTGCCTCTACTACAATGATCAAAAACTCTGACATGCTTTGTAAAAATGCTGTTCTCACCAGATTTAAATCTGACATTTAGACTGAAGTTTTCAAAAAAAAAAAAGTCAAAACAAAAGATGTGAATTTGCTGACCCCTAGTGGGTAAAATAGATTATGACTATCAGGGGTCTACAATGAAGGATACTTACAGACGGAATGTTCGCTAAATATAAGATGTTAACACTGTTTTCTTATTTTGCTTTTTAAAGTCAAGACAATTTGCTTTAGGAGGTGCTATTATTTAGTTTCAAATTGAGTTTTCTTAGTTTTTTGTAATAGATTCCACCTTAAGACCTGGGCCATTTTTATTTCTTCTCCACCTGCCTCTACTCTCCAATCTAAGGCATTCTCTACTAACATTGGCATTCCCTCTCTCCTCTCTTCACCTCACTTCCCCTTGAGCATCAGAAACCCATCAACATCACCTTTTTCGTAAGTTGAAAATTACTGTACATAAGCCTATCACCAAATTGATATCCAATTATATTAAAATCACAATGTGTTTGGTATAGACAATTTCATTTTAAGTAAGTATTGCAAAGAGGTCATCAATCCATTGTAATTATTAACAAGCTCTATGATTTGGGGTAAATTATTTATTCTCCTGGTGTTCCATTTTATCACCTGTAAAAACAGAGATTTAAGCAGTGCCTGGCACAGAGCAAACCCAAATTATTATCTGTTAGGACAACAAAATAATAGAAGTTATTCCTACAGCCCAATGTTTAATCAAAGTCTAATTGAGAAAGAAAATGCCTGTGGAGGACTATCTGATGGGCACGCAGTTCATTCATTCCCGTAGATAAGGCGGACAAAGGAAAAAGAATGTTCTAGGCTAGGAGTGTGGGTATATTCATGGAAGTAGGAAAGTGTGACGTTTGTTTGGGTTACAGGGGAAAGGACTTTGGTTGAGAAGCAAGCAAAGAAAAACAATTGTGGGACACTCACTATGTGTTGGCTGCTGTGCTAGTCAATTTCACTGACCCGGAGTACAAGGGTGGGTGTGGACAGAATGCTCAGAAGATGTTTTCTGATTTTTTTTATTCAGATGATGTGACTCAAGAAACATTCACAGAAGATCCCAGTAAGCTACCCTTTTTATTTCTTTGGTTTCATATTGGTGATAGAAGGATTGAGGATGACATCTATACCAGAAAACTGAAGACTAGGAAAGAGTTTGGTGGACTCAGCTCATGCAGAGCCCTGCTGTCTATCTTGGATGCCTCCAATGCTATAAACATGCCCAATCTTTTTATCTCTTCCATTTCCGTCTGTGATGGTCCCTTATATTTGCCCGAATCCAAATCCTTTCACTTCAATCTTTCTTGCCTCCTTTTAGATCATCATCCCTTTATCCTGCTTTTCTTTGCTATCTTTCCTACCTGCATTTTTTATTCTGTGTGTTGTTATCTTCGCAGATCTGGTGAATGATCCCTCTACAGATGAAACAGGTAGGTTTTACTACAGTTCCTTAAAAACGGCATGATTCTTGTTAATATTCACAATATTTATTCCAGCTCTTGAATTAATCCTATATTTTATCTCTAGGAAAGGGATAGAGGGATTGTGGTTGTCTTGTTCAGTGACAGTGGGACGAAAGCAAAGAGAGGCCTCCTACTCCTCTAAAGAGAGGAAACAAAGTGGATTAATAGCTAAAATAAGGTGTCGATAGTAAAGGATTTCCAAAATTTGTACAATGTCAATAGGCCAAATATTCTTCAAAAAATATTCACCATTACTTCAATTAACTCTATTCTCTTATACGATACACCCAGTCACAGCCTTGCCCTTGCCCTAACATCTCCATCCTCCCTTTTCTACTCTACCTTCCCCCTTGCCAATTCAAAGCCCTCCTCACACCTGCTGTTTTGTGCCTTTTCAGTTCTGGCTGATATCGAGCCTTCCACAGATGACCTGGGTGAGTTCAGATCTGGGATCCCAGGGCCACCAGGGCCATTCTGGGTTTTCCCCAGAGCCCATTATGGAAGGCAGTACAGCTGGTGAAAGATCCTAAATAGAGAAGACCACAGTTTATGTAGTGCATTCTTCCAACAGTTCAATTTAAATTAATGACATTTTTGATGCCTTGACAAGCAGGAACTGTGCTAGGAGTTGATATACAAAATACCAAGATGCGATCTTTCCCTCAAAGTTTCCAAGACTGGACAGGTAAAGGCAAAACAAATATATAAACAAATAAATGTTGGGGAAGATAAAGGGAAGCTTTCCAGAAGAAGCAATGGTTAAACTGAATCTTGAAGGAAGAATTGGAATAAACCAGGCAGTCAAGCAGAGGTGGGCATTCCAGCCAGAGTGAACAGCGTGTTCAAAGATGCGAAAGGAAAACAGAGCTTGACACATTGAGGAAACTGAGTTTTTTTATTGTTTAGGGCAAAAACTACAAGGAACAAGTGGTAGGACATGAGAAAAGGAGATCAAAACTAGATTATTTTTAACAAATGGTTACTGAAAACCTGCTACCAGGTGCCAGGGATATAAAGGTGAACAAAACTGCTTTTCTTCCACTAGCTGTCTTTTGTCTAATAGACAAGATAGACAAATGAACAGATAACTTTATTCAGTTTCACAAAGTGCTATAATCAGTATAAGCAAAAGAAGCTATGGAAGACTCAAAAAGAGTCCTTGACTATATTCAGTGTTGGGGGTTAGGAAAGGCTTTTCTGGAGGGCACATTGGCTAAATTACTTCTTGAAAGACAAGTAGAAGTGAATCAAGTAAATAGAAGGGGGAAGAACTTTTAGATAAAGAAAACAATTTGGACAAAAGCTTAGAATGGAAGTGAAAACCAATCAGAGAGTAGTTTATGCAAAGAAAGGTTCTAATCAGATTTGCCAATTGGAAAACCAGCAAGGATGCTGTTGCAATAGTCTCAATAAAAGATGGTGGCCTGAACTAAGGTAGAGGTAGTGAGAATTAAATGGAAGCTATAAGGGAGAGGGACTATTGAGATGATGTCTGGTTTTCTGTTGGGTGGATGGTGGTACCATTCACTGAAGAACAGTTTGAAATGGGAAGGGAAAGAGAGTTAAGTCAGTTTGAGATACATTGGATTTGAGGGATCTTTGAAAAATCCACGAACTCTTCCATAAAATGGCAGTTGGATTTATAGGTCTGGAGCTTAGAAGAGAGATCTGGGATAGAAGCATAAATTTGAGAATTCTCAGCAGATAACCTGCAGTTGAAACCCTGGAATAGATGTGACCACCTAGCATACTTCCTATCGTATCCTATTAGCAAATCCTTCAATGACATCTTTACAGATAACTCCCATGGTTAGCCTATTCCCTCAAGACTCATCTTACTCCTTGACACAGGTATTTAACTGTCCCCTAGGGTAGGTTTGGCTACGGCTATGGCCCTCATTATTCTTTACCCCAAAACTTTTATCAAAGAACCATGATGATGTGTCTAGTTTACAGAGAAGACATTTTCTTAATGAGGAAGAGCTTCTACAGGATAATACTCTTTTCTCTCTGTAGCTCTAGGATGAAGTTCTGGGCATATGGCTCTTTGCTTTGTGTTCCTACTAAATTTGCTTCTTGTCAACAACACAAAGATACTTAAAATACAATGAATTTCTCAACTCTCTAGGAGAGAAAGGAGAAAGGCAAAATCAGATTTCCCATCCTAACTTCCAAATCTCTTCAATTCTATGGATCAAAACAGCCCGTTATGGGTTTTCTTTTAGAGGTTACTAAAAGAGTTAACTCATTGTTTCCTATTTATGGGTGTCCCACGTGGGTCTCAAGTGAGGCGTTACAGAGGTAGTAACTTCTAGAAATAGTAATAACTGAATAAAATTTCTGCCTTCCAGCCTCGCCCAATGATAAAAATGCCACCACAAGTATGATTGTCTTTTGCATGTCTTTTTCTTAAGCTTTTTTTCTTCCTGAGGATTCCTTACCTCCTTGTTCTTTGGAGGGTACTTGGTACATCTTCTGGTTTACTTCCAATGTTTTTTTGTGTGTGTGAGGAAGATTGGCCCTGAGCTAACATCTGTTGCCAATCTTCCTCTTTTTACTGGAGGAAGATTGTCTCTGAGTTAATATCTGTGCCAATCTTCCTCTGTTTTCTATGTGGGACGCCACCATAGCATGGCTTGATGAGCCGTATGTAGGTCTGTGCTTGGGATCTGAACCCTCAAACCCCAGGCCACTGAAGTGCAGTGTGCAAACCTAACCACCACACCACTGGGCCAGCACCTCCAATTCTCTCTCAAAGAGTATTTTTAGTACCCTTTATCTCCCCCACCCTTTTTTAAATGAGCTCCAGTCCTAAAAGTCATGGGAAAAAGATGGAACCACTATTGCATGGTCCTGAAACAGCCTTCTCTCTAAACTACCTTCGGACTTTATTTGGCTAGTTGGTTGTGGGTTGGGAAGTGACTGCAAGGACTCAATATTACCATAGATGTCATGGCTAAAGTTTCTTTCTCCAATGTAACGATCATTCTAATGTGCAGAAAGCTATTAGAACAGAGAAGTAGTGGCCCACCTAAAAATTCTCATTCTTCAGAATGGGATTATCAGGATTTCAATTTGATATTTCATATTGCCACCTGGAAGGACTTTTTCCTAGAAGAGCCCTCAGAGATTATTTAATCCACTTCTATTTCCAGGTAGGGAAACACCTAAATTTTATTTTAGCTAATTTCCTACTGCTCTGCTTTGGTGAGCAGGAAGGACATGCCCCAACTGACTACAATCCTCTGTAGAGATTACATTGCATTTTCTTTCCACTCTTATCTCCCCTCCTCCAGCCTTTTAACCTTTTGTTTATGCCTCTCCTATTGTTATGCCTCTCCCTATTTTTGGACTTCTTCAGAGTGCCGGGATGAGAAATTTGCTTGCACAAGACTCTACTCTGTGCATCGGCCAGTCAAGCAATGCATTCATCAGTTGTGTTTCACCAGGTAAAGAATCCCAGAATACCCAGAGAGCATCTTCCATGGTAGTGTTTGTGTCAGTGACTAATGAGCACCCACTATGAACTATGTCAGCGGGGCAGAAGTTTTGAGCATAACCCTCCTAAGATATTCCTGAAGGTGCCAGCTAGAACCTAGAGTCTGGACTGAGGTATATGGAGAACAGACTGACTAAGAAGTCTAGCCTCAAGAAGGCAAATGAATAAGTGGGCTGGAAAAAGGAAAGTTGTAAGGGAAACATTGGTACATTAAATTTATTACCTCATAGAAAAAGGCTGAAGCAAGAGATTCAACTCTAGAACTAGAGTTGAAATCTCTATTTCTAGATAGAGAAATCTCTATTTCTCTATTTCTATTTTCACTAGAAAATAGTGGGGAGGAGTATTAAACTTAACTGTAGGTGGAGTGTGCAAACTGTCGTTATGAAGAGTAATTAAGACCATTCCATCACCTACATTCCTCTGGAGGGAAACGAAGGAAGTCCGAAACACTTAAGGAAATCCAAATAGGGGAGAACAGATAAGGAAGACTGGGGAATATAGGAGTTGAAGAGGCATCTTAGGCCTACGCTAGTCCTCCTTCTCAATACTTTTTTCTATCTCCATCCTTAACCATGACATTGGGACTATGGCAGTTTACGACGGATGTACGTCATCAACAGTGAGATCTGCTCCCGTCTTGTCTGTAAAGAACATGAAGCCATGAAAGGTAAGATGATGTCTGGGTTTTTAGTGGAGGGAGACAGTTAGGAGAGAAGTAAATAGGGACATGATGCTCATGGAACTAAGGTCTGGCTTTGGAGGAGGGCTTAAGGTCACTCCTTTAACTTCCCCTGGTCCACAAAGTTACCCCAAATAAACAATCTAATTAAAGCAGTATGCTTAATCTATAAACAAAACCCTAAGAAAAGTAACCCTAGATCTCTTTCCAACTAGGCTGTAACCCCCAGCTTCTCTTTCTGAAGTTCTGGCTGCTTTGAAGTTCTTTTATCGGGGCTCTAGATGAAAAAGCCACGTCAGCCATTACAGTCATAGACTCTACTAGTCTGCAGCCATGTTCATAACTCTAAAAAGAAAAAAAAGACACCCCACTAATTTGGAGACAGTAATGTTTGGATAGAACCTATAAATAAAAAGCAGACTGGACATTTAGAAACTGGCTACATTATAAACAGTCCACCAATTCCAGGAACCATTTACATTACTTATTGTGAAATTTCAGAAGTAGAGGAAGATAGAAAGTCTTTAAAACAATTCAAAGGGTCCAAAGTGTGTGGTTACAGACCATGCATATTGTGGGAACAAAGATACTTCTCACCTTCCCCGTGGCCAGCCCCAAACGATGGCTGTGGTTGGTGAAGGCACCACAGACACAGCCACTTCTGACTCAGCAGCCCGCCTCGAGCTCAGTTCCTGAGTAAGACCTGTAGTGAACTTCGCAGAAGGAAACTTGCTGCTTGCCCCTGTTGGCTCTGTGCAAGCCACCTGCAAGGGAAGCACCTAGAGATTGAGGATGAGTATTTGGGACTCTAGGCACTTTCAAGTGTCTCAAGGGAGTTACTAAAGTTAGCTTTTTGCATATAGTAAACACTTATATATTGAATGATTGGACCTCATTTTTTTGCTATTTAATAAGTCCATGATTAAAAGAATTGGGAACTAGGTCTATAAAGGAAACTAATATTTACTGACCACTTGTGCTAGGTACTTTGCATACATTATTTCATTTTAAATCTCTCAACCACACTGTTGAGGCTGGTATTTTAATGCTTATTTTACAGAAATGGATAGTGAGGTTCAGAAAAGTTAAGAAACTTTCTAGCAAGTACCAAATAACCAGTAAGTGGCAGAGCTGGGGTTCTAACCCAGATCTACTTCTCTTCAACCTTTTCACGACCCCACACTGCAGTATTTCCTTTCTCTTAAGACAAGAGCCCTTGTTATCTCCCTGCATTCTCATCCCGTCATGCTCTGCTTCTCTTCTAGATGAACTTTGCCGTCAGATGGCTGGTCTACCCCCAAAGCGACTCCGTCGCTCCAACTACTTTCAACTTCCTCCTTGTGAAAATGTGAATCTGCAGAGACCCAGTGGTCTGTGATCATTAAGGAAGAGGAAAGAAGAATGTGTGGATGGGAGGAAGGGAATGCTCTAAGAAGAGGGAACTCCTTGTCCAACCACTGTCAGCCAACCCATAGACATTAGTATTTCTTAAACCAATCGCTTGGCAGTGTCTAGCTTTTGCTCCTACTCCCTGATTCCGCACCCAGACTAATTAACATTTATGTCATTTTTCAGTACATAAAATACAAAGTCTGTTATTGCAGGGTTTTGCTGCTTCCTAGTATCATAGACATGGCAGATAGATGTTGACCGTGTGACTCGTATACAAACATTCTACATACAATTTCAAGGGAACATAAACTTTAGGCTAATGATTTTTACTATTGAATCTGTTTGAGATAGATCTTAGGGTGGAAGAAGCTATCATTGTCTATTTTCACTAGGTATAGAACTTCATTTATTCTCCTTTCAAGAGTTTCATAGATTAACTTCCCATTCATCTACATGGTTGTCTTTACTCTTAACTATTTTGCTGGATTGTCCTAACATTTGCCTGGCAGTTCCTCTTTATGAGTTCGATCATGGTCATTTCTGTAGCCCTAGCAAATTCTTCAGAGCCAAGAGTTATACAATCCTACTAGCAATATATAAAGACCCAAAATGTTGTCTTCTCTTAAGTTCAGAGGCTGAGGCTAGAGAGGAGTACACCAGGTATAGAACTTGGACTCATGAACCCCTATTCAATTTTTCATGCAGTTGTCCAATTGGCAGGTAGAGCTGGAAAGTAAGTCTCATCTACTTACTCACTGATGGTAGTAGTGTGGTTAGCCCACCTCCATACATTAGACATTTTAATGTGAAATCATATCATTAGTCTGAGTTTCCTTGAGTTGTTGCTACTTCTTTCATCCTCACTACTTACCAAAATCTGTAGAGACTGTTGTGCAAATGGATACTAGAACAGCCTGATTTGGGGCCTAAGAAGGGCATTCAGACCTGAACCTCAATAGGCAGGCATAAAGTTTACCCAGCAGATTATAAGAAAGAGTCAAAGAAACACAATATTCAGACAAACCCCCTTGTTATCTGGCTCTATCAGTAACCAGGTAGCCTCAGATAAATCATGCTCCCTCAGTAGGCCCTGGTTTAATTTCCCCATCTTCAACATGAGAATTTATGTTAGTTCTAAGGTTTCTTTTAATTCTGATTCTCAGGATTTAAGGTGGGAAATATCCTTTATTAGGACAGCAGTCCACAATGTAACAGAACAAAATCCCATCATAAGTAACAAATTACATATTATGGGCCCTTCCATCTGAATAGCTCAGTAACTCTCTAAAAAGCCAATGAAATTCAAGTAGTAAGCAGGGGACCTAGACAACAAGTTACATATGACAGAACTCCACTCTGTAGGGGTTGGATTCCTTTCATATTGCTACGAAAACTACCTAAATAAGGACCAGGCTCTTGCTGTGAAGAAGCAATTTAGTTTAATGGGATTTGCACAATTGAATAAAGAGAAATGCTAGAAAACGCCCCAAAGCATGTATTCTCTGCTCCCCAGTCTCTAGAAGTAAATGTACTCATTCATAGAAAGACATATTAAGTGGATATTGTAACCACTGTAGAGAAATCTCATAGGCACAGAGTTTCCAAGAATCTTTTAAGAATCTGTTCATGAACTTGACCCTCCTACTGTATACTCAACGAGAGGTGGCATTCCCACCAGAAAGCACCTCAATCCCAATATTGTGTATGTTGCAAATTAAACATCTTAAAATAAATTTTTTTTCCAGTTTCCTTCTCAGAACAGCGTGTTCTTTGGTCTGGTTATTTCTTTTTCTCGCCTATGTTTATAAAGAAAACCTGAACTTATGCTTTTTGAAAACTGAGTACCAACATTGCTCAAATTTCTCTATTCTGCTATTCTCTGCTGTATCCATCTTCACAACTTTACTATTGGTTCTCCAACATTCCAAATTTATTTACTCTCCTCTAGATGTGGCCCCTCCTTAGTTCGCCAGAAAATTCCTCTTTTTTCTGCCCTCTTCAGGCCCAACAGTGTTGCTAGGTGAGGTTTCATGCTTTACTCTCACTTTTCTTTTGCATGATCAAATTCCTATGTTTTGCCATTTCTCATTGTTCTTATGTTCTCTACCTTTTTTACTCTTCTTGATAGATAAACCAATATTTCTAACTTGCTTTCCTCGCATCCTTTCTTTCCTCATCCTTATAAAGTCTTATTTTCCCCCACAACCTTCCCCTAAGAAGGGTCCCAGGTCAAAGTTTCAGGAGGTTGTTTTCGTCCCAGTTCTTTCCCTTCGCACTCTCTTCCCCATCAGCAGAATTCCATTTACCTCGTTTTGGTTGTTTTTACCCTTGCCCCATTTCAGGGGCCTGATGTTCTAGTTTTCTTTCTTTGTTCCTCCCATGAAAGGATTTAAAAATCTTTTACCCTTTAAGTGTTGATATCATCCTATTCAGGGTGAACACAAAAAACAACCTTCTTAAGCAAGGAACATATATTTTGATGAAAAAGAATTATGTGAACCAAAACAATGGATCTTTAACGTTGCAATTAAAGGATGTGGTGAAAGTATCATTTGGCAATTTTTGAGATGGAGTGCCTTCCTGGGACCTTGAAGAGACAGCAACCTCATCTGCTTACCCATTAGGTTTACCCTTATTTTCTCTTCCAAAATTGAGTTGATCCTGCTCTGAGCCTAACTTTTTCTGTATTTCATGCTCATGATTGAAGAAAATTCTCCTTTCTCCTTGAATGAACAAGTTCTGGAAATTCAAGTGTGCACTATGCTCTCTAAATATAGTTCCACGCACACTTTCTCTAAGTATTCTTTTGACTCACAGGCAGAAGGTGCAAAGCCCAGCTGGTCTACCCACTTCTGGGCCTTACCTTTGATGACATCAAGCAGTATATGTTGTTAGCCACAAGCTCCTCCCTCCTGTGCTTCAGGGTGCTTGTGGCAAAAGTTGGATGTTTAACCAAATACTTTACACCTGGTCAGAAGGTGCAAGCAACTTGCAACTCCAAGGTTCCCCTTCCTTCTGTGCTGAAGTAGGTATAGCAGAGTGAAGGAAGAAATCTGAGAAGCAGCAGAAAAGACAGAAGAGCACCAGACAAGGGGGATAAGGAGATGTCAGAGTGATGGCAGGCTGACATTAGGGCAGGGGAACTCGGAGGCTAGACGGTGGGAATAGAGAAATCTGTATGGGAGAAGGGAATTTGCAAAGTGTGGTGAAGAGGACCTGAGAGATCTGGAAACTTACAGTGTAGAATGGAGGGACATTAGGAGCACAGTGGAGGGAGGCAGGATTGTCATTATAGTTTCGTCCATTCAGGGAGGCAAAGATTCGGTTAACAATACGACACTCCAATAAAAATTGAAATTGTTGTATCTTTTAGCATTTTCGCTAACCAAACATCAGGGAAAGTGACTGGTTGAGTTCCTCTGCGGTGGAGAGAGGAACAGGTGGCCACAGTTTTTTTTTTTTCTTCTAAAACCCAGTCAAGCAGAACCAAAAGCAGCAGTCAGACGACTACTTCTGAGCAGAACCAAAGATGGAAAAAGCAAATGTTGTTTATATAAATAGAGGTGCAGAGCCCATCGCTTCCTGTTGACAAATCGAGCTTCACTTCACCTCAAACCCTCAATTTTTTTAAAATAGCTGATAGTGGGTTTTTTTTTTTTTTCAATTTGTCCAATCACTTTCAGTAAGGTTCTAGTTTTTTTCCTAACCCAAGGATCCTGCAGTTCTTTTCTCTCTCTGGTATTTTTCTCTTTCTTCTCCCTTTTCCTTTCTTCTGTGCGTTTACCTAGCCATGCATCTATCCAGTGTAGCTTTATGGAGTACATTACTAAATTTATGGTTCTAGGTATAATAAAATGTATTTATATTATCCTGTTCATTTTAATGGAAAAGAACTGGTATTTGTTTCAGGACCAGTCCTGACATAGCTCTCACTAGTTGTGCGAGCCTAAGCGAATAACTTCTCAACTGTAAATTGACAGCAATACTTCTTCCCTACGAGTGGTTCTGAGAATTAACATGAGGATGTATTCAAAAGGTTTAGCACCTGTAAGACTATTATATATTTAATGAAGCTAAAGGACATTTTTTTTAGTTAAGCTGAGTGGTCAACTGTTCTTGAGTAGGTTGGCTCTTCTGTTCTTTCCCTTGTAACACAGTGAGAAGACCCTTGCTGGTTAGTCAGCCAGTAGTGAGGTGTGGAAGTCTGCAAAGTGTATACAATACCACCAATACCAGTGTCTCCACGGATTAAGGTTTCTAATTTAACGTTTTTTCACCATCCAAAAAATCTTTTTCATAACAGGGCAGGATCTGGCTTAACTTCTCTAGCCGTGGCTGGCTGGCGGCCTCCAGCGCGCTCGAACTTGCGGCCCCTGGAGCGCATGGGGGGTTTGGTGTAGCTGTGCAGCGCTCCCAGGGCCTTGCCCAAACGCCTGTACACCTCTCGGCCCCTGCGAGGAGCGGAGAGCAGCATGGCGCCACAGCTCTTGGGGGAGTCCAGGCCAGCTGGTCTAAGGCAAGGTTCTTGCCTCCAGCCTTGAGGATGAGGCTCCGGGCGCAGCTGATCACGCGAACCGCGCCCCCCTTCAGTTTGGGCGCCTCAAGGACGCACATCATCCATGATAGCCCCTAAACCACAGCGTTTTGTCTTCTCGGCCAGGAAGCTTCATCTTCCAGATGGTCCAGAAAACAGACACGGGCGATCGGCTGGTGCGACTCATTAACAACCTCTTCAGCACAACTCGGTTGAAGGCAGAGTTGGTTAGTCTGGCCAGAAACCTGTACAGCTCGATCAACAGCCTTTGGTAGATGTCGTGGCTCTTGGGCTCCTTGAGCCGAACTGTACTTTTTCCATCTTTGTAGTGGCGGATGCCGACTGCCATGATGGCGCCCCCTGCTGGGCCAGGATGGGACTACATTTAATTTTTAAATTTTCTCATCAGGTGGTTTTTTACAAACATCATATTTCATTCTGAGAGCGACCTTGTGAGGTTGTTCCTATTTTTCAGACAGGGAACGGGTTTAGAGAAGTGTAGACATCTGTCTAACTTCATAAAGTTTAGCGTAGCTGAACCATGCCTGAACTCACGAGTTCTACAATAAAAATCAAAAGTAGCTACTTGCTTGCCAAAGAAGGTTTGTAAGGGAGTCTAGACTCTAGAAAAGCTGGAATAAAAAATACAGTGTACTGAAAGGAAAAAATTTACTATCAGTCTATTCGTAGTGGGAAAACAGCATTTTTTTTTCTCATGACTATCGTATCCTCAAAGGTTATGAATCTTCAGACATCACTATTGCCAGAGTCAGAGACACCGTTGTTTTTGTTAGAAAGTCAGTAACTTATAGGAAAGACTGGAGGTTTTATTTATTTTGGAGGCCAGAACTAGACAGTAGGCTCCTGCTTGTTTTCTTGTTTATTTCAGAGTGTGGAATGCATTTTTGCCTGCTGACTGAGGGATGTGATGTGTGCTCCCTCCTTCAAAGTTGAGGCTGACTGCAGGTGTCTCTTTCACACCTACAGGTTTTCACGCACTGCATACACTACCCAGGAGCGTGCTACTCTGGAGTTCTGTGGAGAAGCCAGTGGTTCAGAGCTATGAATCTGGCTAGAAGGAAGAACATGGGAAATGCCAAAGAGGTTCATATTTTTCCTCTTCTCAGAAGGATGGAGAATCAGTATGTTTGCTAACTAGTCAATCTCTTAACCATGGTTTCTTTGGTTTCTTCAGGAAGTCTAGCAGGTGTTTCAGAGCACAAACTCAGGAGCTAGACTACATGGGTGCAAATCCTGCCTCCACCATTGTGATCTTAAAACTTTTCTGTGCCTCAGTTTCCTCATTTGTAAAAGGAGAGCTCAATGATACCAAACCCTTAGGATTATTTTAAGATTAACTGAATTAGATGGTTAGAATAGCGCCTGGCACATAGGGCCCCTGTAAGTGTGAGTCATTACCCTTCAGTCAACAACAACTTTTGAATATCTGTGCCTGGCACAGTCCAGGGGACTCAAAGCTGAGTAAGACACTGTCTCTACCTTCTATGAGATTAGTCACTTTTTTATTACTCAACTTGCTTCTTCCTGTTTTGAATGACACCTTTTGCCTTCTACAATGGCACATATTTTCCTGTTTTCAGGTTTGATTTTTTTATTAAAAATAAAGTAACACTTTCATTTATACTACAAATTTATTGTGTTTCCTCCTGTTCAGGGACATAGAGGCCCTTAATTTTGTACAGCCCTGCCCATAACCTTCACTTCTCCATGAGCACCTGCTCCCTAAGTTTCAGTCAAGTGAATTTCCCATTTCTATCTGGTTCTTTCCTCCCATTCTCATTTCTATTCTTCCCTCTCCTCTGTCCCAGGGCTCATATTACTTTTGCTTCCCTTACTTATGGACTTTCTCCTCTGCTTGTACATACTAATAGCTAAGAGACAATACCCCAGACATCACTCTCAACCTTTTACTGACTGCTCAGTCCCTTGAAGTCTCTGAATTAATCAGCATTTTTTTATCAAGGTGAAATTCACATAAAATTAACCACTTTAAAGAGTACAATTCAGTGACATGAGAACATACATTGTTGTCCAACTACCACCTCAATCTATTTCCAAAACTTTGTTATGGGCTGGCCCAATGGCATAGTGGTTAAGTTCGGCACACTCCGCTTTGGTGGCCCAGGTTCTCAGGTTCAGATCCCAGGTGTGGACCTATACCACTCATCAGCTATGCTGTGGCAGCGACCCTCGTACAAAATTGAGGAAGACTGGCACAGACTTTAGCTTTGGGCGAATGTTCCTCAAGCAAAAGGAGGAAGATTGGCAACAGATGTTAGCTCAGGGCCAATCTTCCTCACCAAAACCCACAAAACTTTGTTATCACCCCCCCAAAAAACCTCATATCCATTAAGCAGTCACTCTCTATTCCTCCCTACCCACAGCCCCTGAGCAACCACCAGTCTGCTTTCTGCCTCTCTGGATTTACCTATTCTGGACATTTCATATAAATGGAATCATACACTATGTGGTCTTTTGTGTTTGCCATAATCAGGATTTCTAAGATTATCTGTATGGGGCATAAATTACTGAGTACAGAGCATATCCAGGATAATTGTCTCAATAGGGAGAACTTTGACTTCTTTCTATGCTGTAGCCATACCTCCTTTAAAGGAACCTGTGGATGGAGGTGTAAGGTAACCAGGATGTGTGGCAGGCAGGGCTATGTTGAATAAATTAGCCAAAGTGCTGAGTCTACTGAATGGGTTGGTGGTGTCCTTTTCTAATTGTGCTGAGTTCGTTGACTCTTCCTGTCCTCCTCTGGTAACAAAGTGAAGAAATCCTTGCTGATACTTTTAGCCAGTGTGGGATTGGGGGTGAGGGGAAATATGTGGGTGTCATGGGGAGGAGGAAACCTGGCTCAGGTGTGTACCAAAGAGTTTGGAACTGCTGACATCAAGTAGTTGTTTCTCAAATCTCATCAAGGATACTGAATTTAATTAAATCAAGAGGGGGTGTGATTTAACTAGTACTGATGGAATGATTATTGTAGAAGAAAGGTAATGGTCAACACAGACCCTAAAAAAAAGAGAACCAAGGAGGAACAATTTGCCAATATGGTGCCAGGACTTCCTAGAGCAGAGGGTGATCTGATTCTAATGACTGTTAGGGACTATTTAGACAGAGATACAGTGGAAGAATCTCAAAACTGCTCACTCCCATTTTATTACTAATCAGAAAACTTTGAACCATGGGAACAGATAACTTGTTGATGTTCACAATTTATATTTTTGAAATGTCTGGTCTTCTCAATATATCAGCTACTGTAAGATAGTTTTATAAAAACAGTTGTTCTTTACAGAATATGTCCCATGCACTAGGCAACATGCTCAGTCACTTTTTCACATTATTTTTAACAGTCCTGCAAGACAGTTGTTCCAACTCTCCGAGCCTCAGTGTTCATGTCTGAAAAAGGATAAAGTCCCTACCTCTTGGACTTAAATGAGATAATATGTGCAACATGCTTCGCACAGAACCTGGCATAAAGTAAGCGCACAATGAAAATTAGCTATTATTACTATTATTTGTTCACATTTTACACATGGAAAAATGTGACATATAGCATTAGGCAACACACTCAAAGACACTTTACTAGAAAATGGTGGAGATAGAATTCAAGTCTTTATGTGATTGATTTCAAAACCTAGCTTTTTCCACTCCAATATACTATTTCTTGTATATGCATGATCAATGATGCTTCTTTAATCTTCTCATCAAAAATAACTCTTTTTCTTTAGCCCTTTGCCCAGCCTTAGGCTTTTGATGAATACTTGATTATTTGCTCTCTCACCCTGAATAAGTCCTGGGCAGCTGCACAGCAGGGGCTGAATGAGTAATTCCTGTATATGTTTCAAGGTTTGTCCCTCAGCTTCTTTATACCCCAGAGAAATTCAGTAATATGGCTGGCAGTAAACTGAGAAAAACAAAAATTGGGAAATGCAGAAGTTGAAGCTCTCCAAAAGCCACACTTTCACCCACACGGACCCCTTTTCGGGCTCTTTCAAAAACAACAAAGTATCATATTGAACAATCTACCTGGTGTCCAAAAATAGTGGCTTGGGGAGTCCATGCCTGAGCATCTTGGCTCTCAGACACAGGAATATGTGCCCTGGAGAATTCCCAGGGGCCTTTTGGCCTCACATACTGGCCAGAATGAAACCTCACCTAGGGTTTCTCATGATGAAGATTACTAGCGGTGAAGTCCAGGTGTCCAAGACTTAGCCACCAGAGGCACAATTTCTAAGTCATATTGTTTTGGTTAAAAATAAACTAACCAGGTTGTCCTGTGGTTTTTCAAGAGAAGTTGGTGAGGGGAGAGGGTAGTTAGTAAGGAAAATAACTTTTAAAAATAGCTGAATGAACCCCACAAAATTGTTTCTTTAATCTCACTAACTCCAAATCTCTAGGAATGAAAAATGCTATTGTAATGATAAAAGATGTACTTTTCCTTCCTTTAAAAGAAGAAAGCTGAATAAGAAATGAATGTAGCTTTCTGAAAAATAGTTACTTCTTATGCTGGACAAATCATGACTTTAATGACTTTTTTTATAGCCATTATGCAAGTTATTTAACTCTCAATCTTGTTAGAAATTTTTCCTTAAGAAGCTTATATGAAATATGAATAACATCTCAATTTTATCTGTCATCATTGTTTTGTTATGAGCCATCACTCAAACCACATTAAGCTACTCGTTGTTGCTAAAACGTATGAAGCACATCCCACAGTCTCGCCTTTGTTCATGTTGTTTCTGTCACCTGGAGATAGGATGAGAACTTTTATCAAGTATAGTCCACATATTCCAGATACTGTGTTTTCACATTTGCACACAGTAGCTAAGTAGATTCTTGGAATGACTTTGTGAGGAAAGAATTCTTTCCCAACTTTATGCATTTCATAAGTGAAAGGGCCAGATCTGGGGTCCAAGTCTCTCCGTCTTCAAAGACCATCCTCCAGGAATTCTCTGCTCTATTCTCTTTACTTATTAAAATTTTATCCTTTCATTAAGGTCTCAATCAAGCACTATGTCTATCGTGAAGCTTTAGATGACTTCCGTCTACGGTGATTCTCTTCTTCCTCTGAACTCACGGCACTACGTGAGAGATGCATGTCCTGTTAGTGGGATTATAGAGGGTAGGAAACCACTGTTTGGGATGCTTTAGTAAGGATTCATACCTTCTATAGAGAATTACAGAATCATTGTTTCTCCAATTTTTTTTCCCATTAAACTGCTCTATAAAGAAGAGTAAAATAAAAAATGCTGAGCATCTGAGGGTATAATCCCAAACCACCCATGTTAGACTGAAATTTCCCTGGAATCTAGTTTTGTCTTTAACGTTTACATGATGCTATATTAGCAACCACACTTGTGGGCCTGCCAGATGTGGGCTTACTCTACAAACACGGGAGAATAAAAATCAATGAAATCTTCCATGTCATAATGCCTTTGACTTTATATATGAGGGTGGGAGAGGATAATGGGGAAATGGTCATGGAGTTTCTTTTGGGGGTGATGAAAAGGTTTTAGAAACAGATAGTGGTGATAGTTGCACGACATCGTGAATGTAATTAATGCCGCTGAATTGTACACTTAAAAATGGTTAGAATCACAAAAAACAAAAATGAACCAAACCAAAACCAAAACAGAAGCTTGTGGATCAGCAATGGGCCAGTTTTCTTATTTCTTGCTGGAATAAAGGGGCATAATTGGAGAAGAGAATATACAAAAGGAACTAATACAGCTTTGCATCATCACATGAAGTGCAAAATGCCATATTAGTGAGCGAGCCTCTCATTGGGGCAGTTGGGAAATGTTTTCTCTTCTAGTTTTTGGATTTAGAGATGTTACCATCTCTAAGAATATTTATCCTTTGGAAGGATGTGTGTGTGTGTTATTCTCTGGCCAATTGGATGAAGATATGGTAAAGATCCAACTCACATCTGAGGAGACAACTTAAAGGGATCAGATTTTCATGCCCATATCCCACCGTGGCCTCTGCGGAGGAACTTGGAGAGTCTCCTCCTGCTTCCCCCACCCATCTGTTCCCTGGAATTTAGAGTGCCCAGAGTGACTCCATCCACCATCCTTCTGGTGCCTTGAGGAATCTTTTCAGAAATAATGATTAAGTCTTGGAGAAATGAATATCAAGAGAGGAAGCATGGATCCTTGTATGAGAAGAACCCATGAGAACACAAGATAGAGTTTCCCTATACAAGTTAGAAAAAGAGGCTTTATGACAGAGAGCAGTGGACTCAAGGATGGGGAGCAAGGCTAGGGATGCGGTGTGGTCATCAGCAAGGCCCCTGTGAAGAGTGTAATTCTTTGGAAATTTTCTCTTATACCATAAAAAAGCCACAATTAACATATTAATTTATAGGACTTCTCTCGCATGTATTGTTCCCTTTGGTTTTTCCAACACTTCAGTAAAATCTGCTGTACCTTTACAATTTGGTGTGGTTGTATTGGAGAAAACTGAGAGAGAGCGTGGCAAACGGAAGTGAGGCTTGCCCCACATTAAATCCACTTCCCCCTAGAGAGTCCTTGAGAATGAACCTAGCATCATGCCATCCTTGTCTGGGTAACCACAATGGAGCAAAGAAGAATTTGCAATTCATAGACTCAGTGACCATAAGCACAACTCAGGAACATGCAAGAGACTTTGTCCCCACCACTAGCTTCCCTAAACATGCTGATTCCGTATTTAAAGTGCTTAGCACAATGCCTAACCATAATAAGCACTCAAAACTATTAGCTGTTATTTGAATTAACCCACCTCAGAAATTTACCTCAATGTCCTGGGATTGATGGGGTGAGGAGAGGAGGGGTAGGGCTAATAGGGAAGTCTAAACTCCTAGGGTTTAACAGAGGATATGATTAGAAAGTTTCTCGGTTGGGGCATGGAATGTTAAGAGGAAGCAGCGAACACTCCCTTTCTTCCGTAACCCAATCATCAAAGAATCTGAGACTGAGAAGGGAACTAGGGGGTTGTCCATTACCATCTCCCAACCAAAAGTCCTTTCACTGATCCCTAGGTCAGTCAGGCTCTTGTTATGTGATGTGTACTTTTCTCTCATAACAGTTTTAATTATATATTTATGTGTTCGATTACTTGATTAATGTGACTTTCCCACCTAAATGTAAGTTCCATGAGATCCTTATTGATTTAGTCATTCAACATTCATTCTCTGTCTACTATATGCCAGTATTGTACTAGGTACCAGGGATATCACCGCGGGAAAAGAAAATAAACAGACAAAAATCCCTCCTCTCGTAGACCTAAGATTCAGTGAGGAACGCAGATAATGAACAGTGTATTTTAAGTGGCAAGCGCTAAAGAGAAATACAAGTTAGGGAAAGGAAATGTCAGGATTGTGGGATACAGGTGAAATTTTAGATATGGTGACTAGGACAAGGCTCAACTGCAAGGGAGTATTTGAGTAAAGACATAAAATAAGGGCTCAAAGCATAATGACATACAGGGAAAGAGCATTCCAGGCAGAGGGAACAGCCAGTGCAAAGGCAGAGGCGGGAGTGTGTGTTCTGTGTATGAACAAGGGAGAGAGTGGAAGGTGATGAGGTCAGAGAGGAAGGCAGGGGCAGGTGACAGAGGGTCTTGAGAGCCATCGTAAGGATGCTGGCTATTACTGAGAGAACAAGGAGCCATGGAGAGCCATGACAGAGGAGCGACATGATCTAAAATCTTTCGAGGGCCAGACTGGCGGCATAGAGGTTAAGTTCACGCACTCTGCTTCAGCGGCCCAGGGTTTGCAAGTTCGGATCTCGGGCCCAGACTGAGATATTGCTTGTCAAGCCATGCTGTGCTGGTGTCTCATATAAAGTAGAGGAAGACAGGCACAGATGTTAGCTCAGGGCCAATCTTCCTCAGCAAAAAGAGGAGGATTGGCAATGCATGTTAACTCAGGGCTAATCTTCCTCAGCAAAAAGAGGAGGATTGGCAATGCATGTTAACTCAGGGCTAATCTTCCTCACACACACACACACACAAAATCTTTTGAAAGAATTACTCTGATTGCTGTGTAGAGAATAGACTGTAACCGAAGGAGGATGGAAGCAGAAAGACCAGTTGGGAGACTAAACACAATAATGCAGGTTGCTTGGAGCTGGAGGTGGTGAAGTGGTCAGGTTCTGGATTTGTTCTGTAAGTAGAGTTAACAGGATTTGCTAATGGATTGGGCATGGCTTTTAAAAGGAAGAGGGCAATCAAAGAAGACTGCCAGATTGGCCTGAGCAATAGGAAGAATGGTATTGCCATTGAGATAGGGAAGATGGCAAGAGGAGCAGGTTATGTGTTGGGTGCTCAGTTTTAGGCATGTTTGAGATGCCCATCAAACATTCAAATGGAGGTGATGAGGCAGAAGGTGGACACACTTGCCTTGAGTTCAAGGGAGAGGTCCAAGCTAGAACTATAGATTTGGGAATCATCAAATGTATAGATGGTATTTAAAGCCTTAAGGCAGGAAGAGAAGGCAGTACACTAATTGACATCAGTCATAAAGGGATCCTTTCGGATTCCATGTCTACTCGGACAAGGGAAACAAAAGAAAAAATAAAGTGGGACTTCATCAGACTACAGAGCTTCTACAAGGCAAATGAAACCAGGATCAAAATGAATAGACAACCCACCAGCTGGGAGAAAATATTCGCAAATCATATATCCAACAAGGGATTAATCTCCATAATGTATAAAGAACTTACACAACTCAGCAACAAAAGACAAACAACCCAATCAAAACATGGCAGAAAATATGAACAGACATTTTTCCAAGGAAGAGATACAGATGGCCAACAGACACATGAAAAGATGTTCACCACCAGTAATCATCAGGGAAATGCAAATCAAAACTACACTAAGATATCACCTTACATCCATTAGAATGGCTATAATCACCAAGACAAAAAACAACAAATGTTGGAGAGGTTGTGGACAAACGGGAACCCTCATTCACTGCTGGTGGGAATGCAAACTGGTACAGCCTCTATGGAAAACAGTATGGGGATTCCTCAAAAAATTAATAATAGAAATACCTTATGATCCAGCGATCCCACTCTTGGGCATCTACCCAATGGACATGAAATCAACCATCCAAAGAGGCTTATGCACCCCTGTGTTCATTGCAGCATTATGCACTATAGCCAAGAAGTGGAAGCAACCTGGGTGTCCCTTGACTGATGAGTGGATAAAGAAGATGTGGACATATATATATAAATAGAATACTACTCAGCCATAAGAAAAGACAGAATTGTCCCATTTGCAACAACATGGATGGACCTAGAGGGTGTTATGTTAAGTTAAATAAGCCAGAGAGAGAAGGACAGACACTGCATGATTTCACTCATATGTGGAATATAAATGAACACACGGACAGAGAGAACTGGTTGGTGGTTACCAAGGAGAAGGGGAGTTGGGGGTGAGCACAAGGGGTGAAGGGATGTATCCACATGGTGATGGACAAAAATAATGTACAGCTAAAACCTCACAATGTTATAAACTATTAAGACATCAACAAAAATGAAAATTAAATTAAAAAAAAACTACACTAAGATATCACCTTATACCCGTTAGAATGGCTATAATCACCAAGACAAAAACAACAAATGTTGGAGAGGTTGTGGAGAAATGGGAATCCTCATTCACTGCTGGTGGGAATGCAAACTGGTGCAGCCTCTATGGAAAACAGTATGGAGATTCCTCAAAAAATTAATAATAGAAATACCTTATGATCCAGCGATCCCACTCTTGGGCATCTACCCAACAGACATGAAATCAACCATCCAAAGTGGCTTATGCACCCCTATGTTCATTGCAGCATTATTCACTATAGCGAAGAAGTGGAAGCAACCCAAGTGTCCCTCAAATGATGATTGGATAAAGAAGATGTGGTATATATATATATATATATATATATATATATACACAATGGAATACTACTCAGCCAGAAAAAAAGACAGAATTGTCCTATTTGCAACAACATGGATGGACCTAGAGGGTATTATCTCTCAAGTGAAATAAGCCAGAGAGAGAAGGACAAACACTGCATGATTTCACTCATATGTGGAATATAAACTAACATACCAACAGAGAGAATTGGTTGGTGGTTACCAGGGGTAAGAGGGGTGCGGGGTGGGCAGAAGGGGTTAAGGGACACATTCATATGGTGACAGACAAATAATAATGTACAACTAAAACCCCACAAGGTTATAAACTATAAGACATCAATAAAAATTTTTTAAAAAGGCAGGAAGAGAGCAGGGACCCTAGCTGCTTTGCTCACCATTGTATCCCCAGCACCTGGCACAGTTTCCATCATGTAATAGCTATTAAGTTTCTATTGAATGAATAAACAGATTGCATATGGACTGAGATAGGAGAGAGAAGCAAAATCTTTAACAGACCAAGTAGTATGAGGGCAGGAACTTAAAGCATCTTATTTGAGAAACTCAACCTGTTTTTGAAGATAGATGTAGTCATTTAGATGCTGATTCTGTCTGATGAAATAAACATTTTTTTATTGTTTGGGATGCTGCTGCTTCTGACTTCAAATTAATATATGGCTTTTGTGGAAAACATGGCTTATGCAAAACTTACTCTTTGGTGTAATCATCTGGTCTTCTAGCAATTCTTGTAATGGATCAGAAAGAAAAAAAATCAGTGGTTGGAAAATTTAAGAAAGAAAATATCTATGTTCTGAATCCCATGTAACTGACTGAGTTTACTTGCTCAGCCACGAAGCAGGAGCTGTTAATGCTGGTCTCTACTGAGATTCAGAGATATCATATAATTAAATGAGGGAATAGATGCTTTCAGCTCATGGAACAGAAGATACTATTTAAATAAATATTACTATTTTTATTATTATACTTTTAAAATTACAGATATTATTTGTTACCGGGATTACAATTTACAAAGTGTCTACTGCTACTGACTCTTGATCTTTGTTACCTGTGGAGCATAGACTGGAATTTTAGAGAAGCAGCCCTAAAGGAATCTACACATTAAGCAGTGACCCTCAACCATTTTACTCTGCCTGTGACAGCCCCGCCCATCTTCACTGGACCCAAACAGGAGGAAGGCTGTTGGGGTACCTGGTGGTGATGATGCTGTTGGGGGAGGAGCCCAAAGGGTAAGCTCAAATTTGAATGTAGGGGCCAGTGCATTGTCAGACAGTCAGTGAAGCAGTCCTGCTTGAGGCAACCTTTCTTTGGCCCAGGACTTTCAGGGAGCCAAGAAAGACACTCTGGAATCCACCATGGACAGGTAAAGCAGTCTCCTCATGGCTGGTTGCACTGGCTTTTCTCCCAGAGCAAATCTGAGCAATGAGATTGGTAGCTATCCCTTTCTCTATCACTGTCTGACTCACAAGATCTGCTTGGTCAATATGCACATTTATTTTTCTGGATCTGTCTCATCTGTTCAGATCTTACATGCTCCCCACCTAATTCTTTCTGTCTCTCTCTTTTCCATTTTTGAAAGATCTTTTATGCATTTGAAAGATCTTTATGTATTGACTTGTCCTGAGATTTGCACTGCAGTTAGAATTAGTTTATGGTAATATTATTAACACAGCAAATGTTTAGACACCCAAATCATGAAAAGGCAATAGCAATACTATACTATACTAAAAACAGTAGTGACAGTTGCAGTAATAATTTTGTAAATATTCAACTACAAAAGCACTTGAAGATAAACTTTCCTAGGGAGACTGTACTGAATAATTTAGTTACATAGTGAGGAAGTTATTTTTTTAATGCCAATATTCAAAATTAATTACTTGAAACTCACTATGATTGTGTCTATTATAAGGAGAAAAATTCAGTCAAGCAAGTTATTTAATGTTATAGGTCCAATTGTTAGGCAATTAATGGCATTTTCACTATTTACTTAGTCTTTCAATTTCTTCAGACTTGGCTTAACTTACTTTTTAAATGTGTATTCTGTCAGATTTTCCACAATCTCTTCACATGCAGTTTATGACAATGAAATTATTATCACAGAACTATTCTATTCCTATTTTTATGATTATACAAATGTATGAGAATCATACCTAATCCACACACTTTATCTCAATTTAATTCTTTTACAAAGAATTTACACTATAGAGTTAAGATTTTTAATGGTAGATTAAATGTTCTTCAGAAAATTTTCTTGAGGGCAAAAATGTCAAATGTCTGCTGTTTACAATGAGATTTTGAAAACTTATCCAAGGTATAAGTCAGGGGTAAAGGGTCCACTGGAGATATTTGTATGTAATGAAATGCAAAGCAATGGTAAAATCAGCAGCTGAAATTCAGAGAAAGACAAACAAGGAGAAAAGATGAAATTCAACAGGAGAAAAAGGGACATACATAATTATCATGGCAGGAGAGGACTTCGTCACGATTATTTTTAACCCGTTTGTCTCTGGTTTGCATTGCTGGGGATGCAGCAGTGTTCTGCCTCAGGGAGCACAGCTGTCCAGAGCAGCTGTCAGCCCGCAGGCCTGAAAAACTGCGTCTGCAAAGTCCTTTGTACCCAGAAGAGAAACCAAGAGAAGAACAAGTACTGGGAGCAGGCTCCTAGCTACAGCTGAAGGAAGTGATGGGCCAGGAAAGTTAGTAACAGGTCACAATCATGCAATTCGTTTCACTGTGGCGACTTCTGATAGAAACAGGAAAGGACTAAGAGTTTTCATGTGGAGGAGGAGGTGAAGTCCATCTGAATCCCTTTACCTATGTCACTTCCTTTTCTATTCTCCCAGAACACTTTTTCTTCGGTAACAGGTTCTTGCCACACGGCCTGCAGTGCCTGATATAGTTCCCCCCCCCCCAACCTTTCTTATCCATACAGCCCAGGAGGGTAGGTTAAATTTGAAAGGAATTTACTGGTAAGAGATGATGCTTAATCTGTTTAAAACTCACTGGGACCCAAAGAGAAAGATTTTTTTCTTTTTTCTTTTTTTGGTGAGGAAGATCAGACCTGAGCTAACATCTGTTGCCAAGCCTCCTCTTTTTGCTGAGGAAGATTGGCTCTGGGCTAACATCCATGCCCATCTTCCTCTACTTTATATGGGACACTGCCACACCACGGCGTGACAAGCGGTATGTCAGTGCGGGCCCAGGATCCGAACCCGCAAACCCCAGGCCGCCAAAGTGGAGCGTGTGAACTTAACTGCTGCGTCACCGGGCCCCCAGAGAGAAAAAATTTTTTTCTTTCTATTCACTATTTATTAAGCACTTGTATTTATATGTGCTAAGGACTATTATATGCTAATTATGTAACAACAGTAATAGTAATGGTGGTGGTGCTATGGTGATTACATAGAAAATTATTATCATTCTAAAATAAAGCCAATTATTATTAGATCTTTGCCAGCATCCATTTCAGATTCCTACCAAATATGCACTTTTAATTCTAAAACAATATAATTAAATCATTTTTAGATTGTTTAATAAACATGTGTATACTGGTGATAAATCTAGTTCTCTGCCTCGGGATTTAAAGTGTATTCCAATAAGCTGCATGTGTGTGAAGCAAGACATTTAAAATGAGACAGCTACAAAAAGCTCCTGTCTTTGCTTATCTACTTTCTAAGGTTGACATTTGAGTCCTTAACTTTTAAATTTAGGGTCTATCACATGTATTGCATTGTTAAAATGTCAATTCTCAACATATGTCTACACGAAATCTGGTGCATGAACATTCATAGAAGCTTTATTCGCAATAGCCCCAAAGTGGAAATAACCCAAATGTGCACGAACAGGTGAAGGAATAAATGAAATGTTCTGTATATATCCGTGCAATGGGATATTGCTTTGCACTAAAAAGGAACACGCTGCTGATACATGCAACACCATGAATGAATCTCAAAGTCATTATGCTAAGTGAAAGTCAGACACAAAGGAAGAGATCATGTATGATTCATACGAAGTTCTAGAAAGTGAGTAGTAACTTATAGTTCCAGAAAGCAGATTCATGGTTGCCTGGGGGGAGAGATGAATTGACTGAAAAGGCGGATGAGGAAACTGGGGGGAAGGGGTGCCCTGGAAATGTTCTGTATCCTGATTGTGGTAGCAGTTTTGGGTGTTTACATCTGCCATTGTTCATAGAATTGTACAGTTTAAATGGGTGAAGTATGTAAATTATACCTCAGTGTGAAAAAAAAACAGAATGAAAAAAGTTTCAATTCTCTTGCCAGCAAACCGTATTCAAATCCTTGACAAGGTCTTTACTTTTGCAAGTTCTTTGCACTTCTGCCCAATGCCATTAGGTGGCAGCAGCATCTCCACAAATTGGATAAATACGATTCTGGAAAAGACTAGGGACAAAATTATTAGTGCTTTGGTATCAACCACACTGTGTAGCTTGTGTGATGCTCACAACTGCAAAGAAACTTGGATTAGCAGAGAGTGTTTCCACAAATTCAATTCAATTTAGTGCTTAGGATATGGAAGACACTGTGAGAGGAGCTAGGAAACAAAGAGGAAGAACGACCCGTGAACAACATAGCGTAATATTTAGATTATATTGCCGAGTTAAAAAAAGCAGCAGAATACAAAATTACATATGAAATCAGTATAATCAAAATCATGTAAATATATGCCTATAAAAAGACTAGAAGGAAAAACATAAGAATTTTAACAGTAATTATCATTAGACAGTATGTCTAATTATCATTAGATACTAACTGGTATTCTAAATTTTAAAATTCTTTAATATTTTAGAATTTAAAACTTTCTAACTTTTCGTAGTATTTAAGCTGACAACAGTCAACTATTGCTTTTATGCTTTGAAAACAAAAACATTACTCATAAAGTGACACTTTCTACCTCAAAACACAGAAAGTTGAGTTGGGGAGACAGAGATGTCAGCAGCAATCAGTTGGTAACAAAGGACCAGTGCTTTGATAGGGATAAGCTGGAGAATAATGGGAAACTACAGGAGGGTTTTTTGTTGCTGTTATTATTTGATTTTTGCCTAAAAATTTGGGGATAGTGGTGGTGAGATAGGTGTTACTAGAAGAGCTGAAATTGTGTTAGACTTTGAAGGATGTGTAGGTTTTGCCAAGTGGAAAAAGGTGGGGAAGCACCCACAGAGAGGACATGTATGAGCAAGGTGGCTGGAAAAAAAAAGCTGAAGGAAGCGGGGGGAGGTTGTCTGCTGCAGAGGGGCCCTGAAGTGGTGGGAAAGGAAGGGAAAATGTACTAGGAAATGAGGCTAGAAATGTAGATTGAGGTCTAAATGGAAAAACTGGCCTAAATCCCACGGTAAAGAGTTTGGAGGGGCCGGGCCCAGTGGCTTAGTGGTTAAGTTCATGCACTCCACTTCGGTGGCCTGGGGTTCACAGGTTTGGACTGTGGGTTCGGATCTCGGGTGTGGACCTATGCACTGCTCATCAAGTCACGCTGTGGTGGCGTCCCATATATAAAGTGGAGGAAGATGGACAACAGATGTTAGCTAGCTCAGGAACAATCTTCCTCACCAAAATAAATAAATACCACATTAAAGAGTTTGGAGTTCATCCTGTGGGCAGAAGAGGCTTGTTAGGGGTTTCTCAGCATGGAAATGACATGATCACACCTGGGTTTTTGTCATGGAGAATGTTATTTTGGAGGGACTGGAGGCAGAGAGACCAGTGAAGAGGCCAGGACAACAGATAAAGTGAGAGAAAATATGGGCTGGGACTGAAGCAGAGAACAGAGGGAATAGAGCAGGTTCAAATTCAAGAAATATTTGGAGGTTTAAATCAATAAATTGAGATCATTAACTAAATATGAGGAATGAAGAACAAGATGAATCAAAGATGATATCAGGCTTTTAGCCTGGTTACCTGAGATGGAAAAGCCAGGAGGAAAGACAGGACAGTCAGGACAAAGGGCAGTTTAGGAATATTGTTTTGACCGTGTTGAGTTTGAAGTACACATTGGACATTTAGCTAGAGATTGGAGGGGGAACCTGGAAACATAATTATGGGACTGAGGAACAAGTCTGTAATTGCAAGTTACCAGCAGAGAGAAGACAGCCGTGGGAGGAGACTGTCCTGAGAGCTCGAATGGCTTTGGGGTTCCTGCTCTCTCTCAATTGGTCTTAAATATAAGCACGAAAGGGGTTTATAATGGATTCCAAGCTCAGTAGGTCTCAGACAGCCAGCAAAGGAAGCAAGAGCATCTTCTCTGGTTTGGCTCAAGTAATTATAAATTTGTTTTGAAAAAGCTAGAGGAAAGCCAGGAGTGACCAGAGAATGAGCTGCCTTCCTACAGTTTTCCCCTCCTCTCATCCACAGCCTCCTGATGAAGCAGAGGAAGTTTCTGTACCATTTCAAAAACGTCCGCTGGGCTAAGGGTCGCCACGAGACCTACTTGTGCTATGTGGTGAAGCGGCGAGACAGTGCCACCTCCTTTTCATTGGATTTCGGTCACCTTCGAAACAAGGTATCAGTAATATTTGCTTCCCAAGCAGTTAAAAGCTAAACTGTGGGCACTTCTCGAGCCACCTGCCGATGGTACCACTTTCAACCTGTTTCTCATTTGTCTCCACTAGATTCTTCAATTTTTTTTTCTTTTTTACATGTCCATGCAACCATAATAGATATGACCCAAAGGATGTCATTTAGCGTCCTCCCCAATCATGCTGGGGCCATTAACGCCACCCCGTGCTTCAAAGCCAAGAATCACTGCCCCCAGACTTTCCTCCCCATTCCCCAGCATCCAAATTGCCTTTGAGATTAAGAAAGAAATCAAAGGGAAGAGCCTTTCGATTTGGAGGAATATTATCAGCTCATTCAAGCTAAATTTTAAATGTGAAAAACAAACTGTGTCTTTTGAATTTTTGAAAATTAAGGAAGAAAAATTTAGGAAAAATTAATAATGACTCAATTCTATTTTCCAAATGATTTCTATTCCCTCTTGCTCACAAAGATCATAGGCCAGTGAATACATTCAGCATGGCTAGCCCCAGAAAACTCAGGGAAGCTTCAATGTTTGATTAATGAAATCAATCTCTCAGCATCTAGAAGATCAGAGAATTACATTTCCAAGAGACTTCTTCACCAAAATCCAGATGGGTTTACATAAGCTTCTGCTAATGACTATTCCCTCTCTCCTAACATGCGGTGACATCTGGTCTTGGTTGAATCCCAGGGAAGAATCCATGGGTGCAGTCACATTGTCTGCCTCATTGTTTAGTGCTTATTTTCTATTCAATTTTCTTTGCCTCCATTTCTCCTGTGCAAATTATCTCACTGCAACTGTTTTACACACTAGTGTCTTTCCTATTTAGTGATAGGACACATTCTAACTATAGAAATCTTTGCTGTTACCAACCCTTTACTTTCTCTCATTTAATGCTCACAACACCAGCCCATTTTACTGATGAGGAATTAGAAGCTCCAAGAGTTGGATAACTTGGCTAAGTCACCTGAGTGGTGATGCCAGGAAACGGAACCTAGGTCTTTAGATTCTGGGACTAAAGACTTTTCTGCTATACTAAGTGGATTAGCTATATCTCACTATTGTAGCTATTATTACAATCACAGGGATCATAAAATGAGCAGACACATTATTTAATTGCTCTTAGCCCATACCAGCACCTATTACCTCTCTTACAACACCCACCCGGCCTCACTCTATTCCAGTCCTCCCAAACATAAATTTTCCTACTTCCACCTAGTAGTCCAGTGTATTTCCACAACGTTACATCAACAGACACTTCCAAGCCATTTTACTTCTCCTCAAAGGTGCAAAAAGTAACTTTACAAACATAAATTAAATCTCTGCAGAGACAGTGTGAGGCTACTTCATCCAAACTCAACTCGTTTCACCCTCCCCATTCCACAGAAAATCCATAGCCTTTCTCCACTCCGAAAGGCCAAGGATGCAAAGGATCTTGGCTCACCACTTACCCTGTGCAGTTGCTTAAACTTTCTGAAACATAAGGACAAAACTGCAGGCACTCCAAAAATTGTCACTGTGGGAGGGAGATGAATTAATGACTATACAGCTACCAGCACAGCAATCAAGATCAGTAAACAGCAGCTGAGTGCTCTGCTCTCTCCCTAGTCCGGGTGCCACGTGGAATTGCTCTTCCTCCGCTACATCTCCGACTGGGACCTGGATCCTGGGCGGTGCTACCGCGTCACCTGGTTCACTTCCTGGAGCCCCTGCTACGACTGTGCCCGGCACGTGGCCGACTTTCTGAGAGGGTACCCCAACCTCAGTCTGAGGATCTTCACCGCGCGCCTCTACTTTTGCGAGGACCGCAAGGCTGAGCCCGAGGGGCTGCGGCGGCTGCACCGCGCTGGGGTCCAAATTGCCATCATGACCTTCAAAGGTGCGCCCGGGATCTTTTTCTGCACAGGCTCAGTACAGCAGGTCTCATTCGGGACTGCAATTCAGATTAAGAAGAGTCGGAGAGGAAATTCAGGGGGTAGAATTGTACGTGGGGTCTAGTTCACCTTTGGAGCCAAAAATTAACTAGAATTGGAGGAAAAGGATTAATGTCTTAGACGCAAGGCTTTGGGGGAAACGAGAATTTAAAAGGGGCTGGAGTTTTCTTTTTTCCTCTTGATTTGGGATCTGAGCTATCTTTTACCTCTCCCCTCTGCTTTTTTAAAGATTATTTTTATTGCTGGAATACTTTTGTGGAAAATCGTGAAAGAACTTTCAAAGCTTGGGAGGGGCTGCATGAAAATTCAGTTCGTCTATCCAGACAGCTTCGACGCATCCTTTTGGTAAGGGCTTCTTTGCTTCTCATTCTTTCTCTCTCCAAAGTTGTCTTTTCTTGGAGTTACTTATATTTTCTTTTCTTATATTTCTTACATTTCATATGTGTGTGTGTATTTGGCACTCTCTCCTTATTTTTCCTCTGATGAAAACCTTATTTTCCCTTTGTCTTTTTTGTTGTCGTTTCTCCTACAATCGAGCTTGCTCTTCTGTTCTTTCACAATTCAGAGCCCTCTGCTAAGATTCCTTTCCCTTCCCCTCTTTCATTCACTTGTCTTCTTTCTGTTAGACTCTTCTCAGGATTGTGTTTCCTTTCTGGTAGAATTCCTTCCTCTCCTCTTCCTATTTCCTCTTCCCCTTCCCTCCCAACTTACTTTTCCCCCAAAATGTTACAAAGTCAACCACTCGGTTTATTTCTCTCTTTCTCTACAGCCCCTGTATGAGGTTGATGACTTACGAGATGCCTTTCGTACTTTGGGACTTTGATACCAACCTCCAAGAATGTCACATACAATGAAATATCTCTGAAGATAATGGGTAAAAGAACAACCCTTCAAGAATGCTGTTTTTCTTCAACTCTCACTTTCTTAGAGTTTTGAGAAAAAATATTCATATATATGGCTTTAAAATATATGTGTACCTCTTGAAAATAGAGAAGGAACACAGGCCCACCAGGTGATGCTGCAACTGGTGCAGTTTTTAATGCAATGACGCCCCCTACTGTGAAACGACAGAACTGCAGGGCCTGGGAGCACCTAAAGTGTCAGAAGTTCCATGACTTTTAGGCAAGGAGAAAAGCAGAAGGTAAACCCTTAAAAGCATGATGAGAGGATCAAGTGTTTTTATAACCAGTATCTTTTATTTGATTTATTCTGAGTTTTCAATGGTATTAGTGATAGATTTTTCTATTCTTTTCCTTTGGGATTCACTTGTGATCTATAGAACCTCCTAATGAGAGAATCTGGGTGATTGTAACCCCAAACCCTCTCCTCAAAGCATTAATATCCAAGCGTGTGCTGTATGTTTTAATTGTCTGAGGCATGTTTTTAAGTTTGTACATAAGAGGATTTTTTCTTCGTGTAGAATACGCATGGTCACCTTCAGGCTATTTTATAATAAAGGATCTTAAAATGAATATGATGACTCTGAAGAAGACACTCTAAAAGTGAGTTGATACTTTGAGTAACAAATCCGGAAACACAGATCCTTTTAAAGAAGTTCGTAATTTAGAAACCAAACACAATGGGTATTTTAATCTTAGCAATGGCAGCCAGGTAAAGGTCTTCTACTTTTTGTCTGTATGTGTTGCTTCTCTCAAAATGTTCACTATATAAGAGAATGTGACAAAAGAAAACAATATTTGGGAGGGAGGGAATGACAGAGCATTGCAAGGAAATAGCGTTTTGTCCAGCAAAATATAGGGAGCCAACATGTCAGAGAGTGCCTATTTGTCCCTAACAACCATCCTTGACTGGGAAAAATATTCAGAATAACCATATCACTGTGCAGTTATTACCAAGCAATCCTTGCAATACAGGTAAACAATCCACAGGAAAAGCTGAATGCATAATTGTGTTGGTTTAATCTTATTATACATAAGTTTGTGAGAGTTAAGTATTAAAAATCCTTACATCATGTATTCATTCATATTTTATATTATGTTATATAATCTCTAATATTTTTATCGTAATTTCCTTTTCTGATACATTGAAATGGATTCCTAATGTCTCATAAAGTTATGCCTTTAGGAATGATTCTAATAGCAAACTATATAATTGTAACATAGGCTAACATTGTAATATTTCTATGAAACTATTCTCTTAATTTTTAGTAAATTTTTCCCACAGCAAATTTGATTCTGGCTCATTTCAATCAACTGAATAAATGATAAATAATTTTGAAAGTTTTGGAGATAAAATGCCAAATAAAGTAATTCCAAAAGTGATTTACAAAAAGTTAAATTAAAAAGTCAGTATGATGGAATAGACTTGAGAGTACAGAAGTCAGCCCATACATCTTTGTTCAATTGATTTCTGACGAGGGTGCCACGTCCATTCAATGGGAGAAAAACTGTCTTTTCAACAAATGGTACTGGGACTACTGGATATCCATACGCAAAAGAATGAATCTGGACCTCTGCCACATACCATAAACAAAAATTAACTCAAAATTTATCAAATGCCTGAATGTAAGAACTAAAACTAAAAACCCTTAGAAGGAAACATAGGTGGAAGTCTTCACGACCTTGGATAGGACAACAGTCTCTTAAACATGACTCCAAAAGCACAAGCAGCACCAACAACAAAAAGAAAAATTGAACTTTATCAAAATTAGAAACTTTTGTGCATCAAAGGACGTAGTAAGAAAGTGAAAAGACGACTCACAGATTGGGAGAAAATATTTACAAATAATATATCCAATAAGAGTCTATTACCTGGAATATATGAAGGACTCTTAAAACTCATAACAAAAAATAATTGAATTTAAAAATGACTGAAAGATTTGAATAGATATTTCTCCAAGGAAGATTTACAGATGGCTAATGAGCATATGAAAAGATACTCAGTATCTTTAGTCACTGGGGAAATGCAAATCAAAACCACAATGAGATACCACTGGTACCTACTAGGATGGCCATAAACAATAACAAAAAAACAGTAACAATTGTTGGTGAGGATGTGGAGAAATTGGAACCTTCATATATTGGCTGGGGAAATGTAAAATTGTGCAGCCGCTATGAAAAAGTTTGGTGGTTCCTCAAAAGTTAAATATGGAATTATTGTATGACCCAGCAGTTCCACTCCTAAGTATATACCCAATAGAATTAAAAACATGTTCAAACAAAAACTTAAATATGAATATTCACAGCAGCATTATTCATAATAGTCCAAAAGTGTAAACACCCAAAAGTCCATCAACTGATGAATGGATAAACAAATGTGATATATCCGTACAATGGTATTTTATTCAGTCATAAAAAGGAATGAAATACTGACACGTGCTACCACATGGATAAACCTTGAAAACATTGTGCTAAGAGAAAGAAGCTGGTCACAAAACACCACATATTGTGTGATTCCATTTATATGATATGGTTAAAATAGTAAATACAGAGACAGAACCATTAGTGGTTACCAGGGACTGGAGGGAGAAGGGAATGGGAAGTCACTACTTAAATTGGTATGGGGTTTCTTTTTGGGGTGATGAAAATGGTCTGGAATTTGATAGTGGTAATGGTTGCAAAACATTGTAAATGTACTAAAAACCAATGGACTGTATACTTAAAATGGTTAAAATTCACATAAATGTGAATTTTATGTTATGTGAATTTTATTGCAATTTTTTTTAAAGTCTGTATGTCTTTGGAGTCAGGCAAACCTGAATCTGAGTTCTGATTCCATGTAACAGTGGACAAGGTATTTAACCTCTATAAAGCCTTTATTTCCTGTCTGTAAAATGTATATGATAATGTTAACTTTTCATATATTTTTGGTATTAAATTGGAAGATAACACAAAGCTGGTGATATTTTAGTGAATAGAAATTGTCATCCTTTCTGTTTACAATACAGAAACCTAGAAATCACCCCTGACATCACTGTCTGCCCCCATATCCAGTCCTGTAGACTTTGTATGCCAAATATCTCTTGAATTTATTGACTTTTCTCTATCTCCTCTACTAGCACCTGAGAAAGAAAACAAGAAAAAAAAAGCAACCCCTGGTATTCGAAGGCTAGCCTGATGCGCAGACAGGCCATATGATTTTCCCGTTGGACATAAACAATCTCACAGAACACCAACCTCAGACAAGATTACTCTGAGACCATGATAAAATGAGAGAAAGCAGAGCCACTTCATAATTTGTGTAAGCCTCCCACAAAATATCAAACATCCTCTCTCGTCTAAAATGAATGACTGCTATTTCTTTACCAATTACAGCTTTATCCTTGTTCCAGTCAGCCCTCCCTAAAGATTTATTGACATAACCCATCATAGAATTAACACCACTCCTTCACAATATCCAATCTAAAGCAAATCTCCAGGGCTGGGCCGGTGGCATAGCAGGTTAAGTTCGCACACTCTGCTTCTGCTTCGGCAGCGGCCCAGGGTTCACCAGTTCGGATCCTGGGTGCAGACCTACACACCACTCATCAAGCTATGCTGAGGCGGCGTCCCACATAGAGCCAACTAGAAGGATGCACAACTATGACATACAACTGTATAGTGGGGCTTTGGGGAGAAAACAACAAAAAAGAAAAAATAAATAAAGCACATCTCCATTTTCTTAGACCCGCCCCCCACAAAACAACCAAACCGAAGCTCAAATTTTATAATTAAATTTAGATTCATGAAGTGTCTCAGTAAGAGAAACACCCTCTTACTGAGACACTTCATGGCTCATGGTTCCCCAGGATGTGGGTTCTCCCTCACTGCAAGAGTACAAATCCAGCTTGTTCAATTACAGGTGTGCTCTTTGAGGTCTTTGGCTAGAGGCCATTGACACATGTTAGTTGGAGCTATCAATATCTCTTGCTTAGTCTATTGTAATAGTTTCAGTGTTCACTAATTTTTGTTACATTTTACTGAGAATTATTCTGTGGTGGTGATGATGATGTTTGTTTTTAGCAAAATTTCATGAGAAGTAGATGTTGAATCTGTTAATCACCATTCATTCTTCCTAATATTTACTGATCGACTACTAGATGCATAGCATTATGACAAACATAACAGATATTTTAAAAAAAAGCACAAGTCCCTGTGTTCAAGAAGTTTGCATTCCAGCCAAAAAGACAATCCATGAACACGGAAAAAAATACTATGTAAGTTTTAAAATGGGAGTTGGGGGACTTTTCAGCCCCCAAATAGCACAGAGAATGCTATTTATAGTATCTTAGAATTTAAACACATTTAATTTATTAAAGATATAAATTTAAGTACCTAATTTTTAAGCCTTTATTTCAAACTTCGAAAGTGTTATATGATTTACATATCTAATTTTGTATTAAATAAGAGCAACCACTTTCCCTTGTTCTTTGATATTAAAGCAACTCAAAATAGAGATTAAACTTTTAAAAACAGTCCAATTCACAAATTTGATTACACTACTTTTAACATTGTAAGTTACATTATGTACATTAATATAGCTGCTTTTTAGTCACCTTAAATGCTTGACAGGGTAGATATGCAAGCAAATCTAACAAATTAAACCTATAAAATGGCAAAATAAAAATTTTTAAATATTCCAAACATCTCAATACTATTTACAGGTTTAATCAAATTCTCTTAAAGCTTACAGCTTAAAATGCTAAGATATAATGTGCCAGATTCTTTAAATTACATTTGCATACTATATCCTGAACTAAAACCAAAGGTATCAATAGAAATGGTTTGATCTGCTTCATTATCTATAAATTTAAGTCTAGAAGTTTATAGGGCTGTGAAGTATTTAATCTACTTAAGAGGATAGAATTTAATACCTAAGATGGGCTGAAAATTCAGGACAGTAATGTAGTTGCTTATCCATGAGAGGGTTAGAGATTCCAGACCAAAGCATGGAATCTGAGAACGACTTAGTTCCTGGTTTATTCTGTTGGAGTAAGAATAGATCCCTGGCCCCTTTTACAGGGTTGATTTGTCAACAAGAGATTCCCAAGTACTCTCAGCAACTCAATTTTAGTTTCCTGGTTTGGGTAGATGGGATTTGGCACTGCCCCACGTGGCAGCTAACTTCCTTCACTACCTGATTGGATTCATCTAATCTCCTCACTGATTGATTTGATTGTGGATTCTTTCTACCATCTTGACCACAATTCCATGGTCATTCTAATGTTGGGAAGGGAATTTGAATAACAATGCAATTACAATGCAGTTTGAGAAGTTGCTATATGACTTAATGACAAATAAGTGTTAACAACAGTGATGCTTTGGATTCCTAGAAGGAATAGATTATGGTGGGTTGAATAAATCAAGAAAGGATTGATAGAGGAAGTTGAAATTTACCTGGACCTTGGACAAAAAGTTAAAGAAATGCGTTAATGTTTCCAAATTCCTTGTGGATAGAGTGATAAACAGCTCAATTGTGACCTTTATGAAGTCAGTAAAAGTATTTTAAAGGTTGGTGATACCACTGTGATAAATTCAATCCCATATGCCTTTGGTGGGAGAGTCAACTAATATAGTGTTTTAAATATATTTCATCTTTAACCTAGTAATTCCATTTCTGAGAATCTACTCTGAAGAAATATCTCTCACATATGTACCCAAGGTTATATATACAAGGATATTCATTCCAACATTGCAATAGAAAGAAATTGAAAGTCAATTGTGAAATGGTAAGTATGTCATAGAACAGCCATACTTTGTAAGAGTATGCAGCAATTTAAAAGAATGATGTAAAGCTACGTGTATGTATATAGAGAAAGACAGAGAAAAATATCCAAAACATGTTGCTAAGTGGAAAATATTTCTTTAAAACACTTCATACAGTTTAATCTCATTTATGCTTTAACGTGCACATATGTGTATGTGTATAGATAGATAAATAGACAAACCTTTTTTTACATATACATATACACATAAGCTTAGCAAAAGGGCTGAAGAGATAAAATCCAAACTATTAGCTGTGGTTATCTCCAGAGAAAAACTGGATGAGAGGAAGAAGTTGGGGGAAAGGGAACTTTCACTTTTTACTCCATATGCTTCTGCAAAAAAGTATAACTTGTAAACTTAATCATTAAAATTGAAGAAAATACCATCTAAGACTTAGGACTCAATAGGAATTCATTATTTTATATTCTCTACTGTTTACTTATTAACATATAGAATATTTCACACCTTTAAGAAGTTGAGAAAATTCCAGTAAAATAAGTCTAGCAGAGGGGATGGATCTTTCTTTAAGTCTCTAAAAACTTTCCTCTTCCTACCAATAATTTATGAAACACTTTTTTGAGGGTTAGGCAATCTGCAGGAAGAGAGTGTGTCAGTCAGGGTTCAACTAGAGAAAGAACCAGTAAGAGAAATATATGAAGGAATTGGCTTACATTATTGTAGCGAAGCAAGTCTGAAATCTGTAGCGCAGGCTGTCGGGAAGAGCAGGCTGGAACTGCAGAGCAGGAGCTGATGCTTCAGTCCTCCGCTGAAATGTCTGTGGAAGCCTCAATTCTGTTCTTAAATCCTTTAAACCAATTGAATCAGGCCCACCCAGATTATCTAAAAGATACTTATGGCCAACTGATTATGGACTTTAGACATATCTACAAAATATCTCAGACCACCACCTAGATTAGTGTTTGATTGAATAACTGGGACCTAGCCAAGTTGACACATAAAACACATATCACAGAGAGTCAGCATTTTTGAGTGCAGACTGTATGCTTGTCATGGTGCTACTTGCTTTACTTACTTTTCCTCACCCCGTCATTACAGTGTGACCCCAAGGTTAGCTTCACTAGGGTGGATTTAAACTTAGGTACCTGTGACTCTGAAGTCTGTACTTATCTTAGTATAGCTCAGTTAGTTGCAGATAACAGAAACCAATTCAATTTACTCATATAAAGAGGATTTATTTTATTAGTTACATGTAGACATTAACTGGAAAAGTGTCCGAAACTGAGATGATTCTAGCGACTGGCTACTTTTTCCTGTCTTTTTTTCAGGGACCACATGGCCTCTGTCTCTTCATCTCCTTTTCTCCCTAAGAGTTCACCTCCCTTATTGTCTGACTCCCTCTGCTTATGTATGTGAGCGTAAGTGAGGCCATCTTGTTACGGTAAATGGCCCCAGGCCCTCCTCTTTGTGACTACTCGCTGCTCTGCACGTTCTCCAAAAAATCCACATGCTCTCCTGATTTATGGCCTCCACTTACATATGTACTCCCCAATAGCTTGATAAATTAAAAACTTTGTTCTATGAGTTTCTCTCCAGGAACAGGCTGACCACAGGCGGGAAGCACACCTACAAGGCATCCATCACAGCTGACAGAAGAATGGAACAACGTGATGCCTGGAGCCCGTCATGCCTGGAGACCAACATCCCTGGACCCCCCCTCACTGCCCATTTTCCCTGTATAACTGCCTCAAGATTCTGTAATCTTGGAAGATGGTTTTTTGAGACATTAGTCTACCGTCTTCCCAGTTACACCAACTAATTGAATTAAAACTTTGTTTCTCATCCCTAACTCGTTGTGATTAATTGTCTCTGATCCCAGCAAGCAGAGCAAGCCCATTGCTCAGTATCCCTTACTCAAAGTTTCTGTTCCATAATACCTTAACTTGCATACAACACATCATGGATGTCCCTATCTTCTCTATTTTTTATTCTTAAACCTTATGGCTAATTGGCAGTTTTTTCCAATTCCCCAAAGAGGGACAATTTAATTGCTCCAACTAATCTTCTGAGCCATTCAAAATATCCTACTACTTAGGTGGTATCATTGGGAAATAGAAATGAGAGGCATGAAACAGTTTATAGAGGCTTAATTTGAATAGCTGAATGACTAGATATGACGGTTGCAAAGAGAGAGTAAAATAAAAGCAAACTGATGGTTTCTCCACTGACTAGAGCTTTGCTTCTTGATGATAAGTTGTACTTGAGAGGAATATATTGCATCTGAGCCTCTGGTCTCACCCAGTCCCTTGCCTAACTGGCTGCATCTCCTTGCCTGACAGCACTTAAACTCTAAACTCAAAGCCCTAACACCAGCTCATGCTTCTCACCATCACCCAGGACCCCTTTGGCTTATTTCTGTCCTGTCTGTGCTCTAAACTCTAGTCTCTTTGGATTAATTACCTCAATTCTAACCTCTGTGGTTCTAGGCTTTGAATCTATAGATCTATTCCTGATATTTGCGTCTTGGTTCCCCTTTACTCAGGCTTAGCTCAGCCCTTCAGTTTCTGATAAAAGTTACTGATTTGGGTAGGAATAGAAACCTATGTCAAAACTCTGTGGAACTGAATTCCATTTTCTGGTGACTATGACTGGCCAGGCTGGCCATATCCCCCTCAAGCAGAGGGAGAGGATTTATTTGTTTCTCTGTCACATATATATATATATATATATATATATATATATATATATATATATATGTCACATATATATATATATTTGGTGAGAAAGACCAGCCCTGAGCTAACATCCATTGCCAATCCTCCTCTTTTTGCTGAGGAAGACTGGCCCTGGGCTAACATCCATGCCATCTTCCTCTACTTTTTTTTTTTTTTTTGTGGGGAAGACCAGCCCTGAGCTAACATCTGTTGCCAATCCTCCCCTTTTTGCTGAGGAAGACTGGCCCTGGGCTAACATCCGTGCCTATCTTCCTCCACTTTATATGGGACGCCGCCACGGCATGGCTCAAGCAGTGCGTCGGCGGGTGCCTGGGATCCGAACCGGCGAACCCCGGGCTGCCAAG
The DNA here is from genome assembly GCA_031878705.1 of Tapirus indicus. Classification (NCBI taxonomy): domain Eukaryota; kingdom Metazoa; phylum Chordata; class Mammalia; order Perissodactyla; family Tapiridae; genus Tapirus; species Tapirus indicus. Next base: position 105,005,574 of record CM062918.1, on the reverse strand, counting down.
CGCGGACTAAACCGCTGTGCCACCGGGCGACCCCCTATCTTCCTCTACTTTTTATGGGATGCCACTACGGCATGGCTAACAAGCAGTGCGTGGGTGGGTGCCTGGGATCCGAACTGCGAACCCCGGGCAGCCAAAGCGTGAACTAAACTGCTGCACCACCAGGCCGGCCCCTCTATCACATATATTTTGAGCACCTACCATTTTGTAAAACACTGTGGTAGGTGCTGGTGCCACAAAGTTAATGAGAAACAGCATTTTTCCTTAAAAATCTCCTAAAGGAGGCAGAGACCAACAATCCACAATTACACACAATTTGACACAAATATGCAGACATATGCATGGAAGAGATCATTTTAATGAGCTTGAAGGTTCAAAGAAGCCTTCCTAGAGCAGGATACGCATGAGCTTAATTCTTTTTTAAGTTTTAAGTAATTTTTAAATTAAAGTATTATGTACCTAGAGAAAAGTGTATGAATCATAAGTGGCAGTTTGAGAATTTCCATAAATGTATGACATACACCAAGATATGGAAATAGAACATTACTAGCATTCCAGAAGCTCCCTCCCATGCCTCCTCCCAGTTCTCTTGCTTAAATTAAAAGAAGTTAGTAGTGAAAATTGGTAAGGATACACTTGGCAGAGATAACAGCATGTTTGCAGATTGGGAGGTTTAAAGTAGTGCAGAAGACTTAAGGAGGTTTAACTAACTGTGGCAGGAGGAGAAGGTGGTTGGAGATAAAGTTGATCTCCATCAGCAGGGGCCTGATCATGAAAAACCCTGTATGAAATTGAGCAGTTTAACTTTTAAACTGAAGGCTATGGAGATTATCTGAAAGGATCTTTTTAAAGGGGGAATAGGTTGATCCAATTTGCCATTTAGAAACATTCTGGAGGCAGCTGGGAGGATGAATTAGAGAGAATCAACTCCGAGACTGGAAGATTTCTTAAAATAGCATTGCAGTTAGGGCGTTAAAGGATAAAAGGAATGAAGGCTTTAAGGCAGGACTGGAGTCATGGAGAAGGGAAGGATTAGTGAATACTAGGGAGTAGCATCTACCTTTGGCTAATTAGTTGTGGAAAAGAGTGTAGGATAACTCCTAGGTTTCCACTTTAAAGAATGACTTGATGGTGGTCCCATCACCAAGAGAGAAAATAGAGGAGGCAAAAAACAGGGTGATAAAGACAATGAGTTTAGGTTGGGACATGTTAAAGCAGGTAAATAGTTGTATATAGAGAGAGGTCTGGGTTGGAAAAAATAGATTTGATAGTCATCAGCCTTGTATTTTATTGGATGAATCCATTAATGTATGAGGCACCCAAGGGGGAAAGGGTATAGAATGAGAATGATGGAGAGCTGAGGATTCTAGACATGGAAGGTGCAGGAGGGGAAAGAAGAATCTAAGATAAGTCTCAGAAGACACATCCAGAGAAGAAAGGGAAACAAAGGGAGTGGCATAAGACAAAGAAGTCAGGAGTTTCCAGAAAGAGGGAGTGGTCAGAGGGAGATAAGATAGTAAGTATTGATTGGATTTAACAATATGGAGGTAAATGATAAGGGCCTCAGTGGAATGGTGAATGCATTGGGTTGAAGAATGAATGGGCAGTAAAGAATTGAGGATGGACAGCAAGGAGAAATTGTTCTTTCATGAAGTTTGACTGTGTATGAGAGAACTATAGGATTTGAGCTGTTTTGTTTCGTCCATCATTGTCTTAGAAGATTATCTGAAACATAATAGGCAGTTGATATGTATGTTGTTCTCACTGATTAAGTACCCTAAACTGGGCCACAGGTCAAGCTCATGAACAAATCATTAATTCTACTGAGATTGCTTGCAACCAGGCCAGAATTTCTCTTGCCCCGGAGACCCCAAATAGTAAATATCTGCTGGTTCCATGGAAGGCAGGGCAGCTTTATCTGTTCTGTGGTGGATCAGGTCAGTTGATGCCTGATATCACAGAAAGCCAGGGGATTACACAATCAAGGGAGAATTTGTCTGGTCTTACTGAGTGGAGACATGGTAAGTGTCATTCAAAACTGGACACCAGTTTAAGAGGCAAAGCATTTATTTGGGATCAAAGTAGTGCAATTCAGGGAGCACAGATTTAGGTAGAAACTCAAATAGTATCCTGATTACAGGAGAGGGGTTCAGGGTTTTTATGGGAAAAAGGAGGAAGATGAGGTAAGATGTTTTTAAGAGAGTCCATTGGTGCTGACAAGCTAAATTACTCTTGGCTCTACATGATTGGTTACTGATTCTATCTTCAGATAAATTCCATAACCATCAGTCCTTGTGATCAGGATGTCTGTTTTCCTGCTGACTTCTCAAACAACAGTTTGTAAAACAATTGTGGTTTGGCCCAGTCCAAAGGTTTGGCGCATTACAAAGGTTTGGAACAAGACAAGCAAGGCAGTTCCTCTGGAATGACTACTCTGGCTCTATTTTAAAATGGCTCCATGTATGTCAACTTTCACATAAGGGACTCATCAAAAGTTGAGGGTTACCACAACCCACCACTCCCAAAAAATGTAAAGGTAGATTAAGGACATCAAGCAATTTGATAGACTAGGTTACGGCCTGGTGTCGGAGCTACTCTAGGGCTTAGAAGTTTTTCAAGGGTCTTAAAACTATTTGAGACCTAAAAGCCAACAAACACCCCTAAAACACCCAGCTCCCCATTGCCAAATTCCTGCAAAATCAAAGTCAGTAACGTTTAATTAAATGTCAACACAATATAACATGCCAATTAGCCAATTGTAACTCAACTCATATAAATTTAATGTTCCATATAAATATAGGCAATCGATATGTAGTAGAGTCCCCTGCTCTGTATATATTTTTAAATTTTTTCTTTTTGTATATTATGATCTTTTGACACATTTATTCTTTTGGGGGGTGGTGAGGAAAATTGGCTCTGAGCTAACATCTGTGCCAACCTTCCTCTACTTTTTGTATATGGGATGCCACCACAGCATGGCTTGATGAGTGGTGTGTAGGTCCATTCCCAGGATTGGAACCTGTGAATCTTGGGCCATCAAGCAGAGCCTGCAAACTTAACCACTATGTCACCAGGCCAGTCCCTGTTTTGACACTTTAAAAAACATTTCTGGCTGGGGAGAGGCCGACTCTCCTGGGGCTAGCCAATTCTCAGAGATAGCAAGGACTCAGCATGTCCTTAATACGCAAAGTAACCAGTCCAGAGCCATACCTCCTCTATTTGGCCCATACAACCCCAGGAGGCAATATTCCTCTTCCTTAATCATCCCAGCACAAGGTACCAGGCAACTAGGGACCACCCCTATAGGTTAGAGCTTAATGAAATTATTCAAACTAGCCAATCCTAAACTGTTTACCCTGGCTTGCCTGGCCTTTTCCCCTGGAACTCCCAATAAAGGCTCTGGCCTAAATCTGCTTCCACCTGTCTTCTGCCTTCTGACCACTCTGGTGTCCTTCCATGTGGCCCTTGTGGTGTGCTCTGCCTCCAGTCTCTAGAACTTGTGAGCATAGTAACTTTTCCTGAGTCTCTCTGTCTCCTCTTGTGGCTGTACTTTACTGATTATCTCATAAAAGAATATAAAACATCCCCCAAGGAAGGACTACCTTAGGCCTATAGGTCTTAAAATAGTCCCTAGCTATCTCCTTGATCCAACACTCATGATTTTATCTTATACCCGCCTCTTTCCCAAGGCCATGAATGGAATGGTGAAGGTGACCCGTCACCCAGGTCATACACTGCGCTGGGGTCATACACCCACCCAGGTCATACATTGCCCTTTAACCTCTAATAGTGTCTCTTGTTTTATCAAAGATTGATGGTGGACTCTTGTCATTCTCAGGTTTAACATTTTCTGGTGGAAGAGGAGCAGACTATGCCACCCCAAAATATGCCACTATGACATATTGATTATTTTGAATTATAGGTACTTGAGATCCAGTTGGTGCAAGGACACTTTGACCCTCCTTTGTCTCCCTGAATGCAGGAGATAAATGGCCCACGTGAAAGGTACCCTCCCCACACCAGAAGGGTAGAAGGCATCCTTATCACCAGAGATAGGGATTTTAGTCCTGAGAAGACTGGATAAACCAACTTTGTTACTTCTTCACCAATTTACTACCCCAAGCCCAAACCCCTTTGCCTTGTCAATTCTTCACAAATTTATCGTTTCTTTGTCTAAAACGTATAAAAGCTTCCCTCCTTGGTCACTTCTTTGAGTCATATATTTTTATGAGGCTCCCATATGTATGAAATTAAATTTGCTTTTCTCTTGTTAATCTGTTTTATGCCAATTTAATTATTAGACCTGCCAAAGAATCTAGAAGGAAAGAAGAAAAAAATTTTCCATCCCTATGTGGTTTTCATCTTTCCTTAAAAGACTAAATTTCTATGATATGCAATACTTTATTTTGTTTGTGCATGAACTTTTAGGCTTGTGTAAATGAAGCTGACAGCCCAGAATCTGTATTTTAGCATGGCTTTATTGTCTTTATTCATCATATAGGGTGTAACTTCTATTTCTTTGTGGAAAAAAAAGTCTTGAAGTGACATATAAAACTTCATTGAAGGTTGAAGAGTTTATTACCTTCTGGTAAGAAGATATTCATAGGAAGCCTGTGACTCTCCATGGAAATGTGATTTGGGATACAGCTAGGAAATTGTACAGACATTTCCATATTCGGGGATTTGAGATTTGGGAAGATATACGGTAATTTTCCTTATTATGTTAAGACTCTAGGTTATTTTACCTCCACTGCTTACCTGGCTATATAATCTCTCATATAGCTCTCATTTTATAGCAACATTCTAGAAAGCACTGTTCAAGTTCTCTACTTGATGACCAGTCAGAACCTGGGAGAATATCTCTGCCATTTATCTGTCAGAGAATATGACTGGCCCACCAACCTTTCTTTCATAGAAATTCCATAGAATAATTCACTCCTCTACCAAGAGTATACAGTACTGCAGCAGCTATGGCTTTATCCTAGCAACTTGCTCATACTATTGTGTAATATCAGAGGCCCAGGAAGAGCTGCAGACCATCCTCCAGCTTTTCTAAGATACTTGATAAGTTGTAGCATGAGGTGAAAGTATCAAGTACCAAGAGACAATCCAAGCTAGAGATACTGACTGCTTTGTTCTTGATATGTCTCTCTTACCTGCAGCCCAAACTGAAAGACTGCCCCTTTTCTTTCTTTTTTTTTTTTTTAACTACTTAAGGTGATAGAATTAATAAGTGCTTTAGATTCTCATCTCCAACAACCCCTCTGTTCAGATACTCCCTTCCTGGTTTCTCTAGCTCACAAATCAACATCCAACCCCAATAAAAATGAAAAAAGTGTAGATGCTTGAGGAAGTACTGGCCTTCCTCTGACTCCTTGGCCATCTCTAATACTTGATGCAGTAGGAAGGGCATGTGACCCAAAGACAGGTTCTGGGTACTTGCACTCCACAGTTGGGTATACAAGAGCTGTCCCTAGGTTCCATGCCTTATGGGTGTCTAAGTTGAGGGGTGGTCTCCTTTATTCCTGGCTCTGTAAGCCACAACAATTCACTAATATATGCATCCAAGTGATGGTCCAAGAAAGACAATCACCAAATATTGGCAATGCCTGAAAAATCTAGGAAAAGCAAGAATATATTTCCTATTGATTTCATAAAAACAGAATGGTGGCAGGAACAGATGGCACACTTTGACTACTTACAAGATGAGGATAGGGTTTAAGGAAGTCAAAAAGAGACAGTGAAGTGTCCTAGGACTAGTAACAGCTCAGGAGCTGTCCTATCTCTTTGCTGAGAGGCTGGGGGAAGGTGTGATTACCAACAGCTGGAGGAGTTAGCTGTAGAGAGTGCCAGCTCTGGACAGAACTTGTCTGAAGTCACACGCCATCGGGGAGATGGGCAAAAAGGCTAGCTAGCTTGATGCATAAAAAGCTGTTCTAATCTTTGGACCATGAAATCTGCACAGTACAAATAACCACCACTGAGTGTTATTCAAATAAAATCTGCCTCTAGGGTTTTAAAACTGTCAAGGCCCATGAAATTTGGTTTCTTTTTCCTTCTAATTTAAATCCCACAGAGACCTCATGTACCCTTTATCATAGATGAGATCTGAATCCAAAATTAAGCCAAGACGGATAAAGTATATTGAAATCAGTGAGCTACAGAAGTTTGTAAAGTCCTTCATAAAGATTGGTGAAGTTGAACTAGAGTCTTAAAAGCACAAAATCAGGCAATGAAAGAATAATGAAATTAGAAGGAGCCTGTGGTGATCATCTGCTTGAAGTAAAAACTCTCACACTTATTTTTCCTGACTAAAAGGGTTTCAGTGACTATTTATTCCTAATGGAATGTTTTCACATTGGTTCACACAAAGATGAGATTTCATAAGTATATATTACAAAATAGATATGGCAAAAACTTATATAGCAATGAAACTTGATCTCAGAATTCCATCGTGTGTTCCAGCATGGCTCAGCTGTCCCATAATTTTAATTTCTTTCTTTTTTGTGTGTGTGAGGAAGATTACCCCTGAGCTAACATCTGTTGCCAATCCTCCTCTTTTTGCTGAGGAAGACTGGCCCTGGGCTAACATCCATGCCCATCTTCCTCTACTTTATATGGGACACTGCCACAGCATGGCTGACAAGCAGTGTGTCAGTCCATGCCCGGGATCCGAACCTGTGAACCCTGGCAGCCGGAAGTGGAGCATGCAAACTAAACCACTACACCACTGGGCTGGCCCCTCATAACTTTAGTTTCAAGTTCAAGTTACTGTGAATCTTTCTTTGGCACAGTGCCTGGTGCTCTCATCCAGTCTTCTCTTGACATTGACAGTTCTCAGTTACAAAACATGAACAGTATCCTTCTTATTATATTGTGTAAAAATTATGTACTTTCCTGTGGGCAGGTCAAAATTCATCATCCAGGTCTGTACACAGGTACGCACATTTGTGTGTTCACTTGCTCTGAGTTCTGGAACAAGGAGGTAGGTATTCAGGCAATGACTCGAGTTTATCGGTTCCTCTGTCTCCAGCTTTGTCTTTGGCTCCTATGGTGTTTGTCTTCTCTTTAAGAATTAGGCAATGAAGCAGGGCTGTCTAAGCATACAGAAACTGGTCTGTCTCAGAAAACTCATTTTATACTTTAGAGTGAGGCATATATCTTTCATGATGAAGGATCAGATGTTTAAAAATATTAGATCAGAAAACAAATCACATTAAAGTGCTGATTCTGAGTATAACGAAAGGACATGTTGCTATAGTAACCAGCAGAATAAGGGTCCATAGGTTGTTTCCTCTGGGGGATATTTTTTAATTTTAAAATCTGGAGGGAAATAGATGTTGTATGTGAAGAAAGTTGTAAGACATGCTCTTTTTGTCACAAATGATTTTTTCCTCTTTAGTGAGGCAGTGTTGTGGCACAACAAGGAGCTTCAACTCTGGAGGCAGAGTGGTTTAAAACTTAGTAGCTATATGACCTTGGTCAAATCATTTGAACCTTCTGTGCCTCAGTTTTCTCATTTGTAAAGTGGGAATAATAATAGTACTTCCTTGGGGGGGGCAGTTGTTAAGATCAGATGAATTCATATATATGAGCCACTTATAACAGTACCTGGGACACAATAAGTATCATATATATTTTTGCTGTTTTTGTTATTTCTTCCCATTCAACCCAGTAATATAATCATGTACATATAAAACATGATGGCGCCTATTTGTTTACAAGGCTTCCTCTATTCATTACACTGAACCTTGTAGATTTCCCAAGCACCCTTGGTATCTTTGGAGGAGAAGCCACTTAATCTAAAACTTTGGAGCTCAGGAGGAAAAAAGTCAGGATTAGAGATATAGTTGTGGAATCATGAATACTAATAGCTCTCATTTATTGAGTGTTTATTTTATTCCAAGCTGTTCTAGATGCTTTACAGTATTATCTCATTTGATTCTCATAATAACCCTATGATATAGGTACTTTATTATCCCCATTTTATACAACAGGGAACTGAAACATAGACAGGTGAAGCACCTTGCTGCAGGTCAGACAGCAGGAAGTAACAGAGCTAGAATTTGAGCAGTCTGGAGATTCCAGTCTTTTCCTTTAACTACCAGACATCATCTTATCATGTAATATTTATACATTATTGATTGGGCTGAATTTCAGCCAGTACAACAGAGTGTGGCCAGACTGGTTTTCTGATTGGTTGATGCCCTGTTCTGATTTAATTGGTAATTGAATGACATCAGTTGTTAATATTTTATGACTATCTGATTATAGGTGGTAGTTGAAGCCATGGAAATGGATGGGATCTCTTGGGAAGTGCATTTATCAGTATGAGAAAGTTAGTATTTGAGCACCATGAAAGCAAAGACGTTTTATTCACTGTTATATTCCCAGATTGGTTTAGTCAACCTATTGAATGAATGAATGACTGAGAGGTGATAACTTTGTAAAACACCAATATTTCAGGGGTGGACAGGGTAAGACCTAAGAAGAAAACTGAGAAGAAGGGATCTGGGAGACAATATGTCATAGATGTCAAAGGGTTCCAAGAATAACCGGGTCAAACACATGAACACTGCAAATAGGTAAAGGAAGATGGAGATTGAAGAGAGCCCATCAGTGTCCTTAGCAAAGGTTTTCCAAAGGGGTTGAGGAGCAGAAGGTAAGGAAATAGAGTAATGAATATACACTATCATTTCCAGAAACTTGACTGGGAGGAAATGGACACATGAGAGTAACAATAATTGGGGAGTAAAGGGAGGGTTACCTTTTTAATCTCGCATTTAGAGTTTCATTAATGACATTTTGAAAATTCTGATCTTTAAGAACTCAACAAAATTATTCTAAAGTTCATCTAGTAGAAGAAACTTGTGAGAACACCAAGAAAATTCTGAAAAAGAAGACCAACGATGGGGCTTACCTCTTAGTTATTGACCTTCTTCCTACTTTTCTACTCTACGTCAGCCACAGACTTCCCTGGTCACTCCCTGGGCAATGTTATCAATTGTAGCTACTTTGCTTTTAAAATAGCTAATCCATCCTGTTTCTGATCATAACACTACTCTTCAAGCTTGATTGTTTAAAAACACCCACTACATCTTTTTAATGATCCTACAAGATTTCCAGTTCATTGACCTTTCTACATCTTCCCAGCCCACCAGCCCTCCCCTTTCTTTATTTTCTTTCTTATGCAGGTCAGAGATTCAGACTCATCTGAAGCTTTTTGCCCCTCAGTCTTTTTATTGCTCCCATCTGCTGAAACCCTCAACCTGGCTAATTCTAACCATCAGCCTTCTCCATGCCTGCACCTTAGCAGCTCAGTGCAAATGGAGAATGTCACACAAGAGGGCAGATTAAAGACTATAAATTTATGACCACCATCCCAAATGGGCCCATGTAACTGTACAGTATAGTGAGTCTACTCAATTCCTCTTGTCAACTCACTCTCCCCACCTGGCGTGGGAGGAGGTGGAGATGAGTGAATATATTTATACTCTGGTAGAGGGAAAAGTCTTTCTAAGCATTGCCGAATGACAGAAAACAAAATAAAACAAAACAATTTAGTAACAAGCTTGACACCCTTTACTCAAGCGAAAACAACTCACGGATTGTGAGTACCAGGCCTCACAAGCAGTGGAACTCTTCCCAAGAGATGTTTGGGCAAGAATGAGTTTTATAGAATTTAGAAGCCACAACTCGGAAACATGGCATGATTAGCTAGGTCAGGGATTTCCTTATAAGGCTACTGATACCAGCTCAAGACAAGGTTGACATAGGGAAGCTACATTGTAGAAAAGAAACTCTATTGTAATTTTGAATGACCTCTGACTAACTAACCCAGCGGGATATGCACCCTCCAGGAGATCTAACTGCTTTGTAGATTTTACAACCCCTGCTTGTTCATGTACCTCCTGGCTGCAAGAAGATGATAACTTTGTTCTTTTGAGTTTCTTTGGAATGTGATGACTCCCAAACAGAGAGTCCGTGCTGATAGCCATTATCAATGAAAACTGAAAGATCTGGTGTGGTGACTCCCAGTCTGTAACACCAGAGGCTCAACATTTCTAACCCCCTCCCCTGTAACCCACTGGCCTATATAACTGCTGTAAGATTTTGTGCCCCCTTAAGAAGGTTCTTTTGGACATTAGTTGGCCATCTTCCCTCTTGCTAGCAAGCTGTAATAAAATGCCTTTTCTCTGCCACTATCTTGCTTCTTGACAATTGACTTTTGTCTTGCAGTGAGCAGATCACGCCCTTTGTGTGATAACACTACCAGGTGCTGTTTTCTAGGGTAAGGTGAGCTAAAGCTGAGTGGGAGGATGGTGATTGGTGTACGTTAGGTTTCTTTAACAGTGAGAAATTTCTGGTATGTGTGGGCTAACAGGTTTTGCCTTGTTTTGTGACGTGAACTGGCCTCCATTTTGTGGGTCTCTAAGTTAGATTCTGGACCCAATTCCACTATGAGGAGGAGGTTTCCCCTGTCCTGCACCATCCAGCTCTTCATGTCCTGTGTTGTGGTCATCCGTGTCTCCCCTTCTCCCCCATGCTAATCGAAAGCCCAGGTTATTACCTGTGCTTCTGATTAACTGGCTACAAACTGGAGGTTCCAATGACCCCCTCCAACTTAGGATGCCAATTGCAAGTCCAGGTTGTCACCTATACTTCTGATCTACTGGCTATAAATAAGAGGTTCCCATGACCCCCTCCTCAGGTTCAATTAATTTGCTAGAGTGGCTCATAAAACTCAGAAACATTTTACTTACTAGGTTGCCAGTTTCTTATAAAAGGATATAACTCAGAAACAGCCAGATGGAAGAGATGCATAGGGCAAGGTCTGGGGAAAGGGTGAGGAACTTCCATGACCTCTCTGAGCTATGTTCTTGAAACCATGGGCCCTTCAGTACCAGTTCAACTGACTGCATCTCTTATCAAAGAGTGATTAAGAATTGTCTTTCAGAAAATCTGCAAAGTCATGTAGCCAGGGCATGGGCAAAAGAAGAAATTGTGACCTGAAACGACCTCAGAACCAAAGATCCTCCTTCCCACAGAACACAAGGACTGGGACACAACTGGAACTTGAAAGTTGGACTCTTATCAAAAGTGAGGGATCCCTCATTCAGGGAGATCCAGTGTTAAAATTCCTTCCTGAACTCATCAAAAATGTATTTAGAACCCTGTCACAAATGCTTAAAACCTTACCATAAATGCTTGAAGCCCACCAATCAAAACTTGTCCCACCAGCATTTCCTCATGCCAGCCTTTTCTCCCTAACATCTTAAATTTTGCCCCAAACCCTGAATCAGGGAAGCAGATCTGAGGGCACAAGCCCCCTGTTCTCCCTGCAGATTGATCTCACAGAATAAATCTGATCTCGTTTCCCAAAGGCTGATGCTGTAATTAATTGGCTTATTTATGTGCATCAGGCAAGTGAACCCCAATTTTTTGGTAACATTGTCCCCAAATCTCCACATGTTCATCAGTCCGGAAGCTCTCTGAACACTGCCCTTTTGGACATTTATGGAGGCTTCATTACATAGCAATGATTGATTAAATCATTGGTGATTTGCAGTCAATTCTACCTTCAGCCCCTCTCCCTTCCTAGGAGGTGGGGGAGTGGGAGTGAAAGTCCTAATCCTCCAATCACAGGGTTGGTTCCAGTGGCAACCAGCTCCCACCCTTAGGTGACTTAGAGGCATTCCAAAAATTACCTCATTAACATAACAAAAGACACCTTTATCTCTCTCACCATTTAGGAAGTTCTAAGGATTCTAGACACTCTGTGCTAGAAATGAGGAGGAAGACCAAATATGTATTTGTTATTATAATTCAAGTTATAATTCACAATATCACAATCCCGATATATGAATTCCGATACAAAAACTAGAAATCATCTTTTAGCCTACATGAAAAATTTAAATTTCTCTTAAAAAATCATAAAGTCAAATGACTGGGAAAATACATACAAGAGAAATGGATATTTTCTCTAATGTACAAATCTCTCTTACAAATTAATAGAGGAGAGATGACAAACTAATAGAAAATGGGCAAAGGATAACAATAGACAATTCCCAGAAGAGCTGTAAAAAGTCAATGAGCACACACACAAAATGTTGAATACCACAATTTAAAGAACTTGAAATTCAAATAAAGTACCACTGTTTATCCATCAGATTGTCAAAGATTTAAGAAATTAATCAGGACCAGCCTGGTGGCACAGTGGTTTAGTTCGCACATCGGCAGCCCAGGATTTGGGGGTTCAGATCCCCAGCGCCAGCACTGCTTGTCAGCTATGCCATAGCAGCATCCCACATAAAGCAGAGGAAGATGGGTGCAGATGTTAGCCCAGGGCCAGTCTTCCTCAGCAAAAAGAGGAGGATTGACAACAAATGTTAGCTCAGGGCTGGTCTTCCTCACAAAAAAAAGAAAGAAATTAATTATACCCAGTGTGATACTGTGACTTATATTAAAATATATATATTTGATCTTCATCCTTGTTCCTGGAACAGAGCTTCTAAAACCCTTGGAATTTCCTAAGTGAAGAGAGCTATAAAGGTGCCTTCATCATGTTAATGAAGTGACTTTTGGAATGCCCCTAGGTAAGGATGGAGGCTGGTTGCCGGGGAAATTGGTGTTTAGAAGATTGGAACTTTCAGTCCCAGTCCCCCGACTTGTCGGGGAGGGCCTGGAGAAGATTGAGTTCTATCGCCAATGGCCAATGATTTAATCATTCATGCCTATATAATGAAGTCTCCATTAAAAACTCAAAAAAAGGGGGTTCAGAGAGCTTCCATGTTGGTGAACCAGAATGCATCCATGTCCTAGGAGGGCAACACACCCCAAACTCCACAAGGACAGAAGATCCTGTGTTTGGGACCCTTCCAGGTCGCCCTATGTATCTCTTCATCTGGCTGTTCATTTGTGTTCTTTAATAACCATTGTAATAAGCTGATAATATAGTAAATTGGTTTTCTGAATTCTGTGAGCTGCTCTAGCAGATTAATCAAACTGTTCCCAAGCTCTAAGGGACCAGTGACCCCCCCCCAAGTGGGTCCTTTTGCCCAGAGCTACTTGCACCAACAGAATGAGACTGGGTTCGAAATAGCAGAGCAGACACTTTATTCATTGATCAATGAATGGAAAAGGCAGAGCTTGTGCTCTAAAACACCTTTTCCCTAAAGGGAAGGTAAGCAGGCTTCTTATGGGATGTGAAGGGGTCTCTGAGTCATCGCTCAGGGCAGGGGCATTTGGGGTGTGTGCAGATCTTCCCTTCTTGCACATGGCACCTTTTGGACATGGCACCTTTTGCACACATTTCCCTTTGGGCATGGCACCCCACTGTCATCCTGGACATTTTTGGTTTGGGCCAGTTCTGTGGTTTGGCCACCTAGCAATGTTCTGCCTCGGTTCCCATAAGCAAGGACAACTTAAAAACAAAGCATTAGACATGGAAAATGTTTCAGTGACTTGTCTGGGTGACAAAATCCCAGGAGTGAGTCATAAGAACCTCCAATTTATAGCCAGTTGGTCAGAAGCACAGGTAACAACCTGGACTTTCTATTGGCATCTTAAGTGGAGGCAGTCTTGTGGAACTGAGCCCTTAACCTGTGGGATCTGACACAAGAGGGTGCAAGAATTGAGGTATGTTTGTGAGACACCTGGTCAGTGTCCCCTGAGAATTAGAGAGTTGCTTGATGTGTGGAAAATCCACATCTCTGGTGTCTGAAGTGAAGTAACATGCTAGAGCAGTGTGAGAGTACGGGAGAGACACACAGGAGTGTGTTTTTGCATTATCCAGCTTTGGCACGGATGTGGGGAAACGAAGTTTACTTTTTTTCTTAGATGCATACTTTCTGAATGTCTTTACCCTCTTACCCCAAACTAAATAATTACCTATTGGGTCTACTATTATCCTGGGATCTCCCTTCGCTGTCATCATGGGGGTTTTCTTCTCTTCTCTTCTGTGTTGAATTACTTGTGTCCTGAATTCCAAGCATTTCTCCTGTTTTGGTTTAATCCCTCATTTGGATATAGCAAACCCTCCAGTGGCTTCCAGAGAAAGCATGGGAGATACTGCTTTTTGATATTTTGCATGTTGAAAATGTCTATTCCCCACTCACACTAGATAGTCTGAGTATAGAAGTCAGCTGAGAAACATTTTACTTTCAGAATTTTAAAGACATGAGTCAAATGTGGTCTATATTTCAACGTTGATCTTGAGAAGTCTGACAGTGATCTTTTGATCTTTGGTATGTAACCTTTTTTTTTCCTCTCAGGAAGCTTTTAGAATTCTATTTTAAACCTGTGTTTGAAGTTTCATGTAGATGATGTGCATCAGTGTGAGTCTTTTCTAATCTGGTGAGCTGGACACTAGGCATATGCATTCAGTCTGTAAAATCACATTTGTTGGTTCTAAACTCTATGAAATTCAACATAAGCAAATAAAACAGAAAATCTACAAGATACTGAAAAAGCTATAAGAGGTAAATAGGACCATTTTGGAGTTAGATTTTGAGAATAGAGTTAGATTTTCATTGTCATGGTGGGTGACAAATTATATATTTTACTCTAGGACAGTTGTAATCTCAGTTTTCCCATTATCTCAGGTGTCTATGATTTCCATTGCATTCGATGGGACTTTACTTTTCTGGGTGCTGGAATTACCTCAAAGTTTTCCTAGTCCAGTTGATGACAGAGGGATAACTGTTGTAACTATAGGGAGCGTGATAGAATGAGAGTGTTTGTCTATTAAAGAAACAAACTTTATTCTAGCCATTCAAAAGGCTGGCTAATTTCCTGATTTTCATAAACCATGGATAATGAGTAAAGATTTCCTGCTTCAGCCTTGTCTAGCTTAGCCTGATTTTTGAAAGTTTGCTTAGGCTGAAGTTTAGGATTTGACTCCAGAACTTTAGCATCTATAATATACCTACCATCTGTCAAACATTGGCAGCTTTTGTTAATATTTCAAATCTGCATCATTTCTTCAGGAAGTGGGTTTCCTTCTTAGGTTTTTAAATTTTCTTACAGATGTTCTCCATTTCTCAAACTGTTTCATGGAAGTCTATTTTTTTTTTTAATCTCTGTGTCTTTTTCAAGTATCCTTAATTCTTAAGAAGTTGAGAAATTCTGCATGGAATCTCTGAAAATGTGTATTTTAAAAACGAATGCCCTGGATGAGTCTTTAAGAGAGTCTAGTCACCGTAGAACACAATTTAGCAATTGCAGGCTTAGAAAGTACTTTCTGATATTGATATTTATTTGATGAGAATATCAAATAAATATTCACTTGTATTCACCATGTGCCTTATGTCAGTGAATAATACTGTGATTACACTAATATTTTAATTGCAAAATATAAGAGTTATCTTGGACATTTCCTTCCCCTGCAACTCACATGTTCAGCACATCACCCTCCTTGGTTTTATATCTAAAAACTTTTAATTCCATCCATTTCTCTCTATATCTACCACCTTAGCTCACTATCATCTCTTGACTGTCCTACAGTGAAGAGAAAGCAGAGTATGAGAAGAAGAGAGAAATTTCTAGACATCTCAGTTTTTTTGTTTTGATTGACCAAGTAGATATAGTGGAGTTATTTTACAGAATCAAGCATATTTAATTTTTAAAAATTATGTTTGAGTTGTTTGTGTCTGTATGAGTGCAGATGTTTAGTAGGGAAATGGATATAATTGCCTCAGGAGAGAGGCCTAACCAAAGATGTGGATTTAGAAGATGTCAGCATAAAGATGGTAGTGAAATGTAGAGGTGTAGGTAAGAATTTATAGTGAAAATATACATAATGAGTTAAGAAAAAGCCCACAGATACAACCCAGAGAATACCATCATTTAAGGGACAAGCAGAAGAAGAGAAAGTGCAAAGAAACCAAGAAAGAATAGTCAGTGTTAAGCCTGCACTTTCTCTAGCCACCCAGTTGCCCTTTCCACAAGAAACCAATGTTATATATCACTGTTTTTGAAAAATATGAGTATATTCTTTTAGAGAGTTTTCATGAATATATAAGAAAATGTCTGATATCTGTACTGCAATTAGCTACCATATTATGATGACACACAGGCAACCTATGAGGAGGCCTACACGGCAGGGAACTGAGTCCTCCTGCCAACAGCCATGTGAGTGTGCCATCTTGGAAGCAGATCCTCCAGCCCAGTCCAGCCTTCAGATGAGCACAGCCTCTCTGAAGCCCCTCATGTGACTGAAGCTACATGAGAGACCTGGAGCAAGAATCACCCACTTAAGCTACTCACAAATTCCTGACACAGAAACTGTGAGATAAGAACTGTGACTTGACTAAGCCACTAGGTTTTGGGGTAATTTATTATATAGCAACAGACAACTAATATAATAGAGAGAAATAGAAGTTTCTGGCTTCAATTTTCCCTTTCCTTAAGCCATATATCATCCTTTTTTTTTATGTTACGTATATTTTATTACAATAAAAAGGCAAGCAAACCAACATTGGTGTAGCCTGATCTCTAATCTCCATTTGAATAGTATCACTTTGTGATTTTCATGACTTGTCATTTCTCCCAGTTTCAGTCGATTCTATTTCTGGAGCTTTTCTGGCCTCAGTTTCCTCATCTATACAATGATAATGGCAGCTGCCTCGTGGGCTTGTTTTGAATATTAAACAGTGTTAATACAATGTACACTTTGAAAAGTGTCTGGCACATAGTACAAACTCAATAAATGTTAACTCATATTATCATCTCTCCTAACAAAAAATTCAACTTTCTGCCTAAAGTTGCATTACTTTTAATTCTCCCATTTGCTCCTTACTCCCCTAAAATCAATATTCTGCACAAGCTTCTTAAACTGTTCTTATAGAGACTATAATCAACATCAGTCAGGCCGCATTTGGCCTTTTTCATTTTATGAACCGTGGAAATTCTCGCACTCTATTTTATCTTGCACCACATGCGGTCTCCTTACTCATTCACGAGATGCGTGATGGGATGTCTAATAAGCATGTAGCATGGTGTAGGCACTGTGGGAAATGCTAGACTCTCATGGGGGCCTTTCTCTGTCCAGCCCCAGGGTCTTTCTGCAGACCTGCAGTGTTTTTTCTCCTTGCCCTGGGAACTGGTGTTCTATCTAGAGCCTTCCTCAGTCAGCCCTCTTACACTTCAGAGTTCTTCCCCATGGGGTGAAGTACAGTCTCTTGTTCCAATAGATGCCCTTATTCTGAAGAAGGAAATTTCCCATTCTTTGTTTTTGTTTTTGTTTTTGCTTTTTCTGTCTCTTTTTTTAAATTAATGTCTTAATAGTTAATAACATTGTGAAATTTTAGTTGTATATTATTGTTTGTCAATCACCATATAAATGCATCCCTTAACCCCTGTGCCCACCCCACCCCCTTGCCCCTGGTAACCACCAGACGGTTCTCTCTGTCCGTGTGTTAATTTATATTCCACATATGAGTGAAATCATGTGGTGTTTGTCTTCCTCTCTCTGGCTGGGAAATATGCCATTCTGACTGTAAATTCTGCAGACTGGGTGACCCTCATCATACCAGGTGATCCTCAGTATACTTGAACTGCTCAGGGATGATCCCCTCCAGGCACTTACACCCAGGAAGTCACCTTTTACATACAACTAAGAGACAGGTGGAGCTGAAACAGGTGGCTTCACTTCAAAATGAAAGTAGTAAATCTGTGTAGGACTATAAAGCAGATTGAATGCTAAATGAGGTCACAGTGAAGTAGTAGAAGTTGGTGAAACCTCAAAGGGGGATGAAAACTTGAGGACTAAATCCTGAGGAACCCTACATTTATGGGAAGAGGGAGAGAAAATGCAGAATAATGCCCTACTGGTTAAAACCATCTGATCCAATATTACCTGACTCTTCTGAAGGTCTAATCTGTGGCAAAATTTATAAGTGACACAATCCTACTTCCCATATTGTGTCTATTAATCTCAGGCTTTCACATGCTTTCACAGTTCTCTCTCCATTATCTAGGACTACACTGTCCAATATGGTAGCCACTGGTCACATGTGGTTATTTAAATTTATAATCATTAAAATTAAATAAAATTAAAAATTCAATTCCTCAGTAATACTAGCCACATTTCAAGTGCTCAATAGCCACATGTGGCTAGTGGCTACCTTGTACAACACTGATAAGTCATATCTTAATCTTTTCCTGTTAAGCCACAATTATCAAAATTTTATAGAGGAATAAATTAAGGTCTAGACATGTTAATGTAGTTGTTCAAGGTTACAGTGCTTGAGTGACAGAGCTATGAACATTTTTAAGTTTTCTGACATAGACAGTCCTCCTTGCACCCTCTCCTGTTGCCTTTAATAATTCTAAATAATTTATTTTTTCATAATTAAGCTACTACTATATACAGACAGGTCCTACATTAGCTACTAACCTAGGCATTGGGGATATAAAGATCAATGAGACAAATCAAGTGGATTTAGTATAAAGCAGAACTGTGAGTTGATGGAATTCTAGAGGGGTAAGTTTGATGACAGTAGTAGATATGAGAAGGTTTAGATACAAAACAACAGAAAGTAAAAGCATCAGAATGAGTGTATTTTGGCAAGAAGGAAGTTTCAAGGTTGAGAAAATTTGTATCTACCTCAGAGACTAGTCAAGGGTCAATCCAGACGTACCCTTCTTCTAGAAATATGATTCATAAGCCTATAATTATTTAATATGTTATCTGTTTATTTAAATGTTTAGGTCCTTCCTATGTTGTTCCATAACTTTATCACGTAGTTCTTATTTTGCTTGTCATTCATGTTTTTATGACTTACCCATACCAACTTCCCAAGTCATAAATTTAATATTCAAATTAGCAAAAACTTTTAAAGCAAGAATAAAATGACAGGAAGTAAGTAATCTGGGTGTGGAGTGTGAAAAAACATGCTCAATATATAAGACAAAGCAACAGATGTATATAAAACTTAGCTCTTGGCTTCCTGAAAACCAAAACACATGCGACTTTAAAAAATTAATGGCAGTGCCAGCCCCATGGCCTAGTGGCTAAGTTCAGCAGGCTCCACTTCCGCAGCCCGGGTTCAGTTCCTGGGTGTGGACCTACACCACTTGTCTGTCAGTGGCCATGCTGTGGAGGCAGCTCACGTGCAAAAAGAGGAAGATTGGCAGTAGATGTTAGCTCAGGGCAAATCTTCCCCAGCAAAAAAAAAAAAATTTAATGGTTTACACTGTTCTTCTTGTATAATAAAAGGAAATGTATCAGCTCATGTGAGAAACTGTCTCCAATCTTTGAGAGGTTTTTTTCCCTAATACAAATCTTTCTATAAGAACAATTACTAAATTATATCTTTCACGGCAGTTATAAAATGTATAGATAGTCTTCATAAGGACACCTAATAAGTTCCCAGACCCTACTTATGCCCCAGAAAGAGACTGCCTTATCCCCATGCCAATATAGGAAGGCAAGTTAGTCAAATGTCTGAGCCAGTCTGACTCCATTATGAAAGTTGGTGGTATGTTGGTTACTGGCATATCCTGAATGCCTCCAAAAAAACAAAAAAAAAGCACACTGATTTTTAGTCCCATTCCTGCCATGGTATTCCTTATCCAACCCTGGCCAAATTGCATAAACTTTTAGTTTCCTAGTTTCCTCATTGTGGCAGGCACTTTATGTATTCACCGAACCCCATTTTCTTTTCCTTCCGGGCACACAGCTGGATGCATTTCCCAGCTGCCCTTACAGTTGAGTGGGGCCACACGACTGATTTTTGGTTAGTGGAATCGGGTCAGAAATGATGTTTGCCATTTCCAGTCCTTGATTCTAAAAACTCTCAAATTACTTAATGCTTTCTCTCTCTGTCTGTCTGTTTCTCTCTTCTCCTGTGAGCTGGCTGAATAGAGAGAATTCAGTAGAGGACTCCAGGGCCATAGGAGATGGTGGAGTCACCAGATGGAAGGAATTTAGGTCCCTGAATAAATACACAGAGCAATGAGATTCCCACGCAACTTACATTAGACTGCAATGTGAGCAAGAAATAACCCCTTTTTGTGTTTTGCCACTCAGATTTAGGGGTGTTGTTAATTACAACAATAAATCATCCTATAAATTCTGACTAATAAGTTGTCTATTAAATTTTAAGATGTTCTGATTCAGAAACAAATAGAAATAGATGCTGCTTTGTCCTTTGCTTCTCTTTAGCATCTTCTTAGAAATTGGCTCCATGTAATTATTTGTCCTGAAGGCACAGCATAGGTCCCTATAGGTAAAACCCAAGATGGCCTCCAATGATTCTCATCTCCTTGGATTCAAGTTCTTGTGTAGTCCCCTCCCAGACTGAATCATGGCCAGCCGGTGTGACCAATAGAATACTTCAGAAGAAATAGAGTATGATTCCAAGACTGAGTCATCAAAGACAGGATAATTTCCACCTTGGTCTCTCTTAGACCACTTGCTCTGTAGGAAGCCAGCTGCCTTGTCATGAGGGCACTTAAGCAGCCCTGTGGAGAGGTCTACGTGGTGAGCAGCTGAGACCTCCCAGCAACCACTAGCACCCACTTGCCAGCCATATGAGTGTGTCATCTGGGAAACACATTCTCTAGCCTCAGTCAAGCCTTGAGATGACCACAGCCCTGGCTGACAGCTTGACTGCAACCTCAAGAGAGATCCCGATAATTTGCTTCTGAATTCCTGACCCAGAGAAACTGTGGCATTATAAATATTTATTGCTGTTTTAAGCCACAAAGTATTGAGGTAATTTGTGATATAGCAGTAGATAACTCAATCTGTGGTACTGCTGTTTGTGAAAATTTCTAGATTCTTTTTTTAAATCTTCTTTTTCCCCTGAGCTTTATTGAGACATAATTGACAAATAGCACTGTATAAGTTTAAGGTGTACAGCGTGATGATTTGATATATGTGTATGTTGTAAAATGATCACCACAATAAGGTTACAATTTTTTTGTGTGTGTGGTAAGAACATTTATGATCTACTCTCTTAGCAAATATCAAGTATACAATACAGTATTAACCATAATCACTATGCTGTACATTATATCCCCAGAATTTATTCATCTTAAAACTGAAAGTTTGTACCCTTTGACCACTTTCACCCTTGCTCCTGGCAATGACTAATCTGCTCTCTGTTTCTATGAGTTTGTTTGTTTTAGATTCCACATATAAGTGAGATCATACAATATTTGTCTTTCTCTGTCTGACTTATTTTACTCAGCATAATGCCCTCAAGATTCATCCATGTTGTTGCAAATGGCAAGATTTTCTTCTTTTTATAGCTATATAATATTCCATTGTGAGTATATGTGTGTATGTGTGTATATACATATCACATCTTCTTTATCCATTCATCTGCTAATGGACACTTGGGTTGTTTTCATGTCTTGGCTATTATAAATAATGCTGCAATGAACATGGGGGTGCAGGCATCTCTTTGAGATAGTGATTTCATTTCCTTCCTATATGTATAGCCAGGAGTAAGATTGATGAATTACATGGTAGTTCTATTTTTAATTTTTTGAGGGATCTCCATACTATTTTCCATAGTGACTGTACCAATTTACATTTCCACCAACAGTGTACAGGATTCCCTTTTCTCCACATCCTCACCAACTTACCTCTTGTCTTTTTAATGATAGAAATTTCAACAGATGTGAGGTGCTATCTCATTGTAGTTTTGATTTCCTTGATGATTAGTGATGTTAAGCAACTTTTCATGTAGCTGTTGGCTATTTAAATATCTTCTTTGGAAAAACGTCTGTTCAGGTCATTTGCCCATTTTTAAACTGGATTATTTGTCTTTTTGCTATTGAGTTATATGAGTTCATTATATATTTTGGATATTCACCCCTTATCAGATATGTAGTTTGCAAATATTTTCTCCCATTCTGTAGGTTGCCTTTTCATTTTGTTGATTGTTTCTCTTGCTGTGCAGAAGCTTTTTAATTTGTTGTAGTCCCACCTCTTCATTTTTGCTTTCATGGCTTGTGCTTTTGGTGTCAGATTCATAAAATCATTGCCAAGACTAATGTCAAGGAGCTTTTTCCCTATGTTTTCTTCTACAAGTTTTATGGTTTCAGGTTTTACATTTAAGTCTTTAATTCATTTTGAATTAATTTCTGTGAGTGGTATAAGGTAGGGGTCTTTTTCATTCTTTTGCATGTGTTTTCCCAGCACCATTCATTGAAGACACTATTTTTTCCCCATTGAGTATTCTTGACTTCCTTGCCAAATATGAGTTGATCATATATGCATGACCATATATGCTTGCATTTCTGGGCTTTCGATTCTGTTCCATTGGTTTATGTATCTATTTTTATGCCAGTAATACTGGTTTAATTACTATAGCTTTGTAATGTAGTTTGAAATCAGGAAGTGTAATGCCTCCAGCTTTGTTCTTCTTTCTCAGGCTTGCTTTTGCTATTTGGGATCTTTTGTGGTTCCATACAAAATTTAGGATTGCTTTTTCTACTTCTGTAAAAAATGCCATTGAAATCTTGACAAGGATTGTATTGAATCTTTGGATGCTTTGGGTAGTGTGAACATTTTAACAATATTAATTCTTCTGATCTATGAACACAGGATATCTTTCCATTTATTTGTGTCTTCTTCAATTTCTTTCATCAATGGCCTACAGTTTTCAGGGCACAGATCTTTCACTTCCTTGGATTTATTCCTAAGTATTTTATTGTTTTTGATGTTTATGGTAAATGAGATTTTTTTCTTTATTTCTTTTTCAGGTAATTCATTGTTAGTGTATAGAAACGCAAACTGAGAATTGTTGGATTCTAACGGTACCCTCTCTTTAGTGGGTAGTCATTGCCTGTTCTTGAAACAGTATACACAAGGAATCATTCTATTCATCTCCAAGTCACAGGAAGTTGTACCAATCCTGTAGCTAAAAGGATGTGGGGTGGAATCATTTGGTAATGGCAATTTTGAAGAGTGAGTCTGAAAAATGTAAGCTGATTCTGACATCTTCTTGAAATTGTTAAACAGGGAGGGAGGCTCTGGAATAAAAAAGAAGTTAGGATTATAGTTTTCTTTTTTGTGTGTGTGAGGAAGACCAGCCCTGAGGTAACATCCGTTGCTAATCTTCCTCTTTTTGCTGAGAAAGACTGGCCCTGGGCTAACATCCGTGCCCATCTTCCTCTACTTTATATGGGACACCGCCACAGCATGGCTGACAAGCAGTGCGTCAGCAGGCGCCCGGGATCCGAACCCGCTAACCCCAGCTGCCAAAGCGCGAACTAAACCGCTGCGCCACTGGGCCGGCCCCAGGATTATAGTTTTCTTAATACCATTATTACCACAAACATTTTAAAACATCAATTGGAAGACCATTGAACTACTTTCAAGAGAATACAAATGGGACCACCTACATTTCTTCAATAGGATGACACACACCAATATGGGAAAGGAGAATATCTGCAATCTGTGCAGCCTGTATGTGTTGCAATAACAACAAAAACAGTAAGAATCAAATCTAGTTAATATGGAGTCCACATATATCTTAGACCAGTTTATCAATTCCCTTTTCCCATTTATTTCCCACAAAGATATTTTCTTATTCTCACATTTTCTTAAGATAGGTCAAGTAGTTAAATAACTACAACTCAATATACATGACAAAGAGACGGTGAGGAGAGTACATGTCAAAATTGTCAGGAAAGAATTTTGAAGAAGGATGCTTCTTTTTGCATCAGAGTCTTTCTCCCTTAAAGTAACTTACTAGAATTATGCAGTGGAGTTCCAGTGCATACAGCTTCATCCACAGAAGCGGGTATCTCGGCCAGTGAGCTTCTTTCCCAGGTGGGTAGTTGACAAAATTCCTCCAACAGTGCTCATACTCTAAGGAAACACAAGTGTTGGTTCATTCAACAAATACAACAGAAAGGTACTTAAAGAGAGGCCAACTGAAATATATACCATATATAAAGCCCTCTGGTCTACTTGCTGCTGGAAATGGGCTAGACTCCCCTGGAATCCCTAAAAAGAACTAAGCAGTTCACTGAAGATGGCTGAGAGGACACAGTGGCCAGAATGGAGAAAGGGGTCATAAATATTTTTTTAAGGTAGAACCTAGCATTTTATTTAAATCTTTATTAAACTGTTGGAACTGAGAACCAGACATACTAATAAACCTCCAAAAATAGATCCTGAAAGGCACTCTCTACTTAGGGTAAGCAGTCATGGAATAAGCATGTATCTGTAGCACACCAGCCAAGTCAGTTTTCTCCATGGCCAGCCGCACTAGTGCTGCCCTTCCTTCTGTTAACACCAACCAGACCCCCTGCAGGTCTAATGCAAGGTTTTTCTGTAGGACACCTTGGCCTACCTGGGAATGCTGGAAATACGTTGTTAAGGAAATCATGGTGTTAAGGGAAAAAAAAAATCTTTTAAAAGCTGCCTTCTGAGGTGATGACTTCTCTGTACTTATGCTATACCCCAGGATACAATAAAAAAGCAATTAGAAAATGTTCAGGGGCTGGCCTGGTGGTGTAGTGGTTAAGTTTGCGTGCTCTGCTTCAGAGGCCTGGGGTTCACAGGTTTGGATCCCCGACACAGACCCACACACCACTCGTCAAACCATGCTGTAGCAGATGTCCCATGTGCAAAATAGAGGAAGATGGGCATGGATGTTAGCTCAGGGCCAATCTTCCTCAACAAAAAGAGCAAGATTGGTGATGAATGTTAGCTCAAGGCCAATCTCCCTCACCCCCCCAAAAAAATAATAATAATAAATATTTTTAAATAAAAACTACACTTTTAAAAAACAAAAACAAGGAAAGAAAATGTTCAGGGGCCAGCTCTGTGCGCTAGTGGTTAAGTTCAGCGCTCTGCTTTGGCGGCCGGGGTTCAGTTCCCGGGCGTGGACCTACACCACTCATTGGCAGCCATGCTGTGGCAGTGACCCACATACAAAATAGAGGAAGACTAGCACAGATGTTAGCTCAGGGTGAATCTTCCTCAGCCAAAACAGAAAGAGAGAAATGTATTTTCAATAAAATCTTACTTTGAAAAAGGGAAAAGAAAATGTTCTAGTATGAAGGGATTTCCTCCTCCCTGCCAAAAGCACCTGAAGGAAGCTGGTTTCTCTGTAGCTACACCAGCTATTCAGAAAGCTCATTGGATCAGGTTTTGAAAATAAAAGTTAAAACCCTGGGAGGAGTTATTGTGCAGCGTGGCATACTCAGTCTTTCTTATAAAGAAAAAAAGTTACCTGCTACAAAAGTGTGCAACCTACAGACTCTCAGGTAGCGCTCTGTGACTTCTCTGCACAACATCACAAGGGTGCCAAGTGCCTGTTTATCTAGAGCTAGGAGTTGGTGGTTTGGCTAGTGCTGAACCTGTGCATAGAATTGGTTTACTGAATAAAGCCCTTGTTACATACGTCCTCCAAAGACAGAAGAACAGTGGAGAGATTTTGATTTGGTGCTGTTTAAGAGATGGCAATTAAGAGCATAAGCACCAGGGAGGAAAGGACTCATATATTTGATACTTTCCTTGCTTTGAATTTCAGACCTGGTTCTTTCTCATATTATTTTGGACTTTCACTTCTGAGACTTCTAGTCTGGATAATCAATCTTCTGGCCTAGACACATACTCCCACCTCAGTACCTCATAAACACTTAAAATTCTTTACTTATTGTTTTTACCTGGGACTCTCATGATCTGGACAGTCACACCACTGTTAACGAGGTCCCTGAGTCCGTGACGGTTTTGCTGATCCATGTGCTGGAAAAGCCGTGCTGCATAAATAACCAGAGTCACACTAGGGTGTTGACTCAGAAATTCTCTAATAGCCTTGGAACATTCCCAACAGGGGCTCCAGGACAAGAACCAGATGATGGAGCAGCTGACGGATGGGCGAAAATGTCTTTCTGAAGTAAATTTTTCTATAAAATTGACTTCAACATGCTTGGTGGTGTTTTTGCCTGAGTATCGCCAGATCCTATGGCTCATGCCCCACTTGATCTCATAGAGCAGACAGGCTTCCTTACGGAGTTCTCTGGGGTCAAAGAAGGCTTCAAATTCCCAGGGTTCAATTCTTCTCCTGAAACAGAAAAAGCACTCGCATGTTGTCATGCAGTCTCTAGAGGAACTTAGAAATGATTTCATGCTCCCCTCTTCTATCAGGCAGATCTAAAACATGATCTGTTCCAAAAAGGAAACTTTTTTTCCCTATTCTATGTCTCAAAGTCGTCTTAGGACATCCATTTGAATTACCAGTGTTTCTCACAAACGGTGAAGAGATTTTTCTCCACTCATGTTATTTGCTTCCACACTCTCTATACTATTGCTTGGCATTCTTGAATTCAGGTATAAATGTGTCCTTGTTTCTCTTTTAAATTTTTCTCATCTTTGTATCTCACACTTGGAGGCGCCATGTCCCAGTCATTAATCTTCACTGTTCCTCAATGGACTCTAACTAGATTTTCTCAGGTGTAGAAGCCTCAAAGCGCCAACAAGATTCTCTTGCCAAGTCTGAGAAGAGAGTAATTTAGCCTCAGGATTCTTGCACATTAAATTCTGTATACTAATTCCTCATAACAAAGGAATTCAAATTGCTTTCAATGGCATCTTTAAATCAAATACAAATCATCTTTGTATCAAAGCTGTGACTCAGGGAAAACTCAGGATTGTGCTGATGACTCTTCTTTGCACTATGGTTGAGTTGTAAGCTTAATACATCCTCATATTTCCCACTCATCCATAAAGTATCACATTCATTTATTACATACATTAATCCTTCCACCCATCATGAGATAATACATTTTCTTTTTTTTTAAATGCTTTACTTTTTGAGGAAGATTGGCCCTGAGCTAACATCTGTTGCCAACCTTCCTTTTTCTTTTTTCTCCCCAAAGCCCCAGTACATAGTTGTGTATCATAGTTGTAGAGTTGTAGCTCTTCTATGTGGGATGCTGCCTCAGCATGGCTTGATGAGTGGTAAGTAGGTCCGCGCCCAGGATCCAAACCAGTGAACCCCAGGCCGCCAAAGCGGAACACATGAACTTAACTGCTATGCCACCAGGCCCACCCCAGATAATATATTTTCTGACAGAAGTCTTCTTGTTATAATGAGCATATAGTATAAAACAGGAAGATGAAATCAAAATGACAGGTGAGTGCCCTGGACCTTTCACTAATGGCTATAAAAACATGTGATTTAAAGAGAGAAGAGCAATAGTAAGACAATAACATAACAAAGCTGGAAGATAATTTATTTAAACAGAAACCAAAAGACAGAGGAGCAAAGATATAGAAAGCAATAATCATAGAGAATGAAGTTGGAAAAGAAAAAAAGAAAGAATGGGAGTCCGGTAAAAGAGGAAAGGAACAATAAGGAAAGCTATAGTCCTCCAGCTCTTAAATACCTATTTATTCTTGGTTGAATTAAATACGAGCTATGATAGTATTATTCTTACCTCAAGGTGGCATCTGCAGTTGAAGCACCTGTTGACCAAGAGATGATTTTGTCAAATAACACCCATATACAAATTGAGCTGCTAAGAAAAAAATTCTCTATTCTTCTAAACCTGCAAATCATTTCAGAAAATGGAGTTAAAAGATTCTCTCTTGGATTAATTGAATTGGACTAGCTCATTGCATCAAGAAAAGCAAGATTTTAAGGTCTCCGCTAAAGTCTATTTGTCCATTTCCAAATTAGGTAATCCTCTTTAAGGCTCCAACAAGAATGATCAAGTACATTGGGAAAGTCACTCCTCACAGGCTCCTATGTGTAATATCTGTGTGCCCCCACAGCATCCTGTACTTCCTTCATCATAGCAATTATCATGCTATGTTATGATAGCCTATTTACATGCCTAGAATAGCACTGAATTGTAAATTATGTGGATATGGATTATGTATATCTTGTTCCAAGCCCTATGGCATTACCTGAAAGATGTTGGTTAGCAACAGATATTTATTGAATAAATGACTGAATAAACTCTACTACCACCCACGACAGAATAGCTAAATATATATACATAGTAACAATATTATTTAGAGAAACTGGATCTTTCATACATTGCTGGTGGGAATGTAAATTGGTACAGCCACTCTGGGAAACAGTTTAGCAATTTCTTAGGAAAAAACAGAAAACTAAAAATGTAGCTACCATACAATCCAGCAGTTGTACTCCCAGGCATTTATCTCAGAGATAGGAAAACTTAGGTTCACACAAAAGCCTTTACATAAATGTTCATATCAGCCTTATTTGTAATATCTAAAAACCAGAATCAACCCGGATGTCCTTCAATAGGTGAATGGTTAAACAATCTGTGGTCATCTATACCATGGAATACTACTTAGCAATCAAAAGGCACAAACTATTGACACATGCACCAACTTGGATGAATCTCCAGAGAATTATGCTGAGTGAAAAAAAAAAGCCAATCTCAAAAGCTTGTGTTCTGTATGATTCCATTTATATAACATTTTGCAATGACAAAATTTTAGAAATGAGGACAGATCAGTGGTTGCCAAGGGTTAGGGACAGGGGTGGGGCAGGAGGTCGTAGAGTTTGGTTATAAAAGGGCAACCAAAGATATCTGTACAGTTGGAGCTGTTCAGATCTGACTGTGGTGGTGGATACACACACCTATACAGATGACAAAATTGCACAGAACTAAATACACACACAAATGAGTACAAATGAAACCGGGGAAATCTGAATAAAATTGGTGGATTGTGTCAATGTTAATATCCTGGTTGTGACATTAGTCTATAGTTTTATAAAATGTAACCATTGATGGGAACCGAGCAATGTGTATAAGGAGTCTCTGTATATTATTTCCTAAAGCTGCATGTTTTCAAGTATGATTATCTCAATTAAAATTACAATATAATGAAAAAGTATTTGGTAGTGTGGAGAGAAGATGGGACACCAGTGGCTTAATATACATATGCTTTTTAAACCACAAGTCAAGAGGAAAGAGAAAAGACATCGGCATAAGTGATAAAGTACAAAAAAATTTGCAAAGAACATATGGAAAGATATTAATGAACCGGCAAGAGAGAACCAGGCTTAACGGGAGCCCAGTGGTTACTGAAAGCTTTGACAGCAAAACGCTGCTGCACAGAGAACCTCAGTGGTGGAAATCTCTCCCATTGAATCACGTTAACTTGGAAGTAGGAAGAGAAAGAAGCAACAATCACTACCCTTAGATAAAGAATTGAACAGTGGGATCAGCAGCAGAATTGGGATCTGAGAAGTAAAAGTTGCTGTGGGTATGACCGTCACCTGAGTCCCCAAGGTTTCAGGGAATGGGGATAATCCTTATCCCTCCTCCAGTCAAAACACCCCCTGGAATAGCCAAGAGCCCTGGTCGGTCCCTGTGTCCCTCAATTTGCTATCACATGGAGTATAACACCGAGAACACCCAAAAAGAGGGTACCAGGGGCCAGCAAATAAGTCACCCCTGGAACTTGGCAAACTATATTCTGGATGGGGTGGAAGGGGAGGTTCACTTATTTATTTCCAACAATTGTTAACTAAGCCTACTAAATGTTGGCACTCTTCTAAGTACAGGAACAGGGTAAAAAAGCTTGTATTCTAAAGGGGGAGAGAGACAAGAGGAAAAAAAACACATATGTAAAGCCAGTAGTGACAGGTGCTATGGAAAGTATCGTAAGGGGTAGAAGGTGATGGCAGGAGGAGGCTACCTTGGAGGAGTTGGTCAGGTGAGGCCTCTGTGAAGAGGGATGTTTAAGTAGAGGCCTGAAGGTAAGTGAAGCAAGACGTGTGAATATCAAGGGAGAGCATTCTGAGAAGAAGCAACAGCAAGTGCAAGACCATGACGTATTCAAAGAGCAAGGCTACTAGGTCTGAGTGATCAAGATATACAGTGGTGGGGAATGAGCCTGATCATACAGCCGGGGATTGAAGTCTAAGGGTAACGGGAAGCCTTTAGAGAGTATAGGGATGATTCAGGCGAAAGTCCTGGATTTTAGACTCAGAGCCTCAAGGATGAAATGGGCACTGGCCTGTGCTGGAACAGAATACTCATGGTGCAGGATTCCAAAACTTGGAAAGCAGAAACGCAACTCATTTGTTTTATTTGGGGGAACATAGGCATTTATTTTGGCAACAAGAGCTCACATTAAGGATTTACCCCTGGTTATTTGGAAGCTAAACTTTGGGGAGGCAGGAGAAAAGGATCATAACTCAAAAGCCTCAGTTACCATCAGCAATCTCTCTTTTGCAAAAAAGCGGAGATCCGTGAGGTTTGAGACACAGAGCATAAGGTTCCCCTACATGATACCCCTTCTCAGAGAGTCAGAGAGAGATACAAAAGTCTCTCCTACCTCTGAGGGTGAAGTGGCCGTGAAGAGATGCAGGCAGGAGATTCAGCCCATCTCCTGGCCAAACCTTGACTCTGAGGTGCTATTTTTGAACCAAACAGAATCACCAGATCTGGGAGACACTTCCTCTAAAACAGGAGGCACTGTGCCCAAGGCTTTGTGTGTGTGTCTGTGTATGTATTGAAGGGGTCCAGAATGTGCCACTGGGCATAAAAATTACTTTGAACTGAATACATTTGAAAATAGACTTTTCCCCCCTGAAAAGCCCTTATTTACCTAAAAGCACAGCCTCCCAAAAGAACTCAAAAGAAATCAGTTGTTATAAATCCCACCCTCTGGAGCAACCAGGAAAGATTGACTCTTACTACTGGCAACACCTACCCAAACAGACATGGTCAGAAAACTATTACTATATCTCCCATCTATTCTCCTAAGGGCCCATCTGTCTTTCCTAAAAGTCATTTGTTTTTCTGTAAGTGGCATTTCTCTCTTCCCCTTCTCCTGTTAAGAAATCATTTGTTTTCCCATAAGTGTTCTCCACCCTCTCCACTTCTCCTATTAATAAGGTGTATAGGCCCCAAATTCTAATCGCCTCCTTGAGTCACTCTTTTGTGAACTCCTGTATGTAATTTTGTCTTTTCTCTTGCTAATCTGTCTTTTTGTCAGTTTAATTTGCAGGCCCCAAAAGCAGAATCTAAGAGAGTAGAAGAAAACTTTTTCCTCCTCAGCAGTGTGTGTTTGTCTGATATCTGTACAAGATGGTAGAGGGATGGCAGGGAGTGGAGCTGTGCATGGCACAGTCTCCTGTAGGTGGAAAATGGTTCTAGCTGGGGTGAAGGACTTAAAACAGAAATTAGCCAGATCTCTAGGAAAGATGACACAGTCAGGAAACACTATCC
This sequence comes from Tapirus indicus, assembly GCA_031878705.1. Classification (NCBI taxonomy): domain Eukaryota; kingdom Metazoa; phylum Chordata; class Mammalia; order Perissodactyla; family Tapiridae; genus Tapirus; species Tapirus indicus. The sequence continues at coordinate 104,974,386 of CM062918.1, read as the reverse complement.
TAAGTGTGACCTGAAGAAAAAACCTCTCATCCTTAAAAGAAGGAATGGGGAACTTGAGCACTGAGATGGCAGAGGAAGGGGAGAGCTGACACTCGGAATGGGCACTGCTCAGACTATAATCCACATTGGGCCCCTTGAACCAGCTGATCCACTCAGAGGGGGCCTTACAGAAACAGAGGTCATACCCATAGAAGAAGGTCATATTGATGATGGGAGGACAGTGCCTCTGCAGGAGAGGAAGCAGCAGTGAGAACTTCAGAAAGAGAGTGAGATATGTTCTCAGTATCTACCCCTGGGATGCAAGGCCAGGATACTAGCCATAGGAGTTGAGATGATTTACGGGGTAAAACACACCACCTTCAGAGGAAAGTCTGGGGAAATTACCCAGATACTCTGACTAAATAATGTCTTTAGTCTTTCCCCTAACGTGCCACTCTCAAGATAAATTTTTTTTTTTTTTGGTGAGGAAGACTGGCCCCAAGCTAACATCTGTGCCCATATTCCTCTATTTTGTGTGTGGAATGCTGCCACAGCATGGCTTGACAAGCGGTGTGCAGGTCCACGCCTGCGATCCAAACCCACAAACCCCAGAGCACACGAGCTTAACCACTAGGCCACAGGGCCGGCCCCACAAGAGAATTTTAATAGAGGGAAAATATAATGGAGAAAAAAATATTGTTTCTTAAAAGCCCAGACTGACACCTCTCTTATGGCCAAGCACATCTCGCCCATACTCTTATGATCATCTTCTAACTGGTCCGCATGCTTCCAGTCTTTTCTGCTTCCAGTCCAAATAGCATCCAGTGCCAGGTAAATGTGTCTAAAGTCCTATTTTTAGTCATCTCTGTGCTATTCACAAATTCTCCAAAGATTTTCTCTTATCAAAAAGATCAACTTCAATTTCCTCAGCCTGACATTCAAGGCCCTCTATAATATCACTTCAAATGTGCTGTCTAATCTTACTGCGGATTATTTTCATAAACTCTTCTCTAGCCTTACCAGTTTACTCATTATATTCTGAACGCGATCTCTCTAAATTCTCTCAAACTCTTTGTGTCAATCAACCTGGTATCTCCTCCTCCTCTTTGCCAATCCAAATTCTACCCTTCTTTTAGGATCAGGCTCAAATTCCGCCTCACCTGAACATCATTTCCCTCCACAGCGTGACTTGCTTTTGCTCTCCCATGAATTCTTCTAGCATTAAGTAACTGAACCTTCAATTATCAATGAACATGCCCTGTGCTCTCTTCTGTTGCTATCTTAAACTGCTATTTAATAGTTGTATTTTTTACTTAATTTTTTATTATGGTGAAACAAGCATTGATTTAGTGTCATTTGATCAAAATCATTTGTGGATGTGAAGAGTTAATAATAATAATAATAAATCTTGGTTAAGAATAATATTAGTATATCAATAAATAGGAAAGTTGGAAATTGCCCAAGAACACAAGCACAAGCAGGCCACACATACACACACACAGAGTTTCTGCACTTTCCAAGAATATGGAGCTTGCCGGCCTCCCCTCCACCACCCAGTTCACTTTACCTTTGTCAGAAGCCATGGCGTTCTGTCACTGGACTTTCCCCCTGGAGCTATATATCGTGCTGATGGCTCCTGCCAGCAACATGCCTGAACATTTTTCCTCAGGTGTGATCACTGCCACCTGCTTGGGCAGAAGATGACTCATTCCTGAGTCTCGGGCAGTCACTGGATATCCAGATTGTACAAACAGGTAGCAGATTAGGAGGGAAATTGGTGTGGGGATTTGCATCAATGGTTGCTAAGAAAGCTTATGATGAAAATAACATTAATCCTGTAGAGTAGATCGTAGTAGAGTAGATCTGAATTCCAAAGTTCTTCCCTAGGAACGTCTGAATTTAGTACCCTTTCCCTTTCCTTTAAATTAAAGTTAAGGCAAAACTGACTTCTCATTCTTTATTGGAGAGGAAAGAGGAAGAACAAAGGGAAGAGAGAATTAACCTGTTTCTATAACCTGAGGTTTTCATATTACCGGTGGAGACACTGTGGTCTTGCCCTTTAACTGTTATTCACTTATTTCTAACTTCCTCTTATTTTGCTCTTTGCCCCAAATTCTGTTGGAAAGGGGAGGGGCACTGTTAAATGGAAAATCAGAAGGACTTTGTCCTCTGAATCAGATAATGAGTGTACAAGTCTTTTTTTTTTTTTTGTGAGGAAGATCGGCCCTGAGCTAACATTCGTTGCCAATCTTCCCCTATTTTTTGTATGTGGGATACCGCCACAGCATGGCTTGATGAGCAGTGTGTAGGTCTGCTCCCAGGATCTGAAACTGTGACCCCCCAGGCCGCCAAAGCAGAGCATGCAAACTTAACCACTACACCACCGGGCTGGCCCCAGAGTGTACAAGTCTTCAGTGATCTCCCTTCCTTCTTGAAGGTTAGGTTAAGCATATGGTCAAGTCCACTTTGCTTTTTTATCCTCCTTGAAAAAGTGAATGCTATCCTCCCTACTGCCACTGCCGCTGTGGCCTGAACCCTCCGAGTTTCACCACACACTCCCAGAACTGAGGTCACTCTCAAGACCTAAGGCTTCCTCCAGGGTCTCACATCTAGAGCCCCCAAACTTTGGATCTCAAACCCCAGGAACCCAAAACCTGAGCTCTAAATGTGAGTTTACTTAATCATGAAAATCAAGCTGGAGACTCCACAAAATGAAGCAGTTGTTTGGAGTGACAGGTGAGAATTTTATACAAGGGGCCAAAGTCCCACATCACAAATGAAGATCCTTCAGAAGCCAGGAGTTTCAAAGTTAGGCACGTGTGGGAGGTAGAATAATGGCCCCCCAAAGATGTCCACCTCCTATCCCATGTTACCTTATGATGACAGAAAGGACTTTGCAGATGTGATTCAGGTAAGGATCTTGAGGTAGGGAGATTATCCTGGATCACCTGGGTGGTCCCAATCTAATCACAAGTGTCCTTATAAGAGGGAGGCAGAAGTGTCAGAGTCACAGAGAGACGTGTGAACATGGAAGCAGAGATCTGAGTGATGTGATTACTGTCTGGAAGGGGGCCGTGATTCAAGGAATGAGGGCAGCCTCTTAGAAGCTGGAAAAAGCAAGCAAATGGATTCTCCCATAGAGCCTCCTGAAGACATGCTGCCCTGATGACACCTTGACTTTAGCCCAGTGAGTCCCTATTTTGTACTTCTGACCTCCAGAGCCGTAAGATAATTTATGTTGTTTTACACGACTAAGTTGTGGTAATTGGTCACAGCAGCAATAGGAAACAAATACAGTGAGACATACTCATGCTCACAGGAGGCACATATGCAAGAATTAGGGTAGTGTATAATTTGAATTTGTTTCCCCTAGAATTCCTATTTTATGCTTGATCCATCTTCTGTTTTGTTTTAGAAAACTCAGAACTGTCACATATGATGGACTATCATGACATTAATTATTTGTGAGAGGTTAAAGATAATCAACTATAAAATTTAACTATTCAGGGGCTGGCCTGGTGGCATAGTGGTTAATTCACATGCTCTGCTTCAGTGACCTGGGTCTTGCAGGTTGGGATCCCGGGCACAGACCTACACACCGCTCATCAAACCATGCTGTGGCGGCATCCCGTATAAACTAGAGGAAGATGGGCACAGATGTTAGCTCAGGGCCAGTCTTCCTCAGCAAAAAGAGGAGGATTGGCAACAGACGTTATCTCAGGGCTAAGCTTCCTCAAAAAAATAATAATAATAATAAAATAAAATAAAATGTAACTATTCAGTTTAGGTCAATGTCCTGTTTCTGGAAATTTATGAGTTTTGAAAAATGTATACATATACTTATGTAACCACTCACCAATTGAGATATTTAAGATTCTCATCACCCAAAAAAGTTCTGTGTCTATTTGCAGTCAATCCTCCTGCTCCCAGTCCCAAGCAACCACTGAAATTTCTGTCACTATAGATTAGTTTGGACTGTTCTATAATTTTATACAAACAGAATTATACAATGTGTAAATTTTATTTATTTTTGCTCAGTTTCTCTGTAAAATTGATCTAGGTGATTAGGTGTATCAGTGGTTCATTTCTTTTTAATTGCTGGGTAGTATTCCATTATATGAGTATACTACAATTTGTTTATTCATTCACCCACTGATGGACTTTGGGTTATTTTCAATTTTGGACTTTTATGACTACAGATGATATGAACATCTGTGTACAATTCCTTGTGTAAACTTATGTTTCCTTTTCCTTCTCTTGGGTAAGGAATCTGGGAGTGAAATTGCTAGATTAAATAAGTTAAGTGTATATTTATTAAAAGTGTATAACTTTTAAGAAAATGTTGAGTTGTTACACCCGTTCATATTCCACCGGGAGTACGTGAGCGTTCCGGTTGCTCCACGTCGTCTCCAGCACTTGGTAATGTCAGCCTTTTTAGCTGCAGTCACCTTCGTGGGTGTGTGGTAGTCCCTAATTGTGATTTTAATTTGCATTTTCCTGATGATTAATGATGTTGAGCATCTTTTCATGTGCTTGTTAGTTATTTATATATCTTCTTTTCTGAAGTCTGTTTGAGTATTTTGTCCATTTGTTATTGAGTTGTTTGTCTCCTTACTGAGTTGTAAGCCTTCCTTGTATATTATGGATAGAATTCCTCTGTCATATCTGTATTTTCCTCAGGCTCTGGCTAGTCTTTTCATTTCTTTCTTTTTTTTTTTTTTTGAGGAAGATTGGCCCTGTGCCAATATCTGTTGCCAATCTTCCTCTTTTTTCTCCCCAAAGTCCCAGTACATAGTAGTGTATCATAGTTGTAGAGTTGTAGCTCTTCTATATAGGACACCGCCTCGGCATGGCCTGATGAATGGTGAGTATGTCTGCGCCCAGGATCTGAACCAGCGAACCCTGGGCCACTGAAGCAGAATACATGAATTTAACTGCTATGCCACCAGGCTGGCCCCAGTCTTTTCACTTCTTTAATGGCGTTTTTTGAAAAACAGAAGTTCTGCATTTCAGTGGAGTTTGATTTATCAATTCGATTTTTTTTATGGTCAGTGCTTTTTGGATCTTGTCTACAAAATCATTACCTATTCAAAGGACATGAAGGTATTCTCCCATATTTTCTCTTAGTACTCAGGTTTTAGTTTTACCCTTTACATTAGGTCTATAATCCATTTTTTGAGTTAATTTTTGCATATGGTGTGATATGAGGGTCAGAGTTGATTTTTGCTCCTATGGATATTATATTAGTCAGCTAGGGCTGCCATAATAAAATACATCAGACTGCGTGGCTTAAACGATAAAAATTTATTTTCTCACAGTTCTGAAGGCTAGAAGTCAAGATCAAGGTTCCAGTCCATCTGGTTCTGGTGAGAACTCTCTTCCTGGCTTGTAGACACTACCTTTTTGCTATGTCCTCATGTGGCCTTCCCTTGTGTGTGCACCCTCGCACCCTCAGGGACTGGTGAGCTCTCCCAAGTCTCTTTTTACGAGGACACTGGTCCTATCAGGTCAGGGCTCCACCTTTATGAGCTCACTTAACCTAATTACTTCCTTAGAAGCTCCCCCCTCCAACTACAGCCACGCCAGGGGTTAGGGCTTCTACATACGAATTTTGGGGGGACACAAGCATTCAGTCCATAACAGATATCTATAGCATTTCCCCCCATGTGGATATCTGGTTTTTATAATGCCATTTGTTGAAAGGATTATATTTTTCCCATTGAATTACCTTGGCACCTTTATTGGAAATCAATTAATCATATATGTGTGAAATCATTTCTGAAATTCCTCTTTCATTCCATTGATCTATATGTCTATCATTATGTTTATATCACACTGTTATGATTATTATAGATTTATAATGTCTTAAAATCAGGAAGTATAAATCCTGATTTTCCCATTTTTGCAAAATTGCTTTGGCTATGTAAGCTTTAATTTGTTGATTCCTACAAATATGCCTGTTAGGATTTTGATTGGCACAGTGTTGAATTTATAGATCAACTTGAATAGAATTGAAACATTAAAAGACTGGATATTCCAAATCACAAACATGGTATATTTTTTTCAATTATTTTGCTATTAATTTCACTCAGCAATGTTTTGTAATATTCAGTGTGTATGTCATACAGTTTATGAAATTTTCCCTTAATATTTAACATTTTTAATTTGATTGTAAGTGGTATTGGTTTTTAAATTTTATTTTCTAACTCTTCATTGGTAGTATAAAGAAATAGAATTAATTTTTTTATATTGACCTTGTAACCAACATGTGAACTGCTAAATTCATTTATTTCTAGTAGATTTTTTTTGTAGATTCTTTAGGATTTTCCAGGCACATGATCATGTTGTCTGCAAATAAAGATGTTTTACTTCTTCCTTTACAACATGTGTGACTTTTTATTTCTTCCTGTTGCCTTATTGTAATGGCTAAGTACTCCAATAAAATGTTCAGTAGAGAAGGTGAGTGCATATCCTTGCCTTGCTCACAATCTGAGTGGGAAAGCATTCAGTTATTCATCCTTAATTATGATGGTAGCTGTGGGTTTTCACAGAAGCTCTTTATCAGGCTAAAGAAGTTCATCTCTTTATTTCACGGAGATTTTTATCATGAATGGTTGTGAATTTTGCCATATTATTCTCTGCATCTTTGGGATAATTATATGATTTTCCCCTTTACTCTGTTAATGTTGAAGTGCCGTATAATGTGATCTTATAATTCTTCTAATTTTATTCATATCTGTGGTTTTATTCCCTTTCTCTTAATCTTGATTTTTTTGTTTTTTCTCTTTTTATTCCTTGAAGCATATGCAAGACTTCTACACAGAAATAAATCCAGACGTCTTTTGTCAATTGATGTGATTTGATTTTTTGAATTTTTAGAGTGAAAACACATAACATAAAATTTAGTATCTGAACAGAAGGAGGAATAGTAGCAGAGGGTAAAGGAACGTATAAATGGGTTATATCATGAGGGAAATCCCCAGAAAAGGCTCAGAGCAAGAAATAATATTGTCTCTTAGCTCAATTATACCAGATGCCTGAAAGGGTGAAGCTGTAAGTTTGCTGAGACCACGCCTGCTTTTGGATCCTGACAGGATCGCCAATGGAAGCCTGCAAACCAGACTGGCCTCACCCTGGGAGACATTTTCACATGATATGACAATAGACTGGACTAATTATTAACAACTAAATGGAATTCTAGTAATGTGACAGTAGTTTTTGATTTTTATGATTGTTTTGCTGTAAGGGATCCATGTTCTAAGATCAGAGGAGGATATTGTGATATCATGATTTATAATAACGAATATATTGGTGGTCTTCTTCCCTGTTCCTGACACAGAGCTAAAACCCTTGGAATTTTCTAAGTGATGAGAGCTATAAAGGTGTCTTTTGTTATGTTCACGAGGTGACTTTTGGAAAGTCACCAGGTAACCTAGTGCTGGGGGCTGGTTGCCAGGGGAATAAACTGTGTGATTAGAGGGTTGGAACTTTTAGTCCCACCCCATAACCTCCCCTTCAAGGAGGGGAAAGAGGCTGGAGATTGAATCAATCACCAATGGCCAACGATTTAACCAACCATGCCTATGCAATGAAGCCTCCATGAAAATCCAAATGGATTGGGTTCAGAGAGCTTTTTGGGCTGGTGGACAAGAATGAATCCACATGCCCAGAGGGTGGCACATTCCAAACTCCAAGGAACAGAAGCTCCTGTACTCAGGACTATTCCAGACCTCACCCTATGTACCTTTTCATCTGGCTGTTCATTTGTATCCTTTAATATCCTTTGTAATAAACTGGTACTCTATTAAGTAGATTGTTTTCCTGAGTTCTGTGAGCTGCTCTAGCAAATTAATCAAACACAAGAAGGAGGTCCTGGGAACCTTGGATTTATAGCCAACTGGTGAGAAACACAGATAACAACCTGGACTTGCTATTGGCATCTGAAGGTAGGGGGTAGTTTTGTGGGACTGAGCCCTTAACCTGTGGGATCTGATGTTAACTCCAGGTAGATAGAGTTGGAACTGAATTGAATTGTAGGACACCCAACTGATGTCTGCAAAGAACTAGAGTATTGCTTGGTGTGGGAAAACCTCTACACATCCGGTCAAAGAAGTGTTCAGTGTGAAACACTGAAACACAAGAGAGTTTTTCCTTTACACCATCTTAACTATTTTTAAGTGTACAGTTCAGTAGTGTTAAGTGTATTCACAGTGTTGTGCAACAAATCTATAGAATTTTTTCATCTTGCAAAACTAAAACTCTATACCTGTTAAACAACAACTCTCCATTTTCTTATCTTTCAGCTCCTGGCAACCATCATTCTACTTTCTGTTTCTATGAATTTGACTGCTTTAGATACCTGATGTAAGTGGAATTATACAGAATTTTGTCTTTTGTGACTGGCTTACTTCACTTAGCATAATGTCCTCAAGGTTCACTCAAGTTGTAGCATGTGACAGGATTTCCTTTCTTTTTTAAGGCTGAATAATATTCCATTGTGTGTATCTACTACATTTTGCTTATCCATTCATCCATTGATGAACAAGTGGATTGCTTCCACATTTTGGCTGTTGTGAATAGTGCTGCTATGAACATGGATGTGCAAAAATCTCTTTCAATCCCACTCCTGCTTTCAATTCTTTTACATATATACCCAGAAATGGTATTGCTGGATTATATGATAATAGTATTTTAAATTTTTTGAAAAACCTCCATACTGTTTTCCATAGCAGCTGCATCATCCAAGGATTTCAATTTCTCCACAAACTTGCCAACACTTTTTTTTTAATAGTAGCCCTCCCAATGGTTATGTGGTTAACTGATTTTAAAAGGGGTGCCAAGACCATTTAATGGGAAAAGAATAGTCTTTTTAACAAATAGTGCTGGGATAACTAGACATCCACATACAAAGAATGGATTTGGATCCCTATCTCAAACCATATACAAAAATTAACTTAACATGGATCAAAGATCTAAATGGAAGTGCTAAAACTATCAAATTCTTAAAAGAAAACGTGGGTATAAATCTTCATGGCTTTAGATTATGCAATGCTTTCTTAAATATGATATCTAAAGCACAACCAACAACAGCAACAAATAGATAAATTGGACTTCATCAAAATTAAAAACTTTTGTGCTACAAAGGACACTATCAAGAAAGTGAAAAAACAACTCAGAGTGGGAGAAAATATTTTCAAGTTATATATCTGATAAGGGTCTAGTATCACAATTATATAAAGAACTATTACAATGAGATAATTAAAGACAAATAATCCAATTAAAATGGGCAAAAAATTTAAATAGGCATTTCTCCAAAGAAGATATACAAATAGCCAATAAGCACATGAAAAGATACTCAGCTTCATTAATCATTAGGAAAATACACGTCAAAACCACAATGAGATACTCCTTCATAACCACTAGGATGGCTATATTCAAAAAATTTGACAGTAACAATTGTTGGTGAGAATATGGAATAATTGGAATTCTCATGCATTGCCATTAAGGAAGGTAAAATGGTGCAGCCACTCTGGAAGACAGTTTGACATGAACCATATGATTTCGCAGTTCTAAGAGAATTGAAAACATATATTCACACAAAAATGTGTACATGAATGTTCATAGTAGCATTATTCATATTAGCCAAAAAGTGGAAACAACTTAAACATTCATTAACTGATGAATAGATAAATAAGTTGTCGTATATCTACACAATGGAATATTATTCAGCTCTAAAAAGGAATGAAGTACTGATACATGCTACAACATAGATGAAACTGAAAACATTATCCTTAGTGAAAGAACCCAGTCACAAAGGGCCACATATTGTATGATTCTATTTATATGAAATTTCCAGAATAGGCAAATCCATAGAGATTGAAAGTAAATTAGTGGTCGCCAGAGAATGGGGGGTGGGGGTGAATGCTTGGGGAGTGTCTGCTGATGGGTATGGGGTTTATTTTGGAGCAATAAAAATGTTCTGGAGTTAGTGGTGATGGTTGTATACCTTGTAAATATAATTTTAAAAACCACTGAATTTTATGCTTTAAAATGGTGAATTTTATAGTATGTGAATTTTATCTCAATTTTTTTAAGACAAAAAAAGTTAATTGAAGTAAGGCAAACAAAAGTGAAAGTGTTCCAAGAAAAGTCAGAGGATTGTCTAACCTGAGGCAAGAGAGAATTCACTACCACAAGGAAGTAACACGAACAGAACTAGATTTTAGAAGTACCCCCCAGCTGTAGTGTGGAGACATGAGGGTAGAAAGAGATAGAGGATGTGAGAAATAGGTCCCTTAATAGGAATTAAATATTACAAAAGAGTTCATGTGTACTCACATACACAAGGTCATAAACAGGGCCAAAAAAAGGAAAAATACCTGGTTCAAGAGGAATGGGTGCTTCACAAGCCAGTACTTTAGACTAAAGGGATCCCAGGAAGCAACTGAAGTTACATGCAAAATACTGTGTGTTTAAATGTGTATTTGTTTTCTGAGGGAGAGTCTATATGTTTTATCAGGTTCTCAAAAGGACCCTTGATCCTCCGGATATAAGGAACAATGTTTTAATAAATTTGCTCTTCCCTGTTTTAATCAGCAGAGGGCAGAAAAGCAATACAATTAGCAGAGTCAACCGCAAATAAATAAATTCCTAAAATTCAAGTCCTTCTCAATTTCTGCCCCCTATTTCCTGCCTTTGCTACAGCTTTTCTCTAAGCTTAAATTCCCTGACTGCAAGCCCCCTTCTTCGTCTGTTAAATTCCTGATATCTCTGACTACTCACGCCAAAAGCTCGTCAGTTTAGATGGAATCACTCCTCCCTTTCATTTTCCGTCTGCATTCTGTTTATACCTGTGGTAGATATATTCTTCCTTCCAAAACAGCTATCGATTTAATTATTATTGTTCCGGAGACCTTAGGCAATTACCCCTTTACGGGGTTTAAAGCCCCCATATCAATCACCATATAATTATTATTATTTTGAGGAGGGGGGGTTAGGATGAAAATAATAGTTTGTGGCTAAAACAATCATTTTCAAGTAAGTTTCTCTAAGGTCCGTATGCATCTTTCCCAGAAAGATAAATTTCACGTTATTGGAACTTGGCAATGGTAATGGTTGCAAAGTCTGTGATAAATTTTTGTCCAAAAACCATTGTACCAGCTTGCTGTTTAACGTTGCTAAGCAAACGATTAAACAAACAAAAGGAGTGAGAGAAGAGTCTATCTGCCCATTAAGCCCACTGACAATTAGGGAATGTATTTACGATTGCACATAATCACTGCCAATCGTTTCTGCCCCAAAAAGGTGAAAAAAGCAATGGCTCCTTGCCCTTTCCTATTAAAGCAGATGCCTATTTTTTGATCAAACTCTCCTCAAAAATCAGCTGATTCAGATCCTAGACAGGTGCTCCAGGTACTCCACTCACAAGAGAAGCACCGAAGGCTGTGTGATAATAGTTGAAGTGCTTTATGCTGTTTTGAGTAGAACATAAAGTGGTGAGAAAATAGCCCTTGAACAACTCTTGTGTGTTCTCATATTTATGCCTCATTTCTTATTTAAAAAGAAACAAAATTTAGGCCTGAGCTGATCTGGGGAAGCATCATTTCATGACAAACTACTCTGAGGCAGAATCTAGGCCTTTCTTTCCGCCTTTCAAGGCACTCAATAAATGTCGAATTGAATTGAAATGAATTAAATTGATGGTGAAATTTCAAACCAAACTGTCCCATAAATTATTTGGCTGTATAAGTAAGTGGATGGGCCTGCCATTAGATAAGATCGTGAGTCTTGAAATGCTCTGAATTTGCTGTGCTATACATGTGTGCATAATTTATTTATATGTTGAAACACAGAGTCCTACCCTGTGCCATTCTGCTCAAATCACAGCATAAAACTTGATTTATAGGGCACATGCCTATTTATAGACTGATCTAAGAGACATTTAAGATTCTAATAGAGAAATAAAAATTTAAAAAAAAAGATTCTACTACAGAAATAGGATAATGTGGTCCCAAAGCCATGAGGCCAGTAATGTACGTTCCTCTCTAGCCTCAGGCTCAATAATGGCCTCAGGACATAACTTGATTAACTCAGGAGTGAACAAAGCTGCCAACAACAGAACTACTAGCAGGAAGAAATAGCCACTATTCTCTTAATAACTTTTTAAACATATCATGAAAGTATTAAAATCAAAATCTGTTTATTAGTCTAAGAAAAACTGTCAGTCACAATTCAGTTCAATTCAGAAGCAAACTTAGCAATGCAGCCTCAGGAGTCGTGATAAATCGGGCTTCTGATATACACTTGTAATATCAGCAATTAGCCCCAAGACCCCAGGTTTAAGATAAGAAAGGCCGTGAAAGAAAGGTAGATCGGGCTGGTGGCAGGAGACCTGGGTCATCCAAGTCAATGTGGGACTCAGTAAACAAGAGCAAAGTCAGGTCCCTGACAAAGCAGTGGTCTCCAAACTGAGGTGCCTGCAGCCGAGGTGATGTGCACCTTGAGACAGCTAGGTGAGGAAAGAAAATATTAGAACTTCTCTCCCTGAAACACTGAGGTGAGAAAAGAAAGCACTAGAACTTCTGTTTATTTTATCTAAAAGTAAAGCTTCAATATGAGCATTTTCAAATATGCGCGAGTGTACAGTAGTTAATACGTATCATTTTGAATCAAATATTCATAAAATAAGTTAATTTTTCACTTATACATATTCAAATAATTTATAGCCAAATGTGCTAGATTTTAGTCTATGATGAAAGTGACTATCTGCCTTTATTTCCCAGGATCTAGTACAGTAATTGGCATATAATAGATACTCAGTAAGTATCAACTGGATGAAATAAAGGTGAAACTGTGTAGATAATTTACTTCAGAAATAATCTGCCCTACAAGGTGATTTGTAATGTTTGGCCAACATGATGTGCAACCACCCCAATCAATATGAGCAGCTTATTTACTCAGGAAAGCAGGCTTGGCATGTAATAGTATAAGTAAGAAAGCCAGAATCCAATGAAGCATATTGTAGCCTGATTGAAGAATATTAAGAGGAATGGTATGGTCTGAAATGACTAGAGAATTCCTCTAGGATCTAGACCTGGAGGTTAATAAATGTTGCCATTTAGATCACTTAACTAATTCCCTTCCTCTGATTTCCCAATACACACTCAGATGATCACTTGGTTTCCACGTGCACTTTTTAATCAGAGTGTGTAGGTTCATCCTCTTCCCTTGGCATCTTATTGTAGATATGTAGTAAAATTATAAAGAAATGAATGGAAAAGATGGACACCTAATTCAGGATGGTGGTTTCACTAGGAGGATGGGAAAAGAGACTGGGAGGGTTATGCAGGCGTCTCCATGTGTATTTGTAATATAGCTAAATTATAATCTACATTTTTTTTCTTTTGCTGACGAAGATTCACCCTGAGCTAACATCTGTCACCAATCTTCTCTTTTTGCTCGAGGAAGATTTGCTCTGAGCTAACATCTGTGCCAGTCTTCCTCTATTTCATATGTGGGTCACCAACAAAGCATGGCTGATGAGTGGTGTAGGTCCACGCCTGGGATCTGGGCCTGTGAACCCAGGCCACCCAAGCAAAGCATGCCAAACTGAACCACTATGCCTCGGAGACAGCCCCTAATCTACATTTTTAAAAACCCCAAAATGAAGACAAAAGATCAGGTTAAAAGTTGTAGCAATAATCCAGGTGGGAATGGTGAGGTTGATTTGACATAGTGACAGCTGGAATTAGAGAAAGGACTAAATAAAGCAGTGATCACAAAAGTGTCCATTCTAGTTCTCCCAGCAAGAGAGGTAAGTGACCTCATACTTCCTGATATAACCTATCCAACCAAGTCTAGGTATATCTGAAGTCCATGTGAATTTTACATTTCACCCTGTAATATATGAGTGTTTGTTTTAATATCAATATATTTTATATTAATTATACCTTACACCTTTGACTTTATTATAACATATCTGACTGTAATTCATGTCTGAAATTTTTCTAAGGAGACGAGGACAAAGTATGAACAATGATATATTAAAAAAGAGTCATAACACGATTCCATCATGAAATCTGCAAACAACACAATGCCCAGTGATCAACATGCTCATAAAACATGCATCTAAATTATCATATATAATACATAATCTACAATATGTAGATGTTGGTGATTTGGAAAAAAATTACTATAATATAATGTTAAGTGAGTACAGGAAGATACAAAAATGTAAGTACAGTGTGATATGAGCTATAGGAATCATATATAACAATCCATAGAAGACCAGAAGGAAACGCAGATATCAGGTACTCTTTCGGTAGATTTTTCTACATTATTTTGTATTTTCTCAAAATAATTTTTTTTAAGTAACACTGTTAGCATATGAGATCTGCCAGGGAAAGTTGATGACTTTAGGAAAGTTTGTTATTTAGCTGCTCTAAATCTTATCTATGAAGCACAAATAATAATGCCTACTTCAAAGAACAGTGAAATATTTTTGAGTAACATAGAATAGTACCTGCTCATAATAGGCTATCAATAAATGCCAGTTTCCTTCTACCTAGAGTCTAACATACTGTCATGAGCATAATGACTATCTTAGAGCAAAAATTAACTAAGATCATTAAGGCTGTGTGTGTGTGTGTGTGTGTGTGTGTGTGTGTGTGTGTGTAATTAGGGACAGCGTTAATCATGGTGGATTTCCCAGGAAGACAAATTGTAAACGTAAATATATTGATATTTCAGATCCAACAGGTCATAAACCAGATAGGTAGTTTTATTAGAAGATTTACCCTAAGAACACTCCTTCTATTCCTATTTCTGACAGCCTACCCACAGCCACATTCATCTACTACCATGTCTTCATAATGTCGTAGAATGACATTGTCATCATTGTCCTGATAGAGCATGGAAATGGGGGACAGCCTGGTGGGAATACAGACAGCCTGGGGAATCGCTGGGTCAACTGCATGCATCAGTGCTTGCATGAAAGCATAATTGGAGCTGTTGAGGGAGGTGGTCAGTGAGAAAGGACAATCTCCATGGCAGTAATTTGCCATGAATCCCTTGGGGGCAATGATCCACTTGTGCCAACCCAGGTCCCGGAAGTTGATGAATAGCTGGTGACGATGGCAGAGGTTCTTGCAGGAAGCCTTAGGGACAGGGATGGCTGCTCTCCTTTTTCGGGAAGAAGGGTGGCACTGCTCAGGGTTGAGGGTCACCACCAGCAGGGAAGCATGAAGAGAACGTCTCAGTCTGGCACAGGTGTCCTCAAGCTGAAAATTCACCCCCGAGTCTCTGTTTCCTTTGACCAGTATCTCTAGGAACAAACCTAAATTCTTCTGGGGGTTATTATTCCAATCCTTAGCCACATCCAGCAGGTTGAAGTGAAGAACACCTTGAGGCCATGGTACGGATTGCAAAACAAACAGTTTACCTGGCTTAGGGATGGACTGGCCCCACACACGAGGCTCCTGAACCAGGGACAGACCCAATTCCAATTCTGGTCCCAGGTTATAGTAAGTATTGGGCCCCAAGTCCAGGCCTAGCTGGGCCATTGTTAATTGCTCTTTGTCTTTAATGGCAGACAGGTTAAAGCAGAGGAGCTTCTGTAGGCAAGAGGAGGCTTGGGAAAGGTTCTTGGAGTAAAGATAGAAACCTAGATGGAAACAAAGATATGAGAGTCACATAACGTATTTTACTTCATATCCACCTATATGATATAAATGTCAAATGTTATATGCATATCCACATGTACAAAATAAGGGTAGAAAATTATCAGTTATACTCAAACTCTACCATTGGGGAGGATTTCTTTCTCTTACTTCCCATTTAAGGGCAGACATTCTTATCTTCACATCCGTAGGTCCCCCAGGGGTCCTGGATAGAATTTAGAAGGTCCATGACATTGGATGAGAAAAAGAATTGCATTTTTATTTTCACTAAACTCCAAATGAAATTTAGCATTTTCTTTCAATTATGAATATAGACAACAAATTCCAATAATATTGTCAGGGCCTATGACACTGTCACCAATAAAAATAATGTGTATGTTCATACACTAAGTTGTTGCAGTATCTTAAAATGACACTTATGGTTATACTACTTTGAACTTATGGTAGTAATAGTCCCTTCCCAGTACCTTGTTATTTGTTGCATTACTAAAGCGTCATATACATTACTATACACACATTTGTTTTTAAAATATTTTTATAAATATATTTCAATATTTAATTGACTTTTGAAATTCTAAATATTTTATTATAGGCATGTAAACCGTTATTCTGAGAAGTGGTCCGTCAGCTTCAACAGAACTGCCAGAGGGACCCACGGCACCAAAATGTTTTAAGAACATCCTCGGCTGTCAGGTGTTCCTGGCCAAAATCTAACCACCTAGACTGACTTTAAAACAAACTCCTATCATCCAGCCAAGACTGGCCCTCCAGAAATCCCTTATGTTTTATCCTTAGGTAATTCCTTATCTAAAGCCCTCGGTTGTCCATGTCAACAATTTCTAGTTGTATCTCTGAATACTTCCTCTCCCACCTCACTGAATATTGAGGTACAATGTGAATCTTCAATTTCTCCACATGGACCCCCTTTTCTGTATCTTTTGAAGTTGTAGATGTACTCTCCCTGTTTTCAAAGCTAACTTCTCTGCCTGGAATTTCAAACCTCACCCATTCCTCTAAGAAAAGGCACAATAGAGTTGATTTTTACCTTCTTTTTTTTTTCTCTCATCTTCAGTTTCTCCCTCTTCACAAATAACTTCTTTGACCTAATGCCACCATTTTGTTTGGTAGCTCCACCCTGGGGATTGTCAACTCCAAGATCAGTCTAGGTGTTCTGTCTCTACTTCTTACCTCATATTCTTTGTTATTTTCCTGATCTTTACACTTACTCCTCCACTGAGACATCTTTCTTAAAGGTTGGCTAACTGTCAAATGCAGGAATGTTTTCACAGTGCTTATTTATCTCAACCTCTCTGAAAAGTTGATCTCTCCTGTTCAAGGCTCCTTATTCTAATATTTTGGTTTCCCTTTCCACTCATATCACTAAATTACATTCCTAGGCATGAAAGAAAACCCAAAAGCCAGAATGGAAAAGATGGGCAGATTTGAGAGCATGAAAATGAAAAACTTCTATATTCAAAAGACATCATTTACAAAATTAAAAACACAAATAACAGCCAAGAATTCTTATAACATATGAGTTAAAACCCATGATTATCAAGAGCCCTTATAAATGATTAAGAAGCCTTACAGATCATTAAGAAAAAGAAGAATCCTCAATAGAAAAATGGTCAGAATATATAAATAGGTAATCACTGAAAAATAAAAATGAATGACCCATGACCCACTTGAAAATGCATTCCACCTGATTTTTTTAAATTTATTTTTTTAAGCGGCAGTGCTGTTAGTGTTTAGGGCAGCAGGGCAGTGGCCCATTCCACCTTATTAAAGAAATAAAAATTGGGGGCTGGCCCAGTGGTGTGTTAAGTTCACGTGCTCTGCTTCACCAGCCCAGGGTTCCTAGGTTCCGGATCCTGGGTGCAGACCTACACACCGCTCATCAAGCCATGCTGTGGCAGCATCCCACATACAAAATAGAGGAAGATTGGCACAGATGTTAGCTCAGGGCCAATCTTCCTCAACAAAAAAAGAAAAGAAATAAAAACTAAACAATGAGATCGTGTTTTGCTACCAGATTAACAAAAATTGAAAGTGAAAAGAGTGTTGTTACCCAACGGCCATCCAATGTAGCATGGATAAATACATTGCCATATATTATAAAATTAAATACTATACAGCAATGAGAATTAACTACAAATACACACAACATGAATAAATCTCACAGAGTGTTGAGTGAAAGAAGCCAGGCACAAAAAAAGGATACATTCCACATTTCCATTTATATGAAGTTCAAAAACAGGGAATACTAATATGTAATGTTAGATGTCAGGACAGATATTACCCTTGTAGAGGAGCAGTGATTAACCAGAAGGAAGCATGAAGGATCCTCTAGGGTGCTGGTTATGTTCTGTTTCTTGATCTGGGTGCCGGTTATTCTGTGAAAATTCATTGAGCTCTTCTCTATGATGTATGCACTTTTCTGAACATACGTTATACTTTAATAAGTTTCTATTTTTAAAAAGATAGTTGTCAAATTGTGGGGAAGTGAGAATCCTCATACACTCACGGTAGGGTATAAATTTTGGAGGACATTAGCCGTATATAAAAAGTATAAATGTGCTTACTCTTTGATCCAACAATCCCCTTCTAACAATTTATCCTAGGGAAATAATAGAAAAGTGCACACACAAAAAATGGTTGTAAAGCTGCACTATTTATATTATGTCCATGCCCATCAACAGGGCATTAGTTACATAAATTATAGCATGTCTATACAATGGAATAGCATGCAACCACTGAAACGAGGTAATGTGACTTTTTGTTCTTGCTTGTACGAGATGTTCGTAATACTGGAGGAATGTATAGTATGATCCCGTTTATAAAAAAACATTACAAGATTCTACTATATATATGGAAAGAAGAAAAGTCTAGAAGAATATATATCAACTATTAATGGTGGTTTTCTCTAGGGGGAGAGTTAGGGAGAGATGATGGTAAGATTATGTCCTTTTCTTGTATCATTTGATAAGATTATAATCATCACAAAAATAATAGCTTTTTTCCAGGAGGGAGGGAGGGAAGTACATATCCTCAGCCGTTTTCTACTGTCTCCATGGAAAACTCTTCAAACTAGCTCCTTTTACCTCTTGACCTTCCTCCAGGAATTTTTCCTGAACCCCCACCCCCAAGGCCCTGAGCCACTAACATAATACTTAGCACAATGTATGGAAATCATCCGTCTCTCTTCTATGAACTTTTGTGTGTGTGTGTGTGTGAGGAAGACCAGCCCTGAGCTAATGTCCGTTGCCCATCCTCCTCTTTTTGCTGAGGAAGACTGGCCCTGGGCTAACATCCGTGCCCACCTTTCTCTACTCTATATGGGACGCCGCCACAGCATTGCTGACAAGCCGTGAGTCGGCGGGCGCCTAGGATCTGAACATGCGAACCCCGGGCTGCCAAGCTCGAACTAAACCGCTGCGCCACCAGGTCGGCCTCTTCTATGAGCTTTTAAAGGGCAGACTTTATCTTTACTTTCTGTATTCTTATGGCCATACCTAGCTTGCAGCACACAGTAGTTATCCAATAAATGCTTCTTGGACAAATGAGTATTCAAGTCTTATCGCCAGTAGCTGCAAAACTAACCAACCAGGGCTCTCAATTCCCCATCTGAACTACCTGGAAGGCTATATAGAAATGCAGATTACAACACCATCTCTGACTTTGAATAAGAATTGAGTGGGAGAATGAGGGGCAGGAACTGGGCTGGAGAATCAACTTTTAACAGTTGACCTGGGTAATTTTGGTGGGTGGTCAGTCTGGCAAATTATTGAATGGCTCTCCCTCAGATCCCATATAAAGGGTATGACAGTGGCATATGTTATTGCTCTGTATTCACAAATCAAGAGTAGCCTTTTTCACCCAGCAAAAGTGGTGAGTATGTGTAGAGAAGAGAAGCAAGACTCATGGGCAAACTGAGCTCAAAATTTTCACCCCTGCTCACCATACCAAAGGTACTAGGCTCCGTAAACTGTGAGCTGAAGAGGGGGAGACTGAGCCCTAATTCGACCCTTACCCCTCCCACTTAAACTGCAGCACAAAGCTGTGGATTCAGAAAAAACCTATTTTGAATAATCCTGACTTTGTTCACACACTAACTGTATGATCTTGAACAGGTTGCAGGTTGTCTACTCTCTGAGTCTTCATTTCCTTACTGTTAAAAAGCTGATAAGAATGCCTGCCTCCCAAATCTCAGGTGTGCTTGGGATTAAAGGAAATAAAATATGTAAAATACGAGCACAAGACCTTCTACGAATCCCTCAATAATTGTTACTTCCCCTTCTTTCCTTTCTTCACACCACCCACTACCAGATTTTTCTCCAGGAAATATTCCAATTTCCTTACCTTGATCTGGGAGAAGTCGGAGCACGTTCCCACGGACACCCAGATCCTTGACGGAGCACAAGTCTTGGGAGCCCCCAGTAGTTGCTGCTGCCTCTCGATCCTGGAAAATTTTCTTCAGGATATAAGGCATAGGTTGGAACTTCTTGGGTGAAGGCACCTTGTCTAAGCCCAGAAATTGGAGAAAGACATATTCTTGAAATTGGAACGTCTGGCCCAGAGCCAGAGTTAACAGGAGGCCAAGAGCCAAGACTGGCAGGGAGGGAATCATGGCCTCTGAGCTGAGACAAAGCTGTCTAGTCAGGCTGGAGAGGGCTCTAGCTCCTGACTGCCCAGCAATTCAGGTGCTGCTAATTTATCTGATGTAAGATAATCAAGTGTGAATTGCTCTCTTCCCAGCTCCTCAAAGGCAATTGGATGTGAAAAGACGTAGAATTTTCTCTTCCCTTGCTCTACTCTTCCAGAGAAAAGTTCACAAAACAAAGATTACCAATGCATGAACGCTGCTACAAAAATCTGAGGTTTGTCAGCAGTAGACAGAGTGGAGAGGAGACATGCATTTATTCATTTAACAAACATTTATTAAGCATCTATTATGTTCAAGGCTCTGAGATAGGTGCTAGGAGCATAGTAATGAATAATTCAAAGTCTTGTCATTCATAGTCTAATTAGACAAACATATAGGTAGATTTCTATTCGACTATATCCACAGCAATGTTGGAAACCAAACCAGGGAGAGACAACTCCTCCGAAGGAAATTTATCTGCACTCCCCATCTGTTTTCAGCTCCAAGAGGGACTGAATTTTGTTCATCTAACTTTGCCCTTCCTGATTAAGAGTCAAAAGTCAGACTGACTGGCTTAATTCTGGTTCCATTACTTATTAGGCATGTCACTTAACCTTCCTAAGTCATTATTTTCTCAACTGTAAATAAAAACTGACCTTCTAGGGGCTGGTCCAGTGGCTTAGTGGTTGACTTTGCATGCTCGTTTCAGCAGCCCAGGTTCGTGGATTCAGATCCCAGGTGCAGACCTGCTCACCACTCGTCAAGCCACGCTGTGGCGGGGTCCCACATACAAAAGATAGAGGAAGATTGGCACAGATGTTAGCTCAGCGACAATCTTCCTCAAGCAAAAAGAGGAAGATTGGCAACAGATTTTAGCTCTGGGCCAATCTTCCTCACCAAAAAAAAAAAAAAAAGCCCCAAAAAACTGCCCTTCTCGTTTGCCATAGGAATCTGATAAGATGATGTATTTAAAGCACTCAGCACCATGCCTGCCAAATGGTAAGCTCATGTAAGTGTTCACAGAGGAGACAGCTCCAAAGTCTATAGGGAAATTTTTCAGTAAGACAATCAGGCATTCAAGGCTGAAGGAACTACCTGTGGAAAGGCAAGGAGCCTATTGAGAAGTTTAAGTATGGCAGCTTATATCAATTTCTGTTTTTTGTTTTGTTTTGTTTTGCCAAACTACTACAAGATTTTCAAATGCTATGGAACTAACTTGTTCGTTATCAAAATAATTTTCAATATTTTTGAGGACAGGGACTTAATCATGTTACATTATTTTATATCACCTATTATAAGAACTTGTTTCCCCTAAAGGAAAAACAAAATATTGTATCTAATATATAATAGTTTCCCGTCATCTACAGGATAAAATCTAAACTCGTTAGCTTGACATTTAAGGACTTTCTTAGTCTGGCACCTATATCCCCAGCCAGCCTCATTTCCTACCACCCACCATCATCAGTGTTAACCTCTAATGATATTGACCTATCTGCAGTTCTATGAGCTCACTTCACCTGAGAGCCTTTACACAGACCAAGTTCAAAGGTCACTTCTATGGTAAAGACTTCCGGGACTCACCAAAATAGATTAAGACATTTTTCTTATTCCCACAGAGCCTTGAGTGGGCATCCATTACAGCACTTACCACAGTGCATTTCACTGTGTTCTGCCTATGTCCCGCCCAGACAATACACTCATTAGTCATTGGAACTATGTCTTTTCCTCTAATTACCCCCCTACTGAGGAAAGTGTCTGGCAGGTAGTAGACATTCAATAAATATCTGTGCAATAAATAAAGGAATGAATGAATTGGTGCTGTTTCCAGAAGTCTCACTCTTTTAGATAGCCAAGTTTCCTCCATTCACGTTTCTCCTGTCTCCTCCTATGTGCATCCTAGTTAACACTTTTAAATTAATCTACAATCCCCACCTGTTTTCAACAATAAGCGTGGGTTGCATTTTGATTTCCTTTATTGAACTTTCCTGACTTAAAGTCAGAAATCAGACTAACTGGTTTAAACTCTGGTTCCACCACTTACCAGCTGTGTGATCACAGGCAAGTCACTCAACTGTAAAGTGAGAATAAAACATTCTTTTTTTTTTTTGGTGAGGAAGATTGGCCCTGAGCTAACATCTGTTGCCAATCTTCCTCTATTTTTTGTATATGGGATGCCTCCACAGCATGGCTCAATGAGCCCTGTATAGGCCTGCCCCCAGAATCCAAAACTGCAAACTCCGAGCCACCAAAGCAGAGCACATGAATTCAACCACTACACCACCAGGCTGTCCCCACAATAAAACATTCTTTGCAAAGGTGCTGAGGGGATCTGATGAGCTAATGCATACGCAATGCTCAGGACAATGTTTGCCAAATGGTAAACAGTCAATAAAAGTTAGTTGATATTAATCATTATTATTTATTAAAG
The DNA here is from genome assembly GCA_031878705.1 of Tapirus indicus. NCBI lineage: Eukaryota > Metazoa > Chordata > Mammalia > Perissodactyla > Tapiridae > Tapirus > Tapirus indicus. Next base: position 104,951,660 of record CM062918.1, on the reverse strand, counting down.
TGGAGTTTGATCAAGGGAAAGAAAGCAATAATTGAGAGAGTGCAGTCACTGGATACAGCAGAAAAAACACCAAATCAGGACTCGGGAGGTCTGGGTTAATTAAGGCTCCTCCAGTGACCATGTAATCTTGGGCAATTCACTCAGTCTTTTATGATACATACTCAGGCATGGAAATTTTTTAAATAGATGGATTTGAATGGTCTGAGGTGTCATAAAAGGCTAACCTATTTGGGCCTCACTTTGTTTACCTATAAAATCAAAGAGTTGAATTTGACCTTCTCTAAGAATTCTACAAACAAAAACATTGTAATTCTGGACTTTCAACCCAAATTAGGAAATCAAAATTGAGGCAATATGGCTAAATAGTATAGAACTTGTGGACTTAGATTAAAATCCTAGCTCTATCACATACTGGCTGTGGGGTCCTGAACAAAACTGTTTCCCTGGACTTTGATTTTCCAATCAATAAAATGAGAAATATATCAGTCCAGCAGAATTATTGTGATAATAAGCATGAAAAATATTCCACTTTGATAGTAAAAAAAAAAGAAAGCAAATTAAAGCAATGAAATGTCTTTGTCTATCCAATTAACATGAAAAAAGACAATGTAGCTTGTGTAGATGAAGAAGCAAGGAAACAAGTATTATTCTTCTCAGTTCCGGGGTATACATAAACTTATCTGGAGGAAAATTTGCAGTATATATTAAAAGTTTTTAAACTATTCGTGTCCTTATATGAGGTATCTAGTGCAGCCAAATTCATAGGGACAGAAAGTAGAATGGTTGTTGCCAAGGTTAGGGGAGGAGAGAATGGGGAATGGGGAGTTATTGTTTAATAGATACAGGGTTTCTGATTTGCAAGATAAAGAGTTCCGGAGATAGGTGGTGGTGATAGAACAATGTAAATGTACTTAATGCCACTAAACTGTACACTTAGGAAAGATTAAGATGACAAATTTTATGTTATGTGCATTTTGCCACAATTTTTTTTTTTTTGAGGAAGACTGGCCCTGAGCTAACATCTGTTACCAAGCTTCCTCTTTTTTTTTTTTCTTTCTTTATTCTCCCTAAAGCCCCAGTATATAGGTGGATATCCTAGTTGTAGGTCCTTCTAGTTCTTCTCTGTGGGACGCCGCCTCAGCATGGCTTGATGAGCGGTGAGTAGGTCTGCGCCCAGGATCTGAACCGGCCAAAGCGGAACACACAAACTTAACCACTATGCCACTGGGCCGGCCCGCATAATTTTTAAAAATACTCGTGTCCTTTGATCAGCAATTCCATTTCTAGAATATTATTCTAAGCCACTAGAATATAAGCTACAAAAGGGCAGGGACAAATGATAGGCATTTCACAAATATTTGTTGAGTGAATTAAGTAATGGAAGTGGACAAAGAATTACAGATGTATTCATTTTAGTATTATTTATTATAGAGAAAACTTGAAAACAACCCAACTCTACAATAGTAAATACATTATAGAACATTCATAAGTTAGATTATTACTCAGCCATAAATAATGTTGTAAAAGAATATTGAATGGCATGGAAACTTATCCATGAATATTATTAAGCAAAAAAACCCAGCAGATTTTGACACAATATATAGAAAATAATCCAATTTTATAAAAATATGCACAGAAGGGGCCGCCCGGTGGCGCAGCAGTTTAGTCCGCGCTTGGCAGCCCGGGGTTCGCAGGTTCAGATCCCAGGCGCCTGCCGCCGCACTGCCTGTCAGCCCCGCCGTGGCCGCGTCCCATATAAAGTAGAGGAAGATGGGCACGGATGTTAGCCCAGGGCCAATCTTCCTCTGCAAAAAGAGGAGGATCGGCAGTGGATGTTAGCTCAGGGCTGGTCTTCCTCGCAAAATAAATAAATAAAAATAAAAGTATGCACAGAAATAATCTGGAAAGATTGATATCAAAACATTAACAACTGCAATTTCTTAGTAATTTTTTGTAAATGTCTATATTTTTTAAAATTTTACAATTATTTTTATCATCAGAAAAAGTTACTTAAACAAAACAATATAGTCATGACCGTGAAGCACAATTGATTGGGAGCTTCTACCAGCCAGTGAACAAGCATTTACTGAGTGTCTAGAACACTGCTCTAAGCACTAGGGATATAGAAGTGGCAAAGGAAAGTCCCCAGGCGAAGAACCGGGTCAACTTACATTGAGAACGAAGAACTTCAAACACATAATGCAGCTTCTCTAACCCCGACACTCTGACCTCACTCACACCCTCCTACTGATGTATGTATATGAGTGCCTTTCCCTGTAATAAAAAGACCCTGAAATTGTTTTGTTTTGTTTTTTTTGCTGAGGAAGACTGGCCCTGGGCTAACATCCGTGCCCATCTTCCTCCACTTTATATGGGACGCCGCCACGGCATGGCTGACAGGCAGTGCGTCGGCGGGCGCCCGGGATCCGAACTCGCGAACCCCGGGCTGCCAAGCGCGGACTAAACCGCTGCGCCACCAGGCGGCCCCTGTTTTGTTTTGTTTTGTTTTGTTTTTTAACCTTTTCTACTCAATTGAATTGCGGATACAGCCTCCATCATCTCTAAATATGATAAAAAAGCCATTGCACTAGTGTGGACAAAGAAAGAAAAGTTGACAGGGCCGGCCCAGTGGCATAGCTGTTAAGTTCGCTCGCTCCACTTCGTTGACCCAGGGTTTCGCAGGTTCGGATCCCGGGCGCCCGCTGACACACCACTAAGCAAGCCATGCTGTGGCGGTGTCCCATATAAAATAGAGGAAGATGGGCATGGATGTTAGCCCAAGGCCAGTCTTCCTCAGCAAAAAGAGGAGGATTGGCAACAGATGTTAGCTCAGGGCTAGTCTTCCTCACAAAAAAAAAAAAAAAAGAAAGAAAGAAAGAAAACTTAAGAGGAATCTTCAGGAATTAAGGAAAAAGTGTCGAGATTTTCCATACTGATTATAACCCACACCCTGGTGACCATTCGCACCCTCTTACTAGTTTTTAGAGAAGAGAGGAATGAGCACAGGCAATGAGAGATTACCCAGACATGTAGAGTAAGAATTTGCTGAGGGCATCTGAAAAGCCAACACACTAAAAATTAATTTTTGGACAGAAAATTTTAAAAACTGAGGTAGACATCATGGAAAACAATTGGAATTTTTTCACTTCCTTAGATGTACTTTACTAGTATTTTATTTATTTATAGTTATGTTTAGTGGGTGGATGAATGGCAAGAACTATAGCATAAGTAGGAGTAGTAATAGGATGTTGGGGAACAAAAACCCAGAAGGTACACAGGGTTAATATTTATACTATCTCTTACATCCCGTAAGACCTCATTCTTGCCATTTAAACAGCTTGATCATTTTATCATATTGCCAAAACCAAAACACTAATGAATAAAATCCCTTAGAAGCATGTTAATGACTATATAATAATATCATTTTGGATTAATGTACCATATTTTACTCATACAGGAATTTTTCTTTTAGTCTTTAGACAATAAATAATTCTGTCTTTAGCTGCGTTTCATGACATGCCAATTAAACTTTATCTGCATTTCATATCATATTCTTATGAAGTTATAAGTCTAATTATCAATTCAGTGTACATAAAGACTGTTAAGGGTCTTAATTCTTTTGGATAAATTGTTTTATTTATTTTTGTGTGTGTATGAGGAAGACTAGCCCTGAGCCAACATCCGTGCCCATCTTCCTCCACTCTATGTGGGACGCCGCCACAGCATGGCTTGACAAGCGATGCATCAGTCCACACCTGGGATCTGAACCTGTGAACCCTGGGCCACCGAAGCAGAGCATGCAAACTTAACCACTCCGCCACTGGGCCGGCTCCTAAGTTGTTTTAGATAATGTCAATTTATGCTACCAGCAGGAGCGAATGAGAGTTCAATCTTACTAACCCTGGTTAGCCTTGAATCTTCTTTCTCCTTCTTTAACTTTTTCTTGAGGAAGATTAGCCCTGAGCTAACATCTCTTGCCAATTCTCCTCTTTTTTTGCTGAGGAATATCGGCCCTGGGCTAACATCCATGCCCATCTTCCTCTACTTTATATGTGGGATGCCTGCCACAGCATGGCTTGATAAGATCCCGCACCCGGGATCCAAACCTGTGAACCCCAGGCCTCCGAAGCAGAGTGTGTGAACTTAACCAATATGCCACCGGGCCAATCCCTCCTTCTTTAAGTTTTTAAGATGAGACATAAATGATAGATCCTTTTTATCTTAATTTGGACTTCTTTGATTATTAAGATTGATTTTTTTTGAAGCCATTTGTATACTCTCTTAGAAATGTACATTTTTGTTGTTCACACCCTTTTGGACTATAGCAAATATACCTCTTATAAAAAAAATAGCATTTTTCAGTAATTGTCAGCATCAGGTAAACAGAAACCCCCACTGCAGGGTTTTGTACCTATTATGTGATAATCACAAATTGAGTTTAGATGTTCTGCTGAGATGTCTAGGCACTGTCACTTCAAATGTATACCACTCAACCTTAAAGTCCCCTGAAACAAAAGCTACTCAAACAGCAGTCCATGGATCCATGCCTTCTTGCAAATTGTTTATTACTTGAGAACAACAGTGCAGAAAATGAGAGTGTAAAGGAATGTTGAGAGCAATTTGACAGAGTAATGTTACATCAGATGAATCTATTATTTTAAAAATGGGACTTGTGGGGCTGGCCTGGTGGCATAGTGGTTAAGTTCACGTGCTCTGCTTCAGCGGCCTGGGGTTCGCAGGTTCAAATCCCAGACACAGACTGACACACAGCTCATCAAGCCATGCTGTGGAGGTGTCCTGCATACAAAATAGCGGAAGATGGGCACAGATGTTTGCTCAGGGCCAGTCTTCCTCAGCAAAAAGAGGAAGATTGGCAACAGATGTTAGCTCAGGTCCAATCTTCCTCAGCAAAAAAGAAAAAAAATAGGGCTTGTATTTTGTATGTATTTTTTAATGTCAATTTCTAGTAATTTTTAAATTATATCTTATAAATGTTTTGGTCCATGATTGGAGATTAAAACAACAAGCTGAAACTTTACCATAGACAGATTGAGAAGCAGTATTCTAAAATATTTTTTTGACTCAGTGTATTAGTTTCCTATTGCTGTTGTAAAAAATTACTGCAAATTTAGTGGCTTAAAACAACACAAATTATTATCTTACAGTTCTGCAGATCAGAAGTCCAAAATAGGTCCTAATGGGTTAAAATCAAGGTACAGGTGGAGCTGTGTTCTTTCTGGAGTCTCTAGGGGTGAATCTGTCTCCTTGCCTTTTCCACCTTCTAGTGGATGTCTGAATTCCTTGGCTAGTGACATCTTCCTCCATTTTCAAAGCCAGCAGGGTTTGAAAGCCAACATTTGAAGCCAACATCTTCAATATCTCTGACTCTGATCTCCTTCTTCCACTTGTAAGGATCTTTGTGATGACATTATGTCAATACGTGGCAATCTTCCTATCTCGAGACCCTTGACTTAATCACATCGAGGAAGTCTCTTTGCCATGTAAGGTAACATAGTCACAGGTTTTGGGGTTTAGGATGTGGACATATTTGGGGGGGCGCTAGTCAGCCTACCACAATCAGCCTACTAGTTTTAGCCCCCAAAGCCACATTCTTAAATTCACCTTTTGAGAGCAATAGGGTCTCCTGGTTACATCAGACAGACTTGTTTCCCACAAATACGCATGTCAGACCATGGTCCATGTGGTAAGTAATTAAATGATTTGGTCCTGGATATAAACAAACAAACAAAACCCCTCTGTTGGTTTTCAGCCTGTTATAAAAACAGACACACAGGTCAATGGAACAGAATTGAAAGCCCAGAAATAAAACTGCACATCTACAGACAGCTAATCTTTGACAAAGCAGCTAAGAACATACAATGGAGAAAAGAAAGCCTCTTCAATAAATGATGCTGGGAAAACTGGACAGCCACATGCAAAAGAATGAAAGTAGACTACTTTCTTTCACCATACACAAAAATCAACTCAAAATGGATCAAAGGCTTGAAGGTAAGAACCGAAACTATAAAACTCCTGGAAGAAAACATAGGCAGTCCACTCTTTGACATCCGTCATAGAGGGATCTTTTTGAATTTCATGTCTACTCAGACAAGGGAAACATAGGAAAAAATAAACAAGTGGGACTTCATCAGACTAAAGAGCTTCTGCAAGGCAACGGAAACCAGGATCAAAATGAAAAGACAACCCACCAGGTGGGAGAAAATATTCACAAAGCATATATCCAATAACAGATTAATCTCCATAATGTATAAAGAACTCACACAACTGAACAACAGAAAAACAAACAACCCAATCAAAAAATGTGCAGAGGATCTGAACAGACATTTTTCCAAGGAAGATACACAGATGGCCAATAGGCACATGAAAAGATGTTCAACATCACTAATCATCAGGAAAATGAAAATCAAAACTACACTAAGATATTAGCTTACACCTGTTAGAATGGCTATAATCACCAAGACAAAAAACAACAAATGTTGGAGAGGTTGTGGAGAAACAGAAACCCCCTAATTCACTGCTGGTGGGAATGCAAACTGGTGCACCTCTATGAAAAACAGTATGGAGATTCCTCAAAAAAATTAAAAATAGAAATACCTTATGATCCAGCTATTCTACTACTGGATATTTACCCAAAGATCCTGAAAGCAACAATCCAAAGAGGCTTGTATACCCCTATGTTCATCACAGCATTATTCACTATAGCGAAGAAGTAGAAGCAACCCAAGCGTCCCACAACAGAAAAGTGGATAAAGAAGATGTGGTATATATATAGGATGGAATACTACTCAGCCATAAAAAAAAGACAAAATCGTCCCATTTGCAACAACATGGATGTACCTGGAAGGTATTATGCTAAGCAAAATAAGCCAGACAGAGAAAAACAAACACCGCATGATTTCACTCATATGTGGAAGATAAACTAACACATGGACAGAGAGAACTGTTTGGTGGTTACCAGGGGGTAGAGGGTGGGGGTGGGCACAAGGGATGAGGGGACACATTTATATGGTGACTGACAAATAATAATGTACAACTAAAATTTCACAATGTGATAAACTATTATGACATCAATAAAAAAATGAAGAGAAAAAGTCATTTAACTCTACTTTCCACATTACCAGTTACTGATCCATTTTCTGCTCTTCTTTGCAGAAAACTTCTTGAAATAGTTGATTATATTTGCTTCCTCCAGTTCTTATTCTTTCATTCTACAACATGGCTCTTGTCCAGGTCACCAGTGACATTCACATTGTCAAATCCAATACCCAGTTCTCAACTTTCATCTTACTTTGCTGTCAGCAGCATTTGACACAGTTGATCACTCCTTCCTCCTGTCTACACTTACTTGGTTTCCAGGATAGCATCCTCTTTTGGTTTACCACCTACCTCATGGGTCACTCATTCTCAGACTCCTCTTCTGGTTCTTCTTCTCATCAGTCTCTTAGAGTTGGGATGTCCCAGACCTCAGGCTTCAGGTCTCTTTTCTTCTCTAATTACCTTCACTATCTTGGTGATCTCATCTAGTCTGTGGCTTCAAATACCATATATGCTGATGACTTTCAAATTTATATATCTAGCTCAGAACTTTGAATTCCAGAACCCTTTACTTAGCTGTTTAATCATCACCTCTTGGATGTGTAAAAAGCCTTGTAAAAGTTATACTATCCAAAATGGAATTCCTGATCTACACTATACTCCTGCAGGCTTTTCTACCTCAGTTAATGCCAACCAATGTCTTCCAGTTGTTCAGGACATAGTCTTCAATTATCCTTGCCACCTTTCTTTCTCCCATACCCCATATTCAATTCATCAGGAAATTCTATTTGTTCTGTCTTCAAAATATTTTCAGAATCTGTACTCTGCTGCTACCACCCTAATCTGAGGCACTATTATTTCTCATCTGATTTATATCATAACCTATAAATTGATCTCTGCTTCCAACCTTGGCCCATCCCCATCCCCACCAGTCTGGTCACAATGCATCAGCCAAATTCTTTAAAAAGATCAGTTAACTTACTCATCTGCTCAGCAAACTCCACTGACTCTGTATTTCACTCAGAGTAAAAGTCAATGTCTACAAGATCCTATTCCAGTTACTTCATCTACTAATTTTGCCCCTTGCTCTCTCTGCTCCAACCACACTGGCTTTGCTGCTATTCCAATTCTTCATTGACTCACTGTTCCTTCTGCCAGGAAGACTCTTACTAGATGTTCCCCTGTCTGATTTCCTCACCTCCTTCAAGTCTTTACACATTCCTCACCCTCTCTTTAAAGCTTATCCTTACCATTCTGTTTTAATTTCCAGTTTGTGCCCCTCTCCCACAACTTGCAATCTCCTGTTCTGTTTTGCTCATAACTCGTATCTTCTAACATACTAATGATTTCATTCATCTGTTCAACAAGTATTTGTGCCGTGCGCTGTTTTAAGCATTTGTGATGTATAAGTGAACTGAACAGATAAAAATCCCTGATCTCAAACAACTTACATTCTATGGGGTTAGACAGCAGACAATAAATATAATAAGTAAGTAAATATTATTTGTTGGATAAATACATGGATATATCTCTGGGCACTTATCCATCCAAGTACTTCTATAGAACAAATTTCTAGAAATGGAATTATTGGGTTAACGAATACGCACATTTTAAGTTTCCATACAATATGGCCAAATTGCTAATCAATAACCAACAGGAAAAAATTGATCTAACACACTTATGTACACACACAAATATGCATATATTCATATATAAATATCTGTCATATGAGTACCAATTGTCTTTTCGGGGTCTGGCCTGTAACTTGGTCTGAAAACATGTCTTTCTTTTATATTTTATGAAATGATGGTGAGAGTAAATGGTGGTATTTTTTCATTGATGTTCTTACTGGAAAAAAAATATCTGGAATGTTTTTTTGTGGAGGGAAATGGGAAATGATATTGGTTTTTTAAGACACAAAATCTGAGAATCACTGACAAAATATTTGGTACTATTAATGTTTCTCTTTCATAATAAAGATGGATTTGAAAAATTAAGACTAATCTTATCAAGAAAATTGCTACCTTTAATCTATAAATTTATATATTCAGAAGATTTTCATAATCAGAACACCCTACCTCAAAGTATTAGGCATCTGTAAAACCTAATCCAGAAATAAAAAGAAATATAGCAACAATTATATATCCTAGACAGAGTAAATAAAATTATAACTTAAAAAATATTTAACACAGAGCTGAATAACTTTGTAAATTAAAATTAGGTGAAAGATAAAATAATATTACATTATAAAACTTTATATTTAATATTTTCTGTATTATGAATAAAAAAACAAGTTCTTAAATGGCAATTTAAAATTTAAATAAATGTTTGTGAACAATTTCTCTTCTGGATAACAGATTTGTGAATCTTTTTGGTTTCTCCAAAAGCAAGGATAATAAAATCTTAATTCTTAAATGTCTAGATTGTGTACCTAAAAGACTACCCTTAATCTCTGGGCCTAGAGCAAAGAAACCAAATGAAAAAAAACCAGTCCTCCTTTCCTCCAAGGGTATAAATTTGCAGTTGATAAGGATTGGTGGTGTCATGCTTATGCCTTGGATAACAATGTTTTGCAAATCTTGCATTCTTAGATAACAGATTCTTAAAAGTATTCTTGTTTAAGAGGGTCAGAAGACAATAGAAAAGATGTTGCTCATGACCTTTACTCTTAGGATTAATCTCATTGACTTCTTTTGAAATTTAGGAACTCCAAGTTTATCTTTGCTGTTTCAAAACTAGTGAGAGAATTTACAAGTTTTAAGGGAGAGGAAGAAAGAAAAAAAACTAAAACAACCTTGGAAACAAATGTACCCATTCTTTCTGTATGCTTGTGCCTTATTATATATAAGCATATGAAAAATACATGCCCTAGTGATTTAAGAATGCACAAATCAATTTGTTAATTAATTAATTAATTTAACAGATATTTATGACACATCAATTTTGCTCCAGGCAATACCCTAGGTTGGTGTTTTTTAAGCTTTGTTGTGACACATTAATGAATAGTGAAATAAATTTTGTGTGTCTATACAAGCATTAAAAAAAAAACTGTATAGAAAATATCAGAGTGCATTGTACAGTGGCTAATAATTCTTTCCTGAAACTTTTTGGCTTTAACATTTATCTGGACGTGTTACTGGGTGTATTTCTTAATGTGGGTCACTGGCAAGACAGTGTGAATGCCACCATACTAATAAGACCCTTGAACAATAGAGGTTACCTTTTCTTTCATGGAGTTTGCATTCTGGTGAGGAGACCAGTAAGGAAACCAACAAAGATGATGTGATAGAGTAAGTACAGGGTCCTGGGGTGGCAATGGGAAAGACACTAGAATTGAGGGATCAGCACTACTTCCTGGAGGAAATGACATTTCAGTGAAGACTAGAGGAGAGGCTAAGAACATGGACTGTGAAGACAGACTGCCTGGATCCTACCAGGGCTCCGCTTTTATTTCCCATGAAATTTTGTGCAAGTTACTTAACCTCTGTGCCTTAGTTTCCTTACATATAAAAGGAAAAAGTAAAGGTACCTATCCCATAGGGCTGCTGTTAGGATTCACTGACATAATGAAGCTAAAGTGCTCAGCCTGACACATCCTTGATAAAAGTTTGCGATTACCATCATAGGAGCTGGGGGGAGGGGTGGGCCAGAGAAAGAGGTGTGCACGTGCTCCCTCATGTGAAGTCTGTAGGCACCCAGGAATTGGGATGAGGTTGAGAATAGAGCAAAGCATAAGCAAAACCCTGAGAGAAGTGACAAAATGGAAAAGTAAAAGAGGGGCTAGATCATGAAAGGCCTTGTAAACCACATGGATAATGTGGACTTTAATCTACAGACAACTGGGGGGCTTTGAAGAGTTTTAAGCAGGACTGACATCCTTCTGGCTCTCACGTGGCCAGGACCTGTGTGACAGCACATAGTAGCTTTTGTGCATACTTTTAAAGTTTCCTTCTCTACAAAGCTGATTGAGACACATCTTCCTCTGGACTAACAGAGCTCCATGCTAGGGCACAGGGTGGACTTGCCCCATCACCTTTCTGCAAGACACACAATGGCCCTCAATGTGAAAAAATGGATTGCAGGGGACTGAATAATACAGGAAGATCAGCCAGGAGATAGTTTCAGTGATTCAGACTGGAAATAATGGTGGTTGTGGCAGTGGGGATCAAACAGAAAGACATGCATAAGTAGAATTAACTAGAATTGGTGTTTGAATATCTAGGCTGAAGAGAAGGAGGAATCCTACATGGCAGTTAGACTTTGGACTTGGACAGCTGGATGGATGGGAGTGCCAGCCATTGAAGCAAAAAACAGAGGAAGTGGAGCAGGTTTGGTGGTGACAATGATGAGGCCAGGTCAGTCTGAGCTGCCTCCTTAGTATCCAAAGAGAGAGGATGAAGAGACCGTTGTATATATCAGCGTGGAGCTGAGAAGGGGGATCTGATTACACATACGGATTTAGGAGCATTGGATTGCCCAGGAAGCCTGCTCAGAACAGTAGATCATTATCTTTTATGAATCATGAACACTTGGAAAAATGTAATCAAAGCAATCTATCTGCTTTCCAGAGAAAACACATACCTGTGTTCAACACATGCTTAACAAGGAAGATACATTCTGAGAAATGCATCATTAGGCAATTTCATCATTGTGCAAACATCATAGAGTGTATTTACACAAACCCAGGTGGTATGGCCTACTACACACTAGGCTATATGGTGCTAATCTTTGTGTGTGTGTGTGAGGAAGATTAGCCCTGAGCTAACGTCCATTGCCAATCCTCCTCTTTTTGCTGAGGAAGATTGGCCCTGGGCTAATATCCGTGCCCATCTTCCTCTACTTTATATGAGATGCTGCCACAGCATGGCTTGACAAGTGATGTGTTGGTTTGCACCCAGGATCCAAACCTATGAACCCCCAGCCGCCGAAGTGCAGCACATGAACTTAACAGCTATGCCACTGGTCTGGCCCCTATTGTACTAATCCTATGGGACCACCATTGGATATGTGGTCTGTCATTGACCGAAATGTCATTATGTGGCACATGACTGTACTCATAACTCTGATTGCATTTTCAGGAGGTTCATTAACTTCTTGAAGCAAATCCATGAAATCTTTGAGGACATCTGAAGTAGCATGAGAAACATAATGAACCCAGGGCAGAATTCACAGAAAAAAAATGTTAAATTAATTAAACAAGGAGGCCATTAGACTGATGTGGCTCTAATGCCATGGCAGCCTATATAAGCAAACCAAAATCTAAGCCTGTAAATGCCTCGAGGTTTCAAAATCAAAACCTAAGGACAACCGATCACAAACGGCCAACTAGGCTTTAGGCCATAGCCAATCAAATAATTTCCTTTTTTTGCCTCTGTACTTTCTTTATAAGTTTTTACCCTGGCTCCTGTCCTGTAGCATGCCTAACTACTTCTGGTTTGGCACTGCCCAACTGGAATCAATTTTTGCTCAAATAAACTCTTAAAAATTTTAATATGCCTCAATTTAACTTTTACCAGAACAAAATACAAGGGAAAACTAACTTTCCTTCTGGGTAAAAGGAAAGAATGTGGTGTTGTGGAAGCCAAGTGAATGTTTTATTTTGTTTTTTGGTGAGGAAGATTGTCCATGAGATAACATCTGTGCCAATCTTCCTCTATTTTGTATGTGGGACTCCACCACAGCATGGCTTGATGAGCAGTGTGTAGGTTCCACACCTGGGATCTGATCCTGCGAACCATGGCCCACCGAAGTGGAGCACGCGAACTTTACCACTACACTACCGGTCGACCTCCAAGTGAATGTTTTGAGAAAGACTTTTTGAACAAGGGCAAATAACAAAAGCCTGAACAGTGTCCACTGGGTTTTTAGAGGGCTTTGATAAACATGAACAGAGCAGCTACAGAGAAAGTTGTTCAGGGGAGTAGGACTCCAGGTGCACCACAGGTTGAGGGGTGAAAGACCAGAAAAGAAACAGAATGGGTAGATACTGAGAAATCAGCATTGAATAAAGATGAGAGATAAAGTGGAAGATGGAGAGAACAAGGAAAGAAAGAGAGAGCTTTTGTAGGTACGGTAAGCATGTTTAAATGTTCATGGGAAGGAACCAAAGTTGAAGACACAAGAGAAAAAACAGAGCTAGTCTTCTGAGAAAGAAAGAAGGGCTGAAATCCAGAACATAGGTGGAGGTATTCTCATTACACCTAGAGTAGAGACATTTCCCTTAGAACAGGGAGAGAGAATTGCATGTCATATTCCCAAGCACTTACATATATGTCCGGTCCAGTTTCATCAACATGCATGAATGGGTCTCCCTCTTATGCCTTGGGGAACTATTGATAGGAACCAGACTCCAGAGTCATCACGATTTTGTCTTTCATCTGCCACTGTTTTGTGATCATAACTAAAAAGTTATTCCATTTCTTCTAAGCTTGTAAGACCTATGCTGCTCTTGAGTCTGAAAATGTTTTACTCACTTACATCATAATTTCTCCAAAATTGAAATCTGGGGGGATTACAACATCCATCTCAGTTTTATTTTCCACCCCTGACAATTGCCCTAACATGATCTGTACTTTATAGCAATGTCTCACAAATAAGCTCAGTTTATTTTTATTTTTTAAAAGAAATTTTACTGTGGTAAACATCCATAACAAAATTCATAATTGTAAGCATTTTTAAGTGTATAATTCACAATGTTGCACAACCATTACCACTATCTGTTTCCAAAAACATTTTCATCACCCCAAATAGAAACTCTATAACCGTTAAGCAATAACTCCCCGTTCCCCCCTCCCCAGCCCCTGGTAACCTCTCATCTACTCTCTGTCTCTATGAATTTGCCTATTCATATAAGTAGAATCCTACAACATTTATCCCTTTGTGTCTGGCTTATTTCACTTAGCTTAATGTTTTCAAGGTTCATCCATCTTGTAGCCTGTGGCAGAACTTCATTCCTTTTTATGATGAATAAGATTCCACTGTACATACGTAGCACATTTTGTACATACACATACCACATTCACCTGATGACACTTCGATTGTTTCTACCTTTTGGCTATTGTGATATTGGCATATAAGTATCCTTTTCAGTCCCTGTTTTCAATTCTTTTGGGTAGGAGTGGAATTGCTGTATCCTACAGTAATTCCATGGTTAGCTTTTTGAAGAATCTGTCAGTTTATTTTCATGCTAATTCCTGTAACTCCTCATTGAGTGCTGTTTGTATATTTTCACTGAGTTTGGTAAATAACAAGAATGACATGTCTCACCCTCACATTTCCCCTGCATAAGCTTCTCCAGGCATACTGACCCTCACTATGATGGGGGAAAGCATTCTGCTTCTGTGTGCACGATTTGCCTCTCCTCTGCTATACACTTTACATACCTACATATTTACTAAAGTATTCATTCCTTATCTGCAGTTTCACTTTCTGTGGCCCAAAAAATATTAAATGGAAAATTCCAGAAATAAATAATTCATAAGTTTTAAATTGTGGGCCATTCTGAGTAGCGTGATGAAATCTGGTACCATCCCACTCTGTCCTGCCCAGGACATGAATCGTCCCTTTGTCCAGCATATTGCTCGTGTTCAAGTAGTCAGTGACATCATCCAACCATCGACATTGTCATGGCTCCATGATCCTCCTGACGTATTGTCAAATACGTCACAGTGCCTACATCATTCACCTCACTTCATCTCATCACAAAAGCATTGTATTATCTCACATCATCACAAGAAAAAGAAGGGTGAGTACAGTACAATAAGATATTTTGAGAGAGACAGAAACCACATTCACATAACTTTTATTTCAGTATACTGTTATAATTGTTCTATTTTGTTATTAGTTATTGTTGTTAATCTCTTACGATGCCTAATTTAAAAAGTAAATTTTACCATGGGTATGTCTGCATAGGAAAGAAACAGTATATATAAGGTTTGGTACTATCCGCAATTTCAGCATCCACTGGATGTCTTGGAATTTATCCCCGTTAGACAAGGTGGGGACTACTGTACATGGAATACCTTAGCACTGGGATGCAGAACCAAATAAAAAACAAATATTCAAGCCCAAGAAAGCAAGCACCAGTAGAGTTTTTGTTAAGAATGTTTCAAGTCTCTGTAATGTCTTTGTTTTATTAAGATACCCTTCACTCAGGGCAAGGAGGACAAGGATTTTTATGTGTTTTGTTTCACTGATTTTATCCTTTTGCCTGGGTAAATCCTAGTACGTGCTCAGCAGATATTTTTTGAATGAGTGAGTGACTGAATACAACTCTCATTGAGTCATCTTGGCTCACTGTTGTCAAGCCTAGAAAGCACTAGGGAGAGCTTCTTGTTCCGTGATCACGGGCACTTTGGCTACAAAGGCCACTTCTTTTCATCGATGGTTTGTTCCCTGGGGGTACATATGCACTCCAAGGTATTTTATAACTAGTGCTGTGGGACTATAGCACTTTACCTCAAGCTATATATATTTTTTTAATTGACATTTAACATCATATTAGTTTCAAGTGGACAACTTAATGATTTGATATTTACATATATTGCAAAATGATCAAGCTATATATTTTAACCAACTCTCCCCAAATTCTTAAGTTCAGTATTGGTATTTTTCCCAACCTGAAATTCATTCACATCCTAGCAAAATCTCTATAATACATGGCTTCTCTAAAATACATGACTTCCCTCATTAGTGAGCTTCCAGTGGCTGCATGGAAAATGAAAGCTGTAATAACATATCCCATAGGATTCTGAGTCACATTATGTATACATCAGGGTACCAAAGACTAGCAAACCACATATGCTAGATGGGTGATCCTGTCTTCAGGAAAGGTGACCACTTTAGGAGCTCCTATCTATTCTCTCATATTAGTCTCCCATGGTTGATAACATTTGGCTTCTCAGAAGGCCAGCCTAGAATGGTACATGACCTTAGATGTTAGAGGACACCTAAATTATTTCCTTGAAAGGGTTTTTTTTTGTCACATAGCATTCTCTCTGTCTGACCCTCCAGCTTCCCCCTTATAAGTCCTGGATAATTCAGGATAATCTCCTATCTCAGAATTCTTAATCACATCTACAAAGTTTCTTTGGCCACCTAAGGTAACATATTCATAGGTTCCTGGGATGAGGATGTGGACATCTTTGGACGGCCATTATTCAGCCTGCCACATATGACTTCTGAAAAACCTCATGTTCTGCAGAATTACATGTGTGCACGCACACACAGTCGTTATGGGGCATATAGAGCTAAGAGGCAAAAAGCACTCAAAATCTACGCAACTACACACAACAGTAACAATTCTAGCACAAACATATTAGCACTGTTAGAAAGATACACAAAATTCCTAATAAAGGTGAAAGTAGCTTGCTGAAATGAAACGTAGAGAGCTGGGGCTGCTGAATTTATTACAGAGGACAAAACGCAAGAGTCAGACTTCCAAGAGCTGGAACCTGGAGGGAATATGCATTACTCACTTTGCTATCTATCCGATGCTGTTATTTGGCAGAGCACAACATTATTGTGTTGGAATAAACTGCACATGAAGCAACTTGATATCTATTTTATTCTGACATCATTCCCTTATTTATTATTTGCATATAAGCTATCTTCCTTTTTTTTTTTTTTGGCTTTTTTCCACCTTTTCAATAGACTAATTTTTAGAAACGCTTTAGATTTACAGAAAAATTGAGCAAATAATACAGAGTTCCTATATGCTACAAATCCAGTTTCCCGTTGTCTTACACTAGTATGATACATTTAACATTAATAACCCAGTATTAAGACATTAACATTAAATAGTCATAGTCTTTTTATTTCTTTTCCCTTCGTTTTCACCTAATGTCTTTTTTCTGTTCCAGACTCCCACGCAGGATACCACGCTACATCTACTTGTCAAGTCTCCTTTACCTCCTCTCGGCTGTGGCAACTTCTCAGACTTTCCTCGTCTTTGACGACCTTGACAATTTTGGAGTCTTGGTGAACTATTTTGCAGGATGTCACACTGTTAGAATTTGTCTCTGTTTTTCTCATTATATAACTGGGGTTATGGATTATTGAAAAGAGGACCACAGAGGTAAAGTGTCATTTTCATCATATCGTATCAAAAAGGTCCACACTCTCAACATGATTGATCACTGTCGATGTTGGCCTTGATCACCTGGCTGAGGTAGTGCTTATTAGTATTGTCTCCACTGTAAAGTGATTTCTTTTTTCCTGCTTCCCATTCTTTGTAATGAAGTCACCATGTGCAGCCCACACCTAAGGAGTGTGGAGTTATGTTCATCCTCGTTGAGGGAGGAAGATACGCATAAATTATTTGGAATTCTTCCACATAGGAGACTTGTCTCTTCTCCTCCATTTATTAATTTACTCAATCATTTATTTATATCCTTATGGACTCACGGACATTTATTTTATACTCTGATATTTATTTTATAATCCAGTACTACTTTACGAATTTTGTTGCTCAAACCGTTCCACCTCTCAGTTGGCTCCTGTACTCCTTTTACATACCCCAACAATGTGTGTGTTGTGGGTTTGTTTTTTTTTTTAAGCACTTCCTCACTTTCTGGAACTACCAAGTACTCTGAATTTATCTAGTATATTCCTTGCCCCAGTCCTAGAATCACCCATTTCTCCAAGGAGCCTTGGTTCCTTTTATTGGAGAATGGTATTAGAAACCAAGATACAGGCATGAGGCATGCTCATTGCTACTGGAGTGATTTTTTTTTAGGCCCTTTCAGCTGACAGAGTAAAAAAATATGTTTATACTAATAGGTGTATATATATTTTTTTAATTGGGTCATTATATGTCTTTTTTTCCTTGAGTTGTATGCCTAGGAGGTTCTTTAGGGGCAGAAGACCTGAGGAAAAACAGTGCTTGGTCCCTGAATTTCCTTTCTTAAAAACAGAGTCTGAAGCAGAATGTCAACTGAACCATGTGTACAGGGCTCATGGCACTGCTCTGATCTCTAGCCAGGGTTTTGGAGCTGACTTAGAGTCCTCATTAGTTAATGCCCTCAGTTATGAAGCAATGTAATACTTCCAAGTTCTATTTTCACTTTCCTTTTCCAAACAATCTTTTGTTTTAAATTCTTAATATTTTATCTCAACTTATTGACAATAACATGCTACAACACTTGCATTCCATGAGACTTAGCGCTTCTTCTTGGGGGTCAATAAATAATATGGAATAAAAGCTAATTGAAATCAAAAAGGCATTCAGACTAGACAGCTAGCTAATAAAGTGGGGATAGTGGCAGAGGGAAGATAGAGAGCCGGACGGAAAAAGACAACTGGGATCATGGAAACTGTACTATGGGGAAGTTAAAAAGCATTGGTATCTAATCTTCCTGCCCTGTTGTCCTTCGGGTAGAAGGGATGGGGGGTTGGTATCAGGGCTGAGGCATTTCTGAGGAGCAGAAGAGGCTGCTGAAAGAAGACCAAGTAAACAAGAACTATTAGGGTGAACTGTATCATGTGAAAGTCCCCTGTCTCTCCCGAATCAGGTACTCTCCTTCACAAGTAAACAAAGGACCAAACTGGAGGTTTTTCAGGGGTAGAAAAAAAAGGAGACAGCTATCCTGTGGGTTACCTTTGGGTCTTTGGGTTTCAGGCGCAAAGGCACAAGGCATTCCTTTGATCTCTGGACTGGATTTCCAGAGCTGAAATATAAGGTTCCACCTAGGCAGGGCCCCACCAGCATTACCTACCCATTCTGGGGAACCCTATAAATAGAGAAAACAAGTCTTTCCTGAAATCTCCTCCTTGAGCACAGCAGGGAATGCTGACAGAATTTGCTCCTCTCCTCTGAGAGGTCTAATTGACGAGTTCACCTGTTCTTTCATGGTTCCAGATATCTTTAATCAAACGGCAGATTTTGGGAAATCGAGCACCCATACTTCCCTCTTCCCATCAGGACCAGGGTCCAGCACTCTGCTCTTAGCGGCCTGTCTTGTTGTAAAGTCACTACATGTTCTCCATGATAAATGGAGAGAAATCATGATAAATAATTGCTAATAGAGGTAGGATTCCACCCCTTGGAGTATTGATTCTCCATTGTGGAATTTCAAGAACTAAGGTGGATCCCCAGAAAGGAAGCCAACTGTAGGCGGTGGAGGAGGGCAGAGGCGAAGCGAGGGGCGGTTCCGCCCGACAGCCGCCTGGGGCTGCGGCGACCTCGGGCCCCGCCCGCCGGCTGCTCGCCCCCACCCCGCCCGTCGGGCGTCAACGGCCGAATCCAGGGCGCAAGGCCATGGAAGCCTGGTGGAAACGTCCTGCTGCGCGGGTCGGGGGCGAAGGGAACCCCGGGTCGCGGGTGGGCCCGCAGGGAGGAGGGACTCAGGCCCCCGGGAGGACTGCCCGCCTGACGCGGTCAGAGAGCAGTGGAGGGAATGCAAGTAATTCATTAACTGTGGGTCCGGGAGAATCCTGCAAACCGCGGCCCTCCGCCGTCCCTTACCAGCTTTTCCTCTCCTGGGAGTACTTTTCACTACCTGACCCTATTACTTAATCGATGATTGGTCGTCTGTCCCCTCCAGAATGTATGCTTCCTGAGGGCAAAACGTTTATTTTGCCTGCGGCTCTGAGCCCAGTCGGGCACAGTTAAATGAAAAATCTGAGCTAGGGGAGGCACCTGGAGAGGTTGTCTCAACAGATAAGGGAAAGTAGAGCCAAGATTCCGACGTCATCGGTTCACATCCCTGGGGCAGATTAGAATTTTAACAGTACATTCACGCGATCTTAAAGGCTTTACCCCTCCTCCAGCCTCTGGCAGATGAAGCCAATTCGCTGTTTAATCTTTCCTAAAGGGTAAATTTGGCTAGAAAGTCAATCTCACAGAGGTGAGAAGTTAAGACAGCGTCTAAATTCAACTGAAGTTTTAAACTTCCTTTTATTTCGTTCCTTTCTCCCATCTCTGACATTTCTTGATGGGAAAAAGTTAATGCAAAACCTGTGCAGGCTCGCCGTCCATCCTCTGTGGATTCTGACTGCCCCTTCCCAGAAATGAGTCTGGGGACTGGAGGGTTCTGTGCACAGCTGTTTTCACTCATAGATTTTTTTCTTTGACTTCCTGTTTTGCCTCTGGAGGGACCTCCACTCATTCCTCTTCTCATTTGAGGAGGTTTACTTAATTGTATTCCTCCTTCAAGGGCTGGAAATTAATACAAAAAATCAGGACTTCCCCTCTTGTCAAGAAGGAGTTATCTTGCTTAGCTGTGTCTTCCTAGAAATTTTCTTCCCTAGTCGCCTGGGAATACCCAGGTTCAAGGTTGGGTAAACTCCTGTGGTGGGTCCTTGGAGGTCTAGTCACAGCTTGAAGCTCTTCTTGGACAGAAAGGTGACATTCAGGGCTTCCAAATAGCTTCAGCTTGGTCTGAAAAGAACTTCAGTCCAATTAGTGTAGAATTCCAATAAATCAGAGGTGGAACAGGCCTAGAGATTCAATTTCTACCCTCTTTTAGCCTATCAAATAAACCCTCTGCCGGCCCATTTACAAATAAATGAACCATTGACTGAAACAATTAGGTGCGTGGATATTGAGATTAAATGAGAAGTGATATGGTTCCAATTCTATTCTCTTACAAAAACTACAACTTCTACAATTCTACTGGAAAATGTAAAGAGCCTACCTTTTCTAATTGTATCTCTTTGAGGTTGCCTAAAATCTCCCTGATTTGCAAGCTGGGCCAAAAGCATGAAAGATGACAGTCTTCCCCAACACACAGAAAAACTTGAAGTTAACTGGAACTTTTTTCCTTCAAGTTTTTTTTTGCCAAATAATTCTTCAGCCTCTTGTGCCTGTCCCACCGTGCCTTCTACTGAGGGGAGTGGGGAACAGCATGAAGGAACAAGTAGCAAAACATTCGGCACTAAAAGAGTAACTCACCTGCAACTAATAGATAAATAGGTTCTGAAGATGTAATGCTCAGCATACTGATTATAGTCAACAGTACTGTGTTATAAACTTCAATGTTGCTAAGAGACTAGATCTTAATAGTTCTCACCATAAAAATAAATAATTATGTGACATGATAGAAATGTTCGCTGAGGCTCTGGAGGTTATCATATTGCAGCGAATAAATGTATCAAATCAACGTGTACACTTGAAACTTACATAATGTTGTATGTCAATTATATCTCAATAAAAAATAAAATAAAAATTACTACACCTTAACATCTACCCCCCCAAAAGTAAATCATGCAGAGTTCAAGAAATTGATATTAGACTTGTGTTTTGTAATGGTGATGTTAATTTACTTAAAAAGTTACAAATGGAATTGTAACCTTTACAATTTAATTAACTTTGATAAATTGCTTTCCCCTTTCCTTCCATTTAATTAAATAACACTATTTCTTTGAAACATCAACAGTTCTCCATGTCTGGAAAAAAGCCTCAACATTTGAGAGAATTCAGACACTTAAGAGTTGAGACAGCTTCCCAGGTGCTCTCTCTTAACTTCTTTTTAACAAATCATTTTCATTACTCACCCAGACTCCTGCGATACAGTATTCTCCACGTGTATTTCCCTACATACATTTTTGCTTCTCTTTCCTATGCATTTTGCATCGAAATACTTTCCCCCATTTTAATCTCTTTTTTTAAAAAAAGTTCTATGTGCGTATTCTCTGGCACAGTTCTAGATTTGTTAAGCGCCTGGCCCTGCTGCTGTCTTCTGCTGCTTTCCTCATTTTCTTTTTCCCAGAACCGTAAACTTTTTTTGGCTGATTTTTTTGTTATTTGTTTTTCTAAGCAAGTTTATAATGATACTTTTTAAAATAGCAAGTTTAGATTGATACTTCTTGATTGGGGGGATTAGGCATTATTATTGACTTGCAACATACAGATTTAGCTTTCCCCTCCCTCCCCATACTCACATTTTTCCCATCTCCTCATCCTTCTAATTTGGTTATTTTCTGTTTTAGTTAGATCCACATTCCTAATAAAGGGCATAATGTGCATTTGCAGTGCTGTTTGAGGATATTCCATTCTGCAATAGAGGGAAAAAAGAACTGGGATGGATGAAACTTACATGTTAAGCATAGACAGTAAACTAGTAGCTTATGAGACAGGTGAAACTCAGAGTAAGTGTGGATACTGAGTAAACAAGTAGGAAGACAGGCAGAATTCATGAGATGTGCTTAAATATACAGCCAGTAAAATAGTAACTTGTAAGATAGGAAAAACAGTTATTAATTACAGAAAGAAAAGGATGGAAAGAACAAGTCATGATCCTGTCACCCCTAAATCAGTCACCCAGTAGGGGTACCCACTTTTATCCCATTGTGGGCCCACATATGCTCTGCCCTAGAAACGCAAACAACGTTCATGGTTGATCACCAGGCTAATTGGCAAACTACAGCCATGGCCAGGCCAGGCCTATTTCACTGGTAGAATCAGTGTGTGTCATTGGTACCTGGCACTTTCTGTCTGGGGGCCCCTTCCTCAAAATTCTACTCTGGTCTTCATAACCACCCCATCAATGGGGAAAGATGAAGCAACGGAGAGACAGGACATATGACACTGCGTAGGGAAGGAAAAAGTTTTCTTTGACCCTGTTAAGATCCCTGGCTGGGTCTGAAAATGAAACTGACATAGACATATTAGCAGGAGGAAAGCATACAAATTTATTTAATGTAAGTTTTATATGACACAGGAGCCTTCACAAGCAAATGAAGACCTGAAGAAATGGTTAAACCTGAGTGTTTTTATGCTAGGTTTGATGAAGAATGGAAAGTTATGAAAAGAGATGATAGGACAAAGAGTATGAGTTAATTGTAGTAAACTGGGAGAAACTTAGGCCTGTTCATTAGATTCTTCTCAGTGTCTCTCTGTCTTAGAGATAAGGATGCTCCTTTCCTCCAGGTATGGGCAGGGTACCTCTCACATGAGGGTATTATGACCTGCTTCAGGAAAGAAGGGTGGGGAGGAAGGTCAGAGGAAGGTCAAAGAGAAGTTCCTGCTTCTGCTGTTTTCTCAAACTCCTTCAGTTTAAAATATTCAATATACCACGGTGCCATATTTTAGGGTAGCATGTCTTGAACCCTATCAATTGTATATCCCTTAACTTGGGAAGTAAGATCCTTCCACCTAGCTTGTATCCTATTCTTCCTAAAGAAACAAAATTCAACTCAGTACATTTATAAGATCTTATTGGGTTTATTTAAGGATTCATGAATCGAGCAGCATGCAATCTAGCAGACAGAAAGAAACTCTGCAGAGCTATACAGGGAAAGAGATTTTATAGGCAGAAGGATCAGGAATAGGAAGTTGTATTAGGCAAAATGGCAGATTGTCTATTGTAAGGTTACTTTCCTTTAGGGTATGGATCTCTTTCATTAGGCAGATTACCTAACTAATGCTGATCAGGCAATTTCTGATTGACTGGTTTAAGAGTCCATTTCTGGGAGAGCCAAAACTGTAATTAAGTCTCAGTTTGGTGAGATGGGGCTTAGCATGAGTGACTCTTCTGCATGTTGTCTTGTTTTTAACATTCTAAATCTGTTAGCTTACTCCATTGCTTTTGCCTGATTTTTTGCTGTGCATTTTAAATTGACTTAAAAAACCAAGTGATATGAGCTTTTTGTGTGTGTGAGGAAGACCAGCCCTGAGCTAACATCCATTGCTAATCCTCCTCTTTTTTGCTGAGGAAGACTGGCCCTGGGCTAACATCCGTGCCCATCTTCCTCCACTTTATATGGGACGCGACCACATATAAAACAAAGAGCATCCTGTTTGTTTTAAAAATGTCATTTTTTTTATCTGAAGAAAGGGATAGTTTTCTTGACATGTTCTTTTATAGTCTATTGTTTTTCAAGTTGCTTCATTCTGTTTGGCTTTTTATCTCATCTTTCATACTATAAACAAAAAAACATGTTAACTAGAAAGGTGTTATAATTTTTAGATTTTTTTTAATCTGATCTTTCCAAGCATATTTAGGGATTGTGTTTTCTCAACTATCCTCTCAGTATTTTTACCTTCTGTTGCCTTTGGCTCAGCTTCTGCCATGTTTAAGCAAACTGAAACTCTATCACCCACATCCTATACCTTCCTCCAGCTGATTCTCTCACTTTTTTCTTAAACCTGGATTTCCTGAGTGAGAGTCTATGTCAGCTCTTTGCACTATCTCACCTCTTTACCTTAAACCTCCTGCAATCCAGGTTTGGCCCTCACTTCTCCAATGGAATCCTCAGAGACTACTATAAGAGAGGTAGCAAGGGCAAAAGGGAGAACAGCTGAGAGCAGGAGTAGAAAGTTAAGAGCGCCGTAAAGCACTGCTTCTTAAACTTTAGCACACATTAGAATCACCTGGGAAGCTTGTTACAACAACGATTGCTGGGCCCCAGTCTTTGATTCAGTAGGTTTGGGGTGAAGCGCAGTAATTTCTAATCATATCTAACAAGTTACCAGGTGCTGTTGCTACTGCCTGTCTGGAGGCCACACTTTTGAGAACCACCTGAATAAAGTGTTGTGACGTGACATATGCTTATGGCTCCTCATCCCCTACAAAAATATTTCTTGATCGTAACTCCAACTTTTGCTTTTTACTAAAAACAAACAAGATTGCTTTTGAGTATTTTCTCATAGTTTCCAGATAAAGGGGGACTGGGGGAGGTTGCACATTGAATAGGAGATGGGAAAAAGAGAAAAGGGGGCAGCTGGGGACTTGTTCTCCCACCTCCTGCAGAAAATCAGCAATTAATGGTGCTCTTTGCCAGATGCAATGCAAGTGGGGTTTTTTTTGGCAGAGGGAGGGGATAGCAATTTGTAAATTTAGTTAATTTCAGTTGCTCACAAATGTTAAACACAATTAAATTTATAGTCTATAAAACAATTATAAAACTAAGATCCAAAATACACATCTATAAAATATCAAGGTATTAAACTGTTTATAACAGATGCTTTATTTCTTCTCTACTTTTCCTTACTAGCATCCAAAGGGTTAAGATGAGTCAGGCAAGGAAAACTTCAAGGAAACTTTCTCAGTTAACTTAATTGGGAATTAATCCACAGTTGGGGGAAAAACTGCTCTCCTCTCTACACTAGAAAACCTAAAGCCAGTTCACAAACCAGTAGCCATCTCCAGAAGTAGAGTTTGAAAAAAACTGATTTTTTAGGCAACCTTAGGGACATACAACCATGGAAGCTCTTCATCAATTTTTCAGCCAACTTGACAGAGGGCATGATTATTTTAATGCAGAACAGGTGAAAAATTATCCTATTAGTCCACTAATAGGACTAGCCCACTCAGCTTATCCCTTTAACCATTAGCATTTACATCAAAATAGGCTGGCTGATTGGCTTATCTGTAGTTTTTAAGAGGAAACCAGACCTAAACTTTTAGGTTTGTTCTTTCTCTCACCTCAGTTTGTTGGAGTTGGGTTTTTCTCAGTCTTTCTAGGCTATATAGTTCTCGCCAGGCTGCTTTGTAACAATTTGAGAGTCTTGAGCAACACCTTCTGCTCAACCCAAAGATCTAGGAAGAGCTTCAAGCTGTAACTGAACTTCCAATGGACTCATCAAAGCTTAACCCAGCCTGGACCCTGGAGTCCTCTCAGATGCCCAGTGAAGAAAATTCCCAGGAAAATTCAGGTAAGCCAGAGAGTGCCCTTCTCAATTACTGGGGTTTCAGGAAGTGAAGAAGCTGCCCTCCTTTCTTTATTGACTTCAGTCTTTTAAAGAGGAATGCAGTTAAGTAAATCTCTTGGCAGCAGAGGAGGGCCAGGCAGTGTAGATTCCTCCAGTGAAAAATACAAGAGGAAAAAATATGGGCAGTGGGAGGGCTGTTGAGAACTGCATTGTTTGCTTCCTACACTCAGGAATACATCAATCTTCTAAGTCTAGTTTCTAGGGAAGAGCAATCGGAATTCTCCCAGAACATGGCTCATAGTGTCGTGCGATCAGTATCTCCCCATCAGCAATACGTGTCAGGAATGGTAAAAGAACAAAATACAAGAAACCTAAACTTCAATTTAACCTAAAGCTTTTCTTAATCTCACCAACATTTTCAGGATTGGCTTTCAAGCTACATTTACCCTTTAGGAATGTTAATAAACAGGGAAATGGCTTTGCAGAGGAAATTGAAGGAAGGGGCGAATATAAAAGCCAGAGAATGTACTCTATAATGTAAATTAGTAGGACGTACACTGGAGGGTTGCTTTCTTAGAAACAGTGCTCCAGGAATACTGCTAATTCGGTCTCCGCTTTCCTAGGTTCTTCCTGTGGCCGAACTCACATCTTCACTAGGAGTCGCACCTAGTGCCAGGCATGGCCACAGATACCCACTCTGTTTGAAACCTTACTACCCTAAGGGCGGAGCTGGGTGGTGTAGGGTGGTGGTGGTGGATGGCCTGGAGCCAACACCCCCAGCTACTCACTGGGCTGCTAGGAAGCTGAGTCAGATGTTTACTGACTCCTCTATTCTGACCCCCACCCCTCACGCCAGGTCCAGACTGCCTCCCTTGCATCTTGAGGAAAGAACCCTGATCAATATACGCAATGGGGAAAAATTAATAAAGAGACTGTGTAATATACCCAGTTTCTTCTTTTCCTTGAATCTACCTTAGTACCTGACAATTAACACAATGAGGGATCTTTATTTCCATGTGCACAAGTCCCTAGAAGTTGAATGGATCCTGACTTAATCCTTCCGCATATAGGGAAAATTAATGTTAATTGCCTTATTGTATGATATGAGTGTGTATGGGATATGCATAATGGTTCCAAAGAGAAGAGGCTAGAGTGAGTGGTTGATTTCCCAAAATATGGGGTTTGAGTGGAAAGATCAAATACCATGAAAAAGCTGCATATCACTAGAGGGTAGTGGTCACTTTGACTTCCTAGTTCTGCTTAAGAATGGGGATTTGGGGAGAGACTGTTTTATTTGGGGTTTCTTTGTCTATTTCATAGGCATGATTTATTTTCCAGAAAAGTTTAACAGATTTATTTATAATTATTTGTAAAGTCGAACTGCTGAAACTTTTTCACTGAAACATTAAATGAAATATTTCCCATCATAGTGGATTCTTTTTTTTTTTAATTTAAAGTTTCAGTGCATGGTTGTGTGTCCTAGTTAGTTTTTAGTTCTGTGAGCTGCAGCCACAGTATAACAACTGACAGACAGGTGGTGGTTCCCTGACCGGGAAACAAACCTGGGCCGCAGTCCCGAATCTTAACCACTAGACTGCCAGGGCTGGCTCCATAGTGGATTCTTAAGCATGCATTCTCGATGTATGCCCTTCACATGTGCAGCGTGCTAGACTAGCACAGCAGGTAATGCACGTGGTGTATGTAATCTTCCATCCTGAGGAACCTCCCATTGTCCATTGTTCACCCACTTTAGAGTACACTTTACATAAGTGACTTCTGGATGAAGCAATTCACCCTAATGGATCTTAACTTTCTCTTTTC
Organism: Tapirus indicus; assembly: GCA_031878705.1. NCBI lineage: Eukaryota > Metazoa > Chordata > Mammalia > Perissodactyla > Tapiridae > Tapirus > Tapirus indicus. Next base: position 104,924,191 of record CM062918.1, on the reverse strand, counting down.
TTGCAGCTGCCTCACCACCTATTTCAGAAGCATTAATAAAGAACCTTAGTAACTTGACTCTCAACCCTAGTACCAAATTCCCTCCCCTTCTACCAGAATGTCCACCCCAACAGCCTAACAGAGAAAAGAAATTCCAAGGGTTAAGTGATGGCGTACCCTACAGGAGGAGGGGAGTAAGGACATTGTTAACTGCTCGGAAAGAAAGGATGCAAAGGATGATACAAATTATTAAGTACCGCTACTCCAGCCAACTTCCTGTGGTGAGTTTGATCTGGGCAGACAGCACTGCTTAACTCCAGGCGGGGGGGGGGGGGGCCACTCACATAAATTAAGATGTAAATAGTGATGAGCAGCAGTCACTCATAACTCTACTCCTGGCTGCAGGATGTTAATAACATTTATGTTTTTAAGATTCTCCAACTTCTTTCTCTTAAGGTATATGTGTAATGTTAGTGATCCAACTTTTTCTTGATAGTTTTTAATAAATATATATTTTTTCCTTCCCATGAAGCTTCAAAGAGAACCGCAACAGAAGGAAATTGAGGTAAATAGACATTTTGTTATGATACATGCGGGTGGGTATCTGGTTTCCTTTTTTTGTTTTTGGAGAGAAGGAGAAGGAAATTGGCTTCGACTTTCTGAATCTCCAGGATTTCTCTTTCTGGAGAAATCAGTTGTGTTTGTGCTTTTCTTTTTAAGCATTTTTTTTAGAGCAGTTTTAGGTTCTCAGCAAAATTGAGCAGAAAGTACAGAGATATCCACACAGAAAGTACAGGGATATTCCATATCCACCTGACCCCGCACACTCAACAGCCTCCTCCACAGTCGACATCCCACACCAGAGTGATACATTGTCACAGTTGACGATGTGTCAATGTAGGTTCATCACCTAAAATCTATAGTTTACATTAAGGGTTACTCTTGGTGTTATGTTTGTACCCTTTTTCATGTGCTGTTCCAAACATGATTCTCTTGATAATACCGTGTAGTAAGAGGGCAAACACCTGAATAGAGTGTCCAGCAGCAGAATCAGTTATTCACACTTAAGGCATTTAGAGAACTGACTCGAGAGTATATTTTTATTGATTGACAAGCAGCTGTTACCATTACAAAATGACCCATAATCTGGCATTCTTTGGTACCCATACGTTTCAATCCTGCCTTTTTTCCCCCAAAAAAGTTTTGTTTTTGACCTTTTTTTAGTGTTCCATATTCCAAAGGCTATTCTAATAACCAACATGAGATTTAAGAGCTGTTCCATCTCTTTCAGGTACAATTACTCCATTTCATGATTTTTAACTATTAACCCAATTAATCCATTTTATTTTTTTCAGGTTGAATCAAGAATTCAAAGATTTAGATGTAGCTGTCATTATTGCCTGTATCATAGAGATCTTTCTGAGAATACTAGCATGGAGAGTAATTATGACACAGAGTCAACTGAGCCATAAACCTTATTCTTGCTAGTAATTTTAGGATCATTATGCAACAGCTTGGGAAAGCTACTCTATGCTTGGATGGACTGTATACCAGTATTTTGAAAACCTGTGATATAAGCTCTGTGGTCTTTTTTTCTTGCATCTCTTTTCTACCTTGATACCTTATAAGGAATCTTTGTAGCTTGCATCTGAATAACTTTATTTTAACTTCTTGATTTGACCCAAAGAAGCACTAATATGTCTCAAGTATTGCCTGTATTTTAGAAGTCTGAAGTCAGTAAGATGAAACCCAGCATCAGAAATTGGAAGCAAAGTAACTTGTGTGGAAAGAATGTAAAGAGAACTGGGTGGTTTGGCTACAGCATGATTAGAGAAGGGTGCATTAACTAGATTTTCTAGTTTTCAAAAATTTGAATTGTAATTTTTTGTGCTATTTCAATTTTCAGTAGCATAATGTGTGTATAGAGGATCTTAATAAAATTGAGATGTATTTGAGTACCTTTTAAAAATTCTTGTTCTTTATTCTTACTCATTTTATACTTGTTTTTGCTAGCTATGTGTTCAGTGAACAGTAATTCCTATCCTCATCACATTCCTAGGATGTAAATATCTAGCTTTCTAATATTTTGTGATATTGTCCTGCTGGGAAGAAACTTTACATTTGGGTAAGGTTAGAAAACAAGGGCACAGACATTTGTACATCTCAGCATCCTGGAAGAGATGTCAAAAATGGAGGGAGGTAGCTTAATTAGGAGGTAGTTGATTAGACGGAATTGAAAGAAAATGGTAGTGATATATAATACTAAGGGAAGGTGCCATCCAATGGTGTTTTACTTCAGTTGTTTTCTTTCTTTCATGACCCATCACATACACAGACCTGAATTTCTTTGTGGGATACAAAAGGCATATAAAATTTGTCTTCTGCCCTGCAGCTATCCTGTGTTCAAAGTGTTTTATTCATTTAAAAAAGCATTGGGTACCTAAGAGAAAAGCAGCTTGAGACCTGGGTGAAGAAACAAATGCCATGCTGCTAAGGTAGACAGATAAGGAACAATAACCTGTTGGTATTCAGAATGATTTGAGAGTGAATTTCAGATGTAACTCTTCATCCCCAAATACTTCAGTTTGTGTCTTAAAACAAGAACATTCTCTTATATAATGACAGAAGGATCAAATTCAAAAAATTTAAAGAAATGATATGCCTATTTGTATTTTCAACCTTTCTGAATCATTCTTTATGTGTGACTCTTCTATAAAGCAAAGATGATTGAGTGTTGTATAATACAATCTGAAATTTTGTTTTAATGGGTGATTTTTATCTCATTTATACTTCATCACGTGTCAGCTATGTTTGTGTATTTGTGTCTAGTTCCCCGGGAATTGAGGAAGATTCACATTTTCTTCCCGGTGGTTACCTTTATAACTTAAACCTGTTAATACCTTAACTTTCTTTAGTACTTATTTTCCGAAGGTGAACAGTGATTATCTTCCCCCCTTTTCCCTCATCCTTCAGTCACCTCTACCTCTTAATTTACGTCACTTAAATTACTTTCATGTCAGCTTTGGCGTGCTAAAGTTTGAGTGTAATTGTCGTGTTTGAATTATATTTTTTAAAACCCAACTACATACGAAAAGACTTATTCTATCTCCTTACATCTCTTTGTCCTCTCAACTTTTTAGTTGTCATCTCTACATTGTTAGATTATTTAACACTTTGTTCAGTTACTCCTATCTGCATGCTTTTTCAAGTCTTTTTTTCCTACAGTTAAATATATTTAATGCTCATTGCTATCTCTTGCTGGAGTTAACCTAGTTACCTCTCAGTTGATTTGTTTGTTCTCTAGGGCTTTCTTCAGAAAGGGCTGGGTATGCCCTTAGGACTTTCATGTCCAAAACTATGTTTTTTTCTTGGAAGACTGCTGGTCTCACTCCTCTTCCTCAAAGATATTATAAATATTGTTCTAATGTTGTAAATGTTGAATGTTAATGAGATCTGAGGCCAGCTCCCCCACCCGCTTGTGTCTGTTTTTTGCCTGACTGCTCAAAAGAGTGTTTATCTTTGAAGACTATTAAGTTTGCTAGTTCTGTTTTGCCCATGCTGGGTCATTTCCTCTTGGAACATGGTATGTCCTTTCAGTTTCTCTTAGTAATTTTTCTTGAATAGTATCTTCAGAATTGTTCCATTGTCTTTGTTTTTTGTGGGGAGTCCAATTATGTACATTTTGGATTGGCTTTGCTTGTCTTTATATTTCATTTTCTCCAATATTTTAAAAATAATTACTTCTACTTATTTTTGTTCTACTTTCCATCTTCTATTTACTGAGTTTTTTGTGGTTTCTACCTTGCGCCTCCCGCATTTGTCTTGGCCGACAGCGTGAGTTTTGCAAGCTCACGTCTCCTTTCCTCCTGTTCTCTCGGGGTCTCTAACCTTGGTTCCTGCATTGGATTTCTTTATAGGTAGGGGTCCCTCATGGTCCAGTGTTTTGCATAATTTCTTTCAACTCTTCGATACTTTTGCTTAGTGTTATTCACCCTTTTCTCATCTAAAAATCACATTTGGTGTTTTATTAGAGGGCAGTAGTGGTTACGAATGTGGACCCCTGAAAAAATTTGCCTGGCTTCCAACCTAAGCTCTGCTGCTTACTAGTTTTATGACCTTGGGCAAATCACTTAACTTCTCAGTGTCTCAGTTTTCTTATCTGTAAAAAGTAGATAATAACAGTATCTGTCTTTTCAATTCAATGCCTTGACCTTTCCAGACAATTTCAGATAGTAAACCTGCCAGGGTATGTGTGCACTGTGAGCTGGTGGACTGGGGCTGGGGTATGATGGAGGAAGGGTCTGGGTGAGGTCTGGCTATTCCTGATCCTGTTTTCATCCCCTCCCCCCAACTGTACCTCTGCATTCAGAGGTTTCTAGTACCTCAAATTCTAGCAGTTATTTGGAATTCTGCAGCAAAAAATGATGTGTTTTATGTTGCTATCCCATTTTCCTCAGGCTTAGCTTTTAGTCTTCTCTGGTCACAACAACAGCAAAATCGAAATTCATATTACTTGAAAGAATTCATAGGTGATCGCCTACCCATCCATGTACCTTCCTTAGACTTTTTTTTCCTCCATAAGCACTTGCTTCTTCCATTTGGGGACCATCAAGAGCTTTCTACTGTATATGGTCAGATGGCCTGCATCACAGTCCCTTTTGCAAATTGTCTTACAGTGTTCCTATCTAAGGGGTCCAGTTGTTTTTCTCCAAATTTAAATTTTGAACTTACAGAATAATTGAAAAGGGACAACAACACCTAGATTCACCAGTTGTTAACACTTTGCTGCATCTGCTTTCTCTTTTCAAGATAGAGGCATCATATACTCCATCCCTAAATACTTCAGTATGGATTATCCTAAAGGACATTCTTCTACATAACCACAATAGCATCACACCTAATAATAACTGCTATTATTGATATAATGTTATCTAATACACGGTAATGCCCTTTAGAGCTTTTTTTTTTATTTTATTTTTATTTTATTTTTTATTTTTTATTTTATTTTATTTTTTTTTTGTGGGGAAGACCAGCCCTGAGCTAACATCCGTCGCCAATCCTCCCCTTTTTGCTGAGGAAGACTGGCCCTGGGCTAACATCGTGCCCATCTTCCTCCACTTTATATGGGACGCCGCCACGGCATGGCTGGCAGGCAGTGTGTCGGCGGGCGCCCGGGATCCGAACTCGCGAACCCCGGGCTGCCAAGCGCGAACTAAACCGCTGTGCCACCGGGCGGCCCCCCTTTAGAGCTTTTTAAAAAAATCCAGGATCCAGTTAAGAATCTGCCATTTCATTTAATGCTCCTTTAATTTGGAACAGTCTTGCATTTATTGTCTTTCATGACAGTGACATTTCTGAAGGGTCCAGGTCACAGGACACCTTGATGTTTCTACCCCTGTGTTCAGGTTCAAATAGTGGCTAAGAGGTAGGGCCCTCAAGTCAGACTGCGTGGATTCTAACCTGAGTCCACAATATAGCTGGTGATCCTAGGCAACTCATTTATCTTCTCTGGACCTTCTTTTCCTCATGAATGTTCCACAATCTGGATTTGTCAGATTATGTTCCTCAAGATTATATTCAGCTTAAATATAAGCAAGAACACCACACAGGTGATGTCCACTCCCACTGCATTGCATCATGGAACATTTGATGACAGTTGGTCTCATTACTGGTAGTGACATATTTGATCACAGGATTAAGGTGACGCCTACCTCTTTGTAGTAAGTGGTCTGGGAGGTGAGACTTTAAGACTATGTGAATATTGTTTCCCAACAACTTTCATTCAATGAGTTTCACATGAATTGATTTTTGCCTAAGTCAATTATTAAATTGGTTGTTGCAAAATGGTAACTTTCTAATTCCAGCACTCCTCTATTTTTCAGCTGGCATTCTGTGATGAGGAATATCCTCCTCCACCCCCACCACCACTACCTTTTACCCTTTTAATAAAATGCCACCACAGAATCATGGGTTCCTTTTTGAGTCAATGTTTTCTAATCACCACCATTGTTTTTCCTGATGCTCCAATTGTCCCAAATTTGGTCAGTTGACTCTTATGTCCTTTCCACATATCACCATTAGTCTTTGAGCACATCACTGTTTTCTGGTGTAATGTTTTAGACTCATCTTGTACTTTTCCTACCCCAGTCCTGGAATCAGCCATTTGTCCAAGGACCCCTGCTCCCTTTTGGGAGTGGTATTTGGGCCCAGATTTTCTTTTCTTTTCTTTTCTAACATCTGTTGCCAATCTTCCTCTTTTTGCTTAAGGAAGATGGTCCCTGAGTTAATGTCTGTGCCAACCTTCCTCTACTTTGTATATGGGACACTGCCATAGCATGGCTTGATGAGCGGTGTTTAGGTCCATGCCCAGGATCCAAACTCATGAATCCCAGGCCACTGAAGCAGAGCATGCAAACTTAACCACTACACCACCGGGCCAGCCCTTGGCACAGATTTTAAAGTAAGTCTTTAGAAAAAGAAAAGATTTGGGGTCTGTGTCCTTGAGGTGTCCCCACTGTACCATATCTCTATCCCAAGACTATTGTAACCCTGAAGTTCCTTCTCATTGGAACTATTAGGTGATGAGTGTAGAAGGCTCCAGGGGAAAGGGCAACAGACCTGACTGTGAAGTTTTCCTAGTGTTTGTGGAGCTGCAGTCACCTCTCCATCTTAGTTGGCCTCAGAACACAGCCTCTGTGGTTCCTGGTTTTCTACCTCCTGGGCATGGATAAAGTTAATGATACTCAGCGTGTATGAATTTTGCCACTTTGCGTCCTCTCTCTCTCAGACTGAACAGGTGGAGAGGCAGAACAGCAATGTCCCTCTCAACTTAGGCCTTTCTCTTCCATTCTACATCTCCACATGGCTACTCTGTGCCTACACCCTTGGATCAACACCATTTAACTGAAATTAGGAGCTCCCTAGTAGAAGTAAAGTCTCCACTCCTTCCTGCTCTATAGTTTATTCCTGTGTTCTAATGATCATAGTTAAGACATGGGCTCTGGACTCAGCCTACCTGGAGAAGTTTCTTGCCTGTATCCCCTTTTCCTCATCTGTAAAATGGGGATAATCATATCTACTTGGCAAAAGTGTTTCTGAAACTTTGATGTGCATGCAGATCCCCTGGGGAATCTTGTTAAATGCAGGTTCTGACTCAATAGGTCTGGTGTGGGACCTGAGGTTCTAAAAAGCTCTCAAATTATTCACCTACTGCTGGTCTGGTGACATTTTGACCAGCAAGGCTTTATTTGGACATTTTTGAGGATTTGATGATTATCCATGCAAAATAGTGGTTCTTAGCAGAGTTAACACCACCCCCAAGGGGCATTTTGAAATACATAGTGTATATATACATACATATATGTATGTGGTGGTGGTAGTGGTGGTGAGATTGGTGGGCACAATGTTTGGGATGGTGCTAATGGCATTTAGCCAGTGGGGGCTATGAATGCTAGAAGCCTTGTAATATGTGGGACAGCCCTGCAGAATGAAGAATTATTCTGAGAACCACTCATTTTGAATGCCTACAAGACATTGAGGCAGGTAAAAAAAATCTGCCTGTAGATTTTCTGAATCTTGAGCCTAGACCTTCCTTTTTAATCTTTTTATTATGAAAATTTTCAAACATTCACAAAAGTAGAGAGAATAGCACAGTATGTTACCATGTATCTATCACCCAGATTCAACAATTATAAACAGATAGTCAGTTTTATATCATCTATACCTTCCACTATGCACAGGCTTATTTTCAAGCAAATTCTAGATTATCTTCACTCCATTCAATAAATTCTTGAGGACTCCTTTTTTTTATTTTTTAATAATGACAATACCATCATCACATCCCCCCAAATCAACAATTCTCCAATGTCACTCAATGTTCAGTGAATGTTCAAATTTACCTAATTGTCTTATAAAAGTTTTTTGTTTTTTAAAACTATTTGGTTTGTTTGGATTAGGATCCAAAGAAAGTCCACCTATTTGGTGGTTATGACTCCTAAGTCCCCTTCCTTTTATTTCCTCGTTATTTATTTATTGAAGAAACAAGGTCAATTGTCTTGTAAAACTCTCCATTTTTTGATTTGGGCCTATTGCATCTAACTGTTTAACATGTTCCTCTGTCTCCTGTGTTTTCTGCAGACAGGTAGGTAGATCTACAAGCTTAATCAGATTTAGTTATTTTGGAGGTGGGAGTAAGGCAAGAATGCTTTCTGGTGGTGCTGTGTCCTTCCCACTTCATCAAACTAGGGAGCATATAACGGCTGGGATCTCTATTTGCCATGTAAAGAAGAGTGATCAATGGTTTCAGGTGTTTTTAGTCTGATATATTCACTATCAAGTTCCCCAACAGCCTTTAATCTAGTGTTTTTGGCAGCCATTGATTATTGTGGCTAGATCCACTATTTCATCAGGTGTCACAAATTTTGGTATCCTAATTCTGTTATTCCTTCTGCATTTATTAATTAGAATTTTCCTATAAATAAGGCCTTTCCTTCATCAATTATTTGGTTATCCTGAAACACAGTCTTTACAGGAGGCAGGATAAATGCTTGATTCTTTCTCATTTATTTACTAGTTTTGAAAATAATGAGCTGGTGCCCTAGCAACCTCCAAAGATGGCCAATGAAGTTTTTTGGTTTTTCTTTTAATATTATGAACTCAGAGATTTTTAACATTGAAGTATTTCAATCCATTAAATGAATTCAAGTCATTCATCTTTTTGGTATTTGTTTTATATATAAACACCAAGTATTTTTCATGCGTTTGATTTACACTGATTTTTCTAGTAATAAAATTACCTTATAAATTAAGGTGGGATTGTTTTACCCAGAACTCTACCAAGAACTGTTCAACATTTTTGAAAATCTGGTCACTGAAGCAAACATTGCTCGTGGTCAATGAGTTGCCAATGCAGCACTCTTGAATCAGTCTGCATTTTTTGTTGTTGTTTTTGTTTGTTTGTTTGTTTGTTTTGTGGGGAAGACCAGCCCTGAGCTAACATCTGTTGCCAATCGTCCCCTTTTTGCTGAGGAAGACTGGCCCTGGGCTAACATCCGTGCCCATCTTCCTCCACTTTATATGGGACGCCACCACGGCATGGCTGACAGGCAGTGCGTCGGCGGGCGCCCGGGATCCGAACTCGCGAACCCCGGGCTGCCAAGCGCGGACTGAACCACTGCGCCACCGGGCGGCCCCCAGTCTGCATTTTTATGTGTCACATTCATGTTGATTTTATTAAGTATAGGTACCAGTGCCTGATAATCTTATGTGTTGTAGTGTAGTCATGTCCATTTACATGTTGGAATATATGTTATTATAAATTGCTTTCCTTTAATTATTAATGCATTACTTTTCTACTTTTTAATTATATGAGTAGGATTTATTTTCTATGATTTTTGTGTCGGAATAGAAAACAGGCATTACAAAAAGGTTGTTATCAAAAGGAGACATTGGTTCTGATAGGGTTGGGAACCACTCATGTAAGGTATTCAGTACAGTGTCCAGCAGGAGTTATTATTATTCCATTTTCCCCAAATGAGTCATAGATTAGCACATGCATTCAGCTTTCTATTTCAGGTTCTTTTCCTAACCTGGCTTTTGGTCAATTTGTGAATGCCAATTGCTTTAAAGATCATTTAACCTAATAACCAGTGTATTAATTATCTGTTACTGCATAAAAGATTGTCCCTGAATTTAACAGCTTAAAATACCAATCACATTTTTTTTTAAATTATTTATTTATTATTTATTTTTTTGTGAGGAAGACCAGCCCTGAGCTAACATCCACTGCCAATCCTCCTCTTTTTGCTGAGGAAGACTGGCCCTGGGCTAACATCCGTGCCCATCTTCCTCCACTTTATATGGGACGCCGTCACGGCATGGCTGACAGGCAGTGCGGCGGCGGGCGCCCGGGATCCGAACTCGCGAACCCCGTGCTGCCAAGCACGGACTTAACCGCTGCGCCACCAGGCGGCCCCTCCAATCACATTTTTTAACTCACAATATCTGTGGTTTAGGATTTAGGAGAAGCTTAGCTCAGTGGTTCTGGTTTAGAGTCTCGGGAGGTAACAGTAAATAGGGCAGCCAGGGCTGCAGCCATCTGAACACTTGTTTGGGGCTGGAGAATCTGCTTCCAAGGTAGCTCACTCACACACCTGACAATTCCCTGCTGGCTATTGACAAGACGCCTCAGTTCCTTCCCACTTGGCTTCCCCTCAGGTTGCTTGAGTAACCTCACAACGTGGTGGGTGGCTTCCCCCAGAGCAAGCAATCCAATAGAGAACAGAATAGAATCCACAACGTCTATTTTATAACCTAGCCTCAGAAGTCACATACTGTCATTTGCATAATACTGCAGTATTGATTAAACAGGTCAGCCCTGTTCCCTGTGGGAGGGAATCCCACAAGGCATAAATACCAGTTCAGGGATCCTTGGGGCCATCTTGGAGACTGGCTCCCACAACTGGTTCCCCTAAAATTCAACTTCTAAGTGTTTTATCCATTCAGGTGTTCTACACTTTATATCTTCTTGCCATCTTTTAAATATTTCTTTGGTAAGAGCTTTATTGAAATATAATTTGCATACCATACAATTGATCTATATGTCTGTTCTTATGCTAGTATCACACTGTCTTGACTTGTGATAAATTATCTTAAGATCCATTTTGGGGCGAGCTGGGCGGAACGTCCGAGGCTCCGGCACGCGCAGCCTGCGACCCTCTTTTCCCGGCGCACCGGAAGAAGACGGTCCTCTTCGTTCCTAGCGCGGCCATGGCTCGTGGGCCCAAGAAGCATCTGAAGCGCGTAGCAGCTCCAAAGCAGTGGATGCTGGATAAACTGACCGGCGTGTTTGCTCCTCGTTCATCTACCGGTCCCCACAAGCTGAGAGAATGTCTGCCCGTCGTCATTTTCCTACGGAACAGACTTAAGTATGCCCTGACGCGAGATGAAGTAAAGAAGATCTGCATGCAGCGGTTCGTTAAGATTGATGGCAAGGTCCGCACCGATGTAACCTACCCTGCTGGTTTTATGGATGTCGTCAGCATCGACAAGACCGGAGAGAATTTCCGTCTGATCTATGACACCAAGGGTCGCTTTGCTGTTCACCGTATTACACCTGAGGAGGCCAAGTACAAGTTGTGCAAAGTGAGGAAGATCTTTGTGGGCACAAAAGGAATCCCTCACCTGGTGACCCATGATGCTCGCACCCTCCGCTACCCTGATCCTCTCATCAAGGTGAACGACACCGTTCAGATTGATTTGGAGAGTGGCAAGATTACCGATTTCATCAAGTTTGACACGGGTAACCTGTGTATGGTGACCGGAGGTGCCAACATGGGAAGAATTGGTGTGATCACTAACAGCGAGAGATACCCTGGTTCTTTTGATGTAGTTCACGTGAAAGATGCCAATGGCAACAGCTTCGCCACCCGGCTCTCCAACATTTTCGTTATCGGCAAAGGCAACAAACCGTGGATTTCCCTGCCCCGTGGAAAGGGTATCCGCCTCACCACGGCTGAAGAGAGAGACAAGAGACTGGCAGCCAAGCAGAGCAGTGGGTGAAATGATCTCTAGGTGACATAATTGGCAGAGTCTTTGTACTTAATTAAAGCTAATACAGCATGAAAGAAAAAAGATCCATGTTTTTAAAATGGTGAGAGTCTAGTAATAAATAACTTTGAAAGAAATGTTGTGTGTAGCTTGCTGGTATAGAGTGCTAAATGAGATGTTTCCTGTTTCCTGGTTACCAGGAACCATAGCCACATTTTAGTTTCAGAGAAACCCCAGCTCTCTCTCCTCCCTGCAGAGTTTGCTGAGGGGCACCATTTCATAAGAGGGGACACAAGAACATCATCCTCTGTCAAAAGGAGGCTAGAGATAGAGAATACACTTGGGGAATGCAGATTTTGAGGAATCCTATCGGCTGTATCTTATTATGGGGAAAGGGGAGGGCATTTAATGTGACTCCCTCCTCCCTACAGTAGCATCAGGTGTGACCAAAGTGTCTTCTGGGCCCTCAAACTGGGAGCTAGTAATCATCTCTAGTCTAGTTGCTGAGCCATTGAACCAGTGGAGAGCCTGATGGCCCAGGCCTGGTGCTACTGATTAGCGAGAAAGGAGTGAGATGAGGGTGCAGGATAATGGTAGGCAGTGTCTGGGGACAGCTTGCATTCCCACCATTTGGTGAGGCAAGTAAAGTTTAGAAAGTGACTGGAACCCAAGCCATCTTGCCAGTAACTACCCACGACTGTCCCCCAAAAAGGAACTGGACAAGAAGTCCTCAAGAGCAAAAGATTGTGGGGATGAGTAAGTAAAAGTCTGAGCCTTAGCTCAATCTCTGGGACTGGGCGGGGAGGAGGCTCCCACTGAGCTGTCTAAAGTCCAGTAAATGCAACCCCATGAAACAGCCAAGTTTTAGATCATTGCCACAGAGCGGAAACTGATAGCTAGTCAGGGTTGAGAATCCAAAACAACCTTTGACTTTCACCAGAATGGAAGAGCTTTGAATCTAATTCACAGCTGAAAATGAACAACTTACATGCTGAATATATATTTTATTACAAATTATTTTCCTTTAGGACATGTGTACAGTGTCAGATGGCAACTAGACTGTTGGTGGTGAACATGATGTACTCCACACAGAAGTCAAAATATGATGATGTGCACCTGAAATTTATATAATGTTATAAACCAATGTTACCTCAGTAAAAAAAAAAAATTTCCTTTAGTCATTTTTTCCTTTCAGTTTTATTGAGATATAATTTGCATACAGCACTGTATAAGTTCAAGGTGTACAGCATAATGACTTGACTTACATATATTGCAAAAAGATTACCACAATTAGTTTAGTTAACATCCATCATCTCATAGATACACAAAAAAGTAAAAAAATATTTTTTTCCTTGTGATGAGAACTTTTAGGGTCTACTTTCTTAACAACTTTCAAATATACCATACAGCAGTGTTTACTATAGTCGTCATGTTGTACATTACATCCCCAATACTTATGTATCTTATAACTGGAAGTTTTTACCTTTTGACCACCTTCATCCAATTCCCCCAACCCCCTATTTTCCTTTAGTTATATATAAGGCATTATATTTTTAATTATTAAATTTAATAACTGAGATCAAGGTGTTTTTCTAACTGAAGGAAACTCAGATATCATGGAATTGGAGGAACATTTCAGTAATGAAGCCCCTGTTACCCTGTAAGACAGAATTTCAGAGCCCAGTAGTAGCAGCTATTGGAACAAAAAAAGCCATTTCACATTTATATCTCAGTAGTTGAGATTCCTTAAACAAGATTTATGTATATGACTTTGGCATACTTGACTCAGCAGTGCATTGTTAGATATCTTGAAACAAATGAAGTGGAGTTCAATGTAATTCTGATGAATCTTTCTACTCTTTATACTTTCTGTCAAGTTATTGGGACAAGCTGAATAAGGGCCCCTAAATATGCCCACATCCTAATCCCTAGAACCTGTGAATCTTACCTTTTGTGGCATGAGGGACTTTGCAGATGTGATTAAGTTAGGGATCTTGAGACGGGGAGATTGTCCTGGATTGCCCAGGTAGGCCTGACATAATCATAATGGTCCTTATGAGGAGGACACGAGAGTAGTCAAAGTTAGAGAAGGCAATATGATGACAGAAGCAGAGACTGGAGTGATACACTTTAAAGGTGAAGGAAGAGGCCACAAGCTGGGTAGCCACTAGAAACTGAAAAACCAAGGAAATGGATTCTTCCCTCAGAGCCTGCAGAAGGACCAGCCCTTCTAACTCCTTGACTTTAGCCCACTGATTTCGGACTTCTGACCTCTGGAACTCTAACAAAGTTTAGCGGTTTAAAGTTCACTTTAAACCACTAAATTTGTGGTAATTTGTTATAGCAGCAACAGGAAACTAATACAGTTATCAAATGTAATCCTCTCACGTCTGTTCTGGAGTTGCCCACCCCACAGTTCTGAGTTTATGCATAAAATGATATTGCATAGGAATAAATATAGATCAGAGGTTCTCAATCCTGAGAAATTTGAAAAAATACAGATGCTTAGGAAGGAGTAATTTTAAAAAGCTCCCCAAGATTGTGATTATAATGTGCAAGTAAGTCTTAAAACTATTCATGTAGATGGACAAATGAGAAGTATTGTGTACATTGCTCTCTCAGAGTTAAACTGGTAAATTCTACAAATAGTGGTTAAGATCAGACCTGTAAAAATAACCCATCCTAAAGTATAGTCAGGAATTGAGTGGCTGAGGAAGTGAAATGACTCGGGTGCATCAAGATGATGAAGGCGTCATCTGAGGAGGTCACATTGGGAAAATCTGCATGAGTAAAGATTTATCATGATCAGTTGTAATTACCATACTAGAACAATGCATTACATGCTGTAATATAAATATAACGTGTTTTTTATTGTAGTAGAAATAAAGTGATCTGTAGGAACTTTAGCAAAAGAGGAATAAGAACAAATCAGAGGCCACTTTTGGTGACAGTCCATACACAGAAACTATATGTTTCATGAAATTGTGAGATATCTGAGGACAAGGAACATAATTTTTTATGCCAACTCACCAGGAAAATAACAACCTCTAATTCCTCTCTCTCTGCATCTTGAATTGAGATGCCAGCCCAAGACTGAACAAAGAATGTTAAGAAGCCCAAATAATTTGCTGAGCCAAAGCTGGAACATTAATTGCCTTCTATGGATGTGTATCATATTCTGGCTGCTACATAGTATGTGTTCAGTTACAAGTAATGAATCCCAGAAAAATGGAAAATCCTTTTGATCTAACATGGGGAGGAACATATTAAACACTGACATCAGTACTGTATTAGTTTGCTAGGGCTGACTGATGGCTCAAACATCAAATATTTATTTTCTCTCAGTTCTGGGGGCTGGAAGTCCAAGAGGAAGGTGTCAGCCAGTTGGTTTCTTCTGAGGCCTCTCTCCTTGGCGTGTAATGGCCACCCTCCTGTTGCCCCTTCACGTGGTTGTCCTCCGGTGCACATGCCCTCTTTGTGTATCCAAATTTCCTCTTTTTATAAGGATATCACTCAGATTGGTTTAGGTCCCCACTCTAAAGGCCCCATTTTAATTTAATTACCACTTTAAAGGCCTTATCTCCAAATACAGTCACATTCTGGGGCCCTGGGGGTTAGGACTTCAACATATGAATTTTGGGGGACACACTTTAGCCCATAACAAATACCTAACTCCTTAGAAGCCAGACAGAAATTAAGAGATGAGGCTTATGCCCCTTTATTTGTCTGCAAAAGGGCTCTCCAGAACAGTTCCTGGCACATGGAAAATGCTCAATAAGCATTCATTTTATGAATGAATAAATGAATGAACATATGAACTGATTCTATCATAAGTGAAATAGTTGACAGCCTACTGAAAAATTCTATGGGCATCTCTTATACAAGACTTACACATAATAAAAGAAGCAAATTAGCTATCTCTATAGTGGGAGATGCCAATCCAAACACATTTCCGCGGAGAATGTTCCATTCATAAGTAGATCTTCATCATCTTGCAAATTGACTTGTGATGTTCGGTACAAGGAGCATCATTCCAGACCCTCTTTTTTTTTCACCCTGAGGAAGATTTGTCCTGAGCTAACATCTGTGCCAATCTTCCTCTATTTTGTATGTGGGTCACCACTACAGCTTGGCCACTGATGAGTGGTATAGGTCCATGCCTGGGAACCGAACCCAGGCTGCTGAAGCAGAGAGTGCCGAACTTAAACACTAGGCCACAGGGACGGTCCCCTAACCCCACTTTTTTGATACATAATTTAGCATGACACAATGCTCATCAGGATTGTTCAATTCACCTGAGTGCCAAAATCTGAAAGGGAGAAAAAAGATGAGAGTGTTTCCTCAGTGTTTTAAAAAGGGTTAGTGACTGTGAGGGAGGTAGAGTTGAACAGTGTGGAAGTCAAGGTCAGATGTACCTAAATTATTCCTTCCCCACTTCTGCTGCCACAGGTTATAAAAACCTTTCTGTTCAGGCAATTTCTCCTCCACCTGCCCCTCTGGCATATCCCTTGAAAACTGTGCTCAGATCACCCAGGACTGTGTCATCTTACATAACTCAGGACACAGTAAACATTCTCCCAACAGATATCCAGAGGCTTCCTTCTATTTGTCTATCCTTATGTCCTATTCCCTTTGAACTTCCAATCCCATAGGGTTTTCTTAAGTAAACAAAAGATTCCCCCCTTGATCCCAACTATTAATACAGTTTGCATTTATTTATTTATTTGAATCTGAAGAACAAGTTAAAATCTCTGGATCTTTTACTTACTGTCATTTTAGGCAAGTAATTTAATTTCCTTGATTCTGTTTTCCTACCTACAAAAATTAATAGGGACTAATTTCACTATATTTTTCACATAGTTTAATATGTAAGTCAAAGGTGGTAATGTATCCTAAAGTACTTTAAAATTTTTAAAGAACTACATGAATAAGAGTTATTATAAGACTATCAGAATTTACATTTTTGCTTTATGAGAAATATTAAATTTTATTAGTTGATTATGGTCTTGATATTTTCTCTTGTTTTACTTAGAGACATAAATGTAGTTAAAAGTGCAGACTTTGGTGTCAAATTAAGAAAAAAAATTGTTGTGGGTTTTTTTAGTTTAATAGCTGATAGCTGGACAACCTGCATGATCCAGGACTGAGGATTCCTTTATCTTAGACTGTACTCATGTGGCACTTTCGTTGTATGGTGTCTGATCGACTCATTGCCAATGTCTTTTCCCCTCTGGGTCTGACAGCCCCACATAATAAACAGAATTTCTATTCAGGTTCTGGATGACAAAATCCTGAGGAAAGAAAAGAAAGGAGTTATAGCCTTTATTCAGGTAGAATTGAGTCCTTGATAGCCTTGGGGAGAAGAAAAGGAGAAGATCCAAGAATAGCCACATGGGGGCCCTGCCCAGGAGCGCAGGTCTTCCTTCTCTGGCTGATCAGGACAGGAGTGAGTTCTATCCATGATTATAATGAATTCTCATGTCAGACTCACTTTCCCTATTTCTTTGCCAAATGACCAGATTCTCCAAGGTTCTGTTAGTGGGAAACTTTTCCCCTCACTCTTTATATAGTCTTCCTGTGAAGGGACTTCAGGTAATGTATCTGTTTCCCTCTGCCCTTAATTCATGCCCAAGAGAGAAGTGTCTCATCTGACTGGGAAATTACGTAAAAATAACTGAGTATGCTTGAAACATTTGGGAATCATAACTGAGCATTCATAGCCCAGCCCTGCCTTTCTCCTTAAGGGGAATCCTGCTCACAAGGAGTGAGAGACCTCATTTGCTTTCCCATGGATCATCCCTGTCCTTAGTGTGAGCCAATCATGGTCTAGTTGGTGGGTAAGAGAGTCTGGTTCTGAGGTCACACTACTTCCTTCAATTTGGCCTTTATCAGGTGATTTTTTTTGTTTCCTCTGTTTTATGCTCTTTAATTTCTCCATTCACAGATTTGGAAGGGAAGATGATAATTAGGGTCCCCTCAGAAGCTCAATATTGTATAATCAATTTTTGTATAATCAGTTTTTATTTGGGAAACTTGTTATGCTTTATATTTATATACTTATCAATTTTTAATTGTGGGTCCTTACAATTCAATTAAAAATTTTTTTCCTCAAGTCCTCATAATATCCGTTCTCTGCAAGAAAGTTAATTGTTTCTAAGTATTTTTATATAAATGCACTTTATATAAATGATTGATATCAATGCCGGTATCAATGTTTAATGTAGTGGGACTTCTTTCAATATGGTGGACTAAATACATACACACCTACATAAACTGGATGAAATAGGAAAAGCTTAGTCTCAAAGAACTCACAAAACAGTGAAAAATTACCAGTCCAAGATGCTGAAGAAATGGAAATCCAGGGAGATGAGTTTGAAATTTATGGCTACTTTTGCTATAGGGAAATTTTGCTGATCCAGAAGAAGCAGTTAAGGGGTTGAACAGCATTTCTTTTTCCAGGATGCTAAAGTTTAAATTTATTTTAAAATTTTGTATGGCACAGTCCAAATGTTAATGGTTACAAGTCATTTTATTCTATTTTATTTTTTAAATTATTTTATTGAGGTCATAATGGTTTACAATATTATGTAATTTCAGGTATACATTATTTTTTATCAGTTTCTGTATGGACTGCATCATGCTCACCACCAATAGTCTAATTTTTATCTGTGACCATACATTATAAGTCATTTTAAAAGTAAAATGTTTAGGGGCCAGCCCCAGGGCCTAGTGGTTAAGTTCAGTGTGCTCTGCTTTGGCAGCCTGTGTTTGGTTCCTGGGCTTGGACCTACACCACTTGTCAGCCATGCTGTAGTGGCAACCCACATACAAAATCGAGGAAGACTGGCACAGATGTTAGCTCAGGGTTAAGAGTCCTCAAGCAAAAAGAGGAAGATTGGTGACATATTATCTCAGAGTGAATCTTCCTCAGCAAAAAAAAAAAAGATGTTTATAATAATAATAGTCATAGTTGCAATTATTTATTGAATGTCTACTATGTGCCAAGTATTGTGCTGTGAACTTACATAAGTTATTTTACTTAAATCTTACAACATTTCTGTGAGGAAGCTGCTGTTGCTATCCCTAATTTACAAATGAGGAAACTGAGACTTAGGAAGGTAAGAAAGTTGTGAAAGGTCACACAACTCATAAATGACAGAGATCTAGCTCACTCTATGGCCAGTACTCTTAACTAGTTTATTATACTGTGTTATAAGAAAGGTAGAGATCTAGAATTGAATTTTAGAAAGTCAAGTAATGTTATACAAACAACAGATACTTTTGACTTAGCTTTTTATTTTGAATATACATGAACCTATATGCGACATTGGTGGCTCTTGTGTGCTTACCTCCTTTTCCATGAAATTCATGCATTTGTTCATTTATTCACTACATATTCATGCAGTTTATTGAGTGCTTAGACTCTGTACTCGTGTGGTATAAGGAAGCAAAAGAAAAATTTAAGTTTACAATATAGTGGGAGAGACAGAATGAATAGCACTTTTAACAACTTTGTAGAGTGGGGGTTAGGGGACAAAAGTTAGAGTCCAGGGCCCAGAAATGAGTTAGTGTGAATAGGCAGTAAATCAGACCTCACATAAATTGCAATCTGGCTTTGAATCATCTGGATGGTATAGATATTTCAAACCCTGAAATTGCATTAATGTAACATTGGACTTCTTGTGCCAAGGCATGAGGCAAAAGCAAATGAAAATATTCTCTGGGAGAAAACAGTACCTTAGGCCTCCAGTTATTTTTATGAATAATTTTTCAAATACAATGTCCAGCACACAATGAAAGATAATTATGCCCACGAGTATCATTTGAAATAAACTATAAAATGTATAAAACAACTATGCTTCTTATGTTTGAGGAGATAAAAGACAAGCTTGAGAATAGAACTGAATGTTATAAAATTTGACAGAGCATATTTGAAGGAGAAACACAAAGAAATTCTAGTTTGAAAAATATAGTAAATGAAATTAGAACCCAATGTTTGGGCTTAGTAGCAGGATAGAAATAGCTGAAGAAAGGATTTGAGAACTGAAAGGACAGAGGAAACTATTCAAAATCAAATACAGAGAGATAAAAAGAAAATATTGAGAAGGTAAGATATGTAGAGGATGCATTATAAAAGACTAGTATATTTAAGTGGCATGATGCTCTGAGATAAGTATTTTCATTTTCCATTCACCTCTCTATTTTAATTCACTATTTTGTTTGCATGAATTTTGTTCCAGAGTTTATTAAAATAGCTATTGTATGTGCCAGATTAGGGAGATCTCTCCTTCCTCCCTTCCTCTCTTCCTTTCTTCCTTCTTCCCTCCTCCCCTCCCCCTCACTTCTTTCTTTCACCAGAAGTCTTTGCTCTCAGTCTCCAAATTTCAGAGCAATAAAAATCTTCTCAGCTAAGAGAGGAATGAAGGCTTGCTGACCACCTTGTCTATCAGAAAGTACCTGCTTATCCTTAGTGGCGATCACCATCAGATGAGTTCCCATCGTAGAGCGATTCTTCTGCCTCTGACTCCAAGATTGCTTCACAGTGGAAATCAAATAGCAGCTGGACTGAAATGAACTCCAGAGGGCTGGCCAATAGCTCCAATCTTTCAGGATGAATATAAAAGAAGAAAAAAAAATTGACCCAAAAACTGTATGATATTGCTCATAAGTAGAAGATAAAAGTAACAACAAACACATAAAGACAGACATTGGATTGGTGGTTACTAGAGGGGAATTGGGGGAGGGAGGAGGGCAAAAGGGATAATTAGGCACATGTGTGTGGTGATGGATTGTAATTAGTATCTGGGTGGTGAACATGATGTTATCTATGCAGAAAGAGAAGTATAATGATGTACACCTGAAATTTATACAACATTGCAAACCAATGTTACTGCAATAAAAAATAAATTAAATACTGAAAAAAAATTGACTCTTCATATAAAGTTTTAAGGCTCACTGTTTCAGTTAGGTTTATCAGTGATACCCACTGATTTTCCAAAGCTGAATTTATTTACTGGTTTATTTACTAATCCCTAAATCATTTCCCTCTAAATGGGAACCAGCAAACTTTTTCTGTAAAGGGCCAGATGGTAAATATCTTAGGGTTGGCAGGCCATATAGTCTCTGTTTGCAACTACTCAACTTCGTTATTGCAGCGTAAAGCAACCATAGACAATATGTAAATGCATGAGCTTGGTGTTCGAATACAATTTTACTTACAAAAACAGGCAGCTGGTTGAATTTGGCCCATGGGCCTTAGCTTTCCACTCCCTGCTTTAAGCCCATAAAAATTATTTTACAGACAAATATGTTAACTCCAGGTCCTCGTCATTTATTGGGGGTTAAATATGGACCATCTGCACATTTTTGGCAAAAGTAATCTTCACAATTTTCTATTATTGTTTAAAGCCTTTTATTAAATATAAATGTAAATATCCTTCAGAATTTAGCATCCCATCACAAAGAATGAGCTTAGAATAAGATGGACCTGAGTTGTACAACCTCATTTTCTGCACTGTAATTTTGAGAAAGTTATAGTACCACTCTGAGCCGTAAATATTTTTTTATTTGTAAATGAGGATATTTCTCAGAATTTTGAGACACTGAGGTAACATAACATATGCAAAGCACTTAAGAGCAGTAAGTCCTGAAAAATATCAGTTCTTTCCTCTTTAGAAGCACTGGTTTGCTGCTGTCTTAGCACTACAGAGATCAACACATTCCCTCTAATACATTATGTATATGTAGACCATGTCAAAATATTTTAATTTATATTTGGGTATATATTATATCAAAATAAATATTTATATTTTAGTATGTATTCTACCAAAATATTTATTTATACATTGGCATATACTATACCCAAACAAATATTTTGGTATAATTTGACATGTATAGAAAGTTATGTTAATTAATAGTCTTATTTAAAGAAAAAGTATTAGGCAGAAGCAGATTATGTCTAAGAAATATCTCCTCTAGGATTTTTAAAAATACAATTTGTTACTAAATTTTTGTTTGACTTTCTTTTAAAAGCTGCATTACAACTAAGAATTGAATATGATTACAAAATTAACTTTGCTATTACTCTTAAACTGATTTGGTGACATTTGATCAGGCTATCTCAAAGACTAAGTGTTTATCAACACTGCTTTTTTTTATACAGCAGGAAATTGTGTTATTAAAAATATATCTGATGGACCACTATCTTTCAACAATCACAAAAATCAACTTAAAATGGATTAGAGACTTGAACATAAGACCGTAAAACTCCTAGAAGAAACACAGGGGATGAGCTCCTTGACATTAGTCTTGGCAATCATTTTTTGGATTTGACACCAAAAGTAAAGGCAACAAAGGCAAAAAAAAAAAAAGTGGGACTACATCAAACTAAAAAGCTTCTGTAGAGCAAAGGAAACCATCAACAAAATGAAAAGGCAACTAAAGGGTTCTGAGCCCAATTCAAATGTGTTGGAGTAGGGGATTTCCTCACATCATCAACAAGCACTTTTCTGGACACCAGCGCAGTATCCTACAATTCAACTCAATTCTGATGCTATCCACCCAGAGAGCACATCAGATTCCACAAGTTGAGGGCTTAGTCCCTCAAGATTGCACTGTCTGCCTCCCTCCCCGATTCAGGTGCCAGGTGCAAGCCCAGGTTATCACCTGTACTTCTGGCCAAAGAATTGAAGGTTCCAACGACCCCCTCCTTGGGTTCAAATAATTTACTAGAGTGGCTCACAGAACTTAGAGAAACATTTTACTTACTAGATCACTGATTTATTACAAAAGGATATAACTCAGGAACAGCCAGATGCAAGAGATTCATAGGGCAAGGTACATAGGAAGGGGCTCGAAGCTTCTATGCCCCCTCTAGGCATCTCCATTTGTTCACCAACCCAGAAGCTCTCTGAGCCCTGTCCTTTTGGGTTTTTATGGAGGCTTCATTACATAGGCATGATTGATTAAATCATTGGCCACTAGGAATTGATTCAACCTCTAGCCCCTCTCCCCTCCACAGAAGTCAGGAGATGGGAGTGAAAGTTCCAACCCTCTAATCACGTGGTTGGCTCCCCTGGCAACCAGCACCCCCCCATCTTTAGGGGATTTCCAAAAGTCACCTCATGAACACAAACCCAGTTGTATTGGAAAGGGGCTTGTTATGAATAACAAGACACCCATTTCACTTTTATGGCTCTGAATTGATTTCAGGAACTGAGGACAAGAGATCAAATATTATTGACAAAAGATGCTCCCATTGCTCTTATTGCTTAGGAAATTCCAAGAGTTTGGGAAGCTGTAAGCCAAGAACCATGGAAGAAGACCAAACATATATGAGAAATATATTTTGGTTATCTGAATATATATTTCTTATGAATCACAATATTGCAACAATCCTCTGAAGAAGAGAAAATATTTGCAAATCATATATCTGATAAGGGGTTAATATCCAAAATATATAAAGAACACATACAACTCAATAGAAACAAAGTAAGCAATCAGATTAAAAAATGGGCAGAGGAACCGAATATACATTTTTCCAAAGAAGACAAATGGTCAACAGGTACATGAAAAGATGCTCAATATCACTTATCATCAGGGAAATGCAATCAAAGCCACAATGAGATATCACCTCATACCTGTTAGAACAACTATTGTCAAAAGGACAAGAAAAAACAAGTGATGGTGCATTTGTGGAGAAGAGAGAACCCTTATGGGGTTCACTCTTGATGGGAATGTAAAGTTGCATGGCTATTTTGGAAAACAGTATGGAGGTTTCTCAAAAAATTAAAATAGAACTACCATATGGTTTAGCAACTGTATACACTTCTGTGTATACAGAAGTGTTTGTTTGTGTATTCCTTTGTTTCAAAGGAAACAAAAACACTAATTTGAAAAGATATGTGTTCATTGCAGCATTATTTACAATAGCTAAGACATGGAAACAAGCTAAGTGTCCATCAATGGATGAATAGATAAAGAAAATGTGGTATATATACACAATGGAATATTACTCAGCCATAAAGAAGAAGGAAATCTTGTCTTTTGCAACAACATGGATAGAACTTAAGGGCATTATGCTAAACGAAATAAGTCAGACAGAGAAAGACAAATAGTGTATGATCTCACTTACATGTGGAATTTAAATAAACCAAACTCATAGATACAGAGAATAGATGGGTGGTTACCAGAGGCAGGGGTGGGGGGGTAGGCTAAATGGGTGAAGGTGATCAAAAGGCACAAAATTCCAGTTATAAAATAAATAAGTCCTGGGGATGTAACATACAGCATGATGACTATAGTTAACAACACTGTGTTGTATATTTGAAAGTTGCTAGGAGAATAAATCTTAAAAGTTCTCATCATAAGAAAAAAAATCCGTATGTGTGGTGATAGATGTTAACTAAACTTATTGTGGTAATCATTTTGCAATGTATACATATAACAAACATTATGTTGCACAACCAAAAACTAATACAATATTATACGTCAATTATATCTCAATTTAAAAAAAGAAGCAAAATTTAAAAAAATGTTTATATATATTTGAGGTGGACGCCCAGGTGGGTGGTGGAAAAAATAACTAATTAAAATATATTTATGCAATATTTCTGTAGAGATCATCATACCAACTATGTATAAATAAGCTATTAATTGCAAACATCTCTTGTCTAATGAGCTCTATTATTAGATAAAATAATACGTTTATATTAAACACACACTGTGATAAAAGTCAGTGAAGGAAGGAACTGATTCTACCATAACATTAAGAATTTATACATTAATGTAACATTAACATAGAAATTTAGTTATAACTTTGTTCAGATCTTTATTACTTGATGAACAAACCAATGCAATAGCCTACTCACTGGTGCCTAAGCTTTATTTCTCTCTTCATTAAATCTTGCACAGAAATATCAAACTAATTTTCCTATTTCTATAGTGATGGCATCCGTCCGGGGCTGGATGTGGCTGCTGACGGGGTTCAGAGTACGCCACTCCAAAATATGCTGCTTTGACATATTGATTATTCTGAGCTGAAGGCACTTGAGAAACAGTAGATGCAAGAAGGGCTCTCTAGCCTCCTCCTTTCTATCTAAAAGCAGGTCATAAAATTTCCCGTGAGAAATGTGCCTGCCCTGTGCCAGGAAGAGTATATTCTTGTCTCCAGAGACTGGGGGCTGATGCTGAAATGGACCTATACAAACAAACCTACTAAAATAATCCTTATTTCATTAGTTTCATCCAAATATTTCTAGTCACTGTCTCACAACTTTCTGCCTGGCCCCAAAGGCCTTTGTCCTGTCACATTTCCACAATTTATCATTCTTTGTGTAAAAAGACGAGCTCTTGGGACTAACAGCTTCTTTGAGTCTTCATTTTCCTTCTGAAGACTTTTGTGTACACATAAAAATATTATATTTGTATGTTTTTCTTCTGTTAATATATCATATATTATTTTAATTCTTAGGCCAGCCACAGAACCTAATAAGATTGAAAAAAGTTTTTCCTCCCCTACACTGGTAACAAATGAGATGATGATGACCATCTTGGCTCATGATTTGATTGCACTGTCTCCCATCAAGACTCCTGTTGGATAGAGAGAGTGCCTGACTGTTGGAAAAGCAAAGCTATATCTGAATGGCATCCAAACAAGATGATGTAACTGTGGGAACCCCTTGTGACCAGAGTTCAGCCTCCTTATAGAGTTAACCTCACTACTGCTAAACAGTCGTTGCCAGTCTTTTAAACGTTCAAGGTTTGACATCTGAAATTTTGTTTTGTTGGTTGATCTCTTCCTAAATTTAATTGAGAAAAACAGAGCCTTCATTATTATTTTCTCAACTGGTGTATCTTGGCTAAGGACACATCTATTGGCTACACTGGCAGGTGATGCTGATGAATATGAAGTTATTAAAATTTACTGAATACAAATAAAAATAGACTCAATGTCTACACCAAAACATTTATTCATTTACTGTGACTCATATGTTACCTTTATTTGAAACAAGATAATCACAATGATATTTTACAGGAAATTCCACCAGTATTGGCTGACACCTGCCATCTGTGTTTCTTATCTCCAAATACAAGAAGACATTGAACAGAACTTTGAGAAACTCCATATGCAAAAAAATAATTTCTGTGGATTTCCAGACTATGTCTAGCTATCACATCCTCCGCTCTTTTTCCTTATTTACTAGGATTAAAAATAATAATAACATTGAAAATTTAGGGTTGATGAAATAATAGAATGTCTCCACAAAAATTCATTGTGAAGATTTTACAGTAAACAAAACAAAAACATCAACACACATATACCCAGAGAACTGGTATGCTCACCTCCATCTCAAAATCCTACGTAGTGCTAAGTCCCCTAATGCTCTGGATACCTATTCCTATATGGTATATACCTCTTGGCCAAGATTATATTTCTTCCAATTTCCCTTTAAATTAAATTAAATTATTTATTTGAGAAATGCTAATTGAGTATCTACTCTTTGTTGATACTAGTCCTTGCATTGGGGGTGAAACTGAATAAAAATGCAAAGTACCTGTTGCTTTTGAGCTTACATTCCATTTGGGGGACTCTAGGGGGAAGATTTTAAAAATTTTAAAAAGATACTTTGAGAATGGAGTGAGTGCTAGGAAAGAAACAGGCTAACTATCCAGGAAGATCACCAGCACCAGCTGTGCTATTTGAGCTAAGTCCTGAAGAAGGTGAAGCAATCAACCATTAACTGAGCCTGGAAGAGTTTTCCAGGAAGAGTAAACACAAACCCTTGGGGCACAAAAAAGAGCGGGAGCAGGAGCATAATTAATGAGAGGAAGAGAGGTAGCTGTGAAAAACAGGAGACTGGACAGGTGGGCCCAGACTTCACTAAGTAGGGCTGAAGGGTTTAAAGGAGTGGAATAACAAGATCTGATTTACATTTTTAAAGGTTCTTGTGGCAGCTGTGTGAGAATGGATTGAGGGAGGGGGAAGAGTAGAAGCAGAGAAATCAGTTAAGAAAGTATACAAGGCTCCAGGCAAGAGCTGATATTGATTAAAACTCCCCTCCCCACATTCCTGACTCAGCCCATTAATGCTGTCTCCTACTAATGCTGTCACCTTTTCAAAGAAGTATTGATTAAAACAAACAAACAAACAAACAAGATTGCATTTTCTTCCCATTGAATAGAATGAGTAGTTTCTAGGAGACAAGAGGCTAGTGTCCAACCTCCATTGGTCCACAGTTTATAATTGCACGGAATATATCATTGAAGGTCACAAATACACATAAGGCTGAGAGACTGAATAGAAAATGGACAATGACCACATCATATATAAAAATAGAACTCTTGGTACTGAGCAATGGGCTCACCTGCTCACTGCAATCTGAGCCAATTAATCACAATGAGTTAGAGATCGAGAAAGGAAGTTTTAATTCAATTAGCAACTATAACTGGGAAGATGGCATAATGTCTTAAATTGGACACTAAGATGAAACAATGTCTTAAAAAATTCTTTAAAAATTACAGACTCTTGAGGTAGATATATAGGAAAAATGGGCAGTAAGGAGGGGTTTTCTTCAGGCATGATGAAATCCAGGGTCTTTTATTGTTCCATTCTTCTGTCAGTTGTGATGGATACCTTGTAGGTGTGTTTCCCACCTGTGGTCAGCCTGTTCCTGGAGAGAAACTCACAGAACAAAGTTTTAATTTATCAAGCTATCAGGGAGTACATCTGTAAATGGAGGCCATAAATCAGGAGAGCATGTGAATTTTTTAGAGTATGTGCAGAGCAGTGTGTAGTCACACAGAGGGGCTGGGGCCATTTAGCATAAGATGGTCTCGCTTATGCTTACTTAACACTCTGACTCACAACCTGCAACAACCAGTCCAGGAAGCCAAACCACAACCTCTGTAGCAATTGGCCTAAACAGCCAGGAACTAATCAGTAACTGACAGCTTCCCTAATTTTTGCCCTTGATTCCAACTTAGGGCCAAGTGGAGAAAGCTAAGTATGCTCCCCTAACCAATCAAATAGAAAGCTTCTCTTCTACTTAGCCCGCCTCCAGCTTCCCACATCAACAGCCTCCAATCAAGGATTCCTAATACCTTCCCTCTGAATAAATAGGCTTTGCTTGTTCTTGTTTGGGTGGTCTTTGTTTCTTTTCACAGGAACAAAGGAAACAAGGCAGGCCTTATTTCTCTGAAGGAAACCAGAATATGTCACCCCAAATATGCCTGTTTGATATAAAAATTATTTTGAGCTGAAGGCTATTTAGAAGCAGAAAATGCAGGAAAAGCTGTCTCTCCTCTCCCCCTTTTCTGCTTATAGGCAAGATATAAATTCTCCTTTTACTGGAGACAGAATCTTATCAGCCCGGAGATGGCGCCAGAGGATTCTGCAAACCTTACTCCACTGGTCTCCTCCCATTTACCTTCCTGCAGTTTGCAGCCCTTGGAAGCCTAAAAAGGCTTTTCTTTGTCCTGTCATTTCTCTACAAATTTATTGTTTTTTGTTGAGAACGCTATATAAGCCAGAGTTCCAAGCCGCTGCTTTGAGTTACTTTTTGTTGAGGTTTCTTCCACGGGATGTGTCTGCACATGTTAGTAAACTGTTTTTCTCCTGTTAATCCTAGTCTTTTCATTAAAGAGTCCCAGCTGAAAACCTAAGATGGGTAGAGAGAAACTTTTGCCTCTCCTACTCTCTCAAACCCCAACGCTTGATGGGTTGGCCTTGAAACTATTAGAACATGTACAGGGATAGTTGAGGACCAAATAACATGTGGGGAGACTAAGGAGTTTGGTGTGATTACAGCTTGTGTCTGCATGCATACAACTTTCAAAGGTCAAAGTTTTGAAATTAAGCTTTAATAAACATAAACATTTGTTTGGCATTTGGAATTTTCAAATTTTCAGCCACTGTCCTCATGTGCAGAGTGTCAGTTGGAAGTAACAAGGAAAAGGACTCTACTGTGGGTTAAGACCAGTTTGTTCAATACCTCAAAACGGATGAAAGAAATCTGGTCTCTGGGCCAGCCCAGTGGCATAACAGTTAAGTTCTCGCACTCCGCTTCTGGCTGCCCAGGGTTCGCAGGTTCAGATCTCCGGTGTGGACTGACACATTGCTTGTCAAGCCATCTGTGGCAGCATCCTATGTAAAGTAGAGGAAGATGGGCATAGATGTAAGCCCAGGACAAATTTTCCTCAGCAAAAAGAGGAGGATTGGCAACGGATATTAGCTCAGGGCTAGTCTTCCTCACACACACACAAAAAAGAAATCTGGTCTCAAACAATTGAACGTAGAGATTTTTTTCCCTGCAGTCAGGAGACATTAAATAGGAAAGGGAATATCATTTCTCTAGGACTTCAGGTTCCAAAGTGGAAAGCCCAGTGCTTCCACCAGAGCCAATAAGAGCTTTTAAGGCAATAGTAGATGAAATATAGCTCCCCTTATTATGTTTCTCAGCCAGGACTCTAAGGACATGAAGGTGCAAAAGCAATCACATTCCATGTGAGATTCAGGACACTCATAGACAAGGTTCTTGCCAGTGAATTTTTAGGTGTAGCCATTAATAAGTACCACTAAACTTGCTACCAATTTTATTTCTCTTTATACTTTTATAAACATCATTGAAGACCAAGGACCAAGCTGTAGAGAAGCTAAACTCTTAGATTCATGAGACTTATTTCCCAGATTGTAGAATCTTCCTTTTATCATGTTGCATCAAGTTGGCTTGGGCTCTGATCATGATTGTAAATTTCAAAGAACTAGAATGACTTCAATTAAAGACATTCAACAATAGAATGAGAAAGAGGGCAAGGACCTTTATTATTTAAGAAATGTCATTTTCTTGGGTTGAGGTTAAATGAAAAGAAAAATACAAGAAATACTAGACTAAAAGTTAAAGGAAATTCAAGTGGCTTGTCTCATAAATATTTTGTCCTTGGGAATCAGTTCTTTGACCTGAATACTGGATCAGGTCTGGATTACTTTTTGTCTTCTAGGTAAAAGATTAACATAGGAGAGACTAGGTTAGAGATGAACGAAATGTAAAGAGTCATATATATGGTGTAAGGTGCCATTTATAATTGTGATTAGTTGCTATTAAGTAAGATCTAAGAAAGAGAGGTCAGAGCTCAGGAAGTAGACTGGAATGATTACTTCATGGGGAGCCTGGATTCAGAGAACAATTGAAAAGTGTGTTCTTAAAGCTTCAGGGAGACTAAAAGAAAGAGCAATTGTGGAACACTGACTTCATCTTAATGAACTGGGACAGGTAAGCTATGTGGTTACATAATATTTAGACAGATTCGAGCTGGGAATATGGGGATGACAGCATGAAATACTTTGAGTTTTATTAGTCACGTCTACAAGGTGACTGTGTCGTAGGTAAATATACAAGTATTTCCCTGCCCTAAGGAAATGTGCATGAGGAGGTAATAAAGACTCTAAGGGTGGAGGAGACATTATTCACTGAAAAGGAGTCATTTGGGACAACAGTAAGTCATCTCCAGGCCAATACAAGATGTAGGACATATGGGAGGAATTTTCCTACGTGAAATCCAAACTCAGTAGGTAAACAGAATTTGTTTGAATAATGGATGACTCTGTCAGGTCCAGAATTCATTGGCCTTGTATCTTTCAGTACAGAGGACTCTACGAGGTCAAACCTTGAGGAGTATTTGTGAAAAAGAAAGAAACAAGAAGAAAAAGAAAAATTTGTCAAGAAAGCAGAGGAAAAAGGAAAGGCTTCAAAGCTAGCTCCAAGTGTCACAGAGAAGGAAAAGAACCACTTTCAGGAGGTTAAAATTACAGCAAATGCTGCCTTAAAGGACTAGTAGAAGCACAGACTAGGAAGGAATTCTGTCATTAAAATAAAACTAGTTCAAGGCCTGGGAAATTCAAAAGTCGAGGGAAGACAATGTTTAAAGAAAGAGCACATAGTGGAGGACGGCACATTTCTCAAGGGGGCCTGAGCCCTTGGACTTTAGCACAGTGGCTCTAGATCAGGAATCTGCTGAGTGTGAGTCAGCTGACCCAGATGTAGAGGAAACAGCCCCTCAAGGCAAATCAAGATTCAGTAATAGCTCCCACTGTGCGCAGAGCTGAAATTTTCTTGGGAACTTGGTGAGGATGGAGACAGAGAAATGAACAAAAGTCAGAGAGAATGCAGATTCATAAAGTGGGCTCAGAGAACTGTCTGCTTAAAATGTGGAGTGCCCTGTTCAAGAGGGTAATAAAAATGAAGAGATTTTAAAAGATGTAAAAGGAGGGAGTTGAACAGATAGTGCTGTTACCAAACCAAGTGGGCTCGCCTCCTGGTGAATGAAATAAGACTACAACAGTGGAAGTTGTCTCACAAAGTAAAGTGTATTCACAGCAAACAGGAGGCCATGAGGAATCATTTCCAAAGTCATGGCATCCCCGAACAGAGGGAATCAGGGACCTTTATTTCAGATGGAGAATGAATATTCAAAAGGGATAGGTGGGTATTTGCTTGCGCAGGCTCGGTTGGAGAATATGCTTCCACAGACACTGTAAGTTATGGTAATGAGGCCTAAGCTCCTCCTGGAGAGATCTTAGCGTTAAAAATAAGGCAAAGGTCATGGGCGCAGTTCCCATGGTGAGGTTTGGTCTGGTTCAGGGTGGTTGGTGATTGCATCTCTTTAACATAACAAAAGGGAAAAAAACCAACTTGGAAAAACAGTTAAATGCTTCCAAGCCCACCCTGGAGTTTCTTGGGGCACCTAGTCAGTGACAGTGCTGGTACTCAATGTTCAGAGCTGCGCAATGCGCAATAGCCAAAAGGCAGACACAACCCAGGTGTCCATCAGCAGGTGAATGGATAAACAGAATGTGGCAAATACATACAATGGAATTTTATCTAGCCTGACAAAGAAAGAAATTCTGTCACATGCTACAACATGGATGAACCTTGAGGACATTATGCTAAGTGAAATAAGCCAGACACAAATATACCTAGAACAGGCAAATTCATAGAGATGGAAAGTAGAATGATGTTTACAAGGGCCTCAGGGGAGGGAGGAGGGGGAGTTAGTGTTTAATGGATAGAGTTTCTGTTTGGAACGATGAAAAAGTTCTGGAAACAATAGTGGTGCTGGTTGTGCAACGTTGTGAATGTACTTAATGCCACTGAATTGGACACTTAAAAATAGTTAAAATTTTTAAAAAAGTTTAAAATGGTAAATTTTATGTTATGTATATTTTACCACAATAAGAAAATAACATTAAAAAAATAAAGATGTGAGATGCAGGTAACTGGAGTCTCAGATAAGCCCCAGTGACCATGATCATCATCATTGCCAATTTCAAAACTTTGTAGGAAGGCAAGACTGTTTAAGATGACACTCAAGGTGAGGAGATCTTATGCAGTGGTAGATTTTCCCCACTTTAAGTATTTAAGAGAGCACCATATTTACCCTCTTGGGGCTCACTCTGGGCTCCGGATTACAACACAGCCTGCCTAGCATTGTGAGACTGAAACCAAAGTGGTTTTTCCTTCACATTTTCTGTCTCCTCTAGAAACCATTATTCTGCTATGAATTTTAAGTGATCACAAAAATGCACACCTGGATTGAACTATGCTCTAGATCCTGGGAACATAATTTGTTTGGGATAACTGCTAAAATGTCAGGGCTTTGCTTGTGTATATAACAATCTGAAGATAATTCATTGGTGCTGTGATAATCTTCAATGCTCTGTAAATCATTTGTGCCTTTTACTCTAAAAGAGAGGGTTGGTGGGATTAATTTACCTCGTGGGTCCTGGAGGAGCTACAACTTTGAAAGATACCCTTTGCCCGGATATCTTCAAACTGGGTATGCATACTCCAAGGCTTTCCAAAGGGTATGTGGCAGCAATATGTATGTATTCTTTCTTACCATTGTATAAGTTCCATTTTCTTTTCCATGTTAGCTCTTCTATATTACCAAAGAAAGGCATACCTTTCATGCATCCTGAAACTCACTATACCCTAGGATGTAAAAACTCCACTGAGAGAAAGGACTATCTGAAATATTTTTAGAGAAGCCTCCTTTAATGATTAATCAAGTCAACAGAAATCTCCATTCCCCAGGGTTGCCTTGTACATTTCCTTTTAAGCATGAATTTCCTTTTAAGCTTTAGAAAGGGAGTATCTTGGTTCTGGTAGGGATGCTCTGAAGTCAACTGTATAGTGTGAGTGATAGGAGTGATGACAGACGGTGTTAATTTAATGACTTTGTCTCTTCCGTACCCTACTTCTTGTCAAAGAATGCTTTGATCTAGGCTCTGGGCCTAGAGGGACAGTCTGGTAAGGGCAAAGAGATTTGACAGGAAATATTCCACACTAAAAGTGGATTTTTTCAGGATTTAATTGTAGGCAATTCTTTTCAACTTTTCTCAATAATCATCACTAGGATGTGTCAGTGGTTGGAAAGAAAAAACACCTTTGAACAGCTGAAACAGTACACATTAGTGACACTGAAACTTTTATGTGTACTGGGAAGTTTCTGGTACTTCCAACATTTTCAGATTGCACTGGATAAAACTCACAGATACAAATATTATGTAATTCCTTTTAAATTCAATGTGCATTATTCAATAAATTAATCATAGTCTATTGTATCAATCATAACATGAAATATTTCTACAATTAGAGTCAATGTTCTTATTTCACCTTTTCTTTTTTTCTTTTTTGACAGTCTGTTACTTTTTATTGATGGCAGAGCTGATGTTAGAAGATAATAACACACAGTAAAATCATAATTTTTTAATTTTATTTTTAAAATTTTTGTTGATGTCTTAATAGTTTATAACATTGTGGGGTTTTAGTTGTATGTTATTATTTGTCCATCACCATATGAATGCATCTCTTCAGCCTTTGTGCCCACCTCCCACCCCATAATTTTTTTTTCTTTTTTATTGCAGTAACATTGGTTTATAACATTGTATAAATTTCAGTTGTACAGCATTACACTTCTATTTCTGCATGGATACCATCATGTTCACCACCCAAATACTAATTACAATCCATCACCACACACATGTGCCTAATCACCCCTTTTGCCCTCCTCCCTCCCCCCATCCCCTCTGGTAACCACCAACCCAATCTCTGTCTCTATGTGTTTGTTTGTTGCTATTTTTATCTTCTACTTAAGAGTGACATCATACAGTTTTTGAGTGAGAAGGAATAGTTTTGAGTTAGCAACCATCCATTGAGATGTTTTAGGATCCAGACCAATGAGAAAAGACCTGTTTCTAAGCTATATAAACATTGAAACAATTTGAAATCCTGTTTGTTCTCTTACCTACCTCCCATTTACAATTCCTCTAACATCCCTCTGCCGCTGCCCATTGAGCCTCTCCGTTTTCCATTCCTCTGTCTTGTGTTAGAATGTAGAGTATGAAGATATCCCTTTCAACATATAATGCTGAGATGAGAAAAGCAAAGACTAAATGAAAAAAATAACATTAAAAAAGGCAAAAAAGCAGAGAGAGGGGGCCAGCCCAGTGGTGTAGCAGTTAAGTTTGCTCATTCTGCTTCCGCAGCCCGGGGGGTTCGCTGATTGGATCCTGGGCATACTCATGGCTCATCAAGCCATGCTGAGGGGGCATCCCACACAGAAGAACTAGAAGGACGTACAACTAGGATATACAGCTATGCACGGGGGCTTTGCGGAGTAAAAAGAAAAAGAGGAAGACTAGCAACAGATGTTAGCTCAGGGCCAATCCTCCTCAAAAAAAAAAAGGCAGAGAGAGAATGACAAATTATTTTTCAGAATAAAAGAATTGAGCGTGGGTCCAGGTCAGGTATGGAAATCCCAGCAGAATATTTGATTATGACCAAAAAGTACTACAAAACTACAGCTAAGTGGACAAATCTAGATAGAAATTGGTAGATGTTTTGTTTGCCTTCTCTTCACCATGTTGGTGAGGGAAGGAGTCCTACCCTAGGGTTATGGGCATGGCCAAATACACAACACCCAACACTGAACAGATGAGACTGACAGCAGTTTAGTCATACATACCTACAACCTGGGGGATGAGGACACCACACACCATGTAGGGTCACACAGTGGGGGTTGCGTTTGGGGGCAGAGTGAACGGGCAGACGCTGTGGGAGGCAGGATTTCTCCTAACAAGGAGGGATGCCCTGAGTTCCTGTGGGAGGATGTGATTGGCTTGTTTGAATAATTTTGCAGGCTGTCGGGGAAGTGAAACCACGCAGTTTGAAGACCACGTAGAGTGCAAATGGTCCAGCTGAGAGGGGAAATAGCTGTGTGGTAAGCCTTTCCTTCTGGGTGGAGATTACATATGGCAAGAACAGAGAAGTTCATGGTTAGGCCTTTGGGATCCTATGAGGTTCAAAGACATCAGGGCAACACATGAGATTTTAGGCTTTGCAATATAGTAGAACTAGGAAATATGGAGCAGAAGCTCTTAGGATGAATCAATAGATACTTACAAGACATGCAAATCAACAATTTGAACTTCCCTATCTCCTTACCAGGGAACCAACATTGGGGATGCTCTTTTAACATGAGCGTCTAGTGTTTGGAATAAGGAGAGAGTATCAGTTAGCTTTTGCTGTATAACTAATTACCTTCAGGCTTAATCTTTTTTTTTTTATTTTTATTTTTTTAATTATTATTTTTTTTATTGATGTCTTAGTTTATAACACTGTGGGGTTTTAGTTGTACATTTTTATTTGTCCGTCAGCTTGTGGATGTAACCCTTCCCCCGTTGTGCCCCCCCCACCCCCCTTCCCCTTGGTAACCACCAATCAGTTCTCTCTGTCCGTGTGTTCACTTATATTCCATAAATGAGTGAGTTCATGCAGTGTCTGTCCTTCTCTCTCTGGCTTATTTCACTTAACATAATACCCTCTAGGTCCTTCCATGTTGTTGCAAACGGGACAATTGTGTCTTTTCTTATGGCTGAGTAGTATTCCATTGTATGTATATACCACATCTTCTTTAACCAATCATCAGTTGAGGGACACTTGGGTTGCTTCCACTTCTTGGCTATAGTGAATAATGCTGCAATGAACATAGGGGTGCATACGCCTCTTGTGATGGTTGATTTCACGTCCATTGGGTAGATGCCCAAGAGTGGGATTGCTGGATCATACGGTATTTCTATTTTTAATTTTTTGAGGACTGTCCATACTGTTTTCCATAGAGGCTGCACCAGTTTGCATTCCCACCAGCAGTGAATGAGGGTCCCCGTTTCTCCACAACCTCTCCAGCATTTGTTGTTATTTGTCTTTGTGATTATAGCCATTCTAACCGGTGTAAGGTGATATCTCAGTGTAGTTTTGATTTGCATTTCCCTGATGATTAGTGATGTTGAACATCTTTTCATGTGTCTATTGGCCATCTGTATCTCTTCCTTGGAAAAATGTCTGTTCATATCCTCTGCCCATTTTTTGATCGGGTTGTTTGTTTTTTTGTTGTTCAGTTGTATGAGATCTTTGTATATTACTGAGATTAATCCCTTGTCAGACAAACGATTTGCAAATATTTTCTCCCAGCTGGTGGGTTGTTTATTCATTTTGATCCTGGTTTCATTTGCCTTGTAGAAGCTCTTTAGTCTGATGAGGTCCCACTTGTTTATTTTTTCTTTTGTTTCCCTTGTCTGGGTAGACATGGAATCTGACAGGATCCCTTTATGTCCAATCTCAATTAGTGTACTGCCTATATTTTCTTCCAGGAGTTTTATAGTTTCAGGTCTCACTTTCAGGTCTTTGATCCATTTTGAATTGATTTTTGTATATGGCGATAGGAGATGGTCTATTTTCATTCTTTTGCATGTGGCTGTCCAATTTTCCCAGCACCATTTATTGAAGAGACTTCCCTCTCTCCATTGTATGTTCTTTGCTCCTTTGTCGAAGATTAGCTGTCCATAGGTGTGTGGTTTTATTTCTGGGCTTTCAATTCTGTTCCATTGATCTGTGTGTCTATTCTTGTACCAGTACCATGCTGTTTTGATTACTGTAGCTTTATAGTATATTTTGAAATCAGGGATTGTGATGCCTCCAGCTTTGTTCTTTTTTTTCAGAATTGCTTTAGCTATGCGGGCTCTTTTGTTGCCCCATACGAATTTCAGTAGTTTTTGTTCTATTACCGTGAAGAATGACATTGGGATTCTGATTGGGATTGCATTGAATCTGTAGATTGCTTTAGGTAGAATGGACATTTTAACTATATTTATTCTTCCAATCCATGTGCATGGAATATTTTTCCATTTCTTTATGTCCTCCTCGATTTCTTTCAATAGTGTCTTATAGTTTTCATTGTATAGGTCTTTGACCTCCTTGGTTAAATTTATTCCCAGATATTTTATTCTCTTTGTTGCAATTGTAAATGGGATTGTCTTTTTGAGTTCTCTTTCTGTTGTTTCATCGTTAGTATATAGAAATGCAATTGATTTTTGTAAGTTGATTTTATACCCTGCCACTTTACTGTAGTTGTTGATTGTTTCTAGTAGCTTTCCGATGGAATTTTTGGGGTTTTCTATGTATAGGATCATGTCGTCTGCAAATAGTGAGAGTTTCACTTCTTCATTGCCTATTTGGAGTCCTTTTATTCCTTTTTCTTGCCTAATTGCTCTGGCCAGAACTTCCAGTACTATGTTGAATAAGAGCGGTGAGAGTGGGCACCCTTGTCTTGTTCCTGTCCTCAAAGGAATGGCTTTCAGTTTTTCCCCGTTGAGTAGGATGTTTGCTGTAGGTTTGTCATATATGGCCCTTATTATGTTGAGGTACTTTCCTTCTATACCCATTTTGTTGAGAGTTTTTATCATAAATGGATGCTGGATCTTGTCGAATGCCTTCTCTGCATCGATTGAGATGATCATGTGGTTTTTATTCTTCATTTTGTTAATGTGGTGTATCACGTTGATTGATTTGCGGATGTTGAACCATCCCTGTGTCCCTGGTATAAATCCCACTTGATCGTAGTGTATGATCTTTTTGATGTATTGCTGTATTCGGTTTGCCAATATTTTGTTGAGGATTTTTGCGTCTGTGTTCATCAGCGATATTGGCCTGTAGTTTTCCTTCTTTGTATTGTCCTTGTCTGGCTTTGGTATCAGCATGATGTCGGCCTCATAGAATGTGTTGGGAAGTATTCCATCTTCCTCTATTTTTTGGAATAGTTTGAGAAGGATAGGTGCTAAATCTTCTTTGAACGTTTGATAAAATTCTCCAGGGAAGCCATCTGGTCCTGGGCTTTTATTTTTTGGGAGGTTTTTGATTACTGTTTCAATCTCTTTACTTGTGATTGGTCTGTTCAGATTCTCTATTTCTTCTTGATTCAGTTTTGGGAGGTTGTATGCGTCCAAGAATTTGTCCATTTCCTCTAGGTTGTCCAATTTGTTGGCGTAAAGTTTTTCATAGTATTCCCTAATAATCCCTTGTATTTCTGTGGTGTCTGTTGTAATTTCTCCTCTTTCATTTCTAATTTTATTTATTTGAGTCTTCTCCCTTTTTTTCTTAGTGAGTCTGGCTAAGGGTTTGTCAATTTTATTTATCTTCTCAAAGAACCAGCTCTTTGTTTCATTGATCCTTTCTACTGTTTTTTTGGTTTCAATTTCATTTATTTCTGCTCTGATTTTTATTATTTCCCTCCTTCTGCTGATTCGGGGCTTTGTCTGTTCCTCTTTTTCCAACTCTGTTAGGTGCAATTTAAGGTTATTTATTTGGGCTTTTTCTTGTTTGTTAAGGTGAGCTTGTATTGCTATGAATTTCCCTCTCAGGACTGCTTTTGCTGCATCCCATATGAGTTGGTATGGTGTATTTTCCTTTTCATTTGTCTCCAGATAGCTTTTGATTTCTCCTTTAATTTCATCAACGACCCATTGGTTGTTCAGTAGCATGTTGTTTAGTCTCCACCTCTTTGTCCCTTTTCTAGTTTTTTCCTTGCAGTTGATTTCTAGTTTCACAGCATTATGATCAGAAAAGATGCTTGTAATGATTTCAATCTTCTTAAATTTATAGAGGTTTGCCTTGTTTCCTAATATATGGTCTATCCTTGAGAATGTTCCGTGTGCACTTGAGAAGAATGTGTACTCTGCTTTTTTTGGGTGGAGTGCTCTGTATATATCTATTAAATCCATTGCGTCTAGTTTTTCGTTTAAGTCCGTTATTTCCTTATTGACTTTTTGTCTGGATGATCTATCTATTGATGTAAGGGGGGTATTAAGATCCCCTACTATTATTGTGTTATTGTTAATATCTCCTTTAAGGTTTTTTAGCAGTTGTTTTATGTACTTTGGTGCTCCTGTGTTGGGTGCATAGATATTTATAAGTGTTATGTCTTCTTGGTGAAGTATCCCTTTTATCATTATATATTGCCCTTCTTTGTCTCTCATTACCTTTCTTATCTTGAAGTCTACTTTGTCTGATATAAGTATGGCTACTCCTGCTTTCTTTTGTTTGCCATTAGCTTGGAGTATTGTTTTCCATCCTTTTATTTTGAGTCTGTGTTTGTCTTTAGAGCTGAGATGTGTTTCCTGGAGGCAGCAGATTGTTGGATCTTGGTTTTTAATCCATCCTGCCACTCTGTGTCTTTTGATTGGAGAATTCAATCCATTTACATTTAGAGTGATTATTGATATATGAGGGTTTAATGTTGCTATTTCATTGTTCATCTTCTGGTTCTTTTGCATTTCCTTCGTTTCTTGTCCCTTGTGTTTCGGACTGCAAATTCAATTTGGTATTTCTGCATACTCATTCTCTTGGTTTTCTCTTTATTTGTCATGTGTGGTTCTCTTCTGGTTGTTTGTTTAGTGGTTACCGTGCGGTTTATATAAGCGATCTCCTGGATAAGAAAGTACATTTTCAGATGCCTCCTTTTTCCTGAGGCTGGGTCAGTTCAATCCCTTACCTCTTCCCCTCCTTATTTGTTATCTCTTTATTCCAGATTGTGTCATGAATGTGTGTTTCCAGTGATGAGCTTGAATTAATTTTTGATGTTTTCCAACTGTATTTTGTTCTGGTTTAGTCTCCTTGCTTTTCTCCTTGCTGAAATCTTTGTATCCCCTTTCTCATTTGTTTTTTTTCAGGCCTAAGGGCCTTCTTGAGCATTTCTTGTAGTGGGGGTCTTGTGGTGACGAACTCTCTTAGCTTTTGTTTATCAGGGAGAGTTATTGTTTCTCCATCGTATTTGAAGGATATTTTTGCTGGATAAAGTATTCTCGGCTGAAGGTTTTTGTCTTTCATGATTTTGAATATATCATTCCAGTCTCTCCTAGCCTGTAGACTTTCTGTCGAGAAATCAGCTGAGAGCCTGATGGGGTTCCCTTTGTATGTTATTTTGTTTTTTTGTTTAGCTGCCTTCAATATTATTTCCTTGTCACGGGTATTCTTCAAGTTTGCTACTATGTGGCGAGATGATTTTTTATTCCTGTTTATATATTTAGGTGATCTATTGATTTCATTCACTGTTATTTCCCTATCGTTCCCTAGGTTGGGGAAGTTCTCAGCTATTATTTCTTTGAACAAACTCTCTGCTCCTTTTTCTCTTTCTTCTCCTTCTGGAATACCTATTATCCTTATGTTGCTTTTCCTCATTGAGTCTGATATTTCTCGAAGAATTTCTTCATTTCTTTTTAGTCTTAGCTCTCTCTCCTCCTCTACCAGGAGCATTTCTGCGTGGCTATCCTCAATATTGCTAATTCGTTCCTCCATGTTGTCAGTTCTGCTCTTTAAAGACTCCATTTTTTCCACTATCTCGTTGATTTTGTTTTTCATCTCCAATAATTCTGATTGGTTTTTCTTTAGGGTTTCAATCTCTTTTGTGACATAATCCCTGAATTCGTTGATTTGTTTCTGTGTGTTCTCTTGTATTTCGTTGAGCTTGTTTATGATAGCTATTTTGAATTCTCTGTCATTCAGGTTATCAAATTCTGTGCCTTCAGGGTTGGTTTCTGGGTGTTTGTCATTTTCCTTTTGGTCTGTAGCCCTGACATATTTTCGCAAGGATCCGACGGGGACGGCTTTATTTTTACCCCTCATGATTAAAGTTAGTCCTGCAGTTTCCCCCTGCTGCCACTAGATGGAGATCGTGAGCGGTTTGCTCTGAGGCGGCTGCAGCCCCCGGAGGTTTTATGCTGAAACGCTGGGTGTGTGGGGGGAGGGGTCCTCTCTTTCTCCTGCTTGGCCCTGGGGGTTTCCTTTCTGGCTCTCTTAGGGTGTTTGCTACACCCCCTAAACAGTCTGTCGTCGCTTCCCCGTGGGGATCTCGCGACAGTCTGTGAGATCACCTGGATGGTGATAGTTTTCCCCCACTGTGGGCCGCCCCTCCCCACTCTGTCCGCGAACCACGCTGTTTTTGCCGATCGATTGGGGAGAGGGAGTACAATCTCCTACCTCTCCTCCCGTTCTCCTGGGCTTCCCGCGCCTCTACCGTCCGATGTATG
Source organism: Tapirus indicus (assembly GCA_031878705.1). Lineage (NCBI taxonomy): Eukaryota > Metazoa > Chordata > Mammalia > Perissodactyla > Tapiridae > Tapirus > Tapirus indicus. The sequence goes on along the minus strand of CM062918.1, from coordinate 104,883,249 downwards.
GCAGCAGGGGTTTCTCAGAAGTCCTTCGTAGTGTTTGATTGAGCTCTGTTGGAATGTGAATGATGTTTTCGTTGTGTCGTAGGGGGCAGAGATTCAAAGAGGGAATCTCACTCCGCCATGATGCTGACGTCACTCCCCAGGCTTAATCTTGAAACAAACAACCGTTCATTTAGTTTACAATTTTGAGGGTGAGTAATTTGGGCTGAACTCCACTGTGTAATTCTAGTTTGGACTGCATTTGACCCATCTTAGTTGGGCTCACTCATGTGTCTGCAGTCAGTTAGTAAGTTGGCTGGGGCTGGCTGGTTTATGATGACTTGTTATGGGACGGCTGGGATGATTAGGGTCCCTCACCATTGGATCTGTCATCCTTTAGTGGGTTAACCTGGACTCATTTACAAGATGGTAAGAGGGTTCCAACAGTAGCAAGAAAATAAGCCCAGTGTGCACATACTTTTCAAGGCCTTTGTGCAAGCAATTTACCAATCCTTTCAAGTGATCACATTAAAAGACAATCACTCTCTTATACTTAAAACATATTATTTATGCCAAATGCAAGCCACTGCACTATAAACACAGTTGCTTCATGTTACATCAAACTTAGGGCCTATAGATTTAATTTAGAGAAAAATTTGTTGACAAATAGAAAAGTTCATTACATGATGGCTTTTTTTTTCTTCAAAAGTCCAACCCACCCAGACAAACAGTTTTCAGAAAGAAACCCTATTAAGAAAACTTGTCAGGCCAAAGCAATTCTGAGAACAAAGAACAAAGCTGAAGGTATCACAATTCCTGATTTCAAAATATACTACAAAGCTATAGTAATCAAAACAGCATGGAGCCAGCAGAAAAATAGACACACAGATCAATGGAACAGAACTGAAAACCCAGAAATAAAGCCACAAGTCTATGGACAGCTAATCTTCAACAAAGGAGCCAAGAACATACAATGGAGAAAAGAAAGTCTCTTCAATAAACGATGTTGGGAAAACTGGACAGCCACGTGCAAAAGAATGAAAGTAGACCATTATCTTATACCACACACAAAAATTAACTCAAAATGGATTAAAGACTTGAATATAAGACCTGAAGCCATAAAACTCCTAGAAGAAAATATAGACAGTACACTCTTTGACATGGGTCTTAGCAGCATCTTTTCCAATACCATGTCTACTCAGGCAAGGGAAACAAAAGAAAAAAATAAACAAATGAGACTACATCAAACTAAAAAGCTTCTGCAAGGCAAAGAAAACCATCAACAAAATGAAAAGACAACCCATCAACTGAGAGAAAATATTTGCAAATCATATATCTGACAAGAGGTTAATTTCCAAAATATATAAAGAACTCACACAACTCAACAACAAAAAAATGAACAATCCGATCAAAAAATGGGCAGAGGATATGAACAGACATTTTTCCAAAGATATTCAGATGGCCAACAGGCACACAAAAGATGGTTAACATTGCCAATCATTAGGGAAATGCAAATCAAAACTACAATGAGGTATCACTTCACACCCATCAGAATGGCTATAATTAACAAGACAAGAAATAACAAGTATTGGAGAGGATGCGGAGAAAAGGGAACCCTTATACACTGCTGGTGGGAATGCAAACTGGTACAGCCACTATGGAAAACAGTATGGAGATTTCTCAAAAAATTAAAAATAGAAATACCATATGATCCAGCTATTCTACTACTGAGTATTTATCCAAAGAACATGAAATCGATAATTCAAAAAGATGTATTCACTCTTATGTTCATTGCAGCATTATTCACAATAGCCAAGATGTGGAAGCAACTCAAGTGCCCATCAACAGATGAATGGATAAAGACTATGTGGTATATATACACAATGGAATACTACTCAGACACGAAAAAGGACAAAATCGTGCCATTTGTGACAACATAGATGGACCTTGAGGGTCCTATGCTAAGCAAAGTAAGTCAGAAGAGAAAGACAAATACTGTATGATTTCACTCAAATGTGGAAGATAAATAAGCACATAGATAAGGAGAACAGATTAGCAGTTACCAGAGGGGAAGGGGTTGGGGGTAGGGTGAAAGGGGTAAAGGGGCACATATGTATGGTGACAAATAAAAACTGCACTGTCGGTGGTAAACACAGCACAGTCCATACAGAAACTGAAATATAGTGATGCATACCTGATATTTACAGAATATTGTAAGCCAATATAACCCCAATAAAAAAAAGAAAACTGGTCAGGACTATGTTAGACTTAGGGATTTTTTTCCCCTAATCTAGGAACAGTACTTTCACCTGGGCTCAACACTGGTATTGGCCCTGCTGAACTCAGGTTAGAACAGTGATAGTATTAAAACTGCATGGGGGGCCGGCCCAGTGGCATAGCAGTTAAGTTTGTGTGTTCTGCTTTAGCTGCCCGGGGTTCACTGGTTCGGATCTACTCACTGCTCATCAAGCCTTGCTGAGGCAGCATCCCACATAGAAGAACTAGAAGGACCTACAACTAGGATATACAACTATGTACTGAGGATTTGGGGAGAAAAAGGAAAATAAAAAGAGGAAGTTTGGCAACAGATGTGAGCTCAGGGCCAATCTTCCTCTAAGAAAAATAAATTTTAAAAAACCGCATGGGTTCTGGGCCCACTTTTCTGGGGATTCCCGAGAACCATCCTCAGAAAAATGCACATAAATATATTCTCACAAAAGTTTGCATATAATATTTTTGATTGGAAATTAATTTCCTTTAAAAAAGAAACTATCTGTATTGAACATGGCTTTCTAACTCTCATTCTTTTATGCAAAAAATTAAGGCCCAATTTCGTAAGAAATAAAATGGAAACATTTATAAATACAAATAAGACAAAATAAATTTTAAGTCCTCTCAAATGAAAATCTGAATGAGAAATTTCCTATTATTTCCCTGAATAGGAGGAAAATTGTCAAGTCATCTTTGATGTGACAATATCTTTAACTCCCAATTGATTTTTACTGTTTATTTTAATGACAGGTGCTGCAAACCCAGAGTTTTCAGAGCTTAAGTTGCAATGCGAGGGTGAACCTATATAAAAAACACAAGAATTATCTTGGAGTTGAATTTCCTTCTTTGACTTATTTTTATTAACTAACAAATACAAGTTAATTAATAAAATCAGCAAAATATATTTGATCTTGTCTGTCTGCCCATCAGATTTAGTCCACAGAATTCCTCACCCACCTCTGTGCCCTGGGAAGATAACCTTCCCGGATGCATTAACAAGCCTCCCTGATTTCTCCTTTCGTTTGACTAGAGGAAGGGACCAGTATGTGATCGGGAGAAACGGAGAAGAATGCAGTCGGTGTCTTGGTTTTCCTGATGTAATAATGTGCTAGTAAATGTTTAAAAATTAGCATATGACATCCATCCTCAAACTCACTTCATGAGCTATGGCAGCTGCTAGAGCTTCAGGCATCATCACTACATTGCAAACCAGAGGAAGGAAAGAAAGTAAATGGGTGCACAACTCTTTCCCTTTTTCTTTTTAAATTGAACTTTCTATTGCAGTCATAAGAAAAAATACAGAGAGATCCTATGTACCCATTGCACAGTTTCTCCCAGTGCTAATTTCTTATAAAACTCAAGTACAATATCGCAACCAAGATATTGACACTCATACAGTCAAGATTTATCTCCACCAATGTAAGGATCCTTCGCATCACACTTTTATAACCATGCTCACCTCCATCCTGCCCCTGCTCTCTTCTTAAACACTGGCAACCACTAATCTGTTCTCCATTTCCGTAATTTTATGAATGAAGTTATACAAATGAATCATACAGTGTTTAACCTTTGGGGACTGGCTTTTTTTACTCAGCATAATTCTCTGGAGACTCATCCAGGATGTAGTGTGTACATATCAATAGTTCATTCCTTTTTATTGCTGAGTGGTATTCCATAGTGTCATTGTACCAGTTGGTTTAACTGTTCACTGTTGAAGGTTGTTTTCAGTTTCCAGTTTGGGGCTATTATGAATAAAGCTGCTATAAACATCTGTGTAAAGGTTTGTGTGCAAACTAAGTTTTTATTTCTCTGAGGTAAGTATCCAAGAACACATTTGCTGAGTCATATGGTAGTTGCATGTTAATATTTTAAAGAAACTGCTCTACTCTTTTCCAGAGTGACTATCCCATTCTACATTCCAGTAATGTGAGGGATTGTGAGGGATCCAGTTTCTGCACATCCTCCAACTCTTGGTATTTTCGTTATTTTAGCCATTCTGACAGCGTGCAGTGATATTTCATTGTGGGGTTTTTGTGTGTGTGTGTGAGGAAGACTAGCCCTGAGCTAACATCTGTTGCCAATCATCCTCTTTTTTGCTGAAGAAGGCTGGCCCTGGGCTAACACCCGTGCCCATCTTCCTCTACTTTATATGGGACACAGCCACAGCAGGGCTTGACAAGTTGTGTGTCTGTCTGCACCCGGGATCCGAACCTCAGAACTCCGGGCTGCCAAAGCAGAGCACCCCAACCCAACTGCTACGCCACCAGGCCAGCCCCTATCTCATTGTGGTTTTAATTCGCATTTCCCCAATGGTTCATAATGTTGAACATTTTTTCATGTGTTTTTTTGCTGTCTCTATGTTTGCTCATTTTCTAATTGGGTTGTTTGTTCTTTTTACTGTTGAGTTTTAAGAGTTCTTTATATCTTCCAAATACCAGTCCTTTGTGGGATACATAGTTTGCAAATATTTTCCCCTACTCTGTAGCTTATCTTTTCATCCTCTTAACAAGGTTTTTCATGGAGCAAAAGTTCTTAATTTTAATGAAGTTCAATTTATCAATTTCTCCTTATATGCATCATATTTTGCTGTCAACTCTAAGAACTCTTTGCCTAGATCTAGAGCCTGAAGATTTCTCCTATGTTTTTAAGTTTTGTGTTTTAAATTTGAGTCCATGATCCATCCTGAGTTCATTTTTGTGTAAGGTATGAAACTTGGGTCAAGTTCATATTTTTGCCTAGAGATGTCCAATTGCTCTAGAAGCATTTGTTGAAAAGTCTATCTTTCCTCCATTGAATTTTGCACCTTTGTCAAAAATCCAACCCATTCCTTTTATTTTTTAATTGCAATCAAATATACAGACCAAAAAATTGATCATTTTAATTTTTAATTATACAGTTCAGTGGCATTAAATGCACTCACACTCTTGTGCAGCCATCACCATGCTCTGTCTCCAGAAGTTCTTCATCTTCCCCAACTGAACCTCTGTAGCCATTAAACAATAACTCCCCATTCCCCCTCCCTCAGCCCTTGCTAACCACCATTTTACTTCTACCTCTATGAATTTAACTATTCTAGCTACCTCATATAAGCATAATCATACAATATTTGTCCTTTTGTGTTTGCTTACTTCACTTAGCATAATGTCTTCAAGGCTCATCTATGTTGTAGTATGTATCAGAATTTCCTTCCTTTTTAAAGCTGAATAATATGCCAGGGTATGTATTTACCACATTTTGCTTATCCATTCATCCATCCATCAATCCCTTCCTTTTGAGGACCCTCTTGGGGAGCCTCATACAACATATCTGCTTGTCCCTCTTTGGCTAGAACTTAATCTTGTGGCCATATTTAATTATTAAAATGGCTTGGAAATGTACTCATTTCCAAAAAAAATGTACATTTAGCTGAGCAGCAATATGCCAAACTAAAAATTGGAGTCTCTTACTAAGGAAGACAGAGAAATTATTTGAGAAGCAACTGTTGTTAGTCTCTGTCACAAACATATTAAAGAATGTTTGAATGGTATCAAGGGGAGTTACCTGCACTACAGAACTCAATTCCTTCAGCTCCTCAATGCTCAGGACGGTTAATTGAAATTATTTTCCTCTTGCTTAGTGTTCTACTTTTGAACTATTGAGGTTCTATCTTCATCCCCCAATTTCTGTGAGTGAAAAAAGTCTCATTCTTAGTTCATTTAGCATATCTTTAAGAATTTAAGAAGAGAAAAATTTTAAATTAACAATTACTCTAAGGAAACTTAGGAAATTTTCAGACATCCTACATTCAGAAACATGAAACAGTGGCACTCGAAATCTCTCATCAAATAGCACTAGATCTCATCATTTCTCAGAACATTGAATAATGATCACTGAAGAAAGAAAATACCACCTCTAAGATATTCCAAGTTTATCTTTGTGTTTAAACAGTGCCTCTAGACAACACTGTGTAAAAGAGGACAGAAATTATGTGCTGAGCTACATTTTAATATTAAGTCCTCAACTTTTATTAAGAAGTTATAAGAAATGACAATATGATGAAAATTAAATCATTTAGGGTCCATGTATAAATTTCTAAGTAATAAATTCCTGTTTTAATTTGCTACCAGAACAAAGTTTAATTCTCTTGAGGAACAATTAAGTTCTCTTACAAAACAACATAATGAATAAATCACTGTTTCCCTTTTCACCCCTCAGACAAGGAAGATCTGTCCTGAATTTAATGTTCAAGCACGGTTATAAGAGATAGTGCCACCACAGTCAGCGTATTTGCTTTTTCTTCTTTTTCAAGGTAAAAAATTCTCCATTTAAACTGAATTATCGTAAGTATATATCTTTTTTAAGCTACCTCAAATACAAAACTGTTTGATTTTAATGATTAATATCTTTCTCCAATTTTGAAAATTTCCTCCTTATACTCAGACAGGGATCTAAACTCAAAATTTTGTCTGTATTCATACAAGATGCATCCATGTTTCAGACATTTGAATCTGTTGGAAAATCATTCTTTGCCCCAAAACTTTTATCCATGAAAAATTGTATTAAGTCTAATTGTTGTTTGCTACAGTGCTCCTTCATGACCTTAGATCATTTGCCGCAGAGTTTGCAATTAGACTCACCTGGGGTGCTTTTAAACAATACCTATTCAGGGCCAATCTCCAGACAGTTATATTTGAATTCCCTGGGCAGAATTGAGGTGGATATAACACATATTATATTACATATATATTTTATATTTTATGCACTTATATTATAATAAGAAATATATATGTATCTGTTTATTTATTTATTCTCCAGCTGATTCTGACATAACAGCCAAGGTTGGGAACCACTGCCCTTGATTCTCTGCCAGTATCTGTAAAGACATTCCTACCTAAGTTTCACATCCATATTTCCTTCCCAAGAAAGGAAAAAAAGTGATTCTAGGGAAAACGTTGTATGTAGTTCATATATCTCAATCCCTGAACATTCTTTTTACAATCTTTAAACTCTTTTTACTCCCAATACCTCTCAAACTGAGAAGGTAGAATCAGTATGATGTTGATAGCAGTATATACTAAGCTCAGACATATGATGTGACACAAGGCAGTTTTTAACTGGGGGCAATTCCCTCACCCCCATCCCCCCCCATCCCCAGGGGACATTTGGCAATGTGTAGAGGCATTTTTTTGATGTCGAAACCAAGGGAGTGCTACTGACATCTAGTGGTTAGAGGCCAAGGATGCTGCTAAACATCGGCAATGCACAGGACAGCCCCCTAAACCAAAGAATTATCCCATCCAAAATGTCAGTAGTGGTGGCTATATTTTCCAGTGCCCTTAAGTCCAGGATTTTTCACTCCTTCATGTTGGCTGGAGATTGATCCTAATTTACCCAGGACTCTATTTTCATACATTTAATACTATGATTAGAAAGTGAATAGATAATGACTGAGGGTCAAATTTAGGAGAGAGAAAGGCAAAGAAAAAAAAGCCATGTTTATGTTGGAGAGGAAGATATGGGGACACTGAGGGATACTGATACACTGATAAGCTCTAGTATACTCCATAGTTGCTTTCACATATTTGTTTGAGTTTATGGTGGCAGAGAAATCAAAATTCCCTAAATAGCAGAGGAATAGGAATTATCACGTTTATGTCCTGATTAATTTACTGATCTGTGGGAAACAGAGTATGATTTCAGGAATCCTAAAAAAATAAAAACAAAAACCAAGAGGATGGAATCCAGAATTTGAGCACTGACAGCCTGGCACAGGAGTGAACCTTCCTCCAAAGTCACAGAAGGAAGATGAGGCAGTTTGACTGCTTCTATTTTCAGTCAATGGCACATTTCCATGAGACGGCTTTGAGTAGAGTGGCTGGATTGTCCAGTAGGATAATCTGAACCGGAACTACCCCGTGATAAGTGACAACAAATATAAGGAGCTCGAGTCTGCTGGCCAGTCACCCTCGCATCAAGAGTTCTGTGTCTGGCTTCTCTAAATCCTGGGCCCTATCTGACAATTTGGAAAAATCAAGCTTTGTCTTCCTGTTCGACCTTAAGAATTCAGAGAGAGAGACCTCCCTGGAGCCATAGCAGAGTTCTGACCTAACTTTGATTTGTGAGTTTCTCTGGACTCCAATTTGAAAACATCCACAGCAAGATTTAGGCAAGCCAAACATCTGCCTTGAATGCTTGACAGAAGCGCTTCTCGAATTTTAATGTGCACACAAATCACCTGAGGGTCTTGTTAAAATGCAGATTCCAATTTAGTAGGTCTGACCCCAGGTGATGTTAATGCTGCTGGTCAGTGGACCATATTTTGACTGGCCTGGAGGAAAAGGGCCAGAAGGGATCCCGCTGTATCACTGTCTTGACAGTAATTCAAAAGAGTCCAAAGCACTCATTGAAAGATGGCCTTCTGAGACTATTTTATACTAGAGTGTAGGGTCCTCCAATGGGAATACACTGTGGGGCAAAGGGAAAGAAATGAGACGAGAACTGGGTCTTCTGCCACCTATTTGGGAGAATGCGCCATTACTCCTAGAATGTAATTGGGAAAAGTAATCTCCGTCTCCCTATATTGGTGTTCAGGCCAGTACACTGTCTCATCAACCTTTCCTTATCAGCAATAAAAGTCCAGGATAGTGGAAATGTTCAAAATTCAAGGTATGCAAAATTCTAACTAGCCTAGAATCCCCTATTTAAGTTTTTAGCCAATATTTTTATGGCTTTCCTGTCCCAAACTGTCCTTAGTCGACTTAGATGCTGAAGAATAGTGAAATGGCTTAAATCATCTGAGGAAGGAGAGGAGGGAAGGATCTGACAAATAGAATTCTGGTAAAGTGCTTCCAAAATGTAATTTGCTTCAGGACTGTAAAATGTAAATGTAAATGCAAATGCTCGTATTATAGGTGGTACTACGATTACTAAAATGGAGAAGTTCTAGAGCTAACTTCTGCCAAACTGCCTCTCTGGCTGGTACTTACTCCTGCTTACTTCTGATAGTTCATACTAATGCTCTCAATGTCTGTCACTGGGGATCCTATTGTTTAAGAACTATACCAAGTATTATGCTGCTAAAACTGAACAATGGTATCTTTCACAATTTCAAAGCAAATTATGGTAGTAACATTTTTTCCTGTTTTGAATTTTATTTTACTCACACCTTTTTGTTAAACCTTTGGCACCTAAGAGACAGCATGATATAACTGTGAAGAGTGTGAGTTCTGGATCCAGACTAAATATTCCATTACTAACTCTGCCATTACCAGCTGTGTGACTTTGAAGAAGTTTCTTAGCCTTTCTGTATCTATACCAAATGAGCCAGTACATGTAAAACACTTGAACTTTGCTTAGCATCTGGTAAACACTTGGTCAATGTTACTTATCTTCTTCTACTAGTGTTCGGCAATCAAAACAAATTAGTAATAAAAGAAACTCAGAAAAGTCATTTCTTAAAAGAATTCTGTGGTTGTGTGATGTGATCACTCTCACATAGTCATATTTTCTATTATATATCAAATACCTAAACACCTAGTATTTATCCTGAGCCAGCACTGTTCTGAATGTTTTACATTATTAACTCACTAGCTCCATTTTACAGACGAGAAACCTAAGGCACAAAGTAGAGTGACTTGCCCAAGGTCACACAGTCAATAAGTGGCAGAGCTAGGATTCAAATCCCAACAGTCTAGTTCTAGAGTTTGTCTTTTAACTGCAACATTCTACGCCCCTTGGTTAGCAAAAGAGACCAGCAATAACTGTTCTTCACTGATGTGATGGTATTACATCCATCAAAAATTCACAAGCAGCAGAAGGATAAACCGTTGCTCCACCACCTAAAAATGTTTAGAACATTTTTCCACCGATGGATTGATGTGATCAGTGCCAATGCAGGGAATGTGGAGGCTTCAAGAACATCTGCCCTGCAATCCCCATCAGATTTAAATATACAAATACATATAAATATTAATTTACATACATATACCTGTGTGTTCACTAATTCATTCAATTACCTTGAGCAGAGAGTTTAGGTGCTGGGGAGACAGCAGTAGGAAAAAAGATAGGTAAACACAAACAGAAAGCTCTATCCTGATAGAGCTTATGTTCTACCTGTGGGAGGGACAATAAACAGAAGAAGTAAAATATATGGTATATGATAAATGCAACAAAGAAAATAAAGCAGGGAAGGTAGATATGGATTGTTGAGAAGCTTGTATGCAGGTCTAGATCGAGTAAGCTTAGGGAAGGCCTCAACTGACATTGGAGTAAGGGTCTGAAGAAGGTGTGGGTGGCAGCCGTGCTGATATTCGAGGAAATGGTATGTGCCACGGCCCTGAGGTGGGAGTGTGCCAGGAGGGTTTGAGGAAGGGCGAGGAGGCCGGTGTGGCTGAATAAAGCGAGGAAGGGGGAAGGAAATAGGAGATGAGGTCAGAGAGGGAACTGTCTCCGCAAAGTAAATATAAGCTCTATGTAGGATTCCACAGGCTACTATTTGCTTTTAAAATTCCTTAAAAAGACAGTAGACCAGTAGTCTAAAGAAGTGGTGTCAACTATTATCTATTATTTTTCATTTACAACCTCAGTGAGGGTTAATAAATTAACAATGATTTCCTAATATGATAGCACAGTTTTAATTTTTCTGATGATGAAAGGGGTGAGTTCAGAAAATTGGGAGACAGTTACTCAAGAAAAAGCTTTAGGAGAAGGATCTGGAACCATCAAGACATATAGTGGCTAGAATTAGTTTACCAGGAGAGGTGTCAGAGATCAATTTTTACTTAATCAATGATCATTAAGCTTGCCTTTTCTGGAAGCAACTAGAACATCCCGAACATGTTAGAATAGGTATTTTTAACTGGTTTCCACAGTATGCCCAGTGAGCAAAGGGACAGTATAGTCTATTAGAATAGCTTGAGAATGCCAGGTGTCCCCAGATGAGTCATTTAATCAACTATCTGCCTTCCTGAATTTTGAGAGAATGAATGTTGAGACCAAGATAGAGGGTTTTATCGGTTTTTGTTTATTTGCTTGTTTGTTTTGCTTTGGCTTCTTACTTGTTGAAGAACCTCTTATCCTGTTCTTCAAGTCAAAGATCTTGTTTGGCGTAAAAGAGTAGAAAGTGCCTTTAAAAGGATTCTGTTTAGCTTAATGTTCCTTAGCAGTAGAGACTGAAGAATATTAAGTTAAATAATAAGTTGAGTTAAATATACTATTTAACTTAATATTCCCCAATTTCTGCTGCTTCCTCCTTGGATCTACCAACACACAGCATAAATAACGTAATGTCTGCTGTGGAGAAAATTATGGGCCTTGTCAACCTAGGCAGATAATCCAATAAGAGGAAGAAGAGATGATGGAAAGTAAGAGAGAAATGAGATTCTCTACAAGATGTTTCAGATAAAGACCAAGACAGCTCAGAATATAGAAATGTTAACAAATCTGGAAACTAAAATATCACAATATCAGAGCCAATTTTGATTATTCCTATCAAGTGACCTTTTGGACAAGTGACAGTTGTAGATCAGCTCACAGAGAGGACTGGAGGGGATTGATATGTCCCTTTTCTAAACAAAACTCCAATAAGATAACCTTCCCTGGAATCTTCCTCTTGATATTTTAATGTGTGAATATCACTAAGATTATAAATTTGGCTTTTTTGGAGGAAATGTTTTCAACAATATCTGTTCATTTTCCTCCTCATACAAGTTTGAAGAACTAAAAGAACCTATTTGTTAAATGATGTATATGCTAGAGGTCAGGTATGAAGCCAAAAATTTTTAAATTTTTCTTTGAATGTGTGTGTCTTATACTTGTTTTGAGAAGGAAAGTGAGGGCAGTGAAGACAATCTTTCCGAGGTCTCACACCGAGTTTATTCCTAGAGGGCAGCCCTGGACTAGCGTCCTTGTTTGTGCTCGAGGTTTTCACACTTTTCCAAGCACTTTAATAAACATCAGCACATTTGAATTTCATTATAACAGTGTCCTGTAACGAGGACAGGTGTTATTATTCTCATTTAACAGATTAGAACATAATACCAAGAGACTATGTGACTTCATCAGGGCTCAGAATGAGTTAGTGAAAGAGTTAAGGACAGAAATGAGTTAGCGTTAGCTTCCCTGAAACAAAGTATTTCTCTGTAAATGGCATTATATGTAAAGGCTCAATTTCGGGTCCAAACACTAATTTCTTTTCTTTTTTTTTTTCGGAGTGGGCCAACAGATGGAGTTTTCAAATATGAATATAAAAATTGTCTATTCCGTAGGCTGAGCACATAAAATAATTTTACAGTGTGGAACGACCAGTGGTAGCAATCAGCAAGATTCCCAACAGAGCACTCCACCTCAGCTGGCTGGGAGCATTCAGGGCTGGCAGGAGGGAGCCACCCTAAGAGAAGCAGGTGGAAACAGCTCTAGGGAAACCAATATGTCCCGGATAACAGGGTTTGTTAATGTCCCACAATATTCAGTTAGCTGATTGCTTTTGTATTTGATTCACTTGTCTTGCTACTTCTTGCTTTCTTGGCATGAAACATTATACATTAAATTCCCACTCTGATTATTATGACTATGAATGTAATTAAAAACTGAGACACGTAGCAAATGATGATTAGTTTCCTTGTCCATATAACTTTTTATCTTCTCAGGAATTAATATTTTTCACACACACTTAGCTTTCTCTATGCTGATCACTAATTCAACTTCAAATTCTTTACCAGCTATCTAAATTCATCGTTGGAGCCTCTGAGCACCTATGTGGATTTTTGCCCTCTGTGCCATGTACACTTGTCATCCTGGGAGCTATCCTCCCCATCATCCTGGGGGATGTGGTGGATGTCCCTTTTCCTGACCTCATGTTTACTTCTTTTTTTTGTTTCCTTCCCTATTGTGATGACCATGTCCTCTGCAGCAACCTGTGAAATGAAGCCTCCCTCTCTGAAATGCTTTTATTTTATGCTCACTCTATAGTATGCTTGGGTATGGAATTCTAGGTTGAAAATTATTTTCTGCACGTTATCATATACTGGAGCTCTGAGGGACCCTCCCTCTCCATAATTAGATCCTCATTAGGACAGAATCCTTAAGGCATTGCTGATTTTATTTTTATATCATTTTTATTTTATTTTATTTATTTTGTTGAGGGAGATTTGTCCTGAGCTAACATCTGTTGCCAACCTTCCTCTATTTTGTATGTGAGCTGCCACCACAGCTGACAGATGAGTAGTGTAGTTCTGCACCCAGAACCGAACCTGGGCCACCGAAGTGGAGTGCGACAAACTCAACCACTAGACCACCAGGGCTGGCCCCAAGCATTGTTGATATTATAGGAGGTATAAGAGGTCTTCACTTGCCTTACCCTCACAAACAAACACACATGTTGTTCCCTAGGCATCTGGGTCCAGAGTCTGGGCCCTGGACCATGAGGCAGTGGATGGCAGAAGCTAAACCAGGGCCAGGGTTGGAGCAGTAGGGAGGCAAGTGCTTTACACATCCTTCTGTTTGCTACTTTACCAAAGACATTCTTAAGTGGAATGGCATTTATTTTCACTGGGTGTGCATGGTGGTAAAGAATACAGTAACTAGGAGTCCAGTTTGGTGCCACTGCCTTGATTCATGCTAAAGCACCAGTAGTCTTACTACCACTGCTTTTGCACCATCAGTGCAAATATCAACACAATTGTTGCAGGATAATCGTGAGATTACAAAAAGTTATTCAGTATTTTGAACATTTCAGCACCACTTATTTGTGTTGTTGTGCTTTGCTCCTTACTGCCCAGCTCAAGCCAAGTGAGTGGATGCTTCAGACAACCACTCAGAGAAGTAACACATGTTCTCCAGGGTTTGGCAGATGGGTACCTGTCTCATTTCCCTAAAAACAAAAATCTAAAGGTAAGTGGTCCAATTATTTTCCTGTGTTCTCAGCTCCACTGCCATTCTTCTGTGCAATGGATCTTTGGTGCTCTGCTCTATTTTGCAGAGGGCTGGACCCCGAGCAACTGCATTTGCTAGAATCCCTGGGCAGCTGGCTTCTAGTTATGTTTGACCAATGGGGGAAGCGGTGGGGGAGACTGGAAGGGAGAAGGGCAGAAGCCATCGTTCTGTCTCTGTGTCTGGAAACATCTCCTGCAACAATGGGTGGCTGCAGGCTAAGCCTTTGGCAGTCTCAGCAGCAGAAACTAGGGCTTCTGGCAACAGCAGCCTTAACCCCATTGGCAGTGAGTGTGTTCCTGTGCTCACAATCTTCCAGCCCTGGGTGTGGAACAACTGCCTGTAACATGAAACTTCAGGTTACCCTCCCTTCCCCATTTTGCTCCATGAGCTCTTCAAGTATTTTCATAACAAATCCCCTTCATAAATTTTCTATGTTTGAAATACCTGGTGTGGTTTCTGTTTTCCTGTCTGGACCCTGACCGATTGATAGAGTGAGAGACTGTTTGAAATGGCCCAGCATGGCTCCACAAAGATAGAAGGCTCTATCGGCAACTGCCTATACTTCCAGAGTTCTGAGGACATGTGTGTTAGTTCCCTGCTGGGCAGATATGGCTCCTGCAGAAGAGAGTTAGACATGAGTCATCTTGAAAGGGACTCCAGCCCAGAGAAACACCTGCAAGGCCGAGGTGAACTCAAGAGACAGAGACTACAGGGGGTGGATAACTGGCAGCCATTGGTTGAGATATGAGTCCTAGGGGTGAGCCACAAGAGGCATGGCCCTTTTCATGGAATTGCATATGGGAGGTTCCTAAAGGCAGGTCTCTGAAGAACTGACAAAAATATTGCAGGTAAAACATTTAGACATCTGCCATTCCCAGTGGGTATCAATGTCAGATTAAAACCTCTCAGCAATGTAAGACTTTCTTCTTTTTCTCTAATCCACACTATACCCTAACCTCTCTGAGCTATGGGGAGAGTGAAGAAACTTTTAAGAAAATGAGAGAGTAAAGTTTCATCTAGATCAATATTTAAATATTTGGATGAGTAGTTAATCCATTAATAAAAGAGAGAGACTAGAGATGCTCTGGGATCTTCCCAAAGTTTCAGAAGAAAACTATTTACAGAGAAGATTAAAGGGATAATTACTGAGAAGGAATAAATTTTTTTCTTGCTTGCACCTTACCAAGTCTGGCTCATCCAATACACTTATGCTGTGATGACTATTTTATTCTCCAGCAACTACAGCTTATGAAAATGGATGCTTTAGGCTTGGAAGATGGTCACGAGGTGGAAGCTTGAGAAGTCATGGACCTGTGACCACTGAGTGAGAGCTTAAGGCACATGGTGTGATATGATACATTCAAGTGCTTTGGCCTTTGGAACATTTCATAGGTTTTAGGTTATCTAGGTCATTTTCTAAACTTTCAAAATACCACACCGTATTTTTGTGTGAAGAATATGAAAGATGAGGCCTTTGTAAAAAGTGCTATGATCCTGCTCAAACGATGCTTCAAATAGAAGCAAAAATATCCTAGGACGCTTCAGGAAAAAAAACTGCATTTTAGAACTACAGAAAAATTTCATCACTACTCTTAGAAGATGCGAAGGTCTTCATAAAGGTTTGTAACCATAGCATACCAAGATCCACAAAATGAGGAAAGGGACATTATTTCTCACTCTGGCATCTAGCAGCACATTTTTTAGAGGATCAGCTAAATTATCTGTGTCACCAAGAAAGATTTTTTCACACTGTTCATTCAGAAGCACATATACTGACAGACTTGAAGGGCCATCAATCCACCAGGCCTATCAGGTGGGGAGGCCCTTGGGAGGTTCTGATGTTTAAATACATTTCCATTGATGGTATTAAGGTTTCTTTTTACTTTAATGGATGTTCCTCTCTTTGGATGCTCTATCATTGAAAGATCATGTTAAATCTTGTACAACCAACTTTTAGTTAGTTTAAATGGCAGTTCATTAAAGCCTAAACTTCAAGGTTCATAATCTTTGGGAACAGAAGAGGCAAACACACTTGGGAACCACTCCCTGTTCAAGTCCTGCCCACATCCTCGCATGCTTTTATCTGTACTCGACTGCAAAGACCGATGAGGCAGTTCACTATTACAACTTCAAAATTTTAAACTTCCTTGTGAGCAAAACCCAGACCTGGCAAGGCTGTGAAACTAATATAAATTCAGAGACTCTCAAGAGCGACTTCAGGCTCATAGAAATGAAGCACAAGACATTCTCTACCGCTCTACAGATCCTGCCAAAATTTTATATTTTAGTCCATTTCTTCTTTCATCTAGACAGTGATTTTCTCAACTTGATGCTTTTAAACCAAGGAGCTCCTTGTTTAAATGAAATCTGCTTTGGAAGCAACATAATCAATGATCAGGCAACATAAATAATGATCAAATACAAATCAAGACCAGACTGAGATACCATTTTACGCCCTGAATGAAGAGGGTGTGGATCCATGGTGTCTCTTATATACAGTGAACAGGTAATAAGTTGAGGCAACCACTTTGGAAAGTAACTTGAATGTTCACAAATGCATGACCCAGATATTTCACTCCTCGGTTCATATCCCAAGGAAACTCTTGCTGATGTGCAACAGAGGACATGCCAGAGTGTTCACAGCAGTCTTGTTCACAATGGCAAAAACCTGGAAACAAGCCCATAACAAGAGAGTTGATTAATAAATTGCAATGCATTCAACCAATTGAATATTATACAGAAATCAAAATAAATGAACTGCAGTCAAATGTAATACAGTGGATGAATCTTAGGCAAAAACAATTAAGTGAAAAGAGTAACTCTCAAAAGACTACATATATTACTCAGTATCCTGTGGAAATTTACAAAACAATAAAAATTAAAAAATATTTTTAGTGATACATATAGAGGGCATGAACATATCTCAAAAGGAAAGCAGAGTAATCATGAACAAAGAATTCAAGATGATTATTACCTTAAGTAGAGGGAGGCAGGGGGGTGGAATGGTGGGGTGGTAGGCAGAATGATGGCTCCCCAAAGATGTCTACATCCTAATCCCTGGAACCTGTGAAAATGTTAGAGTATGTGGCAAAGGAGAATTAAGGTTACAGATGGAATTAAGGTTGCTAATCACCTGTTTTTAAGATTACCCTGGATTATATGGGTGAGCCCAATGTAATCAGAGGATATTTAAAAGTAGAAGAGGGAAGCAGAAAAGAAGAGTGAGTCAGAAGGAGATGTGACTATGGAAGAAGGTCAGAGTCTAATCCAAGATGTAAGAAGGACTCAACCCACTGTTACCTGCTTTGAAGATGGCAGAAAGGGGCCACAAGCCAAGGAATGCTGGTAGCTTCTAGAAGCTGGAAAAGACAAGGAAATGGACTCTTCCCTAGAACCACCAGAAGGGAACACAGCCCTGCCAATATGATTTTAGCCAGCAAGATCTGTGTCTGACTTCTGACCTACAGAACTGTAAGATAATAAATTTGTGTTATTTCAAGCCGCTAAGTTTGCGGTTGGTTGTTACAGCAGCAATCGAAAACCAATATGAGTAAATCAGTGGTTCCAGCTGGAGGCAGTTTTGTTCTCCAAGGGACATTTAGCAATGTCTGGAGACATTTTTGCCTCTCATGACTGAAAGGGGGTGCAGTCAGCATCTACTGGCTAGAGGTCAAGAATGCGGCTAAACATCCTACAGCGCACAGGACAGCCCCTCAACAAAGAATGATCCAGGCCAAGATGTCAATAATGCTGCTGTGAGAAACCCAGGAGAAATGTAGATTATTGTCAAATGTAGATTAAATGTCATTATTATTTGTTTTGAATGCTGGTTTCATGGGTGCTCATTTAATTTTTAAAACTAACTAATGGTTTATCTCATTAAATAAATAAAAGTAGGCCATTCGTGGACAAATGATGACATGACTCTGTCACAAACCAAGGATTATGACTGATCTAATTCTGTGTACTCAAGATTCAAGGAGAAAATAATGATAAAAATAAATATATAAAAGTAGCCGTGAGTTTGAAGGTTAGCTCACCACATCCTCACTACCAGGTTACAAGGAAAGTAAGCTTCAGACCAACTACTGAGTCAGACACGGACATTTGACATTTATTCATTAACAAGGATATGCAAAACATTTCATACAAACTGCTCTCTAAGCTCTGTGAAATTCCAGCTTTCTGTCTTTTTAGGTCCCCTGATCAATACCTTTCATGGAAGGTCCATGCCAGGCAGATGTGACAGCATTCCAGAGTCAACTAAAAATTCCGTCAAACAGGAAAAGTTAGTGCTCAGCCATTCATTATAAAAAAGGCTTCACGCCTTGCTGAATTCTTATTCCTTCTTTATGCAAGAAAAGAGTGTCTCTAAAATATTTTTTGTCAATGCACCTATCTTAAATTCCTTTATTTTCAACAGAGTCCATTTCTAAAATTTATCATGCTAATTAATGTCTCTAATTTCACCAGTAAAAACCAACTTCTCATATTCACTCTGCAAATTCACAAAGTCTCATGTTCTAATCAACATGTGGATAACAGAACCATTTTTCCGTAGGTGCTTCTAGAGTGTGGCCTTTCTTACATAATCTTGACTGTCCTTGGAGTATGGATACTGGATTAAGGCAGCTAACTACCCCTAAAGTTTAAACTAACTAGTACATACAACATACCACTCTGTCTATGCTGAAATCGTTTAGGGTAGATTACAAGTGTTGTATTACTAGAATGTAACCCTCATAAGAGCAGGAATTTTATAAAAATAATTTCATAAGCCAAAACATTAGGAGTCCAAGAATATAGCTTTATAAATTTTTTTTCTGTAGCAGAACTTAATTTCTTATTTGAGAAACCATTCCCTCCAACAGAGCAAACTGAATCTAATCATTTCCAGGTAGATCAAGGTGCAAATTTTCTCCTCTTCCATTCCATTAGCTTTAGGAGCTGATAAGAATGCCATCGTGTTCATGTGGAGGTGTGTACTTCTTGAACTTGAACTACTTTGATCCCATGATAGCTCCAGGTTTAACTCATCCTGTTTTGTCTCTGTGTGGGTTCCACTCCACACTGACATTCTGCTAAGAGACAGCCATGTGCTCATTTATCTCCTGGTGGGACAGAGCGTGTTTCTTCTGATGCAGTTTCCGTTCATCCAGGTCACAGGCTCCTTTCCAAATCTCTGGCTCACTCTTTTTCTCTGGGGATCACCAGAACTTTTAAATGTCATTCCAGTCACTCTAGGACCAAAGACAAGCCCAGAGGAGTGTCTCCAGTCTTCTCATACCCAGACACTGTATTGTCTTGGTTCTAATTACCAGCACCGGCTATGATTCCATGTAGGAATTCTCTGTGGGCGTTGCCATACTTTGGGAACTTACTTTGGAAACAGGCATGGTTCCTCTCTAGTCTCAGGTTCCTAATAAAACAGCATTCTTTTATACTCCCACCTGGAATTGGCCTCAGACAGGGGCAGGTTATAAAGTACCTCAAACTTATATCAAAATCTCTAGCTTCCTACCCCAGCTCCCTCCTCTGCATCTCAAAGGGGCATCTGGTTGTGGGAGAGGGGTAAGATTAAGCTTGTGCTGCCTAATTACATCTTTCAAATCTCTTCCGTCTTATACCAGGGCTGTGCAATAAACATAGATGACAAGAATGCAACATGTTAATTCTCTGGTTTTGCCATTCCTGCACTAGAAGGGAGGTACTCCTAAAGTGAATAAGGGGTCCAAAAGGGAAACTATGCATGCATTAATACCTCACCTATGCCCACCACAATGGGCTAAGCATGTGGACCCCTTGGCTTCTAGTTCAGATGGTTCCTGATCAACAGCTTCACAGTCAACAGAGAGGCCCTTTAAGACAAGCACTGAAAACTATCCACTGGATTTCCTAATACAGAGACAATCATTAGTGAAGTTTGAGTGGTTTCTATGGAGTAGGAAAATCAAAGCAGAAAAGATAGACATTACTTTTGAGACTTTTGGATGGGAAGAGAATGTAAGATATTTGCCAAGTTTTGGGTTTTGGTTGCTGGTGTTGTTCTGATAGGAGGAACTTAAATGTGTTACTAGAAAGAGGAAGCAGCAAGTCTTTGGACCAAGTGGAGAAGGAACGTGAGGGCTCTGGTGCACGGTTGGCCCCAAAGGAGGAGGAAAAAGAGGAGGTAGAGTGCCTCAGCCTTGAGAGTTGAGAGCAGGAGGTGGGCTGCACGGGAGCAGAGATAACTATGAATGGGAGGAAAATACATTAAGTGAAATCACATAATGGCCCCACTTTCTCAGTGAAGTAGGAAGGAAGGCCATCTGCTTAGAGTGAGGGAGACAAGATTCTATGGTTGACATGAGAATTAGTGAATAATAAAACAATAATAATCATCGCTAATATTTACTGTATGTTACTATGTGCCAAGCCCTATGCTAAGTACTGTAAATACATGATCCCATTTACCCCTCACAACAACGCTATGCAGTAGGAACTCTTATTATTCCCATTTTATATGTGAGGAAGTAGGATAAGTGACTTGCCTAAGTTCACACAGCTAGTCAATGTGTGGAGCAGACCAAGGCTGTTTGATTCCAAATAGAAAAAAGGACTTAACAAAGATAATTAAGGGACTGACACTATCTAATGGAGATAGAATGTGAGCCACATACGTAATTTTACATTTTCTAGTAGATGCATTAAAAAAATTAAGGCAACAGATTTTTAAAATTAATATACTATATTTAATCCAATATATCAAAAATATTATCATTACAAGTAGTCAATATAAAAATTATTTTTTTCTATATTTTTTGTACTAAGTCTTTGGAATCTGCCGTGTATTTTACACTTTTAGCACATGTTGGTGTTTCATTTTGCATAGTTTCTATTGCTATGTCTTTGACTTCACTAATCATTTCTTCTATGATATCTAATCTGCTTTTAGCTCCATCTAGTGTATTTTTCATTTCAGACATTGCAGTTTTATCTCTATATGACAGCCATATTGCTACTTAACATGCTCAATCTTTTCTCTAGCTTCTTGCACTTGAAATGTGGCTTGTCCAAATTAAAATATACTGTAAGGACTTCTAGCCAAGATAGAGTGATAGGGACCAGATTTATCCTCCTACCTGAAACAATGAAAAAATAGTACAAAAGACATGGAATAATGGTTTTCAACACACTGGATAGCAGGCAATAAAGGACAGTGATCCCTGACACATGGGAAACAAATGAAGCAGACCCTGCAATTGTCCCAGCCTATGGCCTGAACAGAGTGTCCAAGCCACAGAGAAGAGAAACCCAGCAGAGCCTGGCAGTCTCTCTGAGATGTGATGCCACCGGGAATCTAGGCAGGTCAAGGGGTATAGTGTTTGCAGAGCAGAAAGCCAGAGCGGAGGGAGCTACACAGAGAAAAAGAGGTCTGGAAATCTGCACAGGATCCCCCTTGAGTCTTCAGCTGTGTGATCACTGCACATGTGTGAGGAAACTACCAAAGATTGGAAGAAGGACTTTGCCCTTTGTTCTAGGACACAGTTAAGTTACTTGGAGATAGTTTTACCAGTGTGACATGATTTTCTCCAACATTTCTAAACTAAACAAGAGTGGTTGTAGAAACTTTGGATTGTAGTATTCATTTGTCCAGGGTTTGAAATTTGCTAGGCAGTGGGATGGAAAGACAGAGATGCAGAATAGGTAATGCAACTGGTAAAAGTTTCAGATGGTCAACTCTGGGATCCAGACCAGTTAAGGAAATGAGAGACTAGGAGGATCTTATAGTCTGGAAGACATGAAGGTGACAAGGAACTGAAGATGGAGTGAGACTGAGGGGGTGACAGAGCTAGAAGGATCATGCAACATCATGAATGTGGAGATGGCTCAATTCAAGGGCTCAGCTCTAGGATGCTGGGATTCTTGACATGTGGCATCTCTGTGTCTGTCTGTGCAGATAGTGAAGGGTAACATCCATCTACATGTGAAACAGAAATAGAAGGTTTTGTGTTTCTCTGGCTAGTGAGAGTCTTAGGAGCAATAAATAAATGAACAAATAAATAATTTTTAAAACACTGATGAGTAATACAAAGAAGAGGTGTCTCTAAACCTCTTCAGCATCAGAGGAAAATCTTGCCAAAATACTAATACTCAATTTTCTGAATTTTCTCAGAAACACATTGATTCAGAGAACTAATCTTCTCAATACCAGTCTGGTAAGTGTGTCAAGTTAGTGGGTAGACATAGAAGTTTTTGAGTTTGTTTTCCTTCCCTTTCTTTCTTTTATTAGAAAGAACCATGTACTGTATGAATAGGCCTAATAACATGCCCTCTGGTAACACACGTCTTTTGAGCTTGCTTCTCCACATTACACACCCAGTAGGAGATATATAAACGAGTAGGCTGATTGTTTAGGGAGAGTGGGTCATGCTTTGTCTGCAGTTTGAAAGCCGTAGAATTATAACCTCTGGAGCAATAGCAATTGAGAGTTAAATGGAACCCACTGATAGCTGCAACTATACTAAGGTGAATTTTTACCATTTAAAAAATTAAGGTTTTAATTATTCATTTAACAAATATTTATTAAGCACTTATCACATGCCAGGCATTGTTCTAGAAACTTGTCATACAACCAGAAAACAAAACTGCCCCAATCCCTTCATTCTGGTGAACACAGAGATTTTCCTGCATTTGAGAGTTCTGAAAAAGACACAGCTCTTTGCTACAATGAGACAAATCTAATGAAAGATCTTAAAGGTCTGCCTTACAGGGATCTTTTCTTAAACATTCTGGTGAGCTCCTCAAATTCTGTTAAGAGTGGTTTGGTTCCAATCTTCCCCACACCCCTAAAACTGCCCAATATCAAACAGAAATACTGATGATGCATTTTTACGTAGGCTGGTGAAAAGTGCCTGGTGTTATAGATGCTGGTCGCTTCTGTCTGAGGAATGACTACAACACAAATCCCCTGAGATCATTTTATAGAGAGCCTACCCCAGTGGTTTGATGACAAGGAGCTATTTTCAGTGGAGAAGAAAAACTTTGTAATAGCTTCAATCTAAGGTCTGAACGAGAAAAGGAGAAAAAGTCTTTCAAAAACTTCATTCACTACTGACATCTCCTCATCTAGTTTCCTGAGAAAATTCCCTGCTTTAGTAATGAGAAGAGGACTAGGTTACCAGTCTGAATGCAAAATACATTGTTCCACTAAACCACGAGGACAACTGCATAATTCTACCTGATTCTAGAACACACCCTTTTTGGATAGAGATGGATGGTGCGGATCAATTGTTCTGAAGGTGGTCCCAGGACCAGCAGCATCAGTCACTTGCGAGCTTGTCAGACATGCAAATTCTCAGGCCTCCCCAGGCCTATGAAATCAAAACGCTGGGGAGTGGAGCCCAGCAATCTGTGCTTTAACAAGCCTTCCAGGTGATTCTGATTTTGATTTTCCTAAAGTTTGGAAACTAATGGTGTAGAGGAGATGTTTCAGATGCACTTCTCAGAATCTCAGCTATTTCTCTAGAGTTCCCATGATACCTCTAAAATTTGTGTGGCCGTGCAAGCATCATTTACATATACTGAGAGAAAATTTTTTTCTTTTTTATTAAGAAATTTTCTTTTACTTCCACAGGTCCAAGAATTTCACCTCTAGCACGATGTGAATGCCCCCAGCCATCCCTCTTAATCATGGCCTCCCTTCCAAAAAACCAACAAAATAGAACCATGGTCCTATTCCATTATTCCTAGTTGTGGTATCCAGGTGGCTCAAGCCTGATTTGAACACTAATTTTTTCAAAGTAAACGCTTCCAGCCCCTCGAGACACTCAGCTTAGAGGGGGCGCAGAGAGGCATGGGGCAGGGACAAGAGGTGGCTCACCTCCACCTCACTGCTGACAGCCCTGCTCCCAAGATCCACCTCTGAGCTTTTTAACCTTCGCAACTTGAATATACACTATTGGAGCTGGAATTACCGCGGCCGCTGGCAGCAGACTTGCCATCCAGTGGATCCTCGTGAAAGGATTTAAAGTGGACTCATTCCAATTACACAGCCTTGATAAAAGAGTCCTGTACTGTTATTTTTCATCACTACCTCCCCCTCAGACTGCAGGTAATTTGCATGCCTGCTGCCTTCCTTGGATGCGGTTTCTCAGGCTCCCTCTCCCCAACTGAACCCTGATTCCCCGTAACCCATGGTCACCATGGCAGGAGAGAAAATTTTATTTTTTTTATTTTCACTTCTTCTGGAGTAAATTCTTTTTTAATTTTAAATTTTTACTGATGTGTTAATAGTTTATAACATCGTGGGATTTTAGTTGTACATTATTATTTGTCTGTCACCATATGGATGCATCCCTTCACCCCTTGTGCCCACCTCCCACCCCCCTTCCCCTTGGTAACCACCAACCAGTTCTCTCTGTCCGTGTGTTAGTTTAAATTCCACATATGTGTGAAATCATGCAGTTTGTCCTTCTAGGAGAGAAAATTTTTAAAAACTGGAGGGAAAGAAAACATTCATGGTAACTCATTTTGTGTGATTGGATTTTTTATTATTTATTATTTTTTAAATTATTTTTATTATTTTTTTCATTCTTTTTATATCTTTCAAATTTTCTACAATGAAATGAATACATTTACTTAAAGGGGAATGCAAACTTCACATTAAAGTTCACATCAGTGTAATAATTGCTCAATCATCCTATGAATAAATGAACTTACACTTTTGTAATGATTCTGATGATTTAGTGAGGACCACTGCAAAGACTGCATTGAACCAAAAAGAATATATCCCAGTTGTGACTTTGATATTAGAGTTAAAAATAGGTTGGAGTCACAACAATGTGAATATACTTAACACTCCTGAACTGAACACTTAACCATATGTAAATTTTATGTTATATGTATTTTTAACCACAAACACATAAAATTTTTAAAAACTGAAAAAAGAAAATCAATGAAATGGCAAGCCAACCCAATAAAGAAAACCAACAGAGTAAAAAATTGGTTCTCTAAACGCACTAATAAGATCGATAAGACTCCAGAAAGACTGTTAATTTTAAAAAATAAAACAAGGCACAAATTCTGATTTCAGGAATGAAAACACATGACATTTATATTTACTTTACAATCTTTAAAAATATAGTAAGCGGGCCGGCCCAGTGGGATAGCGGTTAAGTTTGCGCACTCTGCTTCGGTGGCCTGGGGTTCGCAGGTTTGGATCCTGGGCGTGGACCGATGCACCGCTTGTCAAGCCATACTGTAGAGGCATCCCACATAAAGTAGAGGAAGATGGGCACGGATGTTAGTCCAGGGCCAGTCTTCCTCAGCAAAAAGAGGAGGATTGGCAACAGATGTTAGTACAGGGCTAATCTTCCTCACACACACACAAATATATATATATGTACAATAAGAGAATCTCACACCTGTTAGAATGACTATTATCAAAAAGACAAGACATAATAAATGCTGGTGAGGATGTGGAGAAAAGGGAACCCTTGTGCCCTGCTGGTGGGAACGTCAATTGGCCAGCCACTACGGAAGCCAGTATGGAGGGTCCGCAAAAACTTAAAATAGAACTTCCATAGGATCCATCAGTCCCACTTCTAGGTATATAGCCAAAGGAAATAAAATCACTATCTTGAAGAGATATCTGCACTCCCATTTTCATTATAGCATTATTCGTGATAGCCAAGACATCCAAGAATATTATTCAACCATAAAAAAAGAAAAGAAAGAAAGAAATCCTACCATTTGCAACATGGATCTAAGTGAAATATGACAAAGAAAGATAAATATTGTATGATTTCACTTATATGTGGAATCTTAAAAATGTTAGATGCATAGAAACAGAGAGTAAAATGGTGGTTGCCAGGGACTAGGGGTGGGAGAAATGGGGAGATGTTGCTCCAAGAGAACAAACTTTCAGTGATAAGATGAAAAAGTTCTGGGGATCTAATGTACAGCATTGTGACTATAGTTAACAATACTGTATTGTATACTTGAAAGTTGCTGAGAGATTAGAGCTTTAATGTTCTCACCAAAACAACAATATGGTAATTATGTGAGGTGAAGGACATAACTAACTTTACTGTGGTAAACATTTTGCAATATATATGTGTATCAAATCATCACATTGTACACGTTAAACTTTCACAATGTTATATGTCAATAATGTTTCAATAAGCTGAAAAAAGTAAGAGAATATTATGAAATCCTTACCCAGAAAACTTAGATAAAAATGAAAAAATTCCTAGGAAATCACAACATACCAGTAATGTCTGAAGAAGGAAAAAGATCTGAAGAGTTATATGTGTATTTTTAATTGACTCTAAGTAAAACCTTTTCACAAAGGGAAAAAAATAAATTGGAGTATTATTAATATAACAGCAGCTGAAGACTTAAAATATAAACAAACACTGAGCCACAAATGCTACTCACTCAATCCTCAATCCAGGAGGATGCTGTTTCAACAGCTGTAGGACGCAGACAGTTCCCAACCACCTCTGACTGCTCTGTCCTAATGTGAAGGGTGAAGTGCTGTTCCTCTTCCCTACAGTAAATGGAGCCACTGGGACACGTACAACTTGCTAGAGGAAAAGAGCTAAACGCATCTCAGTTCGAGATTCTCCTATGATAGACTTAAAAGTCAAATGCGAGGGGTCCTTCGTGATTGAAATCGGCAAAGTTCGTGTCTCTAATTGCGTCTAACCTGGCAGGAATTTTAAACCCAGATAGGTCCAGCTCCCAGGCACAGGAAAGCTACGGTAAGTCGTGCACACTGCAGAGAAGCAAGGATTTTATTTCGGTTTGGGGATCCGCACCCAGAGAGAACATAAAAGTAAAGCCTTCTTCATGTCTGTGAGTCTGTGACCGGAGACCATCTGTCACTCCTGTCCAAGAGAAACATGAAGATTTTTCCACAAGGCAGGAAAGGAGTCAGCAGAGAGGCTCAAATGTAAAGTGAAAACATGATTTTTAATTAAAGAGACATTTTCCCACCACTACCTCCACCAGTGCTGCAAACCGTCCTTGGGATGAAGGCTAAATTGTGCACAAGAGAATTAAAATACCTGCTTTAGGGGGCCGCCCGGTGGCGCAGCGGTTTAGTCCGCGCTTGGCAGCCCGGGGTTTGCGAGTTCGGATCCCGGGCGCCCGCCGACGCACTGCCTGTCAGCCACGCCGTGGCGGCGTCCCATATAAAGTAGAGGAAGATGGGCACGGATGTTAGCCCAGGGCCAGTCTTCCTCAGCAAAAAAAAGAGGAAGATTAGCAACGGATGTTAGCTCAGTGCTGGTCTTCCTCACACACAAAAAATAAATAAATAAAAATAAAAAAAATAAAATACCTGCTTTAAAGAGGAGGAAAATCATCTTCTGATCAAAACGCCTGTGTTTGAGTTGGGTAAAAATTCAAGACATGTGCGTCTGAAGGACACATTCAGGTTTTGTTTTGTGGTTTTCTTTTGCATGAACCATCTTATCAATTCATTCTTTATTAACAGAACAGTAGTATGTGATCTGATTATAGGAACATTTTCACCCAACACACACACACACTGTTGATATGTTAGCACAATGTGATAGCCGTGGGTGGGTGGTCAGAGTTCTCTGGTACTATCTGGAAACATGGCATTTTTTTTTTTTTTAAGTAAAAGAGTCATTTGATATTGAACACTTTCTACTGGTAATTCCAGAAAAGTTAAAAAAATTAGGTGACCTTTTCATACATAACACTTTGTGCAGTAAATATTATGATGCCCATTATACAGATGTGGAAATTAAGTGTAAGAAAAATCAAATGTTTGTCTTGTTGCATAGCTAGGAAATGGAGGAACTAAAACCAGATCTGCTTGTTAACAGTTATGCTGTATAGATTCATTCTCTGGGCCAACGTCTAAAATACGTGTTTGAAAGTCAAGAGATGTGGTGGGCAGGCACTATTTTGTCTAGACTAGGGATGTGCTGACACCACAAGATCTCATCTGGTCTGTTCCTGCGCTCATTAGGCTCTACCAAGAATCCTCCTTCTCAGAAATTAAAAGGGTTTGTGTATTCTTCAGCTGCCTCCTTCCACCAGCTGAAAAATATATTCACCTTTTCTAATCCTGGGACCAAATAGAGAAGCAGTTTATAGTGTTGAAAACGTGCTTGATCCAGATGAAAGAGAGTAGAGGGTACTGTTGAAGGAATCAGAATTCCAGACAGAGATTCAGGTACAGCGTGAGCCGGGAAAGTAATATTTAATACCACTAGAGCATTGGTTCTCAAATAGGGGCAATTTTCTCCCAGGGGACATTTGGCAATGTCTAGACATTTTGCATAGTTATGGGGTGGATGTTACTGGCATCCAGCAGGCAGAGAAAGGGCAGGGACTAGGATGGGGCAATCAGGGCAAGGGCAAAAGAGAGGGAGCACTTAAAAACCCCAGGATTCAGGATAAATATTTTAAAGCATTATTTTTAAAGATCAGAATTAATGCCAAAAATCCATAATGGACAAAATATCAAATGTTTAAATAAAGACAGGATCAGTGACAATGCCAAGCAGAGCCATACTGGAGCCTGAGGCAGAAAGAAAAATTAGAAATAACGATCCTGTCTTTATTTAAGGAATTTTAGTTAATTAAGCTTGTAAATAGAGTTAAATATTGAGCAGGTCTTTAACGTATAAAATTTAAAAGCTAATCAAGCATTAATCAAAGAGCAAGTGAAAGTGAGTGTTTTAAATTTTATCACAGAAAGTATTAGAATTATAAATATAAGATGACATAAATTGAGATTAATGTTTTAAGAAAACTGTTTTAAAAACTTACAACCACAACAAATTGAATATTAATTTAAATACAACTAAATGTAAAATGTTTTAATGCTAAAAACTCCACTCTACCACTAAAAATCAAGTGCATGATGAGCTCTGCTCATAACAGGCTTGAGATTTCCTCTGACTGGCTGAAGAGTCCCGGAACCTGTAGCTATAAAGCTTCAAAGAGTACAGGCTCCTAACAGATGATGGAAATGGCAATGCGAGTTGCAGACCAGTGTCCAGGCACCCCCTACACCTTTTCACGTTTGCTCTTCTGCAAGATGAGCAACTGGTAGTTACCCAGGTCATTGTAACTGCAAGGTGGAGGTTTCAAGGAAGGGCTGGGCTTCGGTAAGAGAGGAAGTTAGGGGTCAGACCATGCAGGGTAAAGTTCGAATTTGGAATCTATCCATAGCAGTAAGAACCATTAAAGGCACAAAAGCAATGTGGCAACTGGATCAGATTATATTTTAATTTCTGGGTCAAAAGGAGAGAATTTGTTGGAGAGGGGCAAGAGGTGATGTGAGTAGTTCAATTAGGAGGATTTTAGGGCATTCCTCGAAAGAACAAATGGTAGCTTAGACCAGGGAAGGGGTGGAGATGGAGAGATGTGGAAAAATTCAAGAGGTATACTTGAGGTTGAGTCCACATGACTTGGTGATAGACTGGAAATGGAGGGTGAAGGCAGTGAGTGAGGTTTCTAGGACAACGTCCAAGTTTCTGAAGGCATGCCCAGATGGCAGGAGTTGTCTTTCATAATAGAAAACACAAAAATGGGTTGGTGGTGTATATGGTTCATACTAGAGTAAACAGTGAAAAGGAGAAAAAGCTCAATCTTTAAATTTTTTAAAATTCCAACTTTGAATGTATTGTTTTAGGTTAAAGAATTAAAGGAGACAAAGACTTTCTGAATTAGACTGCAGAAGACGAGGCTGCAAAGGGCACAAAGAAGTGTCACAGAAGTAGGAGGAAAACCAAGTGTCAAGGAAGCCAAGAGCAAAACTCATGTCTCACATTGATGAAAATATTTCCATATTTTTGTAAGCAGCTATGTTAAAATATGGTAATATTTTTCAGTTCATAAATCTGTTCTTCACTTACCTGGTTGCATTAAATAAATCATTATGTTATGTTTCACAGAGGGCCAAGACTTACAGATCTCCGCCATCCCAAAATATGCGTGTATATATAGGTTTTTCTTACTAAAAATGAAATTTTATAATAAAGCATCATTAGTCTGATAGGCATGTACCTGTGGGTATGATAACAGCACCTATCATTTCATACCTTAGTGAGGATTAATTAATGATGTCTTAATGGTTCTGACGAGAAGTATAATGGTCTAGAGGTTTTCTAGGAGGTTAATTGGCACCAGACGTATTAGAAAAGGAAAGCAAAGATCAACTTCAACTGTTTTCAATCTTCTTTAGGAATTCCCTTCTAGGAGACATAGGCATATCCTGAATACTCAGTACATTAGACTGGGTACATTTTCACTGTTTCCGTTGTATGCATAGTGGCTAATGTTGACTGGGCAATAACTAAATAGGACCCTGTAATCTGATAAAAAGACAAGGCTAATATCCCAAGAAATGCTATGTATCCTTGGAAAGTTAATCATCTCCTACCTCCCCATGTCTAAGGGCCAAGTGTTTTAATTACTCTATTATCTCTCACCTTCAGTGGAATTTCCCTAGAGTCCATTGTTGATCTGCTAAGGAGTGTATTTAGTCCAGTGACAATTCACTCTGGAGTGTTACTATTTTAACGTAATGCTTCTCCTTTGCTTTCTCTCTTCTTCAGCAGTCTCTGCTGCTTCTTCCCACTCAGAATTTCTTAAACTAGAATAATTAACTTAATGATCAGCCCTGATAAAACTATGCACCCTTTTAACCGGAATGGCTGATCCAAGATGAAAGATGATGATTCCATAAGAGAGAAAAGATAAGATTCCTGTAGAAGTCTCGGATAAAGATACTGTTATCTGGAAGGAAACGTGGCTGACAGACTGGACTCTGAGCTCTCTCCATCTAGCCCAACAAACATAGATATGACCCTTCTCTTCAGCTCTACTGTTTAGATATGGAAGAAGAGGTCACCTCTCAGGAAGTAGAAGTCCTCTCACCACGGTGGGCTTTTTGTGTGTAAATCATAATATACACACACAAATACCTTATATCATAACTACAGGAGAATTTTCAGTAAATTTTTTCCTCCTTTTAAATGACGAACAAATACAAGGAATGTATTTCCATGTAAAGGAAGCAATAGAGTTCATATAATATTGAAAAAATATATTTTGATGTTTTTGTTTTGGTTTTACATTTGTTTGCATGTTTCTAAAGTGGGAAAAGAAGAAAGAAGGAACATATTTCCAGAATTTTCATAACTAGCTTACCCCAGAGGAGAATTCTACAGAAAGAGGTTTCTTTCTTTACACTTTTCCAAGTATTTAAAGCCGTTATCTCCCTAATTTAATGACTCTGCATGTTAGAGAGAGCAGATACTACTAATCTTGTTTAAACACATGAGATTAACAGAGAAAGGATAATTGACTTCCTCTCCACCAGTATAATTTAGTAAAACAGATAATAAGTTCAGAGAACTTTTTCCTACTAGTATCTATTTTACTGCTATTATTATAAGACATCAATCTGTCCCTTCTTCATAGATTTAGTGTGAAGATGAAAGATTACACAGAAATAATGTTGAGACTAGTGCCAGGCACATAATAACCACTCAGTCAATGTTAGCTAATACTGTAACAATTCACCAACTCTAATATGTTATTGATTTTCATTTTATGTACCACAAGGAAAGTAATAAAAAGCTGCCAGATAAACTATGATGCTTAGACTGTAAGACACATCCCAATTTCTGAGTTACTAAAATGTGAAAAAAGTGTGCATCTTAGAATTAATGAAATACAGTACTATTATTAATATTATTACTTACAAAGTAATGTTATTTTCTTAAAATTATTACTTCAAAGCTGTAATATTCCCCCTCTTTTTCCCCTTCCTATACATTTCCTATCTGAAAGGAAGCCCCCCAAATGAAAATTGGTTCCAAAATTGTCACAAATTTGGCATACAATAAACTAATCCATATCTCTCTTTTCCAGAATAGATCAATAAATGAAGCAATAAGATTGAATACATATGTTGCCAATATAAGATGAATAATCCTGAAAACAGTCAAGAGGGAAACACTCAAAACTGTACTTTATAGAATTAAGGCAATTAAATACGTCTGTTAGATATCATTTTAGTACATTATTTTCCTGCTAATTCAGTTAGGATCACCATGGGATGTGCTGAAAGGAATTTACCCCATCAGAATAACAGACTAGACACCAGTGTTTTGGAAAAGTCTACTCCGACTGCCAGAAGCAAAAGTAAATTTTCTCTGGAAAAGGGAAGACTATCTAGCTCCTCATTTCTACAATTGTAGAAATTCCATTTCTACAGTATTTAAAAAATAAACTTAATTTTTAGAATGGTTTTAGATTTACAGAAAAATTAAGATAGTACAGAGAATTCCTTATATGTATACTGCACATCCACTTTCCCCTATTTATTAACATCTCATAGTAGGATGGTACATTTGTCACAACTAATGATCCAATAGTGATACACTATTATTAACTAAAGCCCATACTTTATTCAAATTTCCTTGGTTTTTACCTACTATCCCTTTTCTGTTCCAGGATTTAACCAGGAAACCACATTCCATTTGGTCATCAGGTCTCCTTAGACTTCTCTGGGCTGTGACAGTTTCTCAGACTTTCCTTGTTGATGACCTAGATGGAGGAATATTGGCCATGTATTTTGTAGAATGTCCCTCTAATGGAATTTCTTTGATGTTTTTCTCATGATAAATTGGGTTATCAGTTTTGGAGAGGAAAACCAGAGGTAAAGTGCCATTTTTATCACATCGTTATCAAAGGTACATATTATCAACATACTCATTTCTGTTCATGTTGACCTTGATCACATGGCTGAGGTAGTGTTTGTCAGTTTTCTCCACTATAAAGTTACTTTTTTAAAAATTGCATTCACTCTGAGCATATATAGATTTTTTACCCAGTGCAGGGCATTTCAAATTTTGATTCCCATCTTTAAGTAGACAAGTCAAGAATGGAGGTAGTTGACTAAAATGATGATTAGAAAAACTAAAGGGGAAGCTGTTGATGGGAGGGAAAATGTACAACAATATGGAAGAGGCCTGAAACATGGTCCAGGAGTGTTATACTCAAATTAGTAAGTAGTGTTTATTACCCAGAACCAACTGTTTCTACAGGGTATAATAAGTATTCTAAAATGAGATCTTTGCCTTCAATAACCTTTCATGGTTATTCAAAAGCTTTTAGCAATATGTTGAGACTAACTCTGTTTTGATAGATTGTGGATATTTCCCAGAAGTGGAAAAGGGAAAAAGTGTGGATGGTTGGGCCATTACGATCAGTAGCTGGGAGACAACAATATTTTACTCAGGAAAGTATGAGAGCTTTTAGATATGGTGGAAGGACCCCTATTGATCTTCCTTGATGATCAGTTTGATGATGAGGTAGATTATTACAGAGGCTTGACCTGAAAGCTTTGTGGATGGTATTTAGGATTGACTAGATACAGAGGAATAAACCCATTAGGATACTAATGAAAAAGCAGTTGAGTGTCTAATGCCAACAGAAATATCAAAAGACAAAAACAGGGAAACATCAGAAAGGAACTCAGAAGCAATTACACTCCAAGCCCTAACATGGGAAAGTTGTCTTGATCCACCCATCTTCAACACCCACCAATACCAACAACTATTTCTGTAGTCATATCTACTTTAGCATCAACCTTGATACCTACCCTAACATACCCCAACCCAACCCCATCAACGCAAAACACCTTGGGCAACTGTTGTTTCTTCAAACAAAACTATTTTGGAGGACAACTGTACCTATCAAAATGTAAAACATGCATGCCATTTGAGAAAACAATGTTACTTCCAGAAAAGTGTCTTAAACATGTGCAAAAGGATTTATGTCTCAAGTATTTTCATTTCAGCATAATTTGTAATAGGAATATTATAAAATGAATATTTTAACAAATTAAAGTATTTCTACATTATGGAATTACCTCCAACCTTATATAAATGAGTTAGACTTTTCAGAATTGACTGGGAAGGGTATCCATACATTTCTATTTCTATTTTTTTAAGTTATATATATATATATATGATTTTAAGAAGTAAATCAAATTGGCATTAAAATTTTCCCTGTAACTTGCCAGCACTTGCACCCACGTACTTTGTTTTGCCTTTTCTCCTGTTTCAACAGACGACCTCTTGAAGCTCCTAACTAAGGCCAAACTCAGCATTTGTGCACTAGATCCCAATCCCTCTTATTTAGTCAAGTGTGTTGCTCCAGCAGTTCACTCTCTCTCTTTTATCAGTTTTTCCTTCTCTGTGGGCTATATCCATGAGCATCAAAATTGTCCTCACTTCTCCCATTCTAAATAAACCTTCTCTTAAAACTACTTTTACCATCAGCTACTGCCCTATGTCTTTGCTCCTCTTTGCAGCAAATTCCCTAGAAGAGTACAGTATTTCTTGCTCATATCACAGTCAAACGTGAATATTCTTGGTTAGGTGACTTTCCACATAACCAAGACCTAGGCTGCTTCTATCATGTGTGCTGCTCTTTTCTAGGTCTCAAGAGTCTTCTCCATTCAATAGATAGACGTGAAAGAGAGAGAAAGGATTGTGCATGAGAAGGTTTATAAAGCCAGAACTGGAAGTGGTGCCCACCACTTCCACTCACATTTCATTGGCCAGAATTCGGTCACAAGATCATCCTTAGCTGCAGGGAAGGCTGGGAAATGTAGTGTAGCTGTGTTCCCCAAAAGAAGAAGAAAACACAGATACTGGTTAATATTAGCAACAGGCCTTTCATCTCTGTTATCCAGGCTACTTTAAAAAGGGCAAGACCCTTGTGTTAGCAACAATTTTCTATACTTTTGCACAATCTCTAATCCTCTGATCCCTCAACTTTCTCTCTATCCTTTAGTACCCTCTTGCTGCACTTCCCTCCTTAACCCCAGTCCATAATTATAATCACTCTTGCAAATACTTAAATATCCTGATCTTCCTCTTTCAATCATTTCCACTACACAAAAATCCATCCTTCCAGATCAGGCTGTAATCCCACCAATCCTGTGGTCAATCTTAGCCCTTTTTTTTTTTTTTTTTGGTGAAGACTAGCCCTGAGCTAACATCCATTGCCAATCGTCCTCTTTTTGCTGAGGAAGACTGGCCCTGGGCTAACATCCATGCCCATCTTCCTCTACTTTATATGGGACATGGCCACAGCATGGCCGACAAGCAGTGCATCGGTCAGCGCCGGGACCTGAACCCACGAACCCTGGTCTGTCCAAGAGCAAACTAAACTGCTGCGCCACCTGGTGGCCCCTTAGCCATATTTTTTGTGTGACAACTAGAAATTATGTTTGTCCGGATGTGAAGCTATATAAAATAGACATCAATTATTTTATATTGTGCCCATAGTATTACTTTATATTATTACCAAGATTATCTAACTTCCAGTTTACAGAAAATGTAAGAAAAATATAAGGAATAAGCTATGCGACAGAAGATGGAAGTAATCAGAAAAATCCAAAACATGAGACATTGTAAGGGATCCAGTCTCTTTACCATGTCAATGTTATGAAAAAAGACTGTTCTAGATTAAGACACTTGAGGAATATTACAAACACATGTAGTGCATGGTTTTAGATTGGATACGGGATTGGGTGGTGGAGCTGCTGGACCAGGGATTCTAAGCAAGACCAAGCTCTACGAAATGGCTTAGAAGCGAACAACCTTCTTCAAGATTGAGGAGGAGGAGTCTGATTTCTCAGTTTTTCCTAACTCACTAAAACTGAGTATTTCAGATGAGTTAGGAGCAGTAACCAGAATGGTTATTGAAAAACCATTTGGACCCCTGCAGCTTCCATGAAGCACCCCATTTCTTGGTTGACTGAAACAGACATAGACAGAATAGTCATCTCTTCACCCTTACAAGGTACCCTATGAGACAGGTACTCATTCCCCTCTGCCACACCACTAACCACCTTCTACCCCGAGTTTTTTTCTCACCCGGTCATCTGTATCCCTGAATATATCTTCCTTATTATTGTTGCATACTTAGGTTTTATGAAAATATAGAGCAGTTAGTTTTGTTTGACTCTTCAGCTTCTCATTCTTGAGACTGAGTCTCATTGGCCTTCCTCTGGGCCAATCTTAAGAAATATGTCTTTGGAAGTCAGGACTAGATCTTGTCTAGCCAATGTTGATGCCATGTAAGATATTAGCAAAGGTCTCTATCTTTTCCTGGGATTATCATGACTTCAATTCTCTTTCTCTAAAGAGATGGCACCAATAGTCAATCACACAGGAAAAGGAAAAGTCTGTCTCCTCCAATGGTTCTCAAATTTAGCTGCACATTGGTGTCACTGGAAGGAGCTTTAAAAAATACAGACCCCCACATCTACCCAATGGACATGAAATCGACCATCCCAAGAGGCTTATGCGCCCCTATGTTCATTGCAGCATTATTCACTATAGCCAAGAAGTGGGAGCAACCTGAGTGTCCCTCGACTGATGATTGGGTAAAGAACATGTGGTATATATATACAATGGAATACTACTCAGCCATAAAAAAGACAGAATTATCCCATTTGCAGCAACATGGATGGACCTAGAGGGTATTATGTTAAGTGAAATTAGCCAGAGAGAGAAGGACAAACACCACATGATTTTACTCATATGTGGAATATAAACTAACACACGGACAGAGAGAACTGGTTGGTGGTTACCAAGGGGAAGGGGGGCAGGGGGTGGGCACAAGGGGTGAAGGGATGCATCCGTATGGTGACAGACAAATAATAATGTACAACTGAAACCCCACAATGTTATAAACTATTAAGATGTCAATAAAAATGAAAAAAAAAACAGACCCCTGGGCTCCACCCCAAGAGATTTTGATTTAGTTGATCTGGGGTGTGCCCTGGACATCAGGATTTTTTAAGGCTCTGCAAGTGAACCCAAAGATTGTTGACAGCCACTTGTCTAGTCGGTGGTTTTCAAACTTTTATGAAGCACCTAGGGATCTTGTTAAAATGCAGATGCTAATTCAGTAAGTGTTGGGTGGAACCCAATTTTGAGATTGCATCTCATATGAATGCAATTACATCAGGAATTTCAATTCCCTCATATTCTTGAGCCAACTAGGGGAAAAAAATTAATAGATTAAGGAGTTTTAATGGCCTAGTATCAGATACCCCCAGATGGCTCTAGACTTCTGCACTAATAGCACGTTTATGCCGACAGGAAAGGCCAAGTACCGAGGGAATTACTGATGATGTAGTAGAGAACAATGAGAATTCCCGGAGTAATGTCCTTGAGGAGTTAGAGAGGAAGTACAAAACAGGAGGTATTGGCCTTAGAAAGGAGTGTGGACATTTCATGCAAGGAGAGTTTTATGATGCAGAACTGTATCAGGTTTTTTTGTAATTTCAGAAGAGGAAGAACATCTTCTTATATTTCCAAGATTCTTTTTTACTAACAGCTTTTTGTTAAGAAGGCCTGCATTCTCAAAGCTGAAGACAGGAAAAGAAACAGTTCTGAGAAGCTCAAAACTGACATATGAAAAAATTAAAATCAAAGAGTTTTTTAACAATTGGAATTGAGAAAGAAAATTTTAGTCTTCCAACTGAGAAATGAGTAAATGGTGGTTCTGCATTTTGTACTGAATGCTGAGATCTGTAGATAATTGCTTGAGAAGAAAGGAAGATCCTGCACCTCTGCGAACAGAACTCTTCTTGACACTGCTGGTGCCTCTCTGCTAAAACAGGCACCTGGGCAGGGATCAGACCTTGCTGCTTGGAACTGACGAGAAGCCACAGATCAATCTGCTTAAAGTTTGCTTCTCAGATACATTACTTACTACTTCTGTTAATGGTATTTCTGGGAAATACCAGAATACCAAATCATCATGTCCTAAATTTAATTCATGTCGATGAAGAAAAACATGACATTTTTATGACTATAAAAGATAAAAGACAGCAGTCAATAATTTGTACTTAGTAAGGAAGCTGTATGTATCAACTCCTTACTTCAAGTGTATAGGCCTTCTTATTTCCCAGGTCACCGTGAATGGGCACACTTATCTCCTTGCCCAGATCCTCATGAAGGAGTAAATAAACTGACAGGTGCTCAAATGCAATACGTCTGAGAAATTTTGCATTAAAAAGAATAAGAGGCATGAAATAGTCTGCTTTTACATATTTTACCTGGTCAGATAAAATAAGCAAAACCAGATATTTTTGTATATAAGCAAAACAGATGCGAAATTTTTGGATCAAAAGTGTTTGTGTGTGAATGTGTATGAAAACTCAAACTATAAGTTTTAACATTTTATACTAAACAAAAATATATATTCTAAATATTAAATATATCTAAGTTAATAAATTAAAATGACATTGAAATAATACAACTAATGTGTTTAATAAGTAGCTGTTTCACTTTAGACATATTAAGTAAGGTTGGCCTTCATGGATTGTAATTGAGAGAATATAGTCCTAAATTTACATTTTGCCAAGATTTCAAACCACAGTGAGGGAAGGGGACTTGGAGGTGGGGTGCAGGGAGATTAGGTCGGTTTGGGATCTCAGCTAGTGACCATGTCTTCTGTGACTCCAAAGCGGGGAAAGATGGGGGGATAGCTCCCCAGTCCCTTTTTTAGTAAAAGGTAAAGGAGGGTGTTATCAAAGGGGAAATCTACCATCAAAATCAGCTCGGTGTCAGGAGCTCTGTCACCGGGAGGAGCAGGTGGGAGGATCAGCCCCACCTGGGAGCAGCCCCACAGGGGTGTGGCTAAACTCAGGCCCCAGCTGACAGAGCAAGGCCCAAGCACCCCGGCCTCCTGACCTGGGAGGTCAGCAGAGCCATTCCCAAATCTGACAATCAAAAGATCATCAAAGGGAACAACCACACAACATCCTCAGGCAGAGGTGGTTTTTCTTCAAAAAAAGTGGTAATTAGACACGTAAAATGAGAACATGGAGCATTATCTGCCTCTACCAAATTAATATACATCACTTAAATTCCTGGGAATCACATTAGGTTGCTTCTATACTGACAAACCCAAGGCAGGGAAAAACTAATTACCGATCCTAATCAGATCCACACAGGAAACTAAATGTTTAGACTGATTGAATTTTGGCAGAACCATATCTTACACTTCCACTCATTTATAAGACTCTCTCCACCAGATAACTCCAAAATATTGAATTTGTTTTGCTCTTTTGTGTTGATAGAGCAGAAATCAAAGAATATGATTTATTAGACTGAAGCCTTTTAAAGCTACAACTTAATAGATCCTTACCTTATTTTATGTGTGAAGTAAAGCCTCTGGAGATGGGCCAAAAATATCTGAAGGTTATTTTTAGAGGTGTTGGGTGCTACCGAAATATGATGTAAATATCATAAGGCAAATGAAATGTGTTAATTTCTTTTATGAATTCATTCTCGAGGAGTCTAGAACATGTTATAACATGTGGCCCTACAAAAAATTGTTCCATTTGAAATTTGATGCAAAGTTTACAAGTATTTGATGTTTATTTGATATTAATTTGGTCACAGATTTTGATGTCCTTAACTGGCTTTTAAAAGTAGGAGTAATTCTGTATTTAAATAATAACCAAAGACAGACTTCAGTAGTAAATCTATGCATCATTAAAGATAAATATTGGGGCCGCCCGGTGGCGCAGCGGTTTGGTTCGCAGTTTGGCAGCCTGGAGGTCACGAGTTCGGATCCAGGCGCCCGCCAACGCACTGCTTGTCAGCCATGCTGTGGCGGCGTCCCATATAAAGTAGAGGAAGATGGGCACGGATGTTAGCCCAGGGCCAGTCTTCCTCAGCAAAAAGAGGAGGATTGGCAATGGATGTTAGCCCAGGGCCAGTCTTCCTCAGCAAAAAAGAGGAGAATTGGCAACAGATGTTAGCTCAGGGCTAGTCTTCCTCACAAAAAAAAAAAAAAGATAAATATTGGCAGTAATGCCTGTGAAGATAGAGCTCAATGAGACATATAAGCAAAGCTTTAAAAGGTTGTAGTTGTTTCTTTTACTTATTCATTTTTGCTATTGTCTATTACATGTATAAAATTCTAATATATTATACAGTCTATTTCTTTTGTATTTTTCTGGTATCACTTTGGGGAGAGATTACAAAAAGAGAAATATAGGCAACAGATGTTAGCTCAGGGCCAATCTTCCTCAAAAAAATGTTTAAAATTGGGAGGTTGTTAGAAATGTAGATTCATTGGGTCCCACCCAACACCTACTGAATCAGAGTCTGCATTTTAACAAGATCCCTAAGTGCTTCATAAAAGTTTGAAAGGCACCAGACTAGACCGGTGGCTCTCAACAACTGGACTCACTTGAGGAGCCTTAAGAAATGCTGATGTCCGGGGCACACCCCAGATCAATTAAATCAATATCTCTGCTGGTGGAGCCCAGGGGTCAGTATTTTTTAAAGCTCCTTCCAGAGACACCAAAGTGTAGCTAAATTTGAGCTCCATTAGAGTAGACAGACTTTTTGTTTTCCTATTGGTTGACTATTGTTGCAATCTCTTTAGAGAAAGAAGATTGAAGTCATGATAACTCCAGGAAAAGGAGGAGCCTTTTTCTGGAATGCTGATATCTTATCTGGCATCAGGCACATGCCTTGGCTAGAGAAGATCTAGTCTTAACTTCCGAAGAATATTTCTGAAGATTGGCCCAGGAGGTGGTAGTATAGCATAATGGTTAGGAGGCAGATAGATCTGGGTTCAATTCTTCCACTTACTAGCTATGTGACCTTATCAACGCAATTTCTACATCTGTAAAATACAGTCATGTGTCACTTAACAATGAGGACACGTCCTGAGAAATGCATTGTTAGGTGATTTCATCATTGTGTGAACATCATAGAGTGTGCTTACACAAAACTAGATGGTATAGCCTACTATACACCTAGGCTATATGGTACTAATCTTACGGGACCACCATTGTATATGTGGTCTGTCACTGATCGAAATGTCATTATGTGGCACATGACTGTAGTGATCACAGAATACCTGTCACAAAGCTTTTCATCTTGAGTGTTCATCTGTTTTTTTTTAACTCCAGGTTATAGCCCAATATCACAAGTTCATCTGATTTTCTTAAATAAAAAGGCTGTGGATATTACATTTTCAAGACAAGCAGTACCAGAAATTGTAGCTAACACTGTGCATCTTATTTACTTAAGTTGTACATCTGTGTGTCTGTCAGGTGAGGACATTTCTTTAACCATTTGAAAACACGCTTATTGCATAAAAAGTTTGTTGACACTATGGACTGATGTGTCCTTAAGTTTTTAAAGAAATACCTTATATTTTTCCTCCAAACCAAACAAGTGTGCTTTGATCAGGTGAATGGACTACACCGAAGTCTCTAGGGGGAGTGATTTTCCTCTGGGGATAGCACTTATTTTATTTTCCTTCCACCACCATAGCACCCCCCTAAGGATGACTATTGTGGAGGTTGTTGTTGAGAAAACATCTCTTTTTCATTCTGTGTGTGTGTGTGTGTGTGTGTAAATTCAGACTCTTGAGCCCCTCTATTGACTCCTTTCCTGCTTGTTGACAACTAAAAATTCCTGGTTAAAAACAAATTTTCAACTTTTGTGGTGAGTGGATAAAAAAGTAGCCTGTAGTCACAAGAGTCTTAAGGAAGGAAAATCTGAAGGAAGGAAAGAGTCTTAAGATTCAGGAAACAGTAGGCATCTTTGCAGATTTCTCTCTGGGCACTGGTTTCCAATAGACTTCTAGCTCCTCTATCCTACTCACCGAATATCCTAGCTCAGGTGTGCCCGTGAAGTGGAACCACAGGAGTGAGAAGTTCTCTTAGGCCAGAGTCAAGAGAGCTGGGCATGTGCTAGCCTGGAAGATAAAAGCCCATACTGAGTAGTTATCTCAAACTGACCTGCATAGAGACAGTCTTGCTTTCTCTCTCCCAGCAAGCTCTTCACAACTCAGTGTCCCCATCAGCTGCTTGGGAATGGGGATTAGCTTCCAACTCTACTACAACACATGCTGGACACAGAATGAAGCTCAGTACACAGAATGAGTACTCAAAAATATCCGCCCCATTTGGCTGCTGTTTAGCCGGAGGCCTCTTGAATTGTATAAATGTTATTTGTGGTCAAGAGTTTGTTGTCATTTGTTTGCTTGTTGGCTGTTGTTGTTTTAATATTTCTCAGACTATTTTTGGTCCTGAAATCTGGATTATTATGGGTTCAGAGTAATCTTGGCAGTAGTCCTCACTGAAACATGAGATGTAGTACACAGACACATGTTCTTGTGTGTGTGTGTGTGTGGCAAGTGGTGATTTAACAATCCAGTGCAAGTTTCTTTGATTGCACTGAGATCTGCCAAGGATATGTCAATGTTTATTCCGAGCAAAATGCCCTCCCAGATTGCAGTAAATACTTATCAGAAGTAGTAGCATTAATACCTAACAATAAGTCATGAGCCTTAACATTTAAAAAAAACACAACAGTATTTTCTCTTAACTTTAAAAGTGTTACATTTTCATCGTGGAGAATTCAAATAATACAAAAAAGAAAAAGAAAAAAAAATTCAAATCACTTGCAATCCAACCACACGGAAAGAACCATCCTATTGT
Organism: Tapirus indicus; assembly: GCA_031878705.1. Classification (NCBI taxonomy): domain Eukaryota; kingdom Metazoa; phylum Chordata; class Mammalia; order Perissodactyla; family Tapiridae; genus Tapirus; species Tapirus indicus. The sequence continues at coordinate 104,840,552 of CM062918.1, read as the reverse complement.
TGTTTTCATCATACTTTGAAAATAAATATTAATCTCCCTGAAAAAAATATCTTAAAAGTCTTTGGTGTAAAAATTTTTGGTGTGCCCATCTGCAAAATGGATCTCTGGGAATTTATATTTCATATTTAGAAACTGCCAGCATCTAGAACACCAGGACATTTTCTCAAGTACATAGGAAAACATATTATCACTGTTATTTAAATTTTTTTTAAAACAAAAGAACTTTTACCAGAATTAGAGTTGCTGGACAGAATGCTTGAAAAAAATTTCCATCAGACGCAGACTTCTAAAGTCTTCTACTACGATTGCCTTATATAAAGCACTGACTTTTCCTGAAACTTGTTCTGTAGGAAAATCCTAAACAGCAGCTCTTTATGATTCTTAAAGACATTACCGCTTTGATGCAAGAGAATAATACTATAGTACAAACCTGACTCTTTTAATTCAAATGAGCACAGTTCTCAGCTATTCATGTAATCCCTGTTATGTTTTAGCTGCTATTGCTCCGGAAGTTATAATTTTTTGTCTTTATTCTCTGAAGCAAATTTTGGGTGATCCCTTGTGGGCAGCTGAAGGGTCAGCTCTCCTTCAGGCATTAGCTTGTTTACCAGGACTTCCTCTAACCCAAGAGTCCATCCTTTTGCAAAATTCCAGATGGGCATGTGATGGGGTGAAGCAAGCAAGAGCAGTGATTCTCAAGGTGCGGTCCCTGGATAAGCAGCATTGGCATCTCCCGGGAGCTTGTCAGGCATGCACATTTTTGAGCCTCACCTCTGAACTCTGAATCAGAAGCTATGGGGGTGGGACCTAAGAACTCTGATTCTAACAAGCCCTTCTGGGGATTATTATGCATGCTCAAGTTTGAGAACCGCTGGTGGGAGGGGGGCTGGGCTTGGGGGTGGAGGGTGGTAGAGTATGTTGCCAGAGGGTTTTTGCTGGACCCATTTCAATAATTCCATGTCTGTTCCTCTCCAACAGAATAGTTATAAGAAGCATTTGTAAGAAGGAACATGTACTAGAAAACCTCTGTACAAAACCTCTGGACCACCCCCTGTGCCCACCCCTTAATCAGGTTGTTGTTAAACAGATTTGTCATTTGAATAAATATGCCCCACAGGGAATTCAGAAGGTTTATTTATCTGCATATTGTCTGGAAAGGTTCAGACACATCTCTTCTTATCACTTACCAGTACTGTTCTTTTTCATACTGGAAATGCAAAACCTTCTGTTGATGTATTAAGTACAGACGGTTATTATTCTCAGTTAGGTAGATCAGAGCAGAAATACCACACATCACAATTCTCAGATCACTAGGGATGATCCCTTTAGTTTTCCTGGATGACATCCCTCTTACTTTCTGGATTTGGAAGCAGACAGTCTTTCTTCCTTTGCAGGCTTTGCCACTTAACTAGCTGTGACCTAAGACAAGCTAGTGACCTGCTCTAAGGCTCAGCTTCCTCATTCATAAAATGAAGATTGTAATAGTTTCTATCTCACAGAGTTGTTCTCTATGAATAAGATAAGGCTAACATCCTTATCTTAATAGCATATTATTAAATAGTAAACATTCAATAAACAATACTGTTATTGTTATTCATCAATCCTCACGTCACCCATGGAACCCTGGCCCCCTTTCTATAAGCAGATATTCTATTTTCTAACTCATTGAGAAAACCGAAGTCATTATGTGTGATTTTCCTCAACCCCTCCCCCTTCTTATAACGTTACCTTGTCCACTTGCATCCCTGCCTGCGGGGTCTAACATAAAGGCTGAGGTACTCCTCCTTTTCTTCCTTTGTTCAAGGCCAACCACTCACCTGAGCCTGATTCCTTCTCTTCTGTCTGGTCCTGAGACTTTTTCTTCCTTTCCTATCTTCCCTTTCCTTCCTTCCCTTTAAACTTGCTCAAGTCTGTTCTAACAAAAGCTTCACCCATCCCTTTCCTCCTCTTTCCATTCAAACTTCTGAAAAGAGTTATCTATATTTCTTTGTCCATTTTCCCCCAATGCCACAGAGAATGTTCCCGTTAAGATTGCCAGTGATTATCTCTTACAGCCATATTGATTTTTCCCCTTCAATGTTGTGTTCCTGAAAGATGCATCTTCTGAGCACTGGGCTTGTCATGTTAAGTAGTCTTTTTGGATGTTTCTCATCCAAACTGATCATTTCAGTGCTATGTTGATGAGTCCAAAATTTACTGTCTATCTCCAACCCTTCCTGAGGTCTTTAAACTCACATCTCCAACTGCCAGTGACATGTCTTCAATTTGTATCTGTAAACTCATGATGTCTGAAACTAATTCACACACCTTCTGTTTCTCCTCTAGGATTTTCTGTTTCCATTGGTGGAACCACCATGCACCAAGCTAGAAACCAGAGAATTCCCGTCATTAGCCCCAATAGGGCAGAATAATATGCCAAGAATTAACAGATGTGCCCCCTCCCCTGTGTATCCCTTCAGCACCAATTCGTTTACTTGTAGAGGGCCTTTATCCCAGCTCAGGCACGGCAAAACCAGAGGAAAAAAATGTCCAAATTCTTGGTTTCTAAGTCCACAATGAGCAGTTTGGTTTAATATACAAATGATTTTAAAGGAGATACAATTAAGCAGAATTAGCGTTGCCTTGCTCCTCTTTCTCTACTGCATATAGATCACAGACCCTCTGACAGATGGAGAAGGAGTCTGGAGTCTAAGTAATAGAGCTTAGGGGAGGAAAAAGTTTTCCTCAACTCTCCCAGGGTCCTTAACTACATCTAAAAATTAAACTGACAAAGACAGATTAACAGGAGAAAAACATACAAATTTATTTAATATAAGTTTTATGTGACATGGGAGCCTTCATGAGGAAATGAAGACCCACAGAAACAGTTAGAACCATGTATTTTTATGCTAGTTTTGATGAAAAGTGGACAGTCATGGAGGAGTATCATGTGTTAAAGAGCATGAGGTAATTGTAGTTAAATGGAGAAAATTTCACAAGGCCTGTTTGTTAGGATTCTTCTTGAGTCCCTTTGTCTTCAGAGATAAGGATGTTCCTTTCCTCTGGGTATAGGGAGGGCACCTCTCACATGAGGGTTTTATGGTCTGTTTCAGGGAAAAATATGGGGAGAGGGGGAGGTCAGAGTGACCTTCCTGCTCCTGTCATTTTCTCAAACTCTTTCAGTTTAAAATATGCAATATGCCAAGGTGCCATATTTTAGGGCAGCATGTCCCGAACCCCATCAAGAGTATAGTGTGAGTGAAGGGGATCTTGTTTCCTGACTCTGCCTCAGATAAAGTCCAAGACTTGAGAATATGAGAGAATACCCTCTTTTAAGAGATACAAGAATAGAGACAACTTCACGCCTTGCTTCCTAAATAAGTTCTTGGATATGGCAAACCACTAAGTAGAACTGGGTCTATTCAGTGTCTGTACCTGAGACGGCTAGGATAGTCCCTGGAAGATCACAAAAGATATTTCAAATTATATTCATAAAAAAGAACCCTCATGATACTGCTCCAGACTGCCTGATGCTCCTCCCTCAACAATGAGTCTGGAAAAAGTAAACATTAGTTTGTTGCAAACCTCAGTTCTGTGACTTAATGATGCTCCTAGGATGTCTAGGAGTTCCAAGGGTCTCTAGCCAACTTTCATACTTCAATCACAGCAGTTCAGTTTTTATCAGGTTTTCATAGGGTATTGGAGGGACATTTTTTTGGCTTGAAAATATAATTTGCAGAAAATAACTGCCTAGGTTAAAAAGAAAAAGGAAGACATTGGCCACAGGTTGAGGTGAAAATGGCAATGATTCATCACTTTTTCCACCCTGAAGTAACTCCTGAAAATCCAGAATTTCTATTGGCTTTTAAAGGTTTGTCAATAGACAAATCTCAGCATAATTAAGAAAGGGTAAAATATGTGCAGTTAGTAAATTCCTTAATCTTACTATGCAGCATAGATGGCTGACAGTGCAAGATTGCAAGGATATGGGCAGGCCTGGAGAAGGGAATGGTGCCTAAATATGTTGTCCACTTGTGTTCCAAGGATGTTCGACCTCAAAGTTTGGACTTTTAAGGAGCTGCCATTTAAATCAGTGGCTTGTTAAGACTGTCAAAAGAGTTCTTTGTCTAGAGTCTAACATGTTCTTTAAATAATAGACTGGTCAGCCATGAAGAGAAACTCCCATTATAATCAAAAGCAATTTCAAAAATATCACTGGAAGTGCATTAAAAAATTATGAGGATACTTGTGCCTCCCCAGCCTGACAGGATCTGACTCAGGAAGATGATAGGCAGATTAAAGAAAATCGACAAAGTACTGCATTACCGGCATGACTGTAACTCTGCCAAGTGTGCCCTCTGGCCATGGCAGAGGTCATGCTTCTGATTGTTTCCCCACAGCATTTTCTGTTGGTTTTTAAGATATCCCCCTCATGTGTGCCTTTCCCATTAATTTTCTGTATGAGAGCTATACATCTTATACCCATCCTGTGGGACTCCCTCCCCAGCACCAGTCTTCTGGAGGTCAGTGACCCTTTCAAGAAGAGCTGCTTGGATGGATGGTCTGAGAAGCCATAGGCAGCAGACCAAGTCCAGCCTCTGTCAAGTGGTTATACATCTGGCTTACCTACTCCTGATCAGCTTGCTAGTGAAGCCACTACCAACAAGACCTTCTGGCCACACTTCGCCACCATGGACAGCTCCCGATTGCCTCTCACCTTTAGACATTGTCATGCTCAGTCAGGTACCAACCGGTCCCTGTATGCCCCAAACACAAAAGCCAAGCTCCATGAGGGATTCTGAGAAATTCTTCACGTGGCTGGGATTGACAAAGCGGCAGCCCTTTCTTCCACCAGAGTGTGAGGCTGGTGTGTGCGACAGGGAAGGAAAGCACAGCCCATCACCAACTTGCTTTCCAGAAATTCTATTACCTATCATTTCCTTATAGCTTTTAGACACATCAGGTGGGTGATAAGCTAATAATACCAAAACTTGTTTCCTAATCTCTTAGCATGTCTTACTTAAAGCATATAGTCCCTCCTGTTCAGAGTTTCTGGGGCCTCCAATAAAACTCCAAAACAAATAGAAAAGTCAAATTTGCATCCAATTACAATGTATTTAGGGTTATAACTTTAAACTTGCCATCTGAAACGTTTTCACAAAATTTGCCACACATTCCACAAGTTTGAATTCTCTCTAATTTCATACGTGCAAATGAGTAGATAGAATTAACATTAAACACTAAAAATGCATACATAGTACAATTCTGACACCAATTCTGATGTGTGGGTTTTTCCCTACACCAAGCAATTCTCTGACACCAGCTAGGTGTCCTACAATTCAACTCAATTTTGATACTATCCAGAGATAGCATCAGATTCCACAGGATAAGGGCTCAGTCCCACAAGACTGTCCCCCACTTCAGATGGCAATTACAAGTCAGGTTGTTACCTGTGCTTCTGACCCACTGGCTACAAATCAGAGGTTCCCACAACCCCCTCCTGGGGTTCAATTAATTTGCCAGAGCAGCTCACAGAACTCAGGAAACCAGTTTACTCACTAGATTACCAGTTTATTACAAAGGATATGAGTCAACAGCCAGATGAAGAGATATGTAGGGTGAGGTCCCAAACAAAGGAGCTTCTGTCCCCGTGGAGTTTGGGGCCCAGCATGGTGCCACGTGGATATGTTCCGGTTCACCAACTTGGAAGTTCTCCGAACTCCACCCTTTTGGGTTTGTATGGAGGCTTCATTACACAGGCATGATTGATTGAATCATTGGCCATTGGTAATTGAACTGAATCTCCAGGCCCTCTCTCCTCCCCAGAGGTTATTGATCAGGGGTTGGAACTTTTAATCACATGGTTGGTTCTCCTGGAAACCAGTCCATCCTCTGGTTACTAGGGGCCTTCCTAGTCACCTCATTAACATAAGAAACGAGGCCTTTAAAGCTCTCATTACTTAGGAAATTACATGGGTTTTAGGAGCTCTGGGCCAGGAACGGTACGAAGACCAAATGTATATTTATTATTATATATCATAATATCACACATAGTTTTCTGTGAGAACAGAGCATCAGGTAGCAAAGGTGTCTGGCTCCTTTCAGCAGAAGCAAGTGAAAGCCCACATTCACCACACTATCCATTAGAGTAGGAGGCAGAATCATGCCTGAAGGGCCTTCTCAGAAGATTGCCTCCTGACAAACTGATGTTTTGCTTTGGCTCACAGTGTGAGCCAAACCTTTAGGAGTGTTAGAAAAAAATACACTTGGGAAATCTAATGGCCTGTTCTGCCAGTCTGCTCTTCCAGCAATTTTGCCACAGAGTAGGTAGCTTTTTCTAAAGTATTTTTCTACAGAGATGTGTCACTTTCCTCCTCTTTTCCAGATAGTGACATACGTGAAACAAGATGCAAACAAATGTTTCATGTCTTCTGTGGTGTACACAGCCCCACCACAGGTAAGCATATTTTGCAAAGACATCATTTCAAAGACCCACCTGAATTGGCTGTACTCTTGTCTGACTTGAAAACTCATGCTTATTACTGAACTAAAGTTTATGCTATAAATTTTCAGACCCACTTTGGATAGATTTGCAGCAGATGACATACTGGTGCCAGTGTAAGTGAAATTGATCAATGTGAAACATTTTGATTGACATTGCCTTATTATAGTTACTAAATTTCTAATTGTCTTTGCGTTTCTCCCCTTTTTTTGGTGGTAGACATGAAATAAAGTTTATTTGTTTGCAGGTAAATTATATCACTCTGTAGTTAACACTGTTGATGAGAAGAACTGATCGGTATATATCTAATTAATAAAATATGAAAAAATCAATTATTGATTAATAAATGCCATTTATTGGACAGACTTTCTCCAAATACAACTAAAAAATTCTATTTAGCAATACCATCCAACACTGTTTGTACAGTTTTTCTTTTTACCAGTATGTTTAAATCTGTAGTCCAATGCATTCACTGCTTTTCCAAATACAAATTCCCCCAACGTCTAAAGGGATGGCTATGAACACTGAGAAAGATAATCAGGGCTATAAATGGTTAAGATGGTAGGAAAAGCTCATTAGAGGAGATGATGACCCACTTGTATCTATGTGCACACAACTGTTTAGTTACCTGACTGATTTGGGGCCTTGAGCAACTGGACACATTAGTTTTAGGAATCAGAAAGACTGCAGCGCACATTTCTCTCAATTACTCTAAGATCAGCAATGGGAAAAATACTCATTTAGACCTAATTCACAAAACGCAAAATGCCAAAGTTGGTAAATTTCATTTTACTTCCTTCTTTGTTATCTAAAAGGAGAAAATTTGGGGGAAAATCACAGATAGACTCCCAGATAAGATTCCTGCAGCATCTTAATGAGTCTAAAACTGCTACTATTTTCTTTTAATTTTTATTGATGTCTTAATAGTTTATAACATTGTGGGGTTTTAGTTGTACATTATTATTTGTCCATCACCATATGGATGCATCCCTTCACCCCTTGTGCCCACCCCACACCCCCCTTCCCCCTGTAAAACTGCTACTATTAATGCAGTAAATTACTGTCAGGATATGCTTCTGAAGGTCTGAAGAAAGGTCTGAAATTACTTGCTAATTGAAGTAGATAACAGAAAATACACACACACAAAAAAAACTATCTAGTCCTGGGATGACAATTCAGAACATATTACCTTACATTGGAGTTCTCACAGGTGGGGCTGGGGGAAACTATCTCTAAGAAGCCACAGAGTCAATTTTGGTCAAGAAATGGATGCTGTTCTTAATTATAAGGACCTCAATAAGGCTGGCCATGAACACGTACAATACCAGGTTACTAAGTCTGGTTAAAACTGAATTTTAAGAACAACCATTTTTTTAAAGGTAAAGAAAAGGGCAGTCATACTGTCACAGCTGCATCTACATTATTTACACAAAAACTTTGAAATCAGCTTGAGAACTAAGGGGCCTTCAGCCTGAATGCATCCCCACTTGTGCTAAAACAAAAATCTGACAATCTGGACATAAAATACAGGGACATTTTACTACCCTGAAAAATCATGCCGACCGCGCGTGCTTCCCGCAGGCGCGCTCCGGCTGCAGCGCTGACACTGTTGCACCGTCGTGACGCCTGAAGACGTTTCCCCGTTCCCCGTGGGGACGCAGAATGACCTCGAGGGGAAATTCTCACTCCCTACCTCCCTGCGGCGGCGACCGATAAGAAACAACTACTCCTTTTCCTCAGGCTTGCAGAAACTCCCCCAACCGCGCGCGCCAGTCTCACCCACCCCGGCAGAGGAACAACCACGCAGCCTCAACCGAAGCGCTTCTCCCCTGTTTTTATTTCGCTGTTACTGTAAACCGCATATGTTGCTGAAATACGGTTTAACAACTCATCCAGATTTCAATCAGTCAGCTATCCCTGACCAAGCTCGAAAGTTGCCGTCAGCTCACCCTCTGCATCTCCTCCCACCGCCATGCTTTCTCCACTGTGGGTTGTATCCATCACGAAGTTGGTCCGTGCTTAAATGCTACTTACCATCTAAAATGACAAACAAATTAATTTAATACACACTGACTCCAACAATGCGATATAATTTTTCTTCTATCAAATCGGCATATATTTTAAAGATTGATTATACCAATGTGTGGGGAAACGGGCCTGCTTTTCGATGTAAGTTGGTATCGCCTATTTGAGTGTTTGAATCTAAAAAGCACACACAAAAAGGAAAGAACTCTTTGGCTCAAAGAACTCTCATTTAAAGAAAAGTCCTGACGTCATATTTCTTTAATATTTAATTGTAATACTGGTTTTCATATTTTTATTCCTCTCAATAGTCTTTATCTTTTTCCTGGAAGTCTCCTATGTGTATCAAACGTCCCACTTCTCACTTCCCCCGTTGCCAAAGCTGGAAATATCTCGTTTGTCCTGAGAGGAAACACGATGTAGTCTTGAAAAGCATAAGCACTGAGGTCAGACAGCTTGTCCAGAGCCCAGCTCTATCACCTGCTGTCAATGTGACTTTGAGCAGGTTACTCAACTTTTCTAAGCCCCAGTTTACTCATGTGTAAAATGAGGATGTTGCCAGCACAGTAAGGATAATGTCACCAAGGGGTATGTCAAATCCAAACTCTATTAACTATGTTGCTGGTGCATACTAATTATTCAATAAATGTTGGCTATTATTAATATGATAATTAGTTCAAACTTACCATTGAATCATTTTCCAGAGAACAGAGAAAGTTTGGAGGTACCAAAGTTGTCTGGGAGAATTCAGAGACAATAAATGTGATTTAATTCCTACGGTATTTATGGTGTGAGATTGAGTAGGCTTCTGCAGGATTCAAGCCAATGGCATCTGTGGACATAATTCTATCCCCATAACCGATTCCTTCTGGATAGTCCAGTTCTCGATGCCTCTTATCCATAGAATAAGCATTCTATTTTTTCCCTTTTATTTTATCCTGGGTGTCAAATTTTCTCAGAGTTATAGACCTAAGGATATCTTCCTATTTGGCACTTTATTTAAACACAGCATCTTGGGTCAAATACTTTCTCTTGATGTTTTATAATTTTCTTTGTTATAGGAAGGTTTGAAAATATAGAATTCCAAGACTTACCCCAGATTTACAAATTTTTCTAAGGTCAGGCACTCAAAAATCAGTGTCTTTAATTTTGGGGATTAGTTCATATTGTGGAGCAGTCTGAAATATCATGAGTTTAATGCTTTTTAAAATTAATTTAAATTTAATTTATATCTTTTTTCCATCAAAGATGTATAACTAATTCTGCCCATTTTCTTGAATTTTAAAAATTCACCAGAATATATATCAGTATAGATTCTTTAAAAAGAAAAATTGCATTGTAGAGGCAAATAACATAAACAAGCTGCTTTTGTGAAAGCAAAAATTGTGTAATCATTTCACATCGACTTCATCATCCCAATGTCTGAACCATAAGTCTTTTGGCTTTCTTTCCACTGTCAAATAATCTATACAACGGAGGCACTCACTATCCTTCATTCTCTGAAACTTCTTCCATAAGTGCTCTACACCCAACACTATTTTTTTTCTTCTTATTTGCTCAAGGAAAGAGAGGACAACGTTGATTTCCAGTGTCTACTTCCTTGGGCAGAGCATGCCAAACAGTTTCACATTTATTTGTTTTTTACACATGCCAAACAGACATAGATCATTTATCAGTACCAGATTTATATCTACCAAGAAGTGTGTGCTAATATCATCACTCTTAACAACTTATTCAAGGCGGAAGGGTGAGAGAGTGAAAAGCTGTGGTTCTCATTCTAGATTGTATATTGGGATCTCCTGAGGTGCTTTAAAAACTACTAATGCCTGAGCCCCGCCCCCACAGTGATGCTGACTAAATTGCTCTAAAGTGTGGCAGGGGCTCCCCAGGTGATTCTAATGTGCGTCAGTTGTTGAGAACCACTGATTTAAAGATGGTCTGTTGCTATAGGTGGGGGTGTCTAGGCTGGATATGAGGGAGTGTCTGTTGCTCACATCACCTAGAAAGTCACTAGCTAATTTGTTCAATGGCTGCATCTCTGATCAACATACTTTAATAAGCATCTGAGATAGTCAGAGATCAAATCATAAAGAGAATTTCCATACCACATAAAAAAACTGAATCAAACCCTTTGTTTGCTAGAAACTAACTACTTAGCTGAGGAAAAGTCTAACCCTTGATATTATCTTCATTCCTTCCCTTAAAATTCTCCAAGAATTGAATAAGTGGGTATGCTGGATGCCCTAAACACATAGTCTATTTTTTCTATTTAATTTTATTACATCAGTGGTCCTGTACATTACAGAAAATTTAATAAATAGAAACAAGCAAAACAATAAAAAGTTAAAAGAATCACTTCCATTCCTATCTGCCAGAAAAAAACCTATTTTAACATTTTTTGGCACATATTCTTGATTGTCCATATGCATATTTGCCATCTACATGGTAAGTGGCCAATGAATATTTATTGAATTAAATATATTTTTTATAAATATTGCATCATACTGCAAATAATATTTTTTGTGTCAGTATACATACATCCCTATTTCAGATTTAGTTTCTTTACATCTTGATTAAATTGAAAATTTTTCATATGTGTATTGGAAACATGTTCTTTTTGTGAACTTGCTGTTTATACAGTTTGCCCACTCTATCACTGGGTGCTCAGTTTTGTGGCCATTGACAGCTAAGATGTGGATGTCATCTACCTCAGTTCTGAACACCATCGTCTCTGTAACCTCCACTACCAGGGTATAATTGGTCTCGAAGTCCCCTTAATCCAATCATCCTCCACCCTACAGCTTATCTCATCACTTAAAACCTTCCAATGGTGTTGAATCATCTAAAATATTTAGTACAGAATCCTTAACCTGAGTTGGAAAAGACTTCAGCTTCCTGACTGGTTTCAGTTTGGAACAGCTCTAATCAATTTTCCAACGTAAATTCTACCTAAGCACAAACCAGATTAAAACTCCCCAGTGGTTTCCATTTACCCTCAGACTCTAATCCCCAAACCCTAATTGTCTCCTCAAATACTGACTCAAGTCTCATTTCTGGTCACTACCTCACTAATAAATGTGTTTGGAGGGTAACCTGGAGAAGGTAAGAGAACAAGTTGTGCTTTTCTCTGGAGAAATAACTTCCTAGGCAGTGCAATAGTGAGGGCAAAGGCCTAAATTGGGACCACACTTGGCTTGTTGACTGAGAAAAGCAAGGTGAGCAGAGATGATGGAGCAAAGTGAGTGAAGGGAAGTATTAGGAGACATCAGAAAGGTAGCAAGGAACCAAATCTTATAGGATTTTGTGAGCCATTGTTAAGTCTTTGAGCCGTGGGATGATATTATCTAATTTACATTTTGAAAGGACTACTCTGTCTGCTATGTTGAAAGTAGACTATGGTTTGGGAAGGAAAAAGGCAGAAGCAGACAGTTATAAAAGATATCTAGTTTAGAGATGATGGTAATAAGAAGTGGTAGTATTCTGGGTGTATTTTGCAGAAAGAAAAGAAAAATTTTCTGACAGATTGAGTTTGAACTATGAGAAAAAGAGGAGTCAAAGATGCCATTAAGGTTTTTGATTCAATCAACTGGACTAATGGAGTTGGCGTTACTAAAACAGAGAGAGCTGAGAGTGGGTCAGGTGCCGTGAAGGGGATCATGACTGAGTGGGGGAATTTTAAGTTTGACTTAAATTACCTATTAGACATCCAAACAGATATTGAATTGGGAGTTGGATATACAAGCCTGGAGATAAAAATCTTGAAGTAATCACCACTTGGGTGGTATTAAAAACCTTGAGATTGGATTACCAAGGCTAGAACTATGTATATAGGAGATAAGAGATATAGGGATTTAGCCTTGAATGACTCAGTAGGTCTAAGGTCCAGAAGAGGTACGGAGAAAGAGAAGGAACAAGCAAAGAAAACTTTGAAGGAGCAGCCATTGATATAGAAGGAACCTCAGAAAAAGATGTTGTCCTGGACGCCATGAGGGGAAAGCTTTTCAAGATGGCGAGAGCTCCTGACACTTCCAAAGGTACTGCTACTGCAAGTAAGATGGGGATTGGGAATTGATCATTCAATTTTTGCAATGTTAAGGTCATTAATTTGTGACTTTGATGAGAGGAGTGTACATGGAGGTTGGATGTGAAAGCCTAATTGCAGAAGATTCAAGAATAAGGAGGAAAAAATCACCAACATGCAAACAGCAAATATAGAGAACTCTTTAAAAGTTTAAAACTGCTGTAAAAGAAAATGAAATGGGGTGGTAGCAATAGGGATGTGAGATTCAAGAGTTTTGTTGTTGTTTTTTTCCCTAACCTGGTAATAATTACAGTATGTTTATATTGTGGATAGAAATGATAGAGAGGGGAAAATGATATAACTGATAAATGATTTGAATCTCACAAATCTGAAGTTGCAAATTTTAAAATGGAATTAGTAAACTTGAATTTAAATATAAATAATTTTTTAACGTGCCTAAACAATTTAACTATAGTGTGGTCTATAATCCTGGGCTATGGGAACAATTTTTAAAATTGAGATACAATTTACAAACCATAAAATTCACTCTTTTAAAGTGTAAAATTCAATGGTTTTTTAGTATATTCACAGTGTTGTACAACCATCATCACTATTTAATTCCAGCACATTTTTCACCACCCTAAAAAAAAAACTTATTAGCAAACACTCCCCATTCTGCCCTACCTTAGTCCCTGACAAACACTAATCTATTTTCTGTCTCTATAGAGTTGCCTATACTGGACATTTCATATAAATGGAATTATATAGTATATGACTTTTTGTATCTGGCTTTTTTCACTTAGCATATTTTCAAGATTCATCTACGTTGAGCATGAATTAGTATTTTATTCTTTTATTCCTTTTTTGTGGCTAGATAATATTCCATTGCATGAATACATACCATATTTTGTTTATTCATTCATCAGTTGATGGACATCTGGGTTGTTTCCACTTTTTAGCTATTATGAGTAATGCTGCTACGAACATTCACATCACAAGTTTTTGTGTGGACATATGTCTTCATTTCTCTTGCATATAGCACCTAAGAAAGGAATTGCTGGGTCATATGGTAACTTTTAGAGAAACAGTTTTTTCTGCTTCTGTTGAGATGATCATATGGTTTTTGTCCTTTATCCTATTGATATATTACATTGATTGATTTTCATATATTGAACCAACCTCACATTTCTGGGATAAATCCCGCTTAGTCACGGTTATAATTATTTTTCTACATTACTGGATTTGGATCACTAATATTTTGTTGAAGATTTTTGCCTCTGTATTCATAAAGGATATTAATCAACAGTTTTCTTGGGATATCTCTGTCTGGTTTTGGCATCAGGGTGGGATGGTCAGATTTATGTGGCAACTTGGCTTGGCTACAGACCCCAGTTATTCAATCAAACACTAGTGTAGGTGCTGCTGGTATTTTTGTGTATGAAGAAGATTAGCCCTGAGCTAACATCCACTGCCAATCTACCTCTTTTTGCTGAGGAAGACTGGCCCTGAGCTGACATCTGTGCCCATCTTCCTCTACTTTCTGTGGGATGCTGCCACAGCATGGCTAGACTAGTGGTGCATAGGTCCCCGCCCAGGATCTGAACCCATGAACCCTGGGTCACCGCAGCGTGTGAACTTCACTACACCACCAGACGGGCCTGGGTGCTGCTGGTATTTTTAAGGTCCTTTTTAGATATAATTAAAATCCATATCGGTTGACTTTAAGTAAGGGAGATTATCCTAGATAACCCCAGCAAGCCTGATCCAGTCAGTTAAGGCATTAAGAGTAGAGCTGAGGCTTCCGTGAGGAGAACGAATTCTGCCTGTGGAGACCAGCTTCACGCGCTGAAGGGTGCCAGCCTTCCTTTCCTGATGGCTGCCCTAAGGATTTCGGACTTGCCTAGGCAGCTCCCACAATTGTGTAAGCCAATTCCTTGCAATAAATCTCTTAATATTTATCTCCTACTGGTTCTGTTTCTCTCATTGAATGCTGACTGATAACATAGGGTAATAATACTGACCTCGTAGAATGAGTTGGGAAATATTCCTTCCTCTTCCATTTTTTAGAAGAGTTTGTGAAGGGCTTATTATGTAATCATTGGTAGAATTCACCAGTGAAGCCATCTGATTATGTGAACATTTATAAGATTTGTTTTTCCACGTAAGAAATTTATTCTGTTGTATGTGTTAATTTGAAGTTGTTCTTTTACCTCAAATATATCTAGGACATCTTTCCACGTTAGTATTTGTTGACTTAGTTTATGCTTTTTTTCAATGCTGCATTATATTCCATAGTATAATATATGAGGTTTATTTTTTTTCAGCTTGGCAGATCTGAGTTTAAATCCTAACTACAAATCTTACTATCAGTGTGAGTTTGAGCTGCTGTTTTTTCCCCCCTGGGATAGAACCATAGATCAACCTGGGACTTATGTGCCTGTGTTCCTTCTGTGGTGTTCTCTATTCTACATCATCTGATCCACATCCCTTGCCTGTTCTCAAGTCTTCTGTTTTTGTTTTGTTTTCTTTGTTCTTTCTCCCCCTAAATAAACCTTGATCTCTGGAATTTTGTTGAGGAAAGTGAACGAAAACAAAACACAAATGCCCACGATTTTCATAGCCCGGCGACAGTATGCCCCATTGCAGTCACTTGCAGTCAGTAATCCTCAGTGAAAATTAAATGTTTTCTGCTAATATTTATGGATTTCAGCGATAACAGAGTAGAGGTCTAACCTCAGCAGAGTAGAATAGTTAAATGGGAAGAGAGGTTTTATTATACAAAGAATATGTAATCTTCTGAGTCAGAAAATGGAGATAATGTGTGTGTTTTTATTTTTTTAGCCTGCCAGTGATTGGCAGGTGAAATTAAGCAGGCTGGTGAGGACTGTAGCTAATTAGAGAAAGCAGATTCCATCTAAAGAGGGCAGGTACTCAGATCCAGCCAATTGTTGATTACATGGGAATTTAGGACCACTGATTTCAGATTTTTTTAAAATCTAGACATTTGAATTTTAATGTTGAATCTCTTGATCTTTAAATGTTACCCATAAATTCAAGATTTTGCTTTAAAAAGAAACTTCACAATATAAACAAAACATGTCTGTTTGCTAAATTCTGCCCCTAGCTGCCATTTTGCAACCTCTCGCTTAGTGATCTCATTCATTTCATGGCTTCAGTGATCTTCAAAGGTGAAGTAAATCCATCCTGCCCACCATCAGGCTCGTCTCCCACTAAATCACTGTCCTCAGGAGGCACTGCTATCATGCCCCGGACAGAGCCAGAAACCCAGTAGTCATTAGTTTCACTCCCCTCTCCATCACCACCATCCTCCAATCTTCAGATGGAACCTCAATGTCTCCCAGTGCCATTCACTTCTCCATTTTCTCTACCACCTTCCCACTCCCTAAAAAGCAAGTCCATTACCATTCTAACTAATACCTACCTTACTAATGCCCTCCTTATCCGCTATCGCTCCCTTCTCAGCCATTCTTCCTTGGCAGCCAGAATCTGGTTTAAATACAAATTTATTTATGTTACTTGCTCTCCTTAAAACCTCACAAAGACTGAACACTGTCCTTAGCTAAAAGACCAAAACCTTTACTTGTAGAGAGTATTGTCTGGCATATGTACAAATGTTCAAATTATAGTTAAATTAATAAATTTGTTGTTAGTGCCATTGAGTCGATTTTGACTCCTAGCTACCCTGTGTACAGCAGAGCGGAACCCTGTCTCATCTTTTTTGTGTGTGTGTGAGGAAGACCGGCCCTGAGCTAACATCAGCTGCCAATCCTCCTCTTTTTGCTGAGGAAGACTGGCCCTGGGCTAACATCGTGCCCATCTCCCTCTACTTTATATGGGACGCCGCCACAGCATGGCGTGACAAGCAGTGTGTCGGTCTTTGCCTGGGATCCAAACCTGCGAAACCCGGGCCTGTGAAGCGAAGCACGTGAACTTAACCATTATGCCACCAGGCTGGCCCACTGCCTTGTCTTTTTGACCATCCTCTCACCTTCCGGCGCTGTATCAGAGAATGCTCTGCTACTATTCACAGAGTTATCATGGTCAATTTTTTCAGAATTGGGTGGCCAGGTCCTTCTTCCTAGTCTGTCTAGCCTGAAAGCTCTGCTGAAGCCTGTCCATCATGGCCCTGCTGCTAATTGAAATACTGGTGACATAGCTTTCAGCATCACAGCAACATGCAGCCTCTGCAGTGTGGTGGGTGGTGTGGTTCCCTGACCTGAAAACAAATCCAGGCCAGAGGGAGTGAGAGTGTCTAATCTTAACCACTAGACCACCAGGGCTGGCAAATTAATAAATATATAATATGATAAAACAAAAATTATGAAATCAAGGAAAGGAAAATTCCAAATTGAATAGGAGTTTAAATGAAGAGGAATAGCATATAAAAATGCAAGCTATTTGATCTTAGTCAGTTACTAATTTTGAGTCAAGATTTGATTCAGAGTTATTGATTTGAGTCTTGACTGCCAAAGTTAAAAGGGACACATGATCAGTATTTTGAGAGAATATATTAGTTTTCTGGAGAGAGTAAAGTTTTTTCTGTGACTTAATTTTTTAAATAATTTATCTGAGTATAAATTTAACATATGACTGTTATAGACAAGCGTCTCAATTAACCAATGAAATCACCTCTGCTCTGGGACATAAGACTGAAATTATGTCAATAGTATACAGAAGAAACTTGTCCTCCTATTATCTATATAAGGAAAATCCATATACCTACCAAGAAACACCAGTTTTAAGTACTAAAAACTTGAAAAGAAAGAATAGAAAACAATCCTGTTTGTCCTTACTGAAAAGTTGGATGATTTTCTTCTCCGAATTTTCGGGAACTAATTGCTGTCACCCCAGAGTCAAGGAGCAGGACTAAATGCAGGTCCATCACAAGCATCAGTAACTGGACGTGTATAATCGAGCGCACGTAAGTGAACCCACAGATGCTAACCACAAATTCAAGTCAAAGGGGAAGTGAACAGAAGCCACTATTGAATTATTATTGTCAATTTCTCCTCGAGGAAATAAAAGTGTAAAAGTGGTCAGTAATGGAGTATTCATTCTGAATCGGACTTCATAAGATCATTTGATCCAGTAGGTCTGGCACAAGGCCTGGGGAACCAGGACTCACTGTTTCCTAGGTTCAAATAGCCTTTTATTTTTTAATTGATGTCTTGATAGTTTATAACATTGTGAAGTTTTAGTTGTACATTATTGTCTGTCAGTCACCATATAAATTCTTCCCTTAACCCCTTGTGCCCAACCCCCTCCCCCTTGTCCTTGGTAACCACCAAACAGTTCTCTTTGACCATGTGTTACTTTATATCAAATAACATTTTATGTAAGAGACATCTACAGATGCTTAATTTTAAAAAGTATGTGGACCAAAATGGCTATCACATAAATGAAAAGAAAATTTGAAGGTCCCACAATGTGAGAAATTTCAATATGTAAAATGTAATAAGAAGGAAAATTATTGAATGATTCCACAGAAAATCTATTTCTTTGCAGCCTAGTAACTTAAGTCTTATCCCTGAACTTGAACCTTCTCTCTAGTGATAGTTTTTTTCATTTTGTTAATGATTCTATTTTGCCTTAATCATAATCTTATTCCCAACTTTCCCTTTCACATCTCCATTTCTGACTAAAGAGATTGTTTCCATATATGAAAGGTGATGTTTGGGGAGTAGAAGGAGAGAGGAATGACTGGGTAGACCAGGATACTGATAATAGAAGATGTTGAGAACAGAAATATCCAGGATGCTTGGTAATGGTAGTGCCACCAAGCATACATACCCCATCAGTATCACCCATGTATTGTTAGGACCTGTAAGGATCTATCACTTTCAACAGTGAAAATAAACGTTTATTGAGGTCTTAGCATTGGTACTGTTTTTAGCATTCTGGGGCCTCGCAATTATCTGGGGCCTATTTTACAGCCAAGGAGATGAAACACAAAAAGGTACGGTAAATTGCCTAAGGTCACAAAATCATTAACTGCAAAAACTGAAGCAATATCAAGTCTGATCTGGAATAGTGCCTCCCAGAATGGATACAGGGTTGCTTGGAAACTTGGAGGGCTGGATGGGAAAGAGAATATGAAGTTTGAAATAGGTACCAGGGGGGCCGGCCCAGTGGCGCAGCGGTTTAGCTCACACTTGGCAGCCCGGGTTTCGCCAGTTCGGATCCTGGGCGCCTGCCAACACACTGCTTGTCAGCCATGCTGTGGCGGTGTCCCATATAAAGTGGAGGAAGATGGGCACAGATGTTAGCCCAGGGCCAGTCTTCCTCAGCAAAAAGAGGAAGATTGGCAATGGATGTTAGCTCAGGGCTGCTCTTCCTCACACACAAAAAAATAGGTATCAGGGGCTCCTGAGAGAAGGGGGTAGAATTAATGGTTTGCTAAACTAGAATGCACAAATTATAATGGCCTCAAAGATTTTCAAGGAAATATTTACTGTCTCTATTGTGAATTATCAGAAGATAAAATTTTATATTACTATGTTTCTTACCTGGAGAGATCAAAATGTGGGAAAACAATACTTTCAGATACACTGAAACTAGGAGAGTCATTGTAACCAATCCTGTACTATATAGTAATCATTGAAACTTCAGTAATAAAAAAAATTCTTTGTACTTTATTTTTATAGTAAGCATGTTACTTGAAAACATGCTTATTATAACTAATACTTTGCTTTCCATATTTTTTTAAATTTATTTTTATTTTCCATATTTTGAACAAAACCAGAGCAATGAAGTTCAAGTTGGAAAATCATTTTAATGGGTTTTTTTTCCAGATTAGAGACATTCTGGGAAATGGAAAATTCAGTCATTTACTTATAAGAGCTTTTGAATGTATTCCTACAAGAATCAACTTTTTATCTCTT
This sequence comes from Tapirus indicus, assembly GCA_031878705.1. NCBI lineage: Eukaryota > Metazoa > Chordata > Mammalia > Perissodactyla > Tapiridae > Tapirus > Tapirus indicus. Next base: position 104,821,126 of record CM062918.1, on the reverse strand, counting down.
TCAGGATTTTTCTTAGGTGAAACTGTCTGGTGCTGAGAATTTTTTCATCTCTAAAGGAGATCAAAGGAGAGAAGACCAAAAGCAAGACAGTCATGGACCTATATCAGCAAGAGCTGGAAGCTGGTGATAACTTCACAAAATCAAAAAGTTGGAGTAAGAGCGAATTAAGTGGAAATCAAATGATAAGCAAAGTCATTGCCTCTTACCTTTTATTCCATTCTTAATCATTCTTTTACCTATAACAAAATCAGAAATTCATTACTAATTGGCTCTTTATTTTTAGGCCACCCAGGCAAATCTAATTCACAAAATAACTGCATTGGCCTGAACTATAATGTAAATCCACCTTTGGAAGATGGCGTCAATGGCATGAGCTTTGAAGAGACCATGAGTTCAGTACTACAATTTTTAGCCCAAGATGAACAATATATGGACCACCTGCAATATCTCCAGGACACAAAGACACGTGAAAAAGGCTTCCTTAATAACTCAGATGCTACTCAGTCTGCAGGTATTCCATGGAATTATTAATATGATGGTTTTCACTAGTTTATTTAAACATATACTGTTATTGCACAAGGGTCAAACAACATGAAAGTATACAGCATAAAATGCAAAAGTCCTCCTCATTCACTGGACATTTTATTTCATTCCCCCGTTGTAACCACTGTTAAATTATGTGAGTGTCATTCAAGCTCTCCTTCCATACGTGTACAATCATTTATGTACATAATTTTTACATACATGAGATTATACTAAAAAAATTTTGTAACTTGCATAGTATTTCATAGAGTAGATATAAAATACTTAAGCATTCTCCCATTGATGAACCTTAGTTTAAAAAAAATAACATTACCTGTAATGTTACAATAGACATCCTTTTAGATACAGCTCTGTGCTAATGAACAAGTATTTCTTGAATTTGCTAGATCGAAGACTGTGTACATTTTCCACCTTGTTAGGTACTTCCAAATTTGCTTTCAAAAAGATTTTTACTGATTTGGACTCTCACAAACAGGGTATAAGAAATGTCATCTGAATATATGTATTTTCTCATGTAGTTTTAGGAATAACTTAAATCCCATCAAAGTAAAAGGGGTAAGCCTATGATTTATGATTGATTTAGGTTTTTAACTATTACTCTATAAAAAGGGAGCTAAAAGATTACATTTGTTTGTCATTGTCCAGAGAGAAAAGGACAATAGACCTCATCAGTGTGGTAACACCAGCAAAGTACTGCCTCCCCCCGAGACCGTGTGTCAGCAACCAGTTGTCTGACTCTATTTTCGAGTCTTCACCTTTCCATAAGTTCTTTAATTTGCAGAAAGAGACTCATCTCCTTTCCCTTTGTAAATCTACTTAAAAAAATTCTATGCAATATTGGAAATATGCGAAAACATATTTGATATATATTTAATTTATAAGTAAATCAATAACATGAACACGTAAGAATCAAACTCAAAAAACAACATATTTATTTTATAAAATATAAAATAATATATACTATGTATAAAATAAGTAGTGTAACATTACCAATATAAGCATAGCGTTACCCACAGATTTCTTCTACCGATCTGTATGCTTCCTCTATTCCATCTTGTTTTTCCAATCATCTTCCTGAATTTTGTTTATCATTTCCATAGTTTTATCATTTTCATCACATATTTATGTACCTTTCAATAATATTATCTGGGTTTTGAGCTTTTAAAAAATAATATTGGGGGCCGCCCGGTGGCGCAGCAGTTTAGTCCGCGCTTGGCAGCTCGTGAGTTCGGATCCCGGGCGCCCGCCGACGCACTGCCTGTCAGCCATGCCGTGGTGGCGTCCCATATAAAGTGGAGGAAGATGGGCACGGATGTTAGCTCAGGGCCAGTCTTCCTCAGCAAAAAGGGGAGGATTGGCAACAGATGTTAGCTCAGGGGTGGTCTTCCCCACCAAAAAAAAAAAAGAAAGAAAGAAAGAAAATAAAAAATAATATTAATCATTATGTACTTTTGGGACTTACTCCTTTTTACTCAAAATTATGTTTCTAAAATTAACCATTTAGTTGAATGTAGTTTTAATTCATTAACTTCATTTTGACAATAGACATTGGATTATTTCCACTTCTGTTTCAGGCAGTGCTATTACGTTCTTATTCCTGTCTCCTGATGCACATCTGCACGAGATTCTCTATGTAAATATCAAGGATAAGAGAATGTATAATTTTAAAGAGAGTGCTAAAAGGTTTTCCAAACAACTTGAATCATTTTACATTTCCACCAAAAATGTATAAAAGTTCCTGTCAATCCACTACCATGTAACACTTGGTATTACTAGATTTCTTTTTTTTTTTTTCCATTTTTTTTTTTATTGATGTCTTAGTTTATAACACTGTGGGGTTTTAGTTGTACATTTTTGTTTGTCCGTCACCTTGTGGATGTAACCCTTCACCCCTTGTGCCCCCCCTTATTAGATTTCTTTATTTCTGCCTATCAAGTGTGTATAAAATAGCATCTTGTTCTTATCTTCAACTTGATTACTAATGACGTTTAAATTTTTTTCAAAATATTGGCCACTGAGGTCTATTTCTGACTCCTGCCACCCTCCTATTTTTACTGGATTGTTTTTCTTTTCCTTATTGATTTATGGGAATTCTTTGTATGTTATAGATACCAATATTTGTCAGTTATCTGTTACATATATTTTCTCCAGATTTATGGCTTTCTCTTCACTTTATTATGGGATCTTTGGTTTTCAATTTTAATATAGATTTTATCAATCTTTTCCAGCAGTATTTATTAAATAGCCCATTACTTTCCCCACTGATCTGTAATTCTCTTTTATCATATATCAATTTTTGATTATGTACATGAGTCTGTTTTTAGACTCCCTTTCACTTCCAGTGGCTAATTTGTCCCCCTGTACAATATTACCTCACTGTCTTAATTACTATTGCTTTCTATTAAGTTCCTAATTGTATTCTTTTTCTGTTGTGTCTTGGTTATTTTTAAGTTACTGATTTGATTTCTTTAATAGTATGAGTAGAGGGATCATATAATATGTATTTTATTTTATTTTTTTTTTGTGGGGAAGACCAGCCCTGAGCTAACATCTATTGCCAATCTTCCCCATTTTGCTGAGGAAGACTGGCCCTGGGCTAACATCGTGCCCATCTTCCTCTACTTTATATGGGACGCCGTCACGGCATGGCTGACAGGCAGTGCGTCCACGGGCGCCCGGGATCCGAACCTGCGAACCCCGGGCTGCCAAGCGCGGACTAAACCGCTGTGCCACCCGGCGGCCCCCATATAATATGTATTTTAAACCAGAGTACTTTGGAGTAAGAGGTGGTATCATTAATATGAATAATTATGCCAGGACATGGGCATATGCCAGGACAATCCTGGGAAAACTGAAACATATGGATAAATTTCTGAAAACTATACATCTTACCAAAACTCTCTGAAGGAGAAATAGAAAGCCTAAATAGTCCTTTAAGTAAGGTCACTCATAACTAATTCATTTCAAGGTAACTTATTTTTGACTAATTAACATCACAAGGAGATGTATTAATTTCAATATATAGCCCTTTTCCTTACTCAGTATACATTTAAATCCAAAAGAAAATTATTTTTAAACTGTTCTCTTCATGAAAATCTTCATTGATTCTGACAACTTTACTTTCTCTTTCTTCTCTGCTTTCCACCAATGTACAACATTGCTAACTTATGAAAGTCAAATATATTCTCACACTGAAGAATGCTAACTATGATCTGAAAGTCAAATTTAGCTGCAGCTTGATTTTATTCCACAGATCTTGCTATACAGAAACAACTACCTATGCCTTGTGATCAGAATCCAGACCAATCAAATAGGAATCATGGTGAAGATGAAAGAAGGGGAAAGAAAAAATGGAGAAAGAGAGAAAAAGAAGAAAAGGAAGAGGAAGTAGAAGAGAAACAAGAAGAGGAACAGGAGGAAAGATTAGTGAGCAAACCCCTCATGGACACTCTCTGGGCAACGTTTAAGTTGAACACGTGCCCCACAATAGGAGATAGACTATCACTCGCATTTGAATTTAACATGACAGAAAAACAGGTGTGACAATATATTTCTTTCTTGACAGAGTCATTTGTGTAGTACTATAGCCCATATAAACCAGTATCCTTATTCCTGGATTAATCACCTCTCCCACCTCAATTCTTCTGCAGATAGATCAGTGGTTTTGTAAAAAGAGGAAGAAATACAATAAAGAAATGAAAAAGCAGAAATATAAGAAAAGACTTAAGAGGTAAGAATGTTGTATATGTAGAACAGTAAGTTGTAAGGAAGCAAAAAACATATATTGACTTTTGGAGACGGGTTGTATTCACATAATTAATGGATATTCCATAAACTTTTTAGTGTTCCAGCCAGTGGCATAAAGAACCATTTACTCCCCTTTTTCACTCTGCTCAACACACAAAAATGCATATGCTTACATAGACATGCCACCATTTACTATGTAGTCATATTCCCAAGTATACAGCTACAGCCATTCGATTTTTATTGATTGCAGTACAGAATTAATAATTTTGTCTTTTTTGCTCCTTAGATGCTGAACATATTTGATGCTTGTCTTTTCTGTCTACCTATTGGCAGAACCTCATGTGATTGGAAGGAATTAAGATAAGAACAACATCGACATTTTTAATAGCACTAGACTGTGTATAGAATTTGTATATATTATTTATGTATATTTATATACAAATATTTATGTATTACCTCACTTGATCATCACTCTAAACCACAAATGAGGAAACTGAATTGCTGGGAAATAATTTGAGTTTCATCAACAAGTACCAATTCCTAAATGTCTAAGCCTGAATTGGTACTTTCATCTCTCAGCTACAAATGCTATGTGTTTTCAGCTATGACCTGGGGAATATTCTAGGCCATATCAATCTCTGTTTCATATGTAGTGTTTATATACTCCTAATGTTCTCTATTAAAATTCCAATGTGAGAATGTTTCAAATTTCTTGTACCTTCTCCACCTCCATAACTTCTTTCTTTACCTCTTTAAAATTTTTTTAGGAAGATCCCCTTGTGCTTCAGTGGAAATTGTTTTCCAAATTTAACATATTTTGTTAAATGTGTTTTGTTAAATGTATTAAATATTTTGTTAATATATATATTAAATACATGGAGTGTGTTGTGAAACATTTTATATGACACCGTTCCCATGTATAAATAGAGTTCTGGACGAATACACAAGAAAATATTAACGTTTGTTAATTCTGTGGAGTAGAACTGGATGAAGGGAGTGTAAAGAAGTTTCTAAACATCTTATTTTTACCCTACTGTGGATCTGAAGTTTTTATAATGTAAGTTCATTGATTTTATTTAAGAAAAAATCAGTGAAGAAATTACTAACCTCTGTGGAAATGTTCAGAGAATGAAAGGGAAATCCACTGTAGGACTGAATGGGTTTAGTGCATCCTGCAACCTGTCAGTGTATCTCTAGACGGCCCCTTCTGCCTTTTCTCTACCTGACCGTGCTCCTGGAAGGGTGGTTTTTGTCTGGTTTGTGTGTGAATGAACGAGAAGAGCAAGGTTATTGAGTTTTTTGCAAGAAGGATTTGATGGATGAGGCATGAATAAGGAGGGAAGCGAAGGCAAGAAGATGACACCAATGGACATGAGAATAAGAGACAGTAAGTTGGAGGATAAATGGGAATATGGAAAGTGATTGATAGGGAAACTTCAGATTATTATCTACCATTACGCCGGTCACTCCCCAGATTTCATCAAACATTTTGACATTGATGTGATTTTCACAATTCATGTGGATAAACCATCTAACACCTAAGCTTTATACTTTTTGAACTTTCTGAAACTCACAGACCTTCACTCACTTATGGCCAAGATCTAGACCTTGTTATCTAGTGTATTTCAGACCAGAAATCTCAAACTCCAAATCCCTTTCCCTAACTTTTTTCTGTTCTTCCAGCTGTTTCATACTGTCCCTCCACAGCTTCGATGCAGCCTGATAGAGAAACTGAATTGTGATTTGGCGACTCAGTTTTCTTCTGATCCAGTAGCACCCTGCTTGTCCCATTCAGTTCTTTAAAGTCTGGATTATGTAGTTAATAACCTGAATTACCATCTTACCTGGCAAAATCTCAGCCTTTTTTGAGTCTCAAAATGCCCCTCTACGAGGGTGGTTGAATACTATTGGTAAAATCAGTTTAAAAAAATCACAGGAAAGAAAGACAAAATAGGGCTTTCTCATTGCCTATATTGAGGCCTCAGTGGGGAGATAGAGTCATAGATGAGGCCAGGGCTTCTTTTTGTACGCAGTATTTGGTACTTCAGAACAGTGGGTTTGTAGTTTGTGTTAAAGGCTATGTCAAGGTTATATGTTATTCTTCCCTCTCTTGTTTTTTATCTCATCTTGCCTCCTTTTATTGTCTCGTCTCCTTCAATTCACATTTCATAAAAGCCCACCAAAGCCTTTCTACTCATTCTTTCCTCTCAGTCTACAAATATGTTCAAATCCCTCCAATCCTAAAAACAAAAACTCCCTTGCCTTGCCTACTATGCTAACTGATGGTTTGTAACCTCAGTGAAACCTCAGATTTCCCAAGTGAAATCTGAAGCCGGTACACAGAGGGCAAGAAGAGACTGAAGAAAGAGGCAGACCCCACCAGACTGGTAGGTTTAATAAACAAGGAACTTATGTATGAGGCTTGTCTTGGGCGGCTGCAAGATGAATAGATCTCTGTACCCAGTTGCCAGAATCTGAAGAGTTTATATAGAGGCCTTAACTGGATCCAGTCACATATACCGTCCAGATGGTCTCAACAACACATTGTTCTCTCAAGGCTGTGTCCTTGAAAACAGCTCCCTCTGTGGGAACGGTGGGCAGAACATACATTCCAAGGACAGGGGAGAGGGTGAGGAGCCTCTGAGGTGCCTGGATCCAGCTCAAGGGTCAACTGGTGGTCACATCCTCTCGATGACTTCCTCCAACACTCCACCCCTCTTGACCGGCTCTCACACTCTTACAGGCCCCCTCTTCCACAATGTGCCCTGAGTGATCAGTGAGGGGCTCCATCAGCATGGAGGTGCACCATTTGGCACCTCTCTGGCTGCATGGAGGCAGACACCACAGCAGCAATATAGGCATGAGCAAGACAAAACACAGATTAAGATGCTGATTCCCAAAATAAGTAATTATTTCCACCAAGAGCCCCATGATCCAAACCACTGATTTATTAAGTTCCCTAGGCTGGAGGTCAGCTTGCTCAGGGCGTTCACTCATTTCCTCGTGTGATTTAATAAAGACGGTACATTGGCAGACTCATCAGGTAGGAACACACGACATTCCATTTGGATAATGCACAGGTGCCTACTTCCAAGGCAGTAATAACGTCCAAGGCCATCCTATTTCGGAGGACAGTTTTTCTCATTAGAGACGTTTCAGTGTTCTGTAAAGACAGGCTTTGCTGGCTACCATTTAAGGCTTGTTGGGTGAATTAACTAAGGGCTTATATGTGTGCTATAACATCTTCCAGGCCAACGGAGGGGATGGATCGTACCATCGTACGAATGGTACAAATGATCGTACCAATGGAAAACAGAACGTGCCCCCCTGGCCTTGAGGAGAGGGAGGTTGGCATCTTTAGGAACTTGACCTGGTTGTGCATATCAGACATGTTGGCCAGGGGAGGCAGCACTGTCAGGAGTGAGGAGATAAACTGGGGGCAGGATATGCCAGACCAGGACCCTCACCTTCTCCCCTCTTTCAATGGTGCGTGTTCCATTCCAAGTATAGTGCATTTCATAGGTCCGGCTTGCAGCAGGACAACAGGATCCCAGTGGAGACTGAGTATTGCCCCTCACCCCGGGGTGCAAAGTAACTCACCCGTCCCCCTGGTACATCCCATTGCAAATACCAGTAGATGATGCCTTTCCCAGGCACGATGGGGCTTGATGTTCCAACAGCGTAACATGTTGATCCATGGTGAGAGTCAGGGCAGGGGTCCCCAGTCTGGCATATGTGGAAACGGGCCCTACTGGTTGATCATTCAAATGTATTAAAGCTTGGGAAAGTACTTTAGTCCACCCAACCAAGGTAGTTTTACCTGTTAGTAATTTGATCTGCTGCTTTAATATTCCATTTTTCCTTTCTACCACTCCTGCTACTTGTGGGTTATAGGGGAGACGGAACCTCCATTCAAAGTTATGTTCTTTTGCTCAGACTTGCATATTATGACCTTTGAAATGTGACCCCCATCACTGTCTATTTGATGAGGGTATCTGTACATGGTACTCAGCCTCTCTACTCCCCTAACAGTGGCAGCCTGGTTTGCACAGTGACAGGGGAAAATCTGGGTTAAGCCAGATGCAGTGTCCACAGAAACCAAGGCATATTTAGAACCCTCACTCAGAGGGAGGGGACCAGTATAATTAATTTGCCAATTTCTCACCAGTTGGGAGCTCTGGTGGATGGCCCCAGACTCCTTTGTCAGTTACCTTGGTGTTTAGAACACACAGGACATGCTTTTATTGCATTAACCAAGTCACTGTATTTCAAGGGCAATCCAGCATCCTTGTCAATACGCCATCCCACTAGGCACTACAGTGGCCTCTCTTTTTGTGTGTATGTGTGAGAAAGATTAGCCCTGAGCTAACATCCATTGCCAATCCTCCTCTTTTTTTGCTGAGGAAGATTGGCCCTGGGCTAACATCTGTGCCCATCTTCCTCTACTTTATATGGGACACTGCCACAGCATGGCTCAACAAGCAGTGTGTTGGTCTGCACCTGGGATCCCAACCTGCAAACCTCCGGCCGCCAGGAGCAGAGTGTGAGAGCTTAACTACTACGCCATCATGGCCTCTCTTTCTATGCACCCAATCTGCTATTTCTACTGAAGGGTCAGTTGTTAGGGCTTATACCTGAGTTAGGGCGTTAGGTTCTTGATTGCCAGGGGTTGTCAGTGCCTTATAAGCCAGGATGTGGAAGACAGCAATGACTGCCTTAGGCTCTTGCAGGCCAACCCAAACCACTTTCCACATATCCTGACCCCACAAGTGTTTGTTCATGATCATCCACCCCTTGGCTTCCCATTGTCCAAGCCATAGGGCTAATCCCTTTAGAACAGTCAAACCGTCAGTGCAAAGGGTTAACAGCCATGGCTCATGAGTGATGATCACCAGCCAAACCCTCTGAGTTCAGCCCACTGGCTGCTGCGTTTTTTTTCCTGTTTCCATCCAGATGGTGTCAGTGTTGGGCTGAATAGCAACTGCAGTCCATGTGGATGCTTCCCATGTGAAATTATCAGGCATCAGTGGGGATTTCCCCCACTCCCTCTCTACAGGCCTCAGGGGCTGCCACAGAAATAGAGACGGGGAGCATTTGGAGGATCTACACACTCTACAGGGTCTAGTAGTACCTAAGTTCTAGAAACAGTGGGCTGGTGAACAGGGTGCCCCTCTGCTGCAAATAGGCATGCCCTTTAGGTAAAGTGGGAGTCTGAACCATGGCAGAGGTGGGTCGATGGAACATATTCTCAATGCCCCCCTTTGACAGGAGGGCCAGTTCTTACCATAATATACTGTTCCTTCATGAGAGTCTCCACCTGGAGGAGCGCTGGGTACACTGCTAGGAGCTGTTGCTCTATGGGGTATGTCGAGTTTCTGCCCCCTTCCAGAGCTAGGACCAAAACCCTAGGGGTACTCCCTCCTTCTGTTGTCTCTGTCACTGTGCCCAACCCATACCTTCCAGAGTCGCAGACACATCTTACTCAAATGGCAGCCCTGCTTGGGAGATGCCCAGAGCTTTAATCTGCTTCCCCAGTATTTTTGCCTTCTTAAAGGCGGCGTGCTGCTGTGATTCCCAGTCCCACACATGCCTTCTCTTTATCAGGCAGCATAAGAGATTGGAAGCACTGTGCCAGGTGGGGAATAAAAGTCCTCCAAAACCTCAAAATCCCTACAAAGGCTTGCACCTCTTTCTTGTTCTTCGGAGTTGGGTAGGCTTGCACCATATCAATCACAGCTTCTAGGACAATGTATATCTTACCAACCAAATGACTCCCCAAAACTTTATGGTGATGCCTAGGCCTTGAACTTTCCACGGGTTCACTGCCTATCCTCTTCCTCCCAGATGTTCCAGCAAAGTCTGCAGAGTGTCCTGCAGCAGAGGCAGGTCTTCACAAGTTAACATTGTTTCATCAATGTAATGGGCCCATTTTATTGACTGGGGAAGGAGAACAGGGACAGATGTTAGGCTACCATCCCATGACATATTGTGGGGCTGTGCAGGTAGCCTTGGGGAAGCACTTGAAATGTCCTTGTTGCCCCTCCCACATGAAGGCAAATTGATCTTGTGACTCAGTGGCCAGAGGTATACTGAAGAAAGCGTTTGCTAAGTCAAGTACAGCATGATACACTCCTAGGACCACTGGCGAAGATGTCTAAGATGATGGCAATATTGGGCACAGCCACATGGTGGGGGGCACCACCTTGTTCAATTCTCGGTAGTCCAGAGTCATCTGCCATGAGACATTTGGCTTTTTTACTGGTTATACTGGGCGGTTGAAAGAACTATGGGCAGAGCATTTAGTACACACTTGGTGCAGTTCTTGGGTAGTTTCTCTTATTTTCTTATCCCTCCCAGGCAATTTATACTGTTTGACAGTTACCACTCCACTGGGGTAGTAGAGTTACCGGTTCCCAGTTGGCGTTTCCCCTTAGCACTGGTGTGATTAACCCAGAGACAAAATTCACCAATAGAAGTTTGCAGACTTTGACCTTGTAGGATATCAATGCCCAATATGTTCTCTGGTACTGGAGAGAGAGAAACCTCGTATTCTCGTGGGGGAGAACACCCAAACTGCAGTGTCAAAGGGACCTCCGTGACTATAATCATTTGCCCTCTGTAACCATCGATGGTGCTGACGGGGCCAGAAAACTTATGAGAGTTACCATGTAGAGGAGTACGTTTGGCTCCAGTATCAACCAGAACTGTCATCTTTTGTTTATTTCTGGAGGACCAGTGAATAGTTAGCTCAACATGAGGCCTCCCATCACCTCCAATGGCCTTCACCTGGAGGTAGCCTTGGCCTGTATCTTATACCCAGGATGTGGGAGGCACCCACCCTGAATAGGACTGTATCCCTGAGGCCTCTGATGGAGCAGGCAGGGCATCAGGGATGGCAGGGGCAGGTGGGGCAGGTCTGAAATGTTATTCAGGTTTTAAGGCTTTCCACAGGCCGACCAACACAGCACTGGGTTGCCATCTCTTTTCCGGAGTGGTCCAGGCAGTGATAAGGTGCACATTTGCTTCTGGGTTATTTACTAGAGCGCTTACAGTCAATTGGGATAGTCTTTTGGCTTTTTGAGCTCCTTCTCTGTCTCAAGTCTTTCCCACAGCGTGTACTTGTTCCCAGGATTTGTCTGTTTCCCCCAGACCAGCAATGATTGCCCAACATCATAAGTGTCTTGTTCCACAACTGGGCTCAGCATGGATATCTGCGTCCCATACCAGGTGCTGGGGGTGGACTGGAATATCTCGGCTTTCATTCCTGCAGTGGATGCAGCCCGATCAGGGCCTTCGACGTCAGGGGCATAGACGACCTTTCTGGTTCCCAACTCCCAAGAATTTGTTGTACTTCCTCTATAGATTTCCAGGGTCCCACATGCTCAGGGAGATCCCCCTCAATGGGCCAAGCCTCCCTGCAGGCTAGAATATCCAATCTATAAGGGAGTGAGCTCCTCGAATCCCCACAACATCTTTCAGGCATTGCTCCCCCTCCATTGCATAGCTGCACTAACCATGCCTGGGTACTTTCCCTGGGCTTTTGCTGGAACTTGGCAGTTATATCAGTAAGCTCAGTGGGAGTACATTCTCTCATGGTGAACTTTTCCTGAACTGGGGGCTGCTCTGCTAGCTGGGGTTGTTGTTGCTATGCTTTTGCTTTCCTTTGTATTAGGGGTCCGATGGCACAGGGCCTTTTACCTGTTTCCCTGTCAATCACCACAATATCCTCCTCTTCCCTCTCCTCACCTTCCCAGGGGTTCCGCCTCTTAGGGTCCCAATCAGGCTCTGTTACAAGGGCTCAGAACTTAATCTATGACAGCTTTCGACCTCCTAGCTTTGCCAAACAGCATACTAAGGTTTCCAACTTACCCTGCTCTCCCACCTTGTCTGCCAGTCCCAAAGCTAGCAGAGTAGTGACAACCACATATCCTTCTCTAACCTCAGCTTTTCTTCCAACTTTCTAATTTGAGCTTCAGCCTCGAATTGGACATCAGAGGCCAGTCGAACTGCCCACAGTAGAAGCCAACCCACCACAGCAGCCATTCATTTCCCTTCTTTGCTGCAGTGCCTCAAACAACCTCATCAAACCAGGTGGCATTTTCAGGACATCTCATACTCATGTAGCGATCCACAATCATCTAACATATGGGCCACTCCTCCCCACATAGAGGTAGGCCAATCCAAGATTTCCCCCAAGAATGCCTTTTTCCCAAGACCCTTTTTTTTTTGGTCTCCTGGCTGGCTCACCAATTGTTGATTCCTAACCTTGAGAATTTCCTGGGTGAAATCTGAAATTGGCTCCCGTGCACAGAAGGCAAGGAGAGACCAAAGAAAGAGGCAGACCACTCCAGATTGGTAGATGGCAGGTTTAATAAGCAAGAGAACTTACATACAAGGCTCTTCTTGGGCAGTGGCAAGAAGAGTTGATCCCCACACCCACCTATCAGAATCTTAAAAGTTTATATAGAAGCCTTAACTGCGTTCAGTCATGCATAGCGTCCAGATCTCAACAATACATTGTTCTCTCAAGGCTGCGTCCTTGGAAATGGCTCCCACTGTGGGTATAGTGGGCAGAACACACATTCCAAGGACAGGGGAGGGGTAAGGAGCCTCTGATTGCCCAGATCCAGCTGGAGGATCAACCAGCGGTCATGCCCTCACAATGACCTCCTCCAACGCTAACTCCTTCCATTCTTATATGGAATTTCTCTTGTTTTCCTTTACATATTTTTGTTTTCTAAATATAAAAGTAGGACACTATCTTTTTGGAAAAATAAAAGCTGAGTGGACAGTAAAACCCACCTTTGAGCATATCACCTAGAGATAATCCTTTAAAGTTTGGTTGCATTTCCTTCTAGGCTATTTTTGGTGCATATTTCAAACAAATTAGATTCATGCTATATGTATAATTTGCTTTTTAAAATTATTTTTATATAGCTCTATAGAAAGGATTTAAAATTTTATTCTCTAACTAGTAATACATGAAACCAGTTTTTTCACTGTATTATAATTTTAATAATCATTGACAATATCATGCAAGATTCTTGAAAGACCTTCCACCAAATGTTCCCAACAATTAGGCAATAGGTACTTGTCTGACTGCGTCAAAATCTCCCGAGAACTTAAAAAAAAACTCCCCAGTTGATTATAATGTGCAACCAGTGTGAGAACCACCAGTTTGCATTCACAATCCCTATTTTCTCACATTTCATTTACTCCAATCCACTGAAAACTGACATTGATTCCACTTCTAAAATGAAACTGTTCTGGCACAGGTAATCAATGACATCTGTATTGTCAAAGCCAAGGGACTCTTCAGTCTTAACTTTTCAGCTCACTAACTCTAGTATTCCCACTCTGACAAGTCTTCAATCTTTCTCTCACCTTCCATTCCCTATGACAGTTTATATCCCATGATCTACTACCGTGACAATCAACTCCTTCCTTATAGCCTTTTTTCATATTCACCTTGCAAAGCCACAACACTTTTTAAATTCTCCACTCAATCCACATTTCACCTGAGTAGTTGAAAAACACAACCATACTGGCTGGTTGCATTTTAAATTTATGATCATAAACCTCAAGTGAGAACCTCACTACTACACTACAAACCTACTACATTTTCTCAATTCACTCATTCTTCCATTCTCCTAGACACTCTCACCCTTTTTTCTCCCTTCCAACCATCAACATCTCCTTCCTCTCCTCACTCTTAGCTAATGACGTTTTAAAATATCCTTTATAGAATAAAAGCAAAGAGAGAAAAAACTCTTCATTCTCCCAGCACTAATTAGACCAACCTACCTACATCTCTACCTGAACATTCTGTCTGCCTTCCTTAAACCATCCACCCTCCATTCCAGCTACTGCAGATTTCTCGGCTTTTCAGTCCTCACATAACTTGATTTCTCATTATCCTTTGGAACAACTGATCATTCCTTCTTTCTCGACATACTTTCTTCACTTACTTCTAGGACACCATTCTCTCCCAGTTTATTGCTTACCTCATTGGTTACTCCTTGGTCTTCCTTAATTCTTCCCCTTCTTGTGCCAAGTCTACAGGTGGCAAAGCTCAGGCTTCTCCCTGGCTCTCTTCTTAATATCTACTCACACCCATTATTTTGCCTTTAAATGCTCCATATGAAAAGGAGGAAGTAAAATTATCCTTATTTTCAGATGATTGTTTCCTGGAAAACCAAAAGAATCAATAGAAAAACTACTACAAAGAATAAGAAAACTCAGTAAGTAAAAAAGGATAAAATTATGATTTAAAAATCAATAGATTCAGGGGCTGGCGCAGTGGTGTAGTGGTTAAGTTCCTGCACTCCGTCTTGGAGGCCCAGAGTTCGCAGGTTCAGATCCCAGGAGAGGAAATATCAAGCCATGCTGTGGCGGCATCCTATATAAAGTAGAGGAACTTGGGCATGGATGTTAGCCCAGGGCCAATCTTCCTCAGCAAAAAAGACGAGGATTGGCAACAGATGTTAGCTAAGGGCTAATCTTCCTCACACACACACACACACACACACACACAAATCAATAGATTTCCTATATACAAACAACCAATTGGAAAATGTAATGGAAAGTGTCATTTACAATATAATAAAATGATAAGTAAATTATTTAAGAAATAAACCTAAGAAAAGATGTGTAAAGTCTTTATGAAGAAAACTTTAAAATGTTTTCATGAAAAGTTCAACATCCATACATTATTTTTTACTACTAACACTAAAACAGAAATAGAAGGGAATTTACTCTGATAAGGAGTATCTATAAAAAGTCTACAGCAAATATCATACTTAATGGTAAAATATTAAGAGCTTTCACTTTTATTTATTTATTTTTTGTGTGTGGGGAAGACCAGCCCTGAGCTAACATCTGTTGCCAATCTTCCCCTTTTTGCTGAGGAAGACTGGCCCTGGGCAAACATCCGTGCCCATCTTCCTCTACTTTATATGGGATGCCGCCACGGCATGGCTGACAGGCAGTGGGTCGGCGGGTGCCTGGGATCCGAATTCGCGAACCCCGGGCTGCCAAGCGCGAACTAAACCGCTGCTCCACTGGGCGGACCCAAGAGCTTTCACTTTTAGATTGAGAATAATTCATATCCTCCCATTATTCCTACTTCTATTTAACATTGTACTGGAGGTCCTAGCAAGTACAATAATGCAAGAAAGATAAATATAAGGTGTAAGAATTTGAGAAAGAAAGAAATATATCATTATTTACATGTTAATAATTATGTACATTAAACATTTTAAACCTACAGATAAGTTATCAGAATTTAAAAATTATCAACGTTGTTAGACCAGAAATCAATATACAAAAATCTGCTGTATTTCAATTTAGAAGTAAGGGTAAGAAAATAAAATTTAATAAAACAATGCGATGTACAATAACATCAACCAATATCAAGGACCTAGAAATAGATATAACGAAAGATTTGTAACACCTCTACAGAGAAAATTGTATCTTAATAAAAAAATGTAAAAAGACAAGTAGAGAGAGAAATCTTTTTGTGTTACAAAAGTCATTATTTTAAATATGTAAATCATTCCAAAATTTCTATGCATTCACTGTAATTCCAAAGCAAATCCTTAAAGTATTTTTAAAGAATGTGACAAATTGTGTCCATAATTTACGTGACAGACTTTGGGGCAATAACATGAGCCACAAATAGCCCAGACACTTATTTATTTATTTATTTATTTATTTGGTGAGGAAGATTGTCCCGTGAGCTAACATCCGTCACCAATCTTCCTCTTTTTGCAGAGGAAGATTAGCCCTGAGCTAACATCCATGCCCATCCTCGTCTATTTTGGATATGGGATGCTCCCACAGCATGGCTTGATGAGTGGTGTGTATGTCCGCCCCCAGGATCCAAACCTGTGAACCCTGGGCCACAAAAGCGGAGTGCACAAACTTAACCACTACCCCACCAGGCCAACCCCCAGATACTTTTTTTTTATGGCCAATTTATTTATTTATTTATTTTTAATTTTATGTATTTTTTTATTGGTGAATTTTTCCACAACATTAAAATAGATTAAAAAATATTGAAAAGTAGGTATATTAACAGTCACAATATTATTTTAATTTTAGATATTTTATTTATCCCAAAACCTAATTTATTATAATTTTTTTTATTGATGTCTTAATAGTTTATAACACTGTGGGGTTTTAGTTGTACATTTTTGTTTGTCCGTCACCTTGTGGATGTAACCCTTCACCCCTTGTGCCCCCCCTTCCCCTTGGTAACCACCAATCAGTTCTCTCTGTCCGTGTGTTCACTTATATTCCATATATGAGTGAGTTCATGCAGTGTCTGTCCTTCTCTCTCTGGCTTATTTCACTTAACATAATACCCTCTAGGTCCATCCATGTTGTTGCAAATGGGACAATCGTGTCTTTTCTTATGGCTGAGTAGTATTCCATTGTATGTATATACCACATCTTCTTTAACCAATCATCAGTCGAGGGACACTTGGGTTGCTTTCACTTCTTGGCTATAGTGAATAATGCTGCAATGAACATAGGGGTGCATACGCCTCTTGTGATGGTTGATTTCGTGTCCATTGGGTAGATGCCCAAGAGTGGGATTGCTGGATCATAAGGTATTTCTATTTTCAATTTTTTGAGGACTCTCCATACTGTTTTCCATAGAGGCTGCACCAGTTTGCATTCCCACCAGCAGTGAATGAGGGTCCCCATTTCTCCACAACCTCTCCAGCATTTGTTGTTTTTTGTCTTGGTGATTATAGCCATTCTAATGGGTGTAAGGTGATATCTTAGTGTAGTTTTGATTTGCATTTCCCTGATGATTAGTGATGTTGAACATCTTTTCATGTGTCTATTGGCCATCTGTATCTCTTCCTTGGAAAAATGTCTGTTCATATCCTCTGCCCATTTTTTGATCGGGTTGTTTGTTTTTTTGTTGCTCAGTTTTATGAGATCTTCCCCAGATACTTTTATAAAAGAAAAATAAAATATGAGATGGGCCGGCCCCATGACCTAGTGGTTAAGTTCAGCATGCTCTGCTTTGGTGGCCCATGTTCAGTTCCCATGTGCAGACCTAAACCACTCATTGGCAGCCATGCTATGGCTGCAACCCACATACAAAATAGAGGAAGACTGGCATGGATGTTAGCTCAGGGTAAATCTTCCTCAAACAAAAAGAGGAAAATTGGCAACAGATGTCAGCTCAGGGCAAATTTTCCTCAACAAAAACAAACAAACAAAAAGAGAACTTATTATATTAAATGTCAATATTTATTATAGTTATATCAATTAAGACAGTATAACATTGTAGAAAGTAGATTGAATAGACCCTAGAAACAGATACACATATATATGGAGACTTGATTTATGATCAAGATAGCACTGAAGAAAAATGAATAAAGAATAGTCTCATTAACAGGTGCTGGGACATGTGCTTATCCATATGATTATTCATATGGAAAATAGTAAAATTAGACTTCTGCCTCACACCATACACAAAAATCAATTCCAGATATTTCATAGAACAAAATATGAAAAGTGAAACAATAAAACTTTTAAAAAGCAATATAGTCAAATGAAGTTGGACCCTTACCTAACACCATACACAAAAATTAACTCAAAATGGATCAAAGATCTAAATGTTAACTCCTAAAACTATAAAACTCTTAGAAGAAAACATAGGGCAAACCATCATGACATTGGATTTGGCAGTGATTTCTTGGATATGACACCAAAGGCACAGGCAGCAAAAGAAAAAATAGACAAATCAGGCTTCAGTTTAAAATTTTAAAAAATTTAAAAATTTTTGTGCATCAAAGGCAATATCAACAAAGTAAAAAGGCAATCCCCAGTATGGGAGAACATATTTGCAAATCATATATCTGATAAGGGATTAATATTCAGAATGCATATAGAACTCCTAAAATTCAATAATAAAAAACAAAACCTGATTCAAAAATGAGCAAAGAACTTGAATAAACATTTCTCCAAAGAAGATATACAAATAGCCAACAAGCACATCAAAAGATGCTCAACAGGGGCCTCCCGGTGGCGCAGTGGTTTAGTCAGCGCTTGGCAGCCCATGGTTCGCAGGTTAGGATCCCGGGCACCCGCCGATGCACTGCTCATCAGCCACGCCGTGGCGGCGTCACATATAAAGTAGAGGAAAGACGGGCACAGGTGTTAGCCCAGGGCCAGTCTTCCTCAGCAAAAAGAGGAGGATTGGCGACAGATGTTAGCTCAGGGCTGGTCTTCCTCACAAAAAAAAAAAAAATGCTCAACATCATTAATCACCAGGGAAATGCAAATCAAAACTACAATGAGATTCCACCTCACACTCATTAGGCGGGCTACTATCAAAAAAACCCAAAATAACAAGTGTTGGCAAAGATGTGGAGAAATTGGAATCCTTGACACTGTTGATAGGAATGTAAAATGATTCATCCTCTGTGGAAAACAGTATGACAGCTCCTCAAAAAATTAAAAATAAAATTACCATTTGATCCTGCAATTCCACTTTGGAGTATATATCCAAAAGAATTGAAAGAAGGGTCTCAAAGAGATATTTGTACACTCGTATTCATACCAGCATTAATCAAAATAGCTAAAACATGAAAGCAACCCAAGTATTCATTGACAGATGAATGGATAAGCAAAATGTGGTGTATGCATACAATGGAATATTAGTCAGCCTTAAAATGGAAGGAAATTCTGACATATGCTACAACATGGACAAACCCTGAGGATATTAAGCTAAGTGAAATAAGGCAGTTATAAACAGGCAAACATTATATGATTATACTTATACTTAGTCAAATCCTAGAAACAGGAAGTAGAATGGTGGTTGACAGGGGCTGGTGGGGGGAATGAGAAGCTATTGTTTAATGGGTATAACATTTCAGTTTTACAAGATGAAAAGAGTTATGGAGATGGATGGTGGTGATGGTTGTACAACATTATGAATGTATTTAATACCACTGAACTATATACACTTAAAAATGGTTAAGTGGTAAATTTTATGTTTTGTGTATTTACCAGAATAAAAAAAAATTTGGAAAAAAAATATAGGAAAATATAATGACCTCAGGATACAGAAAGATTTCTCAGACAGGACACAATAAAGCATTAAGAGAAAGAGCAATAAATTAAACTACATTAAGATCTTCTTCTGTCCATTAAAAGATATAAAGAACTAATACAAATCAGTAAGAAGTCAAACAATCCAATAGAAAAATGGGCAAAAGACCTAACCAGACATTTCACAAAAGAAATGCAAATATTCAACTTGATTGGCCATTGAAGAAATGCCAGTTAGAAATACAATGAAATATCATTATATACTCATGAGAAGAGCTAGAATTAAAAAGATTGATGGTGCCAAGTGTAGACAAGGATACAGCAACTAACTCATATGAACTGTTAATGGGAACATAAATTGGCAAAACCATTTTGAAAAAATGTTTTACAGTATCTTATACAGCTAAAAATACACATACCCTATAAACCAGCAATTCCACCACTCAGTATTTGTCCTCAGAAACACTTATGTACACCAGGAAAAATGTACAAGAATGTCACAGCACTGTTAGTAATGGCCCTAAGATGGAAACAATCCAAAATCCATCAATAGTAGACTGCACAAGAAAACTATAGTATATCCACATGATGGAATAGGATGCAGAAATACAAATGAACAAACTACACCTTACACATAACAGGGATTAATCCTGAGGTAAAATGTTGAGAAATAGAAATCGGACACAACAAAATACACATTATGTGATATATTTATATTTTTTTAAAAACAAAATTATATATTTTTAGACATGCTTAATTCAGAAGTAAAGTCATATTTAAATAAAGCAAGGAATTAAATATAACAGAAAAGACTAGTGTTTATCACTAGAGAGAAGGGAAAGGATTGTGTTATAAAAGGCACCTGGGAGTTCCTTTATTCTGTTGACAGAGATCATGTTCATTTTCCAATAATTTATTAAGCTATGTATGTATATATTGTGACACTTTCTTTATGTTTGTTAAATTTTAGAAGGAAAAAAAGCAATAAAAATAAACTATGGGGCCAGCCCTGGTGGCCTAGTGGTTAAGTTCAGTGTGCTCTGCTTTGGCGGCCCGGATTCACTTCCCAGGTGTGGACCTATACCACTTGTCTATCAGTGCCCATGCTGTGGTGGTGGCTCACAGACGAAACAGAGGAAGATTGGCACAGATGTTAGCTCAGGGCAGATCTTCCTGAGCAAAAAATAAATAAATAAACTGTAAATAATAAAGAGCTGGCTATCCATGCAAGACTTGACCAAATAGAAGACTTGACCAAATAGAAAAGCATACGTTGTTCTTGGATAGGAAGACTTACCATTGTAAATGTTTCAGTTCTCCCTAAATTAACATATTAATTTGACCAATTCCCCATTAAAAAACACCAAAGGATTTTTTTTAGAACTAATCAAGCTAATTCTAAATTTTATTTGGTACAAGGTGAACCTAGAATAGCTTGTGCCAGAAAGCAAGGAAACTTTCAAAGACTAACAGGGACATTACCAAAATGATACAAGATCAAGCTTAAAGGGATTTGTTCAGGCAACTTTAGGACAACCGGAACATCAAAAAGAATAATGACAGTAGTTGACGAAACACATTAAATATATAAAAATCTATGAATTTAATTTATAGTGATTCTCAAAAAAGAGATGAAAAAGAGTTTTTAAAATGGTTTGCCATGCTCGCTTCAGCAGCATATGTACTAAAATTGGAACGATACAGAGAAGATTAGCATGGCCCCTTTGCAAGGATGACACACAAATTCGTGAAACGTTCCATAGTTTTAAAAATAAATAAATAAATAAAATGATTTGCCACCATTAGAGATAATTATTACAACTTCTTACTCTGAAAACATTATGATTAATTTATTTGCCTTTAGAACTTTAGTTCAGGGTAACCAATCAGCCAAAGTTGATGACAAAAAACTTTTTTTAATGAAATAATTCCAGCCAATTAATGTAAAAGTAATGATAGGTTCACAATTTTGCAACCTCTAGTGAAATAATTGATTCAAGCAAGAACCATAAATGGATGTAAAACATATCTGATAGGGAACTGGATTCTCAAATGGTGCCAGATTACTTCATAAATACAAATGAGGGAAAATACCTTTACATTGGTAAAATCTGGCTCTCAACCTTAATCCAGTAATGAAATATACCATCAGTAATTGTGGTGTCTCAAAACTTTAGTGAGATAATACGGCATTTTCCTGCCCTTCTCTTTTCTCTATACCAGGACTAATTCATAGCTATCTGTGTGATTTAAACACCTTGTCTGATTTTTTTTTAATTAAACCTCTTTTTTTTTTTGAGACAATTGTCAATTTACAAGCAGTCATAAGAACAAATACAGAGAGATTCCATGTACACTCTACTTAATTTTTGTCACATAATATTCTCTCACCCTTGGCCTCCCACCTCTCTCCCTACCCATCCATCCACACTCACCCACACTCACTCTCACACCCCCGCTCTGGAAACTTCTTTCTTTCTGTCCTGACAGGCTGCAGAAGTACGTATTTGTGCTCACCCAAAGCCTTGTATTGGAAGGATCTAGAAAGTCCCATACTGGAGGCTATACTCCTTGTGTTTTAGGGGAATGGAGGATCTCCATGAAGCAGTAGCAGGTGTGTAGGGGCAGGGCTTTGGTAGGTGGTAAGGTGAGAAGGGCTCTTAGTTGCTGTGAGTAAGAGATAGATGGACCTGGAATTCTGTGGTTTGCTTTTTCATGTTTCTTACTTCCTTATAGGTGATTATAATTCTGAGAAGCACAGCTGAATGCTTAAAAAGAAAACATCTGAAAAAAGGGCAAATTTGACCATAGGAGAACAAAAGTGTTCTGGGATGAGGCAGGATCCAGTCAGCAAACCACTTCTGGAGACACTGTGGATCCATTTTAGACACACCAGGCATGTTGATGCCAGGCAGGTGCAAGTGCTGGCAGAATTTATGGACCTGTCTCCCAATCAGATAAGACCTTCCATCTCCTCTACTCAAAGTAGGCATCTTGTTCACACCACTCCTCTTCCCAGGGCTTGCTCCAAATCTCACACCTACCATGGTCCTTGATTGTGTTAATCTTGCTACTTAATTCCCCTTTTCAGATCAGAAGCTGGTCCCAAAAGAAGAGTTTTCAATATCAAAACTGCAGACAGAGACAGAAGAGAGCAACTGGATATATTGACAAGAATGATAAGAAATGCAGAAAAATGTGGGCAAATGGAGAAGTGGGAGGGCTGAGGAGGAAATCTGGACACACAATGGTTGATCCCACAGTTGCGTGAAAACACAGATGTCCAGACCGCTGAGGTGACCCAACAGGGACCCATCTACCGTAAAGGGGAGGGAGGCTCCCATTTGTTATCAGAGTTTTATTATTCATTTTTCTGCTTTGTCCTACTTTTTCTCTTTTGCCTCAAGGAAAAATGCACTTGCTAGTGCCCTTTCCATCTCCTCATCTGTTTATTGTATGATGCATCGCAATCTGCCTTCAGGCTCTTATCCCTCCCCCAGAAAAAGTCTATAGAAGCAGCTGTGATCTTCATGTGTCAAAGGGCATTTTTAGTTCTCAGGGTCCTTGACCTTTAAGCAGCATTTGACACAGTGTTCACTACCTCTTTAAAATACTCTCCTCTTCCAGCTTTCATTACAAGACACACTCCTGTGTTTTTCTTTTGATTATATACCACCTTCTTATCTCCTCTGCAGTCAAATCCTCCTCCTACCTGCAATTATATGTCAGGATTTTTCAAGGCTTGACCCAAAGCCCCTCCCTGGGCTCCCTCTGCTCACAACTTTGTTGGTTTTATGCACTCTCATCACTGCAAACCTACAGGCAGATTCATGCGCCAGAAACTCACTGAGCTCCTACCATGGACCAAACATTATTCTAGGTTCCAGGTATTCATAGTTGTGAAACAGACACAAAGTTTTCCTGGTAGTGGTGAGAGAAATCATAAACAAGTAGACCACAAACAAGATAATTCCAGCTAGTGACAAGTGCTATGAACAAAAATAAAACAGGGAATGTGGTAAAGAGTTTTGGGAGGACGCAGGTGGAGGGGACAACATTAAATAGTATGGTAAAATAAAGCCTTCCTGAGGGGGTGGTTTGTGCTGGGATCAGAATCACAAGGAGACAGGCATTTGAATATCCTGGGGAAGAGTTTCCAGACAAAGGAAACATCAAGTGTTTCTAGACAAAGGAAACCTCTGAAGTGGGAGACAGCTTGGCATGTTCAAGGAATGATAGAGAATGTGATGATGGACTGGATGTAGAAGAGAAAGTAAAGATTGGAACTGAGGGTTTAGTTTTAGACTTGAGTAAGTAGCTAGAACACTAGGCAGTGGAAGAGTTGTTTTTGAGGGGGAGGAGAGGAAACAGGCAGAAAGCAAGAGTCTGAGATATACTCATCTAGAGGTGCCTATTACACTCCCAGGTTGAAATGTCAAGGATGTAGTTTCCAAGGAGAGGGCAATAATGGAAATTATACATTTTAGTCATTGACATTTAGGTGGGCTGGGGACAAATCTTGGAGGTTCTTTTATGACCTGTTAAAGTGTTTAAATTTGATCCTATAGTTAATGGCTGGCAGACATTGAAAATTTTAAGTGGGAGAATGATATGCTTAGATATATATTTTAGATCTATTACTCTAACAACCAAATATGAATTTGAGAGAGGAGTGGAAGACAGGAGATAAATTAGGAGGCTGTTACAATAGTCCAATCATAATATGATTAGGGCCCCCCAAAAAGACAGAAGTCAGGAGCAGGGATGATGATAATAATAATAATGAGTAATGAAAGGTAGCAGAATACACCACCTCAGAATACGATTGTAGGAGTTCAACACTGCTTTGATATATTATTTTGAGCTGTAGACGCTTGAAAAATAACAAACGTGGGAGAGACTTTCTCTGAACTCCTCTTATCTGCTTAAAGACAGATCCTCCCAAAGGAGCCCAATTGTCATAAATCCTCTTCCTGGGGAGTTTCATCAAGCAGGGAAGATTGACTCTGATCGCAGGAGAGGAGATTAGAAATGGACACCACACCCAGACAAGCTTTATCAAAAACTACCATACCTCCCATCTATTCTTCTAAGGGCCCATTCATCTTTCCTAAAAATCATTTACTCTCCCCTAAGAGGCCTACATGCTCCCTCCCCTTACCCTGTTAGAATGGTATTTAATCCTGGATTCTAAAACCACCTCTTTGACTTACTCATTTTTCCCTGGGTATCACCCATGTATACATGAGGTATACATGTTAATAAACTTTGGTTTACTTTTCTTTCTTTTATCTATCTTTTATTACAGGGATCTCAGCTAAGAACTCAGAAGGGTAGAAGGAACACTGTTTTGCCTCCCCTACGGTAGTAAATAAGAGCTAATATTACTGAGCACTTCCCACATGCCTGGCATTCTGCTACTATCTTACATACTTTACCTCTGTTATTCTTACAAGGACCCTATGAGGTAGCTACTACAGCTATCAACGTCTTACAGATAAAGAAACTGAGGCCCTACATCAACTAGTAGCATTTGAACACTTGTCTGTCTAGTTCCAGAGCCAGAAACTTCCAACTAAACTCAAAATGTCATGGGCAAAAGAAAATAACCCAAGATTCTTGTTATATTTACAAATTTCTAGTCACCACCTCCTCTTTCTCCAAAATTCTAATTTACAGAACTTGGAGTCAGGTCATGGAATCTAAAATCTAATTTTTTAACAGTTTTATTGAGATATAATTCATGTACATACAATTTACCAATTTAAAGTGTACAAGTCAATGGTTTGAGGTACATTACATTATTACTTTTTCAGCATTTAAAAATTTAACTTTTTTTGGAATCCTAGTTAATTCTATATGTGTCCCAAGTACCATATTTTGAGAAAAATTATCTTAACTGCTATGCCTGAAGCCTCATAAAAAGGAGTACATGTGAATGTGCCCAGCACAGTACCTATGCAGTAAAATTTAGTCACTCAATCCATGTTGAATGTGAATATGGGGCCTGCAAACAACTAGGAAAAGGAATGCTAACACCAAACTTCTACTTCACAGTAGACATTCGATGAAAGGTTAATGTTTCTTATTTAGTGGAATCTAATATCCAGTTCCTTTTGGATGATGAGATGACAGCATTTTATAGCAGGAAAATAATTTCTTAATAGAATAGTTTGGTTTTATGTAGTATAATAAGAAAATTTCTTTCAATTTGCAATATTATGTAGTCCATGGCTCCTCATCATCAAACTGCATTAAAAACATTTTTATTAATTTACCATTTGTTAAAATATTCATTAAGCATCTTCCTATAAAACAGGCATGATTTTAGGTGAGCAAGTAGACAGAAGTCTTGCTATTGTGAAGTTTTCATGGTTGAAAAGTCTATGGGGAGTACTTGATGTCAAACACTCGGCCAGTTTCTTAATTTTCAAATTGTTCTAGGCCATTATTATTTATCCTTGCATTTTGGTCATAATCAGATGCCATTATTATATTAGCAACCTATGTTGAAAGATAAGTGGTAGGGGGTTGGAGGTAAATAGAGGAAATAAGATTTATTGATAATTGTGCAAGATGGTGATGGATATGAGTTCATTATACTATTCTCTCTACTTTTGTACATATTTAATTCTTTTATAATAAAAGTTTTCTTTTAGAAAGAAATTAATAGGCAAATACCTGTTCCAAATGGCTTTATGTGATTGAAGGAGAAAATGCTCTTTACTCTGTTGTATTACCGTAGTCCCAGCAATATGAGTAATGTGAAACATTGCAAAAAGTAGGTTGCTACAAAATAAGATATTTTGGTGTGGAAACTGCAAAGTAAATTGAGAAATTTAAAATTGTCTTCCCTTAAATGTTACATTAAACAATTACTGTTCAGTGACCTAAATTCTTCTTAAATGTTTATTACAATTTTACCACAATAACCATTAGGCATGTTTTTTTAAAATAAAACCAACATAAAAACTTACCCATGCATGTAAGCCAAAATATAAAAATCACCCATGATCCCAGGCTGAGAGATGACATTTGCTTATGCTGTTCATTCATTTTTCCATGCAAACATATATACTTTTATTTTGTGTTGTTTATTAAAAATGGGTTCTTACTGTGCATATTTTGTATTTTATTTTTTAACTTCAAAATGGATTACGAATATTTTTCACATTAATAAAAATTATTGTAGAACAAAAAAAGTGGTCATCACAGAAAATTAAGCAATAAAAATGATTTTTAAAATTTGAATGTATACCAGAAAAAATATAGAGATCTAAGATTATTCCTCATATTTAATATGACCTGAATCAATGCACTTTTTTTGTTTCCATTTTCTCTTCATATCTCAGATTAATGATTGGGGGATTAATATGTTTCTTAGGATGGTTCAACAGAAGCTACGTTTTAAAGATTTTTTTTAGATGGCAAAGTGTATTTTGTGGGTATGTATTTTTACTCTTGCTAACATTTTACCAGAAAAAAATTAAAATATAGTTAAATATCTTTTCCAAGTAAAATGGATTTGTTAATATGCAGATTAGATCAGAAAAAAAATCAATCCCCCAAATATTATACAATTCCCAGTAGTATCCTGTATGAATAAAGAAAGATTAGAACTCAGGATGTTTGAGGATTTGGGAACTTACTTGGCCCCATGGATAACTTCTATTTTAAATATTTCTGGAGGAAGATTATTTAGAAAAAAGTGACAAGTTGCTCAAGTAAGGGATCTAAATGTTGAATAATAATAACAAAAGAGGAAAAAAGCTAAACCTGCTAAATAAATGTTAATGTATTAGGAGTTTTACATACATTATCTCATTTAATCTCACATCAGCTCTGTGGGGTAGTGACGTCACTGTGAAGGGCAGCAGAATATGCCACTCTAAAGATGCCACTTACGCATAAGAATTCTTGTAGATGCAAGAAAGGTGCTCTGATCTCCCCTTTTCTTCCTGAAAATAGGAGATAAAACTCCCATGTGAAAGATGCCCTCCCTGTACCAGAAGGAAAGGAATAGTCTTATCATAGAGATGGGGAATCTGTGTAAGTAAACCTTGTTAAAATAACCCTTACTTCTCCCCATATATTTTAGTTACGTGTTCAACATTACTATTCTATTTTCAACCTTGTGTATGAGCACTTATATACTAATTGCTTTTTGGGTCTTTATTTCCCTGTTTAGAATCCCATGTGTAAAAATATTAAATAAAATAAAGTGCTTTTCTCATCTTAATTCATTTTATGTCAACTTAATTCTTAGGCCCAGCCAGAGACCCTAAAAGGGTAGGGGCAAACTTTTGCCTTCCCTACAGCTGTTTTACAGATAATGGAACTAGAAAATCAGGCAGGTTAAATTAACTTGCTCAAGATCCAAATAACTGGAATTCACACCCAGCTCTGACTAACCTCAAAGCTAACAGCTGCCTTTCCAGGTTCCCCCAAACTATACCACACTACCTATGATTTGTAGGGGTGAGGGAAGAATGGGATTAATCTAAGGGAATTTTGCAAGAGGAAAACAGAATCCTAAAAGTTCTAGATATCTACTGTGACCAAAGGATCTTCATCTTTTTTAGCTATAACCTTTGACATTCTGGAGAACAGGCACCATCCAAATGGGGGTAAAGATCTTTAGGAAAGATAATAATGCCTTTAAAAGCAGTGAATTTGAAACAAATTATGGGTTTAGGGAGTAGGCAATAAATACAAGTGGAGGAGAAAGTTGGGGAAATGGAGATAGAATGCTAGAATAGGTGAGGACATGGGTGAAATGGGAGTCCTTAAAATAAAATAGACCAACTGTCACAGCCAAGAGGAGCCTTAGGAGGCATAATGACTAAATGTAATGTGGAATCCAGCATGGGATTCTGGAACAGAAAAAGAAAACACAGGCATACCTCATTTTATTGTGTTTCACAGATTTTGGGGTTTTCTTACAAATTGAGGGTTTGTGGCAACCCTGTGGTGAGCAAGTCTATTGGTACCATTTTTCAAACAGCATTTGCTCACTTCGTGTCTCTGTGTCACATTTTGGTAATTCTCACCATATTTCAAGTTTTTTCATTATTGTTATATTTGTTATCAGTGATGTTCGAAGTTACTATTGTCATTGTTTTGGGGTGCCGCGAACTGCACCCATATAAGATGAACTTAATAAGTGTGTGTGCTGACTGCTCCACTGACCAGCCATTCTTTCATCCTATTCCCTGAGACACAACAATGTTGAAGTCAGGTCAATTAATAACCCTACAATGACCTCTAAGTGTTCAAGTGAAAGGAAGAGTTGCACGTCTCTCACTTTAAATCAAAAGCTAGAAACGATTAAGCTTAGTGAGGAAGGCATGTCAAAAGCTGAGACAAGCCAAATTCGAGGCCCCTTGCACCAGAGTTAGCAAAGTTGTGAATGCAAAGGAAAGTTCTTGAAGGAAATTAAAAGTGCTACTCCAGTGAACACACGAATGATAAGAAAGCAAAACAGCCTTATTGCTGATATGGAGAGAGTTTTCGTGGTCTGGATAGATCAAACCAGCCTCAACATACCCTTAAGCCAAAGCCTAATCCAGAGCAAGCCCCGAACTCTCTTCAGTTCTAAGAAGACTGAGAGGTGAGGAAGCTACAGAAGAAAAGTTTGAAGCCAGCAGAAGTTTGTTCACGAGGTTTAAGGAAAAAAGCCATCTTCATAACATAAAGTGCAAAGTGAAGCAGCAAGTGCTGATGCAGAAGCTGCAGCAAGTTATCCAGAAGATCTAGCTAAGATAATTCATGAAGGTGGCTACACTAAACAACAGATTTTCACTGTAGACAAAACAGCCTTATACTGGAAGAAGATTCCGTCTAGGACTTTCATAGCTAGAGAGGAGAAGTCAATGCCTGGCTTCAAAGCTTCAAAGGACAAGCTGATTCTCTCGTTAGGGACTAATGCAGCTGGTGACTTTAAGTTGAAGCCAGTGCTCATTTACCATCTGAAAATCCTAGGGCTCTTAAGAATGATGCTAAATCTACTCTGGCTGTGCTCTATAAATGGAACAGCAAAGTCTAAATGACAGCACATCTGTTTATAACACGGTTTACTGAATATTTTAAGCCCACTGTTGAGACCTACTGCTCAGACAGATTCCTTTCAAAATATTACTGCTCATTGACAATGCACCTGGTCACCCAAGAGCTCTGATGGAGATGTACAACGAGATTAATGTTCTTTTCATGCCTGCTACACAACATCCATTCTGCAGCCCATGGATCAAGGAGTAATTTCAACTTCCAAGTCTTCTTATTTAAGAAATACACTTCACAAGGCTATAGCTGCCATAGACAGTGATTCTTCTGATGAGTCTGGGCAAATTGAAAATCTTCTGGAAAGAATTCACCATTCTAGATGCCATTAAGAACATTCATGATTCATGAAAAGAGGTCAAAATATCAATATTAACAGGAGTTGGGAAGAAGTTGATTCCAGCCCTCATGGACGACTTTGAGGGGTTTAAGACTTCAGTGGAGGAAGTAACTGTAGATGTGGTGGAAATAGCAAGAGAACTAGAATTAGAAGTGAAGCCTAGAGATTTGACTGAATTTCTGCAATCTCATGATAAAACTTTAAGGGATGAAGAATTGCTTCTTATGTATGAGCAAAGAAAGTGGTTTCTTGAGATGAAATCTACTCCTGGTGAAGATGCTGTGAAGATTGTTGAAATGATAACAAAGGATTTAGAACATCACATAAACTTAGTTGGTAAAGCAGCAGCAGGATTTGAGAGGATTGACTCCAATTTTGAAAGTTCTACTGTGGGTAAAATGTTATCAAACAGCATCCTATGCCACAAAGAAATCGTTTGTGAACGGAAGAGTCAATCGATGCTGCAAACTTCATTGTTGTCTTATTTTAAGAAATTGCCACAGCCACCCCACCACCCTGATCAGTCAGCAGCCATCAACATCAAGGCAAGATCCTTCACCAGAAAAAGATTACAACTCACTGAATGCTGAGATGACGGTTAGCATTTTTTAGCAATAAAGTGTTTTTTAATTAAGATATGTACTTTTTTTAGACATAATGCTATTGCAAACAACAGACTACAGTATAGTGTAACCATAACTTTTATATGCACTGGGAAACCAAAAAATTTGTGTGACTTGCCTTACTGCGATATTCGCTTTATTGCAGTGGTCTGGAATAGAACCCGCAATATCACCAAGGTATGCCTGTAGAGATCTGAGCCCTCCTGCCTGGAGACAACGGAGGCAGTGGGCAGCAAGAAAGCAAAACCCAGATGCCTGCACACCCCTGCTACTTTTCCGCTCTGGGTGCAGTGCGCCACCAATGCACAGCACTGGGGCATGGAGGAGTAAGGTGATTCCGTGTCAACCTTGGGCTGCAGCAGTCTGGAGCATTTTTGGCAGCAGTGGCAGCACCCACTCATGGGCCCCCAAGGATACCTGGATGGACATTCACCCTAAGTATTTTGAAATGATGGAATTAGAAATAGGAGATGCCACCCAAATTTATCTAGCATTCTTGATTTACCTGGACCTCTCGGAGAGTCAAGACTGGCGTGAAGTAATCTGTGTGGAATTACCAGAACTCCAGCTCATCTGCCTGGTGGGTACTGAGACAGAAGGAGAAGGGTTACAGACTGTGGTGCCTACACACATCAGTGCTTCCCTCAGCCGGAACAGAATATTTTCCTTAGGAGATGACACCTACGCTTCCTGACACTTACTTTATTCAGACAAGATTGGATTGGAGACCCATCAGACTACTTCATCTTTTATCTCAGAGACAGTCAGGGTTGATTTAACTGGTCTCATTCCATATATTTTCTTTCTGAAGAATAAAACTTTCCCAGATAGAAGAAATTTCTTTTGTTCAAAAATATAGAGTAGTTGCTCTAGAACGTTCTCACTAGAGACAGTTTCATTACAGGTGTATACAAGTTTATGCCTAGAATGTGTTCACAGGGGTGGAATAGATGTTTCTTCCGTGAACCCCCACACCTAGCTACCTATTGTTCATTGCTGCCACAGCTAGCTCTTTGTCGAGACTGCCACCTCTTTCACTTACTGCATTCTCCCTGCACATTATGTCACTACAGCTAGCCTTGAATGGCATTTCATACACTTTGACACCTGGAGAGTTTACTTCAGTCTGCTTTTTCACCTCCAGTAGAAAGTAAAAGTTTTGTTCGATTGGTTTTCATGTTGAAATTACTGTTATGGGCCACCCGGTGGCGCAGCGGTTTAGTTCGCGCTTGGCAGCCCGGGGTTCGCGAGTTCGGATCCCGGGCGCCCGCCGACGCACTGCCTGTCAGCCATGCCGTGGCGGCATCCCATATAAAGTGGAGGAAGATGGGCATGGATGCTAGCCCAGGGCCAGTCTTCCTCAGCAAAAAGAGGAGGCTTGGCAACGGATGTTAGCTCAGGGCTGGTCTTCCCCACAAAAAAAAAAAAATCGGGGCCGCCCGGTGGCGCAGCGGTTTAGTTCGCGCTTGGCAGCCCAGGGTTCGCGGGTTCGGATCCCTGGCGCCCGCTGATGCACTGCTCGTCAGCCACGCCGTGGCGGCGTCCCATATAAAGTAGAGGAAGATGGGCATGGATGCTAGCCCAGGGCCAGTCTTCCTCAGCAAAAAGAGGAGGATTGGCAACGGATGTTAGCTCAGGGCTGGTCTTCCTCACACACACACAAAAAAGAAATTACTGTTATGTCCCTCTTTGGTTGATTTTAAAGCAAAACTAAAAATATGCTCTTCCAGAGTGTAAACTTACTTATCTAGGGACCAGAGAAGTGCTACCTACAAGAGGACAGTGCTGGGCTTTCCTTTCCATTCTTATTACCACCTCCCGATTACATATGTCATAGCTAGAAAATTATGAGAGAGACAGTGGGGGACAGTATCAGCCCTAAAAATATCCTTATTAAGTAGACCCAGTCACTCCACTATTGTCAATGCCTCCCAGTTAAGTTGCCTGAAGTATAAAAAATTATATGCACAAGATGCTCCAATGGCATTACTTGGAATAGCCCATATTTTAAACCACTTAAATGTTTAGGGCACAGGGCTGGCCTGGTGGCATAGTGGTTAAGTTTGCATGCTCCACTTCAGCAGCCTAGGGTTCATGGGTTCGGATCCTGGGCGTGGACCTACACACTGCTCATCAAGCCATGCTGTGCATCCCACAGTAGAGGGAAATTGGCACAGGTGTTAGCTCAGGGCCAATCTTCCTCACACACACAAAAAAGTAAACAAATGGGCATGGCTGTATTCCAGTAAAACTTTATTTACAAATCCATGTCATTGTTTGCCAACCCCTGGTCTAAGGAAATAGTCAATAAACAGATATATATAGCCAATGAATGGTTCACTATGTACTCATTAAAATTAGTAATAAATATAATGAAAACATGAGAAAATATTATATTAAGTTATAAAAAAGCAAGAAACAAAAGTGTATGAATGGGTATGATCATGGCTGTAAATAACTCTCAAGCATATAACAAAAAGATGGCAAAATAAATTACTAACTGTGGTTGTAGTAGGATGGCAGGGCAGTAAGTGGATGACTTTGTCTTTCTTCAATATTTCAGTTTTTCTTTCTCTGTATTACTTTTATAATAAAAATGCTTTAAAATCAAAAAAAGAAAATAGATAAAAACAGAAAATATGAACAAAGTACGGACTTCAGTTAATGACAATATATCAATATTGGTTCACTAATTGTGACAACTGTACCATACTCATGTAAGATATTAATAACAAGGGGAACTAGGTATGAAATATGGGAGAATTCTGTGTACTGTCTTCTCAATTTTTTTGTAAATCTTAAACTATTCTAAAACAAAGAGTTTATTTTCAAAATTACCAAAAAATAAATAAAATAAACCTAAAATATTATTATATTTGTTTGCTCAATATATGTTTGCTAACATTAGTCAAATAATATCAAAGGCGAGTGAGTATTTAATGTATTTTTTAAAGATCAAGAAAAACTGATATAAGCCAAATAAAAAGAAGAACTTTGTTAACAACAAATACCAAATTCAACAAATCAAGTAAATCCAATGCCACTTTCAACACCTAGGTGTTACCTTTCTTTAAGTTTAGTCGTTGGTAACATACAAAACAGCTGAATCAGTGAGGGGTCTACCATAGCAACAGAACCAGTAGGAGATATATATCTATATGGTTACGTAGATATACATATTTATTTCAAGGGATTGGCTTATGTGATTGTGGGAACTGGGGAACTGGCAAATCCAAAATCCATAGGGCAGGCCAGCTGGCTAGAAATTCTCAGGCAGGAGCGGAAGCTGCAGTCCACAGGTGAAATTTCTTCTTCCTCAGGGAAACCTCGGTTTTGCTCAAGGCCTTTCAGCTGGTTGCATGAGGCCCACCCAGATTATTAAGGATAATATCTTTGACTTAAAGTCAACCAATGGAAGATGTTAACTACAACTACAAAATACTTTCACAGCAACACTGGAATAGTATTTAATTGAATAACTGAGTACCATAGATTAGCCAAGTTGACGCAAAAAATTAACCATCATAGCTCACCCCTTGTCAACTTGGCACCCATATACATCTCCTTAAGTCATATTTAATCTCCAAATAAAATAGCAAAGTCATACTTCTGCCTAACATAATGCAACTATCCTGTGTACAACCAAAAACATGCTCTTTCTCAATAAGATGATGCAAAATCTTTGGGTGATGTTCACTCTTCTTCTTGATATCCTGTAACTTAAATACCATGATATAAAGTTAACTATTATTAATACATCTTATGTCAGATGATACAGGGATAAGAGAAGGATGTAAACAAAAATATTTGCTACACACATATATTTATAACTGTTATGGACGGAATTATGTCCTCCTCGAATTCATATGTTAAAGCTCTAACTCCCAGTGTGACTATATTTGCAGATAGGGCCTTTAAGAGGTAATTAAGGTTAAATGAGGTCCTAAGAGTGGGGCCCTAATCCTATAGGACTAAAGTCCTTATAAGAAGAGGAAGAGACACCAGGAGAACACATACAGAGGAAAGGCCATGTGAGGACACACCAAGAAGGCAGCCATCTTCAAGCCCAGAAGAGAGGTTTCACCAGAAACCAACCGTATCAGCACCTTGATCTTGGACTTCCAGCCTCCTCAAATGTGAGTAAATGAATTTCTGTTCTTTAAGCCACCAGGTCTCTGGTATTCTGTTATGGCAGCCTGTGCAGACTAATACAGTAATAAAAAAGGGAAGAAATACTCATAACAATTATAGTCTTTGTTTCTGCAACTGGTCACATGATCATAAGTGGTATTTATACCTACCTTCTTCCACTACCCATTCCATATTCCCTTTGCATGAAAAGAACAGCAAATAAGCCCTCAAGATCCAATGCACAGTACAGTGGATACAGACAACAGTATTAAATTGTAACCATCAAGAGACTAGAGACTAGAGAGACTAGTCGCTTAGAGACTAGAACTTATTCCCTTCGCTCTCAGCAAGCACTGCAGCGGGTAGCTTCTTTGCCTGGTGGGATGACCCAAACCTTCATCCCTAAAGGGTCTAGACGATTAGTAATCCTGCCTAGATTGGCTTGTTGTAGTTTTCTACTGACCTTAATCACAGGGCCTGACCTCTGGACCAGCAGAGCATAAGGTCATGGGAACTGTAAACAAAAATCTTCCTAGCGGATCACTAGGGATAATAGTAGATGATACCACTCCTATTTCTACCTCCTGGATTCTTGGACTTGTAAATTGTGGCTATAGGAGAAACAACACCATGTATTGGATGCTGATTTAGAGCATATACAGCCTCCTGGAGGACACTGCTCCAGCCCTGAAAGGCACTGCCACCTAGCTGGCACTGTAACTGAGTTTTCCATAGGTTGTCCCAGCATTCTATCAAGCCAGCTACTTTAGGATGATGGGAAACATTGTGAGACCAGTGAATTCCATAAGTGTGAGCTCATTGCAGCACTTCATTCTGTAAAGCAGAAAGCACATTCTGTAAATCCACAGATGGTAGTTTTGGCAAAAACATTGCATGCAGGGAAGGCAAATCCATATCCAGAGTAAGTGTCTATTCCAATAAGAAGAAAGTGCTGCCTCTTCCATGATGGAAGTGGTCCAATGTAATCAACCTGCCACTAGGCAGATGGCTGATCATCTACCCCGGGAAATGGTGCGATATTCGGGATGAAGTATTTGTGTGCTGCTAGCAGATGGGGCACTCAGCAGTAGCTGTAGCTAGCTCAGTCTTGGTGAGTGGAAGTCCACGTTGCTGAGCCTGTGCCAAACCTCCATGCCTGCCATCATCTTAGTCCCCACTACACCCTATTGTCTCCTGGACTCCCTGCTCCCCTCCAATCTGAGTGAGACCTGCCAAATACCTTGGCTAGTGAAATGTTAATTTGCCCTTACATGAAAATTAAGGGGAAAGTGAGTTATTTTTTACATCCACGTCTTTACCAAACTTTTCCTTACACCCTGTCTGCCTGGTCCCTAGGATGTTTGAGTTTGCAACCATGCCCTACATGTTTACTCTGGTTGATTTCACAGCTTCAACTACCAGCCAGACAGCAAGGACACACTAATCTCTATAAGATGAGACATCTCTAAAGAGTTTCATCCCTTATCTCAACAATATCTGGATGTATCTCAAATATATCAATCTAAAAATACCTGAAACTTAATTATCTTCTCCTCCAAAATTATTTCTGTTGGTAATTCAATATTGAGTCTATCCACTCAGAGACTCCAGCCAGAAAAAGTGGCCTAGAGATCCCATTCTTCTTGCTACCTACATCAAATCAGTTGGCAAGCCCTATCAATTGTACCTATTAATGTAGTTCACGTTCATTCACTCCCCCTCCTCTCTGCATGGCTCCCACTTTCATAGAGACTCTTATCACTTCTGTTTAGGTCCAGAGTCAGCAAAATTTTTCTTCAAAGGGCCAAGTAGATATTTTAGGATTTGCAAACTATATGGTCTCTGTGACAACTACTAAACTGCTGTTGTAGCACGAAAGCAGTCATAGACAATGCATGGTTGAAAGAGTGTGGCTATGGTCCCAATAAAACTTTATTTAAGGACACTGAAATTTGAATTTCATATACTTTTCACAAATCACAAAATATTAATCTTTTGATTTTTGTCTCCAACCATTTAAAAATGTAAAAATCATTCTTAGTTCACAGACCATACAAAACAGGTACCGACCAGTTTGCCAACCCCTGTTCTGGATTATTGCATTAGTCTTTTAACGTGTCCTACTCCATCCTCTTCCTCAGTTCCTCTTTATTTTATTCCTATTTATTTTATTAGATATTCTTATAAAACTGATTATATCATTCCCCACTTAAAAACCCTTCAGTGGTTCCACTGACTTTAGCATAAAATCCAAACTCTTTAGCATGACGTGCACCTGTAAATTCTGGGTCTTATCTACTAGTTTCAGCATCATCTCTATCCATACCTGCACCAAACTATGCACAGTCCCTGGAAGATGTCAGGCTTCTTCATGCTGGCTGCCATTTTTCCTACTGCCTGCCCATCTTCCAAGACTGATCTCAAGCACCATCTATTTATGATGATATGCCTAACTCATTTCCCTCCAAGAAGTCCCTCCTTTGTACACCTGTTGTATGACACACATATTTATACCACAGTTCCAGGAACACTTTAATGCTCTCATTTGTTTACATGGCTTCTTCTCCATACTACACTATAAAATACCTTCGTATGGAAAGCATGCATAATTCATTTCTTTCTCCCAGCACCTGACACTTCAGAGATAATTAATAAATATTTGTTGAGTGAATGAATTAATGGATTCCTCAAAATATAGCATGCATAGGGAAAATAATAATAGCTAACATTTATTGAGCACTTACATTATGCCAAGTACCTCTCTGACCAGTTTGTACGTTATTACCCCATTTACTACTTAGTTACACAAAAGAAACTGAGGCATAAAAATGTGAAACTACTTGTCATATAACTAGTGGGTGGAAAGGGGCTTCAGATTCAAGCTGTCTGATTCCATGTGTAAAACATAAAAGAATTTGACAAAGGTCTAAGGAATTGGATTTTGAGATTCCTGGGCCTTTAACAAAAATGCAAGCTGGCCCACTGGGGTGCTGGAAATGCCTTCTGTCTTGATTTGGGTGGTCATTACTTGAGTTGTATACATAAGTAAAAATTCATTAAGCTGAACAACTTGAGATTTGTTCACTTCCTGTATGTACATCATTTCTCAATTGTAATTCAAAAAACAAAAAAGCTTTGCCATATTTCCTCATCTTCTTGCCCTAACCCTTTCTAGTGCCTTCAACAAATGCTTCCTTAAATTTGAATTCCTATTTCAACATCATGCTTTTTGCCTTAGCTTTGAACTCTTTCTTTTACTTGATTAAAATTATTTACTCTTGGGAGGCAGAAAACTCTTGCTCTCCCTTCCACTAATCTCTTTATGTTAGAATACGCTAGTGTCCCGAAATATTCTAAGTATAATTTTTAGATGCAGTATTATTAGGGTTAACAGCTTTATATCATCCCACTACCAGGTAATTAGAGCAACTAAGGTGCTAGATTTTTCCCTTTATTCTCCCCACTACCACCATCATCACTTCACCTTACCCAGCTCCTCCCACGATCACCTCCTTTTCTAAGTTCTTCCTCATTCTCTAACACCTACTGAGAAACTGAGAAGGCTATTCTCTTCTGGGCCAATAACGTCACATTGTTCCAGAGAATTTCATAGTTTTGCTAAACTTTGGTAGACATTCCTAGATGTTCCTCCCCTCCCTAGGGGCTAGACCTAACAGGGGTGAAAAAGAAATCCCTTTTTACATTGGGTCAAAGATCCCCTGAGGGTAGGGTGGAAAGAGGGAGTAAGGCCCTGATATCAACAGTGTTGCTCAGGGTCAGGACTGGCTGACAATTCAGTTTGATGGTTTATCCTTCTGAACTCTCTACCAGGAGACCTTAGAATTTGGTCACATGATAATTCAGTCCTTAAATATTAAAAGCCTTTGGTTAGAGTTAAAGATCTGACAATGCAAAACTGAACCACAAGGGAGAAATTTGGTTTTTTGTGGGATTTTGTTTTTTTGTTTTCTTTTGAGAGTTCTTGTAATTCTCCAATTGTCTGAATATCAGTGTTTTAGCCACTGGAGATGATTCATTAATTTAATAAATATGTATTGAGATTTTTCCCTACTGCCAAGCACCGTATTCCAGAGCAGTGCATCTCAAATTTTAGGAGGCACAAGAATCAGAGATTCTTAAAAGACAGATTCCTGGCCCCCACTCCCAGAGATTCCAATTCAACAGGTCTGGGGTAACACCCAGCCCAAGAATTTGCATTTCAAACAAGCTCCCAGGTGATGCTGATGTTGCTGGAAAGTGGGACCATGCTTTGAGTAGTATTGCACTAGGTTATAGAAACAAACTAGCCCCTTAAGGAGTTATTATTCCAGCCTGGAATTCAAATACATAAAAACTATACCAAAAATGCAAAGTGACAACTGCTGTGGGAAGAGCTGGGCACAGAAGAGCGGCACCTAATTCACTGGGAAAAGGGAGACTATAGATGGTGACACTTGATCTGTGTCTTGAAAGATAACTAAAAATGAAACAAGCAAAGAGAGGGGAGAAAAACACTCAGGACAGTGGGACTGCTTGGGTAGAGCAATTTGCCAAAGCTTGAAACTGGCTTGAGATGCAGGCAGAGAGCAGACTGTGAGCTTACTAGACAAGACTTAAGCAGAGGGTAAATATGGTTGAATTTAAGGTAAATTACCCCGGTGCACAGTTGGTTCAGTCTGCAGAAGGTTGACTAGAGGTCTATAGAGGTCTATAGAGGTCTAGGCAAGAGATGATGCCTGAAGAAGGGTAAAAGGAGTGGTGTTGAACACCCAGGGGACAGACTGGAGAAGTGTTAGGAAATAAAACTATCACAGCACAGTTATTGATTGACTAAATAAACATTCGGATGGTGGAAACAGGAGTCAATGGTGTCTCATGTATTTTCCTGTTAGATGAATGGTTTATTGGACCTCAAAATTTGTGCTCATGGGAAGGTCATGGATGAAACAAGATTGGCCATGAGTAAATTACTTAAACTGGATGATAGATACATTACGAGGGTTTATCATATTGTCCACTATGTAAATTTGAAGTTTTTCATAATAAGAAGGTTCTTGTAGGGAAAAAAAGTGTGTTTGTGCTCTTATAGCTGTAATAGGCAAAATAAATGGAGAATATGCTGTGTAATTCCATTTGTAATCTCTAAACTAGCAGTTTCAGTGGTTGTGTCTTTACAACAGGTAATTTGAAAGTAATCTATCTCCCGGAGGAGCCGAGATTGATTATTTGTTGCAAATTAAATTAGACTCTTTTAGAAGAGCTCCAGGCTCACTGAATTCAGTTTAGGGGACCTGAGGCAAAGAGCATTGTTTTTTTCAAGGGTGATTTTGTATATCACATTGAAGTAAATTTAATATTTAAATGTAAGGAAATGGCTCCTACCTTTTATTTGTTTACAAAGCCCTAGATCTCATTTAAACCCACTCCTTCATTAACAAATAATGATGCCTCTACTATTTGCCTGGTACTGTTCTAGAACAGTAGTTCTCAAACAATAGCATGCTTTGAAAGAATCACCCA
Source organism: Tapirus indicus (assembly GCA_031878705.1). Taxonomy (NCBI): domain Eukaryota; kingdom Metazoa; phylum Chordata; class Mammalia; order Perissodactyla; family Tapiridae; genus Tapirus; species Tapirus indicus. The sequence continues at coordinate 104,781,088 of CM062918.1, read as the reverse complement.
GAGAACTTTTTAAACATAGGTTCCTAGTCACCTCCACCAGAAATTCCTATTCAGTAATTCTGTGGTAAAGCCCATCCATTTGTGTCCCTAACATGCTCCCATGTGATGCTGATGATGCTGGCCTATGGACCATACTCTTTCAAGGCTGGGGATACTACACGAAACGAAACAGACAAAAATTAAAATAATTGCCCTCACAGAACTTCTATTTTAGTGGTAGTGGGCGATAGAACATGATGATGGATAGAGATAGATAGATGGATGGATAGATAGATGGTAGATAGATAGATAGATATAGAAAGATAGACAGATATAGATAGATAAAATATATATTATGCAAGATGGTAACAAGTGCTATGAAGACAAATGAAATAGAGAAGGATAGGAAGGGGGAGACACCCTTGAGAAGGCAATATTAAAGATTTAAAGGAGGGGAGAGATCAAGCTGTCTAGATTTCTGGGAGAAGAACAGATAAGAGATAAAAGTAGGGGCAAAAGCCCTGATTCTGGAGCTTTCCTGGCTTGTTCCAGGATCAGCAAGGATCATGGGGCTGGAGGAGAATACAAGAAAACAAGACAGAGGTAAAGTACAAGGCCAGAGGAAAGCTTATGTACTTCAGTATTTTGACATGTTTTTCTGAATGTGAGAAAGCCAAAGGAAGATTTTTGAGCAAAGGAATAGCTTGATGTGACTTGTCTTAAAAAAAATTCATTCTGGCCAATAGGTTGAGACTCAATTGTAGGAAGGCTAGGGTACAAACAGGGAAATCAGTTGGGAGGCTACTGGAATAATCCAACCAATAGATGGTGGTTTGGATAGGGTGGTAGCCTTGGAGAGACCTAGAAAAGGTCAAAGGCAGCTTGTGTTGGCACATTTGCTAAGGTGAACTTACTCTTTGGCCAAAGGACGCAGGCAATTTCAAGTCCCCAGCTCTCCTGTGACACAGGTGATAATAAAATAAATACATGTTCTTTAAAAGAAATAACCATTTCTTGCTACTTTGCTGGTTCTCCAAGCCCTAGTCCACATGATGATCAAAAATTCATTCAAACAGTGGAAAAAGAAAATACGTAGAGGAAAACACTTTTTAAAAAGAAGCAATTAGATTCTAGATATATTTTGAAGACACAATCAACAAAGATGGCTTTAAGATTTTGGTCTGAGCAACTAGAAAGATGGAATTGGCTTACACGGAGAAGGAGAAGACTATATGAGGAGCTTGAATAGAGAGGAACATTGGGAGTTTGGTTTTGGAAATATGAATTTTGTGATGCCTATTAGAAATCCAAGTGGAGATGTTAAGTAGACAGTGGGATATATGAGACAAATTTGGGGAATAGGTCTGGGATAAAGATATACATTTGAGAGTCAAAAGCATATAGATGGTATTTAAAGTCATAAGACAGGATGAGATCACCAAGGTAATGAGTGTAGATAGAAAAGAGGCTTGAGGGGCCGGCCCGGTGGTGTAGGGGTTAAGTTCGCACAGTCAGCTTCAGCGGCCCAGGGTTCACCAGTTCAGATCCTGGGCACGGACCTACTCACCGCTCATCAAGCCTTGCTGAGGTGGCGTCCCATATAGAAGGCTACAACTCTAAAACTATGATACACAACTATGTACTGGGGCTTTGAGGAGAAAAAAAGAGAAGGAGGAAGATTGGCAACAGATGTTAGCACAGGACCAATCTCCCTCAAAAAAAAATTGCTTTAAAAAAAATAAAAGGAAAAGAAAAGAGGTGAGAACTAAGCTTTGGCACACTCTAACTTTTAGATACACAGGGGATGAAGAAAGAACTAGAAAGGAGACTGAGAGAGAAACACCAGGTTAGGACAAGGGACACAGGAGAGTGTAAACTAACGAGAGGAGGAGATTTAATTCAAATGATCAAACATATACTATGTTATCAGACAACAAGCTAGATGCTAATTAAGGTGGCTACAAAACGGATGAAACAGTGCCTTCCAGAGAGCAAGAGCTCACTATGTGTTAGTTGCTGGGGTTGTCTCCCACAATTCTCTTCCACTGCACCCTGCCTTTGAGCCATGTTAAATGGTAGTGGGACCCACCATTTTCTCTAATGCCTTTGCCCAAATGGCTCGTTTTTCTGGAATTCCCTTCCCCATTCTCTCAACGTTTTTCCATCTCAGCTCAACTGAACATCCTCCAGAAAGTCTTCCCTGACCCCCCGCCCCTGCCCCACCCTCCTTGATTGTGCTCCCATAGCATCTAGTGTATACCTCGGGGGGTTTTGTTTTTGTTTTTTGTTTCTTGGTTTTCAATACATATCACACAACATTATAATTGTCTTTTTGGTCTATTTTGATCTAGTCCATTAAATTGTTAGCTCCTCAAAAGTAGAGATGATGTTTAATTATTTTTTTCTCTCAGGCACATGATAGACACTCCTTAACCATTAGTTGAATAAGCAATAAATAAATAAATATCTTCTGGCCAATAAATGTTTGTTAAATCACTAAATATATATACACATATGTGTGCACATATGTTAACAAGAAGCAGTTACTTATAGAATGAGTTTATTAGGTAGAGTGAAACAATGTAAAGAAGAGAGAAACAGAAGCAGAAACTTATGTGAGAATTGAATAAAAAGAAAACAAGTGAATGCCTATCTGTTTGGATATACTCAAGTGGACAATGGAGTGAAGAGGAAAAGCAATGATAAATCAATAATAAATTCAATAATTCCACCAATGATAAATCAGTAGTAAATTTGATAATTCCACTTGTTTGGTGTATACCCCATGCCTGAGACTTGAGGGATGGTGAAGTCTTATATTAATACTTGTGATAACTGTCACTTCCTCCTTATCTAGATAATTCAGCAAAATCTGATAGAAATTTAGCAGGGCCTGCTCTCTTAAAAGATGATGTGGCCTAAAGTGCATTTCTTATTGATAAATGAAGAATGAATTGTATCTGTAAATTATTTTTCATTTCTAATATTCAGCATTTTTTCCCCTCTCCTTCTCAGATGCTCTTAGCAAAATAAAATCTAAAATCAAGATTTCACGGAATCACTTTGGCATTTGTGGCCCTGACTGCTAGTGCATTATAACACACCCCTCCTCCACCCACACAGCCCACCCCAATAAACCCAAGGTCTCCGACAGCTTCCGAAGTATTCTCAACCTTATTCAAATGGCTTTCCTGGGCCAAGAATGTAGTAAGTTTGCCTTCCAGCTACCAGCCCCCTTCCTTTTGGTCTTTCACTCCAGAGACTCTTCCCCTAGATACAATGGGACACAGGTGGGGGGATGGGGTGAATTCATCCCAGTCTTTCATGCAAAGACCCCCATCAACAAAGAACAAAGCTTCTCCTACCTGCAGTTTAGAGAGCTGCAGGCGAACTGAGGTATTTGGTGGCCTTGACCGCCCTCATTTACCAAACTGAGTCAGAAAGTCAAGTTTTCCCCTTTTTTATTTATTCTTTCCCACAGTTTTATTGAGATGCAACTGACATATAACATTGTATTAGTTCACGGTGTACAACATAATTTGATATATATATTTATGTTGCGAAATGATTGCCACAACAAATTTAGTTAACACCCATTGCCGCATATTCCCTTTTTAAAAGAAATCATATTTTATTTCTAACGAAACAGAGACTATCTGCCTAAAGCACAATGTACAGTCGTATGCTGCATAATGACGTTTCGGTCAACCATGGATCACACATACGATGGTGGTCCCATAAGATTAGTACCCTATAGCCTAGGTGTGTAGTAGGCTATACCATCTAGGTTTCTACACTCTATGATGTTCGCACAACGATGAAATCACCTAACGATGCATTTCTCAGGGCTTGTTAAGTGAGGTGACAATACTTCCACCCACCCTCTTCTTGACGTCCCTATTCCAAACTCTTCCCCCCCCCCCCCCAAAATGGTGGTCTGAGAAGACAAAGGAAAGGTTACATAGAATTTCATCTTCTTGTTGGGGGGCCTGGCCACACTCCTATGTTCACGTGTTGGCATCTTTGCATTGTGAACAAAAATCAGCTTGCGTGGGAGCAAAGCCAGCAGCTCCAGGTGGAGACCCAAGCAGTACAGTGCATGGGAGGATTAGTCAAGAGTTGTATCTTAGAAAAATATATAATCAAAATTTTCTAAGGGTTTACTTTTAGGGGTGGGAGGCTGGAAAAGAGGAAGAAACCTTAGGTTTCCTGAGTGTTGAATTTGGAAATGGGGAGGAAAACTGAAAGCTGTGAACTCTTATCTTTGTCCATAAATATTTTAGTGCTGGAACCCAACTCTAAAAACTGTTCCTCTGGAAGACATACCAAAAAAATTTGACAGAGTGGGGATGGAGTGGGGTTGAAGGACATGACAAGATTGCCAGGCTAGAGAAGGAAAAGCTAACTAAAGAAAGAGCCAGAGGGAAAAAAAAAAGCCAGAGAAAGATGAGAGCTTGGGAAGGGGGATAGGAAGGCAAACACTGATTCTAAAAGGAACCTATCGCAAACACTTTGGCAAGCCTGTTACAGGAATATCTTTACCTCCCTCCTTTCAATTGGGTTAATTTACAGGTCGGTAAATGCCATTATTTTACATCTAGTAATGTCCAGGTAAAATAAAAAGGTGGTGCTTTCATTCTACCATGTTCACTGGATTAAAATAAAAATCACAACAATAAAGTCATTTCAAACTTGGAGGTCCTGGGCATGGGATCCTGATAGAATTTCTATTAACAGTCACTGTTAGTAGATCACTGACATGTCAAATATTATGAGTACTTAGCACTTTATTTTCTTTAATTCTTACAATAACACAGAGAAGGTACTTTCATCCCTACCTACGGATGAGGAAACTGAGACTTATTAAAGTGGCCGAGCCAAGATTCTATCCAGTAACACGTGTATAAAAACTAGTTTAAAATCTTCCATAGTAATGGTATAATGCATAATCACTACAGGGCACCAAAGTGTCTTAGGTCCACAGGTCGCAGCTCCTTTCCTCTGACTTTTGTTAAAAACAAGATAACAGTCCTGGTGGAAAGACTTGCCTGTCTTTCTGAAAGCTAAAAAACAAGAAGGAACTAAAGTGGGAGATGAATAAAGTACTATTTTTAATATCAACTGATGCCGTAGCAACATACAATATGCATCGTATTGTGACCTTAGGGTGAATCAGAGGAGAATGGAGCTAGTGGAAGTTTCTGCCATCACCAGCCCAAATGAGGGGTCTCAGATCAAGAAATTAATTGTCCTGGTGGGAATCCCAATCACCTGAGGTAGCCTGAGTAATTGGAGGTGCATCTTTGATTTTTAAAGGTAGAAAGATGGTGAATCTACAAGTATTTAGTTGCTGGGTTTATTTTGTCTCCAGGTTCTGTAGACCCAGTTTGCTAGTTCCCCACCCAGTCTGGGTTACTCTGCAGCTACCTTTTGCATTACAATGGCCTTGGTGAGACTGGCAGACAGGATTAACTGAGAATTCACAAGGGTGTGTGTGGGCGTGGGGCTGCCAGGAGGGGCGGGTCTAAGTATGGTTGAGCCTTCCTTATAAATCTAGAGCCTCCAAAATTTTTACCTTTAGCCAGATTGGGTCGGATGGCCTCCGTTACTGCAGAGGTGACTCACTCTGTCCTGTCTTTCTGATAACTTTCCCATTTGGAGGTCTTCATATTTCTCTAAGCTCCTCTACCTAGATACTTAAGCCTGGGCCTTTTTTACAATCTAGTTCTTTGGTTTTGTCGTCTCCTTCACTTCAACAATATGAGTGTGGATCCAGCTCTTCCCCAAAGCCTGCCTTGCCCTGAAGCATCCAATTCTAGGGAATCTTCACCAATGCCTGAGATTTATGGGCCTGAAGAGAATTATGCATCTTTGCAAATGTCGTCTGCTGAGACACCCCACATGGAGACCGGTAAGAAAAAATTGAATCCCTGAAAGGCTAATTTCCTTTAGGGAAAGAGAAAGAAGGAGGGGGGGTAAGGGTCATCCATTTCCCTCTTGAGCATTTATAGCCCATTGATACAAGCAAGTGTCATAATCCTCTCGACACCTCCCTTTCAACTGTAACTTGGTGGCGCGTGCCCTTTCACTTAGGTCCCAGGTGTCAGGAGTTGCGGACTGACACGAGGTATACAGGACTCAGTTCAACTGTGCACTGTATATTTGAGAGCTTATACTCGTAGCCACTCTGGAAACATATGTCTGATAAGCAAGCTGATGTATAAATCTTGGTGCCAGGTACACTGTAACAGTAAATGTTACTGCTAAGCCAGAAGTCATAACATCACCGCTTGGAGAGGTGAGCATCATCTTTTTGGCTTGTCTATTCAAAGAGTACCAGAAATGGCATGGCCAGTTATATGAATCTCACCTTGTCGAACTGTTTTACCTTTCTACAACAGTAGCAGCTGGCTCTTCTCCCACCCCTTGGATGTGTGGGTGTTATTGGGCAGCTCTGAGTTTGTGAGTGCCTGCTACGCTCAAGACGCCTAAATCCAAAGGAAGTGCTCACCCCATTTTATAGTAGATAATTCCAGAAGCTTTAATCTGCTGACAGAGTGGCTAGAGCTTGTATTTGAAATCCAGTTTGGCTTCAAAACCTATGCTCTAATAATACTTGGGCTTCTCAACGGTAACTGTGGGAGTGTGGGGTGCTCAAGATGCTATAATGCTGGTAGCAGTTTTTTGGAAATCAATTTGGCAGTAGCTGTTAAAAAGGTAAACCAACCTTTACCCAAGAATGACATTTTTAACATTTATGGTATAAAATAACAGCTCAAATCTATCTATATTATGGTTACAACTGTAAAGCTAAGTTAGAGAAGGGATAAATAAAATAACTGCTGTATTTTTGACTGTTAGATTTTAATGTTACCCCGTTTTCCTAAACTTTGTGTTAATGTCCTTTTATAATCTCAAACGTTGCCTATACAGTGGTGTTTGTGAGAGAAATAGCTTGGGAATGAGCAAGCAGGCATGTCCTCCTTATTAGCAAGCCAAGGGCAAGTTTGTATAGACAGTTAATTTTTAGGACATGCCCCACTTCTAGTCACTAGTTGAGGACTTTTCCTTCTTGCAAGAAGAATGAGATTGTGAATTTGTGCCTTTCAAAGCCTGTCCATTTATTCCATGACTAGGGTAGAAGTGGAGTTGAGCACAGGGAATACCTCAGTGCAAATAACAATGTAAGTGCCTACTAAATCTAGGTAATATAGGGAATTAATTTTCAGTTACCAAGTCAATATACACCAGGTCCTGTACTAGACAATGTTTGTCTGTTACCTCATTTTAATCAATGAAGAAACTTTGACCTCATCTCCAAAATTATTTCTCCCTCAGAGTTAGTAAAATGGTGAAGTCTGGATTGAAACAGAAGCATATCGAAATTCACATTTCCTGCCAGTCCTGGTATTTAGAATGAGGCAGTAAACTGTTGATTTTATAGGGTCCCCATAATCTGATCATCAGTTTTACAAGCCACATAAATTGAGTAAGGTTACAAAAGGAAGTTATGGAGGGACACAGAAAGTGGGAGTCAAGTGACCATTTTGACCTTTATGAACAACCAGGCTGCGGGCTCCTGAGCATCGGCTTACGGTAAAAAGCGGTTGTCAAAGAGGTTAATATATGATGTTAGCCATGTGCATCATATGTGAAATGGTGACACTGGCACACTTACTAGATTCGACAAACATTGGCAAAAGCATTCAGGGCTGCTTAAGAATTGTTACTTACTACCTAGCTCTCAGGTTGTGAGGACTTTAAGAGTGCTTTGAAAACAGTAAATTTGTAAATATAATTTAATATTTTAAATGTTTCAGAGAAGTGTCATTTTATTCCCAGCAGTCTCTCCTCTTCCTTCCTCCATGGATCTGCTTATCCAGGACAGCCCTGATTCTTCCACCAGTCCCAGAGTGAAACTACTACCCACTTCTGTGGACAAGAGCACAGTGAAGAAGGAAGAGAAGGTCCAGGTCAAGAAACAGAAGATCAGAACCGTGTTCTCTCAGACCCAGCTCTGTGTACTCAATGATAGATTTCAGAGACAGAAATACCTCAGCCTCCAGCAGATGCAAGAACTTTCCAACATCCTGAACCTTAGCTACAAACAGGTAGGGTTGTTTGTTGCTGTCGTTGTAACAAGAAATAAAAATAAAGCAAATTTGCAGATGAGCGTTGCTAACATCTCCCTTTATACTCTGTGTTTATGCTCCGCCGCTACAAATAATTTAATATGAAAGTAGAATCGTTTTGTAACTTGTTTCATGGCCATTTTTCATTAAATATTCTATTGTGTGAATATGCCATAATTTATTTAGCCATTTTCCCCTGTTGCACAAACCAAAATTGTGAAAATGTTTTCAATTTTTCCATTATCAAAGGAGGCATATACTCCCATCTTCCAGGTTAGGAAAGTCCCTAACCAACGCTGGTTCTCATTAAAATAAAAATTGTCTCTTTTGTTTTCATCTGTGTGCATGTGATTACTAATGAGGATAATCATTTTTCATACATTTATTGGTCATTTATTCAGTCAAATATTTTATAGGTTTCTATCACTAGTGCCATACTTATAAAGTCCTCTACTCCATGCTTTTGTTTTATATATATTCTTCTGGTCTTTCTGTGATCTCATTTTCTAAATCACAGTTTTTAAACCATCTGGAAATTTTAGTTTACTGTATGCTGCAATATAACCTGATATTTTCTAAATAATTGTCCTAGTGGTATATTTCATAATTCCTGAATTAAAAAGCCACCATTACCACATTAAAGGTAAATGTGCTTATATGAGGGGGGCTTTTTATTGCAAACACATTACTTTTAACTGTGACTAACTGCGTGGTAAACCCTACAAAAACGGAGATGAGTAGACATTTAAATGTGAAATTCCTGGTTAGTAGATTTGCAGTGTCTTCTCTAACTGATTAGGTTTATTAAACAAAAAGTAGCCAACTGACTTGAGGGGCTTGAGAATTCTTTCATGGAATATTGGTTCAAGATTTGGAAAAGGATTCGAGAAATTCAGATTTTGTTTCTGAACTTTAGATGGTGGTAGTTGTCAGGAGAAAAAGGTTAACCATATTGTTGGATCCCTAGTGCCATCTGCATTACTAGTATTTTATGCTTTCCTGTCACCTTTTTCCTGCAGGTTAAGACCTGGTTCCAGAACCAGAGAATGAAATGTAAGAGGTGGCAGAAAAACAATTGGCCAAAGACTAGCACTGGTGTCACTCAGGTAACAGGAAACGTATTTTTCTGCTCTTTCCTTTCAATGACTTTTTAGCTTTGTCCATTGCGAAGAATACAACTCCAACCACAGACATTCTGATTTTCCTTGTACCCTTTCAGTTAACCCACCATTCTTTTTCAGAAGGGCTCAGCAACTACAGAATACCCAGGCCTCTATTCCTATCACCAGGGATGCCTGGTGAACACTGCTGGAAACCTTCCAATGTGGAGCAACCAGACCTGGAATAACCCAACTTGGAGCAACCAGACCTGGAACAGCCAGTCTTGGAGCAGCCATTCCTGGAGCAGTCAGACCTGGTGCTCCCAAGCCTGGAATAACCAGGCTTGGAACAACCAGACCTGGAACAGTCAGTTTCACAGCTTTGGAGAGGAATTCCTGCAGCCCCAGATCCAGTTCCAGCAAAATTCTCCTGTCAGTGATTTGGAGGCCACCTTGGAAACTGCTGGGGAAAGCCATAATGTAACACAGCAAACCGCAAAGTATTTTAGTACCCAGCAAATCATGGATTTATTCCCAAATTACTCCATGAACATACAGCCTGAAGATGTGTGAAGATGGATACATTCTTCAATCTCAATTTGGGCAATGGCTGTCTTACTTCTAGGATTTTTCTCCTTTTAGTGTTCTGTATCTCTGTCTTGATATTCTGCTTCTCATTGTGCCTATTGTGCCAATTTGGGGAGTATGACGGAGTCTAGAGGTTTTGGTAGCCTTGGCTGCTGTGAACAACATGATAAAAGATGTCTCTGGCTATAGATAACTAGATAGAATACTAGTTTACATATCTTTAGGGTCTAGAATCTAACCTCCAGCATAGGAAATAAAAGTACGAAGATGTGTAGTGAAGGATTATTCATATTTTCTGGGATTGGGAGGCTTTACTTGTTAAAAACCTCAGTTGTTAAGGTGAAGGGTTAAGCTATTAAGTGCTTCATTCATTTCCTCTGCCTCTTTTGGCTGTTTACTGCAACCCCTAATTTGTTATTACTCTAGTATTTGTAGAAAGAGGTTTTGTATTTTTGCTGCATCATGATAACAACAGTACCAGTTTGACTGGTTGGTTTATAAGTTTAAGTACAAATAAAATATCCATTTTACCTTTAGTTGTCTCTATCTTGATTTCACCCAGTGGTTCAAGGAGTAAAAATTTGACTAAGCATGGGTCTTAATTACGTTTCTTGAGGTCGGGGGAAAATTAACTGAAATCTTCTAGCCATTAGGGAGATTGCTATCTTAGAAATGAGTAAAGGAAAGGTAACCAAGTATGCAATGCCAGGTGACTGATTAACCAAACCTGAACCAAGTTATTTCCTCCTTGTGTGTGTAATATTATCGAAACGATGAAATTTATGGTTATTTGCAGTTGAAGAAGAGTGCCACATGTGGAAGAGATGGAGCAGAGAAGTGATGAGCAGAGATACTAGGTTTGTAAAAAGGATAAATGGGGGGCAGCCATGGGGAGAGGCAAATGATGGAAGGCAGAGGGAACTAAAGAAGGAGGAAAAAACGTTTAGTTGTTATCTCGCCCTGCAACCCACAAATAGGAAAAGTTCTGACTGCTCTCCCATACAGTTACACCCTGCCAGAAAGAACTATGTTGAAATAAGCTTATTTTTAAACATTTTTTTGACACTGTTAAATTTGTAGACAAACTACAAAGCACAATTTAATGTGTTGTTTTAATGTATGAATCTATAAACATATTAACGTTAACATGTTAAAAAATTGGATCAGAGACCAATATATAAGTAAATTCTAAGGCTGGTTTTAAGTAGATGTTTTTTTTTCAGGTTAAACTATGCTCTCAGCTTAGGAGGAGCTAGGCAGGTGTCTATGAACTATATTAATCCCTTTTTTACTGTCCTTTCCTCAACCTGGCTTGCCCTAAGTTGACCTGATTGGGAGCCCTCTCATTCACCACTCTGCCTTCTTGCTCCATGGAAACCTCCAGCTTTCTGAAGCAGCAGAGACGCAGGGGACAACCAGAGCTGTTTTCCTAGTCATTTCCCTTGGTTCCTCCAGTTTTCCAATGCTGCTCTATAATATTGTCCAATCCAATTATCTAGACATTTGACAAAAGAGCAAGTTGGGGATAATTAATTTCTGCCAAGACCTAAGGAAAACATAGTATTTTCAACTGGCAGATATTTGGGTTTTGTGCCAAGCACTATATTATGGACTGAGTAGATAATGGAAACAAACTGTCAATCGAACAATCAAACAAGTACATGAGATCTCATGCTCTTAAGTCACTGCTTTTTAGTCATAATTAAAACAAATTTGAGTGTGACTTTTAAAAAACATAGCATCTCACTGTTCTAGCAACCTGGCTTTTTCACTTAATATTTTAAATGCATGAGTGAAGGAAAAATTCTTACAAGAGATTAAAGTAGAACTTTTTTAATACAAAGATGATAACGTCACTTTAACATTTTCACAAAATCCTTGGCTTACCAAATGCACATAATGAGTTGATAACAAATTTGAGGAAATACTAAATGGTGAACCAGAGCCTAGAAATTTGGGAAAATAGTTATTAAAAAGTGATAAAGCCCAGGAAACTCCCAAATTTAGCTCTCTAGTACAGAACCATGCTGTGTAACAATTTTTCACACCCTTTGCTTTGGATTAAGTTCAGCTATAAAACAGTGGGAATAGGCAAGGAAGGGCTGATAATTGAGATCTAGAGGAAGAAAGGACAGGAGCATCTGTTATAGATACTGGAGAAGAAAGAAGGGAAAGCAGGTAAGAGAAGGGAGAAAAAGGAAAGATTGAGTTCTGATTATCATTTTATTTGCTTTTGGAACTTGGCCATTTATGGACATGCAATTCATCTATTGCTCCTTATACCTAATGGGTAAACAGTAGAGTCACGGCGAAAAACCTAGGGCAGAGGAGAGTAAAATCCACAGTCATCAAGGAAAGTCTTGGCTGTTTCTTTTTTGTTTTAAAGATTGCACCTTTTGATTGCAAAACTAAAACTTGCTATTAAAAAATTCAGGCAGTAGTGCTATACATAATGAAGTGAATCGAGGAATCACATCTACTCAGTGATAAACAGTATTAACAATTTAGTATATATTCCTACAGATACTTGAACATAAAATATGGGTGGTTTTATATGTGAATTTTAATGGACTTGTAACAATTATACTATACATTCTCTTAAAGCTTTCTTCACTTAACATTACATCTTCAACCTCTGCATGTCAGAATTTAGAGATATATCAATTTGAGATAATGTTAGAGATTATATCTATTAAAAATTGATAACTACATTCAAAAACAATGATTTTCCTTAATGTATCAGCTAAGGTTGAGGTGGTTTCTTTCAAATAATTCTCAATCAAAACATTTCTGATATGAAGAAAAGAGTGAAATTTGAGTAGTTGAACAAGGGTAAGATTAAGTTTTTCAGTTCTTCCTAACATCTCAGTGTGGCTTTGTCATTCTCTTTCAAGAAAAGCTATTAGTAAAATAATAAACCAAAGATCATTACATAAAGTTAACATCACTGTTAACTTTAATGTCTTTCCAGACATTTTTATGTGTTCACACAATACACAAATAGAATTATAACATTTTTTCTATCCAAATATGTAATTATATCATGTACTTTGTTCTGCAACTTCCTTTTTCTACTTAATATATCTTTCCACGTCAGTAAATTTAGATCAAACTCTTTAATTGCTGTATAATGCATATTGCAGACGTACTACAACTTACTTAAGTTGTTTCTGTTTTGGTTATTTGCCACTACAAATTGTTGCTATTAACCTTTTGTTATTATTTAAACATGTTAAGACATTTTTTTTTTTTTTTTTTTTTTTTTGTGGGGAAGACCAGCCCTGAGCTAACATCCATTGCCAATCCTCCCCTTTTTGCTGAGGAAGACTGGCCCTGGGCTAACATCCGTGCCCATCTTCCTCCACTTTGTATGGGACGCCGCCACGGCATGGCTGACAAGCAGTGCGTCGGCGGGCTCCCGGGATGCGAACTCGCGAACCCCGGGCTCCCAAGCGCGGACTAAACCGCTGCGCCACCGGGCGGCCCCAAGACATTTTTTAAAATATGAAAAAATGTTTGCATAAACAGAATAGAATTGAAATTCACGTGAAGTCGCACACTATTTTTGGATTGGCCATTCCTTTTCTTGCTGATTTCACAGTTAAATGAGAACTTGTCACTGGCTAACTTATTAAATCTCTATTAGAAAATAGTGTTTTTTAAAAAACTACATAAGGCATAGTATATATGTTCTTTAAAACTTAAAAAAACCTAGTTATACCTAAAAAGACTAAAGCTAGTAAATATTAGAGCCAAATTCACTGTGTATGTAGGCCACCGTCAAAGCTGGAAAAAGTTGTCAAAAAGAATTGAGAGGTGCAAGCTCACTTTAAAGGTTTTCAGTTTATCCCCTGGTCACAGGATCACCAAGAATATAAACTAGTATAACAAAAGGAGATGAGGCAAAAGGAAATTAACTATAATTCACCTGCCAGCCTCCATCTTTTCATATCCCTTCCCTTGGGAAATCGTGCTTTCTCCATTCTCCTCCCAAAAGGAGGTGGTTGTTACTTCCAACATCATATTTTAGTTACGTTATTGTATTTTGGCTTTTAAAATTCACTGTCTTGATTTTCAGCTTGCATCTCCATTTCAGTTTGTACCTGAAGGAAAGAACACTGGATTGAATTTGCCCGGGTCTTCTGAATTGCACAGTCTGGATTCAAAGCTCAGAAGTGGGAGGAGTATAGGTTTTGCTTAGTGAATTTCAAGCACCCAATTCTGGAGGGTAAAGGACAAGTTTAATTCTGTTCTGAATAATCCCACTATTCAGAAAACTTGGTGTCTATAAGAGAAAAAACAGGCCACGACTGTGAACCCAAAGCCGCCAGACAGAGGCAGGAAAGTGGGGGAGGACCTTTAGTAAATACTGCATGCCTCCTGGGGCCGAGTGAGCTTGCCTTAAGCAGGAGATAAAGGGAATTTGCCAAATAAAGAAGCCAATGGGGCAGACAAAAGCTTCTGGCGCAGGAAGTTCGACTAAGGAGGCCGAAATGTAGGCATTTGAATAGGTTCCTCAGTGTGAGGTTGAAGTGAAACCTGATTGAAAAGCAGCAGCAGCTGGTGGCAAGTCTCTCCTTGAGCAATTCTCAGTTTCTAGGTGGTTGATGTAAACTCTGGTGTCAGAAGAAAGTGTCCTTGAGAATTTTAAAAGGTTAAGCGCCTGGGAAATTAATGCAATGGTAGCACTACCTCCAAGTATACTACCAAGCAAGCTATCAAATAGAAAAGCTCACAGATCAAATTAAGATGCTAGAATCATATTAAATTAATTAAACTCACATGGCACAAAGCATGGGGAATGAGATGGGTCACACTGATGCAAGTAGGATAGGGTGCAAGAAAGGGTGGCAATGTTAATATGACACATTTCTGATGCACAATGTGGTTATAAAAATGAGGACAAGGACTGAGGATGAGAACTTGAGATTGAATTGGGGCCAGGGTTCTGCAGAAGGAATGTACCTGGACACAATTGCACAGGCTTGCTCTATCAGAGACCCTGAGGGCAAGTACTCCCAGCCACAAAAGTAGCTCTTAGCTTGATGAGCAGCTATGGAATTTATTTTCACTACTTGGGCAGAATACACGTGGGGCTGGAATGGGTGTCACCAGTGGATGGCCAATTTAAGAGTTATGGGTGTCAAGCACCTCTGCTATGTAAGGATATTTAGCGTTAGACTAAGTAAGAGTATTAGGTGCCTCTAGCTCCTTCCATCCCTTTGTGTGTTCTGCGCACATGTACTCTGCTTATCTAAATCTAACATGTCTTACTGGTTACTAACTTATCTACAGTTAATGTGTCTTATGTGTTACATAATTTTCATTTGTTTTCTCTTCCATAGTCAAAGTGAACATTCTCAGACAATGCAGTAAACACACATAACACCAGATTAACCATAGTTCCTGTCCTTTCTGCAACTCTAAATCTTCCCTAATTCTTAGCCTCCCCTAGATCCCAGATCTCACTTCTAAGTCTCATATCCTTCCTCAGTCACTTAATCCTACAATCATACTTAACATTCCCAAACCGTGTAAGGTTTTGCAGATTCCTTCAGCATTTTCCAGTGAACCATTAAAAACTGTTCATTCCTGCTGGTGCCTCGATCAATTCCTATCTCATTAGGTCAATAAAAATGCTTCCTTTTATCTACTGAGACTCTATGGAGAAAAAGCCCTTGTTTAAGTATCTGCTACATCAGTTTTCATTAGGATAAGAGAAATATGATTATTATTCTTAACTCCATCAATGGCTCTCTACTGTCTTTCCTTATGCCACTTGCATCTCTCAAAAGAACAGTGAAAAACAAAGTGAGTTTCAACTTGGAGAAAATACCAATAAGAGTTCTTTACATTTATACAGCACTCTCTTACATGGTAAAATATTTATAAATTTTATTTCACATGATCCTTAAGCTATACTCTGAGGTTAACTACCATTTATATGTAAAGAAACTGAAGCTCTAAAAGTTTAAATAACATCCAATGTTGTTGTATTGCCTTCCCTTCACTATCTGAGTTGACTATAACCCCTGTCTCCATTAAGAAATTGTTCCATCCCTCTTCAATCCATTTTAATCCATTTTCTGTCCTTAAGCCATTGTAATAAATCAAGCTAAAATTTAAAAATCACTTCAAAATTCATCCTTCATTAGTTCATTTAACGAATATTTGTTAATACTTACTAGGTATCAGATATTTTGCTAGGCGTTGAGGTGAGCGAAATAGATCTGGTGCCTGTCTTGGAGATAACAAATGGTTAAATCCTTTGACATTAGATATTATCTTACTTGACTCTTTCTAAACGAACATTTATAGCAACTATGTGCCCAGTATTGTGATAACTACTTTGACTGCATTCTCATTTAATTTTTGTAAAATGAGATATTATTATCCTATTATAAATGATGAGGGTTAGAGCATGAGTAATAACTACCCAACTTCCCACACATCTAAGAAGAGCTGACTCTAGAACCCATAATCTTAACTAAACTTCTATACTAATTTCTCTCCGTTTCAGAATGTTGAAAACACCTCCATTTTTAGCATATACTTATTTCTAATTCTACTCCACCCTTTTTAAAAACAATCCTCTGTTCCCTAGGCATATGAATGCATCTCCCATTTTTACCTTGCAGACTTTTCATGGGCTTCTCTTCCTCTGCTAACTATGAACAGTGATGTTCCCCCGATTCTGTCATCAGACCTGTTCTATTCTCAGACTTCATGCTTTGCCCTCGTTTTCCACTAGCACCTCTATACCTCGAGGCTAATTGTTCTCCACTCTGTATCTGCAGTTTGAGTCTGCAGTGCCCAGACATATTTGCCTACATGATATCTCCATTCACACTAACCTGATTTTGAGACTCAGTTTCCTCGTCTGTAAATAAACATGAGTAATAATTTCCTCTCTCTGTTGTGGTGAGGACTGGTGCTAATGTATGTAAAAGACCTCCCAGATAGGCACTCAGTAAATGGTAACCACAATTCTCGCTATGGGAATTTCATTGGTATCTCAAAACTAACACGTCCAAAATCAAAGCCATTATCTTCTTCCGCCACTGCTCTTTCAGCATTTTTATGCTGATTCATGGCACTATAATCCACCCTGTTATCATAGCTGGAAGCCTAGTGGTTATCCTAGGATACTTCCTTTCCTTCACCTACCATATCCAAATAGTTACTAGTCAAATCTACCTCTTTAATATATTCCAAACCAATCAACAGGTTTCTATATTAGCTACTGGTATTGAGCAACCAGTGTGTAATGAGATTCTTCATACTCCCCTGAATATTCATATGAGGGAGATATTATTATTGTAACCATTTTTATATAAGGTAAAAGAAGCCAAGAGCTTAAGTGACATGTCAAAGGTGGTACTGGTTCAAACTGGTAAAATATAGATTCAAGCCCTTAATTGCCTGACTATAAAGCCCTAGATGTTCTGCTACACTGTTTTCCAGTGGATCCTGATCTAGACTCATTGGTACACCTAATTATTAAAATCTATTTCTGGTGTTGCCCCCTTGCAATTCCTTCCCCCATAATATAGGGAGAGTAATCTAAAATGCAAATCTAAATGTGTTACTCCTCAAAACATTTTAATGGCTCTCATTTGCCTATCCTATAGTGTTTCTCTAGTATACCATCCTAATCAAAATGACCTTTGGAGTTTACAAAAGATGGAGATTCTGGGGAATCATCACAAATGTACAGAATCAGAATCCCTGGCCCAAGAATATGCATTTTTAACAAGTACCCTAGATAACGCTTAAGCACAGTAAAGTCAGAGAATCAGAGGCCTACTGAATAAAATTTGAATTCATTTTCATGACAAGAAAATCCTACTGGAGGTGCTTCCAGACTGGTGAACATGTGGAGGTGTGGGAGAGGGGTGTTCCTGGAAAGAGCACGGAAGCTCTGCACCCCTTGCCCTGTGCATCTCTTCCATCTGGCTGTTCCTGAGTTATATCCTTTTTTAATAGACCAGTAATCAAGGTCACAAAAAGTACATGGCTACATTTCCTTCCGGAACCCACAGATGCTAAACCAGGCATCCCCATTTTGAAACAAACCTGGGCCAATTTGAATGAACATCTTCAAGAATCAACAACTAAGTTCTGTGTTATTGTTCTAGAGTAAATAGAATTAAGAAAAACTTTAAAAACATTTTTAAGAAAGTCATAATTATTTTAGCCAAAAGGGGGGAAATATAAAATAAATCTGATTGGTTTAGGTATAAAAAAACATCCTACTGGAGTCATGTAACTAATTTTTGCACACTTATACACTAGTTCAGTCAATCAATTACACTCATTCTTTTTTCAGTGTTCAAGTTGTCCCATCTTAGCGTGGTGGAAGCTCCTGCAAGTTAGTGTTTTATGTACTTTTGTTGGGAGAACATTGATCATACAGTTCATTTTTTTTGTTACAGCTGGCTGTTCTGGCTCATTTTACACATTTCCCTAAAATTGGCCATTTCTCCAAGGAGCCTTAGTTACTTAGTGAGGAATGATATTCAGAGACCAAAACCCTGATCACTGGTGTTGCTTATGGTTACTCTGGGTCCCAAGAGAGCTGTTGCAGTTAGTGGCTTTATAGGAAGACAATTGAAAAACCAGAAAAATCTCAGGAGCCTTGCGGCAGATTTCTCTTCATGTATTATCTGGAATTGACATAAGCCCGTGGTTTAACTAACAATTTGGCCAAACAAATGAGATAAGCATAACTGGTTTAGAACAATCAAGATTCACCTCCTGCTAAAAAGAAAATGTCCTTTAGAGGAGGTTAAGCCAACTGGGTATGAGTGGAAAAACAACAGTTCCTGCTACATAGTCATACGTAGTGTATATATGGTGTGTATATATACAAACATATACATAGTGTATATATACAAATACATTAGTGTATATCTGCTACAGATATACAGTTGTAAACTAAATCAATTTTACAAGGTAGAGAGTCCAGAAATACTACCAAATATATGAGGAAACTGCATATTTGATTATGAGTTTATTTTAGTTTAGAACCCTACAACATTAAGTAAAAAAGCAAGCCATTTATTTCTTCTGTTTGGATTAAAAAATACGTGCCACATATATACAAAAAAATTTTCTGGTAGGTTACAAAGTTTGCATTTCAGAAGAGTGGATAAATGAAAAATTTAGGGGGACTGGCCCAGTGGTGTAGTGGTCAAGTTCATGTGCTCCACTTCAGCAGCCCAGGGTTCGCAGGTTCAAATCCTGGGCGCGGACCTATGCACCGCTTAAGCCATGCTGTGGCAGGCGTCCCACATATAAAGTAGAGGTAGCTGGGCACAGATAATAGCCCAGGGCCAATGTTCCTCAGCAAAAAAAGGAGGATTGATCTTCCCCACCCCGCCCCCCAAAAAAGAATTTAGGAAATGGAAATAATAATTGCTTTTCAGTCTGGGGGGAAAATTGATAGAGTCCTGCTTCATTGTCTGGGTCACCTGAATTTAAGATTTGGGGCATCACCCAAGGAGACAGTAATAGAAGTATTTTTATAAAGTTAAGAATAGAAACTTTATATTAAAGAATTTCCATTAAATTTGCTAATAAAGGGGCTGCCCGGTGGCGCAGCAGTTTAGTCCACGCTTGGCAGGCCGGGGTTCGCAGGTTCGGATCCCGGGCGCCCGCCGATGCACTGCCTGTCAGCCACGCCGTGGCGGCGTCCCATATAAAGTAGAGGAAAGACGGGCACAGATGTTAGCCCAGGGCCAGTCTTCCTCAGCAAAAAGAGGAGGATTGGTGACGGATGTTAGCTCAGGGCTGGTCTTCCTCACACACACACACAAAAGTGCTAATAAAGGAATGTCTTATGACTTGGTTTTTAAAACTTTCATAATTAAAACATTTCTCACTGTTTTAAAATTTGAAAAAAAAAAAACCCATGCTTACTGCACAATGTAAAAAAAAAAGAAAGAAAAATTCTGAAGGATGTATAGTATTTTTTTTAAAAGGCCATTTCTTCCATCATCACTATCCATCACCCATCTCCAACCCTTATCGACAAATCACTTTAGAATTTGGTGTGTATTGTATCCACAGATCTCTACATAAGTATTTGTGTGAGTGTGTGTGTGAATTCATATAACCAGTCTCAATTGCTGAGGCATTGATTACATTCAAATTATGAAACCAGTTTACAAAAGAAAAAAAAACTTGGAAGGTAATATCAGCTATTATGTATTGTATGAAAAGGTTTCACTTCATCAACTTGCATATCCCAGGCGAGTGAACCTGATCCCTGAGGAGGGACAGAGCAACTTGCAGGGACAGCATTTGATACCAAGACTCCCACAAGTCTTAGATTATATTCTCCTTAAGCTACATTCCTTTATCATAAACTAAGTCATTTGTAAATAATGCTGAGATTTTTGGAATTATGGCACTCCAAAATCCTTATAAACTAAACATGATACCAAAATAAATTTAAAATGCACTAATGATATAAATATTAAAAATTTAATCATAAAGATACTAGAAGAATGTAATGAACTATTTGTGTAATCTTGGATGTCCTATGCAAGCCAGGAAACCCATCACATAGAAGGCACATTTTCTCAGTTTCAAATAGTAGCAGAGGGGCCGCCCGGTGGCGCAGCAGTTTAGTCCGCGCTTGGCGGCCTGGGGTTCGCAGGTTCGGATCCCGGGCGCCCGCCGATGCACTGCTCATCAGCCATGCTGTGGCAGCGTCCCATATAAAGTAGAGGAAGACGGGCACGGGTGTTGGCCCAGGGCCAGTCTTCCTCAGCAGAGAGAGGATTGGCGACGGATGTTAGCTCAGGGCTGGTCTTCCTCACAAAAAAAAAAGTTTAAAAAAAAAATAGTAGAGATTGTAAAACGTTCAGGACTGATGAAATTGTGGATAAATGAACACTCTTATAAAGTTCAAAGGGAGAGTAATTCGGTATGGCCTTCTGAAATGAAATCAGATAAAAGGCCCAAACCCAGGTTCTCGAGAGTTAGAAAACACCCAAATTAAAATCCCAGCTTCACCCTTTGTGTCCTTGGGCAAGTTACTTCGCAATCTTTTGGGTCTCAATTTCCTTGTATGTAATGCTTGAAGCTATTTCAAGGAGTTGCTGTGAGGATTTAATAAGATAATCATCTAATATGTTTTTTTCTAGCTCAAAGGATATATGCAATAAGTGTCAGTTACATCCATGGAAATGTAAAATGCAAATATCCTTTGATCCATTCCTGGGAATTTATGCTAAGGCATTATTCAGACAACCACACAAAGATACTCAGTACAGCATTGTTGGTAATAGCTAAAAAAAAATTTTTAAGCTTAAATGTCCATTAATAGAACTTTGCTTCAATATATTCTGATGTATCCATATATTGTAGTATTTATGCAGCCATAAAAAACAAAAAAGAAGAGGCAGATTTAAATGCATGAGAAAAAATTCCATTATTTATTAAGGTAAAAATTTACATCATATACAAACATAAATAAAATGTGGAAAGGTAGATATATACCAAAAAGTAGTGGTTATCTCTAGGCACTAAAATTATGCAGGAATTTTCACTTTCTATTACTGGAATTTTCTTTAGAGCATTTATTATCAGACTAAAATAATAAATATCTCTATTTGGGAAGAACAAGAGTTGCATCTATAGGAATAAATAATTACCAGTAAAAGTAACATTTTTGAAATATGAAAATATCTCAACTTGTCTTATTACCTTTAGGAAAGGCTGCAATCCTGGAACCCTGGCTTTTGAACTGCAGACTAGACAGTCTGCTTTGGGCGAAGCCACAGAAACCAGCATTAAGCTAACTGGGAGGGTCACACCTCCCCCCAGTGGTCCACTGTTGCTCTGGGCTCACCAATCTCCTGTTTTAGAATGTTTGGGATGTTTTCTACTCATCACCACAGATTTGAGGACAAGGGAATGGATGCCCAGACATATTCCTCAAGTGTATGTGGTTAAAGATGGAAGACAATGTATAATGGTAGTTTAGATATACACAGATATGCTTGATGAACTGGGGGTCTCCTGAATGGAACCAACTGGAGGTCTCAAGAGGAAAAAATCAAATGAAAAAGCTTAGCAGAGTAAATGGCTTTTGTTTTCACAAGTGACTCACAGTGGTTCTATACCAAGTAGTGAAGGAAGCATGCAAACGTTCTTGGTGGGGTGTGATTAGGTGTTGCACCAGAGGCACAAACTGCAGAGGACAAGCAGAAAAGAGATCTGTTGTTACGGATTTTAACTGAAAGGTTATCAGTCTCATTCATCTTGTTTCAGTGTATTGGCAGGAAAAGTAGGGGGATAAACAAAGAAATAGGGGATACAACACAAACCCAAATGTTCTATTGCAAAACATACAGGGAGAATACAACCAAGCCCATATAATAATTAATGCCGTAAATTTACTCATTTATTCAACAAATATTTATTAAACGTTGCTATTTGCTATAGATCCTGTTCTTTTTTATTATTTATTTATAATGACATGTAACATTAAATTAGTTTCAGGTATACCACGTAATGACTGGATATTTGTATATATTGTGAAATGATCACCACAGCAAGTCTAGTTAATATCCGTCACCATACATAGTTATAATTTTTTTTTCTTGTGATGAGAACTTTTAAGATCTACTCTCTTAGACCACATTCTAAGCACTGGAGATACTGTGAAAAAAAAAGCAGAAAGAAGACCTAGCAAAATATTAGAACCTGGAGACGGTTGCAATTCTAAGCGTTCACTGTGTTTTTGACTATATTTGACAACATATCCAAGAAAACTACAATTTCAAATATTTTGACTCATTTTCATTCAGCATCACGCATTATATCCTGAATGTTTTTATACTGAGAAGATATTGTCATTTTTCATATCATATTGGTAGGACTTTCTTAGATGAAGGAAGGTTACAAATTGTATAAAGCACTTACTGATTACAGCATCCATCCCAAGAGGGCCTAAACAAGTTGGTACAAGGTAATCATTTTATAAAAGGAAACTGCCCACATACAAAAACCACTCAAATATTTGTCTAGAATAAATATTGTACCTAAAATTTTTTGTGTTGTTTCAGGGAATAAAGGGTAGGTGGACAGTCCTAAGTTCCTGGTCAATTAAGTGATTCCCTAATCAGCAGCAAAAATGGTGGTCAGATGTCAACTGATTAACTTTTTCTTTCTACTTTCTTTGGGCTTAATTTGCTGGTTTTTTTCTAACTTCTTGAGATCATTGATTCTCAGTCTTTCATCTTTTTTGATATATACATTTAAAGCTATAAATTCCCTTAAAGCACAGTTTTAGCTGTATAACACATTTTGATATATTTTCATAATCATTATGTTCAAAATATTGTCTACTGTGAATTCTTTGACCCAATTTTTAAATTAATTTTTATTTCCCTTATTTTCTAATTGGATTTTTAAAAATTTGAGTCTTGAGAGTTCTACTTTCTAGACACAAGTACTTTGTCAGATATGTGATTTGCGAATATTTTCTCCCAGTCTATAATTTGTCCTTCCAACCTTTTAATAGATTCTTTCACGGAGCAAGTTTTAAATTCTGATGAGATCTAACATCAGTTTTTCCTTTTATGAGTTGTACTTTTGATGTCAAGTTGATACTTTTTAAAATTTAATTTTCCCCCTATTATTTACATCTTATACTAGTATGGTATGTTTATTGCAATTAATGAACCAATATTTTTACGTTATTATTGACTGAAGTCTACAGTTATTCGGATTTCCTTTGTTTTTAACCTAATATCCTTTTTCTATTGCAGAATCCCATCCAGGATACTACATTACATTTAGTTGTCAGGTCTCCTTAGGTTTCTCCTGGCTGTGACAATTTCTCAGACTTTTTTTTATTTTTGATGACTTCGAGAGTTTTGAGGAGTACTGGTCATGTATTTTGTAGGATGCCTCTCTACTGAAATTTGCCTGATGTATTCCTTGTGATTAGACTGGGCTTATGGGTTTTGGGGAGGGAGATCACAGAGATAAAATGCCATTTTCATCACCTTATATCAAGGGTACATACTATCAATATGCTTATCACTGTTGTTGTTGACCTCTATTAACTGACTAAGGTACGGTTTGTCAGATTTCTTCACTCTGAAGTCATTCTTTTTTCCCCCTTTTCCATTTTGTACTTTTGGGAGGGAAGTCACTGTGTGAAGCCCTCATGTAAGGAACGGGGAGTTATGCTCCTTCTCTGTACAGTGTTGAATATTGTCCCTCTAAAAATTCATGTCCACCTGGAACCTCTGATTGTGATCTTATTTGGAAATAGGGTCTTTGCAGATACAATTAGTTAAGATGAGATCATATTGGATTAGTGTGGGCCCTAACCCAATGACTAGTGTCCTTATAAGAAGAGAAAACAGATATACAGAGACACACAGAGAAGAGAAGTCCATGTGAAGACAGAGGTAGAGATTGGAATGATGAATCTACAAGCCAAGGAATATTAAAGATTGCCAGCAATAACCAGAAGCTAGAAGAGGCAAGGAAGGATTCTTTCCTAGAGCTTTTGGAGAGATCATAGCCCTGTAACTACTTTGATTTTGGACTTCTAGCCTCCAGAATTGTAAGAGAATAAATTTCAGTGGTTTTTTTTTTTTTTTTTTTTTTGTTTTGTTTTTTTTATTGATGTCTTAGTTTATAACACTGTGGGGTTTTAGTTGTACATTTTTGTCCATCACCTTGTGTATGTAACCCTTCACCCCTTGTGCCCCCCCCACCCCCCTTCCCCTTGGTAACCACCAATCAGTTCTCTCTGTCCGTGTGTTCACTTATATTCCATATATGAGTGAGTTCATGCAGTGTTCAGTGGTTTTAAGCCACCCGATTTGTGGCAGTTTCTTATGGCAGCACTAAGAAACTAATACACCCTCCTCTAGAGTCGAGTATCTACATAATTTATTTGGAATAATTCTGCACAAGAAATTTATCTCCCCTATTTATTAATTTATTCAATCATTTATTTATATCAGTATGGACTTGACCCATGGGTTTTTTTAATTGAAGCATAATTTACATATAGTAAAATTTACCAATTAAAACAAAATTTTAACTTTTTATTTTGAAATAATAGATTAACACGAGGTTGTAAAGAAATGTACAAGGAAGTCCCCAGTGCAAGCTTCCCCCCTCCTCTCCCAATAATAACATCTTACAGAACTATCGTACAATATCAAAACCAGAAAATTGACCTTGGTGCAACTCATAGAACTTACTCAGATTTCACCAATTAGGCATGCACTCATTTGTGTGTGTGTGCATGTGTGTAGCTCCGTGCAATTTCATCACATGTGTAGATGTGCATAATCATCACCAAATACTCAACTGTACTGTCACCACAAACCCTGCATGTCACCCCATGATAACCATATCGATTTTCTCTCCCATCCCCAACCCCTGGCAACCACTAATCTGTTCTCCATCTCTATGAGTATGCATTTTACAAATGTTACATAAATGAAATCATGCAATACGTATCCTTTTGAGATTGGCTTTTTTCACTCAGCATGATTTCCTCGAGGTTCATCCAAGTTGTTGCATGTATCGAAAGTTCATTCCTTTGTATCGTTAGGTGGTATTCCATGGTATGGTTGTACCACACTTTAACCATTCACACATTTAAGGACATTTGGGTAGATTCCATGTTTTGGTTATTTCAAATAAAGCTGCTGTGAACATTTGTGTACAACATTTCTCTGAGATAAATGCCCAAGGATACAATTACTGGGTCATATAGTAAGTTCATGTTTAGTTTTGAAAGAAACTGCCAAACTATTTTCCAGAGTGGCTCTACCATTTTACATTCCTACCAGTGATGTATATATTTATCATTATGAAGAAAAATGAACCTTTGCCCCTACCTCACACCATGCAGAAAAATTAATTTGAGATGGATTACAGATCTAAACTTAAAGTTTAAATCAGAAAGCTTTTAGAAGAGAATATCTTCATGATTCAAGGGTAGGCAAAGTTTTCTTAGGTCATAAAAAGCAATCACATAAAATATAATTTTAGACTTTATATATTTTATTTGTTAATATTTTGTTCAAGATTTTTACATTTATGCTCATAACAGATACTGGTTGAATTTTTTTCTTGTAATCCCTGTCAGGTTTTGTTATCAGAGTTATACTGGTAACATAAAATGAGTTGGAGAGTGTTCCTTTCTCCTCTATTTCCTGAAAGAGCTGTGTGAGACTGGTATTATTTCTTTCTTAAATATTTGATAGTATTGAAATCATCCGGACCTGGAGATTTTTGTGGGGCAATTTTTGATAACAACTTCATTTTATTTGATAGATAAAAGGCTAGTCAGATTTTCTATGCCATCTCATGTCATTTTGGTAATTTGTTCCTTTCAAGGAATTTTTCCATTTCACCAAATTGTTGAATTTTGGTATAAAGTTACTCATACTAACTCTATATTATCTTCTTGCTGTCTGTAGGTTATCCCATTTAAAAAATTTTCTGATTTTGATAAATAGTATTTTCTCCCTTTGTTTCTTTGGCAGTCTTTTTATTGATTTATTAATTTTATTACTTTACAAAGAACTAATTTTTGACTTTGTTAATTTTTTTCTCTAGCCTGTCTGCTTTCTATTTCATTGATTTTTGCTGTTTTATTATTTTCTTTCTTCTAGTAACTTTGGGATTAATTTACTTGTCTCTTTTTTAGCTTCATTAAAGAGAAAATGAATATAACTGATTTTATATCTTTCTTTCTTTCCTTTTTTTGTGAGGAAGATTAGCCCTGAGCTAACATCTGTTGCCAATCCTCCTCTTTTTGCTGAGGAAGACCGGCCCTGGGCTAACATCCATGCCCATCTTCCTCTACTTTATATGTGGGACGCTGCCACAGCATGGCTTGATAAGATGTGCATAGGTCCCTGCCCGGGATCAGAACCTGTGAACCCCTGGGCCACTGAAGCAGAGCCTGTGAACTTAACCACCATGCCACTAGGCCAGCCCCCAAAATCTTTTTTTCCTAATAAAATCATTTAAAGCTATAAATTTTTCTCAAAGCACTGATATAGCTGCAATCCACAAATTCTGATATATTATATTTCATAATCATTCATTTAGAAATATTTTCCAATTTTCTTTGTGATTTATTTTTTATTTATTTATTTGTTTATTTATTTTCTTTGTGATTACCTACTTACAAGTCTGTTTTTAATTTTCAAGTCTTTTGTGGTTTTCCAGTCATAATGTCGTTATTGATTTCTAATTCAATTCTGTTGTGGCCAGAGAACATATTCTGTAAGATCTCAGTGTTTTGAAATTTACCAAGACTTGTTTTATGGCCCGGCCTATTGTTTATAAGCATATTGTTTATCTCATTGAACGTTCCATGTCCACTTTAAATAATGTGTATTCTTCGGTCATTGGGTGTAACATTCCATAAATGCAATTTAGATAAAGGTGGTTGGTAACACTGTTCAGCTCTTCTATATACTTGCTGAATTTTGAGTAGCTGCTCTATCCATTACTGACAGGCAGTGCTTAAACTCCAAATATTTTTTGTTTATTTCTCTCTTTAGTTCTGTCCATTTTTACTTCATGTACTCTTAAATATTTAGTTTTGATCCAAGCACATTTAATGTAAGACCCAGGCGTTAGGTGTTCCTAACGTAATGATTCATTTTGTTATTTCTTAACAATTATTTCATCATCCTATTATTCTCTTTTAATACTCCTTTTCTTGAAGTATATTCTGTCTGATATCCTCCCATTCTATTCTGAACCCATGACAATTAAATTTTCAACATCACTCCACCAAAACTGTTCCTGTAGAGATCAATAATGATCTCCACATTGCTAAATGCAATGGTAATTCTCAGTCCTTATCTTACTAGACTATAAGGAAGAAATCAGCATTTCCACAATAAAATAACTCTAAGTCATGTATTAAGATAAAAATTCAACTGACAGAAAAGAAGCTTCATGCTTAACTCCCTCAGACAAACATAATACCTTCATAGGTATTCAATATTATACTCTTCTTTGTTCTTCTAAACAGTGTTACTTTTCAAATGTAAATATGACTTACTTTCTAATATATCTTATCAGTATCCCCTTTCACTTGTATATTATCAGTATACCTTTCCAATAACCTTTTTGGAATTTGCTAATTTATGATAAGGTCCACCTTTTCCTTACCTGCTAGGCATCAAAAGTCTAATCTTCCATACTGATTTAACGAAGTCCTTCCTTCTCTACTTACCATTAGGCAAATCTTGGAGTGGATCTTTGGTATATTAATGTATAGAATGGAGAGCTTATAATTTTAATTTAAAAGCCAGGGTGCTGGTACCTAGGTCCTCTCTGATAAGCATTTTGCTTACCTCCTATACTGTAGTTCTCATAAATGACAATGTTTTATTTCTAATTTGTTTCTGTGGTCTTTTTGCACAGAAAATTGGCAGGATATTCTTGGAAGGGTCTGGAGCAACACAGACCCTAAGACCAGTGGAGGTGGGGTTCCAGGATTTGACCAAGTGCGCTCATGGTAAAACTCCTTGGTGTCTTACTTCCTTCTGGTGCCAAGGAAACTCCATACTTGAGCTGTTTTCAGAAAGATGTTGTTTTCAGGTAGGTATCATAAACTGACCCTGTCTGTCTATCTGTCTGTATGTCTAGCTTCTTTGTTACTGCTTCTTACTTCGACTCCAGAAAAATTCAGTCCACTCTTTTTGGACCTAGGATAAATCCATTTTGTATTAGTAGTGCTTACTCCAAGGATCAGGATGCGAGCCCACTCCCACTTAGTTCATTTTAAACTTTTATGTTTTCCTGTCTGCATAATTTGTAATTGGTTCACCAGAAAAAAAATTGGTGTTTTTTTTTTTCTTGATTAATCTTGGTTCAACTTTCTCATTCTATGGGGCAAATTTTCCAACATGTTTGTAAAGCTCTAACCATATTTCAACCACTTATCTTGTACCACCCTCAGAGCGCTGACCAGGTAGAATGGAAACTGTGGCACTAAGCAAGGATTAAGTAATTTAGCAACAGAATGTGCTGTAAGAGTCATTAGACCCTTCTAATTATCATGAGTAGGCTATAAACTGCAGGTTAATGAATTGTGGGGCACAACCCATAGGAAATCATCATTGAACCCTAGAAGATTCCAGCAGTTCAACTTTAACACCTAGAGGAGACATTAGTCTTATTTTCAAGGACTCAATTCTATTCTAAGTTCCTTTTCAGAAAGAGCACAGGCTGCAATAGCCTATTTTCTGATCTGTCTTATCTAACGGAATATGGCCACAAATAATTGGTAAACTCCTGTGGTTTTACATTAAGCTCAGTGCTTGACAGAAAAGCATCCTTACTTGTGGTAAGGAAAAGAATGAAAATGACAGCAGTGAAAGGAAAGACATGAAGAGAAAAAGGGAGGAAGCAGTCTAATAAATGGCAGGAGCTCTCAGCAAGAAAGAGCCTCCTAATCAGAAGAGGAAGCAGAGATAAGAAGTGAATGGGTGGGTCCAGGGAGTCAGCATCCTCCTGGAAGTGCAGGCAAAAAATTTGGGGTTTGTGCACGTGTATGTTTCTCAGTAGAGAGTCCAAAACTTGTATCAGATTCTCAGAAAGTTTAATTACTAAGGCAGAACATAATAAACTGTATTCAGAACCAGAGGTTACCAACCTCTGACCCATCCCCTCTCCATCCCACCTCCATGATTGTGGTGATGATATCACAGGTGTATACTAATGTAAAAAATTGTTGAATTGTACACTTTTTTGTGCAGTTTGTTGTATGTCAATTAAGACTCAATAATGGGGCCGCCCGGTGGTGCAGCGGTTTAGTTCGCGCTTGGCGGCCCGGGATTCGCGGGTTCGGATCCCGGGCGCCCGCCGACGCACTGCCTGTCAGCCATGCCGTGGCGGCGTCCCATATAAAGTAGAGGAAGATGGGCACGGATGTTAGCCCAGGGCCAGTCTTCCTCAGCAAAAAGGGGAGGATTAGAATGGATGTTAGCTCAGGGCTGGTCTTCCTCACACAAAAAAAGAAAACTAAGAAGCCAATTAAACATGGTCAAAATATTTGAACAGACGCTTCATCAAAGAAGACATACAGATGGCAAAAAACACATGAAAAGATGACCAATATCACTGATCATTAGAAAACTGCAAATTAAAACTACAATGAGGGGCCAGCCTGGTGGCGCAGAGGTTAAGTTCCCGCATTCGGCTTCAGCACCCAGGGGCTCGCCAGTTAGGATTCTGGGTGCGGATCTACTCACTGCTCATCAAGCCATGCTGAGGTGGCATCCCACATAGAGGAACTAGAAGGACCTACAACTAGGATATACAACTATGTACTGGGGCTTTGGGGAGAAAAAAGAAAAAGAGAAAGATTGGCAGCAGATGTTAGCTCAGGGCCAATCTTCCTCAAATAAAAAAACTATAAGGAGATTCACTACATACCTCAGGGATGTCTTTTGGCTAAAATCAAAAAGACTGACCATATCAAATGTTGGCGAAGAGGTGGAACAATTGGAATTCTGGTATAATACTGCTGTGAATGTAAAATGGCACAACCACTTTGGAGAACACTTGGGCCATTTCTTACATCACAACTTGTGAGATTCTAACGATCAACCAGGATTGGGAGCCATTGCTTTAATGGGCCGTGTTTAGAAAGATGCTAGGAACTGAGACTGAAAGATCTCAATTCTAACTCAACTCTCTTGCCTTTTATGATAATGCTGGGCAGCTGCCTCAACCCCTCTGAACCTCAGTTGCCTCATCTGTTATATGACAATAAGAATAACTGCCCTTTCCATTTCAGCGTTTTTGGGAAACTAGATATGCAATTGTTTTGTAAACTAGAGGCAGCCATATATGTGTTATTTATTATTAATACTAAATAATGCCATGGTGGGCAGTGACCCAAAAAGGCAGAATTAAGTGTTTCCATTAAGAAAGGAAGAAAAAACAAACAAACAAAAAGAAATGAAGGAACCTCAAAAAACAGGAAAAAACTCCTAAAACACCAAAAGGACCTAGTTCTGTAGAAGACATTAAAGCAAAAATGTAAGCAAGTATAGAAAAAGGTGGTTCTCTTCCCAAAGTGGAGGCCAAGTTCATCAATTATGTGAAGAATTGCTTCTGGATGACTGACCAGCAGGCTATTCAAGATCTCTGGCAGTGGAGGAAGTCTCTTTAAGAAAATAGTTTAAACAGTTTGTTAAAATTTTCCGTCTTATTTCATTTCTGTTGTAACGGTTGATATCTGGCCGTCCTTTTTATAATGCAGAGTGAGAACCTTCCCTACCGTGTCTGATAAATGTTGTCCAGGTTCCACTGCCAAGAATGTGTTGTCCAAAATGCCTGTTTAGTTTTTAAAGATGGAACTCCACTCTTTGCTTGGTTTTAAGTATGTATGGAATGTTATGATAGGACATAGTAGTAGTGGTGGTCAGACAAATGGAAATGGTGGGGAGACAAAAATATACATGTGAAATAAACTCAGTATTTTAATTAAAAAAAAAAAGAAATATAAGAGGAACACTAGGAGAGGGCGGTATCCCAAGCACTGTGGGAACAGAAACAGGAAATGGGTCAACAGGGTAAGGTGCCGCTCTGAGAGATCAAGTAGGATGACTGAAAAGTGTTGAGAAGAAAGTGGACAGCATTGTGTAAAGGAGTGTTTCTTAAACTTTTAGTGTGCATACAAACCACCTGGAGATCCTGTTAAAATGCAAATTTGAATTCATTTGGTCTTAGAAAGACCTGAGATTCAGCATTTTTAACAGGCTCCCAGGTAATGCAGGTGTAGACAGCTCTTTCAAGTTAAAAAGATTTGCTGGAAAGAGGAGGCAAGATATGATGTTGTAACCACAGGCCCATTTAGAGCCAGTTTGAACAGGCCCCATCTCTAATCAACAAAGTGATGAAGGATTGATTTTCAGGAAAACTGCAAAGTCACGTAGCCAGGGCATGCACAAAAGAAGAAATCATGACATCAAATTACCTCGGAACAAAGATCCTCCTACCCACAGAATCCAAGGACCGGGACATGACCAGAACTTGAAAGCCGGACTCTTATCAGAAGCAAGGGGTCCCTCATTCAGGAAGATCCAGTGTTAAAATTCCTTCCCCACCTCATGCAAAAATGTTTAGAACCCCATCATAAATGTTTAAAACCTTACCATAGACACCTGAAGCCTACCAATCAAAACTTGTCCCATCAGCATTTCCACGTGCCAACCTGTTCTCCCTAACCTCTTAAATTTTGTCCCAAATCCTGAATCAGGGAGACAGATCTGAGGGCACACACCTCCTGTCTCCCTGGAGATCAATCTTGCAGAATAAAAGCTGATTTCTCCCCTCAAAAAAAAAAAAAAAAAGAAAGAAATGAAGGAACCACATGACCATGGTCAGTTAAGTTCTAAAGGAAGCTTAGGAAAGTAAAATTCCTGGGACTTTTCTTTCTCATTCCATATACTTCTTTTTTGGTGAGGAAGATTGGCTCTAAGCTAACGTCTGTGCCCATCTTCCTCTCTTTTGTATGTGGGATGCCCGTCCCAGCATGACTTGATGAGCTGTGCGTTGGTCCGCACCAGGATTCGAACCTGTGAATCCCGGGCCGCCAAAGCAGAGTGCACAAACTTAACCATTGTGCCACTGGGCCGGCCTTCATACACTTCTAAGGTTACTGTGTCAGGAGTCCCCAAGACTGCCCCCAGGCTCAATGATTCACTAGGAGGACTCACAGGACTCAGCATATGGTAGTACTCACAATTGAGACTTATTGTAGTGAAAGGTTACAAAGCAAAATCAGCAAAGGGAAAGGGTCCATGGGGCAAAGCCTGGAAACCTGGAGCAAGCTTCCAAGAGTCCTCTCCCAGTGGAGTCACAGGGTGCATTTAACTCTCCCAGCAATGAGCTGTAACAACACTTGTGAAATATTATCTACCAGGGAAGCTCAGTACTAAGGTCTCTAACTGGGGGCTGGTCACATAGGCACCCTCTGCCTAGCACGTATCAAAATTCGACTCCCAGAAGGAAACCAGCTATTCAGCATAAACCACATTGTTTATATCAACAGTTTAGACATAGTGAGCCACTCCTGTCAGTTAGGATGATGGGAACCCTCTCCAAATTCAAGTTTCCGGGCACCAGCCAAGGGCCAGTCTAATAAGTAGGACTTTCAACAGAGAGCAGCCAGGCCTACTGTGTTAACTGTTTTCTGCACAGACACCTTTCTAAAATCTACTTCAGGGGGCCGGCCTGGTGGTGTAGCGGTTAAGTTCACGCGCTCCACTTCGGCGGCCTGGGGTTTCACAGGTTCGGATCCCGGGTGGGGACAGATGCACCGCTTGTCAAGCCATCCTGTGGCGGCGTCCCATATAAAATGGAGGAAGATGGGCACAGATGTTCGCCCAGGGCCAGTCTTCCTCAGCAAAAATAATAAAAAATGAAATCTACTTCACCAAGTAAGAGAAACCGATCTGATGATTTGTACATCCTCAAGAATAGATAAATTCCTAGAAACGGAATTGCTCTGTCAAAAAGTTATGTGACCATAACAAAATACTATGTATTTTGTTACGTATAGACAGCTGTTTTTCAGACAAGTTGTATCAATTATATTTTCACTGACAGTATATGAAGGCACATATTTCTTTGTACCCCCATCAATCTTAATATTTACTTTTATTGAGATATAATTGATGTATAACATTGTATTAGTTTTAGGTGTACAACATAATGATTTGATATATGTATATATTGCAAAATGCTTACCACAACAAGTTTAGTTAACACCCATCACCACCACATAGTTACAAAAAAATATTTTTTCTTGTGATGAGAATAAAGATCTACTCTCTTAGCAACTTTCAAATACACAACACAGGATTGTTAACTATAGTCACCATTCTGTATATCACACCCCCAGAATTTGTTTTATAACTGGAAGTTTGTACTTTTTGACCATCTTCATCCATATCATCCACCTCCCACCTGCCACCTCTGGCAACCACCAATCGGCTGTTTCTATGAGTTCGGTGTTTTTTTAGATTACACATGTAAGTGAGATAATGCAGTATTTGTTTTTCTCTGTCTGACTTAGCCTTCAAGGTCCATCTATGTTGTCACAAATGGCAGGATTTCTTTTTTCTAATAGCTAAATAATATTCCATTTTATAAATATACCTATACATATCTCACATTTTCTTTATCCGTTCATTTGTCAATGGTCACTTAGGTCATTTCTGTGTTTTGACTATTGTAAATAATGATCAATGAACAGGGGGGTACAGATATCTTTTTGAGATAGTGATTTTGTTTCCTTCAGATAAATACCCAGAAGTGTAATTGCTGGATCATACGGCAGTTCTATTTTTAATTCTTTGAGGAACTTCCATACTGTTTTCCATAGTGGCTGCCCCAGTTTACATCCCCACCAACCGTGCATAAAGTTTCCTTTTTCTCAAATTTTTTTTTTTTTTTTTTTTTTTTGTGGGGAAGACCAGCCCTGAGCTAACATCCGTTGCCAATCCTCCCCTTTTTGCTGAGGAAGACTGGCCCTGGGCTAACATCTGTGCCCATCTTCCTCCACTTTATATGGGACGCCGCCACAGCATGGCTGACAGGCAGTGCGTCGGCGGGCGCCCGGGATCCGAACCCGCGAACCCCGGGCTGCCAAGCGCGGACGAAACCGCTGCGCCACCGGGTGGCCCCTCAAATATTTTTATCTATTTAAAATTTGTAGTAACTCATGACCAGGAATTATTTGCATTAAATTACATTTCAGATACAGCAAGAAATGGAAATCTAAATGGAAGATTTGACTTTATTTAAAAATGAAACTATTTCTTTTCAGGCATCTTCTCTTCCTGAGAGAACATGTTAAAAAGTAAGGGACACCCGGGGCCGGCCCGGTGGCGCAGTGATTTAGTTCGTGCTTGGCAGCCCGGGGTTCGCAGGTTTGGATCCCGGGCGCCTGCCCACACACTGCTTGTCAGCCACGCCATGGCGGCGTCCCATATAAAGTAGAGGAAGACGGGCAGGATGTTAGCCCAGGGCCAGTCTTCCTCAGCAAAAAGAGGAGGATTAGCAACGGATGTTAGCTCAGGGCTGGTCTTCCTCACAAAAAAAAAAAAAAAGTAAGGGATACCAACACCCATATTTTGGTTTCAAAATACCATTCTTCAATAAAAGAAACCAGGGATCCTTGGAGAAATGGCTGATTCTAGGCTGGGCATGTTTGAAGGCCACTGGAGCCAACCTAAAAGAGCTCCCAATGGGCCAAAGCTGGAATGATTTGAACAATGGTACAATAAAATGAGTAACAATAGTATTGGATCATAACCCAAAGAATAAAATACATAGCCACAAATCACATTGATATAAATAAATGATTATAAATAAATGAATGGAGATGGGATAAATCTTCCTTATAGAAGAACTTCAAATAATTCTTCCAGGAGGTAGAATTTAATTCCCTTCCCCTCCAACGTGGACTGGACTTAGTGACTCACTTTCAAAGAATACAGAATGGAAAGGGGAAAACAGTAACTTTATTGTGGAGAACCTTGGCAGATATCTCCTTAACTAAGTGATCAAGGTGACATCAACAATGATCACTCATGTTGATATCATGTACCATCTGAAAAGTGATGAGAAGTGTAATCTCACCTCTGTAGTATTCTTCCCCAAATCCATAACCCCATTCTAATCATGAGGAAACATCAGACAAACCCAAGCCAAGCAATTTCCCACAAATTACCTGACTAGTATTCTTCAAACGTGTCAAGGTCATGAAAAACAAGGAAAGAAGGAGAAACTGTCACACACCAGAGGATATTAAAGAGACATCATGATTAAATGTAGTGTGTAATCCTAGATTGGATTCTGGAATAGAAAAATAATGTTAGTGGAAAAATGGGTGAAATCTGAATATAGTCTGTAGTTAATAGTATTGTATCCATGTTAATTTCTTAGTTTTATCATGTACCGTGGTAATGTAAGATGTTAGCATTTAGAGGAAGCTGACTGAAGAGTATACAGGAACTCACTGTACTATCTTTGCAACTTTTCTGTAAATCAAAAATTATTCCAAAATAAAAAGTTTATGTTAAAAAAGAGTGATAGTTTCAGGAATAAGTGAATAAGGGATAGTTTCCAGGATGCAGCTATAAATATTATCCAGAGTGGTAACAACAGGATTGCTTAAGAAAAACTATATAGGGAAAAGAGCCTGGAGAACTGGAATCTAGCCTTATTGACTGCCCCAAAACGGGAATTCAAAATAAGTAAAAGATGCAGGGCCCCTGACAACTAGAACAAATTAATTTTTCAAATGTGATCTTCTTCCAGTCAACTGACTCATTGAAACATGTGGCTTGGGAAGAGAAAGGATGAGAGAGTAGAGCTGATGAAACTTTGATTCCTGGGTGGCCACAGAGGCACCCATGGTGTGGACCTGCAGCTGTGCTATGATCAGTTACTGGAAGTAAAAAGTTACCAGTGAAATTTAGAAATGATGGATCCAACTCCCGGGGCTCATGGGATGTATAAGGAAGCACAAAATGATAAGAGACAGGCAAAATATGCAATCCCTTGGTTACTGTTATCTATAATAGCTAAAATCAAAGTACAAGAAAGTGTGAGGGTGGATCTTGATGCTGGGCCAAGCTTGGATTCTGGCCAGTCTGAGCTACAGCCTCTAGCCTCAGGGCCCCTACCAACAGGTAAAAGTTAAAATGCAAAGAAAAGAAATTGTTGGAGGTGGATTCTGACACTGGG
The DNA here is from genome assembly GCA_031878705.1 of Tapirus indicus. NCBI lineage: Eukaryota > Metazoa > Chordata > Mammalia > Perissodactyla > Tapiridae > Tapirus > Tapirus indicus. The sequence goes on along the minus strand of CM062918.1, from coordinate 104,744,502 downwards.
CCAAGCTTGGATTCCAGCCAGCCTGAGCTACAGCTGCCAGCCTCAGAGTTGATTCCAAGGGAAAAATTATGCTGAAATAACAAATAGCAAAGAAGGTTGGAATAACTTGTAAGAGAATGGACAAAACAAAGGGGAAAGAGAAAGGGCAGAGACGAGGGATTCTCCTATCAGGGTGAAAATTCGTAAACAGTTAGTAAGAAATGAGACGAATAAAGCTGACATTGATGAAGTCAAAACAAACGTCTTAATGCACCACTCTCAGAATTTGGCTGGACTAATGAGACCCCTACTCCTCCCTCAACACTGAAGGGCTCTAAACAAAGCTGCTTTATTCACCCTAGTTTGGAGGAACTCAAGAAACTTGACCTCCAGTTACCCGGGGGTGATTTTCCTGCAATTTAATCAAAATAAGAAGTGATGAGATGGCCTGACCCCCCAGCTGGGGACCCAAAGCCATATATGCACCTGAGTGGGTAAAACAGTCAAGGGTACAGATGTGTCATTTCTGGGGCTCCTTGATGTGAGAGCCCCACGCACTGTGGTTCCAAAACCTGTTGGTGAAGTCCTAATGGGGCTACAGAACGCAAGGGGTTGATGGGACTAAGGTGAAAACTTGAACGGAAATTGGTATGTTTGAACAGGCTTTATGTGAAGTGGTTGTGTCTCCTTTACCTGAATGTATTATAGAGATGGAAGTTGTGTCTGACTGGGGAATGCTTCCTCTCCCCAGTTTTGTAAAACAAGGCATAAAAATATACCCTTCTGCCCATATTGATTGGACACACCAGTGTTGACCATGATAATATTTTAAGGAGTTGTTACATAAAACATTGCTGATAGACTCTGCAGTAATGAAACTTATTCCAGTGTTCTATTTTCTAGGTTCTATTAAACATATCTTTCAATAGAAAAGATGTCATTTACAATAAGCACCAATAAAATAAAAAATGATATAAAATATCTCCTAAGTATTTTATTTGAGAACCTTTATGAATAGAACTGTAAAACTTCTAAGGAATATACAGATAGGAAGACTTAATGTTATAAAAATACTAGTTCTTCTCAAATGAATTTATATTCAATGTTATCCCAATTAAAATACCAGAAGGATGGATTTCTTTTTGGAAGTTGAAAAAAATTAATCCTGGAAAATTCTGAAAAGGAAAATGAGGAGGGAGTAGCCGAGCAGATAATTTAAAAATATGTAAGCAATGGGGCTGCCGGGTGGCGCAGCGGTTTAGTTCGCGCTTGGCAACCTGGGGTTCGCGAGTTCGGATCCCGGGCGCCCGTGGACGCACTGCCTGTCAGCCATGCCGTGGCGGCGTCCCATATAAAGTGGAGGAAGATGGGCACGGATGTTAGCCCAGGGCCAGTCTTCCTCAGCAAAAAGGGGGAGGATTGGCAATGGATGTTAGCTCAGGGCTGGTCTTTCCCACAAAAAAAAAATATGTAAGCAATATCTTCCTCTATTGCTCATTTTTGATTTTAGTCTTAAGGTCTATTTTGGATATCAATATAGGTAAAATAACTCTCTTTTAATTAAAATTTGCCTGGCATATCTTTTTAATTTTTTTTCTTTTGAATTTCCAGATCTTAAACTTTAGGTACATCTCTTGTTAAAAGCATATAGCTGTTTACCACTTCTTCCAGCTGCACTGGAACCAGCCACAATCATCTTTTACCTCTTATAATTGCAGTAGCTTCTAACTGGTCTCTCTGCGTCTATCGTTGCCTAAATTCAGTGCAAAATTTCTTTTGGGTATGTGACTAAGGATGGAATTACTGGGTCATCGGGTAATTGAATTTTGTCAGTTACGTTTAGCTCACAACAGTCCCCAAATTCAGTAGCTTAAAAATAACAATTATTTATTATCACTCACACACCTGTGAATGGGCTGGGGGTCAGCAGATCCAGGCTGGGCTTGGCTCTGCTTCAAGCTACAGATTTAGCTGAGCTAGGCTTCTCCCTGAGGTTTGGACTAAGGCAGCTCCACCTGTTTATTTTGGAGGCCAGGGAAAGGTGGCAGCAGTTCCCCAGGGAAGCTCTTTCTCTGGCAATGACAGAAATGCTAGAGGGCAAGTGGTTAACAGGCATGATCTCCTCAGGCCTAGGCTCAGAAGTGACACAGTGTTACTTCTGCCTTATTCTACCGGCCAAGTCATACAGCTGAACCTAAAGTTAAAGGGAAGCATACCTCTCCCTTTTAGTAGAAGGAACTTCTCTTAGTCTGTTTGGGCTGCTAAAACAAAAATACCATACTGGGTGGCTTATAAACAACAGAAATTTATTTCTCATAGTTTTTTGAGGCTGGAAAATCCAAGATCAAGTCACCAGCAGGTTCAGTGTTTGGTGAGAGCCTGCTTCCTGGTTCATAGACTGCCATCTTTTTGCTGTAATTGCACATGGCGGAAGGGGCAAAGAAGCTTTCTTGTGGGGTTTCTATAAAGGCACTAATCTCATTCATGAGAGCTCCACTCTCATGACCTAATCATTTCCCAAAGGCCCCACCTCTTAATACCATCACATTTGGAGCCAGGATTTCAACATATGAATTCTGGGGGACACAAATATTCAGACCATAACAGAACTACAAAAACCACTTGGTAGAGAGCATGGAATTGGCGGTGGGGTGGGGTGGGTGAAGAATTGGGGCCATACATGTTCAATTTTCCTAGATAAGCCAAACTACTTTTTAAAGTGGTGGTACCATTTTACGCTCTTACTAGCAGTAGACGGTTTCAATTTTTGCATTCTTGCCTACAGTTGATATTCACAGAGATTCAAAGGTTTGCCAGTCTAGTAGGCATGAGCAACAAAAGAAAAAGATTAATTGGACTTAATCAAAATTTTAAAACTTTTAAAAACTATCTTAATTGCTGATGTTTGCCCGAATGTTTGTGTCCCCCTAATTCATATGTTGAAATCCCAATACCCAATGTGATGGTATTAGTTGGTGGGGGCCTTTGGGAGATGATTAAGTCATGAGGGCATAGCACTTATGAATGAGATTAATGCCCTTACAAAAGAGACCTGAGAGAGCTCCCTTGCCCCTTCCCCCATATAAGGAAACAACCTAACAAGTCTGCAACCCAGAAGATGGCCCTCACCTGACCAAGCTGGCACCCTGATCTTGTACTTCAGCCTCCAGAACTGTGAGAAATAAATTTCTGTTGTTTATAAGCTACCCAGTCTGTGGTATTTCATTAAAGCAGTTCAAATTGACTAAGACATTAACCATTTTTAAATATACAGTTCAGTAGGTTAATCATATTCACATTGTTGTGAAACAGATATCCATAACTTTTTCATCTTGCAAATATGAAGCTCTCTACCCATTCAACAACAATTCCCCTTTTCCCCTTCTCTCAATTCCCATTTACTAGCATTCTACTTTCTGTTTCTATGAATGTAACTGCTTTAATTACCTCACACAAGTAGAATCATACAATATTTGTCTTTTTGTGACTGGCTTATTTCACTTAGCATAATGGCCTCAAAGTTCATCCATGTTTAGGATATGACAGGATTTCCTTCCTTTTTAAGTTTGAATAATAGTCCCTTGGATGTATAGACCATGTTCTGTTTCTCCATTCATCCACTGATAGACGTTTGGTTCCACTTCTTGGCTGTTGCAAACAGTGCTGCTATGAACATGGGTATGTAAATATCTCTTCAAGATCCTGCTTTCAATTCTCTTGGATATATATCCAGGAGTGGAATTACTGGATTATATAGTGTTCTATTTTTAATTTTTTGAGGAACCTCTATACTATTTTCCATAGTGGTTACACCATTTTACAAGCCCAACAACAAAAATAAAAACTTTCGTTCTTCAAAGGACACTATCAAGAAAATGAAAAGATGATCTATAGAATGGGATTTGCAAATCATGCATCTGATAAGAGACCTGTGTCCAGACTATATAAAGAACTCTTGCAACTCAATAAAAATAATAAATAAAAAATAAAAACTCAAGTAACCCAATTAAAACACAAGCAAAGCACTTGAATAGACATTTCACCAAAGAAGATAGACAAATGGCCAATAAGCACATGAAAAGATATTCAACATCATTTTAGACATTAGGGAAATGCAAATCAAAACCACACTGAGATACCATTTCACACTCACTAGGATGCATAAAATCAAAAAGTCAGATATTAACAAGTGTTGTTCAGGATGTAGAGAAATCGGATCCCTCATATACAGCACAAAAATAGCTATCTATTAAATAATGTTGAATATCTGCAGAATATTCTGTTACAGGATGTTTCAAAATTTATTATTTTTTTTGTGAGGAAGACCAGCCCTGAGCTAACATCCGTCGCCAATCTTCCTCTTTTTGCTGAGGAAGACTGGCCCTGGGCTAACATCCGTGCCCATCTTCCTCTACTTTATATGGGACGCCACCACGGCATGGCTGACAGGCAGTGCATCGGCGGTCGCCCGGGACCCGAACTCGCGAACCCCGCGCTGCCAAGCGCGAACTAAACCGCTGCGCCACCGGGCGGCCCCCAAAATTTATTTTTACCACTTTCCTAACCCAACATTTAGGTTTTTATATCACTTCTTATTTTCATTCTTATTTTAATCTTTTTATTAAGCAGCTTTATTTTTACATAATTTATGTATTATAAAGTTCACTCATTTAAAGCATAAAACTTAATGATTTTTAGCATTCTTACAGGTGTGGAACCACTACCATAATCTAATTTTAGAGTGTTTCCATCATCCCAAAAAGAAATTTTGTCCCCATTAGAAGTCATTCCCTATCCCTGTGTCCCCACCCTCTTCTTCTTCCTTCCCTTAGTTCTAGGCTACCACTAATCTAATTTCTTTCTCTCTATAGATTTGCCTATTCTGAAAATTTCATACAGTCATATAACATGTGGCCTTTTGTGACTGGCTTCATACACTTACAATGTTTTCAGGGTTCATTCATCTTATAGCATGTATTAGTATATCATTCCTTTTTATGGCCAAATAATATTGTGTTGTATAGCAGTACCACATTTTGTTTATCCTTACCTCTCTTGATGGATATATGGGTTGTTTCCAATCTGGGGTTATTGTGAATACTGCTTCTATGGACAGTTGTGAACAAGTTTTTGTGTGAACACGTTTTCATTTTTCTTGGGTAATATACCTATTGCTGGGTCATATGGTAACCACTGTATTTATAAACTCTTTTATTTATTTTGCCTTGTTTCTTCTCCAAAAGACATCCTTTTCAAAATATTCCTCCTCTGATATATACAAATGGTTCACAGAAAAGAAAATACAAAGAGCTCCTAACCATGAGAAAAAATGCTCAATTTTATAATAAAAACGCAAACTTAAAGCACAGGATGCTTTTCTCACTGCAGACTGATAAAATGTTTGATAATAAAACAGTTTGGTAAAATTGTGTAGAAACTGGCACTCTTATACCTTGTTGGCTACTTTACTCCAGTCCTTGAACGTTTAATCAAGAGACAAGGGGTGCCAGTTTCTGTTTGGCCCATTCATTCATTGGGTTCAATTTCCTTATTTAAAAAAAAATGAGATTTGAATTTAATTTCTGAAATCTATCCCAACTGAGATGATTCAGCCCTAAGAAGTCACAAAGACTAGAGCAATCCAGGAAGGGATAATTCACTTCAGAGTAAGAAAAGCGAGAAATATCTGCATTTGACAGTTTGCTGGGTTCCCAGCATATCCTGGGTTATAGTCAGAAGTGGTTTTAACGATCTTGAACAAAACGGAGTAAGAACAGGTTTCCGTGGGCGCCCACGCCTGCGCAGTGAAGGCGGCTCGCGGGAGACCTAGCGCGACCGAAGCCCCGCCTCTTGTAGGTTCTGCGGGTTCACCCCCGCGCGGGGTCGGAGCTCCCACGACCTCCCGGGCTGCGGAGGTGGGTGGTCGCGGCCGCAGGGCCACGGCGGGGGCTGGCTGGGTTGCGCGTCCTGGGACGCCTAGCGCTCGGTGCTCGCGGGCGCGAGTCTGGAGCAGTGGTACCGGAGGGAGCGAGGCAGCAAGCACAAGAGGAAGGTGGATGCCTGGCGGGGACCCCCCCCCCCCCCGTTTCAGCGGTGCCGCCGTAACCGTGGCCCAGATCAAGGACACAGATTTGTTACTAGATGATTTGCTGGTGCCACTCTGGGAATCCACACCCAAGAGGTTCTCCGTGGTGATGACCTAGAACGAAGAGCCTGACCTAGTCGGCTCAGGCCTCACCTGCAGCCTGGTCCTTAACATCTCGCAGCTCTGCTGTTCCAAGCGCGGAGGCACTCCCTCTGCCTTTCCCTGGTCTCACTTGCCCAACCCTGGGCAGGGGCCGCCAGCCCAACCTCAGCTGGAGCCACCCAGTTGGATCCTTGGCCAAATTTCTGCCACACACACTTTTGGTTTAAAAAAACAATAAGTGACACGTTTCGAATTGGATTTTATCTAAAGCCCAGGTGGCTTTGGGAGGTGTGGAAGGAGGAAATCATCTCAATCAAGGACCACTTCATCCAGCCAGCTGTCGAACATTTATTGTCCTAGTATCAATTTATTGAAGTTCCAAAGTTATCCTTCAATACCTGCTTTGTGGTAATGGATGGAATTCCTTTAAATCATTTCTTCTTTAGAGTGTGAAGTACAATGAAGTTTTCTCAGTGGATGGTGCTGGAAAGATATTGTAGGAGGAAGGGGGCTTCTCCTGTTTGTTCCAGTGGCTACACCATAGGTCAGGGGTGTAGATGAGAGAACACTTGGTGGTGCCCTGCCTCAGCCATGCACCCAGAATGCAAGTTCCCTCAGCCACCTCACAGCCCCAGCCCAGGTCTGGCAATCACTTTCCACAAGGCCCCAGGCCTCCCACTCATATATTAGTTTCCTCTGAGTACTCAAGTACCTGGCCACCAGCTGTGGCTCACCTAGAGAGTTTGTCTCTTGCTTGCCTGGGGAATGCACACTAGCTCTGGCCCATGCAATCCAGCAAATTTATCTGCTATCCAGTAGATTGCAACCTATGCCTTTTCCATTAAGATCTTAACCTAAGCTTTGGTATCTAGGATACCATATTGAGTTCTCTTATATCCTTTAGTTTTTACTTACTTTTACTATAGCTTAATATTCTCTACATTAAACTTTCTTGCTTAAATCAGTGTGGTTTGTCTTCTGATAGGAGCCAGAATGATACACTGAATAAACATCAGTTACATGTCAGGCAGTGTTCTAGGCATGAACAAGGCAGACAAGGTACTTGCTATTATGGAGCTTATATTCCACAGAGGTTCTTAACTGAGACCTAACTCACAAGGTAGGCTCAGCCATGCAAACTTTTGAGGCAGAATATTGTAAGCACAGGAGACAAGTGTAAAGAACCTAAGTGATAATGAACTTGATGTAATGAGAACTAGGAAGACCAGTGGGGCTAGACTTCAGAGAGCAGAGAGAGTAACATAGATGAAGTTGAAGACACAAACCTTTTAGGTAAAGCAACCATAACTTATTGTCAGGGCAGTTCTGAGAATGAATGAAAGCAGTATACTGAAAGTCACACCAGGGTAACAGGAGTCAGCTGGGACTTATGGTCACCCAATTTATAGGCCTCGGTAAAGGAGTCTAGATACTATTTTAAGTGTGACAAGATGTAACTGGAAGGCTTTAAGCAGGGGAGTAACATGATCTAATTCTAAAAGATCACTGTGATTATGTGGAGAATGAATTATAAGGAAGCAAAGGTGGAAAAAAGGGAGCTAAGACAACCACAGTTACGGAGAATATGGTATACTCAGAGGCTCCTTTGGGACAGTCGGGAATTTCATTCTTTCATTCCTTCTAACATACAAAGTGCCACAGTATAAGGATTATGTTCGGAGTAAGAAGGCTCCATAGAGCTCATGCCTGGGCTGAATAGAAAAAGGAAGTAGCAATTCAAATATCTTTATCTTTAGTAAGTGAAGGGAAACATAGGAAAGGGAGTGTCAGAACTACACAAATGAAGGCAGGCCTGTGTTAATGAGTGCCATAGTGGGTGTGAGGTGTTTTCTTATATAAATGGGAGCCAACTGAAAAGGTAGCAGGGCCGCTGCCCTGGAGGGGTTGCGTGATCTGCTAGAGGGCTTAAGTCTTTTCTGTAGTCGACTGAAAGCTATCGAAGGATTTTAAATAGGATAGTGATAAATATGTCATATGGATGCTTTGACATTAGTGTACGATAAATTTTAGAGATCAACGACTTGAGGAGAAAGGAAGTAGGAAAGACCATGAGAGAAAAAAAGAATTCTCACTGGGGAAAGAAAGCAACAAAATTTATTAAATATGCAAAGCAATGTACTAAGGCTTTTTCATTTCATCTGCATAATAACAAGTATTGCTATTTCCATATGTGTGAGACTCTCTTATAAGAAACTTACTCAAGGTTACAACAGGAACTGAGTGGCCAAACCAGGATTTAAAGCTGATTTTGTTGTTACAGGAAGGACCAAAATAAAACAAAAAAACCAAGCCTGTGATGTCATATGTACATTCAGAATTTTTATTTCAAAACAAAGAACTACAGTAACATTAATAGAAAATCCATTTGGAAGTAGTCACATTCTGGTCACTGAGAAATGGGAAAACTTCCACACTCCATCACTGCCAACCCACTGTTTTTCAGGAGCCAGAAGTAGAGGTGCAGTTAGAGGAAAGTCACCTGTTCCAGCAAAGCCCCATTCCACAGCTCTGAAAGTTTTTATCCAAAGGCTCAATGACCAGAAGGAATGATGAGAACTGAGAACTAAAATACTGTCATAGGCAAGGGTTTGGGCTATAGGACCTGAAATGTGTAAGCACCAAGGAGGGAAATGGAGACCAAGCAACATACGAGAAAGGGAAGATCGGGGTCCAATCTCCATTCATAAAAATACCGGGAAAGTAGATGATTGTGGAGGTATCTGTGACCTGTATCAAGTGTAAATCCCTCCCGACCTCATCTAACTCTCTGAAATGCTCCAAGTTAGAAAAGTCTTCAGCTTGTTTCTCAGCCCCTTAAAAGAATGCTGCCCTTTCCCCCACAACTCCCCTCCAGTGCCCCTAGGGGGCCACATGCCCTAATCTCACACTCTCCTTCCTACTCTCCTTGTCTGAGACTGGAGAGAGGCTGAGTCCTCCACTCTCAATCTCAAGATTTAGGAAGTTCTCCCCCTACTCTCCAAACAAGGAAAGGGAGCCAGATGAGATTGAACTCTAAAGTCTGGAAGAAAACCATAAATGCAAATTCCACCCAGCAGAGGCAGTGTTATTTACATACATAGGGATGAGTTTTAACACACTGTACCCAAAGTGGGGGCTGTAGGAACAGAGGAAGCAAGTTACCAATAAACTACTTCCACCCAGAGCAAAGTGACAGTGCATGTACATTCCTACTCTCAAGTAAGGGCTACACTGCACATTTACTCAGTACCATCTCAAATGTGGTCTATGGGAAAGATTCAAGTCCTCTAACAGCACTTGACATAATACTATGGTAACATGGTAACAGGCTCACTGGACACGGTAACAGATATAAACAAGCATGCAATGACCCTAAAGCAACAATATACTTCAACTAAATAATCGTTCAGAAAAAAATCCTCCCCCAGAGCTGAGGTTAAAAATTCCAAGTTAGCTATGAACATTCTCCTCTGAATTCTTTTAAAGCTATGGCTTATAACAAAATAAAAATCAACATCTAAACTCTCCTAAAGAAGAAAATGGAGAAACAACAAACCTCTACCAAGAACCAATATTTCAGGTTGCTCATTTGGAGGGCTTTCCCACCAGATGGGTGGTAGGAGTACTTAGAAAAAAAGTGAGTCCACTACAAGGGGAAGAAGTTGTTTGGTCCAGTGAGAGGAGAGAAGATTTCTAGAAATAACCTTCTCTTCTCTGGACTCTATCCAAAATTAGAACCCATCAACCATGTAGTTAACTACAATGCCCCTTCTTAGTAATAATCCTGGATTTCAAGTAATACTACATATAATCTTAAACAAAGAAAAAACTTCCAAAGGAAACCAGTAGCTTCTTTATACAGGCACATGACTTTTCTGAGAAATAAAACTTGAGCGTTTCCATCTGAAGGACAGAAATTGTTAAGAGGCAACGTGCAAACCTCACACACCACATCACATACCCTCCAAAAACGCATTACATTTCTCCCTAAATTCTTCCCTTCTTATTGCACCTTAACCTCTTCAGTATCAAATCTTCTACCCTATAACCTCTCTTTAAGCACCTCCCTCTAACCTCAATTTCCTTAAGTTTTCATTATTTGGTAAAATTACTTTACATTAAAAAAAATAAATATTTATGCAATAAAACCAGAAGATAAAATAAATAAAACTCAAGTTAATTTGCTCTGCAGAGCTGCATGGAAGTGAGGAAGGTGCTCTTATTTAATTCCTCTCTGCCCTCCACACTCATTTATATTTGCTTCCTGGTAAGTCTGAGGCTGGGGAAATTGTACCCTCACTCTCACTCCCCTAACGTGCCCTCATGAGGCAATATTAAAACCTAAGGGAGGAAGAGCTGGCAAAGTTGTCATATGCCAAGTGGCCAATCCCTCCTGAAATGAAGGTAGGTTCACTTGGTCTCTCCTAAACAGAAGAGAATGTCCAAGAAATGAAATATTTAAAAAGCCATTGAAGATACAACTAACCTCAGCATTGGATTCCTCTGAGTGCTCATGGAGTGTGTAGGATGAGAAAGGAATCAAGTAGCAGCATTCAGAAACAGTCCTGGGTTACAACCTGATGAGGTCTCTCCCTCATTCAGGGAGAGGTTGCTTTTTCATGTTGGGAGGGAGGCGGGAAGCAGGCATGGCTTAGACATTGGTGGTGGTCTCTTTAACAGGCTGGATGCTGTTCATCTCCACCATGGGGCCTTTTTCACCTCTGTTAGACTCCTGTGTACGCCCTTCAAAGGCTCGTGTAATTTCCTCAAAAGTCCTGCCACGGGTCTCAGGGACTTTGAAGAAGGTGAAGACCAAGAAGATAACAAGGAAGCCGGAGAAGACAAGAAAAACGTAGGCTCCTAAATAGAACTAGTGAAAGGAAACAAAAAAGGAACGTTGATACAAAAATCTGGTCATTGACAAACTCCAGTTTCTTTCATATCCATATTTCCAAAAGGCTTCAAGCCATAACCCTTCCATATTTAATGAAAACAGTAAGGTTTCTTCAGAGATTCACTTATGATTCCATTGCTAACTTCCTGTATTTCTCTGCAATATTTTGTGTCATTTGTTTTCCTATTCATTAAAGTTAGCTGCTTCCAAATACCTACTGAGTATTTTAAGACTTTTGATTATTATTTTTAAAATCTGGGTTTCTGAAAGACTCATGGAAATAGGAAATGCATTCTAGATGTCCGTTGCAAGTTCCTTTATTTAACAAATCAAGTCCGGGTCATTTTATAATAGGACCTACCTGACTCATTAACATCATATGCTTAGCAAGCCTTTAAGATCATGAAGCTATTAATACTAGTTCAAATTATGGATTTTAAGTACAGATCTTCCTCGACTTACCATGGGGTTACATCCTGATAAACCCATCATAAGTTGACAATATCATTAAGTTGAAAATACATTTAATACACCTAACCTGCCAAGCATCACAGCTTAGCCTAGCCCACCTTAAACGTGCTCAAAACACTTACATTAGCCTACAGCTGGGCAAAAATCATCTAACATAAAGCCTATTTTATAATAAAAGTGTTGAATATCTCATGTAATTTATTGACTGCTGCACTGAAAGTGAAAAACAGAATGGTTGTTTGGGTACAGAATGGTTCTAAGTGTATCGGGTATCTGCCTTCATGATCGCGTGGCTGATGGAAAGCTGAGGCTTGAAGGCGCTGCCCAGCACCACAAGAGTATCTTACTGCATATTGCTAGCCCAGGAAAAGATCAAAGTCCAAAATTCCAAGTTTGGTTTCCACTGAATGTGTATCACTTTCTCACCATCATAAAGTGAAAAATTGTAAGTCGAACCATTGTAAGTCAGGGACTGTCTATTGGTTTGGAATCCTTTGAGGCTTATCACTGTCACTCTGTTTCTAGGCAGAACTATGGCTGTATCACCTCAGACTAGACATCTTTTAAAAGTTTTCAGTTTTTCCCTCCTGCTTCAATCTTTTCTATTATCATCCCTTCTTTTTCTATATGTTATTGAAAACGAGGGAAAAATCTGGTTTAAAGCCCTTGATATCTAATCCTTCATTATGTCAGTAACTATTATTAAGGTATATCTTAAACATGTTAGCTTAAGTAGGCTGGTTTCAAGATGGGCTAGGTGAGTTGTTTTACTTACTGCAGCTGAGGGGAAGAGCAGTCCAACCAAAAAGTTTGAGGTCCAGTTGGAACAACCAGCCACTGCCACTGCAGTTGGGCGGGGTCCCTGGCTGAAGAGTTCGGCCACAATAAACCAGGGAATGGGGCCTGGGCCAATTTCAAAGAAGGCCACGAAGATCAAGATAGCCCCAATACAGACAAAGCTCATCCAATGATAGTCATCCTATATGAGGAAGGAACACATAAAAGTTAATATTAATGACAGCACGACCTAGGCAGGATCCAGCTTCTCAGAGATGAGTACTGACTGATAAAAACTCCTTCTGTCCTATGGTATAATGGAGTTACTGGACTGAGTCAAAAGCCTTGGGCTTTTGCTAGCTGTGTGATCACACAAATGTCATTTGGCACTGAGACCATCTCATCATCTGTAAAATGGGAATAATAACTACCTCAAGATTACTTTAAGAATTAAATTAGATAATGTATTTTACAAGCTCTATGTTATATAGATTTAAGGATTCTAGCAGTTTGATTACCTATCTCTGATGATCCACTTTTCTTAAAACTCTGGGAATGTTGCTTCTCTCAAATTTGACTTTATCCATTTCCAACTTCAACTACCCAACCATCACAGAGAGTCAACTGTAAGCTCTCTCCTTTCCCCCTCCCCTCCCTTTCCTTCACTCAAAGAGCACTCACCTTTAATAAGAGTGAAACAGTCATGAGGATAGAACAGGAAGCCATCCCTCCAAGGCCTATCATATGTAGCGTCCTCCTCCCTGCCTTATCCACCAGGAATAGCTAAAAGAAGAATAATATAGCATGAGACTTCTGCTTTCCTTTTCATGACAACACTGTATGAGCTACCTGAATCTGCCTTATCAAGAGCAGGATACTTGTTATAGTCACACTTCCCCTTTTCCAATTCCAAGTTTAAAGCATCCTATATAATAATCTCTTCTATATCTCCCTCTTTCCCATCCATTCCCTATTTGTTTGAAGACAGTGAAGACTATTTACACCCGTCATTCAATATCTTTTCCCCCAAAGAGGAATTAAACAATAAAAAAAGGTTTAACTAAATGATGGTAGGGAGGTAGAAGGACATGCAACCTATCTTTGAACATGTGTAGCAAGAATCCCTCTTCCCCCCTGCTGAAAATGATCAAATCATTCAACTTACAGAAACTACAGTGAAGATAGTATTAACCACACCCGCACCAATAGTGGCATAAATTGGCTCCTGAACACCTGCATCTTTGAAGATTCCTGTTGAGTAATAGAACACCTAATAGGAAACAAAAGATGCAAGTTTGAAACAGCAATTTTGCACAGCAGTTAAACAGAACTCTCAAAAATAAACTCAGAAGTCTCAAAAGTTTCCAGGGTTTTTTGGTTCAATCACAGTACCTTTTGTGCAAATGAACTACCTTCTGTATCTTATCTCTATTCTCTTCTTAATTTTCAATTCTAGCTGCTCATTTCCATTTTTCTTCTAACTATGCTTATTCCTCCCACTCCATTTAGTCTCTTCCTTACATTCACTTTATTAACTTATATAGAGGTTTAAGTCTTACTGAGTTTTTCAATTAAGCTTTTTCAATGGACTTTTCACCTAACGCTCAAAACAGTGATAGGCACATGGATGTCCCAGTTTGATAGTGAAGAGATTGAGGAGTAACCTCAGCCTCTCATATATGTAGAAGCAGAACTTGGGCTAGAATTCCTAGTCCTAGGTCCTTTCCAAGTGTTTTAGGAAATAACATGAGCTACTACTTTAATCTATTAAATAAACTACTATTTAATATATACTATATTTATTATTTGCTAAACACAGTGCTAAAACATAGGGTCATTACAACTGTCACAGTTAAAGAGATGTCAAAATATTGGACTCAGACTTTAAGGTAACATGGAAACAGTATCTAGACGGCCCAGGTTCAGTCAGTCCTCAGGAATGGTTCAGGAGTTTATTATTTCACCCGGAGTATCTGCCTCTGTAGCGGCATTTGCCAGACTTCTTGATGAATGTGTGCTTCCACACTGGGATTTACCCTTTCAAGAAACAACTCTTCAAATCCCTACAACCTAAGATAAAAACATGTATATTTTTATTTTCTAAAATAAGGTTGTGCTTTTTGAAACTGCGATTTACAGTGTCATCCTCACTGAAAAGTGCTGCTCTAGAGGAGAAGCAAGGGTGAGGTAATGAAGACTGTTAAAAAAAATTCCAATAATCTTTAATGATATAAAGCTTGTGAGGACAGATGTTTGAACAGTTAAAACTAGCAATGAATGGTTATGCTAATTCTCTTCTTTATATAAAAGTATACACATCAAAAACTGAATGTATACGTACACATCTCAAACAAACTTCTCACAGTAAAGTTACCTTGCCATCTGGTGCCATTAAGCTAGGTTAAGCTAACCCTACATCATCTTACCTAAAAGCTGTTTACTCTGCTAGGGAAACACTATACAACTTCTTACCCTTCTGCCTTTTTTAAGGGAAATTTGCTCAAAGGTAGGTAGGTGTTCTTCAAACCCCATTTCCTGAAGTGGGAGGGGTCTGTCCTGCAGAGGGCTCATCTATCATTTGTAATTTTCCAAGTGGTCTTTTTCTGCTTCTGTTTTGCAGGGCCTGGACTGGGCTGAGGCAAGCAAGGTGCCTAGGGTGCATAATCTAAGGAAGGCTCATTCTCAGGACCATGCACCTGTACCTAGATGCCTCATTCCATTCCCAGCCCTGCTGCTTTTAAAAGTCTTGAGAGTGTATTTTATTACAGTGATTTTTCAAATGAGGAAATTTGAGACTGGGATCCATCAAAATCACCTGAGAGGTTTTTTCAGACCATCTTTCCTCCCAGGTTCTGATAAAACAGTCTCTAAGCCCTCAAGAGAAGCATTGCTATTTCAAATATAAGTATCCTTCTGGTGTGTTAGGGAGGAGAAAAGGCCAAGGACTAACACTATTTTGAGTATCAAGTGTGTTTTGCAAAATGCTTTGTTACAAAATTATTTAATCACATTGATCAAAGACTGAAAGGAAACCCTCAGGGCATAAATCAGTATTTAAAGAGGTGGGACAAGGGTGTTCTTCATATCCAAATATTTTATCTGCAAATGGATAGAAGGTATAGGAATACCTTCTCTTCCCACAATCAAGATTCAAAAGAAAGAAGGTGATATTTGCGTAGAATATAAGTGCCACCTTCCATTTTGCCTCCCACTATAAACTATCATAGTCACTATTCTAATTGTAAAAAATAAATAGACTGGTAAGGCCAGCTCAGTCTGAAGTTGTCAGTGTGCCCCCAGACCTCTTGAATTCATTTCCTTAATTGTTCCCCAGGGCTTCACACTGATTTTCAGACTGTAAGGTCCTGGAAAAAAGCCAAGGTGTATAAATTCTTGGATCTACTTTGATTGTATGGCCTACATTATCATTGATGACATCATATAAGATAGATCACAGTTAAAGAGGACCAGAAATAAAAAATTAGTGGCCAAAAAAGAGGAATAATGAAAATCAGATAAATTTGTGATGCCTTATATATTGAAAAAAGTCTGGTAGAGGACAAATGCTAACCGTAAGTTCCAAGACTAAGGGTGATACATTTTTCATTTTATTTATTTTCTCACTTTTCCACATGGAAACCAGGTACTACAGATATAATTTTAAGAAATAAAAACAAAACCAAATCAAAACCTGGATAATCAACATTTTCTGGGTGGCCGCTATGAGGCAAGCATTGTGAGGGACTCTATATGTTAGAAGGTGAGCAACTAATGTTACTCCCCTCTGGTCAGGTGTTTTAAGTGAAGTATTGTAGAACACCTTTGACACAAAGTAGATACTCACAGCATTGATTCCAGAGAGCTGCTGCGAGAGCTGGAGCATGATGGAAATGATGATGGGCTGCTGGTAGTTGGGTGCTCTAAAGAGCTCCAGCACAGTGACTTGCTTTTCTTGTGCCATCCTAACACTCTCATCTTTCATCTCCTGGATGTCCTGAGTCACATCCTGGGTGCCCCACAATCGCTGGAGGACTAGCGAAAAGAACAAAGAGAAAAGGATACATATAAGGGGCTGTCTTTTCCCCTAAGACAACTGGAAGGCAGCCACATGAGATGAGCCCTGGATATGGCCGATCAATCAGCACCCAGGCCTTAACTTGCCTCTCACCTGATTCTTTAAGGGTTGAAAATTTCTTACTTAACAGTAATCAGAAAACTCTCCACTTGGGTTCTGAGGGGCAGGGAAAGGAGATGACAAAAAATAGATCCAATACCCTCATCTTAAAACAAACCACAACCCTAAAATTCCTATAGTGAAGGTGTGAAAAATACTCACTTTTCTTAGTACTCTCCTCTTCCTTTTTGTTAATGAGCAAGAATCTAGGACTTTCAGGGCAAAACGGAAGGGCTGCACTTTGTAGGATAGCTGGAATGATGGTGAAGGCCAACAGCAGGGGCCAAAGATCTTCAGTTCCCAAGATGACTTTCAGACCAAAGATCTAGAAACCAGACAGCGATAATACTATAGTACTATCCTATATTACTATAATAATACTACCTTATCCCATATAGTATTACAAAGTAAATCCCATACTTTACAGGTCTCAAGTTGATTTAAAAAAATTAAAGTTCAGAAAATCATCCATTCTTTTACCACAGGAAAAGATAAATTATGTTTCTTTTCCTTTCTCTACCCTGCCTGCGCTTCTTTAGCTCTCTGTGAGGTATAGTAATAATATCTGAAACTTATACATAGTTGAATATGTGCCAGAAATTCTTTTGAGTAATTTATCCACGTTAACTCGTTTAATAAACCGTGAAACTAACATTCTTAAGTATAACTTCTAGAGTACCTGGGCCACCAGAATCCCGATGACGATGCCCAGCTGGTTCAGAGTGCCAAAGGCCCCCCGTAGGGCAGTAGGAGATATCTCTCCAATATACATGGGCACAAAACCTGTACAGAGTCCACAGAAGAGGCCAATAACCAATCGGCCCAGAATCAGCATTTCAAATGACTCCGCTAATTTGCAGAACCCCATAAGGCAGCCACCAGCGATAGCCAATAGGTTGGCAATAAGCATTGAATTGCGCCTGAAAGGTTAAACCAAGACAAGTGAAGTTAGCAAAATAGGCCCCAGTTTCTCCCCTTCTTTCCCATCATTCTACTCTTCTCCAAGCTCATATATCCTCCTTTGGTTTAACATGTCCACTTTCTATTATCAGAACACTTCTAGTTGGGATAAGGATCAATGGTTCTTACACCTCTATATGCATAAAACTCACCTAGAGAACTTGTTTAAGATTCTCCTAAGTCTTAGCTGTAGCTTAGGATTCTAGCAAGCACTTTAGGCCAGCAGTTCTGAAAGTGGTCCACAAACTAACAGCATCAGCTAGAAATTTGCTAAACTGTCCCACTCCACCCCAGAATTATTAAATTAGGTCTGATTTGGGGGTGGGGCAAAGCAATCTGTGTTCTAAAAAGCTCTCCAGGTGATTTGATGCAAGCTAAAGTTTGAGAACTGCTGCCCTAGGCAATTCTGATATAGCCAGATCCCATGAACACTCAGGAGAAAATTTTGAATCAGTGCTGATCTCTTTATGCTTTTCACTGCATTTTATTATAACGTAGTTGGCTTAGAGATCACCAACATACTACTGATAGATTATTTCAGACAAGTTTTTCTGCGTCACAGAAAATCTTGTGGAGAAAGTAGTCAGCTTTAGCTCTCCTTCTCTAGGCTAGACTGTGGTGATGTCATTAACAATTAGTATTAATAATCAGTATAAAATAATTACTGCATTTATGTGCTAAACATGGGAGGCAAAACCACTACAATAGCTGAGAGAAGACAGAAGTAAAGGATTAACAATGAAAAATTACTCAAGATGTGGGAAGAACTAGCACTATAATACTTCATCAGTGACTCTCAACTTGGTGTGGCCCATTGGAATACTCAGGGAGCTTTGAAAAATACTGATACATGGATCCTAATCCCAGAGATAGTGATTTAATTGGCTTGGGGTGTGGCCTAGCACTGGGACTTTTAAAAGCTCCCCCAGGAGATCCTAAATGTGCAGCCAAGGTAGAGAACCATTGTTAAGAGAAAATTTCATCCCTCATTTGCACTTTCCCCTTTCTCTGCATTCCTTTCCCTATTTCCTCCCTCGCCTATTAGGTTCTTTTGCTAATAAAATAACAATAAAGAAAGTCATGCTAGTTACAGGGGCCCACATAAAAATTTTAATGACTTTACTAGATAAAAGGTAGCCTCAAAAACAAAACAAAAATCAAACATTACCAAATAAAATGGGTTGTTTTAATTTTTTTAAAACTTGAATTCCATTTGCGTTTCCAGAACATCTAATTAGCAAACTACCTCTAATTAGTATTCTACCCTCCAAGATATTTTATTAAGCCAGCATAGAGTGAGAAGATTTAATTTTCTTTTTTCTGGAAAAAATCTTTTCAGTTCAGCTATTTGGCCATTATCCACATTTGCCACAGATCAAGGATTATAAAATATTTCCTACCAGTCCTGCTGTGTAAAATAATGAAAACACTTGTATGAAACCTGAAAATTTTTAAAAAAACAAACAACTTTTGACTTTGTAAAAAAGTATGTTTCTGGAAACTCCATAGTGGACTTTACTAGAGAATAACTCTGAATTAGCTTAAGTGGGACTGCAAAGGCCAATCATTCACACGGCCCATCTCTTGATGGCTGGATGGAAGCTATGCAGGGTACTAGAGCTCCAAGCAAGAGCAGTCATATTCAGTGCCAGTTGGACTAGGTTTCCCTTGATCAGAATTTGAGGTGCTCTCATTCAAATGCATCACCACCTCCCCGCCCTAATTCTCAATACCTGTCCTCAATGCAACCAGTACAACCCTCTTCCTTGCCCAGTTTCTGGTCAATACCTGCCAAAGCGGTTGACAAAGAGTCCAACGGAAAAGGAGCCAATCATACCACCAACGGAGAAGATGGCCACAGACAAGGACCAGAGGGACGTGAGTAACATCTCATTAGGAGGGTCTTCTAACCTCTCTTCCAAACTGTAATTGAGAAAGTCCTTTATGATCTGCAAATTAAAATGATTGATGGGAGGACAGACTGTTACAACTGGATGAGAAAAGAGACAAATATTGCGGATCTTCCCTTCCCTAAGAGAACAGTATCATGATTACTTTAAAGGTATAGAATCAAGGGAATGAATATAGGGATGGAAAAGACAACATACTGAAGTTAATGCTACTAGCTCTGAAAAGATCAACTTTTTACTTGTCCTGAAAATCCCAGTAGGCAGTAGCACTGATGTTCAGTGACTACTCCAGCCCTCTCCTAAGAGCACCCCCTCTTCTTTGTAACTAATCCCTAAGGAATAATAAAGGAAGTGTATCACCATAGAGTGAAAGGAAGAACGAGTACAGTCCAGGGCATAAGGAGCCAATGAGCTTTTTGATTTGATTAGCGATTCAAATAGACTTTGCCATCAATATTATTCTCCCTCTTCAGTCTTAGCCGAACTAGACACCAAGTGTGTCTTAAACTCTTAGTTCTGGAAACCCTGCTTAAAGAAATAATTTCCCTATTCCAAATTCTAACTCTAGTTGCTGGGCACTCACCATCTCAGGAGCATTGATGACTCCAGTGTTGTAGCCAAACTGGAAAGAGCCTATTGTAGCAACGCTGATGGCAAAGATCAGAGATGCGGTGACCTGAGGCGGGGGGGAGGAGAAAGGAGAGAAACAGTCCTTAAAGCTCTTGATTGACAACTGTCTCTTACGAATCAAGGAGACATATTAGGAGAACCTGGCCAATGAGTAGTATGAAAAGAACAGAAACTTAATGAGATTTAGGTAATGAACAAGGAACACAAAAGAGGAGATTATACTGAGTAACTTATCTGGAGATATATGGACAGGCATGTAGAGCAAACTTGGGAAAAGTGGCAAGAAAATTTAGGAAGGAAGAAGAACCGGGTTTGTCGGTTTGGAAGCATTAAAAAACTGCCCCAGGTAAAAGCAAGGATAGAATTGCGCCCAAGAACAGAAAGAACTGAGAGAGCAGAGGAGGAGAGACTTAGGATTCCTAACAACGGATTATTTTGGAAACAGCTAGATCCAGTGTAGTCTCATCTGTACCCCAGATTCCAAGAAGCCCAGAGTGGTGATGGCAGCTTGCGTCTTCACCACTGGGCTGCTCTTTGAGTCTCTTATTTCTCTGGATCATGGAATGTACAGTATCTACCCATTGCATCCTGACCCCAATTTGAAATTCTTCATGTTTGTTTAATACTGTACTGCTATCCCACACCCAGCAGGGGGAGAGCACAAGCTCACTCCTAACCCAACACAGAGGAGACATGTCTTGGGGGAGGAAGGAGCAGAATCAACACAGTCATCTCTCACCTTGCTGGGAATAATTAAAGTGGGTGTTATTTTAGATTTCCACCTCGAGGTAGCTCAATTTTTATGCCTGCGGCCATCCTCTGTGGCCCCCAAACCTTCCTTATCTTAAACTCCTTCTCTCTCAGGCAGGCTGGGAGTTTCAGTTCTCCAAGTTGACCTTGCCTCCCGGGCAAGCAGGCATGTGTATCCCTGAGACCCCCTCCCAGTGCATAATTCTTTGTTTAATTGTTTCCCTTTAGTAAAAACTATTTTTTTTTTATCCTCATCAATTACTATCCTTGAGGGCCTTGTCCTCTTCTTTCCCATTTTTTCATCCCTTTTCTTATCTTCCTTTATTCTCAAATAAGTTTACCTTAGTGAAAATGCCTTTTTCCCTTCAAATACTGCATACATGACACACGATACATTAATATATCCTGCACTCTCAATCATAACCACAGTTAGGAAAGACAACTGGAATTCTCTCTCCTTAGTATCCAGGGAATCTCAGAGTTTATAGAACAGATAGCTGAACACTGACCCACGCCTCCAAACAAATCCCAGGTCCTTTCAAGGTCTAATGCTTCTGGAGAAATCCTCATGCTAGCTCTGAGACCCACACTTGTAATCAACACAACCAAGCAGCCCCTCGGCCCCTGAACACTCAATTGTCTCATCCTCACATCCTCAGTAGCGTGTAATCACGTAAAAACAAACAAACAAACAAACAAACTGAGACGCAAACACAATTTCTCCAGGTGACTTTCTGTACTTCAGGAAGATGAATGGTGCTGGGATAAATCCTTTATAGGATATGACATTCAAAGAGAACTGGTGAAATTATAGCACCGCAGGTCGGAGAAGAATGAAAAGGCCTTCAGATGGCTAGGCCACTTAGAATAAAATAGAACATAGCAATCACCATTAAGGTTTGCCTTTCTAACCATACCCCAAACAAACAAAAATAACTGGTAATCGTGTCATTCTTACCTTTTGTGTCCCCATGGCCCTAATTTGATTCTTTTCAAATCTTCAAGAAAGATCTAAGAGTGGGATTCCAGAAACACCTCTCTCAGCCAAAAAAAAAACCTTCAAAATGTCCTTGGCAGCAACTTTTCCTTTAGGTCCTCAGTCGTGCTCCCATCTCTCACCCACACTGTTTAGAGATCACGCCAGGCACTCATTTATAATCCCTGCAAAGGGTGGAGCCTGGAAGGGGACAGGCCCTCCCTCCAGCCCCCCCCATACCCGCCCCCAAGTAATCTTGTGACCTCTCAGCATCTTTGACCTCAAATTCTGGCCCCACCCTAGCCAAGGACTCCCTCCCTCCCCTCCTTTTAAAACCACATCCCTTCACCCTCCCCTCTCCGTTTTTTTAAAGCCCATCCTCCTTCCCTCTTTTAATAGCAGCTACAGCCTCTTAGTTTCACAGACAAAATGCTACCAGAAAAGCCTGGAGGAAGGGCAAATCCATTTTATCTTTCGCTCTCACATCTGCTCTGAATTGAATCAATCTATAAAGAGATGAGAATAAATATTATCTATGTAAGGCAAAGTCGAGTGGGTGCTACTGAGAATTAAGGTTGTTCAAAGGAGTGTAAGCAGAAAGAATTCACAATCCTTTAAATTTACCAGCTGCTTTTTGATTATAGGCTGGGTCTACAATCTTGAAGGAGAGGGAAGGACAGTTGAGAGAAGAAAAGGGAGGGGAAAATTGGGCCAGTTTTTGGCTCTACTTGTCCTCTGATTAGCATAATCTCTTCTGGGAGGAAGGAAACCTGAATATCTAGGAGCCAGATCAACTCTCCCTGGCTGCAGGAGAGAATCAACTGCCTGTGGGATACAATCCAAAACCCTTAATACGGCATTCACCATACCACCCATTCTGAATTCTACCCATTCTGCAATGTTTTTTGCCCCTAGTCTCGGGTTTATAGCATCTAGAGATGGAACAATTATCAAATTCAGTTAAACAGGTATTTGCTGAGCACATACTATCTATCAGGTCCTCTCCAAGAAGTTGGGGATTCATCAGCAAAAAGCACAAAAAAAATCCTGACCCTTAAGGAATTTATAGTATTTCCCCTCTTCCACTTAAAAAATATAAAAGGGCAAGGCCAACTGATTCTTACACAGATGGAAAGAATTAGCAATATCCTAGTAATTGTAGACTGTGAATTTCTTGAGAGAAAGTGTCAGATAAATATATGATTACTAAGCTATGAAAGAAAACTGAGTAAGATGAGTAAGAAAAACAGATAAGAAAAATGGAACACTGGAAGATAAAGGATAATGAAAGGAGAGAAGTGGCTCCAGCATGAGAGTAAACAAAGCAAAACAATTTAGTTGTGGTTCAAGAGTTGGGTAAGTGACAGATAATATCAAGGCTTTGCTGGAGGGGAAATATCGAAGGTCAAATTCCTAATGCCCATTAATTTGTAGCCTAGCAACCCCTTCAGTATGGAGGAAGAGGGTGTTGGGTGAAAGAAGCCTGGTAAAGAGAGACAATTTTTCTAGATTGTAGCGGAGGAAGTGCATCTTCCTTTGGGGTTTTGGTTGAAGACCTACAATTCAAATTGATACTACTGGACCTGAAACAAACCAGATGATTTTGTTTCCTTCCCTTAAATGAGAGTACCTTCTAAATCTGATTGTTAGCTTAGAGAATTGAGGAGGAGTGAAAGGTGACATGCAAGAAAACCTTCCCAGAGTTCACACCTCCCCTCCCCCATCTCATCCTGGTTTTCCAGGAAACACTGGGCCTAGAGGCCCCTTTAGTTACCACAGCAACTGAATTTAACAGCTGAAGGACAAAGAATATCCCGTTGGGCAGTGCTGTCCAATAGAAATGTAATTGGAGCCACTTAAGAAATATTACATTTTCCAGTAGTCACATTAAAAATTTTAAAAGAAACAAGAGAAATTAATTTTAATAATTATTTTATTTGACCCAATAGATCCAAAATACTATCATTTCAGCATATAATCAATATAAAAATTATTAATAAGATAATTTACTTTTTTTTCTACTCAGTCTTCAAAATCCAGTGTATATTTTACATTTATAACACATCTCCATTTTAGACTCTAAGTTTTCTACAGTTAAAGTAATATGCCATTCTATCAAAACAACAAAGGTGTATTTAATGGGAAAATATTTTAAATTGCTTTTATTTTAAATTAATTAAAATTAATAATTCAATTCCTCAGACTCACTAACCACAGGTAAGTGCTCAACAGCTACCCGAGGCTCATGGCATATTAAGAAGATCATGCTGTCCTCTTTTCCTCTACTTTTTTCTCCAATATTTTTTATCTTTGACTTTTATTTATTATTTGTCTCACAATGTCATTCTTGGCTTTACATCACTTTGTCTTTTTTTTCTCCCTTTCCCTAGCCTTAGAATAATTATTCTTTAATGTTTTGCAAGAGTAAGTGACATGAGTGAAAGTAAAAAGTAGGTCTGTCTTACCTCTTCATTTACTCAGAGCAGGCTCCGACGTAATTCCAGAACACAGTGTTTGCTCCAGTAATTATTTGCCCAATATTTATTGAAAGAATAAATGAAATAATTGTGAAGGCCCAGGAATATATCTGTCCCAAAATAATTTGTCTAAAACAGTTATGGAGAAAGACAATCCTGATGGTCAAGTTTTAGATGTTTGAAATCTGTAGAATATCTTCTTGGTAAAAAAAGGAGGGAGGGTGAAAGGGAGAGATCTGAAACCTGTTTTCTCTGACTAAACTCAGTCTGAGAAAATTATCTTTAAAAACTAAAAATAGAACTACCATATGATCCAGCTATTCCATTTCTGGGTATTTATCCAAAGAACACAAAAACACTAATTTGAAAAGATATATGTACCCTTTCGTTCATTGCAGCATTATCCACAATAGCCAAGACTTGGAAACAACCTAAGTGCCCATTGACAGATGAATGGATAAAGAAGATGTGGTATATATATATATACAAAGATAAAGAAAACAGATTGGTGGTTACCAGGGGGAAGTGGGGGGGTTGGGGGAAGGCGAAAGGGTAAAGGTGCACATGTGTACAGTGATGAATGGCAACTAGACTTTTGGTGGGGAACACAATGTAGTCTATACAAATATAGAAAGTGAAACATAATGATGTACACCTGAAATTTGTACAATGTTATAAATCAATGTTACCGCAATAAAAAAGAAAAAAGCTAAGCAGGAGAGAGAGTGTTCTACTCCTAGAAACAAATATATTTTAAAGGTTATAAGGAATTCAACTGAATCTCAAGAATCTAAAGGTGTGCTGAACATATTGAGACAAAGACTTCTTGAGCAAGTGGGGCCTAATAAGCTCCTGAGGCTCAGAAACCAGTTCAGTACTGGGCTTGTCCCCAGACTAACAGAGACATCCAGGTGAGGCAGTCCTCACCCTGGGCAATAGATAACTGTTGATGTGTTTTGGGGAGATTGGTTGGTTGATTGGGGTCATGAGTGCACTTTGGGAGTAGGTCCCACTAGATCTGAAGCTCCACTCAGTCAGGAGACACAGAGCTCTGGTGATCAGTTTAGAGGGAGTATGCTGGGGTAGACCAGCAAGGTCAATGTCCTAAAACACGTATCCTGTGTCATTTGATTCCTGTGAGAATTTCTTCCACCTTTACTGAGAACAAAAGAGGAGGAAATGTGGTGGATACATTTCAAAATGGAATAGGTTGGAGAAGAATATTATGAAATTCCCACCTGATAGGTTAATGTAGGTCTGCTTAGAAGAAAGGGAATGAATGGAATAATAGCCTGAAATCTCTTAGATCCCAATGCATATATCTGCAGACTGTATATCTCAATCCTAGCTTCATGCTACTCTATGGGAGGATGTTTGCTAGTCTGATCACCAAGTGGGAAAACAAACAAACCAAAAATCCTAAAATCAGAGGATATAGGGCTTCAAATACTTCGAGGTCAAGACAGGGAAAACTGCCTCTTTCACAGAAAAATGTAAATGGCATTTCAAGGCACACAAAAAGCTAGTGACTGCTCTAAAGACTGCCCAAGTTAATTCTACTCTTTGCTTGTATTTGTAATATTCCTTATAAACAATGACATTTGTTACAGCATCTTATTTTTAAATCTTCCTTTATTAGGTTAAGTATAGGCAGAGTTCATTTTATATCTGAAAACACTGTAGGAAATAAACCCACAGGGTGAAGAAAGAAAAAATTTGAGAAATGTTGATTTTCCTGTCTAAAATGGGTTTCAACCATTCATCACTCCAACTGATCCTAAAGCACCTAATCCCAGCTCCCAGACTCTTATCACTTTCTAAGGGGTCTTCCCTCCTCCAATTTCCTTCAAAAATTAACTCATTACATACCAGTGCTAGATGAATTACCCTAAATCAAAATTTTAATCATATCAATCTCCTACTCAAATATTTTCAATGGTTACTGAATAGTCTATATCAGTGCTGTCCAATAGAAATATGTGAGCCATGTGTGAAATTTGAAATTTTCCAGTAGTCACATTTTAAAAAAATGAAAAGAAGGGCCACCTGGTGGCACAGCGGTTTAGTTCATGCTTGGCAGCCAGGGGTTCGCGGGTTCGGATCCCGGGTGCCCGCCAATGCACTGCTTGTCAGCCGTGCTGTGGCGGTGTCTCATCTAAAGTAGAGGACGGTGGGCACAGATGTTAGCCCAGGGCCAGTCT
Organism: Tapirus indicus; assembly: GCA_031878705.1. Taxonomy (NCBI): domain Eukaryota; kingdom Metazoa; phylum Chordata; class Mammalia; order Perissodactyla; family Tapiridae; genus Tapirus; species Tapirus indicus. Next base: position 104,718,116 of record CM062918.1, on the reverse strand, counting down.
TCCTCAGCAAAAAGAGGAGGATTGGCAGCGAATGTAAGCTCAGGGCTGGGCTTCCTCACAAAAAAAATAAATTAAAAAATGAAAAGAAATGAGTTGTTAATTTTAGTAATACATTTTATTTAACCTAATATATCCCAAATATTCTCATGTAAACATGTAATTAATATAAAAGTTATTAATGAGATATTTTATTCTTTTTTTTGGCTAGATCTTCAAAACCCAATCTGTATTTCACACTCACAGCACATCATAATTGGAACAGTAAATTTTCAACAAAGTGATATGTAGTCCTATTAAACCAACAAAGGTTTAACAAAAACATTTTACACTGCTTCAAATTTTTTTACACAGCTTCAATTTTTAAATACAAACTTAAGTAAATTAAAATGGGATGAAATCAACAATCAAGTTCCTCAGTCATGTTAGCCACATTTCAAGTGCTCAATAGCCACATGTGGCTACCATATTGGACAGTGCAGACTTGACTCCTTAGCATGATCCCAACCTAATATTATTCCCACTCTTATCTGGAACATAGACTATATACCCGAGAAGTATATCTCCCCTTTGCCCGAGCCAAACTGAACTGTCAGTTTTCAAACAGGTCCCATTTCCTGCCTCGCAGTTTATACTTTGCTATTGTCTCTGCTTTAAAAATTTCTTTCATCCCTGCTTGTAAAAATCATTCCCATCCTTCAAGGGTCAATGAAAATGCAAAATCCTCCCAGCCAAAGGAAATCCATTTTAAGATTATACATGACTTATGATACTCCATTCTATCTAGGTTGGAACTCCATGGGGGCATGATCTGGCTTGGTTGTTTTTGTCTGGCCCAGAATGGAATAAGGTTCTAATACATGTTAGTTCAATCAATAAATGTTTATATGTGGAAGTTGCAAGATATGGAAAATCTGATGAAGGCCTTTCAGAGAGATGCAGGATCCAGACAATGGACCACCAGTAGGAACATCTTCAAGTCTTTTTTTTTTTTTTTGCGAGGAAGACCAGCCCTGAGCTAACATCCACTGCCGATCCTCCTCTTTTTGCTGAGGAAGACTGGCCCTGGGCTAACATCTGTGCCCATCTTCCTCCACTTTATTTGGGATGCCGCCACGGCATGGCTGACAGGCAGTGCGCCAGCAGGAGCCCGGGATCCGAACCTGCGAACCCCGGGCTGCCAAGCGTGAACTTAACCGCTGTGCCATCAGGCGGCCCCGAACATCTTTAAGTCTTAACTGAAGCATTACTTCCTCTTTTAACTGTCTTCTTTGTCTGTCTCCCTAATTTACATGTGAATCCCTTAAGAGCAGGGATTTTGTCTTATCTCCATTCTCAGGTGCTTCACGTAGTGCTAGACGTGTGAATGAACAACTGAATGATCAAACGAAAAAATTATACCACCACCACCTGAGTTCCTACTAAAGCATTTGGTTTAGGAACATCATACAGTTGTGTTTCCTGGCCACACAAATAGGACAAGGCTGGCAGTGGAAGTCAACTTAGTGAGTACATTAACCTATAACCATTATGTGGGGTTCTTTTACTCTACTCTCTATGCCTGAAGAGCTATCACTGAATATATAATATAGCACTACTGCAAGATTCAAACTACAAACTCATCATGCTCATAACTGACATACTAAAATCATTCCATTGGTCTGGTGAAAATCATTCCACATGGGACAAAACTGACATCAGGATTGCCTTGGAAAATCGGGTATCTGGTCAGTGTATAATACAGTGTTCTCATCAACTTTCTGTGTAATTTTTAAACTTTTAAAGTTTGTAAGTGGTTGGCACATAGAAAGCTTTGATGATTTGTTGTATTAATTTCAGAGCACAGATAGAAACAATATGCATCTTTTTTCTTTTTTATAGTAAGCTGCAGTAGGACTTCAAATCTGCCAGCCATAGGTTCTTTCATTTTATAGTAGCCATCTTTGTTACTCATAAGTGTTAAAACATTGTCTATAATTGTAGCAGTGGCTGTCTTAATGTTGACCAAAATTCTCTTTAAATTTCATTTAAAGACATTTTTTATTTTGCCTAATATTACTAGTCTTTATATCAGGATATGTTGTGAGCCCTGATTCATAAAGTAGGGCAGCACTGGTGTGCTTGAACCAGCTCATGAGAGTCAATTGTGTGCATTTCTTCCCAACTCTGTGTTTAGCGATGTCATACTGGTAACTTAAAATCTATCATGGTGGGGGATTTACACCATGGAAATTGGCAAATGCTACAAATTGGAGTCCTTTTTTTTTTAAGTGCTGACTTACCAGTGACTAACACTATTCTCCACTAAAACTAAGACTTCTTAGAGAAATAGCTGATTCCGTATCAGAGGCTAAAAAATAGAAGATGAGCCTGGAACATCTTACTGTGTCAGAAAGCAAGGAAGCTTTCAAAGAGTAATGTGGTCATGTCAAAAGGACACAGAACTGGGGCCAGCCCAGTGGTGCAGCAGTTAAGTTCACATGCTCCGCTTCAGTGGCCCAGGGTGTGCAGGTTTGGATCCTGGGAGCAGACCAATGCACCACTTGTCAAGCCATGCTGTGGTGGCATTCCATACAAAGTAGAGGAAGATGGGCATGGATGTTAGCCCAGGGCCAATCTTCCTCAGCAAAAAGAGGAGGATTGGCAACAGATGTCAGCTCAGGGCTAATCTTCCTCACACAAACACACACAAAAGGACACAGAACTAATTTAAAAGGGATTCTCACTGACCAAAGTTAAGGTAATTTGGATATCAAAAAAAGAATATTTCTGAGGTTAACATATTGTAAATCTAAGAAATCCATAATGATACCAAAAGGAAAAAAAGGTAACATCAAGTATTCTAAAAAAGAAAGTGAACAGAATAAAATGTGTTTCTGCTAAATCTTATTATTCAATTATATTGACTCATTTATTTTATTCATGAACAATATAGAAACAAGTAAATGTAAATGTACCAGTTAGAAGGCATTTTCTGACTCAAGAGGAATACTGGTAGAATGATTCTGTGGGGGATCGGAATTGGCCGCCTCAAAATATATCTCTTTACCTTGATTATTTTCTCTGAAGGAGGCTTTGACCATCCCCCCCACTAAGTGTCTAAAGGGATTTGGGATGGAAGGCCTTCCCCGGGATGGGCCATCACTGTGGATAACTCTGGGTATCGATAGACTGGGAGGGTCCTTGCTAAGCCCATTCTTATCAAAGTTCTGTTTACCAAACATTTGCATTTGTAAGGGAAATCTCCATTTGTAGGGGTGTCTCCGTCTCCGTACCAGGAAGAAGGGAGGATGACCTCATCTCTAGAAACTTACCAATATGGAAGGTGAGGCTGCTGAATAACCTTACTGTGCTTTTCTAGTAATCTTCCATAACTGACCCACCCTCAACATCCTCCATTGTCTTTCTATTTAAGAGGAGAACCTCCACCATTTTGTCGAGAAATTCAGTACCCCTGGTCTCTCTCATGTATACATGTTATAAAGCTTTGTTTGATTTTCTCCTGCTATTCAGTCTCATGTCAATTTAATTTGTAGCCCAGCCAGAAAGGACCCAGAGTGGGTAGAGGATAGTCTTCCTCCCCTTCAATTCTATGAATATGGCCTCAAGTCAAAGGTAGATGCAATATCCTAAATTTAAGTGGATGTAATTTTAAGTATTCTTAGAAATTGTACATCCCTGAGAATATGAAAGAATGAAAATTCTATCAGGGCCAGCGGTCTTTAAAGTTATATTTCTTTGAATCTCAACAACTTCAAGGCCTTGAAGTTATGGCTACTGTAAAATAAAAATGGACCTGTGGCTGTCAGAATTGAAATTTTAAGGTTACTAATTTTTAGAAAGATTTCAGATCTTTTCCATCTATACTATATAATTTATTCAATACACATTTATTACACACCATGTTAAACTGAGCCACTTAAGGAAAACAATGACCATACCAGTTAATATGCATTATCTACAAATGACTCTGATGAGACACAAAGAACCATTTTATTAATGAGTAAATAACTTGCTAATGTTACACAAACAGCTGGCAAATATAAAACTCTTGAACAACAGAATTTGATGAGCTTCTAGGTTGAACATAGCCACATTTGGGGAGAGTGATGCAACCCACTTCCACGGGGACAGAAGTGTCTGCTCTATGGATCTCACCTATGTACTTCTTCATCTGTATCCTTTATAATAAACTGGTAAAGGTAAGTAATTGTTTCTGAGCAAATTAATTAAACCCAAAGAGGGGGTCATGGGAACCTCTGATTTATAGTCAGTCAGTCAGAGGTACAGGTAACAACATGGACTTGAGATTGGTGGCTGAAGTGGGGGCAGTCTTGTGAGACTGAGCCTGTACCCTGTGGGATATGATGCTATCTCCAAGTAGATAGTGTTAGAATTGAGTTAAATTGGTAGGGCACCCAGTCAGTGTCAACTGAGAATTGGAGAACTGCTTGGTGGCATGGAAAAACACACGTCGGAGCTTGCCATAACAATACATCACAGAATGGATGGCTTAAACAACAGAAATTTATTTTTTCACAATTCTGGAGGCTGGAGGTCCAAGATTAAGGTGTTGGCAGGTTTGTTTTCTCCTGAGGCTTCTCTTCTTGACTTGCAGATGGCTGGCTTCTTGCTGTGTTCTTACATGGCCTTTTTCTCTATGTGCATGTCTCTTTGAGTGTTCAAATTTCCTCTTCGTATAAGGATATCAGTTAGATTGGATTAGGGCCCACCCTAATGGCCTCATTTAACTTAATCACTCCTTTAAAAGCTCTATCTCCTAATACAATCATATTTTGAAGTAATGGGGGTTAAGACTTCAACATGAATTTTGAGGCGGCACAATTCAATCCGTAACTCCATGTTATTGGAGACTCACTCTTTTGTACTCTTCCATCTTGAATGTCCTTGCTAACTGGCTAACTCCTGGTCATACTTCAGTAACCAGCCTCTCTTCCCCTTTGTGAAATATTCCCAGACAAACCTAAGATATGATTCCCTTGTGCCACAAACTATCTCAAACATACATAAATTATAGTATTTATTAAATTCCACAGTGATTATCTGTTTATATATTTGCTTACCTTTCTAAATTGTGAGCACTCTGAGGGCAAAGCCTTTATTTTACCTATCTTTATATCCACAATGCCTAACAAATAGGTGAAGAAAAAAATGTTTGTTAAATTAGATGAATAAAACAAGTATGTTCTTAGGACTGTTGAATATCTAAACAAGCTATAACCTAGTTAGTAAATTATAACATGATTATACAAATGATTCATTAATAAAGGCAGTAGTTCATAGAAGTCTCAAAAAATGTTCTTTAGGTAAGAAAATCCTTTTAGGGATATATGTGGATGGGGCTTGATAACTCAATTAGGGTGATCCACTTTCTTTTATTTCCCAAGAATCATTCCTGAAGGTATTTAAAGATCACAAGCATACTAGCCTCCTTGAAGCTTTATTTTTCATTGGTAAAGTATAAAGTCAATTTATTTGCTAAGGAAGTTTTGCCCTGAGCTAACATTCGCTAAGCTTCCTCTTTTTGTATGTAAGCTGCCACCACCGCATGGCCACTGACAGACGAGTGGTGTAGGTCCACACCTGGGAATCGAACCTAGGCTGCCAAAGTGGAGTGCACTGAACTTAACCACTAAGCCACCAGAGCTGGCCCTAAAGTCAATTTAAAAAGTGTACAATCAAGGGCCAGTCTGATGGTGTAGTGGTTAAGTTCACGTGATCCGCTTTGACAGCCCAGGGTTCACAGGTTCGGATCCTGGGCACAGACCTATACAGTGCTCATCAAGCCATGCTGTGGTGGCATCCCACACACAGAAGAGAGGAAGACTGGCACAGATGTTAGCTCAGAGACCACCTTCCTCACCAAAAAAAAAAAAGTACAATCAGTCTTTTGTCTGTTTTGTTGGCACCACCCATCTCTGAAGCTCTGTCTAATCAGCCAGCAAAGCTCTCTATTTGACATTTAAAAAAGACTTTAGTAGTAGTCTAGGCTAGTTCACTTAATTGGTAAGCATATACATTGAGAACTTGTACCCTTACTGTAGCATTAAAATGCTACAGGCTATACTCCTAATTTAAACAGTTATCTTGAAATGTGAGCTTTTGGTCAATAGCTTATCTTTTAGAACATCTCTTATGTTTTAAGTCTGTTGTCAGTTTTAAAGTGGGTACTTTCTAAGGGTATTTAACATAGACAAATCTATTACCATACCGTATTATTGTGTATATCACTAAAAACGTTTTGCTATTACTGCTTTACAAATTTATTCCCCCAAATGAATTGTGAACTTCCTAACAGCAATGACTACACCTTATTTGCCTCAATATTCTGAATATCTGATACATTATAAGTAATGAATAAATGTTTATTGAATGAAAAGTTGACGTAAGTGAAGCCATTTTAAAATAGAGCCAGAGCAGCCAATTCAGAAGACCTGCCTGCATCTGTTGACATGATGGACTTTGGACTGTTTGAACCGGGCCAGACCTTTGGACTGGGCCAAACCAATACTGTCTTCCAAACAACTGTTTCTAAAGCTAAGAGGAAAGCAGACATCCTGACTGATGATTATGGACTCATGTATAGCCAAAGAAAAATCGAGCTTATTAACACCAATAGAAGATTTTTTTTCCTCTTCCTCTTCTTTTCATGTAATTACATCTTTCCTTTCACCATAAAACCCTTCTCTTTCACCTAGTAATTGGAACACTATTTGGGTTCGTACCTGAATTTGTGCTCTCCAAATTGCAATTCTTTGATCCCAAACAAATGCTTTGCCTCTTAAACTGGTTTCTGTTTTAGAAGATTGACAGTTGAGAGAACTGAATAAATGAATGTCGACCAGAGAGTAATTTCTCAGGATTCATACAAAATTGAACACAGTTTTCTTTTTTTTGGTGAGGAAGACCAGCCCTGAGCTAACATCCCTTGCCAATCCTCCTCTTTTTGATGAGGAAGACTGGCCCTGGGCTAACATCCGTGCCCATCTTCCTCCACTTTATGTGGGACGCCGCCACGGCAAGGCTGACAAGTAGTGCGTAGGCCGGCTCCCGGGATCGAACCTGCCGACCCCGGGCTGCCAAAGCGCGGACTAAACCCCTGTGCCACCGGGCAGCCCCTGAACACAGTTTTAATTATATTTATAGCCTGACCGGCTCTAAAAAGGATGTGTTAACAAACAAAAGAATAGTGGCCTGTATTTCTTAAATAGAAATGCTCATTTGATGAAAACAGATGGTTAAAATTTATTACCCACCATTAAGATGACCAATTCCCTCCTAACATAAGCATTACCCTAATACCAAAACCAGACAGAGATTACAAGAAAAGACAACTACAGATCAACATTTCTCATGAACACAGATGAAAAAAATCCTTAATAAAATATTAGCAAATTTAATACAACAATGAATAAAAAGAATTATACACCATGACCAAGTGGAATTTATTCCAGGTATGCAAGCCTGGTTCAATGTTTCAAAATCCATTAATGTAATCCATCATATCAACAGGCTAAAAAGAAAAATCACATAACCATGTCAACAGATGCAAGAAAGCATTTGACAAAATTCAACTATTCATGATAAAAACTCTCAGTAAACTAGGAATAGAGGGGAACTTCCTTAACTTGATAAAGAATATCTACAAAAACACCTACAGCTAACAACGTACTTAAATGGTGTGAAATTCAAAGCTTTCCCATTAAGATCAGGAGCAAGGCAAGGATGTCCCTCCTTACCACTCCTCTTCAACATTGTACTATCTAATGTAATAAGACAAAAAATAAAAGGTATACAGATCAGGAATGAAGAAATAGAAGTCTTTATTGGGGGGCCGGCCTGGTGGCGTAGTGGTTAAGTTCGTGCGCTCTGCTTCGGCAGCCCAGGGTTCGCGGTTCAGATTCCGGGTGCAAACAGATGCACTGCTTGTCAAGCCATGCTGTGGCAGCATCCCATATAAAGTGGAGGAAGATGGGCACAGATGTTAGCCCAGGGCCAGTCTTCCTCGGCAAAAAAGAGGAGGATTGGCAACAGATGTTAGCTCAGGGCTAGTCTTCCTCACACACACACACACAAAAGTCTTTATTTGAACATGACATGATTGTCTATGTAGAAAATCCAAAAGAATTGACCAAAAAATTCCTATAAATAATAAACAATTCTAGCAAGGTTGCAAGACACAAGGTTAATATACAAAAGTCAATCACATTCCTATATACTAGCAATAAAAAAGTGGAATTTGATATTGAAAACACAATATCATTTGTATTAGCATCCAAAAAAGGGGAAATATTTAGACATAAATCTAACAAAATGTGTACAAGATCTATGTGAGGAAAACTACAAAATTCTGATGAATGAAATCATAAAAGAACTAAATAAATGGAGAAATAGTACGTGTTCATGGATAGGAAGACTCAAAACTGTCAAGATGTTAGGTCTTCACAACTTGATCTATAGATTCAATGCAATCTCAATCAATATTCCAGCAAGCTATTTTGTGGATATTGAAAAACTGATTCTAAAGTTTATATGAGGAAGCAAAATACCCAGAATGGCCAACACAATATTGAAGGAGAAGAACAAAAGTTGGAAGACTGACACTACCTACCTGACTTCAAGACTTACTATAAAGCCTTAGTAATCAAGACACTGTGGTATTGGTGAAAGAATAGACAAATAGATCAATGGAACAGGATAGAGAGCCCAGGAAGACCTATATAAATATAGTCAACTAATTTTTGACAAAGGAACAAAAGCAACACAATGGAGCAGAGATAGTCTCCTCAATAAACGGTGCTGGAACAACAGGACATCCACACACACACACACACACACACACACACACACACAAATTAATCTAGACATAGATCTTACACCCTTCACAAAAATTAACTCAAAATGGATCATAGATCTAAATGTAAAACACAAAGCTATAAAATTCCTGGAAGATAACATAGGAGAAAACCTAGATGACCATGGTTATAGCAATGACTTTTTAGATGTAACACTAAAGGCACAATCCATGAAAGCAATAATTAATAAGTTGGACTTCATTAAAATTTTCTGTTCTGCAAAAGACACTGTCAAGAGAATAAGAAGACAAGCCACAGACTGGGAGAAAATATTTGCAAAAGACACATCTGATAAAGGACCGTTATCCAAAATCTACAAAGAACTCTCAAAATTCAACAATAAGAAAACAAACAACCTGATTAAAAAATAGGCCAAAGATCTTAACAGACACCTCATTAAAGATATACAGATGGCAAGTAAGCCTATGAAAAGATGCTCTACATCATATATCATAAGGAAAATGCAAATTAAAACAATGAGATACAGCTACACACCTATTAGAACGGCCAAAATCTGGAAGACTGAATACCAAATGCTGACAGGATATGGTGCAACAGGAAATCTCATACATTGCTAGTGGGAATGCAAAATGGTACAGGCACTTTGGAAGACAGTTTGGTCATCTCTTACAAAACTAAACATACTGCTACCATTTGATCCGGCAAGTGCACTTCTTGGTATTTACCGAGAGGAGGTGAAAACAAATGTCCACACAAAAACTTGTACACAGATGTTTATAGAAGCTTTATTCAAAACTGCCAAAACTTGGAAGCAAGCAAGATATCCTTCAACTGATGAATGTATAAACAAACTGTGGTACATCCATTATTCAGCACTAAAAAGAAATGAGCTATCAAGACATAGAGGACTCTTAAATACATATTACTAAGTGAAAGAAGCCAATCTGAAAAGGCTACATACTGTATGGTTCCAACTATACGACATTCTGCAAAAAACTATGGATACAGTAAAAAAGATCACTGGTTGTCAGGGGTTGGGGGGCAGGGATGAGTAGGTGGAACACAGAGGATTTTTAGGGCAGTGAAACTATTCTATCTAATGTTGTGATGACACATGTCATTATACATTTGTCCAAATCCATAGACTGTACAAGACCAAGAGTGAATTCTAACGTAAAGTATGGACTTTGGGTGATTATGATGTGTCAAGATAGAGAGTGCATAAATGACTGACAATGAATATTTTCTAGGGCTTTAGAGTTTATCAGACTTTTTTTTTCACTTGCATTATCTCATTTAATTTTCCAATAATTCTATGAGCTGAGTATTATGGCCTTTAATTTAAATACTGAAATTGAGATATAGAGAAGTCAAATGACCCGTTCAAATGTCTACATTCTAGTTCATGTTCATGGACTCAGATTCTGCTCTTTTGACTTTCAATCCTCTGCTTAGTCATTTACACTTAACTGTAATTATTCTCCCTCCTACCTATTCTTTCTAGTGTTGATAATAAAAAGAAATAGATAACATACTAATGCCAAGTCTCTGCTGGGTGTTAAAAAGGGTATATAGTGAGTGAGGAGGATATTTGTGCCCCACCCAAGGCAGCTGTGGTCAGTAAGGGGAGGTGTCAGAGAAGGAGCTTCTGCTTTAGTGGTGGATGATCATTTCAGGGAAGCACTGAGATGCTCTGCAAGAAGAGAGTGTCACTTTCTCTAATCCTGGAAGAAGATAAGTTAATAAAACACTGGAGAGAGTCATGAATATAAACCAAAAGACTTTTCTTTGTGCTACTTATCTTTCAAAATTAGTTTGGCATAGGGGGATTGAGGAGAGTTTGGTGCTGAATTGTGGGCAGCTGTTGTATAAGGTAGTGGTTTTTTTAGTTTGAGTTGTGACATAAACCTTCACTTCTCCTTCTTAGTAACCTGGTTCTTCCTTTTTCTTCAGATCTTCCTTTGTCAACTATAATGACCTACTTCTCTTTCTAGACATTGTTTAGAGCATATTCTGACATATTATTACTGATTATTAAGTATAATATACATGATGCTATGGCATGGTAGAATCGATTTAATCTCTGCCAAGTATTAAAAAGTACTCGATCAAAAAAAAAATTACTTGGAATTGGCAAACAAACTTAAAAGCATGAAATGAGGTTTCCAAGGAGATAAGTAAGGAGACAAAGGATTATAGTCAAAGTTTTGGAGTATGGTATTAACAGCAAAGTTTACTGTTCTTTCCAAATGATGTTCTTATCAACTGATTAATTGTTCAATAGAAATTAATAATTGGATTTCATTAAAGAAGTGATAAGGAGCAAGCCTAGTTGACTGATTAGGCAGGGCTTAAAAGGTGAGTTGTTCTAGTGAAGTCAACAAGAGACAGATTATAAAGTTTTAATTGGCATTCTGGTTTACCAGTAAGAATGAAGAGTTTATGTCCAGTCAATACATTCTCTCCCATACAGATCTGTCTGCCTCCAAAATAAAACTTTTTAATTTCCCCCAAATACTTATCAAATGTCTACTCTAAATAATGTACTGTGCCAAGTATTGAGAGGGTGATGGAAATGATGTTGGAGGAAGAGACACAGAAATGAAACAAGCACAGTCTCTGCTTTTAAGATTGGAGAAGATTGCTTGTATATGGAATTGGTCATTTTTTTTTAATTTTATTTTTTTAAGATGCTCAACATCACCAATCATCAGGGAAATGCAAATCAAAACTACAATGAGATATCACTTCACACCTGTCAGAATGGTTATTTATCAAAAAAACAAAAAATAACTGGGGCCAGCCCCGTGGCCTACTGGTTAGGTTTGGTGAACTCTGCTTCCGCAGCCTGGGTTGGGTTCCTGGATGCAGACCTACACCACTCATCAGCGGCCACGCTGTGGCAGCAACCCATATACAAAATAAAGGAAGACTGGCACAGATGTTAGCTCAGAGCAAATCTTCCAAGCAAAAAGAGAAAGACTAGCAACAGATGTTAGCTCAGGGTGAATCTTCCTCAGCAAAAAATAAGTGTTGGCAAGGATATGGAGAAAAGGGAACCCTGGTGCACTGTTGGTGGGAATATAAATTGGTGCAACCACTATGGAAAACAGTATGGAATTTCCTCAAAAAATTAAAAATAGGACTACCATACTATCCAGCAATTTCACTTCTGGGTATTTATCCAAAGAAAACAAAAACATTAATTCAAAAAGACATATGCACCCCTATGTTCACTGCAGCATTTTTTATAATAGCCAAGATATGGAAGCAACCTAAGTGTCCAACAATAGATAAATGGATAAAGAAGATGTGGTGTATATACATATATAATGGAATATTACTTGGCCATAAAAAGAATGAAATCTTGCCATTTGTGACAATATGGATGGACTTAGAGGGTATTATGCGAGGTGAAATAAGTTAGATGGAGAAAGACAAATACCATATGATTTAACTTATATGTGGAATCTAAAAAGCAAAACAAAACAGGAGCAGATTCATAGATACAGAGAACAAACTGGTGGTTACCAATGCGGGGGATGGGTGAAATAGGTGAAGGGAATTAAGAGGTACAAACTTCCAGTTATAATAAATAAGTCATGGGATGTAATGTATAGAGAATACAGTTAATAATATTGTAAAAACTTTGTATGATAACAGAATAACTAGACTTATTGTGGTGAGCATTTCATAATGTATATAAATATTGAATCACTGTGTTGTACACCTGAAACTAATATAATATGTCAATTTCACTTAAATTAGAAAAAAAAATTTTCTTTTTTAAGAGCAGTTTTAGGCTTTCAGCAAAATTAAAAGGAAGGTACAGAGACTTCCCATATACCTGCTACCCCCACACATGCATAGCCTTCCCCATTATAAACATCTCCCGCCAGAATGGTACACTTGTTACAACTGATGAACCTACACGTCTATCCTATGCCTGTCCCACCATTGTATTTTGGAAGCACATAACTTGTCTGGTTTCACAGGTTCACAGATGGAGAGGAATTTTGTGGGTGAATCATACCTCGAGTCTCACCCACACCTGATTTAGATGATGTTCCGATGAGACTTTGGACTTGGACTTGATACTGGAATGGGATAAGACTTTTGGGGCTGTTGGAATGGAGGTGAATGCATTTTGCATGTGAGAAGGACATGAATTTTGGGGGGCCAGCGGGTGGGGTGTTATGGACTGAAGTGTGTCCTCCTAAAATTCATATGTTGAAGCCCTAACTTCCAGTACCTTAGAATATAACTGTATTTGGAGATAGAGACTTTAAAGAGTTTATTAAGTTTAAATGAGGTCATAAGAATGGAGCCCTAATCCAATATGACTGATGTCCTTATAAGAAGAGAAAGAGATACCAGGGATGTGCACACGGAGAAAAGGCCATGTGAGGACACAGCGAGAAGGTAGCCATCTGCAAGGAGAGAGGTCTCCGGAGAAACAAACCCTGCTGGCATCCTGATCTTGGACTTCCATCCTCCAGAACTGTGAGAAAGTAAATTTCTGTTACTTAAGCCACCCAGTCTGTGGTATTCTGTTATGGCAGCCCTAGCAGACCAAGACAACAGACAATAAACAAAGAAATAAATACATAATGTTAAGTAATGATAAGGGAACACTTTGAAGAGTTATATAGCAAGGTAAGATAATAAAGAATTGGGGGGGTGGTTATTTAAGATAGGGTGGTTAGGGATCTCAGTAGAGATGACATTTGAACAGACACCTGAATGACATGAAGGAGCAAGCGTTGGGAGCATTTGTGAGAACAGCATTTGAAAGAGAAGGTATTTCAAATACAAAGACACCAAGAAGAGGGTGTGTGCTTGGCATGGTGCTAAAAGGCTGATTTGCAGGAGTGGAGTGAACCAGGGACAGAGAGGTAGGAGAAATGATGATGCATAGCATTGTAAGCAATGGTGAGGATCCTGACTTATATTTTAAATGTGACAGAAAGCCAAGAAGCTCAAAGCCATTTTAGGTAAAGGAGTGACATTAGTTGATTTATATATTTTTTAAAGTATTTGCTGTTGAATGGAGAAAATGCTGGAGGAGAGTATGAGTGGAAACAATGACCAATTATGATGCGACTGGTCCTGGTGAGAATTGATGAGGGCTTGAACAAGGTAGCAGTAGTGGAAGCAGTGAATTGTTGTTGGATTTTTGGAATATATTTTCAAGATAGAAACAACAGAATTAGCTGATAGTCTAGATGTTGGGCATGAAAGAAAAAAAGGAGTCAAGAATGATCCTAAGGGTTTTGGCCTGAGCATCTGGAGAATTGGAGTTGTCATTTACTTCAATCAGGAAAGCAGAGAGAGGAGCAGGTTTGAGGGGTCAAATTAAGAGTTTTGTTTTAGACATGTTAACTGTGAGACATTGTTAGGATAAGCACTAATAAAAGAACACTCTCCTTTTTCATCCCTAGATTCTGGGAATATAAAGATACAAAAGATATGGTTCCTGCCTTTAAGGTCTCATGGAAGGGGATGGAGAGAGACATATAAGCCAGTGAGTGTTTTTGTTTTGTTTTTTTATTAACAGACTTTAATTTGGGAGAGCAGTTTTAAGTTTACAGAAAAATTGAGTGGAAAAAAATAGAGTCCCCATATACCCCTTCAACTTCCCTATTATTAACATCTTGCATTAGTATAGTACATTTGTTACAACTGACAAACCTACGTTGATACATCATAGTTACCCAAAATCCATTCTTTACATTAGGGTTCATTCTTGGTCTTGTACATTCTATGGGTTTGGACAAATGTATAATGACATGTATCCATCTTTACAATATCATATAGAATAGTTTCACTGCCCTAACAAAATCTCTGTGCTCCACCTGTTCATCTCTCCTTCCCCATCCCCCAACCCCTGACAACCAGTGTTTTTCTTGTTTCCATAGGTTTGCCTTTTACACAATGTCATATAGATGAAATCATACAGTATGTAGCCTTTTCAGATTGGCTTCTTTCACTTAGTAATAAGCACCTACAGGGCCTCCATGTCTTTTCATTTCTTTTTTTTAGTGCTGAATAATATTCCATTCTCTGAATGTACCATAACTTATCCATTCACCTTCTGAAGGACATCTTGGTTGCTTTCAAGTTTTGGCAACTATGAATAAAGCTGCTATAAACATTTGTGTGCAGGTTTTTGTATGGACGTAGGTTTTCAACTCATTTGGGTAAATACCAAGAAGTGTGACTGCTGGATCACAAACAAGTACTTTAAATGTCAACTTCTATACAAGCCTCCATAGGGAAGACAGACTATTGCTTGTAGGAAGCAAAGAGCTTTTTTTGAGTTCCTTAAGTTCACTCCAGCAATACTCTAAAACTATAAATGTCCTTCCTTCTCTGTATGGCTATTAGTCTGACACTATCACCAGGATACCCCTTCCTAGCTCATTTACAGGAAGACAGCTACCAAATACTGATAGCTAAAGTGCTCACGCTGACTCACATCCACCCTTTCAAAAAACCATATGCAAGTGCCAATCTGTGGATGAAGTAAGGAGCAAAACCACTTTTCAATACAATGTTTCATAACTAAAAGTCTGTTCTTTTAGCAAGGCTCTTCCCTAACTTTGGTGACCTTTCAGCCCAGCAGAGTCCAACTCCCCAGAAAAAGTCCATCAAGTTCTTTGGAAGAAAAGACTACTGAAGTTCTAGGGTGGTGTTTGTTAACATGGCGTTCTAAGATGGATTAGGCAGATACACAAACTCCCTGAAAGTGAATGCAAATGTTGTATTTCAGCACACTTTTCTGAGGGGGAAGGAGACCATAAGCTCTTATCACAGTCTCAAAAAGGAGTACAAGCCCCAGAAAACAGTCAAAGGAGCTGCCAAACATTGGATGTGGTAGGAAGGGGGAGGAGAAGAATCTGACCTCTCCTGGGTCATCAAAGGAACTCTAGTGTGGAAACTGCAGGCACTGTCTGCTTTCACATTGGTTCTCCTCCCACTCTTAGAGATGGTCAGGGCTTCGGGTAGAATCACAAAGAACAAGCTGTTTTCAGGCCAGAGGCTCTAACTTCCTCCTAGCAGAGGGGAGGTTAAGAGAAAAAAGTCCTCTGCAAGTGCAGGAACAGTGCCACTTATTATTAGGGTACTTTGGCAACCAGTACAACGAATCCTTAGAATAGGCCATAGTTTGAAAAGACTAAAAATCTTCACCTTTACTCATCCAAGTGGGCACTGTAATATTTTAGCATTTGCCTTTAGCAACTCAAAGAGGAAGAGATGTGAAGCAATGGAGGCAAAGCCCTCCTGAGCCAAACTGAGAATCATGTATTCTCCTTATCAAAACTGTCCACACTACCTGCATTCAACAAATTTTATCAAGTGCCTATTATGTGCCATACAGTGTTCTAGCCACTGTACTTGTAATAATTCTGTTTCCTATAATATGCTTCATTTACAAGTGCCACGTGATCTTTCTCTGTAGTGAAAGATCGGCTTCTCTAATTCACAAACTTTTTCAGAAATAACCAAGGCCAGTGGCCTCCTGTTTTCAGTCTCAAATTGAATCTGGCAGTTACAGAAATATTTGGATGAAGCGGGCCCAGAAACCAAAGAATGTCTTCTAGTCTGTGTCTACGCTGTGGGTTAGTCCCGCCTGCCTGCGTTTTTAAGAGGCTACGTAAGCTAGTGCAGACGTGCTTGATAGAACGTCAGCAAAATCTCCGAAGTGGCCAGTTCCATCACTCAAAGATGACCAAAGGCTCCTGTCCCTTCTTTATTTTTCTGCTTCTCCCGTTCTCCTACGGAATTTATTTTCATGCTGATGCTACCCAGGGATGCAGGCGATATCTTTATCTCCCTCATTGACCTGTTTTTCCTCATTCTCTTTGGTTCTCGGTACCTATTTGACATGAATCTGCACCATCACAAGGGCGTGTAAAACCCTGAGCGCTTCTTGCATGGCTGGATGCAAATTTATTGAATGAATATGTACCTATTTCAAAAATGTGTGCAACAAGCGTCGACTTTTATGCCTGACCCTATAATCCTAAAACTAAGTGTTCAAATGTGGGGAAGTTACTTTGATTACAATCAAAATCTAAATTTTTTAAATATTAGGTTCCAGGTGGACTTTTTTAACCAATTTAATTCCAATTACATGTTTACATGCTGTTTTAAGCCAACTGGAAATAAACAAGTTTATGCATGTTTTTCACAAAATTAAGAGGAAAGAGATAATCCATTAAATCTCATACCCTTGACAAATGGCCCTTTAAGGGCTGTGGGCCTTAGCTTGATATTCTCTGGCCTGCTCCCTCTCAATACTATTAATAAGCAGCAACAGATCAACATACTGACAGCAAAAGTGAAGAAGAAAAATCCACAATGGGATATAGGTCTGGGTTAATTCATTTATTCATTCATACAGATCTACTATGTTGCTAGGCCCAGTTTTAGATATGGGGGATACTGTGGTGAAAGTGGTAGGAGAACGCCATTCCTTGTTTGTATGGAGCTTAAATTCAAGTGGGTTGGGGTTACGTACATGTTTTTACTTTTTATTTCTATTTTTTTTAAAGATTATTTTAAAGCAAGTATAACTAAGAGCACGGATTCTGGAGCCAGACATCCTGGGTTTGAATCCTAGCTCTGCCATTTACATTGTGTGATCTTGGGAAAGTCATTTAGCCTCATTGTGGTTCTATTTCCTCATCTGTAAAATGAAGGAAATAATAGAGTCTACTTCATAAGACTTGTTATGAGGATTAAATTAATATGTGTAAAGCACTAAGAATAGTGCCTGGTATATATTAAGTGTCACATACATGTTTGTCAAATAAAAAAAATGAAGGAAACATATCTAATTTCATAGTTGAATATATATGCTCAGAGATAAAGAAGTTATTGCAGGTCATGGATTAAAGTCTAGATCTCCATTCTTCTCAAGAACCTCAAGATTTCCAAATATTCTCCAATTACATGTGAGAAGCTCAAACAAATCATCACAGAAATATTATTCTCTGTAGCAGTAGTAGTAACAATAGGTTCATGGTAAATTGAAACTGTTTTTATTAAGTGCCAGGTTCTCATCATGTTACCTCATTTAAAATTCACAACAATAGTTTAAATTTAGTATTATCATTCTGATTTACCATGAGAAATCTGTAAGTAATTTGCTCAAGGACCCACGGTTTGGGGCAGTACTAGCTGTCTGATTCTACTATACTTATATTCCTGTGAATTAGGAGAAAAATATAGCCAATGTAAGTTCAGAAAAAAGTATCTGGGATAGCCAATGTTTCCCCATCCCTACTCTCCACCCCTTTCCTCCTAGCAATGGAGCCTGTTCTTGCTCCCTTCTTAAGCAGCTGGTCATAAACAGGAAGCATGGCTGGGGTGCAATAAATCTGGAGGCTGACAATAAGTGGCTGTTCAAGAGTTGTAGGAAAAGGGAGCCATCCTCTCCCATTGGCTCAGTAAAGATCATTATTCTTAGGCCATAGAGAGAAGATCCTCCTAAGTGGAGGAGAGATGAGGATAGCAGGGAAAGCCATCCTCAAGGGAAAGCCTTGATAAATAGCAAGGAAAGCGTTTGCTATTTATCAGTGTTGTCTCTGCCAACAAGAAACACCAAAGGGAAAAAAGGAGTCTCTTTCAGGAATAATGGATTTGGAGAGCCCAACACCTGTTTTTGGTACCACCCACAAACTAAGAATAGTTTTTATATTTTTAAATGGTTGGAAAAAAATCAAAATAATAATAATATTACATGACTTGTGAAAATCATACGAAATTTCAAATTTCATAAGTAAAGTTTTATTGGCATACATACATGCTCATTCATTTACATATTGCCAATGACTGCTTTTGCACTACAATGGCGTAGTTGAGTAGTTATGACAGAGACTCTATAGCCCGAAAAGCCTAAAATATTTAGTATCTGACCCTTAATGGTAAAGTTTGCCAACTGCAGACAAATGAATGAGTTAGACAGTAGATGAATCAAATGAATTAGTGTCCTAAAGTTGTGAGAACGCATAGTATAGGGTTATACTAGGCCCAAATCAGGGGAAGGAATGGAATGGGGCAGTGTAGTAGGAGTAGAGGGTGAAGAGACAAAGAATGGAATACATTTGGGCGGGATACAGACATCTTGAGTAGTAAAGATCTCTGAGGATTTCTTGTTAGGGAAGCAAAAATGTGGGCCTACCAAGATGGAGATGCAAAATGGCTGAGACTAGGAAATAGGAATTTATTCTTCAAATTTCTCTCACTCTACGTAACAGGGAATGAGAGAAAAACTTGCCAAAGTCGAGTGCCCTCTCAAACTGGTTCCCTAGGTTCGAGGACTGACAGGTTCACCTGGTTCTTTTCACTTATCTAGAAACAGTATAGATACTATAACACCTAAATCCCTAGAGGGCACCTTGAACATAGTGTTGCCCTCTATTATTATTATTAGGGAGAGGAAAACTCAGAACTGGATTAGAAAAGTGGCTAATGAAAAATGGGCTAATGAAAGATGGGCTGATGGCTAATTTTCAAGTCCAGTCTGTCCGTCTTCCTTAGCTCCATGGTCATTTTCTGTGCCCCCAAAGAGGTGGCAGACACATTGCACTTTATATAATCACCAAAGATGGTATAGGCATGAGGGCAGTAAGGATGGCTGAAGTGTACAGTAATGCACTGAAAGACTGTAGCCGGGGATCTAATATTCCTTTCTCTGGTTGGAGAAGTGGAAGTCTGAAAAGATGGAGAAAAAGAAAAGATATGGAAGCAAAAAAATGTGTGCACAGGGGTCTGGAGGTCGGGAAGAAGTTGAGAGAATTCAGCCGCCGGCTCGGCCCCTCAGCGGGGATTCCCAGGTTGGGGGGCAGGGACAGGATGCGAGCACGCCTTGGGCGCCCTGCCACCCCGCACGTCCTCTGCAGTGACAGGAAGACGTTGCTCACGCCTCCTCTCTGCTGGGGCAAGATGTTGAAAAACTGGAGCCAAACCGTCACCACCACTATTTCCCATCCACCTAATAGGTGATGGATGAAGGAACGGGATGTGGGGAATAGCTAAGGAATAAGGACCTTGGTGGAATTAGGTCCCTGAATAAATCATTATAAATAGAATGCATTATAAAAAATGTCATTAATTTGTTTTTTACACTTAACTGATTTCTATCATTGCTAGATGCCGAGTCATATTTTTAAATACACTTATGGGAGACAGTTATTTTAAAAAAAGTCAAATTCTACATAATTTAAAGCCCTGCGTAATTTTGTAATATAAATGCTTTGTTCTAATTCATTTCTTCACAAATTCAGATTTTAATGTGGCACAATAAGTGTGTATAAAGTAGAACATGCTTGAATTTTCTAATGATTGACTTTCTACAATATGTCGGATGCTATACTGACACTACCACTACCAAGTGCATAACTAAAACATAATACACAAACAGAATGTCATGATACTTAGTTACCTCGGTTTTAAAACGTGGAGTTTGTTTTTCTCCATGGCACAAAAAGGGAAAGAAAGACAAACACCAATAGAGGAATTAATTTACATCTCAACAGTAAGGAAAATGAGGCAAGAAAAGGGGAGTCCTTGACTTAGCTTTTTTCCCCCTTTCCTGGTTTCCTCTTGTTTCTCCTCTCAGGCACCTCTTCTGCCATGGCAAACAGCGTGCAAAACAACTCCCCATTTGCCTCATTTTGCTTTTTCTCCATTCCCCTATACAAGTTTATTCTCTTCTTTGACGCCTCCATTAATTCTTACTGCTCTTCCCCTCCCAATCTTGCCGCATCTTTCTCAAAGTCTTAGTTCAAAATAATCTTACTGTCTTTTCTCCATACAGCTCAGTCCACCCCTTCCCCTAACTGCGCTTTCTCCTTTTTTCACACACATTGCGCTCTCCAGTTTCCGTCCGCTCTCTTGCACTCTACTCAGTCTTTTTCTTCTCAACCCTCCCTACCTCTTTCCACTTCCATTCTTTTCATCTCTCTCTCTCCCTCCTTGGCCAAAATTGGCCCAAGGTAGAGACCGAGGCAGATACGGAAGAAAAAAATATGTGCACGTGAGTCTGCGGGGTCAGGAAAAAGTTGAGAGAATCCAGCCGCCGGGCCCAGCCCCCAAGCCGGGATTCCTAGGTGGGGCGGGGACAGGATGCGAGCGCTCGTGGGCGCCTTGCCACCCCTCACGTCCTTCGCGTCCTCGGCAGTGACGCGAAGGCGTTGCTCACGCCTCCTCCCTCCGCTGGGGCGAGATGCTGAGAGGAGCCGGTAGGAGCGCCCACTCAACTAGCCAGACAAAGCTGCAATTTCCAGGAATCGGAGGCATCTCTAGGGAGATGCAAAGGGTTATACAAGGGTTTTGCCTCAAGGGCAGATGTTTTTGTTCTGGGCAACTTATCCCCAAACATGCCTTTTAGCATCAGTCAGCAGGGTCAGTCTGCATCCCTCTACTCCTCCATCCCGACAACCATGCCTGTTTAGTAGCAGGTCTGGTCTGGTTTTGTCTTTTCTCTCCCGTCTTCTCTTTTCTATGTACATTCCACATTTCACACTTCCACAAGGGCTCAGATCTTTGCAAAATCCCCCCTTTTTTTATGCCCCTGCAGCATCCCGATTCTATTTTTTAAAGTCAATTTTATTTATGTATAAAATATATACAATAAAATTCATACACTTTAGGTGTACATGTCGATGACTTTTGACAGATACACATACACACCCCTGTAACCATCACCCCATAGATTTGCATCTTCTCAGAAAGTTCCCTCAGCAACCTGATTCTTGCTGCAGTTTTTTTTTCAAGCACATCTTATAGTCTTATTCTCATGCATTCACCTTTTTCATATATTGGCAAATGTTTACTAAGTACCTTCTATGAGACAAACACTGATGTTACAGAAATAAATAAGAAACTAGAGCAACTCAATTTAAAAGGGAAGGCACATATAATAGAACTCACACTTTCTGCTCTCCCTCTGAAGCCAGGTACCTGAGGGGGACTGTAGATATTAAACCAATATGCTGTTTTTCCTGTTTAACTTGAGAGGTGAGTCAGGGGGTTAGAGAATTTATGAGCTTGTTTTCCAGAGGATTTGTGAGCTTGTTTTGCACAAGAAAGAGAATGCTGTGCTGCCATCACGGCCATGGCTCTCAGCAGCCACTGAAGCCCGAAGTCAGACCGCTCAGGGGCTTATCGAGAGTGACCCCTTTGTTTCCCCGAAGCTCCCCCTGCCAAGCCCCTTAGCTCTATAAAACCCCCTCCTTTCTGTTCTTGGGGAGGTTGATTCAAGTGAACCCAGGCTCCCACCTACCCGTTTTGGCCAGTTTGAATAAATCTTTCTCCATCTCCAAGCTCCGATGTCTCAGTGTTTGGCTTACTGTGCATCGGGCACACAAACTTGAGAGTAAGAGGTTCGGTATCAGCTCCACTTATATATTTCTGCTAATCCCCCCTTTTTAGTCCCTCAGACAACTTGGTCAGCTGACTAATCCTTCCTGAGAAATAAATGTTTTCTTTTTTTTTCTAAGGAAGGCTGAGGGTGAATAGAACACACTAGACCAGAATAGCTGCTGACTAGAAAGGAGGGTGGGAAAGGACTACAACGGGGAGAGTTCCCTGGAGGCCTGGGAGGAGCATGCCCTAATGAGACTGGGAATGTTACAGGTACTGTTTCAAAAACAAGTAGATAAAAGTCTGAGAATGCAGCTGTAAAGGCTACTGGAAGGCTCCTTGGACAGGGGGGACAGGATGTGAGCCCTTGGAATAGACTCCTAAAGGAAAATATCAGCAGGGACCATTGAGTTTAATGAGACACATTAGAAAAGATAGCAAAGTAGGTTAATGAGGAGAGATTAAGAAAATTTGAAGATCCCTCCCCTCCCTAAAGGGTATGTTGTATGGGAGGAGGGTGAAAAATCAATCTAAGAAAAGTAGGCATAAAGACACAAAGATGAAAAAGAAGAAGAAAAGGAAGGAACAACCAAAAAAAAAAAGATTTGTTGCAATGTTGATGCAAACCTGGCCCTCTTCCTGACCAGTGACACAGGGTTTCCACTTCCCTTCAGGGTCACATGTTGCTCAAGTCTAGAAACCAAGATGTCTGACCACCAATTCTGAATAAGGGGATAACCTTTAGATCCACATATTAGGTGTTCAAATTACAAAACAGCCTGGGTTTTTTAAATAATGCTGGGACTGTTAGCATTGAAACATTTCAAGAAAAAGAATTTGTCTTCTAGTGGTGTTAGAATGGAGGGTGAGTTCTTTCTTCCTTTTATGTCTTTTTCTTTTTTACTGAAGTATAATGTATATACAGTAAAGCAGGTAAAAATGCACTAATGTTAAGTGTACAGCTGGGTAAATATTTGCATCTGTATTCACCTGATAACCACTACCCAGATCAAGATCTAGATTCTAGAACACTTCTAGCTCCCCAGAAGTTTTCCTTGTGCCTATTCGGTCTATAGCCTCCCTCTCCAGAGGTAACCACTATACTGACTTCTACCATCATCAATTTTATTGTTCTCGATCCATATATAAATGGACTCATATGGTATGTACTCTCTTGTGCTAGGATTTTTTTTTTCACTTAACATAGTGTCTGCAAGTATTATGTGGTGTGTATCAGTAGTTCATTCCTTGTTATTACTAAGTAGTATTCCACTTATGGATATGCCACAATTTATTTATCCATTCTCCTGTTGATGTACACATTGTTTCCACTTTTGAGCTATTACAAATGTTATTGTCATTTGCCATATGCATGAATTCTTTTCTCTTGGGTATATACTTAGGAATGGGTTTGCTGAGTTGCCATTTTTTGGCAATAAATAAATTCTAAATAAAAACAAATGAGCTACATCTTTGTCTTAATATATGTATGGTATTTTAATAAAAATCTTTTATATGTATTTTTTCAATTGATCTTCAAAACATTTTTGTGAAGTGAGTAGGTAATGCCATCTCCATTTCACAGGTATAGAAACCGAATCAGAGAATTTAAATGCTCAATTTAAAGTCATAAAGTTAATAAGTTGTGAATTAAGACCAGAAACCACATTTTCTTATACCTGTTCAAGTTTATTTTTCTTTTTATATTCCTCTTATTTCACTGGCCTCATGTGAATGGAAAGATCACCTAACATCCAGTTTTAGCACTGAAAGCACGGAACAAAGAAAGGAGTCAAATAGATATCATGGCTTGCAACTAGGCAAAGAAAAACAAAACCTGTCTGATTTAGCTCATTTATGCTCCTTCATTCCCAAAGAAAAAGATATTTTTTAATCAAAGAACAATGTAATACCCACACATTTATGTACTATGTATCTCAACTGCATTCCTTGACTTTGGAAATCATCTAGATTAGTGCTACTTAAATTGTGGTCCACAGACCAGCAGCATCAGCATCTCCAGAGAGCCTGTTAGTAATGCAAATTAATATCCCCTCCACCCCTGCCCCCCCAACACCAGAGTGACAGAATCAGAATTTCTAAGGGAGGAGCTGAGGAATTTGTGTTTAAAAAGCTGTCCAGGTTGGGGTGAAGGGAAGCAGTGGGAAAAGGTAGCTAAAGTTGGAGAAGCACTGATCTAGCCAATTTCCAATATGGATATCTATCTGGTTTTAAAGATCTCTGGGCAGAATGATTCCATTACCTCACCGGGTAAACTTTCCTTATGTAAAACAAGTCCCATTGTTGGTAAAATCATTATTGCTTATTAAATCTCTTATCTAACATTCTGATCTTAAATGAGAGTGCACAACATCATTTCAGAGTTGACTTTTTTGTTCTTTTCTAAAGCCATTCCAAGTGTTCTTCATTGTCACTTAAATTATGGTGTCCAGAATGAATTCTAGTGAAAAACTACAGTACATCAAAAGACAGACCTTGTGGTTCCAATGTGAATATTCATGAATCTTTAAGAAAATCATTTTTCAAGGTACAATACATTAGAAACCATACATGTATAAGAATCATGAAACCTAGAAACAGAAAAAGAAAGAATAGTTAATCTGGATCACAAGAGAGGGAAAAACAGATGACAGATTGGCATAAAATAGAAGGGATTTGCTGAATGAGTTTTGCTAGCAGGGACTGGATTTGGACCCCCGATTTGTATTCCCTTAGGGTTTGTATAACTTGGCTGGCATCCATCTACATAGTTTGTCTGCACTCTGTACCAGAACTCAATCCAAAAATGTTGCCCTCCAACTCCAATCCAGCTTCTCATTGTTCATCTATTCTAGGCTCTCTCTTCTTTCTCTTTCTCCTTATTCTTCCCCAAAGAAGGGTTGCCTTCGGGATGGAATCATAGTCAGACTGCTGGTAAAGAAAAGCAATGACAGAAGCAGAATGGGAGAGAGTACAGAGAGAAAAATAAAAGACTAAGGCAAAAGGAAAAGGCATAGACATATATGAGACTTGAGACAGTCAAAAGAGGAACTGCACTATAACTATAAACAACTTACTGACAATTGGATGGAGTCACATTGTCCAGTTAGAGGAACAGAGTACAAGTACTAAAGCAACAGACATAAGCAAACCCAGGGGCCTAAAATACATGTAGAGACACAGGTGGGGAGAGTCACAGTCAGGTGTTGAACCAGATAATACAAGATTCTGGAGAAAGCTGCAGATAGAACCTTGCTAAGAACAGAGACAGTTTCAAGGAAGTGTTATTTATCCTCACACACCTCCCTGAGTCATTCCTATTTCCAAGGAAGGGGTCAGTGGGAGGTTATAAAGAGGATATCCTTACTTCTGTATTGTTTTCCACTTCATTTTCTTGCCTGTGGTCTTCTGACGTGCAAGGAAAGGAACCTCCCCAAGACAACCAAAGGCTAGGATCTTTCCCTTGGATATAACCCTTTTAATCTCTTGACTAGCCCTCCTTCCATCTCTTAAATATTTGTGTCTCAAATTTACCACAATTCCTTCTCTTTCTTGCTCCTTTTTCTTTTCTTCCCATTTTCCCCAGGTTATAAGCCACTACCCATTTTTTTTTATAAAATGTATTTTTTAACATTAAAATTTTTTTTCATTTAATTTTATTGAGGTCATAATAGTTTATAACATTGTGAAATTTCAGTTGTACATTATTATTTGTCAGTCAACATGTATATGTGCCCCTTATGCCCACCTCCCAACCTCCTTCCCCTCTGGTAACCACTAATCAGTTCTCTTTGTCCATGTGTTTGTTTATCTTCCACATATGAGTGAAATCATACAGTGTTTGTCTTTCTCTGTCTGGCTTATTTCGCTTAACATGATACCCTCAAGGTCCATCCATGTTGTTGCAAATGGGACAATTTTGTCTTTTTTCATGGCTGAGTAGTATTCCATTGTATATATATAACCACATCATCTTTATCCCTTCATCAGTTTTTGGGTGCTTGGCTTGCTTCCATGTCTTGTATAAGCCACTATCTTAATGCTCCTTTTGTCTATTCCATTCTCTTTCCCAATATTTCCCATTATGTAAAGTTATACTTGTCCCCACATCCTAGTCATAAACTTTGCTTCTTACAATTCCATTCTCTATTTTTGCCCATTAGCTGCTCGGACCTCTCAATCTTTGGATAAGATAACATCTAATAAAAACAATAAGAAACAACAGTTTTCTAAACCCAGGAAGATTTTAATGAGTTTTTTTTTAAGGCAACCTTGAGAAAAACTAAAATATATCAAGAGAGACTACAAAACCTACAGCACTCTGCTGAACAATGCAGAGGACCCAAAGTCCCTTCCCTCAAGTTGATTATAATGTCATGGAGAGGACAAGAAAAGAAAGTACTGAAGGAAGCCAAAGAATCAGGAGATTTTATTTGTGTGGGAACAATCCAGAAAGACTTCGTGAAGTTAGAATTTGGAATGGATCCTGACAGATGGGTAGGATAAGAGATAAAAGATAGGCAGAGATTAGAGATGGGCATTTCAGGAAGGTAGAATGGCCTGGGCAAAGATAGGGTGGTAGGAAGTTTGTGCAGAAGCTTGGGGAATAGTACTTTGTCCAATTTAGCTGTAGAGTAGGGTACTTATAGGAGTCTAGTAAGAGATAATGCTAGAAAAGCAAGTTTGGGCTATGATGCAGCAGTCTTTGAATACCAGATATGCTATTTAGATTATAAGCCCTCAGGTGAGGAATGAAGTAAAATCTAATTGCATTTTTTTCTTTTTTACAGCACCAGCATACTACCCGTACTCCAAAGATACCGAAGGTGTCACTTTTATCTTATATGCTTTGCCCCAACTAAAATATATTCTTCTTGTTCTGTGTTTTTTCCTAATCTCTCTTTCCATTGCTTCCCTCAACCCCAAACATGAACCCCAAACTCTGTTGCTTCATTTCACTCTCCCACCCATTGTTTCAGTCAGAAGACTTTTTGGATAGAAACCAACTTGTACAATGGTGGAAAGCATTTTCTGCAGATAATCTTCTCTCACTTCTGTTTTAGAACAAAGACAAGGTTGAAGGTTAGAAAACCCAGGTATCAGCTCAGACCATGGTATTGACTTGCTGTGCCACACACTATGCTAATAATTAGTTAAGTTGTTAAAACTGTGTCTCAGTTCTCTAATTCTAAAAGGTGGTCTTAAGGCTGAAGGAGAAGGACCCTAGCTGTTTTATTCTCTGTAATCTCAAGGGTCCCACAAATACCCTGCCTATACAAATACTTAGTGATTCATGTACGTAAAGCAATCATTATCTCATGGAAGAAAGGTGATAAACTATATAAAAATTTTGACTGCTAAGTAGGTATTCACTTATCATTCCTCTTTCAAATACATACTTGAAATTTCCAAATTTTTAGAAGCTTTCTCTGATTCATTTAAGTGCCTGATACATATAGACACATTCAATAAATATATGAATGAATGAATGAATGAACGAATGAATCTTTAGCTCTGAACATAAAGGTATTGGGGGAAGGATAACTTTTGCCACTAGATTCTGAGTGGTAACATAGTTGAAATTTGAAAAATTAGAAGCATCTGAAAGAGCCACCTACTTGTTTTTGGGTATGGCTGAGGAAAGAATTTCACTTTTTTTTCCCTTTCCCTTTTTCATCTCTGTCAGAACTTGCTCCTTCCATGTACCCTGAGAATGAAGCTTATTTACTCCTGTTTCACTATTTCCTCTTTGATCTTGACAGCTGCGGTCACTACCAAGAAATAAAACAGCCCCTGGAAGACTCACTGTTCCCACCCTGAAGGATGTGCAGTGACCCGCATTCTTCTTTGTCCCCCACACCTCTACCTCTAAGTACAACCAATGATAGGACAGTAACTTGCACCTCCACCTTTCTCACTAATAACAAACTAGTGACGGTAATTAGCATAGCCACATCCCAAAATAGCTGCATGCCTCACTGGAGCTCCTGAAAGATAAGGAGAACAGAGCTTCTAGTTTAAGT
The DNA here is from genome assembly GCA_031878705.1 of Tapirus indicus. Lineage (NCBI taxonomy): Eukaryota > Metazoa > Chordata > Mammalia > Perissodactyla > Tapiridae > Tapirus > Tapirus indicus. The sequence goes on along the minus strand of CM062918.1, from coordinate 104,689,885 downwards.
TGTATTGCATTTATCTAATATTAAGAGATGACGGAAGAAAAGCAGGATTATTCCTTTTCTTAAGAAACATAACTTTTGGGGGCCAGCCTGGTGGCGCAGTGATTAAGTTCGCACACTGCTTTGGCGGTTCGGGGTCCACAGGTTCAGATCTAGGGCGCAGACCTACACAATGCTTATCAAGCTACGCTGTGGAGGCATCCCACATAGAGGAAGATGGGCATGGATGTTAGCCCAGGGTCAACCTTCCTCAGCAAAAAGAGGAGGATTGGCAATGGATGTAAGCTCAGGGCTAATCTTCCTCACCAAAAAAAAAAAAAGAGAGAGAGAGAGAGAAAGAAAGAAACACAGCTTTTCAGAAAGAATGAACAAAATATGGGGAAGAGAAACTAAAGGCCAGAAAAGGCAATGAAATAGTGAGAGTATAATTTTGCTTTAAATAAAAGCATATGAAAGTTATATCCAAATTTGATCACTGAACATCGTCAATAGTTTAAAAATTATGCAGTTTGGGCGAGGTGACAGAAAATTGGAGCCATGATAACATTTTCTTATTGGAAAAAGTAGTGCTTCATTATTTTCCCATTAAATTCTAGAAAGATTATTAACAGATGGTTGACACGCAATAAAAGGAGAGAGCAGTGATTAGTTGGAAGCAGAATTAATGCATTAAGTTTAAATTGTGTCAATATTTTCAAATAAGGTTTTACTAACCTTTTTTCAATAGGTTAGTAAAAAAAAAATCAGAAAAATACTATAGTCCAGGGTTTTTAAATCTAGGTACTATTGATATTTTGAGCCAGATAATTCTTTGTTATTGGGCTTGTCCAGTGTATTGTAGAATGCTCAGCAGCATCCCTGGCCTCTCTTCACAGATCCCAGTAGCATTCTCTTTGCCACAAGTCATGGCAACCAAATATGTCTGCAGAAATTGACAAGGGAGCAAAATCACTGGTTTTGAAACTGCTGGTTGAGAACCACTGCCTTAGACTGAGAGCATCTCTAATGAGATCCTTGTGTAAATGACTGAAATACCTCACCCACCTGGAGCTCAACTATTTGGGAAAGTCATTTATTTTGAATATAGGTTAGAAAAACAAAGTAAGAAAAAGGTTTTCTCACAAGAACTCAAAGCTTGACTCATAGGAAGGCTCCTTTGGCTCCCCTCAGAAAGCACATATTCTCTCTCTTTTTAAATTATTATAAAATATTCCAACCATACAAAGCAAAATGTTAACATTTGATACAGAGCATAAGTTATTTGGTTATTTGATTTCCAAATCAACAACAGATTAGAAGACAATTAGAAGAGATGTCATATGCAACAGGCAGGGACTCTAACACACTAATGACAGCAAGGAAGGAAACAGACAAATTATAAAAAGCGAACCCATTTCTGAAAGAATAACAAATGAGAGCGATAACAGTTCTACATTTTGGGTGTGTTATTCAGGTCACTTTAGTCCTTGGCATCCTACTTTAAGATGATATGACCAGGATGATGAAGTATCTGGAAACAAGGTCATGAAGAGCAGCTAGGGTAACTAGGGTTATTTACAGTCATATATCTATAGCCTGTGCGATATCTCCACTTGGGTGGCCAAAAGGCATCTCAAACTAAGCATAGTCAAAACAGAAGTACCGATTTCTCTTCCAAACCCCTAAACCTTTTCCTTCCTTAGTCTCCTCCATCTCAGTAAACATTATCACCAGTCACCTCTTGCAAAAGCCAAAATGCCAGGAGCTATTCAGGATTTCTTTCTTTCCCACACCTTCCACATCTAATCCAAGAGCAAGTACTGCTGGTTTTACCTCCAAAATATACCCAGATTCCTTCCACTCTCCCATTTCCACTGCACTACCCCTGTTAAAACCATCACAATTTGTCACATGATCTATTAAAATAGTCTTTTAATCAGTCTTACTGATTTCATTTTTATTCTTCTATAATTCATTCTTCACAGAGGTATCAAAACTGTACCTGGCCCTTCACTCTCTTTCCTGCCTTGTTGTCTACTACTATTCCCTTAATTCACTAAGCTCTGGCCATACAGGGTTTTGTTTTCCTGTCCCTCTATTTTATCAAGTTCATTTCTGCCACAGTTCTTGCCTGGAGATGTCTTCACAAGATCTTCAAATGCCTGATTCCTTCTTGTCATCCAGGCTATCTATATGTTGCCCTTCTACCCATCCACCATTTATCACATTTCCCTGTGATATTTCCATATCACATTTTTAATTTTTTTCATAGATCTTATCACTATCTGAAAATTTTTTTTGGTTATTGTCGGTCCCCATTACAATACAGACCTGTTCAACATATTTGTCCCATACACTTATCTAGAAGGAGCCTGGATACATATTAGATGCTCAATTAACACTTGTTAAATAAATGAATAACCAAATAACAATATAGATAACTGGAGAATTGTTCCTCCATTTGGTAGGAAATTGGACCAGATGGTTGCAGATTGGTATTATTAATAGCTCAATGAGATTGGTGACTATGAATTTATAATGGTACCAATCCTCTGCCTAGTTGTGTTTATTTTTTTCAGCATCTTGGGTATAGTATCAAAGAAGGCTAAATCAATCCTGGGGATTTTTCAGGTGGGTGAAAGAGGACTGCTGGGCAAGGGACTCATTCAACCAAGCAGTGATCTTTGGAGAGTTAAGTACAGAAAATGACATCTCTCTACAGAAGCTCTACTCAAGATTTTAGGGTATGGAGAAAATACCGCATTTAGAGAGACAAACCTTTTCCCCGCCTCTTCAAGCTCCAATCCCATTCCTGTTTTCCCCATTTACCCAGATGACCAGACTCCATGCTTTTTCAGAAAATGGGTTTTGTTAATTTTTATTCTTTACCCTCACCTCACCCTTAATCCATTTGTTCTAAAACCCTGCCTATTTTAGAAGTTTTCTATCTTCCTCTCTATATCTTAATATACCATCTTTGCTCCAGGACACCGTTCCATCCATAATTCTCATGTCTGCCTTAAATTTTTCACTTTCTGCTTCTCCTTTCCCTGTTGCCAATGGAAGTCTAAAGTACCCCTATCCTGACGTACTCTCATTCTTCCTATACCTCTACTTCCCATAAGATACTCTGTCCTTCATTGTCAAATTCCTCCAAAGAGTGATCTACATTCCTTGTTTCTATTTCTTTCCCTCTCATTCAGCATCAACATATTTCAGAATATCTAGTGGTCTGCACAGAAGTTCAGACCTCTATATGAAATTACATACCTGCTACTAACAATATCTTTGGTATGACTGGAATTCTTATTTATTTTATTGAAATAGTGATTATCCTCCTATGGCCACACCCTTTTGAGAAGATATGGTTTCTCTGAAAAAAGTGGACATCCCCATATCTGGAGAAAAGAGATGGGTCTACAAAAAGGAAACCAGAACTCTGACACATATGTATAAGGAAACTGGACCTTGATTCCTTAGACTTTGAGTTTAGATGTGTTTGAGGACCCTCCCAAGAGGTACAAAGAAAAGTTAGCCTCTGACAAATGGAACTAGGCCAGGAACTTCTCAGAAAGACAGCTCTGTAGTGAACCACTTCACTAAAAGAGAAATATCTACTATTCAGAACTCTTGTAATATTCTTGTTTTTCCTTCTTTTATCTCCTAGTCTTTGGAAAGTCTTGCTACAACATTCCAGGCTTATCTCAGCTGTATTAAGTATTGGAGTATTGAGTTAGAATTAAAGAAAAAGAGAAGCATTCTGCCTTCCTCGTGCTCCCTCCCTTAGGCTACCAAGATGGTAGTTATATAGTCTTTAGCAATAATTTCCAAAGTTAACATGTTTTTTGCTTGAAGGTTCAAGCACTCTTCCCCACATTCCATTGCAACCTATCTACTGAAGCTTCAGCTGCAAAAGACATGAATGACCTAATTGCAAAACCAGTGACCTCCTTGGCTATTATCCAGCACAACATCTCTTCATCATTTAAATTATTAGTAGACCCCTAATTTCTCTTGGCTTCCACACCATTCTCTATGTAGTCTTCAACTTAACTTTTTTTTTAAATTTTTATTGATGTCTTAATAGTTTATAACATTGTGGGGTTTTAGTTGTACATTATTTGTCTGTCACCATATGAATGCATCCCTTCACCCCTTGTGCCCACCCCCCCACCCCATTTCCCCCAGTAACCACCAACCAGTTCTCTCTGTCCGTGTGTTAGTTTATATTCCACATATGAGGGAAATCATGTGGTGTTTTTCCTTCTCTTTCTGACTTATTTCACTTAACATAATACCCTCTAGGTCCATCCATGTTGTTGCAAATGGGACAATTCTGTCTTTTTTTGTGGCTGAGTAGTATTCCATTGTATATATATAGCACATCTTTTTTATCCAATCATCAGTCGAGGGATACTCGGGTTGCTTCCACTTCTTGGCTATAGTGAATAATGCTGCAATGAACATAGGGGTGCATAAGCCTTTTGGGATGGTTGATTTTGTGTCCATTGAGTAGACGCCCAATAGTGGAATTGCTGGATCATAAGGTATTTCTATTTTTAATTTTTTGAGGAATCTCCATACTGTTTTCCATAGAGGCTGCACCAGTTGGCATTCCCACCAGCAGTGAATTAGGATTCCCGTTTCTCCACAACTTCTCCAACATTGTTTGTTTTTTGTCTTGGTGATTATAGCCATTCTAACGGGTGTAAGGTGATATCTCGGTGTAGTTTTGATTTGCATTTCCCCGATGATTAGTGATGTTGAACATTTTTTCATGTGTCTGTTGGCCACCTGTATATCTTCCTTGGAAAAATGTTTGCTCATATCCTCTGCCCATTTTTTGATCAGGTTATTTGTTTTTTCTTGTTGAGTTGTGTGAGGTCTTTGTATATTATGGAGATTAACCCCTTGCCAAATATACAATATGCAAATATTTTCTCCTAGCTGGTGAGTTGTCTATTCATTTTGATCCTGGTTTCATTTGCCTTGTAGAAGCTCTGTAGTCTGATGAAGTCCCACTTGTTTATTTCTTCTTTTGTTTCCCTTGTCCAAGTAGACATGGAATCCGAAAGAATCCCTTTATGAACAATGTCAATTAGTGTACTGCCTATATTTTCTTCCAGGAGTCTTATAGTTTCAGGTCTCACTTTCAGGTCCTTAATCCATTTTGAGTTGATTTTTGTGTATGGCAACAGAAGATGGTCATGGTCTACTTTCATTCTTTTGCACATGACTGTCCAGCTTTCCCAGCACCATTTATTGAAGAGACTTCCCTCTCTCCATTGTATGTTCTTTGCTCCTTTGTCGAGGATTAGCTGTCCATAGGTGTGTGGTTTTATTTCTAGGCTTTCAATTCTGTTCCATTGATCTGTGTGTCTAGTTTTGTACAAGTACCATGCTGTTTTGATTACTATAGCTCTATAGTATATTTTGAAATCAGGGATTGTGATGCCTCCAGCTTTGTTCTTTTTTCTCAGGATTGCTTTAGCTATTTGGGGTCTTTTGTTGCCCCATACGAATTTCAGTATTTTTTGTTATATTTCCGTGAAGAATGTCATTGGGATTCTGATTGGGATTGCACTGAATCTGTAGATTGCTTTAGTTAATATGGACATTTTAACTATGTTTATTCTTCCAATCCATGTGCATGCAATATTTTTCCATTTCTTTATGACTTCATTGATTTCTTTCAATAGTGTCTTATGGTTTTCATTGTATAGGTCTTTCACCTCTTTGGTTAAATTTATTCCCAGATATTTTATTCTTTTTCTTGCAATTGTAAATGGGACTATCTTTTTAAGTTCTCTTTCTGTTAGTTCATCATTAGCATATAGAAATGCAACTGATTTTTGTAGGTTGATTTTATACCCCACAACTTTGCTGTAGTTGTTGATTATTTCTAGTTTTCCAATGGATTTTTGGGAGTTTTCTATGTATAAGATCATGTCGTCTGCAAATAGTGAGAGTTTCACTTCTTCATTGCCTATTTGGAGTCCTTTTTCTTGCCTAATTGCTCTGGCCAAAACCTCCAGTACTTTGTTGAATAAGAACAGCAAGAGTGGGCACCCTTGTCTTGCTCCTGTCCTCAAAGGAATGGCTTTCAGATTTTCCCCATTGAGTAGGATGTTAGCTGTAGGTTTGTCATGTAGGTATGTTGAGGTACTTGCCTTCTATACCCATTTTGTTGAGAGTTTTTATCATAAATGGATGTTGGATCTTGTGGAATCCTTCTTTAACTCTTAATTCTACTTATTTTTCATTGGTTCTTCCCCCTCAATGACTCTTAAAGGTTGAGTTCATCTTTGACCAGATTCTCAGTGGTCTCAACTTTTCCCACAGAAGAAGGGGACTTCCAAATCTACGGCATTCACCTCAAACCTTCTTTTGAATTCCAGACCAAACTTACAATTGCCTGCTATGAATCTCAACATGGATATCCTGTAAGTACTGCAAGCTTAACATGGCCACAACTGATCTTCCAAATTTGCTTCCGCTCTTCCTCCTCTAATTGATTTGCCCATTTTGGTTAATGGCATTACTAATTATCTAGTTCCTAAACTAAAATTTCTGATTCTACTATCTCCTTCACCTTCTAGCTGTCAAGTCCTTTCAAATCTGCTTTCATAAAATGTCCCTCAATACCGGACTAGTTATTGACAAGATCAAATCTTGTTGTGAAAAACAGTGCTGTGACACCTGGACATCCACAAGCATAAGAATGAAGTTGGACCCCTTCTTCACATCATTCATAAAAATTAGCTCAAAATGGTTCACAGATCTAAATGTAAACTTTTCTGATTGGCTTAGACAAAGCCTTTTGTGATATGATATCAAAAGTACAAGTAACAAAAGAAAAATTAGATAAACTGGATTTCATCAACATAAAAACTTTTGTACTTCAAAGAATACCATTAAGAAAGTGACAAGACAACTTATACAATGTGAGAAAACATTTATAACTCATATATCTGATAAAGAACATATCTAAAATATATAAGAATTTATAACTCAACAAAAAGACAATTCAATTAAAAAAATGGGTAAAGGACTTAGAATAGACATGTCTCCAAAGAAGATATAAAAATGGCCAATAAGCAAAAAACATGCTCAATATCTTTAGTCATTAAGGAAACGCAAATCAAACCCATAATGAGATACCAATTTACACCCATTAGAATGGCTATAATAAAAAAGATACATAATAACAATTGTTGGTGAGGATATGGAGAAATTAGAACCTGCATATATTGCATGTATAATGGTGCAGTGCTTTGGAAAATAGTTTGGCAGTTCTTCATAAGTTAAACATAGAGTAACCATAAGACCCAGCAATTTCACTCCAATGTCTATACCCAAGGGAATTGAAAACCTATGTCCACACAAAAACTTGGGCAAGAATGTTCAGAGCACCATTATTCATAACAGCCAAGAATGGAAAAAACTCGAATGTCCATCAACTAATTAATGGATAAACAAATGCAGACTAATCATTACACAATGAAATATTATTTATCCATAGAAGGGGATGCAGCACTGATACATGCTACAACATGAACCTTGAAACATCAGCCTAAGTGAAAGAGGCCAGTCATAAAGGTCACATATTTTATAATTCCATTTATGAAATGTCCAAAATAGGCAAATCCATAGAGGCAGAAAGTAGTTTAGTGTTTGCCAAGGGCAGCGAGTGGTTAAGGAGGAAAGCAGAATTACTGCTAATGGTTATGGGGCTTCTTTATGGAGTGATAAAGTGTTCTAAAATTAATAGTTGCACATCTCTGTGAATATACTAAAAATTCCTGAATTGTAACACTTTAAGTAGGTGAGTTGTATTCTATGTAAACTATATTTCAATAAATATAGTTTATTGATTGAGGACATAAATATAGTTTATAGATTGAGGACATTCTGTCCTCAAATCTGTCTTCTATTCTCCATGCTCAGAGCCACTGCTTCAATTTACAGAGAATAATTAATGGTCTCATTTTCTTCAATTTTCCCAGCCCCACACCCCCATCATACACCTCCACATTTGCCTTTTTAATATGGATCTGTTTTAAGCAAAATATGGAACATGTGAATTATAAAAGATAAAATTTATAAATATGACCACATAAAATTAAAACTTTCCACTGTGATAAAACATCAACAGAAAATTTGTAAAATAAACTGGCAAAACTGTGTGCAATTCATATGACAAAGGCTTAATTTTCATAATATACAAAGAGCTCTTTCAGAGGAGTAAGAGAAGTGAACAATAAAAGACAAAAATAAGCCAAGCACAGGAAGAAGCATTCATATGGGAAGAAATCAGTAATGGCCACCATAAAAAGACATCCAAGCTTACTAACAATGAAAGAAATGAAAATGAAAGTTTTTTTTTTTTTCCTCCCAAGATAGGTAAAAATTATGAAGACTGACAATACACAGGCCTGGCTAAAGTTTTATAAAATAGACACTTGGAATGAATGTAAAATTGCAAACTCTTTTGAAGGCAGCTTGACAATATCTATTAAAATTTAAATATTCACACTCTTTGACCATTAATTTCTATTATGCATGGATCCTACAAAATACTGCCACAGTGTATTCAGATAAAAGTACAAAGATGATCACTGCGGCATTATGTCATAGGAAAAATCTGGAAACAACATAAATGTCTAAGGGAATTTGTTCTAAAAAATGTTGTCTAGGGCCTGCCCGCTGGCGTAGTGGTTAAGTTCGCGCACTCCACTGCAGTAGCCCAGGGTTTGCAGGTTCGGATCCCAGGCGCAGACCTACGCACCACATACCAAGCCATGCTGTGGCAGGCATCCCACTTAAAGTAGAGGAAGATGGGCACAGATGTTAGCTCAGGGCCAATCTTGCTCAGCAAAAAAAGAGTGGTATTGGCAGCGGATGTTAGCTAAGGGCTAATGTTCCTCAAAAAAAAAAAAAGTTGTCTACAATCTCACTTTGCACTATTAACCCTCCTTATTTACCAGTTGCAGGAATCACCTTGATGTTTTTTCAATTCCTCAGACACCAAGCTCTTTTGCACTGTAGGGCCCTATATATGTTCCCTCCACCAAGAGTGTTCTTTCCTCCCTTGGCTAGCATATTCTTTAGGTCCCAGCTTCACTGTCACTACTGAAAAAGGCCTTCCCTAGCCACCTTTCCTAAAGAAGGTCCTTCTCTGTTAATTTTTATTTTAAGTGCTTGTTGTTTCCTTCAATGCCCAGTCTGGTGCCTGCTGTAGAGTGAGCTCTCAATAACCGTAGAATGAGTAAATGGTATAACCATACAATGAAATACTACACAGTTATTAAAAAGAATGAAATATAACTATAAATATTGACTTGAAAATATGTCTAAGAATGTATTTCTTCACTGTATATTTTAAAAATAATATATGTTCACTGTAAAATAATTTCAAAAATACACAAATGTAAAAAGTTAAAAACACTGCATTCCTATTCAATTTCAAGATTAACCATGGTTAAAACCTTTGGGGGGTGTATACGCATATATGAACACACATTATAGATGAATACATACACATGCTCTCTGCTTGTATATATGTATAATTTTTTTGAATGGCATTATATAAATACATATATCATTTCAGTATTTTGATATTTTTTCACTCAACAGTAAATCATTCTTTTATATCAGAGCATTTAGATATGCTGCACAGTGGTCCATAATATGATAGAGGACACCATAATTTATTGTCCATTTAGTTTGATTTGCTCTTATGAATAATGCTGTGTTAAACATCTTTGTGTATTTATCCTTGTGAACTTCCGAGAGCATTTTGTAGGAAAAAATTTGTAGATATGGAATTGCTAGTTCAAAGGTATACATATATATATTTTGAAAAGAATTACTAGATTTCCCTCTCCTAAAGTACTAATTTTTATTCCTACCAATTGTGTAAAGAGTGCCTTTTTTGTTTGTTGATAATTCTTTTTAATTTGTCCAATCTCATAGGTAAAACAGGATATCATTTCTACATTGATTATGAGTGAAGCAGAGTATATTTCCATACGCTAATGTTTTTGTTGCAGTTGATAACGTTTGTGTGATTTGCCTCCTCATAGAAGATACTCACCATTACTTCAAGAAAGGCTGTGGCTAAAGTATGGTTAGAATGATCTCCTTCTTATAAATAAATGAGTTATATATACACATATACACACAAGCCCAGAAAAAATATGGAGCATTATGCCAAATGGTTAGTGAGTTGGATTACAGAGACCTTTCACTTTATCTGATATATATTTTTCTGGAATAAACAACAAAAAAAGAATAAACATGCTTTGCTTGTAATAAAAAATAATAGTGAAAAATATTCTTAAACACAGATCTGATTATATCACTGTTGTGCTCAAAACTTCAATGTTTGCTGCTTACAGAATAAAATTCATATTGATTAATGAAGCACTCAAGGCCTTCCACAATTTACCTTAATTTCCATCCCCCTCATTTACTCCTGTTTAATCCGGTCGCACAGACCACCTCTCTACTCTTTTTATTGTGATTTCCTCTACTGGAAATATGGTTATTTACCTTTTCTGCCTGTTGCCATCCCTTCAAGGCCCAGTTCAAACGTCCCCCAACGTGCACCCTTTCCCACCCTCACAAACAATTATGTTCTCCTGAGTGCTTACACAGTACCCTTTTTTTACATTCTTTTACAGGACTAACCATAATCTTGTTATGTATTATAGTTGAATGCACATTAATTCCTTTAGTTTCCTTTGTTTTCTTTCAGCATGCAGTACAGGGCCTAGAATTATAAAGATTGTAGTTATGTGGGGGAGAATGATAACAGACAATGTCACTACAGAGTATTAGTCTCAGGAGAGAGGGAAGCATAGGAGACTTACGGGACTCATAAACTCCGATGGGGACAGGGCAGAGTATTGTGCAGATTGTGTCTGTACACCCCAGATTACCATTCACATCAGAATTTCTGTGACTGGAGCTCCCCAGGAACCCGGCAGTGCACAACTTCCCGTCTTGCATGGTGGGACTTGGGGGAGAGAGACAAAATTCATGCAGGAGGAAAGGGTGTGGTAGCGTCCGGGAAGGCTTCCTCTTTGAAAAAGTAAGTTGAGAAAGACCTGAAGGCTTGCTGGTAGCTGCCCTGACAAAGTAGGAGGGAGGGAGAAAGGAGAAAATAGTGTTCTAGCTTGAGGGTACAGCATGAGAGAGGGCTTGCAGGACAGAGTATGGTGGTGTGTTTCTCATCCTGCAAAAATTTCGACATGGCTGAAGTGTAGAGGGCCAAAGGTGAAAATAGGCCAGGAAGTAAGCATGGATCATACCACAAATGGCCTAATATGCCAGATTAAGGAGTTTGGACTTTATTCTGAGTACCACAGAGAACTAGTAGGTTAAGCATATTAATAATGAGCAGATTTGAATTTTAGAAAGATTACTGACTATATAAAACTAGTTAGGAGGCTTTTATACTAATAGATGACAATGAGTTGAACTGAAGTACTGGCAGTGGGCTCAGAATAGCAGGTATCAAAAGGACTTGAAAAGCACATCTGAAGCAAACTTCTGTTTTCAAGTAAATTTTCTTGAAAAGCAAATCTTATGATTTCTTGTCTGATTTTGTTTTTCCTAAACTACAGATGGGAAAAATAAGACATAGAAATAGTTGTGAAAAAGCAGGAAAAATAATACAGAACCTGGCGTTGGGGTATTCATTCAATAAACATTTATTGATCAACTACTATATATTGGGCCCTCTTGGCACAACTCTCTGTATACTTACAGAGAGGTCATATTGTTATAGCTTAAAGCCACCGCTAAGCTTCTAGATATGTGCTATCTGACCACAGAGAAGTGCCTTTCTGAGGGCTGGTGGCCCTCCTTCAACGAGAAAGTCCTTTAGAAAATATTTCAGCTAATCTCAGTTTGTTTCCCCAGCAAGGTTACATATCCATTAGAAGATCAGGTGCTAACTTCCTTGGTATTTGATCCTCTTCAGCATTCTTGACTTTGGATTCTATTAGTTTTAGAAGAATAACTTTATGTTTATCCACTGCAAGAAGGCTGTGTGGGTTGACCTTTCCCTCTCTTTCTCCCCTTTTGAGATGAACTATTCTTCTTCAGGCCTGTCACAATTTTCACCAAGGGGACTTTTCTATGTCTGGGGCACATTTATTTTCATCTCTAATTGATCCATATCACTTTCTTTCTCCTGCTTGGCTTTTACCACCACCACTTTGGAGCCATAGATAACACTATAACCTAAGAACAAAAGATATTTGCAATGTTAGGTACTCAGACAAGGAGAGGTGTCTGGGAGGGAGCACAGGCAAGAAAAGGGGAAAGGTGAGGTAGGGGGACGCCTCCTAGCAGTAGGTACAGGACTCTCCATCTCCAAAGTCCTCTCATTGCCTGGAGACATCGGTTCTCGACTAAGACTGAGTTAGGTTCTGGAAACTCTCAGGTATGGATAATCTTTAAAATCCCTTCCAGTTTTAAAGTTTTACAGTTCTTGTTGTATGATTTCACCAGCATATCTATTCCAAAGGTTGATTTGTAAAGAGAACTAAATAATTCTTAATGAAAATTAGGACTGAGGATTTGAGACTCATAGATAAATCTGGGAATAGTACAAGTTACATTTCTGGGATTTCCTACAGTTTTTTCAGTAGATTCCTGTAAAAGTTGTCCAAAACATTACCAACCTTTTACCTCTAACTTTTGGCTCCACTTATAATCCAAAGATCATCAGTAAGACAAAAGAGTATTAGCTAGGGAATCTGCTTAAGATGTGCAATATGTTTTGAAGAAAAGTAATTTATTCTTAATATGAGGGATAAAAGAAAAAGGTAGAGTTGCAAGATTTAGCAAAAACAAACAAACAGAATGTCATTAAATTTGAATTTCAGATAAACAATGAATACTTTTTTTTTAGTATAAATATATCCCATGCAATGTTTCGGACATACCTATACCAAAAAACTATTTTATCTGACAACCCTAAACAGGGTTTAAAAAAGGGTAGCTAAAGTTCCATCTCATAGAACTCCATCTCACCTAATAAGGAAGATTAAAGCAGATAAAGTGGAGAAAGTACCTAACACAATATTAATAAATAAAAGTTATTTTTGCCTTCTCCTTAAGCTAAGAAATATGATATTGCTAATTTTCAATTATTCATGTGTAGATTGTCCATAAAAAAGTTAAATTCTAGTCACCTAGCATACTTCTGGTTCATTTTCCCTGCTGTCCATCTGTCTTGGCTACAGAAATGAAAAAATACTTAGTATTGGATGAAACACAATTAGAAAAGGAAATCTAGTAGTGGATATTGAAAAAGTCATAAATTATTGTGGTTTAGTCATACAATACCTTCCATTAGCACAAAGAACTGGCTTTAAATTGGGCAACTTCAGATATGAGAAAGAATTTATTGTATAAAGTGAACTATTACAAACTGTATGACCTTGGCTGAGTTGTGCTTAAAGGTTTAGATCTGCAGAATGGTGATAGGCATTGATTTATTGGGAAGATTAAATAATATACGTTAAACTCCTTTGGAAATTTTAAAGTACTAACTTGGTTTTGTTTTTGTTTTTGTGGGGAAGACCAGCCCTGAGCTAACATCTGTTGCCAATCCTCCCCTTTTTGCTGAGGAAGACTGGCCCTGGGCTAAACATCCGTGCCCATCTTCCTCCACTTTATATGGGACGCCGCCACGGCATGGCTAACAGGCAGTGCATCCGCAGGCACCTGGGATCCGAACTTGCGAACCCCTGGCTGCCAAGCGACGACCTAAACCGCTGCACCACCGGGTGGCCCCTCAAGTACTAACTTGATATCACGCTGAGTCCCACACAGTATAGGAAGTGAGGATTCCTTGAACCAGAGGTCATGCAACAGCTCATCCCACAAGTGGACTTTCCTCAAAGGCATTTCTCTTTACATATATGTAGCCTGGGAAATCAATGAGTGTCATTTGCCCAGCAAAATGACTTCATCACTTCCCAGGATAACTCCTTAACCCCCACTCTAGACATTAGGTAACCCATCCTTACATCCTCTTAAGATAGTTATGTCAATTTCAGTTTCTATTTGATTTCTGAAGACTGGCGCCCCTTGCTCCCCACGTGGCTATATCAGCAATGTTGAGACCATAAGAAGAAATCTCAATAGGTCATGTAATACACCCACAGCTTCATATTCTCTTTAATCAGGCTGTGGTGCCTTCTTTACCCTAAACACTTACCATTGTTCCTTCCAATCCACAAATGTTCCTTCTTTTTTTTTTTATTTTTGGTGAGGAAGATTGGCCCTGAGCTAACATCTGTTGCCAATCTTCCTCTTTCTGCTTGAGGAAGATTGTCCCTGAGCTAATATCCGTGCCCATCCTCCTCTATTTTGTATGTGGGACGCCTGCAGCAGCACAGCCTGATGAGCGGTGCATAGATCTGCACCTGGGATCTGAATCTGAGAACCCTGGGTCACCAAAGTGGAGAGCACGAACTTAACCACTATACCACTGGGCCGGCCCCCCAAATGCCCCTGCTTAATGCACCAACCTAAGAACATAAAGTAGATCAAAAAAATTTTTATTTTATTAGCCATATCATTTTGCACACAATCTTACATTTTTAGTGTAAAATCTGACATGTAAAATTCTGGCTACTTTGGTTACATGTTTTTTTTTTTTATTCCAATAGCCTTCAAACTAGGGTATCTGTTTTTTTTTTTTTTTTTTAAGATCCATTATCAACATTCCCCACCAGAGTGGTACATTTGTTACGGCTGATGAACCTACAATGGCACATCATTATCATTCAAAGTCCATAGTTTACCTTAGGATTTACTCTTGGTGTTTTTCCATGTGTTTGGACAAATGCATGATGACCTGTATCTACCATAATAGTATCATACATATGTACATATATAGTATCATTGGGTAGTTTCACCACCCTAAAAATCCTCTATGCTTTGCCTAGTCATCCCTCCCCCTCCTCCAAAGCCTTTTTTTTAAAGTAATTTTCCAGATCTTCCACTTTCACGTTTTCTTTCCTAAAATTGTTTTTCTTAAGAATGTGCCTGGTTTACTCCTTTTTCTTTCCCGTCTTTCTTTTCACTACCTTCTTCCACTTTGCAAAAGAAAAGCCTACTTCTAACCCATCTTAAATTTTCACTATGGTGCAACAGGCACAATTTGTGAGTGCACAGCTCCTGAGGGAGAGTGCTGTGACAGTCAATGTGGCATTGATGGGCAATATTAAAGCAGGCAGTGCCTTATTTTATCCAGTACTAGGATGAGCAACATCAGCATCTCCAGGGAGCCTGTTAGACATGCAAATTTTCAGCTCCACCCCAGACCTGCTGACTCAGAATCTCTCCAGGGTGGGACCAAGAAATCTGTATTAATAAGCCTTTCAAGTGACTCGTAGGTGTGCTCAAGTTTTAGAAGCTTCAACTGGTAAAGAAACCCGAAGCAAAGTTCCATAGCATCTGTATGACTTAGAATTAAGAAATAAGATGGTTGGCACAGGGAGACGTATATTAACATTTTTATTTGAAATAAAAAAGGAAGTCAGATTTTTTTCTGAAAGAAAGGAAGTCTGATTTGGTTTACTGGTTTCCCCATGAACAAACGGCTTTGTCATTTAATTTATATTTCCACAAATTGAATGAACTATGTCTGTATTCAACGGTTAAAAAAAAGAAAGTCTACAAGGCCTTTGCGTATGTTTGTGCAGTTTAGGGGGCAAGTGGGGGCGGAAACCTAATAGTGCAGTTTCTTGGGGTAAGTAGAGGCTGAAATATAGCCTTCAATCCACTGGCCAGGCTTTGCTCCTCAGTCAGAAAGAGGAGCACCTTTTGCTTTGTGCTATTCCTAAAAGACCTGTCCACTCTGCTTTTTCCGAGAGGGACACCTTTTCCTAATTGGCACAAAGGCACTGGAAAGGCTAGCGATGGTCCTAAAAACATGTGATATACTAGACAGGAGAAATTAATCCCTGGAAGCTATTTAAACATTAAAAAAATTTATTTTAGGTGTCAACTTAAAAATGTGTGAGGTGGTCACATAGTTTTCCCAAATTATTTGGGGAGTAAACAAACCTGAAAAGAAAAAAGATCACTGCTCCTGTCTTTCTTTCCGTTTTGCTCTTGTGCCCATTTCTCACCGTACACTGCAAGTCTCTTCCTTGCTCTGTGGTTCCTTCTTTTGGCCTTCACTTCTTATACCCCATCATACTCCTATCTTGAGACTGCTTCCTTTCCTTTTACCTGTGTCCTGATCTTTTGCCTAAACGTTCTCAAGTTTATTCTCTTCTCTTGAGGGCTTTGCAACTTCATTGCTAGGACCATGACAACACTTTCAGTCCTAAAAACGTACACCAATACACGTCACTTGCCTCACCTCAGCAGCGGCTGCGGCTAGATTCTCATTTTCGGTCCCCACAAACCCACAGTACTAGGAAGAGTGCCTCAAAGACATGCACTGCCACCACCTAGTGGCCAACTTCTAAAGAGATCTGGCAACACCAAGATGCTCTTAGCAACATGCAAAAAGCCTGAAGGCGGATTTGCAAAAGCACCAGTCGTGGGCGGAACCAACAGTGTTAGTTCCCTCTTCCTTAATAATAGCATTTTCTCTGGCTGGAAATATCTTTCCAAATCTGTTTCTCTCAAAATTCTTTTCATCTTTCAAAGTCCAGCGTAAATGCCACCTTTTCCATGACCCCCTTTCTGATCTTCCAAGTCAGAGTACCTCACTCCTCTAAAAGTACTAGAGTAGGTTCAGCATTTCATTTGTACCTCTTATGAACTCCTCACTGCCTATTCCAAACTCTTTCTCATCCTCTAGTCCCTCAAAAACTCAGCTCCTTTTATGTACATGCCATCAGGATATTGTAATCATCTGCTGATCTCCTGGGTCACTTCCCCTCATTCTCTGGAAATTTTAAAACCTGATTCACTCTCTTGGTTACAACACTCCTACTGTCATCATTCCTGATGACTTTGTCATCCATGGAAACAACTCATCCCATGCACTAGCCTCTCTGTTCCTGTCTACTCATTTTCAATCATCTTGTTTTCCAGCCCACCCCAGTCACTTATTTCCATGGTGACACCCTAGCCCTGGCCAATAATATATGCACTCCTTCCAAACCTCTATTTTCTTGCATCTTATACTGCCAATCACCTCCTCTTCAACAATTTCTTGACAGAAGCAGGATCTCCAAGCTATTAACCCTATCAATTTGCACTGCCCATGACCCTTATTCTATTTTTACTTTCCACATCACCCAACTTAAATTCCTTGATTCATCACTCTAAACACTCCTTTGCATAAACTTGCAACTCCCTGGCACTTCTTTCCTTCCTGTTGTATTCCTTGGTAAAACCCCAACTCTTGGTTAAATCCAACTTTATTTACTCCACTTGCTTGCACTCAATAATTAAATAAACATAGCTGGAGAAAAATCCACAGCTGTGCTAACTGGTCCCACAATAAATTTAGGATGATTATCTCAAGTGGGCTCTCAGCACTGGCTCTGTAAAGCTTTATTTTCCCATATCAATTCACTCCCTATTCTCCAAGAAAACAATTTCACAGCTTTTCCCCTCTCCTCAAATTTCTAAGATCTCTTCTTTTTTTCACTCTCAGCTGATAATTTCATTGGAAACTAAAGAAGAGAAATTCCTCATCTTCCTACCTCACTATCAAATCTACTAATTTGCTATATCAGTATCCACATACTCAGCTTCCCTCTTGTTGAAACAGATGAAGTCTCCTGCTCCCCTCTCCTAAGTTCAGCCCCTCCACTAGAGAACTGGATCCCTTTCCCTCTCACCTTACTCAAAAATTTTGTCCTAAAAGTATTTCCTTTATATCATCAACTTTTCCCTTTGTACCAGATCCACATCACAATATCTCCTAACAAGACTTTCCCTAAGCAGGTTGGTGGTCATCAAGGTGTTCATTTAAAAAATTCTTGCCTTTTTCATGAAGACGGTGCTGAAGAAGGAAGCCCCTGCCCCTCCAAAAGCTGAAGCCAAAGCAAAGGCTTTGAAGGCCAAGAAAGCGGGGCTGAAAGGTGTCTAAACACCGCAGCTCTGAAAGCAGCTCAAATATCCTCGGAAGAATGGCCCCCGGAAAAACAAGGTTGACCACTATGCTATCATCAAGTTCCCCCTGACCACCGAGTCAGCCATGAAGAAGACAGAAGACAACAACACACTTGAGTTCACTGTGGATGTCAAGGCCTACAAAGTACTAGATCAAACAGGCTGTGAGGAAGCTCTATGACACTGACATGGC
Organism: Tapirus indicus; assembly: GCA_031878705.1. Lineage (NCBI taxonomy): Eukaryota > Metazoa > Chordata > Mammalia > Perissodactyla > Tapiridae > Tapirus > Tapirus indicus. The sequence goes on along the minus strand of CM062918.1, from coordinate 104,671,608 downwards.
CAGGTCAACACCCTGATCAGGCCTAACGGAGAGAAGAAGGCATATGTTTGACTGGCTCCTGACTATGATGCTTTAGATATTGCCAACAAAATTGGGATCATCTAAATTGAGTCCATTTGGCTAACTCCAAATATAAATTTTTTCACCATAAAAAATTCTTATAACACATATAGTCCTTCATGGAAATGAAAGAAATAATTCTTCTCTTGATCTTCAGTCCTTCTCAAGATGAGCACCCCATATCTGTGCTCCCTTTAAAAGTAAAATTCCTCCAGTTCTTTGAACCATTCTCTATTAAACCTACTCCAATTAGGCTTTTGCCTTTCCTGCTTTATTTGAATTACTCCTGTCAAGGTTATCAACAAACTCCGTCTCACCAAATCCAATGGCCAATCCTCTAACCTTCTTACTCAACCACTCAAAAACATCTGACAAAACTGATCACTCCCTCCTGGTTCAAATGCATTTCTTCCTTTGGCTTTTTGATATACCAACCTGTCCTAGTTTTTAGTTTATCTTATTGCCTTTTCTCAGCATTTCGAAATGCTAGAGTATCCCTAAAGTTCAATCCTTAAAACTCTTCTATACACACTCACTTCCTGGGTTGTCTCCTCCAGGCCCAGGGCTTTAAATACCATCTATATCAAATCCAGTCTCCAGTTTGGACCTGGTCTCTAAGTTGCACACTTGGATGTCTCCACATGGAGAGCTAATGGGAATCTCAAACCCAGGAGCGCACCAGGCTCCTACTCCACTAACTTTTTCTTCCTCTAATTTTCCTACCTCAATTGCGTAAGCTGCTAAAAACAGAGGAACTAGTATTGATTTCTGAATTACCTTCACATCCCATGCCCAATTCATTAGCAAGTCCTGCCCACCAAATCTGACTACTTTTACTACCCCTCTTACTACCACCTTTGCCCAAGTCATCATTATCTCTACCAATAGGAAAGCCAATAACTGATCTCTCTGCTTCTACATTTGCCCTCCCACAGTTCATTCTCCAACCAACGGGAACAGTGATCTCTTAAAAACATAAATCTGCTCTTATTTCTCCCCTAGTCAAAACCCTTCCAGTGACCTACCATCATATTTAGAAAAAAAAATTAAACACCTCATCATGGACTACTAGGCCTTACATGATCTGCCTCTGGGCTGCCTCCCCAACCTCATTTCCTACAACTCTTCTCCTTGATGCACCATACGCCTTCCTTGCTGTTCTTTGAATGGTCCGTGGGCCAAATGCAGCCTACCACCTGTTTTTTGTTGTTGTTGTTTGTTTTCTTAACTTTTTATTTTGAGATAAGTATAGATTCACATGTAGTTGTAAGAAATAATACAGAGATCCTATGTACTCTTCATCCAGTTTCCCCTAATGCCAACATCTTGCATAACGAAGTACAATATCACAACCAGAAAACTGATACTGATAAATCCACTCACCTTATTCACATGTTATGAGTTTTACATGCACTCATTTGTGTGAGTGTTCACTTCTACATAATTTTATCTCATGCGTAGATTCATATGACCACCGTCACAGTCAAGATACAGAAAAGTTCTATCAGAACCTCCAAAAAAAAAAAAAGGATTCCTCATGCTTCCCTTTTACAGTCATTTATCTCTCCCCCAATTCCAACCAGTGGCAACCATTAATACGTCCTCCATCTCTATAATTTTGTCATTTTAAAAATGTTATACAAATGGGACCTATCTTAGTTTGGGCTGCTACGACAGAATACCATAGACTGGGTGACTTAAACAACAAACATTTATTTCTCACAGTCTTGAAGGCTAGAAGTCCAAGATCGGGGGTGCCAGCATGGTTGGGTTCAGGTGAAGGTCCTCCTCTTGGTTTACAGACAGCCATCTTCTCATTATATCCTAACATGGTGGCGAGAGAGCAAGCTAGCTCTCTGGCTTCTTCTTATAAAGGCACTAATCCCATTCATGAGGGCCCCACTCTCATGACCTCATTACCTCCCAAAGGCCCTACCTTCAAGTACTATCACATTTGGTATTAGATTTCAACATATGAATTTTGGAGGGAAGCAACATTCAGTCTATAACAAGATCATATAATATGTAACCTCTTGAGATTGTCTCTTTTCACTCAGCATAATTCACTTGAGATCCATGCAAGTTGTTGCATGTATCAACAGTTTGTTCCTTTTTATTGCTGAGTAGTATTCTATGGTATGAATGTACCACAGTTTGTTTAACCATTCATCTGTTAAAGGACAATTGGGGGGCTGCCCGGTGGCGCAGCGGCTTAGTCCGCGCCTGGCAGCCCGGGGTTTGCGAGTTCGGATCCCGGACGCCCGCCAACGCACTGCCTGTCAGCCATGCCATGGTGGCATCCCATATAACGTGGAGGAAGATGGGCACGGATGTTAGCCCAGGGCCAGTCTTCCTCAGCAAAAAGGGGAGGATTGGCAACAGATGTTAGCTCAGGGCTGGTCTTCCCCACAAAAAAAAGAAAAAAAAAAAAAAGGACAATTGGGTTGCTTCTAGTTTTTGGGTATGATGAATAAAGCCGCTATGAATCCTCAGGTACGGGTTTTTGTATGATTATGTATTTATTTCTCTGGGATAAATGCCCAAGAGTGCAATTGCTGGGTCATATGGTAAGTACGTGTTTAGTTTTGAAAGAAATTCATATTCTTTACAGGAGTGGCTATACCATTTTACATTTTCACCACAAATGTATGAATAATCCAGTTTCTCTGCATCCTCACCAGCAAATAGTGTTAGCATTATTTTTCACTTCAGCCATTCTGATAGGTATGTAGTTATATCTCATTGTGGTTTTAATTTGCATTGCCCTAATAGCTAATGATGTTGAGCATCTTTTCATGTGCTTATTTGTCACTGATATATCTTCTTCAGTGAAATGTCTGTTCATGTCTTTTGCCCATTTTTTTAAACTGTTGAGGTTCTTATTAATAACAGCTTTATTGAGATATAACTCACATACTATACAATTCACCCATTTAAAGTGGACAATTCGAGGGTTTTTAGTATATTCACAGAGTTGTGAAACCACTACCACTATCAATGTTGGAACACTTTCATCACCCCAAAAAGAAACTCTGTACCCATTAGCAGTCACTCTCCAATTTCCCGTAAACTCCCAGCTCTAGGCAACCAGTAATCTAGTTTTTATCTTTATGAATTTGCTTATTTCAGATATTTCATACAACAGAATCATATAACACGTGATCTTTTGTATCTGGCTTCTCTTACTCAGTATAATATTTTCAAGGCTCATCCATGTTGCAGCATGTATCAGTACTCTATTTCTTTTTATGGTTAAACAATATTCCATTGTCGGATATATCACATTTTATTTATCCAATCATCAGTTGATGAACATTTGGGTTGTTTCCACTATTATGAATAATGTTGCTATGAGCACTCAAGTACAAGTTTTTGTGTGGACATGTGTTCACTTCTCTTGGGTATACAGCTGGGAGTGGAACGGCTGGGTCATATGGTAATTCCAGGTTTAACCTTTGAAGAACTGCCAGACTATTTTCCAAAGCAGTTGTATCATTTTACCTTCCTACCAGCAGCATATAAGAATTTCAATTTCTCCACATCCTTGCCAACACTTTTCAACGTCTATATTTTCAATTATAGACAACCTAGTGAGTATGGATATATAATATCTCACTGTGGTTGTAATTTGCATTTCCCTAGTGGCTAATGATAGCCAGCCTTGGTGGTCTAGTGGTTAAGATTTGCCACTCTCACCACCATGGCCTGGGTTAGTTTCCTGGTCAGACAAATGCACCACCTGTCTGTTGGTTGTCATACTGTGGGGGCTGCATGTTGCTGTGATGTTGAAAGCTATGCCACTGGTATTTCAAATACCAAGAGGGTCACACATGGTGGACAGGTTTCAATGGAGCCTCCAGACTAAGGCAGCACAGCATTGTCTGATACAGTGCTGGAAGACGAGAGGATGGCACAAACACCAGGCAGTTCAGCTCTGCTGTATACAGGGTCGCTAGGACTTGGAATCAACTCAATGGCACTAAGAACAATGGCTACCGATATTGAGCATCTTTTCATGTGCTTACTGGTCATTTGTATGTCTTCTTCTGAGGAATGTCTACACAGATCCTTTGCCCATTTTTTAATTGGGTTATTTGTCTTTTATTATTGAATTGCAATAGTCTTTATATATTCTAGATGTAAGTCCCTTATCATATGCATGATTTGCCAAAATTATCTCCCATTCTGTGGGTGGGGTTTTCACTTTCTTGATGGTGTCCTTTGAAGCATAAAAGTTTTTAATCTTGATTATAGCCAATATATCTTTCATTTGTTGCTCATGCTTTTGGTGTCATATCTAAGAAATCATTGCCTAATCCAAGATCACAAAGGTTTACATTTCCTTCTAGGAGTTGTATGGTTTTAGCTCTTACATTTAGGTCTTTGATCCATTTTGAGTTAATTTTTTTATATGGTGTGAGGTAAGGGTCTAACTTCACTCTTTTGCATATGTCTATGCAGTTTTCCTTGCATCATTTACTGAAAAAACTATTCTTTCCTCATAGAATAGTCTTGGCATCCCTGTTGAAAATCAGTTGAACATAGACACATAAGGTTTATTTCAGGACTCTCAAATCTATTCCATTGATCTATGTCTACCCTTATGCTAATACCACACTGTTTTGATTACAGTTTACTGTTGAGTTTTGAGAAGACTTCTTATTTTCTAGATACAAATTCTTTGTCAATATGTGGTTTGCAAATATTTTCTCTGTAGTCTGTCTTTTCACCATCTTCATAGGGTCTTTTGCAGAGTAAAAGCTTTTAATTTTGGTAAGGCCCAATTTATCTGTTTTTCTTCTTACGGCTGGTGCTTTTGATGTCAAGCCTCTGCCTCTTTTTGTAAATGGAGTTTCACTATAACACAACTATGCCCATTTGTTCACATAATGTCTGTGGCTGCTTTAACTTGTAACAGCAGAGTTGAATAGCTGTAACAGAGATCATATGTACTAAATGATATACTATCTGGCTAAATTATGTACTATCTGGCACTTTATAACAGAGCTTGCTGACCCCTTGCTCTAATCTGATAAGCCTTTATACTCCAGGGCCTTTTACATATGCTGTTTCCTCTGTCTGAACTACTCTGTCCCCAGATCTTCTTCTCATGCCTGGCTCCTTATTGTCATTCTGGTTTCTGCTCAAATGCACCTTAGAGAGGTCTTCCCTGACCACATTATTTAGAATATGCAACCCTCCCTCCCATTCCACCATCTATGCCCTTACCTTGCTTTATTTTTCTTCATATAATTTATCTCTTTCTTCACTAGAATGTAAGCTCCATGAGGGCAGTCCCTGGCACCAATAGTGCTTGTCATATAATAACACTCAAGAAATATTTGAATGAATAAATAAGTCACAGAGAACTATCACATCTTTCCAGAAAAAAATTCCTACTTATTACCTTATAAATTATTTTGTTAGAGGAATAATACTTGAATAAAAGAACAATATGTCTGATTCCCATTATGATTTGTATAAGTGATGTTTATGTGTCACTTTACCTCCATGGTACTTCCTAACATATCAAGTTGAGGAGTTAACATAGAACTAGAGCGTAAAGATGTTTGAAAGTCTTTAGATTTGTTTTCTAACTCTGTATTCCTTCCTGATCTTCTCTTGAACCTGAACTGAAATTCAATGGGTGGATAATAAAGTAGATTATCTTTTTCACACTATAATTGATTTCTCCTGAATTCTGAACCTCCTGATCTGTCTACTAGGGGAACAGTGTAGAACAGAAGAGAGGGAAGAGAGTTTTGGTATAAAGACATAGGTCATAGGCTAGCTCTAGTACTCACCACGTGACTTTGAAAACTTACCTCAAGATTTAAACCTTGATTTCAGATAATATCTGCCTCACAAATCAGTGTATACAAATAATAATAAATTCTCAATTATTTAATATCTTCTATATGCCAAATACTTTAAGTGCTTAGAATATGTTATCTAGCTTAATTGTCACAATAACCAGCAAAGACGGACATCCAAAGAGCTAATTATAGTGTCTGGCTAATAACTATGAAATAGGATGAACTTTCACAGCCATTTATATCTGGCTATGTCAAAATGGCCTTGTTAAAAGTAAAATCACTGTTTTTAATGCCAGTAACAACAGCAACAACTATTTTAAACCTTCACTTATCCTTAAGTCCCACCAAAATTCAGGAGACTTTGTCCTTTAATTTCTGTATTATTGCAATGTTTCACAGGCATGTACTTCTTTTTATTTTTTTATTATTTTTTTTTTGTGTGGGGATGACCAGCCCTGAGCTAACATCCGTTGCCAATCCTCCCCTTTTTGCTGAGGAAGACTGGCCCTGGGCTAACATCCGTGCTCATCTTCCTCCACTTTATATGGGATGCCGCCACGGCATGGCTGACAGGCAGTGCGTCGGCGGGCGCCCGGGATCCGAACTCGCGAACCCCGGGCTGCCAAGCGCGGACTAAAGCGCTGCGCCACCGGGCGGCCCCAATGTACTTCTTTTTAAATAAAACAACAACAACGATATATGCTATCTTAATAATAAGGTTGTCATAATTGGGAAGCCCACATACAACAGGGGTAGACTATCTTACGATTTTTGAAATGGAAAACAAAGTTACTCCTAGTCTTAAGTGGTCAAATCTAATTAGTAAATTAAAGAAATATGCAGCAGGGGGAGCTTGGTGGGGAGCTGGGTTGGGCAGGGGGCACAGCATCTTTGCTGTTGATTGGTGGAGCAGTAAAGACGTTAAAAAAAAGGATCCCTCTTTAATTCTGTGTCTCATATCTTGCTCTTACTGTGCTTCCTCGAATGTCTTTCCCAAATAGTCTTAACAATTGTCATCTAAATACATCATCTTTAAAAATGTGTTGACTTTTTAGATTTTGCAAGATACATCTTTTGGAAAATGTGTTAATAAGAAGAGCAATTGCTCCCCCTGCTCTTCCCCCAGCTCTGCTTCCCTTAGTATGACCATTAAAAAGTTCAAGAAAAAATCTGGCAGTCTGAGATGCCAGCCATTCAAGACACCAGTGAATTTTCAGAAAATAAGCTCATTTAAAGTCTTTCTAGATGTGATCACACATGGTAAACCCCTGACTTCAGGAAATTTAGCAACCAGATTTAGCCATCAGATGATGTCTACCCTACCCCCATGCCATTCCAAAGGCTCATACACTACTCAATACCTTTTTGTGGATCTTTTTCACAATGCTTTGCAAGCAACATGACTCAGTTAGACTCTAGAGTCTGCTCTATAAGAATAGTTCTTATTATTGTGCACATTCATATATTATTCTTCACACCTATACAGCCATGGCTCTTCTCAGGGAGATTCCCTCAAGACCAGCTGTGTATAATTTTACTGAGGCCTGTCTGCAATGGTAATGCTGAACATGGAAATTTTATCATTCTTATGTTCTTAATAATACTAAAGCATAAAATGCCATAAATGGCAAATACTAATTAACTATGAATAGAAAGAATATGGGAATGTACCAAGTCCATAGGCTGCAAAAGTCTCTTCCACCACCACTCATGTATGTCACACATTATCAAGACAACAAAAATTTAGGAAGATGCTAGGTATTATGATTATTAACATAACCATGACAAAACAATTTGATACCAATCTAATATAAATTCTTAATACTCACATCCCGTCTGTTGCTCTCCATCTCTCTGCTATACTAAGAATCGACTCTCCCTCCAATTCCTCTTCAAGGTACTGCTTCCTGTAAATAGTAATTGGCTAGTTATTTATTTGCTCTATTTACTTAAGCTCCTTGAGAGAAGAGGCTGTGACTTAGCCCCCTGGCCAATGGGCACACCAATAAATACTTGCGGAAGTAGGTGAAACCTCATATAATTCTAATGATGCCTTAGATCAACTCAATTCTGGGGTCCTCAACAAAGCTCCTTCCACTTGTTCAGTAGTCAGTGGAAGAATTTTATCAAGTTAAGGGTTCTCGGGAGAGAAAAGAGAGCTGAATATGGTGAAAACAGAATCTCTATATTTTGAGTCATTGCTCTGTCACTAACTAGCAATTTCCCCATCAGCAAAATGAGCAGGGATGGGATTAGGTGATCTTGCTGTTACAAAATTCTATGATTTCACCTGAAATTTACACAATGTTATAAGCCAATATGATCTCAATAAAATAATTTAAAAAATAAAATTCTGTGATTTAATGTGGCTTATTTTACCATATAAAATTTAAATTATTTGAAATAATCCACCCCTCACAGATTCACCCTAGCCTAAACTGCTTCAGTGAGCTGCAATGGAGTCGGAAATCATGATTCTGCTTAACCAGTTATCAAGTCTGTTTCCTCCTCTACCAGCTCTCCTGACTCGGATGCATAGTTTTGGGGATCAGCTGAGATGCTGTATGTTGAAGCACTAGTGTTATTTCCTGAGTTTATTAGGAGGAGGAGGAGAATTAGGACAGACCATTGTTTTGACTATTCCATGGCCTCTTTATTATCTTTTCCTTTTCATTTCTCTCTTCAACCTTCCCAGCCTCATCTCTCTCCTTTCCTCTGTCTGCTAGTTCTTGTCTTCTAGGTCATCCTCATTGGGGAAAAAACAAAAAAACCTCACAACTCTTTTAACTCAAATAAATACAGTTTTCTTCAAAAGTGAGGTGCTACTTAGTTATTTGTAAAATTAACTCAGATGAACTCTTCTTGAAAAACCAATGGAAATTCTAAATGTAGTCAACGTATTAACCTGGGACAAAATTAATAACAGTATTTTGCCATGGGCACTTGTGCTTACTCACCTTCTCTCACACTTCAGGAATAAAGTCCAAATGAATTTAGCGCTGAAAGAATGAATGATCCATAATTTTCTACGAAAACTGCAATTTTCATCTTGCAAAAACCTACAAAGCTAATCTCATCTGCATAGCACTTCAGCTCCTGGTAGACATCGTTCATAGGCCGACACAGTTCCCTCTTCCTTAGTCCAGTTCCCTCTGCCTGCATTATTCTTCTATCGTTCCCTCAGGTCTCTGGTCAAAAGATGCTACCTCAGAAAGGACTTCTCAGATCCACCCCTTCCCACCTCACCCCCGTTTAATATACCCGTCTCCTCCTCATTTCCTAGTATACATTTTGCTAAGATTTATGACCGTCTGGCATTTTATTATATATCTATGCATTTTCTTGTCTGCCCCTTCCCTAGAATATAGGCTCCAGGAGGGCAGGGCCTTTGTTCACCTCGGTCACCAGCACCTGGAGCAGGGCTAGGGACACCGTAGGTGCTCAGAAAATGACAAATACTCTCTCCAGTGCTCTGAGACTACTTGCTAGTTTCTCCAGAGCCACAGGATCCCTTCTCCCTTAGCCCAGCCCAACTCTGAGGACCACCCGCTTCTCCCCCAGCCCAGCTCCGAAGCTCGTCCTCCCACCTGCCGGCCACAAGGACAGCGCTGCGCTCACACCACCCGGCCCTGGCAACTGCGGTTGGGCCCTCCGGCTCCGCTCAACCGCCCACCTCCAGGGCCACCCAAAGCCGCTCCGCTGCTCCGCGCCCGGGAGTGGCAGCGACGGCGCCAGCGCGCTCCCGCCGCGCCGGCTGCGCAGCCGTTAGGACCCACGCGCCGCTACGAAATACCAAGGATTCTTTTTTGAAAGATCCGTTGACGCGGTAGGAAAACGTGACCCGGCTTATCCGGCTCCCTCCGTAAGCAAGACGCAAGCCCCCACCCGCGGTCCGAGCAGGGGTTCCGCTCGCGAGTCCCGGCCACGGCGGCCCCAGCCCTCCTCCTCACCTTCACACCAAACCGACTAGCCCCGGCCGCCGCCGTGCGTCCCACCCGGCGCCCCCTCAGGCGTCTACCGGCGAAGAGAGCGGGGAACCCTTTACGGGGAAACGGTTCCGGGCCCCACCATCCTCAGCATCGCCGTTAAAAGGGTGTTAACATTTCTGCTTTAAGAGATACCCGTCCCCTTCACCGCCACCTCGCCCCAGAGATGGTGCCCCCAGATACCCCTGCGGGGCGGGCCCGAGTCGGGGCGAAGAAGGCCGAGGGCAGTTTCTGGGAGTTCTTTTGGACCTGGTAGCTCTTTTCTGATGAAAAGCCCAACTGTCTTTCCCTCCACCTCTTGGAAAGAACTCTTTAGAGTTTTGCGGTTAGGAGTAATAAAAGTCGTCCCCTGCCGCCTCGTGGGTGCTGTCAGGCGAGGGGGACCCCAAGAGACAGAATACCAAGGTGTTTTGGCGAGACTGTTCGCCCCCACACCTAACCTGGAACTATTTGGAGCTTCACTCTGATAGCCTGGCCTTTAGTAAAGGGTTGAGTCGACAGTGAAAAAGGTTTTTTAAAAAGGTCTACCCTGCACTTCTCAAAATAGGATATCCCAGTGAACAATAAACACATGAAAAGGTGTGCAGCTGAACTGGTCATCGGGGAACTCCAAATTAAAACCACATGAGATTCTACTGCACACCCACCAGAACAGTTTAAATGAAGGAGGAGGAGAAGGAAAGAGAGAAAGAGAATGCCCAACATGAGAGGGGATGTGTAACACCCTGAACTCTCATACACTGTTAATGGGGGTATAAACTGATAAAATGGTGCAATCACTTTGGAAAGCTACTTAACAATATTTATTAAAACAGAACATATCCTATGACCCAACAATTCCACTCCTAGGTATATACTCAACAGAAATGCATACACGTGTTCATCAGAAAGGAGATACTAGAGTGTTCATCTCAGCTCCAAACTGGAAATAATGTAAGTGTCCATTAAGAGAAGAATGGATAAATACATTGTGGCTTATTCACACAATGGAATATTATACAGCAATGAGAGTGAATGTACGACAGTGACATGCAACTATATGGGTGAATCTCACAAAGTTCTGTGATAGAAATTAGGTGCAAAAGAGAACATATTGAATGATTCCGTTTATATAAAGGTCAAAACCACGCAAAACTAATCCATGGTGTCGTAAACCTAGATTGTGGTTACCCTTTGGGGGTTTGTGACTGGGAAGGGACACCGGGGCTTCTGGGGTGTGTTCTTTGACTTGGTCTGGGTGCTAACTTTGTAAAAACAATCATCCAACTGAACATCTTTCTGTCTGTGTTTTACTTTAAAATTTTTAATCGAGAAAAAAACTTGAAGTATTAATTTGTCCAAGTTCTCCTCTATTCAATTCAACATACATTCATTTTATAATCACTATATGTAAGGCCCTAGTAGGCACTGTGGAGTCCTGGAAAGATGTCTCTGCCTTGCAGGAGTTCATAATCTAGGAGGTGGTACAAACATAGAAGTCATTGCTTGGGAAGTCTTTGATACTATTCTAATTGTTAGGGAAGTCCAAATTAATTACTTTGGAAGAAAGTTGGGGAAAAGAATATCCATCTAGGCAGAGTTTCTGAATTAGAAGGGATCTTAAGATCCTCATAATTTCTTGTGGGCAAGGGCTAGGGTGATCAACTGTCTCAGTTTTCCCAGGACTGAAGGGTTTCCCAGGATGAGGGACTTTTAATGCTAAGTCCAACATAATCCTGGGCGACCTGGGATGGGCTGTCACTCTAGCAGGGGCTGAGCCTGATTCATCTTTGAACATGTTGAAATATCTAACACAAAGTCTGGCATGTAGAGGATGCTCAATAAGCTCTATGAATATTTGTTGAAATGAAATGGGGGGAAAGGGTAACAGAAATAAAGGCACCTATTCAGGTGATGTCAGTTGTTGGGGGGGGCAGAGAATTGTGGGAAATATGGGTTAGGGAAGGTTGAGGAGGGCCTTGAATGCCAGGCTGAATAGTTTGGATTATATTTTACTGACAATTGGTAAAAGGAGTGACATGAAAAAAATCAGTGATTTTCCTTATTAAATTTGGGTTGCTGAATGGGACTAATTGGTATAAGTAGAATCTTCAAGCTGAAGTCCAGATAGAAGGTTATTAGGAGTCCAGGAAAAAGTTAAATAATAGACTTTTAGAACTATAAGGGAACTAAAAGGTCCACTAATCTAAGGTCTTTCTTATTTTTTAATTAACAATTTTTCTTATTATATGTTCCTTTTAGAAACTTTCTTCCATATCTTTTCTTCTCCTTTCTTAAATGTTAATATTTATTTGTAATACTAATTGTAGTTAGCAATAAATGAAAGCCCAGGGGTAAGGTGACTTGTTCAAGGTTATTCAGCAAGTCCTAAGCAGAGCTGGGCTAGAAGCTAGTTTCTTCTCTGCAGAGGGCAGTGACCTTACACTACTTTGGTGGTTTCATAGCCCTGCCACACCGGAACAAATTGTTCAGAGAAAGGATAGAACAAGGTAGTATTTTTCTTGAAGATAAATGTATCCAGTTCTTAAATTCTGAGAGTATAACCTTCCCACCTTTTTGGTGTTAAAAATGTTAATTCTTTTATGAAATGATGGTTATGGTAGATGGTAGTTGGTAACGTCTTTATGTGACAATATAAAAAGTTCTCTGCTCCCCCTTATGTCCCTACTGGTTTATAAAATTTAAAAAGTCTAAAACAGATTTTTGCTGCTTCTAGCTCTGAATCCTTTCATTCTACTTATTACCAAGGACATTTTTAAAATGTAGATACATGTACACTTGTGATGATATTACTGACCCACAGTCTGTCTTCTTTTTATATGCTTTCCTGGACTGCATAAGACTGGAAAACCAAAAACTATATGTCCCAGATTTTCTTGCAGCTAGGATTCTGGTCAATTTTGATTTATCAATCATTTGCACACCCAAGAGCCTTGAAAAGTAGAAGGAGACAGGGGCCATCTCCCAGCTGCAATGGCTGTTGTTGCTAGCCAGCATGGTCATGGGTGTTGGGTTTTCTGCAGCAGTGTTCCAGCATCCATTCACTAACTTGATGGCCACAGAAGGCTGTTGAAGCAGTGTTAGCAACAGTAGCTTCCTGATTCCTAGCTCACAACTAGGCCACTGTGTTCTTGAACTCAACAGTTTCAGCAATACACTCTTGATTCCTCACCTGTCTGAAGCTTCCCTGGTGGGTGACTTTAGTAATCTCATTCTTGGAGCCATTTCTGGGATACAGCAGAGACCCTGCTCCTCCAGGCCTTCCAACCATTTTGTAAGCACCATGTCCCTGTAGTAAGGCCTTTTCTGCTTAAAATAAAGTGGATTCTGTTTACTGCAACCAACCCTGACAGAATTACCGACCGAACAACAGGAAGTACATTGTCTTTTCTATGCCTCTACCAGCCCTTCCTATCCCCCTGCTTTCCCTTTTCCTCTTTCCATAAATGCCAAATGCAGTATAACCAGGTGCTTTCATCCTTGGTCTTTTGAGTCCTTGTAGCTGTTCCTTGGGCCTCCAGAGAAGAAAGAAACTCATGATTACTGTTTTGCAAGGGGGGGTGGGAGTGGGGAGGGGGAAGCAGTTAGCCTAGGAGGCTGAGGATTTTTCTAAGGCCCAAGATTCTTTCTGACTCAATGTCTCCTGTTCTCACCAATCAAGATGCCACTTGTTTATCTTTACATGCTGGAGGGCTTGGATCTGCCATTAGGAACAAGGATAGTTTTTTTTTTTTCCTTCTTTAGACTTGGTGTGGGGCTCTAGGTCACCTCAGAGACAATTTCTGTTTTAGCTTTTTGGACATGATAAAAGGGAAAGTGACAATGCTATAAGTGCATGAATTATTAACCTAAAAATAATTTTGGGGGCTGGCCTGGTGGCATGGTGGTTAAGTTCGCGGGCTCACATTCAGCAGCCCAGGGTTCGCAGGTTCGGATCCCGGGTGTGGACCTACGACCGCTTATCAAGCCATGCTGTGGCAAGCTTCCCACGTGTAAAATAGAGGAAGATGGGCAAAGATGTTAGCTCAGGGCCAATCTTCCTCAGCGAAAAAAAGAGGACTGGCAGCAGATGTTAGCTCGGGGCTAATCTTCCTCACCAAAGAAAAGTTTTGTATGTTGTAATTCGTATGACATTAGGAACAAAATGCATTTTTTCTCTCAAGGACACAATTCTTGAAAATTTTCTTAACCCTTCACTCTCCCCTTTGGTTTTTAAAGGCCTTGGGGTGTTAAGGAGAAAACGGTAACATTTTCACAGGTAGGTAGCTTCCCAGGTGGGCCTGGGAAGCAGATCTATCTCTCAATGATGGCTGGGATTAACCCAGGTGGTAAGTGAGTGTGAAACATTTTTCCAGGATCATAAAAACATATTCTAAAGGCCTGGCATCTTTAGAATTTGTCCAGCATACTTTATAAAAGTTTTCTCTTTCTGGTTTTGTTCAGTTTGGCTCAGATCACTTACTATGTATCCAGCAGTGCCAGGCACCAGAGAAACGAGGATGAATAAAACGTACTCCCTACCCAGGAAGGTTTCTGTGAGTGATTAATGCCCTCCCTTCAGACAAGTCTTCACACTTCTCTTCTCCTCCACCCACCCTCTCCAATTATTTTATGAATGGTTTCTTTAGGAGCCCACCTGCTTGGATACTGTGATCCAGGGTCAGTCCTTAGCTTTCACATGAGAGCCTCAGTTTCCCTATCCTTCCCGAAAGGCAGGGTTAAACTCCATGCTTTTCCTTTCCTCTGTCTCATTCATTCTTTTAGGTAATGTACGTAGGCGGGAAGTCTGGAACCAAAGGCTTATAATAATTTAATTATCATGTATATTCCAGAAAGCCAGGGTACACGCTGACTTCGTTGAGTAAACGGGAAACTATCGATCCAATGCAGGAAATAACCTTGTTTGAGAGCAAGGAAAGTGCCGCGGACTTCCCTCTTTTTCCTTCAGTACCCTTCTAAACTCATTTCCGGGTTGCAATCAATTTGAACCTTCACTACAATAACAAGAGTCCGGCTGGCTCTTCCCAGTCCCGCCCTAGACAACGTCCCTGCGAGAATGGCCAATAGGCCCTTCCCTTTAGCGGACATTTGTACGCCTTGTTTTACATCACTGCAAATCTCAACCAATCAGTAGTTAAGGTAGGAGGTACCAAAATAATCTTCACTTCCTCCCCCAAATAGCCACCCCCTTGTTGCGTCATCCTGATAGATTACTGATGTAGCCAATCAACAAGCAACCTTGGGCCCAGCCTACCTTAAACCCAGTCAATTAAAATGAAGACGAGGACTTGGGGCGGAGAATGGAAAACTTGCCCCCTCATTTGGAAATGGTTTGCGGAGGTGCGTCCGGACCTCATGAACTTAGAATTTTCGACTAATGATCACTGCATACTGTATATCTCAAATGCCTCAGTTCCGTCCCCCTTCGACCCCACCCCAAGATGAGCCACACCCCTCACAGGCCGCCTCCCTCACCCCCCCCCCATTTCAGTGGAACACATCCCCATCCTGAATCCTCCGGAAAAGAACCAAACCCCAATGGCCTGTGCTGTGCTTTACACACTCCTCCCCGAGCCGGTAGAGTAGGGGGAAGGAGAGACCCTGCAGCCTCTGGCGCCAATCTTTCCATTCAGTGCGTCTCTCCTCCCTTCCCCACGTTCCCGGGTCGGAGCTGACACGGGAGTGGGAGGAGCTGAGTGTCTGCTCGGCTAGGGGAGAGGCTAGAGTTTCTTAAGGTGGAACAGAACTGTTGGGTGTCTGGGCCTCAAAACAGCTGGGTTATGACGTCTTCCTGCCTCCCAACCTCGCTTGACACCTAGTTTCTCATCTCTATCCCCAGCCTTAGTTCTAGTCTTATTTTTAGGGAGAATAAACAGGATAGGTAGAGGATATAAAGTTAAAATAATAAAACTTAAAATAGTAAGTTATGTAAAGGAAATATAAACCTTGGAGAGAACTTTTCCTTTATGATTTACTCTCTTCTGCTTTTCTCCCCAGATTGCCTTTTAAAGTAGCAGCTAGAATTTTTCTGATGTGCAAATGTGAGCTCAAATTTTGCCTGATAAATATTTCTAAGTGAATCGTTTGTGTGTTCGTTTATTCTCTCCCCACTAGATCTGACTACAGTCAGTCTGTTGCCTCCTACTCCTTTTACCACGGGTCCCCTGAAGCTGGAAGAGTGGAGGTGGTATATTTCCCAGCCTTGTAGTTTTCGCTCTGGTTCAGCCTTCTCATTTGTAAAATGGGCATAATAATACCTACCTCCTAAGTTTAGTGTGAGTACCAAAAGACACTGTGTAAATGAAAACACGTTGTAATCTGAAAGGTGTAAACAAACATTAGATAATATTATAAGTACAAAGCATATAATAGTAATTATTTACATAGTCCTTACTATGTCCTAGAACTTTTTTTTTTTTTTGAGGAAGATTGGCCCTGAGCTAATCTGTTGCCAATCTTCCTCTTTTTCTTTCCAAAGCTCCAGTACGTAGTTGTATATCCTCTTTGTATGTCCTTCTAGTTCTTCTACGTGGGACTCCGCCTCAGCATGGCTTGATGAGCGGTATGTCCGCGACCAGGATCCTAACCGGGAACCCCGCCGGGCCAAAGCGGAGCGCCCGAACTTAACCGCTACGCCACTGGGCGGGCCCCTGTTCCAGCACTTTTTAAACTGTTATTTTAAAAAACTTTATTAATTTTGTAAAATTTCAAACACATACAGAAGTAGAGAGAATAGTATTTAAAAGAAAAAAACAATCCATGTTGTAACAGCAACACTTGGTAAGTCTTATCATCTACACCTCTCTCCCCCATCGCTTGATTACTTTGAAGCAAATTTCAGGCATTTCATGAGTAAATACTTCAGTAGGCATCTTTCAAAGATAAAGATCCTTAAAAATAATAACACAATTCTACGAACACATCTAAAATATGACAATAATTCCTTGATATCACCAAAGTCAGGATTGAAATTTCACCAATTGCTTCATAATATTTTTTCCAGCTGCTTGTTCAAATCAGGATCCCCCGGGAAGGCCCACATATTGCATTTGATGGATATGTCCTTGATCCATATATATTGCATTTGGTCAATACATCTTTTAAGCCTCTTTCAATCTCTAGGTTTCCCTTCCCTCCTACACTTACCTCAGTGCATAGTGTACCTGCACGAAGTCTCACAGTCCCTACACAACACCATGAAGTAGGTACAATTATTATCCCCATTGTATTCATGAGGAAACTAAGTAATAGAGTAGTTAAATGACTTAAGTTCTTAGTTATTGAGTACCAAAGCTGGGATTTGAATACATGAATCTTATCCACCATATTTCATATAATGCACAGGTCTTTAATAAATGCTTCCAAAATGTGTATTGTGGCATATTAATCACCAATATTATGATGAAGCATTTTGCTCAAGGTAGACTAACACTTGTGAAGAATTATATAATACGTTCTAGTACAGAGAAGGATGGATCCTTACACTTTGATTCCTGGTATGTCGAAGTGACTATATTTATATTCTACTTCACAGCACCCTCCTTAATAGAAAGTGAGGGAGAATGAAAGCAAGAGCTTTCCCCTGTTTTAGGGGAAAAACAAAACAAGATCAGGCTTATCAGTCTTTTTTTAATATTAAAAATTACATAAGCAAAAATCATACAAACACTAATTACAGATATAGTAGAAAATGAGGTAAATTAAAATAATCTTTACACTCACATCTTCGGTGTATATCCATCTATGTGCGTGTGTATATACACACACAGACACATATATACATACACATACATATATATTTTAAAAAGCAACTATATGATTGTATTATATAAACTTTTTTTTTTTTTTTTTGTGAGGAAGACCAGCCCTGAGCTAACATCCGTTGCTAATCCTCCTCTTTTTGCTGAGGAAGACTGGCCCTGGGCTAACATCTGTGCCCATCTTCCTCCACTTTATATGGGACGCTGCCACGGCATGGCTGACAAGCAGTGCGTCGGCGGGCGCCCGGGATCCGAACCGGCGAACCCCGGGCTGCCAAGCGCGGACGAAACCGCTACGCCACCGGGCGGCCCCTATATAAACTTTTTAAACATGATTTCTCACTGGAATATATTCAGATATATGAAAAGAAATTGATTCTTTAAAATAATACATGACCATTTAAAAATACCTAAATGGTAAAGAAGATATAAAAAGAAAACTCACTGATTCTACCTTCCAGAGTTAAATACAACTACTCTTTTGAAAGCTAAATACTACTTTATTATATAGATGTACCACAGTTTATTTAATAGCTACCCTACTGTGCATTTAAGTTGTTTGTAATTTTCTACCATTACAAATAATGCTGCAACAAATATCTTGTATATATGAGATGATTTCTTGAGGTTTTTTTTTTTTTGAGGAAGATTGGCCCTGAGATAACATCTGTTGCCAATTTTCCTCCTTTTTTGCTTTTTTTTTTCTCCCCAAAGCACCAGCAGATAGTTGCATGCCATAGTTGTGCATCCTTTTAGTTGCTCTATGTGGGACGGCGCCTCAGCATGGCTTGATGAGCGGTGAGGAGGTCTGCGCCCAGGATTTGAACTGGTGAACCCTGGGCCACCAAAGCTGAGCACGTGAACTTAACTGCCTCGCCACCAGGCCGGCCCCATCTTGAGCTTTTTATTTTTCTAAATTTCCAGGAAAAGAGAATCTAATCTTTCCCTAGCTTTTCCATTTTTAGTACTTCTTCCTCTCTACTCTTGCCCCCCAAATTCCATATACATGTCAAAAAGGGTTGAAAAAAAGAAACATTACAAAACATCTAACGCATAGCAAGAAACATTTGATGCCAAATTATCTGTGTATGAGAGAATGGGTTAACATTTCAAAGAGGAGAAAAAATACAGCTTTAAACCTGGGTATGGGAAGTGTGGGGAGGAAGAAAAGGTTCAAATGGGCTTCACTTTTAAGTTTAAGGATGACTTTTAATTCAGACAGCTCCGGACAATAGAATAGAAGTTAAGAGCCAGGTCTTTGGAGTTATTTGGATCTGTTAGTTTAAGTCCTGACTTTGCTACTTATTAATCATGTGAACTCAGACATAGTCAATATCTCTAAGTCATAGTTTTCTCATCTGTCAGATAGGTATAATAATAGTGCCTTATGGGGCTGCTAGAAGCATTAAATGTGATAACATATGCAGAGTGCTTAGCTCAATGCCTGGCACATTGTAAATATAATGTAATTATATGTATATGTATAATTTAAATAAAACACAGTATCATACATTTAGCTAGAAGACAAAAAAGGCTTTATTATCTAAATGTGAAATGCAGTCATCAAGCTGTAATCTTGAGTATAAAGTCTTTTTTTGAGCAATTCAAATATTTATGGATAATATTTTTGCCATAGAATAGATTGAGGAAAGTTTAATAGGCCACAGGATGAAATATATAAGAATTTGCAGAGGAATAATATGACTCCAGGAGGAAAAGTGGAGGTGGGCTCTCTTGTGGCATTTTCTGTCTCTGGGTCGGGATTATTCTGGAAGGGGCAGAGAGTGAGAACAGTCTATACTGTGTAACCAGGATAAGATATGTTATAGGATTGTCAAGTGAACTGAATGGTAGTCCTATTTTGTATCCTTTGCATACTGTATAGTTTAAAAAGCATTTTCACATACATTATCTTATTTGATCTTTGCAATGGCCTAATAGTGTAGGCAAGGCCAGTATCAAGGTCCCCTCTTCACTGACCAAGATTCCACTGAACAAGGGCCTTCCACAAGTTCTTATACATTTAGATTTTCTGATATTTAGTCCAGAGTTTTCTCTGTTACACGTTCATTTATCCCTTTATACATTCCCTCATTCAGTAAGCATTTATTGAACTCTAGGATGATATCAGAGTAACATATTAACTTCGCCCCAACCCCATAACTCTTATAAACTATCTCAGGGGAAAGAGAAGTCCATTACAGACATTCCGGAGAAAACCAGAGATGTTCATCTGTATATAGAATACAACAGAATGAAAAAAGGTCCGTGTGCCAGAACTAGAGTGTTCAATTGGAATCGACAGCGTTTAGTGTGAACGAGGGACTCTCCCGATAGAGAGCAGTGGGTTGTCGTCGTGGTGGATGGTGTGCTGCACGGAGCGAAGTGGCCTGGTGGCGGCTGGAGGTGAGTGGGCAGCGGGCGTGCGGCGGCGAGCTCTCCACGCGCGGCGCACCCCGGCGGCGCGGCGGGCGGCTCGGCGCGGCCCGCTCCTCCTTAACCCGCGCCGGCAGGCGGCGGCGGCGGCGGCCGGGCGGGCGGGGGAGGGGGAGGGGCGCGGAGTGCGGCGCGGAGGCCGGGGAGGAGCCGGGGCCTGCAGCGGAGCCGAGCCGAGCCCGAGCCCGAGCCGAGCCCTGACACTGTCCGTCCGCCTTCTGGCTCCCCGGGAGCCCGGACTGGCCGGAGCCCGAGAGGTGGCAGCGCCGGGAGCCCCACGCGCCGAAGGGAGCGGACCGGACGGGACGGGACTAGAGGAGGCGCTGCCGCCACAGTAGCCAGTGACGGGCGTCGGGAGCCGCGGCCTCCCGGACCCAGCTGCCCAGGCCAGCTCGGGGAGAGCGGGGAGTACGAAAACCCCACCCTCTGGGGCACCCCAGGAGCGGAGGCGGGAGCGGGAACGGGAGCAGCCTCTCTCCTCGTTGGAGAGAAGACCCTTATCACCCAGGGGAGGGAAAGAAGAGACCCCTATAGGGGACGAGGCTCTCCTTCCTAGAGGCGAGGAAAATCCCCGCACTGGCCCGGGAATAGACCTCCAGAAGTAGAAAGGGGTGATCCTTACGAAAGGAAGCAGAGTGAGACCGCCCAGCGTGCCTCCACCCTCCAAACACACGCTCTCAGCACTTCAGGACTTTTGAGGCAGAGAGACGGAGGGATATGCCCATGGAGTAGGCACCCTGCATCCTATCCAGTACTCACAGGGGAGAGGAGTCCTCACGTTCAGAAGCAGAGGACAGTCCAGGGAAAGAAGAGGAGTCGGCTTTCAGCCTTTCAGGAGAGGGGAGGAACTTCCCCTCAACTTCCTTGTACCTAGACAGTGGAACAGGGCAGAGCCCCTCCGGTCAGATCTCCAGCAGACGGAAAGAGCCCTCCACTCCCGAAAGATCCAGTTGGGGGGGGAGGGGGACTCCCCCAAGGGGGAGGAGACAACTCCTGGTTGGGAGAGGCTCCTCCCCTCCTCCCCAGGGTAACAGGCAGGGTGTGGGGGGTGTGCCACCTTCCCCAGGTAGGGCCTCCTTCTCCTCCTCCCCCTCCTTCTCCCCCCTCCGCTGGTCATCCTCCGGGGGCCCTGCTCCCCTCCCCAGCTTGGGAGGCTCAGCCGAGTACAGGAAGAGCCGCTCAGGATGAGACTCTTCATCTGCCTTTGAAGAGGGGAGTCCCTCCAATCCCAAACTCCAGTACCAGCTGGTCCCCTCCCTTTGCTGGGGGAACCTTGGAGACAGGTGAGTGCTTGCTTTCATCTTCTGTCTGTCATCTTTAGGCACTAGTGGGTGTAGGGGGCCGAGATGGTGGCTCTTGGGTTTCATTGCTGGGGAAGGTGGAGTAATAACTCAGAGAATCCTCTGGGAAATGTGTTCTGAGGAAGCTCCTGGATTCGAACCCACATCTTGCTGCAGAGGCTCTGAGAAGTGGGTTTCTTAGCGTTTGGGGACTAAAGGGATGGGGTTCGTTTGAGTTCCCTAGGAAAGTGTATGTTTTCATGCTGACAGCAAACGGATATCAGAAAACACCTGCGTTTTCAGAACTCCATCCATACTGTGGAATAATGGTGGACACATCCCACCCAGACTCCCATACTACCCTCCATTCTTGGGCACTTTCACCCCAAGAGTGGGCCCTCCCTAAAGTCATGGTGGCATTTCGTGGCCTGGCCTTGTCTAGGGCTCCCATTAGTGTTACATTTTCTTATCTGTAACTCTAGGTCAGCTTAATGTCCACCAGAGGTGTTCTTTTTACCTCCTGTGATTACCGCCCCCTTGACAGAAAAGCAGTCTGTCTCCACTCACCCTACTGCAGACATCAAGAGGCCTCCTCTCATGATATTCCCATTCCTGGCTGGAAGCATGCCTCTACCAATAAAATCCAAAGGGAAAATGGGAATCCCACATGTCTCGAGGCCAGAAGGAAGCATGTAAGGGAATGCCAACTCCTGGGTTGAAGTTCTTCCCTGATGCTGGCCCCGTACCACTGCCCCGGTGCCCTACACAACTCCTGTCCTTCGCGGACAGTCCCTCAGGAAAAAGATCCTGGATAGGAAGAGAGGAGTGTTGCTGCTCAGCCTCCTTCCAGTCTTCCATCCAAATAACTTGACCACCAGGGAGACTTGATCTCTGAGGAGTTTCCTTTTAGAAAGCACCTAATAGTCTCATCCTCTCCCTTCCTGTTTCTTGCTCACTTCTGGGTCTCTGGAACCTAGTGTTTAAGTTTTCCTTCGTAACATAGGAGCAGGAATCATCAAAGTCCAGAATCATCAGAAAAAGCAGGAAAAAGGTGCCAGGAAATCCTTCTAGCTGATCCCGGGCTATATGTTTGGTAGCGCTCTGCCTTTCAACCTGGGATCACTGGGTGCCTGCCTTCCTGCCTTGCCAGAAGGAAATGCCTTATCTTCTGTAAGGGGTATTATACCCCACAGCAAGGCCACGTGGGAGCCTTCATCTTACTTGAGTTTTTATGTTTACTCCTTCTCTGTCTGGCTCATGGGTGGGCTGCCTAAGTCCACTCGCTCCTGGAGCCTACCTATTAGTAGTGGTGTATGAGACAGGGCTGTAACCCAGGTTTGTATGGTTGTGCTTTGGAACGATGTGCATATATGTCTTAATTCAGGTGATAGTAGCTCTGTCTTCGTCTGTGCTTTGAGTAGGTATGTGTTGTGGATCCAGGTAAATGTGTAGTTTTCAGACTGAGCTTTCAATTGCTTAGAATTGTATATTTCTAGTAAGCCTCTAAAATCAGGTGCCCCTGTGCAAGTACCTGGAGAGGGTGCTGAGAGGAGAGGCTTGGCCTCCCCTGACCAGTGGGAGCCCTCATGAGTGGCTACATGAAAATCATCCCACACAGCAGGACAGCCTGGTCTTAGGCTGGGACCACTTCTTCTAGGACTAATAAGAGAGCTTCATTTCTGATATCTCTGGTCTCAAAGGGATGAGGCTCCTTGGCTCCCAACTCTAGAACTCCCTCCCCCACTTTTTGAAAAGAGACAGCTCTGGTATAACAGCAGCCTATATCTTACAAAGTACTTCACCAGATGCTGGAATGCAACTTGTTGAATGCTCAGAGGGACCTGTATCACAACACCTCCGGGTGTACCACCACCACACGGTTTAACTGGCCCTGCTTGGACTGAGTTTCCCTAATTCTCCCTGCCTCTGTGGAGTCAGTTAGAAGTAGATGACTTTTGGGTTGGATTAATTGTGATTTAG
The DNA here is from genome assembly GCA_031878705.1 of Tapirus indicus. NCBI lineage: Eukaryota > Metazoa > Chordata > Mammalia > Perissodactyla > Tapiridae > Tapirus > Tapirus indicus. The sequence goes on along the minus strand of CM062918.1, from coordinate 104,648,290 downwards.
AGAGTGCTATTTTCCAGATCATGTATTATGACTAGCCCTAGCCCCAGAAAAATAAGAGATGCTACTCCCCCATTCCTTCATCCTTGGAGTTTACTCCATCCTGGCATTGGTCAGTATTGGAGTGACACTATCACCAAAGAAGAGATTGACATCCTTGGCATTGAGATTCTGACACCCTGAAAACTCTTGCAAGCTCAATTCAGGCTTTGCAATGTAAACCATTGCAGGCTTGCTGCTTCCAGTCTTACCTCCATGGTCTGTCAGTTTTCTAATTTTTAACTTCTAATATTCTTTTTTTTCCTATTCAAAAATAATAATAGCTACACTTACATAACACTTACTAAGTGCTTTAAAGATATTAACCCAAGGTAATCCTCACAACAACCCTATGTAGGTACAGTTATCATCTCTATTTTATAGATAAAGAAACTACAACACAGAGAGGTTTAGTAACTTGCCTGAGGTTGCACAGCCAGTAGGTGGTGGATCCAGGGTTGAAACCCAGGCAGCCTGGCTGGTAATTGGTAATGTGGTTAATTTAGCCACTGCTCTCTTAGTTTGGGCGTTATAAATATATATACAGAGCAGGAAGTTATCCTTAATACCTGACCTTGGCACCACACAGAGAACAATTACTAGCCTTTCAGATAAAATGGGAAGAAATCTGTGCCTGTTATTTTGGATCTTACACGTCTCATCCAGGATCAGTCTTCCACTCCAACAGAATGTCTTTCTGTTTTTCTCTGCCTTTCTCCCAGTACTGTAGTCTTCATTAGACGTCCTGTGGATGTGATGGAGCCTGCCCTTTGGCTGCCTTTCCCAGTTTCTATGGGTATTTCCTTTCAGTCTTCCAGCACGCAGAGAAGAATGTGGCCTGACTCAGATTCTGCCCAAGCCCAGTGGCACGAGGCCCACCTGGAGAGAGAGGTCTGGGTAACTAGGTTGGTTGGACTGAGAAATGGAAGTACCTCTTGTTTGCCTTTCTAATAATAGCCCTGAACATTAGCCTCGTGCCATTATTTTGGGGAGTGTGGAATGTGTGGCAGCCACGAGCTCATTAAGCTTCATTCACTTCCCTCCAGGGAGGATGCTTTGGCCGTGTTTATGACTTCATCCCTTTTGTTGAAGAAGGAAACTGAGGCATCAAGACTTCGGGGAGCAAGGGGTGGTTAAGGACATTTATGAATCAGTGTCAAGGTCGGGAATAGAACCGAGGAACCTCAGTCTCTGGGGTTCAACACGCTGGGCTGCCCTTCAAGAATGGGGAAGTGGCGGGGGTGAGGAAGTGGGATGGGTTAAGGGAGAATGGTGCTGAAAGATCAGAAGGATCTTTTGCTGCAAGCTTCTTGTAGCTGCTGAGACTGGAATATATTTTGAGCACTGGGGCAGTATCTGGAGGGCTGACTGGGAGGGTGCTGGAGAAAGGTTAAATTTAACCTCAGTGTCCTAACCTGGTGCTGGGGTAAGGATAGGGGAGGGCATAGAACAACTAGCACAAGGCTGAGAGTGCTTCCCTTTCTGGAATTCACAGTGATTGGCATGTGCCAAATGGGTTCTGTTAACCTCTTTAAGTCTGCTCTCATGCCCCTGTCCAATGTTGAGAGAGTTTCAAATGAAATATCCACTGAAGGCTTCTGTGTTCTTAAGATGAGATTTCCTAGGGATCTTTAGCAGGAGATAATAGGGAATAGGGTAAAACTTCTTTACAGACCTCCCCTTCTGGGGAGGACCCAGGAGAACCCTAGTCATTGAGAAGCTGCTCAATGTCATGTCACTGTCCAGCTGGGATAACCCAGCTACAGGACCAGATTACTGCTGAAAGTGCCCTGCTTTACCTCAGAGGTCGTGGTGTTTTGAGTTAGTAAAGTGCTTGGAGGTCTGAGGCTGTCTGGAATGATTAAACTCCCTGTTAGTTTCCAAGTTTCCGTGGTTTTAGAACAAAATGGTGGTGGTGGGATGAAAAGGAGGGTGGTGGGGAGACGAGCTGAGGATAAAGGGGGAAACCCCTTCATGATGCTATTGATGCTATTTATAAACATGGCTTTTTTTTCCTGTCTCCTGTCAAACAATTATTGGGTTGCAATTGGGTCTCCTGCCGCCCAGGCCCCTGAGGCACTAAGGTGTTTCCTTCAGCCTTGTGGAGTAGGCGTGTTGCTGGTGAGGAGCACAGGGCAGGGTGCTTGCGTGTACATGCAAAGATTGTGTGGGTGGGGACCTTGGGAGAGGGAGATGAGTGAGAATGCTCACAGGTCGGAGAAAGGGGTAAGTGTCAAGGAGAGGAGAGTCACTAACTGGAAGAGTGAGCTGGGAGCCTGGAAGATGTGTTGGAGTCAGGAGAGAGGGGTAGGCAGTAGTATCTGGGATTGAGCTTTTAACTGCAAAGTGTGCGGACTTGTGTGTAGTTGTATGTATAAGTTTGTGCGTATTATCTGGGTGTGGATTTAGAGATTATGTACATAATACGCTTCTGTCTAGGATCCTGAACTCTGAGGCATGCTAGCCCTGGTTCCTCAAGAGAAATGCCCTGGTGGGACCGTCAGCAGGGATACGAGGAAGAAATACGAGCTGGAATCTGGTGGCAGTGCAGGCACAAACCTGTTAGGCAGCAAGTGCTTAGGGGGTTGCTGGCATCAGCTCTCGTGGAGTGCCAGCCTTTTTAAGACTCTGCAATACAGATATCACCCATCGGTTTTCACCTTCCCCCCAGCAAGACGTCACTGTAGCTACTCCTCTCTGCCAGCAAGAGCACCCAGGCTGTGTGGGTGGCAGCAGGGCGTGCAAACAGCAGGTGTGGGCGGTTTGGCAGCACCAGGAGTTTGCATGGAGGTGCAGCGAGTGTGCATGCCTGGCTGGGAAGGAAGGAGAGAGGAGGAGGGCCGGAGAAGGGGAGCCAGCTCTTAGCCCCAGAGTGGCTATTTTTAGCCAGGCTATCTGATTGTTACCGGTGCGCACACAGCTGGGTGTCTCCCTGGCTGAGCGAAGCCCAGCAGGCTGAGAGGTGGGAGGTCCTTGCTCATGACTTCTTCCTGGTGTTGGTGTCTGTGGGCGGGAGCTTGCAGGGGGTAGCTTTAAAGGTGTGAGGGCAGCTGTACTCAGGATCTGTTACCTGTGTGTGTGACTTTGTGCTCTGTTGGTAATGTATGCTGTTTATCTAATTGTGATCTCCATGTATGTGGGCCACTGTTTATGTGTCTGTCTTGCATCTGTCCTTTGCTGGTTGTCATATGTAATTTATGCTTGGGATATATCTAATATGCCTCACATGCACATGTATGTGGGATAAAAAGATGAATGCTTAAATATATCTAATAGGAAACATCTTGAAAAGTGTTGATGTGTGCTTCATTTGTATACATATATTTGTGTTTACTCAGACTGTTCTTTTTTTTTGTGAGGAAGACCAGCCCTGAGCTAACATCCGTTGCCAATCCTCCTCTTTTTTTTGCTGAGGAAGACTGGCCCTGGGCTAACATCCGTGCCCATCTTCCTCTACATTATATGGGATGCTGCCACAGCATGGCTGACAAGCAGTGCATCGGCCGGCGCCCGGGATCCGAACCCCTGAAGGGCTGCCAAAGTGCAAACTTAACTGCTACACCACCAGGCCGGCCCCACTCAGGCTGTTTTTCTTTACATGTTCACTCGTGCTATCTATCTGTGGATGTCGTATGTAAATATAACAAGCATCACATAATTGGAAAATAGACTTTGCCTACTTTTACCTGCTACCTAAATATTTTTTTGAAAAATTATTTCTACGTAGTTGAAAAATATTATGTTGTAGGGCTTTTAAGTAAGGAGAATTGAGGGAATAGCTTCATTTGGTGGGTGGTTTGATCTTTCTTAGTTCTGCATGAAGGGAGAGGCCTCTTGGCCATGTTCTGCATTAAGATGTAGGATTAGGACCAGTCTATCATCTGGTAGATGATTGGTGATATATCCATTTGTGGTTCTGGGAACACCTGGTTGAGGACTGTCCCATGAGAGGAGTCTCCTGTGGGAATTATAGTGGGAAGAAACTCTACTTCCCTTAAAGCTCTAGGATTGAGTATAACTTGCTGCCAGTAACCAGAGGTAACACTCATCTATTCTATTTTCCTCTCCCTTTTGTCCTCTTTGTAGAACCCAGAAGTACCATGGCTTCTGATCTAGAGAGTAGCCTCACCTCCATAGACTGGCTCCCCCAGCTGACCCTCCGAGCTACCATTGAGAAGCTTGGGAGTGCCTCCCAGGCTGGGCCTCCAGGGGGCAGCCGCAAGTGTCCACCAGGCTCCCCCACTGATCCTAATGCCACCCTGAGTAAAGATGAGGCAGCAGTCCACCAGGATGGCAAACCGCGATACAGCTATGCCACCCTCATCACCTACGCCATCAACTCCTCTCCAGCCAAGAAGATGACCCTCAGTGAGATTTACCGCTGGATCTGTGATAACTTCCCCTATTACAAGAATGCTGGCATTGGTTGGAAGGTGGGATGGCTTCTATAGCCTGGGAATATTTTTAGCCTTCGACAGTCTTTTTCTCTGCTTTTGCCTCTTCTATAACCTGGTCCAGTTCCCTCTGACCTGTCAGAGATGTGTGAACTTAAAATCTCATATCTCCCATCCCCTACTTTTTTTCAGAGTTTAACAACTTTCATAAGGTTTATCAGGGAAACTCCCGTGATACCAAGTCACTAAGTATATTTGTGGGGATGGCAGGATGCTGTTGCTCATCATACCCTCTTATCTCCTGACTTCAAAAAGGAGATTCATTCATTTCACAAATATTTATTGCCACTCTACTGAGTTCAAGTCACTGTGCAGGGCATGGCATTGCTTCCTCCTACCTACAGGAAGGAATCTCATCACATTTTCAAAGCCTCACTGTGTACAGTCATCATCTTTTAAAAAATTGTGTACCAAGAAAGAAATAATATAATTAGGTCCTTCACCAACAGCTCATCCACCAAGCAAGTAATGAGAGGATAAGTTGTTTGGCTGGAGATAAAGGAAGAAGGGGACTTCTCTTCCAAGCAAAGAAGGAAGGCTGATGTTCTCAGTCTTTTGGAGCAGCAACTCATTTGCCAATTGTTGAGTAGAAATGGAGATTTAATGTAATTCTCACACTGTAAATCACCAGTTGACATACAAACTAGATGATGAGCTAGAGACTGTTGAAAGCATTCAGTTTTTCCTTTATAAATTTGTCCCTGTTAACTGCCACAACCTCCAACCCCACCCAGCACATGTGCACAACAATATTTCTTTCCTCCAAATGTGACCATTCTATTGGCTGTTGAGAAAACAAAGGTGCCTTTGTTTTACTCATAATTTATATTTTGTTATCATTTATATAAACAATTTTAAAACATTGTTCTTTTACTACAGATAGAATGAGTTAAGGAACTGGGCAGATGTGATTTTGAGGCATTTGTATGCCTGTTGTCAGTTGGGTGGAAAGATTGAAAAACTTTCCAGAAGCACCTGGTAGTCAAATTTATAGCCATTACCTCTCATCAATTTAATTTCTGAATTTTTCTTATCTCATTGCTCTTGCTACTGATTGGTAATTTCTTCCATCAGTATAGTTAAGAGGTGTTGAGTTTACCCTGATTCTTGAACTTTATTGTGTGTTATGTCCTTTTGTGTCTCTCTGTGTCCCACTGGAAAATTTTCTGCTTTGCACAATGCTCAAATCTAACTTGCTTCTCTGCTTCCCTAGAATTCAATTCGGCACAACCTTTCTCTCAACAAGTGTTTCCGGAAGGTGCCCAGACCTCGGGATGACCCTGGGAAGGTGAGGTACTATTGTAAGCACTGAAAGGAGAGGCAGGAAGGAGAGAGAAGTAGTTGACAGCCCGGAGGCCTGTGGCTGTTTTAATTACCCAGAAGAGGAAATCATGTTAATTAGAGAAGCAGCTTTATTTTTTCTCAGAGGAAGAGCTTGGTTATCAAGCTTGTGGGCCCCCACTAGAATGAGTGGCTAAGGAAGATTGCGAAATCTTTTTTTTTAATAGAAATATCAGCGATAAAGTTGACTTTGATACCTCGAGCTTATGTTGTGTGTGGCACTCTTTCTGGGTGTAAAAGGTGGACTTAGTGACCATTGTAGGATCTTTTCTATACAAAAATCCCATGATTTTTATCTTCAAAGGGGAGAAGGGAGAGATCATTCTCTTCGTTTGACAGATGTGGATGCTAAAGTCCAAGAGAGTCCTGCCTCACATCACATGGAAGGGCAGGGCTGTATCTGGGCATTTTCAGCTCTTTGAACTGGATACCATTGTTCTGCCCCTCCAGACCAATCAAGGCCTGTGTGTGGATCACGGGGGGTACCTCTGACATGCTCTGAGCTTTTAGGACAAATTTACTCCTCAAAAATAGCTAGTACCTTCAGGATTCTATGAGAATCTTCAGTCATTTTTCTTAAAACAGCTGTTATTTTGTGTGAAAATCCTCCCAAATATGTACTTTTCCAAAGGGGGGCACTTCCATTTATAATGATTTTGTTCTCTATGGGAATGGATTCTCCTTCTAGGGCTCTTATTGGACAATCGACACCTGCCCTGACATCTCCCGAAAGAGAAGACACCCTCCAGATGATGATGTAAGTCCCCACCTCATGGGGAGATGCCATTTCTGAGCCAGCTGCTCCTTCCACATTCTTTCCTGTATTTTCAGTCCTTTCTTATATTTGGGGGCAAAGGATGAAAACCAGCAAAGGTGAAACCATGGGTCTTGGGAGAATATTTAGCTTCTACTTTAAGATTTATATTCTTTCACAACCCTCAGCTATCCCAAGACTCACCAGAACAGGAAGCAAGCAAGAGCCCACGGGGAGGCGTTCCAGGGAGTGGAGAACCCTCACTGCCTCCAGAGGGTAACCCTCAGATGTCACTTCAAAGCCCCACATCCATCACCAGCTACAGCCAGGTAGGAACCAGAGGTAGCAGGGGCATAGGGGTGGATGGATGGATGGGTGATTGAATAGATTCATATATCTGTTGGTTCAAAATTATGTATTGATTATCTGTGATATAGTAGGCAGGTAGATTGGGGAAGAAGGGGAAAGCAAAAGAGGGAAGCTGAGAGAGAGAGAGAAAACAGAACTTTGAGAAAGATCAGGGAAAAAAATGGTGAGAAGAGAAGAAGGGGAGCCAAAAAGGTTCTGAGAAGGGAAAGATGTGCATGGATGTAGCACAGGAAAAGGGCAAGAAACTATATCAAGATAGGAACAAATGAAAAAAGAAGTAGAAAATGATGCTCATTCATTGAAAAGTTGGGAGCGGATAAAGAGCACAGGCGGGAGAGCTTGGTGACCATTGAAGGGTTGTATTGGCCCCTCATTTAAGACATGGATCAAGTCTTCCTTACCTGTTTTTTCAGGGCACAGGATCTGTGGATGGTGGAGCAGTGGCAGCAGGGGCTCCAGGCCGAGAAAGTGCTGAGGGTCCCCCTCCCCTGTATAGCACCAACCATGACTTCAAATTCTCCTACTCAGAGATCAATTTTCAGGATCTAAGTTGGTCCTTCCGTAACCTCTACAAATCCATGCTGGAGAAATCCTCTTCCTCCTCTCAGCACGGTGAGTTTGGAGTTGGGATGGGAGCATGGACATCCTTATATTTTTGAACAGGTGGTGACATTCTCTTCTCTCCCTTCTTTCTTCTTTTTTTTTTTTTTGTGGGGAAGACCAGCCCTGAGCTAACATCCGTCGCCAGTCCTCCCCTTTTTGCTGAGGAAGACTGGCCCTGGGCTAACATCCGTGCCCATCTTCCTCCACTTTATATGGGACGCCGCCACAGCATGGCTGACAGGCAGTGCGTCGGCGGGCGCCCAGGATCCGAACTCGCGAACCCCGGGCTGCCAAGCTCAGACTAAACCGCTGCGCCACCGGGCGGCCCCTCTCCCTTCTTTCTTATTTTTAACACAAGGAGAGATCGATCACTACTCAGGGGAAGCATGTCATGAACCAAAACCGTTTGGAGTTTAGCTCCCCTGGCTTAGTTCTGAAGGACAGCTGTTTCAGGAGCAGGCTGGGTTATTAGCTTCAGAAAGTGGGTTGGAGGAATCCCCCTTCTAGAACTAAGGGCAATGATTTTATGGCTGCAAGCAAGTCATTTAGAGGATGGCCACTAGGGGACAGCAGTACATAGTTCCTTTTCCCTAAGAATCCCTGCATTTCATTGTGAGAACAATTTAATTTTATGTTTTAGCCTATTTATATTTGTTAATTTTTATTAGGAAAAATTTCAAACAGATACAAAAATAGAGGAAATAGTACAATAAACCCTCACGTTTCCATCACCCAACTTTAACAGTCACTAATATTTTGTTAAGCTTGTTTCATTATCATCAAGCTTTTTTTTTTAATTAGAGCAATTTAATGCAATTCCTGGACATGTCATTCCACCTGTAAATATTCTTTCAGTGTGCATACTTAATAACAAGACTTTTATTTTAGTTATCCGTTGCCATTATCACTCCTAACATAATTAATAATGCTTCCTTAATATCAGTTTATATCTTGTCCATACTCAAATTCCCCGAATTATCATGTGAGAATGATTTTAAGTCCTTATTGGGTAGCTCCTTGAGAGATTATTTGGTTCTTCCCTCTGCAATTCCTGTGTTTTTATTTATTTATTTTTTTAAAGAAGTTAGAGGTAGGGGTGAAGTCAAGACTTCAGGTGAGTCATCAGACCTTGTTGTGTGCAGTGGCCCCCAATAGGCAGCAGAAGACAGATGGAATGCTAAAAAGTGGTTAGAAGTCACTTTGTGGAAAATTTATATTAATTGCCATGAATTTCTTCTTCTTTTTTTTTTTTTTTTTTTGGTGGGGAAGACCAGCCCTGAGCTAACATCTATTGCCAATCTTCCCCTTTTTGCTGAGGAAGACTGGCCCTGGGCTAACATCGTGCCCATCTTCCTCTACTTTATATGGGACGCCGCCACGGCATGGCTGACAGGCAGTGCGTCGGCGGGCGCCCGGGATCCGAACTCGCGAACCGCGGGCTGCCAAGCGCGGACTAAACCGCAGCGCCACCAGGCCGGCCCCATGAATTTCTTCTTTTATATCCTAGAGGAATCATAGCTAGAGTTGTGTTCCAAGATTATAGCATTTACTTGAGAAATGAGTCCAACTCAGGTGATTGATTGATTGGAACGTGGAGGGGCTGTCAGAAACAAAGTAAAAAATTTGATTGAGCAAGGACAGCCAAGTGTTCACTCAAGTTTAATTGTGGTTGAAAGCCCCAAGCCTCACCCTCTTGTTCTTCCCTGCCCAGTCTGTTTGAGAAAGTCATCCATCCTACTCTCCTTCTCACCCAGTCCCCATTTGTTGCTAGTGAATACAAGAAAGCTGTACAAAGCAGGGGAGTGTAGAGACAATAAGAAGAGGAGAGAAGAGCTATCCAATGGCTTTGTGAAATTTATAATTTACTTTTTATTTATTTATTTTATTTTTATTTTTTGGTGAGGAAGATTGGCCCCAAGTGAACATTCATTGCCAATCTTCCTCTGTTTGTTGTATGTGGGACATTGCCACAGCATGGCTTGATGAGCGGTGTGTAGGTCTGTGCCTGGGATCCGAACCTGTGAACCCCAGGCTGCCAAAGCGGAACACGCAAACTTAACCACTACACCACTAGGCTGGCCACCATAATTTACTTTTGAAACTTTACCTGATGTCTGATTTCTTTTGAAATTGTGATTCCAGGCTTACACCAAAATCTGTGAAAAATAAGCATAAAAATATACATGCTAACCTTTTTGCTAAAATTTCAGTGGTCACCACACTGTTAAGGCCCTCCCTCTGTCTGTTATGCCTGCCGGGGTGGGGGTGGGCAAAGGGATCCTTGCTGTCCCAGAACACCCTTATGCTTTGAAGTCTGTGGTTCTGTCTGAGGCCTCCCATCTCAACCCAGTGGAAATCCTGTTTACTGAGAAATGCATTGCCCAAGTCACTTGCCTGTTTCCTCCCACCCTGCAGGCTTTTCGTCTCTCCTGGGGGACATGCCTCCCTCTAACAACTACTACATGTACCAGCAGCAGCAGCCGCCGCCTCAACAGCAGCAGCAGCAGCCACCTCCACAGCCACCACCCCAACAGTCACAGCCACAGCAGCAGGCATCAGCCCAGGGCCCCTCAAGTGTAGGAGGTGCTCCTCCACTACATACCCCAAGCCCAGATGGTTGTACCCCACCTGGGGGGAAACAAGCTGGGGCTGAAGGCTATGGGCCTCCCCCTGTGATGGCTATGCATCCACCCCCACTGCAGCATGGAGGCTACCACCCACATCAGCACCATCCCCACTCCCACCCTGCCCAACAGCCACCACCACCGCAGCAACAGGCACAAGGCCAGGCTCCTATCAACAGTACTGGCTTTGGTGAGTAAGGAGGGTGCAGGGAGATCCTAGAGGAGGGTGAAATGACCCCCTTGTTCTAACTCTGGCTTGGAGGTGCAGTTGGTTAGGAAGTTAATAATGGGTCTTTCGGCCTTGCTCCCCCATGAGAGCTTATCTGAGCGACAGAAGTTGCTACTTAGAGCTGTGTAGTATAGAATTCTTGGACAAATTGGGATATTTTTACATATTCTTCTGCTTATGAGCTGGGCTGTCTATATGTAAAGCATAGATAGCTTTACTAGTCCTAAAGCTCCAGGGAGGGAGATTCCAAAATTATCTTGTTAATACAGTTGATAACCTGTGTAGATGCAAGAATCTTGCATGTAGTTAGTCTGCTATCAGTTGGCTGCCATCTTACACTTCACTCTATCTTATTACCCACTTTCTCTTCCTCTTTACAGCCTTTCCTCCTGACTGGTGCTCCAATATCGACTCCTTAAAGGAAAGCTTCAAGATGGTGAATCGGCTCAATTGGTCCAGCATCGAGCAGTCACAGTTCTCAGGTTAGTGATCAAAGGATGACATTTGGAGGGAAAAGGAATACGTTGTAAGTAGAAAAACCCAATAGAAACCAAAACCAGAAGGGGATGGTTAAGTGAAGTTTGAGGATTGAGAATTTCATTATTTCCCCTCCATATTTCACAAGGTGGATAATATTGATACTATTTTCAAATTAATTTTGATTAATTTTGCCTTAACTCAAATATGACAGTGGTTTATCTTAGCTAATGCCATCTCTGGGAGAGGGAAGGCTCTCAGGAATTCAGAAACCCTGGACCACTATTTTGTAGTTTTGTCACTATTTACTGACCGTGTGACCATGGCTAATTCACTCAGTCACTTTGAAATTTTGTTTTAGTCATCAGTAAGATGGGAATTATAATAAGAGCTTAGTAAGGTACGAATAGAATGAGAGTTTGAAGATGTAGAGCTCTGACAGATGTCAATTATTGTTGGTAACGCATGTCATGAGTGGTACTGATTTATGATGTGATCGGAACAGTGAGATAAGGGTAGAGCCGGTGGGGGCTCTGGGAGCCCTTCAAGGCCGGCATTTCTTGCTGCTTCTCTGTGTGCAGAACTGATGGAGAGTCTGCGACAGGCGGAGCAGAAGAACTGGAGCCTCGACCAGCACCACATCGCCAATCTGTGTGACTCCCTCAACCACTTCCTCACTCAGACTGGTCACGTGCCCCCTCCAGGGGGCTCCCATCGGCCACCAGCCCCTGCCCGCATGGCTGACCCCTGTGCCCTCACCAGTGGCAAACAAGAGCCAGCTATGAACCAAGGTACCAAACAAAGCAACTTGCCAAAGGGGTGGAGACTGTGATGAAAAGGGAGAGGGAGGAGAAGGGCGGAAGAGAATTGAGAGAAATCATCTTATGGGCACTGATCCAGACTGAGCAGTGGGACTAGTTTGTCCGCCACGTTGACTGAACATCTGTTTATCAGTAAAGTCCTATACTGAAAAATGCCAGAGAAATAGACCATATAATTCCCTTTTAGACCTTGATTTGGGAGATCAGAGTTACTTAGTAAGAGGAAGGAGAAAGTCCCCCTTCCAAATTTGTGTCTCAATAACCTCTACCTGGATCATATCCGGGGAGGCATGATTCTTTAGTTATATGATCTTCAAACCAGTGAGAGAGATTGGATGATCATGTTTCTATACTTGTTATCCTTTTAATATCTTCAATATTTCACAATGCTAGTATCCAGCCCCGTTTTACCCCAAGTGGTGAGGACCGACAGTTTCTGCAGAAAGCCTTCATGTCTGCAGGAGCTACAGAACAGAGCAGGGAAGGGGAAGAGACAGGAGAGGAAGAGTACTTTTTCCCCCTCTCTATTGGACCCTGCTTCTTTGAGTATAATGATCCCACTCCAGTAACTCTCGTCTTGCTTTGGCAGTGAACTCTTATGGGCACCCACAAGCCCCTCACCTCTACCCTGGCCCATCACCAATGTATCCAATCCCCACCCAGGACTCAGCAGGATACAGTCGCCCAGGTAAGAGCCAGAAAGCTGGTTTCACCACCAGCCGAGCACTCTCTACCCTGAAGAGTTGTTTCTCTTTCCTCTGGCTCTGAGCCTGCATTCTCTGCCCCTTTGCTTGTACCTGCCAGGAGTGGATGAGCCTTCGTGATTCCCATGGCTGGAGGGTGGGCCACCTGCTAGGGAGGGTTACATCATGGGGGACCAAAGAGGACCGATTTACTTTAAAATTAGCCCGTGTCTCTGGTAATGAAAGGAAGTAAAAGAATGAATATAAACAAAAGACAGATATGTGGAACACTTATGTCTAGCTTTGGAATCTAGATGGGAGATATATTCAGGCAAATAAAGTGAGCATGTTCTACAAACATACCTGCTTTGTGCCCATGTCTGCTTTCCTGTTGCCTGACCTCTGGTATCAGGGGTCTGAGACTAAACTATTTCTGATGATGGGGGTGGGGGTAGAGACCCTAAATTGCCAAAAATAGTATAAATTTAATAGATCCTTCATGTTTAAATTCATTTCAGAAAAGTCACTATGATAATTCTGCCTAACCACATATGTTTTCAATTTTTTGGGTGACATCTGACTCTTTGCCCATGTATTCCTTATCCATGTAATATATATACAAATTTCTGTACTGCTATTTCATATAATAGTACCTTCTGTATGCTTTTGGTCATTGTTACATAGTCTTCACAAGTATAATTTTTAGTGGCTGTATACTATTATATTGCCATGTGACTTAGTTTACTCTAGTTTATTTCTTGAGACCTCACTGAAGTGGTGGCCAGCGACAAAAATAACTCTGGGCTGATAAGGACAAGAGTTTCACCAGACCTTCCTCATGGTGTTATTTGGGGGTGGGCACTGCCCGTCTATATTGATAGAATAGCTTCCCATCCACTCTCCTTTTAATCTCTTTCTCTCTTTCTGACAGGACACCATATGGTCCCTCGGCCACCAGTTCCACCTCCTGGTGCCAATGAGGAGATCCCTGATGACTTCGACTGGGACTTGATTACTTAGTGCATCACAGAGTGTGGCCATCAGCCCAGGGCTGAGTGGTGAAGTCTGGCAGTGGGGAGAGAGCAGCCCCACCCATCCCTTCCCCCTTGCCTGTATATAGATATATATCCTCTTTTTTCTTTCTCTGTCAGAGAAGCCACCGCAAGATGCTGCCGAAGATAACCCCCTCTTTCCTGCCTCATTCTTCCTCTTTCTTCTTGTTTTTTCCTAATTCTTTTATTGTTATTCTTATTATATTATTATTATTATTATTATTATTGGTTATATGCTCTCCCCAGTCTCCTGTCCCTACACCATGGACCATGTCCATCCCTTGCTAATTTAAAATCATCTGGCTGGAAGGTGAGGCCATCATAGCTACAGAGAAAGGTTTCAAACTCTGATTTACCTTTCTCTTAGAGAAATTCAATGCTTTTCCTACCTTTCGGCCCTGAATTTTTTCTATTCCTGTCAGTTCAGTCCAGGAATGGAGAGGCCACATTATCAAGTAGAAGGGATCTAAAACATTGCTTGGCAGCCATGAATTTGCAGGTTTTACTCAATGGTGCTAATTTTGTCCTTTGAGCTCTTCCTTGTCCTTTTATATCTTCAATCCTTACGTCTGCCAGTCCTCATTCCCCATGAAGGGTAAGAGTGACGGTGGTGGTGCAGGAGGGTGACGATAAAATCCTAGGCCTGGGTTGGGTTGAGTAGAATACTATAGAGGGGCAGTGGAATATAAAAGAGTCAGAAATTGGATATGTACTGCTATGTCAAATAAACTTCCATTGGCTTATTCCTAGCCCATTCTCTATGGGAGATAGGATTGGTCTTAGCCAGAACTCTGCTTCAGTAGTAGGGATGAGGACAAATATTCAGCATAGGTTCAGCTTCTTGGAGATGGTACCACTTTAACCATTTTGGCTTTTTAAACATAATTTTCTCTGGAAATTAACTGTGGCTCTTATTTGCATTTACAAATCCTTCAATCACCTTTTCCCATTCAGCAAATATTATTTTGTCGTCCTTTAGTTGTTTGCTCAACTCTTCTATCCATCTTATTTTCTTCCCCCATTTTCTGAGATTCTCAAGAAAGAAAAATAACCCATTATCACTCCTGGTTTCATCATGTCCTAGGATAGGATGGGAATCTCTTTCCCATCGTAGGAGAACTGAATCTCTAGTATTGGTAGAAGAAGAATGAGGAAAGGAAAAGGGAGCTGGCAGAGACATGGGTGGGCAATATTTCAGTTATTTAACTCTGTAGGCCAATGCTTCTTTTGGAATCCAGATCATTGGGGCTGAGGCTTTTGCAATTAGGCTTTTGAGGGTGAAGGAAATTGGTAGAGGGGAGTAAATAATCTAGAGAGAAGAGTTCAGTGAGGGCCAAGGGAGACCCCCAGAAAAAGGTCTAGGGATAATTTATCTCCTTAACAAGGAGCGGCCATGATTTATTGCTGCAAAGTACTTAGTGTATATTTAATAGTAATTGTTGAACTTTAGTTATGAGAGGGAAGAACAATTTTACTTCTGTTTTTATTTCACTGAATGTTCACTTCCTGAAAGCTACAGGACAAAATGTACGGAATGGACAAGCCACTCCCTCTGTGATTTCTGCTTTTTGTTCGTACTCTTTTATTTACCCATGATTTCCAAGAGATCTAGCTTTCTGCTCTCCTGCTTTTTCCCCTCATCCACCCCTTCCTTTCTTTGTAAGGGGGTTATATATGAGAATTTGTTGAAGAAGTCCTGTGAGGCTGAAGTAAAGGGGCAAGAAAGGGCGGTAAACTAAAGAGCACTTTATTTCTTTGAAGTTTTTTGTAAGAAATGGGGGTGTGAGTGGCTTGAATCCCCCATTGTGTTGGAGGGAAGTTAGTGGGGTTGAAGGATGACAATATTTCCCTTTGGGGAAAGGATAATTCTCTTAGAGGGTGGTAAAATGCCTTTGCCCTGTGTCCCAATTATAGGCATCTCTTCCCTGTTCCTTCCAATCAAGGTGCCTCCTACACACAACTTCCCATCTGTTCTCCCCAAGATTCCCCCTTTACAAATCATCACTCCTCTTTTCTAAAACCCCTCTTCTACTCAGATCCATACAGGATTTGCAAAGGTAGACTAAATCATACATATAAATGTCCCTTTTTGTAATTCATCCGTGTCTTCTGAAAACTAGTCTCATTAAGAACCCTGGTGGGAGCCAGAGTAACTGAAGTTTGGGGCTAGAACTGGAGGCTGGCCATCAGGCCTCCTGGGATTTTAGCTCCCCTCCATTAAACTCAGCTTTGCTAAATAGCACAGCACAAACCTGACTGTTTTGGGGCCTCAGTTTCCCCTCCCTTCCATTACATGGAAAGAATACTACTTTTTCTTGTTGGCCAGCATAGCTGGACTTGAAGTATAGTCATTGTTGTTGTATTGGGTGATGTGTGCAAAACTGCAGGAGCTCACTGCCTATAAGAGGAAATAGGGAGAAAGTGGAGGAGAGGGACAGAAGGAGCAATTATTTGGTATAGATCCACCCATCCCTGCCTTCCTCTCTTCAACCCCCATGTTTCTGGTTTGGTGAGTCCTTCATACCACCCATAATGCTTTGCATTGGTGCAGGCTGGTAAGGGGGTGTATGGTCTCACAAGTTGTTGTTGTTTTTTGCATGCTTTCTTAATAAAAAAAGAAAATGAATGTTTATGTTTTTATCTTACTGGTGCTGGTCTCAAATTTCTGCTTGCCAGGCTAGGAAGGGAGAAATGTGAAAGCATTTGTTTTCAGTTGGCCTTTAGCCCCTCTTGCATCTTCTGCCACTGGGTGTGATTAGTTGACCCTGAAACTTTTTGTAAAATTAATGGGAAAGAATAATTAAAACCATGCCTTTAACATTCCTTTTTTCAAATGCTACTAAATTTAGTGAAATATTGTTGGGAGAGGCACTCATCCCTTGCAGCTTCGTGTGTGGACTAGGCCATGTTGCTTGCATTCTAGGATATTTTAAAGATTAAAGATATTACAATTTGGGGAGAAGTTGGGTCCCCATATGGGACTTTCTGTGAGTACTTACAGGTACTCACCAGAGTTTTTCATCAGAAATTAGGGAATTCCAATTGTAGGAATTTCTTCAGAATACATTTCCAAGGTAAATGGAATTCTCAAAAGGAAAAGCCAACTGTTGAATCTTTATAACTATGCCAAGATCATTCACCCTAATATCCTATACACTAACCTTAAGAGTTTTGAACTTATACCCAGGGTCTTGTGAGATGTGTTGGGATTTTCAGAAGCCTAGCTAATTGCCAATATAGCAAGCCTATGAGATTTATTTGCTGCATATTTAGAGATTATGATATATTCTGAGTGTCAAACAACTAAAAGGATCCATGAATCTCTGAGCCTTGCAAGAAACCATGGGAAAGAAAGCATTTATTCACGTCACATATATAAGCAGATTAAGTTGGAAGGTAGCATTGCAAATCTTACATCATGCCAGACGTTATTACCTCACAACTGAAAGAGTTCCTAGTGAGTTGAAATTTTTCTGCATAGTACATTATGACAAATTTGTAGTCCTAGACCCTCACCTGAACCTTTGAACAAATTATCGTGCCTTGCAAGTCTAAAACATCTCATTTTCTGTTTTTCAGATGAAATCATTATATTCAGCTCAGATGAGGCTATGTTGTATTACTAACAAACCTGGAATTTTAGAGGTTTAACACATAAAAGTTTATATACAGAGAAAGATGAGAAGATGATAGGGAGTTGAATGTTTTTAAAAAATGAAAGAACAATAGAAGGAAAGCCATATATATGGTTGGAATGATTAAGTAGAAGAAAATGTGTGGGGGTCTGCCCGGTGGCATAGTGGTTAAGTTTGCATGCTCCACTTCAGTAGCCCGGGGTTTGCAGGTTCAGATCCTGGGCACAAACCTACACACTGCTCATCAAGCCATGCTGTGGCGGCGTCCCGCATACGAAAAATAGAGGAAGATTGGCACAGATGTTAGCTCAGGGCCAATCTTCCTCACCAAAAATAAATGAATAAAATTTGTGGTCATGACTGAATTAAAGCATGATGGTTAGTGAATATTGGGATGCTGGCTAAACAAAAAATACTAGTGTGTGTGAATAAAATTCTTCATCTCTCAAAATAAGTCATTTTATCATGTCTACAGAAACTAGCAGCTTAAGCACATGATTTAGAAATATGGTAAGGATTGGAAGAAATATTTAAAATTGTTGCAAGAGTTATCTCTGGGAAATGGGCGTGGGAGGAGGGAGTGGCTGGGCAGAGTGGGACAGGAAACATATTTCATTATAAGCCTTGAATTCTCTTTAAACTATGTGCATGTATTACTTTGGTAAAGATAAAGATTAATTTAAAAAACCCAAAGATATACCTTGTAATTTTGGCATAAAAGATACATACCTATAGACATGTTTTTAAAAGTTTGGTGGTATTCCCAGGGGGTACTTAGTCATTTTGCAGTGAATTCCAAAATTTCTTCTCCATCTTCCACCCTCTTTCTCCTCTCATTTGAAATGAGTTTCTTGGGAAATATTAATTTGGAGCAAGAGGAGGGAAGTTAATTTGAATCTTATGAAATTAGACTTTATTAGAGGTACAAAGTCTAATGTGGAAGAAGATTTAGAGCAGGGGAGGAATAAATGAATCAAGGAGCTTAAGAAAGGGAATGGAAAATAGATGGCTCTATCAATAGGCAGACAGAGTTAAAAATGAGAAAACTCCCCAAACCAAAGCTTACCTCGCATTTCATGAGTAAGTTTTTAGATGCCTTAGTATCTGTCTTTACACAATATATACTTATTTAGTTGTAATAATGGAAATTTGAAATTCCTATGTCCTCTCTCTGGGACTATTCCAAGTAGCAGGCATCCGGCATTGTACTCTACTTCAGACTCAGTCTTAAAACTCACTGTTTTCAACGACTTTTCTGATTGCACTTTCTTTTCATTGAAAGCCACCACCAGAACAAAGCCACAAAATAAATGATCATATTTCACTTAGGTAGGACTAGAAGAAATGGTTTTAAATGGAATCTGGAAGGGGATTTAGATAATAGTAAAGAAAAAATTTAATGATAGTAGTTTCATTTTAAAACACTAGATTCTCACATCTCATGTGGCTTAGTTTGGGATAGAAATAGACTAATTTTAACAATGATTCTCAAATTTAGCATTCATCAGAAACAAGAGAGCTTGTTAAAACACTTGCTGGGCCCACCCCCAGAGGTTCTGATTCAGCAGGTCTGGGCTGGGGCCCCAGAATTTTCATTTCTAATAAGTTTCCAGGTGACGCTGATGTTGCTAGTCTGGGACCACACGTTGAGAACCTCTGGGCTGATTGATTCTTTGATGGTTTCTGAAATCCCCTGCTCACCATATTCCTTGTCCCTTTAGAAACAAGTTGCACTGGGTGAATACCTAAGAACCTCTGCTTCCATCAACTGCTCCATATTTTCACACAGCTGTACTGATACTGCTTTTTTCCAAAAAGACTTTGTTTGGGATACAGCTGGTAGAGTGTGTGAGCTCCTCGCTGAAAGCTGCCTCCAGAATGCCCTGCATGGACTGTCTTGCTTTCTTCCTAAAATCTTTCCCCAGGAGGGCATAGAGGAAGGGATTGATGCAACTATTGGCAGATGCTAGAGCAATGGACATGTGGTCCCAGGACAGCAGAGCTTCCCCAAAGGGAGTTTCTGAGTCAATAAACAATGATAGGACTCCAACAATGTGGTATGGAGCCCAGCAGACAAAGAAGACAACCACCACCACCATGGCCACTTGCAAGGTTTTGCTCCGAGACTTGGTAAGGCGGCCCTGTCGCATTCGGAAGATAATAAGGCTATAACAGGCTACCATGACAATAAAGGGCACCAGGAAACCCACCACTAGCCTGGTGATGGTTATTGCCACCAGGGGTGTTGACACTTGATTGCCATTTGCAAATTGGCCTAAATAATCATCCAGGAAATGTGATAACTCATAGGTGTTTAATGAATTGTTAGAAGCATTAGAGAAAAGCTCTAAATCAGTCGAGAGAGAAGCATCGGAGTTATCCAGTGGGTTAGTTCTGTAATCTGCAATGGGAAACCCACGGGGGATTGTAGGTGAGACCTCATCAGCAGGTTTAAATAAATTATAATATGGATGTTGATTAGATAATCTGGCGGAATCCACATGGAGTGAATCTCCAGAAGGTCTTTGAACTGTTTGAGAATGGAGAAGAGTGGTGGCTGTCCAAGGATGATCATTTGTTTGTAAAGAGAAAGAATCTAACCTATTATTCGTTTCTTCAGGCAGTTGAACAATGGAGTTGTCAAGAGATCCGTTTTCCAGGAAATCATAGGGGAAGTCCGAATAATCTAATGAGCTGTAGAGACCAAAATTGTAGCCACACATATTATGGTTGTCTACACTGAATATTTCCCGGTATATGAACACAGGTATACACATTACAAAAGCCACCACCCAGATACATCCACAGACAGTGAAGGCTGTCCCCACATTGCGATGATTCTGGCACCAGATTGGCTTGAGGACCAAAAGACAGCGATCCAGGCTAATGGCAGTCAGCAGGAAGACGCTGGCAAACATGTTGAGGACAATGATGGAGGGGATGAGCTTGCATAGGAGCCAGCCATAGGGCCAGTGTCCTTGGAGAGCCAAGTGAGCCAGGGAGAAGGGCAAGGAGAGGCAGCAGAGAAAGTCCGCCAGCGTGAGATGGATAAACCAAACCGTGTTCACTGTTCGCTGCATCTTTAGGCCAGCCACCCACAACACCAGCCCGTTGCCTGGCAATCCCAATAGGAAAGTGAGGCTGAGAATGACCATGGAGAGAATTACTTGAGGTTCATTCCGGGGCTGTGAGAGTAGGTCAGTTGAATTGGTCTCAGCAGAGAAAGACTCCATTGCTAAATTTCTGCAAAAAGATGAACAAAAATGTTCAAACTAAGAGTATCTTTTAAAAAAATGTGTATTCTTAGAATTCTAACCTTCCCACATAATGATGTAGAACCACAAATGCTCTCAGACTGTTTTAATTTATAACCCTTGACTTCACATTGGACTACAAAAAACATTCTCTGATAGACAGTTTAAAATCTACTGTATCAATTTAAATGTATCAAAATAATAACCACATTTGGAAGTCCATATCAATGTAAATTTCTCCTCTTTCTTGCACTTTCAATCTCTCACTCTCCACTGGTTCCTTTCCTCACCTAATGTCTCCTATTCAAAACAAACAAATAAGCTAAATGGGCAAATAATAACTTCTAGATGAGAGGTTCTCAACTTGAGATCTATGAAAGGGCTTTAGGAAGATCCATCACCACCTCAAATAACATGTAAAATTTTAATTTTGCATATTTTAATTTCTTTGAGAGCAGAAGGTCCACCCATGCCCTCCACCAGATTTTCAAAGCACTCACCACCACGTGAAAAGGTGCTCTAGACCCAGTTATGTCTTTTAGGTACAACCTCATCTTTTCCTTTTGCTATCAATTTCTCAAGAGCTGTTTACCCTCTTTGTATTGATTTCTTCACCACTGATCGTTTCCTTTTTATTAATTTTTTTTGTGAATATAACTTGGGAAAGTAGCTTTATTATTACAGAAGCAGAAACATGCATGAAGAAAATTGGAAAATAGAGACAAGCAAAAATAAAATAAAAATGTCATATACCACCAGCTAGTGATTACTCTTTTAGCACCTTAATTTACATCCTTCTGAATTTTTTTTCATATACATATATGTATATATGTGTGTATATTTTTTGTTAAGCAAAACTTAACAAAATTAGATCATACTATGCATATTGGTTTTCTTAAAATTTTAATTGTGGTAAAATACATGTAATATAAAATTTACCATCTTAATCATTTGTAAGTGTACAGTTCATTAGTGTTAAATATATCCACATTATTGTGCAATTGATCTCCAGAACTTTTTCCATCTTGTAAAACGGAAACTCTATATCTATTACAGAACAACTGCCCACTTACCTCTCCCTTCAGCCTCTGTCAGCCACCATTCTACTTTCTGTTCTTATGCATTTGACTACTCTAGATACCTCATAGAAGTGGAATCATACAGCATTTGTCTTTTTGTGACTGGCTTATTTCGCTTAGCATAATGTCCTCAAAGTTTATCCATGTTGTAGCATGTGTTAGAATTTCCTTCCTTTTTAAGTCTGAATAATATTTCATTGTGTGGATATACCACATTTTGTTTATCTATTCATTTGTTGATGGCCATTTGAGTTACTTCCACCTTTTAGCTATTGTGAAAAATGCTGCTATGAACATGGGTGTAAATGCATGTTGTTTTATAAACTGCTTTTTTTTAGTTTGCAGTCTCCACATTATACAGTATGATTGTACCTTAAGGAACTCTCAGTCTTTATCCAATTTTTTTCCAACTGTTCCAAAAACATCCTTTATAGTTGATTTGTCCACAATTATATCCAATCTAGGATCATACTTCGCACCAGATGTTATGTTTCTTAAGTCTCTTAATTTAGCATAGTTTCTCTTTTTCAAGGATCCTGGCTTGTTTTGGGGTCTATTCTCACCACTCACTTCTTAACCCTTTGTAATTTGTCGTCTCACCCCATCACTCTGTTAATATTACCTCTAAATGACAAATCCATGCATCTTTTTCTGTCTTCATCCTCCACAATATAATGTGTCATTTTACATATTGACTCCTTAACACTGTCTGCTCTTGGCCTCTGTGACATTACCCTCCCCTAATTCTGAACACTCCTGTAAACATAGCCTACTTTATAGCTTTCCTGAACAACTCACTATTCCAAGTTAATGCCATTTTCTATTTCTCGGCTAAGGCTGTTTACTTTTATCTGGAATTAAGTCTTTCACCGTAATGTCCTCTTTCCTCCATTCTTAATCTCTGCTGGTTGAAATCCCAGCCATTCTTCAAGCTCAATCTCAAATATTATATCTTCCTTGAAATCTTCTCTTATAATACCAATCAGAAATTAGTTCTTCAGCCTCTTAATTTTGTGTGTGTGTGGTTTGAACCTCTTTCCATATTCTCTATACAATGATGCATTTTATCTTGTATTATAATTCTTACTGTGGCTGTCTTATCCATCATTCTGGCCTTAAATTTCATGGTGGTGGAAGCAGTCTTGTTCCTAAATGTTTGTTCCACAGAATTTAACGCAATGCCTTATATGACATGAAGGTAAATATTACCTGAATGTATGATGCTTATTTTGGGGGTTTACCTTTTTTTTCTCTTTTTCAACTAAATTTAAAATTCTTAGTCTTATCCATTTAATCCAGTAATGATGCTATCTCTTCTAACTTCCTTTTTGTTTTCCAGTTCCCAATTCTTACTGGCTGTAATAGCATTTTAGGTTTCCTTTTACAGAGTCCCAAAATAATTTTGTGACTTGGAAGTAGTTCTGCTGAGTTAGCCAAATGTTGTCATAGGGTCTTATATAATCAGCAAAAGTTAAAATAACTGAGTCAACAAAATAATAAAAAACAAGGGGTGATTCTCATTCCCCTTTCTGTAACCATACCTACTCAAATATTCAAGTCCTATCAGGGTCCCTTCCTTCCCTGTTGTGCATGGCAGCTAAACTGATCCACCATTCCTGCTCCAGCACACACATTCATGCACAGTTCCATAAAATACTGAGAGAAAAATAGAGTCTGAGAATGCTAGGACTGAAAGGAAATTTAGCAATCATCTCTCCTTGTCTCTACTTTTATTTTGCAGTTTTGACACCAAAACTCAGCAAATTAGATGACCTTCACATTTTCACAACTAGGAGGGTTCTCAGATCCCAGGTCCAATGACTGTCAGACCAATGCTCTTTTCACCACAAAGAATCACATAACTGAAAAGCCTTTGGTATTGCTAATAAAGAAAAAGATACCGAGAACTGAACAAATTGAAGTAATCAAGACTGAAAAGAGCAAAATTCCAATATAAAGATATTGGTGTGGGCTATATTTTAAATATCATCACATATTATCTGTCTTGGAATGAAAGTATGTATGAATCAGAGTTTTAGAAGACTTTCAGAACAAGATTACTTTTTACATTTCTCCAAGTATTTTTGCTGAAAAGATTTAAGATTAGGAGAGAAATTTTTTTTTTTTTAGTTTTCTATACTGAATTAGCCAATAGTAATTAAAAAGATAAATAAATTTCTGAAACTAAAATTCAACTATGATAGGGAAAAAAATGTAGATTCCAGAATCAAATAGTAATGATAAGATGACAGATTCAGTTACAATAAGGAATGAGAAAAGAATAAAAGAAAAAAAGAGGGAAATGGAATGAGAAAAAATATATTGTAATGAAAAAATAGACAATCAGTGATTTGAAACACAAAACTAATGAGGGAAAGCTGGAATCAAAGGTCAGAAGGAGAAACACAGCCAATTCAGAGAGGGAAAAATGACATAAAAATTCACTATTAGCTCAAGAATGAAAATATTAAGAGCCAAGTAAATAGAATGTGGAAGAGTTAGAAAAAGAAAGGTAGACATAGAGAAAAACAAAAGAAAGAAAATTTCGGGAAGGAATAGGGGGAAATAGAAGACAATGATCCTCAAGCCGTTTTCTATGAGAAGCAAAACAAGCGAGGCACAAGTCCTCAAATGGATCTGGGTTTTCTTACCAAAAACCTGAGACAGTAAGTGAAGGCTTCAGCACCAGTCTGGAGTCCCCATGAGTCCCATCTGATCCCCACACTTAACTGCAGTCAAGTAATGAAGTTTGTTTAGGAAATTTGCTGACCTCGCCTTTCTTCCTCTCTCTCTCTCTGTTTCTGATGATAAACTCCACACTTTCGACCACAACCTGACTTCACAAGACAAGTTGCAAAGTGAGTCATTTCTAAATGTCTTAGATAAGAAAAGTCAAAAAAACAGAAGTGGGAGGGCGTGATTCTCGGATGTTTTCTGCAGGATACAGGGCATGGTTAGAGAGAGAGTACTTATAGGTTTAAAGTACACTTTATAGGTTTTTGCTTTTGTTTTGTTTTGTTTTAGAAATGCAAAAAAAATGACCCTATGGTATGTGAGGGTGAGGATGGAGAGCAGTTGGGAGGAATGACCTGCATAACCCCATGTAATGAATCTCAAATAACATCTCTTAAATGCTTAATATGTGTGAAGAAATGTGCCATGCCCAAATTAGACGAATTAAACTGTGTCCTAATCTCTAGAGATTCACAATCTAGTGGGAATATGCACCTATACACAAAACACCGTAACACAACTCAGGCTATGATAGATGTAACAATAGATTTCATAGGTAGGAGTATATTCAGCCTGGGGCAATCTAGGAGTCTTAATGTAGAAATAAGATCTGAGCAGGTCTTTAAAGAACTACAGGACTTCTATAAGCAGGAAAAGGTGGAAAGCTGTTTAGAGTGTAAGTGCAGCACATCAGGCACAGGTGGCGGGGAGAGTCTGTCAGGTATTGGGGAATGGGCAGAAGTCTAGTCAATTCGACTGTTTCATCTGGAAGGAGTGTAGAAGATAGAAGAGTGACCTTGAGCAATGATTCCTGCTTAAAGTATACATTGTAAAGAATTCTCACTCACATTACTCTTTTATTTGGGTCAAATGCATTTGAACACTGCCACCTGTGGTAAAGGCTTCAGTCCATATTAATCAACTTATTGTCCAAACAATAGTAGCTGCTTCTCCTTTTGTTTGCAGTCAAATAACTGTGTAATATTTTTGAGGCAGAAAGGCCTAAGAAAAATGCTGAGTTGAGTTTTTATTTATTTTATTTTATTTATTTCCCTTGTTATTATCTAATTACAAGAGTAGTACATACTTCTAAAAAAAGATAAATCAAAATTATACAGAAGTATAAAGGATAAAATAATGAAGGTTTTCATTTCCAATTCCACTGCCCAAATGTAACTATTTTTAGTAGGTTAGTGTTCATTCTTCATGAATTTTTCTAAATACAACACACATTTTTTTAAAAAGTAGTTTCAAACAAAAATGGGATTATAATTTACATGTGATTTTATAACTTGCTTTTTTACTTAGCAATATATCTGGGCATATTTTCATGTTAGTGCATGTAATTCTATTAATTATATTCTTTTTTTAGTCCAATATTTGGAAACATTGAATAATGAAGGTTCAGAAAGCAGAGATAGGAAGCATACGAAAGATAGACAGTATTAACATAAATCATATATATATATATACACTTTATATATACATATATATATAAAGTAACTCATTTCCATGGTAAAAGACTTAAATATAAAAGGAATAAAGTAAAAACTAAAATTTCCTGAACACTCAGCTATCCTAGTTCTACTCCCAGGACGTAATCTTTTTCATAGATACAAATGTAATTCCATTAAACATATTCATTCTGCTTTTTCCACTTTTCATATCAGGACACAGTGGCCCACATCATACTGTTTTAATTGATCCATATTATTCCATTTAATCGATTATTCCCCTGTTGATGAATATTCTGTTTTTATCCAGTTTTAAAGAGTTGTGATATTGTGATTTATAAGAAATACATGGTTGATCATTCAGATGGCCAAAATATATTTTTCGTATGTTGTTTGGTCTTCATTCACAGTTCCTGGCTCACAGCTCCCAAAACCCTTGGAATTTCCAAAGTGTTGAGAGTGATAAAGGTGTCTTTTGTTTTGTGGATAAGGTAACTTTTAGAAGCACCTAAGGATGGGGGCTGGTTGCCAGGAAAACCAATCATGTGATTAAAGAGTTGGAACTTTCAGTCCCTGCCCCCCAACACCTCCGGGGAGAGGAGAGGGGCTGGAAGTTGAATCAGTAGCCAGTGGCCAATGATTTAATCAACCTATGTAACGAAGCCTCCATAAAAACCCAAAAGGACAGTGTTTGGAGAGCTTCCGAGTTTGTGAACACATGGAGATGCGGGAGAGTGGCATGCCTGGAGAGGATATGGAAGCTCTGCGCCCTTTGTCCATGTCTCACCCTATGCATCTCTTCTATCTGACTGTTCCTGAGTTATACCCTTTTATAATAAACCAGTAATCTAGTAAGTAAAATGTTTCTCTGAGTACTGTGAGCCACTCTAGCAAATTAATCAAATCCAAGGAGGAAGTTGTAAGAACCTCTGATTTATAGCCAGTTGGTCAGAAGTATAGGTAACAACCTGGGCTTGTGACCAATGTCTGAAGTAGTGGGGTGGGGGGCAGTCTTGTAGGACTGAGCCCTCAACCTGTGGAATCTGATGTAGATAGTGTCAGAATTGAGTTGAATTTTCAGACACCCTGCTGGTGTCCACTGCCGCCCACCCTCTCCCAACCCGTCTAAGTTAGAAACTGAGTCGAGGAATCCTTTGCAGCAGTTGTAAACAATGCTTCAATGAGCACTCTTGTGTTTAATTTAATTTATTTATTTTTGCTGAGGAAGTTTCACTCTGAGCTAACATCCGCCAATCTTCCTCCTTTTTTACTTGAGGAAGATTAGCTCTGAGCTGACATCTAGCACTCTTGTATTTTATATATCTATGAATATTTCTGTAAAATAGTTCCTAGAATTGTAATCGCTAAACGTAAGAGCATGTGCATTTAAATTTTTGGAAGATGAAATTTCCCACTAAAGAGATTCCACCAATTTACACTGCCACCAACAGTGGTGAGAGTACCTTTTCCACGTGTAAAAGGTAAGGTCTTTACCATTAAGTTCAATATCATAAACATGTACTCTGCTCCTACTGTAGACACTATGCTTTGCAGTGGAGGAAATGCAGAATAACGAGAGATGTGTTTAATTACAACACAGTAAGGGCTGCTAGGAGGGCACCGTATACTCTGGGAACACAGAAGAGGGAAAGAAAGACTAACTCTCATTGAAGCAAACAGGAAGATGATGCATGGAAGAGGTAACACTTGAGCTGGTCTTTAAGGATGGGTAGAAATTTGACAGGCACTAATAGTGCTGTAAAATAATAATTTATCTATCTCTCTGCCCTACTAGAACATGAATTTGTTTCTACCTCCAGTGCCTCCTATCATGCCTGGTTAATACATGTTTGGGGCACCAACGAATGAGTGAATGTCTGGTTGAAAAGAATGTTAACTTTTGAATATAACTCAAAGAGTTAATTTGAGTCTTTAAAGGTGTTTCTGGTGTGGATTCAGTTTTACTGATTCCTCTTTCTCTAAAGATTATAAAGCAATTAAAACCAGTTGGAGAATTTATAGCTGTATTCCTTGGATTTTCAGATGAGGAAGGAAATTACTGAAAACATCTTGAGAATAGTGCTTGAATTTCTAGGATGACTTCTGTCCCTTATAAAGTACTAATTGTTTTGTGATGTAATGTGGAAAATTGGGGGGAATTTAAGTGGTTCACTTCTGTTTTGTTTCTTTTTAATATCTAATTACACATTTCTAAGCAGAGATCAGATGCTTTGGAGAGAATGAAAGTTTGAATATATATTACAAAGGCAGTCATATTAAAACCTTTTATGAGTCACTGATTAATTCTACATTTTCAGTGATGGAGATCTGTATTCATTTGACCAAAATGAAAACTTTTAGAATCATAGAATCTGATTCTGCATGAGAGAATTAAAAATAAGTACATGACAAAGTTTCTGTTCTTAAAGATTTTGAAGAAAAATGATTAATCATTATTGGACTGTATGTAATCAACTAATTATAACTAATTAGTTATAATTCTAAACTAAATATAACCAAGTGCCCCAAACTGGATGACACAGACAAAGGCTATGGCTAGCCAGCAAAGGGCAAGACTGATGGTGGTTAGATTTAACTAGAAAAATTTAGTGGAAGAAGATTTTTGAGATGAAAAAAGCACTAGATTAGAGATTTGAGCTCTAGTCTTAGTAATAACTACTTGACCTTGGGCTAGATGCTTGACCTAGAAATTTTTTTTTAGGTGTAAAATCAAAGAGTTGTATTGAATGATCTTTAAGGTTTCTTTTACATCTCACAATCTATAATTCTCCTGTTTGGGCAGGGAGAGAGAAGCTGAAAGGGACTTTCAGGAAAGGGGAAAACATGAGCACATATTAAGGTGCAGTTGAGCCCAATGTGTGAGTGAAGTAAAATGGTTTGGCTGGGGTAAAAAGAACATATTAAGGAGTAATGGAAGGTGAGTAGAGAGCCTGAGTTTGAATCCCAGATCTGCCACTTATTAATTGTGTGACTGTACAGAAGTTATTTAAATTCTGTGTTTTCATTTCCTCACCTGTAAAACAGAGACTGTGTCAGATATTATCTACTGATACTCAAGCCATTCCCATCCTTCCTTATTATCTCTCTATTGGAAGCCTGGACACTACATTTCCTAGACTTTCTCTCCATCGGGGTTCTGAATAGGTTCTCCCAGAGGGGCATGTTCACGTGCTATTGGAAAGTGAAGTGAAAAAGGAATCATTACATTTGATTCTAGAACTTAGTTTGTGCACAGAGATTGCAAATCTATTTTAAAAGTTGAAGAACAACAACTATAAAATAGAATAAAAATTAAAACTATTAAAATAAAAGAAAGGGAGAGAGAGCCTGAAAGGAGAATCACTTAGCTTCTGGCTCCTGCAGAAGCAAACTCTGGCGGGCTCCTGCAATGGAGATGGCAGGTGTGACTGTGGCAGCTGCTGGCGACTGTGGGCTCTAGCAAGATTACTGCTTTCAGCAGCAATTGCAAGCCTGTGAGTTTCTTGATTCCTGCTAAGCAGCAGCAAGAACCCCCAACCTCAAAGATAAGTATATACTTGCCTGTTCTAGGTAACACCCTTTTCCATTTTTCTCTTCCAGTTCGAGGGAAGTAGCCTCTTGCAATTATATCTTCTCCCCATTTATTCCTCGAGTCCTTCCAATACTTTCATAACCAAGTCCTTGTATTAAATATCCTGTTTCAAGTACCTATAATGATTTCTATCTTCCCAGCTGGGCAATGACTGATTTGAGGAATATTTGCTGTGCCTACTCTATAGGATTGTTAGGAGTAAATGATTGTTAGGAGTAAATTAATACATGCAAAACACTTAAAACAGTTCTGGCACATAAGCACTCAATAAATGTTAGCAATTATTGCATCAAAAAACTAATATGGCTTCCAGTTGACTATTAGATCAAAACCATTCTCCCATCTTGGACGTGTAGCAAATAATTTACAGAACGTTCCCTTGTTAAATCCTTGTTCCAGTGTTAAGTCACATCCTTTCTGTCAAATCAAATCCCAACCCATGGCACTCAAGGATGTAGATTAGACATACTCTCTCCTCCCTTCAATATAACTCCCTAATTATTCACATAGTTATAGTAAAACCAAGTAGGAACACGAATTGAAGAACAAAGTTGCCCAGAAAGTAAAGTAATTCAGTTGAAAAGCAAATAAAACAAGAAACTCTTAATCCCATCATAATAACAAATATCTGATGCATTTATGCTTGGATCTTGAAGAAATTTGGCAAATTTGGCGTGATGAATCATTCAAATCTGAGTGGCTTAAAGAAAATTTAACAAACTTTGTTTCTTCTATTGATTTGTTGTTATGGATTTTCTATTATAGTATGTATCTAGGACAGCCAAGGAGGGAGACCGAAGGGGAAGTAAATTGAGTTTCATTAACACCCTTTGTGACTTCAGTTTCATGAAAATGAAAGTGGACAAGGGGACAAGGTTTCAATTGGTGTTCACCTAATCTAATGAGAAGCCATAGGGATGTTTTTTGGGGGGACAGGATTCAGGACTACTGAGGGATGGATGGCTCTCATTAATGTAGGTCTATATAAATTTTTGAGGAAGTTTTAATGGATTTTTTTAGGTTAGCTATCCTATTTGTACATTATTTAGAAAATATCTTCTCCATTTACTTTCTCCTTTGCCTTTCCCCCCCATTTCATCGCACTAGAATGCAGACAGAAGAAAGCGGTGATACATAAACATACTGGATTGGAAAATCACCCACTTTTTCCCTCTGTGTAGGGA
Source organism: Tapirus indicus (assembly GCA_031878705.1). Lineage (NCBI taxonomy): Eukaryota > Metazoa > Chordata > Mammalia > Perissodactyla > Tapiridae > Tapirus > Tapirus indicus. The sequence continues at coordinate 104,617,916 of CM062918.1, read as the reverse complement.
AAAACACAATTTTTCGTCTCTTGTGTGTCTCCTTTACTTTCACACAGCTGACACCACTCTGGTCACCAAATGTGTGGGTTTTTTTTCCCACATCAAACAATTCTGTGACACCAGTTGGGTGTCTTACAATTTAACTTAATTCTGACACTATCTACCTGAAGATAGCCTCAGATCCCACAGATTAAGAGCTCCGTCCTACAAGACTGCTCACTACTTCAAATGCTTATCACAAGTGGTAGGTCCCCAGGTTACCCACAACTTCTGTCTGACTTGGCTACAAATTCGAGGTTTCCATGACCTCCTTCTCCTTGGACTTGATTATTTGCTAGAGTGGCTCACGGAACACCGGGAAACACATTTACCAGTTTATCAAAGGATATGATAAAGTGTACAGTTGAACAGCCAGGTGAAGAGACACATAGGGTGAGGTCTGGGAGGGTCCCAAGTGCAGGAGCTTCTGTCCGCGTGGTGTTGGGGTATGTTCACCCACTCCTGTATGTGGATGTGTTCACCAACCTGGAAGCTCTCTGAACCCCATACTTTTGGGATTTTTATGGAAGCTTCCCCATGTAGGCATGGTAGATCATTAACTCCATTTTCAGCTCTTCTCCCTACTCAAGAGAATGGGGGTTGCGGGCTGAAAATTCCAAGCTTCTAATCATGGCTTGGTCTTGCCAGTGATCAGCCCTCATCCAGAAGCCATCCAGGGTCCCACCCAGAGTCACCTCATTAGAACAAAAGACACTCATCCTTCAGGAAACTACAAGGATTTTAGGAGCCCTGTATCAGGAACCAGGGTCAAAGACCAAATATTAGAACAAAAGATGCTCCTAGTGCTCTTATCACTTAGGAATTTACAAGCATTTTAGGAGCTCTGTGTAAAGAACCGGGGGCAGAGACCAAGACATATATTTCTTATTATAAATTACAATTTCACACATACCTATTTCAGATGAAATGCTCCCTCTAAATCTCTTCAAATCATGCTACATTGGTCACATTTGTCAGCCATTTAACAGAAAATGGTGTTAGAAAAATAACTTCGTTTTAGTTATTATGTTCTCTGTTGTATAGCTTCTGAAAAACTAAAAATGAATGTGTCAATGTTCATATTTATGTAAACAAACATAATTCTTATTTCAAAAGTAAATTATTATTAATATTAGTAACATCTTACACATTGAGAGCTTATCTACCAGACACTGTGCCAAGTCCTTCATTGACTGTATGTTATTTAACTCTCACAACGCTCCAATGACGAAATAGGCACTAATGTTAATACCTCATTGTCAAAAAGGACACTGAGATGCTAAAAGAGGCTGACAAATTATCCAAGTTCACACCACTATGTAAATGGCAGAATTAGAACCAGACAGTTGGCCTCCAGAGCCTACATTCTTAGTCACTATGCTTCCTGTGAATGCTAGCACAGATTCTTTTCGTATTTGTGGTACTTATGCTCTGTAAAGTCACCAAGAACACTAAATTAGCAGATACTGAGCCATTGCTCCTAGGGTAAATACAGGGGTAGGTTCCTGCCAGCCTCTGGTCATAGCATTTTGGTCAACTGATCAATAGATAACCTTGTTTTATGTGTGTTTCTGTTTAAAGACACTTTATTTAATATATATATTGTTGATTAATTTACAGTGACTTCTCTGCCAACAGCACTATATCTCATGCCTGAATAAAACTTATCTAACACATATTGCCTCCATTAGGCACATCACAGGCCTCTTCCACTTAGGACACTACACAGCACTTCAGCATTATGCTTGGGGGCCACTTTAAACAGTGAAGTCACCAATAAAAATCATAAAAATGTGAAAATCTTGGCACTAAATAGACTGTAAAAAGGAAACTTGCTTACAATATGAGAGCTGAAACAAGAAGGCGGAGCGTCACCTTGTTTGACCTCTGCTGTGCAAGTGCATGTCCAGTGACTCAAATTTTTTGTCACTCTGTGCATGTCCAGGAACAACTGTGAAAGTTCAGTGAATATTGATTTGGAGGTTACAAATAAATTTTAATGAGTAGGCATATTTGCAAATATAAAATCCACGAATAATGAGCATCTACTGTAACTGCTAAAACTTTTGAATATTCTGTCCATTTTCTAGATTGAGAAGTTGGAGGGAGAAGGAACAAATTACTGAGGCAGAACTGCATATTGGTTAGGACCTGGGCTCAAAGACACTTAGAACTATGTCCGCCACTTGTGACAGTGGACAAATTACTTAATCACACTGTATCAGTTTCTTCACCTGTAAAACAGGCAGGATAATAGTACCCATTTGTTGTGAGAATTAATGATATAATACACACAAGCATGCAGAACAGTACTTAACAAACGTTAGTCATTACTATAATTCAAGCATACGCACAGGAATACTAATAATACATGCAAACGTTTAAATATAAGGTATAGGCAGTTGTAGTGTTGGTATCAGAAATTTAGGGTTTTCCTTTCCTGACACTTACATATGGGATGAATAAGTTAATGACCTTTCTGTATCTTAGCATATTTTTTTTTACGAAAATGGGGATAATACTACCTACCAGGCAAGACTGTTATAAGAAATGAATGAAATAGTATATGTGAAAGCATTTTGTAATCTTAAAGGTGCTGTATAAATATTAGGTAATATTACCATTATTGTTATACAGAATGTTTATTGTTGAAATCAACAATTGATAACTTAGTTGCTTCACATATCACCTTTTAAATTTCACTGTGAGGTTTATAATACATCTGAAAGAGTGTCTATAATGAGTGCATACATTTTAAATAATAAAATGACCATCCATGAGCTTACCATCCAGTTTTAGAAGTAGAATTCTACCAGTGTTCTCAAGCACCCTCTGTGCCCACCCTTATCTCCTTCCCCCTCCAAATATCCACAACTGGGAATTTTGTGTTTATCATTTCCTTACATTTTTAAAAATGGCCTTACCACCTAAGTGTTTTTCCCAAAATTATACAACTTTAGATTGGTCTGTTTCTGAACACTCTGCAAATTGACAATTTTGTTTTTTCTTTTGTTAACTTACTTTTTCCGCCACTCAACATTACGTTTTTGTGATCTCTCCATGTTGCTGCACATAGCAAATGGTTCATTCATGTTCACTATTTACACTCCCATTATATAAATATACCACAATTGATTTGTTCTAATGATAGACGTTTATTTCCAATGTCCTGCTATTATAAATGATAAATAATGCTGCAAAGAAATTCTTGTGCATTTTTCCTAATTACATCCAGCCCCTGGATGTACCTTTGTACCTAGCGTATGTGCAGGAGTTGCTCTTCTTAACTCCTGTGATAAAGTATAAGCATGTTCAGCTTTACTAGGTACTGCCCAACTCCCACCAGTTCCCACTGCCCTACATTCTGGTCAACACTGGGTATTGACAGATTAAAAAATTTTTTGACAATCTGAGGTGTGATACATGCCCTCCAAATCTCTTTTCTGAATAAAGAGATTGCTCTGGAAATCAAGTATTTCCTTAGTAAATCATTTGCAGACTCTAGTAACTATAGTAGGGAGTAGATATTCTTTCTGTTGGATTTGTGTTCGGTGGTGTGGTAGGGGATGGCAGAATTGGGAGGAAAAGCAGATGTCTTTAACTTTAGTGTCTGATCCTTCTTCTATTTACATACAGCACTTGCCAATGCTTCACATCCTTGGGATGGAGTGGGGTTTCTCAAAGGATGAGTTACTGCTGCAAACCTCCCTAGGTCCAAATCATTACCCATGTTCTGTAGCTGTTAAGGTTAGAACACCTAGGAGGAAACAGGTATTTTTTTTTTAATCGGGAAGAAGAATCCTACCTCAAGAGTTCTCATCTTGAACTTCAAGTGAGTGTCTCCAAGTGAGACATATCCTTTGCTTTTCGGGGTTGTAGGACCTGGTAGAGTTTTCTCCACCGATGCCAAGGTGACTTTGATCCTAAGTTCTATAGTTCTAGAACTCTCTCAGTCTTGTTTTTTTTTTTTTTTCCTCTCTCTTGGCCTCTAGGTTATTATCTTTCAAACGACAGATATTGATTGAACATACCTTGTGTCAGGCACTGTTTTAGGTGTTGGGGATACAGCAGTAAATCAGCTGGACAAAGTTAGAATTTATTACCCCTCAGATTTAGAGACTGTCAAATTCACAAGCTGGGCCAGTTTAACCTGACATAGTGGCTGGAGCACAACATTGGGGAGCAAGGAGTAGGAAGAGCTAGATTTAGGTCAATGGCTGACTTCATTCACTTTTTAATTAAAACATCATGAACTTATCCTAAGACTAGCATAGTGTTTCTAGCTTTTAAAAATGTTCACTCTTTGAATTACAAAAATAATGCTTGCTCATTGTAAAAATCAAATGCAGACATGTATAAAGTAAAAAAGTTAAATTCTTTCTCTACTTCTCCTCTTCCATTTCCCAGGAGGTGATTGCTATTAAACGTAGGTGTGTATCCTTTTCAAAAATTTTCTATGTGCATGTAAGCATATGTGTGTGTTGTATGTTTTTGAACATTGCACATATTCATTTTAAACTATACATATAATTCTGCAACTTATATCACTCGGTAATTTATCAGACTGTTTCTTCATTATTTTTTAGTTTTTGGATTCCCATTCTCCATTTTATTATTATGGAATATTTAAAACAGACTAATAAGTATGCAAAAAGTATAATTAACATAACCTTTATCAAGCTGTAGCTAATCACCTTTATTAAGGTCTTAATATACTTTTAATTTATATATGTATGACTCCATAAGCAATATGTAGTTTTTTAAAAATTTTATGTGAATAGCTCTTGATTTACTTTTACAAGTTATTGCTATTATTATAAGAGTAACATAAAGAAGAGTATAAAATGAAAAAGAGTTTCCCTTCCTTTCCCCTTTGCATTTCCCAGAAATAACAGCACCCGTTAAGTGTCTCTGCTATAGTTCCATAATTATTTTATGCCTATCGAACCTAAATATTTTATATTCATTTTTTATATAAATGACCTGATAGTATACTTTTTCTTCCATACCTTGCAGTTTTCACTTATCAATTTACTTTTTATATCAACATATAGATCAATCTCAATTTTTAACAGACACATAGTACTTTATTGATTGAAGTATCATAATTTATTTATTTACGGAATTGATCAAATTCAGATTGATGGACATTTAGATTATTTGCATTTTTAAATTATAAAAACACTGCAATAAATATCCCATATAACTTTGTGTACCTGTGAAGCTATCTTTACGGTTTATATTAAATGAAAATTATAGATGCACATACAAAACTGTACAAGTGTACTATTTTTTATTTTCATTTTTATTGATGTCTTAATAGTTTATAACATCGTGGGGTTTTAGCTGTACATTATTTTTTGTCCGTCACCATGTGGATGCATCCCTTCACCCCTTGTGCCCACCCCCCACCCCCCTTCCCCTTGGTAACCACCAACCAGTTCTCTCTGTCCATGTGTTCATTTATATTCCAGATATGAGTGAATTCATGCGGTGTTTGTCCTTCTCTCTCTGGCTTATTTAACTTAACATAACACCCTCTAGGTCCATCCATGTTGTTCCAAATGGGACAATTCTGTCTTTTCTTATGGCTGAGTAGTATTCCATTGTATATATATATATATATATATATACACTACATCTTCTTTATCCACTCATCTGTGGAGGGACAGTGCACAAGTGTACTATTTTTGAACCAGTACCTTGGGTGTTGCTTGTGTTAGATAGTGTGGTGTGGTGTGGTGTGGTGAAAGAGTGTTAGTCTGTAAATCATGAGACATCAAGTTCCAATTCTGACTGCAGCACCAACTGTGTCTTTGGACAAATGATTTAGTAAGTCCAGGATTCAAGTCTCTCATATGTAAAATTTGGGATTTCAACTACAAGGTCACTAAGGTCCATTCTAAGTAAGAAAGATCTGTAAACTATGATTTAAATCTCATTACAATTTTTATCAATACATTTGTAGCAACCCCAGGATTTAGGAAAATTATACTTGAATAAGCTCCATTTCATAACAGATAACAGTACCCTGAGCAAGGGTAAATCAGAATTTAAAAACCTGTGATAAATAACTTTTTGTGTGTGGCAAAGAAGAAAGAGCTGAGAAATACATTACTGGCAGAGATAAGTCAAGAAAACCATGACTTTTATTTTCACCTTGAAGTATATCTAAAAGTAATCAAGATTTGAGACGGATGAGGCCTCCATCATTTCCAACAAATGTGGTTTTTGGTTAAATCACATAAACTTGGAAAGTCACACATATGAGAAAATTTGCTTAATTTCTGGGACTATTGATTCATTCGTCCACAACTTTTGAGTTGTGTTGCTACTTCCCCCTAGTGGTGGGCAGAGGTGAATTCCAGCCAAGATATTTATTTTTTTATTTTTTATTTTTATTTTTTTTCTTTGTGGGGAAGACTAGCCCTGAGCTAACATCTATTGCCAATCCTCCTCTTTTTGCTGAGGAAGACTGGCACTGGGCTAACATCTGTGCCCATCTTCCTCTACTTTATATGGGACGCCGCCACAGCGTGGCTGACAAGCAGTGTGTCGGCAGGCGCCCGGGATCCGAACCCGCGAACCCCGGGCTGCCAAGCGCGGACTAAACCGCTGCGCCACCGGGCGGCCCCCCAGCCAAGATATTTTAAATTTTCTTGATTGGGAAAGAACAAATTATCCTTGTAAAGATGGACAGAAATGATCATTCATTTAACAAAAAAATATAGAGAGTTCTCACTATATTCTGAAAGCTGTGATATATGCTGGGAAAATACAAACATGTTTCTTGCCCTTGGAAAATAGACATACCTATAAGCAGTTGAACGCAATGTGATAAGAACTAAAACTGAAGTATACAAAATGTTGTGGGAGCATAGAGGAGGGAGTTATTAGTTCTATGTAGGGAAGTTGAGGGAAGCTTATCAGAGAAATTGATATTTAAATCTTATCTGAAGGCATTTTACCAAGGAATGAATGGGAAGGGCATTTTAGCCTGAGCAAAATATGCTCAGTATGAATGAAGACGGTATGCTTGGAAAATTATAGCAATGATCACTTAAGCTAGAGAGGACATTGGGAGCAACAGTGAGGAAGAGGGTGTGAGAAACATGGCTTTAGGTGAGGCTGGGAGGAAAAGTTGGGGCAAGATTATGAAGAATCATCTAGCTAAGGAGATTAGACTTTATCGTACAGCAAGTGGAGAGTTTATGACTCCTTCAAAAAGAGAGCACAATGTACATAATGATCTTGGTATATGATCTAATCATTAGAAATACGCTTGGTCTTCTTGCATTCCTTTTTTTTAAACCTGTGAAATGGTGAGCAGTGTTAGATCCCTTTTTAGTTTTTCACTGTGGGTCAAGATGTACAAGTGGGTATTGAAATCACTTTTGTGGGTGGAGCGCAACAACATAAAAAAGAACAGAATAGAATAAAACACAGTAAAAACTATAAACTGCCATCAGGTTTAGTAAAGGTAACATTTTGGGAAACCTTTGTATCAGTTATATATATATGCTAGTATATATGGATGCATTGGGTTCTAACAAAATGTATTCTTACTGTGGGTTATAGTGGAAAAAAAAGGCTTGGAAAAGACTATTAAATAATGTCTAAAGATCTCTCCTAATTCAAAGTTCCTATACTTCTACTATCCTCTAATGACAGGCTGATTCTTTGAAAGTAAATCTTATTAATTTAATTTATAGGTAGTTTGAAAAGATTCTATAGGTAGTCTTTCAATGAAATGTACAAAACATTAAAGTTTGAGGTCTGCCTATATGTACTGATATAAAAAGGTGTCTTGATGTTAAGTAAAAAGCAAAGTGTGGATAGTATGTATAGTATGATTCCATTTGTGTAAATTCATATACTCACACACATACTTGTAAATGCATAATACATAGACAATACCAAGAAGGAATATACAAAAAATTGTTTACAATAGTTAATTCAATGGAGAATGAAAGGAGAATAGATCCTGAGGAGTAGGTAAGTGGACTTTAAAATTTTTAAATATATTTCTAGTTATAATTTACATACATTAAAAATGCATGCATTTTAAGTATACACTTTCTTGAGTCTTGACTAGTATATACACTTTTTGTAACCAACACCACAGTCAAGATATAGGACATTTCCATCACAGCCTGGCCCCCAAATAGCCTTGTACCCTTTCCTATTTAATCCCCCATCACCTTTGGTACCAGGCAACCAGTTGTCTAATTCCTGTTATGATAGACTAGTCTTTTTTAGAATTTCATATAAGTGGAGTCACACAGCATGTACTTTTTTGGGCTTGGCTTCTTTCATTCAGTATAATGTTTTTGAGATCTATCAATGTCATTGTGGGTATTAGTAATTCAAATCTTTTCATTGCTATGACTGAGTATTAATAGTTTGGTCCTCTTTATTGCTATCCTATTTATTTTATTACTATTGTGTGTCAATATGACAGTATTCTATTATAAGGATATACCACAATTTATCCATACCACAGTTTATCCATTCACTTGCTGACAGACATTTGTCTTTTTTCAGTTTTTGACTATTGTAAACAGAGCTGTTATGAACATTTGCATATATGTCTTTTTGTGAACATATGTTTTAATTTCTCTTGGGTAAATACCCAGAGTGTAATGCTGGGTCATATGATGAATGCATGTTTAACTTTTAAGCAAATACTAAACTTTGTTTTCCAAAATGGTTGCACCATTTTAACTCCCCACGAGGACTGTATGAAAGTTGCTCCATATTCTTGCCAGCACTTTGCTGTTGTCAAGTTTTCTTTCTAAGCCATTCTATTAGGTGAGTAGTGTTATCTCATTGTGGTTTCAATTCAATTTAACATATACAATCTATTCTGAATACAAGTCCTTTGTCAAATATACGTATTGTGAATATTTTCGCTCGTTCTGTGGCTTGCCTTTTCATTTTCTTAGTGGTAATGATATCTTTTGAAGAATAGGGATTTTTAATTTTGATGAAACAATTTATCAAATATTTTATGGTTTGTGGTTTCTGTGTTTTATCTAAAAAATCTTTGCCTACCCTAAGTTTGTATAGTTTCCTAGAAGTTTTAGCTTTTACATGTAGCTCTATGATTATTTTGCCTTAATTTGTGTGTATGGTATGAGGTATGGGTTGACATTCATTTTTTTCCAGTCGTTCCAGCACCATTTGTTGAAAAGTTTATCTTTCTCCATAGAATTACTTTGGCATCTTTGTCACAAATCATTTCACCATATAGATGTAGGCCTATTCTGGATTATCTGTCCTATTACATTGATCTATGTGATCTATATGTTTACCCTCATGTCAATATGACACTGTCTTGATTCTTGTATCTTGATTCTTCAAATAAGATAGTGTATATTCTCCACCTTAGTTCTTAACTTTCAAAGTTGTTTTGGCTTGTCTCAGGCCTTTGTATTTTCACACGCATTTATAAATCAGGTTGTTGATTTCTACAAAAAAGGCTGCTCATATTTTAATTGGGATTGCATTGAATGTATAAATCAATTTGGCAGAACTGACATTTTAACAATATTAAATCTTCCAATACATAAATATGGCATATCTCTCCTTTCATTGAGGTCTACTTTAATTTCTCTCAGTAGTGTTAAATTTATCTCAAAGTATGTCATGATTTTTGATGCTATTGTAAATATTTTAAATTGTTTTTTATTTCAATTTCTGATTATTGCTAGCATATGGAAATGAAATTGATTTTAGTATGCTGACTTTGTATCTTGCAACTTTGGTAAACTCAGATCTGTGGGTTTGTAGATCCCTTAGGATATTCTACGTATGTAAAGAAATCAAGGCAGTTTTTTTCCTTCCTTGCCAATCTGTATACTTTTTCTTGCCCTATTGTATTAGCTAGGACTTCTAGGATGATAATTAACAGAAGTGGTAAGAGTGTAACACTTCCCTCCTTCTTCATTTGTTTTTGATCTTAGCAGAAACAAAGCCAATCTTTAACCATTAAACATGATGTTAGGCGTAGGTTTTTCACAGATGTTCTTTATCAAATTGAGGAATTCCCCTTCTATTCCTACTTTGCAGAGCACTGATTTTTTCATATTCTTTTTTCTCCTTCTGTTGGGATAATTATTGCTTTTACTTCATACTATTAATGTGGTGTACTATATTTATTGATTTTTGAATGTTAAACTAACGTTAAATTCCTGGGGTAAATCTCAATTGGTCATGGCCTATTATCCTTTTTACACATTATTGGATTTAACTTATTGGTATTTTATTAAGAATTTTTGCTCATGAGGAATTTTTTTTCTACAGTTTTCTTGTAATATCTTTGTCTGGTTTTGGTGTCAAGGTAGTGATTGTCTCATAAAAATTAGTTGGGATGTGTTTTCTTCTCTTCTGTTTTTTAAGACAGTTTGTATAGGATTTATATTATTTCTTCCTAAAATGTTTGATCAACAGTGAAGCCACCTGGGCCTGGAGCTTTCTCTGTGGGAAGGGTTTCAGTTATGAATTCAATTTCTTTAATAGATATAGGGCTATTCAAATTTTCTAGCTCTTCTTGAATTATTTTTGGTAAATTGTGTACATCAATGACCATTTAAGTTATTAAAATTATTGGCATGAAGTCGTTAATAACATAGAGATGTGGACTTTTACTTTTCATTTCATACTCTTCAAATTTTTTGCAAAGTGTATGTAGGGTCCTGAAACTGGGGAATTTGGGGAAATGGCCAAATTAAATGATTACACAAATAGAAATCTTGTATTGTTCAACAATTGTTATTGCCTACTATGTTAAGGGCATTGTGCCGAGTGCTGAAAAAGCAAAGTTCTTGCCTTTATGGAGCTTATGGTTTAGCAGGAGATATTTGAAGTCTAGTAACACATTAGGTACAACGAAAAGGTATAACAGAAGCAAATGGAAGCATTAGAGAAAATTCATCCAAAGCACATGGCAAAGTCAGGGAGGAAGTATTATTTGAGCTGATATCAGTTTGCCAAATTGACAGGTTAGGGGAAAGTGTTTAAGGGAGAAGTGTTAATGAATGTAAAGATATGAAGAATATGAAGAACATGGACAATTCAGGGAACCATAAGTAGTTGAGGATTACTGAAATTTTAAGTGAAAGTTTGCTGTTTTTTTTTTTTTAAATCTTGGATCTCTTTCTGTGGCCTTAATATATATATATATCTATATATCTACGTATATCAAAGCATCCTATAGCAATGGATATGCCATTAATCATTTTCTATTGGTAGACATTCATGTTGTTTCCATTTTTTCAGTGTTACAATGTTGTGATAAACATTTTTGTACATACTTTTGTAAGAATTGTAAGAAATGTAAAAATTTCTCTAAAATACCTACTAGCGTATTTGCTAAACTGAAGGTTATGTACAATATTTGGATCAGTTCTACTAAATTTCCCTTCAAAAATGCTAATTTATATTCCTGCCAACAGTGTATGAGAGTAGCTGATCCTTGCCAGGGATGGATATTATAATTCTTTTTGAATTTTAAGATATCACTTTGCCACACAGAGTAGACAAATGAGAAATAGGTTTTCAGTCAGTCAATATAATGAAGCAATGAAGACCACTGCTATTGTAGTCAGACAGATTTGAGTTCATATCTCGGTTTTGCCTTTGCTAACTGTGCTAATTAAATTGTTTTTAAGTCATAGTTTAAGTGTGACAAGTTTACATCTGAGTGTACAAGGAACATATTTATGGAGAGAGTTCAGTAGGATTTATCATAATAATAGAACTGGGAACAAATAGCAGCCATTAAATAGTTTATTATGTTTCCCGGATTTGTCAGGAATTGAGTTGATCCCACTTAAGAGTTTAATAGGGTCAAATATTCCTAAAAGACAACTAGAATAAACACTTAAAGTACGACAGACTATTTCAACAGGTGCCGTTCTGAAAAACCCGAGATAAAAGGATGCTATTAGGCAATTAACTCAGGCTGGGTATTATTAAAATTTAGACTCTGGAGGATTAAAATTCACCATGTCTACTACTGGATCATACATTTCCCGTAGGTACCCAATTTGGGATTACCGACGGGTAGATATCCCTTTTCTGCCTGGCAACTACGGGTAAGAAGTGATTCCTAGAAGAAAAAATTCGCCAGAGGGTCCTTGTCCTCCGAGAGAACCGCAGGCACCTGACGGGAGCAAGATGGCGCTTTCCCTCATCACTTCTCGGGGATGGCGATTTCCTTAACGTGAAGCACGCACTTGGAGGGCCTCTTTGCCATTACCCAAGATGGCGAGATGCACAGCCTCAGGTTTCCAGGTTTCAACATGGCTTCCCCAACCCGCGCCACACGAGGTTAATCTCAGGAACTAAACTAAACTAGCGCGGAAGTAGCATAAGCGGAAGTTGTCGCGTATTGCAACTCCTCGCTCTCGTGTTCGGCTCCGTTCCTACGCCCCGCCCCCGGTGGCGCGGAGCGCAGAGCCAAGATGGCGGCCGAGTTGGAGTACGAGTCTGTTTTGTGTGTGAAGCCCGACGTCAGCGTCTACCGGATTCCGCCTCGGGCCTCCAACCGCGGTTACAGGTACTAACCCTGAGGCACTGCAGCACAGGCGTACCTGGTTGGGGATGACACTTTCCTCTTCCGGTAGCACGCTGCCCGTCCCTGGCACTGCCACCTCTGGATTGTCACCCTGCTAGCCTCCCCACCTGGGTTGTTAGCGCCCTGTTCTGCTCTTCCTCCACTCTGAACTGCCATCATCCTGGTTTCCGCAGCTTAAAAAAAATTACCGTCCTGCATCTTCCCCCACCACCTCCCCCGGACCCCTCTGTGTTATCCATCTGCTCCCCATCATGCACATCCTGTCATGCCTGCTCCGTCGCCTCTCGTTTGCTCTTCCCAGCGTCCTTCAGCTTGTCACCCTCACACCCCGCCCCCCCGCCACATTTCTAATACCCCGTGCACGTTTGTGGGTAGTTCTTGTGTTGTTGGCCACTCTGTGGATGAGCTAATTTGTCTTTTGTGCTGTTTTCAGTCTTGCCACCAAATATCATCATTTGGTTTTCCCTTCAACTCTTTTGCCAGTGAGCAAAGGTTGTGATCATAAGTTTTCCAGTGGTTGTCCAATCTGTTTCTTTTCAATATATTTTCTTGATGATTGTATAGTATTTTTTTTATCTTCCTTCCCTCCCTCTACTCTCTTAACCTCTCCTATAGTTTTTCCCTCCAGAGATAACGCAGCATTTTCTCTGTAGGGCTAACTAACCACGTTGTAATGTAGTGACTGTGAGGGTCTGAGATGCTGTAGGAATTGATGAAATCATGTAGTGGAAAGAGTTAACATGTAACTCACTGGGTTACATGTTAAAAAAATATGAGTATGTGCCCTGACAACTTAACAGCTGTATGATTTGGGACAAATCTCTTAACCTTTCCAAGCCTTGGTGTTCTCATCTATAAAATAGAAAAAAAAAAAAAGTTAATGATAATAAAACCTGCTCTATTTATGTACCTCACAGAAGTTTTTGGAGGGCTAAATGAAATCATATAATAAATGTGAAAGAATTTTGGAAACAGTAAAGCGGTATACTGTTCTTCTTCCTCTCTCTGATCCACATCACCATCATGATTTTCCTCTTGGCATTTATTATTACCTTGGCTGAAAAGTTATCCTCTCCCTATGCCCATTATATTTTGCCTCCTTACCAGAGGTTCATTCATCATGTATCAGTATCTTTGTGCTTGCTGGGCTGTGCACTAGACCCCATGGATTGTGCCTTTTGGCAAAGAGAGAGTCCTAATTTCAAGCTTTCAGTCAGACCCCAAATTGATCATGAATGGGAATCTACGTGCTTTTTGATTGTAGTCACAGGTACTAATGTGTGTGACTCATGTGAGACATCACATTTTTGGAAAGCCCTCCTTGATCCTTCCAGTCTGGTTTAGGTATGCTTTCTGTGTGCTTTCGTGGTGCCCTATGCTTGTTTTATCACAGTGCTCTTGCTTCTGTATTGTAGTTGATGATTTGGTCTCCTGTTTCTCCAGACTAGACTATGAACAACTTGAGGTCATTTTTACCTTTATATTCCCAGAGTCTAGCACAGTGTCTCGCACATAGTGGGCACTCTGTAAATGTTGACTGAAAGAAGAAATAAGTAGATTACACTTAATCACATAAATTAGCATTGATTGAACTGTTAAATAAGGTAAAATAGCTCATGATTTTCAACTTTAGGAGTTAAGACTTCCTAAAGGACATGATATACATTGAAGTGGGGTTCTATTCTTTTTCTTCTGCTTCAAGCTTTTTTAAAGACCTTCCTTCTCTCACCCATCTGCATTCTCTACCTTCATTTCCTAGTTTATCCACAGCCTTTATCCTTATGTCAGTTAACTGCACTGAGCCATCAAAGCAATTTCTTAATTTTCCTTTTATTCTTTTTCTCATTATTCTTCTGTGTTTTCTATGCTTATTGACGTTTCTTATCCTCCAAGAGGCATTTTATCATCAACCACTCTTCTCTTGGTATGAGTGAAGAGAACAGAACTAAGTTTGAATCGCAATTCTCATTTATTTGCTGGTTTACCTTTGGCAAGTCACTTAACTCTTTTGAACTTTAGTTTCCTTATCTATAAAAATGGATATACTACTACGTACCTTGCAAGATCTCCTCCCTTAATTTTCACAAGAATGGGCAAAATGCCTGGCACATAATAGATGCTTGATAAATATTACTTTTCTGTCTCTTTGTCTGCATAATCTTTCTTGTTATTTACCAGAACCCATTTTACATTATGAGCATGATTTATTCTCTAGGCTGCCATTAAAGGAAAAAGTGGACTTTTTAGAAAGCAGGAGAAATCCTTTTTTTGAGTGGCTAATAAGATCAGAGGGAATAAATGACTTTGATTCACCTAGTGTAAGCTAGGTAAGTCATACACCTAGTGTAAGACTTTCACTGACCAGACTTATGGAAGGAAAATTTAGGTTGATGAGAAAATTAAAAATGATTAGAAAATGGTTTCCCAACCAATAAAACTGTTTTTTTATTCTTCACTACTTTCTCCCCAGTTAAATTAGTATTAAACTGTATAGTGTGTTTTAATGTGATGAAAAGAATGCTGAACTTTGAAGTTAGGCATTATTACTCATGTTATTGTCCTTTCATTTAGAGAGAGAGAGATGATAGGCTTTTCATGCCTATTCCATATGGCTGCTGTAAGGATTTATTGCTAGGGTAAATGAAAATTTATGAGGTCAGTTTAGAGTATTGTCAGAAGATCAGCAAAACCAAGAGTTCTTTAGGCTATGTGTTGGGAGTGGAAGAGGAACTATGGCTGAGGGCTGAGTGAAACTGCTGCCATGAATATCCATTCACTTACCGAGAATTTGTTAAATATTGGCCGCTAGACACACACGATAATAAGATAAGGAACCTGTCCAGAGAAACACACTTCGTAGGCTTGCTCTTCATATTTTCAGTAATGGTTTACAGTATGTCTAGCTCTTGATGGTATGGTAGAATAAGTAATGACTCATTTAAAAAGTTTTAATAGGTGGGGGACCTCTAGAGC
Organism: Tapirus indicus; assembly: GCA_031878705.1. Classification (NCBI taxonomy): domain Eukaryota; kingdom Metazoa; phylum Chordata; class Mammalia; order Perissodactyla; family Tapiridae; genus Tapirus; species Tapirus indicus. Next base: position 104,602,333 of record CM062918.1, on the reverse strand, counting down.
GCTCTAATCTGGATCAGCTTCAAGTACTTGACAGTCATTAAGGGCAGGGCGTCAAGAGAGAAGGGCATGACAAGGATTTATCTTATAAATCCTGTTCAAAATCTGCTGATTTTAATTTTCACTTTCTTCCTTTCCACCTTTTGTTACCCTCTTGTTAAATTCATTCTTGTTCAGATAAACCTTATTGTTACCTTTTTAACCTGCAAATAGTAGTCAGGTTCCTAAGGGATGAGTTATTCATAACTTTGCACTCCCTTCTCCACACTCCTGGCAAAACAAAATCACAAATGTGATGTGGTCATATTTAAATGATGTCTTAGATTTCATTCAAATTCATTTGTAATACAGATTATAAATATTCAGTGTTTTTAATGCTTCCATGGACATTTGTATCTCTGGTCCACATGTCTTCCTGAACTCTAGACTCATATATTCAACTACCTACTCTGTATCTTCTCTTGAAAATCTGTGAGACATCTCAGACTCAGCATATCCAAAACTGAGCTCCTGACCTTTCTTCTCAGACATTCTCTACTTATAGCCTTCCTCATTTCAGTGATTGGTGACTCCTTTGCTCAGGCTAAAAACCTTGAAGTCATCCTTGACTTCTCTCTTTCTCTTCTACCTCACATCCAGTCCATTAGAAAATCCTGCTGCCTTCACTTTAAATATATCCAGAATCCAGCCACTTCTGCTACTGTCTCTTCCTAGTCATCATAACTCTCCTAGATTACGGCAGAAGTCTCTTAACTAATCCCTCTGCTTCAGCACTCATATCCCTACATCTCTTCTGTGCACACAGCGGACAAAGGAATCCTTTTAAAATAAAAGGGAGATCATGTCACATCTCTGCTTAAAACCTGTAATGGCTTCTCTTTCACTCAGAGTAAAAGTCAAAATTCTTACAATGGCCTACAAGGCCCTCCGTGATCCAACCCTCTGTTACCTCTCCCAGCTTATCTCTTACTTCATTCTAACCACAGTGGCTTCCTTGCTTGAGGTCAAACATGCCAGGCATTTGCCTACCTTGGCACCTTTTCACTTGCTGTTCCCTAGGCCTGGAATGCTTTTCCCCCAGATATCTGCATGGGTAACTCTTTTCTTGACATTTTTGCTCTTTTTTCACTTGTGACCACCCTCTTGAATGCTGCAACCTTTTCACTGTCCCACTGCCTTCCCAGTCTCCCTTTTCTGCCTCTGCATTTTCTTTTTATCTTAGCACTTAATCATCTTCTGAGATAGTAGTTATTTTACTTATTTATTATGTTTCTTTTTTATTGTCTATATTCTGTTAGAATGTAAACCTCATGAAGGCAGGTGTCTTTATTTTGTTCGTTCTTGTATCCCAAGCACCTAGAATAGTGCCTGTGACTTCATCCACATTCTGTAAATATTGGTTGAATTCCATAAAAGATAATATGTTTAGGGATTTGGGAAGGCTGTGTTACCCAGTATATTTCATTTAGTAGACCTTACTGTTACCTGATCAGTAAAACACAATTATATAAAATATTATCTACAGTATGGAAATATTATCATTATGAGACATTTCTTTTTACTGCTTTTATTTGTACTTTTACATGTTTTATTGATGCTTATTGGATTCTAAAATCCTCGAGTATAGTAACATTGTCTTCTATTTGCTTTGGACTGTATGTAACAAGAGGCATCTATATTGAAGGGATCTTGAGTTATTCTTGCTGATTATTAAACAGGTAGAACGAATAAGCAATCCCGGACAGGGAAATAGAAATATGGCAAATGATTTTGTGTAGATTTTAGTATATTAAAGACATGGACCTGAGGCCTGAGTCTTCCCATTTTCCTATCCTAGGGCATCTGACTGGAAATTAGATCAGCCTGATTGGACTGGTCGTCTCCGAATTACTTCAAAAGGGAAGATTGCTTATATCAAACTCGAGGATAAAGTTTCAGGTAATCTGTGCTCGAGACCCTTTAACATATTAAGGATATTGGTTTGATGTGCTTTTTTAAGTACCTTCAAGTATTTAAAGTGACTGGAATGGAAATACTTGTTAATTGGAGTTTTAGACTTTTGCTTCCTTTGTTCAAAAAGTCTTTCTTTACCTGTCAGGGGAGCTCTTTGCTCAGGCACCAGTAGAACAATATCCTGGTATTGCTGTGGAGACAGTGACAGATTCCAGCCGCTACTTTGTAATCCGGATTCAGGATGGTACTGGTAAGCGATCTGTGATTTTGAATGGGATGAGATTAGGAAAATACGTAATGCGCTTCAATGAAAGTGTGTCCCAATTGCCTTTATCTTACTTTAGTTTACTAAATTTTTCCTCCCTTTTCACCAAAGTTAATATAGTTGCTAAAGGAGAAGGATTAACATGTTATTTGTAATAGATATGAACCCAAATTCAAGACATGGTAATTAATAGGTAGATGTGAATAAATCAAAATGCATATCTAACAAAAAGAATTAACACATATTGCCCATTCATTGTTTGTGGTGGTTTTTGGTGGGACTGTCTTAAATCATCTGTATTTAGGGCAGTCATTCTCTGTCTTTTCTCCATAGTCTATATCAGAGGTTGGCAAACTTTTCCTGTAGAGACACAGATAGTAAATATTTTAGGTTTTGTGGGCCAAGTGGTCTCTATTGCAACTACTCAGTTCTGCTCTTGTAGTGTGAAAGCAGCCATAGATAATATGTACACAAATTGGTGTGGCTGTATTTGGTGGGCCAAACAAAATGATGGGCCAACTGTATGTAGTGCGGACCCCTGGTCTGTGAGAACATGATCCACATTCACAGATGATATCTAGTTAGGGTAACTTATATTTTCATTGGGCAGAATTTGTCCTAAGGGGTATTTCCTCTTCTGAGTATTCCTATCTTTTTCACAGGGCGTAGTGCTTTCATTGGCATTGGCTTCACAGACCGGGGTGATGCCTTCGACTTTAATGTCTCCTTGCAAGATCACTTCAAGTGAGTGAAGCTTCTTCTTAGTTACCAGGTTAAATGGTTTGGGGAATGCTGCTTCTCAGTTGATTGGACACTATCTCTTTTACCTCCTGCTTTCTTTATTTGGTAAACTAGTTCATTGTGAATATACATCTTCCCATTCACTCTGTTTCCTGACATTATCTTTGTATCTGTTCTGTCCTTTCCTTATAGCCCGGCATATGGTTTAGATCCTTTGTGCAGTGGTTTGAGATGGTGCTTTTGTTTATGCCTCTGGGGAATTTGCCCTTACTTTTAGGTGGCTGAGGGAGGCACACAGTAACAGCAGGATGGTATGTGAGGTATGTGGGGAGTTTTGTGCCAATTTTGTTACTTCATGTAGCTGACATGTTTTCTGCTTACTTCAACATTCCTTCAGCCCATGTGATTTTGACGCAGCTGTGGTGGACAGCACCATGCACAGTGTCAACTTCCTACCTCAAGGGCAGACATACCTCTGCTTTTTTGCCTCAGGACTGTAAAATTGTGGAAGGCCATTCAGCCCAGGGGTGCAACCATAAAGGACTGAGGAATTAACACCCCCTCAGGGACAGCCCTCAACCATGGGAGATGGAAGTTGGTGGCTAAATGCCCTCCTTGGTTTAATACACATTCTATGTGGTTCCTCAGTGGTATTGAACCCCAGTTGCCCTTTTTTTTGGCTTTTCTTCCTTTCCTTTCTCACTCTTCATGTTTCCTCACTCTGCCTTCTACAATTGCTATATCAAATATGTGTGTCAGACTCTGCTTTCAGGGAATCTCAGATTAAGATAACTTACTCTTTTACTGAAGGTGGGTAAAGCAAGAATCTGAGATTTCCAAAGAATCTCAGGAAATGGATACTCGTCCCAAGTTGGATCTGGGTTTCAAGGAAGGACAGACCATCACGTTGAGTATTGGGGTGAGTATAGTTTTCTTCCTCCACCCAGTCCTCCGCCCCCACTGTATTTCCATTAGCCTGTGACTTCTCTTTTTCTCTCACCCTTCCTTTTTTCTTTTGTAGAACATTACAACCAAGAAGGGAGGTGCTTCTAAGCCCAAGACTGCAGGGGCTGGGGGCTTAAGTTTACTCCCACCTCCACCTGGAGGCAAAGTCACTATTCCCCCACCGTCGTCCTCAGTTGCCATCAGCAATCATGTCACTCCACCACCCATTTCAAAATCTCACCATGGAAGTAGTGATGCAGGTAAATCTCTCTAGTACTTTTAACTTCGAGAAATCGTATCTTAGGGTTTAATTGGGTAACACCTGTTTGCCAAGGAGACTGTTGATGTTTTTGCTATTAAATGGTGCTTGGTACTGACAAAGTGATTCTGGCAGCCTCTAGCAAGGATCAAAGCTTTTCTAGTGAACCAAGAGTCATGGTATCTGGTAGGTTCTTTGGCAGAAAATGGGTGGATATTAAAAAAGACTATTTCTTTCATCGTACCTTGGTTAGATGCTAGTATGCCTAAGAGTCAGATGGACCAAGATTTCAGTCATGGCTCTGCTACGTTGTATTTGAATGTGCTTGGTAACATTAAGTTCTTTGAGTCTCAATATCCTTATCTGCAAAATAGAGGTGTAGAACTACCCTAGGATTGTGAAGGTTAAATGATGGAACGCCATGAAGGAAAATAGTAGCCATTCAGTAAATGTTCTTTCTTAATCCTTTCCATTTCTTCACAAGGGCAGTTGGGAGAAAATGAGACAACATCTCATTTGTGAATATATTTTTGTTCTTCCTTACTGTCTGGTGGGAAAAATAATAGATAATAGTTATTTCACTTAAAGAATGAAAACATTAGAGCTTGGAAAGGAATTTTCCTAAGATCAGAGAACCAGATATTAGAATCTGGGAGTTTTAACTTAATGTATTGGACGATGTAGATCATTAGTATAATTCATTGTTAAGAGTAAACTTTGTGGAATTTTTGAGGTAAAAATGGTTAAAGCCTACTTGTTTCGGTAAGTGTCACTAGAAGCCACTGGAGATAACATCTAAGATTTATTTTTTCTTTTGAGATAATTGTAGATTCACATGCAATTGTGAAAAATAATACAAAGAAATCCCATGTACCCTTTGTCCAATTTCTCTCAATAGTAACGTTTTGCAAAACTGTAGTCAAATATCACAACCAGGAAATGGACATTGATACCATCTACCAGTCTTACCAGTTTTACGCATTCTCATTTGTGTGTATATGTGTATTTAGTTCAATGCAGTTTTGTCGTGTGTAGGTTCCTGGATCCGCCACCATGGTCAGGATACAGAACAGTTCCATCACTGCAAGGATCTCTCGTGCCACCCTTTTATAATCACGGCTCCCTCCCTCCCAGCCTCTTTCTGTCCCCACCACTCTTCTACCCCTCTGGGTCCCTAACCCTTGGCAATCACTAATCTGTTCTCCATCTCTATTATTTTGTCACTTGAGGAGTGTTATATAAATGGAAACATATAGTATATAACCTTTTGGGATTGGCTTTTTTTTACTCAGCATAATTCCCTTGAGATTCATTCAAGTTGTGGTGTATATCAATAGTTTGTTTCTATTTATTGTTGAGTAGTATTCCATGGTATGGATGTACTGTAGTGTGTTTAACCATCACCCATGGAAAGACTTCTGGGTTGTTTCCAGTTGTTTTTGTTTTTTTTGTGTGTGAGGAAGACTGGCCCTGGGCTAACATCTGTGCCCGTCTTTCCTCTACTTTATATGGGACGCCACCACGGCATGGCTGGCAGGCAGTGCGTCGGCGGGCGCCCGGGATCCGAACCTGCGAACCCCGGGCCACCAAGCGCGGACTAAACCACTGCGCCACCGGGCGGCTCCAGTTGTTTCCAGTTTCTGGCTATTACAGATAAAGCTGCTGTGAACGTTTATGTATAGATTTTTGTGTGAATATAAGTTTTCATTTCTAAGATTTTTATTATGTTTCCCCTTTTCTTTTTTCTTCTCATACCTTAGATTCAGATATCCTTTTAGATTTGGATTCTCCTGCTCCTGTCACGACACCAGCACCAGCTCCAGTTTCTGCAAGCAATGACTTGTGGGGAGACTTTAGCACTGCATCTAGGTATGAGCATAATGAAACCAACGTATTCTCAATCAGGGTATAGGCACACCTTGTTTTATTGTGCTTCATTTTATTGCGCTTTGCAGATACTGTGTTTTTTACGAGACCCTCCACCAGCAAAAAGATTATGACTTGCTGAAGGCTCAGATGATGATTAGCATTTTTTAACAATCAAGTATTTTTAAATTAAGATATGTACATTTTTTTTTAGACATAATGCTATTGCATACTTAATAGGCTACGGTATAGTGTAAACATAACTTTTATATTTTATTTGGGAAACAAAAAAATTCCTGTGACTTGCTTTATTATGATATTTGCTTATTGCGGTGGTCTGGAACTGAACCTGCAATATTTCCAAGGTATGCCTGCAGAGATGATATGTAGAGTCACATGAAATGTTTGATCTTGGAAAACAGGGCATTTGCAGGTCACATAGAGCCTTTGGCAGGAATTCTAGGTAAGGAAGTAAAGGAGTACTGGAGATGGTGGGATAAGAAAGCAGTAGGATGAAGTTTGAGTGGGATATTTCAGGCCTTGCTAAGTAGAATTGCTGTGAAGTGTAGTTTCAGAGATTCTGGTCAGTGATTTCTTGGAAACTATTAAGTAAAGAATGGAGTAGCTATCCTAATATTATGCCGTTGATTTTCTCTCTGTTCCCCTGTCTTGCAGCTCTGTTCCAAACCAGGCACCACAGCCATCCAACTGGGTCCAGTTCTGAATAGCATTGACAGGACATTAAGGACAGACTTGAAGACTGAAAATGACCTGAGGGCACCAATCTGTGAGGGAAGTTAGGAACCCCTTCCCTTCCTAGAACCACAATTACTGGACAATCTTTTTCATAGCTTCTCCATTGCGTTCAAGCTGGTTTATGTCACTCCCCTATGTTGTTACATGCTGTACAGCCAAGAAAGTTTCTCTTATCTCCTGTTCACTGTCAAGGCAGGGGAATAGTGGGTCTTATCCTACTTTTGGCTGACTGTGCAGGGCTCAAAAGGCCAGGGTCTCCCTGAGGGGGAAATGACCTCTAAAATTTTTTTTCAGCTTTTAAATTCTTTGACTTATTTCAGAATCATCTCCTGACCCTTGTGTGCCTCTTTGTGAAGCCCTATTTAGCAATTTCAAGGGAGATAAAAACCTTGAAACTTCTTTTTCCATTAACCCAAGACTCGAAAAATGGACAGAGTGACCTCAGTGTTTACAAATTCAGGATTTTGATAGGGATAGGTATGAAGAAAGACCTGTTTCCTGGGTCTCTGCTACATATCTTCCTTCAGGCTTATCCTATTCAGTGAACATCCAGCGCTGGGTGCAGTTGCTTCACCCTCTGTTGTGTTTACGTGTCTCTTCCTACGATAAGAGGGTTGTGTTGGGGGCACCTCCACTCTTCTTTTTTTTGTCAAATAGTGCAACATCTTTGATTGGTGGGTGTCCCTTGGATGAGGGAGGTTCAGGGGGCTATGTTTTCCCAGTTATATTCTAGAGAAGCGTTTACTTTCTTGCAGCTTCATCTAGTTGCTGTGTTTGAAGCACGGCATTACTTTGTATTTGCCCCATTATTTGACCTAAAGTTGAAGCGTTTAGAGCTTTTAACCTGATATGTGGAGCAGAGAGGTTGAAAGCACTTCACTCTTGTTCATTACCCACATTGCCTTGCTGCCTGGGTATCTGGCCCCTTTCCATAAACATATATTTTTCAATCCATCTAGCTCTTCAGTAGAAAGCTGCTATTACATGTGTTGTCATTTATGAAGGAAGCTGAATAGTCACAGCTATAGCTGTGATAGGTTTTGTCCAAGTGACGGCTTTGATACACCCATCACCCAGGGTATCTCAAAAGCAAGTTGCTCTCCCACCATGTTTCTTTCCCTTTGCCCCACCATTCCTTTTACAATACTGTGAAGAGAGTTCCCTTTCTTAGATGAATGGGCACTATCTATTTTGTTTGTTACATGAGCAATTTTGAGGATGAAATGGGAGGATATCATTTCTTCCCTTAGCACCTGTTTGGATGTGTACACTCTGGCTGAAGGGAGTCCTTATATTTCGTTTCAGAATATGTTCTCTCTCCTGGATTTCCTTCTTGACTCTTTTTAACTTTGGGTCCATTTTTTTTCATTGCCTCCTATTCCAGGCAGCTCTATTACAGAGCTATGACAGGACATTTTAAAATTCCAATAGAAAACACTAAAGGGAGAGTCTATGGAATCACTAGTGACTAACTACTGGGAACCTATTTTCTCAATCTTCCTCATGTTGTGTTCTTTGTATTCTCAAGATGATAATATATTATGTATTTGAATTGCTGAAAAATTGAAAATGAAGTTTAAGTTATATGTATATGAAGTGTATGCTGTATTGGTGCAATTATGGTAATTAAAAATATGGAAAAAGGTAGTGTCTCTTTTATCTTTTAATTTGCCTTTTCAGTACTTTTTAAATTTAATTGACCTAATATAAATGGCCCAGTAGGTAATAAAAGGACATTTTATATCTATGGCTCTTTTTCAAGAAATAGAGCTTTTAAGAAGTTGAAGCTAGACCTTTGTGCTCATGACTCTAAGAACTCACAGAGCATTTCTTATAGAGGTGATTTATATTCATTTTTGTGTGTGTGTTTTTGTGTGTGAGGAACACTAGCCCTGAGCTAACATCCGTTGCCAATCCTCCTCTTTTCTGCTGAGGAAGACTGGCCCTGGGCTAACATCCGTACCCGTCTTCCTCTACTTTATATGGGACGCCGCCACGGCATGGCTGACAAGCAGTGTGTCTGTCTGCGCCCAGGCCCAAACCTGCCAACCCTGGGCTGCTGAAGCAGAGCGTGCTAACTTAACCACTAAGCCCTTGGGCCCGCCCCTATGTTCATTATTTATTTGCTGGTACAATTAATTTCATTTGCTTCAAATTATCCTCATGATCTAGGCCACCTCTCACACCCCAGAACTATAATCAGCATAAATGAAGGGAATCAGTATAAGAGCCAGACCTGAAGTCAGAGTCATAGACTTTGGAAACCAGAAAGATCTTGGAGTTCTCATTCAGTGATTGTCACAGGAGGTAAATCAGAATGCTATGGGAGCTTGCTTTTTTTTTTTTTTTTTTAAGGCAACACGTACTTCTCTAGAGATTCTGATGTGCCTTCCCTGTTTACCCTCCTAGAGCAGGGCGTAGATGGTTTCCCCAACCGTGGCCTTTCTTATTGCTGAGGTGGTGAGGTACTATCATTGATAGAAGTGTATCCTAAACCGTAGGTTTTGTTCGGGGAAGAATGTGGACAATAATTTTTTAGCTCAGGCCCCTCAGTTATACATTCATCTGCCTTCACAGTTGAAAGGGAACCTATATTAGTCCTCACTTTCTCCATTCTGGTAACCTAAGCAGTCGGCTTGCCTCTAGCTTTCTTAGCTCCAATTCTATTTATGTGTTGCCGCCGAATAATATTAAAACCAAGCCCTGTTCATGCCGTTTCCTCTCCTACTCATTTCCTTTGATGATTTTTCCTTTGCTTACAGAATAAAGTCCAAAGTACCGTTCCATCCTCAACTCTCCGTTTTCCCTGTCATTCACCATATGCTCTAGCAAAGCAGGGCACCAGTCATTCTTCAAATGCCATCAGCACCGTGAACATTGAATGCTTGCTAAAATTCCTTCTGCCTAGAATACCTTCCCTTCTGCTGAAATCTTTCCCATCCTATAAAGCTAGCTCAAATACTACTTCATGAAATGTTACCTATCCACTCAGTCTGAAAGATGACTTCCTTGTTTTGTTTGGATTGCTGTTGACACTCTCTTCCTTATTAGTTTGTAAGCTCTTTGAATATAATGACCATGTCTTCATTTTTATCTACTTACTGTACTTCCCATACACCTTTATAGATAGTAGATGCTCATTAAATACTTATTCTATTTATTTATTGAGGTAAAGTTTTTATGACATTATATAAATTTCAGGTGTACATCATTATATTTTGATTTTTGTGTAGACTACATGATGTTCACCACCCAAAGTCTAATTATCATCCATCACTGTACACACGTGCCCTCTTACTCCTTTCACCCTCCCCCATCCCCTCTTCTTCCTGGTAACCACGATTCTAATCTCTATATCTATGTGTTTGTTTGTTGTTGTTTTTTATATTCCACATATAAGTGAAATCATATGGTATTTGGCTTTATCCGTCTGACTTATTTCGCTTAGCATTATACCCTCAGGGTCCGTCCATGTTGTCGCAAATGGCAAGATTTCACCTCTTTTTGTGGCTGAGTAGTATTCCATTGTATGTATATACACATTTTTATCAATTTATCCCTTGATGGGCACTTAGGTTGTTTCCAAGTCTTGGCTATTGTGAATAATGCTGCAATGAACGTGGGGGTGCAAATATCTTTTCGTATTAGTGTTTTTGTGTTCTTTGGATCAAAACTCAGAAGTGGAATAGCTGGATCATCTGGTAGTTCTATTTTTAATTTTTTGAGGAATCTCCATACTGTTTTCCATAGTGGCTGCACCAGTTTACATACCCACCGGTGGTGTATGGGAGTTCCCTTTTCTCCACATCCTCTCCAATACTTGTATTTCTTGTCTTGTTAATTATAGCCATTCTGATGGGTGTGAGGTGATATCTTGTTTTAGTTTTGAATTGCATTTCCCTAATAGTTAGTGATGTTGAACATCTTTTCATGTAGCTCTTGGCCATCTGTATATCTTCTTTGGAAAAATGTGTGTTCAGATCCTTGCCCATTTTTTAATTGGGTTGTTTTTTGTTGTTGTATGAGTTCTTTATGTATTTTGGATATTAACCCCTTATCAGATATATGACTTGCAAATATGTTTTTCCAGTTGTTAGGTTGTCTTTTCGTTTTGTTGATGGTTTCCTTTGCTGTGCAGAAGCTTTTTAGTTTGATGTAGTCCCATTTGTTTATTTATCTTTTGTTTCCTTTGCCTGGGGAAACACGATATTCAAGAAGATACTGCTAAGACCACTGTCGAACAGCTTATGACCTATGTTTTCTTCTAGGAGTTTTATGGTTTCAGGTCTTACATTCAAGTCTTTAATCCATTTTGAGTTAATTTTTGTGTATGGTGTAAGATAATGGTCTACTTTCATTCTTTTTTATGTGGTTGTCCAGTTTTCCCAACACCGTTTATTGAAGAGACTTTCCTTTCTCTATTGTATGTTCTTGGCTCCTTTGTCAAAAATTAGCTGTCCATAGATGTGTGGACTTATTGCTGTGCTCTGAATTCTGTTCCATTGCTCTGTGTGTCTTTGTGCCAGTACCGTGCTGTTTGGATTACTATAGCTTTGTAGTATATTTTGAAATCTGGGAGGGTGATACTTCTAGCTTTGTTCTTTTATCTCAGGAGTGCTTTGGCTATTTGGGGTCTTTTGTTGTCCGATATAAATTTTAGGATTCTTTGTTCTAGTTCCATGAAAAATGTAGTTGGGACTTTGATAGGGATTGCATTGAATCTGTATATTGCTTTAGGAAGTATGGACCTTTTAACTATGTTAATTCTTCCAATCCATGAGCTTGGACTATCTTTCCATTTCTTTGTGTCTTCTTCGATTTTTTCAACAATGTTTTATAGTTTTCAGTGTACAAGTCTTTCACCTCTTTGGTTAGATTTATTCCTAGGTATTTTATTCTTTTTATTGTGATTGTAAGTAGGATTGTATTCTCGATTTCTCTTTCTGCTGTTTTTTTGTTAGTATATAGTAATACAACTGATTTTTGGATGTTGTCTTGTACCCCGCAACTTTACTGTATTCATTTATTATTTCTAATAGTTTTTTAGTGGATTCTTTAGGATTTTCTATGTATAAAATTATGTCATCTGCAAATAGTGACAGGTTTACTTCTTCCTTTCCAATTTGTGTCCCTTTTTTTTTCTTTTTCTTGCCTGATTGCTCTGGCTAGGACTTCCAATACTATGTTAAATAAAAGTGGTGAAAGTGGGCATCCTTGTCATGTTCCTGTTCTTAAAGGGATAGCTTTCAGTTTTTCAAACATAGAGTATGATTTTATCTGTGAGTTTGTCATATGTGGCCTCTATTATGTTGAGGTACTTTCCTTCTATACCCATTTTATTCAAAGTTTTTATCGTAAATGGATGCTGTATCTTGTCTAATGTTTTCTCTGAATCTGTTGAGATCATTATGTGATTTTTCTTCATTTTGTTAATGTGGTGTATCACGTTGATTGATTTGCGGATGTTGAAACATCCTTGCATCCCTGGTATAAGCCCCATGTGATCATGGTATATGATCCTTTTAATGTATTGTTGTATTTGATTTGCTGATATTTTGCTAAGGATTTTTGCATCTATATTCTTCAGCAACATTGGCCTGTAATTTTCTTTTTTTGTGTTGTCCTTGGCTGGTTTTGGTATCAAGGTAATGTTGGCCTTGTAAAATGAGTTAGGAAGTGTCTCTTCCTCTTCAATTTTTTGGAAGAGTTTGAGAAGGATAGGTATTAAATTTTCTTTGAATGTCTGGTAGAATTCACTGAGGAAGCCATCTGGTCCTGGACTTTTATTTCTTTGAGGTTTTTGATTACTGTTTTGATGTTCTTACTGGTGATTGATCTTTTCAGATTCTCTATTTCTTCTTGATTCAATTTTGGAAGATTGTATCATCCTAAGAAATTATCCATTTCTTCTAGATTATTCAATTTGTTGGCATATAGCTTTTCATAGTATTTTTGTATAATCATTTGTATTTCTGTGGTATCTGTTGTTAATTTCTCCTTTGTTTCTGATTTTATTTATTTGAGCCTTATCTCTTTTTTTCTTGGTGAATCTGGCTCAAGGTTTGTCAATTTTGTTTACCTTTTCAAAGAACTAATTCTTAGTTTCATTGATCCTTTGTATTGTCTTTCTAGTCTCCACTTCATTTGTTTCCATTCTGATTTTTTATTATTTTCTTCCTTCTACTGATTTTGGCATTCATTTGTTCTACTTTTTCTAGTTCCTTTAGGAGTATTGTAAGATTGTTTATTTGAGATTTTTCTTGTTTCTGGAGGTAGGCCTGTATTGCTATAAACTTCCCTCTTAGTACTGCTTTTGCTGTATCCCACAAGTTTTGGTATGTTGTGTTTTCATTTTCATTTGTCTGCAGGTATTTTTGATTTCTCCTTTGATTTCTTCATTGATCCAATAGTTTAGTAGCATGTTGTTTAGTCTCAACATATGTGACTTTTCCAGTTTTCTTCTTGTGATTGGTTTCTAGTTTCATACCGTTGTGGTCAGAAAAGATGCTTGATATGATTTCAATCTTCTTAAATTTCTTGAGGTTTGTTTTGTTTCCCAACATATGCTCTATCTCTGAGAATGTTCCATGTACACTTGAGAAGAATGTGTATTCTGTTGCTTTTGGATGGAATGTTCTCTATGTATCTATTAAGTCTATCTTGTCTGGTGTTTCATTGAAGGCCACTGTTTCTTTTTTGCCTCTCTGTCTAGATCTATCCATTGATGTAAGTGGAGTGTTAAAGTCCCTTATGGTCATTATGTTACCATCAATTTCTCCTTTTATGCTCGTTAATATTTCCTTTATGTACTTAGGTGCTCCTATGTTGGGCACATAGAGATTTATAAGTGTTATGTCCTCTTGTTGGATTGTCCCCCTTATCATTATGTAATGCTCTTCTTTGTCTCTTGTTACAGTTTTTGTTTTAAAGTTTATTTTGTTTGACATGAGTATTGCTACCCCAGCTTTCTTTTCATTTCCATTTGCATGGATTATCTTTTCCCATCCCTTCACTTTCAGTTTCTGAGTGTCTTTAGGTCTGAAGTGTGTCTCTTGTATGCAGCATATATATATATATATATATATATATATATATATATATATATATATATATATATATATATATAGGTCTTGTTTTTTTTTCATCCTTTCAGTGACTCTATGTCTTTTGATTGGAGCATTTATTCTGTTTCCTTTTATAGTAACTATTGATAAGTATGTACTTTCTGCCATTTGTTTTTTTCTGCATATTTTTGTAGTTGTTCTCTGTTCCTTTCTTTTCTTGCTTTCTTTCCTTGTGATTTGATGACTATCTTTAGCTTTATATTTGGGTTCCTTTCTCTTTCTTTGTGTATTGATTATAGGTTTTTAGATTGTGGTTATCATGAGGTTTGTATATAATACTCTATGTAAATAGTAATATATATTAAGTTGATGGTTTCTTAGGTTTGACTTTTTACTAAAAAAAAGCCTTACACTTTTACTCTCCTCCTCCCATGTTTTATATTTTTATATCATATGTCACATAAACATTTTTGTGTATCCCTTAACTTCTTATCATAGATATAGATAATTTTAGTTCTTTTGTCTTTTGACCTTTATACTAGCTTTATAGGTGGTTGATCCACCCCCTTACCTGTATATTTGCCTTTACCAGTGATATTCTTTCTTTGATAATTTTCTTGTTCCTATTTGTGGCCTTTTCTTTTCCACTTAAGAAAGTCTCTTTAACATTTGTTGTAAGACCAGTTTAGTGGTGATGAATGCCTTTAGTTTTTGTGTGTTCAGAAAGCTCTTTATCTCTCATATCATCTAATGATAACCTTGCCAGGTAGAGTTGTAGGTTTTTTCCTTTCAGTGCTTTGAGTATATCATGCTACTCCCTTCCAGCCTGTAAGGTTTCTGCTGAAAAGTCAGCTAGTAGCCTTATGGGGTTTCCTTTTATGTAACTTGTTGCTTTTCTCTTGCAACTTTTAGGGATCTCTATTTTTAACTTCTGACATTTTAATTATAATGTGTCTTGGTGTGGGCCTCTTTGGGTTCATCTTGTTTGGTACTCTCTGTGTTTCCTGTACCAGGATGTCTGTTTCCTTCCCCAGGTTAGGGAATATTTCAGCTATTATTTCTTCCAATAAGTTCTCTGCTCCTTTTTCTCTCTTCTCCTTCTGTGATACCTATAATACAGATGTTAGTATGCTTGATGTTGTCCCAGAGGTCCCTTAGACTGTCGTCATTCTTTTTAATTTTTTTTCTTTTTTCTATTCAGCTTGGGTGATTTTCCCTACTCTTTCATCCAGATCACTGATCTGTTCTTTTGTGTCACTTATTCTGCTTCTTCCCCATAGTGAATTTTTCATTTTCATTATTGTGTTCTACAGCTCTGATTTTTTTTCATATATTCCTATTCTTTGCTGAAGTTCTCACTATGTTCATCTATTCTTCTCCCAAGATCAGTGAGCATCCTTATGACTTTTAGTTTCTACTCTTTTTTTTTTTCTTTTTGTGAGGAAGACTAGCCCTGAGCTAACATCCGTTGCCAATCCTCCTCTTTTTTGCTGAGGAAGACTGGCCCTGGGCTAACATCTGTGCCCATCTTCCTCTAGTTTACATGGGACGCCGCCACAGCATGGCTTGACAGGCAGTGCATCTGTCCGTGCCCAGAATCCAAATCTGCAAAACCCCAGGCTGCTGAAGCAGAGCACGTGAACTTAACTGCTGTGCCACTGTGTCAGTCCCCTAGTTTGTACTCTTTATCAGGTAGATTGTTTATTTCTGTTTCAGTTAGTTCTTTTTATGAAGATTTGTCCTGTTCCCTTATTTGGAACATATTCCTTTTCCTCCTCATTTTGCCTACTTCTGTTTGCTTATAGCTATCTATTAGGTAGATCAGCCTTGTCTCCTGATCTTGGAAATATGACCGTATGTAAGAGATGCCTTATGAGGCCAGCAACATTCTGCCCTCTCATCACCCATGGTAAATGCTTCAGGAGTGTCCCTGTGTGGGCTGCATGTGCTGTTCTGCTATGGCAGAGTTGCTATTGCTGTGGGTGAATGGGTAGGCTAGGCTGGCCCCTGGGCTGGCTGATTGTAAAACTTGGCTGTGTGTGGCTGCTATGGTTACTTTATTGGGCAGGGAAGCCCTGTTATGGCTAGCTGTGAAATCTAATAACACACAACTACTGCTGTTTTGCTGTTAAGCAAGTGACACCTCTTGTGTGGCTGCTTGCTAGGCTCAGGGCTCATAATTGCTGCAGGCCTCTGGTGCAGCTTCTTGTGGTATGTGGCTATTGTCAGCTCTCTTTTGGGCAGGGCAAGCCTCTGGCAAGATCTGGCTGTGCTCTCCTGTGGTACACAGCTGCCTCAGAAGCAGACATGGGTGGAGATGGCTCTAGGCATCTCAGGCATTGGAAGGCAGAGCAGATCCCCTGTGTGGTTGTTTGTGATGGCCAGGAGCACAAGTTTCCTGTGGGTCCAGACACCCTGTTGCCCTTAGGCCCACATCCCGCACTGCTGCAAGCCCATATGCGCCCTGCCATCACGGGCCCACATGCCTTACAATGCGGGCCCACATGTTTGCCATGGGCTTGCTGGTGGGAAGAGCCAGTCCCTGGGGAGGTCTGCCTGCTGTCTGGCTGTGTTCCATTACCTCAGGTGTTCTAGTGGGCCAGGCAGAACCCTACACTGACAGGCTAGAGGGAGGAATATATATATCATACCTGCCAATGTCTGTGTCAGAACAACTGAACTAGGTCACAGTAATTGCTGTCACCGGTGTCTTGGTCCCTGGGTCTGTGGGTCAAGCTGCCTCCTGCCTCTTCAAGATGCACTTTGAGCCAAGTAAGTGAGTCTCTTTTACCAGCGGACTAGGTACTTTTTCTGGTGCTTTTGTGTTGGTTTCTAGGTCAGGTGAGTGTGCATGGACTCTTTAAGAGAAGGTTTTTCTTCCTCTGAAGTTCTATAGTTTTCCTGGGCATATTCCCCACTGGTTTTCAAAGCCAGCAAAGCCAGGTATTATGGGATCTCTTCTTCTTGTGCTGGACCTAAGGGCTCGGGTGCCTAATGTGGAGCTCAAAACTGTTGCTCATTCAGGAAAAGCTCTGTACCTTTGAGGTTGCTCCTGGCCATGAAGTGCCATGGCTAGTGTGTGTTTTTTTTCCTCAGTGGGGCTGTATTTCTGCCTCTTCCACCCCTGTCAGTGTTGTCCCTTCTGTGGAGATTTTTTTTATCCATTTTCCGGATCTCTCTCCGAGGAAATTGTTCCACAGGTAATTGTAGGTTTATTGTGTCTGTTGGAGGAGGCAAGTTCAGGATCCTTCTACACTGCCATATTTCAAACTCTTGAACTCATTCTTATTTGGCTTGCTCCTACCTACATAAGTATTCCTTATATGCATTGTCATAGTTTCAGAGAATCTCACTCATGTGCTCAAGTCAGTCAATATTAGGGATCAAGAAAGCAGTAGTGAAGACAGTTTTACTTTGGTACATAGATTGCATGGCCTGGGCAAAGGAAAACTGGATACTGTGTAGCAGAGTTACTGATAAATTCAGTAGCTTAGTGTCTCATTTTATTTATCATGACTGACTAAGATTACATTGCACTTTGGTTATGTTTTAGTTATTTTCTAGTTTTTTAAAACTATTTCTGTTATTGCCTCTTAACTGTGCATGAAGAAAATACATTTGGTTTGTGACTATACAACTCATACTCAAGAACTCCTCATCAATCATATTCTGTTGAGAAAGAAAGAAGAAAGGAAGAGAGTTATCTTTACTTGCAGGTCTCATAAGCCTAGGGGATGTATAGGCTTATGATTATTTTAATAGCAATTTTATGGTCTGGCATTTATTTCAAATTTTGCAAGAATTGTCATTTTCAGTTCCCTTTTGAAAGATATCCAGATATAAGGATGGTATGTTTTTTAAAAACCTCTGATATAGTTGAATTGGCTACATCTGAGCCAGGAATAAAATAGTTGTCCATTGTGACCTCATGTTCTGCCCTATCGAATTCAGGGTATGGGCATCCCCTCAATTAACCACAATAATGCGTTGAGACCAATTACAGATTTTTGTTTGCCTTTTAATATTTTCTTTTTTCTTATTATGTATGCTCTGCCACTGAACCTATAGTAGGAGAGAAATGTCATTGAAACCCTTTCTGTGAATGTTTTTTCTGGCTGCATTTCAGCATGGGACCACTAGGGGGTGTGCTCCCTCTAGCAACTCTAGCCCAACTATAGGAAATACTGGTTGGAATTCCTGGTGACAGGAGAAGCGTTTAAAAAGATATAAATGAAGACTGTCAAGGGACATTTCATCTATAGAGTTTAGACGTGCACCCAATCCAAAGTTTGTTGGGAATGTAGAAAACAGCTCTTTAGGTAGGCAGAAAATGAAGTGTAAACTAATGCTTTTTTCAGGGTTTAAAACTTAGGTAAATATTTGAATGGTGAATATACTTAATTTTAGTGACCTGTCCTACACCCAGCCACACAAAAATAGATGATTAATGGATTGTAAAGAGTAGTGGTTATGAGCATGGATTTGGGAGGAGACAGATTGCCTTGGTACAACATTTTGCTGTACTACTTATTGGCTTTTTGGCCTTGGACATTTTACTTAGCATTTGTGTGCCTCAGTTTCCTTACATGAAAAATGAGTATAATAGTTCCTACTTTATAGGGTTATTATAACATTAAAAATTTCAAGTCAGCTCTGATGGCCTAGTGGTTAAAGTTTGGTGCTCTCATCACTTTGGTGGCCCGGGTTTGTTTCCCGTTCATAGAACCACACCACCCATCTGTCAGTTGTCATGTTGTGGCAGTGACTCACATAAAAGAACTAGAAGGACTTACAATTAGGATATACATCCAGCCAGGTACTGTGGCTTTGGGGAGGGGAAAAAAAGATTCTTCTTTCCCCCAAAAGCTTTCATCCTTCCAATGCCAACATGAAAATAATACAAAATCCTCCCATAGCCCCCTCTTGGAATAGAATCTTTAAAAAAATAATTTCAAGTGCTTAGAACTGGGCCTGGCATGTGGTAAGCTCTATATTAGTGCTACTATTACTGCTGCTGCTTAACTGGCTATTCTAATTATGTCTGTTGGGATGTGCAATAAAATCATAAGTTTAAGGGTAAAATTATGGGAGTTCATTTCCTTTTTTTTTAAAAAAATTAATTTTTATTGAGATATAATTTACATAGATCATTGTATATGTTTAGATGTACAACATGTTGATTTGGTATATTTGTATATTGCAATATGATTACCACAGTAGTGTTAGCTAATACTTCTATCATGTCACATAATTATCATTTCTTTTTTGTGGAAACAATTAAGGTCTAGTTTCTTGGCGACTTTGAAGTTTATAATACAATATTGTTGCCTGTAATGACTATGCTGTGCATTAGATCTCCAGAACTTATTTATCTGCTGGTTGCAAGTTTGTACCCTTAAACCAATCTCTCCAATTCTTCCAGCTCCCCACCACTGGTAACCACCAATCTACTCTCTGTTTCTATGGGTTTGGCTTTTTTGAGATTTTGACATATAAGTGATATCATATGGTATTTGTCTGTCTCTGTCTGATTTATCTCACTTAGCTTAATGCCCTCACAGTCCATCCATGTTTTCACAAATGGAGGGATTTTCTTCTTTCTCATGGCTGAATAATGGTCTGTTGTATATAAATACCACATCTTCTTTGTCCATCTATTGTAACTGGACACTTAGGTTGTTTCCATATTTTGGCTACTGTGAATAAAGCTACAATAAACATAGGAGTGCACATATCTCTTTGACATCCTATTTTCATTTCCTTGTATATATATTCAGAAGTGGAATTGCTGGATCATATGGTAGTTCTATTTTTAACTTTTTGAGGAGCCTCCATACTATAAATGGTAGGATAGAATGAAAGAGTTGTGTAGATCTGAGGCAAGATGGTGAAGGTATGCTATTGTTTCTGGTAGGAGGAAAAACAAATTGATTCTGATTTTTCTTGCTTATTTACTAAGTGGAGGAAAAGATATCCACTATATTAATAGTATATACTAAGGACCAAGGACTGCATCGATTTGCTCTAGGCCTCACATCTGGAATAGCAGCTAAAATTGGAGTTACCACCTGATTAAATTTAAGGTAAACCACTGCCATTCTCTGTGACCCATATACATTGGCAAGATGGGTGAGTTAAATCAAGAATATAATAGGAATCATCTCTTCATCTTTGAAGTCTTTGCTAACAGTACCAATCTCTGTGATTCTCTAATGGATACTTTACTGTTTTGGGTTTACTATTTTGTTAGGAAGGGGGCTTCAATTTGGCCTTTTCACCATAATGGATCTTACTTCACAGGTCAAGGAGAGACTGTGGGGATTCTGCCAGTTGCAGATTATCTATTTCACCTGTACAACAGGAGCTTGGGCAATAACCACAGGGTGGATTCCGGCTCTCATTCTGCCTACTGCTATTGTGGGCAAAGGAAATTCAACAGAGTTTGATGTTTGGGATGCTTTAGGATATATGTCAGTCTTTCATATATGTATTTATCAGTTCTTCAGATCACAAATTAAACACAATCAAGCCTCTAGGTCTCACTTGAGACCTAGCAAAGTTTGAATTCAACTGAGTTTGTAGTTTTCTAACCTGTAGAGTCAAACTTAGAGTTTGGTTTTTGGCTTCTTCAGCCTGCAGCTATAAGCAATAAAGGATTCTTTTAACATAGTCATAGAAACTCTGGTTTTCACGCTTTCCCTTAAGCCAAGAATAGGGCTTTGAGCTTGTTACTCTTTTTCTTTAAGTTGTTCAGTGCCATCAGAAGCAACTCTTCTACTCTACAGTCCTGACTTTCTCTTTTCCCTTGCAGTCACTTGCTCTCCTAAAGTCTTGTATCCAATGGGCACTTATTATAGGTGACAACATTTTAAAATTTGTGTTTTAGTCTATTCAGGCTGCTATTAAGAAAATACCATAAACTGGGTGGCTTATTACAACAAACATTTATTTCTCACAGTTCTGGAGGCTGGGAAGTCCAGGATCATGGCACTAGCAGATTCTGTGTCTGGAGAGGGCCTGCTTCCTCCTAGACAGCTGTCTTTTCATAATAGCCTCACATGGTGGAAAGGCTAAAGGAGCTTTCTCAGGCTTTATTTTTTATTTATTTTTGGTGAGGAAGATTAGTACTGAGCTAACATCCATTGCTGATCTTCCTCTTTTTTTCTGAGGCAGATTGGCCCTGAGCTAACAGCTTGTCCATCTCCCTCTATTTTATACATGGGACTCCTGCCACAGCATGGCTTGATAAGCAAGGCATAGGTCCGTGCCTTCAATCCAAACCCACGAATGCAGGGCTGCCAAAGCAGAGAGCACAAACTTAACCACTACACCACCAGGCCAGCCGCGGTTTATTTATTTTTTTAATCAACTTTAGACATTATCTATTTACTGTGTTTCATGATAGATAAACATCTGGTTCTCCTTCATAATCCCCTACCTTCCTTATTTCTATCCTCCCAATATTATTGTAGCACTATTTTTAGTTAAATCAATAACCAATGTTTATATCCTTAGATATATATGAAAACTGTTCACTGAAGAACCAAATGATGTACTATGATTACATTTGCTTGCTTGTACAATTTAAATTTTTCTAGCAATAATAATTTTTCACTTGCATAGTTTTGTATTTTTATATATATATATTTTTTCTAAATGCACTCTCAGATTGCTTACTCTTTTGATTTTTCTTTCCTTTTCATTTTTTGACCTGAAGATTTTCCTGTCAGATCTCTGTCATTTTGCTTCAGTGTGGACTGGTTGATGTATAGGCCAGTTGTTAACCTGGAACTTGTCTTTACTGCTCTCCTAATCCACTGTTTTCTTGACTCCATACTTTCTGCTTTCATTTTAAAAAATTCTTACCTTGTATCAGTTTCTTAATATCTTTTAGTTTGTTTAGAAATATTAGGTTATAATTTTCACCTGTCCTGTAGGCATGTCTTTCTGGAATGCTTGCATTGTAGGGATGTTATTCTGCTTCTCATTTACTCTTTTTTTTTTGCTGATTTTTTATATTGCGATATAATTGACATATAACGTTATATTAGTTTCAGGTGTACAGCATACTGATTCAATAATTGTATGTATTGTGAAATGATCAACACAGTAGGTCTAGTTAACATCTATCAGCACATATAGTCATAAATTATTTTTTCTTGTGATGAGAACTTTTAAGATCTACTCTCTTAGTGACTTTCAAATGTACAATGCACTGTAATGAATTATAGTCACCATGCTGTATATTACATCCCCAGGACTTATTTATTTTATAACTGGAAGTTTGTACCTTTTGATCACCTTCACCTATTTCATTCACCCCACCCTCCACCTCTGGGAACCACCAGTCTGTTCTCTATCTCTCTGAGTTGATTTTTTTTTAAGATTTCACAGATAAGTGAGATCATATGGTATTTATCTTTTTCTGCCTGACATTTCATTTAGCATAATGGCCTCAAGGTCCATCCATGTTGTCACAAATGGCAAGATTTCCTTCTTCTGTATGGATGAATAATTTTCCCATGTATATATATGTATATATATGAGGAAGGAAGGAAGATTCACTCTGAGATAACATCTGTTGCCAATCTTCATCTTTCTTTTTTGAGAAAGATTAGCTGTGAGCTAACATCTGTGCCAGTCTTCCTCTATTTTGTATGTGGGTCACCACCACAGCATGGCTGAAGAGTGGTGTAGGTCTGCGCCTGGGATCTGAATCCCTGATCCTGGGCCACCAAAGTAGACTGCTCTGAATCCAACCACCAGGGCATGAGGCTGGCCCCTATACCACATTTTCTTTATCCATTCATCCATCAGTGGACACTTAGGTTGCTTCCATGTCTTGGCTATTGTAAATAATGCTACAATGAACATGGGGCAGGGGGTACTGATATCTTTTTGAGTTAATGTTTTCATTTTCTTCAGATAAATACCCAGAAGTGGAATTGCTGGATCATTTGGTAGTTCTATTTTAGTTTTTTGAGGAAACTACACACTCTTTTCCATAGTGGCTGTACCAATTGCATTCCCACCAATAGTCCACAAGGGTTCCCTTTTTATCACATCCTTGCCAACACTTATTATTTCTTATCTTTTTGATAAGAGCCATTCCAACAGGTGTGAGGTGATGTCTCATTGTGGTTTTGATTTGCATTTTCCTGATGATTACTGATGCTGAGCACCTTTTCATGTACCTGTTGGCCATCTGTATGTCTTCTCTGGAAAAATGTCTGTTCAGATCCTGAGGTCCTTTTTAAATCAGATTGTTTGTTTTTTGCTATTGAGTTGTATGAGTTCTTCATATATTTTGGATATTAACCCCTTATCAGATATATGATTTGCAAATATTTTCTCCCAATCTGCAGATTGCCTTTTCATTTTGTTGGTGCTTTCCTTTGCTGTACAGAAGCTTTTTAGTTTGATTACTGCTTTCACTATCTCACTTAACATTCAAAATTATCCTGAAAAATATGCATTGTTATTCCTCATTTGACCAATAAGGAAACTGAGAGTCTGAGAATTTAACTAATTGGCCAAGGTGACATATCCAATAAAAATAGACTTTTAATTTTAACCCAGGCCTGTCTAATTCCAAAACCCAAATTTGGTTATATTTCAAAAGGTTAACTTTTAAGGAGTGAGCTACCCAAGCAGATGTTGGATAACTGTCTTTCAAGGATGTTACAGAAAAGGATGTCTTCTGCAAAATTGTCATTAAGTCTCTTTCAAAACAAAGATTTTGTGACTTCTTGGAACCTATAAGAATATTAAGGATTCTGATCAAAAAAGTGATGGCGTTTATATCATGACTGGTGAGAAATAGAAAGAGATGTGGGTCTTCAGTCCCCCTATTGCTGAATATTACTTTTATGAAAATCCTGTGCAACTAAATACAGATTGTGGCAACTTGTCAATGGTTGAAAGATACTCCTTCTGCCAAGAAGATATCTCAGAATCAGCCCCTTAGAGTTTTCCCTACTGAATAATTCCAGGCTGACCTTCAACCATCAAGTGTGAAGCATACCCTTGGCAAAAGGCCGCGAACTTACAGTAACTTCTATTTTGTAGATTGAACTAACCATTGCATACTTGTTTCTCATTAAATTTAAAGACAAAGGTTTTGAGAAAACTTTTTAAATGCATTTTTTAATGCATTAACCTTTTCACTAGAGACACAGGCCTGTCCAAACAATATCTTTATATTTTCTTATACATCATATTTCCCTAGCAAACAGTGGTGAGATAAAAACCTGATTAACTTTCACCAAAATGTATCTAAGCTCCTGAGCATAGATTGGTGTAATTAGTCACCATTATTTGTGCTCTATTTTTTCCAGCTTCATTGAGATCAAATTGACACATAGCATTGTATAAGTTTAAGATATACATGATTTGATACACGTAAATTTGTGAAATGATTACAGTAGGATTAGTAAACACCTCCATGACCTCATATAATTACCATTTCTTAGCAAATTTCAATTATATAATACAGTATTGCTAACTACAGTCACCATGTGTACATTAGATTCAAAGAACTTGTTCATCTTAGAGCTATAAGTTTATACCATTTCACTAACATCCCCCTATCCCCCTCAACCCTCAGTCCCTGCAACCACAATTCCACTCTATGAGTTTGGCTTCTTTAGATTCCACATATAAGGGAGATCATACAGTATCTGTCATTTTTTTCCAGATTTATTGAGATATTATTGACATATAACATACATAAGTTTAAGGTGTACAAAGTGATGATTTGATACATGTATATATTGCAATATGACAACTACAGTAGGGTTAGTTAACACATTCATCCCTTCACATGATTACCATTTGTGTGTGTGTGGTGGTAAGATTTAAGATCTACTCTCTTAACAACTTTCAAGTATATAATACAATATTGTTATTTGACACCAAAAGCAAAGGCCACAAAAGCAAAAATAAATAAGTGGGCCTTCATCATAGTGTGCAGGATATACTAGGCTCGAATATGTTAATCATTATTGCAATTCTTTTCATTGTTGATGACTGTAATAGCGAGACTATTTGCTTTTAAGATGAGGAAACTTAAGTTGAGTCAAAACAATACAGGAGAATTGTTGACTCACATTACCAGGAAGGGCAAGGGTGAAGATGGCCTTTAGAGTGACTGGTACTAAGAACTGTTTCACCTACTAATACGAGTCCATGGATGGCTGTTATATGGCCCTCATATCATATGAATTGTGTTTAGAAGCTCAAGGAATCTTGATTATTGTTCTTTGTGTGGGTTTGATGGAAGCATCATAAACCAGCAATGGAAAAACAGTTTTATTTCTCCAATAACTGATATAACTTATCCCTCTTTTTAAAGGTAAGGTCAGAAGCAGAAAAATATAGCAGTCCATGTTTTCTTAGTTCTTTCCAATAAACACTAGTCCTTCCCAATAATTGATTATCTAGTAGTTAAAATGTCAATTGAGGGCCTATCAGTTGCAGGTCATATATAGAGCTATTGATGCTGTGTCATTTGCTTGCCATACTTGATGAGCTTCTACTTAAGAGAGCTTGGTATATGTACTGTGTGCTCTCTGTGTGTGCTGTCCTTGCCCCGCTCCAAGTTCTGATGGCTCCTCAGATAGGGCCTTCTAGCCTCCATTCAGTGATTGAATCTCACTCATTTTTGGTATGTTTCTTTGTTCTTAACTGAGGTATCTCTCACAGGCTAGCCCACTGACACCTCTTTTTGACCTTCTCAGTGTCCTTAGTACTATGTATCAAGGAGTATTTCTAAGTCTCTTAGTTTGCTCTCCTGGAACAGGGGATGGTGTAGGTCTCAGGACCTATCACTATTGCCATCTCAGTACAGAGCACTTCTGTGAGCATCAAACCAGGAGAAATCCCAATGAGAATGGGCACTTCACCTTGCATTCCAGATTTACTCAACCCCCTGAAAGAGATTGGTTGCAGCAATAACCTTAATTTGTCCACACCTCCTTATAGTATTTGTCTTGTAGCTTTTATATTGATTCTGGGCTTGACCATGTGAAATGCTTTGGCCAATGAAAGACTACATAATGTGATGCAAGTAGAGATTTGAAACTTATGTGCACATTGGACTTGCTCTCTTGCTGCTCTTGGAACCCTGCTAGTTTAGCCTGCTGGAGGATAAGAGACCACATGGAGCAGACACAAGCTGTCCTAATTGGGGCCATCTTAGATAAGTCCCTATCAATCTGGCATCTGACCATACATACGTGAACAGGATGAACTGAGATCAGTGACCGGACTCAAACCAGAAGTATCCAGCTGAGCCCAGCCCAGTTTGCCAAACTCACAGGAATTTGACCTAAATAAATGGTTGTTGTGTTAAGTTACTAAGATTTAAGATGGTTGATTATATAGCAAGACAGAACTGATAATCTCATAAGTAATTCTATTACGTATATTATAATAAACACAAATGGAAATAAAAGGGATGTGGTAAAGGCAAAGTAAAGAATATTTTAAAATAATTTTAAATTTAATGTTACTTAGAACAAAATACTTGTCTGGTTATAAGTTTGGTTTATTTCAATATTTGCTTTTAATAGCTGTCGGTTGTAAAACACACCTCATGATGTTAGTATATGGTTCAAAAGGGGAAGTATACTATTAGCTGTACTTAACAAGTTATGATTCTCATTTTTCAATTCTCTCCATAAATCTTTTTGTTGAAACTAGGTAGTAAACACCTTCTTTCATGATATTAATCGAGTTGTTCTTAAAAACTGATGAGAGGGTGTTTCATTTTAAACTCATTAATAAATTAGTTTAAAAGCCACTGAAACCTCTCTTTTGAATATTTCAAAGAGGAAGGTGTATAAGCTACATCCTTACATAATTTCTGGCAAAAGAAAAAAAATCACAACATGGTGGGAATATTTCTTTTCTAAGCATCGGTTTTCCAACTGCTCTCTCCATAACACAAGTTTCATTTATAAAGTGGTTGTCTTCTCATTTATTGTTGATTGTCTTCTCATTTATTGTAAGTAGTTGTCTTCTCACTTATTGTTAAAACATCGTCTTGACCTTGAAAGCACAGGTTATTTATGTGTGTGTGTGTCTGTGTGCTCACGTGCTTTAATATCTGCTAATTGGCATACCACCAGAAGCTATTTCACAGCACTGATAAAGTGAGCAAAATTGGAACACTTGTCATTTTTTTGTTTTTTAAGCAATACTTAATAAGCTTCCAAATTCTTTTAAGTAATCTACTAAAGTGAACAAAATGGTCACTTCTTATCTTGTTAAAAAGTATCATAAATATTCTAAGAAACATCTTCTTTTTATGAAATTAACCATACTGAGGTGTTATGAGTTATGATGCCAACTGCCTGGAGTTAGGCCAGATTTCATAGGTTAAGGGCATAGTCCTCCACAAGACCACACTCATTTCACACACCAACCACAAGTTTGGGGGTTTCCAGGGCTACCCCCACTTCTGATCAACTGCCTATAAATTTGGGGGTTCCCTTGATTCCCTCAGATTTGGCAAATCTCTAGAACTCATGCAACTTAGAAAAGTGCCAGCCATACTTATGATTACACTTTTAGTATAGCAAAAGATTATAAATTAGAGCCAGCCAAAGGTAGAGGTGCATAAGGTGAAGTCTGGGAGGGTCCCAAACATGGGGCTTTAATTGTCCCTATGGATGTGTCACCTTCATGGCATATAATGTATGACAATACACAGAGTATTGCCAACCAGGGGAGCTCATCTGACCTTTGGTGCCCAGTGCTTTTACTGAGGTTCATTAGATAGGCATGCTTGATTAAGTCATTTGCCACAAGGTCGAACTCAGTCTCCAGCATCCCCCTGTTGTCTGGGCTGATATCTCATGGCTCAAAGTCTCAACCCTCTAACCCTGTGTTTGGTCTTTCTGGCTTGGCCAGTCTCTGTCTTAAATCATCTTGTTAGCATAAACTATCTAGGGGCCCCGTATGAGCGACTTTATTAGCACAAAGTATCAGGGCTCACCAGAAATAACAAAGACACTCCAGTTCTACTCAGGAAATTCCAAGGATTTAGAGGCTACCTCTCAGGAACTGGGTACAAAGGCCAGCCAAATTCTTGATTACACAGATATTTAAACTGCAATATGATGCAACACGCAGAGTGAATAAACAGTGGAGGTACACCACCAACTTCTCAGAGTTGCAGAACCTCCACTCTTTCCTCACGCTAGATCCCGTACCACACATGACATGCAACCAACGCTAAATCCATATGACATTAGTGAAGCTTAGTTTCCTTAACATTTTATATACATATAAATAGAAGTTCTAATACCTTATTTCTGTGCCCTAGAGGATCTGTGAGCAATAAATTGTTGTTTAAACTACTCAGTCTATGGTATTTTGCTGTCCTTGACATGTCTCCCTGTAGGTAGAGTGTCCATCCTTGCTCCATTCACAGCAAGTCCAGGTGACTTCCATTGGCCAATGGAATCAGAGTGGATGTAATGTACACCTTATCTGAATAGAGGATTTGAATGTTACTAGATGTTTCAGGTTCCAAGGAACTGCTCTGTGATCCTAGGTTCCAGAATGAGACAATACTTAGAGAAGAGTCAAGCAGAGTTACAGTCAACCTTACACAGACCCTAAGCCCACATGTAATGTGAATGAGAAATAAATGTTTGTTTTTGTAAGCCACTCAGATTTTGGGGTTGTTTGTGATAAGTGAAATCCAGTTATAATGCGACTTACTCCAGGGAAAAAGAGAGACCTTTAGGAATATAGTTTGTTTTCTCCTTACAAGCTTAGATTATTAAGACTCTGATAATCAATGATTATTATTGGGATGAAGGTGTGTACGTGCACACTTGTCCATGTGCAAGGGCTTGTTAGGTCCAGGAATTATTGGTAAGAATTAGCTCTTCCTCTTCTCTTACTTTTTTTCATACCTCTTTCCCCTTTCTGACTAAACAACTCAGTCCTAAATAAAGCATTAGATGGGGCAGAGCAAGGTAGGTGTCTATTATATGGTGGAGTGGGAGAGCAAGAGTGGTCTGATGCAGGTGGTCAGGGCTCAGGCAGGGGGAAAAATGGTGACTATGCAGGGAGTTGGCTTGGCAGTGGTGTTAGGGCCCAAGAAGAGTGAGGAGAAATCCCTGCAGTGGTGAGAAACCAGCATGGGGAACCAGAGCCTGTACACATTGAGGAGAGTGTCCACACATGGCAATGGCCTGTTTCAGGGTATCAGAAGCAGCCTGGTGTGGGGTGCCAGTGCCTGAGATGTGAAAAGGACGTGTATGTGGTGGGGTGGTCAGGTGCAGGGAGCTCAGGCAGGGTGGGGAGGACCTGTCATGGGGTGTCAGGGCCAAAGCATGGTAAGGAAAGGGTCCATGCAGAAGGTAGACCCGGTGTGGGTTTCAGAGACTGAGCAGGATGAGGAGGCTGTCCATGTGGTAGGGCAGCCCAGTGTAGGGCCTCAGAGCCGGGGCAGGCTGAGGAGGGTTTCCACACATGAAAGTGAGTAGGGTGTTAGAGCACAATTGGTGTAAGGACAGATTCCAAGTGGGAGTTAGGGAGCCAGCATCAGGAATCAGAGTCCAGGCAGAGTAAGGAGGGCTTTCCTATGGAGGTTGGCCTAGCATAAGGTGTCACCAGAGCAGGTGAGAAGGTGGTCCGTGGGGTTGGCTGGCCCAGTAAAAGAAAAGCCAAGGAGAATGAAGAGGGCATCAACAAAAATGGGGGCCTGGATTGGGCCCAATCAGGAAGAGAAGGGCATCTTAGTCGGGGAGGGAATGACAGCAAAGATAGAAGTTTGGTTAATTCCAAGGGATTGATCAAATAAATAAATAAAGATAATAGAAGCAGGTTTCTCAGTGTCATGGAAAGGAGTTAGGAATGTAGAAAGAGAGAAAACTAGAATGAACTCTTTGGTGTTGGACTGGAATTAGAGGTATTAGCGTGAACTCATGGTTTTCAATATATTTAGATATAGAAATAAATATAGAGGTAAATGTGTGTGTGTGTGTGTGTGTGTGTGTGTGTTATGCATAAGAAGGAGGAGTCAGGTGGGGGAGATAAAAAGGAGGTGGATCATTTGGGGAGAGCTGAATCTAGGGTGTCAGCTGGGAGCATGTCTGTGGAAAGATTCCACATGAAGGATGTAATTTTTGGAGTTTTTGCTTCTTGTTCTTTGGAAAAAGTCATATTCAGCACTCAGTTTATCACCTTCTAAATTGTTATTCCATTAACTTATCCCAATTTGTTAAAAAAATCATCATATATACCTGTATAACATTTTGTTGTGGTGGTGTGGAGTACAAGGGATAGAGAAGGATGGCATAAAGGGTAGCCAATTCCTCTAACACTCAATAGAGAGAGCTGCTTTCAGGAACTACTGGAGGTGACTATACCAAATGAGTGGAGATTCATGATGGAGTTAAGAACAACAGGGAAAAGCAGAGAGCACTGAGGAGCAGCTTCAGAAGGCATACGAGCTAAACTTTGACTTTTCCACTACATTAGTACACTGACTCTTGAGAGTGGGGAGGCTGACATGTTAGTTTTTGTCAATGATCCTCTTCAAATGTGGTCTCCAAAAGTTGCCTGATCAGCCATCAATGATGAGGAGAATGCAGACTGAATGAGTATATGGCCAGGTTGGTTGGTCTATAAGTAATTATATTTGCATGTAGATGCACACAAATACTTGAATTTCATTCTTGCTGGTGAGTTCAGATAACACAGTTCTAAGGAAAGATTTCCCTAATCACTTAGTTCCTCTTTTCCTTTCCTTCCTATTTCTTTCCTGTACACTTTGAGTTCATCCTTTTATTACATATACTAGCATATGTCTAAATGCTGTGATTTTCACTGTGCTGGTCCTGGGCATTGGGCCTATCTGAGGTTTTTAGTTTTCATGAGAGTCCTCTCAGGGTATTTGCCTATCTGGGACCTCTGTTCTCATCTAATTGCATGATAGGAAGTATGTCAAGTTACCACCATATTTGGGTTTTATTTTAAGATGTTTTCACGAAGAGATGAAAAGAATTTTTTGAAGAGAGCAGAAGATCTCTTCTCAATATGTCTTCAGAGATCACTTATGCTGAAGTGAGGTTCAAAAATGAATCCTAGTCCTCAGGCAGCAAATCAGAGCCTCCTGCAGGTAAGAAACATTTTCTGGTGGTCAGAGTTAATGATGAGATGAAGGATGAAGAGAGAATACTGTAAACGAAGCACAGTAATGTTAGTTGCTGGTTCTCCGACTGGCCACAGTTGGGAAACGAGATTTTCAGAAGACTGAGTTGCCTGAAAAGAAGCTATAAGGGGTTGTACAGTTATACTACAACAAAACTGAGGTGTGAGAAATCCACTATAGTCCCGAGCTAAGGAGAGTGGTAGTTATGGTGAAATGTTGTCCTCCTGTGCCTTCTGAGGCTGAATGAGACTGCAGTCAAGAGATTGGGTGCAGATCTTGAAACCATCAGCCCAGATGCAGGGGCTATTGATGAATTAGTGGACTTTGTTTCTTGATCAGTAAGACAGGATGAATTTGGGTGGAAGTGTTGTGGGTGTATTTGTTAATACTGGACTAATGTGGAACAAAAGATCATTGCAGATGAAAGACTAGAAAGTCTTACAAAGAAAGTTCCTTACATTTCAAGGGAAATTACTCTGCAATCAGAAAATCCATTGCATACTGCATCTCTGAGATGGATTAAACTAAGTTTGGGAGTAGACAAAAGGTAATTTGATTAGCATGTATGATAGACATAGAGCAAAAGAAAGAGAAGAAAAGCACGCAGACTATAAGAAACTATGAGAGGGAGGTCACGATTTCTTTTCCAAAACACTTCTGTGAAGATGTGGAGAATGTTTTTTTCCCCTTAAAAAACTTTATATAACTTCTTTATTATATGTCAAAATGTTCATTATACAAAAAAATTAAAAGTTAGAGGTATACACAAATTTAAATTATATTGTATTCTTACCATCTAGAGATAACTATAATTTACGTTAGTGTATATCCTTCCAGATATAAATATACATAAATGTGTATATGTATTTTTCTAAGTATGAGATCATATTATACATTATTGAGGCTTTTTCCCCCACCTGGCAATTATTTATAACTTAAAGAAAATAATTCTTTTTTATTGAGGTATAATTGACATATAACGTTATATTAGTTTCAGGTGTACAACGTAATGATTTGATCTTTGTATATATTGCAAAATGATCACCACAATGTCTAGCAAACATCCACCACCACACATACACAAAGTTTGTTTTTCTTTTGATGAAGACTTTTAAGATTTACTCTCTTAGCAACTTTCAAATACAGTATGCAATAATATTTAATAGTTAATAATACTGTAAGTTGCTATAGTCACCATGCTACAGTACATCACCATGACCTATTTATTGTATAACTGGAAGTTTGTATCTTTTGATGTCCTTCATCCATTTTGCCCACCCCACCCCCAAACTGCCTCTGGCAACCACCAATCTGTTCTCTGCATCTATGAGTTCTGTCTTTTAAAATTTTATTTTATTTATTTATTTTTCTGTAGTAACATATGTTTATAACATTATATAAATTTTAGGTGTACATCATTTACATCATTATATTTTGACTTCTGTGTAGATAACATTATGTTCACCACCCAAAGTCCTTTTGCCCTCCACCCTCCCATTCCCCTCTTAGAACCACCAATCTAATCTCTATGTATAATCTAGGTATAATCTCTATACCTATGTGTTTGTTTGTTATTGTTGTCTTTTTTTAATCTTCCACATGTAAGTGAAATCGCACGATATATGACTTTCTCCATCTGACTTATTTTGCTTAGACTAATACCCTCAAGGTCCATCCATGTTGTTGCAAAGGCAAGATTTCATCTTTTTTATTGCTGAGTAGTATTCCATTATATATATACATGTATGTGTATATATATATGTATATATATATATATACCACATCTCTATACATTCATCCACTGATGGGCACTTAGGTTGTTTCTAAGTCTTGGCTATTGTGAATAATGCTGCAATGAACATAGGGGTGCAAATATCTTTTCAAATTAGTGTTTTTGTGTTCTTTGGAGAAATACTCAGAAGTAGACTAGCTGGATCATATGATAGTTATATCCTTAATTTTTGAGGAATGTCCATACTGTTTTCCATAGTGGCTGCACCGGTTCACATTCCCACCAACAGTGTGTGAGGATTGCCTTTTCTCCACATCCTCTCCAACACTTGCAATTTCTTATCTTTTTAGTAAAAGCCATTCTGCTGGGTGTGAAGTTATATCTCATTTAATTTTTGACTTGCATTTCCCTAACAATTAGTGATGTTGAATGTCTTTTCCGGTGCCCATTGGCCATCTGTATATTTCCTTTGGAAAAATGCCTATTCAGATTCTTTGCCCATTTTTCAAGGTATTGTTTGCTTGTTGTTGAGTTGTATGTTCACATATTTTGTATATTAACCACTTATTAGATATATGATCTGCAAATATCTTCTCCTAATTTTTAGATTGTCTTTTCATTTTGTTGATGGTTTCTTTTGCTGTGCAGGAGCTTTTCAGTTTGATGTACTCCCATTTGTTTATTTTTCTCTTTTGTTTCCCTTGCCTGGGGAGACAATATTCAAGAAGATACTGCTAAGAACAATGTTGAAGAGCATATTGCCTTTGTTTTCTTCTAGGACTTCTATGGTTTCAGGCCTTACATTCAAGTCTTTGACCCATTTTGAGTTAATTTTTGTGTATGGTGTAAGATGATGGTCTACTTTCATTCTTTTGCATGTGGCTGTCCAGTTTTCCCAACACCATTTGTTGAAGAGACTTTCCTTTCTTGATTGTGTGTTCTTGGCTCCCTTGTCAAAAATTAGCTATCCATAGATGTGTGGGTTTATTTCTGGGCTTTTGATTCTGTCCGATTGGTCTGTGTATTTGTTTTTGTGCTAGTACCATGCTGTTTGATCATTATAGCTTTGTAGTGTATTTTGAAAACAGGGAATATGATTCTTTTTTTTCCTCAAGATTGCTTTGGCTATTTGGGCTCTTTTGTTGTTCCATGTGTATTTAAGGAATCTTTACTCTGTTTCCATGAAAAATGTAATTGGGACTTTGACAAAGATTGCAAATAATCTATGGATTGCTTTAGGAAGTATGGATATTTTGACTACATTAATTGTTCCAATCCTTGAGAATGGAAATCTTTCCATTTTTTGTGTCTTCAATTTCTTTCAACAATGTTTTATAGTTTTCAGTGTTTAGGTCTTTCACCTCTCTTCTCAAATTTATTCCTAAATATTTTATTCTTTTTGTTGCAATTGTAAATGAGATTGTATTCTTCATTTCTCTTTCTGCTGTTTTGTTGTTAGTGTAGAGAAACACAACTGATTTTTTGTATGTTGCTTTGTACCCTACGACTTTACTGTATTTATTATTTCTAATAATTTTTTGGTGGATCCTTTAGGAATTTCTATACATAAAATCATGTCATCTGCAAATAGTGACAGCTTTACTTCTGCCTTTCCAGTTTGTATCCCTTTTGTTTCTTTTTCTTGCCTGATTGGTCTGGCTAGGACTTCCAATACTATATTAAATAAGAGTGGCAAAAGTGGGCATCCTTGTCTTTTTCCTGTTCTTAGAGGGATAGCTTTCAGTTTTTCACCACTGAGTGTGATTTTATCTGTGGGTTTGTCATATATGACCTCTATTATTTTGAGGTACCTTCCTTCTGCACCCATTTTATTCAGAGTTTTTATCATAAATGGATGCTGTATCTTGTCTAATGCTTTCTCTGCATCTATTGAGATGATCATGTGATTTTTTTCTTCTTCATTTTGTTAATGTGGTGTATCACATTGATTGATTTGCAGATGTTGAAACACCCTTGCATCCCTGGTATAAACTCCACTTGATCATGGTATATGATCTTTTTAATGTATTGTATTTGATTTGCTAATTTTTTTGAGGATTTTTGCATCTATGTTCATCAGCAATTTGGTGTGCAATTTTCTTTTTTTGTGTTATCTGGTTTTTTTTTGTGTGTGTGGGGAACACCAGCCCTGAGCTAACATCTGTTGCCAATCCTCCCCTTTTTGCTGAGGAAGACTGGCCCTGGGCTAACATCTGTGCCCATCTTTCTCCACTTTATATGGGACGCCACCACGGCGTGGCTGACAGGCAGTGCATCGGTGGGGACCTGGGATCCGAACTCGCAAACCCCGGGCTGCCAAGCACGAACTAAACCACTGCGCCACCGGGTGGCCCCCTGTGTTGTCTGGTTTTGATATCAGGGTAATGTTTGCCCCATAGATTGAGTTAGGAAGTGTTCCCTGATCTTCAATTTTTTGGAAGAGGTTGAGAAGGAGAGGTGTTAAATATTCTTTGAATGGTTGGTTTATTTCACCAGAGAGGCTGTCTGGTCCTGGACTTTAATTTTCGGGGAGATTTTTGATTACTGTTTCGATCTTTTTACTAGGATTGGCCTATTCAGATTCTCTAATATCTTCTTGATTCCGTTTGGGGAGGTTGTATGATTCTAAGAATTTATCCATTTCTTCTAGGTTATCCAATTTATTGGCATATAGCTTTTCATAATGTTCTCTTATAATCCTTTGTATTTCCGTGGTGTCCATTGTAATTTCTCCTTCTTTGTTTCTGATTTTATTTATTTGAACCTTCTCTCTTTTTCTTGGTGAGTCTAGCTAAAGATTTGTCAAGTTTGTTTATCTTTTCAAAGAACCAGTTCTTGTTTCATTGATTCTTTATATTGTCTTTCTAGTCTCCACTTCATTTATTTACTCTCTGATTTCCTTCCTTCTACTGATTTTGGGCTTCATTTGTTCTTCTTTTTTCTGATTCCTTTAGGTGGACTGTTCACTTGTTTATTTGAGATGTTTTTTGTTTCTTAACGTAGGCTTGTATTGCTATAAACTTCCCTCCTAGTACTGCTTTTGCTGTATCCCATAAGTTTTGGTATGTTGTGTTTTCATTTTCATTTGTCTCCAGGTATTTTGTGATTTATCCTTTGATTTCTTCATTGATCCAGTAGTTGTTCAGTAGCATGTTGTTTAGTCTCAACATATTTGTGACTTTTCCAGTTTTCTTCTTGTGGTTTGATTTCTAGTTTCATACCATTGTGGTCAGAAAAGATGCTTAATATGATTTCAATCTTCTTAAGTTTCTTGAGGCTCATTTTGTTTCTCAACATATGGTTTATCTTTGAGAATGTTTCATGTGCATTTGAGAAGAATGTGTGTTCTGTTGCATTTGGATGGAAAGTTCTGTATATATCTATTAAGTCCATCTGGTCTAATGTTTCATTTAAAGCCACTGTTTCCTTGTTGACTTTCTGTCTAGATGATCTATCCATTGATGCAACTGTGGTGGTAAAGTCCTCTACTATTATTGTGTTGCTCTCAATTTCTCCCTTTAGGTCTTTTAATAGTTGCCTTATATACTTTGGTGCTCCTATGTTCAGTGCATATACATTAATAAGTGTTATGTCTTCTTGGTGGAATGTTCCTTTTATCATTACATAATGTCCATCTTTGTCTCTTGTTATCTTTTTTGGCTTGAAGTCTATTTTGCCTGATATAAGTATAGCTACACCCACATTCTTTTGGTTGCCATTTGCTTTGAGTATTATCTTTCATGCTTCACTCTGAACCTATGTTTGTCTCTAGAGCTGAGATGGGTCTCCGGGAGGTAACATATTGTTGGGTCTTGTTTTTTAAACCTTGCAGCCACTCTGTCTTTTGATTGGTGAATTCAATCCATTTACATTTAGAGTGATTATTGATATATGAGGGCTTAATAATGCCATTTTATCTTTTGCTTTCTTGTTGTTTTATATTTCCATTGTTTCTTTTCTCTTGTATTTCTGGCTGCCATTTCAGTTAGGTAGTTTCCTGTGATGTTTTTCTCAGTTTCCTCTGTATCTGTGATTTGTGACTGTGCTCTGATTTTTTGTTTTGTGGTTATCATGAGGTTTGTATAAAAGATCTCATAGATGAGACAGTCCTTTTTCTGCTGACAGCATTTATCTCCATTAGCCTATGCAGGTTCCATCCTTTTTCTCTTTCCCTTCTATGTTTTTGTTGTCACAAATCATCCTTTTTGTATTGTAAGTTTGTTACTAAATTGAAGTGATTATAGTTATTATTGATACTTTCTTTCCCTTTAGCATTCTGTTACAGTTAAGTGTTTACTAACCTATTCTGATAGAGAGTTGCAATTTTCTGATTCTGTGTGTCTACTTATCACCTTGCTCAAAGCTTTGTAAACCTTTGCTCTTTAGCTTCAGGTAGGAGGGTTCCTTTGAACATTTCTTGTAAGGCAGTCTAGTGGTGATGAACTCCCTCAGCTTATGTTTGTCTGGGAAAACTTTTATTTCTCCTTCATATCTGAAGGATAACTTTGCTGGATAAAGTATTCTTGGCTGATAGTTTTTTTTCTTTCAATGTTCTGAATATATCATTCTACTCTCTCCCAACCTGTAGAGTTTCTGCTGAGAAATCCACTGATAACCTGATGAGGGTTCCTTTGTAAGTTGCTGTCTTCTCTCTAGCTGCCCTTCAGATTCTTTCTTTGTAATTTTCTTTTGACAGTTTTAATATAACATGCCTTGGAGAAGGTCTTTTTGCATTGAGATAATTAGGAGTTCTATTAGCTTCATTAGCTTCCTGTACTTGTATATTCAGTTCCTTCCCCAGGTTTGGGGAAATTCTCAGCTATTATTTGTTTGAATAAGCTCTCTGCTCCCTTCTCCATCTGTTCTACTTCTGGGATACTTATTATCCTTATGTTACTTTTTCTAATTAAGTTGGATATTTCTCATAGAATTTCTTCACTTTTTAAAAATCCCAGTTCTGTCTCCTCTTCCACCTGAATCATTTCTAGATTTCTATCTTCAAGCTCAATAATTCTTTCTTTCATATGGCCTGCTGTATATTCAATGATTTCTACTTTATTTTTCATCTCATTAATTTTGTTTTTCATCTCTAAAATTTCTGTGTTTTTTTTCAGAGTTTCAATTTCTTTGATGAAGTACTCCTTCTGTTTATTAATTTTATTCCTGAGCTCGTTGAACTGTCTTTCTGAGTTTTCTTGTAACTCATTGAGTTTCTTCATGACAGCTGTTTTGAATTCTCTGTCAGTTAGATCATAATCTTCTGTGATTTCAAATTTGGTTTCTGGAGAGTTGTCATTTTCTTCCTGTTCTTCCATATTCCCATAGTTCTTCATGGTACTTGATGAGTTGATCATCTGCTGGTGCATTTGTGGTAGTAAACACTCTTCTTATTTGGGTAAGGCTTTGGTCACTTTGGTTCTATGCTTCTGCTGGTTGTATTTGAGAGACTTCACTTTCACTGCCTCTACTGCCTCTGCTTGAGGGGTCATCAATGCCCTCCTTGTGCTGCTTGTGCCCCTGAGTTTGCTGGTGCCTTGCTGCTTACAATGTCACTGCAGTCTCAGGTGTTACCACTGGGATTGCCAAGCTGCAAGCACTTTTGCTGCTTCTAGATCACCTGGATCTCCTGTTACCCACAGAGTTTCTGTACAATCTCCTCAGGCTCAGGTGCTGCTGCCCCATGAACCACCTGTGCTGCTGCTTCTAGATTATCTGGGGTTGCTGGCAGCATCACTGCCAGGGGCACTAAGTTCATAGGTGTTGCTGTCACTTCCAGGGTCTGGGGTTTTGTATGCAGTCCCTGCTGCTTGTTACTGGAGCCAGTATTGGGGGTGCTGCCACTAAGGCTGGGTTATGGGTTCTGTTGTGTTTCCTGATACCTTGGGTAACAGGAGCAACCTGCCACTGCTGGAGAAGAGGCTTGGGCTAAGCTGTGAGTGTTGTTGCTGGTCCTGCAGTTTCTAGTGGGTGGTGCATGCTGGTGTGCTTTGAAACCTCAGGTCAAAGCACCCCATCACTGCAAGGGAAGTGCATGTTTTAGATGTTATCCCCACTGCTGGAAAGACCAGTGACACTTCTGGGAGAGAGGAAGGGGGCTTGGTCACTGGCTCTGTTCTGTGTCCTGAAGCCTCAGGATGTGTGTGCCAACTGCCATCACTGGGAGGGGGCAGGGGCTGGACCATGAATGGTGTGTCTGCTCCTGCAGTCTCTGGTTGCTGGCACACTTACCAGTGTGAAGATCCACGTTTTGAATTACTGCCATGGAGCAGGGGAAGGGGGCTGCTTCAGTGGTTCCACTGCCTCCCGGAGGTTCAGTCCACCAGTTTCAGCTGTATAGACACATGGTTCTCAGGCATTCTGGTGTGCTGTGCAGGGAGTCCTCTTTTGATCAGTGGATATCCTACTGGCTGTAACTTAGAGACAAGTGACAAAGGGAACAACTCAACCACCATCATGCTGACATCACCTCTATATTTTCCAATTCTTTGTTTAAGTTCTCACTGTGCTCATCTATTCTTCTCCCAAGATCCGTGAGCATCCTATGACTTTTAGTTTGTCAGATAGATTGTTTGTCTCTGTTTTGTTTAGTTCTTTTTCTGAGAATTTGTCCTGTTCCCTTATTTGGAACATATTCCTTTTCCTCCTCATTTTGCCTACTTCTCTGTTATTTCTATGTATTAGGTAAATCAGGTACATCTCCTGAACTTGGAGATGTGGCCTTATGTAAGAGATGCCTTATGGGGCCCAGAACATTCTTCTCTCTCATCACCCATGCCAAATGCTCCAGGAGTGTCCCCTGTGGGGGCCGCATGTGCCCTTGTGCTGTGGCAGGGTTGCTATTGCTGCAGGTGCATGGGTAGGCTAGGCTGGCTCCTTGGCTGGCTGGTTGTAAGACTCAGCCACATGTGGCTGCTACAGTTACTTTATTGGGTGGGGTAAGCCCCAGCACTGCTGGCTGTGAGGTCTTATAGCACACAACTACTGCTGTTTTGCTGCTAAGTGAGTCAGCTCTCCAGTATGGCTGGTTGCTAGGCTTGGGGACTCACAATTGCTGTAGGCCTCTGGTGAGGCTCCCTGTGGTGTGCAGCTGTTGTCAGATCTCTTTTGGGCAGGGCAGGCCTCTGGCCAGATCTAGCTATGCTGTTCTGTGGTACACAGCTGCCTTGGGAGTGCAGATGTGTGGAGCACACTCCAGGCATGGCAGTGTACCATCATTTCAGGTGTTGCAAGGTAGGAAAGATCACCTGTATGGCTGTTTGCAATGGCCAGTGGCACAAGTCTGCTGTGGACCCACATGATCCACTGATGTAGGCCCACAAGTTTGCTGCAGGCTTGCTAGTGGGTGGAGCCAGTCCCTGGGGTGGGCTCCCTGCTGCCTGGCTGTGCTCCATTACCTCTAGTAACCACTCTAGGGTGTTCTATTAGTTGGGGCAGACCTCTGTGCTAACAGGCTAGATTAAGGAATCCAATGGCACCTGCCAGCATCTGTGTCAACACAACTGAACTAGGTAACAGTAATGGCTGCTGGCAGTGCGTTGGTCCCTGGGGGGATGGGCCCAGCTGCCTCCTGCCTTTCTGCGATGCACTCTGCGCTTAGTGAGTTTTTTCACCAATAGACTATGCACTTTTCTATCTGGTGTTTTTCTGCTGGCTTCTAGGTTGAGTGAGTCTGTTTGTGGGCCCTTGAAGAGCAGGTTTTTCTTTCTCTGAAGTTCTATGGTTTTCCTGGGTGTGTTCCCCATTGGTTTTCAAAGCAAACAAAGCCATGTATGATGGGATCTCATCTCTCTTGTGCTGAATTTAAGGGCTGAGGAACCTAATGTAGAGCTCAGATCCCACACTCCTCCAGAAAAAGCTCCATACCTTTGACATAACTTCTGGCTGTGAAGTGCCATGGCTAGGGTGTGGTTTTTTTCCTCAGTGGGGCTGTATTTCTGCCTCTCTTACCCCTGTCAGTGTTGTCCATTTTGTGGAGGTTCTTTTTATCCATTTTCCACATCTCTCTCAGAGGAAATTTTTCCATAGCTAGTTGTAGATTTGTTACATCCCTGGGAGGAGGTGAGTTCAGGATTCTCCTATGCTGCCATCTTCCAAACTCCTCCCCCACTTTTTTTCAGATTTCCACATGTAAGTGAGATCATACAGTATTTTTCTTTCTCTGATTTATTTCACTTAGGATAATGCCTTCAAGGTCCATCCATGTTGTCTGAAATGGCAAGATTTCATTCTTTTTTATGAAATTATATATAACATTCTATTGTATATAAATACCACATTTTCTTTATCCATTCATCTTTTGAAGGACACTTGAGAAAGTAATTCTTAACCATGAAATAGTGGCTAAAAAGATGTGACCTTATTTTAAGGGTGTGATGAAGGATGATTGTAAAGATTTATCTGTGCCATTATTTAAAGTTTTTGAAGTTGGAAATAATCTGGAAGATTATTTAAATATATAATGAAATACTGTGCAACCACAATAGAGAGTGTTAAAGAAGAAAATGTGGTGGTATGAAATATGTTCATGATATAGTGTATAAGAATATTGTAGGTCAGAAACCAGTATGTGAATCATGTGGAAAATGTACATGTATGCACATATACTTTAAAAATTACTGGAAAGATAAAGACCAAAACATTAACAACAGTTGTCCTCAACGGTAGAAATTTGTGCTTTTATGTATTTTTCAAAATTTCTACAATGAACATTATTATTTCCTTCCTATTTTCATGTTATTTCAAATATCATATTGGTAGTAATAGTACATCATCCAGGGAAAGAGAGAAGAGGAAGAGAAGGTCAGAATTTGTTACTGATGAAACTAATTTGATTTCTCCTTCAGCTCCTAAAGAGAAGAGCAGCTTTCACAAAAGTAACTCCGGTGTTCTCAAGCTGCTTCTTGTCTTATTGCTGATATTTCTGCTGCTATTGGGAATCTCATTTTCTATTGCTTTTGCCAGTAAGTATCCAACTGAATCTATAAGGAACGTCTGCCTTATATGAAGAGATGGCTTCCATTAGATACTGACATTTAACTGTGGGTTTATCTAGAAATCTGGAAAAGAAGTCTTCTCTGGGGGGAGACATAATTAGTGGGAATCCATTGGAAATTCTATTTTATTTGAATT
This sequence comes from Tapirus indicus, assembly GCA_031878705.1. Taxonomy (NCBI): domain Eukaryota; kingdom Metazoa; phylum Chordata; class Mammalia; order Perissodactyla; family Tapiridae; genus Tapirus; species Tapirus indicus. The sequence continues at coordinate 104,560,453 of CM062918.1, read as the reverse complement.
TAGTTACTCTTGTATAGAAATAATGGAATCCACTCTCTTTAGGGAAATTGAGGAATATATGTGTGTGCACGTGGTTGTATTGTAAAGTATATAGGGCACCACTTCTACACTAAAAAATTGTGTAAGTGAGGACAGATCTATATTTCCATAGTAGGGTTTATAAGGCCATTCCTTTTTGAGTGCCCAGGCACGTATTTTGGGATGAGCAGGTGGACAAGAACAAGATGAGAAGAAACATTCCAGGAAGAGTTTCCCATTGAAATTTCACCTTAATTATTTCTGTTGTGCCCAAGACAGTGTGAGATCTAAAAGCCAATTTGGCAATATGTGGATTCCTGTATATCTTTGGCTTTAAGAATTTCTCAAATTTTTAAAAAGCATAAAAATGTGTATATATTTGGGTAGATATTTTATTCATCCATTTGGTCACTTAATAAGCAATAAACACCATCTACTATATGTCAGGCATTATGTCAGAAAGAGTGTAGCAGGGCCATAGCCCTTGGTCTCAAGAAGTTCAGAGAATGGTGGTAACTGTTCAAATGAGCCAGTGGTTATAATATTGTACAGTAAGTGTTGTGTAGATAAGAAGCACAGGAGGCTGAGATAGGCTTCCTGAAGATGAAAACATCTATAGCTGTGTGTACCAAGAATGGCACAGAGATATGAGACAGCATAGAAAAATTTGGAGAAACATATAGCCTGGAACAATGGTGCTAAGTGAACTGTGAGAAATGAAGTTGTAGGTGGGAGAAATAAGCAGGGATCAGGTTATGAAGAGCATTGTGTACAATTCTAAAGAGTATGGGTGTTTTCCCTGAAGGTTATTGTATCCATATCTTCTGATGCTTAATAAACCAATCTAAATCTTAGTGGATTAAAAGAACAACAATTTATTTAGCTCATGATTCTGATGATTCTGTGCTTTGACAGTTTGGACTGGGCTCAGCAGGGAGGTAACTTGCTCCTGGCTGAAATCAGTCACTCATATGCAGTCAGGTACCAGACACTCAGTTTCTGAGGAAGATGGTGTCAGCTGGAATGATATGGGCAATTTGATCACATTTCTTTCATAATTCATCATGCTAGCCTGAGGTTGTTTAGATGGAGACTTGTAGGCTTCCAAGAGTGAGAGTGGAAATGAGCAAAGCCTCTTGAAGCCTTAGCTTGGAACTAACAAGTGTTGCTTCTGCATATTCTATTGACCAAAAGAAGTCTTAAAGCCAGCTCAGGTTTAAATGGTGGAGAAATAGACCCCACTTGTTTATTGGAAAATCTGAGAAGTCATATTGCAAAGGGGTGTGGACACATGGAGAGTTGAAAATTGTGGCCACTTTTGCAATGTGTCACAGTCATGGAGAGCTGTGGAAGGATTTTAAGCAGGGAAGTGATATAATAATTTTGACTACTGGAAATATGCTTTTGGCAAAGGTGTGTAAATGGATATATGAGGTCAAAATTGGAAGCAAAGAGAGCAGTTAGAAAGCCAATTCATTATCCAAATGGGAAATAATGAGAACCTGGTCTAAGGCTAGTGGTAGTGAAGAAAGAGAAGAGGGGGTAGATTTGAATGATAATGAGGAGGTAGAATCAAGGAGATAAAGGCTAGATGAATATTTAAATATGAAGAGTAAGGGATCAAGAGAAGTAAAGTATGGCTCCAATATTCTAACTTGGTGAACTCAGAAATCATGAAGTTAATCAAAAAGGAAGATAATATAGGATGAATAACAGGTTTGGGGTGGAAGATGGTGATTAAGTTTTGGGCATGCTGAGTTTTATATGACCCTGGGAACCTCAAATGGACATATCTAATGGGAGACATATTTGTCTGGATCTCAGGAGAGAGGTCTGAGTTTTGGAAGTCATTTATGTATAGGTAACAGTTGAAACCATGGGGACATGTGATATTGCTCAGGAAGAGGATTTAGTGTGAGAAAGAAGGATAAAGATGGAACTATGAGGATTGTTACATTTTGAAAGAAATAGAGAAAGAGGAACTCTATCAAGGAGTATAAGAACAAACAGCAAGAAAGGTGGGGGCAAAACCAAGAAATATTAGTGTCCCAAGGGTTAAAGGGGAAGAGAACTAAGGTCAAGTATTGCAGGAGGTCAAGGAGGAAGAAAACTAAGAAGTGGCCTAGGATGTTACTGATGACCCATTGTAAGCGTGGTTTTAGTGGAGTGGTGGAAGCAGAAGTCAGAAAGAGAGAAAATTCACTTTCTAGAGGGAGAGGTAGGTTAGTTTTAAGTTGGGAGAGACTTGAGCATGTTGGTGTGCTAAGGAAAAAAAGCCAGTTGGGCGGGATAAAGGAAAGGAGTTGAAGAGAATAATTCTTTCCCTGCCTGATCAATATTAAATTTTTTTTTGATTCATCACTCTACAACTAACTCAGAACTCCTCAGAATTAGTTGATTTTTTCCCTCAAAGACCCAAGCTGTGTACATCCTCAGATAGAGATGTTTAATCATTTTCTCTCCATTCCTCCTCCTTCAAGGCTTAGCCTTTGCATTCATCATACATTTAGTATTGAAGGAGAATATGGATAAGTCCCTTTAGACTCATTATAATGGAACTGTCATGTCCTCTCTCAACTACTGATCTTCAGCTATTCCTGAAGGAATCTATGGTTTCAACATCACTAGGATTAGGAGTACATTGAGTATGTGGTGATGGGAAATTTCCAGTCAGGATCCTTCTACTCAAGTAATCGAGCATTTGTAGATTTTGTTCCTATAAAGAATGCAAGAGAGCAACAATAAAGAGCAAAGTTATAACACTACCAGGAAAATGAATGGTCTTATTTGCTTTCTCAGTTTATTTTCAGAAATATTCTCAGAGTCTTAAGGAAGAAAAGATTCGGAACACCACAAAAGATCTCAGGTACACAACATTGGGATGTACGAGAGAAAATTTGACCACAAAAGGTAAAAATTATGTGCCTATAATTCAGTTGTTGACTACACTGTGTAAGCATCCAAAACCAATATTTCCAATAAGATTCATAGGTAGATCACTTTAAGAAGTTGAGTCTCATGATCATTTTAAGCTTTAAGTGTACAAATACATAGGACTTAAAATTCTTATATGCATATTTCTTTAATTTGTCTGTGCAAGGAGAGTCTTAATTGTGAAAAAGGTTATGTGGCTTTTGGATTTCTTTCACTTTTACTTCTTTCTGAACTCTCTGTGAACACTTGCTCTTTTTCTCACATATCGGTTAAAATACAGTGTCTCAAGAGAGATTTAATCCACTTCTTTTAAGAAAATATATATTGTATGTGCATAAAACAGTTCTGGGAGAACACATAAAATTCTCTTACAGGGTTTTACCTATGGAGACTAGGCTTGAAGATGTTGGAAGAGAGAGAAAGTTTTAGTCTTGTTTGATGAAGAAGAAGATGGTGATAATATGAAGATGATGATTTTAATATAGAGGTGAATTATTTAAATAAAAATAGACTGTTTTTAAAGAACAGTTTTAATTTTACAGCAAAATTGAGCAGATAGTACAGAGTTAATATATCACTCCCCTCCCCTGTGCATACAATTTCCCCAATTATTAACATCTTACATTAGTATGATACATTTATTACAACTAATGAACCAATATTGATATACTATCATTAAAATTCATAGTTTATTCAGATTTCCTTGGTTTTTGCCTAATGTTAGTTTTCTGTCCTAGGATCCCATCCAGGATACTGCATTGCTTTTAGTTTTCATGTCTCTTTAGTCTCCTCTTGGCTTTGATGGTTTCCTCAGATGTTCCTTGCTTTTGATGACTTTGACAGTTTTGAGGAATATCGGACAGGTATATTGTAGGATATCCCTCTATTGGAATTTGTCTGATGTTTTTCTAATGGTTAGACTGGGGTTATTGTTTTTGAGAGCAAGATCATAGACAAAGTACCATTTTCATCATATCATCATAATTTTTAAATGTTGATGTTGACCATGATCTCCTGGCTGAGGTAGTGTTTGTCAGATTTCTCCACTGTAAAGTTATTCTTTCTTCCTCCTTTCCATACTATGCCTTTAGAGGGAAGTTGCTTTGTGGAGCCCACATGTTAGGGATTGGAGAATTATGCTCCCTTTCCTTGAGGGTGGAGTATTGTATTAGTCTTCTTGGGCTGCCATAACAAAATATCACAAACTGGGTGGCTTAGACAACAAATTATTTTCTCACAGTTCTGGAGGCTGGGAGTTTAATGTCAAGGTGCCAGCTGTCTGGTTTCTGTTGAGGCATCTAGGCATTTCTCTCTGACTTGCAGATGGCCACCGTCCTGCTCTGTCCTCATATGGCCTTTCCTCTGTGCACACAGAGAGATAGAGTGGATGGGGGGAGCTGATGTCTCTTTGCTTATAAGGACACCAGTTCTATTGGATTAGGGACCCTCCCTATGACTTCATTTAATCTTAATTACCTCCTTAAATGCCCTATCTACAAATACAGTGACATTAGGGGTTAGGGCCTCAACATATGAATTTGGAGGGAACACAATTCAGTCCATAACATTCCACCCTCTGACCTTCCAAATTCATATCTTTCTTGCATGCAAAATACATTCACCCTGCCCCAACAGCCCTAAAGTTTTAACCCATTCCAATATCAATTCCAACTCCAATTCCAGTATCAAAGTCTCATCTGAATATTGTCTAAATCAGGTATGAGTGAGACTCAAAGTGTAATTCATCCTGAGGCAAAATTTCTCTCCAGCTGTGAACCTATAAAACTAGAGAAGTTATATGCTTCCAAAATGCAATGGTGGGACAGGCATAGGATAGACGTTCCCATTCCAAAAGGGAGAAATCAGAAAGAGGAAAGGGATATTTTCCAAGCAAGTCCAAACTCTAGCAAGGCAAATGTCATTGGATCTTCAGGTTTGAGAATAATCTCTGGTTTGATGCCCTGCCCTCTGGGCCCACTAGAGTGTCAGTGTCACCCCCACGGTTCTACATGGTGACTCTGTCCCATGGCTCTGTGGGATATCTGTGCACCCGAGGCTCTGGGCAGTGGCATCCTGGCCCACTGAAACCAAGGAGGTCCCCCACCTTCTGAAACCAAGGAGGAAACAGCCTTACCCCCTTTGCCTGTGATGGGAGTGGCAGCCCTGATGATCTCTGAATTGCCTTCAAGTCATTGTTCCCTTTTCTTAAAAGATAAGGCATGTTTGAAGCCTATAGCTCTATTGTCCCGTGCTGTAGAATAACAATAACATGCTGTGGAAAGTCCAACAACTTTTCTTCTGTCCCATTTTTCTCTGTCTCTTTTAGTCCCAGCTGACAGTATGTCTGCTGGTAGAATCCTATTTCAATTCCTGACTTTAGCTGAGATGGCTGATTAAATCCATGGGTAATCTCTTTATGGAGTGATTGTCCAGCCACATCCTTGGTGTTCTCTCTAGAATATGTTTTCTCATTTTTTACAATATGGATAGGCTGAGAATTTTCCAGATCTCCAACTTCTGGTTCCTTTTTGCTTAAAAACGTCTTCAATTTACCTCTTTTCTCTTGCATTTTACTATAAGCAGTAAGGAGAAATCAGGCCACAGCTTTAACACTTTGCTTAGAAATCTCCTCTGCTAAATATCCAAGATTGTCACTCAGAAGTTCTACCTTTCACAAAGCAAGATAACACAATTCAGCATTTTTTGGCCATTTTATTAGCAAAATTGCCTTTCCTCCAATTTCCAATTGCATGCTCCTCATTTCCACCTGAGACCTCACCAGAAGCATCTTTAATGTTCATATTTCTACCAACGTTCTATTCATTATAATATATGTATTCTCTAAGATGGTAGAACCTTTATCTATAGCTCTCTTTTCATTCTGAGTCCTCACCAGAATTACCTTTAACATCCATATTTCTACCAATAGCCCTTTCAAGGCAATTTAGGCTTTTTCTAGCATGTACCTCAAAACTCTTCTAGCTTCTACACTTCACCCAGTTCCAAAGCCACTTTCACATTTCTAGGTATTTGTTACAGTAGCACCCTACTTTGGTACCAAAATCTGTGTCAGTCTGTTTGGGCTGCCATAATAAAATATCACAGACCAGGTAGTGTAAACAACAGAAATTTAATTTCTTACAGCTATGGAAGCTAGAAGTCCAAAGTACCCTAAGAGTTGGTTTCTGGTGAGGCCTCTCTTCCTGGCTGGTAGACAGCTACCCTCTTACTGTATCATCACATAGCCTCTTCTCTGTGTGTATGTGAAGAGGGAGAATTTCTGATCTCTCTTCTTTTTCTTATTAGGAAAAAGTCCAATTGGATTAAGGGCCTATGCTTATGACCTCATTTAACCTTAATTACCTCCTTAAAGGCTCTACCTTCAAATATAGTCACAATGAGGGTATAGCTTCAACATATGAATTTTTGCAGAACACAATTCATTTTACAACAAGTATCTATATAACTTATTTGGAATTCTTGTGCATGTGAGATTTGTCTCTTCCACCCTATTTATTAATTTATTAAATAATTTATTTATATTTGTATGTATTCATGGATATTTATTTTATACTTTGAGTTATAATCCAATGCTATATTTATTTTGTTGTTCAAGTTGTTCTACCTTTACCATTGGGAGCTCTTTCAGTTGGCTCCCATGCCCCTTTGACATACCCCCATCAATGTGCTATTTTGTTTCATTTTTGAGCACTTCCCTACTTTCTGGGACTACAATATGCTCTGGGCTTTTATTGTATATTTCCTGTGCCTGTCTTAGAATCAGCTATTTCTCTGTGCAGCTCTGGTTCCTGTTACTGAAGAATGCTGTTAGGATCCAAGATCTGGACACTAGGTATGCTCATTACTACTGGAGTATCATTTCTTGTAGACGCTCTCAGCTGACAAAGCAAAGAAATATATATGTGTGTACTAACCTCTGTATGTACATATATTAACAAATATTTCTACATGTAACTATCAGTATCTATAATGAGTAAAACATCAGTTTTTCTGCTGTCTTCAACTGTAATCCAATGCCACATGCATCATTCAAGCCTACTTCCCTTGATATCTTTAAATGACTACTCCAACAGAGAGAAATCTGGTTCCCACCATCTGCTCAGTACATTTAGTTAATTATTCAATTCCAATTAACACATACAGCAATATCAGAATTGTAAACTCATACCACCATGGGAAACACTTTATTAACTAGAATACAGTGGTTATGTGCAATTTCTCTTGTAACTTTCTTTCTTTTGTAACTTCTTTCATAAGTTCTTTTGTAGTTTTATTGTGTCCTCATATAGACTCCATTTCCAAAGTTACTTAGGTCATCACCTTACTCCTACCTTCCTCATTGCGGTTGTTTCCTACATTTGTAATGCAGCTAGATTCTCTTTTCAGTCTTCATTCTTTCATGGGCATCTCCTGACTTCCTAAATGAATTTTTAAAATTTGCATACAATAAATATGTAATGTTCTATGGATTTTGACAAATGGGTAATGTCATGTATCCATTATTACAATATCATACAGAATAGTTTCACTGCCCTCAAAATCTCCTGTGCTTCACTCTCCTTCCAAACTCTTGGTAACCACTGAAACTTTTACTGTCTCTATAGTTTTGCCTTTTCCAGATTGGCTCATTGTAATCAAACACTCAGTAGTCTTTTACAAAAATTTTTTTTATTGATGTCATAATAGTTTATAACATTATGAAATTTTAGTTGTACATTACTGTTTGTACAACTAAAGTCACCATATAATTGTGTCCCTTCACCCCTTGTGCCAACCCCCCAACCCCTTTCCCCTGGTAAACACCAAACTATTCTCTCTGTCCGTGTGTTAGTTTATCTTCCACACACGAGTGAAATCATACAGTGTTTATCTTTCTCAGTCTGGCTTATTTCACTTAACGTACTGCCCTCCAGGTCCATCCATGTTGTTGCAAATGGGACAATTTTATCTTTTTTTTAATGGCTGAGTAGTATTTCATTGTATATATATATATATACCACATCCTCTTTATCCAATCATCAGTCGAGGGATATTTGCGTTGCTTCCATTTCTTGGCTATAGTGAATAATGCTGCAATGAACACAGGGGTGCATAAGCCTCTTTGGATTGTTGATTTCAGGTTCTTTGGATAAATATCCAGTAATGGGATAGGTGGATCATAAGGTGTTTCTATTTTTAATTTTGTGGGGAATCTCATACTGTTTTCCATAAGGTTGCATCAGTTTGCATTCCCACCAGCAGTGAATTAGTGTTTCCTTTTCTCCATAACCTCTCCAACATTTGTTATTTTTTTGTCTTAGTGATTATAGCCAATCTAACTGGTGTAAGGTGATATCTTAGTGTGGTTTTGATTTGCATTTCCCTGATGATTAGTGATGTTAAACATCTTTCACGTGGCTATTAGCCATCTGTATATCTTCCTTGGAAAAATGTCTGTTCATATCCTCTACCCATTTTTTGTTCAGGTTGTTTGTTTTTCTGTTGTTCAGTTGTGTGAGTTCTTTATATATTACGGAGATCAACCCCTTGTTGGATATATGATTTGCAAATATTTTCTCCCAGCTGGTGGATTGTCTTTTCATTTTGATCCTGGTTTCCATTGCCTTGCAGAAGCTCTTTAGTCTGATGAAGTCCCACTTGTTTACTTTTTCTTTTGTTTCCCTTGTCCAAGTAGACATGGAATTCAAAAAGATCCCTCTATGATTGATGTCAAATAGTGTACTGCCTATGTTTTCTTCTAAGAGTTTTATAGTTTCAGGTCTTACCTTCAAGTCTTTGATCCATTTTAAGTAATTTTTCTGTATCATGAAAGATAATGGTCTACTTTCATTCATTTGCATGTGGCTGTCCAATTTTCCCAGCACCATTTACTGAAGAGACTTTCCTTTCTCTATTGTATGTTCTTACCTCCTTTGTTGAAGGTTAGCTTTCTGTAGATGTGTGGTTTTATTTCTGGGCTTTCAATTCTGCTCCATTGATCTGTGTGTCTGTTTTTGTACTAGTACCATGCTGTTTTAATTATTATAGATTTGTAGTATATTTTGAAGTCAGGGATTGTGATGCCTCCAGCTTTGGTCTTTTTCTCAGGATTGCTTTAGCTATTTGGGGTCTTTTGTTGCTCCATCTGAATATTAATATTCTTTGTTCTATTTCCGTGGAGAATGTCATTGTGATTCTGATTGGGATTGCATTGAACCTGTAGATTGCTTTAGGTAGTATGGACATTTTAACTATGTTTATTCTTCCAATCCATGTGCATGGGATATATTTCCATTTAGTTATGTCATCATCAATTTCTTTCAATAATGTCTTATAGTTTTCATTGTATAGTTATTTCACCTCCTTGTTAAATTTATTCCTAGATATTTTTTTTTGTTGTTGTTGCCAGTGTACATGGGATTGTTTTCTTGAGTTCTCCTTCTGTTAGTTTGTTATTAGAGTATAGAAATGCAACAGATTTTTGTAAGTTGGGTTTGTACACTGCAACTTTGCTGTAGTTGTTGATTATTTCTAATAGTTTTCTGATGGATTCTTTAGGGTTTTCTATATATATAAAATCATGTCATCTGCACACAGCAAGAGTTTCACTTCTTTGCTGCCTATTTGGATTCCTTTTATTCCTTTTTCTTGCCTAATTGCTCTGGCCAAAACCTCCAGTACTACATTGAATAAGAGTGGTGAGAGTGGGCACCCTTGTCTTGCTCCTGTCCTCAGAAGATTGGCTGTCAGCTTTTACTCATTGCATATGATGTTGGCTGTGGGTTTGTCATATATGGCCTTTATTATGTTGAGGTACTTTGCTTCTATACCCATTTTGTTGAGAGTTTTTATCATAAATGGATGTTGGATCTTGTCAAATGCTTTCTCTGCATCTATTGAGTTGGTCATGTGGTTTTTATTCTTCATTTTGTTAATGTGGTATATCACATTGTGTGATTTGTGGATGTTGACCCATCCCCGTGCCCCTGGTATAAATCCCACTTGGTCATGGTGTATGATCTTTTTAATGTATTGCTGTATTAGATTTGACAATGTTTTGTTGAGGATTTTTGCATCTATGTTCATCAGTGATATTGGCCTATAATTTTCCTTCTTTGTATTGTCCTTGTCTGGCTTTGGTATCAGGGTGATACTGGCCTGGTAGATTGTGTTAGGAAGTGTTCCTAACACTTGGAATAGTTTGAGAAGGATAGATATTAAATCTTCTTTGAATTTTTGGTAAAATTCTCCAGAGGAACCATCTGATCCAGGACTTTTACTTTTTGGGAGGTTTTTGATTTCTGTTTCAATCTCTTTACTTGTGATTGTTCTATTCAGATTCTCTATTTCTTCTTGATTCAGTTTTGGGAGGATGTATGCGTCTAAGAATGTATTTCTTCTAGATTGTCCAATTTGTTGGCATATATTTATTCATAGCATTCTCTTGTAATCCTTTGTATTTCTGTGGTGTCCATTGTAATTTCTCCTCTATCATTTCTAAATTTATTTATTTGAGCCTTCTCTCTTTTTTTCTTAGTGAATTTGGCTAAGGGTTTGTCAATTTTTTGTATCTTCCTAAAAAACCAGCTCTTTGTTTCATTGATCCTTTCTACTGTTTTTTTGGTTTCAAGTTCAGTTTTTCTGCTCTAATTGTTATTATTTCCCTTTTTCTGCTGACTTGGGCTTTGTTTGTTCTTTTTCTAATTCTAATAGGTGTAGTTTAATATTTCTGATTTGGAATTTTTCTTGTTTGTTAAGCTAGGCTTGAATTGTTATGAATTTCCCTCTCATGACCACTTTGCTGCATCCCATATGAGTTGATGTGGTGTATTTTCATTTTCCCTTGTCTCCAGTTAGTTTTTTATTTCTCCTTTAATTTCATCAACAATCCGTTGGTTTTTCAGTAGCATGTTGTTTAGTCTCCACGTCTTTGTCCCTTTCCTAGTTTTTTTCTTTCAGTTGATTTCTAGTTTCATAGCATTATGATCAGAAAAGATGCTTGTAATGATTTCAATATTCTTAAATTTATAGAGGTTTGCCTTTTTCCTAGTATATGGTCTATCCTTGAGAATGTTCCAGGCTCGCTTGAGAAGAATGTGTAATCTGCTGTTTTTGGGTGGAGTGCTCTCTCTATATCTATTAAGTCCATCTCGTCTAGTTTTTCATTTAAGTCCGTTATTTCCTTATTGACTTTTTGTCTGGATGATCTGTCCATTGATGTAAGTGGGGTGTTAAGATCCCCTACTATTATTGTGTTGTTTTTAATATCTCCTTTTATGTTTGTTAATAGTTGTTTAATGTAGTTTGGTGCTCCTGTGTCGGGTGCATAGATATGTATAAGTGATATGTCTTTTTGGTGAAGTATCCCTTTTATCATTATATATTGCCCTTTCTGTCTCTCATTACCTTTTTTATCTTGAAGTCTACTTTGTTTGATATAAGTATGGCAACTCCTGCTTTCCTTTGTTTGCCATTAGCTTGGAGTATTATCTTCCGTCCTTTCACTCTGAGCCTGTATTTGCCTTTTGCGCTGAGATGTGTTTCCTGGAGGCAGCAAATTGTTGGATCTTGGTTTTTAATCCATCCAGCCACTCTGTATCTTTTGATTGGAGAATTCAGTTCATTTACATTTAAAGTGATTATTGATATATGAAGGTTTAATGTTGCTATTTGATTGTTCATTTTCTGGTTCTTTTGCATTTCCTTTGTTTCTTGTCCCATGTGTTTCAGACTGCCAATTCCATTTGATAGTTCTCCATGATGATTCTCTTAGTTTTCTCTTTATTTGTCATATGTGTTTCTTCTGGTTATTTGTTTAGTGATTACAATGAAGTTTATATAAAAGATCTTGTGGATGAGATAGTCCATTTTCTGATGCCTTTTGTTCCTTAGACTAAGTTGATTTGATCCCTTTCCTCTTACCCTTCTAATTTGTTAGATCACTACTTATTCCATCTTGTGTTGTGAGTACGTGTTAAAGTGAGGAGTTTAAATTCATTTTTGATGTTTTCCAATTGCAATTTTTCTGTTTTAGTCTCCTTGCTTTTCTCCTTGCTCAAAACTTTGTATTCCCTTTCCCTTTTATTTGTTTTTTTTAGGCCTAAGTGCCTTCTTGAGCATTTCTTGTAGTGGAGGTCTTGTGGTGATGAACTCCCTTAGCTTTTGTTTATCAGGGAGAGTTACTATTTCTCCATCATATTTGAAGGATATTTTTGCTGGGTAAAGTATTCTTGGCTGAAGGCTTTTGTCCTTCAGGATTTTGAATATATCATTCCAGTCTCTCCTAGCCTGTAGAGTTTCTGTTGAGTAATCAGCTGAGAGCCTGATGGGGTTTCCTTTGTATGTTATTTTGTTTTTTTGTTTAGCTGCCCTTAATATTTTTCTCTGTTGTTGACTCTTGCCAACTTTGTTACTGTATGCTGTGGAGTTGGTCTTTTCCTGTTTATATATTTATGTGATCTATTGACTTCATTCACTGTTATTTCCAACTCTTTCCTCAGGTTTGGGAAGTTCTCAGCTATTATGTCTTTGAACAAACTCTCTGCTCCTTTTCCCCTTTCTTTTCCTTCTGGAATATCTATTATCCTTATGTTACTTTTCCTAATTGAGTCTGATATTTCCCAAAGAATTTCTTCATTTCTTTTTAGTCTTAGTTCTCTCTCCTCCTCTATCTGGAGCATTTCTGCATGGCTATCCTCGATAATGCTAATTCTTTCCTCCATGTTGTCAGTTCTGCTCTTTAAAGACTTCAGGTTTTTACTTTATCTCATCCATTGTGGTTTTCATCTCCAATATTTCTGTTTGGTTTTCTTTATGGTTTCAATCTCTTTTGTGAAGAAATTCCTGAATTCATTGAGTTGTCTTTCTATGTTCTCTTGTCGTTCATTGAGTTTTTTTTTAATGATAGCTATTTGAATTCTGTGTAATTTAGATTATAGATTTCTGTGCCTTCAGGGCTTGTTTCTGGGTGTTTGTCATTTTCCTCTTGGTCTGGAGACTTAAGATACTTTTGCATAGAGCTGGCTGATTTACTTTTGCATTTTTCATCTGGAGAATATCTGGTCCTGCAGTTTCCACTTGCCACCACTGGGTGAAGGTCACAAGCTGTGTGTTCTGAGCCCACTGCAGTCCCCAGAGGGATTGTGCTGAAGCACAGGGCATGTGGCAGGAGGGCCTCTCTCTTTTGCCTGCTCAACCCTGGTGGCATCCTTCCTCCCTTACTATCTGGTCTCTTGGGGTATCTGGACATTGACCATGCCCCTGCAACTGTTCATCATCACTTCCTGGTGGAGATCTCTCAACAATCTGTGAGAGCACCTGGAGGGCAATAGCTTTCCCTTGCAGAAGGCCATGCCTCCTCTCTCTCTGTCTGTGAGCTGCACTGCTTGTCTTTGCTGATGGTATGGGGAGGGGTAGTAAATCTCATTACCTCTCCTCAAGTCCTTTGGGTGTTCCTGTGCCTCCACCATCAGATGTACTGTGGCATGGGTCTCTTAGAAGTCCTTTGTAGTGTTTGATTGACCTCTGTTGGTATGCAAATGATATTTTTGTTGTGTCTTAGGGGGCAGAGACTCAAAGAGAGACTCTCACTCCACTATGATGTTGATGTCACTTTGCTCATTTCTTTTTAGTGCTGAATAACATTTCATTGTCTGGATGTACCACAGTTTATGCATTCACCTACTGAAGGACATCTTGGCTGTTTCCAAGTTTTGATAATTATGAATAAAGCTGCTATAAACATCCCTGCTTAGGTTTTTGTGTGGACATATTTTCAACTCCTTTGGGTAAATATGGAGGAGTGCAAATATTGGATTATATGGTGAGAGTATTTTAGTCTTGTGAGAAACCACTAAACTGTCTTCCACAGTGCCTTACTATTTTGCATTCCCACCAGCAATGAATGAGTGTTCCTATTTCTTCACATCCTTGCCAGCATTTGGTGTTGTGAGTCTTCCAGACATTTGTCCATTCTAATAGGTGTGCAGTGGTATTTCATTGTTGTTTTAATTTACATTTCCTTGATGACATGGGGTGTGGAGCACATTTTCACATGCTTATTTGCTATCTGTATGTCTTCTTTGCTGAGTATCTGTTAAGGCCTTTAGCCCATTTACATCAGGTTATTTTCTTAATGTTGAGTTTTAAGAGTTCTTTGTATATTTTGAATTACAGTCCTTGTTCAGATGTGCCTTTTGCAAATATTTTCTCTCATCCTGTTGCTTGTCATTTCATTCTTTTGACAGTGTTTCTCACAAAGCAAAACTTTCAATTTTTAATGAAATCCATATTATCAGTTCTGCCTTTTATAGATGATGCCTCTGGTGTTATATCTAAAATGTCATCACCAAACCCAAGGTCAACTAGATTTTGCCCTATGTCATCTTCTAGGGGTTTTATAGTTTTGTGTTTTAAATTTAAGTCCATGATCCACTTTGAGCTAGTTTTTGGGAAGAGTGTATGATCTGTGTCTATATTTTTTTTTCCTAAGTGAATGTCCAGTTGAACTAGTGAACCTCGGGGCTGCCAGAGTGAAACAGGCAAACTCAACCACTATGACACTGGGCCAGCTCCTGTATTTATTTATTTTTTAATTAGTTTTGAGAACTTTGTTTTTCTTTGGTATAATGAGTGATTTTTCCATTGAAACCTGGACATTTCTGTATTATATTCTAAGATCTGGATCTTATGTAAACCTTCTGCTTTAGTTGACTTTTCCTAACACCATTCTGGCAAGAAAAAGGGGGCTCTGCCTGATATAGGTAGACTTGACCTCCTTGGCACCTGATGGGCAGGGGCTCCTTGTTACCTCTGGGTGAAGAAGGAAATTCTGGTTTCCATGTGTTCTCCCTTGGTCCTTAATTTTAATAATAAACTCATTTTAAAAATTACTTTTCTTGTATTGTACCTATATGTCCTTCTATCAATACAGAGCAAGTCTGGAGCTGCTGCCCAAAGGATTGGACATCATTTAGATCCTACTGCTATATCGTCCCTCCTAGCACCAGAAGTTGGAATGAGAGTGAGAAGCGCTGCTTAGCAATGAATGCTCACTTGCTGGTGATCAACACCAAGGATGAGCAGGTACTTTCTAACCGATAATGGAGTCAGGAGTCCTGCCGGGTTTTTGTACACCTCTCTTGTCTAAAGAGGATGCTTTCTCTGTTTTGGGGTATTGGTGCCATGGCAGAAGGCTTTCAATAAAACAGAGGAAAGGCTACCTAAGTCTGTACATTCCACAGCTTCTTCCTGCTTCCATAAAACTAACCTCCCCAAAAAATAAATTGGGGCATTTAAAATATATTATGTGAGGTTGAGTGGAAGGATGAAAATATTTCAGCCTGAAATATTAGCTTACTATTTTTCAAATTATTATAAATTATTTAAAAATGTGAATGTGTTATAAATTATTAACTATTTAGCAGAGAAGGGGTATTAAACCAAATAGGGACATAAGTTCAATCATGAAGAGTCACAATCAACAATCAGAAATGAAGTTAAAGAATCTCCAAAGTTATGAAAGGAAAATGATTTAATCTGCAAAAATTTTCTCATGTGTAACTTTTAAGAATGCCATTTCTTAGTGAAGATAAGAGGGGAAGTGAGTCTGAGATGACAATTCATTGTGATCATGGAGAGCAATGACTTTCATATGTATTGAACATTGCTATCTACTGAATATTTGTGTCCCCTCCAAACTCATATGTTGAAATCCTAACCCCCAAAGGTGTTGGTATTAGGAAGTAGGGCCTTTGGGAGGTGCTTAGGTCATGAGGGTGGAGCCCTCATGAAAGGGATTAGTGTTCTTATAAAACAGATCCCACACAGCTACCTTGCCCCTCCTACCATGTGAGGACACAACAAAAAGGCACTGTCTGTGAACCAGGAAGAGAGCTTTCACCTGACTATGCTAGTACCCTGATCTGGGATTTATACCCCAAGAACTGTGAGAAATAAATTTCTGTTGTTTATAAGTTACCAAGTCTGTGGCATTTTGTTATAGCAACTTAACAGACTAAGACAAACATCATGCTCACAGGTGATGTCTTTGATCCTGTGCTGCTCAGCCAGAGACCTAGGCTCCTGGGCAGGGCTCCCATGTGGCTTTTCTTGGATTCTTTCCTTTTCTTCTCCCTAAGGCCGTGAAGAACTCAATTCTACCTGAATACTCTAAAGGCTATAATTCCTTTCTTTTCTTCCCACAGGATTTTATAACCCAGAAGCTGGATTGGAAAAATGTTTACTACATAGGGCTGTCAGACCCAGAGGGGAAAAGAAATTGGCAATGGGTTGATCAGACACCATACAACAAAAGTGTCACGTGAGTATAGAGTTAGATAAAGGAATCCTCAGTCCTGGTTCATGCAGGGATTTTAGGGTGTTCCAAGTATCACCTATTAAAATAAAACACTCAATCTTCTTTTAACTTTTGGGTACTAGGTTAATTAATTTCACTTATTATCTCACTTAATCATCACAAGAACTCTGTGAGGCACACATTATTTTCTCCACTGTAGAGATGAAGAAAGTCAATTTAGAGAGTTTGATAACTCAGCGAAGGTTATCCAGTGGCAACAGTGGTCCTCAGACCCAGGTCTATCTGAGACCAAAATCTGTGCTTTTAACCACTACCTTTCTACCTCTAAATATAAGAAAAATTCTTCTCAGTTAAAATAACTAATTATTAAGATTTAATATCTCATAAAGCAAATAAGCTGAATTCTGATATTTATCATATTTATGTAAATTATGATACATATATTATCATATTTATGTAGATCTTTTAAAGCTCTTAAGTAGTTTATTATATTTTAGTACATTACCAGCTTTGGTCCTTATATCAACTGTGTGAAATATATGGGCATATTACTCCTGTCTCTATTTTTTAGTTATGGAAAGTGATAATCAGGAAATTAAATTACTTGCCCAAGATAACAGTGTTAGTAGCAGATTCAGAGATTTTTAACTAGTTATTCAGACTCCAAAAGCAGTGCATAAAAAAAGAAACAAACTGCACTGGTACTTGAGATCAGGGTGAAATCTTTACAGCATTTAAGGGAGCATGTGGACTGACGGTCCCCTGAGAACAGGACACGAATATGCACAAATAGAAGAGAACATCTGGGATATCTGCTGGGAGAATGTTTAATGCAATAAGATGTCACAATACTGGGTGATATAAGCACAGTTTTCAAGGGAGATGGCAGAGATACAGATGGAGGAAAAACTTCATGAGAAGTGGAGAAAGAATGATTTGGGCATATCTGATTTGGACTTCCATACAATTCAACCCCAGCCCCCTCCCTCCTGTCTCTAACCCTTTCAAAGCACTCTTTGAAGAAACATCCTCATCTTTTTCTCCCTTTCAGATTCTGGCACCCAGGTGAACCCAATAATCCTAGTGAGCGTTGTGCTATACTAAGTTATATATCAAAACATTGGGGCTGGAATGACATCCATTGTAATGAAGCTCAGATCTCAGTTTGCAAGATGATGAAGATCTACATATGAATGGAACATTCTTCATGAACATATGGTTCAATTGGTAGCCACCAGTATAGAGATAGCTAATATGCTTTTTTTATTCATGTGTAAGTCTTGTAAGAGGGATCGCCATAGAATTTTTCAGTAGGCTGTCACCTATTCTACTTATAGAATCAGTGCACACATTTGATCATTTACTCTTTCATAAAATGAACATATATGGAACATTTTCCATGTGCAGAGACTGTACTGGAGAGCCCTGTTGCACACAAATGAAGGGAGCATGAGCCTCCTCTACTAATTTTTGTCTGATTGCTAAGGGGTTAGATACTGATATAATTATATGATGGTTCCTCTGTCTGTCTGAATTTTTCTCTTTATGGGTTGGTCAAAAGCAAACTAATCCCAACCATTATTTTACATTTCTCTCAGACAGATCAATTACCTTTAAGTGAAAGCATATAATGTAGCAGTTGGAATATAACACACATCAATGGAAAAGAAGTTCCAGCTTTGGCCCAAAAAGGTCTTCGGGCTTCTTAACATTCTCTGTTCATTCTTGGGCTGTCATTTAACATCAGGATACAAGGCAAAGGGAAATCAGAGATTGAGCATTAGAGATTTAGAATTAGAGAAGTAGAATTAGAAATAATTACTGGTCAGTTGACATAGATTTATATTCATCAGGTAATATTGTAATATTTTTCTTTGCTTCAGTTTTATAGTTTCTATGTGTAGGTTGCTACTCAAATGACCCCTGTTTTATTTGCATCCCTGTTTTTACTAAAGTCCTTACAGATAATTTTCTTTCTACTACGTCATATTTACAATAAAGCCTGTATTTCATTGCCTTAGTATGGTAATTATAATTGATTATGATAAAGATGACTCTCACCATGGCTATCTCAGTGTGACCGGGGATTGTGCCCTGATGCAACTGAGTAATTGTATTTGCCACTTATTTCCTGACTATATCTCAAGATGAGTTATTTTTATACAGATCTGGTCTCATCCACTATATGTAGAATTTACCAGTTTACTTCCCAGAGAGCAACTTACATAAATTCTGGGAGAACTTTATTTACAATGAGCTTTTCCCACTATTATTTCAATAATATGGGGATGGAATGAAGGAAGGGCAAAAAGAGCCACTTTACTAAATGCCTTTGATTTTCGGAATAGACAGTGTGCTTGAAGTGCAGTGAAATGGAGAATGGTGGTATTAGTCAGTGCTGGAACTTTTTTTCTCTTCCCTTACATTTTGTGAATGTGGTCAGATCTTGTTTTCTTTAATTTTCCCTAGAGCACCATTAAATCAAGATTGTGTGTAACAGATTTTGTGTAATTCTTTTGTTTAAAGAGTAAAATAAAATGAAGAGAATCCAATTGACTCCAATTAATAGAAACAATTGTGAAAAATAAAATTGTTTCAAGTCATTAAGTTTTGACGTAGTTTATTATTCAGCAATGTATAACTGAAACACCTTTGAATTATACTACATTTATGAACCAAGATTCTGCAAAATAATGAAATATATTCAATCACACTGCTGTCTCTGAAAAGATTAGTAATAATTTTAGAATGAGAGTAGATTAATTTTACCATCAGTGAGAAAATGCAAAATTATACTGTTCATTTTTATATCATTTGATTCCTATTCTTATATGGTGGGCACATTATATCATGTCATAGGTATGTGGTTTTTAAATAAATAAATGTTTAATATTAAGTGTGCATATTCTAAATTTTTTCCTACTATTAAGGATATGCCACCAAATTTGTTTTGAGATCACTATTCTAGAAGATGGGTCTTAAAATGCTTGATGAAAGTTTAGGTAACTCTTCTCTTTATTTATTTATTTTTTTTGTGAGGAAGACCAGCCCTGAGCTAACATCCATCACCAATCCTCCTCTTTTTTTTCCTGAGGAAGACTGGCCCTGGGCTAACATCTGTGCCCATCTTCCTCTACTTTATATGGGACGCCGCCATGGCGTGGCTGTCGAGCAGTGCATCGGCAGGCGCCCGGGATCCAAACCTGCGAACCCCGGGCTGCCAAGCGCCGACTAAACTGCTGCGCCACTGGGCAGCCTCAGTAACTGTTCTCTTTCAAGTAAAAGAGAAGAGAGGCTACATACAGAACTATTTGAAGAAAGTATTTCTGTGTGTTGGTTTATTTGGCAGATATATTTAAGTCTACAAATGAAATATATCTTAGAATTTTAGGCTCTATATTCATCTTTATAGTTACTATTGAAAACAAATAAACATATAAACAAATAAATCTACCATGCTTCAAGCTGTTTTGGTCCACTTGCCACTTTGTAAATGAAAGAGAAGGCAGGAACTCTGTGGAACATCCAGTACTGGGGAAAATATTTTTGCCCATTGGAATTAAAATGACCAACCTGGATAATTTCTCAGAAGGTGAGAATCTCCTGACAGCTGACAGCTCTTCAGGGCCTGTTTATGTTAATTTTGTTTAGATTATCTTAATACTGAAACATGGATTAATAGTTCTGCCTTTGCCAATATGGAAATCATCAGTGGTGCACGCTTTGTCAAAGATGAATTCAATGACTCAAAGATAGAAGAAATAATGTGACAATTCAACTGTATTAAACCAAATGTTCAGTATAAGGGTTTGATGAAGTTAATCATACTCTGTTCACACAATGAAATGCTCTGCAGCAGTTAAAATTGTTGCAAATGGAATTTTACAATAAAGAACCAGTATTTAGGACTTGGTGCATATTGTTGGTCTATTTATTCCTTCTTCCTTACAAACAAAACTTCAATGTTGTTTAGAGAGTTACTTTCCTTCATGCAGCCAAGGTGCCTTGGGATGCTGACCTCACATTCAGGTCCCTGAGTGGCTACTGATTAATCCAAGGCAATCAAAACAATTACCCCAGAGGCTGGTTAAGCAATAGGCACAAATTGCAAGTCATGAATTGCCCCTCCTCATTTTCAGAGGAATCAAGGAGCTAATCATCCTCTCCCAGTGAATATGAACAGAGAACTATATAGTCCTGCATGGTCACAGATAGTCATTCTGTGACCATGAGGGGAACTAGCCTTTGGATGACAGGAACATCGTGGATAGCAGCATAGAGCAATGGAAATACCCTAGTTTCTTAAGGATATTGTTGAACCACTGAATCACCAATTCCTGAAGCACATTCTACTCTGAGTTTCAGATAATAAAAGCTAATAAATTTTCTAATTATTTAAGACCAATTAAATCTTGACTGATATAAGAAAGCATATTATTTTTAGTGACCAAACTTTTTTGAAGTTTAATTTGTGTACAGTAAAAAACTAGCATTTTCAGAGTACAGTTGAATGATTTTGACAAATGTATACAAATCTGTAACCACCATGCTGATGGGGCTTAAGGCAGGCTGCCCCAAAATATGCCATTTTGGCATATTGATTATTTTGAATTAAAGTTACTTAAGAGACAGCCAATTCAAAAAGGTCACTCTGACCTTTTTTTGTCCTGAAAGCGGGAAATAAATCTCCCGTGTAAAAGGTATCCTCCCTGTACCAGGAGAAAGAGTGACATCCTTACCGCCAGAGATAGGGAGTTCGGGGCTGAGAAGGCTGTATGTATCAACAAACGTTGTTACTTCTTTCCTAATTTACTACCCTAAGCCCAATATTCTTTCTCTTGTCAACTCTTCACAAATTTATTGTTTCTATGTCTAAAAGGTATAAAGGCTGTCTGCTTTGGTCACTTCTTGGGGCCTCACATTCTTATGGAGCTCTCATATGTAGGAAATTAAACTTGATTTTTTCCTGTTAATTGGTCTCATGTCAATTTAATTCTTAAGCCAGCCAGAAGAACCTAGAAGATTAGAGGAAAAACTTTTCTCCCCCAACAATGCCAATCAATATAACAAACATTTTCAACACTGTAGAATGTTCCATTGTGCCCCTACCTTAGGAAAGCAGTGATCTGATTTCTATCAACACTGTTTTGCCAGCTCTAAGATTTCATATAAAGGGAACAATAATGTACGCTTTTTTCCTACTTTCCTTTGCTCAATATGTTTTTGATATTCATCCAAGTTTTTGTATTTTTTCAGCAATACATTCAATTTTATTGTTGAATTGTATTCCATTTACAAATATATCTTAATTTGTTATCCAAACTCTTTTTGGTTTGAATCTTTGAGTTCTTGCTAGGTTTTAGCTATTAAGAACAAAGCTGCTATAAACATTTTTTATATGTCTTTTGTGGACATGTGTTTTTATTTCTCTTGGATATAGACCTAGGATTGAAATGTATCCACCATAACAGTATCATAAAGAATATTATCATTGCCCTAAAAATCCCAGGTGTTCCACCTATTCATTCCTTTCCTTCTCCCCCATGACCCCTGGCAACCACTGATCTTTTTTCATTTTCTTTAGTTTTACCTTTCCCAAATTGTCACATAGTTGTAATCATGTAGTAAGTAGCCATTTCAAACTGGCTTATTTCACGTAGCAATATGCTTTTAAGGTTCCACCATGTCTTTTTGTGGCTTGATAGCTCATTTCTTTTTACTGTAGAAAATATTCCATTGTATGGATGTACCACAGTTTATTCACCTATTGAAGGACAATCTCAATTGTTTCCAACTTCTGACAATTATGAATAAAGCTGCTATAAACATTCATGTGCAGGTTTTTGTGTGGACATGTTTTCAGCTCATTTGGGTAAATACCTAGGAGCACGATTGCTGAATTGTATGGTAAGACTGTGCTTAGCTTTGCAAGAAATTGCCCAACTATCTTTCATAGTGGCTTTGTTATTTTGCATTCTCACCAACAATGAAGAGTCTTCCTATTGCTCCACATCCTCATCAGCATTTGATATTGTCATTGTTTGGATTTAGCCATTCTAATAGGCGTGTAATGTGGTATCTTGTTATTTTAATTTGCAATTCCCTAATGACAAATGATATTGAACATCTTTTCGTACACTTTCATACACTTACATCTATATATCTTCTTTGGTGAGGTGTCCATTCGGATCTTTTGCTATGTTTTAATTGGATTGTTTGTTTTCTTATTGTGAATTTTAAGAGTTCTTTGTAAATTTTGCATACAAGTTCTTTATCAGATGTGTAGTTTGCAAATATTTTCTCCCAATCTGTAGCTTGTTTTTTCACTCATTTAACAGTGCCTTTCTCAGAGCAGAAGTCTTAAATTTTGAGTTCCATCTTATCAAATATTTTTCATGGATCATACTTTCAGTGTTGTATCTAAAAACTCATTGCCAAACTCAAGGCCATCTAGATTTTCTCCCATGCTATATTCCAGAAATTTTACAGTTCTTTGTTTTATTTTTGGGTCTATATTCCATTTTGAGTTAATTTTTCTGAAGGTATAAGGTCTGTGTCTAGGGTCACTTTTTTGCATGTGGATGTCCAGTTGTTTCAGCACCATTTGTTGAAAGGACTACACCTTCTCCATTGGGTTACCTTTGCTCCTTTGTCAAAGATCAGTTGACTATATTTGTGTGTGTCTATTTCTGGGATCTCTGTTCTGTCCTTGATTTATTTGTCTTTTCTTTCACCAATACCACACTGCCTCGGTTGCTGTAACTTTATAATAAGACTTAAAATTGAGTAGTGTCCATCTCCCACCTTGGTCCTTCTTCAATATTATGTTAGCTTTTCCAGATCTTTTGCCTTTCCATATAAACTTTTTAATCAATATATTGATACTCACAAAGCAGCTTGCTTGGGTTTTTATTGGCTTTATGTTGAATCTATCCCTCAAGTTGGGAGGACATCTTAATAATTTTTAATTTTCCTATCCATGAACATGGAATATCTCTTCATTTATTTAGATCTTTGATTCCTTTCATCAGAGTTTTGTAGTTTTCCTCATATAGATTGTAACATACTTTGTAACATTTATACTTAAGTATTTTTTTGTGTGCTAATGTAAATGGTGGTGTGTTTTAAGTTTCTGGTTCCAGTTGTTCACTACTAGAATATAGGAAAGCAACTGACTTTTGTATATTAATGTTGTATTCTTCCACCTTGCTATAAGCATTCATTAGTTCCAGGAGTTTCTTTTATAAGTCCTTTGAGTTTTTCTGCATAGTCATTTATGTCATCTATGAACAAAAACAGTTTTATTTCTTCATTCTCAATCTGTATAGTTTTATTTCCTTTTTAGCTTTTTTGCATTAGCTAGGAATTCCAGTAAGATATTGAATAGGAGTGATAAAAGAGGAAATCTTTGCCTTGTCCCCAAACTTAGGGGAAATCATCCAATTTCTCACCATTAATTATGATGCTAACTGTTGCTTTTGTAAATGTTCTTCTTCCAGTTGAGAAAGGTCCTCTGTGTTCCCACTTTGTTGAGAATTTTTATCATGAACGTGTGTTGGATTTTGTCAAATTCTTTTTCTGAATCTGTTATAAGATCATATCATTTTTTTCCTTTAGTCTGTTGATGTGATGGAATACATTAATTGATTTTTGAATCAATCAGCCTTGCATACTTGAATAAATTCCACTTGGCCATCATGTATGATTCTTTTTCTACATTGTTGAATTTAATTGGCTAATGTTTTGTTGATGTTCACATCCCTGTTCCTGGGAGATATTGGTCTGTCATTTTCTTTTTGTGTAATGTCTTTGTCTGGTTTGGGTAGTGGAGTAATGCCAGCCTCCTAGAATGAGTTAGGAAGTGTTCCTTCTGCTTCTATTTTCTGGAAGAGATTATAGAGAATTTGTATCATTTCCTCCTTCAATGTTTGGGAGAATTCACCAGTGAAACCATCTGGGCCTGATGCTTTCTTTTATGGAAGGGAGTTAATGTTTGACTCAATTTCTTTAACAGTTAAAAGCCTATTCAGATGATCTATTTCTCCCTTGGTAGACTGTGTCTTTCAAGGAATTGGTTCATTTTATATAAGTAATAAAATTTGTGGGCATAGAGTTCATAATATTACTTTATTATCTTTTTAATGTATGAGTGTCATTAGTGATAACTCCTTTTATAACTTCTTTTTCACTTCTGATATTAGTAACTTCTGTCTCTTCTTTTTTTTTTTCCTTGGGTTGTCTGGCTAGGAGGTTATCAATTTTATTCATATTTTCAAAGAACAAACTTTTGTTTTCATTGACTTTATAGTTTTTCTGTTTTTGATTTCATTGATTCTGTTCTAATTTTTATTATTTATCTTCTGCTTACATTGGCTTTAATTTGTGCTTCTTTTATAGTTTTGAGGTGGAAGCTTGGATCACAGATTTTAGGTCTTTCTTCTTTTCTAATATATGTATTCAATGTTATAAATTTTCTCTAAGTACTTCTTCTGCTGCAACCCATAAATTTTGACAAGTTGTATTTTCATTTGGTTAAAATTAAAAAAAATTTTTGGAGGAATTCCTTTTTCACCCTTTATTACTTAAAGTGTGCTGTTTAATATCCAAGTATTTGGGGATTTTCCATCTATCTTTAATTTATTGATTTTTAGTTTAATACCACTCGAGGCAGACATTGTATGATTCTATTCCTTTAGACTTGTTAAGGTGTTTTTTTTTTTTGGCCCAGAATGTGGCCTATTTTGTTGAGTGTTTCATGTGAGTTTGAGAAGAATGTGTATTTTATTGTTTTTGGATGAAGTATTCTATAAGTGCCAGTTAGATCCAGTTGATTGATGGTGCTGTTCAGTTGAATTACATCCTTAATTATTTCAGTCTGATGGGTCTATCAGTACTAAGAGAGGAGTGTTGCTGTGTCCAATCATAATAATGTATTTGTCTATTTCTTCTGGCAGTTATATCAGTTTTTACTTTTGTATTATGGTATTTATGTATTTTGATGCTCTGTTTTCAGGTGCATACATATTTAGGATTGTTATGGCTTCTTGGAGAACTGATCCCTTTATCATTACATAATACTCATCTTTACCCCTGATAATTTTCCTGGCTTAAAGTCTGCTTTGTGTGAAATTATTATAGCTGTATAGCTTTGTATACAAATATAGTATATGTAGCTAATTATTATAGCTTTCTTTTTTTAAAGTCTATTTTTTAAGAGCAGTGGGGTGACACATCAATCACCCCAAATCCATAGTTTACATTTGGTTCACTCTTGGTATTGTACATTCAGTGGATCTGCACAAATGTATAATGACATATATCCATCATTATAGTATCATACACAGTATTTTCACTGTCCTAAAAATCCTCTGTGCTGTCTACTCATTTCTCTACAGTTCACTCTGCCAAACATTGATCTTTTTATTTTCTCCACAGTTTTGCTTTTTCCAGAATGTCATGTTGGAAATCATACAGTAAGTAGCCTTTTCAGATTGGTTTCTTTCACTTTGTAATATGCATTTAAGTTTCCTCCATGTCTTTTCATGGCTTGATAGCTCATTTCTTTGTAGTACTAAATAATATTCTGTTGTCTATATGTACCAGAGTTTATTTATACATTTACCTACTGAAGGACATCTTGCTTGCTTCCAAATTTTGGCAATTATGAACAAAGCTGCTATAAACATGCTTTTGCAGATTTTCCTGTGGACATAAATTTTCAACTCCTTTGGGTAAAAATCCACGAATGGTATTTAATTTTGTAAGAAACTGCCATACTATCTTCCATAGTGCCTTATCATTTTACATTCCCACCAACAATATATGAGAGCCTCTGTTGCTCTACATCCTCGTCAGCATTTGGTGGTGTCAGTGTTCTGAACTTTAAGCATCCTAATAGGCATGTAGTGGTATCTCACTGTTGTTTCAATTTGCATTTTTAAATGGAGTCCCAAAAGTTCCTTAGGCTTATTTCACTCCTTTCTTTTTCCTTTTTGCTCTGCTGACTAGAAAAGTACTTACTCTTACTTTTTTAAATTGATGTCATAATAGTTTATAACATTGTGAAATTTTAGTTGTATATTATTGTTTGTCAGTCACCATATAAATATGTCCCTTCACCCCTTGTGCCCAGCCCCCAACCCCCTTCCCCCAGAAACCACTAAACCATTCCCTCTGTCTGTGTGTCAGTTTATATTCCACATACGAGTGAAATGATGTGGTGTTTCTTTTCTCTGTCTTGCTTATTTCATTTAACATAATACCCACCAGATCCATCCATGTTGTTGCAAATGGAACAATTTTATCTTTTTTATGGCCAAGTAGTATTCCATTGTGTATATATATATATATATATATATATATATATATATATATATATATATATATACCATATCTTCTTTATCCAATTATCAGTCAAGGGACACCTGGGCTGTTTCCACGTCTTATTCTTATAGTGAATGCATAGGGGTGCATAGCCTCTTTGGATTGTTGATTTCAGGATCTTTGGATAAATACGCAGTCGTGGGGTAGCCACATCGTAAGGTATTTCTATTTTTAAAGTTTTGAGAAATCTCATACTGTTTTCCATAGAGGCTGCATCAGTGTCCATTCCCACCAGCAGTGAATTAAGGTTTCCTTTTCTCCACAACCTCTCCAACATTTGTCATTCCTTTCTTGATGATTATAGTCAATCTAGCGGGTGCAAGGTGATATCTTAGTGTAGTTTTGATTTACATTTCCCTGATGATTAGTGATGTTGAACATCTTTTCATGTGCCAATTGGCCATCTGTATATCTTCCTTGGAAAAATGTCTGTTCATAATCTCTGCCCATTTTTTGATCAGATTATTTGTTTCTCTGTTCTTCAGTTTTGTGAGTTCTTTATATATTGTGGAGATTAACTCCTTGTTGGATATATGATTTGCAAGCATTTTCTCCCATCTGGTGGATTGTCTTTTCATTTTGATCCTGGTTTCCATTGCCTTGCAGAAGCTCTTTAGTCTGATGAAGTCCCACTTGTTTATGTTTGCTTTTGCTTCCCTTGTCCAAGTAGACATAGAATTCGAAAAAATCCCTTTATGACTGATGTCAAAGAGTATGCTGCCTATGTTTTCTTCTGGAGGTTTTAGAGTTGCAGGTCTTATGTTCAAGTCTTTGATCCATTTTGAGTTAATTTTTGGGTATGGTGAAAGATAATGGTCTACATTCATTCTTTTGCATGTGGCTGTCCAGTTTTCCTAACACCATTTATTGAAGAGAGTTTCCCTTTTCCATTGTATGTTCCTTGCTCCTTTATTGAAGATTAGCTGTCTGTAGACGTGTGGTTTTATTTCCGGGCTTTCAATTCTGTTCCATTGATCTGTGTGTCTGTTTTTGTACCAGTACCATGTGGTTTTAATTATTATAGATTTGTAGTATATATATATATATTTTTTTGTGTGTGTGTGGGGAAGACCAGCCCTGAGCTAACATCCGTTGCCAATCCTCCCCTTGTTGCTGAGGAAGACTGGCCCTGGGCTAACATCTGTGCTCATCTTCCTCCACTTTATATGGGACGCCGCCACGGCATGGCTGACAGGCAGTTCGTCGGCGGGCGCCCGGGATCTGAACTCGCGAACCCCGGGCTGCCAAGCGCGAACTAAACCGCTGCGCCACCGGGCGGCCCGTATTTGTAGTATATTTTGAAGTCAGGGATTGTGATGCCTCCAGCTTTGTTCTTTCTCAGGATTCTTTTAGCTATCAGGGTCTTTTATTGCCCCATATGAATTTTAGTATTCTTTGTTCTGTTTCTGTGAAGAATGTCACTGTGATTCTGATTGGGATTCCATTGAATCTGTAGATTGCTTTAGGCAGTATGGGCATTTTTAACTGTTTATTCTTCCAATCCATGTGTATGGGATATATTTCCATTTCTTTCTGTGATCATCAATTTGTTTCAATAGTGTCTAATAGTTTTCATTGTATGGGTCTTTCACCTCCCTGGTTAAATTTATTCCTAGATATTTTATTCTTTTTGTTGCAATTGTAAATGGGGTTGTCTTCTTGAGTTCTCTTTCTGTTAGTTTGTTATTAGAGTATAGAAATGCAACGGATTTTTGTAAGTTGATTTTGTACCCTGCAACTTTGTTGTAGTTGTTGATTATTTCTAATGGATTCTTTAGGGTTTTCTTTATATGAAATCATGTCATCTGCAAACAGTGAGTTTCACTCCTTCATTGCCTATTTGGATTTGTTTTATTCCTTTTTCTTGCCTGATTGCTCTGGCCAAAACCTCCAGTACTATGTTGAATAAGAGTGGTGAGAGTGGGCACCCTTGTCTTGTTCCTGTTCTCAGAGGAATGGCTTTCAGTTTTTCCTCATTGAGGGTGATGTTGGCTGTGGGTTTGTCATATATGGCCTTTACTATGTTGAGGTACTTTGCTTCTATACCCATTTTGTTGAGAGTTTTTATCATAAATGGATGTTGGATCTTGTCAAGTGCTTTCTCTGCATCTATTGAGATGATCATGTGGTTTTTATTCCTTGTTCTGTTAATGTGATATATCACATTGTGTGATTTGTGGATATTGACCCATCCCCATGTCCCTGGTATAAATCCCACTTGGTCATGGTGTATGATCTTTTTAATGTATTGCTGTATTAGATTTGACAATGTTTTGTTGAGGATTTTTGCATTTATGTTCATCAGCAATATTGGCCTGTAATTTTCCTTCTTTGTATTGTCCTTGTCTGGCTTTGGTATCAGGGTGATACTGGCCTGGTAGATTGTGTTAGGAAGTGTTCCTAACACTTGGAATAGTTTGAGAAGGATAGATATTAAATCTTTGAATTTTTGGTAAAATTCTCCAGAGGAACCATCTGATCCGGAACTTTTACTTTTTGGGAGGTTTTTGATTACTGTTTCAACCTCTTTACTTGTGGTTGGTCTATTCAGATTCTCTATTTATTCTTGATTCAGTTTTGGGAGGTTGCATGAGTCTAAGAATGTATCCATTTCTTCTAGATTGTCCAATTTGTTGGCATATAGTTTTTCATAGTATTCTCTTGTAATCCTTTGTATTTCTGTGGTATCCATTGTAATTTCTCCTCTATCATTTCTAAATTTATTTATTTGAGCCTTCTCTCTTTTTTTCTTAGTGAATTTGGCTAAGGGTTTGTCAATTTTTTGTATCTTCCTAAAAAACCAGCTCTTTGTTTCATTGATCCTTTCTACTGTTTTTTTGGTTTCAAGTTCAGTTTTTCTGCTCTAATTGTTATTATTTCCCTCCTTCTGCTGACTTGGGCTTTGTTTGTTCTTTTTCTAATTCTAATAGGTGTAGTTTAAGATTTCTGATTTGGGATTTTTCTTGTTTGTTAAGGTGGGCCTGTATTGCTGAGTTTCCTTCTCAGGACCACCTTTGCTGCATCCCATATGAGTCGGTATGGTGTATTTCCATTTTCATTTGTCTCCAGATATTTTTCAATTTCTCCTTTAATTTCTTCAATGATCCATTGGTTGTTTGGTAACATGTTGTCTAGTCTCCACATCTTTCCCAGTTTTTTTCTTACAGTTGATTTCTAGGTTCATAACACTATTTTTGGAGAAGATGCTTGTTATGATCTCCATCTTCTTAAATTTATTGAGGCTTGCCTTGTTTCCCAACATATAGTCTATCCTTGAGAATGTTCCACGTGTGCTTGAGAAGAATGTGTAATCTGCTGTGTTTGAATGGAGTGCTCTCTATATATCTATTAAGTCCATTTTGTCTAGCTTTTGTTTAAGTCCAGTATTTCCTGATAGACTTTCTGTCTGGATGACTATCTGTTGATGTAAGTGGGGTGTTAAGATCCCCTACTATTATTGTGTTGTTGTTAATATCTCCTTTTAGGTTTGTTAATAGTCGTTTAATGTAGTTTGGTGCTCCTGTGTTGCGTGCATAGATATTTATAAGTGATATGTCTTTTTGGTGGAGTGTCCCTTTTATCATTATATATTGCCCCTTTCCTTCTCTCACTACCCTTTTAATCTTGAAGTCTACTATGTGTGATATAAGTATGGCAACACCTGCTTTCTTTTGTTTGCCATTAGCTTGGAGTAGCATCTTCCATCCTTTCACTCTGAGCCTGTATTTGTCTTTTGAGCTGAGGTGTGTTTCCTGGAGGCAGGATATTGTTGGGTCTTGTTTTTTTAATGTTTCCTGCCACCCTGTGTCTTTTAATTGGAGAAACCAATCCATTTACATTTAGAGTGATTATTGATATATGAGGGCTTAGTGTTGCTATTTTGTCACTCGTTTTGTGGTTCTTTTGCATTTCCTTTGTTTCTTGTCCTCTGTGTTTGCTACTCTATTCTGATAGAGAAATTTTCTGATTTTGCTTACCTATTTTTCTCCTTGCTAAAGTTTTGTATCCCCTTTATCTTTTTTTTCCTTCAGGCATGAGGGCCGTTTTGAGCATTTCTTGTATTCAGGGGTCTTGTGGCAATGAACTTCCTTAGCTTTTGTTTATCTGGGATAGTTATTATTTCTCCATCATATCTGAAGGATATTTTCACTGGATAGAGTATTCTTGGCTGAAAGTTTTTGTCTTTCCGAATTTTGAATATATCATTCCACTCTCTCCTAGCCTGTAAAGTTTCTGCAGAGAAATTGGCTGAGAGCCTCATAGGAATTCTTCTGTATATATATTTTTTCTTTTTGCTGACCTTAATATTTTTCTTTATTACTGACTTTTGCCAGCTTTACTACTATATGCCTTGGAGAGGGTCTTATCATGTGATATATTTAGGAGATCTATTGATTTCATTCACTTGTATTTCCAGCTCCTTGCCCAGGTTTGGGAAGTTCTTAGCTATAATTTCTTTGAACAAGCTCTCTGCTCCTTTTTCCCTCTCTTCTCCTTCCGGAATACCTATAATCCTTATGTTGCATTTCCTAATTGAGTTGAATATTTCTGGGAGAATTTCTTCATTTCTTTTTAGTCTTAATTGTCTCTCCTCCTCCATCTGGAG
This sequence comes from Tapirus indicus, assembly GCA_031878705.1. Taxonomy (NCBI): domain Eukaryota; kingdom Metazoa; phylum Chordata; class Mammalia; order Perissodactyla; family Tapiridae; genus Tapirus; species Tapirus indicus. The sequence continues at coordinate 104,529,194 of CM062918.1, read as the reverse complement.
CATTTCTGCTTTCCTATCCTCTATATTGCTCATTCTTTCCTCCTTATTGTCAGCTCTGTTCTTTAAAGATTTCAGATTTTTCTTTATCTCCTCCATTGTGTTTTTCATCTCCAACATTTCTGATAGGTTTTTCTTTGTAGTTTCAATCTCTTTTGTGAAAAAGTTCCTGATTTCATTGAATTGTCTATCTGTATTTTATTACAGGTTGTTAGGTTGTTGAGCTTTTTCATGATAGGTGTTTTGAATTCTCTGTCTCTTAGGTTATAAATTTCTGTGCCTTCAGGATTGATTTCTGGGTGCTTGTCATATTTCTTCTGGTCAGGAGATTTAATATATTTTTTCTTATTACCTGAGGGTTTAGGCTTATTTTTCCTCATTCTGAAGATATCCGTCACAGCTTCCACTTGCCACCACTGGGTGGGGGTCATGAGCTGTGTATTCTGAGCCCACTGAGATCCGCAGGTGCTCTGGCTGACTAGCTGTGCTAGTGCTTCAGGTGGGGGAAAGGCTCCTTTTTTTGCCTATCCAATTACTGAGACTTCTTGCTCTTCCCTTGCTGTCTGCTCTCCTGTGGTGCTAGCTTGATGGAGGCACCCCTGCAACAGTTCAGTCCCCTCTGTGTGGAAATTTCCCACAGGCTGTGAGAGAACTTGGAGAGTGATAGTTTTCCTGCAGATGGCTGCTCCTCCCCCTTCTGTCTCTGAGAGCCATGTGATTCTGGGGGGCAGGGGCTCTTTCACCTGCCTCATTCTGGGGGCTTCTCATTCTTCCCTCACTATCTGCTCTCCTGGGGTGTTATCTTGATGAAGACACCCTCACAACAGTTCAGTGTCCTCCATATGAGCATCTCCCAGAGGCTGTGAGAGAACTTGGAGAGCAATGGTTTTCCCACAGAAGGCTACCCCTTCCCCCCCTCTCTCAGAGAGCCATGTGGTCCTGGTCCCAGTGTCACTGTCACTGGGGAAGGAGATGAGTTCTCCTCACCTCCTTCTACTTCCTCTGGGGGCACCAACACTTCCACCTTCCTATATAAGGCTGTGTGGGTCTCTCAGACATCTTTTGTCATTTCTAATTCTCTGTAGAAACTCACAATGTTTTCTTTTATCTATAAGCATATTAATCATTTTATTTTAAAATCTGAATCTGAAAACTCTGTTATCTTGAGCCTCATTGGTCTGCTTCTATACTCTATTGTTTCTTTAATTTTCACTCATGTGTTTTTTATCTCATGTGTAATTACTTTTAATTCAGTACTATATATTGTGTATGAAACACTGTACAAATAATTTGATGCCTTGTTATTTTTTCAGAGATGAATTACGTTTGCTTCTTGTAGATAGCTATGGCACTAGTAATAGTCCATCACCTAAATTCATTTTCAGAGATTTAGATGGTTCAACAATGTGCTGCTAGATATGGGGTTTTAAGTCTAATTCTGGTTTACCTATACTTCTAGGATGTAGGGACCCAATTCATCTTTATTTAAGCCAAATAATAACAATATATCATTAGCATGTATTTTTGATCAAAATAATTATTTAATTTTGTTTTGTAAATACCATATAGTGCTAATTTATTTATTTTTTGTTTAAAAATACATTGATATTTGCATAAAAATTAGAAAGAGACTTTTTGGTAAAAATAGCTTGCACTTTTTGGTAGGAAATTAATTTTCACTGAAAACATTATATATAATTTTTGTGTCATTGTATTTATGAGAAAAATTCTGTTAAGGAGCCTGAAGCTCATCAGAAATTTCAAAAGGGTCTATTTTGTTGTAGATCAGCACTCGTATCAAGAAAAACTAGGAAGACAAAGTTGGTTTCAAAACATTGGGGAGCTCTCATGGCACTGAGGATTGAGGCTCAGAGGTTAGCAACATAACCAGTAGGATCCATGAACAATGACCAGCCATTCTTCCCTCCCTCAATTTCTTGCAATTAGGTAATCCTCAGATTCTTGATATAATCCCAGAGAGAGAGAGGAGAATCCCAAGAATGACCTATCAGGAATTTCTTATCAGCTAGTTGTAACAGAAAACAACAATAACAATCTGATAAATCAAGAACAATGTGATGCTATATATCTTGTACATCTGAGTCTATAGATTGATAATTTATTATGCACAATTGTGTGGCTCAAACATCTGAGTCTAAATATCTCCTAAAGGCAGTGCTTGACAGCAACTATTGATTTAGTTGTCTTTGTCTAAGTTCCTAAACAAGAGAATCAAATTGGGTCTGCTTCAATTATGGATACTCATTTTCAAAACAGGAAACCAATGCTGCTTTCTTGGAAAGATATTTGTTCAAATTGTTGATTCCCCGCTTCTTTAAAAGCCCAATAGTAGCAATAGATCATGAAGATATATACTTGATCAAAAGATTTCAAGCCAAGAAGGAATAATATCCACTTTGACTCTAATTATATATGATTTTATTTTCAATCCATGCTAGTTATTATCTCCTCCATGGATAGTTTTACTCCTTGATCAAACTCACATGTCTTACTTTTGTCTGCACATCAGACCCGAGCCCACTCACAATTCTGCTTTTGGTCTGATTTGCCATTTTCCCTTTGGATTTTTGTTTCATATTATATTATGTTATGTTATGTTATGTTATGTTATATTATATTATATTATATATTATATTATATTATTTTAGTGTATCTCTCCTTTTTGCCTTTGCTCCACCATCTCAGCACTTTTTATTCAAAGGGATGCCACTGTAATCTAGAAATGCACATGGGACAAAGAAATGGAAAGAAGCAAAGAGAATGAAGCACAGGGTTGCCAATGGTCAAGATTGGAAAGTGACTAGGGGAGCATATATTGGACATAAGCAAGGAAGAAAAGAGGTCTTTAAATTGCATTTCCTGTATATAGGTGAGGAGAATGTTTTCTTTTCCTGGGTCATCAAGTGACTCAATCATTGGGTTTGTGTTCTTCATGTCTAGGAGAACTGGAAACAGATGGTGATGTTTTATGACCACTTCTCCTTCTCCCCTTATCACAACATCTCACATCTGCTGGGGAAATTTTTCTGCATTTTAAATTCTGTTCTCAATGTCTATTTCATCATTAGTTATAACTATCCTATCACTTAAAAAAAGCCTGTGAGTTCAGTATTTATATCCATAGTAGTTTTTTTTTTTTTTTTTGCATTCTAGCCTGCTCACTTGAGAACATGGATATGTTTGTGATGTTAATAGGGAGAAAGGTCTACATTCTAGAGATGATTTGTTAGGAAGGATTCCCCAAGCTCTTGAAGAATGACAAAGAATTCATACAGCCTGCCTCTGAAGTTATACAACTTCAAGCTCCCCATTACTTAATCAGGAGGATTAAAAAATATTACTACCCTCTACCCAATCTTGGCCTCGATGCAATAAGAATGTTTAATCACTTTTACAGATAAATTCTAGAATCTCCCATTTTGCAATTACATTTCCAAACAATATCCATGGGTCTTTATGTAGTTTACTATATCAACTTATTGTGTAAGGCATATCTATTCAATCCGACTTTTGCTCACTCTCTAGGATACTGTTCAACACATAGATTGAGCCTTATGTAAAACCCAATGTAAAGGTTGGTTAGGGAGCACTTAGTTTAATTAAGGCCTACAAATATATTTCTTTTAGGGCATATAAAATTTTCTGCTTTGCATACCAGAATGAATAGAAATCAGAGAGAGAAAATTCATTTCAGTAACTGAACAGTGATCTGAATATTCTTGTCAAAGTTCTCATGAAGAGTTTTGGGTATGTTTCTCAATTTCCTCTTTTATTTTTCCTGCTCTTTTCATATCACTGGAAACTTTAGTCCAAACCACAACTTCTTCTTTTGAGGTACACTTTATATTGGAAGTCTCTTAGCCTCATCAGAATGTTTAGCAGTTTGTCTCTGAGCTCTGGCCTCTTTGAAAGAAGCCAGACCTCTGGTAACATCTTCAAGGAGAGAGACAAGAACCTCCCGGATGTTCTAAACATAGGAAGCCCATGTAATGGTGCCAGAAGGGCAACCACAAGGTAGAGGTGAGTACTCCCTTTCTCAGTGCCAGAGAGGAAGGCATAAGTATACACTTCTGCCTATCTCTATTATCTGAGATGATGAGTCATCTGCGGAGAGGAGGCAGACAATGGGCAGATTGAAGGGATAGAGATTAGATCACTATAGTAGGGTCAGGGGAAGTTGAAGGAAAGAATAATTCCTTAGAGCCAGAAGCACTCAAAACAATAAGAAACCAATATAAACACAATGGTATGAGAAGTAGGAGAGAAAAGTGATATTTTGAGAAAGACAAGGAATCAATGGATGAATGTAGAATTTAAGAAGAAGGAATAAGGAAATGGAAATTACAGTTGCTCAAGAGTGAGTTTTGCCCGGATTGTTTTGGACTTCAGAGCTGCTACCTAGTCATTTATTCTGAGGGAGTTTTTAAGCTCTCTTCTTTTAAAAAAAATTTTTTTAATCTTTTTGGTGAGGAAGATTGGCCCTGAGCTAATGGCTGTTGCCAATCTTCCCCTTTTTTTTCTTTTTGGTTTGAGGATGATTGTCCCTAAGCTAACATCTATGGCAATCTTCCTCAATTTTTATATGGGATGCCATCACAGCATGGCTTGGTAAGCAGTGTGTAGGTCCACACCAGGGATCCAAAGGTGCAAACTACTGAAGCACAGCATGTGAACCCAATGACTATGCCACTGGGCCGGCCCCCAATCTTCCTCTTTTTTACTTGAGAAAGATTGACCCTGAGATAACATCTGTGCCAATCTTTCTCTATTTTGTATATGGGACACTGCTTCAGTGTGGCTTGAAGAGCAGTGTGTAGGTCCCCACACAGGATCCATACCTACAAACCCCTGGCCGCTGAAGTATAGCATGCAAACTTAATCACTATGCTGCTGGGCCAGCCCCATAAGCACTCTTCTTGTTTTAGGTTTTTAATTACTCTGAGATTCTTTGTCTGGTTTCTGCATTGCTCTAAGCTCCTTAGGAACTCTGGCTTCTTTCCCCCCTAATAACTGCATTTGTCTTGCTGATCTAACAGATAAAGCAGTATGGTTGTTCCAAGTGAGGCTCTGGTCTGTTGCTGTGATTTCCATAGCACTCCTTGGTGCTTGTTTCATTGTGAGCTGTGTGGGTAAGTTCTTCATTGATATTCACTTCTTTGATCCCTTTCCTTACGACGTTCTATAAAGATTTCCTAATGTATGTTCTCCTTTACACCATTAATATGTTACCTCTTACTAGGAATGCCATGCTGTTTTGATTTCTCCTCCTCCTCCCTTTTCTCCTCTTACTCCATCTTTTGATAATTGAGTCTGCATCCAGATTTATTTCACCTGGTTTTATTAGTATTTCCCCAATCACAACCTTACATATCAAAGTGTGTTAGTTGTTGCCATCCTCTAAGACACCATCTTCCACTACTGGTTTCACTAGTGATCACATGTTCTCTAGTCACAAAAGCCCTCCATTGAGAGTGCAAATATAATTGCTTTTATAATCATAATACTTGAAATTAGAGTCTGATTTTCATGTGTGAGTCTCTCCCAATATGAGAAGAAAAAGTATTCAAATGAAATATTGGAGATACAAGGGAATAAAATACTTCTTCCCTGTTCTATTTGCCTTTAAAGAAATATTTCAAGTTCATTTTTTGAGAAGTCTCAAAGACTTTTTCTTTCTAATCTACAATTCAGTTCTGTATTCACTGATAAGGTGATTAAAAATAGTTATCAAATAGTCAGAGAGGGAGTAAAAATGACTTCTTATTCAAAGAGGCTATGTATTAATTCCTTCTGAGATATAAATAAATCTCATTGTCTTGTTAAAACACAAATAACTATCACCAAAGTTAGATCTACTGTACTTTTCATGGCCAAGTGCAAGGGGGAAGAGGGTTAAGAAGAGTTATTTCATTATTCAAGAGGAAGCAGATATTCAAGACCCCAGGACAGGCTAAGAGAAAAGTAGTGAGGTTAGACAGTACTGAGCTTCAGTAGTAGAAGGACAAGAAAGAAAGGAGTGAAGAACCAAGTCAGAGCTGAGACAGAACAGATCTTGGGCAAAGTGCACACACCCTTGAACATAAAAGTTAGTGTTCATTTGAGACATTTAAAATGTCTCTAAATGTCTAAAGGCTTCCCTTGGTTGTTATTTACCCTATATGTTTACCTGTAGCTACCAGTAGTCAGAAATTTTAGAAAATATCAAAATAACTTGCAAGTTTGTGTCACAATTATTAAAATTAAGGAGGAGCAGACAGCCTGTGAGTCAACAAATATCTGTTGATTACTTTGTGACACTCACTTCTCCAGGTGTTTGTGATTAATTGATGTAGGAAACAGATATGATCTCTGCCCTAGAATACACAGCTTAAAATTAAATGGAGAAAGAGCTAAACATAAATTCACAGGCATATAAACAATCAAGATAAATGAATATAAGCAAGCAGTCATTCAGCATGGTCATTACTGGGCTTGCATAGAGAGAAGAGACTGGTGGTGGTTGGAGTTCAGCCAGCTTGGCCCAGACTGTAGAGCATAAGGCTCCATAATAAAGGAGTGAATATACACTAATCCTTCTTCTTTCTTCACAGTGACTTACTTTACATATGACAAAACTGGCAAAAAGCTGTCTGAACTGCACACATATTATTCAAGTCTAACCTGCTTCAGTGAAGGGACAAGGCTGATGGGTAAGGTGTTGCAGTGCTTAACCAGACTTCGTGTTTTCTCAGAGAGAGGTCAAGGTTAGCTCAAGATCAGTGGTTTTTTAAATTATTTTTTTTAAATAAAGTCTCTGCTTAGATATCTTTAGAATATCATTAAACTCACATGTTCATATCAGACTCTAGATTTGCCCTCAAAACAATTCCTCCTCCAGACTTCTTGATCTCAATAAATGCTACTAACATACACTATGTAATGTGCTCAAGCCAACCCTGGAAATTATTCCTAACACTCTATTCATCCTTATCAAATGGATAAAATTCTCTTTTTGTTTGCTGTGGTCTTACTCTTTCCAAGAAAGGAAATCCAAATAGATGTCAAACTCTTGCTATTTCAAGAACTCAATAATTCACTCTTCTGCTTTTATGGACAGCACATGAGGAGTAAAGAGAGGAGAGAAGTTTCTTTGTATTTCTATGAGATGTTTGAATTTTCCCTTTTTTGGTATTTGGCAAGAATATGGTGCACGGGGGTGGTGAAAAATGATTCTCTCTACTCTCTCTGACCTACGATTTTCTTGTCACATGGGGGTTCTTTGGTCCAACAATTGTAGAGGTGGCCCTTCTGAGGAGGGAACATATTTCTATCAGGATTGTCTTCTTTCCATCTTTTGGAAGCACTTCTACAACAACAACTGGAGTTTTAAAGAATACCTTCCTGGAAGCAGTGATGGATGCTTTAGCCTTTGCTGTTGGAGTGCTCTGAAATAATGAGACAGAGAGAGATATTCATTAACTTAACTCCACATCCATCTAGCATAAGATACTGCAAATTTACTCCCTAAATATATCCAACCTAAAATTATGGTCAACAAGGCTGTTCAATAGAACTAATTAAAATTACAAATAAGCTTGTATGATGAAATTATTTTATATAATACCACATCAGCAAATGAAAGCACTAAAATTTAAACAACATCCTTTCAAATTATTATTACAATTAAAGGAAAAATAAAAGTCCAAACACAAAATTTCCATTTTGATTAAAGTTAAAAAATAATTGAAATCCACATTGTATATTCTCCAATTTTTTCCCAGTCAGTCCTGGAGTGTTGAGACAATCAGATGCATGGGTAAAGTCAGTTTCTTCAACAGGCCTATGTTCTGCCTAGACTTGTGGTTTTCCACCTCTTTTGCTTGTGAACTCACCCTAAATTATTTTGAAAAGTGATGTACCCTCTTGTACAATTAAACTTGACTTCTAAAGTTTTTCTTCATGTTATAGGAGCAAAGGCTTTAATTTCTGGAGCATTGTAAATATTAACTTTTAGAAAACAAAATTTACATCTGTTTTTAAAATGTATCTACCAGTATCTAAATACATTACAAGTGTTACCTCCATGCCCATCATCTATTAAATAAAAAAAGAATAATATGTATTATTTAACAGTGAGATGTTTTACATCATTCTTTTTCCTCCTTGGACTAATATTTTCATCACATTCCCCCCGCTACCCAAGAATGTAAATAAGTCTGTCTGATGTTATTATTTCCTGTGGCTTTAAGTGTTATCAAATTTCTTCTGGATTGACATCTTACAGTTGTTATCAGGATATAATATTCAAAACATCACAAATTTATTATAAATTTTGATAACATTACTAAAAAGGTAAAGCTATATTGGAAGCCCATCTCTTAATGAGATGAATGGAACTTAAAAAAAATGCAATCAGATGTACCTATGATTGAATAATGTTATTACTATAATGAGATAGAATTCAACATCAATTCTATTCCTGTTTTTCAATTTAGTGACACAATCTGATAAATCTTACTTATCTAAATAAGTAGATAGGAATACAAGGTGCTTTGTTAGAATGTTATAGAATTTTTTGAAACTTTTCAGTTATTAGCCAAAAATCAATGTGTTCTATTATCAGAAATTCTTTGTAATGGTCTGTTAACTGAGAATTTGATTAGATCATTCTCTAGTGTTGAAAGTAAAGAATAATAAATGGAATAAATTGTGAAATGTTTGTTATTTCTCAGTCCATAGTCATTTGCTCTCTCAATTTCTGAGAAATACATCAAAAAAGGCTTTCATAAGTCTTATCAAATGACTTAATTATACTTTTTTTATACTTACAAAGCACCTTGATCAGCCCATTATTCTCAGAACAATTGGGAAAATAAAATATTAATTTCAGTATATCTTTTTGACAAATGCTTCTATTCACTACAATTTTCAATATTTTTGTTAACTTTGGAGCTGGAGATTTAGCATATTCAACATATGAAAAATATTTGCCATATATAAGATAATTGGCAAAGCTAATGCTCATCATTAAAACAGTTGGCCAAATTACACTTTTTAAATGAAAATAATACATTAATGCATGCTTTGAGGAGTATTATGAAAGCAATCTTTAATAATGCACAGAATGCAAAATTAAGATAGATTTCTCAAAGTGGCCAATATTAAAACGACATAGATATGGTCTATTTTCTTCATTTTGTAATATTATGAAAGGAAGAATAGGTCTATAGATTGTTTCTAGCCATTTAATATGTAATGATGTAACAACATTAAAAAATGAATAAAATAGAGCTACATGTAACATGTAACATTCATATTAGATGAATCTTAGCAATGTGGAATAAAAAATTAGCCCAAGACCACATATATTATAATAAGTTAAAAAACTTCAAAACCCAACAAATCTAAACAGCTTATTGTTAGGTATACATATATATGTGCTAAAGTTATATATGTGTGTAATCAAATATGTGAGTGGATTTACATATGGTTACTAGAGATTTTTTTAATCTTAGGAGAGTGGCAAACTGGTGCTTTAAGAGGAAAGGAGAGAGAACTGATATTTGTTTAAATCTTATGTGATTGATACTGTGTAAAACTTAGTAATAGGTAACATTTATGAGCAATTATTCCACCTTGAGCACCTTTTAAAGTGCTTTACACATATTATGTGATTAATCTCCCTTTGAGGTTGGTACTGTGATTATTTCTATTTTAAAGATGAAATAACTGAGGCTCAAGAAGGTCATGTAATTTGTCCAAAGGCATATACGATAAATGGCGGAGCCAGAATTCTAACGAAGTGTAATTCTCATAACCACCCTGAGATTAATTATCATTTCCATTTCAAGAACCTGAGGCTCTGTGGTTTGCCCAAGATTCTTAAGCAGAACTGGTGTTCCAGATATAACTGTGTTAGTCATTTGTAACTCTGATAGAACTTGGTGCTTCTAATGTATAAGGGATACAAAGAATAGACAACAAACATTGATAGCGATTATTTTGGCAAAAAATCCAAAGCAATTCTACAGGTAAGCGTTAGTAAATATTGAGGACTTAATGTTAATGAATGTTTATTTAAAAGCAATTCTATGGCCCCCTATTATATTATTCAGGGAACAGTAAATACATGAATTAAGAAAGCTATCTCTAGAAAACAGCCACAGATCCTCGGAATTTTATGTGTATAGAACATACCTCTTTACTCTTATTTATCTCATCTTGCACTTCCTTTTCTCTTTCATGCAACATAGAAAAAGTCTGGGAATGTTGCCCAAGTGCTTGGAAGTCATTTGGTTCCAGCTGCTACCTCATTTCCACTGAACAAAATTTTTGGACCAAGAGTGAGCAGAACTGTGTTGGGATGGGGGCTCATTTGGTGGTGATCAACACAGAAGCAGAGCAGATACTTGTGTTTTATTTATTTTTCATTAAAAAATTTTTAAATTGTGGAAAAAGTAACAGAAAATTTATCATCTTAACTGTTTTTTAAGTGTATAGTTCAGTAGTGTTAACTATATTCACATTGTTGCAAAAAGGTCTCTACAAATTTTTCATCTTCAAAACTGAAACTCTATACCCACTGAACAATCATCACCCATTTCCCTGTCTCTCCAGCTCCTGGCAACCACCCTTCTACTTTGTTTCTTGAATTTGACTAGATACCTCATGTAAGTTGAATCATACAGTATTTGTCTTTTTGTGACTGCCTGATTTCACTTATTCATCCATGCTGAAGCATGTGATAGGATTTTCTTCTTTTTTAAGGCTGAATAATATTCCATTGTATATATATATTTATACTACATAATGTTTATCCATTCAAAAATTGATGGATATTTGGGATGCTCTCTCACCTCTTGGCTATTGTGAATAATGCTGCAATGAATATAAGTGTGCAAATATCTCTTGAGATCTTGCTTTCAATTATTTTGGATATACACCTAGGAGTGGGATTACTGGATCAGATAGCGATTCTAATTTTTTGAGCAATAACCACCTGTTTTCCATATTGGCTGTACTATTTTACACTTCCACAAAGAGTTCACAAGTGTTCCAATTTCTTCACATCCTTGACAACACTTATTATTTTCTTTTTCTTTATTTTGATATTGGCCATCCTAATGGGTGTGAGGTGATATTTCATCAGAGTTTTGATTTGTGTTTCTCTAATGATTGGCAATATTAAGCATCTTTTCATATAGTTGATGGTTATTTGTATACTTTCTTTGGAGAAATGTCTATTCAAGTCTTTTGCCCATTTTTATTATTATTATTTTTATTGAGGTATAATTGACATATAACATTTTATTAGTTTCAGGAGTACAATATAATGATTCAATATTTGTATGTATTGTGAAATGATCACTACAGTAAGCCTAGTTCACATTTGTCACTATACATAGTTACAAAATATTAAAGTCCTTTGCCCATTTTTTTAAGTTGGGATATTTGTTTTTCTGTTGAGTTATAACAGTTTTTATGTATTATAGATATTAACCCTTTATCAGATAAATGATTTGCAAATATTTTCTACAATTCCGTGGGTTGCCTTTTTACTCTCTTGATTATTTCCTTTGATACACAGAGTTTTTAAGTTTGATATAGTTATATTAGTCTATTTTTTTCTCTGTTGCCTGTCCTTTTGGTGTTATATCCAAGAAATTATTGCCAAAGTCAATGTCATCAAGCTTTCCCCTTATATTTTCTTCTAGGAGTTTTATAACTTTAGGTCTTACATTTAGGTATTTCTTCCATTTTGAATTAATTTTTTTATAGGGTGTAAGGTAAGAGTCCACTCTCATTCTTGCTTGTGGATATCCAGTTTTTCCAACACCGTTTGTTGAAGAGATTATTCTTCCCCATTGTGTAGTTTTGGAAGCTTGTTGAAGATCATTTAGCCATATATGTGAGAGCTTATTTCTGGACTCTACTTTGTTCCATTGAGGTATATGTTTCTTGTTATGCCAGTATCAGCTGCTTTGAGAGCTATAGCTTTGTAATATGTCTTAATTTTTTTTTTGGTGAGGAAGGTTGGCACTGAGTTAATATCTGTGCCCATCTTCCTCTATTTTGTATGTCTTATGCCACCACAGCATGGCTTGATGAGCAGTGTGTAGGTCCACACCCGGGATCCATACCTGTGAGCACTGGGCTGCTGAAACAGAATGTGCAAACTTAATCACTATGCTACCAGGCCAGCCCCTGTAATAGGCTTTAAAATCAGGAAGTGTGAGGCTTCCAAATTTGTCCGTTTGTTTGTTTTGCAAGATTGTTTTGGCTATTATGGGTCCCTTGAATTTCCATATGAATTTTAGGATTTTTTTCTATTTCTGTTTCAATGGCAACAAAACCATTGGGATTTTGACAGGAATGGCATTGAATGTGTAGATTTTTTGGGTAGTATGGGCATTTTAACAATAGTAAGTCTTCCCATGCATGGCCATGGATGTCTTCCCACTTATTTGTGTTTTCTTTGATTTCTTTCAAAAATGTTTTGCAGTTTTCAGATTACAAGTTTCTTGCTTCCTTGGTTAAGTTTATTCCTAAGTATTTTATTCTTTTGATGCTACTGTAAATGGGATTGTTTTCTTAATTTCTTTTTTAGATTGTTTATTGTTAGTATATAGAAGTGCAACTGATTTTGGTATATTGATCTTGTATCCTAAACTTTGCTGAATTTGTTTATTAGTTCTAACAGTTTTTTCCAACTTTAAAGAGACACAATTGACAGAAAATATTGTATAAGTTGAAGGTGCACAATGTGATGCTTGATACACATATGTATTGCAAAATCATTACCCCAAAATGTCAGTTAACACATCCATCAACTCACATGATTACCATTTTCTTGGTGGTGAGAACATTTAAGTTCTATCTTCTTATCAACTTTGAAATATACAATAGTGTATTATTAACTATAGTCACCATGCTGTCTGTACATTAGATCCCCAGAACTTATTCATCTGATAACTGGAAGTTGGCACCCTTGACTAACATCTCCTCATTTCCCCCACACCCTCATCACCTGGACCACCATTATAGTCTCTGACTTTATGAGTTTGGCTTTTCTAGATTTCATGTGTGAGTCAGATCATACAGTACTGTTTTTCTCTCTCTGACTTACTTCACTTAGCATAATCTCATCTAGTTTTATCCATGTTGTCACAAATGGCAGCATTTCATTCATTTTTATGGCTGAATAATATTACATTGTATATATATATTGTATTTTATATTGTATGGTATATATATTTATATATAGCGAGAGAGAGAGAGAGAGCACATTTTCTTTATCCATTCATCCATCTATGGACACTTAGGTTGTTTCCATATCTTACCTATTGTTAATAATACTGCAATAAACATGGGGGTGCAGATATATCTTCAAGATAGTGATTTCATTTCCTTCTAATATATACCCAGAAGTGGGATGCTGGATCATATGGCAGTTCTATTTTTACTTTCTTGATTAACCTCCATAGTGTTTTTCATAGTGGCTGTACCAATTTACATTCCCATCAACAGTGCACATAGGGACACTTTGTCCACTTTTTAAACCACATTTATTATCTCTTGTCTTTTGATATTAGTCATCCTAAAAGTTGTGAGGTGATGTCTCATTGTGGTTTTCATTTACATTTCCTTAATGATTAGTAATGTTGAGCACCTATTGGCCATTTGTATGTATTCTTTGGAAGAATGTCTATTTGGGTCCTTTGCTCATTTCTTGATTGGATTTTTTTACTTATTTATTTATGTTGTTGAGTTGTGTAAGTTTCTTATATGTTTTGGATATTAACCCCATATCTGGTAGCTGGTTTGCAAATATTTTCTTCCATTCTGTAGGTTGCCTGTTTTTGTGTGACTGTTTCTTTGGCTGTGCAGAGTTTGTCAGAAGCCTGGAACCCTGTGGAACAGTGCTTTGATGGACCAGAGCAGGTGGAGCTGGGAGAGGGGAAGGCAGGTGACAGACTCTGCCAATATTCTTTCCAAGACTGAAGATCTCCAGCCAATTGTAAATGATGTAATTATAAGAAGAAAACTGGAAAATTCACAAATATGTGGAAATTAAACAACGTGCTACCGAACAACCCAAGGGTCAATGAAAAAATCAAAAGAGAAATCAAAAAATGTCTTGAGACAAATGAAAATGAAAATACAACAAGCCAAAACTTCTGGGATGTAGCAAGAGCAGTTCCAAGAGGGAAGTTCATAATGATAAATGCCTACTTCAAGAAACAAAGAAAATCTCAAATAAACAACCTAACTTTACACTTCAAGGAACTAGAAAAAGAAGAACAAATAGAGTCCAAAGTTAGTAGAAGGAAATAACAAAGTTCAGAGCAGAAACAAATGAATTAGAGACTGAAAGACAATAGAAAAGATCAGTGAAACCAAGAGCTGGTTCTTTGAAAAGATAAAATTGACAAATCTTTAGCCAGACTCATCAAGAACAAAAAGGACTGAAATAAAGTCAGAAATGAAAGAGGAGACATTACAACTGATACCACAGAAATACAAAGGATCATAAAAAACTACTGCAAACAATTATATGCCAGCAAATTGGACAACCTAGAATAAATGGATAAATTCCTAGAAACATACAACCTCCAGGACTGATTCATAAAGAAATAGAAAATCTGAACAGACCAATTACTAGTAGGATGATTTAATCAGTGATCAAAAACCTCCCAACAGGGGCTGGCCTGGTGAGGTAGTGATTAAGTTTTTGCATTCCACTTTGGTGGCCTGTGGTTTGCAGGTTCAGATCCTGGGCATGGACTCAGGCACCACTTATCAAGTCATGTTTCCTCTACATATAAACTAGAGGAAGATGGGCACAGATGTTAGCCCAGGGCCAATTCCTTAGCAAAATGAGGAGCAATAGCAACAGGTGTTAGCTCAGGGCTAATCTTCCTCACACAAAAAATTTAAAAATAATTTTTAAAAAAACCTCCCAACAAACAAAAGTCCAGGACTTAATGGCTTCACTGGTGAATTCTACCAGATATTCAAGGAAGAATTAACACCAATTCTTCTTAAACTCTTTCAAGAAATAGAAGAGGAGGAAACACTTCCAAACTCATTTTATGAGTTCAGCATTACCCTGATACCAAAACCGCACAAGGACACCACAGGGAAATAATATTACAGACCAACATTGTTGATAAACATAGATGTGAAAATTCTCAGTAAAATATTAACATACTGAGGGGCTGGCCCGGTGATGCAGCAGTTGAGTTTGCATGTTCCACTTCAGTGGCCCAGAGTTTTCCAGTTCAGATCTTGGGTGTGGACCTACTCACCATTCATCAAGCCATGCTGAGGTGGCATCCCACATAGAGCAATTCAAAGGATGTACAACTATAACATACAACTATCTACTGGGGCCTGTGAGAGAAAAGAAAGAAAGATAAAGAGGAAGATTGGCAACAGGTGTTGTTAGTACAGGGCCAATCTTCCTAAAAAATATATAGCTAACCGAATTCAACAATACATTAAAAGGTTCATACACTATGATCAAGTGAGATGATTTATTCCAGAGATGCAAAAGATAGTTCAACATCCACAAATCAATGTGACACACCACATTAACAAAATGAAGACTAGAAATCATAGGGTTAATTCAATATATGCAGAAAAAGATTTTGAAAAAATTCAACATCCATTTATGATAAAAACTCTCAAGAAAGTAGGTATAGAGGGAATGTACCTTAACATAATAAAGGCCATATATGACCAGTCCACAGCTAACATCATATTCAATGGTGAAGAGATGAAAACTTTTCCTATAAGATGAGGAACAATACAAGGATGCCCACTCTCACCACTTTTATTCAATATAGTATTAGAAGTCCTGGCCAGAGAAATTAGGCAAGAAGAAGAAATAAAAGGAATCCAAATCAGAAAGAAATAAGTAATACTGTCACTATTTGCAAATGATATATATAGAAAACCCCAAATCTCCACTCAAAAAATGTTAGAACTAATAAATGGCTTAAGTAAAGTTGCAGGATACAAAATCAAAATACAGAAATCTGTGGCATTTCTACACACCAATAACCAAGTATCAGAAAGAGAAATTAAGAAAATCCCATTTATGATTGCATAAAAAATAATAAAACACTTAGAAATATATTTAACCAAGGAGGTGAAAGACCTGTACACTGAAAACTATAAGACATTGATGAAAGAAATTGAAGAAGACCCAAATAAATGGAAAGATATTCTGTGTTCATGGATTGGAAGATTAATATTGCTAAAATGTTCGTACTACCCAAAACAATCTACAGATTCAATATAATTCTGATCAAAATTCCAATGGGATTTTTCACAGAAATAGAACAAACTATCCTAAAATTTGTATGGATCCATGAAAAACCCCTTTTTCTATAAAAGCAACCTTGAGAAAGAACAAAGCTGGAGGCATCATGTCCCCTAATTTCCAAATATATTACAGGGGCCAGCCTGGTGGCATAGTGGTTAAGTTCACACACTCTGCTTCAGCGGCCCAGGGTTCACAGTTTCAGATCATGGCAACGGACCTGCACACCACTTGTCAAGTCATGCTGTGGCAGGCATCCCACATGTACAGTAGAGGAAGATGGGCATGGATGTTAACCCAGGGCCAATCTTCCTCAACAAAAAGAGGAGGAGTGGCAAGAGATGGCTAAACTTCCTCACCAAATATATCTCATAAAGCTATAGTAATCAAAACAGTATGGTATTGGCATAAAAACGGGCACATAGATCGATAGAGCAGAATAGAGAGCCCAGAAATAAACCCACACATATATGCTCAATTAATTTATGACAAAGGAGTCAAGCATATACAATGGGGAAAGGACAGTCTCTTCAATAAATGGTGTTGGAAAAACTGGAAAGCCACATGCAAAAATATGAAATTGGACCACTATCTTACACCATACACAAAACATAACTCAAAATGGATTAAAGAAAAAGAATGCTCCCACCGAAGAGAGGTTTTCTCTTCCATACAATGCTAGAGACACAACATTAACTCTCCCCACCTCTGTTTTTATTTTATTGTTTCTACATCTATAGTGTTTTCTTTTTTTATACTCTGTGCAGGCAATGCCAAAAAAAAACACCCAAAAACCCTAGATTAAAGACTTTAATGTAAGACTTGAATCCGTAAATTTCCTAGAAGAAAACATAGGTGATAAACTCCTTGACATCAATCTTGGTGATGATTTTTTGGATTTGACAGCAAAAGCAAAGGCAACAAGAGCAAAAATCAACAAGTGGGACTACATCAAACTAAAAACTTCTTCACAGCAAAGAAAACCATCAACAAAATAAAAAGGCAACCTGTTAAATGGGAGAAAATATTTATAAATCATATATCTGATAAGGACTCATCCAAAATATATAAAGGACTTACACAACTCAATAGCAAACACACACACACACACACACACACACACACACACACACACACAAGCAGTCTGATTAAAAAAATGGGCATGGGATCTGAATAGACATTTTTGCAAAGAAGATATACAGATGGCCAACAAGTACATGAAAAGATGTTGAACATCGCCAGTCATCAGGGAAATGCAAATCAAAACCACAATGAGATATCAACTCACATCTGATGGAATAGCTGTCATCAAAAAGACAATACATACAAGTGTCAGCAAGAATGTGGGGGAAGGGAACCCTTGTGCACTGTTGGTGGGAATGTAAATTGGTGCAGCTACTATGGAGAGCAGCATGGAAGTTCCTCAAAATATTAAAAATAGAACTACCATATGATTCAGCATTCCCACTTCTAGGCATTTATGCACAAAACACAAAACATTAACTCAAAAAGATATATGCACTCCCATGTTCACTGTAGCATTGTTTATAATAGCCAAAATATGGAAACAACCTGTCAATTGACAGATGAATGAATAAAGAAAATGTGGTATGTGTATATATATATATATATATATTTTTATATATACATAGTATATTATTCAGCCATACAAAAAGGAGAAAATCTTGCCATTTGTGACAACATGGAGAGAACTTGAGAGCATTATACTAAGTAAAATAAATCAGAAAGAGAAAGACGAATATCATATAATCTCACTTATGTGTGAAATCTAAAAAAACCCACAAGCTTATAGATACAAAGAACAGATTGGCAGAGGGTAAGGGAGGGGTGAAATAGTGAAGGGAGTCAAAAGGTACAAACTTCCAGTTATAAAATAAATAAATCATGGTGATGTAATGTACAGCACAGTGACTGTTGTTAATAATACTGTATAGCATATTTGAAAGTTGCTAAGAGAATAGATCTTAAAAGTTCTCATCACAAGAAAAAAATTTTGTAATTATGTGTGGTGACAGATGTTAACTAGAGTTATTGTGGTGATCATTTCATAGTACATACAAATATTGAATCGTTGTGTTGTACACTTGAAACTAATATACTGTTGTATGTCAATTATACCTCAAAAAAGGTATCTATTCTTAGTCACTAAAATTAATTAGGCAATTTGGCAATAAGAGACAGGTTCTTTCTTCCTCTCTCTCTCCTTTTTAAATTCACAATATCGTTACAGATCCACTTAAGCTGCAATAGTAATACCAAAACGTGAAATGGGTGTTTGCTTGTTAAAATCATTGAAATACATAAAATGCCTTGGCAGATGACAATACTATTCCATGATGAGCAGAGTACTTGTGTGTGTGTGTGTGAGGAAGATTAGCCCTGAGCTAACATCCATTGCCAATCCTCCTCTTTTTGCTGAGGAAGATTGGCTCTGGACTAACGTCTGTGCCCATCTTCCTCTACTTTATATGGGATGCCACCACACCATGCCATGGCAAACGATGTGTCTGTCTGCACCCAGGATCCAAACCTGCGAACCCCAGGCTGCTGAAGCAGAGTGCATGAACTTAACCACTACACCACTGGATCGGCCCCAAGCAGAGTACTTTTAAAAACTGAAATTAAAGTCAGGGAAACTTACCTCTGTTTTATAAAACACCCTTGGCTGAGGAACTCTTGGCTGTTCTATAAAACACCCTTGGCTGTTCTCTCTTCCCTAGAATATTTGCTTTATGTCAGAGAATCTTAGGACAATACACAGGAAATTTTTCTTAAGCCTGCAGGTTCAATCCAAAATTAATTTTAAAATAATTGCACTTACCTCAAAGAAATTACCGATGGGAAAACAATCTAGATAGATCAAAAAGGTAATATAGAGGCCCAAATGGATAAATGAGACTAATAATTTTTTAAGAAACTAATCACTACAGTTCAAATCTAGTAAGCACTCGTTTATGTTTAACTTTTACAAATAATTTACTACTTTCTAGAGAAGTGCTACTTAGGAAAGTAGAGAAACAAATTTGAATTTTGATAAGCCAAATGCAATTCCACTGGAAAACAACCAGAAATAAGATGGAAAGCATATAAACTTATAAAATTAAAAAATGATGGAAGAGCAAAATGTGACATGTACACTTAAAAGGAATTCTGTGTCTTCATAAAGAAAAGAATAAATTCTGTCTGAGACATGAACTCATCATCATCTAGTGATGACGTTGGTGTTTTGGGCCTGTCCTCTTGTCCAATGAGCCATCATGTGACTGTTCCTCACACCTGCATTTTCTTTTCTCTTTAGAGCTATAAAGGACTCTTTGATCTGGAAATTTCAATCTATGACTCCTTCTGTTTCTTCATGCAGAATTTCATTGTCCAGCAACTGAATGAATCACTTTCTTATTTTCTGGGACTCTCAGATCCACAAGGGACTGGCAATTGGCAATGGATTGATAAGACACCTTACAAAGAAAATGTCAGGTGAGTGCAGGCTCAGATGAATGAACCATAGGGTCCTGTTTATATAAAAAATTTAGGGAAATTTGTTACCAGTGACTATTCATGATAATACTAACAGTCATAATGATGATAACATATTATAACAATTATTAAGCTCTCGTTAAGTGTATGCATGATCTCACTTAAACTTCTTGGAAACTTCTTTTTCAGGACTTATTTTACTGATGAAAAATTGAATAACTAACTTGCTCAAGGTTAATAAAGTAGTAAGATGAGATTCTGGGTCTCAACTCCACATCTATCTAACTCCAGAGATGGTGCTCTTAACCTTTATATTGTTCTGCCTCTAAAACACATGTAGACATTTCAATTAAGTTTTTCTCCAATTAATAAAATTTGAAATATCTGGGCCAGAACTATGTTCAATTCTAGTAGGATAATAATATAATAATACTCTTTATTTGTGGCTTTCAAAAAACTCAGAATTTAATTACACGTTACTTTATTTGATTCTTACACAATATTGTGAGCTATTTGGGGACCTTATTATGATCTGTATTTTTATAGATAAAGAATATAACACCTGGGAGATTAAATTACTTCCTCAAGGGTAAAATGAGTCAGCAGCAAAACTGGTCTTTTAATTTGAAAAATAGTGTCCTATCCTTGCCTTTCCCACCGCACCCCCCCCCCCCAGATTGTATTCCTTGAAGGCAGGGTAACTTCTTTTGGGGGGGGTTTCTTTTTTTTCTTCATTTTTAATTGCAGTAACATTGATTTATAACATTGCATAAATGTCAGGTGTACAAGATTATACTTCTATTTCTGCATAGATTGCATCATATTCACCACCCAAATACTAATTGCAATCCATCACCACATACATGTGCCTAATCACCTCTTTCACCCTTCTCCCTCCCCCCTTCCCCTCTGGTAACCACCAATCCAATCTCTGTCTCTATGTGTTTGTTGTTACTTTTATCTTCTACTTATGAGTGAGATCATACAATTTTTGACCTTCTCCCTCTGACTTATTTCACTTAGCACAATACCCTCAATGTCCATCCATGTTGTCACAAATGGCTGGATTTCATTGTTTCTATTGCTGAGTAGTATTCCATTGTGTATATCGACCACATCTTCTTTATCCACTCATCCCTTGATGGGCACTTAGGTTGCTTCCAAGTCTTGGCTATTGTGAACAATGCTGCAATAAACACATGGGATCATGTATCTTTATGTTTTGCTGTTTTCATGTTCTTTGGATAAATACCCAGCAGTGGAATAGCTGGATCGTATGTAGTTCTATTCTTAATTTTTTGAAGAATCTTCATACTGTTTTCCATATTGGCTGCACCAGTTCGCACTCCCACCAGCAGTGTATTAGAGTCCCTTCCCTCCATATCCTCTCCAACACTTGTTTCCTATCTTGTCTGTTATAGCTATTCTGGTGGGCATGACGTGATATCTCATTATAGTTTTGATTTGCATTTCGCTGATAGTTAAGGATGTTGAACAACTTTTCATGTGTCTGTTGGCCATCTGTGTATCTTCTTTGGAGAAATGTCTTTTCAGGTCTTTTGCCCATTTTTACATTGGGTTGTTAGGTGTTTTTTGTTTAGTTGTATGACTTCTTTATATATCTTGGAGAGTAACCCCTTATCAAATATATGGTTTGCAAATATCTTCTCCCAATTTTTTAGGTTTGCTTTTCATTTTGTTGATGGTATCCTTTGCTGTGCAGAAATTTTTAGGTTGATGACGTCCCATTTGTTTATTTTTTCTATTGTTTCCCTTGCCCGGTCAGACACGGTACTTAAAAATATGTTGCTAAGAGCAATGTCGAAGAGCATACTCTCTCTGTTTTCTTCTAGAATTTTCATGGTTTCACGTCTTACATTCAAGTCTTTAATTAATTTTGGGTTAATTTTTGTGTATGGTGTAAGATAATGGTCTACTTTCATTTTTTTGCACGTGGCTGTCCAGTTTTCCCAACACTATTTGTTGAAGAGACTTTCCTTTCTCCATTGTATGTTTTTGGATCCCTTGTCAAAAATTAGCTGTCCATAGATGTGTGGCTTTATTTCTGGGCTCTCAATTCTATTCCATTGATCTGTGTGTCTGTTTTTGTGCCAGTATCATGCTGGTTTGGTTACTATAGCTATGTAGTATATTTTGAAATCAGGGAGTGTGATTCCTCCAGCTTTGTTCTTTTTTCTCAGGATTCCTTTAGCTATTCGGGGTCTTTTCTTGTTCTATACAAATTTTAGGATTCTTTGTTCTATTTCTGTGAAAAATATTGTTGGAACTTTGATAAGGATTGCACTGAATCTATAGATTGCTTTAGGAAGTATGGACATTTTAACTATACTAATTCTTCCAATCCAAGAGCATGGAATATCTTTCCATTTCTTTGTGTCTTCTTCAATTTCTTTCAACAATGTTTTATAGTTTTCAGTGTACAGATCTTTCACCCCTTTGGTTAAATTCATTCCTAGGTATTTTATTCTTTTTGTTGAAATTGTAAATAGGATTGTGTTCTTAATTTCTCTTTCTGCTACTTCATTGTTAGTGTATAGAAACACAACTGATTTTTGTATGTTGATTTTGCATCCTGCAAGTTTACCATATTCACTTATTATTTCTAGAAGTTTTTGGTGGATTCCTTAGGGTTTTCTATATATAAATTCATTTTATCTGCAAATGGTGACAGTTTCACTTCTTCCTTTCCAATTTGGATCTCTTTTATTTCTTTTTCTTGCCTGATTGCTCTGGCCAGGACTTCCAATACCATGTTAAATAGGAGTGGTGAAAGTGGGCATCCTTGTCTGGGTCCTGTTCTTAGAGAGATAGCTTTCAGTTTTTCACCATTGAGGGTGATATTAGCTATGGGTTTGTCATATATGGCCTTTATTATGTTGAGGTACTTTCCTTCTATACCCATTTTATTCAGAGTTTTTATCATAAATGGATGTTGTATCTTGTCAAATGCTTTATCTGCATCTATTGAGAAGATCATGTGATTTTTATTCTTAATTTTGTTAATGTGGTGTATCATGTTGATTGATTCGTGAATGTTGAACCATCCCTGCATCCCTGGGATGAATCCTACTTGATCATGGCGCATGATCTTTTTAATGTATTGTTGTATTTGACTTGCTAGTATTTTGTTGAGGATTTTTGCATTGATGTTCATCAGTAATATTGGCCTGTAATTTTCTTTTTTTGTATTGTCCTTGTCTAGTTTTGGTATCAGGGTAATGTTGACTTTGTAGAATGAGTTAGGAAGCTTCACCTCCTCTTCAATTTTCTGGAAGAGTTTGAGAAGGATAGGTATTAAGTCTTTGAATGTTTGGTAGAATTCACCAGGGAAGCCATCTGATCCTGGACTTTTATTTTTTTGGAGGTTTTTTTAGTACTTCAGTGTTTTGATCTCCTTACTGATGATTGGTCTATTCAAATTGTCTATTTATTCTTGATTCAGTTTTGGAAGGTTGTATGATTCTAAGAATTTATACATTTCTTCTAGATTGTCCATTTTGTTGGCATATAGCTTTTCATAGTATTCTCTTATAATATTTTGGATTTCTGAGGTGTCCATTGTAATTTCTCCTCTTTCATTTCTTTTCTTTTTTGAGGAAGATTGGCCCTGAGCTAACATCTGTTACCAACCTTCCTCCTTTTTTGCTTTTTATTTCTCCCCAAAGCCCCAGTAGATACTTGTATGTCATAGTTGTGCATCCTTCTAGTTGTTCTATGTGGGATGCTGCCTCAGCATGGCTTGATGAGTGGTGCATCAGTCCATGCCCAGGATCTGAACCAGTGAACCCTAGGCTGCCAAAGTGGAGGATGCAAACTTAACTACTATGCCATCAGGCTGGCCCCTACTCTTTCATTTCTGATTTTACTTATTTGGGCCTTCTCTCCTTTTTTCTTGGTGAGTCTAGATAAAGGTTTGTCAATTTTATTTATCATTTCAAAAAACCAGCTCTTGGTTTTATTGATTTTTTTTCCATTTCTTTTTAGTCTCTATTTCATTTATTTTTGCTCTGATTTTCATTATTTCCCTCCTTCTACTGTCTTTAGGCTTCATTTTTTCTTTTTCTAGTTCTTTTGGATGTAATGTTAGATTTTTTGAGATTTTTCTTGTTTGTTGCACTAGGCCTGTATTGCTATAAACTTCCCTCTTGGTGCCACTTTTGTGGCATCCTATAAGTTTTGGTATGTTGTGTTTTCATTTTCATTTGTCTCCAGGTATTTCCTGATTTCTCCTTTGATTTTTTTCATTGATCCAATAGTTGTTCAGTAGTTTGTTGTTTAGTTTCCACATATTTGTGACTTTATCAGCTTTTTTTGGTAGTTGATTTCTAATTTCATAACATTGTGGTCAGAAATGATGCTTGATATGACTTCAATCTTCATCAATTTATTGAGACTTGTTTTGTTTCCCAACATACAATCTGTGCTTGAGAGTTTCATGTGAACTTGAGAAGAATGTATATTCTGCTGCTTTGGATGGAATGTTCTATGTATACCTATTAAGTACATCTGGTCTAGTGTTTCATTTAAAGCCACTATTTCCTTGTTGACTTTCTGTCTGAATGATCTATCCCTTGAAGTAAGTGGAATATTAAAGTCTTTTACTCTTATTGTATTGCTATCAATTTCTCCATTTAGGTCTGTTAATTGCTTTATATAATTTAGTGCTCCTATGTTTGGTGCATATATATTAATTAATGTTATGTCTTCTTGATGAATTTCCCCTTTATCATTATATAATGTCCATCATTGTCTCTTGTTATTCTTTTTGGCTTGAAGTCTATTTTGTCTGATATGAGAATGGCTACATCTGTTTGCTTTTGGTTGCCATTTGCTTGGAGTATCAAATTTCATCATTTCACTTGGAGCCTATGTTTTCCTCTAGAGCTGAGATGGATCTCCTAGAGGCAGCATATTATTGGGTCTTGTTTTTTAATCTATCCAGCCATTCTTTGTCTTTTGATTGGTGAATTGATTCCATTTGCATTTAGGGTGATTATTGATATATGAGGACTTAATACTGCCATTTCATCTTTTGCTTTCTTGTTGTTCTGTATTTCTATTGTTTCTTTTCCCCCATGTTTCTGTCTGTCATTTCAGTTTGGTGGTTTTCTGTGTGTTCTTCTCAGTTTCTTCTTTTTTTATTCATGTCTCTGCTCTGAATTTTGGTTTTGTGGTTAACATGAGGTTTGTATAAAGGGTCTCATGGATAGGATAGTCCTGTTTTGCTGATGGCATCTTATCTTCAATTGCCTATATAGGTTCCATCCTTTTCCTCTTCCCCTTTTATGCTTTTGACATCACAAATTATTCATTTATATATTGTGAGTTCATTACCAAATAAAAATGGTTATAGTTATTTTTATTGCTTCCTTTTTCTTCAAATTTTATGTTATAATTTTGTTTACCAACCTATTCTGATTTACAGTTGCAATTTTCTGATTATGTCCATTTTTGGTTAAAGTTTTGTGTACCTGTTCCTTTTTTATTTCAGGTAGGAGAGCTCCTTTCAACATTTCTTATAAGGCAGGTGTAATGGTAATGAACTCCCTCAGTTTTTGTTTGTCTGGGTAAGCCTTTATGTTTCCTTCATTTCTGAAGGATAACTTTTCTGGGTAGAGTATTCTTGGATAATAGCTTTTATCTTCCAGTAAATTGAATATATCATTCCACTCCCTCCTGGCCTGTACAATTTTGCTGAGAAATCTACTGATAGCTAGTGGGAATTCCCTTGTATGTTATTGTTTCCCGCCCCCCCCACCCTAAGCTGTCTTTAATGCCTTTTCTTTATCATTGACTTTTGACAGTTTTATCATGTGTCTTGGAGAAGGTCTTTGTGCATTAAGATAACTGGGTGTTCTATTAGCTTCCTGGATTTGTATATCCAGTACTTTCCCCAGGTTTGGGGAGTTCTCAGCTATTATTTCTTTAATATATAAAGTGTATGCAGTATTGGTGCAATAATAGTAATTAAAAATATGGAAAGAAATGTACTTTTTAAGGACATAATGCTATTGCATACTTAATAGACTACAGTATAGTGTAAACATAATTTTTATATTTTATTTGGGAAATTAAAAATTCCTGTGACTTGCTTTATTGGAATGGTTGCTTTATTGTGGTGGTCTGGAACTGAACCTGCAATATCTCCAAGGTATGCCTGCAGAGATGATATGTAGAGTCACAAGAAATGTTTGCTCTGGGAAAACAGGGCATTTGCAGGTGACATATAGCCTTTGGCAGGAATTCTAGGTAAGGAAGTAAAGGAGTACTGGGGATGATGGGATAAGAAAGCACTAGGATGAAGTTTGAGTGGGATATTTCAGGCCTTGCTAAGTAGAATTGCTGTGAAGTGTAGTTTCAGAGATTCTGGTCAGTGATTTCTTGGAAACTATTAAGTAAAGAATGGAGTAGCTATCCTAATATTATGCCGTTGATTTTCTCTCTGTTTTCCTGTCTTGCAGCTCTGTTCCAAACCAGGCACCACAGCTATCCAACTGGGTCCAGTTCTGAATAACATTGACAGGACATTAAGGACAGACTTGAAGACTAAAAATGACCTGAGGGCATCAATCTGTGAGGGAAGTTAGGAATCCCTTCCCTCCCCAGAACCACAATTACTGGACAATCTTTTTCATAGCTTCTCCATTGCGTTCAAGCTGGTTTATGTCACTCCCCTATGTTGTTACGTGCTGTACAGCCAAGAAAGTATCTCTTATCTCCTGTTCACTGTCAAGGCAGGGGAATAGTGAGTCTTACCATACTTGTGGCTGACTGTGCAGGACTCAAAAAGGCCAGGATCTCCCTGAGGGGGAAATGACCTCTAAAATTTTTTTCAGCTTTTACATTCTTTAACGTATTTCAGAATCGTCTTCTGACCCTTGTGTGCCTCTTTGTGAAGCCCTATTTAGCAATTTCAAGGAAGATAAAAACCTTGAAACTTCTTTTTCCATTAACCAAAGACTCTAAAAATAGAGTGACCTCAGTGTTTACAAATTCAGGATTTTGATAGGGATAGTTATGAAGAAAGACCTGTTTCCTGGGTCTCTGCTATATATCTTCCTTCAGGCTTATCCTATTCAGTGAATGTCCATTGCTGGATGCAGCTCCATCAGCCTCTCATGTGTTTATGTGTCTCTTCCTATGACAAGAGGGTTGTGTTGGGGGCACCTCCACTCTTCTTTTGTTTGTCAAATAGTGCAACATCTTTGATCGGTGGGTGTCTCTTGGATGAGGGAGTTTCAGGGGCTATGTTTTCCAAGTTATATTCTAGAGAAGCGTTTATTTTCTTGCAGCTTCAGCTAGTTGCTGTGTTTGAAGCATGGTATTACTTTGTATTTGCTCCATTATTTGCCCTAAAGTTGAAGGGTTTAGAGTTTTTAACCTGATATGCAGAGCAGAGTGGTTGAAAGCACTTCACTCTTATTCGGTACCTACATTGCCTTGCTGCCTGTGTATCTGGCCCCTTTCCACAAACATATATTTTTCAATCCATCTAGCTCTTCAGTAGAAAGCTGCTATTACATGTGTTGTTATTTATGAAGGAAGCTGGAGAGTCACAGCCTTAGCTGAGATAGGTTTTGTCCCAGTGATAGCTTTGATACCCATCACTCGGGGTATCTCAAAAGCAAGTTGCTCTCCCACCATGTTTCTTTCCCTTTGCCCCACCATTCCTTTTACAATACTGTGAAGAGAGTTCCCTTTCTTAGATGAATGGGCACTATCTATTTTGTTTGTTACATGAGCAATTTTGAGGATGAAATGGGAGGATATCATTTCTTCCCTTAACACCTGTTTGGATGTGTACACTCTGGCTGAAAGGAGTCCTTATATTTCGTTTCAAAATATGTTCTCTCTCCTGGATTTCCTTCTTGACTCTTTTTAACTTTGGGTCCATTTTTTTTCATTGCTTCCTGTTCCAGGCAGCTGTATTCTCACAGAGCTATGGCCGGACATTTTAAAATTCCAATAGAAAACACTAAAGGGAAAGTCTATGGAATCACTTGTGACTAACTACTGGGAACCTATTTTCTCAATCTTCCTCCATGTTGTGTTCTTTGTATTCTCAAGATGATAATATATTATGTATTTGAATTGCTGAAAAATTGAAAATGAAGTTTAAGTTATATGTATATGAAGTGTATGCTGTATTGGTGCAATAATGGTAATTAAAAATATGGGAAATTGTAGAGTCTCTTTTATCTTTTAATCTGCCTATTCATTGCTTTTTAAATTTAATTGACCTAATATACATGGACCAGTAGGTAATAAAAGGACATTTTATATATATGGCTCTTTTTCAAGAAATAGTGCTTTTAAGAAGTTGAAGCTAGACCTCTGTGCTCATGGCTCTAAGAACTCACAAAGCACTTCTGATAGAGATATTTATATTCATTATTTATTTGCTGGTGCAGTTAATTTCATTTGCTTCAAGTTATCTTCATGATCTGGGCCACCTCTCACATCCCAGAACTATAATCAGCATAAATGAAAGGAATCAGTATAAGAGGTAGAATTGAAGTCAGAGTCATAGACTTTGGAACCCAGAATGATCTTGAGTTCTCACTCAATGATTGTCACAGGATATAAATCAGAATGATATGGGAGCTTGCTTTTCTTTTTTTCTTTTTTAGAAGTAACGCATACTGCTCTCTCCAGAGATTCTAATGTGCCTCCCCCATTTACCCTCCTAGAGCAGGGCGTAGATGACTTCTCCAGCCATGGCGTTTCTTCTCATTACTGAGGTGGTGAGACACTATCATTGATAGAAGCGTATCCTAAACCATAGGTTTTGTTTGGGGAAGAATGTGGGCAATCATATTTTACCTCAGCCCCCTTAGTTATACATTGATCTGCCTTCACAGTTGAGTGGGAACCATTATAAGTCCTCACTTTCTCCATTCTGATAACCTTCTAGGTGGTCTTGCCTCTAGCTTTCTTAGCTCCAATTCAGTTTATGTATTGCCACCAGAATAATCTTCCTAAAACCAAGCCCTGCTCATGCACTTTCCTCCCTGACTCATTGCCTTTAATGATTTTCCTTTGCTTACAGAATAAGGTCCAAACTACCGTTTCATGCTCAACACGCAGTTTTCCCTTTCACTCACCATATGCTCTAGCAAACCAGGGTACCAGTCATTCTTCAAATGCCATCAGCACCATGAACATTGAATGTTTACTAAATTCATCCTGCCTAGAATACTTTCCCTTCTGTTGAAATCTTTCCCATCCTATAAAGCTAGCTCAAATACTACTTCATGAAATGTTACCTATCCACTCAGTGTGAAAGATGACATCCTTGTTTTGTTTGGATTGCCATTGACACTCTCTTCCTTATTAGTTTGTAAGCTCATTGAATATAAGGACCATGTCTTCATTTTTATCTACTCACTGTACTTCCCATATACATTTATAGATAGTAGATGCTCATTAAATACTTGTTCTATTTATTAATTTATTGAAGTAAAGTTGGTTTATAACATTATATAAATTTCAGGTGTACATCATTATATTTTGATTTCTCTTCACCACCCAAAGTCTAATTATCATCCATCACTGTACACCTGTGCTGTCTTACTCCTTTCACCCTCCTCCATCCTCCCTCCCTCCTCCTAACAACCATCCTAATCTCTATATCTGTGTGTGTTTGTTGCTGATTTTTTAATATTCCATGTATAAGTGAAATCATATGGCATTTGGCTTTCTCCATCTGACTTATTTCACTTAGCATTTTACCCTCAAGGTCCATCCATGTTGTCGCAAATGGCAACATTTCATCTTTTTTGTGGCTGAGTAGCATTCCATTGTATGTATATACACATCTTCTTTGTCCATTCATCCCTCGATGGCACTTAGGTTGTTTCCAAGTCTAGTCTATTTTAAATAATGCTGCAATGAACATAGGGGCACAAATATCCTTTTATTTTTTGGTGAAGAAGATTGGCCCTGAGCTAACATCTGTTGCCAATATTTCCCTTTTATTTTAGCTGAGGAAGATTGGCTCTGAGCTAACAGCTGTGCCCATCTCCCTCTATTTTGGATGTGGATCTCTGCCACAGCATGGCTTGATTCGAAACTATGAACCCCTGGCTGCTGAGGTGGAGCACACAAACTTAACCACTATGCCACCAGGCAGCGCCCCAGAGCAAATATCTTTTTGAGTTAGTGTTTTTGTGTTCTTTGGATAAATACCCAGAAGTGGAATAGCTGAATCATATGGTAGTTCTATTTTTAATTTTTTGAGGAATCTCCATACTGTTTTCCACAGTGGCTGCACCAGTTTACATTCCCCCCAGCAGTGTATGAGTGTTCCCTTTTCTCCACATTCTCTCCAACACTTGTTATGTCTTGTCTTTTTAGTAATAGCCATTCTGATGGGCGTGAGGTGATATTTAGTTTTAGTTTTGACTTGCATTTCTCTAATAATTAGTGATCTTGAACATCTTTTCATGTGCCTGTTGGCCACCTGAATATATTCTTTGGAAAAATGTGTGTTCAGATCCTTTGCCCATTTTTTAATTGGGTTGTTTGTTTTTTGTTGTTGAGTTGTATTAGTTCTTTATATATTTTGGATGTTAACCCCTTATCAGATATATAATTTGCAAATATCTTCTTCCAGTTGTTAGGTTGTTTTTTCGTTTTGTTGATGGTTTCCTTTGCAGTGCAGAAGCTTTTCAGTTTGTTGTAGTGTCATTTGTTTACTTTTTCTTTTGTTTCCCTTGCCTGGGGAAACATGATATTCAAGAAGATACTACTAAGACCACTGTCAAAGAGCATACCACATATGTTTTCTTCTAGGAGTTTTCTGGTTTCAGGCCTTACATTCTATACCCATTTTATTCAAAGTTTTTATCATAAATGGATGCTGTATCTTGTCTAATGCTTTCTCTGCACCTGTTGAGATCATTATGTGATTTTTCTTCTTCGTTTTGTTAATGTGGTGTATCACACCACATTGATTTGATTTGTGGATGTTGAAACATCCTTGCATCCCTGGTATAAACCCCACTTGATCAAGGTATATGATCCTTTTAATGAATTTTTGTATTTGATTTGCTGATATTTTGCTAAGGATTTTTGCATCTATATTCTTCAGCAACATATTTTCTTTTTTTGTGTTGTCCTCGGCTGGTTTTGGTATCAAGATGATGTTGGCCTTGTAAAATGAGTTAGAAAGTGTCCCTTACTCTTCAATTTTTTGGAAGAGCTTTAGAAAGATAGGTATTAAATTTTCTTTGAATGTCTGGTAGAATTCACTGAGGAAGCCATCTGGTCCTGGACTTTTATTTCTTCGAGGTTTTTGATTACTGTTTTGATCTTCTTACTAGTGATTGATCTTTTCAGATTCTCTATTTCTTCTTGATTCAATTTTGGAAGATTGTGTCATTCTAAGAAATTATCCATTTCTTCTAGATTATTCAATTTGTTGGCATATAGCTTCTCATAGTATTTTTGTATAATCATTTGTATTTCTGTGGTATCTGTTAATTTCTCCTTTGTTTCTGATTTTATTTATTTGAGCCTTATCTCTTTTTTCTTGGTGAATCTGGCTAAAGGTTTGTCAGTTTTGTTTATCTTTTCAAAGAAATAGTTCTTAGTTTCATTGATCCTTTTTATTGTCTTTCTAGTCTCCATCTCATTTATTTCCTTTCTGATTTTTATTATTTTCTTCCTTCTACTGATTTTGGCATTCATTTGTTTTACTTTTTCAAGTTCCTTTAGGTGTATTGTTAGATTGTTTGAGATTTTTCTTGTTTCTTGAGTATTGCTATAAACTTCCCTCTTAGTACCGTGTTTGCTATATCCCATAAGTT
Source organism: Tapirus indicus (assembly GCA_031878705.1). Taxonomy (NCBI): domain Eukaryota; kingdom Metazoa; phylum Chordata; class Mammalia; order Perissodactyla; family Tapiridae; genus Tapirus; species Tapirus indicus. Next base: position 104,497,541 of record CM062918.1, on the reverse strand, counting down.
TTGCTATGTTGAGTTTTCATTTTCATTTGTCTGCAGGTATTTTTGATTTCTCCTTTGATTTCTTCATTGACCTGGCAGTTTAGTAGCATATTGTTTCGTCTCAACATATTTGTGACTTTTCTAATTTTCTTCTTGCAATTGATTTCTAGTTTCATACCATTGTGGTCTGAAAAGATGCTTGATATGATTTCAATCTTCTTAAATTTCTTGAGGCCTGTTTTGTTTCCCAACATATGGTCTATCTTTGAGAATGTTCCATATGCACTTGAGAAGAGTGTGTATTCTGCTGCTTTTGGATGGAATGTTCTCTATATATCTATTAAGTCCATCTGTTCTAGTGTTTCATTTAAGGCCACTGTTTCTTTATTGACTCTCTGTCTAGATCTATCCATTGATGTAAGTGGAGTGTTAAAGGCCCCTATGGTCATTGTGTTACCATCAATTTCTCCTTTTATGCTTGTTAATATTTCCTTTATGTACTTAGGTGCTCCTATGTTGGGCACGTAGAGACTTATAAGTGTTATGTCCTCTTGTTGTATTGTCCCCTTTATCATTATGTAATAATCTTCTTTGTCTCTTGTTACAGTTTTTGTTTTAAAGTTTATTTTGTTTGACATGAGTATTGCTACCTCAGCTTTCTTTTCATTTCCACTTGCCTGGATTATATTTTCCCATCCCTTCACTTTCAGTTTCTGAGGGTCTTTAGGACTCAGGTGTGTCTCTTGTATGCAGTATATATATGGCTCTTTTTTTTTTTTAATCCTTTCAGCCACTCTATGTCTTTTGATTGGAGAATTTATTCTGTTTCCACTTATACTAACTATCGATAAGTATGTACTTTTTGCCATTTAGTATTTTTTTCTGGATATTTTTGTAGCTCTTCTCTGTTCCTTTCTTCTCTTGCTTTCTTTCCTTGTGATTTGATGACTATCTTTACTTTTATGTTTTGGTTCCTTTCTCTTTACTTTTTGTGTATTGATTATAGGTATTTAGATTGTGGTTATCATGAGGTTCGTATATAATAATCTATGTAAATAGTAATATATATTAAGTTGATGGTCTCTTAGGTTTGACTTTTACTAAAAAAAAAAGCCTTACACTTTTACTCTCCTCCTCCCACGTTTTATGTTTTTATATCATATGTCACCTAAACATTTTTGTGCATCCCTTAACCTCTCATAGATATAGATGATTTTAGTACTTTTGTCTTTTGCCTTTTTTACTAGCTTTATAGGTGGTTGATCCACCACCTTACCTGTTTATTTGACTTTACCAGTGATATTCTTTCTTTGATAATTTTCTTGTTCCTGTTTGTGGTCTTTTCTTTTCCACTTAAGAAAGTCTCTTTAACATTTGTGGTAAGGCCAGTTTAGTGGTGATGAACTCTTTTATTTTTTGTGTATTCAGAAAGCTCTTTATCTCTCATATCATCTAATGATAATACTCTTGCCGGGTAGAGTAATCTTGGTTGTAGGTTTTTTTCCTTTCAGCACTTTGAGTATATCATGCCACTCAAGTATGTCATGAATATATCATGTAAGGTTTCTGCTGAAAAGTCAGCTAATAGTCTATGGAGTTTCCTTTTATGTAACTTTTCTCTTGCAACTTTTAGGGATCTCTATTTTTAATTTCTGACATTTAATTATAATGTGTCCTGGTGTGGGCCTCTTTGGGTTCATCTTGTTTGGTACTCTCTGTGTTTCCTGTACCTGGATGTGTGTTTCCTTCCACAGGTTAGGGAAGTTTCAGCTATTATTTCTTCAAATTAGTTCTCTGCTCCTTTCTCTCCCTTCTCTTTCTGCAACACCTCCAATACAGATGTTAGCACACTTGATGTTGTCCCAGAGGTCCCTAAGACTGTCCTCATTCTTTAAAATTTTTTTCTTTTTCTGTTTAGCTTTGTTGATTTCCTCTACTCTTTCATCCAGATCACTGATCTGTTCTTCTGTGTCACTTATTCTGCTGATTCCCTGTAGTGGATTTTTCATTTTCATTTTTGTATTCTTCAGCTCTCATTGGTTCTCTTTTATATATTCCTATTCTTTGTTGAAGTTCTCACTGTGTTCATCTATTCTTCTCCCAAGATTAGTGAGCATCCTATGACTTTTAGTTTGTACTCTTTATCAGATAGATTGTTTATTTCTGTTTCATTTAGTTCTCTTTCTGAAGATTTGTCCTGTTCCCTTACTTAGAACATATTCCTTTTCCTCATCATTTTGCCTACTTCTCTGCTTATTTCTATGTATTAGATAAATCAGGTACATTTCCCAATCTTGGAAACATGGTCCTATGTAAGAGATGCCTTATGAGGCCAGCAACATCCTGCCCTCTCATCACCCATGCTAGATGCTTCAGGAGTGTCTCCTGTGTTGGTTGCATGCAGCTTTCTGCTATGGCAGGATTACTATTGCTGTGGGTGCATGGGTAGGCTAGGTTGGCCCCTGGGCTGGCTGGCTGTAAATCTTGGCCACATGTGGCTGCTGTGGTTACTTTTTGGGCAGGGAAGGCCTGGCATGGCTAGCTGTGAGATCTAAAGCACACAACTACCGCTGTTTTGCTCTAAAGTGAATGAGGCATCCTGTGTAGCTTGTTGCTAGGCTCAGGGGCTCATAATTGCTGCAGGCCTCTGGTGCAGCTTCTTGGTGTATGTGACTGTTGTCAGCTCTCTTTTGGGCAGGGCAAGCCTCTGGCAAGATCTGGTTGTGCTCTCCTGTGCTGCCTCAGATGGAGAGATGGGTGGAGATGGCTCCAGGCGTTTCAGGCATTGGAAGGCAGAGCAGATCCCCTGTGTGGATGTTTGTGATGGCCAGCAGCACAAGTTTGCTGCGGGTCCAGACACCCTCTTGCCCACATTCCCACATGGCCCACTGCTCTAGGCCCACATGCACCCTGCCATTGTGGGCCCACATGCCCTAAAATGCGGGCCCACAAGTTTGTCAAGGCTTGCTGGTGGGAAGGGCCAGTCCTGGGGCAGTCTTCCAGCTGTCTGGCTGTGTTCCATTACCTCAGGTGTGCTAGTGGGCCAGGCAGAACCCTACACTGACAGGCTAGAGGGAGGAATATATATATCATACCTGCCAATGTCTGTATCAGAACAACTGAACTAGGTCACAGTAGTTGCTGTCACCAGTGTCTTGGTCTGTGGGTCCAGCTGCCTCCTGACTCTTCAAGATGAACTTTGAGCCAAGTAAGTGAGTATCTTTTACCAGCAGACTATGTACTTTTCCTGGTGCTTTTGTGTTGGTTTCTAGGTCAGGTGAGTGTGCATGGACTCTTTAAAAGAAGGTTTTTCTTCCTCTGAAGTTCTATAATTTTCCTGGGCATAGTCCCCATTGGTTCACGAAGCCAGGTATTATGGGATGTCTTCTTCTTGTGCTGGATCTAAGGGCTTGGGTGCTTAATGTGGAGCTCAAAACTGTTGTTCATTCAAGAAAAGCTCTGTACCTTTGAGGTCGCTCCTGGCCATGAAGTGCCATGGGTAGGGTATAGTTTTTTACTGAGCAGGATGGTGTTTCTGCCTCTTCCATGCCTGTCAGTGTTGTCTCTTTTGTGGAGGTTCTTTTTAATCCATTTTCCAAATCTCTGTCAGTGAAAATTTTTCCACAGGTAATTGTACATTTATTTTATGTGTTGGAGGAGGCAAGATCCTTCTACACTGCCATCTTTCAAACTCAAATCTACTCATTCTTATTTGGCTTGTTCCTACCTACATGACATGAGTATTCCTTATATGGTTTATCATAACTGCAGAGAATCTCACTCATGTGCTCGAGTGAGTCAGTATTAGGGGTCAAAGAAGCCGTAGTGAGGACAGTTTTACTTTGGTACATAGATCGCATGGCCTGGGCAAAGGAAAACTGGATACTGTGTAGCACAGTTGCTGATAAATTTGGTAGCTTAGTGTCTCATTTTATATATCATAACTGGCTAAGATTACATTGAACTTTGGTTATGTTTTAGTTATTTTCTAGCTTTTTTTTTTGAACCATTTCTGTCATTGTCTCTTAACTGTGCATGTAGAAAATATATTTGACTTGTGACTATAAAACTCATACTCAACAACACCTCGTCAATCACATATTCTGTTGAGAAAGAAAGGAGAAAGGAAAAGAGTTATCTTTACTTGCAGGTCTCATAAGCCTAGGGGATGTATAGGCTTATGATTATTTTAATAGCAATTTTATGGTCTGGCATTTATTTCAAATTTTGCAAGAATTGTCATTTTCAGTTCCTTTTCAATAGATATCAGGATATATGATGGTAAGTTTTTAAAAAAGCTCTGATATAGTTCAACTGCCTACATCTGAGCCAGGAATAAAATAATTGTCCATTGTGACCTCATGTTCTGCTCTATCAAATCTAAGGATATGGTCATCCCCTCAGTTAAGCACAATAATGGATTAAGGCCCATTACAGATTTTTGTTTGCTTTTTACTATTTTCTTTTTTATTATTAAGTGTGCTCTGCTGCTGAAACTATAATAGGAAAGAAATGTCATTGAAACAACTTTATGTGAATGCTTTATCTGGCTGCATATCAGCATGGGACCACTAGAGGGTGTGCTCCCTCTAGCAGCTCTAGCCCAATTATAAGAAATATTTCTCAGACTTCCTGGTAACAGGAGAAGCATTTAAAAAGATATAAACAAAGACTGTCATGGGACTTTTCATTTATAGAGTTTAAATATGCATCCAGTCCAAAGTTTGTTGGGAACGTAGAAAAATAGCTCTTTAGGTGGGCAGAAAATGAAGTATAAAATAATGATTTTTTCAGGCTTTAAAACTTAGGTAAATATTTCAATGGTGAATATACTTATAAATTTTAGTTACCCCTCCTACACCCTACCACACCAAAATCGATGATTAATGGGTAATAAAGAGTAGTGGCTATGAGCATGGATTTGAGAGACAGATTGCCTTGGTACAATATTTTGCTGTACTACTCATTGGCTTTTTGACTTTGGACAAGTTACTCAACCTTTGTTTACCTCAGTTTCCTTACATGAAAAATGAGTATAATAGTTCCTACTTTATAGGGTTATTATAACATTAAAACTTTCAAGTCAGCTCTGATGGCCTAGTGGTTAAAGTTCAGTGCTCTCACTGCTCCAGTTGCCTGGGTTTGTTTCCCAGTCATGGAACCACACTACCTGTCTGTTGGTTGCCATGCTGTGGCAGTGACTCACATAGAAGAACTAGAAGGACTTACAGCTAGGATATACATACAGCCAGGCATTGGGGCTTTGGGGAGGGGAAAAAAAGAGATTCTTCTTTCCCCTAAAAGCTTTCATCCTTCCAAGGCCAACATGAAAATAATACAAAATCTTCCCGTAGCCCCCTCTTGGAATAGAATCTTTAAAAAAATAATTTCAAGTGTTTAGAACAGGGCCTGGCATATGGTAAGCTCTATGTTAGTGCTACTACTGCTGCTGCAGCTTAACTGGCTATTCTAATTCTGGCTGTCGGGATGTGCAATAAGATTGTAAGTTTAAGGGTAAAATTATGGGAATTCATTTCCTTTTTTTGAAAAAATTATTTTTTTGAGATATAATTGACATATAACATTGTATACATTTAGATGTACAACGTGTTGATTTGGTATACTTATATATTGCAATATGATTAACACAGTAGTGTTAGCTAATACTTCTATCATGTTACATAATTATCATTTCTTTTTTTGTGGTGGAAACAATTAAGATCTTGTCTCTTGGCAACTTTGAATTTTATAATACAGTATTGTTGTCTGTAATGCCTATGTGGTCCATTAGATCTCCAGAACTTATTTATCGACTGGTTGCAAGTCTGTACCCTTAAACCAAATCTCTCCAATTCTTCCAGCTCCCAGCCCCTGGTAACCACCAATCTACTCTCTGTTTCTATGAGTGTGGCTTTTTTAGGTTTGACATATAAGTGATATCATATAGTATTTGTCTTTCTCTGTATGATTTATCTTACTTAGCATAATGCCCTCGTGGTCCATCCATGTTGTCACAAATGGCAGGATTTTCTTCTTTCTCATGGCTGAATAACATTCTGTTGTATATATATATATATCACATCTTCTTTATCCATTTATTGTAAATGGGCACTTACATTTCTGTTTCTTGGCTATTGTGAATAATGCTGCAATAAACATAGGAGTGCACATATCTCTTTGACATTCTATTTCATTTCCTTTGTATATATACTCAGAAGTGGAATTGCTGGATCGTGTGATAGTTCTATTTTTAATTTTTTGAGGAGCCTCCATACTATTTTTCATAGTAGCTGTACCAATTTGCATTTCCCACTAAAAGTGTACAAGGGTTCCTTTTTCTCCCTATCGTCACCAACACTTGTCTCGTCTTCTTGATGATAGCCATTCTAATAGGTGTGAGGTGATAGTTCATTGTGGTTTTGGTTTGCATTTCCCTGATGATTACTGATGTTGAGCAGCTTTTCATGTGACTGGGCCCCCAGTATCACTTCTGCCATCTGGGCCCCAATCCTAGGACTCAGAATGGAGTGAAGTAGAAATTGTTTCTTTGTGGTCTTCAGTCACACTGAGTCTGTCAACTGTTTGCAACTCTAAAGAAACATAGCCTACCTCTTGTACATAAAAAAAAATAAATGACCTGTTGGCCATGTCTTCTTTTGTAAAATGTCTGTTTAGCTCCTCTGTCCATATTTTAGTTGGATTGTTTGTTATTTTGTTGTTGAGTTGTATGAGATCTTTATATATTTTGGATATTAACTCTTTATCAAATGTATGGTTTGCAAATATTTTCTCCCATTCTGTAGGTTGTCTTTTCACTTTTTTTTTATTGTTTCTTTTGCTATGCGGGAACTTTTTAGTTTGATGTAGTCCCACTTATTGATTTTTGCTTTTGTTGCTTGGGCTTTTATTGTCATATCTAAAACATTATTGCCAAGACCAATGTTAAGCAGCTTCCTCCCTCTTTTCTTTTAGGAGTTTTACTGTATGAGGTCCTATGTTTAAGTCTTTAATCTATTTTTGACTTAATTTTTTCGGAGTGGTATAAAATAAGGGTCCAATTTCATTTTTCTGCATGTAGTTTTCCAGTTTTCCCAGTACAATTTATTGAAAAAACTGTCCTTTCCTCATTGTCTTGGATCCCTTGTCAAACATTAGTTGACTGTAAATTTGGGGGCTTATTTCTAGGCTCTCTAATCTGTTCCATTGGCCTATGGGTCTATTTTTATGCCAGTACTATATTGTTTAAATTACTATATCTTTGTAGTATAGTTTGAAATGAGGAAGTGTAACACCTCTGGCTTTGTTCTTTTTTTCTCATGGTCATTTTGGCTATTGATTTAAAGGGGTCTTTTGTGGTTCCACACAAATTTTAGGATTGTTTTTTCTATTTCTGTGAAAAATACTGTTGGAATTTTGATACCAATTGCATTGAATCAATAGATGGCTTGGGTAGGAGAGGCATTTTAACAGTATTAGTTCTTCAAATCCATGAACACAGAATATCTTCCCATTATTTTGTGTCTTCAGTTTCTTTCATAAAGTTGTAGTTTTTAGTGTACAAATTTTGGGATGAATTTATTCCTAAGTATTTTTATTGTTTTTGATACTATTGTGTGTGGGATTGTTTTCTTTATTTCTTTTTCGGTTGTTTTATTGTTAGTATATAGAAATGCAACTGATTTTTGTATGTTTATTTTGTAACCTGCAACTTTACTGAATTGGTTTATTAGTTCTAACAGTTATTTTTGGCGGAGTCTTTAGGATTTTCTATATATAAGATTATATCATCTGCAAACAGGCAATTTTACTTCTTCCTTTCTGATTTGGATGAATTTCATCTCTTTTTCTTGCCTGAATGCTCTAGCTAGGACTTCCAGTACAATGTTGAATAAAAGTGGTGAGAGTGGGCCCCCTTGTCTTGTTCCTGATCTTAGAGGGAAAACTTTCAACTTTTCACCATTGAGTATGATGTTAGTTGTGAACTTGTCATATATGGCCCTCATCATGTGAGGTATGTTCTTTTATACCCAATTTGTTGAGAGTTTTTATCATGAAAGGATGTGATATTTTGTCAAATGCTTTTTCCACAACTATTGAGATGATAATTTGATTTTTGCCTTTCATTTTATTACTGTCGTATAACACAGTTAATGATTTACATATGTTGAATGATCCTTGCATCCCAGGGACGAGTCCCATTTGATCATGGTGTATGATCCTTTTAATGTGCTGTTTAATTTGGTTTGCTAACATTTTGTTGAGAATTTTCATATCTATATTCATCAGGGATATTGGCCTGTAGTTTTCTTTTCTTGTATTCTTATCTGGCTTTGATATCAAAGTAATGCTAGTCTCATAAAATGGGTTTGGGAATGTTATCTCCTCTTAAATTTTTTGGAAGAGTTTGAGAAGGATTGGTGTTAATTTTTAAAAAATGTTTGGTAGAATTCCCCAATGAAACCATCTGGTCCTGGGCTTTTCTTTGTTGGGAGGCTTTTGATTACCGATTCAATATTCTTACTTGTTATTTGTCTGTTCAGATTTTCTATTGTTTCCTGATTCAGTTTTTGTAGGTTGTATGTTTCTAGATATTTTTCCATTTTTCTAGATTATTCAATTTCTTGGCATATAATTGTTCATAGTGGTCTCTTATAATTCTTTGTATTTCTCTAGTACCAGTTGTAATATCTTCTCTTTCATTTCTGATTTTATTTATTGGAATCTTCTCTTTTTTTTCTTAGTCTTGCTAAGGGTTTGTCAATTTTCAAAACACCAGCTGTTAGGTTCATTGATCTTTTCTGTTGCTTTTCTGGTCTCTATTTTATTTATTTCCACTCTGCCCTTTGTTATTTCATTCAGTCTACTAACTTTGGGCTTAGTTTTTCTTTTTCCAGTTCCTTGAGGTGTAAACTGAGGTTGTTTATTTGAGATCTTTCTTTTTCTTAATCTAGGCATTTGTCACTATGAACTTTTCTTTTAGAACTTCTTTTACAACCTCACATAGATTTTAGTATGTTGTGTTTCCATTTTTGTTTGTCTCAAGGTAGTTTTTGATTTTTCTCTTGATTTCTTCTTTGATCTATGGGTTGTTCAGGAGTGTGTTGTTTAATTTGCATATATTTGTGAATTTTCCAGCTTTCTTCCTGTTATTGATTTCTAGTTTCATACTATTATGGTTGGAGAAGATACTTGGTATGATTTCAGTCTTCTTAAATTTGCTAAGACTTGTTTTTGATCTAACATATGATCTATTCTGGAGAATGTTCTGTCTGTGCTTGAGAAGAATGTGTATTCTGCTTTTGTTGGATGGGATGTTCTGTATATGTCTGTTAGGTCCACTTGGTCCAAAGTATGGTTGAACTCCAACATATCCTTGTTGATTTTCTGTCTGGTTGATGTAAACATTGTTGAAAGTTGGGTATTGGCATCTACCATTATTGTATTGTTGTATATTTCTTCCTCTAGGACAGTTAGTATTTTCTTAGGTGCTTTGATGTTGGACACACATATATATTTATCATTGTTATATCTTCTTGATTGTTATATAGTGATCTTCATATACAATTATATTTTTGCTAATTGTTACCATTTTTGGTTTAAAGTCTATTTTGTCTAATATATGAATAGCTACACCCACTCTCTTTTGGTTTCCATTTGTGTGGAATATCTTTTTGCACCCCTTCACTCTTAGCCTATGTCTGTCCTTAAACCTGAAGCAAGTCTCTTGTAGGTGGTATATAGTTGGGTCTTGTTTTTTATACATCCAGCCACTCTGTGTCTTTTCTTTGGAAAATTTAATCCATTCACATTTAGAGTAATTATTGATAGGTAAGGATTAACTAATGCCACCTTTTTATTGTTTTCTGTTTTGTACTTCTCTTCTCCTTCTCTAGTTGCCCTCCTTTGTGAATTAATGATTTTTTGTAGCAGTATTCTTTAATTCCCTTCTCTTTATCTTTTGTGACTCTACTGCAGACTTTGATTATTAGTTACCTTGAAACTTACATAAACCATCATATATATAACAGTCTTTTATGCTGATTAAATTTTAATTTTACTTGCATACAAAAACTCTAGCCTTTTATTGCCCCCTTTTATGTTTTTGATGTCACTATTTACTTCTTTTTATATTGTGTATCCAGTAACAAATTATTGTAGCTATAGCTATTTTTTCTTTTTGAGGAAGATTGGCCCTGACCTAACATCTGTTGCCCATCTTCTTCTTTTTCTTTTTTATCCCCAAAGCCCCAGTACATAGTTATATATCCTAGTTGTAGGTCCTTTTAGTTCTTCAATGTGGGTTGCCACCTAAGCATGGTTTGATGAGCGGTGAGTATGTCTGTGCACAGGATCAGAACCAGTGAACCCCAGGCTGCCAAAGCAGAATGCACAAACCTCACCACTGCACCACCAGGCCAGCACCTCGCTATTTTTTTAACCTTTGTACTAGAATAAGTGGTTAAACACATCATCATATTACAGTATTAGAATATCTGATTCTGACTATCTGCTTACCTTCACCAGTAAGAACTTGAAGAACTCTTTTCAGCATTTATTGTAGGTCAAGTCAATTGTTGATGAATTCCTTCAGTATTTGTTTGTAAGGGAAAGTCTTTAACTAGCCTTCATCTCTGAATGACAACTTTGATGGGTAAAGTATTCTTGATTAGCTGTTCCTTTGTATCAGCACTTTGAATATATCATCCTATTCTCTCCTGGCTTGCAAGGGCACTGCTGACAAATTTGTCTATAGCCTTATGAGAGAAATAATTTTTCTGTTGCTACCTTTAAAATTCTCTGTTTATCTTTGATTTTAGACAGTTTTACTATAATGTGTCTTGGAGAAGATCATTTTGGATTGAGATTTGGGGTGACCTCGCCTCAGGAATTTGGATGTCCAAATCTCTCTCTGGGTTTGGGGTACTTTTAGCCATTATTTCTTAAGATAACTTTCTGTCCTGTTCTCCCTCTCTCCCCTCTCTGGGGCTCTAATTCTGTGTTTATTGCTTGCCTTAATAGTTTCCAAAGTTCTGTAGGCTTTTTTCTTTCCTTTTCATTCTTTTTTTCTTTTTGCTCCCCTGAGTGGATAATTTCAATTGATCTGTCTTCTAGATCACTGATTCTTCTCTTGGTGAAGTCTGCTGTCAAAGCTCTCTTTTGAATCCTTCAGTTCAGTGACTGTATTCTTAAGCTCCAAAATTTCTGGTTCTTTTTATGTTCTATCTCTCTGTTGAACTTGTCATTTTTTTCTCGTATTGTTATCTGATAGCATTAAATTGTTTATCTGTGTTCTCTTATAGCTTTCTGAGCATCTTGAGAATAATTATTTTGAATTCTTTGTCAGATAATTCCTGGATCTCCAGTACTTTAGGGTCAGATACTGGAAGTTTACTGTATTCTTTTAAGTGTTTCCCTGATTCTTCATTATCCCTGTAGCCTAGCATAGTTCTCTGACTATTTGAAGAAGGAGTCACTTCTTCCAGACTTTTGGACGGACTTCAGTAAAGGAAGACTTTTGGTTGTGGGTGGGGCATGCTGGAGCATGCTGTGACTCCAGGTCTAGTAGTACAGGGTGCCAAGTGCTGGGGTGTGTAGTTGTACCAGATCTGGTGGGGCATGATGTATCTTCAGCTCAGGCCATTGGGGTCGATGGTGTTGACAACTGTGTGGTCCTTGGCAAGCACTGCAGGGGGTCTACAGAGGCTGTAAGGGCTTTTGGGCTCATCAGTGCCTACAGGTCCAGCAGCTAGGGACCAGAGTTCACAGTCTTTTGTGATGTCTGCCACCAGCAGTGTGCACACCCTTGACTGTGGGGAGCAGTTGCTGGTGCCTGTGAAGTGGCTGAGGTCAGTTGTAGACACACATGTTGCTGTGGGGGCTAGTGCAGGCAGCAAAGGCCAGAGCCAACTATGGGCTCACTGGTGGGTGCAGGTGGCCAGGTTGTCAGGGTGCTCTCCTCTCGCTGCATAGTGTCCCCCTTGTGGTGTGTGCACTGCAATGGAGGCTGCTGGTGGGTGTCAGGGTGGCGGCATGCAAATACACAACTGAAGAGGCTAGCCTCAAGTGTGCACATGGTGTTTGGTCAGCTGCTGGGGCTATGATGGTATTTTGTATTTGCGCAGCCACTCAGGTCACTGGCATCTGCAAATGTGAATACCTGTGGTGTGAAAGCTGATGAAATCTGCAGGCAGTCCACTGTGGCTGTCAGTTTCTGCAGTGGTAAGATTTGTTGGGTTTGTCTGCAGAGCATTTCACTGAACCATGATCTCTCTCACTTTGTGGCTGCTTTGGTAGCCCCTGCTTTTCTTCCTTATTCCTAGCTGCCTCTGTGTCTCAATTTTGTCAGTCTGAGTGGGGTGAAACTGAAGTGGAACCTTCTTGAAGTGCCCCAATAGGCTAGGAAAGCTGATTGCTCACCCCACCCTTCCTTTCCCAGTAAGGGAAACTTTCTCGCTGTGAATTTCCCTCTTGCTGCTGAGCAATGTTGGCTTTGGGGGTGGATGATGCAGGCAGAATGAAGCTGTCTTCCTTCTCTTCTTGTGTGGTTAGTCTGGTTTTTTCTGCAATTATGTTGCTAAAGTTTCTTAAGTGGAATCCAGAGTTCTCCTAAGAGCTGTTTTTGTTCATGGATAGCTGTCTAATTGTTGATCTTTTTGGAGGAACACAGGCGGGGGTCTCCTATATTGCCATTTTGGTGATGAAAAATGATTTACCTGATTCCTTTACATTTGAGGGAACAAGATATTCCAGGTTCAACTTGTGCTTTCCTACTGGTTTTTCTTTTTAAATCTAAAGTCCAGGGAGAGGTATTACTGGTGGATAATCTCTAGTTTCCCTTTCACTTAATTTGTAGTTTTGCAAGGATTCTGAATTAGGCAGAGGTCATAGTTCCAACTCCTTGTTTAGTGCTTGTCCAAGGCCTTGTTTCATCCTCTTTGTGTGCACTTAAATCCAAATCTTTATCTATTACCGAAGGTATCCTGCAAGTACCACTTTCATAAACATCTTTAGTGTATGTGCTTTCAAGCAATTCTCATGTGTTACAGAAATGCTATCACTTTCATCCTGGAGGGAATATTTAAATGCCCTGGATATCCATTAGAATCACCTGGGGGGGGGGGCTTGTTTAATGACAGACTTCTGGGCTGTGCCCTCAAAATTTCTGATTCAGTCCATCTAGGGTGAAGCCCAAGAATTTCCATTTCTAACATCCTCCCAGGTGATGCTGATGTTGCCGGTTTGTGGACCGCACAAAGAACCACTGTCTAGAGCACTCAGAAGTTCAGTGGCACGAAGCTTACCAAGGCAGCTAAGGTACCAGATTGTCCTGCTCTGCTCATAGTTTCTGCATGATATCACTAATGGAGTGAACCAGCATGATGTCCTGTGAAATGGTGAGATGTGTAAGTTCTCTGCTGTATAAATGGTAGGACAGAATGAAAGAGTTATGTAGACCTGAGACAAGATGGTGAAAGTATGCTATTGTTTCTGGTAGAAGAAAAAGCAAATTGATTCTAATATTCCTTGCTTATTTACTAAGTGGATGAAAAGATATCCACTATATTAATAGTATATACTAAGGACAAAGGACTGCATCAATTTGCTCTAGGCCTCACATTGGGAATAGCAGCTAAAACTGGAGTTACCACTTGATTAAATTTAAGGTAAACCACTGCCATTCTCTGTGACCCATATACATTAGCAAGATGGGTGAGTTAAATCAAGAATATAATAGGAATCATCTCTTCATCTTTGAAGTCTTTGCTAATAGTACCAATCTCTGTGATTCTCTAATGGATACTTTACTGTTTTGGGTTTACTATTTTGTTAGGAAGGGGGAGATTTAGGGGCTTCAATTTTGCCTTTTCACCATAATGGATCTTACTTCACAGATCAAGGAGAGACTGTGGGGATTCTGCCAGTTGCAGATTATCTATTTCACCTGTATAACCACAGGGTGGATTCAGGCTCTCATTCTGCCTACTGCTATTGTGGGCAAAGGAAACAACAGAGTTTGATGTTTGGGATGCTTTAGGATATATGTCAGTCTTTCATATATGTATTTATCAGTTCTTCAGATCACAAATTAAACACAATCAAGCCTCTAGGTCTCACTTGAGACCTAGCAAAATTTGAATTCAACTGAGTTTGTAGTTTTCTAACCCATAGAGTCAAACTTAGAGTTTGGTTTTTGACTTCTTCAGCCTGTAGCTATAAGCAATAAAGGATTCTTTTAACATAGTCATAGAAACTCTGGTTTTCATGTTTTACCTTAAGCCAGGAATAGGGCCTTGAGCTTGTTACTCTTTTTCTTTAAGTTGTTCATTGCCATCAGAAGCAACTCTTCTACTCTGCAGTCCTGACTTTCTCTTTTCCCTTGCAGTCACTTGCTCTCCTAAAGTCTTCTCTCCAATGGGCACTTATGTTCATGTTTTAATTGGTGTTTTAGTCGATTCAGGCTGCTATTAAGAAAATACCATAAACTGGGTGACTTATAACAACATTTATTTCTCACAGTTCTGGAGGCTGGCAAGTCCAACATTATGGCACCGGAAGATTCTCTGTCTGGAGAGGGCCTCCTTCCTCATAGACAGCTGTCTTTTCATAATAGCCTAACATGGTGGAAAGGGTAAAGGAGATTTCTTGGGTTTCTTTTATAAGGACACTAAGTCCATTCATGAGGGCTCCAACCTTATTACCTAATCACCTCCCAAAGGCTCTACCTTCCAATACTATCACCTTGGAAGTTAGAATTTCAACATATGAATTTGGGGGGGACATAAACATCAGACCATAGCAATTAGCTTGGTTATTTTGCCGTTTTATGACAAGGACTGAGCCATGATCTGAATCCATGATCCTGAGCCACCAAAGTAGACTGCTCTGAATTCAACCACCAGGGCATGAGGCTGGCCCCTATACCACATTTTCTTTATCCATTCATCCATCAGTGGACACTTAGGTTGCTTCCATGTCTTGGCTATCGTAAATAATGCTACAATGAACATGGGGCAGGGGGTACTGATATCTTTTTGAGTTAATGTTTTCATTTTCTTCAGATAAATAGCCCGAAGTGGAATTGCTGGATCATTTGGTAGTTCTATTTTAGTTTTTTGAGGAAACTACACACTGTTTTCCATAGTGGCTGTACCAATTTGCATTCCCACCAATAGTGCACAATGGTTCCCTTTTTATCACATCCTTGCCAACACTTGTTATTTCTTGTCTTTTTTTAAAATTAATTAATTAATTAATTAATTTTTTTATTGATGTCTTAGTTTATAACACTGTGGGGTTTTAGTTGTACATTTTTGTTTGTCCATCACCTTGTGGATGTAACCCTTCACCCCTTGTGCCCCCCCACCCCCCTTCCCCTTGGTAACCACCAATCAGTTCTCTCTGTCCGTGTGTTCACTTATATTCCATAAATGAGTGAGTTCATGCAGTGTCTGTCCTTCTCTCTCTGGCTTATTTCACTTAACATAATACCCTCTAGGTCCTTCCATGTTGTTGCAAATGGGACAATTGTGTCTTTTCTTATGGCTGAGTAGTATTCCATTGTATGTATATACCACATCTTCTTTAACCAATCTTCAGTTGAGGGACACTTGGGTTGCTTCCACTTCTTGGCTATAGTGAATAATGCTGCAATGAACATAGGGGTGCATACGTGTCTTGTGATGGTTGATTTCACGTCCATTGGGTAGATGCCCAAGAGTGGTATTGCTGGATCATACGGTATTTCTATTTTTAATTTTTTGAGGACTCTCCATACTGTTTTCCATAGAGGCTGCACCAGTTTGCATTCCCACCAGCAGTGAATGAGGGTCCCCGTTTCTCCACAACCTCTCCAGCATTTGTTGTTATTTGTCTTTGTGATTATAGCCATGCTAACCGGTGTAAGGTGATATCTCAGTGTAGTTTTGATTTGCATTTCCCTGATGATTAGTGATGTTGAACATCTTTTCATGTGTCTATTGGCCATCTGTATCTCTTCCTGGGAAAAATGTCTGTTCATATCCTCTGCCCATTTTTTGATCGGGTTGTTTGTTTTTTTGTTGCTCAGTTGTATGAGATCTTTGTATATTACTGAGATTAATCCCTTGTCAGACAAACGATTTGCAAATATTTTCTCCCAGCTGGTGGGTTGTTTATTCATTTTGATCCTGGTTTCATTTGCCTTGTAGAAGCTCTTTAGTCTGATTAGGTCCCACTTGTTTATTTTTTCTTTTGTTTCCCTTGTCTGGGAAGACATGGAATCTGAAAGGATCCCTTTATGTCCAATCTCCATTAGTGTACTGCCTATATTTTCTTTCAGGAGTTTTATAGTTTCAGGTCTCACTTTCAGGTCTTTGATCCATTTTGAATTGGTTTTTGTATATGGCGATAGGAGATGGTCTACTTTCATTCTTTTGCATGTTGCTGTCCAATTTTCCCAGCACCATTTATTGAAGAGACTTCCCTCTCTCCATTGTATGTTCTTTGCTCCTTTGTCGAAGATTAGCTGTCCATAGGTGTGTGGTTTTATTTCTGGGCTTTCAATTCTGTTCCATTGATCTGTGTGTCTATTCTTGTACCAGTACCATGCTGTTTTGATTACTGTAGATTTATAGTATATTTTGAAATCAGGGATTGTGATGCCTCCAGCTTTGTTCTTTGTTTTCAGAATTGCTTTAGCTATTCGGGCTCTTTTGTTGCCCCATACGAATTTCAGTAGTTTTTGTTCTATTACCGTGAAGAATGACATTGGGATTCTGATTGGGATTGCATTGAATCTGTAGATTGCTTTAGGTAGAATGGACATTTTAACTATATTTAGTCTTCCAATCCATGTGCATGGAATATTTTTCCATTTCTTTATGTCCTCCTCGATTTCTTTCAATAGTGTCTTATAGTTTTCATTGTATGGGTCTTTGACCTCCTTGGTTTAATTTATTCCCAGATATTTTATTCTCTTTGTTGCAATTGTAAATGGGATTGTCTTTTTGAGTTCTCTTTCTGTTGTTTCATCGTTAGTGTATAGAAATGCAATTGATTTTTGTAAGTTGATTTTATACCCTGCCACTTTACTGTAGTTGTTGATTGTTTCTAATAGCTTTCCGATGGAATTTTTGGGGTTTTCTATGTATAGGATCATGTCATCTGCAAATAGTGAGAGTTTCACTTCTTCATTGCCTATTTGGAGTCCTTTTATTCCTTTTTCTTGCCTAATTGCTCTGGCCAGAACTTCCAGTACTATGTTGAATAAGAGCGGTGAGAGTGGGCACCCTTGTCTTGTTCCTGTCCTCAAAGGAATGGCTTTCAGTTTTTCCCTGTTGAGTAGGATGTTTGCTGTAGGTTTGTCATATATGGCCCTTATTATGTTGAGGTACTTTCCTTCTATACCCATTTTGTTGAGAGTTTTTATCATAAATGGATGCTGGATCTTGTCGAATGCCTTCTCTGCATCGATTGAGATGATCATGTGGTTTTTATTCTTCATTTTGTTAATGTGGTGTATCACGTTGATTGATTTGCGGATGTTGAACCATCCCTGTGTCCCTGGTATAAATCCCACTTGATCGTGGTGTATGATCTTTTTGATGTATTGCTGTATTCAGTTTGCCAATATTTTGTTGAGGATTTTTGCGTCTATGTTCATCAGCGATATTGGCCTGTAGTTTTCCTTCTTTGTATTGTCCTTGTCTGGCTTTGGTATCAGCATGATGTCGGCCTCATAGAATGTGTTGGGAAGTATTCCATCTTCCTCTATTTTTTGGAATAGTTTGAGAAGGATAGGTGCTAAATCTTCTTTGAACGTTTGATAAAATTCTCCAGGGAAGCCATCTGGTCCTGGGCTTTTATTTTTGGGGAGGTTTTTGATTACTCTTCCAATCTCTTTACTTGTGATTGGTCTGTTCAGATTCTCTATTTCTTCTTGATTCAGTTTTGGGAGCTTGTACGTGTCCAAGAATTTGTCCATTTCTTCTAGGTTGTCCAATTTGTTGGCGTAAAGTTTTTCATAGTATTCCCTAATAATCCCTTGTATTTCTGTGGTGTCTGTTGTAATTTCTCCTCTTTCATTTCTAATTTTATTTATTTGAGTCTTCTCCCTTTTTTTCTTAGTGAGTCTGGCTAAGGGTTTGTCAATTTTATTTATCTTCTCAAAGAACCAGCTCTTTGTTTCATTGATCCTTTCTACTGTTTTTTTGGTTTCAATTTCATTTATTTCTGCTCTGATTTTTATTATTTCCCTCCTTCTGCTGATTCGGGTCTTTGTCTGTTCTTCTTTTTCCAACTCTGTTAGGTGCAATTTAAGGTTATTTATTTGGGATTTTTCTTGTTTGTTAAGTTGAGCTTGTATTGCTATGAATTTCCCTCTCAGGACTGCTTTTGCTGCATCCCATATGAGTTGGTATGGTGTATTTTCCTTTTCATTTGTCTCCAGATAGCTTTTGGTTTCTCCTTTAATTTCATCAACGACCCATTGGTTGTTCAGTAGCATGTTGTTTAGTCTCCACATCTTTGTCCCTTTCCTAGTTTTTTCCTTGCAGTTGATTTCTAGTTTCACAGCATTATGATCAGAAAAGATGCTTGTAATGATTTCAATCTTCTTAAATTTATAGCAGTTTGCCTTGTTTCCTAATATATGGTCTATCCTTGAGAATGTTCCATGTGCACTTGAGAAGAATGTGTACTCTGCTTTTTTTGGGTGGAGTGCTCTGTATATATCTATTAAATCCATTGTGTCTAGTTTTTCGTTTAAGTCCATTATTTCCTTATTGACTTTTTGTCTGGATGATCTATCTATTGATGTGAGGGGGGTATTAAGATCTCCTACTATTATTGTGTTATTGTTAATATCTCCTTTAAGGTTTTTTAGCAGTTGTTTTTTGTACTTTGGTGCTCCTGTGTTGGGTGCATAGATATTTATAAGTGTTATGTCTTCTTGGTGAAGTATCCCTTTTATCATTATATATTGCCCTTCTTTGTCTCTCATTACCTTTTTTATCTTGAAGTCTACTTTGTCTGATATAAGTATGGCTGCTCCTGCTTTCTTTTGTTTGCCATTAGCTTGGAGTATTGTTTTCCATCCTTTTATTTTGAGTCTGTGTTTGTCTTTAGAGCTGAGATGTGTTTCCTGGAGGCAGCAGATTGTTGGATCTTGGTTTTTAATCCATCCTGCCACTCTGTGTCTTTTGATTGGAGAATTCAATCCATTTACATTTAGAGTGATTATTGATATATGAGGGTTTAATGTTGCTATTTTATTGTTCATCTTCTGGTTCTTTTGTATTTCCTTCATTTCTTGTCCCTTGTGTTTCGGACTGCAAATTCAATTTGGTATTTCTGCATGCTCATTCTCTTGGTTTTCTCTTTATTTGTCATGTGTGGTTCTCTCCTGTTTGGTTGTTTAGTGGTTACCATGTGGTTTATATAAGCGATCTCCTGGATAAGAAAGTAGATTTTCAGATGCCTCCTTTTTCCTGAGGCTGGGTCAGTTCAATCCCTTACCTCTTCCCCTCCTTATCTGTTATCTCTTTATTCCAGATTGTGTCATGAATGTGTGTTTCCAGTGATGAGCTTGAATTAATTTTTGATGTTTTCCAACTGTATTTTGCTCTGGTTTAGTCTCCTTGCTTTTCTCCTTGGTGAAATATTTGTATCCCCTTTCTCATTTGTTTTTTTTCAGGCCTAAGGGCCTTCTTGAGCATTTCTTGTAGTGGGGGTCTTGTGGTGACAAACTCTCTTAGCTTTTGTTTATCAGGGAGAGTTATTATTTCTCCATCATATTTGAAGGATATTTTTGCTGGATAAAGTATTCTCAGCTGAAGGTTTTTGTCTTTCATGATTTTGAATATATCATTCCAGTCTCTCCTAGCCTGTAGAGTTTCTGTCGAGAAATCAGCTGAGAGCCTGATAGGGTTTCCTTTGTATGTTATTTTGTTTAGCTGCCTTCAATATTATTTCCTTGTCACGGGTATTCTTCAAGTTTGCTACTATGTGGCGAGGTGATTTTTTATTCCTGTTTATATATTTAGGTGATCTATTGATTTCATTCACTGTTATTTCCCTCTCATTCCCTAGGTTGGGGAAGTTCTCAGCTATTATTTCTTTGAACAAGCTCTCTGCTCCTTTTTCTCTTTCTTCTCCTTCTGGAATACCTATTATCCTTATGTTGCTTTTTCTCATTGAGTCTGATATTTCTTGAAGAATTTCTTCATTTGTTTTTAGTCTTAGCTCTCTCTCCTCCTCTACCAGGAGCATTTCTGCGTGGCTACCCTCAATAGTGCTAATTCGTTCCTCCATATTGTCAGTTCTGTTCTTTAAAGACTCCATTTTTTCCACTATCTCGTTGATTTTGTTTTTCATCTCCAATAATTCTGATTGGTTTTTCTTTAGGGTTTCAATCTCTTTTGTGACATAATCCCTGAATTCATTGATTTGTTTCTGTGTGTTCTCTTGCATTTCGTTGAGCTTGTTTATGATAGCTATTTTGAATTCTCTGTCATTCAGGTTATCAAATTCTGTGCCTTCAGGGTTGGTTTCTGGGTGTTTGTCATTTTCCTTTTGGTCTGTAGCCCTGACATATTTTCGCAAGGCTCCGACGGGGACGGCTTTATTTTTACCCCTCATGATTAAAGTTAGTCCTGCAGTTTCCCCCTGCTGCCACTAGATGGAGATCGTGAGCGGTTTGCTCTGAGGTGGCTGCAGCCCCCGGAGGGATTATGCTGAAACGCCGGGTGTGTGGGGGGAGGGGTCCTCTCTTTCTCCTGCTTGACCCGGGGGTTTCCTTTCTGGCTCTCTTAGGGTGTTTGCTACACCCCCTAAACAGTCCATCGTCGCTTCCCAGTGGGGATCTCGCGACAGTCTGTGAGAGCACCTGGATGGCTCTAGTTTTCCCCGCTGTGGGCTGCCCCCCCCCGTCCGTGAACCGTGCTGTTTTTGCCGATCGATTGGGGAGGGGGAGTACAACCTCCTACCTCTCCTCCCGTTCTCCTGGGCTTCCCGCGCCTCCACCGTCCGATGTATGGCAGCAGGGGTTTCTGAGAAGTCCTTCGTAGTGTTTGATTGAGCTCTGTTGGAATGTGAATGATGTTTTCGTTGTGTCGTAGGGGGCAGAGATTCAAAGAGGGAATCCCACTCCGCCATGATGCTGACGTCCTATTTCTTGTCTTTTTGATAAGAGATATTCCAACAGGTGTGAAGTGATATCTTGATGTGGTTTTGATTTGCATTTCCCTGATTAGTGATGTTGAGCACCTTTTCATGTACCTGTTGGCCATCTGTATGTCTTCTCTAGAAAAATGACTATTTGAATCCTGTGACCAGTTTTAAATCAGATTGTTTGTTTTTTTTGATATTGAGCTGTGAGTTTTTCATATATTTTGGATATTAACCCCTTATCAGATATATGATTTGCAAATATTTTCTCCCAATCTGCAGATTGCCTTTTCACTTTGTTGGTTCTTTTCTTTGCTGTTCAGAAGCTTTTTAGTTTGATGTAGGCCCACTTATTTATTTTTGCTTTTGTGGCCTTTGCTTTTGGTGTCAAATAACAATACTGTATTATGTACTTGAAAGTTGTTAAGAGAGTAAATCTTAAATCTTATCACCACACACACACAAATGGTAATCATGTGAGGGGATGAATGTGTTAACTAACCTTGCTGTAGTCACCATATTGCAACATATATGTGTATTAGATCATCATTTTGTACACCTTAAACTTATGTATGTTATATGTCAATAATATCTCAATAAATCTGGGAAAAAATGACAGATACTTTAAGATCTCACTTATATGTGGACTCTAAAGAATCCAAACTTATAGAGTAGAATGGTGGTTGCAGGGACTGAGGGTTGAGGGGGATAGGGAGATGTTAGTCAAAGGGTACAAACTTCCAGCTCTAAGACGAACAAGTTCTGGGGATCTAATGTACAGCATGGTGACTATAGTTAGCAATACTGTATCATATAATTGAAATTTGCTAAGAAATGGTAATTATATTAGGTCATGGAGGTGTTTACTAACCCTATTGTATTCATTTCAAAAATGTCCGTGTATCAAACCATCATGTTGTATATCTTAAACTTACACAATGTTATGTGTCAATTTTATCTCAATGAAGCTGGAAAAAATAGAGTACAAATAGAGTGACTATTTACACCAATCTATGCTCAGGAGCTTAGATATATTTTGATGAAAGTTAATCAGATTTTTATCTCACCAGTGTTTGCTAGGGAAATATGATGTATAAAAAAATAAAGATATTGTTTGGACAGGCCTGTGTCTCTAGTGAAAAGGTTAATACACTAAAAAATGCATTTAAAAAGTTTTTCTCAAAACATTTGTCTTTAAATTTAGTGAGAAACAAGTATGCAATGTTTAGTTCAATCTACAAAATAGAAGTTACTGTTAAGTTCTCTGCTTTTTGCCAAGGGTATGCTTCACACTTGACGGTTGAAGGTCAGCCTGGAATTATTCAGTAGGGGAAACTCTAAGTGGCTGATTCTGAGATATCTTCTTCACAGAAGGAGTATCTCTCAACCATTGACAAGTTACCACAACCTGTATTTAGTTGCATGGGATTTTTTATAAAAGTAATATTCAGCAATAGGGGGACTGGAGACCCACATCTCTTTCTATTTCTCAGCAGCTATGACATAAATGCCATCATTTTTAAAAATAAGAATCCTTAATATTCTTATAGGTTCCAAGGAGTCACAAAATCTTTGTTTTGAAAGAGACATAATGACAGTTTTACAGAAGACATCTTTTCCTGTGACATCCTTGAAAGACAGTTATCCAATATGTGCTTGGGTAGCTCACTCCTTGAAAGCTAACCTTTTGAAATATAAGCAAATTTGGGTTTTGGAATTAGGCAGGCCTAGGTTAAAATTAAAAGTCTATTT
Source organism: Tapirus indicus (assembly GCA_031878705.1). NCBI lineage: Eukaryota > Metazoa > Chordata > Mammalia > Perissodactyla > Tapiridae > Tapirus > Tapirus indicus. Next base: position 104,474,666 of record CM062918.1, on the reverse strand, counting down.
TTACTGGATATGTGACCTTGGCCAATTAGTTAAATTCTCAGACTCTCAGTTTCCTTATTGGTCAAATGAGAAATAACAATGCATATTTTTAGGATCATTTTGAATGTTAAGTGAGATAATGAAAGTAGTATATTCATCACAGTGTACAGGATATAGTAGGCTCAAATATGTTAATCGTTATTGCAATCCTTTTCATTGTTGATGACTCTAATAGCAAGACTATTTGCTTTGAAGGGTAGGAAACCTAAGTTGAGTCATAACAATACAGGGGAATTATTGACTCACATTACCAGGAAGGGCAAGGGTGAAGATGGCCTTTAGAGTGACTGGTACTAAGAACTTTTTCATAGACTAATATGAGTCCATGGATGGCTCTTATATGGCTATCATATCATATGAATTGTATTTAGAAGCCCAAGGAGTCTTGATTATTATTCTTTTTGTGGGTTTGATGGAAGCATCATAAACCAGCAATGGAAAAACAGTTTTATTTCTCTGATAACTGATATAACTTATCCCTCTTTTTAAAGGTAAGGTCAGAAGCAGAGAAACATAGCAGTCCATGTTTTCTTAGTTCTTTCCAATAAACACCAGTCCTTTCCAATAATTGATTATCCAATCTAGAAATTAAAATGTCAATCTGAGGGCCTATCAGTTGCTGGTCATATATAGAGCTATTGATGCTGTGTCATTTGCTTGCCATACTTGATGAGCTTCTACTTAAGAGAGCTTGGTATATGTACTGTGTGCTCTCTGTGTGTGCTGTCGTTGCCCCACTCCAAGTTCTGATGGACCCTCCGATAGGGCCTTCTAGTCTCCATTCAGTGATTGCATCTTACTCTTTTTTGATATGTTTCTTTGTTCTTAACTGAGGTATCTCTCACAGGCTAGCCCACTGACACGTCCTTTTGACCTTCTCAGTGTCCTTAGTACTATGTATCAAGGAGTATTTCTAAGTCTCTTAGTTTGCTCTCCTGGAACAGGGGATGGTGTAGGTCTCAGGACCTATCACTATTGCCGTCTCAGTACAGAGCACTTCTGTGAGCATCAAACCAGGAGAAATCCCAATGAGAATGGGCACTTCACCTTGCATTCCAGATTTACTCAACCCCCTGAAAGAGATTGATTGTAGCAATAACCCTAATTTGTCCACACCTTCTTGTAGCATTTGTCTTGTAGCTTTTATACTGATTCTGGGCTTGACCATGTGAAATGCTTTGGCCAATGAAAGACTACATAATGTGATGCAAGTAGAGATTTGAGACATAAGTACACATTGGACTTGCCCTCTTGCTGCTCTTGGAACCCTGCTGGTTTAGCCTGCTGGAGGATGAGAGACCACGTGGAGCAGACACAAGCTGTCCTAATTGGGGCCATCTTAGATAAGTCCCTATCAATCTGGCATCTGACCATACATACGTGAACAGGATGAACTGAGATCAGTGACCGGACTCAAACCAGAAGTATCCAGCTGAGCCCAGCCCAGTTTGCCAAACTCACAGGAATTTGAGCTAAATAAATGGTTGTTGTGTTAAGTTACTAAAATTTAAGGTGGTTGATTATATAGCAAGAGAGAACTGATAATCTCATAGGTAATTCTATTATGTATATTATAATAAACACAAATGGAAATAAAAGGGATGTGGTAAAGGCAAAGTAAAGAATATTTTAAAATAATGTTAAATTTAACATTACTTATTAATAGAACAAAATACCTGTCTGGTTATAAGTTCGGTTTATTTCAATATTTGCTTTTAATAGCTGTCGGTTGTAAAACACACCTCATGATGTTAGTATATGGCTCAAAAGGGGAAGTATACTACTAGCTGTGCTTAACAAGTTATGATTCTCATTTTTCAATTCTCTCCATAAATCCTTTTGTTGAAACTAGCTAGTAAACACCTTCTTTCATGACATTAATCCAGTTCTTAAAAACTGATGAGAGGGTGTTTCATTTTAAACTCATTAATAAATTAGTTCAAAAGCCACTGAAACTCCTCTGTTCGAATATTTCAAAGAGGAAGGTGTATAAGCCACATCCTTACATAATTTCTGGCAAAATAAAAAAATCACAACATGGTGGGAATACTTCCTTTCTAAGCATCAGTTTTCCAACTGCTCTTTCCATAACACAAGTTTCTTTTATAAAGTGATTGTCTTCTCGTTTGTTGTTAGTTGTCTTCTCATTTATTGTAAGTAGTTGTCTTCTCACTTATTGTTAAAACATCATCTTGACCTTGAAAGCACAGGTTATTTATGTGTGTGTGTGTGTGCATGCTCATGTGCTTTAATATCTGCTAATTGGCATACCACCAGAAGCTATTTCACAGCACTGAAAAAGTGAGGAAAATTGGAACACTTGCCCTTTTTTTGTTTTTTAAGCAATATTTGATAAGCTTCCAAATTCTTTTAAGTAATTTGCTAAAGTGGACAAAATGGCCACTTCCCATCTTGTTAAAAATATCATTAATATTCTAAGAAACATCTTCTTTTTTATGAAATTAACCATACTGAGGTATTATAATGATTTGTGACACAAACTGCCTGGAGTTAGGCCAAATTTCACAGGTTAAGGGCATAGTTCTCTCCAAGACTGCCCTCTTTTCAGACACCAGCCACAAGTTTGGTGGTTTCCAGGGCTACCCCCACTTCTGATCAACTGCCCACAAATTTGGGGGTTCCTTTGACTCCCTCAGATTTGGGAAATCTCTAGACCAACTCACTCAACTCAGAAAAGTGCCAGCCATACTTATGGTTACACTTTTAGGATAGCAAAAGATTATAAATTAGAGCCAGCCAAAGGTAGAGGTGCATAGGGCAAAGTCTGGGAGGCTTTCATTGTCCCTATGGATGTGTCACCTTCATGGCATATAATGTATGAAAAATACACAGAGTATTGCCAACCAGGGGAGCTCATCTGACCTTTGGTGCCTAGAATTTTTACTGAGGTTCGTTAGATAGGCATGCTTGATTAAGTCATTTGCCACAAGGTCGAACTCAGTCTCCAGCATCCCCCTGTTGTCTGGGCTGATATCTCATGGCTCAAAGCCTCAACCCTCTAATCCTGTGGTTGGTCCTTCTGGCTTGGCCAGTCTCTGTCTTAAATCATCTTGTTAGCATAAACTACCTAGGGGCCCCGTATGAGCGACTTTATTAGCACAAAGTATCAGGGCTCACCAGAAATAACAAAGACACTCCAGTTCTACTCAGGAAATTCCAAGGATTTAGAGGCTACCTCTCAGGAACTGGGTACAAAGGCCAGCCAAATTCTTGATTACACAGATATTTAAACTGCAATATGATGCAACATTCAGAGTGAATAAACAGTGGAGGTACACCACCAACTTCTCAGAGTTGCAGAACCTCCACTCTTTCTTCACGATAGATCCCATACCACACATGACATGCAACCAATGCTAAATCCATATGACATTAGTGAAGCTTAGTTTCCTTAACATTTTATATACATATAAATAGAAGTTCTAATACCTTATTTCTGTGCCCTAGAGGATCTGTGAGCAATAAATTGTTTAAACTACTCAGTCTATGGTATTTTGCTGTCCTTGACATGTTTCCCTCTAGGTAGGGTGTAGTTCTCTGCTCCATTCACAGCAAGTCCAGGTGACTTCCATTGGCCAATGGAATCAGAGTGGATGTAATGTACACCTTATCTGAATAGAGGATTTGAATGTTACTAGATGTTTCAGGTTCCAAGGAACTGCTCTGTGATCCTAGGTTCCAGAATGAGACAATACTTAGAGAAGAGCCAAGCAGAGTTACAGTCAACCTTACACAGACGCTAAACCCACATGTAATGTGAATGAGAAATAAATGTTTGTTTTTGTAAGCCACTCAGATTTTGGGGTTGTTTGTGATAAGTGAAATCCAGTTATAATGCGACTTACTCGAGGGTAAAGAGAGACCTTTAGGAATATAGTTTGTGTTCTCCTTACAAGCTTAGATTGTTAAGACTCTGATAATCAATGATTATTATTGGGATGAAGGTGTGTACGTACACACTTGTCCACATGCAAGTGCTTGTTAGGTCCAGGAATTATTTGGTGGAAAATTGGTAAGAATTAGCTCTTCCTCTTCTCTTACTTTTTTTCATACCTCTTTTCCCTTTCTTAGTAAACAACTCAGTCCTAAATAAAGCATTAGATGGGGCAGAGCAAGGTAGGTGGAGTGGGAGAGCAAGAGTGGTCTGATGCAGGTGGTCAGGTCTCAGGCAGGGGAAAAAGGGTGACTATGCAGGGAGTTGGCTTGGCAGTGGTGTTAGGGCCCAAGAAGAGTGAGGAGAATATCCCTGCAGTGGTGAGAAACCAGCATGGGGAACCAGAGCCTGTGCACATTGAGGAGAGTGTCCACACATGGCAATGGCCTGTTTCAGGGTATCAGAAGCAGCCTGGTGTGGGGTGCCAGTGCCTGAGATGTGAACAGGACATGTATGTGGTGGGGTGGTCAGGTGCAGGGAGCTCAAGCAGGGTGGGGAGGACCTGTCATGGGGTGTCAGGGCCAAAGCATGGTAAGGAAAGTGTCCATGCAGAAGGTAGACCCGGTGTGGGTTTCAGAGACTGAGCAGGATGAGGAGGCTGTCCATGTGGTAGGGCAGCCCAGTGTAGGGCCTCAGAGCCGGGGCAGGCTGAGGAGGGTTTCCACACATGAAAGTGAGTAGGGTGTTAGAGCACGATTGGTGTAAGGACAGATTCCAAGTGGGGGTTAGGGAGCCAGCATCAGGAATCAGAGTCCAGGCAGAGTAAGGAGGGCTTTCCTATGGAGGTTGGCCTAGCATAAGCTGTCACCTGAGCAAGGTGAGGAGGGTGTCCATGGAGTTGGCTGGCCCAGTAAAAGAAAAGCCAAGGAGAATGAAGAGGGCATCAACAAAAATGGGGGCCTGGATTGGGCCCAATCAGGAAGAGAAGGGCATCTTAGTCAGGGAGGGAGTGACAGCAAAGATAGAAGTTTGGTTAATTCCAAGGGATTGATCAAATAAGTAAATAAATTAAAGATAATAGAAGCAGGTTTCTCAGTGTCGTGGAATGGAGTTAGGAATGTAGAAAGAGAGAAAACTAGAATGAACTCTTTGGTGTTGGACTGGAATTAGAGGTATTAGTGTGAACTCATGGTTTTCAACATATTTAGATATAGAAATAAATATAGAGGTAAATGTGTGTGTGTGTGTGTTATGCATAAGAAGGAGGAGTCAGGTGGGGGAGATAAAAAGTAGGTGGATCATTTGGGGAGAGCTGAATCTAGGGTGTGAGCTGGGAGCATGTCTGTGGAAAGATTCCACATGAAGGATGTAATTTTTGGAGTTTTTGCTTCTTGATCTTTGGAAAAAGTCATATTCAGTGCTCAGTTTATCACCTTCTAAATTGTTATTCCATTAAATTATCCTAATTTGTTAAAAAAATCATCATATATACCTGTATAACATTTTGTTGTGGTGGTGTGGAGTATAAGGGATAGAGAAGGATGGCATAAAGGGTAGCCAATTCCTCTAACACTCAATAGAGAGAGCTGCTTTCAGGAGCTACTGGAGGTGACTATACCAAATGAGTGGAGATTCATGATGGAGTTAAGAACAACAGGGAAAAGCACAGAGCACCGAGGAGCAGCTTCAGAAGGCATACGAGCTAAACTTTGACTTTTCCACTACATTAGTACACCGACTCTTGAAAGTGGGGAGGCTGACGTGTAAGTTTTTGTCAATGATCCTCTTCGAATGTGGTCTCCAAAAGTTGCCTGATCAGCCATCAATGATGAGGAAAATGCAGACTAAAGGAGTATATGGCCAGGTTGGTTGGTCTATAAGTAATTATATTTGCATGTAGACGCACACAAATACTTGAATTTCATTCTTGCTGGTGAGTTCAGATAACACAGTTCTAAGGAAAGATTTCCCTAACAACTTAGTTCCTCTTTTCCTTTCTTTCCTACTTCTTTCCTGTACACTTTGAGTTCATCCTTTTATTGCATTTACATTGTGCTGGTCCTGGGGATGGGGCCTTTCTGAGGTTTTTAGTTTTCATGAGAGTCCTCTCAGGGTTATTTGCCTATCTGGGACCTCTGTTCTCATCTAATTGAGTGATAGGAAGTATGTCAAGTTACCACCATATTTGGGTTTTATTTTAAGATATTTTCACGAAGAGATGAAAAGAATTTTTTGAAGAGAGCAGAAGATCTCTTCTCAATATGTCTTCAGAGATCACTTATGCTGAAGTGAGGCTCAAAAATGAATCCAAGTCCTCAGGCAGCAAATCAGAGCCTCCTGCAGGTAAGAAACATTTTCTGGTGGTCAGAGTTAATGATGAGATGAAGGATGAAGAGAGAATACTGTAAACGAAGCACAGTAATGTTAGTTACTGGTTCTCCGACTGGCCACAGTTGGGAAATGGGATTTTCAGAAGACTGAGTTGCCTGAAAAGAAGCTTTAAGGGGTTGTACAGTTATACTACAACAAAACTGAGGTGTGAGAAATCCACTATAGTCCCAAGCTAAGGAGAGTGGTAGTTATGGTGAAAAGTTGTCCTCCTGTGCCTTCTGAGGCTGAATGAGACTGCAGTCAAGAGATTGGGTGCAGGTCTTGAAACCATCAGCCCAGATGCAGGGGCTATTGATGAATTAGTGGACTTTGTTTCTTGATCAGTAAGACAGGATGAGTTTGGGTGGAAGTGTTGTGAGTGTATTTGTTAACACTGGACTAATGTGGAACAAAAGATCATTGCAGTTGAAAGACTAGAAAGTCTTACAAAGAAAGTCCCTTACATTTCAAGGGAAATTGCTCTGCAATCAGAAAATCCATTGCATACCACATCTCTGAGATGGATTAACCTAAGTTTGGGAGTAGACAAAAGGTAATTTGATTAGCATGTATGATAGATATAGAGCAAAAGAGAGAGAAGAAAAGCACGCAGACTATAAGAAACTATGAGAGGGAGGTCATGATTTCTTTTCCAAAACACTTCTGTGAAGACATGGAGAATGCTCAGGAAAACTGTTTTTTCCCCTAAAAAACTTTATATAACTTCTTTACTATATGTTGAAATGTTCATTATAGAAAATAATTAAAAGTTAGAGGTATACACAAATTTAAATTATAGTGTATTCTCACCATCTAGAGATAACTATAATTGACATCTTAGTGTATATCCTTCCAGATATAAATATACATAAATGTGTATATGTATTTTTCTAAGTATGAGATCATATTATACATTATTGAGTGTTTTTCCCAACCTGGCAATTATTCGTAACTTAAAATAATTCTTTTTTTTATTGAGGTATAATTGACATATAACATTTTATTAGTTTCAGGTGTACAACGTAATCATTTGATTTTTGTATATATATTGTGCAAAATGATCACTACAATGTCTAGTAAACATCCATCACCTTACATACACAAAGTTTGATTTTCTTTTGATGAAGACTTTTAAAATATACTCTCTTAGCAACTTTCAAATACAGTATGCAATAATATTTAATAATAATACTGTAAGTTGCTAGAGTGACCATGCTATGGTACATCGCCATGACATTTATTTTTTTTTTTATTTTTTTTATTTATTTTTTTTTTTGGTGAGGAAGACCAGCCCTGAGCTAACATCTGTTGCTAATCCTCCTCTTTTTGCTGGGGAAGACTGGCCCTGGGCTAACATCGTGCCTATCTTCCTCTACTTTATATGGGACGCCGCCACGGCATGGCTGACAGGCAGTGCGTCCGCGGGCGCCCGGGATCCGAACCCGCGAACCCCGGGCTGCCAAGCGCGGACGAAACCGCTGTGCCACCGAGCCGGCCCCAGCCATGACATTTATTTTATAACTGGAAGTTTGTATCTTTTGATGTCCTTCATCCATTTTGCCCACCCCACCCCCAAACTGTCTCTGGAAGCCACCAATCTGTTCTCTGCATATATGAGTTCTGTCTTTTTAAAATTTATTTTATTTTATTTATTTTCCTGTAGTAACATGGGTTTACAACATTATATAAATTTTATGTGTACATCATTTACATCATTATATTTTGACTTCTGTGTAGATTACATTATGTTCACCACCTAAAGTCCTTTTGACCTCCACCCTCTCCATTGCCCTCTTATAACCACCAGTCTAATCTCTGTGTCTATGTGTTTGTTTGTTATTGTTGTTTTTTTTTACCTTCCACATGTGAGTGAAATCATATGATATATGGCTTTCTCCATCTGACTTACTTTGCTTAGACTAATACCCTCAGGGTCCATCCATGTTGTTGCAAATGGCAACATTTCATCTTTTTTTTATGGCTGAGTAGTAGTCCATTGTATACACATAACACATCTTTATCCATTCATCCATTGATGGGCACTTATGTTTCCAAGTCTTGGCTATTGTAAATAATGCTGCAATGAACATACGGGTGCAAGTATCTTTTCAAATTAGTGTTTTTGTGTTCTTTGAATAATTGCCCAGAAGTGGACTAGCTAGATCATGTGAAAGTTACATCCTTAATTTTTGAGGAATCTCTATACTGTTTTCCATAGTGGCTGCACTGGTTTACATTCCCACCAGCAGTGTATGAGGATTGCCTTTTCTCCACATCCTCTCCAACACTTGCAATTTCTTGCCATTTTAGTAAAAGCCATTCTGCTGTGTGTGAAGTTATATCTCATTTTAGTTTTGACTTGCATACCCCTAACAGTTAGTGATGTTGAATGTCATTTCATGTGCCTCTTGGCCATCTGTATATCTACTTTTGAAAAACACCTATTCAGACTCTTCCCATTTTTTAAGGGGTTGTTTGTTGGTTGTTGAGTTGTATGAGTTCTTCACATATTTTGTATATTAACCACAGATACATAATTTGCAAATATCTTCTCTCAATTGTTAGATTGTCTTTTCATTTTGTTGATGGTTTCTTTTGCCATGCAGGAGCTTTTCAGTTTGATGTAGTCCCATTTGTTTATTTTTTCTTTTGTTTCCCTTGTCTGGGGAGACATGATATTCAAAAGGGTACTGCTAAGACCCATATTGAAAAGCATATTGCCTTTGTTTTCTTCTAGGAGTTCTATGGTTTCAGGTCTTACATCCAAATCTTTGATCCATTTTGAGTCAATTTTTGTGTATGGTGTAAGATGGTGGTCTACTTTCATTCTTTTGCATGTGGCTGCCCAGTTTTCCCAACACCATTTGTTGAAGAGACTTTCCTTTCTCCATTGTATGTTCTTGGCTTCCTTGTCAAAAATTAGCTGTCCATAGATGTATGGGTTTATTTCTGGGCTTTTGATTCCTTTCCATTCATCTGTGTGTCTGTTTTTGTGCCAATACCATGCTGTTTGGTTACTATAGCTTCGTAGTATATTTTGAAACCAGGGAGTGTGATATCTCCAGCTTTGTTCTTTTTTCTTTGGATTGCTTTGGGTATTCAGGGTCTTTTGTTGTTCCATGTATATTTTAGGAATCTTTATTCTATTTCTGTGAAAAAAGTAATTGGGAATTTGATAAGGATTCCAAAGAATCTATAGATTGCTTTAGGAAGTATGGACATTTTGACTACGTTAATTCTTCCAATCCTTGAGCATGGAATATCTTTCCATTTTTTTGTGTCTTCGATTTCTTTCAACAATGTTTTATAGTTTTCAGTGTACAGTTCTTTCACCTCTTTAGTTAAATTTATTCCTAGGCATTTCACTCTTTTTGTTGCAATTGTAAATCAGATTGAATTTTTGATTTCTCTTTCTGCTGTTTTGTTGTTAGTGTATAGAAACACAACTGATTTTTGTGTGTTGATTTGTACCCTACAACTTTACTGTATTCATTTATTATTTCTAATAGTTTTTTTGGTGGATCCTTTAGGGTTTCCTATATATAAAATTATGTCATCTGCAAATAGTGACAGCTTTACTTCTTCCTTTCCAATTTGTATCCCTTTTGTTTCTTTTTCTTGCCTGAATCTCTGGCTCGGACTTCCAATACTATATTAAATGAGTGGCAAAAGTGGTCATCCTTGTCTTGCTCCTGTTCTTGGATAGCTTTCAGTTTTTCACCACTGAGTGTGATTTTATCTGTGAGTTTGTCACATATGGCCTCTATTATGTTGAGGTACTTTCCTTCCATACTCATTTTATTCAGAGTTTTTATCATAAATGGATGTTGGATCTTGTCAAATGCATTTTCTGCATCTGTTGAGATGATCATGTGGTTTTTCTTCTTCATTTTGTTAATGTGGTATATCACATTGATTTGCAGATGTTGAAACATCCTTGCATCCCTGATATAAATCCCATTTGATCATGGTATATGATCATTTTAATGTATTGTTGTATTTGACTTGCTAATTTTTTTTTGAGGATTTTTGCATCTATGTTCATCAGCAATATTGGCTTGTAATTTTATTTTTTTGTGTTGTCTGGTTTTGGTATCAGGGTAATGTTGGCGCCATAGAATGAGTTAGGAAGTGTCACCTGCTCTTTAATTTTTTGGAAGAGTTTGAGAAGGAGAGGTATTAAATATTACTTGAATGGTTGGTTGAATTCACCAGAAAGGCTGTTTGGTCCTGAACTTTCATTTTTTGGGAGGTTTTTGATTACTGTGTTGATCTTTTTACTAGTCATTCGTTTATTCAGATTCTCTAATTTCTTCTTGATTCAGTTTTGGGAGGTTGTATGATTCTAAGAATGTATCCATTTCTTCTAGGTTAACCAATTTATTGGCATATGACTTGCCATAGTATTCTCTTACAGTCCTTTGTATTTCTGTGGTGTCTGTTGTAATTTCTCCTTCTTTGTTTCTGATTTTATTTATTTGAGCCTTCTCTCTTTCTCTGGTGATGTAGCTAAAGATTTGTCAAGTTTGTTTATCTTTTCAAAGAACCAGTTCTTAGTTTCATTGATCCTTTGTATTGTCTTTCTAGTCTCCACTTCATTTATTTCCACTCTGATTTTTATCTTCTTCCTTCTACTGATTTTGGGCTTTATTTGTTCTTTTTTCTGGTTCCTTTAGGTGGACTGTTAAGTTGTTTATTCGAAATGTTTCTTGTTTCTTAAGGTAGGCTTGTATTGCTATAAACTTCCCTCTTAGTACTGCTTTTGCTGTATCCCATAAGTTTTGGTATGTTGTGTTTTCATTTTCATTTGTCTCCAGGTATTTTGTGATTTATCCTTTCATTTCTTCATTGATCCAATAGTTGTTCAGTAGCATGATGTTTAGCCTCAATATATTTGTGACTTTTCCAGTTTTCTTCTTGTGGTGGATTTCTAGTTTCATACCTTTGTGGTCAGAAAAGATGCTTAATGTGATTTCAATCTTCTTAAGTTTCTTGAGGCTCATTTTGTTTCTCAACATATGGTTTATCTTTGAGAATGTTTCATGTGCATTTGAGAAGAATGTGTGTTCTGTTGCATTTGGATGGAAAGTTCTGTATATATCTAGATGTTTCTTGTTTCTTAAGGGAGGCTTGTATTGCTATAAACTTCCCTCTTAGTACTGTTTCTGCTATATCCCATAAGTTTTTGTATGTTGTGTTTTCATTGTCATTTGTCTCTAGGTATTTCTAGTTTCATACCATTGTAGTTGGAAAAGGTGCTTAATGTGATTTCAATCCTCTTAAATTTCTTAAGGCTTATTTTGTTTCTCAACGTATGGTTTATCTTTGAGAATGTTTCATGTGCATTTGAGAGGAATTTGTTTTCTGCTGCTTTCAGATGGAATGTTCTCTATATATCTATTAAGTCCATCTGGTCTGATGTTTCATTTATAGCCACATTTCCTTGTTGGCTTTCTGTATAGATGATCTATCCATTGATGCAACTGTGGTGGTCAAGTCCTCTACTATTATTGTGTTGCTCTCAATTTCTCCCTTTAGGTCTGTTAATAGTTGCCTTATATACTTTGGTGCTCCTATGTTCAGTGCATATACATTAATAAGTGTTATGTCTTCTTGGTGGAATGTTCCTTTTATCATTATATAATGTCCATCTTTGTCTCTTGTTATCTTTTTTGGCTTGAAGTCTATTTTGCCTGATATAAGTACAGCTACACCCACATTCTTTTGGTTGCCATTTGCTTGGAGTATTATCTTTCATGCTTCACTCTGAACCTATGTTTGTCTCTAGAGCTGAGATGGGTCTCCAGGAGGTAACATATTGTTGGGTCTTGTTTTTTAAACCTTGCGGCCACTCTGTCTTTTGATTGGTGAATTCAATCCATTTGCATTTAGAGTGATTATTGATATATGAGGGCTTAATAATGCCATTTTATCTTTTGCTTTCTTGTTGTTTTATATCTCCCTTGTTTCTTTTCCCTTGTATTTCTGTCTAGCATTTCAGTTAGGTAGTTTTCTGTGATGTTTTTCTCAGTTTCCTCTGTATCTGTGATTTGTGACTGTACTCTGATTTTTTGTTTTGTAGTTATGAGGTTTCTATAAAAGATCTCATAGATGAGACAGTCCTTTTTCTGCTAACAGCATCTTATCTCCATTAGCCTATGCAAGTTCCATCCTTTTTCTCTTTCCCTTCTATGTCTTTGTTGTCACAAATCATCCTTTTTTGTATTGTGAGTTTGTTACTAAATTTAAGTGATTATAGTTATTATTGACACTTTCTTTCCTTTAAGCCTTCATGTTATAGTTAAGTGTTTACTAACCTGTTCTGATATGGAGTTGCAATTTATTGATTCTGTCTATTTATCACCGTGCTCAAAGGTTTGTAAGCCTTTGCTCTTTTGCTTCAGATAGGAGAGCTCCTTTGAACATTTCTTGTAAGGCAGTCTGGTGGTGATGAACTCCCTCAGCTTTTGTTTGTCTGGGAAAGCTTTTATTTCTCCTTCATATCTGAAGGATAACTTTGCTGGATAGGCTATTTTTGGCTGATAGTTTTTTTCTTTCAATGTTCTGAATATATCATCCTACTCTCTCCCAGACTGTAGAGTTTCTTCTGAGAAATCCACTGATAACCTGATGAGGGTTCCTTTGTAAGTTGTTGTCTTCTCTCTAGCTGCCCTTCAGATTCTTTCTTTGTAATTTTCTTTTGACAGTTTTAATATAACATGCCTTGGAGAAGGTCTTTTTGCATTGAGATAATTAGGAGTTCTATTAGCTTCATTAGCTTCCTGTACATGTATATTCAGTTCCTTCCCCAGGTTTGGGAAATTTTCAGCTGTTATTTGTTTGAATAAGCTCTCTGCTCCCTTCTCCATCTGTTCTACTTCTGGGATACATATTATCCTTATGTTGCTTTTTCTAATTAAGTTGGATATTTCTCATAAAATTTCTTCACTTTTAAAAAATCTTAGTTCTGTCTCCTCTTCCACCTGAATCATTTCTAGACTTCCATCTTCAAGCTCAGTAATTCTTCTTCCATATGGCCTGCTGTATATTCAATGATTTCTACTTTATTTTTCATCTCATTAATTGTGTTTTTCATCTCCAGAATCTCTGGGTTTTTTTTCAGTTTCAATTTCTTTGATGAAGTACTCCTTCTCTTTGTTAATTTTATTCCTGAGCTCATTGAACTGTTTCTCTGAGTTTTCTTGTAACTCATTGAGTTTCTTCATGACAGCTGTTTTGAATTCTCTGTCAGTTAGATTGTAATCTGTGGTTTCTTGGTTCTGGAGACTTGTCATTTTCTTTCTGTTCTTCCATATTACTGTAGTTCTTCATGGTACTTGATGAGTTGATCCTCTGCTGGTGCATTTGTGGTAGTAAATACTCTTCTTATTTGGTAAGGCTTTGGTCACTTTGGTTCTAAGCTTCTTCTGGTTGTATTTGAGAGCCTGCACTTTCACTGCCTACACTGCCTCTGCTCGAGGTGTCATCAATGTCCTCCTTGTGCTGCTTGTGCCCCTGAGTTTGCTGGTGCCTTGCTGCTTACAATGTCACTGCAGTCTCAGGTGTTACCAGTGGGATTGCCAAGCTGTGAGCACTTTTGCTGCTTCTGGATCACCTGGGTCTCATGTTCCCCCACAGGGTATGCATGATCTCCTCAGGCTCAGGTGCTGCTGCCCCATGAACCACCTGTGCTGCTGCTTCTAGATTATCTGGGGTTGCTGGCAGCATCACTGCCAGGGGCACTAAGCTCATAGGTGTTGCCGTCACTGCCAGGGTCTGAGGTCTTGTATGCAGTCCCTGCTGCTTGTTAAGAGCCAGTGTTGGGGGTGCTGCCACTAAGGCTGGGTTATGGGTTCTGTTGTGTTTCCTGATGCCTCAGGTAACAGGAGCAACCTGTCACTGCTGGGGAAGAGGCAGGGGCTAAGCCTTGAGTGTTATTGCTGGCCCTGCAGTTTCTAGTGGCTGGTGCATGCTGGTGTGCTTTGAAACCTCAGGTCAAAGCACCCCATCACTGCAAGGGAAGTGCATGTTTTAGATGCTATCCCCACTGCTGAAAAGACCAGTGCCACTTCTGGGGGAGAGGGAGGGTGATTGGTTACTGGCTCTGTTCTGTGTCCTGAAGCCTCAGGATGTATGCACCACGTGCCACCACTGGGAGGGGGCATGGGCTGACCCTTGAGTGGTGTGTCTGCCCCTGCAGTCTCTGGCCGCTGGCACACTCACCAGTGTGAACATCCACATTTTGAATTACTGCCATGTGGTAGGGGAAGGGGGCTGCTTCTGTGGTTTCACTGCCTCCCAGAGGTCCAGTCCACTACCTTCAGATGTATAGATGCATGGATCTCAGGCATTCTGGTGTGCTGTGCAGGGAGTCCTCTTTTGGTCAGTGGATAGCCTACTGGTTGTAACTTAGAGACGAGTGACAAAGGGAACAACTAAGTCCACCATGACGCTGACATCACCTCTATATTTTCCAATTCTTTGTTGAAGTTCTTGCTGTGTTCATCTATTCTTCTCCCAAGATCAGTGAGCATCCCTATTACTTTTAGTTTGTCAAATTCATTGTTCATCTCTGTTTTGTTTAGTTCTTTTTCTGAGGATTTGTCCTGTTTCCTTATTTGGAGCGTATTCCTTTTCCTCCTCATTTTGCCTATTTCTCTGTTATTTCTATGTAGTAGGTAAATCAACTACATCTCCCAATCTTGGAAATGTGGCCTTATGCAAGAGATGCCTTATTGGACCCAGAACATTCTCCTCTCTCATCACCCATGCCAAATGCTCCAGGAGTGTCCCCTGTGGGGGCCGCATGTGCCCTTGTGCTGTGGCAGGGTTGCTATTGCTGCAGGTGCATGGGTAGGCTAGGCTGGCTCCTTGGCTGGCTGGTTGTAAGACTCAGCCACATGTGGCTGCTACAGTTACTTTATTGGGTGGGGTAAGCCCCAGCACTGCTGGATGTGAGGTCTTATAGCACACAACTACTGCTGTTTTGCTGCTAAGTGAGTCAGGTCTCCAGTATGGCTGGTTGCTAGGCTTGGGGACTCACAATTGCTGTAGGCCTCTGGTGAGGCTCCCTGTGGTGTGCAGCTGTTGCCAGCTCTCTTTTGGGCAGGGCAGGCCTCTGGCCAGATCTAGCTATGCTGTTCTGTGGTACACAGCTGCCTCAGGAGTGCAGATGTGTGGAGCATGCTCCAGGCATGGCAGTGCGCCATCATTTCAGGCATTGGAAGGTGGGGAAGATCCCCTGGCTGGCAGTTTGCAATGGCCAGTGGCACAAGTCTGCTGTGGACCCACATGTCCCACTGATGTGGGCCCACAAGTTTGCTGCAGGCTTGCTGGTCGGTGGGGCCAGTCCCTGGGTTGGGCTCCCTGCTGTCTGGCTGTGCCCTATTACCTCAGGTGTTCTAGTAGTTGGGGCAGACCCCTGTGCTAACAGGCTGGATGAAAGAATCCAATGGCACCTGCCAGCATCTGTGTCAACACAACTGAACTAGGTAACAGTAATGGCTGCTGGCAGTGTGTTGGTCCCTGGGGGGATGGGTCCAGCTGCCTCCTGCCTCTCTGGGATGCACTCTGTGCTTAGTAAGTTCTTTTACCAATAGACTAGGCACTTTTCTATCTGGTGTTTTTCTGCTGGCTTCTAGGTTGGGTGAGTCTGTGTGTGGGCCCTTGAAGAGCAGGTTTTTCTCTGAAGTTCTAGTTTTCCTGGGTGTGTTTCCCATTGGTTTTCAAAGCAAGCAAATCAGATCTCTTGTGCTAGATCTAAGGGCTAAGGTGCCTAATGTGGAGCTCAGATACCACACTCCTCCAGAAAAAGCTCCATACCTTTGACATCGCTTCTGGCCGTGAAGTGCTATGGCTAGGATGTGGTTTTTTTCCTCAGTGGGGCTGTATTTCTGCCTATTCTATCCCTGTCAGTGTTGTCCATTTTGTGGAGGTTCTTTTTATCCATTTTCCAGATCTCTCTCTGAGGAAATTTTTCCATAGGTAGTTGTAGATTTGTTGCATCCCTGGGAGGAGGTGAGTTACAGATTCTCCTATGCTGCCATCTTCTATATTCCTCCCCCACCTTTTTTAAGTTCCACATGTAAGTGGGATCATACAGTATTTGTCTTTCTCTGACTTATTTCACTTAGAATAATGACTTCAAGGTCTGTCCATATTGTCTCAAATTGCGAGATTTCAATCTATTTTATGGTTGAATAATGTTCTTTTGTATATAAGTATCACATTTTCTTTATCCATTCATCCTTTGATGGACACTTGAAAAAGTAATTCTTAACCATGAAATAGTGACTAAAAAGATGTGACCTTATTTTAAGGATGAGGTGAGGGATGATTATAAAGATCTTTCTGCTATGGCATTATTTAAAGTATTTGAAGTTGGAAACAATCTTGAAAATTATTTAAATATATAATGAAATACTATGAAACTACAATAGAGAGTGTTAATGGAGAAAATATGATGGTATGAAAAAGGTTCATGATACAGTGTATAAGTAAATAGTAGGTTAGAAACAAGTATATATAGTGTGTCAATTGTGGGAAAATGTGCACGTATGTACATATACTCCAAAAATTACTGGAAAGATAAATACCAAAATATTAACAACAGTTATCCTCAATGGTAGAAATTTGTGCTTTTATGTATTTTTCAAAGTTTCTACGATGAACATTATTATTTTCTTCCTATTTTCATATTATTTTAAATATCATATTGGTGGTAATAGTGTGTCATCCAAGGACAGGGAGAGAGGAAGAGAAGGAGAAAGAGGAAGTAAAGGTCAGAATTTATTGCTGATGAAATTAATTTCATTTCTCCTTCAGATCCTAAAGAGAAGACCATCTTTCACAAAAGTAACTCTGGTTTTCTCAAGCTGCTTTTTGTCTTATCACTGATATTCCTGCTGCTATTGGGAATCTCATTTTCTATCGCTTTTGCTGGTAAGTATCCAACTTAATCTATGAGGAATGTCTGCCTTATATGAAGAGATGGCATCCATTAGATACTGACATTTAAGCATGGTTTTATCTAGAAATCTGGAAAAGAAGTCTTCTCTAGGGGGAGACATAATTAGTGGGAATCCATTGGAAATTCTGTTTTATTTGAATTTAGTTACTCTTGTATAGAAATAATGGAATCCACTCTCTTTAGAGAAATTGAGGAATATGTGTGTCTGCACGTGGTTGTATTGTAAAGTATATGGGGCACCACTTCTACACTATAAAGTTGTGTTACTGAGGACAAATCTATATTTCCTTAGTAGTGTTTATAAGGCCATGCCTTTTTGAGTGCACAGTGTCCCATTGAAATTTTACCTTAATTATTTCTGTTGTGCCCAAGATAGTGTGAGATCTAAAAGCCAACTTGGCAAATACGTGGATTCCTGAATATCTTTGGCTTTAAGAATTTCTCAAATTTTTAAAAAGCATAAAAATGAGTATATATATGGGTAGATATTTTATTCATCCATTTGGTCACTTAATAAGCAATAAATACCATCTACTATATGTCAGGCATTGTGCCAGAAAGAGTCTAGTAGGGCCATAGCCCTTGGTCTCAAGAAGTTCAGAGAATGGTGGTAACTGTTCAAATGAGCCAGTGGTTATAACATTGTACAGTAAGTGTTGTGTAGATAAGAAGCACAGGAGGCTGAGATAGGCTTCCTGAAGATGAAAACATCTATAGCTGTGTGTACCAAGAATGGCACAGAGATATGAGACAGCATAGAAAAATTTGGAGAAACATATAGCCTGGAACAATGGTACTAAGTGAACTGTGAGAAATGAAGTTGTAGGTGGGAGAAATAAGCAGGGATCAGGTTATGAAGAGCATTGTGTACAATTCTAAAGAGTATGGGTGTTTTCCCTGAAGGTTATTGTATCCATATCTTCTGATGCTTAATAAACCAATCTAAATCTTAGTGGATTAAAAGAACAGCTATTTATTTGGCTCATGATTCTGATGATTCTGTGGTTTGGCAGTTTGGACTGGGCTCAGCAGGGAGGTAACTTGCTCCTGGCTGAAATCAGTCACTCATATGCAGTCAGGTACCAGACACTCAGTTTCTGAGGAGGAGGATGTCAGCTGGAATGACGTGGGCAATTTGATCACATTTCTTTCATAATTCATCAGGCTAATCTGAGCTTGTTTAGATGGAGACTTGTAGGCTTCCAAGAGTGAGAGTGGAAATGAGCAAAGCCTCTTGAAGCCTTAGCTTGGAACCAACTATTGTTGCTTTTGCATGTTATCTTGACCAAAGGAAGTCTTAAGGCCAGCCCAGATTCAAGTGGTGGAGACATAGACCCCACTTGTTTACTGGAAAATCCAAGAAGTCATATTGCAAAGGGGTGTGGACACACGGAGAGTTGAAAATTGTGGCCACTTTTGCAATGTGTCACAGTCATGGAGAGCCATGGAAGGATTTTACACAGGGAAGTGATATAATTAAATTTGACTACTAGAAATATGCTTTTGGCAGAGGTGTGTAAAATGGATATATGAGGACAAAATCAGAAACAAAGAGAGCAGTTAGAAAGCCAATTCAGTATCCCATTGGGAAATAATGGGAACCTAATCTAAAGCTAGTGGTAGTGAAGAAAGAGGAGGGGGGTAGATTTGAATGATAGTGAGGAGGTAGAATCAAGGAGATAAAGGCTTGATGAATATTTAAATGTGAAGAATAAGGGATCAAGAGAAGTAAAGTATGGCTCCAATATTCTGACTTGGTGAACTCAGAAATCATGAAGTTAATCAAAAAGGAAGATAATATAGGATGAATAACAGGTTTGGGGTGGAAGATGGTGATTAAGTTTTGGGCATGCTGAGTTTTATATGACCCTGGGAACCTCAAATGGACATATCTAATGGGAGACATATTTATCTGGATCTCAGGAGAGAGGTCTGAGTTTTCAAAGTCATTTACGTATAGGTAACAGTTGAAACCATGGGGACATGTGATATTGCTCAGGAAGAGGATTTAGCCTGAGAAAGAAGGATAAAGATGGAACTATGAGGATTGTTACATTTTGAAAGAAATAGAGAAAGAGGAACTCTATCTAGAAGTATAAGAACCAAAAGCAAGTAAGGTGGGGGCAAAACCAGGAAAGATTAATGTCCCAAGGGTTAAAGGGGAAGAGAACTAGGGTCAAGTATTGCAGAAGGTCAAGGAGGAAGAAAACTAAGAAGTGGCCTAGGATGTTACTGATGACCCATTGTAAGAGTGGTTTTAGTGGAGTGGTGGAAGCAGAAGTCAGTATGTGGTGGGTAAGGAGGAAAGAGAGAGAAAATTCACTTTCTAGAGGGAGAGGTAGGTTAGTTTTAAGTCGGGAGAGACTTGAGCATGTTGGTGTGCTAAGGAAAAAAAGCCAGTTGGGCTGGATAAAGGAAAGGAGTTGAAGAGAATAATTCTCTCCCCGCCTGATCAATATTACATTTTTTTTGATTCCTCACTCTACAAGTAACCCAGAACTCCTCAGAATTAGTTGATTTTTTCCCTCAAAGACCCAAGCTGTGTACATCCTCAGACAGAGATGTTTAATCATTTTCTCTCCATTCCTCCTCCTCCAAGGCTTAGCCTTTGCATTCATCATACATTTAGTATTGAAGGAGAATATGGATAAGTCCCTTTAGACTCATTATAATGGAACTGTCATGTCCTCTCTCAACTACTGATCTTCAGCTATTCCTGAAGGAATCTATGGTTTCAACATCACTAGGATTAGGAGTACATTGAGTATGTGGTGATGGGAAATTTCCAGTCAGGATCCTTCTACTCAAGTAATCGAGCATTTGTAGATTTTGTTCCTATAAAGAATGCAAGAGAGCAACAATAAAGAGCAAAGTTATAACACTACCAGGAAAATGAATGGTCTTATTTGCTTTCTCAGTTTATTTTCAGAAATATTCTCAGAGTCTTAAGGAAGAAAAGATTCGGAACGCGACAAAAGGGCTCAGGTACACAGCATTGGAATGTACAAGAGAAAATTTGACCACAAAAGGTAAAAATTAATGTGCCTATAATTCAATTGTTGACTATACTGTGTACGGATCCCAAACCAATATTTCCAATAAGATTCACAGGTAGATCACACTAAGAAGTTGAGTCTCATGATCATTTTAAGTGTACAAATATATAGAACTTAAAATTCGTATATGCATATCTTTAATTTATCTGTGCAAGGAGAGTCTTAATTGTAAAAAAATGTTATGTTGCTTTTGGATTTCTTTAGCCTTTACTTCTTTCTGAACTCTCTGTGAACACATATCGATTAAAACACAGTCTCTCAAGAGAGATTTAATCCACTTGTTTTAAGAAAACATATATTGTATGTGCATAAAACAGTTCTGGGAGAATACATAAAATTCTCTTACAGGGTTTTACCTATGGAGACTAGGCTTGAAGATGTTGGAAGAGAGAGAAAGTTTTAGTCTTCTTTGATGAAGAAGAAGATGATGATAATATGAAGATGATGATTTTATATAGAGTTGAATTATTTAAATAAAAAATAGACTTTTTTTATTTATTTATTTTTTTTGTGGGGAAGACCAGCCCTGAGCTAACATCTGTTGCCACTCCTCCCCTTTTTGCTGAGGAAGACTGGCTCTGGGCTAACATCGTGCCCATCTTCCTCTACTTTATATGCAATGCCGCCACGGCATGGCTGACAGGCAGTGCGTTGGCGGGCGCCCGGGATCCGAACTCGCGAACCCCGGGCTGCCAAGCGCGGACTAAACCGCTGCGCCACCGGGCGGCCCCAAAAAATAGACTTTTTAAAGAACAGTTTTAATTTTACAGCAAAATTGAGCAGATAATACAGAGAGTTACCATGTCACTCCCCTCCCCTGTGCATACAATTTCCCCAATTATTAACATCTTACATTAATATGATACATTTATTACAACTAATGAACCAATATTGATATACTGTCATTAAAATTCATAGTTTATTCATATTTCCCTGATTTTTGCCTAATGTTATTTTTCTGTCCTAGGACACCAACGAGGGTACTGCATTGCTTTTAGTTTTCATGTCTCTTTAGTCTCCTCTTGGCTATGACAGTTTCTCAGATGTTCTTTGTTTTTGATGACTTTGACACTTTTGAGGAATATTGGACAGGTATATTGTCAGATGTCCCTCTGTTGGAATTTGTCTGATGTTTTTCTAATGATTAGACTGGGGTTATTGGTGTTTGAGAGGAAGATCATAGACAAAGTACCATTTTCAACACATCATATCAAATAATTTTTAAATGTTGATGTTGACCATGATCTCCTGGCTGAGGTAGTGTTTGTCAGATTTATCCACTGTAAAATTATTCTTTCTTCCTCCTTTCCATACTGTGCCTTTAGAGGGAAGTTGCTTTGTGGAGCCCACATGTTAGGGATTGGAGAATTATGCTCCTTTTCCTTTAGGGTAGAGTATTATATTAGTCTTCTTGGGCTGCCATAACAAAATATCACAAACTGGGTGGCTTAGACAACAGACAATTATTTTCTCACAGTTCTGGAGGCTGGGAGTTGAATATAAAGGTGCCAGCATTGTTGCTTTCTGTTGAAGCATCTAAGCATCTCTCCTTGGCTTGCAGATGGCCACATTTCTGCTGTGTCATCATGTGGCCTTTCCTCTGTGTACACAAAGAGATGGGGGGGGGGAGTAAGCTGATATCTTTTCTGCTTATAAGGATGCCAGTTCTATTGGATTAGGGCTCCACCCCTATGACCTCATTTAATCTTAATTACCTCCTTAAAGGCCCTATCTACAAATACAGTGATACTATGGGTTAGGGCTTCAACATATGAATTTGGGGAGAACACAATTCAGTCCATAACATTCCAGCCTCTGACCTCCCAAATTTCATATCTTTCTTACATGCAAGATACATTCATCCTGCCCCAGCAGCCCCTAAAGTTTTAACCCATTCCAATATCAATTCCAACTCCAATTCCAGTATCAAAGTCTCATCTGAATATTGTCTAAATCAGGTATGAGTGAGACTCAAAGTGTAATTCATCCTGAGGCAAAATTTCTCTCCAGCTGTGAACCTCTAAATCCAGAGAAGTTATATGCTTCCTAAATGCATTGGTGGGACAGGCATAGGATAGATGTTCCCATTCCCAAAGGGAGAAATCAGAAAGAGGAAAGGGATGTTTTCCAAGCAAGTCCAAACTCTAGCAAGGCAAATGTCATTGGACCTTAAGGTTTGAGGATAATCTTTGGTTTGATGCCCTGCCCTCTGGGCCCACTAGAGTCAGTGTCACTCCCATGATTCTACATGGTGACTCTGTCCCATGGCTCTGTGGGATATCCTTGCCCCTGAGGCTCTGGGAAGTGGCATCCTGGCACACTGAAACCAAGGAGGTTGCCCCACCCTCTGAAACCAAGGAGGAAACAGCCTTACCCCCTTTGCCTGTGGTGGGAGTGGCAGCCTTGATGATCTCTGAATTGCCTTCAAGTCATTGTTCCCTTTTCTTAAAAGATAAGGCACGTCTGAAGCCTATAGCTCTATTGTCCCATGCTGTAGAATAACAATAACATGCTGTGGAAAGTCCAATAACTTTTCTTCTGTCCCATTTTTCTCTGTCTCTTTTAGTCCCAGCTGACAGTATGTCTGCTGGTAGAATCCTATTTCAATTCCCGACTTTAGCTGAGATGGCTGATTAAATCCATGGGTAATCTCTTTATGGAGTGATTGTCCAGCCACATCCTTGGTGTTCTCTCTAGAATATGTTTTCTCATTTTTTACAATATGGATAGGCTGAGAATTTTCCAGATCTCCAACTTCTGGTTCCTTTTTGCTTAAAAACGTCTTCAATTTACCTCTTTTCTCTTGCATTTTACTATAAGTAGTAAGGAGAAATCAGGCCACAGCTTTAACACTTTGCTTAGAAATCTCCTCTGCTAAATATCCAAGATTGTCACTCACAAGTTCTACCTTCCACAAAACAAGATAACACAATTCAGCATTTTTCTTGGCCATTTTATTAGCAGAATTGCCTTTCCTCCAATTTCCAATTGCATGCTCCTCATTTCCACCTGAGACCTCACCAGAAGCATCTTTAATGTTCATATTTCTACCAACATTCTATTCATTATAATATATGTATTCTCTAAGATGATAGAACCTGTATCTATAGCTCTCTTTTCTTTCTGAGTCCTCACCAGAATCACCTTTAACATCCATATTTCTACCAATAGCCCTTCCAAGGCAATTTAGGCTTTTTCTAGCATGTACCTCAAAACTCTTCTAGCTTCTACCCTTCACCCAGTTCCAAAGCCACTTTCACATTTCTAGGTATTTGTTACAGTAGCACCCTACTTTTGTACCAAAATCTGTGTCAGTCTGTTTGGGCTGCCATAATAAAATATCACAGACCAGGTAGTGTAAACAACAGAAATTTAATTTCTTACAGCTATGGAAGCTAGAAGTCCAAAGTACCCTAAGAGTTGGTTTCTGGTGAGGCCTCTCTTCCTGGCTGGTAGACAGCTACCCTCTTACTGTATCCTCACATAGCCTCTTCTCTGTGTGCATGGGAGGAGGGAGAATTTCTTATTCTCTTCTTTTTCTTATTAGGAAAAAGTCCTATTGGATTAAGGCCCTACCCTTTTGATCTCATTTAACCTCAGTTACCTTCTTAAAGGATGTACCTCCAAATATAGTCACAATGAGGATATAGCTTCAACATATGAATTTTTGGGGAACACAATTCATTTCATAACAAGTATCTATATAATTTATGTGAAATTCTTGTGCCTGTGAGATTTGTCTCTTCCACCCTATTTATTAATTTCTTAAATAATTTATTTATATTTGTATGTATTCATGGATATTTATTTTATACTTTAGGTTATAATCTAATACTATATTTATTTTGTTGTTCAAGTTGTTCTACCTTTACCATTGGGAGCTCTTTCAGTTGGCTCCTGTGCCCCTTTGACATACCCTCATCAATGTGCTATTTTGTTTCATTTTTGAGCACTTCCCTACTTTCTGGGACTACAATATGCTCTGGGCTTTTATTGTATATTTCCTGTGCCTGTCTTAGAATCAGCTATTTCTCTGTGCAGCTCTGGTTCCTGTTATTGAAGAATGCTGTTAGGAACCAAGATCTGGACACTAGGTGTGTTCATTACTACTGGAGTGTCATTTCTTGTAGGCCCTCTCAGCTGACAGAGCAAAGAAATATATATGTGTGTACTAACCTCTGTATGAACATATATTACTAAATATTTCTGCATGTAACTATCTGTATCTACAATGAGTAAAACATCAGTTTTTCTGCTGTCTTCAACTATAATCCAATACCACATGTATCATTCTAGCCTACTTCCCTTGATATCTTTAAATGACTACTCCAACAGAGAGAAATCTGGTTCCCACCACCTGCTCAGTATATTTAGTTAATTATTCAATTCCAATTAACACATATAGCAATATCAGAATTGTAAACTCATACCACTATGGGAAGCAACTCTATTAATTAGAATATAGTGCTTATGTGCAATTTCTTTTGTCACTTCTTTCATATGTTCCTTTGTAACTTTTGTAATTTCATTGTGTACTCTTATGGACTCCATTTCCAAAGTTACTTAGATCACTACCTTACTCCCACCCTCTTCATTGTGGTTGTTTCCTACATTTGTAATGCAGTTAGATTCTCTTTTCAGTCTTCATTCTTTCATGGGCATCTCCTGACTTCCTAAATGAATTTTTAAAATTTGCATGCAATAAATATGCAATGTTCTAAGGATTTTGACAAATTGATAATATCATGTATCCATTATTACAGTATCATACAGGATAGTTTCACTGCCTTAAAAATTTTCTGTGCTCCACCTTCCTCTCCAAACTCTTGGTAACCACTGAAATTTTTACTGTCTGTGTAGTTTTGTCTTTTCAGGAATGGCTTATCATCGTAATCATACAGTTGGTAGTCTTTTAAAAAATTTTTTTATTGATGTCATAATAGTTTACAACATTGTGAAATTCTAGTTGTATATTATTGTTTGTCAGTCACCATATAAATGTGTCCCTTCACCCCTTGTGCCTACCCTCCAATCCTGTCCCCCTGGTAACCACCAAACCATTCTATGTGTCAGTTTATCTTCCACACGTGAGTGAAATTGTACGGTGTTTATCTTTCTCCATCTGGCTTATTTTGCTTAACATACTACCCTCGAGGTCCATCCATTTGTTGCAAATGGAACAATTTTATCTATTATATGGTTGAGTAGTACTCCATTGTATATATATATATATACACCACATCTTCTTTATCCAGTCATCCATTGAGGGACACTTGGGTTGCTTCTTCTTCTTGGCTATAGTGAATAGTGCTGCAATGAACATAGGGGTGCATACGCCTCTTTGGATTGTTGATTTCAGGCTCTTTTGATAAATACCCAGTAATGGGATAGCTGGATTATAAAGTAGTTCTATTTTTAATTTTTTGAGGAATCTCATACTGTTTTCCATAGAGGCTGCACCAGTTTGCATTCCCACCAGCAGTGAATGAGGGTTACCATTTCTCCGCAACCTCTCCAACATCTGTTATTTTTTTGTCTTGGTGATTATAGCCATTGTAGTGGGTGTAAGGTGATATCTTAGTGTAGTTTTGATTTGCATTTCCCTGATGATTAGTGATGTTGAACATCTTTTCATGTGCCTGCTGGCCATCTGTAGATCTTCCTTGGAAAAATGTCTGTTCATAACCTCTGCCCATTTTTTGATCAGGTTGTTTTTTTGTTGTTGTTGTTGTTCAGTTGTGTGAGTTCTTTATATATAATATGGAGATTAAGTCCTTGTTGCATATGTGATTTGCAAATATTTTCTCCTAGCTGGTGGACTGTCTTTTCATGTTGATCCTGGTTTCCTTTGCCTTGCAGTACCTTTTTAGTCTGATGAAGTCTCACTTGTTTATTTTTTTCTTTTGTTTTCCTTGTCCGAGTAGACATGGAATTCGAAAAGATCCCTCCAAGACCTATGTCAGAGTGTACTGCCTATATTTTCTTCTAGGAGTGTTATAGTTTCATGTCTTACCTTCAAGTCTTTGATCAATTTTGAGTTAATTTTTGTGTATGGCAAAAGATAATGGTCTACTTTCATTCTTTTGCATATGGCTGTCCAGTTTTCCCAGCACCATTTATTGAAGAGATTTTCCTTACTCCATTGTATGTTCTTAGCTGTCTGTAGATGTGTGGTTTTATTTCTAGGCTTTCAATTTTGTTCCATTGACCTGTGTGTCTGTTTTTGTACCAGTACCATGCTGTTTTAATTATTATAGCTTTGTGGTATATTTTGAAGTCAGGGATTGTGATGCCTCCAGCTTTGTTCTTTTTTCTCAGGATTGCTTTAGCTATTCACGGTCTTTTGCTGTTTCATATGAATTTTAGCATTCTTTATTCTATTTCTGTGAAGAGCATCATTAGGATTGTTGTTGGGATTTCACTGAATCTGTAGATTGCTTTAGGTAGTATGGACATTTTAACTATGTTTGTTCTTCCAATCCATGTGCATGAGATATCTTTCCATTTCTTTATGTCACCATCTATTTCTTTCAATAATGTCTTACAGTTTTCATTGTATAGGTCTTTCATTTCCTTGGTTAAATTTATTTCTAAATATTTTATTATTTTTGTTGCAATTGTAAATGGGATTGTCTTCTTGAGTTCTCTTTCTGTTAGTTCATTATTAGAGTATAGAAATGCAATGGATTTTTGTAAGTTGATTTTGTACCCTGCAACTTTGCTGTAGTTGTTGATTATTTCTAATAGTTTTCTGATGGATTATTTAGGATTTTCTATATATAAAATCATGTTGTCTGCACACAGCAAGAGCTTCACTTTTTCGTTGCCTATTTGGATTCCTTTTATTCCCTTTTCTTGCCTAATTACTCAGGCCAAATCCTCCAGTACTATGTTGAATAAGAGTGGTGAGAGTGGACACACTTGTCTTGCTCCTGTTCTCAGAGGGATGGCTTTCAGTTTTTCCCGATTGAGGGTGATGTTGGCTGTGACTTCATCATATATGGTCTTTATTATGTTGAGGTCCTTTCCTTCTATACCCATTTTGTTGAGAATTTTTATCATAAATGGATGTTGGATCTTGTCAAAGGCTTTATCTGCATCTATTCAGATGATCATGTGGTTTTTAACCCTTGTTTTGTTAATGTGGTGTATCACATTGATTGATTTGTGGGTGTTGAACCATCCCTGCATCCCTGGTATAAATCCCACTTGATGATGCTGTATGATCTTTTTAATGTATTGCTGTATTCAGTTTGTCAATATTTTGTTGAGGATTTTTGCATCTATGTTCATCAGTGACATTGGCCTGTAATTTTTCTTCTTTGTATTGTCCTTGTCTGGCTTTGGTTTCAGGGTGATGTTTTCCTCATAGATTGTGTTAGCAAGCATTCCATCTTCCTCTATTTTTTGGAATAGTTTGAGAAGGATAGGTATTAACTTGTCTTTGAATGTTTGGTAAAATTCTCCAGAGACACCATCTCTTCCTGGACTTTTATATTTTGGGAAGTTTTTGATAACTGTCTCAATCTCTTTACTTGTGATTGATTGGTCTGTTCAGATTCTCTACTTCTTCATGATTCAGTTTTGTAGGTTGTATGAGTATAAGAGTTTATCCATTTCTTCAAGATTGTCCAATTTTTTGGCATATAGTTTTTCATAGTATTCTCTTATAATCATTTCTATCCATTTCTGTGGCATCTATTGTAATTTATCCTCTATCATTTCTAATTTTATTTATTTGAGCCTTCTCTCTTTTTTTCTTGGTGAGTCTGGCTAAGGGTTTATCAATTTTGTTTATCTTCTCAAAGATAAGTTTTGTTTATCCTTTCTACTTTTTTGGTTCCAATTTTATCTATTTCTGCTCTAATTTTTTTTTTTTTTTTTGTGGGGAAGACCAGCCCTGAGCTAACATCTGTTGCCAATCCTCCCCTTTTTGCTGAGGGAGACTGGCCCTGGGCTAACATCCGTGCCCAACTTCCTCTACTTTATATGGGACGCCGCCACGGCGTGGCTGACGGGCAGTGCGTCGGCGGGCGCCCGGGATCCGAACCAGCGAACCCCGGGCTGCCAAGCGCGGACTAAACCGCTGCGCCACCGGGCGGCCCCTCTGCTCTAATTTTTATTATTTCACTCCTTCTGCTAACTTTGGGATTTGTTCTACTTTTTCTAATTCTGTTAGGTGTAGTTTAAGGTCACTTATTTGGGAGTTTTCTTGTTTGTTAAGGTGGGCCCATATTGCTATGAGTTTCCCTCTTAGGCCTGCTTTTGCTGGATCACATATGAGTTGGTATGCTGTATTTTCGTTTGTCTCCAGATATTTTTTGATTTCTCCTTTAATTTCTTCAATGATCCATTGCTTGTTCAGTAGCTTGTTGTTTAGTCTCCACATCTTTGTTCTTTCACAGTTTTTTTCTTGCAATTAATTTCTAGTTTCATAACATAATGGTCAGAAAAGATGCTTATTATGATTTCAATCTTCTTAAATTTATAGAGGCTTGCCTTGTTTCCCAACGTATGGTCTATCCTTGAGAATGTTCCATGCATGCTTGAGAAGAATGTCTACTCTTCTGTGTTTGGATGGATTGCTCTCTATATATCTGTTAAGTCCATCTTGACTAGTTTTTTGTTTAAGTTCACTATTTCTTGATTGGCTGTCTGTCTGGATGATCCATCCATTGACGTAAGTGGGGTGTTAAGATCCCCTACTATTATTGTGTTGTTGTTAATATCTCCTTTTAGGTTTGTTAATAGTTGTTTTATGTACTTTGGTGCTCCTGTGTTGGGTACATACATATTTATAAGTGATATGTCTTTTTGATAGAGTGTCCCTTTTATCATTATATAATGCCCCTCTATGTCTATCATTACCTTTTTATCTTGAAGTCTCCAATGTCTGATATAAGTATGGCAATATCTGCTTTCTTTTGTTTGCCATTAACTTGGAGTATTTTCTTCCATCCTTTCACTCTGAGCCTGTGTGTGTCTTTAGAGTTAAGATGTGTTTCCTGGAGGCAGCATATTTTTGGATCTTGTTTTTTAATCTATCCCACCACTCTGTGTCTTTTGATTGGAGAATTCAATCCATTTACATTTAGAGGGATTATTGATATAGGAGGGCTTAATGTTGCCATTTTATTGCTCATTTTCCAGTTCTGTATTTGTTTCTTGTCCTGTGTGTTTTGGACTACCAACTCAGTTTGGTAGTTCAGTATAATGGTTTTCTTAGTTTTCTCTTTATTTATCATATGTATCTCTGTTTTGATTATTTGTTTAGTGAGTACCTTGAGGTTTGTATAAAAAAATCCATAGATGAGCTAGTCCATTTTCTGTTGGCCTCTTATTTCCTTAGACTAAGTCAGTTCTATCCCTTTCCTCTTCCCCTTCTAAGTTATTATTATCACAACTTATTCTGTCTTGTATTGTAAGTTTGTGGTTAAAGTGATGACATTATATTTACTTTTGGTGTTTTCTTTTTTTGTTGTTGTTTGTTTTTTGTGAGGAGGACCAGCCCTGAGCTAACATCCATTGCTAATCCTCCTCTTTTTGTTGAGGAAGACTGGCCCTGGGCTAACAACCATGCCCATCTTCCTCTACTTTTTATATGGGACGCGGCCATGGCAGGGCTGACAAGCAGTGCATTGGCAGGTGCCCAGGATCTGAACCCACGAACCCTGGGCTGCCAAGCGTGAACTAAACCACTGCACCACCAGGCGGCCCCCACTTTTGGTGTTTTCCTTCCCTTTATGTTTGATGTTATATTAAAAGTTTGCTAACCTATTCTGTTACAGAGCTGCAATTTTTCTGATTTTGTCTACCTAGTTTTCTCCTTGCTCAAGGCTTTGTATCTCCTTTCTCCCTCTCTTTTTTTTTTCAGCCATGAAGGCCTTCTTCAGCATTTCCTGTAATGGGGGTCTTGTGGTAACGAACTTCCTTAGCTTTTGTTTATCTGGGAAAGTTTTTATTTCTCCATCATATCCAAAGGATATTTTTGCTGGATAGAGTATTCTTGGCTCAAAGTTTTTGTCTTTCCAAATTTTGAATATATCATTCTACTCTCTCCTAGCCTGTAAGGTTTCTGCTGAGAAATCCTCTGAGGGCCTGACAGTAGTTCCTTTGGACATTATTATTTTGTCTTGCTGCCCTCAGTATTTTTTCTTTATCATTGACTTTTGCCAGCTTTACTACTGTATGCCTTGGAGAGGGTCTTTTCATGTGATATATTTAGGAGATCTATTGATTTCAGTCACTTGTATCTACAGCTTCTTGCCCAGGTTTGGGAAGTTCTCAGCATTATTTCTTTGAACAAGCTCTCTGCTCATCTTTCTCTCTCTTCTCCCTCTGGAATACCTATATCCTTATTTTGTATTTCCTAATTGAGTCGGATATTTCTTGGAGAATTTCTTCATTTCTTTTTAGTCTTAGTTCTCTCTCTTCCTCAATGTGGAGCATTTCTGCATTCCTATCCTCTATATTGTTAATTCCTTCCTTATATTGTCAGCTCGTTTCTTTAACGATTCCAGATTTTTCTTTCTCTTTTCCATTGTGTTTTTCATCTCCAACATTTCTAATTGGTTTTTCTTTATAGTTTCAATCTCTTTTGTGAAGAAGCTCCTGATTTCATTGAACTGTATGTTAGTATTTTCTTGTAAGTTGTTGAGCTTTTTTATGATAGCTACTTTGAATTCTCTATCATTTAGGTTATAAATTTCTGTGCCTTAAGGATTGCTCTGTGGGTGCTTGTCATTTTCTGTCCAGTGTTGAAATTTAATATATTTTTGCATACTGTTTGATAGCATGAGTTTGTTTATCCTCATGTTGGTGGCAACTTCCTCCTGTTACCACTGGGTCAGGGTCAATAGCTGTGTATTCTGAGTCTGCTGCAATCTGTGGGTGCTCTGGTTGACTAGCTGAGCTGAAGCACCAGATGGGGAGAGGGGAGCTTTCTTTTGCCTGCCTGATCATGTGGGCTTCTTGCTCTTCCCTCACAATCTGCTCTCCCTGGGTGCTAGCTTAATGAAGACACCTCCACAACAGTTCAGGCCCCTCCACATGGAAGTTTCCCATGGGCTGTGAGGGAACTTGGAAACGATGATTTTCCTGCAGAGTGATACCCCTCTTCTGCTCTCTGAAAGCCACACAATCTCTATCCCAGGCTTGCTGCCTTTGGGGTTCGAGAGGATTTCTCCTTATCTCCTTCCAGTGCCTCTGGTGGTTCCAGCACCTCCACCTGCAAATGTAAGGCTGTGTGGATCTCTCAGATGTCTTTGTGTTGTATGAGTGTCCTCTGTTGGTATATGAATGTCCTTTTTGTTGTATCTTGGTGGGGGAGAGTCTAAGGGGAGAACTCACTCTGCCATGATGGTGACATCACTTGGCTATTTCTTAATCTTGATTTTAGACATTGTTGATTTCTTTTAGCCACCTGGCCTCCCAGGTATTCCTCAGGGGCATGAGCTCTTCCTTCCTCCAGGCCTCTGCACTCACTGCCACCTCTGCCTGAGCCTCACTCCTGAGATCCTCTCTCGGTAGTCTTTTCACACTGGCTTATTTTACTTAGCAATATGCATTTAAAGTTTCTCCATGTCTTTTCATGACTTTATAGCTCATTTAAAAATCACTGAATACTATTTCATTGTATGGACATACCAAAGTTTGTTTATCTGACCATCCATTTAAGGACATCTTGATTGCTTCCAGTTTCTCATGCTAATAAATAAAGCTGCTATAAACATCTGCATACAGGTTTTAGTCTGGACATAAGTTTTTGACTCAGTTTGGTCAATACATACAAGCATGATTACTAGATTATATGATAAGACCATTTTTAGTTTTGTAAGAATCTACCAAATTGTTTTCCAAAGTGGCTGTATTATTTTACATTCCCATTAGTAATGAATGAGTGTTCCTATTGCTCAACATTAGCACTTCCTGTTGTCAATTTATTTTTAGCCATTCTAATAAATGTGTAGTGGTATTCATTGTTGTTTTAATTTGAGATTCATAAATTGCAATGACATATGATACTGAGCATTTTTCCATATACTTTTTTACCATCTGCACATCTCCTTTGGTGTGGTGTCTATTGCCATCTTTTGCCCATTTAACTGGGTTGTTTGTTTTCTTATAGTTGAGTTTTAAGTGTTCTTTGTATATTTTAGATATAAGTACTTAATCAGATATGTGTTTTGCAAATATTTTCTCCTAGTCTGTGGCTTGTCTTTTCATTCTCTTAACAATATCTTTCACATAACAGAGGTTTTTTGTTTTTGAGGAGACTGATTGAATTTATTCAACTTCAAGTTGAATGGGTATTTAACAATTGCAGAAGCTTAAATTTGAGATCAAGATGCTAATTTCCAAAGAGACAATACAGAGATACAGGCACACACTCATAGATTATGTTTGATTAGGTGTTTTCCAGACAGATATAGAGATAAATATCAGATAACTCTGAATAAAGGGTCTGAGTTACTTTGACCAAGGAAATATCTCTATCTCAATGACTCAGATTGGTTACTTAAATAAAATGGTGATGTATCTGTGTATCAATTTCAATCTAAGTGTTTTGTTTTTTTACTTAAAGGTCCTAGAAAATATATTTCATCAAATTCACTTGTGTGATTTTCTTTCCTGTTTGAGGTCTACATCATTTGCTTGTATCACATTCAAATAGGTATACTGTTTGTTGAAATTTTCACTCCACTGAATATTTGAGTTGACATGGTCATAACATCCTAATAACCTGATCCTTAATTTATAGTTGGCTCTGCCATTCTGAACAGTGAAGGTAAATTTTAAAACAATAAATAAATAAGCAGCAGTTACCTTTGGGTGGTATAAGTACTGCTTTCAGTTACTTCAGCAAGCTTTTTAAAGCCAACAATATGAACTCATTGTTCAATAAACACTACTGGAAAAATAAGAGCTCTCATTTTGAATTTTTATAAATTTATGAGGTTACATTAATGGAAGGCTCTAGTCATCAAAGCCTGCTGTAATGGAGTTGTTTCATTCTGGGGGTAACCATATAATGATAACTCAATGGAAATAAAATGCAGTTGTTCAACTTGCTTATCTATAGTAAGACAACATAAAATGCAATAGGAACTTTGATAAATGTATCTTGTATATTCTGATCCTGAATTTCACTGTTGTTCAGTCTGTACAAATGCAATTATATTAACAAGGTAGGTATATAATATATTTGCTTAAATGAAAATAGAACAGCTTTTATGGCATCACTCAGTTTAGATGATATGGATCAAAGACTGTATTCACTTTTGTGTTTACTAACCCATTGTGTCAAATTCCCCAAAACTCAGGATGATGATGATGATGATGATGATGTGATATGTGTCATATGCAGAGAAAGATGACCAAATAAACAACCTATTAAGAATGTTGCTTATCATCTTTTTTTTTAAAGGCTGAAGAGTATTCCATTGTATGTATATACCATGTTTCCTTTATCAATTCACCAGTTGATGGACATTTCTAAAATAGTCAAATTCATAAAATCAAAGACTGGAATGGTGGTTACTATGGACTGGTGGGTGGGGGAAATTAAGAATTATTAATCAACAGGCATAAAGTTTCAGTTAAATAAGATAAGTAATCTCTAGAGATCTGCTGTACAGTATTTTAGCTGTAGTCAACAATAATGTAGTGTACACAAAATTTGTTGAGGATAGATCTCATGTTAAGTGTTCTTATCACAATAAAATCAATAAGTTAATGTTGCTTAGCAGTTGTACTTCCCTAGAGACAAGAATTATGACTGCAGATTCATCTGACAGCTATCAGGTTTTCTCAAAGAAAAAGGTGGGAAATATATATATAGTTTGTTTGAAAAATAATGCAACCTTTTATCCCTTGGATATCCATTAGCATGTTAAAAATTTTGTAAAGTTCTACATTTATCCTTTCATTTGTTCATTCAATACATATTGACAGGTGCTGATGATGAGCCAGCAATGGAACATTGAAAAAAACAGAAAAGGTTCTTTCCCTTACACAACTTTTCTTATAGAGGGAGAAGAAAATAAATATATTTTATGTCTTAATAAGGGTTGTGTTAAAAGTAACCTATTAAAAGGGAGCAGCAAATGCTTGATGATACTATTCTATGTAGAATGATTAGGGAAGATTCTAACAAAAGGAGACACTGAGCAGAGATCTAAAGGAAGTGAAGAAGCAAGCCATAAACATTTTAGGAAATAAGCATCTCAAGCAAGGGAAGGGGGTAGGGTAAAGACCTTCTGACAGGAGCATACTTAGAATGCTTATGAAACAAGTTGGCCAATCAGTCAGGGATGGTGTGAATAAGAGATGAAGTCAGAAATTTAGCAGCAATCACATGTGTTGTGGTAGGAATTTTGGCTTATGTTGAGTGCGTTTGAATATGTGAGTGGCATAATTTCATTTTCAATTTTAAGCGATCATTCTTGCTGATGAGTGAAGAATAGATTTTAGCAGAGCAAAGGTAGAAACTGGGATACAAATAAAAAAGCTATTCAATAATATAGTGAGAAATAATGTTGGCTAGAAACTGGACAATAGTGGATGATATGGCAGGATTCTGTATATAATTTGTAGATACAACCAACAAAAAGGTCATTGATAGATTGGATATGAGGTGTGCAAGAAAGATTTCTTGGCTTGAGAAACTGGAAAAATGAATTGCCAATTGTGAAGATAAGGAAGATAATGGAAAGGGCAAGTTTTTATTTTGTGAGATGTCAAATGTTCTCTTTGAAAATACAAAATCGGAGCTGCTTACTATGTTTAAGTGTGAATGTTGAGAAGTTAGTGGGCATAAGAATCTGAAGATTAGAGTAGGTAAAGCTGAAGACTAGATTAGATTCCTTGGAGAGTGACAGTGAAAGTAGACATTGAAAAGTCCACTATTTGAGTTTATGGAGATAAGGAGGAACTTATAAAGGATATTAAGGGGTAAGAGCCACACATATAGGACTTGAAGTAAAAGAGAATAATGTACTGAAGGCCAAGGGAAGAAAATGTTTAAAGGAGAATTGAGTCGTCTTCTGTGTCAATTGAGCTCAATAATGAGCTCAAGTTGGATGTGGAAGAGAATTGAAAAAAGGATTTGGAATGAGTACATCTTCAGTGACTTTGGCTAAAGCCATTTTGGTGGAGTTAAGAGTTTGAAAGCCTGACTAGAGAGGGCTTAGTAGGTGGTACAAAGGTTAGTGGAGAGGGTGGAGGGGGTTAGTAAAACAACTTTCATTTAGAGCAAAGAGATGAAGATTGCGGATAGACTGTGGGCTTCTGAGGGCAGAGTGGAATGTTGGCTTGGAAATGAGCAGATTTAATATACTTGATTCACCAGTTTTCTACACTAAGTGGATTTTCTTACATGATGGCCCACGCTGTTACAGCATTCTGGTCTTATTGCTTGGATTCTACTTCCATATATCACATGTAAAATATAAATGTTTAACTGGTAAGGTTACATGAGAATTGCACTAATTACTTGTTTTATAACAGCACTTTTCAGAAATTATTTTCATCTCACCTGACTAGTATCTCAGAAAAAATCAGTTATTTATTTACATAGTTGTTTTTATTGCATTATATTTGACATACAACATCGTGTAAGTTCAAGGTGCACAACATATTGATATTATACATTTACGTCTTAATATGGTTGTCATAGTAGCATTAGCTAACACCTCTATCATGTCACATAATTATCATTTCTTCTGGTGTTGGAAACACTTAAAATCTAGTCTCTTTTCAGTTTAATGTTTACAATACAGTTTTATTGTCTGTAATCACTATACTGTGTATTACATCTCCAGGACTTATTTATTTACTTGTTGCAAGTATGTACCCTTAAACAACATATCTCTCATTCCCAAACCCCCTGACCCCTGGTAACCACCATTTTACTCTCTACTTTTATGGTTTCATATTTTTTTAGGTTCCAGATATAAGAGATATACCATACAGTATTTATCTTTCTCTGACTTATTTCTCAGCATAATGTCCTCAAGGTCCATAAATGTCATTGCAAATGGCAGAATTTCCTTTTTTGTTCCTCATGGCTGAATAATATTCCATCATAGAAATATACCATATCTTCTTAGTTCATCAATTTGGGGGACATTTAGGTTGTTTCCATTTCTTGGATATTGTGAATAATACTGCAATAAACAAGGGAGTGCAGATATGTTTTTGACATCCTGTTTTCATTTCCTTCAGACATACCCTGAAGTGGGATTGCTGGGTCATATGGTAGTTCTATTTTTAATTTTTTGAGGAACTTCCACACTGCTCTTCTAGTGGCTGAACCAGTTTACAATCCCAGCAACAGTACACAAGGGTTCCCTTCATATCCTCACCAGCACTTGTTATCTCCTGTCTTCCTTAATGATTGCTATTCTTACAAGTGTGAGGTGATAACTCATAGTGGTTTGGTTTGCATTTCCTTGAGGTTCAGTGATGTTCAGCATCTTTTCACGTACCTATTGGCCGTACAGGTATCTTCTTTGGAAAAAAAAGTCTATTTATTTCCTCTGCCCATTTTAAAATCAGATTGTTTGTTTGTTATTGAGTTATATGCGTTCTTTATAAATTTTGGATGCTAACCCCTTCTCTGATACATGGTTTGCAAAAATTCTCTCCCAATATGTAGGTTACCTTTTCTTTTTGTTAATTGTTTCTTTTGCTGTGCAGAAGCTTTTAAGTTTGATGTAGTCCAACTTGTTGATTTTGTTGTTGTTGTGAGTTTTGGTGCCATATCAAAAAAAAAAAAATCATTCCCAAGAGCAATGTCGAGGAGTTTCTACCCTATGTTTTCTTCTAGGAATTTTATGGTTTCATGTCTTATGTTTAAGTCTTTGATCCATTTTGAGTTAATTTTTGTGAGTGGTGTTATATAGGGGTCCAATTTAATTTTTCTCCATGTGGTTATCCAGTTTCCCCAACATCATGTGTTGAAGAGACTATTTTTTCCTCACTTTTCCAGCTCCCTAATCAAATATTAGTTGACTGTGGTTTCTCTGCTCTGTTCCATTGGTCTATGTGTCTACTTTTATGCCAGTATTACACTTTTTAATTACTATAGCTTTGCAGTATAGTTTGAAATCAGGAAGTGTGATGCCTCCGGTTTTGTTCTTTCTCATGATTGCTTTGGCTATTCAGGATCTTCTCTGGTTCCATATAAATTTTAGAATTTTTTTTTCAATTTCTGTGAAAAATACCATTGGAATTTTGATAGTGATTGCATTGAATCTTAGATGGTTTGGGGTAGCAGGCGCTTTTTAACAATATTAGTTCTTCCAATCCATGAACATGGATGTCCTGCCATGTGTTTGTGTCTTTTTCTATTTCTATCATCAGAGTATTGTAGTTTTCTTTGTACAGATCCTTCACTTCCTTGGTTAAATTTATTCCTAGGTATTTTATTGTATTTGATGCTATTGTGAATGGGATAGTTTTCTTTATTTTTTTTTCAGGTCTTTCATTTTTGGTGTATAGAAAAGCAACTGATTTCTGTGCATTGATTTTATATCCTGCACCTTTACTGAATTCATTGATTAGATCCAACAGTTTTTTAGTTGAACCTTAGGGACTTTCAATATAGGAGATCATATCATTAGCAAATAGCAATAATTTTACTTCTTCCTTTCCAATTTAGATGACTTTTATTTCTTTATCTTACTGATTACTGTAGTTAGGACTTCCAGTACTATGTTGATTAAGAGTGGTGAGAGTGGGCACCCTTGTCTTGTTTCTCATCTTTGAGGAAAAAGCTTTCAATTTTTTCCACTGAGTATAATCTTAGTGGTGGGTTTGTCATATATGGGATTTATTATGTTGAGGTATGTTCCTTCTATAACCAATTTATTGAGGGTTTTTTATCATGAAAGGATGTATTTTGTCAAATGCTTTCTCTGCATCTCTTTAGTTGATCATATTATTTTTATCCTTCATTTTTTTAATGTGGTGTATCACATTTATTGATTTGTGTATGTTGAACCATTTTTGCATCTCAGGGATAAATCTGACTTGATCATGGTGTATGAACATTTAATGAGCTATTTGATTCAGTGTGCTAATATTTTGTTGAGAATTTTTGCATCTATATTCTACACTTATATTGGCCTGTATTTTTCTTTTCTTGTAGTGTCATTTTCTGTCCTTGGTAAGTTCCCTCAGTGGGCAAGACTGCCTCTGGGGCTGTGGTAGAGCAGGGATGGAGCCAGGCCATAAGTTTGTTTCACAGTCCACAGTCAGGTACATGGTTTTGGGGCCTGCTACTGGAGGCATGGATGGGCATAGCTCTTGATGAGCCCCTGGGGAGGCACAATGCCTCCAGGACCACAGTAGGGTGGCTCTGGAGATGGGTTACAGGGCTGCTTCTGGGTCACCAGCCAGGTCCATGGTCAGCAGGCTTGTTTTGGGGGGTACAGCAGGGCATGTCATCTCCCAGGTCCCTTGGAGGGTGGAAATGGTGCAGGATCACAGACAAATGGAGCTGGAGCCACTCCACAGGGGGACAAGGATGCTTCTGGGTCTGTAGCCCAGACCACAATTGTCGTGCCTGCCGCAAGGGTACAGCCCCATTCTCAAAGCAGGCCTCCTTAGTCTTGGGCTCCACTGGCATTTAACAACCTCCTACCTAGATCCCAAAACACCCACAGAGGTACTTTCGTCCATGGATGGCTGCCAAATTGTTGTTTCTATGAGGATGAGGAGGGCTAGGACTGCCTATTCTGTCATCTGTTGATGTTACCTGCCTGTTATCTTTTTTAGCCACACCCACTTTCCTCTTGATCCTCCTAGAATGTCTATATTGTTTTTCAGTAATGTTTGAGTGATTCGTTTGTTCTACATCCTCACCGGTATTTGCTGTTGTTACCATTTTTTATTTTACCCACCTAATAGGTGTGTAGTGATATCTCATTGAGGTTTTAATCTGTTTGTCCCTAATTGCTAGTGGTGTTGAACTTCTTTGCGAATTCCAGCGGGGGTGGGAGTGGTCATCAGCTTTCAGAGACAGGCAAGTTAAAAGTTAAACTCACAGGCAGCAGCTAGAATAGTCAGAGTGCTAGATGTGTAGTCCAACTCCTTTCAGGGAGAAGGTGGAGGCTTGGGTTTTTTCACTGGAGCGAGCCAGGGGGAGGAGCCATGGGAAATGTCTATTGGCCCATTCAAGCTTCCAGAAGACTAGTAATTGCCTGCCCCCCAGCCCCCCAGCTCCCAGGCGCAGGGTAGTTAAAAGCCAGCCCCTTGGGCAGCAGCTGGAAAAGTCAGGACATTAGATGCACGGTTGCATCCCTACCAGGGAGAAACTGGGAGCTGGGCTTTACTGCCTGCTTGCTCTGTGCTGAGCCAGGGGAAAGAGCAGAAGGAAGGGTCTGCTATTCCTATTGTTCTGAGTTTTTATCATGAATGGATGTTGAGTTTTGTTAAATGCTTTCTTCTGCATTAATTATGGTGGTCATGTGAATTTTCTTCTTTAGTTTGTTCATTTTGTTAATTACATTGATTGAATTTTGAAACAGGTTTGCTTCCCTGGAATAAACACCACTTGGTCATGCACATAATTCTTTGTTTATATTACTGAATTATATTTGCTAACTTTTAAGGATTTTTTTTTTTTTTGCTTGAGGAAGATTAGCCCTGAGCTAACATCCTGCCAGTCTACCTCTACTTTATATGTGGGTCACCACCACAGTGTGGCTGATGAGTGGTATAGATCCATGCCTGGGATCCAAACCAGCAAACCCTAGGCCACCAAAGTGGAATGCGCCAAACTTAATCACTATGCCAGGGGGCTGGCCCCAATCTACTTTCGTGAGGCATATTGGTCTGTGTTTTCTCTTTTTTTGTACCCCTCCCACCCAGTTTTGATCTCAGGTGATACTAGCTTCATAAAATGAATTGAAAAGTGTTTCCTCTTCTATTTTCTAGAAGAGATTGTGCAAAACTAGTATTACTTCAAATAATCAATGGTAGAATTCCCTGAGCTTGGAGATTCCTTTTTTTTGGAGTTTTAAAGTTATAAGTTATGTTCCTTAGTAATTATAGGAGTATTCAAATTGTGTATTTCATATTGGGTGAGCTGTGATACTTTGTGTCTTTTTGAGGAAGTAATCCATTTTGTATAAGTTGTCAAATTTGTGTGTGCACAGTTGTTTTTAGTATTCCTGATTATCCTTTTTTTTTTTTTTTTTTTTTTTGTGGGGAAGACCAGCCCTGAGCTAACATCTGTTGCCAATCCTCCCCTTTTTGCTGAGGAAGACTGGCCCTGGGCTAACATCCGTGCCCATCTTCCTCCACTTTATATGGGACGCCGCCACGGCATGGCTGACGGGCAGTGCGTCGGCGGGCGCCCGGGATCCGAACTCGCGAACCCCGGGCTGCCAAGCGCGGACTGAACCACTGCGCCACCGGGCAGCCCCTGATTATCCTTTTGATGTGTGCAGGGTCTGTAGTGATACCCTCTGTTTAATTCCTGATACCAGTGATTTGTGTCATCTCTCCTTTTTTTTTTTTGTCAGTTTTATAGGAGATTTGTCAATTTTATTGATCTTTTCAAAGAACCAGTTCTTTGTTTCATTGATTTACTCTATTGTTTTTCTGTTTTCAACTTCATTGATTTCTGCTCTTATATTTATTATTTCCTTCCTTCTGCTTGCTTTGGTTTATTTTGTTCGTAATTTTCTAGGTTCTTAAAGTGGGAGATGACATTACTGATTTGAGACTTTCTCCTTTTTTCTAATGTATGCATTTAGTGCTATAAATTGCTGTCTTAAGATTGTGTTAACTGTGTTCTACAAATTTTGGTACATTGTATTTTCATTTTCATTCAGTTCATTGTATTTTTAAATTTCTCTTGAGACTTCCTCTTTGATCTATGGATTATTTAGAAGTGTGTTGTTTAGTTTTCACATTTTGGAGATTTTTCTGTTTCTTTCTTTTACTGATTTTTAGCTTGATTCCATTTGGTCAGAGAACACTCTGTATGATTTTGATTGTTTTAAATTTGTTGGAGTTTGTTTTATGACCAAGGATATGGTCTATCTTGGTATATGCACCATGGACACTTGAAAAGAATGGGTATTCTGTTGTTATTGGAAGGAGTGTTCTATAAATGTGGATTGGGTCCTGTTGCTTGATGATGATGTTGAGTTTTTCTATATTCTTGCTAATTTTGTAGTTGTTCTATCATCTGTTAGAGAGGCATGTTGATGTCTCCAACTGTAATTATGGATTTGTCTATTTATCCTTTCAGTTATATGAATTTTTGCTTCACACATTTTGCAAATTTTAAGTTTGTGTGTACACTTTTAGGGTTACAGATCTTCCTCAACTTACCATGAGGTTTTGTCCTGATAAACCCATTTTAGGCTGAAATTATTATGTCAAAAATGCATTTAATACACCTAACCTACCAAATATATTGATTAGCCTAGCCTACCTTAAATATGCTCAGGACACTTACATTAGCTTACAGTTGGGCAAAAATTGTCTAACGCAAAGCCTATTTTATAGTGAAGTGTTGACTATCATATAATTTATTGACTACTGTACTGACAGTGAAAAATAGAATGGTTGTATGGGTACAGAAGGGTCATAAGTGTATTGATTGTTTACCCTGGTGATCATGTAGCTGACTGGGAGCTGTGGCTTGTTGCCACTGCCCAGCATCAAAACAGAGTATTGTATCACATATCACTAGCCTGGGAAAAGATCAAATTCAAAATTTGAAGTACAATTTCTACTGAATGCATATCATTTTCACCCCATGATAAAGCTGAAAAATTGTAAGCCATTCCATAGTAAGTTGGGGACCACCTGTACTACATGAGGCTGTGTTTACTTATAAATTTTTATTATTTCAAAGGACTTTATTTTTTAGAGCAGTTTTATGTTCACAGCAAAATTAAGCAGCAGTTAGAGAGATTTCCCATATACCCCTTACCCCCACACATGCATAGCCTCTCGTATTGTCAGCATCCCCCACCAGAGTGGTACATTTGTTAAAAATCAATGAACCTATATTGACACATCATTATCACCCAAAGTCCATAGTTAACATTAGGGCTCACTGTTGGTATTATACATTCTATGGCTTTGGACAATGTTATAATGACATGTATCCACCATTATAGCATCATACACAGGAGTTTTGCTGCCCTAAAAATGCTCTGTGCTTCACTGAGTCATTCCATCCTCCCACTAAGCTCTAGAAACCACTGACCTTTTTATTGTCTCTATAGTTTTGCCTTTTCCAGAATGTCAGTTAGTTGTAATCATACTGTATGTAGGCTTTTGAATTTGGATTCTTCACTTAGTAATATACATTTCAGTGTCCTCCATGTTTTTGGTGGATTGATAGCTCGTTTCTTTTTAGTACTGAATAATATTCCATTGTCTGGATGTACCACAGTGTATCCATTCACCTACTGAGGGACATCTTGGCTGCTTCCAAGTTTGACAATTATGAATAAAGCTACTATAAATGTCGCTGTTCAGGTTTTTGTGTGAACATAAGTTTTCAACTCCTTTGGGTAAATATCAAGGTGTGCAAATATTGGATTATATGTTGAGAGTATTTTAGTCTTATAAGAAACCGCCAAACTGTCTTCCACAGTGCCTTACTATTTTGCATTCTCACCAGCAATGAATGAGTGTTCCTATTGCTCCACATCCTTACCAGCATTTGGTGTTGTCAGTATTCCAGACTTTTGTCCATTCTAATAGGTGTGCAGTGGTATTTCACTGTTGTTTTAATTTACATTTCCCTGATGACATGGGGTGTGGAGCACATTTTCACATGCTTATTTGCTATCTGTATGTTTTCTTTGGTGAGGTATTTGTTAAGGTCTTTGGCTCACTTTAAATCAGGTTGTTGTTTTCTTATTGTTAAGTTTTAAGAGTTCTTTGTATATTTTAAATAACAGTCTTATTCAGATGTGTCTTTTGCAAATATTTCCTCCTAGCCTGTTGCTTGTCATTTCATTCTTTTGACAGGGTCTCTCACAAAGCAAAACTTTTAAATTTTAATGAAGTCCATATTATCAGTTCTTCCTTTTATAGCTCATGCCTTTGATGTTACATCTAAAAAGTCATCAGCAAACCCAAGGTCAACTAGATTTTCCCCTATGTCATCTTCTAGCGATTTTATAGTTCTGTATTTTAAATTTAGGTCCATGATCCACCTTA
The DNA here is from genome assembly GCA_031878705.1 of Tapirus indicus. Classification (NCBI taxonomy): domain Eukaryota; kingdom Metazoa; phylum Chordata; class Mammalia; order Perissodactyla; family Tapiridae; genus Tapirus; species Tapirus indicus. The sequence continues at coordinate 104,431,138 of CM062918.1, read as the reverse complement.
TTTTTTGTGGAGGGTGTATGATCTGTGTCTAGATTCTTTTCTTTTCTTTTTGTAAATGAATGTTCAGTTGTTCCAGCACTATTTATTGAAAGACCATCTTTTTTCTATTGTGTTGCCTTTGTTCCTTTATCAAAGGTCAGTTGGCCATATTTATGCCATTCTATCTCTGGGATCTCTATTCCATTCTTTTGATCTATTTTTCTGTTCTTTTGTCAATGCCATGCTCTCTTGATTATTGTAGCTTTATATAGTAAGTCTTAAAGTCACATGGTGTCAGCCCTCCAACTTTGTTCTTCTCCTTCAATATTGTTTCAGCTATTCTGGATCTCTTGCCTTTCCATAAAAATTTTAGACTCAGTTTGGTGATATTCACAAAATAACTTTCTTGGATTTAAAACACTGATTTCTCTGTATTCTCAATTCTGCTGTTGAGCCCATCTACTGAGCTTTTTATTTTGATTTTTATGTATTTCAATTATAAAATTCTATTTGGTTCTTCTTTATATCTTATTTTGTTTGCTGAGATTTTCTATTTCCTTGCTGAGGCTTTCTATTTTTTCATTTGTTTCAAATATGTTTGTACTTTCTTGTTGAAGCATCTTTGTCACTTTAAAAAAATCTTTGTCATATAATTCTAATATTTCTTTTATCTTAGTATTGGCATGTATTTATTTACTTATTTATTTGTTGAGGAAGATTGGCCCTGAGCTAACATCTGTTGCCAATCTTCCTCTTTTTCTCTTTTCTCCCCAAAGCCCCAGTACATAGTTGTATTTCCTAGTTGTTGGTCTGACTAGTTCTTCCATGTGGGATGCTGCCTCAGCATGGCTTGATGAGCAGTAGGTAGGTCTGCTCCCAGGATCTGAACTGGCAAACCCCGGGCTGCCAGAGTGGAATGCACAAACTTAACTGCTATGCCACCAGGCCAGCCCCTGTATTTACTTTTTCTAAAATTAATTTTGTGACCTCTGTTTTTTATGGTATGATAAGTGATTGTCCATTGAAACCTGGACCTTTCCATAATATTATAAGATCTGGATCTTATATAAACCTTTTGTTTTAATTGGCTCTTCTTAACACCATTCTGGCAATAAAAAGGGGGCTCTGACTTGTTATTGCCTGGTATAGGTAGACTTGATCTCCTTGACACCTGATGAGCAGAGGCTCCTTTTACCTCTGGGTGAAGATGGAAATTCTGATTTCCATGTGATCTCCCTTGGTCCTTAATTTTAATAATACACTCATTTTAAAAATTACTTTTCTTATATTGTACCTATATGTCCTTCTATCAATACAGAGCAAGTCTGGAGCTGCTGCCCAAAGGATTGGACATCATTTAGATCCTACTGCTATATTGTCCCTCCTAACAGGAGAAATTGGAATGAGAGTGAGAAGCACTGCTTAGAAATGAATGCTCACCTGCTGGTGATCAACACCAAGGACGAGGAGGTACTTTCGAATCAACAATGGAGTCAGGAGTCCTGCCTGGATTTTGTACACCTCTCTTGTCTAAGGAGAGAGTTTTCACTGTTTTGGGGTATTGGTGCTGTGGCAGAAGGCTTTGAATAAAACAGGAAAGGCTACCTAAATCTGTACATTCCACAGCTTCTTCCTGCTTCCATAAAACTAACCTCCCCCCAAATAAATTGGGGCATTTAAAATATATTATGTGAGGTTTGAGTGGAAGGATGAAAATATTTCAGTCTGAAATATCAGTTTTACTATTTTTCAAATTATTATAAATCATTATTAAATGTGAATGTGTTATAAATTATTAAGTATTTAGCAGAGAAGGGGTAATAAATCAAACAGGGACATAAAGTTCAATCATGAAGAGTCACAGTCAACAATCAGAAATGAAGTTAAAGAATCTCCAAAGTTAGGAAAGGAAAATGATTTAAACTCCCAAAATTTTCTTATGCATAACTTTGATGAATACCATCTCTTAGTGAAGATAAGAGGGGAAGTGAGTCTGGGATGACAATTCATTATGATCATGGAGAGAAATGACTTCCATATGTATTGAACATTGCTACATACCAAGTATTTGTGTCCCCTCCAAATTCATATGTTGAAATCCTAACCCCCTAAAGGTGATGGTATTAGGAAGTAGGGCCTTTGGGAGGTGCTTATGTCATAAGGGTGGAGCCCTCATGAGTGGGATTAGTGTTATAAAAGAGATCCCACACAGCTACCTTGATCCTTCTACCACATGAGGACACAACAAAAAGGCACTGTCTGTGAACCAGGAGGAGAGCTTTCACCCAACCATGCTAGTACCCTGATCTGGGATTTACACCCCAAGAACTGTGAGAAATAAATTTCTGTTGTTTATAAGTTACCAAGTCTGTGGCATTTTGTTATAGCAACTTAACAGACTAAGAAAAACATCATACTCACAGGTCTTTGATCCTCTGCTGCTCAGCCAGAGATCTAGGCTCCTGGGCAGGGCCCCCATGTGGCTTTTCTTGGATCCTTTCCTTTTCTTCTCCCTAAGGCCATGAAGAACTCCATTCTACCTGAATACTCTAAAGGCTATAACTCCTTTCTTTTCTTCCCACAGGATTTTATCACCCAGAAGCTGGATTTGAAACGTGCTTATTACATAGGGCTGTCAGACCCAGAGGGGAAAAGAAATTGGCAATGGGTTGATCAGACACCATACAACAAAAGTGTCACGTGAGTATAGAGTTAGATAAAGGAATCCTCAGTCCCGGTTCATGCAGGGATTTTAGGATGTTCCAACTATCCACTATTAAAATAAAACAGCTCACTCTTCTTTTACCTCTTGGGTACTAGCTTAAATAATTTCACATATTATCTCATTTAATCATCACAAGAACTCTGTGAGGCACACATTATTATTTTTTCCACTGTAGAGATGAAGAAACTCAATTTAGAGAGTTTGATAACTCAGTGAAGGTTATCCAGTGGCAAAAATGGTCCTCAGACCAAGGTCTTTGCTTTTAACCATTACCTTTCCATCTCTAAATATAAGAAAAATTCTTATCAGTTAAGATAATAACCAATTATTAAGATTTAATATCTCATAAAGCAAATAAGCTAAATTCTGATACTTATATTATCATATTTATGTAGATCTTTTAAAACTCTTAAGCACATTAGTACATTTTAGTACATTACCAGCTTTGATACTTATATCAACTGTGTGAAATATATGGGCATATTACTCCTGTCTCTATTTTTTAGTTATGAAAAGTGAGAATCAGGAAATTAAATTACTTGCCCAAGATAACAGTGACACTAGCAGATTCAGAGATTTTAACTAGTTCTTCAGACTCCAAAAGCAGTTTAAAACCAAACAAACTGCATTGGTACTTGAGATCAGGGTGAAATCTTTACAGCATTTAAGAGACCCTGTGGACTGACAGTCCCCTGGGAACAGGACACAAATATGCACAAATAGAAGAGAACATTTGGGATATCTGCTGGGAGAATGTTTAATGCAATAAGATGTCACAATACTGGGTGATATAAGCACGGTTTTCAAGGGAGATGGCTGAGATACAGATGGAGGAAAAACTTCATGAGAAGTGGAGAAAGAATGATTTGGGCATATCTGATTTGGACTTCCATACAATTCAACCCCAGCCCCCTCCCTCCTGTCTCTAACCCTTTTCAAAGCACTGTTTGAAGAAACATCCTCATCTTTTTCTCCCTTTCAGATTCTGGCACCCAGGTGAACCCAATAATCCTAGTGAACGTTGTGGTGTACTAAGTTATATATCAAAACATTGGGGCTGGAATGACATCCATTGTAATGAAGCTCAGATCTCAGTTTGCAAGATGATGAAGATCTACATATGAATGGAATATTCTTCATGAACATATGGTTCAATTGGTAGCCACCAGTATAGAGATAGCTAATATGCTTTTTTAATTCATGTGTAAGTCTTGTAAGAGGGATCACCATAGAATTTTTCAGTAGGCTGTCACATATTCTACTTATAGAATCAGTGTACACATTTGATAATTTACTCTTTCATGAAATGAACATATATTGACCATTTTCCATGTGCAGAGACTGTACTGGAGAGCCCTGTTGCAGACAAATGAAGGAAGCATGAGCCTCCTCTACTAATTTTTGTCTGATTGCTAAGGGGTTAGATACTGATATGATTATATGGTATGTTTCCTCCATCTGTCTGAATTTTTCTCTTAATGGGTCTATCAAAAGCAAAATAATCTCAATCATTAGTTTACATTTATCTCAGACAGATTAATTACCTTTAACTGAAAGCATGTAATTTAGCAGTTGGAATATGACACGCATCAATGGAAGATAAGTTTCAGCTTTGGCCCAGTAGGTTCTTTGGGCTTCTTAACATTCTCTGTTCATTCTTGGGCTGTCATTTAACATCAGGATACAAGGCAAAGGGAAATCAGAGATTGAGCATTAGAGATTTAGAATTAGAGAAGTAGAATTATAAATAATTACTGGTGAGTTGACATAGATTTATATTCATCAGGTAATATGGTAATATTTTTCTTTGCTTCAGTTTTATAGTTTCTATGTGTAGGTTGTTACTCAAATGGCCCCGGGTTTATTTGCATTCCTGTTTTTACTAAAATCCTTACAGGTCATATTCTTTCTACTCCATCATATTTACAATAAAGCCTGTAATTCATTGCCTTAGTATGGTAATTATAATTGATTATGATAAAGCTGATTCTCACCATGGCTATCTCAATGTGACTGGGGATTGTCACCTGATTACCTTGATGCAACTGAGTAATTATATTTGCCACTTATTTCCTGACTACATCTAAAGATGAGTTATTTTTATGCAGATCTGGCCTCATCCACTATATGTAGAATTTACCACTTTACTTCCCAGAGAGCAACTTACATAATAATTCTGGGAGAATTCTGGGGGAACTTTATTTACAATGAAGTTTTCCCACTATTATTTCAATAATACAGGGATGGAATGAAGGAAGGGCAAAAAAGAGCCACTTTACTAAATGCCTTTGATTTTCAGAATAAACAGTGTGCTTGAACTGGAGTGAAATGGAGAGTGGTGGTATTAATCAGTGCTGGAACTTTTCTCTTTCTTTACATTTTATGAATGTGGTTCAGAACTTATTTTCTTTAATTTTCCCTAGAGTACCATTAAATCAAGATTGTGTGTAACAGATTTTATGTAATTTTTTGTTTAAAGAGTAAAATAAAATGAAGTATACAATTTACTGCAATTAATAGAAAGAATTGTGAAAAATAATAAAATTTTTTCAAGTCATTAAGTTTAGAGGTGGTTTATTATTCAGCAATGTATACCTGAAACACCTTTGAATTATACTACATTTATGAACCAAGATTCTGCAAAATAATGAAGTATAGGGGGTGGACCAATGGTGTTAAGTTCACACACTCTGCTTCGGAGGCCCGGGTTTCACAGGTTCGGTTCCTGGGCACAGACTGATGCACCACTTGTCAAACCATGCTGTGGCAGCGTCCCATATAAAGTAGAAGAAGATGGTCACGGATGTTAGCCCAGGGCCAACCTTCCTCACACACAGATAAAGAAATATGTTCAATCCCACTGCTATCTCTAAAAAGATTAGTAATAATTTTAGAATGAGAGTAGATTAATTTTACCATTAGTGAATAAAATGCAAAATTAAGTGTTCATTTTTTGTATCATTTAATTCCTACTCTTATATGGTGGGCACATTATATCATGTCATGGGTATGGGTTTTTAATAAATAAATGTTCAATATTAAGTGTACATATACTAAATTTTTCCTACTATTAAGGATATGCCATCAAAAATTGTTTTGAGATTGGTATTCTAGAAGATGGATCTTAAAATGCTTGATGATAGTTTAGGTAAATGTTCTCTTTTAAGTAAAAGAAAAAGGTTACATACAGAACTATTTGAAGAAAGTATGTTTATGTGTTGGTTTATTTGGCAGATATATTTAAGTCTACAAATGAAATATACCTTAGAATTTTAGGTTCTATATTCATCTTTAACATTACTAATGAAAACAAATAAACATATAAACAAATAAATCTACCAACACTTCAAGCTCTTTTGGTCCACTTGCCACTTAGTAAATGAAAGAGAAGGCAGGAACTCTGTGGAACGTCCAGTACTGGGGAAAATATTTTTGCTCATTGGAATTAAAATGATGAACCTGGATAATTTTCAGAAGGTGAGAATCTCCTGACAGCTGACAACTCTTCAGGGCCTGTTTAAGTTAATTTTGTTTAGATGATCTTAATACTGAAACACGGATTAATAGTTCTGTCTTTACCAATATGGAAATCATCATGGTGCACGCTTTGTCAAAAATGAATTCAATGACTCAAAGATGGAAAACATAATGTGACAATTCAACTGTATTAAACCAAATGTTCAGTAAAAGGGTTTGATGAAGTTAATGATACTCTGTTCACACAATGAAATGCTCTGCAGCAGTTAAAATTGTTGCAAATGGGATTTTACAATAAAGAACCAGCATTTAGGACTTGGTGCATATTGTTGGTCTATTTATCCCTTCCTTACAAACAAAACTTCAATGTTGTTTAGAGAGTTACTTTCCTTCATGCAGCCAAGGTGCCTTGGGAGGCTGACCTCACATTCAAGTTTCTGGGTGGCTACCGATTAATCCAAGGCAATCAAAACAATCACCCCAGAGGCTAGTTAAGCAATAGGCACAAATTGCAAGTCATGAATTGCCCCTCCTCATTTTCAGAGGAATCAAGGAGCTAATCTTCCTCTCCCAGTGAATATGAACAGAGAACTATATAGTCCTGCATGGTCACAGATAGTCATTCTGTGACCATGAGGGGAACTAGCCTTTGGATGACAGGAACATCGTGGATAGCAGCATAGAGCAATGGAAATACCCTAGTTTCTTAAGGGTATTGTTGAACCACTGAATCACCAATTCCTGAAGCACATTCTACTTTGTTTCTAATAATAAAAGCTAATACATTTTCTAATTATTTAAGTCCAATTAAATCTTGACTGATATAAGAAAGCATATTATTTTTAGTGACCAAACTTTTTTGAAGTTTAATTTATGTACCGTAAAAAACTAGCGTTTTCAGAGTACAGTTGAATGATTTTGACAAATGTATACAAATCTGTAACCACCATGCTGATGGGGCTTAAGGCAGGCTGCCCCAAAATATGCCATTTTGGCATATTGATTATTTTGAATTAAAGTTACTTAAGAAACAGCCAATGCAAAAAATGTCACTCTGAATTTTTTTTTTTTGTCCTCCTGAAAGCAGAAAATAAATCTCCCGTGTAAAAGGTATCCTCCCTGTACCAGGAGAAAGAGTGACATCCTTATCACCAGAGATAGGGAATTCTGGGCTGAGAAGGCTGTATAAACAAACCTTGTTACTTCTTTCTTAATTTACTACCCTAACCCTAAACTTCTTTCTCTTGTCAACTCTTCACAAATTTATTGTTTCTATGTCTTAAAGGTATAAAGGCTGCCTGTTTTGGTCATTTCTTTGGGTCCCGTATTCTTATGGAGCCCTCATACATATGAAATTAAATTTGATTTGTCCTGTTAATTGGTCTCATGTATATTTAATTCTTAAACCAGCCAGAAGAAGCTAGAAGGGTAAAGGAAACATTTTTCCTCCCCAACAATGCCAATCAATATAACAAACATTTTCATCATTGTCGAACATTCCATTGTGCCTCTACCTTAGGAAAGCAGTTATCTGATTTCTATCAACATTTATTTGTTTGCCAGCTCTAAGATTTCATATAAGAGGAGTAATAATGTATGCTTTTTTCCTATCTTCCTTTCCTCAGTATGTTTGTGACATTAATCCAAGTTTTTGTATTTTTCAGCAATTTATTCAATTTTATTGTTGAACGGTATTCCACTTACAAATATATCTTAATTTGTTATCCATTCTTTGACTCTTTGAGTTCTTTGAGTTCTTTTGGTTTGAATCTTTGAGGTTTTTTTCTAGATTTTAGCTATTATGAACAAGGCTGCTATAAACATTTTTTATATGTCTTTTTGTGGACATGTATTTTTATTTCTCTTTGATATAGACCTAGGAATGAAATGTATCTACCATAACAGTATCATAAAGAATATTATCACTGCCCTAAAAATCCCAGGTGTTCCACCTATTCATTCCTTTCCTTCTCCCCCCCAACCCCTGGCAACCGCTGATCTTTTTTCATTTTCTTTAGTTTTACCTTTTCCAAACTGTCACATAGTTGGAATCATGTAGTAAGTAGCCATTTCAGACAGGTGTATTTCACTTAGCAATATGCATTTAAGGTTCCACCATGTCTTTTTGTGGTTTGATAGCTCATTTCTTTTTACTGCAGAAAATATTCCATTGTATGGATATACCACAGTTTGTTTATTCACCTACTGAGGGACTTCTTGATTGTTTCCAACTTCTGACAATTATGAATAAAGCTGCTGCAAACATTCATGTGCAGGTTTTTGTGTGGACATGTTTGCAGCTCATTTGGGTAAATACCTAGGAGCACGATTGTTGAATTGTATGGTAAGACTGTGCTTAGCTTTGCAAGAAATTGCCAAACTATCTTTCATAGTGGCTTTGTTATTTTGCATTCTCATCAATAATGAAGAGTCTTCCTATTGCTCCACATCCTCATCAGCATTTGATATTGTCATTGTTTGGATTTAGCCATTCTAATAGGCGTGTAATGTGGTATCTTGTTTTAATTTGCAATTCCCTAATGACAAATGATATTAAATATCTTTTCACACACTTTCATACACTTACATCTATATATCTTCTTTGATGAGGTGTCTGTTCAGATATTTTGCTCATGTTTTAATTGGGTTCTTTGTTTTCTTATTATTATGTTTTCTTATTATGAGTTTTAAGAGGTCTTTGTAAATTTTGCATAAAAGTTCTTTATCAGATGTGTAGTTTGCATATATTTTCTCCCAGTCTGTAGCTTGTTTTTTCATTCGTTTAACAGTGTCTTTCATAGAGCAGAGGTTTTTAGCTTTAATGAGTTCCATCTTATCATTTTTTTTCACAGATCATACTTTTAGTCTTGCATCTAAAAACTCATTGCCAAACTCAAGGCCATCTAGATTTTCTCCCATTCTATATTCCAGAAGTTTACAGTTTTGTGTTTTATTTTTAGGTCTAGATTCCATTTTGAGCTAATTTTTCTGAAAGTATAAGGTCTGTGTCTAGATTCACTTTTTTGCACGTGGATGTACAGTTGTTCCAGCACCATTTGTTGAAAGGACTACACTTTCTCCATTGGATTGCCTTTGCTCCTTTGTCAAAGATCAGTTGAATATTTTTGTGTTTGTGTATTTCTGGGATCTCTGTTATGTCCTTGATTTATTTGTCTTTTCTTTCACCAATACCAAACTGCCTTGATTACTGTAACTTTATAATAAGACTTAAAATTGAGTAGTGTCAGTCCCCTAACTTTGTACTTCTTCAATATTATGGTAATTTTTCCAGATCTTTTGCCTTTCCATATAAACTTTTTAATCAATATATTGATACCCACAAAGAAGCTTGCTTGGGTTTTGATTGGCTTTGTGTTGAATCTATGGCTCAAGTTGGGAGGACATCCTGATAATTTTTAATTTTCCTATCCACGAACATGGAATATCTCTTCATTTACTTAGATCTTTGATTCCTTTCATCAGAGTTTTGTAGTTTTCCTCATATAGATTGTAACATATTTTGTAATTTATACCTAAGTATTTTTTTTGTGCTAATGTAAATGGTGGTGTGTTTTAAGTTTCCAAATCCAGTTGTTCACTACTAGAATATAGGAAAGCAACTGACTTTTGTATATTAATGTTGTATTCCTCCACCTTGCTATAACCATTCATTAGTTCCAGGCATTTATTTTATAGGTTCTTTGAGTTTTTCTATGTAGTCATTCATGCCATCTAGGAATAAAACCAGTTTTATTTCTTCATTCTCAATCTGTATAGTTTTATTTCCTTTTTTGCCTTTTTGCATTAGCTAGGAATTCCAGTAAGATATTGAATAGGAGTGATAAAAAAGGAAATCCTTGTCTTGTTCCCAATCTTATGGGAAAGCATCCAATTTCTCACCATTAATTATGATGTTAACTGTTGGTTTTGTAAATGTTCTTCGAGTTGAGAAAGTTCTTCTGTGTTCCCACTTTGTTGAGAGTTTTCATCATGATTATGTGTTGGATTTCATCAAATGCTTTTTCTGAATGTATTTATAAGATCATGTCATTTTTGTCCTTCAGTCTGTTGATGTGATGGAATACATTAATTGATTCAGCCTTGGCTACTTGAATAAATTCCACTTGGCCATCATGTATGATTCTTTTTCTACATTGTTGAATTCAATTGGCTAATGTTTTGTTGATTTTCAGATCTCTATTCATCAGAGATATTGGTCTGTCATTTTTCCTTTTGTGTAATGTCTTTGTCTGGTTTGGGTAATAGAGTAATGCTGGCCTCCTAGAATTAGTTAGAAAGTGTTCCTTCTGCTTCTATTTTCTGGAAGAGATTGTAGAGAATTTGTATCATTTCCTCCTTAAATGTTTGGGAGAATTCACCAGTGAAACCATCTGGGCCTGATGCTTTCTGATTTAGAAGGGTGCTGATTTTTGACTCAATTTCTTTAACATTATAAGCCTATTGAGATGATCTATTTCTCTTTAGGTGAGTTTTGGTAGATTGTGTCTTTTAAGGAATTGGTTCATTTTACATAAGTAATCAAAATGTGGGCATAGAGTTGTTCATAATGTTACTTTATTATTCTTTTAATGTATGAGTGTCATTAGTGATAACTCCTTTTTTTGTTGTGCTAACATTGGTTTATAACATTGTATAAATTTCAGGTGTACATCATTATACTTCTATTTCTGCATAGATGACAAGTGATAACTCCTTTTAGAACTTCTTTTTCACTTCTGATATTACTAATTTCTGTCTCTTCTTTTTTCTTGGTTAGCCTGGCTAGGAGGTTATCAGTTTTATTGATATTTTCAAAGAACAAACTTTTGTTTTCATTGACTTTATTATTTTTCTGTTTTCAATTTCATTGATTCTATTTTAATTTTTATTGTTTATTTTCTTCTGCTTAAATTGGATTTAATTTGCTCTTCTTTTATAGTTTTAAGGTGGAAGCTTAGATTACTGATTTTAGGTCTTTCTTCTTTTCTAATATCTGTATTCAATGTTATAAATTTTCTCTAAGTGCTTCTTTTGCTGCATCCCATAAATTTTGATAAGTTGTATTTTCATTTGGTTAAAATTAAAAAAAATTTTTTGGAGGAATTCCTTTTTTACCCATGTGTTTAAAATCCAGGTATTTGAAAGTTTTCATCTGTCTTTAATTTATTGATTTTTACTTTAATACCACTCTGGGCAGACATTGTATGATTCTATTCCTTTAAACTTGTTAAGGTGTTTTTTATGGACAAGAATGTGGCCTATTTTGTTGAATGTTTCATGTGAGTTTGAGAAGAATGTATATTTTATTGTTTTTGGATGGAATATTCTATAAATGCCAATTAGATCCAGTTGATTGATGGTGCTGTTCAGTTGAGCTACATCCTTAATTATTTCAGTCTGATGGATCTGTCAATACTGAGAGAGGAGTGTTGCTGTGTCCAATTATAATAATGAATTTGTCTATGTCTCCTAGCAGTTATATCAGGTTTTACTTTTGTATTTTGTATTGTGGCATTTATATATTTTGATGCTCTGTTGTCAGGTGCATACATATTTAGGATTACTATGGCTTCTTGGAGAATTGATCCCTTTATCATTACATAATACTCATCTTTATCCCTGATAATTTTCCTTGCTTAAAGTCTGCTTTGTGTGAAATTATTATAGCTGTATAGCTTTATATACAAATATAATATATGTAGCTAATTATTATAACTTTCTTTTTTTAAAGTCTATTTTTTTAAGAGCAGTTTTAGGTTTACAAAAAGATTGGGAGGAAGGTACTGAGATTTTCCATATATCCCCTGCCCCCAAATGTGCATAGCCTCCCCCTTTATTTTCATCACTCACCAAAATGGTACATTTTTTTTTTACCAAGGATGAATCTACTTGATGCATCATAATCACCCCAGATACCTAGTTTACATTAGGGTTCACTCTTGGTGTTGTACATTCAGTGGATCTGGACAAATGTATAATGACATATATCCATCATTATAATATCATACACAGCATTTTCACTGTCCTAAAAATACTCTGTGCTGTCTATCCATCTCTCTCCAGCTCACTCTGGCAAAGATTGATCTTTTTATTATCTCCATAGTTTTGCTTCTTCCAGAACGTCATGTAGGAAATCATACAGTAAGTAGTCTTTTCAGATTGGTTTCTTTCATATTGTAATATGCATTTAAGTTTCCTCCATGTCTTTTCATGGCTAGGTAGCTCATTTCTTTGTAGCACTAAATAATATTCTGTTGTCTATATGTACCACAGTTTATTTATACATTTACCTCCTTAAGGACATTATGGTTTCTTCCAAATGTTGGCCATTATGAACAAAGCTGCTATAAACATCCTTGTGCAGATTTCTGCATGGACATAAATTTTCAACTCCTTTGGGTAAAAACCCATGAGTGGTATGAGTATTTAATTTTGTAAGACACTGACATACTAACTTCCATAGTGCCTTATCATTTTACATTCCCACCAACAATGTATGAGAGTTTCTGTTGCTCTACATCCTCACCAGCATTTGGTGTTGTCAGTGTTCTGAACTTTGGGCATCCTAATAGGTGTGGAGTGATATCTCATTGTTGTTTTAATTTGCATTTTTACATGGAGTCCCATAAGTTCCTTAGACTTATTTCACTCTTTTTTATTCTTTTTCCTTTTGGCTCTGCTGACTAGAAAAGTACTTGCTCTTACTTTTTTTTAGTGATGTCGTAATTGTTTATAACATTGTGAAATTTAATTGTACATTATTGTTTGTCAGTCACCATATAAATGTGTCCCTTCACCCCTTGTGCCCACCCCCAACCTCCTTCCCCCTGGTAACCACCAAACTGTTCTCTCTGTCTGTGTGTCAGTTCACCTTCCACATATGAGTGAAATCATACTGTGTTTGTCTTTCTCTGTCTGGATTATTTTGCTTAATGCAATACCCTCCTGGTCCATCCATGTTGTTGCAAATGGGATGATTTTGTCTTTTTTATGGCTGAATAGCATTTCATTGTATATATATATACCACATCTTTTTATCCAATCATCAGTCGAGGGACACTTGGGTTGCTTCCACTATAGTGAATAATGCTGCAATGAACATAGGGGTGCATAAGCTTCTTTGGATTGTTGATGCCAGGATCTTTGGATAAATACCAAGTAGTGAGATAGCTGCATCATAAGGTATTTCTATTTTTAAATCTTTTATTATTTATTATTTTTCTGTGTGTGAGGAAGACCAGCCCTGAGCTAACATCTGTTGCCAATCCTCCTCCTTTTTTGCTAAGGAAGACTGGCCCTGGGCTAACATCCTTGCCCATCTTCCTCTACTTTATATGGGATGCTCCCACAGCATGGCTGAGAAGCAGTGCATTGGCAAGTGCCTGGGATTTGAACCCATGAACCCCAGGCTGCCAAAGTGTGAACTAAACCACCACATCACCAGGTAGGACCCACTATCTTTAAATTTTTGAGGAATCTCTTGTTGTTCTTCACAGAGGCTGCACCAGTTTGCATTCCCACCAGCAGTGAATGAGGATCCCCATTTCTCCACTTCTCCAACATCTATTATTTTTTGTCTTGGTGATTATAGCCATTCTAGCGGGTGTGGGGTGATATCTTAGTGTAGGTTTGATTTGCACTTCCCTGATGATTAGTGACATTGAACAGCTTTTCAAGTGCCTATTGGCTGTCTGTAGATCTTCCATGGAAAATTGTTCATAACCTCTGCCCATTTGTTGATCAGGTTGTTTGTTTTTTGTTGTTGTTCAGCTGTGTGAGTTCTTTACATATTATGGAGATTAATCTCTTGTTGAATATACTATTTACAAATATTTTCTCCCAGCTGGTGGATTGTCTTTTTATTTTGATCTTGGTTTCCCTTGCCTTGCAAAAACTCTTTAGTCTGATGAAGTCTCACTTGTTTGTATTTTCTTTTGTTTCCCTTGTCCAAGTAGACATGGAATTCGAAAAGATCCCTCTAAGACCAATGTCAAAGAGTGTACTGCCTATATTTTCTTCTAGGAGTTTTATAGTTTCACATCTTACCTTCAAGTCTTTGATCCATTTTTAGTTAATTTTTGTGCATGGCAAAAGATAATGGTTTACTTTCATTTTTTGCATGTGGCTGTCCAATTTTCCCAGCACCATTTATTGAAGAGACTTTCCTTTCTCCGTTGTATGTTCTTAGCTACTTTGTTGATGATTAACTGTCTGTAGATGTGTGGTTTTATTTCTGGGCTTTCAATTCTGTTCCATTGATCTCTGTGTCTGTTTTTGTGCCAGTACCATGCTGTTTTCAGTATTATAGCTTTGTAGTATATTTTGAAGTCAGGGATTGTGATGCCTCCGGTTTTGTTCTTTTTTCTCAGGATTGTTTTAGCTATTTGGGGTCTTTTGTTGCCCTAAATGAATTTTAGTATTTTTTGTTCTATTTCCGTGAAGAATGTCATTGGGATTGTTATTGGGATTGCAGTGAATGTATAGATTGCTTTAGGTAGTATGGACATTTTAACTATGTTTATTCTTCAAATCCATGTGCATGGGATATCTTTCCATTGCTTTATGTTATCATTGATTTCTTTCAATAATGTCATAACGTTCACTGTATAGGTCTTTCACCTCCTTGGTTAAATTTATTCCTAGATATTTTATTCCTTTTGTTGCAATTGTAAATAGGATCGGGTTCACTTTCTGTTAGTTCATTACTAGAGTATAGAAATGCAATGGATTTTTGTAAGTTGATTTTGCATCTTGCAACTTTGCTGTAGTTGTCGATTATTTCTAATAGTTTTATGATGGATTCTTTAGGGTTTTCTAGATATAAAATCATGTCATCTGCAAATAACAAGAGTTTCACTTCTTTGTTGCATATTTGGATTCCTTTTATATCTTTTTCTTGCCTAATTGCTCTGGCCAAAACCTCCAATACTATGTTAAGTAAGGATGGTAAGGATGGCGAGAGTGAGCACCCTTGTATTGCTCCTGTTCTCAGAGGAATAGCTTTCAGTTTTTCCCCATTGAGTATGATGTGGGTTTGTCATATGTGGCCTTTATTATGTTGAAGTACTTTCCTTCTATACCCATTTTGTTGAGAGTTTTTATCATAAATAGATGTTGGATCTTGTTAAATGCTTTCTCTCATCTATTGAGATGATCATGTGGTTTTTATTCTTCCTTTTGTTAATGTGGTGTATCACATTGATTGATTGTGGGTGTTGAACCATCCTTGTGTCCCTGGTCTAAATACCACTTGATCATGGTGTATGATCTTTTTAATGTATTGCTGTATTTGATTTGCCAATATTTGGTTGAGGATTTTTGCATCTATGTTCATCAGTGATATTGGCCTGTAATTTTCCTTCTTGTATTGTCCTTGTCTGGCTTTCATATCAGGGTGATGCTGGCCTCATAGAATGTGTTAGGAAGTGTTCCATCTTCCTCTATTTTTTGGAATAATTTGAGAAGGATAAGTATTATTAAATATTCTTGGAATGTTTGGCAAAATTTTCCAGGGAAGCCATCTGGTCCTGGACTTTTATTTTTTGCAAGTCTTGTTTTTTAATCCACCCCACCACTCTGTGTCTTTTGATTGGAGATTTCAATCCATTTACATTTAGAGTGATTATTAATACATGAGGGCTTCATGTTGCTATTTTATTGCTCATTTTCTGGGTCTTCTGCATTTCCTTTGTTTTTTGTCACATGTCTTTTGGACTACCAATTCAGTTTGGTAGTTCTGTATGATGTTTTTCTTAGTTTTCTGTTTATCCTATGTGTCTCCATTCTGATTGTTTGTTCAATGGTTACCATGAGGTCTGTATAAAAAAATCTCATAGATGACATAGTCCATTTTTGATGGCCTCATTTCTTTAGACTAAGTCAAATCCATCTGAGGGATATTTTCATTGGATAGAGTATTCTTGGCTGAAAGTTTTTGTCTTTCAGAATTTTGAATATATCATTCCACTCTCTCTGAGGCTGTAAAGTTTCTGCCAAAAAATCGGTTGAAAGCCTGATAGAAATTCTTTTGTACATTATTTTTCTTTTGTCTTGCTGCCCTTAATATTTTTTCCTTATCATTGACTTTTGCCAGCTTTACTACTATATACCTTGGTGAGGGTCTTTTCATGTTTGTATATTTAGGTGATCTATTGATTTCATTCACTTGTATTTCCAGCTCCTTCCCCAGATTTGGGAAGTTCTCTGCTGTTATTTCTTTGAACAAGCTCTCTGCTCCTTTTTCCCCTCTCTTCTCTGTCTGGAATACCTATAATCCTTGTGTTGCATTTCCTAATTGAGTCAGATATTTCTCAGAGAATGTCTTCATTTCTTTTTAGTTTAGCTCTCTCTCCTCCTCAATGTGGAGCATTTCTGCATTCCTATCCTCTATATTGCTAATTCCTTCCTCCATGTTGTCATCTCTGTTCTTTAAAGATCCCAGATTTTTCTTTATCTCCTCCATTGTGTTTTTCAACTCCAACACTTCTGAATGGTTTTTCTTTATAGTTTCAATCTCTTTTGTGAAGAAGTTCCTGATTTCATTGAACTGTCTATCTGTATTTTTTGTAGTTTGTTGAGATTTTTATGATAGCTATTTTGAATTCTCTGCCATTTGGATTATAAATTTCTGTTCCTTCAGGATTGATTTCTGGGTGCTTGTCATTTTCCTTCTAGTCTGGATATTTAATATATTTTTGCATAGTGCTTGAGGTTGTGGGCTTATTTTTCCTCATTCTGAAGATATCTGGTTGCAGTTTCCACCTGCTGCCACTGGGTGGGGGTCAAGAGCTGTGTATTCTGAGCCCACTGTGATCTGCAGGTGTTCTGGCCACCAGCTGTGTTGGTGCTCCAGGTGGGGGGAAGGGCTCTTGCTCTTTCCTCACTATCTGCTCTCCTGGGGTGCTAGCTTGATGAAGGCAACCCTGCAACATTTCAGTCCTCTCTGTGTGGGAATTTCCCAGAATCTGGGAAAGAATTTGAAGAGCAATGGTTTTCCTGTGAAGGGCTGCCCCTCCCCCACCTCTCTCTCAGAGCCACGTGGTTCCTGAGGTGAATGGCTTTTTCTTTCACCTGCCTGATCTTGGGGGTTCCTTTTTCTTCCCTTGCTATCTGCTCTTCTGGGGTGCTAGCTTGATAAGGACTCCCCTGCAATATTTCACTCCTCTCCATATGGGAACTTCCCACAGGCTGTGAGAGAAGTTGGAGAGTGACAATTTTCCCATGGAGGGCTGCCCCTTCCCTCCTCTCTCAGAGAGCCACATGGTCCTGGTCCCAGGGTCACTGTCATTGGGGAAGGAGAGGAGTTCTCCTTACCTCCTTCCACTTCCTCCGGTGGTACCAGCATCTCCACCTTCAGATGTAAAGCTGTGTGCATCTCTCAGACATCTTTTGTGTTGCATGAATGTCCTCTGTTGGTATTTGAATGTCCTTTTTGTTGTATCTTAGTAGGGGAGAGTCTAAGGGGGAAAGTTCACTCCACCATGATGCTGACATCACTCCAGGACTCTTACTCTTACTTTAAAAAGATATTTTTACTATTAAATACTAAGCTGTAGTATATTGTGGAATAGGTACTATACAGGAGATTAGGAAATAAATGGAGACCAGAAGTGAATCATTCTCTGGAAGAGGTCTGGAAATATATGGAAAGAATCACAAATCCAAAGGAAATAGCTGTATTAATGTATACAAACAGAATATAGTGTATACAAATAGAGGATTAATGTATACAAAGAGATGCACAGGTCAGAAAAGTAAGCTAATGTAGCAAGTGGCTAATCTGGAGAACAGACCTCTGATTTATTTGACTGTCTCCTTTCTGTTCTAGAGGATACAAAGATAATATTGTGATAAATCAATAGCTCATGCAACCTTCTCCAAAACTGCTTAGGAGCCTTATTATGGATTTATTATTTTATATTTTTTCTATATTCTTTTCCTTAGCTAGTAATAAAACTTTTGTTATTCTTTTAGTGATTATCCTAGACACTAAAAATACATCCTTGATTTATTAAATTTAACTTTGTTAATTTTACTTTTCCAGATTCATGCAAAGATGTTAAAACATTTTGTCCCATTTACTTCTCTTTTGAGTTTTTTGCTATTTTTATGTTTTAAAATTATATATTTAAAACTCCTACCTTATTTTACCATTTCATACACAGTATTTTCATGTGAATTTTTCAACACATTTGTTCTTTTCAATTTTTCCTGAATCTCTGGTCTTTTTTGTTGGTTAATTTTACTTCTGTTTGTGAATACCTCTCATATTGCCTTTGGTGCAGGCCTCCTGATGATGATTTCTCTCAGTTTTACTTATCTCAAAACGTTTTTATTTCCCTTTATTATTGAATGATATTTTCAGTGGATATGGAATTCTAATTTGGTAGTTATTTTTCCTCTAGCAGTTTGAAGATATTATTCCTTTATATTGTGTTTTCTATCATTTAATAGTCAAATGTTAAACTTGTTGCTCCTGTAGATATGTCAGTATTTTTAAGTCTGTCTACTTTAAGATGTTTTCTTTGTCTTTCATTTTAAGCATTTTACTCTCATGTGCCTAAGTGTGTGTGTGTTTATCTTTTTTCTGCTTGGGGTTCATAGGACTTCTTGATTCTATGTCTTTATCACTTTTTGAAAATTCAGAGTTAATATCCTTTCAAACATTTCTTTTACCACATTCTTTATGTATTTTTTCATGGATTTGAATTATATGTATATTTCACTTTGTCACACGTCTCTTACTCTTCTAGTTGTAAATTATGTTACTTCTTTAGGTTTCATTTAGACTTTTTTCTTTTCCTATCTTCCAGTTAATTATTCTTTCTCTGCATCTAATTTGCTTTATGTGTGTATAAAAACTTTATAGCAATAAAATAACCAATTATTAGAATTTCATAATTTTTCTATTACTATATAGAAAAGGAATCAAGCATTTTCATGCAAATTCCAGGTGTTTTTGGGCCTGACATACAATTTCTTTTTAAAACATGCATTATTTCATAGTAACAACATCTAAATAAATAAACTTTATATTTTTCTTATCTATTTTTGAATACATTTCAGTTGAAAAGTATGAATTTGTATATAGACTATAACACAGTTTGGGAAAAGTTGGTTTATATGCTAATTATGCATTTTTTGCATTATTTAAAATTAAAATAGGATGAAATTAGAAGCCCAATATAATAATCAAAGTGCACTCTTCTCTAGTTTCCTTTAAAATTGTAAAGCTTTAAATCTTAAATAAAATAGATAAGAAATTGACCTTTAACAAGCACATACAGCATATTCTTATAAAACCATTATTGAATTTCAAATATATATTTCAAATATATATTTGAAATTCAAACAATTATTTTTAAAAGATACTTTTTTCCTAACATATTGAGCAGCAAAACTGACTATTAGGAAGGGAAATCTAGTTTTATTCTCCTGAAATTTTACAGAATAGCCTTTCAAAGCTTCAGGATTTTGTAAAATATTTTTCACAGTCTTTCTGAAAATTCCAGTACTTACAAAGTACCAGAATTGACAATCTTTTAAATGTCAACTTTATTTTATAAAGTGTCAACTTTTCATTGTAGACCAATAGCAAACATTTTGTAATGAAATGTAATGAAGTTAACATATATTTTATTTGTTTTTGCAGAGTTCGTTTCAAAAGAAGGAGCAACACTGACTGGAGTAAGGAAGTATTTGAGTGTATTTCCTGAAAGGAACTAAAATGTCCACATACACACACACTTCAAAAACAAAATTTCAACAATGAAGCTGTTGCTTTTTTTGCAGCAGTACTTACCTCAGTTTGAGTGAGGGTCATTCTGCTTGAAAAGATAATAACTTTAAAATCTTGCCTAGCTCTAGTGATCAGAAACCAAGTTATGCTTGGTTCATTTAATGGCCCTGACCTCCAGCAGAGAGAGATTCTAGTTTATTCCTCAAGGGCAAGTGAGTTCATGGATCACTGAGTCAGGGAATGTTGAATAAAATGTATGTCCCTATCTAAAGAGTTTCATAAGTAGTACCTGGACTTGTAGCAATTTGCATGGAACACAATTTCTCAGTTCTTTTGTCCCCCCCATTAGGTGGGAGAGGATGGCTAGAGTGGGCTGGAGTTGGGTAATTTTTTTCTCTCATGAAAGGCTAGAGCTGGCTGTCATTGGGGATTTCCTTTCTCCCATATGGAAGGCTAGAATTGAAAAGAGCTCAGTATTCCCCTTTCCCCAGGCCACTTAGGCTCTGATAATACTCCAGCAGGTTAGGCTTTGGTTAACTAGCTTCTTCTGTGGGCAGGCCTTGTTAGGATAATAGAGTGCTTTGCCTATATCAAAATGATTCCTTTTCCCCTCACTTTGTTGGAAGCAGAAGGAGATTTTTCTTTGATACTTACTGTGAGAACATGGTCAAACACCTGCAGATAAATTTCATGAAAGTATAGGAAGTGTCCTCCTATGACTGTGTCCCCCTGGAGTTTTAACTGTCTGAGTTGTCCACACTGAGGCTCCAGCAATTCATCAATTACAGTTCAGATTTTCTTATCCTGACACTGTATCCTGCTGCAGTTTCCACTGGTGAGCGCTCTGTTAAGCCACGACTCCCTGTATTGGCCTGTCTCTCCAATCTTGGCAGCAGGGGTTTGCTCTATGGCCTCATCTCTATCATGGATCCTAGAAGATTTGTTGACTTTTTAGTCTCTTCAGCCTTTTGCATGTTGTTGGGGCAGAGTGGCAATTTTCAAGCTCCTTATATGTGGAATTGAATACTGGAAGTCTGCCTAATTTGTTTTTAAACCCACTTATTGAGTATTTAATTTCAGTTACTGTATTATTCAATCCTAAAATTTCATTTTGATTCTTTTGTTATTTCTAATTCCCTGTAGAAATTCTCAGTGTTTTCTTTTATCTCTTGGCATATTAAGCATTTTATTTTAAAAGCTTAATCTGTAAACTCTGTTATCTAGAGCCTCATTGGTCTGCTTCTATAGTCTATAATTTCTTTTAATTTTCACTAGTGTGTTTTTTCTCTCATGTGTAATTACTTTTGATTCACTACTATATATTGTGTATGAAATACTGTACAAATAATTTGATGCCTTTTTTTTCAGAGAGGAATTACTTTTGCTTCTTGTAGGCAGCAATGGCACTAGTAATCTTCAGTCATCTAAATTCATTTTCAGAGACTTAGATGATTCAACGATGAGCTGCTAGATATGGGTTTGTCACTGTAATTCTGGTTCACCTATACTTCTAGGATGTAGGGACCCAATTCACCTTTATTTAGGCCAAATAATAACAATATATCATTAACATGTATTTTTGATCAAAATAATTATTTAATTTTGTTTTGTAAATACTCTATAGTGCTAATTTATTTAGTTTTTGTTTAAAAAGTACCTTAATATTTGCATAAAAATTAGAAAGAGACTTTTTGGTGAAAATACCTTGCACTTTTTATGTTAGGAAATTAATTTTCACTAAAAACATTATATATACTTTTTGTGTTATTGTATTGATGAGAAAAATTCTGTTAATGAGCCTGAAGCTCATCAGAATTCCAAAAGTGTCAGTGGCTCAGAAAAGTTTAATCATGATTTATCTGGACTGATTTCAACTTCTCAACACCTCCACTTCACTACTGCAACCCTCTGTTAAGGACTAAAGAAAAACAAAATCATTTAGGGTTACACAAATAAACTGTTCCACTTCTAGTAATGGTGAATTATTTTGTTGTAGATCAGCACTCATATCAAGAAAAACTAGGAAGATAAAGTTGGTTTCAAAACATTGGGGAGCTCTCATGACACTGAGGATTGAGGCACAGGGTTAGCAACATAACCAGTAGGATCCATGAACAATGACCAGCCATTCTTCCCTCCCTCAATTTCTTGCAATTGGGTAATCCTCAGATTCTTGATATAATCCCAGAGAGAGAGGAGAATCCCAAGAATGACTTATCAGGAATTTCTTATCAGCCAGTGGTAACAGAAGACAACAATAACAATCTGATAAATCAAGAATGATGTGATGCTATATATCTTGTACATCTGAGTCTATAGACTGAGAATTTCTTATACACAATTGTGTGGATCAAACATCTGAGTCTAAATGTCTCCTAAAGGCAGTGCTTGACAGCAACTATTGATTTAGTTGTCTTTGTCTAAATTCCTAAACAAGAGAATCAAATTGGGTCTGCTTCAGTTATGGATACTCATTTTCAAAACAGGAAACCAATGCTGCTTTCTTGGAAAGAGATTTGATTCAAATTGTTGATTCACCTCTTTAAGAGCCAAATAATAGCAACAGATCATGAAGATGTATATTTGATCAAAAGGATTTCAAGCCCAAACAGAACAATATCCACTTTCAATCTAATTGTGATTTTATTTTCAATCCATGCTAGTTATTGTCTCCTCCAGTGATAATTTTACTCCTTGGTCAAACTCACGTATCTTACTTTTGTCTGCACATCAGACCTGAGCCTGCCCACAATTCTGCTTTTGGTCTGATTTGCCATTATCCCTTTAGATTTTTGTTTCATATTGTATTGTATTGTATTATTATATTATATTAATTTTTGGCATATCTCTCCTTTTTGCCTTTGCTCCTACCATCTCAGCACTTTTTATTCAAAGGGATGCCACTGTAATCGAGAAATGCACATGGGACAAAGAAATGGAAAGAAGCAAAGAGAATGAAGCACAGGGTTGCCAATGGTCAAGAACAGAAAGTGACTAGGGGAGCATATATTGGACATAAGCAAGGAAGCAAAGAGGTGTTTACGTTGCATTTCCTGTATATAGCTGAGGAGAATGTTTTCTTTTCCTGGGTCATCAAGTGACTCAATCCTTGGGTTTGTGTTTCTTCATGTCTAGGAGAACTGGAAACAGATGGTGATGTTTTATAACCACTTCTCCTTCTCCCCTTATCACAACATCTCACATCTGCTGGGGAAATTTTTCTGCATTTTAAATTCTGTTCTCAATGTCTACTTCATCATTAGTTATAACTATCCTATCACTTAAAAAAAGCCTGTGTGTTCAGTATTTATATCCATAATAGATTTTTTTTTTTTTTGCATTCAAGACTGCTCACTTGAGAACATGGATATGTTTGTGATGTTAATAGGGAGAAAGGTCTACATTCTAGAGAGGATTTGTTGGGAAGGATTCCCCAAGCTCTTGAAGGATGACAAAGAATTAATAAAGCCTGCCTCTGATGTTATACAACTTCAAGCTCCCCCTTACCTAATCAGGGGGATTAAATATTACTAATCTCTACCCAATCTTGGCTTTGATGCAATAAGAATGTTTAATCACTTTTACAGATAAATTTCAGAATCTCCCATTTTGCAATTATATTTCCAAACAATATCCATGGGTCTTTATGTAGTTTACTATATCAACTTATTATCTAAGCCATATCTATTCAATATGACTTTTGCTCACTCTCTAGGATACTGGTCAACACATAGATTGAGCCTTATGTAAAACCCAATGGAAAAGGTTGGTTAGGGAGCACTAAATTTAATTAAGGCCTGCAAATATATTTCTTTTAGGGCATATAAAATTTTCTGCTTTGCATGCCAGAATGAATAGAAATCAGAGAGAGAAAATTCATTTCAGTAACTGAACAGTGATCTGAATATTCTTGTCAAAGTTCTCATGAAGAGTTTTGGGTATGTTTCTTAATTTCCTCTTTTATTTTTCCTGCTCTTTTCATATCACTGGAAACTTTAGTCCAAACCACAACTTCTTCTTTCGAGGTACACTTTATATTGGAAGTCTCTTAGCCTCATCAGAATGTTTAGCAGTTTGTCTCTGAGCTCTGGCCTCTTTGAAAGAAGCCAGACCTCTGGTAACATCTTCAAGGAGAGAGACAAGAACTTCCTGGACGTTCTAAACATAGGAAGCCCATGTAATGGTGCCAGAAGGGCAACAAGGTAGAGGTGAGTACTCCCTTTCTCAGTGCCAGAGAGGAAGGCAGAAATATACACTTCTACCTATCTCTATCATCTGAGATGATGAGCCATCTGTGGAGAAGAGGCAGACAATGGGCAGATTGAAGGGATGGAGACCACTATAGTAGGGTCATGGGAAGTTGAAGGAAAGAATAATTCCTTAGAGGCAGAAGCACTCAAAAGAATGAGAAACCAAATATTAACGCAATGGTATGAGAAGTAGGAGACAAAAGTAATATTTTGAGAAAGACAGGGAATCAATGGATGAATGTAGAATTTAAGAAGAAGGAATAAGGAAATGGAAATTACAGTTGGTCAAGAGTGAGTTTTGCCCTGATTGTTTTGGACTTCAGAGCTGCTGCCTGGTCATTTATTCTGAGGGAGATTCTGTGCTCTCTTCTTTTTTTCTTAAAAAAATATTTTTTCTTTTCTTTTTTTGGTGAGGAAGATTGACCCTGAGCTAACATCCATGCCAATCTTCCTCCATTTTGTATATGGGATGCCACCACAGCATGGCTTGATGAGCTGTGTGTAGGTCCAGGCCCAGGATCCAAACCTGGGAACCCCGGGCTGCTGAAGTGGAGCATGCAAACCCACCACTATGCCAGCAGGCTGGCCCCCAATCTTCCTCTTTTTTACTTGAGAAAGATTGACCCTGAGCTAACATCTGTGCCAATCTTTCTCTGTTTTGTATATGGGATGCCACCACAGTGTGGCTTGAGGAGTGGTCCGTAGGTCCTCACCCAGGATCCAAACCCACAAACCCCAGACTGCTGAAGCAGAGCATGCAAACTTAGCCACTATACCACCGGGCTGGCCCCACAAGCTCTCTTCTTGTTTTAGTTTTTTAATTACTCTGAGATTCTTTGTCTGGTTTCTTCATTGCTCTAAGCTTCTTAGGAACTCTGGCTTCTTTTCCCCCTAGTAATTTCATTTGTCTTGCTGATCTGACAGAGAAAGCAGTATGCTCAGTCCAAGGGAGGCTCTGGTGTATTGCTGTGATTTCCATAGCACTCCTTGGTGTTTGTTTCATTGTGAGCTGTGTGGGTAAGTTCTTCATTGAGATACACTTCTCTTGATCCCTTTCCTTATCATGTTCTGTAAAGATTTCCTAATGTATGTTCTCCTTTACACCATTAATATGTTAGCTATTGGAATGCCATGCTTTTCTTAAATTCTCCTCCTCCTCCCTTTTCTCCTCTTCCTCCATATTTTGATAATTGAGTCTGCATCCAGATTTACTTCACCTGGTTTTATTAGTATTTCCCCAATCATGACCTTACATATCAATGTGTGTTAGTTGTTGCCATCCTATAAGACAGCATCTTCCACTACTGGGTTCACTAGTGATCACATGTTCTCTAGTTACAAAAGCCCTCACTTGAGAGTGCAAATATAATTGCTTTTATAACTGTAATACTTTGATTTAGCATCGTTGATTTTCATTTGGGAGTCTTTCCCAATAAGAGAGGGAAAATATTCAAATGAAATATTGAAGATACAAGGGAATAAAATATTTCTTCCCTGTTCTATTTGCCTTTAAAGAAATATTTTAAGTTCATTTTGTGACAAGTCTCAAAGGCCTTTTTGCTCTCTAATCTACACTTTGGTTCTGTATTCACTGATAAAGTGATTAGAAATAGTTATCAAATAGGGAGGGAGTAAAAGTAACTTCCTATTCAAAGAGGCTATGTATTAATTCCTTCTGAGATATAAATAAATCTCATTGTCTTATTAAAACACAAATAACTATCACCAAAGTTAGATCTGCTGTACTTTTCATGGCCAAGTGCAAGGGGGAAGAGGGTTAAGAAGAGTTATTTCATTATTCAAGAAGAAGCAGATATTCAAGACCCCAGGACAGGCTAAGAGAAAAGTAGTGAGGTTAGACAGTATTGAGCTCCAGTAGTAGAAGGACAAGAAAGAAAGGAGTGAAGAATCAAGTCAGAGCTGAGACAGAACAGATCTTGGGCAAAGTACACACACCCTTGAACATAAAAGTTAGTGTTCATTTGAGACATTTAAAATGTCTCTAAATGTCTAAAGGCTTCCCTTGGTTGTTATTTACCCCATATGTTTACCTGTAGCTACCAGTAGTCAGAAATTTTAGAAAATATCAAAATAACTTGCAAGTTTGTGTCACAATTATTAAAATTAAGGAGGAGCAGACAGCCCGTGAGTCAACAAATATCTGTTGATTACTTTGTGACACTCACTTCTCCAGGTGTTTGTGATTAATTGATGTAGGAAACAGACATGATCTCTGCCCTAGAATACACAGCTTAAAATTAAATAGAGAAAGAGCTAAACATAAATTCACAGGCATATAAACAATCAAGATAAATGAATATAAGCAAGCAGTCATTCAGCATGGTCATTACTGGGCTTGCATAGAGAGAAGAGACTGGTGGTGGTTGGAGTTCAGCCAGCTTGGCCCAGACTGTAGAGCATAAGGCTCCATAATAAAGGAGTGAATATACACTAATCCTTCTTCTTTCTTCACAGTGACTTACTTTACATATGACAAAACTGGCAAAAAGCTGTCTGAACTGCACACATATTATTCAAGTCTAACCTGCTTCAGTGAAGGGACAAGGCTGATGGGTAAGGTGTTGCAGTGCTTAACCAGACTTCGTGTTTTCTCAGGGAGAGGTCAAGGTTAGCTCAAGATCAGTGTTTTTTATTATTTTTTTAAAATAAAGCCTCCACTTAGATATCTTTAGAGTATCATTAAACTTACATGTTCATAACAGACTCTAGATTTGCCCTCAAAACAATTCCTCCTCCAGACTTCTTGATCTCAATAAATGCTACTAACATACACTGTGTAATGTGGTCAAGCAAACCCTAGAAATTATTCCTAACAATTCTCTATTCATCCTTATCAAATGGATAAAATTCTCTTTTTGGTATCTAAGATTCCCAGTTAATAATACTCCACCCAAGTATCAGCTTTATTACTGGTCGGTTTGGATGTTGGACCATGGCTCAGGGTGAGACTGCCCCCACTCTAAAATATTGTCCTGGTCACTTCACATGTGGAGAGCTGGGAGAGTTGAATTTAGAACTGTGGCCTGACTCACACTATGTCTAGTAAAGAAAGCCCAAAACAAGGCAAAGGGCATGTTTGCTGTGGTCTTACTCCTTCCAAGAAATGAAATCCAAATACATGTCAAACTCTTGCTATTTCAAGAACTAAATAATTTGCTCTTCTGCTTTTATGGACAACACATGAGGAGTAAAGAGAGGAGAGAAGTTTCTTTGTATTTCCATGAGATGTTTGAATTTTCCCTTTTTTGGTATTTGGCAAGAATATGGTGCATGTGGGTGGTGAAAAATGATTTTCTCTACTCTCTCTGACCCATGATTTTCTTGTCACATTGGGGTTCTTTGGTCCAACAACTATAGAGGTGGCCCTTCTGAGGAGGAAACATTTATGTCAGGATTGTCTTCTTCCCATCTTTTGGAGGCACTTCTACAACAACAACTGGAGTTTTAAAGAATACCTTCCTGGAAGCAGTGATGGATGCTTTAGCCTTTGCTGTTGGAGTGCTCTGAAATGAATGAGACAGAGAGAGATATTAATTAAATTAACTCCATATGTGTCTAGCATAAGACGCTGCAAATTTACTCCCTAAATATATCCAACCTAAAATTATGGTCAACCAAACTGTTCAATAGAATGAATTAAAGTTACAGATAAGCTTGTATGATGAAATTATTTTATATAATACCATGTCAGCAAACAAAAGTACTAAAATTTAAACAATATCCTTTCAAATTATTATTACAATGAAAAGAAAAAATAAAGTCCAAACACAAAATTTCCATTTTGATTAAAGTTAAAAAATAATTGAAATCCACAACATACATTCTCCAATTTGTTTCCCTCTCAGTCCCAGT
The DNA here is from genome assembly GCA_031878705.1 of Tapirus indicus. Classification (NCBI taxonomy): domain Eukaryota; kingdom Metazoa; phylum Chordata; class Mammalia; order Perissodactyla; family Tapiridae; genus Tapirus; species Tapirus indicus. The sequence continues at coordinate 104,403,096 of CM062918.1, read as the reverse complement.
GGGTTGAGACAATCAGATGCATGGGTAAAGTCAGTTTCTTCAACAGGCCTATGTTCTGCCTAGACTTGTGGTCTTCCACCTCTTTTGCTTGTGAACTCCCCCCAAATGATTTTGAAAAATGAGGTACCCTTTTATACAATTTAATTTGACATTAAAATTTTTCATCGTGTTATAGAAGCAAAGGCTTTAATTTCTGGAACATTGTAAATATTAACTTTTACAAAACAAAACTGTTACATCTGTTTTTAAAATGTATCTACTAGTGTGTAAACACCATTACAAAGTGTTACTTCCACACCCATCATCTATTAAAAAAAAAGAATAACATGTATTATTTAACAGTTAGATTGTTTTACATCATTTTTCCTCCTTGGACTAATATTTTCATCACATTCCCTCATCTCCCCAAAAAGGTAAATAAGTCTGTCTAATGGTTTTATTTCTGTGCAACATTAATTAGGTTTTAAGTGTTATAAAATTTCTTTTGGATTGACATCTTACAGTTGTTATCAGGATATAATATTCAAAACATCACAAATTTACTATAAATTTTGATAACATTACTGATAAATTAAAATTGTATTGGAAGCCCATCTCTTAATGAGATGAATGGGACTTTTAAAAAAATGCAATGATGTACCTACTATTGAATAACATTATTACTAGAATGAGATGGAATTCAACATCAATTCTATTCCTATTTTTCAATTTGGTGACACAATCTGATAAATCTTACTTATCTAAATAAGCAGGTAGGAATAGAAGGTGCTTTGTTAGAATGTCACCCAATTTTTTGAACTTTTTCAGTTATTTGCCAAAAATCAACAGTGTTCTATTATCAAAAATTCTTTGTAATGATCTGTTAACTGAGAATTTGATTAGATTATTCTTCAGTGTTGTTGAAAGTGAAGAATAATAAATGGAATAACTTGTGAAAGATGTGTTATTTCTCAGCCCATAGTCATTTGCTTTCTCAATTTCTGGGAAGTACATCAAAAAAGGCTTTTATAAGTCTTATCAAATGACTTAATTATACTTTTTTTTATACTTACAAAGCACCTTGATCAGCCCATTATTCCAGAACAATTGGGGAAATAAAATATTATTAATTTCAGTATATCTTTTTGACAGATTCTTCTATTCACTACAGCTTTCAGTATTTTTGTCAACTTTGGAGCTGGAGATTTAGCATATTCAACATATGAAAAATGTTTGCCATATATAAGTTAATTGGCAAAGCCAATTCTTGCCATTAAAACAGCCAAATCAGACTTCTAAAAGGAGAATAATACATAAATACATGCTTTGAGGAGTATTATAAAAACAACATGTAATAATGCAAGGATGCAAAATTAAGATAGGTTTCTAAAAGTAGCCAATATTAAAATGATATAAGTATGGTCTATTTTATAATATTATAAAAGGAAGAATAGTTCTATAGATTGTTTCTCATCATTTAATATGTAATGATGTAACAACATAAAAAAATGAATAAAATAGAGCTACATGTAACAACATGGATGAATCTTAGCAATGTGGAATGAAAAATTAAGCCCAGGAAGACCACATATATAATAATAATTTTAAAAACTTCAAAACCCAACAAATCTAAACAACTTGTTGTTAGGTATACATATACATGTGCTAAAGTTATATATGTGTGTAATCAAAATATGTGAGTGGATTTACATATGGTTACTAGAGATTTTTTTAATCTTAGGAGAGTGGCAAACTGGTGCTTCTAAGGGGAAAGGAGAAAGAACTGATATTTGTTTGAACTCATATGATTGATACTGTGTAAAACTTAGTAATAGGTAACATTTATGAGCAATTATTCCACCTTGAGCACCTTTTAAAGTGCTTTACACACATTATGTGATTAATCTCCCTTTGAGGTTGGTACTGTGATTATTTCTATTTTAAAGATGAAATAACTGAGGCTCAAGAAGGTCATGTAATTTGTCCAAAGGCATATATGATAAATGGTGGAGCCAGAATTCTAACAAAGCGTAATTCTCACAACCACCCTGAGATTAATTATCATTTCCATTTCAAGAACCTGAGGCTCTGTGGTTTGCCCAAGATTCTTAAGCAGAACTGGTGTTCCAGATATAACTGTTAGTCATTTGTAACTCTGATAGAACTTGGTGCTTCTAATGTATAAGGGATACAAAGAACAGACAACAAACATTGATAGCGATTATTTTGGCAAAAAATCCAAAGCAATTCTACAGGTAAGCGTTAGTAAATATTGAGGACTTAATGTTAATGAATGTTTATTTAAAAGCAATTCTATGGCCCCCTATTATATTATTCAGGGAACAGTAAATACATGAATAAAGAAGGCTATCTCTAGAAAACAGCCACAGATCCTTGGAATTTTATGTGTATAGAACACACCTCTTTACTCTTATTTATCTTGTCTGGCACTTCTCTTTCTCTTTCGTGCAACATAGAAAAAGTCTGGGAATGTTGCCCAAGTGCTTGGAAGTCATTTGGTTCCAGCTGCTACCTCATTTCCACTGAACAAAATTTTTGGACCAAGAGTGAGCAGAACTGTGTTGGGATGGGGGCTCATTTGGTGGTGATCAACACAAAAGCAGAGCAGGTACTTTTGTTTTCTTTATTTGTCATTAAAAGTTTTTAAATTATGGAAAAAGTAATGCAAAATTTATACCTTAACCATTTTTAAGGGTTCAGTTCAGTAGTGTTAACTATATTTACATTGTTGCAAAAAGATCTCTACAAATTTTTCATCTTGCAAAACTGAAACTCTATACCCACTGAACAATCATTGCCCATTTCCCTGTCTCTCCAGCTCCTGGCAACCACCCTTTTACTTTCTGTTTCTTGAATTTGACTACTTTAGATACCTCATTTAAGTGGAATCATACAGTATTTGTCTTTTTGTGACTGCCTGATTTCACTTAGTATAGTGTGCTCAAAGTTCATCCATGTTGAAGCATGTGACAGGATTTTCTTCTTTCTTAAGGCTGAATAATATTCCATTGTATATATATATATATATTTATTTATTTATTATTTATACCACATAATGCTTATCCATTCATCCATTGATGGATATTTGGGATGCTCTCACCTCTTAGCTATTGTGAATAATGCTGCATGAATGTAAGTATGCAAACATCCCTTTGAGATCCTGCTTTCAATTATTTTGGAATTATACCTCGAACTGGGATTGCTGGATCAGATAGTGATTCTAATTTTTTGAGGAACAACCACCTGTTTTACATATTAGCTGTACTATTTTACACTCCTACAAAGAGTTCACAAGGGTTCCAATTTCCCCACATCCTTGACAACACATTTTCTTTTTCTTTATTTTGGTATTGGCCATCCTAAAGGGTGTGAGGTAATATTTCATCAGTGTTTTGATTTGTGTTTCTCTAATGATTAGCAATATTAAGCATCTTTTCATATAGTTGTTGGTCATTTGTATACCTTCTTTGGAGAAATGTCTATTCAAGTCTTTTGCCCATTTTTATTATTTTTTATTGAGGTATAATTGACATATAACATTATATTAGTTTCAGGTGTACAACATAATGATTCAACATTTGTTTATATTGTGAATGATCACCACAGTAAATCTAGTTAACATTTGTCACTATACATAGTTATAAAATATTAAAGTCCTTTGCCCATTTTTTTAAGTTGGGATATTTGTTTTTCTGTTCCCGAGTTACAGGAGTTTTTATATATTATAGGTATTAACCCTCTATCAGATATATGATTTGCAAATATTTTCTCCCATTCCGTGAGTTGCCTTTTTACTCTCTTGATTATTTCCTTTGATGCACAGAGTTTTTACGTTTGATACAGTTATATTAGTCTATTTTTTTCTCTGTTGCCTGTGCTTTTGGTGTCACATCCAAGAAATTGTTGCCAAATCCAATGTCATAAAGCTTTTCCCTTATGTTTTCTTCTAGGAGTTTTATAACCTTACATTTGGTCTTACATTTGGGTCTCTCTTCCATTTTGAATTAATTTTTGTGTGTGGTGCAAGGTAAGGGTCCACCTTCATTCTTGCATGTGGCTATCCAGCTTTTCCAACACCATTTGTTGAAGAGATTATTCTTTCCTGATTGTGTAGTTTTGAAAGCTTGTTGAAGATCATTTAGCCATATATGTGAGAGTTTATTTCTGGACTCTATTCTGTTCCATTGAGGTATATGTCTCTTGTTATGCCAGTATCATACTGCTTTGAGAACTATAGCTTTGTAATATGTCTTAAATTTTTTTGCGTGTGAGGAAGATTGTCCCTGAGCTAATATCTGTGCCCATCTTCCTCTATTTTGTATGTGGGACGCCACCACAGAATGGCTTGATGAATGGTGTGTAGGTCCACAACTGGGATCCGTACGTGTGAACCCCATGCTGCTGAAGGAGAGTGTGCAAAGTTAACCATTATGCTACCAGGCCAGCCCCTGTAATAGGTTTTAAAATCAGGAAGTGTGAGGCTTCCAAATTTGTTTTTTTTTTTTCAAGATTGTTTTGGCTATTATGGGTCCCTTGAGTTTCCATATGAATTTTAGGGTTTTTTTCTATTTCTGTTTCAATGGCAAAAAAACCATTGGGGTTTTCACAGGAATGGCATTGAATCTGTAGATTGTTTTGGGTAGTATGGGCATTTTAACAATAGTAAGTCTTCCCATGCATGAACATGGATGTCTTCCCACTTATTTGTGTTTTCTTTGATTTCTTTCAAAAATGTTTTGCAGTTTTCAGACTACAAGTTTCTTGCTTCCTTGGTTAAGTTTATTCCTAAGTATTTTACTCTTTTGATGCTACTGTAAATGGGATTGCTTTCTTAATTTCTTTTTTAGATTGTTTATTGTTAGTGTATAGAAATGCAACTGATTTTGGTATATTGATCTTGTATCCTAAACTATGCTGAATTTGTTTATTAGTTCTAACAGTTTTTTTTCCAACTTTAAAGATGTAGAATTGACATAAAATATTGTATAAGTTGAAGGTGTACAATGTGATGATTTGATACACACATATATTGCAAAATCATTACCACAAAATGTCAGTTAACACATCCATCAACTCACATAATTACCATTTTCTTGGTGGTGAGAACATTTAAGTTCTATTTTCTTGTCAACTTTGAAATATACAATACCATATTGTCAACTATAGTCACGATGCTGTCTGTACATTAGATCCCCAGAACTTATCCATCCTATAACTAGAAGTTGGTACCCTTTGACTAACATTTCCTCATTTCCTCCACACCCTCACCAGCTGGACCATGATTATAGTCTCTGATTTTATGAGTTTGGCTTTTTTAGATTTCATGTGTAAGTGAGATCATACAGTACTTGTTTTTCTCTCTCTGACTTATTTCACTTAGCATAATGTCATCTAGTTTCATCCATGTTGTCACAAATGGCAGTGTTTCCTTCATTTTTATGGCTGAATAATATTACATTTTATATATATATATAGTATTTTATACTGTATTATATATATACACACACACACACATATATATATATAGCACATTTTCTTTATCCATTCATCCATCTATGGACACTTGGGTTGTTTCCATATCTTAGCTATTGTTAATAATACTGCAATAAACATGGGGGTGCCGATATATCTTCAAGAGAGCGATTTCATTTCCTTCTAATATATACCCAGAAGTGGGATGCTGGATCATGTGGCAGTTCTATTTTTAACTTCTTGAGTAATCTCCATAGTGTTTTTCATAGTGGCTATACCAATTTACATTCCCATCAACCATGCACAGAGGGACCCTTTCTCCACATTCATTTATTATCTCTTGTCTTTTGATATAAGTCATCCTAAAAGGTGTGAGGTGAATCTCATTGTGATTTTGATTTACATTTCCTTAATGATTAGTAATGTTGAGCACCTATTGGACATTTGTATGTATTCTTTGGAAAAATGTCTATTTGGTCTCATCTGGTTTGCAAATATTTTCTTCCATTGTGTAGGTTGACTTTTCATTTTGTGATTGTTTCTTTGCCTGCACAGAGGTCTTTTTAGAATCCTAGAACCCTGTGGCTCAGTACATAGAAGTTTTGTCTATAAAATAATGAGAATGGTATAATTACCATAGGAAATTACATTGTCTGATATATCATAAACATTACCTGCAACTACTTTTTAATCAAAATAACATCACATCAAAAAGGTACACATTTGGCCTGTGTGCCAAGGTGGCTCAGATGCAGGTCGTCTCTGCTGAAGAGGGAAGACAGTGCTTGATGTACCAGAACAGGTGGAGCTGGGAGAGGAGAAGGCAGGCAGTAGACTCTGCCAATCCTATCTTTCCAAGATTGAAGATCTCCAGTCAATTGTAAATGATGTAATTATAAGAAGAAAACTGGAAAATTCACAAATATGTGGAAATTAAACAACACGCTACTGAACAACCCAAGAGTCAATGAAAAAAATCAAAAGAGAAATAAAAAATACCTTGAAACAAATGAAAATACAACAAACCAAAACTTTGGGGAGGTAGCAAAAGCAATTCCAAGAGGGAAGTTCATAATGATCAATCCCTACTTCAAGAAACAAAGAAAATCTCAAATAAACAACCTAACTTTACACTTCAAGGAACTAGAAAAAGAAGAACAAATAGAGTCCAAAGTTAGTAGAAGGAAATAACAAAGTTCAGAGCAGAAACAAATGAATTAGAGACTGAAAGACAATAGAAAAGATCAGTGAAACCAAGAGCTGGTTCTTTGAAAAGATAAACAAAATTGACAGATCTTTAGACTCATCAAGAACAAAAAGGACTGAAATAAAGTCAGAAATGAAAGAGGAGACATTACAACTGATACCACAGAAATACAAAGGATTATAAAAAGACTACTACAATTATACACCAACAAATTGGACAACCTAGAATAAATGGATACATTCCTAGAAACATACAACCTCCAGGACTGACTCATAAAGAAACAGAAAATCTGAACAGACCAATTAGTAGTAAGATGATTCAATCAGTAATCAAAAACCTCCCAACAGGGGCTGGCTGGGTGGTGTAGTGATTAAGTTTTCCCTCTCCACTTTGGTGGCCTGGGGTTAGCAGGTTCATATCCTGGCTGTGGACCTATGCACTGCTTATCAAGCCATGCTGTGGTAGGCCTCCCACATATAAAGTAGAGGAAGATGGGCATAGATGTTAACCCAGGGCCAATCTTCCTCGACAAAGAAAGGAGGATTGGCAACAGATGTTAGCTCAGGGCTAATCTTCCTCACCATTATATATATCTATTTTTACATAATATATATTTTTAGGTAAATATATATGTATATTTATGCCAATACATACAAATATATATATTTATATATTACAAAGCTATAGTGATCAAAACTCTATGGTATTGGGTGTAAAAACAGACACATAGATTGATGGAACAGAATAGAGAGCCCAGAAATAAACCCACACATATATGCTCAATTAATTTATGACAAAGGAGCCAAGCATATACAATGGGGAAAGGACAGTCTCTTCAATAAATGGTATTGGAAAAACTGGAAAGCCACATGCAAAAATATGAGATTGGACCACTATCTTACACCATACACAAAACATAACTCAAAATGGATTAAAGGAAAAAAATGCTCCCACCACAGAACATAGGTTTTCTCTTCCATACAATGCTAGAGACACAACATTAACTCTCTCCACCTCTGTTTTTATTTTATTTTTTCTATCTCTACAGTGTTTTCTTTTTTTATACTCTGTGCAAGCAATGCCAAAAAAACTGGATTAAAGACTTTAACATAAGACTTGAAGCCACAAAGCTCCTGGAAGGAAACATAGGTGGTAAGCTCCTTGACATCAGTCTTGGTGATGAGTTTTGGATTTGACAGCAAAAGCAAAGGCAACAAAAGCAAAAGTCAATAAGTGAGAGTATGTCAAACTAAAAACTTCTGTACAGCAAAGAAAACCATCAACAAAATAAAAAGGCAACCTATTAAATGGGAGAAAATATTTGCAAATCATACATCTGATAAGGACTTATCCAAAAGATATAAAGAACTTACACAACTCAACAGTGGAAAAAAACAAAACAAAACAAGCAGTCTGATTAAAAATGGGCATAGGATCTGAATACACATTTTACCAAAGAAAACATGCAGATGGCCAACAGGTACATGAAAAGATGTTGAACATCACCAGTCATCAGGGAAATGCAAATCAAAACCACAATGAGATATCACCTCACACCTGATGGAATGGCTATTGTCACAAAGACAATAAATATAAGTGCTGGCAAGGATGTGGAGAAAAGGAAACCCTTGTGCACTGTTGGTGGGAATGTAAATTGGTGCAGCCACTATGGAAAACAGTATGGAGGTTCCTCAAAAAAGTAAAAATAGAACTACCATATGATTCAGCAATCCCACTTCTATGTATTTATCAACAAAACACTAGCTCAAAAAGATATATGCACCCCCATGTCCACTGTAGCACTATTTTCAGTAGCCAAAATATGGAAACAACCTGAGTGTCAATTGACAGATGAGTGAATAAAGAAAATGTGGTATATATATATATAGTGTATTATTCAGCCATAAAAAAGGAGAAAATCTTGCCATTTGTGACAACATAGAGGGACCTTGAGAGCATTATGCTAAGTAAAATAAATCAGGAAGAGAAAGACAAATGTCATATAATCTCACTTATGTGTGAAATCTGAAAACAAAAACCAAACTTATAAAGAACAGATTGGGGGAGGGTAAGGGGTGCATGAAATAGTGAAGGGAATCAAAAGGTACAAACTTCCAGTGTTAAAATAAATAAATCATGGTGCTGTAGTGTACAGCATGGTGACTATCATTAACAACACTGAATAGCATATTTGAAAGTTGCTAAGAGAATAGATCTTAAAATTTCTCATCAGAAGAAAAAAATTTTTGTAATTATGTGTTGTGACAGATGTTAACTAGAGTTATTGTGGTGATCATTTCACAATACATACAAATATCGAATCATTATGTTGTACATTTGAAACAAATATAATATTGTATGTCAACTATATCTCAAAAAAAGGTGTCTATTCTTGGCCACTAAAATTAATTAGGCAATTTGGGAATAAGAGACAGATTCTTTCTTTCTCTCTCTCCTTTTTAAATTCCACAATATCAAACTACAGATACACTTAAGCTGCAATAGTAATACCAAAAAGTGAAATGGGTGTTTGCTTTTTAAAATCATTGAAACATGTAAAATGACTTGGCGGATAACAATACTATTCTATGATAAGCAGAGTACTTTTAAAAATAGAAATTAATGTCAGGGAAACTTACCTATGTTTTATAAAACACCCTTGGCTGAGGAACTCTTGGCTGTTCTATAAAACACCCTTGGCTGTTCTCTCTTCCCTAGAATATTTGCTTTATGTCAGAGAATCTCAGGACAATACACAGGAAATTTTTCTTAAGCCTGCAGGTTCAATCCAAAATTAATTTAAAAATAATGGCACTCATCTCAAAGAAATTGCCTATGGGAAAACAATCTAGATAGATCAAAAAGGTAACATAGAGGCCCAAATGGAAATTAAGATGAATAGTTTTTTAAGAAACTAATCACTACAGTTAAAATCTAGTAAGCACGCCTTTACATTTAACTTTTACAAGTATTTACTACTTCCTAGGGAAGTACTACTTAGGAGAGTAGAGAAACAAATTTGAATTTTGATAAGGCAAATGCAGTTTCACTGAAAAACAACCAGAAATAAGATGGAAAGCATATAAACTTACAAAATTAAAAAATGATGGAAGAGCAAAATGTGACATGTATACTTAAAAGGAATTCTGTGTCTTCATAGAAAAAAGGATAAATTCTGTCTGAGACATGAATTCATCATCATCTAGTGATGGCGTTGGTGTTTTGCCCTGTCCTCTTGCCCAGTGAGCCATCATGTGACTGTTCCTCATACCTGCGTTTTCTTTTCTCTTTAGAGCTATAAAGGACCTTTTGTTTGATCTGGAAATTTCAATCTATGACTCCTTTTTCTTCACACAGAATTTCATTGTCCAGCAGCTGAATCAATCACTTTCTTATTTTCTGGGACTCTCAGATCCACAAGGGACTGGCAATTGGCAATGGATTGATAACACACCTTACAAGGAAAATGTCAGGTGAGTGCAGGCTCAGATGAATGAACCATAGGGTCTGTTTACATAGAACATTTAGGGAAATTTGTTACCAGTGACTATTAACAGTAATACAGTCATAATTATGATAACAGATTCTAACAATTATTAAGCTTTTATTAAATGTATGCATTATCTCATTTAAACTTCTTGAAAGCTTCTTTCTCAGAACTCATTTTACTGATGAAAAATTGAATAACTTGCTCAAGGTCAATAAATTAGTAAGATGAGAAACTCAGTCTCAACTCCATGTCTATCTAACTCCAGAGATGGTGCTGTCAACCTTTATATTGTGCTGCCTCTAAAACACATGTAGACATTTCAATTAAATTTTTCTCCAATTAATAAAATTTGAAATACTTCGGTCAGAACTATGTTCAATTTTAGTAGGACAATTATATAGTAATACCATTTATTTGCGGCTTTCAAAAAGCTCAGAATTTAATTACACGTTATCTTTTTTGATTCTCACACAATCTTATGAGCTATTTGGGGACCTTATTATGATCTGTATTTTTATAGATGAAGACTCTAATACCTGGGGGATTAAATTACTTCCTTAAGGGTAAAATGAGGCAGCAGCAAAACTGATCTCTTAGTTCCAAAAATAATGTCCTACCCCCACTTCTCCCACCTGCTACCACAGATTGTATTCCTTGAAGGCAGGGTAACTTTTCATGTCCAGACTCAAGCACCCTGACACTTGTTTGAGGTAGCTCCATGAGAACAGAGAAACTTTGGGACGTGACAAGAGTACACAAATGAAGGACACTTTATTACATGCCACTAAGAAAGGAACTGTTTAATAACCTGGGTCAGGGTGAGGGTTCTGTATAGAGAAGGAAGTAAAGATTTGTTTCTAGGGGAAAGGTCCGAGATTACTCTATTTCATAAAAGTTTTGCGAGGAGAATGTTAGATGAGCAATTGTACAAGTGTGTGTCCTCACTTGAAGTTTTTGAGGAGGGCAGTAAGAGGAGAGCAATCACTGGGATCTTCTTTCATCCTGAACCCCATTCTGTTCAACCCTAACCCTATATACTTTCTATTCAACTACTATGCATTTATTAAAGAAGTGTTTTTACCCTTTGTTTCTCTTTAGATTATGGCATCAGAATGAGCCCAATTTTTCTGCAGAGGAATGTGCTTCAATAGTTTTCTGGGATCATAGAGGATGGGGCTGGAATGATGTTTTCTGTGATTCTAGTAGGAATTCAATATGTGAGATGAAGAAGATTTACCTATGAGTGGAACTTTATTCATTGACACCTTTAAAATTGAGACCTATAATAAAAATGATAATTTATGAATAATCCTCATCACAGAGGTTCATGGAAATATTCAGATGCCTTTCTCCATTCAATCATCTCTCTTCTAATTTCCCCTTTTCTACTGATAGTTCCATCTTTTCCAATGATAGAATGAGCTCTCCCTCCCTTTGTTTTTTTCTTTAATTTGTTATTCAGTCTTTTCTTTCCTTTCTTCACACTTCTTTTCACAAACATTTCTTGTGCCAGATATTGTATTATTTTGTCTATTAGAAGACTCATAAGGAGGTAACTTTTGAAAATTATGACCTTCCTTCCTCAAAATGCCATTGAGAAATCCTTTTGGTTAAGATGGTGACGGGACCGCAATCATCTGAAGGCCTAGGAAGAGATAAAGGATCTACTTTCTCGATGTCTCACTCACATGGCTGGCAACGTGGTATTGGCTCTGGGTAGGAGACCTCAGTCCCTCACCACAGGGAATTCTCCATAGGGTTACTTGAGTGTTCTCACAATATGGTGGCTGGCTTCCTCCAGAGCAAGTAATCTAAGAGAACAAGTAAAAGCATCAAGGTCTTTTATGATCTAGTCTCAGAAGTCAAACACCATAACTTCTGGTGCATTCCATTGGTCACAAAGATGAAACATGATATAATAAAGAAGAGAACTACCCAAAGACATGAATAGCAGAAGGTGAGAAACATTGAGGGCAATCTTGGAGGCTGGCTACCATAGCAGGATTTCTTTAAAAAGATACAAAATACGTGTACTAAGGAGGAAAATAATTAAAAATTTTTTAGCACTAAAATTATATTCATAAAAGCACTATCAAGAAAATTTTTAAAAAATGAACCAGGAGAAGATAGTTCAAATACTTGTAACTAACACAATAGTAATACCAAGAATGTATAAATAACCATCACAAATCAATTAGAGAGACAAAAAATGGGCAAAATATTTGAAGACCATTTCACAGAAGAGGTAATACATAATCCAACAAACATGTTTTTATAGAGATGCTCGCTTCACTCATATTTTGAGAACTGCAAGTCGAGACCACAATAATATACAATTTCATGTCCATTTTAGTGGCAAAAATTAAGAAACAGATAATACTAAGAGTTGGAGGAGATGCAGATAAATGGGATCTCTTATGCATTGCTGATTTGAGTTTGTATTGGTCTGACCACATTGGAAAGTACATCAATCTACATTTTTCCTGTGTAAACATCATCCAGCACATGCTATATTGAGATCTAAGGTCTATGAAATGTGGGTAGTAAAATGAAGAGTTGTTCTGTGGGGATAACTTTAACCAGGGACACCTGCATAATATGCTTATATTATTTAGGCACATATATGGTAAAAGGGAAAACAAATCAAGGATTTGATAAGCACAAAGCCCAATATAATGGTTATATTTGAATGGTAGGCAGGGGGTGGGATTGGGAGAAGCACATAGGCATGTGATAGATAAAGTTCTAGTTTTTGTACTGGACAGTGGTGTTCATATAATAAACATCAAACACAACAAAATAAAGCAAGAATGTCAAGAAGATAGTGTGTTATGAATCTCAAATTATGATTAAAATGTTTTTGTGCATCCAAAGTCCAAATATGAACAATAAATAATTGGAGACTAAATTAATAATAATTGGGGGTTCTTGACTAACTCTTTTGGGTTCAAGATCATACTGCAGTAGTAGTGATTCCAGGATCCAGAAGCTGTTGTCTCCATGCCACAATTGTCTCTCCACCCACAAGAGGCTGGTGGCTGGTGACTGGAATACTCAGTCTAGCCACAACAGTTGCATCTGGAAATTCACAATTTATGACCTTGATTATCAGCAGAAACATAAGCAGGAAACTAGCTCCTGCCTCATTTTTACTTCCAGGTCTTACACTATTGAGTTTAATTGGTGGTTACAAATTTGCATCAAGAAAGTAGTTGGAAAGGAGTCTGGAAAATATAGTTTGTAGCTTTCTAGCCTCTGGAGCACTGGTAGGCACAACAAAGGAGGTGGGAATGGATGCTGAGTGCTGATTGACTAGATCTGGCACAGTTGAGATGTGGCATTCTTGAAACACATTGTAAGCTTTGATCTAAGCATCTCTATCCATAAGTGAGATGACCCACAGTTTTCTTTTTGGTGCTGTTCATAGTTTGAAATCAGTTAGTGTTAACATTGTAGAATGACTCAGAATGCTTTTCTTCTTTTTCTATTTTATGAACAGTTTGGTTAAATTTGCCTGTAATGTACTGTTTTAGTCTGTCTGAACTGCTATAACAAAATACCATAGAGTGGGTAACTTATAAACAACAGAAATTTACTTCTTACAGTTCTGGAGGCTGGGAAGTCCAAATGAAGGCACCAGCATAATTACATTTTGGTGAGGGCCCTCTTCCTAGTTCATAGCCAGCAGCTTCTTGATGTGTCCTCATACGGTGGAAGGGGAGTCTAGGGGTCTCTCTGAAGCTTCTTTTATAAGGCTCTAATCTCACTCATGAGGGCTCCACCCTTATGACCTAAGCATCTCCCAAAGGCCCCACCTCCTAATACCATCATCTTTGTTTGGATTTCAACATATGAATTTGAGGGGGACACAAACATTCAGACCAAAACATGTAGGTACATGTCTCTTAGAAGTTGGTTAAATTTTCTTGTAAAGTTCTCTGGACTTGCTGCCTATTTAAGACTGTTTCTTTTACCACATTTTCCTCTTTTTTTGGATGATCTGATTGCCTTTTTTATGATTTTGAGGCTTAGGGTTTCTAACTCTTCTTTGTTGATTTTGTTAATTTTTATTTTCTAGAAAACCATCTATTTCATATTAATTTTTAATTTGCTGGTTTGATTAACTAGCTAGAGCAGCTCACACAACTCAGGAAAACAGTTTACTTACTAGATTTCTGGTTTAATACAAAGGATATTAAAGGAGATGAATGAACAGCCAGATGAAGAGATGTATAGGGTGAGTTCCAGAAGGGTGCTGAGCACAGGAGCTTCTGTCCCCATGAAGTTTGGGACACCCCACCCTCCTGGCACATTGTTCACCAACCTGGGAGCTCTCTGAACCCCATCCTTTTGGGTTTTTTATGGAGGCTTCATTATTTAGGCATGGTTGATTAAATCATTGGTCATTGGCAATTAACTCAACCTCCAGCTCCACTCCCCTCCCTGGAGGTTGGGGGGTGGGGCTGAAAGTTTCAACCCTCTAGTCACACAGTTGGTCCCAGCCTCCCTCCTGAGGATATCTAAGGGCTTTCCAAAAATTGTCTCATTAACATAAACTCAGGTGTAGATGAAAGGGGTTTGTTTGGAATAACAAGAGACATCCAGTTTGCTTTTATTGCTCTGCAGTTATTTCAGGAACCAAGGACAAAAACTAAATATTAAAACAAAAGATTGCTCTAATCACTTAGAAAATTACAAGGGTTTTGGGAGCTGTGAGTCAGAAATGAAGGACAAAGGCCAAATAAATATCTTATTACATATTTCTTATTATAAATCACTATATCACAATCCACAATAGACTTTTGCATTATATAGCAAACTTTGAAACAAATTACCTAATAATTTAATATAGTCATGCACTGCACAACACCGTTTTGGTCAATGACAAACTGCATATATGACAGTGGTCCCATAGATTAGCACCATATAACCTAAATTTGCAGTAGGCTATACCATCTAGATTTGTGTAAGTACACTCTATTGAAACTGGTGACCAGGCAGCCATTAATGATTATTCTTAAAAGTTCCATTAATGATTATTCTTAAAAGTTATGTTGATAAGCAACGTATTATCAGACTCCCACTAGGTTCCTTTTGGTAAAGTCTCTGACACTTGGGTCAACATGGTAGTGGGACTTAAATCACTTTTCAGGAACTGAGAGCTGACTCCTTGTCCAATTCAGGCTGGTTGAGAACACTAACTCATCACTGGGCCTGCACAAATGTCCAATAAATGACCTCTGACATGGGGGGGCAAAAACTCTACTGTCAGATAATGCTAATGCCACCATCTTGTGAACATGCATCCTATGAAGAGCCATGAAGCTTGACTATGCTTGCAGAGCATCAATTACCTCACTTTTCCTTACCTCTAATCATTTATCCCCACACTTCAGACCACCCTGCCCCTTTATCACATAAATATCCCTAAGGTCAGTTTTCAAGGAGGCAGATTTGAGACTTGTTCTCCATCTTCTCACTTGGCTGCCTTATGAATAAACCCTTTCTCTGCTGCAAAACTCATCATCTCAGTGATAGGCATACTGTGTGGGAGGCAAAATGGGCCTGGTCAGTAACACTATGATGTTCACACAATGACAAAATCACCTAACAATGCATTTATCATATTGTATCCCTGTCATTAAGTGGTGTGGCCGTACTTATTAAACATATTAGTGGGTACATTTATATGCAAATGCTGCACAACAGGAATTATGTTTCCTTCATTGCAATGAAAATACTGTAATGTAAGAAAAAACAACCCATCTAAATTAGGCCTGGATTGATTGGGCTCAAGGTGTCTGGCAGAAGAAAGCAAGAGCCTATAAATGTCTAACCATTTGGGGAAAGGATTGAGAAGTTAGTATGATACATTTCATCTGGACTTATGAGCAACTTGGATAGTTTTTGCTATGACACATATGCAGATTCTAGTAAGTTGTTTTCTCTTGAATAGAAATTTTGGATAAGAACTTTGTAGGCTGCCTAGGTAAATATTTGGATATTGAAACTTCATATGAGATGTCTGTATATTGAAGCCATGTATTAGGTACATACAAGATTAGAGTTATTATTTGTACTTGGCAAATTAAATTTTTTACCATTTTGACATCACTTTCTTTAACTATATTAATGCCTGTGGTTTTACTTTTTCTACTGATATTAAAATAGATACACCAACCTTCTTAATGTTAGTGTTGTAAGGTATTTTTTTCTCTCTTTTATTTTTGACTTTCTTGATCCTTATGTTTTAGCAGTGCTTCCTATAAACAGCATATAGTTAAAATTTTAAGTTCAATCTGACAATCCATTTTTTAGGTGGCAAATTTAATGCATTTACATTTATGGCAATTCCTCATATATATGCTTTTAAATTTATCATCTCACTATGTGGCCTCCCTTTTCCACTACATGTTTTATGTTCCTCACCCACTGCCTGTTTGTATTCTTTTAGATTGATTATTTTTTAATCATTATTTTCCCTCTTTGTTATTTTGGGAGTCATATACCTTTTTCCCATTCTTTTAGTGTCACTCTAGAAATTGTAACATGCAGCAATGACCTATCAAATCTAATGTTAACTGATGCTTTTGCTGTCCTCCTGGAGAATGTAAGAACCTTAGAACATTTTAACTCCATTGCCACTCCTCTCTATCTATAAGCTATTGTTGTCAGGTATCTTAATTCTATATATGCTTTATATACCTTACAAATTTTATTTTTCTTATATTATACAATATCCATAATGATTTATTCCTATAGTTACCATTTTTTATTTCTCTTCACTCATTCCTGTATCTCAAACCTCATAGCTAGAATCATTTTCCTTCCTTTTGAATAACAACCTTTATATTTTTATTTATATCAGTCTTCTGATGGCTTTTTTTAAGTATTTGCCTGAAAATGCTTTTATTTCACATTTACTCTTGAAGATAATGTTTGCTGGGTATAGAATTCTATGTTGGTACTGATTTTCCTTCAGGTCACTGAAATTATCATTTGACATCCTCAGGCTTTTATAATTGTTCTTAAAAATTAGCAATTCAACTAAATTTTGCCTCTTTGAAGGTAATTTCCCTTTTTCTATGGCTATATGTAAGACATTCTCTTTGTCCCTTTTCTTCTGCAGTTTCATCGTGACATGTCTAGGTAGAGATTTCTTCCCTTCTTCCCTCCTTCCTTCTCTCCCTCTACCCTTTCTTTCCTTCCTTCTTTCTCTCTTTCCTTTCTTTTCATCTTCTAACCACCCTCCCCCTCCCCCTCCTCCTCCTCTCTCTTCTTATTATTCTACCTTGAATTCCTTGGGCCTCTTGACTGTGTGGATGGATGTCTATCTTTAGTTTAGGAAAATCTTCAGCCATTATTTCTCCAATTCTTTTCTTCTTCTTTTCCTGGCATTTTATTTTAATATATGTTAAGCCTTTCTATCATCTTCTGTATCTCTTGTCCTTCTTCTGTATTTTCCTTCATTTTTTTCCTGGGCTTTATTCTTGATAAGTTTTCTCTGACATACCTTAAAGTTCTCTAACTTGTTCTTATATTGCATCTATTCTCTTGTTAATACCTTCAGTGAACTCTCAATTTCAGTTATTATATGTTTTAAGTTTTAGGATTTCTATTTGGTTATTCTTTTTACATGTTCTATGCCATTATTTATAGTTTTCATATCCCTTCTGAAATTTTCAAGTTTGACTTTTATCTTAATGAATGTGGATGTCTTATATTATATGATGAATGATTCCAATATATGAGGCTTCTGTGGGTTTGTTTCTGTAATTTTTCATTCATGTTTAAAGCATGCCTCATTATGCATGTTTGTGTGCCAGACATTTAATTTGAGAAATTATTGAAATAGAGGATTGTCCTTAGCTTAAAATGTGTAGAGAAAAAATAGACAATGGGGAAATACTAGATACTGATTTTTGTCCTCCTATTTGTGAAAACCTGCCCAATGTACCACTCAGAAGCTCAGTAGCTTCTCTGAGATAGGTAAATGCTCCCAGGAAAAAAGTGGCCCAAAATATCTGGACTCAGTCTCTGTACTTCTAGCTAATCTGATTTTGGCCAAGTAATTTTACACTTGGCCAAATATGCCACATTATATGGGTAACACTTTAATGTTTAAAAAAATTTTAATTTTTCTATTCTTAGTTGTGGTAAAATACACATAACATAAAATTTATCATCATAACCATTTTAAGTGTACAATTCGGGAGTGTTAACTACATTCACATTGTTGTGCAACCAATCTCCAGAACTCTTTTTATGTTGCAAAACTGAAACTCTATACCCATTACACAACTCTCTGTTTCTCTTTCCCCTCAATTCCTGGCAACCACCATTTTTTCTATCTATATAAATGAATTTAACCACTCCAGGTACCTCATGTATGTGGAATTATAGAGTATTTTTTTTTGACTGGCTTATTTCATTTACCATAATGAAAGTGGTTCTTCAAGATTCATCTATGTTGTAACATGTGTCATAATTTTCTTCCTTTTAAAAGCTGAATAATACTCCATTGTATGTATATACTGTGTCTTCTTTTTCCATTCCTTCATTAATGGATATTAGGTTGCTTCCACATTTTAGCTATTGTGAATAATGCTGCTATGAACATGGGTGTACAAATATCTCTTAGAGAGACTACTTTCAATTCTTTTGGGTATACAGTAGTCCCCCCTTATCCATGGTTTTGCTTTCCATGGTTTCAGATACCTGTGGTCAACCATGATCTGAAAATATTAAATGGAAAATTTCAAAAATAAATTATTTGTAAGTTTTAAATTGTGCACCTTTCTGAGTATGTAATGAAATCTTGTGCCATCCACTCTATCCCACCTGGTATACTATGTCACAATGCCCACGTCATTCATCTCACTTCATCCTATCATGTAGGCATTGTAATATCATCACAAAAAGAAGGGTGAGTGCATACCATAAGATATTTTGAGGGAAAGACTGCATTCACACAACTTTTCTTACAGTATATTGTTATAATTGTTCTATTTTGTTACTAATTATGGTTGTTGGTCTCTTACTGTGCCTAATTTATAAATTAAACTTTATCATAGGTGTGTATATATAGGAAAAACCATAGTATATATAGTATGGCACTATTGCAGTTTCAGGCATCCACTGGGGGTCTTGGAACATACCTTTCATGGATAAGGGAGGACTACTGTTTACCCAGAAGTGGAATTACTAGAACACATGGTAATTCTATGTTTAATATTTTCAGGAACCACCATAATGTTTTCCATAGTGGGTGCATTATTTTACTATTCTACCAAGAGTACTCAAATGTTCCAATTTCCCCATATCCTTGGCAACACTTATTTTCTGATTTTTTGATACTAGTCATACTCAGGGGTGTAGAGTGGTATCACATTGTGGTTTTGATTTGTGTTCTCCTAATGATTAGTGATGTTGAGCATCTTAGCCATTGATGTATTTAGGACAAAAATGCATCTCATTTAACTTTTCATGGTTGTCTTCCTCAGAAAGGTTGGTCCAATTTACCAAGTCTGCAATGACTGGATATAGAAGTCTAGACATCTGATGTTTTACTGGGATAAGAAGATATTTTAAACCTTCCTGTAGTGTGCTGAATAATAGTGCCCCAAAGATGTCCATGCTCTAATCCCAGGAACCTGTGAATATATAACCTTATACAGCAAACCAAATTTTGTAGATAGTAATAAATTAAGGATTTTGAGATGGAGAGATTATCCTGGATTACCTGGGTGGGCCCAATGTAATCACAAGGGTCCTTATAAAAGGAAAGTAGAAGGATCAGAGTTTGGAAGGACCTATGATGACAAAAGCAGAGGTCAGAGTTAGAAAGAGATTGAAGATACTGCTAGCTTGGAAGATGGAGGAAGGGACTATGAGTGAAGGAATGAAGGTGGCTTCTAGAAGGTGGGAAAGACAAGGAAATGGATTCACCTCTATAGCTCCAGAAGGAACATAGCCCTGCCAACTCACTCTGAAATTCTGACCTTCAAACCTATAAAATAATAATTTTGCATTGTTTTAAACCACTAAGTTTGTGATAATTTGTTACAGCAGCAACATGGAACTAATATACTTTCTTTGAATTTTGGCTTGCATATTGTCAGGGGCTCAGCTAAGCCAATAGGAGAGCTAAGGTGTCAGGTGTTGGTATAGCTGATTAAAACAACAAGACAAAATGAAAGTAACAATGAAGTCTTTAATCATTTACTGTGATAGTATAAATAAAAGGCTAAAACATAGTAAATGCCTAATCCCCCCCTTCCATTTTCCACATGTAATGCACACTGGTCGAGGATCAGCACAGTTGTGGGGGTCATCGCACCATTGAGAGAACCTGGAAAAGAAATCTCCTGTGGTTTTATGGACCCTGGGGCCAGGAAAAAGTTGAGGCAGAGGCCTAATACTGGAAAGATACTGAGGACTAAATCAGAGTGGAGTAAAGTACCTTCAAGTTATTCTCCTCCTCCCCAGTAAGGGGGCCTTGGCAGAGGTGCCTGAAGAAGAGCTGGGCCAAAGGCTCCTCGTAAAGAGACCTGGTATGAAGGTATTTGGGTTAGGGATGCAAATAAGCATAATTGCATAACCAGTCAGAGGGGCCTGAGTCCTTGACTGCAACTTCCTTTAGAGACTGCAATGCAATGGATGTGCACCAAATCTGGTGTGACAAGGGCAGGTTTCTGTTATGAGACCCACCAGGTAAATCCTTTGTAATTGACTGAGGTTAGGCCTGAAAAATCACACATAGATTTTTTTGGACAGGAATTGGACTCCTCAAGTTAAGATGGCTATCTTGAGTTATCTTGAGCTGTTAATTATGGACAATACAAGTATTGCTGAAGAAAAAGATGCTTATAATAGGAGAAAGGGGAAAAAGACTTGATCAGAGATCAAAATATACATTCTCACTTTTGGAATTTTTGCTTCCTTCTTATTCAAACTGCAAGTTGATTTTGTAATGCATTGCAACAAGGGAAGTGTCAGAAGGGAAGAAGAAGTAGCACACTAGACTTTCTGGCATTTTTTTTTTCCAAATCATAACCTTTAAGAAAATTATAGGAATTTTGGAGAAGGTAAAAATTAAAAGAGGAGTTCTGAGAAGAAGCAGAGCATGTTAAAAAGAGAAAAAATTTAAAAATCCCTGTGTCTAAATCATGTAACAAAAGCAGTTGAGTGTCACCGGGCCTGAGGAGGTCATGTGGACAGGAACAATGACTCTCTTGGTGATAACTAGAGTGGACACAAGAACAAAAGGCACACACCTGGCTCTCCCTGGACTTTGGCACTGGATGTCTTCACACTGACCCATTAGAGGACACTTGATATATCTTCTGTGAGAGAGAAGAATCTCAACATAACTAAGATCCCATTTCTTCCAGTCCAATGGGGTGTGGATAAACAGTAAAAATAAATTGATTTAGAAAGAAAATTAGAGATTCAATATTTATGACACACCTGAGTGTTTGAACAGAAATTCATACTTTCTGCATAATTTTTAACATCTAATTTGTTATTTCAGAAGATTTTCTGGATGCAGTTCCAGGTTCCTTGTTGCTGTCAATTCAAACTCTTGAACAAGGAAAGATAATCTTCCTTCTAATTAGCAGGCACACATCTTTATTGAAATATCCAGTCATTTTCCTGGGAAGGAAACTCTGGGTAATTCAATTGGTGATTCATGGATTATGCTTTAAGAACAGCAGAGTTATACCCTATGAAGGAACTCACCCTTTTAGAAGAGATCAAGTCACAACGAACACCGTTCACATCTGAACAATGTATACTTTCTTTTTTCCACACCTGCCAGTCTATCTCAGATTTTCTGTCATCGTCCTTCGTTTTTGTATTTGTACCTGGTCAGAGTCAAAGGATCCTCTGCTATCTTGATTTGGGATCTGGGGCTACATCCAGTTCTGCTCTTGCTTTATACTAATTTAGCACCCTTCCTGTGTTTCTATGTTCTTGATATTTATTTTAATTTATTTGCACTTTGGCATTCCTCTTGTTTTTAGTTTTGCCCCTCCCCTTGCTATCCAGAGGGCACATCAAGAGCATGATGAATAAGTGAGAAAGATGCAAAACAGGACTGTGAGTTGGTTCTTTACTTACATGACTTGGAGAGATGTCTCTGCTCTTTTGCCTGAAACTTAAATTATTCTAAAACCTTTGGTTTGTTGAGTTCTCCATTAGCAAGGGGAACAAAAAACTGATGGTGATGTTACAAGACCTGCTGTCCCTTTTCTCTGAATAAACTGTTGATCTCATTGAACCCTGAAGGTGTACAATTTCTAGCTCATTCATGAGTTTTGATTTTATCAGTAACTATTCTTCCATTTGAAAAGCTCCATCAAGAAAACAAAAAAAGTCATATTCTTGAAGTTTTTGTATATTTAATACTATTTCCCCAACAATGTGCTTCAATTAGTGTTTTGGGGTAAGAGAGAGGGCCCACATGGTAGACAGCCTCACCAAGCTATTGATATTGAAGTCAGGGAAACTACTTCTGACATTCCAAAACTTCAGTGTCACCCTTTATTGTTTTGGTAATTTTGTTGTTATTTAGCCAAGGAAATCATGAAATATTTTTCCAACATGTGCTTCACCTTGGCCTTGACTCATGAAGACTAGTTAACAACCTTCACAGTTTCTGGAAACTTTAAGAACTCTATTTTTCCAAGCACATCCTGCATAGTAAAATATTTATGGATCCTATTGTTATTTATCATTTCCTTCCTTAAACTCTAAATCATCTCTGAAAAATTGGGATGTTGCTCATCTTTCTAAGGTGAGACAACTTATGTTTCTTCCTAAGGCTTTATTTGAAAATGTCAATGAAATTTACCATGAAAAAAGTATATAGGAATAGCAGGAAGCATGAATCCTTTTTCATATTTTGAGGGCATATAAACCGATTATCTTTATGTTATATTCATGCTTATCTTTTGTAAGATCTAACATAGTAACAAAATAGAGAAACTTCATGTGAAACACCAAACAAATTATTTTAACATATTTGGAGAATTCTTTAACATTCTTTTATTATGGAATGTACTTTTGCTTGCATTTTTCTCTCTATAAAGAAAAAGCTTTTTAAATCTTTGGGAACTTTAGCCCTTAACAATACTACCTCTTTTGAGGTGGATTTTACATCTGAAGATTCCTAGTCTTTCAGAGTAGGATGCCTAAAATCTAACCTTTCTGAATAATCCAGGTTTTTCTGGGTAAAAAGTTCAGGAAAACAAATATTAGAGATTCCTGCTATGCCTCATTATGGGGATGCACATGTAGTGTTTCTAGAAGAATAACCTCAATTTGGAAGTGAGAACTTTTTTTTCATTTCCTAATGGGAGTGTAGAAGTAAGACCAAGAGTGAAAGACTAGGAGTTGATGTTGATTCCAAGAGTGATGTTCTGTAAAGTAAGCAAACAAACAATGAAAGAATCATGAAATTAGATGACTTAAGTACTAAAATAGAGATTATAACATGATAATAGGTTAGGAAAAGGGGAAATTAGAAAAATAACTCAGAGTTATGAGCAATAGAGAGGATAAAGAAAACATACAACGTAGTTTGAGATGGTGATGTGGGAAGATCCTGAACTCAATTCTTCCCACAGACACACCACATCTACAGCTAGCACAGAACAATTCCTACTGAAAGAAACCCCAAACCTAGCTGAGCAACTCCTACACATCAGGTGACTGAGGAAAAACTCACATCAATATGGGTAGGAGAGGCCGAAACACAATCTTGCCATAAACTCCACCCTTACATGGCAACCCACAATCAGGAGGGAAGGTACAACACTCAGCTTCTCCCTGAAGAGTGAAGGGCTTTAACCTCACATCTGGAACCCCAGCTTTTAAGACCTGAACCTGAAAGACAGCCCCAAAACATCCATCTTTGAAAGTGACGTAGGAAAAATTTAAAACACTAAGGTGTATGAGGAAGCTCTTCTAGTTTAGACCTGAATTGGCCTGAATTTTATTTTAACCAGAGCAACCTGACTTATGGCCTGACAAATATACATTGTACATCTGCTTTAACTCACTCCCCTAAAGTAAAGAATGTACTCTTTGAAGATAAGGATGAATGCCTGTCTCCCTGTGATGCCAAAATCAGTACTCTTTAGAAAAATGTTTCCTTTCCCATAATGCCAGGGTCATGTTGATCCACTGTGTATGTGCCAATCTATAACAAAATATCTCCTTGAAATCTTAAAAGAATGTATCCCTGCCATACTTGATGTATGTGTCTGTTCTGAGATGGGATGTAAGAAAACCACCCCTTCTCCAAAGTGCTTTCTTCCTTTGTGAAGGCTGCTCTTGTGGGCTATAGTCTTCAGCTTGACTTGAATAGAATGCTCTATTATAGAATGATTTTTAATTATTTGCATCAATAAAAGCCAGTAAGGCTTGGGTCCATGAGACCAACAAGGCCATAGAGAACCGAAAAATAGTTCTTAAGGGGCTCATGCAAATTCACCATGGCTTAAACCCCAGGGCACAGTGCAGAGGCAGCAGACTAAAAAGCACCCTGTCTTTCTGTGAAAGAGGCCTATTTGCTTATCCAATCTTTGACTTTAGGGGCAGGCAGGCATCTAATTTAACACACATAGGGGCTGACTGAAATACTCTCCAAAGACTGTGGAGGCCAGCAGGCACCATCCTCACATTCTCCCTTTGCCTCACTCCAGGTCAGAGTTATCTCCTGGAAAGAAGCTACTGTGTATGTCTGGGGCCCCAGTTTTTGCAACTGCCACTCAGGGGACACCCTTTGATCACCTGGGGGCTTACATTTGTGGGCCTCACAGTTCTGTAAAAAATAGAGAGAATTCTTTTAAATTGAGGTACCATTGGTTTATAACAATATATGTATTTCAAGTGTACATCATTATGATTTGACTTCTGTATATACTACATAATGTTCACCATCAAAAGTCTAGTTCTATCTGTCACTATGAAAATCACCCTCCTTACCTTTTCACCCTCCCCTAGTCCCCTTCCCCTCTGGTAACCACCAATCTGTTCTCTGTATTTATGTGTTACTTTTTTTTTTATCTTCCACATATGAGTGAAATCATATGGTATCAGCCCTTGTCTGACTTATTTCACTTGGCATAATACCCCCAAGGTCTATCCATGTTGTCACAAAGGGCAAGATTCCATCTTTTTTATGGATGAATAGTATTCTATTGCATATATATACACACCAAATTTTCTTAATCCATTCATCTAGTGATGGCTACTTAGGTTGTTTCCATGTCTTAGCTACTGTAAATAATGCTGCAATAAACATGGGGGTGCATATATCTTTTTGGATTAGTGTTTTTACTTTCTTTGGATAAATATCCAGAAGTGGCATAACTGGATTATATGGTAATTCTATTCTTAATTTTTTGAGGATTCTCCATACTATTTTCCATGGTGTCTGCACCAATTTACATACCCACTAACAGGGTGTGAGTGTTCCCTTTTCTCCACATCCTCTCCAACACTTATTATTACTTGTATTTTTACTAATAGCCATTCTGATGAGTGTGAAGTGATAGTTCTTTGCAGTTTTGACTTGCATTTCCCTAATAATTAGTGATGTTGAACACATTTTCAGGTGCCTATTGGCCATTGGTATATCTTCTTTGGAAAAATGTCTGTTTAGATCTTCTTCCCATTTTTTAATCAGGTGGTTTGTTTTTTAGTTGTTGAGGTGTATGAATTCTTTATGTATTTTGGATATTAACCACTTATCAGATGTACGATTTGCAAATATTTTCTTCCAACTGAGAGGCTGTCTTTCATTTTCTTGATGGTATCCTTTGCTGTGCAGAAGCTTTTCAGTTTGATGCAGTCTCATTTTGGTTTTGTTTGCTTTTGTTTCCCTTGCCTGAGGAGACATATTCAAAAAGATACTGCTAAGACCAGTGACAGACAGCATACTGACTGTTTTTTTCTAGAAGTTTTATGGTTTTAGGTCTTACATTCAAGTATTTAATCCATTTTGAGTTAATTTTTGTGTATGGTGTATGATACTGGTCTACTTACACTCTTTTGCATGTGGCTGTCCAGTTTTCCCAACACCATTTATTGAAGAGACTTTCCTTTCTCCATTTTACATTCTTGGCTTCTTTGTCAAAAATTAGCTGTTCATAAGTGTGTGGGTTTCTTTCTGGGCTCTCAATTCTGTTCCATTGATCTGTGTGTCTGTTTTTGTGCCAACACCATGCTGTTTTGATTACCATAGCTTTGTAGTATACTTTGAAATCAGGTAGTGTGATTCCTCCAGCTTTGTTCTTTATTTTTCTCAGGATTGCTTTGGCTATTTGGGGTCTTTTGTTGTTCCACATAAATTTTAGGATTCTTTGTTCTATTTTTGTGAAAAATGTCATTGGGATTTTGACAGGGATTGCATTGAATCTGTCAATTGATGTAGGTAAATGGACATTTAACTATGTTAATTCTTCCAATTCATGAGCATGGAATATCTTTCCATTTGTGTCTTCAATTTCTTTCATCATTGTCTTATAGTTTATAGTGTACAGGTCTTTCACCCCCTTGTTTAAACTTATTCTTAGGTTTTTTTATTCCTTTCATTATGATTGTAAATAGGATTGCTTTCTTGATTTCTCTTTTTGCTAGTCTATTGTTATTGTACATAAATGCCACACATTTTTTGTACATTGATTTTGTACCCTGCAATTTTACTTTATTTGTGTATTATTTCTAATAGTTTTTTGGTAGATTCTTTAGGGTTTTCTAATATAAAATCATGTCATTCACAAATAGTGGCAGCTTCCTTCTTCCTTTCTAGTATGGGTGATTCTTATGTTTTTCTTGCCTAATTACTCTTGCTAGTACTCCAATAGTATGTTAAAAAGAGTGGAGAGAGTGACGTCAGCATCATGGCAGAGTGAACTTTCCACTTTTAAACTCTCCCCCCACTAAGACAACAAAACGGACATTTGCATACCAACAGAGGACACACACACAACACAAAGGTTGCCTGAGACACCCACACAGTCATACATCTGAAGGTGGATGTGCTGGAACCCCCACAGGAAGTAGGGAGAGGTAAGGAGAAATCCTCCTCCTTCCCATTCGATCAGCCATTCAGGGTCCATGCAGCTCCCTGTGGGAGAGGGGTGGCCCTCAGTGGGAAAACCACCACTCAAAGTTCTCTCACAGCCTGTGGGAATTCCAATATGGAGGAGACTGAACTGTTGTGGGGGTGCCACCATCATCTGAGAACCTCAGGAGAATAGAGAGCAAGGGAAGAATGAGAAGCCCCTGCAATTGGGCAGGCAAAAGAGAGAGCCCCTCCCCCCACATCCCCAGTACTTCAGTACAACTGGTTGGCTAGAGAACCCATGGATCACAGTGGGCTCAGAATACCGGGTGCTTGACACCCACCAGGTGGTGGCAAGTGGAAACTGTGACAAGAAATTTTCAGTATGAGAAAAAATAAGCCAACATCTGCAGGCACTATGCAAAAATACATTAAATCTCCAGGCTAGAAGGAGAATGACAAGCACCCAGAAATCAATTCTGAAGGCACAGAGAATTCAAAATAGCTATCATAAAAAAGCTCAGTGAATGACAAGAAAATACTGATAGACAATTTAATGAAATCAGGAATTTCTTCACAAAAGAGATCAAAACCACAAAGAAAAACCATCAGAAATATTGGAGATGAAAACACAATGGAGGAGATAAAGGAAAATGTGGAATCTTTAAAGAACAGAGCTGGAGGAATGAATTAGCATTTTAGAGGATAGGAATGCAAAAATGCTCTCAATAGAGGAGGAGAGAGAACTAAGACTAAAAAGAAGTGAAGAAATTCTCCTAGGAATATTCAACTCAATTAGGAAATGCAACATAAAGATTATAGGTATTCCAGAGGGAGAAGAGAAGGAAAGGTGAGCAGAGAGCTTGTTCAAAGAAATAATAGTTGAGACCTTCCCAAACCTGAGGAAGGAGGTAGATGTACAAATGAATGAAGTCAATAGATCTCCTAACTATATCAACATGAAAAGACCCTCTCTAAGGCATATAATAGTAAGCTGGCAAAAGTCAATGACAAAGAAAAATATTAAGGGAAACTAGACAAAAAAAATAAAATAATGTACAAAGGAATTCCCATTACCCTCTCAGCAGATTTCTCAGCAGAATATCTACAGGTTATGAGAGAGTAGAGTGACATATTCAAAATTCTTAAAGACAAAAACTTTCAGCCAAGAATAATCTATCCAGTGAAAATATCCTTCAGATATGATGGAGAACAAATAACGTTCTCAGATATACAAAAGCTAAGGGAGTTCATTGCCACAACACCCCCACTACAAGAAATGCTCAAGAAGACCCTCATGTCTGAAAAAACAGAGAGAGAAAGGTGATACAAAGCTTTGAGCAAGGAGAAAAATAGGTAGACAAAACCAGAAAAATTGCAGCTCTCTATCAGAATAGGTTAGCAAACACTTAATTATAAACATCGGTATTGAGGGAAGGAAAACACCAAAAATAACTATAAACTCAACACTTTAAACACACACTAACAATGCAAGATGGAATAAGTTGTGACAATAATAACTTAGAAGGGGAAGAGGAAAGGGATCAAATTGACTTAGTCTAAGGAAATAGGCCATCAGAAAATGGACTATCTCATCCACAAGATTTTTTTACAAAGCTCATGGTAAACACTAAACAAATTATCACAACAGAGTCATGTATGAAAAATAAGGAGAAAACTAAAAGAATCATCATACAGAACTACCAAACTGAATTAGAAGTCCAAAACACATGAGATGAGAAACAAAGGAAATGCAAAAGAACCAGAAAATGAGTGATAAAATAGCAACATTAAGCCCTCATATATCAATAATCACTCTAAATGTAAATGGATTGAATTCTCCAGTCAAAGACACAGAGTGGTGAGATGGATTAAAAAACGAGATCCAACAATATGCTGCCTCCAGGAAACACATCTCAGCTTGAAAGACAAACACAGGCTCAGAGTGAAAGGATGGAAGACAATACTCTAAGCTAATATCAAACAAAAGAAAGCAGCTATGGCCATACTTATATCAGACAAAGTAGACTTCAAGATAAAAAGAGTAATGAGAAACAAAGAGGGGCAATATATAATGATAAAAGGGACACTCCACCAAGAAGACATATCACTTATAAATATATATGCACCCAACACAGAAGCACCAAAGTACACAAAGCAACTATTAACAAACCTAAAAGGAGATGTTAACAACAACACAATAATAGTAGGGGATCTTAGCACCCCACTTACATCAATGGATAGATCATCCAGGCAGAAAGTCAATCAGGAAATAGTGGATTTAAATAAAAAACTAGATGAGATGGAACTCAATAGATGTATACAGAGCACTCCACCCAAAAGCAGAAGATTGCTCATTCTTCTCAAGTGCACATGGAACATTATCAAGGATATGCCATATTTTGGGCAACAAGGCAAGCCTCCATAAATTTAAGAAGGCCAAAACCATTACAGGCATCTTTTGCAACCATAATGCTATGAAAGTAGAAATCAGCTACAAGAGAAAAACTGAAAGAGTGACAAAGATTTGGAGACTAAACAACCTGCTACTGAACAATCAATGGATCATTGAAGAAATTAAAGGAGAAATCAAAAAATATCTGCAGACAAATGAAAGTGAAAATACAGCATACCAACTCATATGTGATACAGCAAAAGCAGTCCTGAGAGGGAAACTCATAGCAATACAGGCCCACCTTAACAAACAAGAAAAATCCCAAATAAGCAATTTTAAACTATACCTGACACAACTAGAAAAAGGAGGACAAACAAAGCCCAAAGTTAGCAGAAGGAGGGAAATAATAAAAATTAGAGCAGAAATAAATGAAATTGAAACAAACAAACAAAAGACAATAGAAAGGATCA
This sequence comes from Tapirus indicus, assembly GCA_031878705.1. Taxonomy (NCBI): domain Eukaryota; kingdom Metazoa; phylum Chordata; class Mammalia; order Perissodactyla; family Tapiridae; genus Tapirus; species Tapirus indicus. Next base: position 104,372,985 of record CM062918.1, on the reverse strand, counting down.
ATAAAACAAAGAGCTGGTTCTTTGGGAAGATAAATAAAATGGACAAACCCTTAGCCAGACTCACTAAGAAAAAAGAGAAGGCTCAAATAAATAAAATTAGAAATCAAAGAGGAGAAATTACAACAGATACCACAGAAATACAAAGGATTATAAGAGAATACTATGAAAAACCATGTCAACAAACTAGACAATCTACAAGAAATGGATAAATTCTTAGACCCATACAACCTCCCAAGAATGAATCAAGAAGAAATAGAGAATCTGAATAGACCAATCACAAGTAAAGAGATTGAAACAGTAATCAAAAACCTCCCCCAAAATAAAAGCCCAGGACCAGATGGCTTCCCTGGAGAATTTTACCAAACATTCAAAGAAGATTTAGCACCTATCCTTCTCAAACTATTTCAAAAAATAGAGGAAGATGGAATACTTCCCAACACATTCTACGAGGCCAACATCATCCTGATACCAAAGCCAGACAAGGACAATACAAAGAAGGAAAACTACAGGCCAATATCACTGACGAACATAGACGCAAAAATCCTCACCAAATATTGGCAAACCGAATACAGCAATACATCAAAAAGATCATCCACCATGATCAAGTGGGATTTATACCAGGGACACAGGGATGGTTCAAATATGCAAGTCAATCAGTGTGACATACCACATTAACAAAATGAAGAATAAAAACCACATGATCATCTCAATTGAAGCAGAGAAGATGTTTGACAAGATCCAACATCCATTTATGATAAAAATTCTCAACAAAATGGGTATAGAAGGAAAGTATCTCAACAAAATAAAGGCCATATATGACCAACCCACAGCCAACATCATACTCAATGGGGAATAACTGAAAGCCATCCCTCTCAGAACAGGAACAAGACAAGTACGCCCACTCTTGCCACCCTTTTTCAACAGCCAGAGCAATTAGGCAAGAAAAAGTAATAAAACGACTCCAAATAGGCAATAAAGAAGTGAAATTCTCACTATTTGCAGATGACATGATTTTATATATATAAAATCCTGAAGAATCCATTGGAAAACTATTAGAAATAATCAACAACTACACAAAAGTTGCAAGGTACAAAATCAACTTACAAAAATCCATTGCATTTCTATATGCTAATAATGAACTAACAGAAAGACAACTCAAAAAGATAATCCCATTTACAATCACAACAAAGAGAATAAAATCTCTAAGAATAAATTTAACCAAGGAGGTGGAAGACCTATGTGGTGAAAACTATAAGACATTATTGACAGAAGTCGATGATGACATACAGAATTGGAAAAATATCCCATGTACATGGATTGGAAGAATAAACATAATTAAAATGTCCATACTACCTAAAGCAATCTACAGATTCAATGCAATCCTAATCATAATCCCAATGACATTCCTCACAGAAATGGAATAAGGAATACTAAAATTCATATGGGGCAACCAAAGACCCCAAATAGCTAAAGCAATCCTGAGAAAAAAGAACAAGGCTGGAGGCATCACAATCCCTGACTTCAAAATTTACTACAAAGCTATAGTAATCAAAACAGCATGGTACTCGTACAAAAACAGACACACAGATCAATGGAATAGTTGAAAGCCCAGAAATAAAACCACACATCTACAGACAACTAATCTTCAACAAAGAACGTACAGCAGAGAAAAGAAAGTCTCTTCAATAAATGGTGCTGGGAAAACTGGACAGGCACATGCAAAAGAATGAAAGTAGACCATCTTCTTTCACCATACACAAAAATTAACTAAAAATGAATCAAAGACCTGAAAGTGAGACCTGAAACTATAAAACTCCTGCAAGAAAATATAGGAAGTACACTATTTGACATCAGTCATAAAAGGATCTTTTCGAATTCCATGTCTATTCAGACAAGGGAATCAAGAGAAAAAATGAACAAGTGGGACTTCATCAGAGTAAGGAGTTTCTGCAAGGCAAGTGAAACCAGGATCAAAATGAATAGACAACCCACCAGCTGGGAGAAAATATTTGCAAATTGTATATCCAACAAGGGGTTGGTCTCCATAACATATAAAGAACTCACACAACAGAACAACAAAAACAAAAAACCTGATCAAAAAATAGCCAGAGGATATGCACAGATACTTTTCCAAGGAAGATAAATAGTGGCAAACAGGCACATGAAAATATCTTCAACATCACTAATAATCAGGGAGATGCAAATCAAAACTACACTAAGATATCACCTTACACCTGTTAGAATGCCTATAATCACCAAGACAAAAAACATCATATGTTGGAGAGGTTGTGGAAAAGTGGGAACCGTCATTCACTGCTGGTGGGAATGCAAACTGGTGCAGCCTCTACGGAAAACAGTATGAGATTCCTCAAAAAATTAAAAATAGAAATACCTTATGATCCAGCTATCCCACTACTGGATATCTATCCAATGAACCTGAAATCAACAATCCAAAGAGGCTTATGCACCCCTATATTCATTGCAGCATTATTCACTATAGCCATGAAGTGGAAGCAACCCAAGTGTCCCTCAACTGATGATTGCATAAAGAAGATGTGGTATATACATACAATGGAATACTACTCAGTCATAAAAAGAGATAAAATTGTCCCAATTGCAACAACATGGAAGAACTTGGAGGGTATTATGTTAAGTGAAATAAGCCAGGGAAAGAAAGACAAACACCACATGATTTCACTCATATATGGAATATAAATTAACACATGGACAGACAGAATGGTTTGGTGGTTACCAGGGGCAAGGAGGATGGGGGTGGGCACAAGGGGTGAAAGGATGCGTTTATATGGTGACTGACAAACAATAACACACAAGTAAAATTTCACATTATAAACTATGAAGGCATCAACAACAACAAAAAGAGGGAATTGAAACAAAAAAAAGAGTGGAGAGAGTGAGTATCCTTGTCTTGTTCCTCTTCTGAGAGGAAGAGCTTTCAGTTTCTCACCATTCAGCATGATGTTAGCTGTGGGTTTGTCATATATGGCTTTTATTATGTTGAGGTACTTTCCTTCTATACCCATTTTATTGAGAGTTTTTATCATAGGTGGATGTTGAATTTTGTCAAATGCTTTCTTTGCATCTATTGAGATGATCATGTGATTTTTATTCTCATTTGGTTAAAGTGGCGTATCACTTTGATTGATTTTTAAATGTAGAACCATCCTTGCACCCCTGGAATAAATCCCACTTGATTGGGGTTTATTTTAATATACTGTTGTTTTTAGTTTGCTAATATTTTGTTAAGGATTTTTGCATCTATGTTCATCAGCAATTTTATTAGCCTGTAATTTTCTTTTTTTGTCCTTACCTTGTTTGGCATCAGGGCAATGTTGGCCTCATAAAGTGAGTTAGGAAGCATCCCCTTCTCTTCAAGTTTTTGGAAGAGTTTGAGAAGGATAGGTATTAAATCTTTGAATGTTTGATAGAATTCACCAGAGAAGTTGTCTGGCCCTGGCTTTTTGTTTTTTGGAAGGTTTTTGATTTCTGCTTCAGTATCCTTACTAGTGATATGTCTATCCAGATTCCCTATTTTTTCTTGATCCAGTTTTAGAAAGTTGTATGATTCTAAGAATTTATCCATTTCTTCTAGTTATCCAATTTGTTGACATGTAGTTTCTTATAGTAGTCTCATAATCATTTGTATTTCTGTGGTATTCATCGTAATTTCTCCTGTTTTATTTATTTGAGCCTTTTCTCTTTCTCTTAGTGAGTCTAGCTATAAGTTTGTCAATTTTGTTTATCTTTTCAAAGAACCAGCTCTTAGTTTTATTGATCTTTTCTACTGTCTTTTTGGTGTCTATTTCTGATCTGATTTTTGTTGTCTTCCTTCTACTGACTTTAGGCTTCATTTTTTCATTTCTTAGTTCTTTTAGATGTAATGTTAGATTTTTTATGAGATTTTTCTTGTTTGTTGAGGTAGGCCTGATTGCTATAAACTTCCTTCTTAGTGCCACTTTTGTGGCATCCTATAAATTTTGGTATGTTGTGTTTTCATTTTCATTTGTCTCCAGGTATTTTTTGATTTCCCTTTGATTCTTCATTGATTCAACAGTTGTTCAGTAGCTTGTTGTTTAGCCTCCACATTTTTGTGACTTTATCAGCTTTTTTTTATTGTAATTGATTTCTACTTTCATAGCATTGTGGTCAGAAAAGATGCTTGATATGATTTCAATCTTCTTAAATTTATTGAGACTTGTTTTGCTTCCAAAACATACAGTCTGCACTTGAGAAAATTTCAAGTGAACTTGAGAAGAATGTCTATTCTGCTGCTTTTAGATGGAATGTTTTCTATATATCTATTAAGTCCATATGGTCTAGTGTTTCCTTTAAGGCCACTATTTCCTTGTTGACTTTCTGTCTGAATCCTCTATCCATTGAGGTAAGTGGGGTGTTTGAATCTTTCACTGTTATTGCATTGCTGTCAATTCCTCCATTTAGGTCTGTTAATTGCTTTATATAATTTGGTGCTCCTATGTTTGGTGGATATATATTAACAAATGTTATGTCTTGATGAATTATCCCCTTTATCATTATGTAATGTCCATCTTTGTCTCTTATTACCTTTTTTGGCTTGAAGTCTATTTTGTCAGATATAATTATGGCTACATCTGTTTTCTTTTGGTTGCTATTTTCTTGGAGTATCATCTTTCATCATTTCACTTTGAGCCTATGTTTGTCTCTAGAGTTGAGATGGATCTCCTAGAGGCATCATATTATTGGGTCTTGTTTTTTAATCCATCTAGGCATTCTGTGTCTTTTGATTGGTGAATTCGTTCCATTTATATTTACGTTGATTATTGAAATATGAGAACTTAATACTGCCATTCTATCTTTTGCTTTCTTATTGTTCTATATTTCCATTGTTTCTTTTTCCCCATGTTTCTGTCTCTCATTTCAGTTTGGTGATTTTCTGTGTGTTTTTCACAGTTTCTTCTTTTTTTTGTTTCATGTCTCTGCTCTGAATTTTTGTTCTGTGGTTAACATGAGGTTTGTATAAAAGGTCTCAGAGGTAAGGTAATCCTTTTTTACTGATGGCATCTTATCTTCACTTGCCTATACAGGTTCCATCATTTTCCTCTTCCCCTTTTATGCTTTTGATGTCATAAATTATTCCTTTTTATATTTTGAGTTCATTACCGAATTGAAGTTGTTATAGTTATTTTTCATGCTTCCTTTTTCTTTAACTTTTATGTTATAGTTGTGTTTACCAACCTACTCTGATATAGAGTTGCAATTTTCTGATTCTGTCTGTTTATCACCTTGCTTAAAGTTTTGTGTACCTGTTCCTTTTTTTATTTCAGATAGGAGAGCTCCTTTCAACATTTCTTGTAAGGCAGGTGTAATGGTAATGAACTCTCTTGGTTTTTGTTCATCTGGGAAAGCCTTTATTTTTCCTTCATATCTGAAGGATAACTTTTCTGGGTATTCTTGGCTGATAGCTTTTATCTTCCAATAAATTGAACATATCATTCCACTCTCTCCTGGCCTGTAGAGTTTTTACTGAGAAATCTACTGATAGCTGATGGGAATTCACTTGTATGTTATTGTTTCCTCCCCCCACCCTGGCTGCCTTTAATACCATTTCTTTGTCATCGACTTTTGACAGCTTTATTATCATGTGTCTTGGAGAAAGTCTTTTTGCCCTGAGACAATTGGGTGTTGTATTAGCTTCATGGATTTTTATATCCAGTTCTTTCCCCAGGTTTGGGATGTTCTCAGCTATTATTTCTTTAAATAAGCTATCTGCTCCTTTTCTCTCTATTCTCCTTCTGGGATGCTCATTATCTTTATGTTGCCCTTTCTGATGGAGTTAGATAGTTCTCATAGAGTTTCTACATTAAAAAAAGTCTTAGTTCTCTCTCCTCTTGAACCTCCATCATTTCTAGATTTCGATCTTCAAGCTCACTAATTCTCTCTTCCATATGGTCTACTCTATTTTCAATGCTTTATAAAGCATTCCTTATCTAATTTATTGAGTTCTTCAGCCCCAGAATTTCTGTGTAGTTCTTTCTTTAGAGTTTTAATCTCTTTGGTAATGTATTCCTTCTGTTCATTAATTTTATTCCTGAGGTCATCGAACTGCCCTTCTGAGTTTCTTTTTTCTATCTTGTTGAGTTTCTTCATGATAGCTATTTTTAAATTATTTATCAGTTAGATCATAATCTTCCATGACTTAACATTTGGATACTGAAGACTCCTTTTGTATATGTGTGATGCCATGTTACTGTGGCTTTTTGTGGTACATGATGTGTTATTCCTCTGCCCATGCATTTTTTGTAGCAAACACTTTTCTTTCTTTCTTTTTTATTTTGGTGAGGAAGATTAGCCCTGAGCTAACATCTGTTGTCAATCTTCCTCTTTTTGCTTGAGGAAGATTGTCCCTGAGCTAACATCTGTGCTAATCTTCCTCTGTTTTGCATGTGGGACGCCACTACAGCATGGCTTGATGAGTGGTGTGTAGGTCTGTGCCCACGATCTGAACCCATGAACCCCAGGCTGCCAAAGCAGAACATGTGAACTTAATTACTATTCCACTGTTCCGGCTCCAACACTTTTCTTATTTAGGTATAGGTTTGCTTGCTCTGATTCCAACTATTCAACAGGTTGATGATTAGAGGACTTTCTTGTTTTTCAGTAGGTGGTGCTATAGCATCAGTTTTGGTTCTCTTACCTGATTCCTGGCTTCACCACTGGGAGTATAAGAATGAAGGGCACCTCTGCCATGTCTGGGATCACCTGGGTCACAAGCATTGCTGCCATGGGGGAGAGGGTGAGGGGGAGGGAGATGGGTTCTCAGGGCACTGCTTTTCCTGTTGTTTGATTCCTTGTGGCTGCAGGCACTGCTGCAATTGGGAGGCTTGAGTCATGTGCATGCCTCTGCTGTTTCTACTGGGCTTTGAGCCACAGCTGGGGTGGGGGGAATGTAAGGTTCCACCTCTGTTGTTGATTTGTTCCCTGTGGCCACAGGCACTGCTCTAGTGGAGAGGCCAGAGTCATGTGTCTTCCTCTGCTGCTGATACTGGGTTCCCTGGGGCTGAGGGGAGCTGGCTTAGCTGCCACAGCAGGGGGACCAGGATCATGAGCACTGCCTCTGCTTTTCCTCCAGTTTGCCTCCTCTACATGCTCCAATCCACCATATGTGGATTCATATGTGCTAATGTGAGCCTCTCTCTGGCATTCTGGTGTGTTGGGCAATGTAGGCTTTGTTGAGTCACGGATGTTTTAATTGTTGTAGATTGAAGGGAAGAGACAAATGGAGCATCTCACTACCATGGTGATGATCACGGAGGAAGTTTTTAACTGGCTACCTCCCAGGGTAGCGGATTGAAATGCCTAGTTTTTTGGTGAAAGACACCTATTAGCTTATCTTAGTACCTGCAGCCTGAGTCAGGCTTCTAATTAAACACACATCAAAGAGTTGACTGTAATCCTGTCCAGAAACCTCAGAGGACAGGCACTATCTTCATGCTCTCCCTCTGTCTCACTCCAGGTCACTGGCATCTCCTGGAAAGGAACTTGTGCACACATTTGGTAGACTGGTTTTGTGACTGCTCCCCAAGGTGCTCCCCTTGATCATCTGGCTTATAAGTTCATATGACTTTTTTGCTAAATCTGTTAATGTGGTATTTTGCATTTTTTGACTTGCACATGCTGGACTCTCCTTGTACCCCAGGGGTAAATCCTACTTGATCATGGTGTATGATACTTTTAATGTGCTTTTGAATTTGGTTTGCTAGTATTTTGTTGAGAATTTTTGCATCTAATGTTTATCAGGGATATTGGCCTGTAATTTCTTTTTTTTAGTGTTCTTGTCTGACTTTGGTATCAAGGTAATGCTGGCCTCATAAAATGAGTTTGGAAATGTTTCTTCCTCTTCAAATTTTTTGGAAGAGTTTGAGAAGGATCAGTATTAATTATTTTTAAATGTGCAGTAGAATTTACCTGTGAAGCCATTTGGCCCTGGGCTTTTATTTGTTTGGAAGGTTTTGATAACTGATTCAATCTCCTTGCTCATTGCTGATCTGTTCAGATTTTTCTATTACTTCATGATTCAGTCTTGGTAAGTTGTGTGTTTTAGGAATTCATCTATTTCTGCCAAGGTATCTAATTTTTGGAGCATAGTTGTTCTGAGTAGTTTCTTATGATTCTCTGTATTTCTGTAGTATCAGTTGTAATGTCTCCTTTTTTGTTTATAATTTTATTGAATTTAGTCATCTCTTTTTTTTTTCTTGGTAAGTCTGGCTCCAGGTCAATTTGGTTTATCTTTTCAAAAAAACCAACTCTTAGTTTCATTGATCTTTTCTTTTGTCTCTCCAGTCTCCATTTTATTTAATTCTGTTTGAATCTTTTTTATTTCCATCCTTCTGCTAACTGTGGGCTTAGTTTGTTCTTATTGTTCTGGTTCCTTAGATATATGGTTAGGTTGTTTGAGATCTTTCTTTTTTTTCTTAATGTAAGCATTTATTGTTATAAACTTCCCTCTTTGAACCACTTTTGCTGCATCCCATAAGTTTGTGTATGTTGTGGTTTTATTTTTTTGTCTCAAGATATTTTTTAAATTTCCCTTTAGCTTTCTTCTTTGACCCATTTGTTGTTCAGTGTTGTGTTGTTTAGTTTCCATATACATATAAATTTTCTTGCTTTCCCCCTTGAAACTGATTTTGATGTATATCCTTGTGGTTGCAAAAGATATTTTATGTAATTTCAATGTTTTAAAATTTGTTTAGACTTTTTTTGTGACCTAACATCATGGAGAATGTTCTGTATGTGCTTGAGAGGAATGTGTATTCTGCTGCTATTGGATAAAATGTTCTGTATATGTTTTTAGGTCCATTTCATAAAGTGTAGTTCAAGTCCATTATTTCCTTATTGAGTTTTTGTCTCATGATCTATCCATTGTTGAAAGTGGGGTGTTGAAATTCTCTACAATTATTGCATTGCAGTCTATTCTTTGCTTTCAGATCTGTTAAAACTGTGTAATATGTATAAGTGCTCCAATGCTGGGTTCATGTATATTCACAATTGGTATATCCTTTTAATGAATTGACACCTATGTTATTTGCAATGACCTTCTTTGCCTCTTGTTACAGTTTTTGACTTAAAGTCTATTTTGTCTGATGGTAAAGATAGCTACCCCTGCTCTCTTTTAATTTCTCTTTTTATGGAATGTCTTTTTCCATCCATTTCCATTTCACTTTCAGCCTATAAGTATCCTTAAAACTTAATTGAGTGTCTTGTAGACAGCATATAGTTTGATCTTTTTTAAAAATCCATCCAGCGCACTTTAGGTCATTGAACTGGTGAATCCGATCCATTCACATTTAGAGTTATTCTTGATAGGTAATGACTTACTATCAACATTTTGTTAATTGCTCACTGATCGTTTTGTAGTTCCTTTGTTTCTTTCTTCCTCTCTTACTGTCTTTTACTGTGAGTTAATGATATTTTCTAGTTGTAAGCTTTGAGTCTTTTTTTTTTTGTTTACCATTTGTGTATCTATTATAGGTTTTGGCTTTGTGATTACCATGTGGCTTTCATAGTACATCTTGTATTTATAACAATCTATTTTAAGCTGATAACAGTTTAGCTTTAACTGCATAATAAATTTTACACATTTACTTGTCCCACAACAATTTATGTTGTTGATGTCCCAATTTACATCTTTTTATATTGTGTATCTATTAAGAAAATATTGTGACTATAGTTATTTTTAAAACTTTATCTTTTAACCTATATACTAGAGTTCAAAGTGGTTTATACACCACCATTGCAGTATTCGAGTATTTTTAATTTGACTATATATTTACCTTTACCAGTAAATTTGATACTTTTTTCATATTACTAGTTAGCCTCCTTTCATTTCAGCTGAAAGAACTCCCATTAATATCTCTTGTAAGGGAAGTCTAGTGGTGATAAATTCCCTCAGCTTTTGTTTGGGAAAGTCTTTATCTCCTCCTCCTCTGAAAAACAACCTTGCTGGGTAAAATATTCTTGCTGACAGTTTTTTGCCTTGAACAGTGTAAATGTGTCATCCCATTCTTTCCTGGCCTCCAAAGTTTCTGCTGAGAAATTTGCTGATAGCCTTATCAGGATTCCCTAGTATGTGGTGAGACTTTTTCTCTTGTTGCTTTCAAAATTCTTTCTTTGTCTTTGATTTTTGAGATCTTGATTATAATGTGTCTCAGTGAAGATCTCTTTGGATTGAATATGTTTGGAGAGTTTTCTCCCAGGTTTTGGAAGTTTTCAGTCATTATTTCTTTAAATATGTTTTCTATTCTTTTCTCCTCTTTTTCATCTGGGACTCCCATAATGTGAATATTGTTTCTCTTATGGTGCCCATAACTCATATAGGCTTTCTTCATTCTTTTTCATTTTAATTTTTCTTTTTCTCTGACTGGATAATATCAAGGAATCTGTCTTTAAGTTCATAGATTTTTTTTCTTCTGCCTGATTGAGCCTGATGTTGAAGCTCTCTATTGCATTTTTCATTTCATTCTTTATATTCTTCAGCTCTAGTATTTTGCTTCATTTTTTAATTTCTATCTCTTTGTTGAAATTCTTATTTTGTTCATGCATTGTTTTGATGAGTTCACTGGTTTATTCACCTTGTAATTTGCATCTTTCTGACCTTCCTAAAATGATTATTTTGAATTCTTTTTTAGGTAACTCTCTGATCTACATTTTTTTGGGGTCAGTTACTGGAATACTTTTCTGTTTCTTTGGAGGTGTCATATTCCCTTGTTTTTTTGTGTGTTTCTGGTAACTTCATGTTGATGTCTGCACATGTGAGGGAGCAGTCACCTCTTGCAGCTTTTTTAGACTGGCTTAGGTGGCTAAAGACTTTCACCTGAAGTTGGCTGCTAGGGTGTTGGCTGGATACAGGGCAGCTTCTTTTGCTATTAAGTAGTCTCTGTAGAACTCCACCAGTTGAGGGCAATATTGGCACAGAAGGGGGGGTGGGATCTTTAGTGGCCAAGAATGCAGAGGTCCTGCAGTGGCAGTGGTGGCCAAGATTATTGAGATCCTCAGAGGTGAAGGCTGCTGGAGTTTTTCTTTTCTCCTTTTTTCCCATGGGAGGAAGTTCTAGATGAAGGGATCCCTTTTGGTCCCTGGTATGGCATGCTGGCACTCAGAGTGGTAGTGAGCCAGGGCCCTGGGATCAAGGTGCATGTGGAACTACCAGAGCACCTGGGTCCTGGACACAGGTGCACTTGATGTGGTAGTGGCACTGGTGTCTAAGATGTGGACACATGCTGATCTTCCATGCAAGCATGGTTTGAGTCTCTCAGACTCACTGCAGTGACTTGGGTTGTGGGGGAAGGAGGATGCAGCAGCAGCACAAGTCCTAGAATGACAGGATGCAATGGTGGCTTGGGCCCAGGGCAGGGTGCAGCAGCCTGGGGATGGTGAGTCAAAGTTTCAACTCTGTCCCCCGGGACAGTCACAGGACAGCAGTAGCATGTCCTTGATGATGGCCCATTAAAGCCATAACTTTGGATCCAGGGGGTGGGTTGCAGACCAATGACTGCTTGGCTCTGGCAATGATGGGCCAGAGCCAACCTGGATTCTGGAGGCAGGGCTTAGAGTAGCAACAGCTAATCCCCCATAATGATGGTCAAATCATGACTTGGGACCCGGGGTGGTGGGGTGCCAAGCAGTGGCAGCTCCAGTCTAATTTACAGCAAGATGCTGTGGCATCCTGATCCTGGAGTGTGGGGCACAGAAGTAACTGGGACTCCTGGGGGCAGGTCTCACCACAGTGGGCAGCTCCAGCCCGAGGGAGGAGAGGAAGCAGTGGGGACTCTGGGCAGCTCCCTCATCTGGGATCAGCATTGGTGAAGATGTGGCAGTCCTTGGTAACAAAGACTGCAAACATCCACAGTGGTGAGGCTTTCTCTGGTTTTTCCACTCTCCTTTCCCCTGGGAGGTGAAATACTTCTAGGGGGATGTCTCCTGGTGCCAGGCTTTTCTGGATTGGAGGATGGGACTATGCAGTTAAAATGCTTCCTTGTTTTTCTGTGCAGCCATCTTGGTTTTTGAGCTCCTTGAGGTTTCTGTTGCTTTTTCCTTGGAGTCCAGAGCTTTTCCAGGGCTATTTTCATCAGTTTCTAGTTGTTTTCTTTGTTGTTTCTATGGTGGAGACTGTGTTGGGACCTCCTAGACCTCCATTTTGTCGATGTCACCACCTCATTTTAATTCTTAAATCACCTATATATGTGTATCAATGATAGCAACCCTTTAGCACACTACCTTCCAATTCTAGATTTACCAGTGTTAAAATGTTCAGTGTTCAAAAGTAGCATATAGGGCAATTAGAATCTTCCATAATTATAATCTCTGGATTACTATCTTTATTCTTAATATAAGAGTTTCTCAAGCTATGAAAGGAAAATGTGTTCCATGGATAATTTATCAAGGAATATAATACTAAAATATATTATCCCTGCTTCCTGCACCATTAAGCAAATATCTAAGATTTACCATTTTGAAAGGCATTAAGGATTTTCATCTCTGTGCTTTGTTATTCCCATGATATTTAAAATGTATCTATTTTCTGATACATTGATTTAAAAAAGCAGGTAATAAGAAGGTGGAAGAGAAACCTGAGCTGCTTTCTTATGTGAATTGGGAACATGTTGATTTAGACAACATAAAATTTTCTTGAATGTTAAAAAAAAATCTCTCAGACTTTAGTGTAATTCAAAGAAACAGCATCATCACTAAAGTTATCTCCATTTTAATTTTTCAAGGTCAAGTGCTGGAGAGAAATGGGTTTAAAAACAGGTATTTCATTAATCAAAGGGAAGTAGACTAGGAAACCCATATTTTGACTAAGAGAAATTGGATTGCATTGAGTCTCCACAAATCAGAAGAAAATGAATGAAAGGAGTGAAGAAATGAAGTGAGGAACTGAAAGAGATCAGTGCATCTCCTTGCCAAAGAACAGAGAGAGTAAGACATTTAAATTGAAATTTTTTTCTTGTTTGCTATTTTAACCCTTATGTTTCTTTGTAGATACTAGTACTCAGAAAACCTCAGAAACTCTCAAGAGGCTCATGAGTTTTCTTCAGGAATAATAAAATACCGAGATGCAGGCCTCCAGTGAGACAACACGTTTTCATTGAGCAATTACTATTTTCCTCAAGCTAGGGAAACATTGGGGCACTTAACAGTCCCCGCCCTAAACTGTAACTCTTACACTTTATTTCATTTCATTTCATTTCATTTTTCAAAATTAATTTTTTTTGTGTGAGGAAGATTAGCCCTGAGCCAACATCCATTGCCAATCCTCCTCCTTTTGCTGAGGAAAATTAGCCATGGGCCTACATCCACGACCATCTTCCTCCACTATTTGTGAGGCACCTGCCACAGCATGGCTTGATAAGTGGTGAGTGCATAGGTCCCCCACCCTGGGATCTGAACTTGCGAACCCCAGGCCACCAAAGCAGAGCGTGGGCCCTACACCACCGGGCTGGCCCCTGTAACTCTTTACATTTTAATAGGATGGACGTTGAAAAAATATATAAACCTATAAATAAATAAAATAAACAAAAACAAGTAAGCTCTGAGGTAGCAAAGTTTTCTTTCTTGAGGTTGAGCAGAGAAGAGTGAGTATATTTAGGAGGATTGGAGAGGAGTTGACATTAAATGATCAGAATCAGGATGGCAGATTTTAATCTTAAAACACATGAGAGAGAATAAATGTGGAAGAACAAGAGTAACCTGATGTGTTAGAGGGTTGTGTTCTGGTGATTTGTAAGAACATGAAGCTCTCTAGCTTGACAAAGACATAATGAAGTGTTAGGGAACTAATCCCCCTTCCTCTTTCCCAATGACTCATCAAAACTCTGTATTATGCAAAATTGACAAGGGTTTTTTATGACCTGCTTGTGAAATGCGGTCCTATTGAAAGATATCACTTTGCCATGAGTAATCAGACTTCCTGCTCTAATGTTCAAGATCCTATTCAGTTTGACCTCCATTCTGAGTTCCAAATAAGAAGGCCCTGCTGTTTCACTTGGAGATCTTAAATAGGCATTACAAACTTAAGATGTTGAAATGAGGCCCTAGACTTTACCAAAAAAATGCCTGTTCTAGTGCTCCTCACTTCATTAAATGGCTTCAACATATACCCTGGTGCTCAAACAATAAATCTAAGAATCATTCTTAGATTTATATTTTCAAATATTTTCCTCTCTTTACCCCCTGTTTTGTGCCAATCTCAACTTATCAATAGTGATGCTATTGGCTAGAAGCATATTTCTTAAGCCTATTTTAAGTATTTTGGCCTTTTGACAAAATTCAACACCCAATACCAAAGTAGAAATAGGAGAGAGATTTGTCAACTTGAAAAAGTGCATCTATAAAAATTCTACAGCTAACATTGTATCTTATGGTGAAATATTGGAGACTCTTTCCCTATGATTATAAACAAGGCAAGGATGCCTACTCTCATCACATTTTTTAACCCCAACTTAGCTTTATTTTAAAAATTACTTTATTGAGATATCTCTGACATACAAAAATTGTATATATTCAAGGTGTACATTGTGAAGTTTTGATATATGTATACATTGTGAGAAGATCACCACAATCAAGCTAAATAACTTATTCATCACCTCTGTGCAGTTACTATTGTATGTGTGTGTGTGTGTGTGTGTGTGTGTGTGTATTTGGTGAGAAGATTTAAGATTTATCCTCCTAGAAAATTTCAAGTATACAATACAGTATTTTTAACTATCATCACCAAGCTGTACATTGTCTCCAAAACTCATTCATCTCACATAACTTAAAATTTGTCCCCTTTGACCAAAATCTCCTCATTCTCCCCCACCTCTGTCCTGCCCCTGGCAACTACCTTTCTTCTAGTCAACATTATACTGGAAGTCCTACCCAGTGTAGTAAAGCAAGAAAAAGAATTCAAAGGCATAAAAAAAGAAAAGAGGTAAAACTGTACTTGCAGAGGACATGATTGCTTACATAGAAAATCCAAAAGAATTTACAAAACTACTAAAACCAATAAGTAGGTTTAGCGGTGTGGCAGGATACAAGGATAATATACAGGAATCAATTATATTTTTATATACCAACAGCAGAAAAAAGGAAAAATAAAAAATTCAATTATAATAGTGTCAAAAACAAAATACTTAGGAGTAAATAAATTATGGAAACTCTGTTTCAGTAATTCTCTGTCAGGTGGTACATATTGTTCTTTGGTACCTTTCTATTAATCAGTTCCTTTTATGTGAATGTGTTTAGTTATTCTGAGCTGTAAGCTGAAGTTCCATTAGGAATATCAGCTACCCTGTCTGTAACGTGTTTATGATATTTTTAATGAGTTTAAGGAGAACAGGGACTGATACCCAGAATGGAGTTCTCCAAGCAACTGTTGAGCCCCCCTGTTTGCTGCCTCTGCAGCAGGAAATTCCTTCAGTCAGGGTTTCATCTTTAAGCACATAAGGAAAGGCAGCTTTGGGAGGATGTCATTTCTCTAGGTTGAATTCACCAGCTCTAGGTTTTTTGTTTAATTTTTTATTGATGTCTTAATAGTTTATAACATTGTGGGGTTTTAGTTGTACATTATTGTTTGTCCGTCACCATGTGGATGCATCCTTTCACCCATTGTGCTCACCCCCATCCCCCACCCCCCTTCCCCTTGGTAACCATCAATCAGTTCTCTCCGTGTGTTCATTTATATTCCATACATGAGTGAATTCATGTAGTGTCTGCCCTTCTGTCTCTGGCTTCTTTCACTTAACATAATACCCTCTAGGTCCATCCATGTTGTTGCAAATAGGACAATTCTGTCTTTTCTTATGGCTGAGTAGTATTCCATTGTATGTATCTACCACATCTTCTTTAACCAATCATCAGTCGAGGGACACTTGGGCTGCTTCCACTTCTTGGCTATAGTGAATAAAGCTGCAATGAACATAGGGGTGCATACGCCTCTTGTGATGGTTGATTTCATGTCCATTGGGTAGATGCCCAAGAGTGGGATTGCTGGATCATAAGGTATTTCTATTTTCAATTTTTTTGAGGAATCTCCATACTGTTTTCCATAGAGGCTGCACCAGTTTGCATTCCCACCAGCAGTGAATGAGTGTTCCCGTTTCTCCACAACCTCTCCAGCATTTGTTGTTTTTTCTCTTGGTGATTATAGCCATTCTAATGGGTGTAAGGTGATATCTTAGTGTAGTTCTGATTTGCATTTCCCTAATGATTAGTGATGTTGAACATCTTTTCATGTGTCTATTGGCCATCTGTATCTCTTCCTTGGAAAGAAAGATTCATATCCTCTGCCCATTTTTTGATCGTGTTGTTTGTTTTTTTGTAGCTCAGTTGTATGAGTTCTTTATATATTGTGGAAATTAATTCCTTGTAGATAAACGATTTGCGAATATTTTCTCCCAGCTGGCGGGTTGTCTATTCATTTCGATCCTGGTTTCATTTGCCTTGTAGAAGCTCTGTAGTCTGATGAAGTTCCACTTGTTTATTTTTTCTTTTGTTTCCCTTGTCTGGGTAGACATGGAATCTGAAAGGATCCCTTTAGACCAATGTCAATTAGTGTACTGCCTATATTTTCTTCCAGGAGTTTTATAGTTTCAGGTCTCACTTTCAGGTCCTTAATCCATTTTGAATTGATTTTTGTATATGGCGATAGGAGATGGTCTACTTTCATTCTTTTGCATGTTGTTGTCCAATTTTCCCAGCACCATTTATTGAAGAGACTTCCCTCTCTCCATTGTATGTTCTTTGCTCCTTTGTTGAAGATTAGCTGTCTCTAGGTGTGTGGTTTTATTTCTGGGCTTTCAATTCTATTCCATTGATCTGTGTGTCTGTTTTTGTACCAGTACCATGCTGTTTTGATTACTATAGCTCTAGAGTATATTTTGAAATCAGGGATTGTGATGTCTCCAGCTTTGCTCTTTTTTTCAGGATTGCTTTAGCTATTCGGGGTCCTTTGTTGCCCCATACAAATTTCAGTATTTTTTGTTCTATTCCCATGAAGAATGACATTGGGATTCTGATTGGGATTGCATTGAATCTGTAGATTGCTTTAGGTAGAATGGACATTTTAACTATGTTTATTCTTCCAATCCATGTGCATGGAATATTTTTCCATTTCTTTATGTCTTCCTTGATTTCTTTCAATAGTGTCTTAGAGTTTCCATTGTATAGGTCTTTCACCTCCTTGGTTAAATTTATTCCCAGATATTTTATTGTTTTTGTTGCAGTTGTAAATGAGATTGTCTTTTTGAGTTCTCTTTCTGTTAGTTCATCATTAGTGTATAGAAATGCAACTGATTTTGGTAAGTTGATTTTATACCCTGCCACTTTGCTGTAGTTGTTGATTTTTTCTAGTGGTTTTCCAATGGATTTTTGGGGGATTTTCTATGTATAAGATCATGTCGTCTGAAAATAGTGAGAGTTTCACTTCTTTATTGACTATTTGGAGTCCTTTTATTCCTTTTTCTTGCCTAATTGCTCTGGCCAAAACTTCCAGTATTATGTTGAATAAGAGCGGTGAGAGTGGGCACCCTTGTCTTGTTCCTGTCCTTATAGGAATGGCTTTCAGTTTTTCCCCATTGAGTAGGATGTTAGCTGTAGGTTTGTCATATATGGCCCTTATTATGTTGAGGTACTTTCCTTCTATATCCATTTTGTTGAGAGTTTTTATCATAAATGGATGATGGATCTTGTCAAATGTCTTCTCTGCATTGATTGAGATGATCGTGTGGTTTTTACTCTTCATTTTGTTAATATGATGTATTATGTTGATTGATTTGTGGATGTTGAACCATCCCTGTGTCCCTGGTATAAATCCCACTTGATCATGGTGGATGATCTTTTTGATGTATTGCTGTATTCGGTTTGCCAATATTTTGTTGAGGATTTTTGCGTCTATGTTCGTCAGTGATATTGGCCTGTAGTTTTCCTTCTTTGTATTGTCCTTGTCTGGCTTTGGTATCAGGATGATGTTGGCCTCATAGAATGTGTTGGAAAGTATTCCATCTTCCTCTATTTTTTGAAATAGTTTGAGAAGGATAGGTGCTAAATCTTCTTTGAATGTTTGGTAAAATTCTCCAGGGAAGCCATCTGGTCCTGGGCTTTATTTTTTGGGAGGTTTTTGATTACTGTTTCAATCTCTTTACTTGTGCTTGGTCTATTCAGATTCTCCATTTCTTCTTGATTCAGTTTTGGGAGGTTGTACGTGTCCAAGAATTGGTCCATTTCCTTTAGGTTGTGCAATTTGTTGGCATAAAGTTTTTCATAGTATTCCCTAATAATCCCTTGTATTTCTGTGCTATCTGTTGTAATTTCTCCTCTTTCGTTTCTAATTTTATTTATTTGAGTCTGCTCCCTGTTTTTCTTAGTGAGTCTGGCTAAGGGTTTGTCAATTTTATTTATCTTCTCAAAGAACCAGCTCTTTGTTTCATTGATCCTTTCTACTGTTTTTTTTTTTTTTTTTTTTTGGTTTCAAGTTCATTTATTTCTGCTCTGATTTTTCTTATTTCCCTCCTTCTGCTGATTCGGGGCTTTGTCTGTTCTTCTTTTTCCAATTCTGTTAGGTGCAGTTTAAGGTTATTTATTTGCATTTTCTTGTTTGTTAAGGTGGGCTTGTATTGCTATGAATTTCCCTCTGAGGACCGCTTTTCCTGCATCCCATATGAGTTGGTATGGTGTGTTTTCTTTTTCATTTGTCTCCAGATAGCTTTTGATTTCTCCTTTAATTTCATCAATGACCCATTGGTTGTTCAGTAACATGTTGTTTAGTATCCACATCTTTATCTCTTTCCCAGTTTTTTCCTTGCAGTTGATTTCTAATTTCACAGCATTATGATCAGAAAAGATGCTTGTAATGATTTCAATCTTCTTAAATTTATAGAGGTTGCCTTATTTCCTAATATACGGTCTATCCTTTAGAATGTTCCATGCACACTTGAGAAGAATATGCACTCTGCTCTTTTTGGGTGGAGTGCTCTGTGTATATCTATTAAGTCCATTGCATCTAGTTTTTCGTTTAAGTCCATTATTTCCTTATTGACTTTTTGTTTGGATGATCTGTCCATTGATGTAAGGCGGGTGTTAAGATCCCCTACTATTATTGTGTTATTGTTAATATCTCCTTTAAGGTTTTTTAGCAGTTGTTTTATGTACTTTGGTGCTCTTCTGTTGGGTGCATAGATATTTATAATTGTTATGTCTTCTTGGTGAAGTTTCCCTTTTATCATCATATATTGCCTTTCTTTGTCTCTCATTACCTTTTTATGTTGAAGTCCTCTTTGTATGGTATAAGTATGGGAACTCCTGCTTTCTTTTGTTTGCCACTAGCTTGGAGTATCATTTTCCATCCATTTATTTTGAGTCTGTGTTTGCCTTTAGAGCTGAGATGTGTTTCCTGGAGGCAGCAAATTGTTGGATCTTGGCTTTTAATCTGTCCCGCCACTCTGTGTCTTTTGACTGGAGAATTCAATCTGTTTACATTTAGAGTGATTATTGATATATGAGGTTTAATGTTGCTATTTTATTGCTCATTTTCTGGTTCTTTCACATTTCCTTCATTTCTTGTCACATGTGTTTCAGACTGCCAATTCAGTTTGGTATTTCTGCATGCTCATTCTCTTAGTTTTCTCTTTATTTGTCATATGTGGTTCTCTTATTTGTTTAGTTGTTACCATGAGGTTTATATAAAAGATCTCCTGGATAAGATAGTACATTTTCAGATGTATATTTTTAGCCTGTTTCCTTAGGCTGAGTCAACTCAATCCCTTTCCTCTTCCCCTTCTTAATTGTTGCTGTCACTACTTATTCCATCTTGTGTTGTGAGTCTGTGTTTGCAGTGATGAGCTTGAATTAATTTTTGATGTTATCCAACTGTAGTTTGTTCTAGTTTAGTCTCCTTGCTGAAATCTTTGTATCCCCTTTCTCTTTTGTTTTTTTTTCAGGCCTAAGGACCTTCTTGAGCATTTCTTGTAGTGGGGGTCTTGTGGTGATGAACTCTCTTAGCTTTTGTTTATCAGGGAGAGTTATTATTTCTCCTTCATATTTGAAAGATATTTTTGCTGGATAAAGTATTCTTGGCTGAAGTTTTCTGTCTTTCATGATTTTGAATATATCATACCAGTCTCTCCTAACCTGTAGGGATTCTGTCAAGAAATCAGTTGAGAGCCTGATGGGGTTTCCTTTGTATGTTATTTTGTTTAGCTGCCCTTAATATTGTTTCTTTGTCACTGAATCTTAGCTACTATGTGGCGTGATGATTGTTTATTACTATGTATATATTTAGGTGATCTATTGATTTCATCCACTGTTATTTCCATCTCATTCCCTAGGTTTGGGATGTTCTCAGCTACTATTTCTTTGAACAAACTCTCTACTCCTTTTTCTCTTTCTTCTCCTTCTGGAATACCTATTATCCTTATGTTGCTCTTCCTCATTGAGTCTGATATTTCTCAAAGAATTTCTTCATTTCTTTTTAGTCTTAGCTCTCTCTCCTCCTCTATCTGGAGCATTTCTGTGTGGTTATCCTTGATAATGCTAATTCGTTCCTCCATATTGTCAGTTCTTCTCTTTAAAGACTCCAGTTTTTCCATTATCTTGTTCATTTTGTTTTTCATCTCCAATAATTCTGATTGGTTTTTCTTTATGGTTTCAATCTCTTTAGTGATGAAATCCCTGAATTCATTTATTTGTTTCTGTGTGTTCTCTTGTATTTCATTGAGTTTGCTTATGATAGCTATTTTGAATTCTCTGTCATTCAGGTTATCGATTTCTGTGCCTTCAGGGGTGGTTTCTGGGTGTTTGTCATTTCCCTTTGGTCTGTAGATATAACAAACCATTGCATGGATCCCACGGCTTTACTTTTTCCTTTCATCTTGAAGTTGGTCCTGCCGTTTCCACCTGCTGCCACTGGATGCAGATCGCAAGCGGTGTGCTCTGAGCCCACTGCAGTTCACAGAGGGATTATGCTGAAACACAGGGCATGTGGGGGGAGGGGTTCTCTCTTTCTCTTGCTCAACCCAGGAGTTTCCTTTCTGGCTCTCTTGGGGCATTTGCCACACCCCCAAAACAATCCATCATTGCTTCCCAGGGGGGATCTCTCAGTCTGTGAGAGCACCTGGAGGGCAATAGCTTTCCCCACAGAGGGCTGCCCTCCCCCCCATCTGCAAGCTGTGCTGTCTGTCTTTGCTGATCAATTGGGGAGGGGGAGTAAAACTCCTTACCTCTCCTCACATCCCTTGGGGCTTTGCATGCCTCCACTGTCTGATGTATTGCAGCAGGGATTTCTTAAAAGTCCTTTGTAGTGTTTGATTGACCTCTCTTGGAATGAGAATGATGTTTTCATTGTGTCTTAGGGGGCAGATATTCAAAGAGGGTATCTCACTCTTCCATGATGCTGACGTCACTCTCATGACCAGCTCTAGGTTTTTTTGATGAGAAAGGTTGCAGGATTGAATGACTAAGACTGATTGGTCAGCCCTAATCTGTTTCCACTGATTCTTTACCCTAATATCCGTTGCCCTATTATTACCCCCATGACACCTGCACCTGCAACTTGAGCTTTTAACTTTGATTTTTGCTGCAAAGGAGCAAACGGAGATTGGCTCCCTCCCTCATAATGCAAAGTGGAGGTAGGAGCAGAACTTTTAAAGCTTTCTTTAAAGTATCATTTTACTGGCTCTTCTGACAACCCTTGGCCTAGAATGCAGGCATTCACTTTACACACACAACCATGGACAACCTTCAGTCCTTCTAGGACTTGTTGCAGTTTTATTAAGCTTGTGAAATACATGTTTTCCTTTGAGTTTTATGATTTATATGGATTTGATTGAAGAAGCCGTTATCCTGTACTTGTCATCCACCTAGGCAGGAACTAGAAGCTCCTAGGTTGGAATTTTTTAAACTTGATTTATTGCTTTTCTCAACTACAAATGTAAGCTAAAATTTGAAATTGGTAAGGTAAATGGGTTCTGTGTGGGCTAGTCTATTGCAGCCTTTACATTATTAATGCTGGGTATTCATGGGTGGTATTAAATTATCTGCCTCATAATCTGCCCCAGTGAGAGAGCCTCAGAGAAAATAACCTCTTAGATTCATGGGATTTATCCACAGGATTCTGGAGTCTTCCCTTCATCGTATGGTTTCAAGGTGGCTATGAACATAACTTTGGGCTAAAGTTGCTTAATTCAGAATTTGTGATTGTGGGTCCAACTACAAAATCATGAGGCATTTTGCCACTCAAACAAATGACAAAAAATGGTTGGATGCCTTTATTTTATAGGTGATGAGTCATCTTTTTGGAAACAATGAAAGAGGAAAATCCAGTAGAACAAGTACAAACTCAAAGTTCAGAATAAAATCAAAAAACAGAAAAACACCTGTGCCTCTGAAGATCAGGTTTACTCAATAACTATGTTAATTCAAAAAAGTATGTTTTGGGTCAAGTTGGTAAACTGACATGACTCTGTTGCCAAAGTGAATGCCACAGAAACTACAGAAATAGCAAAACATGGATCTTAGGAACAACAAGAATAAACTCTAAGAAGCTCTTTAAAGACTGAAGGATGTCATGAGCTTGTGGGGATGAGATATCTGTATTTGGGGTTGTTGTATTGTGTCTCTATTTAGCACTTCTTGTTACCTCTCCTTTTTCTTAGTAAATATAAAAAGCCACCATTCTATTCAACTTGAATAATGTAATGACTCATTTTCTTTCATCAGTCTGAATTTCATTACCCAGCAGCTGCATGACTCCTATATACATATCACACAGTTTCTCTCTTTTTGTGATGCTAGTAGCCATTGGTGGATGTTTAGTGCCTAGATCCATTAATTCATTGGGGGTTCCAAAATGGTGTCATTGTAATTGTATCATTTCTTTGTCATTTATCAGCTGGGATACTTTTTATTAAGAGATGCTTCCTCTCAATATTGTTGGTTACCTGGTAGCATTTCATCCAGGAAAGGTGGGATATGTTCTTAGATTCTTTCAGTTTACTTTCTGGTTATCAAATTAATTGAATTTGTTCCCTATGACTCTCACAAGGTGGACAATTAGTGCTTATAATATTATTATAAACTCGTGGATTTAAAGATATTTTATGGGTGCCAATCCATTGGAATTATTATTCATACTGAAGCTCAAATAGTACCATAATTGATGTGAGGAAGACTCTTCAAGTTGACTTCTGAGCATTTTTTGACATGACCTTAGAAGTATTTGATAGCTTCCTTGCTCTTTGGTATCATTCCAGGTTCATCCTCTACGTTTTTTTCCCCAGACATGAAATCATCCATTTTTATAAGAAGCCCAGCTTTTTCTTAGTGGGAAATAGCATTTCAAGACCACAGTCACGGTGTTAGGAATGCTCATAGTTCAGCTAAATATCTTATGGATTCATATTGATACCTTTAACTCAAAGTCAGGACTGACTTTGCAGTAGTCAAAATTGTGAAGCAAATGCATTTTTATTAGCATAAACATTAATTATTTCCTCACTTCTTTCTTCCTAATGCTAAGATTATCCACAAAGATGGTCTCAAGTTGCCCTCCAAAACTATTGATTATCACTTTCTGTTTTAGGGTGAACTCTCAGACGTGGGAACAGTTTTCTATGACTCTGTGCAAAGAGGCTATCAGTAGGAGTAGTACCAAATAATTTTTTCTGGAGCACTTAAAAATATTTCCATTTTCCATAGTCTTTTCCTTACAAAATTGCTTTAAGCTGTCAGAATTGAGGCATTCCTATCATTCTATATATTACTTTTGTTCTTGATGCCATGCAGCCATTCAACTTGGGGCCAGTAAAAACCAAATTGGAGGTATGATCTGCAGGTGGCCAGTCATTAGTGAATTCTCCCTTATTCCCTAGGGAAGGGTCCCAGTCCCCATATCCACCTCCATACTAAAATTCACAGAGCCTGTGTCAGGTTAAAAAGAGTTGATAAAGTTCCAATTTACAGTAAGCTGTGGTGAAGCTAGTGGTGGTGTTCTGTAGGTTTTTTGGTCATATTTCTATAAAAACCTTTTAAAATGGGATCCTTCTTGCCTCAGTTTTTAGTAGTGAGACAATAACATAGATAGATAGATACCAAAGTGAATGTGAAACTGAACATTTAATGAGTGTTTTCTAAAATACTAAGAGATTCACAAGAATTGTTTAATTTCAAAGTCACAACTTTATGAAATGTGTATCATCATGACTGCATTTTACTATTGAGGAAAAAAAATGAGGATTAACCTTTCCACTCCACTTTATTTCATCTCAAAAATCTGACCAAGATACCCTATATCTAAGTAAGTGAGCTGATTGTAACTTTTACTCATTTTCTAAGAAGATTTTTGTATAAAGAGAAACACTGGGATGAGATAGGAAGTTTAGGGCTATTCTCCCCAGTTCTCTACTATTTCATTTCTTTTGGGATTTGTCCCCAGAGAGTTTAGTAATCACATCAATGTTTACCTGACTCTATCCTCCTTTGGCTATGTTTGGTCTGTTATAAAAAATCAAATTCTCTCTCTCAGAGATACATAGGGCCTGTGTTTTAGGAATCAAATCTTGTTAATGGCAGAGCCCTAGGTTCAAGATCCAAATATGCTTGTGGCTGAGATTCTGCAAGCTACCTTGATTCAAACTCTTGGGGGAACCTGGTTGTTCAGCAAGTTCTTGATTCTGTGAAATGCATGAACAGCCTTCTTATAAATTTTTTTCTTCAGCAGTTTTTAGTAGGCTTATTTCTATTACTTCCAAATGAAAAGACTTAACATAATACACTAGTCATATGGAAAACAAGAAGTAGGACAATGACAGCCTGAGAAGGATTAGAATGGAATCTAAAATATAGTGGTTTGGGGGAACAGCTATGACCTTAAAAGGAAAGTTAAGTATGCCCTTGACTATAAAAGAAATATAGATGTAAGTGTCTAATCTCTGTTTCCTAAGGATTTTATCATCTGTATATAAACCCAGTGAGTTGCCTGGAAGTATGGGTGCTGTCTACCCTAGTTGAAGAAAGTTCTTTGGTTAATGTCCTGGGCTACAGTCTGGCCTCTAAGATGCTTCAGCAGCACTTACGGGAATAAAGGCAGATCTTTACTGTTGGTCTAGACACCTTCACTTGTAAACATTTCTGGTTTACTCTGGCCTGTCTGACCTCTGAGAAGCATATTACCCCAGATCAGTGTTTACTTGCTCAAACAAAACAGGAAGCTGTGGGTCCCCACTGAGTCATTGGATTTTTGCTAGTTGTCATCCTGTTTGCCTGTGCTAGTTTCATCACCACTGTAGTTGGTGTACATCTTTCCTTTCTCTGCCTCTTGCACAGACTCCTTTTTTAGTGTAATCTAGACATGATTTCCACACTAGATATGTTCTTATTCTCTGTTAGTCTATGTTTTCAATTTATCTGACAGCTAGTGTTTATCAGTGACTTTTTACCTCATAAAGTGTCCTTCTTTTCTCTGAAGACTACCACCCCTTGGTTAAAAGTATGGGCTTGAGTGCCATGTTACCTAGATCTGAATTCCAGTTCTAGCATACTCTCTACAAGAGCTCAGGCAAGTTTTTAACTTTTCAAAGACTTGGATATGTAATTTGTAAAGGGGGGAAAACGATAGTACTTACCTCATTTTGTGAAGATTAAGCAAGTTAATTTCTGTTCAGTGCTTAGAACAGTGCCTGACTTATAAACAAATGTTAACTGTTATTGCTTTAGAGGTATGTTTTTCATAATGCTCTGAGGTTATAGATAGTATCAGCTAGTACTCATTTTCTCCTAGGTGTATTGCTTAGGTTACTTGTCTTAAGTTTTTTTTAGACCAAGGTATTTTGGGGGTAAGGTGGGAGACACACTAATGATCCAACAAAAGATTTAGATAATAAATAAAAGACAACCTGTAAGACCGCCTTGTTAGGAATCAGTCTACAAATCATCCATACTTGTCCACCACTCCCTTCTCCAGCCTCTTCCAGCTGTATTCAGCAATATTAACCTACTAAAAACTCAGTCTTGCTTAGTTTTGGAGTTGACCTGAGAAATCAGAAAGGATGTCAACTTGCCTCATTTGTAGGGCTGAAATTACTTTTGCTGCTGATAGACTTGATATCTACAGTGTGAGGTGCTTGCATTGCCCATGAATTTTGAAATTCTTTACCCTATCATCATACTACCCCCAAAATACATCAATTTTTGACCCATTTTATATGATGAGGCTTCTCCCTCAGTTTTTCTGTCTGTGACTCTGGATTCTTGCTGACTTTTGGACCCTGGGCTGAAACTATTCAATTGACATTCAATCCTATCCTTTCTGATCCCCTCCTCTGGCTGTTCTCTGTACCTAAAAACATCTATCATCAAGCATATCAGTGCTGTTACTTGTCTGATTTCAAGTAAGACCAATGGCTAGAACATTCTTCTGCAGCTGAGTTCTGACTCCAGAGTTTGACCTCCTCAGAGACTGACAATATCTTCAATCCTAACTGAGTTAGAAATGTTTTCTGGATGTTGTATAATTTATTGTTCATTCTTATTCCTGTGCTTTAATGCACTCATAGGGTGCATTTTGCCATTGTAATTCTCTAATCACTTGTACTGACTTATATACTTTTACCAATATTGGTAGTATGGAATAACAAAAAAGAATGCAAACTCTGAAATCATAAATATCTATTGTCAAATAAAATGTGCACAAGAAGACAGTTCAGATAGATAAAAGAGCTCATGTTGAAAAGCAACTGTCTCTCACATCATCTTTCCCTATCCTAACTCTACTGTGCAGAGGTAAATTGTTTTAGCTGTCTTTTTTTTTTTTAAGTTCTGGTGATTTTTTCCCCATGACTCTAAATAACCCTTATATCTCTGTTTCTGAACATTACAATCCAGTACTCCTTGCTCCACTAATTCTTTTTTACTTCCCCCTGTATTTTCACCTCTTTTGAATTTTTATAATTAAATGATTATTATTACTTTCAGTTATTAATTTATTGGTTACTTTTGTAACTCTAAATAATATTTGTCCATTTGTTATTTCTTGTTATTTCTCTATTAAAATGAGGGTGGTTACCCTTACACTTCCCTCACCTTTCTTCTCACTTTTACTCCCTACCTTTTGTGAGCCACAATTTTAACTTTAGCTTATCAGCTAAAATTTTAGCTTTAGGAGATTGCTCCTATTACTAAGGTCAAATGGATTCTATTTGCTTAGATTCCATAAATTATTTTAACTCAAGCCACATTTTAATTTGCTTTCTAATTGGACCCTACTTTCTTAAGTAGCTTTTTCTTTTCTGGTACTGTTAATTACCTTTCCTTGGATAATCTGTCTGTTATATCCTTATCCTTCAATCCTTCCAGTTTGTCTACTACAGGGCATTCAGCTTTAAGTTGGTTTTCTTGGAGCCCTCCTGCTGTTGCTCCATACTGGACTCACTGCTCTTTAGGTCTGTACACAATCATCACCCAAGGACTCCCCATCCTGGCTGTTCTGGTTTGTGTCTACTGTTTCTTGTATCCTGCACCTTTCTCTTTGTTGCAGTGGATATAACTCTTTGTCTACAAACTTAGGTGTGCAAAAACTTTCACATTTTTTAAGTAAAAAAAGTTGGATTCTAAGACTATTATGCCAGCATAGTAGGAAACTCATCCTGGAGCTCCTTTCTCCTCACTGTGATAGCAGGAGTATCCAGGAAGTTTATGTGTTGTCTAGTGAAAGGAAGGACTCTTAATCTTCAGCACTTCAGTGTCACCACCGATTGTCCCATTGTTCAAATCTATGTGGGATCTGGGTGGTGGATGGCATCAGATTTCTTGTGACAACAGTCCAGCTTCTCTAGGTGAACTAAACAGTTTTTTTTCTCTGAGGTCTATCCACTTTGGGGGACCTGTCAGTGTGCAGAGTATAAGTTTTTAGTATTATTGGAATGTGACAACTTTTGTTCACAACTAAGTCTTTGGAAACCTCTCCTCTATCTCTTTATCTGTCCTCCAGCCTAATCAGTCCAAGAATCTCCATCTTCTAGAAAACAAAGGGGAGAAAGGGATACTGTTGTTACAAGGAAATTTTTCTTCTTGGCCCTGTGCCACAGACCTTGCCTGTGTGAGGAAATACAGGCCTGGTGACCTATGAAAGTGTAATTTCATTTATTTCTAGTACCCAGTTACATTGGGTAAAAAGTCAAATATCAACTTCATTTCTTTCTTTTGAGGAGATCTGTATTTTTCTCTCTGGAAGAATTCAGCATCCTTTCTTGATGCTTGATCTTTTAAAATATTTTGAGTCTGTGAGCACTGGTTTGTCATTTTTATGTACTAACTTTTCATAACATTATCTTAGAACAAAAATTGAAACAAATATCTTGCAAAATACCGAGTCTCTGTCACATTTGAAAGGAACTCTGTTTCATCTAATTAGTGAGTCATTTACTAACTATGCAACCTTGAGCACTGCATTGCCTCTTTCTAAGTCTCCCAGCACATGGTGGACATGGTGGGACATAATGGGACAACTTCTACTCATCTTCTAGGTCATCCTTCCCTCCAGGAGGACTACTTTTCTCCCTCCACATCCCTACTCTCTCCCCAGACTAGGTTATGTTCTCCCATTTTTCTTCCTTATTACCCAGTAATTATTTCTGGGTAATCCTTATCAGTTATATAAGTATTTGTTGAAAATCTACTTTTCCCTAATACAATATCAGCACCAAGAAGACAAGTAGTTTTTATCTATTTTGCCCACTGTCTTTTCCCCAGTGTCTGGAAAAGTCCTGGAACATAATAGGTACATTGTGGAATTGTTCCCTGCTATATTCCTACATAGTGCTTTGCTCATAGTAGATACTCACTAAATATTTGTGGCTAATTAGTGATTAGTTTTGTTTCCATCTCCTTCCTGGTCCTGGATTCTTCATCAGGAATTTCCCTGTTATGTTTATTTTCAATATACTTTACTCAGGTTCTATCAATAGGATAAGTCCCAAAACTCTGAAGGCAAAAGAATTGTTTCTTTGCTAAATTTTGACACAAGATCTGAGGCTGAAATGTTTCTTGCACTTCAGAGCAATAGTTCACCTGTAAGATACTGTGGGAGAGTCTTTGACAAAGGCCATTAAAGGGAAAATGGAAAAAAACAGAAACTCATGGTGTGGAAGAGATTGCACAGCCCAAAAGAATGGGCAGCTTACTTTTTTTTTTTTTTAACTAACAGACTTTGCAATGCATTGTGAAATTTTGAGTAGTGCATTATCCTGGATCCCTCGCTCTAGCAAACGTCTCGGGCTTACGTTCCATAGACTCATCTCCATTTCTGGGCTTGGTTGTTGCATTAGTTTGCTTATTTGGAAGAGTTGTCTGACCAATGTTTTAATGAATTTAGTAGCCTGATTTGATTTTTATGTCATTTTTTAAAAAGATGCTTGTCTTTTTTTGTTGTTCTTGTTTTTAATTCAAAGAAATATATTTTTTATCATGTAGACATTTACTGCTATGAACTTCCTACTTAGAATTGCTTTTGCTGCATCTTACAAGTTTTTGTATGTTGTATTTCCATTTTTATTTGTCTCAAGGTATTTTTTGATTTCTCTTTTTATTTCTTCTTTAACGCATTGGTTGTTCAGTAGCTTGTTGTTTAATCCCCACATATTTGTGAATTTTCCAGTTTTCTTCTTGTAATTGATTTCTATTTTACCATTGTGGTCAGAAAAGATGCTTGATATTATTTCAATCTCCTTACATTATCGTTTTGTGGCCTAATGTATGATCTATCCTAGAGAATGTTCCATGTGCCCTTGAGTAGAATGCATATTTTGTTGCTGTTGGATGGAATGTTCTGTAAATGTCCATGAAGTCTATCTGGTCTAATATGTAGTTTAAGGCCAATGTTTCCTTATTTATTTT
Source organism: Tapirus indicus (assembly GCA_031878705.1). Lineage (NCBI taxonomy): Eukaryota > Metazoa > Chordata > Mammalia > Perissodactyla > Tapiridae > Tapirus > Tapirus indicus. The sequence continues at coordinate 104,343,069 of CM062918.1, read as the reverse complement.
CTGTCTGGATTACATATCTGTTGTTGAAAGTGGGGTATTGAAGTCCCCTACTATAATCGTATTGCTGTCTATTTCTCCCCTCTGGTGTATTAATATTTGTTTTATATATTTAGGTGCCCCTATATTGGTTGCATAAATGTTACATTTTCTTGTTTGGTTGACCACTTTATCATCAAATAATGACATCCTTTGTCTTGTATTGCAGTCTTTATCTTAAAGTCTATTTTGTCTGATGTAAGTATAGCTACTCCTGCTCTCTTTTGGCTTCCATTTTCATGCAATATCTTTTTCCATCAATTCACTTTCAGTTTGTGTGTGTCCTTGAAGCTGAAGTGAGTCTCTTGTAGGCAACACATAGCTGGGTCTTGTTTTTTTATCCATTTAGCCACTCCATGTCTTTTGATTACAGAATTTAGTCCATTTTATTTAAAGTAATTATTGATAGGCATGGGCTTGCTATTGCTAGTTTGTTAACTGTTTTCTGGCTGTTTTGGAATTCCTTTGTTTCTTTGCTCTCCTCCTTTGTGATTTGATGATTTTCTGTAGGGGTACACTTAGGTTCCTTTCTCTTTGTCTTTTGTATATCTACTATATGTTTTTGCTTTGTGGTTACCATAAGGCTTATACATAACAACTTATACTTAGAACAGTCTATTTTAAGCTGATAACAAATGAAGTTTGAACACATACTAAAGCCTACGTTTTTATCCATCTGCCCACATTTTATGGTTTTGGTGTCACAATTTATGTCTTTTTACTTTTTGTATCCATTAAAAATACAAAAACTGCAATATCATCAAAGTTATAGTTATTTTTAGTACTTTTGTCTTTAGCCTTCACACTACATTTGTAAGTAATTTACCCACCACCATTACAACATTAGAGTATTCTGAATGTAACTATATATTTACCTTTACCAGTAAGATTTATACATTCATATGTTTTCATATTAGTGTTCTTTCATTTCAGCTTGAAGAAGTTCCTTTAACCCTTCTTGTAACTCCAGTCTAGTGATGTTGAACAACTTCAGATTTTGCTTATTTGGAAGACTCTTTATCTTTCCCTTAATTCTGAAGGACAATTTTGCTGGGTAGAGTATTCTTGGCTGGCAGTTTTCTTTCAGCACGTTGAATATATCATGCCCCTCCATTCTGGCCTGCAAAGTTTCTGCTGAAAAATCTGTTGATAGTTTTAAGGGGGTTCCCTTGTATGTCACAAGTTGTTTTTCTCTTGCTTCTTTTAAGATTCTCTCCTTGTCTTTAACTTTTGATAATTTAATTATAGTGTGTCTTGGTGTGGGTCTGTTTGGAATTATCTTGTTTGGAACTTTTTGAGCTTCCTGGACCTGATGTCAGTTTCTTTCTGCAGATTAGGGAATTTTTAGACATTATTTATTCAAACAACCTTTCTACCCCATTCTCTCTTCCTTTGCCTTCTGGGATCCCTTCCAAGGATAATTGGTTCACTTGTTGGTGTCCTATAACTGCCTTAAACTATCTTCACTCTTTTCATTCTTTTTTCTTTTTGCTCCTCTAATTGGATGAATTCCACCATCTTGTCTTTGAGTTCACTGAACCTTTCTTCCACTTGATCTAGTCTGATGTTGAGACCCTGTACTGAATTTTTCAGTTCAGTTACCGTATTCTTCAGCTCTGTGACTTCTATTTGGTACTTTCTTATATTTTCTACCTCTTTGTTGAAATTCTTACTTTGTTCATGCATTGTTCTCTTGACCTCAGTGAGCTCTTTTTTAAATTATTTTATTTTTTTATTTGGTAACATTGGTTTATAACAATGTATAAATTTCAGGTGTATACCATTATACTTCTATTTTTGCATAGATTACATCATGTTCACCACCTAAATACTAATTACAATCCATCTCCACCCACATGTGCCTAATCATCCCTTTTGCCCTTCTCCCTCCCCTCTTCCCCTCTGGTAACTACCAATCCAATCTCTGTCTCTATGTGTTTGTTGTTATTTTTATCTTCTGCTTATGAATGAGATCATATGGTTTTTGACCTTCTCCCTCTGATTTATTTCGCTTAGCATAATATCCTCAATCTTCCTCCATGTTGTCACAAATGGCTGGATTTCATCACTTCTTATGGCTGAGTAGTATTCCATTGTGTATGTATACCACATGTTCTTTATCCATTCATTCCTTCATGGGAACTTAGGTTGCTTCCAAGTCTTGGACTGTGAAAAATGCTACAATGAACACAGGGATGCATGTATCTTTATGTATTGGTGTTTTCATGTTCTTTGGATAAATACCCAGCAGTGAAATAGCTGGATCATATGATAGTTTTATTCTTAATTTTTTGAGGAATCTCCATACTGTTTTCCATAGTGGCTGCACCAGTTTGCACTCCCACCAGCAGTGTATGAGAGTTCCCTTCTCTCCACATCCTCTCCAACACTTGTTGTTTCCTGTCTTGTTAATTATAGCTATTCTGACAGGCATGAGGTGATATCTCACTGTAGTTTTGATTTGCATTTCCCTGATAGTTAATGATGTTGAATATCATTTCATCTGCCTGCTGGCCAACAGGATATTTTCCTTGGAGAAATGTCTTTTCAGGTCTTTTGCCCACTTTTTAATTGGGTTGTTAGTTTTTTCGTTGCCTGGTTTTCCTTGCCTGGTCATACACAGTACTTGAAAATATGTTTTTAAGACTGATGTTGAACAGCATACTGCCTATGTTGTCTTCTAGAAATTTCATGATTTCCCGATACATTCAAGTCTTAATCCATTTAGAGTTAATTTTTGTGTATGGTGTAAGATAATGGTCTACTTTCTTTTTTTTTTTTGCATGTGACTGTCCAGTTTTCCCAACACCATTTGTTGAAGAGACTTTCCTTTCTCCGTTGTATGTTCTTGGCTCCCTTGTCAAAAATTAGCTGTCCATAGATATGTGGCTTTATTTCTGGGCCATTGGTTCTATTCCATTGGTCTGTGTGTCTGTTTTTGTGCCAGCACAATGCTGTTTTGGTTACTATAGCTTTGTAACATATTTGAAATTAGGGAGTGTGATACCTCCAGCTTTGTTCTTTTTTTCTCAGGATTCCTTTACCTATTCGGGGTCTTTTGTTTTTCCACATAAATTTTAGAATTCTTTGTTCTATTTCTGTGAAAAATGTGGTTGGAACTTTGATAGAGATTGCATTGAATCTTGATTGCTTTAGGAAGTATGGACATTTTAACTATACTAATTCTTCCAATCCAAGAGCATGGAATATCTTTCCATTTCTTTGTGTCTTCTTCAATTTCTTTCAACAATGTTTTATAGTTTTCAGTCTACAGGTCTTTCACCCCTTTGGTTAAATTCATTCCTAGGTATTTTACTCTTTTTGTTGAAATTGTAAATAGGATTATTCTTAATTTCTTTTTCTGCTACTTCATTTTTAGTGTGTAGAAATGCAATTGAGTTTTGTATGCTGATTTTGTATCCTGCAAGTTTACTATATTCATTTATTATTTCTAAATGTTTTTTGCTGGATTCTTCAGGATTTTCTATGTATAAAATCATATCATCTGCAAATAGTGACAGTTTCACTTCTTCCTATCCAATTTGGATCTCTTTTATTTCTTTTTCTTGCCTGATTGCTCTAGCCAGGATGGAAGTATTGGAAAATACTATGTTAAATAGGAGTGGTGAAAGTGGGCATCCTTGCCTAGTTCCTATTCTTAGAGGGATAGCTTTGAGTTTTTCAACATGGAGGATGATATTAGCTGTGGGTTTATCATATATGGACTTTACTATCTTGAGGTACTTTCCTTCTACACTCATTTTATTCAGAGTTTTTATCAGAAAGGGATGCTGTGTCTTGTCAAATGCCTTCTCTCCATCTATTGCGATGATCATGTGATTTTTATTCTTCATTTTATTAATGTGATGTATCACATTGATTGATTTGCCGATATGGAACCATCCCTGCATCCGTGGAATGAATCCCACTTGGTGTAGGATCTTTTTAATGTATTGTACTTGATTTTCTAGTATTTTGTTGTGGATTTTTGCATTGATGTCCATCTGTGATGGCCTGTAAGTCTCTTTTTTTGTATTGTCCTTGTCTGATTTGGTATCAGGGTAATGTTGGCTTCATAGAATGAGTTAGGAAGCTTCCCCTTCTCTTCAATTTTGGAAGAGTTTGAGAAGGATAGGTATTAAGTCTTCTGTGAATATTTGGTAGAATTCACCAGGGAAGTGGTCTGGTCCTGGGCTGTTATCTTTTGGGGGGTTTTTGATTAATGTTTCGATCTTACTGGTGATTGTTCTATTCAAATTCTCTATTTCTTCTTGATTCAGTTTTGGATGGTTGTATGATTCTAAGAATTTATCCATTTCTTCTAGATTGTCCAATTTGTTGGTGTATAGCTTTTTGTAGTATTCTCTTATAATCTTTTCTATTTCTGAGTTGTCTGTTGTAATTTCTCCTCTTTCATTTCTGATTTTATTTATTTGAGCTTTCTCTCTTTTATACTTGGTGAGTCTAGCTAAATGTTCGTCAATTTTGTTTATCTTTTCAAAGAACCAGCTCTTGGTTTTATTGATATTTTGCAATTTTTTTAGTCTCTATTTCATTTATTCCTGCTTTGATTTTTATTTCTTCCCTCCTTCTACTGATTTTGGGCTTTGTTTGTTCTTGTTTTTCCAGTTCCTTTAGGTGCACTATTAGATTGTTTATTTAAGATGTTTCTTGTTTGTTGAGATAGGCTTGTATTGCTGTAAACTTCCCTCTTAGAATTGCTTTTGCTCTATCCCATAAATTCTGGCTTGTTGTATTTTCGTTTTCATTTCTCTCCAGGTTTTTTTTATTTCCCCTTTGGTTTCTTCACTGACCCAATCATTGTTCAGTAGCATTTTGTATAATCTCCACATATTTGTGGCTTTTCCGATTTTCTTCCTATAGTTGATTTCTAGTTTCATACCTTTGTGGTCAAAAAATATGCTTGGTATTATTTCAGTCTTCTTAAATTTATGGAGACTTGTTTTGTGGACTAATATGTGATCAATTCTGGAGAATGTTCTATATATATTTGAATAGAGTACGTATTCTTTGGTTTTTGGATGGAATCTTCTGTATATATGTAATAAGTCCATCTAGTCTAATGTGTTGTTTAAGGCCAATGTTTCCTTGTTGATCTTCTGTTTGAATGATCTATCCATTGGTGTAAGTGGAGTGTTAAAGTCCCCTACTATTATTGTGTTACTGTTCTCCTTTTATATCTGTTAATAATTGCTTTATATATTTAGGTGCTCCTATGTTAGGTGCGTAGATATTTGTGAGTGTTATATCCTCTAGTTGGATTGTTCCCTTGATCATTATGTAGTGCCCTTCTTTGTCTCTTGTTACAGTTTTTGTTTTAAAGTCTATTTTGTCAGATATGAGTGTTGCTACCCCAGCTTTCTTTTCATTGTCATTTGCATGGAGTATCTTTTTCCATCCCTTCACTTTCAGTTTGTGTCTTTAGGTCTGAAGTGTGTCTCTTGTATGCACAATATATATGGGTATTGTTTTCTTATCCAATCAGCCACCTTATGCCTTTTGATTGGAGAATTTAGTCCATTGACATTTAAAGTATCTATTGATATGTAAGTACTTACTGCTATTTATTTTACTTTTTTTCTTGGTGTTCTAGTAGTTCTTCTTTGTTCTTTTCTCTTCTCTTGCTCTCTTCCCCTGTGGTTTGATGGCTTTCTTTGGTATTATGTTTGGGTTCCTTTTTCTTAGGTTTTTTTTTTTGTGTGTGAGTATTTATGATAGGTTTCTGGCTTGCAATTACCATGAGGTTCATATATAATAACCTATGGTTATAGCCATCTATATTAAGTTGATGGTCTCTTTAGTTTGACCTATATCTAAAAGCTCTACTCTTTTACTCCCCTCCTCCCACATTTTATGTTTTTGATATTATATCTCTCCTATTTTTTGTGTGTTTGTATCTGTTACCCTCTTATCATGGAAATAGATAATTTTTCCTATTTGTGGTCTTCTCT